>SRSE01001388.1:5000000-10000000 GCA_005024645.1 Planiliza haematocheilus | reverse complement strand
TCTCTCCGTGTGCGGTCGATCAGAGAGCGATCAGCTTGCAACACCAAGTTCGAGTTCTAACAATTCAATACAAAGACAACGTGACCAGGTAGTACTTCAGTCTGTGTTGCTACTGCTAGGCTAACTGCTAGTTAGCGGGAAGGCTAGCTAATCAACGAGTAGCATGTAATACAAACATAAAAGTCAGCTAGCCTGATAATATAACAGTATATCAAACGATGACATTTCACTGTGCTGGTGTTTATAGGTTTCTCTCCAAACAAACCCAGTACTTACCGCTTTGTACTCATACTGCAAGCTACGAGCGGTGACATCCGCCATGGTGCCGCTTCTCTTTTAGGTTTTACCGCACGTTGTTAACAAACCCGCTGATTCTTTAAATATCCACAGAGCTAACTTCACTCCGTCTTTTTATGGAAGCGCTCCGAGCATTGGTGCTGTGTATAGACTTGCAGCACAAGGCTGTTTCCAAAATGACCGAGTATTATACAACAAAATGCGTTTCCCATACGTTACAATAGGAAAGCTAACACGAGCGCACAACAAACCGCTGCTGTCACTTCCGCTTCCGGTGTCAAAGGTCAGCCCATAAACACGGAGGGAAAAACCAGTACGGCTCCCCCTGCAGGTTATGTTCACGTTCAGGTTTTCAAATGTCATTGTTTATAACATTTTCAGAATTCTTTTAATTAAATATGTTTAAATATGTTTCTGGTGCCATTATGTTTATAATGTTTATTATTCATACTGTTACAAATATATAAATATAAATATATTCCTATATTTTCTGTATTTATATTACATGCTTATCAGGCCAATTTTGTTTTATACTTAGTTAGCTAATTTTATTCTATTTTTATACTCATTTTGTTCCACTTCATGTACCAACATGTGTGAAATGACAATAAAACTCCTAGATATTTTTTAAATGAATAATAATTGTACAGTGAAGGAGAAAGCAAATCATCTGACAGCAACATTCTTTGGTAAATTCTGGGGATTCACAGAGACGTATTTGAAAATGATATAGTAAAAATCTGAGCAACAGAGGCTGGTGTGTTTTATATTTTTGCTTTAGCCTTACTGGGACATTTTCTTCTCATCTACTATAGACCCTTTTCACAGCAGGCATTTTGCAGGCAAAGGACAGGCTATTTATGATGCCTCAGTTCCATCAAGGACCCTTATGAGACATGAAACTGTACCAGCAGGCACAAAAGCACAATCTCCCCAAAGTGGACTGCAGCCTTTATTAATACATCTTTTTTTCTATTGTGATCTTTCAAATAGTCTGCATAGAGGACAATCTGTAAAATGGGAGGATGAATGAAAATGTTTGAGACCTTGAACAGTCTTTGGTTATATAAAGGTCAACAAGCTTTTTATTGTCCTTTCAAATATATATAGCAGGTGCAGTATATAGTGGGATGATAGGACGTTCCTCCAGTACCATGGAGTACAATACATGGGACTGACCATGAAGTGCATGTGTGCAAGCTTATGCAGACAGTACAAAACACGAACAGTGCAAACAGTGCAGACTGTGCCAACAGTGCAAAGATGAAAGAGAGGCAAAGACAAAAAGTACAATACAAACGAAAGATGGGCTCACAGCACACAATATGCTTTAGTGCATGTTAAATTTTTTGGTTGTTCTGAATGTTATATTATTTCAAAGCATTGAAAATGAACACTGGTTTATCCGACTAGTAATGTTTTCAGGTTGGATTCACATTTATTCTGGATGTAATATCATCCCACACAATCTCTTCAGCAACCTCTTAAATTCTAATAAAATATTATTTTTTAAAACATTAATTCATTCATTCAAGATGATTTTTTGAGTTTCTTAATCTAGATTCTTTAACATGCTGCAGTCCTGTCTGTTATATGTGAAGTGACTTTCAAAAGTAATTTTTTGGAAGCTATTTGTGTTCATGTAAAATAAATGAACCGTACTGTGCATTTACTGTCTATATTTGTAAAGGTGTCTTGGTATAATGTGCAGTATGTAAAGTAGTCCACTTCTCCAGCTTTGACACCCAGATGGCAGCATTGAGAGCAATTTGGAGTTTGGTGTTTTTTTGTTTTTTTTTTCACAAAGACACCTAGACTTGTAGACAGGAAGTGATCACCAAAGCACCAACTCAACCTGCCTAGTCACTGCCACTCACAGTGTATATGTACAATACTCAGTGTGCCTCAAAGTGAAAGTGATTTAACAACATGTGGTAGTGTTTCATATGTATTTTTAGTCATATACTAATGTATTTTATACATTTAAATGTAGCATGAAATGCAGAAATCTCTCAGGATAAAATGTAGGAAACAAGATCATGACACAGGAGCCCATAGAAACAATTAAAGGAGGGACATTTAGTTAATGTGGGTGTGACTGTTCCCTTAAGAGACAGGAGCCTGTTCCTGTTTGTATTTACTCTCTGTGTCCTCATTTAACTTCCAGCCCCTTTACGCATCTGGCAACAGCGTCTGTCGTTTTCCGCCAGTGAGAATCTCTGATGTCTTCCATGTACTGAGCCAGCTTTTTAACCTCGGTCACACCCAATGACAGACAGAGAGGGAGAGAAAGGGAGTGAGGCAGATAAATGAGCTCCACACATCAGTGAAACAAATTATAGGTTAACGCGCGTGTAAGGGAGGTGAGAGATTACTGACTCTGGTGTGTGTGCGCTCAAATGTTTTGCACATGTGCATGCTCACACGTTAAAAAAGGGTGATGAGGATGCCTGCAGTTGTTCCAGGTCATATTTGGAGTGTGTTGATCCTCCTCCATTCGTCACTGCGTCAGTTACAAAGTGTACCCTGCTGTCCTCTCTAGTTCAAAGGACACGCAGGCACATGATCAACAGTGAGGAGCAAGGTGAGGTCAGTGAGTCATTTGCTGCTGGCTGATTTGGAACGAAAACATCTTGAAGTATCCGATGTGTTTTCACTCCATGTGATTTCGCGGGACTCCTCAACTGTATCTCAGTCAGTGTGATCTTTGTAGCTTTCTGTCACAGGATTACCACACAAGGACACCTCAGCTGTCTGAGCAGCTGTTGCTGTGACACCATCTGTGAACACACTTTGGCCCAGAGCTCCCAACAGGAGTGTGAGAAAACACATTGTCTGTGTAACACACACGATGATGAGCGTCCTGCATGTGTGGCGTTAGCCTAGATAAAGCGGAACAAGATCGCCTTCTTCCTAGGTCCAGGGATTAATACTTCCCGTTTGACCCAGATGAGGGTTTGAATGAGTCTCTTTGAGCGTCAGTCAGTCTGAGGTCAGGTTAAACTAGGTAAAGTATTACAGGATAATGCTGCAGCTCCTCATATGTGGCTCCTGCACTATTATTCTACCAAGTTCACTCCTGTGTTGTCACTAACAACCTCAACCTCTTAAACCCTTCACCTTTATCAGACTCAGGCTCGAAGATGATGTTCCCAAAACAATTGGGAGTATTCCTAAGCAGATATGGGACTCATTTGTATCATTTGTTATACAACTTGGTCAGAGTAAACAATAATACATGTGATAATGAAGTGAAGATTTGGTAACCATCTGTGTGCACAGCTGCCCCCAGTATCAGGGGAGCTAGGTTGAGTTCATTTACTCTGCTCAGGTGTAATAAAATGTTTGACTCATTTGATCTTTCCATTTGGATTCCAAATCCAAATGAATTTCTTTCTGCACAAGAAACTGCCTGCCGCTCAGCGGCAGCTTCCACTAGTGCGTGAAGTTTTATAAAGTGTTTTGAGTAAGTGCAGACCATGACTGCAGACCATGTGCCATTTCAAAATACGGGCACAAAGTAAACAGACGTGACTCCATCAATACCGGGACATGGTAAGATGTATTAGTCAACACACAACAAGGCTTAGTAATGTCTCTCTGTACAGTTTTATTTACATGATACTATTCTGTTGTAATGCTGGATAGCAAGATTATATGTAATACATAAATATCAACACAGTTTGTTGTTTTTTCCATTTTTGTACAAATTTGCATATAACTAAGAATCAGAAAGGAAAACTCAAACGGATACATACAGTTATCTTTTAAAAGAAAAAAAAAACACATCCTTGCAGGGGAGAAAAAACACAGGTCACAGACATACGTGGATTTCAATGTGTCAGGCAGCCAAGAAAACACACTTTTGCACAGGTATGTGCACATGCACGCGCACGAATAAACACACACACACTCTCACTTCTCTATGGTGCTCTATAGCAGACACACAGACCAATAGCTGTTAGACTGATGAAAAGTTACATCTAATCTCAGTATCTATTATTTTCATTAATCTAGCTCTGGCATGCTCCTGTAGTTCTGTAAACATGTGCTGATAAACCGGGTAGCTCCACAATCAACAGGGATTGGAGAACAACACACACACTCTCACACAAACACATCCACACACTGTGCTCACACGAATGTTCTGTTAGCGCATTAAAAAACAAACAAAAATCATGGTTCACATACCCCAATCCACAAATGCACTGAATACATGCGCTAACATCAGTACAATGGAAGAGGAAAAAAAGCTAATAAAACATAACAGATAATTGTCTCTCAGCAAATAAAATGTCTGAAACCCTAAGTTGAGTGATATTTCTGAAACACTAATGCAGATGAAGAGTAACTCGTGCACTTATCCCATTCATTCACACCCCTACGATATCATAGCCTAATTTCACCCACCAGGGACGGGTGCTATCCTTCCTCTCAGGCCACACATTGGCTAACACAGCCCTGCACCAGGCGTCTGTGATTACAGTCCGAAACTCGGACCTGTTGGGGGGACTCCTGTACTCCATTGCAAATGTTTGGACTCAGTGAAACGCAGAGCAATTTGTTTGTCCCTGTCTCGCATACCTCCAGGTATAATGGAAACAGCCTCACCACAAACTGACCGACACGGGCATGCTGAACGGAGGGGGGTCACTGACGGCGACTATCAAGATGATCCACTGCGTGGGTCAAAGCTGATGATAACTAAGTGAGAGGGAAGACAATGTAGCTTAACACAGCAGCTGTGAGGTAGGTAAAGCTGGGAAAGACAGAGACAAAGTAACAAATCCACTTGTGCACGGCGGCAGACACTGATTGACTTCAGTACCAATGGAGCACAGGACAAGAAGGTAGAGGGACGCAACTCGTATGGACTGTTTCTGTGTAGTCTGAATGCTTTGAGACACCTGTCAGTGTCTGACACATGGCAGGGTCTGGGTAAAATGGCTGTCCACAGTTTGGCACAAAATGGCGCCTGGTATGGGTGAGAGGAGCACAGCACATCCTGAATAGTTCGCCTGGTCTGCTCTTAATAAGACGATACATATGCTTAGAAAAAGAGGACTGAACAGCGGCAAAGTCACACCACAGAAAACAGGATAAAACAAACTAATGAATTAATCAAAAAAGGAGAAAAGTGATCATTCATGCATCTCCCGAGGACAGGATCTTTTCATTTTTTTCTTCTTTTTCTCTTGAGGTTGTCATTTTGTAAATCAAGTCCTTTCGATCCTCACTTAGCCACTCGTGCCAGTGCTCATTTCAACGGTTCGCACTCATACTCCAGTCTTTGTCAAAGGTGTTTCGCTATCGCCGTCACCGCCGCCACTAGGTCACATCTATATTCTCTGGATCTTGTCGGCCACCACAACAGGGTTCTCTTTGCGGATCTTGGCGGCAGCCTCGGCCTTGTAATCATAGGGACAGTTGTGCTTGTCAGAGTACCGGTGGATGCCACAGAACAGGTTGCCACAGCGACAGTCGAACCCTGGCAACACAAAGGCCAAGAGTCAAAACCTGTCAAAACTACGACAAGTATAACCATAATCATATCACTGTGAAGAACATTGTGTTGCCTTCATGTACGTCCACTCACCTGTAAGGCCCACCCTTTTGCGGCACATGAAGCACCTCTGCTTCTTGGGTTTGGGGGTGTCACCCTTGCTTTCGTCACTGCTAGAAGAAGCTACAGGAGTAGGGCTAGAAGCAGCTGGCTGGCTTACAACTGGATATAAAGAAAGACAACAGGGACAAAAATTAGGAAAGGCCTCCTTTCCAAAAATAATAATAATTCTTCAAGACAAACTTCCTGGCATCCACAACTGTATACTTCCTCTCTCCCTAAATGACAGTAATCAGTGTGTTCCTTATCTCTAAATTGCACCGCTTGTTTTTTGGCAGAAAACAGTGCACTACTCTGAGAAAGCCTCTGGCAGGCAGCATCGAATCTGAGAATGTCTTCTGGTGTAGAGGTATTTTTAAACAGGTTTATTTTTAGGCACCCTCTATTTCTTGGAGGCTGTAAGTAAAACCATCAGTGGAGTTAAAGGTATGCGCTAAGCATCAAAAATAAACTGAAGGAACAGAGAGCCCTGTGAAGCCAGGCTTTTGTGTTTTCTACTTTATTTCTGCTTCCCTGTCTGCTACTACAAGCATGTTCACGTGTGCTTTACCAGGTTCTAGTGGTTCAGGCTTGTCCTCTCTCGAGATGCTCATCTCTGTCATTTGTTGGGTCACAGGAAGAGATCCTTGAATGGTTCTGTGGGTTTAAGATGGGGAAGGGGACCGGTCCATCAGTCAGCCAGCAGATCATACAATTTGTAATTTAATGAAAGCTCTCCCATTACCTCCAACTGTCAACCACAATCAATACTGACCTAGACATGTCTGGTGAAGAGGCAGGCGAGGTGTCGACCTTGGCTAGACTGGCTTCTAGTCTTTGGATGGCCGAGGCCTCTGAGGTAGGACTAGCAGTTGAGCCTGGAAAAGATCAGAGTTAACTCAATTACAATTGAAACTGAGAACTACAACATTATCTGTGAATTTAGATCTAAAATGGCACGTATGCCAAGAAATATTCTTGATAACATGTTGACATTATAGCAAATTTATCTCATCTACCCCAACAAATAATTTAAAGATTCTCTAATAGTCTTGGGTTTGTAAACTTGAACACTGTCATGAAGGAATCAGCATGTCTACTGGGAAAATACAGCCTGGCCCAGAACCAGATATATTTCAACACTTCCTCCTTGTATCTATCTGTAAAGGTGCTGGGGCACATTGAAGGTTTTACAACAATGATACAAGGCTGCTGTAATCAATCCAAATCATATTAACCTTTCTGAGAAATAGATGGAACAGTAAAATCTAATTTTTGTGTGGGGACTTACCCATTGGGTTGAGTGGGCTCATGCGGTCACTGCTCTGCTGCCGTGTCAGGTGTTCCTTGTAGCATACAGAGCACATGCCATTGGTTCTCGGGTTGCCATAGAAACCACAGCCTGTGGCACAAAGCATGGGCACCGGACTCTGGTTCGTCTCTTGAGCCATTGCTAACAGAATGAAAGAAAGACAAGGTGAGGATGCCTGACATTTTTCCCAGCATGAGGAACTCAATGTGAACTGTACATAAATGCTAAAATAATTCCACAGACGTGTTTTCCTGCTGCTTTGCCTGCCAGCCTGGTTCCACAGAAACTAGCTGCACTATCAAGAGAGCTGACAGATAACAGGAGAGACATACTATGAAAATTCAAGAACAATGTGACCGTTTGTCTCGTCTTGACCTTTAGCCTGAATACAATAATGAGGGCTTCTCCACAGGAAGTCCAGGGAACAAACAACACTTGCTGTGTTTTGCTCAGCACCTTTGGCAGAAGCTGGGCTCTAGCCTGCCCCACACCCTTGTTCACTGTTATGCCCCCCTTCCATGTCCTCCATCCCCTCACCCATGGTTGCATACTGTGAACAGTTCATTTAAACCATCTTTCATTTTTACATACTACTTTGGGGAAAACCCTTTCCTTCCTCTTACCCAATTTAAGTCATTTACTTCCCACGTCTAGACACACGAAAAGCTCTGACTCACCAACAGTATCTTGGCCACAAAAGAACAAACATATCAGTTCAAATAATCGTCTGTTCTTAACAAAAGACACAAGATAACGAAATGAAGATGAAAAAAAAAAGTGGGACGACAGCTTCAGAAAGTGTTCCCCGCCCCCTTCTCGCCACACGAGGCATTTCAAAACGTCCCGAGTCATTTCTCACCACATACACGCCCAAAAAAAACAGCGTGTGCGTAACTTGGCAAAACATCTAGCCCCATGACGTCGTCACCTGCCTTCGCTGCACTGCAACACAGCAGGAAGTTGTGTAATGGGAGACACTGACTTTGAGGCAACTGATCAAAAACAGACTAGATGAATGAACAGGCAGACAGGAAGCCCTTGATTAAGCAGGTGAGAAGCATCCTGTCTCCGAATCATTCTTGAGCAATTCATCTCATCACATATGACACAAGCCCTCCCACTACAACTACCACTGTACACGGCAGCAGTATCATATTTCCCCCGTAAAGAACCTTTGGCCCTGTTCTGCTGCAGCGTAGCAGCTGCTTTGGTTGGTGTGAAACTTGTCTATACCCCGATCACGGACACAAACAAGCAAGGTGAGCACAATGTTCCCAGAGAAGCTGGCAGTTGTCTCAGAACGTCCTGTCAGTTCACTCGGTGTGTCCTGAACTAATGAGTGCCGTTAACCCCTTTGAGCTAACCAGCAACCCCTCCTTCCACTTCCCTTTCTCTAGCCCTGCATGCTATCACTGCTGTGTCAACAAAGGGTTTCCTTGGAAAAGCCCACAAAGACCTTCTTTACCATTTGTGTCACGTGTTCAACTGCTGACTGCTGAAAAACACCAGACAGGAGGATTGAACCAGAGGCTGGAAACTACCGAGGAGCCCGAAAGGAATTTTTATTTACATGTGATCGCCCTCCCTTTAAACCCAACAACAGCAGAACCTGATGTTTAACTCTCAAGCACAGGAAACGGAGTAAAGGCTGAAATCAAGTAATTTAATTCCTTTGAACATTTTAATGTAAACATGAGAAGTTGTTCATGTGGCACTAATAACGTGTGTCGTGCATTGTAAACCTGTAAATCTGACTGGGCAAGTCAGGGAGTTTCCAGCACTAGGCAGATCACCAGTCAAGATCAATCACCACAACTTCCTCCCAACAAAACATCCAGTGCCTCACAGGAGTAAAATTAAAAAAAGAAAACTGGTCTGACTTGAAACGGTGTCGTTTGGTTTCGTCCGAACCCACTGTGAAAAGGCATATGTGTGATAATCTCAAGCAAACAAAAGGGGAAGACTGTGCTCCTGTATCAACCGCAAGCTTAGCTCATATTTCAGGCCCTGCTAGGCTGAAAACTCCTGAGTCACACTGAAGGACACAACAGAAAAGGCACAGAGTTGTTATGTCAAAAGCAACAAAATAACTTAAAATGGACGAAATGCTGAGAATCACTAACAGAAGCCTAAAGGAAGGCAGCAGCACTGGTGTTTTCTGAAATAACCCACAGTCTAGACAGTGTGGTCTCTGCTCCCTTTGTTTCTTCTTTCTTCCTTTGTCTGCAACCTCCCTGCTTCCTGTTTAGACATCTATTTGTAGCTCGCCTCTATCGCATCATTTGCACTAATAACCATTTTCTACGTGTTTTCAGCGAAGCAATGTGAACAACCAAGATTATATAATCACACTTAAGTACTTAGAAACGACTTGGTGGTGCCACACAGTCCTCAACATCGACCGAACCTCGTCTCAACCAACGCAGAAACTACCGCAAACAGCAGGCAAAGCTGTACTGACACTTCATTTAATATTTAAGCAAATGTTCTCTAGCAATTTCAGGGAAACTCTCTCGCTCCACTTGCCTATTCGGCTTATGAATTTTCTATTTCTAGACAGGAATTAGCTGGCTTTGGTTCCCCATCCCCCAGCTCGGGACAAACAGAAAAACAGCAACCAGCACAAGCTAGCTCCCTCCCTTGTTTTCCACATGAAACAGACCGAGTCACGTTTTGTTGGCTTGTGATTATTTCCAGTCAGGAGGAGAACATCGTGCTGTTGCTACCGCTGGCGACAACTTTGTCGAGCAAAAGAAAGGAAAACAAAGCTTGTTTACCACACATAGACATCACGCATACACACCACCTGACCTTTCGATCCACCGATAAAGGTCGCCACGACCGACCATCATCTTAACCAAACACCCCATCTAGAACCCCGATAAACTCACTTTTAAAATTCATCCTTGTTGTTAAGAAAAAAAGAAAAAACAATAATCCAAGATCATCACCTGCTGAAAAAAATCGATGAAGTTTCTCGCGAGATGACAGGAAGAGTGGCCGTCAGTCCGAGCAGAAGGAAAAAGGTCGACGGTTTCGGGTCCCGGAGTCGTCCTTTTCTCTACCTAGTTGGGTTTTTACGCGTTGTCCTCCGTGTCAGACAGGTTTAGACAGGGTCAGTGCTCCCTTCCTCGGCCTCCTGCCTTTCCTCCTCTCTCTCTCCGTCTCCCGTTCCTTCTGGATGGATGTTTGTTTCCTTCTTTAGTAAGAGGAGTGGCGGATGATGTCACGGGTAAAACAACGTGTCGCCATTGGCTGCGCGCGGAGCCCCCGAGCTCTATGTACAGTTTTGCCAGACGATGAAAGCGGGGCGGGGGGCAGTGGGCGGGGGGTGCGGGAATAGTCGCAATCCACACTGACCATGCGCGTAGTCCGGATTGCGTTATTACACATCTACTCGTCATCCTCCTACAAGGACACGACTAGTTTTATTGAGTAATCCGCCTAAAAGAAAGAATGAATGAATAATGCTGCTGACATGACAGAATAAAGAAAAATGCGTGATTAACAGTTATAGTCAGACTACATGTGTCTAACAGAGAGGGCACTATTTTGCTGCTTAAGCAGCCTCGCCCCACACTGAAGGAACAACACAACAGCTGATTTATAACTTGAAAAATATAGAGCCTGTTTGTTATGGGGGAGCTGTGGGTGAGACAAGGCTGCCCTCCCTTCCACACACAAACACAGGAGACTGTAAACATGTTTTCCAGGAGGTAACAACAAACAGGATCGGGTGATACATCGACTTCCAAACTGGTACCAACTAATCCTGGGTCACAATGACACCGATACTTTTTTTCTTTCAATAAAAATAGATCTAATCGTTATAACAATAAGGCTAACCCGACCCATTACCTGGACCTACACATAATTCAAACCTTAAAATTTTAACCTTAAAACGGCTGGATGAAATTATTTAGTCCAAAGGTCAATCCATGAGCACACACATGTTGATGCCAGGACTGCAGACATGTCATGAGGAGGCGTTATAAAAGATAAGAGCTCAGTAGCACCAGGAGTTCAGACTATTTTCATATGTCTGTTAGAAAATGGTTGTGAAACTATCTTTCGTTGTTTCAGCTGGTAAACAAGTCCTCTGTACTTTTTCAGAGAATTTCTTAACCACTTTTTTTAAGCCAGTCCTAGCGTGATTATGAATTGACGTTGTTTTCTTGTTGAAGTTTTACTTTAACTTCTATCTCAACAAGCCACCAGCATATCCTCTACTCATGTTTTTTTTGCGAATTATGAAAACATGTGCTTTTTGTTCCCTTTCATGTGTGCTGTATAGGTTGCCCTAAGGTCTGACAAGCCTCGACATATTCCCCCCACCTTGTCAGTACAGCGTCACACACGTCCCCAGGCACAGCAGGCCACGCTCGGCAGAAAACAAACACTTTAAGTTGGGCAGCATGGTGTTAGTGTGCATTCGAGGGAGCAAGAGTTAGTGGGTTCGTGGAAACCGAGGAGGCCGGGACTGTCTGGAAGCCATTGGGCAATTTGCTCACTCCGCTCGATCCAGTTCAAACCAGAATTCGTGTGTTGAAGGTACAGCTATGTGAAAGAAAAAGTGGGTGCTGCTGCTGGTCTTCACCTACCTTTTTCGAAGGGAATCCCCACCCCCCTGTCTTACACACTGACACATTCACACAGTGTTTAGGTTACACTGACAACACAGGCTTTGAACATATATACAAATGAACAAAAGACATCTTGTCAGTCTATTCATTTATGCACCCTGAAACTGGGGTTTGAATTACACTTCGGCTTTTCTGACTAACGTGTCTTTTATTAGCCCTAAAATATTAGATTATTTTCAACATTAAGTTATTTGTTTAAATTGAAAAGCTAAATGTGGAAGCTCACATCTTCATGAGTCTTTGTGTGTCATACACAGCAGTAGTACTGTTCCTCTATTGTACAGCCATAAGCTCAAAAGCTTTTCATATGTGAGTAAAGAAAGCACAGGGAGGGACGGGGAAGGCCAGGAAACCCCGTCTTTATTTTACACTGAGGTCTTTGTGTGTGAGTGTTGTGTTAACGCAGCCCTGCACAGAGCCGAGGAGAGCGTGCATGTGAGACATATATCTGTTTAAAATGTGAAGGTTCATGGGTTTCGGGGAGAGGAGGGGGCAGCTGAGGAGAGTGGGAGGTGTTGAGTATTGAGTGTCATTACCCATCCCCCTCGCTGTCATAGCTTCGCTCCTATACGTGTGTGCTTTTATGTGTTTGTCACTTTCTTTTCCACGGCCATGATGGGATGCACGTGAGAGGCTGAAAGTGACTGTGTTGCCATGACAACAGATGTGTACAATTAACAGCCTTTTTTTTACGTTATTGTTGTGTTGCACTGTTTGTGTGCGAGTCTGCGAGGATTACTTCTGTGAATCTGGAGCAGCCGGCCTGTAGTTACTAGGCAGATATTGGCCCACCCGACACAAACACACACTCACATGCAGACACACACACTCACACACACACACTCAGAGGCACAGCTTGCCTGTGTCTGGCGTCGGTGTGGTGAGACACTGTTGATAAAGGGGATAGTGGTGGAAATGGCAGCTTATCCATTTACATAAGCTGTGTGTGGGGCTTGATAAGCTCTGCACGGAGGTTGACTAAAACCATTGCTTCAAAACTTGATCCCCCACCCTGTTCTGTCTACATCCAGCTTCACATGCACCCCTTTAAAGGGAGCAGCGATATATAGCGTGCGTGTGTGTGTTCAGACTTACAGTCTATGGTGTTAACATAGCTAAAAAGAAACACTTTTCATGAACAGGAGGTGAATTTCTTGGAAGATTTGGGACAACATTATCTTCACTTCTGTTTACATGGTTGTTTGTAGAAACTCCATATGAAAATCTGAAGGGAACAAGAGAGGAAGAAAAAAAAACACTGCCAAAAAGCAAAGATATTCGTGGAGAAAATAAAGAGGCTTAAAGTTAAAAACAACAATAATTGGACCAAATGAATGTGTCTGTTGAGTACCTACTCACTTGAGCTTATACAAAACCCCTCTGCACCTCTCATGAATGTGTTTCTTGTTATTTCTGACCAGGGAGGAGTCCCCTTAAACATTCCCAGCGCACACTCTATCTAAACTTCGTGCTCTCTTTTTCACACACGCTTCGCCGTCATGTTGGTGATTGTAGGATTAACATGGCGTGTGTGTGTGTATGCACATGTGGTTCATGTAGAAAGGTTTTGTGGAAAACCAACAGACAGGGATGCATATGCATTTATCACTGTCTTCATGGTGCTGCAAAAAAAACCCTGTTTCCATTTATGAGCTGGTCTGTGTGGGTTTGTCCTCTGCGGCTGATACATGAGACTGCATGTATGACCACATACATGTGAACCCCTGCATGTGTGTGTGTGAGACAGAGAGAGAGAGAGAGAGAGAGAGAGGAGTGCATGTGTGTGCAGCAGATGTCCTGTGTTCTGTTCTGTTCCCCAGACTGGCTGGTCTTTGTTGCTGCTCCCTCGTGCAGACGGGCCTAGCCACGTGCTTCTCTGACTGCAAGAACAAGCCACGCCTCCGCTGCTGTAATCTGTCAATTGCAGTAGCCAAGCTCAGCCCCTAAAAACTCTCAAAGTCTGACTGGGCCCACCTCCCTGCTTGATGACGGCGTTTTACTCACGCATACTTACCATGCTCTTTTTTTTGTGTGTCTCTCACTCACACCTACACTCACTATCACACTATCTGTGGCTTTGAACACAGGGTACAAAATTGAGCAATGCTTCCTTTTCCATCCATGTAAACCTTCTCTTTGTGTTTGTGCTGATCCCTCTTGGTCTTGATGGGTTGAAGACTGACATTACCTTCCTGTAGTTTTTAAATTTCCATATTGGGGCAATTGTTAGTTCTCCTTGTCAGAAACACCCAGAAACAGGAAGAAGGAATTTAGTGAAGGGGAAAAACAAGGGAGGGAGAGATCCAGCTATGCGAGGCCCAGGTTTCAAAGTACATTCCAACAACAGTCTGTTTTTCTATAGTGTCTTAAACTGAAAAATTAGTCCAACCTCTGCTTAAAAGCAATCAATCACCAAGACAGAGCTGCTGGTAAACAACCTGTGTGTCACTGAAACTACACATTGCGCTCTGTGATTTAGACATGTTTTATGACAAGTCTCCGTATGCAATGATTTCATTTCTCATCCCTCTGGCGAAAATGTGTTTATCGTCTGAGTCACACCTGGATAAACCTGCACGCTCTTCTCAGCTCCCTTCTGTCTGACTCTGTCGCTGACAAAAACAGCCACGTTTTACCCTCAGGGCCAAACCTCCCCTGCTGCTTTACATTTAGTGTCAACAGTTGAGAAACTGTAGAGACGTTAATGCTATACAAAGTTCACGGGCAGATTGTTATTGGCAGAGAAAAGCAGGCAGAGGCTTCCACACAGACAGGGTTTGAGCACTTGACTGTGACAGCCCAATAAAGAGAAACAGTACATAAAGAAAAACAAATCTTGTTTAGCCCAGCTGCAACTTTTCTTTTTCAATATATGTATGATGTGTTCCCAACGATAACCTCTCTGACAAATTATTTTTTATGAATTTACTGTATTTAATTTTATCGATACACTGCAGTGCCTTCAGACCCTTCGAGACAGACTGCCGCTAAGCCTGGATTGCTGCTTTCCTGCCTCTCTCTCTTGCATTAGGTTGTTAGGGAGCTTGGTGACAGACAAATCTTCTGTCACAGAGCTGCTGTTTGACTCATGCGGTCCATGCAGGCAGTTTGCAGGGCACAGAAGTCTTTTATCAGGTCAACTGATGGATGATTCAATGTCTAACACCTACACACGATAGTTGTAATTAAACTGAGCGTATCAGTAACCAAAACAATACACATTATATGTTGTGTATGCTTACACACACATAACATTTCATGTTTAGCCACAAATGTGTACACTAAAGTCCACAAAGGCAGTTGTTTTGAAGGATATGTCAGCATTTGCAGATTATTTTCACTGCAGTGAACGACTACTCTAATCTTTTATTTCCTGGGACCCATTCTAAATCCTAGTGTTAGTAAAACTTACTGAAAGTTGGTTTTAAAGAGCCACATATGTTCCCATTCAGTATCATCACCATCAAATACTGCATGAGCATTCACTGATCCGGCATAATATTATGGTCATTTACATCTCCCTTGTGCCTCCAAAACAGTTGTGACTCATCAGAGAATGGACATAGGCTTTCTGAAGGTGTCCTGTGGTGTCTGACAACTGAATGATGTTAGTGGGGGCCTTTGGGTCCTATGGGTTGAGGGAATGGTCCTCTGTGGATCCCCCCACAGATACTTCATCAGTATGAGATCTTGTGGATCTAGATGCCAGGTCAACACCTTGTCATGTTTTTTGAGTTGTTCCTAAACGTTAAAGTTTTTGTGTGTGTCTGTGTCAGGCTGCATCCTGCTGGGGATGGCTGCTGCCATCAAGGAGTGTCATTGTTTTGGGGTGGGGGTGCCTGGTCTGGTCTAAGTGTGTGGTACATGTCTAAGTAACATCCACATGAATGCCAAGTCCAAAGTTTCCCAGCAGACCACTGTATTGTCACAAGATGGTCAGTGTTATTTACTTCTCCTGTCAGTGGTTTAAATGTTGTATGTGTATGCTCAACTGGATCCAACTTTACAGGAAGGGGTGCTAATCCTACTCCTTAAAGGTTGCCTCCACTGAAGTTAGTTTTTGTTTCATTGGTAGAAATTACTGCTTAATTACAGCGGTTCATAGCAAAGTCAGCGTTTAGCCCTGACCAACCCAGAATGTTGTAACCCTAACCCTAACCCTAACATTTAAATTCAAGTGATATTATACGCAGTGTCCAATACCTGTTTTCAGTAGCCTCAGAATGGAGCTTTGTATAAAAGTTTAACTAATAATTTATTCTCAAAGGCGTCATCTTTGCTGTCCTGCTTGGTGTGTTCACTTAGATAAATCCTGCAGCTTGTTTTGTTGCCTCTCCCTGCTCAAGTGGCCTTGAATACCTCCCTCCATTGGCCTGCTCAATGACTCCCTCGTAGCTGTAGCTAACTTTAGCACAGGGAAACAGATACCTTCCCTACTCTTCTTTCCATCATAACACACATGAGATGAAGCACGTGTACACATATATGCGTACATGTCAGTGACACTCTTAGCTTTCTCCACATGGGCATTCGCAAACATACCCACATGCAGAAGACAAGCAGCATAAACACAATGTTTAAGAAAGTTTCTCTTCTCTTCCTTGTGCTGCTCTACTCTGTACTCAACACGGAGCAACACTACCATCTACAGGCTCTTCTGTAGTGAACTCCCCTTTTGATCTTTCATGTCGCATGTTCAGTCTACTCACCCATGTATTCATTTTTAGTCATAATAGTCTCATGTGACTAATCCACAAGTGCTTTCTTTAAATTGGTTATTTCCACAATTTTTCTTATACATCAGCTATGATGTTTCAGATGGTTGCATGCAAGCACTTCTCATAAATAAAAGATTTTGCTCTCCTATAGATTTTTGTTCATATTATCAAATTTATACTTCTCTCCAAACCCTAAAGGTATACTAAACTCTTAGAATTGCTTTTCATTTCCAGATAGTTTGTACAGCAACATGTGTGTAAGATCTGTTTCACACTCTCCACCATCTCACAAGCACATTGTTAAATGTCAGCCTCATCCTTATTATTTTAATTATATAAAATAGATAAAGAGAGATGCTATTCAGATTCAAGATGAATGGCGTGCTCAGTTCCTTTCGAGTTTGTTTTGGGTGCTCTTCGGTCCAAGGTAGAACATCTGAGAAGCAATGTAGAGAAAAAGAATTCTCTGTAGCCGAGGCACTCCTTAATTAAAATGTCTTTATTGAAAAAATGACATGTGCCCTGAAGAAGGCCCCATGCCGCTACGCGTGGGCATTTTAGAGTTGTCCAGTTAGGAATGTCATTTTTTCAATAAAGACATTTTAATTAAGGAGTGCCTCGGCTACAGAGAATTCTTTTTCTCTACATTGCTTCTCAGATAAAGAGAGATGTTTTATGTCACTCATCCGCACAAATAATTACTAGTTACCAATACTTTAAGAATGCAAGCTCTGATTTATTTTTACGCAAATATTTTGGTTTATATTTAAAACCAATAAGACAAAATAAAGAGTAGTTGGTCAGGCACTGGCGGTAGTGCATTTATTTTAACATTTTATTTGTTTATGTAGTTTAATTGGGGTCCTTGTCTGTAAACGGATGAAACACAAGATAGCCATTCCCCTTATTTTTTTTATTTTTATTTTTTTAAAGTAAAGCGTGCATCAAAAAGACATTAAGCTACTGAAGGTCAACGCGATTATTATTATTTTTTAAGCCACTTCTAATAATACTAATAATACATGTCTGTCAAATGTCCCTGATCCTCATTGTGGCCTGCTGCGCACAAAACCCTAATGTTTTCATCTCTCCATCCACATACTGTTCTTAGCATGACACACACACACACACACACACACACTCATAAACATCCACAAACGCACACACTGGCACATAAAGGCAGTCATAACTGTTGTGAATAATTGATTGCTAGTGAAATTGCGTGGCTCTAGGGTTTCCATGCTATCATTGTCCCTGTTTCGGGTCGATGGGTGGCGAGCAAAAAGTGAACTTCTCATGCGAGTTTCTCATCACACACCAGCCCTTCAGCCTGTACACATGCACACTTTGGATGAGTTGCATCCTGAACTGCGATGCAGGAGATGCAAAAGGAGAGAGACCACTGAAACCTTGCAGCTTCATTTGTTCCAGCTCGCATGACTTCTGGATGCTGGGGCGACTGTTCTAGATACAGGACCATGAGAGGAAGATGCCTCGAGACAGTCTGATCACCTCTGAGGATGACAGTAAGAACATGTTTGTATTTATACGTACTCAGTTATGCTTTTCATATTATATGATGGAGGAGTATTTGTAAGAGAGGAAATTCATTAAATTCAATTATAATTATTTACTTGAATTGTTTTAAAATCTTCATGTCACCATGTTGACTAAAATACATAATGTTCTTGGGTTTTGGGGTTATTGTTGTGGTGATTGATTTAAACATATTTTAGGCACATATTTAGAGCATTGCATTCAGGAAAGTGAAGATAACTCAAAACAGTACAGATGTTTAAACTGGGTTTCTGGCTTGAATCAATAAAACCAGTAAACCAACAACCACTAAAAGTACATTCACCCACTGCATTCTTGCCTCCAACTGGCTGCATATTTGGGAGCTGGCCTCTGGCCCTCGGCTGTCTCCCCCGTCCTCATGGGTTTAGCCACCCCGTCTCCCTTCATTAGGCCATTGTTTGTCTCTTTTGTGCCCCTCTCCTGCACCCGGCCGTAATGACCCGTGTGCTGGCCACTCCGGTTACACTAAGGACACACATCAAAAGGCCCACTACATAAATATCTGTTCAGTCTGTCAGTGGTCCTCTTTGTTTTCCTCTTCATCCCTCTTTACTGCAGTATAATAATGCCAGGTACACAATAAGGAAGGTTAAGCTGCACTGGGGAAAGGGGTCAGTGTGGTATTAAAGTTGTAAAAAAAAAAAAAAAAAGATGGAATCATAAAGCTGAGGTCATTGGAAGGGGACAAGGTTGGTTATGTTGTAGAGGAATAACATGGACTTAAACTGAGAAACATACAAGGAGTGAATCATAGAAAAGCATAAAGTAGGTTTAATAGGGAAAAAAGGAGAAAAATGAACAACTAGAGAAAGGTTTCATATAACATCTCCAAAGAGAGATTAAAAAAGCCCTGATGTAGCTCTAAAAGGGTTATTTTATTTTGTTTATAAGGACTACAGTATGGTTCACAATTAAAGAAGAAAACTTAAAGGAAAATAACTCAGTCATTTTCTTTAATTAAAGTATCTAAGTCATCATCTTTATTTGCTTCTTTTTTAGTTCATTTTGTAGTTTGTATGAACACTAATGACTTGACATTATCAGCGTAATGAGACACATCTGTCCATTGATTCAACCTCTTTCAGTGAGTTTACTAAATGTCAAACTGAGATCTAAGACAAACAACAGCTGTATAAAGACACAGAGAGAATGAGATTATTTTACAAAAAGTGAAAATACATAGGTAGAAATTTAAATAATCTGAGATAATAGACTTATTAGTTTTAACAATGAAATTATCTCGCCTACAGTTGACATCGGACTGGATTTTGCAGGTGAGTGCTCTTCTGGTATTACCTCAATAAATGTTCCTATTCTTCCGGACATGTCCTCTTGTAAGGTGAGCAGCTGAGAATCTTCCTGATGAGTAAATTATTAAAGAGGCAGAGCATTCTGTAGGTTAACAGTGATTGAGGAGTGGTTAAAGCATCTACGTTTTCACTCCAGGCGGTGAGGATGAAGAGGGACATGAAAGGGAAAGACGGCGAGGGAAAAGAAGAAGCGGCGATAGAGAGAAAAGGAAGAGGGGAAAAGGGAGGAGAAAAGGTGCATCTAGAGCGGGAGATGGAGAAGACAGATCAGAGGTCAGGCCCGAGAAAAGACAAAGGGGCAGAAGAAGAAGGGCAAAGAATAATGAAGAAGCAAAAGGCATAGACAGGGACGAGGAGGAGCATACAACAAGTGACAAGGTGTTGAAAACAAGGAAGAATGAAAAAACAAGAAAAATGGAGGAGAAAGAGGAAGAGGAAGAAGCTGAAGAAAGAACTGAAAAGAGAAAAAAGAAACATGGAAGAGCCAAAAAAGAGGAGGAGGAGAATGGAGCTAAACAGAGGGTAAAGGAGAAAGCACAGGAAGTAAAGAAGAAGAAGCGCAAGAAGGTTGTTGAAACAAGGTAAATGATATCTTCAGTCACTCCTCCTTTTTGAGGAAGAGAATCATGTCATGCACAAAAAGATACTGAGATGTTCAACAGAGCTCTCTTTAATGCCTTAGTTCAGATCAGGAGACAAGTGAAGAAGAGGACAATGAGGAAGAGGACAAAGCTGAAAAGGACAATGAGGAGAAAGAGGTGAGGCCAGAGTGTCTTACCCCGGAGGAGCTGGAGAAGCTGAAGGAGGCGGTGGATGAGAGGAAGAAACTGATTCAAGGTCTAAGGGGAAAGCCGTGGCCAATGAAAAAGAAACTTGTCACTTTACGGTACCTTCATTTCTTATTGACAGGAGGAGGATGTGATGAGTTTTCAGCTCTGGTTCAAGGTGTTACCATCACGAACGTCCATCAAATGTCTGCTTACTTACAGGGAGTCTCAAGAGTTTGTGGAGAAATACGAGGGAGCCTTGGGCAAAGGGAAAGGCCGGAAGCTCTATGCATACAAAGTCATGATGACTAAGGCAAGGACTCTCTGACCTGACCTGCACTTATGTATATGAGCATATTATAAGTGAATGTATGAGTCACTTTTTTAAATACTTATGTTATCAGAAATGGATGAAGTTCCAACGGGACTTGGAAAACTTCAAAACTGCATGCATCCCGTGGGAGATGAAAATAAAAGAGATTGAAAGTAGGTTTGCGTTATTGTTTTTTCAGGATTCTTTCCAAACATGTTTCACATCTAGTTTTAATGGCAACATGTTTCCCACGAATTAATGAATATCAAGCAAGATAGTGATATGTAGACTGAAAATGTTGTTCAGCCTCACATTTAGTTTCCTTGCTGTTAATTTAGAGTAATAATCCTCCTCTCATTGACTCCTTTGACTTGTCAGGTCATTTTGGGTCATCAGTTGCCTCGTACTTTATCTTCCTGAGGTGGATGTATGGCATCAACATGATCTTGTTTGGTCTGACCTTTGGCCTTGTTATGGTACCAGAGGTATACGTCTATTTATATATTCTTTCTTGCGTTGTAGTTGCAGTTTTACTTTTGTTTAAATATCTTTATATTTTATATTTCTTCTTCCCCTCCCTGCATATTGCTAATAGGCCTTAATGGGACGCCCGTATGGCAGCATTCCAAGAAAGACTGTCCCCAGGGCTGAGGAGACCAGCGCCATGGACTTTGCTGTCCTTTGGGACTTTGGGGTCAGTTGAATACACTTGTGCAACATCATGCGTCTTCCTTCCACTTGGGCAGCATTTTATTTTGCTTTGTGCCAGTTTTAACAAAAATGTGTATCCACAGGGCTATGCTCAGTATTCAGTCCTCTTCTATGGCTACTACAACAACCAGCGTGCCATTGGCTGGCTTAAGTTTCGTTTGCCTTTGTCGTACTTCCTGGTTGGTGTGGGTACAGTGGCCTATAGCTATATGGTGGTCATAAGAACGTAAGTTTACTAAAACTGTTTATAATTAATTTATCCATTGCAATGCACTGCTTGAAGTGTAATTATTTCTGATTCAAGGATGGCCCGCAACGCAAACGAATCCGGGGTTGGAGATGATAACAGCTTCAATTTCAGCTGGAAGATGTTCACCAGCTGGGACTACCTGATAGGAAACCCCGAGACTGCAGACAATAAGTTTGCTTCCATCACCACCAGCTTCAAGGTTAGTGCAGCTGATGTAATTCCTGGTGTGATGCAATACATTACATTTATCACACTACGGCAGCGCCTCTTCTGCCTCTCCAGGAGGCGATCTTAGAAGAGCAAGAGAGCCGCAAAGATGACAACATCCATCTGACCCGTTTCCTGCGGGTGTTGGCCAACTTCCTGGTGTTGTGTTGCCTGGCAGGAAGCGGCTACCTCATCTACTTTGTAGTGCGTCGCTCTCAGAAGTTTGCCCTAGATGGACTGGACAATCACACCTGGTGGGAAAGGAATGAGGTAGAAATGAGAGGAAGAGAAGTGTATGAATCATTTTAGCAGCAGGACTGCTGAATAGGTTTTTATAGCTGTGTGATATATTGCTTTAAATTATTAGCAACACTCATTATTTTTTAGAATGAATAACTAATTAAGACATATTACATTTAGGTGTCCCAGCTCCCCATAACTGCACATGATCAGTCACTGGTTCGACTTATTGGCATTAGCATAAGGGAAGGTACATTTTATTAATGATGGCTCAGTTCCATTAAGCTGTGATGTTGAAACAGAGCCTGAAAGTAGCTCACCTATGAAATGAACTTGTTTTTATGTGATTTTACTGGGGGGAAAAAAGGCTATTGGCAAACCTACAATATTGTTAATTAGTTTTGTGGCTCTGTCCGGTAAACACACTAAAATGTTTCTATACTGTAATTGTATATTGCATATCTTGCCCCTGGTGCTTGTTGCAGTCACCATCCACAGTTTGTTTTAAGTCTTTTAAGTCTTAGTTCTGTGGTATTCTCACACGAAATTATTATACGAGTTTTCTTGGGCGTACGTGTTTGTCAGGTGAACATGGTGATGTCGTTGCTGGGGATGTTCTGTCCCATGCTATTTGACGTCATCAGCACCCTGGAGAACTACCACCCTCGCGTTGCCCTGCAGTGGCAGCTGGGTCGCATCTTTGCCCTCTTCCTGGGAAACCTCTACACCTTTATTATTGCTCTCATGGATGAGATCAACCTTAAAGTGAGAACCCTTACATGTGGGTGTATGAGATCGTAACGTTACAGTACAATTAATCTGAAGTGTGTCTGTCTCAGAGGGAAGAAGAGAAGATAGTGAAGTTTAATATAACCATGTGGGAGGACAGTTTTTACAACAGCACAGTATCAGAAAACAGCACTGCTCTGCCCATGACTATCCACCCTGCTGATGTGCCCAGAGGGCCCTGCTGGGAGACCATGGTGGGGCAGGTCAGTGTGCATGTAAATGATTATGTAACCATATGATGTAACCGTGGTGACAACATAAAGTTGTGGATATCAAAAGCGACAAATAAAAAATGAAACTGTAGAACATTGGGAAATAACATCTGATTCAAGGTCTTATAATCACAGACTTTTTAGTATGACCTTTTATGACTCATGAGTTCAGTTGAGTTCATTTTACAGATAACTGTAATTAATCCCTGCAGTTGTTATTGTAACATTTTCCAAAGTCAGTTTATGTTTCACATAATTGTTCCCAGTGTTACATCAACAAACCTAGCAAAGGCAGCAACGTGAATAGCTGGGGATTTGGTCAGAATGACTGGGCAAACGTTAAAAATTATTTCAAATTGACTACCTAAAATGGGTGAAACTGTGAAATTAGAACACAGATATGTCAATTTGTCACGATTTGTCAATTTCCCTGCGGGAACCTCCCAAAGGGATCAATAAAGTTGTCTGTCTATCAGATACAGAAATGACCTAATCAGAACGATACGCTACGCTACGCTACGATACGATACGATACGATACGATACGATACGATACGATACGATACGTGATCTGAAATGATATGATACATCATTTTATTGTGTGATCCTTGGTAGGAGTTTGTCCGGCTCATCATATCTGACACCATGACAACCTACATCACGCTCCTGATTGGTGACTTCCTGAGAGCTGTGCTTGTTCGTTTTCTCAACTACTGTTGGTGTTGGGACCTTGAGGCTGGATTTGTGAGTCACATCTTCCATTATCTATTTGTTTAAAAATACAAAGTTGGCTTTGTCTTTTGTCATTGTCTTTTGTCTTTGTCTTTTGTAATTGTCTTTTGTCATTTGCAAAAGCCGTCCTACTCTGAGTTTGATGTCAGTGGGAATGTTCTGGGCCTGATCTTTAACCAAGGAATGATATGGTAAGAAAACACTGTTTTCTTTAATAAGGATGTGGAAAAAGACGCTTTAATTGTTGTGGTTGAACCAGCAGCAATGTTATAATAAAACAAACCAAAACTAATATGACACTTCAGTTTTCTACTCAGTGTCTTATATAACATTTACCTCCAGGATGGGTGCTTTCTACGCCCCTTGCCTGCCTGCCCTGAACGTCCTCCGACTCCACGTGTCCATGTACCTGCAGTGTTGGGCTGTGATGTGCTGTAATGTGCCGCAGGAACGGGTCTTCAAGGCCTCTGGCTCCAACAACTTCTACATGGCCATGTTACTGGTCATCCTCTTTCTGTCCACTCTGCCTGCCATCTACACCATTGTCTCCATCCCCCCCTCCTTCGACTGTGGACCTTTCAGGTAATAACGTTAGCTCAAGGCCTTTAAAATCCAATCCCTTGGGTTTCTGTCACAAGTACATTTTTCTCCACAGTGGCAAGAACCGCATGTTTGATGTGATCCAAGAGACGTTGGAGTCTGACTTCCCCGCCTGGTTTAGTAAAGTGTTCAGCTATGCCTCTAACCCTGGTCTGGTGCTACCCTTCATTTTGCTTATGGTGTGAGTCAACAGCAGATTGTAAATACAAATGTTTTGCATAGTTAAATATATACTGACTTCACTTTTAGTAGAAAGTATTTAGTGTTTATTTGATGGTAATCCTCTGTTATTTCACTATTAGGCTGGCCATTTATTATTTGCAGTCCACGTCCAAAAGCTACAAGGAAGCTAATGTTGAGCTGAAGAAAAAACTACAAACGGTAACATCCACAATAGGCTATATACAACTTACTGATGCACAGCAACTGTATATTCCTTTGATCACTTTGCATCTTCAAAGTGATGAGAAAATGTTAATAAGATGACAACATCATAGAGCTAAATGTGAGCTAAAGGTAAGACATTCTAAGGAAATTTGAAGTTTGTTTCTTGTTTATCTCCAACTTTGTTTTTACAATTCATTTAAAAAGTTGTGTAGCTTCCAGAAAGTGTACATATGCACAAACAGACCACCTGATGCCACTGTGTTGTGTATTTAATGTGTGTTACCACCGTAGTTGTATTAGTGTTGTCCCTCCAGCAGAGTGCAGCACAAACCCTCTAAAACCCACTGAGTTTGACATCGCTGTGTTGCTTGTCAAGACGCTGAATAAACTAGAAAACTAATTGTACATTTCTAAATTGTATGCATCATTTTTTTTTCTAGCAAAATGAGGAAAACAAGAAGAAGAACAAACGTGCTGCACTAAAAGCTCAAATGGATCTAGAGGAAGCCAGAAAAGCGGCATCACAGTCGTCAGAGCAACAAAAGAACAACAACACTTCATTACAAGAGCAAGAGTGTGAGACATTTGAATGACAATGAGAAAAAAGAAACTAAAAGAGATTACTATAATTTCTCTTCTCAAATAATAAAGGCCAGAAACAACTAAAAAAAATACAAATAAATGCAATGCAAATTCATAAAAAAGACATTATATATTTTTGGTTACTTTTTGGTTATTAATGTGACAAGTACAGATTATCATTATCAAATAACTTTATACTTTTTAATGTCCTTTTTCTTCTCTGCATTTTCTCTTCCTTGTTACTATCAACTGAGGTTAACATTTGCTTGCTGTCTGAAATGCTTTAACTATGCTTTAATACTTTATTTATACACTAATGCAAGTATTCAATATTGTGAATAGATTATTAACATTACAGACTGCTTTGATAAAAGCTAGCTGAAGCTGGGTATCTACCTGAAAAAGCAGCTTATAGCAGTTTTCATGGCCTCAAAATCTGAATCTCCTATCCTCACCTCTGAAATTAGACATTTCTCTCATTTCTACCTTTTCCTTCAGCTGATGGTGAGGAAAACCATGGCAGCAATCAGAGGCTGTGTCAGGGCAAGAACGGACGCAACCCTCCCCCTGCCGGAGACCGAGAACGGCAACTGCTGGCCACCAGAGGCCCTGTCCCCAGGACACATCACCATGGCAACCATGGGGCTCCTGGTCACCTGCCTGGTTTCCCTCGCCAAAGTGAGCCCAGGATGCACAGGGCACCGAGCCTCCAGAGACACTGAGGAAATGAACGCAAACTCAAAACTATGCACTTTACTAAGAAACGTATGTTGACCTGGGGGTAATGAGAATAGTAACTCATTACACATATTCTCTTGACTAAAGGTTTTCTCTGTTACAGTGAGTATTAATGATATGAGTATTTTATGAATTAATGGTAGCACCTTGGTTAACCAAATAAATGTTCTCAAGAGCAGAGTTTCAATTTCTTGTAATGTTGCATTACAAGAAATAGATGTCATGCAATGTGCATTTGAAAACATTGGTCAATAAATTAGTCTACTGAGTGCAGAAATTTGTAAATTGTTGCAGTTTGAATATGCTGAAAGTTTTCACATTTGGACCACACAAAGGCAATCAACAATGCAGCTTGCTCTTAGTCTTTACAGATTATAAGAGGCTCCTTATTCGTTGTGCTTGTCCTAATATTTTTATATCACATCAACATTTATTTATATGGCTATTTCTGAAAAACTTTTTGATCTTTTGGTTTTTCAGTTTCTTAAAAAAATTGTTTAGTACTATTGAAAATAGTGCTATTTTAAACCACAGTGACATATATTTGTTTTTCGTTTGGTTTCTGAAACACAGTGAGTGCAGTCTTCTTTAGATTTGTCACTGGGCCAGAGTATTAAACAATTCATTAGACAAGGAGGCCATTTACCCCAGTTTGCAAGGCCTAAATGGATCTCACTCAACTCTGGCTAGACACGCACAATCAGCTTAAGACTTTTTTTTTTCTCAGTCATAAAATGCGGATAAACCAACCGGGTGAGGTCTCAACATGGAAAAAACACAAAAACAGATTATAATCATCATTATTATCATTATTTTTTGGATCCAAGGAAATAATCTAATCTGTGGCAAAAATTTGATTAAAAAATCTTGACCCTTTATTTATTTATTTATTTATTTCATCTTTTTGTATTAGTATATTATTGTATAACTAATACGTGGATGTATTTCTGTTTTAAAAAAAGCTATGTTTAAAAAAAGTTATTTGGAGCACTTTATCAAAAACAGGAAAATGAAATGAGGATTCCTATGTGTAATATTTTTATGTGCCTCCGAAATAAAGAAAAGATTACAAAAAAAAAAAAATCTTGACCCTCATCATATTGCAGAGTCTGACTTGTATTATCTGATAACAGCATGGCCATATCAACTCTTTCAACAGCTGATCCTGCTGCGGACACTTAGCGCTCCTGTCACTCAAACCTAAAATTAACAGCGTTGTGTCATTAGTTAAACCCCATCAACATGAAAGTGTATACATACACGCTCAGCCAATTCTTGAAATTCTTGAGCTGAAATTTAAGATCTAAATCTAAATCATTCACGACAACAACTCAACGTGCTCATCTTAATGTCACTGACATTAAATTACAATCTGTCAAATTCATTTTCACTGGTGCTCATGATCAATTCATGGCAGGTGAGCATTAAGTATTAATTCCGCAGTTATCTGAGATCCAGAAAATGGTCCCCATGCCTTTTTCTTTCACTGGGAGCCAAAGATTGTCAATCACATTATTTAATAAGACTGAGGTGACTTTGATAAGTAAGTTTCTTTACACGGGAGACTCTGGAGTCGTAATTTACCTCCATCTTTATTCATCAAGGTAAGATCAGCTTCTCAATGCCCCCTGTTTCATCTCCAAACTGGAGTGGTGTTTTGGCTCCATCCCAGTCTCCCTCATTGCTGGAACAGTGTGTCAGAAAACTGAGCCATGACGGGTTCCACATTACTGGATATCTCCTTTGTTCTATGATAGGCATCTCTTATCACCAACGTTAATGAATGGAGGAGACATTGCTGCACTACCAGCACTGATTTGACCGCTTGGATTAGGGCTCTATTTTACCTTTGAGAGCAAAGGTTGGCACTGAGCCTCAGTGTGAACTAGTAGAAACCCTTTTTAGTTAATGGATCTGGAGAATATATGCTTGTAGGCCTTGTCTGAACCTAAGTACATTATAGTGAGAAAAAAGGATGACTGATGGAGAGGAGCAATGAATAGTTCCAAAATGAGGAGCGGAGGATGATCGAGGAGGTTTCGACACAGAAGGCTTAGCTTGTCTTTCAGGCACAACACTTCAAGCCAGCATTATTAAACCTCCGGAAGTGTGTTGCTCTCTGTTAGCTGTATAGCGGTTCACCGTCTCCTGTTTCCTCCTGCATTTTTCAAAAGGTCACATCTGACATTTGACAGTAATTACACCAGTAGCTGCTACAGCTTAGAGGACGTAATACATGATGTGGATACTTCAGTCTATACTTTAAATTCTCAGCCCTCAAATTCAGTTCTGTTTTTTTTTTTTTTTTTATACCTCTATACTATCATAAACTTCTTGACGATATATGTGTACATTTCTAATGTCCAGTGTCTAATGGATTCCCATATTTAGTTCAGGTTCACTCTTCAGCATTGTTGGTCAAATCAAGTCATAGTTATATTGTCTGATAACACAAGTGCATTCAATACAGACTTTTAATGCTTAATTTTGACTTTCAAATTGCAGTTTTTACATGATTAAAAGGAGTGACTTTTTTAACTTAACAGTCAAGTTTTGATGTGATGATTTAACTTTTATTTCTGCTTCTGCTCTGGTAACCTCTTACTGGGTCAAATATGAACAGCAGCAATCCATCAGTTTTTGGTATCGAAGAAGTTTCCTTGTACACTGAGTTATTACACGGATGCAGGCTGCTAACACATGTGAATGTATACGTATGTTTCTCCAGGATACTATCAATTAGCATTTTGATTGACATGTCCATTGTGTAGGAGATTCTGTGTCTCCCCCCGAGCTCCTGATTATAATCTAATGGACAACGTGTCTTCGACGGTCGTCAAGGAGCTGTCTTTGAACAGCCAAAACATAGGCACACCTGTTCCTGTGTGGACGTGTGTGTGTGTGTGTGTGTGTGTGTGTGTGTGTGTGTGCGTGTGTGTGTGTGGTCATGTATACAGACTTTTCAAGACTGTAACTTCAAGGTGTATCAGTTGACACAACTCATGGACAGAGATGAAGCAGTCTGAGCTGAGCAGAAAAGGACTCCCTGGATTAAAAGAGTGAAAAAATAACTCACAAAGATGCCTCCAAAAAGGAAAAATGATGCTGTAATTAAGGTGGAAGATGGTATGTATGTATATATGTTTTTATAGGGACACTAAAAGTCACTGTACTGTGTATTTCAACTCTCTAATAACAGTTTATGGATTATTTCAGTTGGAATGGAGGTTGATGCTGTGATAGACAGTGGAAGTGAAGGTGAGTTTCCTTGAATTTTCTATTTTGCTGTCTGTTTTATTTAAGGTTATATATTTAAAAAATTACATTACCTCTTTTAGTTTTTGTATTAGTTGAGAGCAAATAATTCATATTTTATTGTCACTGGATGTTGATTTCATCTATTTGTCTAAAAATATCCATATTTGATCCACACCCTTCAGATGAAGCCAGGAGGAGAAGAAACAGAAGAGCTAAACCTCAACGGAAAGTCAAACGGGTCAGCGATGATGAGGAGGAAGATGACGAGGACGAGGCGCCAAGGAAAAGGGGGCGAAAGAAGAAGACCAGGGCCCAGGACAGCGATGAAGACGATGAGGAAGACATAAAAGGTGTGAGAAGCAAAGGATCAAAAGCCTCCAGGAGGAGAGCAGCTAAAACAGAGAGTGATGAGGAGAGTGAAGAAGAAGACAAAAAGAAGAAAAGAGGAGGAAGAACGGAGTCCAAAAAGGATAAAGAGGAGCAGAATAAGGAGAAGAGGGGGAATGTTAAAGGGAAGGCTGGGGAGAATAAAGGTGGTGAGAAGGACAAGAAAAAGAAGAATGGGAAGTTGAGCAGGTGTAGTATTCTCTAAGAGATGTCTCTCACCTACCTGCATGCTCCACACACCCACCCTGGCAGACTCCTGGCAGACTGGTGCTATGAAGCTACTGTATGTGGCATATATTTAGAGGGATGGAAAAAAAGAAGGAGCGCAAATTATATCAGTGTTATTGCAACACAACATTCCCTGAATATATGGCATATATTTACAGTTTTGTGTGAGAATTTTCGATTGTGGTGTCAACACTGATGTTTGCCGCTGTGATGGATGGTGCAAGCTCATGTGCTCATCCATTATTTACTGCTGCCATAACACGAAGACAGTGGAACAGATCGTCCTTAGACAAAACATCTTCTCACTGTTTCATTTGGGGAGCTGATTGACCTCAGTGGTCGCAAGTTAGCCAACCAGGTCCAACTGTACAGTGACAAGACTGTTTTCAACTCAGGAGAATTTACCTCAACACTGAAACATGCTTGAATAAGTTGTATAGAACTCAAAACCTTTTGACAGAGTGCCTCACAAAAGGTGAAAAAAGTGCCTTCCTTTGGAATAGAATAGAATAGAATGCCTTTATTGTCACTATACACATGTACAATGAGATTAAAGCCATTAATTAACCATTAATAACAGTGTAAAATACAGAAATACAGTATAAAAAGACATGTGAAAATCAAAGCATATCAAAGTAGTCTTCCAATGTATCAACACCTTTTAGGTTAATATGTCAAAGTCTCTTAGAAAACATGTGTTTATTTTCATGCAGTAGTAATAAAGCTACATTATCATTCATTTTAAATGTCCAGTGTGTAGGATTTAGTGCCATCTAGTGGCAAGGGTGTAGTTTGCACTGAGCTAAAACCATTTATCACACATCTCAGATAATCTACTGTTGCCTCTAAGAATGCTGTGAAGATATGAAGGTGTCATTCCAATCTAACAAAAACACAATTCTTATGCTGCCTTCAAACAGGGCTTGTGTTTATTGCCTATACCTTGGCTTCGACTGACTGGAATGTCATCAGTTTTGCAGTATTACGGTCATAACATAAATTAAACAAAATGACATGGGGGTCATAGTTCATAACACACAAAAGGCTAACACCAGCATAACTTCTTTAACATTTTTATAATATACATTTTGAAATTACAGAGTGGTAACTGATATCATACGCATGTACAAATATGACTGCCTGATTTTAATTCAGGCTCCTGTAGCACAGCAAGTGACAGCTGTTTCCCATTGGCAGCTCCTCTTCTTCCTCTTCCTCTGATGAAGATTCACTGTCGGAGGGAGAGATTGAGGCCCTGAAGGAAGCAGTAGAGGAAAAGAAGAAGCTGATGAGCACATTAAGAAACAAACCCTGGCGCATGAAGAGGAGGCTCGTTGTGCTCAAGTAAAAATAAAAACAAAACAGTGGCTGACTCTAGCTCACATCCTCTGCCTGCTTGCTTGTGAACACTGTAACTTCTGTATTTTGGGATGCATCGATTTCTTCATCTTTCATGAAACTATTTGACTTTTATTCTGTTTGTTTTTGAGTGTTTTCTTTAATGCCTACCATCACTCATGTCACTGTGCATGTGATGTTCCTCATGTGTTATTAAAACTTGCTCACTGCTACTTTAGCTGTTTGGTACTTCTCTCTGCTGCTCTACACACAGCCAGAACTAATATGGACAAACACAGAGCATGTCACCTGTCACGAAGATAAGAGATGGAAAAGTTCAACACGTCATCACAAAAGCCTGTAAAAGTGATGAGTTCCAAGCAGATATTTGGACACTTGCAAAGGCTTTGCTTTGCTGTTTTATGCAAACTCTCCACACACAGTGATAGACGTGATCAGTCTCAGAAGAAGAGACAGAGGCTGGTAGTAGTTCACCTTCTTGAACATCTTCATTTCAACCTGAGAAGAATCTAAGCAGCTCTGGCTGCTGTGCCATGTGTGTTTGCGAGCTAGTGTGTTTGTGTAATGTATAGGAGAGGATAGTGTGTGTCTCCATGTAAAGATCAGTGGATCTGCATGTGGGAAGGGAACATGATAGGTGAGCTGACTTTTTCACGAGCTTCACACTGTTTAATGCATGTTGTTGTGGCTGACTGAGCTCCTGCTTGCCAAGTCTTCCTGTCAATGCTCTTAACGTATACAGTGCACATCAGTCAGTAAATCATCCCAAAGACTCAGCGGTTGGCCAAGTTGTCATTTTCAGCTGGATGTTGTGTTGTGTTTTCGTTCACTGCTAGATGTTTTCTTTGATTGGTCAAACAGGGAGTCTCAGGAGTTTGTTGAAAAGTTTGAGGGGGCTCTTGGGAAGGGAAAAGGCAGAAAGCTATATGCTTACAAAGTCATGATGACCAAGGTAATCGATTCATCTTGCAAATGTGTTGATGCTGCTCTTATTCACTGTGGATAACAATGTTGAAATAACCACTTCTAATCTTTCACCCACCAGAAACTTATCAAGTTTAAACGTGACTTTGAGAACTTCAAAACAGCCTGCATACCCTGGGAGAGGAAGATAAAGGATGTAGAAAGTTGGTGCCACAATGATATGAGTTGAAATGTAATCACAGAGGCAATATTTCTGTTATGTTGTTTCCATATTCCTAAGTCAAATTTTCTAATCATAGGTCACTTCGGATCATCTGTGGCCTCCTACTTTATATTTCTGAGGTGGATGTATGGCCTGAACCTGGTCCTGTTTGGATTGATGTTCGGTCTGGTGGTGCTGCCTGAGGTACAGCACTTAATACATACACTTAATATAATACATGCCAGCAGGTGATACCAGAAGTCGCACACTGTACACATGTTCAGTCCTCACCTATCTCACCTCCATCAGTCCTCTGTGTTTTTAGGTTCTCATGGGTCTTCCATATGGCTCCATTCCCAGGAAAACAGTGCCCCGAGAGGAACAGGATACAGCCATGGACCTTTCAGTGCTCCTTGACTTTGGTGTGAGGATCTTAGTTTCATTTATTCATTTATCCTCCGTCATTTTCAACATATGAGAATACCTGAGAATAGAAATCTATGCAGGATACTAGGCTGAAGTGGCGTTTAGGAAAATCTCAGTTTTGTTGCCCTATCACTGCACTTTCTCTTGTGTATAAAAAGTAATTTTACAAATTCTGTCAGCCTTAATAATTTGGTTTTTAATGACATTTCAACCCTGCATCCAGAGGATGCGGTGTTGTTGTGGCGGTGTTGTGCAGAGCAGGGATCAAAAAAACTCCTCAGAAAGGGTAAAAAAGCCCAAATAAATAAATAAATAGCATGAAAAAATGCTGTTAACCTGGCCTCCAAAATCCTCAAACCCCTCCCCCCTCGTTGTAGATTCAAAGACCTTAGCTTAGTAGTTCAAATAACCACTTTCATTCACTTCATGTCAGTTTAAGTGAATAACTTCATCACATTTACGTCAGTAAATTGCTGTACCTTAAGGGACCTACCTATTAATGTTATACTTTGATTTATGGTTTTAGTTTTTCTTTCAGTAGCACATGCAAGAGAAGTTCAAATGCTCTACTATGTCAACAGGGATACCTTCAGTACTCCATTTTGTTCTACGGATTCTACAACTGTGAAAAAACAATCGGGGTGCTGAAGTTCAGGCTCCCTCTGTCATACTTGCTTGTCGGTGTCGGGATTTTTGGATACAGCCTGATGGTTGTCATTAGAACGTAAGCAAGACACGCATGTAATTTCAAATAGATTTACACTGTTCAGATAGGATGTTTGATTTGTGCACATTTTGAACTCCGTCTGTTGCCTTTTCAGGATGGCCCGTAACTCAAATGAAGGAGGAGACGGTGCAGAGGAAGGAGACTTCACCTTCAGCTGGAAGATGTTCACTAGCTGGGACTACTTGATAGGAAACCCTGAGACTGCAGACAACAAATTCGCCTCCATTACTACCAGCTTCAAGGTCAGTCGGTGTTTGTGTGTGCACGTTTGCATTTGGAAATCACTATGAAGCTGTTGGTCCAGCTATAAAAAGATACTGAAAATAAAATTGAAGCAGGAATTTGCAGAACAAAAACCTTATATGCTGGTGGAGATATCTTTGTATATTTTCACCTGTACTGCAGGAATCGATTGTGGATGAACAGGAGAACCAGAAAGACGAGAACATCCATCTCAGACGTTTCCTCAGGGTTCTTGCGAACGTTATGATCTTGTGCTGTCTGGCAGGCAGTGGGTATCTCATCTATTATGTAGTGAAACGTTCTCAGGAGTTTGCTGAGATGGATTCGAGCGAACTCTCGTGGCTTGAAAAGAACGAGGCAGGTTTACACTGAACCTTTTATGTCTCATTACCAGTTGAGTTTCTAGACAATATAGCAAACATGTGAAAACTGGAAAAAGTAATTCCATGGTCTCGTACACTGTATCAGGTGGAGTTTGTGATGTCTCTGCTGGGACTGGTATGTCCTCCTCTGTTTGAAGCCATCGGAGAGCTGGAAGATTATCATCCTCGCATTGCCCTCAAGTGGCAGCTCGGACGGATATTTGCCCTCTTTCTAGGAAACCTTTACACCTTCCTGTTTGCTCTCTTTGACGAAGTCACTGCCAAGGTATAACAAATGTGCCTATTTGTTATTGTTGCTGAGATTGTATGGTCCAGTTGTGCTTAAATAAGTTGTATTTTACTTTTGCAGTCGTCAGACACAGATCTTTGCTGCATTTGCTCTGATGTGTTATAGAGCTGTACGCCATATCAACTTAACTTGCGCATTAATCCTCACTTTACATTTACACTCACAGGAGGCCCAAAGCATCCGACCTAAATCTAATTAGCGTTTTTACTTTGATTAAACAATGTGCTGGCAGTGGCATTTTGTTACCTTTCGATAGACAGAGAGTCTAGCCACTCCAAGCCGTTTCAAGAGTTCAGTTGGTACGTTGACTTAGTTTAGCACCAAGATAGGTAACACGGAGCAGCTTGGTAGCAGTCCAAAGATAACACAATGAACTTCCCTGCTCTTCTAAAACCTGAAAAGCAGCCTGTCGTATCTTGTTGTTTAATCTAAGCTACTCAATTGTACTTTGCTGTATTTTCCTTTCTTTAGCTGGAGAGCGAGAAGTCAATCAAGAATGCCACTGAATGGGCTTACGACCAGTACTATGCCAACTACAGCCTCCACTTCAACACGACAGATGTGCCTCCTCAAAATGTGCACCCAGCCGACGTCATCAGAGGACCCTGCTGGGAGACGGGAGTGGGAAGAGTCAGTTGTGGCGTAGTGCAGTGCATTGTGATTGAATTGTGTGTGTGGAGAGCAATTACCCTAATAAATCAAGCGAAGAAACCAAATGTTTATAGTGGTATTCCCTTCTGTGCAGGAATTTGTGAAGCTAATCGTGTCAGACGTGCAAGTGACTTATTTGACCATCCTGATTGGTGATTTTCTGCGAGCTGTCATCGTCCGCTTCCTCAACTACTGCTGGTGCTGGGACCTGGAGGCTGGATTTGTGAGTACTCACAGCTTGTGTGTCAGTAAGTCACCGTGTCTGCATGTCTATTACACGCCATAAAATAATATGAGGTGATTTTTTTTTATTTTTTTTTACCTATCCAACAAAACGCACCTGTGTCTTGTGTTGTAAATCATATTCCATATACTGGTAAGAATTCCAACTGGGTGCATCAGTTTCTACACCAATGTATAGCTTTCATGTCATTCAGCGATTATTGAACACTGTGTGAGTCAGTGTCTGTTTCTTCTGGATCCAAGTCAACCTGACACCATACAGCGACATCTGGCAAGACAAGTGATCCCAAACTCGGAGGGAAACAAGACACGTCAGTGAGAGCTTAATTACTGAGAGAGAGAGAGCGCGATACAAAGATAACAACAAATGCAAAGTGAATTGACCTGCTCTTTAATAATTCAGGTGAACATCCTGACCATGTTGTTGTATTCATTCCAGCCATCATATGGAGAGTTTGATATCAGTGGAAATGTGCTAGGGCTGGTCTTCAATCAAGGGATGATATGGTAATCATGTTAAGTACTTGATTAGAATCCTCGGTGCATTTATATAGATTATTTAAAGCAGATTATAGAGTCATTTTGAAATAATCTGCTGTTTTCCTCAGGATGGGAGCATTTTATGCTCCAGGTCTGGTGGGTTTGAACGTGTTGCGCCTCCTGAGCTCGATGTACTATCAGTGCTGGGCAGTGATGTCTTGTAATGTTCCTCATGAACGAGTTTTCAAGGCCTCACGATCCAACAACTTCTACATGGGCCTGCTGCTTCTCGTGCTTTTCCTCAGCCTACTGCCCGTTGTCTACACCATCATGACCCTGCCCCCGTCCTTTGACTGTGGACCATTCAGGTCAGTGGGAGAGGCAGATGGCAGAGCTGAGAATGGTATCTCATCAAGATGAAATATCAGTTAATATTACATTTGGTTGATCTCAACAGCTTTTGCACAGACAGTTATGAAATTAAATGAGCAGGTCTTGATTTTCACTTATGCTGTGTCTGATCCATGTTTCCCACAGCGGTCAGGAGAAGATGTATGATGTGGTTATGGAGACCATAGAACAGGACCTGCCTGATTTTATTGCGAACATTTTTTCATATGCCACCAACCCTGGACTCATCATGCCTGCTGTCCTCCTCATGGTGTAAGTATAATTTAAATATCAAGTGAAATACTGTGTGCTTGTGTCACAATACTGTGTGTCACATCTAAATAAATATGGTTAGGGGAGCACCACATTCACTCTATTTTGGCTTAGTATCATAAAACATACACATAGAGCACTAAATACCTAATGCTGTTAACTGCTGAAAATCAAATCTTAAGATGTAAAGAACAAGTCTGCCTTACATTTGAGATGTTTTTTTTTTACACCGACTTCAGCTACAGTATTAAATTTACTCTGTGTGACAGGTTGGCCCTTTACTACCTAAACTCAGTGTCAAAGGGATACCAACAAGCAAACCTGGATCTTAAAAAGAAGATGCAGATGGTTAGTGTCTTGTTTTCCCTTTTTTCAAATTGCCTTTTGTCCGAGATTCAATCGAATGAATGAGTCTCTGCTTCAATGGTTGACACTTCAGGCTCGAGACGAGGAGAAGAACCGCAGGAACAACAAGGACAGCACTAATCAAGTGATGAAAGACTTGGAGGACCTGCTGCCGGACAAATCTCTAATACCACCTCCCACTGAGGAAGAGCTTCCCCCACCTGGTATGCTCGCATATTCCTTTATTACACGTTATTTTTTTTACCCAGGTGTCTTCAAATATATTTTTTTGTTCTCAGATGTCATAGTTGAGAAAGGAAACAAGTCTACCAAGACAAAGCCTGGTTCTGCAGGGAAAGGGGTTAACCTGCAAAAGGAGGTGTCGCTGGCTGCCCTGAACCCAAGAGGGCCAGTGACTCATGCTCCAGGGCCAAGAGTAGGGCCGCCTGTAAATGCCAGGGGGCCTCAACCTGGACCTGGCAGAGGCAGAGGCAGAGGCAGAGGTCAGGGTCCACCTCATAGGTAATAATAGAGGTGGAACCCAAACCCAGACATTACAAACAACTCATCACAAACAGCAGTCATATTGCAGTAGATAGGTCACTGGAATAATAACAGACATTTATGTTGGTTACATGTATTAAAATAAAATAAATATTTGTTCATAGTCACTTTATACAAAGCATTCAAATGCATCTCTATAAACATGGTAATTAAATAATCAATAATCTTAAGTAGTCTGTAATTACTGCAGTCAGATTTGTCAATGGAAACTATGGCACATAGAGTACACATGTATCAGTGGGCTTGATCATATTTACAGCACTGAAATCAGTGTAAGGTTTACTGGCTATCAGTATATCTCAGCACTCTTATTGATTTCATTTGGAAATCCATGTAAACAGCTTGTAAACTGTCTTTTTTGTATAGTGTCCATTAAAATATCTGATTTTCTGACAAAGTGCTGTTTAAGTTGTGAATTTTCAACAGAAACATGCTCATTAAGCTACTAAACACCTAAAAGATGTCACTACACAGTGTCCACTAAATTGTCACCAGAGAAACATTGACGAGTGAGATTTAGCATTATCACACCTATATTCAGAGGAAGTGGCATAACACTGTCAAGATATTATGAAAATGTGGACATTCCCAGAAGAAATGACAACAACAACAACGACGTCAAAATCATGACGACTTCTGTGAGGTTTTGACGGTGACTACTTTAACTTCTGTGTACTCCTGATTATGATTTCTGATTTCTGATTTCTGAAGAGCATATTCCTCCTGAAATAAAATAAAAAAACACTGCTGCTAACCAGTTGTAAAAGATGCCAGCTCATCTACAGGGATAGTTTAGCCATGAATCTTGTCTGCCCAGCCTTAATATCTTGATTGTGGCCATCAGCTCTACAAAGTATGTGGCCAGAGACACTTTTCCAGAGTCCAGAGCTTCTAGTGTCTAAAGATACACAGTAATACGTGTGCACATACCATTGTCTTATTGTCTTGAGGAGCAATACTTAAACTGAGGATTTATTGCATGTATGAGTGTGTTTCTCACTGACTGTGGGAGGTCTCAACCAAGTCAGCAAGTCTGTTAAGTAGACAACCTCAGTCTGAGGTGTCCATGGATCGCCAGGGTGATCCTGGAAGGCAGCTCTGGCACACTTTACTGTCTTGTCCACGGCTTCCTAGCAGACGGTTGAGTTGAGGCGGTGGTCACCAAATATCCCTTGCTTATTTTCTAAAAGCAGATTAAAGACAGTTATTATCAGCTCTCCTCAGCCTGATTAAAATAAGAGCAGACTATGTTATTTAGCAGATATATCGTTCATACAGTCAGATCCATTGGCATGCTCTCCCAGGTGATTACTGTATCCTATGAAGGACCAGTAAAAATGTTTCATCTCAATGAAACCATGCAATCAGATTAAAAATAATTTGAGGTAAACCATGAATACTTTTTAAATTATGATGTGACTGGTACACAGTGCCTTATTAAAGGCAACTGAACATGTTGTCAGCTGGCTCAGTAAGTATGTTTTCTCCCATCAGGATGTATTAGGGAAGTTGGATGATAATAAAAACTACATATATTTCCTGTTTTTCACTTTTTTTCTATTCGTCATCACTGTTCTGCTGTAAAACCTCTCAAAGGATTCTCTGAGAGTTTTGGCCTATAGTCTTTGTAAAACTCTGTGTATGCGTATTTAGACAAAATGCTTTGACTATTACCCGCTTGAGTTCTTACCCTAGTTTAAACAACTGAGAGATCTGGGATTGGAATTAGCAGGGCCTTGATCCCTCTAGATGTTGTGATCTGTGGTGTTGGTTCAGACCCTGATGGTTTCATCTGTTATCAGACTGCAACTCATGGTTATTATGTGTTATGTTATGGTGTTATGTATTTGAACACTGGTGAAAAGTGAATATCTGGATCACTGAGCCAGAACAGTTGTTATCATGTGACCCTGTGCCGTGGCCCTGTGCTGCCTTCCCCACCCGTGAGTGAACATAGACTATCAGAGGCATTGTCAGCAGCGTAACGCCTGATGGTCAAGGGTCACAATTGGCACCACAAAGTCGGCCTTGGCTCTAAACAGTGGACATCAGTTGGACAGAGAAGCTCACGATCCAGAACGAGCAGTCCTGAACGGTGCTATCAGAGGTGTGCTTCATCACATTTGATAAAAAATGAAACTTTGATCATGCATGACTCATTTGTACAAAGTTCTGTATAATGTATTAATGGACAATTAAGAACATCTTTTACATATACAGACATTTACACTGCGGGGTAAAAATCTATACATTTAAAACTAAACTTAAAACTAACTTTAACTTAACATTGCACATGCTGTGCTTGTAATTTTAGTATTTATTTTATCTGGAGGTTGATTGGGTGTTTTATTTGGCCAACACATTCAGGAAATTGTTGACTTTTGCAGCAGCATATATTAGCATTTGTTATATCACAGGACAAACATATCAGACATCATATAGCATAGGATTAACAGGAGCCTCCAGTCATGTTGGATTAACAATTTTGTGGTTTTGAATGCCAGTACAAACTATAAAGCATCTCTTGGGTGTAAAACGTTTGTTTACCTGTGAGTGATGTACGAATTCCCACTCCGGTCACCGGCATGTTGCCGCCGCCGTCTACCTTTTGTCACCCTCAGAGGACCACCGAGCTTCTTCATATACAGCTCTCGGCGCCAGAAAACAGGATCACGTACCGGGGTTCTTCCTCGATCCTTCTAGGGTTTCTCCCCTGCACGCGCTAACCCTTATTCAAGCGGAACCAATCCTACTTTACTCCACGTGCCTGGCGAGGGTGGCAGGCGCGCCACTCCTCAACAGGCAATTATCACAGTAAGGCAAACATTTTAAATGTTTGGCGAACAAAATATTTATCATTGAACACGTTAATGGACATTGTGTGTATAATAATCAAACTGGAAACATAAATAACTGGCGGGAGCAATGGCGGTCCGAAATTCCGGAGGGGCTAGGCAGCCTTATAACACATAATATCACAATATAACACAAATATGTATTATCACCCAGTCACAATTTGCGGAATTTGTCAAAGGGGGCCCCTACTGTCTTCTGCTGTTAATATAGACCAATCATTTCACAGCCAGAATGTTCTGGTTTGTGTTTAATGATGCAGTCAATGCAAAAGCGGCGTGTACCTCATCACTGTGAATTGTTTTAGTTCTGACCATTGACTGATGGGTAATGTAGTGATTCTCACTGCCAAATGAACACCATGAAGAAGAAGAAGTCAAAGCCATCATGGGGCCCAGTTTAGAAAAAAAGAAAAAAGGAAAAATGTTTAAATGATAAAAGTATGCTGCTCCCAGCGTATGAGGATACTGGATGAAATAGGATGGCTGGGAGAACTATGTTAGCCTGTTGCTATGCAGATTATGAGGGCTGGCTTTACTGAAGTTCACCCAGGGCTAGATCAAAAGGTAGCCATTTGAGGGTTTTCTCATCTTTTTAGGCAGGTCCTCACTTACAGTATGTAGAAGTGAGGGTCTTTTTTTACCCCATTACATTTAAGATGTACTTTTTCCAGACTCTTGGTTCTGTACAAGGTCTAGAGACAATTTGGATAGTTAGACAGATTATATTAAGAGATATTAGATTATATGTTAAAATATATCACCTCCAATAAAATACATTCACCATATAAGACGATTTTTACAGTGCAAACAGATGCTCCAAACAGATGCTACCTCAAGTTGAGGTAGCCTTCTTTGTCAGGTTTGAAGTGATAACCATGTATTACTCATGGTCTCTGAATTAGTCCAGCCTACCAGGCCCATCTACAAGGCAGCAACAATAATTGGGAAGATGTTTGCTTTGATAAGGGATGTCCTGCTGCTTCACTGTCTCCCAGGAACAATGCGATCACATAACTTTGTCTGGTGCACCGATTTTGATCTGTTCAGAAACACCCACACACGTCCTTTCGAGAATTATCCCCTGGGACAACATAACCCCTGTAATTAACCCTTGTTAAACAATAAAAAGATCAGTAGAGCTGGTCTCAAAACACAGTGAAAACCATCTTCCCATACTAATTCATCCAGCTCTTAACTTGAAACTGGTATCTACTGAGGTTCAAAGAGCTGAGAATTTTAAGACATCCAGATTTTGTTTGTCCATGACAGTTTTTGTGCTTCTTTGCGGTAATTAAGGTGATCAACACATGCACTATCCTTGTCACAGATGTAGTAATAGTCGGTCTAGCTACATGTTGAGCTTGTTTACATGCTTGTCTAAGAGTTTTAGGCTGTGTGTGTTAGATCTGTAACTGTGGTATCAGCTTTGTTTGAAAATATAAGCAACGCATTCTACTTCTAGACACTTTACCATCTAGTCTGGTTCCATAGAATCAGTGCATGTCTGCCAAAGCTAATGACATGACGGGCAGCCTGGAGAGGGTTGGACCACCAGGTCAAAGGAGCTGTCGCTTGGCCTGAGAGCAGTCAGTGTCCCACAGTTGAGCTTGAACTAAATTGGCGGTTGGATGGAGAGTGAGGAAGAAAAGGAAATGAAGGGAATGAAAAATGGAGAGACAGCGAGGGAACTAGAGAACACTGAGGGAAAAAAAATTAAAATGAGGGATAAAGACATGAGATCTAATAAATTAGTAACTGTTGCAAAATGACAACAAAGAAGAAGAATTGAGGTGATCGAACAAAAGAGAAATAGACTCTCTGGTATTAAATGATTATGTTAATAGTGAGGTGACTCTTGTGACAGCAGATAAATCCAAATGCTGTTCATCAGACATTCTTGTTGTGAGATGTTTGATTGCCACTGCTAAAAATGTTAGACCTGTTACTCAAATATATCCAGAGCAAGGATTTGGAGGATTCTTGTCACAACCACAGCTAAAATTGTAGGTAGCATTAAGTCATTCTAAACAGATGGCCAGCGCTCCCTTGTGACAAATTATAGAAATGACATTGTTCTGAAAACCGTGCTAGGGATTTGTGCATATGTACTTTAACAAATCTGAACTTTAAAATAATAATGTAGACAGAACTTTTGCTTTAATATTTTATCTAATAATGGGTCAACATTCCCTGTAAAACAGAAAAATCAGCTTTACTCCATCCTACTGTTTGTTTTATCGTCATCCTTCTTCTTTTAACAGTCTGTGCACTGCAGCTTTGTTCATTGACAATAAGAACTGGAGAGGAGGGGCCCCTGCCGTGTATGGTTTCCGACTGTGGTCAAATGGACTGATGAAGTCACCCGCCAGCTAAGTCAGTCCGGCTGCCTGGGCCGGACTCAAGGTACTGGGCATGTGCGCCTCTCTTCCCTCTCTTTTTGTGAGTTGGCAGCAGCTCCCTCTGCAGGGGGCCCGGGCCGCTGCTGCTGAGAGGGACGTCCTGTACCTTGTGTGAAATACTCTCATCTACATGATCCCGAAATTCAGACGTCAAATTGCTGCCTGTGGAGTATTCTTGGTATCTGCTTGGGCATTGTGTGGTGAGTTTTCTCAGTTCGCCTTTGATTTGTGATCGCATTCAGTGCCTACCACAGTTTATTCATTCTGACTAATTTAATCTGGGCCGATTTTTCCCTCTAACAGACAGTCTTTTCACCCCTTCTTCCTCTCTTTCTCTTTCTCTCAGAGTTTTATTCTTTCATCATGAGGCCCAACCTGTTTTGGACTTTGCCCATCAAGGAGAACCCCTGTGCTTCTCTGTCAAGTGTCACTGTTGCTCTGTGCGTTTTCGCCCTCCTTATGATGGCCCTCAGAGGCCGAAAAAAGAACAGATTTTTCTTCCACCTCCAGCAAGACTCCCAGCTGGACCACTCCAAATACCCTCCTCCTCCTGGACCCGCACCGTGGCCCGTTGTTGGGAATTTGCTCCAGATGGGCGACCAGATTCATCTCTCTCTAACCCGTCTGAGGCTCCAGTATGGTGATGTTTTCAAGGTATAAAAAAATATTTTTGTGGGAGGTATGTGTAGATGGATAGAGCAAGCATTGTGTATTTATTCAGTCATTTGTTTATCTCTTTACTGCAGTTGCGTTTGGGGTCTTTGACTGTAGTTGTCCTGAGTGGGTACACCACCATCAGGCAGGCGCTGGTTCGGCAGGGTGACGCTTTTGCAGGGCGACCCGACCTTTTCACCTTTTCTGCTGTTGCCAATGGGACCAGTATGACCTTCAGTGAGAAATATGGACCTGCATTGCTGCTCCATAAGAAGCTGTGCAAGAATGCCCTGAGGTCTTTCTCGCAGGCTGAGCCCAGGGGATCTGGTGCCACCTGCCTTCTCGAGGAACATGTATGTGCAGAGGCTGCTGAGATGGTGGAGGTGATTCGGGAGCAATCTGCTAAAGGGGAAATGGCCAATGGTGTGAAGGGTATTGATCCAGTGGTGCCCCTGGTGACCTCAGTGGCAAATGTTGTCTGTGCACTCTGCTTTGGGAAAAGGTATGACTACAATGACAAGGAGTTTCTCACTATTGTTCACATCAACAATGAGGTCCTGAGGATCTTTGCAGCAGGGAACCTGGCTGATTTCTTCCCCGTGTTTCGCTACTTTCCGAGTCCGTCTCTGAGAAAGATGGTCCAGCACATTCACAGAATGAACGGATTCATGGAACGGAGCATTGAGGAACACATCAACACATTTGATAAGGTAAGAGGTGCTAAGAGTCTGGCAAATATACATGCAGTTGAGAATCTGCATTCAATTTGCAGCCTTGCATAATGAAACCTTGATTGTTTGTCTGAGCGCCACTTTTTAAAAAAAATTATTTATTTTAAAGTCTGGGCAAGTTTCAGGAATATTTCTATGGGTCTTCCGTGCTGTTTCAGAGAACAAAAATTCCAAGATAATGCCACCACAGTGATTTGTAATACTGCATATTTCTTCAGGACAGTACGTGCCTGTCAGTGTCATTTCCTTTAGATCTGTCCCACTTTGCTTTCCTCTATCTAATCTGACATTGCACACATACAGAGGTGGCTGTGAGCGTAACTGTAGCCAAAAAATAACAAACAAGTTCCCTGGGAAGGACCTTTGTTCTTGTGCAGAGTGGTTAAAACGTTCGCACGCACTCTAATTAGGAATTAGCAACCCACTGGAAGACACGCGTCGTACTAAAACTATGATTACTGCCAACTGAACATATGAATGCTGATGCTTTCCCAATTATTGCTTGAATATTTCAAACTATTTCTACCTAACCAGTAACCACTTTGTGTTTTCTGTCATATTATGTGTTGGCAGAACTGTATCCGGGACATTACAGACGCTCTGATCGCACTTTGTGAAGACAGAGAAGAAAACAAGGATACGTCTTTGCTCTCCAACTCTCAGATCATTCACACTGTCATAGATATCTTCGGAGCAGGTTAGGCAGACTTTGCACGTTATCATAGTGCGGGTATTGAGATTAGTACATCACAGTGATGAAGATTGTTGCTCTATTTTCACTGCAGTGGTGTTGTTTGTGTTTTTCTTAAGGGTTCGACACCATCATTGCTGGTTTGCAGTGGAGCCTGTTGTACCTCATCAAGTTTCCTGATGTCCAGGACAGAATTCACCAGGAGATTGGTATTTTGTTACATCTTAATATATCAAATCTCTGCGATCTACATTGTACCTGCTTGTTCTATTTTCTATTTTTATACCAGGTTAAATCTTTGCTAAAAAGTGGAAATAGTTTGATGCACTGCCCTATTAGAATGATTTCATGGATGAAAATAGAAACGGGGCATCCTATGCCAAAGAATGAGGCCTTATCCAGTAAACAGACTGATGAATGAGTCATAGTCATTGTGTTTCTCCATTTACCAAAACACAGATGGTTGGTCATCACTGATTACAGATAACACATCACTAAAGAGCCTGAAATTATGGCTCTTAGTTTATTTTTTGCAGGGCAAAACTACAAACTTTAGAGGAGCATGTTCCTTATACAGTTGATCTTCAAAAAACAGTAGATTAAAAAAAAACACACACAGGTGGAAATGCAGCTGTCTGTAACAAATGTGTATAGTACAAACAGGTGACATCTGCGTAATGCAACAGTTTCAGGCGGAAACAGCCTAAAAAAAACTTCAACAATGGCTAAACCGAGTGCCCCTTTTGGGCAGACAGAATCCAGCAGCCACGAGAGAAACTCACAAAAGGTCAGACGAATTTGCTGACGCTAGAAGTACTTTTGAAGCCAGCTGACAGAACTGGTGCTGTCTGTTCTGAGGCACGTTGCATTTTTACAGAGAGAGAGAGAAAGGCAGAGAGACGGGGAGATTCTAGGAGGAGACGGGATGAATCAGAACAAGGGGTTAGAGAGTTCCTGAGAGACACAAAGGCAGTAACACGCAAGGCACTGAACACACACGGGACAACAATCTTCTCTTAATCATCACTTAAATGAACTAGAAAACAATTGCAATCAGTGGACTTAGAAGCTTTTATTGTTTTGTATTTTTGATTTATTGTTGTACACAATGGGTCCTTGCTTTATGGAGACATTTATTTTTGAAACACCTTGTACTGTAAAACTGACCTGAAGGATGTGCATGCTTCCTGAGATGCGTGTCTTGCAACTGACAACTTTCCAGCTTTTTTGTTTTTAAAATGAGAAAACCCATCACTGAACAGGAGAGGTCGGCCAAGACCCAAATTATCACCCATTTTCAATGCAGTCTGTCCCCAAAGGTTTTAACTTCATTCATGCCTTGACTCTGGAGTGTCTGGCTATTAATAGGTCATCAGAGAGCGACTGTTTGGGGAAAAGCAGGACACAGGAAACAAGACAGTATATCCTGGATGACAGTTCTCGGTCATCCAGATGACAGTATATCAAAAAAACAAAGTTGATACCAAGGCAGCAAGACTTGGTGGCTTCGTCAGTTTTGGGTTTGAGGAGTTTAGGTTCGGTTCAGATACTCATTGGAGAAATGTATTTTGATATTGTTTTCTTCCTCTAGTGAATGATGTTCTGATGAAACATAATTTTTTTAGAAACATCAGACTGATGGAGTAAATGAGGGTTCTTAACAAAAGCCTAACCTTCCCTCTAGTCACGTAAAACCAATGAAGACAGCAGCCTTAGGAGCCCTACGGGTCAGACACTGACTTGCCATTTGGGGGCACATGCTCTTGTTAGGTTATATACTCCAACAAATATACAGTGCAAAAATATACAATGCACAATTACAGTATGTTTAAAAGCGTGCTGAAGTTAGTCTGCTTTTAATATCTGTGCAAAGACACTGACTTTGGAAGTGTAAAATAGCTCCTTGTTTTTTGTTTAATGTCTGTGTTTCTTGTTTTTAAGATGAGCACATTGGCTCAGCCAGACAGCCCAGGTTTGCAGATAAGCCCAAGATGCCCTTCACGGAGGCGTTCATATACGAAGTGTTCCGTCATGCCTCATATGTTCCTTTCACCATACCTCACTGGTAAGACAGAAGTTTTGTTCACAGTGAATTCACGCTACAGTGTTTGTAGTATTGTTAAAGCTTTCCATTGGTTTATCCTCTTCAGCACCACAAGAAACATCACCCTGAATGGATATTATATTCCCAAAGATACATGTGTCTTCGTTAACCAGTATCAAGTCAATCATGATGTGTGAGTAACCACTATGCATTAGGACTCTCTTTCAACTTGTGCTTTTCAGATCATAAGAATGTGTGTGGTACTTATATTGTTCAATTGATCGTCATCTTTTTCATTCCCAGTGATCTCTGGGGTGATCCGGACACGTTTAGCCCACAGCGTTTCCTGGGTCAGTCAGGATTCCTCAACAAGGACCTGACGGAGAAGGTTCTCATCTTTGGCATGGGGAAGAGACGCTGTCTTGGTGATGGATTTGCACGACTGGAGATGTTTATCTTTCTCACCACACTGCTCCACGGGCTGCGGATTGCAAATGTTCCAGGGCAGGAGCTGGATCTCAGCACCGATTTTGGTTTGACTATGAAACCACGTCCATACAGGATTACCGTCTCATCAAGGTTTTAGACCCTCTGAAAACCCAAACGATGCTTTTTTTTTTTTTCTGTGGATTATTTGGAACATCACAACACAAATACTAATGATAATTATTCGTCTTTGGTTAGCCTTCATGATTCCCTCTACTAGTTCCATGAACTAGTAGAGGGGTTTTCAGATTGGTCATCAGTGCTTCAGGCCTCAGGCTGTATCATGCAGAGTTAATCCCCATACTTATATCCCCCTCTGCTTCAACTTGTCACCTATGCCCTCATCAGTTAGATACTCTTCTCTGAAGTGTGAAATTATGTGACACTATTTTTATGAGTTAAATGTAAAAAAGCATGACTGCTTATGCTCAAACAAAAAATGGATTCCATCCAAGTTAGACTCTATTCTTAAACTTTCATTTAACAGACTCTGTCTGGTGGATCTTGAATTGGTGATTGAACTGAAATGTTGTAACATACTATTAACACTGACTGGGCTTCACTGTGTGCTATCATAACAGCCATAGGTCTTCAGGTATCCAGTTTTAGTTCATTTATAATCTCAAAAATCTTGAATTACCTCTTGAAAATATTAACCTAGACTACTAGAAGTCACTGAGCACAAAAACAGTGTTTTTATTTGTATCATTGTGTTATTATTTTGTCATGAAAACTAGAGAACAGAAGGAAAATAGGGAAATAAATGACACATACTGTGAAACCTATCCTATGTAATGTTGAATTAAATCTAGTTCACCTAAAAGTACTAATATCTTGCCCTGTAAAACAATGTCTTTGTGAAAACATGTAACATGGAAATAAAACAACATAACCTGCTTAATCTCTGTGTTGCACTGCTATGAATGAATGAACTGCTAAGTCATATTTTTCTAAAGGTTCATTTGCTTGAAGTCTCGAGACATACTCCCACCCTAAGTTCCCTGGAATTCCTTCATGTCTGACCCCTTACATCTTTACCCCCACCAGTGGCCAGTGTCATCCCTCATCTGTTTCACTCCAGCTAACCAATAAACTTTAATCATCAACTGAGGTTCTTTGTTCTTGTTAGTGAGTTAATAACTAAATCACCTGTGACATCAATCAAAGGCGTAGGATGCTTGTCAGACATTATTCTCTCAGTTTTGTTCAATATTCCTTTCAAATAATCTTCTTCAGAAGTTTGATAAAAACACAAACACACATAAGTAACACATCAAAGAAAGTAATTTTAAAATATACATTACATTGTAAACCAAATGTAGATTATATATATATGTGTGTGTGTGTGTGTGTGTGTGTGTGTGTGTGTGTGTGTGTGCGTGTGTGTGTGCGTGTGTGCGTGTGTGTGTGTGTGTGTGTGTGTGTGTGTGCGTGCGTGCGTGTGTATATATATAATTTATTAAAATAGTCATTAAAACTATAGATCAGATTTATTGGCCAAATTTATACAGTATACAGATCATTTGTTCTCTGAATGTAACCCATCCACTTATACACATAGCGAGCAGGACACAGTGTGAGCAGTGAGCCTCACAATCACCTATGGAAACCGTTTAGTGCTTAGGTCTGTTGCCCAAACTTAGGCCAGAAACGGGGAACCAGTGACTCAATAGTTCCAAAACCACTTCTCAAACTACTAGGCCATGTTCCCCCTAAGCAGACCCACTGACAGATTAGTTGGTCTGTAGTTTAGTAACTGTATGAATGCATTCCTTACGTAGTCACAAAGCCTGTGCAGCAGTACATTGATTTATGGTGATTGATTAACAAAACCCATCAATAGGATGAGTTAACGCCCTCATCAACACTGATCCTTCTCCATATGCTCTCTGTACTTTACTGTGCCTTTGTCCCTCACTTTCTTCTAGTGCACAGAGCTCACAGTTTTATTTAAACTGTGGCCTTCATCAAGAATAACAAATCAGAGTCATGATTGAGTCATGCTGAGCAGGCGCTGATCTAAACCAGCCAATGAACTATAGCATGCAAAGCCAGGAATCATGGCTCTAATGCGGCGTAACATAGAGGACCACTTGTGTGGTCTGTGGCACAGATAATTAAGGCCGGGACCAACTGCAGACAAAACATACAGTAGTCTACTTATAGAACATGCTGTTCCTCCCTCCGCTCCAAAATTGACCCTACTGTTACTGTTTGTGCTGTGACTGCTTTAATGTGAGACCAAAAAACAAAGCAACAAACACCAGAATCAATCCAATTATTGTCTTTTCCACAATCCATACAAGTCTATAAATATGAAACCATGACATATAAGTATATATGTGGTAAATTTACATAAAACCGTAGAGTTTATTTGATGCATTGATGCCTGCAAATCGATGTGAAAGCATTCTTCAAACCAAGATGTGTTTACAGTGTACATTTTTTTCATGAAGCTGTAATGTTACTGAAGCCATCTCTGATCGCAAACCACAAAAATCTATAATAATGTAACATTGCGTGCTAGGGAGTGTCTATTCCCAGCAGTCAATGTGTGAGTATAGGAGCAGATTATGGGCTGTGGACAATAGAAGTGCAGTCTAAATGACTAAGTGACTTTGTATGTGCCTCTTCAGTTATACATGATGCCCTGTAATGTGGGGGCCTCACTCTGACCAAAGCGGCCATTAAGAAACTGCACGCAATGCTCTGAGTGTCCCCATTATGATGCCCCACATCCCTCCACGTGATCAAACATATGCAAGTCGATATGCGCACGATGATGACAATCTAAGTTTGCCACAGTTCAAACATCCTCCTCTTCCACAGTCTGTCCAGACCTCAGCTTCATGATCACCTATGAGAAACACAACAACAGATAAAAGTTACTTTGACTGTTGCTGAGATCAACTTTTTATTTTTGTTTTTTTGATATAGGTCAGGACTTAGTCATGCACCTCTTTCAGCTGCGCAATCTCTTTGCTTTCCACATTTCTCTGAGCGTTGTTGGTTATGGCCTTCACTCTTGTTGCGTAGCTGGAACATTCAAGAAGTTCAGGTGAAGCTAAGTAGAGATTGTTACCACAAAAACTATTTAACATTAATCTCTCGACCTGTGTTTCTTACACGAGAGATGTGACAGTTTCTTCAAGATTGCATTCTGAAGGAGAGATGTTGACGATCATGAGCGTTTTGGCATTTCCTCCCAAAGAGTCTTGCATCACCTACGAAAAATTAAAGACATTGTGACTGACCTGCGAGGCTACAGGTTAGTTTACATTTCATGAGAAATCCCAAGCGGGTTAATGTTCATTGCTGCAATGTTTATCGTTCTTGTGAGTCTACTGCTTATGGCTACCTGTGTCAGCTTGCTGTTCCTGTATGGTACATGGGGCAGTTCAGCAGATAAAGCTGAGATCACATCACCTAATGCACTCAGAGACTTGTTAATGGAGTTTGCCTCCTGAAGATGAACAGAGCGTATGGGAGAATTTAAAAAGGCTGTGATAAATATCCGACACTTTCATCAGTTAAAATATTACATGACCAAACCTTTAGCTGGTGGTCCTTAGCACCAGTCTTTGCTGCTCTCTCACTGCCGGCCAGGTCTACGAGGCTCAGCTTCCCGTTACTCACACTCCCATTCGTTAGATTCCTGCTTTCCACCATGATGCCAACAATGAGATGGGAGCGGGAACTCTCCACGTTCATCTCTTGAGAACATACAAAAAGACACGGCTTAAAAACAAAAAGAAATTAAAATTTTTAACACCATGTCTTGTTGAGGCTTCTCTCAAATAAGTATCATGTAGTCAAGAGATCTGGACTATAACAATGTTGACAAATGATTAAGCCTCATTTTCTATAAACCCTTGCTCCCATACAGTATGCCAATTTACAGCTGAGTTACTCTGCCATTCATCACACAATCCACAGTAATGATGCACTTAGCTGCCACCCCGCCTCACTAACTGTAAGTAACAGGATTAATCCAAACCATTTAGCAGGGCCCTGTTTGAACTGGGTGGTATTGCACGACATAGAACACTCACTGGTGGCTGAGATGTGTCGGTTGGCACAGGCCTGCTGGAACAGAGCGTAGAGCTCCTGGGCACTGGAAGCCTCCTTTGTTTCCGCTCCTTGGGCGAACACAACCCCCTTTCTGTTCCTCTTGATCTCCACCCGCCTGGCCTGGCCATGGGATTGAGGCTGTGCATGGGCCTCACCAACCTGGCTCACAAAGAGATCTTGCAGCTTGTCATTGTAGAGCTCCAGCATATAGGCCGAAACCTGAGGTAAAACGATGAAGAAGCAGAGGACAGAGACTTTGAAGCACCGTTAAAATCTATGAAAACAAGGTTTGCTTTGTTGTTTGCTACCTTGAAGTTGAATTTAGAGCTGTTCTCCCGCATGATATCGAATATAGCATTAAAAGATCTCGGCATGATCCCTGGGTTCTTCTGTTCCTTGTCCCCCACCATGGTGAAGGTCTTCCCTGAGCCCGTCTGGCCATATGCAAAGATACAGACGTTGTAACCGTCCATGGCTGACTGGATCAGTCTGCAGGAAAAAATATTTTCAGAGCTGCTGAGATGAAGGCAGTCACTTGATTATGATACATTGTAGAATGTAAGTAACATTAACTTAGGGTGAAGCAGTACAAATGTACAGCAGAGACTCAAAAAGACACATTACAGTCACATTCTGTCTGTGAAATTAACATTTGTAGACATACTGTATCATATATGGCTGCTTTGGAAGTATGTTCTCCCTCACCGGTTTGTGTCATGAAACAATTCTTCCTGAGAGGCCTCAGCACTGAACACCTTGTCAAACTGAAACTCCCTCTGTCCACGAGGGGTTTCCACTGTGACAGAGTAATCATCTATTTTATCTACGACAATGGAGCCACCCTGAGCAGCTTCGGTCCGGCTCGCTGGTCGAATCCGACAGAACACTCTTATTTTACCTAAGGGAAAAAAAATAACATTAAAACATTGAAAGCCTCTAAAGAGTCAGGCCTAAACCTGAAAATGAACTAGTGTACGAGGTACCATAACCTTGGTCTACCTTTCATGTCTTCCACTATATTGTAATATTTCTTCCTCAATGTCCTTTCCGAGGTGTAGTTCTCAATTATTTTCTTTTTCTCTTCTTTTTCTTGCTTCAGCTGGAGGTAAATCATGATAACACACAGCTGTGACAGTGATGAGTGCAAGAGATGTACAGTAAAATACAGTGAAATATGTTTTAACTGAGAGACCAGAAAAATAACAAGCCCTGTTTGGTACCATTTTGAACTACTTTTGGTCGTTTGTGCTATAACAATTGAGACACTTGTGCTTTCTTCTCCTTTCTGTCACTTCTGTATTTGACTAACCTGAGTCATTGACCTGTGTCACAAAAAGCTAACCTGATCCTGCAGCAGGAGCAGCTGCTGACCGACACTCTTGACTCCATCTGTGCTTTGGATTGTCCCCTGTCCCAGGATGGCCTCCAGCTCTGAGATCGCACAGTCTGCTCAGAGAATAAATGTTAACCTTTGATTTATATTTTTAAAGTTACATTAAAATACAGCTGCAGACAAACACAACTTTAGACGTGCAGTTACCATTTATTACTGGACTTTCTCCAGTTTTGATGCACTCTAAAGCGATTTGACAGACCTCATACTTCCTCACTGTTTCTTGGAGGAGAGACAGAGTTGACTCATATTTATCTGACCTGTAAAGAGGAATAAACAAATAGTTTACATATATAGCTCAGCATAAGTTAGTAAGACTATATTTATTGTCGCTCAGCTGACTCATGATACTTTTAGTCCTATACAGCACATCAGTACTACCAGTGTGACTAGGGTAATTGACTATTCCATCTAATATGAAAGTGTATGTTGTTTATTTATTTCAGACTGTTTCCATGATTTCCTACCCCTCCAGGTCAGCAGCCTTCTCCATGTCGCTGCTTTCTTCTTTGACGTTCTGCAGACGCTCCAGTTTGTTTCTTGCTTCAATCAGAGCAACACGGTTTTCCTCAATCATCTGGCCCAAAAGAGCCCTGGTTTCAAACACAGCGCTGCAAACTGCATGAGCCTAGAAAACCAAGCATTCACAAAATCAGGACAGAATAGGGAAAGTTATAAAATAACTTGAGACACATGCAGTTAGCAGTAGGTTTACTTGTTTAATAATAGACCTTATGTATGACAGAGGGAAGCAGAATGCTGCAGGGTGGTTGAGGGACGGGAGGGATGGGAGTCCTCTCGGCCTCCAGCAGCTCAGTGATCTCCCTCTCCCTCTGGTACAGGCTCTCCTTCAGCTCCTCTAGACGAGCTTTAGCTCCCTCAAGTGGTCGATCTGAGTCACAGCAGCCCTGTACATAAAGTAAAATAGACTATTACAGTTAAAAAAGAATATAAAACTGCTGCCGTTTGAGAGCAGTAAATGTGAGTTATGGTGTACTAATACCAGATCTTTAGTTCATTCCCATCATTTCATTGTAGTAACACAACTTTTTTCAGTTTTCCTTTGTTCGTTGCTTTGTTGATAGATGTATGATCTTTAATCCTGCATCACTGATATGAGCAGAAGTTTGTTATGGTAACTGATTCCAACTCACAGAGGCCTGTTGTTGTGCAGAAAGGTCTTGGCTCTCTGAGCTGTCACCTTCCCATGTTGCTTCCTGCTGTTGCTCCTGTGGTGAAATCATCATCAGTTCTTGGACTTTCCCTATTTCCTGTCTGGCCATCTGAAGTTCCTGCAGTGCTGTTTGGTGTAATGGCATTAATAACTGTATGCATAGGTCAGTGATTTTGTGGTCTTAAATAGTCATGAATGTAGACAGACTCACTGGAGGCCTGGTGGGTGTGTAGGACATCCAGCCTGGTGGAGAACAGTTCCAACATTTTGCTCTGATAGACACATGTGAACAAAGATTGTCTCATAATCATTATGGTGATATGACCACAAGAGTGTGCTCCAGCTCAGAAGACAGCCAAACGCTGTGTGAGGCTATGAATGAAGGCCAGAATTGCTCTCCAACCTTTTCCCTGTGCCACTGCAGGGCCTCCTCTTCATTTCTTCTCTTCTCAGCTCTCTGCTCCTCCAGCAACAGCTCGTATTGTGCTGTCAAGCCCTGCAGAAAAAAGGACCAGTCAAGGAGAGACATATATGGCATAACTGTGTGCCAACACACAGATATACAAAACTGAGAGATAAACATACACCACTTGAAAACTAGAGAGCAGTAGAGAGCAGGAGAGGAAGCTGGCTGTGTTTGACTCTGACCTCAACTTTCTTCTCCCACTCTGCCTTCTTCTTCTCCACCTTCTCCTGGTAGAGGTCCAGAAACCTCCTCAGAGTGTTTAACTTGTTCTGGTAATGAGATCTGATCTTCTGCATGGTCCATTCCTGACAATGTAACAGAGTTAGCTTCACTGCTACGGCATATTTTTGTGCACTCTCTCTCATGGACACTCACACACCTCTTCACCTGGTTCTCCAGCGCTGTGATCTGGAAGTTCTCCTCCAGCTCCTGGACCACCTCCAGGTGTCTCTTCTTCATTGCTTCCATATCCTCTGCTATCTGTTTGAGACGTGGAACAACAGATCTCAGATACACTAAGCGCTATCATGTTATTACTCTGCTGATCAGATGCCTTCTGGGGCCACAGCAGCAGCATGAGGGTAGCCATGTGAGTGTGAGTAAGAACACAACACGGTGTCCGACACTGACTTCATTGTGTGTCTGCTTGCCCTCTCGCTGAACAGCTGGGCACAGCAATAAGTCACATGTCTGAAAAATATTTACTGTTCACCGTTATCTGCTCTGAATATGTTGCTCTCCAATGTCGATGTAGAGCTAGAGGCTGCAGCTAATGATGTAAATCTGGTTCCTCTGTAAATGTGTTGCTGTGTGAAGTATTTGCAGTACACTCCTCTCCTGTGATGATGCTCATTATTTTACCTGAGCGATGCAGAGTTCAGCTGACTCATACGGGGTGTAAATCTTGGCATCCAGCGACCTCTCAGCTCCTGTTGCCTGATCTGCATCACTGCTGTGTGGCACCTGAGATTCAGAGCCTGCAGAAATAACATGTTGCACATTACCATTCATTTCAGAGAAGGTGTAGAAATTGCTAGATACTTCACTTTTCTAATCACAGCTCCCACAGAAGGCTTATTATAAGTTTAGTTTCAGCTAGTTCTCAGAAGGATTTTGCACAGTTAGGTTTTTTGTCTTTTACGAATGACAGTAGCTGACTCATAGTCACTTAGACACCCTAGTCTCAGATATATATGCTCCATGTTGTAGCTTTTAGCGTGTATTTTGATTAACTATAATAATCTTGCCACACATCTTTCAAATACCAGCATTGTCTCACCACATGCTATTGTATAGACCTCAGTCCTGACCCCAACTATGCATCTAAGGAGAGGAACAAATAACTAAACAGATCTGAGGTGCCTTTAGATTACTAAAATTTGTTCTTTGTAGTCTTTATACATTTTAGAGTGTCTTAACTAAAGTCATTGGGCTACTCACATGAACAAAAATATGACATAATATACTATAAAAGTTTAAAACATGTGATTCCCAAATGTTTTACCATCTGACCTCTTGCAAAGTTGGGCTGTCTAGTCAAATATCTCTGCGGTCTTAGCAGTTCCAGCAGTTTCAGTTTTCAAAGACCCACAGAGGTACATGTATCCAGTGCTTTTTCATCATTCTTTGCCCATGAGATTAGATGGGCATTATCTTGTGACGTTTGGGGGTGGGATCAAGTAAAGGTCTGCGTAAACACCAGCGGATCAGGATCAATAATCTAATAATGCCATGTCCTATATAATAAAATTCTGTTTCCGTCACAGAGCATCATCTTCTGCAGAATGGTAATTTGATGGTTTGGATTTAGATAAATTCTTTAATATATGTCTATATATTGTTCTTGAGTTGGTATGTTACTGCCGCTCTCTGGACATGCTCATTCTGCATCTTTGTTACCCCATCTCCTCCATATTGTATTTCCTTGTGTTTTTACAGCACCTCGGTTGACCTCTTGTCCGTTGTTCTTCCTCCGGTCTGCGCTGATCCAGCGCCTGAACGCCATCCACCTCTTCATCCCCAGGGGTTTTTTGACGGCTTGAATGACGTGGCAAATGTTGGTGGACAGTTGGAATCAGATTAAGGAGAAGAGTGTAAAATCGAGGACAGATTAAAACTACAGGTTGAACGTATTATGTTAAAGTGCAACAGATGTGCTATGTGACTTTTAAAATTTGAGTTTTATGAATTGCTATTGCTGAAAGGGTATTTATGACAATTATAAATATTCAGTTGCATAACGGAAGCCAGATTTTATCAATTGCTCTCTGGGCTTAGATGTGGAAATTTGCTCTAGCCAAGATTAAGGTTGGATATTGACTGATTAGGCCAATCATAGCACAAATTCAAAATGAAAATATTTCAGCCCTTTCCAGCCAAAGACAAAAAAATGGCCTATACGGTATATTTGTTTATAATGCGTTTATGATTGTTTAATTGCCCTTACATGGATGCAGTGTCAGGGAAAACAAAACACATAAATCTCATTTTGATTTAATTTATTTATAAGATATGCCTTACATCTTTATTCTCAAGGTGAACATGCAGTTTAACAGATATTTACATTTCTGGTTATTAGACTTATAATATAGATCATTAACATAACTGTATTCTAGTTAACAAAGTAGTTAGTCCCTGTTTATTTTCACAAGATCATCTTATCTATGTACTGAGGCTTCAATAAAACGACCCCGTCTGAATATTTCATCATTCCTATCTCTTGCACCCATCCCACCCTCTCCCCTCTGTGTTTCCTCATACAGGAATGTGGGCGTGTCGTCATGCTGTTACTTTCCTCCCAGAAATACCTTTCAGTAGAGAAACAGAAATCATGTCAGGAATTAGAGAAAAGGATGGTGGGAAATATAAAAAACACACACACAAGCAGGTTATCTTCTGACTGAGCCAAGGTGGGTAGAAGCAGACCCGAAGGAGGAAGACATAGTAAATCAGAAGAAGTCTGCAGCCTGACCTGCTGTGTTGTCTTCATGCTGGTCAAACTGCGTGTTGTGAATGATTGGACATGGCCTCTCGTCTCTGAGCTCTTGTACACTGCCTGGTAGATCTTCTAGCAGCTGTGCTGCCACAGGGACCTGACCAGCCCGTGAGGACACTGCATTGTCCTCAGGGCAAGGAGACCTAATAGTTGTCTCCCAGGCAACTGAGAGGCAAAATAAGATTCAGATGCTCAGTGTGATGTTGAACTGACTTTTTAATACTCATAGCATTTAAACTGTAAATCTTGTGTTAACCTAAATATCACTGCATTCAAGTCATGAACACGGATCAGTTCTTTCAACAGATGACAGAAGTGTCAGATTAAAGTGCACATACAGTCACCTTATCTCTAAGCATTTTGTAGTTCTCATATGTTTAAGTGTGGCTGGCTGGCTTTCATATCCAGATCATACAGAAACCAGACCTTGACAGAAAGCACATGTTTGTTCTGATACACTGTTGGCTCCACTGCCTCACAAAGGGAGCATCGGAGCAGCTGAAATATTTAAACCTTGTCTAAGTTCACCTGCCTGTCTGAAATGCATTCACCGCACAGAGCAGCCTCCTCTGTGACATATAATATCATACGAGGTGCAACAAAAACACTACGCCATTATCACCACAATGACGAGTAAAAGCCGACAGCAATGTGAAGTGTGTTTGTTTGTTGGTTGCTACTTTGCTCGACACTCACGTTGCTTGCCTGCAGGGGCCACAGAGTGATGTCTCCCTACTTTCTTTCCCAGGAAGGTCAGCGAATAAGACCCATGAGCTCCAGAGGGGTTCACGTACATTGTGTCTATAACTGTGTGTTGGCTGTGCTATTCTTGGGAATTTAGCACGTGCGACTCAATCAGTTCAAAATCTGCAGAGAAAGGATGGTTAAAATCACTTTGAAGCTGAGAAAGATGAAATTTTTAATTTAAATACAATTTAAATCCCCAAATATTTTAATCTTCTCTATAAACCCTTGCTCAACCCTCAAACTATTTGCAGATGTCGAAAAGCTCACACAGCAGATTCACTCAGGGAGTGCAATCCTTTTGTCAGCCTCTCAAAGCTACTATAAGCTTCATGATTCTCAACAGGAAAATATGAAAATCCCAAACTTTGATTTTTTTTTTAGTTGTCCCTTATTTCAGAGTGATGTGTGAGAATAAATCTTCCACCACACAGAAGAAACTGGCACAATCCACTATACACTATTCTTACTGAATAACATAGAATCTACTGTAACATCATCTGCAATTTGCACAAAATGAATACACACAAAAAAAAATATATACACATGAATGAATCAGAAGACTTATTTACTTTTAAGAGTGTAGAAATATCTACCTGGTTCTTGAAGCAGATCAGATTCAGCGAATGCCAGGAGCTGCTATGCTGACCAGGAGGACGAGGATGGGTTGATCCTGATCTCTAAGGGGAACCAAACTCTCGACAGTCTTTAAATATTAAACCCACACAGATGGAGTTTCACCACGTACTGGCTGAAACTCCACAGAGCCTGTTGGTAAAAAGATGCCCCAAACAGTCCTCAGGTTTCCTGTGTGTACGATAGAGATTGTAACTGGATGCTTCCTCGAACTCACACACACTTATAGTTCGTACACACACTTGTTGTGTTTGTGTTTGTTTTCCTGGATACTACACGTTTGGGGTCAAGACAACAAAAAATGAAAATTCATGCACCCTAGGCTCTGAGAAGTATCAGGATCATATTCTTTTATTGATCACTCATGAGGACATTATTTCTCTGTATGTGTGTGTACACTGGCAGTGTGCTGTCACTTGGGTAGCACCTGGGGAGCAATTTAGGGGGTTAGGCACTTGCTCAAGGTACCTAAGCCATGGGAACGGGATGCTACCCTGTAAGCCTTTGGTCCCAAGCTGCTTCTCTAACCACTATGCCATAGCTCCCATACATATACAGGTTTGTTACAATGAAGAAAACATCAGATCATCTAATTTACAATACAGACCATATATTTTATTGCAGTGACGTGTGCGTGGTCACTGCTGCTTTCTGCTGATTAAATATACTTCAACCTTTTGCCCGGTTGCTCTTGGCCAGTCTCCTCAACGAGGATTTCCTTTGTCTTTCAGACCAAGAGACTCATTTGAAACATTTGGACCACAGCTTCAGCATCTGTTTAACACACCTTAGGGATAAATCCACCCATGATGCCACTTTAATGAAAATACAGCTTTGCTCCCTCCTTCCTTTTCTTACAATCCCGACCCTGCTCTGACCATATTCCACAGTGGATATTTAAAGTGTCAGTTTGTCACATATAGATGGTGTCATTAAACAGATGTGACCTAGCTGCATTAGCAACAGAATGCAAAGAAAGAAGCACATTACAGCATTAGCACATACGGTTTATGTACGTCACAAAGTATTAATTAGTGTGATGACCAAATCTGACCGTGATGCAATGCGGCTGACGTTGAACTAATGTGTCATCAGCCAAGCTGTGTGAAAGCATTCAGCGTCTGTCCCAACATGTAGCCTGCAGGTAGAGTCAGGCCCAGCTTGGACTGTAATGACAACATCCAACCACACCTTGAAGATAGCTCATTACCTCATCACAGCAGGGGTGGACTCTATTGAGGATTTTTTTAAGGTAGACTTTGCACTGTTGATACTGTGTGTATTGCAGTACTGAGGTACACAGTAGATAGTGACACAGTAGTAGTAGCTATGGATTCTTTGAGTCAGGCTGTGATTAAAGCAACCTACTGACAACAGAGCAGGAGAGAGATAGCAGCAGGAATGTCAGAAGACAGATAAACTTCAGTTGAACAAGTGAAACATAAAATAACAGCAAACTATTCCTCCAGCTGGAGATGCTGCAGATTAAAGCAGAGAACACTATGATCAGTGCAAATGGAATTACCTGTGTATGTGCCTACATAAAGCCCTGAGAACCAAACAATTTAAACTGTTGTTTAAAGTGAAACAGAGGATAGTATAGTGGACTTCTATCAAACACATAAAAACTATTGCATAAACACAGAAGGATAACAATACTTAAAGTGGGTATCATCTAAATGCTCAAATTAATCATTGTGTAACTAAAAGAGAACATTTAAATGTATTAGAAACAAAACCTTAAACCCTCACAAGAAAGACCAATAACGTGATCAAACTCTAAACTATACTCCTATAGTCCCAGATGTTAAATAGGTGTCTAGAGTATTAGTGATTTTCCATGAGATGTCCATTCTTGTGCAAGATTACGAGCTGGAACTTGACCAGCGTATGTTTTCAAGTAAACTTGGCGTAGCTGTTTTCAATCTGCAGGAGAAGCTGTTCCCACTTTTTACGCACCGATTGCTGGTTTTGCGCTGTCGACGTAAATCCGTTGCGCTGCACTGTGGAAGACAGCGATTCAATCCAATGGCAGTTGTGGAGGGGAGGGGGAGTATGGGCCGGGCCCGTTACTAGGTGGGGTTTATCCTGGAGTATAAATATAAACTTTCTGTCTGTACAACGCCCCTGGAATCTCGGTGAAACAAACTTCTTTGGTCTACGGTCACACGGTAAGTCGCGATCTTTCTCTGAAAGAAATCTCACGCGCCTGTTCTCTGGTTTTTACTTTGCAAGACTAGCTGAGTTTTGAACTATAGGTGTATTCGCTTCTTGAGTATGTTGATGCAGTTAAGAGGGTGTGGTTGTGAAAATAACGGAGACAAGTTTGGGGCTTTTTGCGTTTGACGAAAGTGTCGAGCTTGTTAAATTACGCAGCGGCTTTTTCACTGTGCCAGTATTAAAAAAGGAGACTGGATCCAAAATGTACCTGTAGCCTACAATACTCTGTGTCCGTATCAGAGGGTAGGTGTGGCCAAAATTTACACATGCTTGCCATTATAGAAAAAACACGTAACGTAAACCTCTTGCAAATATAAGTTGTGGTTGCTACTTTAGATGTTGACATTTGGATCACATCAGTCCTGACATACGTTTCTCTACTTTTTCGTCTCTTCTCCTACAGACTGACTCCTGCAGCCCCAACATGTCTTTCGTCCGAGCCTTCCTCCAGCAGACGGTCTATCTGGGCATGCCCGATGAGTCAGTACGTAACGTTGTGGTTCTGTTCCCGTTGCTAAGCCAACCACTTAGTTTTTCCTTTTTTCACCCTTCCTGTGGTATGTTGGGGTGGAAAAAACTGATCAGGCAGCGTTTAGAATGAGGGAATGGGAGAACATAGCGAGGGAATAGAATGAATGAGTTTGAAGGAGGAAGAAGGGAAGGGAGCGAGACAGAGCATGAAGATAAGATATCATTAAAGTGAAAGGGAGCTTGGACTATAAAGATTATGTGCGATGAGAAAGATGACCGTACAGAGTGTTGTGAGCCTGTGACTCACATAAGCAGGAATTTGTGCCCCTCCCTTTATAAACTCTGCAAACAGAACAAAATGCTACTTCTCCTTTCCCGGTATTCTTAAAGTGAACTAAGACAAAGTTGCGCAAGGTTATCCTGCATGCCTTAACTTAAGTCTGTGCTCTCCAACTCTCTGGTTATCTTTCATGTTAGTCCAGCCTGTCACAAATTTCTTTCCTTTTTTTTAATGTCTTATGCTTAAGGAGAGATGCAGGGAATGTGTAAAAGATAAATCATAATCATTCTAGCCTTTACTAAACACGTGATCATTTCTGGTGTGTCTCCTAGGTCTTAAAGAATGAGGGAACTGTACAAGCAGCGCCTAACTTCAGCCCCAGTGGAGATGCAGCTGTGTTGGAAAAGGCCATCAAGGCAAAAGGTGAACAACAAAATGATCACAGAGATGCTTCAGTGCATGTGTGAACATGTTTTGGTTTTTGGGTCTGTCTAAAGTGCTGGCTCTTAACGCTCTGCTGGCCACTATGCAGCATTACATACTGTATGGTGCTGCTATAGGTTGTGGCCTACACTCTCAAGTACAAGTACAGTCTGTACTGTCATACAGGGAAATATTTATTGTATTAAATCGGTTCTGCAGGTGTGGATGAAAACACCATTATTGAAATTCTGGTCAAAAGGAGCAATGACCAGAGACAGCAGATCAAAGAGGCTTACCAGCAGGCCAGTGGCAAGGTAATGTCAATCACACAAACATGAAGAAGAAAGATATATTGGTATCCGGTTTTACAATGTTCACCGTAAGTTGTTCACCTCTAGCCTCTGGAATCAGCCCTGAAAAGTGCTCTGAAGGGAGATCTGGAGGAAGTGGTGTTGGCCCTGCTGAAAACACCAGCCCACTACGATGCCCAGCAGCTGAAACTGGCTATGAAGGTGCGCACACACACACACACACACACTAACTGAATATGTTTTTGCCTCTCCAACATCTGCTGCTTTTGGTGTGTAATGATATCCTCCCACTTCCACATATTCATCCATTGTTTTCTTAGTGGGAGGCTAAGAACGGTGCTTTGTTTGAACTGGGTTTGTAAAGAATAACGGCTCTAATTATTCTGTCCATCTATCCATTATCCCTGTCTCAGGGCCTGGGAACAGATGAGGACACCCTCATTGAGATCTTAGCTTCCCGTACCAACAAACAAATCCTGGACCTTAAGAAGGCCTACAAGGAAGGTACGTGCCAAAACCATTTAAGCAACAACCTTCACTTTCGACATGCTAGTGTTTGGAAATACGAGCAGTACATTGGAATTTGGCCAGATTTAAGAAATGGGCTTGCTCAAAAGAGAGTTTTCAAATTTGAACATTCATTTTTTTGATCAGTAATGATGGTTTGATGGTTTCTTTACCAAGAGTACAAAAAGGAGCTGGAGGACGACATCAAGTCTGACACCGGTGGAGACTTCAAGACTGCCCTCATTACACTCTGCAAGGTACCTTATTTCCACACTTTTCACATGCTCTCTATTTTGTGTTATGTCTCATTTAGTACTTTGTTACAGGATTTTTTTCAAAGGTACATTTACAGTGCTTTTGAAAGGAACATCATGACACCCTTAATCGCTGAAGCAACATAACACTCCCTACTGCAGCTTTGACAATGGATTATGAAAAATAAATTTGCTGCCTTGATACGTGTTCACACACGTCAGGGAAAGTTGCTCAAACTTACTCAACATGCTGTGCAGCCATTACCTTCAAAGGCTGCATTTTGATTTGAGGATGAGAAACATAGAAGTTGAATAAATTCTAGTGGAAAACGTTATTTCAAATGTTCACTTGTTGTCCTGTATTTTAAAGCTTGTCAGCAGTTTTTCTCATAGAAGTTTTTATGTACAAAAGATCAAGTGAATCACAGTGTAGAGGTCCAGTTTGGTTCATAGCATGTCTCTGCATGCCATAGGCCAGCAGGACTGAGGGAGTGAGTGAACAGCTGGTTGACAGTGATGCCAGGGCTCTGTACGAGGCTGGGGAGGGGAGGAAGGGCAAAGACTGCTCTGTCTTCATTGATATCCTGACCACCAGGAGTGCCCCACATCTCCGTAAAGGTAAGCTAGCTTGCTGTCGTCTTGAGTAAAACCTTGTTTTATTGTTTGTGCCTTTTGTCCCTTTAACACTTTCCCTGTCCCTTTTTATCTTCAGTATTTGACAGGTACTCAAAGTACAGCAAAGTGGATGTGGCCAAAGCTATCGACCTGGAGATGAAGGGAGATATTGAAAGCTGTCTCACAGCAGTAGGTAAAGACACAAATCTCTGGCTCAAAGTGTATTACAGCATTAAAGCAGTACTTCTGCACACACCAGATTTAAACTTGAACTTATTTTATTTTTATTTAAATAACCACAGTGAAGTGTGCTGGGAGCAGGGCTGCATTCTTCGCTGAGAAGCTTTACTTGGCCATGAAGGTACAGTATGAGTGAGCTACAACTGTCAGACTGTGCTTATTACCAGAGACCTTCACTGACTGAATCCTTTCTGCCCATTAGGGTAAAGGTACCCGCAAAAACATCCTGACTCGCATCATGGTCAGCCGCTCTGAAATTGACCTGAAACGGATCAAAGACGAGTACAAGAAAAACTACGGAAAGACACTCTACCAGGAAATTCTGGTGAGTGAACATTTGATGGTGACGACCCTTCCCAAATGTGGGCTATGCATATTCACAAAAATAGCAAATGAACACAATTTAAAGGTTGACTGACTTTGTTTTTTTTTTGGTTTTTTTTACACCCTTTAGGATGACACTAAAGGAGACTATGAGAAGATTCTGCTCGCTCTCTGTGGAGGTGAAAACTAACAGCTTGTTATTGGGATCAAAGCTCATATCGGCCAAAGATCTACTACCATGTGATCTGTGGAAACTCTTTTATTTCCCGACACGTGCTGTGCCTTATGTGCTAGTAAAGAACTGACGAGACTGTCTTTCTTTGTGACCGTCATGACATTTAGAAAATATCAGCAGCAAAGAGTGAAGATTAGCAGAGAGTTGATACCGCTTCAGCAAACACAGTCTATCCAAGTTATTCCTTTTTAGCATAGATCTGACAGCATAATTCCAGGGGACCACTGCTTTAGATACACTAAGCTTTGCAATCACTAGAGTCTTTATCTGATGCTCAAATAAAACCTGGTCAGAGATCCCAGTGCAGCTCATCGATACAATTCAGTCTGTGCCAAACAACAATAAACTGGTAGCATTACCCTTGAAGGAGCTTTGATATTCTGGAAATAAAAGCCTTTTATAATGAATGCCAATCTGAGTGGTCTTGTTTCTTTGCGCATGCACAGTACACATCAGACAAACATGAAAAAAATCAGCTACAGTACTTGATATGTTCGCAGATAGTTTAAATTGGTTGGTAAGAATGCTAATCATTTTGTTTCATTTTGTTTAAGAAATATCTATCAGTCCTCATGAAGTAAACACGATCGCAAGCTTTCACAATTCATACATTATAAATGATAAAGTCCCATATTAAAGACTGAACCATGTGTTAAAAGCATACAGTCAATGGTTAAAAGCAGAGAGTACATTTTCAAGTGTAATTAGAGGACCAGGCGTTGCCAGGTTGGTAAACATTTTGTATGTTTACTGCATTGAAATAAATAGAAGCTTTTAACTGCACACTTATTTGGTAATTTATTTATCATATCAATATAAAGCAAGCGTTTAGTCTTTTCGTAACAAATGTTTAACGGACAAAACTATTGTTGGGTTACCGTCTGCAAAAGGGGGACTACGTCACAAGGAACTGGCAACCTGTTAGCCCAACCAGACCACAACAAGCGGAGCACCCCTGCCGGTTAGCTGACGCTAGGCTAAACAACTTTCTTTCCGATATGTGTTAAGATTTTTCGCACGGCAAATACAGAACTATTGTTATCAGTATCGGGTTACGACATGACTCCAGATAATACTGACATGCTACATAAATGTGTTTTAAACCTCTTCGCTAACTAGCATTAGCATGCCAACAAGCTAGGTTGCTAACTGTAGCTAGGCATGCAGGTTGGCAACAAACGGAATTGTTGTACCTGCCCATGTAACTGTCAACGGTGCGCTTGTTTGTGTTTGATACAAAATGAATAAGAAAAACACATGTTTTAACGATGTTATTGAACATGTTGGTGAACATATGTTATTTGAGTTTAAGGGGGCCTGCATTAGCTGGGTTAACGACGCTGGTAACTGAGCTGAGCAGTGAAGCAATAAAACAGCGGATCCTTTTAAGGCAGCTTGCATGTGCTCTGAAAGTTTTCAGCTAAACACCATTTATATAACAATAATTTAATGTCTCCATCAGTAACCATGAATTTCACGCTTTTGTCTTGCATTTCAGCTCAGTCAGCTCACCTGGGTCCACCTGCACATTTGAAGTACTCCCCTTTAATAAAAAACCTGACCAATGGACAACTGCAGTGTCAGACCAACCACAGCGCTACTTCTGAACTTTGATCATGAATGACAAACTAGTCTTCTTGGGCCTACTGTACTTTGTCCAGGGCATCCCCTATGGTCTCCAGTCTTCCCTGCTTCCTGTCTACCTGCGTGGAGCCGGTCACTCCCTCACCCGCATCGGTTTCACCAAGATCCTCTACTTCCCCTGGGTACTCAAGGTTCTCTGGGCCCCTTTTGTGGACCGAGTGGGCAGCAAGCGCCGCTGGCTGGTTGCGACAGTTTCTGGGCTGGCTCTGACATGCCTCTCCAGTGCTGCCCTGGCCCCAGAGTCACATATCTGGGGAGTAGCTGGAACACTGCTGGCTATGAACACCCTGGCCTCCGTTCAGGATATCGCTGTAGATGGGGCCGCGGTGGGGTTGTTAAAAGGACGCGGGGAGCTGGGGCTGGGGAACACAGCCCAAGTCGTGGGCTATAAAGCAGGAGCAGTGTTTGCTGGAGGGGGACTCCTGGCTGTGATTGACGTGGCTGGATGGAGCTGGATGTTCATGCTGCTGACGTTTGTGTATGCAGGAGTGGCTCTGTTTGTGTGGGGGGCTCCTGTGCTAGATGAAGAGACTGTCAGGGGCCAGCAAGCAGATGGCAGCAGAAAGGGAGGGCAGGGAGCGGATGCTATGAGGCCATGGAGGGTGTGGCGGAAACTGCTGGCAGTGCCCGGCACACCTTGGACAGTCCTGTATGTGCTCACATACAAACTGGGTAAGTGTGATTAATCCACAGGCACATGTAACATGTAAATGAACAGACACTGAAATCGAAACAACTATTGTATACCACAGTATTGTTTTCTGTCCCATTTTATCATAACTTTTATTTATTTTTCTTTGCCACCTAAGCCCAAAATGTTGGCTGTTTATGTGTTAGGTTAGGGTTGGGGGTTATTAACAATTGTTATTTTACTATTATTTAATCTGTCAGTTACTTCCTTCATTGGTTGTTTTGCCTTGATTACCTTATCCAGCAACAAAAGTCCATGCAACGAGCAAAAAGCTAAAGAACGGCTTCAGTTTATGATTGATATATGTAAAATACTACTACAAGAGTAGGCCTGTTTACTGGACGATATATTGTCCCACAATTTATTTCCGATAAACGATATTACTTATTACTTATTACTTATAAGTTCACCATTTTTTCACTAATGTAATGATAATATGGCGTAATAATGCAAGTACACCCATTCAAAAGCAAGGATGATTTCTCAAGAGTAGTATTTAACATTGTATTGCAATGTAGCAAACTGCACTCTCTGTGAGCGCACACCATTTTGCTCTATTTCATTTATATTTACTTTGATGACCAACGCCTCAGTGAGTGTTGACTGTCGGGGCGAGGGCTCCTCTGCATCTCGAGCTGTGGTTTTTTTTTCCCACCTGGAAAAACTGGACTGGATGGTTGTGTTTCAGGTGCACGTACTACTTTCAACTAAATGTTCCCACACTAGGGCTGTGGCATTCTTATTTGAAATCATCCCTTTTATTCCTACAAATTTCTACTCACGTTTCTTTGCTCTGTACTCCTCACGAGGCTCACTTGCTGCACTCTCTGTGTGCTTCCCCCCACTGAGACAATTGACAAAAAGCAGACTGGATGACTGACAGGAGGGTTCCTCCATTCATTCCCCTATGGAACAAACGCATCCAGGTTCTGAGACCCGATGCGCAGAGTTAACCTCTTGTCATCCAGCCTGTTTGGTAGAGAGAGACGAGGAAAACAAACGCGCATGCACATGGCAATATATCGAGGTCAGCAAAATTATCGAGTTCGTTTTCATTTATCATTTATTTTATTGTGACAGGCCTAAAAAAGAGCGACCAATTACACAGTTCATCATAATGAACTAACAAAGAAAAAGAAAATACACATTAAGGACCATTTGTCCACATGTACATAGAAATGTGACACGAGTTCTGCATCTTGTTTTATTTGTTTCTACTTTAAAATAAGACCTTCCTAGAAGCAGTACATTTCTTGAAACTTTCAGACTTTGAACTTATTTAGTTGCATCGCCGTCCTCATGTAGCACCCAGAGATCTCCACTAGATGTCTCTGTTGGTGTTTCCATAAGGACGGCAGTCAGGAATGAGTTTACGGAAGTTTGGGAAGTAATTGTTGTGAGGCAGTTTATCGTGTCTCGGCAGATCGTGTGTGAACACTGGAAAATAAAAACTTTGGCCTGATAAATAATGTCTAACTAAAGTACAAACTGGCTTTTAAATGGCAATACTTAAATGACAGTTTTTTTTGTGAACAGTGGATTCATCTGCAAAGTTTTGCATAAGAACAGGTTTGTTCCAATAAAAAGCTAAACTTTTAAAGTAGTTTTGAAATAGTTGATCTTGTATGTGTGGGAGAGAGAGTTGATATGACCATAGTTTGGTGTTTGGTAGCAGAAGGGGATTATGTAAGGATTAGAGTGTCTTTGTGTCTGTGGCGTTCAGAAACCGAAATGGAAGACGGTGCATCCTGCTGATGTGTGTTTATATGCATGTGCGTACGTGGGTGGTGGGAATGTAATTGTCTTTACTTGTGGGCGTGCATGAATGTATATGCCTTTGTTTTTAAATAGTGTGTGTGTGTGTGTGTGTGTTTTTGAGAGAGTGTTAAGGGTGGCTCAGTAATCGGATAAGCCCCAGCAGACGACACTACTAGACAAAATATGAAGGCTGGCTGGACCCCCTAATCTGTCTAGAGAGCACCCCCCCAACAACACTCTCTCTCCATCACATGAGCGCACACACTCACACACACACACACACACACACACACACACACACACACACACACACACACACACACACACTATTGACTGATGCCCACGATTACAACGATAATTACTTTTCATGTTTGAGTGTCGTGATTGAGCTCTGTAGATGCATGTCATTCTGCATTTCTTGTTGTTAGTAACTGAAATATTTCCCACCTTTGCAACAAAATAACAGTTGTATAATATTTTAGATTAGACTTAGATGTGCCAACGTAATTGCCTATGTGAGACAGTATTGTTTTTGTTCAAGGGGTATGTGGGTATGTTTGTGTGAGACCAGTAATCTGTCTGTCTGAACCCCCGCTTCTCACACTCGCACACACACACCCTCACACGCACACACACACATACAAACACAGACCCCTCTCCCTCATCTATCCTTAATGAACTCTGAGTTTGCACTGCATCCAACACTGGGGCCAATCATTGGGTGCCTCGTGTCTGAACCATGACCCCTCTGTGCCATCTGAGGCTACAGGCATGATGGGAGTACTGTCTGGGTAAACTCGGAGGGACGGACGGGGAGCGTGAGGGGGTGGAAAATGGGAAAAAAGCCAGGAAAGAGGCAAACAATGGAGGCTTCAAGTTGCAAATAAGCTCAAATGTTGGATAGAAGCATTTTAAAATCCTCTGGTCATACAGTAATCCCCAAAAAGATATTTGGTCGTTAAACTTCCACGGGGTTCCTAGTTTATATCATAAAATGTCAGATGAATTTGTATTTGAGCCATAGAAACATATACACTTAGCACACATCTTGTTACTTAAAAAATCATGAACATACACCTCTGAATGGAAGCGAATAAAGTATTTAAATAAGTTCTGGCAAACTTACTGGAGTATCTCCATCGTTAATGTGATGAACTACACTGATAGTTGTTCTTCTAGGGGCGCCTGTGTGAACTTGAGGCTAATTGACTTAATACATCTGCTATATATTCCCTTGGACCTGGTTAGTTAAAAGCAAAAATGACAAAGACAAGTGAAGTGGGCCAAAGAGAAAGGTTAATGGCACTTAAAACGTCCTCTTCTTTCCTCTACACTTTGGTATATTGTCTAAAAGTTTAAAAATGCAACAGACCCAAAAAGCCAGGCAATTGTGTGAAAAATAGATGAGATGTTTAGATGTGGGCTAGATACTGTATGTTAACCTGCTCGGGTCTGATGATGTTAGAGCGTTTATGTGGAAGAAATCCAGTCTGGCTGTACTTAGCGTATCGTGGCTAGCATGGAGGTGGCACGTCGAAGTCTGAGGCTATGTTTTTGCAGTGGTGGTGTTCAAGTTGTGTTCGGAGTCATGAAAACTGAACAGTACAAAGGAACCTTTGGATGACAACAATCCAAGCGACGTGGCGAAGTGAGTCTTACAGTGAGATAATGATCCAAGGCATACCAGCTTAGTGGGTTGTGGCTGTGATGTGTCAAGCTGACGGTTTGCTGTTTGGCTAGTGCTGAACAATCAGTAAGGGTCTGTGTCCCCAGTTTTTGCTGTGAGTCCCACACTTTTGGACCTCTGTCGGTGGCTTTTCACATGGCTGGGCATGTTGAATCATTGGTGGAGATTCATTCAAATTAGCTGACGAGTTTAGTGAATTAGTGCACGAGAAGAGAAACAAAACGATAAAATTAGCAACTGGCAAACTCAAGAAATCAAACAGAAGTTTCTTCTCGCTTTTCATCTTCATCTAATGTGGGCATTTAAATATATTATTTTTTACATATATATAGTATAGTAACTATAGTTAATTAAGTACTAATTAATTTAATAATTTGATGAACATACTATAATTCTTTGTCAACTGTATGACAACATTGATTCTTTACATTGAGATGCTGTTCTCACAACTCTGATGTAAGTGTTGCAGTTGTGTGCACATGTAAATGATGGTCACAACATCAGTTGGACCCTGAGGTTACTTTCTTTAGGGAATGAACCAGGTGCATGGAGGTGAAATATACAAATGTGGTAAACAAAGTAATATTCTATAAAGAAATGTGGCTTAGTAGTGTCACTATAACCACAAAGTTGACCTCAAGAGCTTCAATAAGAACTGTATGGTTTATCCGACAGTTTTAGACAAAACCTGAATGTGAAGTGGGGGAAAAATGAGTGTGGGAAGGGAGAGAGGCTGAAGGACTGGATGAATTAATGAACATCTACCACATGGCAGCCCATGAGCAACAGAGATCAAAATGGATCTAACACTTTTGTCCATGTTAATGCATCGAAGTGCATGATCATTCTGGTAAAGGTCTGGCCTTGTACTTTGTCACCTACATAAACATCATATATGTACATTTAAAAAAAAAAAAAATCATATCTGTGTTTTATTATTAGTGGATATTATTTGATAATATTGACCTGTTTTCTTTGTAAGAAATACTGCAGTGAAATCATAGGATCTTTGCATTCGCTAAAATCACCCAGTAACAGATTTCCATTGGTAAAGAGATGGTGGATGTCATTCTACTGCCTGGTCATAGAGTGTATGTTCCCATGTTCATGAAGGCCACAGAGAACTCCTTGACATGTGCTTTGATCGGCAGGGACACCTAGTGTGTTTATGTGTCTGTGAATATACTAATATTTATAGGATATTGTGAAATTGTGTATAGAAAGGTTTCTCTTTACTTGTTTACTCTCTGGGAACCCAAGAGCTTGAAAGGTCTGTGTATGTGTATGCACATAAGTCTGTGGGCTGTGCTGAGCCCTAATGTGTAGTATGTATGAACCTCTCTCTGTTTACCTTGCTCTCAGCAGGGGCTGATAACGTCATTCTACAAGGTGACTGTGTGTCCTCAGTGAACTCTCTAGCTCTTTTGTCTAAGCTGCAGCATGGACGTCAGGATTTCAGCCCACCGTCCCGTTGACCTCTCACCCTCAGCTCAACCTTATCCCACTGATATCCCACTCCATACCACTACCCCCTTCTATTGTGGTGGAAACCGCTTATAGTGATCACGTTTGTCCGGGTCAAATTGATCACTGTAAGCGGATGACTATTATAGCCGATTTGTTTCCTTGTTCTTTATTTTTAAAAACAGATTATTAGTTATTTTACATTTGTGTATTTATTACAAGAACATAAATGGACGCACCAAGTTGCAGCTTATGTGGGCAGTGACTGCCCACTTGACGATAAGTGCTTCAAAGTTAAAGTTAAGTAAAAATACAAATGATCTTAATTTCAGTGCTTTATTGTTGATGTGTATAAAAAAACAAAACAAAAGGAAGAGTGAAGCTTCCAACTAGCATGTAAGTTTGTCCCAGGCATTTTTTTTTTTTTAATTTATAGAATCATCTCTCCCATATAATCACTATGGTGGCTTACTGTCTTAAACCATTTCACACTGGTTAAACTGACACAGGTCAAGACAAGAGATATATTTTGTCAAACTACATCACATCAAACTAATCAGAAATAGTGCTGCTACTGCTATTAGAGATTATGTGGTTGTGAACACTGCATTGATTTTAATTCAATGTATTCACAGTCTGACTCTAGTAGCCACTTTATTAAATGTGACTGTACAATCAATTCAAATTCAATTCAACAGCTCTGCCATAAAATCCACTTTATCTGCATTAAATGTATAATTTTTGATTTCTTGTGACATTGGAAACACTGTCTACAGTGCTAAGGGATCGGTCTTTACAGGACCTCTTACTGTATATTAAGTTGCGAGTCTATGATTCATATTGTCATCAAGCACCTTTAAATAATGGCAACCAACCAATCAACCAACAACCACCTGCCTTGTCTTTCACTTTCCCTCTTAATGATAAATAGTTTTGTCTTTCTGCACTGTCTGTAAACAGGGTTTCCTTTGAGCCTGCCATCCCTCCTCTGTTTCCTCTTCACTAACCTCCTAACAATGTCTCTGTTCATCTGCCCCTCCTCCCCTCCCTCTGTCTCTAGCTGTCTCCATCCCTGGCTGCTGTCCTGTCTCTCAAGTCGTGTTTAACTCACATCGTTTTATTTACAACTGCGTGATTATCATTTCCTGCACTTCATATCAGATTTTTTTCTGCTTCTCTTGAACCCTTTCACTGCCCGTTCTGTCTTTTTACAATTTCTTTGTTTTTCATTATCACGAGGCCATCACTTTTCCCTTTTTCTGTTATTTTTCTCTTTCCCCTTCACTCTTGTTACACTCTCCTCTGTTTAATCTTTGTAGATGTCTAATGAAATCCCTGCTGAAATGGACAGTAGTTGCTTTGAGAATATTTATAGTAAGGAATAATCAGCCTTGTTGTGTATGTCTGCATGCCCTCCCCCAGCCCTTCTTTAAAGAAATAATTAGTTGAAGGCAGGACTGTGAAAGCTCAGAGCCTAAACAACAGACATGCAAGCACGGGAGCACAGAACCCCGGGTAAACAACCCTGGCATCATGGCTACTGCTTCTGCCAGTGTTTATTATGACTAATATGGCTACCACAGTGGATGCATCTCAGAACAGTTCAACACAGAGGATGACAGGGAGCATCAACTGACCACAGATAAATATCACTCTTTGTAAAATTACTTTCCAGCATGGTATTCGTCCACACAACTCTGTTTTGCAGTTTATTTGTGGAGCCTATAATCAGATACTAAACATTTATACAAATCTTCCTGTTAACTCTGTTGGCTCAGTCTCAGTGATTCACTTTCACTCGATTAGCACAGAAATGCCTTCTTTTACGTCAGCTATCATCTTATATCAGTGGGTTCATTATATCGGGATCAATGATATGGTGCCAAATCTATATCTTGTAGGGCTGTAAATAGAAATGATTTTCCATATGTGCAAATATGCTGATTTTTTTATTCAGTTAGTTTAATAATTTGATTATTATTATTATTTGATCATGACAAAGAAAAGTTTCAGATTCTCACATTGGTGAAGACCAATGAATGTGTGAGAATGCATTATTGCTCAAAACAATTGCTGGGAAAAGAAAAGTTGCCAATTAATTCTCTGGTGGTTTATTAAATTCATTAACTTTAATAATAATTTTTGCAAATATTTTGAAACCAACAAGTGTAATGTTGGGATTTTAATAACAGATCAGCGCATGATAATTTTTCCTAATTATTAGCATTCATTCACAATTTCTAAATGTCTCGTGGACTGTTATTTGTTGATGCAGCAGCTCTGTCTGTCCATTCAGATTTGCAATAATAACAACAATTTATCAGTAGTATAATTACCAGTACTGACAATTCAGTAAATTTAGCTTGATTCCCGATGTCAGTGTAGCTTTTTGTTCTTTTGCATCTCTTTATCCAAAAGGAAAAACATTTGTCCATCAGATAGGTAGATATGTTTGGGTAGGACTGCTGTCTGATTGGTTCATTTAATTTTCATGAGAAACACAGTCATTCCCATCTGTATTAAGCATGTGTAAACTGCCAGACATGAGTGGCAGAAGTGAGAGACAAGTGTTTCCTACGCAGAAATCCACATTTTCTATCCCATGTTTCTGTTGAGTTGTCACACCACAGTTATAGCGGTGACACTCTAAGTCTGCTGCTGCAATGCCTATCACTGGGAGCTTCTCAGCTTTCTCTTATTATTTTTTTTATTTCAGTCTGTTTCATGTGTCTTTTTTTTCCTCTTTCTCTATTTTTGTTTGTCTCCTGGCTGACTGAGTGAGTCAGTCGTCGGTTGTGTTGCGTCGTCTTTGACAGCAGTCTGGGAGCCAAGCTGTCACTCACGCAGCTCCTTGGTCCCACTGTCTTTCTGAAGTCAGTCTCCATTAATATAATAATGGCGTAGAGTCGGCGCCACTGAATATTTTACTGTAATGTTCAGCAGAACATTACCCCCACACTCAACGCCACACAGAGAAAGTCTTACCGTCTGACAGAAACTTTTTATTTTGACTGAAAGGTCTTTGTGAGGTTTGTTTCATCCGTGGAAGTTTTTGTGTTTTTGTTGTGTTTTTCTTTTTGTGCTTCAGGAAAAGTGCTAGGCCCCCATTTGATAAAGTGACTGAGGGTATTCTTTTTCTTGTCAAGCATCTATTATTGACACTTTCCAGGAATAGGCCTAGGTGTGCCGCATGTCTGTGTGCTGCATTTGATTCTGAAGTCGTCATTTCAGGAAAACCATGTTGTTCAGTCTTGCAGGCTAAACCGTGTGATACAACACCATCGTCGTGTGATTGGAATAGACATGTATATTCAGGAGGTGATACGCTTATTTACTGTAGGGGAAAGATACTAATGCTTAGTCAGAGACACACAGTACATGATTCATTGTGATTGTCTTTAACTCTGCTCTGCTTCATTTTGTCATTAGCATGGCCCTGTTCAAACCTGATTTCAACATGCATCTTGGGTCTTTTGATCACAAGTGTCCAGCTCTTAAATACATCTGTTCACACTCAAGTGACCAAGTTCATGCTGATAAAATAAACACATGGAGCTGCAGTAGAATATTGTGCAAACAGCTGCTGCCTCAAAACTATGTCTACATACCGCTGTTTCAGAACCATGAACTCCATTGTTTCTTGTGTGATTTGGAGCCATGCACAGTGCGACGACATGATGCTGCAAAGGGGCTGCTAGGAAAGTGTTGGAATGCATAACGAGCAGTGAAGTTTCCTGTTAGGCACCTGTTAGGCTAATTTATTTGTTTATTTCTGCCTCTGACGTTAGAACCCACACAAAGCTCAGTTTATAACCTGAACCCCAGAGTCATCCATTTGCACAGTAATGTTACTGCTAATGTTACGGCAGCAGTGAAAGGGAAAAATATCAAGAAATAAGGTATATAAAAAAAGACCACAGTCAGTAGTACAAAATACAGTAACTTCACTCCCTATGGCATCTTTGTGTACATCAAGATGGCTAATTAACAAACTACAAAATACCATTCATTTTTATCATGCCCAGTCATTCATTCATTCATTCATCTTCTGTAACCACTTATTCCCATTAAGGGTTGTATTCAATAAGTTGTTAATTTATTCTTGTTTAAATATATTTAGTAGTTTGAATTAACAGCTACAAAGACAAGATATAAAAAAGGCCTTCCATAATAATAAAAAAACAATAAGGTGCTTTTGCCGTCTCTGGTTCTCCATCATAATAACAGCTGTGGTTTCTCTTCTGTTGCCAGTAATGGGTACAAGACAGTTTTTTTTGCATCGTTAATATCATCCAGGACATATGTTAATATAGGTTTCTGAAGGAGGCTCTCTGCCAAAATGTGTAAGCATTCATTTTAACGTATTTTGTCCTTGATTTGGAAAGTCTGAGATATGCAACCATTTAGCATATTTTTTTTGTTTGCTAATATAAGCTCCTCTTTGTCCACCTCTGTCTCTTGTGTATACAGGTGAGCAGGGGGCCGTGACCATGTTCCCTCTTTTCCTGCTGGATCACCACATGACTGCCAGGGAGCTCGGCTTCTGGAACGGCGTTATCGCCATGGGCTTCTCCATCTGTGGGTCATCCCTGGGAGGCCTGCTGCTCGCTCAGTTCAGGTAGCCTTCATCAACACCATCATTTGGGTTATCTCTGGGCTACATCTCTCTCTTTCCACCAGTTTTGCTCAGCTGCAATATTTTGCAGTAAGGTTTGTCAGTGGTATAATTTTGTAGGCTTGTGTAAATGTGCAAAATGCCATCACAGCCACATTCTTCACATTCTTTCAAATCATTCAGCATATCAAAATCTTAAAAAGTACAGTAAGTCCATAAAGCCATCTTTGAATGTCTTATTTTGTCTAACTGAAACTACATTTCACAAGCTGGAACCAAGTCACTTTGGCCATTATTTCTTAAAACTGACTTTCAGGACTGATTTATAAAAGAATGATTGTTTCTGTTCTAATATTTACATGTGAATGTGAACATTTAATGGAGCCAAGTGGCCCCCACAGTCACAAATGGTTTGTGATGTGTTTTGGCAGAGTCATTACATTACATTAGATTACAGTCAGTCTTAAACAGAAGGACATTTTTGGCAAAATTAATATGATTACAACAAGCAATATAAAGCAGTTATTTGTGAGGCTGGTTGTTGAGTTAACAGCATATAAGACTAATAAGATGTATTTTGTCATCATTTGTCTGGCTGACTGAGTGTATGGCAATTTCAGTAAACACAGCCCTGTTTGAGAGCTCAGGGACCCCCCGTGTGGTGTGTGGTGTGAGAACAGCATGAGCAGCAAATCCATCATACATAACACAGACATAACACACACATGCACTCCTTAAGGTTTGATCATTGAGTCAATGTGCACCCAGCTGAATTTAGGTGTCAGATTTACAGACAGATAATAAGATGTTACACTTTATGATTGATATATTACAATGACACCACACAGATTTATCATCCTCATCAGATAAAATGAAGTTTTGTGAAAAGCTAAAATGATCTTTTTTTTCACTTTTTTCACTTTTTGCACTGGTGCTTCATAGTGCTTTGCAGATGACTAAAAGGCAGAGAATAAGGAAGCTCAAATGTCAACGCTACAAGATTTTCGTATCTTTCATAGTTAAGTTGACAATGAAAAATCTGCAATAATATAAACAGTAATAAATTATGTATCTATAGAAAGTAATTTTGGGATGGCTGAATCCAGGTTTGATAAATCATTTTCGTCTTATCAATATACTTGTTTTCCCCTCCAGCAAATCGATATTTGCACCTGACCATTGTTGCATAAGGTTTTCCGTCTGCTAATACCAGGATCACATTATAGCACAGCCCTGCCTATGGCCAGTGTGATGTAATGGGAACTATAAATAACAACAATGCCTTCATGGAGGACAGTGCATTATTCCCACTGTGTGCATTACTGTACTTAGACCCTCGTTTCATTTTTTTAGTCACATGTGGAAGAAGGTTTTCTACTATTTAGCCAATGTTTAAGGGAGGTGAGGTGTGCTTATGTGTCGCTGTCTGTGCAGTGTTTAGTTGTTCATTTGTGGACGTGTATCATTTACTTAGTGCTCTTTCGGATGTCAGTCTGTTTGTGGTTTTGTTGTGTTCTTTCTTTTTTTTCTCAGGGTTTTTCTTCTCTTGTGTAGTGACACTAACAAACACAGAAGGAGCCTCCCAAGGCAAAAGTGTTGTTGAGGCGAAAGCGCTTTGAAAAGACGCCATTGTCATACTCTGGCTTTTGATCTTTTACTCTCCTTCTCTGTCTCACATGTTAAAGACTCTGTAACTTGTAAAGGCAGTAAAATGCTCATAGACTGATAGACACAGAGAACACCCTGGGCTGCGTCATCTAAATGTCTTAGCCTTCTTCAAATTTTCTATGAAGTGATGCCCTAATCTAGTTGGATTCTTGCCAGTGGATCAGGTTTGCATATACGATACAATGGGATTGAGAGATTTAAAAAAAAATTAAAAAAACAGCCCTAATAAAATGGAACACGACGTCTGACACCTTACTTGAACTGTAAGTGAATCGCTTGTTTGGCTAGTGTGTCTAGTACAATATTATGTAGAATGTGAAGATGCTAATTAAGAATTTTCTCAGGCTTTGTTAAAGTTTCTGTAGTACTGTAGTACTTTAAATATTAGCCAAAGTTAGTTGCATAGGGCTAGAAAAAAAAGGGCCAAATGATGTGCTTAAGAGTGCTAAATTACAGGCACGGTACCAGATGAACCTCACTCCCTTCTTGCCTCTTGGTGGCTCACACACATTCACACACACAAGGAAAGGGCTGTCCAGTAGGCTGTTGTCCCACCTCTAAAAGCTCAGTTGGAAGGTTTATCCTCCCCACCATCAGAAACGCCTGAGTGGTCAGTGAGTGATCCCCTCTACAACCGCCACTGTCAACCTGAGAACATGGCTATTCTTATCTGGGCCTGGCCCGTGTGAGGTGGCAGCCAGGCAGGTTCTCTTTCTACCCCACCCTCCTTCCCTCTCTCTCTCTCTCACACACACACACACACACACACACACACACACACACACACACACACATGCATGCATGCACAGACACACACCTCTCAGCATCTCTTGAGAGTGCGTGATATGAAAGACTGTCATTGAGAAGGGAGTTAAAGGAGCAGCAGAGAGAAGAATGTCTTTAGCATGTGAATGATGCAGGATTGGTTTTCCTGTAGAGGGGTAAGGAAAGCCTGGGCAGAGAGAGAGGGCGAGGTAAAGATACTGAGAAGAGTGGGGGGAGAGAGAGGGGAATGTCCTTTACAAAAATAAAAACATTTTTAATAGAGAAGTGAGCCTTCAACAGTATTATCATAAATGATCTGTTTCGAGTGCAGCGGGGACCTTTGTTGCATGTCTGACATCTTTTTTTCTCCATTCGCATTATTACTATCCACCAGCAAACATGAGCAGACATAATTGAGCTTAGATTCTTTAGAGAACTTAAAACTTTGATGGTAATCTTTTCACAACTTGTAATAACCTACTGTAGTGCTCAAAAGGGTTTCGTTAAGTGTGCTTTTCCTATCTGACTAAACCACATATCCTGCTCTGTGTAACGGACCCCATCTTCCGCACAACCTTTTTTACACATAAGTAATTACGTGTAAAAAAAAACAAACACGCGCAACCCTTTGAGTGGCAGGCATCCTCTGGGTGATTGGCATTGTTAATCCCTAATGTGTGAGTGCACTCGTGTGTGTTTGTACGTACTGTATGTTAACAGTGATTAATTATCTTCCTCATGCTGGGGATCTCCTTAGGTTATTGATTACGTCATAAACCAAACCCACAGGGGGATGATTTTCTCGCACTAACAGGGAATCAATTAGCGTCTGGAGACTTGTTTACTTAAGCATGTGCGCGCATGTAACTGCAACATGCGTGCGTGTATAACTGTGTGTGGCACGAAAAGAAACACGTCTCTAAATTTAATGAAACCAGAAGTCGCTGTCATCACATATCACACGGCTCATTGTACCTAAAAGTTAGCAAACATCTCTGTGATACTCAACTTGTTTGCTGTTCTTTCCTCAGCATCGGGGCTCTAATGCGACGTGTGTTTGTATTGCGAACCATCAGCATGGTCTTCCAGAGTTCACTACTCACCATTTTGGAACCGTCACCTCTCATGAAAGGTGAGAAATACAAGTCACACACAGTTACCACATATTACCAGCTCTCATTATTTTAATGAATACAGTCCAGTTTATCAGTTAAAATATCATGCACAAAACATCTGTTTTTTTCCTCCATGCAGGTGGATTAGGGTACCACACGTTGTTTATTGAGTCCTTTAGATTTACTTATTTAAATGTTCCTGATTGTGGTCCCTGACACATACAGCACTGATTTCTTGTTTCTTGAATAAACACACAAAACACACACTGACTAACATGCAGGTAGGTGCATTAATACATTAATGCAACTCTCTGGGTCATAGATGTACAATGTGAGCTTTTATGGTGAAGCATGTTAAGTAACATGCAGACAACAGGCATGTACTGGCACAGTAAAAGTGGTAGATCCTTCTGTAGAATCATCAGTGCTTTTCCATGTATGATGTGAGATTGACCTACAGCCAACCAACTTGTTGACACATAAAAAAAAAAAAGACATAAAATAAGACTTCTATTGAAAATCTTTACCTTTTCAGAACTAAAAATATTTCTTTCTTTACAGAGCATATCAATTTAGTTAGACATTGTTTTTTTAAGGTGCTGGTAAACTAGTTTTAGCAAAATATTTAAGAAACATGGCTAAGGACAAAAGTCTTCAGTCTTTCTGTTCTGTGCTAGCCGTGTGTGTCTGCCCTGGTGGAACCACAGTGGTAAAAGATGGACTACTAAAAGCACATCTGAGATACATTTGAAGGTGCTTGACATAAAACAACATATTGGTCCTGGTTTAAAACACATAAGCATATTAGCAAGTTATGCAGTGAGATGGAAAACCCAGCAATAACGTTCATGATATGTTTCTCATGTTGGCTACGTAGATCGTTTTGTTTTTGTGAATGGCAGAATATTGCAAGGCACAATGGCATTATCTCTTCTCCCTGTGTATCCTGTGCTAAATGACAGACATGAGGAAATTAAGCACTTTTTCCATAGAATTTAAAGAATCATATCATGGTTTCCAGGTCAGGAAGTGGTTAGAATTTAATACAATTTAATTCTCCCACTAAATGAAATGTGGTTATGACATGGCAAGTTGTGTACACAAAATGCTTTGCTTCAAGTGGTAACATCGACCACAAGTTATGAAAACATCGCTCCTAGGCAACTGTTGGCGTCGAGAAGCCATAAAGGCTAACAGATGACAAGCTAATGTCCAGGTAATTTAATGTGGAACATCTAAAGGCATAATGAGAGGATAAGGCCACTGGGAATATTTCTGTTTTACTTATATAAACAATTAAATTAATAGGGGCCGTATCCACAATTTCTTGTTATTACCAGAGGATTAGATTAGATTTAGATTAGATTTTCTTTATTAATCCCAGACTGGGAAATTTCTGTGTTGCAGCAGCAGCATTCAACACAATACATACATATATATAAAAAAGCTAAAATCAACAATATGAGTAAAAAATAGAGAACTATAAAAAGAACAAAAAGTATACACAGTATACAAGGGGGCCTTTCTTATAGACTCTACTGGTGTACACAGTACACAAACACATTTGAAGGCAAATCATTGTCAGACTGTCCAACAAACCCTGAAAGTTGTGAACCAGTGGTCTACATTACAAGCGTTTGTGCGAGATGTTCAGTATTTATACAGCACAAGAGTGCACGATGCAAAGGACATTGATAGACAGGAAAGGTGTCTGTGTCTCCAGAGAACTATTCAGTTGTTAATATCTGAATGACACATCCGATTGTTTCGCACAGCCGGTCTTAAAGCATTTGGGATTCACATCCATGCCATTCATCTCTGCCGGAGTTGTCTGTTCCCATATCAAGCCTCTCAGACTGAAAGTTGAGGCCGCTCTCTCTCACACCCTCCTCCATTTTAAACCCAGAACAAAGGTTTCAGGGAAACTCAATACAGAAAAGCCAAACAGAAAAATATTCAGTTTCAGATTTTTCAATATTACATGATAACCCTCCGCTTCCCAATCATCAGTCGGTGTATCTGTGTGACTCCGCCAGCCTTGTGTCGCTGACTGAAGAGTCTTATTCGGCAAAAACTCTGGCGGCTTGAGTGAATAATTCAGTGTTAGCGGGAGCAGAGATAGATAGGCTCTGTGGTTCCTCTGTGTTCCCCCGCTAACACTGCTCTGCCACTTCCCCTCAGAGGATACACTACATATGTTTTGGGGACTGGGACTGTGAGCTGCTTACCGTTTCTCACTGCTTTGTCTTCCTCCTTTGAATTCTACAGAGAATATTATAGTGAGAAATGTAGCAGAGCAGAAAACAGTGTAAAACTGATGGTTTCTGCCTTCCCTCAGAAAAAAAACCTGCTTGGCTTTTTGACAGCTTACTATAGTTGGACTCAGATGTGTCTGACTGATTTTGATTCTTTTTGCCCACATGTGTACACCTCCTCAGGTATGGCAGTCCTGAGCATGAGTGCTCAACACTTCCTGGGTGGTCTCATCACCACGCTCACCTTCACTACCATGATGCATTGCACTCAGAGGGCTGAGGAAAGCATTCAGGTAAAACAGACTTTTACCATCTCATCACAACCGTCTCATTCTGGTAACCCAGGCGGCTGTTACGTAACGATTTGTGTATCTTGTCACCACTATCTTTTTGGTGTTGTGTCGTTTTTTTTTATTGTTTGGTTATCTCCGTTGGCTTAACAAACAGACAGTATATTTGTTCTTTTCTTTGCAATCTCCATCCTTCCCTTCTTTCTCCTCCCCTGTCTTGGTTTAATTGTGCTATTTCATAATATTAGGTCATTTACTTTGGTTGTCAAAAGGAGGCCAGAGAGGGAAATCCTCAGCATACAAGCCACACCTAGTGGCACCTATACCTGTCTGTTCTCATCAGCTGTTTGTACCTGGAAAGTCTCAAAGGTCTAAGCAGACCCATTTTCTGTTCATGGAAACAGTTTCTTCCGTTTCTTCTCCTCTCCACCGGCATTGTCTAACCTACCACCTCTTTTTTTTTGTCACTCTGTAGTCCTTTAAATGCTCTCTCTTTTCCATTCTCGACTTTTCCTTCTCCTCTCTCGTTTTCTCCTCTTTGACATAACTCCTTTTGTCCCCGTCGTAACTGGGCCATCGCTGCCTGGAGGTGATCGTTGTTCACACAGTCATTCAGATGTCAATCTATGAAGGTGACAAATTATCATTTAAATTGCTGTCAGTCTTAAAGTGCAGGAAAAAGGGTTGAGAAACCGGCACAGATTTCACGATTGGGCTCTGAATTAAAAAAAATAAGAGGAGAGAAAATCACAACAAGCTAGGATGTGAACAACAGTAAATTTGATAGGTTCCCTCTCTCTCTTCACATATACCGTTTGCTTTTTAGTGCGTCTGTGAGCAAATAGGTATGTGTGTGCGCACACGGAAGGGGAGAGCATTAGCTCTCCTGTGCTTGTTGTGTGCATATATGTGTGTTATTGAAGGTAGCGCTATCCAGTAACAGAAAGCTGATAGTGTGAGTGCTTGTTAACGATCCCCAGGAGAAAGAAACCGAATCTGTTAAACAAGTTGCTCAGAATAAAGACACTCCACTTAGCTGTGGTCACACAAGCTCTCAGAGCTCAGAGCTCTCTACTTCGGCCTACGGACCACGGCAAAAACTCCCCAGTAGCTGCTCACCACTCGTCACTCATCCCCTTTTTTTTACTGTGAGAATAATGACAAATTACTATTTATATGATGGGAGGATAAATGGCTACAATTTAAAATGGATTCATTGCATATGATCTTTTGTTTAACTGATGAATTATTTCATCCTTAATTGTGTAAAATTACACAGTTAACAATGATGTACAACAGAAAAGCACATCTCCATATTGGACACGTCAGTATACTGTAAAATATTTAATATTTTTCAAACAATCAATCAATCAAATTTTTATTTATATTGCACTTTTCATGCCTTTTTAAAAGCAACCCAAAGTGCCTCACAGAGGCTAAAAACAGCAAAAACACAACAACATAAAATCCAACCTTCCCACCCCCATTTTTGTGCAATTAACAATGATCAACTTTGGTAAAAGTAATTGTTGTAGTTCTAGTTTTGAAATAAAAATAGAATACCATTTGTAGTCCTGTCAAAGTAGCTTATGTAGTTGTGTTGGTAGGTATTTATATGTTTTTTTTATTAAAACGAGTCATTAGATGAAAATCCCCTTGTGAATTGTGAATTATGCCTTTCAGGCTTCTTACAGAGTAAATGTTGAAGTATTCATTTATTTGATGGCAGGGTTTGAAAGATTTCTCATGAATAAGACAAGAATCCTTGGTCTAATGAATTCATTTGTCCAGTCAGCGGTCTAGGTGTCACTAGAGTCCTGTGTTTGTCAGAGTTACCTGCTCAATGTGGTTCTGTTGGGCAGACAGAGGAGGTTTGGATAGATTAGGTAATCTCCCTCTCTCTCTCCGTCTCTCTCACTCTGTCTTGAAAGCCTTAAGGCTGAGATCAGATAGTCTTCTTCGTTTGGCCTCTTTCCATCGTCTCAGGCCGTGATCTCACGCCTTCTCTTTCAGACTTCCAGTCTCCCCTTCTCTTTGGCACTTCAGGGCTTTTTCCTAAAGATTTCAAATCACACCTTTCCCTTGTTTTCTGTCTATTGTGGCAATTATTCTGTATTATTGCTTTAGAGTTGGACGCTTTAAGTTCTTCTAGAGGACAAGATGAAGTGTCACCTTTTATACCCATGTTACCTAGTCTTTCCACCCTACTACTCTCTCCTTTTCCTCACAATGTCTCTTTCTTTCCCAAAACTCTCTCCTTTCCCCTTGTCCCTTTTCTCCTCTCACATACTTCTCCTTTACCTTCTCTTTTTAATCTCTTTTCTCATCATTCTTCCTCCTCTTTTTCACTCGTCCTACGTCTCGGCTGCCTTTCTCCCTCTAGGCGACCCACTACAGTTTCCTGGCGACTCTGGAGGTACTGGGAAAGCTGACGTTCAGCGCTCTAGCTGGAGGCGTGGTGGATTGGTTCGGTTTCCAAGTTGCCTTCCTCTTCTTCCTCACCCTTTCCGCTGGAACGGCCCTGCATGTGTGGACGGCTACTTTCACTGGTGCTCTCAGGGAACACCAGCTCAAAGAACAGCCCAAATGAGATCAGGATGAAAAGTCCTGATTTAGGACATCTTTAGGTGCTGAAAAAAAGGTTCAAATATAAAACCTGATAATACTATTAGTATTCAGACACACTGAAAGTTCTTAAATCCTCTTAAATGTAACACTCATGACTTCAAATCATCTCAGTATAGAAGATCTTGAATAAGTTGACTTTTAGCCATTTTCTTAAAGGAGAAAACAGCCATGTGGTTAAGTACTTTATTGCAGTGTGCTTTTTTCCAAATTTCATTTCACTGGCAAAACTGGCCTTACGTTTAAATTATTTTGCTTTTGAAATGTTTGAGGAAGTCTTAACGTGTATCGTAACTTGATGAAGATGCTGTCTAGATAAAAAGTAGCGTTTTGAGTATAGCTGTATTGAATATTCTGGGCAGAATGGGACTGATGCATCCGGTTGGTTGGCTGCATTTAATAAGCGGGGGGCAGTTTGTTAGGCAGTGACATATAGTCATGTATTAATAGTGCTTAGGATCAAAGGGAACTACAATCAAAGCTGTTGTAATCATCTGAGCCATTTTAACATTGTTATACGGCAGCAATAAGAGCTGTAGCCAAAAGCAATATCGTTATTTTATGCTTGTTCTGTCATACTGTACTGTATATTTTGTTAGTCATTCTTCTGAGTTGTATGGTTTACAGGCATCAACATTTAAATCTTTACTACCTCGTATCAGCACTGTATGGTACGATACACAGGAGGCGAATGTACAGTAGCTATGTTACTTATGCTAAAACACTTGGCCAAAGTGGGTTTGCAGTTACGAGGGCTTAAAAAAACAGATCAGCTGTTGGTTTGAGGAGCATTTGTTCTGCTTAACACTCATTTTCAGAGTAAAATCCCCATCCTTCTGTAACTGAATAGGTTAGCCCCGATATTTGTAGGAAACCTCAGCCTTACATACTGCATGGTGCCGTCTTGTCTCATTTACAAACCCTGTTTTCAATAAAACTTGAATGATCAATACCACTGGGAGACTGGGGCTCCTGCTATTATTATATGACATCTGTGCTTTATGTTTAAAATATGTCATATGCACCATAATATGTATTAGAAACTATACTGTAACTCTCCATGGTACTGTATCCTATAGAAGATCTTTTTTTTTCTCCAGGGCTTAAATCTAAAAGAAACAGCAGCGCAGTGTTTTGTTTTATTTTTCCTTTCGCGGGGCTCTGTGAGAATAAAGTAGTATCCTCCATGTAGGTGAATGTATTAATAGAATTAAGTCCTAAAACTGATTCATGTTCTGACACAAAGCACAAAAGACAACGAGTGACTGATTTAAGTAAAGTCAGTAAATACGTTTGGCTAAGTTAAACAGCTGGTCACCTGCTTTCAAGCACATCATAATAAATACAAGGATGCCATATGACACTATTACTGGTTTATTCATGTAGCCAGGTCCTCTGTCATGTCAGGACTTACAGAGTCGCCTCTCTTGTCTCTCAGCTACTGCCTGAGATTTGCACAAAAATAAACCTGCTGAGTGAATCTTGGAGTCTGTTTCATTGTGTGGTATTTACTTCTTCTCAGCTGATTTTACCACATTTTCTGTCCCTGGGGGAGCGGTCCCATGTGGTCCTCCAGGACACTCCCACCTTTGAAAATCCGACGTGGCTTATAGCCGCTCAGAACACAACGCTGGCTCTCAGCAGTGTAGTGGCTGAGGGCTACAGGAGTGAATAGGGCCCGTGTCACAGGATCCACAACCCATACAGCTCTAATGACACAACAAATGCTGTGAAGGAGGATTAGGCAAGCTTACACAGCCCCTCAATACACCTCCACTTTGCACTTTCTCAGCCAGCCTCATTATTTGAGCATTTTGTTTGTGTAGCGACATAGAGAAGGAGGGCTTAAAGAGAGGCTTAAGTTTTATCCACTCCCCGATTCTTGGGCGAGACTGAGCACCAAGAGCAGCGAGTCTGGTTAGTTTTGTGTCTTTTGAAACATCACATAAAACCAGGCCCGTCTAGACATAGGCTGTGAGTTACATATAGGCTCCACAAGCTCAAAGTTTACCAGCTTCCTTCTCTCTGAGTCTCAACATCTGAAAGTTCCTAGAATCAAGCCTTCAAATGTTTGGGACTAATGATATTAAATAGCATTTGTTTTGCCCATGTGTTGGTGATTTTGAAAGTTAAATTAGTAGCTGTTCTTGTGCTTTTATAATATTCCATTTTCCTTTGCTGATCTTTTGCTCAATTTTCATGAAATCTCTTTAAAGATTTAGGGAATTATGTTATATTTGTCCATAGACCTTTATTTATATAGTTAGTATATAAAGTTTATATAAAGTTTATCATTTGATCATCTGGGTCAGATCAAATGATAGATTTGAGAGGTCGAGAAGAACTGGTAGACTTGTAGTAAACTTCCTTTCCTTATTTGTGTGTAATTCAAAGTGTGTTTAACTGAACTGGTAAAAGAAATCCACAAAGCATTTTGTTTTGATACGTGGCAGTCGCCTTAATATTTAGGTTGATCCTAAGTATTACATTGCTTGCATGTGTAGAAAGATGTTCCAGAAAGATACACAAAATAAAATGAGAAAATGTGTTTACTGCGGCTACATAACATTTGATCTGTTTTTGAAACCTGCATAGACAAGAATGAGGGACGGAAGGTAAGTGGTCTGGATCCTACGGTGCTGATGAGAGTAAGACCTCCCTCCGTGGTTGCCAGATTGGCAGAAACCCCCCATGGAGAGACTACGTGTCTAGGGGGCCACTGTTCTTTCCACAGTTGCCATTGCAGGGATAGACCAGTGGATTTGATGTGTGTTGCTGCACATGTCGGCCCTTAACTCTGGGGAATGGCAGTCATGGGAGTTGCATAAGATTTGTTGCAAAGTGTAAGGGAAGGCTCAATTTGTCAAGCATGCTGTCAACATACAGTGCACCATACACTCTAAAGCATTGTGTTATCTCACGGACCAGACAATTATTTGTTGTAAAGCTTCTTTTGAAATAGCGGTGCACATGGCTTGTCCATGTGTGAATTCCTGAGCTATTACCACAAGAGTCAGATTCCCCATATGGAAGGGTGGCCTGAGTGTTTTGTTTTTGTCCACAGCTATTCAGTTTCGTTCATAAACAATCAGGCCGGGGTGCAAGTCTGGTCACAACTTTATACCCATATCACACAGGAGGCACAGCGAAAAGATAGGCCCGCTCATTCACCTTGTGCCAAGGCTGATCAGCTAATCACAAGACGCCCCACAATGACGCGCAGACAATAGGAAACACAAAAATAATAAGGCAGATTTATGAGAAGGGAGAGAGAGAGAGAGTTCACTGACAGTTGCATCTCTCTCCTGGTAGAGTTACCTCTGGGGAGTGAGGATGGGAGGCAGAGAATGCAACATGTTTTAATCTCAGCAAACAAAGGTGTTGTATCGCTTTTTTTCCCTCTTTTGTCTCAGGGCCCCTTGGGGGGAGAGAGGTGTTGGCTTTTTTTTGCGCTGCTTTTGTCCTGTGGCTGGCAGAATGGTCTTCTGGGAAACCTGAGTGGGCAGGTGGAGGAGCGATCAGCAGCATCAAGTGACACAGTGTTTCCTCCACTGGTGTTTACTTTTTGTTTGTTTGCAGAATAAGGGACATGGACACCTCTCTCTCTCTTTTCCAAGCTCATCTCTTCTCGTTCTTCCCACCGCTTTGTCCTTCGTCTTTGTTTTCCACCTCTGCTTTCTCAACTAGCTTCATCACCTGCTCACATGTTATGGTGTTTGTGTGTTATAGACTCCAGGACACTTCTTTATTAGAAAAAATATAAATTGAGAAGAACATGGGAATACTGGAAAGGCAGCCAGTGTTGATGTCTTTAAATTCGATATCCAAAATGTATTATTTGTGCTGCAGGAGTCTGGATTTAGACACGTTACATCCAATGTGTAGAACAGCAGTTAAACTTTATGACTGGCCAATAATAAATGTATTAAATAATTGGAATGTTTCACTCCCACACATTCTCAAACATGGTAAAATTCAAGTTCTTTAACAGGTTTAACATAACTCTTAGTGTATTGCTGGTTTATACTCAGCAGGTACACTATGTATGTAGCTCTATAAGATCATTGCACTGGTCTTACCATAGTAATTATATTAAATACAAGGCAAATGACTGAAAATAGGAGTACAGAGATAGATATTGACTGAAAGGAAAAATGTCAAAAAGTGATGAGAACAAGCAACAAATTATTTTTAAAATTGGAATAAGATCTGAGTTTATTGCCATGAGTAAAAATACAATTTTATCATGAAAAAGCAAATGTGTCCATGTAAGTCTTTATTTTGTGACGTCAGCGCACACATGGAATCTCTTCCAGTTTCAATGTTCCAGCCAAAGGTCTACAATATTGATTGAAGTACTTCTATTTATATTATGAACCCCAGATTATTTTTATTAATATGTTTAGCTGCTGTACAGATAGAATACAGAAAGTGTAAATGTTAAGAGTGCTAACAGCTATATCTGTGCACCGTCATCTGAGCAACATGTGTATTCATGTTGCTTCCACCAAAGAAAAAAACCTATATATTGCAGCATTTCTTGCATGTGACACTAATGCTCTGGGGGTTGTGTAACAAGTGTCAAAGCTGAACAAACTGATTTTTGGCCCGTCTATGCGAGAAAATGAGGCAAATGAACCAAAGCCATGGCTGACCATAATGCAATAAGACGTAAAGGAGAGGCAGCATTAACGCTGGTCTGATTGGGAAGCTATCCTGTTAGCTAAGACACAACGGCTGAGCTTTAACTTTACAGCTGGTGTTATTTCTTCCATTGCATGCAGGCAGATATCTTTACCTGGTGACAACACACACCTGTGTGTAGATCACATGATCTGATCACGTATATGGAAACAGGCAGCTGAGTTGTAGTCCATCAACCTTTAGGGAGATTCAAAATGTGTCAGAACTAATAAAGAAGAACTCAAAGAGGAAAAGTAGTCACACATGCAACCGAGCTGAATCTTTTCTATATTTTGAGAGACTTATAATTAAAGACTTCATGTCAGAAATGCTCATTAAAATCTACTGTAAACTATTCTATGAGTATTTTTGTGTTTTCAAATTTAAAACACTTCTGGATCACACACGCACACACACACACATACACACCAGTGTACAGCAGTGTAAATTATATGCAGCATGTGACCATTTATCCTGTTCTGTTATTTCAGGGTGTCTCATAATCGTGTTTTTGAGAATTTTCTTTTTGGGAATTACCAGTATTTGAATATAGTTAATTTATAAAAGAAATCACAGACATAATCCCCAACACTCAATTTAGAAACAGTCATTTTCCATTTTGATGGGAGCCTGAGTGGAATTTTCAATTAGTTTCCTAAGTGCTGTGAATTCACCTTATAAACAGCCTCTGAGCAATAATGACGAGCTGAACCCCTCTGAATAACTTAATGTAAGAATAAATTGTATATTCTGCACTCATTTCATTAATGATACACAACTCATTTTCATACAGGATCTCTGCTCCCTGCCAATATAATCATAGATAGTCTATTTTTAGGAGCAGGGTTTTAATTGGCATGAATATTCCAATGAGAGACAATGATGCTCGTGTTGGCAGCGTAAACAGTGATTCTCTTAGAAAAAGAGAAGATTTCACATCAGTACGGCGAGTATTCAAACACACAGACGGTGTGCTGCGCTTCATTATCACACTGTAGTTTTGGCCTGGAAACTTTGGTTGGTCTATCTGGCTAGTGTGTTACAAACTGTACTGATATAGTAAAGGAGAGATACTTTCTTCCTGAAGGCACAAAAAGAGAAAAGGGAGTTTTATCAGTTTTTATCTGGATTTCATTCCAGTCCAAGATATGTGCCCATAATACCACAATCTCAGATCACAAGAAGAGTTCATATAAACGGCAACTCATCTTTTTGTTATGCCTTCATTGTCAGCCCCCAGCTGCCAACAGTGACATAGTAGTGGTGTTCTCACAACTTAAGGTCGATGTTATCTTTTGAATGCTAAGCATTTTGCATACACAACTTCCAATTTGCCCCTGTGATGAGTAGTGACCTGTCCAGGGTGTACCCTGCCTCTCGCCTGGCTCCAGCCCCACCACGACTTAATTAGAATTGTGTGTAGATTTAGAAAGATATAAAGGCAAATGTGATTGGCCATCATGGCTGACTGATGGCTCGTTAATTTATTCATTTAATATCAACCACAACCAAATTACGCCATATTTTTTTAAGTGACGCTGACTTTTGGTACTGTACCGCTGAGATCACAGAATCCCTCTTTATGGCTTGTTTACAGACACATATTCTAATTACCACACAGTTGTTGATGCGTGTGGCATTTCCCAGTTGGATTTGCATATCAGCTGACAATCTGACACGACATGAAGATCAACCCAGTTAAAATAACGGAGGAAATATTATGCGATACTGCAATCCATGCAACCTTTGAGGTAGTGGATAATTGAGGAATCTATTGCAGGCATTTCTTGTTTTCTCTCTCTTTTTTTTAGTAAAGTCATGTTGTTAGTTGATGTTCTTAATGTCTGTCCTCATTGCTCGTCTTTGGAGTTGTATCAAAAAAGCTGGGGAAACTGCATTAGCAGCATCATGTAAGGTTTAGCTTGTTAAAGGAAGAATTACAGAGGAAGGTTCCAGTTGAGCTGAGGATTATTTATTATTCTGGAACCAAGTAGAAGAGAAAACACAGAAAGCGTTCATTTAATGCTTGCAATACAAATATTTGCACCTTACTGCTGCCCCAGTCAAGAGCCTAATCTAAAAATAAAACACGTAAGAAGTTTGATGACCTTGTCCCAGAATTAGGAGTGGAGGGTGGAGGGTGGAGGCTTGAGCCTATCCCGGCAGTCACTGGGCGAGAAGCGGGGTACACACTGGACATGTTAGGGAGCCCATGCCATCTTACAACACATATTTTCCAGCCCTCCATTCTTCAGAATTAATCTCAGTGTATATTTCTGTGTGCACCTATTTTTTGACATTGTTCAGATAGTGCTTAGGCGATCGAAGGAGGGTGAACTTTCTGTGCTTATCCAGTGACTGAGAGATGTGGACGAGTCATTTTGGACTAGTCACATTGCGGTCTGCATTGCTGCGGCGTGTAATTAAATTTCTGGAAAGGTGGACATCAGGCTATGGGGAAAGCTAGACTATATTTAGGTCTACATCTGATGCAGAAACATTTGCCTTGTTGCCTTTACCCTGGCCTCTTAGGTCAACCCATCGATAATAGAACAAATCTACTTAAAGAGGAGGCAGCCCTTTGTTTCAGCAGTGTGTGTTGGACATTGATCATTGTGTTTGTCCTGAAACATACTAATTTATAACTGCAGGTGTGTTTGCAGTTTTTGCCGTTTAATTAACTTTCTATAAAACAATGAAAACATCTTTAATGTGTGTGTGTGTGTTTGAAGTGATAGGAGCTGCTCTGTGGCGAAACAGGCTCTGCTATCCAGTCGCTCAGTGATGGGCTGGGATGTGACAAGCTGCCAGCTCATATGGTGTTGAGCCTGAGTCACTTAGCTCTGGTCTGCCTCTGTCTCCAGGCTCAGACCGCCTCAGTCCAATTCTCCCACATCCCCTCTGTCTCTCACTGTCCTTCAGTTCCAGTCCCACAGCACACCCCCCCCAGCCTCTCCCCCAGCCTCATTTGGACCATTAGGGCCAAGACAGGAGAAGCCTCACTCTTGTGCACACACCCCACTTCTTCCCTTTTATTGTCTGTCATCTATTTTATGACTGCTTTTCCACATTCGTCCATCTCGTTGCTCTCACATGTGGATAACCCGTTGGGACTAGTTCTTGTTCTTGATGGTGGGGTTAACAGCGCAACTGGTTAACTTGATATGTGCTATCTATCTATCTATCTATCTATCTATCTATCTATCTATCTATCTATCTATCTATCTATCTATCTATCTATCTATCTATCTATCTATCTATCTATCTATCTATCTATCTATCTGCCTGTCTGTCTGTCTGTCTATAGGTGTTTGGGTGGCTGTCTTGTTCATTCATAACATCAGGCGAAAGGACTTTAAACTGCTCATTGAGAAGTTGTTGTTGCTGCTGGCAGACTTGATCATATCAGATTCCAGGCCCATATTATTTTCAGTATCTCTCAGGGAAATCATTCTTTGGCAAAGTTTGGCTGAGAAGAGACGCTGTTGTTTCTTAGAGTGCATTCTCAGTACTCGCGTTTCTCTTAATCCCATATCAGAATTACTGGTATGAAGAAATGGGAAATGTCAAATTTGTCATGCTGATATCAGTTACAAAAGTACAGTGCTACAGTGAACAGAGATGCACAGGTGTCCCTGCTGGTAAAAAAACAAAAAAACACAGCTGTATGGAATACAACTAAAGTGGCATCACCTCCAGCATTTTAGTCCTGGCGACACCTGTGGCTATTGGTGTTGGCGGTAAATGTGGCTTAATACAACAGGAGGGCATCAAAACAAAACATTGTTTCTTTTATAAAGAAGTCAGATAATAAATGTGTGACCTCCATCATTCTCTGACTTTCTGCAGCACACTGCATGAATCTGTGAGCAGCAGGACGCAGTGAAAGGAGCTGGCTGACTCTCTTGGAAGCTGGAGAAGTGCAGCCTGTTGCCTGCAGCTCTTCACACAACAGCTCACTGTGGCTGTTTCTTTTTCTTCCATTACTCCCTGCAATGTTTCAAACTGAGCTGCTGTCAACAGTGATGGTAGTCTTGTTTTGCAGCAATCTCCGTGCCCATCGGCAATTGCCTGGTGATGACTCAGCATTCTGCATTCATATCCAGATATGTATTTATAGAGACTGCATTAGCAGTTACTTAATGCAAATGTTTTTTGTTTTTTTGTTTTTCTGGGAATGATGCAGCATATTGGCCATAAATATTGGTCTGGTAATCAGTCAACATTTGCTAAAATTAGCCTTTGTTTCATTTCCGTGTTCTGAGTCAAGTTATTCTCTTGTTTAATGCATTAGACAGATTCAATTGAGCTTTTTCCTCTTAATGTTTTTCTGGCAAAATAAAGTGCACAGATAAAATGTGCAGCGATGAAGTGATGGAGTGAAGGGGAGTAGAAGGGTGGAGACGTTTGGAGGAAGGGAAGAAAAACTGGAAGGACTAAAGGACAGAGGGGGGAGATACAGGACCATTACTACACTGTCTGACATCATCAGGGATTCAGCCTTAGGCCAGAGCCACTAATGGGGGTCTCTCTGTCTTGCTCTCCCTCCTCCCCATCTAACACACACTACAGTCATTCAGAATGCGCACTACACATACAGTTATGAATTCCTGCACGCTTCAGTGCTCAGAGCTATACAAGCAGACACATGTAAACACACATGTGCAGAGCTATGCACGCAGACACACTCACAGCTGAGCTGCCGTGTCCAATCCGATAAGGTTTTTATGCAGAGTTTAAAATAACAAATTGCAGAATCTATGCTTCCCTTTGGTATCTCCAACTGTTTCCATTTTAATTTTAGTGCAAAGCTGTACTGTACATGTTATTTTGATTCAACAAAACCGCTTCAGTAATACAGCACGGTTATATGCATCCTATTTCCCTGGTGCTTCACAGGGAGACTAATCTTGTGTGATCATTCATGTAAGTGTTGATGTGTCATCCGTGAGACAAAAGCAAAACAGTTTAGCCGCCCCCAACCTCTCCCCGTACCTTGAAAGCCACACCACTTCTGCATCTGTGCACTATTTGAGGCAAAACGGCTTACAGTGCCACGCTGGTGAGAAAAGCCAACTCATCCCCACAAGCATTTGTTGTGCTCTGCTTAATCTAATTCAACTGCTAAAACCACTGTGACAGCACCTCCTTGCTTCAAGCACTAAATTATGGTTCTTACATGGAAACGGCAGCAAAAATAAAGACGAGAGGGAGCCTGAGCAGAGTGACAGCGAAGGTAATGCATCCAGATAAAATGAGATGGATGTGGAATAGAGAGAGGCAGGGACGGAGTAGAGCAGGGGTGTATCTGGTGGGACCATCACAGAGACAGTGTGTGGACTGATGTAGACAGCTGGACGTGGATTTTTTAATCTGTCTAAATAGGATCTGCCCATTGCAGAATTTTCTACCAAACAGCACGGCCGACATGGGGTTGTGACAACCAGACGACAGCATGGGACCACAGCACTCAGAGACACCGCTGGGTCCGTATCTGTGTGTGTGCGTGTGTGCTGAAAGTAAGCAATATGTGCATGCATCTGTGTGAAGAAGGAAAGGCGGACAGTATAAATGTCTGCAGGTGTAGGCAAAAGAAGTGCGCCATAAACATAGTTTTCAGATTTCCATCATATTAGGTGAGATGCAGTTTCACACCGTGATTTTTTTTTGTTTCCATCTGCTGGAACTATGTTGTAAGAATGAAAGGTTGCAACTAAATGATAGAATTAAAAGAACCGTCAACACGAACAATGGAAAACAATGGAGTAGACATAAACAACAACTACACAACAATATGCTTATTTCATGTATTCATTATAATAATAATACCTTCTTCTTAAAGGTCATTCTTGTGTAGAAACCTTTAAAGATTCACATAAGCAATATCTGGAGCTAGATAAAAAATGGGTTTTACTATTGAGAAATTCTCCAAATTCTCCAAATTAAAAATCCCCAATCTTTGAGTATGAAAACACTATGCATCAGAAGTCTTTCAAGGATGCAATATATTTCCTACGTCAGTGAAAGACTATTTTCATTGTATGTTCATTGCACACTTCAGAGTTTCCCATTGTACCAGGACTGAGTTCAGAAAAAAAACTTTCTGCTGACACATCTCTGAACAACTGCCTGTTGTCAAACACAAACAAGAGAAACACTTACAGGACAAGGACAAAACAGTTGGCACAAGACATCTGCAGAACATAAGAGGTTATGTGCTCCGTGTGCATGTAAGGGTGTGCTGTGTGTTGTGTGGCTGCACACAATGTGAATCTGGAAGGTGTATGTATGTATGTTAGGGAGAAAAAGTGGAGATGGGGGAAAACAAGTATATAAATAAATGCATGAAAAAGAGACTGAAAACATACAAAAAGAACATTGCTAATTTGTGATCGATGTAGTGGTAAAAGTAGAGGTAAATATGGTGTAATATGAATTTTTGATTTATATTATGAAACAAAGAAACAGAATAGTATAATATTGAGGAGGCAAATTTATGTTAAGGGAACGTGAAATGAGAAAAGACATTCGGGAGGCCAGAGTGATGCAACCGAGGTTGTGCTGGAGGAAGCTACACTCTTTCAGTATTTTATCTCGACACGTCTAAATTGCTTTTAAAGGAGTAAAAACAGCCTGATATCAACCCATTTCTAGGAAAAACTTGTAAAGCAGACTCTATTGGCATTAGAAAATGAGTTTTTACATTTATATCTAAGTTTTTTAAAAGAATTTATTCGACAGTCCTCTAGAGGATGTGTCTATATGTCTGTGTGGCACATAGTCGTGTGGGTGTGTCAGCCTGACCTACTGTCAACTCCCTGAGACAGGCTAACAGGCTCTTGGGGCCCCGGGACCCAGAGATGGTGATGGGAACGCCGTTTAATTGGGGTAATCGGCGCGCTTTTAGGGACCTGCTTATTAAGAGAAACCCCTCGCACACTCGCGCGCGCCTCAGCAGAGACAGACAGAGCAGCAAAGTGACAGCTCTGCTTCACCATCCGACGCCCTCGCCCACATCCCTGCATCAAAGACCCCGAATCAGCAGGCGGGGACGCAGTGTACGATCAAGGATGTGTATAACAGTGACATCCCGGTAAAGCTAACAACGTTTAACAGTACTTAAATGTGTCAGTGATACAGTGCCTATGCCTGGAGATGAGAGGGGGTGAAAGGTGTGGTGGCTTTTTTTTAAACAAATTTGGACAATGAAAAGTGAATGAACTGAAACACATTTCAAAAAAATATGCCGTTTATGCCCACATAGCCCACTAGGTTACATTGTATGCATTTAATTTGTGGTAAATACACCTTGGTCTGATGTTACTCACTGGGCATGCTCAGTGTTATTTAAGCTTACAGGAAAACAGTTTAAATCTTTGTCTGAGGCAACAATGACATAGACCGTTTTATCCTGTCTCATCCTGCATTCATGTTGTTAAACAAGAGAGGGGCGGGAGGATTAGACATACCCCCAACTGAACACACACTCACACGACCTCATGGAAGTCATGCAACCTTTTCCCAAACGGCACACATCACTGTTTCTCCCCTCACTTATGATATATATACGTTTTCTTCTGACAGTTTAGCCGCACAATACCAACAAGCATCTAAACAACCTTCTAAAATGCTGACAAAGATTCTTGCACGTTTTGATATAATTCACGTCCCATTCGGCATTATTTCACACAGCTTCATGCAAACCTTCTTTTCAGCTTTTATTTCCCCACATTTACTGTTTTTAATTTCTTCCTGTTTCCTCCCTCCTCTCCTCCAATTATCCATGCATTCTTAACTTCATGAATCTCCACATTATAAACCCCTTTTCAGAGGTGATATGGGAATCCGGATTCCTGCTTCCTCCTTCTCATCCTCACTCACTCATCCTCAGACAAAGGGGCTTTTATGTTACCCTGTGTTTTCTCCTGGTCTTACATGTAGAGATGATGCCCCGGCCTGACTGAGGGTCAATACATATTGTTTATGAAAAACAAAAGGATGATGACGTGATGTCATGTCTAGACTCCATGCAAATGAACAAGGTTCATAAAAAACTCCTGCAAGCTTGCTTACAGTATTTTCAAAGCCACGTGACGACACACGCACACATCCAAATACCACACACACAGTCAGACACACACACACAGAGTGGCAGACAAAGTGGGAATGATTATGGTAATGATAATAATCATGGCTGTCATCACCGTCTCCTCCACCATGTTAAAAATTAATCTGAGTTAACGGTAATCCACGTCTCCTCATTAGATTACTGGTGTGGGGAGGGGAGACTCACAGGCCATCTGTACATCATTAACAGAGTCTCAGTGACAGCTCTCTGCTCTACCATCTACTTCCTCCATCCCTCTGCCCTCTCATCCATCCCTCAGTCTTTACATCCCTCTGTGTCCGTCTCATCCTGTACCGCTGTCACTCCTCCTCCTGTCTGTTTTCTCGCTTCGTTATTCAGTGCGTCAGTCTAGATGTGCGTCACATTCACAAACCAAACCTGATGACAGAGAGGAATCGAAACTCACGCTTTTGTGAGACTCTTCCTCCGTCTCCCAGGGGTGTCATTATGAGCTGGTGCCATTATCAGTCCATTATTGTTATTAGTATTATCATCACATCTCATTTTTGTAATATCATTGGACATTGCTGCCTCTGATGCTCCTTCTGTTCCCCTTATATGTGTGCTCTGTCGGCAAAAAGAAGCTCCAGACCACTTTCTTTTTACAACAAAGGTCAAAGGTCAGCACTGCACAGAGGTCTTACAGAACCATCCTCCATCTATGGTTTCCAGTTGCTGTGAGTACAAGACAAAGTTCCACAATCCACCTTAACACCACAGCCTTTCACGATTATACAAGTGCATGGATTAAACTAGTGCTGTCAAAAGGTTGTTGTAAATAATTTTACCCTGCTGGTGCACTAGTGTCACAACTGACAGTCCCAACATAAGCGGAAGAAAGCAAGCGGAAACAAATGAACTGAACTGAACGGGTCATTTGATTAGCAAGTTCGACTTCAAAGCCCTATCAGATGCTTCTCTCGACGAGACTGTTACGCAGATTTAATTTTGATGTGAATGGAGTAACCACCAGATCAAGCAGAGAGCTTTCTGAGCAGCTGAGATGTTGATAAGGGTAATAAAAACTTGAAGAATATCCCTTCCAGGTACATTTAAAACAAATTGTGATTAAAAAAAAGTGTGATTAATTTGCATTGATCGTGAGTTAATTTGCGTTGAGTATGAAAATCACGCTGTTAACTCTACTGACAGCTCTAGTTTAAACATGTAAAATATCACTTAGTGGGTTTTTAATGTGCTGGTAGGTGGACTGTGTTGTCCTCGGACAAGAAAAGACAGAAATAACTTGTTTTCATGAAGCTAGCCCCTGGCTGTAACCTCATAACACACAAAGTGCTGAACTGTTTCTTTAAGAAGACAGGCTAACAGCAGACCAGACAGAATAATAATTAGGCAAATGGAAGGAGTGATGAACATAGACAGTAGAGTAAATGACTCCAAGGCTCTTAATAATTGATAACATCTGTACCTTTATTTCAGTGTGGGGTAAGTCTGCTCTGAGGTCTGACCTGCTGTGGGCAAACATTCTCCACAGTCTACTTATTTACAGTCAGACACACTTATTGTAGTATAGTACAGATGTGCACAGATGAACAGTGTTTTCAGCTGATATAACTATCCTGTTTCTTTATGCTTGTGCTGTAAAACTTTCAAGATTCCCAAATCAAAGCATAGTCCCACGCAGCACAATACGAAGCAGCCACTCCATGATACTGACAGTGGAGTCACGTCTCAGGTGTGGTTTGGCGTCGCTTTAACCTCAGCTGATTCTTCAGCTACCTCATCAACTTTTACAATGACATCTGCCTCAGAGGAAAGTGTGGAAACAAATGGAAAAGTTCAGCTGCTCCTCTTTCAAGGCCCTTTTGTCTCTGCCAGGGCCCCATTGATTTTTCGGCTAACTTTATAGGCAGCTTTTAATATTGTTTGGAGGCGGAGCTCACAGCATTTAGGGTGTGCTTGCATGAGTGCGGGTGCGTATTGACAGATGGCTGTCATTGTATGAGAGCCGGTTTGAACATTCACGTAATGGAGGCAGAGAAACCCTGCAAACATATGTAGTGGACAGCAGGACTCGTTGACTGGAACTAAAGGATGCACGTTCACAACACACGACAAACACACTTTGACTTTGAATCAATTACATGCATGCTCGATAATGTATGAGCAGCACGTCAGAGTTGCGTGATGCAGGTTGTGGGACTCATACGTAGCCTGTTGTGTAACAGAAATGGAATTTCCTATTAATGTAAGGATTTTACGTAGCAGGAATTAAGCCTTGTTTCTGTATTGAGACATTATCAAGTAAATGTCTGAGGGCGTCAGTAAGTGGCAGATGTGAAGACATAACAGAGATTTTTAAAAATCATTAGAGGGAACACTCTGAGAAGTCACCATGAGAGTCTGTGGACCAACTCACTCTTTGTATTTGTCTGTGTGTGTGTGAAGGCCCCACCACTCTGCTGGGCCCGCGCAGCAGCCTAACCGTTCCTGACAGCCAGTGGCTCATTAGAGCTGCTGTTCTATGTTCCTACCTCCATCCGCCCGCTCCCACTTTCCTGGACCCAGCCCCCAAAACAATATGCGTGTGTGTGTGTGTGTGTGCATGTGCGTCAGCTGGCTGCGCTCAGGCCTGAGTCGGGACAGGCACGGGGGGCAGTGGGGAGAGAGAGGGGGAGTCAAGGCCTATTCACCGGCACAAAGACATAATTAACCAAATTGGCAAATGGTTCGAGAAACCGCCTCTTGTACATTGTGTTCTAGCCTTTGGTTGCTATAGCAACTCTAAATTTGTGCCTACGGTTGTGAGTGTGTTGTGTCCAATGTCCATATTAAAAGTCACAAATGATTATCAGTGGCATCATCCGAGACCACACACACACATCTTTTACACTAATTAATTCCGGTTTTCAGTTTTTCCCTAGCTGTGTCATCCTTCACTTACTCCGTCATCCAAATACGCAAAGAAGCCCAATACTTTCACTTCTGAGAAATATCTACCTCAAATATCTAATCAGATTATTATGGACAAGATTTTGAAGGAAAGGCAAAATCTTGCTGCGAACATGTCTGTGTTCCTCTCTGTTCTCAGCACACGCATCTTATTCATTACAGGTGTACGTGTGAGTGTGACTGTGTCTTTGTGTGTCTGTCAGCTGACTCTCCCCCCTGTTAGTCAATAAGACATTGATCACAGTGACAATGGGACAGACATCAAGGACAAACTGCCTGCAGATCAATGGCTGCACGACTGCTCTCTTAATATGCGTATAAGCTTGTTTTTCTCTCCTGTCATCCATACTTAAGCGGCAGCTGCATAAGGCATTACTTTATCTATCACATATATCAAATATAGATTTCACTGCAATACAAAAGTTGATTTGTACGTCAGAACCCAACTAAGTTTAGTCCATAGAAAGTTGCTAATTTTCAGAGTTACAGTAGGGTTGCAGGGTTTGTTTGTTTGTTTCTATAAAGTTGTCTTTCTCCCGACGACTCCAGCCCCGTTTTGAGGTTAGTTTCTGTAAAGTTGTGCCTTTTGGCACCAAGCAGCATTGTGGTTTGGGACCTTGAAGCTTGGTTAAAGATAAACTTCAGGTCTGACTGAAGAGTTCACTCTTTCTCGCTCTCTTCCCCTCCCTCTGTTTCTGTCTCTCTCTCTGTTTCTTTCCCTCCCATCCTTCGTTCGGCCCCCAGAGTCACAACAAGAAGCAGCAAACAGCTTGTGCATCCCTCGTACCAGGAGAAAATGCCCCATTTTCATCTGTTTGAATCTGACATTTTTGGCACATTAAATATTGGACATTAATAAATTAAACGTAATGAACTTACATGAAAGGAGGAAAAAGTCCGCTGGTACAATGCAAGAAAGTATAAAAGGCAAGAGTGCGAAAGAAAGAAGCACAACAACAAAAAAAGAGGGCTGAAACTTTTTTCTTTAATTCCAATTAACTATTGCCTTCTGTAGCCATTGGAGATTATTTTTCATGTTCATTTATTCAAACAAATATTGAATAATTTATAGTAGCGGGAATAACAACATGAGAAATCACAAGCGCTTGGTGCCAATGTAGGGAAAGAGGTCTGTCTATGAGGAGTGTGGCTGAGGAGCGCTCTTAATAAGTGCGACTTATTGGTCATTTAATCTAATTAGACCTCGACTGGGTGTTTTGTAACATTGAAATAATTATAACTGCTTGAAGGGAGCTGATGCAGCTGATCTGTGATCAGCAACCACACTGATTTGATATAAGATTAACATTACTCAAAATGTTCCAACTATTCTTTTTTGATTCATCACTATAGAAAATTACCTTTTTCTACGGAGCCTTGTCTTCACATGCATTTTTAACACCTGTACCTCCTGTACATGTTCCAGTCTTATCTGTGTCAGTATGTGTATGTGTGTCAGTGGCCGGCATGCAGTATGTAGGGCGGTGTAAGTGACACCAGGGGTCACACCCTGTGATTATGTTGCATAACACATTGGCTTCCGCAGATCCCATGCACTCCTATCTCTTCCTTCCCTACCTGCCCACCTGATATGCTGGGGTTCCTTCAAATCGTTCATACTATTGTTGCTTCAGTACCATTGGCATACGCAAACAGCAGTTTTGAAAGATTTGTGTACAACTTTTGACTACGGTCAGTAATGGCTAGGTTTGTGTTTTGAGACCAGTGGCACAAAAAAGCCTTCCTTAAGGACGCAGTGCAAAAATGTCTGGGGCAGGGAGAGATGTTGGGATGAGATAAAATGTGTGGCTCGAGTTAAATTTCCTAATTTTTCATGGTTGTGGAAGAGTTGTATGGTGGAATCTATATTAAAGACAAAACTACTCTGACCCTGACCTCCTCCATAGACTGTATATGCCAGGCTTCAACCAGATGAACAAACTACAGGAAATACAACAAGCCACGTTCAGAGGTGCTTTGAAAGCTAGCAAGCACTTAGAGTAAGGGGAAATATAGTCATCATGTTGGCTGATGTTTCTTAGCACATTTGTGAGAAAAATACACATATAAAAGCTGCATTGTTGCGTTGTAATGCTAAGTAGTCGAACCACTATGTTTCACAGATGGATTCTTGCATTATTTCGCATTATATATAGAATCTGGCTGCCTCGTAATCATAGAAGGCACTTTCGCTTAAATGTGAAAATATGTTCAGGCACTTATGTGTTCCTGGGAGAAGAGAAGGCCTATTTGTGTGGCATGCCAACTACATTAATTAAGTTAATATAGGACTATGGTCATTTCAAACATGTGCTCAAGGTGTGGTCATGATTAAAGTGTGGTAGAGGCAACTAAAACACTGTTGGGGGGTAAATCTGACTTTACTGAATCACCACTGTCAATGAACACATTAGAGTGTTTTAGCTTTGGGGCTCTCGTGACAGGGGACTGAACGCACTGCTGAACGATCAGCTGAGATATACACAGTACATTACGTTCTGATATGAAGCTTAATAAAGACAGTAAAAGCTACGCTGGTGATCACAAAGTGAGACCTCTGTTGTAAATAGTTTGTTAGCGAGCGGGTAGCCACATGACAATGTTTTAGTTTTGAACTGAACTAGACTAGTAAATAAATAAGAATAACAGACTGAACCTACACAAGGCATGATGGGTGTATTGTTGTACAGTACAGGCTGTGGTGCAGTTGTATAAATGAATAAAAATCAGAATTTAAGTCATCCAAGTGATTCCTCATTACTCACAGTAGTTGCTGGACTTATTTTAACCCTATATTGTTCATGTGTTCATTTTCCTGTTTAAAGGCCCCCACTCAAGATAAACGGCCCACCGGGCTGGTATCTGTTACTACAGCACGTTGTCTTTTAACAATGAATGAAAACAACAGGTCCACTATATTTGCATTTGTTTTTACGACCACCGTTCTCCCAGTTGAGCACACAGTAGCATGATTTACAGCACCTTGTTAAAGTGAATAGGTGTGAGATCTCTGGGTAAATTGCATATTGAGCATAGCAGAGGCTATGCGCTTGTGCGGTACCTCAGGGCCAATTATCTGTTCCTCTCTAAGCAAAAGGCCCCATTAGAGGTCCGTAAAGATATCACAGATAGACCAGAGACCAATTAGATGTCCCTAAACTAATAACAGGTAGATCAAGTGACAACACGGGCATACAGGCTACATCTCGCTCTCACAGCAGCAGCATGTGTCACAGCAGTAAGTTGTACCTAACAAAGCCCCAAGGCCCAGTCTGCACTGTTGCTTCAACCAGACCTGTAGACAGCCACATGTCTAAAGACAACCTGACTGACTAATACACTATAAGGTTTTCACACATTTCTAATCAATCACACAAAATCTTTTTTTTTTTTTTTTTTTTGCATAAATATTGTGTTGTTGTTTAAGATGCCATATGTAAAATTAATTGCATTCCCAAAGTCTGCTGAGAGAGATTTTTTCACGAGCATTTCTGACTTCAGTGAGAGAGCTTGGCCATGCCAAAAAGTGATGCCAAAAAGTGGCACCAGAATCCCATCAGCTCCAGCCCCACCCCATCAGCTCCACCCAAACCTCCCGCTCACCCTCTTCTGGATCGAGCATCCAGAGAGGGTAAGGCCAGGTCGGCTACGCAGCGATGAAAGAACTGTGAGACACAAGTCCAATGACCAACCAGAGGGGAGGAGAGAGACGAATGGCAGCGACCGAGAGGAGGAGGAGATCGGGGTGGGGGTGGTAACGGACTTCAAAAACAACAACAACGGCAAGAAAACAAACAACAGGAAAAAAAAAACAAGAGAGGGAAAGAGAGAAGAGCAAAGGAAGCTCAGAGGCACCCAAGGTCCTCGAACTAATTAAGATGATTTGCATTTATTTATGAGGTTTAATGAGCAGCTTTTCAATAGTTTGTTTTCCCCTAATATGAATATTTCCTTTTCATTATGTTACACAGATAGAAAATCTCATTCTTTCCAATAATCACACCCTGGCTTTTCTGTTTCTGCAGATACTGTAGCTGTTAATGTGTGTTTGTTTGCTGATGATGAACTTCCAAGTTTTTAATGTTATTTACTTATTTTCGTCAAGTTTTACAAACAGCAGTGTGTAATCTACACTTTATACATGGGAAACTGTAAGACAGAACAAAACTTATCTGCTACAACAATAAATAAAAAAATAAAAAATACAATATTGGAGCAAAGGTGATGTGAGTTGCAGGAGTTAAAGAGTACCAGTAATTCCATGTTTACCAAATTTCCTGCATACAACATAAATACCACATTGGAATATACTGATACTATTGGATAAACTGACCAGGAAGTAGTGTGTGCATATGCACATTTATGCACATATGCACTTTTCTTTTTTTGAAGATAAAAATCATTGGTTCATCAGTTGTCTTCAACAGGTAAGATGTTTACTTTTCTGAGAAATGTTTCAACATGACACTCATGACTGCCATAAGCAACCTGGTGATTCTGGAGAACTTTTTATTGTCAGCAATAACTGGACAAATTCCCACTCATCACTCTGGTAATCCCTTAACTTTTGATGTAGCACCACTTAATTTAAATGTAGTTTGACTGATATTTGCAAAACAAATAACATTCACACCAACCGTAGCTGTACTTCCTGTTTAGTGCCAGTCATTAAAAGATGCTAAAGTGAGATGGCAAATATTGCAGACATGTGGACTTGACCAGAATCACGTATCCCTTCCACATCCTGTACTATTTTATTTTTCAAATACAAGGTCCAGAAATCCGTCTGACTCTTTGCGTTAGTGCAGACCAGATTGATTGTTTCCAGCAGCTTAATAACTACCACAAAAAGAGGAGACAAAATCAATGAGTAATTCCCGGCAGATGTTAATGAGAATCCTTTCTGATCATCATTAACAAAACCAATTTTATCTAGCCATGCGGACCTGTACGCCGGATTTTGCTTGGAGGGCCCGTGGCAGTGCTCAGGAATATGAATCAATGAATGAGAGAATGAATTCACACCAACACTATTGAATGTTTATTCTGCGGTGTGTGTGTGTGTGTGTGTAGGTGTGTGTGTAGGTGTGTGTGTGTGTGTGTGTGTGTGTGTGTGTGTTTTTCTCCTCGAGGCCATACCCTGATGGCTTGACTAACAGTCGCTATGACCATATGGCTGGCTGTAATTATACATAATGTACATAATGTAATTCTCCATCAGGTTGGGGCTTGTTTGGATACTGTATGAATGTGTGCTGATTTTGTGTTGGTGTGTATGTGGACATGCATGTATGGTACCCCTGTGGTTAATATGATGGCAGGCAGATGGAGAGTACAGTTACAGAACAGTAAATAAAATCTGCTGTGAGGAGGTTTACTTGCTTTGGATGCTGCATTTTCTATATATTGTCTTTAGGAATTAATTAACGTGGCAAATAAAACAATCATAGCTATATTCAATAATGTGTTTAAACATTTAGGTGGAGGAGCAGAAGCATGGTGTTGTGTGATAACTAGTTCATAAACTACTGCCTTATGTTAGAAAAAAACATCTCAGCTAAAGTAATTAGTTATTCAGCAGAAACATGTTGGTTTGAGACGCTGGAAAAATCTAATCTCGAGGAAATCCAGTGACATGCTCTGTTAGTAGTCAGGTTTCTGTATCACTTTTGTTTCGTTCTTGACTATGGCTGTGTCCGAAACCACTCCCTAAGCACTATATAGTGACCACGCCATTTTGTAGTGGTGTCCGAATGTTTAGTGTCCACTCTATAGTGCACTGCATGTATCCCACAATTCACCGCGAAATGTAGTGAACATCCGATGGTCACTAACCGGAGCAAGATATCCCATCATGCATTGCCAGAGGTTCTCTTGGCGCGGAACGTAAATTAAATACGGCAGACGGACGGGAGACAGTGTACAAATGTCAGTATTCTATAGTTTATTTTATTAAACATTTCGAAACAAAAGACTCTAATTTAATAAAAATGCAGTAGTAAATGGACAAGTATTATGTGAGACGACGTTAATGTGGTACGTTTTAATTAAGCGACAGCGATGACGTAATTACCGGCGCCAAGAGAAGTGTCCGAAAGTGTCCAAATTTTCTTTCTGTTGAGCTCACCATATAGTGCACTACATTTATTTCCCTATGTAGGGAGTAGGGAGTAGGGAATGAGTGAGTGATTTCGGACACAGACATTGACATTATTTGCAGGTAGTTAAGACCAGTAGTTTAATTTAACTGGTTTACATCATGAATTGTCTAAATGCCTGGCTGCTGCCTTTACTGAATTCATAACAGTCCCCGCCCTAATAAACAAAATGTGCATATAATGGCCGATATTAACAATGTCAGGTTTTTAAAAAAAATACAATTAATGAACTCCTTATCCTCCTTAAAAACAGAGAAGGTGATCTGCATGCGCATTACATGTGCTTTAAAGGAGAGCATCATATGCATTTAGTAAAAGCTGACATTTGGGAACGAAGATCAGACAGGACTTATCCATATATAAGACAAGAGAAGAAGAAAACAGAGGCCTTAAAGATTTTCGTAACAAATATTTAAAAAAAGGTGGCGACGGTTAAGCTGGGACTAGTAAAGTGAACGTAGAGCAAGGTATGAAACAGCGCCGCCAACGTTTACCAGCCTCGTAACGTAACGTAACTCTAATGTTAACGTGGACATTCGTTTGTATAAAAGCCAGTGGTGGACAGTAACGAAGTAAACTTACTTGAGTACTGTACTTAAGTACAGTTTTTGTGTATCTGTACTTTACTTGAGTATTATTTTTGGGGGATACTTTTACTTTTACTCCAATACATTTGAAGGACAAATAATGTACTTTTTACTCCATTACATTTCTGTTGATGCTCTCGTTACTCGCTACTTTTGAGCTTACGTCAGCTGATTATTCTTTTATTTTATTTTATTTTTTCAAAATTTTGAAAAACTAAACCATTTCTATTGATTTGCTGATTCGCTACGTCATGCCATACAATCCATACAATTGTTTTTGGAGAAACACCTGGAGAAACTCCCACCGAGCACCCGTGGCCTTATCTCAAACCCCAGTTTGAGATTTTTGCTCCAAAAACTGATTCGTTTCAGTTTAAATGTTTGTTGATGAACATTTTAAACGGAATTGTATGAGCTTGTAGAGAAAGAGTGAGGCTGTGGACTGTATAATGACAATAAAGCTACTTTCCTTTCCTGTATTTCCTGAAATACTTTTTAAATACTTTTAAGTATTTTTTAAGCAAATACTTTAGTACTTTACTTAAGTAAATTTTTGACTAGGCTACTTTTACTTGTACTGGAGTAATATTTGACAAGGAGTATCTGTACTTTTACTCAAGTACTGAATGTGTGTACTCTGTCCACCTCTGATAAAAGCTTGACACGTTAACGGTAACAGAAACAGTTGAGTTTGATAGCTCCATCGGGGGGTCGTCCTGGGCCCAGGCAAGACTGTCAGCTGGCCTGCAGACTAAATAATATTACATTTGTAAAAAGATTTTTGACTTCTAAATAGTGACACTGGCCTGGGAGTGAGGGCCTCTGAATGGAATCTCAGTCATGACTGCAAGAAATGCGTGAGGGTGGAGTCAGTGAGCAGTGCCTTCCTCTCAGCATCCATGGCTAAAGGTTACCTTGGGCAAGGCACCCCACCCACCGACTTCTCACTGCTCCCAGCATGCTCACTGCCTCGTGTGTGTGTGTGTGCCCCAAGGGATGGGTTAAATTCGTGTGACACTGCAGGACAATACAGTATCGCCTTCTGAAATGATTCTTGTTGCTGACTGTAACAAAACAACGCGGACAGTAGGGCATTTCCTAAAATGTTGACAGCCGTACTGCGTGGATTCATTTTATAATCAGTGCTGACACTTCATAGCATCTGTCACCAGGCCCACGTCATCCAGGATTTACCTGGGCCGCACAGCAGCTACCTGACATGACAGGAAAGACAGAGTGGGTGAATACAGAGGGCCAGCAGGTCGATATGGGTGAGACGTTAGTGGTAAGACAGCTGACTGGCGGAAATTCATTTGACAACCGCTCCTGCCTCCTAACACACACCCCACCTCAGACCCCGGCTCACACGCCCAGACTGCTCCCCTGTGTTTTTTGTTTTTGTTTTTTTTATCAACATATTAGTGTGCACAAGCATGTGTGAGCTCTGTGTTATGTATGAGGGCATATATTTCATAAGACTCTGTGTATGTCCTTAACGTGTGTATGGCTTTGATGTGATTTATTCTGTAGCCCTGTCTCAGTCTGTGTGTTTGTGTTTGTATGTGTGTGTGTGTGTGAGAGTGATGAGTTGTGACAGGTGTTGTGGCCGCTAGTGCTGTAGGAGGAGGAGGAGGAGGAGGAGGAGGAGGAGGGGGAGGAGGGGGGGGAGGGGATGGGAGGGAGTAAACGAGAGCAACACAGATGATTATTTAATTACTGTCTAATACTGTGTACCCCCCCCCCCCCCCCCCCCCCCCCATCTCTCCCTCTCTCTTCCCCTTCTCTTTCTCTCCTTGCCCCTACACACCCACACCCACACCCCCACACACACATACACCACTCCAGCTCACTCCCCCTTTTCATCCTTTCTTTATTAATGAACAATCCGGGCCTTTCTACAAATCCACCAGGGCTTACTGTACCCCCCAGACACCGTGTGCATGTGTGCGTGTGTGTGGGTGAATGTGTGTGTCAGAAGGGGGGTCTAGTTGGCTTCTCCCTTAGGAGGATACCCCCTCCCCCTTACACACACACACACACACCCGAACAGAAAAACAACACACACATTCACACACAGATTTCCAGACTAATCATTGCACTCATTCAGCGTGTGTTACTCTGTCTTGGATTCACGTGTGTTTGAGTGTGTGTCTGAGTTTGTTTAGGGCATGATCATATTTTATTTAACAGTCACATGTAAAACAATCCATTTGCATTTACAGTATACTGTAGGTGTGTGTGTGTGTGCAATCTACTTTTGTCTCACTTTTACAAGCTGCTGGCTGTGTGTGTGTGTGTGTGTGTGTGTGTGTGTGTGTACATACTCTGGTAACTGTCGCTGTATAATGATGGTGCGTGTTGCATCACTCCATCCCCATTAAGTGTGTTTTGCAGGAGCTCACAGGAGCAGAGTACAATAATCTGGTGTGTGTGCGACGTGGCACCAAGTATTGCAGTGTCCACAGTAACAACAGAGTTTAATGAGCTTATCATTTTATTTTGAAGGGATACAAGGAAAAAATCGATATAGTTGTAGGATCCACAGTACTGACTGTATGAAAGTTAGAATACCACAGACATTGTTATAATCATAACTGTTATATATTATAAATATTATAACCAATAATTCATAAATTGCATGGTACATAAACAAAACATTCTTTATTTGTTTTACCATGTTATTAATGATGTTATGTGGTAATTGTTATATAAAATTACATGTTTTATCTGAATTGCAGTTTTGGTCATTTTTAAGTGTTTATTTTATTTATTTATTTTTTTTATTCACTGATCAAGCATAACATTATGACCACATAATAACATTATAACATTGTGTAGGTCTCCCTTGTGCCTCCAAAACAGTTGTGACTAATCAGAGAATGGACATGGGCCTTCTGAGGGTGTCCTGTAACAACACAATGTTGTTAGTGGGGGCCTTTGGGTCCTATGGGTTGACGGGAGGGGCCTCTGTAGATCATCCCACAGATATTTGATCAGCTTGGGATCTATGAATTTGGAGGCCAGGTCAACACCTTGTGCTGTTCTTCCTGTCAGTGGTTTTAATGTTGTGGCTGATCAGTGTGTGATATACAATCAAGTCTATGCAAGATGTGTTATTAAATAATTAAAATTGGTAAGATTTGACTTACTTTCTGCTCAGTTGTCTCTAGACAGCTTAGTGCCACTTCTGTAAAAATAGAGGAGCGAATTTTGAGTGCTGAGCCGATTCCTGACAGAAACACACCGTGTCTCATGTGGTGCGATCACAAGCGCTATATAGAGTGGATGCAACTCCGGTAAGTAAAATTCACATGATCTAATGTGATCAGAAGAATCCTCCTGCATATTCTTCTTTATTCCACCCATTCAGCAGTTGTACTGTATTTAAAAATGCGTTTGAAGCTGTCGTGAAAGAACGGCTGTAAATCCCAGTGACAGATTTTCACTAACAAAAGCTTCAAAGGATTGTACTGATACAGACAAAACAATTTTTTTTTGTCCAGTCCTCATCCTCTGCCTCTTCTCACCCTTCTTCCATCTTTCTCCCACCTATCCTCACTCTTCTCACCTTATATTTCTGACCCCCTTCTACCTCACCTCACGTCTCACCTCCTGCTACATCTCCACACCTCTCCTCCTCACCGCAGCACTCCGAGCTCCCAACTCACTTCTGCTCTCCCCCTGCTCTTCCTTCCTCTCACCTCCCTCTCCCCCTTCCACTTCTCTATTTCTTTCCACTGTCTTCTTCTTCCCTTATCTCCCTCGTTAATAATTCAGCAGCAGTGCACACATGAGTGGTCACCATGAAGCTTCACATGGGGGATCTGGAGGACAAATGAACCATAAGGGTGGAGGAATTGAAAACTTCCCCACGGCTCGACTACAGGGCCAGAGGAATCTGCTGCCTGCCTGGCTAATGCCGTCTGTGCGTCCTTTCCCTCTTCCCCGTTACTAAATGTTAGCCTTCCTTTTTCAGGGTGATGCGTGTGCGTGTGTGTGTGGGAGGGGGGGAGGTTTAAATACTAAGTATGCCCTGAGTAGAGAGGTGGCTGTGTGGGGACCGCCTGGTGACATTTTGTCTCTTCGCACAGCTTGTTCTCCCATTAGAATCCTGCAGAGACACTCTGTGTTAGTGGGGACGCACTCATTTGTGGATCTCAAAGACAATGGGATGCAGACGTGAAAATGTAAATTATAAATACTAACATATTCCATGACCTTTGCTAATGAATAAAGCTGCAAGAAAAGTGAAACACATATATATGATATATCCATTATGGCTTTACCTTAGAACACAGTGAGCAGGTTTCAAACAATCTAGACTGACAATCAGGTGAAAGCTTCCTATGGATCTTCTTGGTAAAATATGGAATATATTAGAAATGGGAAGGTCTTTTTCTGGTAGTTTTTACAAATTCCACCATTCAGAGATAACTTAGGGTTAGAGTTAGGGTTAGGAGTAGTAGTGTTTCCCCAATTCCTTCTAACCCCTCCCCATCCCTGCTAGTAACAGCTCAATTGTACATTGTATCAAATAAACAAAACAAACTACTTTTGAGGTAATTAAATCCACTTTTTTGTCTTTTTATTTACAGGACTGAAGACAAAATCGTGATTGATATTCGATTAAACTGTGGCAAACTCAGGCAAACTGTGATGGAATTTCAAAACACTATGTTAACATATCAAGCTGATACATTGATGGCTATGTTCGGTAAAATCTTACAACCATCCCCTTCTGCAAGACACTTTGTTGATTTTAATCATTTAAATGGTGCCCGGGCGGATGATGAAAACAACTGCTTGCTATCCAGGGTTGCCAACTTTTATTTGTCACCACTGTGACACACACACGCTCACACAAACAAACACACTTAGTCAAACAGAACGTGGATATGAGTTACTGTGAGTCACATAGAGGAACACATTTTGCTTATTTTGTATCAGTGTTATAATGTACCTCTAGCGGTGCAGGACAGAAGGAGTTAATACAGACTGATCTAATGACACCTAGGTCGACTTATTCAACCTTCTTCACCACACTAATACAACACTTTCCTTTCTGTTTTTATTCCACACTCAGCCAGTGACTACTGAACGTTTCAGCACATATCTGAAAAGTTGTCAAAGGACCAGGCAGAAACATGTCCGCCTCAGCTCACTTAGATGAAAGTATGCTTCAGGGTTACAGTTTTCATCTGCATCTTGGCTCGAGTCTAAATTAGATTCTGACAAGAATTTTCCTCAAAAGCCTTTACTATCATGTCAATATCTACGTCAACAACTAGGTCTGTGTTTGTGTTGGTTAAAAAGCATAGGCACAGGTCTGTTGTTTTTCCTGGCTCGATGTGAAATCAATTGTGAACAAGTCTTTGGATGTAGAGAGGCTTCTCGGGTGTTGTTTAAGATCAGACACCTGACAAAACAACGTCACCTCAGGATCACAGGGGAAAGAATATCTGCAGGGTGCTGCTGCTGGCGAGCAGGTTCAAACAAACCAACCAACAAACAGATTTTTATTTGAAATGAGGAAACCATAAATAATAAAAAAAAAATGATCAAATCATTTTACTTCTACTCGTTTCCTCCCCTCGCTGCTTTCCTTTTCATCATCTCCTTGGTCAGTTTCTATCAGTAATAACAAGGTTGATTTCACACAAGAGACTATGTGGAATCAGGCCTGTTTTTGGTTTACTAAAAAAACATTTACTTATAGTAAATGATCAGAACAAAGGAGGAAAAGATGAGCGACAGATTGTCTGTCACTCAGAGGAAGGAAGAGGAAGAGGTGTGATTTGTTCCAACATCCTTTGGATTTCACCCCGGCAACGGCCCTGTCAGTCAGGGAGTCAAGAAGGAGGCATATGTCACGGCATAGTCGCTATGGCAATGACAGGCACACTGATGACTCAATGTGACATGTGGAAATACAACAAACAGACTGCCAGCCCACACACACACATTTCAAACAACACACACAGCTGACTCAGAGAGGCACTGTGAGACATGATCACACCAGACAACACATACAAAAACAACATCGTAGCATATGCACATTAACAGGCGTGCACATGCACAGCCCTACAACATTTTCAAACTGTGTAATTAGATGGGTTCAACTTGGACATAAACACATTAGTGAGACATGACAATGGTACTTTTAGCCTCGTTACATAAAACAGAAAATATTATAATGATATAACTGCTGATCGGTGCTGTCACTGTTAACTACTAGGACAAAACTATCTGGATTTTATAGAATTTCAGACACTGATAGAACAGAGCACATGTGCACATTCATAAATGTACCCAGTGTGACAGCATGTAACTGGTTTTCTTTGAGACAGTGGCATTAATTTTCAACATAAATAGTGCATTCACATGCTCTGGAGACGGTCTCATTTCCTGAGTTGGGAAAACGTTTTTCTTTAACTTCTGCGTTGTCACGGGTTGAAGTGTTTAAACAGTAGTGTTGATGACAATGGTAGATGGTAGTAAATATGAATAAGTTCAAACCATATACCTTAAGAATGTGTGTATTTGCTCTATTGTGTTAGATACTTGTAAGAGATGGTCATGCAGCTGGCCTCCATGTTCCCGTTAGTCCCAGTTTTCCCAGTTTTGTTTTTTTTGAGTCCCAGAATTTTTATATAATGAAATATTGGAAATAGTCTTGGACAGATATTTTTGGAAATTATGCTTTTTTATTCCTTTTTTACCAATGAGAGATTATCACTTCATGAGCTACAGTCATTTGTCATTCATTTGTTGCAACACTTACATAAACATTTAGTCTAAGTTGTGTGAGTAAGTTGTAACGTTGGAAAGTTCACTCCTTCTCTTGAGACTTTTGGAGTGCTGTGTTAATTGTTCCGGAAGACTTTTCTTTTTCATTATGTACGACATGAATATTGTGTGTCAGCAGTAAATAAGGATTTCCTTGGTATCCTGGTGAAAATTTTAATCTGGGCAGCGTTACGTTTCCTACAAGACACCTTTGCTGGTTTTGCGAATTAGCTTTATATAAATACCATTTTTATCAGACAGGGCTGAACAGTGGGATCTGAAATATGAGCATGGGTCTGATACTGCCTTCACAAAAGCAGCATCAGCAAAGAGAGATGATAGCGCATAAAAAAACCCTACTCTGTTTTCCTTGTTTTTGTCCCAGTGAATACAGTGTGTGTGCCAGTCTGTGTGCATGGATACACTTTTCCCAATATTTGGCAGGACCAGCCAAATAATCTCAGGGGTAATCTAAGACAAGACACCTGCCCTATTGTGGCTGAGGTGTAGAAGAGCAAAAATCACTTTTCACCACTTTCTGACAGGAAGCACACGAGGAAAAAAAAAAGGCACTTTATAGTCCATTTGACAAAGAACATCTCCTTTGTAACGTTTTCCCAGAAAAAGTGTTTTTACTGTCCACAAACCAATCAACCACAAGAACAACTCAGCCGTGATGGGAAGTGTTTTTAGTGTTCAGCTGCTTAAGAGTTGTTTTCAAGGTTTGGTTCAAATCGTAAGTCATGTTTGCATCAAGCAGTTTCCGTGGGTAAGAGTGTGTGGTCTGTCTGGCAAACAGGCCCAGCTGCACTGAGGCTAGACACTTTAACCATTTCATTCAGCCCCGAGGCTACTCAACGCAGTCTGAAATGAGCAACTGGACTGAAACAGAAGGGAAGAAAAGAAACAAAACACCATATAATATGATATTTCATTAAATGTTTTCATTTTTCTTATACCATATACATGAGTTTGCAGGAATAAGATGAAGCCATTCCACATTACCTTTCAACCTAAAGCAGACATGGTTGCTGCGGTACAAAGAGAAGCCTCATTTAAATTTTATGGCGTCTAAGTACGGTTAGTGTATGGCTCAGAAAGATGATGCTGGCAGGGGAGTGTATGAAAGAGGTTCACATAGTGTAAGAGCACAGGAATGAGCTTTAAGTTTGTCTAGACCCTCTGGATTTCCCTTTACACAAATGGAGCACTTTACAAGAAAGACACATCCACAAGTCTGGTCCTGTAAAGCCTCTCTCGATCTCCAGCCACACACACACGCACTGTACGCATCGCTCGTAGTAAAGCACTCGTCTTCATGATCAGGGGCTGTCTGTTGTAGTCTGTCTCCTCAGGTGATATGGGGAAGGGAGAGAGAGTGAAAGCTGATGCAGCATTCATTTAATAACCCACTTCTTCAGCATCATTATGTTTGTCATTACTGGCATTGCCTTAGGATTAATGGTATTTTGTTATTTCTGTGTCTGTGAACACAACTTAACCTTTTCTCCATTTATACAAGCTGCCTTGATAAATCACACTTAATATATTTAGAGTATTTTATGTCATTAATGAGAGTCTCATGCTGTCTCACTGACCGTTCTTTAACCTCTGCCTGATCAACAATGGCTCAGTGACAGACATGTTACAGTGAAACACACCGACCAGCCAAATCATTAAAACCACTGTCAGGAGAAGTAAATAACCATCCTGTCACAATAAAATGTTCTGATGGGAAACATTTGGACCTGTCATTCATGTGAAAGTTACTTAAATCATTCAATCAACTACCGCCTTAAGGGTTTTTGCGTGTGGTTGCAGGTTCTGGATGTTACTGTACTATATTACAGTTAAGGGTCACATTAGTAGCTCATCTTTTTAGGATTTTGGTAAAGCTTGCACCCCAGCTAGCCTAATCAAACTCAGTCAGTGATATTGTTAGGCTGTGCAAACACACTGTTTGATACTGTTTTAGATCAGGTCTAAATGTTTTTGTTTTTTTACCAGTGAATCAAAATGGAAACCATTCCTGGTGATTAATGAATGAGAAAAGGATGTCAGTTAAAAAGGAAAAAAAACAAAATCTCTTTGCATTGATAGAAATGTACCCCCTGAACCATTGTAGAAAAAGTCCTTACACTGCCAGAACATTTCCCCTAAAATTATAGGGGAAATATATATTTCAGTTACAAAAGCTCACAGAAGCCACGTTTTTAATTCTCCATCTCAAGTAAAAGATGCAATAATATGATGTTGGGACAAAGCCAGAAAGTCCACAGGTGGGGTGGCTGGATGCATCAACAACATTGTTTTGCAATGAATAGTTTAGCATTGAACAGTGCATCACCTGACTATAACCTTAATTACAACTGCCTCACATTAGAAAACAGTTTCATTTATGTCATTCTGCCGATAGGAGTGGCATCAGAAATAATCAAATTTGCTGTTTACTTTGGAGGCCTTGTTGTTCTCAGTGGTATATATCCTTATCTCTCGACGAGATACTTGACACCAACATCTTGTCACGAGGATTGACGGTACTCCAGTCTGTAGAGCTCAATTAGTACATTTAAACATTTTTATAAATATTTTCCTCACTCCATGACCAGAGAGGGTGAATCACGGCGCGATGATGTGTTTGCATTGGGAGGAAGACTGATTTAACGGCAGGTTTAAATTACAGGTTGTGTCGTAATTGTCTGCGCTTGTGGGGTGTGTGCGAGTGCATGCCTGCGTGTGTGCGAGTGTGCGCTCCCAGTGCTGTGATTGAAGTTATCCATTATTGATGATGTCCTGATGAGATCAATCAAGCCAGAGTTTTCTCGTCTTTTGGCTGCTGAAGCTGATAATGCCGTTATGACATACTAATCGTCATGTCATGAATATTTAAATCACAAGGAACACACATTCCATATTCATGACCTCTCTGTGTTTGTCTTGCTTTTTTTTTTATTTTCTTCCCGTCTAGAGTAACCCCCATCATGCATTTCTCACTAGACTGTTTTTATAAAACAGTTACAGTGAACCTAATCTCTAATCCTGGGAATACCTCCTATAGAACACAGCAGCCTACAATCTCCACTTCATCTGTGACCAGAGGTCCACAGAGAGCCAAACCACTTCTCTGTTGCATCTCCATCTCTTCATTTCTGCTGCTCCATTGTTGTATTATTTACCTCAGAGACAAACACCATATTTATTCATGACTCCTCACAAAATGCTGGTAAAATAAACATTTGTTTCCTCCTAATGAAAAGCATGTTTCTGAAATGAGTTGTTTTGTTTTGTGCTCGACCCCAAACAACTTGCTCTCGATAAAACGAATACGTAGGAAAATAAAAAGGCAATAATGCGATTGGTTCGGGTGTAAATGCATTTGTTCCAGCAACTATCCTGTGGAGGCAGGCAGATCAGTAATAATTCATAAACAAAAGAGCTAACTGTGTTCATAATTCATAAGAGGAGAAACATATACACCCCAGTCATTGCTGTGGCTTGCTGGGCCAATGCGCAGCAAAAGAGAAGATGCTTAGGCGGCGCCTTACGTCAAGATTTGAGGAGCAGCATCAGCAAGATCTTTACATGTCTATGTGCAGGAGAACCCGAGAAAAAGGTTGGACTAAATATGCAGAAATCTGCTTTATCTTTGCAGTTAAAAACTGTTACATGCAGTGTTTTTCAAACAAGATGAGAGCATCTCTTAACCAGTTGTAGCTCACGTGTGTGTGTGCATGCATGTGTGTGTGTGTGCATGCATGTGTGTGTGCATGTGCGTGTGGGGGGGGGGTATCTCCGTCTGTGCTGGTTGGCATGAATGTTTCAGTGCTTAAATGGAGGCAGACATATTGAATCTTCACTTATCCTTGGGAGAGGCCTCTGGCTCATACACACACACACACACATGCACACCCATGCATACACACACACCAGGCTAGGAAGTGCTGTGTGGGAATATTCGCACAGCATTAAAAAATAATGAATTGAGAAATACCAAGTATGGCATATGTGCATGTGTGTGTGCCTGTGTGGATTTCAGAATATGAAACAAAATGTGACTTCTCACTTTACAAGGATAAGACACAGTTAACCACTGTTCATTTTCTATTTTAACTTTTAAATCCCCCCAATAACACTACGTTACTCTGGGTCGGGGCACCTCTATGGCTTGGATGGGCCTGAAACTCTCCTGACTGAATCACAGGTAGCAAAGAAGAACATCTTTGATATAACTTTAAATATCTGTGTGTTTGATAAAGCGTACAATCCTTGCAAGGCATAGGAATGGTGCAGCGTCCCACCAGTGGGTCTGTCATTGCAAGCTTAAAAATGCTCTGTATCCAAAGCTTGTTTCAAAAGGAGAAACTCACAGGAAAAAGAAGTCTAGTGCATATCCCAAAATATGCCAGGCTGAAAGATTGTTTAAAATATTTCATAAAGCTGAATCGATAAAAGATACTCTATGTACTGGTGGAGAAAGTTTGAGGCTCAAGTACAAACATATACTGTAGTGTGAAAGTAAAAGTACAATTACAGTATCAATAACAACCATATACATTTAACTAAGGACTATGGATGTTTGACATTTAGGATTTAAAGTCTGGATGATTACGTCAGTAGTTTCACAGCAACCAATGAGAGAAACAGGTCTACAAAGAACATGGACCTGACGAGCTGACGATGTTATCAAGAAACATTAACCATACTAGCCCTCTGGGCTAATGTTTGCTATCATATCACTGCATACAGGTGCAATACTGAACTGGAGTGTGAATCAGCAGATGTACAGCAAGTTGCTGAAACAGAGACCAGACCTGGCACCCCCACCCCATAGCAATGACACTCCTTGATGGCAGCAGTCATCCCCAGCAGGATGCAGCCTGACACAGGAACACACACAAAAACAGTTTAGGAATAACAAAAAAAAACACAAACAAACAAACGAAAAACAGTACAAGGTATGGACCTGGCCTCCAAATTCACTAGAGGATCCTCCCCTCAACCCATAGGACCCAAAGGCCCCCACTAACAACAGACACAACAGGACACCCGCAAAATGCTCATGTCCATTTTCTGATGAGTCACAACTGTTTTGGAGACCTAAACAATATTAGGAAGGTGGTCATAATGTCATGCCTGATCGATGCAAGCCTATTTTTAGTTTTTGTTAATTTAGTTTTTACTAACACATATTCAAGTTGTACTAATGTAATAATTAATAAAATATTCCTTTTTTATTACTTTGCTGAAAGTCCTTTGCAGACATCTGGAACGTGTTAACAACACCTAAGAATGGGTTTCCTCCTCCTTTGGGATGCTCCAGCTGTCTTCAGTTGTTTTGGTGTCTGTAGTCTCCAGTTAGATCTTTAGTTCAGTTAATTTGACTGACTCCACCACTGCAGAATATCCCACTGTTTTGCCTTCAAAACTTCTAGGTTGTGTTTGATGTCTTTCAGGTAATTGTCCATATGTGCTGTAAAGTGGTGTCAAGTAGATGTCTTTGACATCTGGCAAAATTGTTATTTCTTCACATCTTACACTTTAAGGTAAAATCCTTACATTTGAAGAAGAAATTGTCATAAGAACAACACACTTCCTTAACTAATGGCTGCATCTTTACTACTCTACACTGACCCTGCTTCATTTTCAAGTTACCTCACCCATCACCCAATCACCCATTAGTCAAGGGATCACTAGAAGATATGAGATAGTTTTGGTCAGTTCTTCAGTGTGAAGACTGACAGACTACAAAGTATACCAAGCTACTCAGCTTTGTTTTTATCTGTTTTGCACGAACCGTAAGTGTCTTAACTGAGTGTAGGTTCCTCTCATACGCAGGGGGATGGAGGGGTTTGTAAAGTAGCTTTCTCTTAACAGAGCTGTCTAGACCTCTTGGGATCTCGACGTACATTACAAGTGCCTTTTATTCAGACGCACACTGACACATACACACACAAAAACTTACTCCCTGACTTTAATACCCATGCTGTGTTTGTGTAAGCTGCATAGGTTGCCCCGGGCATTAAGGGTTTATAGTGAAGCCTGCAGACAGAGAGGTCTGATGGAAGGATGGATGGAGGAGAGGCATTAAATTACATGCTGACTGACCACAGAGGTGGAGACTGAAGCCTCAGGCCCCAAAGCTGTCTTACTCTTTGTCCATCTCTTTCCCCCCTCTATCTTCACATCCATTTCATTGTAGTCTCTAGCTCTTAAATCCTCTTTTCATTCGATGAACCACTTTCACTCCTCCACTCATGCTCATTTGAATGCCTGCAGTATTGACTGCCAAATTGAAACCAAAATTTACATTTATAACCATGCTGTGCTTTGTAATTTATTCAACAGTATGTTGCAGAATAAATGGCACAACCCAACAGAAGAGGCAAGTCTAGAGTGAGATGAAGGGTATCGGTTGATTAAGATGTGTCTTTAACAATGGTATGAGACATTTTACAAAACTATAAAGTCGCTAGTCAAGTGATATTTGTTTAACTTTGTTAAAATCATAAAGGTTTCAGTTTGCCATAGCAAGTGCTTCAGTTTATGCTGATTTGTCTCAGTAAAAGCAAAGTAAATGATAGAAACACGCTTCGTTTTTTCTCACAAAGGCTGATGAAGGAAGCTAATGCTCCACGAGAGTCTCACTGAGTTAAAGAGAACAGAGCCAGGCCCAAATGTAACATCAAGAAATGGCTCAGTAAAACAGTTTTCTCTGTTTTGTATTTCCTTTGCCACTGGTTCTTTCTGACTTCTCTGGTTCAGTACCTCGTTGTATCCAAAGATACACAACCACCACCACAACACACTCTCTCACACAGACACACAACACACACTCTCCATCCCACCATCACCCCCTACTCTTGATAGGCCAGAGGGGGTTCCATTAGCCCCTACCACCTGCTGTGATACACCCACTCATCCTTTCTCCCTCCACACACACACACACGCACACACACACACACACACACACACACACACACACACACACACACACACACTTGCGTGCACTTGTGCAAAAACCTACTGTCCTTACCAACTCATTATTACTCTCTTTCGCTTGTGCATACAGGAAAAGTAACAATGTTTACGTTTATGATTAAACAATAATTGTAGGCAGCTGAAAAAGAACAAAAGAAAATCACAAAAAATCACCATTAAAAACAATGGGGGAAAAGTGCATTAGTTAGATCTACTAAATTGCTGATAGATTAACCTGCAAGTAATGTTTTAATACTGAATCTGGTCTGTATAACTTGTAGGACTTGTTACAAAACAAGCAAACATATCTTGGAACATATGTATTGTAGTGAACAGAAAAAACAACAATATTTTTATTGTTTATCTTCTGTCTGTAATATATGCCATTATTATCCCCTTATCTGTAATTCTTTCTCTCCTCATGCTACCTTCCTTCACTCCATTTCTTCCACACTGTTCTCGTCCTCATCCCTCCCACATTGTGGTTCTCCGTAACCCCTCTTTCCCTCCTTGTCTCCCTCCCACCGTCCCTCTCATGCCCCTCTTCAGCTCAGTAGTCGTGGTGAAGACGGGGCGATGCGTTGCAATTACTCTAATTGGTTGTGACTTCTTCATTTACATGACAAGTGCGCAGCGGTCCTGGGAACCAACGGCCTGCTTTCTGCACCCCTCTGCAGCTCTGGTCAGCCCAGGCCTGAGGTCCCGTGGGTTTGAGAGGGGGGCTACGAGGAATGGTGGTGGGAGACAAAGGAGGTCTGGGATGGGATGGTTTGCAGATCTCCTCATGGGTCTATGGATATGGAGGTCCCACTCGCATGAGAGTGGGAGGCATGAGGTGGGAGTTTACGGGGAGATCAGGAAGTTTGTCCAAACAGTATAAGGAGATGTGTAAAGTACAGAGTAATAGTGGGAAAGAGAAGTTGGAGCTGTAAGTTGTTGATCTAGATCAGATAAGTGCTCACAGTGACAAACTAGAATCTAAACCACAGAAGTCCTGACGCGACCGACTGAAGAGGTCTTGGAGACGTTCGCCCTGGGAGTGACAACTTTCGAGGGTTAAGGGTGCTGGGAGTTTGTCTGGACGCCTCAGAACAATATTGTCTGCTTCTCAACATTCCTCCTGATCATCGTCACGGTGACGCTGCCACTGCGGCCGCCTCCCCAAACAAGACAGTGGTCTCAAACAGTGAAACTACTCATTACTGTGGCTGGTGCGCATGTGTGTGCGTCCGCGTGTGTGTGTGCGTGTGTGTGTGTCTTGCACTGTTAGTTTAAGCATTATGAATGTTCTCAGCTGAGCTATTCTTATGGTAATTCAGGAGTTAGGTATTCATTCAGTGGGCGGCTCTAATGTTTGCTTTGCAGATAAAAAGGGGTTTTTATTACCAGCTGAAGTTCACTTGTCAAGACTAATCTCATTTAAACAGCTATTCTGTGGGGCAGAGAGGGTGAGATGTGGAGGACACAAGCTCCACATGGCTCAGCAAACTGGTAATATGGAGAATTGTGCAGTTTGTTTATGAAGCACGGCATTCACAAACACCTTTTTTTTTGTAGTTGTAAATTCTGTTTCCTACTGACCATTAGGATTCAGTTTATTAAAAGTGAGTTCTTGTTTGGTGCAGAAAAAAAAATCCAGTGTTGAGCTGAATAATTCTTCGAGAACCAATCTTCCTCAGAACCAAAATTATTATAAATGACCTCAATGTTTTACCTCTTCTACAGCGTTTTAAAACTGTCAGTATGTGGGAATATGGTAGTAAGAAATAAAACGATTTGAGTAAATCACACTGCTGAAACAAAAATGACACAGAAGGGACAATCATAAGAAGCAAAACTATTCAATGTACATTCTGTGTTTTTTAAGACTTGAAGCAATTTTTTATTATTTATTTAAATATTTAATATTACACAAATTTAACACAAAAGTTCACAAGATCTCAGATCAAATCCCACAACTGCAGGCTTTGGCCTGCATGGAGCATGAGATGTTTATATTCTTCTCCATGTGCTCTACACAGCTTCAGAGGAGTGAACAGAAACTAAAAGAACCAGAGTAAAAAAAAATATTTTTGCCCAGTTACTGTTACCCAAGTCAAGAAAAAAAAATCTAAATTTTATTAAAAATAAACTGTTTTACTTTTTCTCATCTGTGACACAATGTACATCCAATTTATAAGAGTTTGAGGGGGAAAAAAACAAACAGGCAGCTGACACAAGGTCAGTGATGTCAGTTTTGACCTCTGGTGACCCCTGTGGGCACCCATGGCCACTGAGCGCTAGAACAATGATCACCCTTCAGGGGTCAGAAAGAGGAGAACAAGAGACAATAACAAGCAGTAAAACATCCCTTAGAGTCTCTGTTCAGCGACGATCGTATTTTCGTTCAAGCCAAGGTTTAGTTGAACGGGGGAAAAAGAAAAAGGAATCCAATGCGTTTTCAATCATCACCTTTCAGTTTTCTGTAAAGGTCACTTATAGAAGGAGGCAGACTGACATAAAACAGATCCTTTTCTGTAAAGGAAAGGGAGAACAGAAAAAGGAAGATGGGGTGACGCGTGTGAAGGAATTTTACCTGCATTAAAGAAAGCGCTCTTTAACATGTGATTGCATCGTACCTCCCTGTGTGATGAATATCTAATTAGACTTTTTTCAATATACATTTTGAAATCCAATTAGTCCACACAAAAACGGAGCATTACTCTCCCAAGGTGATAATAGATTAAAATAGATTGGCAATTTCATCTGTTCCTTTGAAAGGTGTTTCATCTTGTACTTTTTCTTATTACTCTAACACTGTCAAATCAACTGATTTCAGGCACTGAAATAAAAACATTATCACTACCATCAGCACAAGTCCCAATAATCACCTTCCTACACTGGTAGGAGACTCATTGTTTTTTCCAAACTGAACCTGAATCAAAATGCACAAATTTGGTAACAAAACGAAAGTCCTGTCTTGATGGTTTCAGTCATGGGGACATCACAGCTTTGTGGATTACAATTGTGAGAATTTAAGTCTAGCATTTGGCTAGTTACTTAAAATAGTGACTTAAAATAAAATAACGGATGCTGTCAGTTTAATGTGCACACATACCATATGTTATATTAGATATGTTATTATTCAGTGAACTGCATGTGCTAAGGATGTACGCTTAAAGCCTCCAGAGTGCACGTGATTGATGACAAAATATTCAAACACATGATGTTAAATACTGCAAGAAGTGACTATATTTGCAGCTCATGTCATTCCGCTCATGCACGTTTCTAAACTCACCTCCCTCGCCTTCAAGTACTGTAATCAGGAGACGTTCCACGCCATGGATCACCTCTGTTAGCTGCTATCTGTGTGTGCTGTGACCTGCTTACAAGGAGTTTGGAGAAGAGTTGCTTTGAGCTTGCATCACTCAGACCTGCAACTGTGTTTGCATGGCTTCCTCACTTTGAGCTAATGCAGCTATCAAAGACACCGTCTGAAAAACATGCTCTCTCATGAGCTCATGGTGCGGATTCACTCGAACAATCGAGCCCGCCTTCAATCTTATCTGTCTCCGGATGCGATGATGGAGGGTTTCACAACAAAATTATTTTCTTTTGCTTTACTTCCTCGTTTCCACTTTGCCTGAAGGAAGCTGCTCAGTGCTTTGGCAGCCATAAATGCCCGTATCAATGTAATATAAAAGAGTGATTGTTTCTTTATTCTCTGAAGGCTTTGTGTCCTGCAGAGATAGCATGCTAGGTGTGCCTATGTGTGTGTGTGAGTTTTCTCAGCAATGCTTTTGTTGACTGTGTGAAACAGACACTTTTTAAAGTTGCCTTTTGAAGTTAGTGATCCTCAGAGAGAGAAAATCTGTGTGTGTGTGAGAGAGAGAGAGGGGGAGAGCTTGAAGATAGTGACAAAGCAAAAGGTATGAGGTGTGTAACAGTAACGCACACACAGACATGTGATCACCGATACACGCATTTACTCTCGGCCTCTCAGCAGGCTGCCAGATTCCCTGCTGAACAAGCCAAGGATGAAACCCAAAGCTAACGTGCGTGTTCTCTCTCTGACCACAGCTGCTCCGCTCTCACGCTCCCTGAGGTGTGTCCCTCGCACACACACTTACAGAAAACACACACACTGCACAGACAAGATAGTGACTGAAAATGCAGAAACACACAGAATTTAATAAACAGAGGGAGAGGGCCTTTTCCCTCTCACAGTCTTGTCACCACTCTCATCATGGTATCATTCAGAGCCAGGTCACGGCCACAGAGGCATCAAAGATGAACTCCCAGTGCAGCCAGAGTGGAAGAGAGAGAAAGAGAGTGAGAGGTCATGACCACAGTGGCACAGAAATGAACCCTTGCCTGCCATCAGGAGATGGAGCAAGAGAAGGACGAGATAAAGGGAGAGGTGTATTGCTAACAAATTAGTTTTGGCTCGTCTTTAGAGATTGGCCATTTTGATTGGCTCCTCCAGTCTCTTTGGCACACAGCAATTAGGAACCACACAACCCCTGCTCTCCACAGAGACAAGATCCGGAGACGCCGCCGCCGCCGCAACTGCTGCTCGGCCATGCTGACTGAACCCTGGCTGCTCTCTGGTGAGGGGAAATGCAGAGAAATGAGGATGGAGAAGCAGGAAAACAAACACACATTGTTTTTGTTTATATCCAGAAACAAATTATATGAATGTAAAGAGGTTCACCGTCAACTCAGAATGGGATAAAATACATTGTGTTTTTGCAGTCTTCAACGTACAGTCAAAATACTGTTTGTTGCTACGTCTGAAAATGACCAACTTCTTTAAATTATGATCAACATTTTCAGATCTATTCAATCCGATAGGTGTTTTCGTAACGTTTAGTTTTGAGGTGAAGGTAATTCCGGGTTTTTAAAACAGTCCACCGGCAACTGAAAATTTGCTTAACATTGTCAGCGGATTTTATTGGTAATTTGAAATAATATTCAAAGTGGCCAGTGTTTAATACTGGCTGGTCTGGGAATTGTCAGACTGATATGTTCAGTGTGAAACATATGTTGTTCTGTGTTGAAGGTGACCATGGCCTAAGCACGAATGTGTTCGTGTGTGTGTGTGTTGCAGCTCTTGCTCATTTCCAGTCAGAGCCCCCGTAGGGCATCACTGTGTGGTCACTGTAGTAGGGCGTCCTCCTGTCCTCCCCTCTCTTCAGCCACACCACCCTAACCCAATCTGACATATTCCCCATCCTGCTTTCATGTTTAAACTGCATGTGCCCGTGTGCAATATATATATAAATATATGCATTCAAATGGTATTTCATTTCTTTTGGATCTAACCTAAATGCACTGTGGACAAATCAAATATAGATCAATAATGACTTTATCAGAAATGTATGTTTGTATGATGTGGCGTGTATAAGCTTCTGAATATCACTGACATTAAACAGACCTGTCACTAATCAATAAATGGATTGGTAAATTAATCAGTTATGAATATAATATTTAGTTGCTGCCTCTACTTCCAAAAACAAACCTATAATTTATGAAAATACATGTGATTTACCATTTAGCAGCTGCAATTCAGTTCTAAAAGCAGGCGACTCGGGAGGTGGAGTGTGTTGTCCACTAATCACAGGGTTGAGGTTTTGATCACCAGCTCCTCCAAAGCGTATCTAAAACCTCCTGGCCTAAAAACAAGCACACATAGTGTGTGAATGGGCGAAAAAGATGTAAAGTGCAAAGCGCTTTCGATAAATGCAGCCTAACGCTACGTTTACACTCGCAGGGAGAGAGCAACAAGCTACGATTTATCTTTAATGGAAGTCTGTGATATGAAGCGACAAGTTGACATCTGACACATGTCACCACTGACACAGCAACACATCAAGCAATCATGTACTTTAATGCAGTTAGTGCCCGTTTCAAACAACCCTGTTGAGTTGTAGCATTTGTAGCGTGTGGTGTTAACACACCATGACAACTCTTCAGTGTTTCAGGGGACACTACTACTACTGCTACTACTACAAAAAAAACAAAACATATACAAGTAGCAGTGGCTACTGCACATACAGTTCATAAACGTTACAACTTTAGATAGTAACACTGTGCATGGGTATGTGCAACTAGAAACACAGGTGGAAAAGCTGAAAGTAGTCATTTGTTTCTGGAGTTTAAGTTAGCACCTGCCGTATAATCAACTTATGTTAAGACAAACCAGTAGTTTCTTTCTTTTCAAATTGTGATTTGAGCTAATTTTAAACTTTTCTTTGTCAGTGATGAGGTTAGACACTGGTCATCTCTAATGTTCAGCTGTCTTTGGCTGCACTTACACCAATGTCCTTCACTGGAGTTTTGACTATGTTGTCCAGTAGTTAGCTTGAAGGTAATATAAATGAGCCGTACCATCAAACTCTTCACAATTCTATTTTTTTTTTTCATTATCACATTATTCCAGCTTCTTTCTTCCTAATTCTGCCCTCCGTTCTTTTCTGCTCCACACACGGAAAGTTACAGAGGAAGTTCTCTCAACTCCTGTGGCTTGGGTGGCTTTTCATTGTGTTCTTTATTCATGTGTTATTTGTTTATGTGGATTAATTATTAAGAATTTGGTGCATTTTACAAAGGTTCAAGTCTGCGGATAATGATTCCTCTCCATTCTCTCCCAATGGGTTGTGTTTGTAATTTTCTTGAATATAAAAGTTGCATAATTCATGTGTATCGGCGGGCCACATCTATTAATTATGTCAGTCTTTTAGGTGCTCGTGTCTTCACAACGCCTTTTCTTTTCTTTTTATTCTTCCTCTCTTTTCATCTCCGTATCTTCTTCTCTGAATCACAACAGAGATGAAGACTTTGCAGCGTTTTCCCCTCTGTTCCTGTCTCTTATTACTCAGTTCATGCAGGTCAAATGGACTGTGGCCAAGTTTCAGCTTGAAAAAGATGAAAAGAAGTAGTGGAGGAAAGGGAAAAGTTTGCAGTGGCGCTGTGATGTAAATGCCCTTATTTAGTAATTTATAGAAGAGGGAATTGAGCACAACTCTGAGGAGAGTCATCAACTATTGATGTGTCTAATCTTTCAGATCCTGCCAACATGATGATCATGATCTGCGTTAGCGTGAAATGCTTCAGACCCCCCTCCCCCACCCCCATCCAGCACAGCCCTACTCCTTCTCCCTCCCCCTGAACTCTTGTTTCTGTCACTTTCTCCTGTTCTTTCTTTGCCTTTACTTTCACTCAAAATATTAACCCTTTCTTAATACCCTGGGCGGCACAGCAGAACAGTGAAGAAGGTCCTCAGTTTGAAACCCTGGGGCGGAGAGGGTTCGATTCTCAAGGCCTTTCTGTGTGGGGTTCAGATTCTCCCTGTGTTGCGTGGGTTTTCTCTGGACACTCCAGTTTCCTACCACCATCTAAACATGGGTGAAAGGCGGCAGGTCAGGTTGGCCCACAGTGGTGGCGTGCGTGGTCAACTAACGCTTCATCTGACCCTGAAATTTCATTGTATGATGTATAGTTTATATGTTGTATAATGACAAATAATGCTCTTTACCTTACCTGTGTTGCTTGTCTTGATATGGTGATAACAATACTCAAGACGAGTCTTATTGCAGGACATCCCCTTACCAGTGGGATGAAACTTGTCTCACATACTCATACCCTAACCGTAAGCCTCCTGTCTGACCTCTCTTTTCAAATAGTGGACATGTAAACAGCGGGAAAACAAGCCCCTCATCTCTCTGGAAAAAAAAAAAGGAACAGATACCGAGTTCTCTCCTTGACCAGGCTCTCTGACCTCTGTCACCTGAGGCCTTGTTGTTAAACCTTGTACATAGCTTAACCCACTGATAGTTATGAGGCGCATGAGTACTCGCCTTGCAAGAAGCATATGTGCCATTTTCTGTAAAGTGGTGTCAACAAAGCCTGCAATATATATATCTCAATACCTAAAATTTGTGTCCACCTTATTTTATATCTTAGAGCCATGTTCTGTAACTTAACTTACTAAATTCACTGTGGGCACGCATCACAATAATCTTCACTTCTAGCATATTAAACCCGGACTTCTGTCGCTCATGTGCGGCATTAATCAGACACTGTTAACGAAAGCAGCAGCAGGAATACAGATAGAAATCTATGCACATCTAAATAATACAACCATCAGTATAAGCCAAATCTCTCAGGCTACAATCTCCCCCCTAAGGGTGCAAGCCTGGAGCTGATTTGTATACAAAACAAATCTAATGTATGCTTTCAACACATATTTAACATATGCCACTCACTGATAAATTATTCAAGAAGAGGGGCTTACATTTTTAATCGTCCGTGTTTCGTCTTAGCGATTAGTGCTGTGTGAACGGGAGAACAATGGGTCCGAAGAGAGAACTGAAAATATTTCGTTGACGGTAATTGAATGTTTTAGTGATGTTAATGTAACGTAATGTCCACAGCGCCGCATGTAGGAGGAGGTCGTCTGTATTCAGCCTCATGTTTCTGTCTAACTAATCTAAACAGTTTCACATCTTTCCTCACATTCTGACCTCTCATGTATTTCTCTCTCCTTTGCTGAAGCCAGATTTGTACAACATCAACACAGTATCGCAAACATATATAGTATATAGAATAGAGCCAATGTTACAGCAGCTAATTTTATCCGAAAGTGTGTTTACAGTGGCTGCTGCAGCAGATCTCTCCTCTGAACAAACACGCACGTGTGGGGGTCAGTCCAAGTCGGCAACCTACAGTACATCTGCGCATTGACTAACACATGAACTCACCCAGAAGTTGAACCATGAAGGTTAGATGTGTTCAGGGGGTTATTTGTGACACACTGATGATTCATAATGCAGCCATGCAAACTGTTGTTCAACATAATAAGTATTCAGATGCATGGCAAAAAATAAACACAGGCAGGCCGGCTTGGAACCGAAAGGACACACAGACACATGTAAATGTCTGTGCATATACATAAAGGCAAATACATGCACACATTCATACACACATACACAAGAGAACATACCTGCTCTCTCGCAGTAAACATGTGTGTTTTTGTAATTTTGTGTCTTTTAATGCTCTGTCTTTGCCACAGGCATGCTTACTCATACATACATACACACTCAGTAAAATGCTCAGATTGAAAGGTACACAGAAGTGTCACAGACGCACTCATGGATGAAAACATGTAGTCCCTGTACGTCTTTGCTCTCAGCCTGTTTGGCATGATTCATGCAATTGACAGGATTAAGGACTAACGTGGCGGACATAATGCCTGCCATTAGAGCAAGGGGGATAACTGATATCACTAATTTATCACAAATAAGCAGAAATTTGTCCCAAGTAAGTCAAATGTTAGACATAATAACTGTGTCTGTGATTCACACCTAAGTATGATCACCGGGTCATAGATTATCATTAGTAAGAACATTATGCAATGAATTGTGTTTCATCAGACACATTTCTTCACTCATGTCGGTGATCCAAGCATGTTGACAATACTGTCGCCATGGAGTCAGCATTGGGAGGGACCAGTTTCCCCCAGAATAAAAGTTTAAAAAAAAACTGGAAGCTCACTGGGAATGAGAGCACTTTAATCAGACATTAATATGGGTATTTCTCATTGGCAAGTGGGGTTATACAGTTATACAGTATATGTATAACCCCACTGTATATGTATACATGCTGTTAATTTATATACCCTCGTATCCTATAAGAAGAAAGGAAAGATTCTTGCTCCGTAAATTAGTCAAACAGGGCAACCTTAATTATTGACACATAATTCAGAATTCATGAATGGCAGCTCAAGCAGGAGAGTTTTTATTCCTTGTAAACAATAACAATTTAATTTAATAATGTTCCAGATAACGGAAATGGGAGAGTCTTTGGCGAGTAAATGTAATTGCCAAGTCCATGGTTGTTATAGGAGCACCCCTGGGTCTAGGCACCAGTGGTGATGGTGATGAAAGACTGCTGGAGACCTAGATGGGATGAGGAGTGGACTCTGATGAGGTCACCCTGGGCCTTGAATGTCAAGACTGGAAGTGAACAGGGTTGAGGAGGGTCACGGCAATGTCAGACAGCTGCCAGCAGCAGAGGAGGACACATTTAAGGTTTGACAGCAATGTCATGATTAGCTGATTGTGATTCTAAACCTAAATGGTTAAGATGGAAACTCCCGTTGTCAGCTCATTAGCAAAGCAGGAAGAGCAAGAGAGTTGGGAATGAGTGAGGACAAAGATTGTCTTCCTGATAGAACTTATGCTGAGCTATATTTAAATATGCCTGTGAGCACCATTTTTGTTGCTGAGTGACTATTTGGCTAATCAACTTTCCAGGTGACTTATGTTGACAAAAAAATGAAACTTGATTTTTACACAGGAATTCATCTACATATAAATCTACAAAAAACTCTATGCAGGTAACATAATGGAGGAAACGCAATGCCATACCAAAAACATAAGACTGCTGGTAATATTAAAATATTGATCATATGTCATAAAATTCAGAAGAAAACTCGATTCGACTAATTCACAACATTTTAACTTATCATCCACAGACAAATTAACTTCCACAGCATTTCTGAAAACAAATGCGTCCACTTTTGAGATGGGAGCGTTCATAAGGACTGCTTTAGGGAACGCCATAAACTCAATCCAGTTGGATTGATTAAAACTCACAGATCAGGCCAGTTTCACCAAAAACCTAGGTTTTACCTTAGAGTAACATATTATTTATGCCCACAATTAGAGCTCCAGTGAAAAATGACGTTGCCTTTTCATGCACATCCTGACTGAAGTGAGGTGTTATGATTATAGTACAGTGTTACAATAATAAGTGTCCCATTAGCAACTAATGGCGACATTAATGGATCCTGACAGAGCTAGTGAGATGAACACAATCAGAATCCATGAGCTCTTTGCAGAAGTTACGCTAGTGATCTAATCCTCAAACAGAAATTTAGTGTCACAATCAACAGTGAGGGTGGCACAGTGATGTGGTGGTTAGCACTGATGCCTCACAGCAAGAAGGGTCTGGGTTCGAATCCATGAGCCGAATGGGTACTCCTGCTTCCCACCGTCCAAACACATGCTCATTAGGTTCATTGGTGAATCTAAATTGGCTGTAGGTGTGCATGTGAGCCCTGCGATAGATTGGCGACCTGTCCATGGTGGACCCCGCATCTCGCCCCATGACAGCTGAAATAGTCTCCAGGCCCTCGTGACCCTTCACAGGAGGACAAGCGGTTACAGATGATGAATGAATGAATCAACAGTGATATTACATTACATTCTAGTTTCCACTTTGTATCATCACTTAAAGGGGGAACATTTAAAGCAATATGCTTATGAGTACCGTAATTTCCGGACTACAAGGTGCACCTGAATATAAGCCGCACCAGCTAAATTTTGGGGGAAAATACAGATTGATCCATATATAAGCCGCACCCGACTATAAGCCGCTGGTGTTTTAATGCCTAATTACCGTAAGGGTTTCTTCGAGGGGGGATTGACGGGACAGAAATGACTTTTTGGAAACGCAAAGCGTCCCATTTATTTACATTTGAGAAACACAATAAATATTTCAGTCAGTCAAACAATCAATCAATCAAACAATCAATCAATCAATCAAACAAACAATTAAAACAATCAATCAAACAATCGGTGCTCTCCTAGTGCACTTCCTGCAGTCATAGTACCGTAGTAGTACAGTATAACAAAAACAAAGCTTACAACGCTTGACAAGGCAACAACGTTAAATGGCTAAATTTAATTCGTTTTTAAAAGTACTTGCCTGTAACACGGCAGCAAAAGTGCAGTAACCCGACTGCTCAACAAAATAACCAGCATCTTTTTTGAAAACAGCCAACACGGCAGTAAAGGTGCAGTTACACGGACGTTTACTGTATCAAAGTAACCAGCCTACTATACCAGAAAAGTCAGCCAAATCGATCTCCATTGACTTAAAAGCAGCTCTCGTACTGTATTTGGGCTCACTTGGTTTCTTTTTCTCTCGTTACCTGGCTCGACCTGACCTGTCTTGCTCTTGCGCCCCCTGGTGACCGTTAGCTGTAAAAATCCATAAATAAGCCGCACCGCTGTATAAGCTGCAGGGTCCAAAGCAAGTGACAAAAGTAGCGGCTTATAGTCCGGAAATTACGGTAATAAACTACTTATTGTCCTACTGCCCTAAAGCCAACACAGTCAAAAAAGTCAGAAGTCTGCAGCCACACATAACGACAGCAGATCGACATGGCTCAGAAAACGGAGTATGGAGACAGGAGTGACAAAACAACTGGTAATGACCCTTTCCCTGCAGTAACCTTTCGTCCTGTCTTTGTTCTTATTATCCACACTCCCTTCACATCCCCTCATAATTTTCTTTCACTAAATGCTTGTCAGGTCTCTCACTCCTTCTGTTGCTTTTCTGTCCCTCTCTGACACTCTGTCTGTCTCTCTCTTTCTCCTCTCTCTTGGTAAGAATAAGGAGCAGCACTGCTATTCAGAATGGTAATTACATTTCTGTCCTTTGTTGGGGCCGAGTGTTATTTTCCATTAATGGCTGGACATATTATATAAGCGAGTCTTTATGGAAATGATAATGGTCGGGGACAGAGGAGATGGTGAGCTGGCGTGTGTATCACTGTTGCTTTTTTTTCGCAGAGGGAGAACGGCGGAGCTTTCATTAATCCTTGAAGAGTACACACCTAACCCTGCTGCGTAGAGCTAGACAGAAGGGAAAACACACAACACATATTCATAAAGGACACAGGTACACTGACGTGCACATGCGTGGCTACTCCCCACACACCTCATCCATCATTAACCCCGCTCACCATTCAGAAAAGCAGAGAAATAGGCCACGGTGATATGCTGATGCAGAGGTTATGCCCACTTTCATGGTATAATTAATTCATCTGTTGTTTGCAAAATGCTGTATGAAATATAGATGGTCTGAGCTTCGCTTTAATGTTTCATATGACCATGAGTGTGGGAGCAGGAAGGCTGGGAAGCATGGACTATGCCGCACACTCATTTAAATCAGGCTGTATGGATGGATAGATGTATGGATCAAGAGAGGAGGTTAATCAAGTGTTTATTCTTGCTGTGCGCACTTATCTGTTTATAGCATATTTACTGGAATTGTGAGTAGCTGAATGCTTACACAGTGTTTAGAGGGGGACAGATGTTAACAAACGCAATTACACATTTCATTTCAAGGATAGGGTACTCCGTAGGTCTGAATTTTTCAAGTCAATCTAACACTTGGCAGTGTATGTCAATAGGCGGCACATTTTAAAACAGCATAAGCTAAAAATAATAAGCTTGATGTTTTTGTGTTGTTAGTGGACTTTCCAGTGAGGACAATTGCTAATAAATCTAAAACTACCGCTAATCTATGGTCCAAATTCTCCTTTGCCGTCATCATTCTCTGTTTGACAAAAAAATAAATGAATTTTGCCACTTAATGACGGTTAAGCCAAAGCACCAAACGCTTGCGGTAGGCATGGTAATGTCATGTCATGGACGATATTTCCTCGCCGTTTTGGGAATTCTGTGATTGCGTCAGGCGTCAGTCGACTGTACCATCGGTCTTTGCCTTTACACTGAGATTACTTCAACTCGGTATCCGCCCATTTTGTGTTGCCAAAGCTTTTTTTCCCCGCTACCGACCCAAAAACTCTCAGAATGTCATCAACATTTCGTGGTCTCTTGTTGCATGCATCTTAAGTGAAGCCTGTCGCAGGAGCTGTAACTTATCAGAGCTGATAAAGGGAGAACAAGTAAAGTCCACACTCCACAGGCAAATTACCATCTCACTGAGAGGCAACGGTGCTAACCACTGCACCATCACGCTGCCAAAATGTCCAACTTAAATGTTATTGAATTAGGGTTGGGCGATATGGTTGAAAAATGTATCGATATAAGTGTTTCATATCAGTCAATATGGATAATTGACTTCTCACTATTATGATTTCTCAACTGTGTTAAACTGCACCCATTATTTCTTTATATGCTTTGATGTTTTGTCGCGTGGCACTGCTGCAGTGCGCTAGATTTTTTCGTTGACTAATTTTGACTGACAGGGTCATAAAAATCCCGTCATAAACCATTTTTATCCGTCATTTTATTTTTTAAATGTAACAATTACATATTCAATAGCATTCAACTTTCATTATTTTTTAATTAATTCAGTAGCGGTGGAAAAAATATTCTAGATACCGGCTCAGTTGAGTTCTACCACGTTTGATCAATAAACGGCACCATTCAAACATCTTACATCTCACTCGGCAAAGAAACAAAAGTTCTACCCGACTTGACCAGCAAACAATACGCAGAGAAACGAAAGCCATTTATATGCTCACTCACCACCAAGTTTGCAGACAACATCGGTCTGAGTCATGTCTGACTTAAAATAACCAAAATATTGCCAAACTAGTAACGTGATCTTTCCTTCTTTGTATCTATAATTTCGCGCTTTCGCGCTCATATTCTCCTTTCACTCCACGGCGTTATTTATTTTTTATTTTTTTTTATTTATTTTTTTGGTTGTTGTTGGCTTAGTTGGGCCCTGATAGGTCCAGAGGCTAAAGCCCTTCCTCTGCCTACATCCCCCAGAATGACTTGCAGTTCTGGCTCGGAGTTTTCTTCCAAATTTTCTCTAACGGAGTTCAAGGGACATTATCGGACATTCTATTAAACGTATTTTCTATTGATATCAACCACGTGCCTATCGCGATATATCGTTATCGTTTTATCGCCCAGACCTATATTGACTCATGAAACACTATATCACCGCCACAATTTGATGTATTTCCAGTTAAAACAGGATTTTACATAAAATAATATTACACAGGGAACAAGGTAGAAAAACATTATATATAGGCCTACAGTATACTTGAAATAGGATTTGTGATAATGGTTTGTTAAACCATATACATACCATATATAGTGTGGAATATGAACTGAAATAATGTGTTCAGCCATCACACATTTTCTAATTTAGATACTGTATAGGTGGATAGAAGAGCACATACAAATGCAGTATTTTGTGTCAAATAACAGATCTGAGTGCAGTTGTAGCTGCTGAGTGTTATTCACAGTATATCTGCTCCGCTGTATGGATGAATAGTTGCAGTGTATGGTTGGCTTGTAAATTTACCATCATTGATTGTCTGCAGCTGTGGTTTTCCCATGAGGCCTGAACATGAACAAATCAATGGGCTGTGGTAAAAGGTAAAACATAAAGCTGCTCCAGTACATATACTGTCCAGATAGGTGATGCATGTAACTGGAATAAAAAGCAAGTTTGTGACAAAACACCTTTTCATTTCACTATAAATGTGCCATGGATAAAAGAGAGCCTGGGGCAACGGGACAGAAAAAGAGGAGACAGCGATGGAAAAAGGGAAGGACAGCAGGGGAGGAGGGATCAAGCTTACTGTTACATCACTGTACATGAATGAATACATATACAGTATATCATACTATAGGAGTACATGAAGTCTTTGGGAGAGATGATCATCCAGTGTCCAGTTTAGAAATACAAACCAACCAAGGCATTGCTTCCCCCATGCTCTAATGATAATAGTTGCAGTGACACGGCAATGTAGCAATGCAAGGCTACCCGAGGCTTTAAGGTACACCATAATGCTACCCAGACTAGATGTTTCCAGTGATCATTGTTAAGTTAAGCTAACTGCTGCTCTGCCTATGTTTCCTGTGAAGGTGGTGACAGACTTCTCAACAAATTATTTCTTTGAATTATTCTCTCAACCCAAAGATGACACTTTCATAACTGCTGTTTTGAACAACCAATACACTTAATTTATGATGATAAAAATAAATGCGAGGAACTAATATTATTTAGAAAGAATCAAACTCTAAAATATGATTAGACTCAGACATGTCAATGCACCGACAGGGTCCCTCACAGTAAGACAAAGCAGGGTTTCATCCCACACTAGTAGAAATCAATGACCTTGTCTCTTATCCAACACACATTATAAATCAAGTACACACTAAAAAACATCACATACTATGCTTTGAAAGTCAAGTTGTTTGTTCTTGTATGAAGAGGATGCGTGTGATTGATTGCATCGTACTGAGAAGGATCTAACATGGTGTCCTTCAGCCTCACTATTGCTACATGTTCCTGCAAAGGCAATATTGCAGAGTAATCATAACAACATGCCTCCCTCATAATGCCCTGTAATGAGATTTGCAGTCACACGTCCGTTGATTTCAGCCTATCTCTAACCTCTAATACAGAAAGAGCCTTAAATTGGTTTTGGCACCAAGAGGTAGGCAGTCAAAAAGAATCAGAGACATGGAAAAAATGGAGAAATCAAAGATGCTAGATGCTTTTTTATTTTCATTTTCTCTGATGGTTTATAGCAGAGAAGTGACAAAAGATCACGATATAACAAGGTCTGTGTGCAGAGAAAAGTGTGTTTGTGTTTGCAAAACCCTGGACAATGGTTGCATGAAGGGTAAATGCCACGCATGCATGTGTGCGTACTTATTTATGCATGCACGCGTTTATATTATTTGCAAAAATCTATAAGATCTAAAGACCTGCAAGTAGTTAATCAACTATTATCAAGATTAAACTCATAATAGCAACTAATCATGTTGTGACACAGATTCGTAGTGTGTTTGTGTGCGCGTACCTGTATGCACGTTTGTCTCTGTCTGTATTTGTCATGTTAGGCATAGTTGAAGTTGCCAGCAGGTTTTCTCATTAGTGAAAAAAGAACGCTTATTCGTGCTGTTAACCCACGAGACTTTAAAGATAAAGGGAGACAGACAAAATGACAGACAGGGGCTGGGAGGGGAATTATGGAGAATGAGGCAGTGATTGACTCACTGAGCGGCTTAATAACTTTTTAAATGGGAAGAGAAATGACAACAGCAGCGCAGGAAAAAAATGAGTAAGACTGGTGAGGTCAAGGCAGAAGGAGGTAGATGGGGCCGACAAGAGGCATAACATTATTTATGGGCTGGGAGGGAGGTGAACATGAAGCTACATCACAGACTGGATTTGTCTTCTAAAAAGCTATGTGAAGACTCGCTTTTCTCCCACTCCAAGTCTCGCACACACTTTGAAGCACACTTTGAATGCTGACAACGCACACGTACAATACGCGCACAAACATGTGCACACACACACACACACCTCTGATCCCATTCATCTATCAATATTTCAACATAAGGACACCAGTGTTACCAGGCAGACTAAAGGAACAATGATGCACATATCATAAAAAATGTAGATAGATAGATAGATAGATAGATAGATAGATAGATAGATAGATAGATAGATAGATAGATAGATAGATAGATAGATAGATAGATAGATAGATAGATAGATAGAACCCATCACCCCACTGGTGTGCTGGCTGAAGCGATGGGGGGCTGGAATGGGTAGAGGGGCTGAATCAGTATCCAGGGAGAAAGCGGGGATCACATCTGGACCACAGACTATGCTAGAGGAAGAGTAGGATGATGAAGAGGAGGAGGGGTGGAACATAAACTCAGCTGAATGAATCATTGCTCTAACAAACACACACACATGCATTGACTTATGCTTCAGAGGACATTACACTGACTTACGCAGATTTCCTGAAGGCTATGCTAACCTTAGTCTTAAATGAGATCTTCACCCTTAGATGTATAATTTTGCATTCCCAAATGCAAATGTGTTTGTCCCAAAGTAGAGGCTGGTTGAATGTCCTTACCAGATACAGTAGGTAACGCATGTACACACACACTCTACCCTTCCCTACAGCGTGTTTCACCCTGCAGGACCCACTGCTGTACAGCTGCCGACTCCCCTTTTAACACATAGACATAAATATAGTGCATTTAACGATCACGGAAGCCCTGACAGCCACACACATGCTGTTTCCATTTAATATTTTTGCTTTATAACATCCTCTCAACAAAGGAAACTTCAGAGAATGCCACATTAACAGTTCATCAGCGTTGGATTTGCATTAATGAACAACTGAAAATTCCAGATCAATTTAAAGGAGTGCCCCGGGGTAATGTTTGCCCTGTCGTAAATATCAACTCCCAGCTAATGGCATTTACACTGACATTTCTACAACTCCATATTTTCTTCTTCACAGATGGAGTAATGTTTTTGGTAATGCCCGGCGTGCTGCGAAGTCCCCTTAAAAGAACTTTGCCCTTCAGCTTTTTTATTCCTGCATGTGTTTGCGTGTGCTTTCCACCGATACGGACACAAACATTACACACTCAGGCAGTCAATGGAGCTCCAGTGTGGTGCTGTGATTGTGCTGGTCAATGTGCTCCGCTCTGTGACTGCATGCCCCCAAGACTGAGGCTGAGTCTAGACACGAGTCAGCCAAGCCGCCCTGCTGACCTATATCCTACAGTTACACTATGTGAGAGACGTAGAGAAACAGGGAGTGAGAGGGAGAGAGCATGAGAATAGAGAGAGAGGGATGGAGGGGGGGCATGAAGGGAGGATGCAGAAAGTGAAAGGCTGCTATAAAGTAAGAGAGCAAATTGAGAGAAGGGGGAAAAGACAAGAACAAGAGACAGAGAGCGAGCAAGCGAGCGAGCGAACGAACGCGCTGACAGGAAAGAGGGGGATGGAGAAGGGGAAAAGAGGAAAAGCGAGGGACCGATGTGGCTATGGATAATTCAGAATGAGTTAAAAGGGGGAAGGGATAGGAGGAGAGGAGAGATTGGAAGTGGCAGCCACTAAAGCAAAGAGAGAGCAATGGCTAAGTAAAGGATGTAAAGCAAAAGAAACAGATCCCAAGAGAAGGATGACAGCCACATTAAATTATCTCCATTATATCACAGAAAAAACACTAAGACGATTCATCAGATAATAGCAATAACAATTATGCAGAATTTGTGGTTAAATGTTCTGTTGATTTCAGTCGCTAAGGACGGCATTCATCGATTTGTCATTTATGAACTTTAAAACTTGTATGTACATATAATCCTATTGTTAAATATGAAATAGTTTCTCCAGTAGCATCATGGATTTCATAACTACAATCCTATTATTTTAGCTGCAGTAGCCATCCCTTTGTTACGGTACACATCCAGAATCAGTAAAGCCACTCTGAAGTAACTTAGTGTTTACCATCTCAACCATAAACCTCAATGGACAAATCATTATCTATGTCTTTCCAATTTTTTCTTTCTCTTTTCCCCATTACTGTTCCTCCCATGTATGGGAGAATGAATAGGCCCAGACAGAAGAGGACAAAGACTTTACATGTTTTTCTCTCTTTTCTTCCGCGCATTGAGAGGATGAGCTGGACTGTACTAATAGTCTTTGTGTGTGTGAATGGGACAGAGGGCTTTTTGTGTGTGTGTTCCAGACAGCGGCGCATAAGGCAGGACTTAAGTAGATGTTCGCCAAAGCGAACGTAATGCCAGGGAAATATCAACTAATCCCTACACTCTTCTACCCTGTACCCCTCCCTCAGCATCCATTCTTCTCCTCCTTCTACTCATCATGAGTGGCATCGCCATCATCATCCCACCATGTTCTTACATTAAACACTTAACGGTAATTCTCAATAAATCTCTAAATCTGATTTTCAAATATTAAATAAAGGATGTGGCAAAATCAAATTTCAGAGGTGCAGGTTCAGACTTGGAATCACACTCCTAGTGAACTGCACTCTCTCTCTCTTACACACACACAACACACACTCCATTGGGGATTGTTGTTGTTTCTTAATCCTAGTGGATTAACAGACTAACAGACTCATTTTACCTCAGCCCAAACAAAGAGAAATGTCAAATCATCCACCCAATGGCAAAGGTGGTGATTGTATTAACATGATGAAGCTGTGTGTGTTTGTAGGGGGTAGGGTGTGGTGGTGGCATCCACTCCATGAAGACAAAAAGCAAAAGGCACCTGTTGTGAACATTTGTAATCTCACTCAGACAAACATTCATGCAGTACATTCATATATATGCATTATGCCACAGTATTAAAGCATGTTCCAGCTGATTGCATAGGATGTCATTAGCCCATGTGCTAACTCCAATATTCTCACAGAGCTGTGAGTGTAAACTGCTTAAAGACGTAATCTTATATACTCTGTAGGAAACGCCGCATTCTGTCAAACAGTGGTGCTGCAGAGTGTTCACTAATCCACATGCTAGACTCCAGATTAACGAGAGGGGATGGGGATGTGGGCAAGGGAGGAGTTAAAAACATGCTGGCCAGACCCACCCCCACCCCCACCACATCATCACACACATACACACACATAATCGCTCCCCCGTCCCTTCAGATTATAATACTTAGTGCTGCCACTGTGCTACAGACAGTAAGAGGATCTCTGGGTGGCGTCCCCCAGGGCTCCGTTATTGGTCCTCTAGAAAAGCCCCCTCAGTATGGACACCTACCGACAGGACAGGGGTCAGAGGTCAAGGGTTAGGGGTAGTAAGGGTATACAAGGAAGTGGTTAAAAAAGATACATCTGTTTGTTTTGATGAAAGGGATTACAGCAACCAAACACAAGGAGGCCCTTAAGAATAAGGTAGAAAAAGCTTAAAATTCACTAGAGCATGACATGTCAGAAGAAGGATTTTAAATCTGATTAAAATTCAGCATATAACACACGCAAAACAATAGTCTGGGATGTGACAAAATATTTTTTTGATATTCTAGGAACTCTACTTTGCACACACATATTGAAAGCAGACGCAGAGTTTGAGTGGTCCTCTTCAATAAAGGCTAATGTCAGGAAGTGTTTCTCTTCAGGCCGACCTGTCTTTCACAAGTCAACTCTAAATATTAACTGAAAAGAGTGATTTGGGAAGCTGTTGCTGTATCCTCCATTGGTTTATATCATTACGAACCACTTCAGAAAATCAACATAACTATCGAGTAGCCCCGAACATGAAAGCCTCACACAGTCCCAGTTTGCAATTTCCTCCTCATTTCAACGTCAACGTTTATTAAGCTCTCCCAGAGAAATCAACGACGACTAAATTATTTTGAGAGAGAGCCTCAGGCTACAGAGGCATATTCGATATGCCTACCGAGAAAAAAAAATATTTAAATATATATTAAGAGGAACAAGGAGAGAGGAGAGAAGGGGAAAATGACTGACTCAAAGTAAAACTAGATTTAATATCTTAATGGCTTTGTGTAGAAAAAAAAATAGATAATAGAGAAATCCAATTAAAATCTGATGATTGGCACTGTGAGGTAGAGACATGAAACTGTTTGTCTGAATTTCTGGCTCTATATAAAGCTTTGATTAGATGATGCTAGTTATAGTAGCAGCCAGACTAATAGGTTGTATATTTTTAACTCTGATATACCACAGGCTCTGAGCACTTAACACAGATGTATAACACTATCATAAAAAAGGGCAAAAGTGTCTGCATACAAATAATTGTAACCCACAACAGAAAGACATGAAGATAAAGTTTTAGATTTTCATGCAGACTTGAAATTGAGCTGAACTCTATTGAGGGGGTGTGTGTGTGTGTGTGTGTGTGTGTGTGTGTGTGTGTGTGTGTGGGTAAGCGTTTCCCCTAATGCCTCTCAAGGTGACTTGGCCTTCCTCCTTCAGGGCTTTCCTTTCAATTCTTCTTGGTATTGAAATTATGATGAAGTAATTTTTCTACAGAAATTGCCTATGTCACTTGTGGTATCTCTCGGCAAATTTCTCAAGTGTATTTTCAATCTCTCCCTCTCTCTCTCTGGCCTCTTCTTCCATCTTTCATCTCTCCCTCTTTGGCTTTCTTTCTCTGAGCTCTCACTTGACATGTCAATGTGTCAATGTCACATTACACGGAGGCAATATATGTGAAACAATTTGACGCGTGGGCCAATAGAAAGAAACGAACAACCTCTTTATTTTGCACCAGCAAAACAGCCTACCTTGGAGGTTGTGCACACGTACAGCGTTTGTGTATATACATACATGTGTGCGTGTAAAATATAATATAGTCATATGAAAGAGAGAAGGCATGCATAAGCACACAAACACACAGGAGTGCACTGTTTGTGTGCCCGGCGCACACTCAAAGTCACAGTGACAGACACACACGTACGTATATATGAATTTAACAGTGAAAAATCACCTGCTTGTTTCAGGGGAAAATAAGAGGCAGTGCAGAACATGTCGTCAGATTGGAGAGGGAGATTCCTCAGAGACCTGTGGCCTAATTTCTTATTTTCAAGAGGAAACTTATCTAATTATATATAAGTTAACTTCCTAGTGGTCGATTCAAGGGCAGCACTGAGTGGTGTGAATGAACAGCCTTACCAGAAACAAGGCTATCACATCCAGCTCTCTCCCGGCTTGTTGTTTTCTCTTGTCTTTCAACAAACAATCATATCTCCCCACTGGTGTCCTATTCGCACATAATGGCAGCTTCGAATGTCGAAAGTGCATGCGTGCGTGTGTGGAAGAGAAACACGTTTCATGTTGGCTCATCCATCAAAACAACGGCACTGCAGGTTGCAAGTTAAAAGACATGAATAATGGTAAATCTGTCATGTAGTAAGAGTCACAGGGGAAATATGAACGGCTGCAGAAGGCCTTGCATGTTATTGTGATGAGAACTGAGAGAAATTCAGTTTTTTTTTTTACATGTATGGGCAATCTTATTGTAATTAATCAACGTCATGGTGGTGCTGAAAGAGAGGAGAGAGGGCTAGAAAAACACAAACCTCTGGATGCAATGATAAAAAACTAGTGGTAAACATGGTGGTGACAGGTAAGACTCAGAGGCAATCAGCCAAGCAGTTATTATAGACTTAAATCTCTTCAATGCTGGTAGAGTGCCAGTCAGACAGGTAGACAGACAGACAGAGATGTAGCAAGTGATCAGGCACCCAGTGGAACCAGACGGTGAAACATAAAGGCAGAAGGACCTGAGATCCCATCTCAGAGCAGAGTGCTGCTTTCTCCTTCTCCAAGTTCGGCCCTTAGGCATGGCCCAGTCTGCTCCCTTCCTCCCTCTTCCCACCATATGGACAGTGCAGCCTACACGCCAGTATATCCCATCGAACATAACCTCGATGTGCTCTTTCTCGCTCAACAGACGACGTACACATTTGGTCATGTTTAAATATTTTTTTTTTTCTGCTATCTCTGTGGCTTTGAGAGAACAGTGTCTGGTTGGCAATGAGGGGTAATCCTTCTTAATGGAGTCCCCAGGCCTCAGATGGATTGAAGTCCACGCAGCACACAGATCACATAAAGACACATTTTATGGCTTTGGCAAAATGGGAAGAAGCCTTTATTGTATTTTTAAGCTCCAACTCCCCTTTTCTCTTTAATTTTAACCCCCCACTATCGTCCGTTGTCTCTTCTCCCATTTATCTCATTCTTCTGTCTGCCTGTCTTCAAAAATATTTCACCGAAACCAGTCTGCGATTTTATCACGCCTGCTTTGGTCATTACATCACAAATATGGAACTGTTGGTACAGGAGAAATAAGAGATGGAAAAAAAAGAGAAAGAGTGGAAAAAAGCGACAGATGAAATGTAGGTCAGTGGAGATGTGCTTGGGGCAGTTTCTCTCTCTGTTTCTCTCAGTGTCTCTCCCTCCCAGGGCCACAGCTAAAGAGGCTAAAAGAGACCGGGGGTGAAAGCGCCTCTCACCCACACCTGCCTCTCTCCTACCTCACACAGACTGACAGAGGCTCCGACAGCGTTGTCTCTCAGAAAACCACTCTAATGACAGACACTGAAGCCTGGGTATGATGTTAACTGTGAGTGACAGGGGTGGCTCTTTTGAGCACTGACAGGAGAGACCCTCACTTGTTCACACTCATGACATGTTCTTTTTTTTCCTTTTTTTTTTTTACATTTTGTTAATATATTTCTGAGTATGGCACCAGGGGTGACCAGGAGGCAGTCCAGGGTCAAACCAGACATAGTGAGGTTTTGGTTTGAGGCTTTACCCCTCCCCTTATGATCATCAGAATATACAGAGTTTAGGAAATTGCTAGCACAGTGTACTGATAAAAACATTCAGGGGCCCAGCTATCCTTTTTTAAAGTCAGAAACAGCTTACGTTTTCTTGTTACACCATTTTTATTGTTTTAACCCTATAATGTGTGAATGTGTAGATTAGATTAGATTAGAGTTGTAAATATAAAGGCCAACTCAAAGACAAAGGGCTCCATAAACTAATAAATCACACATTTCATTTATGATAGCAGTTATACTAAGTGATCTATAAATATGAAGTGACTCTTCAAAAGTTGAAGTTGCAGTTATACAGTGGCAATGGGAGTGGGAGATTCCTACGTGCCAGGAAGCAACACCAAACTAAAGCAAAGTCTGGTAGCACTGTCACATATCACGATGGTTTAAAAACATGCCTGTACGACAAATTACAAACATACAACTGACCATGAACATGCTCCACGTTCATTTTAACACCCTGCAGTGGGTAACTGTGCAGTAGAGTAGTGGTCAAACATGGAACTGCTCCTTCGTTTTCCAGGTCAGTATTTCAGAGTCTCTCAGAGGAAGGAGAGGACCCCACCCTGAAAAACATCCCGATGACACCTGAGACAACTCGTGTCATCTGAGCAGCTCCTCTGTCTGTGACATAAGATCTATTAAGCTCCGTATATAATCTTTATAGGACAAGGATTTTCATTTCCAAATGCAGTTCATTTACTCATTCGTTTAGCTGCTGTGGTGACCGTGCATCCTGTTTTGTGCACTGATCCTTGCACACATGCAATAAAGAATTGAAACTTCATCAGTTAAGCAATCGAAAAATATTGATTTGGTTTACATTCAGCACTGTCTAAATGTGCTATCAAAAATGACAAAGCAAACAGTAATTTAAAATGCTTATATGATAATATTAGTCTAAGATCTAAGAGTATTTTATGTTTTAGGCCCAAACAGTGACCTTAACCCATGTCCACATGTCACTTGTTCTTACATGTCTCACTTGTAAATTAATTCGTTCAAATCATGTTAAATTAGTCACATTTCTATGAATTGTAATAAACAATTAACAGAGATAGCAGCTATAAATAGGTACCATCTTCCCACCAGACAATGTTAGATTTTAGTGGTTTTATGAGACCAGCTTAAAGATTGACTTGTTTCTGTTCGTGCATTAAATCTTTTTTTTTTTTTTTTCAATTGCACAAGGCAGGGCAAATGTGGAAGGTGACATTAAAAACTTCTCTGAGACTGTGTACCGACGCACCGTGCGCTCGGGCTGTTAGTGTGTGTGTGTGTGTGTGGATGCTCCAGGCTGAGCAGGAGAGAGTGGGAGGAGCGGAAAGTGCTCCAGTCCAATCCGGGCCGCCGGGTAAAGCCTCTCCTATACGGTCTTCCCTCCCTCAGCCCGCAGAAAACAGTGAAACCCTCCCATAGAGGTGAGAGCGCAGATGTCATGAGAGAAGCGGCCACACGACCACAGCGCAACGACCGACGCACCGACCGACCTCAGCCCGCCTCCCTGCGCCCTGGTCTGGGATGCTTTTAGCGCAGAGACGATTCCACTCAGGGCAGACAGTGGACGTCGACGCAGATCACTCCTTGCGTTGTTGTTGTTATTATTTTTAACCGAGGATCTTTCCACCCGCAACCCCCCCTTTTTAAGTGTTTATGTTTGTTTCTTCATGACTGCTGCTTTGGGAAGCGAGCCGCAGCACCAGCTCCAGCAACGCCAACACGATGCGAGGTAAGACCATCCCACTGCTCCAAACACAGCCGCACTTTGCACAAGCGACATCCTGATAAAACACACATAGCAATTAAAAGCTTACTAACAAATTTGGCCTTAAGTTTCGGATTTTTTCTGCAGCCACTTTACAGCAGAAAAGTTCTGCGTGTGCGTTGACTGTCTGTGGACCAGGCCTGCAATTTTGTAAATTCATGCCCAAAGCCGCTGGAGTCTGTCATTGGAAATTAAAAGTGGCGCATGATATTTGGCTTTAATCATTTGAGCTCCACTCCACGTCGGCGGAAATCGCGCAAAGACCTGATGCCACCAGATCGGATCAGATTATGTGAAAAAAAAAAAAAACAGAAACAAAAGAAAAAAAAACAACACTTTACTTTGTTATGTTCTGGTGATCAACTTTATTGACTGGTTTAGGGGAAGGCTACTTTTCAGGCGCTCCACTAACCCCTTTTCTGTAACCCTGTGCGCCGCTCAGGGGATGTTGAAATTCAATGTCAGTGTCGTCCTGTGCGCACACGTTCTCCCTCACACATACAAACACACCAACTCTGTCTCACACTCGGACGGAGACACGTTGATACTCACACAGACAGGTCAACACAGCTCACTCTCCACACCTCTCCTCCTTGTTAAATTACATTTGGGTCGTTTCAATTTCGTTTCTCCCCACAGTTTATCGGTTGTAATAAGTCCAGCGCAGATGCATTAATAATCTTATCTAAAGCTCAGTGTTATGGATTTGTTTTATTTACGGTTCTTGTTGTTGCGTAATTATCACTGAGGCGACGTTGCAACAAGGGCAGCAGGGCAGTTTAATTTATAAGTCAATTAGTTTTTATGGCTGCACCTCCTTCGTCTTATTATTCTAAATTAAATTTGCAAGAATGTCTGAAAGTTAAATTAGGAAGGGAGGGAGAAATAGGAGGGTGATTTTTATCCACCTGTAGAAAGTCTAAACTTCGCGTAAGACGTAAAATCTTGGCACGAGAATCTGCTGAAAATTACGTTTTTCTAAATTAAAATGCTGTTTATATGTAACGCTTAAAATTACCACACGAATTTACTGAGTCCGTGCTGTGGACTATTGGGATGCCTTAATCAGATTAATCATTAGAATAATAGTGTGACCTGATCAGAAGATAAATCATTTGGCAATATTATTATTTATGATGTATCAGCCCTCTCTTCCAGAGTTAACGCTATTTACAGATTAGTGTTAACGTTGCTCACAACATTCATAATTATAATGACGGACAAAAGTAATAATTTGACCGACAACACTATTTAATGGCTGATCATTTTAAACCATTTATTAAAATGAATGTCAAACTTCTCTATTTGAATGTCATAAATCTATCTGCTGGTCATCCAGCCTTGGGCAAGAAAAAAGCATGAGAAGGCCAAACACCCCCTCCACTTTCTCTCTTTCTTTCTATTCCCAAACTCCGCTGTCATCCAACTTGTATTTTATCCACATTTTAATGGGCCTTGCGACCACTCTCGTGCATGCAAGGCTTTGGGGGGTATACGGAAAGCTCCTGCTTTCACTTTATAGCCATGGTTGGCAGAAGAGGCCCCTGAAGCGTCTCTCTCACCCCTCTTTCACCATCTCTCTCTCTCTTTCTCCCTCTCTCTCTCGCCATCTTCCTCACTCCCTCTGCACGCCCCAAAGGGTTTTGTCAGATAGAATTAAATCAGTGTGGGCCGTGCGGCCCCCACTCCCAACCTGTGTGTGTGTGTGTGTGTGTGTGGAGTCTCGGCTGCCCTTACACAGAAATGTGCTCACAACCACAAGGTTATAAAAAAATAGAGGCCCCTCATGAGCTGTGGTAATTATCATTTAACAATAGCCACAACTCCTGAAGCCCTGACCGAAGATGATGTCACCTCATCGCCCGGCTCGAAAAGCCAGAGAAATAACAGACAGAATATTATCATCAGGGTTTTTTCTGTTGATCAAATAATAGAGCATTGTGTTTTTTCCAATATGGCTCAGAGTTGTGAAGGAAACAGGTTGTTGTAAACAGGATAATTATTTCTGTATTATCAGTGGCGACACGATGATGCTGTGCTGTGAATGGTGTTTCTCTATAACCTCCCAAAAGTAGTGTAATAAATAATAGTAATAGTGGTTGTATACAACATTTTGGTCACAGTAGAGGTTTACTTTTCCACTCTAAAAGGACTGAGAAACAACAACTCAGACAAAGGTGATTGTTGCTGACTATTTTGATCTGAAAAGAAGATCATTTTAACTAAATGTTAGCTAAACAGACTCAACCAAAGCACAGCCAAGCCAAACAGCACCCTCCTACCACAGGTTTCAATAAGGTGCAATATGGAAACATAAAATATGAGTGTTTCCACACGTTCACAGCCTCACACACAAGTAACAAATAAAACTGACACATGTATCCTGCATGTCAATATTTTCCTATAGTCACAATGATCCTCATATTAGCTCCCATCATCCTGCATCTGTGGAGGCTTTGTGCTGCTGGTATAAAGCCGAAGAGCTTTTAGACCACAGAGATGCACCCGGGTCCGACGGGTCAAAGAGTGCAGCGATGGAGGGAGGAAGGGGAGGAGGAAGGGGGAGGAAGGGTTCACAGCGCCATTTGATCTCCTCTGTTAGCGATATGTGTCAATCACAATGTCCCACGCTCCTTCACCATGGGAAAAGATAGGATGACAGGAACTGGGAGAGTGTGTGAGGACGAAAAGGTAGTAAGGTGATGACAAGCGGTGTCAAATGAAGAGAGCAGGAAGCACTGTCAGAGTTAAGCTGAAATCTACAGTAACTCATTGTTTATTCTGATTTTATATGTTATTTATATCAACTTGCGAGATAAAATACAGAACACATTTGAAAGCTGAAAGGGCCGAAAACAGACACAGACACACACAGCTGCAATACTACGCATGACGGCCTCATGCCAATAGAATTAGTCCCATCCTGCTTTGCTTTGGAGGCTTGTGTGAGCATTGATTTGTCGGGTTCGAAAGCATCCCGGGATCAATTTTTAGTCAAAGTCAACGGAAGCAGTCTGCTTAAATAAATCTATGGCACATAATTTGGATGGCTTTAGTTTGTATTTTAATATAATTTTAAATATTCATTACTCTATTACACTATTTAACATTTTAAAGCCCTATTTAAAGTGTTTAACGTTTACAATTGTAGTTGATAATAAATACCACCCCTTCTGTGAACACAAACAAAGAGGCTGGAGAATAAACAGATTCCAGACAACACGGTAAATACATACGAAAAGATTTAAAGTAAACAGATAAAAGCTTTTCCAGAAAGATGACAGGGCAGGGGGTCTTAATGATGTGCCTGTGTTACGTATTTTACAAACAATCCCGACAATGAACACCAAGATAAGAACAGACACACCACATACTGATTGATGAGGAAGCCTATTTAGAAACCAGCGTCGCCATCAGTCTGAAACAGCAGGTGAGAGCACAGCTATTGTCACCAAATCACTGCTTTTCCATTGTCGCCATGAAATCACTTATTGCGCACAATAGTGGGCACCTGGCCCCAGTGCGTCTCTGGGTTGGCGGTGTTATCAGTGCATGTGTGGTCTGTTGTTGATTGTGTTGTTTATTGTGTGTTTGTGCTGACTAATGGCCCAGTGTTATGTAAGAAGAGAGAGGAGAGATTACTCCAAACCCATGCAGGCCACTCTGTTAATCCCTCAACACAGCCCTACTGACTGACAGAGGTACCACCACAGTGCTGTTGCAACAAATACACACAATCTTGCACAAGGACTCACTTCTTATTCTATCTAAACCTGTATTCAGATACCCACAGTGTGCTCCTTACCTAGTGCATCTGCCTGACCTTTTTCAAGCCGCCTACTAAAAACATAGCCCACACTGCGTGTGTGTGGCCTGGATGTCACTTCTGCAGTCCCACTGAGCCGCTATCATAGCCTGTGTTTGTTTAGCATGGGCTCAGCATGCACTCCATGTTGGTTTTATCCCTATGCGGCTGTCTAGGGGGAGTTTAGGCAAACAGTTTTTCTCCTCAGTCAATTCTCCCTCTTCCTTAAATCCTTATACACACAAAGCGTGGGCTATACGGCACGCCTCAGTTTGTGTCTGCACTTTATCTTAGCCGGGAGGGATTTCAGCCTGAACCACTCCTAAACTCTAAATCTGCCTTGAAGTCATAGACTCCTCTGTCAGCGCCTTCTGTTTTGTCAGTTTTACTCATCCATGAACGCGGCATGTCTCAGTGGACGTACGATAATATTCAATATTCACATTCTCCTCCGATTTACATTGAAGTAAAGAACGGGGGGCGACAGAGCTCATTAAACACAGAAATTGAGTAAAATATGAATAGAGACAAGATAGATATCATCTAGAGGGATTGCTTTTATAAAATATATATATACATATATATATGTATCAAGAGCAGGAATTATCGTATTATCATAACCAGTCCATGGTTTTGTGGAGAAAAATGTGTTTGACAAAGTCGGGGAGCAGATTCATCGACTCTTCTGCAGGTTTCATGAGTAATTGTCGCGTAGTAAAGCTACTTTTGAAAGCCAGAGAAAATAGCAATTTGACCACTTAATTGGGTTCAGACACTAGAGAACGTATCTACGTATCTACTTAAGACCATGAGCCTATGAGTCTGAGGGGTGAATAAATGACAAACTGACACAAGAGAAAAACAAAGACGAGAGAGGGGAGAATGTGACTGAGTGAACGAGTGAGATAAGAAAAAAGAGGGCAAGTAAGAGAGAGACTTAAGGGTTATATAAGGCAGTCGTGGATGTGTGCATGCTTTCGCTTGAGCAAGAGAGTGAGAATGAAACAGTGAGGGGTGGCTGGCCAAAAACACTCAATTACTCGCATGCACGCCGACACACGCGCGCAGACGCGCACAGATACAAACTACCGTGTCCTCAAATTGCACTTGTAAACTGTAGTTGCCCTCACCAATGAATAACGCCAGACCCAGTAAAAGCAGCATCCAAAGTCCACACCACCTATTAGACTTTAGCTAACACTCAAAACAGATTAGTCCATATACCGAAAGTTGTGTCAGTGTAACACTGCAACCTCTACTTCATGGATATAATACAGATGCGGAAGTTTAAAGAGGCATTTTCAAATGCTTATTTGTTGGATTAAAAAACATTGTCTCAGGCAAAAAAGAAATAAGAAGAATTAGTTGAAAACATTTCCATAAAGAAGCAAAATTTGCCTCCGCATAGTTGCAGTGAAGGAGTAAAGAGGACAGTTTGCATGCCCATTAACTCTCCATTCTTACTAAATGCCCATATCCTGTAAAGGTGTCCAGTGTTGGCAGGTGAATAGCACACACTCCAATAAGCCTATAATATGACTTAGCCTACAGTGGCGTCTTTTCTTAATGACAAAGATTAGCCTGTTTTAGTGCTTGTAATCTCATTGAAGGGACTCTTATTAGGTCTACCTTTCTTTCTTTCCACATCCCTCTCTCTCTGTGTGCATGTCCAAATCCTGAGATACCTCTATTAACGTTTGAGTTCAGATGTGTGTCCTAAGTAGTGGCTGTTGATGCAAGGTCTCATTCACAAAGAGAATGCAATTATAATAGCAAGACGGCGGCTGCTGCTTTTACTCTCTCGACTCAGATTTAATGTTCATAAGGCATTCTGTTAAATCATCCCTCTATAGAGAGAGAGAGAGAGAGCAAGAGAGAGAGCAAGAGAGAGAGAGAGAGAGAGAGCAGGTGAAGAGCAGAGCAGGCTGGGTCGAGCCGAGCGGAGCTGTGTGATAGTCTTTGTGATCAATTTGCCTCTGTGAGAGATGCCCCTGGGGCCACTTTGGGGAGAACCTTGTTAGGCTGAGTTAAATTGTTGCCCGAGGCGAGCTATTAGTGGCCATCCCTGGGAGAGGACACACACATAGAATCACACATGTGCGTGCTCACACACTCGCTCCGACACTCGCTCCGACAGACGCGCTGAAACACGCACACACACACATTCAAACCGTTTCAAAACACGCTTAGACTCAACTGGGAACTCATTCATATGCTCGTCTTCACTCCAAAGCGGTCGTCCCGTTCCACTGTGAAAGATATATGAACTCAAAAGCAGAGGGTCAAGAAGCTTTACTTAAATAAAAATAATTAAGTACTCTGTTGCGAATAAATGTCGGATGACATTTCATTTCTTTTAAGGGAGGAATGAAGTACTACTCAGCTATAATGTTGCATGCTTTGGGAAATGGCAAGCAGGAACACAAGGTGTAAGCAGTTATCTGGCTTTAAGGAAACTTTATTAACATAATTCCGTGTAATGAAAGCATTAAAAGTACTGCAGACTAACCCAGTCTAGGGATATATTAATATGTTTAGCGGATTATGACAATTATGACAAAAATAATAATAGAAAAAATGGATGTTGTCAATATTCTTTATACACCATTTTAATCTTTTTTGCTGATCATGCACTATGTTTTACATGGAAAATTGTTCATCTGCAAAGACATTAAATAAATGTAGTGGATACATTGACTCAGTATTTAAGAGGTATAAAGCAGTAGAAATTAATACTGGGGAAACTACTTAAGCAAATGTATTTATTCTCTACTACTGCTCAACATTGAAATTGTCTTGCATACAGGCATAAGCCTGTACATGAATAAAGTCTTTCCAGTAAATGTATATGCTCTTACACAACTAATTTCTAATTTCAACAATAGCGTATCAGATTTGTAAAAAAAATAAAATAAATAAAACTATTAATTGAGTTTGACACAAACATTTACACAGACACTCTTTCCATCCTTCCTCTGTGATCTGATTGTGTTAGCTGTTCCCACTAAGTGCTCCTCTCTTCATTAATGCTTTTTTCAGCCCCACTTATGTTGGCGTTCCTGTTTCCTGATTTTATCCGGCTGACCACCAACTCTCGTTATAAAAGATGTGACCCCAGCCAAAACTGAGAGCAAATGTCTCTCTAACCTTTATGTAAGAAATGAAAGCAGTCCTCTGTCTGTCCCTCCGTGGATGTCGCTCTCTCTCTATTCCTCTCTCTACGCCGGGGTAGCCACCTTTCCTCTCCCTTCCCCCTCAAAGACACACACACATGCACACACACACACACACACACACTGTCATGTACAATTAGGCTCAAGAGAAACACCATAGTAGGAGGAGCATAATGTTAAGGGAGCATGGCAACGCCATTAAACGTGTTATTTTATTATCTCAGGAATGAGATGACACAATCTTGTCTGCACTGATTTCTTCAGAAAGCATGAAGTCTGCTCACAGCTCAGGCTGCACACATGCATGTTAAAGTCATGAGAGGAAATTAAAGGAAATATATAAGAGAGAGGTTAAAACATTCTTTGTGTCTGGGTGTGTTTGCAAGTTTGCTTCAGCGCCTCGGTGTGTGTGCATTCCCGTGGCTGATTTCAGGATAGTAATGCAAGATGCAGGCCTCTCACACTTGGACTTGTTTCTTCCACTCTGATGCACTCTCGCAGTCCTTAAGAAAAGGTCAAAGGCCGCCAGGGTCCTACAGGTCATCCAGGGGGTTGGAGTGTGAAAGGACGCCTGTGTGTGTGTGTACAGTGCCCATGAGACACAGATCTGAGGAGGCAGATGGGCAAACCGTGTGTGCATTTGTATGTATACACACATGTGTGTGTGTGTGTGTTCAGGCAGGGGTTGGGTTTACCCTGTGGATTTTTTCCCACGCCTCCTTCCTCCCTTATCTATCAGAGGACACATGCGGCACTCGATGTGTGTGTGTGTGTGTGTGTGTGTGTGTCTGTGTGTTGGGGGTGGGCTTGGGAGTACAGGCATAAAAATCATACTGTAAAGTCTGTTTGTTTGAAAGTGTTTGGCAGTGATGTATGCATTCAAGCATGCCTGAATGTGTGCCTCTGTCTGTCTGGAGCATGGAAGCATGTTGGTGTGTGTGTGCATGTGAATCGATTCACTGGATGACAGCCAGCGGCCCCCTTCTGTTCCCTCTCCATGGCGTCCAATCACGCCGCGGCACAATATTCTATGAGCAAACCGCAGCTGATCCCAGACCTGCTATCTGAGCAATTACCCAGAGTGCTCTGGGGCCGCATGGCAAGCTGGACAAGCTCATGCCCTCTGACATACAACATGGGGGGAGGGCGAGGGCGACTGTTTTTGTGACTGTTTATATGTGCGTGTGTATGTATGCGTTGGCATGGTGTGTGTGTGTGTTTGTGAGAGGGGTGGGGGGTTGATGACGATAGTCTGATGGGAAATGAGGAGACTGGGGGTAGTGAATATATGCTCATGCAGCAACAGTATGACCGTCTATATTACAGAGTGGACAAAGACATGCTTGGCGGCAAGAGATCGTGACGGGGGGAGGGGAGGTGGGCCCACTGCGTGGCATTGTGATTATTGCTAAAACACACTGTGCTGCAAACTGTACAAACCAAGGGGACCGGTACAGGGCTGTGTCACCTTATCTCATGTCAGTGAGGATGTTTCTTGTGTGTGTGTCAGCATTATGTTTGTCAATCGGTTCAGAGCAGGTCTGAGCCTTTGGGTCAGGGATAATATTCACTGGCATGGACTCTGCTGCCGCTGGTAGTTCCACCAATAATAATTATTCTCAAGATCAGTTCATCTACTAGTTATTGTCTCAAGTAATCAAGTAAATGTTTGCTCCATAAAATATTAGAAAATGGTGAAAAGAATGCACCACATCACCAGAGAAAAGCATAAAGGGTGAGAAAAGTCTGAGCTCACTGGCGGTGTACTGAAGCGTAGATTAATTTTTGCAGTTCTACAGGTTATTAGAAAGTGTCTCTAAATACATTAAATAAAAGCAACAGTGATGGTGACACCTGAAAATATGTTTAGGAACAGGCAATATTATCTGTATCTGTATGGGCTTTATTGGAGACGTAGGGAGATGAGTGATAACTGAAAGACATACAGCAAGGAACTCTTGTCAGACTTTGTGATTACATAGTAGGCTATGTGCCTTAAAACCATATAAAGAAAAGAGGACATAGCATACGGAAGACAGATGAAAGTGAGTAAAATTCAGAAAATATATGTAATTCTTTAGAAGCGCATATAGTCCACCCCTATTCAGTGCATCTTTTAGATGTTTCCGACAGTATGAACAGACAGGAAAGAGAGAAAAGTATGACAACACATAGCAGACGTCCGTTTGAAACCATGTGCAGTGGCAGTGTTTCATTGATTTTAATGGGACAGTATGATGTGGAAACATGACAGGAGACACTGGGGAGATAACCCAAGCAGCTCTGCTATAAGCTATTCCCAGCTGTGTGCATTAATCCACTCAGCGATCACGCCACCAAAAGTTTTCTCAGTGTTTTTCATCATCGGCAGAGAGTGAGAGGAAAAAAAGAAAAAAAAAAACGCTTGTTCCTCTCTAAGCTCTATGAGACAAGGAAGACAGAGTTTTACTGAGAGATGGAAATAGATCATGAAATACAAAAACTGAATGATTTCCCAGTCACTTACAGCGAGGAGGAACTCTAAGAGACAAACGAAAAAGTCAAACAGACTGAAGTGGAGTGGATGGCGAACAGTGATAGCATAATTCACAGTATATAGACATCTAACACCAGCGCCGGAGTTGTTCAGATTTAACAAGAAGGGGTGGGGGGTAAAGTGCTGATCTCCTTCTTTTTCCCAGAAGATATCTAGTTAACTGGGAAGAAGCTATGCATATTTTTAATGAAGCAGAAATACCACCCACATTCATCCTCGACAAATCAACCCCTGGGACTACAGCGGGAGTCGGGTTTGCATTTCTGAAGTGGCTTACATGGGCAAAAGTTATGGTAGAAATGATTCAAACTGTTCCATTAACTGCGATACTACAACACCAACCTCTAGTGTATACCGTGTTATTGTTACTGGATGATATCGTGGGTTGCTTTGGATATGTTTCTGTCGTACAGCCACCCTGCAGGCTGAATGAATGAAACATGCATGTCCGTCTGCCCCTTTGGAAGCAAACGCAAATGCAGAAACACATACACACACAGAAATCTAAACATGTATAGCAGCACCTAGTGGCCCTAATTTGCTGTTACAATGTCACAGACGGGCACAAGTGGCCTTTTAGATAGCCATTTTATTCTTTGTATGCATAACCCCCAGCAGCTCTGCCTGTGAGCTACTTATGTGCTTTAAAACGGGGTATTGCTAAGATATTGGTGCAAGGCTGCCGTTTTTTTTTCCTGCAGTGCAATGTAGATAATTAGGACTCTATTTAGAGAAAGAGCCAGCCCAGGAAATACACAGGAGATCCTCACTTCATTAAAAATCAATTATCACAACACACGTGCCAGCGCAAACAGCCCTCATGGCCACAGTCTGCTACACATGTGTGCAACTCTCACATTACAGCAACTATCTTCTCAAAATTCATCTCTAGTTAGTTCTCTCTGTCGTCTCTCTCCCTCAAGAGATTGTGCCGGCCTGATCCTCCTCTTAGCTGTGGAAGTGCCAGCGTTGCAGTCCTGCTCTTACATAATAACCTCGGGATAACGCTCACGCGCCCGCTGGCTAAGGACGCTGTCAGTCACTCTCCTCGGGCTGGGTCAAGTCAGGTTGGAAAGAAGTCCCACCCACCCATTCTGTGACGGACATACCGCTAGGAGCAAAATGATCTCCAAATAAAAGCAAAAAAAACAAGGTTCTGTTTGAAAACGGATGTCTAGTTAGTCTAATTAGTGTCCTTCCTCTGAAGTTACTACTATATTAGGAACTCACTTCTACTACAGCTTTTAAGTTTAGCTTCTGTATCATGAAACAGTGAAATCAAGTACCCTCAACGTCAGACATTCCAAATGTAAAAACAATAAGATGAAAGATTCCTCCGCTGTACAGCGAGGCAGCAGGCTCGTATTGTTGCCTGGATGTGGAAGTGGGTGTCCTTTGGCAAACAATTCACAACGGCTCCACCGCTGAGAGGGAACGACAGGACGAGCGGTGATGATGATACACAGAGTTGGCTCCATACGCCGATGACATCACTTCCTTTAAGAGCGTGACAGCTTAGCGCATCATTGCTGTGACAGCCGGACGAGTGCAGCGAGTGGGTGGTCACCCTGGCAACGGCGATGCTGTCATGACCGTCTCCCCATATCCTACCTGACAGTCCCCACTGGCGTTGAGCACAGCACACACAACATGCGCACGCACACTCGACAATGCACACACCCACACGTGTATTCACGAACACTTTTGTCGAACACACGTAGACGTCTACACATACTTCATCTTTGTCTGTCTTTTTTGTAAGTGAGGCGCTCACTCAAACCGTCCCTGAGAACAATGCACATGCCCACACGCCAATGCTCTTTTGGGCATAATTATCTGTTACAAAGAGGACTACAGTCTCCCATGGGGTAGAAAGAAATACAGTGAAGATATGCTATAATCGCTGGAGAGAAACTGAACACACACTTCCTTAAATGTAAAAAGCGTTTTCTGAATATCCACAGAAATAATAAGTATGTATATCTACATCACACAGCAGCAGGTGTGGGCTGAACACATTCAAAAACCCACAGAGATTAACTTGTTTCGTGATTAACAAAGAGTTTGACTAAAAGTATACGAGCAGCGGCAACCACAAAGAGGATTGTGAGAGAATGATAAGAAGCATGTCTGATGCACTGCTGTCCTGTCTTCTGTTTACTGCTCACATGTGGTCTGTTGATAACAGCCACGTCCTGGGTCCAACTGACCTGTTTAAAAGACTATAAATAGCGTATTACAGGCCACGTTCATTGACAGCCCTGTGTATGTAGTCTGTGTGTCGTCCCAGTCCGGTGCTCTGCTCTGACCCAGTTTGGAGCCAGTTGGCCGAGAATTGGTACATTGGCAAATGGGTCACATCTTGAGCGGCAACCGAACTCAGAGAATGAGCTCCGTTAAGCACACGGAGAAACACCGTGTCGTTTCGTCTCTACGTCGGTTATTAACAGACAAGCCACTGTAACAGGCCCAATATTTCTCCATGTGTAGATTATGATGACAGGTAAATAACAGGCCCTAAAGATCATTCACATCTTAGCCATGAAGGAGAGGGCATAGTCCAGGGTCAAGGGATACTGGATATTATATGACCCTTAATAGCCACCAGAGGGCAGACAGGCATCTAAGGTTATGGTATAATGTGTCTGTTTAATAAATGTTAAAGCCATATTCACACTTTTCGTAAACCTCGTCCAACAGTGTCCAACTGTGCAAACAAAGGAATCATTCATATGAATCAGCTGGCACAGGGAATATCTGTGAGCATTAAGGCAGGGATTTAAGCAGCCCTTGGAGGCAAACGCTCTGAGAAATCCTTAAAATGACACATGCTTTTCTTAGAAACAATGTAAATATTGTTCACTTGGTTTTAGATTAACTGCAGACATAAGATATCTTCTATATCACTGAAAATCAATTCTCAGTCTGCATGCAATGCAGGGTCCAAATTTCCACATCAGTGCTTCAAGCTCTGATTTTAAGTGAGCAAAGAGGCACTTTCATCAGACTTGAAATTTGAAAACAGGCTTTCAGTGTCAAAACTGAACATGCACGATCCTATATAGTGCTTCTCAAACAACAAGAGAGGAAACCTTGACCACAGCACGTTTTCCTACTTTTGATCAGAATCACTAAGTCCACTGTATAGGTAGCAGTGGACGTACCTGCTCAATTGCTAGACAGACAGAACTGCCTCCATTGATCCTCATAAGAGATTATCTAATTATATATACTGCACACTCATGCCTCCACAGACACACAACTTACACACATGTGCAGCATATATGTCCACGATCAAAGCATGTCTACAACCTCAAATAAAAAAAAGCAAATAACACTGATTAAACTCTCTCAACAGAACTTCAGTCTGCACACACATATACTCACTAAACACTCTGACTTTAACATGAGAAAAACACAAACTCAACTCAGTGCAGAAAGTTTTGTAATGCTCTTGAGTGGATCATAATGACATCAACGCATGCACATAAAGATCTCCTTTTTGACTTTCAGAACTGGTTAGAAAATACATTAAAACATGCAGAAATCCCTACAGGTGTGAATGTGCAAGGAGATTACATGTGAATGGCTATTTCAGCTAAGCCAGCGCTCAGCAGAGGAGGGAACCAGCTCGTCGGGAAATAATTTAGGATTAGATTGGCTGTCTAATCTCTTTATAGAGGCTGTGCCATCTCAGCAGCATACCTACCTACCTCTACATCCATGTCATATCTCTGAACAGGGACTGCGTCTTTCTTTCCATATATTATGGATAATATGTTCAGAGACACCCATGACATGTGCTTCTGTGTGCTGGACTAGTTTCTGCCGTTCATACACTGTGCCTTTGGTTGTGACTGTACATGGAGCTGCCTATACACAGTGAGTAAACGCTAAAGTAAAAAAAAAGTACATTTCTAGATAGGGGAAAATATGAATAGCATGTGAGTTGGAGAAATCTGTGGATGTGTGAGTCTTTGCATGTGTGTGCTCTGGAAAAAGAGAAAAGAGAGAGGGACAAGTAATAGGGTCCTTCAATGTTATAACCGGTTTTCTCATTATGGGTGGCCTTTCTAACCTGCAGGGGTTTCTCCTTCAATCGTAACACAAAAAAATCCACTCGCACAGTTTTGTCATTTTTGTGTGTGTGCATGAGTAGTCTGCAGCCCTCGATGCCCCAGTCATTAGAAAAACTCCTACAAGGACATGCTGAATGTCCACATGTCACTGTGCCCTCGTGAATTCGAAGCTGAAGTCACACAACTTCCCGTTCTAAGCTCAGTCTGGTCCCACACCAAGGGGGTTATGTGATGTCTTTAACCTCAATTTAGACCACCAGCTGAGGTCTAACAACTGTGAGGCGACAGAAGTCTATGCCATGTCCAAAATGTGATTTGTAACGCTCAACTCTTCCGTCCTCTCATTTTTCTTACAGCCCAAATCGAAGTCATACCATGCAAAATCTGCGGAGACAAATCATCAGGCATCCACTATGGCGTCATCACATGTGAGGGATGTAAGGTGAGGATTCAATACGTTGTTTCATAAATGCATGTCTCATTTGGCTGAAAGTGTGCTCTTTATCATTGGAAGTCCCTCGGTATCTGATGTAGGGTATTCTTTGTTGACATGTTACCAGGGTTTCTTCAGACGGAGTCAGCAGAACAATGCCTCCTACTCCTGTCCCCGCCAGAGGAACTGCCTCATCGACAGAACAAATCGCAACCGCTGCCAACACTGCCGCCTGCAGAAATGTCTTGCACTAGGAATGTCCAGAGATGGTGAGGCTCCTTTAATCTACATTTATATATGTGGTGTACAGTTTTATCTCTTTATGTAAACTGTTCAGCACTTTTTAAATCCTTTGATTTCTACTATTATGTTTAGAATTTTGTTTTCTAATTTTGTCACCTAAGTTTATTGTATTTTTTCCCCATTCAGCGGTCAAATTTGGCCGCATGTCTAAGAAACAACGTGACAGTCTATACGCTGAGGTCCAGAAGCACCAGGCACGACTGCAGGAGCAACGGCAACAGCAGACAGGAGAAGCAGAAGCTCTGGCACGTGTTTACTCGTCCAGCCTAACCAATGGACTGTCAACCCTTAACCATGAAATTGGGGGAACCTATGCCAATGGCCACGTCATTGAGTTACCCAAAGGTGGTCATGGCAATGGAGGAGGAGTCCCTGGGGGATACTACGGGATGGATTCTACCCAGCCATCTCCAGACCAGTCAGGTTTGGATATGTCGGGCATGAAGCACATTAAGCAGGAGCCGGTATACGATCTGACGCCAGTACCCAACCTGTTCAGCTATGGAGGCTACCAGGAAAGTCAGCTGGGGCCCAATAACGTCAGCATGGGAGAGCTTGGTGAGGGTTACCTTTTTGGCTTATTTGTTATATAGACACAGCGCAAAGGCAGATCATTTCTGCGTGAATTATCCACATGGAAAATTAACTATTACCTACAAAAGTTGTCCTGGAAGAGTGAGTCAGTGCCTTAATCTGAGAGCAGAACAGGAGATCAGACAGGCTTAAACGCAAGCTGAGAAGGTGTCATATTACTGTATGCACAGCTCAGGCATATAGCACAAATTAAGATTTAGTTACATTTCAGCACTACACACTAATTCTAGGGAATGATAGGTTAAGTGGTCGTAGACTTAAGTCTCAAATGTATGAATTGAATACGTGAGCTGCAAATATATGTATGCATAAATAAATGAACGCAGCGTATAGAAAATAATAAACAAATCTAAATTAATAACCTTCTCTTTCAGACCGCATTGCTCAGAATATCATCAAGTCTCACTTGGAGACATGTCAGTACACAACAGAGGAGCTGCAGCAGCTAGCCTGGCAGACACATTCATATGAAGAAGTCAAGATGTACCAGAGCAAGGTGAGGTTTCATGTTATTGTCACATACATACTGTGACATTTGCAGTGTCCCACACACCTCTGATTTTTCACATCCCTCCTTTTTTGTCTGTACTATCCTAGTTTAAGTTTCAGCTGCTTCTGCCAAGCTATAAAGTATAATATACATTTTATGTCTGCTTTTAACACACTCATCGTCACTCATGGGTAACGCTTCGCAAGATTTTTCATTGATGGCATTGACAGCAGTCTGCCGAGTTGTACTTGAGTGAACGATATCAATAATAAAGTTTAGTTTCATTTACTGAAACTAATTTACTACTGAAGTACAGAACCTAAATCCCTGAACTGGGTTTGTTTGATTCCAGCCAAGGGATGTGCTGTGGCAGCAGTGTGCCATCCAGATCACCCATGCAATCCAGTATGTGGTGGAGTTCGCCAAGCGCATCTCAGGGTTCATGGAACTGTGCCAGAATGACCAGATCCTCCTTCTCAAGTCAGGTGAGTTGACTGGACAGTGAATTGTGGCTAGCTCTTTCCTTTAATTGTATACTACGCTTACTGTATTCACCTTTCAGTCAACATATCAGCTTCAAATCACCACTATTTCTCTCCATGACTCTTCCAGGTTGTTTGGAGGTAGTCTTGGTGCGGATGTGCAGGGCGTTTAACCCTCTCAACAACACTGTGCTCTTTGAGGGGAAGTATGGAGGCATGCAGATGTTCAAAGCTCTAGGTAAGACACCTGCACTTTCTTGTTTTGGTATGAATGAGGTGAAAAAGCCAACTGAAACCGAAAGAAAATGTGAAAAATTGCAAGTCCTGAAAAATGTATGAACAGTCCTCCCTCCCTGTGGGCAATTTTTGCACATCAGCACATTCATGACCAGAATAAGTTTAATGACATTTTCAAATTTTTCTGCCTTCCTCTGTGTTTCCCTCCAAGGTTGTGATGACTTAGTGAGTGCAGTGTTTGACTTTGCCAAGAGTTTGTGTTCACTGCAGCTGACAGAGGAGGAGATCGCACTATTCTCAGCTGCTGTACTAATTTCCACAGGTCAGTGGTCATCCACATTTATGTTTAATGTAGGAAGCAATGTGCATGGAATATGGTGCATGCATTGAAGGCCCTCAAAAGTAAACACGACACAATACTAACTGTTAACAGTACTTCCGCAGGACTTACATCCACATAGTTCTGTAAGTGTGTGGTTTTGAAACCATATTATATTCATGCCCTGTTCTCCAATCAGTATATGTCTAAACTATTGCCAGTAAAAGAAAGAATCCCTTTTCTCTACCTAGATCGGCCTTGGCTGATGGAGCCTCGGAAGGTCCAGAAGCTCCAGGAGAAGATCTACTTTGCTCTGCAGCACATTATGCAGAAGAACCACATGGACGAAGACGCACTGGCTAAGGTAGGCAAAGTCTTTAAAGGGAGATTAAAATACTAACAACCTTGTCCCTGGCTGTGGTTTATCAGTCTGAATTTTCTCATCCTTGACCGTCTCTTCCTGTTATCTGGCAGTTGATCAGCCGAATCCCAACACTGTCAGCCCTGTGCACGCTCCATACCGAGGAGCTTCAGGCCTTCCAGCAGCTCCACCCAGAAACAGTCAACGTCCTCTTTCCACCACTCTACAAAGAACTCTTCAACCCTGACCCAAACTCTGCCATGGCCATGCCCAAATGACTACCTGTGGTCCAAATGCAACAAATGGCGCCAGCAGAGGACCAAGAAAACAAGACAGCCACATCTGACGAGACAATAGCGGTTGTTTCGACTATGTCATCATCGTGGCAACCACATATTTCCGAGCTCCCCCAGGCACATTTCAGGCTTGTGGGTGAGGAGTCATCTGCTAAAAACTTAGAGTTACCGCCAACAATACTAGGAATGTCCAGCACTTATCCCATCCTGTTCACCGATACAGTCTGAAGAATGTATATAAAAATGAAACGTGCCCCAAGCCACAACCTGAGTGGGGCTTCCACCTGTCTCCTGAACTGAACTGACTGACCAGAAATGTACAGACTTTAAGACATCTAGGAACAATTTTAAGATGTCGATCTTTTTAAAAAAAAATGGGTAAGTTAATTTGATTTCACTTTGAAAAACAAATTGTTTTTCTTTAATTTTTTTCACATGATGATAATGTGAAGTTGAAGAAGCTGGATGGGGGAGGGAACTGTGGATTTAGAAAGCTATTGTAGATATTCTTCTAGTGCAGAGAGGATTCCAGTATTACTTCTTGTTCTGTTAAAATAAGTTAGTCCTAATTTAAATATACAGCAGCCCATAGTGGCTGACTATACCTTGTCTATGTGTTTTTATTTTATTTGATAGTTTCTTGTGTACAGAATTTGTAAAGTTGAGACTTGTAAAAGAATACTGGGTAAAAACTGGGACTCAATTTGGGTTTTGTTGATATATAGAAGCCTTGTCTGGATTTTGTTCATATGTAAAGAAGGTACGACAGCCTTCTGATCAGAACTTATAGAAATGTAAAGAGAGCATATGAAGGATTTAAAAAGAAAATAATGGGTACTACTTTTCAAGGTGAAGATATATACATAAATATTCTATTTTGCAAGAAAAAGAATCTGGCAGATTTGCCATACTATCAATCATTTTATTTCTCGCTGCAATAATTAAGTCCAATAAAAGCTGGACTGCTTTTGAACAATCAAACAGAAACAACTAATCAGAAACCAGGACCTCACAGTGAACCCCCGCATCTCTTCCTCCCTGCCCTTTACCCTTAATGTACGACCTCCACATGAGAAAAAAACAGTGCATTCAATTTCTAATGGTAGTTTCTAATCAGTCAAACTTGTAGGAGTACTGCATACCCTCAACCCCCCCAAACCACTATTTGCACAATCCAATCCATGGATATCAGTCACTCCGGGCTGTGAATATGAAGGACCCTATCTCTAAAGAGCAATAACTTTCACACTGCCTTTCTGATCTCACTCCTCTTTTTTCCTCCTCTTTGTATCCAGCTGTTCAGAACAGGGTAGCAGTTTTAACTAGAATGCACTATTTTCCTCCTCCTATCATTGATTATGTCTAACAATCATCTCTACAGACAGCACTCATTCCACCACACACTCTGCAGTGTGACACAGTCTGATCTGGGATTGGACATAAAACAAGATCATTGACTCAAAGATGTGAAAAAATGCACATTAGCCTCCAGTGACACTTTTAAAGATTTAAAGGACACAAGCTAAAATGTCACATCAACAATTAATACAGGAAGCTGTGGTAGACAATCACGTTTTTTCCATAAATCTTACAGTAATTTTTTTGTTGTTCACAACAGCTTTACATTTATACCATCAGAGCGTGCTGTTACCTGCTGAAGGAACTATTGAAAAATAGTTGGATAATTGGATACAAGCTTTGAGTGTTTCATCATACTTTCAAAAATCTCAGCTTAATTTAAGCCACTTACCAAAATAGGAGACCCTCTACACAACAGTAGCACTGAATTTATCAGCTAATGGTACTTTTGTAGTTTAACTAGCTTTTGTCAAGCTTAAACAAGGACAGCACTTTTACCTCAACTTTAAACGGTATGATTAGTGGACTCTATCTAGTCTCATTTAAGCACTAAAAGTGAGACCTTCAACGCATAGCGGCCAAATCTTTGACACCCTATAGACACAGACTAGTACTATTATCTATTACCATTCACAACACAAACATGTTTATCCTTATGTACTTTGTTTTTCATTTGGAAAACAACACAAAGCAACAGCATGGAGGAGCAAGCGCCAATTAATATTAACTCTTAGCAATCTGCTCACATCCATCTGTTCCATGCTGCGTTAGGTCCTCCAGAGTCCAGGATTTTTCCGCTTTTTAATCAACTTTCATCTTTCCTTGAATCCCTCACCCCAACGCAGATCAGAGGCCAGTGTCTCTTAAAGACAATCACTTGCTCATTAAGGCTCGATGCACTACACAGCATCTCTCAGGGAGCAGCTCTTTTTCTGACTTTGCATTAAAAGAGGGTTTAATATTTTTGCAAATTTACAAAAAAATAAAATAAAAAATTAATTATAAAAGAATAACTTTTTAGGATAAAAACGTAATCGGCCGCCAATGTATGCCGGCAATGGAATCTGCCCAGACAAGGCTTTGATAGATGTATGTCTGTGTGTATGTGTGTATAGAGCATGAATTCACTGTCCAAATTTCTTCGAGCCCATATTACATGACAAGTACCGTTACATAGCACAAGAAAAACAAAACAAAAAAAAACTATGTGTATTTTGGTGTTCGCTTGTCACCACTCATGTTTACTGCTTATTCTGCTGCTTTTGGGACAGTGAGGGAAGTCCAGTAGTAAATTGTGATTCAAGCACAATCAAGACACCCCCGGGACAGTGAATTACATCTCTGAAAATGAAGTTTTTGTGTATGATGTTTTTATTTTCCCTTGTTAGACTGTGAATCAGAGGGGTGGGGTGGGTGGGTGTTGTGAGGGGGGTGTGCTGGCAAGTAAGAGTGGCAACGCAACACTGTAAGTAAGATACTGTAGCAATAAGAACTGGAGGCATTTACTACTGTCATGTTTGCATTGTAAGATTATTTTTTATTTTATTACTATTTACTATTATTATTGTTCTTATTATGACTACTATTCTTCTATTACTATTAGCCTATTGTTGTTCTGTTCTATTTGCATGATGTTTCATGGCAATGAAACTTTTTGTGTTTTCTCTTCTCATGATAATGTGGGTTTCGTGGGAGAGGTTTTTGACAGGGTGGGCAACGGGTTTAGGGCACATTCCACGTCAATTTAGTCAGTTCAAACATTTTTTTTCACAGGCTGAGAGAATTTTTAAATAAAATGCTCTAATTTATACACAACCAATTTAAAACTTGTTGCTGGATTTTAAATGACCCCCTTCCCCCTCCCCAACCTCTGAATGTGTGAATTGGTACCACCAGTCAGTATACGTCCCTTTCTGAACTGGCCTTATTGAACCGGATCAGAGACCCCTAACCTGCTGCGGGAGGGAGCGATGTGGGTAGGGGAATCTATTCTGAATGTTATGGAGTAGCCTGTTCAGTGTGAGGGGCTGAACGCATCATGCGCCTTTACCACTCCATCAACACAGAATGACACCACACAGCGCACAATAAAGCAAATCGTTGTTCTTCATGACAACTCGGACAACTTGTGCAGACATTTTTAATATACTTGGTTTGAAATGTATTTCCTACACCTAGTCAAATACACTCCAAACCTCCTTCTCCCTTCTCCCCAAGTAAACCTTGTATGAGCGCGAATGTGTGTGTGAGAGACAGAAAAGAGAGTGAGATGATGTTTGCTCTACCAGTGCTTTGTAAACTTTCTTGATGCATTACACATGTGTGCAATTGGAGTAGCGTTGAACATGGTTAATTTATTGTTTAGAATGTCTTTGCATCCCAGCAAGAGCAAATAAAACAAAATGTAGCAATCTGTAGCCGAAACCTCAGAGGTACTTGGGCTACAGAACCTCTTTTACACACTGACAAAACTACAAAGCAAAAACAAAAAAAGAGACATTTTGTTTGTTTTCAAAGTGCCATAGCTAGTGAGGAGAGAAGGACTGGCGGAGTGGGGCATAGATGCTTTACTATGTGAGTTTACATGACAAACCAATCAAAAAAGGGGAACTCCAAGGTAAATGTGTATTTGATTACACTGACAAACTGTTTTTACATTTTATGCTTTTTTTCATTTGGTGGGGACTCTGCTGGACTCTGAACTCTGACTTTACTATAAATCCATGAGCTCTGCAGCAGAGGTTTCATTTTCACATGAGAATGAAAGAGTGTGTGTGTGCGTGTATGGGCATGCATGCATTTGCAATAAAGAGAGCCACAAACACCCATAATTGATGGATCAGACTGGGTTGAAGTTCAGAGCTATGCAGGGGCCTTAGTGAGTCCTCCTTTGAGATGTATATACAATGTGAAGGTCTGAAGTGATTTTTGTTAAATTCTATATTTTATCGCTTTTGTAGACATTTTGTTGTGGGAAGAAAAAAATAAAAGAAATTTTATGGGTGCATTCACGCTTCGTTTTTCTGACTCACACATAAAGATTTATCTTTTTTTATACTCGCTAACCATGAAACAGTTTATCCCAGTAAATGACTCTAATACAGATGTAAAAAGCAGTAATTAAGATAAAAAAATTCACCTGTTATTACTGTATTTCTTAATGACTTGAGAGACAGTAGATTTTTTGCTAATAAGATTCTGCAGCACTGCCTTCCTCCTTATTTCATACACTGAAAAAATACATTTGCATACTTTGTGCAAATTGCAATAATTTGCAATTTATTTTTTGCAAAATTGCAACAATCTTAATATTATCTACCGACCTCGCTTATGGTGAGAAGTCAAAGGAATTTGAGGTTCCTCGCAAAGGAATCAGTGCTAATACAGACACAAAGTGTTTTACAAAAACATCTGTCTTAGAAAAAGTGCATGTGCCATCTTTTCCCTACTCCCTGGTTCAAAGGTTACATCTGAGTTTCATCGTCTTCTTGTTTATCGTTCCCCGACGTCAGCTCTGCCTCACTGTCGGTCTCGTGGCTGTCCTCACGCTTCCTTAAATCTGAGCAACAGAAACATCAGTTAGCGACATGTCACTCCAATAACTCAGTCATTACCACAAGAAAGAGAATACTGACAGGCCTGGGAGGAAGTCCATGCATCCAGCATGAATAATTTGGTTTGATTTGTTGGAGAAATCTTGGAGAGGACACAAGAAGAGGAAGAGGAAACACAACGCACCTTTGAAATATCAAAACAACTGTGTCTGAATGTTTGTGTTTGTGTGTTTGTTTGGTGGGCTTGTTTGTTTTTGAGCACAGTTTCTTTCCGCGCAGTTATCCTCTAGATGCCGGTATCATGTCTACCCAGAGACGTTAATTAATAGCTAATCAAAGCTAATGTCTCAGCAGCACATTGCCAGCACAAAGACATGATTAATACGTAATCAAAGGCCGTGCAGCACAACGCACAAAGCAGGGCCCACCCCCATGCCTCAAACACTACTGTTGTTATAGAAATAAACGAACACTCGCGGCTTAATTAGCTGGCTGTTGGGTGTGTGCTGTCTTCATTTGAAGTTGTTGGGGATTTCTCTCAGAGCCAAGTTGGCCTCCTGAGTGACGACACAGAGGTGACACACAAATACATGCATATGCACATGTGCACAAGAGGAAAAAATACACAGACAAAAAAAATGTGATTGCTGCTCCACATGTCACACAACCAACTTGACAACAACTATTTTTGAATGCCAATAACATGTTCTCTGACACTTTCTACAACTCTAAGACACTGGTTTTGTACATTTCTGACCTGTTAGGCCCAGTCTGCGGCAGCTGATACTGCAAGAGTGCTTCTGCCGGAAACCAGTGATTGCAGCATCTCCAAGGTTGTCAGGACCAAAAAGCATTCCCCCCCTGCTGCCACTGCAACAGGGTCAGAGAACATAGATTGAAAAATGTGCTATAATCACAAAATCAGAGATGAAACGAGTTTTGATTGATAATGTATTTGATAGCAATGATTAATGTACCTTCGGTCATCTGCCATTATTACTGTTGGATCAGTCAGTTTCTCTCCTACACCTGTCAAAAACAAAACAAAGGAATGAAACAATAACTGACATGCAAACATACACAGGCATGCCACAAACACAGAAAAATGACCTGCCTTGTATATCGAGCACTAGCATCTCTTTGCATGAGTACTCATAGGTCCAGTGGGAGAAAGCAAGCAGTGTTTCCTCCAGTGAACAGCAGGGGGTGATCTCTTCTCCTGTGTTGTTGTTATATTTCCTGAAGTCACCAGACATGTTCCTCTCAATAGTCATCCACTGACCATTAGAATGCCAGAGGACCAGTGACACATCTAGAAATCTGGTGGACAGAAAAGGCCGTTGATACATGCAGAGACACACAGAGAGACATGTGTATACTACACTGTAGAAAAAAACATACATACCTTGGTGAGTGATGCATATCGTCAGGTTTGATCATGTTAAACACCTGCATCATCTTCTGGGCTGCTCTCTGCTGCTGGATTTCCTTTTACGATGGCAAAAAGATGTTACTCATGACATTCTAGCAAAATGAAGCTAAAGTTCAGTGATCCTTGATGTGCACTACACTGACTTTTGGTACACTTACCCTTAAACAAAGCTGCAATGCCGTGCTGCCATGGAAGTACCTCTGCCAAGCACGAACCACCTCTGGCTTGAAGGCTTTAACCACATATACCAAACCAGGTTTAAGCACTTCCTGTTCTGCCCAAGTACACAGCATCCTGCAGCCCCGCCGGAGACCGCCATCCAGAGAGCCCTCTTCACTGGAGAGGGGCTGCAGCATGGCAGACTGGCCCCGGGATGACCAGGAAGAGACTGAGCTGGTTTCAGGATTAGAATCAGACGGTACTTCCTCCAGAGAGTAGACACTCACCTCTTCACCACCTGCAAAGAATGTGGGGGAGAAGTTTGTTGTCAAGTAAAACAAGAGTAATAAACAAAAAAGGAGATGCCAAACTAGAAAATTACCCAAAATGGAAGACGGGGTGAAAGGGATGGCGTGGGCCAGTCTCATCAGATTGTTTCTTTCCACAGCTGTTAACACACAGACACACATCTGTCAAAACTAGTCAAGTATAAATACTCTAAACAAAAGCTTAACAGATTATTCCAGAAAGAAAACCCTTTCTGGATTGCAGTGCGGCAACATTTCTTGTGTTGTGTATGTCAATACCTGAATAGTGTGGATACAAATTGTTAGTGGACTGGAACGAGGAGCTTTTGGCTGCAGCACCAAAAACAAAGGGAAATTTCAAAATACAAAATACAAAAACTGAAAACTTTAACAAATTCAACATATTTTGGGGTAGATTTATTGAAGAAGTATGATCAGAAGTACCTTCAGGTGCATTCCCACTCTGTAAACTGCAAGAGAGACATGAATAATGTTATGTAGTTATTACAACAAAGTGTCATGAAAATCAAGGTTGTTATGGTAGACAAGACTTACGAAGACCTCCGACTCATAGACCTGGCCCAGCTGTTCCATGCTGAATGAGTGGGGCTCCACATTTCCTAAAGGTCATTGTTGGTAGGTCAGGTTAATCATACTAATCTCACTGACACAGAATTAATACTTAATACTAATTAATGCTTCTACTTTCTCAGTTTTTCTAATGTTAATTCCAACAATATGTTTCTATAGTTTACCTGAGGACAAGTCATCTGTTTCGGCAAGAAATTCATGGGTTCAAAATCTGAAATGATATTATCAAACACCAAATGTATCACTCTTGGTAATAACTCATTGCACCTATTTACACTGTGCTCGTTTTTTAACCTTTATGTTGGGCTTCTTGCATAATTAAATGCAGGCTAAACCAACAGGCAGCTCCTTTTCACTATCATTTAATTCTCCAAATGTCATTATTGTTGTGCATGCACACACGGATTTAACTGGATAATACAATATAATATTTACTGTTGAAATCTGGTTGAAAGGTCTACTTACTGATCTACCACGTACTCAGTCTAAACAGGGAGTACTTACTGAGCTGACTGAGGCTGTTTGAAGCTGACCAACATGTAGGTTCTCCTTTTAACCTCTGCCGCCTTCTCCAGGACATATCAGACAAATGGGACGGTATGGCTTCCTATTTTCCATGACAGATAAAGAGAAAAGGGGATATTTTCTTTTTTTTTTTAGTCAACAACGTTTCAGTTTTTTGATGCAATGTTCAGCGCCATTACGGAATCAATGTCTAGATGGTTCTCCTGTATCTTCACTGTCTTCCTGCTCTGGCTTTTCCCTCTGCTGTCCAGGGCTTGAGTGAAGTCAGAGGACTTGGACCACTCTGCAGAAACAATGACACACACACAATCTGTTTGAGTGTGTTGCAGCTTGAACACACATTGGGCACAAGAGTGGATATAAAGTATATTTTTTCCAATTAGAACAAGGTTTTATTTTATTTTTTTATCATAAACAAGACGCAGAGAAAATAAATAATGCACATCTGCATGTCCCTTTATTATTAGCCCTCGTGCTTTCACAAGAATGAGGTCAAGATCTGCATACAATATATGCTTATCATAGCAATCTCTGAGCTAAAGCACTCTTTTGTTCTGAACCATGAGCTTGTAATAAATATTTTTTTTCTAGTTCTCGCATTACCAACTACAACAATACCTTGGCTCCTGCTGCCTTGTAGTGATCTGTTGTCCCCAAAGCTGCTCCTCCCTTCGTCAAGAGAAGGAAATGAACCCCTCGTAGGACTGAGGGGTGCACCAGAAAAAGTTATATTCTCCATACTGGATGACAGAGACCTGCAGTAGCCATAGGGTAGGTCATAGGGTAGGTCTCTGCCTCTGGTGGATTTCCCAGGTCCTCTCCACTGGCTGGAATATCTCGATCGAGAACTAGATTCGCTATCATCAGGTGAAAAGGCTGGATTTACCAAACCCTCAGAGACGTCTTGTGGGTCAGACATAAGGAAAGTATTGCTAGAGGTTCTGCATACATCTATATTAGACTGTGCACTTTCCTCATCTTCCTCTTTCTCTTCTTCATCTTCTTCTTCTTCTCCCTCTTCCATGGATGTTTCCTCCTGACTGGGATACAAATATGGGTCACGTGTCCAGAGTTTATGGTGCGGTGACTCCAAGCCTCTGGGAGAAAGTGGAGAGCCACAGCGGGATGGTTCACAGGACTCGCAGGTTGTTTCATCCCTGACTCCCCCAAGATGAACTCCGCCAGCGTAAAAGTGAGATATGGCCGAATGGGACACAGGTCTAGAAACTCCCAGCCAGTTCTCACTGTGAAGGTTAACTGTAGCAGACTGTGAAGGAAAAAAAGTGTCAAACAAAACATTTTAAACTGAACAGGTCCCCAACTATAATGTAGTAAATATACTGTTATAAAACTGAAAGGACATGGCAAAATATTTTAGTTGTCTCCTCCCTAAGATGTCATTTTAATCACATTCTTTATTATAAAATGACAACATACGAGAAACATTACCTCCTTTTCTGTGTCCTTTTCCTCGTCTGTGTGTCCATGACTTCCTCCAGTGCTTTTACTGGCATCAACATGGCGCTCCTGTGATGTCAGTCTACTTGTCACCAGAGTGTAGCCCTTTAGCAAAGAGGGTGGGGTACTTTTACATGACTTGGCCATCACACGTCGCACATTAGGAAGGTCAGAGTCTGCTCTGCTTCTGTGCGGGGGGGTCCAGCTGTGAGGGAGAATGTGCCGGGATGCTGTGATGACTCTACATTGTGCCAGCCGTGCCTCCTCCTGATGCAGGCTGTCAGAAGCAGAGAGCAGAGTGAGGGTGTCCACAGCCAGTGCTGAAAGGTCCTGAAGTTGTCCCAGCTGACAGTCTAACTCTGACAGGCTGTCCTGAATGAAGTTGACCTTCTCTGAGACCTCCCCGACCATCAAGAACATCTCTTCTGCTCTGGTGGAGTAAAAGTTGATAAAGAATACTATTACAGTTCTGAAATATGTTTTAGTTTTTCTCATTTAAAATTGTTTTTTTATTGCTGTGATCCAAATTTCATAGCTGACAAAAATCCTGAGCGCAATTATGAAGTCATACCAATGTCACTGCATTCATATAATACTGTATGTCACATATAAAATAAGAGTTTCTACAGTCAAAAGAATGCACACAGGGTAGGTGCTTGTGTAGCCTCTTTTTAGCTACACACACAGTCTAGGAAAGGATAAACCATAGAGCGAAACAATTCTAAAAGGTGTTGACTGATATTTTGATTTTGCCCAAGGGGGCCTCGACATATGAGGGCTGAAGGGACATCCTTTCTGATAACACAAAATAAGAAGTGGCCCTTTGGTTGCACTTTCTACACTTCTTTATACAAATCAATAGAATATCAATCCAACCTCTCAGCTGTGGCTCTGATCCTGTTAATCTGACTACTGTCAACACCTGCGTTCTTCTCATGAAAGTAGGTCTGTACACATTTCTCTTCAAACTCATTGAGCTTCTTACGATCCTCATGACCCAAATTGAGCTCTGTTAAAGACAAAAAAGAGGCCTTGATTGATTTGTAAAATAATAACAGAAAATTAATAACTGAAGGTGTTTTTTGGGGGTACTCACTAATTCCAGTGACTCTCTCCTCCCGCTCAGCATCTCCACGTAACTTCCTATAGATGGCTCTCAGTCCTAGGGCCATGTGACTGAGGAGGATAAGGGGCGGGGGCAGCCACGGTCTCTCCTGAAAGGTCATTATGTAGCGATACCGGTTGTATTTCCACAGCTTGTTAGATGTTGATGCCATGTCAAAGTAGATGTTGCTGTTGAGAAGAAGTGTTTTTTACTGTTTGCCTCCCATAGTAAAAACTGTAATGTAGATTTTTTTCAAAATGAACTTGCTTACTTAAAAAATGCAATCAGGATGTTGACCATGATGATATACTGGACGAACATATAGACTGCCTGGAGGAATGGTATAAGAAAGGACGCAGGAGCACATGGCTGGCCGTCATCACATGCTGTCGATGCAAAGAGACACACAAACTTTACATCAGTGTTACTCAAGAACGTCATTATCAATAGAAATAAATTGCCAAATGTCTCAAATTATTTTTGGGTTGGTGACGGAGTAACAGTTGTTAATTCATTAATCAAAATGTGATACAAAGGTAAAAGACTGACGGACTGTTTTCATGTGGCAGATGATAAGTGGCAATTTAACCCTGCAGGATTCTACTGTTAAGCACACCCGTCTGAGAAACGCTAGACAATACGAGATGTATCAAGGTTAAAATCTATTGCTTTAAAAAAAATGTTAAGTATCTTGTGTATTTTATAGAACCACTGACGATCTATCTCTGTTGCGTAGGCCTCTCCATATATCATCCAGTAGGGCTGGAAGACTATGTCACGAGCAAGGCCCCAAGACGGCTCCTCGTTTGGTGACAGGATGGCTTTCCTGGACACACCGAAGCTCAGCAGCACTATTGCCATCATCACCACGATGAAGAACATGTTACTGGTCTGGGTACACAGAGAGAGAGAGAGTTGGGAGAGGTGATTTGATAAATGCTTTCTTCCTCTCCAGTGAGTGTGGTAGAGTCTGGACCTACCATCTTTGTGATCATGGTGAGATAAGGTCCAGCATGCTGATTGACAGCCAGCAGATCCATCACCTTGACGAACCAGAAGATAATGTCCAGACAGTAAGCAATGCGTCCTGCTGTCTGGTAAGGATCAGCCTGCCAACGCATTGCTAGACCAGCCAGGAAAAGGAGGATGGCAACAAAATCTGATTTGTTCCAGTACTCTGAGAACCAAATCTTCAGCTTCTGACTCAGCTTCCTTGGCTCAGACATTAATACCTTAATAAGAGAAATATATGTGGATATAAACATTATGTAGAATTAAAGTATATTATTCACAGCAGTACATAAAACTTAATTAATGCATTGCTCACCTCTCTGGTTTTCTCCACTGCAGTGGACAAGATGTATACTATGACCAGCCACTCCTGAACACTGGGTTGATCATCCATCTTTACCAGGACGACGTAAGAGAATAACATCAAAAAAGCCAGGTAGGACATCTAAAGTTGAGACGTAAGGAATTGAGAAACATTATATAAGATGAGAATGATAGACATTAAATTTCACACATGCTGCATAAAAGACAAGGGCCATTTAAGACATGTATATACTTCATTCACTATTATGACACAATGCTAGCCACCTACTGTATGAAACCAGAACTTGACAACAGGAGCCGTATAGAAATCATAGAATCTTGTGATCCAGGACAGACACTGCACAGTGTAGGAGGACATCGTTTCTGAGACGGGATCATGACATTTGTCATGGAAAGAGAAGCCTCGCTCTGCATCCTGACTGTCCTATGAGAGTACAAGAGAGTAAGACAAGAGAAGAGAACTGCTGATAAGACAAGTGTGACACTAAGGCTATTATGCTTTTGCGCTGCCAGTGCAACACACTGGGCACTTTACCATGTGATCGGTTCCCTCAGTGGCTGGTGCTGACATGACAGAGTCAAGTCCAAACAGCATTGTCTCATGGGTTTGTGGTACATGGCACATTTCAGCTTTGCTTTTAAACTCCAGTATCAAGATGGCAGGGGGCATAAGAAGGCTCAAAATGATCTGAAACAAAGAGATAACAAGGGTGTCAAGTAGCCTGTTCTATTTAACTATCTCGAGAATTAAGTCCTACTATACTAAACATGAGCTGAATTAAGCAGCATGTTAAATTAATACTGGGTCAAATGACAAATGTTAATGCAAAAAAAGTATGTTTTATGCGGTTTATCTGACATCTTCTTCACAGTTTACCTTCAAAAAGGAGTTTTTTCTCATGTTGAGCGGACCACTCCAGAGATCTGTAAGGAGGGTCTGAGTGCAGGAGTGTGAGACGAACGGTCTATGACATGAAGACACAGCCATCTGTAGACAGGAGAAGTGGCTCCAGGCCTCCATCTCAGACGTAAGCAGCTTCATGGCCATTTGTTCATTCTGACGAAAGGCACAATCTAAGACATCCACTGCCAGCTGGCCAAAATCACTGAGACATAGAGACAGGAGAGCCACATATATACAAAATAATACCAAAACCAAAACACCAATGAATGCAGATAATACTAAAACAAATGACAAATAAAGCCAACAATTTCTACTTTTTTCACAATTATTACTCACAGTGAATATGTCTTGAATCGCTCTACAATGTTGTCATCCATGCTGCTCTGCCGTGCCTCAATGGCCATGGAGCGGTAAAGTTTACAGGCCACAGTCACACGTGCCAAAGCTTCTTCACCGTGTTGCCAAAGGAACAGTGCCATCTGCTGCCGCTGCTGAAGCACAGCCCACACAAAAAGGTCGTTGAAGTTGAAAGGAACCAGCAAGGAAGCATCTGCAAGGCCTGGACTCTCAGTCGTCTTCTCTTGACTGCCCCCAGGAGACTCATCTTGATCCTAGATGGCAGTATGAATAAAAGAATTGATAATGGAACCGAAATTTGTTAGGACAGACACGCCGCACATAAATGTGACTGGGAACAGTGGAGATGGAGGGCAAAAAGATATCTCGAAGATACAAATGGCTGAGTTAGGGCAGGGGTAAATCAAAGTCAAAAGTCAAAGTCAGCTTAATTGTCAATTCTGACATGTGCAACACATACACAGAAATTGAAATTACTTTCCTCAAAAGTCTACAGTGCAGCAACTTAAACACAAAATGTACAAATAGGAGATGTAAAAAAAGCAGGTAAGGAATTGAGCTTCCTGACAGCCTAAATGTAACTTACATAGAATACATATCCCTGACTGACCTTGCGTTTGTAGGGCTGAGCAGTTCTAAAGAAATGCAGGTCCTGGAGACTCCGGCTCCTCTGAGAATTTGCAATCAGTCCCCGTCTGTTCTTAGAAAAAGAGGTGGAACTGTCCTGTTTGCCCTCCTACAAACAACATGCATTATTTGTTAGAATTTAAAAATAAATTCAGTCAAACAATTTGCAGGACATTTATCAAAACACGGTGGATAAAATAAGACTTCTATCAATGAGCTCACCTTGTCCTGCATGCGGCTGTATGCTGCTCTGAAGTGTTTCCGTGTGTAGGTGCTTCGATATGCTCCTCCAATGAGGTACTCTATCACTAGGCCCATGTCAATGAGTGAAAGACGGTAACCTATAGGAAGAGTAGTCTGTATACACACACACAGAGTAAATACACATTTACTACACAGATATAAATCTCAGTAATTTAAAAAAAAAAGCCTCAGTATCTATACAGATCTATAAAGTAAAACAAATGCAACTGAATAAAATAGAGATTCTGCAAACATTTGTTTTTTTTTGGTTCTGCCATTTCTAATATACAACTTAATATTTATTATATTATTAGTATTATTTAACAATAATTACAGGAATCCTCATCTTGACTACTTGCCTGTTTTGCATCTTCAACAAGGTGATGCAGGAAGCGTTGTGTCTGCCCCTGCGGCTGTGGAGAGAAATATTTATTATTAAAATCTACTGGCTGCTTTTGAGATGCTACATACAGAAAGAGCTCTGCAAATGTAACTTGTTTTTTGGGGGGCTTATTATTTCAGAGTTATGAATTAGTAAACAAGCTTTAATACACAGAAGACAAAGGCAGCGTGGAGAAAGCCAAGTGTGAATGTATGACAAAGAGCTCTGTGATTTCAGAAGCATCCTAAAACAACAACTGGGAAATGGATGCAATTGACCACGAAACACAGCACAAAAACACTTACAGAGGATTAATGTGATTTCAATCAAAGCCACAGTTTGGGAATTTGTGTTTCAAGAGCAAACAAAAGAAGTGAATTACAAGGGGAAACAGAAGAGGAAATAGCAAAGGAAGACAAGAGTGGGGTGAGAAAGGTATCGCTTGAAAAACATTGTTCAGTAATAGCTGGTTTAGTTTCAGTACATAATACATAGATAAACATATTGGAACAAACCGTGTTGTAGAGCTCTTCAAGACGATCCACAGTGAGGAAGCGGCTCATGGTCATGCCATTGTCAATCAGCATTTTAACAAAACTAACCCGGTCCATCACCAGAGCGTCCAGCATAGCTTGCTCCAAGGAACCCACCTACAGACATCACATTTAAATGACAGCCATTCATATGACGGACTGCATTAATGGCATGTATTTGACTATATCTCATGGGTCTCACCTGCCAGTGCTGTCCGTACACCAGGACATCTTTTTGCGCAATGTCAGCCCTGTCCCAAGCGAGAGCCATACTCAGCTGCTCCAAAGGACTGGCTTTGGTGCCTGTTTTTTGTTCAGAGTGAAAAATACAAGAAAAATCAAGATAGGTTAACACACCTTTGCGCTTTCTGACATTTTGACTCGGTGGAACAATAATAATCGTTAAAGGTTGGAACTAGTCACTCCACAAAGAATGTAGCAACTGTCAATGTTATCAACTAAGTAAAATTTAACAAATAACAAACAAATAATTACCCTTGAGAGTAGTAGTCAAAATGGCTGCATCAGGTGCCATGTGGTCGTCTGACTCTGAGTCAAAGATGGTTATCTGTTGTTCAGAGACATACTGATTGAGTACCCTGTGTCAGTCATAAACACACACATTCCTAATTGCTGTTTTACTCACAGACTGTCTGTGATCCATACACTGCAAGAGGAGAGTGTAGAGATGAGTGGCTTCTGTCCTCTCCACTCCGAACACATCTCCAATCCTGACGAGGAAATCCTCTTTAATGTCGGCCTCCAACTGCCTAGAAAAGCATTTATAGTCACAAATAATAAGAATATTTTATATCAAAGCTCTCTCTTCCCACGTCCGATACTGACTGTGCAGACTTCTGCATTCAGGGGCAGTTAATAAAAATGTATCCAGTGCAGTTTGTTCTGGTGTGACTTCCACATCCACCCAACTTTAAACACACCTGACCTCTAGCTAGTTTTTAGTTAAGTGTCAGTTTGGTCTAACAAAACATATGTGATACCAACACAGGTATGGGGCGTATCCGAAACCCTGCCCACATTTTCTCTCTCACACTGGAATAGTGTAAATGTTTGCTCCTGAAAGTATAGAATACATAATACATATAGGTGCACATACCTGTCCACAGCCGTCTGCTTGTGTAAAAAAGCGAGCAGGTCAGCAGCCCTGCCCGATCCCTCAAACACAAACACTGGAACAGGGGGATCGCTGCTGACATACTGTAGCACAGTAGACACAATGGCAGGACCCCCCTCCACCACCACACACACCACAGGCACGCCCTGGTTCAGTCCTACAAGGCAAGGGGAGTCACGTCAAATCATTATGCTTTCTGCGTGCATTGCACACAAACACACACACACATATAGACTCACGGGGATGTATCTTCTGTAGCTGGATGTGCTTCTCCAGCTTCCTCCTGAGGCCTTGCTGACAGCCATGTTTTCCCAGCGTTCCATCATCCGCCAACAGAAAGTGAGAGTGGAAACCATTAAGACAGGACCTCTTGCTCAAAGGGTTCCCCAGCGGCTGGTAAGGCCTGAACACCTAAGTCAATGTGGAGTTAATCACAACAAGGATATAGTGCATTACAAACATTTCAATGCTTTCTGTGTCAGATTAAAAAACTAAAAAGAAACCACAATGTTAATACTAACATCTCTGCCTATGAGGTCCATGTTGTTGTCAATCACTCCCCATGGTGTAATGCCTACTGTGTTTCTCGTCCTCAGGTCATGTCCTCCAAATATTTTCACTGCCTCACCTACATACTTAGACACACCTAGAGAATATGTAAAGAACAGCTGAATGAACAGCAAATACACACAAATGGCATGCTGTTACACCTCACACACCCCATAATCCAGAATAGACCTACTCATACAGTCCAAAACAATTATACGTCTATATGGCATACAGAAACGTACTGAATGCCATGTAAAAGAATAACACGGACTCCTGCTTTGTAATACATACCTGTATTAATGCCATCAGTGAGTATCCATGCCCCTGTGCTGAGGGCAGCAGTGATCAGCCCTTTGCTAAACGCCTGCTTGACTTTAGGGGGTAAGCTAAAGTTTTCTGAGCCTCCGTGGATGGTCAATAGTAGCTTGGGTCTCTCCATCTGCCACTCCCTCAGCATCAACTGGAGAAGCGCTTCTGGTTTGGAGTCCACAGCCACACGAACATACTAGAAAAATATGATAAGCTCTTGGTGATTTTGCTAGGTACTGCAAGCTTGATTGTTTTGTCACAATTGTAGATAATAACCTAGCTTTCATCCAGCTGGAAAAGTCTGCTTACATCATAGCAAACCATAGTTTATACAGTCATCTAAATCTAGATCCCTGCCTCTGTAACTGTAAGGAATGAAACTGGTTGTAGCTTTTTTATTTTCAATGTAAATGGAGCAGGTAATACATACAGTTAGTAAATATACAGACCTTTGCCCGACAGACACGGGTGGCGGTATCTTCAAAGTCTACGGTCCCATAGGCGTTGGTGGGACTGGCCTTGGTGTGGAGGTCTGTGGACCAGTCTTCCTCCACATCCTGTCCAGGACCAGGATAGAGGGATACTGGAGGAAGGGAATCTTGCCAAGAGTGTTCCCCAATCAGGCGGCCACAGCAACATCTAACAAACACAAGCATAACAAGAAATGGTAGTGAGGGGTGGCAGAGCAGGAGCTAGAGTTAACTGAAAAACTATAAATATAAAAGAAATAAAAACAGTAAAAAAGAAAAATGAACATGTTTAAAAAAAAGTTACAAAGAAATTCCCACAATAACAACAGACGAACTTCAGAGGAACAGGGAGGGGTATGTCTGTGTATGGTATAAATCCACACGTAAACACACAGTACATAAACTGTACCTGATCAAGTTTTGGCATACTTGGCATACTGGAATACATCTGTAAGAAACAGGAAATAACACATTGTCAAAGAATCCACATGGTCCCTATTCCTGGAAGGCCGAATATTTCCCCTCTCAGAAAAATGCAGTTTCCAACCACCGCTGTTAATGTTATACTTTGTTCTAATAAAACAATCCAACCATGACTTCTTCTGAGAATAATGAAATCCTGTACTCTAAAAAACTAATGAGCATCACAGCAGTAAGGTCGTGGCTTACCTGTGTAGGTCCCAAGACAAGGGGATAAACTTCACACACTCTCTCCTGAAGAAGGTTTCCTCAATCCAAGACTTTCGTGACTGGAAGAAGAAAAATAATGTTTACTGAAAGCACACAAATCCTGGAGCGGTCAAGCACTACATTCTCAAACTCATCCTCCAGCAAGAAAACACGCTAATCCTGACAAAAATGTAATCAGTGACCTTCTCTGTGAAGCTCATTGCAGTGCCCGCAGCGATCTACGCACTGGACACTCAGGGAGCTAAGTGCTGCTCCCTCCCTGTCATAGAAACCCGAACTGCACTCTTCAACAACACTGTCGGGATGTGAGCTTTACGAATCCAGACCTCACTCAGCTTCTTTTCTTCATGCTTCCCCTGGTTTTTAAAGGTCTGTGCTCCGTTTCCCAGCAAGGTTTAACAATGGCCTCACTCAGTAGAGCACTGTTGGTAGGAAACATACACACATCCCTTTCCTGAGATTAGCCCAGACATGGACGGGGGAGTTGGTGTGCTCCTTCCCTGAGTCAGATTGTGTAAACACTAAACAGTGTAGCCGATGTAGTTTAAGTCTTTTTTTTCTTTCTTTTTACTATGAATAGACTGCTTTACAGACAATAACCCTCAGAGGTTTGACCCAAGGTAGAGCTGTAATTTTAGAATTATACTAAAATGAACCAAAGCAACTTTAAAGGTCCTAACCTATGTGTGGTCATTTTATGCGATTTATAATGATAAAGTTACTTATCTAATCTAAGACAAATCTTCAAGATTCCTTGATAATTATTTAGAAAAGACATTGCACTGTCTAAATGTCTCTTTCTGAAATGCGAAATCTGTGTCAGTGCTTTTGGGGACCTTCCTATATACCAGACTCATACTGTGTTTTTTCTTTTTTTCTCTCTTTTTTTTGTTGTTGTTGTTGTTGTCGGCGTAGTTAATGTATAATGGTCAGCAACATGTAAAAAAGTAAAAACATAATTTTAAAAAATACAATATCGTTTGGTCTGCTCAAAGACAGAAATTATAAGGGTCTAATTATCTCATCCAATTTCGTCCAATTAAAGCTACAGCTGTGTTGCAGTAATACAGACCGAAATAATTATTTTTAAAGAAGCCTATGATCAGTACAAAGTCGAGTAGTATTTAGATAAGTTACCTAAGACATGGTTAATTTAGTTATTATAACTAAACTTTGCTAACATTCGCTAATTGCTAACGACAGCTAATTAGTGAATACTTTTGAAACGTCTTTTGAACTCACTGGAAACAGGCTGAACAATAATAAACGCTTTAGTAATAGGTTCATGACTTACCATGGCTGAAAACTTGGGTGAAAACCGCGCAACTATCCTAACAAGGGTTTACATTCAGAGCACACCTCCTCATCATTAAAGCCCTGACAAGGACTGCCCTTTTATCAGCCGCTGGTCCAAAGGGCAGTTCGAGCCTTTCCAAGAAGCCTTGAGGAGTTCATGACCTCCTCCTTCAAACACAGTAAGAACTGTTTCACCTCATCTGAGCAGTCAGCAAACGGCAGAGGCGATAGTGTTGTACACCATCCCACTTCTGTTTCACAGGAAAACCAATAATTATATTTTTATTGTAGACTCGTACACAGCCAACTATAGAATCACATCACCTACAAATTAATTTGAAACCAGCCCCTATTCAAACAGCACTCTTTGTAAACACCTGGATCACATCTGCTTTTGAAGGAGCGATGATGAAATCTTTTCATTCAGAACACAATTAACTGCACAAAAACCAAAAACTTAACATGACTTAATACTCTTGCTTTATGTGAAACAAAGTAGGATGTTAATGTGCCTCACTCTTTCCGTCACTCATGGCCTGCTCTAACCTGATAGTCATACCTGTCCTGAGTGATGCAATCAAAAGTGACCAGCTACAAGACTATAGACTACATTTGGAGGTGGACTGGCCCACACAATGCATCCTGGCAACATTGACAGACTGCCTACAACTTTTCTGTTTAGCTTCATTCATTCATTCAAAAAAAAAATCATTCTAGCTGTTAATAACAAATGCAAACAAGTAAACAATTAAAAACAAATTATTGAATACGAGTAAGCTATGATACTCCATGATAATTTGGTATGTAGTGAATTAACAATAGCCATATGGATTTACATTAAGTTATGCATTTTCTCAGTACAACTGGTGCCCTTATTTACTTTTGTTGCAGATACTCTTCTTTCACTGCAGTAAATAGCGCTGCAGTAACTACTTCGATAGACGGCTCCAGAGTTTGAGTTATAGTCTGAGATTGGAGCCGCTCTTAAACAACCAACTTCACGGCTGAGATAAATAAACAGTAACTTAATGTGTGTGCGTGAACTTTCAGTGAATGAGACACTTCACAGCTTGCTCCAAGGTTTGTGGTTCTGAAACGGCAGCATCCATATCCACTGGACAGAGCACCTGTTACAATATTCTACTGCACCCCAAATGTGTGAGTTTATTTGCATGCAGAGCACGAAACTGTGATCAGATCTCGAGTGCCGGCTTGAGATGTGTGTGGCGATGCATTTTAACGCCAGGTGTGAACACATGTACTTACAGCTGGATGCTCGTGATCAGAGCAGCCAGACGTCAATACCAGGTCCGAACAATGCCTGAGCTGGACTGTTAATCAAACACACTGATAACAACACACTGCTTAAAGTAAACAAAACTCAATTCAGATGAATATAGAGACCTCTTTTATTACCAATGAAAACAACTCTCACAACAATGGAATAAAAGTGCCAACACAGCAGACAGTGAAGCCTTTAATGTGGTGTTTAATACATATAAAACTATGGGATAGTTGCAACAAATTAGTTCTGAAAGACAGTGTTTTGTGTTATCTGCAGAACAAACTTGTACACTGTAAACTAATAAAGATGGCAGTCATTGCTGTACACCAGAAATACTTTTCACACAAAGGACATCCCTTTCAGAACTGTAAGAACATATAAATACTGAGCCCTTTCTACAGCCTGCATCGCTCTGACAGGGGACATCCCCTTGTTGCATCTCAACTGGATCCATTTCAAGCAACTTTACTGTGCTTCTGATCTGATGTAAAGATCACATGGTGCTCATTGTGTTTGCCTGGTAAAAACCAGGGCAGAAAACAACAAACCTAGGCCCTGTGCAAAGCATCTTCAGGTCTCCATGGCATCAGAAGAAGAGCCTTTGACTTTTGGCTTTTCTTTTGTTTGGGAACGGTCATCTTCTAGCAGTGAAAGGTCAAGTTCAGGTAAGGGGACCCTCCAGAACTGGAAGGAGTTGTATGTGCAGTCTTCAGTGTTTGTGTCGACATCAGCCTTAAAATGAAGAAGAAAAACAAGAAGCCGATCTTAGCAGTAATGTCCAAAGGAACCCACACTAACATTTTCAAACCGAGATAAAACCTGAAGAGCTTGGTGAGAACTCACCATAGACTGGGAAAATGCAGTTTGTGGACCAGACAAACAACCGAGACTACAGCAAAGAATTAATGGATAAATTGTGACATCTAGTGGACATTCACTGTAATCACAACAACTCTCATTTCCCTGTAATGCCTCGTGATCGAAAAACGAATTCTTGTGCTATTTTTTTAAAAAACTTACTTTATCATTAGTTTTAGGTATCGCAGTCTCTGAGCTCGTGCAGTCCTTTCTGGGTCGTTTCTTGGTGCATGTTGTGACTGTGTTGGAGCTGCGATGCTCCTGGAAACTTCCAGAAGTCAAAACACTTGCTGCTTGCTTCCTTGCGTCGCAGTGTGGCGTCTTGGGGAAAAGAGCTCCTTCATCCTCCCGCCTCTCTTGGTCCTCGAAGTCATACGGCCTCTTCCTGCAGCGGCTGCCCAACAAAGCCATCAGAGATGGTGGGTTCACACCCCCAGCCGGAGCCATGCTCTCCAACTGCATGTCAACTCTGCAAAGGGAGCGGAAACATCTTTTGGAGGGTAAGTCGTGCAGCTGAGTGTCCTCGGTGCGTCTCTTTGCCATCAGAGCTACTGCGTGACTGATAACACAGCAATAAACAAAGAAACACGTGGCCCTCTGTCACAGACACTGTCTATAGTTGTTGATGTTGAGCATGGACGTCTTCTAGCTCCGTCGGAAAACAGTAAAGACCGGTAGTGGAATTACTGCGAAGCAGTCAGAGGAACCAATCAGAGGGGAGCACTGCTGTCTAAACCCCGCCCACAACCTACTTTCTTCCTGTGGCGGGTACATTTTGTTAATACACTACATCAGAACAATCAAGGCCTTGGATATATGGTGAACAGCCAACATGATCAAGAGGTGGTAAAACTCATTTATTCATGTATGGTGCAAAAGCTAGCCCATGTGGTTGAATCCAACTCACAAGCTGCTGTTGCTCAAATTCCTGAAAAATTATCTGTGCATCTCTAAAGGAAAAGTGGTACAGGACTGGTTTGAGGAACACTCAGAACAAGTTCAAGGTACTGACTTGGCCTCCAGCCAGTCAAGCTGCTGAGTGTGCTGGACAAACAAGTCCAATCAAGCAAGTCTGGTCCACGGAGGCCCCACAATCGGAGCTGGCTGAATGGTGTATAAATACATCTTGACCACATGAGCTCCTGTCATGCCTCTAAGTTGAAGCACACCAGGAACAATGTATTTGAATTTCAACGACTGCCTAGAGATGAGTTTTTGTGTTGTTCTGTTAGTCTTGTAATCTTTTAAACATGATAGAATAAAACAAAAGAGCTTTAAAATGTTTGGCTTTATTCCAAAAATGATTAGAAACCAGAAATGTAGATGAAAAACGTTTCCAACTTAAAAACAACTTTCCTGAAAGCTGAATGGCAATCAATACAACGGAGCAGATGGAGTTATTGGCACGATATTGGAGAAAAAATAAATACATTTCAAAAGCAAATGTTCACGTCACATTCTTTGTATTACACACGCATACTTTCAGGCAGTGGAAATTTACAGAGATAAGAATCATTAAGACTGAAGGCCTTAGTAGTTAAAAGAAATATACTCATCATGGCTTGTAGAGGAAGCTAAAACAATAGCAGCCTATGGTAAAGGATTCATCTGAAACCTAGGGATCAAGAGATTTGCATTTCTTTCCATACGTTACAGATAACATGGGACTGCAATACTTCATGTTACATTCTACATTTGAAGCCATATTCAGGTCCTTTGACTGTCCTGCCAAAACAGAGCCTGTGGAGTTGGGTAATTTTGTTTCCCCCAGGAAAGACATCTTAAAAAAATATATTTGACAAAAAAAGAAAAATTATGTCCACTTATTTCATTTTTTTTTTTAATTTCCTGTGTCCATTTTCTTTTTCTTTTTTTAGTCAAATCTTTTAATCTTAGTTTTAATGGGTGTGCACTGTTCACTGTTTTTGTCAAAGAACTTCTTGTCACGTCCTGCTGTCTGTACTTCCTCGCCGTGGGGACTTAGCAGCCGGTGGAGAGCTTTGCTGCTGATTGTCATATTCACCATTAACGTACAGTGCAGCAGGTTTTCGTGCCACAAAGAACACACAGTCATAAACGTATCTCAACATAGAGTGGTCATTCTCTGTGTAGGTAGTCTGCATCGACTCTTTCTCCACCTGGAGGGGAAATATGAATACTGCTTTACAACTGGAGCATGTTTTTTTAAGGAAACTTAATGTTAAGCTGTGAATATTAATTAAATTTCTTGGTTTACCTCGATGTGGAAGCCTAATTTAACCATCGCTGTCCTAATGTCTTCATAGCTTAGTTCAATTGAGAGCTCGTTGGCCATGTTCTCAAAGTGATACAGCAATGGGCCTAAACACAAATGGAAGATTTAAACAGTGAGATACATTTACTTATGTTTGTAAACAACATTAATTTACATCCTATACACGAGACATTTTGTTGTTGTGTTTTTTTTTTTCACGTCAGGCACAGACATGATAACTAATGTGATCAAAATGGAGACCAATACACGGACATGCATGGAGACAATGACCACATAACAATAATGTCGAAAGTATACATGGCTTGCAAACTCCAGTGGCATAGAAAAGATGACTTGCCTCCACTGTCAGTGTCTTTCTGCTGCCAAAGGGTCAAACAACGCTAAAGGGTAATTTATCTCACCCTGGCGTATTGCCCATATGGTTCTATGGTGCTAACTTTGCGTTGTCCAACTCTGCTGTAGAGATTCTGGGAAACGAGAAACCTAAGATGTGACATTCACATGTCACAGAGTGCAAAGTTACCACAACCTATAAAGCAACAAAGTGCGGTATTTCCCTTTTCCTGGAGAAAATCCTGTAATTCTGTGCACCCCCCCCCAACAGTATGTAGTACAATAGACAATGAAAGAATGAGAGCATGCCACAGAGAGTGGTAGAAGACATCATCTGCATATGAAAAATATGATACACACATATATACAAATGCGCGCACACACACACACATACACAAAAAGAGAACATATCCATATATTCTGGGTATTTATAGGTCTGTTTTTTTGTTTGTTTTTTTACTTCAGCAACGTGCTATTGTATAGTTTAAACATAAATAAATATTTAACTCACCCAAGTTGATCCACACTCCACCGGGCTTAAGAATCTTCCAGATAGTCTCCACATACTCTATGACATTATGAGCTGTGTCAATGAAGAAGCAGGTGGCCACACAGTCCCAGGACTCTGACAGAAACGCACATCGTCACTTTTAGTTTGTATTACCAAGGTGCTCAATTATTCACAATTTAAGGTGAGCCCCATATTATGAACTTGAATTGCCATTTCAGCATGTGCTTTTTGGAGGAAATGTGTATCCACATTTGACAAGATTGAGGAATGTGTCAATTTCTCCAACATTCCTCTTCTTGAAGGCTGACTGTATCCACATCTTAGAACATGTCAAAGGTTGAACATCTTAGCAGCTATTACTTACCTGAGTCAGAGTATACTTCCACAAAATCCCCTGCAACCATGGAGAAGTCTGAAGTTAGTGGCAAGCTCTGAGGGTTGATGTCAGGGAATCTGATTGGTCGTGTTTGGTCAGAGGATTTCTTGTTGTTGCTAAACTGGTGGATCCAAGGATAGAGGGTCAGAGCGTTCACTTCTTCACACCTGTATGGATCAGTAAAACTTTATGAGCAAAGATGAACACATGCCAAGTATGTAGTAAGAGTAATACCAACAAATAACTGAATGTAAAAAATATGTTTTAACACAAGGGCTTTAGAAATAAAGCTTGAATAATACAAATTTCCTCCTCAAGCAAGTAACATGCATGCAAAGAAATAACTGTCCCTAGATGTTTGTTAAGGCATATTAATGTGTGTGTGTGTGCGTGCGTGTGTGTGTGTGTGTGTGTGTGTGCGTGTGTGTGTGTGTGTGTGTGTGTGTGTGTGTGTGTGTGTGTGTGTGTGTGTGTGTGTGTGTGTGTGTGTGTGTGTGTGTGTGTGTGCGTGTGTGTTACCTATTGAGAACAAAGTTTGAGGAGAAGAGCATGAAGAAGCTCCATTCATTGCCTTGGCATGTATAACCCTGCCGAGCTATCTCCCAGGCTAGACGGCCAAGCCCAGCACCCGGAACCAGCACGCTCACCTTAGACACATCACTGACATAATAAAATGCACAGAATGCACATATCACATAGAAAACACTGAGTAAGTTACATAATTAATTACAAGGGGCACTGAAAGCATAGCACAAGCAGTATGTGTCGGTTTGTGTTACTAGAAAACCACATGCCTTTAGTTTTATTTTGTGTATGCAAGGAGGACAACATATGACTTTGCTGTGTTAGCATGCATGTGTTTGTCCAAGTGAACATTATGTTTCCTACTATTGGTCATTTGGGAAAAGTCTTTGGATCTCTTGGATGATGGGTTGGTAGCAGGAGTCCCTCTCAGCTTGACCTGCTTCACTCCAGTCTCTGACAAACTGCTTTATGGTGGACTTGAGTTTGTCCATGTCAAATGTAGAGGGAGGGCGCACCTTCCTTGGGTCCTCCTGGTCAGATAAGGAAAAGTGACATATCTGCATAACAGAACTGCAAAGATCTGAGTGAATAATGTGTACACACAGTAGACTACAATTGAGTCAAGTCTTACCCTCTCGCCATACTCCATATTCTCAAACATGTGGAGGCTGTTGTCAATGATGGCCTGCAGCACCTCTTGGTTGTGGTCGGCACACCGGCTGATCCGGGTCAGGTTGGTCAAAACAGCGGGCAACAAATTTTGGTGGCGCTGTGAAAGGCTCAGAAACTGACGCTCAGCACGTCTGACTTGGTCCTGGACATGGACCCTGGTAGGAAGAAAAACACTAACTGCCGTTCACTGATGTACAATGTCTTCAAATTTTATTTAGTATGAGAGAGAGTAAGAAGGACAAAGGGTGGAGTAGAGTACCACGCAATGGAAGGAACTGAAGTCAGAAAATAAGCAAATATATTCCAAAGTAAGCTGATTAAATACAAGCTTATTTAACAACTTAAACTAAATAACTTGGATAAATACGGCCCATATCTGTTAGCAGTTTTTCCTCCAAACCCTGGGATCTTTTTCTTTGCTAGCAACATCATTTAGTAACACTGACTGCCGTTGTCTGTTTCGGGCTTTATTTTTAAACATTTTTCGTATACCTGTAAAATCTAAAAGCATCAATTATTCTCCAAAAATGCTCCCTCTCCAGCCTGGCCTCCTCCTCCGGGGTGCATTTTATTCTATCTTTCCGAAAATATGTCCCAGCTTGCGCTCCTTCTACTGCTGTTTCGGCCATGTTTAAAACAAACGGAATATCATCCAATCAAAACGCAACGGAAGTCTTCTTCGTGAGATTTATGATTTCCAGCAGAACAGACTCCGCGAGGCGCGTTGCTGCCACCTACAGTCAGATCAACAAACTGCACTTTCCCCATGATGATGAGTTTTTAACACATTATAGTTTGTTTTGTTTAATGTGAGTGTTTATTTCCATAAATATGTTATTTAAACATTTTATAAGTGTTTCTACCACAAATTCACCTATGGTAATGTAGCAATATCTCAGTGGAACAAACATCAATGTAGATCAATGATACTACCAAAATGCCTGGACTTGAGTACAGGAGTGCATATTTTGAGATAAGGAGGACAAGTGGTGGACATTAACCCTCAAGCAACACATGGACTCCAGAGGGTGCTGCAGTCAAGACTTTTGCACAATACAAATTATGGTGCTACGGGGATTTTATGTTGGACAGAATCTCTTCTGCTGCTGTAAGACCATCCTCACTGAATAACTGACTTACAAAACAAATTTATTGGGAAACATACAGTACATATCTTTCAATAACAATATACAAACAATATATGACCCATGTACTTGCTGTCAGTGCACATCTTGTTTTTGCATCAAAGAACGAGTTACTAATATTTACACTGTCTACTTGGACTTCAACCTGAAAGGACAGGCTAACAAACAAACAAACAAATCCTTGTCATAATGTTTGAATTATTTTTGGCTGCTATGAATAGTCTGACAGAAGTGAAATAAAGTTTAATTTCCTAGTTATGAAACTATTCAGAAGGTATAAAAACTTTGCGATCATGTTTATCAAATTAAATGCAGATAAATCATATCAGAACTTTTGTGCATTTATTGAGCAAATTTCAACCTAAACAATGACACTGACAACCTATGTAAAATATTTCAGAGGAAATAATTGTTCAACCAAGTGAATAAGAAGTGTTTTGTTCATATAGATTTGTGTTTTGCATCATTGCTTTGCTGAATGTCATGTTTCAGCTTTATGGCAGATTTCAGAAGGTTCTGTACTGTAACTGACTGGTACTAGCTAACTATTCATGATTCCCTCCACGTTCACTAAAGCCCCAGTACCAGCTGAAGAAAAGTAGGCATAAATCACAATACTGTGACCGGCACCCTTCAACATGGGTATGGTGTTATTTTGCTGTTGTGCTGTAGTAAACATATCTTTTATCATGTTGGGGAAGAAGCTAAATCTTGGTCTCATGAGACCATAACATATTTCCAACATAGGCTGGTTGGATTTTTCATCACAAAAAAAGTGGTGTCGTGCCACCCTGTCCAGACAGATGAAGAATAGAGTCACATGGAAAAAGATGTGGCTCCTTTGTGAATGCATAATTTTCAGTTGCTTTATTCTAAAATATTCTACATTGTGTCATAGCTTTTTGCTTTGAAAAGTGTTACATTGGTTTGCAGTCGCTTTCCATAGGTTGTACCTTTCTAAAATAAAGATAAAAGAGTTATTATGATGTTTTTTACATCACAAACACCAGTTCATTTGCAACTTAGAGCTACATCTACCCAATTCTTATTCTGATAGGTTGTAGGCGCTCCATTACAAGTGTAATATTACAGTTATAAAGCAGGAGACCACACAAGAAAATATTTCTGAATGTTTAATGTGAAATGAAACAGCTGTGCTTCAACACAAAGTTTTTCCTCCATCAGATTGTTGGGTTGATGATCTTGCCCATGAAGAGGATCTTTTCTGCGCTGCGCTCAAGGATGATGACCATAAATGGACGGTCGAACTTCAAGACTGGAGTAAAGCGGATCGACATTAGCATGATACCCACTCCTGTTGCAGCTGCAGCAGTGGCTCCAGCCTCATCAACATCCAGGGTAGCTTGGTGTACAACCTGCAGTACATTGGATACAGAGTGAGAGGTGGACAGACTACAAGGAAGGAAATGTGCATCAAGCAACAGATGCTCTCTGTCCTTACCTCTGAGACTGCCAGTTTTTGACCCTCTGAAATGCCACTCAGATCTGCACGATCACCAAACATGTCGGTCATTCCCATTTCAGTCAACACATCCTTCAGCTGGTAGGAAGTCTTGATGGAGAACTTTGGAACATAAATCTCGTATGTCCTAAAAACAAAAACATAGACAATTTTAAGGATAGATATGGCAGTACAGAGCTGAGTACTGTATCAAATCTTCCATATTAGACACCCAAGATTTTAAGACGGATGCATAGATTCTTCCAACCTGGGCTTCATCCACCTCAGCCATTTGGTGACATGGCCTGGGTCAATAGCTGCCTCCAGTTCTGCCATATCACCAGGTAACAACAGCAGCATGGAGTATGAGCTGTTGAAGGGAAGGTGGAGGATTGATGTGTTTATTGGCTGATCGTAATAAGTATCAAATCTGGCTTCCCTGTACATCATTTTGACTGGAACCTGAAAATGACAATTTAAATTCCCTTAATTAGAGAAGACAGTATTAAGGATTCACAACAATGCTGTTCTGTTCAGCTGCTCTGAATAAAGCATCATTCTTTCAACCTTGGTGTTCTCATCCACATTAAATGTGTCCTCTCTGGTCCGCTCAGGATCGAATGGAGTTGCCCACTTTCCTGCAGAAATAAAACACACATTACAGCTGATACCTCTGAGTGAGACAGTCTGAGCAGATCTCATCTCAACTTTTACCTTTGTAGTAGATGTAGCTGATGAGATACATGACTGTGTCTTGATTCAAGTTTTCCACCAGTTTGTCTATCTTTCCGTTGGTCTTGTCTGACACATAACTATTGATGGTATTGGCACTTTCTGCGGCATTGCTGAAGTCGACATTGAACCCTTCTGCAAAGTAAGACTGCTTCAGAGAGTCCAGGAACTCAGGCTGTGGTTTGAAGCGGTTGTCCACGAACACAGCAGTCCCCTCGCTGATGTCTTCAGGAGACGTATTGTTTGCCTTTTGGAGGAGTGCACGGAAGGCTTGGTCTACATCACTCTGTGTCACCTGGGTAGAGTTGAAACCCAGACCACTGAAAAGCTGCCTGTGGGTCTCCCCCCTTGCTCCAACAGACAAGGCAGCCAAGGCAACAGAGACACTATCAGGTGAGTAGAAGATATTTTTGCCTTGGGAGTCAGCATGAGCTGCCAACTGCCTGTACAGACGGAAGGCAAATTCTTTGTTTGCTGAAGTCACCAGTGAGAAGCTGCTGACGCTACCATCGACATCGGTGTCTTGGGCGTCCTTGGCATGGCCTAAATGGTGATGGCTTCTCCCCACGCAGACCACTGCTGATAAGATCCAGATACCCAGGGCTGCATGCATCATGGTGAACTGAGACAAAAGTTCAAAAGTTCAGAGCTTTTGGTTACCCAATGTTTGCTATTGCTTAGAGAGAGATTTCTGTGGAGGTTACAGTTTATTTACTCAACTATTATCTGTAGGTTCTTTGTCAGAATGATATTTTCTACCAAAGTTTCTTTTATTTTAGGTTTCCTGTCCATTTCACTCACTTAAAGTGAGCTGGTTTGGACAGAACAAAGTCAAGTACTTCCATGCACCAAGATTTTGTTGACAGTGGTTGGCAGCTGTTTTGGTGACTGTCAATCAAATCACATCAAACCTTTTGCACACAATCTTAATGAAGCTGATTAGTTCAGTTTTAATTTTTTGTGAAACCAAAAATCTTTTGTTTTCTTTTCAGTTTTCAGTCATGATCATTATGCTGTACAAAAACATAACTGCGCATCCAAGAAGATAAAATCAGCACATCCAGTCGGAATTTAAATTTCAGTCCACAGACGTTACACTTAAATACAGTTGCATGTGCATTTGTTCAATGATTAATTCAACACATTGTGTATCTAATGAAATCTATTGAGCTCCCTATTGAACTACTTACGTTCTTCTGGCTGAAGCCCCAGTGCAGTATGTTTCATCAACCAGAGACAGAAAAGCACAGGCTGAACAGTGAGGGACCTCCCATTTATCTGACTGAACGGCAACTGAACTTTGACTTTGTTTATTCTCTGTCTAAACCAGTTATTTGGAGACGGATGTAGTTTGAGCCACTTTATTTGTTCTGTGTAATGGTTGCTGTCTTCCCATGGTTTCAGACTAATTTTGCATACGATACACATTTACTTTATTAGCTGTAACCCATACCCTACATCATACTGTACCATGCGGTGAATACACATTTAATCTTTTATTATGTACAATAGAGAGGTTTTTGGCATGCACAAAATCTGCATCAGATTCATCTTTTTAACGTAAAGTTTTAGGCCACTTAACATGACAGAATAATAAAATAAAATCCTTAAAAGTTTGCAACAGTGGAAACATCTATGCAGTATCTGTACAATATATTTAATAAGTATGTTTTTCCTTTTGTCTGGATCCATAAAAGTTGACCAGCAAGGCTATCAGACAGGCTTCACTAATGTTTGCCAAAGAGCTCCCCATCCAGTTTGATGAGCTGACGGAGAAAGCCTCGATTAGGGATGACACCTCGATTTTCTTTCACAGCACAAATAGCCTCCACGAGAGTCAAGTTCTGCTTCAGCATCAGATAAGCCAGGACTAGAGTAGCAGAACGGCTCACCCCCACATGACAATGCACCAGCACTTTGCCTGAGAATCACAGAGAAACATTAAATTACACCATTCATTTCCAGACACCAAAGCATTTCTCTTTTATTTACATCTTCGCAATTTGTACCTCCTCTGTTGAGAGCCCTGTGGATAAAGTCGGCTGCTGCCTGGAAGTTGACACTCATGTCAAAGCCGCAGGAGTCATGAGCCTCTATGCCCATGTAGGATATCCTAAGTCCCTCATAGATATCTGGCCGACCTTTACGTTTACTGTGAGCAGCGTTCAGGATGTGAGTGATTCGATGCATGGCTAGATCAGTCTGGTTTTCTGCACTGTGTCTGAAAAACACAACACTGGATCTGACTAGGTACAATATAAAGTGAAACTTTGCACTTTGTAGGGACTTCCTCAGGCTCCATATGCAAGAAACACACTTCATAGTGATGCAGCGACATTTAGACAAACCCGTCAGGCATGTGAGTGAGAATATCTTAGAGACTCAAGACATGCTTTCATGACCAGGCATCAGTGGAAAGTCTCACATATCATAGCTGTAGTTTACGCAAGTTCCCAATGTGGAATGCAACTTGAGAAATCTTACGTTACTCATTCTGCTTTTAAATCTGATTTATGATCCATTCCTCTTTCACATATGTGGACTGAATCCAAGTTTTAGCTCTTGACTTAGAGCATTCTCTCTATCTCAACAGAATAATGACATTAGGACAATAAAAAAAGTTAGGGGAACAGAGTCCACTTTGTAAGTTTTCACCAAGAGAAAGATTTGGGATACTCACTGGTCACCAATGTAAAGCTTTGGCCACACTTCATCTGCGTGGCTAATGATGGCTTTTCCAGTAAACAAAAGTCTTTCCAACTCAAACACGGCTAATCCAGGTGAACTCAGGTCAATTTCCACTTTCCGAGGAGGGGGTTTATCATTCCAGGACGCTGGAAGTCTAGCTGTATATGACATTCTTTTCAAGTTTCAGATAGACGTCGGATGTGACCCAGCAGTTTTATCTTCAGCAAAAAGGTACACAACAGTTTGTAGTTGTGGCTTTTTACAGGTTCACGCCTTAGACAACTGTAAGATAATTATTCCCCAGTAAAGTCTTCTGCAGACACTGTGTCGAATGGAGCAGAATGAATAATGCAGCTGATTTTAGGCTCAAGCTTCTTTGCCTCAGATTTACTCACCACTGGGTGTCACAAGAGTTGACAGGCTATTTGACCCTTCCATTAAATCTAGCCTGTGTGCCTCAGGCCCTGAGGGTATGAGTTATGCTTTTGCATTAAAATAGCAGTCTATTTAAGGATCTGAATGCTGCCTGGTGCATGTAGGGAGTGTTGAACCAACCAAGCACCAGTTTCTAAACGACAAAAAAAAGAAGATATTTTCTATGTAGGTTTATTTATTTGATCTAAATATAGATCATAATACTCAAGATCATATTAGCATATTTGAATGAACTACAAAGAGTGACAGCAAAATGTAAATTCACAGTTACAGGAATCTTTTCTCTTAAATTATTCCTCGCTTGTGACAGTTTCAGTATTTGTCAGTTAAAGATTCCCATCTTGTGTTAGAAACATGCATTACACCTGAAAGTATACAACTCTGATGCGTTAGAGCAGAAACTTCACAGGTAAATGAACACATATTCAGCTTTAAGACTTGTCTAGTGCATAATATACAGGCACAGCAGCAGTTGAATTAAATCACAACAATTTCTGACTGGGCAAATTTACAGGTAATTAAAAGTTCAAGAAGATAAAAAAATAAAATAATTAAAACTATGAATACATGAATAGTGACAATAAGGTAATAGTCATAAGGAACGGAATAAGAAAGCAACAACAACAAAAAATATCAGAGAAGGTGGACACAGTTTTCCTATATTTGCAAGGACTGTGAGAGAATGAGGATAATAATGTATCATGAGTAAAGTGCAAAGTGAAGATACTAGTAACTTCACCTTTCGTGCACTTTACACCTGATACTGTGACACAGCGGTATGAAAAGTCCATATGATACTATGAGTCCAAGTTATAATGCTCAAGTGCTGGTTATGATGCACGGTAATGTTAAAGGTCCATATAGCCTTGGGGGAGAAACTCCATTTCATCCTCTCAGTTCAGGCAATGAATGAGTGGATCCGCTTCCCAAATGGAAGACAGTTAATGCTTGGGGTGATAAGTGGCCTTGATGTTCTGCAGCGTGCTAGTCATGCATTGTCCTGGTGTAGATGTCCTACAGGCTGGGGAGGTCCCTCTCCTGGGAGCAGCAGTTTCTGTACCAGGCAGATATGCTACTAAAGGAACTAACTGAATGAAAACAAAGTAGATGGCCTTTCAGAGCTCTGATAAAATTTAGATTTCTTCATCTTTCTTTTATAAAACCGAGCCATCATTTTAAATATGGCAGCACACATTTATACTAAATAAATACACAAAAAAATATGTACACAGTGGAGAGAATTGTGGTGCAAATCTGGTTTGATGTAGCAAGTGTTTTTAAACTAAACAAAACACAAACTTTTTTTCTCATTAATCTGATACAGTCTAGGTCCGATGATGAGCTCTGACATCTGACATTGCAGTGTATGCAGGGTGGGGGAGCACAAGAGAAAAGAAAAGCTTCTGAAAAAGGAAGACAGGCAAATAAGTGTATTGCTTTATCAGCGCAGGGGACGATATCATGATCATGCAAATAGAATGTACGCTTTGCAGCTTAGAGCTAAATCTGTCTAATTCTTACCCGCATTCATAGCATGACATGGGTGAGGACCTGATTCTGATAGGTTGTAGGGACTCCATTAAAAGTGTAATATTACAATAATAAAGCAAGACACCACACAAGAAAATATTTCTGAGTGTTTAATGTGAAATGAAACAGCTGTGCTTCAACACAAAGTTTTTCCTCCATCAGATTGTTGGGTTGATGATCTTGCCCATGAAGAGGATCTTTTCTGTGCTGCGCTCAAGGATGATGACCATAAATGGACGGTCGAACTTCAAGACTGGAGTAAAGCGGATCGACATTAGCCTGATACCCACTCCTGTTGCAGCTGCAGCAGTGGCTCCAGCCTCATCAACATCCAGGGTAGCTTGGTGTACAACCTGCAGTACATTGGATACAGAGTGAGAGGTGGACAGACTACAAGGAAGGAAATGTGCATCAAGCAACAGATGCTCTCTGTCCTTACCTCTGAGACTGCCAGTTTTTGACCCTCTGAAATGCCACTCAGATCTGCACGATCACCAAACATGTCTGTCATTCCCATTTCAGTCAACACATCCTTCAGCTGGTAGGAAGTCTTGATGGAGAACTTTGGAACATAAATCTTGTATGTCCTAAAAACAAAAACATAGACAATTTTAAGGATAGATATGGCAGTACAGAGCTGAGTACTGTATCAAATCTTCCATATTAGACACCCAAGATTTTAAGACGGATGCATAGATTCTTCCAACCTGGGCTTCATCCACCTCAGCCATTTGGTGACATGGCCTGGGTCAATAGCTGCCTCCAGTTCTGCCATATCACCAGGTAACAACAGCAGCATGGAGTATGAGCTGTTGAAGGGAAGGTGGAGGATTGATGTGTTTATTGGCTGATCGTAATAAGTATCAAATCTGGCTTCCCTGTACATCATTTTGACTGGAACCTGAAAATGACAATTTAAATTCCCTTAATTAGAGAAGACAGTATTAAGGATTCACAACAATGCTGTTCTGTTCAGTTGCTCTGAATAAAGCATCATTCTTTCAACCTTGGTGTTCTCATCCACATTAAATGTGTCCTCTCTGGTCCGCTTGGGATCGAATGGAGTTGCCCACTTTCCTGCAGAAATAAAACACACATTACAGCTGATACCTCTGACTGAGACAGTCTGAGCAGATCTCATCAAAACTTTTACCTTTGTAGTAGATGTAGCTGATGAGATACATGACTGTGTCTTGATTCAAGTTTTCCACCAGTTTGTCTATCTTTCCGTTGGTCTTGTCTGACACATAACTATTGATGGTATTGGCACTTTCTGCGGCATTGCTGAAGTCGACATTGAACCCTTCTGCAAAGTAAGACTGCTTCAGAGAGTCCAGGAACTCAGGCTGTGGTTTGAAGCTGTTGTCCACGAACACAGCAGTCCCCTCGCTGATGTCTTCAGGAGACGTATTGTTTGCCTTTTGGAGGAGTGCACGGAAGGCTTGGTCTACATCACTCTGTGTCACCTGGGTAGAGTTGAAACCCAGACCACTGAAAAGCTGCCTGTGGGTCTCCCCCCTTGCTCCAACAGACAAGGCAGCCAAGGCAACAGAGACACTATCAGGTGAGTAGAAGATGTTTTTGCCTTGGGAGTCAGCATGAGCTGCCAACTGCCTGTACAGACGGAAGGCAAATTCTTTGTTTGCTGAAGTCACCAGTGAGAAGCTGCTGATGCTACCATCGACATCGGTGCCTTGGGCGTCCTTGGCATGGCCTAAATGGCTATGGCTTCTCCCCACGCAGACCACTGCTGATAAGATCCAGATACCCAGGGCTGCATGCATCATGGTGAACTGAGAACTGAGAGTTTAGAACTTTCGGTTACACAGTGTTTGATGTTGCTTAGAGAGAGATTACAGTTTATTTACTCAACTATCCATTTGTGGAGACAATCTTTTCTGCCAAAGTCTGAATAGTTTTGGTATTTTGAATATGATTTTCTGTGTTTCTTTTTCATCTCATTTGCTTGAAGTGGGCTGATTTAGACAGAACAAAGTCAAGTACTTCCATGCACCAGTCAGGATTTAGTAACAAAATCTGTTGACAGAGGTCGACTGTTTTGAATAACTGTCACTGTAACTGTAACTGTCAATCAAATCACATGAAACTAATTAGTTGAGTTTTACCCTCTGTAGGGAACCGAAAACATTTTTCTTTCTTTTCAAATTTTCCATGTTTCGTGATCATTATGCACCTCCAGTAAGAAGATCAGATCAGCAAATCAAGTCAGAATTTACATTTAAACACAGCGGCATGTGAAAAAAATCTAACTACCGTACTTACCTACTTCTGGCTGGAGCTCAAAGTACTGTATCAACCAGAGACAGAAAAAGGAGCTTGGACAGCCTCCCATTTCTATCAGTGATCAACTGAGCTTTGACTTTGTTTGTTCTTTCTCAATCATTTATTTGTTAAGCCACTATATTTTTTTTTCTATGTAACTGTTGGAATCAGTGGAATCAAACTAATATTACATGGGATACACAGTTAACTAGAGGTATGATTATTATCTCTTTTAGCCCATACCCATCATCATTTTTAGAATGGCCTGATAGCGGTTGGATTAACAGGAAGCCTGAGGCTCAGATGAGACTCACCAATGTAACCAATAACAAAAAAACAAAAAATGGATTTTGGACTTTGGTGGCCTGAGGTTCGGGTCGCCAGTCAATCGCTCCCTTTGCCTGTGTGCACAGTCTCCCTTTTATAGGCTGCTACTAACTATACCTCGAGTCAGAATACCACTACTTTTATCCACCTCATTTATAATGCCTTACATAGCTAACATTCAGGCATAGCAATTATTTACCATCTTCGAACATTTGCTGTGCTATTGCCCTCTCCAGTTATTCTCATGTTCTGTCCCGGGACATTTAAGAAGGTGTTCAGGCCTCCACCTGAGAAGACAGCACAGGTAAGAAACATTATTCAACACTAGATTTCAAAATATACAGACTGCACCACTAAAACAGTCCACAATCTTCTTCTCAACCAATGTGTCTTTCTTCAGGACAGGACAAGAAGGCGCTGAGAGGCCCCACCAAAAGAAATGCATCTAAAACCTAAAACCTAAAACCTGATCCTTTAGCATCAGATTAGCCAAGACAAGGGGGTGATGACAATGCACCAGCACTTTGCCTGAGAATCACAGGGACACACCATTCATATACTCGAGTCATGAGCCTCTATGACTCCTCATAGATGTCTCTATCCGTCCTTTACATTTACTGAGAGCAGCGTTCAGGATGTGAGTGATTCGATGCATGGCTAGATCAGTCTGGTTATCTGAACTGTGTCTGAAAAACACAACACAAAGCACAGTTAAACTTGGCACATTGCAGGTACTTCCTTACTGCAGGACACCGGAAGTCTGGCTGTTGTTTTTGACCTTTACTGGAAATTTAACGCAGTTTTATCTTCAGCAAAAGTTTCAGTAAAAATGTATAGCAGTTTGTAGTTATGGCTTTTTACAGGTTCACGCATTGAAGACAGTCGAAAGATAATTATTTCCCAGTAAAGTCTAATGCACACTGTGTCGAATGGAGCAAAATGAATAATGCAGCTGATTTAATGCTCAAGCTTTTTAGCCTCAGATTTACTCATCACTGGGTGTCCCTAGATCTGTTCAGCCACTTGACCCTTCCATTAAATTTAGCCTGTGTGCTTCAAGCCCTTAGGGTATGAGTTATGCTTTTGCATTAAAATAGCAGTCTATTTAAAGATCTGAATGCTGCCTGGTGCATGTTTGGAGTGTTAACCCAAGCACAAGTTTCTTTACAACAAAAAGATATTTTCTGTATATTTGTCTGAACTACATATAGAGCATAATGACTGAGCTCTTAATCTACCATAACTTGTACTTGAATGCACTACGAACAGTGAGAGCAAAACATAATACCACAGTACCTTTTGCGGATGCTTTCTGCAGTGGACAAGAGTCAGCATGGACACCCTGTCACGTACAAAGCAAACTGATGTACTTTTTGCGGCGACACATTTTCCATCAAAACCCACATTAACAAAAAATTTGTCTCCTTTCAAAGTCCTTCCATTTGTCCTTTTTCCTGCTTTCAACACATACACTTTGAGGACAAAACGTTCACCTTGCTGCCTATCATATCTGACTTGCAGAAGCCATGATAATGATAATGTGTTATTCACTGGGCCCTGATTATGACCATGTGGTCATTTTTAAACTCATACAATCTATCAGCAAATGATAAAATCCCATATCAGAATATAAATTTAGTTTTTTTTGTTTTGTTTTGTTTTCCTCATTTGTGATCATTTGAATAGTTATCAGGCAAAGATTCCTATCTTGCGCTGTAAAGACGCACAGCACCAGAAAGTAAACAGCTGTTATACATATGAACAGACACACAAGACAGGTGTTTTTTTTTAACCCCATGCAAACCTTGTGATATTATTTTTATTTTATTTTACTTTTTTTTGTAATAATATAAAACCATCCTCTGAAATATGGCACTATATATTTATACTAAACAAAACACACACACACAAAAGAAATATTTACACAATACAGTGGACAGAGGTGCAAATCTGGTTTGATATAGCAACGATTTTTGAACTGAAGCAAACACAAACTCAACAACTGATTGAATTGTTGTTACCAATACAGTCCATAACCATAAAACATTACTGAAAATGTTAAAGAAACCCCTTTCCTTTACCTATGCGTGTTCAAAGAGGGAGGAAGGGAACATAATTTAACAGGTTTTCAAGTAATTCTTAAGCTCATCTTTTCCTATCTGTAATTACAATAGTTCCTTATGAAATACAAAGCGTTCATATGTAGGGGTCATTGTAGGTCTGCACTCAGGAAGTCATTTTATCCAAAAGGTAGAATAATGAGGACAGTGATCTTTGGGGTTTTTTCATTTATCTGCTACAGTCTAGGCCCGACGATGAGCTCTGAGATGTCATGAATGTATTGGGTGCTCATCTGACGTTACAGTGCATGCAGGGTGGGGAGCACGAGGGAAAAGAAAAGCACGGCTTCAGAAAAATGAAGCGATCAGTGAATGTGGGCAACTAAGCGTATTGATTCTATCAGCGGAGAGGACGATACCATGATCATGCAAATGGACCGCAAAACGTAAACGGCTGAGGAAGTAGCACGTGTTACATGTAGGATCAGACAAAAACCGACCCACAATCCTGAGGGACAGTATGATGAAAATCTGAATATGTTTCACTGACCACTAACATTTGAGGCGTGACAATAAATAAATCCATCCTACAGTGACTTTGCTCTGCATTGTGCTGGCAAAGGCAGAACATAAAAGATAAGCTGAGCGAGTGTCAGGTTGTGTAGCCAGCGCACTCAGCGCACTTATGATATTTACAGTACAACCATCAGCCTTAATGTCTAACACTGCCATAACAGTTAAACTGGCATCATCAGACTTTAAAGATTGATTCCATGTACCAGTAGCTGCCCTGTCTTGTTCTCGGCTCCATGCCTCAAATTTTAGGCATCTAATAATATCATGGTGGTGAAAATAACCTAATAATAACATAGCTATGAAGAACAAGACTAGAACCTTAAAGTCTCCATGGAAGATCTAGAAGAAGAAAACAAGACTTAGTGATCCACAAGCAAATAAATAAGTCCAGTTCAGAAAGCTTTCTTCTCCAGTTGGTCGAGAATGGCCTGGATTCTCTGTACAGCCTCCTTTCGGGCTTGCCGGACATTCTCCTGTCCCTGAGTCTCCACAGAGTCCAGCTCCAGCAGCTCTTTGGTGAGCAGTTCCTCCAGACACCGATAACTCTTGTCTGTTTTTTTGCCAACAAACTCATCAACGTCTTCGTGAAGCAGCATAACCCTGGCCATGACCAGCTGGACTTTAGCTAGGCTGGGGTTATCACTCAGGGTTGGAGGTGCAGCCTGACCTGAAGCTGGAGGTTGGGCGGGGGCTGAGGGTGGGGACTCCGTTTGTGAAGGATTCAAATCGCCTCTCCCGGTTTTGTTGTACATTTGGGGAGGTGAACTTATTTCAGCAGGCTTTCCATTGGGTGGATTTGGAGCTGGTGTTGGTCTGGGTTTGGGTCCCACCTGTGGGGCACGTTGGTGCTGTTGATCCTATATTAACACAAAAGAAGAGATAGTATTTATGACACTTGATAATCCTCAATAACAATACCATATAAACACAATCAATGTTAGCTGTATTGTACAGGAGTGAAACTTGGGAATTTGATTTTTTTTCTTTGACATAGTTCAGATCAACGTAAGTATGTGTTTAATTTATCTAAAATAATTAAGGCTTTTTTCTTTTCTTTTTACACGTGATGTATCTCCTGATCAAACACATCTTGTTTTTCATACCAGCCTCTTTCACCCTCAGTTACTTAACAAAACAAAAACAATGCAGATGCTTACCTTGGGTTGGTACGGTGGCGGGGCACCAGTTCCAGTTCCTGGCCATGCTGGAGGATGCGGTGGACGGACAGGGTTTCCATAGTGGTTGTGTGGAGGCTGCTGGCCTGGCTGCCATTGCTGCTGTGAGGGTGCATATGGACCAGAGTGTCCCCATGCGTCAGGCTGAGGGCCGGGATGAACGGACTGGCCAGTCGGGTATGGGGGATTGGCAGGCATTGCATGTCCGCCTTCACTGTAGTGGGGGTACGGTCCAGGTGGGTATCCAGGACCCTGAGAGCAGAATCAGGAGACATATGTTGTCAAAAAACGTTTAACTTCTTATATATCTCAGTCGAAATGTTGCATATGTGAGGTACTATAAACAACGTGTGAAAATGTGAATGTGTGTTTAAATGAACTCACGCTTTGACAGTGTGGACCAGGATAGTGATGATGCTGGTGTTGAGAGTGCGGCTGGCCGGAGGGCCCACTGCTCTGCTCTGCTGGACAGGCTTGGTTAGGATAAGAACCTGGAGCAGGTCTCTGAGGGTCAGCACAGTAGAAAGGGTTCGAAGGGTGGAAACCACTTGTTGAATATTGATTCTGCCCAGGGCTGTAGACTCCGTGGCCGTTTGGATATCCTCCAGGCATTACCTACACAAAAGGCACAAAGGGGTTGAATTAGTAATAATAAATGCCATTGTCTGAGTGTAAATGTGTCACCATAGCGATGCAACAGTATTGACACAGTATGAGCAGGGTTACTCCTATATCCTTGGATTAAGAAGAGGTTTTGTTGCATCATGAGCTGTACCTGTGGATTGTACTGTGGCTGAACATCGGATCCTGAAGGATAGGAGTTTGCATAGTGTCCTGTGGAATGAGACTGAGGGTACCAGTACTGTGGAGGGTAGCCTGAATACTGAGGAGCGTCCTGTGAACAAATTTAACAAAGGAGAGTTATTTAAAAAAAAGAGTGGTTTACATCGATCAGGCATTACATTATGGCCACCTGCCTAAAATTGTACAGTTTGGGAACTAGTGAATCTAGATGCAAGGTCAACACCTTGTTGAGTGTCACTGCTATGAGGTGGAGGTGTCTTGTCTTGCCTGGTCTGGTCTAGGTGGGTGGTACATATCTAAGTAACATCCACATGAATGCCAGGCCCAAAAGTTTCCCAGCAGAACATTATATTGTCACAAGATGGTCAATGTTATACTCCTGTCAGTGGGCATAATGTTGTGGCTGATCGGTGTATGTCACAAGTCATAACCATGGATACAAGCAAACACACAGGAAACAACTTCCCTCCTTCAATGGCACTGCCCTTCCCAGAATGTATTATAACTGAGCAAACAGTGGTCCTGACTCATTATCGCTTAGCAGAACTGGCTTTGCACACACCTGAAACACTGAGCGCACAGTTAACAGCATGAAAGCCGTGCTAAGACTCTGAGGACATACCTCTGTTGCTAAATCCTGCATGTTCTGACATACGTGTTAGCGCGATTAACAGCCTTGCCACGTCAAGATAAACGTGACAAACTTGGCCAACAGCTGAACAAGTAGGATAACCGTAACTATTACATAATGTCAGCTAGCTCCGTTAGCCGTCTAGCTAGCATGGACAGGGCTATACGCAAGCTAGTTGCGTAAAAATGGTTTTCCACACAAATTCGCTTTTTTTAAATTCAGACATAGTATAGGGCATTGATTGTTTGTACTATATCCATTCACTTACCATGCTGTTATTCCAGTTTCCGTGATTATTTGCTGAGTTACAAGTCGAGGGCCAGCCAGTTTTCAGATTTGTCTGCATTTGATGATGGTGCATCAGCTAAGCGCGCTATGCCGCAGCCGTCCAGTTTTCTGTCATTGTAAACAAACAACAACAAAAAAAATTAACGAGCCCCGAGATACTTAGCTGAGTTGCTCCAGACTGATAAAGACAACGTTGCCGTGTTTCCACAGAAGTAGAGATCGTTGTAATCAGGAAATGATTGAATGACGCGGAGCTCGTGTAACGGCGCACTACCTCTTTAATACGGGCCCCAAATATGAGCAAAGAGCTCTCACTCTGCCGCTATTTTCTTGCACCGTGAGCCTCATCGCGGTGTGATCTGCGCTAACATCTGCACATATGTTTCTTCACATTTCTCTTGATAAAATCCAAAAATATGTATATCATGGTAACGTATGCCGTTTGTAAAAAGCAATTATCTGATTTGGATAAAGTATGACTACACTAGCAAAATTGTTGTGATGTTCCGATTCGGTGACTGCCACTTGTACATATACGATCTTCGAAATCGCGAGTGCGTCACACACGTTATAAGCCAATGGGATTTTTTTTTATAAAAATGTATTTTTTAAAATAACAACCAATACTCTAATCTTTAAAATATATTTGTCATCTGCGTTACAGTTATTTACAGATATATATTTTAAGCACATGTACAAAAAGACTAATCATTTCATGACCTTGTAGCACATAAAGGGTTAAACGTTAAACAGGAAGTTTATCCCGGGCATGTATAAAGGCGCTTCCTGTGCTCTTCTTGAAAGAAACATATTTGAAACATTCATGGCTTGATGGTACATAAAAACACAAGAAATAAAATAAACAGCAGCCCAAGATGAACTACGTACCAGGGACGGCAAGCCTCATTGACGACATCGACAGTAAGTCGGGAGGAGGACGTACACCTTCGTTGATAGAGAGGGTTTAGATGTGGCATCGTGTCTGACACAGACTGGATCATTAGCAACCGATCAAAACTGTCATTTAACGTGTCTGTGTCGCTTGTGTCCTGCAGAGAAGCACCTGGTGCTGCTCCGAGATGGCAGAACACTGATCGGGTACCTCAGAAGCATTGATCAGTTTGGTACAAGTCATTTAATTATCTCCACCTTCTTGTATTACTCATATCGGCTCAAAACACAAGTCGGACCGTTTCCAACTAAAGGCCAAATCCACTTCTTAATATGAGTCCCACTATTTTACGTTTGTAAGTGTCCTGTGTACTTTAATCTTCTTCTCTTCTCGTCCTTCAGCCAATTTAGTTTTTCACCAGACAGTTGAGCGCATCCACGTGGGAAAAAAGTTTGGTGACATCCCCAGAGGAATATTCATAGTGAGAGGAGAAAATGTGGTCCTTCTTGGAGAGATAGTAAGTGTGATGGAGTGATGCAAATTGAGGTTCAACATCAGTATTATTAGGCCTGTTACAAACAGAAGTAGTAACTGCAGGTGCTTTATTGGCCATGAATATTTGCACACATGAGGAATTTGTTCTTTACATATCTAATTGTGCACATAGTGAGTAGTGAGCACACCTGGAATGGAGGGCAGCCATGCAAGGGATGGATAGATGGATGGATAGATACTTAACTGATCCTGATGGATCCTGATGCATCCAGTAGCACTCATAAATCAACACAAATTAAAGTACCACTGAAAGATATTTCAAGTTTGGGGATTTCAAGTTTGGGTTCTCTAAAGCCCCTTGAGACAGTTTGAATTGTTATTGACAATTATTATTATATAAATAATAAACAATAAATAATATTTGATTGTGCCAACTAAAACAAATTCCAAATTTAAGTCAAAATTACACAGATGTTAAGGATGTTTAGGTGCTTGCTCAAGGTATTTCAGCCATGGACTTATTCAACTTGGTGACTGTACGGTTCCTAAACTGTTTCGGTAACGACTAGTTACCGAGGCACACAGGTCTCTGGCACTCAGGTCGCTGTTACTGCTGGCTTGAAAAACAGAAAGACATTATGAATGCAACAGGGGTTATAGTTTTCTTTTGTTTATCCCTATGAGACGTGACACAAATGACAACACATCTGGTCTTTGTCATGTGGGTCTTTATTGGAGCACTGTCTGTTTTATACACAAAGCTGCAGTTCAGCCCTGTTCTTACCTTAAGTGAATTGGGGAAGTCCACTGGATGACTATGTTATCCAGTAGTAAGAGTTGGAGGTAGAGCAAGGGAAGCATTCTGGATTGGGCTGTTAACTGTCCTGCCAGAATGGGCTGTGTCTTGTAAGTTCTCAAGTCCCTGATTCCCACAAGGGAGGGGAGAGGAGAGAGAGATAAACCCATCTCAGGAGATATGGTAAGACCACACATTGACACGGGACCTTATAGGCCAGCACAGAGAGACAACGTGACTCATGGACCTGGGAATATCTCTCTCTTTAAATATACCATATGCATTCAGTCATTGATTTGCTCTTCCTAGACAGCGGAGGAAGAGTCTCCAGTTAACGAGGATGCTGAGTGCAGCTCATACTGTTAATGCAGAATTGATGGATAGACGTCACGTCATAATCTAATCTCATTTATATTTTAAGCACAGATGCATCATGGTCTCAAAGCTCAATGTTTCAGAAGATGCTGGCATCCATTGTGATGTTAGTGGTTTGTAGGAGCCTGATAATTAGCCGCATGCACCACTTGAGTTTCAAATCATTAATTTATTTCAAATTAAATTGCCAATTTAAATAAAGGAGAGGAAATGATTCAGCCTCTGTGCTGGCTAGATTTGCAGCTAATTAGAGCTGCTGCCATTTGGTGAGTCACATATGGTCAACAGTGACAAGTTGGCATCAATAGGAAAGTTTCTAAGTTTAAACCTGAGATTAAATTTGCAGTTTTCTGTTTAAGAACATGTGCTGCATGCATTCAAGTTTACATGTGCATTGATATACTGATGAGTACAGGCCTTAAACGGATGTAACCTTGTTTCTGTAGGATGTGGATAAGCCCTGCGACACAGTCCTTCAGCAGGTCTCGATCGAGGAGATTCTGGAGGAGCAACGGTTGCAGCAACAAACCAAACAGGAGACGGAGAAAGTCAAAATGCAGGTCCTGAAGGACAGAGGCCTTTCCATACCTAAAGCTGACAACTTGGACGAATACTAATGCTATCTTGTTTCCACGAACCTGTTCCTCAGTTTGTACCGGATTGAGTTTTATGTTGAACATGAGGGCTTGACAGCATGTCTTTTGATTTGTTTTGTTTTTATTGCGCAAAAGCCAGTATCATGATGGATCTCTTTACTGTAGTATACTGTATCAACTTAAATTGAATTATTTGTGGAAAACACTTTTTGTTCTTGGAATTACGTTTAATGGCAAAATGGAAAAAAGAAATTGTGTTGATCTAAGGTCACTGTGTTAGCAATTTAGCAATCATTTTACAGCAGCACTTTGTATTCTGTCAAGATAATGTGGTGAGTCATTTTTTTTTTATTTGAAGGTATGTGGGTCAGCTGTTGACGAGGAATACTTGCGTTGCTCAATTAAAGAGTTTAGTTTGTCGTTATGGAAGACATGCTTGGAAAATTTATGTTACAACAACATATGACGCCTTAGCCCATTCTGTTTTATTTAATGTATTTAAGGCATTAAAGATGAATGTGGGTAAATCTGGGCCCTCGTCAGCCAGTGTCCTGTGTGATGGCGCCACGGTCCCGACATGCAGACCACGCTGCAATGTGACCTCCAACGTGACTGTGAGGAAGGGACATAATTCATCGGCTACTAATTCACTTTAGGCAGGCGGCATATCAGTGCATCAGACAGACTCATTGTGTCCTGTTAACAGTGATGAGCTCTGGAGAAATCGATCCTCTCTGCCTTCATCAGTCAATAGGCTTGTTAATCGTTTGGCCGGATAAGCTGAGCTCGGTGCACCAGTCTCTGTTCAAGCAGCCTGATGTAGGAACTCATGAACAAGTTCTAGTCATGTCACGTGATCTTTCCTCAGCGGTTCAATTTTATTAGACCATACTCTGAACGCAGCCTGCATGTGGAAAGAACGTTTTCGGAGATACGTCAAGCATGGCTCACAGTTATATAAGCGTGGTTTCCGGCCAAACTTCAAAATAAAACTCCTTCAAGAGACGGAGCTGGATGTTTTTCTTGCGTGTGTTGTAACTGTGGCTTGTTTTTAAATGCTCAGTTGCGATGTTTAGAGATTTCTTGAAAACTTCTTGGAATATAGATACATTTCACTAAATGCTGAACTCTTAAATGTTTTATTTCACAATCCCTCATTGACAGTGCTGCTTTTGCCACCAGGATGCAAGAGACATCAGTTCAAAAATAATTAAGACATTCTAAGAAGTAGACTGATTATTATTTTGAATTATTATACCGTATCTAATCAAATTATATATATTTTTTGTCATTAAACACTTCTCTGGATATTGAGATGTTTCAGCATTAGTGACCCAGTAACAACTGCAACCTCTTTTTAAAAGAAAGTATATATTGCAGACTCAGAGACTCCCCCTGGGGACAACTATTAACAGAAAATTACAATAGGTTCATTGCTGCTATTATTGCACCCAGTCTGACAGTCTTGATAAAATCTTAGAGACTAGCTCACCTATTTTTTTATGCCAGTAATCTAGAGGTAAAGTGGATGTAACTTCAACTACACAGTTATCTAAACTTTAAGAAAAATGCTGAACACCCAAACTCTTCTTCATCCAAGATGAGGTGATACTGCACTTATTCAAAAGGGCAAAAGAGTATCCTACTGGGCATGGACGGAGTAATCACCGTCGCTTGTTTCTGATTTGAGGAACGTCGAGAACAAGCTGTTAAATATGATTCATATCCCTGAAGACTTTAAGCGTCTTTTAGCTCTCAGTTAACATTAACCCATATTCATTTATATCTTCAAGAAAGGCTTATTTAATGAATATCATCCTTACACTAAAGAGTGTTTATTTATCTGAGCCAAACATCACACTGTGCAGGGTGGGGCATTTCCACAGCTGTGAGTTTGTCTTGTTATGGTAGGAGAAATGTAATTTATTATTTACATCTATGAATGCTCTGTTGTCAACATGTTCTCTCTGAAACAAAAAGGGAGAGGGAAATCACAAGAGGCTTGGCCAGGGCACGTTGGCTGACTCGTGAGGAGCTGAGCCAAATCCTTCTCTATCCATCATGTCTATGCATTTTTTTTTCTTGCATGTGAGCAATATAAAATGGCTAAGAAATGTAAAATGTGTTTGGATATTTCAGCAGCTAGAAAACACCAAAATGACCACACTTACGCTGCTAAATTAAATGTATTCATTGTGCTCTTGTCATCGACCACCAGAGGGCGACTATACCTCCATATTCATATTCGCTACAGTATAACCCTTACTTTCTGTCACTGTGACAGGATCTGCACACAGCTCGACTGGCCTCTAATTTGACTAACAAGTGCGAACAGCTCTGTTGGCGCTTCGTGGCGATTTCCTTACCGATATGCAAAGCGACAGGCCACAGAAAAACCAAGTGGAAATGGTAGCATGCTTTTATTTTGCTGACCACTTGGCTCAACTTCTGGTGGAGTTTGTGCCCGTGGCTTGACGCATCTCTGACAGAGAGGCCCAGCCTATTTTGATTACGCACCAACTGGAGAGGAGGGGGGCGCGCTGATGTCCTCTCTGGTGCACTCAGCCAACCTTTGCTGTTGTAAGGTAAAGCTGGTGCTACCGTGGTGTGCCGTGGTAGAGGATCCGCTGAAAGAACCGGATTTGAATTCATCGGAGACCCCTGATTAATTGTTTTCGGCTTCGGAGTGATTTGGCACCCACATTACGCATGGAATGGTTTTGGGGGGATTGGAGTAGAAATGCAGCGCCGCACTTTCAGCCCACAACAAGAACCATGCCCAGCTTACACTGCAAGCAAACCTATGACATCCTGTTTTATCCTTTACGACTTTGATATGAGTGAGATTTGCTTGGATACCGACGAGGAGTGAAGAAAAGAAACGCGCCGTACAAGCCGAGGGACGCTGGCTTTCGCTGCAGACTCTTGAGTTCCGAAAACCTCAGCATTTAGGAATCTTTTTTGATGGAGCTGGAGAACATAGTAGCCAACACTGTACTGCTAAAAGCGAGAGAGGGTAAGTTGACACATAAAGGAGCCAAGTGTAAATATTAATGCAGGCCTGGCCGTGTCACATTTTGCGCTCGGTATGCAGAAAAGGTGGGAATAATCGTAGTGATGACGGCAGCCGCTGCGGACGGTACGGCTCATTACAGCAGGTAAATCCCACAGATGCAACAGGAAGGGAAGAGTCTTATGTAATATATCACAGGCGACAGCATCGTGGCACCGCCAAGCTGTTCGCCTTTTGGCCAGTCGTAACCTAAAATCCCGGATTGTTTTATCCTCCCCGATTTTGACAGATCGTTTGCGTTTTTCCCACATATGTAAGGGCAGGGATGGGGAAGGTGGGGTATTTGCCTCCCACATCCGCTTTCGCTGTCTGTGCAAATGAAAGCGCTCTTTCGCAACATTATGCATGCTGAAGCACACACCGAGGCAGGGAATGACTCCTTTCTAGAGAGGGAATAAATGCGCGAATGCTGGCTGGCATTTGAACGGTGATCTCATGACGTGACTGGTGTTGAAATCTATGTGAGGGGCCTGCGAAGAGAGACTCTGGTTCATTAGAATAGAAACAACCAAATGGGCAAGAAGGCCAGATGCAGTTTGACTTTACAGTCTGAAATATGACAGCACATATTGTCATTAATAACTAATTATGAGGAAGACCGAGTCTACTGAGGACAGAGTGTAGGCCTGAAGGTAAACACTGTGCAGTGTGACTCCTTGATTGTATCTCATGCATGGGATCCTGTCACTGCAGGTTATGCAGCCACTTATATTTAAGTTTTTGTCAGCAGTTAGATTGAGCATGCATTTGCCTAGGCATCTTGGTTTCTGAATATTTTGTTAACTGTTAGCTCTAAAAAAAATAATAACATAATAATAATAAAAGAAGTCCAACTTTACTGTATTTAATTTAGGCAATGCTCAGATAAACTTAAACTAAAATGGAATACATTTACTCTGCCCTACTAGAACACCTTTGAAGCCTTTTTAATGTTCCCGAACCTTTTCTGGGCATCAGAGGGTTAAAAAACATTCAAACATCCTCCTTCCAGGTCGACTTTGTGCAACATAGTTCTGTTTTTCTTTCCCACCATATAAACTTTTATGCGCCACATACTAAATGTGGACGGTTTGCGATTTCTGAAACATGCTTGCAGTCTCATACACAGAGTTTGGTTGCAGGCAGCACATGGTTTCATGTGGTAACAGACTCTGTAGCAGTGTGACGCAGGAAATGACTTTGGTCTGCTGGCAGCTTCTTCCATTTACGTTAAAATGATGACATACCTTAAAAATGGGCTAGTCTGCAAAGAGGGCTCGGGGTGTTTTGGGGCAGTAATGATGTACTAAAGTGAACAAGAAAGCTGACGTGCTGTCAAAACCCTTGTGAGGAATGCATTCGCCAGTGGGTCAGACTAGACGTTTGTTTTATGGGAACAGAGCACGACTGGGCCGGGTGAATCGGGCTTCATGAATTAATAAGAGCAGTTAATGACCCATGACAGATCTTGCTTGTCCCAGCTGCTCCATTGGTGCTCATCCAGTCCTTACACTGACCGTGTGTGGGAGAGAAAAAGGCCTTTTTTGCAATTACTGAATGAAATGGTTCTTTGAGTTAATAGCCGAGGCACGACTTTCTCAGCCGACTGCTAAACGCATCTGTTCATGCAGTCATGTGAGACTGATTGAACAGTTAAGATTTGTTGCGGTGTGTACACACTGAAACATGTCGCAGGTTGTTGTGAGTTGTATCCTTCAACGGTCTGAATTATGGTTTTGTATTGCAGGGCCCAGTGCCAAAGGCTCCTCTGCTTCTCACTTGAATGTATGTATGGCAGAGTTCAGTGTACACAAGGGCTCATTTTAGGTCATGTACCAGCAACAGCGAGAGAATGCGAATAGAGCAAATAAAGACTGTTTATTCCTGTTTGTTTATGCGAGTGCATCATGAGCCAGAGATGAACCGAGAGGCAAGCATCCCCTGTCCAAACTGTCCCAGCTACGCACAACAGGAAGGCCCAGTTTACACTGCTGTCTCTGGCTTGTTTATACCAGCGTCCTCACACCTCCCAAATCGGTAAAAACAGTGTGAGTGGCAGCAATGCGTAGAAGAAAAAAAGCTATTGATATCTGCAGGCCAAAAGCGGCAAAACAGATTCTCTTCCAACCATGCGTTTCTTTTTAGCTTTCCTGTGTCAGCGGTGACTGTTCGGACCTGAACTCTCGTCACTGGTTAGAGGCAGTACGTTGAGATTAAAAAAAACACCTGAAACTTGGTGAAAACCTGTGAAACTAAGAAGATTTAGAGTCAATCTGCTGTTCTGTGTTAATCGCACTCACTTTAATTTCCATAGAGGGAATAAAAAAAGCCGCTCTTACCATATTGAACCATCTCGTTAAGTGACCGCTGTCTTATATAAAGCAAAATGGTATTATACCGTATCGGTTAGATGCAGCCCATAAGCTATTTAATCAAATTGATCGTTACATAACAAACTGAGTGGGCTACTGCCATCCGAGCTCCATCTTCCTGTGGAGCTGCTCTCCGGTCTCTGCGGAAGATTCTTTATGGATGATGAGTGCGCAGAGAAATGAAATCCCTGAATCTCCAGCATGGTCATCTGAGTATCATCTGACATCAGCAGCACTCTTAGCCACGTCGGAGATGAAGGAAATGCTGATTTATTTCTGTGTGAGTTCTGCCAGGCGAGGGAAGTGGGGGTCACTGCAGATCAAAAAGAGAAAAGGCACTCAGGCCTGACGCATCGGGTCGGGACTTTTTATATTTACAGCTGACACATATTGAAAGTGAGTGAGCAGGTTTAATACCAGGGTGTACTGTAGATTTATGTGTGTGTTAGCAGATGAGAAGGGGTGTGGGGATGAATTCCTTTGTTTAAATGTAACCTGAACTTAGCCACTCTGACGCGAGCAAAATCAGCGCAGTAGACCCTGAGCTTATTGTGTGTGTGTGTGTGTGTGTCTTTGTGTGTGTGTTTGTATGTGTGTGCGTGCGCGTGCGTGCATGCTGCCAGCCTCCCCATTCACAACTTTTGCTGGCAGCAGTCGTAGATTCCGAGCCAGGCGAGCAAACGTCATCGGCTGTCGAAGTGAATGAGAGTAAGGGGAAAAACTGCACGGCTGCATCCAGATGCCTTTCTTCAATTGCGGTAACAGAGCAGGAGTATTTAGTTTGGGCGGCTATATGAATTCCACTCCGCTGCCTGAGGGCTTTCTCATTCAGGCAGTACATAAGTTTAAAAAAAAGGGGGAAAAAAAGCAATACAAATTCAGTTCATGGAAGGTCTTCACAAAGCAGAACAAATGTATTCAAACTCATAAAGATAAATATCATAATTTGGTGCTACAGTGGTTACTCAATGAACCGATTAACTGACTGAGTGATCAGACTTTGGTCTTCTGAGTCGAGCAATATATAGCTGCTTGCAACATCTCCGCAGTGCTTATTATGAACTGAATATCTTTGGGCTATGAGGTGTAATCATGACATTGGACGGAGATCATTTCCTACTTTCTGACAATTCACTGAGAACTAATCAGCAGTTTGTTGAATGATGGCAGTAATGGTTTATTGCAGCCATGTTAATTGAAGATTAGTTGCCACAATCAGACGTTGTTAAACTAGAGTTATGTGTATTTTAATTGAGGTTGGCCTCCTTTGTGCGCAAAAGCACAAATGGAAAAAAAAACTTGAATGGAAAACCCTGAATGATAAGTAACTAAATATGACCGTGTCAAATGATACGGGATCGTTCGAAGTGCAAATGGTTTGTCACTGAAACAACATTTGATTGGGGTTTGCTGCACTTGAAGGCAAGCGCGTCATGCTTCTGTGCCGTGCACTGCACCCTCAAGAGGATAGTTTGATTATTACCGACATTACAGGCCAACGGATTAGGCACTGCTCTGAGGTATGCATAAGATAGCATATCAAGCTTGAGGTATGTGTTTGTGCTAGTGATTTGTGTGCTCTCTGAACATGCAGCTCTCCGAACATGCTCAGTCTCTGAGCTCCTTCTGCAAGAGGGAGAGGTGGGGGGGTGTAACTGTTGCTTCATCGTATGATGCCACAGCAAGTCTTTGCAAGCCGGGGGAACAGAATTCTAGTGAAATGAGCTCAGAAGCTTTTTTTTGCACCCTTAACTGTCACACTCAGCTTTGCCTCTCCTGCCTTTGTTGGCCCATTTGATCCTCCAACCTGCCGGCTAATGGTAATGTGAGTATGAATAATATACAGTAGACTCTTTGTCTCTGTTGTCACACTCAAACTTTCTCTCCTGCTTTCACACAAAGAAAAAAACACTTGCCCGGAGTGCTCCTCCCTAAGGACCCCACTGAAAGGATGGACCCGTGGAATAATGATGTCAACTTTTATTGGGCAGAGAGCCTTAATGGAGGAGAGCGTAAAATGCACTAGAGGGAAACCAGCCTGTTGTTTCCTCGCTTGGTTGTTCTGACAGGAAAGAAGCGAGACATTAAAAACAAAGACATGCAAAGAAAGTCTGCTGCTGGTTTGTTACCTATACTTTCCTCAGAGGTGATTCACATGGCAGTAAGTGTGGTCACTGTAACACAAGACCCAGAGATACTGTGTCTATTGACAGTCAGTTCCTGGTAAGACTTTTTATAATAAGCCAGTGATTGAAAAAATGTATTTTTTTTCATATTAATCTCATCCAGACGGAAGTATTTAAACTGTTGGATGCACTGTTTGGAAATGTAGTTTAAACATTTGTGATCCCCATAGGACAAATCTTACTGACTTTGACCATGCTGTGGGACGACCACCATGTTGTGGTTTGCTTGAAATAATTAGACAACTATGCATCTGTTTCCCCGTCACACGAATGTCCACTGTTTCATTTGGGAAGTGTTTAACGTCATCATCTTTCGTTGGAAGTGCAGTTTTTTTTTTTTTTTGGGCACCATCAGGCCAAACTGAGATAAAAACTACCCACACTTATGCACAGTTGTCAGGATGTTAGCAATTGCAGCCATACAGATCCACTTTCAAGACTTTTTTAATTTCATCAGCACTGCAACATGCACTGCTATACTTCAGCACCGCTTCAGTTGAAATTGAAATGTTTCACATCAATTTAATTTTGGCGTTTTGTTGTTTTTCAAGGTGTATCCTCCTCAGTTATAATGCAAGGGCTTCTTTCTTGGAGATTGGTTCCCCATCTTCTATCAGCAGTGATACATAAAGATAAAAAAGCAAAGAAGATGCAGAGATACCCAGTTCTCCATCGACAACACGCCACAAGGCTCGCTGTGTTTTGAGTAGGAGTGTGACTCATTTTTTCTTGAGTGGAAAAATTCAGCTCTCTGGCTCCTACTATCTCTATTGTTACTGTTGCCTCTACCCACACATACAGTATACGTAACTCAGCTGGATGCAACAAGTTCACGCCTGTTCTCTGGGGGTTGTCGAGTGGAATTCTGGGAAATACAGGAGATAATTATCTGAAGTAGAAGTAGACAAGGCAGGCTGAGGGAAAGTGGAAGCAGAAAAATGTGAAGTTTAACAGCTTGCCACTAAAGTACTCCAGGAATGCACTGAGCAGCCAAACCGATAATATCTTTTTTCCCCATTGTTGGACACACAGGTGATTACTTATGCAGCATTTCACTGTGTTTCGATGTGCCTCTTGTGCTTTTCACTGCTACCACAGCTCTTTAATGGAACAGCCAATGAATATTTGATGTGCACAAACCAAATAATCATTACTGTAATTCTTGAGCTACCCTCGCTAATGTCTCCTGATGTATGAAGAGCTAAATGGGAGACTCTGCACTTTTTCATTTAGCTATGCATCCACGCAGACATACACGGTTTGGGGTCAGACATTACAAGGCCTGCAATTAAATGTGGCCATGTAATGTCTTAAGTGTTTAGATAAATCAATTTAAATAATTAAGTGTAACATTTATGCTTTTAGAAGAAGGAAACAGTCACATCTTTATGTGATTCTAGTCACACCAGTTATTCACAGGAACTTTTGTCCTGGAGGTTCTTCTCAGGGGAAACAAATAGACCAGTTTATGGAATATCATATTGTATTTACACAGTAAATCTCAAACAGCACCTTACCTCCCTAGAGGCGAACAAAGTAAAGGCTGAGTAAGGCAAAGTTGCTCTAGAAAACCAGATAAATGGGGTAGAAGCTGAAACAGCTTTCTCTGAGCACTTCAGCTCACTTAAGGCCACTGCACAGTCTCCAGACGTTTTATTATTTTTTTCTTTCTTTCTTTTTGTCCTTCTTTCGAGGGATGTTGCCATGTCACCTTATATTCGGGCGTTGTTTTTTTACCGTTAGTGTGTGTGTGTGGGTGTGTGTGTACACCCACTAATATCTATCTTCATACAATGCGTCATGTGTTCCATCAGTCTGATAAGTCGGTTCTCTTGTTGTCATTGTCATTGTTTGCTGACTTGTGATGTAACAACAGAGTTTCCCTCTGGGCGTGATAAAAGTCGCCCGTCATGAGATGTAGGATTACGCTGCAAAATTGTTGACCCTATCAAAACGTTTATGAAGGTTTGAACAAACACCGCACCGCCTTGTCAGAGCATGGGAGCGTCCTATTATGGCTAGCTGCATGTGGACTATGTTCTGTCCTCCTCGATCTTTATGGATGTGCAAACAGCGTATTACCCAGCATGCCCCGCGCTGTGTGTGATCCTTTGATCGGACTGCCCAGTAGGTTATATGATTTCCACCCCGCCCTCACATTCCACATTTTACTTATTTATAGAACAGGAAACCTGTGGCACCTGACTATTCCCAGAAAGGAAGTGTCCCCTGCCTTCTGCTGCTTTTGTGAGATTTCTGCCCTTCACACCGAGTATCTTCCTGCACATGGTTGTTCTCTTATGAACCCACACACACACACACACACACGGCCACAGTTACTCTTGCGACAACTGTCACAGCTCACCAGCACTGAGGTCATGGACCGGTTCGACCACCTCAGTTTGTATTAACACATTGCCTCTGCCCTTGAGGCTGGCGTCTATTTATAGCAGTAATGTTTACAAGGACACACTGATAGGGAAATTGTTAAAGTTGTTTATTTTTCTCCTTAAATCTTTGTGCAAATGTAGCCAACGGGGAAATACGCTGACCGTATGCCTTGATAAATCTTAAGAACATGTTTTTTTCATGCTGAATAGAGCTACATTGTTAAGGTCAAGTTAGCCTCAGTTGTTGTTGTCAGCACACTGTACTCAGTTGTTGGGACACAGCTGTATGCTAGCATCAATACTGCTGATAAGATCAGCTTTTATTGTCTATGGCTGATTTTAGTTTTATGACTCCTTGTTAAGCGGTTCAACATGTGACACCCGCAGCTAGCCAAAAGAATGGTGTTCCCAGGTAAAAGATGTACGTCACTGCAACATCTGTCGACACGGCGTGAGCGCAGATGTCATAGCCCGGTCATCCCGTTGTTATTATTGTGACAATAAAGAATATGTGCACAGCGAAGCTCGTTCAGGATGGTAGTAAGAGTGGCTGGACAGAGGGACCGACATGACATCATGGTGGAACAACCCAACAAAGAGCGTCTTCCTGCGATAGTCCTCCCCTTTTGCTCAAGTCTGGCCAATGTCTCCCTCGGCTTCCTGTGGCATACAGACCATACACACTGTCTACAGTTAGACAGGACTTCAGTAAGCCGGTTTTTCACATGTTTCTTCTAAATAGGGACTAAATTTTAATAAAGCGTTGCGCTGATAAAATGTTTAAAACAAACAAATCTGTCTTTGTTGACAGTGCAGCTGGCATGGTAAGACTACATAGATGTGTAATAAACTGTTAATGCATAATATAGTATCTTCCGTCTTTATTTACCGCTACATCCCTGTTCACATTGCATACGTAATAGCAGCCACACATGACAGGCTGCAAAACCCACAAAAAGCACAATGAGGAAAGGTGTGATTTATTTTTCTAGTGCAGCTCCTCTCCTGTCTTTGCAACCGATGGATATCTAGCATTGTGTCATCAAGATGTTTCTTGTGATAGAGCAAAGCCGTACGCTGCAGTGTGCTGAGAATCAGGAAGAGGATGTTTTTAGAGTGCCCGTGCAAAACTCCCTGCTTTCCTTAGCAGCCTCTTCGTTGAGTGCTTTGTTTTGCCTAAACAAGATCTCTGGCTTTACCTGCAGCCCTCATGCAAATTAATTCAAAGTATTAAACAGTTGGACATTGTGGAGGAGAAGGAAGAAGGAGACTCTGAGAGAACAAAGGCATTCGTATCATGGTCTGGTGCTGGTTGCCTTGCCTGTGTTGGCACATCGCTGACCACCACAGTATGACTCAACTGCAAGGCCGACATTTAACAGCTCTGACAAAGGAGGTGATGTGAGAAAAAGCAAGAGTTGGATAATCCGAAAGGAATAATCAGTTGTTTGTGAACAAGAGGGTCGGTGCAGGCAGGAGATGAGTGTGAAGAGGCACAGAAATCTACCAAAATCTTTCTCACTTTTTGCATCGTGTAGGTGTAGACGACACCACATATTCATAGCGCTCCTCTCTGTTGGCGCGTGTGCTCTCATATCACATTTTGCTGCAGATGTCTTTACATACAATATACACTAGAAGCTCAGCGTGAAGTCAGGATGTGGTTTCAACTAGTTGACCACAGTAGGCACTTTATTATATACATAATTCGTATCTAGCTCTCACACACTTCGTATCTGAAAGATAGCATAACTGTGTTTGAGACCACAGGGAGGATGTGTACATTTGTGAGCCACTGTCTGGTTAATCGCTCGAGTCCTTTCGTGTGTCAACACTTTATGAATATAACCTCACAGCTAAGCAGGGACGTTTTTGAACGTGTGAATGGATGGGTCCTGCAGGACTGCCCTGAGCTGGTTAAATTGAGCATGAGGACATTACTAGAGAGAGGTCACGGTAGAAACACTGTGTGAGCACAAACACACGCAGATGTTTGGGATGCCGGTAACCCCCTGGTGTTGCGCCAGACGCATGTCATTCCCTCGCTGACCTTATTTTTGCTTCACTTGACGTGCCTTGGTGATGTCAGAGCTGCTAAGCAGAAACATAAATAAAGGGCGGCGACCACACTGCCTGCATGGAACAAATTAGACTGACAAGTTCCTGTGTGCCCGCAGATCCACTGTGTGGAGCATATTTCAGCTCGTGTGTAAGTGACAGACCAGGCGAGAGTAAGAACTTTTTAATGGAGCAAGAAACGAACGATTAAGAATTTAGTGTTTTCTGGACGGCATTTACGAGCGTATTCACGCATTTAATAGCTTACTTTTGTTAAACAGTAACTCAGAGTTACTAATCTTCAAGCATTGCAACACACTACATGAACTGATCTTTTTCCACAGAGGCCATATAAGATGTTAAAAGATCCTGAGCCTGAAAGGGAAGAAAGTTGGCATCCAGATGGACTGGTCTGTAATGTGGAGAATAATTTATGCTTTACATTTGCATGTTGGCTGGGTGTGTTTGCTTTGCATACGGATATTCTGGTCTTCGCACAAACCAGGCCTCTGTTGTTAATCATATTCCTTCCTGGAAATAAGTCCTTAAGTTGTTTGTTACAGCTGGACAAATTAAATATGCTGACAGGAAGAGATTGCGGAGCTGCTTTGTTTGCTCTGATAAATGTTCCATATTCACCTAAATGTGGCCCCTTAATTGGACACCATGCTCACGGATCGTGCTGGTCGTCTATGGCAGCGGTTCCCAAAATGAAGGAGATCCCAGAATGAGATTACTGGACGGGGATTCTAAGATGAATGAGAGGTTACACAAGGCAACACTCTCAGACGTTGCTTTGTTTCAGTGTCTAAAAGGAATGTGTACAACTGATCTGTGACGTTATTTAAGTGCCCATAGAGCTGTAAACTCGCAACCTCATCCAACTCCAAAACAAAGGAGGAGGGGGCGAGGGGGAACCGAAGGAGCAAATGAGGTCAGTCATCTGTTGGCAGCAGCGCAGTCAGGACTCTGTAGAGGTGACAGTGACAGAAAATCTTCAACAGAGGCTGAAAGGGGGGAAAAAAACAACAACACAAGATACAAGACACAGCTGACAAGCAGAACGTAATGGTGGGAGAGGTGATGTTTCAAAGAGGGGCAAAAAAATGAAAAATAAATGAGTTTGTAGAGCACTGAGAGGCACAGAAAACAGGACACGGAAAGGAAAAGGAGGAACTACATTATTTGTGGTTGTCTGTGCATTGTGTGGAAGTTGAATGCCTGGGTGGAGTGCAGAAGTTTGGTACAATTATTTGACATGCTGCTGACCCTTCGCAGGAAACCTATGCCATTTGGTGGCCACTTTTATCCACAAATGCCTTACAGTAGCGTTCATTGTGAGCACGGTGGCCCCCGTGGGGGATGACCTTCTCCACTCACTGTACTGTTGTGCCTTTTGGCAGGCATCATGTTTTTATTAAAAGAGATTAAAATACTAGACCACACAGCAAACCATGCTGATGTTTTGTCGAGGAGCATTATTTTACATATTAACAGTTTCCACTGAACAACTGGGGCTTAAATAGGGAAGTGTGCCTGTTTATAGCTTGTTTGGTCTATAGTTATGTTGATGAGGAGCAGGTGCTGGAAGTTAATGATTCTCTTAGGGGATATTTTGACTTGAGTTATTATTACAGTCATTCTTCGTCCCTGTCTGTGGTGACGTGAGCGCCGCTCTCTGGACGTGGACTTGTCTGAACTGTGTATATCAACTTGTGATGTAGGGTCTCTTATGTATACTGTACATATTAAAATAAATTTAGTTAGGGGGTCTCTACAAGCGAGTAAGACTCTTTATTATGTGTCAAACATTTAAGAAAAAGTTGTTTTACAGTAAAATCACATAGCTACTGTTTGAAAAAGCTCTAAATTATGAGTGTCCAACCTTATAATCTGACTTTGTGTCTGTAGTTAATGGTGACATTTATCAAGTGGCTCCACATTTACTTGTATGCTGAAAAAGATCCATGACGGAAACTTATCTAAACACTGGGATGCAGCTTTAAAAACATTCTTTGACATGATATTATAATCAGTATTTAGAATTATTTAGAAGGCCTGTGTACACCAAAACATGCTAATTTGACACTTTTAATCTTCACTTTGTTGACTGTCAGTCTAAGCTTAGAAGTCTAAGCTAGACCGTCCTGTGATGTTACAAACGCAACTGTGAGTGTATTTGAGATTAACAGTTTCGAAAAGAGAAGCCACTAATGCAGCAGGATTGATGGGAAAACTGCTAAAGCCTTCACTCAGAGGCTCCGGCATGACGTATTGCCTCTCGCATTCCTCACTTATTACTTAAAGATGTCTGCTTGTCATTGCTTCCCCCGGCTCCCATGCTCTCAGTGCTTCTCACACTGGGCGAGCAGCGCACAGCAAATTTCCACTGCACAGAGCGGTTAAAGGAAATCCCTGTCAGTTCATTAGAGCAGATATACTCAGAAAAACATGGAACCGAACATGAGCAGCGGAAAACAGTGAAACAAGCGCTTACGTTCGTGTTAAGTCATATCCGATGGACACTTAAAGAGAAGGTGCCGATGATTGTAGTTTAGGTGCTAAGTGTTGAACAAGTCAAATATGAAAAGCAATGATAAATGGGATAAATCTAAGGAGACGATGTGGATGTGAGCGACTTGTCTTCGTGATGGTGTAACGCTGCTGCAGGAAGCTGATGAATGATTATTCAGCGTGGTGGAATCCAGTCTGGCAAAGTGTCTGGTTCTGATGGGAACTGAGCTGGTCAGAATAGGCTTTCTGTCTGTGCCGACCCAAACACGCACGCACACACACACACATACTAAACACAAACTGTTCCACATTCATAAAAGCTTCTGAGTGAGGAAAAATGTCAGTGGAGAGAGAAGAGATTTACGGAGGAAGTGAGGCGCAATCTATGAATTATATATACTCACTGAGACTATGATTTCATTCAGGGGAGAGCCCACATACCCCCCCTCCTTTCCTCCCTCTTCTTTTAGCCATTAGGCCTTCATTCGCTCCTCACAGATGAAAACAAACTTTGACGTTTCATAAGTACATTCTCACCTCTTATTTTTCCCTGTCACCACAGGTGGAGGAGGAAAGCGGAAAGGGAGGAGCAAAAAATGGAAGGAGATCCTTCGTTTTCCCCATATAAGCCAGTGTACTGAACTGGGAAACAGCATAGGTAAATGGTTTTGTGGTTACGTTGATCTGAAGAGTGTGTACGTCTGTTACCAAATGCGCCGTCTGACTGTCTGTCTGTCTGTCTGCTTTTTGTTTCTGCAGACAGAGACTATGTGAGCATCTGTGAGAAACAGCCTATCGGACGGCTACTCTTCCGTCTTTACTGTGAGACCAGACCGAAACTACAACGATGCATCCAGCTACTGGACGCAATGGTACACACACACACACACACACAAAGAAACATTAGAAATAAGTGGGGAAAATCAAAACTCTTTATCCCTATAGTATTAATCAAAGATTGGGCAAAGCACTTGAAGACCCAGATACACTCAAATGTGATTAAAGAACTAGTGGCAGCAAATGCTGACACTGACGACACGTCATGTTTCATATATCTGGACAAAAAACTTGCTCCTGAACACACTGCAAAGTCTAGGGCCAATGGCCAACTTGCACGTCCCTTTTGCGCCTACACAAGAGGAAATAACTCTCCATATCACTATGTGTCAGTAGGTTGTATCCTGTATTTCAGGAGCCAGAAATGTGTGTCCTCATTACTTTAGTTGCTTTTGTCACTTCTGTATCTCTTTTTGTGCACTAGTTAAGTGAGCTGACGTAACCCATCAGCCTCTTACTGATGGGTTACGTTGCTGATTTAGTATTCACAGTGGACCAAAAAGCCTCTGACAAGGTTCCAACTGGTGCCAGCAGTGAGGGACAGTACTACAAAAATAGGCCCACACCACTGACACTGGTTGACAATAAGCTTGGTGTTTCATTGTCCTAACCTGTCATTGACAGTTCATTAACCACCCGGACAGATCTTTGTTCTGAACTAGAAATAGCAAAGATATTCTAAGATTTCTCCAACTGCTGAACAGTAAACATGGACCTTTACTTTCCAAATATTGAGCAAGATTGTAAGGGAAGGGTTATACATATCTTTCTTTCTTTCTTCAGCATGTCTGGCGAACTACTATGCAGCATGCTATTAGCTAACAACAATATTTTTGGCACTATATTTGAAATATATATTGTGATTCAGGAACACCAACCCAGAAGGTGTCTGCTGAAATGTAATACAGTGAACTCTCATCCATGGTCGTTGGCGAGAAATGAAAAACCTGCCGCTGTTTACTTGTGCGTGAAATCAAAAGCTCATTGTTTAAAGTTATTATAGTATGGATTAGGCTTTGTAAATCTCCCCTTTATTGTAAATGGCACATGATCAATTCTGTAATGGACAGGCTGTTCCCTGGTGCGACGAGGTGTTATCGGAGTAACTGGAAAAACGGCGCTCTTACCCGGATGAACGTAGGCCTAGAAACACACACCCGTCCACTTTTTCAGTGTACTCACTTTGATTACGGCGTAGCCTCCAAATACGCCAGTGCTGGGTCATGCAGCCACAGGAGACAATTAAACTGAGTAGTGATTATTCAACCAGCCAGATCCCCAGTCCACCCAGCTTGTTGCCCCCTGCCCCCATCTCTCTCTCTCTTTCTCTCTCTCGCTCTTTCTCCCTTTGCGTCTAGACGAAATACCTCCCACATGACACATTTAAGTCTTTATCTATCTATGGCCAGAATATCTTTGCGGGCATGTGACAGGACAGAAAGGACAGCATTGTTTCCCACACCACCCCTTCCAAACCCAACACACCCCCATCCTTCCCTTTCTCTGCTCCCTATTAGCAACACAGCCCTAAAAAGTGAGCGGCACCCTCTGCAGCGAGGAAACGCGCTTGTCCCAGACACATGTTGGAGCCAATTGTGTGATCCATGTGACCAGTTCTCAAGCCATTCTTGAGGACCCCTCACTTGACAATAAACCAGGTCTGAGGACGATTACAACTAGGCAGGTGTTTGCTCTCCAAGTAATTGAATAACACGTGTGTACTGGACGGTTTCATTATACAATCTAGTCTAGCGTTCAGTGAAATATACGGGAATAGGTGTTCTTTTTGGGTAAACTGAGGATGAGTGTGTTAGCCATGGGAACTTATGAACACATCACCTCAGGAGGAAGAGGGAGTGTGCAGCAGAGGAAGGAATGCGCTTGGAGGTTGCAGTGGTTCCTCTTACATCGTGAGAAGGTGTGTGTGTGTGTGTGTGTGTGTGTGTGTGTGTGTGGGTGTGTGTTTCTTGGATCCCCTCTGCTTCTAAAAGGCTAAAAGGGCGTCTTCTTTCCCCTTTGGATGACCCCCCACTGGCAAAGGGTGGGAATCACAGGGCTCATTTACTCTGTGTGTGTGTAATTTCTCTGGAACCTCCGATAACAAATCCTCTGTTAGTTAACACTTAGTAGCAGCCACAGTGTTGTTGGTTTTTTTTTCTTTCTGCCTATCTCGCTGCCTTTCAGTCATTGTCATCCAGCGTATGTTTACGTTACAGTACATATTTATCGCCGGCTTTGTTCTGAAGTGTCAGTGACGCTGCGGCTTTTTAAAGCCAGTTTTCCCCTAAGCTCCAGGCTTATGTGTGCATGCACTGTATATATACGTGAATGTGTGTGAGTGTGTGTATTGTAGTGGAAAGCTGGTGACGCTGGTGTGACACACTGTGACACTCCAGGACCTCAAGGAATCCCACCGTGTTTACTGTGTGGTTGCCAGGCAACCCAGGACCGTGTCGGAAAAAACCCACTAATAGAAAGAGTCGGGCCAGCGTGCAGCGCAGACGCCATGTTGCCCCACACACACACACACACACACACACACCCCACCCTTGTTTTGAGAAGTTAAAAGCTCAGGCTACAAAATGCTTTTTTTTTAATGCCGTTGCCTCATTGTACTGTATGTCCAACGGTGTGGAACGGCAAAACCTGTTTGTTTGAGCGGCCACGTATGTTCAAACAGGGAACCGAGAGCAGCGTATGTTTATGTGAGTGACAGCGATGCTCAGAGTGAGAGGTGTGCATCTGTGAAGTGGCCCTGTCACCGCTAAACAGCAGCTGCTCCATCATTCAAATGAAACGACAAATTAAGGGTTTCCTTCCTTAGTGAAGGCACAGAGAGTTTTTTTTCCCCCACATTTGTAAAGCAAAGAGAGGGAAAAGTTAAGCATCCGGTTTTAGTTCTTCTGCCAACTCCTCATCAGTGTAAGACTTGTTTATATTACAGATTCTCTTGTGTGTTGCTGCGCTAGCTTTTATTTTTATTGCTGCTGAACTGGACTTAATTGTTTTTTTAAAGAACAATAGCAATAAAAACATCTTATCTTGACCTTTGGATGACATATTCTTTATCTTAGCTGAATTGCAGCTTCTTCTGGTTCTGTTTAGTGTTTTTATGGGACTTTCTTTTTCTTTAAACCAAATCATCTATGCTGTTCAGATTATAAAGCAGAGGTAAATTAATGTGTTTTGAACTGAACCTGGGAAGTGAGACATTGCTCAATGTTGTCAAGTATTTGTTTCTAACTTGGTGGATTTAATGCTTTGCTAATTTTGTAGAAATCATTGCGAAAGTCGTCTTATACTAATAAAATGATAAAAAGCATTCTCAGTTCCTAGCAGGAAACGAGCCTGCAGCTATATAGGCAATAAAATGTTTGTAATTGATACTAAAAATAGTGTATTGTACATTATATCCTGTACATATTGATAAAGATGCCAAGATATTTTTTTTTTAGGAAGACTATGAGGTGACGCCTGATGAAAAAAGAAAAAGCAGGGGCGACCAGATCATCAAGACCTTTCTCTCAAAACAAGTAAGTTTCTTTGTCTGATACGTTTTATCAGTGTCAGGTTCTGCCTTATTTCACATTTTATTATAAAAGCTCATTTATAGCCTTGTAGGGTGATGTTTAAAAAAAATAATTCTGAGCAGACAATAATGTTGAGTTACAGCTTCCAAAGGTACTTCTGTGGGTGTAGTAATTCAATGTGCATACTAAACAAACTGTAGTGTTTGAAAATACTAAGAAGTTACACATATTTCTCCTCGGTTTTATGTAGTGGTCATAATAAATAGCGACGTATTTGTGCATGTGCGCGCGTATGTTACCGTGTGTGTTTATATGTGTTGATGCAGTCACCTCAGCGTGTAGACATAGCAGAGGTTTTTGCAGACCAGTGCAGAGAGAACCTCGAGCTCAGTCCATGTAAGGAGATCTTCAACAACTGCCGCAAGTGAGTTACTCATTCATCTGCTCTCACCTGTCTCCTGGACACTCCCCTGTTTTTTCTCCATAGCTTTTGCCCTCACATTAAGTCATTTGCAAACTAAATTTTTGCTTGCGTTACGTTCTCTGTGTTTTGATCTCACTGAGTTTCACTTTTGTGTTGTGTGCTGGACCAGGGCTGTCCACGACTACCTGAGTGGAGCTCCGTTTGCAGACTACCAGAACAGCATGTACTTTGATCGCTTTCTGCAGTGGAAGATGCTGGAGAGGTTGGTTAGGTTTTGTTTCTCTGCACCCACTTATAGGTTGTAATTTAGTGGAGCGGTAAATTGGCCCATAGAAATGGATAAACCGTACCTAGCTGGATTGTCAGAAGACAATCTTATCTTCCCAACCTTTTCCAGTCAGCATCCTGATGACAAGTTATGGTGAGGACAGCAACATGGATCTCACCTGTCAAGTAATTTTTTTTTGGAAGTGCCTGCCTTCCAAACACTTCACAATAACGACTTCTCAGACAGTTCTGTGTAACAAACCATCTGGCGCGTTGACTAATGCTCAGACAGCTCACTAGTTTACACTGTATTGAAACTAGTCCACTATACCACTACATCATATTTTTCTGTGCGCAAAAACAAATTTTAGAAGCTTTTAGAGTCACATTGTCCAGATGTCTGAGATAAAGCTAATTCAACTTCTTTATCCACCACAGGATAGTTTACTTACATTAGGTCATAATTCTATATATTGATCATATACATTTGTATGTAAAGATTTTAATTTTAGCTAAGAACTACAGATGCCAGATAGATGTAGTGGGGTAAACTGTATAATTTCTATTGTATACCTCATCTCGGAGATGAGGTACAATAAAAAATAAAAAATGAAAATTGTCAGCAACAATACATACTTTGATTAGGAGGTGAACTCTTTTAAGAATTTTAAGCTGCAGTGTAGAGCAAACGTTTTCCAATTGTATTCATTAAACTTGCAGTTAATGTGAAAACCCTAATTGAGATTGATAGAACAGAAATCTGGTCATAAAACCATGACGATCAATAACAATCATGGTACATATTTAATGATAGAAATGGCACAAACCAAGAACTCCATACAATAAAACCATAAACTTTAATGCGCCCTTTTAAATACTGGCACGTAAAGACAAAAACAGTCCCAGATTAGAAATTTTAAGAGGACACTAAGCAGACAAAATGACTTACGCTGGAGTATGATGACTCTGGACAGGAAAATGTTTTATGCAGAGTGCATATCAAAGGAAGTTAGAAGTAAACAGCAGGCTTTCACCGCAGCCTTGTTTGTATCCTTGTCTGGAAAGTGAAATTGCACACAAGTGGCCCCACCCTCTGTCCAGGAAACAGACTCAGGATGGTATTGAGTTCCCCAGATAATATCTCTGTCTTAATCAATACTATATAAGCATCTATTAATGGATTTTGCTGTGTCTGTGTTTTGTCAGGCAACCGATCACTAAAGACACGTTCAGACAGTACAGAGTGCTGGGGAAAGGGGGATTCGGAGAGGTAAGAGATGATGTGGGAAATGTGATTTCGGCAGCACTGGGGTTTAACAATAATACGTGACATGTTAGTTTGTTCTTCTTCACAGGTGTGTGCCTGCCAGGTCAGGGCAACAGGTAAGATGTACGCCTGCAAGAAGTTGGAGAAGAAGAGAATCAAGAAGAGGAAAGGAGAGTCCATGGCGCTCAACGAGAAGCAGATTTTAGAGAAAGTCAACAGTAGATTCGTTGTGAGTAAATCAAAGGCATACGATTTGGCGATCCGTTCGCACTCTTTGTGCCATTTAACATGTACTCGTCTACCACTAGGTGAGCTTAGCGTATGCATATGAGACCAAAGACGCTCTGTGCCTGGTGCTGACCATCATGAACGGCGGAGACCTGAAGTTTCACATCTACAACATGGGCACCCCGGGCTTCGAGAAAGACAGGGTCCAGTTTTATGCTGCTCAGATTGGCTGCGGGCTCGACCATTTGCACAAGGAATCTATTGTCTACAGGTAAGGGTGAAATTATTTTTACATGTGGTGTATCCCAGTTTGATTCCCAGAGAAGAAGTTTTGCTGCTTTTTGGTATCACATGTGGATGTTTTTTTCTGTGTTATTTGCAGGGATCTGAAACCAGAGAACATCCTATTAGATGACAATGGTGGGTTTTGAGTCTTCATTAGCTCACGTTTCTTGTTATTGTGCAGTATTTTGTTTTTTAATTACAATAACGCCTCCTGACAACATACTGTAGGTATATATAAAATAGTTTTACACACTGGACATCGTAAAGGGGTATGTGTACAGCATCCTACAGATCACTGATGCCTCCTATGTTGTGCTGCAGGACACATTCGTATTTCTGACCTGGGGCTGGCCATCAAAGTGCCTGATGGAGAACTCATTAGAGGCAGGGTGGGGACTGTAGGCTACATGGGTAAGAAAAAGTGCAATCAGCATTTCCAAAGGTAAATTGACATGCTCTTAAACCATAACAAACTGTTTCCCTTTCTCTGCAGCTCCGGAGGTGATAAACAATGAAAAGTACGGCATGAGTCCTGATTGGTGGGGACTGGGCTGCCTCATTTACGAAATGACTGCCGGCCGATCGCCCTTCCGCGCCCGCAAAGAGCGAGTGAAGCGGGAGGAAGTGGAGAGGAGGGTGCAGGAGGAAGACGAGGAGTACAACGACAAGTTTACAGAGGACACCAAGGCCATCTGTAGAATGGTGAGGCTTGATGGAAAGATGTTTGTATAGAGAGTGAGAGAGAGAGAGAGAGAGACATGAGCGATGAATAATTGAGTGATTCATCTCTGCCTCTGCTTGCCCAGCTGCTCACCAAAGACCCTAAGCAGAGGCTGGGGTGCAAGGCGGATGGAGCAGCGGGTATCAAGGCCCACTCGTTCTTCAAAAACATCAACTTCAAAAGGTTGGAGGCCGGAATAGTGGAGCCTCCCTTTGCTCCTGATGTGAGTAGTTTATAGTATTGTACACATTTTGTGTTTAAATCAAGCTTGCATGAAGCTGCCTGAAACCCTTCTTTCGTTGGTTAGGACTTTTTTTATTTACATGAATAAAAACTACAGGAAAAGAACAGGCCTTTCAAGAACAGCGAGTAAAATTCCATGATGATAAATCCTCTCTTAAGATAAACTTGTCTCCTGTTTTTCCTCTTAACCCTGGCTATTTCATGGTCATTGCCCTCGCTCAGCCTCGGGCAGTGTACTGTAAGGATGTTTTGGACATAGAGCAGTTCTCCACAGTCAAGGGAGTAAATTTGGACCAAACTGACAACGACTTCTACTCCAAATTTGCTACAGGCAGTGTTTCCATCCCATGGCAAAATGAGGTAAGTGAGTGTGCTTTATATGACATATTTAAATGCTCAGAGCATTTTGTACATCTGCTGGAAGAACTCATTCGCAGTTCACTAAACTCATGCATTATTGTTTCCCTTTTATTTTCTTTCTTGTCTTTCAGATGATAGAAACTGAGTGTTTCAGAGATTTGAATGTGTTTGGACCTCAAGGAACGAGACCTCCAGATTTGGACTGGAATCAGCCGCCTGAGCCGCCCAGACGCAGCCTGCTGGACAGGATCTTCAGGAGGCATGTAAGTGAACAAACAGACTCGCTCGCAAATGCTGACACGCTTCTTCAGAGTGACCCACAAATATCTCTTTTCTCCTTATCTGCTGCAGCACCCAGAGGTGTCTATCTCCAACAGCCGTGCGCAGTCTTCCAGCGTAAACTCTGTGGACTCCATGTCCAACTCTGCCCCCTAGTGGCACCGTGACAGTGTGGGAGCCACACATACAAAGGGAAGGAGCTCCGAAAGGGCTTCCCCACTGCTGATTGGTCCACAGCTGGGGCCTGAGCAGCAGCCGGAGACAGCCTGTCTAAAAGCCTAAATGGTCAGCCCATGGGGAGGGAGGGGGGGTGACCTGGCCCTGAGACCCTGGGCATTTGTAGTAGGATGTTCAATGTTGCAGAGACGTTTGGAAATATTCAGACAAACCTTACATACCCTCAGGATTGTTGGACTACAGAACAGAGCCACTGATGTTGATGAAAACAAAAAAAGGATAGAAAACAAGCTAATATTCAGGGGATCCACTGTATAATAAAGACCACCACAGGGAATAGAAGATGGGGTCTTGGTGAATTTTTTTGTTTTGTTTAGTTTTCTCAAAAGGATCTTTTTTTTTTTTTTCCAGTCATTTTCAGTCTTGTACTTTCTGGCTTGTATCTTGTACCAGTATCTCTCCATCCATCTTCATCCACCATCACCATCTTCACAACTCTTTACTTATTCTTTCTCTTTATTTCACCTCCCATACCTCAGATTTACTGCTAAACATTCAGAACACATCACCTCAACAACCTCAACACATAATGTACATTGCCTTGCATACACTCAGGCCAAAGATTCCAGTTTAGTCTTGTGATACTGTTGTCAAGTTGAATTCTTGGTTTTTGAAGGTTTTTAGCTGTCGTTTAGGACCGTGGGAGGATCAGAGCGTGCTTTTATACACTTTTCTCTAAATACGAGCCTGCAGACATATCATATTGCTTAGAGCACACATACTTGCAGTACACACAATCAGATAGACGCACACACTCGGAATTGTGAGAATCGTGTTGTGTTTTCATTGCATGGACATGTGTAAGTATGGACAGCTGTATCCCTTTCGCTTCTGCATACCTCATTCCACTGATGTTACCATTGTATACACATACAGGCGTCTCCCTCAGTTTACAGTGTCACTTTATATTTGACATTATGTGGAGTCTGAAAAACGAATTAATATGCTGTACAGAAACAGAAATCCTTTTTTTTTTTTTAGTTTATTTTTTAGTTTTTTTGTTCGTTGCTCAGTTTTCTGCACAGTCCCCCCGTGCAGTGGAGAGGAACACATGCACTCAGCCTGACTTGCAAGTTGCACAATTTAAACTAATGTCATGCTGTTTTATTACCAAATGAAAATGTTTTACCTCTGATCATTAAGGCACATCGTTGTATTGATATTGTCACATGCCTCTTGTTTTCTACATCCAAAACTAAAGTGTTCTTGTCCTCCCTATGCCTTTTCCACTTAAAAAAAAAGTAGATATTGCTGCATAGCCATTGTTGTCTCATGTACAGGTTTTTTCATATTTTACCCCTTTACACTTCACGTGCTCTTCAAAATGCCTCACAAATCAAAATGGTCTTCCTCTTGTTTTGTGTCCACCATAATTAAAGACACAGGGTATCAGTACTATGTGTAGGTTTATCTTTTTTTTTTCTTTAAACGGTCCAGTTCTTTCATTTTCATGAGCAGATAAGAAGAGGAAGACGCCACAAAGAACACAACACAAAGAAGTGGCCTTCTCACAGCAGTGCAGCCAATTAAAAGAGAGGAGAAGCTAGTTGTAATGTGGTATTTTCCCTGTTTGAGGTGGTAACAGCAGGTCCATGCAGTAATTTTAATAATCGTCCTTACCGATTTCACACTCGCCTGTTTTGTTTTCTTTGCGTACTTGATATGGAAAAAAAAATTATATTCTGAATCAGACTGAAGTGCCTCCTTGTAAGCATGATCTCCCAGATTATACCCACACAGACATCAGCACTTTGTTTATCCTCTGACTGTGATGCTTCGTTTGTTTCGCTGGGGAACGCGTCAACGCAAATAGAAACAGACTCACACCGTTTCTTGGAAGTGAAGGGAAGGAGGAGTAAAGGATGGAGAGGAAGGAGTCAATGAGGGAATTCCCCCTCTTAATGTGATGTACAGAAAGTGCTGAGTGCATGTGAAAGCCAAACCCACTGTGTCCTTCAAGTCCCAATAAACTCTGTACTATAGTTTGAGTACTCCACAGTTGGTCTGTCTCTTTCTTCCCCCTGTCTGTTGGGTCCATGTGACCACAGAATATTTTCTGGTTCATATTCAAATAGATATAGACACATTTTTGTTGTAGTTTCTTGTGTACATTAAACAGAGCTGTAGATTCACCTGTGTTTTCATTTTGGAGGCTGTGCTGTGTCATACTATTGAGCTGTATTGTGTTGTACCACATGTTTCTATTATTTTGACAACCCCGTTTTAGTCTGGGCTAGGATAAATAACGGAGAGACTTTTGTGTTTAATTCAGTCCAGTTTAACATCACCACAAACTACATCCTCCAAAATTATGCTCGCATAGCTGCTCTGTTTCAGCATAAAATGAACATTTTAACAGTAATGAAACTGATTTGGTGTAGAACTGTTATAGTAACATTTGTTTTCACTAGTGTTCAGTACCTAATGTTTTAGCAAGTGAGTGTATACTGTAATAAAATTACTCTAAGATTAATATTTCCTCTTTCTAAAGAGATGTGATGAACCCAGGATGCAGTGCATCACAGTTAATAAATATAATTAGTGAAGACAGAGGAAGTATTCAGGTTTTAGGAAAAATATTATCTCTATAGGTGATATCAACGCTGATGCCTTGAATCCATATTGTATAATGAAAACAATACTCTGACACCACAATAGTATTTGTAATTTATTCATTCATTCATCTTCTGTAACCGCTTGTTCCTGTTAAGGGTCTGCTGGAGCCTATGCCAGCTGTCGTCGGGCGAGAGGCGGGGTACAAACACCCTGGACAGGTCACCAGTCTATCATAGGCTAACACAGAGAGACAGACAACCATTCATACTCACACCTACGGCCAATTTAGAAACACTAGTGAACCTAACCAACCTAACTATCTATGGAGAACCCACACAGACACAGGGACACACAAAAAGGCTCCAGTTGGCCCATGGATTATACTGTCTGGAATTCCTCTTCGTACTGGGCCACATATGAGAGATGTGGACCAATAGTGTGTAGTTATAAAAACAGGAGTCACAGACACAAACATCTTTCCTTCAAGCCCTTTCTGTAACTGAGCTGATGTTAGTCCAATCTGGTGAGATAGAGATCACATCTTCACTTAGTAATGATTATGTTGTCTGGACAGTAAAAGCTACAACTGTACACAAAGACACTTTTTATAGACTCTTTAACTTTCAGGATCCATGCTACTGAGGACAAAAATGCATAAATCAGAAGCAGATGAATGAATGACTCAATAAACCTATATATCATTAAGTGCACAACAATAAAAAATAAAAAATAGTGGACAAGATTGAGCATAAATTAAGACTTCTTTTGCATTGTGACTTTATTCTCAGCATTCTAACAAGTAAAGTATTCATTACTAAGTGAAGATGTGACATTCATGTCAGAATTCTGAAAAAAGTCCCAGTCCCAGTTTGTTTTTACCCTAATCCTCATCTCTTAGTGTTATTCATTTCTGTCAGTTCATGTATGCATTTCTGCCTGTGATGCAAACAAGGTTTGATTTTGATTTTGATGTTGTTATAAGAGTTTGGTAGTTCTGGCTCTCCATGCCAGGTATCCTTCCCAGTCATGATCCACATCAGAGAAATTAACTTTGCCCCAGGACTGAAACTCATTAAAACATGATGCTGCTCTTGCCAAATAGGGAGCCATTAGGAACAGGCATATGACCCACTTTGGCTCCTGATTCTTTGTCTAAAAAAAAAAGAGTCTACAGTAGAAGAGGCATGGGTATTTGGTCTGTCCACTGTGGCTGAGTAATGGGTCAGATAGTACTAGGCCTGTGTGTTCCATGTTAAATGAGAGCACTCACCCCGCAGAAGGCCAGAGGGACTGATGGATGATTCCTGAGATCCAGCCAGAGGGATGTTAGGCTGTGGGTTAAGGTGACTTCAACATTTCTTTGGGAATTATTCATCTGTTCCTGTTTTCTCTGTGATCATTCCTGTTCAGTAATCAGATGAACTGCTACTCTCTCGACAGGTTTCCTTTCCTGTGACTGCATGCACTGTTGACTCTGGGTGCAAGTTTGACGTGCAGTTCACCATGGCAATATTATTGTTAGATAACTTGGACTTGCTTGGATGAAGTAAGCAAGGTTCAAAAAACATGTTTGTAGCGTGATATAACATGTATTAATGGATCTGCCCTGTGACGACTAACCAAGCCTTTTGGAAAAACTTCCAAGAACTTGAACTCAATAAAAGAAAGGTTGCACTCTCTATTGTTTAACTGTCTGTATTATGAATTGCGGTGACTAACTATAGAAAAATGGACAAGAGCTCTGCTGGATGCATATTAGTTCCTCTTAGTAACTCTTTTTAACTTTTATCTATACAAGGTCAGTTTATAGAGCATGCTGCACGCTTGTTTACTTCTTCACATCCTGTTTTCTGTATTAAGTGTGTTTTTTATTTATTTTTTTGAGTATCAGCACAACTGCTACTACAGCGAAAAAAAATCCATTCTCTACAGTAAAGTGTCTATTAATGTTCATATTTCATATGTGTACTCAAACAAACCTATATCTGTCTTCTTGTTGCCACCTGTTTCTTAACTGTAAAACTGTCCAGTTATGTACCTCAAGGTTACATTTTGTTCATGACTGTAACTCATACGCCAGATTCTATTAAACATTTGTGTTTTATTAAATGCAGTTGCAAAATCAGACATTTTTTTCCTTTACACTGCTTTCTTAAATCATTTTTCTATCCTACTGTGTCACAATTATTACACACAATAAGGAAAATAGATTATGTTATAAACATACTCTTTTCTTTTTGCCAACAAGTAATTCATTGACAAAGAGTGAAATGAAGTGAAAGAAATGCCAACATCGGTCACTTATATAAAACTCCATTGTATTCAAAATGCATTTTCTTCTTGGACTAACTTTGTGAATTAAAGACATGATCTTAAGCAAGTTTCAGTCCTTAAGTTTCACTTTGATAAAACATTGCTATTTGAGTTCTTAAAGAGAGCCCAGACTCTCACTGGCCCCAAACTAGGATTTAATGACTGTTCGTTTAAACTAGGCTCATTCTGAGATATAAGTCATAATGGAGAAGAAACAAGCCAAACTGAATGGAAAATTCTTGCCCTCAAATTCCGTAGAGTGTTTAGGCTGTAACGGACCATGAAGGGATGGATGAGTCACTCAGGGTCTCTCCCACTGACCTCTCTTTTGGGCGCTCTCATCACGGAGTAGAGGCTGTTTCTCTTCATGCCACCCTTTGGTATGTGATTGTTTGTGTGTTTGTGTGTGTGTTTGGCTGAGTAATGCAGTGGGCCCGGGCACTGGACGTTATCTCACTCAGTGTTTGTGAGAGAAGCGCTCGTCGTGTCCGTGAAGCAACCTTGGTGACATGGCCGTCAGAATAGTGAGTTGATGTGTGTTTATCTATGTGGTGATAGCGGGGTGACCTTGTGGGCAGCGCTCTTATATATATGGTCACTTTCAAGCATCTGCAGACAGAATCCCAAAAACCTCTACAGCACTCACAGCCATTCATTCATTCCTTGTCAGAGCATTTGCAGCTCAGACAGAATTTAAATTGTGATTAACTTGCTTTGGCATTTTTTTTTCTTAAAGCTCCTAGAAACTCCTCTAACAACAAAATGCTGCCTGCAACTTTTAAACTGTGTGCTGGCATCTCCTATCGGCACATGAGGAACATGACAGGTGAGTGAGCAGTCAAGTCGAACATTCAGCACTGTTGCACTGACCTAGTTCTCCCTGTTTTACTTTATGCTAATCTGCACAATTTCCCATCTGAGTTCAGGATCAGGTGGTTGAATGAATGGAAGAGAATAAAAGCCAAGTGTTTACTTGTGATGTCCCTTTGTCCTTCCTTCATACAGCATGTAAAATGCAGTAATTGTGTAATTTCTGTTTCTGTTTTCCAGGAATCAGAAAAAATGCCATGGTGGCCATTCATCATGAGCTGAAAAGACTGGCAGGTCCAGGCCCCAGTAACTGGATCAGCCAAGTCCGCAGACGAAGCTCCCTTCTCAGTGAGTTGATTATTTGACTCTGTATCATGTAGTGTGTAACAGTGACAGTCTATTTGACCTTGTTTTTGACCAGAGGGAATGATAGGGTTTTTAGAAACCGCTGCCATATGGGAGTAGGTGGAAGGAGTGGTGAAGAGTCCTTAGTGATCGAGAACTTTCTTCCTATTGTGTGAGTGTGAAGGTCTGAGAGATAGATTTAGATGTGCGTCATGAGTCTTGCTTTTCACTTTAAGTCGTTTTCACCAGTGAGGACTGATTTAAATGAGTGAAAGGTATACTGCTGTTAAAATGTCTTGTCTGCTGTTAAAACCTGTCAGTCTCCTCAGGAGAAACATGTGGGGCCTTTGGGCCTCCTTGTAGAGCCCTTGTGCATATTGTATGAAGGACAGGTGATGGACAGATTCAGTGCCCAGATTCTTAAAGATCTTGACCTGTTCTACCACCTGGCCTTGATAAACGCGATGAGGGCAGGTTTAATACTTTCATTTCATCATAGAAATACAGCAACAGAAATAACTGTGTGTGGAGGGGGCGCTGTGCATCAGCCGCAGGAGAGAGGTGTGGAGAGGGCTCAGGAGAGCAGCACCAGGGGAGACTATGCCTGCGAGGACACCGGCAGATGTGTAAATGTGTCGTGGCAAATAAGGCGTTGCCTGATGCCACTGTGGGTTCTTTCAGCAGAGAGTTAGACTGCAATGACTTTTGTAGTTCTTTATTTTGGAAACCACGACACATTTACACATCTGCCGGTGTCCTCGCAGGCATAGTCTCCCCTGCCGAAGCCAAGAGTGTCTTTCTGTGTGCCGTGTCTCATCTGACCTCCAGGTCCAGCACGCTACATTGATTAAAAGGAGAGAGTGATTAGACTAACAGGATGCAGGTGTGCCAATCACTCTCACCTGGTGCTGCTCTCCTGAGCCCTCTCCAGACCTCTCTCCTGCGGCTGATGCACCACGGCCCCTCCACACTGTGTATTTATAATATTTAGTCACTATTTTCTTGCTTGCAACTCTGTTTTAAGGTTCTCGGATCGAAGAGAAGGGCTACAACGAGGAAGAGATGTCATATGTGAAGCAGGGCGAGGATGCTCTGCAGAAGGCCATCAGCATTCTCAGCGAGCAGGACGGATGGACCGTTGAAACTGTTGCTGTAAGTGCTGAAACTGGGAATGAACCCACAGAGCAGACTCACAGCTCACTGCTGAATGAAGTCATGTAAACATTTGTTACTGCACATATGTAGCAGGGGTGATTTAAGGTGGGCATCTCGTGATTCAGTGTTCCAGTCAAAGTTACTAATGGCCCAGTTGAATACTTCCTGTAACGGTTTCCACCTCTTTACAGGCAAACGGAGATAAGGTCCTGAGTAAGGTGTTGCCTGACGTAGGGAAGGTGTTCAAGCTGGAAGTGATGTTGGAGCAACATCCTGACAATCTTTACGAAGAGCTGGTGGGGAATATGGAGCAAATGGGAGAGTGGAACCCTAATGTCAAGCAGGTCAAGGTAAGAGTAGCTCCAGCACCAGTTGGAAAATTATTATTACTACATTTATGGTTGTGGTATTTGAACTTTAAAATATCTATCAAAGAGCATTGATATTTATTTTCTTTTGTTGGATGCCCCAGATTCTTCAGAAAATCGGTCAGGACACAATGGTCACTCATGAGGTATCTGCAGAGACACCTGGAAATGTGGTTGGACCAAGGGACTTTGTCAGTGTCCGCTGTGCCAAACGCAGAGGCTCCACCTGCTTCCTGGCTGGAATGTCCACTCAGCACCCAAAAATGCCTGAGCAGAAGGGTATAGTCAGGTCAGTCAAGGGGAGTCACCAGCAGGGGCATGAGTTTGTGTAACGAGAAATGAGTGGGTGCACTTCAGATGGATTGATTGGAATGGTTTGACTGATAAATCGAATGGAGTTGAAAGCGATGTATATTAATCATACCTATAATTTTGCAGAGCGGAGAATGGACCTACTTGTATTGTTATGAAGCCCTGTGCTGAAGACCCTAATAAGACCAAGTTTACCTGGTTACTAAGTATAGATCTAAAGGTACAAACTTCTGGCATGTCTTTTCTTTTCTGCAGTTGTCCAACTGATTTTCAGTTAAATTTGCTTATGAACTGAAAGAAAAACCTGTCCACAGACATCATGTCATCCATTTTAACACTGGCTTTGTCTTTTTCGTCTGCAGGGCTGGATCCCAAAGACAATCATAAACAGAGTGCTCTCTCAGACGCAGGTGGACTTTGCCAACCACCTCAGGCAGAGAATGGCTAATAATGTTTCTATGGAGATGGCTCATGCCTGCTGACACAAGAAGCCTCTTGAGCTTTGGCACAGTGTGCTCAACGGTGGCAGAAGAGCAACCCCAGCTCATTAGAAAATCATAGAAATCTGCTTGCAGCATAAGGAAGGACGGTGGAGATCAGATAATGTGCTTTTCTGAGATCTTAAATCTTAATATAAATGAGTTTTTCTTGCCCTCAATAATAGAAAATCTATTTTAGGATTTAGCATCACTAACATGAATCTGGACCTAGAGCGTTTCTGATTGTAGTCATTTCATTTTGGTCTTTTCAAAACAAGTTTAAAGAAACATTGTACTGTTAGTGTTCTGTTACTTGTTAAATGCAGGTTACAAATTAAACCAACTGTCATTTTCATCAGTTATTATTTAATTACTATGTTATTCAGATTATGAAATAGCAATTTAAAAGTACTTCAATCTTCCAGTTGTAAAAAAAAAAGGAGTAATAGTCTGTTAAAAAACATGGCCAACTTTCACACATTACCATAACACAGGACATAGTCATCTGCAAAAGGTGCCAAATCAAGCATACAGTATCTTGCACTCTGAATTAGATTTGATAATGTCATTAGTGCAAGCATGTAAACTATGTAACCATGTAAATTCTTGAACCAATTAGTGAATTAGCTCTGATTTTATATACCGGAGACATGCTAGATTCTGTTTCCTTTTGATAGCACTAAATAATTATCCCTCCCGCTGCTGTGAAATCGCACTTGTATTTTCAGTGTTTTATTTATTGTTGCTCAGATGCATTGCATTATAGAGACTGCCAAGTGAATAAATGACAGCAGTGTCACTGATATTTATATATTTGTGCTTATATTGTGCTGTTGGAGAAGCAGAAAGGCATTTTGGAGAATGAATTTGCCTGTCCTATCCTGATGCATGAGAACTCAAATAAAATCACTTTCAGCATTTTATTGGCCGTTTGCTTCACTACAAAGTACTTGGTCATAATACTTCTGTGGAAAAACAGAAATTCCACTCCTAATGGGAAAAAAATACTCAAAACATTAAACTGAACAGAAACCATAAAACTTAAACAACACGACAGTTGCACAATTATTCCATTTTGAAAAGGGAGGAGATGGATGAATATAAAGGTTGTTTTTAAATCATGACAAATGTAGTTCATAAAAAAATGTCTTCCTGTTCCATGTGGGTTTTCAGACTGACGTTTGCCAGAATGAGCAGGTGTTTGGCTGTTCAGATGTGCGAGGAGCCCAGCAGCTAGCTGCTTACCGCGAGCCAACAGCACATTCCCCAAGATCAAGTAACAGTGGATTTCATCCCAAACAGGAAATCTGTCCTCCATTACTGCCAGTTGTGTAACATTTTGACTATTTCGCATGGGTTTGTTCGATCCAAAATGTTTTGCAACAGCTCATTTCTTGGACACATAGTGCAGACTATAGGGGGCAGGATTACCTGAGTTGAATAGAGGTCTCACATTCTGTCTCACATTAATTGCAATATTGCAATATTCATCTCCACTCCTTCAGAATTATGTGTCACACCACTGAGGACTGTAGTCTGGCCAATGAGGCAGCCATGTTTCACTTTTCCCATAGAACTTATGATAAATTAGGCCAAAGACAAATGCCCGCTCTACTGTGTTTTAAAGCAAACTTTTTTTCCTCCCCTTTTCCTTGAAAGAATGTTCCAGAAGGTAGTAATCGACATCTGCTTGAAATCCCTCAAAATCTGAGCATAAGCAGATGTGACGTGAGTTGTAGACATTCAGAGATCCTGTTCCGTTATTTGTGTAATGAGAGGAGAGGAGAAACTCTGGGCTTGAGGAAAGGGAAAATTATCCTCTGTAGATAAGTTGTGTAATAAGCCCGGGAAGACAAAACAAACGATCTGGCAGCCATTTCGAATCCTTGGCATTTATGAAAGCCTTGATTAATTTATTTTTCTTTTTTCCTCCGACATCCATCTGGTCGTCCTTGACTGAAATTCATCTCCAAACATCAGCCTTTTTTCCGAAGGGTGGACATTTAGACACATTCTTGCACCTACAGAGAAAAGATGAAAACTATCAGGATAGGATAAATGAAAATATAACTATGAATATATATTCTATATAACATACTGTATACTATACAGACATAACATTAAATCCAGTGACAGAAGTAAAGAACATTGAGCATACAATGTTCTGCTGGCCTCCAAATTCACTAGATCCCAAACTGACCAAGTATCTGGGGGATGCACTGGAACAAGCCTAATCCACAGAGGGCCCTCCCCTCAACCCATAGGACCCAAAGGCCCCCACTAACATCATTCTGAAGACCCTCAGAAGGTCCATGTCCATTCTCTGATGAGTCACAGCTGTTTTGGAGGCACAAGGGAGACCTACACGATATTAGGACAGTGGTCATAATGTTCTGCCTGATCAATACACAACACAACGCAACGCAAGGCAACGCAACAGAACAGAACAGAACAGAACAGAACATAAAACATAAACAATAATGGGGAAATAATGGTCTTATATTACATATATTGTGTTTTTTATTGACTGACTTGGTTCAGAGGAAATACTGAAGCAAAGAATAATATCTGTGTACTGTGTTGATGAAAAATGTGCCCCCCTGTGAGAGAGAAAGCAATGACGTAATGATGCTAGTGTGGGACAAGAAACCACAATTCCCAGAATGCATTTGAAATTACCGTGGCCACTGGACGGGGGAAGGGAAGCTGAGATTGGAGGGAGAAACAATCAGAAACTGAGGTACTTTTAAAATGCTTCATATCACGTTAGATTCCCGGACAGGCCACGGCACGCACTGCTTCTGGCGCATTTAATACACCTTAAAGACTAAATCAGATTTATTCGCATGTCGCTGTCGGATTTGGGGGAAAGACTCCATCCCCGTTACAGTTCAATAGAGCTGCAGCTAGCCCGTAAGTTAGCCTGGCAGCTGGCTTTTCTCGTGTTAGCCAACTAGGTGTCGACTGCTTATTTGCAGGTAAAAATCGTGGCACAAATTGTTTAGGTGTTTGCCGCAAGGTCTGGGTTTCTTGCATGCAATTTGCGTTTCTCGGTTCGAGATGAAGCGGTTGCTGCGTCTTTGTGCCTGCGGGGTTGCTAGCTGACATATTGCTAGCTTGTCGGTTGCTACAGATAATGGTAGCTAGCTGACGTTAGGCTGTTACTGTAGCTGTCAACGCGTCGACATGTTACTGTAAAAAACTGTCATCTGAGAAAGCTGAATTTGTGCTGTATTATTTTATTTTATTTATGTATTTTCGAGCCTTTACTCTGCAGTGCTGTCTTGCATTTTTACTTGCTGTGATTTAAACAATGATGGAGGAAGTGTGCAGATACCTTGTTTGAGAAAAGTAGTAATATGACGCTGTAAAAAAAAAAATCTCCATTAGAAGCAAAGTAATGCACCAGCAATGTACTTTAAATGAAAGTAAGAATACAATATTTTACACCACTAATTTTAGGTATCTCTGAGATAATAATGAAATGGGCTGCATCTTGGACAGTTCGGTTAATAGACATTTATGGAAGAAAATAGTAATTTCTTCCAGTCAGCTCTTGCACATTCCTCGGATTGCCCACACTCAAGGTTAGACTTTGGAGTAGCCATTAAAACTGTAACTGACTTCAACCATGGTTGTAATTCATTTAGATTAGCTACTTCTCGGGTCCTGGTATTGTGCATGTATGCATTTTAGGGACTCTTGATGGATTTGAGCTATCGTTAACTTTTTTTTTAATGCCTGAGCTTTTCCTGCTATGACACATCAAAATCTGTGTTGGGGGAAAATATATTGTAGCTGTAAATTTATACAGTTTTTCATGTTTTATGTGTCACCGCATAGGTAATAATTGATTTATGCTTTGCTTATTTGCAGATATTTACTGACATTGTCAGTTAACCATTGTTTTTGTTGTACTTTGCAGATACTGTGTGCATATGACAGACTCTGTCCATTCAAGAATCCTCTCCATGACCCAAATCTCTCCGGACACTTCCAGTTCTTACTTTGAAAGTGTACTGCTGATTCGTGTGAGGCTGAAGACGTAACCTGACTTGAGTGGATGTAAATGAAACTGTATCGGTAGCTCTACATGCATACTGGATTTGTCTTTGAGTGCCAAAGTGATGAAGTGTCTTGGACGAGGAGAGCCGAGCCCTGAAAAGCAATGTCATTATCCAGCCTCTGTGTACCTCTGGTGGGGTTGAGGAGCTGGGCAGATCTGAGGAGAGCAGGAAGGAGGCAGGTTTCCAGGAAACTTTTGCATTAATGGATAGCATTTTCCTCCTGTCAGCTCTTGCAGACTGATACCTGTGCATTAACATCAATGCCCATGCTCAAGGTTAGACTTTGGAGTAGCTAATAAAACCAGACTTCCATCAAAAACCACACAGTTATTACTGTTAAAAGGAGAATATGATGTGCACAACTTGGATTTCTTCTGCCACTGAATAGTGAAATCGAGCTGTTGACTGGACACTCAGATCTGTATTGTGCATCAAAAGAGAAGCATAGATACTTGCAGTTAATATAAGTATGCGCTACAGAGACCATGGTGGTCCTTGCATCAACTCCTAAAACCATCTCAGTTCAGGACTTCAGCAGCCTATAGAGGCCAGGATCAGGAACACGCTCGGAAGCCGACACGCTCACATGCGATGGAAGAAGACATTGATATTGCATCCCACATTGAGGTAACATTATTTCACCTGTGGTTTAATTGCATTGCAATGTTTGGATTTACAGTAACTTGGCAACATTAAAACAGAGAGCAACATTTGCATTGTTGGGCAACAAGACAGTTTGTGCTGTCTGACATTGTTGTCCTATTGGTTGTGTTACACTCAGGGGGTAAATGTTCCTGTTTTGCATTGCATTGTTGTTTATTGTTAAACAACTAATAGCTCATTTGTTTAAGCAGTCCCATCACATGTGTTTAACATAAAGCCTGAGGTCAACAGTTCTCTCTCTGATTTAGCTGTAATCCTTGATCTGGCTTGCTTGGCGTGTTGCTGTTGTGGCAGCTGACAGGGCATTTCCCTTATCCCCAGCTTGTTTTTCTACCCATAACATTACCTCTTACCTCTCTGGTCCATAACCTTGTGCTTATAAGCTTATTGCTTTATTTGTAAATGGTTTAGTATGTCACTCTGCTCTGTGACAAGCTAATTTCTAAAACATCTCTGAGATTCAGTTTAGCGTGTTGTACTTAATATTTTCTATTTGTTTTCAGGAAGGCCATGAATTGAAAAATTCAATAAACTGAAGCATGATGTGATAATGAGTTACCTCTGTTGAACGTAGTGAACGTTACAGCATTTATTCATTGTGTCTGAAGCATCTGTTCTGTGTTACTGCCCTTTCCTTAGGGTCTGAATGGTTTGTCACATGAATGTAAGCCTTTAGAGGAGATCACCAATGGGCACTCCAACCATAAACCTGTAAGTAAAGCTACAATCATTTGTCAATGTAATTACTGGTTATCCTTTCTCCTTTAGAAAGTGTCTAAACAAACGTTTCTTTGTAGGTCATGAATGGACTGGTTATTGGTCATAATGTCAAAGACCACACCAATGGCAGTGCACCTCTCAGATCCCTGCCAGTAATTAAATCATTTTCTTAATATCTCCTTTTAAAATGTTATGTCTCTAACTGATTGTCGTCTAAACCATTATTTGTTAATTGTCTAGATTTCAGCATTGAAGCAAAATGGTCTTCTGCAGACTCTGTCAGCTGGAGGGGACCAGCCCAGACCTGCAGGTAACACATACAACCTCTCTTTCATATCATCCTCTTCCCACAGGAATGTGTGTATCTTAGATACCAAGCATCTGTTCCAGGTTAAACCTCACCCAGGAGCTAAGGTTGCCTGCTTGGAGAAAGCACAGTGTCTCAGAGGCACTCTGGAGGATGCAGGTCTGTTAGATTGAAGGGATTTATGACTGAGAATTAACTGGATGGATGTCACCTTTGCAATATAGCTCATTGGCTGAGTGGAGGCTCATCTTGTTTGAGTGCTATGTTGAAATCTGTGTCTATGTGAATTGAGTTGGTCATCTTAGCTCACCCCTGCTATTCTCTTGTACGTAAGAAAAGGAAAATGCGGAGTTGGAAAAGGCCAGGGAGGAATGGGAAGCTCTGGAGAACATCCAACCAGGTAGGATCCTCCTGAGTCACGTGTTTGCATCAGGATGACAACCCTGTAGTTGTGATTTGTTTTTTGTTTCCAAGTTGATTTTCTGAAAGAACACATTTTGTATAAATCACTCCCAGCTCTTTCTGAGGATTCAAACCCGACCCCACTCATCTCCTTCAATGAAGCTCTGCAGTACTTTCAGACCACAGACCTTGGAGACTTACTGGTAAGGAATGCAACATACACAACAGCAATTTAAAATATCTGAGAATAATAAATCAAAAACAACGCAAAGAAAACATTTATATCCACTCACACCTGAACAGTGAAAATATATCAATTAAGTTTGTAGATTTGATTCAATTGATATCTCTGACAGCAGTTTTAATTGATATCTTTGATCTTGTCCTCTGTAGAAGAACATCCAGCCAACCATTCGCAGGACTGGTCTGGCCGCAATCACACATTTTCTCTTTGGACCTCCACGGCTACACAGGGAACTCCTGGAGGAGAGGGATCTTGTCTTTGCCATTGCACAGTGTGAGTGCGCATGTGCCGGATCTGTTAGTGTAATCATCCCACATTGTGTAAAGCCCATGAGTCTTCCTATGAAAACACTGACTTTCTTTTTTGCATATTTGTGTGTGTCTTTGCATATTTGTGTGCCTTCTGTAGGCCCCGTGGACAACAGCCAAACAGTTCACATGCGTGTCCTCCAGACCATTTATAAGAGGTTGATCGGCAGCAGGCTGGACTGTCCTCGCTTTGGTGCACACTGGGAAAACATTGGCTTTCAGGGTAAGACACCAGTACGCCAATCTGTTGAGTGTTCAAGTTACATCATCTTGAAAGCATTGGCAAAAGTGACTGTATGTCATGGTAAAGGCATTAATTAATTCAAATAAGCGGGTTAGAGGCCTCTTTATCCAAAATTGTACACAACACTCTTAGTCTTTGTGTTGATTTGTCTTCTGTGCTGCAGGTACAGACCCAGCCACTGACCTGCGTGGTACTGGCTTCCTGGGACTGATGCATACTCTGTACTTTGTGATGGACCCAGAGACTCTACCATTGGCTAGAGATATCTACAAGCTATCACAACACCCTACACAGGTATGGCTTGGTCATCACATACTGCCCTATGTGGCAGTTTCCTCAGTCCAGAGTCAGCAAATGTCTGCAGGCAGACATTTGTTTTATGTTTTATGTTTATATTGGACTTCTGATCAGGAATCAGATTTTACTAATCCTTCAGAGGGACACTAAAACTCTTTCCCCAGTTGTGCTGCTTTGTAGCTGACCCTGACCTTCAGCCTCTGTGCAGAGGGACTCGGAGAAAAGGAGAATTTTCCCTGAGGGATCAATAAATTCCGCTACGAGACAAGCATCAAGACTTCTTTTAGCAATTATTCCTTGTGGATAGACAGTAAATTTCCTTGTGTATTTTCTCTGGTTTAGAACTTTCCGTTCAGTGTGATGTCAATCAACATGACCCGCATTGCTCTGCAAGTACTCAGAGAGGAGGCCTTGTCTAAGTGAGTCATTTCCCTCAGTTTTTGCTTTACCGCATCTTCAAGGGTGCGTACGTGGCATGGCTTGCTGTATCTCTTCACCCCAACGGTCGTTTCTGTCTTTGTTCATACCAGGGAGTGCAATCGTCGTCAGCAAGTGGTCGGTGTGCTGAACGAGTTCTACGTTGCCACGTTTCTGCACCTGTACCAACTGTGGAAGACACAGCAGAAGACCATTGCTGACTCTGGCTTTGTCCTAAAAGGTTAAGAAAATGACTGTTACTGTTAGCACTTTAAAATCATGCCTACTGGGTTTGTTTCATTTGCAATGAGATCTACCTTTTTTTTTGCCCCTTAAATTGAAGCTACAGCTTGCAGACAGTTATAGCAGCAGGCTATCTTAGATTAACACAAAAATTATAAACTTGGCAAAATGGCCAATCTTAGCCTCCTTGCAAAATCTGCCTAAACAGTAGACAAGGCGTCCAGTAAGACTGCAGCTATAATTTTTACACTTGTCTTTGTGTACGTGTTAAACTGATTATAAGAGCTTTGGAGGGGGTGATTGTCTCACCATTTCACAGAAGCATGCTAGCTGTTTCCCTGTTTCCAGTCGTTCTACTAAGCTAAGTTGCCATCTTAGGACAAAAAATGTTAGCGGTATCAGTTGACTAATCGAACTAAAATGTCAAGCTCCTCTTTTAAAACGCGAGTTCTGTGTCTTTGCATGGAACTCGGTTAAACACAGATTGTCATCCCAGTATGAGTCCCATAATTTCTGTGTTTTGCAACCATCAGAAGTGGAGCTGTTTGCCAAAAAGAACCCCAAGCAGATGCTGCGCCGACTAGAGGTCTTCCTGAAAGAGAGGCGGGCAGGTGGAATCCCCCGTGGGACGTCGCCAGACCCTCAGGCCCAGCAGCCCTCTCCCAGCCTGGGCGAGCGAGGAGCCAGATCTGGGATTGGACAGGGAAGCAAGGGAAAGGAGATGCACTTCACAGGAGTGTGTGATCTACCGCCAGACATGGAGGGAGAGGCCAGACTCATCTAAGCTAGACTCTGTGTGAGAGTATGTGTGTGTGTATGAGTGAGTGTGTGAGCGAGAGCAATCCTGTCTGTGAGTTTATCTATTACTGTATGTGCAAGTGGCTTATTCAGAGATAGAAGAAGAGCCCCACCACACCCTGATCTAGGACCTGCTATCTGAACCTAACACTTCCACTACTTCCACTTATGCTGGGGTGCTGCACTTTGATCAGATTTAACTTGTGGGTCTTTCAGAGTTATATTTGATTTTTCCTATTAATTTATTTTTTTTTTAAAACAGGGGGACATAGAACAATGGAAAATAAAGAGGACAGAAACACAAGATGTCACAAAAAAACAAAAGGAAGTGAATAGTTGCAATTTTCTGTGGATTTTGTAGCCAAATCGATAGCTGCCAAATTCTTGTGGTTCAACTCTACCCGTCTAGAAATCCAAAATCTCAGGATCTCTCAGCCAGGGTACGTAAGCATTGCAGAGGGGGGAGCATGGCACAGAGCGTTAGTGTTTTGTTTGTTTGTTTGTTTGTTTTTAATGCTTGGTCGTTCTCTTCCTCCAAGATATGGCTTGATCATTTGCAATGCAACCTAATGGCAGCATTGATAGGTATTTATTAAACGCTCTGATAACTTTATAGCGAGTAGAGGGAAAATGAACAGTTTGAAACTCTGCTGAAGAGCAAACTGAAGCAGGTTTTCTATCGACATGATGTGGAGAAGAAAAGAAAGCAGAGCTTAACTTAGACAGGGAGCAAAACTTGCTACTACTCACTATTCTTAAAGAACTACACAGTTGGCTTTGGGTGCAGCTTGCTTTGAAGGTCTGATCACTTTGTGTTCTGTGTTAAGAGTGTGAATGAAATATGTGAACAATATACAGGAATGGACACTCCGTCCAGATGTGTGGAAGTGTAGCCAGTTGATAGTGTAGAGCTGGGGTCTGATAGTCTAGGTCCAGAGCTCCCACTCAGTATGGGCGGGATATATTTTAAATAACTTTTAAAGTAGAACTATTTGAGTCCTTTCTTAAGGGACAGCTGTCCCTTTAATCCTGACTTCACAGTTATGTGTAAAAGCACTTGTTTTCCGATTGATGGTTTATTGACCGTTAGAAGGATTTAAAGAATTCCAGGAGAACGTGTGAGAGTCTTCTGACTTCTCAACTTTGCAAGTCAAGTTAAAGCAAAGAGACACTTCATAACAGAGTCTGTGTGCTTGGCTCGGTCCCAGCTGAAGCCGATGGTCTGGTATGAGCTTTCTCTACATTCCGTTATAAAGCATGTGATTGTAATTTTATTTGACCAGTTAAAAATTTATTCCAGTGTGTCTGTGTGTGTGTGTGTGTGTGTGTGTGTGTGTTTGCGTGTGTGGTAAAATAAATGAGCTGATATTGATGAAGGGTGCCTCTCCTCGGAGACGTATGGTACAGTATGCAATCCCAGCTCTTACTTTACGATAATCAAAACGCCAGTGCTGTGTGATGATAGAAATCGTTCCTAACTTCAGGGTTTGTGCACTTGTGCAAGCGAATGCGTGTGTGTGCGTGTGTGTGTTTCATATGACAGGAACTGACTACAGATGGGGTGCTTTCCTCTGCGCACAATATGCCAGCTTTACTAAGTACTTGATCCATCAAGCTGCAAAGACGGTACTTTTATCATTTAAAAATGGTACATAACATTATTGAGGACGATCTATATCCTAAAACAAAACGCATTGTTTGGTCTGCTCTTTTGAAAACCAGATGTTCGTTGTAGACGCAGCTGGTTTTGGCGGCTCTGTGGCCTGGAATGGGTAGAGCTCCTCAGCAAAGCTGGTTCCTGCTTTGTGCTAATGTGAAACCATCTCCCATCGTCGTAGTCTCAATCTGTAGCATGTTCAGGTAGCACTAGTACTGTAGCATCCTATAGCCTCCTCCTCCTCCTCCTCTTGGTAAAGCTTGTTGATGTCATGTCTCAGTTACAGTCTGTAGTGTTGATGAGTGCGCAAACTGTTACTACTATAGCACATACATTTCATATTTTTATTCAGCCTCCTCCGGTAGATCCATATTTAGGTGGCACAGTGTATGTCTTGGAGAGATGTGGGATAGGCTTGACGCATAATTGAGCTCAAAATTGTCTTCTAAGAAGGTGATAGTAAATTTGGTGCCTGCATCCAGTGGGGTAGAGTGCTGGTTTGTCCTCTCTTCTTTTTGTTTTTTCTTTCTTTCATTTGAGCCATCGTGCCACAGTAGACATCCCCCATGCGTGTAACGCGTTAAGCTGCGTCGGCCCCTGAAACATGCCAGCCTAATGAATAAATGAATACGCACCGTTAAATACACAGGGCATGTACATTTTCGATGTCAGCATCTACTCAGTCGTTCTCCATCCTCCACCGTATAAATTCATAAATGAGCTGATGTAGTTTTGCCAATTGTTTGCAAGTCTTTTGATTGGTCAGGAAAATTTGCACTGTTGTAGATATTTGATAGTGTGTGTGTGACGTATGCAAGAGGAAACAGGCCATTTCCAATAGCCATATTGTGATGTTCATTATCGCCTGCATCGTGAAACGGGCTCCATGAAGTCAGACTCACCTCCGCGCTCTAAACAAAAAAAATAAAAAATTGCACCACCAATATTATCCCATGTTTAATTTTAGTACACTTTAAACTGAGGAGCAGTACAGTGTATGTAAATCAGGAAGTTTGTATATAGAGAATTAATGATTGTAACTGTATGATTGTCTGTAGGGCATTATACTAAAACACATTGCTTACCTCAAGACTTGAGACAAATCTCTCCTTTCTCTCTCCTGATGTTTGCCTGGCCTCTCAGTCAGACTCTTTTTATGTTTCCTTGTACCTAGGCCTTCTCTCATTCCAATTGGAGATGTTAATTAATTATATTCAGCACCTGAAGCACTACGTAATAGCAAACTAACACAAAAGCTGGTCAATGTTATATGTATTCTATTTAAAGACACATTTATAGACACTATATAGGCCCACATACGCTCTGGCGCACATCTGCAGATTAAAAATAAAATCCTTTTTAAATCAATTTATGATTGGCCAATGTTTGCCATGTTGAAATAAGCTGGTTTTCTTGTGGCTTCAGTGATAGTACAGTATACTTTTGCTGTGATTAAGTGTTCGATGTCAGAAAAACACTCTGAAACGATCCTGTCTTTACAGCTCCAGTCACAAACAAATTGTTTAATATATGATTGTGAAGATATAGGCTTGACTAGCAGTTATAATACTGTGTATGCTTTGACCTTGGTATATATTAAAAGTATCCAAACAAGGCCTGATTTATCCTCTCATATTACCAAAAGTTATATTTTCAGCAGTCGTAATAAATCATATTCTTATGTGTTGATCATCGTTTGGAGTCTCCTCAGTTGAGAAACCAGAACCAAGAGAAAAAAATGAATAAATATAGAAGAAAAAATAAACGGGTTCTTGCAGGATGTCGGATGCTCTGAGAGGTGTGGTCTGAAGTTCTGCTTCCCACAGCAGCAGCTCGGCAAATACAATCACTTCTCAATATCCTGCGCTTTATATGAAGGTGTTTTACTGTTGCGGTCGTCGTCATGTCCTTCAGAGCATTTTATGACTGTACCTTGATTGTAGAAGCCCTATTTTATACTGAGAGTTATTTCAGAATACAGTATGTGCTGTTTTACATTAAATGTATTGTATGGAGAAAGCTAAATAAATGCTGTTTAAAAACTACAACATTCTTCTTGACTTTCTGTCTGATGAATAACTGTGCTCTTATGTCCCACACATATATAACAACTGTTGTATGTATGTCTCAGATCAATATACTAACCCATGGATATCCATCAAAGAGTTACGTGGCTCCTTTTTGACAATTAAATGTCATAAACCGAGTTAAATGTGGTTTTACTTGACTTTCTCGCCACCATCTGCAATTAGTTTCAGGGTTTTTGGTATGTTTTTTAATCTGGGTGCCAGATATACTGTTGTGTATTTTAAAAGCACACAGGGAAATAGTGGGAACGTTTGCTAATATATTTTCTTTTGAGTTATTGTGAGCAGTTTTGTTTGTTTATTTGTTTTTTTAATGAATGAATGAATTTTTAATTGCTTGAATTTCTTTGTTTATTTCTGAAGGACATGTACAGCCAGACTGACGATTGCAGAAGACGATGTCGGAGGTTGCTGCTCACTAGGAGAGGTCAATTTCCATACGCTTTATGGGCATCGATAAACATTCATGAAATACATTTGTATATTATTGATGCGATGCATGTAAAATAAAAGCAGCAGCAGCAGCTTGCAACAAACAAAAACATTTAACATGAGCTCATATGTTCAAGTAAGAGCTAGCTTATGATATGTTGCAGTTTTAAGTTGTAACGTCTTGAATCTGCATTGAACTACAGTGTTTGTTCCTTTAATTGAAAATGCAATTCAAACACAGGAAGCCTTACAGTGTCTAATTCTGCAGTTCCCTTTCCTGATCCATTTGGGATGTTAACAGCAGTATGTTGTAGTCAAGGCATGAATTTGTGTATTATATATTTGAAAATCAGTAAAGCAGACAAAATAATTGGAAATGGTTCACGCCAAAGCTGTGAAGCTTGGCTTTTCTGTAATTCAGCCACTAGAGTGCAGACTTTGATTGTGTCTACTGGTGCAGCATACCTCATTCAATGGAGTCTTGTGTGTAATACTACAAAATAGTCCACCAACAAATCTTTGATTTGCATTTCACAGTTCACTTTCCAGTATTTTTTGGTGATTTCGTTTTGAAAAACGGTGCCCGCTGACTCCAGAGAAAAGTAAACCTAATCCTTATTTACGCTTCTTTTGTAAGTTAATAAATTCCTCTGGTTTCCCTTCATTAGGGTGGAGCAACAATATTGGAAGGCAATGTAGACCCTGTTTAAACTACTGGATTAACACTCTCACGCCTTTTAGTCTGCTCTTCATCTTTCACAAGGAAAACAAATAACTTAGACACAAATTATGCATGCTTCCATTTTTGTTACAATCCTGCGCTCCACTCCATTACAATGCTGAAATATGTGAAACTGACCATGGATCAGATTTTGGTCGCGGGTCAGTAAAGTTGGGGTGCCTGCGAAGGAATCTTGATACTTCTACATCTGTGCTTAATCAGACTTATGGCTCTGGTCCCACAGTGCCAGATGACTGGGAAGTGGTGGACCTGCTGAATCACAGCACAGCAGGATGGAAAAATAGTTCAGCCAGCTTTTCATGACCAATCTGAATCAAAATCACAGTTCCATAAGCTAGTTTCATAGCTACTAACAGTTTACTGAGCAGTCTATGCTTCATTTGCATTATTCCAAAGCTGAATTGATTTCACTATGGGGGAGGATGAATATGAGATTCAGTTTAAGGTATATCACTCAGGAGCCCTTTAAAGGGTTAATAATGTAGACCACAGAAATCACATATCAGATATCTTACTAGAGGCATTAGAGTGCGCAGTGAGAATTAAGAGAACGGAGCAGGATTTAGTTTTATAAACCTCTTTCCATTTGTACCTAGTGAGCCTGCTGGATTACAGCATTGCTCTCTCACTTTTACTCTCGCCTTCCTTCCCTCCCCCTACTCTGTTCCTCTCTTTCTCTGTGATGTCACTGTTTCCTGTCCAACAGATCCTGACGTTCAGCCCAAGACTATGTGCACAGACGCTGTGTGATACTGACATACAGGAGTTTACAGAGACATATAAAAGTGATGTCAAGTCCATTATCGCTCAGTTCTGTAAATTACCCTGGTTTCTGTTGTCTGCACTGGACACATTAAACCATGTGGGAGTGCTACTTGTGGTCAGGGTGAAAGACTGTCCTATAGAAATTAACTCAAGGCGTTCTGGTGCTCGTGGTCAGTGTCATTCTTCTCCTTGTTGTGATTTACATGCATTTTTTTTTAACGTACAGCACAAAATAAAACTACTTTAAAAAGTTCTAACTACTACACACAAGTGGTATTTTTATTGGGAAGTAAGTATTCACATCTTTCATTTATGTAAAACAGCAAAACTATAATTTAATCTTATTAAAGTAACGGAAATATTATCAGCTAAATTTGAAGTAATAGTAATAATCATGTACTAATCAACCCACAGAAAGACAGTTACTTACAAAAAGTAGAATAATAGTAATAATAATTTAATATGTTTTACATTGCTACATTAAACTTCTTTAAACTTGATAGGATGTTAAATTTGATCCCATTTTAAAAGTTTAAAGTATTATCAGGAAAAACTAAAGCTGTACAAGTATACAGAAATAAACGCAACCACTGAAATGTATACATTAGCCTGTAAAATGTTAAGAGGTGGAAGAAGAATTACACAATGTGGAATAACTGTAATAAAGTCAAAGTACCTAAATGGTAGGAAATATGGTTATAGTGCATTGTCTGGAAGCAATCAACTTTAAAAATGTCCTCCCCTCACTAGCTAAGAGACCGTTCTTATCAGGAACTCACTATCCTGGCTGTCTGTTAATCTGTGATTCACATTTTGTTTTGCAGTGTATCTACCATTTAGCTCCCTCGTGTGTATCTGTATCCCTGCCAATTGCAAAATCCTCCGTTTGACCTTGTTGTAGTCTGAATTATCTGCCGCATTCCTCACAGCGCTAATCATAACCTCCAGAGATATCACCGCATAAGGTTTTCTTAAAATCAAATGAGAGCACTTCTCTTTTACTGTCCTCACAGTCTGGGATAGAATACAATAAATTATTACAACAGGTTTTTATACACTTGGGTGTTTTTGCCTGTGTGAGTGTCTCATGTCTGTCTGGGTTTGAAACTCATTCTGAGGAAATCATTTTTACAACTCATCCTGAAGAGAGTTCAGGACTGCAGTGGGCTGTGTTTCAGTGTTTTGATCACGCTGTTTCATTCCAACATCAGACATTTCTGGACGATAAACGTCCCTTCATGGAAGAGTGCTGGTGACGAAATTTTCAGTGAAAAGTGTCTGCAAAAGTTGGCTAACGTGACACAGATAGATTTTGCAGCCCAGGGTTCTTCATCCTGACTTCAACTATAATACTATAAATGCATTTTTCCGACGTGAGGCAGAATTTGGAAATTCTTTTAGTTGTCTGTCACATTTCAGGCCTAATTACTGATTTCTTGCCTAGAGTGTAAGCTGTTTTGTATTAGCATGGAGTGACTGGAGGTTTACCTTGACTGCACTGGTGGCAAATTATACTACACTTCTGGCTTTTGAGGGCCCTGACAGGATCTCCAAACCGTAGGCGGAGTGGGAGACGTGTGGAGGGGGGATGGCAGAGAAAATACCAAATTTTAAAAGGTATAGTTCTGTCATCTGCTCAAACAATTTTCCTGCCCAGTGTGTGTCTGCGTGTGTGCACGCTTCTCAGTGGCCCCATTGACTACAATAACATTTTCTCCACAACGGAGAAGGTGAATACATTGAGGAAAGATTGACAGTGCAGCACAAAGAAGAGATGGAAAGCAAAGCTCCAACCAAAACACGTCCTGGACTGAAAAAGAATTTATGTTTCACTCATGGTTGTTATCATTTTCTTTGAATTCTTCTCCCTCTGCAGATTAGTGGTGTTTGGTTTTGTTAACACACTCACAAAATCTCTGTCCTCCCCCTTTACCCTATTTCTCCTCCTCCTCCTCCTCCTCCTCCTCCTCCTCCTCCTTCTGTGGAATTTGGTGTCCTAGGAGTCACTCCTCTCTCCTGTTGCTCTGTGGTGAGTCTGCAGGGCCAAAGCTCTCCGCCGAGGAATTCAACAAGACCTGCTGACGAAAGAGAGTGGGCTTCTTTATCTCTCCCAAGAGGGGTAAACTCTGCAGTGGGGGCCTCACCTGCCCTTCCTCATCCTCCTCCCCCATCTCCTGTCTGAACACTGCACCTGTTCTGACTCGTCAGCCAGGTGAAGGGAATCCTCTGGCCTTTACGCTGTTTTTTCAGCTGACCGTAGCTGCAGGGGCAATTAGGAACACTGTCTATTCATTGGACTGGATTGCTGCTTTGCTTGGTATCTTTTTCTCAGTCTGTCTCCGCAACCCACCTCCCTTCCCTCCCTCCCTGCCTGTCCCTACCCCCTCCCACTCCATCTCTGTCTAGCCCAGTCTGGGTAACACTGTGGCTGTGGGTACGTGTGGAGCAGCAGAGATTTTCCTGCTGGAGTAAAAGTGTGGCTCACAGGGAAACAACACAGGGGATGCAAGGGTGAAACATAAATCTTGCGGACGTTAAATTGGAGAGGTACAAAAGAATAAACGCCAAGCCAAAGGATTCAGCAGTTGGAAAAACAGCAGGTATGAAAAGCCAGACTGTGACTGTGTCTGTGGCTCTGCTGGCCCTGTGCTGCCTACTGATCCCCAAAGGAGGGGAGAGCACCGGGGGGATAGTTTCTCTCAAGCAGGCCGAAGGGGAGAAGCACGCACAAGATCAGCTGGAAGATGAGTCCCTGGATGACCCGCAAGGACTTGCAGGGGACTCACTGGGAAGCAGCCTCAGGAGTGACAGAGAGGTGGCTGAAGAGACAGGTACGTAAAAAGAATCCTACTTTTAACTTTACCAACGCAAATAGGTTCGAGCATGGTCTTTGTTTTATGGCACGACATGGAGGAGAAAACACAGACACAAACATAACACTCACCCATTTAGTCTCTGACAGCTCCAACAAGAATGACAAAGTCCGGATGCTTACCTGTCCACCACTGCTTCCACACAGCAGGGAATAAACAGGGCACATTCCTCTATGCAGCTGACACCAGACAAGAAGAGAAGGCACCGAGTCGAGCATCTTGCAGACACATTTTTACGAAGCTTTCCAGTGTTGCTGTAAACCTGAATGGTTAATGCTGACTCTGGTTTAATGTTACGCTGGAAGAATAGATTGTGAAGACCATACACTAGACTGTTTCCTGGAGCTCAAAGCCCATGACTCATTAATGAGCCTCACTGATGTTTCAGAGGTGAGGGTGATATATTTATTGGGTATCTGGACAGATTCTGTGTCTGTAAAGCTGAACTGTGGTTAATGGTGCACGACTAATGGAAAGACAGGCATGTTTTCCATAATAAGCACTTCAGGACTTCAGACGGCCTCAAAAGGAAATAGTGATGGACCTGAAACAACCACTGAAACACATCTGGCATTGTGGGTTTTCCCCAGAAGCTTTACGTTTTGAAATGCTGATAAATCACACAAACTGAACTGATAATCTATTCTCTTTTGTACTCACTGTAAGTATGTTTCGTATTGATTAATGATGTGTCTTCATCATTTGCATTTTAACCAAAAGTTGACCGAGCTAGTTTGTGCATTAAACCTCAATTGTCTCTCTTTTTTTCTTCTAGGTATTGTGGGTAGGGTGAGAAGAGCTCCAGATGAAAACAAAAAGAAGAAGAAGGACAAGAAAAAGAACAAAGAGCCAAAGGACCCCAACGCCACAAAAAAACCCAAATCTGACAAGAAGGGAAAGAAAAAGGACCGGCAGACGACCACAACTCTGCCACCTACCACAACAAGTAAGGACAACCATGTTAGCTCTTAAATCGCTTGGACTTGACTGAGTGTTGGTGACCTTGTGTCTGTCTGATGCTTGCAGCAATCCCGACTGAACCACCAACTGAACCACCCACTGAACCACCCACTGAACCACCCACTGAACCAAACATAGACTACCCCGATCCTATTGGTGAGTTGCATATCTTAGAGACTGCATGAATGGATTGGTAAAACTTTCCATCGTTAGTAACTAAAATATTTCACCCTCATCAAACTTTGGTTACAGGGTGATGGGGATTTGAATATTCAAAAAAAAAGAAAAAATATCTGATGGACTGCCTCATATGTCGTCATTTGAGTCACTGTAGGTTGAGGCTGAAGCAGATTTTATATGAGAAGTTGACGTAACCTCTGGGTCTGCCAAGGGAAGTCAGTGTGGAAGTGCTTTAAACTTTTCTTAAACTCTTTCTAATGGCCTTCTAAAGGAGTCTGACTGTATAAAAGTCAATGAGTAAGTGATACTGCGTAGTCTGTTACCTCAGTAAATGCTTTCCAAATGAGTTCATGGTCTAGTCACTAGTTTAAAGTTTTCTTCGGTGCAGCACAGTGCTTGCTCAGCAAACATTTAGTCAGATGGGTGTAGATACCAACTCCAACTCCATAAAACAAGATGGATGTAGTCAAAATGACTAACTTCAAATCCACCAATAATAATGGTCACGCCCGCCGATGGGGGGAGGGGGGACAAACGGGTCTGCTGTCCCGGGCCCAGGATAGAGGGGGCCCTCATTAAATTATGGAATAATTAAAAAAACAAAAACAAAAAAATTAAAATAGGCCTATTTGTTGAAAAAAAAAATGTAATATTTGATTTACATAAAAGCTTTTTATTTGTTTTCTTCCTAATTGTCCTTGAAATAGTGGTCAAGAATCACCCCCAACCCCAACACAAAAATGGTTTGACCACTAATCAAAATTTGATGTTGCCGTTTGATTGGAAGTTACGTACGCTCAAAATGCGCTGTCAGCACAAGTCCGGTGCTCAGAAAAGGAAATAAAAGAGAGGAAGAGAAGAAGAAAATAGAAGCCTTAAAGATTTTCTTCATAAATATTTTTTTTTAAAGGGTGGTGCTGGTGAAGCTGGGTGAAGCTTTCTTCGTTTTCTTTTGTTGCAATACTATTAGTGACCACTAGGGGCTCCAGCTCTCATAATACATCCAAGCTCCAACTGACTGTTGCCAGTCAGATTAGTGTGATAAATCTTGATAGATTAGTGTGTAATCCCCTATTCCTCCAAACCATTTGCAAAGGGCAACTTTGTTCCAAAGTGTGCATGCACCGACATATTTTACTTGTTTGATTCTGTGCTCAATATCAATAACTGAATCATATGAAAGTGTTTTTTGTTTACAGCTTTGCACAGTTATATTCTGTTCAAAAATCAGATCATTGTAACATAAAAGTTCTTAAATAAGTATGTGCACATAAAAAAATATTTCTATCTGTTTCCCTGTCAGACTCTGATTATTACTACTGGGGGGCAACATCAGCCTTCCCTCAGCCCGACGCTCCTGTCACAGATTCCTATGATGTCAACTGGAATATATACGATGACACAGTCACTCCGTGGCCTGACACGTACCCATTACCTGTGACTGATAACTATGACTACTACTACAAAGCGATGGACCCAACGTTCCCTGCCCCTGAGGTTGATGGGAAGGCCGAAACAGATGACAGTGATTACCCGTATCCCACATGTATGTCTGAGTCTTTTGTTTCTCCCAGCTTCGTTTTGACTGAGGATCTTTGAGGGTCTGACAGTTTATGAAATGCGAAAAAGATGGTGAAACTTCACTGATTTCTGTGAGACAACTATGGGCGGTTACTGAAAAAAAAGAAAAAGCCTTAACCAGCCTTGACCAAACTGGGGAACTTCCTTGGCTTTGCACATTTCAGCTTATTTATGCAAAACAATACAACTGCTGCAAAAGGATAGTCAAACCATAGAAATTAAACTTTGCCAACAGATTATACAGTATATCTACATTACAGCTTTACATTTTTAATAATAACAGACTTATCCAGTCACGACTAAGTAGTGTGTGGACTGAAATCAGTTGCTCAAATGTATTTTCAGAAAAAATAGTAAAGACTATGTCGCATATCAAAGACACATGGAGAAACAGTCAAAGATGGTTTCTCAATTTTAGTCCAGCAAGTGTCTGCAGAACTTAGTCGTGTTCAGTGAATGATCAACATGGCATTTCATTCACTGAGAAGTGTTTTTGTACAAGTAACCAGAAACATACTTTCTACAATTCATCTTTAAGATCTAATATGCAGACTTGATGGTTTATCTCTTTAAGCTGAAGTCAGCACAACAGAAGCCTTAGTATTTTTTTCCACAGAATTAGATCCTGGAAATTAAATGTCACGCTGCCGAATGACACACTGTGTTTCCAGAATACTGTACTGTACCTCTGCTTGTCCAGCATTTCCACTGATTCATTCACTCTGGCCCGTCCTGCATTTTAAGTCAAATTAATAAATAATCCCTCTGTTTGACATTTTAAACTTTTTTCCTCTCCCTGCAGATGAGGTGCCAGAAAACCTTCCATTTCCTGACAGAAAAGAAGTCGATCCTGATGTCGTAGTAGAAACTCTACCAGGTAACTGCCCCATATTAGGAATTCAGTCTGTATAAATGACTAAACAATTTAAATGGGAGAGTACAAAAAAAGTTTAGTTAGGGTTACAATGTGGGTGAAATGTCCCTTCCATCTGTGCTTTTTGTGAGCAATAAAGCACATGGGAATAACATTATACTGAGTCTGTGAACTATCCACAGGAGTGGGTGGGTTTGCCTGGTTCCATGCAGTGAAGAAAACTTTCCGTTGTTTTGTTGTGGGGAGAAAATCACTAGATCCCAACTAAGTTATGATTCTTGTAAATGTAAACGAAAGATTTAACAGCTTCATTACACGGCGGGCGTCACGGTGACATTCAAATATAGAGCAACTGTTGCGGTTCAATAAATCTGGGCGGCGTTGAACCTGTAAAACTTGGCACATTCAAACATGCAGTCTCATAAAGTTTCTCTTGTGACGTAGCAGTGCCTCTGAGTGATTGAATGAGTTGTCTTCATGTAGGTAACTTCATGTGTTTTTTTATTTGTTTCTTTTTAATGCAGAACAGCCCACAGCTACTGTTCCTTATGAGAGAACCTGGTATGATGATTACGACGATTATGGAATGAGTACGTGTACACTCACACTCCCCCACGAAATATATCAAATATCCAAATGTTTTCTATTAGGTCCACTGGCTGAGTCATAGTTAACTTCTTGCCAACGAACCACAGTCGGGTCAACAGCATTCCAGATTTATAATCATCTTTGTTGGCTTTTTTTCCTTACTGTTTAGCCTTCTCAACTGTAAATTTACAACTTAACCGCAAAATTACAGCGAGGCATGCAAACACAGCTGTTGCATGCGTTTCTTGATAGCCCTCTAAAGTTACCATTGATATCCTTGTTTCCTGCAGAGAGGAAAGAGGATGAGACGGATGAAAAGTGGATGGAGAAGGAGCGAGAGAGAGCCGAGAAAGAAAGGCAGAGGGAAGAGAGAGGTAAGAAGACCCAGATGTGGAATTTATTTTCTTATGTAACGCCAGCACGCGTGATCGTGCCTCTTGACATGGACCTCTGGAGCTGCCAAAGAACAGAACGCAACCTGTGACCTAAGTGCAAAAGTACTGAAAGATAACAGCACTCTAAGATGTTCCCTCCCCTCAATCACATATCTGTTGTAAGAGAATGCAGATGTTATTCCCACTCGCCTCCAAATGTGAGGGTCTGCTTACTTGCTTTAACTCGCACGACAGGGACAAGAGCACCAAAACAAAATGGAGATTAAGAGTTCAGAAATCTCCGGTGAGCTGCAGGGTGAGATCGAGTTCAAGATCCACATGCACCGGATAAGGGTGAGCGAGAAAAGAGTCAGCAGAGGAGAGTCGTGGAGCTCGTGGAGTTGACGTCCTCACATCATATTGAGAGGTTTTTCGCCACGTGTCTGCTGCGTGCAGAGAGGTTAGCTAGTGGCTGAGGAATAAAGACCAGACAACATGATATATACAATAACACTGTCAGGACTGGTGACGATATGGATCTTCATGTGTGCACAGTTTAGGAGTTTAAGATAACAAGACTTTTAGCTAAACTGAAGCTTGTGTTCAGAAGTTCCTGAGTTTGAAGCGTTCACCAGTAACACTGAAGCACATTAACTAAAGAAGACATGCTACCAGCAGTAAGCTGTAATGTATCCATGTCCTGAATTGTTCACTGTCTCAAAACATGAGTAATGACTGGTGATTCACTTGTCTTTTGACAGTAACCTTCTGGGTCAGGATGATCTGAGTTACTTTAGAACACACTTGGACTGGGAGACATCACGCTCCAGCCCTCTGGGTCCTCTTGAGGAATTCTGGCATATGATATTTGCAAAATAATCATCAGTTCCTGGATCATTTCTGGGTGGAGAGAAAGAGAAAAAACAAATGTTCAGCCAAGACAGTGCAGTTCATTTCAGTGGTTTTTGTTTTTCTTTCTCTCACAGAGAGAACGCAGAAGCTGAAGGAGGCAGAGGAGCGAGCCAGGAACAGACCACGTGTCTTCAAAGAGCCAAAGCGTACGTCAGAATCTGTTCAATCTAGATGACATGCAAAGCTTCAGTAGTTAACATGTCGTTTGACTTTCTCTGCTGTGCATTTGTGTATGTGGCAGAGTGTCCTCCCCTGGGGATGGAGTCCCATAAGATTGAGCCAGACCAGCTTTCAGCCTCTTCTGTGTCTCAGTATAGGTTTGCACCTCAGAGGGCTCGCCTCAACATGCAGGTACACAAGCATCAGGGCAGCACTCACATTTTACTAGGCCTTGAATTAATTACCAGCAACACTGGGTAATAGGGTTATAGCTGCACTGGAAGTTTATGTTCATGCATATTTATAGTTTGTAGAGTCTTCCTAGCAGCAAAGTAATTACATCAGAGGATAACTTCTGTTTGAAACTGCTTGTCAACTCCAAGCTATCATTTCATCTGAATAAATTACACTGTCTTACATGTTGCTGCATGACAATCCTTCTTTTGTACAGTTATAGATGTGCAGTTTTTTGACTCTCTCTGGTTCCAAGGGCTCTGACGATGAGGATAACCTGCGAGGTGGAGCGTGGTGTGCAAATTCAGAGGACAGGGTCCACTGGTTTGAGATAGATCTTCGCAGGGACACAGAGTTCACAGGAGTCATAACTCAGGGACGAGATTCCCTCAACGAGTAAGACAAACATAAAGTGAACAGACACATGAATGATCTTCATCGGGCATTACTGAATTCAACACGTCGCCCTCGTCCTGTTTCAGGAGTGACTACGTGACGTCCTACTTCCTGGCTTTCAGCAATGACAGCAGAGAATGGACCACCATCCATGATGGTTACGCCGACTGGGTGAGCTCACCTTAAATTGTCTCACTTCCTCGGGCACCATGTTTGTTGTCTCCTTCCTCCTGCCCTGATTTATTCTCCTCCCTCATATCCCCTCTTGTACAGTTGTTTTTTGGAAACAGTGATAAGGACATCCCTGTGATGAACCAGCTCGCAGAGCCTGTTCTGGCCCGCTACATCCGGATCATTCCTCAGAGCTGGAATGGCTCTCTCTGCATGAGACTGGAGGTCCTGGGCTGCCCCCTGCCTGGTGAGCCTCACACTCCTCACCATACATATACACCAATCAGCCACAGCATTTTTACCACTGACAGGAGAAGTAAATAACATTCAACATCTTGTGACTATGCAATGTTCTGCTGGGAAACTTTTGGACCTGGCATTCATGTGGATGTTACTTAGACATGTATCACCCACATAAACCAGACCAGGCTCCCCCACCCCATAGCAATGACACTCCTTGATGGCAGCAGCCATCCCCAGCAGGATGCAGCCTGACACAGGCACACACACAAAAACACACCCCAAGGTGTTGACCCGGCCTCTAAATTCACTCGATCCCAAACTGATCAAGGATCTGTGCCTGATTCACAGAGGCAGGAAAAGGAATCATATGTTTTTGTTCTTCTTTCCTCCTCACAGATCCAGCGGATGTTCTGTACAGGCAAAATGAAGTCACTCCAGTGGATTACTTGAAGTTCAAACACCACAGCTACTCAGATATGGTTGCAGTGAGTACTCCTGCTTACGACATTCCACTGGAAATCCTCAGTAATCTTCCCAAAGACTGGGGCTGTCCTTGAACAATTACACTGAACCAGCACTTCTGCTTTGATTCATCCTAACATAAACTGATGTTTAAATCCCAGCAGAGGGCTCACATCACTCCCTCTCATTCTTTTCAACCACCAGAGGGCAATGTGATCGTTCCACACTAACACAATGTGTGTTATTAACCATTTGTGTTTCCATCACCTGTTCAGCTCATGAAGTCGGTGAATGAGGAGTGTCCTAACATCACCAGCATCTACAGCCTGGGCCGCAGCTCCAAGGGGCTGGACATCATTGCCATGGTGATCTCTGGCAACCCCACAGAGCATGAAATAGGTGGGAATATGACAGTTGTAATATAGTGTATTTCTTTGTGCAGTGAAAAAATGAAATCCTGTAAGCATGGTTAAATTCCAACAAATGCCAAGCCAGCGGGTTTCTCTCAGATATTCCAACAGTGTGAAATGATTACATGTTTAAATTATGTTGTGTGCCTGTATGGCACCACTGCTGTATCCTGTAAACGCAATAAACATCAGGTAGGCGCCAGCAAATAGTGGTTAACAGACAATTACACTCTTCCTGGGTTGGTTGTCCCTGCAGGTGAACCAGAGTTTCGCTTCACGGCGGGTCTCCATGGAAACGAGGCACTGGGTCGTGAGATGCTCCTGCTTCTCATGCAGTACCTGTGCAAGGAGTATAAAGACAGAAACCCCAGAGTCCAGCACCTGGTGGATGGAACACGCATCCACCTGGTTCCCTCGCTCAACCCTGATGGACATGAGGAAGCATTTGAAGCGGTCAGTGGAGAATAAGATCTTATGTTTCTCCTTAATTGTAAGATGAAATGAAATAGGGGAAAAAAAAGAAGCAGGAAATTGGAGTAAAGTTTGTGTTTTATCATAATTCTCCCTCCTCAGGGATCAGAGCTAAGTAGCTGGACCACCGGACACTTCACTGAGGAGGGCTTTGACATCTTCCAGAACTTCCCTGACCTGAATAATATCTTGTGGGATGCTGAAGATAAGGGCATGGTGCCTAAACTCACCCCTAACCATCACGTGCCCATACCAGAGGATTTGGCTATTAATACTTCGGTAAAGTAAAGTGAATTGTTGAGTCACTTTAAGGGCAGCTGTAACACAGCTAGTCACATATGAATAAAATCACCTGCATTTCTAAAGACAAGAATAACCATTGCGCTATTGTAGACATGGTTGTGGTTCCCTGCTCTATTTGTGTCGTCCTGATCTTGTTGTCTTTGCTCCAGATTGCTGTGGAAACCAGGGCCATAATCTCCTGGATGAAAAGCCATCCATTTGTGTTGGGTGCAAACTTTCAGGGCGGGGAGTCTGTTGTGGCCTATCCTTATGACAGCTTACGTCTCAACAAGCCTGAGAGCCAGAAACCCCACAACCGCAAAAAGAGACAGTATGACCTGCTCCATTTCCTTCACTGTAATCTGGTTTTTCCCTGCGTTGCATACTGTGCACATTTATTTTGCACATTTATTTCCCAGTGTCTCATTTTTCTTCCTACTTCCTATTACGCAGCAATTATAGTTACAATCATGCCAATAATTTCTTACAGGTATGAGGAAGAAGGCTTTGATGTGACAGAATGGGGAAGGGGCTACCATGAGGAGCCAGAGGAAGACTGGAGAAGTAGGGGATACGCAGAGCCTGAGGAAGAATGGAGAGGCCATGGCTATGACCACGGTTACGATCACGGTTATGACCCCAGCTACAACCAAGGTTATGGTCACAGAGAGGAAGAGGAGGACGACAGAGGAAGAGACGCTGGCTATCATTATGCTGAGCCTGAGGATGAGGCCCGGGCGATTGCAGACGAGTCCATGTTCAGGTGGCTGGCTGTCTCCTACGCCTCCACACACCTAAGCATGACACACAGCTATCACGGATCCTGCCACGGAGACGGAGGTTTAGGGGGGCACGGGATCATCAACCGGGCCAAATGGAGGCCAGTCACAGGCAGTAAGTAGACCATCAGGGCAGGACATGGGCTTATGACACACCCTAGTGGACAGCATGTGTAGCACAGGCTCTGGCATTAACGTGAGCTCCTCTCCAGGTATGAATGACTTCAGCTACCTGCACACCAACTGCTTTGAGTTGTCCATATTCCTGGGCTGTGATAAGTTCCCTCACCAGAAAGAGTTGGCGCAGGAGTGGGAGAAAAACAGAGAAGCAATGCTCATCTTCATGGAGCAGGTCAGTCACACACTAAGACACAGGATGCATCCTATCCTGGATGGAGTAGCAAGATCACTAGAGCATCCTCTCATTTGATTTCAGAGTTGCTAAATTAAAAGGCTACTTAAAACGGTCTGTGTGGTTTGTCAGTGCGTTGTAATTTTACTGTCATTATATCCCATTGCTGTTGCATGCAGTAAAACCCTTTGAGGTAAAATTGTGATTATTTTCATATAAATATGACTTGACTTGAAAAGCAGCTTCTTCTCTTTTTTTTTTAAATACTGTTTTCAGTAACACTTAAATTGTTGATCACATACTGTAGTTATATTTAATTACAACCCAGTTCTATTTACCAGAAGATAACGGTCTGGGAAACAAAGATCACAGCAAATCTGATTGAGGTTTATGTTAGATTTGTGCTAGTCTGTAATTCTTTCCTTTACAAATCTAGCAGGGCTTAGTTTTCCCTAAAAAAAAAAAAAACAACGTATAGAACATCTATACAGAATTACCACTGTGCAGCACTAACGTTAAAATGTATTTGTCTACTTCACTATTGTTGTTGTTTTAGATACATCGTGGCATTAGGGGGATTGTGAAAGATCAGCAGGGGAACCCTATTGCAAACGCCACCATATCTGTGGAGGGAATAAACCATGATGTCACCACAGGTCTGGACTGGTCTCGCTCTTGAAAACAAAGTTTTCACTCTTTAAAACAAAAAACATTGCTCCGTCTGTGTTTAAAACAGTCTCCCTGTCTTTGCCATTGCAGCACCAACAGGGGACTACTGGCGGCTGCTTAACCCTGGGGAATACCGTGTGACGGCTCGAGCTGATGGATTCTCCTCTGTGACCAAACTCTGTGTGGTGGGTTATCAGTCAGGAGCAACTGCCTGCAGCTTCAACCTGGCCAAGTCCAACTGGGACCGCATCAAACAGGTAAGGCTGTCCCATGCTGAACTGACACCACTCAGTCTGTCTAGTATTAGTATTACTTCTAGTGTCCTGATCTTTTCTGCAGATAATGGCTCTCCATGGCAACAAGCCGATTCGACTCAGCTACAGCACCAACAGAGTACAGAATTCAGGGAATAATGGCCAGAGGCGTGTAGTTAATGGCAACGGCAACAGGTATTCTCAAAATTCACGACTCAGCACTACTCAACGGAGGAGGCTCAGGATTCTTCAACAGCGTCGCCTTCGGAAAGAGAGAGAGAGGTTAAGATCGACCTTACCCCCTACGACAACTACAATCCCCACAACACCAGAGACAACTACATCCTGGTACGACTCCTATCCCATAGATGAGGAACAATCCTCGACACCTGGCGGATTCACAGACTCCATCCTGGATTATAACTATGAGTACAAGATTGACGACTATTAAACCAAACACACGTGGCTTGTTTCAGTAAACGACCATCCTCTCCTAATTGTAATTCTCATCGCCATGTTGTGCTTTGAGCAAGTTGAAGAATCAGGAATTGCACAACATGAGCAAAGATGGGAACCTGCAGAATATTAGTTATATTAAGTTAGTGTAACGGTTTCTTAACACTTGAAATAATGCCTCTTTACAGAAATGGACTCATTAATTATAGTTTTAAAGTTCACACTGCATTTTCTGTCTCCGTATTTTATGAATGCTTCTTGCTTCATGAAAACATGTTTATTGTGGACGCACATAAAAAAACTGATGAATTATTTACATTTTCCTCACATGGCAGAAATACAGAATGAAGGCTGGCCATTAAATAAATGGAAAGCACTTCACAGTTGATAGTGAGCAGTCAGAAAGGGGAAGAGTTTTCTGTCATGTTTCTTCAGACAGCTGGGATAGAAGAGTTATTTTTCAAATAAAGGCTTGTTAATACACAACACGTCTCTTCTCCTTTTTAGAACCTGATTTCTGTGACTGATAACAGTCCTGTTTATGCTTTCCGTTTATCTCAATGGATGGCATAGCTGCTGTACTGCGTTCCCCAACTGTTTATTGATTAGTCTGTGATGGGGAGAAATTAGAATATGCACCAATATAAGAGAAAAGACAGCCTATCAGCAGGTACAGATGATCAGTGGCTGATATTCATCTCACTTTCTTCATCTTCATCAGCTGAGAAAGCAGAGAAGCTGAGTTGCTCACATTGAAGAGTGCGTAAATTAACCAGGCATGCCGTCTGTGTGCTGCTGAAATCTGGAATCGTAATCAAAAGCACTTCCTGACCATCAGGACCTGACAGGAGAAGAAGAAGAAAGATATTATGATTCATCAGAGTTAGGATGCGATGAACCTAGTTGAGACATTTTGGGAATAAAACAAGACCATTGTGTTTCTCATGTGTACAAATCTCACACTGACCTTTCATGAGTTTGGACTCAAAGGTTGGCGCATTGCCACTGAAGTAAACATGGGGACACTCTTCCAAGATGAAAGGGTCTTTTAGGTAAAATGGGTAACAACCTGATTGAAAAAGTGAGCGATAAAATAGTGTAAATAGCCAATAATATGTTGAGATCTTGATCTTTATTCTTAGGCAATTCACCTAGAGTATCGGGTGCTGTAGGGGCCAGGTGGCGGAGTCGTAGCGTTTCCTCGAGTATTTCCAGGTGGCTGTCCATGCTGCTGTACTTCTGAATATCACAGACGTTCTGGCCTGACGTGCCCAAGAACCTTCATTTGATCAAACAAGAAACGGGTCCTGAACATGACATGTTATGTTAAACATACAATGACAGAGACTGTATGTAAGCATTGCTTACCTGACTCCATCGATGTCAGCCTGATATGGGTTGGTGGCCAGCTGCAGTGTTGGGTACACAGAGGACAAAGGGAACATACAGCGATTGAAAGGCTGCTGTGGGAGGGTGTAGTTGGTGGGGTCATACTGTCCTGGCATTACATCCACTGGAACTGAGGCCTATATCAAAAGGGGCAGCAACATTAATAAAAGTTATATTACGATGAACTGGCCAGCAGCCAGTTCATATTATTCGCCACAACCTAAATGCTCATTGTTAAATTGTGTACCATTCTTCTGAAACACATTGTTTCCAACATTTTCTTTTTGTATTTATTTTCCACACATTTCATTTGGTCACATCTACTAAAGGCCCTAAATGTTAAGGTTACTGGTGTTTAATGTTGATTACATAGGAACCAGATTTTGGTAGTAAAACATTCAACATATTTGTACTCATGTCATGTCACAATGAACATCAGCAGAATGTAAATGCTTATTTGATTATATTGACAAAATCCTCATTAATTCTATTTTTTGTAATTTTAGCAAATATCAAGTAGAAACTGAAAAGACAACACATAAAACAAAATACTTTTATCACACTGATAGAAAATATATACAATTTGAGCCATTACATAGCCATAACAATATGACCACTGTGACAGATGAAGTGAATAACAGTGGTTAGCTTATCATATGGCACATATGAGTGGGTGGGATTTATTAGGTAGCTAGTGAGTCATTTTATTTACTTTTTCTTGTTATACTGTACTGATGCCGCATGGGAAAATTATTTTCTGCATTTGACCCATCCATCCATCCATCCATCCATCCATCCTGTACTACTGTACACTCATGTAGCGCCTTTGTAAAGAGGATGCAAACTCACCACTAGCTGGAGTAACAGCTCATCCAGCACACGCATGGCATCCACACTCCCAGCCTGGGTCTTCTTGGTAAGATACTTTGCCTGAAAAATATATGAATGTCTTAGGCTTTTTGGAAACTAATAACAGGTATAGGTAAGTAAGTGTTTGCCATGGCAAGATTAACAAAGTTCTTGCTACTACCTTTGTTGCTGCATCCTTGTCCTGGGTGTTTTGACTCAGGAGGCTTCCAGCTAGTAGGACCCTGGAAATCGTTGCTGCCCCACTCTGCTCCCCCAGGTCACCAAGCTGACCAGTGACCATGTCAACCAGCAGCTGCAGCCCCAACATGCTGTCAGCTTGGCTGCTGCCGAGACCAAGTCCTGACACCAGCAGTACAAACCTGCTCCAAAAATAAAAAAGGAAATTAAAGCCTATTGTCACAACAGACTGGGATTTACACTGTGTGTGAGTGCATGTACTTGTCAGAGCTCAGTGCGGGTCTTGCTGCCTGCAAAGGGACATCAGCTGTGCAAAAGTCCTCGACTGTGAACTTCCCATCGTTCCTCTCAGCTCCATATATTGCCACAACACTACCTATGAATGGAAGAAAGAAAGAAAGATGCCTTTATGATCGCATTCACAGGGGATTTGACAGCGAGATTATGAAAAAGTACTGACCTGTAACACACTTGTCTTTATCGATTTTTCCGTCCAGTTTGATCCTCTGGAGTTCATCCTCCAGAACCAGCTCATCTGATTCTTGAATGTATTTGGTTCGTGGAGGCTGAGGCAGGAGGTTGTGCTGAAGAGAGCAAAAACAGACAAATGTTGTACTAAACATGCTGATTTCATTTTGTGTATGTATGCAATGAATGTAACGTGGCTGCCTACCTCCTCACTGATCTCTTTCAAAATAGATGGCTGCAAATCCATACGCTTAAACAAAGTCCCCACAATGTAACATTGCTCCCCTGCCTCCAAATCACAGAGCTTCTTGATGACCACATCTGATCCTGGCAGACAAGAGATTAGACAATACATTAAAATGTAATTAGAGGCATCAGAGTCAAGGTATAATGGTCCTGTGCTTACCCCACTTCTGTCGAGCTCTCTCTGATAACACGGGCCTCATCTGCATGAGTCGCGCTGCGTAAATATGAGCATATTGGCGACTGAAATTCCGCTCCGCCACTTCGAAGCGCTCGGAGCAGGCTCTGTAGAGCAGCGACATCCTCTCAAACACCGGCCCCTGGTCCTCGGAGGCAGGGCGGCAGAGAAGAGAGGAGCCCTCCTTCTGGGCGCTCAGGTCTGAGAACATGACTGTCCTGAAGCAGGGGCAGAGACAGGGTTTTTCTGTGTCACTTTGTCAGAGACAGGGTTTTTCTGTGTCACTTTGTTAGAGACATGCTGAACCACTGTTCAAGGCGTTATTTTAGCAGGTTAGCAAGGCAACGGTTTTAGCTTAACCTGCTAACTTAATGACAGCAAGTAGTTGCCATCGCTGTTCCAAAACATACCGACATTTTGTGAGGAAAGCTCAAAAACAGAGGATGCAATGACCTTACCTTACAAGAATAAAGGCCACGCTTCGTCTGAAAACAGTGTTAAACCAGGTTCTATTTTCAGATATCAGTGATTTTATTCCTTGACTAGGAGTTAAAGCAACATTTTCCCTTTCCCGCGAAATCGACCACTTTGCGTCACAAATTTCTTCCCCCCGAGACCATCGCGTATTCTCGCGATAAACCTGGAGCAATAACAAAAATACAATGTCGAGGCGACCGGAAAATTAATCTACTACAAACACCAAACAACATAATTTACATTAAATTCAAGATACATCCCATTTTAAATAAAATAAAAATTTAAAACAGCCCAGACCAGATAGTTTTTTGTTTGTTTTTCTCGCAGCGTCGCACAAATCTACGTCACAGATTTGAATCGGCAAGTCGCACAAAATTGTGGTCACAATAGCGTCGCGGCAGCACGCAGCCTCGCCATTTTAGCAGCTCTTTGTACGCTGTCTGCTAATAATTTGTGTGCTTTTTAACGAGCGCATAGCCGTCTCGCGTTTTTATTCCGCTGTGAAGATGCAAGGAAACAGAGGCCACCAGCACAACCATGGCCCCAGCCGCCAAGGAGACCAGAACAGACCCGGGGGAATGAACACCAACGGCCAGCAGCCCGAGCCCAGCGAGCAGGCCAATCCTAATGAGGCCTTAACTCTGGACCCGCAGAGCTTCAGGAAGCCCGGGGAGAAAACCTTTACCCAGCGAAGCAGGCTGTTTGTAGGAAACCTACCTACTGGGGTCACCGAGGAGGATCTTGAGAAGCTGTTCGCTAAGTATGGAAAAGCCAGCGAAATCTTTATCAACAAAGAAAGAGGCTTCGGCTTCATCCGACTGGAGACGAGGATCATAGCAGAGATCGCTAGAGCAGAGCTGGATGATACTCCGTTCAGAGGCAGACCCATACGGGTGAGATTTGCAACACACGGTGCTGCCTTAACTGTGAAGAATTTGCCAGAGTTTGTGTCCAATGAGCTCCTAGAGGAGGCCTTTGCCGTCTTTGGTCAGATAGAAAGAGCTGTGGTCATAGTGGATGACCGAGGGAGGCCCACGGGAAAGGGAATAGTGGAGTACACCTCAAAGCCAGCTGCAAGAAAGGCTTTGGATAAATGCAGCGATGGTGCCTATCTTCTCACAGCGTTTCCTCGACCTGTCACAGTTGAACCGATGGAGCAGTGTGATGAAGAGGAGGGACTGTCAGAAAAGTTGATAAACAAAAACCAGCAGTATCACAAAGAGCGCGAGCAACTACCACGGTTTGCCCAGCCAGGCTCCTTTGAGTATGAGTATGCTATGCGCTGGAAAGCCCTGATGGAGATGGAGAAGCAGCAGTATGAAATGGTGGACCGCAACATGAAGGAGGCTCAGGAGAAGCTGGAGGCTGAGATGGAGGCAGCCAGACACGAGCATCAGGTGATGCTGATGAGGCAAGACCTGCTGAGGCGGCAGGAGGAGCTGAGAAGGATGGAGGAGCTCCACAGTCAGGAGGTGCAGAAGAGGAAACAGGCCGAGCTCCGGCAGGAGGAGGAACGCCGGAGGAGAGAGGAGGAGATGAGGATGCGCAATGAGGAGATGTTGAAGAGGCAGCAGGAGGGCTTCAGGGGTAACTTTGCTGAAAATAGGGAGCAAGAAATGAGGATGCATATGGGCGGCCATGGGGTGCCCATGAACAGAAACTCACTGGGTGGCAACTCTGTTCCTGCTGGTACTCCTGGCATAGCTACTGAAAATGCTCCTCTGATGTCTGGGCCAGGAAACAACAACATCCCTGGGGGAAACCCAGGCGGCTTCGCTAGAGGGCTCTCAGGGCCAGGAGACTATGGACCTAATAAGCAACGCAGATTTTGAATCACATGTTTATCTTTCGCTTTTTCATACTCACTGTACTTTTGAGTTCTGGTTATAAGGTTTATGGACGTGGCAAACTGCATGTATTTTTCATACCTTTTTATTTGTACTTTTATGTTTTAGTACTAAAATGTCCCCAATTGAGCCATGTGTTTTACTTTATTTCTCACATTAATGTATTTTTTCATAGAGATAGAAAATGTTTGTCCCTGTTAACTTTTCTGGAATAAATTCATGGTTCCCTAAAAAAAAATATATATATATCTCAACATCTCTAAATGTCTTTCAAACCAGGTCATGTCCTGATATTTCTGGTCTCATCTCAGCAAGATTATTCACAAAAGTAACCAAATCAAGATATTTTTGTCTGTGAAATCTTAGTGTTGATTATAGTACTGATTTACAATGTGATCTGAGATTTGATTCCATACAAACAATTCAGTCAAAGTGGATTATGGCAGAATATGGTGCAAAAGGCTGGAGTTATGAGCAACACATTAATTATGTGCAACAGGGCTGTAATAATCATCTGCTTTCAGATGCAGCTAATTAACTGGTCAGTACAAACAAATAAAGATAAGCAGTTTACGTTCCAGGTTGTGATTATTGTTAGACAGACCGTCTCATATTTGACATTTCATAGCAGCAAAAGCTGTGAATAAAAGACAAAAATAGCTGCAAATCAATAATGTGCTGTCCCTCCGGTGACAATACAAACTACACTGAGCAAAAAGGCCACTGATATCCAGTGATTTTATATGACTGCTGACACCCCGGGGGTTCACTACCTGCTCAACTGTTTTGTGTCTCATCACCCATCTAACCAAACAGGAATCAGAGTTTATGATTAAAATAATGCACAATCCACATGTTAATTCCCCCACAGGGTAATGGAATCTTCATTCATATATGATAAGTCGTAAAAGGTCACAGTCAACAAAACAAAGAGACGGTGAATTTCAAAAGGCTCGATGGCAAGCTGATTTTATTTGATAGTTTGTGTTAGTCCTGCTTAATAAACAAGCTGGGTTACGCTTACCACCAGAAAAACACAAGTAAGTCAAGTCCTGTGTGTTGCTTACTTTGCCAACAGTTCATAGGTCATCAATCGCAGATGTGCAAAACACAATTATTCGGTACTTTTAGATGCCCTCTCTGTTAACTACTAATCCTGATTTTAATATCACTCACCCACGTATGTGCTTGTGTTTGAGTTTCATAAAGAAACCCCTCCACAGGGAGTTCTAAAGATGAAACTCACACAGAAACGCAATCAAGTCTGAATAGCAAACAATGGGCCAAGAGGATGGGCTGAAATGGTTTTGGTTTACATAATAGCTAAACATTAGCAGCTTGCATGTGCCAAAACATGAGGAGAGCGGAGTCACATCATACTTTGTGTGGGGAAAGATCAAAACTGTTTGAAATGTATGATTAGTAGTGACTTTGACTCTGAAACTGCACAAATCAAACATCTATATATATAAAAAAAAGGAAATCAAATAATTAAATTCTATCTTATATTTGCTTGCTATGTCTATCAAATATCAGAGCATCCAGTTGTTGCATGATTTTTCCCTCTGCTGCAAAGGGAGCGAGCCGTCCTGGATATTTAAGGATCCTTCAATCGCCATAATGGGAAGACTTTCTCCTTCACACTCACTCCTTGTCTATCATGTCATGTTTTCATCTGATAACCATGACCTTTCTGAGGAACCCTTTAATCTTATCTGAGTCTAAAAAGTTGAGATAATCCGCCTGTCCCATGATCCAACGTGTGCTGGTTGATAAGGAGTCAATCATAAAGAGGGAAAGGTGTATGTTATCTGGATGTAAGATCAGCAAGGTCTAAAACTGTCTGAATAGGTACATTTTTAAACCCTGTGTACCTTGGAGTATAGAAAGCAACACTTCCTCTGTAAGGCTTAGAATCCAAGGTTGTCAAGTCCCCAACACTGTGCTTCACGCTGATCAGGCAGATACTTAGTAGATGCACAGTTATAATATTCAAAAGCATACATTATCATCTTAATAGATTAAAATGGAACTCATGCACAGTTAGGAAAAATCAGTATATATTCCGGTCCGGATAGTCCAGGCTAGGTATTGTAAATGCACAATAAAACTGAAGTTTATGAATCTATTATATTCTAATATGTATTCTACTTATAATTACTCCGTTTAGTTTTAGCTGCTAGATAAAGTTTAGTGGTTTTATTGTGGCTTGTAGTGTCTGTGTCTATGAGAGAAAGCTTTGTTTGCTTCATCTCACGTTTCAATAATTTGGCAACATGAGTTTAAGTTACAAATTACTCACAAACTGAGAGTATAATAAATAAAGTGGCCTGTCACTGAATTGTGCACCTGACTTTCTCAGGAGGAGCTTGAACATTTAAAAAAACATGCAATCTCAGTGCCAAACTATGTGAAGTATTTTCTTGGTACAAACTTTCTTTCTTTCATTTAGAAAGAAACTACTGTTGTTGTCAAACCATTATTACACAATTATAAAAAAATCCTTTAATGTTAATCGTTTCAGGATTTTACTTATTGAATATGAACTTGTCTTTGTAAATATATTTTATGAATGGGCAGAGTCCCATACTTTGTCTAGATATCACTCATAAAGGAAGAGCATCACAACACTCTGGATCTATTGAGGTTAGATTGGCCCGATAAAAGAAGACGGGAATAAAATAATTAAGATACAAGCAGAACAAATTGCAGCGCAGTTCATAACTACTGTCAGTGTGAGGGTGGCTGTGCCAAATTACAATTACCCAGCAAAATGATAAACTATAGATAAATCGATACGAGGTGTGGTATTAAAGTATTGTGTAAGTGTGTACAAGTGTGAACAACTGAAGAACACAGACACACTAATAACATTGAGGAGCAAAACACGGCCATTAAACTCCAGCAGCCATATTCCTGAAGATTCTCGGTGCAAAAAGTCGTTCCTAGAGCCGCATTTTAAGAAAATTTTAAGAATCGTGATGTTTTCTAAGAATTTAACCTCAAAGTTAGGAGTAGATCCTGATAAAGATCAATGGTAAGGAATCTTAGCTCTTAAGGGAGCTCCTAAGGTGAGATCTGTTAAGAGCAGGGAGGAGGACTTTTAAGAGTTTCTTAAGCAGAGGGGAAAATGGTGGAAAGGAGACATTTATCTTTTGTTTTATATTTTCTCGTGCCTGCTTCTTGGTTTGTAGTGTGACATTGGGGCCAAATCTACCTCTCAAAACCTCTGTCCAGTTTTGTGTCCTACTTCTTCTCCATTGCTGTTCGGTTTGCAGAAGATTTGAATGGCCACCAGCACTGCTTCTACTAGGCTGGTTAGCAATCACAGAAATTAATAAAAGCTGAGCCATTTTACCCTCATTAATACCAAATGGATGAAGAGCAAAAATTACCAGCATGGTAAATGAACATATGCAAATAAATCAGCCCGTGTTGCCAGACCCAACCCCCTCCAAAAAAACTTTGTTGGGAGTTTCCATGTTATGTCTGTGTGGGATCTCTCCTAAACCAGTTCTCTCTTAATTGGTGGTTGTAAAATTGGCCATAAATGTGAGTGTTATCAAAATAAATGTACGGTTAAAAAAAAGAAAGAAAAAGAATTACCTTATTTAAATGAATTACCAAATAGCTTTTCAATACATTTTCATATTTATTCTTTCACTGACAATGCGACTAGCATTGGTTTGGCTCAAGGCTAGTCTCTATATTGATTGATTCATTCATTCATCTTCTGTAACCGCTTGTTCCTGTGAAGAGTCGCGGGGTCTGCTGGAACCTATCTCAGCTGTCACTGGGTGAGAGGTGGGGTACACCCACCTCAGGTTGCCAGTCTATAACAGGGCTAACACTGAGAGACAGACAACCATTCACACACGCACACAAATCTACAGTCAATTTACCAATCACCAATTAACCTGACGAGCATGTGTTATGTATGCAGTCTTACGTATGCAGTAAAACTCTGCATGTGCCGTGACTTATCAGCATAGGCCAGAACAAAGAGCATCATCCTATCTGTCCCACTTCTTCTTGTCTTTTACTTCCATCTCTGTTTATCAGAAATATAAAAGCACCTTCGCCCTGATAACTCTGAAGATCCTCTGGAGCCTCAGTTGGCTTTATCTTAGTTGTGACCTTGTCGTGTGATAAAGGCATTAATTACAAAGTTGATCTTCAGTGTTGGTAGGTGTCCTGTGGTGTCTGGCAACAGGATGTTGTTATTGGGGGTCTTTGGGTCCTATGGATTGAGGGGAGGGGCCCCTGTGGATCATTCCACTGATTTGCTTTGGCAATATTGTTTTGTTAAGAAACTTTCATGCCAATAAAGCCCACTTTGAATTGAATTTGAATTGAAATACTACATCAGTTTGGGATCTAGTGAATTTGGAGGCCAGGTCAACACCTTGTGCTGTTTTTCATGTTTTTTGAGTTGTTCCTAAACTGTTTTTGAGTGTGTGCCTGTGTCACAACATGGTCAGCGTTATATGCTTTTCCCGTCAGTGGTTTTAATGTCGTGGCTGATCGGCATACATACGTTTCTGGCTGTGAGTGTACTGATCTGACTAACAAACATCTAGCCGTTGTCAATGGGAACACCCACAGAGGGTGACTAAGTATGTATGGTCAGATACACGTCTAGGAAAAGCTGGGTGCAGCTGTATTCTTGGATTCCCCAAATAGTATCTGAATCTCCCCGGTAACATTATAAAAATCTATTCAGTGTTAATCATCAAACAGAGAAATTGATTAATGTGAGCTGCGATTGGCCAGCAGCTGCATCAGACCAGATAAGACACCTGTGACATCACAGGATCAGTGATGTTGGACACAAAGTTTCTCCCTCCCTTAGATTGTTAGTCAGACAGACAGATGATAGGAGAGTGAGGAGGACTTAGATGCTGCAGATCACGTCTCGCTGTCCCTGTCTAATGCATATTCCAGAAAGACAGCAGTGATTCATTTACACTCCATTTTCTTCTAAGGGCTCTGACTCTTCTGAAACACTCTCAGGAATTATGGTCCGATTTCAAGTTCTGATCGCTTTCCTGACCTGTATGGTAAGTTGGACTGGCAACTTTTCCTTTCCTGATCGTGTCATATGATGTACCATAATGGATCACTGTAATAATACTGTATGCTTTATTAAGGCAACAGTAATATCATTTTAGTTTATTTTTACTTCAGTATTAAAAACATATTTCTGCTTCTAAATGTCTTCACTAGGATATGATCTGTGACTGAATAAAATGTAGAACAACACATGTAATGCTAAAATGCTAAGTAAATGCAATGGTTTAACCAAGTGTAGGTAATGATACATAAGAACCATAGTATCATAAATGGCTTTGTCATATCTTTACATGCAAAGACACAGTTATGGAAGCAGAAGAGGCTTAATAAGTTACTTGGTCCTCAGATATAATGTCTGTGGCTTTAAGTTTATGGAAAACACTAAATAACAAAAATAATAAAAATAAATAAATCATAGAAAAACAGAGCGCATTAAAATGTGCATTTGATTTTCCTGTATGCATTTTGATTTGTGTTTACAGAATTTTAATAGGAAAGAAATTAAAATTATGTTAGTAAAAATTTATTTAAATCAATTGTACAGAAAAAAATAAATAACAAAAAATAAAACATAGAAAACACAATGCATTAAAGTGTACATTTGATTCTCCTATATGTATTATCATAATAATATCCTGTATGTTTGTAAAAATGATATTTAAATCAAGTACTCTTGTGTAAAGTAGGAAAAGAAATTGACAAAGAAACATTCTTTAGCATGTTAGGGTTTTTTTATTTAGATTTTTTAAATTCCTTATTGTTTAATTTAAAATTTAAAGCTTATTTTCTTCGAGTATAAACAACATTAAACATGAGCCTCTCTTCCCTTAACATATTGTGGCTTCACCTGCTGTGCCTGTTTTTGCTACAGGTACTGTCAGAGGCCCAACATGAGGCAGGCTACTGTGCTTTCTATGAGGAGTGTGGTAGCAACCCTTCCCTGGGAGACACCCTTATTCCTCCTATCGTCCCCTGTCTCGACTACAGCCGCGCCCGGCGCCTAACAGGAGAACATTACAAGAAACTCAAAGAGGTTTGTAGAGCCTGCTTAATGTTCAAGCTGAACATAGGGATGAATGAAGCATGGTAGAGTCAGAGTTTTTTGTCAGTTTTCAACAAATAGGTTTAAAAGTAATCTTGTGTTTAGTTGGTCAGTTTATAAAATAGCACTTGTTCTTGTAGGTGTGTCCCATTTTGGACCGTGGAGAGGACGACACGTACGCCTGCTGCTCCATCAACCAGCTGAGATCCCTGGAAATGAGCCTGACCCTGTCCAAGGCAGTGCTGAACCGATGCCCTTCCTGTGCTGACAACTTTGCTCATCTCCACTGTATCAATACCTGTAGCCCGAACCAGACCCAGACGGTCAGTGTCACAAAGGTGATGAATGTCACCAATGGCCTAGGCTTAAGAAGAGAAGCTGTTATAGCCTACCAGTCATTCATCACCACCAGCTTTGCAGACACCGCCTTCCAGTCTTGTAAAAATGTCAGGATCCCAGCCACAGGAGGCTTTGCGATTGCCACTATGTGCGGCCGGTATGGTGCCAAACTGTGCACCCCCCAGCGCTGGTATGATTTCCAGGGGGACTCAAGTAATGGCCTGGCTCCACTGGACATTGATTTCCATCTAATGAAAGAGGGTGACACTACGGGACTGCCGGAGGGTATGATCCCCTACAATGGACGTGCTCTGAAGTGTAACGAGATCACATCTTCAGGAGGTCAGGCCTGCTCCTGCCAGGACTGCCAAGAGTCGTGCCCGAGTGTGCCTTCTCCTGCACCACCTCCTGCTCCCTTCACACTGGCGGGGACAGATGGTTTCCTCGTGATATGTATCATCTTATTCTGTCTGCTGACGTGTGCCTTCCTTGTGTACCTCGTTGTCTCTTACTGCATGAGCTCTGGAAAAGGAAAGAAAGAAAAGAAAAGAAAGTGTAAGAGGAAAGACAAAGACCAGAACAGTGAAGATGTGACCCAGGAGGTCATCGATCCATCGGATGTGACCTGTGTAGACAAGAACAGCTTAGCTGCCCAAGCTTTCCTTAGCTTACAGTTTCAGCGCTGGGGAACCATCATGGCCACTTATCCTCTCACAGTAAGTATCTTTTACCAGTAAAGTATCTGGGTGTATTAAAGCTGAGGCTGAATTTTAATGCTCATAAAGCCAACAAGAAAAAAATGTTAAAGTGGCTTTAAGAGAAGTTGAAGAGGATCCGACTCAGTAGGGAACATTTTATCTTCTTTCAAGGTGCTCCTGCTGTCGGCGATAGTCGTTGCCGTTTTCTCTGCCGGGCTCAAGTCCATTGAGCTCACTACTGATCCAGTTGAGCTGTGGTCTGCTCCCAACAGCCGGGCCCGCCAGGAGAAAGACTTCCACGACACACACTTTGACCCCTTCTTCAGAACAAACCAGCTCATCTTGACAGCACCAGATAGAAAAGGCAGTGTTTATGACTCGCTGCTGTTTGGACCGCAGAACTTCAGCGGCCTTGTGTCCAAAGATCTCATCATTGAGCTGCTGGAGCTCCAGAAACGAATACAGGTAAAGAGCACATTGTCAAAATTAGGGCCTGGTGGTATTTGGAAAAAACAAAAACACACTGTATTATTTTTAACACTCTGATACCCATTCAATGCCATTTTGTTTTTAGAATATCGAGTTCTTTTCAAAAGATTTGAACCGCAATGCGAGTCTAAAGGACGTGTGTTTTGCACCACTGAATCCAACCAACGCCTCCCTGACTGACTGTGCTGTCAATAGCTTGCCACAGTACTTTCAAAACAGCCTGGACAACATTAATGCTAAGGTGAATATGACTGAACTTGGAGTGACCAAAGAGGTGGACTGGAGAGACCACTTAATCTACTGCCTCAAGTAAGTATTCCTTTAAAAGAAACTCTACTTCATCTGCAGCTGTCTATGGACTTCATCTTTACCACGTAACCTCCTCTCCCCTTCTTCCATCTAGCTCACCACTGTCCTTCAAAGACATCACGGATTTAGGTATGAGCTGCATGGCTGATTACGGGGCTCCGGTCTTTTCGTTTCTGGCAGTGGGAGGCTACGAGAGTGAGTGACTTTCAGTATCACCTTTTACTCCTACAGCACAAAAACATGATGGTGTTTCTAACTCACTTCATACCTCTTGCGTTTTCCTCAGATGAAGACTACACCAATGCTCAGGCTTTCATCCTGACCTTCTCCCTCAACAACTACGCCCGCGATGACCCCAAATTCAGAGTGGCCATGCAGTGGGAGTCAGAGTTTCTTAAAGTCGTCCAGGACTACCAGAACGACCCGGCAGCCAACTTCACCTTTGCATACATGGCGGAGGTACAGTAAACTGTGGGATCTCAAATGGCACATTATTTGTCTTTCACAACGGTCTCCTATCTAGCAAAATGCTCAGAAAAGAGAAAACCCTGTAGTTATCAGTTGCAGTGCCGATAAAGAACTGCTGCCACAGCTTTTTGTACCTCTCTCCCTGTGGCCTCACGCTGAACCTATAAGCCCCTAATCCTTTGACATGTCTCTGTTCTCCCGTGTCTACAGAGGTCTCTAGAGGATGAGATTAATCGAACAACAGCAGAAGATATCCCCATCTTCATGATCAGCTATGCAGTGATTTTTGTTTACATTGCTGTGGCACTGGGGGAGTACACTTCGTGGAAGCGCATATTGGTGAGGCTATAGAGGAATGTCATGTGATTCATTTTAATTTTTTCACAGGCATTTTTCATGGACCCTGGACAATTTACCCAAGTAACTTCGTCATCTCCGCACTTTTTTTGGTTTTAACACTGACTAATGACCCAGTGTTTAGGAACACATAGCTCAAAGCACCAGACCCTTTGGATGTGAAAAACAAAAAGTAAAATTGATGAACCCAGTACTTTTTACAAATATGACAAGGAGATGCTGCCATGGCTCTATCAACTGTATAGCGCTTATCTTAACAGTAGAACACAGGTTTATTGGTCATGAAGTTATAAAATTCGAAAGACACGATACAGTAAAAGATGCAAGAAAATGGTTCACTGAGGTGACTGAACAGTAAATTTGGATTTTTATCTCTGTTCTGTAGGTGGATTCCAAATTTCTGGTGGGTCTGGGTGGGATCCTGGTTGTCGGCTGCTCTGTCCTTTCCTCTATGGGTTTCTATTCTTGGATCGGCATCCCCTCCTCGCTGGTCATTCTGCAGGTTGTGCCCTTCCTGGTGCTCGCTGTCGGAGCTGACAACATCTTCATATTTGTTCTGGAGTATCAAGTGCGTATCTCTGTGGGCGCTATGCATATCTAAGAGGCTGTGTTTGACTGTCAGTAATGTTACCTTCCTCGCCCATCCTTGCAGAGAGACTTAAGAAAGCCCGGAGAGAAGAGGGAGGAGCAAATTGGTCGGGTCCTTGGAAATGTGGCTCCCAGCATGCTCTTGTGCAGTCTCTCTGAGTCTATCTGTTTCTTTCTAGGTAGGGATTTTAATCTGTGAAAAAAAGCTTTAAAAAGATCATACGTTCAGTTTCCATACAATGTATAAATCTCTTTTTGTTCTGCTACACCAGGGGCTCTGTCCACCATGCCTGCAGTGAAGACCTTTGCTTTGTACGCTGCCTTGGCTGTGCTCATGGACTTCATCCTGCAGATAACGTCCTTTGTCGCCCTGCTGTCCCTGGATGCCCGGCGACAAGACAGCAACCGCTGTGAACTCTTCTGTTGTGTTAAAGTCTCGACAAAGCGTCCCGAAAAGCGCAATGAGGGCTTCCTGCTGCCCCTCATGAGGAAATACTATGCCCCTGTCTTACTAAACCGCTACACTAGGATCATAGTGGTAAGGTTGCTAACCAGTTGGCAAACTCATGCAGACAAGATTCACAAATATTTCTCAACCTGTGACCTCTGATTTATTGTGAAATCTAGTGAGATGAAATCCGACATAAGGTCATGTTTAACTGGATATTTGTTGGATTCACTCAGTTCTGTTTTCTCCTCAGATGTTGGTTTTCATCTTCATGTTCTGTGCGTCTTTATTCCTCATGATGAATGTGACAGTGGGTCTGGATCAAGAGCTGGCTATGCCTCAGGTCAGTAAACAAGGCTAGGGAAACATTAATTGTTAAGGAGCTCCCATCTTTCCATGTAGCCTCACAAAGATTTTTTCTGCTTTTGGCGCAGGGATCTTACATGCTGACCTATTTCCAGTACCTGTACAAATACTTTGAAGTCGGAGTCCCTGTTTATTTTGTGACAAAAAGGGGCTTCAACTTCACCTCCGTGGCGGGCATGAACGCAACCTGCTCCAGTGTGGGCTGTGATCAGTTTTCAATGACCCAGAAGATTCAGTACGCCACCAACTACCCCGAACTGTGAGTCTGAGTGTCCATTTTCATAATCTGAACAGGAGAAAATACAGGCGTGGAGACAAGGGGCACACCATTGCTGCTCAGTTATCAATCAATTTCTTTGCCTAGTACAGGGAAGAGACTATCTGCCTGTGTGCTTCACATTGTCATCAGTCCCCCTGACAGATCCTTGAACCTGCTGATATCGTAGTAGCACCCTCTAACTATCAGATTAGTTAATGATAAACTCAGCTATCCATGAGTGCCACTGAGCACATAAAAACAGCGTCTGACTGACTGTGCAAAACAGATAGAGATATCACCACAAATAATTGCTCTCATAAAAGTTACGAATCCACAGTCAGAGGCTGGAATGGTGGTGACGAGGCTGATGATCGGGAGTAGTAAACATCCTGCAGTGTGGCTCCTGCCAAGGAGACATGTAACTCACAATGTGTGAACGAGGGACTTCAAGCAGAGACGTTCTCTGTGATACATCTAAAAACCTTGATACTTGACAGCGCAGTTGAAACAGTTAAAAACACAGGTCTGTTTTTGTGGAGATAAGAATTATTATGAAACTAATCTAATCTAATCTATCACTTGATAGATTGACCAAAGTGACGCATTGCATTTACCAGAAGAGTTTTAAATGCTTCTTCAATGTAATCTAAAATTAGACTCCCTTTAAATTATGTAATATAAATATCACTCTCAAAAGGAAGTTTGACACTTTGGGGGAAGCTAGGTGTATAGGTTGATACTGATGGGGACCGCGGCTGAACATAGTCCCCAACAGATGCATTCACTGCGGTTTTACTCACATTTGCCAAAACCCACAGTGCTCAGGTGCTGTAGGAATTAAAGTACACACAGTATCTGTCAGTTAAACCAGCGGGACTGGGTGTGAGGCCACAGACCGACTAACGCATTGGCGTTTTCAGGGTGCTCCTATGACTTGGTGGCTCTAAGAGATACACTCTTCTTTAACGCTGACATGTATATACCTGCCTCCTTCCTGTGAACTGCAGATCCTATCTGGCTATACCTGCTAACTCTTGGGTGGATGATTTCATTGACTGGTTGAACCCTGGATCCAAATGTTGTCGCCTGTACAGCTTTGGGCCAAACAAAGGAAAATTCTGTCCCGCAAGTGAATGTAAGAATACAAAAAACTAGCACACATTTGTACCTGTGAATTCCCTAACACGAAGATAGATATGACCCTTTATTAACTCTGCTTGTGTGTCCCACAGCTGCATTGTGTCTCAAAAAGTGTATGGCTACTCCTTCTGATGGTGTCCTCAGGCCCACCGTGGATCAGTTCAACCGCTTCCTCCCTGACTTCCTGGGTAACAGGCCTGACCTGCAGTGCCCCAAAGGGTGTGTATTGTAGCACCACACACAGGCATGCAAACACCTCCACAACATGCAAACATTCTCACTGCTGTTTCTTTAAACAGTGGTCTAGGAGCGTATGACACAGCCGTGGTGAGAGATGAAAGTGGAGAAATAATAGGTAAGTCACCTCAAAACATATCAAAGCGCTCATATACGTTAAATAGAAGTTTATGGCACTTATTGAATTTCTTTTTCCTGCCCTTCCCAGCCTCTCGTTTCATGGCTTACCACACGCCTCTGACCAACTCTCAGGAGTTCACTGCTGCGCTGCTAAAGGCCAGAGAGCTGGCCTACAACATCACCATGGGCATGAGGCAAATAGAAGGCACCTCGCCTGACTTTGAAGTATTTCCTTACACGTACGTACTTTTATTTGTGATCTCCTTTGCGTCACCGTCCCTCCTCTACAGCCTGTAGTTTCTGACTGTCATTTTGTCATCTTTCCAGGATAACTAACGTATTTTATGAGCAGTACTTGACCATTGTGCCGGAGGGACTCTTCAACATCTCCCTGTGTCTGCTGCCGACCTTCGTGGTGTGCTGCCTGCTGCTGGGTCTGGATCTGCGCTCCGGCCTGCTGAACTTGCTCACCATAATCATGATCACCGTGGATACTGTTGGTGTCATGACACTGTGGGACATCCACTACAATGCGGTGGCTCTCATAAACCTGGTCACGGTAAGAACAGAATATGTGTATGCTATGTAGGGATTCATTTCTAGTTAATTGTACTGATCAGGACGGCTGGGATAGGCTCCAGCAGACCCCCGTGACCCCCAACAGGACTACAATGGGTATAGAAAATGACTGACTGACTGACTGACTGACTGTACTGATCAAATCGTTTTTTTCTGTGGTTTTAGAGGGAGATTTTTATTCAGTCTTGATAGACTTTATTAATAAACTTATAGATCGCATGTGTTACCTAGAAAGACATAGATGTTCAACAACTATATGAATTATTATAGTTTATTATAGTTCTTTGAAGGGATATGTATCTTGATGATAAAGAAAGTTCAGCATTCTTTAATAAAAAGTTTCCTTTTAATTAAAAAGATAATTAATTACAAATTAAAATAATTGTCTGACATCCTGTATGTTTGCAGGCCGTGGGCATCTCCGTGGAGTTTGTGTCCCATATGACAAGATCCTTTGCACTCAGCACTAAGCGCACACGTGTGGAAAGAGCAATGGAGGCTACAGCCAACATGGGCAGTGCAGTAAGTGAACTGGCAGTCTAGTACAGACATGACTGAAACACTTCAACAATTGGATAGACATAATGTATATTTAAGTGTCACACTAACTCTGACACATTATGCCACAAAATAGCAGCTGCCTGAATGTAATATTTGTTTTGTACCCCGAAGGTGTTTGCTGGTGTTGCTATGACCAACCTGCCAGGCATCCTTGTTCTGGCGCTTGCCAAAGCGCAGCTTATCCAGATTTTCTTCTTCCGGTTAAACCTTGTCATTACCCTTCTGGGGATGGCTCATGGGCTCATATTCCTCCCTGTGCTGCTCAGTTATTTTGGTATGTACTTTATTTTGTCTTTCTGCTCAACACAGGAAAGAGATAAATCAGAAAGTGAGTGCTAAATGCTTATGTTTCCTTCTCTCTCTCAGGTCCAGGTACAAATAAGGCGGTTCTGCTGCAGCTCCAGCAGGCCAAAGCAAAGTCCAGCCAAGAGCTGGCCGAGACAAACAACCACATGAGACATGTCTATGATAACATAAGCTATGAAGACAATGAGGTGAAACAGGATGAAGACTTAAAAGACACAGACGACCCTCCTCCCTATACCTGGATATCACCTGAACCCACAGAAAAGGTGGTAAGAATTAGCCATTTCTGAGCACCACCCCCAAAAACTGTTTTTGAGCCCTGATGAACAAATACCTCCTTAATATACCGAGCAGGGATGGACACAGAAAAGGACACATGACGAGGAGTCACGTATTTGACTCCATCCAGAAATCATTAACTTTATGTACCTCAATCACAAATGGATCTGTGTGGCTGAAGATAACACACAGTTGTGCAATATTTCGGAGCAGTGGGGCAGTAGGCTATTGCTGCGAGAGTCAACCTCCCAATCTCCACAAATTGAGTTGTGAGATTTTTTTTTGTTTGATAGGACAGGAAGTTGACACAGGATCTTGAAGAAGTCATATTGTATTTTTTTTTTTTTTTTTTTTACTGAATGTAATTATTTTGTATATGCGTGAAACTTCTCAGCAGGACGTCCAGCGTGATTAAAAGGAACACACACTCCAGCACTTCATAATGTAGTTTCCTCAGTGCAATCAGTGAAAAAATATTAAATACGTTTATTGGTGGAATGACAATAATGGTCTTGCAGAAACTGTGTTTGGTAATGACATGTGTTTAATTTATTGTGTCAAAACAGACGCACATTTTTCTTGTTCTTTGCTCTTCTACAAGTACAAAGGTATGGAAGAAGACCTGGTAAATTTGGTATTGAAAGCAATAAGACTCCACGAAAATAAAGGAGCATTCTTCTAAAATGTCCATTATATTTTAATATGTTGCTTTAAAGCAGACATTTATTTTGTACTTTTCATACATCTGCATTTGAGCTCAGGATATAAAGGATCTCCACTGTGAAAAACATCACGCAGACACCTCATATGTTTCCATACATTTCCCCATATAAAGAACAGGTGTAGTTACAGATGGGCCTGCATCCATGCTCCAGCCCTGGGGACTGTTGCACAAGCGGTTTGCCCACGCTACTTGCAGCACATGCAGATCACAAATAAACTCAAATTGCAGGTAGACTTATGAGCTCTACAGTCCACCGTACTTGCTCTCACATGCAAGTATGGCGTTTCTTTTGATGAGTTTAAAGTGCCAAAATTAAAGCGTCAGAAGATGAGTGTTGTGTGTAGCAGCTTGCAAGCGGCCAATTTCATGAAAGGGGCCCCTGCTTTACATGTTCTAAACATCTGTCTGTATACAACATCTGAAGTACGGCAACTGCTCGTTCATTTCTTTGAAGGGAGAATCACTGATGGGAAAGCGTTGAAATTGGACACAGTAAAGAGCTTTAAGGTACTGCATGATTTGACCTTAAGAAAGAGGGAGTAACGGTCGTACATCTAAATGAGCACCTTCAATTGAAACTGAATATCTCCCAGGAAAAGCACATATTAAGAGTTATAAGTAACAAATAAAAGGAACTGTTGGGTATTTCAAATGTTGTTTTATTAACAATGCATCCCTCTGATAGGATTGTATGTTTCTTTAGGTCATCAATGCCCCCAAAAACATACTGTACACATTATACAAGGGAAACCACGGTTCAGGCAAAACAAAAAACAAAAAAACAAAGAATCTTTTTAAATTATAATACAGTCTTGAGGAAAAAATATAAATAACTTTTTTCTTCTCTGGTCGAGCTCACTCTATGGTACAGACATATAATAAATAGATCGGATCTGACATCACTCAGCTGATCTATGAATCATCTCTCTATGAGTCCATTTGTGTAGCAGCATTATAGCAAGAACAAGCCAATGGAAACAAGAGATCCCTGTTTCCCTGGAAACCTCTCACAAATCCTTTAGTTTATCACATCCCCTCCATCTCACCCAATGACAGACAGTGATAATGCATCGTGGAAACAGATCCGGGGTAAATATACTCATAAAATGTTATGGTAGCATGTAAATGGCATCCTTTTTTTCTTAAAAAAAAGAAAAGAAAAGAAGGGTCTTACAAGCAGAAACACGTTAAAGTGGTGTTACAAGTTTGCCATGCTTGCTGGACATGCGGTGGAGGTGAAGCGCGGAGGTAAGAAGGCATAGTGATAGGTAGCTGCAGGTCTGTGAGCAGAGTTTGGTACTAAATCTGTAATGAAGCACTCTACAAATAGCTTGTACAACCGAGCATCTTACCAAAGACGAAGGCAGGTCCTCAGACGCCTAATAAAAATGCAACGGCTGAAGAAAAACATTAAAGGTCCTAAGCAAGTAAAGGATGAAATAAACTAGCACTAAGTCACATGCTATTCTCCTTATGTACTCTGTAAGGGGCGGTAGATATAATGCTTTAGAAAGTACAATACTAGAGATGTTTGATTGTCTGAGATACAATAGAAAAGTAATTGGCTGTCTGTGCTGACAAGAGGCTACAGGTTGTAGGAAGTGGTGAGGAAGGAGAAGCGAAAGAACACATCTGGGTGGTAAGAATCACGAGTCAGGGGGTGGCATATGAACCGGGGAGGCTCCAGATACGTTTTAAAAACCAACGGATCCCTCTGTAGTGTTTTGTTGGAGAAAAGAACGCAAGGTCCGTAGAATCACCGGGTAGACACGACAACATGCCTTATTTCATTACAGAAAAAACACCACCTCAGGAAAGAGATAAAATCAACATTATTATTATTATTATTTTTTTTAAATACAGCTCGAGTCTTTGTCTTAATGATCCAGCTTGTCCTTAAGTATTATGTTGATGTATTATTGAGTGTTGCTCAAGATTGCCAACCCATCTGAAAACAGTATTTGGTTAAACGGCTCCCCCTTTTTCCTGCAACAAATAAAAAGTCTAAAAACAGCATTAGGCGTGACGGGTTACATTTGTTTACAGATACTGATGTCCTTTGTTTCCAGCTCGTGCTCGCTAGAAGAAAGGTGAATGATGACCATCTCCTCCTTTTCCTTGGCTGTGGCACTCTGTTTTAAGCAACAGAAACATATCAAACGTTTCCCCACTTCCCAGAGCTATAACTTATATTATCTCAGTCTTGCTTTCTTTCCATGGTTTTAAGAAGCCTGGACTGCAGCTGTGCGGGGGGAAACATGGGGGCGGAGGATGATCAGGATTCTGCAGGAGGGTCAGCATCTTCTTCGACGGGTTTTGGTAGCTTCGTCAGGATCGCCTCTGCTTCCTCGTACATCTGAACAAAAGAGAAGACGCGGTTAAACATGTGGGATTGTGAGCACAATGGTGCCAAGTGTCTAAAAAGGTAGAGGATGGGTGGTGGGATCTCTTACTGGCATAAATTGCACGTCCTGGAAGAGTTCTTGTATGAAGCGTCTTGAGGTCAAGCGAAACATACAATGGGCTAAGAGGTGAGAGACCTCGGAGTACAGGCAAATGTCATCAAACGCATAAGGAAACTTCTCCTTTATCCTGAAAAGAAGACACCAATTCAACAGACCGTGAAAAATCATTTTGATTCCATAATGAAACAAATGGTTTATACACAGTTACTACCCCATACGCAAACTCACTGGCTGTGCTTTATGTTTTAGGTTTGTTCATTCTTCTTCTCTATTTCCATCAGATATTCTCTTTCCTTTAGCCTGCCCTAAACAGTTGAGTACCACAATTGGACAGCTTCTGTGAGAGGTCTCAATTTCAGATATGGGATGAGCTACGGTTTATTTTATCACCTGGCTTGTGGGCATACAATAGAGACTAAATGTACAAATGTGTATTACAATAAATGAATGTCCTACGTTAGAGTCTAGGGCAGGGATGTCAAACATATGGCCCGTGGGCCAAAACCAGCCCGTCAGAGGATCTAATCTAGCCCACGGCAAGAATTGCCAAAGTGCAAAATGTGGAAATTACATTAGAAGATTACTGGTATTTGGGAAGGTTCATTAAGTATGGAATGTCCTATGTCCAACGTGGTTCCTGAATGCACCATAGTCTTGTGTTGTAAATGGTATGGACAGGTGTCAATCTGTTTGATTAGCCCATTAGTGATTAGTTAACCTGCCAGGTTTCCTGGTGGGTGGGGCCGAGAGGATAAAGGCGGGGCGAGAAAGGGAGTCACTGCTAAATCTGAGTTCAGTGAGGACATTTTTCCACAGTGACGGGACACTGCTGAAGGAGGGGTTTGACAACATGCTGTGTGTGCTTCTAGAAGTACATTTGTGATACAGTATTTCCTTTTAACGAGTAGGGAACTATGGGGCTACTGAGCTCTCATGGGCAGTATAGCTGTACATGAAGCTAACCAGGTCTCTCTGCACCTTAGAGTCATTCTGACTGCTGCTATACACACTTCACAAACGTAATACTGTAGTAGACCCGTCATCCCCTCACCTCCCATGCAAACAGTGATTAAAATAGTTTTGAACCTCCTGCAAAATAAGACAACAGAGGACTGCTATTCCTAATTTGTCCACTAGTAAGAGAAGCTGACCAAAGCAGTCCAAGCACAGTGAGCTCCAAAAGCAAGGAGGCAGGCAGGTCTCCCCAGGTATTCATTTTAATTACAAGGAAATTGAAGTCAGTGACATGCACATGGGGCGTAACACAGAATGTATAAAGAGAAAAGAGAGCTTTACGTCAGTAGTCCTGTTTCGTGTCCTTTGGTTCCTACAGAGGAGCTGAGGTTGATGATGAGGCGGAGCACCTCCTTCCTCAGCAAGACTCGAGAAGCAGGGCCATCTTCTGATATCGCTTTGCCACCTAAAGGGCACAAACAATACATATAATATCTACCAGAATAAACACATAAATATTACCAGTGCCTAAATACGCTTAATAATAACCTCAACATTAATCAGAAAACATGACGGTTTGCTGGGATGCTTCTTTAACCCTTAAGCTATAATGAGATTTGTTTATTGCACAAACTTAACTCGCATGAATATGGTAAAAATTTCTGATAAGCGAACAAAACAGCAAAGCTCCTTGTGGCCTTACCAAGGACAATGTCACCAGGTGTGGGCGTGCTACAGATTGAGCCTTGTGACACAGCAGCATCACTGCAGCCTGACACCCCAGAGAACTTGGACTGGGGCATCACCTCCAGACGATGGCCGCTCTGACCTCCCCACGATGGGAAGTCGACGTAATCTATCAGAAAACAATATGAGAATTTCTTGCATTCTGCAAACAGTAACAACGTCTGTCCACGGTAACGACGTGTGCGTCAGCTCACCGGTCCGAGGGTGGGTGCTGTTGATCTGTGGCTGTGTTTCGTATCCGAGAACGATGGCTCCTACGCAGTAGAGGCAGTTTTCCTCAGTGTGTTCCTGCAGGCCTGTCTCCTCTGAACCCACCACGTGGTTCTGGGTGTCGCCCCGGCACACTATCAGCTCTGAGATACTGAACTGCTGCTTCAGCAATGGAACACCGGGGCGGTCACCTACAGAGGAAAGCACAAACAAGAATCTGGTTAAAAATCAGTTTTTTTTCTCACATTTTTTATGATTTTTTTTCAGGCTTAAAGTCAGTTTTACCATCTCCATCATCAAAAATGAAGCGTTTACGCTCTTCTGAAGGTGGGCTGATCCTCTGCTGAAAGTACGCCGAGTCTCTTATGTGGAACATATCATTGATGTCCATTGGTAATGCTAAACCAACGTAGTCATCATGACACCCGAAGGTGGCACTGGAGACCATAGAGCGCACTGAAGAGCAGCGGTGCATGGTGCTTTGGTTGATGGGACTGAGCAGTTCTTCTTTATCCAGAGATGCAAAGCTCAGAGCTTTCAGAAACCTAGGGAGGGCAAGAGGAGAGGTGTGTGAGAGGATCCGGGGGGAGAGACTGGGAAAGAAGAGGAACACGGGGAGTAAGTGAAAAAATGTTGGATAAAAGCACAGAGATGAGGACTTATTAATGGACTCTTAAGCCTGATGTACTGTAGCACCGAGGCAGCAGCAACGGACTAATTCAGTCGTTCAAATCCTTTTTATACCAGAACAAACAGTCGCACCTACAACACAGCACCTGGTTCTACCCATGTGATGTTTATACCTCAAGCTGGGGATACAGGGAACAACTAGAGAATGGCCACTCCACGTGGGTGCTTGCTACAGGTCAAAGCAACAGCCAACCAACTGTAGGCACAGGGATGTCACTACTCTAGTAAAAGAAGCTACAACATATTTGTCTCGATCAGTGATAGAAGCTACATCTCTACTCGGGAGGACACTTTGGACGTCCACCAACCGCGGAACAATTGTTGACAGTCTGCGGCATGGATTTACGATGCTGGGTTCTGGACAGGTGCCCCTCCTGTCTGATGTCCTGACAGACACAGGCACAGAAAACACACTCTCACCTGTCATTGTCATGGTAGGTAGACACTAAGAAGCTCAGGTACATGCTGCTTATGCTTAAGTAGCACAAATGAACAACCACAACATTTGGAAAAAAGACCATGAAGACAAAGGAAAAATAAATGCATTCATTCATAACTCCCTTCTATCATACAGTCCCTGTAGTTATGGCTGACTTACCTGCGAGGTGTTAATCTCGAGTCCAGGCTGCCGGTCTTCATGGTGATGGTGTCCGTGAACAGCACATCTTTGGCAGGTGAGGCCAGCGCTTCACTGTGGGACAGAGATGGGTGTATCCTCTGCTGTTGCAGCCTCTTCAGTGTGGCGTAGCCCAGTGCGTCTCTAGGGCTGGTGTACATGAAGCTACAATCGGCCAGGCTTTTGATCGTGGCCACAGAGGGAGACTTGAGGGACTGAGCTCGGCGGGGCAGAGTGTGCGAAGAGCCCGGTGGTACCAGAGAGACAGTAGAGGACTTAGATGTGGACATGTGGTTAGTCTGGGCCTGGGGGGTGAGGGAAGAGAGGGTTTTGACAGTCTTGGCAGACACAACTGTGTTGAGGCTCACACAGTCAGAAGAGTCTGGTTCAGGCTCCGGATGCTCCGGGTTTCCAACAGTCTCCCGGGAGGGACTGGAGCTCATGGAGCTGATACCACTGGTTGTGGTGTCCGTGTTAAAGCTCTGACTGCGGCTTTTAAACTGAGTACCTCCACCACCTCCTCCGCCCCCTCCCACATTGCCCCCACTAGAAGAGGAGCCGCCATCTCCTCCTGCTAGGCGCTCTCGGCTGCTCTGCTCCCTCTCCCTGTTATGGTGCTCCACAGCCCCATGCCCTCCAAGGCCACTGAGTCCGAGGCCTGAACCTCCTCCCCTGGCCAGCCTGCCATCGACAAGCTGCTCCTCTGAGCCCCCCCTGGTCCCAACAAAGGACGTCTCCAGGCTGACCGTTGGACTCTTTGGCATTCCTCTGCCATTAAACACAGTGGTGAAGACATCCCCCTGGTTTGGGATGTAGACCGAGGGCTCCGTCACTGTCCGGTTCCGTCTCATACTCCCCGTCTTGAGGTCAGTAGGGGTGCGAGAGCCTGTCGGGGTCTTAGGGTCGCTAGTGGAGCGCAGCTTCTTGCTAGGGAGGGACAGGGAGTTGAGGAAACGGTTGCGAACGAAGCGAGTGGATGCCAGGATTGTGAAGGGGCTGCGGTCTTTAACAGGTTTGGAGTGTAGATAGAAAGAGGACTCGTCTGACTGGTCCAGAACATCACACTTGTCATCATCCAGGATGTACATATCTATGAGAACAAGAAGGAATTAAGAGCACAATATGTCCAACACAACTTCAAAAATGCATCAAAAATGCATCAAAAATGCTTGACTACTATAGTTACAGCTGGTTGTAGTAATGATAGTAATTATAAATATCATATAAACAATCATAAGAGGTTTTCTGTTATAGATAAAACATATATCTCCATGTTCTACGTACTTGGTTGAGACTCGCTCTCACTGTTATGGCGGGAGCTGGTAGATTCAGAGTTCAGACTGAGCGTGCTCGGTACTGAGGATAGTTCAGAAGTCAGCTGTGCGTCGACCTCCTCTGGAGTGACAGGCCACAGCGTCCTGCGACTGTGTCTGACAGCATCCCAGCCGTACTGCTTCAGCACCTCACAGCCCTGCCTGGTCTTGGAGATCACGCCCAGCACATACACACACGTCCTGTGGACAAGAGATAACAGATAGGAAATATTAAAAATGGGTTTAGGTAGAGAGATGCTTTGGGTTAAGTAGTCTAATTAAATGATGAATAAAAGACGAGGTAAAAGCGGAAACAGCATCTTACCCTCGCACAGACAGCACCTCACAGTGCTGAGCCAAAGCGAGGATGTCAGGAATGACATTCTCTTCCTGCAGGAGATTCAGACCCCAGTTGGAAGAGCCAATATTGCCCTGAAATTTACAAAAACATACACCATCAGAGCCATCCCTTCAGAAGTATCATTATAATGAAGTTTAAGGTGACATAAGATGAGAGCAAATATTGCGTACCAGTGCCCAGAGAGCAGCCTTCAGTTGTTTAATCCCCTCCCAGGTGTCCAGCATCGGGGAGCGAACCGTGTAGCTGAGGTCAGGCACCACACTCTGGAAACAAACAAAGACAGACATGAGGAAGACTGGAAAATCTGAAAAAGTGGACATCAATTAAAACTGGAAGAGCTCACTGATTAGCTCCTTGAATTAATCACTGACCTGAGCCTCCAACAGATGACAGCCTGTTTTATCATGGACCAGCTGACCGTACAAGTGCACAGGGAGATAGACATTTGGTCTTTGTAACCTGGAGACACAAACAAAGAAGTCAGGCACACATTCACTCCACATCGCTCGTCAAGTGAAGACAAACTCCACCTTCTCACCTTTGGTTGCTGCGTCTAACGTAGTTGTCTCCATCTACAGGTTTGCGGTAAGTTGTTAGTGCTTCATTGAGCTGCTCCTCTATCAGGTCGACATACTTAAGGTTGTACTCCTACAAAGAAGAGAGAAAAACGTTAGTGGGTGTTTATGTTTATCACTGTTTTATAATAGCCAAATCTGAAGAAGACAACATTACTGAGTGGACATTATATATCTGATTTCTTTACAATACCTTCTGCCACTTATCGAGCTGTTTGCTGACGTAGCCCCTCTCATTGAGGTAGGAGAACCCTTTAGGAATGGACAGGAACCTAAATAGTAGGGGGGAAAAATGATGTATTGAACATTAAGGGAGTTATATAATGGTAAAATAGCACATAAAGTCTTAAACATGTACTCTGGCCATTTCAGGTTAGAACCCACCTGAGGAGCAGCAGGAGGCCCTTGTCTCCCAGGTGGGACACAGCTGGTTTCAGCTGGATTAGAGCATGCAGGTTAGCCTGTGGAGTGAAAGAATTAGGATACAATCAGAGAAGCAGTTGACTTACATTATCGCGGTCAATTTCCACAGGTAAAATGTGCGATCTTTTTGCTGCTAAAAGAATAAGACTACTGCTCTGTGATGATCTAAGCAAGGCATGTGTTTTCTTTCCATCACCTTGTCTTCGCAGGCCTCGTCCAGGATGTCCAGGGCCTCCATGGACACCGCCTTGCTGTGGTCGTGAAGCTGTGTTACCAGCAGCTCCATGCCCCAGCTACTGAAGAACTCCACGCCCGCACGCAGCAGCACCCGGAGGTGCTTGGTAGCATACAGCCTGCACGTCTGCACAGACAAGAAGCATTGTTTGATAAGGAGGGGTGTGAGGATATTACTGTAGCTGAGATATACGAGCGTCTGTTTGTCTAATGACAAATGCAGTCATCAGAAGCATTTCCGTGCAGTAAGGAAGGATGACTTCATTTTCCCTTGACACCCAGATCCTGTCCAGACCATAAGGACCCTTAAAGTAGTAACTCTTTCGTATCAATGAAGCTGTCATAGTGTTTTATACAACTTGTGAAACTGGTCATAAAACAATGCTGTCCCATTACAACTCTATTAAGTAAGTGTGTCTTGCTATCTTGTAGTCATTGTGGCCGTCTTACATCAGTAGCAGCAGTGAGGATCTTGGAGAGGATCACTCTGGCCAGACCGTCTCTGCTGTAGTCCAGTGTGGATACAGCAAGTTTCAGCACAGCATCCTGGTTCTTTACAGAGCACAGATTCAGCAGGCTGCAAGTACAGAAAACAAGGGCCCGTGTCACGTTGGGTTGTTAGCAAGACTCGGCTTAGGAAAAGCTCAGAAAAGCCGTCAGGTTCTTTTCACTCACCACTGAAACAGGCCACATTTCTCTAGCAGTTTGACTCCTTGTGGGTGTGCAGAGAGTGTCCCCAGGAAGAGGAAGTAGTGCTGGCTGAGTGTCGTGAGCAGGCCATTACTCTGGAGGCAGCGCTCAGGCTTCAGCCCTGAGGATGATGACAGCCATGACACCATGTCCCTCACCAGGTCCTCTAGGTAACCCTGGCCATCCTGATGATAGAGAGAAGATAGAAGCCAGAAGAAGCAGGTTAGAAAATAACAAAGCATGACAAAGGAATGGGAGTATTTGTGCAAACAGCTCTCACCTCATCTGATTCCATGAGAAACTCAACAAACTGACAGCCAACCACAGTGAGTTGTCTGGCCTTTAGGTGATCCAACGCCAGCCCAGCGTACAATTTACTACTGGGCTTATAAAAGTACAGCAGCCTTCGAACAAACCTGCAGAAACCAGCAATTACTTAAAACAACATGTCGGGAAAACACGTAAGACTGCTGCCGCAGACGTTTATGTAAAGCGCCTTACTTGTGCATCTGTTCATCTTTGTTGTTCCTGAGGTTTACATTTGGCCACTGGGAGAGAAAACAACATTTTTAGAAAGGAAAACATAAAGAGTTGATTCTGTGGCGCAACATGAGAACAGTCTGACCTTAAGGATGGTGGCGATAAGCAGCCAGTTCCACTCCAGGTTCTGCTTGTGGTTGAGAATGTGACTGTCCCTCAGGTTCATCATCAGTGCTTCTTCTGTGTCCTGAACACACAGCAAACATTTATTAGACAATGTATAAAAAAAAGAGGCACTAATTTTAGCACGCTGGGTAAAAAAAAAAAAAAAAAGCTTCTTTAATGTCTTAAAACTGAAGCAAATATGGCAAATCTTAAAATGTAGCATCTGAAAAGCAGGTCGATTTTATTTACCTTGATGACATAGATGTCCCTGTGGACACGAGTGTGTGAGTCTCTACGACTATGTGTCGACACAGACTTGCGAACGATGTGGTCCAGGTAAAGACTGTGAGGTATCAAACCTTTCTTCTTCTTCTCATGGAAACGTTTCAGATTGTTGACGGCGGCGCTGGCCCGACTGGAACACACACAACAATAAGATGCTTTAAATGGTTTTGAAAAACTGTAACACACGTGCAGGTGAATTGTGCTCACGGTTAAATTAGCACAGAGAGACTATGTAGTCGGATTCTAAGTTTGAATAAGCTGAATTTGTGTGTGTGGATTTTAAATGGCGCTCACAGCCGTTTCTCTTGGGGGATGTCGAAGGAGGCCGCCAAGTTGATGAGGGTGGGGAGGCAGTGCAGGTGGTGACTGTGGGAATGAGGAAGGATGGTGTTTGCCTAAACAGGAGAGGAAAAATTGAAGTGAAGTTTTAGAATCACAGTAACTTGTCACAGCATGTTTTTAAATGACATAGTGGTCTTATTACACGTTAACTTCACAGATACACCTTTTAATTATACATTACCATGTGTAGAAGTTCTCCCAAGAGGATGGTGGCTCTGACTGCGAGCTGGTCGTCGCTACTAGTCACAACTTCCACAATACCCTAGAGTATCAAAAATAAGGGCAGAGAAGAATGAAGGTGGTGAAAACGAACTGGAACACGTTACTCTGTGATTGCTTGTCATACTAATTTAGCGACGTGCTCCATCTATTCTTTGCAATAGAAATCAGACACTGCATCTGCTCACCTCTAACAGCCCACTGGTGATGAAGGCAGAAAGTACGAATGCCAGGTAGTTGTCCATCAGGTCAGGCCTAATGAGGCAAACAATGTATATATAACATCGCAGCTCACGTACAGAAAAGCTGCCGGCAACTATGTCGACCTGTTCCACTTCTATTCTCTCTTATCCTTTCTCACCTAGATCGAGCCCGGTGGGGTAGGACGACTTTGGCCTCAGCAGCAACAAACCCATCAGACAGTCTCCAAGTGTCCTGGAACCTGGCAGGGTCTGACAAAGACCAGGAAGAAGATTATCTTACACTGTGTATGTGTATAAAACACTTAACTGGGTTCATTATAATGTAAAACTATCAAGTATGAGATTGAATGAAATCTGGTGAATTCTAAAAGACATAAAAGCTGTTCTCCTTACCAACACTTAGAAGGGCTTCCGTGAAGTCTTCAGTTATAATTGGCACAGGGAGCCTGAAAATCTCATACAACACCTCCAACAAGCCTTTCTGCAGGGTGAGGTATATCAAAGCAGTCAGAAATACACTCATTTGATGTGGCTCAAGTGAAGCTAGAAGGAGCACTTTCATTATTGTACTGTTACTGCTGTGCAACACAATGCTCTAATCGTGAGAGCCCTAGTTTTGCTGGAAAGAGAATAAGAATATCTGCACTTGATCTAGTGATCTGATCCATCTGTGACAAATATATCTGTGCTTTGATGAACTTTATTTTGAAGTGACTACGGCTTCAGAATAAACACCAGTGGAACAAATGATTTTTAAATCTGAAAGCTACCTTTTGATCCAGACGTTTTTTTTTTTTACATATTTGGTATGCATATGGTTCAATACTCACCCTCACTTCCATATTTGGTATGCACAGTAAGCCAATTAAAGACTGGATTCCAGAATTGCCAGCCTTGCACAGGTTGATGATTCCTGAGTAAAAAAAAGGACCAAAGGGATATTTAAGAGCTTTATCGCACAAAAATGGGAATTTTTACTAAAATAGCTGGAAACATCAACGTCAATAATGGCCTTACCGGACCAGGAGCGGAAGGCAGCCACTATGGCCATTCTGCTCGACAAGAAACGTGACTCTCTGTCTTCCCTGCAAGCATGACAACACACACATTAAACACAGGACGACATGTTCCATCTGCACAACATCATTACGTCCTCTGTGCGGGACTTTCCACAAAGCATTATGAAGCTTCGTTTTTTTTTTCTTTTGCAAAGATCAGACTACAAAACACAAGCAAAACATTGGAGGATGTCAAGGAGAATCCATAACAAACAAAAGCAAATCTAGCTTAAAGCATTATTGTGTGCTTCACATCCTCTGGCAATTCATTCTGGAGTCAAGCAGGCGTAACAACAACACCGTGCGAACCCTCAACTTTCTCAACGCATGGTGTTACCAATATTGGAACACAGCAAACAGTAAACAGAGGGAAATGTCAAGACACTCAATCTTTTTGTTTCCCCACACACACACACTCACTTGAGTTGCCCTTCAGTCGTGTCTGCGTTGTGGCGATAGTGAAAATCTGTGAAAGGCGCGAGGATTTGCTGGAGGACGGGACAGAACGCACAAAAGATCGATAGGTGAACAACACAAGAGAGTTCACAGCTTTTCATTAGTCCTTGAAACGGTTACATTCAACGTTATTAACCTGCTAGACACCTCATACGATATCCTTGTGGATATTATATGACTGTTGTGATGAGTTACTTCCGTCCCAGGTGTCTGTTTACAAACAATGAAGCTTTATGGGAATGTGGTAACTGATGACTTTAAGCTCCATGGGAAGCAGACTTACGGGTGCTAATCCTGACTGCAACGCTGCACACCGGGTCATTTATAAAGAGCAGCGGCCTGTAAACTCATATCTGTGTGTGTTTACGTACCTCCAGCTCGACGTCAACACGCACATACTGACGAGTGCGTGGGTGGTTGAGTAGATGGAGGACAGTGGTGATCAGTGCTTCGTTGATGCGACTCAGTTGACAGTCTATTACATTTTTAAGGATAGTGCTGAGGCCTCCACGTTTAGCCACCACCTCTGGGTTCTTCAAGGCTATGGATGCAAGAAGTTTCTAATTATTAATATTTCTTTGTGACATAATAGGGATTGTCTGTCCACTCTCAACCACAACACAAAACAGCAGCACATCTCCAAGGACAGGTCCTCACCTAGCTCACACACGATGGCGATGGCAGCGCGGACCATGCGGTCTCTCTCCTGCAGTCCATCAGTCCCCACAGCAATCAGAGAGTTTGCAATAGAGGTGGGGAACAGCATGGCATTGACAGTGATAATCTACAGAGGGAGAGAGAGGAGAGAAGCATGAGTCATCACACGAGTCTGGACAAACAGAAAATAACAACTGTGTTCATGGCCACTTCTTCTAGAAAAAGAGGATTGATTTAGAAAAACGCATAAACAGATTTCATGATAAGAAGCCAGTTCACATGTTGTGATGTGAACCCGGGGGTTATGTTACTGTCTGTGCAGCCCATAGTCATGAAACCACAGCCTGAATGTGTGTGTGTGTGTGTAGAAGGTTTACAGTAAACTACAGAAAGAGCTATAAATAACCTCGCCTGCAGACTTGTGCGAAAACATCCACACTGACACTGTTGCTAACCCCAGGATCTTTTGGGTTGCACTGTGCTGTCACAAGGCTGAGCAGTGAGGGCAAATTCCTACTTGCAAATGGTTAAAAGGAATAGAATTTGAATTTTTTTTTTTACCTTTCGGACCAGTCGCAGGGCCTGAGTCCTCTCCCCCTCATTGCTCTGCTGGATGTCAATGCATCTGAAACGACCCACAGGCATTATACGTCATATCGTTCTGTTTTTACCACAGGCAGCAGGTACAAGAAAAACAATCTCATCAGCGGTAGAAAATTTTTGTACGACACGTCGCGTGATTCTGCAGATTTCTTAACAAATGAATGACTTCTGTGAAGAGGAACACACTCTGACCCACAACATGAAATCAGCACGAGTTCATCTTTACAGTTCTGGGTAAAGCAGGATCTTACCTGGCTATCAAATAATCCACCTGTAGTCTGAGGACCTTCTGCAGCACACTGGTGTCTCTGATGAGGTAGCGGAGTGCCCGCAACCCTGCAGCGCGCACTTCCTTAGCCTCATTCAGTAGAGCTAGTCGCAGACTAGGGATTAAAAACACTCAGATGTCTAAGACTCCAAAATGGACATGAGACTCATTTTTTTAATTATTTCATGAACTTCCTGCTTTCAGCTTCAAAATCAACATTCCTAATGCTTGACATCCTAAGTGACGTCATGCACTCACTTGGTTACTCGAAGAAGACATGACTTTACACAGAAAAGGTTAATAAAAAGTACATCAAGTACAATCACTTACTGTCGCTCTCTGGGAACACTTACCAAATTATGATTTCTTCATATGTAAACCCAAAGTTTTCTTCATGGTGGCCGATGCTGCATAGCAGCTGTAACACAGAAACAGAAAATAAATTACCTGAATGACCGTTATTAGCAGGGCTTTGGTGTAGGACAATAATAACAAGCCTAGCTGGTATTGTGGAAGCATCGGGGCCACATATGGCTGATTATAACTTCAAAATGGCACCATCTTTCATCTGAAGAAGCACAACATTTTCCAGCAGGTGGCTGTAAAAGCCAAGCAAGAGTGTTTGTCATCTGTTACATGCTGAGCTGTTTGGAGAAGGTGAATTGTGAATAAATAATGCTATGCTTTCACTGGTGGTAGATGGAGGCTGTGAGAATGAGAAAGTGAAAGTGGCAACACGTTTACAAGCTCAGTGATGAGGGTCGGCTTGTGTCAACTCCACCACTTGTTGTTTATCCGTGCATGTGTTGGTGTGAATGCATGTGAGGAAGACAACAGAAAGTGTTCAATGGCTTCACTAATTCTGTCGTATTCATCTGCCCATAGTCTGGCTATTTGCTCCTGTGTTCTCTACATGCCTGGCAGCATGACCCCGTTTTCAGCATGAATGTCCACATTTAGCCACCTTCATTAACAGGGGCCCACACACACAGGGAGTTGGTGTCAGCTGGCAGGCCGAAGCTTACAGCAACACAGTCAAAAACATATTGTATATATAAAGCATCGAGCTCTTTGGGCAAAGGATGCTGCCATTTTGTAGCTGCTACTTCTCTTAAAGGTACGCAGAAGCAAAATAACGCCAGCAACTAGTTGATGATACTCCATAACAGTACCCCTAGCACTCCACCCCTGCAGATCCTGATACTGACAAGTAAATGAAACTTGTTAGTTTTGTTTAAATTGTTTATGAAAGCAGAGATTAAATTTCCTCTGTTCTCTCTACAACACAGCAGGGTAGGGTGGGATGAGTGATGAACAGCAGGGAGAGAAGGGGGTTTGTTTTAAACCAGCTGTGATGTCAGATCCCAAGCAGGCCCGAGGAGGGAGAGAGGACATGGGGAAGGGGGCATGTAACGCTCTCCGGGGGGATTAGGTCACCCTCACCGTCCTGGAACCCTTATAAGGAATGAGAGTCATGGCGCTCCAACAGACATATACGCACACACCCACGTCATAGCTATTACCCTGCAGTCAGTTGTAAACAAGAGAGTTAGGTGTACGGATTACAGACACACTCACAGGCTCACACTTAGCCTTCAGCCAGATACAATGCCAACACTCACTGGCTGCGCAGCCACCAACAATTGTCCACAATCTGTCCACAACAGTCAGTCAGTCAGAAGTGGTTTGAGGTAGTGTGTCGCTCTGCAGACACCAGCGCTCAGGGTTGGTGAATTGAACAGTTGTGTAAAAGGCTTTGACGTTTCTCTATGGTGTGATGGTGGGCAGAAACACTGTGTGCAAGGAACTGCTAGTTTTCTAATCATACGCATCTTGCAGTCATTAGGTAACGCCATCATTCCAGATCAAAAAAGAGAAGAAGACTCGACACTATTCCAGCATGATCTGGGCAGAAGGCAGAGAAACACCCTGGAGTGACACAGGCTGACACAAAAATCTAAAAACACATTTAAAATTCATTATATGCAAATGTTGTCTATCTGCAGTGAAATGCCTAAAGAATAGTAAACAACCAGATCATGAACGCTCCCTCATTTTTCCACATAGTTAATCTGTCCACCACAGACATCATCTGCTAATAAATGGGACAGGCACAGTCGCCCATGATGTTTAGCTGAACGCACAAGATGGATGCAAATACGTCAGTGAGGCAGAAAAACAGCATGTACTGGGAAATCTTCATGCTTACCATTAACAATATAATGAAACATGGGTCAACAAAATCAAATAAAGTTGGGGAAAAACTGTAGATTTCAGAGCTAAGAATGTGTCAGTTTTACAAGAAGATTAACTGGACATTAGTAATCTGAAGTTTCAAAGTCAGAGTGCAGCTCTTGATGCACATTAGATTGGAGTGCTTTCCCATCCCTTGAGCTCCTGTTACATTCACTGTCAGCATCACAGTGACAGGAACATCTAGGCCTGCTGGCAGCCACACCCAGAAGGATAGGATCGAGGAGAGGTCAGTGGTAACACGTCAATATTTGCAGATAGCCAACCTGAGTCATCCATCTTGAAAAGCTGCATGTTAGGTAAAACGCTGCCTTAAATAACAAAATTAAACAGTGGGGTGAAAGCATCATAACTTGACAGCTTTACCTTTATGAAGTTGTTCAGGTGGCCCAGTTTTCGCATGTTACTGACTCCGTGCGGTTTGGCCACATTTTGAAGAATTTCTTTGAAGTTTTCTGACGGTTCTGCAGGAAAATGCAAAGGAAGAACAATGTAACTAAGGAAAGCATTAAACCATATTGCCATAATATGAGCCGATGAACCGTAATTGATATGTTGCAGGAAGGAAGTTGGTTTAGCTGGTCGAACTAATTTAGTGTGTACAGTCAAAACAAGCCCTCGACTGTAAAAAAAAAAAAAAAAAAAAAGTAAGACACGAGCAAGGAAGTGTTTTGGTTTTCGGTTCCTTCCAACTATCGTGTAATCACAGTTAAATGTCCTTTACAAATTTTTCTCTTTTTTTTATGTATATATAAATAGAGTACTCTCTTGGCAAGAATCAATGCCTTTGCAAGGAAACCCGTTCCAGACGCTGCCTTTCAGCTAAACGTTAAATGGAAGAAAAATTATGAATGCACCATGGAGATTATTTTCTCCTGAGTAACAAAGTCTACCAAAGGATCACCCTGATTTCATTTCAGTTGGTCAAATAATAATAGGAGTCAGTATTAGTTACAAGTATTAAGAGCTTCAGGGACTGTACTACTGTGAACGACAATGCAAACACTAAATTAGTGTGAAATGTAGAAAACTGCAAATCAGAAAAAATAGTTATTCATTCTTTAAGACATAAAATATACAGTTGCAAGCATCACTTTCAGCCTAAGTTATAGCACGAAAATGTTACATAAATGCTCCAAATACTACCAGACATCCATTCAATGACGGGACTCATTCTGAACTAGCAATCTCTTGCAGGTGGATGTGTGTCCTACTTAGAAATGCTCAAGCTAGAAACCCCTTTTACACAGACATCACATGTGAAGTTTGGGTTTTATGATCTTTAATGTTTAGTCTCCTGTTTCAGTACTGTACTAAAGTCTCGAGGAACGGAGACATTTTGCAATTAAACGGCCAAAAGCAACTCGCAGATCATTTGTGCGAGTCATGTCAACAGGACTGCAATTAACCGGCATTTCAGGTGCAAAGCGTCCCCAGCTGCACGGTTGTAATAAAACCCGGAGGGATCTGATCTACAGCACTAAGACAGATGACTGGTGCTCCGTGTAAACAAACTGGTATGCAGTGGTGTTGCTGGAGGAGTAAATCTGGCCAGGCTGTGCAGCAGTATGCCACTAGAAGGACCACCCTGTGCTGCATCTATGCTACTCAGCGGGCAGCCCTGGGACACGATTTATCATGCAGCCAGCGATGACCAATGCATGACTGCAACACTTACGGCTGCTTGGCTAAATAACGGGCTATGTCTCCCACTCACACCAATCAAAACAACAGAGCGTCGTCACGGCTGGTTAGCTGTGGTAGCTAGCTAACGCTAACTCAGCTAGTTAGCTCGCTACCGCCTGTTATTATGATACCGAGAGCAATGTTTTTACCCGAAACAGAAAGGAGAACAGACAAAATAACAACAGCAACGACAGGACAAGTGCAAAACCCATATGGATTTCTATCCAACAAGGCTAGCATTTGCAGAAACCCCCCTCATCCATTTTGAACAATAATCGCTTTCAGGGTGATGTGATGAAGCCTCTACTTACCTCTGGTCAGATCCAGCGGTACGTTCTCTTCCCCGCTGTCATTCCGACCTGTCAAAAACACACACCGTGGACGTGGTGAGGGATCACTCCAAGGTCATCACGTGCATGAGAAAATCTAGTTTTGCAATATCTCACCATTACAGCTACCACTGAACCGAGTTTTTCACGCTTACCTCGCATCCGAAGACTCCGGATAGGACGGCCGCGGAAGCTGGCCGCCATGTTTCCAGGAACATACACAACACCGGAAACTTCGCGGATTGTCGCGAGAAAACAGACGACGGATGTTGTCGTTGCCGCTAGTCGCTGCAGACCCCCAACAGACCTCAGATCAGTTGAGTCCTTCTAATACCCCTTATAATCTTACCAGGGATGAAAAGATAAATCTGATCTGGTGACTGTATTATAGTCAACAAATGAGAAGCTTAGTAACCAACTGGACACCATAGTCAGTGACAGCCTCATTTAACATGCAATTAAAAAAATCTGTGCAAATTTACCACGTCCAGTCATTAATATAAGGACATTTATTATTCATCAAACAGTCAGTAACTTTTACAGGGAATGTATACTTCAGCAATTAATAAAGCATCCACAAGCATTCAAAATGTATTGTGTGCTAACAATATCTTTAAACAAATAAAAATCTACCAACAAATATAGATATGGAAAAAAATTTAATTAAAAAAATAATTAAATGCAATAGACACATTAATAATATAATAAATGTATTTATGTATGTTTATTAACCATGCCCCGGAAAACACAAACAAATCAAAATTTGAGTGCAGGTAAATTTGTATTCATTGTATTCAATGCTGGATTCTTGAACAATGGCCAGAACGAAGATCCGTGTGTTTGTGAAGAAACTCTAAAGCCGTCACACATTACTCCATTTCAGAAACATAGTCTGTGAGGAAACAATAAAGGCAGGTTAATTCTTTATTTCTACATACATATTTTAATGAACACCTACTCTACAAAGTAAAATAGTTTGATCACAAATGTGCAAGTGGAAATACTGTATATAACATGTTAAATCTCAAGCAAAATGTGAAGAACAGCATGTCCCTCAAAGCTCAGACTTCCGAGTTACCACAACCTACCTTCTCAGATGTCCTCATAAACATGAAGTCTGTGTGAAAATAGTAATCATAAATATAAGATAATGATTTTTACTTACATATATAAATGACAGATTAAGGTTAAGGAATTTCTGATAATTATTTAATAGACTTTATTACTCAGAAAGGACTTGAAGACTCTCGGAATCAACATTATTATAGAGGTCCTCTACAAGCAAAGAGACAGTTAGTATTTAATAAATGACCCAAATGTAGCATTGTGGCTTTAAGTATAAAGTGCAACAAAAGTGCAACAGATAGCTGACATATTTACCTCCTTCGTATATCCCTGATTCTGCCCTGCTTGGTTAAAAAAGAAAAAAGACAAGGGAAAAACATTACCAAGGTGAGGTTTGAGACCTACGCTGAAGGCTACATTTGACAGTTTTAAATTTATTTAATGGACAGTTGCAAAGTGTCTAACAAAGTGGCAGCAGTTTATCGTAGCTGCAGCAAACCTGTTAACCCAAAGGTGTCACCCATATGTAACAATCGTCATTTAGTCAAACAATCATTAACAATAAAATATATTCCTCACAATTTTGACATCTTTAAATTTACAATGTTGAATTAACAATATCTTTGTCTGTGCATTTACAGATTTTATCTAACCTCCTAAATTCCCTCGAATAACAATTGACACTGACTTTAAATAAATCAGCTGTAACCTCTACTGAAATGTATGACCCTCAGGCCATAAGACTTTACATGGCCTCCCTGTGAGGAAGCACAAAATGTACAACCTTGTGTCCTGATCATCCACGTTACCGTAAAGGCCCTCCTCTCCAGCTGTGGGAGACAACATAAAGTTTACTGCCATGACTATCAGTGCAATTGCTATTTTATAATATTAAAGTCATTTAAATATTATCATTTAAATGATTTAAAAGAAATACACCTGACCATTTTGTGTTTCACTAAAAGGAGAGAAAGCGTTCTTTAAATATGCAGTTTTTCAGAGGCATCATGTTTTCTACCTATCAACTGGTGCTCTGACATCAACATAATCCTCTACAGTTCAGAATGCAAAGAACTGGGCAATGACTCCTTGTCCTCTTTTAAACTATTCTGGCCTGCATGGACAGATCTCACACCAGCCCAGAACATATTATCATAGATTACTGCTGAGGTCAGGTACACCACTGTCCCCCTGGGTTACCTGACTGCTGGACTGTCTCTTCGAATTTTTTTTTGGAAAAAAGCATTTAAAGAATCAAATGTTCATATATTAGAGGTTTCTACAACACCATAACAATACCAGGATGAAGGAATTACCTCTGTCCTGGCTGAAGGATTTCTAAGCATTACTAAGCAATGTTGCTGCTGCTTTTTTTTCTAAGTCATGTCAGAGTTTAACCATTTAGTGAATTAATTAAAATTACCTGAAAGAGGCTTCATGATTCCAACATTATTATAGCTTCCATCTTCATCGCTCTGATGGCTCCTTGATTGTCTTCAGAATGAAAATATAAATGTTAACCATCTAATTAACTGAAATACATGTCGTCTTTGCAATTGTATACCCACAACAAAGGGCCACGTTTGGATGGATGATTGGTTGGCACAGGAGCATCATATGTTACCATCATCCCTGGTCCTGTCACACAAAAATAAAGCACTGATACAACTCTCAACGGCTGTTACTCAGAAGCCATAATATAAGAGGCACTAACGTTATGCGCAAATTCTTTTCTAGTCAAACTTTTAATAAAGCTCCTCTCACCATCATTCACAGTTCCTCTCGTCCTTCTAAACTGATGAATGTTGACACTTGGAGGTCTGCAAGGTTTCCGAGGAGGGTTTCCCAGAAAGAGCACACTAGGAAGTTTCTTTATTCGAGGATTACGCGGGGCTCCGTGGGTTCTTGTGTAATTAGGTTTCCGTTTAGCATTGTTTGACAGATTATCCCTGTTGCGATCACTGTTTTGATCTGCCAGAGATGGCTTGACCGAAGCAAAAGAGTAAGATGCACTGATCACTTCATTTTCTGTCTGTTTTGAACCAGAGTGGCAAGGCTTTCTCTGCCTTTTGGCAGGTTGAAATGATCCACCTGACACCAGCCTTGCATTTTGTGTGTGAGGAGATTCACATTTACCCTTAAAGTCAGGCTCAGGAGGGGTGAGGCTAACGGTTGTGTTTTCAGCACCTGAGCTACTACCCTCCAGAGCAGCTATTCTGTCTTTAACAGACATAGAGTGTGCTTGTTTATTGGAGCTGCGACTTGTGTTGAACTGAGCCATGTGATCCAGACGTACAGCTGTCTTTCTGCATAGAGAGGAAAATGAAAGTACACCCTTTTAGCCTAGCCTTTATTTTAACAAGCCTTAAATCTGTAAGTATGTAACCAGCATGAACATAAGTAGCAACCTTGCGTGCACACTTCATTAGGGAAAAAGGAGTCCAATAATTTAATAACTTTATATTAAACATAATAGCACTGTTCTTGAAAAATGAGTCAGTAATCACTCACCTGCAGCACCTAAGCTATGCCTGCACTGGAAATTCGTCTGTGGCTAGTCTGTATGACACAACAGAACGTAAATGCTTCACCTACCTGTATGAAGGAAGTATTTCACTTTCCGCTGAATGAGAAATGGTATCTGCTGTCTGCTCTGTATGATTAAATTACCCCCAAACCCAGCAGTTGATACGTGTCAGCTGACAACTAAATGTGCTTCACAAAATGTAGCACTTAAAGTGTAAACAGAGGACTTCACACATTAACATGGGCACAAATTGGCATGTGGAGTAGCCAATAGCCGCATAGTTTAATTTTTATGTTTTTTGTTTTGAACATTCTTTTTCTTTTTGGTCCTTCACCACTGTGACGCATGTATACGCATTTCACTTGAAGCATAAATGCAAGACAATGACCGATATTAACATGTGTGCTCTTAACTTTAAAATCCAATTTATTTATATGTAATCACAATTTGTCATGGGTGTAGAGAGAAAACATCAGGTTCTTATCTCTGACCATGACAGGAAGGGAGTGTGTTGTGACAAAGACATGCTGATAAGCAGTGCGTGCATTGTTTAGATCTGAGTTTGGATCTTTGGCACCAAAGACAACCGCCAAACTCAGGAAAAAGGGCAAAGGTTATGTGGCACCATCACATGAAAGTTACTCTTCATTTGAAAACCCGTATTATTCATGTGTTTACAGACTCATATGCATTGTTAAGGCCTGTTTTAAGTGAGTGTGGCTGAAGCTATGAGAGCATCAATGTCCTGAATTGCTTTGGAGGTCCTTTGAAGAGCTTCAGCAATGCAGGTCTCATCCACTGGTCCTTGAGGGAACTCTGCAGAGCTAATCTCTGGGTCTGTGCGTTCTTTCTCAGCTGCTATCAGGTGGTTGTTCTCCAGTAGAACTGAGTAGAGGACGTTAAAGAGTGCACAAAGTCAAAATTCATGTGGGCAGTCTATTGTAGATGCAGACTGTGTTTACCATTATCTACAGTGAGTAGTGAAGGATACAGTTGAATCGCTTTATCTTCTCCAGTTCTGCAGCAACCATATCCAGCCTGAAGGGAGCAAACGGTCAGGTGGCTATGACTATATATAATAATGACACAATATTTAATAAATAAAATAACAAAAATACTAATTACCGGCTGTCTGCAACCTGTGTAACATTTATGTTCCGCTCAATCATTGCCACATTTGACAAACTGTCATAAGTTGTTGGCTCAGAAAAATGTCTGTCCTACAAAACAAACCAAAAAAAAAAAAAAACATATATTACATTATGACTAAAATTATTATTTTTATAGTATCAGCAGGTGTAGCAGGATCAACACAAAGTATCTCTGACCTCCTGCAAGCAGGTGGGTGTGGCATGGAGCTTCAGTAACTGCTTCGCTTGGTTATAGCACATAAGGATCCTGTAAAACAGTTATGTGACAGCTGAAGACCAGAATAAGTTAAAGTCCTGTGACTCATCAGACTGTCGAAGTGGTTGCTTACCTACTTGCACGACTCACAATAGAGCATACAGAGAAGGCCTGTCCAAGTACATCAGGTGGAAGACTGTTTAAATGGTAGGTGACCTCTTTCACCTGTGAAATAAACACAACTTGGTTCAAGAAAATTATTAAGCAGGTTTTTAACATTAGCGAGATCAGAGATGGCCTTTATGTGTGGAGTTTGCATGTTCTCCCTGTGTCTGCGTGAGTTCTCGCCGCGTACTCCGGCTTCCTCCCACCAGAGACCAGACATGCTCATTAGGTTAATTGGTGTTTCTAAATTGGCCATAGGTGTGAATGTGAATGGTTGTCTATCTCTTGCGTTAGCCCTGCGATGGACTGGAGACCTGTCCAGGGTGTACCTCGCCTCTCGCCCAATGACAGCTGGAATAGGCTCCAGCAGACCCCGCGACCCTTAACAGGAACACGCTGTTACAGAAGATGAATGAAGAATGAATGAGATCGGAGATTAAAATCACCTGGTTTGATTGGAGATCAGGTCTGTGATGGGTGAAATAAGAGTTTAGGACACCATTAGACCGGATAACTGATCCATCGCCTGGAGAAACCTCTACGACTGAGACAGCGCCGCTCAGTATCCTACACGAAAGAAAAAGAGGTAAATGCATAGTCACAGTGCGGCTGTAGACATCACTACATACACAGTTCAGCCAAAAGATTAAAAACCACTCACTAGTGGGGAGTTGGAGTTTAAATAAGCACATGTGTGGGTGTTGCGCATCAGAAACTGGCAGTGATGGTGTCTGTTAAAGATCAGATACGTACCTGATGTTCCTCAACTCTTTAAACCCCAACTCTCCACCAGCCTTTTAGAACTGAAAAAACTACACGGCTATACAGTGGCAAAACATATTCATAAAACTGTACTAACTGCCCTTGTTTTCACCTTTTTTGACTATATGATGACCACGATGACGAGTGGGAACCTTTACAAAGACTGACAGGTGAATGTGCGAATAATATGGATCATCCTGCTACAAAGCAATGTTCCTTTGGAAAACTTCTGAGCCTAGACCATTAGACCGTTAGACTTAGATCATCCACTGATGTTTTGTACCTTTATACGTACATTATATTCACTCATTCTGAGAGACAAATTCACTGATTAAGTGAAACAATTAATACTGGCACATTTTATAAATATTCACTGAGTAAAAGTAGAAAGCAGTTAGCTTATTTATAGTCAAACATTAAATTTCAAAGATCTTTAAGGCCCCGTTGTCCCTGACAACAAGCATAGCTACCTACCTGTAAGTGACTCCTTGACACCACAGTATTTTTATGAGCTCTGTTGGAAGGTCTGAATGTTCTTCTTTGGCCAGGGGATCTTTAACCTTCCACCTTAAATACACAAGTAAATGAGAATGAATCAGTCACTGAATGTTGCAAAATAGTGTGTAACCAATGCTTGTTAATACGCACACCTGTGCCAGTGAGGTGATGGACATGTGAGAGGAAGTGTCTGCGGCAGATGGGACCTTCTCTCGCCACTGGATACATCAGACATGGTTTTTTTATTGTCTGTCTGGTTGGAATTGCTTGTTTCCTCTCCTTCAGCATCTGTAGGTTTTGAGTAATGAGCTGTCCAGTGACGCCAAGCCAAGGAGAGAGGGTACGCCCACATGGGAGCAACAGCACAGCAAGAGTGATGCTGGGCCACTGTGGTGGACTGGTACATCTGCTCAGGCTGCAAAGAGATGAAAAAATTAAAATGCAATCAGAACTCAGATATAAGTGCATAAATAACTCAGAGAAGCATTACCTTTAGCTCAGCAGCACTGATAAGACCAGGAGAACAAGACCTCGATCTAGTAGTCTCTTTCCTTCTGCTTCCTCTTCCTTGATGACAGTCTCTGGTCAGATCACCGGGATCGTTTTGCTGCTGCGAATCATCTTGGCTCCCAGAATATGTGCTTGAAAGCTGCACACTGCGGTGCTGCTTGTGGGTCTGACTGAGAGTGCATGTGAATTTGACAGTGAATTCCTCACCCGAGGGCGACAGCGCCAACACAGCTCGTCCATCCTCAGACCTGATGATGGCCTCACCTCCGGGTCCGAGCTCAGGCTCACAGGACGACCACTCGGGCCACTGCACACGTGAGTCAATGCTGAAGAAGGGCTGCAGGAGGAAATACAACTGAAGTCACTGGCCTCAATAACAACACAAGCATAAGAAACAGTTTTTGATACCTTCTTGTGATCTGCTGAGATGAGTTCCTCTGGTAAATATGGTCGGGTAGCGTACTTATTCCTGAATTCCAGTGCAGCTACTATGAGCTCCTGTAAAAAGAGAGTGACAAGCTTAATGAGTTGGTTTTAACTGTATAATACGTAGTACAGAGGGCAAACAAACTACATTTTTCCAACAAATATTTTGTAACAACACAAATTTGCACGACCAATCATCCATATCCATTTGTGCAGGTTATACCTTGTATGTGCTCACAGTGAACCTGGTCCTCTGTCGGACTCTCTCAGGGGGCTGCAGAGGATGTCCACGGGGGTCTTGGGCTCTCACCAGCGTGAACTCGCAGCCACACGGTGACAGCTGTAACTGAGTTCCGTTTCCGTAACGAACGTCCACCGACTCGTCCTCATACATTATCATCAAACTGACAGCGGCGTCGGTTTCCATGTCAGACCTGTAAACGGAAGCAAACTTTCCAGAGCGGTGGTGGACGGACGCGCTGAAACTCAAAAAGAGTGACTGCGTCAGTCAACGTCATCACGGGGAGACGTTTGTTATTGGCGCGCTCAATGAGAGGGAGCCAGCCGGACCGGAAGTGCTCTTCTTTTCTTATTCTTTTCTAATTTAAACGTCCATAACAAATGACAATAGCAACTATAACAACCGTAATAAAAAATATACAAGCACGCCAGAGGAGTCTATAGTCCATTCGGGGTCATTTTAGTTTTCCAGTCAATTGTAGTCTCCTTGGTTTTCCACATATTCCAGTGCCATGAATATTTTAATTCAACAACAAATTGACCGAAGCAAGGTCTGGTGGCAGGCATTTCAATTTATGGATATTCTCAGGGTGGTTTAAAATGGACTGATATTGCTATTGTTGTTCAATTCACAGAACACAGAATATAACATGACATTAAGTACATTAATAGCTGTTAGTGTTTTATTATTGAGTTACTAGCCTATACAAATTTCTATTTATAAAAAAAAACATTGAATATCTGCCCAGAATAAGTTTGGACAATCACAGTGACAAACCAAATGAAATATTATGACATGTCAGAGGCGTTTAATTCTGATATGTTTTGAAGTAAACATCGCCCTCTGCTGGTCTTACTGACATAGTTGACAGTGTTTCCTGTACAACCTGATGAAATGAGGAGCAAATGCAAAACACACAGTTGGTTTTCGTGTCCATGACAACATCTGACTGCAGTGCACACAGCAAGTTATTGAGCAGGACAACTGTGTCCTCAATTCACTTCAGTTTATGCTCAGCAGCCAAGGCACAAAAACATGGGAGGCCAGTAAGGAACTTCCACTGAGATCATACGAAACAAATCAATTAACTCTAACAAGAAGTTATTTTGAAATCTAATAAGATTATCCTTCCTGGTTATCTGGATTATTTTGCTTTTCAGGGTGTGCAGTAGATCCCTTTTCACTCTTTGTACAATCTCCAAATAACTGGAGATGATCGGGCCTGTGTGGATTCTTTTTCACCAGTTTCTTATGTCATAACATGAGAAAAATTAAGATGGCAGCGAGCATGATGTAGCACATCCCTGTCTATATGCCACATTCCAGTTGCCTTTGATGAGATGCCATTGATGTAAACCTGTAGCCACCTGAACATGTTCCCTAAAGCACAAACTAGTCAAGGGAGCGCACCACTGAAGATACAAACCATCAGAATATGCTTGTGACAGTGTCAGTGATAAGGCAGTGTGAAACAATTTAAATGTTTAGATTATAAAATAATACCTGACATCAAAGACATTGTAACACATTTTGATATGTGAAATCACTCCACAAAGCACCAACACCAGATTGTTTAAACAATAACTCAAAGAACTACATCAGAGAGAGTCGTCATTTTCATAGTCCACAACAACATGACCATATTTCTTTTATACGTCACAATACCCCACACGCAAAAATCAGTCAAATCACAGCAAAAAAAACAAACAAACAAAAAAACTAAACAAAATGACCCTCGTGGTTCTCCTTACAATCTCCGTGATACGAGTATTTTCACCGGTGCGAGCAAGGAGCTTTGCCGTGGTGCGGGCGGACCGACGGGAGCATGCGCAGAGATGCTTCACTACAAAACGGCACCGGAGTAGTTTTGGGAAATTGCTTGGGTCTCATACTGATGCCACTGCAGATAGCTTCAGTTTGAATGTGTTTTCTGAATGATTTACGTGTGCAGACGTCTAGTAACGCCCTGAATAGTGTCCATCATGGGTGTGCTTCAGACTACGAACAATACGAAAGATGAAAGTCTTGCTCATCCTGCAGTCTTTTATTGGGTGTATGTGTACCTGACATTTAAAATAACAGCTAAAAAACAGGTTCCATACATTGGAAATTTAAGATATTTTTCTAGTGAACGTGTTGTCCTGTTCTCTGACTGTACCGCCTCGAATGATGATACAGTAATTTAAGCAGAAGCGTACATAGGCATTTCATATGTTCTTAGGTGCAATGAATACTTTAGCCATTAGATGGCGCAATGTTTCCTTACTAAAAAAATATTTTATTTGAGGCACTGCTGTTAGTATTTCAACTGCAGTTTCTTGGAGATGAAATTCTTGCAGCAAAACAGGACAAACGCAGCACATATGGAAATTTGACCACCATGTAGAAAACATTTAAGTGTTTTTGTTTATTTATTTTTTTGCTGACAAATCCGAGGGCATTTCGAATGACACACAGCTTCGATGGATAACAAATATAAACTCGAAACAAAACGCAAAAACGGATATCAGCATATCATTTGCGGTTCAGTTGAAAAAAAAAAACCGCAAATGACAATTCGACTTTGAAAAACGCTGCAATCAATATTGTGTATCAAAGTGATTGATTTCTCTACAGGGCTGCCTGGGTGATGAGACAAATTTAGACACTACGTTGTGGAGACAATTGGATCAGGTGATGACTGCCCACTTGAGCATCAGTGTTATCACTTCAGATCCAGGGGTTTCCTTCCCACGGTACCAAGGGCTTTCCATCCTCCACGCAGGATAGAAGACGAGTTCCCACGCATTGTGGTGGTGCCTCCAGCAATAGACTACTCCTCTGAGCAAAATATATATATATAAAAACACACACACACAAGCTTTGGTGACAGGAACCATGCGCAATGACTAACTCCGTGCTCGGATCCGAGCGCTGCACAGAAATTTAGTCTGCATCATTCCCTGACAGCTCCCTGAGAGAGGAGGAGAGAGAAGAGAGGAGGAGAGCGGAGAAGCAGGGCTGAATTCTCAGGTAGGCTGTACAATCTCCTTCGAAGGATTTCCAAACATTGCATCTTTATCCTGAAATCACGGTTGAGTTACTGCATTTAGCCAGTGACTCGCTGCTTTAATATTTCTCATTTACAAGTTGAATGGATGCAGCATTTCATTCAGAACGGAGCAGGGCTGTGAATGATCTCTTACGAGAGAACCTATTTTACTGCCTGTATTTATTAATCTGATGGAACACATTTCATCGTCTTTATGAGCCAGTTGTTTTCTGAGTCATCTGAATGAAAAGGGAGGACTTGTGAATGTATGCAACGCACTCAGTATGCATGAAGCTGCTGCTAATTAACCTATGTGAGGTAGCAATTATGTAAATGAAGATTTGATTGATTCCTTTGTTTTAAGGAAAACATGTCTCACTGAAAACATTTTGCGCTGCGGCGTTCATTCATGCAGAGTTGTGGACAGAGAATTGTTGCACTGATTTACTACGGCATGCCTCGGTGTTATGATTATGCACTAAGTTTATTCATGAATTGCTGATAAAATGTAACTCTTGGTGCAGCTCAGTAGGTTGTGTCTTAATCCTCTTTAAGGTTAATTAGAACAAGAGTGGCGGCTGGCTGCACTCCTGCAGCCGGAGTACTTCCTTGTTGCAGATGTGATAAAAGAAAACAGACCTGGTAAGTCATGTGGGAGATTGTGTGGTCGCAGTCCCTGGGCGTTGCTGCAGGATTTTTTAAAGAGCACACACTGGGGCTTGACGCGCCTGCAGGGATGAAAAATATCAGTGATGCCTCCAAATGCTGATGTGGGCAGGGCAGCTCTCAACTCCAGCTGTGCCACTGGACAGGTGATTCAGTTGCCTACTTGTTGTGACGTTCCCGGCACGCTTGGGTTATTACACACGGAGGGTCAGGTCCTGCTTGTGCTGTAGACAGGCTCGCTGGACCAAACCAGTTCATTTCTGTTTTCTACTGGTATTAATATGGAAAGAGGGCAGAAAAAAGACGCTGCCTCCCAGTTCCACCATCTCCAACTCCTCCTACAGACCTGAAGCATGGGGATTAAATGGGGGATGGGAGAAAAGACTGAATGAACAGTCTGAGAGATATCTGCAGCTGCCTCCTCTCACATGAGCAGCCACAGAAGTGATTGGACGGCATCCCAATGCTGGTAGCCCTCTCTAGCATTTCTCTATCTCCGCTAGCCTATCACCGTTTTCTGTGTAAAAAGAGAATGACATTAAATAAGAAAGAAACAAGAGAAAGGAGGGCAGTCAAGTTTAGTCACATAAAACAAGAGAGAATGAACGCTGTAGAGCAGCAGAAAACATGAGTGTTTGGGGAAAAGGTGGAGAAAGATGGAGGAATGAAGTAAGTGCTTTGCACGCTAAATGCATTATTTAAATCAGAAAGATACAAGCCGACCGTACCCATAATCCCATGTCTTCAGCGTGTCTTCTTCTCTAACCAGGCTGCCTTTTCATCTGTGTCAGCTGCGGCAATAACCTGGGGTTTAAAATTTGGCACAGGTACAGTCTACTACGAACACACAGACTGGTGGACATACACGCACATCCACACACATAGCATTTAATCACTGATTCCCGTCTTCTGATCTTGCTGTTACCATGGCCACAGTTGGTAAAGGTGCATGACTCTATGTTCTTTTGAGCTCTTCACAATCCATGCATGGAGCTTACAGCCTAAATCACACACTAAACTCGAAATATATGCACATTTTGGTGCCTTGTTACTGAGGATATCTGCAAATGTTTTAGATGCGTTTTTCTGCAATTTGTGGCCGAGCAGAAGGGAGTGGCTTCATCTTCACATTCTCATCAGAGCAGTGGACGAGGATCGATTCGCTAACCTCTCTGAAACTGGTGATTAGATCTGCCTAAACAGTGTGGCATATTGAAAAAGACAGAGGTAATTAATGTGGCCTTTAAACAGAGTTCTCCCTAGAGTGCAAGGAGTTAAATATCCAAAACAGAACTGGGTTGTGTTTGAATCTATAAGCACCAGCCGATCTATAAGCAACCCTTTACGTCCTTCCTTTACCCATTTATAATCTCCTGCACGTATATTTAGCTTATCATAATCACATCTGTGCATATTTTTTAGCTATAGTAATGGTCTTGCCCCAGAGGCTCAGAGTGATGCCTAAATAATTAAACAGGCTTTGCATTTCGAGTCATATGGCCGAGCTCACCAACAAGGTTCTTGCCTCAGAAGTTGGGCCAGCGTATTTTTAGTGTTGCAATGTTTCCAGACCTGAACAGTTTGCCAGGAGAGATGTGCTAAAAACACCCAGGGGCATTGTACCTACTAGTCTGCTGGTGGAACCAGAGGGAGAGTCAGATATCCTGCGGCTGAACCGTGCCAAATCTTCAAAGAGGAGCAACAGAAAGAAAGAATCGTGGCTTTTCACACTGAAGGACTGATAGGATTCTTTTTTTATATATATGTTACGAACCTTGTAGTTTATCTCAGCAGACCACCGCCTGTAGGTCACTGCTGGTCAGTACGCAATACACGCATTGTGCCTTAACAAAAGACCTTTACTGCATTGCCTAATTTAATACCCCTATCTGGTAGTAACTGTTTCTCCAAGATAAGAAGAGAAGAAACTGAAAAAGCATGATGGCCCAGCACATCAGATGCCTGTTCTCAAAGTCACACCTTTTGCCTTTGGGACATATAGGGATGAATCACCATCGGCCTGGTGAATTTGCGACTCACTGCAGGCTCTTGCTAGAGTGCAGCTAATTGAGTACTACAGCAGGGAGTCTGATATCTATTTACTGATGTAGTTCTGTAAGAAGGCTGATAGATGTCTCTGAATTACATCAGAATGCACTGGATATGGACTGCTTATCCGGTGCGCTCTGTGTGGATTTAAGAATGAGAAACACAGCCCACACCTCGTTTAGGTCTGCTGGATAGGGCGAACAGTTCTAGCTGAGTAACAGCACGGTAGCTTGTTGGTCACTGGATGGTCTTTCCTGTTTGTTCTCCAGCGATGCGGGACCTGGAGCCATGCCCGCCTAGAGGATGTAGCTGTAGTGTGTGTTTAAAATGGTACAACACTCTCACATATGAGAGGTGAGGAGTCCTCACAGATGGCTCCACAGATGGTCCCCATCAGCGCCATTGTCTGAGTGAAAACATTGATAATTTGTCAGTGCCACAGACCTGAAAGACTAACATCCACACTGTCACCCAAAACAGAGATTCTCAATCTGTCTGACCCTCTGTGATCATTTTCTCTCCAAAACCACTGATCTGTACCTGATGTTTGATAGAGGTCAGTACATAAAACACTAATGCCTTAAAGAGGGGGACTTACACTGAGTGCAAAGCAGTGGGGGTGGGAGTTGTAAATAATTAAGAAATGCTGAGTGATGTGTTCCTCCTGCAGTGGAGAGCTTTGTGGTGCAGTGCTTAACAACTTCACCCAGGTCCAAGCCTCAGTGTGTTGCTGTGCTGGCATCTCTCATTCCTCTATGGAGGATGGATGGATTTGTGCCATGCAACTGGGAGTGGGTGGCTACCTCGTGTTTTTTTTTTTTTTTTTTTTGGTGCTTCCTACCCTATCTCCCCACTCGCCCGGTGACTAGTGTGTGAGCAATAGGCATTTGATTCTAGTTAAGTTAGCTTATAAGACCTAATCATCAGGACATTTCTTTGCGTAATAACCAGTTATCTATTGTGAGATCCTCTTGTTGATTAAATCTGAATAAATGTTACATTTTACTGGTGATTATTGTTGTATATACAGAACACAACGTAAAAAACATGAATGTGTTGCTTTTTTAATTGAAAGTGTATGCAGTCCGTTGATCCATCCATACATCAGCTGGGTGATAAGCTCACAATGGTATTACTAATTATGTCAGTCTGGGTACCGAGCAGCTATTACTTTAGGACAAGACTCTCCATACTGGCCATGGTTTATTAAATCCTGCAACTTGAACTGAGAGGCAATGCCTACAACAAGATTGTTTCTCAAGTGGGCAGTTTAACTTTTATTTTTAGACATTCGCTTGGCATATGCCATGTGTTGGCATTCTTGCCAACCAATGTGACAGGGCAATCTGCCTCTTTTTGCCTTCCGCATGGACTGTTTACCTGAATACAGCCAAAGTCTACTCAAATGAGATTAGCCTATGCCACTCAATCTAATCATGGAAACAAGAAATCTTCTGTTACCAAAACCTGCATATTCTTGTGCAGGTATCTGTCTATAGAGCTTACTAACATTTTGATGTTGACCATAGACTGTAAAAAAGATGGATGTCAGGAGAGCTCCTCAGAACTGCTGAGCTCCCACTGGTGGCTGGCTGCACTACACTTACTCCATGTTAATGGATGGGATTTGTGCCAAACTAAGACACTAAAGACACACATTCTTTGTAACTGCCAAAAGTAGAGCACGATAATGCAACTTGGTGTGGCTCTTCTGTCAGAGCAAACTGCCCAAATTCTGGCTCGGAAGATGGCACCGCCCACATCCCTGGAATTCTAGCCTGAGTATGACCAGTGGAAGGATGAGGAGATGGGTTGTCTGTATTTTATACTACCTATACACTCAGGAACAAAATCTTAAGACCTTGATCTTAATTTGCAGTTCGCACTGGTGGATTGTAACCAGATTGTAAGTGGAGCTTCTTGTTGTTTGTTTAGGAATGCTTGATGTGAGTGTTTCCAGAAGGCTGGTGGGAATGTTGCTCCATGTGGCGAAGATGTCTTCACTAAGGGCATCCACGATCTGGAACCGATGTTTGTTTTTCTAAACTTCCTTTGCCATCCATTTCCAAATGTTCTCAATGGGATTTAGATCGGGGGAACATGCAGGATCATTCAAAAGAGGATGTTATTCTAATGGAAGAAGTCCTTGTTAGGTGGGCCTTGTGAGCTGCAGCATTGTCCTATGAAAGACCCAGTCATTATCGCACAGACGAGGGCTCTGTGAAGAGGGATGCCTGCTGCAACATCTCCATATAGCCAGCCACCATTTGACACCTCAGTGCCACGTTGTTCCATTGAAGGAAATTGCACCCCAGACTATGATCCTCCTCCACTGTGCTGCGTAGAAAACATCCCCAATGGGATCTCCTTGTCAAATTAGTGGCGTGGGAGGAGACGTGGCCTTCACTCGTAGATACCATCTTCTTGTTACTAGGCTGTAGTCAGCATCAGTGACGGCCTTCATTTCGGTGAAATGTTTTTGGATCTACCATTTAACTTTTTTGTCCCACAATCCATCCTCAGGATCTTTTAAGAAATTTAAAATGTCTGCCTTAGTGTGTCCAGCCTTGGCAATGATGGCACATTGTGAGAGGCCTTGCTTGTGCAGGTCATAAATCTTGTCACACTCAAAGACAGAAAGCCCTTTTGCTTTTGCCATCAGGAGGTCACAACAGTTTGGATGCCTAAAAGAAAATGACATAAAAGCCAGATTTTGTCTTTTTAAACCATATGGTCTTAAACTTTCGATCAGCTGATGAACAGCCTGTTTGATATCAATTCAATTCAATGAATTGCTTACTATTTATTCATTGTCTCTTCCTCCAGTTTCTTCTTTTTGCATTTTCTGCTTACAACCTGGTTGCGATCTGCCAGCACAAATTGCAAGTACTTGTAATTTTTCTGCCTGTCTTTAGATTTTGTTTAGGAGTGTGTCTATGATGTTGGCTATTCAAGTTCACCATGTTAAGTTTTTAGTACCAAATTCCAAGAAAAGCTGAAGCTAATATGGGTGTCACGAGTTTGTTTATTACAGTTCAGCCTGAGGAGGATCCTGAATGTGTGTACCAAACATCATGACATCCAATAATTTACAAGACATCTCACTTAAAACCAGGAATACAAACCTCTTGGGCTCTTGGGTCAGCATGCCACTAAAGGCATTGAGATTAATTGCAAATGATTAACATTTTAAAATATGTGACTAACCATTCAGATGTGAAGTAATGTGACTGGATACATAGAATTGTTGAACCGATGGCGGAGAAGATCACATGTCAGGGATGATTATGTAACCAGATCCATTGTGTAGAGAGCATTAATGTCTTTTCTTGACATAAATGGGTCCAATTCGGTTAAAGAGCTGGATCAACTCACTGGCAGACCAACATTCCCATTAAAGCAATTCCACCAACTTAAAAAAAAATGTTTAAAAAAGATCACCTTTTTTCACAAGCTACAATCTCTAGCACATGTGACCGTTCCATCTTTACTCATTCCTTGTCTTGTTAGTAGTTTTTATGGCTAAAGGTGGAAACTTAATTACCTCTCCTGAGCCTGTCAGTGGGGTATACGCCAGTCATCCCTATTATGTCTTATTATGTCTTACATTTATAGCCTTGTGTGCTGCCTCGAGAAACTGTCCACACAGACCTTACATTTCTGCCAGCCCACATGTGTCACTGCAGACAGTGAGGGAGCAACTGGTTGTACTTTTTGATGACATGTTGCCTACGCACAAATCAAGGTATTGTCAACTACTTTGTGTTTTGCTGAAGACTTCACTGAAGGTTTGAGAGGATGACTCATGAGTGCGCTTTACTTCTACAGTCATCTTTTTCCATGAGCAGATGTGCATTCTTTGTACTTGTGGCCCTGTTTAGCAATAAATCTTTCCCTTCAAACTTTGTGATGATCGTGTGACTTCCCTCTGTCCGTAATGTATTATACTGATAGATGTAGTTTCTGATTGGCTCTTAAATAAGCCGTGTGTAAAGAAGAGAATTGAAAGAAAAACAAGGCAACCATATTCCAGATCACCGCATGACTTGAGTCAAAACTTGTCAAGTGGCCAAGGCTTCTCTGTCCCAAGACCTCAGACTGCGTTCTATTTCTAAATACATTAAACAATCTGAGTTACTGCCAGATGGCAGAGGAGGAAAAATTAGGATGAAATAAATATGTTCCTTCTCCTCTTTTATGCCTGAAATTTATCTGCATGTTTAACATTTAAGTTGGACATACACTGATATTTTTTACACAAGTTTGCACCGATGCATTGTGTATTGTATGATTTTTGCTGTCCAGTAAAAAGAGGTACAATATCACATTATGACCTCCTTATAGGGAAAAGCACTTTCTGTTACAGCTAATGAAATGTCAACCTACAAAACATTGGATTTGGTTTCACTATTATTATGAAATCGCTGGTGGGGTGGATTTGCTGTGTTGACACAAATATGAGCTCTGGCATCTACTTAGTATGAGCACCTTAGAGAATGGAAGAAATTGCTGATCTCAACCCGCAGGGACTCTGCATTGGCCAGTTTTGAAGGTTGTTGGTCAATGATTAGGTCCTAGGCCACAGCAGAACGCCATCATTCAAGGCGACCTCCATTAAATGTAAGTATGTTTTAGGTGTCAAAACTATGAACAGAGGTTTGCTGAAAGGGGGAAAAAAAGTGAAGCCAATTGTTGGACTTTGCATTGATTTCTGATTCTCATTAACCCATTTTAGAAATGTCCTTCTTGGTAGATGGCAAGGGAATTGCTGGCCTGGAATTCAAGTGTGGTACCGCATAGTGTTTCAGTGTCATTATAGTCAATACAATTATAAGTAGGACACCTAGTAGTGTCAGAATTTGATAAATGGCACAGTTGCCAGTTGAATATGTGTTTTAAAGTACAGACAAAAGGAACAAAGCCATGCTCTTATTCTTTAGCGACTGTCCTTTGACTCTTTAATACTGTTTTTAGATCTGGGAACATGCTTTTTTTTTTTTTTTTTTTTTTTTTTTTTGCTCAATAATAACATGGAAGCAGTTAAGCAGCATCTAGCTTTTATCTTTTGCCAATTCCAGTTGCTGTTCCCATCCCCCCTTGAGCCTCTTCGGGCTGTATCGATAAAGATCCATTTTGAATCAATCAATGCCTCACTGCCTTGTTGTCACTTTGCTGGCTTTCTTCAGCTCTTGTTTTCACAAGTGGGAACCAATTACTTGACGTCGAGCTGTCACCATAGCAAGGTGCTGCCTGCTCCTTTCCAGTCATATGTTCTGCAGTAATGAGTCATAGACCTACCACTGAAACCCATTTAATAAGTGCTTGACAAGACTCCATCTCAACCCTCGTCTCAAGTATCCAAGGAGAATGGATGGATGCGTTTCTAAAAATGGATTTGAATGTGTAGGGTGCACTCTGGGAGTGGCGTATACATGCAACCCTGAAGATGTACAGATGCAGATTTGTATCAACTATTCTCTCAGGCCCTGAGGTGGAGACACAGGTTTCTAAATTGATCCTCTCCACCCCCATGTGGAATTCTGTGTAGAGAGAGAGAGAGAGAGAGAGAGAGAGAGAGAGAGAGAGAGAGAGAGAGAGAGAGAGAGAGAGGTCTTGCTGTGTGGATGACTTATGGTGATGGAGCAGATGACTATCTTGAGTCGATTTGCTCCCCCTGGTCTTTCCTGTTGCCATCTCACACATGTTATTATTGTGGTCGCTTGCACAGGTTCCGGGCATCATTTAGCATCTGTAAGCATCACAGTGGAAGTGATGCTTACAGTGACATTTTGGAAAAAATAAATAAGCAAGAAACACAGGGGAATTTCTGTTGCTCCTCAGAGAAGAATCCACCACCTGACTGAGTCATCTTTAACTGCAGGAAAACATGTACGAGATGACTGAAGTCGGAGTCACAGATGACGCAGATAAATTGCATTTGTTACTTAAATAGCACAGGGGACTAACTCTGGGGGACACTGTGATGTCATGAATGCAGAATGACAAGGCCCAGTGAGATGTTTTGGGCATCATGGTCTTGGCCTTAGATCAAATTTTGTACATTTGAAGCTTTTTGAGAGGTAAACCCTCTTTGACTACAGGTGAATTCAAGCTATCATCTCCTGAATCATTACAGCTAATACTATACTTACAGCAACAAAGCTGCATACGGCCCTTCACACTTTCTCTTGAATGCTAATTGTCTTGTCACCTCAGCAGAGAGTCCAGTCCTGTGACGCTTTAACATCTACCCTCAGCAAAGAGCTCAGGCTTGCCTTAGTCAGTTATTGCATCCATCCTCTCCCTCCGTCCACTTGCCCGGCACAATAATGTTAGACAAAAGTGGGATAATTCATTCTGGCAAGTGAAGGAGGGCCCTGCTCGAGAGCCTCTGTCTATGCTATATATACAGCCAAGAGTAATGTCTGTATTGTCAGACTGCTGCTGAAAAAGTGAAAAAAGACAAATGGTCCCTGAAGACTGTGTTGCTGCTGTTGGCTGGACCGGGCAGCAGCATCGAGGAGGAAAAGTCCACACCCCAGATCGATCACTGATAACACAGCGAATTTGTTGCTTTTTTGTGAATTCCACAGCAAAACGGACGACAGCTTACGCCTCAAAAGGTGTGCCTGAAGTTACGCAGCATAATATGAGCAGCTGAATGAAGGAGACGGTGGCGCACCCCTCCCTGTAGCGCTCTCTTTCACCTTCTCCAAGGTTCCATAGTGCTGGATTTTGCTACTGTGAAAAGCTGAAGACAAGTGAATCTTATTGATTTTTTTCTTTTATCGTTATCATTATTCAGTCTTTACTGTAGCTCTCCCACTCTCTCTTATACAATGTCTGCATTCTCCTTATCCCGCACCATCACAATTCTTGATATTTGAAGCTCAAGAGAGGCTTTTAGTTCCTCTTGTTAGGAGCCCGCTGGTCTTCTCCGCATGCTGGTACTTCCCCTCAGGACATACACTGGCCTGTGGCAGACACTTGGAGCAGCTTTAAGTCAGTAGCACTGGGACATCCACACACAGATTTAGCCCATAGGCACCTGCCTCAGAGATTTGTCCTGATGTCTTTGTATCATTGTTACCATGGCACGCTGTCCCTCACTTCCATCATTACTACCAGGCTTAGTTCTCTTTTCACTAAGTATCGAAACTGTGGTTGCACTGTCGTTTTTATCAGATGCCAGATCAGCCTGATGACCAATGTTAGAATGCTCCTCAGCTACATTGACTCTCTTCTTGCCTATAAACAATCGGATCTGATTTCACCACAAACAACAGCCCCGCCCCATTCAACTCAACGCTACACCACTTCCACCAGCATCCCTGGTAAGAGAGAGAGCTATAGCTGCAAATACACAGACAGAAGCATTTACTCAACACACCAGGGCCAATCAGAAGTGCTGGAGACAGACTCTTAGTCATAGTTGCTGCATCACAGCATAATTGAGCCTCTCCTGCAGCATGGAGCCATCTGTTTCTTTGATATGTGCAGACTCAAACTGGAAGCAGTTCTTACGGTTTTACTTACAGCTACTTAATTAAATGACCTGCCCACCCCCAATTTTGCAATCAGCCTTATCTCGGCAGCCCTTAGAAGGCACACATTAATTCAAAAAAACCTAGGCCACCCACTCCAGCATCATTTCACTGTGGTTAGTAATGCACAAGATGGCTTGCTTTATTATGAGCTTTGTTCCATTTGCTATATGCACACTAAGCAGCTCTGCCAACTGCTTGCACCGCTGCATATCATCATAGGGTGGGCTTGTATTGCACAGACCGTTTTCTGTTGTGTGTCTGCAATGTTTTCTTGTGCCCATTTGTTGCTTAAATATGTCCATGGAAAGAATTTGTCAAAACAGTCTTGGCAAGAGGAGGTGATACTGATTAGACTGTAAATCTGGCTCCAGGAATTGTGGTTGCACTCCAAGTGAAAGTTGCTAGGATGATATGTAAATTTATCAGGCAAGTAAGCAAAGAAGAGAAGTGAAGTGATTATTACTTCTTTATTCTGCAAATAATACTTGATTTTTGTTGCACCTAGCAGTTGTTTAGATTACGACGTTGACCATTGGTCGTCATCAGCTGCTTTAGCTAATCACTGTGGCAGTTAAAGTGCATGCGGTGACTTTCCAGGCTACGATTGATGCCGTCTTGGCTCACATTTTTGTAGGAATTGTGCATTTTGATGATGGAGCACTTTAAAGTGGAGATTAAGTCAGTGCTGCATAAGCATGAGATCAGGGTTGAGGATAAGCTGGAAGTGTGGACTCAAGACACGTAACTGTGGTTCTACCTACAGAGATGGCATCGTTTCACTTAAAGCTCGCTTGACAACCCCATGCTGAATTTTGCATTCTTCCTTCCTCTCTGTCTACCTGCAGGCTGCAATAGTGCAGCATGACAGACACGGTGATGAGCAGCAGCTCGGGTCGCTGGGTGTCCAACGACAGGCAAAGGACCATGCACGCGAGGTACGCAAGCATAGTTATCAGAGCATTTATGTCTTGGTAACCCTTTCTGGTGTTTAACCGTGTCCTCCTTTGTTTCATCTGCATCCCTCTGATTTGTGATCTGTGGCACAGCGATAAAGAGCAGTAAGTAAATGGCCTCCTCTCTTATCTCTCCTTCCGCCAAAACTGGTGTAACATGCTGATGCAGTAAATGCGTGTCCATTCATTCGTTGTCTTTGCTCTGTTTGTTTAATGTGAAGTGTGCAATTTGTGTTAACTGGAAAATATATGTGGCTGACAGGGGTAACTGGACCATGCAGCAAGGCCCTAGTCCCGGTCCAGACCTGACAGATGAAGAGAAAGAAATTATTAACAGTGTGATCGCTCGTGCTGAGAAAATGGAAGCCATGGAGCAGGAGAGAATCGGGTGAGAGTGTGTAAAACATGCGGCAGTGTCTTTTAAAGGTGTAAATTACAGCAAAGCACCTTCTAAGACTGACGACCTGTGCACACATTTAAACACTGGGATAATTAACACTGACATAATAAGTGAGATTTGACTTGGTGCTGCTGTAGGCGCCTGATAAACCGCCTGGATGACATAAAGAAGACTGTGTGTGGGGATGGAGTGTCCCGTTGTTTGCTGTGTGGGGAGCAGCTGGGCTCACCCGGGGTCAGCTCAGTGGTGTGCGAGGACTGCAAAAAGGTAGGTAATGAGTGCGCAAACTACCCACCCTTTAGCTTCGCACAATAGTTGAGAAAACACAGTATGTCACTGTCAGTTCGCTGCGTGCCTGTAATAACACTGTAAATGTTGAGACATTTTTCTTTTCTCCTGTTGTGTAGAGCATGTGTACTAAGTGTGGGACACAATGTAGCAGTCGGCCACGGGCTGTTTGGTTGTGCAAAATCTGCAGAGAACAGCGAGAGGTGAGTCCTGTAAATCATGACAAAGAATTAAAAAGGCCTCATGGAAAGTCTAACACATTTTTCTGTGTTCTCAGGTCTGGAAGAGGTCCGGTGCCTGGTTCTTCAAAGGTTTCCCAAAGCATTTTCTGCCGTCCCCCATGCCGTTGTCTAAAACAGGGGCCCAGGAGTCAGCGGATCCCCAGAGGCCATCAGCCTCTGAGCCCAGGCAGACTGTAGCCAAACCACAACCACCAGGTAAACACGGTCAAGACTTTAGAGCTTTAGTCTCTTCTTGAGCTCTTACATTAGGCAACCTGCTGGACCTAAACACAGTTCTTGAGCTTGTGTTGACACAGATGCTCTTCAGAAACAGTTGGTTTACATTATGTCTCTCTTCAGGTCAGAATCAGAGTCAGACTCCTGCCTCTGAGCAGCAAGTTGCAGGCAAGTTTCTAGAAATCCTTAAACATGGTTTTGCCAAACTATCGGAAGCGCTTGTAAAGTTTCATTTCTCTTCAGCATTACTCTTTTTTTATTTAGAGTTGAACTGAAATATGATATTTCACCTCTCTTTTCATGTGAGAAATTGGGTGATGATAGGAGACATGCTGTCGTTTTCCATGGTGGTGTACTGAGTAAAACCCACCATTCTGTGTTTTTTTCCCCCTTTTTGTACACATTGTACTTGTTACTAACATCTAAAGATGTGTCTTTACAATATTTGAAATCATTAAGCTTACAAAACTAGCATAGTAGGCTAACCAGGCGCCACTCAACGCTGCAAGCAAGGCTAACCCGCTAGCTAGCCTTACTAGCTTGCACCACTTTCAGTCTTGTTTTAATGCGTGCTGAGTCACTGTCATCCTTTACATTCATGTATGTGGCGATGATGAATGTCCACACTTATGAAGCGTATACCCTACACACAGTACAAACAATTTTGTTGCATGCCCACTCGGTCTGTCTGTCAGTGCAACTCCTGCCCTGATGACCGATAAAAGGCTGCTATCTCTAAATAAGTAATATTAAATTGCCCTCTTCTTGGCCATTCTGTATTATTTTTATAAGAAAAAATATTTCTAACTTCAGTTTGACTTTAAAGTGTTCAGCATTCCCAGTCATGCAGTTCTGCCTCTCATTGCTATCCTCCCAAAAGTCAAACCTTTTTTTATCTGCTTCCCAAATTTGCCAGCGCCACCTACTGTTGCAGAGGAGGGGGGGGTTTTAGAGCTCAATTAAGCTGACGGAAGTTGCATGCTGTGACATGGAATGAGCCTCTATGTGGTGCTGGCATGATGGGTCACACAGCCTTGTTTCACACATTCAGCTTTGCTACCTGTGCACTGCGATTTCTCCATAACCGAGAGAGGTGTGGCTCTGGCGGGCAGTTGATATTGTTACTGCATGTAGTCGTCGGCTGCCACGGCTTGTGTGGTGTATGTAGGTCAATGCCTTTGCATCGAAAAAGCTGCAACATCAAAAGTATCCAGAGAGACTAGGGAGTATCACAGATTCCACTGCAGTAGAAGCCTGAAGTGGTGTGATTATGCGTTTCCCCTTTATGCATACTGTGCGTCTGTGTTTACCATATTATGCTTATTTTTAGGACCAGAGCCACAGGGCCGTGCCAGTTACCCACCTGTGGCCCCTAAACCGGCTGTGCGCATGGCTACGGGTGGGGCTGGCCCTGAAGAGGCAGGGCAGGGCAGCCCAATGGTCATGAAGAAGATGGTAGTTCAAAGCTCCAGACCACAGCCTGCTGCATCTGCCACCATGGCCCAGCAAGGTGAGAAACAGCTAGAACACAGTCCTCTGTTCATGTCCTTATACAACGCTGATTCAAATATTGCATAGTAGTGTTGTTCTGTGCAGTCTCAGACAACTGAATGTGGTTGTAGGCCCTGTGGCAGGAGATGGTTTCTCTTCTGGTGCAGTTGCTCCAGAGCAGAGAGCTCCACCTGTTGCAAGAGAGGACAGGAGGCAGCCCGCTGCCTACAGCGCCCCTCCTGCCCGACAGCAGCCTCCCCCAGCTGAGGAGGAGGAGGAGGCCAACGACTACGACTCTGATGAAGCCAGTGAGTACACCATCTGTTTTTTACAGAGTAAGGTGATATGTCTACTTTAATTTCACTTTGTGTACGGTTTGACGTTTATGATTTATTTCCACTCATTTCAGGTAGATAGCAGCATTTTTAAAGAAGCAAAGGATATTTCCTTGCAGCCTACAGCACTGGGCATTGATACCCTTAATTTGGCAACATCTCTGTTCCCCTCAGGGATTCTGAGTCATACCGTGTCAATGCTTAATTTCTGCCTTTTAGTAATAATTCATCTACAATTCATCCATAAAATGCCCAATAGTCACAGCAAACAGCAAAAATAATCCTGGCAGCTTCAGCTGAGCTGGGTAGAATAGGACGAACGATAAGCACCATATACATTTGAAAATAAGAAAAAGCCACATCGGAGCAATGAAAGCAGAGGCCGATAAGGATGACAAATTCAGTTAAGATATATAACTTATGTAATTCTTTTCATACATCCCATTTTGATGATAAGAATAGTACCATGCCATTTGTGTTTTTAGCCTGCAGCGTCACACGGCCTTTATTCTGTCTGTGGGGAATTGGGTTTTAATTGATTTTATTGAGGTTCCAGGACTTTGGAGCTGTGCAAATAATTTGAGATACAACAGGGCTAACAAGTTATGGATTCCCCTTGCGTTGGATCCAGTCCCCGGTGTATGGAGGGAACATGGCAGAAATAGCAATCACTTCATGCGCCTGTACTCTAAAGAGATGAGAACTGCTCTGTCCAGTGGTGCTGTCCAGTTTCAGAAGCACAGGTGGCTAAAACTCATCACTACATGATGTAAGCCTGTTGGTCAGTGGATAGGTCGAGTAGTCCACCACTTTTGGCCCAGGCTGAAATTTCCCAAAACCTTTAGATAGACTGACATTTTGTCCAGACATCCTCTTGCCCCTCAGAACTGATGATCTTGCCATCTAACACCATCATCAGCTCAGCTAAACATCAGCATGTTTAGCAGTGCTGTGCCTAAATGTGGCCTTGCAGATCTGCCAGACTGGCTTGACTTTATTTATTCCATTAAGAGGAACATAATGTCTTTGGAGCGGCAAGTTGGTGGTGAATCTGAGCCCAAAGAAGTTCTATTTTCTTTACAGAAATATTAACAAATGACATTTTAATTAATCTGTCCCCACAACAGCTACATGACTCAGTGAAACTCATCCAAAGAAAATCTGTGTGGGCAGCATCTGAGCCTCTATTTTTTCCCACCCAGACCCGTATTTTCTGAATGCCCTCCTTTGAGACTTTAGTGTTTATTTAGTTTATTTTATATTATATGTCCATGCTTTTTAATAAGATGGTCCAACTGTTTGCTTAAGGCAAATAGAAGTCTGCAAATGTTTCACAAGTGAACACCAGGACTTTTTCTTCACCATTTCAATCTGTTCAGGACAAAAAAATCATATTCTGATTTTATTTCGCAGGATGAGTGTTGTTTAATTATAAGAGAATCTTTCCCTATATTTATACTGTTAATTATTCAAAGGCAGACTTGCTGTCTCTCTGTAGTCTAATCTAATGGCTGCTCTGGGTCTCTTTCAGCCACTCTAGGCTCTCTGGAGTTCAGTCTGCTCTATGAACAGGAAAGCAACAGCCTCCACTGTAGCATCCTCAAAGCAAAGGTACCACAATTCTCCTCATTCTCTCACACAAAAGGCCAATTCCAATCAAGTGGTTTATGTTAAAAAGCTCCTCAGTGGCACTTTAGCTTAATTGCTCTCGGCTCTTTGTGATGTGATGAAAACGCCGCTCTGTTTCTCCTCAGGGACTGAAGCCCATGGACTCAAATGGACTGGCAGATCCTTACGTCAAGCTTCATCTGCTGCCAGGGGCTAGTAAGGTAAAAGACCGGCCTTTGTTACATCAGGCTTTTACTTCTTTTAAAAGATTCATTACCCTAATATCCTGCTACACAAAGAAGGGTGGTGATTTTAGACTGCCGTTGTTCAGCGACAAGGCTATCTGTTGGCTGAAGTCTGACACCTTGTGGTTTGAAAAGGCAAATCGTGAAGCGTGGAGTAATCTGGTGTACATCTAGGAAGTGATATTTCATTGTCCTCTCCTCTACAGTCTAACAAGCTCCGCACCAAGACCTTGAGAAACACCCGAAACCCGATGTGGAATGAGACGCTCACCTACCATGGACTGACGGATGAGGACATGCAGCGTAAGACCCTCAGGTAGAGGGTGCACCTCATACTCGTTTAGCATGTGTCTTGTATCCATGTGCCAAGCTCCAGCTGCCCTTATCTGACTCCTGTGAAGGTATAGCAGGTCTGTATTGTTACGCTTCTCTTTTGATCTCCACAGACTTTCTGTCTGTGATGAAGACAAGTTTGGGCATAATGAGTTTATTGGGGAAACTCGAGTGGCACTCAAGAAGCTGAAGATGAATCAGAAGAAAAACTTCAACGTGTGTCTAGAGAGAGTCGTGCCTGTGAGTGAAAGTCCCAGTTACATTCAAACACGGTTTTGTCCCTCATGTCAGTATCTCTACTTGACCTGCTGTGATCTGGTTCCTCCCACAGACAAAGAGAACTGCAACAGCTGGAGCAGCCAGAGGGATCTCACTCTACGAAGACGAGGCAAAACTTTGATTTTCAAGCATGTCTAAACCTGACGGATTCCCCCGCTGAGGGCTTCGTGAGAGTGTTACGCTGTACAACTGATTTTCCCCATGTGCTCTGTCTCAGTCAGCGAAAGACGGCGCAGAGGTGGAAGAACGTGGCAGGATCCTGATCTCTCTAATGTACAGCTCCCAGCAGAACCGCCTCATTGTGGGCGTTGTGCGCTGCGTTCACCTGGCTGCTATGGATGCTAATGGCTACTCTGACCCTTACGTCAAAATGTAGGTAGAGCACAGTGAAAAGTATGTTTAACTATAAATGAAATATGTTAAATTCTACACGTGCTATTCACAGATGCCTGAAACCTGACATGGGAAAGAAGGGCAAGTGCAAAACACAAATTAAGAAGAGGACTTTAAACCCAGAGTTTAATGAGGTTTGTAGGACGGTTTGAAGTGAAAGGCTCTAATAAATGAAATAAATCAATGTGTTCCTACCAACTCATAAATGACAAATGCTGGGTAATAAATTAAGCGTGTCCGATCAAATTTCAGGAATTTAGCTATGACATCAAACACAGTGAACTGGCCAAGAAGACATTAGACATCTCTGTGTGGGATTACGACATTGGGAAGTCCAACGACTACATAGGTAAATATGTGAGCTGCATCACTGCTCTCGTGCAATGAACATGTAATTCTCACCTGCCTGTCACACCTCCATACCTCCATTCCTTCCTGACAGGTGGGTGTCAGCTGGGTATCACCGCCAAGGGAGAGAACCTGAAGCACTGGTATGAGTGTTTGAAGAACAAGGACAAGAAGATTGAGCGCTGGCACACTCTGGTGAACGAGAACCACGTTGCCAGCGATTAACCCCTTGCCCCCACTTGCATGAGCTTAAAACTGTCCTCCCTGATTGGTTCGCATTCGCCTCCTGATGCACTTTTACCCCTGCCCCTGTTTGTCATTTTATTTATCCCTGCGCTGCCATCACACCAGACATTTCGTCCGTTCCCCTGGTTTAGCATACTCCTCTCATCTGTCTTCTTATTAACAATTTATCTGCCTGTGCTGATACTTAATCTGCCGCTGGCCCAAATCATGGCTTAAGTGAATTAGAGGTTTTCATTAAGGTAACTGAGACGTCTTTCCTCAAACAGCTGCACAAAGGCCAGTCACGCCTGTCAGTGATGTTATATAGCTGCACACGTTCCCCGCTTAAACAAAAATAAAATTGAAATTGCACTGGCACAGGACAAGAAAAGCAATATGCTATGGCATCTGAGGTCAAAACCACGGTTCAAGCTCATGAGATCCTTGATTGAGCCCATACCTGAGATTCATCCCACTGTCAGGGTTTCATTTCTCTCATGTCGCAGCGTACCACTTGAGCTGTATAAGCATGCCAGGCAGCACACGCGGCACATGCAGCAGCACCTTCAAATATTTCAGCTCTCCTGAACATACTGTATATTTCCATGAAGAAATGTTTACATACTGATACATTGCTCAGGTTAGGATAGACGTCTGATACTGCAGATGATTCATAAGTCAGTAGACCATGAGCTAGATGAATCTTTGATCAGTTGCTGTTAATTTGTGGTTTAAAAATGATAGCACACTTAGTTTAGGTAAAGGAGTTTTTATGGATGTTTATTCAATTCAAACTGTGATTTTTAAGTTTCTAGGGCGTATTAAGTGCTTGTTAAAAGAAACTGAAAGGTGAACCACAATGTTTATTTTCAGATTGATTTCTTAGTTGCGGTGAGACTTGGCAGGAATAAAAAAAAAGGAATCTCATCCTGCTACCTCTACTCCTCTGAAGCTGGTGGTTTGCTCTGACACCTCAGAGGTTTTCTACTGCAGTGTTTACACCGAACGCACACAGTCGGGTTCTTACAGGTTTCCCCATAGAATTCGGCTGCTCCGTTGAACAAGGAGAGAGGGGTGGAACAGGTTGTCTTATAAGTATGTGCAGCTTTACCTGCATGCACTGTGCTCCTGACTGTCGCGTGCCTGGGGCGATCCTGGCCCGCTTTTACCCCAACGCACCCTTTGCACAAAGCGGGGCCTCTTTCTTCCCTCTGCCACATCCCAATCATTCAAGGCTTTAGTGTGTGTTTGTTCACTAATCACAGCAAACCAAGGAAAGCACACCTTACAATGTGGAATGACCTCAATTTATACAGCTGTCTGCAAATTATTCCGATGTCGAAACAAAACAAAAAAGCCTATGCATGAAACGTCTTGTGGTTCAAGATATATATACTTTGTAAAAAATGAACGCTATTGTAATTCCATTAATGTTTACACTTCTTCCCCACAACATTCCTGTTAATACTTTATATACAAGAGGCCATGTTCTGCATGACTATGATGACTATGGTGTAATCTGAATAAACTGGTTTGTTAGCATCCTGGCAACTGAGCACATCAACATAAGACCTTGTCCAATACTATCAGTAGCAGACTTTGAGATTAGTCTCGTTTTTCTGAATGAGCTGTCCTGCGCATACGCATTATTTCTAGTGTCTTGTTTTCTCGTAAAGCCACGCTGCCCCCATGTGGCTGTAACCCAGACACCCACCAGTCCTAACCTTGTGCTACTACGGCTGCAGTGATCGTCAGACGATGACCATCAATTGTTGTTTTAAAAATAAAAAGGCTTCTCTCTCTAGCTATCTTCTACTTGATTCTGCCAGTTCAGTGGAATGTTTCTTCTTCGATCTCTGTATCTGTACATAGATAGTGCATGTACTGGAAATATGTATGTTTGCAAACAACTTTGCATGTAAAGATTTTGCAGAGAGTTTACACAGATCAATAAAATCTAATGAAAAATGTCAAGCCTCTTGTGTGTAAAGACTGGAGTCGAGCTGTGATCAGTGAGACTATTAATGAAATCAGAGGAAAAGGGCAGCATATACTGTAGGCCTACTGTACCAATTAAACAATGGGGACTAAATAGAAATAGTGAATGTGAAATAGACAGGATAAAGTAGAGTGCAACCCTATGAATGCTTGGAAATTACTAGTTCTGTTAACGTCCAGATACGTACCTGTTACTGTATACACTGATCAGGCATAATATTATGACCACTGTCCTAATATTGCCTCCAACACAGCTGTGACTCATCAGGGAATGGACCTTCTGAGGGTGTCCTGTGGTGTCTGGAAACAGAATGTTGTTAGTGGGTCCAAATAGTTTGGGATCTAGTGAATTTGGAGGCCAGGTCAACACCTTGCTGTTTTTCATGTTTGTTTGTTTTTTGAGTTGTTCCTAAAACGTTTTTGTGTGTGTGCCTGTGTCAGGCTGCATCCTGCTGGGGGTGGCTGCTGCCATCAAGGAGTGTCATGAGGTGGGGGTGCCTGGTCTGGTCTAGGTGGGTGTTACATGTCTAACATCCACATGAATGCCAGGTCTAAAGATTTCCCAGCAGATAATTGAATTGTCAGTGTTACTTACTTCTCCTCCATCAGTAGTTTAAATGTTGTGTCTGACTGATGTAGGCATGTAGGTATAACTCATTGTAACTGTAGGCTACTGCTGTTATTTGTTTTGTTGTGTTATAGTTAATTGTTGGAACTGTGTATTTTTCTTTTGTTAATTTATTGCTTGCATTGTGATTTTTTTCCCTCGATTCACTGTTAGTTAAGAAAAACACATACGTTTCATAATGCCATTAATTTCCGTGTCTGCTTCCTTAATTATTTAGGAAGCATTTTAATTTGATAAAACGCGTAGAATCACAATTGCGTCAGACACACGCTCAGAATTGAGTGTCAATTTCTCCATCTCTCCAATAGGGGAACTTTCTCTAACCCCAGCCGCTTTTCTCAAAGGCTCACCTGTCTTCCTCGGGGACAGACGCCTTTAATTGCACTGCTATCATAATTAACGTGGAAGGACTCGTCCTTTCAGAAAATGAAAACGGGATTAATTATACAGCCGCGCAGTGAGATGAGAAGCAGAAGTCTACTTCAAGTCACCTTCGTCTTAACGTCGCTTATTTTATCAAGAGCACAAGATGTGATCGGACCCTCTTGTTTCGCATCGAGTCCTGCCGGCGGACACACGCGCATCACTTTTCTGCACCTGGACGCAGCTGGCGTGCGCTCCCTGTACCTCACTCTGTGGTCCGAAAACATGCGACTCGTGACATGCGAAGTAAATTCCAGTCCACTTGTAACGCAGAAATATCTCTCTCTTTGCGAGAGAGGCGACTCCCGAGGTCAAGACATCATCCAAGGGTTAAATATTAGCCTGTTGCTGGCTTCTGATGCCCCATGCGCGCTCGTCTCCTCCAGCGTGCCAAAGTTCGCCAGGCGCACAAGAGAAACAGGTGGAACGGTGGGGAAAACTCGGAGGAAACGCTCCTGGATATTACCAGGAACGTTGTGGTGCGGCACTGGAAGCAAAGCGGGGGGATACGAACAATTAGGTGAGGATGTTGAAATCTTATATTATTAATTTTTATGCTTTTCACACCGGCGGTGTGGTCTGTTTGGATTGGTCAGAGGAGAACTTTAGGACTTTAGGAAGTTTGAAACGTAACGTTGAAATGTAAAATACAGGCATGAAAATATTTTTAAGAGTTATTTCCATAATATATATTTAAATAGTTATATAGTAAAATAATAGCAAAATATAAAAGATAATTTCATTTCAGTGACCTGACTTAAATCTGTTGAGCTACAGCTTGCAAGAAACATCAAGTTTGCTTAAAATGTGACCTTTCTGAAAACATTATTCCATTTAAGTGTACTTTATGTGTAGTTTAAGAGGAGCAAATAAAGTTTTTGAAGTTAGCTTTTATTTTTAACAAATATTTCTCTTGTGCATAGGGATGTTTGAGAATGCAGACCGTTGCTGCCGTGAGCACGACCACTGCCAGCACATCATCCGAGCTTTCACTGTGAATTATGGAGTCTTTAACTCCAACATCTTCACCGTCTCACACTGCGACTGTGACCAAAGGTGAGCCATACAATGCACCCCCAGGGCACTGGATTCAAAGTATTTAGCACCTCCAGGGAAACCCCTGCAGCCAGTAATTCACATCTCCCCCTGACCTGTCCCCATGCTGCTCTGGTTGACATAGACAGTCAAATAAGGATAGATTGGCTTAAGGGCTGAATATTTAAGTGTCAGCACCCTCTTTCTAACTTTGAATATGTGCTCCTCTCTGGAATGCGGGCATCGCATCATTTTATCATTATGAATGTAAGGCGAGTCATGTTGAAGAGCCTGGGGTTATGTGATGTTACCTATTCATCAGGAGTAATAAACACATCACTGCCATCTGCCCTCTGGAAAAACATTTGTTGTCAAGAATGAACACGTTGCTTTCTCTTTCTGTGTGTGCCTTTCCTGGGCATTACATTCCTCTTTTACAATTTGTTATGGAAACTCAGAGAGATGTCTGATTTTAACTTTACATCCAGAGTGTGGTCTAAGATGTTTGCCCTCCAGCTGTTGGAGTCTGTCCACAAAGAACACGAACACACTTTAATTCACATTCTCAGATCAGAGGTTGCCTATGTTTATAGCATTGAGAAAGTGTAGATAAAATAGCATGAAAGTGCGTGTGTTTATTGACTCAACTGTTTCTTAGCTTCTTCTTTTTCCTCCTCCCTCCAGATTTCGACAGTGCCTTCTGGGTTCCAATGATACCATTTCTAGTATGGTTGGCTACAGCTTCTTCAACATCCTGCAGATTCCCTGCTTTGAGCTCAAGCAGCTGAAGCGGTGCACTGAGTTTTATTGGTGGGGAATGTAAGAGACACACCGTCGCAAGGCATTGTCACTCTAAACATTGACTGCGAGAGCACGACAAAGCAGCTGCTTTAAAAAAAGTAGGCGTTTCCTCAAAGGAAAGTGTGGGTACACTTTCAGAGGATGCCCGAGTAGCAGCTAGCAATACCTGACACTCTGCCAAACCTCACTAAGTCAAGAAGGTCACACCTCCACTCTTTCACCGCAAATTTGTACATCAGGTTACAATCTAATGGTCTGACAAATAAGAAGCAATTAATGGCCAACCACGTTTCTAGTATTAACAGCACTATTATAACTGAGTGTTTATTTTCCAAGTATAACTGGTATTACATCTGCTTGAAGTGACTGATCATATTCCAAATAGCAACGTTAACATACCTCTTATTAATTAAATCTGTAAGGATGTAGCTATAAAACTTTTTTATTTTAACATGTATTACTGTTTACTCACCATAGGTGCAAAGCAGCCAAAGAAGCTCCATATGCTGTTTTCAAAACCCCCCTTCCTTACAACACATCAGATGTTACAAGCAAATATGAGGATACTATCAAAGACAAGCTACCCAGCAGTGAGGGGCAGAGTGTAATCAAAAGCCCCATCCCTCAGAGAAAGCCACCCAAAACTGATCATCGATGCCTCTTGAGAGACCCACCCAGAGGAGACACTTTCTACCGCATAAGGACAAAGGGAAAAGGATGTAAAAGACAGAGCAGACTGCCTGGGGTAGCAACCACTCGAATGCCCATAGCATCAAGGCCACACACCACTACTACTTCAATGAAAACAACTCTTTTAAATGCCTCTAAAAGTAGCTTGTTGATGTCAAATAGAAGCAGAGCTGGAAAAAACAAAAGCATCAGAAGGGGCTTTTTGGATTACACCACACAGAACAGAGGTGATCTACCACAAGTGCTAAATATCCCACAGACGTTGGCTACAGCTCCACCAAGTGCCCCACCATCAACACAGAAGCCAAAACTTCGGCTTCACCCAACAACAGCCGTCACAGGGGAAACCAAATCCACCAAAAGTAAGAAAAAAGTTCCAAAGAAAACTCGCTGCTGTGGATCCAGGATGCCTGTGGGGGGTGACACTTTTAAACCACGCTGTAAAAGCTGTCTCAAAAATATAACCAGAACAGCTGAACAGAACACTTTGGAAACGGTTGGGAGTACGGCTACTTTGGCAACGACTGTCACAACAAAACAAAGGACATCGGCTTCTCTTCTTGAGGACGGCAAGACAGATAAACGAGTGTACTCCCATCTGCTTTGGAACAGTACAAGCCAGGAGCACATAAGTAGTACCATAGCTCAAAACATCCATGGAGAGAGAGGTTTAAAGAAAAGTAGAGCCATGCATAATGTGACAGGTGGGTGCTTGCTGCTGCTGACCCTATCCCTTCTTCTTCTGCGGCCTTTTGAAGTGTAAAGTGCGGTTTATACTTCTGTGTGACATAGGCAGCATAACCTACTCACGTAGCCTACTCCAGTGTGAGACATTTATACCTGTGTGCTCGTCAGTCTGCCTGACTCGAAGATTTATACTCGAAGATGAGTCATACAAATGTCTGTATCTCCGAACCACCTCAGTTAACCTTTCCTCAATGTGTTCCATCTTTATTGATTGAGAACAATCAATTTGAAAATTGGAGAAGCAGCGGAAGGGCCATAAAGACTAAATCGAAAACAAGCTACCACAAAGCGGACCAATCACAGCTCTTGCGGTCTGCGTCACTATGATGTGCAGTTACATTTTTGGTTAGGTGAATGCCACTGCACTGTTTTAGGATCTGCATAGGGTGTGTCACAGAAATATAAACCGTGCATAAGAGGTGCCTTCTCACAACCAAGCATGCTGAGAATAATTGCCATTATAGAGAGGTCTAAACTTCAGCAACATATATATGGTGAGATAACTTCACATGCCTTTTCTGATACCCTCTGGAACTGTTTATGGGACAACTTTATTACATAGTGGTTCAAGTGTTTTTTTTTCTTCCTTCATGCACCTTGGTAGTAGGTGACGCTGTGCCAGAAATACAGTTTATTTTACCATAACGCTGGCGATACCAAGGATTCCTCTGAATTACCAAGCAATATAAATGTAAAACATCAGTTCTTCTTTTTAGAATAATAAAATGAAATTAGGTAATTTGTCACCCTTACTAGTAATACTTTGAGATGTTGGTGTTTGAATCCATCAAAATGTATTTTATCCTTGCAGAAACTTGTATTCTTAAATCATTTATGTGTGAGTACTAGTACTAGTTCAAACCCTTAATGTATTATAATGACAAGTATTCCAGGTGGACAGTATGGTAAGGTGAGAGCTTAGTAGAAGCTTGACAGAGCCCATAAAAATTCCGGAGACGTATGTAAAAAGATGACTTGAAGCATTATTCCTTTATGGAGGCTGTCTTGACTATGAACCCTATAGGTGGGACAGGAGTGTTGAGCTCTGGTGCAGTGTAAGAGCGTGAGTATGCAACCAAATGCCCAATAATCTAAGGAAATGTTTTGTTCCTGCAGATAATCAGCTCCTGTGTGGAAGCCTCAAACATCTGGATGAATGTGAATTCAGAATCCCTCCTTTGGAGAAGAAGTACAATCTGCACAACATGGAGCCAAAGACAGCCTACCACTGTGATTGCACCAGCCGGTAACATGAGATAGCTATCACCCCAAATAAAATCTATTGTGTCAGTGTTGTGTATTTGAAGGAACAATAGCTACTGACACATTTAACAGGACTGAAATTCATGTAAAATTAATCAAGCTGAAAAGTCCAATGTTAAGAATGTTACTGCTCTGCAGCACGGGAAATAATTGTCCCATAACTAAAAGCTGTGTAAACCAATACACTTTAATATGCATGTTTAAAATAATGAGTTCTTCTTTAATAACTGCTATCTGTGGCTTTCTCCCCAAATAACCTGTGGTGGGTCTCAGCAGGAAAAATGGTGCAGATGGAATCAATAATGTTAATGGTGGCTGCATTCCATTCAGGTTTATGAGTTTGAAGCCTGGGGTGTAGTCCTCCTTCGGACACAGGTCTAACTAATAAATTAAACACAGCTGCTTTGCCTTTGTTTTTCTCATGCCACACAGATATATTTCAATCACTGTCTTTTTTTTCAGTTCTGACATGTTCCTCGGCTTATGTCTGACTCTGTTGCTGTAAGTTGTAACTTCACATACAACAGTAAACTTTTTTTTGTGTGTGTCAATTTTACAGCCTGGCTGTTCAGATTGCAAACTACAAGCAAATCAATATTCTGTCCACTCTCCTGGCGGATTTCGTCTCTCAACGGTGCTTTACTCTGCCAAAGAAAAAAAAATGCCACCACAAAAAAAGGTTTTAAGCTCTGATACGCTTATTCCTGTTAATCTCAGACAATTTTGTGTTAGCCCCTGTTAACTCAGTTTGCTCTAATAACGGATTATTGGGTTGGGTTCTTTTGCTGATATTTGTGTATGTCTCTTTTCTAGATGCTCTAGAGGCTTCACTAAAGCCTCTGACCTGCATCAAGCACTTAAGAAGAGAGAGGGAAAAGGCAGTGCTGGGCTGCGAATTCCAGGCAATGCCAGAAAAAGAAAGATTCCTGTTAGTCTTTATAAGCGATGCCTAAGGCTAGAAAAGAGAGCTGATATTATGGAACAGCTCAGATGATTATAGACTAAGCTGCTATGTGCAGCAACAATAAATGTGCATTTCATGCAGAATTTCATGTCTTCTTTATGATGGTGTAAAATTGTATGGTGTTTAAGGACTCAGAGCCCTACTTAATTACATCTGTAAGTATGCAAACATAAAAGTCATGATAACTCATGAATGCAAGTTCTAAGGGATTACAACACAAGGCCACAACCCATCAGTTTCAATGTTGAGAATGCAATAAAGTTATTATTATTTATTTTTTTATTTAATAATATAATACAGAGTCAATGTTACGGATGTCCGGTGGGAGTGAGTTGCAGAGTATTTGAATCCAGCAAATGATTCAAATCCACAGGTCAAGAGTATTTTCACTAGTCAGATAACTAAAAGTCTCTTCTTGTTCAACAAAAATAAATAAATAAATGAAATAAAATAAAATAAACAAACACACCTAGAGTTTAGGGGAAACAATTTTATTAAATACTTTGCAGATTCCATGTTTTCTATTTATGGCTGCCTTACCTATTTTTACTTACATTATTAAAATATTATAATAACCAGTTAGCTAGGCACATACCAGGCTTCACTGCTATATTTGACAGTATATTTAATTTCTTATAGTTAAAATAAATTAATATTATTTTTTTATTTAAACTATAAGAAATTAAATCACATATGACTAATATCAAGGATGACAGCTGAGCACTTTCAACAGTCGTTCACGTAGAATTGTTGTAACACATGATATCACATGATATATTCAATAGATAGATAGATAGATAGATAGATAGATAGATAGATAGATAGATAGATAGATAGATAGATAGATAGATAGATAGATTGTGGTGTTGGATCCCAAAGTGAACTTGACAGCTTTTAGTCTGTGCCCCGGTGCATTCTGGGAGCAGCTCGTTGGCCTTGGAAACATGGCGTCGCACTGACAGCTTGGTGACTCTCATTATCTTCACCAGGCACTGACACAGCGGCTGGGCCGTTAGCGGAGCTGTCTTTAACCACATTTTAATCGTGAAATGAGATTACCACGGCTGCAGTATTCGCCCTGAAAAGACTGTCGTTTTAACGGTGCGACGCAATAACGGATTTAATACGGGTGTCACGCCCACTCTGCACGGTAACGTTATAACGATACCGTACGGTAAGTTAGCTCCGCTTCAGCTAACCAGACAGCTAGCAGCCACTGTTAGCAGGACATGAGCACCCATGTAATGTGAAGAGGACCTGCCACTACTGCTTGGTCACTGCCCGGGTGTCTTCTGTTAGCTTTTAACCTTGCACTACAGTTTGCTTGGTCCGTCGTCAGATAAGACACCGACAGTAACGGCAGTTATGTTATTGTAGCTCGCTAGCTAGCTAGGGCGTTTCTGTAATTCTGCCACTGAATTTTTAATGTTCGACCCCTTTGGCATCACTGTCGGAGGAGAGAGCGATGGGCTCCGGGGCCGTGGATTCGTCCCAGTGGCTTTCGGTGAAGGAGGAGACCATTTTTCTCCACGACGGACTCATTCGGGTCACAGATCTGGCCGAACTGCCCAGTGAAATTGGAGTGTCGGAGCAGGGAGACACCGAGCAAGAGGTGGGTGAAAGCCATCTCGCACAAACACACCACACAAAGAGTTATACACAAAAACACGCAAATATACCTATGGTGGGGGTGTCTTTTTTATCTGGTTTAATGTTATGTGTTTTCATTGTTATTGCAATACATTGTCAGCGATAACAGCAGAGCCAACGCGTTGCAAGTTTCCTGCGCTGTTGTTATTGATTCACTGTCAAGAAGTCAATGGTTGGCGGCTCACTTCCTGTCAATTCCTTCAAAATATAGGACAAAAGTGTAGAGTACGACTTCAAAACCATATGTTTATATAATCTCTACGTGTCTTTCTTTTAATACCGTGTCAAAATCGTGTTAAAGGCTGATTTACTACCTAAATTGTTGTAATACATTAACTTAATACGTTTATAATAGATGTACCTTAGGAAAGGAAACCCACAGCTTGACCAGAATAATACATACACTGGTATAGGTAGCTACACAAATTGCACAATAAATGTTTCTTTAGTTGAGATATCAGTGTGGATCAACATGCCTTATGTAACTAATAGTGAACCAATTTGTGCAGATGAGTGTAATTTTGTCATGGTCAACCATAGCATGCAGTCTTCATAAAAACAGTTGTCTAGCTCATAACCTGTATTTTGTTCTCTGTTAACTATTTTAGGTTTTGTATAAGACGTTTTCTTATAATGGCGATGTGGCCACCAGCACCCCTCCTCCCTTTTTACATTTATGTACTACATTTATGTACTAACCCAAACATACATATATGTTAAACCTAATTCAGAAGTTAGCCTCATAAAAGTTACTTTCACTTTGATGCTTGTGATTGATATTTAGTAAACAAAATCGGCTTTTATTTTGAAGGCAAAGTCAAGAAACCGGATGTGCTTGTGTTAGATAACAGCGACTATGTAATAATGCCGTTAGAAACTTCCAGCTAACAGAACATATTTACATACTTGATATTTAGGTCTGCTAAATCTACAGCTAATACATTTACCTGCATTGTTCATGTCACATGTCCCTAATGTGTTCATTGTTTGAATCGTTTAAATTACATTGTACACCATGGAATACCTGATAGTGGCAGACCCTGATACTAAACATCTTTAATTAATCAATTATTTTATTTTTATTATTTAACTTAAACGTTACATAAATACACACAGTTCATATTTTACAGAAAAACAAAGAAAGACAGAAAACAACACACACTGAGACTCATTAGGTTTTTGGAAATGGATTTTGGGTCCATTTGTCTAAAATAATATTTATCATTATTCTGGAAGAGCTGGATGTTTTTGTATTAATGAAGAAAAGCTAAACTAAGGTAGCCATGTTACAGAACAGATCCCAAACAACTCATCCTTCCATCATTTGTCGTAAGGCCTGGGTCTGTCAACTTATTGTAGGTTAAATTCAGATTCGCTACATTTCTGAGTGTCTGTGTCCAGCTTTAGGACTGACTGGGTCATTCAGTGCCGTTTTTGTAGGTGTTGCGATGCCGACTATTTTTATCCACTGGCAGCCGTGTTTTGCAGAGCAAGGTGGAGAAGGCCTAGCATCCAGTAAAGGAGTGTTACTGTAACATAAGTAGCATTTCTGAAATCGAATCAATACAAATTGTGCCTGCTAAATGGTATAATGGATTTTTTTTCTTGCCCATGATTCGTGGGCCACAGAGTGTAATCAATATCTGAAATGCTGCCTAAGTGCACATGAGGCACATTGTTTCACTTGTGATAGCCTATAGCTAATGTTCTCTGTGATCTCTGACCATTATTTCATAGACTAAAGAACTGTGAAGACAAGAGTTTATTCTGTAATAATGATTTATAGTTTTACTGTGGAAATGATGTGAGTTTTATATAAACATAATTTGCATATTAGATAGAATGGTCCTATCTTTACGCTAAAATTCTGGTTGCATATGAACACTACACCTTGTAAGTTAACTGTTGTTTGAAAGCAGCATAGTATTTTTTTTTATCATCTTGCTGTTTTAGCAGATTGTCATTAAAGCCACATGCTCTATGAAGTTATAATCAACTAAAACCTTAGACTTTGTTTAAGTATAACACAAAATTGTAATCCATGTCAGTAGTATTTAAATTCATTGCTGCTTTTCTCCTCTTCTGTATTTGACTTAATATTTTCTAGTTTAGTTTGTGCTCTGACAAAGAAAATGTAATTTGTATGTAGCCAGACCTAAAGGGTTTATGGTTTTCTAATAATTTAAAACAGTTGTCTTACATATTTAATAGGTGTTAATGTAGACACATTTTCTTTCTTATCCTTCAGATTCTAACGTTTGAGACAAAGAACCCAGTAGAGCTTGCTGAGCGTCTGCGTGCTGTCTGTGGGAATCAGAGCAATGCATATGCACGTCTGCTGGAGTACCGTCTCAATGCTTTGCGTGGCCTGTGGGGGGCGCAGCGGCAGCTGGCCCTGGAGGAGCAGCAGGAGCGAGAGGGGACTGGAGGGGCTGATGAGGAGACCTTGGCCTTGCTCAAAAGACAAGGTCTGCTCCAGCAACCCGAGCAGGCGCCCTTCACTTCCCGTGTCGGTCTGCTGCTGGTCTTCCCCCTTTTGCAGTCCCAAACTCGCAGTGACCCTGCTCTCTGTGGCGTCACAGCAGAGGTACTGCTAGCCTGCCTCCGGGACTGTCAGCCGCTCAGCCTCAGCAAAGAGCCCGCTGACTGCCTCAATGGCCTGGAGGGACTGCTGTGCTCCTGGCTTGAAGATGGTGCCCAGGAGTCAGGCCAGCCACAGGGACATGCACAGACACAGATCCTTCACACGCACAGACAGAGGGAAAATGCTGCTGCTGCACTTGTGGCACTTGCCTGTGCCAGGTGAGGCTATTAGTTTGTTTCTTTATGTCCCACCTTTAAAACTCAGGATCCTTTGCTAGCTCTTGTATTCAGTATATTGAAATAGTAATATTCACCAGAAGGTTATTAGAGTGGCAGAAGTAAATAGCATGAACTCGATAAACATATGAAAATAACCTGATTAATAAAGTGTCTCATTTAAAACATTAATATCTCCACTCACAAATATATCAACTACTCTGGGCAGCCACCTCTAAAATATACACATAACTGACAAGTTTCTCTTTTCACTATGCATGCTACATGACCTATCAAGCTTGATTCAATAGCTCAAACCACTCAACACATCCTCCTGTAGAAATCCTGCTTCAATGACTGTGGTGTGAGATAAAGCATTTCATGATAAACATTTGTATACACTCTTGAACTTATGGGCACGCCCAGTCTTTACTGCCATCTGTCAGTACACTGCTATTGCAGTGCTGTAATGTTCTCTTTAGTGTTCACAACCAGAGCTTCCTGTGGTCTGGTCTACACTCTGTTAACATGAGCTACTAGCACTGTTTTAAGTGCAACACAACCCCTAACAATAACACAATGAGATAATCCTGTAAATCTGGTTTAATGTTTTTTTCCCAGAGAAGAGCAGAATGTGCTTCATTTTTTTTTTTTTTTGCATTAGCGCCTGAACTCTGGCTTCTGTTAGTGACACAACTGATCTTGACTTGTCAAAACCAGAACTCTCCACTCTTTGTTCAGCCTCTGCTGAAGCTGAGAGCTCTTTGTTGTGGGGAACTATCCAGCTCTGGTCTTTTCACCAACAGTAGGAGCTAATTAAAGAGCTATCAGCTTTACTCTCCCTCCCCTCTGTTGGGGTCAGTAAATGGACTATGTTATTAGCAAGCAAATTGACAGCATAGACATATTCTTCAATACCAGGTGCTGATAATATGTCGACATAGAAAAGCATAGAGGGAGTCAGTTGAATAATGCTGACACGTTTATGTTGACTTTTGCCTGTGTACACATGTAAACACATTCCTGCGCAACCTATGGCAGGATTTTCCTGTACTGCACCAGCCCCAGTTGCACTGTAAAAAGTTTGTTAAATACAAGTCAAGCTTCTGTAGACTGTAAAATTATGTCATCACCACAAACACTGTTATCAATGTTATTATGTTACCATTTAGCCTTACTTTGTGTTTTTATGCTTTGTAAAGACCCTTGTAAAGCTGCAGTGACAAATGTCAGCCTCTTGTGCATTAGCGCGTGCCAGAATAGCATTTCAGTGGTTAGCACTTTTCTTTGAAAAGATATTGTGGCTGAATAGGGAATTCCTTGAATATGTTCAGTATTTGATGAGACAGATTAGTAAATGACACTACAAACAAAAGTAGGTTGCTCATTACACCCTGCAGAGAACCATGGTGAAAATAGTCTCTTTGTTGCATTTTAGCAGAAGCAGTATTTTATTATCTGTTTTAATTCCCAGCCCTTTGATAATTCAATATTCAAGTTCTTGACTTTCTTATTCCTCTTAGAGTTCCACAAATATTTATCAATAAGCTTTAACTTGTGTTTCACACTGGGGCCTCTTGACTAATATGCCAAATTATCTTACAGGGGATCCCTGAAGACATTTATCCACACAGTTCACCTGCTGCAGAAACAAACTGATCTGGGCCAGCTCCCCGTGTCAGATGTCCTCTACAGGTCTGAGAAATACATTCATTTAATTGAAAAACAACTATTTGTGACTTCCCAACATGTAACCACTCTGCATCTCTCCTGCTTAAGACTTTTGCTCCTGGAAGGAGGCCCAGGCTCTCCATCTTGCCTACTAGGGGGCAAACACAGTGTGTCCTGGGGTTTTGAGGATATGCTACCCACACCTGATAATTCTGCTGGAGGAGCAGAGAGTAAAGGTAAAAAAAACATTCAGAAACATTTGTGTGATATTCTGCATTTCTACAGCAGTTGTTACAGCAGATACAAATATCTAGATGTCTGCATTCAGGTTGTGGAGAGGAATTTGCCTTTCATACTTGCCATGATAATAATGCCTCCATCCTATTTTATTTAGTTGCTTTTATTTTGTTCATAAACTATTTCAAATGGATCCAGAATCCCAGTTAACGGAACATGTTCAATTTAGGACTCATTTGGCCTCATTTTACCATATAAGCTTAAATATTGTGAAGCCATTTAGGTAAGGCAGGAGTTGTGAAAGGTTCAGGGGAAAAGCAGAGGAACAGAGATTGCTGGAGAGTGACACATCAGTTAAGCTTACCTCATACTAGATCCATTTTGAGTCATTTTGTTCCTACAAAGGAATCAAAATGCTTCAATTATAAAAACATAGTAATGGCCCACCTTGTTTAGAATTCCAATTCTGTCTCTGGTTGTGTCCACACTTCTCCTAAGCATTACTTCTACTTTTCATTCAGTTGTCATGTTTGCCTTTCACCTCCTACTTAATTCTTTTGGTGCCTGTGTATTGCAGACACTGACCTCGGGCGATGTCTAGCCACAGATGGGCTATATCTATACACCACCAACTCCTCTGGGAGAGGACTCAGCAAGCTGGGCTCTGGTTTACATGGGACACTGAGGTAACGTGACACTCCTTTCTTTATCTGCAGCATTCAGAGAATAGCAAGAGAGAAAGACAGACGAAGCAATGAAACACTAAAAATATCTCTTTGTCACATACCCATCTAACGGCAGCAAATAGACTAGATTGTTTCATGACATTTTAAACCAATTTCTGCAGTTCAGGTTTTTCCTCTAACCATATTTGATTGACTGGGTTGATTTTAAAAAGGGCAAAAGGTCAATGTGTTATTTTCATTCTGTTGTTTCAAATTATTGAGACTGCATGCAGAGGCCAGTTCTCTTCTGCAATGAGTAGTTAGAGTGGTTGAATGTGTCTAATGTCATTGTTTTGTTACTTCTGGGAAATGATATCTAAGAAAACAAATATTCACATAGTGTTGGAGACCATGCACTTCTACTGCAGTCTACTTTCAGGATCACAGCAGAGGATAGCTGTATCAAGCTGCACTGGTGTACTACTGTGTTGTAGTAACAGGGCTAACCATGACAAACCAGTGGTCTATTGGCTTGACTGACTGCAGCTCTTCACAGCATGAATCACTTTGATAAGTAGCTGGACACTTTTCTTAGAAGACATAGAGTGAATATTTATATAGCTCTCACTCAGCTAAAGAAAATATGTAAGTCTTTGAATTGTATTTATTTATTTTTTTGACTGCACAGAGGACATAATACCTTTGTAGGTTAACAGATTTTTTTTTCCCGTGTCATCAAACATTTCTGGATTGTGAAGCTGTATTGATTGTGGTGGCTAGACAGTATAACCAGACCTTTGACAAAGGTGTACATTCCTACACCACTATTAAACTATACTTAAAGACAGCAACAACTGACAGCAAGCTGAAATAGTTGTAGATATAATTATTTGTACCACCAAACAAAAGAGTATAATTAGAACTTAGAAATTGGAAGAAGCGTGTCTGCAGTTTGCAGGACGATTTTACTAATATTATGTACCAGGTCTCTGTTATCAGCAGTCGGTATAATTTATTTCCATTTTTAAAAACTGTCAGGTTTCAAAAACCACAGAGGTTTTTGAACTTCTACCTGTTCAGCTACTGTAAATATTCCTCGTAACACAAATGACAGGAACTGTAAGGCTCAGAAACTAGGTATAAGTACACGAACTATTGAGCAGTGACGTCACCAAGATCAGAAGTAACTGTGTGTACTTTAACGAACGAATTTTCAGTCCAGTCACATGAACCGGTGTGTTTATGTAGGGGTTTCGTGTATTGCCGGAATGAAGAGTTGGAGCCTGGCTGGGTGGTATTCAGCAGTGGTCGTCTCCTCCATCGTCCTTCCTCCTTTGATGCCAAGCCTCATCAGCTGTGCCAGGTCATTGATCCCTTCACCCTCCAGGTACTGTCTGCTTTCATTCTACTAATTTTAAATTGTTAGGTCTGGATGCTTTTAATTTTCAGAATTAATCTCACACAAACCAAATGCGTGTTTGTCATTCTAATATCTTTCTATTGTGATATATGCAAACAAGACATTTATCACACAAAGAGTTAATCGTACTCAGTGAGAGTGCATTTCCCTTTAATCAGGATGCTCAGAGTGTGAAAACAAAAAGTGGGGAACACTGATAATCATATATGTATAGATTTGGAATGAGATGGGAATGTAGACTGTGCAAACCAAGTGTGGTGTCTAAAAATCTAACCAGCTTTTAGTATTGTGTGGAAATAAGCGTAGTCATAGCCAAGGTTAATATTGTCTGTTCCATGTTCAGGTGTGCCTGATTGTGCCCATGCCAGCCCATCACTTCCCTGTGGGCAGCAGCATGACCACGCTGCACCTCTGCTCAGATGGAACTTACCTGTATTGGGTCTGGTCCCCAGCCAGTCTCAACGAGAAGACACAGAAAGGCCATTCTGTCTTCATGGATGTCTTTCACCTGTCGGTGAGTACTATATGTTTTGTTAATATAGTCTGAACAGTGTTTGGTTTGTCTGTGTCTTTTGTTAATCTGTGTTGCTTTCTCTTTTCTGTCCATGGTGTAGACACAGACGGGGTTATGTGTTGCAGACATCTTGCAAGAGAGGGTGATTCTTACTCGCAAAGAAGGCGAGTCTTCCAAGTGCTTGAATGAGCTTCTCTTGAGTCGAATGTCACGCTTCCGGGCCTCCCATTCTGCCACATTGGCTGCACTCACTGGCTCTACAGTCACCAACACTGTCAAGGAGGAACAGTCTGGTAATGGTAGAAAAACTTCAAATAATTGTCCAGAAATCACAAACACTTTAAAGTAGAATTCATTTGACTGGTATGCTTATTAACATATTCTTTGTTTATTTCTTTCATAGCTGTCAATACTAGCTGTGGACTCCCTCTTAAGACTCTGAGAAAGACACCAATGTATGTGTGTGGAACGTATCTAGTGATGCTGGTCTCACCTCCTGGTGTATCTGGGAGCTCTGCCACACGCTCCCTATTTGGAGGTACCAGCAGCTTGTCCTCACTCAAAAGTAAGAGCACACACACGCACACACACACACACACACACACACACACACCGACAAATCTGTTTTTGTAATCCCCTTTGAGTTTTAGTCAAATTCTAAATCAGGCACTTTGCATGTTTAGTCACTGCTTTTACAAAATCTGCATAAGTGTGATGAAAACTTAATGTCCTAAGTAAGGATTTATCCTGACATAGTAACAAGCAGTGAGCGTTAGTGACGTTTCTCACTAAACATGACCATTGGTTTTTGTTCAGTTTTAGCCTCGAGCCTGGTTTTCAACCTGGCTGACGGTCAGTTCAGCAGCCGTGCAGACCTCATTGACGCTCCTGGCAGTTCTCTAGGCAGGGGAGCCCAGGTGGCAGGACTAGGTAACTTGGGTTTTGTCACATTTCAGTGGTGTATTTTGAAAATAGTCATACAGCCCACGTGTGAAACATCAATTTCTGTACGTAATCTTCATTTTAAAGGAGCGTGTTACGATGCACTGAACAACTTGATCTGGACATGCTCCAGTGATTACATTGACCAGTGGTGCAATCCTGGAAACCAAGCCTTTCATCATGTGTGCCATAGGCTCGGTGTCAGCCATGTCATCAAAGAACCCAAAGGTAGATGCAAACTGAAACCACAAGTTGCTCTTGTATTATGTGAAGTCGGACATTTGATCATGTGCAACAACTTATCTTTTCACAGAGGAAACGGTGGCAACTGGTGAGGTGATCAACCAGCTACTTCATCATGTGGGTGCTATGTGTATCCACCAGCTCAACCTGCTGGCAGCCAGCAGCAACAGTTTGCCCCTGGGAGCCCTACTGGGTAAACAACATCCCATTGAGGCCCGTCACTTTAGCAGTATCTGTGACATTATGGAGAAAGCTATGGTCAATGGTGATACCTGCATCATCCGCTGCATCTTGGTGGTGTTCCAGGTCAGTTGCGGCTGGGGGACAGTTTTGCAAAGAATGACTGTGCTACTTTCACAGTTTTTGACTTCATTTATTTTGTCTGTATTTTCAAGGTGGTGTTTAGGTTTTTCAATCCTCAGTCAGAGCAGAATAGGGAAAGTGTGCGCCGCTCAGGTTTGCTCCTGTGGCAGCTACTCATGGCTCCGGTGGATCAGATAGGAGCAGAGATTCAGCGAGAGGTGTGCCTGGCCATCAGGTAAGTCAAAGTGTTCACATACAGCTTAGAGAATGATATACATATTTAGCAGAAGCAATGTCTAAATATTTTTGTGTAATCTGAGAATATATTGATATTCAGACCAGCCTGTCCCATTTCTGTGTCTCTGTAGCTCAGGTCTGAATACTTTGTATCAGGGAGAGGCTGAACTCAACAAACTGCTGAAACTGGTTCTAACTGAAGGTGAATGTTGGCAGCATGTTTTTTTATTTTAAGTAGTACCTAGTACTTCTCATGTTTTGTGGCGATTTTGTCTGATATGATTTTTTTGTGTTATACTCAGGAGAAAGAAACAGTGGCCTGTCTCAACTTCGGGATGTCATCCTTACTAACTTGGCAGACCAACTGCAGAAGAACAGATTTGGGAGTGAAGAAGATGACCACTACAGGTAAGTCTCAGCCCTACGGCAGTCATACTTACTTTTAAAACAGACTGAATGTATAGTTCCTTGTAGGTATACAGTGACTATTTAAAGCCAAATAATACCTCTCTTTTACAGACTGAGTGATGACCTGCTGCATTGTATCCTTAAGACTGTAGTCCGGGAATCCTGCCTCCTAATCACAAAATGTCAGACTGTCGCTCGGGATGACTTCCAGAAGCTGCTCTCCACTGTGCCTGTATGAATATCAGTTCAGCATTACTCAAATGACATCTATGCTGACTAAGATCACACGCTTTGATAGATTGCACTCATACCAACTTGAGATGGTTTCCCCTCTCTGTAGGTGGTCTCACCTAGTCTGCGCTACCTCATGGCTGTTCAAAACCACCTCCTCAGTAACACCATTCTTATCCGCCCGGATGATAATGATGACAGTGACAGCTCCCTACAGGGGGAAACAATGAAGGTACAGGTAAACACCCCCTTTAAATACCCCTACCTCTGTGCATCTGGTGTCTGTTGTTTATCTGTCAGTGATTTGCCAACCTACCAAACAGAGTAATGGGATGTGAACGTTCAGTAATTGTATGTCCAATGCAGTTTTAATGGTATCACTTAATGTTGCCATATTGACTTAGGTTTTGTGGTTTCTAAATATCACAGTCACTGATAACATAATGAAAAAGGAACAGTCTCCTCTGTAAATTACTGCTTAAATTAATATATAGTTTGTTTTAATCAGTTGACATAAACATAAAATTCTGTGTACAGTTTCGATATTATGTGAATGTAAACACTGAAAATCTTAGATGCAGTGTTACGTAAGTGTGGGCATATTCTGTATGTGGTCCTCAGGAGCTACAAAGCAGCATCCTGTCCCTAGCAACCAAAATCCTGGTGGGGTGTGATGAAGTACTAGAGACCCTGCAGCAGGTGACCACAGCTCTGATCAACAGCGACATACCTGACAGAGAAACCAGGTGACATTCTATTTAATCTTCTTTTAAGTAATTTTGTATGGTGGAAAAATAAGCCTTTAGTCATTCAGGTGCAGTAGCTGCTTGACACTTATTTTGTACTGTTAATCACCTCATAATGTTATTTATGGTTGCACAATTTTAAAATGCTCATTTTCTTGTCCTGTTTTACTGCCTTGTACCCGTCACCTTAACATTAGTTTTTCCATTTTCTCCTGTTGTGGAACAGGTTGAAGGGCTTAGAACAGATTACCAAGGCCACTATGCTTGGGCACCTGCTGCCAGTGTTGCTCACCTCTCTGATGCACCCAAACCTGCAGACTCTTACCCTCGCTGACGCCCTCATGCCTCAGTTGGTACAGCTTGTCCTGTATACCAGCCAGGTTGGAGATTTGCCTTTCCAAAAATAGTTTTTGTATTAGACAACTTATCTTTAACAGAAAAAGCAGTAATTATTAATTAATATTTTTATTTCTCCTCTCTGTTTTCCAGACTGCTCTGTTACTTAAGACTCAGTCTCCACTTTTTACCGAAGAGCCTCCACTTGTGGGTGGCTCTCTTGGGCAGGGAGGAAAGGCATGTACTGCTGATGACAAGTGAGTCTTCCAGCTGACATCCAACATAAGAATGTTAAAAAAAATCACAGTCAGGGCCCTCAGATTATATATTGGGTACCTTCCTTATTGTAATTTAGGTGTCAGCTTCATTCTGTCTGTCGTAAGCTAAACTTTTAAACCACTTATCCGTTATTGTCCTTGATATTAGAATTCTTGATGAACGTGAGGAGCCAGGTTTCCTGACAGGACTAAAGATCCCTGCCCCATGGGCTGCTGGGAAGACCGTAGAAACCGTGCACCCTGTCAGGGACAATTACAAATTCAAGGAGACAGTGCACATCCCAGGAGCCCGCTGTCTTTATCTTCGCTTTGATTCTCGCTGCTCCTCACAGTATGACTATGACAAGGTAATGACTCACACGACGTACTAACTGTTATTTCTATCCTTTGTCACTTTTTACATACACTTTATGCCATATCCCAAGAAAAGCAATGCATCTGTTATATATTTATAGATATTTATTTACCTAATGTCTTCTCTGACATTTTAGTTGGTCATCTATGCTGGTCCCAACACCAACAGTCGTAAAGTAACTGAATATGGAGGGAACACTCTGGGGTACGGCAGTCGCAGTGTCTTAGGGACAGGATGGCCCAAAGACCTTGTTAAGGTAATGGATGCTGTTTTACACAAATATACACAGTGAACTCATATTTTACGTGCAGTATTAAAAAGTATTTTCTTTGTCCTCTTTTAGGTTGAAGGAGACACTGTGACATTTTCTTTTGAGATGAGGAGCGGGCGTGAACATAATACTCCTGATAAAGCCATGTGGGGCTTCTCCTGCACTGTCAGAGCTCAGGTAAAAAGTGGGAGCACTTGCTGGTTCCAAACATCTGAAATCAAACTGGGACTATGGCAACTAATTCTGAAGATGCTGCTTATTTTTGTTTTTAGGAGTCCTCAGAGGACGTCTCTGGAGGCCTCCCATTTCTGGCTGACCTTGCTCTGGGTTTGTCAGTGCTGGCCTGCTCAATGCTCCGCATTCTTTATAATGGGCCAGAGGTGACTAGAGAGGAGGAAGCCTGCCATGATTTGCTCTGCTCAAAGCTGCTGCAAAGGTGATAGAGCTAAATGAAAACACTACAAAATGACTTCTCAAATGATTAAAATACAAAGCAAGACATACAGCATAATCATCAGTGTTATGTAATTGAACAACAGTGCTAGAACAACAGGCAGCAATGATGACAAATAGGTGACACTGTGTGTTTTTTTTTTCTTTAGGTGTCAGTGGCAGGTGGAAGCAAATGGTGCCATCTCTCCTGCCCTCACGCCGAGCCCTTCACCTCTGCCGCTCACTATTGAGGAGGACCGGGAGTTCACCTACCCCTCTGACGTGCTCATCCCACCTCCTGGCCTCATGCCAGGGACCTACTTTGACTTGCCTCGTATCCGACTTCCTCCAGGGATCATGGGTCGACTACGAGAAGTGTCTGGAAGGGCTCGACCACAATTTCGTCCTAGCATCAAGTAAGAGATCTAATAAAGTGCATGCACCTCCATATTATAAGTATGCAAGTTCCCTTTAAAGCAACTTTCAATAACCAAGCACACCATTTTGTTAGAGAATTACATGATAAAGTATCTATAGAACTGTCCACAGATTATCTGAATATTATTTGCTCTAGTTTTTTTTTGTCCAAACCATTGTATAACTTTTATACTCCAATTTGTTTTTTGTTTTTGCAAGGGAGGTGATAAGACCAGATGTTATGGAAGAGGTTATAGTATCTTGCGTCATAAAACATCTAAGCCTGGTGGATGCCCTTCAGTCACTCGTCAACTACCAGTATCGTGAGGATCATGCAGAGGAGTATGACCTGGTCTGTAAGATCATGGCCGAAACCTTCAAGAAGATCAATGCAATGGAACGTCAGCTGCAAGTAAGCTCATGTTACACAGCAAGGTTTGAAAAAAGCAACAACATAAAAATTATATTTACTTACCAGTAGTAGCGTTATGCATGATGAATATTTTTTTTGTTTTTAAATATGCTGTGCACGAATGTTATTTGGTGTATAGTTTAAATTATAGAGAGGTTGATATTGACTAAAAGACTGGCCTGTTTCTTATTTTCTCCTGTGATGCTTTCAGAGTGTAGCAGAATTGGAACAGAAGTGGCAGAATGAGGTAGAGGAGGCCCAGCAAGGAAAACTGGAGAACAACACACCATTCTTTCATGATTACCACTTTTTTGAGGTAAGATGCCCCACATTCAAATTTTCCCCATAATACCATAACTGAATATCATATTCTATTGTTGTATATACATTGTTTTTTCTCGTACCCAGAACAAAATGAAGGAACTGGAATTACTCTGCTCCCTCAAAGAGGTCCCATTTGATTTTAGTGACTTGGAAAATGTCGTCCTTGCATTGAGGCAAGTAATTAAAATTCTTATTTACATTATCTCAGTTGTTACATGTTACTTTTATTCGCTAACATTATGTGTCTGCACAAACAGGGAAAAGTTCTTTCAGGAGGTCAACATCACACATATCAGAAGTAGCACTCCACTTGCCAAAACTAAAACACTGGTGAAAAGTCTGATGAACCGCACAGAGCTGCTTCTCCATGTCACCATCGCTCCACACTGCAGAAGCCTAACCACTACACCTGCTGGTACACCAGGTCCAGGTATGCACTTCATTTTATCTAGAAGCTTTATCTTTGAAATGGATGTTCAGCCTGTTTTGACAAACCTCCACAATATTGAAATGTCCTTGAGTTAGCCTTATTAAATCTACAGCTGCACTTGTGTAATTCTCACAAGAGTCCAACTTTAATGATTTCTGGGAAATAAACTGTCTGACAGCTCTATTTTTGTCAGTCTTTTCATTAGTCAGTTATTAATTCCTTCATGATTAGAAGTTAGACATCATATCCCTAATTTCCATCCAATTCTTCTCATTTCTGTGTCAGCCTCCAAGTCGGTGTCAGATGCCAAGACAGTGATCCCCATGGTGAAACAGCCGGTTTTCTTGCGCAGCATGTCTGCACCCTCTGACTTGGAGATGATTGCTAACCAAGACCTGGAATTTACACACGCACCACAAAGGTATTGTCTGTTCGAATTGATTGCTTGAATGTTAGGGAATCATAGAAATGAATGGATGTTTAATTTGTTAAACATCCATTTGTTTTCTTATCTTCAGGAGGCGCCACCACCCTACTAGTCATCGCAGCAGCTCTTTTACCCTGCTGCAGTCTCTGGCCGTAGAAGACAGCCGAGACAAGCCAACATACAGTGTGCTGCTGGGACAGCTCTTTGCATTTATTGGGACTACACCTGATCAGGCTGTATGTATCTTGATCGTCACACGTTTTCTTTTTTTACTATAGCTGCAGTAGATGAAGTCTAAGATATTATTCCTGTCATAACTGTAGGTGTCAAGCAGCAGTTTCCTGTCTGCTGCACAGACGCGTTGGAGACGAGGCAGCACACGAAAGCAGGCACTTGTTCATATGAGGGAGTTGCTCACTGCTGCTGTTAGAGTGGGTGGGGTCACCCACCTGGTGGGGCCTGTTACTATGGTACTGCAAGGGGGCCCGAGGTAAGAGAAACTGAAATCCAATTAATAATCCAAGCCTACTCTGAATGTACATGTATTGTACTGAGTTATTAATTTAATTTTTAAGTTATAGTCATTGTTAAACACCTCTTAAGATTCTCAGTAATCCAGGTCATGGCTTTTCCAAAAAACGAAAAACAGGCCTGGTTGCCTTTGTTTTAGCTTTGTTTTTTGGATAAACAATGTTAAATTGTGGTTCTTCTACATGAATCTCTTTGTTCTCCACCTGCGCAGGATCGAGGAGTTGACCTGTGGTGGAATGGTAGAGCAGGTGCAGGAGGCCTTTGGGGAGACCATGACGTCTGTTGTATCACTATGTGCTTGTTACCCCATTGCTTGTGCCAACAGTATTGGCTTACTTTGCACAATCCCATACACCAGGCAAGCTAATCAATTTTGACTAATCTCTTTTTTGACATTGTTGTTATACCAGAACGAACCTCAGTTGCTTAACTTCACTTGTTACCCGTGTTGTCACAGGAGCGAGGAGCAGTGCCTTGTTCGGAGCGGGCTTGTTCAGCTCATGGATAGTTTGTGTAGTTTAAGTGGTCAGAGGGAATGCAGCTCAAATGAAAAGCAGACCAAAAAGCAGAAGGTGGCCACCATGGCTTGGGCTGCTTTTCAGGTGTTGGCCAATAGATGCATTGAGTGGGAGAAAGTGGAAGGTATGAAAAGTTTGTAGTTACTCATTCAGTCAAGTAGAACTATGTTGGTGTTGAACTCAAACAAGGAAACTGTTATGATTTGATTCTTTTTCACACTGTAAGAAAAGCTAGTAAGCACTGCTTTTCTCTCTTCAAAGGTGGCTCTACAGATGCAGTTCATTCTGGTCTGGCAAGGCAGGTGTCCAGCCTGCTGACCAATCACCTGGCCAGAGCAACAGAGTGCTGTGGGAATCAGGCAGCTGGCAATGATGCATTACAGGATGTGCTCAGTCTGCTCAATGATCTTTCCAGGTAAAGTTTGTCCTGCGTATATTTATAACAGATCCTCCTTTCTGAACCTTTGCTTTTATATACAGTATATGTATGTGTAGTCATACACGTATATACCCCTTTGTTTTATATTCAAGGAGCCACATAGGGAAAGCTATCCTGAGCCAGCCAGCCTGTGTCTCTAAGCTTCTGTCTCTGCTGCTGGACCAGAGACCCTCTCCAAAGCTAGTGCTTATCATTCTGCAGCTGTGCCGAGCTGCCCTACCTCTCATGAGTGTGGAGGACTGTGGTAATGTGGCTCTGCCTTCATGGAGCTACTCTATTAACACACTAGATGCTGAACAACAGGATGCCACTGACCCAGCTTCACGTATCGCTGCCTTGCTGCTAGCAAAGCTCGCAGACTACGTAGTCCCAGGTTAGTTTCTCATACTAAATATATTTATGTGTTTGTGGTCATCTGGCAAAATTTAAATATCAAAACATGCTGATTCCGCCAAAGTCACGTTCCACTCCTAATTCTGAATATTTATGATATCCTCTTTTACCAGGCTGTCAGACTCTCCTCTCTCCCAGCTCCTCTGAGCCAGACACTAGTTTATCCCGTGCCAGTTCCAAAGGAGCTCTCAAGTCTGAGGATGTTGGGGAAGAGGGAGAGGCAGTTGATGGCAAGCTGTCCATTTTTATCCACAAAAGAGAAGATCAATCATCTCATGAGGTTCTCCAACCACTTCTTAGGTACGACTTCCCCAGATATCTTTATAAATTCACATTAGTGAAAACCCCTGGGTTTCTCTCACTTGAGTGTCCTACTACTCTCTTCAAAATGCAGCAGCTCTGAGGGGCGTCCTTTTCGGCTTGGCACTGGAGCAAACATGGAAAAGGTGGTAAAGATGGACAGAGACATGACAAAGGTAAGAGTGTTTATATGAATGAGAAAGTGAGTATTGCATGAACATGAAAGCTCCCATTCTTACCTGTGTATTATTTTTAAATCTTCCTTAGAGTGGAAGCTGTGAGGTGATCACAGAAGAGGCATCTGCTGCCCTGAGGAAGGCCAACAAGTGGGCCCAGTCTGGTCTGATAGTGAGTGTTGGTCCACCCGTGGAGACACTGGCCCAAGAGACTGCTGGGGGAATTACCACTGGTGACAAGAAGAAAACAGCCCAGACTGCTGTTTGTAGGGACAGGAATGCTGATTTGGCCAGGTGATACACAAGTTAATGTTTCAGTGCTTCAAATAGTCCACTCTTCGGTGCAATTGATATCTTGGTCACCATGTGTTTGTGACAGTTTTTCTTAAAATTTGTCTTGAACAGATCAGACCCTGTTCGGCCATTTATCAGTGGCCATGTGGCCAACAGTATGGCTGCTGAGGTTATTGCTCTTCTGCATAGTCTGCTCACTGCTCCAGAGTCCAACACTGCTCAGATATGGACAAGCACTGCTGAAAAGGTAAACAATTATTTCTACCTCACAGCAATGTTTATACTTGGAAAATATTCTTAAACTTGCTGCATGTACTCACTACGGGATCCTAGGGAATAAAAAATGTTTCCCATTTAGGCTGATATTGATCAGACCCTTTATGATGCTGTTTGTCATAGCCCTAATGCTTTTTCCTTTCTTGGTAGGTGCTCTCTCGGGCGCTTATGTTTATCCCACAGCTTGGGAAGTATGCAGAGAGTATTCTGGAGAATGGCAGCAGCAGTGGCCGAAAACTGGCCAAACTACAGGCTATTGGCAGACAGGCTGTTGCTGCACTTTGTGCTCTTGGAGGCTTCAAAGAAACTATTAAGATTGGATCTGAGGTCCAGGTTAGTTCAGTTGAATTCAGTTTAATCCCAGATAAATACAAGTTTGATGTTTTCTATTAAAATGTTAGTTATGTTACCGCTGCTAGTGTATTCACTGTGATTCCTCTGTTATACAGGTGATAGGTAAAGGAGTGCTGGGGAGTGTTGGCATAGTTATGTCCATAAATGAACAGGAAGGTATCGCTACAGTCAAGTTTCCTTCTTGCGAGTACAGGAGAGCTTGCAAAGCCTCAGACATCCTGACCGTACCTATATCACGGCTCTGCACCCCCAGATCTGAGGTAATATTTCAAGAGTCAGACACAATTGTTTATAGAAAATCTGAATCTTACAAGTGTCTGTTTTTCACTCTTGGCTATCCCCAAACAGGCTCTCCCCCTCTATAAGCTCTCCATCACAGAAAAAGTGGTGCAGGCAGTGCAGTCCATGCTTCTGCCACAGGAGGGCAGTCTCTCAATTCACACTTCACTGCCAGCTACAGGAGATGGCTCCAGCCCAGTAATGGCTGCGGTCCGCTTGCTGGCTGAGATCCGCACTAGGTTGGTAAACACTTCTGAAAATAAACCTGTTTGTAGGTTATAATCTTCACTATTCTAAATGTTTAACAGTGTTGTTTTTCATCTGCTCTATATTATGTGATGTAAAAATACAAAAGCACAACAAAAACACAACAAAAACACAAAGCTTGTTATGGTGTTTTTCAGGGCATGCCTGGTGATGGCCCAGCTCCTAGAGGATAGTTCCTTCTGTGAAGAGTTCATTCAGCAGTGTCCTGCTGCTGTTGAGGTTCTCAACCTGGTTGCTCAGGAATGCAGCCCTGGTGAGCATGTCAATTCATTTGAGCAGCCAGTCTCTGCACTATACCATGTTAGTAGCTGTTTTTCTGACAGATTTCCAACGTCTTTGCGCAGGAGAGCGTCTTGGCATGGTCGAGGCGCAATGTGAGAGAGTGAGAATGCTCTACCGGGACTGTGCTCGGCCACCACCTCCACCACTGCAGACAGACAGACGCCAGGTGGGAACTAACAAATAGACAGTAGAAATGATGCTTAATTTTTCATCAAATAGGGTGGAAAAATACTTTTGTATGGTGCATTAAACTTTTTTTTTTTTTTTAAACCAACTTCAGTTTTAAAATATATGTATGTAATTATAGTTAAATACCTTCAGAGACATTTTAATTTGTGAAACTGTATGAAAAGATTTTCTTGTCCCACTTATGTCCTCATCCCTTTGATGTGCTTGTCAGCCCAAGGAGATCACTTGGTCTCCATCCAGAGTGTTCCCTCCAGTCCGTGCATGTATGTTCTCATCCCGTCTGACCTCTGTCACCTTCCTGGCTGATCCAAGTGCTGGAGGTGGGCTGCCCAGAGGCACTTTCATCTATGCCACCTCTCCTGTACCAATTCAGGTGAGCGCATCACAGTGGAATGCACTGCCCTCTCAGTTTGTTTGATCGAAGAATTATTGTCAAAGTTGTGTGCACAAAAATGAGCACCTCAAGTTTTCACTTCTTTTTGTTCTTGAAGGCACCGTCCTTTTACTGGGAGATCGAAATTGTCTCCTATGGAGACTCTGAGGAGGACAGTGGCCCAATTGTGTCCTTTGGTTTTGCCACAGAGGCAGAAAAGAGGGACGGAGCGTGGACCAACCCAGTTGGCACATGTCTGTTCCATAAGTATGTTCATATCAAATCAGAAAAACTCCACCTCTTTTCCCTCTGCTCTGTCTCTGACTTGATTGCTGACTGCTATTCTCTTTTGTGTCATTCCGTCTTTGTGCGTCTGTCTCCTGTCTGTCTGTGTGTGTCAGTAATGGTAGGGCAGTGCATTATAATGGCTCCAGTTTGCTGCAGTGGAAGAGTGTCAGGCTGGATGTGGCTCTACTTCCTGGTGAGATAGGAGTCTACATATGCTTCTCTACATTCACAATCTATAGTCTCTTTTATTTTGCTTAGAAATCCATACAGCAATGTATGTTATGGATTTGAAACAGAATCTTTAAAAATAATCTTATCTGGCTGCTCTTTCAAAAAGCTGTTTTGCAAGCATACCATACTTCTTTAACTTAAACTGTATCCTGTTTTAGTATATTTTAAAACATGTCATTACCTCTTCACATTCAGTAATTAATGAGGTTGTAACCTTCCGTTTATGTAAATACAGGTGACGTAGCTGGAATAGGCTGGGAGCGTTCCGAGGGCACTCCTCCACCCCCTGGTCAAGCTCCTAAAGGCAGGGTCTACTTTACCTATTGTGGGCAGCGGCTTAGCCCTATTCTTGAGGATGTTGCTGGAGGAATGTGGCCCCTAGTACACATTCAAAAGAAGGTACATTTCTGCTGACTTAATCGTCACCTAAATTTTATGTTTAACTCACTGTTAAACTCTTTTGAATTTGGTTCACTTACATGGAATACGTGTTTTGTCTCCCACTCTCCCATTTTCTTATAGAATTCAAAGATCCGTGCCAACTTTGGAAGCCGGCCATTTGCATACGCAGAAGGCCAGGCACACAGAAACGCAGCTGACCTGTGTGTAGACCTTGCAGAGGAAATAAGTGCAAATTTTGAAGCACTCCCCTTTGCTATGGCCTCAGACAGTGATAATGATGCAGGTGCAAGTGTTACTTCGGACTCCGGTTCTCATGGACCTCCTTGTCGAATTGCAGCTGTTGCAGTTCCCCAGCAACGTATGTCTCTCATGTTCATCTCAGTTTTTATCTAAAATGTCCAGTATTTTCTTTGACTGATACTTCCAGTATTTGAAACCTGAGTCTAAATTAATAATAGAAAAAACAATAATGAATAGGAATAGATAAAATGTTTGAAATCAGTTGAGTATTGATCGAGAACTACACCCGGCAGCTTCGAAGCATCTGCATCCGAAACAGAGAAATTGCAAGAGCTTGTTGTTGTCACCAGCTGACTAAACTCTGACACTGACGGGCTTAATGACTTTGATTCTTTTGATGTTCTCCAGGTTTTAGATGTCAAATGAACAAAATAAAAAGCAAGACTGTAAAACAGTGGTACCAGGATTCAAAATACCTCAATTATGCTTTGATTTTCTTGTATTATTGGTTTCTACATATTGGTATACGTTGTTAAATCTGCATTTCTCTTTGTCTTTTCCTGTTGGTACAGAGTATAACAGTGACCTGTCGTGCCATTACAAGGTGGAACTGAGCTACGAGAACCTGGTCACCTCGGGGCCCGACCCACATCCTCCACCTATTGCAGATGATGAGAGTGATGATGAGGATGATGATGATGTTCCAAGGGTGGGTAAAGCCTCCGCTGCTCTAAATTGTGTCTACTCATTCATCATATATCACTGTGTATCTGATTGTTCATTTTAATTGTATTTGTCTTTAGGAGGATCATTATGCCCTTCTGGTGAAGGCGTGGGAGACGAAAGTGTTCCCTACAATCCGTAGGCGGTTCCGTAACGAGGCTGAGAGGAAATCTGGCCTTGACCAAATCAAAGGAGCTCTGCAGCTAGGTAAAGAATGGAAGAGTCTTATAAAAACAACATAAACATCTGTTATAACATAGCAAATTACCATAACCGCTTCAAGATTTTGTAAAAAGTTTGTGAAAGCATTTTTGTGTTTGAATCTAATCATCAATGAACAGAGTGAACATGTAAGTTAGATGTCTAGTTTGTTAAATGAATGATTGACTAAACCATAGCCATACCTAGTCGGTGTATATTTTGTTAAACTACAACTGTGTTTCATTGACAACAGGCATGGTTGACATTGCCAGACAGACAGTGGAGTTCCTGTATGAAGAGAATGGTGGCATTCCTCGTGATCTTTACCTCCCTACTATTGAGGACATAAAGGATGAGGCCAACAAGTTCACGATTGACAAAGTTCGCAAAGGTACTAAAGGAAATGTTCCAAATGTTAAAACACAAAACTTTTAAGCCGCTGTAGGACTTAACATTGTGGACATGCACCACTTGCTCCTATGTTTTGAATGCACATATTGCAAGTTGTACTCGACAAAACCGATTGCCAAATGAATGTGATGTAATGTAATTTAACTGACCTTGATGATAACCTTCCTTTCCAACACAGGGTTGACTGTGGTCATCCGCTGTCCTGACAGCAACAACACCAACAGCTCTACAGGGGGAACAGCACTGCCAAAGTTTGCTATCCGGGGCATGTTGAAGACGTTTGGTTTGCATGGAGTGGTGTTGGATGTGGACTCTGTAAGTATAATACTTCATGATTTACATTTCTTCATTCACATTAAACATATCGGTAAACTAACTTGTTTGTGTGTTTGTTAAGGTGAATGAACTGGTCCAGGTGGAGACGTACCTGCGCAGTGAGGGTGTGCTGGTGAGATACTGGTACCCTATTGAGATGCTGGAGCGCCCACCTGCTGGGTCTCGACGCACTGCTGCAAACGGCTTGGTCTCATTAGACAGTAGCAACATTCAGATACACAGGTAATGCATAAGTCAGATGAAGATGAACATGATAGTCTTCATCCTAGTGTTCACACATGCTTAAAATGTTACTGCTCTGCTTCAGGGAACTTCTTCGCTGTGAAAGTGCGCTGGCCCGATTATACTGCCGTATGGCTTTGCTCAACATCTTTGCCCCCAAGAATCCCCACACCTTCACCCGTCTCTTCCACATACCTGCTATCCGTGACATCACCTTGGAACACCTGCAGCTTCTCTCTAATCAGCTGCTGGCTCCTCCCCTCCCTGGTGAGTTTAAACGTATCTTATGATACTGTATCGCACAGTGTGACGAAAATATTCTGTTATATTCTAAATATGCCTATTTTGTTCTTCCTGCAGATGGCACTATTAGTTCTAGTTCTATTCTTTTAGCCCAGTCGGTGCTTCACAACCTTGAGGGCCAAAGCTGCTCACCCACAGATCTATTCTACCAGGGAAATGCTCAGCCCATCCGGGAGTGGTTGACAGTGGCCATCACTCGTGCCTTGCATCAAGGAGAGGAAAGCTTACTGGAGCTCACAAAGCAGATCTGCTGCTTCCTTCAGGTCAGCTCTGCCAATCTGTGTTTGATTGAATTAATCTAAGTGAATATAATAATTTAATTTAACTTGTCACTGGATACATATTCATAAGCTGCTGAACTTTACATTAACTTTGTGATGTTGGTCAATTTGACAGAATGCACCAGAGCAGTTTACTTCTGAGGAGTTCCCTGTGACAGAATCCAAGGTTAGCATGGATGTCAGCTTTCCAGGTGCTGCATTTGTAATCGTATCCTGCAAAGAAAGCCAGCTGGGCTGCCGCAAAGAGTGAGTTTCAAAGCTGTATCAAACTTCAGCAATTCATGTTTGTTGAACTATTTATTTATTTTTAATGTCTCTCTTGTCTTTGCACTTGCATTAGCTCAAGTCTGTACAAGGCTCCCTGGGCTCGAGTCATGGTGTATGGCCTGGGGCACAAAGTGCGTAGAAATGGCCAGCTAAATCTGATGGAGGCTGTGTGTTATCCTCTGGATGCCTCACCTACCAACACAGGCCTTATTCCCCCTCCCACCACCAACCAGTACCCCTCTGTTATTATCCCTGCTGATAAAGTACACATCAAACTGGGTGAGTAGTAACGTCCAAAAGGAACTTTGCATACATAATCTAAGATTTTTGTAAATTATCAGGTAGCCAGTTAAACCATGAAGTAAGTATCCCATCATTCTCTTAATTGTAGGGGTGTCACCTCCTCCTGGTGCTGTGCTGGTGCTGCACTCCTTGCCACTAGAGTTTCCTCTGGCCATGGCTTTTGCTGAACAGCTGTTGACGTGGAAGCTGGGAGAGAGCAGTGAACGATCAGAGGATGAGTTGGACACAGTGCCCTCATCTGTGCTGCTACAGGTTGTAGAACTGCTAGGTAGGATGAACTCTCATCATTACAACCTTTAATGAGCCTAATTTATTGACTTGTCAGTATTATTGCTGTATGTATATTGTTTGAGCCTTAAAAACATTAGTTTTGTGGTTTTGTGTGTTTTTAATGAATCTCTGTGACTTGAACTGACAAAGAAATAGCAGTAAAAACATAATTTGAGCTTGAAGTATCAAGAAAGCACTTCACAAAAAAATCTTTTAGTTAAAAGTCATATCTCTCTTACAAAATGTCAAGATTTTATGAGCTAGTGAAACCCACATATTCATTACTCTTAACCACTAGATCCATAATTCTTAGAGAAACTTTGAAAGCTTATTGGATAAATCATACCAAACATGAAGCTTTTCTGTATTATTGTTCTTAGGTGGTTTGCTTTGGACCACTGATCTGGCTCCCTCCATCAAGGAACTCATCTTTCACTTGTTAGCTGAACTTTTGCGGAAGATCCACCACTTGGAGCAGCGCAAGAGCCCTGCTGGCCTTTCCAGCTCCATTGCACTGCTGCTTAACCCCTGCCTCGCAGTGCTCATGGCCCTGCAGACAGAACTGCGAAAGCTCTATGACAGAGAAACTCAGGGATGGACTGCTGGAGGGGCTGGAACAGGGGGGTCTTCATCTGGAGGCATTACATTGGCTCTGGGAGCAGAGCAGAGCCGTTTCTCCACCTATTTTCACGCCCTGATGGAGGTGTGTCTGGCTGTGGCAGAGGTTACGCTTCCCCTAAATGTTGGCGGCTCTTCAGTAGGAGCCCTGACTTCCACCAGTGCCCCTAACCTTAGTGACTCTTCTTCGTCCTCATCATCATCCCCAGGCCAGACACCACAGAGCCCCAGTCTGCTATCTAAACGTAAGAAGGTGAAGATGAAGCGTGAGAGAGCAGCAGCTGCCGTGGCAGCAGCAGTTTCTGGGAAACGGGGAAGTGGAGGTGCGAGGCTGTCAGAGAGTGATAGTGCCCTACTCAACATGGCAGGTAGTAAACCTGAGGACATGCTGTGGTTCCACCGCTGTCTCACACTCCTGATGATTTTACGGCATCTTGCCAATAAGGACCCGCAGGGCTTAAGTGTGACCAGCGATGCAGTAACGGATGCCTGCCAAGCCCTGGTGGGTCCCACTGCCCACAGTCGCCTGCTGGTGCTCTCAGGTATCCCCACGCACCTGGAAGAGGCTGTGGTTCGGAATGCTATCCGCAGGGCTTGCAACGCACATGGAGGGCTCTTCAAAGATGAAATATTCATCCCTCTGCAGGAAGAAGACCCTAAGAAGCAGAAAACTGGAGCTGGAATTTCAAGTCCTCAGGATGGCAAAGTGTGCCCTGAACCTGAGCGCCCCTTCCCCAACAATGGAGGTCCTGAGAGTCCTGACAGCTCCAGCAGTGTGACCCCAGCCATGAGTGTGAGCGCTTCGGCTTCTACCAGCCAAACCTCTATTTGTAGCTCATCTCAGGGGGTCTCGCGCACTGCCAGTGAACTTTCTGTTGATCAGGAGCTTTTAGCTGTTCCACCTGTCACCCCTGCTGCTGCAGCTTCTGCTGTTACATACCCCCAGCATGGCCCCCAAGACCCTCAGACGGTTTCTAGTCAGGAAAGTCTGGACACCTCCCTTTGCAGCACAGGAAGCCTCGGGAGTCTCGGGAGCTTGGGCGAGCCTCTTGACAATGCAGAAACACCATCGGTGTCTGATGGCGGCTCTATGCACACGGTCACCTCCTTGGAGAGCAATGCTGTTATGGCCAGGCCCATCAAAGGCTATGCTGTCATTGAGGTGGGTTGAATCAGAGCACCATTAATGTTTAAACAATTAGATGTTGTATCTGATTAAACTGATCTTTCTTTTGTTAATGATAGGTTCGTTCTCGGGCCAAAGTGGAAAAAATCCGTGCCAGTCTATTTAACAGCAGTGACCTGATTGGCTTGTCCAGTCTGGAAGGTGAAGAGGAACTAATGGAGTTGACCAATGAGGAGATCCTAACAGCTTCAAGTGTTAACCAAAGCCTGTTTGACACACAAGGAAGCTCTGCTCTTGAAGACTACTTCCTGGACAAATCAGTCAAAGGTTGGTGCTTGACTTTGATTAGATCTTTTCTGCTTTTAAAGAGTGCTACTAAATTCTAAACTTAACAATCTCTTTTCCTCTATTTCAAGGCGACAAGCTTGTACTTGGAGCACGAGATGTACTCACAGATATTTTTAAGAGCTGTGTGCACTCGGAGCAGATGCTCAGCCTCACACCGGCAAAGCCTGTTAAAGTGTCTGACATTTACCTCAGCAAGGAACAGATCAACTCTCAGACACCAGGCAACCTGCTGCATACTTTCTTCACGAATGTTCGACCTCCCAAGAAAGTACTTGAAGACCAACTTACTCAGGTATGCAATAAGAGGCGTACAGTGTTCTTTAAAACATTTTGTGGTCAAGCAGCACATAAACATTATCAACACTTTATACTTGACCCTGGTTAACATGACAAAATTAATTGGTTTTATTCAGATTCTAAGAAAGTATGGCACTCCCAAGCCCAATAAGAACAAGTACAGCAAAGCAGGAAAAGAGCAGCATCAAGGCAAGGTAGTGAGTACCAAGAGACCTATCACCAAGCCTCCCACCAAGGAAAAGTCTGTGCTCAACAGTGTCAGGTGAGTCCTTTCCTATACCATACCTTTAAGAACAAGCATACATTTAGTTACGTGAATACACTGACATGATAGGTGAATTCAATTTTCTGGTCTTGTGCCTCTGCCAGGACTGCACTGAGTGAGAAGAAGACGGTCCTTAAACCAAAATCACCCGAGAAATGTAGACCTGAGGAAAAGGATGTGGAAAAATCTCCTGCTAAGAAAACAGACGGTTGGTTATAGTCACATACACCTATTTATTACGCACATCACAGACACGGTATTTTGCAGACAGTTATTGAATTAACTGACCAGAGTGGCATAATAAATATTCAGATACTTTATTCAAGTACATTTACCAATGTAATAAACATCCTGATTTCAAATTCCTACTTAAGAATCTGGTAAGTACAGTCGAAAGAGTGCTAATTATGCAGTTCATTTTCACCAGGTAAAAGTAGAGAAATCTGTAGTGGGAGAGGAAAGAAGACGAAATTCGTAAAAGAACAAATTCTTCTTAACACATTTTTTGATTATCAGGTGTCACATATCACAAGTCAAAATGGTTGGATTAATTTACTCATGATTTGTATAGTGATTGTATTGTAGTGTTGTATTTTATGTGTAAGTATTTCGTGATATGAAATGGAAAAACTGTACAGTACAGTACTTGGATACATGTCTACCACTCCTACAAGACTAAATGTTAGTCCTGTTCTGACACCAGGATCTGTGAGCTGCCTAATGTCCCACTTTTTCTTTAGTCCCAGAGGAGAAGTACCTGACACTGGAAGGCTTCCATAAATTTGCTGTTGACCGTGCCAAACAAGACATCCGCAGTGTCTGGAGGGCAATTTTGGCTTGTGGTTATGACCTTCACTTTGAAAGGTGAGAGTGGGAAAATCAGACTCCATTAACCAGCACGCAGACTGCTGTGACTCAGATACTGTCACATATGACAAAAGCAAAATTGTAAACTATTATTCATTTGCTATTTTCTGTCCATAATTACAAATTATATGAATTTAGATACATCACAACATTCCTATAACAGCAACCTGCAGTATTACCTGTGGTCTCCTAAAGTGTAATCTTTATCTCCATGAACAGACAGTACTAGATTGTATGAACTTGAAACCTATTAATTTAAAAACACAGGTGCACCTGTATAGACACTCGTCATGCACAGAAGGCCTGTAGAAAGTGGAGCTTGGAAATGGATGTGGCATTGGTACAGTACATCAACAGGCTGTGCCGTCACCTGGCAATCACGCCAGCCAGACTGCACCCTCATGAAGTCTACCTGGACCCCAGTGATGCTGCTGATCCTCGTGTGGCCTGTCTGCTCAGTAAGTAAACAGCTTGAAGTGACATCAAGCTTGCCTGAACGCTGAGTCTCAGGAGAAGTTAACAGAGCTGATGCTTCCCTCTCTCACAGTGATGTGACTCCACTGTGCATATTCCTGCTGCATATTCAGTGGTTCAGTGGTTTTATCTGTTATTGTATAAATAACTTTGTGTACTTGTGGATGTTTTCAGATGTGCCTGTGGAGAGCTTGCGCTTGCGCTTTGCTTTGCTGCAGTCCCTCAACAACACCCTGGAGAGTTTCTTCCTGCCGCTAGTGGAGCTGAGACAGACACATACTTATCAAAACAGCATTGCAGCGCTGTTATGCGAAGCCAAAGGTGAGAAGGATCATGGAGTACATCTAGCAAGGATAAAACCAACGATGCAGACCAATTTGTTGTGAATTGTTTGTTGAAAACTCACCACGTTTCCTGCCTCCACTTGCTGCAGGTCTAATCTTCTATGATACTAAGGTCACTGTAATGAACAGAGTACTAAATGCCACAGTGCAGCGGACAGCTGACCATGCCGCTCCAGAGATTACTCTGGATCCTCTAGAGATTGTGGGAGGTAGGCATTCCTCTCACTTGTTTATCTGTTAAGTAGTAGATTTGAATCACTTGTAACACCAACATTATTCATGTGACTCTGTCTTTTGTCCCTCAGGTGAGATCAGATCTTCAGAGAACACTTATTTCTGCCAGGCGGCACGTCAGCTGTCTTGCGTGCCATCATCGCAGCTTTGTGTGAAACTGGCCAGTGGAGGAGACCCAACTTATGCCTTCAACATCCGCTTCACAGGAGAGGAAGTTCATGGCACAAGTTAGGATTTCTCCTTTCCATTTTTTTCCTGTACTGTCTTGTGGCCTCAATTTCAAGATGTTTTGTTTTTCAAATCTTACCTGTAGCTGTGATTAATGTGTCTGTCCAGGTGGCTCTTTCAGACACTTCCTATGGCAGGTGTGTAAGGAGTTACAGAGTTCTGCTCTGTCCTTGCTGCTCCCCTGCCCCAGTGCTGCAGCGAACCGGAATAAGGTAATGTTCTGTTTTTACTACATTTGTTTCTTGTACATTATACACGTTGTCTTGATCTGGATTCACCCAATAGTTCTTATAGTTCAGGTGGGTGGGTAGGTAGGTAGGTAGGTAGGTAGGTAGGTAGGTAGGTAGGTAGGTAGGTAGGTAGGTAGGTAGGTAGATAGATAGATAGATAGATACTCTATTCTTTATTGATCCCGGGGGAAATTCAAGCATCCAGTAGCAGTAACATACATTAAACATACAATACAACACAATACAATTCAAAAGGTAAACTACCATGAAATGTTTAAAAATTATATTTAACGTTTAAGGTGCCATAGTAAAACCATTCAGTCATAATCCCAAGAATGCCGTCCTTCTGAGAATCATATCTAGCACAAAATGTTCATGACAGAGGCTGTAATATGAATCATTGTTGTTCTTTTTTGTCCTCAGGGGAAGTACATCCTGACTCCCTGCCCTATCAGCTATGCAGAGGAACAGTTGTTGCACTTCTTTGGTCAACTGCTTGGTATAGCCATCCGTGCCGATGTGCCACTTCCTTTGGACTTACTGGGATCCTTTTGGAAGGGTCTGGTTGGCGAGTCTCTTGACCCAGAGCAAGACCTGCAGGAAGCTGATGTGCTCACCTACAATTACGTCAAGAAATTTGAAAACGTAAGGAAGTAATGCTGCACAGTATACTTTCTGATTTTCCCTGCTCCAAACAGCAATACATTTACAGTAAAATGAACTTTCTTCTTCAATGCTACAGGTGACTGATGAGTCGGAGCTGGAAGCCCTGTGTGCTGAAATCTCCTCCCAGCACCATTCAGGTGAAAGCCCAGAGTCTCCAAGCCGGCCCTGCTGCACCTTTACCTACATCACTATGACTGGTGAAGAGGTGGAGCTTTGTCAGGGAGGGCGCAGCCTCACTGTCAGGTACAGTCCAACTGATTGGACATCATCTTACTCATCATTTAAAAGTCAATTTACCTAAAAAAAAACAGAACATTATAGTGTCTTTTCATTCTTGATCTTCTTCTTGCCTGTGCGTGCTAAGCTGGGAGAACAAGGATGTGTATGCACGGGCGGTGAGGAGCCTTCGCCTGAGGGAGCTGCAAAATGTGGAGTGTATGACAGCAGTGCGCGCAGGACTCAGTTCCATCATTCCCCTGCAGCTGCTTACTATGCTCAGCCCCCTAGAGATAGAGCTGCGCACCTGTGGCTTGCCTTACATCAACCTGGAGTTCCTCAAGGTAAAGTGTATGCACTGTATGTGTGAAAGTGCTCTCTATCCTACCACCCACATTAACCAGCTCTGGGTAAGATATACTTAGAGATACTGTATGTGAGTGTTCAGCAGCACTCGCTCCCCTCATTTTGTTATTTCCAACGCCCTGCTCTCTCCTTGTGTAGGCACACACCATGTATCAAGTGGGTCTGATGGAGACCGACCAGCACATCGAGTTCTTCTGGACCGCCCTGGAGATGTTCACCCAGGAGGAGCTCTGCAAGTTCATCAAGTTTGCGTGCAACCAGGAGCGCATACCATTCACTTGCCCCTGCAAGGATGGAGGGCCTGACACCGCCCACGTTCCCCCGTACCCCATGAAGATCGCCCCTCCTGATGGAGCTGCAGGTAAAAGCTAACAAGCTTTCAACAGGGCCCTGACCAGGCACACTGCTGCTATCCATGTGTGACACTCTTCTCAGTTCTCTCCCGCTGCAGAAACTACTGATAGTGATTATCAAAACAGCTCATATTGTCTTGCAGCCATAGACAGACTTTGAACATACTGTGTGCCACGGCTTGTGTTTGTTAATCAATGACGCTGTATAATAGTGACATTCCATGAAAGTAGACACACTTGCACATTTCTATGTATGAGCTCATGCATCTTTCACAGAAGTGACATCTGTCTGATCTAACTGAGCCACGTTTTAAAGTCTCAGCCTGAACTCACTGTTTGCTGTGGTTTGCTACAGATTAGATTCTGTAGTTTATCACACTTATTTTATCACCTGGGCAGTCTTGCTACAACCGGTTGGCTTTGTGCAGTTTCATTAACAGTTCCAGCGGTGCACATGAATAACAATTCTCATTGTGGAAAGTGATTTTGTTGTACTTTCCTGTTTCCTTTCCAGGCCAGCCAGACTCACGGTACATTCGAGTAGAGACCTGTATGTTCATGGTGAAACTGCCCCAGTACACTTCTTTGGACGTGATGCTGGAGAAACTGCGCTACGCCATCCACTACCGCGAGGACCCTCTCAGCGGCTAAGAGTACTCAGTGTGATGGCAGTGACGGCACGACTCAATTTTCCCCCAACATGTGTACCTTACACCTCACCCTTACTTTTGACCCCTTCCTCCCTTCATCCCAAACTCCTGGAGCTTCCTCTGAGACCTTTATGCTCTTCTGCACCATCAAGCTACAAAGTAAATTCACATTTCAGCACATTTCAGTTAATTTTTGGTGGCAGTTTTTTTTTAATTCCTTCCTTCTTTGAATTGCAGTTTACACAAATACTACATTTCATCTGTATGTTTGACACTTGTTTTTAAGGGATTTCAGGGAAGATAATCTGAATTAGCACTGACATGTCTTTGTTCTGGTTGCACTGAGTTTGAGGATGACATTGAAGTGAAACAACTGTGAGACCTGTTTTTGTTTTTTTTCTTTCCCCCTTCTTTAGCAGCGGGTTATCACGATTCAGTCAAGTTCTGTGAATTTAACAACTTAATGGGAAGATTTCAGATCAGCACTTTACAGCTGCAAGGTCAACTGATGATTGCTGAACATTTTAGCATTTAAAGCATGGTCTCTGCGGAACTAGCCCTACTCTGAGTTGCTGGAATTGGCATTGCCATGAAGGCAACAAACAAACTTCTACTGTTGTAATGCTTAACCTTGCTGCTGCCCCCTTCCCCCACTCCGTGGGAACGATGTTCTGAACCAGACCTTTGCTGTTAAGAGCCTCTCTCTAGAGGCTGTTGCTGGTTTTGTGTGAAAGGAAAACTCCAAATGATTTTCATAGAATCATCTGACATTTGAGGTGAAGGTACGACTACTACCAGAAAAGTTTAGATATGACGCTGCCTATTTTTGACCATGTCAGCTATGAACAGGCAGACAGTGTGCTGTACAGGATATATTATAGTTTACTGCCTGTTTAAAAAAAATATGAACTGCTAATGGACAAACTAACTTATGCCTATATAAACTGAATACATTTTATTCAAGTCTCTGAGGAGAGGGTATTTAAGTCATGTAAAAAGTTATATTAATCTATTAGTTTATGAAATTGCTTTGATTTTTTGATATCTGAGTAGCTGTGGCGGCATGGTAGGTCAGGTGGATTGGATCACATTGGAGGCCTGCAGGTTTGTATACTTTAGGAAACCTATGTTGCTTTGTGAAAATAGGAAAGAGATCTCATGAGCTGCTCTTCCACATCGTTTGTGTGCTACTGCTACTGAATGTGCAACAAATCCCCCCCTGCTCCCCAGCATACACAATCTACACACATACACTGGGGGAGTGGCGGCGGATTACCTTGAGTTCTGCCTTTTCATAGCTTTCTGTAATGAAAGTTGAACGGGTTCTGCTGAATTAATTATTTATTTATTTTTCTTTGTTCACTTTACCCATAACCAAATGTTTAGCTGTGTAAATTTAATAGCAAAAGAAAAAATGTAAATATCCTAAAGTTATGTTCGATGGCAGTTTTTATTAATTGCTAATTCACTCCACCTTATAAGTTTTGTTTTTGGTTTGCACTACTCTTCCAAGAAAAGATTCTAAAATGAGCAAACTAGGTGATGTCTGTTGGATATCCAGTTTGTTGTGTTGTTATTTTTTATGAATTTTGGAAATACCAATAATCTTATCACCTTTGTCTTGTACTCAGATGGATTCAATTTGTTCTACTCATGGTGAAACATGTTTTCTTGTGTGGGTAAAATCGCCATTTTACTTGGATAGAACTGAAAACACACAACAGAATTGACATTTGACTAATTAGATTGTTGAATTGCTTGCAAGCTTTTGGTTTTGGTTCAGTTCTTTCAAAGGATGACACACCGCTGCTAACAGGGACGTTCTCTCTTCTACTTCCTCCCCAGGAGGGGTAGGTAAGGTTATTAAAAGGACATATCCATACAAAGAGGTGTTGAGATAAAAAAAAAAAAAAATGTGTGCTGTACATTTACTTGATATTTATTACAATTATTTATGGTTGCATTAACTTAACTTTTACTGTCTTACCTCTGCACATCAGAAACGTAACATATCTAAAATGGATTATACAGATGTAAAGAATCTGATGGCATTTGAGATTTCTGTGTCACAATAAAGAAATGTCTTCATGTACAAAAATGCTATCACAGTATTTAATTGACATAAGAACTGTATGTGTTTATTTACTTAGTTTCTCTTGAAAATCAAATGAATGTTAAGAGGTTGTGAGAAAACATGTTTTTTTTGTTTTTTTTTAAATAGTTTTCTTCCACAAAGTGGTTCATTTGCATGGACTGACCAGCGTTGCGTAGCAGACCTGCCTGTTACATGTTCGCCCCCTCAAGCGTGGTATGTCTCCTTCATGACATGCTTTTTATGTAAAGCCTGGTGACTGACTGGTTACGTCACTGCTGCCCGTAAACCAGACACCTTTTCAAAGCAGCAAGTGCTGGGTCAGGCCGGTTCTAGCTGGATCTCTAGTCATGCTCCTCGGTGACTCGCTGGGTCCCGTCAGCTCCGTTCTGTGCGTTGTTCAGGAGAAACCGGAGCAATGTGTGAAAATCAGCTCATGAGGTCACTGATGGATATTTTAGTGTTAATCTGCAAACTGTGAGGAGTACACATCACACACACAGCTGAGCTTACAGCTGTGAATATTGGCATTTTAATACCAAATCCAAAATGTTACTGGGAAGGAATTCTAGCAATGTCTCCGGCATGTTGACCGGCTGGTTTCAAATGAACCAATCAACTCTCCCTAGCACACACAGCTGTCTCTCTATTTCTGACATAAGGGCCCTCCGCCCATGTTCTAACAGCTCTCAGACCAATGAGAAACTAGGAGAAACACCACGTCCCTCACGGTCCAGCCAATTGAACACTGGAAAGCTGAGTGTATTCAGAAGGTGTGAGGATGTCCTGCTGGGTTCACACAACATGCTACTGACCCACTCACAGCTTTAGCTGTTGTGTAATACACCTCTCATTCTATGCAGTGGTCATGCTCTCTGTGTTGATTTAATTTACTTCTTTGTTGGATGTTACTGTGAATGAACTAGTCCTGCAAGAGAAACTCGGCTATTAATAGTTTATAGCTGCAGAATGTTGTTATGCCAAGTGTTGTTAATTGATTTAATTTACTAAACTAAAGCCCAAGATATGAGCTGTTTTAAAAGCACTTTCAATACATGTACTAAGTACTGTATACGTACATACATTGATCAGGCGTAACATTATGACCACCTTCCTAATATTGAGTAGGTCCTTGTGCTTCTAAAACTGTTGTGACTCATCAGACATTGACCTCCTGAGGGTGTCCTGTGGTGTCTGGCAACAGAATGATGTTAGTGGGGGCCTTTGTGTCCTATGGGTTGAGAGGAGGGGCCTCTGTGGATCAGGCTTGTTCCAGTGCATCCAGAAGATACTTGATCAGTTTAGGATGTAGTGAATCTGGAGGCCAGGTCAACACCTTGTGCTGTTTCCATGATTTTTTTGAGTTGTTCCTCAACCATTTTTGTGACATCAAGGAGTGTCATCGCTATGGGTTCTGCATGCCTGGTCTGGTCTAGGGGGATCAGCAAAACATTGTATTGTCAGAAGATGGTCAATGTTATTTGTTTCTCCTGTCAGTGGTTTTAATTTTATGCCGGATTAGTGTATAATATGAATGAAAGTCTAAGAGTGGGAATTTTTAAGGCCATCATGTCAGCAGTTTATGTCCACATAAACACAACAGCAAACTGTTGATGTTTACACTGAACTGAACTATTTGTATTTTAAAAACGGACTTCTTCTTACTAGTTCTTACACATTACTCCATTAAACCAGAAGTCCACTGACATGTTTGTTAGTTTAAGCTGTATGTGGTCTGATCAGTTTACTTATCATATGCAGTAGAGATAGGGAACAGTGAAAGCAGGGGAATGATTCAGAAACAATTTATTTTTTTAATCATGACAAAGTACAAAAATGGGAGAACAACATAGAAGCACTTTTACAAAGCAAGCATGCTAAATACGAAAGAGTATAGAACATAAATGTGTCAGTGTAGCCCTTGTTTTCACACAGAGGCCTCTCTTCTTTAAAACTTTTTTTTATACAAAAATCCATCCAGCTGCTCACTCTCATAAATTTTCTGTTTCTGTGCGCAGGAACAATTCAGTCTGGAATGATTCTGTCTGTGGAGCACATTGAATAATGTGGTTTAGGGATTAGTAAGCAGCTGATGGAAAAAAAGAGGAAAAGGTCAGGAAGACCCAAGGTAGTCAGCCACGCTTAGATAATGCCCAGCTGTTTTTTCAGCCTCCTCAGCTGCTCCATGCTGATGTTGTTGCCGCCGCACACCACAATGACCACCGGGCCCAGGCGCTTTGCCATCTTGCCCTCGTCCTGCAGCCTTTTGATAATGTCACTGTACACGGCTGCCAGAGCGGCGCCGCAGGCAGGCTCCACCAGCACCTTCTCATCGTCTGCAGAAAGAGAAAAAAACGCCAGGAGTGATCACTGTCATAGCTGTCGTTTTAAATCTGTTGTTCGTCTGTTCATGCGCAGGTCGTACTCACCCACAAAGCGTTCAACGGCTTTAACAGCCTCCTGATCTGTGACGACTTCAGAGAAGACCGTGTGCTCGTTCACCAGCTTCATCGTCTGCGCAGAGACCCTTGTCAGGCCCAGCGTGGTTGCAATGCTTCAAGAAGAAATAATGTAGTCATAAATAATGACATTATCTGAAAGCGATAGCATTTTTACTCAGGTCACATGCACTACCTAGTGATTGCAGGTAACGTGACAAGCTCCCCAGCCTTCATCGCCGCATTGAGGCTGTGTGCTCCCATGGTTTCCATGGCTACAATGGGCACGTCAGCCCAGTCGGCACGGCGCAGTCCCTCCACCACTCCGTTCAGCAGGCCTCCGCCTCCCACTGACAGCACTATCGCTCCAGGCTTCTCACTCAGATCGTTCTCCAGCTCCTTCACCAGAGACGTGTGGCCTTCCCTTTACAAATGAAAGCAAACGCTCAGTTTCTTGACTTAATCTAACGTAGACACTGAATGATTCTATCAGAGTTGTATTGTTTCTCCTTTAAAACAGTTCTCCGTGAAATGCAAGACCTTTTTTTTGACATCTATTGTGCATCTGACAACTTCCAAGGACAGCTCTGTGATAACATGTATTCTATTAGACGTACCACCTAATTCAGCTCCTGAAAATCTTCTATGCATGAATGACAGCGTATGATAAGACAGGTGTTACCATCAGCAATTTACGTGCTTGTCATGTCCTGAGTACACACACTGCTACACAATAACCCGTAGATAGTAATGTATATGCTGTCACTCTCCCTGATGGAAAAAGGCTGTCTCACCAGATGAGGGGATCGTCGAATGGAGAGATAAAAATCCAGCCGGGGTTGTTTGCCACAAGCTGCTGCCCGTATTCAATGCTTTCATTTAGAGCCTGAAAAAGAGGAGAAGCGTCATCAGGTGAATTAGTTTTAAGTAACAACAACTTTCACAAAATGTTGTCCACCTAGAGCTGATGTCTGGATTTATCCATGACGATTATAACTGTTCATTGTTCTAATCAGTTCCTTCTTTTGTCATTCTCAGTGTTTGTTTCTCAGCTCTAAATGTACTAAATGGACAAAGAAATGGCAGAAAACACAGGTGCACAAAAGCTGAACGTGCATGAGGAACACATTCAATCCACTAACCGTCCCATGAATGATCACAGTGGCCCCCTCGTCCTTCAGCCTCTCCACTGTCAGGTTTGGCGTGACACTTGGAACTACGATGGTTGCGGGTACCCCGAGCTGACGGGCCGAATAAGCTGCTGCCATGCCAGCGTTTCCTCCTGTTGGGAACAAAATCATTCAGATTACACACTGAAGTAAACACAGTCAGTTGTATGTAGAGGTTCATTTGCTCTGGTGCTCACCTGAACAGCAGACAAATCTCTCACATCCTCGCTCTGCCCACTACAAAGAAACAAACATTACAGTCAACACAAAAGCCCAGTGTTCAGACTGGAGCTGACACACTAAAACTGGTCCATACAAGTTCCTTTCGTTTCGGTTCCCACATCCACACTTTCGGCAGCAGCCTCCTTAATAAATACATCATCACCGTGTCGCAGAAAGGAATTACTCACGGTTTTGCAGAGGTGGCCAATGCCCCTGATCTTAAAGGATCCCGTGGGTTGAGATGAATCCAGCTTGAGGTAAACAGGGGTGCCGGCCACTTTGGTCAGGGCGAGGCTCTGCCTCACTGGAGTGGCCACATGGAGAGGTTGCTGGGTCTTCATCTCACTAAGGAACATACAAGCACTGAAATGTTTCTGAAGATGCAAGTAGTTCAAATAGCTGTGGAAAAAAAGATCTGCAAAACTGACTAAGGTGGAAGACAGGGGAACACTGTGCTGACTGATCCCAAGCGTCCTAAGTCTTCTCCCTCTTGCAGCTGAATTGCATATATACCTGCTTTGTTGTGGGCTTGGCAAAGGAGGCCCACTTCCAGACCAATCAGGCCAGGCTCTCAGCCACAAGACCCCTCCCAGAGACCATGAGGATGAGACAGGTCAGGTCAAATTAATAAAATTCCACCCGATAAATTTGGAGACAACAGACTCACGGATGTTCCAGGAACTGATGTTGTCAGGCTCTGATAGTGCCGATTAGACTGGAAGGGCTGTGAACTAACTATCTAAATAAAATAAAATAAAATAAATGAACTCTACATCTAATATCATCTTCGAATGTCATGGATTAAAAGACGACATCAAACACTTTCTAGTTGATCACAATACTTCCCGTCTCTTCTCGTTTCCTTTTTCAAGACGCATGGCATTTTGTACGCGCCGTCCTTTGCATGTTCTCTGCCCCCGTAAAGGCGCTGCGCACACCGTGGCATTACCAAAAGAGTCGCTACTATTTTAGCACCGATCTCCAACTACCTAAAGCGGGCTCTGTGAACTGCCCCTCTGAGAAGACGGTTCAAACCTGAACGATCCGGTGTTCAGGATGAGACAAACACAAAACTGATGAAGTGTCTAAGAAAGATCTTAAATATGTTTAGCTTCTGCTCACGAATTTGAAATAAATGCATCCCACTTAATATTTCTACCGCACTCTTAATTTTTTATTCTTTCTTTCACATTTTACAGTTACAGTTATATTTATTTGTACTGCATTTACTACTTGATTATGATGATTTTCTGGAGTAATTTGTCCGCTTGTATTCAAAAGTGCAGAATAAACTAGTACATATGCAAACTACCGTTTTGCCCTTTAAAACCATATGCAACACCCATATACCTATTTGCTGCTTTTTCTAGTTTAATTAATTAATAATGTTTTTTTTTATATTTGACCTTTATAACTGCATTTGAGTTCTTCCTCCAAGTTTTACTGTAGGTTATTCTGAATTGATTTCACTCTGTAATTTAAAATTAACACCTTAAACACTTTTCATACATGTTTTGATTTGAAATGCACAGGTGGCGCCACTGACGTTAACAATAGCTCCGTTAAATGGAAGTGTTTTGGTAGAAGCGAATCCTTCCTTGCGAACTGTGACAGCAGTCAATGCAGCCACATTTAAAATAACAAGTCCATAAATGTCCGCTTTACAGAACTCTTCAGACAATATGTAATAGATGATTATGCGGTCATAAATAATCAAGTACTGACCGCGCAATATTTTAGTCGACCATTTATAATGAAAGTAGCTCCAACGTTCCTGCTCGACTCGACTTTTAGCTTGAAGCTAAGTTAGCCGAGTAAGCAATTCTTAGCTAGGAGTTTTTGTTATTTTCAGGAGGCAGTGTGAATATGGAGGTAGACGGTCGGGAGTTTTTGAACACTCCACCTGCCAAGACTGTCAGGTTTGGAGGCAGCGTTGAGGAAACATTGGAGAAATATAAGCGGGTGAGTGCTGTCGTTGAGTCAAACTGTGCTAAATAGTAAAAAGCGTTGCTATTGACAACAGTCCAATCCGTGCATTTACACGTTAAAGCAGTCAACATCACAGAATACAAAGAGAAAACAATATCACTTCATTATAACATCTTAATTACGCCACTATCAGTTTATTATGTTTTTTGCCATTTATAACACTTTGTTTTAAAGTCACTCTTACTTATAGGAGCTTTAATTGCAAAAAACCAGCATACTGAAATGATTCCTCTCCCTGGTTTAATGGCTACAGATTTTACACACCTTAAACTTTACAGCAAATACACTCACTGGCCAGTTCATTAGGTACGCCTTACTAGTGTCTTTAGATCCGCCTTAATTCTGTGTGGCACAGACTCAATAAGGTGCTGTAGCAGGCTGCTCATACATGGTGTGAATCACCTGGTTCCACCACATCCATGTAGTAACATGAAGTAGCCATCAGAAGGTGTGTGCTCAATGCTGTGATCTGAACCACTGATACAAACCAGGACGGAGCCACGTTTTCATAATGTTTGAGTCAAATTCTGAACGTTGCAGCATCGCGAATACTCATCAGACCAGGCAGCGTTTTTCGAGTCATTCATTCATTCATCTTCTGTAACCGCTTGTTCCTATTAAGGGTCGCAGGGTCTGCTGGAGCCTATCCCAGCTGTCATTGGGCGAGAGGCCTACGGCCAGTTTTAGAATCACCAATTAACCTATCAAGCATGTCTTTGGGCGGTGGGAGGAAAGCCCAGAGAGAACCCATGTAGACACAGGGAGAACATACAAACTTCCCACCGAAAAGGCTCAGTCGGCCTTTTCGTGTTGAACCCGGGACCTTCTCGCTGTGAGGCATTAGAGCTAACCATCTCACCGCTGTACTGCCCCTGTTTTTCGAGTCGTCTGTCTAAATTCATCTGCTGCCGTCGCTCATCTTCTTCGAGGTTTGACATGTTGTGTGTCCAGAAATGCCCCTCTGCCTGCAGCCACGTCCAAAGTCACTTTAACCACCTTGCTCGGTTCAAATTTCAGCAGATCATCTTGACCATGTCTAAATGTGCCATGTTCAAGGATTCAAGGATTCAAGGATTCTTTATTGTCATTTCTACACATGTTGGTACATATGAAGGAACGAAAATGGTTACTCTGGTCCCGTTTCAAGCCATGTGATTGGCTGATTAGATATTTCCGTTTACCAGCTGTTGAACAGGTGCTGTAATTCATCTGTTCTTCTTTGAAAGGAGACTCAAGTGATCATGAACTGCTGAAACATCAGCTGGCTGATCCTGATGTAAAGGTACGGTAAAGCATCAGCTTGGGATCTGGGTCAAAACAGTAAACCTTTGTCACGCAGCTTTGATTCTGAGTGAGCTTTCTCCCCTCTAACAGGATGCTCAGATCAACTGGCTGCCATAGTTTCGGGGATGTGTGAGCCAGCTAACCAAGGACCATGAGCAACTTATTTATACTATGTTGGTGAGTATGGGGGCGACCATGGGGGTGACCATGGTGAGATCGTGCCTCCGTGCTGAATCTGTGTGTGAATTTTTGTTACTAGAGGCTTCCATTGGTGGGATCGGAGCCAGGCCGTGGTTCCTCGGTAACCTTGTGTCAGTGCAGACGGTCTACCTGTGCGCCTGCCTCAAGATGGTGGTTTCCCACTTTACTCCCACTACGTTCCCTCTGACTGATGTCCAAATGATCGCAAATTAAATCCCAAACTGAGGCCTCTCACGGTGCTGTCAGAGTAGTAAAATGTCTGACTGTGTTTTCTTTTTCAGGGAGGGTGACCATCTGTGAAGGAGGAGTGGATATCTCTGATTCAGATGATGAAGATGAGAGTGAGTAACTTTTTGTATCAATCATCACACTTCATTCTGTCATTAAATACATATTAAATTACACCATACTGCGTTTTTGATTATTATTATTATTATTATTATTGTTTTTATTTTTTAAGCTCTTCCCAGAAACTTCCATCAGTGTTACCAGGCGCTACAGCTCATCACCAGATATGTTCCATCGTAAGTCACCTGCTGTGTCATTCTCCAAGCTTTTGATAGTGATTCTCAATCAGAGGCGTCTTCTTCTGCCAGAAATTGACTTAGTGTGTCATTGGCCTTAGTTCAAGGTGTCAAGACGGATCATTTGAGGGTTTATTTTAATAATCACTTGCACTGACAGTCTGGTTCGTTGCCTTTCGTTGCCTCCTCTCAGGAAGGAAATCTACATTGTTAATGAGTGACGTGGCTCTGGACAAAGAAAATGTTCCTCCTAATGTTCCTATTGGCTGTATCTGTGTCCCTAATCCATCCATTTATGCCAAACATGTCATAGAGCAACACATATGCATTAATATATAATCAGTTCATCAATAAAATGACTAAAATAACCTAATACTTTAGTTTACATGTTATTATAAATATTTGTGCTCTTGTTTTAGCACGGCAGAGCTGAAAATTTTGTGACTGCCATGTCTCCAGATTGGCCGTCCCTATCTCTAGATGTGCCTGCCACATCTCCAGACATGCCTGCCGGCTCTCCAGAGGTGGCTGCCGTATCTCCAGATATGGCTGCCACTTCTCTGGAAGTGCCTGCCACATCTCCAGACATGCCTGCCGGCTCTCCAGAGGTGGCTGCCGTATGGCTGCCACTTCTCTGGAAGTGCCTGCCACATCTCCAGACATGCCTGCTGGCTCTCCAGAGGTGGCTGCCGTATCTCCAGATATGGCTGCCACTTCTCTGGAAGTGCCTGCTGCATCTTCAGAAGTACCTGCCGCATCTTCAGAGGTGGCTGCCGTATCTCCAGATATGACTGCTGCATCTCCAGAAGTGCGTGCCACATCTCCAGAAATGCCTACTGCAGCCGCAGCTGTACGTAGTGCATCTCCAGAGATTCCTGCAGCTTCTGAAGAGCATGCGGAAGATACCCCTGCATGGGGTGACATGTGGTCTACAATAGGGCCATATAGGATAGAGACAATGGAATGGACACCTACACAGTCCACACCAAGAAAATGGGCGACCGTAAGGATCAAAGTGCAACCTTCAGCACTGCCGAAACTGACAGAGATGACACCTAGAGTGCGGTTGTCCAGCAGGCCTCAAACTGCAGCTCTAGTAATACCTGCCAATCCCAATCTGCCTCCTACGGATTATACCCTGCAAAAACTGCAGGCTATTACAGAGCCCATACAGCAGCCTGCAGCAGCTGAAGTACATCCTATTCTCCAAATGCTGCTTGGAAACCCAGCTGAGAAACAGGAGCCTGCTGTCCAGCCTGAACCCACCAGCGCTAGGATTGAGAACGACACTCTACTTCAGATCTCGGAGCTGGAGTTTCACAGAATTATGGGCGAAAGGACCGACAAGATCTCTTCACTGGAGCAAGATAATGCTGCTTAGAGCAGCCCAAGGAAAAGAGGTGAAAGAAGAGATGGCTGTTCTTCACCAGGAGCTCAACAAGAAGGAGAAGATGCATGAAAATGTTTCCCTGCACAGTAAACAGCTAGAAGACGCTCTCCAAGCAGAAGAAAACAAAAGGAAGGAAGCAGAGGCCTGTCTTCAGCAACAAGCAGAGGAGACTGCTAAAGCTAAAGCTGCACTGACTGTCATGCAGACTCAGATGGACGAGCAACATCGTCAGTGGGAAGAGGAAAAGCTCCGCTACATTTCTGAGAACTTAGTGACAACATCAACTATGACAGCTGCAGCCACCAAGATGCAGGAGGACCTGGACAACGAAAGAAAACAGTGGAACCAGGAAAAGGCCGACCTCCAGCAACGGTTACAATCCATGACCGAGGCCATCGAGAAGACGGTGGAGGAGGATGAGGACCTCAGAAAAAAGCTGATGGAAGCAGAGGCCTGTCTTCAGCAACAAGCAGAGGAGACTGCTAAAGCTAAAGCTGCACTGACTGTCATGCAGACTCAGATGGACGAGCAACAACGTCAGTGGGAGGAGGAAAAGCTCCGCTATGTTTCTGAGAACTTAGTGACAAAATCAACTATGACAGCTGCAGCTATCAAGATGCAGGAGGACCTGGACAACGAAAGAAAACAGTGGAACCAGGAAAAGGCCGACCTCCAGCAACGGTTACAATCAATGACCGAGGCCATTAAGAAGACCGAGGAGGAGGAAGAGGACTCTAGAAAAGAGCTGATGGACAAACAACTCGAAGAGCAGACTGAGGAGGCGCCGAAAAAAGCGAAGAAGAAATCTCTGAAGAAGAGATTCCTCAAAATCTTCAAAAGGATTTGAAAGACCCAGCCTCAGCTTGACCTCTGCCATAACCAGCAGCCTATAACCCCCTCCTCCTCCAACCCCCTTTCCCCTAACCCAAACCCCCTTTTGTGTGTGCGTGTGAATGTGAGTGTGAATGATTGTTTGTCCTGTGATGGTGAGGAGCCCTGTCCAGAGCCATAGACATGTATGCATAGACGCCTCGTTGAACGCTGGACCATACGTCAACGTCGGCACATTGGAGAAGGCAGCTCTGTCCCGTGAACCAGTACGAGTCAATGAAGTGAACTTTATTAAGTGTCTACAAAGTATTACAAGTTAATGTCTCTCATACACATTCACTCATGAACGTATATAGTCAGAAACCGATAGGACATTGAACAACAGACATTGTTTATGGTTCCTATTAGTTTTCCTGTTGAATTTCTACGTTTGTGTGTGAATGTGTAAATGAAAGTCGTTAACTTACAGCACTTTGAAGAAGACGCTTAATTGAGTTCATTCCATTGACTCGTATTGGTTTGCGGGACAGACCTGCCTCCTCCAATGTGGTGGCGACGTTGCTGTACGGTCCAGCATTCAGTGAGGCGTCTGTGTATACATGTCTATGTCCAGAGGGGCCTGGTGTCTCTCTGTATTAACCCTGTGATGTACTGGCAGCCTGTCCTTACGGTATTGGGCAAAACATCTTTTGTCCATTTCCTACAGGAGCTACAGACATCAGCAGGGATCTGCTCCAGCCATCTACGGACAATGAATGAATGAGTGAGTGAATGGTTTCATTAACAAAATAAAAAAAAACACACACACAACATACACTAATGTTTACATGTCTGAGTATTTACAGTAGCATGATAGAATTTAAGAAAAAAACAAAGCCAAAGTCATTTTCATGTAATTGTGCAGAATATAATTCATGTGGTTATTCTTTTATGGTATGGTTTCATTCTTTTTCAAAATCAGTAATCAAAGATGAACATGTAACTCATGGGTGATTATACCTTGCTATAGATTCATGAAGCATACATTTCTTTGTCTCTGAGAACACAGAACTGTCTAAAATTATTTATATATTAATTACAAGGAGTCTCAAATCAGGTTTAAAATAAGTAAATAGGATTGTCTGTGAAGGTTCTCAGTCATACAGGTCATGGTATATCCCCAAAGCGTTTAAAAAACTTCTCAAAAACTCTTCAAGCCCAGTTGCCTTTTTTAAATGCTTTTTGGATAAACAGGGAATTAATATTAAAAATATGAATTGAGTATGAACAGTAATAGAAACACTTAATTATTTTTTTTAACTTATTTCTGGTGCACTATTTCTGTTCACTAGTCTAAAAGGAGGCAAAATAAAAAATAGCCTACATAATTAAAATGAACTTAACATCGTTAACATTGTTCCTGTCGTTAAAACAGATACATTCATCTTAGTTTGCACGAATCTATGGGTTTGATCTTTTTTTCTCCATCAATTATGGTTTTAAACAGATTAATATTTTCTTGGTTTTCTTCTCATCAGATCCTTATTTACATGGCCTAACATTTAATAAGGTGCTTGAGCAGTAGTGGCAGTTTTATCAACCTTTCAGAAACATCAGTGTCCAGGACCACAAATGAGAAACATGCAGCTCTGCAGGATAAGAGAAATCACCCCTAACCCTATATAGTGGTTATTATTTCCATCCTCCAGTTAAATTAATAAATACGGAGATTAATAAGAGTCAAAATAAAGAATGAAAAAATATTTGCAGTAGACACCTCCCCCCTCCAATACACATCGGAGGGACAGCAGTGGAAGTGGTCTGCTACGGGTACCTGCCGTCTAACAGCGTGTGTGTGTATTCTAGGTGAGTGCATCCTGGGCTGACATTGAGGAGGCGGAAGAAAATGCAGTCCAGAACCAGAGGACAGAGGATAAGTCTGAAGAGGGACTCTGATAACAGGTAACAGTCAGCACGGTTTTTGCTGATTGCTCTGTGAGAGTGTTAGCCTTAAAATCAGCAGCTGAAATGTTATTCAAAGGATTGACTCTCCTCTCGTTTCCTGTCAGGACGAGGCAGGTCAGCAAATAGCCCGCCAGGAAGACCTCCATGGCTCATCCGGTGGCTGAGAGGCTGGACAGCCTCATGGCTGTGCTGCTGGTGTACATCAAGGACGTCTGTCATGTCAACGGTACATGGAGAGCTCAGCTTTTCACTAAAAGAATCCACAGCTTTAAACATGATACTGACCAATATAGACTCTGACTGAGTAGAACAAGATCTAAAAGACTCATTTAGTGGTTTTCATTTACTTTGTTTTCTCTCTCAGGCTCTCAACTGAGTTTTTTTTTCTTTAGCTTTTGATCTGATCAAACTGTCCCCCTCTTCTCTGCGTTGTCCTACAGTACTGTGCAGGCCTGTCTGGACTTGCTGATCAACTGGATCCATTGCTACATCGACAGCCAGGACAGCAGCGGCAAGCAGGTGTGTTGTGACACCAGCCCGCACGGGGCCTTCTACACGGCCTGCCAGTCCGTCTTCTACGCGCTCATCTTCAGACACAGAGCCCTGCTGGAGGCCGACATGAAGAAAGGTAGAAAATCTGAACTGTGGCAACACAGCAACATGTCAGATAATGATCAAATAATAATGTCAGCGTGCTTGTCTGTGGGTCAGGTCTGGAGTACCTGCAGAGTCTGAACCTGGAGCGGGTGATGATGTGTCAGCTGAACCCTCTCAATATCTGCCTGCCCTCTGTCACCAGCTTGTTTGCTGCCATCACCAGGTACACAGCTTTACTTTATATAGTCTGTATATGTCTTTGCACCAATAGTAGCCAAGTAACAGCCAGCTGGCAGTCTGTATATAAAGGTACAAGTTGTTTATGTGTCCTCCGGGTCATCTACAGCTGTATTTGTCGTGTCCATTGCAGGAAGTACCAAGTGGTGTTCTGCTACACCATCATAGAGAGGAGCAACCGCCACGCCCTGCCGGTGGTCTGCAGCTCTGGAGGAGGAGACTGCGTCAGCACCAACACCAACCCCCTGGACAGCTTCTTCCCCTTTGACCCGTACGTCCTCAAGAGGTACAGCCATACAGTTATTCTCTAATCAAAGAAAATGTGACCAGACTGAAGCAGCCTTAGTCACATTTAAACATGGTATTTCCATTATTTTGCTTTCACAGATTGTCTGTTAGTGTTTAAATCTTCACAAGAAATTCTTGAGCTGAACTCACAGGGCCCCACAGCAGCATCACACACGCTAAGCATTGTGAGAGATGCGGGAGATGGATGACGTGAGGCACTTTTCTCAAATGGCCGTGACCGTCGAAACACGCCGTTCAGAAGACACTGAGCTGCACACAAAACAGCCCAACAGGTGAGTTGATGGTGAATCAGTGGACGAGTCCTTGAACTCACCTTAACTAACTTGTCCAGCAAAAAGTCCACATACTGAACTTGGAGGCACTATTATATTTGATCACCTGTCCATGGGTGTGTGTTTCCTTCTTACGCCCAGCTCTTACGAATCAAACCTCCGCAGTCCAGGCGGTGTGGGTTCACCTCCCTGTGCCGTCCACAGGCCGTTCGCCAATGTGTTTTTCTACGACCTGCTCTTCTATAAGGGCGCCATTGTCATCTTCCTCAGCCTCATCTGGTGGGTGTTCTGGTACTCCGGGAATATCGAGGTGCCCCTGGTGGAGCTGGAGGATGATGTCGGGTTGCTGAAGATAAACAAGGGCGACTTGAACGGCATCGGCGGTGTGATGAGGCGGTTGTCCAGCCGCGTCTCCAGCAGCATCAGGGGCTCGTTCCGCAGGACCGGAGCACAGTCCGGCAGCCGCGCGCCCTGCTCGTGGGAATCAGCCACGTTGCCATGGATGCGATGCCCACGTATGAAAACATCCCGCACGGTGCTGTCTCCTCAGTGGCCGGCTGTCACGTAGTGATGCTGCACACAACCACAGAGTTCACCGACATAGTCAACAGGTGAGAGAGAATAATAATCCTTTTTTTTTTACAAAGACTCGTTTTTAACAGGAAGAAACCACGAGCTGAATGCATGAGCTCATATGGCTGCGACCCATCTGGTTGAGGTGTGACAGAAAAGGAGAGTACTATTAAAAGTACAAGATTAAAACATAATAAAAGACCTAATGTAACGGCTAATAATAAAAATGAGTTCTAAGAAGGCATTAAAAAAACAAGGCAATGTCTGGGTTGGCCTGATATGCAGAGGTGAGCTATGACATTATTAAAACGTTGGTTAGTTTTTTTTAGAATGTGCCTCTTGACTGTAAATTTACCGTAAATAAAGTAAGATCTATGGGACAGATTAAACTTTAATAAGGACGTTCTCCGTGCTGAGTACAACCTTTTTTTCTGGTTTGATTTGGTTTAAATGCCGAACTAAAACAAAGAAAAGCTGCCTGTAGCTGCAGCAGTAAAGAGTCTTATGGGCAATGGGCGATCATTAACCACCTGCCACTGGTTACTGAAACACAAGGCCTACCTGTAACTTCCCTGAAAATTGCAGATGGATGGAGAAGCGTCCGATAAAACACTCTGAAATGACTTTCTGATCACAACCTGCTGTGATCGTTCATTTATTTCCTTTCCAACAGAGACTTAATTAGATCCTTGGAGAACGTGACCTACAGAGTCCTAAGCTGTCTTCACTTGACTTCAACTGATGCTGAATTTTAATTTTACTGTTTGTGTCTGAAATTATGAGAAATCATTGAATGAAATAATTCACTGTAATATCTGCACAAGTGCTACCTGCTGCTGAGTTTAAGAAGACTTGAGAATGGATATTTTCTCAATGAATGTTCGGTTTATAATCAGACTGAGAGACTTCACTGTGCGAGGAGCAGCAGCACCAAAGGCCACGATAATTACGTGAACTGCGAATGGCATCACAGGACTCGACCAGAGAACTTGTTTACATTGAGGTACAAGAAGCTGAGCTCAGCCCAAATTTAACCAGAACATCTACACCTGAAATCTGAACCGCCACCAGACTTGGATTTTTCTGCTGACCACCAGCCAGAGGGCCTCTACCCTTTTTCGTTGAGTCCCAGCTAACTATGTTACTCCTGCTAGTTTAGACGAACAGTAGCAATGTAGGGGTTCCAATTCACAAAGAAAAGTCTAGAGTATAAATGTCCAGAGCAGAGGTCTTCAACAGTGGGCCCATGACCCCTGTGGGTCCACAGAGGTACTGCAAGGGGGTTGCGAAAGTTTTGGTTGATTAGACATTTTTTTACCCATCAGTTTGAGGGTCCTTGGCCTGGAAAACTTTAAAGATCCCTGGTCCAGAGGTAACGTGGAGGTGAGACGGCAAACGTAACAACCATGCTTACATCAACAGACATTGGAAACATCATGTCTTTCCCCCAATTTTCAGGTTTTATGTATGGTTATTTTCTCTGGGTTTTAATGCTAATTAAGTCTATGGGATTTTCACTGTTTTTTCTACAGTAATGAACCCTCAGATCGCAATTGTTTGTCCAACCTAGCAACAGTAGCAACACAGGAAGTTGGAATTTGGGGGGGCAGCGACGAGAATAAAGAAAGCACATATAGTTTGTTTTTACAACCTACAGGAATGTCAGGTAATATGCCCCAGATAAAGTGTTGAACTACAAATAACTTATCCATTTATGAAAACTCTGTTGTTTAGGAAACGATCTTGACTTGGGATAGAATTTAGTTGTGTTATGGGGTTTTCAAAAAACAAAGCTGAAACAAAAGCACTTGGATTTTCTGGGGTTCTGACGACGTTTCCACTCCAAGTCGCTTTATTTAGTTCTAAATGTTTGGTGAGGAGTTTAAAGTTGTTAATTACTCTTGCGTGTTTCCAGCTGTAACTGAAATGTCTGCCGTGCACAAGGCTTAGTGCAAGACTCCTTTGTCTCAGAGAGCACAGAATTACTCCATCCATTTCTGGTGTTGATGCTACTCCATAGAGGATTGGTACACCACCTGCTGGAGAAGGGCTCAACATACAGTGCAAAGAATGTTTTTAATCTGGGACCATTTTGCGCTTGCATCTGTCATGTTCCCTGGCATTATTAAACACAATATGAGTTAATTATTATTTCAGTGTCAGTCGTCAGGGCCAGAGACCAGAGAGAGTAATTTATTGATGCATACATGGACTTGCCATTTTGGTTGGAATTAATATGGTTTAACCTCTGCTTCAAATGTAACATAGTAGAATCTATCCAGCAGAGAGAGAGTGGGCATAGTGAATCAAACTTAACTTTATGGATTTAAAAATTAAAAGCGCGTTCCACTATGCTTTCAGTCAGTGGTGACATCCTGCCTGACAAAATGAACTGCAAATCATTTTCCAGTAAAAGCTTTGTAATACATCTGGGAAGCTGTGGCACTTTTGCAACACACTGAATTCAGAAGCACTCTTCAGGATGTGCTTCATTTGCCCATATGCGGAATGCATGATTGATTACCTCGCAAACCTGGGAGATATTTTAACTTGTCACAACAGGGAGAGCAAATACGTAATTGGCATCATTTATTGGGACTGTGCTCCGTGCATTTCAGTGCACGAGTACGCCATGCAATCAGACACAGCATGGGCCGACACACTGCAGGGCTCTGGAGCCACTGAACCTGAACGGTGTGCAGCTAGATTATCTCTGCTTCCATGGCATGCCAAGGTTTGGGGCTTCTGTTTTTGTGTGTGTGGATGAAAATGGAAAAGCAGCATCAAATGCACACAGGGACCTGCTGCTCAAAGCTTAATTTCAATAAATTCAAATTTATTTCAGTAAGCTTCATTTGAAAGGAAAGGATGAAATTTATTGAAGTAACAGGAGTTCGCAGAAATAAATATATAGGATGTGATGAATAGTGGCATTGTAGAGTAGATGAAGGTAGCAGATATGGACAGGAACCCCAGGAGTGTATATGCTGGTGGTGGATAGGTTGATGGAGACTTTAGTTGAGACCCTCTGGAGAGCCAGGGTTAGGAGAAGATGGGGAGGAAGAGGGCTGCACGCACACTAGCTAAAAGGCAGAGTGACAGAAATGTAATGAATTCAAAGAAGGGACACTGATTGGCTCGGCAAATGCTTTGGACAAGAGCAGTGATGCTGAAATTGAAAATGAAGGGATTTACAGAGCACGGGCAAGTGGAAGGGAACACTGCAGCAGAAATGGTCAAATCTGACGGTGGATCATGAGGCTGTATAGATCTGTTTCGCTGAACTTTAACACCTACTTCATTATAATTTTGGCCACTTGAACGTGGGGCAGTTGAACGTGTTAAGAATACACCAGTGGTTTACACAGAAAAATGAAAAATAACTTCCCGCTATGAAAGCAAGATTTAAAAAGCCAACATTTATGTACATGTACGCTTTATGGCAGGTTGTTGTATTGACTGTCATTCCATAGTGAAACCATCCAGCATCTTAACTGAGTCAAATCCATTGTGTTAGTGTTAATAAATAACAAATGTAAATGTAAATCATGCACACACACAGAGTATAGTGAGCACACCTGGAGAAGGAAAAAGTTTATGGGTTAGGTGCATAGCTCAGGAGCATAGATGTAGATTTGTTTCAAACCTAAGGTCCAAAGTCCAAAAAAACAAGGGGAAAACGAAAGCAACACCCCATTCAAGCTCAAAACATTAAGCTGCCTTTCTTGTTTTTTGTGACCTGGATGACCAAGATCAATGTTCAGGCCCACCATAGAAAGTATAAACATGGATGACGAAACCGCTCCTTAAAGCTGAAGCCAAGGCAAGTAGAGCTCCCCCTAGTGACTGGCTGCAGTATATGTCATCAGCCCCACCTCCGCCATGTTAGTGGATGGGACTTGGGCAAAACTAAAACACTAAAACAGAAGTCAAATTTATTTTGGTTTTTCCAGAATGATTTCTGTCATTTTAGGTCGTTAATATAATGTTGATGCATATTTAAGTTATTTTTTTGGATATGATTTGTTTTAGTTAGCTATTTGATGCTATAGAAACAAGAGGTGACATAATGGCAATCACTAGTTGCCATTCCAACCACTCCGTCGATATTGCGGCTCCGCATGTCTTCATTCTCAGACCATACTGTGCAGACTGGCTCCAAACTTGCATGATGGCACTGCCGATATCCCCAGGGAAAGAGCTTCAATTTGGCCAGTTCAAGGATGTGGCGATATGTTGTTCATATTTATACAGTATGAGCCCCACTCATGACATGGTGTGGCCCACACCTAGCCTGGACAACATTTAGCAGTGCCGCAAAGCAATGTAAGCAAACAATTACCCAGACAAAGCCCAGATAATGTATTTTTGTTTTGTTTCAGTTTTTTTTGGCACCAACTTGTGACCACTGTCAGATTCCTGTATTTGAATGCTGTTGGAATTAAAAGTTGTTTTTGTATTATTTGTCTGTTCTGTTGAACAACATGACCTGAAGGCAGCATTTCATGTGACAGCGCGTCAGGGAGAGGTGGCCCTTTACCATCTCCGCCCCTGTCCTCGCAGAGTCTTTGAACGCCTCTGACTAAAAGTTAGCTAACGTTTGCTTTGTGTCCCACTTTATATAAAAAACTTCGCAACAGGTCTGAAATCTAGAAATAAAAGTCCCAGAGTGATGAATGTGTTATTTGTACTTTTACTTTCCTGACTCGAGCTCCCCACAGAGCCTCATGCCTGTGTGTGCACAGCACTCAGAAATCCGCTATGGCAACAGGGGAAAAAAGGAGGAAAAAAAAAAGGAAAAGATTTGACAACATGGCGCACTTTCCTTGAGAAAAGTTTCTCCTGAACGCCACACGGCTCCGTTTTTTTGTACTTTTCCTCGCAGTTTGTCGACTCTCACACTGCAACGTGGACTTTCTTGGCTAAATTTGGAACACTTCTTGATGCACAAAGAGTCAAAGTCAACAAAGAGTGTGATGGGATGAGAGCGATAACCAGTCGCTGGAACCAACGCAGTCAGACAGGATGGAGAAGCAAGCGACTCTGAAAGAAAAGGTAAATAGATTCACGAAAAACCTCCATACTCTCTCGTGCGAGCTGTCATTTGGGTAGTTGTTGGCATTTTAGTGCCCTCAGAATCACTTTTTACCCCGAGTCCTGAACAGGAAATACCAAATGACTATTCCTGCGAAAACCTCGTAAAAGTCCTCTATCGATTTTCCAGTCATGCATACGGCTCTGTACTACTGCACCGTGGATGTGTGGGCTCTCCTGGCGCAGACAGTAAGCAACACAAATGCGATTTAAATGTCAACGGAAGCTCATACAGATTACTAAATACTTATTTTTGTCTGTGCATGGAGGGAGAAGTTTGCACTGCCAAGATCTTGCAGTGGCTTCAAGATCTTGGTTTATGTTTTGCCATGAGCAAATCCTCTTAATTCCCCAAACAGAATTGTAAATATGTGCAGCACTTGAGGCTGGATTTGTCTTTGGAGAGTTGGTTTAATCTCTATCTCTGTCTCCTTATGAGTGCACTGCTAGGGTGTCCTCTGTATTGGTGCAGGCTCTTATTATCTCTTACTCTCCACCCTTCCTGCCTAGTGCTGCCCACATACAGCAGGCAGACCCCTGTATGTATGTATGTTGTCAGCACAGAGTGAACTTTCCTATAAAAAATCCTGCACAATCTTGAGCTCTGGAAGCATTAATCTATAATAGATGCCTCTCCTGACACTTCTTTGCGAGCAGACCTTTGAATGTCAGCATGGGTGACACTGTGCATGTCGCCCCCTCGGCCTGTTTGTGGGCTGGTAGGTACAGTTACTGTTTTAAAAACCCACAGTGCACATGTTTGCCTTATCTGGGGATGATCTTTGCAGCACAGCTGAGATTCTACCAAAGAAAGCACTTTAAAGTCAAAGTAAAGCAAGGAATCTGCCCTCTCCTATCTCCATGTTGCCATCTGGGTGAAAAATCATTTAAAAGTTGTCAAAAAGATTGAAAAAAGGAAGGTGGAAGAGTGCAGTTGATTGCCCCTGCACTGTAACTTGATGATAAATCTACTTGATACCCAAAAGCTGCTCATTTCTGCTGCTTCTACTCCCCGGCCCTCTGGAAGTAATTACCAAGCCTGCCCTATCCCAGAATTCAGTCCGAGGAGGTGTGGTGAGAAAGAGGTATAATGGAAGCCGGCCCAAAAACCATGCAACCCGAGATGAAGGTCATGATTCAGTAATACTCAGCAAACCGTCAACACTCACCTACTCGCTGTAATCAGTCAGACGATCGTACGGATTTGGTGCAGTCACTGCAAGATTTGAGTCGGTATAATTGGTCTTCCTGACGGCTGTTTGGTGAGCGTTTGAAGCCGAGCGTAAACGGGAACAGAAATGCCACAATGCAGAAGGCTTTGGTGTAAGCCAGGTGTTATTTTGTTATCAGATCAATGAAGATGTCTTTATTAAGTCGAAATCTGCTCTGCTCCCGTGTGTTTGAACTGCTGTGTTTCTTGATCCAAGTTGAAGTAAATGGCTTTGAGCAGCGGTATAGAGCTCTGGGCGTCATGTGACTTTTTTTGGTGACACCGCCATATTGGCAGGAAAACTAAAACTGACCAGTACAAGGCAAACCTTAACAACATATATACTGTATCATTCCCCATGTGTGCTTTTTTTAAGCACTGAAGAGCTGGCACAGACAATGTTCCTGACAGTATCTGGATATATATAACTACCTCATTAACCTTCCTTCGTCCAACACCAGAGAGTCACTGAGGAGATTCATGACAGTAATGCAATAACAAGTAACTGTTTAATCCCAAAGTTTTTTCTCATTTTCTCATTGTAAGTAGTTTTAGTCCTGAATGAGCAATACCCCTTTGTAATCCACGTTATAAACTTTGCTCTATAGACACGGGCTTCATTTTTAACTACAGTGACAGGAAGTGAAAAGTAAGCCTTTGATTTCTAAGCTGAATCTCACCTAAAAGTCTTTATTTACACAAAAGCTTTGAGTTTAATACCTAAACTTGATTCTTTTGAAACATTTGTTTAATCTGTAGCTGGCGTCAAAGGTTATGAAGCTTGTGGTATTCATCGTTGGTTTAAAATAACTCAGAGCTGTTGGTTTAACTGTGTTTTCATGTTGGATTTAACAGCAGCACGAACTACATCCTCCAGAGTGATCATAGAGTTGAATTACCACCTCTCTGATGCTCTTTCAACATAAACAGAATAGTATAAGAGTCATGGAGGGGATTATTTTGGAAAGTGGATGTGTAATTGAGAGGGAATATACCCAAAAGGCAAAAAAATATTAGTATGTTTTAGATGGAAATTTAGACCTTGCATGTTCTGTTAAAGCGCTAATGTTTGACTTGCTGTTCTGAGCCATATTAAAGCACCCTTACTATATATGGATCACAACCTTCCTGTCTTTTTGTTCATTACACCAGACAATAAAATGAACTTGTCATAACAGGAAAATCACAGGTGGCACAAATAATGCTAAGGGCAACTTTGTTGTTTGAGTAGCGCCTCAAACCTGAGAACTGAAGGAAATGTGTTTCCCCATCCATTGTTGAAGTCCCACTGAGCAAAGCACCCAACCCCCTGAGGTCCTCTGGGCGCTGCACCTGCCTGCCCAAGGCCCCAAGTGTGCTGGCTGGGTTAAATGCGTTGGGAAATGTCCAAATGTATGTGCAATAAAATATGGTGGCTTGATTTAGTTGAGTGTCTCTAAACGTCGTATCATTAGTATGCACTGTACAAGGGCAACATAAATCACAATTCAGACATTATCAGTGACTGTATTTCACATGCGCTTCGTCTGCTACATGTCAAAATATGTTCTGTGAAAAGCTTTATTTGATCTCATATACACTGATCAGCCACAACATTACAACCACTGACAGACTAAGGCAATTATATTGCAGTGTTCTGCTGGAAAACTTTTTGACCTGGGATTCACTAGATCCCAAACTGATCAAGTTTCTGTGGGATGATCCACAGAGGCCCCTCCCCTCACAAGGCCCACACCCATTCTCTGATGAGTCACAACTGTTTCAGAGGCACAAGGGAGACCTACACAATATTAGGAAGTGACTGTTCTGCCTGATTGGTGTATAATATCGCATATATGCTTTGTCTTTCAAAAGTACCCTACTTATTATTTATTCATCAGTTTCCATTTCATTACACTTTAGCTACATGGTCAAACTGTCCTGCTGCCAATGGATGGTAGACATGTTGGCGTATCATGGCAGGTGAGAGCACAGGTGTAATTTGATAACATTAAAAATGACTGCTTTCCATTTGAATGAGCTACTTCACAGGCCTTGGCATTTTTCATGCTGGCTCGCTGTCATGGCTTACTCTGGATGGAGCGGAGCCATCTTCCAAGAATTTGTTTCACCTGTGCTTCTCCCACTGTAGCAGCTCAAAATATCAGCTATGCAAACGTCAGTCAAGTGTAAAGGGTTGTGTTTGAGTCAGTCCCCTCTCTCTGTCCATGTCTCCAGTTTTCAATCTTCGGCTCCCGGACAGCGTGCAGACCGATCCGGTGCGTTACTGGAGACGACGGGGCCAGGTACGGCCTCAGCAAGGCAGAGTTCATGGAGAAAGTGCAGCAGAGCAACGAGGCGTGCCAGCGAGGTGACTTTCAGGCGGCTGTTCATTTGTACAGTGATGCACTGCAAGCCGACCCACAGAACTGTATCCTGTACAGCAACCGCTCAGCAGCTTTCCTCAAACTGGGCCAACACCAGGCGGCTCTGGATGATGCCGAAAAAGCTTGCGAGCTTAATCCCAAGTGGCCAAAGGTAAGTGTGCCACAACAGCTTTAACTGTGGGTTCAGTGAAATTGTAGATCTTCTTCTCTGACAGCAAAACAAAAGAAATGATCGACTAGGGCACCAGTAGTTTTTTCGCTGTCGGGAATTGAAAATCTCAAGCGTGAATCTAATTTCTAATTTGGCTCTGACGCCAATTTGGGTGTTATCAATACCTAGATGCAGAGTTTGAAATGGGGATGTGCTGTTTTTAAAATGTGTGAAATACAAAGTACAAAAAAAGCTATTTCTTCACAAGGGTGGCTGATGACATTGATTGTTATATTACTACTGCGCTGGAAATTATTTTGTCTCTCAGCCTTTTTCTGTCTCGCAATTATTCTGTGATTTATCTTTGAATTGTTTCAAATTCCAATCACATTTTCACTCTTGTGGCTGCTGATCAATACAAACTTTTCTGGGGTCTTGTCTTTGATCTTGTCCGGGCCGCATGGACTAACCTGAGATAGATTTCACATTACTCAGCCAGGGTAGATCAGTGGGGGACCAATTCCTCTCAGTGATAGAAATGCATTGATTTCGCGATTTAGCGTGGAGAGATACTTTTGTCTTTCCAGAGAGAGATTGATGATAATGTGGTAGAGTGGTATTGGCGATAATTTGTCGCTACCAGTGATAGATCAGTGGCTACCTCTGCTTTGATTGGAGCTTGTGTATCTTCAGATGCTCAGGTAGGTTTCCTTAGGCTTGTGACTGTCACTTTATATTACGTACATAACGTTGCTGCATGTTTTTACATTTATGTTGTTATAAATGTACAGTTAGTACATGTGTTTTTTTTTTCATTTTTCATTTGATATCACAAATTCCACGAAAATAGTTGCCACTTCTCTCTCTGCAGCGTCTGAGCCTTAACATGGCGTACATCTCGTTCATTTCATAACCCTCCGAGGCCAGTGAGACCAAACTATAATTGAAAATCACTGCCAAAATCATTCTCCTCCTCTTTATATGCTATCCAAGTACAATGAACTCTTTGTGGTTTGACTGGGGGATGGTTGGCTTAATCTAGACTGTGTAGCTCTGCTTATTCTTGGATTTACTGCCTGACAGCTTCGAGTCTCGTGTTCAAGTTTTCAATCTTACTGATGATGTATGGCTTGACCCTTGTGTCTTGCTTTGTAAGATGAGACGAAGGGATTAATGTGTCTGTGGTATTGTCAATTATACGGACGGTTTTGCGTACTATGTTGAGGTTTCAAATTTAATGTCTGGAGTCACCACTAGGGGTCAGTCTCGTCAAACTGGAAGGATTTCCGGGGATTTGTCTGTGCAGGACAAAAAAAAACACTTGAATTTCCAAACAATTTTTTTTTCACATTTATGTGGAGAAAAAAACATGTCCAAGTAAAGCTAAATTTCAGCCTTCATTCATGGAAGAAATGTTCTTGAGCATGTGAGTTTTGTGAAAGTGTGGGTGGAGGACAGGTTCACAACAAATCTGGCTTCTAATATAAAAAAGAAAAGAAAAAAACCCATTCAGTCCCATCTACACCCAGACAGAGTAAGGTGATTTGGTGTTTTCACATCCGCTGTGTGAAAACACCTTATTATGAATATATGAATGAATAATGGCATGTGCTGCCTCAAAGAATCAGTTGGTAATGGCGATCTTGACGCTTCTGGCCTCGAGGAGAGCGAGGCTTGATTTTGTGCAGTCCATCTGCCGTGGCCGGATGTTTGATGACGGAACGGGGATTAAATCACAGGAGTGTGCTGGCATTCAGATCCTGCGTGAGTACATAATATCATCAATCATACCTCCCTATGACTGCACTCCTGGCTTGGCCCATCAAACAGTGACAGGCATGGGTTTGCTGCCCCAAGCACCAGTGAGCAGCCCGCCCCCCTGAAGCCCACAGCCAGCCTATGGAGGAACTCCCTGTCTAATCTGTCAGCTTTCCCTGCTGTAAGTGCCAGAAAACACATTCTGAAAGAAGAAAGAAAATGTGTAGTTTAATGACCCAAGACAGCTTTAGGCCCTTTGTACCTCTCCCTCTTACTGAATATAAAAAGATTAAATGGGGACAAAATATGGTGTCATTTCAGAGACAATGGCTGCTCACTTTATGTGTCCGTCCATATTTTGTCTCTGTGATCTGGTGTGGGAGGGAATCTGGGAGAAAATATGTTGAGTATGGTCATGCTTCTTTTTCTGTTCATTAGTAGTTTCTTCTGAAGAGGTTTTTTATATATATACATTCCAGCATCTGTTCGCACGGAGCATTTGGCAATTCTGGGGCTGGAAGGACAATAGTCTTTCTAAATGGAATCACGGTCTATTCTGCTCCTCCATCTGGTCGCTCCCTCTCAACACTGCTCTTCTGGTGACATGTTAAACAAACAGCCCTGTCTGCTATCACTCCCGTTCTCCTGCTTGAGCGCTGACAGGAGAGTTCCTCGGGAACCTAAAGACAACTGGCACTGCAGCGTCAGGGGAAGCATCTCTATCATTTGCATATCTTCTTCTGATTATAGGTTATGATGGGTTCTCATCAGGGGTATTCTGTCTCCTCAAATGTTCATTGCAGAAGTACATTGGAATTGCGGATGACACGCTTTTACAATGTTTCTGATGAGGCTGCAATATGTTTTTTTTTAATTTTCTTCAGTTTATGTCGTCATTTGGGGACATAAAATGTCCATTTACATTCCAGTGGATCTGCTTTTATTTGAGACAGTGAGTGTTTGCATTGAAACTTTAATTGCAGCGGCACTGTATCTACTAATTGCGTGAGGAGTGGCTGCTGACGCCCTGATGAGGCATAAAGCTTCTGTTTCCTGCGGTGCTGCGTGATGACACTGGGTTCTGCTGTTACTGTACTGGGAGCAGGAAGAAAAGAATCATGCGCATGTGTGTGTGATTTAAAGCCCTCATGCTTTGCCACTCTCAGCGGCGCTCTGCTTTTCATGTGGATGAAAACCACTGGGGTGTAATGCTTCCCTGTTGGTTTGACAGTCCGTTAAACCAGCTCACATCTGATCTCTGTGTGTGTAAAGAATGAAGAACCTGTCCTTTGATCTCGTGTGGAGAGTGGCTACAGCTCTTTCTTCTTCTTTCCATTCACACCATCTGAAATATTTATCACATCTTGTCTGTTATTTTGACACGTGCTGAATAATGAACAGACGCCTTAGTCAGCTAAAGTGCTGTGAAATAAAGTGCGTATTTGTGTTAGTGGAGCAGAGAGCATGTACATGTGGGGTGCAATGAATTCATTTGCACGTATTCAGTGTAAAATGACTGAAGTCCTTGAGAAGATGGAGCTATGCTAGCATTCACATACGCTAGCTTGATTGATAGATAGAGAGATAGATAGAGAGTAGATACAACTACTGGATGGATTTCTCATTAACTTTGGTGACATTTGGTACCAACACACCTGATACAGGAAGGAGAAACATGCTAATTCCTTGACTTTCCATCCACTGTTATCATCAGGTCCATATTTATATTAATTTGTCTAGTACACTTTGGTTTATGACTGTAAACATCCCATCATCTCAGCTCTGCGTAGCTTTTTATTGCTAATTAGCACATGTCACATGCCTGAATAACGTACTCTAATCAGTTTGTATATAAATATACACACCAGTCATAACACTGATGATCTCATTACGATGTAACGTTCTTCAGGGAAAACTTGGTCCTGCCTTTTATATAGACGTTGCTTTGCTGCCAGTGTTGCATTAGGATGCAGTGTTCCTTGCATCATGGTGCCATATATTTTCTACATATGCGATGCGTACGCTATCCATATGATGCAAAAGAAACACATCAGACGAGGCCATGTCCTCCAGAGTACAGTTCTGATGCTCCTCTGGTCATTGTCGGTATCTTTACAGCGTTTTGACGCCTTTTTATCTGAGCCAGCATCAACTTCTTTCTTTTTTTTCCAGCAATTTGAGCTACAGCAGTTTGTCTGTTAGGCAACTGCTTGCAATTGCTGATTGGGAACACAAGAGCTGCAGTTTTCACAGTCACAGTCGCCCAGCCGTCGCCGTTTAGTTCTTCTTGAAATCGCTCAAATCCTTCCACTTGCTCATTTTTCCTGCTTCTAATGCTTTAATATTGAGGGTAAGATGTTCCCGTCCTCCCTTATGAATCCCACCCACTGACGGGCGCCATGATACCAGGATAATCGGTGTTACTCACTTGACTTTTAATGTTGTGGCTGATGGTGTAAGATCAAATACCCTACACTTAAATATCAGATAATATCATATAAGATGATCCGGTATCGGATCATTATCAACTAGTTGAAGAGTTTAAGTAAAGAAAGAAGAATGAAAGAATGAATGAGACACAATAAAAACAGCTAAGTGTTGAGTTCTGAATTCCTTGTATCGCTGAATATTTATAATATCCCTTGATGCATATTTATGATGCCGGTTTGATCTGAAAGAACTGAACGCAGATGACATCAACCTGCATACCTGCCCACAGTTATGAATAAATAATTATAAAACGTGTACGCCTCTAGTTAGACAGGAGAATACCAGTAGACAGCAGAGACTCGTTATAATAGCGTGCGGAGGACGTTTCTCACCATGTTGCCTTCTCAAATAAGATCTGTTGTCTCTCGCAGTTTCGCGCAGATGATTGAGTTTAATGAAAAATGGGGCACGGGAGCTCACCTACAGCTACATAACAGCCACACTGACAGGGCGCACTTCATGATCGTAACTGTCAGAAGTAATTACCGAAGTTTTCAGAGCAACTCAGACGTTCAAAGTTGAGTGGTGAGTGTAATGGAGATCTGGGCTTTCATTACCTCAGCAGTGGCATCGGTTCATGGGCTTGATTGGCAGAGAATATTGGAACTTAAATGAGCATTTACGCACACGCTCTCATTTTTCATTCTTTATGGAGTGAAGCAGACATTTTGGGGCATCATTTTACAATGGCAGCTTGCAGACGTTGATTGATCCGTACCAGTCATAATTTCTAGTAGTGCTTAAGTCACCCTCCAGCTGTCTCAACAACATTTAACATTATTAATGAAGATGTTTAGGACTGCTTCATATGTAACATTATAACCTAATAGTGTGTAGGTCTCCCTTGTGCCAGTTGTGATGCATCAGAGAATGGACATGGTCCTTCTGTTTTCTGAGTTGTTCCTAAAGCGTTTTTGTGTGTGTGCCTGTGTCAGGCTGCATCCTGCTGGGGATGGCTGCTGCCATCAAGGAGTCACTGCTATGGGGTGGGGATGTCTGGTCTGGTCCAAAAGTTTCCCAGCAGGGTCTCTGTGATTGGTGTGTACCTGTAAAAGGCAGTTGTTGCTTGAAGTTAGAGGAGGTGTTGGTGTTTCTCATATTGTAATGCTTAAAGTCACTAAATGTTACTGTTGCTAATTTGAACTGTACCTTAGTCTTAGTCACTAATGAAGAGGAGGGGTTCCTTATGTGTTTACAGCCAGAACATTATATAAATGCAAAACACATGTTATTTGCATATAGTTGCATTTAAAATCTTTGACGGCTTGTAAGATTGAGACTGAGTTTGTAGTCCAAGCAGCTCGGTCCTTGGGCTTAATGCAACCGTAAGTTCAAATCTGCCTGAAAGCGCCACAGTGCAACAAGAAAAACACTACGATGCTCATCTTTAATTTAACCATCTGTTCCAAGACGCTCACAGAGCTCAGAGCCTGAAACCTCCCAAGCACTGAGGTGATGGTGGCAAAGGGAAAACAGGCAGCTCATATGGACGGGCCCTCCTGCTTGATGCCACTGGGGTAGAGAGATCATGAATTTACGGACTGTATAAACACCACAGCAGTGTTTTTATATAATACGTGCTTCAGATACGCATGTATGTGCCCTGCTTGCTGCCTCTCCTCATGTAGAGGTGTGCTCTGGCTTGAAAAAGTCCTCCCTTCCTTCCCCTCTCCCACCGCTGCTCAGCTGTTTTCCACTACAACTCCGACGCTCACCATGGAGAGAGTAGAGTCATGAACCACTAATAAGAGGGTTCCGTTTTGCTTCTACCCAGCCGAGGCTTGACCTAATGAACAACTCAAATGAATAGCGTATAATTATAGACCAGAGGGACCGGGACGGACAGAGGGTTGGCGCTAGTGGGCACAAACCTGAAATTATTTGTCTGGAAAATTTGTGAAATGAGCGGGAGCAGTTAAATTCCGACTTTTTCCTATAGAAGGCCGCTGTGGCTAGGCAGCAGCTCTGCACATATGCACGGCGGAGGGAAAGTGACCACACACATACACACACAGGTCTGCTGTTTTGATTTCAGCAGCACTTCCTCGGCGGCTGTGTCATTCTTTACGCAGATGAGATGGAACTAATCCTGAGCTGCAGTTTTCTGGTAAGCACTTTCTCATTTGGTATCCACAACAGTTTCACTTCTCTGTGGGATATTCTACAGGAAGAGGCTTTGTTTAAAAAGCACTTTATTATTAGTGACTTCTCTCCCTACTCGTCAATAATATGCAACAGCATTTATTCGTGCTACTGTATTATTACCCACCTGATGGGCGGTTGTTGAGCCCTTCAGCATTTAACATGTGCTGTTACATCCAGCTCTCATCATCGTTTCTTCCCAGTGTGCAGTGTGTGCTGAATTGCTAGTTCGTTATATCGCTCAGACACAACAACACAAATTATGTCTGTAATATGACTAAATGAATTTATGTCCTGAAGTACTATTTTCAGCCTCCTAACTCAGTGTAATGTTGATGTGTTTAGTATTTTTTTCTTACAGCTTACAGGATGATTCCAAGTCCTGCATACCCGGATGGCTGTGATGGTGGCCAAGTGGTTTTCCTCTCTGCCACCCAGGCGCCCCACCAAATTATAGAGTTCAGTAAAGTCTAATCTACTTTCAAGAAACACCAGGCGCACACACATACTTATATATATATATATATATATATATATAAATATAAATAAAAAATGAAATCAGCCTGTCTTGTCTTTGTAACCTTTCCGCTGTACACTATAAATCTCTGCTGGATTCTACAAACTTCACAAAGAACAAGCCATTCAGGATGATGTAATTTGGTGTGATGTGTGGGTTGGTGACCTTCCTCTCACCCCACAGATGTCTGTCTGTAGACTGTCCGGGGGGCACGGATGAGTCAGAGCTGGGAGCTGATGTCACCCCGATCATAATCTGTCTGGCCTATCAACACCTACAATCACCCACACAGACGAGTAATTTAGACCGATCTCAAACTGCTGGATATAGATTCAGTGTCTGCGTGTATTTCCCTCTTTCTAATTTGCTCTGTAATGAACTTTTAGGATGTGTTCGTTTTGTATTCTTTTTCTTGTTGCACCACTCTGCAGATAAGCTCTTCTAAAATTAAATGCGGTGGTGTCTTTGTCCCAAGAGAAATAAAGCATGTCAAAACGTAGGTAAGCACCTCAAACAAGAAACTTTCAGTTGTGTTAAAGAATGTCTGAATGCTTTTACGCTCCGAATACACAAATTGATTACAGGTTTAATAGCTTTTTGCTTGCTATTACATGGAAAGGAATGTCAAAAGACCCAGAGAAAGCGAGCTCATTGCCATGCTGGTGGCGTAACAGCTTGTCGCTGATAGTGGATCAGCCTTACGAGCCCGAGGAAATGAGGGAAACAATTGCACCCTCCTCTTAGCACATAACCCCTTGGGTTATATACATGCTTTTTTCTTCTTACAAGGGTTCATCTTGCTGTTGGCCTCATATTGTGTTGGCCCCTCCCACCTGAGTACTTGGCAATGCTTGGGCCCAGAGACCTGGATGTCTCCAGAATTAGCACAGCCTGATTCTGCTGCAGGGAGGAAGCATTCCCACTGGGGAAATGGGGTAGAGCAGAGTGCAACCTGCACGGAGCCCATTAGTATACACTGCATAAGCATGGCAAGATGAATAGCAGAGCTGAGAGGTATTTTTTTGTGATCTGCTTCCTGATCCTGTTGTCTTCACCTCTGAACTTAGGGTGACTGGTACACTCATTTTTCACCCGCGTCAGTGCCAGCAGCTGGCCCAGACACGCACACACTGTCATACACAATGCAGATTAGTTTAATGAAAACTCATTCTGCTGATGCATAATATCACTGATGTATTGTTATATTTTTCACCTCTTTAAAAAGGTGCAAGGCTTTGTCTGTGCTGACGTCGTAGTGGAAAGTGTGCCTCTCATAGCTTGTGGTCTGTTTCATACAGCACCTATTTATGACGTAACCTCCTTTCATGAATGAGTCATTTGCCCTGGTTACTCCCAGAGAAATAAATTGGAAGGGATAAAGGTGCCACTAATTTTGTTCTCAGGTGGCTGACTGGCCTTTTTACAAAGAAGTATAGCAGTAGTTTGGGAAAATCAGCACTAAAGGAGTTTGTACTTGAAACTAATACATTAAGGCGTGTGAGTTTATCTACCCCTCTGTTTATCTCCTGTTCTCAGTAACGTTTTGCATTTTGCAGCTTTACTGCTATCCAGCTAGCTTTGTGTTTCTTATATGAATTAGGTCGAAAGATAAGACGTTATGTAACATAATCTGACACATTTACAATAGCAAAAGGGATTGTTTACATGGCCTGGAATATTATGTCATATGTGCATACTGATTATGCAGTTCTGACAAAAACAAAACAAAACAAAAAAACAGCAGCCGATGAGCACAGGCATGTACGCGCCCTGGGTTGTTTCTTTACAATGAGCATTGGTGCTTCCTCCGCTGGGGTGATGGAGCAACGCCACTCCTAAGGAAGAAGAAAGGGATTTTTCTCCGCTACATTAAATCACAGTATTTTTGGCAGTTGTCAGATGTTGCTCTGAAACGCAGTGTGTCCAGAACATCTCAAAGCACTTTCCACAGAGGGGGAAACTGTCAGACAGTGCTGAATTCAATGCATTTTACTGATTTAAGAGTGATACTATAAACATTTAAATGTAATTTTTAATGCGATTTAAATCATCGTCGTACCTAGTATATAGTAAATTGCATTTACGTCCAAAAGTGCTGATTAACGGCAGCAATCTGAAGGCTAGTTGTAGTATTGAGTTGAATAGCAAAAACCAGTTGATCAGTGCAACTTGGTAATGCTAGCCTGCTGCTAATTGGCCATGGTGACATTAGCCATTTTAGTAACATTTCCACTGTACCTAGTTTAGATATTACAGGAAGATCCAGTTTGCAGATTACCTGTTCAGATGAAACTTTGAATCCAACCTGAGGCTCCTCTCTCCTTATTGAATTTATTTTTTACGCTGCCTGACAGCAAATCTGTCTTTCCATCGCATGAACAGATGCCCGTGTGCTTCTATGTTGTAAAACAGACAGCAGCAATGACTTCTCTCAGAAGAACTCTGATTGAACTTCTTCACGCGATATATTTTCTAAAATCTGAGAGCGGTGCCAAAACTAGCTGCAGAAGTTGAGTTTCCTTTCAGACTGCTTGAATTACAATATACTGAAAGGCTATTATTGAATTTTTTCGCTATGATGCCAAAGAATTATTGCTTTACTCAAGCTTTAAGGAATGCTTCTCTCAAAATGTAGCTCCCACTCGACCCTGTAAGTTTAAAATATGGGTGTAGCAATGTAAGAGGTTTCTCACTGATGGGGAACAGCAGCTGGTGAAGTTACAACAACACAAAAATGCAACAATATATAATGTGCATGGGCACTATTAGTGGACAGGGTGCCTTTAAAGGGGACCCTTTAGGCAACAGTACAACTATTACTGTCCTGTATGTAAGGACATTGCACATGAAGTCAAACTCATGATAGCTCATTTAAGTAGTACTGTAGGCGTTTAATATATTCCAACACATAAATAAACGCCGTTCTGTCACACAAGCAGGCGATGACTGTAATATTTTCCAAACTGTAATCTTACTGCAGACGTTTGTGCTGTCCACTCTCATATTTCTGGTTGGATGTGGGCTCAAATATGCACGGGTGGAATTGAGAAGCTGCCATTTCCAATCAAGAACCAGAAATTACCTGACTTCACAACGGCTAACGGATGAGGCGGTGCTCATAAGCAAAGACTTCCAATGAGAGGACAGTTTTGAGGGAGAAGGGGGTCGTAAAGAGATGGGAGGTAATATTACCCACCTTCAGGCAGTATGAAATAAATAATGATTTTTTTTTAATACTGAGAATCATGCAAATGTACTCTAGTGAGGTAGTAAGTATTAAGGTCCCCTTTAAACAAAGAAAGTGAGTGAAAAAGACATCGTTCCTCATTACTGAAAATGGAAACAGGCCACATTACTTTGCATATCAGAGTGTAAAATGTCATTGTACATTAATGGAACAATAATATGTCTCCTGATATGTGTCGCTGTTTCGTTTAGAAGCAATCACTTAATGTATCAGCAGAAAACAAAGTCCTATTTGTCAGTGTTGCTCACGTGGAACCAGGACATGAAATCTAATCAGGCCTTTCTTTAAGTATGACCTAATTTTGTCCATTAAGTCAGTGCTGCGTGGTCACAATTTTTCTGCAATTACCGACTGAAGTGGCATGTTGCATATGATTAATGATAGAGGATTTCTAATAAATAATGGATGTTTGTAAGGCAGTTAACAATATTATGTTAACTTGCATCTGTGATAATCCCAGATTCTGTCATTAGACGGTAAGCAGGACCATTTAATATTCAAATCCAGCCCAGTACGAGATGAATCTTCTTTTTCTGTCTTAATGTCTTGCTGTGTAATGGCCTTCAGCCTTATTCATTCATCTGAAGTGCTCTGTCTAGATCTCAGGGCTCGCTTTAAGGCAGCTAAATTACTCATTTGTGCCAGGTTATTGCAATTAGCAGTCTGAGTGCCTGCACTGCAGCGTCTTACCTAGATATTCACTTTAATTCTTTCTCTCCATAATGAGTTTGACAGGGAAACAACAACGGCAGCCGCAGCAAAATGGAAACGCCTGGGGAGATGTATTAGCTAAAAAAAAAACGTGGAATGCAGGTGGTGTATTTATGTGCGCAAAGCTGACAAATGACTTCCGTTTTTATGGATACAATCTCAGTATTTGACCAGAGGCTGAGCTGTTCCAGTCAGGCGTTAAAAAAATATCACGCTCACACGTGTGCTGAAGCAGAGCTCGAGTGTGTCGCTGTTTTAATGATCTAGACAATTAAATATACACTCTCTGTGGCCAGAAAAGCATCAATCACTACAGAAACACACCAGAGCATCTTTGGCGCTGATATTAACTGGCACACATTGGAGCTTTCCTTGTTAAGGCAGCCGTTGATGAATGTGGCGGTGGAGCTTTGCTTCTCTTTTAGTGGAACTGAATTCATCTCCATTGAGCGTGACGTCAGGTGATTGTGGTGGTTGCTCCTCAGATCATTTGTACATGGACACATAGTAAGATTATTTTAGAAAAGTGGTGGTCATGAACAGATACATTTGATCCAAGGTGCTGTGACACATATTTTAATAATTCAGTGCATTATTACAGGTATGTATGGCAAACCCATACATAGGCAGGCTGGACAGTTTCACTTGTCTTTCATACAAACATTGAATCCCTTCTGCATGAATACCAAGAGTGCAATGCATTGTGTTCTGAGACGTTCTACCCCACACTTACGCTGTGATGTTGAGGCCTGTGGCCCAAACCAAATGACGTCTCCCACATTGATCCACCAGGAGCATCCTCCCCCAAAGAAAATGTTGAGCAGTGTCTCGTATTTACGCGTCTTTAAGTGTGCCGCCTTTGGGAAAAGCAGCAGACTCTACGATCTTCGCAGTTCTCCAACCCTGCCCTCGTGAAATCCACAATCACGTCTTTTTCAGAGTCTGTTAGATCATGATTGAAGACCATTTTTCTTAGCCCATTCATATGCAAAGCAAGCGTGGAATTGGAGTTGCTGTTGTATGCACCTGTTTATGTAGTGATACATATGCAAATGAGACGTAGTGCTCGTGCCGCAGGAGCTGTTCTACGTATGTGTACGTGATCAAGTGTGTTTCAGGGGGAAACCCAAAAGACTGAGGACTGTACAATTAGACCATACAAATGTTGATTTGTTAATTAATCTATTACTCAATTTATAGAAATTTCATCTAGAGCTATTTTCATAATCATTTCAGTCGTTTTTCATCCAAAGCAAACACTTCCAGCATCTGGAACGTGAGAATATGATAAATGTCTCACTCATTTGCTATTTAACAAAGCAAATACTACTAAATTCAGATGGTAGATTGGCAGAGCATTTATTACACTCTGGAGATACAATCAGTTCTCAAGCATAATGAATGTGTGGCCATCATTAATGACTGGCCAGTCGTCACGGGCAACCAAATTCGGACTGCTGACAGCCACTTAATTTGATGTGGTTTACCCTGTTGGCAACCGTTTTTATTTTTTTGTTTAAGTTTAAAAATCCTTTGTCACAGTTGTAAGTGTATTAAGTTGAAAAGTGAAATGAAAAAGAAAAAAAAAAGTCAATAACCCAGTAACGTTTAATGGCAAAATCCATATCCTCATTAAACAGGAGAGGACGACTCAGAAAGCTTCTCATCATTCACTGCAAAATACAAAGACTGTTCATCCTCGTCGGTCACTGCACGTTCAGATGAAGAAATAGATGTTTGTATTAACCCTTTAATTACCTCGCGATTGTGTTGATACCCAGATGTTTGTGTGTAGAATGTGTAAGGTGCATCTTGTTGAAACGTGACCTGGTTTGGCCTTAACTAGTGAATCTGTTAATGTTTCTGCCATCTAACTCAACACATGGAGTTGTTATGACTGAAAGAAATAAAAGGTTAAGCATCGCTCCCAAGGGAATCGGCCCTGAATCGTCTGCATTTATCTAATTGTCACAATGCTCACCAGTTAGACTGAAACAGGTGGTAAGCTATTATTCAACTGTGCACTGACAGTCTGCAAATGCCATGTTACATCGATGCTCTTTTATTTAAAAAAAAACAGCAACATGTAATTACTATGACAATTGAAACAATTATCCAGAGAAGGGGGAGGAGGACAATGACGCTAATGTGAAGACCATTTATGTCCATCCACATCAGGACGAGAGGTGTCCTGCAGGCTCAGCAGAGCGTCACAGCCTCATTAATGTGATGCTCAACAAAAAATATGTCTAACCCTTGTGCTACCTTTGGGGTCTCTGGGACCCCAAGTGAATGGACAGACAGACAGAGAGCATGCAATAAGGTAGCACGAGGGCTAAAGAGAATTTTGAGAAATGCGCAAAACATCCATACAACCTTCCATCTGTAAAGTCTACGTAATCCAAACAAAAATGTTTTAATCCGTACAATTTCCAGGTTAATCCTCCTGCTGTGAGCAGGTGTATGCATCCAAAATCTTCTACATTGTTTCATAACTGTTCACTAATTACCCACGCTCTATTTGTACCAGGTCGAAAAGGTAGAGTTCAGCCAGAAGCTACAACATTGTTTGAAAGACTGCAGGAATAAATGTGTCAAGTTAAGCTTGGAGAATTGCTGCTTCCGTAATTTGGGTGTGCCGAGCAGCAGCATTACTGTTTATTATTGATTAATGTTACCTAATTAGTGCTTGGCACCTAGCTATGTAGGTTAAATGATGAAAGTTTGTGAAAGCCAATCTGAAAGCAGAAACGGGGATATTATTAAAGAAACATGATTTGCTTGTTGAAGAGTTTGTAGCTGCACAGACCTCCTCGAAGATGTAATTAGAGCAGGGCTCTGTTTTATAGTTGCCTAAATGTCAGGATCAATCAGATACTTCGACCAATTTTGATTAGGCTCCCTGAAAATAGTTCCAACCAGTGGTGTAGTGTTTTACTCTGAAGCTGTTTAATCAATCACTTAAATTGTGGCTGTGCTGCATGTGCATTTTAGCTGCTTTCCTGCAAATATCCATAAAGCATCTTTCCGCAGCTCTGTTCTTCCTTCATCACTTGACACAAATAACTTGGATGATGTGAAAACAAGAATTTCACACGTGAAATCTGTTAATCCATTTCCTGCCAGTGTGTTCAGCTGCGATGCCCTTCTCTCAGCGCGGCTCCTTATGTAGCTAGAGGTTTTCTTTGATGAGGTACAGTGCAGATGCTGCTCCAGGTTGAATCAGCCATGAAATTTCCCTCTCTGTTCCTTCAAAGTGCATGTGTGAAATGACCCGTTTGAGAATGAGGTCGGAACCTTCACGGCAAAACACAGGCCTTGGGAAATTCATATCTTACAATGAGCTGAAAACAGGAAACTGGATGGGAAGTTTGTCAACAAAGCTCGGAAACGACCCCTTTCGTGTGCCGGGGTCACGATTTGTAGCTGAAAAAAAATCTGCACTTTGAGGAAATTTTTACTTTTCACTCGATAACCCAGAGTGACATAAACATAGAGTAAAATGATTTTGTTTATCAGTATTTGACATTTTACCAGAAAATAGTGATTGCATGTTTCAACACGTTTTTTTGTATTGTCTGTCAATCATGAATTGAGCTCGTTCACATGACATATACTTAGCACTTGGGTACGGTATTAGATATTATGAAGACTCATCATCGCAAGGTTTATGTTCTCCGATCACGCTGGAATATTAAACTATTTATCTCATTTGATCATAGTTTACATCCTGAGCACATAATGAAATATAAATGCATTAAAGTTCAGAGTATTTCGAATTACTTCCATGGTTTTCATTTAGTCGTAAATATAATAAATGGCGCATTCAGAGTCGACATTGCCGTGTTTATTTATGACGCAGTCTCCCTTTTCGATCTCTTCTACGTACCTCATGTAATTGCATATTTGCATCCGGAGTAACGCCGCAGCTCTTTCCCCGAGCAACACTTATGGCATGACGCTTTAATTCACGCCACGCGGGGTTTTACCATTTCAGAGCATCAAGTTATTTGGGACTCTTTGCGGAAGCAAGGCGTTTTCTTTTCAGGCAAAATAGGTCAGCTAATGTTCAGGATATCTTGAGCTCTATAGCGTGATATATCTTGCTAATGAACATTTTATGTGATGTTATTTTTGTATTATTATGTATGTGTGTGTGCAGCCTCTAACCAGCCATGAAGCTACTGAAACAAACAGAAGAACATAGCTCCTCTGTTGGAAGTCCCTGGCACAGTTGATATAATAGCAAAGCATAATTAAAGAAGATGCTTGTGCGGCTGTGTGGCGCCTCGAGGGAATTCAAATCTTATTTATGTGACACGTTTGATTAATAAATAGGCATGTTTGGATAATTGGCTTAGAATGATGGGTCTGTGGAGGTCAACATAACCCCACAGCTGGACTCTGCATTCAGTAGAGAGGGAGAGCACTGGACATACAGCAGTACAGCATGCATTTTAATATGGCCTTCACTCACTGGATTTCATTGATTCTCCTTTAATTAGATTCCTACTATAATGTAGTATTAATATGTATTACTTTTTTTTGTCAAGAATTGAGCTGCAGTGCACTAAAGGGCAAGACCGAGGCAAAGCTAGGTGAGCTGCTCGACTGATAATTTCCTAGAGGTTTTGTTCAGAGAATGTCCCCTTTCATTCACTCCACAAAGACCTCTGGAGCTGACAGGAAGTGTTAATACAGTGGGAAAAATGGCCTTAACACATTCCAGTTCTGTACGATGATGAAACTGTCTCCTTCATCTGTTGCTGAAACCCTACATTACCTGATATATAATTACAAGTAGTGTAGGTGTAATCTGAAGATATTTTTTTTATTTGTACTGAATATGTGTGAAGATGGGTGTGAAAGGGGCCTGTTTTTTGGCAGATTTAATTAAACAGTATTTTCAGACTTGCTAAAGCATTGTGATAGTCTTGGTGATATTTTATAGAACAAAAAAAAAGAAAGATGTGGTCATAATTGCATTTTGCCGCTTTGCTGCAGCTAAGTGTGCCTAGTTTACTGCCAGTCCTGGCAATAACAGGGATAAAGGCTCTCATTGCATTTCTCTCATTCTGATCATTGCGTGTCTATCCCCTTGATGAATTGTAACTCATTGTTTGATTGCTCTGCCGTTTCTCATCTTTATCTCTGCTTCTCTGTTATGGTCAATACCAGGGACCATTTGGTGCCATTTCACAGAGATGGTTCCATTATGACAGGAGAAATGTAATCCATCTGTGTGTGTGCGTGTATGCCGAGGACTTCTCAGAAACAATATCCATGCTGACACGGAACAAACAGGCTGTGGTTCAAGTGGAATACAGTGTTTTATACTTTAAATGCATTTACGTTTTTTGAGCCGAAACACCATCCACGCGCTCCTCTGTCGGTTAGTCGTTCAGATTTTTGAGTTGTTAATCTACAAGCCTTTTTCCTACCTGAGAATGTATTGGCATGACATTTTGTGGAGACTGTCAAGATAACACGCAATTTACAGCACAGCGACATGTTGGTGGCGCAGCTACGGCATCGCCCTGGATCCTACGCCAGACCAAACTGTAAATTAAGTGTAAGTGATTATTTTACTGACCACTACCAGGAATAAATTTTAAGTCTGTCCAATACTTTCATATGCCATATAACTCTAACACATGACTTGTATTAGCATTTAGCCCGAAGCAAGTATAAAACAAGCGGTAACTGCAGTTCCTCCAATGACCACTTGAGGGAAGCCCAACTATTTACAGAAGAAATAAACGCGTTTACAGCCTGGTACAAAACAAGTTTTTGGTACCTATGTTGAATTTCCCCATTCAATACAACCGTGCAAGGGTGACTTATATAACACAGTGGTTTTAATTGTATTAAGGCTTAAAGTTAAACATAAATGAGAGTATGGCCAATATGATAGAGCAGGTACGACAGCCGCAGACCTCACTGGCGCCATCTTGAATTGGTGCCGTCTCAGGTCACTTGCTGTCTGCCTTGGCGTCACTGGTCCACCTCTTAGCTCATTTATTAGTTAGTTAGATGGAGTCAGGCACCCATATTGAGCTTTAAAATGCTTTAAGATATCCTGCTCTCAACATCATGGACGGTTCGTCATAGACTCTTTGATTTCATCATTGTTTCACGTCTTTTTTACTGACTCTGATTAGTAAAATTAGTACTATTTCTGTATCTGCTAATCACATTTTTACTGTGTTACTACTCCTAAACCTAAATGCTTTATAACTGTTGTAACTGTGTTTCATGTTGCTCTGTGGACTGGGAGTACCAGTATTACTAGTGCTGCAGAGGTGGATTCAGTATCTCGCTCATGGATGGACAGCACAGTGGATATTTGTTGTCATTTCTATTTTGTTAGGTCCAGTTCCTCTCTACGTGACCAGTTACCTTTGTAGGAGATTAAAGGAAGAAATAATGTTTGTATAGAAATGTGATTACTGACCGGTTAAGTTACCCTATGATTGCATCTTGATGGCCTGTGATATGGTTTAAAAAGGTCTGACACAGCGGTCTCAAGCTCTGCTTTGATCCTTGCACAGGAGGAAGGGAAAGTGGGTTTCATTGTCTTCTATGAGGCAGGCGTTATTGGATGTGGCAGACTAATAAAGAGTCTCACTTTGGAGTTGAGGTGAGGGGTCAAGACTGGTGATAAGGGTATAGATGAGGAGATATGGGGTTTTTCTGTGTCTGTGTATATGAGTTGTGTGCCTTTCAGAATCTGGCTTATATTCCACAGATCCTCAGGGGATCTGAGGGGAGAACTGGACTGGGATTACAGCGCCTCGGCGTTGTGTTCCTGTCACTCACAGAGGAACATGTCCCGTGCTGCAGGAGTCTGAGAGGGATATGAGCCATACAGGGGGGCTGATGGTGTGATGATGAAAGCGATACTGCACTCTTATCATGGGAAAGTATCATTTTTCAGATGACACGTTATTGGAAAGATGGCACTAACCATCGTGTTTTATATAGGGAGACATCACTCTTCCTTGACACCATAGTGAAATCTGAAGGTTTCTTGTGATGGTTTATGCACATAATGTGCAAAGCAATATTCTAGGAGAGACTGTGTTTGCTAGGCAACTTGTTGAATCCCACATTGCAGGTTGATATCCAGCTCGCATTACACTTGTTTTAGAGCTGAAGTAACTTTGACTCATGCGTTAATGTTTACAAATCGCTCATGCAGTGTGCATATGAGATTTGTTTATGATAGGATAACAAGCTTTCACATTACTCTTGGCAAATCCAATCAGTCGAGTGGCATTAGAAAGTATTATTCCTGGTAAACAGCTTACCTTATAATAAGATGGAGAATGAATCTTGGTGTAGCAGTAGTGCGCAGTAAGCCACCATTTCTTTGTACCTTTATCAACCCTCTGTGCCTGTGTGCACATCTATATGCATGCATGTTTCAATATTTGGTGGAGACGAGGCACACAAGGCTTATTAGCATCACGGCAATGTGACACACATTTTTAATGACAGAGATTGTACACCTCAGTCCTTAGTGGGGGTGGTGATTCATGTTCCAGATCTGTTTCCTGTGGTGTGAATGCTGTTGTTGGTTTGGGGGCTACAGGCGGATAGGGGGTTGCACTAATTAGGACCTCTCTCTGCAGCTTCTGTGGCATTTTCGTTCTGGCAGGTCCCTCGACAGCCTTTTATTTAAAAAAAAAAAAAAAAAGCCATTTTACATTGTTATGCATTATTCACAACACAGGTGTCAATCTGACCCATGGCGACATCAACTCACAAGACGGCAAGCTCCTTCATGAAATCAGCGCCCACTCACAGCAGTCCCTGTATGTAATAGTTCACTGTGTAAACAGATGCTTAGGGATTAGGAGCTTTCTCATATTTTTGCTGTTGTTTGGCCCTAATTTCAACCCTGGTATGCTATCCAGGATTGAATAATCCTGCACAGATTAAACCACTATGTTCATTCAAACAAAAGTACATTCTAATTTACTGCATTTATCCACTGAAGCGTTTAAAACAGTAGATCTTACAGCAGATTTAGAAGCTCTAGTAGCTACCGTAGAGAGCCTACTACTTCTGTTGGCCACCCAGTTACCATAATCTTGTTTTATAATTTCATTTTTTCATTTAGAAATGAATTGCAGAGAATAAATGAATAAAAACATGAACATCCCATAATTCGGGGCCACTCCTTGTGCCTTTTCACATTATTCTCCTTCACGTTTCTGCCTGCGTGCATCTCCAGTTATTATTATTATTTCTCTTGTGAGTCACTTCAGTCACATGGGTGTTTCCTTAATAAACAGATCGCTGTATTGCTCTAATTTTTCCTTTTTAATTTGGTCATGTCTGGTGCAGAACAAGTGGGTCTGGAGTATTAGGAGCCTCTAATTTGCCCTTAAGAGGCACCGCCATTTGAGGATAAGGGAAGAGACGAGGGCGCGATCATTAATGTTTCATAATCTAATCATACTTCCTGCTCTTGTTTGCCTGTGAGCGTCTACCAGTTAAGTGTGTTCCTTGCATTTGTGCAATACAGTGAGATGACGGTGAGACAGTGACGCAAGATAAAAGACAAACTGAAGCGTTTGTGCAATTTAAGTTCTTGATTATTTGTCATATTTTTCAAAGGTATGAAGTCACCTCCCCCTGGCCTGAGTGACACTGAATAAGTCTCCATGAGCTATCCATCACCTTGGTGTTGCAGCCTGGTCAATGGGGGTCACTTCTGAGCAGTTACCTGTTAACACAGCTAATGGGGGTCTGTATTTGCATAAGCCTGAGTAAAGAGGAGACCGAAGCTGGGGAGCATACGAGCTGGGCGGGGCCTCTCTCATTGTACAAATGAGACCATTCATCACAGCTTTGTTTGCCTGTATGCAGCCTCTCATGAACAATTAATGTGCTGCAGACATTTTAGGGCTTCTCTGCTGTTCCTTTATCTTACCCTCTTCCTGTCTTTGTCTCACTTTCAGGTACTGTCACTGCAGCGCTAACCATTCCGAATGATTATAACCATGAGTCCATTTATTCATTTTCTCTTCCCTAGCTGAGGCTGGTATTGTTTTTCCTCGACAGCCAAGGGCTCCCGTAGATAAAGCCTCTTGATTCTGCCTCTGTTTCACACCTGTTTTAACGTTAAGTGGTTTCCGTGTCTTGCCTGTGATGTGCTCCAGGCGTTTTCTGATGCTTCAGACAACATTGCAAGCTGTGTGTTTTGCTGAAAAGATTCAAGCACAGGCTTAAGTTCATCACTCTGCTGCGCAAGGTTAATCCTGAAGATGCCACATTTTGACGTGATGTCTTTTGGGCCTTGGCATTTTTGTCAATGCAGTATTGTGTTTCCTAGTTGGTGCACATTTTTATGTGTGATCGATAGACTATATATTGCTGAATATTTACCTAAGCAATTTGGTTTAAGTGCCTGGTTGCCCGAGAGACTACAGAGACAGAAAACCACCTGGGACTAGATGCCAATATACCCTGGATAAGAGCTGTCAGTATAAATCAGCCGACACTTAGCATTAACAAAACACATCCATTAGAACATATTCAATTTTACTGCTTAATGTATTGTTTTTTACTCGGGAGACCTACATGTCTCCTCTTCTTCAAATATTAACACACACTGTAAGTTATTTGTGTGTACAGGCTGGCTGTGTTTCGTTCACTGCCTTGGCTAACAGCATCGTAAAAAAGTAAGTATGAATAATAAATTATACCTGCAATAGTCCGTGGTTTTGATTCGGACTCATCTGCCCTCACTGACTTGATTTACATTCATTGTATAACCTGGCTATTGGCCACACTTCAATAAATGTGGTAATCAGTTTAAAGTGTTTGCACAGGCTTTTGATACCTAGGAATGACGGTCCTTGTCGCCTTGCGTAAAGCATTAAATAGGATATTACTGAGTTGCTGAATTGAATGGGAAATATTTTAGCTCTCAATACTAGACAGTACGTTTATTAAACATGTTCTTAACTGTACTGATATTTTATTGTTCACTAATTAGTCCAAAACTAGGTTATTTGACTGCATTTTGCTTTTGCACAATGTCACATCTCAGTAATCTGTGAGCCTTTTTAAATGTGAAGGATCGAACTTGTATTATGCTGATTGATCTGGTGGGATTAGTGGATGTGACAGTAATCCACGGAAATACTACTACAGTCAGATACAGGCACTGAATTCTATTTGGATAGATCTTAGGTAGCGTTAACATCTGGTTTCACTTAACTGATATGCTTCACATATCCCATACTGTTGTAACTGCAAATCATGTTAATAATATTTGTGCATAAATCACGCAGTCGTTAAGCTTTTGTTGTCGATTTTCTCATCACTGCACGGATAAGCAGCAGCTATGGCCGTTTTCTGCTCAGGGTGAGAGTACACCCCCCCCCTCTACCCGCCTCCCACAACCTCTCTGAGGCAGAGTGATAATACAAGCATTGAGAGACCTTGGGAATTCACACACATCTGTGCCTTTTCTTTTGCACACACTGTTAAACACACTGTATGCAGATAGAGGTCTCGGGATGAAGCATTAACAAACAACTGATGGTTGGAGCTCACTGCTTGAATATCAGCAAAAGGAGCATTACTGCATTAAGCTCTACTAATATTTAAATGCCACTTTCTCCATCTGTGTTTAGATTTATTTAGATCTCGCCCATTGAGACAAAAACTTGCGTCTTTCTTTAGGCGCTGCAGTGAAAATGGTAATAAAGACGGATTAAAAATCATAGAGTTGTTGTAAGAAAGCAATTGATTTAAATGTCAGGGTGCATCTCGCCCCTCCCCGTCGCGCTTTATTGGATATTGTCACTGGGATTGTGTGCAGCGAGTGTTCCTAGGAGACTCAGTCAAGCTTGGAGATCCTTGCAGAGGGCTGGTGTGCAAGGGACTCGGGGAGGAAAGGAGGGAGGGAGGGAGACATGGTGCTAACATCAATAATTTACAATGGTATTGCTAGGGAAACAGGATGTGAAGGTATATGGTAGTCAGACCGATGCGAATAACACATCTCTGCAAGCATCGTGCAAATGAACCAGACTCAAACCCTGCCTTTGTTTTCATTGCATTTCACAGCAATACAAATGTAGTGAGCCTATAAAAAGGCTTAATGATTGCATTGATTTCAAAGAAGCTGTATCCCACAAGCGGAGAGTTTAATTTACTGGTGTTGAGGCTTCTGGCTTTATAAACCCGAGAGAAAAGAGGAAAGGTATAGGGAGCCTGAAAGAGCACAGGGCTATTTCCCAGGCCTGCTTATTAAATTTCCAATCATAGCCTGTGGTGCAGTGGCATTACCACCGTAAAACACCTCTACGCTATGTAGCCGTCAGGGCAGAAATTGCTATGGCTTGGTGGAAACTTGAGTGTTTCCTTAACATTGATTTCTGCTGAGATGGGAGGGAGGGAAATAGAGTTTAGAGTATCATTAAAACAGCAACACAGAGGAATTCCTATGAACTGCAAACATTAGCTCCTGCTTTTGTAGCCCCTTCCACAGGTGCTGAGTGGGCTTTATGAAGCGTTCCCTCTTGTGTTTTTGGCTGCTCATTTTCGCTGCCAGGCGCTTGCCCCTGTTATGGATATAGGCTTAATCCATTATCGTGCTGATTGCCAATGTGATTTCTCTGACACCCTTCCCCAGGCTTGGGTCAATTACAAAGCAGGCAAAAAATGCATCAGTTATTCATGGGGAGATCATGATCAGATGAAGAGTAATAAGTCAGACAATTACCTTTTCGATGACTAGTAAATCCGATTATGATTCGGGTTTATGTTGTGATGATGAAAGAGAGATTTAGTTCTCATTTCGTAGTCTAACATTAGAATACCTTTCTCGTACAACCAGTGTGCTATAGCTGCTTTTTCATCTTATCCCCACTCCCCAGTGACACTCTCCCTCCTTCTTGCCCCTTCACAATTTTCTCATTAGTGATTAGAGCAGAGTTTCCATTTCCAGGCTATTGACTGTGCTGTTGGAAGCTGAGAGCCCATTACATACGTTGCTCCCACTAATTGTTTCCAGTCATAATGAAGTTCCTCACAGTGGAGGAATGGTAGTTAAGGCACATTAGGTCAGAGGCACGTACACTGCATTACTGTGAATACAACGTGTCTGCTGTTTCTTCACAGTCATTCACTTCGCAATCGTGTATTAATTTGGTGTTGTTAAGTGATTCTGGTTGCTGTTAATGGGTGCAATCGTTGGACATTCCTCTTCTTAAAAAGCCAGGTCTGATTGGTTTTCTGTCGTGTATTTATTTTGAGGACAGGGAGGAGAATTTCATCAGAAGGCTGTGGGGTATGTAGTATCATTGCAGGTTGTTGGTGGAAGACAGGCCCTAGGAGTCAAGGATTGGATTAGAGCTGTGCTGTGTCACAGAAGCCCCTGTTCTACTAAAGGGAGTTAAAGCATTACCAGTCAGTCCGAGCAGTTTGTTGTTCTGGGTGGTTCTTAACATAGCTTTTAATTGGCGTACAAGCCATCCGTCCATTTTCAAATCGCTCATCAAGGGTGTGGTGGATGTGGCAAAGGGGCAGCAGAGACCCTGTTCTTTTCTGACAGCAACTTCCTCTTGGCCGTCACCCACTACATCCAATCAGGGGTCTGATATACAGTCAGTTATGCTAGGACACCTTCAAACAGGCAACAGGGAGGCAGTCTTACCTGGTGCCTGCTACACCTAAACTGATTTCTCTCAATGAGAAAGGTCCTCAGAAAATCTTAGTTTCTCATCCTGCTGTGTACAGTTAGACAAGCCAGCCTGTGCTGAAAGCTACTAATGTGGACAGGAAGATGAAAAAAAAAGGTTTCACATACATTTACCAAGGATCTTGTATCTGGTTTGACTGTCACATACATTAGATTACTTACAAGTTTCACATAAAAGATATTCATACCTTTTCCACATGGGAGCAAAAAGCTAATTAGTAAAGCTTTACCGCCACCACCTGTCTTTATATATTCATCAGGAAGAAAGGTGACCAGACACACCGATACCCACATTAAATGTGCATAAATTTATAATGACATCAACACAGATGTCTCTGTGTGCCCACATTAAAGGGCCACTTTCATTTTGTTTCATTTCACGTAACATTGGCTATACGAATTGGGCAATCTTGGCTTTCAGCTTTAATTAACAATAAATTTATCTTCCTTATAGCAGTGGTGGAACAGAATTAGACTGTTTGAAAAGTGGCATTACAGTATGTAAATATCCATAAACGGTTATTCTTCTGTGTCTAAAGATTTCCGTGTACGTACGATTCTACGTTGTCACGTAAAGCACGGGCCAAACAAATGCACTTTCTTCCTGACACAACTGACATGCCCTACCTTATGCCGGCGTTGAAATAGGGCCCAGTGACTGCTCACATATTAAACTCCCTGGCTTTCCGTAAATTCGGTCATGCACGAGAACATCGTGTTCAACTACTCACATCACGAGGCTCCGTGTTGTTCAAACACAGAGCCACAGCATGTCAGGATGACAGGCAGTGTGAAATGGAGAGTGATGACACCAGTATAAAGCAGAGGTCTGGTTGAGATGACCCTTAAACATGGCACAACACACTCGGCTCCAGTCAAGTGTTTAAAAAGAGCTTTTTTCCACTCTATCTCAGCCTGCCGGGGAGTGACTCACCCCCGCACTACTCAATCTTCTACCTGCCTCATCAATATACTGTCATGGCCTCTGTCCATGTCACATCTCTCTTTTGCCACTAGACTGCGGAGCAAGACGTACAATATGACTGCTGAGTAGCAGCATTATATATCGTATTATGGTGTCAGGACGACATAATTTTATAGTACATACATCAGAGAATGGCATGCCGTTATGAAGTGTGGCTTGGCCCCGGGGTGAGGACAGGCAAGCAGCTGGAGTCTGCTTTAGAAGAATCAGAGGTTCACTGATCCTCCAGAGTGATTAAATGCAGTATTTTATCTTAGAAATGGTCAGCATCTTATTCCTATTCATCCTGCACTTCCCTCTATACTTTGTCCTCCTTCGCACTCCTTCTTTTACATACAGCCTCATCCATTTCTTCAGGAACGCTGAACTGGAGTTTGCGCCCCAGAAAAAGTAAATAACCAAAGCTATGAATTATTGATGGAGTGCAGGACCTCTTTTTTTCTGGAAACCATCTTGATTCTTTTACTTTAAGCTTTCAGTTGCAGGGCTTTTTCCCTTTTTCTGTGTGTGTGTGTGTGTGTTTCTGCATGTGTACGAACCCGGAGCATGCACTCATCTGCATGTATACTTGGTTCTTGCTGTTTTCAATGAGGCAGATTTTTTTTTAGAGTTGGCTGCATCTCATTTTAAATACTCTTGAGCTTCCTTCACCCAGGCCCATTAGGTAGTGTACATACTTCAACTTTAAGCTACCCTATGGCGTTTTTGACCATTAGTAGCACTATGGAGCAATGTATTACGGAGGGCTCCACATTTTGTTTGCTCTTGCGTAAGCACAATGGAATATCTTCCTGCCAATGGTTTGACATTATTCTAGTGCTCTGCAGGTGGAACTTACCCATCAAGAAATGCAGAAGTGTGCTAGAAAAGATCCTTAACAAGTAAGTATATGGGTCTGTCCAAAGGTTTTACAGTAAGGGGAAGAACATGTGTTTTGGCAAGGCTTTCTAAATGTAAACAGATACTAAACTTTTTTACAAGAACCTCTATGGGCCACCTTTATGTCAAATTAGACTTCATTTGCCCTGCTCAGACTTGATATAAACAAGCATCCTGAGTGATCAGATCACAAGTGGCCGGCTTTAGGTTTGTTTGTTCTCACCTGGCATTGAAATGCGTCCTCACATGTGTCCAGAGCCGACACTTGACGTCTGATCACAGTTCTGCGCCCTGAATACAAGTAAACACGGACAGCTGTTGTCTCCCCACCGCTGTTTTAGAACAATGAGCAGATCTGTTTGTTGTGTGTACACCCAAACATGGCAACATGATACAAACCGTGGAACTTAACAAACTGTGGAATCTCTGAGTCACGGAAAGCTCACACGTTAAGTTATTATTCATTAATTTTTCTCCGTCGTGACAGAGCTCAGATTATAAATGGGACCCTGGAAACTTCCATTCGTAGAGTAATGTCTCTGCCCAGCTGTTTGCATCAAGCATTAAAAGACGGCACATCATTGAGTAGATGCGTAATTCCACATTTCTGCCAGTGCTCCTAATGGAGTTACACATATCCTGCTCCTATTCGATAATTCCTTTTGTGAATTTTTGTTTGGATTTATTTACTATTTAATCACCAAACGATCCTTTTTGTCTTTTCTGACGATCATTCGAAATAGCTGCTGTGTGTTTTGGTTTAAAAAAATGTGGCAAAACTCAAAGGACTTACACTGACGACGCCGGTTGAGTAGGCAGTCTGTCAGACACTTTGAAATCCAGCCTGGGCGACCAGAGCGTTTGACACATCTGTGTGAAACCACCATTGTGTCTGAATTGCAAAAAAAAAATAAAAAAAAAATGCTTTTTTTGTTTTTGTTTTTTACTCTCTAAAACAATCTGGACAAAATCTGGAAGGAATCACTCAAAATGTTCTCTTGAGGCAGATGCTGTTGCACAATCATTTATTTTGTGAAGGCTGTTTTGAATGGCTCAGACAGCTTGCCTGGTGTAGTACCAGAAAGCGGCACAGTCTAATTCATAAAAAAGGTTGTTTTGAAGTTTGTTAATAAGCGCTAATAACTCTGTGAGGAAGCGCTCTGCAATTTCACTTTAATTACAGTGATTCTGTTGAAAACGAGCCTCGGGTAAACAGCAATGTTTGCCTAGTTTTTCGTTTAATTTGACCGATTTAGTGGCCTGCGTTTGTTCAAGACGAATCTGATTCTCTTAAACGCGTGACGATTTACAAGATGTGCAGCTGATAATTGGCATTTTTGTAACAGCTGAGCGCAGACGTAATCCCACACACACAAAAAAAAACCTTCAAAACACAGTCACAGCAGCTTTGAAGATGGTTTCACAGTTTAAGTATTTTTGACAGGATGTTCTTGGAGTTTTTTGTTTTTTTTAATATCGGTATCTTGTTATGTGTCCTAAGCTTCTGTCCTCTTCTGCTGAAAGCACAGTCATTCACAAGGAGATGGAAAGATGCTGAGAAGGATGATCAAAAAGCTGATGCAAACATGGGGCGTAATTTAGAGTCACAGAAAGACTTGTACAGTGGAGTAATTCTCTGCGGCTGATACGAACACGGACAGTTTTGTTCACTTGGTGATGCAACGTGAGAATTGTTTCAGCAATAACTTCACACTCTCCAGGTCATGTAGCTCCTTTTTCTCAGTGGTAAGATCTACTAATGGTGCATGGCTGAAACTATTTTCAATGTGAACTGTTTAAACAATAAAGCGACACTACAACCATTACGCTCCTGTGAACATGCATTCATACATTTTTAACATAATCACTGAGCTGAGGTCTATAGTATTATAGAATAAAATGTTTCTACATTTGCGCCATTCGTATTCTTAATTAAATTTCATTACCGTGCCTATAATGCATTTCACAGTAACGCATTGTGTCCTCATCTGAAATTCATTATCTCTGCAGTAAACATTTCTTTCTTTTTTTTTTTTTTGCATACATATTAAAACTCTTTTTTGCACCGAGCAGCGGGCTCCCTACCTCAGGTCCTTTCAGCGTTTTGCTTCATTTGCATGTGGCTCATATTTGTTTTTGCCCGAGAGATTGTTGACGTGCGGTAATGCAATGCACATGGAGAGAGACACGCTCTCACGCCTGCCAGCCTCCATATCCATCCGTCTGTCACGTTAACCACTTTAAATGCTGCCGCTTTGCATCCCTTTCATGGAGGGCAAAGTGTCGTGCGCTGGTGCCCCCGTGGTGCCGCTGCCCCAGAGCGATGCAGCACCAGAGAGCTGCTTAATTATTTAAAATATCAATGAATTAAATCATAACTGGATTTTTTTTTTTTATTATTATTATCCAGCTTGTGATTTTGATTGGTCAGGGATGTAATGTATTGGCCTCTTTGCCCCACAGACTCTCTGGTGCTACAGCATTTTGATTAGTCATTAAACTGTATTACACTGCTAAATTATTCAGCCTTCTACTTCTCTTCTAGTCTACCCAGTTTCAGCATATTGTATTCCACATGCACTCTGAGCACCTCATTTGTGATTTTCTTTCATTCCTTCCTTTACCACAAACTTGTCATTGTTTTTAGCTTCCTGCCCATAGATGGAAGGACCTCAGTGTGTTTGCCACCTACTTCACACACACACAGCCACCGTCACTCTATTTCACTTCTCGTTTCACACTGATTCTCACCTTCCTCTCCTTTTCCAGTTATTGTTCAGGCCCTGAATGACTTGGCTACCTTACCCAGCCTCCTGTTCCTTTACCAGCTGGTACAAAAATAAACTGGGTGGTGGTTTGGCAGTGTCGCTCTGTTCTAGTGGGTTGTCGGCAGCATACTGTAGCACTGCCTGCTGCTCCAGATGCTCAAAATTACACCGTCCACACTGCAGCCCCCTCGCTCGCGCCGGCTGCTTGCAGCTGCTACTGAAAGGCTGGGATTTCATAGACGCTCAGTCGGCGTTTCTTCACGGGCAGCATGCACAAAATTACACTACATTACTGCAGTTTCAGCACACCCGGATCCTGCTCAGCGCGCTCTTTTACAAGACTACTCTTGACATGTCTGAATAAGATAATGAATGAAGCAAATGTTGGTGCACAGATGGGGTTTTTAATGTTTCAGTGCCTCATGAACACGGTCCAATTGCTAACACATAGATAAGATGTAAGGAATCTGTCACTTTTCTGTTTCTCTTTGTCATTTGCACACACATGCAGTCCTTACTTTTGGACCAGTGGGAGCTTTAGTGGAGGGGTCATTGGAGCTTAGCACACCAATTAATCCTGCCACTCATCAGGAAGTTGCTTGAGAATAGCAGTGGTTTGCAGTGGAATTATGCTCTGCACTAATTAGTGGTTTGCATTGACAGTGTCAAGGAGAAGTGGAGTAGTGAACTGGAGTATCGTCATGTGACAGTGTGGACAGAATTGAGGCTGCTAATGCTGACGCTTATCGCTTAGGAGAAGCAGACTGTCAATATCCTCTCTGCCAGTCCTATCAGTTTGTTCATTCATACTTATTTCTTTAGAAATCTCCTCTTTCCTGTTTGCCTTTCTCCATCCTTTTCTCCTCCACCCTTTCTTTACTTGTCACCCAGCCAGCCCCCTGGCTGTGCGCCTCACAGTTGCCATGGTAATGATATAGTTTCTCATCTCTGTAATGTGATGTCTTATTAGCTTTCATTGGGGCGTGTGTCACTATTTTATTTCACGCGCCATTTGGTGAGCTTCGGTCTCTTGTTGAAAAACCGCGTGCCTCCGAGGTGAGCAGTGAGTGCACTGACAGCACGGCGTGAAAACGCCAGCGTGCGTTGTGTGCGTGAGGGTCCTGATGGAGAAGAGCAGGGACAAGATTGAGTGAAACCGAGTGAGAGATATGTGGGGCAGCGCCCGCGGAAAGCCACACTGCATTTTCATTCTTGGTTCACAGTGTTAATGTGCAGAAAAGATAGGAGAGCGTGGATTGTAATATGAATCGGAATGTGAAAGGCGTGCTTGTCCCCGGGTAGCTCCGTCTTTCCTTCTGTGTTCTGTGAGGCTGGCACACAGGGGAGGGGTTTCTGCTGCTACCCAGCAGGAGGCACTGTGTGTGTGCGCTTTCTACCATCCACTGAGAAAGTACTTTATTCGTAAGACAGTGCCTACTACATCTCCAGCTGTCTTGAAAGGATTTTGTCCGTGAGCTAGTTGATGGGGATTACAGATGATGGTGATCCGGTGGTAAAACTACTTCAGATGCTGTCACTTCTGTAGATGTGCTACTATTAAATTTCCCTTTTTTAGAAATGCACACTGTGTCTGCTCTAGCTTGAACAGTGGACGTCTGTTCGTATGTTGGGAACATGTCTTTTTGAGTTGCCATTTTGCCTTGTGTTGTTTTTCCTTTGTGTGCATTTTTAAACAATGCTTTGAATGCTTGTGAAAAGAAATCTATGGGTAAGGGGGGCCGCGGTCAATATCCAATCAATACTAGCCCAGATGCTACAGTCAAACACATCAATAGAGTTTCTCCAACGGTGGTTTTTATCCCTCAGTGTGCATTAACTGCTTTATGTCCGCCCGCAGGGCTTTTAAAAATTACCCTCCCCACTTCATCCATCCTGTCTTTGCAGATGTGGACTTTCCTGGAGGAGTGACAGCCAGGCTGTGCTATTGTGACTATTGAACTGGCTATTGGTGTGGTAATTGCGCATCGGCACGTCTCTTAATTTGCACAGGATTGCGGCAGCTGAATGAAGATGTTCTGTTCCTTACTATTTCCAATTTGAAAGTACTCCATATTTCAGTGGGGGATGTGAGTGTTGCATGATTTTCAACAGCCAAGATGACATCTGTGTTTTGTACTTGAAAACTGCCTATTTTCTGGTGGAGGTGCTGAAGATGGCATCCCATTATGCTGTTTTTGCTGCAAGACCAGGGCATTTTGAACAGAAACATCAGATCAGGTACAAAAAGCCGTGTAATTACGTGTGCAGAATAACAATCAAAGTGGCGTATGTCCCTCTCAGAGGACTTACTCCACTCTTATGCGTCTCTGATTAGTCTCTTGTCTCTTCACTTAGTCAGATATTTGACTAAACTTGTAGATGATGAGGAAAATCATAACCACAAGCACGTTTTAACTTTTGAACTTTGTGCATCAGCCCAAAAACCACAACATAAGGTTTAATTTACACAATCTCCACCCACCAAACTGTGCTGAAATACGTCTTTGAAGTTCTCCTTGTTGTACCTCTTAATAATGCTCTTAGAAACCTTCTTTTGGCTCCGTCTGTGAGGAAACAGGTGACAAAAATAGTAAATGTTCCCATATGTGTTTTTGATGAGACCCAAAACACACGCCTTGTATACGGTGCGCATTTGAGCCGGTGTGTGTGTGGAGATGTGGTTGAAGCACGGCTAACTAGGTGAAGCACGGGTGGGTCTCTCCTCTAGGAGTGCCCTTTTTTTGATGTATCCTCGACAGGCTCATAGAGGAGGGATGGTGTGCTTTGGATGGCATCTGTTGTCTTTCCCTCTCCTCTGGGCTCCGTGCCAGGCGTGTGTTTGTCAGATGGCAGTGCTGGTAAGATGGAGGCTTCTAATATATCCTGACACGTTCAAACTACACTCTCCTTGACTGCACTGTTAGTAGTATTTTGAGACCGTGGCACATTATAATTTGTATATGCATTCATCACAGCTCAAATTAACGCTCTGCTCTCGGAGTCTTATGGCGAGAACCAGGTGTGTTTGAATAATTTAATTAGCACCTTACTCATTATAAACCTGAACTTTATAGCAGACTGGAGTTATGTTGTATTTTACACACAGTGTGGTAACGCTGACTCACAGTGACTTTGAGCTTTTCCTACCAAGACAAGAAGAGTTGATTTTCATATACCTTCTGCTGTATCTTCTTCTCATCTTGTAGAGAGCAGCATATGCTTTTGGTGTGAGATATTTCAGCTAAAAAGTTGGAAGTCTCATTAAGAGTACTGCAGGACTAGACGGCGCAACGTGGTGCGAGCCATTTATACTTGTGCGCTCGTCAGTCTGGCTTGCTCTGTTAGAACGCCTAGCCAAACACTGGTTGGGGCTTTTTTTTACCAGTCAGGTTCATTTTTGTTTCTACCTCCCGCTTCACTTTCCAAATCCTGCTTCACTGTCAACAATGCCGACTGAAACTTTCACAGAAATTTCGCCGAAATTTCAATGATGAGGTTTTTATCTCCGAACCTCCTCAGTTAACCTTTCCTCCATGTGTTGCATCTTCATTGATCTAAAACTGTCAATTAGAAAATTGCGGAGATGGAGAAGCAGCCAAAAATACTGCCAAGCGAAGCGGACCAATCACAGCTCTTATGTGGTTGCCGTGACGCATAGTTACATTTCTCGGGAGGTGTAGCGACGTCGTCAACTTGACGTAGAAGCCTAAACCTCCTACAACAACAAAGAAGACACATACGGAGTACCCCAGTATCAAAATAGATTGAAATCAACCATATGATGTCAATCACCCGACAGGGGACTTATACAGCCTGACCAAAACAAAAGTCACTGCCTGGGTTTAACTAAACAAATAGGTACGAGCCTCCTATTGGATAATTACTGAATGGAAGATTATCTTTCAGCTGGCAAAAAGTTATTTAACTCCAACTGATCTCATTTCTTAAACAACCATGCTGAAAGCCACATCCCGTGGTCGTGGAAAAGATGTTAGGCTGTTTGAAAAGGGTCAAATCATTGGCAAGCATCAAGCAGAGAAAACATCTAAGGAGATTGTAGAAACTGCTAAAATTAGGTTCAGAACTGTAACAATGCAAAAACTGGAAGGATAGTGGGAAACCATCGTCTTCGAGGAAGAAATGTGGTCGGAAAAAAATGCTGATTGATGGTGATCACTTAAACGTTCGGTGAAATCAAATCGAAGAAAAACAACAGTAGAACTCAGGGCTATGTTTAGTAGTGAAAGTAAGAGCATTTCCACACGTACAATGTGAAGGGAACTCAAGGGCATGCCAAATGAGTTTTTATTTTTCATGTAATTTTTCTCTGTCAGCTCCAAAGCAGTGTAAATGCTTAGCTTAACCTGTTTATGTTTACTTAATTTTTTCCTGGAAAAATTATTCAGAAAGCATGAAGATCAGTCCTGAAAATCAAACAAAAAATAAATATTCAAAAAATGTAAATCGGGGTTAAACTGTACTGTATATCTGTACTGTTCAGTAAGGTGTGCATTAATTGGTAGAGTGTAAAGATAAAAACGCACAATAACAAACAAGGTGCATTAATGAAATGCTTGATGCTTTAAAAGTCTTAGTAAGGTACTGATGTGGGGAGCGTTAGGACGTGTCATAGGGGCCTTTTAAAGCTGCAGTACAGACCCTTTGTCTTTTCTTTCTGGCAGTGAGAGCAATTACACAAACAGAAACACTGATGCATGTGTATGACGCATGCCTGCATTCAGGAGTGCCTTCTTTCCTTTCAGCACTCTCCAACAAGGAAAAGCCACACCGGTGGTAGTCCGTCTTTGTCTTCGCCTTCTCATCAAACGCTTCCTTTTTTAGACTGTAATCATTCCTCTGAACGCAGAGTTTGTTTTTTAGCATCTGGAACGTTTCTTGGACTCTGGGCAGCCTGAGCCTTAGTTATATTAGAAATACTTGTTTCGTTTATCGTGATTCTAGCTGTTATCTGCTTCTCCGTCTCTGGCCTTCACTGCTCGGGCGCTACGTACACTATGCTGGTCGACATAAATCAAAATTGCTCGCTACAGACACCTGATTTAACACTGCAAAATGCGGCAGATTTACTTATAAGCATTGTTTAAACGTCAGTGCCCTTCATTTAAAAATTCTGCTGTATAACTTTTAAATTGTTAAAGCTTTTTTTTTTTAGCAATAATCATTTCATACTTGTATTGTGTAGTTAGCAGCTTCATTTCTATGTATTTTAGCAATAAAAATGTATTATACACAATTGATTATTGCATCCATTCATCTAGCTTGCCCCAGTACCATATTATTGCAACATCAGGATAATTTGAGTGTGTTTTCATGCTGATACGATTCAGGCTCGGTCAGGGCAAGAATTAATTACGCTGTGGAAAATGTAAAATTTGAAGGTGTCCACTCTTCAACTCTCTTCCTTGCTCGGGAGAAGCAGATTTAGGTCAAAGAGATTTGGGGGTGGCGGAGCAGCTGGAGAGCTTGTTCTGGACTGTCAAAGCTGCCCTGTATACCATCTGGATTGGCTGATAGTGCTGCAAAGCCAGTTATCCTCTTTAGAGAACGGTGTGGATCTGCATAGCAAGAAGCCTCCAGCGCGACTCAACCTCTGGTGCATCCAAACCAAAACTTTAAGTGGTCGCATTACTGCTCCACTCCATTACACATGATGGTACATATATTCACCCTCAGCCTTATGCGCGCTGACACACCGCACACTGACACAAATGTAACCTGGCAGAATTGTCTCCAAGTGTCCCTCTGTCAGGAGTTTGGGAATGTATTAATTCTTCACTCTGTGCCCCCAAAAATATATTCTCCGTGTAACAGCTATGAACAGCATCCTTGCCTTCAGCCCTCCATGTCAGTACAGTCATGGCCAGCATGTCCAGCCTAATTCCACAGAGCCATCCGAGCAGGCACAACTTTCATGCTCAGGATCAGCCCCTTTGTGCTTCAGTAACAGCTAATCGGCACAGACACATGAAGACGGAGCACTTAACAGTGAAAGCTGTTACAGACAGTGTTAAGATTACAGCCAGGATTCACTTGTCAGATCTGAGAAGCGTTATGCAAGTTTTTCATTCTCAGGTATCCGTGTGTGACAGACAGGCTGAGCGTTGATTTGAAAGCATCGGCTTACGCACCTTTTTGCTTCTGTGCGACTTGCATTGCTCTCCGACTCAAAAGCTTTCTGATATAGCCAACTTAACAGAAATGCCTGAACGGAGAATACAGCTGATGAGAAAATCCGCTCTTTTTTTTTATTCTTAAGCGCACTTCTTGTTGAGATGCCATTTACTGTAGTAATCATGCCTCAAGCGACACTTCTTCTCAGCCTGTTGTGGCTCACTCTTCCTAAGTGGAAGGTGAAAATGAACATCACACCTCTCAATTAAAGCTGTGGCATCAGTTATCATACCTTTGATTTTCTTTCCAGAGTGTTAATACATTTTGTGTCCACATTAAGAAGCACGTAATCCACTCTTAATGCAAACTATTTAGTTGCGTTATTTTTTCCATGTTGGGTACTGATTCACACACTGTTGTGCAGTACATTGTTTTACCTAAGCAGTACAACTGAAGAAAGATGCACAAATCCTAATGATAAACTAGAGTTTCAAATGCATTATCAGTTCTGTGTAGATTACTATCTATGGAGGTAGAATTTCTCATGCTGTGGATTATTTACTTTCTTATTCAGTGTGTAATCTGCCATCAGGAATACGCTTCCACAGATCTTCCTTTGAGAGACTTGTTCTTCGTTTTCTATGTTTGCGCCTGTGTTTACTACATAAAGCTTACATGTAGTTTAAAAAGCAGTTGTTTGGCTCTTGTGCATTGCGTCATTTTGCTTATCTCCACACGGACCACACACTGTGTTTAGTGAGTGTGATGAAAGACAATGGATGATTGATGCACCCAGAGCATCTAACACATCTGTTGTGCTCCTCAGGGGGAGTTTTGAGGGATGCCCAGCCCTTTGGAGAGGTGCTGGGGTGTGGGAAGCTGCAGTTGGGACGCGGTGTGGAAACTCTGCAACTCTCAAACACCGCTTTCCACAGCATTACATCATCTCTTGGACTTTTTCGACTACCACATCAAACAATTCCTCAGCCGAGGCCTGCTCGCAGGGAAGGGCAGGAGCCTGCTGGGCTTTTGGTTGCCCTGAAACATGGTCTCCGAGTGTTCACGTTTTCAGGCACATGTCATCTCTAAATCTTGCCCAAAGTGGATGTAGTGGTTGAAGTTTCAAAGATGTGCAGCGACAGTTTGTTTGCTGGGTAAACTGTTTCTGGATGGACAATGTGTGCCAAAGATTTACAAGATGCTGCCTTGTTAGAGTCCAAAAACAACAAACAGATGAACCTGGGTCAACTGTTGCCATAGTTTAGTGCAATTTCATCTTATTTACCATGTTCAGTTGTGTATATTCTATAATATTTTAGCTCAAACATGGTGGAATGCACATGGTTCTTTGGCGACACATCTTAAAAACAGACCGACATGTTCCTTTACCAAAACCAGTTTGGAAATGCCTAAAATGCTGGATCAGGTATCAACATTGCCAGATTGCTGACATTTCGCGAGCTCTGGCTAACCTTACACGAACACATCAATTATTCAGTAGCTTTCAGTGGCATCATAGTGCAGCCTGCTGTGTTGACTACTTTTATAGAGTGACAAAGGAGGATTGATTTGCGGAAGTGTTGACATCTCAGCAGTTTGGCAACATGTTGCGCTGGAATACCCCACCGGTGGAATGGCAGCGTGTACACTGTGCAAGTCTGCAGTTTTGAGTGGTGGCACCCAGTGACGTGTGGTGTGGTTCGTGGCCGGTGAGGCACAGATTTAAGAACAATGTCAAATCTATAGCGGTTAAGAGAGAGAATAAGAGAGGGAGCGCAGCTGTTGACTCAGTGTAGAAAAAGATGGCATCAGCCCAGTGGCTCACTTGCGCCCTCTTCCATGAGGCAGAATCACTGGCTGCCTCATCTCGTGCCTCATTTCAGTGCAGTTTAATGTCAGACCAGCAAGACTTAACAAGTTACACTCAAACATGAAATACATTAACTAGGCTATGGAATATTATGACATGTGATAAATGTGTGTACAACCGTTGTATTGGTGACATGCAGAGAGCTAGCCACAGGCACGTGACAAGGACACAAGACTAAACTGTGAGAGTTTGCACAATTCGAGGTTCAGCTCAGCTTGTTCTTGCTCCAGTTCGTGTCTCTCCATGTATTTACACAGGAAATCTGTAAATTCTCAGATTTTGACTATAAAAATAATCAAAATGTTGGGAATAATCCTGAAATTACATTTATATCGCGGATATTATTTATTTTCTCGTCATTACTTTTCATGATGACAGACGAGGCACTGCCTCCCATGACCACACGTCCCTGGTGGCACCAGTGTTGGTTTCATCACCACCAAACGGGTAAAGCATTTGAAGATGCATCCTGCAAAAGATGCACCAGTGAAAAAGGGAAAATAAGGACAAACTGAAGTGAGCAAATGTTGGAAACCGCACTCAAACCACATGAAAGGTCCATTGTACTTAATTAAAAATGTAAATTTTTCAACAATTTAACATATTTTTCTTTTTGTTCTGAACTGTTTCCTATTGGACCAGTGCTCTATTCATGCACTGTAATCTATATCAGGAAGGAATACATTACATAGAAATATTCTGCAAACTAGTTTATTTCAAGCTTAGAGAAACCTGAGCTTTGCTTCTTGCATTTGTCTTCAGGATGTGCTGTTTGCATTAAGCTGTTTACGCCCAGCTCAGTCACCCTGAGTAACACTCGATCACGACTCAGTTCAGTGTCCCATTAAGTGATGGCATTCAGCTAATAACTAATCCAGAAAATAAACCGTAGCACTGTATGAGTCTTTATATCAGGCAGCCTTTTGCTATGAGGGGCAACAAACTTAGTTCTGACAAAAGGGCATGCCTCTGTTTTTCTGATGTGTTACGGTCAGATGGTGATAGTGCGATGCGATGAATGCTAAATTGAGTCCGATGAAGTGATGAGTCGCAGAGGACTGTGTCAGCTCTGAGGCCCAGTGAAGGCTGTATCTGTTTCTGGCCAGGCTGTATACTGGATGGGGTGGTGTTGGGGGTTGTGTGAATTGCCGGGTGCGGGGTGGTGATGGATGAGGAACGCGCAAGAGAAGGACGAGGCATGAAATAGAATGAGGATGAAGGACAGAAAAGTCCTGGCCAGCGCAGGGAGGGGGAAGGAGAGTGTGAGACAGAGATGGAGAGACTGAGAGTGGAGAAAGAATGAGGGTCAGAGAGAGACTAACCTGCTCTCAAAATTGCTGATGTTTGCTCCTCTGTGCTGCACTGTGGCTTCTCACTTAAATTTGCATTTACTCAGACAATATCAGGTGAGTGTATCAGGTAGGTATTCTTCCTCAGCCGTCAAGCCTGTGAAGGTCATGTCAGTGAAGGAGACACTGCAAAGGCAAAACCTGTGGTAACTTTTAACTTTTAACGATCCTCAACACTCGATGGGTGATTTCAAATACTGATCTGCATTTGTTTTTTTCATAGTTTCCCATGGAGATTGTAGTTTCTTTATGCACCAAGCAAGCATAAAATTATGACCACTAACAGGAGACGAAAATAACCATTTGACCATCTTGTGACAATACAATGTTTTGCTCGGACACTTTTAGACCTGGCATTCGTGTGGATGTTACTTGGACATATACCACCCACCTAGCCAAGACCAGGAACCCCCACCCCATAGCAGTGACTCCTTGATGGTAGCAGCCATCCCCAGCAGGATGCAGCCTGACACAGGCACACACACAAAAATGGTTTAGGAACAACTCAAAAAACATGAAGAACAGCACAAGGGAGATCTACACAATATTAGGTATATACAATATAAGGTGGTCATAATGTTATGCCTGGTCGGTGTATATTTTTTAAGCTTGGTTCGAGGCTTCATATGATCTACAACCTCATAGACCTCTGCTAAACATTTGGATGAGTATTAAAACTTAAATCCTGTTTAAAAAGTAATATTTTGTGCAGTAATATGAAAAATACCCTATAGACACTAACACACAGTTTTTTCAAGGCCTTTCATTTATTGAGTGGAGGATGGATACCAGAGGAGGACATGCAGTATATTCAGTATAACAGTCTTATCACCATCATTACATGAAGTACTATTCAACCTGCCTCAGACTGAAATACATCTGTCTGCTTCATGCTCGCCAACATTTCACTGTAGAACAGTCACAATGAAGAAAACAGTATCAGGCTCAGATAGGAAACCTCAGCAGGTGGTGTGATTCCCATTTTCTTCCTCATCTTAATGTAGGAGTTAAGCACGTCCATATTTTTTTTACAGTGTCATAGCAATGTAAACATAATTACCCCACTGTTCTCGCTAAAGCCTGAGAAGACACCTTTCCCGTGTGCTTTCTCAGCTGCATTTCTAATGACCTTCCAAATGGTCACCCATACTGGAAGTCCTGCTGTGGATCTGCGAATTACTGCTGAATTGTGGGTAAATGAGGCTTTCGTTCCGGCTGTGAGCTGTCATGATCTGTTTGAGAATAGTGGGATTGTCTTCACGCGCTCACACATGCTTACATACCGTCTCTTGCACACATACGTACACACTGTGCGGCGGCAAAGACAGACGGATTCATCAGTCATTGAGTCACGCTGAGGGTGGTAGCTTAAAGGAAGCTGTGTCCTTTCTGTGTCTCTTTCAGTCCCTCTCTTACTTTCTCTCTCATCCATTAGTTTATCTGTCACTCCTCGCCCCTCCTCAGACATATATCCACTGCTTCCTCTTTTCTTGGCCAGTCTACTATGGCCTGACCTTCCTTGGGTTGTCTTCCTGTCTGCAGTAGGCCAGTAGGGGAGAATGGCCGGCTGTTAGCTGGCTAGCCAGATGGTCAAGTCTAGCCTGGGACCAAACTGGCCAAAATGGTAACTGTGGTAGCAGACAGGAGCTCTGTGGGGAGCAGCTTCACCACCACTGCTTCTCCTCCCATGGTCAAAATGCTAATTAGCCATCTTTAGACAGGTGAACGGACAGTCCTGGGTTTTGTGTTACAGCTTTAATGTCGGTTCGTCAGGGGTGTTTTTTTCAGAGGTGCTCTTTTGTTTCAGACTCTAAGCTGACAGGGGGCTGAGCTGGAGTAGGATGAAGATGATTCGAGTAGAAAAGTCGAACCGACGACAAGGAGGTTTGACAGCAGGGGAGGAAGCTGGTGGGGATGAGAGGCAGCATGTGTGAAGAGTTTGATAGGAAAGGAGTGGAGTGTTCCTGTCCTTGGAGATGAGTCAAACCCCCTACGACTTCCCCTCTTCTGCTTCATCGGTTGCTGAGCGTCTGCATGTTGCGTATCAATGGCGCTGGCCTGCTGTATTTCTCTTGGAAGCATTTGCCGCACCTTGCCTCGGGATATCCTGTTAGCCAACCCTTAGTAAAGGATCTCAATTCATAAAGCGTGCTTTACATAACCCATGTTTAAAAGGAAGCAGCTGTTTGACTCTCAAAACACCGCCTGCATGCAAATCATGTCATCTTGCTGATACATTAGCGTAGGGCCTGTTATCTGAGTGGTCAGGGCAAGGCAGGACAACTAATCTCAGCAGAGTAACAACAGCACTACTTTCCTGTGTCTGAGCTCTGTGTGTGTCGACCCATAAGTCAGGTCTTGAGATGAAAGAGAGGCCTGCCTGTGCTACATGGCTAATTTAAGGGATTAACACCTGTTCTACCAAGACACATTAATCCTAATCCTGCTTTAACCCCTTTGATCTGAAGTCAGAGTGATTTAAGGAGTGGACTGACCTAATCCCTTCACAACAGTGGCCACCAACTACAGGTGCTCGATGAAGCTGCCGGCCTCATGCCGCAGGGTCTACTGTACTCACCAACACAACTTTGTGTTTCTTTTTTATTCTGCATAGAGTCATTACTGAATCCTTTTATGCATCACTCGTCTCACTTCAAAAGGGTTAATTCTCAGTTGATGTGCTCTCGCGGGATTAGATTAGTAAGGGCAGGAAGAGCTGTCATTGGCATAATAAGCCTTAAGTATTAAGGTATTAAAGTATGATCGTTGAAGAAAAAAACCGCACACACGCCGTCGAGGCAAACACCACAGTATCTGGTTTGGCTTTAGCTCAACCATTCTCAGCTTTTATGAAGCTTCATTTTAACAGCTTCAGTAACCAAACGAGAAGCTACAGAAGATCTTAGAAGTAGTTAAATATTTGCGCAGTTATTTGCGATTAATTGTCGTCTGTTCAAAAGATCATCAGTCATAAATTGTGGCTTTAATGCTCTAATGCGCTTATTATGATTACCAGATTGTGGTGCGTGACTGAGAGTGTGCGTGGGTGCGTAACACATGGATACATTTGATATGAGAGAGAAAGGAATAAAAGAGACTGTGGGAGAATTTAGATAGATTTGGTGTGGTGTGATGCTGGTGGGAAGAAAGGTAATTGAAAAAGAGAGGCATACGTTTGGTTTTGGGGTTTTCTAAATGAGGGACTTGAGATGGGTGGGTCTGACCGCACTGTGGTTTAGTGTGTCTTTATGAGTGCGCTTGTGTGCGTGTGTGTGTATTTGTATTCGTGGAAGCAGATACTCACAAACACATCTGAATACATTGTCTTGTTCCGTCTCTATGTTTAGTGTATAGACTGAGGAGGACCACACAGGATCTCTGTCTCATGCGTCGGAGTATGTGGCAACGCTGTTATTATTGATCTGCCGCAGACGTCAAACCCCAGCGCCTATTTAACTGCCGCTCTGATTGAAACAATATGCCGGAGCCTGTTTCATCCATGTCCAAGACCACTGAATTATTAAACACATCTCTAAAGCAAAAGGTCTCTCTCTTTGCATAACACAAATCTACTGTTGAGCGACTCCAGGGGATAAACAAGCCCTTCTTCATTAGCGTGATTGGAAGAGGAAAAAGAAAAGAAGAGAAAATTAAGGGAAAAGATTATAAAAGATTATAATCATATGTCTTTATCACACTTGGAGAGTGGGGAGAATCATTGATTAAACTCTGCTACGTCTCAAAAGAAAAAGAGCTTTTAACAGCATTTTTTAATTTTTTTTTTTATAATCACACGCTTTACAGAATGCCAGATAAGAGTGTTTATGTTTTCCCTTTGGGACTGAAGTGGGATTTTTGGGTATATTAGAACACAATGAAAACATTTACACTGCTACAGGGGCCTCCTTTTAATTGTTTATGAATGGATGCGTAGATGATGTTCTTCACAAATTATCTCCACTTCACACGCGAAAAGTTTTGTCTTATGATTAGAACAGATGTCTTTTTCCCTTTATTATGCAATTATAATACCATTTCCTTATTGTTTACCATTACTACTTGTTTGCTTACACATTGGCGGGCTCACAAATCAAGTCTCAGTGTTAAGCAAATCTAGCATAAACAGAGCGATATTTGTAGAATGTAATAGCTTTACGAGAAATTCAAAATACCTTATGAATACTTACATGTAAGACCCAGTGATGCAAAGAAAAACAGATTTCCTTCCATGCATCTCAACGAATGTTTGCATTATAATTGCACAATGAACTAAAGTGATGAATGAATGCAGTTTATCACTGGTATCTTCACTGTAGTCAGCAGGAGGATGTAGATGGCCATGTCTCCAACAAGTCATTCCAATTAAACAACAAAATGTGAGGGTAATGTGTGTAGAAGCTACACCGATCAGGCATAACATTATGAACACCTTCCTAATATTGTGTAGGTCTCTCTTGTGCCTCCAAAACAGTTATGACTCATCAGAGAAAGGACATGGACCTTCTGAGGGTGTCCTGTGGTGTCTGGTAACAGAATGTTGTTAGTGGGGGCCTTTGGGTCCTATGAGTTGAGGGGAGGGGCCTCTGTGGATCAGGCTTGTTTGAATGCATCCCACAGATCCTTGACCGGTTTGGGATCTAGTGAATTTGGAGGCCAGGTCAACACCTTGTTTTTCATGTTTTTTTAGTTGTTCCTAAAGCTTTTTGGTAATGAGACGCAGCGATAGCTCCAGTTCCTAAAATTAATTTATTTTTTGTTTCTTAGTTTAACTTTCTTTCCTTTCTCAGACACATGGGCATTTGAGTGACCGTTGTCCATGTCTGCCATTGCTAGACACTGCAACAGCATAGAAATCATCCAACAACTAACCTGCATGATGATCTTCTGGATAAGCTACACAGTACCTGCTCGCCTCAGGGACTAAGCCTCCAGGCTGTGGTGCTGGCCACTGGCTGGGAACATTGTAAGTGGTACAAGAGGGAGTAAGGGGCTAATGCTAGGCTCAAACACACCATCATGCTCTGTAACAGTCACTTCCAGAGAACTTCAGACGTTGCTGCGTATATCACAAGTCATCTTAGATGTCATAATGTCATGGCCTTTATTTCTCCATATTCTGTTGATAATTTTAGGTATTTTTTGAATGTTGAACTCATTGTTTCACTGCCTTACACACTGCACAACGTTTTGATGACAACCATGTTTAACGACTTCCTCTCGCTCTGTAACAACATCACACCACTTCCTCCAAACAGACAAAACTCATTACTGCTGCGGCTGCCACAGGGCTCTGTCACTTCAATATAAACAAAAGCTGTGTCGGGGCACTGAAGTGGAACAAACAATACTCTTATATTTTTTTGGAAAGACATTTCCATCTACCTCCCTTCATACCTATTTGGACAGTTTCTGAGGGCGGCAAATTCCCACTCAGAAAAAGTTTTTCCTTCACTCTGTTCTGCCGTGAGAGCGCTTCCAAGATGAACCATTCTGCACCCCGTGAACACGACACAACAAACAAAAAGATTTGGAATGGTTTTCAGGGCCCGTAACATCAGCCTTTGCTCCGGGCACGTTGGGTGGTCAGTGCGTGTGACCTTCTCATAGCAGGGCTCCATAACCCCCATCCATCCCTATTAGAGGACACTTATCAGGGACAGCAGCCAGAGTGACACACTCCCAGCTGGGTTTCCCTGGAGAAAATACTGTGGAGTGCAGGGAACGATCCCCACGGTGCACTGAGGTGTGTGTTGACCGTGTTTGCGTGTGTGTGCGCGTGTGCGTGTGTGGAGTTGTTCTCTGCAGATAGGACCCTGTGTCTCTGAGATATGCACAGGCTCATTAATTAGAGGCTCTCATTATCCCCCCTCAGGCTCCAGACACTTAATCAACACCAAGCTCCATCTAAGACACGTGCGCGCACTCACACGCGTGCACACACACACTCACCTCGCACGCACGCCCGTCTCACATAGTCCACAGCAGGCTAAATTCTGACACAACATCATCCAAGAATATGGCTCCGTAAAAGAGGTGAATGAATGCTGATGAGGGTTATTTGTTTTCAGTGATGTACGGCACAACAGAGTGCTGGGTGTCACTGCTGTTTAACACTTTTATTGTTATAATGTTGTTAAGCATTTCAAAACAGATTCATCCATCTGCCATGTCTTTCTGCGGGAACAATCTGTCAAACACCGTAAATTAGATTCTTATGTTATATATTCTGATGCTGGAAACACAACAAATGAGTTGTGCCTATCCCTTTATTAATCTTGAATGTCTGTGGTGCTTTTGTGGTCTCTCTCCGTTCTATACATCATCCCACCTTTCACATGAGCAGCAGTAGCGTTCCGGTCAGTCTTGATGAGCGTGCCGCGTGCATTGTTGCAGGTGCTTGCATGTTGCTATGCATCTGTGACGTCAGGCTCACGTCTCCGTGCTCAAGCTGGGGAATTTATTGCTTTGAAACTCCAGCCCTCGTAATTAAAAGGCCGCTGTTTATTCAAACCGGGGGATAGATAGCGCCCAGCGACACTCTTGCTTGCGTCGTGACTTAAGAGCGAGAGTCTGTGCGGAAATAAATTACTCTCAGACATCCAGGAGAGCTTTGGAGTGCTGCTCTTCAGTGGGGTTTTTAAAAACCTTTCTGACAGTTTTCTTTTTTTTCTTTCTTTTTAACACAGCTTCTGTTATTATCGTGCGGGTGATGCACTTTTTACATCATGCAGACTAATAAACGGGCGAGCTGACAGACACATGCACGCAAATGAGCAGCTGTACACAAAACTGTATTAGTGCACATCAGATGAGATGATTTCAGTCAGACGTTCAGACTTCACTGGTTCTACAAAGCCGTCTAATATTTGAATCTCTTAAGTGGAAATGATTTTCTTTGTGCATGCCAATTAAGACTCTTTAAATGATTTGAGCAGAAAATGTTTTATTTTATGATTAAGTGAAGTACTAGCACTGGCATTCCTTAGTAGTGTCTCTAAATATTATTTGTCTTCACATTACTCAGTGGCAGCGTTGTTACTGTTTTTTGTCCTCAGTATTGTATTACTATAGTGTGAACTCCATGGTAGTTGAAAGGAACATTCGGGATGATTAACCTTCTTGCCTACAACATGAGTCAATCTTTATTTTAATCCAGACGTCCAACTTATTGTAGGGGCACAGCCAGCTCTATAGGCCAGCCTGCCCCCTGAGCAGAACATACAGTAGAGACATTTTTGAGGGCGTGATTGGCAAGAACAAGAAAAGGAAACACAAACTTTTTTTAAACGGCTCCAAGTTGTGGAAAATGAAAGAGGGGGTTTTAGTTTCCCTCTGAAGGCTGGAGTCTGATTTCCTGTGCGGCTGTGATTGGGAAAGCAGAGGCACGCACAGGGAGCCTGCTTCTCTATGGAGATGCCAGATGACACGCTTCACTACGAACACACTGTTGCTGAATGGCACACTGAAGTGGCCTTTGATTGGTCATCAAAAACGCCTTTTTACGGAACTGTCCCCTGTGTAAACCTGCTTCAGATGGTGGGACTTAAGTGTCCGAGTGTACATGGATGAAACAGAACATGAATATAAATAGTACCTTGGTGGTGTGTGTAGCACAGAGGATGCAGGAGCTGTTTGAGGTGGCCGTGCGATCTGATTCACAATATACGTACATGCTGTGACACATAAGCACAGAGCAACCCCCTCTTCTTTTACTACAAACGTGTGCTGTGATCATAGTGCCAGATGTGGATGCGGAGGTAGAGTCAAACATTTTGTTCATGTTCATCCATGTGGATTACTCTGTCTCAAGGATTCCCCGTGCACAGCAGGAGTTTGTCCATAAGGCCATATGTCAGCGCGCCCCCTCCTCCTGCTTGTCTTTTATTATCTGAGTGACCTCCTGGTGCACCGAGGACCCCTCTGACCCTGAAGAGACAGTAGTTTATTGACAAACTCACAGCTCCATAGACTCCATTACCTAAACCAATTTAAATCACAGGCCTATTGTTTCAACTAGTTTCACCACACTTCAGTATCAACAATTCCTGTTTTTGTTTTGAGATAACTGTTAATATCACAGTTTTAATACTGTCACCTATCCACTGATGATTTGTTCCATCTTTTGCTGCAACAACTGGGTTAACACCAGTAGGCCAGTAGTTTAAACTCATGGTAGTCTGCTTTGAAACAGCGTTCGTTCTGTGACCGTGGCAGTGATTGTGGTGAGTGGGTTCTTTCCACTACGACCACGTCGGCTGTTTTTCATATTATTCAGCCCATTTTGGAAGTTAATGCTAAAAAGTCAGCCTTCGACCATGTGCAAGCCGCAGACGATCGCTGCAAAAATCTTGTTGTGCATCTGATAGCGACGTGCAGTAAAACATTGCAGTGCGCGCTCTGTGTGTGTGACAGCCGCTCTCAAGAGGGAGAAACAGGAAACGCGTGCATGGAGAGGGCTTGAGTCGTCTCCGTCGTCCAAGGTTCTCCGTTCGTTGTGAATTTGCGCCTTTCATGCGCCATTTCAATTGAATATTTCCATGAAAATAGCCAAGGACAGCGGACAGTAGCAGGGCAAAAGCAAAGCAGTGCATCAGCCGTCGAGGGCGGTGTATTTGAATCTCCTTAGCTCATTAACACCCCTTTAAACTGTGATGAACTTTACAGTAGGCTGCACAGACCTGCTAAGTAGATGAGCTGCCACCTTTCATTGCAAGTTTGTAATACAAGGCACATAATCTGTACTGATTGTAGGTGAGTAAAGAAAGAATATATATGAATGTAAAATAATGTTAAATCAGTTTCCTCTGGGACATGACAAGAATGAAACGGTTTCAGATTATATTTGAGCTACAGGACATCGAGGATGCGTTATACGAGACGGCTGCATGCAAAATGCTATTGAACTATGTGTAAAGAAAGCCTGCAGATTTAACTTCACTTTGTGGCCAAGATGAGCTTTGATCTGGAAGGTGTCACCAGACTCATAGTGTCCTGTCTGCACAACACGCTGCAAGGGCATGTCATCGTTGCACGTGGTTTGGACAGACTGCTCAGAGGTTTGGGAACGAAGGTGTCCTTGAGCAACGCACCCAACCACAGCCCGCCTCCAGTCTGAGAAGCAGCAGCAGCAGCAGCAGCAGCAGCAGCAGCAGCTCAATATCTAAATGTAAAGCACCCTTTTTTAGGCACACCTTCGTCCGGCGGCGCTATGACCCTGCTGCCTTGTGCATGCTCAGCTCCGCAGCTCGAAGTCTGTAAACTGCGAGGCTGGAGGAGCGCAGGGAAGGAAGTCATCTGAGCTGTAGTCCAGTTTGTTGCTGTTGCAGGAATCAGGATATCCTTCCAGCTCCTAAATTCCAGGGATTTTTTTTTTTTTTTTTCTCCGTGGTTGTACCCCCCTCCTTCCTTCACATGAAAGTAATCTCCCTGCTTGTCGCGCCGTCTCCACCGGGCTCTCTTTGACTACTTCTTAACCAATACTTCCAAAAGTGTTTTTCGGCCGCTGGAAAACGGAATTTGACCACTGTGATGAATATTTCTGCGTTTTGGCACACACTCCGTCTTGTTGCCTTTGCCTCGGGATCGAAGAGGACAGATTGGACACAGTTTATCCGTATTGCGCTGGACTAGCGGTGTAGCCTACTTCCAAGGACGACCTGGTTTTGAAAAAAGTTTAACAATTAATTTTTCCTAATACATTGTCGGGGTCGGTCCCGGAGGCGCCGATCCTGCGTGTAGAGTGAGGAGGGAGCGGGTTCGTAACGGACTCTTACTTTGGATTTACGCACAGGGACATTTCACCCAAACACTGTCAGTCGGCACTATGTGTTTCTGATTTACTGTCCGATCTCGACTGTGGATTTAACCGCTGTGTGATTTGCGTGGACCGTGCTGTCTGCCCCCAAAATTGCCGCAAAGCTGAGACTCGCACACCATCATGCATCGCTTCTTGGAGAAAATCTGCTGCAAAATCGAGGGAAGTCGAGAGGCAGCATGACTTGCGCTCTGGATTTCTTTGAATCTACATTCCATTCTCATATAATATCTTAATGCTGTTCAATTTTGGTTTACAAATATGATGAAATGGCAGCCCCGGAAGAAGGTGAGTCCGTTTGCTATTATTATTTTTTCTAATAATGAAAATGATAGGGTTTCTCTAGAAGATCACAAGTTGAACAGCTACAGATTGCTGCTCTGTCGATTGGTTTACTACAACCAGTGATATCTATAGATAGTCTCACTGCTGCACCGTTTAAAACTATACTTAACGATAACCAAACCAGAGTTTATAATGAGAAACAAGTTTCCATTCTATTTCCACTCTAATCCTCCCGGTATTTACACATTTTTCTGTCCAAGTCCATGGAAATGATTATGTGAGACAGTAACTGATATGCCTCTGCCTCTGTTTATGACCTTTCATATACTTGTTCATTAGCAGTGCACATCCTGGGGTATCCTGGGATGTGTTGTGCTATGGCTATGATAATGCTTCATACTGTGACATTTGTTGTGCATGTTCTGTATGTTCTGCTCCTCCTCACAACATCAGACAGACCCTCATTCTTGATCTGGACTAATCAAGACATCAGTGATTAATGTGTCCGAGGGGAAACCTCTGGGGTTTGTGAGCGTACCCGGCACAGCATAGCTTGTTGAATCTTAGTGTCAAAAAGGGAACCAGCCTTGAGATATTCAGAAATAGAAAATCAAATGTTCTGCTCTATATAGAAGTTAAGAATAACCTGGCTTCCCTTTCCTCAATACCCCTGTTTTTTCAGAGGAGTCTTTTAGAGGAGTAAATTATGTGCCTTGGTTCCTTATTTCCATGATTAGACATAGATTTTCACTTCAAGTCTGTTTTGTTATTGCTTTCTCTTATTGCTCCACTTTCGTAGCCCTGGGGTATTACAGCATGGAAAATATCTGAAAATCATCTGGGGTCTATAAAAATTGGAAGCCCAAAAATGTCTATGGTGAGGATTTCTACCAGCAGGGGGCACTGACCAGAAACAATCTTCCTCTGCAGAAGTGGGCTTCACACTCTGGTCTGGAGTAAAAAAAAAATGAAAGGATCGGTGACTCTTTTCTTTTTTTGCCTCAACTGCTTTGGATCATTCTATCTTTTTGAAAAGGCTTTGTTCACCAGCAGCATAAACATTAGCAGATCATTTCCTTCTGGTCCAGATACTTTTTCCCTGCTCATCTGAAACATTATGGTTTCTTTGCTTTATAGCCGCACAGTATAAAAGACACCAGGAACCGATGCCAAAATCAGTGTAACCATTACCACTGGTGGGAGTGCTTCACAGTTATTGACCTGTAGTGACCTGTGGTGTGTATGTCTCTTTGTTGTTTGTTCTGCATCAAGTGTCATTACTGCCGATAGCCTCATCCTGAGAGATGAGATCAAAGTAAATGATCAAAACCAAGCTGCTTAATGTCAAATAATCGGCAGAGGAAATAAATGCGGCGAGCATGCCCTAATGATTCCTACAGCTGTGCAGTGTATCTGCCAGAATCATCTGTGAGACCCCCCTTAGAGGACTAAAAGCCCATCCTCGCTGCAGGAACCGATTCCTAGCCACGCTGCAGTCACATGTGCTCAACTTGAAGTAACGCCGTCCTTCATGTGTAGATTATTTTTCAGATTTCTCTGAGGTCAGAACACCGTCATCAGTCATTTCGGTGACTCCAATCAAGGAGGAAAACGGTTACTCTGTTTTGTGTGATGTTGATTAATTAACCTGTTGGTGATGTTGGATGCTAGATGCATATGGATGAGCACAAGCACTTAGAGCAGAAAGCACTAACCCACAGAGCCGTGTTCAATATTATGAATTACTTGCCATTCACATAGTGTGTGTATGTGTTTTTGTGTGTGTCTGACATTGTGCCTTCACCCTGAACTCTGGTTCATTGCCAAGAATGTCCTCTGACTAAGATATTACAAATAGCAGGCGGGAATAGAAAGCAGTCATTGTGCTCCACAATCTAAAGAAAGCAGTTTCTTTAGATTGCAGCTCCCACTTTAGAAAATTCACACAAAATAATGGTCGTGAGAGGTTCTTGATTTTACACGTTCCTTTTTCCTGTTTATCAGCTTTTCAATCTGGCTCTTTGCTACACTTGTAGAGCGATTGGAATCGATAGAAAGTGTAGGAGAATCATATTGATTCAGGCTGAGTGTCCAGTCCACCTCCTCATAATGGATTACACTAATGAGTCAAAAATTCCAAATCTTTAATGTGGAAGATAGCAATTCCCCTAATGTTGCTGGCAGAGAGCTTGTCTGCTCTTGAAAGGGAATGAAAGACTTGGGGATTGTGTGATTAACTTTCTCTTCCTGTGATTTGATGGAGCTGCTCTGAATAACTTAGCCGATTAAGAAAGACTGTTACACAATGTTAAAATGTGGAAGAGGAGGCATATATCTAAAGGCTGAAACAGGCCTTGTAATGCTGTGCATGTACAGAGGGACATAACAACTTCTATCTTGGATGAATGTTGTCTGTTCGGTGATAAAGTTTTCTGCAGAGATTACTTTTTTTTTTTGATGTGATTAAAATCCCACTGCAGCTGTGTGCAGGGGCCTCCTTTCTGATTAAGGTGAAGAGTTCCTGATGTTTAGTAATGTGAGTGCACTTCGGTGGGTGTATAGCATCATCCACCAAGTCTTCTTTGGTTGCATCGCATTAGAAGAAAGCATTAGGAATATGGACAGTGTCTGTCCTGGGGGTGAGATAACTCAGTGAGTCAGGTAGGAGATGGCAATGTGCCTGCACTAACATTTCCAAAAGGTTACACTCAGAATGAATTATTATTGTGTAGGTCTCTCTTGTGCCTCCAAACCAGTTGTGACTCATCAGAGGATGGACATGGGCCTTCTGAGGAAGTCCTGTGGTGTCTGGCAACAGACTGTTAGTTGTGGGGGCCTTTGGGTCCTACGGATTGAGGGGAGGGGCCTCTGTGGTTCAGGCTTGCTCCAGTGCATCCCACAGATACTTCATCAGTTTGGGTGAATTTGGAGGCCAGGTCAACACCTTGTGGACTTTTTCATGGTTTTTGAGTTGTTCCTAAACTGTTTGTGTGTGTGTCTGTGTCAGGTTGCATCCTGCTGGGGATGGCTGCTGCCATCAAGGAGTGTCATAGCTATGAGGTGGGGGTGCCAGGTCCCAAATGTATCTCAGCAGTGAATGTCACGAGATGGTCAACGTTATTCACTTCTCCTGTCAGTAGTTTTAATGCTTTGGCTGATCGGTGTGTGTGGACACAACTCCAAAGAGATTTGGACATTTATTATGGACTCCAGTGGCTTGGCAAGTTTCTGTTTGTTTCAGACGCTAAGATGTTTTCCTTGTCCCGGAATTTCTTTGCTGCCAAATGTGTTTTCAAGTCGTGTTGCCTTGAGAAAAATAGCTCACAAGCTGTTAATATGTTGGACGGTCTCGTATTACAAAGCCAGGCTTTGAATTTAGAGTTCACATTATGCCTTGTGGCAGTGCGACCAAGTCAGAAGGAAGTTGGTGTTTGTTTTTGTGGTCATGCCAGATGTTTCTGTGGGCTCCACACAGTTGACATGAGGCCTTCTCACCTGAGGTGGACAGGATGCACTGCTCGTGTTTCTGTGGCCAGATTCGTTTTGACTTTTACCTCAGCAGGCACGCTCTTACATCTTTGACCATGTTCATTGGCTTTTTACCTCTGGGATTTTCTCATGCTGCTTTTCCTCTTCAATTTGGTTTTATTTATGAGCTCAGTGGTAGGGGGAAAGGGCTATCTCTCTCCCCCCAGTGCTCCATCAGTCCCTGTGATGTCCCATGGCTGGCAGCAGCACAGCAGTTTTGGAATACATTTACAGCAGGGGAAAACACGTCAGAATGTGAAGAGAAACGCTGGAAGACACACATCTGAGGAGAGACGGAAGCAGGCAAGGCTGCCGTCGGAAGGAGGAATCACTTGGGAGAAGCTGAGAGTTTCTGGACGAAGATTGAGATACATCAGGGAACAAATGAATGGGGTTTAGATTGTAGGAGTGCAGGAATTAAGGAGATAGATGGGTGGATATCACAGAGCAGGAATAGGATTGCTATAAACATTGATAGAATTTGAGTGAGAGAAAATGGGGAAGAGTTGGGGGTGAGAGAATAAGATGGTGCAGGAGATAGAGATTTGGAGTTACGGAGTGAGAGGCCCTAGAGTGATGCAGCAGGGATAATTAATGATAGGGAGTGATAGCACCTGCTGTTCCTGATGCTGCGCAGTATTTACGGCCCAGCATGCCGAGTGGAACGGGATGCGGCTGCGTTGCCAGCCCCCCTGGCCCATCCTCCTGGGGCGTGAAAATAAAGGGTGGGGGCGGGGGACTGGGTCAAGTAAGGAGGGGTGGTAGCGTGGGGAACATCGACTCAGCAATACGGCTGAAATTTATGTGCTGTACTCGCTCTGTTAATCCCAGTCCACTGCCTCCCATTGGGAGAGCTGGACAGAGATGGAGGACAGAAAAAAGAGCTTCCTGGAACGCTAGGCGTCCGTTCTCTTACTGCGGTGCAGTGGTCTGCAGTATGCACGAGCTGCAGGCATATGCCCAATAAGGCACTCTTGGGAGTCCACTGTCAAAATACAACAGGAGAGACAATAGTGACTAGGCCATCGTGCTCTCATTAATCCTCATTCCTGGGACCCTGCACAGTGTTGAGATGGATTTTTGTATGGCGAGTGGTAAATACAAAAATTGATTTATTTGTACATCAGTTCATTTGTAATGTTTTCCTCCATGCCTTGGAGCGCTCATTTCTGATTTGTTACACCTTTCCTTCACCCCCCAGTGCTTCTGTTTGAGCAAATGGACCCATGTTTGAGTTTATTGAGGTCATTGTTCCAGGGGTGTGGTCAGCTGCTCTCGGGGCTCAGGAGGTGCCTGCCACTGGGTGCCTCCATGGGGAATAAAACAGACCTGACTTGATGGACCAAATCAATTGGAACACATTTCCTTGTTCTATGAGGTGGAACAGTTCTCTGTGGGATTTAAGCTCTTTTCTTTTCATTCTTTTCATTGGTTAAGCTCCTGTATTATGTCCTCAGTCTTGCATATACTGAAGAGAGCCAATGTTGCAGACCTAAGCTGGATAAAAAATTTTTTTGAAAAAGGGCTGTCAATGGCACTCGAGCCACATCCCTCCAGCATATGGCCTAAAAAACATGCATACTTTCCTCAGTTTCACAACATTTATCAGAGTACGGCTGCCAAAACCACAGTCCCTACATTCCTTTATAACTCCACACTGGACCATTTCCAGTGGGCCGGGCATAGTATCGGCTCAGTCTTCAGGCTCTGCAGCTGTCTTCAACCAATGCAGTCTGTGTGTTGTGACAGACATTCACTTCTAGTGTGTCCTAAAGGGGGCCTGTGATCCAGTCTGGAAGGAGACGTGTGAAGAGCACCACTAATACCACCCTGCCTCATACTGACGCCCCTAAATCCCACTAATTCCATCTCTTCTTTTGTCAGAGATGGGATTCATAAGCCCTTCTTTGAAGGCTCAATTTTCCAGGAGTTTGTCCATGGCTTAGCTGTTGCCTTCATGAAGACAGGACTAGCCGTGCCATTCCTTGGATTACGGCCTAGTTGGGCACCCGAGTGGTCAGTATCTTGTCCTTGATCTGATTATTGATGGTTATGGAGCGTGAAAAAAAGCATGACTCCATTGACCCCTGCATCTTCATGGGACCTGCCCACTTAGATAAATGGCACACAGTGCAAGAGAGAAGCAAACAAGATTAATTTAAGCCTCTCTCTCCCCTCAGCTCTTCCAAAAGGAAAAGGTGCTGTGCAGTGTTTTTGCAGTCAGACAGTATAGCAGTCACACACACACACACACACACCGATAGCCGCAACAGAGTGCTTATCCAGGGGTCACAGAAACAACTGAGCGTAGAGCAGATTGTTTTAGTTTCCCTCACTGTCACTCTGGCCTAGCTGCCCTGGCCTCTCCTTACTTTTCTTGCCAGGCTGGAAATGGTGAGTGCAGCAAAGAAAGGTTTTTACTGCTAGCTGTAAAATCCTGCTGGAAGGAAGGACAAATGGTGCAGAGCCCGACCCATTCAGCCATCTCTATTTCCCAGGCCTGGGCTAGGCTGCTGTTCCCTCTTGTAAGTTTGGATATATTTATATGAGGCTTATACTGGGATATTTATGTCAGCCATATGTTTATAGTTGCTAAGATATGTGGGCTACGAGTGCTGCCATATCCTCAGTGGGCTTGTCTCCTTAGGGAGATTCATGATTCTAGCTTCCTTAACAAGCCAGACAGACAGGTGGTGACTGACAGGCACACTGAGATAGATTCAGTAATGAGGACTACAGAGCAAACCTCTGTGGTCCAGCCCCCATACCTCTCCTTCTCAAATGATCCCATGCCTCATAGATTTTATATATTTAACTGGGGTTTCTGTTGCAGCCTAATAGAGATATAGCTACTTACAGTATAATGGTGTCTTTGCCTCCCCCTGACTGTGGCCCCTGTGTGTTCACTCCAACATTGATACGTCCTGTTGTACGTGTTCTTGTGGTTATCTGCATCTTAAAGTGAAAATGGTTTGTTTCTGCAGGTCAGTGGATCAACATTTAACTTGCACAGCCATTTTCCTTAAAATTGTTTTGTTTGTGTATCATCAAATATACTGTGTGTATTTGTGTGTCTCAAATTGGCATTTTTTTGTGTGTTTGTCTTGATGTCTCTTGGAAAATGGTGAACATGACAAGTGAGCAATATCCTCCTGTCAGATAGGACATGATTGATGAAAAGTGTAAAGTATTATCATCCATCAGAGATACTGAAATACTTTACCTTCACCCTCTGTCTTGCAGCCTGTTATTCCGTTCCTCCTCTCCTCCGTCTTGATCTATATTCCTGTGGCTGGGGTCAGAGGCCACATTAGAGCCCGTATTGTTCAGCAGTCTGGAGAGCGCTCCAGTTACCACTGTGAAATCTCAAGCATCAGCGGCTTTTTAGCTGTTTAAATACACTGGACGAGCCGCGGCCAAAGGGGCCGACCAGACGCTACACAATGTCTGCGGCGGGGTGTTACGTTATTTTATAGGCGTGTAAAATGTGTTTGCTGCCTTCGCCACCTGTCTGGGTGTTCTCCATGATGAAATCATGCTGGACAGGAACATGGTTTAAATGCTTCTCTGTCTTCTGCAATAATAATAAAAAAAAAACTGGTGTGTGCTCTCATTCCAGCTGCTCCAATGAGGGCTGTAAAAAAAGATACATAATCACTCAGTGGAACAAAAGACTGTAACTTGGCACACAACAGTTGTGTGGTGTAATGCTTCAGGTGTGAAATTATCCTCCCAGTTTACATTTGGGAGTATGTGTTAGCCCCCTCCTCCTCCTCTTCTTCCTCCCATGAACAATGTTTTTCAGTTTAAAAAAAAGAAGAAGCTGCAACTGCTGTAGAGAGTAGTCTTTGCCAGGCATGATGCTGCAGTACTGTCTTTGTCCGAATATAAAAGTTCAGCTGCCCCATTAGGCCTGAATGAAGCTATGGCAGAGCTCGGGTACTGACTTGCTGAGTCAAACTGCTGAGCCTTGTGGTATAATAAATGGACATATTATATTATACAAGCACAGAATGCGTCTCCTTTATTGCTGCTGGGCTGTGCACCTTTTAAAACAGTGCCCTGGGGACATAGCTATGCAGGCTGGCATTTGGATGTGAGAAATTATCCATGCCTGAGTCTGCCAGTGGACATGAGTGCGTGTGTCCATCAGGCTCTGACCGGCTGCAGCAGTCCTCAGAAGGCAACCATGAGCAAATCTATGCAAGGATGTGCAGCTGAACTTACACGCAAACATGCTACCTCGAAAGCCTTGGGTTTTGTTTTCTTCCAGACAACGGGGACGTTGTATAATTCATAGAGTTGCAGAGCGTACAAGCTCAACAGCTATCAGCTTGAAACTCATATGAATTCATATTAGCTTTTAAAATGTTATACAGCTTATCCGTAGTTGGTTTGTGCTAAGCTGTTGACATTTATGCCGATCTAGTGTTTCCCCCCCGGTTTCTGCCGCTCCATCCTCCATCTCAGCATTGTGCTGCCGCTCCCAGCGAACAGAGTTGGGCCTCAGGCAGAGCAGGTGCAGGCTGCTGTGATGGTGGCTCTTCTGATGCACATACACATGCATGGCACACTCAGGGGAGAACGGTTGGCTGTGTACCACGCTCACTGAAATGGTAGACCAGGATTGTTCTTCGCTGGTTGTATTTTGTTGTGTAAGAGTGAGCAGGTGTTAAGGAATTATACGTCCTCCATGTGTCAATGTGCTCTCGGTCTCAAAGGAACTATTTAGATCTGGTAAAATCCTCTTCGCTGCAAGTCTGTTTCTCTTTTAGCACCATGTTGAAAATCTAAATTTAATAAGTTGTTTTTCCCTGTGATTCTGCAGCTGATGAAATTACATGTTTTTAATGCATTAATAAAGAGAACTGGACCAAATCCATGGCTAGGTTACATTGAGCATCAGTAGTTTTCTCCTGTATTTGTTTTTACTCTTAGTGCAGGAAATTAAAAAGAGTAAATCACATGTGGGTTTAATGAAATGTACACTGACAGTGGAATGTATTCTTACCCACCTGAGTATGTCGATGAATCACATTTGATCATAAGTTGGATGAACGTACCAGGCACAGTTATTATGAAGAAAAGCCCCTGTAAACCCGTAAGGGCACCGTACTTTAATGTCGCGCGCAAATCACACGCCTCTGCAGTTTGACAGGTAACATCAGACTCAGACTGAAGAAGTAATGAAAGCAAAGAATCACGCAGGTAATGCCTCTCAACTGCAGCAAAAACAAACTAAGCGCTTCCTCTGCAGTATGTTTCTATCACTGAAGTACAGGAAAATATTCTAGTGTGTGCAGTGGCGTCGGTGGTGTCGCCCATCAAGATGAAGACAAAGCGTCGCTCGCCATCAGCGCAGTTAACGTTGTACGTGCAGAAGAAAACTGGCATTATGGTCAATATGACCATGCAAACTGTTAAAGCCACGGGAGGTGATGAGGAAACTGTCAGAACTACAAAGGTGGATGAGTGCGTCATTCTAACATTTTAGGGGATGCAGTCTGATCTGATCTCCACTTAGCCTTGACCATCCATAACCACAACATCCTGAATGTTTAACCTTCAAGAGGAATTGAACCATGTGCCATTTGAGATAAAGCGCTTGCATTTTACTTGATCTGCAGCCGACTGCATCCCCTTTGCTGCTGTAAGTCACGATCATAAGTATATGAATATATGAAACAAGCAAAGCGCGCCTCAAGTATCAGGACTATCAACCTGGGATCTTCTCATACTCAGTGCTTAGATAAAGAAGATATAAGTGATTTACTTTTTTGCATTTGCAGCATCATTATATGTACAATTGGGAAGAAGGGTTTTGTGTGTTGAGGGCACTCTTATATTTTACCTTATTGATGAATTTCAGACAAACTTTTTATGGTTAAATCCGTGTCTATGCACGGTTATTGCACGAGGCCATTGCCTTTGCTAAAGAATAGCTATGTGCAGCACATAAGTATGTTGTCAGAAACTGTGCAAATATGAGAGTCCCAGGGATGCGTATGGATTAAGAGTTGTTTTCTGAGGAATGCGCCTGCTACCTTAAAAGAAGAAATAAACTGCAGAGAAACAGTTGACATCTAATCGCTTGCTCTTCTCGTTGCAGCGATGTCTGTCCTCTGTTTTTTTTTTTTGTTCTCTTTATGCTTTGTTCTGGAAAATAAAAACTCATTTGACATTTGAAATGGATTTCTAATCAAAGTGAGAGACAAATGTAATGACTGCGTGATGGAGCTGTCAGTTTGCTGACTGTCTACAAGACAGCTTTGATAAAATACTTTGAAATTCCTTTTTTTTTTTCCTTTCTCCTACTACAGGAGTGGTAATTAGAAACTGATGAAAAATGTTCAACAATAGCAATGCTCCAAATCAGAGTGCAGCGTTTAGGGGGCTCCTTTTTTCCCCGTTTCACGGCACATGTGACACGTTTCCTTTGTAAATGGAGTTTGTCAGGATTCTGAGCAACGAGTGGCAAACAAACAGATGGACTGGCAGTTTGACAGCTAACCGAGATGTGAATGTGGCGAGCCATGCTCCTTCCGAGACACCTCTTTGACTGTTATCACAGCCAGTTGTCTCCGTTCCCATGAAGAGAGGCTAATTTCATTTCCTGTCCTCATTTTCTGCAGCGACAGAAACGGTCGTCCTGGCACAGGAACTGTACATCCCAGGAAACATGCACGAGACTGAAAGATGTTTTTCTACCTTACTGCTGCGCATTCTGCAATTTCCGTTGATTCTCATTAGCTATTGATGCACGTGCTTAGTTATCACAATCGGACCGCCTCTTTGAGGGCTTTCCTGTTTGGCAAATTAGTGTCAAATGATCTTGTTTGAGGGGCTGTCTCTTCTTGGCGTGTGTGACGGTGAGTCCCGGGAGATTTGTGAGAGGATTCAGATCGGAGGTTGTTGAGAGGAAGGTGGGGGGGTGGGTTGTGAAACCTGATTAGAATATGGTTTGAGTTAATTAACTAAGGATTTTTCCTCATTCCATCTATCTATGTGTAATCTAATTACAGATGGTGGTTTTCCAGTTTCTATCAAATGAAAACGTAACTGGTCCCATGAGGAGGGGGCTCCTCCCAACTAAGCACCCACCTCCTCCTCCTCCTCCTCCTCCTCCTCCTGGTCTCATCCTCTCTAAAGCTGTTCTGAGGAGTTAACAGATGTGATGTCAGAGCAGTCAGAAGCTTTGTCTGTGAATTCTGCAGCACTTCCACCAAGTACCCCGACACTGGCAGTATGTCAGAATATGTCAGATATGTTGTTGGGATGGAAACGTGTTGCCTCATGCTACTTAACTGCTTCGTGATTTTCTGTCTGCAAGCAGGAGTTTACACATGAGAGCGTTTGATTATAAGCTGGATCATGAGAACTATGAAAGCATTGGATTAGATATTCCATGTGAGCTAGGCACTGGTGGACTACATAGCACTTCAGCTGCAGTATGGGGTTCAAACATAATTATGACCAGATGGTGGAGGACCTCTCATATTTTCTTCTCTCGTCCGTCTTTCCACCGCCTTTGTTCTGACGGCTCCTTTCCAACTTCTTTATATGTTTCAAACTTCTCAGAGAGGAGCGAACTTCTTCATGCTGACAATCTCTCCTTTGTGTCTGCTTGTTGAATATGTGAGCAGCTCTTGTCATGGTAGCTGATTGGAAAGATCAAGAGCCGCTCTTCAACCGCCGCCTCTTTGTGTAAGAGAAGTTAAAGGCCAAAAAATGCAACTCAAGCACTTCTGTCTGCCCTCAGAGATGACACTCATATTTAGTGCCAACGTCTTGCTTTCCTGTCTCACATCTTTTTTTTCTCCCCCTTTTTTCTCTCTGTCTAAATTCAACCCCCTCATCTCTCCCCATCTACCTCTGCATATCCTCTGTACTCCATCTTTATGTCTGTGTCTCTCAGGAAGAAACAGCCCTCAGCCGTAAATTGGCCCATTTCTCACATTTCATTTTGGAAAGTTGAGGCAGGTAGAAGCGAGTGGGAGGAGAACCTGCTAGCCCAGCACACTGGTGGAACTGTGAATTCATTAGTCTCTGCGGGTCCTTGAAAGGAGAAAATGTATTTCTCAAATCAGCCAGAAATGTTGTTTTCTCTGCGTTGCATTTCGCTGTGGACCCGGCATCACACCATGTCTACACGAGCATCTTATATACGGGCCATGAAATGAAACTGGAGCGGGCGTTTGACACAGAACATTTTGCAGCGCGCCGGCTTCAGTGGTTTCCTAAGTGAAGAAAAATATCAGGACATTTCCATTATTGTGCGAATGTGTAAGTCCGTAAAAGCATAAAATTAGATATCTGTGGAGCATAAAATTAATTCCAAGACCTCTACAAAAGGTCAAAGGATATTTTCAAACTAAACCCACGATTAGCTTCTTGTTTGACATACAGCGTTAATGCTTGGTAAGAAGTCAGCCAGTGTGGAATTGGTATGTCCAGTCACACTTTAATCCAGCTTTGAAGTCTTCTTAAGTCTTTTGTGACCTACTAAGGATTACTGATGAATTTCCCTCATTGTTCTGCTGCTTGTACATAACACTTGAAATTATTGGTTGCAGAGTGTTTTGCTGTTTTGGCAGTCAGTTGTGCCTCTCCATTCGCCTCTCTCCATGGTCACAGATTAGGGGAGGGAGAGTGGAGCAGCCAATTATGGTTATATCTTTGTCTTGCTGCCGACTCCTCACTCTCTGACTGTCTGCCCCCCCCCAGTCAAAAGAGTGCCGTCTTTTCTCAAGCAGCCCAATTTGTCAAGATCACTCATTCAGATTGGTGTCATTCCGAGTGGGGGCTGGTGTCTGCCTTCAAAGTGGGATGATTACGGTATAGGCAGATGAAAAGGCAAAATGCAGATGATCCGTAATCTCTTTTTCAGGAGTCGTACCTCCACCAGCTTCACGTCACCCCTTTATCTCCTGATTCCATTTCCTTTTAGCTCAAGGTCTTCCCCGTGTCCCGTTGACCTCCCCTTTCCTTCCCCACTTTGATTTCTTTCCTCTTTCCTGGTTCCTGGTCTCCTTTCTGCACTTCCTTATCGCTTCCCTCTCTGATTCTGTTTCCGAGTGTGCCACATTCCCCTTTTTTTCCTGTTTCTATTTCCGACGTTTTCTCTCTCTCTCCTCCGGGCAACTGACTCCTTTAATGTGTGGACGACACATCACCGGCCCCATGTAAATATGTAGGCTAATCTGGGCTTTCATTAGTTTGTGTACATGAATATTGCATGACTGCCTCTCCTGTGCTAGCCCAGATTAGTCTTCAGTCTTTTTCCCATGGTTAATTGAAAACCATTATAACTGACTACAGTCAGGAGTCGTGCTCCAAAAAGCTCCTTTCTCAGGCTGGAGTGAGGCCGCTCTGATCTCTCCTCCCGTCAAACCAAAAGCCCGCTTTTCAAATGGACACCAATCGAAAGGCTCTTCTGGGAGAGGCAGAGTGTTGGGAAATGAGGTTAAGTGTGCGGACTGACCGACCTTCAATATTGCCCCCCATATCAGAATCTGACAGCCCGTGAGAATGTGGAAAGAAAAGGCTTGGCGGGACGAGTTGTAATTGGACTGGGATGGCAGAGAGTAGACGAAGCATTTAAGGCTCCGGCCTGTCTATTTTCAGTGCATGAAGGGCACGAGATGACAGATTCACCTCTGTGGTTTTTTGACAAGGGCTTCTGCTTCCTTTTGTCCACAGTAAATAACGTACATTCATAATATACACGCTCGGCCGCTTATTCGGTTTGGGTGGTAGAAGCCTTTAAGACAGGCAGCTTGTAGGAAATGTCAGCGCCGAGTTAATCATTTTACACTGAATTTTTTTATTTTATTTTTTATTTTTTTGCTGCTGCTGTTCAAAAATTCAGAAGAGCGTCTGTGGGGGTGCTATTTTAAACAGGGCCTCTCCCCTCTCTATCTGATCTTGCGTCGTTACTCGGGGATATGGGGGGATTGAGCAGAGTTGTGTCGAGACACTTTGGAAACATGGTCCGCCTTGTTGCCCCTGGACTTGATCTCCGTATCATGCAGCTAATTTTATGCGAACCCTTCATCACGCCCCTGCAACGGAGTAAGAAACGGCGAGCGGTATTATCTTTAGGATGGTGCTAAAATAGCAGGAGAAAATTGAGTAGAAAGTCTTGCTGCACATAAAAGCCAGTGGTGTATCATCTTGGGAGCATGTTTCCCTGCCTCCATCCTCTCCCCCCCGTTTATTATTTTTTCAAAAGACGCTGTTGTCGGTTTGCCTAGCTGCTTCACTTTTTTATGCGCTGGGAGGCTGGAGGATGTGAGCTTGTGTAAGACTTTTACAGCTGAGGTGGATGCATGTACAGTATGTTTGTGTTTCTCCCTCAACATTTGGGGAATGGCACTACCTGTGGTGAGTGTTTACCCAAAGACTCTCCCCTACAGTTTCATACATTTCCCCACCATTATTCCTCTGGCAAATGTTTGTGCTTTTTTTTTATTTCCCGCACTTCCTTTGCACTTGTGCTAGTTTGTTTAAAAACAGTAACAGATTTCTATTTTCTGCCTTGACCTTGATGATGTTGCGCTGACACATTTGTGCGTACTGTTCGCACTGTTTCTCAGGCATCTTCGTCTGCGCAAATAAAAACATGTCATTCCTCTCCCCCCGCTCAGTTTCCCCCTCTCTCCATTTCTACTGCATGACACTGCGATGCTGGCAGGTTTGCGGTAAAGCTTCAGGAATGGAAATGAGATGCGAGGTGGCACTGTGTCAAAGAGCAGCAGATTGAACATTAGCCTGAATCGTCCAGCAAATGTTTGCAGATTTTTTTTTATTCAAATTAGCCCGGCGTGTTGGCTAGGGAGCCAAGGGTGCTGAGAGCTCTCTGCAGTGGACACCTGCTCTATTAACCCCACATGATGCGTTTGGGTGTGATTGCATGAATTATCACAAGCATGAATAGAATTCAGTGTGTGCTGTTTCTGCTTTTCCTCTGTGTTCGTGCGTGCGACCCAGGAGAGCATAAAAAAAACACAGAGAACAGGAAGTTAGATTTAGCTGCCTTTAGCAGCGTATTAGTTATTATATGGGTTATATCTTCTTGATGTTTGTTTTCCCGAAAGCAAAGTTTTTGTCTTTTTGTCTTACATTTAGTCAAACAATGAATCTAAACCGGAGCACAGGGAGGGCTGCTCCAGCTCCGTCCCTGCCTTCAGACAGGGTTATTTATGGCGTGTGTGTCTGTCGTTGGTGTTTGACTTATGGCAGGGTCACAGGATGTGGGTGGATTTAGGTGCTACTTTATCACTCTTACCTCGCAATTCTTAATCAAGTCACGTCCCACCCTGTCACTGCGCTGGGTCACCTCCAGTATCTGCATCTGTATCTGTGTGTGTGTGTGTGTGTTTGTGCCCATATGTAGAGGCTACTCTGTACACTGTGTATGCACTTGATACCACTTGATACTATTGACTTGGACCACACATACTATCAAAGCCACACTTGTAGTTTTTCAGGTACGGAATCAGGATCTCAGTAACTCAAAGACTTGATTGTACATTAAGCACGGTCCTGTTCATTGCTGTTCATTCAAATGTGCAGTTACTGTATGCAGCTCACGCACATTCAAATCCTCAGATCTCCGCCTAACTGTAGGTTTCTGATATTTTATGCATAGAGTCATGTACTTTAAAATGGAAACACAGTGTGAATCATTTGGCGTTGTGCTCTATTACATCTATAGATGCAGACATAGTATTCCAAACTTGCACCTACATCTTCAACCATCACCCATTGAATAAGTCTAATATCTGAGTACATCAAATATCTTATTATTTCTTTCAGATACTGCGAATTGATTTCTAATGCAATTTTTAAAGTCAAGCTTCACTTTCATTGTCATTGTGTAATAGATTCAAATCACTTCATATATATTTGCACAGCCATTTTCAGATCTCTCCAGAGATGTTCGATCGGATTCAAGTCTGGACTCTGGCTGGGCCACTCCAGGACATTCACGGAGTGGTTCTGAAGCCAATCTTTTGAGATCTTGGCTGTGTGCTTCGGGTCGTTGTCCTGCTGAAAAATGAACCTTCGCCCCAGCCTGAGGTCAAGAGCGCTCTGGAGCAGGTTTTCATCCAGGATATCTATATATTGCTGCATTCATTTTTCCTTCTATCCTGACTAGTCTGCCAGTTCCTGCTGCTGAAAAACATCCCCACAGCATGATGCTGCCACCACCATGCTTCACTGTAGGGATGGTATTGGCCTGGTGATGAGCGGTGCCTGGTTTCCTCCAAACATGGCGCCTGGCATTCACACCAAAGAGTTCAATCTTTGTCTCATCAGACCAGAGAATTTTGTTTCTCATGGTCTGAGAGTCATTCAGGTGCTTTTGGGCAAATTCCAGACGGGCTGCCATGTTCCTTTTACTAAGGAGTGGCTTTCGTCTGGCCACTCTACCATACAGGCCTGATTGGTGGATTGCTGCAGAGATGGTTGTCCCTCTGGAAGGCTCTCCTCTCTCCACAGAGGAACGCTGGAGCTCTGACAGAGTGACCATCGGGTTCTTGGTCACCTCCCTGACTAAGGCCCTTCTTCCCCGATTGCTCAGTTTAGAAGGCCGGCCAGCTCTAGGAAGAGTCCTGGTGGTTCCAAATGTCTTCCATTTACGAATAATGGAGGCCACTGTGCTCATTGGGACCTTCAAAGCAGCAGAAATGTTTCTGTATCCTTCCCCAGATTTGTGCCTCAAGACAATCCTGTCTCGCAGGTCTACAGACAGTTCTTTTGACTTCATGCTTGGTGTTTGTGCTCTGACATGCACAGTCAACTGTGGGACCTTATATAGACAGGTGTGTGCCTTTCCAAATCATGTCCAGTTAACTGAATTTACTGCAGGTGGACTCCAATTAAGCTGTAGAAAGATCTCAAGGATGATCAGTGGAAAAAAGATGCACCTGAGCTCAATTTTGAGCTTCATGGCAAAGGCTGTGAATACTTATGTAAATGTGATTTCTTAGTTTTCTATTTTTAATAAATTCAAAAAAAGTCAAAAAAAAACTTTTTCACATTGTCATAATGGAGTATTTTGTGTAGAATTTTGAGGTAAGAGATTAAATTAATACAGTTTGGAATGAGGCTGTAACATGACAAAATGTGGAAAAAGTGAAGCGCTGTGAATACTTTCCGGATGCACTGTATATAATTATTATGCACTCTGCAATATCATTTAATAAAGTAATATTAATTTAAAAAACAACCGTGGGTCAGACTTGCCACATGAGTGTATTTTAAATTGCAGCAGTGTTTTGCATCCTGTTTGATGCTAATGGCAGCTAATTCCCTTTATTTAGATGCCATTCTCAAGGGAGTTTTGTCCGAGACTGTGTCATCAGCTTCATGTATTTACAGAATATGGCTGGCAAACAGAAATTCAAATGGCACACAGCATTGAGATGCTAGTATTAAGCAAAGGTGAGGAGCAGGCTGCAGAGGTCTGGTGAGCCGACTCTCAGATTGTCGTCATTTTCAGAGCAGTTGTCTATTGAACCAACTCAAGAGCCATCGTGTAATGTAATGTTCTTTAACCTGAAGTTGTGTGGTCTGTAATGTAACATGTTATATTTTTAAGCAGCATGTTGCCCTCAGCCCTCCCTCTCTGACCTTGGTCGGCTTGTGTGTGCTGACAGTCGCTGCCCAGTTCTGCTTTTAACCTTAGTCTGAGGCCATGAATGATGGGATCCTCGAGCCTCCTTTCTGCTTCACCTCTCACAGATGATATATGTTTGTATAGAAATTTACCTTTCCCAGTTTGTGTGTGTGTGTGTGTGTATTTTGTTATGTGCCTCATCTCTGTGTGTGTGTGTGTGTGTGTGTGTGTGTGTGATAGTGTGTCTGATCCTTGACTGTGACCTGCACTTGACAGAGTACTGTGTGGTGTATGTTTTGCTGTGGGATTTGTCTTTGTGTAATTTCAAAAAAAAAAAGAAAAAAAGAAAAGAAAAGAGCTGTCTGGAGCTCTCCATTGCGAGCGCTTTCTTGACTAAGTCTCGGCTGAGTAGATATCATGTCAGCTGGGTATTAAATGTTTAATGCTAGTGGATGTAGAAGATTGCCTGCTACTTGTCCTGATTAAATATTTAGGGGCGTCTGAATGGTGCATTTGACATAGGTGGTAAGAGACCCTGTTCACAGTGTGAAGTGTGAGAACATAACTGACTGCCAGCTGTCTATTTGGTCGTGACTATGGTGCAACTGGGACTAAGTAAAACCGATGGCAGCCGTAGACCGGGGTGCGAGAGGGGAGGTTATATTTATCCGTGTCCTTCTTTCTCTACCCTCTACAGAGAGCTCTGTTTCCTCTCTCTACTGTGTGAGAACCCTGCTTTGTCCTTTCGAATACAAGGGACGCTGCACGAGGGTGGAATCTGGATGGCACACAAACCTAATTTACAGACAACTGTGAGCTATGTATTTTTGGATCAACCTAATGGAAACTGCAAATGCTGCCAGTTGAAGAACACTGAAATGAAGTATACATTAATAACAAAAAATAAATATATATATATGACTACAGTAACTACAGTTAAAGCCTTCCAAATGAAAGAGGTTGAGGTTATTTTAGTTTCCATATGGAAAACCCGGCAAGGCACAAGTACAAAGACAGGCTTGGATTAATCTTAAAATCAAAGAGGCTTTCACACACCAAATGCCCTGATCCATTTACCTGACATCAGTGTCCACACTGAAAGTGGAAAAGATTGGCTAAGCAGCAGTGTTTTTTCTACACTTAATACAGTTAATAATGTTTTATAGTAGATGCTGAGAGAATCTTTTTGGTACATGAATACTTTAATGTAGAATTGATCCATGTCCATTTAGAGTTCTTGGTAGATCAAGTGCCATAATGTGCAAACGTAACTACTGGATAAATGATAACTTATCAAAAATATATAGATGTTTTGTGTAAGCTGCTGTACACAAATACTTTCCATGGATGTTTCAACTCTACAGAGTCTAAAACATTCAACAGATCGCATACTGCGTGTTTAGCGTGCTTCTGTGGCTGGACGTGATCTCAACGGGGCCTCTCGAGTTGCTCGGTCTGGCCACTGCTTTCCATATGGCGTTAGGATATCAGCAGCATCTCTTGACATAGGACCCCTGGGATCAACTCAGGAGACACCTGGTCGCACCACAGACCACTTTACAATGCTGGCTCAGATGGGCTGTATTGTTCTGAGAAGCTCCCAATTGAGATATGCACACTGAGGCATACTCTGCCGAGAGGCCATGATGCATTCTTCTGAGGTTACGATGTACTGAACAGCCTGGCGCGTTCCCCAGCGAACACATCCATATTCACATCCGCAAAAGGCAAAGACAATCCAGTAGTGTGTCACCCAAAACAACTGCAGTCTGCAGCTGGGGAGATAAAGAGAAGGGAGGCAAACTTAGTCCAGCTGGAGAGCATTCCCTCTGGTCAACAGAGGAAGACAAAAGTAAGCGAAAAGCATGTCTGACTGAGCCTGTCTGCTTGGCTGGCCTGTTGGACGACACACAAAGGGACACGGGGGATTGATCAGAGGAGGAGAAGACCTCCACAGGAACAGCCTGGAGGCAGGAGGGACCTTCTGCTCTACAGGCAGATCTACGTCTGAAGAGAGGATGAAAGTAGGCTACTATGTGATCACTGCCTGAGCTCAGTAATGCCTCATGATGTACTACGTAAATGTTTGGCATGTGCTTTAGCAGTCTATCCTTCAGCGGTGGTTGGCTGGTGCTTAAATGATCTACTCCAGTTTATGGAGTATTGCAGAAATTTCTATTTGTAACAGTCAAACAAATCTTACTCCGTGACGACAATAGAGCAGATGTGACTTTTATGTGTTGATTGAAAAATAAGCTTTAGAACTTTAAATTAATGATTTAGAGTGTGACTTGTTGTGGTCTCGCACAGAACAAGCGAATGTCATGACTGTCTGCACCAACTGTGTATTCTTTACAATATTCCAGAGGTTTGTGGTCGGACTTTAATGCTCTTTTCATTGTGTGGTTCTTATGTTTGCGCTGGTATCTGTGTGTTTGTTGTACCATTCTTCTCGGGAATGTTGTCTGGTCTCTGCTTTTCATTAGCTGGACTGCGTCAGAGAATTTGAGCCATGATTTAAAGAGGAGCGGGGGGGATAAAATCATCTCGGTCTCTTGTAGTCCTGTTATAGGTTTGGTTACATTGTCTTGTATCACAGTTCATTAGTGTTTCCTGTGATCCTGAGGCTCTGGCCTTCACTATTTAGACTGAGGTCAGCAGCACACGCTGGTTGGTGGGAGGAAGCTCACTCAGCAGCAGCTTGTTAATATGCTAATGAATCCACATTACTGATTGATTTGCACTCGAGCTGATAATGTTTCATTTTATAAGGTTGTGTCAGAGGTTTGTGTGGCCACGCTTAAAATATCCCCCTGCATGCAGCTCTCAAGGCATACACAGACATTGTGTCCAGTGTTTAGGGAACCTTACTGGGAGGATCAAGGCAGGATAAGTGGTTAAGGTATGAAAAAGCTCTTATAGGCCCCGTTATGGCTGGATGGTTTAGCCATAATCCGATTGAGCAGGCTTGGGGGAACCTGATGGGGCAGCATCAGGTCCTCACAGCCAGACAGCCAGTGTGAAAACACCTGCCACTCCATGTCATCTCAGTCTTGTAGCTGATTACTGACAGTGATTAAAAATTCTAATTATATCTGATTCACTATCTCGCAGGATTTGTAGAAAAACTGTTTATTAGCTGGTTTTGTTTTGGCTCAATTACCCACGTGCGTCTCACGGGAGCAGTAGCTCCTAAGCTAGAAATTAGCTCTGAGAGCTCGATATCTCCAGCAGCTCACCGCCGCTCCCCGCCATAGCACCTGCATACGTTAACAAGTCATCTGCCTTTTGGTCAGCGTTGTTGTTGAAAGATCTAGTTTAAGATAGGATAGGATAATCCTTTATTTATCCCACAGTGGGAAAAATGTGAATTAATCATTTACTTATTTATAAGAATAAGTAATAGGACTAAGTAAATGATGAGATGAGCAGAGGGAAGTACTCAGAGTAGCATGTAAAATGGGGTTGTTGAAGCAATTTAACCAATCAAACCCACAGAAAATGTAAGCAGGATTCCCAAGTGGTGAAAAGACGAGGAAAACTTCTTCAGATTAAAAGGCAAGAAACCGGTGGTGGAAAACATGAGTGGCAGAAGCAATCCTCTAAAGCAATCTACAGCGGCCCATCCAACCTTGAAGGAGCGTACAATAGCCCAAGCCGTTTCCTCAGCATTAGCAGTCCTGTGTGGGATGCTGTATAATCTACCTGCCAGATTAAGATGACATGGTCATTGTCTAGAAGAGAGAATTGAATTATGGCGTGTGAAGGGGGTTTAAATGAGATTATAGAGAAAGAAGTCATCCAGCATGCGTGAGATGTGCAAAGTCAGGGGCTCAGCACGCCGGCTACGCTCCGTCTCTCTTTCACATGCACACGCTCACAGTTGCTGCACTTGCGCTCGCGCAGCGTGAGCTGTTTTGCATATGCTTAAGCACCAGCACAAAAACATACAAATAATAACGCTTACACATGCAGATGCACATGTCCACACACACGGACTTGGCCTAAATTCAGAGGCCGGACTGAATTTGAACTCATTCCATCCTGGTTCGCTGCTGTGATTTCTTGTTTTAGTGACATTGCTTGCTCTGTCTGTGACTCTGTTTTATGCTAATGTGTGTTTACAGCACTGGCTTGCTAGGGTTCCCCTAACATAAGTATATGAGTTAATCCCCAGCATGAGAGCGATTAGCTCAACAACACTGCAGCATATTTAGTGCATGGATCTGCTCTGGTTAACTGCAGCTAATCTCCTAGCACCCCCAAACTGCTGAGTTCTCATGATCCTCCTTCTTCATGTTTACACTTAAACGCTCAATCTCTCCCATGTTTTTCCTCAGGCTCTGTGTGCATGCCGGCATGCTTCTTGCACATCGAAGCGTAATAGTTACCGTGGTGCCTGGTGCATTCGTGTGTTACACGTTTGTCTACCTGCATAAGTGAGCACTGGTCCTCACCTGTAAAGCGTTTTAAATCCTTATGGACGCCGTTAACTCAGAGGATATTGCTCTGGATGTGTCTACCCTGCGGGACAAGGATATGTTTAGAGATTCCGCAACAGCAGCTTCCCATTTATCTTCATTGATCATCAGGTGATAGGACGCACAAAGGCTTTATAACACTAGTGATGGTATCAGTTAATCACATTTACAGTGCTCCATCAGATGGGATGTGATCTCATCCTTCAGAACTGCCACCTATACCTAAATGTGTTTATGCCTGTGCCTGTACATCACTTGAAGGCGGATGGATTAGAATTAGCAGATGGACTGTATTTGCATTAGCCACCGGGGTGCTAGCGCAGACGGAGTCAATCTGTTGTGCAGGGCTGAGACCAGGTTGTAGCTCACTAGGGTAGAGCCAGGCTAGGACACCCTGTCTGGGACTCGGCAGCAGCAGCAGGGGGTCTGGGTGTGGCCAGTCTGTTTAAGGTTAAGGAGATAGAGAGCTCAGGTGGAAGTGTGAAATCTCTGGGTTCAGTAGCCGCCTGATAATTATGTGTTAAACGCTCGGTGGAAGACTGCAAAAATGAACGTACTTGGTTGAGTTGAAGAAAGGGAACATGACCAGAACATGAAAGGAAAACCTGGAGGTTAGAAGTTGAGGAAGGCAAGTGCAGTGAGAGGAGGGGAGGGCATGTGAGGGGAGCTCACAAATCCAAAACCCCTTGCAAGTCAATTAGTGTTCTTCCTGATATATTCATGCGTTTCATTTCCCTTTGTTCTCCAGCCTCTTGCTCCGTTTTCATGCTCCCAATCACTCCGCAGGGGCAGGTTGCAGAATTTAGTGAGGCGATGCCGGTGTTTGTGTCAACCAATCACTACATTCCCTGCAGAAATAGCCAGATCTTTTTTTCCCCCTTTGCTCTGCTATTTCTCAGAGATCTTTTCCCCTCTACATTTTTTGCTTTGAAAATGACTTAAAATGCATATAAGGCAACATTTTGAACCAATACTGATGCACAATTCAGCCAAAGGTCAAGAACACTTATTTTTCGATTTTACTTTTGTCATTAAAACGCTCCGCTGACAATTATTGGCCTATTTGAAATCCCTCCGCAATCCCTGCTCCCGTTGAAGGCAATATACATAAGCACGCCGGCTCTAAATCCTGCCCTTTAAAATAACATGTTCTGTTGTTGTTGTGTAATGCTAACAAATGAGTCAGGGAGAGGTCAAGCAAGCCAGACTGCTGTGATTATTGCTCTTCAGGATCCACAAATCAATGGGAACTGGCTTTCCTACTAGAAAAGAGCAAATGAGAGGTATGAGGTTGTCACCGAGCCAATGTCACCAGCAGCCAGTGTGGGGTGAAAATAAATGGCTATCATTTTCTGCAAAAGTCGACAGTTTTGTTTTTTCTTCAGGAGCAGCTTCTGAGGTAAGCGTTAAAAAGTGTTGCAACTTTGCTGGAACTACTCAAGAAAAGCTTTGCAGTGAAAGACACAGAGACACTGACAGATACTTAGTGGGGTGTTTTAGTAGTGGTTTACAAGCATGGCAGTTGTGGAACAAAAGGAGAATGAAGGCTACTAGTCCCAAGAGTTAGTTAGTGCAGACTTCTTTTATTTATTTTTTTTAGGAAGAATGCTTCTTTGAGAGAACAAGAAACTGAGAGTAGGAGAGGCAGACTTTTTCTTTTTTTTTACTGCACCCATTACATGTCACCACTCCAAACTAATCATGTCCTGGAAATTGAGCCTGAGGAGGAGTGCTGAGCTTGGATTTTACTCTGCTCCCCTCCCCTCCCCTATTTTTTTCCTCAGTCTTTCTCTCTATTTCTCCCCCTTCTTTCTCACATCGTTTTGCCTCTTTATCTCCGCCCGATCAGTAATTCCCTCTTACTCCATCCATATCTGTGCCTTGCTTTAATAGTTTCCTTCTCTTTGCTTTTCTTTTTGTTCCTCCCGCTCTATTTCTCTTTCCTGCCTCCCTTTAGCTTTTCAGTTGCTCTTTTCAGTTTTCAGTGTTAACTACTGGGCTGGGGAATAGTGGCTCGGCTTCTCTACACTGGATTGTTTGCTCTCAGACAAAGGAGTGGATTTCCAATTAAATTGGCTGTCATTAGAAAGACGCCGGCACTCTGCCTCTCCTGAGCCATCTGCAGCATGGGCAGCCTTCCCTCGCGCTTTGATGATTTCCCTCAACCCCGTTCCTCTTTCCCCGTCTGAGACGCTCGAACTCCATGTCTGTGTTTACATGTCTCAGGTGCTGAGCTGTTACACCAGTGGTCAGGGCTCCAGCAGACCTGCTTATAATATCAACATCCACGGTCACATGGTGGGAGTCTGCAGTGTGTTAAGATGTTGACTGATCCAGAGAACCCCTGTCTGGTAATTGCATCGGCTTAATATTACCGAGAATGCTATCTCCTTATGACAGGTGGTCACAAGATGGGGTGGGATAAATCACTGAATAAATTACCCCCCAGTGGTGGAATGGCTTTTTTTTTTTTTTTTTTGCTGAAACGGGGGAAGTGCAGGCGTTTGAAGGGGAGAGGTGATAAGCAACTGGATGGGAAATGTGATGGAAAGTGGTAGAGGGGACTTGCCATGACACAGGGGAAGCAGAGCAGTGAGGGGTCGAATCCTGAATGCATTGTGCGCAGTTGTTATCTTTCAATTCAAAAACACATATAATGCAGGTCTGGGTGAATGAGTTTGAAGAGCAGGAACACAGCGGCCTGGAGACAGACCGCATATGGATTACATGCGCGGCGTATCCTCTGGGGTGGGAAGAATACGCCCTTTTCCCATAACACGGCATTTTCATACATATTTGATGTTCTCTTGGCTGTGATTACCACCATCTCTTTCTACTTCCAGTCTGTCCTCCTTTGTGTGTGTTTCTGCGCGCGTGTATATGCACACGATGTGGGAAGAGGGGTGCCAGTTATATTAGATTTGGCAGAGGCAGCACAATTTGTCTGACATGTTGAGAGAGAAGATTAGAGGCGGAAACACAAAATGTATTCACTATTACATTCTCATCTCACAGCTGTAGCAATTGATTTTTTTTTTTCTTCTTTTAAGTACACATTGGAGCGCCTGGACTGCCGATAGCTGAGAGGGAGGTGTGGAGAACTGCCATTATCGGGCCAAAGACTCCGATGCACACATGTAAAAATTCCGAATGAAAAGGGGATAAACAGCAATAATCTGTTTCTACGGACGGAAGCGTGTCTAAAGTCATTTGGGGGGAAGCCGCTGTGTATGAGTTTCTCCGCTGCTCGGGCTCATTGTCCTTTACTACATTGCTCGGCCTAAGCCTGCCCTCTGGGTCAGATTACTCACAAAATGCCTTATAGCCTTCCCAGGATTCCCCTAGTCTGAGCTTATCGTTCGCACACACACATTCAGCAACTCCACTGGAAAGCAGGGGCACTGTCTTAGCGCACACTGTGTCTGCCAGTTAAGCGCACGCACTGAGCGGTGTGGACGACAAAACATGGAGAAAAATGCATTTATCAGCAGTCGGCCACTAACGTGGGCCCCGCCACCTGGAAAAACCCCCACAGCTGTAAAAAGGAAACCGTGGCAAACAGGCGAAACAGGCCGAGAGGTTTCTATAATTCCCTGCTAAATAAACAGAGTACGCATTAACAGTCTTCCAGCTCCTTAGTCATTGATGAGGGCAAACTTTAAATGAAAGCACCAGTCAATGTCAGCCAGTTAATGCCGTTCGTTGGCAATAAATGGTTTCTTAATGGTTACTCAATTTTCCCACTTCTGCGTGTAGTCTCATATGAAATGATTAGTGACGCATGGCTGTGTTAGGAGTGGGAACATCAATCTAGCCTGAGAGAAGCAGCGGTTAATGACACATGTGTCTGAGAGGGAGGTCCAAAGGGCTGGTAGGTGGTGATGGTAGTGGGGTAGCTGCCGTTCACACTTAAAAGACGTGTTTCTGCTCTCTTTGTTCTCTCGTCTTATCTCACAGCTTGTAATTATTAGTTGTTCACGCAGGCCCTTTGTAAAGAAAGTCCAGGCTCAGGCTCCTCTTTCCCAAAAAGTTTTTAAACAGAATTTATTTTTGAAAGTTTATGACACACTTGGAAAATACTTTCCGCGCGCTAGAACACACAACAGAATCCCCCTGGTTTGAGTCAGGTAAACACATGTGACTCATATGCGGTGGCTGTTGATGTAATGCCGCTGATGTTTTTGTAAGTCCCGAGCCTCTCTGACGTCAGCGTGTGGCGCGCTTCGAGCCACGGAGCCCCGCATATCATGTGAGCGTAGGATCAGAAGAGACTCCACTCTCGGCTCGCTTTGATCAGTCTGGAAAACTCAAACCAGCTTGTGTCATACAGTGCCAGTGTGTGGGAACACTTTCACACAGCGTTCACCTTGACGGAGTATTGAAACTGACTTGGTGGAGGAACGTGACCCTCCTGGGGCTTAGAACAAAGTACTTGTGTTAGTAAACAGACGCGTAAATGGCATTCACTCAGCTGCGAGTAACAGCTCACAGACTTTCACAGCCTACAGGCGGGGGTATATAATTTCAGCGTCTCTCAAACATCCCAAAGTTTTGGTTGAACATTCCGGAAATACCATGCTGGCGATCCATCTTTGGACTACTGAGATGAGGAGTGGCTTCGTGCTCCTTCTGCTCCTGAGGTCAGTTCGGTTGCTTATGGAGCTCTCTGATCAACTGGCACTTTGTGTTCCATCCATCTGCTCACACTTTCTCTGCTTTGTCGTATTTATAGCCTTCACCCAGTGTTTCAAATCCGTGTTTCTCCTTTTAGGGCAGAGCAGTTAAGTACCAGTTTGTAATGTATTTTCATACTGGTATTGTGCTGTCAATTTGACTTGAATGCATCATCAGTTTGCATCATCAGCTAACTAGAGATTCCAACATGCAGTATATTGGACGCTAAGATTTGTAAGATACACCAATCAGCCACAACATTAAAACCACCGACAGGAGAAGTAAGTTTGGACCTGGCATTCTTGTGGATGTCATTTAGCCATGTACCACCCACATAGACCAGACCAGGCACCCCCACCCCACAGCAATGACACTCCTTCATGGCAGCAGCCAGACACACACAAAAACGGTTTAGGAAAAACTAAAAAACCATAAAAACAGCACAAGGTGCTGACCTGGCCTCCAAATTCACTAGATCCTAAACTGATCTAGTATCTGTGGGGTGATCCACAGAGGCCCCTCCTCTCAACCCAAAGGACCCAAATGCCACCACAAACATCATTCTGTTGCAGACACCACAGGATGCCCTCAGAAGGCCCATGTCCATTCTCTGATGAGTCACAGCGGTTTTGGAGGCACAAGGGAGACCTACACAATATTAGGAAGGTGGTCATAATGTTATGCCTGATTGGCATATATTGTATGCGTGTCCCATAGTATCAATCTTCAGGCTCGAAGAATCTTTTTTGTCCTCTATAGTTTTTAACAGTACTGCCCACATCAATACAGTTTTACTCGGCATTGGATGAGGAATCTTTCATCCTATTGGAATATAATTACGATTATTAGTGTAATACTAATGTCGTATGCAAACGTAGCCACATGGAAGATAAGTTAAGATCTTTCATACCTGAAATGAGGATAGAATAAAGTTTGGTGTACAGTTTAACTTCAACTTCAGTCAAATATGTGGCTTTTACATTTGGCAAAATCAAACAGTATAGTGATGAATAACATGCAGAGCAGTATGAGGAATATGGGTAAAAAGTAGCTTTTTTTTTAAAAGAAAAGCAATGTACAACATCAAATAGAAGTAAAAAACATTATTATTTTTTCTAATTTTGTGGTAAATTAACTTCAAACTGAGTTTAGATTAAAAAAAATATATAAAATTCAAGTCATGGGCTTCCTGTCCAGTGCCAAATGTCCTCAAACTACATGTCACACTTTATGTACCTTGGCAGAAATCATAGCAGGGTATTGCTCTAATGCTAACTCAATTACGCCCCTTCCCTCTTCTGAGCCCCAAGCTTAACCTTATCTTAGATGGCCATGAACCATAACTGATATAATCATAGCGGTCCCTGTGTGGATGTGTTACCAGCACATTATCACGCGTAGTAAATCAGTTTATGGATTAATCAAATTTAGCCCCCTCGTCTTTAAATAGCAGTCCCTTCTCCCACCCTCCCTTCCTCCCCCGCGCCTCCTGCTGCAGTGGAATCGGCTGAGAGCGCTGCCCATTTCCAGAGCGCTCAGGTGTGGCTCCACCTCCGCACTCTGTTAATAAGGACGTAATGGCTCCATATCTGTTCCCAGGCCAAATGAATTGAATCAGTTCCACAGTGTGATTAAGAGTGTGGAGCCGGTGGCCTGGTTGACGTATACGAGGCCTGTGCTCTAGCCTCGGCTGAGCTGCCCAGATTTAGGGCCGAGCAGGAGAGCAAGGGCCCATTCTCAGTTGATGCTCGAAGCGCTTGCCTCCACTCAAACACATATGATCAAAGGTGCTCAACGGGAGACTTTGACTGCTGCTGGTGTGGTAGAATTTGGAGGGGAATATTTTGGTGCTCATCATTTTTTGATGTGGGAAGCGTCTTTGAATCAGAGATTAGAGGTAATAACACCCTTACTGACATGAAACGTACACTTTTTATATGAGATGTATGCATTTTTCACACGAATATAAATAAAACAGGAATATAAGTCAGAATTATGTGCAGGGCATAAGCAGCTATCATCTTTCTATGTTTTAATGATTAAGCATATATACATGAAATGAACAATGGGGGCCGACAGAACAATAGCTCACAACCAGCCACCTAATTAAGTATTTCTGTAGCCAAGAGCCATAGATAATGAAGGAAGCGTTGGTTGGTGGGAATTGGTTTGACAGCCTTTTCTCTGCGTGTCTCCCTGCTGCAGCACCATCCTCTTGGTCCTCTGTAAATACCACTGAGATAAATTAGCGTCACTGATAAAAACAGGCCTGCTCCACAAAAGACACCATAAGTGACGGTAATTGTCTTTCTCAGATTACATTTCTAACCTCTGCACCTCGTTCCCTCCTCCGCTCGGCGAGCCTCAATTCTCCGAAGCACGGCCGCCCCGAACTGACAAGTTGTGTTATTCAGACACACTGTTACTTTGGGGAACCTAAGAGGCACTTTCTCTCCTTTGTCTTTGACGGGTTGTCATACAGTCCGCTGCCGCTGATGGAAAGAGTCGTCACTCGCTGACAGAGCACCGCTGCAAAGTGGACAAACGTGACAAACACCTTTTGATCTTGTTGGAATTGCACATTTCTGCACTCCTCTGCTAACAGTAATTCATGCGGTCCCTCCGTAGTCTTGGCTGGCATCGATGCAGCCAGGATGCAGTATAATGATGCATGTGCGACATTCACAGTAAGCTATCTGAAATATTGGTTTCTTTCTTCTTTTTTTTAAGGAAAACAAAGCTGTGAGAATGGCCATGAAGACAAAGTAAAGTGATGGATACAATAAGGCAGAGAGATGTAGGGGTGGGTGAAAAGATAAGCAAGTGTGAGGGAGGGAGGGACCAGGAGAGAGAGAGAGCGAGGGGAGAGAGGGGAGAGAGGGGAGAGATGAATAACTGTTTGACAGGTGGAATGAAAAAGCCGCTGAGGGTGTTTGGAGCCGGGTGTTGGGAGTGTGTGCGGTGTGGTGTGGCGCAGCACAGCCTTTGGGTCATACATCACGCTAATACAGCAGGAGGACGTAGCCTAGCACAGCGCTATGCAGAGCAGGGGAGAATAATGTGCTGCGCTTGCACCCGCTCAATCTGATTGAAACGCACAGCGCAGGGGGCTACATTTACTCACCCCCCACCTGCACACTTTATGAATCTACTCGTGGCCTGTATATTCTCCCGGATAATGCCCCAAAACAAAAACCGAAAACAAGACACATACGTTCTCCATCATGGTGGCACAAGTGTCTACCGCATTGTCTTCCAACTAGTTGCTATTCAGAGCTGCTGTTGCAGGGCCCCAAACATGAAAGCAAATTGACATGGTGTGCGGATCGGAAGGCGCGCAATTAAAAAAGCATTATGTTGCCATTAAGAAGGAGTTTATCTTTATATAAGACATTGATTGAGATTGTTTATTAATTTAGAGAATAGGAGAATAATGACAAGACCGACATTTCTCTCCTCTAGTGCTCAGACTACATGGATATCTCGCTAATCTTTCTTATCTGTAAATCATTCTTTGGCTTTTATTGTTTCCTATTTGTGGCTTGAACGTGATTGCAATTGCCCCAGATTAGGGGTGGGGATTCTTTAATGTTCAAAACAGTGTTCCAGCTCTATCAATGCCTGAAATAACCTAAAATTGTTTTGATTATTATTGTCAGCCGTAGCTCTTTGCTTGTCTCTCCACATGCCTTTGGTCACTGAAGCAAGATTAAAAGCAATTTTGAAGAGAGCTCAGCCTCTCCCTCATGCTACTGACATTTACATTACCCACCGTGGTCTGGTTTCTTCAACCTTGATAATTAGCTCTGTCAATGCGGTGCTGCAAAAATATTAATCATAAAAAAATATTAATAATAAAAAAAAGAATATATATATATATATATATATATATATATATATATATATATATATATATATAGGAGGATACACCTCAAGGATGGCGTGCAACAGCTATGTGCTATCAGGTAGGCTGTCACACCATCTCCTCAACTTGGCAGGTGAAGGCCCCACGTGCCAATCGCACGTAACGACATGCAGCAGACAGGCGACGGTGATGTGATATTCATGCACGAGTGTTACGCTGCAATCCGGTCCGTGGGTGTATCTAATTGGCCTGGGGTTGAGGTCTCGGAACTTGCCACCTGCTTACACCGTCATTAGCATGGAGCCTGGGCTGCTTTACATTTTTCACCTCACACCTCTTTCAGGGAGCTGTGGTGTTGCAGTTGGTAGGCTGAGAATGGACCCTTCACTGTTGTGGTACTCTGGCCTCAGGAGGTGATTAATTAACGTTGAGGGCCAGCCAGATGATAACACCTAAAAAAAAAATCCCATGGAGGTGATGATGAGGGCGTTTAGATACCCCCCCATTCAACCTGTCGTGCTCTCTCACCTCCTGGGCATGGAGTTGAATGAATAGAGCCATCACCGATGGCAACCTCTTCTTCAGATGTGGGTGGGCTTCTGGGGACCTCAAGGTCTGCCTTGGAAAGAGAATTGGATTCCCTCCACTAATAAGAAATTATATCACCAGGGAGTTAAAAATGGATGGAGGTTGTCTCTGAAAGGTGCGCCTGTAGGGATTTTGTGGGGTTTGGGGTTGTGTTCGGGGTTGATAGGTTGAGGTACAGAGGTGGATCCCGCCGTTGACTAGAACGCAATTTTCATTACTGTCCTGGTCTTGTCTAGGGCTGTGTTCATTAGAGTTCAAGGGATTGTGTGCACCAACTTTCACAAGGGTTGAAATTGGGGTTTCAAGGGGTATGAGAGGTCCCCTCAGGCGGTGAACTGGTCCTTTGGAGCTTTGTGGTATTTGACAGGGCAGCTGTAATTGCTCCTCAGAGACCAAGAAGAGTCTGCATCATCAAAATGAGTACTTTTGAAAAGGATTCACTCCCATAAGGAATGAAATGCTGCATGGAAGGAGGGAGACCTTAAGAGAGCAAGACAGGAAAAGACATTTATTCATTTTGTATTAATAACTTTTATATCTGTGGAGAAATTACCTTCAGATGTCTTCCTTAGGTCCTCTGGGGCATTGAAAATTTTTGCCCATTTACTGCCATGGCCTTTTCCTCTCAGCAATCTTTTTTTTTTTCTTTCCTCAAATTTATTCCCTTTTCACTCGCCTCAATGGTTGTGTATTGAAAAACATGAGAGCGAGGGCAAGCCTTGAGCCCCCCCAGGGCCAGCACTGAGGCTCTCGTTCAGCATGCGGCACGATGTTCAAAGGCTCTTCCAGTTTTCAGCCCAGTTAAAAGCCAAGTGTTTAGGGTGATTCACAGTAATGGCCGTGTCCTTTGCTGTGCTGGGCCGTGAGAGTGGCTGGGGGGTCAGGGGCATACGAAGGACTTTGGACTGTGCTGTTTGAGGATAACTAGCCTGCAATACCTATATTCACATCTGCTGTTGAGAGATAATAGTCACAGTGTAGCACTCGGATTGAGTCTTTTTTACACAAGGTTTGTCTGGAGGCTGTGATAAATATACTTCTGTAATTGACCACGGTGTCAGAAACCGCCCAGTCTTTATGACTGACAGGCAGAGGCAGCTGCAGACATTCTGTGGCATCGTCTACTGTTGTATAACTGTGCCTGTGTATGTGTGGTGATAGGGGGTTGACCCATTATCCAGGTCAGAGGGGTCACCTGTGGAGTGATGTGTGTGTTCTTGATGGGTGACCCAGCATTTTCTACCACCACCTTTATCTCCCATCCTTCTTGTTCTCTACTGAGCATGATACATGTCTGTTTATTCCAAGAGAAGAAATATGTTTCTTTAAGTGTATCAGCTGGCAATTAGTCCTCAACCTCTGCCCTGTGTAATGCAGATATATTTGCATTAATAAGGCCAGACCTTCATGGCTGACTGCTCACAAAGCAGATCCCCTTCCATAAACAAAGCAGGCATCCCCTTGGGTGAAACCCAGTTGTTGACCCATGATGAACTCCTGACCAGAGCTGCCATGTCCTCCTCACTTGGTTCAGTTACACTCTGGATTGGGACAGACGGCGAGAGACAGGCTGACAGTTTGACCCAGACACACTGGAATAGAAATAAGGGGATCTACGTCCTGCTTTTTTAAAATAGCCTCTGTCCTTTAGTGTGAAAGTCACTGGCCGCCGAAGAGGCCTGGTCAACGAGATAGGTGACTTTTTATCTTTTCAAACCTTAGTTTTACCGGAACTGATTTGAGGTCACAGAAAAATCATTTCACACTTTTGGCAGGGCTCAAACATAGTGCAGTGGTGAAAGATACGGTGTTGGCCTTAATCTTATCCTTTCTGTGCTGTACTTAACTGGCTGCCTCTTAACTACATTTGTCCCTTGTGCTTCTGTTCTCTGTCCCACTCTATCTTATTTTTTTTCCCTCTCCGCCACTGTTGAACAGGAAATATTTCAGAAATGCAAAGAAATAAAAAACCAAAGGTTACTTGGCTAGTACATACGTATCTATTGAAGTCCGAGTCAGCATGGTAGCAGCTGGACAGAAAGCTTAGGTTTTGTTTAGGGAACGTAAGATTTCTTTAGGTATTTATTTTCTCTGCATCACCATATTGAACAGAACCAGATACCAAATGGAATAATAATGTCTATCAAAGCGCCTCAGGATGACTTAACGCTGTATCATGAGGTGCCTTCTAATTATCTGCGTAAGTGTTTGTCCTTTCACGGTCATTTAATAACAACATATGTTCATAATGTATAGCACAATCTGATATTTGACTTTATATGCAGTCAGTCAGTCAGTCAGAGTATTTGTTAAATTCTGCTGAAACATTTGCAGCCATCTATGGACATCAGAGACGTGTAATTGTTTTGCATATTCTCAGTGGCACAGGACATTAAAATGTCCTTCCAAAATGCCTTCCCTCCAGTTCCGTGTTGTCCCTGTTCAATCACAGGTAGCTGTGCCATGCGGGGCTCCTCTGTGAGCCTAGTGTCACTCTCCCAGAGCCTCGAGACAGCAAAGACAGGAGGGGGATTTGTCTTCCTTTCCCCTTCACTTATCTCTTTTGTTTGTCCTGGTTTCCATAGATGAGCAGCAGCCCTCCGTTCGCTTCTCGAGCGAAGCTAAGTGCTGCCGCTACTCTCGACCTGCCAGCTCCAAATTGGCAGCCTGACCTTCTTTTTCTTCCTCGGGGCGTCTGCACAAAGCCATACCTCTACCATGGGGGAAAAATGCAATTAAGAGGTGACATAAACACTGAGCACCCGTTGTAGCCGTGCCCAGAAAAAAGGGGAGGGGAAGGCAGCTGCCATTGTGACACGCATACATAGATAGTGGTCTATTAATTGGTCTTTACGCATTGCAGAGTGACACCGGGGTGAACAGGCTTGATAGAGAAGAATGTGACTCGGTCACACTGAATGATCCGTGACAGGAAAGTGGTGTGAAACTTTGTATATGGTGTATGCACTGCATGTGGCTGCACTTTGACCTTGTGTTTTGATATGTTGTTAGAAATTATCGCCTCTAATACTGACAAGAGGGATGTGCACTAAGATGCAGGATGCAGTGTGCAGACTTATATAAAACAGTTTCAGATTTCTTCTCTTGAGTCTCTTGGAAGTCATTTTTGCAGGCTTTACCGGAGGCCATAAACGGGATGAAACTTAAGATGCAGGTTGCGTAAGCAGAACCATCCTTTTAGCAAAATAAAAGCGTCACAGCTTATGTTTGTGGAAAACATAATGAGCTGCCCGTGTCTCCCCTTGAATGTTTTCATTATCATCGATTCAATTCATTAGACATCATTTTCATGTTCTAAGTGAACCTAATAACTTGCGAGTACCTGCAAATGATGGCGAAATTATTATAATCACAATACCCTTTTTTGTAATGCGATATGAGAATAGCCAGCAGCTTTTATTTTTTAGCAGAGGGAGCCCATTAAAACAGCCACTGAGGGAGAGGGCTGTTTAATTGCCAGCTAAGGTGTGTGACATTTGGAGCAGCACATCGAATCTGGCCCAAAGTCCAAAAGGTGTTGTGAGGGACTGAGTAATTACTCTGGTCTCTCCAGGCAACGGGTTTAATAAGACGACTCGGTGATAGAGGGGGATCGCACACACGTACGGACCGACGCGCACACACACACACACAAACACATCTGCTCATTTAAAATTGCACATACAAGTGACTTAGGTTGTTGCGGTGTTACATATTGTTTATCTGTACCTTCAGAACCTTTTGCATTTGTTTGATTTTAGCAGCTGTGTAATTTTAATACAATTTTTTCTATCTTTTTTTTTTAAACACTGCATCACGGTGCTGCATCAAGGCAAATATATCATTTCTTGATCTTAATATTTTGCCTAAGCATAAAATATGGCTAAAACGACATTAACAGCTGCATGTCGCCGTTTTAATCCCGGTCTACCAAGCTAACATTTATTTTTATCTGAGAGGCTCTCAGAGTGATCAGGAGTGATCTATCTGCTTGGTTAGCCTTGTAAACAGCCTGCCGCTCCACCATGTCTGTGCTTACCGTGTTTGTACAGTAGATGAGTGGTTCCCTGGCCCTCTCCTCAGGGTTGTTTAGCTTTCAGACCCCTGACAGAGGAAAGAAAAACTCCCTTGGGGGAACATGAAGCACTACAGGTTGAATGAAATTCTCTGTGAACACTCCAAAGCCCTCTTCATCTCTGAAGGCTCTGGGGGGGAAAAAAGCAGCCGAAAAATGTTTAAAACTGATGCTTAATCCGGCAGCACCAAAAAAGCATGGTAGCGCTGAAGATTTTTTATTTTTTTTCCCCTTTACCCGAGAGAGAAAACACTTTGAAAGAGGCCCAGCATGATAGGCCAGCATAATGAGCCATCACCGGCTGATATTAGGAAGTTTATTCATAGAGTAGCACGAGAAGATGGCTTAGTGCAGGATGTTATCTTAATGCCACAGCATGATAAATGATGCAGGGAGAATGGTGTTAGAAAACAGTTAGGAAATATGTAGTAACATTTTTTCCAGCCTTGAGACCAAAAACAGATTTTGCAGAAAAGGGAACATGAGCATCACGTGGAACAGTGCGCTATTGTCTCTGTGCTGACATATGGAGAGTAATATGGGTTTACAAACTGCTGGTAAACACATTATTGAGTGAAGCTGACATAATAGCATGGAGGTCTCTGCTCATCTTTTGTAATTACCTCAGCGGGCATGATATAATATGCTCCAATATCTGTATTGTCGTGAAGTAATAGAACACCGCTCACACACACACACGCGGTGCTACGTAATGATAAGTTATGAGAGTGAGTCCTCCATTTAAGGAGGTAGTCCAGAGGGTGTTTGTGTGTGTGTGTGTGTAAGTTATGGCAAGGTCTCAGGCAGAGGCTAGTGGCTCAGTAAATGATGGTGGTGGGGTTGGCTACATCGACTGGGGGTCATCACTCCCTGGGCAGAATGATAGGTAATTCATACACCTCTGCTATAAAGGTGGGGTGAGTGCCTTTTTGCCATTTATCACACCACATCTATTCTAACACCCCCAACCCTGGCTGGTTTGTGATCAGGCAAACTGTTGCATTAACACAGAGGCTAAAAAAAAACCACAAAGCCTGCAGTAGCTTAGCTTTAGCGAGAGAGTCATTGCCGTTATGGCCAAACCGTGTCCTCTAGGTTTTGCGCCTCACAGCTGTGAGAGTCGACCTGCGGGTGCAGACACTGTGCTAATTTGAATGTGCAGGTTTCCTGATGTTCATTTGCGGAGTGCTGCCTTGCTTGGGGTAATCATTAGCAGAAGAGGAGGATTTAGTATTCTGCTCGGTTGAGGCGCTGACATAGGAGGGTCCCCGGCTTCTGTTTCTATTAGAGTCCAGACCCCCGGCTGCACAGCCAACCCTCCTCAACGCGTGGCCACTTCACGGCTGCAGCTGCTACCCTTCTGACTCTCTAGCTTACGGATAGAAATATGACACCAGAGAACACCCGTTGTATTCTCATGCCCTGCCCGTCTGTTTTTTTTTTCTTCCCTTTTTCTTTTCTGCTCTGCTCACGTTTTCACATCCAATTTTCCCACTGCCCGGTGGCACCCATTCCCCTAAGACCCCCAGCTATACTGCAGGATCATTGCACTCCTTTGTGAGTGCGCGTCTGTACTCTGCTATTGATCAGGGGTTGTGTCTGTGTGGCTTGTGGGCTCCTGCTGCTGTTATCACTGCAGTGTGGAGGGTGGGGAGGAGGGAGTGTGGTTCACAGCTCTGAGAGCTTCGGGGCAGCGCGTGTTATCTAATGAGGTGTACAGTATGCGCAGCATATTTTCACTTGGAGATTTTTCTCCCTTTTCTTTTATGTTTGCAACATGCTAAAACGTTTTCGCAATTAAGATAATCATAATTATGGTCTATTTGATCTGACAGCCGTTCAGTGGGAGAAAGGTACCAGGAGAGTAGAAGACACTGTCTCTGCAGTGATTCATCTCTAGAATCACTGTAATCACAAGGAGGAGGAGGGTGTCTAATGTGATAAAAACAGGACCACTGCTAGATTTGTCTTCCAATTAAAACCAGTGCGTATGAGCAATTAAAATATGATGGGTGCAAAATTGGCTTTGGCTTAGACATGGAAGCAGTACTGCAGTTTCTTGATGGTGGTGAAACTGAACGTTGTTTATTTCCTATTGAGGAGGAGTAAGTTACCCACAGCAGAACATATAACCCCTCCATTTCACTTAGAGCAAAGGTGAAAGAGGAATTCTTCTGTACAGTATTTTCCCACCATTTCTGCTTCCTTTAGCCTATACTGTAGTTCTCTTGCACAGTGGGTGTGGATAGGACCTGTATGATGGATTACACTATTGGTCCTGAGTGCATGCATGTGAATAAATGGGTGCCGTGTGCGCATGTTTCTCCCCTCCTTTCCTCTTTCTTCCATCTAACATTTCTTTTTTCCCATTTTCCCCTAATGTTCAGCACGCCGCCATTCTCCCTCCCCCCCTTTTTTTTTTCCTCTTACTTCAGCTGTTCAGCGGACATATGTGCAGAAATTAAATGCCGGGACACGTACCCATATTCGCATGTGGCTACACACGCAGACACGCTAACACACTCGACAGGAACTGCGTAGCACTCAAGGCACCACTCCTCTCCTCTGTGGCCACAGTGATTAATTACTTTTAACAAAGCAAACAGAGTCTTGCTTGTCTGGATCAATCGCTCCCCCGTCTCGGTACGAAATGCTGTCACCAGTAATTGCCAAACTCTGTGTAGTAAGAAAAAAGGTCCACTTTCACCTCTGCGTGGTCGTAAGCCTTATTTTTTTTGTGACGTGCTCTTGGCTCCACTGTTCTCCGGCTCCTCTTTTATTTTTTCCCACTCTGTTTAACGTCACCCCATAATGACGTCCCTCTTTTGGAGATATAGTGCTTTCGTATAAAGCTGCGAGATCGCAGTCATCTCTTTTTAACTCATCATTTTGAGCGCCGCCCCGTGCTTTTAGAGTAGCAGATCCATGCATACTAATCAACTCCACCAAGCTGATCAAACACCATTAATCTATTTGTAGCATGTTGTAGTATTTGTGTCTAAATGAGAAAATTAATACATTCTGCTACTACAGCCAGCTGGGTGCGGTGAGCCCCATTGATTGTTGGCACCCCCAGTATGACTCATAGCTCCGAGCAAGTGTTTTTATTTGGCTTGCTGTGTGTGTGTGTTTTCTGGCGGTGGATTACTTTTATGTTGGGAACAGTTGCCAGAGGAGATTCAATTAACAGATTTAGTGTCTTTTTTTGAGCATGAAAACTGTCCACAGGTGGCGAGGAAACCTTCTCGCCTCGTGTTAGAGCTGGACAGGCCGTTGAGTCACACAGCATGCGTAGCGATAGATATCAAAGCCGGGGAAATACGGCGAACGCTACTAGCAGGCGGACGCAATTAATGATGCATGTTGATGGCCAGAGAACGCTGAGGGAACTTGATGTTTAATGAGCTAACACAAAGACCGTGCAGATGTGTTGCCGGACCGCTCGGCGTTACCACGGGCAGATGTCGCTTTTCAATAGAACGCTGCCAATTACTCCTCCTATGGGAGTTGACCGTCAGGATTTCGGTCTATAAAAATAAAAAAATAAAAAAAGGAAGTACTTGTTTCTGAAATGTGCATTAGCTGCACTTTTCTTTGTGTGAAAATGGTACTATTGTTCAGCTCAACTACATCAGGGATTGACGAATAAGTCTCCAAAGACAAGCAGCCTTCAAAACTACTCTCCTCATTAATAATGAAAAATCCACACCGGTCCACTCATAATCTTACTTTTGTCAGCGTCTGATATTTTCCCTGGCCCAGCAAGGTGCTGGAGCATGTCATATATATGATAAGTAGAGGAGCCTGTCCGCATGGGACTCATCACACACTTAAATTGGTGCAGCATGGAGTTCATATTGCACTGAGGCCGAGGGGGAATTAGCGAGTCTATATATAAACCTCGGCTGCATGTGTTGTGAATTAAAGTGCATTTATCTGATAATCGCTGGGGAGATCTGCGTGTTTGCAGGCACGGCAAGGCAGTGGCGCTGCATCCACAACAGCCCAGTATACCGATGCCACTGCTGCACTGGGAGATGGGAAGGAGAAATAGGTCATACGCAATAAAAAGCTCTGATAGCCTGGATGGCAGTGGACATGTATAGTAGACGAGGAAGGAATAACAAGAGGAACCTCGGGTCTCCTTTATGGTCTAACCTTTATCTTCCTCTCATGCCCCCTTCCTCTGTCTCTCCACCTCCTCGTTGTTCTAAGTGTATCTCTAACCCTTGGCTACATTAGCATTGTCTTTCCGCGCCCTGCCCTCTTCTCCTTCTAGCCCTCTCAACTTCTCAGTGCCTTATCTGTGATTCAACTTGCCTTTACTCAATCATGTATGACTCCTTACCAGCAGAATCAGAAGCAGTGGGGCCCATGCTATGCTTTTCATTAAAGCTCTCCATAAAGGCTGACTGGGAGTCTTTTGAAGTATTGCAGGGCAGCTCTGGAGAAGCGACACTGTCAGGCAGCCTGTGCTGCTGACTCTTGTTTGATGAAGTAACTTCCCGCTAAGGCCAGAGCATGATAATGAACCCAACACAAGTGCTGCCACTAGTAAGGAGCTGTGCCTACTGTCTGACAGTGCGAGCGGGTAATGACTTGGTGGACTTTATCTCTCTTTGGTTCTTCAGTGACTCCACAACTCCACAAAAAAAAAACACCTCAGGCTCAAAAAGCTTCTCTTAGCTGTTTTTCACACCTCAGCAAGTTTGAAGAGCGTTCATTTTTCACAGACTTTGTGAATAGGATGTTGCATTTTATACTACAGTACATCTGACTTTGTTTCCCACCAGAAACTCAGGCCGTGATTCAAGATGGCAAGAGCGTTTCAGATATGATGCTCAAGAGGGTCACTAGGGTCCTAATGCTGCTATCCTAATGGTTAATGAAGATCCGTTGTTTCTGGTGTTGGGAGCATGTGTCTCTCGGCCAGTGTTTACTAAGAGGAAGGTATTTTTCAGCCGTGCTTGAGTTCACTGTCAAAGCCAATTAAGGGAGAACAAATGAAGATGGAGGACCTGGTGCCTCAGGCCAGGAGAGTACAGAACCAGGGCTAGGTAGCCATTTCTGTCATCACTGTGGAGCTAAACACATCAGCGCTACATATGGGGCAAGGACTGTTTATTTAGGTGGCATCAGAACCTCAAATAAGTGAGCCTATTTGTCGCACTTTTGTATTACATAGGTTGTCAAGAAGATTCATCATGAGAGGCACTACTTAAGAACACCCAGCGCAGACTGCAAATCTTTGCTTGATGACCTTGTTTGGATAAAAAAAGGATTCTCGATAAAATGTAGGATTTTATGGCCACCTTTAGTCTACTCAGGGTTGAAGGCACTCGTGCTGTCTGGAGTGTGCTCTCTTTTTCAGGTTCACCATCTGGCCTTGATTGATTAAAGCCCCTTTAAGTAATTAATGCCTACTTTAATTGAGAGTCAGCCCCTGTGGCTGTGGGGATCGTGCGCAACGCTCAGGCAGAGCAGAGCCAAGGATCTAGTCGAGAGGGGCACGGAAATCTGTTTAGCACCCTGACCCTCTCAGCCTCACATCTAAAGACTCTTAAGATGCTAATAGGAATGCAAGTATGCTAGCTGCATCCATGTGACAAATCGGGCTATAAATCATAGTGGTGGAGTGTGACACGGCTTTTCTAACATTGGAATTAATGTGGTTGGAATGAGCTACAGGCATATTGCGATTTTATCTGCTGCTTTATCACTCTCCATTGGTCTGTTTCCTTTGTGAAAACCGTCAGTTATGGTGGACATGCACGTAGCAGAAAGAAAATTGAATTTCCTCCGCCAAACAGTGCATTGTGACAGTGTGTCACTGCACGACCCCACAGCTTGCCACTATTGTGCCGTTTCATCTGTTTGTGATAAATGAGCAACATCAGTTTTTCCCTTCTGTTTCACTTTGACTTCACGATAGATGTGCACCACATGACAGTTCACTGGTGACGAGCCCTGACCTTCTTTATTGAAGCTTCTCTTTGTCTTTTGGTAATTGTTTCTAGAAAACGTTAAACCATTCTCCAGTCAGATAATACGAGACCCAGTGAATACAGAGTGCTCAGCATTGATTGCACATACCTGACTATGACCTTTTCCAATCTGAAGACTTGGGCTGCCTGCCAGTTTGATGTGAGCCGGCTAATCAATTCCTTGCAGCCATGAGAGACTACTACAATGTCTCACGCTGAAATCTCTACCAGGCAACCAGGAGGAGTTTACCTGGGATTCATTGTCACCACTCACTGAATAATGAAACATTTACCCTTTAATTGCCAGACCCATGAAGAATGATCTGTTTAATTTGCTCTCATTAAAGCCATCTAATCTAATGGGCTAATTAAAGGCTTTGGATGGAACAGCAATCACCAGAGTCTACAACGTCCGTAGGGAGGAATACATCAATGGATCATAAATATTTTACTGTGTCTACCTACATGCAGATCGTAAGGTGCCTCAATTTGACTTGCATAAGTGCTTTGCAGGCACCTTTAATGTGGCTCTTGTTGTTAACAAAAAAAAAATCAGTGTAGAGTTGACCAAGGCTGTTCTGCACAAGGCCTCCGAGTCAGCATATAGGATGAAATAAAACATCCTGAAAGGCAACATTTTTCATTGATTGGCTGGATTAATTAAGAAATCTTTCGCTCAGAGCAAGGAAAAATGAGTCTATTGTTCTCACTGACACGACACATGTGCCGAGATAAACACACACTTGATCGATGTAGGTCAGGGTTGTTTGCTGGTTTGGGGTTGTCTTATTAGATTGGGGCAATGATAATGGACAGGCAGCTGTGTCATGATTCTGTGCCTGGGGCCGGAGGTTTATGTTTGGCTCGGGGCATCTCCCCCGACCTCGAGCCTCTTCACTCCTGGGGGACTGAGATCTGTACCTGCAGGGATACGCAGGAGATGGATCGAAACTCCCCGATTTGGCTTCAGAAATAGATTTAATTAAGTAGAGTCTGCATTGTGCTTCTTCTGTGGCTTTCAGCTTGTCAACCTGAAGGGCAGTGGGCCCAACGCAGCAATCATTCCATTTCACATTTTTCAGCTGTTCTCCCAGCTAATTTGTCACGGCCGACAGTTATCCCTGGATATTAAATTAAGCAGCTGACATTTTGTGTACCCTGCGAATCGACTGTGTCACCTTGAAAGTGTCGTGGCAGAGATGTGCCAGGCATGGCGGAGGCACATGTCTTAAACCCTGGTCGACACATGACATTTCTGGGCCACGCTGGAAACCAAGCAATAACACCTATAGTTAAAGTGCAAAGAAATGGAGAGCAGAAAAGCGACAATCCCTTTGTTCCCGTCACACCATTAGTGTTAATCTAATACCAGCGCCCTGTCTTGTGTGGAAAGCTGATTTCGAGTAATTCATGTTTGTTGGAGACAGATGGGTGGTTTTCTTGAGAAGATATTGATGTATTTTTTTTCCAGTTTGTATTTATGTGTGTGTGTAGTGTATTTGCAGCCTGCTGTCCCTATTTGATGGACTGATTTGGGTTCCATTATGTCGCCAGCAGGGGTTCCGTTCAGAGCTGTCGCATTGGCACCACTAACCCTGTGGGTGATCAGAAACCATCTGCAGCAGGCCTATCCCAAACACACTGCAGCAGCGAAGGGTGTGGCACGGTCTAAACACAGCTTACACGGCTTCTATTGATTTCCACATTTGAGTGCATCTCTATTATTGCTGATCACCAATCAGGACACAGCAAGCTACACCAGGCCCTGGGCTACTGGAGCGCAGCTGGAGCCGTGGGATTACTGACGGTCTGCCTGCATTGTGCACGAGGAGCTATGCTATTTGTTTAGAGAGGCATCGGTGTGGTTGAGATGTTTAATCTCTGAATGTGTGGCAGAAAACGGCTTGAGCTGTTTGTGAAGAACCTGAATACATGGGCTGGTTTCCAGCTCCAGTGCCCTTGATACAAAGAATTTACAAATTACCTTGGCAATTTGATTTCTTGCTGAAAATGACAGATTCAGGATAGGGTAAACAAATAGATTTGACAGTGTTTAGCAAGCATTTTGTCTCAGAAGCACTACGCACGTCTCATAGTGCCAGCTGGGAAATGAACTTAGATGGATGGAAGATACTTTGAGTGTGCCACAAACTGGTGACAAAACAAGGTGTTCCACATCTGTGTGAGACAATGTGTTTTTGTCAGCAATCATCCATTTTTTAGACGCTAGATAAGGAATTTTGTAGCAGGCACAATGCTGAGCACTTACATACACCGCACATAAAATTCCTTGCTCCCGTCTATTTTCTGCAGCAGCACAGCGAGACAAAATGCGTTTTCATTGAATTCCTCCGTTAAGCTTGTTACGCCCAAATCTTGAACAAGGATAGACAAGTGCAAACACAGACGTGTTCCCAGGGGCTAAGGACACAAAATCTTAATCTTGTCAACTTTCTGTTCAGCTGCTCTGACTGTGAGCCTTATTGTGAACAACGGAGCTGTCACTGGAAGAAAACTGTCCATGTTTCATTGTAAGTGCCTTGTTAGAGCAAAAGTGAGCGCATGCGGCGGTGTGCATGGGCTTACTTGTGCGTATGTACGGCGAGGATGCTGGTTCCCTACAGTGTGTAGCATAGTGGTGTTTTTTTTTTTTTTTTGCATCATTTCCCTCTTCCTCCTAAGCATAAAAACATGAATATTTAAAACTACATCAAACAAGCATTCATGAAATATTAAAATGTTCGAGGAAGAAGAAAAGCTTTTATCCTCTCCCTTGCTCGTATGTGTTTTGTAGCCTCTATCTTTCTCTTTTTTTTTTTTTTTTTGCTCACACGCACACACGAACGCACATGTATTGACACACATGCGCATTAGCGGACCCCGCGGCGTAGGAGCGACAAACCTCCCCTCCCGATACTCTCTTCTGTGGTATCAGCACATTGCTGCGTTAGATGCGGGAAGGTTCAATAATTTACCTCGGATTGAATTTCAGGCAAAACACATTATTAGAAGACTTGGTTTCTGGGTGTCGTGTTGTACAAGATGCCGGATAACAGATGTGTCATTTCAGGAGGGCATGTAATCTGTGAGAACTTTGCTTTCAGTGGAGTTTATTCAGTGTATTCCTCCACTATGCATCCTGTTTAGGGAGATGTTTTTTGGCTGAAAGATTGGAACACGACTTGTACCATTCAGTTGTGCATCTAATGCCATGTGTCGGCACGGCAAACGCTCGCTCTTTCACTTCCTCCTCATTTTTCCTTCCTCTCGCTCTCTCTCTCTCTATTTCAATTTGTTTCTCTGTCTGGCTAAGAGCTAAAGGCTGTGCTAATCACTCTAGCAGCAGCTTGAACCAGATGCCGCTGTGTTTTTAGAAAAGATCCTGTTAAGTGTGAATTAAAAAAAAATAAATAAAATGTGTAGGGGTAAAATCTCCCTACAGCCTCAATGCTTGCCAGCAGCACAGCCAACCTGTTGGTGTTATTTGTGCAGCTTTAACCCGTAAGCCGTATTCGCTGTTGCCCTGTGCTCGTCAGTATTTTGCTTAAACATGTCAGTTTGAGTTTGTCCTGAGCCCCTCGTCAGTATCACTGAGACCACGGTGCTTAATTAGCATTCAGCTACTGTAATGTGGATTCGGTTGAACCCTCTGTTTCATAAGCGGCGCTGGCTGAACTGACTTGTTGGATTACGCGAAGGCTGGGGTTGTGTCGTGTGCATTTCTTTGTGCAGCCACATGATGTGTTCTGAAGGCAGCGGGAGATTAATGGAAGAAAAAAAATCTTATAAGGCCCATACGGCGCATTGATTCTGTCGTATTTGCCGTGGCGCTTTTCATTTTTGCATTTATTCTCACGCTTGCAGTACTTTAATGCACTCTCCGGCTGGTCTAGTCTTTCAACCTTATGTAGGACATGATCGGATACAATGAAATGATTAAAGAAGATAGCAGTTTTTGTTTGAAGCGAGTCTCGTTTTATTCAGCTTTTTTTTCCCCCCCTCATCTTCTTTCCCCCAGTCGTCTCGACCAGGCCACGGCGCTTAGGAGAATGAAAGGCATGGCCGTCCTATTGTAGGCTAAATCTAATCAAAGGCAGAAGTGCTTTTAAATGTCTTTTGTTCCCGTGGGCAAAACGTTTGCGGGCCTCTCCACTCTAGCCAGTGCATCCTGCTCAAACTCCACCGCCACTAGATGCAATTAATATTGAGCGGATTCCCTGGCCTGCGCCCCCCTCATATAATAACAGTGTTAGAACAAAGGTTAATGCTTTGAATTTAATCTCTGTCCTCGTCATTTTCAATGGAGTTGTGATGCAAGCGAGGGGAGGTGGAGATGTTCAGTGGGGGCAGCAGGTCTGGAGAGAGATTGGTAGTCAGTGGGGGGCTCGGACGGAAGCAAAATTAATTACTGGTCTCTATAAATTCGATGTCATGTCTCATTTTCCCTAATCCTCCCCGCCTTTCTCACTTCCTACAAGTGCTAACAGAGAAGCTTGGGAAGACTAATGAAAAGGCCTCTTAGATGCTAATAACAAATTAGCCCTCGTGTCACTTTTGGAAGCTGTGAGTGGAGTGACTGCCTACTCGGTGTGGAGGTGGCAGGAGGCTGCCTGGACTGCTCCTGCTGCTGCTGCTGCTGCTGCTGCACCGCACACATACACAGGAACTCTAATCATGATAAATTCAAATTTTAAAGAGTCATTTAGGGAGTATTTTGTTGTTTTAGCCCTATTTTCCCCCAATTGCCTTTTTCTGAAGCACAAGCCCAGATATGACCATTATGAGGCCCAGTTTCTCTTGAGGGGATTTAGTGGTTTGGATGGATCGTGAGTAATGAGATGCATCCAGTTCCATCTCGCTTTGCTGCTGCTGTTGTTAGACTGGACCAGAGACAGGTTTAACAACTCACTAGGATTATTGCCTGATCGGGCCTTAGACGGAAACACACTTGCGTGGATGAAGCATTTCTTCTTTTTTTTTTTCAGTGAGTCCAAACAGACGCTCTGAAGGGGGATAAAAAAAATATTTAAAAAAAGCACACTTATTGACGGGGCTTTGGATCCTAGAGACAGCGTCTGTTTTAGGTTTCAGTCTGCAAAATGTTCCAAAACATTTTAGTCTCTCACAGAAAGTTACAGTACGTAATACGTTGCATGGAGTTTATGTGTCGGTGGTGCTGAATTATTATTCTTACAAAATAGTCTCCGGCCCTTTGAATAAATGACTACAAGACAAGTCTGTTTAAAGTCCATTTCAAGAACGATTCACATATCAAGCGAAGCGCTCATCTGATGTATAAAATATGGCAAAAACAAGCTGCGTCCAGTTGCTTCCTGTCAAAGTGAACGCACGATCTGCAGTATTTATGGATGTTCCTTTTTGAGCTACAGACAGACTTGAGAAAGCGTCTCTGTCCCATTCTCCTTTTTCTTTCACTTTGCTTTCTTCAGACAAAGCCAAAGAGAAGTCCCAACGCTCTACTTGTGCCGTTTACTCCAACAGCCAACTGAGGAAATAAATATTGAATAGAAAAACAATAGTTGCTTCTGCGGAGGCAGCCAGCCAGAGTGTAACATGTGCATTTATGTAAAACTTATAATCCAATTAACAAGTACAAAAACACCCTGTGATCACTCTGTTATGGGAATACAAAGGAGAGAGGTGCCATGTTCAGAAGATTGCTCATGTGGAAAAAATGCAAATGGCGTGAAATGAGTGTGTCTGGTAATGTGTTTGAGCGAAGTGCCATACTGTGGCAAAAGCCCTGATATCTCTCTCTCTCTTATGTCTTTCTTTCTGCAGGCATACTTCCGACAGGGTGTTGCCCTTCAGTACCTTGGTCGCCATGCCGACGCACTGGCCGCTTTCGCCTCTGGGTTGGCCCAAGACCCCAAGAGCCTGCAGCTTCTGGTGGGCATGGTGGAAGCCGCCATGAAGTCGCCGCTGCGAGGTGAGTAGTGCAGTAGCTGTGTGCACATATATTGTGTGTGTGTGTGTGTGTCTATGTGTCACCCCGCCTTCTTTGCCATCTTCACACGTTTTGTCCTACAGCAACTTAAAAGCCTGTCTAGAAGATAATCCTCACTCTGTCAGTCAATAAGCGTGTTGGGGTGACTTTACCTGTCAGTTTTGTGCCCATTCTGCAGGCAGGCCATCTCTCTATCTGTCCATCTTTCTGTCTTTGTGACTGACTGTTGGTGTCAAGTACTTACCTGCGGACTCTGGGGCCCCGGCGCCCGCGGCTTCAGCGTAACTTATTGTCAGTCAGGCTGATCACACCCGCAGATAGCCTGTTATCTTAATGAGCATCCAACACTAATGCCATTGTCTGTGTCTGCCCCCGTGTGAGCCTCTTTCCTAAAGCTGAGTGGATTCATAAGTAGCGTATTCAGGCAAAGATTGTCACTAAAATGTGTTCTTTTTGTTATGCATTATTATCTCGTATCAGGCGACTGCAGTGACCTGATAGTCCATGTGTAATCAGGATGGGCCAGCCTAATGAGCCTCAGAACAAACCTGGCAATTTTATTGCTGATGTCCACTGCAGAGGATTTAATATGCTTCAAATCTGGACGCCACAAACTGCCAGCATAGACTGAGTCATCCTGCAGTCCTGCTTTGTCAACACGTACTTGCCAAACTGTGCTGAAACTGAGCCTCTGAATAAATGTGGCCTTGCTTTATAACCCAAAAATTACTGAACTGTGCAATGAGATCTGTAGCTCAGGAGGGCTTTGTTCAGTTTTTTTCTTTGATTGAATACAGTGCTCCTCTGAATTTTTGTGTGCAAAGGCAAGGGGAAAAAATAAAATACTGCAAAGCGGGTAAAGGATGAAGAGCCCATCTTAGCAACGGAGAGCATATAAGCCTGTCATTGGAACCAAAACAAGAAAAGGGTTTGGGTGTGAGCCCAGACCTGAGCATTATGGACCAGAATGGGTCCTCTCTGTAGGGGAAGACCAACATTTAGCTCAAGCCATTTAATCTCTTAATTGTTTACCCTATTTCCCAGAGTGCCAGGCAACCACCGGAGGCCCTAATCCAAGGTGTGTTGAGGAGAGGTAGCTAGGTCAAAGGATTAAGAGCAATGATCCTCTCACAGGGGCTCCTGGCACAGGGGGATGATAATCAATGTTACGCTTGCAAACAGGGAGGATAATCAGCCAAAGTCCCCTGATAAGTGAAAAGGTAGGCGAGCATTCTCTCCGCTGTGGCGTAAGAGCGCCGTGTTCCTGGCTGCATTGTGTGTCGGCCACATGGCACACTCACTGGCACACAGAATTCAGTTTACTGATGACCTTTTTTACCCAAACGTACAGGACACTAACAAAAATGTATCATAAAGCATGGCTTTCTGATTGGTAACAACATTGCTTTTAGTCTAAAAAGTTGAAATCCTTATGCCTGATCCTAACCTATAGGTTCTGTAAACACTGCACTTTTGCCTTCTGTGTAAAAACTCTGTGCAGTTGCTGTGTTGCCACGAAAGAGCCCATTCTATCTCGCTGTGATTGCAGTGCTCACTTATCTCAGTCATTTATCTTACTGCAGACATCTAGACACACTATGATGTTTTCAGTCCTCACAAAGCACTTTTGTGTTTATTTGTGTCCCACTGGGTGAAGAGATCCAGCTGATGGACAGTCACACCGAAATAAGCAAACAAATACACCAACATTACGACCTAATATTGTGTGCCTCCAAAACAGTTTTGATCCAGAAGAGAATGGGCCTTCTGAGGGTGACAGAATGTTGTTAGTGGGGGGGCTTTGGTTGAGGGGATGGGACTCTATGGCTCTGACTTGTTCCAATGAATCCTACAGATACTTGATGGCTTTGCGATCTAGATATTTTGGAGGCCAGGTCAACACCTTTTTCTGTTCTTCATGTTTTCTAGTTGTTCCTAAATCGTTTTTGTGTGTGTGTCTGTATCAGTCTGATTCCTGCTGGGATTGGCTGCTGCCATCAAGGAGTGTCATTGCTATGGGGTAGGGGTATCTGGTCTGGTCTAGGTGGGTGTTACACATTTATGTAACATCCACACGAATACCAGGTCCAAAAGTTTCCCAGCAGCACATTGTATTATCACAAGATGATCTGTGTTATTTACTTCTCCTGGTGTTAATGTTGTGGCTGATCAGTGTATATTAAGACAGAGGAAGCTGAATAATAAATAAATAAAGAGCAGAATATAAAATCTTGGAGGACTCAGACAGTAGTGATTTCATCAAAGTGTGCCTTTTTTCCAAAGTCATTTTAATATTACATGAATAATCCCCAATTCTTCATGCATCATACATCTCAACTTTTTTTCAAAGGATTGCCACATTAATCTGGACGGGTGCAATCTCACTTCCATCTTCATATTGTACTTCTCTTTCCTGCATCTCTATCATTGACCGAGCCGTGGGAAATCAGCCTCTCTCGTTTTTATATTAGACGTTGTGTTTTAGTATGTATTCAGCCGCTCGGGCATTATACATACTTTTCATCCTGCTCCCATTCTCTTTTGCGTGCAGCTGCTTGGAGCCAGAGAGTGTAAACTTTGGACTCTTTCTGGCCCCGCAGCTAATGGACCCTTAACACTCAAAAGGGTCCATTAGCTGTTAATTATTGAATTATTTTTCACATATGCTAAGTAACAAGAGGTTTTCACTTGAAGATTCCTCCAGATAAAACATAGAGGAGACAGATTTCATCATTTGCTGCTAAAACATTATCCTTTAACTGCAGAATCTATGCACTGTGCATTAGCATCTAGCCTGCTGTGGTGCCCTTGAGCCAGGTCCCTTTTATTGTTAAACGCTGATCTAAAAAAAACAAAAGCAACAATAAGCATAGATTATTCTTCATGTCGACATAAACCTGCATTGTTGACTAAAATCTATAAAGTCTCATCAGTGAGTCACGCTGAATGACATTTATTTTTCATTACAAAGAGAAACAAAAAGTCAGTCTCAGGGTTACAGTCCTGCTGCTGTAAATACTCTCTAGCGTTCTGAAGCCACTGACTAGAAGAGTGTTAGAGCAATCTTTGAGAAAACTGACACTGTGCACTGTCCTCGCAGGGACTGCTTTTGTTTTTGAGATTGGAAACATCTATTCTTAACCTTTTTTTCCACATTAAGCGTGCGTCTTTAGCAGGGGCCGGCAGATTTGGTGCTGAGTGACATAGACGGGGTGGGGAAAACATCTTGGTTTTCATGTTTTCATGGGGTTTCATTCCGTCTCCTTTTGTTTGTCTGGTCGTAAACACAAATGAACACATAAAATCCAGCTGGCTACAGAATTTTACAATAATTGGAAGTGGATAGGGTGGCAATGCAAATCTTTTCCAATGATGCGGTGGTAACTGCGTGCGTTAAAACAAAAAAATTTGACAGCAGCATTTCGCTGCTTGACAAAAGGACTGTGCATGACTTAAGTCTTTATTCACGAAATAGATGCAGAAAAAGATACTTTGTAGATAATGTAATTCTGCACATGAGTCGACTATCACTACCGTGAGGTGTGGCACTGGCTGCAAATGCAACACTTAAAGGGCGCCTCTTACGTGACACAGGGAGAAAGTTAAGCGCAGAGTTCTTTCTTCCTATCTTGATGCGAGGCTTGTGTGCGTGCGTGTGAGGCACCACTCTCGGATGTTGTCATAACTACCTGTTTATGAATGCAGCAGCCATGACACCTTTTTAAAAAGGCATTCTCTCCGTGTTTGATTTATGACTCAGCTCTCGGTGTCATTCTGAAGGCAATTACAAGCTATGAATGGATATTATATGCACGCACTGTCTCCGTACGCGCGACATTCTGCCAAGTGCTGGAACAGAAGCGACGCTCTTGAAAGAGCATCATCAGTTATGCTTTTGAGTGCCTGTGTGGGGATGCATCTCATATCGTGTGTGCGTGCGGTTGCGTCTAGGTGAATTAGCATCTGTGTGGGTTTCGAAGTGCTATTGAGTTGGCGCAGATATTGTGCCTGTGTACTTGTTGTGCCTAAATGTTTGTCGAAACAAATTACGTTAAGTGTTTATAACGGCTTGGACGCTGAATTGTAGACTACACACGTGGTTACTCATGATGCAGTACAGTAACGCCTTGTGATGCTGTGTGTAAGAGTAACCAACATATTTGCAAATACAGGTCTGTGAGAATCCTCTCCTATACATGAATTCAAATACATACTCGGAGGCATACAGATGCATCAATAAAGACAAAGGCACACATATAGACTTGGGCAAGCCTCCCTGCTCCCCCCGTTATGTAGTTCGATGCTGATGTCTGCCAGAGGGCTTTGTAATCTGGAGGGGCTGTGGATCCTGAATCCCATGCGGCCCACCATTGATTTATGTCATTGTGTGCCTTTTCAGCCTCTTCAGAGGTCACCTTGTGTGTCTCCTTTGCTCTGCATTCCTCCGCTTCTTCTACCGTTGTGTATTTGTTGCATTCCATTCCCCGTCACTCTCTAAATTCTGTCTCAAAAGCTCCTCGTCGCTCTGTTCTTTCAAACATCTGTATCGACTGAAATAAGAAGGCAGAAACATAATTTTGGCCTGTGGTTTGTAAAGACTGTTGCCTACAATGGTCAGAACGTGCAATTTTTATGCAGCGCGGCTGGAAATTGCCTGAGATTACCCCAGTCGGAGTGGAAGAACAGAAAAATGGCTACTGTTAAACTGTCAGTGAAAGCCGTCACTCTGTCACACCACAGGCTATGCTTATTGAGGCAGACAAAACACAGCCATCACTGGAGGAAAGTAGAATGTGAATTCAGAGAGCAGTCACCTTTGTCAGAGTTAGTAAACATGTAACCCTGCGGCTACAATCAGTGTCAGATACTGTTGTCGGTCACCATGTGAGCACAAGGTTATTTTTTGGCATATCCTGTAGTCTGTTTCTAATCTCTGTCCTACTCATGTCCTTCCTGCACAGATTCTCTCGAGCCCACCTATCAGCAGCTGCAAAAGATGAAGCTGGACAAAAGTCCATTTGTGGTGGTGTCTGTGATCGGCCAGGAGCTGCTGACAGCCAGTCACCACACAGCCTCTGTTGTGGTGCTGGAGGCCGCTTTGAAGATCGGCACATGCAGCCTCAAGCTACGCGGTTCGGTCTTCTCGGCCCTCAGCAGCGCCCACTGGTCCCTGGGCAACACAGAGAAGAGCACTGGCTACATGCAGCAGGACTTGGAGGTGGCCAAGACCTTAGGTGAGACGCTTGGACGAGAGAGGAGGGGATAATATTTTAGTGTATTCATCAAAGCATTATACAAATTTTTTCATTACTCTTTTTAATTATGTGATATGTTATGTTTTTTTTTTTTTTATTATCACCAAAGATCAAAAATCCCAAATAATAAAAACCATTCAATCCTCACAAGTTGGTCAGCCACTTAGATCCAGAAATGTGTTTTGATGGATTTTGTACAGGTGCTCTTCTGTCCCCTGAGGGATGAATCCTTTAACCTGTCCTCCGACTTTTCATCTAGTGCCTCCGTCTGATTAAAAATTAGATCTAATTAATCTTTCTTTCTGGATTATGTCCAAATACCCCCAAATGAATGACATTCACATTAGATGCATCTGTACTTTGTGAGAGCTTAGAGCTAATTGACAAATATCAGCATGCTGATTTTCTAATTGCAAAATTACACCTGCTAAACGGCCGCCTTATTAGCACTACCACTGCAAGCGTGTTAGCATCATAACATTAGCATTTATTGCAGCTCAAAGCGTTGCTCTGTGTACACACAGCCTTACGTAGGAGCTAACATGGATGCGGACCCTTTGACTGTTCTTGAGCATCTTGATGATAAAAGCTCTAAAACAGCGCTGTCCCTTTAAGAAAGACAGTAGATTTGTTGTGCACGGCTACAGATGTATGCCGTTGAACTGAGGGCATGTGGCAAGAAAAAAAAACAAACATTTAAAACATTTTTGCAATGGATGTACCCGCACTAGCTTCGCGGCCTATAGGTCGATTGTGATTGACCCTGTTGTAGAGGGTCCTGTGAGGCTGGAGCCTATCCCAGAGGAGGGGCACACCCTGCACAGGTTGCCAGAACCTTCTCGCTGTGAAGCAAAAAGATTAACCACTGCCCTATTTTGCTGCTCCCCATTTAACCAACACCAAAAGTTTTGACAAGAATTCATTGCTCCAAAGCAGATACTACGTATAGTAAGGATGGATTTGCCATGTTGGTGTTAATATATATGAATTGGGGAGACAATTTTAGAGAATTTTAGAGGCAGTAAGGGAAATAAATAAATAAATAAATGAAAAACTTCTGAAAGTAAGACAGGAAAAAATGGAACCAGAGAGTAGCACAGACTGGCTCCGGTCTTTTCACCCCCACACAGTTTGACACATGACTGGGCCGAGCAGCTGGAGATAAGGAGCTGTGGTTCTCAGGTGGAGCACAGAGACTTGCGCTTTACTTTGGCCCTGTCTGTGGGGCCTCTCTGTCAGGCAGAAATAATAAGGCTTTCCCCTCTCACCCTCTGGAGCATTGAGATCAACAGAGCCAGCTGTCAGGGAAGCCAGTGTACTGTGGAGAACTTATATCGGCCACTTTCCTTTTTAAGGGTGCAGTGGTATGTCAGCGGCATAGATGTGGTTCATCACGTCTCTGTTCAACGGTGGCAGCGGGATGATGTGAAATAAATACCGGGTTGGGGTGTAAGCCTGCCTGCTTTAATGTAAATATTTTTTCTCTTTTTTTGGTTTTCCCCTTCAGGTGACCAAACAGGGGAATGCCGTGCTCATGGGAATCTGGGCTCGGCATTCTTCTCCAAGGGGAATTACCGTGAAGCGCTGACCAACCACCGCAACCAGCTGGTTCTGGCCATGAAGTTAAAGGACAGAGAGGTAAGAGGCACCCAATCCAAGTTACAGCAGTCATGAAATATATATAGCAGGGGATCTGTCTTTGCAGAGGACAATGAATTGAGGTTACAAAGTTGTTGTTTTTTCTCCGACTCCCTTATCATGTTGTAGATGTGGGTTTGTGCTGTGCCCAGCATTCCTCTGTTCTGGCTGTTTAGAGGGTATCTGAAGGAGGAGGGGTCTGAAGGACACAAAGATGCTGCTGCTCATTATATATTTAAAAAAAATGGGTGTCAAGTTGGTGCAGAGAATAGATGAAGGTGATGGGGGAGGAAATGGAATGAGGTAGTTGGAAGAAAGGCCAATAGGACGGCCATAGCAGCTGGTTCACCTTATTATCAGTGCAAACTATTTATGCAGATAATATGCAGATGTTTATCTGGTTCATGAATCAGTAAGTCTGGGGCTTTGTAGCATATGCCTGTTTTGGAATTTAATTTAACAAGATTAAGTTGTTTCGGGGGAGGGTGAGGGAGAAGTGGGAGAAGAACATGAAGGAGAAGGAGGGAAATGAGCTGGACAGATGATCCACTCTTCCTTTCGCAGTTTGGTGCTCTCTTTCCGTCCTCACCCTATCTCCTACTCCTCTGCCTTTCGCTGGATGACCCCTGTGGCCATTGTTGTGGGGTGACAGGTGCTTGTTCCAACACAATTCCCGTCACACAAGGAGAAGAATGGCCTCTGTTTCCCCTTCATTCCTTATCCTCTCCAGCAGGCTGCCAGGCCCGCTTGTTTGTGTTGCCTGATATCAGGAGACATTTAAGGAGTCTAATCAAATGCAGCACAATGCACCAGGATGAAACTGACTTTTGAAGAATGAGGCCAGCGGTGCCCTTGACATCTCTCACTCGCGCGGTTTGAAGATATGTGCACGTGTCCAAAGACGGCAATTTAAAAACTTCTGTCATTTAATGAGGTGGGTGAGAGAGATGGGTGGGAGACATAGAGGACACACGTTTGGTGTCTAGTCTGAGGGTTTAACTATTCCACTCGTAGTGGCAGTCATTGGCCAACAAAATCTTGGATTAAATGTTTAACATTCGAGTCTGTGTGTGAATACCCCGACCAGCCACAACATTAAAACCACTGACAGGAGAAGTAAATTATACTGACCATCTTGTGACAATACAATGTTCTGCTGGGAAACCTTTGGACCTGGCATTGATGTTACTTAGACACTCCTTGATGGCAGCAGCCACCCTCAGCAGGATGCAACCTGACACAGGCAAAAACAGCTTAGGAACAACTCAAAAAAAAATGATCAAGTATCTGTATGTACACTTTGTTGCCCTGAGAAGGCCCATGTCTATTCTCTGATGAGTTGCAACTGTTTTGGAGGCACAAGGAAGACCTACACAATATTACATACAAACTTATGCAAGCTGCTCTGCACATAATCACATTTAAAGACCATGAAGAGGGTATCAAATATCAGCCTTCTTCTTCTTAGAGGAGAACAGTAACCAAACTACACTCCAAATGTATCGCTCATGAGTACAGGAATGCTGCATCATGTACAAAACGGCCCCACTGGCCCTGCGTGGTGCACCCTTCTGCCCCCTCTCTCCTCTTGTTCATCTAAAGGCCCCCTAATCAGAGTCATATGTGTGTCACACCACCTGGTCTCCCTCAGAACACACTGGAGCCTGGCGGATAGCTCATTACGGCCAGCCTGGTGTTTTTGTTTCTGATGTGGACTTTTTATCTGGCCTTTCTGAAGCTGAGGTCACTTCCTAGAGGCCCGGGGGCAGGATGTTGTTTCTGACTGGGTTTCCAGTGCTCGGCCTTCAGTCTACTGTATTATAGTGTTCAGAAGACACTTAAACAGAAGATGTATCACTGGTTCCAATCCTCAGTGATCCTCAAGAATTTGTGCCATTTGTGAATTGAAACAACTCTAATTAGCGTGCATTGCAGTTACTAAGAATTTCCTGGAGACTTCACTGAACTCATATATATATATATATATATATATATATATAGTGAAATGCCTGATGTGATAAAAGGACCTGGTGGACCATGTGGCTTTGATATGACTTTGGATGTGGGTTTTGATTCTGTTACGCTTAAGGTTTTGATCATGAGGGAAAAAGGCTTGGAAGATGATAACAGACACTTTTAAATGAGTGTTATGAACTTCATACAGATATGTGTGTTTGTGTGTGTCTGTAAATATATATTTATATAAAATTTGTATGTGTAGCCAATCCTAGTCGGTCCTGGTCCAGCATTATATAGTACTGTATGTTTCTAAAGCAAATTCAGTTTATTGTAGCTGCTGTTTTTGTATCTTCTAAGACATTATGCCTACAGATTATAATAAGATTGTACTCATCAAGTTAATTGTTAACATCTGGGCATGCGGTGACTTCATTAAAGAGAAGTCAGGCAAACCAAGAAGCATAAATAGCCAGGCGGCCTTACAGGTTTTGAAAAAAAAAATAAAAAAATCCCCAAATAGTTAAAGGCCCAACGACACTAAAGTTCAGCTTCCACCTTTGACCGTTTAGTGTTGTGAGGATGTGTACTTCATAAGTAGTTTTAGTTTATAAGAATAATTTGACCCTTAATTGTTCCGAAATGGGTTAATTGCTGTTCCTGCTGTTTGAGACATCCAGTAGTGTTTACAATTGGAGCAGTGGGTTGCCCATGAGACTATATGACTGTGTTTGTAGATTTTGTTTTAGCAGGTTTACGGTTTTTATGATTAACTTTTGGAGCATGACATTACAACCACCAATATTGTGTAAGTCTCCTTTGTGCCTCCAAAACAGTTGTGACTCATTAGAGAATGGACATGATCCCTCTGAGGGTGGTGACAACAGAATGATGTTAGTGGGGGCCTTTGGGTGCTATTGGTTGAGAGGAGAGACCTCTGAAGATCAGGCTTGTTCCAGTGCATCCCATCAGTTTGGGATCTAGTGAATTTGAAGGCCAGATCAAAACCTTGTGCTGTTCTTCATGTTTTTTTAGTTGTTCCTAAACTGTTTTGTGTGTGTGCCTGTGTCAGGCTGCATCCTGCTGGGGATGGCTGCTGCCATCTAGGAGTGTCATCACTATGTGTCTGGTCTGGTCTAGGTGGGTGGTTCATGTCTAAGTAACATCCACATGAATGCCAGGTCAAGGTGGTCAATGTTATTCACGTCTCCTGTCAATGGTTTTAATGTTGTGGCTGATCTGTGTATAGCTTTTCACATAATTTTACCTGGCGTTCATGTAAACAGTTATTTCAGATCAAAATTATTTCAGTTGGGTTGAAGGAATATTGTCCATTTAATAATAGCCACCTTCACATTTCTCAGCAATTGGTAATAAAAATGTTAAACCCAGTAAAAATGAAATCCAGAACATAGAATATAAGATTGTAATAATCTCCTAATCCCATTAAGGTAATATAATGCTGTTTTTGCCACAAGGCAAGATCAACTTTTGTGTGTCTGCCTATACTGATACTTGAATACCACAACTAATAGCAACTCAAAGCTTTGGTTTACCACAACAGCTACCAGTTTCTGCTACAGCGTGAGCACTGTCCTGACTGTGATGAAGCAGCAGAGAGAGACAAAAAACAGGGATCCCAGATGAGTGTCCTCTATAAATCAAGAGGCAGTACAGTTCTGGGTCCTGTTATATCAGTCCATAGGATCTCTTTTCATCTTTTAATAACCTGGGAAAATCTCTGTTGTTGCTCTGTAGTGCACAATGCAGCAAAGAAGTCAGGCCCTGTGTTGGCCCTTTGCCTGTAGCTGACCAGTGGGCTCTTTGACACTAATAGATCATTGTGAATCTGACCAGGACAGTCTATAAAGATGAAGAACTGGGGAAAAAAAAGAAAGAAAACATAACAGAAAAGAAAGGCAAGCTAGGGAAAGACTAAAAGAGTGAGTGCTCTGTCATCCGCGACTGGGACTGGGAGCTGCGGTCCAAACCAGTGAGGTCATGGGCTAGCGTGAAGCTAGTGTTTTTCTTGAGCTCGCTGACTTTTGGAAATATACTTAACAGATTTTCAGCTGTCATATATGCGGCTGATAGAACATAAACTCACTGGCTAGCCTTTCTAGCTCTGTGTGTCTTTTCCAACTTTTGTTTTTGTCCCAGTTTCCACACCTGGCTTTATCCAAGGCCTGCCAGTATCCATATTTAACAAAGGCCTTCTCTGTCATTGCGAAACAAAGCTGTTAAACTAGGTCTTTCCTCTCTTCTACTGCCTTTCCCATCCCCTCTGTTTGTCTGTGACGTTTTCTGCTTAAATAGCAGGTTTAACTAGAAGGAGGTAACCCCTAATTTGGGGTGTGAGTATTTAGGAGAAACTGAGGCGGGCTGGCAGCGGTGCACTCTGTAATTATGTCTTGTGTGATGTTAAAAAGAGTCTCCGCTGACGACTCCCCCAACTCCAGCTGAAATGGAAATCACAATCAAGGAAAAGCAAAAAGGATACAAACAATGTTTTTCCATTGGCTCCACGGTTCTACTTTGTCTCCTGCCTCCATTCTCCTTTTTTAACTCTGGCTCTGTTTATATAGGCTCGCTCTCCATCTACCGCATGGAATTTACTCAAAGTTTGCCCCTAACTCTGAAAGTGACACAAACTATTTCGTCATGGGCCTTTATCTTGCCTCTTGTATGGATCCTGCTGGAATCTGGCTGGTATAATGAGGCTGAGGGCTGAGAGATGAGCCTCTAAATAAGGGGTGAGGTAAAGGTCTAAGTGTGGGTGTTCCTCTTGTCAGGGTCAGGGTTTGTCAGTGTTTGTCAGCACTCTAGCAGAGGAGGGGATCATTAAGGAGTCATTAGCGTATGGACGTGTGCCTCTGCCGCCTTTCTTGAGGCCCGCACTAATAGAGGATGGCGAGAAGGGGGGGCTTGGCATCCTTTTCTCTTTCCTTTACTCTCCGCTGCTCTGCTGATTAAGAAGGAGGATTTGAGGGTGATTAGAGGGGCAAATTTAGCTGCAAAAATTGGGCGCGGGCAGAAAAAAGTTTGGTGTCCAACTAAATAAAAGGAAACGCTTCTCTTGAGCACTGTGCACACTTCATAAGGCAAGGCAGTTTGTGAGTGCACTCAGCTGTTGATATTGCTTTCCTAGTAAACCTCTAAGACCAGTACGACCACATACAGAGGTACCTGCTTCCTCACCTCCCGTCGAGCTACACCGAGGCGCAGAGCTGGCCACAGTGCAGCGGTTCTAACAGCGTGTCCAGCCTGCTGTGCCTTAATGACACACAGGCTCTCCTCGGCCCACTGGTTTAGAACTGCTTTACAGCAGCTCGCTTAGCCATGAATCATGAGAGATGGACGGCAGGCATCAGTCAATGGGCCGTGACCAGAGCTGGAGAACAAGGATTGTGTGCGCGAGCGTGTGTGTGTGCATTAATAGCACACATCTGTGTTCCCATATTCCAGTGTCATGTGAATGTGTCATGTCCTGTTCTTGTGCATGTTTGTCTTGGAACGTTTCAGTGTGTTTGGAATGGAAACTAAATATTAAGCATATTTCTCAGAGAAATGTAGGATTGTAAAATGTGAGGTGATTCTCTTCCATACACTGTAGGTCCCTTTGAACTGCTATTCAGATTTGCACTTGTACAGGTTGCATTACAATGATGTATGTTACTGACTTGTCCCACAACATAATATTGACCCGAAACATGGAGGTCTTGGTGTGCATGCACACAGGAGTCAAGGTTCATAGGCATCTATTTCCTTTGCGTGCTTGTGTGTACGTACAATTGCATATGTATGCAAAGGTGTGTGTGTGTGTGTTTGCGCTGTACGTTTGCTGCATTCGAGGTGACGCAGCTTTGTGTTTCCCCCCAGTGGAGCATTTGGAAGGCTGTCAGAGAGACGAATGACTGCCGTTATATCGACTGCTGCTCTCTGCCGCCTCCTCCTGCTCTCCTTCCTCAGTGGCCAGTGCTCTATTTCTCCTTTCCACCACCCTTTCACGTCACTTCCTTTCTTTTCTTCTCTTCCATTTCCGTCCTCACGTTTCTTTCCCCATCTGTTCAACTAATGTTTCTCCTCTCGATCTTTTTCTTTCTCCGTTTTATAGAATCGCAAACCATGTCACAGTTATTTGCGGGGGGGAATTGCCTTTAGAAAGGGCAGACATGCTCCACATTTTAAAGCATTGTTTATCACGGGCTTGGCTTTTTAAATTGACTCTACGAAGCTGAATGCTGTATGGACTCCTTGATTTACTGATTAAAGCTTCGATGCACAAACATCACGAGTGCTGCTGCAAAATGCTACTCTAACAAGACCTTAATCTAAACACCGCAGTGTCTTGTGAGGATTGAACTGCTCAGAGTTGGGAAGTTGAGTAATTTGTCTTGAATATTACACCATGTCTATCTTTTTTTCTCCCTTGCTGCTCCAATCAATGGCAACAGAGTGACAGATTAGATAACAAATAAGCTGTGACACGGTCACATGAGACTCCTTCGCTTTCTGATACGCTGTTGTGATGCACTATATGATTATGGATGACAGGCAACAGACACGTAGATAGCGCTCATCAGAGGGAGAGGAGGATCCATCGCTCTCTTTGGGGTTTCGGCCACGCCACAGGACACCGAGTACACCACAGACATTTTAATCATTAGGAAAATCCAATGTCCAATCATTAATCTTGACAGAGAGATTTGATGCTGCATTGAAGGGGGTGGTATGAAGGCAGGATGGGCCAGCTCAACAATCCGGGATGGGACGCTGATTGAAATGAATTGCATGTCAGTGTAGCCAACTGTGTAGCCACTCCACCGCCCTCCACTTACCAGTATTTTGAGTGGTCCCACTGTTCGCTCACTTTTGGAGAGCTTGCAAGTGGTCTAGAGAGGCTGGATAATGTGTTGGCTTTGGGTCTGTGTGATTAATTCATTATCTGCTCACATCAGCTGTAATCCTTATTACAGAGCTGCTCTATTCTGATCACTGCCTTCAAGGCAATCTGAGTGCTGTTCACCTGTGACCAAAAATGCATCGAGGTCCAGCCTCAGGACAGACCTCCCAGTTAAAGCTGGCCTTCTCCCCCTCCTCCTCCTTCCCTCCGGCCTTAGCCCAGCCCAGCCCTCATCCAGGCTGGCCAGAGAGCCATTTAAACCCCTGGAACTGCATCCCTTTCTACGGCCCGGTCGATAGTGTAGCTGTCAGCAAGACGAATGGAGGCTTTAGGAAGTCCATTTTAATGAAGGAGAAGGAGCAAAAGAAAGAGAGAGGCAAAAGGAGAGAGGGAGGTCCATTTATGAAGGGTGGGAAGAAAAAAGAGAGAGAAAGGGGAAGAGAGAGGCAGGACAGGAATGTGTGTATGTGTGTGTGTGTTTGTTGAACGTGTGTGTAAAATTATGTGAGTACTGTGTAACACCATCTACAGTGACAAGGGTTGGGGAGGGGTGGACTGGGTTGATTTAGCTACAGTGAGACCTATTTCTAGCTCAGCAGTGTGAAATGGCTCCTTAGCTACAGTAACTTGTACTGCACACTCCAACACAGAAACCTATATTAGCAGGCTGAGGGGATTTTATTTGGCCTGCGCACCAACACCACATCAAGCCCTCGGGCTCATGAATCATATCAGCAGCTCCGTGGTAAAAAGACATTGTTGTGACAAGGGAGAGGTACAGATCTAAGCCATCTCCCTCGCATCGACAGATCGGTGTGCATTTGCATTTAGAAGATGTCCGCTGGAGAAGGCATGTAACTTTTGTTGATGTTGTAGCTTGTTTGTTTTCAGCCTGTTTAATAGGCATTCTAAGCTGTTGCCATCAATACGAAGAAAAGGCTGCATGCTAATTGGTGATTAGGAGTTGAGGTCAGAGGTTGGGAACAGCCAGCGTTGTAGACCGACAATCTCCTCTGGGCCGTGGCCCAGTCGGACTCAGTGAAGCAATTGCTATCCTGGAGGAGTTAGTTGGCTGTGGAAATGTGGAAATAATCAAATAGCTTCTCTGGTGAGCCGTTACACCAATACCCTGATAAAACCACTGATGTACAATAAGATAATAAATCAAACAGCAAGGTTGTACAGTTCTGTTAGCTAAGCTAGTGACTATCTTAACATGGATCTGTATGGATTTGTTTTGTAGATCGGACTGACTTTACTCGACTGAAATCATCCAATAAAATGACTCCCCACGTAAGCATGAAATCATTGTATCATTGTGAATGTGAAATTGGTTTGCTTTGTATCCTGTTTCCTGTCATCAATACAACATATACAGTATAATTAGCAAGGAGACACTGTCATTTAATTCCCATGATGCAGTATGTTTAGTTTTCCCTCTGGTTTCCCCTTTCCGTGAAATAGGACTGTGCATTGTGAAGTAATGCCCCCTCGTTCTGTGCTTTGCCTTTCTTGTATCTTTAAAGAGTGATGCCAAAGATAGGAACCAGATTAGTCCTCACCGTTTGGCCATCTGCAAAGCAGAGATGAGCCGGTCCTTAGAGATAAGGTGAAATTCAGATGGTGTGGAGGAGGTTTGGAAGTGTATTTGGGGAATGGTTTCTGTATTACAAGGGGTCTCCCACAGGGGAGAGAGGTCAGCACAGCTACAAGCTTTTGATGTTTGCATTATATATAGCTGCAGCACACACAGTGATGCAGGAGACGGCATTTTTTCTGAGTGAGGAAATGGTCTTTTGCAAGACTCTCTGACATCATGCCAAAGAAGGGATTATATCTCTTCAATTTGGCTCGGCGCACGCCTACAAACAACTACTATACACCGAGATTTGCTCCCTTCACTTTGTCTCTCTCCACTCTCATCTTTTAGCTTTTGTCCCGAGTTGCAGCAGTGTCAGCATTCTTGTCCTTGTGGCACAGTATCCAGACCTTCCCTGGTCTCCATTGGACGGCAGCCCTGTGTCTGTACGAGGAGGTGGAATGTGTCTTTGTGAAAAGCCCTCAGAGAAAGCAATAAAATAGAGAGAAAATACGAGGCCCCAAGTGAGTGAAATGAAAGTACTCCATCTTAAGAGGGGATAGAGGCCTACGGGTTCTGCTTAAACTTGACCTTGCAGCACACACAGTATGGTCTCTAAGTAACAGTCAGACAGCCCTTGACGGGCCACACATCAACCTCAGAAAAAAACAAAAACAAAAAAAACTTGAATGCGCTTTCTTAAATATAGGAAGGGACCAAGTGAAATCAAGGTTGTAAAAAAATCACTAGAGGGCCCAGAGGTAAACAGTGCTCCGGTTCATTTTGTCGAAGCCTGACTCAATTTTGAAAGTTAGTAGCTGTTGCCGGTGCTGTCAGCAGATTTAATTGCAACCATTGGCTTTTGCTTGTGGCAAGGTGTGGCCACCTTAGGACTCATTGTTTGTCTCACACACACACACACACACACACACACACACACACTGAAGGGTGATTAGTGCTGTTTAATGACTATGGACAAAGGTGCAAGTTTCTGTTTTAGTAGTAAATGAAGTATAAATTACTGCCCCGACTTAAAATCATGTTTACTTTTCTGGTCGAGATTTAATTATTGATGCATGCAACTGATGGTTAACTCTTGCTCAGAAACGTACGTGTCTTCTACAATCTGAATTTTGGAAAATAGGAAGGACGTGCCGGAAATGACGTCAGTGGCTACAAAAGGGCTTTTTCTAATTGGTCATGATTGGTTCATACTGTGTTTGGTATCAGACTTTCTCTTACGGCCGGCACGCAACTCCTCGTGTGTTATGTTTTGTGATTGTGGTGATGGAGAGTGTTCGCCCGCATGTGTGCGTAATGAGTTGGGCATCTGCGAATATGTGCGCGGGCACGTTCTTGACTTCATCGCCATTCAGAGAGGCTTAGCGTGATTAGAGTAGCGTGATCCTCTGAAGAGTTAATGATGAGAGAAGGAGTAGCTCCACAGAGGCCAATCACACACCAGCCTCTGACAGCACGCCGAGGCTTATCTTGCTCTGTGTATTGCTTGTCTCTGATTGTGTGTGCGTGCGTGTGTGTGCGGCTGCGTGTGCACTGCATTGGTTTTAATGTGTGGGAACATATATGATGGGATTTCAGCTATCATCTCTCACATGATAGTGTTTGTTATCATCTCCTTTGAACATTAGAATATGCATGACTGCTTTGTCTGTTTGACATTCGGGGGTTTATGGTCATTCAAAGCAGAATCCATAATAATATAGCTTCATTATGCTCGTGTCAGGCATAGATCTAGCACAGAAGGGGCTCTTGGTACCTCTGGGTCTAGTTCAGGGCTGCAAACCACACTGAAGAAGGCTGATGGTGCTTTCCCCCCTCCCCACTCTCTGCAGGACTGACTGACAGGCTTAATGACACTGTCGGGGTTACAGCATGTCTCCAACTCATTTTCCAATGTGATTGAAGTTCGCAGTGGGTAGCTTTTCATCAGTGTTGAGCAGACAAAGGGGACCTTTTCAGCGTTGTCTTTGTACGTGTGTGCGGCTTGTGTGTTTGCACATGTATGCCTGCGGCGCAGAGGAGATGCACAAGAGAAAAATCACTTTATGGTTGTTATCCAGGCTGTGCAGGAATCTCACACTCCCAGAGATGATGAGTTTTGTATAGGCTTGTCTCCAGTGTGTACTCTGGTTGTTTATTGCGTACCGTGTACTGTACACAGGCGGTTCACTGATGTGGTGTTGGACAGACAAAGAACAGTGGATGCTGCACAAATGAGATTTTTTTTGTGTGTGTGTGGGTCAGTGTGTCATTAAAGTAGGTTGTTAGAGCCTCATAGTGTAGGTCAAAGAGTAATGTACAGGAGTGTAGTCTTATTAACCCACTAGTGTACAGTACTATGGCTGTGTGTCAGCAGACTCATGTCAGTCTCTGGTTATAGTCCACCTTAGCTTTAAGCCCAAGCCCCTCGTTGCTGCAGATGTGGGATGAGTCATGTAATAGTTGTTGCTCTTGGCTCAGCTGTACTTCTAACCCCCTCCTCCTTCCCACTCCTCCTTTTTCATTTCCGCCCCTTTTCTCGCTCTTTTTTTTTTTTGTCTCGTGTCCCCTAACTAGTCAGCTTGCCTTTCGCTGAGCAGCAGTTATGCACGTGTTATGGCTGTGAAGCCTGCATCCTGTCACTTAATAGCAGCGCCGAAGTGGCCTGTGATTGCTCCATCACTTCAGCGTGAAGTGGCCAATCCAGCACATGAAAAAAAATCCACTTTGTTTGAAGGCACGTGGGTGTTTTGCCTGTCGCCCTCCGTCTTGACTGATGGCGGTAGACTTCGACTTGTGCTTATGTGTCTGCTTTGAGTCAGATGACACTCACTCTTGCTCAGCATACAAAGTTTCCCCTACCTCGAGCGCCTTCTTTTATTTTCGGCTTGTCCTCAGTGGGGAGAGTTAAGCAGAGCCAAGTATTCCTCCTACGCTGGCAAATCCCCCCTCTTACATTGCGTGACCTGAACACAAGAGGCATTCCAGAAAAATCAGGCCTTCAAATTCCAACACAGTCCCTGCAGAGTGTTTGGTAAACATATTCGCTTCTCTGTCTCTTTCTAGCTCTGCCTCCTTACTCCCTGAACAGCCCCTTTTTTCTGAAATTCCCTCCATGTATCTTTCTCCATTGCGATGTATTGCCTTTTTTTGATTTTTTTTTTTTTTTGTAAGAAGGCTTGGGTTGGAGTAACAGAGTCAGATGTGTGTTTATGTATTTTTCTGTGTGCAGGAGTAGAAATCAGCTCTGAGCAAACAGGCATCTCTGGTGGCTCGGCTGAGATGCCAACTTAATTTGTGGCTGAAGGGCTGTAACAAAAGCCAATCACCCTTCCACTCTGGCTCCTTTTCTGCCAAAGGCGAGAGATACAATCAGGGCCCCTGCTAGCAACTATTTACCCTCACTGTCAATCAGAGTCCCGTGGCGGGCGCTCACAGCTGGAGGCGTCAGTGGCAGGTGGCCCAGCATCTCCCGGAAAACATGCCTTAAAAGCAGCGATTATTTCCAGATCGTCCCTTCCTGTCTCATCTGCGCCACACCCCATGCTATAACCTGGCACCCGCTTGATCTCTAATCTGCTGTCGTATTTTTCGTTCTGCCTAACTCATCCTCAGTAGTCCATGTTGCCTCCAAATGAATGGAGACAGTGGAGCTCTGCTGAACTTTCTTGAGAAACCATGGATTTAAGGAAACTAATTAGACAATTCTGGTCCTGATCCTTCTGCCTTTACACACATGACACGCACGTTCGGAATAGGAACAGTGTCGCCCAGGAAGCAGATGTGTCTCACATGGGACGTGGAAAGGAATGTTCCTGGGATTTGTTTTCCATCATGTCGCGCTAAGGGAGCTTACCGCCCTTATTGTCTTAAATCTCCCTCGCAGTGGGAGGTAGTGTGTGCACACATTTTTGAGCATGCGTGCATATGTACAGAATGTTTATTGATGTGTAATACAGGCCAGCGATACAAGCCTCTTTTTAGTCTTTATCGGGCAGAGCAGTTTGCTCCACCTGCAGCTAAAGCAGAGAACCCAGCGGTGCTGAAAGCATGGGGTTAGTCTGCCGTGGCTCGGACGATCCACAGTCTGTGGAGCATTGAGGTGCGAAGGTGCTTTGGAGGGATATTCCAATCTTTTGATCCTGCCGAGTGTTGGTGTTGATGCTGTGTTCTACAGGCTGCCATGGCCACAGTAGCCACCCTCACCAGGCTTGTAATTACATTTGGGGAATAAAAGCACAGAGGGAGGAAGGGATTTGTAAGGTCTGTGTGCTGGACTGGAGGTAGAGCAGGGTTCTTCTAGTTTCTCAGCTGAATGTTGTTGCAGATTTATTTGCAACACTTCAATCCAGCACGATGACGAGAGTCAGTATTAGGCAAAAGCTGGGTATTTCATTTAGAGATGATGGGTGACAGATTGTTTTGATGGGGGAGCGTCTTTCTTTTATTTTTGTACTGACCAACTGCAACTGGATATTAATTTGTAGTACATATGACATGATGTATTGTGCCCCTATTTGTTAAGAGCATCTTTTAAATTACTGCTTTCACACGCTGACTGTGTCGTTCCTTTTCCTTACTTCATCACATTTAACATTTCTACTGGTGCATGAGCACCAGCAATGAAAGAAATTTTTTTGGTCATTTGGGCACAGAGCAAGAAATGTTCATAGCAAACCAGCTGACACAAACCAGTGTTAGCACTCATTTGGAGTTGAGTTGACTGCAACCAGACAAATTAAAGTCCACTATTCTCTGCTCTCGTTTTCATCCTCGCCCAAATTCCTTCAAAAAAATGCGAGGCTAATTAGCTGCTAGATTTTCCAGTTCATCCACCAGCTTGTTGCCAGCTTTATTTGCCCTGCTGTTCAGGTGGTGTACAGTGTGTTTTTAAGGCAGCTGCCTGGCCCTGCCAATAAAATAAAAAGCCCAATTTTCCATTAATGCGATGCTTTTCACTCAGCCACTTGATCCCGTTATAAAAATCTGTGATTAATGTAGGTTTAAGTATCTCGATGGAAGCTGGATGTTTTCGTCTTTCATGCAGAGTGATAAAAACGCTGTCGTAGGCGTGCCTAAACCATCAGTCCTTATTCGCTTACAGTATAATAATCAGCTCATATTAAAGAAAACACACACACAGAGACATAAGCCTTGTGGTTTGTAGCAGTCGCCAGTTAAGCGGGATAACAGTTGACTCAATACTGAGAAGGCAGGGGTGGGAATGGGTCATTCTGAAGATGTGCAATGTTTTTATGACAATAGAGCTGCACACACACACACACTTTTCAAAAATACTTTAGATTAGAAAAGAATGACTCGAGGATGTAACCCGACGCATCTGATGGAAACGGGTGATTGCCCCAACCTATTTTTATACCAATTATACCACTCATTTTATCAATTTCACCTTTTTATTGGGCAGGAGAGAAAAACACACTTAAAAAACCCAGAAGTTGGAAGGAGCCACGCATTCTTCTATTTCACAGAAATCTGATGTGGTCTAAACCCATTAGGCACGATTTGCTTGGTGCTGCAGACGCATTAGAGGAGAGCAGCACAAACGCTGTGTCTCCTTTCTCAAAGGGAGCCGTGAGGTGCTGAGAGGTTGGACATTTGGTTGTCATTCTTCATTTGGTTCATTGTGTGGAGCTGCTCCAGGCAACAACCCTGGCCACCTTATATTGATCTGGGTCCTCAGACCTTAACTTGTGTTCCCTTATCTCTCCTCTCCTCTCCTCCTCTCCTCTCCTCTCCTCTCCTCTCCTCTCCTCTCCTCTCCTCTCCTCTCCTCTTGCTATTAAAAAAAGAAAAAGAAAATGTGATCCTGAATGCCAGGCCTGATTTGTCCAGCTGTGTGGGCTGACAGGGACGCCGCCTCCCATCCCTAGGCCTCCCAAAACGCCCTTGAATAACCCTCGACTTCTGTGTCCTTGGATTGACTGCCCGGTATCCTGCTGAATGAGCTCAGATGCAAGTGGGGCCTCAAAGCTAAGCTATATTTGGCACAGTGTCCTCAGACCATAACAACGGCTAATTATCTTTTAATGGATAGACTTTGAAAATGATGCTCTATCATCAGGACTGTTTAATGTAACTTTAGAGTCTTAATGTGTAGCTCACTCCACCTACATTAACCTTATATCCGTGTATTTTTGTTTTGTTTTTGCTGTCAACAGGTTGTGGGGCTTGGATCAGTGCAGTCATTTCCAATCACACTCAGCAGTGCCACTGCTCCTCACCTCTATTAGCGTTTAAAGAAGGTGTTATCCACACCGCACGGCGTTTTGCAGCAGCATCTCCTTCCCTTTTGTCCCTAGCTTAAGGCTTCGCAAAGAAGCAAACCTTGATGTTTACCTTAAACCCCTCTTGGAATGACTTTCAAACACCACTGTGATTTCCCCTTCTGTCACCACGAGGTCTCTCAAGAATTGATTCCCTACACCAGCAGGCATCACACAGCTATGCCTGTGGAGATTTGACTTTAATACAGAAATAAACAGCAGCGCCTTGCAACCCTTCAAGGCTTTGCTCTGATTTAGGGTACATTAAGATTCATTCACTGCGCCCCACTTCCCCCTGTGTGCCACCTCTTCAATTTCCTCCTCAACCAGACTTTAGATTCATGTGTTTATATTAGAAGGCAGGAGGGCTGTTTTTGCATCTGAACAATGCTGACATCCTGTCACAAGGGACAGGCACTCTGAGGTCTGTGAGGGCTGGGAAGCTCAGTTGCCATGCTGCCCTCCCTCTCTTCTCCTCACTTAACATTTGGCCATTTCTGTAAACCTTGTTTTGTCTAGCGTATTGTCAGGGAGAGGGAGCTTGAAATATCAAACCCCCACACCACTTAAAGGGAACAGTCAAATTTTCCACCGACACCAATGGAGACTGTCAGGTCCAATTTTACTCCGTGCCTCTTGTGTTTCTTCCTCTCAGCTGCCTGTTTGCCACCAACTCGCGCAATATAGCCTCGAACAAACACACGAGCGCGTACGAGAGGATAGACGTCCCAGCGTGAAAATGAAAAATGTGGCGGCACACACACACAGGCGCACACGCTCGCGCAGGCGGAGCCCGCCAAAGCTCAAGGATACATTTGGTATGTTTGTGTGAGGATGTGTGAGGGAATGTATACTGGGTCTCTGGAGTAACCACAAATGATCCACCATTTGCCTGGCACCACTGCACAGACTACCCGCACTGCAACAAAAATGTCCTTATCCCCAGGAAAGTGTTGCCTCTACAGCGGGTTGCCAGCTTCATTTGTTCACTTCAAGCATTGCTGCATGGGTTTTAGTGTGTTTGTACGCTTGTTCCTGAGAGTACAGTATGTGTTGCTGTGCGAGTGTGTGACCGTAGCAGACAGCCTGACAGACAGCGTGGTATGTGTGACGGGTGCCCTTAGCCGTAGCTTAACCTTTAGCCACAATCAATCTTTTGTGAACATGTCCTGCGAAGGCTAAAGGAATTATCAAGCTACGGGCCGTCTGGCGTCGTGTCCACACAAGAGGTCTTGAGGTCACAGAGAAACAAGTGGCCCCACTGGTATCTCATCTCTGTTAATAGATCAGATTAGCTCTCTGATGATTGATTAGAGAAATTGGTTATCAGCCAGGTAAAGTACGGCGTCTCCGTACTTGTTTTTGTCAAAAACACATAACAGCCCTTTCATAAGTAGCCTTTCCAAAATAACTGCATATTTGTGTAATCAGAAATCAGAAAAATTGGTTCAGGTTTGAACAACAACAACAACCACTCAGGAGGCTGGCATTGTACCAGAAACGTTGGTACAATGTTGACCTCACGTAAGGAGAGAAGGTTTGTCGCGCAAGTACTGAGAACTTGAAATGCTTGGAGCAAAAGAAGCAACACACCTGCTTGGTCGGGTTCATGTTGTTTCCACATTCTGACATAAAATCACATGAACACAGCCGAGTCTGAAAAATGACTTCCTATCTGTGCAAATGAGACCTTCCAAGGAGAACATGAATCTACTACAAGGTATATACAGTATAATATAGGATGAAGGTCACTGTCTGACGTTCAGTGATTTACAGTTCCATAAATCACTCTTCTCTTAGAAGATATAACTTCAAACCTCGGAAAGTTAAGGAGAAAGTAGTCGTGGGTGTGTGTGTGTACAGTCATATTGTGGGGGCAAACATCTGTTCACACGGCCACATCCTGCGCACCTGTCTCCTCTTAATGTTTATCATTCATTTGAATCTAAATATTGGTTTAACGTTAGGGTTTAGGATCAGGCAAGCAGTGGTTATCTTTAACATCGTGATAACTGTCTCTGGAAAACGGAACGTGAGTCACTGTCCTCTGAACGGATGGAAACACGGCCGTGGGCGCGTGTGTGTCCGTGTTTGCTCGTAAGTGTGTGTGAATGAGAGCAATCAGGCACAGCTGTACCTGCCCTCGCTTGGCGGAGCACAGCATTTGCCTGCTTATAAAAGCAGAAGGTTTTGATATGGCAGAGAGGCAGTCATTTGGCTGATCTAATGGTGGCTCCCATAGGATCCATATCTGTGTGCAAACACCGAGCGAGGGAAGAGAATGGAGTCGACACCCATAAAAGCGGCTGAATATTTTATCCTTGCCATCCCCGCCCCCAACCGCCACACTGACATCACCAGCATGCCTCCAGCTGCAAATACTCCCCCTTTCTTCTCTTGCTCATTTATGCATTCATGAACATACATGTTTTGTTTGGTTTTTTTGATTTTTTTGTGTGAACATGCTCCTTTAAAAAGCACCATTCAAGTTCTTTTCAGAGCATCTTTGACTGGTCTGTTCCGTTTGAGTTACAGTTGAGATGTTTTCTTTTTTGTCAAGATGCATCTCTGCAGGTGAACCCAGATCTAAAGACGTCCTCACCCTGGGGATGTCTCTAGCATTCTCCTCTCTCATCCTTCAAACACAATCTCTCTCGTAGCCTTTTATCTGCCCCCCTTCCTTCCACTAGGCTCTCCGTCCACGCCCCTCTCCCTCCAGTGTGTAGTTCTGTTCCCTCCCAGCCAGCTCCTGTTGCAGCCTGAGCCCAGCTCGTTAGGGGAAACACTGGAGCATGGTCCTCCTCACCTTCCCTCTGCACTGCCTTTTAATTAGACAGCTGTTCATATGTGTGCGTGTGTTTGCAGTGGAACACAATGAGGTGTGTGTAGATTCTGGAGAGTGTTTTGAAGTGATTGCAATCACAGAGAATTGTTTGTTCCTCTGATGGTTAACTCAGATCGCTCTGTAGTCTCAATACGCACTGCACAGGGCTTTTTACCAACCACTGAAGTGACCCTGACTTTGCTGGGTCTTGCTTTTTAAATAGAAGATTAGTTGTTTTTTGGTTTACAGTATACCAATCAGACATAATATTATGACCACTGACAGGAGAAGTACATAACACTGACCATCTTGTGACTATGCAATGTTCTGCTGGGAAACTTTTGGACCTGGCATTCATGTGGATGTTACTTAGACATGTAGCACCCACCTAGAACAGACCAGACCAGACCAGACCAGACACCCCCGCCCCATAGCAATGACACTCCTGAATGGCAGCAGCCACTCCCAGCAGGACGTAGCCTGACACTGATACACACGCAAGAACGGTTTAGGAACAACTCAAAAAAATATGAAAAACAGCACAAGGTCTCCAAATTCACTAGATCCCAAAATGTGGGATGATCCACAGAGGCCCCTCACCTCAGCCCCACTAACAGTACCCTGTTAACAGACACCACAGGACACCCTCAGAGGGACCATGTCCATTCTGTTTTGGAGGCACAGTTTTTCTTTACAAATTCATTGTGTTGCGCTTTAACCTTGATAATTAGAGTATTATATATGAAAAAAAAAATGGAACCTGCTATCAGCTCAGTGTCTGAATTGGTAGTGTTTGGTAAGGTTGTTCCCACCTTTGTGCTAATAGAATCAAACCAGCTCTCCATCCTCCTCCTGACAGAGTGACTCCTCATGTAATCCCATTAACAGGTCTTCACTGAAGTAGTGGATGCCCTGCCCTCTTGCAGCACACGCTGTTTGGACAAAGGGCACACTCTGGGCCCTTTAACACCTTACCCTTCCAACATTTCCTATCTCTCTCTTGGCTACACGCTCACTCATGAGCTACCTCTCACTTCTGTCCTTCCATCTTATCCCTTCAGTTTGTGATGCCTGTCTTGCTCAGATTTGTAAATCTGTGTCCATATGTAACCAGCAAATATAGCTAAAGATGCAGCAGGCAGATATGTTTTTATTTGGCTGATGGATCCTTGTTTGTGCGTTTGCCTTAGTTTGTCTATTTTTGTTCACTCAGAATGAGGTCCCACACTCGTGTCCTTGAGCATAGTAGTGGCACTCTCTTCTACAAGGCTAATCCAACAATTTAGATCTCCATGACAACCAGGCTTGTCCTATAAGCTCTGCTAGTCTGTGTGATGATAGCCTTGGTTGTTTGGAGTGCATCAGACCTCATAAGTCCAAAAGTGAAATGAGGAGGATTTTCTAAGGCATAGTCACACAGCCCCAAGGCATGGCATAGCCACATCGCTCAACACAGCAGTGTAGAGGTGGGCAGCACACTGATGTTCTAGGGTAAGAAATAAAACACACAACAGGGGCTCAGAGTCACAGAACTCACAAACCACCAAGCCCGGCCATCAAGAGCAGCCCTGCTGCATGACATACGGGGCTAATTATGCTAAATATAACGCATTTCTACTAGCATGTGCCGTAAAAGAAGCCGTTTCTCTAATGTGCTGCAGAATATAAACATACTTAGTAGCAGAGGCTGACAGGGGAGAGCCGGGTAGGAATCCTTCACCACTGTCCTTGTCAGAGGAGAGAAATGGAATTACGCTGTTGGAGCCAGGCATTTCTGATTAACATGTCATCTCATCCCTCCTCTTCTATCTCCCTTCCCCTTCTCTCCTCTCTCCCAGGCTGGACTAGTTTACCTTTCATTAGTGGACCCTTGGTGTAAAATATGTTTGCTGATAAGAGCCAGCGGTTTATCAGCACTTTATAATGGACGGCGTTAGGATTAATCGAATCAGCACACATCCGGAGAAGGGTTGGACTGCGTAAACACAATCAGATCTGACTCTGCAGACGAATTTAGAAAAGTAGGTGGGAGAGAGTAAGAATGAGAGGGAGGGAATATAAGTGCTGGAAAGAAATGGAATCAAATTAAAATGAAGTCAATTTGGCAGAAATGATGTATTCCATGGCGTTATTTCATATCCAGACAGAACGCTGGGCAGTCACAGGGAGCAGCGGTGGGGAATACTGCAGTCAGAAGTGAGAACGGAGCATATGGTTCTTGTGTCTGTCCCTGAGCCAAACACAGTGCATCCTCTGTAACTGAAAAGGCAGGCTCCTCATTATCTGCCTATCTTGGCTTCCATCTGAGGAGAAAATGCAACGTTGCAGTCTCACTTTAGAGGGACACTGATCACAAGAGCAACTCATCTCTACTGGAAAAAGATTGCCCCCCCACCCTCCCCGCCCCCGTCTCACTTTCTTTCCCTTCTCTCCCACTGCGCTCTGTTCAAGACAGACAGGGATGAGGAATCCTCTCTATTTTCTGCTCAGAAAAGTGGAAGTTTGAGTCAGAGAGATGGAGCGAAGCTTCAAAAGGCACATGTAATTGAGCAGCTCTAGATAGGCTATCTGGGAACATGAAACAGCAACAGTTGTGACGGAGGGTAATTGCCTCCCTGGGCTTGTATAATGCCTTGTCGAGTCTTTAAACTTGAGCAAACCGCTGGAAATCCTTATGTCAGCAGGTAATTGGTTCCAGGAATCTGCAGCTATGTGAAATGAAGGAAAGATAGGTTGGTGGGGTGGATGTGTGCATTTAGAAAAAGAATGTATGATAGATTCAAAGAGCAGTGATTGTCTTTTTACGCGTGCTCAACAGGGTCCAAGTCTGTTGATTCTTTTCTCAACAGTGAGGTTTGCTTTCCATTTATTCTGAAGGCTCAGTGTTTCCATTTAGCGGTGCTACTGTGAAGTAAAAATATCTCCCGCTCTCTGCAAGCACATTTCTTCAGAATACATCTTGATCTATTTATGAAATATTATGTAGATGTATATACGGTGGGGATTTAAGGTGGCACTCATGCTTCTTCCACAGCCTAATGCAAATATTTGTTGCGTGTTTTGTACAATGTGGCGATGAAAACTGCTTTCGTGAGCATCTTCCTCCTGAAACTTCACTGATGTATTACCTGAGCCGACTTTTGACTTTACAGCTTCGACTTTCACGCTCTGAGATGATCCAGGTCATTCACGTTGCTGCTGAGGCTCCAAGCTAGGCAGGCCTGGCAGTACTGTGGCCTCCACTGTCTGCCCTCTCCACTGGCCTGTGTCCAACTCCTTTCCTGACTGGAGGATGCAGAGTGGGACCTCAGGAAGGAGATGCTTTATTAGCTGCCCCTGCATGATTAATTGAACATCTGTTCACACAAAGACAGCTGACCCCAATTCCCAGCTGTTTATCCTCTGTATATACAGTTAATAAGCCAGCAGTGAAGGTGTCACATAGGAGGTCAAGACTACCCTTTGAGAAACTTCTCCATTTTGCTGCTGTACCTCTCATTGTACAGGTGTAGCCAGTGCTCAGTTTTATTTCAACGGGTGGATGGCGCTTGTGAAAATGGAAGATTGAGCGGATGGCATTAAACAGAATATTGTCTGTGTTTTTAGACGTGCAGGTCTCGCCTGCAGTCAGTCAGTCGGCACCCCGCAGCTTTGGTGTGAAGCTAAAACCCCCTCTTCTCTCCCTCCTGATTAGGAGTGTCTTTGTTCCCGTTGGTGGTGGCACGCCATGGAGTGTGATTGCAGTGGGCAAACCGACGGCTTTAAAGCAAGCCTGCTGCTGTGCTGATCTGCATCGCACTTTACCCCCCTCCTTGCTCAGCAAAGACAAAATCAAATCAGGTTTTGTTTGTTGTTTGGTCTCTGAGCACTAAGCCTCCTAAGAGACTTGGGAATTTAGATTTTCTTTCTCCTTTTTTTTCCCGCCCCATTTGATGTGCAGTACTTCTGGGTAAAGGGACATTTTACGGTGGGGGTGGAATCTGTGATGTAGAGGCAACAAAATGACTCACTGTTGATGAAATGTGTGTTTAATTAATGACACTATTTAGATTTGCTAGAGTTTGTTACCTAGCTGTATTTCTTACTTGTTGTCTTGGTCTCTATCTTTCTTTCTATAGGCAGCTTCAATGGCACTGAGCAGTCTGGGCCATGTATATACAGCCATAGGGGACTATCCAAACGCCCTGGCCAGCCACAAGCAGTGCGTCCTGCTGGCCAAGCAGTCCAAGGATCAGCTGTCCGAGGCCCGCCAGCTGGGAAACATGGGGGCCGTCTACATCGCCATGGGAGACTTTGAGAATGCTGTCCAGTGTCACGAGCAGCATCTGGGCATCGCCAAGGCCCTGGAAAATAAACGAGAAGAAGCCCGGGCCTACAGTAACCTGGGCAGCGCCTACCACTACCACCGCAACTTTGACAAGGCCATGTCCTACCACACTCACGTTCTGGAGCTTGCCCAGGAGCTGGAGGAGAAGTCAATCGAGATGAGAGCCTACGCAGGGCTGGGTCATGCTGCCCGCTGTATGCAGGACTTGGAAAGGGCCAAGCAGTACCATGAACAGCAGCTGTCCATAGCTGAGGGTTTAAAGGACAGGGCTGCAGAGGGAAGGGCCTCCTCTAATTTAGGTATGTATGCAATATACTGAAAGGAGTATACAATAAGCTGGCTGTTAAGATATAATTATATCCTGCTAACATACGCTATGGTGAATAATGACGTAAACCTATTATTATCTTTCTATTACGTTTCAAATATAAACCTTGATCTGTATTTTAATCCAAAATACAGTGTGTTTTAAAAACCCCAGCGGTTACACACTTGATACAAAGTATTCGGTTTGTAAAATGAGCTGATTAGCAAGTGCTCACATTAATCTAAGATATGGCCGTGTTAACGAAAAGGCAGCTGCGTTGGAACTGGTTTGTTGCGTCAGTTGCCAGTTAAGTGATGAAATCAATGAAGTAATGCGTGCATAAGACATTAAGCCCCGGCGCACTGGATTCTGATGCCGAAAGTGGATTGTACAAGTGGAAAGTTGTTATAGCAACAGTCATATTATCTTCTGTCTCGACCACCTAGGCTGTGTAATGACGGCGCCGCTTCAGAGCTGCTAGGATTTGTTAATTAATCGATTATATGATAAACAGAAAACTAATTGGCTTCTCTTTGTCATATCTGATGTTGAACTGAATATTACTTTGACTAATGATTTGATTACATTGTCTTGGACACCTTGTCTTCTGACATTTTACTGGCCAAACTATTAATCATAAGATTAGTTAATGAATACATTTTACTAGGATTTACACTTTATTCGCATTTGGCGAATTTTTCCTGGATCCCTCTGTTTCTGAACATGTTTAGTGTGTCAGCTGAGATTTGTGAGTTAATGTTGTCTGTGCTGATGAGCATTGGGGCCGGCCATTAGCGACACACAGCTTAGTTTGGCACTAGTGTTCTTTTCACAGTGGAACAAGTGGGATTCCTCAGTGTGGGTATTTAGATGGAAGTCCACTTAAAGCATGTTCATTGTCCATTAGTGCATGTGCAATGTGTGGCCGTGTGAAAGTCGGCTTATTAATAAATTGTCTTAGCACATCCTAAGAAATATGGATGCACGTTATAATTGGGTAGCTGGTTGCGTTGTTTTCTGCATCAAGGGAGTTTAAATGTAAAATTCAGCTTCTTTGGTTCTGGGATCTCGCTGAAATGAGACAGAACACGGGAGATGACTGATGAGACTGAATTTCACCGTTCAGTAACAGCTTCTGTGTTGTTTTCTCACACTGATTATATTACAAATGTAAAATGTAACTTGTTATTGTTTGAGGAGACAGCACGAGAGTCTCAATTTCCTGCTTGTGCTTTCGTTGTGCTGCTGCTTACTTTCCTTTGTCTTCATTTAAACACACAGTTTACTTGCTGTTGCTTGCAGTGACATTTATAGCTGGCCGTGTGCTTTTGCTGCATTTAAGCAGAGGCAATTGGCATCTAATATACTGATGATATACTGTATCAGTGTAGTTCTATAGTACCGGCACTATTTAATATAGAGTTGTTTGTACATGCTGTATTCACGGGTAACATTAGGGTCTATAGTGGATACTGTTCAGTAGATTATGTCAGCATAAGGCAGTGGAGGGATCCTGCATAGAGACCAGGGAAGATATTAGAGTCAACACTACTTTGTGATCCCAGGACGCTCTACGGTGATGGAAAGCCAACATATAACACCCTGTCAGAATATAAATAAACCCTATAAAAATGTATACTTTTTTATAGACATTCAGCTGCCATTAATCTGCTCTGCTAGACTGCATGGGGCCCCTTCAAGTGAAACGTGGTTTGCAGATAAATAAACGGGAGATGGTAGAAAATGAAATGTATGATAAAGTCTTTTGATTGAGTCTTAAAACGTAATTAATGTCCCCTTTACAATCCAGCGTGTTACAGCTAAATCCCGCTAAAACGAAGCGATTAGCAAGCAATGAAAGGAACCGTAGGGATAAAGGTGTCCCGCTGGATTTTCAGTACCCCACGAGGTATATGATATGGGCAGTTCTTCTGTATTTAGTCCAGCAATTACAACCTCTGCTGAATGACTTACGACAGCCATCAAGATAGCCATAAACCTGACTGTAATGGACAACTAAGAGGCATGATAGTTCCTTCCAGATGAGTTATTCTTTAACCTAATGTGCAAAATTGTGCGAGCAGAGAGCGGGGTTAATCAGCCAAACATAAATTGAAGACGTCCTTTGACCGGCCTTAATGCGCCGCACGTTCGGGGTGTAGCTCTTAGCTACAACACACACCTGATTTTAGAAGTGAGTTGGTAACCGGTTGTCGTAAATTAGGGCCTCCAGTGTGAACATTTTATGATGTTACATTACATGAGGGCTTTATTACGAGTGGGCGCTTATATGGCAGGCGGCAAATTTATTCCTATCTGCAGCATGATTGCCATTCTGACAGCAAGAGCGCTTTTTTATTTTTAAATTTATTTTATTATTATTAGCTGCAACATTATAATTCTTCCAGTTCATGACAGAGTAATGATAGTGTAGCCGGTGTAGCATCAAAGACCTCCAGCTGGTGACAGAGCACAAGCTGAATGAGTGGGTGGCAGCGATGGAGCCTGTTGCTCTGTAGAGGCGGCTTTGACAAGCTGGACCATCATGTGGCTACAGAAACACTTGACACCCAGGGGAGCTTGTTGCCCATCTCAGTGCTGGCTGATCTGTTAGTACTTCTTGTCTATTTTCTCTTTCACTCTCTTCACTTTTCTCTCTCTCTCTCACTCTCCCCCCCCTCACCCCTACTGATTGTAATCTGCAGCTGTCAAGCTCGCAGTAATTGAAACTGACTTGATGAATCGCTTAATTACCTTTAATAGCTGATTCAAGAGGAGCTGAATAATGAAGATAACGGAGAATGAAGTGGAGGTTGTGAAGCATCAGTCTGTAATTGTCCTATTGTTGTTGTTTCTGTTTGTGGCAGTGGGGCGTACATTGTTTTTTTTTTGTTTTTTTCCTCTCATCTTCGCCCGCAAGCCCGCTTAGCGCAAGAAGATATGAGCTAAAACTAACAGGATGTTGTTTGAGACTTCAAAAAAAAAAAATCCGCCTTTACGCTTCGCACGGAGAAGGAACGGATGATCGAGAGAAGATTAACGAGCAACGATAAAGGCGAAAAAACACTGAGAGGGAGACGGGAAGGAGAAGTTGCAGAAAAGGGAACGAGCAAACTTTTATTATGCCCCTTCAGCCTGTCGTTAATGTTGCGTGTAGCGTGGGTGGAGCAGCGGCTGACATGGCTCTGAGGTACAGTTGTATAGAGATTGCCATGCTTTAATATCTAACCATGATGCCCAGCGGTACCAGCAAGCCCTGGCTCAGCACACTCTGACCTATAAAGGATATGAAAATGTTGCTTTCCAGCCCCATTTATTATTCATTAATTGGCTAACTTACCCCCAAGTCAGCAATATTTAATATCTGTGAGAGGGCTGAAGCGTTGGGCTCCCATGTAGTTGACATTTCTGGTATTCATGAAACAGAATCTAAATTGTATTACGTCCCCTTCACTTCAAAGAGACTTTAAATAAGTTTGTTTGGAAGTGTTTTTTTGTTTTAGCCCGTCCCTCTGTGCACTTGCCTTTCTTGATTCACACCTCCTCATCTGACCACATGTCTAAAAGAGGTCACTGGAAATGTGGACTCCATCAGTTGAAGGGGCCGGAGGTAAAAATCCTAATTAGGCTTTTTATTTATTTTTTTTTCCTGGTCCTTTTATCCAGGATCCCTGGGGAGGGCTCTCTGCTGATGTTCACAAAAACAAAAGCAGCAGAAAGAGGAAAACAACAGAGGGAAGAGTTCACTAAACAATAGGGAATCAGACGGCGTGCACTGATACTTAAGAGACAGTGCATAAATTCTATATTGCGTGTTCCCTCTTTTCTCACTGTGGCGCTTTCCATTTGCCATCGTCGTGTGAGAGCCAGCGCTGAAGTCTGCATTTGTGGAAATCCAGTGCGGAAGGCTGTTGTTTCCAGACATCTGATATCCAGGTTTAGTAACATGTCTGGTGATAACTCTGTTAGCGGACATGATTTGTATTTGAATGGTGGAACTATGGAAGTAATTACATTGATATATCCTTCTGAGCGAGTGGCAGTCACATAATTATCAGAACAGACAGATATACTTCCGCTGCATCATCACCATCATCGCCGTGACATTCTTGTTGCGTGGACATAAATCTAGTACTTCTGTTTTTAGACTGCCCACAGCTGGAGCTAACTACAGACAGGGACCAGACTCGCCTGCAGCAGCGAAGCATAGAGATTATTCAGTTTTGTAGCTAAGCCTTTGGAAACACCAGTGACTCTAGATATATTATTAGTCTGACCAGGAAGGGGAGCGGGAGAGGGCTGAATTTACAGAGGAATTTATTGAGTCTAATTGCTCAGACAGCACGAATGAGCGCACTGTAAGGAGAGAGAAACAGGAAAAGAGCCAAACAAATACACACAGAGTGCATTTATCCGAGATCGGTGACATCTCCAGCCCTCCATTAATGACCAGGTAAATGCCTTGAGTAAATATTAGCAAGCCTGAAAAACGAGAGGGGGGGCAAGTGGAACAGAGGTTGGACAAGAGGTGAATGGTGGATTTATTAGGAAGCCAATCTTAAGTTATGCTCTTGGAGAGATCTTTGCTAGCTAGTGGATCTTTCTAGACTGGCCCCAAATTTCTGTTTGATGGAAAAGCAGCAGACGTTCCCTGCCTCCCCCCTTTGCATGGCCCCTTTAATCTCATGACTGAGGACTGAGCCAGAAACTGGACTCTGCGAAACACACTCTCTTAGTCCTTGTCCTTTACACTTAAAAAGCATGGCTCGCCAAATGCAGTTATTTTTCTACTCTCTGCAGAGCTATTAAAGGAAACAAAAGAGCTGTAGCATTCTTCAGCGTTAAGCAACTGTGCCCTTTTTCCAGCACATCTGCAAATTCAGCAGGAAATGCGATCCTAAACAGACAGGAGATTGTGCAGTGCGAAAAGTTGCTGTTTAAGTGGCGGGAGGAATCTGTTGTCATGCATGTGGACGGTACAGAGTGAGATGGTGAAGAAAGCTGGAGGATGGGTGAGGGCGGGTAGGAGTGGAGAGGAAAGCAGACTGAGCAAAAGGACAAGTATAGCAGTGTCTGCGTGGTGTTGTTGGCAGACCACCCACTGAGCATGCATCCGTCTATCCATACCCTGTCGTTTTTTATCTTCCTCCTTCCTATCTCTCTGTCAGTCAGACTGTAGGAGATGTCTGTGTCTGCAAGTGAGGATTTGGTTGCCTAAGCCCAGACTCCCCCGGCTCCACCCCTTCCTGCAGACCCCAGGAGGATCTAATGTCTGCCTCAGCTCACTGCTTCCCCCATCAGATCATGATATGTGCAGTGGTATAATGTAATATCATGCAGCTCTGTTAAGGCATTTCCATTCCATCCATTTCATTTCCATGAAGAAATAATTTAAAGTCTATCTTTATCTTCTCTATTCTGCTGTAGTCATCCACATAGTATCTTTTCACATGCGCTTTGTGTTTCTGTCCAGTATAATGCCTGTCAAGAGCATCTCACTTGCCATTTCTAATTGCGTGGTGCTCTGTGAGGAGAGAGAACTGAATTATTTTTTCAGATAATTATCAAATAATAAACAGAGCCAGTGCATTTGGCTATTAAGGAGAAAATATTTTACTCTGCTTTATCGTCTTAAGTGATTCTCTTCAAATTGGTTTTAAAATACCACTGTATCGTGTGATTGATGAAGTCTGGATTTGCGAGTCACACACATTGCATCCATTCCAAATAACCCTCCACTCGTTTCTTTCGGAGATCAGAAAGTGTTTTCAGAGCTACTAAACTATTTATGCTAATTGTGGTAGGAGAAAATGTTTCATGAAGACCGTCCGACTTCATTGGGATTTCCTTCAAAGTCTCTCCTCCCTGTTTTGATTTTTTTTTACCAGTCTCCTTGAGTTGAAACTCAAATAAGCATCCAAATTTCTGCATTCTGCTCTGCTTCTCACTTCCCAAACTTGAATGCAAATTATATCGTTGACCCCATTCTTAAATATATAAATGAGGAACACACCCAAGTCATTATTTTGGGCTCACATGGGTCATCTCTCCTCTATTCCTGGTATGGCCCCAGCCCAGCAGCACCATCGCTGGTAAAATCCTCTTAGCTAACTGGAGGCAGCGGCAGTCTGGACCTATCCTGGCTCCTGGAAGAATGACACAGTGATTTACTCAGAACACGACACCATCCCTCAAAGTCATCACTGCGGTGCATCCCTCTATGTACAGCCGGCTGTGTAATGGAAAGTGACAACACATTGCCATGCTTTTAATGTCTTTGGTCATGGGGGAATGGATAGGGCTCTGTATAAAGTATGTGAATTATGTGCTGGGTGCTTTATCCTGTTTTTTCACTGTCTTTATCTCACGCTGTGGGTGGAAGACAAATAATTGAGCCATATTATTTGATGCATTTTGGACAAGTGATTCCTTGTACAAAAAAGCCAGTGGTTGAATGGCTTCCCAAGACAGATACCATGTTGAGGCAATTTTCTTGGACAGCATGTCTCAGTGTCCACATCAGCTAGACTGGTCTTACTAATTTTTCCGTCGTGCAAACAATTTTTACATCATTTTTCGGTATGGTCTTATTTGCTGTTCTGCTGGATACTATTCCCAGACGGATCCATAATCCTCTTACCATATGGGGGGTGCACAGAAAATGTTTTCTTGCTTCAAGTGTGGCTCCAGGCATAGCCTTAGGCTGATGGCAATTTTGGCTGCAGCTTCCAAACCGACCTCAAACCTGGCCATAGTCCCCCAGCCTCGCTCCAGCATTCCTCCTTTACCCCTGTGTCCGTCCCCAGGCCCCAGATCCATTTTTAGCCTGCAGCATGGAACATGTTTGCTGGTAATACATCAGTAGGCATTATATCCTCACTAAGATCAGTCTCCGCTGGGAAAGGCATAACCTTGGGAGTGACTTTGTGGCGAGAACTGTCACTGCTCTTCCAACTAGCCTGCTATGAATCTTAACTCGCCTCCTCTCTTAGAAAAGACTTGTGGGGAAGGCAAAGCTGAGGGGTTCGTACAAGGTGTCTGTGCCAGTTGAATCCTCAAACCTGAATAGCCACACGTTTACTGTGTTTATACTCTACCTACAGTCAGCGACAGACAAGACATGGATGAACTCATTGTGAGACTCTCCCTTTATCATTTGGCTGCTTCCATCTGTGTTATTCTCAGTGATATGCCTAGCATACCAATTCCCTGGGATAGCAACCCTGATGATTAGAGGGTCAGTTCAGGTTGTATCACTTTAACCCGCGAACACAAGCAAGCAAACAAACAGCAAATCAGGTCTGACCTGTCAGTATGTCCCTGCTACACGTTGAGTCATGCTCTGAATTAAGTAGGCAGGTGAGCTTTGATTTCTGAACTATTTGCTGAAAAGATTGGCAGATCCATTTTCTGGACGCAGGTTTAGATCTTAATTTCACCCATATGGATCATTTTCCAAAAGAGTGTATCTTTAAATATGCTATCCATAGCTGGTAATGGGTCCATGGCTCACACTTCAGCAGCGCCAAAGCTTTTTCCATCATCACTGGCTTACTGTGCTGCTTTTTAATTTGAAATGCACATCCACATCTACGGTGTGTCTTCCTCAGGACTTTGTTGGAGTCGTCTGTTTAATTTCACTCCCGACTGTTTGTGTAGCCTGTGTTCGGGCCCATAATATGGCAGGTTTCGGATGAAATAAATGGGAAAACACACGGCGGTAACTAATCCCGGCGGCAACATCACAGGCACACCGCAAGCCACAGAGGCCCTCTACATCCCTGATCCCCACCCACTCTGGCTCCAGAGCCGTTTCCATCCCTCGTGTCCCATCAGTGGCCCATTAGTCTCCATGCTGACGCAGCAAAGCGGTGATGGTCAGGCGGTTAATAAAGGGTGAGCTGCTTAAGTACTTCTGTATCCAGTCCGCAGCCACCCTCAATATCTTCCTCCTCAATAATATTATCAGTGCAATTATTATCATTGAAAGCTGAAGACTGTGAAAGAGGAGACTGAGATTAGCAGTGAGTCTTAGAGGGAAGGAGAGATACGGTGGATATGCTGTGATGTCTCTTTACTTTTTTGTATGTGTCAGCGTGCATGAGCATAAAAGTGTGGGTGCACGTTTGTTTGGATGTTGTGCGTGTGTGTGTACCAGATGGCTGCCTGGCTGTGGGGTAAAGCTATTATTTTTCAGGGGATGGTATTTTATCAGAGATAATACGCTCAATGCACTGGGTTCTCCATTATTTATTGTTTCTCCACACTTATCTCATTTTTTCTAAAGTTGTTTGCTGAGCTTTTCATCCACTATTCACACTCTCTCCCACTTTTACTCCTCGTGCCTTTCCTTCTCTCAAAGCTATTTCTAACCTTGTGGCAAAGTTGTTGATTTTGGTAAAATCCTTGTAAGACACAATCATCAAAGACGGCTTAAACAATCAAAAGATTCTATTTTGGCATTGTAATAACTCTGTTTGATTGCACTACATTTTAATGACCATAATTCAGTGGGAGAATGTGTTGAGTAAGCAGAGAACAGATGGCTTGGAGAGCGTATTTTAGCAACCAAATGACTTGTTTTGTACACGAAGAGCTGACGAGGCACTTGAATTTTTACTCAATTACAATTTTTCCCCTGAATGGGTCTTTAACTTCATCCTCTTACTCTCTCCTCTCTCCACAGGCATCATCCACCAGATGAAGGGGGACTATGAGACTGCACTGAAACTCCACAAAACACACCTAGCCATTGCTCAAGAGCTGAATGACTATGCCGCTCAGGGCCGGGCTTATGGTAACATGGGTAATGCCTACAATGCCCTGGGAGCCTTCGACCAGGCTGTTCGCTACCACCGCCAGGAGCTTCAGATCTCCATGGAGGTCAATGACCGAGCCTCGCAGGCTTCCACCCATGGCAACCTGGCTGTGGCTTACCAAGCTCTGGGTGCCCATGACCGTGCTCTGCAGCACTACCAGAACCACCTCAATATAGCTCGTGAGCTCAGAGATGTTCAGAGTGAGGCGCGGGCACTTGGCAACCTGGGCAACTTCCACTGCTCTCGAGGAGAGTTTCCTCAGGCTGTGCCCTACTATGAGCAGTACCTTCGGCTATCTCCTGACCTCCAAGACATGGAGAGTGAAGGGAAAGTTTGTCACAATCTGGGTTACGCCCACTACTGCTTGGGCAACTACCAGGATGCTGTCAAATACTATGAGCAGGACCTAGCTCTGGCCAAGGACCTTCATGACAAACTGAGTCAGGCCAAGGCATACTGTAACCTTGGTTTGGCTTTTAAAGCTCTAGGAGACTTCACTAAGGCGGAGGAGTGTCAGAAATACTTGCTGTCTCTGGCCCAGTCCCTGAACAATGCACAGGCTCGCTTCAGGGCTCTAGGAAACCTGGGAGACATATTTGTCTGTAAAAAGGACGTGGCTGGAGCCATTCAGTTTTATGAGCAGCAGCTGGCCTTGGCTCATCAGGTGTGGCCATACATAATAAATGTATATTCTAGAGCAATTCATAATGCATAAAGTATCTCTTAGTTTGAAAATATTTCCATTTACTTGCATGCGTCTTGCTGATATGGTGAAATCTTTTCCTGTTTCAGGTTAAGGAGCGCAGGATGGAGGCCTGTGCATATGCCGCCCTTGGGGCCACCTACAGACTTGTGCAGAAATACGACAAAGCCCTGGGCTACCACACCCAGGAGCTAGAGGTGTACCAAGAGCTCGGTGATGTGCCGGGAGAGTGCAAAGCCCATGGTCACCTGGCAGCTGTCTATATGGCCCTCGGGAAGTACGCAATGGCCTTCAAGAGCTATGAAGAACAGTTGGAGCTCGGACGGAGGCTGAAGGATCCTGTCGTGGAGGCTCAGGTGTATGGAAACATGGGCATCACTAAAATGAATGTAGGGGTGATGGAGGAAGCTATTGGCTACCTGGAGCAGCAGCTGGCCACTTTACAGCAGCTAAGTGGCAACGAAGCAGTAATGGACCGGGGCAGGGCCTACGGAAATTTGGGAGACTGTTATGAGGCTCTTGGAGACTTTGAGGAAGCCATCAAGTACTATGACCAGTATCTGTCAGTGGCCCAGAGCCTCAACCGCATGCAGGACCAGGAGAAAGCATATAGAGGCTTAGGCAACGGGCACAGGTGAGTGTGGAATTCACTTTCAAATCCATTATTTCCGATTCCTGGAATATTAGGTCTCCTCTCACTGCTGCTTCAGCAGATAATTGCATTTTGATCTTTACTAATAATCATGGTACTTTGCATATCGTTCGTCTTCTTATGCTCACTATCAAGAACCAACATAGCTTAGAAACAGCTTGCTGGGTAGCAGTGCTTGGATGTGAGTTTGGTGCTAGCTGTCTCAGCAGCAGCCTTGTGGCCCCAGCCTTATCTGTATGCAAAGTGGCTTTGTCACACAGATGTCTGAAGCTGAGGGACACACAGTTATTTCGAGACAGCCTTACATCTTGTGTTTCCTCTCCTCAAAGAGCTGAGAGCAACCTGGGAGGCTGCACTGTAAAATAAAACATGAAATGCTTGCTGAAATCCTCATTTCAGAGATGATATTCTTCTTATTGTGCGTCATCAGCATAGCACCACAGCAATCACACGCAGCAGTATTAGCCATGCATGAGTTCCGAAGGGAATAATAGACATCACACACAACCCCTTCTCATCTCCCAGTAGCTCTTATTCAAGCAAATACATTATCACACAACATTAATTAAAGCTGAAGGCTTTTTTTCTTTCAATGCTCCATTTGAATCAGCATCCAGCGATTGTTGGTGTGACTGAGGATTGGAATAAAGTCTGTTTGAAGGTTGTGAAGGCGAATAAAATGTTCATATGGGATTATTGCCACTCAAAACATAAGAGGATGGAAGCAGGGCTCTGACAGATCACCCATTCTGTGTTAGAGGATGTTAAGTAGTCTTACCCTTCTTTGATTTAAATTTCATAAATATAAACAAGTAAATCTATGTATGTTTCACTGATGCCAGAAATGAAATTATCTGTTGCTTTGCAAATGAATGTCTTCCAGCAATGTTCACTGCTTCTCACTTTTAAATAGTTCTCTATTAAGACATGAGATAAATGTCTGTATATAAATAAAGAATAGATTTTTTTATAAGATAATAGAATAAATGTATTCATTTCACGTGTTTGGGTTTAAAATATATCTCAGTATTGGGTTAACTTTTAACAGAAGATGTCAGTTACATATGCTGTGTTGTTATCTCAGACATCTCCCTAATAATCTGGTTCACTCTAATGCTCATTGGCTTCCTGTCTTCATCTGCAGGGCCATGGGAAACCTACAGCAGTCGCTGGTGTGTTTTGAGAAGCGTCTAGTTGTGGCTCATGAGCTAGGGGAGTGCGGGGGCAAGGCTCAGGCTTACGGTGAGCTGGGTGCACTCCACAGCCAACTGGGTAATTACGAGCAGGCCATCTCCTGTCTGGAGCGTCAACTGGCCATCGCCCGTGACACCCAGGACAGAATACTGGAGGGCGACGCCAGCTGCGGTTTGGGTGCTGTATATCAAGCTATGGGAGAGTATGAGACAGCCCTGCGATGCCACCAAAGTGACCTGGAGATAGCAGAGGAAGCGGGCAGCACCACACGTCAAGCCCGCGCCTACGGCAACTTGGGCCTTACCTACGAGTCGCTAGGAAACTACGAGCGGGCCGTGGTCTTCCAGGAGCAGCACCTGAGCGTGGCCGCTCAGACCAACGATCTGATCTCTAAAACTCTGGCCTACAGCAGTTTGGGAAGAACACACCACGCATTGCAAAACTACTCACAAGCTGTCATGTACCTGCAGGAAGGTGAGTGAGTCGGGGGAACAGGGGAGAGGGTTGCCTTTGTAGCCCGAGCTGATAGGCTTAGAGTTTGTGCATTCATGAATGTGAAATTCAGAGCCTATTTGTTGCTAAGCCTTTGCCACATTTTTATTAGGCTGCATTCATGTGTGTGTGTGTCTCTGCTTTTGTACTTATGTGTTATAAGTGCACAGGGGGATTTTGTGTGCACATTATGCATCTGTGTTGTCTTTTGAGCTGTATAGGTATAGAGCATTTGTGTGTGTATGTGTCTGAAAACCTATCAGAATTCATGCCAAGGCATTTTTCCTGTTTACTGTTTTTCACACCTCTGTATCTACTTTCTCAGTGGGTACTAGTGCACGAGCTGCCAAAGAATCTTTTCATACAATAGCTGTCAGGCTCCTGCTTCTCATGCTCCATTGTCCCCTACAGATTATGTTGAAATAAAAACCTGCAGCTTGGCCTCTCAGAAACTCATTATTTAAGTGACAGTGCTGTTTGTCACTGAGCCTGTGGTAAGTGGAAGCATATAAGCATCACTCACATGGATGTGAGTGAATGTCCACACTACATGCCTTGCATATTGACTGACTCAGGCTTACTCAGGCACACCCACAGTGTTACGACCCCAAGAAAGCTGGTGCCTGTAAGAGGACATTAGTCTATTTCACACTGCAGGGCGCGAATGCAAGGGAGCAGGATTAAATCTCCTCGTTCTCTCTTCAGTCGGCAGTTTTAGAGTAAGCTGGGTCTGCGGTGACCCATACACCGTCTGCAGGCCTGCTTGTTGAGCTTTAATGGAAACAAAGGCGACAGGCCATTCTGTCTCCACCCTGTCCTCCCGTTGTCCCCTGCACTGTCCTTGTATCGTTCCTTGGTCTGGCTGGGAAAAAGAACAGTGCCTTCACTATCCTTGACAGCCAATTATTTCTGGCCAACCTACCCAGACCGAAAAGTTGGCATGGTTTTTTTCTTTACAGTTTCTCTGTTGTTGTTTTTTTTTTTTTAATTCTTCATGCTGCACTGCTTGGTCTTGTTTTTGTTTCCCAGAAAAGATTAATTGGAAGGAGAGAAAGAAAGGCAGCTCCAAACAAGTGCAGATACTGTTGACAACATGTGACCTCCAAATCACTGTGCATGGATTTAAATATGTGTGTGCGTGGTTATTCTGTGCTGCACAGTAATATGAGATGATAAGCCTACAGTGGAAGACATGATGATACCAACTCAGCGCTGGTAGCTGGACATAGTTTGTGATTTGACGAGTTCACCTTTGTCACCCAAGTTATTTTTCCTATCATGCTGCATTATACCACACTGCACGGCACTTTCTCAATCTTAAAAGAGTCATTTCACACCGAGATGCTCTTTTCAACGATTAACACAATCAATAGTGTCATTAAATCAATGAAGTCATTGTAGCGACTAATGGAGGTATTACAGTTTCTCCATGCTTGGTTTATGGAATACCTAATGGAACTAACTGATGGAATAACCTACATAGGTAGCTTTTGTTAGAAATAAGACACTTATGTCAAGTTAACCACGATTTAATAGCTGACATAATGATTTATGCTGTATGTAAATGCATATGTAAATAAATGCGAAGTCTGCATTCATTCATGGAGAAAATCCAGAAAGTGCCGGTTTGTTTATGCAGTGACAAATCATACGGAGAGGCAATTTGATGTGTTTTAGAGGGAAAAGCCAAGAAAGGCATTAAGATCAGGATAAAATATGAAATAGAATAATTCAACTGTTTGATCACTTTTAAAGGATGTAGTTTGGGGTGCTGTTTAACTGGATTGAATTTAACCCCCCCAAAAAAGGTGTTTGTGACTAAAATGTGGTTGTCAAAATAATAGAAACATAACCATAACCTTATCATTTAGTGCAGGGCCGTTATGTTACAGTGAATTTGTTGTCACTTGTGCACCAACTTAACTATGCACAGCTACGTGTAATGGTTCGTATGTTTACCTTGGACAAAAATGTATGAACGTGTGTACAGATATTTTTAATATTTGTGTTGTTTGTAAGAAGCAAATCTCTAAAGCCAAAAGTTTCATCTTGAATTCAGACAAACAAGGCGAACTTGGCACACGGTGTGCTTTTGCATGTTTTAAATTCTTTACATGCAGAGGTCGCAGCAGAACTGACTCAGGAATTCTAATAAAAAATATTCAAGTTGTTAGGCCTTTGGTGAGCTTGTCAGGAGGATTAGAAAAGTAATAGCAGTCTGAGTATATGTGGCCTATCTGCATGTTATCATCACATGTTTTCAGTAATATTTATAATAGCATAAATGTTAAGTTAACACATATCTCTGTGTGTTTATTTGTCTACACAGGCTTCACCATAAGGACATACAGTATAATTATTAGATTAAATGTGAATATGTATTTCTAAATGTATTTATTGATTAACCTTTGAAAACAAAGCTTTATCTGATGCATTATTAAACACGAATGCCAATATCTAAGTTTCAGCATAATGCAAATCCCAATCCTGCTTCTGTTTACACAACGAGAATTTAAAATTAGTTGGTTGTGTTTCTTCAGTTGTATGCAGTCGACACTTTCCATCATTAGTGTTTTCATTAGACGGGAAAGGTCTGAGGGATGTGTTTGTGCGTACAGAGCAGCTAGTTGTCATCGTAGCAGGGGGAAAGCTGCGCATTTGTGCTGTGAAAATGTAATCAGCTCTTTTGTGTTTTATGACACAATGAGTCAGGGTTTATGCTCTGTACGAACTGCATGTGGGATGTTGGATCGCCTCAGAGACTCCCCCGCATAATTCTGCAGCGTGTGATAGGGAATTTCTGTGTCAGATACTGTAACCACTTCATGGCGTGATTAGCCAGTTGCTGGGAGGTGAGAGACGAGTGAGGCATTGTGCTTGTCATTCTAGCTTCCTTTTTTCATTCAGTATTCAACTATTTGTGGCACGTTTCATCTGTGCGATCCGGAGCAACTCCCAGGGGAGACTGTCTGGAAACACTTCTCCATTTTGAAGCGTTATCGTGCAGAATGCTCACCGTTCACCGTGTGGTCATGATCAAAGAGTTGTCATGGTGTCCTGTGTGTATGTGCCGGGGTATTTATTTGCAGCCCAGTGCTCTGGCGGTTCTTCGGCGTGTGAGATGTCTATATGCTGTCTGCACGTAAAGCACGTGTCTGAAGGCAGAGGTGCGTGGGCCTCGGGGGCTGCAGAGGATCTCTCACCCAGCTGTCATGCAGCCTTTAAAGTGTTCTCTAGTTGCTCTTCAGGGTGCAGCCAGCCACGGCCACATCCTCATGTCAGCCGCTGCTACGTGACTGTGCCTGCGGGGCACACCAAAGGCGCGCACGGTGACAGTGACAGACACTGAATGATACAGAGCGGGAGAACGAAGGGAATGAGAGAGCTAGAGAAGGAAGGAGACGGATAGAGAAAGAAAGAGGATGGCAGGCGGGCGGAGGGGAAAGACAGAGATCGGCATGAGTCATAATTCACATGTATTATTTCACTGTCAGCTGCAGAATAAAGAAAACATAGAGTTGCTTGACATTCAGGCTTGATCATGAAGAACTATCAGAGAGTAGCTCAGAGAAGGGAAGGTTTGAGTGCATGCGTGTGTACGTACTTGCAGATGAAAGGCTCAGAGCTGGAGTTGAGATGAGTGAGGGGTGAGGCTGTCAGCGAATGAAAAGGATAATTTAGATCTGTTTCCTCTCTCTTGCTCCAGCGCTTAATGAGCCCTAAGCAGTGCTGAGGCCCCGCGAGCAGTGCCACCACAGTAAAGATGAAACAGGTAGAGCACAAGGTGGGGGCAGAGGCGCAGGCACCAGAGATGAGGAAATGAACACAGGAGTCAGAGGGAGAGAGGAGCACAGCAGATGCATGGGGAAAGAGGGCAGGCAGGCAGACGGGGAGGGTGTGCGGAAAGATAAGGAGAGAACGGAGACTGTTGCAGGCTTCAAAGGCTGCCGGCTAGCGTGGCCATGGAGGAGCCATGAAGTCTATGGCAGCGTGGTGTGCTGGTCTCGTGGAATATGCTGGCTTTTTCAGGTCACGCTCTCTGTTCTTGGCTTATCTGGTCCAGCCACAGACTTGTTTTCCAGGAATGTAGGGAAAAGCGAGACTCGGACGAGGCTTGGCCCATTTTCCCCTCTCTTTGACTAAAAGCGTGTTTAGTTAGACCCCTCTATCGCACAAGCGGGTGGAGACTTGCAAATACAGAGCCCGTGTTAAGTGAGACTGTGCCTGAGCAATAGCCTATTGCAAACTGCAGAATGCTTGCTGTGCATTTAACACCTTGTGGGTGATGTGTGGCCCAGCGGCTGTCGTTTTTTTTCATCATTGTCCTCTGTGGAGTGGCATTTTCATCTCAGTAATTGGGCAGAACCAAGCACTCGGCAGGCAGGCTGAGGACACATGCAAAGATGTGACATACGCCTCGCTGCCTGAGGAATTGGAAGTGAAAAACAAACTGTGCTCTTGCCAGGTGATCTGACACAGGCACGCTTACTGAACATGCACACCTAGATACGCGCACACGCGTGTACGGGCATATTCAGACCCCTGCTTGCTCCCGGAACCAGTCTGAAAATCCCACATGCAAAATGCCACAAAGTAGACTTCGGCTGTGTGTTTGCATCCAGTCTATTATTAGCTCATCAGTGCGCCTGCAAATATTTGTAGACATCTTCATTACATTCTTTTTTTTTATGCAAACATTAGGCGTGTGTTTGCTCAGCCAGTCAATCCTTAGCATTGATTACTATGCAGTCCAATGAGTCCTCTAACAGCCTGTCTCTATGGCAGAGGCGTGTGTGTGTTTAGACCCAGTACGAGCGGCGTCTTACTACCGAGGCCAAATACCCAAACCTGTTCGCTGTCAGAACATCAGTACCATGCTATGCTTACATCTGTTACTCTGAAAGATACCTAGGAGTCTGTCTGCTCTGAATAATTTTTGCTCTCCTCTCCCTCTCATGTGCTCCCGTTTCCTCCCCTTCTGACAGGCCTGCGGCTTGCAGAGCAGCTGGCTCGGCGCGAGGATGAGGCTAAGATCCGCCATCGTCTAGGACTCTCTCTGTGGGCGAGTGGGAATCTGGAGGAGGCCCAACATCAGGTAAATATATCTCCTGTTCCACCCCTCCTTGCCTCTCCTGGCATCTCCACTCCTCTCTTCTCCTTTCCTCCATCTGGACTCTTTCCAGCAAATTCACCTCTTGTAGTTAAAGCTGACCTCCAATAAGCCCACATCTGTTGCCTTAGAGGTTGGCAAAGATTACAAATGAGAGGTGGAGATACCTGTCCAGTATAAATTTACTCACTAATGCCCTTATGGTGAAAGAAAGAGCCCAGAGGAGAGAAAACATGGGGAAAGAAGAAGCAGTGACTATAGAGCTTGAACACGGATGCTGGCAATATCCTAGGGAGGCTGTTGAGCTTGTAAATGCTGTCATCTCAGCAGACAGGTGACAGATGAGTGAATATTTTTTTTGTATCCGTGTGCATGGTCTCAGGAGCCCCGAGCCTGCTCATCACGCGCACATTCACTCCTCTTCAGCCCACTGCCCACCTGGCAAGCATGGAATATCCCCTTAACATCTCTCTTTGCAGTCTGTCCACACACTGCAGCTCAGGATTTCATATTTTCTTTCTTCTCTGGCTTGTGTATCCACACACAAGTCGGTGAGCGCTCAGCCAACAGCGGTGGCTGTCACGTGTGTCAGTGGGGATGTTTTTCAGCTGCTTTCATTTTCCAAATCTAGTCCAAAACATTTCTGTTATGATACACGCACGCCAGTTACATCTATGTGACCCAGATAGCTTTTGTTTTTTCGGTCCTGCATCATGCTTTTCAAAAAGTAACTTTGTCTGTTTGCAATTATCTGCAACAAGAGCTGGGAAAGAAAGACTAAACCAAGGTGGTGACTGGAGCAGTGAGCTCGTGAGTCATAGTGAGGAATTTGTGTGCAATTAAAGCCAAATATTATTCTAACAAGCCAATGCAACATATTTTCCACTGCATGTTTGCTTTCCAGTTTAACGCTTGACCTTAAGCCCTTAATCGTTCATGTTAACATTGTTTTGTCCTTGTTGCAACTAACAGCCGTCCAATCCTTTGCCTACATATACCACAGCCATGTTGAAGGCTTTTTTTTTTTTGCCTGTCAGCTTGCAGCCCCCAGGGTGAATTGGTGGTGGGAAAGGACACTGTTGTCCTCAGAGTATAGATCAAATGGTTATTCATGAGCTGGCCTGTCGCTACATATGACCTTGGTGAATACCCTGACCCACTTCATGCCGCAATTGTAAAGGCTTGTGTTTAAATTTAAAAAGCATCCATAGGTGTAGCTTGAGAGTGCCTGACCTCATGTTCCTCATTCTTTATACATTTAAACCCAACCGTATTCTGCCACGCTTGCTGTGATCCCAGAGTTCACCGTGACTCAGACTGACGTGTCCCTGATTCTAATCAGCTGTTTGAACGGTGCATGCTCCATATCAGCGAACATGGATCGATGGATTTGCGCTTGCTTAAACATCAGCGTCCTGCAGTAGATTAGGCTTTTACCGCTCATATCGCGTGGCACAGGAGAAGCGAGTTATCCAGTATTTCATAAAAAATCATTAGCGGTGCGCTTGCATCAAGCTCTGCTGACGTTGCAGATTCAGCGAGACGTTGACATCCACTTGACATGTCGGATAAAAGTTGTGTTAGCATCAGTGACAGTGGGACAAGAGAGCGCTGTCTGACCGCGAAGCAGACGAATATTACCTGCACCACAACCAAGCAAGTCACTGTGGACGCAGCACATTTGGGATTGTTTCCCTTTAATCTGTGCCAGGAAGGGTCAGGCCAGAGGAAAGGCGCTGTGAGAAATTAGTTTCACTCTTAAAGGGAAGCCTAACAGATTAAACTAGCACTGCAGCAATCAGCCCGCAGCCCTATCAGCAAAATCAGCCTGAGACTAGCAGCTCCGTCTACCAGCGCTAATGCAGCAGGACTCACAGATTCTCTGCTGATCTCCACTCTCCTCCTTCACTCCGCCTGACACACTTTCCTGCATGACCTTGGGATGTGGTAGACGAGCTACAGTGTATGCATATATGTGTGCTCACAAGCAATGCACGCACTCCTTTCTTTTTTTTTTTCTCCTCCTATCAAAGCCACGGTGCTGGTAGAATCCATTTAATACATACCAGCAACCTTTTCTCCACTGCAGATCTTTGTCTTGTAAAGACTATGGTCAAGCAACATGATTTCTTTCCCCTCTGTGCTGGCCCTGGACTCCTGGAGAGTGGCTCTATAGCAGTCCCAGTCATCCTACGAGGTTGCTATAGGTGCAGAAATAGGAAATCAATAAAGGTTCCCATGAATCAGCACTGCTGGCCTCCTCTGCCTGGCCACTGTGCAACACTGCCTGCTGCCCCACCTCTCCATTGTCTCTCTCCTTCACTCAATCCAATCTCTGGCGCTGAATAGAAAGGTCCTATTACACTGACAGACCTATTGAATTCACAAACCATTTATTTCCTTGGACGCCTTCTGTCTGAGACACCCAGGTAGTGGTTTAGCTTCTCATTGCCCTTTCCTATGTCCAGGCTGTTTGAAAGCTGGGGAAAGGTTGACTTGTGTCTGGTGGTCATTCTTCAAGCTACATTACATTACTGCTCTGTTGAGAGAGACACAGAAGTGGAAGGAAGTCTGATCGGTGGTGACCCGTGAGGTGGAATGCTACCATCTAGTGGCCAGGATTTCTTAATAGTCTAATCATGCACACATACAGCAACTGTTGGACATTCATATCCAAAATGTCTCTCTAACCGTATTATGGGTGCTTATATTTTTAGTGTGATTTGCTTGAATCAAACATACAGTAGAAACAGCCCCGGTGCTGTTGGCCTGCCCTTTGGGGGCCACTTTTGACTGTTAATACCAAGAACTGTTCTCGTGTTGTGGTTTTATCTTGTAAAAGAAGCAGCTAAGAACATTTAAAAAACATATTGTTCTGTTGTTCATCCTCTCCTCAGCTTTACCGGGCATCTGCACTGTTTGAAACCATCCGCCACGAAGCCCAGCACAGCACGGACTACAAACTCTCTCTGTTCGACCTGCAAACTTCCTGCTACCAGGCTCTCCAAAGGGTCCTTGTCAGCCTAGGTATGCCAACACACACGCTTGTCACATAATCACTTCATCACGCTGTTAGATTCCAACTTGGCTCTTTGAGCTGGGTATTCAAACGTACCCATTAATCAACATCATTGACCTCTGAACACCACAGGCCACCACGATGAGGCCCTGGCAGTGGCAGAACGCGGCCGTACACGAGCCTTCGCCGATCTCTTGGTGGAGAGGCAGACAGGCCAGCAGGACTCGGACCCCTACACCCCAGTAACAGTGGAGCACATCTTGGACACGGTCAACAGCCAGAGGGCCTTGGTGCTTTATTTCTCCATGGCGGCTGGTTACTTGTACAGCTGGTTGCTGGCTCCAGGAGCAGGTAGGATCTGACTCTTTAACTGTATTTACTGAAGGGTGTAATCATATCACATCAGCCTTCTGTTATTGTTTTCTTATTTGACGCGGTCTCCTCTGTGCCGTGGGCAATATTTCTTCAACGTGATTGAAATAATTCTCAATTGTTTACATGGATGCTGAATAAAATGATTCAATAAGATATATGCTTTTACGAGCCCCAAGCATCAATCTGACGTTCAAACTTTTTGAAAGTGGTTCTGGCCAATGTGGAGCTTCGAATTTAACAAAAGTAGGAGAAAAGGATTTTTTCCCCACCTTTATTAACCATTATCCATTCAGTAAAAGAAGATCACCCAGATGGGCGCAGCCTAAATTGACTTTGGCCTATGTTCATCTTTTCAAACACAGCTCTTTGTTTTGCTACGCCTTCTCTCCGTCCCTCGTGTCACCTGATGTATAATGCACATGGTTTAAACATGTGCAGATAGTGTATACTCCATTCAGAGGGAAACAACTGCGGCTAAAATGTTGAACAAATTATTACACCACACCTTTCAATCCCACTGAAATCTGAGTCAGACTGGGCCAGTCTGTTCGGACTGATTTGATTACATGAAGCGTTTTCAGATGCCTCAAGATTGTTACTGTGATAAAAGTGTTCATGGAACTCTGCACTTAGACTGACCAGTCGTTCCTAAATCTATTTATTTTTTTGTCATCTCATTCAAATATGTGTACGTTTCCTGCTTATTTGTGCAGCATAGACACCACCAGCAAAAACACACAGGTGGAAGCGCCTCCACATGAATAGACACACACATGCTAATTCATATCAAAGCGGCTAAGAGGCCTGGAGGCTTGAGGCTTGTCTTCAGCTGCAGGGGTTAGAGGGCCAGCTTTAACACCAAGTGGCAGTGCCACCTGCCACTCCACTGCTCGGATTTGTCCCCTGCCTTGCTTTTCCCCCCCAGAAGGCATCTGCCAATGAACCATGCTAATTGATTGTGACACAGATAGTGGCAGAGCCAAACACCGGCAACATCTTCACACATGTCAACAGGAAAAACACTTTGCGGTTGCACCACGTCAGATGGTCCCCGTCCTATTTCCTCCTGCCTCCACTATTTATTTTGTGTCTTTTTTTCCTTTTATTTTAGCATTGCTTAACCCCCTGGCACTTGCTTCTCTGCTTGCTACTACAAACACAGGCACATGGATTAAGGCGCAACACATTTTTTTTATGACATGTGAAATTCCAGTTTAAAGAGGGGAAATGAGAGCCGTGACCCATGTCCCATGCCACAAAGCCTGAAAATTTTATCAAATCCAGCTCCCAGGCAACCAGATGAACTTGACCTCCCAGCACTACTCATACGGAGGGGAGGAGCACTACAGGGACCGGTGTAGATCTTCAAAGCGCTGAATATTGCCCCAGGCTAAGAGGGAGCCACTTGCTCGCTAATCGTCTGTCTGTCACTTCCTGGCATTTCCTGGCATCCAGCTGGCACACAAACATGGCCAGCTCTAAAGAGATGGCAAGCAATGAAAAGGGCCACTAAAGTCATAATTGCTTGTGTTGATGCCGTATTATTTCACCAGGCCTGAGTGCGCGCACGTTCACATACACACCTGGATAACACACACACGGTCCAGTCATATGCATTTAATACAAAAGATGCATGCGGGGACATGCGCGTTAAACAGCGCCGACACACCCACAAACACACACACACAGCCTGCTCTCCATCACCCGGTGTGTCTTCCCCTCCCCGTCCTCATGCTCCTGCTTGAAACTTAACCGAGCACTCGTGGCAGGCAGCAGATGGCACAGGCAGCCTACTCTTATCTTTTATTGAACATTATTTGTTTTATTCATTTCGCACCACAGATGCACTGCTACACGTCGCCTCACTCACGACGTTCGGTTGAAGTGATCCAATATTCCCCCCGTCGTGAGCGAGTAATAGAAAAGTATTAGAAAAAGAAAACGTGGAAAGTGGTCGCGTCTCGCGTTTTTTATTGAAATTTGCGCTTCATAACCACTTGAAAGCAGCCAGTCACGTTTGCCTCATCCCCCCCCCTCATCTCTCCCCACAGGCATCCTGAAGTTTCACGAGGTTTACCTTGATGGCGTGTCAGAGGGAGGATCGGACATCCAGGAGGGAGGCGGTAGCGGAGTGTTCAGCGGCTCCTCGTTGGAGCAGCACATTGCCAGCGCTCGGGAGGCTCTGGGAGTAGAGTCTTATTACAGCAGGTGAGATGTTTACAGCAGTCCCAATGAAATGAAACCCTCACATATTATAACAGAATCCAACATTATTGAAGTGTCACAGGTAGTATATTGATGGCTTTTTGAGTACTCATCCTTATGAAGCTCCATTTGTTTTCCAGTTTCTCCTTTGATGAGAATGTGTGACGGCTTAGAGAAAACGTGTTGTTATTGAGGTTTTATAAGAGATCTGTAGCGTACTTTTGCTGCTGTTGGGAATTCATAGCATATTACCCAGTAACAAGGCAGCGGTGTGAAGGTTAGCACTGTTGCGTCACCCCCAAAAGGTTTTGGGATTAAAATCAGTGCCCACCTTGGGCCTTTCTATCCATACTTTACATGTTCTCATTACGCCTGCGTGGATTTTCTCTTGGTGCTTCGGCGTCTACCCACATTCCTAGATGTTAGGTTAATTAGTGAATCTATATTACCCGTATTATCCGTCTCTTGCCCATTGTCAGCTGGGACAGGCCCCAGCCCCTCTTCAATCCTATAAGAATAAGTGTTAATAGTCTATATTAAGTCTTCTCTTATGCATTGGGTCCTTTGACTGAGCAGACATCTGCGCCAAGAAACTGTATAGACAAATCTCTGAGTATAGTCAGAGCAGACCATAATGATTCGGGTGTTCAATAGAAAGCCTGTCCTAGCCAATTTTCTGACATGTAGAAGCGACTTGACTTCCCATAAAAAAGAAGGAGCCCAAACCAAAAATATTGAACCAAAACTTGACACTTTCCTCACCAGAGTTAACCGAAGAAGGGTTATTTTATCATTGGGAGTCTGTACGTGAAAGGGTGTTATTATGCCCCATTTCACGCCTTGATGACAGGCCTCCACTACCTGTCTAAAGGACCACACTCTCTCCCCGGAGGAAATAAATGAGACGGAATAATGGCTCTTTGGATAGCTAGAGATGTTGAATCCACCTAACAAACAGCGATCCTGACAAGTAAAGGAAGAGAGAAAGGCCTTTAATGAGAGCATAAGGAAGAATGGGAAGTGAGCTGAGATGAGGGGGTAAAATCAATGGGGCAAAGAAGCAGAGGCTGGTGAATAAAGACATAACATGTAGCGGAGGATGTAGCCGGAGGAACTCTGCCGAAGGGGATGGCAAATGTGGTGAGATTTATCGACGCCCGTGGTTCTGCATGGCGTCTGCCTCCAATCTCTAGTTGGTGTTTGATCCATAGTGCCCAGCTGGTCCGCCCAGTACCGGTCTCTGCCACCCTAGCAGCTTGGCCCTCCTGCCCCATTACCACCTCATTTACTACTCCAATGGGAAGTTGCATACACGCCACTGCGCCTGGATGGGCACAATATGGCACCACTTACCCGCCCATTCATTCTCCAGAGCGCATAGAAAGGGAGGCAGCACTCGGGAATGAGTGGCGAGGAAATGAATGGGACGGAGAAAAATGGGGAGAGCTTATGTGTGTGAAAGAAAGGATGATAAAGGGAGCGGAGGTGGCTGCTTCTGTGACAGTAGAAATCCATGTATTAAAATGTGGCATCCCTTAAATATTCAAAATGGCGTTCAATATACCTCCGATTTGAATAGGTCTCTCAGTAGATGCGCCCTGGGAGTATGAATACACAATATAGTGTAAGGGCTGGAAAATGTGTTGATGTTGGTGGGAACAAAAGATGAGGAGAAATCCCATGGTGGTCCACAGGGGCCCTGAGTACACCTTCAGCTAATGTAGGGCAAGAAGCTGACATGCTGTTAGAGTTACGTGACGTGGGTGCATCAGAGGGGAGGTTCGAGCGTGATGGGAGAGATAGGGGAGAGTTTGTGATTGTGGGGTGGGGGTGTTTGACTCCCAGCTGACTGGATCAGCATTACCAGCAATATAATGAAAGGATTTAACTCTGCTTGCCATCAGGGTGTTGGCTCAAGCCTGGGAAATTAGGCCAAGTATGTGTGGGTTGAATAGTGTGTATTTTGGGAAGATCAGGAGTGTGCGTTGATTTATCCGCCGAGGAACAATGTAAGTCTGTGTATTGTCTGCTGTTTTCAAGTGGCCCCCTTTTCCTGCCAACATTTCTATGGCTGTGGATGTCTCTCACTTCATCTCGTTCCCTCTCTTTCAGAGGGTGCTCAAGCAGTGAGACCGAGAGCGAGGCGGGAGATTTGTTGGACCAGCAATTCGAGGAGCTCAACAACAAGCTTAACTCAGTCACCGATCCAACAGGCTTCCTGCGCATGGTTTCCAGAAACAACCTGTTCAACAGGTAGGCCAATGTTACACATCACCTGGACCGAGCTGCTCTCTTGTCTTGTCTTCACGGCCTTAAAGTGACACTTTCTGCTACAAAAAAGAAGAAGATTACAAATATCTGCTTGGGTTAGGAGATTGGTTGGTATTGTGGCTCATCTGTGAAAGCGCTCTTTTCTCCATTGTTTAGCCAAAGCAGAGGCAGCATGTGATTCCTCCTTATTAAATAGACTGAGTAGAGCCAAGCTGCTAAAGCCCTTATCAACTGTCTCCTCTGATGGAGCCTTGGGTGTGTGTGGACGTGTTCGTCTGTGTATGCACACGCCTGTGTGTATGTCTGCCTGCCGTACACAGACTCTGAGACCAGCGTGGTTTTAAGATGTTTGCTCTGTCTCTGTTTGTTGTGCATATTTGTGATTTCAGCGACTCTGCCAGCGGCCTGTTCGGAATATTATTTGCAATGTGAAGTATTCCTTTACTTATTGCATTGATTGGTAATGTATACCAGTGTGGCGTGTGCATGTGTGTGCATACGGGCGTGTCTGGGTCATATTTTCCCGTCCTCGTCCACAGTTGAGCTGCTCTTTGATGAGAGGGTAATTCCAGCTTTAATTGAGTCTCGGTGCTCATTAAGCCCCTTTAATGGGCTGCCGGTAGTAATCCACTCATTCTTTCGGTCCACAAAAAAAAAAAAAATCTGAATTATAAAGCTTCTTGTGCTTAGGAGACTGTCATCTATCACAATACTTGAGCAAGAGAAAATGAAGAAAGCCTCATTGTCGGTTTCAGCTCATATATCTTGAGGTTTGCTGTCACACAGTGTACATGTGTGAGCTCTCTTTAACTTCACTCACTGCTATCCCTTTTCCATTACATGTTAAAATATAGGCTATTAGTGGCAGCGTTAACATCTATTAGAATGAATGGTTGTGAAAAGTATAATACTTCCACAATTATTCATAATTAAGGGAAAGGAAACGAATATAATGAACCCTAATTGAATAACACTTCAATTAAGCTAGGTGCAGGAATGATATACTCAGCATTAAAAGATCTGTCAAATGGCCTGTTTTAACACTTGGATGTAATCTTCATTGAGGCCTTTGGTAAAGATTAGTCTCTGTTATAGGTGATAATGAAAGTCTTCCTGAGTCTAATCCCTTCAGTGTGTGACTAAATCCATTTTTATGCACAATCTTTGCATAATGAGGGTGCTTGATGATCACGATGAGGTTGCCATTAATGAAGCAGAGGCCTGCATTAGAAGAGCTGAGCGGCCACTAGGTTAAGCAGTTATTTACTAAAAATAGCAAGAAATACAGTTAGTATGAAAAGCCTAAGTGTGTAACAGAGGTTGACTTGTGCAGCATTGTTTACCACTCAGATCACACCTCTAGACAAGTCTATCAGCTGCGGACCAAGCAAGGCAGACACTGAATGCAGTCCCCACCTTCAACCTCACTGAAGTATTTTCTTTTCACTGTTTCCTTCTACACTTGACACTCACCTTCTCTTGGCTTATCCCTTGCCTCCACTCTCATTCTTCCTGTCAGGCTAACAAACGATTGTTTTGCTTTCCCATGGAGGCTCATGCCAAGGCCTGGGAGAGAGACAGAGTGTTGGGAGGCTGGGGGGAAGCCAGTGGCCTGGGGCTACCAGAAGGGCAGGATAGATGTCTGTTGGCCGGGGTCCGGAAGAAACTCTGGCTGGTGGAACAGATGGAGAGTAGTGACAAGTGTGGCCATAAAACTTGGCCCTGCAGGGCCATGCAAAGGGCTTCTAACCCCACGGCCAGCATTAGCACAGTTCTCAGTGTGCTGGGTGACTCCGCCTGTCTCCCTGACATGACTCAAGAGACATTGGACAGTTTGCATATTTTGGGGTGTTTCAGAAACTGGCAATTCATTTCAATTTCTGGAAGAGTTTTGTATGTACAAAGTCCCTGTAAGGATAGAATGAGTGCTGCTCTCCTCCTCCTGTGGTTATTTGCCAAGCAGATTGGTTTCATTGCTGCTTTGTGTTTCTGTGATCTCCAGGCAACAGTACAATACTGCCATCTAGTGGCGCTTTATATATTGACATGGCAATCTCAAAATATCACCACTTAATATTTACTGTATGAGGGAATACATCACAGTAGAGATCTAACTAACTTTAACTTAGCTCTGATAGGATGCACAGCAAAGGCCACGTGTGACTATAAGAAACAGAAAGGGGTTATTGTTGTATCATTTAGGAGCTTTCTGCAAATGTACGATGTGAATGAAACAAGTAAGTGGAGGAGGAAGTGACACTGCCTAAAAATGTGTTTAGTCTGCAGCATTTAAGCATGAGGCACACAATGAAAACTGCTGTTCTTGTGTCGTGTCTGTGCAGGAGTTGCCAGAGTATGACCAGCCTGTTCAGTAACACCATGTCTCCTGCCAAAGATGGTAACTCTTCCCTGCCTCGTCGCTCCAGCAACCTTGGAAAACCTCCACTCCGGGCACTTTATGATTTGCTTATCGCACCTATGGAGGGGGTAAGTACTACCGCCAAGTTGGGTCACTGCCCAGCCTATTGATGTACAGTAGTTGTGTAAAAGAGGGGAGATAAGAGAAGAGGCATTTGGGAGGAATATAAATAATAAAGAAGCTCCTGAGCATGTTCATTTTTTATATGTGTTTGTTTCATGCTAATCCTCTTGTCTGACAGGGTTTGATGCACTCCAGCGGGCCTGTTGGCAGACACAGACAACTAGTGATGGTGCTGGAGGGGGAACTGTACCTCATCCCCTTTGCCCTTCTAAAAGGAAGCTCTTCTAATGAATACTTGTACGAGCGCTTCAGCCTCATCGCAGTGCCCTCCATCCATGGTCTTGGATCCAACACAAAGGTTTTGCTTCTCATCTATATGAACAATTAAATTAAAAAAGTAATGAGGGCTTTTATGATGATGAATCCTTTGTCTCAAAGTCCTAAACATGTTTGATAAAGTACTGAAGTTCTGTTCTTATCTTGATGCACAACAATGTAAACTTTGCTGATGGTTCTTAGGCTCACTCTCGGCGTCCTGGACCAGCTCCATGTGGTGGTGTCTCAATGGCAGCAGTGGTGGGTAACCCTAGACTGCCCTCACCTGTGATGGACCGCTGGCTGTGGGGGCCTATGCCTTCAGCTGAGGAGGAGGCTCTAATGGTCGCCGAGCTGTTGGGATGCCAACCCCTGGCCGGCTCTTCTGCCACCAAGGAGAGGGTGATGAGTGCCCTCACACAAGCCGAGTGTGCCCACTTTGCCACACACATTTCGTGGAAATTGGCAGCTCTGGTGCTCACCCCAAACCCTGAAAGTGTGCCTGGGGGGGCAAGCGCCAGTGGAGTGGGAACAGTGGGGAGAGGTGCAGGCGGGAGGAGAGGCAGCGGCGGTCGAGGCAGGAAGGGCTCCATCGGAAGCGGATACACCATCCCAGAGTCTCTCCACATGCAGGATGACAGCAGTGACGTGGAGAGCATCTGTGACAGTCCACCCCTTCAGGAGTTCCTGCTTACTGCTGCAGATATATTGGACCTGAGGTTGCCTGTCAAGCTGGTGGTGCTGGGGTAGGTGGATGGGCTCCTGATATGATGGTTTATTTTATAACATAAGTTCTAAGGCAGTCAATGAATTATTTTACCAAATAGAAGTCATAAAATAGGATCAAATTAATCATGCTATAGATTTGGATTTAAAATTTACTTTGTGGTGTAACAGATTTAAACAGGATATCATAGCCTAGAAAGATAGTAAAATATGGAAATAATGCTTGGAATGTTAAGCTCTTAAAGGTTGTAGAGCTTTAAAATGAACTTGTGCATGTGCCGTATGTCTCACTGTGGTTATAGGTCATACCAGGAGTCTAGCAGCAAGGTGACAGCAGATGGGGTCGTGGGATTGACCAGAGCCTTCCTCGCTGCCGGGGCTCAGTGTGTTCTTGTGTCCTTGTGGCCTGTCCCTGTTGCTGCCTCCAAGGTTTTTGTCCACGCCTTCTACACTGCCCTGCTTAATGGAACTAAGGCTAGTGCAGCACTGGCAGATGCCATGAAGACTGTCCAGAGCAGCAAGCAGTACTCGCACCCCTCCAACTGGGCAGGTTAGAGATGTCATTCATACACATATAATATAAGTATAAGTACATAATAATAATACATTTTAGTCTAAAGCTTACATGTGACTTTGACATAAGTACAATAAAAAAAACATTACATTACATCATGTAACGAAGCTCTTATCTCTCTTTCCAGGATATATGCTTATTGGTAATGATGTAAAGCTTAACAGCCCGTCTTCTCTGATTGGCCAAGCTTTGGCTGAGATTCTACAGTATCCAGAAAGAGCTCGTGATGCTCTGAGAGTTTTACTTCACCTGGTGAGACAAGGACACTCTCCCATTAAGAACACTTTCAGCTAAAGACCAAAACACCAAAATACTGATTTCTGCTCTGACACGCTTCTTTCAGGTGGAGAAGTCTCTTCAGAGGATACAGAATGGCCAGCGCAACTCCATGTACACATCCCAGCAGAGTGTGGAAAACAAAGTGGGGGGTGTCCCCGGCTGGCAGGCCCTGCTAACAGCTGTGGGCTTCCGGCTGGACTCTGTGGGCACCGGTATTCCTGCTGCTGTCTTCTTTCCGACTGCTGACCCAGGAGACAGGCTCCAACAGTGTAGCACTACATTGCAATCATTACTGGGTATGTATCAGTGGTAAAAAAGAAATAAATAACACCCGTCTTGGGTATTATTTTTAATTCATCAGTTCACATTATCTGCTTTTAAAACAGCACCAGTTATCCTAGGCTCATATTAGGGTACCAATGCTTTTCAAGTGCAAGGCAAGGCATTTTGAAACTGTGGACTCTTTGGATTTAGCCTGTATCATCTGCTTCGGCCTCTTCGTGTTACCCCAGATTGACTCCATAATGCAGAGATCAGAGCACTTTGGGGGCTATTCTGCCCGCCACAAATCCTTGTTCTTCTTGTCACCAAAGATTTGTGCGTTGTAGCTGTTGTTTCATCATCTGTTTGGTCTCACTGCGGAATGATTTCAGGACACATCAGGCACCTCTGCTAATGTTGGATCTGAAGTGCCCTAAACGGCTGTCGTTTTTGTTTGTACATCTCCATACACTATAACACATGCTTAATGGTACTTAGTTTGGAGTATAAAGAGTGTGCCTTATGTGTGAGTAATGAACATCTGCCTTTGATCCCATCCCTTAGGTCTGCCTCCGCCAGCTCTCCAGGCTTTGTGCAAACTCATCACAGCTTCAGAGGCAGGAGAGCAGCTCATCAACCGGGTAGGTCCCTGCAGCTTTGAACAAATGCTGCTGGACTTTAAAATCTTACGCGCCACTTTGGCTCAATGAACAAATACGATTGCTGTTGTTTAAGAACTATTCGGGCAGTCCCTCTAACTCTATGCACACATCAGGCTCTAGCCTCTACCATAGAAGTCTTACCGTAAGAGAATGTCTGAGAGAAATCATTGTATAACCTCGGTTACGTCAGGACTCAGTACATGCTAGTGCACTGGCAACTCAAGCTGCAGCCTAATCTGCATTGAAATGCTCCTTTGAAGTCGCAATGCTTCAACTACAAAATCGCATCTACAATCTGAGTCCTGTTCCCTTGCACCCGAGCTTGTGACACCAGAGGATTAGTGTTACGCTGCAGAGCTTTATCCCTGTTTGTATTTAACACGTGGCTATCACATGCTTAAAGTGAAAGCTCACCCAATTTGTTGGTGATTGGCAGTTGTTGTTGCCTTATACTGCAAATATGCATATCAGTGCACATAATTTACTCAACATAATTTACAGTGTGTGTGTGCCGACTCCATCAAACTCTGTGATAGATTAATCACTAATGTTACTCGTTGCTGTTTTCCCTCTTGTTGACCTGAACTCTTTGTGAATGGCCTGTGTGCATGCAATTGAAAGCCTATTTTCTCTCTCTATCGCCCCTATCGTGTGGTCTGAAGGCTGTTAAAAATATGGTGGCAATGGTAAGTGTGCATTCACACCTGCACTGCATCGCATTCTGCTCCTACACTCTCCACTTTCTTTCTGTCCCTCTTAACCTTCCATAACACCACCTTCTAGTGTAGAAGCTGCATGGACATTTCATATTCATTATTATTATTCATGATTTTATTGTTTTAAGTTTGCATGTATACAAAGTAGCTGAGCAAACATTTTACTGAGTTGTTTGTCATTTTGTCGTTGCAATAGCCAGATTTTAGGGATTGGGGGTATTTAAGGATTTACGGCCCTGGTTCATAGCAGGTCAGAGGAATGTTTCAAGGCGGTAACGGGGATTAAAATATGATGCAAAAACAACCCTCTCGCAATAATGTAGAGTGAAGTGAGGACGCATGCTTCTACTTTCTGCATGGTTACGTCAAGCTGACAAAGGTGTCTCTGTTCTAAGTCAAATAATCCCTAAACAAAACAGTCAAGTATGCTCCTGAGCCACGTGCAAATCCCCACAAAGCTTAAACCTTTTCATTTGAGCTTCCCTGCAGATATTTTATTTCGCTAATTACTCATACATATGACTAAAACATGCCACAGGAAAGATTTCTAACATGATTCCTCCTTATCATTACGAGATTTCAATTAAAGAAAAAGAAATAAACAAAAATAAAGTGAAATGAACTAACCAAAGGTATTTAGCTTTCATTAGATATAGTTCATTTCCGTCTCTAACTAAATTCATCAGTTAGTTGCTTTCGTGTCCCCTTTCTTCTGCAGCTCCACCAGGTGCTTGTCCAACTCCAGACAGGAGAGAAAGAGCAGGACTTCTCCCTCCTGCCCATTCAGGTGTCCATTAGTGTGCAGCTATGGAGACTGCCAGGATGCCATGAATTTCTGGCTGCTCTTGGTGAGTTATCCTAAGAAAACTGTTGTTTCCTGTTCCCTCCAACCTGTCGACTCACACAGATGCTATGATGCGCATGAGTTATGACTATTAATTGTTTAAATGTGCGCAGGATTTGACTTATGTGAGGTAGGCCAAGAAGAAGTGGTGCTAAAGACAGGCAAGCTAGCCAACCGCCGCACCTTGCACTTTGCTCTCCAGTCTCTGCTGGCGCTGTTTGGTAAGTACATTTATTTGCTTGCAGTCTTTTGTACCAATTCTGTTTTCTTGAGAATCATCAGTTGCTTGACTGTAACTTGCAGTCGTCCAGAATTTGGAGTTAATCTGTATAATCCCATAATTTTTATCTTGTCTCACATTTTTCTTTTTCCCTTTTCTCTTTTATTAGACTCTACAGAACTGCCCAAGCGCCTGAGCCTGGACAGCTCATCTTCCCTTGAGTCTCTTGCTTCAGCCCAGTCTGTGTCCAACCCCCTGCCCATGGGATACTCGAGCCTTCCCTTTTCTCCTCCTTGCCTGGACAATCAAGCGTCAGATGCCATCTCTGTGTATAGCCTGAGCTCTGTAGCATCCTCCATGAGCTTTGCTTCCAAGTCAGAGTGTGATTTCCTCAGTCATCGGCAGCGCAGTGGGGCCACAGCACACTATTCCATCCACAAACACCCTCACGTTCCCCGTAGCCGCTCCTCCCCTCACGGGGCAGCCGCTGCAGTGCCAGGAGGCCGCGGGGACGAAGAGGAATATGAGGGCTTTTCCATCATCAGCAGCGAGCCCCTGGGAAGTCACTGTGACTCTCTGCCTTTGCCACCAGGCCATAGCCAGCGCCACCACCGTGGAGGCAGGGGAGTTGTAGGTGGGTCTAGCACAGGAGCAGGGAGAGGCTACACTGTGTCAGTGTCATCTAGGGGCAGTGTCAGCACTCCAACGTCTCCTGTCAAAACATCCCTGGTGCCCAGCCCCAACTCACCATTCCAGAAAGTGGGTAAAGTGAGCAGCTCAGATACAGGTGAATCTGACCAATCCAGTACAGAGACTGACAGTACTGTCAAGTCTCAGGAAGAAAAAACTGTTCCTCTGGATCCTCAGGAGCTGGCCCAGAAGATTCTGGAGGAGACTCACAGCCATTTACGTGCTGTGGGTAGTCTTCAGCGGGCTGGGGCTGAGGGTGGGACGGCTGGAGGATCCTCAGCTCGGAGCAGCACCTTCCGCTCCTCTGAAACTAGTGCATTCAGCCGTCCAAACAGCAGCGCTAGTGGCCGAGCTCAGTCTTCCCCAAAACCCAAACCTCCTTCCCGTTCTTCTTCCCTGCAGAAGATAAGCTCCGGATACAACAGTCCTGCAGTTTCTGAGTCTTCCCAAAAGGAAGGCAGCCATCCTTCTCCCACGCTTGACAGCCATGGACAGTTCAAATTAAAGTACCCAAGCTCCCCATACAGTGGCCACATCTCTCGTTCCCCGAGTAATGTGTCTCCCAGTTCTGGCCACCAGTCTCCGGCTGGTAGTGCTCCATCCCCTGCTCTCTCCTACTCCTCCACAGGTTCTACCTGCTCCACGTCGGCTGATATGTCTGACTTGGACAGGTTAAGAAGAGGGGTGATTGATGAAAAAGTCCAAGCTATCCACAATCTGAAAACCTTCTGGGCTAATGCTGCAGCCCAGCAACAGCAGCATCTAGGTCCTGTCAAAGGCATCCACAACGCCTCTGCAAGCAGAGATGTACTGAGCCTTCTGAACCTCTCCCCACGCCGCTGCTCCCCTAATGACACCCAAGACAGCCTGGAGCTGCGGGAGCTGGGTCTGCAGTCGCTGGAAAAAGGTAGCAAGAGCTCTTCCAATGGACACCACTGCTCCAACCCCAGAAAAGTGGCTGCATCACCTACTATTTCCACAAGCAGTAGCCCTGGTGCTCGTTCTATCCGACTACCTGCTGGCAATGGATACAAGTTCCTGTCGCCTGGAAGATTTTTCCCTTCTTCGAAGTGCTGAGACATTTAAAACAGTCCTAAACTTTTATCTATCATTTATTATACTGGGTGCTGGTGGAGTAGGGCACTTTTTGAGGACCAAGACTGGTCCCCCAAGCTTGACTGAAGGATTTATTTGGTTTGTGTGTGATCCCGTGGAGGCACATGAATGCTTCAGAGAGTGTCTCATCTTTGTGCCCATAACACTGTAAATGGCAATGAGAAATACTCAACGACCTGATACTGTGTTTGTGTGTAACTGTGTGTCAGGTAGATGTAAATGCCATTTGGTATTTTCCCCCCAAAACTTTGCTGTTTGTGTGGGCCAAGATGCAACAGCTACGACTGATTTCCTCCATTCTATTTTTGTTTTTAAAATTTAATGGTTATTGTTATTATTGTTTGTTATTGTTATTAATATAATTATTATTATTATTATGTTTTGTAAATTAATTCCAGTGTTTCACAATCAGTATTAAGCGTTTTTATATAATTAAAAAGTGAACAAACCTGTACCATGTAAAGATGGATAGAGTGGGGGAAAAAAAGATTTAATATTTTTTATTGAAATCAAAAGGGCATTTTGCCTGATTTCTTTGTGAATTGAGTGTCTGCTCTGAAGCATGGATTCTCTTGCTATTCAATGTTAAGTACCATGTATGACTTTTTAGCCCTTGATTTTTTGAGATTAAACATGAAAGTTTCATGACAACCATCTGTCATTTATCAGTAAACTGTTTCAATAAAAACATCATGTTTGCTTTCTTGTATTCTTGACTGTATGTTATTCTGGTGTATGACACCAGACAGACAGACAGACAGACAGATGGAAAACATGGTCATTCTAACATAATAGTCCTCCACTTAGCTTCATGAAGGTTACGGTATTCAGCATTTGTTTCAAATAACAGAGAGCTGTTGTTTCAATTGTACTTTCAGTTTGAAGGATGAGGTTTGTTGTTTATTGACACATGTTTCTAATTATTTTGACAACACCATTTCAGCTGAATAACAGAAAAGCCTTTGTGGTTGATTGAACACAGTTTAACAGCACCACACACATCTTTTCCGCCTTTCTACTCCTTTCCGTGTAAATTGAATATTATGACAGTAATTAAGGGGGATTTAGTGCAGGATTGTCAGATTTGAATGTGTTTATTTTCACTAGTTTATCTACTGAACTGTTAAATGAGTGTATGTGCTATAGCATGCACAAAGTTACATTAGTTCTTTTTTCATGAAAGGGATATCGTAAGCCTGCAGAAAGAGATTTAATTGGTTCATGCTAATTAGTGACCCCGCCCCTTCCCACTTCCGCAAATCAACGCGCACGAGGGAGGGACCTGGCGCCGCTCTTAGGAGTCCATGACGTCAGCAGCAATCAGCGGTAGCTGGGCAGTACCAGCAATACCAAAAAGGAGCAAGTAACGATGGTTCTCATCAAGGAGTAGTAAGTGTGCCTTTTCTCCCTCACATCGTTGTTTTCCGTTCACATTGAAACCGTTTTATCGACTACTAATATACTCAGTTAGGCAGGGCGGTGTTTGCAGTGCCAAGACACCAACTGAAAACTTTTCATCTCGTCTCGGTGTCCGTATCAGGCACACGAGGGAAGGGTGGGATCAACCAGAGCTGCCCTGGCCTACCGGCTTTGACAGCTATGTAGCTCTGTGTGACAGCTGCTGTTTTCCTACCGTTTTTCATAAGTAGCTGGCTTGTAAACACTTAAGTCTGCAGATTGTGTTCTGCGTTATAGGGGGTACGATGTGCTGGACGTTTTTGCTTACTATCTCCGAAGTGGCTGAAGGTTTGCTAACGCTAAGTCAGCTAACCTAACGGTATAATGGGAAGTCACGAAGCCAACGCTAAGTTAATGTTATCTCCGCAGTATTGACACAGAAACTCGAGGCGCCGACCAGTCTTACGCAAGGTGACACACTTTGATTAGTAGGTGAACTCGCAGTTTGTTCTCTTGTGCCCAACTTTCTATATTAATCGACTAGCTTGCCGTCGGCAGTACTGTTAGAGTTATGCTAGTTAGCCGTTAGCTTTCTGAGTCATGGAGTTGCATCAAAAGATGCTCGTGTTGGTATTAAATTCATCATACATAAGAAAAATGTGTCACGCCACGAGGCTAAACGAGCCACAATCGTAAACTACTGTTAGCATTCTGTTAGCATTCTGTTAGCATTCTGTTAGCATTCTGTTTGGCTCTTGAAAACACTTGTCAGATGTGTGCTAGCTGGATCGGAAGGATGCTAGCTCTCACTTCGGCTTCGTCAGTAAATAAATTGAAATCAAGGCAGGAAATCTGTTATGAAACGATTCTTTTTAGCTCGAACACACATACCAGTAAAGCTTTCCATGAAACGGTTTTGGTCGTTATGTTGCAAATTTGAGCTCCTAACTCATTTGCATTCATCTTCATTCTTAAAATCTATAGTTTCAGTACTGTAGATACCAGGAGAGGTTAAAGATACAAATTAGAGACACGTTTCTTGACCTTCTTATTCCATAAGTGTAACACAGCTCTGCATTAAAAAGTGCATATCTGGACTATATGGCCTTTGGTATAAAAAATACATGTAATTCTGTATTTAATTAGCACCACCTGCACTAATGCATGAGTTCACTCACCGAAACCACTACATCCTACCAGACTGCATATCCTCATCTGCATGATCCTGCTGCGTCATCCTTTTCAAAAACCCTTAAAAGATCAAGAGTATTGTCAGATCTAGGTTCGTTTTATTTATTTATTTAGTCAAAATTGAAAGCTGTGTCTCGTACCACTGCCTGGTCCAGAAGTCAAAATGACTTGTCACCCAACCTTGCTTGGGAGTAATCTTTGTGAACATATCAACACCGGGGAACACACGGGTACAAAAGCTGCAACAATTGTGGTTATGTTAGGGTAGAGCACAGTCTTGCTTTAGATTGGTGCTCAGCAAGAGCTTCCTCTTCCTACTTTTTTCTTTCACACGGTGTGGTTAGTGACTGAAACCTCTTGCTCAGCATAGTAAATGATGCAATGGCTTTGGGCTTAGCAAACTGCAGCCTCTCCTCTTGCCCTCTTCTTGTCGCACCTCTTTTGCGATTTTCCTTGTCTGGTAGTCCTATCCAATCTTGGATTTATTCAGCTCTAACTTTTCCACTGAGGTCTAGTGACAGGTTGTTCTCATCTTGCTGTGGTCAGCAGTGTCGGAACCAGGTAATAGCTGATATTTCCCTTAGGAAGAGTGACCTTGGCCAACTTCCTGTTCCTGGCAGTGAGACATTTTCTGTACAATATTTCAGTTTGGTCTTCTGGATCCATGGCCTTACTACTTATTGTTCTGCAGTGGTTCATTTTTATTGCATTCTGTGTGAAGGAACTGAGAATGTACCCGTTACAATCATTATGAATATAGATGACAATATAAAAGGCATTTATAAGACATTGATAAGTAACTTTGTGTGAATGTGTGTACAGATTTGACATGGCAAAGAACTGAATTGATTGTTAATCCCGCAAAAAGATTTCTTCTAAGATGCGGATTCCAGGATTTATTACATTGTTTTTTCTTGCAGTTTTCTGTTACTGCTATATAGAACATGACTGAAATATAGTAATGTTTTGTTAAACATGTAGATTCACTTTATATGGATGCAGCATTTAAATGCTTCTCACAGACTCATATTGACCAGTCTCTGTCTCTTTTGCAGCCGTGTGGTTTTACCCTGTAGTGTTGAGGAGGTGAGTAAAATTAATGTGATTTTGTCGTCATTTAATAGCTTCTAGAATGTATCTAATATATTTTTCGCTAGTTTATATAGGTAATAGAAATGTTCATCTGTATTCTCATGTTTCTTATTCACTGTGACCTTATCAGTTTTGTTGTTGGAAAGAAATTTATATGCAAAATTTTTGGTCAAACCAGTCCATGTTTACTTGGTCTAATGAGTCTAATTTGAGGCCCTTATTTGGCCTGAAAATGCCACACTGGGGTAGGGTTTTATTTTTTGGAATTGCATCATGTCTGTGCCTTTCCTTTAAGCAGTCGCTTAATCCTCACAAAGAATAGATGGTAATGAATGTTTCTTTTGTTTCAGTTTTCAGTGCTTGGCTGCTGGTTGCCTGCTAAGCATCATTTGTAGGTTTTGTAATTGTTTTAGTAGACAACTGTTCCCTGAGTCTATAGAGGTTTATATCATGAACTCGCACCTGGCAGCCTTATATGGAAATAAAGTCTCTTGGCAATTAGTATCGCATTTAAAAATTCCAAATAGTTGAAAAACAACTCTTGCTCTGGATCTAATAGAGCCAGACAGCCAACCAACACACTAAAATTTAAGATCTACTCATTAGATCTTTCTTTTATTTTGATATTTTGGAAGAGCAGCAGCATAAGTGAATAAAGATCCTTTATCACAAGTTTAAAACATGTGTATTCACCTATAGAGTTCTGCAGTAGTTTTTTATTCTGTAGACATGTGCAATCCATTGGAGTGACGGCAGGACAGTTACAGTGGACTAGGTTTATGTTATAATATTTACTCAGATTTCAAATGTCCACAACGTACATCACAACTTGTAACAATAACCCCAAATCTGTGGTCGGAAAGCACACTATTGGAGTGGTGATGTCACACAATGATTACATATAAGAAGGAAAATGATAGTTTTAAAACATTTTTCTTATGCAGTGCCGGATACTTCAGACTTCCTGTGCATGTAACGGTGTAAATGATTCATCATTGTTGGCTTAAAAAGCTTAGTCATTTGCACAGTAATGCCATATCCTGTAATTGGGTGCTTAACTTCAAATGATCACGAGCAAAAATAAACTTAAAACACACAAAAACAATAAGATGAAATGCAAACTTTGGCCAGTTGGTATGATTATGGAAGCAATAAAATGTAACTAAATTTGCTAAAAGCTGCCAAGTGTTTTTGTGTTGAGTTTCTGTTATTTGTGTTGCAGTATCAAGTGGGACAGCTGTTCTCTGTGGCTGAGGCAAGTAAAAATGAGACCGGTGGTGGTGAGGGCATTGAGGTACTCAAGAATGAGCCCTATGAAAAAGATGGAGAGAAAGGACAATATACACACAAAATCTACCACCTAAAGAGGTATGTACTTGTGTGTTTTTGTTTTTCATAGTGTAATGGCTCTGTGCTACCAGTCAGTGGCAGTGTTGTCTTATCTCTGAAACATTTTTAAGTATATGTCTTCTTCCTACTCAATTGTTCCTTTAGAACCAATAGTAACTCAAGCAATATGTTTTCCTTCTCCATTTTCTACCCACATCTACTCATTCCTGTCCTCCCCCACCTTACAGTAAAGTCCCAGGCTTTATCAGGCTCATTGCCCCTGAAGGCTCCCTGGTATTCCATGAAAAAGCTTGGAATGCCTACCCCTACTGCAGAACCAGTGAGTCCCTACCCATATCACGTATCTGTGCTCTACCCTGAATGTTTTTTTTGTTTGTTTGTTTTTCCTTCTTTTCCTGATTGGAACTTGTGTTTCTTGCGTCATGCTGTGGTGTTGTTTTTATTTTTTATGTTTACATATATCTCTGTTTTCTCCCCTTCTCCTTATGTCCAACCTTGATCCAGTTGTGACGGTAGGTCTATTTTGTTGCTCTCATTATATAAAATATATTTGGTTAAATAAGATATTCGGTGTAATGTATAGAACAGTTTTACACATTGTCCTTCCTGATGCCTTTGAATTCCAGAATGAGTACATGAAAGACAGTTTCTTCATTAAAATTGAGACGTGGCACAAACCCGATCTTGGAACACAAGAAAATGTGAGTACAACCACATCAAATCAGGCCAGTATTCATGATGAAGTATACCTTCGCCTTGTTCTTGTTACATTTTTTTTTTTTCCATCTGTGTGTGTCCAGGTTCACAAACTAGACAGCTCCACATGGCAGAATGTTACTGTCGTCCCCATTGATGTTGCAGACAGAAGTGAAGTGTCTTCTGCTGTAAGTAGAAACTCTTTACACGCATTTCCAGTTTAAGATTAAGAGTTTGGCGCCTTCATGTGGACAAGCAAGATCATTACCAAACTAATTGCCTTCCCTCAGGGTGTGAATTACAGGCGAGCTACGGGGAGCCTGGTACCTCTAAATATGAAGTGAGCTCCCCTGAAAACATTATTTGTGAAGTTTTGGGTGGGAGATCTGTAGAATATTGATGACAGGATGTTTATTTTTTTTATTTTTTAAGTAAAATGATGCTATTATTGGTGTATGATTCTTTTATGGAGATGGTTTACCATCGACATACACGCTATTCGTGTTATCACAATCATAGTGTGGCAGGAATTTAACACAAAGATCAAAGAAACACAAACGTACCTAATGTCATCGCTGGCAAAACAAAACGGAAAAGGAACAAGCTTTCCTACTCACTCTGCTGAACCATTCATTTTTCTGTTTTTGAAGTCAGGATGCACTGGGTTACTACTAAAATAAGCAACATGCCTGGCATCTCCCTGGTGTTGAAAGGAGCACACCTTTTTTTCCCTCTGTAGAGCTTCCTTACTAATGGGAATAATTATAAATACTAGCTAAATCAAGTGCTGCAAAAAACAGAGAAAAATTAACTTGGCGTGACTTAAATATGGCAGGCTATCTTTTATCTAACTTTTGAGTTTGGTGCTGAAATACTTCTAGGTACTTGTTTTATCTACTTGAACATATTTAATGGAGCTAACAGATCCAAACCTGGAACGTGTTTTAATGAAACGTCTGGTAGAGTTGGACTGTATGTCAACATTTTTCGGCTGTATCAATCCAGAAACCAGCAGTTGCCAATATATTGGTGTACGTGTGCTTAATAGTGTTTTTAGCCACTACAGAACAACATTAGTATAGCTAACGCATAAGTTTTTTATGCGTGACAGATATTCAGTTTGAATTAATGTGATTTTGATAAGCAATAAACTGAAGAGATGGACTGAACAGCCGTCTGACCCAGTTTGAAAAAGACTGCAATGGCGTCAGGTGAAGGACACTCGGGGAAAACATGATATTAAACAAGATCAGGAGGCTCAACTCAACGTAGAGTTTCAGACTCCTGCTGGCTCGTGCTTTGTACTTCACAGGTTAATTATTTAGCAGTTCATGTTGTCAAGGAGGCAGACCATTAAATTGGTAAAAATAAATTGACGAACATGTGTTAGTAGTATGGTTTGTAAAGTATTTGGATCAGGGGAAAATGTCTTTGTTTTGTTCAAAATTCAGTTTATTGTTTAAAACAGTATTTCTGCTGGACAAATTGTTGTCAACCAGCTAATGAATTGAAAAGTTACTATTACTATCTAACTGGTATGCAGTTGCCATGAGCAGTCCGAAATCTTTACATTTCATGGTAATAAACACTGTTTGGGAATATAAAGGTTGCATCAACGTTTCAAAATATAAATTAGACTTTTTTTAATACTCCAATTGGAGAATCTGAAATTGTATTTGAAGATGTTACATATTATTGCTGTTTTTGACATCACATTGCCTCATTTCAGTGCGGCTCTGTGTGCGCACAAGCATATGTGTGGTTATTTGGCTGAGGAGCATTGGTTTCTGTGTGTGTGTACGTGTTTGTTTGTGGTGGGTAGTTAACGAGGCGGACGTGTTTGCCTTGCTGGAGGAGTGTGTTGTGTCTGAGGGCCCTATCAGCCCTCAGCCTCAGGCATGACTGCAGGGCCTAGGGCGTACCGCCAGCACAGATGAGTTTGTTAGTGTAATTAAGGCTCACAGTGCTGCGTGCGCCGGAACTAGACAAACACACACGACTTAAACACACTTGCGCTTTTACACACACTCTTTGACTTGTGGAGTAGCTCCTTTTCGTGTACCACAGCGCATCGATTCACAGACCTCATTAGTGCCGTACACTGTATTGTTATAGTGATGGAGCTCTCAGCATTAAATCGGCCAAATTATTGTGTGCGTGCATGTGTGTATGCAGAGGTGCGATTTCATTTCTTTCCACTCGTTTGGCACCCTCCTGTTGGCCAGTAGCCCTGAAAAAGTAGCTTTTAGCTGCAGGCGCATCATGATTTATTTAAAATTGCTGGGCCCTTGAGCCGCTGATAATTTGAAAGCCATTTCATTTATTTGTATTACCATTTCTCTTGCCTGTTTTATGAAGTCAACTTTGTCATGTACCCATGCCTGGCATGTGTGCTCAGCATCCCTCTGTGTTTTTGTATTTGAATTTAAACTCAATGTGCCACGGGACCAAGGTCCTCCTGGGTAATGGGACATAATTGGTTAGTCATGACTGTATGAACTGTATATATCTAGGTTAAGGAGTGTTGTTGCAGTTGTAACTGTAGACACACACAAATACTTGGGTGTGCAGTACAAATACTCATGCATGCAGATTCAAGCATATTCACAAGCATTCTGACGCACGATGTCACTCTAATTAAACAGATGTTGCTGTTGGCATCAGTGCCGCATAGACGGCCTCTTATCTCCTAGCCACTTCTAAGCTAAGATGTGTTCTGGTCTTGTTGTATGATGTTACCTCTGGGAAAGGCAGGGTTTGGAGTGTTAATTCAGTACTTCTTGGGCCATTCAGTGATCATGTCTGCGTCTTGCTGCGTCTTCTTTAATTTAGTTGGTGAGTAGTAGTTTAGGACATACAGGCCTCATTGGAATCAAACTTTCTCTTGTTCAGTGCTTGGTTTAAGTAAATTAAAGAATTGATGTGTAAATGAATTCCCTTTTTAAAATAAATAAATAAAAAATTAATAAATAGGCAAACATATATAATTGCAGAATGGTCCATGTGGTCATCCATGATGATGAAGTAAGTTCTTGTATTGAGAGTTGTCCTTTAACTGATCAACCACTGATTTTCAGAGGCACATCTGCTTCACCTACCGTCTTTTTTTTTTTTTTTTTTTTTTTTAGTTGGGCAAATCTTTTAGATTTCTTAAAACTGTTAATGACTCATTTGTTTCATTTGGTAATTGCTTAGTTTATGGTGTACCATTATGTTGTGTTAAGTTTATAGATGCTTATTTAACAGTTTGTTTCAGCTCAATATCTTATGCTGTGTATTGTATTTATAATATAAAATATGTTTGTCACTGTAGGATTACAAGCCAGATGAGGATCCTGCTAGATTCATATCAGTAAAGACCGGCAGAGGACCTCTTGGGCCCAACTGGAAGGTAATAGTTGCACATAAATGTGTGTGCTGTTGCATTAACTCATCTGCTCACATTGGATGCTTTACACTGGATTGTTTTAAGTGGGTGTAAATAACCGGTGATAATCATTTACACAAGAGCTGCCACTGCTCTTTTGACAATTTTACCTCTTTTAATATGCAGTTCTTCTTGATTAAATCTGGCTGCTGATGTGTTTTATAAATGTAAACTCAATATTTCCAAGGCACTCAATAAGATAAGCTTGATCTTAATAAAATCATAGAGTTCAGTATCTTTAAACCTATGAATGGCAGACTGTCATCCCAACATGGAGTCCTTTGCACAGGGCAAATGTGACATGGCTACACAGTTGTGTTCCTGGGATGGCAGCAATTACTATGTAACAATTATAGGGGAGACCCACAATAAACAAAATCTGCTGCTGAAAATAAAATGAACTAAATTTTGACCAGTAAAACCAGAGAATGTGTGGGACACATTGAAACACGGGAGACAGAGTAGGTTCAGTTTGGTAGTCTCAGCAATGCTGTTTGGAGGGTCCTCCTGCAGGTTTGTATATAATATCAGGATTAATTCTTTTCTTTCTTTTTTTTTATTGAAAAATCATGGACAATAATTGTTCAGGTTTTCATACAGTAGCTCATGCAGACACATCTCATTTGGTTTTGCATTTTTAATTTAGATCATTTTCCTAGAGGATTGCTTTACATACACTTCCTCCATTACTTGCAATAATAAAGCCCCTACACTGGAGGAAGGTCCACAGGACTATAAGTCTGCAATCTGATGACATCATCCCACTCTCAGCTTTAATTTAATGAAAGGGAAATTTTAAGTCACCGGGTCAGATAAAGCGATTGATTCTAAATTTGACAAACAGCTGTTCTGTATAAAGACAGAGTGTTGACTGTATGGTCTAGCAGTTCATCTGCACAGAGAAACTTTGTCAGTAATTTTGTTGCATACCCCTCTAGACCCTGCAGCCTCACAACTAGGTCCTGCTCACTGAGCACTGAGAATTTCTATTCTACAGTCTAAAGTTCACCATGGGAAACTTTCCTGTGTTTCAAGAATTTTTAAAGAACAGAGGCAGCCCAACAGCTTTAAAAAGTATGAATAAAGAAGCACAACTTTTATTTTGTGTTTTTAATTAGATCACTTTCCCGTCCGCTGTGGACATGGAGAAAGACTGTTTTTGAAAAGGTGAAAAAAAAAAAAAGTAGTTATGTGACAACAGAGGCACAATTTCTGCCAGCTTCTCAGAGCAATAAAACTCTTGTCTATCTCTGCATGCACACATGCTTGCATATCGGTACCCTTTGTATTTCTGAAAACTTCTGCTCCTTTGAGTGGGGCACAGAGAGGGAGAGAAGAAATGTCACCGTAAGTGTTTTGATGTAGAATCCGTTTCATGTGAAGTTCTCCTTTAGCGATGACAACTTTTCTAAACCCACTGCAAATTTAGAAATGTTTCTCATTTCCCTTCACTCGCACTCTTCCATGATCGTAGCATCAAACGGCAGAGGGATGAGGGTGATTGAGGCGGGTCTGTGGCATTTTCTCTTGGAATGCCGAGCCAGAATGAAGTGATTAATTAAACAGGTGTTCTCGCAGGGAGTGTATATGTGTTCTGGGGGCGAGGAGGTCCTAGGTGTTAATAATGTACCCGGCTTTGCACTGCGGCGCCCTTATCGCTTCGTGAGCACCGTTTTATCTGCCTTCTGTGGCCACAAAGGCATGCCTGTCGGGAACGGTGTCGCTGTCAGGGCGGCAGCAGAGAAATGGTCCCTTCATCTGGAGTTTATCCACTTTGCTGTGCCCCAGCCCCCCTCCTCTTTTCCTTCTCTTCTTCAGAGTGAAGCAGAGTGCAAGCAGCGGATGGATTTAGAAAGTGTGTTGTAGATTAGGGCACTTTTATCTGTGCACGGCACATCTTCATATTGATAATTATTTCAGCAAGCTCCATACCCAGAGCATTATGTATTAATGAATTTTAGTGTTGAATGCATCCAAGATTAGTCTAAAATAATATTCTCTCAGCCTTCTGCTGTTTTTACAATTCTCTCATTGGAAAGTTTATGTCAAGTTTTTGCTGGGTTATTTATTATGATGCAATGCTTTAAAAAGTGATGGGTTCTAAGTCTTGGCTTTCTTTTAACATTCTTCTCCCAACAGAAAGAGCTGGGTAGTAAACCTGAATGCCCAAGGATGTGTGCCTACAAACTAGTCACAGTCAAGTTCAAGTGGTGGGGCCTGCAGACTAAAGTGGAGAACTTCATCCATGAGGTTAGAGTCACACTGTTCACACTGTTTAAATGCACGTTGTTTTTTTGTTTGTTTTGTTAAATGAGTTGTGTTCAATCTCTGAGAGTTTGAAGTGTAAGCAATGCTTTCTCTCTTGACTGTCTGGTTGAACCACAAGTTAAATTCCAGTGTAGATTTGACAGGCTGTGTGAATTATTTATTCGTTTATTTTAAACGTATCTGTAATTTTTTCAAGCTAATTGTGGTTGCAGATTTTCCCAGTGTATTCTCTTGGCTGGTGGATCTTATTTCAAACATTTATTATCTGTGTGATTACTGTAATATAGTTTTATTAGCATTGTCAACATTCCAATTACCCTCATCTGTTTTGTTATTATATGTTGCCTGCTGCAAAACCATGACATCAAGTGTAATTACATATCAGTTTGGAAAGCAATACTTTTTTTATATGGACTAAATCACAACAAAAATGTCATCCATATTCAAATGCCAGTTGAATTTCAAGGCGGTCCATAAAAATCCTCTTCTCACTGTTGATTGCAGATTCTAGTCTTTATCCATGAAGTATGTATACTGTGACACCCAAGTAGTTGTCATTGCTCATAGACGTCCAAGCATCCTGTATGAGAGCAACATCCTTTGCTTGCTCATTCAGGTTCATCCTCCTTGCCCTCTTTCGATCATTCTAAGTGTGTATTCTTGAAACAGTGGTTCCTCTCAAAGGTAAATTATAAGAGCTGTCTCCCAAGGCAGTTTGAATGGTTTCTATCAGCCTGTCGTCTTTTACATTGTTTGCTGGGCAACAGTTTTTAGCTATGAAAATGACTTTTTCACTTGTATGTTTTGATATTTAGTGTGCAGTGTGGATTTGTTGAAGTTCTGTTACAATACATTTGGTAGTGTGTTTTTTCCAAGGACAATTACTTCTGAGATGAATTAAATTCAGCTTTGAAAATCTTTGAGATTCCGTTTGTTTTCTCCATCGATCCATCTGGAAATTTTTTTTAGTTTAAAATTTTCACCCAAAATTCCATCCTTTGTTCCAAATACTTGGAGTTTGGTTGCACGCGTGGGCACAAATCATTAGTCAACCGCTACAATTAAGTAATGGACTGTTATTGATGGTGTGTTAATGAACCACGCCCTAACCAAAAGTTCCACTGTCTCCCACAGCAAGAGAAGAGGATCTTCACTAACTTCCACCGCCAACTCTTCTGCTGGATTGATAAGTGGGTGGAACTGACCATGGATGATATCCGGAGGATGGAGGCAGAAACGCAGAGAGAGCTTGAAGAGGTTAGTGGACAAGTTAATAATAACCAAAAAGTTAAACGTTGGGCGTATGATGTGCATATCGCTCAGTAATTGGCTTTGCATACAGAACTTTCTCCAACTTCAAGACTATATATATCACGATACATTACAATTTGAATACTTTGCAATGTTTCAGATGAACCAGTACAACACCAGTTTAGGTTTATCCTAATTTGTGCATGTTTTTTTTGTTTTGTTTTTTTCATAATTTTAACCACTGGCTGTCTAATCAGGGAACAAAAACACAATTTAAAGAAACATACTTTTTAAAAAACAACACTTTTTCATTGTTTGAAAGTCCTACACCTAATCCCTGTTTTTTTTTTTTTTTATGGTTTCATATATTTCATTTCTGTCCAGATGCGTAAGAAAGGTTCTGTACGTGGTACAAAGGCTGCAGAAGAGTAGCCAGTCCAGGTGTAGGTGTAAGTTATGATTGGTAGGGACCAGTCTCTTATGGGGTCTTATGGGGGCTGTGCCGTGCCATACCAAATCACGAGGACCTGCGTTTCCACTGCATCCTCAGTGATCAGTGGTCCTACCTTGTAGCAAGATGAACCGCAAACCACTTTGCCCACCTTGTACCCTGCCTTCAGGAAGAACCCACATTAATCACAAAGTACTTGTGTGACTGTTTACTTTCACTCCTGTGTTCCTATTTATACATTCACATATCATGCTTATTTTACTACCAATTGGTAATTTTTATCCAAATTAAAATCATGTTAAGTTACAGCTGACATAACAAAAACTTCCTCCTGTAGCTGCTTTGCACTGAAAGCTACTGCTTCTGTCACAGATCTGCCAGGTCGCTTTTATTGTGAAAGAGCCTTAGGAAATAAAAAGCATTCACCACACAGTTAGCAAGTCTTCATTAGCAGTTCAGGTACGCTACGTTTGTTTTTCTCTGCATTGTAGTGGGGAAAAAAGCTTATGGCAAGCCAGCGAGGTTCAACTGATTGTGGCTGTTCATGGCACGGTGCTGCTAAACCCCACACATACTCTCACTCAGTGGAAAAACCCTCTTAGATTCTTTCTCTTCTCTGTGTGGGATTTTTGTGTTGATCCATTTCTTTGCTGCTTTCACTCTTCTCTTCGGTGTTGGGAAAGGGCTTTTAGTCCACTGTGTTTTATGTGCACATATGTATACATTTTCACATGCAACTCCTGTGCTCATTCTGAAGTGTTTAATCAATAACACCAGAAATATGACATATGTGTTAGGTTGTTAGATGTTTGCTGACCTAGTGAAAAATTTCCTGTCATGGTTTGCATGAGTGCATGCTGAGAATGTATGTGTGTTCACACATGCTATTTTTTTAAAAGGTGGCAAGCAGCTAAAAACACAAGTCTGACTCAGTACCTGCAGTAAACGGCATCCCTGCAGACGTATGCAAGGCAGGCACGTCTGCTTCTAAATCACAGGTTTTCATTTCTGTGTATTCTTTGTAAAACTTAAACGTTGCTTTGCTCTTGGAGCTACTCCAAATATCCATTTGGGAGTTTTTGGCCGTACAAGGAGAACAAGGGAGGAATCTGAGCTGGACTGGCCAAAGTGGGCCAGTCTCAAACATTCCTGGCTTACTACCAAAATACAACATTTTGTGTTTCGCCTTCCCCCTTCTCACATCTCGCCCAATTCAGCATGTGTTTCCCATTTTCCCTTGGAGTAAGTAAACAGGCGGGTGCCATCAAAGAGGGCTGTGGTGAGGAGGCCGACAACGCCTGAACCTCTGAGCTCAAGGGTTAGCAGGGTCACAGTTGGATTGTATGGGATGGCATGTGATTGTGACCGCAGCCTTCATACAGTCACTTCCATTCACATTGTAGACAAGACTATGCTAGGCAAATGAGAAACTCTACATCTAGGAGACAACTCGCCAACGGTTATGTCTGTATTCTCCATGAATCGCAGTCGAGTGATATTGCTGCAGAAGGGGGAGGCGTCTGAGGAGGAAAGGGTGCGGGTGGGGTGCTTCAAGATGGCTCCTTTTCCCTCATTAACATACAAATGGAATTCTGGCGTTGAGAAGGAGCCTGTGCTGTGATTGAGGGGAAGAAAGGGGGGGAGGATGGGGGCAAAAGGATGGAGAAGTGGGAGGGTGAATCCTTGAGCCATTTCATCAGATCTGTCTATTCCTCTGTTTAGAGCCAGTGTTAGTTTGAACTGTTCCATTAAGGTGTTCGGCTATCAGATTCTAACACTAATTGACTTTCCAAAGCCATCAGCCTCAGGGTGGGAGAATTTGAAAGTGATGCTTTTATCTATCTAGAAGACAAACAGGAGGCTTGATAAGGACTGTTGGAGCTGATTTTTAAGGAACTGAAGATTTCTGTTTGCAAAAAGAAACATGTTATGTTTTAATGATTTGTAAAACAAGAAGTAAAAGCTAAAAGTCTGAAGTCTTTGTGGAGTAACTACCAACTTTTCATGAGGGTTTCCCACTAAATCTGTCCTCACCTGATTAGCTTGGCTAAATCTTGCGTGTGTTAATTTCTCTGTTTCTCCCACAGCTTCGCAAACGGGGTGAAGTACGAGGAACTAGTGCTGCAGACGAATGAGAAGGCAAAGGACTTTAAACATCCACGGTGACCGCAGTGATGGAGACTGCTACGAGGGCTCCTTTGGTGCCACATTTTACCTTAACCAATTCAGGCTGTGGAGGAGGGAGCACTGCTACCTACAATCAATAGAGCAGACCCCTCACTTGAACCCAATCATAGACATTCTATCCAGTGAGGAATTGATTTCTAGAAACCAACACGATCCTAGCTGATAAGACTGGTTAATTTTGATCTCCTGAGCAGAGATAGGCCAGCTGCCAGCATCATGTTATTGAGACTTAGCCTTTTGGAGAGATACAAAGAGGAGCTACTTGCAGTATAGATACATTCTTACACAGACAAATTCACCAGCTTGAATCCATAGTGGCAGGTATTGGGCCAAACATTTCCTTTGTATTATTTCGATATTATTATTATTTTTCTTGATGTTGCCTCACAAACATTCCTCACACGATGTTTCTCTGTATGACCCCTCTTTGTCTTCTTGGTCTTAACTGTACACACTGTGGCTCAGTGGTTTGCATTCCCTGGCATGAGACTGTTTGTCATACTCATGTTCTTTCCTGCCACAGCCTCCATTAAGTGATTACTAACACCCTTGGCGCCTGGGCCCATTGTAATCCTTCTCCCATCACCCCACCTCACCCAAAGCACTGCATCTTATTAACACTGACAATCATGCCTGTACAGGTATTCGCTTTTCACTCTCATACAGACTTAACAGAAACCCACACACGCATGTGACGCATATACATCTTGCACATGAAGGTAAACCTGAGTTCATTCTTGCGTGTACACACACAGGTGTGGAAACCTTTGCGCTGACTGATCTCTTAAAACCTCAAGATGGGCAGATCCATGCAAGCTTGTTCCGCTAAAGGATGTTACATTGGATGTGTTTACAGCTCTTACTGATTCCCCCCCAGCCCCCACCCTTGCTATTCTGGAAACATTCACACATAATGTACAACACGGCACTCACCTCCCTCACAGATGTCCTGAAAGAGAAGAACTGCACTGAAAAACAGCCACAGATGGTGCTACACCCCTCTAGCCTCTGTCACAAGCCAAACTGTACTGCACCCACCCAGCCCACCCCAGAGGCCTCTCTCACTCATCTGGCTCTGAGGTAGACGGTTTCCAAAAGGCCTCCTCTTTTACCTTTCTAGTCATGTTTACAAGTTCATAATTGCCTTATCAGTGCCCAGTCAGAACCAGCACCACACACTGCTTGCCTTAATCTCTGGACCTTTATACCTGTCACACGTATTGTACAACTGCTGCCAGCCACTCCTCCAGCTACCTCTCTCATTTCTGACTGGCAATTTTCCTGATGCCATGCATAAGCGCCTAGCTGCTACTTGTTAGGAATCAGTCTTGGCAAACAGAGCTTTATGAGTGAAGTTGTTTTTCACGACTCTTTAGTTTCTTCAGGGTGTGGAATTTCTTGTGATTCCCTTCATGTTTCCCGATGTGTGTCACGGCACCTGAACAAGTGCAATTTCTCGAGCAAGCAAAAATTTGTGAGTTGAAACCGTAGCAGGCAGTGTGGACCGCTGTCACTGCAAAAAGCTGCAGATTTACATCTCTGCCACAGACCAGCCGTTGGATAGATATGCCATATTAAGGACTTTGAAATCTACAGTGCACTTTCACGCTTTAGGCTTCAGAACCACATATCATTGGCCTACAGTGTTGATTATCACTAGTGTTACATTTATATGATACTGTGCATGTGGTTTTCTTATCTGATCCACTGATGGTTTTTTTCTTCTTCTGTATTTTAGGGGTCTGTTACTGTCTTAAATTGTACAACAGGAATTTGGGGTTTGTTTTTAGAAATCTAGTTTCCACGTATAATGAAATATTCTTGGCTCAAAGATTCTACTGTTTTAATCTCTGTCCTTCTAATAGTGGGTAATTGGCTCGTCCAAAGAATGTAAATGGATTTGTTACATGTTTACACGTGGTCACCAATTGTAGATGAAGATAGGAAGCAGTTGTCTGTGCCAACAGTTTTCAGCAACAAAATCTTCTCAGGTGAACGGTGTGACAAGGATCTTTTTCTTTTTTTTATATATTGTTGCTCATCAGTTGTTACAAATAACGGACTACCTTTCTCCATGCCTTATCGTTTTCCCTGGGAAATATGGCATTACACTTTGAATATGATGGGATGGTTACAGCTTGCTCAATTTCACCACTGTGTATGTGAGACAGGCACCTGATCTTTACTGTACTGGAACTATATGCACATCTCTGAGCAGAAAGCGTGAGACCTTTGTCCTACAGTGTAATCTGTGTTTGCAAGTCAATCTTAACGATTCCTCCTGTCAATTGAATAGAGAACCCAATGGCTAAAAAATGGCTTCAATCAATGGTTTTTCATCAGCTAAGACGTCTGTGATGTTGGGGAGAGGACGTATCCACAAAACAACTGTACAGTCGCATCCTAATTTATGAAGCTCTTTCTCTAATTTCTCTAAGGCTTACTTTTTAATGGTTCTGATCAGCTTTTGAAAATCAGGGGACATGGTAGCGAATGTATGATATATTGTGCCTTTTCTTTCCGTAGGTCTTTTTGTCTGCTTAAGTCTACATATTGTATCAATAAATTTTGTCTGTAAAATACATTTCAGGTTGTGCTGATTTGTCTCATTTCATGCAGGTTGTCGCAGGAGATTTAAGGCTTTGCCTCCAGGGATGTGCTTGTGTTCATGTTTCAGGCCAGCGGATGTGCCGGAGATTGGCCGGAGAGATGGTTGTCCCATTTATTTGGCTAAGACGAAGACCTGCGAATGAACATACGACATCTTAGGATGAGGTGCTCTTGACGTAGCTAGCTTCTGTGCAAGTCACCTCTTTTATATTTATATATATGTATATGTAATACACAGTAACATCTTAACATTGAAGATTCATTTGTCATGCTTGTATTCAGTTGAAGTCTGAGCCCTGGTCAAATATACTTCACGTATTTTTGATTCTATAAAATGAAGATGGGATAAAACCTTTCTTTCATAATGGACTAGACTTTCTGTGACCTGCAGGTCAGACAAGTCGCACAATAACAGCGGAATCTGTACTAAAGAGCAGGAAAAGCCTCCAGTCTGCTGGCTGAGATAGCTGCCTTTTTTATTGTTTGTAGAGGAATGGTCACATGGGCCGGCTGCAAGGAAACCAGTCATATCTGCCACAGAACAAGCAAATAATGCTGTTTCTAAAAGGGGAGATGGGCAGACTCGCCCACACACCTCCTGTTAAGTGGCAGCTCACAGTAGTCTACACTAGGCATGTATCCATCCATCCATGTGTCTCCCTCGCAGAGAAGATGAAGGGACATGTCATGAGTGAGCCCCTCTTGTTTAAATAGATGCGGCAACAGATGAAGAAAAGAAATGAATCTCAAAGAGAGGCTCAAGATTTGACACAGCAGGACATCTAGGCACGTTACCAAAGAACGTCTCTGTGCTCGGAGCTAAAAACACTATGAGAAAGCCAAAAAGCGACCAGTTTATTGCTGTAACGCATGAGACAAATTCACACTATCCTCAGATCTGTCATGGTGTGTAGTGCATGCCAGCAACACCAGTGTTCACATGGCTGCATTTCCTGCCACAAGACAACACACTGGGTTGAGAGCTTCTGTTTTTGGAGGAAGTGGCCCAGTCGAGATTAAAGTCGCAGTTTGGTCCACACCTACGGTGTTTGTGTACAGTATGTGACCCTCCCCTGGGGCCAGATTTGCTCTGGGGCTGCAGGTTTTCTTGGAGAGGGAAGTTATTTCTGGCTTACATGGACTGGCAGTGATGTCACGAGTGCTTCCTCATCCTGCAGGCCCGGGTCAAGTTTAGCCCCAGAGATTCTCCTGAGTCTTTCCTGTTGTTCTAAGAGAGGTATGGGGCCAACTGATGTATGTGTGTATGCGTGTGTGTGTGTGTGTCTGTCGCATCCCTCCTCTCAATACAATGGTGCTTCTCTGGATGACAGATGCTGCTTAACCTGCCCTGACCCAGGGAGTTGTGAATGCTCAGCTGAGTGACAGGCCCATAGAGGATGGGCCGAGGCTCTGCTCCTAGCCACCGCAACTGCACAGGACGCTGCGCCACCCCCCTCCCACAACAAGGGAAGGAACTGTCTCTTTGAGCTACCCCCACGGTAATATACTGTATGTCTGAGGAAAAGCTTAACACCATGAATTAAGGGGAGAGAAGGGCACCCACTTCTGCTATCTTGTCCTATTGAGTAAAATATTGAGACAAATTGAGTACTAAATCACTGCAGAGAAGAGTGGTATTGTGACAGTGCTTGAAAGCCTGTAGACTGTCCATTGTCATGAAGTCGCCTCAGCAGCAGCAGCAGCAGCTCTGAGCTGCATTTATCATCACTGGGGACTCAGGAGGAAAGAGACCGTGCCATCGGTTTGTCATACTTAACTTGTCTGTCTCCATTTGAGAAGACAGTGTAGACAGAGCTAACAGGAACTGGATCGCAGGGTTATTAATATTACAGTCACATAAAGCAATAACAGTTTTGTTCTGCTGTGGAGCTACAGAATACTTGTTTCTACTGCTGCTAGCGGGGCTCTGTGACCCTAGTGCAATTAACCAGTTGAGGGTTGATTAGGAATTTTTGATTTCTAAGGTGCTTCACTGAGCAGTGATGACCACGTTTTCAGCTTTGTTCGGGTAAAATTCTTATGAGTCCACATCCAGATGGCTTTCAGATATGGAGGTGGTCCATATCCCAGCAAGGTGATACAGAGAGAGAGAGAGAGAGTGTGATGTTTCCTCTAGCAGCACAATGCACACGCACATCCCAACAGCTCAACGTTCTTATCCTCCCGTCTCCGGTTGCAGCTACTCGGCGTCTGCTTCAAAACACAGCCACCATCCATCCCTGCCTCCTTGCCCTGAGCTTCTGTCTCGCTCAGCTGCAACACTTGCACGTATATTCCTTCCCGGTTCATTTCAGGGCCCCGCTTCCAGTCTCCGCTCTGACATTCAACCCTCTCCCATAGGGGCACAGTTGGGCATATGGTCTGCTTCTCTAAAGCAGGGGTTTATGTCGCACAGAGCAGGTTCTGAGCAAAATCTTTATTCCTCTGAACTGTATATAACAAAAAAAAACACACTTGAAGTAATGCAGATTGGTAGACTATGATGTTATGTTTGCAGATCTAAGACGTTAATTGTGAAAATAATACAAACAACATTCCATTCCATTTACCTCAGTTGTGGTTGTCAAAAAGAGAAACACGCTGACCTCACCAAGTGATTATTTTTCCTAAAAACACAGATTTCTCAGTGCCTCCTTAAAATAGAAGGCCTGATCACAGATTAAAAATAATCTTTCTCATTTTTCTTAAATACATTGCACTGCTTTAGTAGATCACCACACTGAGAGCTTTTATGTGGTTTTAAAACATGCAAGCTTACTTTTTGATCACTTTAAGCTCGTATTTAGATTTAATCTGCATTTACGGTGAGTGCCAGTTCAGACCTTTACATCGTGTTTTTTCTTTTATTAAACTATTTTCTGAAAGCTTCAGCTTGGACTATTATCCTCCACTCTCTCTGCCGTCTGCCGCTAGGTGGCACTGTGTCTGTTTGGTAGAAGTCCCCTCGGTTCCCCCAAAAGGCGCAGAGCTGCCAATTTTCCCACTGTCCACAGTATCGGAAAAGGATGATATGGTGTTGTCCTTTCACCAAAGAAAATATGCATGGTGGTGAATGAAAGTACATTTTGTTCTGTATTCCCACGTGTTCTCTTTATTCGAAATAATAAGAGGGATTCTTACGTTTTAAGAAAAGCCACACACACACTCACACACCTGGATTCGAGTGAGGATAAAGTTAATGTGAAATATTGCCAATATATATATATATTTTAAAGTAATCTAAGCCTGGAATTTATTTCAAAATCCACGAGAAGAACCATTTCGAAAAATCCTTAGTCGTGGTGAACACACCTAAAGACACGTTTATGAGCTACAGACGTTAAAACGCCTTCTTTATTACAAAACGGTTACACAGTTGACACGTGCCTAGACTGAACTACAGCCTAACATTAAAATAGGTTATTTGTCTTATTAAAATATGACTTTGTCGGGCAATTGTCTCAAACTCACATCAACACGTAGATATGCACTATTTATAATCTTTTTATTTCTTATCTTAGGATATGGCGCCACTTAACCCCACGCAGATAACCTCAACTATTGTAGGCCTGCGGTAAATGAACCTTTGAAATAAATTATCCTAATCTGGACTTGGAAAACAAAAAGTCATTTTTTTTAAAGAGTGTAATACTAAGAGAAAGCTATTGATTATCGGAACCGAGGCCCAATATCATCCACATGATTTAGTTCAGATGGTCTTTTAAGGAGGATATTTTCCCCTCCCGTTGGGACTCAGTTTTACGCACAGGACCGGGGTGAGGTTCATTGACCACTGAAGTGTGACCAGCGCACACTTCACTAGATTGCTCTGGTGTGCAGCTATGTCTGTCTTAACATCAGTGTCAGCTCTTATATTTAATATAGGCTATTTAGGATATTTTTAGGCATGAGTTGCTGACACACAGAAACAAACCAAACATCCAGATGGTGGCTAAAGCATTAATGATGACGCGTTCCATTTTATCTGAGTTTTTTTTTCTTTTTCTAATGTATACCGATAAACTGATAATCGTACAACTGAAGCTTGTTGTGGGTGTAACTAGTCTGCATCTTCACCAAGCATTTAATAATCGGGATGGAGCCTTTGTTGTTTAAAACACGATGTAGTGGAGATGGAGCCTGGTTCAGTGGAGGGCTGGTCAACGGCACAGTGATTTAAGAAATAAAAGAAAATGTGTTCATAAAAAAAGAAGTCTGGAGAAATAAACAAAACATAAGAGCGTGGAATTTCACTTAAAGCTCTGTCATTCTAGAGGAATATGGCAATTGCAGATTTCCCCCTCACGTAAACTGTTGCAAATCTGTCATACAGTGTAGAAATAAAATATCCCTTTATTATTGGAAAACATATTTTTAATCTGCGAGATCGAGCCGCGTTCAAACCCAATAACCGGACAAAACATTACTTTTTAAGTGAAAGCCATTTCAAAGACCTGATTTACACACACGAGTTTACGATTTCATTGACTCCGTGGACCACCTTAACAACAGTTGTCCCGCCCTCGAAGCTTTCTCTGGTCGCTGTGATTGGCTGAGACCTCATGGATGGAAGTGGCTGCAGAAATGCAAAACTTGTTGCTGGCTCCTCTGGACGCGTTGATCTCACACAGCGCCAAGCGGTAGAGCAGAGTGTGAGTGTATCTGTGAATCGCTCCCAAGTGCACTCAGACCACACCAGGCAAGACTCGGTAAACGGAGGGACGCGCACACCGGGAACAGAACGCACTGAAAGGGACTTAAGGCTCTGCGCTTCACTACAAAGCGCATGACCGTCAGTGGGTGAAGGATGCTGTCAAGCCGCTCGGTGTTAGTGGAGTGCGGGTAGTGCATGACGCGCTGCTCCGGGCTTAGGTCGCATGGACAGTCGCCCCGGTTCTCCGGTGGCTGTGTTGGAGAGTCTTGTTTGAGGACTTTCCATCACACTGGACTTTTGGCCGCATGCCTGCTGAGAGATTTTGAAGGACGTCGGTGGGCAGTATTTATTTAAAGAAAGATTTTCTTCACTCAAAGCCACAGAGACAGTTTTAACCACACAGCTCCAGTTGGACTTTTTAATGTATTTCCAGTATGGGACCTTTTACAGAAAGTCATTCTGGGACATTTGACATCGGCCTGGAATAATGAACTAATAGAGAGAAACTGCTGAATTCCCCGTTCAAGCGCTCTGAGTCTTTCGCGCTTCACTAATAGTTTGTTAAAGAGCCGTTTTTGCGTCATGTTCGCCCTGAAGAAATGCGCACGGAGAAACTTTGGAATGCGATAGATTAGTGTATCAACTTTAATAACAGTGTTTTAGATTTGTTTCTTGAATCAAATGTGGGGGAAAGAAGAGTATTAATACGGAAACAGATACACAGTTTGTGTGCGTATTTGGACACAGTCTGTCTGCTCCGCGTCCTTGGAGAAGTTGAAAAACCACAATTGATTCCAAGCAATGAGAACTTATGTGGTGAGTTTTGATATTTAAAGTAGATAACGCAGACTGATCAGTAGTATAATACAAATATTTGAATAGTTTTTTTTGTGTGTATCATATTTTCCTTTTTTTGCTTTTTGGGGACAGACGGAAAAATAGACAGTGTGCCGATGCCTGGCAAACTGGCCGTCATGTGGGATTGATTGCAGGGGAGTATGTTTGGGCTGGAGCAGTTTGGTTCTCAAATTAATAGCAGAAACCCTGGCCAGTCAGAGAGAAGCGTAAACCAACAGAGACTGAACATGGGCTCACATTATAAAAGCCCAGGTTTTCACGCTGGAGGCCCGCCCGGACCCGTGGAAGCCGGCATGGGCCCTCTGAGCGAGCCGCAAATGCTTGGGCTCAATATGAACATGAACGGAGAGCAGTATGGGGGCTTTCACCCACGGGGACACTCAGACATGCATGCAGGCGGCGGACTCCAGCAGCAGCAGCAGCAGCCGCCGCAGCAAGGAGCGATGCATGGATTTTTTAACAACCAGCAACCTCATCAAGGACATCCTCATGGCCATCAACCTCACCCCCACCAACACCATCCTCATTTCAGTGGGAATTTTGGAGGCCCGGAGCCGGGGTCATCATGTCTGCATGGTGGCAGGTTAATGGGCTACAACAACAATGGCATGGGACCACAGCAGGGCTTTGGAGAAGGATTTGATCCTCTTGCCGAGGGACAGACAGGGGATGGCTTTCCCCAGCAACAGCAGCGGCCCGGTAATATGCCTGACTTTCAACATCACGGGCCTCCCAGTGGCAACCATGCCGTCCCTGCCCCCTGTCTACCCCTGGACCAGTCACCGAATAGAGCGGCATCCTTCCATGGTCTTCCTTCCTCCTCATCCTCCTCTTCTGAGTCTCATGGTTTGGAGCCTCGACGGATGCCCAACCAGGGAGCTGTGGAGGGATTAGAGTATAACTTCCCCAATGAGCCTCCATCTGGACCTTTTGATGTACCTGTGTTTTCCCCATCAGAATCAGAATCTCAGTTACCACATTTTGGGCCAGGGAGGCCAGTTCCCAGTGGGAATTTCCCAGGGAACCCTGGAATGCCACGGACACCAGGTATGCAGGGCATCTCTAAGGGTCACCAGCCACCACCCCAGCCCCAGCAGCCTCAGCACGGAGTGTTTTTTGAGCGGTTTGGAAATGGCCGGAAAGTGCCTGTGGGAATGGAGCCCGGGGTCAGCGCACGACATCCTCTCATGCAGCAGCAACAACAGGCTGGCTTGATAACTAGACAGAACTCATGCCCCCCTGGCCTCCCTCGACCCTCTCAGGCTGAGCCCGGCTCCACTAACCCTAACATTCTGGATGGTGGGGTCATGATACCTGGCCAACACAACCAGTTTGAATATCCCATTCACAGACTGGAAAACAGGGGTCTGCACCCCTACGGGGACCCCATGTTTAATATGCAAAATCCAGCTCCTCCTCCCTCCCATCACCCCCCAAATCAGAGGCTACAACACTTTGACTCTCCTTATATGAACATGGCGAAAAGGCCTAGATTTGATTTTCCTAATGCGCATGGTAGCGAAGGTTGGTGTGGCAATATGGACAACCACCTCTCCCCCTCTGCCTACCCCGGCCTTCCTGGAGAGTTCACCCCACCTGTGAATGAAGGTTTTGCTCCAGGTCCCCTGCAGCATCCCGGGCCTGAGCAGCAGTCTCTGCAGCAGCGCCAGAATGCAGCCATGATGATAAAACAAATGGCCTCCCGTAACCAGCAGCAGAGGATGAGGCAGCCGAGTCTGCAGCAGTTGGGTCACCATGGCGATGTACCTCCCGGTCCAATGGCTCATGGGGGCCCAGTTGGAAACATGCCTCAGCCCAACTTTGATAGGGAGAATGGTGGCAGAATGCCCAACATTGATGGACAAAATCCTCACGTAACTCAGGAGAACTCCTGGTTTCAGGGGTCCCACCCACCTGGAGATATGATGTCACGGCGTATGGGTGGAGCGGGTAATGAGTCGGGGCCCCATGACATGGGACTACAGCAGAACGGGGCTGGAATGATGTTTCGGCCAGGCATTGGAATGCAGGAGCCCATGAGAATACCAGGAGATGGACACGTGCAGACCCTTCATTCCCCGGGCATGCACTCACAGTTCAGTGGCAACATGGGAAACCTCTCACAAATGCAGTCTCCAGGAGCAGGAACAGGACATCCAAATGCACCAGCAGAGAGGCGGCCAGCTGACTTCCCTGCACCTCCAATGGGAGCGCAGCCACCGTTTCCCTATGGGGGGGCTAACCGTCAAGGGCCGGCCCACAGTGCTCCCCAGGGGGTGAGCACCTCACCAGGGAGCTACCCTCCTCAGCCTGAGTTCCCCTCAGGCCAGCGGTCGTCTGTTAGTAAGCTTGGAGCTCTGTCCCTCGGGAACTTCAGCAAAACCAGCACTAAAGACAGTGTTTTTGGCCAGAGCTGCCTAGCGGCCCTTTCCACTGCCTGCCAGAACATGATCGCTAGCTTAGGGGCCCCAAATCTTAATGTAACATTCAACAAGAAGAACCAAAATGAGGGCAAGCGAAAACTGAGTCAGACAGAGCAGGACATTAATAGCAGCACATCTAATGGGACTGGCAGTGCTGGTCCTGAATATTTTCAGAGCAGCACTTCCCAGAACAGCCAGATGCCTGGCACTGGGAATAGCAACTCTAAGCCTGCAAGTCAAAGCCAGACGGTGCAGGGGGAAGCCAGTGCCCTCTCCCCAAATTACAACATGGACGCTACCCCGTGCAGTGAGGGGAAGGCAACAACAGGGAGTGGGAGAGGGAGAGGGAGGAGAAAAAGAGACAGTGGACATGTGAGCCCTGGAATTTTTTTTTCCTCTGACAATGGTAACCCTGTTGTAAGTCCAGGCCAGCAGACCCCCTCGGCTGGCGTTGGGGAGAGGGGTGGGGGCACGCCCCATGAAAAACACCTTCAATCACCCTCTTGGGGAAAAGGAGGTGACCTAATGTTGGGGGACCAGGCTGACCTTATGTCTTCTTTAGACAGTGGCATTCAAAGTGTTGCTGCCAAGTCTGACAGTAGCTCACCAAGAGTGGACTTTCCTGACGATGTCAGCACCCACTATGGCAACGAGGATGAGGTGTCCTCCAGTTCAGACGCAGGAGGGACGTCAGCCACCAAGCCTAATCGCAGTCCTATGATCTCCGGCTCACCCAAAATGCAGAGGACTGATCATGGATTGATAAATGGACAAAAGCCCCTAGGCATGGGCATTAACAATCACACTACCTCGACACCAGATAGTTACGGACTGAGTGCTGGTGTGGGCGCAGGGGCCAGCGGGGTGAGCCACCCAGGCACTCCTGGGGTGGAGCAGGTACGCACCCCATCCAGCACCTCTGGCCAGGAGGAAATCCATCCTTTGGAGATTCTGCAGGCCCAGATCCAGCTGCAGCGGCAACAGTTCAGTATCTCTGAAGACCAGCCCTTGGCCATGAAGAATGGCAAAAAGAATGGTGACTGTCCCTCACAGAACGGAGACAATGAGCTGGCGAGCTGCAGCCCGGATGCTGGGAAGGGCTCAATGGGCACTATTGACCTTGACACTCTCATGGCAGAGCAGCACGCCACCTGGTACGTGCCCAGTGACAAGGCCATGATGGACGGGTCAGAGGATGACAAGGCCATGGGACCCTGGGAAAAGAATAAGAGCCAAAACAACAGTAAAGAAGGTAAATGAAACTGCTTCATTCCTCTGCTTCTCTTCTTCCTTTTCTCTCCCCATCTTCACTCACTCTCTGTCACATGCACCTCAGACTATATTACCTTATCAATATTCATACATGCATTTAATGTGTTTTAATTTTTAAAATGTTATTATTTTATGTGAAATGTAGTGTAGCACCACACACATTACAGGTCAAATGCTCTGGTGACGCTGATAATAGAAGACCTTTTGTCCATAGTGAAAGCTGCCGTCGTTGCTTAACTAGAATATTTGGATTTAATAGATTCAGATTATATTGCGTTTACTTTCGGCGCTATTCACGTTTTTTACAAAGGAAAAACAAAGAAGATTTATACGGACATTTTATTTGCTACTTTGAGTCTGTACTGAAGTGTGTAAAATATACGTAATTTGGAAATGCACACATGGACAAGGTGAACGCTGTATCTTCTGCGCAAAGTATGCATTTTGTACGTTTCCTCGTTGCATTGGCACTTCAAAAGAACAGCTCAAGAAAAGTAAACATTTCCTGTGGTTCTTTATCTCGGTTTTCAGGGTGAACAACTACATTGAGAAGATTAATAGCTTTCTGAGGATATGCGTTTGCGCAGCGGGGTTTCCCTCGCCTTGTTACGTGTTTGTTTTTGTTATTACCATTGGATAACACAGGGCTGGTGAAAGTGAATTGATTTTAGATCGCCCGGAAAGTATTTTCAAGAATAAGTCTGATGGTCAAATTGCTGCCTTATTTAGTTTTTGTTTTATTTTCCGTGTGAAAAAAAAAAAAAAAAAAAACTTGCATAGATTGTTTAATGCTCCTCAATATTTAGTTTTAAATATTGTTTTTTACTGTTGGACGTATTCTATTTTACTTAGCCTATTATTGTAACTTTCAAATAATTTATTATAGCTTTTATCATTATCATACTCAATAAAGTAAAACATTTTTATATTTTTTGAAGTGAATTAGGAGGTTATTACAGGGAAATCTAAACGTACAGACACAGAAGCAGTTGGGACATTATTGTTATCTGTAAAGGTGCGCTCATTACTGCATTTTAACAATTTAATTTTATCTTAATCTAATTTTATCCAATTAAAATACAGACGAATAATTTTACCGTGACGTCCAACTGTAGTTTCTTTCTCATTCCAATAATGATGATAATAAGAAGAAAACTAGTAATAATTTATAAAATCGCGTACTATCACGTCGTAATAAGTACACAGTTGCAGGTTTAGTTTTTGTGATTCATCATAATGTCAAACATTGTTATCCGCTATAACTGCAGAAATACTCCAGTCCTGTATATTGGAAGACTTTGGCTGAATTTTATGGTGCTGTATTTTCTCTTTATTTGTGCTTTTACATTTATTTTCTTTTTTCTTTTCTTTATTCGTCTTGGCTGATAGAAAATCAATCCAAAGCAAACGACAGAGGTGGTTGACGTGGCCACACAAACAGCAAAATCTCAAATAATTGCCCAGTATCAGGTATAAGCTGGCGAGATATCGTTTGGGTGTTTGGATGTATAATCATTTAGGTGAACGTAGACACATATATAGATGTATTTGTGCACAGCGCTCAGCGCGTCTCGAGCGCTTCTTTGTTCTGATCGGTGCGGGTGCAGAGATGTGCGGGGGCGCGCATCGCGCGGACTCTGGAGTCTCGGCACATTGTTTATATGAGACCGAGCACAGGGTGTCGGGTTGTAACACTAATGCCATTACATGGAAGGAGCACTGTAACTTATCGTTTAAATTGTGATAGCAGGTTATATCGCTGTCCAGCCCAATTAGGAGTCAGAAGAACAACAGGCAGTTTACATATTCATTTTATCCGTAATGATCAAAAGTAAAATTTTACATTTAATCATAATTAAAATGCCCTCTTTGTCAGTGATAAATGACATCAATATTATTGATAAAGATGAATTATTATTGTTATTATTTTAATTAATTATTTTTATTTTTTTAGTATAAAACCAGGCACTGATGAGCAATCATCCTGTTGCATTCTGTTTTAATTTGTCTGGCACTGATAACACACTTAGCATTATAAATTTACAGATAGGTCTCTCTCTCTCTCTCTCTCTCTCTCTCTCTCCTCTCTCCCCTCTCTCTCCCTCTCTCCTCTCTCTCTCTCTCCTCTCCTCTCCTCTTTCAGCCCTCCCTGCATGGACACAAGGCATGCAGCTCTGGAGCGATCGATAGCTAGTTAGCACAAATAACAGCTCCTGACAGTTTCTCATTTGAGTGCTTCAGACAGCAAAGATGAAAAAAGGGTGGAGGTGTATTTGGGAGGGGGATTTTGAGATTGAATCTGATGCTTAGGCTACACAGAAGGGAGCAAAATAACATAATAATTTAAGATAAGTCATAGCCCTCAGAGTAGTTCCATAGGAGCCAACATCCCACAGGCTTTTCACACTGCAGAAAAAAAAAAGAAAAGAAAAAGGAAAAAGATCCACCCTCGACTACTCAGTCGAGCTTTAAGTCCTCGGTCTTGTAAACAAAACTCTGCCATTGGCAAGATAGCGCCAGTGACACTAATTTTAAATAAATCCGGACAATTCTTTAGCCTAATGAAACATAACTTAATGATGATGAAAGATGATCCTTTTAATTGGGAAGAAATGAATTCACATAATTTCAGTCACACTAAGTTGAAATAACATGTTAATCATCACCTTAAATTAATTTGTTAAGATACATTCTCTCTAATATTTTAGACAGTTATGGGAATCTTAGGAATTTCATTTGCTAAAGTGCAATATGTTTTTCTTCCAGCTGAAATACTTTCAAAAACTTCTTCTGTCATCGCCCTTTCATTTACATATATTTTGAACGGCTTATTTAGAGTGTCGTTGAATTATGCATAGATTATTTTCATTCTTAAACAGCTGGCACTCTATCAGGTTAACAAGTTCGACAGCAGTCTTACATGCAAATGCTTTATTTAAACCAATTAAAATGCCATTTAAAATGCATTTAAATGTAATGGATTATTAGCAACAGATCTAGCTCATTTTATTATTTAAATGTTTAAGTTTTACGTGAATCAGTGGGCGTTCAACTTCTACGGAGAATGTGGCTAAATATGAGAGTTTCGGGTTTGACATGACAACTACATTACATGCATTAGGTGTTTTTCAGTTCAGCGTTTTTGCTCTGTGGTGTAAAAAAGAATTTAGCTTGAAAATTCAAACCTGGTGCGTTTTCCAGCTGTGTGTTTTTTTGCTGATGCAGAGGTGTTTGTCTGGGATGAGGGTCAAGGGTCAGTTTGTTTCAATCATTTATTGTGGTCGTGTCAGGCCGTCTGTGTCTTACCGCTCTGAGCTAGCCTGTCTGCAGAAGCCGCAAAACCTGCTACATTTAAATCAAACGTGGGGCAGAATATTTGAATGTGTCGACGACTAAATGATAAAAGTCAAACTGTGCGCTCAGGAAGCGCTCTCTCTCCCTCTCAGTGCTGATCTCTGTTCACACAGTGCGTTCCAGCTCACCCTCTCTGCTGTCCCTCTGCGCCTGTTTAAAGTGATGCGTGTGGCAGTAATATCCCCCTTTGGACCCCATATTTGGCCTCCTATCTCTGTGATATTGTTCAGCAGTCATACCAGTTGCACATGTCCTGCAGTGTCTGGTGTGCTGCACGGCATCTTATGCCCCCGTAGAGACAAGAAGTGGAGTTGCACATGATCTACGTTCCCTTCTACAGTTTCAGTTAATTTTATTTCTCCTTTTTTAAAAACATTTTTTTGTGACATTCTTCCTTTTTCTTTTTCACATACCACATATAAATACAGTATTTATATATATATATATCTTAGCCAGAAGCTGACCGTTCAATTGGAAACTCATGCAAAGTCTTGATAACGTGGAACCAGCAGGCGTAGGAAGTGATTCAGTTATTTTTATTTTTACTTTTTTTTTTCTTTTTGCCACATGCACTTTTTTTTTTTATCAGCACAGTTAACACACTTCACAGTTGACCTCGTGGAATAGTTTCACACTTGCGTGCTCAGTAATCAGTCCTTAAACAGCTCCAATAATGATCAAATCTCTGTCACTCTGACTTTGACAGGTTGGAAAAGAAGGAACTTGCATCTTATCAGGCCTACTAGAAAGCACTTAAAGCGCAGAAAGAGCCGTATTGATATTCCACCCCGGAGAACAATCCTGTGAGACTACCTGGCTTTGACATTTCAGTGCGTCAACAACCCCACAAATCACACCAGTAATTTCTGTTTCCTTTTTTTTTTTTTTTCTAAAAAAGAAGAAAGTGATTGGCACGTGCTTGAATGTGGAAAAAACAGCTCCGGGCAGTCTGTGTTCTTTACCTGTCATTACAAGGTGTTTCATATTGACTTTTTCTGCAACTCACATCCACTGAGCCTCTCAGACACTCCTGTACTGCAGTAATGATAATCATTATGATAATCATAGCAATTAGCATTGGTAATATTGTTTTCCAAAAGTCATAATTCATTCTGCAGCAACTGCTGTAAGTTGACTTAGTTACTGACAGCTTCACTACGTCTGCAGAGAACAGTTAAGGTGAATACAATATTATTAGCAGCATTTTACACTCTCTCCTCCTCCGCTGGTGGGAACAGTGAAAATAGCCTAGTATTAAATATACAATATTTCTACTGCATTTTTTATGTGTCTGCTGGTATGCGCATGAGTATGTTACAAAGAACAGGATTGTAGGCAGTGCAACCCGATAGCGTGGATTTGTCAGCTGTAGACATAAAGTTTGATTTATTTAGACTCGGTGTCAGGCTCGCGGCTTCAGCCCCCGATCTCAGGTGTCTGGCATGGTGGAAAACGCGCGCTTAATTCTAATGTGTTGAAAATAAGAGTATTTACTTGGCTTGTAAATAGTGCAGGACTGAAAAGGCCTATCATGCGTTTAAAGTGTCTAGAATTTAAGACGGTGTTTGTTCATATGCTGTGTGTGTGGGTGCGTGCGCGTGCGTGCATATGTTCCCGGGCTTTTGCAAGACATTGAGCACTAGTGACAGTCAAAGGAAGCCTGTTAAAGAAGCGTGCTTGTGACTGATGAAGAGAGAAAAAGATGAACAAAGGTGTCAAGTCTTTTTCTTTGCTGGATTTTCAACTCTTCAGAATAGAAGCTCATCCGGTGTTTTGTTTTCCCGGGGGAAGGGTGTTAGAATAAAATGAAACTTGTCTCAGCATGTGGTAAATATTCTCCTTGAATGCAGCAAGGAATGGATGCACAGTGAGTGAGGAGTTCCAACCCTTCGATAGCAGGCGAATGTATGTGACATGCCTCCAAATGTCCAGTGCCCTGTTGAATGACACAGCGGTCTGAGCAAGACAAAATAAGTGCAGCAGTTTGTTATATATATCTCCTGAAATGTGTCTATACGTGCACCCCTCAAAAGGTGTGCGTGTGTGCGCTCTGGTTCTCAGAGGTAGATGTTGTCACGCTGCCAGCAGCGGTTATGTTATTTGCCTTACAGTTAGTCGTCAGGTGCCTTTTTAATTTGTATTGACGAATTGACAAATGAGTTATGACACTGGAGCTGTTTCTCCTGGGAGACGAGAAGCAGAGACTGATGGAGTGGAGAAAGAAAGTAAGAGAGATAGAGAGAAGTTGTTTTTTCAGAGAACATCTGTAGTGTCGCTCATGAGGCAAGCGACTGGGTAATAGCTACCATTTGCATTTATGGAACAGAAAATTCAAAACATTTTTTTTTTTCCTTTCCTTTAGTTTTTTTTTTTTGCTCCACAACTATTGTTCGTTCTCGGCCGTATGTAGGAGTTGCAAAAACAGATTTGCCTATATATCTTTAAATATGCCCACCCTTAAAAAGAAAAAAAAAGAATAAAACAGATAATTACTCATGAATACTTGTGAAAAAAATGTAATGCATTTATTTGATGGATTTAATTACATAGATTTAAATTTAGTGCAATTTCCGGCCTATATCACATATATGTTATATCTAAAACAAAAGCTTCGGCCATGCTGTTCCTCCCTAATCACAAAATTGCCACTATTTTCATGCACGGTTGAACTTTTCAAAAAAAAAAAGAAAAAAGGTGGAAACACAGAAAATAAAGTGTGCAGCAGTGTGCCGAAACAAAATAGAGACAGTGAAGTAGATCAATATGTCACTGACTTGGATGACACGCTGGACAGGTCCTGGACATGGTTGTGAGTTATGAAGGAGGCTCTAAATCACTTCCCATGTTCTGATTTGTGTCTGGTTTCCTAAGCACTTCTTTTGGCCAGAGGGGGAGGTGTGTGTGAGTGTGTGTGTGGATATGAGTTTTAGGGGATGGGAAAGGGTGTGTTGCTGGAAAGAAGGTAACAAATGCTGGGGGCATTGCCTGCCTGGGCAAGTTTTTCTTTTTTTTTTTCTCCTTTATGTTGCAGGGAACAGAGAGGAAATTCAAACCAAAATAACCTCGGTGCCCTTGCCTGAAAAATGTGCCCTCTGCTCCCCCCAGATATCCTCCCTGCTCTGAGGGAAAGGTCACACTACGGCAGCCGGGTGGAGTTGAGGGGGGATTTGCAGGGAGTCTCCTGTGCCCCCCACTTACTCTAGGGCATGGATACCTGGGACAGTGTGTGTGTCATTAAGACATTCTTGCACATACCTGCACATGAAGGGTCTGATTTTTAGCAGTCTTCTTCAACTTAGATTTTTTTTGGCTCTAATCTACACATCTTGTGTTTGCTGAGATTGTGGTTAGACGATATAGATGATCTCAAAGAGTCACGTTTCAGCAACACTTTTTTTTTTTTTTTTTTTTTTTAAGAAAATCAGACATTTTCTCTGCGGATTGTTGCGGCTGTTTTGTGCTGACAAAGACCGAGTCCTCACACAAGACCAGAGTGTTAGTTGTTATGCTAAAGGAATCTGACCTGATGTCACACACTGTCATAGGAGCGAAGGCCTTTGGGTGTTTTTGTCAGTGAGCGGAGCGTTCTGATTGGGCCGGTTTGTGTTCAGAGGGGCTGGGGTCGCGGCCTTGGGAGCACGGGGTTAAAGGTGAAGTGTCGTCATGGAAGTGTAGGGCTTGGGATAGAAAGGGCACAGGCCCGCCGCATGGGATGGTGGACTCTGGGAAATCAGTGTGACGGAGGAACTCGCTCCAAAAAAGGAGCTTTGTTGCTTCAAACCTTTAGACACACACTTTATTTTCTTCTTCTGTCATTAAAAAATATTTACTCATTTTACAGATGCTCGCACTTTAATCTGTGTCAGCATTAAAGGTTAATGTCATTATTTTTAACTGTGCCAGTGGTTTAATATTAATTGAAGATGCGATTGCATGCCATAAAACTTTTTTATTATTAAATCGGTTTAAGAACACGGCCTCCAAGCAGCGATTGTTTACCTTCCTGCGTTGCTGCGGGTGTGTTGAGTGTGTGCGGTATGACATGTAAACCCGTGTCAGGCCGTCAGCTCCCAGACACATTGGTGTCATCCAGACAACCAGAGCTGTGCGCTGCGCTCCCTGCCTTCATGGCATTCGAGCTCTACTCATCTCTGTAAATCGTTTCTGGCTGTGTCTGTGAGATGGCTCTACAACCCTGCTGCTGCTGCTGCTGCTGTGTGTGTGTGTGTGTGTGCGCGCGTCTAAGCATCCACACCAGACGCCAAATAAAAAACGTACCCGCACTCGGGGCGAGGGATATGGTGATATAAGTGCGTTCAGCATTTACTTAACACATCACTTTGGTAATCTTTTGTGGCTGTAATGTGGTTAAGGATATTTAGGTGTATCCGTGGCTCAGCGCAGCTGCTCGCGCTGTTACTGTTCATATTTTATTAGGCATTTTCCCTCTTGCTTGTTGAAGCTAAGCACTTGTTCCTTTCAGTTGAATAGGCTATTATTGAGATATTACCGTGGATATGAATTCCACGTTAGTCAATGAACAACCATAACGAGATAGATCTTATTGAAAAAACTGATTTTCCTGCTTGTAAAATGTCACGGTGATTTGGGATTTAGACTTGTGTGATTTAGAATTTCACACTGCCGTTTCCACCTTTGAACAAATCTGCCGGCACGGATAATGCTCACAGTCTCAGTGCAGCGACTTGATTTTTCCACAAAAATCACACCTCTTAATACTGACTGATATTTTAATGCTGTTGTTGTGCATTTTATAAGCGGTGGCTTTTACGCAAACAGTTGGTAAAAAGTGAGTTGTGACAAACAAACGCGTTCAGAGGAGTTAAAGGTCTTCAGCTTGGTTTATATATATGCATATACATTTTATTGATTGTATCTCTATGCATAAAAACAGTCTCACTCCTGAACATGAATCCTCAGATTATACCAGTGATAAATTTCAGTCTGTGTGCAAGAAAAACACATTGTTGATATTTGAGCTTTAAGTCTAATTTACACAGTTGTCCTTGCATTGAAGCTGAGTAATGTGTCTAGTCGGGATTGTGTGTGTGTTTCTGCATGTGTGTCCATATGCACGCAGGCGTGTGCGCAGATGTGGAGCAGCAGCTGAGGGCTGGTGTGAGTGCGGCAGCGGCAGCAGTGGTTGGCGTGTTGTGTGTTTTTGGCTGTGTGTGTTGTCAGTTTGCTCTGTGTCAGCAGTGAGCCAGGGGAACGCTTGGCTGCCTATTCAGGCCGGTGCGGACCCTGCTGTGCCCAGCTAGCATGAGCTGCTGGCGGATGCTGGAGGGCACAGCGTTGGGAAGAAGGAGTGTGAGGGGGTAGGGTGGAGAGGGGGTGATACTGGCAGGGGGTGGGGATCAGCCATGCTGAGGTGTATGACTGGACCCTCTGGCAAAAGTGAGATCTTGTCACAGCCACCACCAACACTGCTCTAAATCCTCATTTCTCGCTTACCCCCCGCACCCTCAGCCCCCACTCGCACCGTGTCCCCAGTCCCTGGGAGGGAGATGGAGACAGAGAGAGAAATTTACAGAGACCAGCAGTCAGAGACACAGATGAAACGGAGAACAGCGGGAGGCTTGGCTGCCTGACCTTTCACCAAATCCCCCCACTTTTCCATTCCAGTGGTCTCAACCCAGACAGGCTGGGGGGCAAGACTGCCTCAGTGCCTGCATGTCTGCCTGCCTACCTCTTTTGGTTGTCCTAGCTGCTTGGTCTTGCCTAGCCTGTGTTGGCCATTGCTCCTTTAACTGTGTAACTGCTGCTTCATTTTTTTTTTTTTTTGTGAAAACCGAGGTGAAGGTAGAAGAAAACAGTAGATAAAACTAAATAAACCGTTTTAAGTATGTGAAAGGTGAAATACGGTCGTGGATGATATCAAGGTTGGTCTCTTTTCTCTTAGCCGAGCAGCACCCTGAGTGCAGTGTTGTGATCTGCAACCTCTGTGCCCAGACTCTCGTCTATCACAGCCTCTCCCTTCTCTGACACATGTAACTCAGCTTGTCAGAGCTGTTTTTCACCTGTCTCTACACTCAGACGCCAAGTTGTCCCTGCACCACAAAGCTCTGTGTCTTCTTGCAGCACACTGATCTGTTTCAACCTTCCACGGAGGATGGCAGCGGCGCGTTTTGTGTGGTGAGGAGATGGGAGATTAATCGGTCTGATTTAAGCTGAGGGTCTCTAACATCTTCACACACATTTGCTCTGCGCTCTGGGCTTGCTTGGAGGCAAAACCCAAAGCACAGGATGCAACACTGGTGTCATAACACGTAGCCTTACCGCAACCTCTTTCCTAACTGATGCCTGCCTCTCGTTTAATATTTTGTGTACCTGCTTTAAAACTTTTCCTAATTTCCGCGTTTGCTTCACTCTGCATCTTGGTTTAAAAAAAAAAGTGCGACAAAGTGTAACGCTCCACTTTTATGAATGATTTAGCCGAGCACTGCCTGTCCTCGTCAGTTTTCTTCCTTGGCTAATTTTCTTTTACGCAATTTTTCTCCATACATGAAGCCTCTCAGGACGCAGCGTTAACTCAATCCACTTATTTTTACTTATTTATTTATTTTTTCATATGACATATAATCAACCTGTGTATGGATTTCTTTTTTTTTTTTTCTGCAACCATTTACTACGAGGCTTCACACCTTGGTGACACAACGTCGATATCGTGGCATGGTCATTATACCAGTAAATTGGGTCAAGCAGGGTTAAAGGACAGTTTTCTCCGTGCCCTTTGACCCCCTGACCGGAGGTCGTGCAGGAGGGCTCCAGACTTGCACGCCTGGCTGGGAACAAATGAACAAATGAATGTGTGTATGTTTGCATGTGTGTGTGTTTTCATGTGTTTATATCAGGCGTGAGGAGGTGGAGTGCGAGGAGAGGGAAGCTTTGCTTACAGCCTCTTATCTGGGTCTTATTGATGGGAGGGTGGGGAGGTGGAATAGTGTTGAATTAATTTCACAGTGCAGATTTAGAGTGGGATGTGAAAATGACACTGGTTTAATTAAAAGTGTGTGTTTTAAATGGCTCATCTGTATTATAGAATGCCAATTGCTTGAAGTTGTTTTTCATTTTTTTGAACAGTCTTAATTAAGTTTTTTTTCCTGTGCCTGTGCTTGTCTGCAGAATCGGAGCTCTCCCAGAGTAAGGCTGGAGCTGGGGCCCCGGGAGCAGGAGGCGGGGGAGGCGGAGGAGGAGGAGGAGGAGGTGGGAGCAGCGGAGGGAACCACCTGCAGTGCCTGTCCGTCCACTGCACAGACGAACTGGGGGACAGTAAGGGCAGAGGGGGTCCCGTCTCATCTTGGCGCTCTCTCCACTCTGACATCTCAAACCGTTTTGGGACGTTTGTGGCGGCACTAACTTGAACAAAAAGCAGGCCCTCGCAGGGAGAAGGAAAGAAAAAAAAGATCGAAAAATAACAAGAAGGAAAGACTCGGAGACGAATAATGATGTTGAGGATGGCGATGATGATCATTTGTTGATGAGGCAACTGCGTGCGGCTCTCGCCTGTTCAGGGAGAGAAAGACATTTACACTCATAAAAGCAAACATAAACACAGTTACACAGATACTCGCGCACACACACACACATGCAAATACCTTTTTTTTTTTTTCTGATACACGCAGTCACACGTAAGAACACTCTCACATACTGCTGGACAATACAGCGTGGGCTCTACTCTACCATGCCCACATCTGGAAAACCTCAAATCAATATTATTTTTCATTTATTTTCTTTGTTGAAGAAAAATAAAGAAATGTTAAAGGAGGAGAACCCGGAACCCGAAACCCGAAACCCGAAGAAGCAGAAGAAGAAGGAGAAGAGACATCAGTTGTCATTGGCTTTGATTGTATTCCAGTGTTAAGTCTTGTGGTGCAACCGTGAGATCATTTTTAGTTACAGCTCTAATGTGTACATTATCCTTCCAGTGGAGGCAACTTTACCACTTGCAGCCACACAAACCAGCCCTGTTTCCCCAGTTTCCAGTTATTCTACCCCACATTTAAGTAAGGCCTGCTGGTTCATTAGAAATGGCGTCGACACAGACGAGTAGAACTAGAGGGAGATAAAAAGAGGAGTGATCAGGCATGAATGTAACTCAGCAAATTATTTTCTGAACACAACTTTGTCCCTCTTTGGCAAAGCAAATTTTAGCCTTTCATTTGCTGCTCTTATTAATAAGATTTGTTGTAGTTTTATTATTTTCCTCATTTTCTCTTCTCTTCTCTTCTCTTCTCTTCTCTTCTCTTCTCTTCTCTTCTCTTCTCTTCTCTTCTCTGCGGAATAGATCTTGCCACTTGTATACAATTCAGCCAATGGGAACTAAAAATAAAATTTAAAAAAAAAGGAAGTCAAGGGATTGTTTAATAAGGGAATTGAAAAAAAAGATTATTGGTATTGCACATGTATAATAAGAGAAAATTTGCTGTGTGTTAGGCAATCTTGTAATCTTTAAATAAAGCTTCTGTTGAATTTGAATTTCTGAAACAATAGATGGAGGACTGTGACGGCAATTTACAAACTGATTTTTGTTTCCTTTTTGTTTTCTTTTTTTAATAATATGTAAAGTGCAGTCGTCTGTTTTCCTGCATATTGTATATATCTGTATATGTTTTATTGAGTAACTAAATAACAATAAATATGACGTTAAAGGTGGCCTTTGTGTGTCCATGGTTAGTTTTGTTCCTCTGACTTCTCAAAAACAAAAAATTACAATCAAAATTAATTATTAGAATTCTGTGCCAAGCCTTTACTCACAGATTGTCTATTTAAGAAATATTCAGTACCAGGGAATATTGTGTGTATACTCCAAGGATCACTGTAGACTACAGTATATTCCAAGTGACAGATATGACAGGAAAGCTGTGGACTGATGCACAGTACCTGACAAGCATGCAGGAACCTGCTTCATATTAAGGCCGGAAGCAGCACCATGCGAAATGCCGGGAAATCTGGCTACCTGGTGGATTTGGAAGCCAAGAAGATTAATTCCATGTACACCTGCTCACAACATGTGTCACATTTTATCCCCAAACATTTGTGGCTATTTGGCTCCAATCCTTTGTGTCTCAAACAAGACTGCAGTGACAAAAAGAAATATACACAATATACACGTCATCTACACCAAACAGACTTTTTTTTTGTTTTAATGTTTTTCTTATCATATCTATTGTTACGGAGTAAAAAAAAATAACACTACTTCCGCTTAGTACTGCAGACTCAACACGTACACGCACACACACCCAAACCTCCCCTCTTCCCACTCCCCAGACCCTCTTTGGCTCACCTGCTCTTTATTGGCCATCTGCATGGATGCTTAATGCTAATCAATAACTCCCCTGTGTGCCAGCTCTGAGGTGGAGACGTCAATGCTACCTAACAGGGCCAGTGATCAACCTGCATCAGTGCTGTCTAGGATACGAACACACACGCACACACACGCACACATACTGGAGCTCCCTGCAGGACCTTGTCTGTGTTATTCAGGTGTGTTTGTGCTCGCTGCTGTACTTGCCGCCTGCTGTGTAGGATTGCGCAGCCTGCTGTGAATGTGATGCACAGAGAGCTGCAGCGTTAGCAAACTGCAGAGACTGGTTATGTGAGAGACTATCATGTCACTCGGGAGTGCCTGTTTGGGGGAGGGAGAATGGGGGAGAAAGTGGGAGACGGCCGGGGAATAAACGCTGATTACACTGCTTACTATGGAACTGAACCTGGAGATTCTCTGGTAGGTTTTAGTCACTGAATCTGTAAAATGTTGCGTGCACACCAGCTCAATGAAGGCATCGTAGTGCCTTTATTTATATTATTAAATATAGACATTTTATGCACTTAATGTCTGCACGCATGTACGCATACATTTGGTCACTGTTATATAAACTCATTACAACTGTCACCCTTCTTTTGTTCACAGAACATGTTATACAAAAGGAAAAGTTCACAGACGCTGATGTCACTGGTTTGACTGGTATGTTGCAACAGATCAAAAGGTATGTCTCTTCAGTCGTGGGTTGGGTGACTGGTTTCAAATCAAAAGAGGTTACAGTGCTTCTTAATTGTTGACTGAATCTTTGTATTTGCTCATAGCAAGGCGATAAATTTCCTTAAAGAGCGTTTGTGTCATTCGGTAGACTCACTACCTGCCTGTCTGTCTGGTTTTGGCTGACCTCTTTTATGGCAGGACAAGGGCTTGTGCTTACAGGTTCCTGATGTGCCCAGACATTTTGTTTATGTAAGCTGTGTATGCTATGTAGCCGAAGCACTGGTGACTAGTTTTGCCTTCACACCCAAATAAATTGCAGCTCGTGAATATGCTGCAGTAGTGGCTCCGAATGCGACAGTTATTTTAGACCCAGCCGCCTGAATCGTATTGTGTCCGTCAAACATCTACAGTAGATGTGAGCGTACTCTGTTTTTCCCAAACATGCCTCCTGCCCAGTCACATGCCATGTGCGACATCGCAACAAAGAGGCCTTGGGATATTGGCTCCAGTCAAGATGTATGATGTCGGACCTTTTCCTTCAATGGGCGCCTCTGCGTGGCAGCCATATTGGGAGGGAGAGTACTGTGTGGTCGCCTGAGAACTTGTGTGTTTCCCAGCCAACGTGCATCTAAAGAATAACAATTTCACTAGCCATGAAGACCATCCATGGAGCCATGGGGGCCGTGGCCAGAAAGCTCGGCCAAACACTCTCCACTCACGCAGCTTTCTATGTACTCCTATAAATACATCTCCTATTTGTATAGAGGCGATATGCATCTTTGGGAAAATACCACAATGTTGACATAAGAGCACCCTCTACACCCTCACCTCCCCCTCCACTTCCCCCTCCCCTCTCACTCCAAACTTTTTCTACCCCTTGCTGAACCTTTCACTGCCTGAGAGAGAGACAGAGAAAGAAAGAGAGAGAGGGAGAGAAGGAAAGAGAAATGGAAGGAGACTAGAAGTAAAAGAAGTGTCTCTTAGAGGCCTCCACGGTCTTTAAGCCACTATGGTATCCACCAGAGCCCTCACATACACTTAGCCTCTAAAGGGCTTTTGTCCTGTAAAGAGGGGGTTTGGCTAAATTGGGGGTGCTTGTGGATTGGCGGGTGGTATTGGGCTGGGTGTAGTATATTTGGCTCCCACGTCTCCATCACTGGAATGGTGAACTTTTTTTTTTTTTTTTTTTTTTTTTTTAAAGCCAGGGAACTGAGAGGTGGGGTGTGGAGGGGCAAAGGGGGATCTGTTTTTTGGGGCGGGAGAGAGATTTGGAAATCTTCCAAACAGTGCCTTTTTGCTTTCAAAGAAAGCCCCACTTGTGTAAATGTGCTCTTTGTCCCTTGGCCTATTGTTTGAATAGCATTGTGGACTTTTTGTGGGAAGCTCACAGGGGCCTGGGGGCCTAGGGGGCCAAAGAGGGACCAAGGGGGGCTCTGCCTGAATGACTCGGACCCAGGACAACAGAGCTGTAGAGAGACCAAGGTACAATTAAGAAATGTTCATGCAGGCAATCGCACACATAACATACAACTACATGAATGGCTGAAAATAAACACTCACATATTTTGAAAATGAATCGAAAGCTCTGTTGATGACTGCACAAATATGAATGAGTGGACTGTTATTCTCTAACAGCTCTACTGTAATTAAAACCCCCAATCTAAAGTTATTAAAATAAATGCTAGCAGACACCACAACAGATCTTGTCTCTCAGACACGTATCCCATTGTAGTACCCTCTTTGCTGATAGAAACAATATGAAAACAGCATGGCTCCCTCCCCCTATAAAGGGATTTCTTAATAGAGCTGAATGTCTGGAGTCCCCCGCTTCAGCCAATTCATGACTTCCATCTGTCCGCGCTCTCAAAAGATGCCGGCAGGTGGACGAAACACACAAAGCATTTGCATTTGGGGCCATTTATTCTGTTTTTACAGAGTCCATGGGACAGTCGCGTAAAATTATGGAGTACATTAAAAGCACTAGCTCCTGAGATGTGAAAGGACCTGCATGTGGTAGAGTGGAAGGAAATTACATATTTCCTTTATGTTGTGATAAATTCCTTGTAGTAATTCTAAGCATGTCAGCTTCCAGTTAGACAATATAATGGCAACAAGTGCATAGTTACACAGACTACAAGCAGACTTATGCTAAATCCAATGAGGATAATCTAATGAGGATAAAGCACTTCCTAGTAAATCTCCCTCTTCCGTGTCAAGACCGTCTACCTCTCTTGTTTTTGTTTCTCTGTCTTTGTTCGTCCCTGGCAAATCTCGATCCCGGCACTGTACTTGAACATTCCTACACTTCCCACAGTTAGTTAGATGCTTGAGTCCCTTCTGAGCTCTCCTCTGCTGTCATCACCAGATATCCTGTGACCTCTCTTTGCACCGAACCCCTCAGAGCAGCACACAGGCTTTCCACTGGAAGGTGATTGAGCATGGCACCCTGCTCCAGCCCTGTCCTGCTTTGTCTGGGGACGTGTGCCTGTGTCAGGAACCACAATTAGTGGGGCGCGTCCCCTACCATTAATCACAGAACAGTCCTGGATCTCAGTACCCCACAGCCACACTTCCAGACAACTTACTCAGCATCAGCACCCTGCACGTCGGCGGCATCGTTATATGCGGCGCGGCCGTGTAAGATGAAGCATTTTTTCTTTGTTTTTCCACCTCTTGCATTCTGCATGTATTTTGTAGAATGTACCTGAGACAGAGGGCAAATAAAACCTGACCTCTGGAGGGGAAAACACAACCTCAATTCCCCTTTCGCTCAGACTATTCAGATCAATACTGTGGCAGGATGTTGCATATTTGTCATCAGACAATCACACACTGATGAAACAAATCAATGGATGATAGCAGGGAATGAGACAAGACGGTGCGCTTGCTTACCTAGCTCCTAAGGGACGGGGAGGAAGACAAGGCAAGATAGAGAGCGATGGAGATTTGTGGCTCTCTGGGGCCGTGATTTTTCTCTTGGGTACTATCAGTTTTTCTTCCTTTTTTGTAGATGTTGGACAACCATGAGGGAAAGGATGAGGGGACTTATGGGTGGGGGAGTGGAAGTGTGCGCGAGAGGAGATTCCCCCGAGAAAATGCAGGGAACTCTTTGCCATTCATTGGCGAGCTTAGCTGTTTCTTTGCCCGCCATTCTTTACCCGTGTAGACGCATAAAATGCATAACTCACGCATAAACATAAACATATAAGGCCGAGCTCGGAGGCACTCGGTCTCTGTCTCACACACACAGTGCACACACTACTCTGTATTCTCCCCGTTCTCTCAATGTCTTTATTTAACGCATAATGAATTTTTTGCCCGGTCTCTTTCGATCTCTCTCCCTCCGTCTCTCTCTTTCTCTGTGCTCTCCTCCCTTTATAAAAACAGAGGAATGAAAAGCAGCCAGATGGTAGCTCAGGCCTAATATAAAATCAATACGCTGCCTCCAAGAGAACTGAAAGGGGGGGAGAAAAAAAGAAGAAGACTTGGTGAAAAAAAAAGAACATTCAAACACCACAAATGCCAAAATAGAGTTCTTTGGTCTCTCCTTTTTTCTATTTCTTCCCCTCTTTCTCTCTCACTCCGTCTTTTTCTCAGACACAAATATGTGCGCTGACACACAACGCAATTCACCGACTGAGTTAGTGTGCTTCAACAACTCTCTGCAGCTTCGAGTAGACCCGGGCTGCTGAACTTCCACACCTACGCCCTCCCGATGCAGGCTAGGGGACCTGCTTGTGTGTATGAGTATGCGTGCGTCTCTGAGAGCACACAGGAATGTCGGGGCATCTCGCTGGGCCACAAATTGAGAGAGAGGAGGAGGGCAAGGTAGAGATAGCCTTTGAAGAGGGAGAGGGCTGAGGGCCATTGAGAAGTCATTAGGGTAATGATAATTGGCGCGGTGAATAAGCAAAGAGACAAAGGTAGGAGGAGAGTATATGCATGTGTGTGTATGTGTGTGTGGGGGGGTCTCAAACAGATGCAAAGAGGTGATACATTACAAGTTAATTTGATTGACAGCCCCGTGTTAGGCGGTGACATGGCTGAAACTACTGAGGGTGCGAAGCTCAGAATGAGTCCGTGCACATTGTATGTGTGTGTGAAAAGGGGAACTGTTTTATGTGATACAAAGAGCTGTAGAGACGTTGTGTGTGTTATGTGTGTGTCAGCAGCTCCGTTCTGCATGTGAGGAGCAGTAAAGCCTGTCCCCTGGTGACTGGGCCTGCTTGCTGGGTGACAGATAGCCCAGGGAGAGAGGGGACACCAGGCTGTTTAGCTGATAATTAAGGGGGTTTTATCTTAATTTGAGCTGTTACTCTCTATCCTCTCCTGTGATTTATGAGTTGTTGGCCAGCCCTGCTCCCCTGCTCTGCCCCTTAGCACTGGGAACAAGACAAAGAAACCTCTTCCCTCTGTACACATATAACACACATTAATAAATTACGCATGTACAAGGTGTGCATTGTTACCAGCGCAAACTCTGAAGCGCTGACGCACAAACTGATAATTACACTATTCCCAAGGAAGACGCTCGCACATGAGATCTCAAAGGAGTGCAAAAGCTCAAAGCACACAATATCAGCACGCTGGCTGATTGATATCTGCCTGCAGTGGTGCAGCGAGTCTCTCTTATGGCCTTTATTCTCCTCAGTGAGGCTCTGGTAGTAATGAATCATAAGAGAAAATGGGCTGAAGGTTTAACCTCTCACCAGCTGGCCCAGGAGAGACATAGAGAGCGGCGGAGGATTGAGTTCCTCTGAGGTGGAGTGACCGCAGGCAAGAGTTAACTCGATCTTCAGTTGGGTGGGGTGTGAGGTGAAGAGGCGGCACGGCGGAGGGGTGGGGTGGGTGGCTGGTGGTGGGGGGGTTGTACAGGCAAACAATGCAAGCCACTGTTCTCAACCTATCACCCCCTGGGGTCACAGAGGAGAAGACATGCTAGTGCAACCTCATCTCCTCCAGTCGCCTCTCACATAAAGGCCGGGGATTTCTCCAGCGCCCCAGCTCGGATGTTGTTTTTACCCAGATTGTGGGTAGGTCTTTTGGCCAAGCGTGTTTCAGACTGTGCTGTAATAATCCCACAGGTATTTGGCTGGAGGGAGGGACCTTCACACCTCCACCAAAAAGCGCAAAAAGAGTGTGGACATGCAGGTGTGTAACCAAAGACGTCACACACTCTCTGTGTTTCTTGTCGAGCAGTTTTTGACTGAACTTTTCCAGTTAGTCGACATTCAGGAGATATTTTGTGCAGGTAGTAAACCTTCCATCTTTGTTAAATCTAAAGCTGCCAAAACAAGTTTGAAACTGGTAAGACAAATAATAAAAATACATAAACAAGAGGAATTTGTCTGGGATATTCTGTTCTCTGTAGATGCCAAATATGACAAAACTTCAACAACGTCATCAGAGGATAGATAGATAGATGTGTACAGCACCAGACCGTCTTCCACTGACCCTCAACCCTTTTGAGTCACAAACCTGTTGATGTCTTTAAAAGGGCCCTCCTCTTTTCTTACCTCTTATCTCTTTTCTGGTGGGGGGAGTGAAGAGGTGCAAAGGAAGTAGAGGTTTCAGCCACAGGCGAATCATCTTCTCAGACCTTGAAACCTCATATGTCCCCTCCTCCATCCAGCTCTTAACTTTCACCCCTGACCCTGTCACACCCTCCTCTGGGCTCTAGCAACAACAAAAGAAGGAGATTAGGGAAATCGACAGGCTAGAGGGGATTACTGTAGCCTTTTCATTTTAGCCTGCGCCCACAGTTGACACAATCTGTTAGCAGCACTTCAACTTAATCTGAGATCAGTTTACTTTTTAGTTTGTGTATTTATGTTAGCCATGGTTTGTACATAGGCTTAATTGTAGCAAAGTCCACAGAAATAACAGACACCATCAGTTTCATGTTTGCCTGGCATGTGCATTTCATTTACAAGCCTTAGATTAATAAACATGCACAACCGCACGCGACACAAGTGTGATCAACTAGCTCAGCTGAGGGAAATGTTGACATGTGTTTGCTACTTTTTTTTTTTATCAACTTCAGAGGCCGTCTCTGTATAGACACGAAATCCAGGAAGTGGAGAATCCAACAGGAAGTTGGTGGAGGGAGTGACTGGTGACCTAAAGAGGTGCTAAGGCGCTAAAGAGGCGCACAGCTTCATAGCCATCTTTATAGAGTATTACACATAAGGCTGCAGTGATCCACAGTTCATAAAAACTCTTGAGTTACTGGACCAAGCTGGCTGCAAGGTAGCGACTGGGTCGGTACGTTGTATGACAATAATCAATAAAATGTACACCTGTGCCTCTCAGTTACACTCAAGTCCTTCCATTTCTCTCTCCTTCTCACTCTCCCATTTTCTTTCCCTCTGTTAGCACGTGAAGCACCCCTGAATCGCTTTGATTCTCAGTCTCTGGCACAAAGTCAAAACTGTGTGCTCGACCCTCTAGAAGCACGTCTGCTAACCGTTAAGCCGTTTAGCTGCTAATACCAACAACAAACACTCTTTCTGTGCTGGCCCTGGGCATGGAGCACTGTTAGCTGCCTGTGAGGGAGGTCAGACAACTCTATAATCGGAATCTACCCATCTGCCCTCTGCTCTCCCACACTGAGCAGCAGGTTGGGCTCCTCGGCAGGGGACTAAATGGGACATGGGGACACAGATGCCCATTGACACTGGCCCGTTCAGGGAGCTTAAACCCCAGTATCGCCACGCAATGAGCTCAATGAGCAAATCATTTAATGATGTGTACTTTGCCTGCGCGTGTGGACGCACATGTGTCGCACTTGTGAGTAGGAGTAAATGTGTGTATGTGTGAGAGCGGGTGTTATGAACATGCGTAATTGTGTGCGGAGAGGTGTGTATATGCCGGTATATTTATGAAGTGCTAGATCAGACATTTAATTTGCCACAGCCTAGTGAATGTGCAGAGAGGCGTCTCGGTAGATGCGTGCTGTCACCACCCTCTCCGCCCCCTTTCTGCCTACCAGCATTCCTTCTCCTCCACAAGTCTCCAACTCTTATTCTCTCTGCTCTTCTTTCACAATCCCTTCCTCAACCCTGCCCCCTCTCCCCTGTTCCTGCACCCCATGCTGGGGCTAATTTTAGAGCTTCTTCCCTGGATCCCAGCATCCATCTGGAGGTGTCTCTCCACCCCTGCCTAGCTGAGCAGCATTTCTCATGGATGTGCTCCACAGAGTGCCCCGGCGCTCCTCCAGGGCATGTAAAAGGTGTGCTGAAGGGGAGGTAAGATGGAGTAATGGGGAAAACGGGGGTGGAAGCAGGTTAGCTCACAGCTCTATGCTCTTTAACCATGCCAAGGTGCCATGGTAACAGAAATCTACCTCCCTAATGGATGATTTTCCTCATTCTCTTCCTTTGCTTTTGTTTTTCCCCTCTTTACTGTTCGCCCTATTCACTGGAAGAGTGCAGTTCTCCACACGGGAATATAAACTCACAGGTGATTGGCTGAGCAAAATCCCTGGTGATCTATTAGCAGTTAGACAGTACACCACATAGAGCAGTGAACGGACTAAGAGGCAGCTTTCTGTCAGACAAACTGAAATGGGACACACAGCTGAATAAATACCCGCTACAGTTTCCTTACATGCATTTATGCATTTAATGTGTCATAAAAGGGATAATGTTGCCACGCATGTGGTTAAAACTCTGGCTGTAATGTCCTTTTAACCACTCTATGAGCAATGTTAAAATAGAAAATGGGGTCTCCTTGAAGTGACTGTTTTTATCCTGAACATTTCAAAATTAAGAAACTAATCAGTAAATAAAATAAATAAAATCTTGATTTATTAGATTATTTTCCAAGATTTTGCTTAATAAAAAATATATTTAATCCAGATTTGTTTTCAAATTTAAAGTGGGCATAGGTAAATATATCTTCCATTCAAGCAAAGTAAATTTGTCAGTTTTGTTTCTTTGCACGGCTTTTGCTGCATGCATGCTGCTTCATGTTAGCCCGCACAGAGAAGCACAGTAGAAAAAGTGCAACAAGTAAATGTTATTCTTTCCTGGAATCAGGTTTCTCTAATACTTGTGTGACAAGCTGTAATTGAATTTAGGACTGTTTTACCAGCAGACAACCTTGATCTCGATGACCGCTGTGCTGCCTATAAAAAGCCACAGCAGAAAGTTACAAAACAAACTGGGCAATGTCTCACTTTGTCGTCTGTCCGCCTAGATTTGCTTTCTTGTTGTTGTTTTTGTCCTAGCTTTTGGGCCAAATCCTTACATGTAGGCATTCATTCAACTGCTCTAACAAGCCTACTGGGGCATAAGCTGAGCTATCTGTGGGACATGAATCGGACCTGGCCAAGGGCACAAATCACAGGGAAAGAAGAGGAGAGACCCTGACAGCAGAGGGCTGCGGCTCAGCTTTCTCCCTCCTCCCCTTTGCTCCTTGGTGGATTTTCTGCTTTTCCTGCTCTCTGTACTTGCTGTTGAGAGCTCTGACTTGGCTTGTTAAAATTAATCTCCATGCACGACGAGGGAAGAGGACAGTTGTTTCTCTTGCCGGGACTACTGTGAGCTGTGCTTTTGAGGGAGCTTGCGCATCAGCCTGTGTGTGTGTGTGTGTATGTGTGTCATTTTGGACGGAGCTGGGATGTGATTCATCATGTGGTGGTCAGGCGGACTCAACAGGCATAACCACAGCCAGCCACACCAAGCCATCTGAGACCATGCAGTGCTGTCGGTTGGCTGCTCTCTACACACAGCATCACTCCAAACACCCCGGGGAGGCAACAGAGGTGGCGTGTGAAACGCACATGGGAACGGCTGGAGGGTGCATGAGCTCAGATATCTGCTTGCTGATGTGCGCGTGCATTGACTGGATGTATGTTTGTGGATGTTTGATTTCACAAGCATGCGTGTTTGTCTAAATCCGTGGCTGCGGACGCATCTGAAAAGGGTCTGAGAAAAAGCGAGGCAGAAGCACGTTCCATGTGCCTTTATTTATGTCTTTCTTTCCATGGCTTGCCTGTGGAGGAAGTTTCCGGCTGTGGCCGAGGCCTCAGGTTGCTGAGACGGCGTGGTGGTGGGGGCTGCGTTTCTGTCCTCTCTTCTTCTCCGTTGCTCCATCCCTCTCTTCCTCTGTTACTCTTTCTCCCTATGGATTGAGCTGAAGGACATGTCACCACAACAGTGAACTGGATGAGACAAGCCCACATCCCTCCCTCCCTCCCTCCCTCCCCCGTCAGCCTCCCAACATCCCTCCCTATGCCTCCTCCCTCCACACACACACGCTTTTTTTTTTTTTTTTCATTCTGTCCCTGCAAACACAAACACATAAACAAACTCAATTAGCTAATGACACTGGCCTGGCCATTGGGTGGTCCTAATTAACGTTTACTGGCTGCCTGATGTCAGCTCTCAGGCAGTGATTAATAACTAGCCCCCTACCAGCACACACACATACACACACACACACACACTTAGAGGCAGTGTGCTTTCTTTCACATTATGATATTACCATGCAACTGTCTAAGGCTCCAACCACTCAACATGTGCTGGTTGGCCACTAACCAAACCTGTTTTTTTTTTTTTTTTTAAATAGTAGACAGCACTCCTGAGCAGTGGAAGCTGTAATGTGATCATTAAATCCTCTGTGCTGTAAAACAGATTAGAGCCTGCAGGGAGTACGGTGGAGTAGTAAGAGGCTCTGTCCAAACATATCGGACCCTGCAGACGGTGTGTGAACAGGCCCTGTGGAACGCTTCTCAGGAAAGACTGCTGTTTAGCTAGCAAAGGGTTAACATCTGTAGGGCTTGCAGACTCCCTGCGTGTGACGCACTGTCTCGATGAGGGAAAGTCTAACAGGAAAGGCAGTCTAAAAAAGGTCCCTGTGCAGCAAGGGCCCAAGGTACGTTTTCTTTGGAACTCTTCTTGCATTTTTTGCACTTGTTTTTCCAATTTGCTTAACTACAGTTCAATGGTTTTTGAATTTGCAGATTGCTGCACGGTCCGTCCATTGATTTTGATGCTGGGAGCTTAATCTTTGATTGCTATTGTGGGACTAATTCTGCGTATTTTTCTGTTTTATCTAGATGTTTGGCGTGAGTCCCACTTGCCCGCCCTGGGCCCCACTAACAGTCCGCCACTCTTGCGTCCTTGTTGCCCATAAGTTCACCCTGCCGTTGGTGCACAATCCCCCTAAGCGGCTCAGAGATTTCTGGTGATAAAACGGCATCGCACCTGACCCAAAGGCTCCACGTGTTTGTATGTGTGTGTGTGTGTGTGTGTGTGTGTGTTTGTGTGTGCGTGCGCGCGCGCGTGTGTGTGAATGCGAATGAGGTCAGTTGGGAGGGTGGACACAGCAGTGACAGGGCTTCATATGTTAATATGCTGCACATGTGGCTCTGGCATTGGAGGGCTGGGGTGGTCAGAATGACCCCCTACCCATTTCCACCCCATCCCATTCATCCCCACTGAATGTGGCTCTCCATTCACGCTGCTTTCACAGAGGAGGGAGAGAAGGAGGGAGGAGGTGGAGGAGGAGAGGGAGGGGGAGGAGGTCCGGGAGGAGGGACCGTGGTCACAGAGGGAGAGAGGTGGTCTTTCTCTTCTCTCTGGCTCAGAGAGAAGGAAAAACAATTGGTGTGCAAATGGATGCCTCTCCTTATTTCTAGATGATTCCCCTCCCTTCCTTCTTCCCCTCTGTCTTTTTTTCCCCTCACTCCATCCCTCCTTCCTGCAGCCTCTTAAGGTTTAAAAAGACGAGCAGAGTCTAGATGAGGGCTATTGGTGGATCATCAGTGTAAAATCTAAACAAATATAGCAGAGAGTGTATTTTGTCGGTGTGTGAATACAATGTTTTTTTTTTTGGTTTTTTTTTAATGCGTTTGTGTGTGTGCATGTGTGTGCATGCTGTGTCTGTGTGCTAGCTATCCTGTCAAAGGAGACAGGCCCCCAGTGTCCTCTGTAATTTTCATAGGTCAGAACTGACAATGGCTACTTTGATAGAGAAGCTGTGGAGATGTAAATCAGCCAATGGAGGGAGACAAAACAACTGTCCTCCCACTGGCCCCCACACCCTACCGAAAAGGGGAATTTAGATTTAAAAGAGTGTGTGAGTGAGCAACACAAGAGAAAGAAAGCACAAGAAAGACATCCCTTCTGCCTCTGTTTTGATGATAGTCTCCTTTTCAGATACTCAGCGAGTTGGCGGCAGAAGCGAAGGAGGTGGGGGGCAGCAAAGGTTGCTAAAGGTGCTAAATGAGCTATTTTAGTCAGACAACCTCATTCCTGGGAAAGTTTGGAGCATCTTCTCTATTGCCTGGCACCTGGAGTGGGTCGCTGGGAAGCAGAACAATAACACTGAGGTTGGTGGGTCATTGCAGTAGGGTCCAGCTCAGCTCCAGACGTGGACACGCTCCAGGCCTCCCTTAATCCCATCACTACAGCAGCCCTGGGGCTGAAAAGACCCTCCGGAGACGGTGGGAAAGCCTCCAGAAGCAGCAGTCACATTTAGAATATGCCTCTGTAGTTAATGTAAATAAGCTTATATGAGAACAGCAATAAAAAACGTGAACCTCCCCCCCAATATGAGACAGAGATACCAGCGGCTAAAGTTTGCGTAAAGTGTTGTATTTAAATGGATCACAGAGAGAACAGCAACAAGATAAAGTTGTGAACAGCAACAAATTAGAGATAAAACAAAATTATTTAGGACTTCATAAGTAGAGATTAAAGTCATAAAGATGCCAAAATAATGGATTTGTCCCCAATATGCCCCAAAGGCTGAGGAGTATGGAATCTGCCCAATTTAGGAAAAGGATGACAAATTGCTTTTTGAGTCTAGTTCAGGGCGTAGACGCAGAGAATGAGGGAGGGCCAAAAACACTAGTGAGTATAGATTACTAGGGCATGCTTACCTTCATACCACATAGGTTGCACACAAAAGGAATGCGAACATGGGGAGGGAGTATCGCTTGCAAACGCGCCCCCACTGACAGTTGTGGTCACCAAGTATGGTATGTGTGGAGTTTTTTTTTTTTTTTTTAGTGAGTGCTGCAGGGCCGGGCCTCCAAGTGTGAATGAACAGCGAGGCGGTCAGGCAGACAGACAGTGGTCAGAGATAAGCAGATGAAAGCCCTGGGGATGGCTGGTGGGACAGAGATTGATCCATCAAAGTCTGCAGACAGCCTATGTGACATTTGATGCCAAACTCATGAAAACAGCACATTTAGAGAAGCAAACGTGTGAAACGAGACCCAGGAAATAAATCTTTCTGTTCATTTTATCTAGATTTTTTTTTTTTTTCTGTTTTCGCTGTCAAAAACAGAGAGATATGAATTCCTCTGGCTTAATTTGACGTTGGTTTAAAAAAAAAAAAACGGATCAATGCAGAGGTGATAACATCATAAAATAAGAAAATATCTCAGGATAAAGGTAAAAAAAGAGAGATTTCATTAAGACAGAAGGATTAAATGATTTTTAGTTAACTTAAATTGAAGTACTGAGGAGGAAGCTGCTGTCAGGAGAATTGCTTTTAACTTCTGGTGAGTTTTATGAATTTTACCCAAACTGGATTTTTCATTATACAAGGAGTATGTTTCATGACTCCAGGGATCAGGAAATCCACTGAAATCCTAAGTATAAATTTAATAAATAAATAAAAAATGTATAAAACACAATGAGTTTGAGTACTAGTGAAGATGAAAATATAGTAATTTGTCTCTTTTTGGGGTCTGTATTCATTTGGAGCTCATCTGTTTACTGTTTGCATGCAGGAGTACAGCCTGAAAACCACCAGTGGAAATTGCTATTAGATAATGAACTCAGTTCACTTCCAGTAGGTGCCAAACAGCCTGAGGGTTCAGAGCAGTCAAGTAACAACAACTCCTGGGTATACGGTGCAGCTGACAACAAGTACAGACCATCTTGGAAAAGGGCAACATACCTCATTAAAATGTATATCATGATTGTGCAGAGTGGTGATTCAGTCATGGAACCATCCTGTAAATGGTACAAATCCATACAAGGCTGTCATAGGGATATCATTTTCTACTATTGATTCCATTTTTATGAGCATAAACTTTATGGGCTGCAGTAAAATGTTGATTTCAGCAATTGGATATTATGACGGCCCATTTTGGTCATTTAATGGCCCGCACATTCACTGTACGGGACCCCGTGAGGGCGCCTGTGGTTACTCACTCCTGGCTTGGGTCTGTTGCGCAGTGTAGCTTTACTCGGGATGTGATCCTGGCATTGGGAAGCAGTGTGAGAGAGTTTGCTCAAAACTCCTATGCTGTGGGAGCCACACATCAAGACACAGAGAGCGCTCTGTTCCAAATATCTGAGGAAGAAGAGCAGGAAAACGATGGCACTGAGGAGTCATGAAAAAGTGTCTTTGTGTCAGAGGGTTGAAAAACAGCCCATTTAGAGTGGTCTGCCTATTAGCTGAACAAAGAAAAGGGTCTGTCTCTGAAATCTGCTGCAAAGACTATTTAGTGTGTATACTGTATCAAGGGACAGCAAACAGGATCTTCTTTTTGCGCCCGTCTCTGGCCGTCCCCCATCTTCTTAGAAAGGACTCATCCTTTCTCTGTATTCCTCCTCTGGGCCCACAATCCTCTCTGGCCCCTTTCTCTCCTCCATTCATCTTCTCATCTAAGCTTCCCTGAAAACACCCATTTTCTTCAAGCAAAAAACTGCAAGATAGTTTTATCTGTAAGCTACACGAGCAGTGAGCGCAACACAGCTAACTTAAATGAACTGTGTGATCTCTGTTGTCTGGCTAAAATCATTATGACAGGGCCGGTGGTTGTTATGTCCCCCAGTGACCTCCTTTTCTCATTTTGTTCTCCATCCCTCTTTTCCTCTCTCTTCCATCCAGATTTAAGTCACGTTAACACCACTCATGATTCTCATATCTCTTAAATCTAGCTTGCAGCTATATATGACACTGCTTTGTCATTTTTTGACATAGACATGTTGTCTTTAAGGCGTCTAGTCGATGTGATCGTGAGGGACACAGCTGTGACTCCATGCCTGCTTTTTGACCACAGGGCAGTTTGGTCGCGTTGCACATTGTTTATTTGTGCCCGCGTGTGAGGCAAGGAAACATTACTCTTCTGTCCGGCATGATAGTTATTTTGTGGGCATGTTGGGTGTGTCAAAACTAATTAAGTCACATGTTCGTGAGCCGGGGTGTAAAATGAATCACTCTCACTTTTGAGGTATTTAACGAGGTTTGAAGGCAGTCTGTGGTATATTAACTAAACTCATGTGACTCATGGGAGTGCCTTTCAGTTCAATGTTTATTGGGTTTAAACCGCACCTCTGGTTTCGACACAGAACAGGTAAGACAACTGCTGAAGCACTGGGCTTCGAAGAAAACCCTATACTCTATAATCACACACAGCCACACGCTGACACGGTTTTGTTTGTTTATGCCCTCACATTTATATGTTTTTTACAGAAAAACTACAGTATAAACAACATATACCGATCAGGCATAACATTATGACTACCTTCCTAATATTGTCTAGGTCCCCCTTGCGGCCTCCAAAACAGTTGTGACTCATCAGAGAATGGACATGGGTCTTCTGAGGGTGTCCTGTGTTGTCTAGCAACAGAATGTTGTTAGTGGGGGCCTTTAGGTCCTATGGATTGAGAGGAGGGGCCTCTGTGGATCAGGCTTGTTCCAGTGCATCCCACAGCTAACTGATCAGTTTGGGATGTAGTGAATTTGGAGGCCAGGCCAACACCTTGTGCTGTTCTTCATGTTTTTTTTTTTAGTTGTTCCTAAACTGTTTTTGTGTGTGTGCCTGTGTTAGCCTCCATCCTGCTGGGGATGAGTGCTGCCATCAAGGAGTGTCACTGCTCTGTTCTGGTATGCTATTTACTCTCCCCGTCAGTGGTTTTAATGTTATGGCTGACTGGTGCACACACTGTATGCATTCACGTGTTACAGCTGCCAAATTCCCCCCAGGCTGGAACACAGGAAGCTTCCTGTCATAAAGGGGAATGTGACCTCACCTGTACGGCTGCTGCTGCTTCCAGTGACTCATGGACACCTGTGTTGCTGGTGAACTCTGGCCTGTCAGCATCTGAGCTAAGGCTTTTGTCACTAATGCATCTTAATCTTATTGTTCATCAAGTAACCGCTGATTCACACCTGTTTTAGTGTAGATAATTTACCTGCCTTTCCTACATTCATGACCAGTCATGACATGAAAAAAAAAAAGTGCTTTCTGATTTGAATGAACACATTCAAAGTAAAGGTAACAGTTTGTTAATGTAGAAGGTGACATGACTGAAGGTCCCCACTTAACACTATTAAATATACACATTAAAATATCCCTACAACATAAAAATATAAATAAATGTACATTGCACAATGTCCTTGGTAAGCTTGTCCCAGGCCAGCACTTCCAGTGAGAAAATCAAAAACAACAGCAGAAGGCTGAACAAGTGTGAATGAGAAAAACATTGAGGGGAAGCTTTGGTGTCTGTTCTCAAGTCAGGAGGCGACTGGAGGTGAGTTTTTAAATGTCAGTTTTAATATCTGTCAAGGTAGTATGCTAACTAACGTTAGCCTAGAGGGCTAGAATATTTACCGTTCCTTTACAACACCGTCACCCGCTCCTTGAAGAGTAGTTTCTCTCGTTGGTTGCTATCCAGATTTTAAATCTATCCAACATGTTTGATGTTAATCGGGATGAGTCTGCGAGCAGTTTGGGATGTTTTAAGAGCGGAGTGAATCTGGGGATAAATCGGCCCTAAACACCTGCAGCCTGAGCTTAGCACGAGGGAATAAATCAACAGACGTCACAGATAACAGCTAAATGTTAGCAACTCTTTGCAACAGTTTGTTTGTGATCTGACCTTATTACACCAGGAGCAGATCAGATGGAGTCCCCCATATGATGTGCTGACCATAGCCGAGGTATTCCACCACTACTAGCATGATTCATAAATATTTTAGCATTCTTTTTTCCTATAATGCCTCAGAGGGTGCCTGCAGTCAGGAAATAATCATCATTAGGTGGCACAAGGTATAGGCAATCAATAGCAGGACCTCTGATTGACATGCCAATGTTTTTAAAGTCTCTCGAAGCACTTTTCTCTGGGCTGACAGATTTCCAGGAATTTTGAACGCACCCCCTCCACTCTCGCCCCCTCTTCCTATCTTGATATTGAATATTTGCCTCAAGACCATGTTATCGAAAGGTTGTGTTATGCTCAGCCGCAGCTCTAAACCATACAGTACAATGTGTATCTTTCCACAGTCTAATTTTAAATCCTTGGCAAGCATTTGTAGGAGGAGGCACTGGTTAGTCTACTCCCAGTCTAAGCACTGAGCAGTTTGGCACCATCTGCTTGAATTTGTGTAGGACAGTAAGGATCAGTCCAAGGAATGTTGTACTGATGCCATGTTTTATATTCTAAGGGCTTAGGTTTTTGCTTAGTATCTCAACAGAAAAGAACCACATGTATATCTGAGACACACGTTGGGTTTAGTATAATTTGTCAGCAAGTGTGTGGACAGAAATTATGATGTGAAATCCAAGAGAATTATTTAAGTGAAATACAGAACAATCAGCAAATCTGAAAGCCAAAGGTCTGAGATAGTCCCTAGCTAGGTTTCCAGGAGTGAGTTATTCCACAGAAACAGGATGTGGATGTGCATTTCTTAGCTCCCTGCTGTATAATGCACTGTCAGGAGATGTCACAACCTGTGAGGAATAATCCATACGGTCTCTCTCCTCTGCTCTGCTCCTCCGTGTTCACCTTCTTTCCTCCTGCTTCTGTTGGATCTATCCTTCCTACCCCCAGCTGTTTGAGGAGAGGGGCAAGAATAGTGTGAATAAGTAGCATCGAGAACACAGAATGAGAGAATGGGAGAAGGTGAAAGTGAGAGTCTCCTTCTACAGTGACTGTATAGAACATGATGTGCACTTATGTGCTTTGTACTTCGCGGAGCTGCCCTTTATGCTCATAGATTTTCAGATGATGTTGGTAAGGAATCAATGAGACACAGCCGGTACCAGGAATGCAAGTCCTTTGGAGGAAAGCTGCAGTTAGATAGTATTGGGAAATAGATTTTCCTCAGCCCTCCGCTCCTCCTTCACCAGCACGAGCTCCACAAGCTTTCTCTTCAATACTTACTGCAATTACTTCACAGTCAGCGGAGAGAGATGGAGACTTGGCAGAGTGAATTTGCGTGTGTCTGAGTTGAGGGAGAGGTACCATGGATGAAGGGTATTGTAATTTAGGTGGCCGGTGTATATGTCCAGGTGTTCCCCCATTCAACAGAAACATGTATAACAACATTTCCCAGAAACCCCTGTTGTCACATTCCGTGCATGTGCAGGCATGTGGAAATGGACACACACATGCACACACATAGTTTGTGTTTTATCCCCTTAGGAATCTTGAGGAAGGTGTCAGGTCCATCTCTGGCCTGTCTCTGGTCTATCTCTGGCTCTACGCACAAGCTTCCTTCTCCTCCCCTTCTCTGTCTCTGTCTCTCTCTCTCTCTCTCTCTCTCTCTCATTCCCTCCATTTCTCCCCCCTCCTCTTCCTCCTCCAGGCTTCACTGTTATCGCTCTCCTTTCCTATCCTCCCTGTCTTCCTCTCTCTCTTCCCCCTCCACTCCTCTCGGCCTCCCTATCTCCTCTCCCCTACTCATTTCTCCCGCTCTCTCACTCCCTGCCTCTCTTCCCTCCTCTCCCAGACCTCTCTATCTTCGCTCTCCTCCCTCATCTTTATGTGTCTGCCTCTCTCCTTCCCGTCTTCTCTCCTTTTTTCCTCCTGTCCTCCTCCAGGTCTCTCTGTCTTCCCTCTTTGCCTCTAATTCTCCGAGCCTCTCCTGCTCCCCGCTCGCTTCACACTGCAACAATAAATTACGCACAAACTCAATGTACATCTCTTTGTTCTCCCCGCCAGATAATTCAATTCATTTTAGCCAGGCTCTGCATTCTGAATGATGAATGCATTGACTATGCAATTAAACAGGGCTATGCATTAAAGCGCTCCCCAGTAAGCTCCCGTACATGCTCATATACTCTCTTAGACCAGTATTCAAATGCAGCCATGTATCAGCAGAGAAGCACATGCAGAAAAATAATTCACTCATTTTCACATGTTCTATCCTCATTATAGTGTAATATAGCTTCCTGTTTTTCAGCTATTTCCACACATTCATTGATATTCTGATTGTCCTTGCAGGAACGAATGCAGGGACCAGAGTGTCTCTTATTCCCGAATCTTAAAAGACATGGAAGAAAATGTAGATGCTATATAACATGGGTGACAGTGCTGCGGCTTCCGTCCCACAGTAAAGCAGATGGAGAACTCTGCATATCATTTGGGGTTTACGGCACTTTGCAGAGAGGTGTCTTTCCAGAGGTGACCCTTCAGTCCTTGGAGCCATTGATGGGTGGTTTCTCCTCTGTCCTCCATCTTCATCTCTGCCTGTGGTTTCCTGTGGTGTGATTAATGTTTGCTCAACTACATCCAGCCTGCATATGTTCATATTTGGCTGTCAAGACACGAGGGCAGTGTCAGTCAACGGTTGGGACTGGATTAAACGGCGTAGGATGGCACTGGTGGAGCAGGCAGACTCATGCCCAGGTGTGTGGAGCTTGAACGTTTGGTGATCAGAACTCTCTGGGGCCAAGTTGGAGTGATATGCCGAGATAATGATCAGGGCCAAGGGCAGAGTGAAGAAGAGACTGTAGAGATACCTGAGCGGAGAAGGTGAAGTTCTGGGAATCTTCATTTCCTTCCACAGGAGGAGAAGAAAGAGAGATTTACACTGTCACCTGTGCTGCACATTGTCCCCAAGACGGGCGCCCACTTTAAATGCTGTGGGATTGTGGGAAGGCAGGAGGTGATTAATGGGGCGTGTGTAAACAAAGCCCTTGAAACAAAAGCGAGAGTGTAAAGAATAGAGATAAGGCTCGACTCCAGTCAAGTTTGGCATCATCCCTCTTCCACTAACGACCTCTACTGTCGCCCAGTGATGGCGGGGGCAGTGAGGATGGGGGGACCTTAGAATGGAAAGAAAGAGAGTAAAAGAAGCCCTGACATGCACATTCATTCTTTAAATGAAAAGAGATAATTGTGAGAGGAACCGACCTGTCTTCATTCTTTGAATAAATAAAAACGCATGACCTGCCTGAAATATGGACAATGCCATTACTGATTTAATTTGAATAGACCACTTGTTATTGTGCCTTGCTGCTGCTTGCTGTGAATGCTAAAACGGGAAACGTGACTTAAAAACAGCGGAGGGGAAGATAAACCCAGCTTGCTAAAAAAAACAAAAACATATGCAAAACAGGTCAGGTAGATATATGTGTCAAACACAGGTGAGATAGTCACTTTTACAACATTACACACTGGACTTTATGAAATCTATTTGTAGCCTTTATATGCAATTCATCTAGCGATGCCACACTCACTCCATCTCGTATCATTATGACCATAATCATAAAATGAACCACTCTGAAGATGAGCTGCACCAGTCCTTACACCTTTTCTCCCCCCCTTATCTTTTCTTCTTTCATCAGCCTCAGTGTGGTCAGCGAGAGGAAAAAAAAATTGTTTAGTAAGCACGATAAATCACAACAACAAGCCCTGAGTCTTAACGGCTGAAAGCTTAGTCATTTACACTCTTCAATATAATGGTCCCATACAGGCCTTAATCTAATATATTTGACAAAAGCTGACCAATTAAACAGATTGATTTCTCACAATGATGTAAGCACGCTATAATCAACACAGGCTTGTTCTCTGCCGATTTATGAATCCCAGCCTGTCAACCTGTGGCCCAGCCTTGTGTTTACATAATGATATAATGGAAGAGAAGGCGTCTATGTCCTCCCCTCCACATAGTTTAGATAAGGCGAGTTAGCCTCCCCACTGCTCCATCCAAAACCCCTATCTGTGGGCAGGCTGTCTCATTCCACAAAGCATCTCTCACCACATAGCGAGGGACCTAAATCACTCAAAGGCATATCACCCAGTGCATAATGCCCTGGATGCTCTACTCATATGGACGACTATGTGGGATCGAGGGGAAGGAATTCTGGGGAGAGATTGAAATTAGGAGGCCAAATGAGTCATGAGTTGTAGCTTTCTTGTTGACTGAACACAGTCAGGTAGAGCTGCTTGGTTCCTGTCATGTCCCATCCCTCTAGTGTAGTCGTGTCAAATATGGCAGGTACAGCAACGGGTCAAGGAGAGAGGCAAGCAGCCATCTGATTACCCCACAACCATAAAGCACCCCAGCACTGGAGACACAACTGGCGGTATGTGTGCATCCGCGCAGCTCTGGGGTTCAGCGGTGATCAAAACTTCATGTTCATCGTCTATATATTTCTGATAATGTGTGTTACCAGGTGGAACTGATGTATTTAGGCACATGTCAGCATGTCAAACTGTCATGTGCATATTTACGAATATAATGCAGCTGGCAACACAGATTACACGCATCCATGTCGTATATGATACATCTGTGACATGCTTCGCTTTTTGTGTATTTCAGTTTATTTATGTTTAGTTGTTTGTCGTCAGCGCGTCTGTATGTGTCAGGGAGCTGAGCGAATGCACCAGCCAATTCATCCCGTCATCCATACAGTGCTTCCCTGTCTCCTAGCAACTCGCCAAGTGCCTGCGGCCGGCTGTTACCTTTCCGTCAGGACCTGTGATTTCTCCCGGTTGGAGTGAGGTGACTTTCATGTGTGATGTGTGTTTGAGAGCCCTCTTCCTATTTCCCCCCCTCCCATCCCTACCTTTCTCGACTGGTGCTACTGGGATGTAACGTGCAGGGGCAGCCCTGCTGTCGAATAGCATTGGTTCAGATTCCTGTTCACTCTACCCCCAAAGGCACTGCCTCTTTGAAACAGGGAAGACTTGAAAGAGTGGAATCACAGCGACTGATCATTGGATGTGGTGCAACAAGAGACAATTCAGAGGATCCTGTTGGAAGCGAACAGAAGCCAGAAAAAACGCAGAAAGAGAAGGTAAAAGAAGTAAAAGAAAGAGGTGAAATTTTTTGATGGGAACCAAGGGAAGTACAGATTAGACCAGTGTCCACCCACTTTTCAGCATTTGGTTGATGTTTCCAAAGAAATGGGTGTTGAACCATAGGCATCTGTACCAACACATGTATGTTAACATGCGCCACTGAAAGACTCGCGCAGGAACGTTAGAGTGCTCCATGGCAATGGACATTTTCAACACTTCATTCACACCAAAGAGCCACTTCAATAATTCATCACTCATTCTCTGCACAGTGCCTCTCCGCAGCAGGCTAACAGTTTTCAACACCCTTTAAACTCTACTTTCACACACACACACACACACACACACACACACACACACACACACACACACACGCACGCACACACGTCATCGTATATTGCAATGAAACTGAGAGCTCACAGAACCCCTTTGCTTTAGGAGAAATGCAAAAAAAGTCTCAATGATCTGGTGTTTTTGTTTCATCAAGGGAAGCTATATTTAATACTTTCCACACTACAGTGAACACGTCAAAACTTGTTTGATGTAATGTTGTTACCCCAAATACGATGTGAATTTTTTTATGCTTGAATTGCTGGAGTCTCACAGCGGCTTGTACTGACCTTATAATGACCCTTGATATGGCTACTCAGCAGCACCGTGCTTACAGTCTGAAAAGGGAGGCCTTAGAGGGATTTCAGGCCTGGCAGTGTTCACGACAGTTTGGGAGAGTGAGGTCATTGGTGTGTTATTTGGTTGTGAGCGTGTATGTCTGCGAGTGTGTGTTTGTATTGGTGAGTGTGTGGGCTTACATGTGTGGGATTTTTCATTGTGCCATGGGGATATGGGTTTGGAAAGGCTAATTTGGGTTTAAGGGCACTGGGCCCTTGCCAGGCGCACCAACCAATCTTGTATGCCATTTGTTATAGGACAGCCACAGCCTACATACACACATGCGCAAACATGCTACCAGCACCCCCAATACTGCCCCACCCCCACCTCCAGACCCCACCGTTCCCTGTGAACAGTCATTTGTTCAACAGTCACTTCAGCTATTAAACACTGAGCACTGAAACCAGTCCCAGCTTGTGTGTGTCATGTCATTCTCATATTTTGTACTCTTCATGCTCCACATTTAAGTTTATGAGTCTTTGCTCCCTCAGGTACACTTAATTATTCTGGTGATGAATGTTATTTTAAATGCAAATAGAAAATTTTGATTTTTTTTCTTTTTCCCCCCCAACTGTTCCCAAACTGTTTTTCTTTTTCAGGAGGCACGGGGGTGTTTGTGCTTTGCTTTCTCTATTTTAACTGATTGGAAGGCCATTTTTTAACTCTCACCGCCCCTCTGTCTTTGTTGTTGAAACAGTTGCTCCTGATTAGGGTCCAGTCCTGAGCCTCGAAAAGGATGGAGGATTGGTGGAGGGGCCACAGAGGCATCAATGACACAAATAGCTTTTCACTCTTCTTCCCCCCTTTTCTCTTTCTTTCCCCTCTTACTTAGACCCTGCCGTTTCCACCCCTCTCCATCTGCAGTCTGACCTCTGCTATTCTTCACTATGATTCCTGTGTGTTCAAAGGAGGCAGGATGTCAGTAATTGGAAGGGATGTGATGGAGCGGGGGGCCCCTCCTTGGGGCTGGAAGGCCCCCAGCGCTAGAGAGGTCAGAGAGAGCCTGTCTCACACTGACATGTAGGCTTGGACGGCAGCATCCAGCCACAACAGGCCTGAGGCAGCGCGATCAGCAGCAGCTCTGTCAGAAGAGGAGCAGAAGAGCAGAGGAAGGATCTGCTGCTGCTGCTGCAGTCAGCCGTTCCCACTCTATGTCTCCTGTTCTCTATAGTCCAGCACCCAAACTGTAGTGCTGTGCATGGCTCAGCTCACCACTTCAAGGTATCTTTCAAGATACTTTGTTGCCCCTGAGCTAACAACTAATTCTCCATTCTTATATACTTTTCAGTACTAATCTGCCCTCTACCTGTACGCCTTGTGGGCAGTGGGTGCACCTCTAATCAGCTGTGATCAAATTGCTGGGCTACAGGGAACGCTCCCGTTTGTCTTGCACACAGACACAGACACGGCGGAACGATTAGCACACCTCTTCAGACTGGCTTAGACCACAGAAGCGTGGAAAGTGCAGCTTAAGAGGCTACTTTAACCACATCAGCTTTAAATAAAGATGTCTGGACTCCATCAACATCAATAAGACCCTCGCCACCACTGCTCTGAACACACACCATACACAGGCTCAGCCATACACGTGCACTTCATACACTCAAACATGTTCTGACAGGCAGGCAGATGCTTGCACACACACACACGCACCTTCATGAGTACATGTGTATGTTTATGTGAAAAAACATGTGTGCGTGTGAAATGACATAAATTACATATTACACAGGCGCACAGAGTCAGTCTCTGCCTTCAGCATATGTCATCTTAAGTCGCCCATTTCGTTTGAGGGCTGTCCTGGTGGAGTACAAGGCTGATTTGGGGAAACACCCAGCTGACACATTAGCCCTGGCTTGCCATGACACAGAGCTGCCACTGCTCTCCTAAAACACTACCTGGGGCTTTTCCTGTGCCATTTGGGATTACCAGTGGACCACAACAGTGCCACACTACCCACCCACTGTCTCCTTAAAAACACTCGCACCCCACCCAAAGGTCCAGCATTTCCACAAGGATGTGGCAAGGCTGATGCCGGCCAATGTTACCGTCACGTTAACCCAATGGGGCTCTGTCTGCCTGTCTTGCCCTGGGGTGTGCCAAGCTTGGAAACCTTTTCCCAGGGGGACATGGCCTCCTGCTGGGTTCACAGCTCAGCCCCCACCCAATGTGCTAACCCCTCCCAGTTTCTTCATATGCCTCCAAAATTCACCCAAATCTGAGTGACTCCTCCTTTCTGTCTGTCTCCTCAAATCTTATTAGGTCAAGGTCATGAATAATGCTGAGAAATGACATCTTCATGCACACAAAGAAATTGTTTATGGTATTCATTGCATTGGTTTGAAACTATTATGTTGGATGTGTACATTTTATCTAAGGAATAATTTACTTTGGTGTGTTGGGAAAGCCAACTCCCAGCTTATATGCTTCTGTTTTCTGGCCAACATACAGCAGAGGGTTTGAAAGACCTCACCCGGAACATCACCTGACTTGAAGATCTACCCTTACACTGTAATGAACTGCCTCTGGAAATCAATCTGCTGTCTCCTGCTCAAGCAATATCATCTATTTGATCTTGATTATGCATCAGTGAACCAAAGAATTCAAATGAATGAGTAGCGCTGCATCTGTTAGCCATCCCTCTTTGTCATCCTGATGAAGACACAAGGGGTGAATAGTATAGATGACCTGATCATGGCAAAAGGAAAGGAGGCATGTTACAGGAGGTGAAACAAGAGGCGAGAGACCCAGGGAATCCAGGATACCTGAGCTGGCAACTTGAGCCCAAGAGAAAGAGAAAACCTCATCCCAGGGGAGAGTGGTAGGGCTGGAGGTAGCCACGGTATGAGACAAGGCCCAGGCTGGAGGACCAGCCAACACGCTGCTCATAGAGTAGGATGAGGTTTCACTTCAATGGGATTAACAGGTGAGCCAGGCTGGTGGCTCATTCAGATGTACAGTACACTGCATCTCATCAGGAGAACAGTCAAACATCTTTGTGTGGGATGTGCAAGATAAGGAGTGGTGTCCGGTGGTTTCAGTAAGAAAAAAAAAAGGGTTGTGAACTCAAACTGCAGGCTGGTATTCAATGCCTGCCCATTCCTTTGTTATCTCTCCTTGGCTGTAAAGCAGTCAGAGAAGTGGAAGGAATGTGAGGTATTTCCAGGCCTGGCTGTGTGTGTGTGTGTTGAGGAGGTTCAGGAGGGTGGTCAGTCAGTGCCCACTCAAAGCACTGCAGCAGCATGATGTCTCCCAACACACATAAAAGAAGCCTTGTCGAACACTTTACCTTCATTCACTTTCCTCTTAACATCGTTGTGTTTCCACATCCTTTTCTCCAATTTCTTTTCCTATGGCTCGTCTCTCTTTCCCCCGATCTCATTCACAAACACACACACAAACACACACACACACAATCCAGGCACGCGCAAACTGACTAAACTGTACTGGCGAAAATGATAATTATATAAATCTTAATTAGTTTCCAGGGATTAAAAGTGTGCAGATTTGGTGAGTGAAGAAAACACTAACAGCTTGAAACCATGATTATCTCACTGCGTAGGTATAAAATTGGGGTTAATACCTGAGATGAAACAAACAGCTTAAAAGTCCCAAACCTCCATGTGCCTGCCAGGGGATTCTGGCAGCATCACAGTGACAGAGAGTGAAATACAGTTCTATCACAGGAAGGAAAAAAACACAGAATATTCACATTTTATTCAAGAGACATTTTTCATCTTACTGGACTTTATAGGTCTCCTTACATTCTGTAAACAAAAGATGATAAACCGCATGTGCAGTAGTGTCTCGTATGACAGAAAATAAAAAATAGCATTGTTCAATGACAGATAAGGTTTTTGTGTTTTTTTTCATCCACAGTTTTGCTGCCCCCCCCCCCCCCCCCCCCCCCCCCCTCTCTCTCTGTCTGTCTGACCTTCCTCCTCCTCCTTTCAGCGTTAATGTGGTTAATGTACACAGCATTATTGAGAGTGTCTTGGAGCAGGATTCAGATATTAGGTGGCTCATTTGGTTAGCTCATTGACTGCTATCAGATTTCAGGTCGATGACCTTAATGACCAGACAGCAGCACAGAGCAGGTATGGAAAGTGGAGAAATGAACACCAGCGTGGTTGGTACATGGGTGAGCTAAATGCATGGGGATGTACATATGCAGGGATAGGTGTTTTACCCTGCACCACTATGTTAAGTTGCAGGAATAAGGGGCACAGAGAGACGGCTTAGGGTGAATTCCATATGACAAATATATATATATATGCTTGGATTTAACTAAGCAAATAGGTACGAGCCTCCTAGTGGGAAAATTACTGCATGGGCAGTGCTATGCTCTGGGGTTGCTGAAGTTGCTCAGGTAGGTTCAGCAACATCATGTGTCCAAAGAATGAGGTCAGCTGACTACCTGAATATACTGAATGACCAGGTTATTCCATCAATGGATTTGTTCTTCCCTGATGGCACGGGCATATTCCAAGATGACAATGTCAGGATTCATGGGGCTCAAATTGTGAAAGAGTGGTTCAGGGACCATGAGACATCATTTTCACACATGGATTGTCCACCACAGAGTCCAGACCTTAACCCCACAGGGAATCTTTGGGATGTGCTGGAGAATTCTTTGCACAGTGGTCCGAGTCTCAATCAATATCAATCATCAATACAAGATCGTGGTGAAAAATGAATGCAATACTAGATGGAAATAAATCTTGTGACGCTGCAGAAGATTATCGAAATAATGCCACAGCAAATGTGTGCTGTAATCAAAGCTAAAGGCGGTCCAACGGTATATTAGAGACTGTTTTTCTTTTTGGTGGCGACTTTTTTTTTGGACGGTGTATTATAAATTACAATGTGCAATGTTTTGACATCTTAAAATTCTTCAGCTCTATGAACCTATTTTTCTATCTGGACATCAACAGTTGACAAACTGAGGCAGAAATGCATCCAGTATATTTGTCTTTTTTCTGTTCTTTAATCTGTTTATGTCACATAATCATGGATGATTCATTATACTGACCATAACCCTGACTAACTATTTTTCCATCATTTTTTTGCTGAGATGCGTGACATTACTGTATTTGTGTGCTTACTATATATGTCGTGTGATAGTGTGACATGCCAATTTTCAGTGTACAAAATGTATACAGTATCAACTGCAAACATCAGGGCTTGCCTCAAGACTCAGGAACACCAAGACAAGACAGAGGCACAAGACGCTGCAGAGATGGTCCAAGTCCACTTACAAGTACAGTATGGACTGGTTTTTCAATGCTCTAACTTATCAGTCTAACCTAAGTACTATAGTGATAACAATACTAGATAACCCTGTCATTTAAAGAGGATGCAACATGTAATCAGCAACCAAATGAAATTGGGAGAAAAAGCTCAGCTGCAGTAAATAAACTGGGTTGTGTTTTGCTTAGCTGGCTTAGAGAGTCCAGTCTCAGAGAGAAATATATCCTGACATGTAGTCACTTGTGACAAAAATTAAATCACGTTTTAAAAATCATTTAATTATGCACGTGAATAAAAACGTAAAAACTTTTTAAAAACATACAAACCGAACAATGCAGGCTGCCGTATTATCACGCTTAAGGTCACAGTGAGCACTCTGGGTTCTGCTATAATTGCATTTACTGCGAGAGTACGACATGTTTTCTCCGTGAGTAGATTTGTAGCAAATCAGAAGGCTTAAACATGTAGAGAGGAACATGGCTCCACATTCTGATGCTAATGGGTGATACTTTGAACCCGAGACATTAATTAAAAAACACCAATACCTTGAAAGCAAAGCAACTTCATTTAATTACAGGCTTTGAAGAAGATTGGTGGAAACGTTGGATAGGAACACCTGCCGTTACATTTAGAACTGATTCAAGCATCCTGACCATGCTGGGATTAGTGGTGGAACAAAAGGTGGAAACCATAGATATATCATTTTTACTACTTGCTTAATAGGAATTACTAAGAAATTAGAATGGAAAAGCCCACAGTTTGACAGTCTGTACCTCTGACTGCCAAAAATTAGGTTTTCCTGCTCAGATGACTTTGCTTATAATATCAAACTTGACCTGGAGATTAAAGGCCACTCTCAGTACCGCAGAGTAAGTGCTAAAACATTGGCTTGATATGAGAAAAACTCTTAGACTAAAGTGAGGAACACACACCTGGTTTATGCCTTATCCTGCACCTCTCTCTTGCTATGTCTTGTAACAATAAGAATACAGTACTACCATGAATGCAAATTCCAACTATGCGGTCTGTTCAACTAAGAAAAATCAATATGTGAGCCACGTGGCAAGCAACCAACTAATGGAAATCATTTTTATACATTATTTTGACACCAGCAGCAAATACTGTGGACAATTGGCTATAATACAGTCTCAGTTGACTGACAAATATTTGAGTTTCTATAGTTTTATTTTTGCCTTTATCTATGTGGCACAATGATGCTTGAATCCAAAATGTTTTTGCATTATACCGAAACACACTGGCTGTCATGATACCATACAGGTCATGCAGTAGTGTGTTTTCTGCCTGCTAGCTGTATCTTAATAGCCTCCAATGTTTGCAGAAGGGAAAACCATCCATTTTGTTGCTGACCCCACACTTTTTTTTTTTTTGTTTACCTTTTTTTCTCTTTCTCTGTGTCTCCTTCCCTCTAACTTCCCTCTAGTCCCCCTTCTCCCCCCCTTCTCCATCTCCTTGGGTCATTAGCATGTTGCTGATGGGGGCCGGTCATCCATTGAGCGGTGCAGGGAGGTTTGGCTGGGGCTGCAGCGGGCCTGTCAGGGCAGGTCATTAAGAAAACGACGGGTCGTGGAATACACAGACAAGGTTGATTGGTTTCCTGCAGCCGTCAGCAGAGCCCTGCAGCATCTCCTGACCCTGTGAGCCCCATCTAACCTGCAACACACACGCACAGCACACGTCCACGTGAAAACACACAACGATACGCATTAGTATGCTCTGAAAACGTGTGTTGCCACAGAGCATAAACATGTATGGTATGCATTCACTCCCCTGACCACAGGCTGAAGATTCAGAAAGGAGAGGGAGCCACAGCGAGATGATTACATTGATCCTGATCCATAAAACCCAGACTGCTGCCAGATTTCAGATCTGCTAGTAACTGTGTGCAGCTTGGCACTAATCCAGACGACCCGCCTGCTGCTCCTACTCTTAAGATATGTCCAGGGTGGAGCCAAAGGAGCAGAGCGAGGAAAAAAAACAACCCTGAAGTTGACCCCAGTTTTCTTGAAAGGTCATATGTGGGATTGAATGCGGCTGTGTGCAGGGAGGGGCTCTGTCATGCGTGCATAGATGGAATGCTGCCCAGCATCCATCTCTGCTGTCTGTTGTGCTGTGAATGTCAAACCCACAGGCTCTGACACCCACCGCCCATACACACCACCCCCTCCATCACCCCCAAGCTTTGCGCCCCCTACCCTACCTGACCCTCCAGTCTCTAACTGCCCTGGCCTACCTGATGAACAGAGCTTCCTGCCTGGGGCTTCTGTGCTCCAAATGAGCCCTATAATAATGTTACTTCAAATGTCAAAGGCAGGGCTATTAGCGTGCTGCTGTGTGTTGAGGGGTGTGGTGCGTGTTGTTGGGGGGATAGAGCGTATTGTGTAGCTGCCACATCTTTCCATCCTCCCCTCAGTGTAATCAAATGCATTAATGTGTAAAAATGCCATTTAGCACAACACTTCTGACTGCAGGCTGCTTAGTAGACATTGATAGACAGATAGGGTTTGACTGACAGTTCCCGGCTGTGGCCTGTCTGTGGGTGTCAATGACACACAAGCCATTCTTCATGCCGAGGCTCAATCATAGAGCCAACTCCATACTTCCAGACCCACACCAACACACACATTAGTAAGACGATGCACAAACTCTAGCATTAACCCAATATAATTGCTAATGGGACCTATCTTGGGGGTGAAGCGGTGTTAACCTCTGATCAACCCTAGGCTCAACCACTTATGGTCTAAATAGAATTCATTACATTTCGCCCACTTCATCATCAGCATCTGACTGACCAATTTCACACCCATGACAATGACAAACACAGGAGCAGAGGGATGCAAGAAACAAACCCAAGACTTTTTAGGATCTTTTCAGGTCTTTACTAATTTCCTCCGTCTCGGATATACTCCTGCAATTGTCTGTCAACGCACCATGCAGGCTCGCTGATTGGATATTGTGTTGTGCTAAAAATCCGTCCCCTGAGCAGCCAGGTATCCAGCTGACCGGCCAACCAGCCTCCAGAGCTGGATGTCAAGGAGGGCATGCTTTGCTCACTGTTGCTGCCATATTGCAACACACCCGGCCAGGCGGCAATTAAGATGTTAATAGATAACTTCATAATGACGACAAACTGGAGGGAGGGAGGGCGGGGGGAAGGAACCAAACCGCAACAGATTTTCAAGACTTCTAATTAATACCGATGGCAATTAAAGTGGAGTTCAGCCCGTTTCCTTTCTGTAGCAATATCTCTCCACTGCCTCCTGTGTATTTTTGTTTTTCATTCGCTAGATTACTGGATGGCTGTGACAGAATCTTCTTTTTATGTTTAATTTCTTAATGTAAGACATATTTTATGAAATACAAATATTTAACAGAATTTACTAAATTACTGAGTCATTTCTACAAGGGTAATCCTCTGCCTGAGAACAGTAGTCATTTTTTTAATACGTTTTGTATTCATGTTGTGTGTGTGTTTGTGTGTGTGTGTGTGTGTGTAAGAGAGACAGTAAGTCCAGGACAGGGGCAGGTGAATGATAGCAACACTAATTAACAGGGTGGTGGCTCCTGTGCTGAGCTGCTCAAGAGACGAGTCGTCGGGGACTCTGAGGTGCCGGGCTCAGTGGGGAGGACTCAGAAAAACAGCTTTAATTGGTGGGAGTTATTTATAGACAAAGCACCTCTTCCAAGGTTAGTGGGTTAAGTCTGAACACTCGTCTGTGGGGACCGTCATGTTTGGTGCTAACGAACAGACCACTATCAAGAAAACATGCCCCACCTCCGCATTACTTTGGAGTCACATACGCGCACGGGCACATCAAAAATTCATCAGATTCAGCACAAATATATAGTACCTACAAACTGTACTGCACCTTTCCCACGCACTTAGACACACCGTTGACATGCGCGGCTTTGTGCAGAGCAAGAGAAACTGAGAAGGTGAGAGAGAATAACAGAGTGAATGAGCTAGAGAGGGAGAGAGGGAGATAGGGATAGAGAGACGCGGATGGAAGAGACAAAGTGGGGAGGTTGCTCCTGGGTTGAATCCCTCATTGGAGGCGTCTTCATCTGCCGGCCAATCCTCCCGGGGGCCCCTGCTTCACCATTTCATTAGTTTGTCAGCCTGCACGAAGGATTGTGCATTAGGCCTTTAATTTAGTGGATAGCCAGAGGCTGGCTATGCTGCCTTGTGCAACTCTCAGCTCCAACAGGCTGGAATCTAACTAGGATCAGCTTAGCTCAACTTAATGCAGCCACACACACACACGCCACACCACACCACTCTGCAGCCACTCAGTGGGAGAAACGGAGAGGGTGGGAGGTCCATTTATGTTCTGTCTGTGTATGTTCATACCTGTCGACATCCAGATCCACACAGTTCAGCTGCCAATGAATTAAACACAAGAAAGATGCTGTAAATAACAGAAATACTAGAAAGTCTGGAGGCCTACACACATATCGGATCATTCACACATGGCTCAGTGAAACTCTCTGCAATTGCAGAAAACAAAGAAACGCAGGACATTTATCACAAAAACTGACGTAAGAGACGCAGCCATTTACCTGTTTAAACATAAGCTAACACTGTCCATTTTAATTTAATAGTTTCATTGTGTAACTCGATGAATGCATGAAATGGTGAAAGAATGGCTAACATCTGCAGTTGCATGATCCGCCTACATCAGTTTCTAGTGTGCATTAAAAACCTCTATCTATCTATCCATGTACAGCACTTTTAATATACCAAGCTCATCAGTTTAGAAGGAATTGTTATAAAATTATTCACATTTTGATAGCAGTCCAAGCTGAGCAGTTGTCTACGTCATTCAGCAAATAGAAATGCAACTACTGTATGCAACACACGTACACTTTCTGTGTTGCTCAATTATAAACGTACTTGCGCGCATCAGAATAAAAGCTTCCACACAGTGATAGGGACACAATTACATGGAACAAAGAGCAAAAGACAAAGCCCTGTGCGAGAGGGCAAAGCCATCCATCTGACATCCCGGCTGAAAATTTTTACTTTCATCTTTCCTTGTTTTCTTCAAGAAGTACTGCTCCCTGTTCTTTGTGACGCACCACCCCCCTCCGACTTTTAACCCGCCAGCACCCCTCTCTCTCTCTTTCACCCTCCCTGGCCGGCTACACAGCTTCTCCCATGTTTTTGGGATGGGAGAGCAGGCTGAAGGGGGTGCCGGAGCTGTTGGTGGGGACAGGGGCCCTCCTTTTGTTTCCTGTTACAACATGCATTTCATGGGGAGGCCTGACTTTTGACCCCGCCGAGCACACACTGCGCCGAGGCTGGGAGCTCCGAGGGAAAGGCCCATCTGTGGCATCCATCAGGGCTGCACTCTCCCGCTGAGGTACTGTCAGAAGCTGGGGCGGAGGGTTGTGGTGGTGGAGGGTAGACTTGCAGGGCATGAGAGGGAGGGGGTGGTGATGTTGGGGGTGTATGGTTGTTAAATTATGGGTGGAGATGAGGAGGCAAAAAAAAAAAAAAAATCCATAAGGGACACAGGGTCCTCCTAAATTCAAAGTAGCGCTGAGGGGAGAGGAGGGGAAGTGGGCAACTGTGTTTCTCCGTATGTGTGTGTGTGTGTGTAATTGGAGCAAAGACCGTAGAGACACAGAAACATATGAATAAACACGAACAAACACTGAAACATATGGAGCTCAAAAATCTCAACGGAAGTGGGAGTAAGGTGAACATTTCCAACAAATTGCAGCTGACAACAGAAACAGTTATGATTAATTAAACTGTCACTGTTTGGGCTGTTAGCTGCATATGATATATATAAATATATATACTGTTAGTTGTAGATGATATATATATCTATTTACTATATATATATATCATCATAAGATGTCATCATAACAGCAGAAGATGTCGCATGTTAAAAACAAAACCTCCCTAGCAACACTGATGTATTTTCACACCATGTCCATGCAATGCTTTATTTTAGCAACAAAAGGACTGTATATTGAAAAGAGCATCAAACTGTTTCTGATCCTAACCCCGAATATTAGTGCGCTCACAAGAGCTGACACACACACAAATGGATGAAGATGAAACAATTGTTTTATTTTCTAAGGGCATACCGGAGACAGAGTTTTTCAAATACCAGGAACTCAGGTAAAAGCTGCTGAGGGTGGAACTGAAAGACACCAGATGTTTCTCACTGCCATTCCTTTCTCTCTAAAGACTCTTATGTTGTTGCACATACCTGAGGCGTTACAGAGGGAGAAAAGTGGATTGGTTTGAAGGTCAGTTTAAATAAAAATACTTCAGCAAGTATGACAGGCAGGGTGTGCTCTGTATAAATGCAGTGCTCTCATGCCAGCTCGCTGAAACTGATTGATTGACTTGTAAGATGTCATGGACAGGCTGGGAAGGCAGGGAGAGTGAGAGAGGGGTAGAGATGGTGAGAAGGATATGGCTACTGTTGGATGGAAGATGAGACATATATATATATGTGTGTGTGTGTCGAGGGGGTTGCAGAGTTGAAAAGCACACACACGCATACATGCACACAAACAGCTGGCTAGCTCCGGCCTGGTTCTGGTCAGTTGCCCGTGGCCATGGCGAGCACAGGAGTCAGCTGTCAGCCTGTGACGGATTGATACAGGCACCCCTTACCCCCGCGCCTCCGCCCAAACACTCCCAAACCTCTACCTTCATCCCTCACTCCCTCCAGCCCTCTGTCTCTCGCCTCCTCCTCTTCCTCCTCCTCCTCAATAGCCAGCCCATGCCTGGTAGGCATGTTTGAGAAGACATATATTGAGAAGGGGGTGGAAGAATCCGAGCGAGTCTCCATCGTGACTGTGGCCTGTATTAGAACATGCCCTCCTGTCATCTTCACTCTGCCACTCTGTTGGCTTCAGATCTTTTAGCCATGTTAGCCTCTACACTGTGGTCCCTCTATCACATCATCTGGCTTACTGACAGCAGCATCCTGGAGTTCCCTCGGTGCCTGTTGTCCTGTCTAATGTGGACTGGACGTCTTACTCACCTCAGCCTTTTGTCTCATGCGGAAGATGTTGTAGAACGATGCTGGATCTTACTGGTGACCATATTTTTATCAGCTGTGTATACAGAGCTCTCCTCTGACTAGACATAAAGATCAGCTTACTAATAACACAGCTTTCTGACACAATGTGACAACATCGAGTCGCATCACACCATGATGGTTTGTTGCCGCTCTGATAAAACAGATGCACAGAGCAACTACCATTAATGTAATTAATGTAATGAGGTAAAAGGTGAACTTTTCACACAAGAAATGTTGTTGCAGCAGAATAATGCCATTTTTCCTACTTATTTGGCGAAGGATTGTTTGTGATGTGGCCCTGCTATTTGCTCCGGCTTCCATCACCCCCTCTCCCCAAACCGTGTGCTGAACCCAGACGGGAGCAGAAGGGTGTCTGAAAGCGCCATAAGCCTGTTAAACAGTTAATAATGTCCTCTGCTGCTCTGGAGGTCTGAGGGAGTGACCATGATGATTTCATCATTTTATCAATGACAGGAACTGAGACGAACAACAAAGCCCCGGAATTGTGAGAAATATTAGATCTGGTGTTTATGTTTGTGTTGTCGAGTTTGTAAAAGTCTTGCTAATTCAGTGACTTCTGTACTAATTTTGAGCAATTCTTTTTAAAACAGTTTTTAGTCCATGCATTTTTCATGGCTGGGGTGCTGCTGAAGTAACTCGCCCCCAAAAACAAAAACAAAAAAAAGCTGAATGGAAAGAAGAGAGTATTCATTTTATTTTCATCAGGAAAAAGTTACAAGAATTTGTTTAATATTGGTAGGGAAAACGTATTTGGTGTCATATGCCTCCAACTTACTTTTTGAGTGTCTCTTCTGTTTTTCTTACATTTGTATCGTTAACACGGTGTCCATACTCACATTGAGATCTCTGTGCCGCTATTTGCGTCTGTCTCAGCCCTCATCTATTACCTCTCCGTCTGACTGTCTTTCTCTCTCTGTCTCTTTCTCCCTGACCAGTGTGAAGTGTAATTGAAGGAGCAGTCTTCACATGGCCCACAGGCATAGAGGGGACATTGTGTGCGCTGTGGCGGCAAATTGCTCTCCTTGCTCCTTCAAGCCTGTACCTCACCTTCACTTTTCCTCCTCCTCTCTTCATACTCTGCCCATCTTCTACCTACTTTATTAGTCAGCCCTCTCTATCACCACCCTTCTCTCCATTCCCACCTCATTCTTACTGTCATACCCAAATATTCAATTTTCTTTTGCAGTCCGGCAACAGGTATAAACAATATTTTTCAAATGATCTTTTTGAATGCATGGGTGCTTTATTAGTTACACTGAAAATTGGCATTGGACAGAAGGCAGAATACAAACCTCTGACGTCTTCCGCCAAAACATTTTTTCATTATAATGATGTCTCATGTGAGTCATCACTGCTTTGTGGCTTTTGAAATTAATTATCTAAGTTTGTTTGTCAGACTGTATGTCCAAATATCGAGTAGACAAAAAATAACCAGAAGGTGTGGTTCAAAGATGGTGTTTGGGTGCTGGAAAACAATCAAAATTGAAAGCTGCAGTTGAGTAGGAACCGAGGGTGCGTGAGCAAGAAAGAGGGTAGAAGGGGGAGTGAACACACACCCACTTGGGTGAGTGGAAGTGACAGAGCATCTATGATATGGGATGCGAGAAGTCTCTAGTATGAAGAGCGATTTGAGCAGCCTGCCTGGAGAGAAGCATAGAGAACAGGGAAGAACTACGGAGAATGAGCGAGGGAGATAGACAGAGGAGAAAACCTGAGGGAAGGAAAATAGGGAGAGGGGAGAGTGGTATTCGGGCCGAGACGAAGAAGCGCATGCTTCATTAAGTGAGGAAGTAATCCTGGCTAATTAAGGCTCTCCATGACAGCACTGTCAAGGATGACTGATCCTTCAAATGGCACCTCCCTCTTCTGACTGACAGCCAGCCTGCTCTCACTGCTTTGAAGGTGAGAACTTTCTTACTTATTCCCACAGCTTTTGTTCCCTTTGTCGACTCTTATCCCCCAATTCAAAGTGTTTTTCTTTGTTTTTGTATCTCATTATCATTTTGTAGGCACGTGTGATGGCTTGTGTGTGTAAGTGTGGGCCTGTATGCTTTCTTGCATGCAGCGTTCATGTGTGTATGTGCCTTCGCACATTGGTGTATGTTTTTTGCATGTGTAGTAATTGCTGCAGTACCTGGGCAAAATGTTAGAGGAAATCAGTGGATGGAAGGTGCAGCTCATTGATTGCTTGACTAATTAATCAGCTGCATTGGTTCCATGTGGATCCAGGATTATTGAGCAGAGGCTTGGCACAGGGCCCTTTATGAGCCCATAATGATTCCTTGGCCCGCGGGGTCAGGGCCTCATCTAGCCTTCAGCACAGCTGTGGTAAAACTACACAATACAGAAGCTTAGAAAGCAAGTGTGCCCTTACTAAAAGTTAGTTCTGTCCTTAAATGCAAACGTCGATGTGGCTGTAACATCGATGCATCAAACCAAGCAGCGAAGCAGGGTCCTCTATCTACCATCCTATATCTACGATCCATTGTAAGAACCACCCTACAAACATGCGTGTGCACTGACCTACGCCTTTCACAGAGGAGCTTTGTTGACAGTTAGTGTCCCCCTGTAGGAGAGCCCACATGAAACAGCAACCTGAGCTGAAACCAGAGAGAGAAGAGGCCACGGTATATGACCCAGACGCCCAGACAGGGTTGTGCTATCCCGCCTGCCATCAATCCTTGCCCGCCTCTCCTGCCCAGCTCGACTCAGACAAGCTCAGCCCAGCCTGCCCTAAAACGGGGGACTACGACAACCTGCTCGTAAACATGCCTATAAAAGTCCTGTTTGTATTGCACCAGAAGGCAGCTCTGTCCCAACCCCCAGGAGCTTACGTGAACAAGCATCCAAGATGACCTACTATCTTGGGGCTGTGGCAATCTGAGCGTCACAACAGGTGTCTCATAGGGTCTGAGGGTTGTGTTACAAAACTTCTGGTTTGCACACTGTATCATTGTTCTGGGTTTTGTTTTTAGTCAATCATATATCATGACCAATATTGAGAGAAAATACTAAAAATATTTCATGAAATTATTTGAACAATTTTATTATGTATTCTTTGAATTGTACAGTAGCAACGGATGTCTGTGATATCACGTTTATGGCACACATGTCTGTAATAGCAATGGTTTTCTGTCTGTAGGCATAGTTATGTATGAAAGCAAACCTTTTAGTTTGTGTTTAGATGCTTAAAGTGTCCACTTTCTCAGCTCCATGGGGATTTTTAATGGGTGGCTGCATTAACACAGCCGGGCTCTAATAGCCTCCTTGAGGTTTTTTCCCCCCTCATAATGCCAGCATCTCATGAAATAGATGATTTAACAGCAAGAAGCCTCGGCATCACGTGCACATTTGGAGACAAAAGCCAACTGGAGCTGGAAAGAAACCAAGCTGTCCGTTTGGGGGATTTAACAGTGTGTATCAATAAATACACTTCTGAACAATGAAATTAAACAGAAGCAGAATTATAGTAATTCATGTTTGTTTTGACCATATTGCTCTCCGTGGTCATACTGTCATATATCTTTAAATAATTCAATCCTCTGGTGTGAACACAACTACATATATATTTTATTGTTTATTGAGTGTATCCTTTCTTCATTATGTTTGGCTGCTGTTTAAGTCACTGAATCTGAATAGCTAGCTGGTGACTGCATGTCAGGATGTTGCTGCTGCTGTTGCCGAGACACAATCCCATAAGCTCCCTGGTTCCCTTGGGTGGCTGGACTGGAGTTAAAGCACTAAGACCCAGGCAGTTAAAGTTTACAGTGTCGTAAAGAGGACTCACGTGTGCCAGCTCTCTAAAGATAAAGCTAAATACACAGTGATTACAGCATATGGTCAGTGGGCTGGAACTTGGAACCACAGATGAACTCAAAGATGATTTGCACATTTTAACAGCACTGCATGTACGAGCATAATTATTGCTCATACATGACTGTGACAATGCTTGTGAGTCCATCCACTACCAATCTAATTCAGTTATAAATATCATAACATCATTTAACATGAGCTGACTGAGCTCAGTTACAAACATACATGTTATTCTAATTTTATTTTCACCAAGAGATTAATAAAAAGAGTTACAAATAATTATAATGAGAACAAAGCAGAAATATAAAATAAGCTTTCAGTTATTGCTGACTGATTCTGACTGATAACGTCAACTCACATCAAAACATGATATTTGATTTTGGGGTCAACTGTCCCTTTAACATAGAAACACAGGACAATATAAAGCTTCTTTTGCGTCATGTCCCCTAGTTCTTACTATGAAGCTCCCCAGTGAAGCGCTGTGTGTGCCTGAGCGGGAGAGGGAGAGTGATTGTGTTTTAGAATCAGTGAGCACATAGGGCCATTTTTAACCACAGTCACAAGACGCCAGTATAGGGTTAGAACAGAGATGAGTTCCTGCTCTCAGAATAGTCCCTAGGAGGCCATGAGGCCTCATCCACTGACCCTGGTCTGCATTCCAGTTGGCAGACACACAGTTGTTGGGTTAGACTGTGCAGGCGAGGGACAAGCTGACCGGTTGGGGGTGGGGGGGTGTAATGTTGCCCATTTTACCGCTGACAACTGCACTTAATTTGGCACAGCACTGTAAGTGGAAAGCAAATAGGTGCTGTGACTCTTGTTCCCTGCACTCTTTTTCAATACTATGTCTTAGTTTCCTACAGTCTTCCACTGCATCAGAGTTTCTTCAGAATCTGCACCTCCTGCAGTCTTACAGCGTCATGAGTCTCTAAATCAGACATGTCTCCTCTTTCCATGCAACAATCCTCTACCTCCTTACTGTAACCATAAAAATATCACTCTACTTCTTGCATGATGCATGCCTGGAATAGCTTCCACTGGGAATAAAAAGACCTAAATACAGCAGGACAGTTTATTGTATAGGATATTGGGTCAGTTGAAGGTGAAGGGGTGTAGTAAAGAGTTTCAGCTAACATTATCACAATTAACTCTTGTGTTGTGTCAGGGGATGGAACTGATTGGCAAGAACATACACACATCCACGTTTGGCCTTCTCAGCGTTGTGAATGTTTGGTATCTCAGACAGTCAGTTCGCAAGTAGTGACAAAGTGGGAGAAACTACAGCGGTGGAATAGGCCGATATGTCTGGTTGGGGTGTGCAAACAAGTTAAATTGGAAAGGTGCATGTGGTTGAGTAAAAAAACATAACAGGTATTGCATTTATTTAGTGCAGCATCTGTTTCATTAACACTTTGCTTCATGGCAGCACAGTTGCAAGCCGTCAGACCTCCAGGCATCTCAGTACAACTTTAGTACACTACTGTGGGCCAGATGGAAGTTGGACCCGTGCTGTGGTAGTGGTTCTTGTTTTCTGCCCCCACAGTTTTCAAGCCTATGTGGCAATTTCAACCATTGACACTTCAGTCTCAAGCCAACTTCTCTGACCTCTGGGCCACCACTGCCCCTGAGCGCAAGTGTTACAGACAGCCAAGTTTGGGAGCTATGTATATGGAGATTGAGCACTGATCTGTGTACCCCAGTGGGAATGAGTATATGGAGTGGTATGGAAGTGTTGTATGGACTCTGTCTTTTATTTTCAACACCCTACTCCCAGGTGGTGACAGCCCAGTGCTAAGTGCGGTAATAGCCAATTGATTTTGTTCTCTTTTTTTGTTGGTGGCTAGACATAAATCAAAGTGTCTGTCAGGGCCTCGATGTAGTTGGGAGGGTGTGTGTGTGTGTAATGGGGGTAGTGAGGGTTCTGTTTGGATTGGGAGAGTGTCAACAATTAATCCAGCCTCTGATCTGCAGGCCACTGCTCTTATGACCCTCAGTCACAATCCAATTGGGATAGCAGCTACACGAGTGTGCTAAAATCAACACAGACACTCCTGCTGCTGGATATTTCCAACATTATGTAATTTGGTCTAAATATAAAAAAACACATCAGTATTTAAGGAATCTAAAATCACCAAATTGTGTATTTTCCTTTTTGTGACATTGCACAATGTACTTCAATTATGTGAAATCTCGCATTCGTTTCACAAGAAACTAGTTACAAATCCCCCGTTCCCCACCCTCAAGAATGTGAGACACAGGGAAAAGAGGTGGAATCATAGAAAACACAGATGTGAGCAACACTGGAACCATGTTAATCCTTTTAATTCAATTATGGTAAATAGGGACAGAGCTTCCTTCTAAACAAAACACAGAATGCAGGGGTTCAGCAGGCAGTGGCAGGGGGAGCCTCTGATGTAGGCAGGCTACCCAGTGGGAGGCCTGGTGGTCTCCTGGGATACCTCTCTGCTCCTAAGCACCCTACTGGGACTCACCCCAAAGGCTCTCCCTGGCCTAGCGCTAGCCTGTGGAGCTGGGTGTCAGTGCTGGATAATATGCTGTAGACAATGGACTTCGAAGCACACAGTGGTTGTGGTCAGCTGTAGTCATTCCTATACAGGCTTAGTGGGGAGGTGGAGGGAGAGGAGAGGGGTAGATGCCGTGTAATGTGTCGGGATTGAGCATTAAATGGGGATCTGTCAAAGTGCTTTGGGGCCTGGCTGGCTCACTCCTGCTGAAATGGTTCTGTGGAGAAGTAACCTGCTAACCTAGGCCAGACTGACACCAGCACCTTCTCCCTCTATGAAAGAGTGTCTGTTCCCTGGGATGAACACAGGATAGAGAGGGGAAGCAGAGGGGGTTGAGAAAGGGAGTATGTTTTTGAAACAGTTAGACAATCTGTTTGGATTAGGCCCACTGCCGAAGAGACATGGAAATGATGGGCAGCCGGGACGAGAGGAGAAGAGGAAGAAGAGGGGGCAGAGGAGGGGGGAGGAGGGAGACAGATGGAGAGGGAAGGTGGTGGTGGAGGGGATGAGAAGAGGCAAGAGGGGGGTGAGAAGAGGAGAGGGGTCGGAGACTGGAATCTCAGGATCTAAGGCTCTTTTGGCTTGATGGTTCCCAGATGTTGTAAGCCTCCCCTCACCCCTCCTTCCCTCCACTGTTTCTCTGCTGTGGTGAATACACAGGAGTCCAGTTAGCCGTTTGGGACAGATGGGTCAGTGGATATGTGGATTTGGGCCTCCTGTAGACTGAGGGAAATGGGAGGAAAGGGGCATTTCTCCTCCAACAGTCACAGGCCAGAGGTTGCACACCTCTGCATGTTTTTATCCTTTTTTCACCCTGGCCAATCTCACATACTGAGGGACGGATGTGTGAATGTGTGTCCTTGCATGCATGCACTTACCTCTAAGCACTGACAAGACATGAGTGATGACCACAAATTGTGAATCTAATAACACATTATAATATAAAGTGTAGTAGTTGGTAACGTGTATTTCAAGATAGTCCTTCAGTGTTGAAGTTGCATCCTGTTGACTGCAGACTATGTGCAGGTGCATGGTCGCACTGTAGCCAGTGCTGAAATTCTGGTGCTGCTAGATTTACAACCTCTGGCTGCAGCCAGCCATGTTTCAGGATGACGGCGTGTTCTTGTCCACCTATCTGCTAAAACGCTTACACTCGGCTCACAGCTCGGCTCCACACTGCTTCAGTCCTCATGAGCAGCAGAAAGTGTTGTGGCCGTATATTAGCGAGTTGTTGACTGGCTGCTAAAGCACACATTTGTCAACATATTAGAAGGTGTCAACACTTGAACAACAGGCCATTAAGTGCAGTTCACTGCCAACCTTACATCCTCCTACCCCTATTAACCCAACTATTACAGGGAGGACAACCAAAAACATGTAAGTAGTAATGGTAGAGTTACTTTTAGTGGTTTGTGGTTAACCTTGAAAGGATTAGATGAAAATTTGTTTATTGTAACCAGGTATTTAAACACACATCATGAACAGCAAATGTGCAGAAAATGTCAAGAGCCAAATGACTGCAACTACAGATGCAGAGTTTGCTTGGCATGTGTTCAGCTCAGAGGTGTATTGCGTGGTGAGCTGGATACATCCCAATGTTCTTATCCTAACTTTGTGAGTCAAAGCTGGGTGGCTCAGAAACAGTAAGCCCCCTAGTTAGAGAGGGCTTGAGATGGCTGTTGTTGCTTACTTAACTGTGAATTGAAAAGTGTTCACACATATGCAAACTTGAAGTCTGAGAAGATTGTCTATCCTTCTGGGTGCTCTAAGATCCAGAGCCACACGAAGGGAATATTTCACAGAAGCCCCGACTTAATTTGTGGTCATGCTTGCTAGATATGGAGAGAGACATTCTATCTCCCTAGAGAAGGGTGGATATCCTCCTCTGAATATCATGGGGGAGGGTATTTTTGGAGCATCTCATGGTTATTACAGGAGATTTGGGGATGGGAGTATGGTTGTATGTGCGTGAAGTGAAGGAAGGGAAGAACTGGGGGAGCCGCTAAGATCAGGATTCCACAGCTGGCTCATGTCACTCCTTGACCCTTTCCCCCACGTATCCCCCCACAAAATAAAAAAGTCTAGACTGCGCTCTGTGTCTCACCACTTCACAGAGACAGACAAAAAGGCATATGGAGAGACAGACAAGAGGAACGAAGCCGAAACTTTCTCTTTCCCTTGAGGACTCAGTTCAAAAGACTCTCCATAGGCTTTTTAGACTTTGCTCTTCATGGCAAGACATGGTGTCTATTAAGCCCATTAATAAGTAAAACAAGGCAATAGCGCCACCAAAGAAATAGATATCACACTATTACTTATTTAACCACTCTGATGAATTATTTATTGTTTATTCCAAATGATCTTTTTTTTTTTTTTTTCGAGTGTACACTTTCAGCTTGGGTATCCCATGTGAGCGCAACCAGCAGCAGATGATTTGGATAGCCAAGTTCAACTTGGATAAGTTTGTTAGGGGGGAATGTGCTGCTGCCGCTGAAAAACTACTGCAGGGGGTTGGGGAAAAGAGTCTTGATGATCGTGTTACTGACATCAAAGAAGAAGTACACCAAAGTCAACAGCCAAGCAGTATTAAACACCCACTGAAAGACACATACTCTGTCTCTTCCTCTCCCTCACACTCGTTTACTCTCTATGTCTTCCTCACTCTGTTCCTGAAACACTCAGGGTCCATGGAGAGAGATAAATTATGGCCCTAGTGGCTTTTTGAAGTCTGCTCGGCATCAACACCAATAAACGCCAGGCATGGCCCGCCTCCCTGCTCCTAAATTAAGCAATTATTACCGCTGGTGTGATTTGACCATGTGGACTAGAGCAATGCTGTGCCTGGCCAGGGCTGGCGGCCTAGCGTAGACAATGCAGACAAGCAGTGCATATGTCCTTTAATGAAATAAAGACCTCAATGATATCCAAGCTGAAAGATTTACACTTATGCATGGTGACCTCTGGAACTCATGAGTCAAGGCGTGTGCATGACTTCTTCATAGCCTGGCACATACATCCTAATGGATACTAATAATTCAACCCTTCCGTGGAGTATCATGGTTGTCGAGAGATTATAATCTTTGTATTACTGAGCTGGGGCCCACACTCAAATTAATCGTGGCCATAAAAATATCCCTATTAACCAAAGAGGTATTTCGTTAGTTGGGTATTGCGAGACACTGTTTTGATTTGAGGTCTGGGTCAGTTATGCAAGATCACTTGAACCGAAACCAGTAGCTGGCACTTCTCTCAAATAAAGTGCCACAGCACTGAGTACAAAAAATTCAGGAGCTTAAAAACAAAAGGATGGAGAAGTGCCAGAGTACACTGGAAAGAGGAGAATGAAGTTGAGGGAGACCAGGCTGTTCATTCTCTCAGAGCATCCTTTAAAGTAGTGCCAAGGCTCTTTCTGGTGCAATTGCACTGCATCTGCCTCTGGGGAAAGATGAGGTGTTGAGCCCACACCTCACCTCCTCTCCTCTCCTCTCCTCTCCTCTCCTCTCCTCTCCTCTCCTCTCCTCTCCTCTGCTCTCATTGCCTGACGAACGCCTGTCTGGCTCCTGCAGCAGGGAGATTGTATAACCCAAGTGTGTAAAACAGTCTTTTACGGCATTGTAAAGATTTACTATTGGAGTAAATAACGGCGGGAGAACAGGGCTTTTAAATGGAACCCAATCAATACGTCAGGGGAGGCTGCAGTAGAGGACAGGGCTGTGTCTGAAGCCACATGCAGGTAGACGAAGCAGACTGGTGAGCAGTACACCTAGGAATACCAGGAGAGTCTCTCAACATCCAAGCTCAGCAAAAAACTGCTGCACAAAAACCTCAAAGTGCTTCATAATGTTGTGTAAACTGGGGGAAAGCAGGTACCCACCCTGCTACACACAATCAGGCAGAATGAAAGTTCGACAGGACAGTTAAAACACGACGGACAGGACACTAAAATTTACATAAAAGATGAGATTTATTAAAATCAAACCATGATGAGCAACATTGTGGGCAGTACACACACTGGTGCATTCAACACTTTGCTCCCTCACACAGACGTGCACATGCACTCGTGCGCAGAGAAATGCAGACATGCAATAAATTTCCAGCCCTGTGAAAGCAGCGTTGGATCACACACACACACTTTCAGCCCCTATAGACTCTCACACATTCACACAGAGACACCCCGGCCTCATGAGCAATAAATCGCACAGCCCATCTAACAAGTTCATTTCCGGAGGCCAGAGAGGATGGGTCCTCTGACTTTGGAGTCAGCAGCCTTGTGAGGATCAATGGCAAGAGACGGAGAGAGAGGGGCAAGGAATCGAGCTGAGATACAAAAATCAATCTGCAATTTAATCGCTTTGGGAGGGGAAGACAGAAAAAAAAGGACGAGAGAGAATTCCACAGCTTTTTTACTTAAAAAAGCAGCAATTTGATTTAACCCTTTGAAACATCGTATACATCTCTCAGTTTTATTGATGCTTTTCTCAATGACAGGAAAAGCTCCAGAGGGAGCAGATCTATTTTGAGACATACAATCACACGAGGAACGGGAACAGAGTAGGACAGACATAAGAAATTCTTTTGTAGCTTTTAACTATATTCATGCTTTTGTCAAAACATGCACACAATGCACAGTCTTCAACTTTTCTGAAAGACACAAATAACTAGATGTGTGAAGTCTGAGGTAAACAGTTTGTATGTCTTTTAGGGTATCTGTTGATCACGATTTGTAAACGGATGTAGAAGATGATGAAGAACAATGTCTGTGGAAGAAGAGGTTGATTTGGGTCTGGGTGTTGAGGAGGAACTCTTTTAGGTCAATGTCTGAGGCTTGGAATTGACACTATTGAACTGGCAAGCTTTAGCCTAATAAAATGAGTGACAGCCTCTGGAGCAGAATCGAAGATATGGATCCTCAGAGGAGAAAAAACACAAGCTGGGAAAGGGAGACCATAGAACCAGTCCTCAAATCAGCTCGGCCAGTGAGCAAACGTAATAGAAAGGGAGTGAGTTAATTGAAAAATATTGCTTTCTTTCTGCCAAAGGCTGAACATTTCAGAGCATTTTGGTGTATATTCTTGAACCTGTGTAGCAGAGGGTGTGTGTGTGCGTGAGTGTGTGTGTATAGTAAATAGAAGAGAAGAGGTATTATATTATAGAGGATATACATGGTATATTTGTCTGCGCGGGGTCTGTGTATATAATGTTGTAGGCTGTCGTGTATTTGCACAAGTCAGTGATTGTGTGCTGAAGTGATTGTTGGTGTATGCACTGTACCTGAGAGCAGTTGTGTATACACGTGTGTGCCCACGTTCCCATATTTATATGAGTGTGTTTGTGTGTGCTAGATTAGTGGGGCGTAACAGGCTGATTCCTCCAGAACTTGGGCATTGCTGAAACTTAGCAACAGGAGCCAGGGGCCTCTCTCCCTAGAGAGACTGGCTGCCGAGACACATTCATTACCAGCCCAGAATCTTGGGCTGGATTAAAAATTCATGCTGTTTACAACAACAAAAGGCCCCCCGTTAAAGAATATGAACCCTTCTGAACAATGGCTCCACCAAACCGTGAGCAGATCGCTGACATCTCAAAGGAGACCAGCAGTTGTGTATGAGTGTGTGTTTGAATTTGTGTGCTGCTAACAGCTAGTATTGTGTTTTCTCAGTGTATGCACACACACACACACACACACACACCCTCGTAGGCAATGGTGATATAAATAATGATACTGTTTACTGCAGCAGGGAGTGAAAACAGCCTAGGGCAGTTGAATAAGGACATGATTCCCTCAAAGTCTTGTGCCTTGTCATGCTGTTTACACCCATAATAAAGGAGCATGTATTTTGAATGTGCTGCACATGTGTCTGTAGGTGCCAGTGTGTATGCTTTGAAATGAGCTAGATTTTGTGCCGAGTGTGTGACCCTGTCACTGTACGGCTCATTGACAAACGCCCGTGTGCTGTGCTTCGGCTGATTTGTTGGCAAAGGGACTGCGCTTATAAGCTCTATTCAGTGTTAATTAGCACACTCCACAGCGATCATTATATCAGGTTCCTGTGGTGACGTTTGATTGCATTGTCCCTATGGGGTGGTGGTGGGGGGGGGGGGGGGGGGGGGGGGGAGCACACACATACAGTATACGCACAAATTTTTCTCATAAGACCACACATGCAAGTAAGAAGGACTCAGAAATCCTACACGCGCACATAAAAACGGATGATGATTGATGAGTGCACTCACAAAGACAACACGCACTAATGTGAAATATCAAAGAATTTAGAAGGGACAAGCGCAGGGGTTCACAACCAGGCACCCACATGACCAGCTAACCCCCATTCCATTAATGCCACGCCGAGCAGGTGCAAGGTCAAACCACTACGCCAATAATAGATGCACCTCATCCTTCTCAGAAATAGTTCTCTCATAGCCACTAAATGTTTCAGTAAGGGTTGTGTGCTGTTTGTATTAGTGTGACGTGGATGAGGTGAGAGGCTGTGTGCGCGGAGGTCAGGGAGATCCCCTCTGTGTGTGCCTAGACCTGACATTTGCCCTTTCTTCTCCATCAGAGACCCAAAAACAGTCAAAGGGCTGACAGCACATTGTCGTGCCACCTTGACCTTACGGTCAGCTGTGTTCTGTTATTCCTGCTTGAATGTACGTTTTGTTAAGTTAATACTTTTTTTCTGTTAAAATAAATAAATAAATAAATCCGCTGGCAGCCTATTTTGTCAAAAAATGTTTGGACAATGTGTAAAAATTGTGGCCTTTCAATGCTTTAAAAATTGAAGGAGTTTCTTCACTGCGGCTCTGTTGGCACTGGAGTCCATGGTGTTATTTCATTGGAACACCGTGTCCTTACAGTTCTTGGCTATTTCCGAGAGAGCATTGGCTCATGAGCTCAGTGACATTGCATAATGAAGAAGCTTGGGCGTGATTGTCACCCCCCAAACTACTGTCAGTGGCGCCTGATGCAGGGCACCTGTTTTTCTCGGTGGGCTGCTCTCCTGGGGGCCTGGTTCAGGTTTCAGCATGTCTTTTCCAGAGTTCACCAACTGTCATTTCCCAGGCCTGGCATCCCACTGCAACACTGACTGACTGACAGGATGCTACCTTTGACTGTCTTGTCCTCTACAGCACTGAGACTTTCACATCACGGGGCTGTCATCTGGGTAGCATATCTACTGCAGTAGTCGTCTGTTTGTAACAGATGTAACTAAAACGTAAAATTTCCAAATGGCTTGCTAAATTGTCTGTTAATATAATTTGGGGAATCATTTAAACTTTTGAGATAAGACATTTTGCAAAAATTAGTGGCTCTTTGGGTTTTTCACTATCTGAGTTACAGTACGCTGGTTGGGAACCGGATGTGACTGGAATTTGTTATTCAAAGAAAAGACAATATGGATAAGAAGAGCCTCATATACCCTTCCTTGGGACATAATTTTCATTGTAGGTTTGATTATAATAGACAGGCAGCACACAAAATGGTTTAATAGTAATTCTATGATATTTCTGATGCGTTGGCTTTATTTATGGTACCATTTTGTCACTAGGCTTTGTTAAGATCATATCTTAACAAATTCGATGTTACGAAGAACTCAACTGGAAACAACCATGGTCGATTCAGACCCAAATCATGTGGATGTAGGAATATACATAAAGTCTATGATTGTATATATTCACCAATCCACATTGGAAAGGAAAAAGGATTCCCGGAGTCCGACTGTTACTGGAGCCAGTAAACGTCTCTTAATGCAAGGTTGCATGGAGGCAATGAGACAACTCCTCACCAAAAATCGAACAAAAAACACAACAACGTGTCTGACTTTTGCTGGAGAGCACACTCTGCTGGATTGATGCAGGACTGATATAAAGCTGATTTGCTTAAATAACATCCAATGCAGTCTATCGTGTAAGACGACCATCTGCAAACTTGATCCGAAAGGTAAAGGGCGGTGTAGGCAGTATGCTGATTTGGGGCAGCTTTACCACCTTGAGACTTGGACAGCTCGCCATCATTCGGGGGAAAATAAATCCCCCAAATCATCATGATATCTTAGAGACCAATGCTTGAGTTGGTGTTTATCTTAGTAGACACAATGACTTCAAACAAAGAAAACTGCCTTTTGGAAGGACCCAGTTAGTGCTCAGATCCGAACCCAGTAGAGATGCTGTGGAACACCAACACCAACCAATTCACATCAGACATCTTAAGAATATGGCTGAGCTGAAATACTCCCCTCTGAGACTGCTTTAATGTGAAAGGACCATTAACAGCTTCACACAGTGAATGCATTTGACGTTATTGCTGCAAGTGGAAGTTAAACTGGACATTAAATGGTTTATATTCTTTGTTCACCAACATGAATGTTTTATCTGTGTTCAACAAAGACTAAAACAAATCATTTGTGTCTGCTATGAGCTTAAGCGCACTGTAATTCGCAAGAGCCTATTTTATGACCAATTATTGCAGAAAACCATGTACTACTAAGAGTTTTGCATGCTTTTGTTGCCACACTGATTTTGTTTCTGACACTTCAGCTGTCTTTATACTCCATGTGTTGATATACTTAAATACAGTAGAAAGTGGCATTGCAGCGATTGTATGTGTAGCTCATTTGCAAAGATTAAAAGTGTCAGACAACTCCAGATGTTTAATTCAAACTTTATGGAGAAATAGAAAACAAACATATATAACTAAACCAAGTATAACTTAGACACAGTGGTAAGGATACAATATAATGCAGCATTGTGACTTTGGTGAACAAAAAAAAAAAGAAAAAAAAAACAGGAACTAAAGCAAGGCATCCTTTAAGTTTTATAATATAAAAAATATGAAGTTAGTCTTTTAGCTTCTCAGACAGTATATTTTTGCATGGCACACTAGCACTGTAAAGATAAATGTCATAGAAAAAAAATCTGTTCCTGTGACCAGTAATAAGGTGTTCTTGGGAATACAGTGCCTCATTGTAGTGTAGTGTAATTCTGTGAAGAAAGCCATTGTTTTAAATTACCTCATCTGAACATGTGAATTCATGTTGCTTACAAGGAATGAGTTTCTGTTAGACATGGGCCTCAGGCAAAAGCCAAGGATTCATTTAAGTCCTTGAAATTTACTACATTCAGGCCGACTTAATTGAAGCCCTGGGTTGGTGTTACAACAAATGACAAAATAGTGGGGAAAAAAACAGTGTAAGACCGTACAAATTCATGTGTCTAATGAGCGTTTGTGTTAATCTAATTTATGGTTAAAGAGTGGCCAGAAGAAAGCCTTTAGTTAAGTTTCCCTGTTGTCTCTCTTGGGCAACCTATCCAGAGTCCCAGGTTGGCAGCTGTAATGTGGATTGGGTTCTTCTCTTACCAGGTGCAAAACCAAAGGCTCCCATGGCGGCTGCTACAGCACACTCAGTGCTCACCTTGAAAAAGCCTCAGTCTTCAGGAGGCACAGGAAAGGCTACTTGATAGCGGTGACTGAATAAAACCAGAGGAATACAATCCTGATGCTAAGCAGGTAAATGAAAAAGAATGAGCTGGCCTCTTTGTCACCTCGGAAAGAGCAAGTGGCTTTTGTATTTGTGAATGAAGGCGAGATCATTCTCTGAATACCCACCTCGCTTGCCTCTCTGTACGGCTGAAATGCCAACTATCTCTCCGTCCCAGCCCTCGCTGCTCTCAGCTCCTCGCCGCCGCTCTCTAAATGCAAGGGCCTAACTTGAAACAGAGACAGAGAGAGACAACACACAATTTTACACTTGCGTGCACACAAACAAATAAGGCGATATTGATTGGAGACACGACTGCATTCACACTGATGCTCCTCTCAATAGATCAGTCATGCTCCTGCAGCTTGCCCTGCTGCAGCCCTGCAGTTTAACACTGTTAGCCTGCTCCAAAGGACACAGTCAATCCACCTGACACCTAAATAGTACCACTAACCACACATACAGTAGTGCACTGTGTGTCTAGATGTGATTTTTTACATAAATGATGGCAATTCGAGTTCTAATATTACAATAATAAAGCCTGTTTATCTCCATGGGGACAAGTTACTATGGTTTCAGTGTGTCTGTATAATAATATCAAATAATAAATACTGAGGGAAGATAACTAAAGAGAAATACTCACAAAAACGCCCTATATACTGTACATATATAATATGTCTATTTTACATATCACTTAAATTTTTTTATTCGCTTTTATTTTCCCACTGTGGACACACACACTAAACTTCCCCTCACTGACTGATAGTCACACTTACCTGAAATCCAAAAAAACACATTTTCATTTTCAAAATGTGGGAGTGAGAGTTGCCACAGTCCCAATTCACACTGCCACCAACCCACAGATTGGCTGGCACCTCTGATTGAGTGAAAGCTGAATCATAATGTGAATCTTTGTGCTTCAAAAGGCCCAGGAGCATCCTTCTTCTGTCTGTCCTTAAGGGTGGGTGGGGGGGGGGGGGAGGGGGGGTCAGCCAGAAATGACGTTTCACACGTACGTACTGCTTGTTTCATGCTTTCGCAAATTTGCGGTGAAGCAAATCTGATTGCTCGCTTCTGAGTGAGACAGATGTATTCATGTACACAAGCAGGGGGAGAAAAAAAAAAGTGGCATTCAATTTCTGTTTGACCTTTTGCAGATCAAATTTCCTATACCGCCGCTATTGTCTGTACATTTTATGGGATTAAGTTGTTTCTTCTGCATTGAAAAAATCTTTAGGACATATCTAATCTCTAATCCCTGTAATATTTCATTCATTTGTCCTTACATTTTCCAAACATTCCACCGCCAGACAGGCCTTGTCTCTTTTCCCCCATCTGTGCAATTCTCAGAGAAGTTGCCTGAAGCTGCATCTGTTGCCTGCGTGGCTCGTCTGCGGATTAATGACCTCATTAACGAGACTAGTGCTTGTGATTGTCTGTCTCACACACACACACACACGCACACACACAGACGATCACTTACACACAAAACCATGAAGTTCTGTGTAGTGTAGTGGACATTTCTTCTGCATGAGCATAGACTGCATTCTCAAGTTAGACTTGTCCAGACATAGGCATGTGAATGTAAATGTGTTAACAGATTTCAAAATCACATGATGCTTTCACAAAATGGCGCAGTATATAAAATCTCTAGTAAACAGTTAATAGTAATTTCAGCTGCAATTACTCAACCGGCTTCAAAACACGAATCTAAAACACAAAATTATTGGTGAGAACAGGATGTTTTTCACTTTATGTTTTTAAAACGCCCATGTCTCATTCCTATCACATCCAGCTGCGGTGGCTGCCACTTGTTTGGATATTGTGGCACTTGTGTGGCACCGCAAAGACGATTTGGGGAGAGCCGAACACCCGCCGCAAAGTCTGAATACATCAGGTCAGAGCCCTGTGAATGATGGGCACAGATGACTCATGCATGTTTTCTTCTGCAATCTGTCATCTGTACCCACAGTTAAGCCAAAGCAGCCAGCGGTGATTCCGTAAGGCCGCGGCGTTGCTAACTAAACTACAGAATTGAGACTCACGCACAGTGGGAAGTGAGCCTAATGATTTCATATTCTGAGGTCATGCAGTAAATCACATGAGTCGCCACTTGGGTCTCTCCTCTTCATCAGCTGACAAAGTGATGTGGGGTGGAGAAAAATGATGTGACTGGTTGACCACAAACTACTCTATGTAAGACCAGAAGAGATCGGGTGTTGCTGTGTATATTAGAAACGGCTTACAGCGCAGAGAGAAGCCAAGAAAACGGTTGATTAATGGTAAATGTTCTATTTGAAAGATTTTTTATTCTGTTGCCTGACATAGATTTAAAGATACTGTGTATTTCTTTTCCTGAACACAATCCACTCCTCACTCCACAACCACAGGAATGCACACATCGCCCTACTGTGTGGACTGTCTGACTATCACCTGAACACACACACACACGAAACCTCGTATTGGTCTACCTCCTGCGTGACACCTGCACTGTAACACTAAGGTGTTTACAGGAAACACCATCCTTGTTGCTCTTGTGTTTGCCTGTTCAGGCCCGCGGGGATAGAGGCCACCTCACTATCGAGCAGCCCTCTATGTGTCTGCTCATGTAGGACATGCCTCACACATGCACACACAGCCAGCATCTCACGCTTGAGTGAGCCTGCTGGAGGGCCCTGGGCTGGGAGGGTTGCCGAGTGCAGCCTGTACGAGCAGGAAAGAGTTAAAGAGCCACATTCCTGAGTTTAGAGTCTGTAACTAATATTGGAGTTTATTAGTGGAGGCGTTGGAGGCTGCATAGGTGTCTGCATCTGGATGAGTCCGTGTTGGGCTCTGAGAAGAGCGCGGTACACGCATGAATGCAGGCATCATGACACACTTATGCATGATTCAGATGCTTTAAAATGCAGACAGACACACGTGAATGTATTCTCTTGTAACTGCAGAATGCTTCCTTATTAAATTTTTATCCTTAAGTTTCGTGGTTATATCGAACACTTTCAGTCGTGATCAGTAGTTTCTGTGACAGAACAGAAACTTGTCAGTATCACATTTATTTTTGGGTTATTGTTCTTGAGTATTTTATTTTATTTTATGCTATTAGATGTTTCTGTGTGTGTTATTTTTGTTTAGGAAATGCAGATTTTTAAAGTTTTGAATATTGCAAGTTGATGTGTTTTTTAATATAAAACACAAGGAATGTGTTTTAATCCGGGTAGCTGTGGGGTGAAAAAGGAAAACAATGAGCCTAATTTGAGCAGCACAAACACACAAGAACAAAATCTTAAAAGGAATGAGCAAATTGATCTACTGAGCCGCGAGGGAATGCTAAAAATAATAGATTAAGTATATGTTTGTGCGACTTTCCCTTCTACCCGCAGCATTTGCGTTAAAGGCAAGGCACGTCACGGAGCCGAAAGCAAAGCGTTATTGATCTTCTTCTCAACTAATCTGCGGTAAGGCAGCAAAAAGCAAATTTTCTAAAACGTTAGAATATTCCTTTAATTGGTGAATTGCTTATTCTGAAAATGCACAATTGTCCCTCTGTATTGTCAAAACAGGCCTGTAGTACAGTAGTTCACCGCTCATTCAGCCCATTCAGACTGGTTTCATTCTGTCAAGTCAGTTAACTGCACATGTTTTTCTGTGCGACTCTAAAGCTTCTCCATAAATATCCTGCTCTTGCTTGTGGTGTCTGAAATTGCTATTTGCATAACTCTTAACATAGTATTGGTGTAGTGTGAGCCGTGCCTTGAATGGCAGAAGGGAAAAGGAGCAGGGTTAACAAGTGCATGGCAACAGCCCACGGTGCAAAGCTTGTCACTCACAAAAAGGGAACTCCAGATTGTTCAGCAGCCTATGAAGTGTCAAGACGATGTGGAATGTGACTTTCCGGTTTTAGGATCTCCAAAGGCCGCAAGTTTAGCATGTCCCCTCTCTTTACCCTGCCTGGTACATTCCTCTCTCGTGTGGTAGAGGTAGGGAGTTGTTGAGCACGCACTGAGTTGTATCTGGATTTCATCACCGCTGAACAATCCTTCTCCCAATTAACTCGCACAGAGAGAGGTAAGTGAGGCAAGAGCTCTTTAAACTGAGAGCTGTCGCGATCAGTTGAATGCTGATCTTTAAAGGGAGTGACAAGGGTTGAGGTGCATCAGAATGCACCAGGACTTCTTAAAAGGAGAGATGCTCCTTCACAGGTTTATGTTGCAGGCCATGTTATTGTAGATAGTAATTTGTATGTACATACAGGATGTAAGTGGAGTAAATCTGGCTAGAGAGGATGTGTCTGCAGGGATTTTGAAGCATCTGTTCACTGGTTAGCAGGTCTTGACCAGGTGATTTGTTCAAAGCCAAGCTTCTGAAACCAACTACACATTTCCTTTTTTCCTCTCTCCTTCTCTCTCTCTCTCTCTCTGTTGTAGCATTTGGTAATTAAATACACTACAGTCAATGCTAATTGGAATAGGAAAACACTGCCAAAAGCAATTGTTGCTATCCAACAGGGCAGCAGCCAGATCTGAATAGACTAAAATGTGAACCCAACAAACAGATTTTCCATTGCGTTTTCCATTGTCAATATTTTTTGTCCATTGCAAAAAATATTGACAAATATCCCCCGCTACGTATGATTGTGGATCTCCGCATTTATTGCCTTAGACCCCTCCCCTCACCCCACCTCAGTCCCCCCACATCACAGCCATTTACCTAATTGGATAAAACGACTCCTGGATGTGTGCCAAAGGGGTTTTATAGTCCGTGTTTGCGATTCAGATGTTTGATTATAAGCTCTCTTTGATAATTACTCCCAGTTTGCTACCAGCCAGTCGGGCCCACTCTCTTTATCGCTTCCTCGCCGTGCTGTGAGCAGCAGTTGTGTGTGCCCAAAATCAACCACCGGGCTGTAAAAGGTACCACAGCATGCCTTCTGGGCCCAACATCATAGGCGTGTTTCGTGCCCAGTTTACCGAGGCTAATTATCCCTAATTCGAGGTAATGGCGTGATCAAGTGTGTGCTATTATCACAGATCCCCACTCACCCTCCTCTTTCAAACTGCGAGTCCCTCAAAGGTTAGCATTCCATAGCTTTGTTGTGCTTCTGCTGATTGGTCTCCCGTTTCCACTTCCTCCACAGTAACACATTCCAAGCCTTTATCCCCATCTGTTCCTTTTAGCTTGGGCCACCTTACATTCACATGCATCGGAAACACTGTTAATGCATCAAGGATTCATGATTGTAAGTGAGAGAGATAGCTAGCCTCACCTGCACTGGCCCTGAGGGGTCCTTGAAGCTGATGTGGTTATCAGTGCTCTGAGAGGGAAGGAGACATAATCCATTCTGTGGCTCATGGGGGTCTTTCATCGACCTTCCCTGTTCTGAAAGAGTCTTACCTGCGGGTCTTACCCTGGGCTGCAATATGGCCAGTCCTTCCCACACCTCCAGCTCTGCTGATATGGCCGTCCTCTATTAGGTCTTGTCTGCATGCTTGAGCTCATGTCAGTTAAGGAACCTCAATACCCAGAGGGCATTAGTTGGCATCTCTGGAAAGTAAAGACCCCAAAAGCCATTCTGAAAAGTTGGAAATTATTATAAGTTATTCCACTCTCTTAGTATAGTGCTTGGAACCTCAGATGCAGTTTTTCCCTAATGCTTAGGTTAAACCAGAAACATGTCCTGCACTTTTACTTCACCCACTGATCTACACATGTTAATCTTACACATTTTCAGATTTTGGGTCCAATGTGGAAACGCAATTTTGAGACACATGAAATAACGCATCTTTACAAATTTTTTTTTAGTTAAAAAACATAAAGCTCCCCATACACATAGACATTTGATTCTATATTTTAAACACTGGATATCCACCAGTCAACCACAACATTAAAAACACTGACAGGAGAAGTGAATAACACTGACATCATCATCTTGTGACAATACAAACATTTGGACCTGGCATTCATGTGGATGTTACTTAGACATCTACCACCCACCTAGACCAGACCAGGCACTCCCACCCCATAGCAATGACACTCCTTGATGGCAGCAGCCATCCCCAGCAGGATGCAGCCTGACACAGGCACACACACAAAAACGCTTTAGGAACAACTCAAAAAAAATAATAATAATAATAAATAAATAAACAGCACAAGGTGCCCAAATTGATCAAGTATCTGTGGGATGCACTGGAACAAGCTTGATCCACAGAGGCCCCTCCCCTCAGCTCATAGGATAGGGCTGAGAGGAGGGATATATATATATATATATATATATATATATATATATATTTCTGTTGCTCTTTAAAATGCAGTTTAAGATGTATTCATAGTGGATGCTTTTTCTTTACTTCACTTTCCGTCACTTGCGCGTATGCGTGCACACACTTAAACACGTACATAGAACCAGTGATTACCATTGTTCTAATCCTTTTATTTTATTTCCCTCCCCATAGTTGCCTGCTCTTTGGCAGCCTGCATGCAAATGTGGTGGATAATGAGCAGAAAAAGGCAGTTGGGGGGGAGGAGAGCGAGAGAGGGAGAGACAGAAAGAGAGAGAGAGAGAGACAATTTCTATGCCTCTGAACAATCAAAAGAGCAGCACACCCCCATTCTTTGTACTTTCCTTTGGCTTGTGAATGTGTGTGTGTGTGTGGTGTGTTGGTGGGTGGGAAGGGGGGGCTGTTGCTGTCATGTGTCTGACAGATATTGAAGATAATTGTCCGCTTTCTTCGTCTTGCCTGTGTAATTCCACTGCTGCTGCAGCTTGAACAACACTCACCTGGGCAGAAGAGGAGGGTAAGGCGGACGCGAGGGGGAGTTGCAGAGAGTGGGGGTTGGTATGTTTGGTAAGAGCAAGGGGAGTACACTCCAGTTACTGCTATTAGTGAAAGTATCTATGTGTTATAGTCTGTGTATGGATCCATTTGTCCTGCTGAAGGTGTTCGGCTGAGCAGAATGCTGATTGCTTGCAGTTTGTGCAAGAGGAGTCATTCTGTCGTAACATATAGGCATGTTAACTGTACTTGGAAAGTTTGCCATGGCTGTGGGTTTTTACTGAGTCCCCATGGTGCTGGAGGAGGAAGGTACAGTACATGGCGAAGTCATGGAGACCTAAGTGCAGAACAGGTGTCTCGCTGGGTGGAATACATTTGAATGATAAAAACCCAGGAGAGGATTATGCAGGCATCTCCAATCCTGGATGGAGGGCATCGACTATTAATGAGATGGAGGGATTCAGATTTCCAGACCAGCTTCTGGCTACACATGGGAGCTCTGCACTGTTAAAATGTTGACTCTGTGGGGACAAATGGATTCAGGAGGGTTCATGTCCTGGAAGTTTCTCAGTGTTAGTTATGATGAGCTGCTCCACACTTAACACTCTCCAGGCTCTGGAACATTTTACCTCATTGCTTAACATCTATGAACAGTCTTTAAGAACAAAAGCTTTGGATAACATATTTTGTGTGACCAGTATTTACCATCAATGAAGATAACAGACTGAAATGGGGAAGTGAAAATAACAAGATTACTGGATACATTCTTGCAAATATAAGCACAGACTGAGCCATAACAACCAAAAGTCCAGCATGTGGAAACTTAAATTGTATGACCCAATGATTGCCTGCAACACAAGAATGCAGTTTTCCTTGATTAAAGATACCTATCGCCAACTCAGTCATCCTGATGAAGCAAAACTATGCGATACGACAGCCGATGGAAACAAGCTGAGAATTTTTGCTGGTACTGAATGGAGACATAAAAAAAAAGAGAAACACAAACAGAAGTTGAACTCAGACTCTGCATCTGCTGTTTTTTCCTAAGTTCTAGGAAAGCTGGGGAATGGGAAGAAGGCCCACTCTAGCCTTGCTTCTCCTCCTCCTCCTCTTCCTCCTCTTTTGAGCCTAGACTTCTTCACTGCTTCCACTGACCCCTCCTCTTTTAGGCAACGCTAAAAACACTGGAATATGCAGCCAAATCAAACAATGGTGGGTCCCATTGCTAAGCAGTGTCTAGAAGGACTGGGCCAGCCTCCAAGCCTGTGGTCACTGGAAACACTAGTGAATGCTGGGATAATACTAGGCTTTAACAGAAGCAGCTCTCTTACCCCCTCCACCCACATGTACGCACTGACACACTCACTATAAGTGCACAGACACACACAGACTCGCACAGACATATGCAGGCACACACATACGCACACAGAGATACAAAAAGCATGCACAAGAAAACTGGGCCTGGCCCCATCACTAAGTCCTGTAATGCAGAATTCTGATGCAACACCAGCTGTGGAAGCTCCTTTGTTGACCCAAATCAACGCTTAGAGTTCTTGGCGATACTGATGCGCATCTTTAGCCAGTACTCTCAGCCCTGAGGTGAGGTCACCTGTCCACAACGAGGTCAGACTGTGACTGTAGTACTGTATGAGGTGGCTCTGGTTCCTGTCCAGGACTCCATTCAATCAATGTGCTGCAAGTTCATCCTCTAATTACTGCAGTTGCGCCCCTCACCTTCTCTCGGCAACTTATCAATAACACACTTCCACTTGTTCCCCAGGAGTCATAAATCTTTGGTGCTGAGCCTCCTTCATTCTCCAAGTAAACGGCCTAGAGGAAGCCTGGACACATGTGTTAACAATCGTTGACAGGTCTGGCCCCCTCTCTCTAGTAGAGGCTGTTGGAGAAGGGAAAGTGTTTACATTTTCTTGTTTCTCCTCTTGCATTGCTGCATGTTTTCATAGTTATTTCACTCTTTATCTTGTGCGTTTTATCCTGTGTCTCTCTGTTTCTGTCCCTATATTGTCCGTTCTCCTCTTTCCATCTTTCTTTTTGTCTCCCTTTCTCTGCCAGAAGGGCGAGGATTTTGTCTAAAGCAGGGGGAAATAACCTGAAGGCTATGGATGAAGGGATTTGGAAGTTGTGGATTTTTTTGTGTGTGTGTTGAGGTGGTAGGGAGGGCAGAACGTTGTGGGATGCAGAAGGGAGCAGTTGGATTTATCACCACGTGGAAGGTGGGGTATGAGCAAGAGAATGACGCTTGGTGGAAAAAGAAGAAATCCCACCCTGAGCACGTACTCATCATTCAAATACAGACCTGATACTTGCAAATAAGCGTCTTAGGAAATTCATTATAGCCTCAACAACAAAGGGAATTACAGGCTCCTAATCTTAGAGCATAGGTAATTTTTTGAAAGTTTTCATGGTTGGAAGGGAAACTGAACATTTACCAGTGACAACCTGTGTTCTATAGATAGAGAAAACTAAGGAGAGAAAGGGCAGTATTAGTTAACGTGAAGGATTAGAGAACGGGCTAAAAAAAGCAACAAGGCTTCCTCCCGTCTATTTTATCTCGAAGGTGCAGATCCAAAGAGTTGACACACAGAGAAAAGGGCCATGTCATGACACTGCATACGCCCGTGCACATTTATGCGGACGTGCCAGAAATGTGCACACACACAGACACACACACACCTCTCATTTGCTTTTTTTTTCATTGTCCTTTCTTTCTTCCTCCTACATAGATTGAGACAGTGCTGAACAATGAGCTTGTGCAGGTTGAACAATTCCAACATCCAGGTGATGTTCCCCAGACACATCCCGGTGCGCTGTCCTACAGCTGAGAGCTCCTCTGGCTTTGAACCCAAACAGGGTGTGGCAATCCCATTACCTGCTTGTCCTCTGCTGTCTCCTCACTGTAACGCGGTGGAAGAACAGCAATTTAAATGGATGGGTGGTGCTGTTGGCAAGGTGACTTGCAGAGGTGCAATATACAGGTGCATTGCAGTATAACCACCTACAATTGGAATTACAACAGCGTGTTTCACAGTGCAGGTACATGGTGCAGATAATGGAGGTCACAGACTTGATGTTCTGTTGATGCATTTCAAACTTTTCAGATCTTTCAATATATATGTATATATATATATAGTATATATATATCATCTTTCTCAATGGATTATTGTTAGTTTACTAAATACACAATACATTCATGTGTCTACAGTAGGAGCCAAACATTGCTTCACTTAGGGTTATAATGTTACAGATTACCTAAGGAAGGGAGTTCACTGTACCATCTACAGGGAGGACATATAATAAATGTTTTTAACATTTGCAATAATACAATGAAGATTTTTCCATTGAATTCAGAAAGAAACACATTTTCACAGTACAAGGTATAACTTTTTCCAGCCCCCCACCCCCACCAAAAAATAAATAAATATATATATAGATTTTATTTTTTTCCTGTGTAAGATGATACTCTTCTACTGAGAAATGTTGTTTTGTAGATTGTGTCCGACTGTTGTAGCAACCTCGGCGTGTCTATTTTGGAGCAAATGAAAAAATTGCTTAAACAAACATGCATTGCTGTTGGTATGGGTGTGTGTGTGTGCAGTGTCTCCATGCATTTATGCGTGTGTATGTGTGCTAGGATACAGTGCATTTGTGTTTGCATGCCACAGAAATGTGCAATGCATTAAGTCCTGGCACTCCGTCCACATACATAAGTTTGATTCATATGTACAGTAGTGCTCCAAAAGACTGGTTTTCTTTCTAGGAGTTGCCAAAGATGACTCACTTTTGCACTCAGGATACTCTATTGCAGCGACTTTGAATGCTCTTTTCAGACTAAGAGGACAAACAGGAGAGCTAGTGGTCAGTGACAGCAGATACATCTTTCACAGTGAGCCTCTGCTGTGCTTCAAATACAGTTTCCTGCCTTGTTTTTACTGGATCACAGAACGGAGCGTCTTGAGAATTTGCCCAGAATTTGCTTTCTTTTTTACCATGCCTCATGTTGTTGTAGTCGATGGCAGTGCCTGGATGTGTGTGGGAGAGAGGAGGTGAGTGCCGACTTGGCATGTGTCCTGACTCCCCACTGTTCACAACGTATCATGCCAAGGTTCTTTTAATTAGTCTGATCAAGTGTTTTGTGGGAACCGGACCCACGCTCCATGCCACTAACACATCCACAGCTCCCACTCCCCCTCTGCATCCCTTTATCGTTTACATGTTTTCTTTTGAGTTTTGTCTCCTTTTATTGTCTGATTAGATACCTGTTACGTTTATCCTCATATTTTGCTAAATTATGTTTTGACCTGTTTTGACCTTACTTTTTTGGTTCTGCTTTAATTTCCTCTGGATGATTAATAAATGCGCGTTAGTTCTCCATTTCCAAAAAGGTCGGCTTTTCCAACAAATAAACCGGACAGAATTTCACACAGATAAAATTTTTTTTCCAAATATATCTTTATGTGCAGTACGTAACATTCACAATCTCTCAAGTTTGAATGTTTTGTAAATTGTAAATAGTGTGAATATGCAAAACCAGTAATGAGAAAAAAATCTTCTCTTCCCTGACAAAACACAAATGTTCAACAAACGCTACACATCACAGAGACATAGAATCACCTGGAAAAAAGATTTGGTATGGTTATTATTTCTTTATATATATAAAAACATTAGCACTTTCTAAGCTTTTCTTTCTTTCTTTCTTTCTTTCTTTCTTTCTTTCTTTCTTTCTTTCTTTCTTTCTTTCTGTTTTTAAAGAAAATAGCACCTGTGCACTAGCCTCCCGGAGTGTGCTGTCCATCAGTGGGATGTTGTGTGCTGCTGTTGTTTAAGGTTGCCACGGTAACTGCCGTCTTTATTTCTTAGGGGCCCCGGAGGCTTTTGGGATGCATATTTTATGTGTGGAATGTAACTCCCAGAAAACGGTAGGTGGGTTGCGGGGGTGACGAGGGGTTACAAAATATAAGTGGAGCAGCTGATCTTGAAGTTTAAGCGTGGTAACCCATACCTCTCTGGCCTATTTCCTTGCTTGCTTGCTTTGTTTCCATATCTGGTTTACAGACACACAAACACGTGGAGCTGGGACCAATATGCATGCTCCTGGGCAGACATAAATGAGCTCTACAGGAAGAGCATGTTGTGCTGCACCTTTCTTCCTCTGACACATACACTTGCTCTCTACTGACTCCTGCTGCATTTTTCCCTTCTGTGTCTGTGCTTTTGTTATGAAGCTGTGGACTTAGTGCTACTTTTATATGACCAATTAGACATGCAAAAACCTGACTGCACTGATAAACCACTGAGCCATGTAACGAAATACGCCGGATAAATATACACTTAAAATCAAATACATTAATTACAAATTCACTGTATAAAGAGCATTATTCAGTATATGACCTGTCCAGAGCACCCTTCCCTATGATCCTAAACATAAAGGCTCATTCATGTTTGCCACATATTACCATCTGGCACATATGTAACCATTATTTATTAAGAGTAAACTGCTATTAAAAACTTTCATGAGTCCTCCATGACTGACCTTGTCAGCCCCCCTTATATAAAAAGTAAAATAATTTAAGGCATCTCATTATGCAGCATCCCTTAGGAGTCAAACAGATGAGATCCTGAGCAGTAACATCCTAAACCTCCCTCCACTACCACTGACTCACAGTCCACAGTGCAAGCCTACAAGCCTAAAGAGGTCACAGTGATTGACCTCTGTCGTAAAATAAAGTGTGACGCATGCCTAGGTGCTGTTTGTTCAAAGATCCACAGCTGGCTACGTGCCGTGTAGCCATGTGAGGCTTTGCAGGCTATGTTTGTGACTATATTTGTGATGATAGTCTTTGGTGAGTGGATTCATCCATATGGTAATATTTATTCTCCATCACACACGTGTCAAATATTTGTGGATATTAGCATTTCCCCTTTTAAAATAAAAGTGTCCAAAACTTTCACTGGTGTTTAGATGGATTGTTTTACTCTATGTGCAGGCAGATCTTAATGTAATGCCACTTGGTTGATTTCACTCTTCCTGAGCTCTGAATAATCCACCTATTCATTCTGTATTTCATGGATAAGATGTGAGGAAATGAGCCATTGCATAGACTTGCAGCTTATTTAAAAAGCAAAAACAATGTGAGCGAGTCAAAAGCAGTGGATCCTCCTGTTCTCATCTGTCACCAGCTCTGTCCCCGGTGTGTCTGGCCAGAGTGTGTGATGTCCTGTAAACCAGGCTTTGTCTGAACGCCATCTAGACCGGCACTGGCTCTGTATGTAAACATTAGGTTGGAAATGATTTCCAGACCCGATTTTTTTCCCCCCTTCTTCCACGGTATTTATTTTTTTACACTCTGTGCTCATCTGGAGGGAAGAGATTCAAACATCTTGATCTCGATCATGACATGATCTTGAGCACTGCAATGTGTGATCATGTTTCATGTCGTGTGACAAAGGAAGACATTGAAATTGTTGATTTAGACAACATATTTAAAGGGGAATGATAGAGCACCACACAAAAAAAACGATGAGATCAAAAACCTCAAAGTGACAATTTGTGGTAATTTTAGTATAGTAAGTAAAAATAATAAAAGTAATAATGATAAAAATCGTCAGACACAGAAAAATAGTAAATGCAGTATTGGGTGCTACCATAGACTGTGGATAAAGATGGAGGCAGAACAGCTGTTAAAAAGTGAGGTAGGTCACAAACCCCACCCCCTCTATATTAGTGGTTGAGTGGGACTAGGGCCAAACAAAAAGACTAAAATATACATCAAATAAGTTTAATTTTAGTTTGTTATTTAAAGGGGAATTACTGTTTTTTACAACCTGGATCTTATTTTTGGCATAAAATGCGATCGTTTTCTACATTTGGAGTCGTTTGAAAGATATTTAGATCCAGCAGAGCGCTGCATATATCCATATAGTGGGAGTGACTGGGGCACCGAAACACAGTCTCTAAATAACGCATTATCTGCCTTTTCACCAATATATTCTTATGATATGCTAGTGCTATTCCTTGTTGAGTTATTTAGAGGCTGCGTTTCGTTAGAAGGGTGAGTAAACGATCACATTTTATGCCAGAAATAAGGTCCAGGTTGTACAAAACGGTAATTCCCCTTTATTTAATGCCATAAAAACAGGATGTGACATGCCCAGACACAACATCCCTTAGTAGTCAAACAGATGAGATCCTGAACAGTGACATCCTAAACCTCTATCTTGACTACTAGATGCCATGCCAAACGCTTAGTGAAGCAATCCCATAGGACCCTGAGAGTTGGAAAAAAAACAACAAGTACAGTGTATAATCCAACATTTCTTTGTAACGGGTGGAGGTAGAGAAGAGGCAGTAATAATTAGACGAAAGCGCGAGAGAGTCTGGTGGCAGTGTGGGCGGGTCAGCGATAATGTGTCTTTGCGTGGCTCCACTCTCATACTGTTCTGCGCACACTCTGGCTCCAAACTTGCAAGATGGCCATATCCCTGGGAAAATAGTGTCAATTTGGCCAATGCAAGGAAATGGGTAAGCATTGTCCATATTTATATACAGTGTGTATGTGTGCTAATGAGTTGAACCTCTTTAAGGAGTGACATATAAAACCTGTCTTCTTGAAGACTCTGGGGTCTACTGGTCTCTTTTCTACTGAAGTGTTCAATGTCATCATGGCAAGATCCAAAAAGGCCTTCAGAAAGAGCCTGGCAAGGCATTAAAAATGTAATGTAGTTATTTCTTTGCAGGACTGTACATCCACCCACCCTTTTTTTAGAGTCTACTTCACTGTCAAGGTGGACGTTTGGCACCAGGGTGGATGTAGGATGTGAATGTGGGAGCAGCACTGTGGGCATACAGAACAGAAGAGTGGGAGGAAGGACAATAGAGGTGAGTGATCCTCACGGGGAATCTCACTGAGGTAAATGAAGAAGGGCTGTGTTCCTTTGGTTGAGAGGTCAGTGCTTAGCATGCAGGAGAACACTTTGCGGAAGCACACGGAAAGGCTAACCACATCATAGCAACTTACAGTGAAGTGTGAGAGTCAGCACTAGACGGGGCACCTTGTTTAGAGGCTCTGATTTAGTATGATAACAACCTCATACAGTACTCACCCTTTTATGCTCGTCAATGGAAATACAGTGGAGTACATGTAACAGTGAAAACCCTGCAGTACCCTGGGTAGGAATGGTGTGTTTGTGTGTGCGTGCGAGGTGTGCCCTAATGAAATTCAGTATCGATCTCTGCAAAATAGACTTTATACATCATTCATGCTCTCTATCAATCACACCCTTCTAAGTTTTCCAAAGCTGTTTGTTTTAGAAGAAAGAAAGCTGAAAAAAAGCAACAGGCTGAGCAATAATTACTTTGAAGAGATTGTTTTAAAGGTGTACCTTTAGCCTTTTTCTCAAGGTGTAACAAGCTTATCTGTCAAAGACAATGTCTATTGAATGAACTGCTTAATTTGAAATTGATTGAGTTTCTTTTTAGTTAAGTTGGGGAAAAAGTCTTTTCCACAGACTTGAGAGACTTGGGTGTTGAAAGGTATGCCAAATGTAAGGTCATAGTGAGACAAGTCAAAATCCTACAAGGAGGCAGAGATATATCCTTCAAGAGATAAAAACGCAGTCGTCACCATGGAGCACCTCTTCCGAGAAGTTGAGATAGTGCCATCCTCTAATTTGTATGGTTTAGTGGATGAAAAATCCTATAGGGTGGATACAGACAAAAAGCAAAGAAAATAAACACAGGACGTGGTAACCTGACACAGGAAACCCAGTGAATGCTGGGAGTGAGCAGTGAACCGTACTTCCTGTAGGACAGCACAATGGTAAGTGGTGGCCCCAGATTCCTAAAAGAGGCTGTAGTCGCAGGGACAAGGAAGGGCAGCCTGTGTCCTCCGGTCCAGAGCTGATAAGCGCATAGATAGAAATGGCATTTATTTTCCCTCTTACTGCTTTGGAAAAACAAAACATCCTGCGGTTGCCCTGGTTACTGTTTCATTAAATATAAAGAGCAAATAGTAAGTGAAAGCATTCATTCCAAAGTTATGTCACACGTTCATGGGTCCAAAAACGGTTTAGGTGTGTGACGTCCTGTTTGTTTCTGAGACAAGACCTTCCACTGGGCAGGAAAGAACATACTTTATTAAATGAGAAAGAAAGAATATGAGAAAAGCAACCTGTTTTTTTCAGCTCTTGGCACCTCTCTGTTACATCCTGTAGGATTTTCTCCTCCTTTTAGTTGTCAGAATTTAAACTTTTATTAACAGCTACAATCAATGGAGCCACTGCTTTATTTTCTGCTTTAAAATGGACAGTAAAAGAATATCTGCTCTTACGAAAGTTTTATATATTCTTGTCGGTTGCCTGTAGTTAGTACACAGCATGACAGCTCCAGGTACTTTCTTTGTGCTGTGGGTTCATGTAAGGGACTGCACTATGTGGTGCTTTTAACCAGGTGCATTCATCATTCTGAACTTTTTAAACTTACAGGCTTGACAGTGGATAATGGGAATGGAAAACTTCAGAAAGATTCTTACATCTATCAAGAAGGATGTACAACTGCACTGAAGATAATGCAGATTTATTAGCAGTTGCAGTCAGGTAACATGTTTCTGTTTCTGTTATTTCTATGTTATGTTATTTTAATTTGGATATACTTAAAGTATATGAAAAAGAAAAACAAATCAATTACGCTTTCAAGATCCCTAAGCAGCAGTGTATAATTATGTCTCCTGGCTGCTAGTATAAAAAGTAGCCCAAATGTCTATCTGTAAATCTGACAGCATGTCAGTGACTGGTCCACCCTTCCTCCTCTTCCCTTCATCCTTCCCCATAGCCCACTCTCAGTCACCTCTCTCAGAGGATGAAAATGCTGTAAAACATTCATATTTCTTGTGTCAGCACTGTCGCAATAGCACAGATTATCCAAACAGCTGAATTCAAAGTAAAACTGAGAAAATAAAAACAAAGAATATGTAAACATATGCTAATTACATACTGTAAATACAAGTTATCCCAGTGTGCAATAATTCTTAAAAATTAAAGCAAGCTCGATATTTCACTTCAACTAAACATGTCTAGTGTGAGACTTTCTGCGAATTTTAAAAGGAGACATTAGACAAGTGTTTGTACTTAATAATGCGAACATCACATCCATTGAAAGAGAGCAGGGTGAACTTTCCCCCGTTCAAAACTTCACACACACATGCACATAACTCAAGGCACCAGCATGGTGAATGGGCCACGGTGTCTGCTCATTTTGTCGAAATGCCACGTCTGTGCGCCTTTTCCATGATGCACACACAAACCAACGAAGAAAAATGGAAGTGGGATGTCTGTGCTTCTTATCTGGCTGTTTTGTTTTGTTGTTGACCCCGTAGCGTGAGTGTGTATTCATGGCCAGTTCCTGCAGGCCCTCCCTGTCAAACCGGGCATGCGTGTTAGCTCGCCTAAACCTATCTGCGGCATTGTCCATTCAGTATGATTATCACTGACCCACACTGCCTCCTGTCTCCGGGGCTCACATGAACCAGTACTTCCTCCAAGGAAGGAAATGTTCGTTACCCACGGGCCGGTGTCACACGATTACACTGTACAGACCCAAAAAGGCAAGTCTGACTGAAAAAAAAAATCATATGTAACTGATCTTTTGTGCTCTCTCCCTGGATATCTCTCTCACCCCAGCAAGGAATTACAGTTATCCCATATTTATTCACATAAATAGGCATGAACGTAATCCACTTCAGGAACACATTGTAATCACCAAGTAAAACTTATCATTTCTCGATAGCTCTTGTATCCTTCCCCACCCCCCACACACTTTTCATGAACACACATATGTGTCCTGACACATTCGCAAACAGTTGAGCAGTGGGGCTACAGGGGAGAGGGAGATCATTTGTCTCAATCTGCAGTGATGATAGTTTATCAGAGGCTGGAGAAGTGGAGTGGGAGCAGGTGGTGGAAGCAGGCTTTGTGAGGAGACCACAGTAATCAGATCTGCTGCTCAACTCGGAGCTGGGGGAGTCCGACGCTGACCGACCAACCAACCAACAATTGTACAGGGTTAACTTCTCCCCATCTGGATCCCTGGTTGGCCAATTAGAGACTGCGGACACTGGACACAAAATCCACAGACACTGTCTTCTTGGACCTTCCAGGAGGTGGAGCTCCCAGCATTCAACCTCTTAAACATGGCTAACCAATTAAAAAAACGTACAGTATATTATAGCGGTCTATGCTAGCTTTAAAACGTTATTGTACTGGTACATTTCTCTATTAATTTTTTTGCCCTTTAAACCGTATGGAAGTCATTTAATGACATTTAAGGGATCCTCCATTTAACACTGAGTTGCTTCTCTTGCTTCATACTCTCATAGTCTTTCTTTTTCTCTCTGACCCATCCACTTGTGGCCACAATAGATGGTCTTTCTCTCATTCATACAGTGTAGTGTATAGTAATACTGTGGTGGTTGCTATAGCAACCCGCTAGTCAGACGATCTCATTACTGGCCCTTAGACATTTCTTTCTCACTCCCTCTCTAAGGAATTACCACTTTTCATTATGATTTCCCTCCCCTCTCTCCCAGCTACCCCTCCTTCTTTATCTCTGTCTCCCCCTTTCTCCCTTATCCTCCCCCCTCAAAGGTCAGATGTCCTCCATGGTGGGGAGAGAGGAAATCTGTAAAAGCGTTGAGGTCTATTCAGTAACCCCCGTCTCCCCTCCCCGATTGCACCCCACAATCATTCTGTTCCTTTCTATAGCTGCAAAGAAAAGAGCCAGAAAAGAAGGGAGGGAAGAGAGGAGCCTTGAGTCTGCTCTTCTTTAGAGCACATTTTAAAATCTGTTTCTTTTTTCTGCCCTTCTCTTTTCTCTCCTCAAAGCTTTCTTTTGTGTGGAAAATAGCTCCTTGAACTGATGGTGGAGTGGTGGTGTGTGTTGACTTTTTTTTCTTAAATGTTCCTGTCCACAATCAATAGGCCCTAAAGTCACACGTACACATGCACACATGCATAAGCTGTGTGACTATGTATATATATATATACACACACACACACACACACATATATACAGACATACGGATGTGCATTTGTACTTTGTACCTAGTCCATACATACAACATGCATCTACGCAGGTGCTTACACCAATACTTGATTTGTTGCCTTGTCAGTTTCTTGCTCTGAGTGTTGGAGCCAACAGTATTTATACCTCATAATGCAACACATAAATGAAAAGCAATGACTTACTCTCAATACTGAGAGTAAAAAGTGAGAATGTCAGCAAGTACGTATCCAAAATGCAGACGTACCTATCAGACACACATTTACATTTGTGGACAAAGAGGGTCCTCTCTGAGTTCCATTCATTCTTTTCTCATAGACAAAACCCAGTTATTTGTGTTATTGGAACAGCTGGCAGCGCGTGTTTCACCTCAGCTTTGATCTCCACTGTATCTCAGGGTTTCAGTCTTTCATTCTTCATCTGCTACAAAGGGACAGTGGACAGTAGGCAGATCCATATGTCCCATTGCTCCATCACACATTGATCCATACAGGGCTCTATTCAACTGCATTGGCCGCACAATTGATCCCTGCCTCTCTGCTGCGGTAAACATTTTACTCGGTTTGCCTCCATCCTGATCAATAGTCTTCTTTTAATAATGTATCGCATTGATCAGTTTGGCCCCTGAGTAAATTGATCAATTATTTTAATCTTTTTTTTTTCCTTTTTCCCTTTTCGGCGGCATGGTGTCAAATGAGGGGCAAACTGCTCTGCCTTAAACGTTTGCTTCTCTTCCTCTGTGTGCTCCTGTAAAGAGTTTTCTCTCATTCGATATCATTTAAATCACTGTTATTAATGCAAACCAGGCGGGGATGATCATCAGAAACTATCGCAAACATCAAATTTTATCTTTTATTTATTTTATGTTGGAAGAGGGCTAATTCATTTTAGTTTAAATTTTTTTATTGTGTATTATTAAATAACACACTTCCTTTAAATGCTTTGTGTTAGACAGTAGTGTTGTTGGGTCGGGTTGGGTTGTGTGTTGTCTGTGCTGATCAGGCTGGATCTCTCCACCTTCATCCCTCTGATGGACTTCAAGGGCATTGGTCATCAGCATTGGTGAAGTAAATGCACTCCACCCACCACATCTCATTACTAGTCCTAATTATCCTGACAAGTCACCATTGGCTCGTGTGTGTGTGTGTGTGTGTGTGTGTGAGATATATGTGTGTATGTGCTTGTCTTGATTCCACAGACACAAACGAAGCTGTAAGCACATGCGCGCACGCACATTTATTCTTGGCACAGACACAAACATCCAATGAATGCACAGACATTAAACGGTGAAGTGGAGGGATCAATAGCCTGCCTGTGTCCCTGACTTCATGGAAGGCGGTAGAAAACGTATTTGAAATCCAAAGAGTTATCAGAGGTAAGAGAAAGCAGGCAGGGAGGAGGTAAAGTCTTTGTTAGCTTGACCTTGGTGAGATTTATCTTCTGTTGAGATTGTTTTCCCAGATATGGCCACGATAAGCAAGTTTAAAAGAGGACAAAGCAAGAGCAGCCACTCTAGTACTAGAACATCACGTGTATGAAACCCCTTGCACTCTCTTATGCTAATGCACGGAAACACAAACATATTCATTTCTGACAGATTCTCTTTGATCATCCCGTGTTTCCGTCTGGATTGCTGTCTTTGCTTTGCATCCCAGTAGGTTAGGGAAACGACAATTCCCATGGCAATCGGGTGCTGAGCAGGTGTGCCACTTTAACTGGTAGCTGATTAAAGCCTCATTTTCATAGCCTTCAACCCCCACCTACACCAGTGTCGTCAGTGTCCGCGGAATTTAAGACACCCACTATCTGCAACTCCCAGGCCCGAGCTAGCTACAAGAAAATGCTGTGATAATCATCTGTCACAGGTGTATGCAGTGGTTGCCTGCTCTTCCAGAACACAGGTGTGAAGTATAAGCAGAACGGAGCAGAAGCCCTCCTATGATACAGCAGTTGGCTTTTCACGCTGTTGTCATGGATCATCCCAGCGGATGCGCTTCACTTCCCAGATCATTCTAAATGTTTGAAGCCCGCTAGGGCATAATAAAAAGAGAGTTTCATATGGTTCCGACTCATTTAATATCTCACGCAAAGCTAATTTTTAAATTCAAATAAGCCTGAAATTCATAGCGTGTTACGGCACGTTGAGTGAGTAGCTATGGTGTAGGGGGCTGCGAACTTGAAAGCTTCTATAGAACTTTGGTAGCTGACGTCACCCTGGATCGGCAGTCACAGCACAGCCATATTGGCAGGAAATTGCACTTTTTGTTTTACTATTAGGTTGATAACTGCAGGCAACTAACTTACTTGTCCTTAGTTATATCCAAAAATGGTCAACATGTGTTGTGCCCCAGGATGCCAGAATAGTCGGAGACAAGCAAAAGGGAAATCGTTTTATAGGTTTCCCAAAGGTCCCGCTAGACAGCAGATGTGGATTACTGCAATGAAACGTAGACACAAGAAAACAGAGTGGTGGGATCCCTCAAGTAATGGATTTTGTTTGCGTAGCGATCACTTCATATCAGGTACAGAGTCCAGCGTTTTCCAAGTGTAATGTCTTCTTAAATGTCACCATGTCCAACAGTTCATAATGTGGATTACAAAGGGGTGTTGCTCATTCAGCACTATAACTATTCATAATGAGAAAGAAGTTTGGGATTAAACAGTTACTTGTTATTGTAGTTGCGTTACTGTCATTAACCTCCTTAGAAAAATATCTTCAGTCTATGCTTTCAGTGACTCTCCGGAGCTGGACGAAGGAACGTTAATGAGGTAATGAGATACTGTAGGTCTGTGTTGGCTGTTTCAGTGCTCGAACAAAGCACACCTGGGGCATGATAAGGGTCTGTGATATATAATCTGTCGAGTTTTGCCTTGTACTGGTCAATTTCTATCTGTTTAAAGTGTGCAGTAAACTCTGACAGCCTGAAATCAGCACTGGCGCCACTCATTTTTCCTCAGAGTTTTCCTGCCACTATGTCAGTATCAACGATATGCTTGTCCAGCCACAGTCAACAAGGAAATGCATTTTGGATCAATCACAGCTGTTATAGTCCGCGAGGTGCACGTCAGGTTATGCTGTGGGGATCCGGAGCATTGACTGTATAAAGATGGACAGAACACCTCCTCAAAAGTGAAGCCAAAGCCAGTAGAGCTCCCCCTGGTGACAGGCTGCGGTATAGGCCATAAGCTCCACCCCCTCCATGTTAATAGATGTGACATGGCTGCGCTAAAACACTAAAATATACATCAATAAAGGAGTACAGTGTGTAATCCAACATTTCTTTGTAAGTGGAGGTAGAGCACGGCACAGAATCAATTAAACGAAAATGCGAGCGAGTCAGGCAGAAGTGTGGGCGGGTCACGAATAATGCGGCTCTGCGTGACTCTGTCTGGCTGCACCCTCGGACTGCACTGCGCAGACTCTGGCTCCAAACTTGCAAGATTGGAAAATAGCATCAGTTTGACCAATGCAAGGAAGTGGAGACGTGTTGTCCATATTATATACAGTTTATGGTCCGGAGTGATGGTGTCAACGTGCAGTGGTACCATAAATTGCCCATTATTTTTCAATTCATTCATGTTGCCAGTTTAGGTTTTCTGTGAGTGCAAACATGATAGCATGCATCTGTGTGTGTGAGTGTGTGTGTATATGTGTGTGTCCATAGAGAGAGCGCTAATTGTAAAGGATGTGGCAGGTTAAGATAAGGTTATCTTGACGCAGTGAAACGTCTGAGAAAGCAGGCCAGAGCTTGCAGACGGAATTAGATTGATTAGAAGAGCCATATTTGGGCTATTTCCAGATAGCCCTTGGTGAGCCCCATTCCTTTTGCCTGGCATGGCTCTGTTTTCATCCTCACCCTCACCCCCTGTTCTCTCTCCCTGACACTCCTGCTGTGCAGTAGGACAGTTGATAGTGCCACAGGCTGTCAATCAGGTGCTAACTGACTGGCCACTGCAGGGCTGAGATAGTCCCCAAGAGTCCCCCTTTGACATCCACTGAGAGGGGGAAAAAAAGCAACAATGTATGCACCATTGCAAGAGAGAGTTGCTTTGTCGGTGCAAAACACAGTCCATTGATTAGTCTTTTACGGTAGTCAACACTCAATTCACCCAGGTAGAGTGTAACTTTTTCATTTCCATTTTGCTGTCTTTCTAATTCTTAAGAACTTGGGGTAATCTGTCTCAGTGGTTTAAAGGAGAAAAATTCCATCCTATATACTTCATTTTAGATGAGTATGTGGCGAGGGAGTCAATCCCAAAAAAACCCAGCACTCAATTCCTGCCATCAGAATCCTCCATTAGCCAAGCATTAGAAACAAATTAACTCTTCTCAGTTGAATGGCTTGTCAGAGGAAGTGTGGGAAAATCCTCTATTAGGCAGGAGTTAAGTGCCTATTGGAAAGCTGGAGATGGAATCCTGCCTAATAAAGGAAGAGTCAACCATTGGAACAGTGGCTGAATGGAGGAGAAGAAGTGCTAATTAAGAGAACAAAGTGTTGTCTTACAGGCTCGTCCATTAATGGGAGCTTTAGGGCTCATCTCACTGGCATTCCCTGATTTTCTGAATATGACAGCCTGTGTGTGATTGCATATGAGTGAAAAAAAAAATGTTTATTTCAGATAGTGGTGACAGTGCGTAAACAGATAAATAATGAATCTTCACTGCTCCCAGAGGCCACGCTTTTTTAGAGTAGTCTCATCTCTGAATTTGACATGTCGTAAGCCATGCAATGAACACGCTGCTCTGAAACTATTTGGGGCGTTATGTCTCAGATGAGCCGAGCCAACTCAAACCACAGCTCCAGTCTCCTCTGCCTCACAAACGCTGAGCATTTTCCAATTTTCAAGCTGTGAAAAGTGAGAGGGATGGCGAAACAGCGTCATGGACCGAACCGGGCGGAGACTCAAAATAAACTCAAGCAGGCTTGGCTGAATGTGCGCTCCATCTCTGTTTATCTTAGTGAGAGTGAGCATGGGAGCCCAGTGATGAAATCAAAAAAAAAAGGGAGGAAAAAATTAAACAGAGTTGAACAGGCCTGTGTATTTGGTTGGGGTTGCCATGGCGACAGAGTGCATGGATGCAGATAAACAGCACGTTGAGTACTCAGGGAGGAATGCAGCCCTTCTGCCTGCGGTTTGGAGGGGAGGTTAACACTTCTCTTTCTCAACAGCTTCACCACTCAACAACATATGGGATTCAGGGGGGAGCAGGAGAGGAGATTGCACTTTAATTGCACACATACATGGATAAAAGGGAATGTGTAGGAATATTTGGAAAATGTTCAGAAAAAGGGAGCAATGTGTAATGGTGGATTGCATGTTATGGCACAAGTTGCGAGTGTTTTCACTTAAAAATTTGAGTCATTGTTGGAAAAAAGCGGGGGACATGAGCAAAAGGACCGGACAATTATGGAATCAAGGGTTTCCATTTTCTGCAGTTGTAGAATAAAATTCTTCTCATTGGTCTTCTCCAGTACGGCAGATCACACATAGAACAGCCTGTGAAATAAATGAAGGAACTTGTCATCACAACTTCTACAGAGTAATGATCAGAAGGAAGAAGGCTACATTGAGTTGGTCAATTATAGATATTAAAGGTTACAAGGGTCTGAAGTAGTGAGTTGGAAATAGAAAGACTGAATTTGAGGAAGGGGTAGGTGTTACGGAGAAGCCAATTTGGTGAAAAATTGGTGGCTGTGGCTTACTGATAAGAGTCTCTCTGTCTCAGCACCCACGGACAAAAGAGGGAAGCCTCGTCTGTTGCCCCATTAGCTACCATCCTTACAAGGCCCTGTCTTTTCTACATGGCCAGCTTTTAATAGGGGGCAGAGATGGAAAATGGCTACTTAAGCAATGATTATCCGATTGAAAGGTACCTGTCATGGGAGGGAAGCAGTCATAAGAATAGGGGCGACATGCGTGGGAGGATAGGAGTGAGTGATTTCGGGCCTGTCCCTGCGGTGTGACGAACAAGTTACCGAGAGATTGTAGCAGGAGTGAATGTTTAGTGAAGCCATGTCGGTGGTGTGAGAGGGTTGGTGGGAATGGGAGGTATTTGAGAGATGATGGAAGCGAACTGTAGAAAGCTGGACTGAGGGTCAGTAGAGGAAGAATCTGAAGATTTGAATGTAGTACGGAACAAGAAAAAAAGTCTGTCTGTTTTTACTTCCAGAGATAACTTCCTGCTCCTTTCGCAGGCTTCTCTAATATTTTATTTATGAACTGTACTCAGGTAGTTTGTTAGTGTTTCATGCAGAGCTGGTTGAAAAGTCCACAAATCATCCCGGAGAATAGATTTACCATGCTTAGCCACCTTCCCTCCTAATCAGAAAAACAATTCCCCTGGTATTGCAGTTAATCAGAGCACAGCTCCGTCTCTGCGCTGCATTCACCTGTAATTTCTTTTCCAGCATTACGGCTGCTTTTATTCTCTTCTCTAATTGCTTGTCCCTCTGGCCCTTTGTCTCCACGAGTCACTCTTATCACCTCACTGTGCTGCCATCTACCAGCGCCACACAAACCGTAACACTTCTGCCCAGATCTTGCACGGGGGTGCCTTGAGCCATGGCGTTTTTAATGGTCCCCATAGGCCTGGCTCGCAGTGCCATATGAGTGGCTTTATGGAAGCTATTATTAGTGTTTACTCACTGGCACTTACAGGGTCGACAAGCGTCCTGTGTCTCTCCATGTGCAGTGAGGCAACCTTGACTTCTCATTTTAATGTTATGGGTAACATTATGGCTCTGTCTCTTTGCTCAATCGTTAACTCTGTGACCATTTTATGAGGTATTAATTGAGTTGTAATTTTGACTCAATGAAACCATGTAAGAATTCATTGCCGCTTTAACTTGGGATCTAATTGAAAACAGGCACTAAGCGCTTACACTCAGTGACCAATAAGATGGGCATTTCTTCATTCTTTATATTTTACATGATGAACACAAAAATGTATATTACTTCTTACCTTTAACTTAAAACATGGAGACAAATGGTAAAGACACACATGCACAGATGCATGCGCATGCACAAAGGGGGAGAGAGAGGGCTTTGGATGGTGCTCTGGACTGATCACATTACCTCATCTCACATGTATTTCAGAGGCCCGAAACCTGATATGCATGCAATTGTTATTTTAAATCACCGTCTGGGAAAGCTGGACCCAAGGTCTAGAGAGTCACTAACCCAGAGGGAGTTTAGAAGGGGGAGGTACAGAGACAGATTAGGCCACAGGGCCAGGAGGTGCATTATGATCTGACAAGTTTAGGGGCACATTTTTAAAGACCGAAAATGAGTTCTATTTTTACCTATGCAGATATGAGTTACCAGTTTGATTAAATTTCTCTTTGTACTTGAAGTCAAATTCAGTAAAATCACTTCAATAGGCTCTCCATTGCATTGCGTGCATTCTCTCTTTCATCTGCCCCCAAATTCTGATTGCAAGGTTAATGTGTATGTGAAGGGAGAGAATATTGCATGCCGCTGACTTCAGATCTATAAGAATATATTTCACCTCTCAGGGTTGGCAGGCACCATGCCAGAGGCCACTGGGTAACTGCTTCTTCCCTCCTATCTGCAACCCAGGTTAATTAAAGTTCCTCCTCCCCCCTCAAAGTATGCTTTTAAACAGAGTGCTATGTGTCACTGGATTGTATTTTAGCCCTTTTAATGATGGACTCATTGTGTGTGTGTGTGCGTGTGTGTGCATGTTTGATGGTCAGGCTGCACGCTTAATTTCATTAGCTGGTTGCACATGCAATGGCATTTACACCTTTTTTTGACGGTCAAAATACTTCCTGAACACATCACGAACCAACATGCGCTTCTTACAACAACATTTAACCTTAGTCTGACTGATGAATGAAGCATGTGTTAGCTTTATACAGTAGTATCTGTGTTTGCAGCGATGATATTCTAAACGTCAACATGGGATGTTCATCGTCAGTTAAGATGATGATATTGCATCTGCATAATGAATTCACCCGGTATTTACCACTGATTTGGTTTCAAGTAACCCTACACCTAAAGCCACATGGGAAATACTGTAAAAAGGAAAAAAAAAAAAGACACGGGGGTGAATACAGGAGCTCAACTAGTGGATCTGTCTCTTAAACAGGCCACAGAGCCACAGGCCCTCACATTCCTTTATAATGATGTGTAATACTTTGAATGCACAAGGTTAAGTATGAGTGAAGCAGGCTGCCTGCTGGCTGACTTAGATATGGGAGTCTGACTCACACTAACGCAACTTCAGCTTACAACTCTTGGAGTGAGAAGTGGGGATGAACCAGGGTGACACTCAGGGCGACACGGGTACGAAAACCTGCACATAGTATCGTACTCACAAAAAACAATGTTGAAAATGTTTAAAACACACAAACATATGACTGTACATTTAAACACTTGTAAATTGTAACCAAATGGATGGGTAGGTAACATAATGTCTCACAGAGGCACATATTAATTTTGTCATACTTACTCAGATGCACACACAACATATACTCAATGCAAACACCAACAAATAGCAGAGAGTGTAAACACGGAGACTGCACATTTTGCAATAGTATAATTTATGAAATAGTGCCATATTGAGACAAAAACAAACATTTGTCGAATCGTGTTAACAGTTTCATCAGGAGATTTTCACCTTGTCTCGTGAAACTCATTTATTTACTCATTAATTTTCCTCCCTGCTCTTCCTCTTTCATACTCTTACATATACTTTTTCCGGATCACTGATCTGTGGAAACTATAAGGACTGTACTTACTGTAGAACACAGTAAACGGAATCCATAGACATACAACTTTATTTCATTATTTACTTTATTGGAATCGTTGGAATGGGCTTCATGTAACCTGCTGTGGGGCAAATAGTCTCTAAGAGGATACTGAAGTCCTCCTCCCTGTGCTGCTTTCTCCGGTTTCATTCACTTTTCTCCTCTATCTTCTCCCCCTTCTCTCCTTTCCTTTGGTGATTTATTGGATGCTGATCCCTTCTTTTCCTCTAAGGGTGAGCATGTACTTTGGGCACCCAGCCAACGGGACCTGTTTTAATTGATGTCAGAAATCTGGTCACCTTGAGAGATAGTTAAAAGGGCAAATCTCTATTAGCTTTAGTTTATAGGGGGGAGGCAAATGAATACACGCACATACGCACAGACACGCATGCACACAGTTTCCAAAGATAGTGTGCCAAAATCTGCACAGGACACAGAATATACATATGTAATATGTACTGCAGACATTAGTGAAAGTTCTCTGAGCACTAATCTTGTCCACTCCTGTTTGCTGTGAGTAAACATGATGGTGTGGTCTCTCTGCCGAAAACTCCTGCTTCTGTAAACGCTGTAAGAAATACATTACGACTAGTGCAGAGCCAAGATAAGTTATTTCTGGTTGAATAAGCACAAGGGGGTGTATCTGAGGGAGCCAAAAGAATCTACATTAAGGAGAGATATCTGTTAATTAAATCTGTCCCAGCCTGATCTCTATCTGTAACACGTAACTTACACTGCCTCCGCTGCTGCTGTTGCTGCAAGCACACACACACACATTCGTGCCCTCATGAGAACACGCACAGATACATAAATCGTAAACTGAGACTTCCTTTTCCTTCATCCCATCATCCACAAATGCAAACCCACAGGTTACTTATATATTATAGCGGGTTTTCTTTTCAGTAAACATTTTAGACAGCTTTGTGCCACTTCAGTGTTATTGATTTTGTTCTTGCGTGTTCAATTTATTCTGTGTATTTTTGTTATTTGTCGCTTTGTCTTCCATCTCCCCGTTCTTCAAACACTCAAATGTCCTGGGATTCTGTCTGGTTGTTGCTGAGGAGGACAGAGGCTCAGAGGTGACTGGGGGATGAAGACTTGGGGTGTATGTGGACCAGATGTCTGGGCTTTCATGAGTCTGGGGAGGGGCATCAGGAGAGGACAGCGGAGAAGTGGGGAGACATGGCTGTTCTCAATTACCTTGATCAATGGAAAGGGGGTTGGGGTGCACATGCATGTGTGTTTGGGGTGCACGGCACTGTAAAGAAAGGACCGAGATTGTTAAAAACGCAGCAAAAGAGCTTTAACTCGGAATTTTTTAGAACAACTCCCTTACCTCATCGAAGCTCCACACAAATACGTTTCGACCGGATTATGTTGATTTCATCGAATGAATAGCATCTTCTGCAATTTCTGCAGCGCTCAGGTTGAATATAACAATGACCCGCTGATAGGCTGTAGTCGTCTACTTCCAGATTTCAAACTTTGAAGTTTCCACATGCTTCAAGTTTGGGCTTGCTTGAAGTGAAGTTATTCATTAGAGGAGTGTAGAATAACAATAATGATCGCTTGATTTGCTCCTTTAAACTATAACCATTATTTCATTAGTGCGGCTTCAACGACAATAAAAGATTTGGAACTGGAAGATGGTTTGCGCTGCAGCGGAGGCCCCTTTAGATCAAGTGGTAGCTCTGGTCTGTGTTTTAATTAGGATTATATGTCCGCTTTAAAGGATCTTTTTCTCTGAAGCCCTTCACATTTGGAGCCCTATAGGGTTACACAAGATTAAAAGCACTTTTCCATTTTTACCCCCTGATACATCTTTGAAATTGCGCTTGGTTCCCGGTCTCTGGAACACTTTATCTCCCCTTAAGAAGGGCTGAGGGGCAAGAGGAGGGGTGAGGCGAGGTTTCAGTGGTATGCAAGACTTTTCTTTCGTTGTCCCACTTACTTTTCATATTTAAACATTTTGCGATTACAATGGAGATGTTTGGGTATTGTATTTCATTTAAGATATCACTTTGATCAGACGCAGGGGAGTGTCACATTACACACTACAGCTTCACTGTGTTCTCCACTTTTGGTACAGCAGGCCTGTATCCAATCACGGAGATCTTCCCCTGTGACCTCTGACCTTTACTCCTGGGAGTGGAGAAAGAGAAAGGCATAAGTTTCAGCCAAGGGAGGGGCTCAGGCTGGCTGTCTCTTGCTGGAGACTACTGAGCACCCCCATCCGCCTCTTCTTGAAACCAACTTCATTCTAAACACTTGAAAATCCTTCACATGTGCAAGCAATTAGGTTTCACGACTTGCTCTGGATGAGAAAGACCCACAGACATCCACAAACACGGCTAAGCTATGAACACTGAAGGAGTGTATACACGCACAGTATGAGTCCATGTGTTGGCTCGCACACACACACACACACACACACATTTAAGTTCACAGTGGACATATAGTATATCACAGAAATCCAAAACATTACAGATTTGATCGATGTTCTGGCCGTACATATCAAAGCATGCTCTACATTTTCTTTTGAATTTGTTACTGTTTATTCATGCCAATCTTCGTGCAAATTCTTAAATAAAATACGTAGCACACATCTAATGCCTCTATGCAACTTAAGCTGTAAACATATGGTTTCTTACCCTGTGCACCGTGTGTGTCAGCTTCAACAGAGTTTGTTAATTGCATCTGAAACTATGCAGTATAATAACACAACAACGTGCAGGAAAATCGATGCGATGCAGAGAAAATAGACTAAACAGTACTGTTCTCTGTTAGTTACAGTGGAAAAAAAAAAAAAAAAAACGTCCAGCGAGGTTCTGCTTGCACGGAAACAGGCAGAAAAACTGTATTTTGTCATACTCAGAGGAAAATAATAGGACCACTGCTTTTCGTCTCTTGACCTTCATAGCCGTACAAATCAAAAATAATTTGTATGGTTACAAGAGTGATCCTGCTCTTTGTGAGGCTTCAGAAGAGAATCAGTCAGTAGACTTGCTAAGATGTCCTTTTATATTTGAAGTAATCTATTACTTATTAATGAAATGGAATGGAAAAACGCATGCATACGCATATCCACTTTATAATAGATTAAATGTTCTTGTCAGTTTCTTCTCAGCTACCTGTCAGAGCTCCGGGTTCAAGTTAGGTTTACATCAAACCCAACCACTGAAACAGTGAGTGGGCCATTATACAAGTAATTGGACCCTGAGCCAAATTTTTTGTGCCTACCTGAGCCAAAAAGTCTTCTCTGCTGACACATTCATTACCAGCAGCATGAGCATGAGGTACTTCTTATCCCAGGAACTTACTGGATGAACAAAACACAACCTGGTGGAAAATACCCTGCTGCAGTCTAAAACCCTGTGCAATATCTTCATATCCTTCCCACTGCCTGGTTCAGAACTGGCCAATAACGTAGACCTCATTTCTATTTCTATGGCACTGCTTGTTTACTGACAGAAACCCCTTTACTTGCCTTTGCAAAATAATATAATAGTCACATGAGGAGTTCATCTGTTTCTGTTGAAGTCACAGATCTGCAACTAATGAGCAAGAGATGAGACATAAATGAAAACATGTAATAGGAAATAGACTCTAATTGAAAAGTAGCACAATAGTGAAAATGACTGTAGTGGAGCAACGTGTTTGAGGCATTAAACCAATGAAGAAAGCATATTTTTCTGCCGCTTAGCAACAAAATACATTGTGAAACCAGTGGTTTCTTTTAATAAACTGGCTTAGTTATGAGTTCTAGCAGACAAACGCATTTATAGCTGGTTGGCCATTAGTGAGTAGTAGCCTTTTTAACCCATGCTCCACATTAACAACAATTTAGTTAATTAGCTAACAGCGATCTGTATTGCAAGGGCTAATTCCTTAAGTGCCTGTCAGCTGGACATATGGTGGCTTTGGTCTAATTGATTATGCAGTGTGCACTTTTACCTCACTGCTGCAGAAGGTAGCAGCTATGGTGTTGTACCAAGATGACCAGAAAATGACCAGTGGGTGGGCGAAGTGACACTGACTAACAGGCTGGAGGTTTCTGCTCTTCCTTATAACGGTATTTGATTAGAATTTTTTTGTCTGATCAGATTAGGTGTGTGCTTGATGATGTGTGTGAAGCCTTATCGAGACTAAACGGCTAAAGATTCAGTGAGGTAAGATTGGTGTGATGTGGATAATCATTACATTAATGACACACGCTCACACGGAGTGTAATTTAAAAGCAATTATGAGATCAGTAACCTTTTTAATCCAATCATCACCTAGTGTAGGCGCTGTGTGTCATGCTGTATCACCTGAACCGGTGGCAAAAGGAAACATTAATAAAATGTTAATCAATCACGGAGAAGGGGAGCATGCTGACAGGTAGGTCAGATAGAGTTAACATATTGATAGAGGCGCTAATTTTCTGGGCTAAGCGGGAGGTATGAAACAGAAACAGTGCACGGCTACACAAAAAGTGTGCAGACAGATTTTCCTACAAGTTAAATTCGTCATACCTTGCACTATATTTTCCAAAAAGTGCCATCCGCCGTACGTAAATAGAAACACAGATGCACGCACAAGCATGCACAGTTTTGCCACAGGATGCTGTTTTCCAGCTGTTTAAACCGCGGCTCAAATTAGCTGCTCAGCCATTGGAAGGAAAGGCAGGCAGGATACCAGTAATTACTGTCTGATTGGTAGAGTGGCTGCAATTAGCAAGTTTAAGTCGTGAAGATTTGCATATATATAAAAAGCTCACAGAAGCAAGGTAGAGTTATAGTTAAGACCTGTAATGTACAGAGGTCAACTCGAGTGGCTAAGGATGAAAAAAAAACAATAACAAAGAATGACATTTTACATACTTATATATGGAAAGGGAAAGGGAAAGAGAAGGTCACAACGTTATATACAAAATTGCATTTACACTTTGTATACCCCATGATTGTGTCATCACAACCAAAACCGTATCAGACGTGGAACACATCATCCATTCCAAACAGTGTGCAGGAATTTATTTGTTCCCTGTACAGTATCTGCATGCTCCCAAGCACCCCAGCAGCACTGAGGAGAGTCTCAGCAGTGGTCCAGCCTTATCATAGCACATTTAACAGGGGGCTAATCCAATCAGATGGGATAACAGGGTTGCTCTCTGTGAGTGGAGGAGGATCAGGCAAGTTCTCCTCTGCTTCCCATTAGTGTGTGTCTCCCCAGCCGGGCCTATCCTAATCCCATTTTCCCATCTAAAGCCTTAACCCAAACAAGCGCACAGGACAATAATCTCCGGTCACACTTCTGTCGGCCGCCCCGGGCCTTCTGATGCTGCTAATGGAGGGCTAGCTAGAGCGATGCCAAGAGACTGCAAGGAGGACTAGATGCGGCTTGTTGTCAGCCAACGAACCACAACATCCACAGCTTTTTCTTTATCTCCCTTCTATTGTTTGTGTCTTTTTGTGTGTGTGTTTTGGGTGAACGCATTTACCCACAGAGTTCTGGTGTGTGCAGAGATCATTTTTCCACTTGAGCGTATCAACCACGCTGCTTTATAAACACATTTGATTGTAAGTAATCTTACTGTCCTCACTATACTCGTTGCCACGAGAGTTGTTTAAAAACAACATAGTGAGGTTGCAGAAGGGAATAAGCACAGATTTGTGGCATGGTCAGGAAAGTCATTAGATTTCTTTTCAGAATTCAGACAAAGGGGAAAAAAGGACATGGAGAGCAAAAGTTTTTTGGCTCCGTATTCCCGTTTTCTGTCCCTGTTGGAAGCACATGTGCCCCAGATGGAGGGTCCTGATCCAAACCCAGGCTCATCCAGACGCCACCCCGAGTGTCTCAGATCACTTACACACTCTCTAAGGACCTCGGAAAAAACAGCCTCATCCACATTTTTCATTTCTCTCGGTTTCCATAAGAAAAATGTAAGCCCAACTTCCTAATGAATTCCAACTGAAATATGGTGGTGCAACAGCGTGTACCTCAAACAAGGCTTTTCAGCTCAGCATTTTCATCCCTCGTATGGAACATAGCATTCCACTGTACAAATCAGATGGCTGGATTCAAATCTTTAAGGACAAGGTGAAAAAAAAAAACAGAGAAGACAACGAGAAAATAAAGAGGGAAACTTTTCTTTTGGGAGTTCTGAAAATAAGGCTTGTTGCTGCCCTTACATCTTCATCTTTACCAATTTTCTTCACTCACCCCCACTTGAACTTCAACCTTCGCTCTCAAATAATGTTAAAAGTGTACAGTGCAGTGTTCTGTGTCTGTGTATACACGGCTGGGACTAGATCTAAATCACCTTCGATCTTCTGGATGATTATTCTTTTCATTGACAAAGCTCATACTAAAAATTACTAGTAGTAGTATCACCATAGAGCCTCATGTTATAATGTCTAACTTTACAACAGCAATAAATATGTTTACAGTCTGGTACAAAGACGGTCTTCCTCTCCGTGCCTAATTTCATCCATGACAACTGCATGTGACTGAATTGTTATATAACTCACCGATTTGATCCCAACTTGATGAAGTTCATTCATTCATTCATTCATCTTCTGTAACAGCTTGTACTGTGAAGGGTCACAGGGGGCCTATCCCAGCTGTCGTCAGGCGAGAGACAGGATACACCCTGGACAGGTTGGCAGTCTATTACAAGACAGACAACCATTCACACTCACCTACGACCAATTTAGAATCACCAATGAACCTAACAAGCAAGTGTATATCATGAGGTGAAACAAGTCTTTGGACGGTGGGAGCAAGCCAAAGTACTTGGAGAGAACCCATGCAGAGAAATAAGTCGGTGGCCAAAATCGGTTGTCTAGTGTTCACCACAGCTTCTCTCACACTTTACCTCTTTAGGCATTTAGGTGGACTAAGGCACTGCGAATATGGAAATGGCCAGAGCCAGGATGCTGAGCTTCAAAACTGCTCCCCAGGAAACCTTTCAGTGACGCCAGAGAGTTTGTCCATCTTCATAAACAGTCCATGGATCCTGTTGAGTAGATGCAGTGGGCTCAGCTGTCAGGGAGCTAGTTGTAATCCCATTCTGCTAGTTGGCAGAATGGGATTTTAAAGGAAGAAAATGTGGCATGAACAAGCAAACTAACAGTACTTGAATGAAAGAATTGCTGGTAAAGAGTCTAGACATGTACAATATACAGTATTAACATATGTTTCTGTTCTTCTCACCCTGCTGCCTGAGGTGTACGACGACCTGACCTGAGTCCAACGCAAATGCAGACGCAAATGCATCTTCGACGTAAAAGTGAGGTTTGCCTTGCTACTGTTGCCAGGTGCTTGCTGAAGGCTTTAACTATGTAACATGCCTTGAGATAAGCTATACTATGATTTGGAGCTCTATATACTGTACAAATTCAAGGGTTCAGAAGGGTTAAACTAATTTTAGTGTGTGCATGGAGCTAATAAGAGCTACTGATGAAGGTTTGCATGTGATTCTCCGTGGGATCAGCATAAGCAGCTCTTGATTTAAAGGTAATAAGGAGTGTAATAAGTTGCTCAGTGGAGGTATAATCAACATTTTTTTTTTGTGGTAATTGTCATTAAGCTTGTGGTTTCAGTTATCTCTGCGCATCTCTCCGAATCATCGTTCAAATCTCCACGATGATTTTGTCAGCTAAAGAGGTCTGCTGTTGTTAATTTACTTAGCATCAACCAGTGCCTGCATGATAATAAGCTTGGTGCGTTACTGGCAAGCTAACTAGGACAAGTCTTGTAGAGAAAAAAAGATTCATCAAAATTATTCTAAATTGTTCTGAAATCGTTGACAGCTGTGGAATGTGGTAGTAGGAGAAAAAGTTCAGCCATCTAAACTATCAGTGGGAACGAGATTTTAGAGTCAGGCAGAGCATCTTTTCACCCCAAAGTCTCGGGCAGATTTTAAAATCTTACAGCCACCATTTTAGTCACCAGCAACTGCCTCAATTATCTATTATGTATGCCATTTGTGTAAGAGATGACTCACTTTTTCTTAAGAGTTAGCACTCTGTCCACCCACTTGTGAACTGTATTAGAGGCAGTGTACAGCCCACACCAAGCTCTGTCAATCAAGTGGTTAGGGTTATACATGGGTTTGGGCCTTTGAGTCTGCCAGGTGGATTTGTACAAAGCTGAAGAGAAGTGTTGCCTTAGAGTCTTAACTCAGGGCAAGGAAGTCCCCCCACTTTATCTTCAGAGATGTTTGGAGAAAACACTGCTGTTTTTTTGAGGATGGTATTTATTTTTCTTCATCCAGTTTATAGATTACACAGCTAAGGAGAAGCAGTCATGCATGCTAACATGATGATGTTCAGTGGGCATGACGTTTCATGTAAATTTCAGTGTTTATTTTACATGAGAGTTTACATTTTGGAATAGTAGCAACATATGCAACTACCCCAGAACAGTCCACTGATGAGGCTTAGGGATCAAGGTAAAGCTGTCAAGTAATGTAAACTGATTTTTTATTTTTAGATGAATAGTCAGTGGATCATCAGTGTTGTTGCAATACTTCGTAATCCATCCAATAGCTGGCAAGGCAGTTCACTAAAAAGTCAACTAACAGCCTGACAAAGAAAACAGGAAAGCACAACATTTGCAACTGAAATGAAGAAATGAATAGCATTTCATAACTTGGCAAGCCACCAGAATGCTTAAGTTAACATATCTGAAACTTTTTCCTGCTTAAAACTGTTTACAGCAGCTCCTCCTATTAGTCAAAATTAGTTCAACAGTTCATAAACTGCTGATCAGTTTAACAAAGTGTCAATTTGCACCTCGGTGAAAACAGTCACACTGGAGCTATTTGTCTATTTACACCCAGTAAACACCCACTCAATCTCTCTTGCAGGAAAGCTTTCAGGAGAAGTAGTATAAAGAGCAGCATAGCCCAGATATGCAGGAGGTGTTACAGAGTTAGAAGGGGCATTCAGGGTTTGTCTCAAGTTTGAAGCAAAGTCAGAGTTGACTTATTAATTTTAGACGTAGACATCATATTCATTTGTTTTCAGATTTGATTTGGCTTGTTTAGTTTGCTTCAAGCAATAAAACTACTTCGTTGGATTTAGGAAAAAATCGTGGTATGGGTCAAAGATTGAATATTCTGAAGAATCACCTCATATCCCTGATGTAACACTACTGTAACGGACATTTCTGAGCAACACCTGAACTCCTCATCCTCATCATTGTACAAGGACATTGCTGTTGTGGTTATACTTAACTCCAGTTTAATACCAGTAAATTAAAATTAGTGGTACTTGGTGGTCTGCAAGGATGCACCGTCTTCTGCCCACTGTCCAAAAGACATGCTTGTTAGGTTAACTGGTGATTCTAAATTGGCCGTAGGTGTGCCTGAAAGTGTGAATGGTTGTCTGTCTCTCTGTGTTAGCCTGCAGACCTGTTCAGGGTGTACCCCGCCTCTCACCCGATGACAGCTGGGATAGGCTTCAGCAGACCCCGCGACCCCTCACAAAACAAGCAGTTAGAGAAGGTGAATGAATGAATGACTCTGCAAACAAAGACTAAGACAGGATGCATTCTAACAGAACATCTTCATTGACAAAGAGACAAAAAAAAAAAAAAAAAAGGCAACTGGACTTGCTTGAGTTTCCTTGAAGACCAACCAATGTTCAACCAAATGGCTGGAACTCAAGCAAGTCTGGTTGCCTCTATTTTTACTTTGTTTTTTGACTATGGATAACCGATCACCTTATTTTTGTAGTGACCTGTAGCCTTGAATGGATCACCATGAATGGAGGGGTCGGCTCATTTTTGGAACTAGACATCTCTTTAACAGGCACCGTAACTCGATTAGCTGTTATATAAATTAAGTAAATTATTAAAGTTAATCAGTTTCTGGCCTAAAAAGCTGCTACATATTTGATGAAGGTCTCAGTAAATAGCTTAGGGTGACTATCGTTATTATCCAGCCAGTTTGGCACAGCTGGAAGTTTGACTTGGCTTGTGACATCAGGCTAAACATCGCTCATAGCTGTGGGTGAGTTATCACTGACTTTCGAATGATGCAGAAACAAATATTGTAGGCAGCTATTTTGAGGTCAGCAACACTGAAACATCTGTTCTCGTACTGACAATCTGCCTTGGCTGAACATCAGACGCACAAGCAGCCATTTGATTGTTGTCAAATTTCACTCCATCAGAAATGCCCAGCAACCACAGTGGCACTCCCAGTGTATTAATATCTCTTTTGCACTTGTGCTAACACCCGAGCTGTAATAACAACCAGTTCTTTATTTTTTACCTTTCCTTTTTTTTCTCTTACGTTGATGTAACTTGATCTTTAAACTCTTTCATGAAGTACTCCCTCTCCTTAAATAGTCATGGCTGCTTGTCGAAAAATCTTAACCTGTATTATCTCTTTTTCAGATTTTTTCAGTTTATGTTCAAAGAATACATGCTAGTTATTTCATGCATGTATTTCCAGGGACGTAAGAGTAGCCCGATCTCCAAATGATATCTATTGCAAATACGTAGTTCAACTAGTTTTCTCTCTACGTCGTCTTATTTCCTGACACTGTTTCTCTTACCATAAATATATGACCCTGTCCATGGTAAGGATTTATTCAAAAATACTGTTAATATGAATAATGTTTAGCATGTTGTGGTCAGGAAGTCTCATCATCTCCAACTGTTAAGGAATTGCTTTGCCCACAGGCCAGTGTGGGGTCTGTGGATCAATTTCCCGATGCTCCCTTTTCAAAATATACACAGCCGTCTCAGTGAAGGTGACACGCTACACATGAGGCCAGAGAGAGAGAGAAAGTCCCAGAGAGGGGGTGATGGAGGTGGAGAGTTTGGCCCTGGAAGTCTCCACCTGGTGGGGTGGTTGAGGGCCAGCAAGAAGCCCCCCCCCGACACCACACAAAGCACGCCTTGTGTAAGATAAGCGGCGGGCACCAGGAGGGCCTTACGGCACTATTTTCACAATCAGAGACAGTTTGTTTTCTTTAGGCCTCAGAGCCCGAGTCTGTCAGGAGAGCAGCATGCTGGCAGTACTGGAGGTTGTGTTTGGTAGCACCGTTCGGGGAGAGAAGGGGGTCTCTTACAGGGAAGGTCAGGGGTTCCGGAGGCTCCTCAAAATTTACCTCTTACTTGACTTTATTTATTTACCCAACTGATCCCTCTTTCCCTCAGGCAGAGTTCCAGTTTAGGTTAAGTGTCATACTTATAGTTACCAATACTGAGATTCTGTTGCTAAAAAACAAATCATTATCTTACAGAACATGGGTGGTTAACGCCCTAATAAATGCTTCACATACATTCATCTATGCTCCAACATGTGAACTCCACTGCTAATGCTTCTGCTCCTTTTTTGTCTTTTGGCAATAGAGTTGCGGTGTAATATTATGAGTGTTTATAGAGAAAAACCTCAGTGTAAAAGACTCAGAGTTATAAGAATGTTTTCTTGGTAAAGACTATTTGGAAAATGGTACTAAAATTTAATTAGAAACAGTTGCTTTACTGTTGTGAAGATGAGATGCCTAGAGCAAGTATTTAGCCGACAACAAAGAAAATACTATTCAAGGAAAAGAAATTTTTCATAGAAAAAGTGGGTACAGTTACAAGAAACTTCATTTTAAAACCATTCGTGTGATTATTCTGAGGGCTTATCTGATTTTAAGTTAATTTCTCATTAGGCAGTTGTGGTGTACGTCGAGTGCTACAATTCCTGTGCGGAGATTATTTGAAAGTGGTTTCTTTGCAGGCAGGTTTCTTGATTTTTCTCCCCTTTCCACAGTATGTCTTGGCCCATAAGAAGCGGCTGGCCGCCAGGACTCCTCTCAGCTCGTTCCCTGAAGACCCGCGGCTCCACAGAAACAGGAAATGGTAATAGTATTGCGCTGCTTTTCCTCCCCCTATCTGTATCCCCATTCCCCTCTCTCTCTCAATGAACAAAAAAGGAGAAAAAACAGATGTGTAATAACATATATGTGTGGAAAAATGGACCTAGACCATAAAATAAACCAAAGGCACACATCACGTTTTCTTTTTTTTTTTGCACTTTTTTCACATCTGTGTAAAAGAAAAGAAGTGCATGAACAATCCATTACAATTGTTAGATTGCTGATTTTAAAAATGAGATGGATTTTTTGCTGTTTCCTATCATAGTTTTTATCAGCTTAGCCAGTAAGCTTTTGCTCAGGCTGCAGAGGCAGTTGTCAGTTCTGTAAATGACTATTTATTTCTATCTTTATGTTGATAAAATACTAGTTACATGCTGTCAGAGCCTCAAATCACCAGACTGCAGAGCAAAGGGTCAGCTGTATCTGTTTGCATGGCATGGCCATGTAGTCTCTCCACAGGTGAATGGACACCCTCCTACCCCCAAAACCTCCAAGTGTTTATGAGTCACTTCACCCCTGGCTAAGCATGTGGTGAAGCCACCCAGCTCTTGTCATATCAGTAGGATCTGCTAACTAGCCCCCATGGACACTGCCAGGTTTTTATAGTAAATAGCGGAGCAAAACCGCAGTCGACTAAAAAGAGATAGGCTTGCTCTGACTTCATAGCATTTTGTGGTCTACATTTCCCTTTGAGTTCTCTTTTCTTCAGAGCTCTTTCCATCCTCTTTTTCCCCCCTTTCATCTTAATTCAGAATGCAGCTGGATCCTCCATTCCTCCTCATACATTTCTTTGTTTTAGCCTTTTAAAACAGTGTTTTATTGTTGCTGATTTCCATTGGAAGATTTATTTTCATGAAAGCCTTAATGTGTTCAAGAAGGCCTAAAGTTAGCCTCAATAATGGTGCAGCCACAAAAATGTCCTTCAAACAGAATAGTTTCTACAAAGATGTTTTGTCCTACAGTGCTGTTCAAAATGTCGCCGTCCACACCTTACAGTGTCCAGCTAAATATCACCGTTAACACACTTTTCGAGAGGTTTTAGTGAGGGTTCACGATAACCCCCTGTGGGTGACAGATGTGGGCCACTCAAGCCAAAAACACCACTTGTTCTTGCCAAAACCCAACCATAAAAATCTCTGCCTGCAGTAAGTAACCATGAAACCAAAATGTCTCTTTTTGTATAGAAGAACTGTGGGATCTGCCCCATCAACTGTGAACCTGAGTTGCACAGGGGAACTTGAGGGGAGTACTGGGGCCTGACTGGGTGGGGTGGAAAGGTATCTGGGAGGCTGAGTTTATACTGGACAAAGAAATGTGCACACAGAAGTCATAAAACACAGTGTGCTGATGCAAACAGATTATTTTCGGATTTCTGAGGCGCATGCGCCATACAGGCAAACACAGATACGCTGCAAAGCATTCTTGTTACCTTTCCCAGGGCCACACCTTACTCTGATATTCACTTCTGGCATACATTGTAGTGTGGAGTCCTGGTGTTGCTGCCAACGTTTTCTTAGTTCAGTGCCCAACTCCTCAGATCTGAGCCTAGGAGCGCAAAGAACTGGGCGTCTGTTCTTTTTCCCAGAATTGGATTCACTCTTTTGTGGTTTCACTTAAAATGCCTCGTTATGTGCTTTTTGAAACTCAAAGGCTTTCATTTCTTATCATACATCCTGTTAATGTGATGACGATTTAAAGCTTCATGTTCCTTCAACAGAACATGCGTGTCTTCATCTGTCTGTCTTGTGCAAGTCTGTTCATTAGTTTAGTTTATGGCAACAAAGATATGATTCATTTTTTTCTGTACTTTCGTTCTACTCCTAATTGCATTTTAGGGAAATAATATAATTGCTACTCCACTAGAATTATTATTTGCCAATTTCAGCCGTAACACCACTTACATTAACAAAGTCAGGTTTGCATATAAAACAAATGCAAAGCTAAAAAAAACATTACAAATTAAACAACAGCAAGTAAATTAGAATTTAAATGGCTGATTTTGATGAGTTTGGCAATAGAAAATGAATATTTTCATTGATTAAAGGCATTTCTAAAAATTTTAAAAATCCATCATCCAATAAAAAGTATCAGCCCAGAAAACTTGCATGTTATTCTAATTGTTGCCTGAAGAGACTTTAAGAGCAAGGAGACATTCACCTGCCATCAAAAAGGCCTTGACAGATGGGTGCAGAAATCAAACTTGTAGTGAAAACTTTAATGACAGATGAAATTTTCAAAATAAAGGACGGTTTATTTCTCTGCAGGACTAGGAAGTTACGCGTGTAGCTTACACATGTAGCCTATGGCGAGCCATCTACTTGGGCAATTGTCAGTCTGGCTCACTCCGAAAAAACGTCACCCAAATGATAGTTGACGCCGTGAAATTTCACTGAAGACAAGTTGTACAAATGTTAAAAAAGTGTCCCTCAGTAAATCTTTCTGTGGTGTGTTCCATTTTAATTGATCCAAAATAATCAGATCAAAAAATCTGGAGGCGGAGATGCAGCTAGAAATACATTACTACCAAGTTGACCAATCGTAGCTTTTGCTGTGACACATTACACGTTACATTTCTGGGGAGGTGCACGTCTAAACTGCCACAGTAGCTATGGCGTCAAATTGACGCAGAGGCATAAACTATGAGTTTGACTGACGCAAACATCAGGTTGCATTTTTTAGATATGAAAGTTTTGACGCTAAATACAGACTTGCGCAAACTAAGTTATACAGATAGGAAAAACAAAGGATCATATTTTTGTGGTACTTGTTAAAGATTAGTATTTTTCCTGTAAAGTGACAAATTTTACAAAGCAATGTAATGCTGCCAACTACACAGAAAAAAAAACTTTTTTGAATTTATTTTATTTAATTTTAATAATAAAAGTACATTCTAATTACACTTACATTCATTTACTTAATTTATGACATACATTTTATTAACTTATGGATTTTTCTAAAAAAACAAACAAAGAACATAACTTGATCCATCAGCTATGTTCTTAAGAAACAGTAAGCTAATGGTTAAAAAAGAAAAGAAGATCAGCTGAGTGTATTTGTGTAATTATATATTTTTTTCCATAATGTTAATGTTTAATGGTCATAAATGAACAAGGATTTGTCAGCGCAGACCATTTTAGCACATCTTCAGTGAGCAAAGTGTGAATGGAACATTTTGTCTTTATGTAATAATATGCTAATTCCCTCAGTGTGTGGAGGTTGGCACAGTGAGGCCTTCATTGAGTTTGCTGCTATAGCAACACACACTCCACCTTCTCAGGTCTCTCCTCTCTTTCATTCCCTATCTGTCTCTCTCTCTCCCACACACAGACCACAGACACACACACACACAGTGTTTCTGTGTGGCAGTTTGCTCATGTAATGTGACCTGGAGGGGCGCCAATGAGCCCATGGAAGGTCCGTGGCCTGAGGCCTGCCGACACCTCTCCCCAGCCCTGTTGAAATGTTTATTTATAACTCTCTTCCAGCTCCACCTCCCTCTGTCGTCTGCCAGCCGCCATGCCAATCCAAACACGCCAGGCCTCTCCAGACTGATGCAGAGCATGATTTCAGAAAGAAGAGAAGCCTTTCCCCTCTTTTTCCCCCTTCTCCTGCCCAAACTCTCCCACTTCTTCTTCCCTCCCTCTCCCTCTGTCTCAGTGTGTCTTCCAAAGAATAACGCTTTGGGAGAGAACTGAGTAGACACAGAAGGGAGAGGAAAGGAAAGGAAAGGGAGGGAGGGATGGATGGACAGAAGAACAGAGGGAGGGGGCAGAGGTTTACTTCATCCAGTATGGGCTGCTAAATTGGTTTCAGAGCAGCAGTTGGACTCCAGGGATGCACGGCACACACTGCCGACTAGCTGTGTTTGCTTTTGTGGGGTGTAGGAAATTTGATCTCCATCCATGTAGCCAACCCACATCCCACATCCCACCCATCACTACCACCAAGAATGAAGGGAGCTGCGAGGACAGTTGCTCTTAAACAGGTATCACTGATACTTTAGTAATAAGAATAACAAACATTAAGTCGGAGTATGGAAAAGTGCATATTTCACTAAAATGTTGAACGATTACATCATACCGCATGAGGCGTCTTTCTAGCAGGCAGGAAGTCACATGTCTGTGGAAGGTAGGATGACAGGTTGAGTCCCTGGTGAGCCCAAGGCTGAAGGCCCTCTAAATAGGTTTAATTGGGCCAGGCCTAACACTGCCATGCAGACATCGCCAGACAGAAATAGGGCTACAGGGAAAAGAAGAGCACCCAAGAGACCTCAGGCGCTGTGTCCCTGTATCTGACTCGGTGCTGCTGTGCGCCTCATTTGGTATACTCACAGTTTAAGGACACACTGCTTACACATCGCCGTGTCCAAGGGACCTGTGCCAAATTACCAATACCAGTTGTTTATCTAAAAAATATGCTCATACAGCAGAGCTATGATTGGTTTGTTGCCCAAGGCAGAACTCTAGCTCTCAAAAGTGGGAATTGTTTACCTCCTTGTGCCTGCATGTGTTTGTGTGCTTGTTTATGCGTAAGTGCATTTGTCTGCATGCCTCAGTACGGGCGTCTTTGTGGAAGGCCTCCCTAACTCAGCCACCAAGGTCTGTGTCATCCTCTGCATCCAGCGCTAAAATGTAGACCGTCCATAGCAAAGGTGAAATGTACACCATATTATTTACGCTCAATCAATGAAGCTCGTGTCTGATAAATAATATACAACGCATCAAATATTTATTCAAAAAGCAAAAATAGGAAAAGTAGGAACATAACAGATGTGTGTAAAATATCTTCTTGATGCAGCAAACTGTATATTAACACTCTCAAACGAGTTGGAAGTGTTAAAGCCACAGTTGCTTGGATGCAGAAGTGATTTTTATTTTAATTTCTCTGTGTGTGTATGTGTGGTGTCGTATTTTGTCTTCCTTTTTTATACATATTGTGCAGACATACACAAATGCACATACACCCTTGTTCGGGGAAGATCCTCATTTCTCTCTGAGACAGTTTGCTTGCCTTGCATCTGAATGGACTTGTCTTACGTTGCATGTGTATATGATGACAAATCCCACATTTAATTTGCTCTGCCTTTCTGCAGCACACGCCAACTTCCTGTTATTTAATAAATAGCCGTGCTCTAAAAAGCCACCGAGTGTTGCGTGAACCGCCACACACACTAGAACACCTTCAGTTACGGTAAATGGGTTTGTCCGGGTACGAAGTGTGCACGCATTTAGACCGGGGTGGAGTTTACTTCCTTTGTGGTTGTGAGTTCCTGTCTGTGCATTTGCGTGTTTATATTCTTGTTTGTGTGTTTGTTATGAGTAAGTCCTCTGGGAATGTGGTCTCCACAGTAACCGTCTCTCTTGGTGGTCCGTCATTAATAGTCTGTCTGATGTTGATGATTTAGATTCAGCGCAAAAAAATATATCAAGCGGATTCCCATAAAAATCTTTTTACAACCCGCAATAATAAACACCTCAACAAGTAAATAAATAATCAGTATATCAAGAGGTCAATTTAAGCAACCTTCTTCTTCAAGCTGCATTGTATGTGTGTGTGTGTGCGTGCGGGTGTGTGTTTGTGTGTATGCGTTCAAGCATTTGGTGTTTGTTTTTCCTCTTTGTCTCATTTCTCCCCCCACCTCTCCTGAGTGAAGAGAAATTGAGAAACCAATCTAAAATCCATCAGGACTTCCCTGCCCACAAGCCCCCCTCCCCAGCTCCACTCCACCCCCCCACCTACCCAGCACCCAACACACACACACCCCCCACTCCTGTTTTTTGTGTTGCAGGCGTCTGAAAATTGGATGAGATGTTCGTTTAGTGGGCAGCTGGTCTGGGGCCGATATGAATTGCGTTTCCCCACGCCAGGAAAGGTCAAGCCCCCTCGCCTTGACGGAGTGCATCAGCCTATTGAGTGGCGCTTTACTCCATTTACCAACAGCCAATGGCAAGGCAGCAGACAGGAGAGAGGGAAGCGCAGAGATCTGTGTAGAAGAGAGAAAAGAATGGCAGCACGTCGGATATAAATTCATTGTTTCTCATCACCCAGCTGGGCCAGGAATGGCTGGGAGTGATTGCTGGGATGGGGGAAGTGAGGTAGGAATATTATCATCTGAGTAGGCTCTGTCCCTGTGAGAGGAGAGATGAGCACCCCTCTTTTACAAGCCCTGACTCCCACGTTCAGCCTCAGTGGCCTATTTTGAAAAACGAGTGTAAAACTTTCATTGCCTTTGAAACACTCAAATGAAAAGCCAGTGACGTGGCCTCCATAAGATTTTGCTTAATAGAGCAAGTTCAAAAGAAAACTAAATAGGTTGGGTCGTCTTATGTCATACCTCCAGAAGTATACCTTCATATTTAAAAAAGAACAGGGAATGCTGTCACGGTGCATTTGATGCCTTTGTTAAAAGAAAGTACATTCCAAAAGCTAAAAATAGTGGCAATTAATAGGTTGGTTACATGCTGAAAACAGACATCATAACAGTACACACTCAACGACGCCTCAGGGCTCCTATCTCTCCATATTGCTCCCTCTCTGATTCTCATACATGCATACAGAAAAAGGGCTGCTGTCCCTTTAATTTTCATCCCTGCGTATCTGGAGGAGTTAAGGCAAAGCAATTAAAACAAAGGCATATTTAACATGGGGTTAATGATTGGCTGACCCTGCAGTCAGCACAGTGACAATATCTTAATTATTGAGAAACCTAAAGTCATTACGCCTACGAATGGCCTGAGGAGCATCTCTATTGATTGGGATCCAGTCCCATTACAGGCTCAGCCTGGACCACTGAAGCCCCCATTATAGTCATTCTCTCTCTCCCCCTCCCTTTCTCTCTCTCCCTCTCACTTCTCGTCTATGCCTTTCTTTCCCTTTCACTCGCGCGCTCCTCCTCTATGTCACACTGCAAGGTATTGGATGTGTTGAATGGTGAGACAAGAGCCAGACGAGGCTTGTGGGCTTTATTGCTTTCTAAAAAATTCATAACCAAGCCTGACATTTTTGCTGAGGAATGATTATTTTCATCCCTCCCTCAATCTACTTTCCTTTATGGTCCTTCCTCACTTTTTTGGTTTAAGAGGCAGAAGCAGAATTGATCAGATCTCTTATACTGTGCAAGGTTAGACACCTTTACTGTAATCCATGTGTATGGTAATACTTGCACAAATGGACTGTTTTATTGTCATTCCTGCAGTTTAAACTAGTGCTTGATGCTTTATAGCTAGAGTACAGTTTTAACACTTCTTTTAAAATGTAAAGATTTGGTGTGTGTGTGTGTGTGTTTGTGCGTGTGTGTGTGTTATTGTTTTTATTGCCCTTTCACCCATATGCCTTCATTTAAAAATCATTGTTAGCCAGTAATATTAAGATACGTGATGTTTTGGCTGAAAACTGTTCTGAAATTTCAGCAATAAATATCAGTCAGAGTAAATTGTTAAACCTTAAGACACTCAAACATTACATTAAAGCATTACAATGATCTGCACTCTGGTCCTCCTCACACTTATGATGCTTTCATGACAATGTTAAACTGTTGGAAGCGTGTCACTTAATGTACTATAACAAATAAAATGAATTATTCTTAACATTGCATACTGCCAATGTGTCAAAACACACATTTAACAAACTGATTAAGGTGGCGTGTAATTGCTCTGTCGTTAAATTAACTAAATCAAAAGTGACGCAAAGCTTTTAGATTGCTTTTTAACCTTATATTCATATCCTCTATTATTATTACAACAGAAAAAAAAGTTCATATTTTATTTACCACCTACAGTAGCAAATTACAACACTGCCTGATAGAAAAGCACATGTGCAATGGATCTCACAATGAAACTAAATGTATCACAGTGTGTTATTATTCATAACTACTGTTATTTAATTCTGAATGGAAACCATCTATATGCAGTCACTGATGCTTTTTGTTTTACTACTGCATTTCTAATGCAGCACTAATTATCCTGAGGTCTTAAAAGCATGCCTCAAGCACAGTATGAGCCTCTGCATTGGTCGAGTCCTAGATTTATACACTGATTATGTGATGGTTATAAAAGTAAGTGTAAACATATTTGTGTTATTACAGTTTCTTAGTAGCTGTGGGTATGTTAGCTACACCTTAAACTCACTAGCAGTATAGCCAAATACTGTCATTGTTAGAAATAAAGAGATATTTTTCATTATAAAATAAATGCCTTTTGTAAAATGTAATTGTTTTCTAACTTCTGTTTTGGCTTTTTTGAAAAAACATGTTACAAACTATTTTATGCATAAAATATACGTGCATGCGATGTAGACGTGCACGCAGGTTCATGCACACAAATGCTTGTTGAGTGATCGTGCACTGCACTCCCATTCATCCACCAACCAATAACTGCTGTGAGGCTCAACCCGATTCAATCTCTAATGCGAGGCCAGCGAGCCGGACTCCGTGTCAGGATGTGTGTTTTATGATAAATATGGAAGCCAGACAACTTCTCCACTGTCACACTGCTTCCTCCTCTTGTGGGAGTGGAGCAGCATGGGGAGAGCTGAGATGTAATTACCCAATCAGTGTGTGCCATCCTTATTAAAACACTACTAACAGTGCTCCATTATTGAAATACCCCCCACCGGACTCTTCTTAATTCATTAAATAAATTAGCACCAGAGCCTTTAATAATTCATAGAATGATGTCTACGTTTTTTCTCTCCCCCGCAGAGAGTAACTATGACAAAAAACCATGGAAATTAAGGGAAGAACTATAAGATAATACTGAACAGAGTGGCTAGTCATGATGAGAGCAAGTGATCAGTGTAAATGACTCTCATGAATTATCAAGAAAAAATAAAGACAGAGCTCTTGCTATAGCTGGAAACCACAATTTCTCTGCAGATTATGCCTCGGATAACTAGATTTTAAACTTTTATCCTATATCATATGTAAATTACTTTTATTAAATATGTCTACAACTGCGGCCGTGATATCTTAGTTCATGTAAGTCTATTAAGTATCTAGAAACAGTATCAAATTAGCCACGCAAACTCAGCGTAAAGCCGCTATACAGGCCCACGTGCTGGTGCACATCCTCCACCAGCACCTTTATTTTTTCCCACTTGGCTTGCTGGCCCGTCTCTTGTGTCCCTCTCATTTGCGCTGCATTAATGTGCTAATGAGAATATCCTTGAGCTAGGCAGAGAAGCTATAAGACAAATAAAGCGAGGAGTCAGACGAGGGATCGCGCTGTGTCTCTACATATCTTTAATTGACACATCTGCATCCCTGATGAAATATTTACCGCCTCTGACGAAGGTGCGGTGACGCGTGGCGATCAGCGCTGGGCTGCTGATGGTGATGTCGACATGCTATTGTGTTATTGATGTTATTAGCATAAGTCCTCTCCTGGCGAGGGCCTAGGTTTACCCGGCCATTAAGATTATTCGCCGGTGTTCTGCAGTGTGATTGTCCAAGAATTTTACTTTTCTTATACAGAATAGACACGAATAGCATGTCTATTCTGTATTATGAATAGCATCACATGACTACTGTTCCCCGTTTCATCCTGTTTCTGTTTCATCTACAACAATGACCTCACCGTTACGTAATGTGCACGTCATGGGCCACTGTGCCAAAGTCTTGTGTCAAAACTAATTGAAATGTGCAGAGATTTTTTATTTAGATTTTTTTCATTTCTATTCAGACATGAAGACATTGTCTCACTGGTTATTTTGTTCTGGTGCTTTTTGCCTGCCAACAAGTGTTGTAGGGGATGAAAGTGAACATCTAAAGTGTGTGTATGGGGACACAGGAGACACCATATCCACAAAATGTCATGTGTATTTTTACCCATTCATGAAAAGGTGCACATAATCAAATTCTCATCTGCTGACTTTTGTCTCTTTCCACTTTTGTTTGTTTCAGAGGAGTGTGTGTACGTCTGTGTCCATTCATGCGTGTTCTCCACTAAACATGTGTTTATGTAAGTGTGTGCTCCGTGTTTGTGTGTTCGCTGTGCTTTTTATGTGTGCGCGCGCACTTGTGTGTGTGCCTGTCGGGATGTGGCGGCCCTCTCAGCCATGTCAGGGACAGCTTCGTCGAGGGTGGCAGCCGGGGAAAATGATGATGATGAAATTAAAATTCTGCGCCTGGCAGAAGGGGCTGCCGCGATTTCACTGGCGGCTGTGCGCATCGATCTGTTCCAGCATTTGACTTTCAACCATGACAAAACTGTGGGCAAATTAATTGTTCTCCAGGATATTAGGCATCAGAGTCCATTAATCCTCTCTGGAGCGCCACGCCGCATGAATACTAATCGTCTTTCCAGGCAGCCGTCTCATCCCTTGCTCCCTTCTCTGTTTCTCCTCTCCTTTTTTTCTTCCTTATCCCTCTTCTTTTCTTTCTCTACTTATGCTCTTTACAAATATTCTCCGCTCTATTTTTTCTTTACTTTTTCCTCCCTCATTGCTTACTTCCGTCTCAGTTTTTTCCCCCCAGTCTGTGTAGGTTTTATCTTTGAGTGTTTTTCCCCTAAAATAAAGGCTGGTGTTGTTTTATCCGGGAGCTTTTTCACAGATAAGTTAAAAAAAAAATGATAAAAATGTATTTCTCAAAAACAACAAAGTGATCTGCAGCAAGAAAGCCGTGCTCATTGTATTGATTCCATTTTTGGCTTGACTATAGGAAAGAAAGAGGTCGCTAAAAAAGGTGGTGATTGGGAAACATGCAGAAAATAGTCTGTCAAGGCACTGGAATGGGTTTTTGAATTATACAGTGTCTTTCTATATATTTCATCTATATTGCTTTGCCCAGATAAGATTGTGCTAATGGTGTAATATTAGTCTCTATAAGGATCAGCTTGGCATTTGAGAGAGGGAGGGAAAAATAGCCCCCAACACCAATTACGTAAGATATTAACACATTAGTCGGTGCAAGATCTAATTGGATGGCAGCCCTGTGCACCATGACAACAATCACCTAGACCCTGTTTATCTCGTAATTGATAGTCTGCAGCTTAAGCAGCAGAGGCATCAAAAATTCATACAGCACAGTGAGGTCTGGCCATTCCTTTCAGACCACACATTGATTAGTTTTTATTTTCCTCCCTCTAAACAAGGTAATTTTTAGAGTTTTGGGACGAGCTCCTGGTATTGACGTTTCCCAGTGTTTTGATAGATGGCCGTTGGGCTGTGGCAGTAATACTGTAAGTTATCTGACGTTCAGGCAGGTGGGGTCATGGGTCCAGACACAATATATTCACAGCCCCTGCTTATTGACAAACCATCGCAGGTATCGGCTCTGTCCCATAATAAATATGTATGTGGCGGATTGGTATTTTTTAGGCACAAATAATTGGTTTCCATTGCATTGTTGAGCTTGCAGCCCAAGGGAGAGCTCTGCCATCATCATGAACCAATCTGAAAAGTGTTACAATAACAAATCTATGGCCTGGTTTGATGAAACCTACATTAGCTGTGACAACATAGATATGAATGATTGTAGAGGGAAATAAATTGTGCTGCACCATTACATTGTACATATAAGGATACTGAAGGAGCTGCTGTTGATGTAAAAGGAGGACTAATGTAGACTAAACTCCAGCACATTACCTCGTGTATGTAGGTGTATATACGCTATTTTGGTGCCATAAAAACACGACAAATCACTAACACTGCTACATCGATCAGACATAACATTATGACCACTTTCCTAGTATGTTCTAGGTCACCCTTGTGCTCCCAAAACAAATCAGAGAATGGACCTGGGCCTTCTGAGGGTGTCCTGTGGCATCTGGCAACAGAGTGTTGTTACTGGGGGCCTTTGAGTTATATGGGTTGAGTGGAGGGCCCTCTGTGGATCAGGCTTGTTCCAGTGCACCCCACAGATAACTGATCTGTTTGGGATCTAGTGAATTTGGAGGCCAGGTCTGTACATATTTTTTCCAGTTGTTCCTAAACCGTTTTGTGTGTGTGTCTGTGTCAGGCTGCATCCTGCTGGGGATAGCTGCTGCCATCAAGGAGTGTCATTGCTATGGGGTGGGGGTGTCTGGTCTGGTCTAGGTGGGTGGTACATGTGTAATTAACATCCACACTAATACCAGGTCCAAAGGTTTCCCAGCAGAACATTGTATTGTCTCAAGATCCTCAGTGTTATTCTTTTTTCTGTCAGTGGTTTTAATGTTGTGGCTGAATTAAATGTCTATGTACGAGGGGAGATTTATGATGCTTTTTACCAACTGTAAAATACTCCTTTTGAGTAGGAGCTGGATGCTTTTTTTTGTAGAGCTCTTATCACAGTCGTTGTCATAGCAGCTGTTTTCAGCATAAAAGCTCTCCCACCCAAAGGCAAGCAGAGCAAGTTGGTGAATATCTATTCACAACCTCGGTTACTAGAATGTTAAACGATTGTGAATCCTGCCCATTTGATCAAATTTGCGTTACTATTTTGAATAAACTAAATAAATTATACTTGAAGTGAATGCAGACTAATTACTATACTATAATCAAAGATCCATATTCAAGAATCCAAGTGCAACACGAGTCAGGACACTCTTCAGTAGGATTTCAATCTTTATGCGTCTGCCTTATTCTTGATGACAGATTTGTTCCTTCTGGACTCACATAACACCAATAGTGTACAATTCTTCGACGGGATGTTCCTTGGGTGCTTACTGCTGGAGAGAGTTTGTTCCTAATCTTTCTACTCTCCAAAGATGTTCTCTTGGAATCAAGTCAGGTGGCATAATTGACCACTTTTCAGCTTTCTTATAAGTTATTGCAGTGTGCTCATGTGTTCAGTTTCGTGCTTTATTTCCTGGGGATCTTTGTGAGATGGGGATTATACTGTATATTTCATTCAGAATTTGGGTGTGAAAACTTGTATTCATAGTCTCATCTATAAATGTAATCTCCTACTCCTTTTGCCCTCATGCACCCTGTCATCAGCACACTCCCACCTCCGAGTTTCACCGGTGGGCACTGTGCAGTCACTGTGGTAGGTCCACAGCCAACATGCTGGAAACCAACTGATCCAAACAAATTTATTTTGGTTTCATCTGACCAAAGAAAGTGCTGCCAGCATTCATCCAGCTTTCCTTCATGTTCTTTGGCAGTTGTGCAGTTTTACTCTGTTTAGTGAGAAATGGTTTTCTCCTTGGACACCATGTGAAGACGTTGACTCCGTGCAGTGTTCTTGACACTGTTTGACAGCAGTCACTGAATCACCAGTTTCCACAGATAATCTGTGTGCCAGGCTCTTACCCATCCGCTTTTCAATGCAAGGTTATGTAAACAGTGAATTGTGCTTGGTGTCATTTTCTGAGAACTGCCGCTCCACATTCTGTAAACTTCCTAACCACCGCTAGAACTGTGTGTCAGCTTATGCTCAGTAGTCTACTGGGGTTCTTTTACAAATCTCACAATCTGGTTAAGATCTTGTTCAGACAATGCATCGCCATTTTGCATTAGACAAAGAAAAGGCCAGGAGAACTGCACAAGTTTCTTTTACAAAGCTGTTTGGGCAATTAGCTTTAATTTGAAATAATGTGTAATTGCATCTTTTGAGATGGGCACAGATAAAGTCACTTTTTCCGGATGGAAAACCTACCGATATCTTCTGGATAACTTTAAACAAATGTTTATTAAAATCATCTTATGGCGCATTTCCACTAGCACGGTTCGGCTCGGTACGGCACGGCTCGGCGCGCTATTGCGTGTTTCCACTAGCACGCAGTACCTGGAACCGGGTACATTTTTGGTATCACCTCAGCCCTGGTTCCAAGCGAGCCGAAGCGTTACTAAAACGTGACGTCAGCCGACTGCCTTCCACTGATTGGCCGATGAGTGTCGTCACTGGAAGCGTCATAACCGCGCGACGACCGCCTAGAATGTAAATAAAAACAAGACGCGAGACAAGACACCACTTTTTACTGCTTTTTGACTTGGAACGAGATGGCTTCTCAGAAAAAATCCGCTCCTTGGTCGGTGGAGGAGGTCCAGACGTTCCTGACTCTGGTTGCCGAAGAACGGATTCAGAGGGAGGTCTTCCGGATTTGTACGTTGCTCGGCGCCGTGTAAATGACGTCACAGCGGTTTCGCGCAGCCGTGTTATGACGACCCCACCCACGTCGAGGAGGCACCAGTTGTAATGGAAACACAACCAAACCGAGCCGAGCCGTGCCGTGCCGTACCGTACCGAGCCGAGCCGTGCTAGTGGAAATGCGCCATTAGAGACTCCAAATAATGTTTGCCTCCATATCACACATTTGCAGTGATACCCACCCAGAAAATAAATAAATAAATAAATAAAAAGCTCCTAGATTCACACAAAACTTGTATTTTTTGAGGCTGGTTGTTTTTCCACAGAGTTACCTAATTAGAACATTTTACAATGAATCTGCATTACCACAAATTGGACAAGGTGCAACGGTTTTGTTATCAAAGGCAGACTATTATACGGGTGTGTTGGACCTCTGCAAGATAGCTAATGACAGAGAGAGAGCATAAGGTGAATTAGGAGTCAGAGAAGCAGAGTGTAAGAGTAAAACAATGAGCAGGGGGGGGATAGAGCATGCAATGGAGTAAGGGTGAGAAGGTAGGAGCAGGAGACCGAGTCCCTGGTGGGCACTTCCTGGCTAAATCTCTCCTCTGCTCTCTGGCTGCTTCTCTTCTCTTCCAGTGCTAATTAATTGGGCTGGGGAATCAACACTCTCATCTTAAATCTGCTCCTTAATTGAGCAGTCCTTTCTGCCAGCGTCAGACAGCTCAGCATGCATCTTCCGCATGATTTGGAGCTAAACGCACTGTCACTTTATTACCCACCACATAACTCGTAAAGCACTATTAAACCAATCAGATAGATACTACAATTAGCATGTTGCCCTGTTCCAGGCCTTTGATTACTGGCCTAGCCCAAGGTGAGAACAGTATACAGTGGCGTCTCTATTATCTGTGGAGTCTGTGTTGCATTTGTGATAAATTAACTCACCATTATAAAGATACAACTGTGAGCTCATATAAGAAGAAGTCGAAATAGTTTCCATTTTAGAAAAATAAGCATATTTGCTTCAAGGATTGATGACACTTAAACTAAAGTGTAATTATAGCCAGAAGCCTGTTAGCTTATCTTATTGGGATGCTAGAAACAATGAGAGACAGCAGAGACTCGCTCTGTCTGGAAGTAACAAAGTCAGCCAACCAGCAGCTCTGAAGCTCACTAATTAACACATAATCTTTTTCTTTTCTTTTTTTTGGTGTTGTTATTGTTTAATGCATACAAAAACTAAATGCAAAAATTAGCGGCTGTGTTTTTATAAGAGTTTGAGGGCAGTTCTTTGACAGATTCTGGAGATGCATCATCATCAACATGAGGATACTGTTGCTCCACGTCAAACAATAGTACAATAGTGTCTGTCACATAACCTCCCTGTACAATTGCAAAGTGCCGTTTATACTCTTCTAACCCATTAGTTGTAATGATGCTGGTGATACTTTCAGACTGTGCCTGTTTTCCAAGATCTGCATCCTTCTTCCAGTGTGTGCTCTGTAGAGGTGTGACAGTGACACTTTTTTTCTCCCAAAATCAAGTCTGTTGATTAAATGATTTAACTGTGCTACTGTGGGGGGTAAAACAGCAAACACAAACAGAGGAGCAATTTAACATCACAAAATATCTCAGGGTGATTTTTAATTTTCAGGGATCACCTTTGCTCACTTGCAACAAAATTGTCATGTGGCCCAACTTACTATGGTGACATTTTGTGGTTACCTTTTCATATCCTTTCACAATAAAGCATATTTCACTAGCTGTGTTACATCATACTGCTGTTTTCACATGCGTTTTTAGGATGTTACGAATTTACAATAGCACTATTCCACTGCAGCTGCATTACATTAAACAATGGTATTCGTTGTAAAATATCAATAATCCTACATTCACTGCACGGACCAAAAATGAATTACGTCCTTGGAGTCTGGTGGTCTGTGGTGTTGAGATATTTAAGTCTTCTCACTTTTTGCGATCGTAAATCATGACATACAGTATGCCTGTTTTATTGGATTAACAGTGGAAACATAGGTAAGGGGAAAAAAAGTTATAAGGTGTTTGAAGCGAAAGGTCGCGGCCATGTCAGTTCATATGCCTACCTTTCATGCTATTCACTTGAGTAGTTTTCAAGACGAGATCAAGCATAAAAGAAATGGTGAGCGTATATATGCCTGGAAATGAAATCTGGTTCTACTTAAGAGAAGTTCCCACCCACTTCTTCTCTCCTTTCCACTGTGGTGAATGGTCTCGCACACACACACATATTAGAAGAGGGATCTAATAGTTTGGTGTGCAGCGCTGCAGCATTTTAAATCCCTGTCTTGAAGTGAGGGAATGATGTCATTGTTCCTCTGGATTTTCAGAGTTACCGAGATCAGGTCATTAGGGGTCAGCACAACCTTGGATTCATCACTCTGCTGAGCCTCCCCCTCCATCACCACATCTTAAACACTACCTTTCTTCTCCATACGTTTCTCATACAGGAGTCCTCTCTCACTCATCTCCCTCTCACCTGGATTGGATTGAAAACTTGTAGTGTTCAAACTTTAACCTGATCCCCACTCATTGTTTGGTACCGAGAGGCAAAAGGAGGGCCTTGAGGTGGAATCAAAGTCCACTTTTGTTGACGTGGCCCTTTTCAATGCGCTCATGTGCTAAAGTAATCACATTTTCATAATTTCCATAAAACTGAGCTTGAGGGTAAAATTTTGCTTAGCTGGGACTTTCTCACTTGGTTTTTAGTGCTGATCATAACAGGTGTATGTCAGTCCACCTCCTGTGTTGAACTGTTGACCAGGGAGGAGAGCCAGAGTAAAGCAATATTACATTTCAGTTTGATGGTTTCCCAATATGAGGAAAAACATTCTGTGAAAGAGTTGAAGTTCTCTATAAATGGCACTAGTGCAAACATCTGGTGAATTTATGAATGTATGCATTAAAAGTGTAGCTCATCTGGTGTTTCCATTTATTCTTCAGGTTAGAGTGAGTACAGTGCGATGAAGGCTTGATCCAGTGGAGGAATCTACTCTAATCCCAGCATAAACACACAAACACAGCTCATCAAACAGAAACAATCCCTGTAATGAGCCCATATAGTCAAAAACGCAATTATCTATAAAGAAAAAGAAGAAGTCAGTGCATTTTTTTCCAGCTGATTTACGCACACATGTGCATGTGCATTTGTACTGTACAAATTTCTGCTTATGCGTTGCTCACGCATGGCTGTATACACCATTTTTCGTGTTTGGTGTTCACAGTCTGTATGTTGTCCTTTCATCAAAATGGGGGTTAGAGGTAAACATGACTTTTGGGACAAGGGGAACAGCAGGTGAGTAACAGTGAGCTCATAGTGATCATTATCCTTTGCTCCATCCTTGGAGCTCCAGCATTCCGCACAAGCACCTGGTCCACCACCCCCTCCCCACCCACTTCCCCCACTCTCTCCCAATTGCCCCAGCACAGGTCCTTGCAGCAAGGCAGAGCGGCCTCAGGGTTCGAGGGTCCCAGCTGTGTAAATGTTTTCAGTTGCTGTGTGACTGGTGCTGGGTCCTTCTTTTTGATCAGACGCCAAGACAAGCCCGGCCTTGGTTGTTCTTGGCAGCTGCTGGGGACGAAAGAATGTCAGCATGACTTTAAAAATATGACGGTTTGTAATTTGGACCACAGAGTGAAAACTGAGCCGCCGGTACAGTTTGTGATCATCTAATTATGCCACCCCCTCCCTACCCTTCCTTGATTCCCCCCCACAAAATCCTAACCCCCTCCTTTTATTCTTATCCAGGAATGAAGCTGTAAAGCTGCTTTGTCCCCTGTGAATTATTTTCGGGGTAGGCGTAATGGCTTTGTGCCCTGCTGCATTACTTCTCCCATGTTTCCTCTCATCCCTCCTTCATGGTTGTGTAGTTCTGTGTCTAGCTCACATGCTAACTTGAGGTACAGGCTATCGACGTGTTTTAAATATTCAATTCTAGGAGCAACATTTAGGAAACTGCAACTCTGTAGATGAACATCTTTTTTTCGTTTTGTATTAAGCCATAACTGATATAGAAGAAACAAAACGAAGGTAAAAAACAGTATTGTCTTCATAGAGGTGGCTCGGAGCATATTACTCTGGAATCTGTGTTCACATGCACATACATACATGTGTCTGCCCTTCTGTAAATTTGTCAGGTTGTCTGTGCCAGTATCAGAGGAGGGAATTTCTCCCACACAAGTTGATATGAAGTACTTTGCAAATCCCTAAGCTCAAAGCTCAAGCATAGATGTGTCAAATATTTAACAAATGAATGAGTTTTTAATCTGGGGCTCAGGGGAATGGAGCGTCATGATAAGGTTCCTTTTTTTGTTTTCCCCTCATTAGCATAATTTCTCTGGAGTACATGTGCAGATTCCGTCGGCTTTGTTTGGGATCCCCGCTGAGATCTGAAATGGAGGCACGGAATCATAAGAAAAACCTCTGAGATGTTACAGGAGCACGGGTGCACCAGTAAAGGCAAGCGTTGCCAGCAACACAGCTCCTATTGTGTCTCTGACTGTTCATCCATTTTCCCTTAATTGGGTTAATTGAAAACTTAAATGCAAGATTTGTTTTCTCCCCCTCCCTATACTCTAATGAAACTGTTGTTTTGCCCCTTATCCAATAACACTGTGCAAGGACACGGTGCCAATCAGCTAAGAACTGCAACTTAAGCCATTAAGGGCTGGATGGAGGATTACAAATGTTGGACCACCTCTAATCAGAGGCCCATTGAAAATCCACCTAAGCGGGGAAGAAATGATTCATTAGGCTTACACACACTTACACATTTACTGCAGACGTTTATAATTATTTTGCTCCAAAAACGCTTGATCACCGATGGCCTTGTAGATTAAATATAGCTCTCATTGTGCACTGTAATAATGCAGGATAAAATGTTGTTGGCAGATATGTTAATGTAAGAATGAATGATTTGTTGTCAGAGTTCTAAAAAGCCAAAAGCAAAAACTACTTGTGACAGGGAAAGAGGAGCAGCAAGATCTGGATGACCCACTGTACTCAACCCTCAGGGGCAAGATGACTTGGCCATGCACTGTGTCTCTGGATGAACCCTATTCTTTTTTTCCTTTCTTTCAGTTTTTTTTTATGGCATGCCCTAACAAGAACCATTTCAACTTCAGTCCGCGATACAGACTTTGTGCTCACAACAATTCTATTTAAAACTCTCATGTCAAATGCTTCTAATGGTTCTGAGGTTAAAAGGAGAAAGACAGTGGGAGAGTGGGTGGGAGGGAGAGAGGCTAAGAGGGTGGCAGAGTGAGTGCCCACAGATACAGTAAACAAATTAAGTCAGACTTTATTTTGAGGGGCCGAGTGCACCGAGCATGAGCTGGCGTCTGGTCTCAGTGTCAGCTAGAGGACCTTTATGCAAGTACGCAGTCCATCTCACGCCTTAATGAGGCAATGGAAAAGCATACAAGCCAGCACATCGGCAGAAAAAACAGCACCCAGAAAATACCAACTTAATAAGGCAATACAAGCAAATGAATGATTTTTAGAATCATGTTTTAAACAAGTAGCCCTCCCTGAGCATGCAGAGATGGAAGGGGTGAGAGAAAATCTGCATGTGTAAGTGAGTAAGCGTGGGTGTGTGTGCGTGTGCGTGTGTGTGTAAACGAATTCTTCTATAAACCTGGCAGAGCGGAGGCTGCCACAGACATCAGCTCTGCATTTGCATATTCATGGCTCAATTTGCACTTGGCTATGCAAATGTATGCAAACATCGTTTCAGAACATTTCAAAAATAGAAACCAGCATTCCAAACGACGCTGTGCCTCTTAATATGCAGCCACACAAGAGAAAAAAACATTAGTTGGGAAAATCGAACAGGCCAAGTAACAGTTGAATATCTGATTTAAGACTGAGAGCCATTCTGCAGTCTTCTCCAAACAGGGTAAAGTGGGATAAGCACTGTAGTGTAATGTAGTATGAAATGATTCTAATTTTCAATTGGCCTTTTACAATGGTGTTTTACACACCCATAATATGTAAATATATGAAGACGTTCTTTTTGTTTAACCCATGTTTCCCTTAGGCTTATTTTGTCTAGTAATTAGACTTGGATTTTTTTTTTAACGATGGTAAAATTATTGTTTCCAGACTCTGCCACTAAGCTTGCATTCAGTTGTGCAGAATAATAATTATTTGATTCAAATTATAAACACTAAATGTCTCATTATGAAACGGTTCTCTCCTGTGTGTTCTCAGCCACGCCAGCTCAACTCTTCCATCACCAAGTCACTGGCCCCGTCCTCCACTCTCTCGGTAACATGGCACTGTCTTCACTGTGGCTCTTTTTCAGAATGAGGAAAGTTTCTCTAGACAGAAGATGAATAGAAGGGGAAGAGTTCAGCTAAATCTACTTTTGCTTAAATCCTATTCATCTGCTGGGCACAAGGCAGGGTAAGCTGTTCCCCTGGCACAGGGTCTGTCTGTGGGGCCATGTGGGGCCCTCCAGAGCTTTATCTCTCCTCCCTGTACTCCTCAGGATAAACGGCTCCACATGGACTCCTAATCCCCTTTCCTTTCCTTTCCTTTCCTTTCCTTTCCTTTCCTTTCCTTTCCTTTCCTTTCCTTTCCTTTCCTTTCCTTCTCTTTCCTCCTCCCTTCCTTCCCCTCCCTTCCCCTGGCCCTCAAAAGGCAATTGTTGGCCTTTAGGGACTATGCTCCCTCTCCTCTATGCGAGACAAACAGTCCACCCAAGAGAGGCTTGTTAAACCCTCACCACAGTTTGAGCCTGTTTCTGCTGTTTTGCAAAAAGTGTTAATTTTATGACACTGAAGCCAGCAGTAAAAGCAAAGCCCCAGCTAATTAGCCAGTGGTGTGAGGTGAGTGGCAAAGAGTGGGCATGCCACCGCTTGAGGTGCCTTAATCATTGTTTACGAGGGAGCTCAGCGGGGCTTTTGGCTCTTGCTTTTCTTCTCTCCACCTTCCTCTGTAGTCCCGATTTAGCCCTGTATATACCTGCAGTTCTTCCGTTACCCACTTAGCGATGGGGTATTCTTATTAGCGCACAGCAGCTAGTAGACACTGTCCTGCAAAAAGGGATTTTTTTTTTTCTGTACTCCAGCAGTTGTTCCTCTTTGTTTGTATTTCACTACAAGGGCAGCAAATGCAGCAGAAAATGGCCTTTAACTAACCAATGCATAATCACAAAGCATTGTATTTTTTCTCCACGAGGTTTATTTAAAGAGTGCCCCCTAATAGTGCTGCTTCTCATAAGTGGCTACAAGCCTCATTTGGCTTTGTTGGACTGGTACAATGAGGGAGTGGGGGTTACTATTGAGAGGTAAGTGCATTACCATTCATGGAGAGAGAGAAAAGAAGATTGTGGAGCAGAAAGTGGCTGCTGCCTCTTTAAGATGGGTTTAAGTGATCAAAATTTCATGCAAGGCTGCAATTGGTGGTATAATGTTGCTCTTTAAGAGAGTTGCCTAATGATTGCCATGTGTGGACAGTGGGTTTTGGAAGGGGATTTTGTAGAGGCTGGGGCTGGGGGTCTGAGACTAGGCCAGACTGTGAAGTAGACTGGTGAGGTCTGGGGGCCGGGGTGCTTGGAAAGCTGAGCGGAGAGGAGAGAGAAGTCTCACGGAGGGGCTCAGAAAAGGCCAGCCATATGAGATTACAACATACCTTAGAAATGTGCTCGTCGGGAAAGTTTGTGTATTTTGGGAAGTTCTCCAAATTTTCCACAGACAGCTTTTTATTTTTTGGGTTATCTCAACCCCCAAACCCCCCCTACCCCCCTCTCCTCCTCGTAGTTTGGACTAATTGCGCGGCATAGTGCCCGCTGAGTCAATATGAGAAAGTCTGCTCCTTTTCCTTTTTTTCCTTCCTCCCTCACCTCTCTCTCCAAACATTCACTGATAGTATGTGTATTTTTGAATGCTAAGGATAACATGTCTGTATATTTTTCAAATGTACGGGTTCAGGGTTCTTTTGTAGGTTTAATTTAAAAAGGATGATATTTTGCAGCCTGGAGAACCCCTGTTTCCAGTTTGTGGCTGAAGGAAAAGCAAAGCAGTAGCGATGTAGGGGACACACTCCACTGGTGGCGAAAGGAAATAAGCATTCCAGTGCTTGATTAAACTTGAACAAAGGTTCATCTGATATTATAAAGTAAATGCATTTATTTATATGTAACGCTCATTATTTTGCAGCCGTTCTGTTGCACTCATGCGCCTCAATTAGTTAAAAGGCAGGGGCTAATAAATACTGCTTATTTTTATTTCACAGACCAAGTGTAATAAATGAACTGCAATTAAATTCTGTTTTACTCTATACAGTCATTTTGCAAACTGAAAACCACCTGATCTGACACATATTTGGCTTCCGCAGCCTGGACAGTAGCTCTGCTAGCGGTGAATACAGGCCATGCCTCCACCTGCTGTTCAGCGCTCGCTCTACGCAGTCACAGATCAGCAGCCGGTGCGGTTGTTGCGTTGAACTCTAAAGGCCTGCCAACGCTGACCCGCTTCCACAGAGGTGGACAGAGGGCTCGCTGCACCTCTTTGCCTCCTGTGCTAACTGCCCGGCTCGACAGAACCTCAGCACCCTCTCATGGGGTATTTAGTTACGCTCATATAGTCAGCGTAGCGATATTAACATCTTAAGTGGGTGAAAGTGTACTGCATGAGAATAAATCAAACATGCTCAGCATCAGAGCACAGTGCAAACTGAAAGTCTTGCTATTTCTCTGCAGTTCTAAGGCGGCAGTCTTGGTTATGTCAGAAGTAAACTGGACTACCGCATTTTGCAGAATTGAAAAGATAATTAAAAAATATATTCTTTTTAATTAGAAATGTTTTAGATCAGAGTGTTGCCATAGCAAATGTTTTTTGCTTGGCATTTTTGTGTAACAATTGTTTATTTTAGCAAGACAAGATACCACACACAGCTATCATTGCCCGCAGATGCAGTTTAACCTTTGATAAACACATCACAGTACAGGTCTGCTGGGACATGTGGCAGCTGATTATGGATGCTTCTTGATATAACAATTAAAGGTTTCTTGTAAAAATGTAATAATTTTGTATCTAGTAACAACAATTAATTATGTGCTATATAATGCATTTGTGATAACTTAAAAAATAACCTGATGTGTCATGAAAAGGATCTTAACATGCAAAATGTCTCTCATTCTAACAAGAAAGTGTATCTCTTTGTGTGATGGTGGCAACAATATGTTGTCATAGCAGCTGCAGAATATTAACAGCATTTGTATTTTATCATATGCAGTTCTAGTTGACACCAACGTAAGTATTACTTCTAGAGATTAGTAACAGGACAGCGTGTTACGGATGTTTATATTTGTGCATTTAGAGTTCACAGATAAAAATAAATTTAATGTAGTATGATTGTAGATGGGAGACAAAATCCTAATACATGGATAACAAGTGATATAGACACACCGTGCAGCTGGAGGAAAAGGTATTTATCTGAGTCTGGTGCTGGCTGCCCTGCTCTCTGTCCCCTCTCTCACATAGATACTTATCAGCTTTTAAAAGCGGCGATTCACCCCTATCACCCATCAACAGCACCTTGCGACACACGCTGCCTCACCACTACAAATCCCATTACTTTTATCCTTAGCTAATACTGGGGTGCTGTTGCCTCCTGTCAGGGCCCACGGCACAAACAATTTGCTTTCTTCCTCCTTCCATTTCACAGAACTGCTCACGGTCACAGTGGCGGGGTGAGGCTGGTTAGGGAGAGCTGCAGGCCCTGCAAGAATTGTCACACAAACTTTGAAATGGCTGCCAGAGTTTAAGTAGCTAGAGGGCCAAAGAGTTTTGTTTCAGAGTGTGTGCCAATGTCATATGACCAGCCTGTTGAGAGCAATAACCAAACAAAGCATAAAATGATTATGTGCTTCACGGTGTGTGTTTTTGTTGTAAATTCAGAGGACATAATATGTGCGCGGGGAGCCAGTATTTGCTCTACAGTTTGATCTTACTATCTATGGCAGTAATAGATGCGCACACATGCACACACACACTCTACCCCATCATCCCTGATGCGTCAGGGCTTGTTGTGTTCAGCCCGGCTCCGCCTGCCTGACCCCTCTGACCTGTGTGCATTCCTTTCTGAGGTGATTGGCAGCCCATGCAAATACTACACAACCATGACTGGCAGTAAGAGCCACTCTCTGCCCTTCCCACAATGCCCCTGGCCCCTCCCCGTCAATAGACGCTGAGCTGGCGTCATTGTCCAGATACAGTGACCTTTTACCTCTCCAAAGTTAGCTCTTCCTGGGAACCACCCCAGAACTTTTCTCCGATCCGTATTGGAATGTGTGACACGTAGACATGATCTCTCTGTTTACCTCCCCTCTCTCCTTGCTATCTCTGCGTTTTTCTTCTTCACTATCTCTCTGTCTGTATCCCTCTCCCCCTGGCAGTCCCAGCTGCGAACACAACATAGCGGGGGAATGTTTTTTAAAGCCCACTAAACAATATTCTATTAGCATAAATTTGGTTCTCTTTCTCTGCCTTTCTGCAATGTCACAGTCAGATCTCTTTGCTTTAAGGATTGAAAGGTAAACAGCTTTAGGTGTTGTTTGTGGGTTGGCTTTCCTTCTTGGCATGACAAGGCCTTAGGGCACCAAAAGCATTACAGCTCTAACTGTGTCAAATCTCAGAGGGCTGGGAGGACCCCAGCCAACCCGTGTTCTCTAATGTCACACACCAGCAGTAAGCCAAGTCAATAAAATGAACACCCAGTGATCAAAGAGGTGACAAGGATGCTCATGACAGTGGGATGAAATTCCAAGTTTCTCTGCGACACAACACAACACAGTGATGCAAAACCTTTGCATCCACATCTCCCCCTGCAGCACTCTATGTGAGTGGTTGTAGAAGGGCTTGGAGGTATTTGGATCATTAATAGATCCTACTACTGAGCTGTTGTGTAGTTCTGTACACTGCCTGGGAATATTCCCTAATGATTTCCACGGACCTCAAGCCTGTTTCTTTTCCATCCCAGCCTAATCTGTTATTCCTTTTGTTCATTTGCCTTTTGTTCTTTCTCTTTATATTTTTTGCTTCTATTTCTCTTCTATTCTTTAATTACTGTTCCCACCCAGTGAGAGCCCTGTCTCTGTGTCCCCCCTCCCTCTCCAAGTCCCAGGAGAAGCAGGGAGACGCGACCATGTGGCTTCACTGACAATGACATGAATGGCCACGGTGGCAGGGCCACCTCTCTGAGGACTAGGACACGGAGGGAAGGAGGGGGCTGGGGCGGAGGAGAAAAGATGGCGAGAATGAAAAGGGGTGGGAAAGATGAGCGCAGGGAGCCCCGGTTCAACCCTTATTTCTCTTTTTCTATTCTCCGTGGTGGGGAAGGAATTCTCAGTTCCCTGGGTGGTTTTACACAGAAGGTGGAATGAGGAGAGGGGAGGGGTGGCGGTTTAAATCATGGAGGACAACAGGCAAACAAGAAGCAAAACTCCAACAAATCCTGAATTTCTATCAGCACTTTAGTCTTGGTGATGTAACAGCTGTGCCCAGGAGGCCAATAAAAGTTAATGACAGAGAATTATTTAGCCACCAGTCAAGCTGCACAGAAGACTTTGAATCAGTACTTATGGTGGTCAAGAATTTATTCCCAGCAAGCACTCCTAATCCATAAAACCCAGCATGGCAGCGTTGCTGCAAGTTCTAAAGACAGCAATGATGATGATGATGCCGCCGATGATTAAAACGGGGTTAATGTTGTTCGTAACGTGCAGTTCAAGTATATACTTGCTCCGCAAAAGCAGAACGTCGTCAAAGTATTCGTCGTGCATGGCAGTACACACACGCACACACATCTGTGTATAAGCCTATATTCCCTCCGAGCTGACAACTTAATGCTGTCTCAGCCAAGGAAACAAGATGAAATCAGATTGGCAGGATATCATAAAATCCAGACTGAAAGTGAGCTCCTGAAAATCTGTAGAATAGTATAATTCACATCTAAGCTTGAGGAGGAAAGACACAGCCCCCTACCCTTACACGCACACACACATTCAGCATCCTACTCCTACTCTCCAACCCACTAATACTATTTACTGCCGACTAGTCCATGTTCATTCAACACAGCTCCACCAGATAATTTTTGTTTTAATAAAATCGCTTAAACAATTAATTACAGTTGCCTTTTCTCCCTCTGTACACCTCTCCCTTTGGCCCCTTCTCCTCCCCCCGCTCACATCCTCTCCCTCTCTTGCTCATTCCCCTGTGTCGTAGGAGATACAGGCGGTAATAAAAAGACGTTTATTGGACGATTTTCTGGAGGCCCGTTGGTTATTAACATGTAAATTAAATCATCACAGCTGTTCCATTTTCAATCAGATGGAGTTTGAGGGAGGCGGGGCGCAGACGAGGACCCCGGCGCACTGATTTTATTACGCACACCTTCATTAGGAGCCCTGCAGCCGCGATCACCACCACCACAACAATCAACCTACTGACATACACGCACGCACAAACACGCAGCCAGCCAGCCACGGACACACACAGGCCCACACGTACCGCATACTGATAATGCTAAATGTTCTTCTTAATGTGCAAGCTACTCCCACACAGGAGCTGATAATACTATGGTCACTCACTGTTTAAAACCCATTTTTATTAATTGCAAGATAATGGAAATGGAAAGATACGAAAATAACCAGACTAAATGAAATCTGCCAGGCTCCATCTGCAAAATAACTAAAAGTAATGAATGCATTTTAAAGATTTTATGCCATTATTTTAACGCCACCACGTACAACCAGTGGAAATGACTGGTAGTAGCCAAATGCACATCGATCAATACTTTTCCCTTGATCGTTCCACTGAGTGGCTATCTTGCCTTCTGAGCTCTTGACCCAAACATGAAAAGCGACATGCTCTTAAAGACACCGATGCCTCGCTGATGGCTGTGGAAAAAGCCTTGCGTCTCTGAGCCGAAAGCACCCAGAGCCATCCAGGCCCCTGGAGACGAGCCGGCAAAAGGCAGATGAATGGCTGTAACTCAAAGAAATTGTCAGAAAAAGCAGCAGATGATGGACTTTATCAATGATCATTTTTCTAATGCATATATATGTTTTAAGGGCCTCTGAGGCGGCCAATCTCATAAACGAGCAGTATTTAAAAGCGTGGGGCAGCGAGACTTGGGCTATGATGAGATATTGGTAAGCCCATGTAGAAAGGTTAATGTTACCCACAGAACGTGCTAATGGTTCGGATTTGACAATGGCCTGTGGGGAGTGTGGTGGAAACTTCACCGAAGCTAACTCATTGACACATAAATTGTACATTTTCAACAATTTCATTATCATCTACACCATTTTACTGTGACATATATCAATAGGGATGAAGTGGATGGTCTTATTTTTCTTGCTTCCCTGCTTAACTCACAGGCCTGAGAGGATATTGATCTTTCATCTTTTCAGAGGAAGAATCACATTATTGCCAGTGGAGAATTAAGTGCCACAGCCATATGGAAATTAAAGAATAGAAGGCGATGGCATATAGCAATAAAGTAGAGCATGTCAAAACATTAATAGCATTTATCTTTCCAGGATAAGAATAAATGGATCAGATCATTTGCAGAATTACAGCATATAAATATTGTGCATTGTAGTTATTAGCTAAATGAATAAAAGGGACGTGGTTACTTTATACCTGAACCGAATGATGAACAACTGAAACCTTCACAGTGTCATGTCTTATGTTCTCTGGAGATAATGAAAAATATATTTAATGTGCTGCAAAAGACTGCCTATAAACAGACGATGTCAGTTTATGCTTTTCTTTCAAGAAAAGAAAAAAAGAAAAAGTGGAAACTCTAAATCTGTGTGAAGATTGCACACCAGAATGAGGGAGGTGAGGTTTATCTCTGGGTTTGGTTCTGAGGAGTCAGACAGCAGCTTGTATGGGCAGTGCTGAGATAATGGATTGACCTCTAGTCTGCCCGCGCAGAGTGGCTGCATTATAGCAAAGCCAGTGTGAATAAAAGAAAAGATGGTTATTTTTAGCGCTCAATTGAAATGCTGAAGGAATCTGCCACTGGGCTCAGAGTGCAGAGTTGTGAGGGAGATAAGATCACAGTGGAAGAAAGAGAAGAAAGGTAGGTAGAGAGGTAAAGGAGGAATGAGAGGAGCTGAAGATAAACAAGGAGGGAACTTGTGGATATACATTTTTGCCGTTTCACTGCAGCCAGCGCCGCTGCCGTACATTTACTAAAAACAATAGAGACAATTCTAAAAGAAGATGCATAATTTACATAAATTATATAGTAATCCAGATTAATTAGCATATATATTCGAATTAGGATTTGAAGGCTTTAAGGCCTATTTTCATTATTCCACTGTGATTTCAGCCTCTGATCACTCGGAAAAGAGGATGTGAGTTTGTATTTTCAACATTAATACATTATGCTAATAGTGGCTAATACTGATATGCAGATTTACTTAATTACTAAATGGATTTTACCCTACTTCTCCATGCTTTGCCTCAGAGAGTCAAGTGTGTTTGTTTTAGTTTATGTTCAAAGAGGCTTACAGGAACTCACATCTTCCAATTAATGCAAGAGGATAAACTTTGTTGAATTCTGGCTGGTTTCCCATTTTTTTTTTTTTTTTTTTTTTTTTTGCCACAATAAAAGCCCATCCTACATTTCTTCCTCATTTTTACGATTATTGCCGTCCCGAGAATCATCTACATCATCGTTCTAATTTCCCTCATTAGTTACAGTAGTTAGGGTAAAGATGATCCTCCTATAATATGTCCCCAACCTTTATGCCTAATCCGGAAGAAGTATACGTGTCTGTGTCAAGCCCTATTAGAAACAGACAAATAATATCTCCATCGGTTGAATATATCAGCCTGGTGAACAGTACAGTTTATTGGCACAGGCAGCTGTTTTACGACTCAATCTCCAGCGGTAACAGAACTTGGCTACAGGTCATATTGGTTTTATTGTTGTGGCACAAAATAATCAATAGCAAGGATGCTACTGCAGGCCCGTTCCGGAGTGATCTACGGAAGATGCGCAAAATTTTGCAGCCTTCTAAATGACAGGCAGAATATCACACAGAGAACCGTTGCGAGCTGTAGCCTTATGACCAGCAGTCAGTTTCGAGTGTTGGAAGATCTTGTAGCCTTTGCACATATGAAAGAAAACCTAAAAACTGTAATTATGCACTGCTGCGTCAGTGGACTTCTCCATTCTTAATTACTTACTCTGCATCTACCAATGCAGTTAGCTTTGTGAATATGTAAGTGTTAATGCCAAGCAGCTATTTACGGCCTTTTCACCGTCACTGCTTTTCATGTGGTGAAGTTGTTCAGGGACTCGTAAGAGGAAATTGGAAATTCATGACAGAGACACCTACACGTCATCTATCTCTACCTACCAAACACTGTCTACATTAACCCAGTAATCAAATGATACCTCCACCCTCCACCCTCCACCCTCCACCTCACACAATGTGGGCCCCCATTTCTTGTCACATGCAACATTGCTTGTCTGTTATATTACATTGATCAAGGGGTGATAACTTGTAATAATTGGATGTTAAATTAAGGAGCTCTCCCCTACTTCTTGCCATCTCAATTTTAATTGTCATTGGGTGGCAGTTATGATGATGTATGAGGGATTGTGTTTTGCGCAGTGGAGCATGACCCTGATGAGTAATGCTCCTTTGGGCTGCTTGGCATCTCTCCACTTCTCGGCCTTTGCTTTAATGCATGCATTAAGGAGACTTAGGGATGGCAAAGAAGAAAAAAAGAGAGAGGGTAAGTATGGCTTTGGAGTATTGAGGGAGAGGATTAAGGAAAACAACTGGCCTAATGTGTGTTTTACTCCCTCCTGTGTATGTTTCTGTACAGTTCAGTATATTGTCTCACCACACTAGTGGTTCTGTATTTGCTTCAGCGCTGTCAACTTGTCCCACGCTGAGCCAGCTGTGCTATCACCTGACCTAGGAGTGACAAAGCAGAGTCCTTACCCCTTATTATGAGAACATGAGGTCAAAGGCACAGACGTATATGACAGACACCTCCTCACTTCCTGACCCCTGTCACTTCTCATCCATATGAACCACTACCATAGGCTCCCTGTTGCAGACAAGGACACTGTACTGCTCAAGTACATTCACCCTCCAGGGCAATGGCCCCTAGACAAGGTCCTTGGAAAAAAACAGGTTAGCCATAAGGGTGAAAACTAATATTTATTGTAAGAATTAACAGTGTCGTAGAGATATACAATGGATTGTTAACAATTCCCGTAAAAGCTAATGCATCTTTTCAATAGCTCACCAGCATTTAACCTGTACTCTTTAGCTGATGAGCAAGCAAACAAAAAAATATTATGGTGCTGCTCAATAGCTGACGACAGAGTGTTACAATTCATAAAGCTGTCACCTGCTCGAGCTGAAGCTCAATAAAAGCTTAGAAAAAAGGGATGGCCGACACAAGAGTAAAAAAAAAAAAAAAAAAAAAAAAAGACGTGCTGGAGCACGGCCAGACTCTCACATTAAAGCTCAAGCACGCAGACAAGGCTGATACAAAAATAAACCGGATAAAAAACTACACAGTCTACAAAACAAATCTAGCACACCCGTAGATAAATATACTTTGCTGCAGACACATAAACATGGCAACTCAAACATCCCGGGACTTCCTTGGACACATTCACAAGCACTGCGTCTCATCCTAAATAAGCAAACACAGACAGAGGTAGATAGTTTTTGTACTAGAGAAAGACAAGCGGTGCAGCCCAAGCATAAAGACTGAAAGAGCAACAAGACCTAGATACACACATACCTAGACTACACACACGTTCACACTTTCTAAGCTATCCTCTGAAGGCTAATATGGCAGCAAATTACCATATTCAACAGGCTCATCTCCCTCTACTCATTAGCAGATAAACGATATGCCTATATTTAAAGAACTATCACACATTAGTGTCATCATGAAATGTGTGCGCATGGGTGTTCATGCATCTGCATGTGTGCATCACCACACACATGCACACACAGAGGATTGTGTGTGTGTTTGTGTATCTTAACTCCAGCAGATCATCCTCCATCCATCGTCTTCCGCTTTGTGCGTCTCTGTGCCTTCCTTGCTGTCGGAGTGGCTGTGTCTGTGTATGGAGCTCCCTGGTGATGTGGAGCCAGCTCAGTGAGCTGACAGTCGGGGGGGCAGGGGGGGCAACACCAGCACCGGCGATTAGCATGAGCTTCCATGGGGCGCTGCAGTGGATGCTGGGAGATTCCATCGTTTGCGTGGACCTGTCTCTTCATTGGAAAGTGACAACCCCCCGTGGCATGATGCAGTTAGTCGATTCTGAGAACCAGCTGCAGCCAAATCTCTAGAGTAAGTTTACACTCTCCTACCTTCATCACCATCATTGATATAATCACAATCATCCTCTTCTTCTCATTTAGCTTCTTCTACTTCCTGACCATTAATTGGTACGTCTTCATCACTTTCTTGATTGCTTCAGAGACAAATATTGCTTCAGTATCATTATCATCATCAGTGTTGAGGCTGCTGCTCACCTTACTGCTGTTTATAGCTTGACAGCCAACACAAAAATGGTGCTCATCTTCATTAGCACCCACCATAGAAGTTAGCTTTATAAAATAAATCCCTAGCTACACTTCCTGTAGGCTCCACCGGCAGATAGTTACCGTATGATTCATTAAAGTCGGTGCTCATGCTCATGAGCAGTTTACTTGATCAGCGATGACACCTTCCCCGAGGAACTTGGCTGTCTTACTTGTCTGAATGCACTCAAGACTGACAGGTGCAGCTTGATGTAAAGCCTTCTCAGATATGACTGGTCGTATGTATTCAGGTTGGCTGATACCGAGACATTCACGTCTGAACGCTCTGACCACTAAAGTACACAAAGCCCCCAAAGGTTTGAGCACCGCGCAACACCTGTCTCCTCTTCATCTTCTCCCCCACTTCCTCTTCCGCTTTCCAGTCTGTCAACTCAGTGAACAGGATGGCCTGACATTACCCATTGCATTGTGATGCTTTGTTAAGCATCAGGTAGCTGGTGGCTGTGAAGTGAGTGTGTTTACTTTAACCAGCCATAAAAGTCATCCAAAAAGTAATCAAGAGCAACCTCCAAATGGTCAATGAAAAGTTCAGATGCAGTAACCTTGCTGATAATATCTCTATAATCTTTGTCTATGCTCTTGGTTGGCCTTCTGTGCCACAGTCTTTCTATGCTTCACACGGATAGTCTCTACAGGAATACAGAGCAAAAGTCTAACCCGAACCTTTTGCCAACAATAAGACTTCAGGCTTTGGCAATGCCTCTTTAGTAGGATCAATTTATTGTGGATTTTGGGTTTTCTGACAAGAAACGCAACCACACTTGATCTTTAGGGCTTATTTGGTGAGTTTTTCTTGTATTCTTTAAACCTACAGACATATTGTATGTGATAATGGTCTACCAAAATAAACTTGACTTGGTTTACTGCATGCTTGAAGTATCATAACACTTGAAATCAATGCCAACTATAAATGATTCAGAATGTTTGAACATTCGCTGGTAGAAGTGCAGGATGCGTGCAAGAATTGCATGTATGACATAACCATGTTAATCTCTTTTTACATTATATTCTGTTTGATATCTGTAGTCAAGTCTTTTTTTTTTGGATGGGGGGGGTCTCCTCGGGGCCTCCTGCTCATGTGTGGTTCAGGCCTTTGATTATTTCTTTGAGTTTTATTATCCCACTTCTCACACTCTTTTGCTTTCCACCAGGTGCGCTACCACGCTATGATCACACGTGGAGGGAGCATCACGCACGGGGGCTCAAATGTCTAGAAGAATACACTGCAATGTCTGATTGGAAGGAAAAGCTATAAAAAAAATATTTAAAAAATGAATCTCAAGAATCTGGTCTGGTCTCATCAACAGTTTGCTCTGGTTGTTCAGTTTGTGGATCATATGTTGTGAAGAAGGCCGGCATTCCCTCGTGCAAGTCGACATAGAGAGACCTCCCATACTGTTCTGACAGTCGGTGCCATTGTCAAATGTTCATGTAGTTGTAATGTAAACGTAAATATCTCCAACTAATATTATTTAGAGCAATGTTTCATGGTCCACTGCTGTTGGTGTGCCACATTGAAATATTTATAGTTCATTGTTAAATGTCATTGAGACTATTATTAAATTATTCAGTTCAATTGTACATGACACATTTAAGCATGCATTTTAATTAAATAATTGTGCAATTAATAATGCATTAGTGTGCTAATGGACCCAGTGCATTCAGTGAGGAGAGTGCCTATAGGGACAGTTGTTTTAATATAGTTAAATGCACGGCACTTTACTTATTTTTGAAATCTGCCTCCCATAAACATGTCGTGTTTGACTGAAGGGTTGCTTCATGCTATGCTTCTGCCTCATTGATACTGAGTCCCAGTGGGAGAGATGTGTCTGTAGTGCACATCTGAAATGCTGAACTTCTCCTCTATATACACCCCAGCCACCCACACACACAGCATTCTGACAGGCCTTCAGTTTTTTTCACACCGCCAGTAAAAATTTGGGTGTTTAAAACATTTATGACTCATTAGCAGAGAACTTATCTCTTTTAAAGCCTTTCATGTATAAATCATGTGTATTTTGATTTGAAGGGGCCGCTCCTGTGTTATTGATGAGGCGCTCGACTCTAATCAATTAGTAATTGGAGCACAGCTTTTAAATAATGCATTTATTAGGCCTTGTGATGTGTTTAATGGCAGCCCCTTGCAGTGCAAATACGTCTGAAGTGCCCTAATGAGTCTTTTATGGGCCAGCCTTGGGAAAATGGCACATCTCACTCTGTGACATTACTGCACAATAGGTCTTGTTTACACTGAATTGGCAAGTGAGAAAACTAATGCACAGAAGTTCTTACAAATCGCTATCACGGTTATTATGTTCATCTCCATGCACCCTATGGAAAGAGCTTGTATTCATGTTTTTGTTTTGTCTCATCAACTTGTTTTCTCTGTGCTGCCGTTCTCTTTAACTGATAACGTGTGTGGTCTTCCAGCTTGCCAATTAGTAATCTCGTGAAATAAACAACACTATTTATCAGTGTAAAGAGAACCACACTGTTCAGCTAATTTTTGAAAGTGTAACAGTGCTACGAGACACTACTGTGGTGCATTCCAAGTTTTTAAAAGTTTCCAGCACTTTGGAAAATCTCTTGTTAAAAAAAATATATATCCTCCACATCACTGGTAAACCACCTGTGTGGAAGTTCTCCACCTGCCTGAGGACAAACCCCTGGTGAAGGCCTGAGCTGTTTAGCCAAAGCCTACATCACCAGCCAGGTTATGCACACCATCCATCATCGTCAGACTGGCTGTGTTTGTGGTCTGTCAGCGGCTCGCGTATGTGTGCACATGCATGGTGCACATGTACGTGTGCGCGTGGGAGAGCAGAGTATTGTTGAAGAGCTGTTGCTCTCCTGGCAGGGGTGGGTTTTAATTGGAACACCCAGTGAGTGGTATGAGTGCTGGTGTCACACTGAAAACTCCACAGACAGGCCCACACTGATTCACTCATATGGTGAGCTACTGTCTCCTAAGGGGCTACAGATTATAAAGGCATTCACAACTTTAAATACCCATACATCACGCCCTGTAACACAGGCTGCATGTGTGTTTGCCTGCATTCGTGTGTCAGATATGTCTGTATTTATGTACCTACCCCTGAATGTCTGCTTTTCCGCCTTAAGTGTCTGTCAAATACCTTCTCATTGTCTATATTGATATGACAAGTAGACGGTTTAAACATTAATGTATTGTTATTTTGACTTGCGATCACAATCACCGTGCAGACGGGTGACGGAAGACACACTGGCTGTTATAGGTGTATCTTGTGTCAATAATGCATGCATACAAATATGTTTACCACAACAAATCACTTGGCTGTGGCGCCAGGTTTATCCCGACTTAGCACATGCACGTGGGCGTGTGTTGTAAGAGTACCCTGGTTGCCATAAATATCATTTATCAAATCTAATTCAGCCCTATCTCTCTCAATCCATGTCCCTGTCCAAATACCTTGAGTGATAGTTTTTTTTCTTTCCATCTCTCCTCTACTAATACTTTGAGCTGTGTACTTCTGAGTCATATTTATCCACCATTATTACAATTCCCTTGCAGCGAGTCTGTTACTTTATTCTGTTTTTCTTCTGGTTTTTCTGTCTCATTTGAATTCAACTCGCAGTGCACCCTTTCCACTCACTTCCACACAATTTAAACACACATGCAACCCTGTATGCATTCACAAACACACACGCACACACACGAGCAGTTATGCTCCAGCTTAGCCCTCCCCCCCCCCGCAAGAACAAACTAACGCACACACACTCGTGCACACACACTCGATGTTTCAACGGGAGTGGTGCCTGACAGGAACAAGTGACAGCTCCCTAATTACCTCCTCACTGTAGACGCTGACGCTGCCTGAGACGCACTGCTCATTTTCCTCTTTCTCCTTCTCCCTCTTTCCTTCCCTCCCTCCCTCCGCTCCTCTCACCCACCCTTCTATTCCCTTTCTTCCTACCCACCTCCTCTCCTATCTCCCCTGTGGTGAATTATGCATGTCCAGGAACTCCCAATCTGCATTCACACCAGCCCTGCAGAGACCAACCACCTATATGTTCCCTTCGTCTGTCCTTCTCTTTCCTCTTCATACGCGTTTCCACTCACTTATCTTCTCTGATGTGGCGACTGGCACACCTACCTGATAACATATAAAGGGGGGATATTAAAATGAATGGTGGCCATCAGACAAAAACACTCAGCACTGCATGTGGTAAAGAAATATAGTTGCATAGTATATGATGAAGGGGAAAGACTAGATGGCATCGTGCTCAGAATTAGCCCTTCTCATTGCAGGGCACGGGGACCAGTTTTCCCTGAGGTGTCCAAGTTTGAAGGAAGGTGAGGACCCACTGAGGCAGCTTGGGATCTCTAGAGAGTGATAACATTCACTCCTGAGTCCTACCACACAACAGCGGCCCCTGTTCCCCACACCATACCTCTACCCCACCCTGGGTGTCAACTCAAAGGCCCAGATTGCATTTCCAGTTGACGCCTGCTGGCCCCACAGGCATGTTTTGGTCTAATAGAAAATAGAACCCTAACACCCCCAACACCACCCACCCCCCCTCGCCCACCCTTGCAGTGTGATTGTCCGGTGGGAGCCAGTCCACAAACACCAATGCTATCTAATCATAAGATGGGGAATAGGAAGGAAAAACTAGGATAAGGAGGAGGATAAGGTGGGGAGAGGAGGATATGGTAGGAGGAAGAGTTTTAAGGAGAGCCAGTTGGAATAGAAACAGAGGAGGAGGGAGAAGGAGTGTTGACACAGAAAGAAAAGGAAACAGGGGCAGTCAAAGAGAGGGAGGGAGAGAGAGAGGGGGAGAGAGAGAGAGAGCAGAAAAGGACAGAAACAATCCTAGGAGAGAAGAGGCAGCGAGATAGTAGACAGGAGTAGGAACAGAGAGAAAGCACACAAAGAGGGGTGAAGCAAAGAGGGTGTTGGTGGCATGTAGGCAGCTGATTGAGTGTCACTGACAGGCGTCACTCAGGGGAGAGAGTCGCCAGGGTGCTGGTTAGATGAGCCACCGCAAACAATGCAGCTCTTTTCCTGCACAGGGCTGTACACAAGCTTCAGTCACCATGCATAAAACAACGATGGACTGAATGTACCATCTGTATAGGCTGGACTGGACTTACGGATGCTCCAAACTGCAAACACATCCAACCGTGACATGATTATTTTTAGCACGAATGAATCTGAGGATTATTTTCTATCAAATCACTGATAGCTGGGTGGTGCAGTTCATTGGAAATGAACATATTCTTCTAAGTTTTATGTGCGAAAATCTCCACAATGTAATGTAATGCAAAGTTTTTCTCTAAGATGTAGTGGACTAGACGTGTAAGGTCAGATGGAAAGAAGAGGCTCAAGCAAAGCAAATGTAGCACAGATTTACAGTAGCGGAACACCTCAACATTAGAACAAGCACGTGACATTTAGAGTTAAAAAGTATCTCATTAGCCGAATGTTTAGCCTTCAGAAAGTTTGCTGTGTGATTTGCTTTTTAAACTGAACACTGTTCCTGACTCAGAACGTTATGATTAAATAGAATATGCCCATAACCTGTTTCACATTTTCCCTTTAACAGCAACCACTTTCTCCAGCTTTTGTCAACACTGCACGGATTACATTACCAACACTGTATGGATTATCATATAAAAGCAAACACCTCTCACACAGTTCTTGAAATCAACTTCTCTCCCTCCCACCTCGTTGTACATTTTAAATCAGGTGCTGAACATGAAGCCAGTAGATATTTTTTTATAGTGGAAATTATGTTCTTTTTAATGAAAATAATGGGCTGATTTACTGGTGGAAAGAAGTTTAAGGGCAATTAAGAACTTTTGAATAACTTTTGTCGTGATCAAGAGGGATGACTGTTTTTCCTCTTTGAACGAGTGGTTATTAACTCTGCCAAATAGCACAACAGCACACTTAGTCCACCACCAGTGTTTGTGCTGGCTCACATGAATGCTGTGACTCATAAAGGTCGCTTTATAATTCCTACACTGCCAGCGGAGCCTCACTTTAACCTGTTTTAGTCATAGTTAAACTAATTATTAAACGGCAAGACGTCTGCTCCGAATGGACGCTGCCAGCACTTTCAAACGGAGGCGCACTCTGTGCTCACAAAAAAAACACTCCCAACGAAATAATTATTTTTTGTTTTCACTCTCATTGCAATACAGGCCTTTAAATGAAAACGCTGCACATCTGAATGAAGATTTTCTGAACAAGAAATCAAAAACGGATAAAATATATCCTCTGGAAGAATGCAGCTAACCAGTGAACAAATGAACAGGTCGACTCTGTGGAGGTGGAGCAGATAATTCAACAACATCACAGTTTCATTTGGCGAGCCTAATACAAAGTAAAAAGAATATTTAGATAGATTGGTAGAAAAATACTATAAATATTGTTAAAGCATTTAAATTCTTTACTTCAAAAAAAAGGCAATATGGTGCAAAAGGCTGACTTTAAATACATAAAATAGCTAATAATGAAATCTGCTTGTGGGGTGTCCTGCAATAATGTGATTAGTGATGCGTTCATGTGTTACTAACTTTTTTATTTCGTAGCAGTGTGAGCTAAATAAATACTGCATAAAAAGTTTAATCTACAAACATGAATCGTATTTTGTAATCCCATCGTCATATGTGTCATATGTAGAAAATATTGATTTGTAAAAAAAAACATCTAGTTGCGTAAATCTGTTATTAATACTGTAACACGTTATGACACTGGGCACTAAAGTGCTCGTTATTTAGCACGTAGTTTCCCTTTAAAATGTAAGTGAGTGGAAATATAAGATGAAAACTAAACAGAGAGCTCAACACACAGCTTAAGAAAACACGTGGGAAACTTTTCACCAACCTGAGAAAACACATTTAACAGCAAATGGAGAAATGTTTGACACATTAAATCAGAATGTTTAAATGGGGAGGGGGGGTATGTTTTAGTGTGCTGAAATTAATACATGTATTTGAGCAAATATACTCGTAAATGTACCTGCAATCACTTCTGACCAATGTATCGTATCGACTGTTAAACTTAACGTTACATTTGAGTCACTGGAAAATTCAGTACCCCCTCTCCCTTTTTCTAGCCAATGCAAGCAGCTCTTGAAACCAATAAAAATATTACATGGGAGCATTGTAAATTAGTCTAGAAGTACCTGAATGACCAGCAGAGGGGCCACCACTCAATGAAACACCGGTCTGCCTCCCGATAGGAGAGCTCATTTCAGAGTATGTGCTTAAGGACCATCAAGGTCCTGGAGGAAGACTGCTCCTCTGTGCGAGAGGAGGAGGAGAGACGAGGGGCGGGTCAGGAAGAAGCAAGGCGAGTGGCTGTAATGGCTTTTCAGGGTAAATTAAGACGCAGGGAGCTGCTTGGGTCTGTGGAGTGGTGACCCTTATTCACACAGGTCGTCAATACCTCCTCACCATCGCACACTCGTCACAATAGTTTCTCCTCCCAATCAGCTTCACCGCACCGTTTATCTGACTGCCACTGCCCATGATTTATTACCCCAGTCCCTGCCACTGGGGCTGAGTGTCATCGGGCCTCTGCCATTCTGCAAAGTCACTACAAGGCCCTTGTTTTTCACCGGGACCCTTCGTCGTGCTCCAGCTGTCTGCAGCAGGCCTACCTGTAACAGCAGCACAAGGCTGGCCAGACAGAAATAAAAGCGATGATTTGTCAGGCTCCTTCGCTGTTGCTTTTGTCTGATTGTCGCAGGCAGGTCGGTCATTCTGCGGGTAAACACACACACACAGTGTCCTTGCAGCTTACTGTCTAAAAAACAAACATATATTTAGTCTTTTTCTTTTTGTCTTTTTGTCAAATTGTCCCTTTCATGCATCATGGCTAATATGTATACATACACATTTTGTATGTTGTTGTCATTTTTTACACACTGTGCACATGAACTCTTCATCATCACATTAATTAACCTTACATTTATTTACTTAAATAACACATTGAATATAGAACGGCCCTTTAGTTTCAGCTGAACGGCAAACACCGGGGTGATGCTTGATGTTCTCTTAGGCTGCGGTCGCTCGGGCTAATGCGCTGCCCTATTCATCTTTGCAGTTCAAACTTTTATTGTGCCGGAACAAATTCCGCTGTGATGCCTGAAATTGCAGCATGAGAAAATTATAGTGCCGGGTAAAAATGAGCGAGGACTTAAGCACGGGTGAAGAAGCGTTACACTGTTGCTAATTACTGCCTCATTAGCAACAGTGCTTAGCCATGTGGACAATAGCAGCAGAACAGCTGATAAAAACACATGCAGAGGCTACAGCTGAAAGAACAGTGCTGTGTTTTATGTCTTCATTGGCTCGCTATAAGTTTCAGCGTGGGGACGTCCAAAGCACTAGGGATGAATTTGGTAATTAAAGTAGCAAATGTGGTGTGATTGTGGATATTTGGTGCGCGTGCTTCTGCGGTAGTTTCAGCAGCGAATCAGTGTGCGAAAGCCCAAACTGAACAGCAGCCTATTACACACTTTCCTCCTCACACCTACACCTTCTGCCTCCACCCTTTCCTCCCTCCCAACCCCCAGGCCTCCAGATGTTGCTGTCACCCCTGTTCTGCGGAGGCGCTGCAGTGTGGAACTGCCTGAAGTGATGACAATAAACACCTCCGCCATAACCTGGGCCTCTGCATTTGCATATTTGCCTGGTTTAATTTGAGGGGGAAGTATGCAAATATATGCAAAATGAAATCCATCTCCTAATGACATGAGACGATTAAACAATTTTTATGCTTAAATATTCTGTTTAATGAAATCAAACGGGCCCACGCGCCGCGACAAATTTGCCTAGGCACGGGCAAAATTAGAGGATATCACAAAAAAGGAGAACTAGGAAGAGAGGGGAGGGAGGAAGGAAATGCCTGGTTGGTGTGCATGACAGCTTTTTAAAGTGTCCCTCAGAAAAAAAGAAAAAAAGAAAAACAGTAAGCTCCTGAATTCAAATATGATTTCTATAACAATTATAAAATCTGTCAGTTCCCTCTTTTCATACACCCACATTCACAGTTGAAACAACACTGGGTGATGAGGTGCAAAATATATTTCTGAAATGTTCTAAAATAATATCTTCTCTATGAGGATGTACTGTGTTTTCAGCTTGTTCCAGAAAAGATTCACAATTTGTCCCACAGATAGTGTTGAACTCGGATGTGGTGCATTAACTCCCCGCTCTCTGCCCGAGCTCAGGAAAAACACCACTCCGTTAATACACAGCTTAACAAATAGGAAAATAAAATGATTTCCATGTCCAAGTCAGGGCCTAAAGACACGATCACCCAGGAACAGAATACATAACGAAGGCGACAGCACTGTGATTAAAGTTGGAAACAGAGGGGGAGAGAGAGTGAGAGTAATATGTGACTGCTTAATTGTGGCTTTGCAGGGAGCTGGTGACTAATGGCCTTTCCGCGGAGCTGTTCAAGCCATGAGCTGCGCATTAATATAAAGGGGGTTATTATTATGTTTTAGCTTCAGACCTGATTAATCACACGGATTTACTTCCAGCTCAACTCTTTATATAGGGAGCCGTGCGGCTGTTAGGCAGCCATCAAGCTCATGATGGAGGTGCTAACACTTTCTTTGAAATGCAAATACCGGACAAGATACACTGTACACAGTTAAAACAGGTTAGACCGCCAGACGGACGTGATTCTTGTAAGAAAAGAACTGAAAGCTATAATCAGAACAGTCAACCTGAAAATAAAGCCCATACTGGATTCGACCTCCTAGTAGCGTGATGTACTGTACACAGTGATCGTTATTAGACCAGCAGTGGTGAAAATGAGTGATGATGGCGGCAGCAGTGTACAAAGAGGGATAAATTGGGTGCTGGCTGGGTATAGCTCTGTTAGCTTCACCGCAGCCAAAGAGCAGTGAAGGCCTCGGTTGGACCCCAAGGCAGGGAGGGATTTCTTCAGCCTGATGCTTTGTTGCCCCCTAATCCCTTTGGCTTATATATTATCCCTGCCTTCCCTCCGACAGCAGGCTAATAGAGGGAAGGAGCAGGAGCTCTCCTCATGGCACGCTTCTCTCTCCAAACAGATAGAAGAGAGTGCTGTGCGTGTGTGTGTAAACTGTTGATTACTGCTAGTACAGATGTTAAAGTGGGCATAGACTGAGAGATAGAGAGCGAGTCAAACACACACACACACACAGAGGGACGCTTGCAAGTACACGCACGTGCATGGTTAACTGAGGTGCTGGGGCAACGGGGTGGTGCTGGGGGGGTGGGGGGGCGGAGAGACGCTGAACTTGTTGTACCACACCGATCGATTTCAGACTCCTCTGACAACACACTCTGCACTTATATCTCAGAGCTTCCCATGATGCAGTGTTGGGAGTGAGGGAATGGTGAGGTTTAGGTGGTTGGAGGCGTAGGGGGTGTTTCCTCTGGTTGCATGACACCCTGCCAACAATTACAACACTCCAGTGATGTCAGATGTACAGGTCCCTGAGAACACAGTTCGTCTCTGTGTAGGTCTGTGTGCACTGTCTGTAATTTTGCGGCATAGGACCGTATTTATGTGTCCCCCTGTGCAAAGGTCTTTATAGTCTGTACATCTGGGTACACATGTTAATGTTAGGGATTTGATGTTGGGTGCAAGGAGAGCAAGAAGAGGTGGGGAACTGGATTATTAACCCTTAACATGGAGCTTGATGTGGTTTGCTAAAATTACGGTTCGGGGGGATTTATGTGATCCCCATAATCCTGTGGGTCTTGATGCTCCAAATCCATTGTCATGCTTCACTTTTATAGAAGGAAATTTCCATGACTTCAGCTCCCCACTTAGATTGCACTTTGCATAACCACAATCGCACACACATAGCTGCCGCCCATTCAACATTCCTGTCTGAATACCCCGGCATCACATTTCACAGGACAGGTCTTTGATGTTATTACGCTCTTTTATTTGCCGTTTGTATGCTTATATCACTGGGCTGATTATATATAATTCCTACTGCACTAAATGGACTAGCGAGCGCATAAAAAGGAAAAATGGAAACTCCTGGTAATGAGACTTGTATATCGCTTTCATATGTGGAACTAGGCAGGTGATAACATGTCGATTATATTGGTGCCCATTTCTGCCGCAGAAAATCCTGCGTTTTATAATCAATTAATATTACTGGATATGCTATTATTGCTGAAGACTTACCTAGGAGGGGCAGCAGGTGATTTGTTTGTGCCAAATGTAAAAAAAAAAAAAAATAGAAAAGAAATGAAAAGAAAAAAAGTCAGAATCAAACTGACAAAGGGATGAGTGAGTGAGAAATATATTCTATTTGCTTCAGATATTTCAGCATTTAACGGATTCTCATTACATTTGCATGAACATATGCGTTCTGTCTTTGAAATGAATTTCTGTGAATGTGTCAGGAAGTTAATTAGCTCTGTGTTTTTGTATGTCATTGAGTGTGCATGCACATTTGTAACCGCATGCGTGTGTGTGCGTGTGCGCACGAGCGTGTTTGATTTCTCACCCCCCACCAGTGAGAGAAGACAAAGTCACAATCATATTTGTCACAGCTGGGGGTAAATGTGACTTGCTAAGTCATTCTTATTGTTTTATTTTCTTCTAGACGAAGACTAAAGCATCGTTACACTCCTCACCCTCATTCTGCTCTCTTTCCCCGTGGCAAATTTCTTCTGCAAAACTTTCTCCATCCCCTCACCTCTCTCCCGTTCTCAAACTCCCCCTCTCGTCCTCGCCCTCTCCCTTCTCTGCGGGATGGTCATTTAATCCATCTAACCAGCTGGAAAGATAAATATTCCTTAGTGGAGTGTGAGGCCCCTGCCTCTCCACTCACGCAGACCGGAGATGAGGAGAAAGTCTCCCACTCCACAAAGCTCAGACGCCCCAACGCCTTAATAAAGACTTCCACTCAACCAGACGCTGACATGAAGATGACTGCAAAGACTGCAACGTTTCATATTGGCTTTCGTCTTCTTCCTTTATTTCGACAAAGTGAAATATTTTTGTTCACTTTATGTAATGACGGTCATGCATGAAGTCACATAAGGCGAAGTATTTGCTCAGCGGTTTAGAACGATAGAAACCGGTCTAAAGTCATCATGCTGTTCTGAATTTCTTCTGCAAAAAAACAGTAAGGATGTGGTTTGTATTTGCCCTGACATTATATAGCCTAGAACCTCCTTCACTCCTATAGCATGTACATTTTCCAGGCCGCATTTGGCTGATTATCCCTGAAGGAGGAACGTGGATGGGTTCCTTAGGCTGACTCATGGTTTCTGTTTGGAGAGGTCCAATTCAGTGCAGGCTGGCCCGACTGGAACCTCTGTTTACACAGCTTCGCAGGCCAGACTGGGAGGCCCTATTTTCACACCCAGGTGCTTTCCAAAGAAAACCTCCTGCAGAGGCCCCTAGCCTAAGGTACAACACACTATGCCATACATACGGCTTCAAGTTCCTGCTGTCGTGTTGCATGCATCAGCTTCACACTTATAATAACAATACAGAATATGGCATGGGACATAATGGGTAAAAGCACTGCGTTGTATCGGTCTGCAACCTAAAAGTAATATGTTTTACTGCTCACATGGATAGAGAGGATATGATAGCGAATATTCTCTATATCTTATCTTGGCATTACTCACTGCAGGGGAATTTGGTTGCTCTGTGTGTGTTTTTTGGTTGAGGGAGTTTGAAAAATTGGTATTCTAGGGGCTGATACCTCTTCAGACAGCTTCACCGCTGGAATGAGTCAGCATGACCCCCTTTGCCTGTTTAGGAGTGTCAGGCCTGAGCTTTAAGAGATTTAGAGAGATGTTCAGCACAGGGTCAAACTCAAAGGAAGGTTGCTGTGGAGGTGCAGAGGCACGAGGCTGCACCAGCAGGTCACAGGACTGAAAAGCACTTTTATAAAAAAATAAAAATAAATAAAAAAATTAAAAAAAAGCTTTAAGTATTTTCACTCAGTGCACAAGAAAATAAGATGTACAGAAATACACAAAGACAGGTGCACAGTTACAGTTACACAAATATAAACTAACGGTACCTGAACATATAATGCCAAAGCTCCTTTTCAGAGCAAAAAACAGCTATGCATATATGTGTATCATAATTACATTCCATATATCTTCCAAAATCCCATTTCCATCAGTGGTAATTCTGCTGCACAGGAGTAATGGGTGTATTATGCCGTTATGACAGGCCCAGCTCCCTCCCTATCCCCTCCCCATCATCCAACATATACCCCCCCTCAACCCTCCCCCTTCAGCCAGACTGCTGAACAATCAAGGCAAAGAGTAAAAACATGCAAAATGGGGGATTTTTCACTTTGAGTCTGTGGCATGAGTGAGACAAAGACGCGATGGGAGAATGGGTGAAAGAAGCACCTAGCTCCCTGATAAGATATGGTGAAGACTTTGAGGAGACGGCAGAAACACAATCTTTTATTCTTCTTCTTAGAGCTAACACCTCACACGCGGTGTCCGTCCGACTCGGGGGCTACCTGTTAAACATGAATCACATGAACCATACTTTAAAGAAACCGCACGGAGCAATGAATAAATGTGTGCATAAATGACTGGGCCAGTGATTGAGTGAAGAAATTATTGAGCTGGTAAATGAACAAATGTTTGAGTGAGTGAGCGGGTGAGTGAATGGCTGGGACATTGAGTATGTCTGACTGAGTAACCGAGCTGGCCTGAAAGCCACACACACTAGAGGCAATCCAAACAAACAGCTCTAAGTGCTGCAGTGTTCGCTGAGGGACCTGGGAAAAGCCCCATCAGCCCAGTGAATGAGAGCATTCTGCCCTCTCGCAGCCTGTTATTAAAATCAATTAATGACGGGGAGGGAGGCCCCTGTAAAAGCTGACTTGTTGGGCTCTAGGGGTCCTTTGTGACACGTTGCCTTTCTGGATCACTTGTGCCATATGGAACCTCCCCTCTTGTGGCACATAACTCACTTTTATGAGAGCCTCATTGGCTAATGATGGAATAGTGCACGAGCACTGAGCAGGGGAGTGTTCCTGTCCCCGTAACTGTCACTCCCTCTGCTGCTGCTGTCTCTGTCACTCTGATCTTTGCTGAGACACTACGGCTGGCTTCAGAGAGAATGTCGCTGACAAGAGGTGAGGGGGGAAATTGGTAAAAAGGAGGAAAAGTGTTTTTTTTTTGTTTTTTTTCACAGCACTTTTACTGTTTGCCTAGACAGGCAGACAGACAGAGAACATCCAGGCTTAGCATGGCAAAATAAACTGCGACTCAAACAGGATCATGTTGCATAGCACCAAAGCTTAAGATGCATCTTTCACCTGCCTATCTTCATCGTTTAATATGCCTTTTTCTACACATTCACTCACTGTTATATGCACCCTTACGTGCAAACTAACTCAAACAAATACTTTCTGAATCTTGGTCCAGCTTCAGGCAAGACAGGCCCAATTGAAGAGGAGATTGACCGTTATAGCCAGGCATGGTGGCTCTGCTGGAGGAGAGAGGCGGTCCATTTACCAGCGCTGAAAAAATCCCATACTCATTTTTTGCAGAGTCCCACAGGGTGAAGGAAAAGAAGACAGACTTGGTTAGATCTCATGCTTTCTCAGGAGCGGCCGATTCTGTCCTGTCTCCGGGAAATTGCTATATTTTGCTGGCTGGTCTGAAGCACCGGATTATGTTTTGCAGTTTGACCCCAAAATCAGAGATGCCCCCACCACCACCACCACTGACACCACCTGGTGGCCTCAGCTTAGCTGTGACAGTCACACCTCGGTCACGCGCCAGCTTCAAACATGCTCACTGGGCTATTTTTCAGGGATCACTAACAAGGGGGATGCCTTCCCCTTAGAGACGAGTTTAGCTGACCCATCAATTACGCTCTCCCTGGAAGAAGATAACAGGATGATAATTATGATAATGACATGACATTGTGATAATGACATGATAAGGAAGTGTAAGATGAATCTGCCCAATGCGCAGTAAACGCTTATCATGTCAGCAGAGGAGGGACCAGACCTGACAAGAGAGGCATTGAGTGCCTACGTAAAGAAGTGCTTTGGTGTGTGTCAGGTGGTTGCATGTGCAAGTGTCACATTTATACACCACGTAGCTGACATGCTTAAACACCTGATGGTGTGACTGTAATAAATACACTCATGTGCGTCATCAGATTCAGTGCTAGGACTTTTTTTGACAGTTCACTAATTCGGATCACTTTTTCTAACATTCATAGAGACAGACATGAACTTCTGGCCTCTAATATCCTGAATGTAGCACTTCTCTCCCTCCATTGTAGTCTCAGTGTCAATACCTCAAGGCTGTTTGAGCTCTGCAGGTGTTGTGTCAGAGCTGCGCTATTGCACGATAATTATTCCCCTTTGTCCCAGACACCTGCATGAGAAAGGAACCTTTTTGTCCACCGGAAAACATTTTCACATAGTTTCCACCCATGTCTCATTTGACAATGTGAAACTAAAGCAGTGTTAATAATCCAGGAAGTTTAAGGTCCAGTTTAGAATTGGTAGTGATGGATAGAGAACTGAAGCGGTGACAGCAGCCGATAGCTCGATCCATCTTCTCAAGAAGAGAACGCAGAGAGCCCTAACTTTCCCTAAATATGCCGAGATGATCAATATGAGCCCGGCTTCAAGATCAGGCCTTGGCTTATTAATCCTTCTGCGGGAACCTTTCGTCACTCTTGCCACCTTTGTGTCTGTCTGTTTTGATTTAGTGCATAAGGTAAAGAGAACTGTATCTAAGTGCTTATTCTGCTCCACAAGTTTGGAAGTGAGGGATTGCTGAGTGCGCCGCAGCTCCTCGGCTCAGCGTGTGCAGCAGTTCAGCCAGCTCATATTGATAGATGTTGTCCAAATGTAAAGAGAAGAGGAAGCATTCCACAGGGAGTGCAAGGGAGACTGAGAAGAATCTGAAAACCTTTTAGTGGAACAAATGGACTAAAAAAGTGCACTGGATTTAGAGCAACCCAGCAGTTTTATACAGTATAGAGCAGATTTTTTTATTTATTAAAGTGAGCGAAAAAAGGCAGCTATTTGACACCAGGAATTCCTGAAAGAACTAAACATTCATTTAAAGACATGGTACGAAGTGATCAAACCACACCGATGTGTTTTGTCACTCTCATTCTGATTTGTAGTCGATGGCACTTAGGTCGAGAACGCTGCTGAACACTTCATCATCCATATGCTAAATACACCATTTTTCATTTCTTGTTAATTCCCTCTCCAAAGCCTCCTTCTATTCCCTCCACCACTCCTAATCTGGCTATAAAGGTCAGTTTAGCATAATGACATCATACAGACGAGCATGGGCAAACCCAGATTACTAAATCTGACTCTAATGTGGCTTTTCAGATGAAACAGCATTAAATGACATTAACGCTTCTGCATTCACTGGCAGCTTTAATGGAGATTGCCCAGGACTGGCCCTTCTTTACCCTCTTTGTATTTTTAATGAGGTGACAGAGAGAGGCGAGATTGGAATGGGATGGTCTTACAACATGCTGAGCTGGGATCAGATACAGTCCATCTATTTGTGTAATATTCCATCAGCTCTCTTATAGGGCTGGGGTTAACCTCTTCAGTGTGACTGACATTTTTAGAGCACAGGCACCACCACGGGCACAACTCAAAGGGACTTTTAGAAAAATATTACAGCCATCATTGGCACGATGAGATCACTTTTCTTTTTTTCTTTGAGTTCAGGCTCAGATTAGCATTTACTGTAGGCGTCGGAGATGAACAAACTGGTTTGTGATTATCACTGCTGTGGTTCTGTAAGCCTGTGAGTTAACAGGTCATTTGCTCAAAATCTTTACTAATTCAGCATCTGTTTGGGTATTTATGCCCTGCAGCGCATGTTGCTGCTTGTACCTCGAAGACAAAGTGGAAAACAAGCAGAATTCTAAGAACGTATTTATTACTTTCCCACTGCTGCCATTTTCATTAAAAAAAAAAAAAAAAAAAAAAAAAAAGGAAATGAAGAATGAGGAAAAACAGAAAGATGAAGAGCCTTAAAAACAAGAAGTCGGCTGGCTCGGGTGAATAGTCTTTAACATTCATCTGTTTCCCTGCTGCTTCCAAAGAAAGCTCTTTTTCTGCTCCATCTCTGTGGCAACAGCAACCTTCCCAGTGCAGGAAACATGAACACTGGAGGGAATGACGCCTGGAAAAGAAGAAGAATGACAACACAGGGGTCATGAATTATACAAAGGGTGTTGGAAGCTTTGCTACACTTAACATCATTAAGGCCTGTATTAATTACTGTTATGAAGCATTGTAAATCACATCTGTAGCACTTTCTTCATTATGGTTTAACACAGTCCTTTCACAACCAACTCGTGTCATGCTGGATAGAATATGCTCATCGACTCAAAGCAGCATGTTCATATGGCACAGAAGATTTTCAGGATTCAGCTCAGATTCCTCCTCCAAACACATAAAATGATAAAATGATGATCCATTTTTGAATCATAAACTGTGTCCATCCAAGTCTCCCATAAATTTTAATGCATCAAAACCCGCTGGACTCACTGTTTGCTCATGCAATAAACACGAAAACGGCCATCTCAGCACAGTCCTCTGCATCTGAACGTGTTCTAAATTATATTCAGACACCACAAATACACAGTCATGGAGATTGTAGCTTAGCTCTATTGATTAGCAGCTAAGTTACAAATGCAGGGCTCAGAGTCTGAACTTACACTGATCAGTCACAACACTATGGCCACAGACAGGAGAAGTGAATAACATGGACCAGTTTGTGCAATGTTCTGCTGGGAAACGTTTGGACGTAGCATTCCTGTTACTTAGACATGTACCACCCACCTAGACCAGACCAAAACATGAAAAAAAAAAAGAAAAACAACACAAGGTATTGACCTGGCCTCTAAATTCTCTAGATCCCAAACTGATCAAGTATCTGTGGGATGATCCACAGAGGCCCCTCCCCTCAATCCATTGGACCCAAAGGCCCCCTAACAACCTTCTGTTGCCAGACACCACAGGACACCCTCAGAAGGACCATGTCCATTCTCTGATGAGTTACAGCTGTTGTAGAGGCACAAGGGAGACCTACACAATATTCGGAAGGTGGTCTTAATGTTATGCCTGATTGGTGTAGATTTGATGGAAAGAACCAGGTCATATATATATTGATCAGCTGATGAACCAGCAAGCTTACCCGTCAATTACACATTTGTTCTAAGAGATTGATAAGCGAAAGAAAGTAATTAAGAAGCTTTGGTAATAAACGTGGTCAGTCATGACATTATCACAAAAAATTAATATGACCACACAATGTTACACATTCTGCTGATTTAAACTTGATTATTTAGTTGTAGCATTTGTTCACCTAACATCAGGATATCGAATCATGCAGAGTGACCCAAAAATGTAATCCATTCTCAGTTTAAAAGTCTAACCATTGTAGAAGGCAGAGTTAGACATTACGTACATTACTAGTGGAATAAAACAGATGCTATCTCTGAGTCTGTTTGGAAACCCAGCTGTTTCCAACAGGTTATTGTTGGACCAGCTGTTTCTCTTGGCCCACTGACCTCTAACAACCTTTTCGTTCTTGTAACACTCAGTGCTCCGGTTCATATTGACTCTTCCATTTCCCAAGGTATGTCCGTCGTGGTCAAGAAGTCAGCTTTAGACAAAAGAATGAATTCACAGCCAAAACAATCAGACGGTTTGCTTCATTGTTTTTATTTCTGAGAAACATAGTTTATTATTTTAATGAGAAAGAATTTACTTTTATAAATAACACTTCTACTTTTATAAATTGCACTACATTATTGTATGTAATTAGTATTAAATGACTACACAGCAGGTATGTACAAATGCGTTATATACAGTACGCATATAGAAAAACTGATGAAAATGGTCACCTGACTGAAGGACAGCTCTGTTTCAGATTTTCAGATATTCAAAAATAACCAAATGAAAGTTGCACAAACAGAAAATAGTGCATTCATATTAAAAAACACAGATTCTTCTCTTTTTATAATTTTTTATTTATGCCAGACATAAATAAATGACTTAGTTCGATGCTTGTTTCAGAGCTGGACGTGTAGGCACAGTCAACATTAAGTTTTCATTGTAAACATAAACTTTGCTAAGACTTGTATTTTCTGCACAGAGGTAATGAACCCTTTCTGTTTTGGTGAAACAGCATTCCCACAAAACATATGGAGCTGATCAGGGATACAACTAGATGATTATATCATCAGCACATGGTGGGAGCCCAAACCCCAACAACAACCCTGCTCTGTTCTGTGCATCACATGTCTGAGCATCATCTTCAGTAGATGCCTGTTAGCTATCTAATGAGGAAAATCGGGAATGAGGGATTCATCTTTCCACATGGTTTACTGGTAGAGGTGGCCCCTTTCAAATTGAAATTATCTGTGAAAAATTTTAAAACTCTTGAACGAAATAGAACTCTGGATGGTTTTACTTTTAACAATTTAAGCCATGATGCTTTTGTTGGAACCTTTTTGTCATTGTCCTAAATGTGTTCTTAAACAGTGAATGTGTTTTTGCAATGGAAAAAAAAAGGAAAGTTTGACCACTGAGAATTTTCCTTGACCATGGTGGTTAGGGTCCCATCCATTGGTGGCCCGTGTGGGATTTGAATGTGGTGGACAAAGGATGCGGTCATAAAGAGAGTGCCCAGTCTCCATTTAGCTCCAGAGACAAAGATTTGCATGTGAGTCTTCAGCTGAAACCTTCTTTGGACCATGTCATGTCTCAAACAGTACACAATGAACTATGATCTCAGCAGTCAGGCCCTGGAAGTTGAATCAGTGTTAAGGACATGTCAGATCCGGTGCTACTCAATGGTGGACTTCCAAAAAGTCAGTTAAGAGCTAGCCGTGCATAGCCACACCCTGCTTTTAGTGCGGCTTGCAGAAAAGAAACATTAGTTAGTGAAGGAAAACACGCTGTCACGTGGGTGGTTCTCACTTCTATAAAGTGCTAAACGAAGTCCATATTTTTTACAAGATTCCTGTTTTTGTGGTTTTTGGCTGCAGCTTCAGTGACAAACAGTCACTGCTTTGGTGTTTGGCACCGTATTCCTCAGAAATCATCTTCCAGCTATATTGTCATGGTTTGACGGCATGGCTTCTCTAACTGAATTAACAGTTCTAATGCAAAACAAAACAAAAACAACAACAACAACAAAAAACAAATTTCATTTAAAGCTGAGTCTGCGCATGTTTACAGATAGATGAGTGTCTACACAGCGTGCATACTTCACATATACATAAGCTAGCGTGAAATCTGAAAATGCGTTGCACATGTCGAAATACAGAAATGCTGCTAGTCTCATGCTGCTGTACGGATATGTTTCTGGGGGACACTAAAAATGATGAACTGTTATTGCCGTGGAAAGTTGAGGTGATGATTTCTCAGCCATGATTCACAATGAGCAAATACACAAGTATTTTTATTTATTTATTTATTTGTTTTGCTTTGGTTTTAACTTTCTGATCACACGATTCAGAAATGATTCCAGACTTCTGCTTTGCTTCTGAACATTGTTGTCAATTCCGTTAAGGTGCTGCTTGTGTTGTGTCTGCCTGAGTGAGTTTCCTTGAGTTGCAGTGCAGTGTCGAGGTCATAATTCAGTTTTCTCTGCACCCGTGCAGCATATTTTGAGTGAATATCTGTCAGTCACTCTGAGAGTGAAATAATCTAAATGGAAGAGGATTAAGCAGGGTTGAGCAAAGGTTACAATCATTTGAAATATTGACACAAATTCACATAAAATTGCAGTTAAATCTTTGCACATTTTTGAAGTTTGAATACTGCTTAAATACATTCACTTTAAGTGTTTTTCTGCCAAGCCTTACTTACTACAATTCAGGGGAAATGACGATTAAATCAGAGCTAAAACCCGACATAAAGAGGATTTAGTCAGGTAATTTAGCGCCTTTGATTAAGATAGGATTGAATCAAATGTTTATTTTCACATACTCAAGAGTATGATTAATATAAATATGAGTCTAAATTATCAACCCAAAGCACTAATTGGTCTTTGTTGTTCAATCTTGATTTGCTGTTTGTATTTACACTATGGCATAAGGATTTCTTATCTTGCTGAAGCCACTGAGGCATCAACAGGACCGCACTACAGCTGCAAAGCTAATTAACGTGATTTATGCTTGTTTGGTTGCTTGCTAGCTTGCACATTTTTGAGGAGAGCAACATCATCTGCAAGTCATTGTCTTTGGTAAATAAGAAAAATTTGACTTTTTAGTAAGCCTAACACTGACTTACTCATTTGCCTGGTGGTCTACAAGCACACAAAGCTCGCTCACTCTGCCTCACACACATGTAAGCTCTGCTTAAGCCGCTGCAACAAGCCTAAGGGTTTCTTAAAGTTACCACTTTTAATGCAAAACAATAAGCTCCACGCTTAGTGAAATTTCAGTTTGCTTCAAATTTGTTTCTAGCTTGGAGGACAGTGTTATTGGTGTACAAGGAGCACCGGTATAGAAGCTAACTTCATATTCTGTATTTGTTTGTGATAATAATTTGCATAACACCACATACACAGTAACAACTGAAGCCAGAGATTGGTGGTACAGTACAACAAGAGCTAACACCACTGTGGCACTCTATATTCCCTGTGAGCATTTAAAGGATTACAGTTACCTTCTCAATGACTCTGAGATCCCACAGCTGGACAGAGACCCTCTAACATGTCAGGATTTTTTTTTAGACATTTATCGTGTCAAAGCTGTTGTTAAACTATTGTCAGAGGATCCACACTTTTCTACAGCACCCCTGGTTATTTGTATTACCCAGCAGCAAAACACATGGAAATCAGGAAAATGCTAAATGCCTGTGTGCTTTCATTCAGATTGGAGTTCTTCTTTTCTGCTGTCTCCCTCTGGGCCATACTGTGCAGCGGGAAAGCAGGACTATTTAAGGCTATGGCACTGCCATTTCACTTGGGGGTCCACATGTGCACCGGAGGTCCTCATTTTGATGCTAAATCGCCTTGACACCAAAACAAACAAACTCTCCTCACTGCACCGAACGGGCTTGAAAACTTATGGGCACGGGGAGGGATATGCAATTACAGCAGCTAATTTGCGGTCACCAAACTAGCCCATTCCCAGTGCCCCCCATCCACCCTCATTTTTAAATATTGGGGTGCACAAATTGTGTGCAAGTGTGTGTGTGTCTGTGTTGGGGTTCTGGTAGAAGTTCCCCCTCACAGCTGTAAGAAGGTCAGGCAGCACCAGGGAGATTAGCATTGCTCATCACGTACAATTAGGGTTAGCGCTCCGCAAGGAGGCATCTGTTGCTAATTGAAGCAGAATAGATACCGAGGAGGTCCATGCCTTCTCCATGCAGAAAAAAAACAAGCTCAACTGGAAGTAAATAGATTTTGGCTTGTGTGAAATTGGAACTGTGAACCACCTGCACATCATTCAGAATAATGCTCTCAATCTGAGGTTTTGTGTAACTGTTTAGAATCAGTTGGGTATCACACCAACAATAATTGGTCAGGTAATTTTAAAATGAGAGATGAAATTGGTTCCAAAGTGTTACCAGTACACTAATCCAAATCTAGACGTGCAGACACAGACAAAGGGACTGGAGTTATCACGAAAGAATGGGGGGATGGGAGGTTGAGACAGGAGACTGAGTGTGAGCACGTCAGAGTCGAGCCAAAACCGGCCCGTGATGGCAATCTGATGCGACTGAACCGTGTGCCCACTGGCCAGCTGACATCAGCTAGTGCCTCCATGACCAAAGCTCCCGGCCCCTTCATGCCAAGGCCAGATGCAAACAAAGAAAACCGAGGCAAGCACACACAGACATGCATCCAAACGATTTTGTGTTCATGACGACACTCTAAAAAGCACAGGAAATGCAAGATAAACTGCAGGAAACTGAAGGACAAAATGCAACACAAACAACAGCAGCCAAGTGCTGCTTAATTCAATGACTTGATTCTGTGGCATCATCTTATTATACAGTAACATCTGAATGCCTTTACGAGCATGATAAAACTGATCATCAAATGTGTTGCCCCTCTCTAGAAATGATACTCCATACATATATACTATAAAGCATGTAACATAATACATAATATCTAAAATGTGAACCTACATTACCACCGTTATGTTAAAAGCAATCTTTTGCAAAATTGCGTCTCTCTTCAAATTATTTGTGTCATTTCAGTTGCCCCCGAGGTCAAAGCAGAGGACAGTCGAAAAAAGCAGAAGTGGCATTTAGCTCAATTGAACAGAGGACCTTTGTGGAGGGCATTATTTTTCATGGCAATCAGCTCATGCAGTGACAAAGGGAGTGGTAGCGAGCAAGAGCTGCTCAATATTATATCTGAGTGCTGAGCTACGTGAGGATTTTATGTGCTCTTTCTCATGCCCGATGCACACCTTTCACACGTACATGCACACACACATGCTGAGATCTCCCCGCGGAGCGACGGAGCATAACAGGGTTTATCCTCTTTGACCTTCACCGCTTGAGTCCAGTGTAGGGCTCGGCTGGTTGAGGTGGTCTCAGTGTCGCGAGGGACAGTCAAAGCCCTACTTATCAACGTTGCGGCTCAATGGCTCTTTCTCTGAGCGTAATAAGTGCAGCGCACCGCTGACTCTCAATCCAGACTTTCAGCCTGCACACCTTAGTGTGTCAGCCATGAAATGACATAGCTTAAAAATTTCCTTCCGTTAAATGTATACAGGCACAATTATTGCATATATACATTTATGAAAGGAATTTAAATATACACATGAAATTTACTCATTTTGAGGAATAGCTGCGCAAACAAGTGTATTATTCTTTTCACAACTCTGGAGGGAGGTCTCTAAATAATCTTGGACGTGAGACTCTAATACGAGGTGCATACATATTGTGGGACCCATAGTTTTAAAGCCTTCCAATACCAGACACCAGTGGTTTTCTTTTTGAGTCCCACACGTGCAAAACTAAATTGCTTTAATTCCCTTACACATCAAATAAATACCTTATAGTAGGCATGTCAAGGTAAATGATAAATAGCACTTTTAGATGCTCCGTCATTGTTGTTACTTTTCTCCAAAGCCAAATCATCCATTGATGAAGATTGCGCGAGTTACTGAATCACTGTGATAAATATTTGCTTGTGACCTCTGTTCCTTTATATTGTTGAAGCGTACTCCGACGCCAAGTTGGGTCAGACATTCATCTGATTTGTAGCAGAGAGAACTTTTGAGCGTGCAAAATAATTCCCCATAATAGCTGTGAGGCTGCATGGCAGAAATTGATTTTATTTAGGGGTTGTTAATCAGTGAGAGTCATCTGATTCTGCCTGGTCTACCTACATCAGCTCTTAAATCCAGCCTTGTAATAACCCTCTGTAATTAGGACTGAGACACACTAACAAGGGAGACCACCATCATCATCACTCAGCCACCTCATCATCATCACCATTCTCATTATCAAGTCTAAGATCAAATTCCAGCTTGGCTCCGGGATAGTGGGACTTCAGTACACCTGATGTATTGTGCGTCATTAGATTGTTGTTATTACTGTGCCATGGGGAGTCAAACTGGATGGAGCTTCACTCCTGTAATATTCTGTACAGCCTACTAGGGAGGACCCACTTGACATTCTCCTAATGACAACAATATATTGAGGAAAAGGGGTGACACTAATCTGTTTACTCTCCCTCTTCCCTCTTCCTGTTTCTCACTCACCCACACATATGAACAACATACATAGCCAGCCATGCTGATGGAACAGCAAAGTCCATCTCAACACCGTACAAACGTAATTGTCTGTTGGAATCTGCATGGTCAATAGTATTGATCTCTGGCAGATAAAATCAACTTTAGTCTCTAGTTTAATTTCTCTCAATTAACACTGTAGAACGTGTGTTTCCATTTGAACTGGAAAGCATGAGTGACACTACTGGATGGAAACCAGGTCTGTCCACGGAGCCTCCGCCTGCCCAACACCTTGCTCCTGCTCAGCGCTGCAGGGCAGCCGCTGCTAAAAAGGCAGCTGCCTGATGATCGATGACTTCATCTAGTCTGCCTGATTCCTCCACTTGTGCTGAGAGAACACTTAATGTAACAGGCCCACAGAGAAACGCCTTGATTAGGTTGTGAGAGCAAAGAGCCACAGGGAGCCACTTACAGGGAGAAGCTTTCCATGCAGAAGTCTTTACCAGACCATACATACACTCGCTGACGTATATGGGATGCCACAAACACACAGCATCATTCTCAGCTCATCGTACAGCTCAGTGAATATACACACACACACACACACACACACACTCATTTTCTCTCTCTACTCTCTTGCCAGCAGGACCAGACCATCCAGCACAGCTGGTGTATCCCAATGTTGACTCTCCAGTTGGGGAGTACTGCTGCAGGGATTTACCATATCACAGTAGGCAGTGAAGAGATTGGTTCTGTATGAGTCGATCAAGCTTTATCTTTCCCCAAGGTGCCCACACAAATCTCTCCAATAAATAACCTGTTCTTAATTCAGATTTCTTAATGCAACTCCCGCAGAGAAGACTAATCAGCTGGAGTGAGGCCTCCAGATAACTTGCTCACACGCAGTTTGTGCAAAGTAGCTATTGCTGCTTTAAAGAACTGATTGCCTTATTCGATTCATTTTCAGAGAAGGACTGAACACCTTCCAACTCTGGTTTGTACATACTCTTACATATTCTCACAGAAGGTGACATACACACACACACGCACGTACACACACCAACACTCATGGCACTTCTTTCCAAGCCCTCCCAACATCTGCTTGTTCTTCCTCTGATTAAAAAAATCCTCTGCGTTTCATTATCGCTGATTTGCATAGTAATAGCGTGCATATTAAGCAGCTACTTCAGAGGGTGGGCGGTCTAATGAATGCCGCAGTCTCCTCTGTTTTAACTCAATTTTTCCTCATCCATATTCAGTCATGTGCCCCCTCCCAGCTCCCTCACGACCCCCCTGCCCTCAGGGATGGCAATTCTGTTTCCGCTGAAACGCTTCCTCCAGCCTCTCCCCAAATCCCAGAACCCTCTCCATTAATCCAATTAATTAGAGCCATTGATATGCAGCCCGCTTAGACCAAGCAGCTGTTTGCCTGCCAATTGCCTTGCTATGAGGAAAGGGGAGGGGGTGGAGGGGGTCAGGTTATGGGTCCTATCATCCAGTGCACAAACAGCAGCACCTAACACTCAGCAATGAGAAAGTCACCACCCACAGTGATCCCACCAAGGCACTGCCATCTTTAAAACCATGGAGAAGCATCTCATGGTTGAGCTAGCTCCTGATAAGTGAAATTCGTGAAGCTCGTTCTATCGTATCTCTAAAGGGTAAAGACCAAGTAACCTTTTCACTTTCACACAGTCATTAGAGCAGTTAAATGTTTGGCAGTTTGCCACTCTTTTAACTTTGTCTTGATTGAAAAAAAAGGCTACTATAAACACGAGTAAGGCAACTTAGGACAGTGGTAACTAACATTCAAATGCAATTTTTTTTCATTTGCACAAATTGTTTTATTACCCTTGAGCATACATCCCTTCCGGCTGAAAGAAAAATTAAGGCAAAACAGATGAGCAATGGAGACGTACTCCCTTTTATTCAATCAGCCACTACATATTCCTCAAAGGCTTGACAAAAGGGAGCTAAACACACATCAGTGGATGATAATTCTTTCAATAAACTATCCAAAATAGAAAGGCTGGAGAGAGATGTCCCTCGGTGCCCACAGTAAGAGGTGTGTCTCAGCATTACCATATAGAAATGAATAGCAGCCACAGTGTCTAATGTCTTGTGACACAGCAGGAATGTGCATACCCTGGACCAATCCAGAGCTGAAGCCACTCATCAGAGATATTAGATTAAGAAGTGCTGGACTAGAAGGGTAATTCACTTTTCTGCTTCACTGGCCATCATTGCCAAGCAAAAGAACGCTGGTGGTAAACTATCCCTTTTGTCACCTTCGGCCTGTCTCTCGCTCTCTCTCTTTCTCTCTATCTCTCTCTTTCTGTTTCTCTTAGCTTTATTTAGCCTCACGCATAGTGTTTTCAGGACTCAGCTCTTTCCATTCATAACATGCATCTTTATGTGTAAGGTAATGAAAGGGTTTAAAAGCAATAGGGACAAGCTGACAGTTTTATTTAATCATGGTGATCATGAAAACCAACATACTCTACAACTGCTATTATTAATAATAGTAATCTAATGCACAAATAACGTCCTTGTCTAGCTCCACAGGTTTCTACTCTGAGGCCATTCAGAGGAACCTGAATGGAGCAACCCATAGAGGTCTCAATCTAGTGAATAATGTTGTGTCTGGTTGCGATGATGATAATCTTTTTCTGAAGCTGCAGAGAGGTTGGTATATAATTGTATAAAAATTGGAGATTCTGGATGATTTTTCGTCAACGTACTCTCTATGCTACTAGATGTTCACAGTCTCCAGGGTTTGCCATGAAAGCCTCCTGGAATCGCTGCACATGCGTACAGTCAATGAGACGAAGAACCCCGGGGTGTCCACTTAGTTTATATGTTGTATGAAAAATGACACGTCCGTTGGCATGTCAGATTAGGCATGAAGAAACTGCAAGTGTGGTCGAGCAGACCACACCGAAGTGTGTTGGAATGAACGTGTGGCGAACACGCAGCCACACAGACACTGGGATGGCACACAGACGAGCTCCAGAAATGCACCTATGCTGCCTAAATAACAAAAACGCAGCCTCAAATGTGCCAGCCATTGCTAAGGTGGTGTGCTGCACATCTGAAATCTGCAGCACATCTGAGTTTTTTTTAAATTATTATTTATTTAACAGTAAATCTAATGAGAGCATGAAATAAATTGCAGGTGAGCCACATGGGTATGGCAACAAAGCATGTATACAAGTTGTAAACGGGTCTTTCGTATGCTGTTAAAAAAAAAATGGCCAGATTATTCAAAACTACATGATATTAGAAATGTGGCTTTTGATGAACAGCCGCTCCTCACTTGAAATGTTTCCAAAGGACAATGAAAGAGCAGCAGAGTCTGGAGTGAGCCAGCAACGCAACGTGATACAGCCGGACCCCTTTTTAAATATGGACTAATAATTATCAGCTTTTCTCTTCAGTTTTCACCACACTGGGAATAAACTGGATATTTCCATCTTTGTTAACATTTTAGATGAATACATCAAACACCAACACCGACCCAAAGACACAAGAGGCACGACTGATTTCCAAGTATCAGAGTGACATGGTTTTAGATATTTTGAAAGGAAGAAAGCAACATCATGTTCTTTCCACCCCTGACTGACAAAGCTATGAACATAAACACAGCTTGTGAATATTATTTCGCTAAATTCATAGTGTGATGGTTCACACGAGGTACTGTAGGTCCAGTATGATGTTCAAAACAAGTGAAAAACAGTTTAACGTTGTGAACATTCTGGCACTCACTTCACAGTCCTGTGTGTAAAACTCCACCCATATGCATGCTAGAAAAAGTATTTGTTGGATTGTATAGCAATCAGCCAGATGTGTGAACAGCCTGCTCTCCCACAAGATTTAAACTTTTCCTTTTTGAATTCATGTATCACTCTGTTAGCGGGGTAGCGAAGCAGGACTGAAACCAAAGACAAATCAAGACCAGCTTTGAAACAGGATGCATAATGCAGTGGAGGTGAAATCAGATGAGAGAGAGGTCGATTTGTTTACCCTTGATGAAGTGTTGATGTTGGAGGTCTTTGTTTCAGGAATATACAAATCAGTCTGTTTAAGATACTTTGGTACCTCTCTTTGGGGACTGACAAGAAAACGTTGGCTTGAACATGAACACGTCTGGGAATGTGCAACAGCTTTGTTCCAGTCGCAGATTCAGCCTCTTGTATTTTCCACCCTTTCAGCTGCTTTTCGAACAGGCACAAAGGGAATGTCAGTTTAGCATTGATTACAGTACAATTAAGGTAATGGTTATATTGAATAATATGACCTGTGCTGAATATTCATGGGAAATTATGATTAACATATTCTCAATTTATCAGTATAATGATATGACCTCCAGCAGGAAGGAGACGTTTTTTGAAAAGTAAATAATGAATTCAGAACAAGAGTGAAGAGGTGGGAATTAGTTTAGTCCTCATTCCTTCAGCTCCGTGTTTCTCTTTGATATTAATCTTGTGCAAAAAGCTGCAGAACTTTTAGAAAAAAGGACTGGCGTGATGACCTGACCCCATCTGGACTAATTCAGACCGTCTCACGAGTCGCTGCAAAGACAGGAAGTGAAGGAGGAGAGGGAGATTGGAGGTGTCTATTTATCTAGGTGAGGAAGTGCCTCTCCGCTGCCCCTCACACCCCCACCCCTCCCTATGTCTTCTGAGGCAGGGAGCTGTGACTGAAACACATCGTTGCACCTCACTCGGGATGAGCTCCAAATAAATGGGGAGAATGGGGGCACAGAAGAAGCGCTGCAAAGAGAGAGACAGGGAGAGAGAGGCTGAAGAGAAGAGCTCCTTAAAAAGGGTTGTCACAATAATGAAAACAAATGGCAGTGGAGTCTCCAGAGATGGAGAGGAGAACTTCATTTGTGAAGCGTCTTCGCAGGGATCCTGCTGCACCACGGCGAGTCCTCGGTTTAGAGACCGAGGGGAGCCTCCGCCGCGCACAGCCGCGGGAAACTGAGGAGAAGAAAAATGAGAGCACTCAGTGTAATAATTGTTCAGGGTCAATTATTCCCACGTTGGAGCAAATCATGCTGATATGTGTTAGCACACGGCTGGGAAGAGAGCTGCTGAATGTAACATTGCCATGGATATGATCCCCTGTGATGCCTGTGCGAAAAGCAACAGTGTGAATTGATTTCATACAGCCAAGCTAATTATGAACAAGGGATTCGAATGTAGCGTTTTGTCAAAGAGAAAGTAAAATAACATTTCAAGTGATATTACGGTCCCAGCGTCCTGTCCACTTGGTTTAAATCAGATCTAGTAATTGTAATGAGGCTGTGGCGATGGTTATTTTGTTTTGACGCATATACACTTTCCTTTTTTTGTCCCCTCAATTCCTCTGTTCACACAGTTTTTCCTCCTTTTCATCCTCCTTGTCTCTCTGGCAGCTAACATCTTCTTTTGCTTATCACGGTCTTCCCTCTTCATCCTCCCTCCTTCCCCGACTTTGACTTCATCTTTCAATTGTGGCAGCGGCAGCTCCCTATCCCTGTCCTCTCTTCACAACGCTGTCCGCCGTCTGCATTCCTGTCACGTGCCCACCAAAGGTTATATGGCCCACTTTCTTATCAGCTGCATTGTGGGATATCTCGGCTCTCAGGCCTGTCTTCTGGAGAGCTATCTGTACCCCCTCCTCTCTCTGTTGACTGCTGGGAGGACAACCTTTGTCGACCTTGTTTTTTTGTTTGTTTTTTTTTCGCCTTAACAGAATAAAAATGAAAGAGAGAACGAATGCAATGCAGAAAGTGGGAGGAAAAGAAACGGGGGAGAAGGTAAAAAAAAAAAAGTCCCCTGAGAGAACGTGTGATGAGATTGGTCCAGAGTTAGCCTTGTAAGAAAAGCGCCGTTGGCCCCCTCTCTATTCTCTCTCCAAGTACAGTAGACATTGAATCAATATCGCCCACCCACCCCCTGCAGAACCATTCTGCCCCTGCACGTGCCGTCCACCTGTCTCCCCGTCTGGGGGGGGGGGGGGGGCTGTGGGTGGCTGCTGGTGGGGGAAGTGGGAGGTGTATGAATGTTTGACAGGGCCGTCATGTACAAATTCATTTTGGATCCAGCCAGACTTTTGCTCTAATAGGCACACACTCAAGGTCATGCAGAAATAGGGTAGAGATAGATGTCTCTCTGCAGTACAGAGAGCTTGAAAAGGCGAGATATGTTTGCAAGCTCTCGTATTGTCACGGTTTGGGAAGTTTATTATCAATGATGCAATATAAATACAACTCTGAAATGGTTGGGTGCTTTTCCAATACCTTTTATACGTTAGATTTTTGAGATTCAGATTAACATAATGATCATCAACTTTCTAAATCCAGATTCAACAGATTTTATTACAGTTGTGTGTTTGACATGTGTTCGTCATGGCTTTACTCGCTCATGCGACAGTTCACTCTTTTGCTTCTATGGCTTATGTTGTCTAAGCTGAAGTTGTTCTTGTCACGCAGTTCTTGTTAAGTTTATCTGATTTCTAACTTATTATATGAGGCATATAATCCCTGCAGTAGAATTTGGAGAGAGCAGATATAATGCAAAGAGAGTCCTGCTCACCAGTGAACCTGACACTCTCACGGTGGTATGGAGAGACTTCTGTCTGCCTTAGTTTCAGTAACACAAAATGAGGTCGAAACCTTCAAAAAGAAATAAATAAAATAATCTGGCCTTGAACCAACTATTGTTGCTGTGTTTATTACACCACTGGTTTCATAAAGACAGTCATAATTCAAGAGCATTGTTCACTGACTCATTGAATCTGTGGTTTTTGGTAGTCTACAAATAAAATGGAAAGATTTGAATACATGCATTAGGGATGTAATAAACTGAGACAGGAAAAGGTATTGCCAGAAAACTGGAAAAATGACTGATACATTTCAGAGATGTTGATAAAACCCAGCTATTATGACACAAGAAGGTAAAGTTCACAAAGAAATTGCTATTGTTAAAATCAAAAGAGTTAATTATTATCATTATTAGTAGTAGTATTTTTACTGTATGCAAAAAATTAAGCTTGAAAGAAATGTTGAATGGGAGATTCCACTTAGTTAAAGAAAGTAGCTGAACATCCTGGATGTAACAATTTGTATGGAACACTTCCCACAAAAAGAAAATATATTATAAAACTTCAAACAACAAATCACAGCTTTATTCAAAGCAAATAGTTGAGGGAACAGAGGCTCAACTGAATAGAATGAAGCTATTATAGAAAGTTTAACAGGGTTTTGTAACTAAGATATTAACATATTCCTAAATAAAATAATTTTAAAGGTTTAACTTTTGGGATATATTAAAGTGGCACAAATGGCTCAATTTTTTGTGTATGTCTATACACTAAAATTAAACTAGTGTGTGACTGTAGGGAGCAACAGGCTCTTGGAGACAAAACTATTCCCACCAGCGCTAAGAAGCATTTCAAATGGCGACCAGAATAATCTCTTACTTTACTGTCATACAATACTTCCAGGGGCTTTGACACAATGATCACATCGGCACACGTTGCGTAACAGTGGAATAATGGCAGCTTAGGTATGAGTAACAGCAGCAGGCAACAAACAGGATCATCCCTCCATGGTCGGCCCGCATGGACATAAGAACCGACATGACGCCTGCAGCTGAAGAGGGGAAGTGACTTGACTGGTGAGCTTGGTGTGTCTGTATATAAATACTTGCATGTTTAAAATAAAAACTGTACAATTAACTGAAATAAATACCTATTTTTAGCTCAATAATTGCAATCAGAACATGTTTTACAATGACAAATGATCAAAACAAGCCCTCTGTACACCACATGCTAATTAATTTCATTGTTTTACAAAACTTCCAAACGATCCGAGCTGAGGTATCTCATTAAATGGATACTGGTAAACAATGTTATTTAATCTCCTTTAAACAAATCATGATGGATGGCGCTGTGCAGCAATCCCGTGATAAGAACAGCATTAGAAATTTGAAAGGAACCCTATTATCCCCAGTCACCTTGGTGCTGGTCAAAACGCTTTTCCAAATAAGTTAATTGCGACTTGAGCAGCTTTGTAAATAAAACATGAAGGTGCTTTTGCATGCTGCCTTGAATAAACATCTCATTGAGTGAAAAAAAAATTGTCACAGCAAACAAACATGTGATGTCTCCACACGCCAGAATGTTTAAAAAGGGTTTATGCGGTCCAAACCGAGACATGCTGTTCTTCACTTGATTCATGGCATTACCATAATCTGTTAAACCACACACACTCCCTCGTAGCTCATTCTGATGGACCCACCTGGGACTAACTAGAGTCTAGCTGCAACTTCAATCTCTGCATTGGATCTGCCCCGCTCTGTCCCTTTTTTCTTTACTGGGTTATCCATTCACGCTGGAGGAGAGCAGGGTTAAGAGGGGCGATGGGGGAGCACTTAGCAAGTGAAGGCCATGGTGGCAGTGCTGGAGTGTTATTTAATGAAGTAGAGGATCAGGATGCACAACGCTGAACACGCGGGGTGATGTAGGTAGTGCTGCAGGAGTTAAGAGCATGTGTGTTTGTGCGTGTGTTTGTGGGTGGGGGTGCTGGCGGCTGAGGTGACAGCAGGTTGTGTTGTATGTTCCACACAGTCATAGGGTGAAGGAGGGGAGGAGGTTGATGGCGCAGTGAGCCTGGGGGGGCTAATAAGATCACTTTTTATTGGCCCACAACCCCAGAGGAGTGTTTGTTTGTCTGCATGCATGATGGAGGGGATAAAAAGTTAATGCACAGGCACTGTGGAGCAGGAGACTGGTCACTGCTGCCCCCTGCAGGGCATGATCCAATTGTGTGTGTGGTGTGTGTGTGTGTGTGTGTGTGTGGAGGAGGTTATCTATGTGTCTCTGTTCTTGTTTTCATGTCTCCTGACAGACAGATGATTTAACAATATACATCAATAGGGCATAACATTATAACCACCTGGCTGATATTGTGTACGTCTCCCTCGTGCCTCCAAAACAATTGCGACTCATCAGAGAATGGACATGGGTCTTCTGAGGGTGTCCTGTGGTGTCTGGCAACAGGATGTTGTTAGTGGGGGGTCTTTGGGTCCAATGTGTTGAGAGGAGGGGCCTCTGTGGATCAGGCTTGTTCAAATTCTTCCCACAGATCCTTGATCGGTTTGGGATCTAGTGAATTTGGAGGCCAGGTCAACACCTTGTGCTGTTTATCGTGTTTTCTGAGTTGTTCCTAAATCATTTTTGTGTGTGTGTCAGGCTGCATCCTGATGGGGATGGTTAGAGGTGCCTGGTCTGGTCTAGGTGGGCGGTACATGTCTAAGTAACATCCACGCAAATGCCAGGTCCAAAGGTATTGTCACAAGATGGCCAGTGTTATTTACTTCTCCTGTCAGTGGTTTTAATGATGTGGCTGATCTGTGTAAACTGTGGACATTTTTATGTTGACTGATTTCTAATGTGTAACACACTCACATGCCTCCACACACACAGAAACACATAACTTGACTATTTAGTCCTAATGAGTGCAGAATAACCTACTTCCATATAATAGCGCATGCGATGAATTAATGTTGTTTCAGTTTTATTTCCAGTGGATACATTTTTAATTCTTCAGACTGCACAGTCAAATGCAGTTATTTGTGAATGAGCTTGTCTTGTGCTGAGTGTGTGTGAACTGAAAAGAAATAAAGATTGAAAAAAGAGTTGGAGTTTTTTTGTCGACAGAGAGAGAGCTCCTTGTCTCCTAAAAGTTCTGCTTCTGTGTGCAGGAAGAGATGGAGCGAGGTATCAGGGTTGGGTAGTAAAAAAAAGGGAGTGGATTGGGAAAGAGGGAGGGGGGTGTAAATTCAACATGGGGGGAGCTGGATGAGGAGAATATCAATCGGGCATGCGACGTAGAGGCAGCCTGCCACAGTTCGCTTCAGGAGAAAGATTAGAGAGGGGATCAGTGTCATCAGCAGCAGGAGAGTAATGGTGCGGGCCAGGTTCAAGGCTGGAGCCAAGAACGTATCGGCATCGCAGCCACCCCCTCCCATCACCCCCATGCCGACACCCCCTACATGAAATAGAGGTTAACCGCCAATCCAGACTTTTTCCCCGTCTTTTACTGAGGGTGAAAACTACCGCTGGGAGTCTCAGGACAATTTTTATATAGGATTAGAAAACAAAAATCAATATTTAATTATCTTTGAGCTTTTTGTGTCACTGCATCTTTAGGTCAGTAAGTGTTCAGGAGCCAGGGTCGCCCGGCACTGTAAGTGAAGGAGTCGTTAAAGAGCCAGTATCCCTTTTTTTTTTCTTTTTCGGTTGCATGTGTTTAAAGTCACACGAAGGTGCCGTAGCATTGATGTAGGAACGAGATATGAGATTAATAAATAGGTAAATAAATAGGCTTACATAATTTCATATATTAAAATTCTAGTACTCTGGACAAAGCCTTCCAGATTAGCTCAGGTACGGGTTTAAATTATGTTTGACAGCCAGACTATCATCACCGGCCCTTTACACGGCAGCATGCATCCCTACACAGCACACAGATTCGCCCCAGTACATAAAACTCTGGCTGTTTACGTGGCTCTCAGGCGCTGTATTAGATTAAGGTGGCTCTTTAGCTTTTTTTCCCTGTGGCAGTGGCCGATGAGTCCGTGGAGTGGATGTGACGGCCGCTTAAGCAGTGACAAGCAGAAGGTCAGTGTCGTTGATGAAGGAGTGAGGCCAGCTGGCCCTCTGATGTAGCCATCCTTTAAAGCACAGAGAGAATCTATCCTATTTAAGGTATACACCAAGACAGACGTGGCCCGGAAAGACAGTAAAGGAGAGCGAGGCCGGGAGAGGAAGAGACAAAAGGAAGTAGGAAAGGTAAAAGAAGTGGCAGAGACAGAGAGCTTAAAAGTCCCCGTTCTGATCAGTACCTGTGTAGCAGGCAAAAATGTTCCCTGGTGCCCTGGGCCATTTATTAAAGTGATGAAGAGCGGTGTGGCACACTATGAATCAGACTCCCCTGTCCGCTGTGTGCCGCATCGGACTGCTCATGGGCGCATACTCTCTTCCCTTCGGTTTCGGTGGCGCTTTTGTATCTGGCGAGGGAAGCCAGAATGCAGAGGGGCAGTATGAGAGCGGCAGGTGAAAGAAAAAGGCATAAACAAAAGGCTTTCAGTGTGCACACGTTAGCCCAACTCTGCATAATAGATTAGATCAGATTACATCGAATTTGATGTAACTTTAATGATCCACGTGTTAAAAAAAAAAAATCTATTGAAAATAAACAAAACACTAAGGCTAAAATATAGTGTAGTATTGTAGACTGTATGTAAAAGACAGATGCATCCACATTGCTCTCACACATTGTGTTGTCTCTTGCCGTCTACTTAATCTACTTAATTATGAAATCATTTTCAAAAAAGGAACATCTGCATAGAAAGAGTGAATTTAGGTAGTGGCATCTTGATATAAAAAAAACTTACAGGTTTTTGAATGGGAGTCTATTGGAGCCAGCAACTAGCACCTTTCAGACCCGTTGGCTTCATTAGTCTAAGTATAATATACGGCCTATTAACAATTCATTAAGTTCACATGAATGAGAAACCATTCATTGATAGCTATTCATCTACAGTTGTGACTAAATACCGAATAATTGCAAGAGCCTCTTGCAGGGCTGCAGTGTAATATCATATACACCTGCCTCTACATAAAAAATATTAACCCCTGTCTTTTATCCCCGCTCTCTTGCTTCACATTTGCACTCTTTACGCCGTCTTTGTGCGTGTGTGCATGTGAGCCTGTGCTGCAGTCTGCTGAGCCAAGCTACAATACACCATCCATATGCCTCATTTCCCTTTATGAGAATGAGGGAAGTCCCATACGCTGATTATCCTATATATAGCCAGTTGTAATCATAGACCAGTGGAAAGTAGATGCGCCGTGTGCGGATAGAGGCTGATACAGTATCACTGAATTATAAATGGGAAAGTCATCTCTGAGTTTGGACTCAAGAGAAGGACAGAGAGATTGGGGGGAAAGGAGACATTAACGATTGTGATTTTTGATTTTTCTTTGCGCTCGTGCTGTAATGAATGACAGATTCATACCTCTAATTATGAGGTTTCGTCTTGAAAAAATAAATAAAAAATGATGCCTATAAAAGGATTAGCAGTCGTGGAAGGTGAATATGCAGGTGTAGACACATTGTAACACCCTGCACAGATCAGCGCTGCTCTAAAGCCTTCCTAGAGACATTCCTAAAGGTGTTATCTTCGTACATATGAGTGAGCTGTCAGGATATTTCCTCCACCTAACCCCCTCTCTGTCTTTCACCTCGATCCCTCTCCCTCTCCCTGACACCTTCCCTCAGCGTAATACACACCAGCAAGCAATCAATACATACTCAGCCGAGAGCCAGGAGGAATTGTGGCAGTGTAGGCACCACACATTACAGGGTGGCCAAGGCCAATAAGCTGTGGAAGCGAGAAGGAGAAGGACAAAAGCTATATCTAAATAACAGCGTCTGCACACAGGCTTCTCCTGATGATCTGAATGTCTTTTTTCGCGCGCGTTCCGCCTTTATTCTTCACAAGCAATGGCATTTATTCAAATTTGGATATACGCTGTCATTTTACATGGAACTGACATTAATTTAGCGGCGATCAGTTCCTTTTTAAAATACTCTCTCGCCACCCACATTATTATGCTTATTATTGGAACGCGTGTGATGAAATGCACGGAGCAGCGCGGCAAGAGATATGCTACTACGTTTCCATAGCAACATATCACTCTGCCACCGCTGCATCATACACTTAAATGACAGACACAACCTATTAAGCCCGCTGAGATATATGAACGCTGTCTGTTTGCATGCGAGGAGTCTTAGTGTGTCAGCGTACACCCCCACGAGTATGCACATGTCTTAACTTCCCATTTCCATGGCAAGTAACAAAAGCTGGGATGTAACAAGGGAATATCGAGTCTTTATGTGTAGAACATGTAATTAATTTACATGCTGGAAATCACAGCGGATCCCGGTCTGCTTGACAGATTGATTTCTATGTGTTTGGGCTTATCTCAGGAAAATAGGCTCAAGAGTGACTGTTCATAAATGGACTAACATAAAGGCCAGTGATGCCAGAAAGTCCAGGGATCCCTCGTGGGTGTGCAGCTTCATTCGTAGATACAGAAGTCCCTAGTTCTGGATTAATTTGTTCATCCAGTGCATTGTCAAACACGTGTAACTCTTTCTCCTTCAGTGTGGTCCAGTCAGTATCAGAAAAGCACATCCCAGCCAACATTTGTCGATCCATTTCCACGTTTAAAAAATTACAACCAGAATCATTGATGACATAACCTGTTGCCTAAGTTACAAACAAATACTGTCATATGCAAGCATGATTCAACGCAAATGGGACAAATAGCACTTTATTAGCATCGGGTAAACATCATAAATTTAAACCTCTTATGCAACACGCAGTTCTTAATTCAGTAATTTATTTCTTTTTTTTTCTCACATCCTCTAAGACAGCATAATTTACAAGCTGTCTGAAGATGAGGACATGAGGGTCTATGACAATGTCAGTGGTAGTAAGACCATATTGTTCCAGTAATATAAAATACATATAACTGCATCTAAAACATAAAAATATCTGCCAGGCACCATCAAGGTATTTGTATGTAGAACGGGAAAGCTCAGAACATTTTGCAGCAAGCCACATTGTGCTTTGGTCCCTCTGAACTCTATAAATCTCAAATACTGAAGTAGTTTAAGAATCATGCTGCCATCTCACACTAACTCATACATCCCATACTTAATTAAAAGTAAGCTATAAGACGGGAGCATAAGGCACAAGAGAAATGTCTGCTTTACTTTTCTTTACTTTTACTTTCCTCGCTCACTTTTATGATCGATGCATAGCTGCACTTGAGACAGCAAGCAATTCATTGCAACTATTTAAAACTTCTATAAATCCGGCGAATAGATATTTGCGGGATTAAAACTTACTCCTGCAGGTGATTAAAATTAAGTGTTATTGTGAAACAAACAAACTTGTTTTTGTATACTGTGAGCAAGTGTGCCGCTGTTTTTTATTCCGACTATTCAGCAGCTGTTTCCTGATCGTAAATTTAAAACGAGCACGCCGTACGCTGTGATAGTTTGTGTATGTTCGGTGTCTGATTGTTGGTTAAGGCGCTTCACCATTTAAGCTTCCTGCTGGTTGAAAGATCCCCCGAAGTTACTGGAAGGAAAAGGCCTCCAGCATCGTCAGTCCTTCTGATTACAATCAGCGACTTCCAGACAACAGCATTTGGAAAGAATTAGATGCAAAACACCTGTCAATTTACCTCAGGAATTCAGAAAAAAATACAAAAATAAGACTTTGGAAGAGTTTGTAAATCTTTTTTTTTTACTTTCCATATTTTGACTGTCTAATTGCATTTCCCCTTTTTACATCTAAAGGACGGAGACAGGCCTAGTCTAAAATAATGCACTACTTTAGCCACCCTGTTTATGTTCTAATCACCACCTCACATCGACTACAGTGACTCAACTTTCTTGTTAAGGCTTGTGTGTGATTCATCAGAAGAGTCAGTCATGTGTCCAGACTGTGAAGCAGCATGGCCCACACACACAGAATAAGCTTTAGGCACGCCACCATGGTATAAGCTGATCTGTTTCAAGTATGAGCAACTGTTAGCCATCAAAGTCTTGCGAGTGACCGCATCTCTGTGGCCGGATGACACACACTCACCTTCCTTACACTGAGTAATGTTTGCGTTACACAATAAGGAGGAATCAAAGAGTCGCCATTATATCTGTCCGCAGCTGCAAATTAAACTGCCTTTCTATTTATCCATTCTTTGTTTTTTATTAACTTTCACCTTTTGTATCGTATTTCTATCTATCTGCTCTCCGTCCGAGCTAAACATGCTCTTTGCCTCCAATTTATCTGCCCCACCTTCTCCCTTCACCCTCCCCCCACCAGCCCCTCTCCACACTCCCTCCACCTTCATCTCTCCCTCTCCTCATCTGTCCTCGCCCCTTCTTCACTCATAGATTGACTCTTTCCAATTACATGAGCAGTTTCTTCAATCACACTGTAACAAATTACCTGACAAATTAAAAAAACACCAGTGATATTTCTGGGCTTTAGCATGGGCCATTCTTACACTTAATGAAATTTGCTAAGCAATACATCAGGAGTCTGTTGTCAGCCCCGGATGGCTCTTCAGATCTCCCCGTTTCCCCCTGCTGTTTTAATATGCTTTATACAGATAATTATTTCCACAAGAAATGCACATCTCTGTAGCCAGTGCTCTTGCTGTTTCTCTAGTTTTATTATTAGCCCTATAATTAGTTCAACTTTTACTTGTAATATGGATTAAAGGAAATATTTTGCATGTCTATTTGACACAATTATTGGACAGTCTGTAGATGACACTACTACTAGCATGTAAGATTCATTTGAGCAATTAAATGCTGTTTATCAAATCAGATGTTTGTTAACGTTAGTCCTATTTGAATATTCTTCCGTAGCACCACCAAGCACATCTCTGAGGTTTCTTCTTCTTGCTGAATTGAAAGTGCAAAACATTAAAAAAAAAAAAAAAAAAAAAAAAAATTATAAAAAAAAAATCATGAATAATATTTTTTCTACTGTTGCAGGATTAATCACAGAAGAAATTTACTTGCGAAAGGATTTCCCAGTCTCTGAGAGGTGAGATTAAATGATTCAGGGCGCAGACAAATACATGTACCTGAGAACATCCATATTTCAGCTGTAACTGCGCGCTCATTTGTCACATTGTGTATTCACTTTGACGTCCCACTCTAAATTGAGCCATGGAGGTAATGTCTCCCATTGCACACACCTGTATATGTTTGCGTCTGCACTGTGGGTGGCTGGTGCTCCACGTGGTGATTTGAGGTTACGTCTGCTTGACATTCAAAGGCGTATTGTGATAAGTGCCATGACAGCAGGCCAAATGACATACTGTAGCCACCTATACAGTATCAATACTTGGCATGAAGATGTAAATGAATATTGAGCGTACTTAATGTCGGACATGACATGTTATGCAGTAATTTACAACGGGAAGCACAGTCTCAGCACACAGGGTGAAGGCATCAACTGCTTGTACTGTATTATGATAACGGGGAGTATTATTGAGTTGTTATGACGTTTTAAGTCATGTTTTGTGCTGCTTTTTTTTTTTGAAGTACTGCACTAATGGCTTATTGAACCTGCCAATTCACGTTCAGCTGAGTGTGCGAAAGCCCTCCTTGTTGTGAAAGGTCTTATCATTATGAACAGCTTACATCGTCTCGGGCTGTAAACCGTCTGAATACCAGCGCAGAGTTTGTAAGGATCTATTTTCCCCTGGAAAGAAACATTCCATCCAGAGAAGGGATTCCTGCTGCTGGATGGGACTCAGGACGCAGAAAGCAGATGCTGGGGCTGGAGCCGCGCCAACATGTGCAGGAGACCAAGGACCCGGATGGTGCACATGAACGGAGAGAGAGAAATGTTTGCTTTTTAGATGTGAGTTTCAAATGGGGGGAGAGCTATAAAAAGCATGCATCCAGAACCGAGTCTCAGAGTCAAGGCCAGGGGCCTGTCAGACAAGCACATATGCAGCACTGCTCATTTTTGGAAACATTCAAACTACTCAGACAATTCCTCCTCTTCTAAAAGTTATATCACTATGTTATAGCAATTTAGACATTTCGGAAAAATACTAATCTACCTTTAAACTGTTCAGTGAAAAGTAGAACAGAGACTGTAACACCTCACTGGTGTCCTATTTACCCAAATTCAATTTAGAGCAAATCATTTTATTATTTTTGGGCAGAGCAAGGCTAGCAGGTTTCTCGATTTTAATCTGTGTGCTAAGTGAAACTAACTGGCTGCTTATATTTAAATCATTACTTTAATTTTACCGTATTGATCATTCGTCTGATTTGCCAAACATAATGATGCATAGCAGAAAATACATCTGCCAGAGCATTAAAGTTAAAATAATAGAATAAAGAAATTTCCACAATGGAATTCGATCAGGATAACATAAGAGTAAAAATTAAAACAGAACTGAAACCCGATCAGCTCCCTGACCTCTGTAAGCTTTCCATGAACCCTCCCAGTAGGTTTTGAGGGGATATAAATCTCTGGGAACCAGTTGTCCTGCCGAGCACCTGCTAGATGGCTAGACAGCTCACCTCGGCTTGAGGCCTTTAACGACAGCTGAGACGACTTCTCAAGGCAGTCCCTCGCTTCCAGGTCAAATTAAAACACACCTAATGCTATATCCCAGTGCCTTATATGTTACATGTGCACTGTAGCATTGGTCAAGGCTAGAGTCATATTGTTTTATGATCTGCAGTAACACCAAATACTGTAAAAGTATCTAATCTAGCTCTTTATGTTGGTCATATTTGGTGTCTTAACCCTCTCACATGTTGTATTGAAAGCTTCAAGGCCTCTTTGTTGTATTGACTTAACCTTTAATTAGCCAGGATGCATAGCTAGTTTAATGACGCTGGCGCCTCAGGTCATGGTTACTGTAGAAAACATTATGGCCTTTAACTCTGGTGGTATCCCTCTACCGATAATAAAGATGACATTTCAGAGGTAAAGGTATAGGAAACAGTCCATATAGTCCTCTACGACTATAAATATAAGCTTGTGTGTGCGCGTGTGTGTCCACCTGCATGTGTGTTTACAACAAGCAGTGAGTGAGTCCGCTTCAGTCTTCAGTAGGACGCTATAAAAGTCAAAAACCAAATCAGGCCCATAGGAGTATTTTTACTAAAAAATTCCCAGCCAGGAGAAAGCAATAAAATGTTATGCGTTCTCTGGGAGCACTTTGAACGGAAGAACCTCGACATGACAAGATGCCTGAGCTCCACTCGTCGCCGTCAACATGAGATGTGTCCACTGGGAAGCAAAGTCCTGCTAAGAGACACAAGCCTGAAGCTGACTTAATTCTGGCCTATATCTCACATTCAATTAGGTTAATTATATATTATTTGTGTGTTTTAACAAAAACAACATTACTTTAAATGTTGTATGGTTTCCAGATTGATTCTAATTTACATCGCAGTGACATTTCAGAGGAAATTGTGCTTTCAGATAATTCAAACAGATTTCAGAAAAGAAAAAAAAAAACTTACAGATTCATTTAAAGGAATTCTTTCTGAACCAGAGGAAATTATTGTAATTATGCAGCCTTACAGGCATACACCCATGCAGGAGAAGAGAAAACAAACAGGAACAAATGAAAGAAAACACAAAACAATTAAAATGCTAATTGTTGTGTATGGTACCAACATGTGGAGAGGGGAGTCTGGAGGCCTTCCTCGAGAGCCTCCTCCGACAAGGACGCCTATTGCATCTGCTGCGCGAGAGCTGAAAGAATGCTATTGTGCACTTCGGTGGAAGGAAGCGAAAAAGCTCGGGCGGTTTTTGGAAAGATTTGTTTCATTTATTTATTTATCTCTTCGGTTTGAAACGCATACTGCTGTGAAGGCTTTAACGCGAGCCACTCCTTTGAGGGCACGCACATGGATCACCACATGGAATTTTGATGGACAGCTCATCAGAATAACAGGCTCTGATGTGAGGGACGCGTAACCCCCCCCCCCACACCCCTCCTCGCACTAAAACCTTCCAAACACACAGGCCCACTAGTGCTGAGTAAACAGAAAATGTAAACGCCGGTTATTTAACGAGCCACCACCTCTCTCTCTCTCTCCCCCGTCTCCTCCCACCTCCTGCCCTCGTCCTGCACCCCTGCCACAGCATCCCCGCCTCTTTACACATTAAGTATGCATTGATTCAGCCTTCCCCTGTGTTATAAATACAGCATCGATCCGCCCCGCGATCAATAGACTCATTCACATGCATAGAGCCACTTTGATAACTCTCCTACTCCGAACCCCTTGCAATAGCATCCTTCTCAATCCCCCCCCCTCTCTCTCTCTCTCCGTCTCGATGGCTTCACATATTCCCCTACATCACTCATTTTTTTTATTCCTATGAATATATATGGACGTGTAAAGACACTTACAATCAGCCATACAAATTCTTTAAATGACATACACCATCTCCCGATCCATAATTCATCTAAATCACTGTGAGCATGAATCTTTGTCCGATACCTGTCCATTCTCCGTCGCTGTTAATATTGATGCAGCAAGTGACTGAATGCATAATTGTTGCATTCAGTTACTCTCCTTGCAGTCTTGTCCTGCGTATTTTGAGTCAGGTATGGGCCTTTTCCGAATACGCTCATGCACAGAGCAAAGACTTACTTAGCTGGAAGTAAAACGAGTGTTAGGTGGCTGGTGGGTGGAAGGCAGATCTGATCTCCCAATTCCAAAGCACCAGATCTATGATATTTTCTCTTCGCACATCTGGATGGAAAAGCCATTTTGGAAACAAAACAACACCAAAAAAAAAGACAGCCCAGCTATAAAGGGAAGACATTCAAACGTTACGACTGCAGTTGTAATCAAAAGGGATGGAAACAAACTGCAGTTTTAATCAGGCTGCAAGTGTTCTCATTAAGATAAGATCCACGTGGTTTATTGGTCCAAACACACGCAAAAAAAAAAAACCTCACTCCTTCTTAACGTGAGACTCTTAAAAAGCAGGATTTAGACCGTTTTGTTTTTTCACAGTTGCTTTCATTTTTATTTACTATCATTCCTTGACGTGTCCTCCTCCCGCACTCTCTCCTCTAAAGGAAGTGAAGGCTGAGGAAGGTTGTTGATGATCTTTACAGGGGTCTGTCCCTGTTGTGCACTTAAGTAGCTCCTCATTGCTTTTATGGCGACTCACTAAAACCTGTCTTGTAAAAAGCAGTCTAGTGAAGGTAAGAAAAGGTGGAACACATTCATAAAAGACAGAGAAAGGGCGGAGAAAAAAAAAATCAATGCCCATTTCTTCACCACCTATGAATTTTATTGAGGCTGGCCCCCACGCCACTCGGTCACAAATTTGCCAGTGTTGGATTGAAGCTGCACACTTTGTCCACTGAAGCGAAAGAAAGTCATATTTCAAGGCATCCGGGGATATTTTTCGGGACAGATGATCAAAATCTAATGACTGCTATTTTGATTTTTCACTTTTTCCTCTTGTTTCCGAATGCTTTCATTCATAAACTCAACAACAGTGCATTAAAGTAGACTCTTTGTATCTTTTCCGCTCCCTTTGTTTCTGGTGAATACTGCAGAAAAAAAAGAAGAAGTATCATTTCCAATTTGTATACTTGTAGCTTTTCCTCTTAGTGCTAACATTTAAAATTAATGGGAAGAGTCAATGTGAAAAAAGGCCTCCCCGGAACATTCAGCAGCACATTCAAAATGACTCCTCTTAATGTCAGAACCTCACTTTACATTAGCTGAGGTGTAGAACAAGCAGACAGATAATGTCATTTTGTCGCTGTGCTTTGCAGCTACTCCATTTTGACGGGGGAGAGGTTTGGCTGGCGACGTCTCTCATCTTAAAGATCAGCCTTAATTGTGCCAGTGTGCGGGAAAGACCCTGTCGTCCTCAGCGGGACTCTAATTGGCTTAAACTTAACTTAACCTTTCTGCAGCTTTATTGTACAAACGGCCGTCAAAATGACATTATAAATGGATCTTTTGTAAAGCGACACAATATTAGAAATTGCTGCCAACCTCTGTCCAATACTGCAGCACAATGGATAGATAGAAGCGTGACGCACGAGTGTGTAACATGCAATTCGGTTGAAATCAAGGGTTTGTGTCGCGCAGGCTTTTACTCGGAAAGGCATTCAAATATCATTTATCCACCGCTGTCAAGACATTTCACATGTTCCCCTAAAGAAAGAAAATATACTTCAATCATTACTCTCCATCAGTATGCTCCAATTTCTGCGATTTTTACTACTCGGGTTAAAGGGTGCTCTTCTTTTGTTCTTCAAAGACATGCAAATGTTCTCTCCCCCTGTCTTTTACCTTCATTCCAATAAACTAGGCTTATTAAATGCATTAGGGAGAATCAAAGTTGAGATGTGCTTTGAGTGCATTCAAAGAGGGTGTTGATGGGAGCTAGAAAAGGGAAAAAAATGGGAACCCCTTTTAGTGTCCCTGCGCCCATTACTGTACACTACTTCATTTAGCGCCAATTAGATTTTCAGTTCCCTTTCTCCTGCTAATGCCCAGACTTGCAGGGACCATGCTAAATTAAGCACTAGATCTTCATCGCAGGCTACAAACCAATTGATTTCGCCCCTTAATCAATTTATTTCATTAGTTATACATTCCACTTTTTCCCTCTCGCCTCCCTCTCCGCCGTCTTGTCTCAGGAGCCGGCATGAGGAGAGTGACCTATCCCGTAGTGTGACACAGAGGAGAGTGATTTGAATGATAACCAAATAGCTAGCGCGGCCTCGGTGGTGTTTAAAGATCATATGTAAATCAAATGTCGGGGGGGAAGAAATTGCTTGGTGGGGTTCTGTCAGAAAACAATTTAGTGATCGTTAAAAGGGATGCCTCGCCGCCGTGCAAACCTCCGCAAATTAAATCAATGCAGCCACTGGTCTCTGCCCCCTTTCACTTCTATCAAGCCCCCCGCTCCCCGCCTCTCCTCCTCTCACTCTCATTTTTCTCCTGGCGCACTCACACACACACACACACACACATAAAGATACCCACAGAGGAAGACAGAGAGTGAGAGCCTAAACCTTTAAGATTTTCAGGATAAGGAAGATAAGGATGTTTTTATTACTCTTCTCTGACACAGTTTTGGAATTATGATGGGAAAAACTGGAAGAGCTATGCCACAGTGTAAATAACACAAAGGGACACAGCGTGGCACATGCATGATGACAGGCGTGATAATGCAACATGAGATGTGGGGAGATTGAAACAGACCCCACCCAGGATGATCTCACCGTTCGTCCTAATGAGATGAGTTACTGTTGCAGCGCAAAGCGGCTTTTCAACAGAAGACATCACTACAGCAGTAGTTACGGAAAAAAATACTCTAAAATGCTAACCCCCCCAAGAGAGCCAGTCATGCTTGACTCCTATCCCTAAAGCCTGTATGTGTCAATCACAGTCCCTGGGGAGAGGCTGTATGTTTCAGAAGACTAAGGAAATAAAAACATGTTGTGGAAAATCTACATTTGGTAGATGGAGGCGACATCACTCACTGCAACATGTTTGCAGAGCCGTGCGCTGGCGCAAACTACAGATGTGGTTTGCAGTTGAAAAGCAGACTATTTTATTTTTCTCAGCCTTCTCAAGCGGGGATGCGCAAGCACAGAGATGTGGGTGGGCTGGCATGTACGCATGCCCACATGTACATTTGCTGTGTTGTCTGCAGGGTGTGCCGTCATACACAATGTCACTGCGAACACACACTGTGAAAAAGAAAAAGAACTACCCCATGTGTTGTTTCTGAGGCTTGTGGCGGCACCTTTGCCGGGGATAACACGCCGGCGCTTACACATGCAGCTCACACACACACAAAGCCATGTAGAGATTTTGCAGTACACACTCATTGTGTCTGCTTGTCAAATGGCACCTGATATCCGCCAGCGTCTGGGAATCAAATTAAGTGAGCGACTGCTGCCGAGGCCTCCTTCTCTTTTTTCTCATCCGCCATCCCTGGGCATAATTAATTTTATCATCAGCGTCATTATTATTGTTAAATTGTTTTTCATATTTCTTCATTTTTTTCCCTCCACCCCCCCTCCACCCCCCGACACTCTTGTCTGCCTGGAATGCCAAGTGTATGCTAATGTGTTTTGGAGATTGCCAGTGCACACAGAGATGGAGAGAGGTAGAGAGGAATGAGAATGAGAGAGGGTCTGAGATGAAGAGAGGGTGGGAGACGGAGGTGAGACAGAGAGGAGGAGGGGGCGGGTGGGAAGAGGAGCAGGAGAGCAACGAGGTTGGGAGGCAGGTGGGGGGTGGCGGGCGTCGGTGGTGGATGGGGAGGGGGCTCAGGTGGGGAGGGGGCGTTGTTGTGAGGGGCACATTACGCATTCCACCGGCGTATTTGGAACCCAATTAATCAAGCAGAGGAGAGGAGAGATGCAGAAAGGATGAGATCGCCCTTCACGTTGATGAGGCCTGGCCGGGGCAAACGCTCAACCACCTGAGCTCCTAACAGCCATGCCGACGCACAGGAATTATGGCAATACCTTCACTCCTCTCTCTCTCTCTCTCTCTCTCTCTCTCTAACATACATACTCTCTGGCTATCTCTCCTCCCTCCTGTTTTTACTCATCCTTCACTTTGTGCTAATGCAACACAGAGTCTCACCTCCTCTACTTCTTCTACCGAAGCTATTTACCTTGCACCTTTTCACCCTCTGAAGTGATTTTCTTTTCTTTAACCCGTGAAATATGATATTAAAAGTTTTGTCTTTTGTCTTGTGTGTTTAGTCTTGGGCCCTTGTCTGCAAGATGCTAGATGAGGGGAGCAAGTTAAAACACACTACAGAGCACCGCAAGTGAGGAGAGAAAAGAATACTTTTAAAGGCGTTTATATTTGGTTATCAAATCACCTCACTGGGAAATATTATTGCCATAAAGAGTTGTCTTTAGTGGTGCTTTCAGTGACTTCTAGCTCGGGTTCGTCTCCAAAGATTTGGGGTCAAGCTTGTGGCAGCCAGCCACCGCCGGCGATCGTTGGGAAATTGACCGTCTCATAGAGGAAGAGAGACCGAGAGTAAAACTCCAGTCCCTCGCTGACTTAATTTGATTCCCCTCCCTAGAATGCAAGCCAATAGATCCCGTATCTACATAGTGCTCTGTGCAGGGTCTATAAATATTGACCCTCCATTTCCTGTGTGTGGCGTTAATGAAGCATTTAGTATACCCACAGCATTATGGAGGACCTATGTAAAGCCACCTCTCCCTTTGTCAATGCCTTTGCCTCCTACACACACACGCTCGCATACAATAGACAAGACTAAGGTGCCAAGAAAGGAGGCCTCTGTCAGACAGGTGAGAAAGGTCACTTTAAAGGCCATTTTGTGGTAGAAACAGTAACGCAGTCATCGGCTTCCGAATTTGTTTTTAAAAGACCTGGAGCTTGGACACAACCCTGGACACAATTATGTATGAGACTTAGTACTTATGGTAAAAAAAAGATCTGATCTATTAATCCACAACCTTAATAACAACAACCGCCTGTTGCTGCTCAAATAATTCAAATAATGCTTTTCTGCTGTTGCCTTTGCAACGACTTAATGCATGGCTCATTAAATCTCACACATTACGCAGGTCACTAATTTGACTTTTATAATTTAAACTTACTAATGCATAACTATGTCAATGCAGTGACAGAAAAAAAAAAAAAAAACGTGGTCAACGACTGCAGATGCATAACAAACGCGAGCAGCAGAAAGGCATTTGACCTTCTGCCGAAGTTTGTTTAGACCAAAGGTGCCAGCGTCACCTCCGCTGAGCCCGAGCCATGCCTTTATTTTATCACACGCAGAGTGTGAAGGACAGTTTCCCCAATATGTCCTCTTGGAGTTTCTGTCTCTATCACATCACTTCCCACATCTCTCTGCTGCACCCCCTGTCTATCACCCGCACTTCTCACCTGTCACCCCCTCACCTCACAACCAAACACCCTCCATCCTGTTTTTTTGGAAAAAAAAAAGAAATAATTTTGTTGTGGGGTCCCCGGGCGGTTTTGTAATTTCATGCCTGTGTATGATAATTTTATGCTGTCCTGCGTCGCGTAACTCAGGGCTGCCAAATGCTGACAGGTGATAAATACGATCTTTTCCGCCCCGTGTGCAACAGACCTGAAAAAAAGAGAGAGACAGACAGGAGGGGGGTCTGGGGTTTGGGAGCGGAAGGTTTGTTGGGGAACGGTGGGGGGGGGGGCTCTTACTGCAGGAGACTGGCTTAGGCCTTGGTGGAAACAGTGTGCACAGCAGTGTCACCAGTGTTGGAGCAATTTCACGGCTTGCCCACCCCACCTTCCCTCACCAATACACTTTCATTCACTTACAACCTGCTTCCCCACATGTCCCTTATCTCCCTTTCCCTCTCTCTCTTTATCCCCCATCATTTCTCTCACTCCCTCCTACATTTCCCCTCCCTCTGTCCTCCTCTGCCCAGGAGAGACAGAGAGGACAGGAACCTTCAGGTAGCCTTGAACAGCAGCTATAGTGATCAGTGCATTTTATTTTTTTTAGCTTCTCATAGGAATCACAGGAAATAAATAAGAGGACAGTTTGTGGAGGGGCAGTTTCCATACTGTCAAGGAGACATTTATGTGGCAAAGGGGCAAAAGAACAGAGAGAGGAGGGGGAGGAGGGGGAAGAGGGCGGACAAGGAAGTGACCCAAGCGTGGAGGACTGATGGTTTTCTGAGTGACGTAATTATTCGCCTCCTTGCATCGTACAGTTAGAATGATGATATCCAGAGAAAAAAAGTCCAGGCTGTGCACATGTCACATGTACACGGAGTACACAGTGACCTTCACATTATACCTTCATGTCATGTTCATTATAGTATGGCAAACGCATCTTAAAAATAGTTCTAGTTGGTTGGCTTTCTCTCCATCAAAAATAAGGTCTGTTTTAAATTCATCTTGTGACATTAATTTATTAATTCTGCCAATGTTTTTTAGGTGCAGGATCCTGATGGATATGGATATGGATAATATGAAAATTGAATATGATCGTTCCTCACGGCGCATCTATGGATTCTGCACCATGTCCAAGAAATCCACTCAATCAATCTGGAGATGTGGGAGAGGGGAGGGGTGTCTGCATCACCGCGGTTCCAAGTCATTAAGCAGCCAGAAATTAATTGACTTCACGGTGCTTATATGGCTGAGCGTGGGTTTAACCCAGGCACAGCAGCCTCTATTAGTATTGTACTGCGTGTTCCTAGAGCTGCAAAACTGGTGGGACACAGCACAATTCAAGTCAGCAAAAAAAGAGACCTGATGTCCCATATAGTGTGATTAATAAGGTGATCACAGGGTGATAAAGTGTCTCAATGATACATTGTAAACCAAAGGTTAATAATGAACACCACGCCGCTCATGTTTTCTGCCTATTATGCTGCAGATTGTACAGTATGTCAATAAATTTGAATATAATCTGCGATCAATGAGGTTTCTGAGATGGAAATCTCAGTTCAGATATATAACAGTGTGGATTTTTTTTTCTTGTCAAGGTGCACGTGAATTGACCAGCAGCTCGTGGCAGCACACACACACACATACTCAAATGAGGGCCCTCCTCGAGGCTTTCTTTGACCTCTATGTTCGATTTCTCTTTCAGAATCCAATCAGGCTGAAGTCTCAAGAGGGAGAACAGAGCAGAGAAGGAGGAGGAGGAAGTCAGAGCATAGAGAGCAACAGGAACTAACCTCGTATGCTATACTGTATATGTCTATGCATGCATTTGAGCTGTGTTCAGGGACAGCGGGCGCTGCAGCATGCTTGATGTTGCTGTCTACTGCCAGGATCAAGACAGTTCACTGGAAAGAGATGTGGAGAAATTGCGAGTGTATGCGTGTGGCTGTGTTTAGACCCGATCTGATTTGTTTTCTTCATGCCACTTCGTGCATGTGAAGAAAGACTCTGGCTGGAGTTGACAATTTATGAACAAGGATGAAAGGGGAGGCTGAAATGATTGAAAGGCAGATAGGAAGAAAAAAAGGTAAACAGAGAAGTGATTCATTTTTCTCCATGTGAACTTCACAATAGGTTATTTACAAAGAAACTTTTACTTGTATTATTATTGCAGCCAAGATCAACCAGAACATCGCTTTGGTTTTTCTTCGAAGTCTATAAAATCAGTGTCTCAGTGTCTCTTCGAGCTCACAGAAGAATAATCCAGCAAATAAACACATCAAAAGCTACATATCTGAAAATGACTTTTTATGGTCAGAAATTGTATTGATAGTTTATATAGCGTCTTCTTTCTTCTTCTGGTTAACAGTGTCATTATACAAATCTATATTCATGGGATATGTTTTAGATTTACACACAGTCAGTGTTACAGAAAGGCTCATTCTTTTAGTGAGACCTCAACAAAACATACTGTAATATTCATGCTGTTGGACAACCAGACGTCTTCTAAGTCCAGTCAGCAGAGTGACGCCTATTAGATGTAAGATCCTCAGTATACTCTTCTTACATTGCTGTCTATGCAGTAATGTGTTGCGATTCAAGGTGAAAAACAAGTGGATATAGCAAAACAAAGCTTCATTAAACACATTTACAGTTATTGTGTAGATCTGAATACACCTGGTTGTGTAGGTTAATAACTGAGAAATTATGAGATTGGCAGGTTAATTCTCATTTTAATGCAAAACTCTTCTTTGGATATATTTGCATGTGCAGATAAAACATTAACACACTGTTAGGGCTTAACCTTAACGCTTACATTAAAACCTATATTGTATGCAGCGAAGGATAAAAAAGTCAATAAATGGATAAATCAGATACATTTTGAATGAGAAATATGTTTCTTTATGCTGTGACTTTGACCTGCACAGAGTGCGGTTCCAACGGACCAGGCATGCTGGACAAATCATTAGGACTGTGTCAAGGAAAAATCCCAGTGAGCTTAATAAAACAGTATGATTAAAATTCAAGCAAGGATGGAAGTTATTCCACACACAATGGCTGTCTGCTTAATATACAGCAGTATGCAGGCCCCAGGTCTCTTTGTCCCAGGCCTCAGTGCTTGTAAAGCGCAAGGTCTTTTTACATTTTCACCAGGTCTGAGAAAACAAGCTGCTCACAAATTCATGCTCCACACTAGAGAAAGGTTTTTGGATGGAGGGCTGATTCACCCCTGACACAAACTCCACGGCACCAGAACGCTTCTTTCTTTCTTTCTTTCTTTCTTTCTTTCTTTCTTTCTTTCTTTCTTTCTTTCTTTCTTTCTTTCAGTAATAAGGGCAACATCTGTTAGAATGGTTTCAACTCCATGCTTTACTATCAGCTGGATAACAGTCTAAAAGCCACTGAAGTGAGATACATTTCTTCAGCAGTGACAGGCATGTGCGTGTGTCTGTGTGTACATATGTCTGTACAGTATACTGTAGGCGCCTACCGACTCAGCGCGTGTGCTCCATCAGCTCCGGCACAAGGGAACTCCTAAACGGATCGGGTCGCCGCTGATCACATGGCAGAGATAATGGTCCAAACAACCTTGAAGAGAGTGGAAGAGGTCTATCTATTTAATTAGAAACTTTAATATTTCATTCTCTGCTATGCCTCATTAGAGCCCTTCCATCACACCCTCCCAGACCCATAAGTACCACCACCACCACCACCACCACCTCACAGTCTTTCTGTTTCAGGGGATTCTCACTGACCACATTTTCTCGTTAAGCACTGAAATAAAGCTTAAAAAAAAGAAAAAGGGAAAGAAATGCAGAGTTTTTCTTCTTTGTTTGCAGTTTGTCAGTTGCTGAATGCTTTTGTTTTTCCCCAAGTATTAAAACAAATTGATTTGTTTCACGAGTGTGGAGTGTGTTGCATCAGCACCGATGTGCTTTCATTAGATGTACGAGAGCGCAGGAAAAAAAAAAAAAAAAAACAGTACCCATGCTTGTTGCATTTCACACAATGCTTTCTTTCCTTTAGATGGAAAGTTGAGGTGGTAAAATGAGAGACTCTTGACAAACCACGAGAACTTTCAAGGTGAGGGTCGTGATGTGACAGACAGGTACAGCCAAAGGCACCACTTGGATACTTTTAGCTTGTCTCAGTGTTTTGTGGTGGGTAAATAGCTGGGCAGCCCGTTGCAGACAGCACATTTCTTATTCTCTCTCAGTTTTGACATTAAAATGGGAAACCATGATGTGGACAAACATACGTAGCGGATTTATGCAAGGATGCTTTGAACATGAATTCATTTATTTTCAGTGTAACTTTACTTTTAGACAGATGGGAATTTTTGATGTGTCACGATTGCAGACAAAGTCAATGGAAAGACACTGAGATGAGCTCTGAGTTCAGTCACAGTCTGAGATGAACACAAACCCATAAGCCAGCCGCCATCCATGATGCATCGGCTGTTCAGTGACAACAAAGAGCCCACTGGTTAAACGTGAAGCAAATAATGCAAGGTGATCATTCTGATTTTTTTTTTTTTTACAGTTGTATTATAAAATGTTACCATATTTCTTACAAACATATCCTTTTGGTCAAAAGTGGAAAAACGGCAGGTCAGTGCAACCTCTCAGGTATTCTGGCCTGCTAACAGTTTCATAACTATCTCCGCCACGGGACCAATAACATCTCATCTGTTCACTCTCCTTTTTTATCTTTTGTCTGGCACCACAGGGGGCTCAGGCCCTTTTGGAAGAGGGAAGGCTTTGCCCAATCACTCTGTGTCGTCCCAGAGGCCCCCTGGCCCTGGTAATGGGAGGCAGGAAAGTGATGACAGAGCACTTTAAGGGTGATTCTGTTCAAGGGCACGTCACTCTGTCACTGACATCACTTTAATCCTGATCAAGGTGTCTGACCGGCCACTGCGTGTGCCTTTTCTCCCTGCTGTCTCACTTTATATATGCACTACAGTATCTACTGTATACAGTGTGCATTGAATAATCACAAGATATTATTATTCCAAAATAAACTGAAAGCTGACAGCACTACAGACAATTAGAATCCAATCACTCCAGCATTAAAAAGGAATTAGTCTTATTAAATAATGACATTAAAGAGATCCGCTCAAACCAGTATTTTTAATGTGTCTTTATATGTATGCTTGAGTTTCTGTATGTGTGTATGTGAAATAGTTGATGACTGTGGCAAAGAGAGTGTGTGTGTGTGTTCATGCATGATAAGTTATAAGTTTGTGTGTAAGCAGGCATGGGGGGGGGGGGCATAAAATATGCAGGATAATTACCAGGAAGAGGTTGGGACGCAGATGAAAAGCCTCGTATTGATTCTTGAAAGGACCTGACAGCTCGCCTGAATGTTTTATTTCCTCCGCATTGTTTGTTTTGCATATAAAGGATTCCATTTTCTTGTGAATTTTGATTGCAGTTAAGGCGGCAGACCCTAGGCCTGCCGAGGAGGGGACGAGTGCCGCGTTAACTGTTTAGAGACAGAAAATGGATGTGGGACATATGCGGCCCCTACACAGGGCCCTCTAGCTGTCAAACCGTCAACATCCAGAGTGAGGTATCACACATACGATGATGCATGAAAAAATGCTGAAAAAAAGAAGAAGAAATAACAGTGGTGCAAGCCGATACACATGATTCTCACATATCCCTCTTTCTGCTTTTACATATCGTGATGGACACACACACACACACGCACATTTAGGTAATGAAAAGTCAAGCATAAAAACAAGGATCCGGATCTGGTGAGCCCACCGTGAGCGCTGGAATGCATCAGCGTGTAGCGTCCCAGCCCAATGTAAACAGCCAGCACACGTGTGTGCATGCCTCCCTCCACTAAAGCTGCTTTCCATTTTCCTCTGGTGCCCATTTCTTCTCATTCAGACCTTTGTTCCACCAGCTACCACAGATGCAATCCCACCACAGGATTTCATACACAAACACAGCATCCGGATCACCCGCCTGCAACCAGCCGCTCTCACAGTCCAGCTGTCCTCAACAGCATGCCCCAAAAGATTCTTAGCTTTAGGCAAATCTCACAGTCAAGTGGGAAATATTTCATGTTATACACTGTCATATTGGAAGGCAGAAAATAAAGCTTGATACAATTAAATTTATGTTTCAACAGTGAGTGCAATCCGCTAACCTTTTTACATTTTGAATTTCAAAAAAAAAAAAAAAGAAATGGTGAAAACACTTCTCTCCTTAAAGTTGAACTTTATCTTCAACCAGCTTCCTGGTTAGTCTTTTGCAGAGTCCAGATGTTCACTGGAGCTCTCTTGCTTACCAGACAGTAGCACGTCAGAGATGCTAGCATGGCTGGAGTAGCATCTGCTCATGTCCTGCTTGGTTTTCGGCCAGTTTAAAACTTGATTAGAGTAAATCACATAAGAGCACGGACATAACAAAAAGGCAGCAAATTACTGCTTTATTTATATGTAATCTAATAATTTCCAGATCGAATTTACAGGCCCTTGTAGAATAATAAATATGCAATTCTGTATTGATCTGGAAAGGTAATTCTCCTTTCACTTGTGCAGCAGAGGCAAAGGTCAGGGTCAGTCACAACATGCTGCCCCCAGAGCCACTGAGGCTTCGGTATCTCTCTCAAGACGGCTTTACACTCGACCACAGCAGTTTACATGTAGTTTTTGCTCAGTTAGGAATCGTCTCTTTATGCATCAGACCATACCGCTGCCCCATCATCTATTTATCAGAAAATCCATGTGATATGCCTGCTGTTCTCAGCGCAGTAGACTCTAAGTCCCACACAGAGGCTGTTACCAAACAAGACTTGTTATGTAGAACTAGAAAGCTGAGGGAATCTTCCTCCAGATTTCTCATCCACAGCTGGAAGATACACAAATACAATAGTTCTTGAGAAAGTGCAGCACAGATGCTAAAATTGTACGATTTCAACCAATATATATTCAACCAGAAAACATGCATTTTATTATCACATCTTAATGATTAGTTGTCTAAAGACTACAGACAAATTTAACACGTTTCATTTTATAATTTATCCTGTGATTAAATTAAGAAATGTACGGTTACACTTTCTAACAGCTAACAGAAAGATATAACTCAGATAAAAGCAAAGGACAGCACACAGTCAGTCTTTTCTGCAGAGATTTATTTCAGATTAGCGAAACACGAGAACAACATATCCTCTACGTTTACCGAGCCTGATCTCTGCCTGAAGGATACGTGTATCATGTTGATACCCAGTTTTTGTGCTTACAAGTACTTTTTCATGTTTCTACTTCACACCTCATGATTTCGCTGCAACCTCTCATATAGTTAAATTCCTAACACACACTTAACCAGCAGTTCCACCATCTAAAATGTCACTCCTCCTCCCACTGTCACCCCCATTTCAAACCATCACCCCCATCAATGCCATTTTGCTCCTGGGCTGAAAAGCAATTGAAACAATTTTCTTGCAGAGAATTATTGTCCTTAATTGCAATGAAGGGCACGTTTTCCCGTCATTCCTTGGGAGTGTTTTTCTCTCTCTGGGTGGAAATGTAGGCATTGCCACTGAGCGTGGGCTCTCTGAAAGAGGTCATAATTACATCCTTCAGTATGCTCGCCGTCGGCAAGGATTTTACGCTTCATAATTATTAAATGGCAGATTCACTCTGTGTGTGCGTCCGCGTTTGTGTGCGTGTGCAAGTGTACGTCTGCCTTCGTGTGCATGTGTTAAAACGCAGGGTGAAAAGAGTTTGCATTTGCTCTCCAGTGAAAGACTGCGACTGTTTGTGCATTCTGTGCACACACTTGCCAAAAGTTCTCCCTGTTTAGTTGTTTCTATCTCGCTAATGTTTCACCAATCACACTCAGCATCATTGGCTGTCAGTGGCGTAAACAATGCATGAATAGCATCGAACTCATTTATCTGATTCAAGAAGCACAGCAAATTGATTTCAAGTATATAACGTTATTACTGAAGAATAGAGAAGACCCCCAAACAGATAAATTATTTTGTAATTGTTATTGAGACATTAGTAATTGATACTGGAGATGGTAGGCAAAGTGCCACCCTAACAAGATAAGCTCCAGTCTGCTCAACTTTCCTCTTTCAGCATCATTTCCATATCATAATTATACTGTCTCATTCACAGCTGAGATAACATCCCACACTCTACATTCCTAATCTCCCTCCCATCTCTCTCCTCTTTTGCTTGCCATCTTGCTGTTAACACAAACTTCACACAAGGCCAAAAATGGCCATCATAAAAAAAGTACACTTACATACACACAGAAATACACGCCTTCTTTTGTTTGTTTGCTTTAAGAAAAGTCTGCAACGTGGCAGATAAAATAAGATGCTTCTTCTAATTTCCAGCCCGGTTAAAATACTGAAAGGGACAAATGAAGCAAGCCCGCAAATGCAAATGAGTTAATTACAATTCTGCCATTTTTGTAAAGAAAAGGTCTGAGATTGAGAAAACATACATTGGTCAAAGACACAGGTGAGTAATTCAGAGTTCTATAACATAATAATATAATATGTCAGATTCAATCTCACCAATCCTCCCTTCCCTTCCCTTCCCTGCACCGCTCCTCTGATGAAGTAACGCTGGAGATGATTGGCACTCATCACAGACCTGGCTCGGGTCCTCCCCGCACAGGAATTCATTATGCAAAGAGACCAGTGAGGTGCAGTGGAATGTTTTGCTTTATTATAACCAGCAGGAGAGTAAACAATTAAACTGCACCATTAAACCCCGCACTCCTGATAATTGTTTTTATTCAACATACACTATATATATCTAGGCATAAACATGTATGACAATTCACATTCACACCACTAATTACTCACTTCCCATTTGGTTATTGTATGGTGTCCACTGACAGTGCTTACACGTTCCCCAGTGAGAGCTATTAGCCGTAATTAGAAGAAAAGTCTACCGGGTGCGGGTGGTGAGAAATATTATCTGCAGTCGGAAATCAACCAGTTTATTAGCAGACTCGGAAAAATTACAGAAATAACTTTATATGTACATTATATTACTGTGTACTGGCTAGACTGAAATACTGCACGGTGGCTTTTAGTAAGGAACCTGGTGACAGATGGTGTGCTGCATCTTAAATGTGTGGTATTTAAAAATCTGACCATCCTCACCACAGTTTGTTATGTAACCAAATGTGCTTTAATTGCTCTTGAAATACCTTATTGTGTTTTTCATGGCAGCATTTTTTCAGTCAGGTCGAAGTCTCTCTTTCTCTAAAGGTGCAGCGGCGTATGATTTGAGCTGGAGTTAACCGCATTCTTAGTGCTTCCTGCTATTTAACGCAAGCCATGTGAGCATGTAGGTGTCTGTACACTTGTGCTGTTAAAGTGCACATGAGAGCGCAGTGAATATATTTCTACCTAGTCAATTAAATAAATAGTCTCAGTGATATAAAAGTATCTTTTCTCAACATAGACAAGAAAATGTTTGAAGCAAAAAGGCAAAAGTCTATGCTTAGTTGTTGATCTCCGATGACAACAACTGATGTGATTATTGTTTTGCATGAATCCACTGGTCTAAAAAGCAGTCTAGTCCAAATTCATGTATTTAATGTATTTATATAAAACAGAAAAGCAACAAATCATCTCTCTGAAGATAGAATGAGACATAGTAGGTCACAAAACACAGAAGCAAATGCATACATCACTATGCTTAGGATCAGCAATGCTACATTTTGGACGTGTCAAAATGAAGTCAAGCACAGAGTATGGAGCAAATGTTACAATAATTGTATGCCTATCCATACAAGGGTCAGGTAAACAGCGTCTCTGTCTTTGACTGCGGTGTCATATTAATGTCACTCCACAGCACGAGGCCCTGAGATGCACCAGTTCGCTCGCAAACAGGAAACAATTTCGATGTGGTAGAGTCAATTGAAAATAATAAAATAAATGTGACTCCTGAGTCTCCAGGGAAAACCAAACATCTTCTGCAACAAATCAAAACTTTCTCTCTCTTCTGCAGAGCGGGTGTCGAAAACGCCCTGTTTAGTCTTGTTCTATTTCTTCACAAACATGCATTTTTCTGGTGAAAAGGAGGAATCAAGACTTCTCAGTTGTCTCGCTGGAAACAGACACCTGAGTTGGAAAGTGGGAGAGAAGTTGAGCCGTTAGATCTCAGTAGCATACGCTCCCCTGGGGAAAGCCACAGCTCAGGGTACTCATCCTGTGCTGCTGAGGAGCTAGCTTAAAATACTGTTGTCACATAGCGATCATAGGCTTCCACTGATGGTACACAAATAGTCCCCTTGCAAAGCTCTTAAAAGCCCATTAGACGTCACCACGCGCCGCGTTGAAGATGCCAGTGCTAAGTGCTACTGATGCCAAAGGAAAAGCATGAAGACAGACTTGATGCTCAGTTCCTGTTTGCACCAGTTTTCACCTCCATCTGAATATGTTTGTTGACTTTTCAGCTCATTTTATGCGGTAAATATCTGAGAGAGTGGCAGCAAATCTCAGATCAGGATGTGACATTTCTCCATATTCATCTTGTGACACGGATGTTTAGCTGGTGAAAGCTGACTTCTCAAGAGTGCTTCACTTCTTCGCTGCCTGGTAGCATCTCAGAGTGTCACAACACGGAGATGAATGTGATGTTGTATATGCAGAGGTCAAGCTTGACCACGGACTTAGGGAGGAAGCTGCTGGTTCCGCACACAAGAAGGCAACCATTAACATGTACTGCTATGTTCTTTATACAGTATGTGAAAGCTAAATAGTGCCATCTGGTGACTTTTAAGAATCAGGTGGCAAACCATGGCAGATAATTAAAGTGATAATGTGAGGCAATAATGAAAATGATATCTATGGGAATATATTTTATACAAAGAGCCTACAATGCTGGCATAATTGTACGATTTATGAATATGCAGTTTAGGCAAAACTCTGATATACGATATCTCGGTTTAAACCAAGTGTTGTGTCTAATTAAAACAAGTTTCAAACCTCTTCACCTCGACTTTATGAAATACAGATGCACCGTTTCTAAAAAATGAGCACCACTACCAGGTTACCGGGTTTAGGAGGAAAAGGAGGAGGCAAAATAAGAGGCAGAGGTGAAAATGTGAAACGAACGGAGCAAGAGGGCTGGCGGTGGGGGGTAAACAGCGTGTGTGCGCGCTCTGTGCTCAGAGAGGTAGGTGAGGATAAATGGAGAGCAGAACTCTGTTTGAGTGTGAGAATGCGTTGGCAGCCTTCGGGAGCTCAGTGATCACTCCTCCAAACGGTTGCTGTGGGGATTGTGGCTCCTGGAAGTGGAAAAACTAACAGGTTCTAAAGAGGCGCGAGCCCAAAGGGAGGGGGAACAGTGCTTACAGCAAAGGATCGGCTCAGCCACTGTCTCTAATTGCACTTCATTATCTCATATTGATTTAATTAGCAGCTGCCTTGCCTTGTGTGCACAGGGTTATGGTATGCCTTCAAACAAAAGGGGCGCGAAAGATGCATATACTCCACTTCATGGGAGCCTGCTCAATAAAGCCTGTCATATGACAACACTTAGCTGAGTCACTATAATTACCCCCATGCCATCCTGCACATGCAGACACAGATAAATCTGACCACAGGCCACAAAGCCAATATTGAATAACATTAGGTCATAGAGTTGAAACATGTACGGCCCAGACCTGGAGTCACAGTTCCAGTTTGCTCCTTCTTTTAAACTGCTGTGCTGTAGATACAAACAGAAAATATCTGAAAGGATGCTTTACGCCTTTTTTATTCTGTAGCTGTTAAACCCACATCAGAAAGCCTTTAAATATAATCACACAGCACTTTTTTAACAAATGTATGCAAAGTGTACAACCGTCAAGTAAGGATGGCAGCACATGAACAAACATATGAAAATGAGCATGTGCAGAAATACCCCCTGACGTCATAGGGTAACACATGAAAATAATTTTCTCAATGGGTTCTGTTGTGCGGCTCTGCCATTACGGTGACGTCCTAGCTGACCATAAGAACCTCACTATTTACTTCAGAGGATGAAAAAAAAACAAAGGCACAGAAGTGCACTATTAGGACAGTGAATGGTCTACACAGTTGAAGGGGTGCTGAGTTGATGACCCCAAATTCGGTTTTGTAGGTGGAAACATTTGACGTTGTAACTTACGTGGAAAAGCAACAGTTAATTGACAGCTGAGCAAGCACTTTTGAAGTAATAGAGGACTGTTTTAAAGTTAAGATGACAAATAAAAATGAAATAAAACCTTCCATCAGAAGGAGAAGGATGTGGAAAACGTTGACAGTCAATAGAGACAAATGCTACAGAGACACTAAGGATGTCTATCTGTAATCCAAGCTGATCTGGATACAATCATCTTTGTAATAAAATTTACTATATTCTTCCCCAGCCCACTCCCTCCCATTACAGCAATCTGTACCATATTACCAGCAACAACTGCAGAGAGATATTTTAATCAAAAGGAGATGTCCTAGAGGGGACGTTAGGAACATGTATAATATATCTGAAACCTGGAAGATTCTGTTATTAATTTTTATACCTGCTAAATATCTTAAAGATGTATTTGGCTTATCTGATCTTATCAAGGAACCGGAATTTATTTCACATCCACCGGCTTCCCTGATTGTCACAGCCTCTTGAACGCCCTTCCCTCTGCCTCTTTGACTCGGCCCCCTTTGAAGACTAAAACACGCTGGTGGGATGAATGAAAAGTTCAACTCGGTAGACTTCCACCTCGTTGCTTTTCATCTAACGGGGATACAGTCTTCTGACAGCCCTGTCCTCTATTGAACCAAAACCAAGACTGGGGTCCCAACTGTAGTCTTCTCCTTCTAACCTTTCTAACTTACCACCATAATCGTACCGATATTCTATCCTCATTCTTACCCACCTTTATTTGTCTAATTTCTGGAATTGCACACAAATCTTATTTCACAATTCATCATACACACGACAAAATGGATTACGTAGTCATCAAAGTAAATACAAAGAGTCTGTGGTTCACAGAGAATGAAGGGAAGTGATGGAACCGAGACAGTAAATATAAAACAGCACTGGTTAGAGAGAGAGACAGAGAGTAGCATGCAGTGGAAAGCCCCAGCAGCAATCTGCTAGCACTTAGTGGAAGCAGCCTAGGGTCAGTATCTAAAGCCAAAGATGTAGACACAGAGACAATTTCAGCCACTTGAAATTGTTAAACAAATAACAGTTGTTTAGAAAGGGCCGGCGAAGGTATGTTCCCCGCCATTCTTTCTCCCTGAGCCTTTACATTTCCTCCCACTTTCTCCACTTTTCTCCACTTGGCACAACTTCTCCTGGAGTATGTTCCTGTCTTCTTTCTCTCTCTGCCGCCTTGGCACACTGAGGCACAGATAGATGGATGGACTTGGCAGGCACACATAGCTAGCCTGGTGATGCGAGAAAATCTGGTGCCAATAAAGAGACGGTACAGATGGACATGACATGTTGCTGTTTTCTGTTTTTGTCTAATATTTCTATATTCTTTCCACGTCTGTCTTCTCACATGTGTTTAAACACATACTAGGGTGGCTCTCGCAGAGGCCCCTGCTCATAGGCTCAGAATTGGCCGTTAGTGTATATGTTCAAAGGACAAATCATCAACGGCTAATTAACAATTATTAACTGTTCTGCTGTGAAAGAAGACAAATTATCATAAATGACTGCCTAATTAAAATGTGATTGCTGGCTCAATAGTTATAAATCATTAATTTTTAACACCCTTATCACATGCGGACGGGACCAATTCAACAAAAGGTCTATTAGACAAAAATGAATTCAGTGGTTTCTTTCAACATACACCCCTACTTCCTGCTCCTCTCTCTCACTGCAGTCATTAGCCATAATTACTCTGTGTAACGCATTGGCTTTATCCATAGATATTAAAGAACAATTAAACCACAGCCTAATTGCATTAAGTGAAGTCTTGTGTGGAAGCTACCCAGTATTAAATTCTATGCAATTAGTGCATGTACATGGAAGCAACCAATGTAGTATGCAAAGAACAGAAAATGCAATGAAAAAAAAAATACTCTCACATTAAAGAAGGAATGCCAAAAACATGTATTTAGAAAGATGCATGAGTCAATGCACAGAAACATTCTTAGATGAACAAAGTTTACATCACTGACAACCCGTATTTAAAATCAGTAATTACCCCTCTATATGATCACAGCTAGTGTGGGTTTCCAAATTCCAGACTAAATGATCCACACAGTCATGTTTTATCTCACTGCTTATACTGTTCACTCACGTAATGCCACATCATTATCAATAATGTTATTTTCTTAGTACATGTATGTAGATTACAAAGACAAAAATGGACAACAACACTGAAGCTAGAATTCCTAGAATACATTCTGAGAGTCAAACCGCATTATTAACTTATCAGTCTGTAAAAAAAGTGGACGCCATGACAGCACCTCAACAGTAAAGACAGAGCATGTTGAGCCCCACCTGGTGGCTGGCTGCCACCAAAACGGATGGTTCTCTAGTCATTCTACAAAAAACGCAAACATCAAATTAATTCTTCTCTGCCAAGATGGTTTCTGTCATTTTAGGTAGTTTATATAATGCTGTTGTCTGTTGATGCTTTTAAAACAAGAAGTGACATCTTGATTGACGGCTGAGATTGACAGTTGCCATGGACGGCCGCTCCAGCCCTAACCCCACACCTTTTCAGGATTTGTACTGAGAAAAGAAATGTCAGACTCTGTGGGGGGAAATGTCGGCAATCCGTAGTTAGCAAGCCTGAATCCACAATGTTGCTAGCTTTTAAAAAAAAGGGAAAAAAAGCAGTATATAACGCAACATTACTTAATGACTACTTGAAGGAGAGAAGTGTGGGACATTGACCAAATCCAAATGCAATTGAGTCTAGCAGAACTGTGGACAGTACCTAGTGTCACTTTGCCCGACCATGAAGGCAAATGAAAATCAACAAGTTATAAGTCACCTCTCAGCAGTGGTGTAGGAGCTCTTCTTAGATTCTTACACAAGTTCTTGTGGTTTCCCTGGTGCAGAACCTATGACCTAATAGTCATAATATTCCTTTAACTGATTGAGATGGAGGATAAAGTTGCACAAACAGAAAATATTTGAGCAAGAACCTCAAACCTGTACTAATACATAGCAGTTGTGTAACTATATTTATATTTTGACAGGCACTAATTTGTATGTTTCATCTGATTAAAGGTCATTCCGCTTCACTTATGTACAACAATGATCTTCCTCCTCCTAAGTACAACATCTTCTCCACATAGCTGCTGTGTATTTGTTGTCCCAGGGCTCCAGTTTGTATGATTTTTCTGTCTATTTTCCTTCGCCTTCGATCCCTCCTCCTCTCTCTAACAAGCTAGCTCTGGGCCCAGTGAGGTGAGCAGAGGTGAGGTTGCGAGAGGGGAGAGGTGTATTGTTTAGAGCTTCTTCCCACTGACATCCAGGTAAATGGGTAAATGTGCACTCTCATCCATATTCCAGTAACCCAGGCAGAGGCATTTGGCCAGAGCATGGCTGGGGCCAGGGCATGAAATATTAAACGGATAAAGTGAAAGGTGGAGTACCCAGAGGGCCTTTGGACAGTTAAACAGCTCTTTGTGTGGATGCATCTTCAGCGCCTGTATCCCCACCTGGAAACCACCTCTGTGAGAGGCTGGAATTTCAGCAAGCATGCATTGTGTACTTTCGCCAAGGTCAGCGCACAGTACACCAAGTTAACATCAAACTGTGCTCTATGATCAGCTCTTACCGTCCTAGAGCAGTGTCAATGATGGACCATGTCCACAGCTTGCAAACAAATCAATAACTCTGTGGATTGCATGACTGGAGCACGGGAAGATGTGAAAAAGTGGAAGATGGAGCTCTTTCCAGTTTTGTTTTTTTCTAGCCACACTTGGCAGGATGAAACCCAGCCTGCTGTTTGACTACTACTGTGCCAAGTAGGGGCCCAGATATATCAGATTTCAATTAACCACAGTTCACGAAGGCCATCCGCAGAGGTGACATGGTCCTCACACTCTCCATCCCCTCCTTAGTTGCAGCCCCAGGGAGGAGGTAATGAGATGGCGCTCTATCTGGCTCTCCATCTCCTTCTTCTTTCAGGAGGAAGCCTGGTACTCAGGGCCAGGGAGGCCTGTTGACACCTAGGGCAGGTGCTTGGCCCATTTGGCTGTGGCCTGCAGCCTCCAAGCGTGTTTGGTTTGCAGTGGCCACACGGTTTGCCCCTCTGGACTGCTCTAGGGGGGTAGATAATGAATAGTCTGAATGCAGGTGTGTGCCAGTGCAAGCATGTGTGTAAGTGTATGTGTGCACGACAGATAATGAATATAAAATATTTTTAGCATTTCATGTAGAGATATAACCACTTTCACAAGCTGTTTAGACACAACATTTCCAAACTGTACAGTTAAATCTCATAACAGACATTCAGGTGGATAGTTGGACAAAAACAGACTATTCCTCTGGTTACATATACCACTGGGGGAAGGCAGGAAGCCTTCTAACCAGTAGTTCTCTGCTCAATCACTTGAGCTTAATTTGTATGCTGATTCAATCATGGAAAAGGAGGTGTAGAAAAATGACAGCCTATCGATCAGAAAACAAAAGTGGGAAGCATCCGCAATTCTTCAACACGCCCCAGCAATTCGTGCTGGTAGGGTTACCTGCTGTAGGCTGTGAAATGCTGGTGGATGGTGGGCACAGTGAGACATCCAGTGGGATGTGAAAGGGGCAAGCGGTTGGGGAATTTTCACGTTGAGACTTACTCAGACTGAAAACCTGTGAAAACGAGTCAGGGCGAGAGATGAACAAAATTTCCAAGCCATGCCGAAGACACTGTTTTTGAATGTGTTCACGTTTCACTGTAAGAAATCAAATAAGAGACAGCATGCTGTTAATGCCTTTAAGTATTTTATGTTGTTTGCACTAGAGTTCTAGCTCGTATAAAACCCAGTGAAGAAAAGGACTTGCCCCAGTATTTCTAAGCCATGCCAGCGACATTCATAACCAGAGTGGGACTGAGAGTTGGGAGGATGCAACAGTGCATCCGTCACCAAGAGGAATGGTGGTGTCATCACCAACTGTGGTGTGGAATCACACACAGTCGCTCTAAGATACACTTCTTTATGGAGGCACTTTTTACATTCTGCTGAGTAGCCCTGGAAAAATAAAAGCTAAATCTTAGCTGTCACCATCACGCTTTGCTGCACTATAACACTGTCCAGCATCCAGGCACTTGGAGAGAAACAGAAACACAGAAATTCCACAAATTCATTGATGCTGCATGCATCTCTTTCTTTCTCAAAGAAATATTATTAAAACAAATGGGAAGGATATTTGTGTCTTTATACGTTTCTGTGCACGTACGGATGCATATGTGCATCTCCGGTACAGAATAAAAGGGACGAGAGGGTCTCAGCGTGGCTGCACAACAGCCGTTTGAGAAAATCAAATGGCTGAACAGTCAGTAATGAGGCAGACAACAGAGACTCAGCCAGACCCAGAAGATTTGAAGGGCAGACGGGCCGGGGTTGTGGGGGTGCGAGGAGGTCGGATGACAAAGGGGGGAGAAAATATTGAATTAGTTAGACAGTAATAGTAGAAAGAGATGAGTATAATGTGAACATCCAGCGGAGGGGAGGGAGGGAGGGAGGAAGGGGGTTGTGATCCGAAATCATGCAAAACAAGAACAGAGAGAAAAGACTGAGAGGAGTTAAGGTTTGTGTAATCAAAATAATCAGACGAATGTAATGAATGCACACTAAGGCAAGTAAATTTGATTATAGAGCTCCTTTAAATAATAATAAAGTTTAAAAAAATGCATCTGTGCAAGTTGCATTTATAAAGGTTTATGAACCTATCCAAGTCATGTTTTATTTTAAGTATTTTAAGTAGTAAAATTAATTTAAAAAATAAGTAGTTATTTTCAAAATCAGTAAATTAAATTAAGTATTTATAGCACAACAGATTGTGAGCACTCTTCAACACGGCTATAAAAAAAATAAAAAATCAAGAAAACAGATGGGCCGTAAGATGGATGTTAAGCTATCAGTGCGTGGTGAAGATCTAATAGTGAGGGGCAAAGTTTTGCAAATGGTTAATTACCATTAGACCTTTTAAAGATGCACATTAATGCACAAGTATTTTTTTAAAGATTAAAATATACTTGACCACCGTGCAATAAATGAACATGCCTCAGTGTCATTTCACCTCTGGCTGTCAGAGGAGCGAGGTTGCATCATGTCAGTGGACAAACTCCTCCAAACCTCTGTTCGTGTTCTCGAGCAGATACGGCTGGAGGTATTCTGATACTTCCTGTCTTCCGTCTCCCTGGGAGCCCGGCTCTCTGGTATTCCTGGAAGGTGGTGATGCAGTGTCGGATTGTCGCTTCCTCTGATCTGCAGTCACACAGCGGATTCCCAGGGAGCGTGTCACCGAGGGCGGAGGGTGGGGGTGGGGGGGGGGGGGGGGGTCTCAAATGCTCTGCTCGTTACTCTAAACGCTGCCTAATTAATAATGTATCAGAGAGGACGCAGCGAGACACAGCAGGGCTCCTCTGCTTGTCACGAGCACTGACGCACACACACGCGCACACATTTGAGAAGCGACTGCTCAAGCCCCCCCACCCATCGTCTATAAAAACCTCCACCCAAACCTCCTCTCAATATTCAGATATAGAAGCAGCAGGAGGAAACAGACACCCGCCTCTGAATACATGTGTCAGTCCATTGTTGATGAATCCTCCATTCTGCTGAAGCCCTGTATACACACACATGTACATACTTACTGCACAGGCTCACGGCGGCTCCAAGAACCGAGGAACTTGATTCTTTTGGGCTTTGTTTCTGCCGCATGAATTTTCATAAGTGAAATTTTATGGTAAACTGAGCTGGCGCGTGGAGGAGTGGGAGGGGTGATGGAGGTTAGTTTCCTCTGTGACACACATTCAAACAAGCACCCACCCACACACCTATCCAACCTGGATGTGACGTGGCCCCTGGAGAGAAATGACAGGTGACACTGGTGTTGAAGTAATGGCTCCCCCTGTCCGGCTGAGTCTCCGTGTTCTCAACCACACCAACGCAGAAGGCCTTAAAAAACGCACACTTCTATTTTCGACTTCTTTTTATTGTATTTATTTTATTGTCCAAACTGTCAAGCCAGCTGTGACTGGGTGAGACTGTTGAGTTTTATTTCTTTAAATAAAAACAAAGTATTGTTTCACAGGGAGGCATTTTCAATCATTATAACATCCAACTAGTGTTGCACAACTATAATCTATTCATAGATTATCAGTGTGACTGTTGTATATATTAAGAGGCTGTGGATGTCAGTCTCACAACATATATATATATATGTGTGTGTGTGTGTGTTGTGAGACTGACATCCACAGCCTCTTTCTGCCTCTTGTTCTTTCTCTCTCTACCTCACATTTGATTTATTTGCTTCTTTGTTTGTGTTTGTCATATGGAGAGATGTAAATTTAGCCACCCCAAGGGAGAGCATCCTCACTAGTGACACAAAAAAAAAGACTAGAAGGAAAAAAAAAAATCAGAATACCATAAGCCACAAAAAGTGAGAGGGGTGGGAGGAAAAAGTAAAGGAGGGATTGTGGTTTGAGAGACGGTGGGGGTGGTGGGGGGGTGGCAGAGAACAAGAGAGGGAGGTTTGAGATGCGCAGGACTCTGTAAACAGTCGACGCGGGGGCTGGAAAATTAACGCTGCATAAATTGTGCGAAACATGTCCTATTTTCCTCTCCCTTTTTTCCTCTGCACCCTCTTTTAAAAGGGTTCAGGATGCAGGGCTGTCAGATGAACGCCAGACAGGCATTTTCCGACTTCGTTTGATCCCGGCTCCTTCTTTTAAAAACACTTCCCAATGACAGAGGGGAGGCAGAAAGCAGGTCGTGGAGTGTGTGCCGTGTGTGTGTGTGTGCGCGCGCTAGGTGCTGGTGCTGGTGGTGGTGGTGAGCGAGGAGGAACGGGAGAGACGAGCCGACAGGAGACACATGTAGACAGACTTTCACAGTTATCACACCTTCATTGACACTGCCTTTATGGTTGCTGCAACCAGCGCGTCTCACTGGGAGAGCGGCGGGGATTCGGTGTCTGATAACGTGTCAGCACCTCAGCTCGCCAGATCTGTGCATACTGACGCAGTGGTGTTATGGACAGGGACTAATAGCGCAGGTCAGCTTTTACAGCCAAGGACCAGTACTGCTGGACGGAAGCAGGGCAAATATATCAGAATGAACTGCACTTACTCTTCCCGCCTTACATGTCAGAAATGAACTCAAGAGCAGTGTTAAAGTATAATAATCAACATAAGGACTGAGCACAACAACCCCTGAAATGTTGTCTTTCCGCCTCCTTGCATATCACCGTTATATTTTTGAGGCCACTCTGTCCGAAATAATAATCCGAACTTCTCTCCTCCTGCTGCTGCGATCGACTTCACCCTTTGTGTCAAACTGCATCTGCCTCTGCTTGCTTCACCGGCTAATGAATTCCAAACAGAGTCAAGACAAAAAAAAAAGAAAAAAAAAGCAGGGCATCTCTCAGTGCTCTCTCTCTTTCTCTCTCCATCACAACAACACCATTTCCATTTATAATTTCAATTGTTAATTTGCATGAGAAAAATTAGTTGGGTGACATGCGTGATGTTCCCCCCCCCCCCTTTTCTTTTCTGCTTAATTTTCCCACTAATTATAAGCAGCAATGGCACATTATTTACATAAATAATTGTTGTTCCTTCTGTTCACTCATATTTTCCTCCTTTCTTTCTTTGTCAGAGTTGTTTTGGCATTTGTCGTCCGCAGGGGCAATTCTCCTCTGAGAACATTTTCACATCTCTCCTGACTGAAATATCTTGGATCTTGGAGTGTTTCTGCCTGGTGTTTGTTGTGGTGTTTTGCCGTCCTTTGTTCAATAAATAGATTCATCCTACATTTTTACTTCCCCTCAAAACTTCTAAACTCTCATAAATAAATATGTCAGTCGTGAGCACTCCTCTACTATTTTTACTTCAAGACAGATCACTTTTCCACTTCATTGACTTTGCAGCGCGGGGTACGGTACGAGGGATCAAACACAGACCTCAAATGTAAGCTGTAGTCAAGATGTTTTTTGTTTGTTTATCGTCACAATTTTGTTGTGGCTGGTCTTGTTCGTGCGAGCGTATCAAGGGTGGGTTTCACTTATAGAGAGAATGATAATAATGCCTCGTGTGTGTTGCAGGTGGAGCAATAAACTGCCCCCCTGCTGCTCAGGGAGCTTTCACAGTACATAAAGAACACAACAACCAAACAATCAGGCCTGTTACGCAGGTTTTATGACGCACATAAAAATCACATAATTGATATGGATGTAAAAAGGGTTTGCACCAGTTCAATTAAGTACACTTTTTTTTTGCTTTTAGTTAATTGATAGGTTTTCATTATTACCTCAAATGAAAAAAAATAAAAAAATTGGTAAGTGTCCCCTTGTGTCGACTTGATTTCTTCTGAGGCCAGTTCACAACCAGCGTCACGTAGCCTGATTCAGGTCTTTCATTATGGGGCATGTTTCAGCCATACAGAGAAGGAACAACCAAACCCTCTGCATGCAACTGAGTAGTCCTACATCCAGTCAGAGCCACAGATTACGTTACGATTGCTTCCCGACAAATGCCCTCGTCATTGTTGCATGTTGCAACTTTAAAGTTGTTTTGCTGTCAGCATTTTTTTTTTTTTTTTTACAATAGACACGATAGTGGAATCTGAAACATTTTGCTTCTCTGACGGCAGCCAGTTTGTTGTAAACAAAATCAACTCAATGGCTCCCAGATGGAGAGTTGTGACGTTCGTGAATGAACCGAATCTATTGAACAGCTCTTTACAGCGAACGACGGGAACCGAGTCACAGTTGCGAGTCGTTTTTGATTTACTTATTCATTTTTTGGTATGTTTCACACAGATACACAGATTTCTCATTTGACAAATAAAGCATTCTGCTATGTATAATCTATATTTTAGATATAGATAGACTCAGATATCCCACTAAGAGAATATGCAGCGGTGGGATGTCTAAGTTTGAATGATCTTTTTTTTTCTTTTCTTTTTTTTTGAAGATAAAAAAAAACGAGTAACCCCCAGGCTGGCATCTTAAAAACAAATACATATCAAAAATCAAAATGAGTCTTTTGAACGGCTCTTGAAAAGGAATCCATAAAATCAGGCTGCCTTCAAAGAGTTCATAAATCCCATCTCTGTTCAGATGACGTGTATGACTATATCACTGTTCTATCCATGACCACATGAAGCCTACTCAAATGATTTGATTAGCCTGGAAGATCTTCATCGGGCATAACAAATTCCAAATGTAGCAACTGCTGAACAAAATCGGCTGGCTTTCAGGCTCATTCATAACAGTAAATACTTAGATAAATGTATGTTTATGTAAACATTGTATGTCTATTGAATAAATAGTCAAGGATTGTACTTTTTTTCCCACTAACTTTTAGAAGTGGCTTCCTCTCTGTGTCCTGTATTTGAAAGGCAGTTTAGGCTCAAGGTGAACTAGTTTATCTCTAGATTCATGTATATGGATTCCAACCTCAGCTTCTCTGAAGTGACAACGCTGCCCGATGGAAAGAGCAACAAGGAGTCCTACTCCCAAGGTGGCAGTGGCACCAGTCAGTAAGACTATCTTTACATTTTTTGTTCATTTTTACACTTAGGTGTTCTTTCACTCACTCTTTGTTCATTTTTTTGTGTTGCTCTATTGTCTGACTTTTAAGTTAATCTACAAAAACACCTGGTTGGGTTTAAGAAAAGGCCAGGTCTTGAGTTAGCTAAAAATAATAAATATAAAAATAAGCCCCAAGACCAACTATGTGGTGGTCTGTATTGGAGCATTTTACTCGTCTGTCCGTGACACTCAGCTCCTTATTCCTCCTACTAATGTTGCAAAACTTGAAGAACAGGTCACAAATCTATAATTTTCTTTTCTTTTTTCTTTCTTTTTTTTTTATTCAATGAGTCCGCAACTGCCTCGTTCAGCTTGACTGTAGATTTAATCAACTGTTACTCAATTAGAAGGAAATAGTGCATTTGTCTGGAACTATTTTCAGCAGTGGACATAAACACACTGTGCCTTTCAGCGAGAATTTACAGCGCTTGCATTGTTTGAATCACATGGAACTGAGTTAAAACAAAGAACAGTGCCCATGTTGACTGTAACGTGACTCCCAGTGTGGGGGACATGTTCCCTCATGTTTGTGTCACTGGTCAATCTTAATGGCGTTTGGACAACAATGGTATAAAGAAATAAGATTTATAATGTTTTAACTAGGCAACAGGCAATTTATGTATTCTCATGGGACAAGTTTGAAAATTGAAATAACATGTAGTATAACCAGCCTTATCCCTCTATGCAATTAAAGGCCATCACTACACACGGAGACGGATGCTTTTAATTTTGTTCTCTTTCCCAGCAGTCACACTGAGCTGTGATGTGAGGACCCAGTTTGTTCTCAGTAACAAGAGGAGAGAGAAGTCGTTGGGAACTAAGGGAGAGGGCTGCATGTGGGATACACACTTTTAATTGAGGGGAGGAAAATGTGCATCAGTAGTGTTGTGAGGGGCGGAGGGCAATCTTCAGAGGCCAATTAATTTGGAATACAAAGCAGCGGAGCAATCTGCTCAGGTTTCTGTCCGGGTGCATGGCTAGCTCACACCAGCCCTGTCTCTGAGGCATCCAAGATCAAATTAATTTAAACACTCCTCCACCGCCACCCCCAACTCCTCGGGTGCTAGCACCACTTCTCCACCGCACACTCTTTCAGTGTCCCTACGTCCTTTATTGTAACTCTGAACTCCACATAGAAAAATCTCCCCCACAGCACAAATTCACACTATTATCCCACACAAAATTACCACGCACACACACGCACACACTTTTTCTTCCCATCCCCGCTGCTCACAGAGCAATCCACAGAGTGGTGTCTTTCAACTCAGCTAAAAATAGCAAGACTTTCCTCTTCAGACTGTGTGTGCCCAACAGAGAGTCACACTGAAATGGCCAAAGCTCAGCCACCCATTCCTGGATTTGGTCTACTTACTCTCCACAGAGACACACAAAGGGAACCAGGCCACTTCTGTGCACAGGAGAGCAGCCTTGCAATACCTACTAGCACTAAAAGTTCCTTTATGAATTCGCAGCGTCAAAGCAAGCCAAAGGTTGACATGACAATTCAAGCTGAACTCACTGCTAACAATACATTTTGGATTTGTATGCGTTGTCTTACAGCTCCAAATTAATGTTGTGTTTTTTTCTGTAGTTGTCCTGACAGCTGCTATCTTCTTAAAGCTTGATGAATGCAGCGCTCTTGTGGAGATAAAAGTCGGAGAGAGAATGGAAAAAGTAAAATCGTGATATATGTCCATGCTGATGAAGGCCGGAGTAAAGGAAAGAGATAAGGAAGGCTTACAAAGAGGACAAACCTAATTGTGAAAGAGAGGGAGAGAGGGTTGCAGAATTGAAGTCCTCTGTGAGATGGTTAATTTATAAGACCGGTGGTGGGGGTAACGTGACAGGCCGAGTAATGGTAAGGAATAGTTAGGAAGATTCCTTTGTCTCTCAGGTCAGGCAAGCACTCATGTCACTCAGTTCCATCTTCTATCTTCTTTTTCTCACTCTCCCGTTTTTTTGTCTCTCCTCCTTTGCGGATGTGCTTGTATCCCCATCCCTTACAGAAGTAATCAATCTTAATCAGCGCACGAATGCAATATTTGCCTTGACTCAGCGAGGGAACGGCATCTCTGAGCTGTGTCGCGTTTACACTAAAACCTAAGAGGTCTCTTAGCTCAGGGACACCTTATCACACGCCGTAACCTAGCGGTTTACAAAAGAATACATATTCTTTTACCTTTTATGTTTTCACTTTATGATTTCCTTCTGTTTTTTTATTCATGGTGAATCTGACAACACATCCTCTGTATCCTCTTGAAGCCACCCTTGCTCTCTCTCTCTCTCTCTCTCTCTCTCTCTCTCTCTCTCTCTCTCTCTCTCTCAGCCTCCCTCTTTCTGCCATCCCTCTCTATCTGTACCTCATTGCCAATGCAGGGCGCATAGCAGCGGCCATAGACTTCTTCGCGGAAACACCCAGCAGACAAGAAAAATGACGGCCAGCGCAATCTCATTTTCTGAGGGGCTGCAAGTCAGGCAGGAAATGGCTATTATTCCATCGACACTGTCGGTATTAAGTTATTTCCTTCTCTAAATACGAGAATGTTCATGAATATCTATTGAGTTCCAGGTGCAAGCGCTGGAGGTTTTGTCGCCACACACTTGGATGATTGCAGCCCTATATTCTGCCCGCTGCACCCTCACTTCTGAGATTGAAGTGAAAGACAATGGTAGTGGAAATTGGCTAATAAATCCAGAGGAGGCAAAGGGCTGTTTGAGCAATACGACCAGCTCATGCATGCTTTTTTTTTTTTTTAGGAGAATAAAACCTCTTGGCTTTTCCCAACCTTATGCTTTCCTAAAAGGAGACGACCTGGCTTAAATGGCTGAATTTCCCTGACCAAGCAGAGGCAATGGTCTTAACTGCTTTGCTTATGTTGTTAGGAATACCATTTTGCATTGTGGTCAAAGGGATGCCTCGCCATATCTACATGAACACAGCGACCATATTTCAAAAGAATGAGATTATACATTGCTGCTGATAAGTATGCCAGAGGCAGCAAGACAAAGGGCGAAGCATGGAAGGAGAAGAAGCTCATGACAAAACTAAAGCCCATTTGCATTTGTTCTGCAGGTGATTCTCACACTCTGCCGTTTGGCTGGGCGCTTTGTTTATCATGAATCAGAGCCATATAGCTGCCAGTCATGAGCGCCAAGAATGGAGGGCAGGAGAGCATAGAGCGAGCCGGGGAAAGCTGTAGGATGACGACCAGCAGCCAATCTAGGATTTGAGTGACCAGTCACCTCCCACTGCACAGCGACACAGAAGGCAGGCTGCTGAAAAAAAAAAAAATAATAATAATAAAAAATTAATAAATAAAAAAAGGGAAAGCTGGAGCTCTGCTTACATGTGTCCAGTCAGAGGCACTCCATTGTGGAGAGAAGACGGGGGCAGAATTGATTGAAGGTGGTGGACCATAAATGAAGGTATTGATTTTGGGGTCAGAGTCGCAGGATGAGGTCTTGAGATAAATTGAAATAAACATATCAATACATCAAGTATATTACACCATGAGCACATACACTTTCACAGATATATTATGAACCTTGTTTAGCCTAATAGATGCTTGATTAATGTACATGTAATAGCTTTCTATGGAACTAGATGAACTAGTCCAAATAAGACGTCATGTTTGATTAGGACCGTTTTAAACACTGCTCTTTGAGAGTAATTCGTCTCCTGATTTAATCGAATTAAGCATCACTCATTCATATTGCTCCCAGCAGTATCTGAAAAAATACAGCATGTGCTTTTTAACACTAGGTGTGAATTATTACCATTTTATCATTTATTACGCGTCTCTTTAAAGTGTGGTTTTACAACACAAATTTGAGAATAAAATGATTTTAATAAACTTCAGGTGTGACTGATACGAGTCCCAGTTTGAAATCGAAAAACGCATCTCATCTGCATAATAAAAGAATAAAGAGAACACTTTAAAGTGAACACTCAGGAAAGGTTAAAGTACTTCCAATTTATGGGTCAGAAGGAGACACTTTAGCTGGGAGAAGGGGAGAAATTACTTGGCTGGGAGACCAACAGAATCTCAGTGTAAAGACATGGCAGCCAATTAAGAGAAAGGTCAGACCATAAAAGAGGAAGCAGCACAGGAAAAGGCTCTGCAGACAACATCTCCTCCTTTTCAACTATCTCTCACTCTACTATCTATCTGCTACATGCAAAATGTCTTTATGTCTTTTATAATGACAATTTGTTTTATGAACCATGTTTCACAGATGATTATTCAGATGGATAAAAGTTTATGTCCACCTGCGGGGGAACTGGCAGACTGGTCCTGTTAAAGCGATGGTGTATATATAACAGAAAGTTTCTGAAAAGGATTTCAATAAACACTCTTTACACGAAAGGTCTGCAACACAGAGGATGATTTAGGTTGCTAAACCGAACCAACATGACTGCTTACAATCACCCTGTAGCATGTAAACCGGCCTCACAATCTCTCTTTTGTTTGAATAAATGTCATTGTATAAATACCTTCCCTCTATCCAGATTGTTTCCACATGAGGTCACTTAAAAACCAAACAAAAAATGAAGATGGAGAAAAATGGAGAAAAAAATAAAATAAATAAATAAATAAAAAATAAAAAATAACTACATGACCACACCATCATTTTCTGGTGACATATTTGGTAATAAACACATATTTCTTCAAAACCATTGCCTGAGGATGATTTCAACATCGAATCGGCTCGTTTCTGCTCAAATGCTAACTCGTGGCCTCACTCACTACCCAGTCCTTCTTCTTTTAATCCAAACAAAACATTAGTGAACAGTTCACAGTATACCTGTTAAGCGGCAGGATGGATTATGAACAGAAATACACATAAGTAATGTAACTTTTCACACAGCACGATCACATTTAAAGGGAAATGACCGTTTTTTACAACGTGAACCTTATTTCTGACATAAAATCCAACCCTTTACTCCCCCATATAGCTTTGGTGTCATTTGGAATCATTTGAAAAATATTTACATCCAGCAGAGCGCCATGTATATCCATATATTGGGAGTGACTGGGGCACAGAAACGCAGCCTCTAAATAATCTGCAACGAAACTTGTTCATTTCACCAATATTTTGTTATGATATGCTAGTGTTATCCCCCATTGAGTCTGGAGTTACCCGTTGTCGTGCAGTGGTTTGTTGTTCTATGGCCAGAAAAATATTCAGCCATGTTGCAGAAAAATAGCAGTAGCAAATTACAGGTAAACAAGGAGACCACTGTGGGTGGATGCGACACTCAAAGATGACATCATCCAGGTCAGAAGTTAGTAAGTCAATCTACAGACCCTGGATGATGAGAGCAGGTCACTCCGGACTCAACGGTTAATAGCACTAGCGAAATGAGCGTGGCAGATAATGGGTTACTTAGAACTTAGAAGCTGCATTTCAGTGCCCCAGTCACTACCACTATATGGATATATGCTGCGCTCCACTGGATCTAAATATCTTCCAAACGACTCCAAATGACACCAAAGTTATATGAGAGAGTGAACGATCGTATTTCGTGCCAGAAATAAGGTCCAAGTAGTAAAAAACAGTAAGTCCCCTATAAAGTTAATACAAAAAATGCATAGGTTAGAAACAGCATTTTTTACACATACAGCACATAGCGAGAGATATATTAATATTCAGTATGAAGACACAGTTTTGCTCTGTGTTTGGTCTTAACCAACTTCTGATGGAAGCCAGTTACTCTCTGGTTTTATCATCTTGGTTCAGATTGGATATATCTTAACAGTGGCCACAAACAGCTGTTTAACTGGAACTTAACATATTATACTTCATGAATGAAAATCTATATATTGGAGTGACTACCTCTAACACACCTTACATTCTAGCCACAGAAAGACAATATATCCTCATTATGAAGGATTGATAACGTTTTCCATTTGGTGCTAATGAACAGGTTGGGATTTAAACAGGCACTGTAATAATTGCAACTGCAGCACTTAGCTGTAATCTCCCTTCACAGATCTGTCTCCGAGCCAAGAGAAAACAGTTTGTGCATAAAATCCCAGCAGATTCACACACGCACAAACACACACACGCAGGTTGAGAATAATTTAATATGCTGACTGGCTGGTCAGGTGAAATGCCTCAGTGTGTTTTTTCGTGAACAATACTGAAATGGCTTGAGGACTAATAAAAAGGTTGCAGGTATTCTATTCTTTCTCGCGCTCCCTTTCTGCCTCACAGTGATTAATGTGTTCATGTACGAATTTCTGTGTCTGCATTTCAGAGCTCCAGACCTTCTGTTACTTCAGTGGCTTCAGGCCAGCCTCTCAACAACATCCTCACAGGTCGCTCCACAACACCAGCAGGAAGTGAGATCATGATGGCTGTGAAACTGTCTCATTTTGAAAGGCTTCAGATTCCTCCTTCCCACTCCCCTGGACACAGCGTTCGCCCTCACCTTGGAACCAGTCATCCATGGCATCCGTTCCCTGCCTCATTTGCCGAATATAGCTTCTGCTTTGTCCAAGTGGTGGCAGGTTGGGCTGGAGGAGTTGTCAGGTCCAGCTATTCTCAGAAAAAGGAAGGAGTGTACCTGGGAAATACAATCGGGAGGGTGTGAGGATGCCTTTCGTAGTCTTAGATTACATTTGCAGAGGTAATGAGACAGAACAAAAGCTGTCTAAAATCAAGCTGTTCGAATGTATTTCTCGTATACTTAACACTGGCTTTTTCCTTAATGTTCTTACCCAGAGGCTGAGAACCCAACAGTGATTATATTTTTCCTCTGTGAGAAACCTTGGCAAATGTGATCTCTCCAAATCTGCAATAAAATGACAACTACATAGTTTCTATTCAATAGTTCTGTTATATTTTTTATATTAAATTGGATCAATCTCTGTTAAACAACCAACTAAGCATCGTAATCTTTGGAGACCAACTCAAAGAGGCTAGAACACTGAAGTTCAAGTGTTTAGAGTTCTATCAATATGTGGAAACAGTGACATCTTGGCCTATCCTCACCTTCCACCCTCTTCCGAGCAGCTGGCCGGGCACATGGGCATGGGAGCGTGGCATGAGGAACGACATGTGTAATGGGAAGTGGCATGACAATTAGGGTGCTTATAGGGTGCTGGAGGTGAGCTGGGTGAGGATGCACAGCCTGCTGTACTAAAAACTGATAGCAGACAGTTTGTTGACATACAGTACATCAAAATGTAAAGCCCTAATTTCAGTCAGAAGTTAAAAAAAATATATTAAAATGACATATATCCAGATTAAAACCTTGTGTTGCATTATTTTATACGTGTCACATAATATTAATTAATTAATATGAAAGAATCTGGACATCAGGGACTAAGTACATTTCACAGTCTCATCATACTGAGGCTCGATGCCAATTACATTCGCAGGGACTTACTGCCAAAAAGGACACGGCAACAACCAGTCAGAAGAGTGTGAAATAGATTGAGGGAGGGAAATCAACACCTTATTAAAAAAAAAAGAAAAGAAAAAAAAGCAGAGACAGAAAAAACCTTAGCATTTTTTACTCAAAGGTATAACAGCCCTTGGCAGCTCTTTGACCTCTGCAAACCACTTTCTTTCCTCTACCGTGAAAAATCCTGGGAGGTGACAGCATCCTGACACCCTGTCACCTTTCTGCTCTCTCTTCGCGGCGCTTCGTAGCTTTATCCAGAGCTGATGGGATAACAACCAGCACTGTCCTGTCTGGTGCCTCTGTCTCTTTACGCCCCCTCTTATTTTTCAACAGCAGCTTTGGGGACTGTCATCAGTTGAGGTGACAGTTTTTCCATTGTTGGTACAAGTTGGTATTGATCAAATGGTGTGTTGAAAATTAGTTTTCACATCAGTAACTTCACTATTTCATCAGTATTTTCATGCTGTTTCACTGTTGGACTCAAACACTCTTCCTGTATGCTGTTGTTTTTTCACAGCCACACTCACTCACATATGCATATATCCATACGTATATTACATACGTACGTGCTTTTTTTTAAGCCCATATCTGAAGTTTCATATACCAAGAGAAGCAAGAGCCTTGCATGGTTGCATTTACATGAAAGAATGTGAATTTTGTTTTACTAACAAGGCATCAGGTAAAACAGATAGTTGGGAACAAGATCTTGTTTTTTTTTCTATGAGGGGTAGGGTTAGTTTCAATAAAAATACATCCTACACATATAGACACACGTTGCATGTTAAAATACAGAATTTGACTTCACATTGTTACTGCCCGTCCAGGATAAAAGTCGGTCCTGAAGTTTTTAAACTCAGGGTCACTTGCATTTCACTAACATGGGCCACTCTTGTTAAAATGCTGAAAAATACATGTGAACCGATAAAATGCACGTTTTGGGTTGCATTTATGGGACTGTAGCCCGAGTAAAATGCAAGCTGTTACACAGTCAGTGGAGACTGCTAAGTAGATAAAAGTGGGAGCTTATATCTCTGCGTATCCCCAGTGTGCCGTGTGGAAACAATACAAAGCCAATAAGGAAGGGAAAAAAAGTGGGAGCTTGTATGATCAGAAAAGCTGAAAAATGTGGCTGCTCGTAAAGGCCGATTTATGGTTGCACAGGGTGGCCCGAGAACGTGCACACACTTTAGGAACTGAGAAAAGATGATCCTTTGCAGAATGTGGAGCACAGCACAGACGTAGCAGGTATACAGGATATTTTTATAGCACATAATGGCACGTTTGTAGAAATGTTGACTTTTGACCACTGAATTCTAATCTGTTCATTACTGAGTCCAAATGGATATTTGCACCAGAAGTACTGAAATATAAAGTTTACAAGAATGGGAATGAGATGTGAAGTCACAGTGACCTTGCCATCGTATCACTGTGCACACAAATATGAATGGTCTTGCTCTTTACAGACACAATGAAACGTCTACCCACTGGTTCACACAAACGTACTGAGACTCACACACCAGCACCAAGCACTGGTAGCAACCTGGGGTTCAAGGATACTTAGGCATGTAGTCCACGCAATGAGGACTGAACGGATAACCCTCTGGTTCAACGACAAACTGCTCTACCTACTGAGCCTCAGCCACCCAAATGTTGTTTCCAAGTGAACATGTGTTTCCTCAAGGAGCTCTTGAGACATGGGAACGGGCTAAACGGAAGGCTGGACAACCCAAAAAAACACAGTGCCTCTGGCCACGGCTGTCGCTTTACAGAGGCATACAAATCTGAGGGTGTAGCAATAGAAACAAACACGCTTACCAGACCTCAGCAGACTGCTCGAGGCTTGTGGCTTGTGGCGAAACTGGCTGCTACTAGCATGAAGCCAAGTTGCAATGTGCGTAGTGTACGCTGTCAATGAAGAGTCCACTGCTCCAGGACTCTAAGGGACATAGGAAAAGATAGCACTGTCACAAAGAATGTCAAGTATTTGCAAAAAGACCTTGAATGTAGGCCCACACAGTTCAGCAAAACATGAATATGTGAAAGAACCAGTAACATGCATTCATCATGTCCAGTACCTGTAGGAGATGCCGGTAAACCTTTGGAGAAAAGGTGTTTTTCAGTAAAGGATATATGATAAATGATAGGACTAAATACTAAGTGATAAATCTAAAGGTAAAATGCCATCCTGAAAGTATTTTTTTCTGCTGGCTCTGCTAGCTGTTTTAGTCTACCCATGTAAGAACTGTACAGTATGGGGGCCATGCTGTTCTTTAGACAGCAGAGCAGAATGGGAGGTTACGGTACAAAGGCCTCACTCTAGGGGTCTAGGGTTTTGGCAGCAGTATGTGTTTACATTGTAATTAGGACTTAATTGTCCTAATTAGAATCCCCGAACCCTGATTACTCAGAGCCTTGCTACCTGCTGAGCCAAACGACCTGACTCCGCTTCAGTCATCAACCTAGACACTCTGCATAATCCTTGCTCCAAGAACATGGTGTAATATTCAGATAATTTTCAAAAGCGTTCTGATGACTGTGAAGGGACTACTCAACTCTACTGCCCAGGGAGCACTGACAAAAATGGATTTCCTGAAAATGTGTTTCTTGCCTTAGGCCAAGAGCAAAGAAAATCATATACACGCGCCTGTATACAGAAAAGGAATCCTTTGTCGCAAACTGCACCCTGCAGGACTCCTCTATTGATTTTTATTGAGCATATTTTATTAGGTCAATTTTCATACCTTAGCATCACATTGTCTTTCTTTCCCCCGACATGTCGATCTCCCTCTCTGTCTTCTCCAAAATCAATGTTATGGGCATCTGTCCTGGCCTCGGTGGAGGTGGTGAGGTGGGGGACAACAAGTGGAACATAAACACACCTGTCTCCCTCACCCTTTCTACAGTGTACCTACCCCCATGAGACCACTGGGCAGAAGGACCCATCAGCGGTCCATCTGAGCCCTGTAACCGACATTGCCAAGCCCAGTCCCCAAAAGACCACAGTGGGCTGACACTCCAAATGGTGTGTGGGGATACTGGGCAGGCTGCATGGCTAGCTGGCTGCGGTGCTGGAAGGAAGCACAGAGCATGTCAAACCCCAGCCAGTCTCTCCTGAGGTCCCACACGGCTGGACGGGCCTGCCGCTTTCCGACACAAGGGGATGCATCGATTCACAGCCAAGTCATGAGAGGCTTCCTCACATCAGTGAAAGCAAGACTGGATCATAGCTGAATGTGAGCAGAGCCTTTCAACTGTAATTTGTGACATATTTCTCATACTTCTACTTCCCGGAAAACTACTTTTGAGTTTTTGTTATTTGGATGCGATGCAGATCAAGGCTGCAGGTTTAGCCAAGGCATTTAGTTATGAATTGGAAACATTTACAGAGACGTTACCCGTATCCTTAAATTTTGGAAAATTGGTTTTAGCTAAGGCATCAGTATGTTGTTTTAGTTTGGACATGCAATTATCCGTAAAGAATTATGCACACAAGAAAATGGAAATTCAAATTTGACCAGTTTGTATTGCCTAGAAGCCAGGAAATGTATTTGATACCCGAGCTCATGTTTTTGTGCAGAGGTTACTATTCACTTCAGTGAATTTTGGCACCGCAATCTGCTTTCACCACAGCGGGACTTATAAAGGACACTAGCAAGCCAGGTCGAAGCTAGATAACCTAGTTGCAAGAAGTCACTTCCCAACTGCAATTGAACTTAAATAGGTCCTCTCAAATGTTGAACAGGGACCGACCTATCACCAAATGAGTGTATAGACCACTGATGAAAGTGTTTTAATATTTATATATTTGCATTACAGTGGCAAGGTGGTTAGCACTGATGCCACACAGTGAGAAGGTCCCGGGTTCAAATCCATGGGCAGCCTGTGTGGAGTTTGCATGTTCTCCTTGTGTCTACGTAGGTTCTCTCCGGGTACTCCGGTTTCCTCCCACCATCCAAAGACATGCTCATTAGATTAACTGGTGATTCTTAATTGGCCATAGGTGTGAGTGTGAATGGTTGTCTGTCTCTGTGTTAGCCCTGCAATGGACTGGTGACCTGTCCAGGGTGTACCTCGCCTCTTGCCCAATGACAGCTGGGATAGGTTCCAGCAGACCCCACGACCCTTAACAGGAATAAGTGGTTACAGATGAATGAAGAATGAATATTTGCATTACAAAATAAGTGTCTGTGGTGACATTCCTCTCAAAAAGCTGTATTAACTTCTTGACAATGTAATCTCTACAACAGTTTCCAACATTCTGCAGCTGCAGTGTCGCATTAAATGTATCTGGAAAAACTCAAGTAGTATTATTATTTTAGTAGTCACATAAGATGCAGCGCTCTTGTTAGTGAACTTAGCACTTACTACTATCCATCAGAAATGTGGCTACAAAACAAGATCACAGTCATCTTTGGCATTTTAACAGCATTCAGAAATATTTCAGGGAGCTTTAGGTGACAGGCTGCAGAGATAACCAACACTTCTGATGATGGAAAAGGCACAGACAGTGCTTGACGCCTTTATTAAAACGACAACAGCTTAAACCAGCTGTCCCCAATCTTCTGTGGCCTGCAGTCATAAACCACATTTGCTGTTAACATCAGTTTTTATGAGTGTCGCCAAATCAATAAAGGCCAGAATATTTGAGATTTAAATTGCTTTAGTTGGTCAAAACAGGGTGGAATTTGTTTGTATTTATCCTACTGTTGTCAAGACTAAAATATGTATTCTTTTCTATTTAAATTTTCTAGGTTACGTACATTAACTAACAAATATGGTCCAATCCTTCAGCTTGTTTGACCGCACAGGGCCGTGCAACATATTGCTGACATTTTGAAACCTGTTGAAGTAGTCAGTGACCAGCAGGTATAACAGTCTTCTCTGCGTACATGCAGAGACATAAATCTTTTACACAGATGTGTCTGAAACACAGATTAACCCAGCACGAGAGTTCATGCTCTACACGGTGCAGGTGTGTGAGAATGAAAACACTCTATTGTTTAAAACACATCTCGTTTCTTCTTTTGTGGAAAACGGAATAGATCAAAGTAAAACATGGGGACGGTCTCTCAGCGTGGGCTCGGTGCTCAGCCCACACCACTCACATCATTTAATGAACCAAGTCCTCTCACTAATGAGGCCAGCAAAGGACTCGAGGGTCAAGTCTTCTGTCTCCGTCTCTCTCTCTTGCGCACACAGTCTCCCCTTACACTCTCTTTTAAAGCTCTCTTTAAAAAAATAAAAAAATAAGTAGTAGCAACATTTAGAGGCTCTTAGTTAATTAGTAAGGACAGGTCAGAGTCTCTCCATTAGACTTAAGTTCATTAACCTACGATGACACCAGGCAATGAAGATCCTCTTTAATGTCACATTACTGAGGGAAATCACACCTTGATGGGAGACGCCATGGCATAGAGACACCATCTGCTTCTTTTTTTTACCACAAGGATAAAATAGTGTGTTACCTGTTAAGATAAATTACAGCAGCTTGAGATCAGCTGAGTAATGTCTGTGGCTACTATAACCCACATTTAGATCCAGCACAATTCATTTGACATATCAAAACATTTCTTGTTATTTCTGACCGATTGCTGTTGCTGTTATCAGCTTCTAGATTTGCCTTTAAACCCTCTTAAGTTGTAGCCTCGGTGAAGCAGAGTATGGATTTAGACAACCAGTCAGCATTTTAAGGCTTCTGTCGTGGCACGAGGACATCCTTGTAATTTTTAATGTAAGGCATATTAGCATAAGTGTTGCTGTTCAGTCTGAAGTAGACATTCTGGTGATGAACCATGCATCTGCACATCTAAAGGCGTCCTTCATTTAGAGGCATACACAATCACAAGGAAATAATGCCCACAATGCACACACACACACAATCAGATTCTCCATCTCTGCAGGTGCTGTCAGGGGCCCACTCTTCAGCCTCCTATCTTTTCCCCGGCTCTCCTCTCCTTCCTTTGTTCCCAGACTGCACACCGTCATGTCCAGGTCTTGCCTCTGGGGAGTTCAGCCTGGCAGGAGGCTTGTTTTCAGAGCTTTGCTCTTTTTTCCTCTCCTACTCTTTTCCTTTCTCCTTCCTGGCTTTTTTCGTTTGTACCGGTGCTGGCTAATTACCGGCGCATTCTCCTCCTGCCAACAGCGTGCTGCTGCTGTCGAGCTCCTGCCCGCCTCTCACCCTCCCCGGCACCGCCGCTATACCGCCTCCTCCCCCACTCCTCTGTTTCTCTCTTCCTCCTCAGTAGAAGTGAGCAGAGGAAAGAGGTGGAGGGGAGGGCCAGGGTACAGATGTGTATTAATGAAGCAGTGAAGGGCAGGGGGTGACTCATATGTAAAAGGGGAGGATGAGGGGTGGATAATGAAAAATGCAAAAACTAATATGATTAATGAAAAAAAGTTATTGAAAGGGGACAAAACGCAGGTAATAGTGAATATCGGGGGAGAGCACGCTGACAGTGACCGAGAGGGAAAGGAAGGCGGGGGAACGCTAGATGCCGGTGTACTCCAAAAAAGGTTTTATTAAAATGTTCTTTAAAACAACATAAAATCCACGGTTAAAACCTTAAAAGGTTTTAAAAAAAAACAAACAATAAAAGCCACGTTAAAAGCAGTCCACTCTCAGGAGACGAACATAATCCGACGAACGGCCAAACCGGGGGCCACGGCGTCTTAGGGGAGGTGGCGGAGGTCTACCGCTGGGCCCAGTTCCAGCGCTTCGGCTGCCAGCTACAGCGACCGTCCGGGAGGCGCCTGGAACACATAAAAACGCAGGACCAGTACGGGTGCACACAATGCTACCACGCCGTCACAAACCCACACGTCTGAGCGTTGCTAAATCCCAAAGGGGTACTTACCCGCCTGGCAGAGCGCTATGCTCTGCCGCTGCGAGTAATCCAAGTCACAACGCTCAGGGGTTCCTTCTTTTTGTGGATCGGCGTACCCGCTACCTGGCTCCTGTCAACTCCTGTCAACTCCTGTCAGCTCCTTCGCGTGGCGTCCCGTGTTCCGGCCTTCTTTCCGCTCCTCACTAATCCCGTGACGCCACTTTTATTTCCGGGGCGAAACCCTCTGCGCTCCTCCGATTGGTTGAGCGCAGAGGGCGGAACCCCCCCAGGTGCGGCTACTCAAACAAAAAGGTGGTTGCAGGAAGTCATAAAATCACAGGCATGCATTAAAAACAAAACCATTAAACAATCAAAACACAACACAAATGCATGCAAGGAAAAAAAAATACATATATATATATAAACAAGCATAAAAAAATGAAACATTCTTCCTGCCCCCTGACATTTCACCACACCTTAATGTTGGCAGTCCCTGCAACATTGTCAATCCTTATATCTCACTGGGGGTTGTCCAAAATTTGCCCTTGTGGACCGTCGTGGTTCAGATTCTTCTCTCACAGGCGGCATCCCTACAGGCCTCGGGGGAAACCCATACATCAGTGGCAAGGGAAGCTCCTGAGCCTCTGCAGATGCTAGAGCGGTCGGTGGAGGAGTCTCTGTAGTGGGGGCCGTACACACCTTTAGTGCATTTCGGTGAACAGTCTGTACCCGGCCACCCTTCTCTGGTTGAACCCGATACACTAACTTGGTGTCTCCAACCTGTTCAAGTACAACATGAGTCTCTGGGTTCCACCAAGTACACAATTTCCCTTGTCCATGTCTTGTCCTGTTTCGAAGCCACACTCTCTCTCCAGGTATTAAAGGTAAAACTCTGGCCTTACGGTCATAGTGCCTCTTATTTTGAGAGGCTGCCCTGTCCATCTTCTGTTTAGCAAGGTTGTATGCTACACATAACCTTTCCTGATGATGGTAAACCCACCCATCTACATTATGTCTCATCTGCTGAGGCCCAACACCCAACCCAATGTCAACTGGGAGGCGCAAGTGTCGCCCAAACATGAGAAAGGAGGGCGCGTAGCCCGTGGAGCTGTGGATGGTGTTATTATATGCATGTACTAATTCAGGTAAGTACTCAGGCCAATGGCTTTGCTTATCAGCCTCAAGGGAACGGAGCATGTTCAGTAGGGTCTGATTAAAGCGTTCTGCACTCCCATTACCAGCAGGGTGGTATGGGGTAGTACGACTCTTTGTTATACCATAGGTATTACACAGCTGTTTCATTAAAGTAGACTCAAAATTTGGTCCCTGGTCTGAATGAAACCTAGCAGGGCAGCCAAAGGGTTGGATTATTTGGGTCCACAAAGCTTTAACTGTGGTCTCAGCAGTTTGGTCTCGTGTGGGAATGGCCCAAGCATAGCGGGTAAATAAATCAGTGGCTACCAAGATGTTTGGGTGAGTGTCTGCGTGGCGACCTAGAGACAAGAAATCTAAACCTACAACTTCAAGGGGGTATGATACTGCAATGGGTTTTAGCGGGGCTCGAGGCTCAACTCTCTCCCGTTGCAGGCTGCAGGCGACACAACCCTGCTGGAGCTGACGTACCTCCCCCTCCATGTCTGGCCAGTAGAACCGTTGACGGATTCGGGTAAGTGTCCTTTCCATTCCAGCATGGGCAGTGGCTTCGTGTACGCTCCTCCACACCTCCTGGCTCCTAGAGCTGGGACACACAATCTGGTTCCGTACTTCGTGAGTGTGAGGATCAAACACTCTGCGACATAGGATTTTACCTTCAATGTGCAGCCTCTTCCATTGCTGCAACAGTCTCCGACCCCTGAGAGACAGGGCCTGATGCTCCGGTCTCCCAGGTCGTACATGCGTTTCCACATACCTTTTGACAGCACATATATCTGGGTCGCTAGCCTGTGCTTCCTCCCACTCGCTGCCAGCCCCTACCTCCTGGTCTCCTTCAGGGGTCAACTCAATAGTGGCCGTCACTGGAATACACTCCATGCCAGGTGCAGTGCTAGCTTCACCTGTGGGCAGGGGGTTAACTGGACATCTAGACAGTACATCAGCATTAACATTGCTCTTACCAGAGCGATACTTGATTTCAAAATTGAAAGAGGAAAGCTGTGCAACCCAGCGTTGTTCCACTGCACCTAGGCGAGCTGTCTGCAGATGGGCCAGAGGGTTATTGTCAGTGTACACAGTAAAATTTGTTCCAGTCAGATAATCTTTGAATTTTTCTGTCACAGCCCATTTAAGGGCCAAAAGTTCCAATTTGAAAGAGCTGTAATTGGCATCGTTTCGTTCGGTTGGATGTAGGCTACGGCTTGCGTAAGCTATTACGCGTTCTCGTCCCTCCTGGACCTGAGCCAACACCGCTCCCAGTCCCTGGTTGCTGGCATCTGTATAAACGGTGAACTGGAGGGAATAATCAGCATAGGCCAAAACCGGTGCCTGTGTTAGGGCTCTTTTAAGTTCAGCAAAGGATGTCTGACACTCTGGGGACCAATTCACCTTCTGGGCCTCAGACTTCTTGTTAGCTGGGATTCCAGTCAGCAACTGGTTCAGGGGCCGCGCAACCTTAGCAAACCCGGATACAAATCGTCTGTAATATCCAGCTAGTCCAAGGAAAGCTCGTACCTGTTTGATGGTGGTGGGGACAGGCCAATCAAGTACAGCGGAAATTTTGTCTGGGTCAGGTTTCACACCTGTTGAGTCCACAACATGGCCCAAAAACTTCACTTCAGGTTGCAGCAGTTTGCACTTGTCCAGCCGCAGTTTCAGGCCATGTTGCCCCAACCTCTCCAAAACCTTGTCTAAATGTTGCAGGTGTGAGGTGAAGTCAGGTGAATACAGGATGATGTCATCTAAATACACAAGTGCATAGTCGGACAGCTGACCACTCAAACACCGCTGCATTAGCCGCTGGAACGTAGCCGGCGCATTGCAGAGGCCGAATGGCATACGCTCAAACTCGAACAGGCCCAGTGGTGTGGTAAAGGCAGTCTTCTCTCGATCAAGGGGGTCCATCTCAACCTGCCAGTAGCCGCTGGCGAGGTCAAGAGTGGAAAACCACTCCGCTTGGGTCAGGCTGGTGAGGGTCTCTTCAATCCTAGGTAAGGGAAAAGCATCTTTATGAGTCACAGCATTCAACTTTCTATAATCTACACAAAATCTCCAGCTGCCATCTTTCTTCCTCACCAGTACTATGGGCGCTGCCCACGGACTACAACTTTCCTTGATGACCCCAGTTTCAAGCATACCTGAAAGTAGCGTCTTCATCTCCTTATACATAGCCGGGGGTAGGGGGCGATACCGTTCTCGGACTGGTGGGGCATCACCAGTGTGTATTTGATGCTGTACGAGGTTTGTACGTCCAAAGTCCTCCTCATGTTGTGCAAAGACATGTCTCCACTTTAGCAGGAGGGCGCGTAGCTCCTCTTGTTGCCGTTCTGAAAGATCTGGTCGGTCAGCAAGGCTGCTCACCTCTTTTGGCAGTTCCCGTTCAGGTCCATCAGCTGCTGTATTCACCGATGCCACCTCCACGACACCATCATCCTTCAGGGACAGGTTCAGGTCGTCTGGGCCATGCACGTCCGCCTCCTCAACATGGTACAGTTTGCCGAGCTTCTGATATCGGCCTATGGTCAGATAATAAGAGTGCGGGTTGCAAATCCTCACCGGAACTCTGCCATCTCTTACCATTGTTAGTGTCCGTGCTACTCCCATGCTGCCGTCTCCAGGCAGTGCTTCCAGGAGAGCACAGTAGTCCTTGCCTTTGGGGCCCCTCCTGGTTCGGCCCCACACTAATAGCTCACTCTTTGGAGGGACTCTGATTAGGCATCGGCCCGCTGGTCGTACATAACCCAGCAACCCATCCTCTGTCATGGTGGCCTCGATGCGACGGCAGGTGGCAAACGCATCTCTCCAGGCTTGGTGGCTCTGCAGATTCAAAGGGGGAGAACCAGTCTCTGCGGACCGTTTAAAAAGAGCATTCCAACACGATTTCACAACATTCATTCCCATGACAAGGGGGTGTGTGCAGTGTTCATCCTTGGCTATCACAACCCCCCGTCCAGGTATAGCAATACCCTCCACTTCCATGTCTAGCACAGCATAGCCTGTGTAAGGAAGCTCAAGGCCATTGGCCGCCCTCAATCTAAAAAACACAGGCGTTTTGCCACACTTCAATTGAGGGAAGTGTTGCTCAAAGAGACTTTGTTGCATCAATGTTACTTGAGACCCAGTGTCCAACAATCCAGACAGTTGGACTCCCTCAATTTTAACTGGGATAGATGGACAAGTTCCGATAAATGCCTCAGTGGCCCTATTCTCCTCTGGTGTATGCTTAACCCCCGCCCCTCGGACCTCAGCAGCAGGGATGGTTAGTTTAAAGGTTGCTGGGAAGCTACCGATTGCCTACAAAATCTTGCAATGTGACCTGCTTGTCTGCACCGGCGACAAATGGGCCTACCTCGTTCATCCCAACTGTTTGGGTGGGCAGTCAACCGTTGTTGCTCCCTCACAGTTTGAAGAGGTGGCTGCGGCACAACGCTGGTTGGTTGGATGAGTGGTTTGATCTCTCTCAACAGTTCCTGAGTAATGCCGGCCATTTGCAATCTTACATCCTCCATTATCTCTCGCTTCAGGGTCTCTTTCCAGCTGACATCCTGCGTCTGAACAGATACACCTGGGTTACTCACAGATGCACATATTACCTCAGGCCTTGGGCTCCCACTCTCCGAATCCAATAGCAATGCTTCCTGATGAACCGCAGCGAAGGTTTCAGCTGGGTTGCGGCGGACGTAGACCTTCAAAGTTTGGGCCAGGGGGCCCTCACGTAACCCCAGTAGTAGCTGGTCTCTCAAGGCAGTATCAGAGGGGGCACCATCTGGGTCATGTCGCCGCAGCCTACAATGCAATTCTCGTAGCCTAAGGACGTAAGAGGGCACCGTTTCATCTGGCCTCTGGACACAGCTAAAGAATTGAGACCTTAGCACAGGTGTAGGGGTTTTATCACCATACAGTGAGTCTAAATACGAAAAGACTTTACGAATTTGGTCCCTTTCGCCCTCGTCTAAAACACTAATCTGGCGCTTAGCTTCCCCAGCTAATGTACCCAAGACGATATCGACCTTCCTGGCTTCTACCAAGTCTTGCGTGCCCAACAAACCTTGTATTTGTTCCTTCCAGTCATTGTATTTTAATTCGTCACCTGGTCCCTTGAACTTTGGTAACCAAGGGGCGCCAGGGTACACCGGCATCATCATGGCCGCCTCCTCTCCTGGTCACCGCAGGTGCTCTAAACCCCGATCCTGCCGACAACGCCAAAATCTGTAAAAGGGGAGGATGAGGGGTGGATAATGAAAAATGCAAAAACTAATATGATTAATGAAAAAAAGTTATTGAAAGGGGACAAAACGCAGGTAATAGTGAATATCGGGGGAGAGCACGCTGACAGTGACCGAGAGGGAAAGGAAGGCGGGGGAACGCTAGATGCCGGTGTACTCCAAAAAAGGTTTTATTAAAATGTTCTTTAAAACAACATAAAATCCACGGTTAAAACCTTAAAAGGTTTTAAAAAAAACAAACAATAAAAGCCACGTTAAAAGCAGTCCACTCTCAGGAGACGAACATAATCCGACGAACGGCCAAACCGGGGGCCACGGCGTCTTAGGGGAGGTGGCGGAGGTCTACCGCTGGGCCCAGTTCCAGCGCTTCGGCTGCCAGCTACAGCGACCGTCCGGGAGGCGCCTGGAACACATAAAAACGCAGGACCAGTACGGGTGCACACAATGCTACCACGCCGTCACAAACCCACACGTCTGAGCGTTGCTAAATCCCAAAGGGGTACTTACCCGCCTGGCAGAGCGCTATGCTCTGCCGCTGCGAGTAATCCAAGTCACAACGCTCAGGGGTTCCTTCTTTTTGTGGATCGGCGTACCCGCTACCTGGCTCCTGTCAACTCCTGTCAACTCCTGTCAGCTCCTTCGCGTGGCGTCCCGTGTTCCGGCCTTCTTTCCGCTCCTCACTAATCCCGTGACGCCACTTTTATTTCCGGGGCGAAACCCTCTGCGCTCCTCCGATTGGTTGAGCGCAGAGGGCGGAACCCCCCCAGGTGCGGCTACTCAAACAAAAAGGTGGTTGCAGGAAGTCATAAAATCACAGGCATGCATTAAAAACAAAACCATTAAACAATCAAAACACAACACAAATGCATGCAAGGAAAAAAAAATACATATATATATATAAACAAGCATAAAAAAATGAAACATTCTTCCTGCCCCCTGACATCATACACAGGGAGAGCGAGCGAGCGGGAAAGAAGAGCGAGAGGCTATTTGCATGCAGAGACAACGAGATTCACCACTTCTACAATGCCTTTCTTTTGCTCTCCCTCTATCTCTGTCTGCTTCTCTCTCCCTCCAAATCCTCTTCCCATCATCCCGCATTCTCTCACTTTTTTAGCTCTCTGTCTCTCTCCCCCTCTCTCCCCTTCCCTCTCCCTCTCTCTCCTCTACCTCCTGCCTCTCTCCTTTGCTCTCCGGCTTGCTGCCACTGCTGATTTGAATAATTCAGCACAAGCCGGTATTCTCCAGGGCCCTATTGTCTGTGCGTGGCAGGAGAATGAGAAGGAGAGAGATAGGGAAGGAGAGAGAGAAAAGAGAGAGAGAGAGAGGATTGCAGGGCAGTCCGTGAGTGTGTGTGCGTGAGTGTGTAAATGGCGGAGGGGGGGAGGTGGGAGGTCCATCCTGCCTCCTTTCACCTAGCTGTGGCGTAAATCAGCGCTAATGAGGCAGAGGAGGAATACCTATGCCTCATAACAGACTACAGAAGCCTTTGCCATGCAAGCACACCAAGGCACAAAGGTAGAGCCACATTTAGCAGTCTACGTGCATACAACACCTCTATAACCTTCACTGCTCTGCTGTGTTTTGGTTATTGACTTGTTGCTAACCCTCACTCCCGTGTGTGCACTACTCGAACGCATGTTCAATGTCATCCTGCAGGAAGAGACGCATTAGCAGAGAGAGAAATGGTGCCAACAAACCCAAGAAAAACCATCAGTGGAGCTGGTCAGTAGCGCCGTTGTTAAGGCTGCATGTCAGCGAGCTCTAAAAGTTGTTATCATGTTTGAATTCATCACAGTGAATTCATGATGCAAAGATAACTAGAGAAAAACAAATGTGATTACAGCTTTGTCACTGACTAATTGCTGGCAAAAAAGGAAACACTTTTTTTTTGTTTGTGCTCAAAATGAGCAAAAAGTTTCTCCAACATTAAATACTGCAAACACACAACGCAAGATCTAAAAATGTTTTCTCTGGGAATGTGTGCGTCTCCTCTCTGGAGGTTTTCTGATGTAACACATTTGTCGTAACACTTTGGCCATTTGTAGTTTTTACAGCTGCAAGAAGGAGAGCAAGAGCCGCATGTTTAATTTAGTATGAAAGAGGAGGTTTGCCGGCTCATCACAGCCCATAATTTGACTTTTCCACCCTTGTCAGAAATAGACCATCAGCATCCGAAAGAACCCTAAAACGGCAGAGGCCAAACCCAAACTGCTGAGTGCATGAGACACAACAGATGCCCTCTCATTCTGTCTCTTTTGCTTTCAAACCTTCACCCCTTTGTGTTACCATCCAGCCACTGGTTCACATAAGGGAGGGGACAAGAAACTGTCCCGTCCATGGGAACTTCCCCCAACACCAGGCGCACAACAGTGGCTGGACTCAGATCAGCTGAATGTGACAAAGCTCCAGAGACTGTAGTCTACACTGCAGCATCTTCACACCCTACTGGTGATTTGTTCCCATAAGAAAATATGTCAGTAATAGCTACACCTTCATGAATATGGACCAATGTGGAAGCTTTGTACTGTCAGTGACTTCAGTCAAGTACCTCTCTCTTAGGAGATGACATACTATCCCGTCAGATGTAGGGTTTTTAGAGTCTCAAAAAAAGAGAGGAGGAAAAAAAGAAAAGAAAAACATATAATGTCTAGACATCAAAGGGATGACGCAAATGTTGTGAAAGGGCTTTCTTTTGTAAGTCTTGTGAACTTGCTGTCAGGCGTGGGTAAAATGTGCATTTTAACGTTTGGGAGTGTAGATTCAAAACTAAGTATTGCACATTATTTCTCTCATAGCTTTAGCTCTATATTTGGCTCCTGTGGGTGAAAAACTCAATAAAAACAACGGGCATGGGGGAGGCACAATCACAAGTTGTTGTTGTTTTTTTATTTTATATAGAGGCACTGATTCCCTGGGTACGTTTTACAACTGTAATAATGTAATCTGGGGGACATTTATTGGGTTATTTATCTGAAATAACAAGCTAACAACATGTTAGATAGGCTCAATTAACCAGCAAATCACATAACCAACGTAATGTCTGCTTATTTGCTATTCTCCTCCCACATCTAGTTAAGAAACCAAAAGGGGTGTTTGTTATAATTCAGGAAAGGAGGAAGATTTTACCTCATCAGGCTTGAATGAATATACCCAGTACACCGGTCACATAATCATCTCCAGGAATTTTTCTTAATGAATCAAAGTCTGTCCCTGGAATAATTTAACTCAATGAGAAGAAGACTAACCTTTCGCCGTTTGCACTCTGGGCCCTCTCACTCTCTCCGAGGTCCCCCATCACTTGCTTTGCCAAAAGCATTGACTGGAGGAGGGTGGAATTCCTCAAGGCGCACTGCGAATGTGAAGGAGAGCGAGTGAATGAGAGGGGAAAGAAAGGAGAGCTGTAATACATGTATGGGCATCACGGTTTAGCTGGTGTCTCATGTCGGGTCAGCCATCATCGCCGCCATCAGGGAGTTATATACATAGAAAGAAAGAAAGAAAGAAAGAAAGAAAGAAAGAAAGAAAGAAAGAAAGAGGTTTTCAACATCTGTTATGCAGCTGGGAGTATTTCTAAGGGACGCCAGGAGAAAAAGGAATTAAACACAAGGAGGAGGAGGAGGGGTCGTTCAGAGAAGGCTGGGAGAGAAGACAAACACGGGATCCAACATGGCTGGACTGGATTAAAATGGCTGGAGTGAAGGAACACCTTTTTATTTGCACAGTCAGAATAACCATTTTTTTATATTCATGCCTGATCTATCTGGTGTGATTAACTTTTGGAAGTCTGCATGCAAGTCTAGATCAGAGCAAGATTTTCACGAGGAAAACCCTCCAGTAATAAAGGTGAGGTAATTTGCACACTGAGTTAACTTTCACATACTAAGTTTTACACTTACAACACATTGGGGTTAATGTAACAGTAATCTGTTGCTGATGAATACAACGCCATCTTCCTGACAGCAGCTTCTCAACAGCTGTAAAGTGGCAGTGAAAACAGGGCCACACACAAGCACTGTGCAGCGGAATGAAAAGCCAGCCACAAGCCTGACCGAGCTGCGTCACTCCTACAGACCCTGACAGTAATCAGGAGGAGAAGTGAGTGCTGAGGAAGTGTCAACAGAAACAAACCCTGTGCTTCGTTTGGGCCAGATTGAACTGATAGCTCATTGCCAGTGACATAATTTAGATGAATGGTGGGTGCAATCCATCAGAAGAGTATCGCTGGTGTGAGTGTGAGCGCGGGGAAGAGGAGGGGTACGACCCTCTCAGCGCTCGCCTGCCAGTATAGGTATCCCATTACCCTACACCTGTTAACAACACCAATCCCCTTGTATAAACAGTAAAGTGATCTTTTTATCAAAGGCAGGGGGACAGAAAAAGACGGACGGAGAGAATGAGACAGAAGAAGAATGTGGAGAGAATGGGAAAGGAAAGGAAAGAGGAAAGAGAGGATAAAGCAGGGGGAATAAAGAAATGTTTTCTTGTTTGATTCTGAAGAGACTAGCACCTCTGGACATGATGGATGAACCCAGGGTCTGGAGAGACAAGTCATGGACAGATGGCTCAGATACACACAATCCAGTCACAACACAGCAGACTCTACACTAAATCAAGAGGGACATCTAGTGGTGCAGAGTGTAACTCCCCCACGGCTCTGGATTCTTCCCTCAGGAACTGGTGGATCATTTTATCCAAAACTCTCAAGAAAATGTTTAAAAGAGCTCAACGGAGTGTGTCATTTTAGCTCGCTGCAAATATAAACGTCTCCATAAAAAAAAATAATAATAAATCTCAATGAAAAAATGGCATTATTCACATTCTACATACAAATAAATTAAAATATATACGCAGCCTTTTAACATTCTGTGCGAAAACAATCTGAAAATCTTAATCTGGGCTTCATGTACGAACATTTTCTTCAGATCTTTTCTTGTGTTGCTTGAAGAAGTGCAGCTGCAGATATAGTTTCTCTGGCTGAGCCACTTGTGACAGATTATTCACGCTAAACACTTATAATTAGAGCATGGTCTGTGTGATAGTTGTACAGTGGGTTTCAGTAGCTGGAATACGCCTACAGTTTTACTGGAGCAGAAAATACCAAAGACGCCAAAGATACCAAAGACAAATGTTAACTTCTGTAAAAAATGTTTTAATTTGTTTTAACATCGATAGATATTGTGCACTTTATAAGACAGGCAGTATCTATGAAACATTCTCTTCTTCGAATTTTTATTCCTTTTTTTATATTTAAATACCCCACTAGCAAACCATGTAGAATAGCTTAATAAATTAGCCCTATAATGATAACGATAATAATTAGAGTCCAAGTCCTATAATGATAGAGTTGTTGTTTTGCAACTTGGCATCCCTTCAGTATTAGAAATCACTTTTACGCCACTGTCATAAAACAGCCAACCACTATGGGCCGACTTGTCTTGTGATCAGAAACTACCAATTCATAAACATTGCTAACTAAACATCAAGCACCAACTCAACACATACAGTTGATGATTGGTCGAAGAACTTCTCTACCATGAAACCATGAGCTGTGGTGGAGTGAAAAGGAATTTTAACTAATGAAGCGGTGCCTCTTGTCCATGCTTCTTTGTTTCAGGTATTTCACTTCTATGCATTGCATTGGCATCCAAGCAATGTAATGTAGCACATCTTTGTAGCCTTAACCAACACAAAAGCAGCATAGAAGGGGAGCTATGTAAACTGTCCTTTACACACATTTTAAACCAGTTACACAGTGCAAGAACAGAGCGAGAATAAGAGGGGAGCAAGTCAGTGTACGATCAAAATGATTTTGAAGCAGTTTTAAGGTATCACCATTGCATAGTGTTGCCTTAATTGTATGTAGAGAAGAATTGTAACAGCCAGCGAGGGGCCGTCTGGCCATGGAAACCAAGTGTTGTTTTTTTTTCAAGGCTGCTATTATTCTTTTTATCCTTCAGTGGATACAGAACAATGAAAAGAGCAACTATCGGGTTAAAGATGTTGCGTCAAGCAGTAGGGTAATTGCCCTGTTACTGGCGAATAATAGTCCAAATTTTGGACTAAATTGCTTTTCTATACCGTGGAAGAGTATTTACAGTGTATTCGTCACTAACAGTGAGAAAAACACGGAGCAGTGACCTGGCAGATTTTAAGGTAACCATTAACGGTCTAATCACTTGAAGGCAGTAAGTATCAGCGTGTAGTCTGCTGTAGATGCTTTTGTCATTAATGTTAACTGTCAGCTTGATTTATTCTGGGGGAAGTTAATAGGGCTGTTTTCTTGGCCAGTGGCTGTTTTTCAGCGAGTTTTTCTCTGTTATAATTTTACACCTCTTTCTGTTTTATAGATATGTGGAGAACATCAAGGCTAAATGACTAAAGTGTGGACAGACTACTTTTCACTGCTTTTGTGTGTTCATCTGTCTCTCTCACACGGTTGTGCCAGATCTATACTTGATATATTACAATTTGTTTTGGAATCGTTTAGTAGTATAAGTAGTATTTTGAATGTATATATGATGTACACCAAGCAAAAAGGATTGCAAGAGCAGAAAATGAATCTGGATGAAACATCTGTTGAAGATATTTATGTCTGTGCTGAGAATTCTGGTCTACTTTAGGTGACTATTGCTGCAAGTTACAAAACACCCCCTCTGATATCTGTAGCCACTGATGGGAGATGGTTAGCTGATGAGAAGAGTCTCTCCCTGTCCAATTACAGTACAATACCTGCCCACTACCGCCGCTAAACCTCACTATGTAATACTTAATGTTTCTTTCTCTTTTAAGTCAGTAAACAAATAGCGGAAATGACGAGTTGTGGTTTTCTGTGAAGTTTTGTTTGGATGTAATGATGGGGCCACTGACTTCCAAAGGAGCCATGTTGAAGCCCGGAGGTGCAGCTCATGGTCGGCATCACCTTCTCTGTTTGGAGCTAGGGCTGAAGCAAAACACAGCTCACATGAGAGAGAGGTCTGGCAGTATTTGTGCATTGGTGTGTTCAGACAAGGCATCTAAAATAAAGCCAATAAGACTTTCTTGAAGACATTTCAGCATTTAGATGAGATGCTACATCTCAGATGCTGCTTCTTCATTTTATATACTCTATGTCCTAGATGACTGACAACCTTCACAGTCATATGTCCATCTTGAATATGAGTCTGGATTCATTTAGTCACTTTCATTTTCTTCTTGTGCTTTGTTTTGCAAAGCTGAACAATCAGTGCAAACTCTGCCACCAACAGGCTAATATGATGTACTGGTACCAAGATTGTGAGACACAAACTCTAGAGCCACAGATGCTCACCGGCCTCCTGGCATTGGCCAGTGGCCAACATTGACTTGATGCATCACGCTAGATTTATACTCCTGCAACCGGTCTAGGCAGGGCCAACGCTGTAGGGTGCTACGCTGGAGAAAGCATTTATACCTGTGTGCTTGTGTGTCACCATTGTTCTGTTATTACGCCACCAAACCACTAAGCAGCAAGAAGCCAGCTGTGTTGAGTTTCACTCTGCACTTCACACAACTGGAAATGGAACTGAGCGGCTCATGCTGGAGTTGAAGTCAATAGACGTGGATCAGTGGTTAGTTTCACTAAAATCACAGAGAAGACATCTGAGTGGAGAACGCTGTTGGAGGCTGGACGAGGAAGAACTTTCGGTGTTTGTCTGGCCACCATGACACGCAAACAAGGACCTATCAAAGCTGCTGCGGCCCATGACGCCGTGATACGTAGTTATATTTCTGGGGAGGTGCTGTGAGGCACGGCTAGAAATGAAGACTAGACACCGACTAGAAGAGATCTGTTGCAGGAATGTAAACCAAACTAGTAACAAGTAAAGTAAATTTTGGACGGTTCCCAATGAACTTAAAGCTTTACTGTTGCAACAGGAAGATTTCTCTTGGCCCAGGAAGTGGGTAGTAACTAATTATCTCATTCCTTAGCAAAGTCATCATAAATGCTGGGTGTTAGGATGTTATGGTTGTTTAATAGCCTATTAATGGTCAATACAAACCACTGGGAATCTGCATCCCATACAGGCATATAGGAGCACATTCAGAAAATATCATTTAATAAAGTATTTCATATTTCTACATTGTTAATGCAAATAATTTCTTACTTTTAATCTCATCAGTCTGCAACGTCACTTATCAGTGAGCGTGTGTTATGACTACATGCGGGAGCACAAGTGGTGCGGTTCAGCTACTCATATTCATCCTGACAAGAGTTTCATACCCCACTGCATCCCACCCTCCTCCTCCCCCTCTTTTTTCCTCTCATATTGTGTCTCTAACGAGTCACGTCCATCCAGCAATTATTATGAAATTAAAGCTATTTTCCATGGCCGATGTTTGCCCCGGTAATAACCACACCGAGATAGGCTTCATTCATTTAGCATTTTAGTTCAGCTCAATTCCTGTCGCATTAGCAGGAGGAGCAAAATCAGAGTGTCACTCAGATATTCTGCTTAATGGTTTGACGGTGGCCTGGCCTATTTTTTCTCCTTTTCCTTTCGCGATCCTCCTAACCCTATCTCTCTGCCAATTACGCTGTTTAATCTATATGTAGATAATGGTGTCCAGGACCTCCCTGTTGAAATGTCAGGTGTGAAGAGGTTATTAGCTAACTTTTAATTACTGTCCATCATTCAGCAGCCAGCAGGACAGATTGGTCCTCTCCGACTGCCTGCTTATCTAGTCTCTGAATGTTGGCTGCAGGCGGGGAAAAGAAAGACATTTAGGAAGCACCAGGTCTCTGACTTAATATCACCATTTTCACACTATTAATAAGACTTAGTGTTTGGAAGAAAGACACGGAAGAGAGGAGGAAATGGTGTGACCAGGTAGATCGTGTGTCAAATAGTTTAATGGAAGCAGATCATGTGTTGAATAGTTTAATGGAAGATGACGTAAATGTTCAGAGTGGGGGAAAAAGGGGGAAATTAAGATCGAATCAGCAGAGAAGCAAATGGCACTGCTGTTGCACACTCGCGTGCAACTCTGTTGCTAGTATGCAAGAGACTTTGAGAGTTTCCAAAATACTTTAACCACATTATAGTTTGTGTTTCTGCAGAAAATGAGTCATGTTTTGTTGGCCTAAAGAACTCGCAGCCTGGGTAAAACAGAGATTGCCCTGTTTGAAGAGATTAGTAAGATTTTCCTCTTCTTCCAGTGTTTTAAAAGTCTGCAAACAATTTTCATGAACTCCCCCTGCCCTTGTGTTAAAGCCTCTATTGTACATTTAAAGACCCGCAACCCCTGACCTATCTACCAGTCCTGCACTCCAGTACTTGTACTGGGGCCTAGAATAATAAGCCCTGACCTCTGTCTGTATTCACTACACAGCAGATTGTTTGGGCTAACTTCATAAGCCATGGGGAAAAATATGTAAAACTGAATGAAACATCAAATCAAGCTTGGCAAGTTAGATTTTTTTTTTTTGCATTATCATGCAACAAATTCACATATTTCTTCATAAGTGAACACCTGCTGGTGCAAAGAGATAGATGCATATTAGCATTTTTTGAGCTTTTTCAGTCGGTTTGTGTATAATCTGTTCATCTCAGGTAAACAGTGGCTTTAAACAGGAACAAATCATTTAATTACACTGACTTAAGACTAATTAGGATACAACATGAGATTTGAGCTTTTAAGACTTTTGACACCTCTGCATATACAGCATGACTAAATAGGACTTGAACCCTAAAAATAGAGCCTCTACAAAATCATCCCCAGATTCACATGTATCCATTTGAACTATACAAGCAGAGATGCATACAAACACATACTCGCACAGAGAGCAATCTCTGTTCAGCCCTTGAACTGACTTTGAGCGGATTTACTATTTTAAACTCTGCAGGGCAGAGTAGTGCTTATTACAGAGAGAAATACTTCCTGAGCTCACTTTTTCTCCTCCTTCCTCACCATCTTTTACGGCTTGCAGACAAATTCCGTTGGAGGCAGTGAGCTGTTATTTCAGCAGACATCCTCCCTATGATGGAGGCTCTGGTTACAGAGAGCTGCTTCTAGATCACACACATAATCGCACATGTGCACTGCGCTCAGACATTCCTTATTTTACTAAAGGAAAGCGTAAAACAGAAACAGATAATTGGTAACGCCTCCAGAAATTCTGAAACAATGAGATAATTGTGGAATACTGATGGCTGATCCTCCATCACTCTGTCTTTCTCTCTTTTTCACTCCTTCAGACACAAACGTCTCTGTGGTATCCAAGTCCCTGTAAACCTGAGAATTAGTGAACTATAACCATTCACAAGAGGGCATCATTAGGCCGATTAATGTTTTTCTTTCCAACGTACCTGCCTTTGAACTGGAGTTTGTGTGATATTTAAGACTTTAAATGGAGCCTCGCTCTTCTGTGAGGGGTTTTGTGTGTGTTAAGACTCTGCTCTCTGAGCTCTGTGGTGAATTACAGCTGACCCATGAAGACCCCGGGCCCCGCTGCTCCTACCTTTGGAAACCCCCGTCATCTGGATCACATCGGGCTCAAATGGGGGGCAGAGCAGAGACCCGTCTGTCTGGCACAAGGGAAGGAGCAAGACGCTGGAATGAATGTCCGCTGCAGTGTGTGCGTTTCTTTTCTTCCGTCTCTGTCAGACACAGACATGTATGAAGTTTAGTTGGAGTATAACACAAACAGGGAATAATCAGGGTTATTTGTTTAAGAGTGTATAAAAAAATGTATAAATAAGTCACAAAGGTCATGACAATCCATACTAGGGAACGCTGGTCAATCTAGTGTCATTGGAGACTGGGCCAGTCTGTACGGCCAGCAGGACAAAAAAAAACAAAACAGCCCTTAATTCTCAAACAAGGGATGGAGCAGAAGGATATATTTGATTTGAATCTCCCATTGGGACAATTTCTCAGTTCCACAGCACAACATTTGCATCACAATCATCTGTCATACAGTGCCTCGGAGAGAATTATACCTACGTATAAAGAGATACACAGTCCCTTGATTTTTTTGAATTTACTGAGCATATTTTACAAAGACAGACAGCTTTACAGTGACGTGCTTACATCCTGGTATTGAAAACCACTGTGGTTCTCATTTTTTTTCTGAAAAACACTTCAAAAAACATTTCAATCCCTTTAAAAGAGAAGAAGCTGAGAACATGCTTTAAATTCAAAGTGAAATGCAGACTTTTAATTACAGTGCATATGCAGAATGTCATCTGAATATAGAATGAACAACTTCAAATCACTGCATCTTCACAAACATTTGCCCATTTGATGCAGAGTGGTAGAGTTTGCCCTGCATCAGAAGAAAAACAGACGTCCAATCCTCCTGCTTGAGGAGTTGCTGCCCCCTGCTGTACTTTTGCATCCATGCACACTGCTGTTATTATGTTTATAGTATTCATTCTGAGGTGCCTCACAGTGATCGTTTAGTATCAGTTACATACCTACACACATGATTACACTTTTTTTTAATTCTGATATTTTCTATATTTCAGGAAAACAGAACATTTTATTTCGAAATCTATTCTAGACACAAGACGTTCAGAAAAACAGTTCAAAATTATAAAATAACGGAGAGAGATGGCATGATCCCTGTTATCATGTTAAATCGATTTCTTCTTAAAACCACAGCGAAATAAATAACGTTGACCATCTTGTGACAATTCAATATTCTGCTGGGAAACTTGGACTGACATTCTTGTGTATGTTACTTAGACATGTAGCACCCACCTAGACCAGACCAGACGCCCCCACCTCATAGCAATGACACTCCTTGATGGCACCAGCCATCCCCAGCAGGAGGCAGCCTGACACAAGCACACACAAAAACTGTTTAGAAACAACTAAAAAACATGAACAGCACAAGGTGTTGACGTGGCCTCTAAATTTATTACATCTCAACCTGATCAAGTATCTGTGGGATGATCCACAGAGGGCTCTCCTCTCAACCCATAGGACCCAAATGCCCCCACTAACAACCTTCTGTTGTCAGACACCACCCCCCATGTCCCATGTCCATTCTTTGATGAGTCACAACTGTTTTGGAGGCACAAGAGAGACCTACACAATACTAGGAAGGTGGTCATAATGTTATGCATGATCGGTGGATGTGTACGTTGGGATCTTTCAGTTGGTGGTAAACAGAACGTGCACCAGTATGATTACAGCAAACAAGACAAAACTTAATATAAAACATCACAATAACAGTCATAATTGTAACATTTCTGGTTGCTGCATAGAAATTGTTGGAGGTGATTTTGTTTCACCTTCTTGTTGTTGCTGTGGACAATTTGAATGTTTGCCTGCATCTTTGGTTTTCACTCTGCTTCCATGCGAACAATTCAGAAAAAGCAACAACACTTTAAAAGTTCTTTATTTTGATATGGAAACAGTGGATGACAACTATAGTCAAGACAAGTTAATACAAAAAAAGTTGCGTACATTTAATTTTTCTCAACATGTAAAAAGAAGTTGTACGCTGTATTTAATTTATATACACTGACGAAAAGCTAGACTTAAGGGACAGGTCAGGAGGTCACTCATCCAGTTAGAACTTGCTCACAGTTCAGCACACACACACCTTCAGTATGAACACACACAATCTCTCTCGCTCTCTCGCACATTCAGGCACATCATTGACTCTTAAAAACTCATTCAGCAAGTGATGCAGCTCCTTAAAGTCAGGCTGCTTCTGTCACTCAGCACAATGTTAGTGATTCTAGTTAGTGGTTGTTAGATTATTAGTGGGTTAGTTTGTTAGTTTTCAGAGAGCTATTAAAAGCTCCTTGTGTTAGTAACTGTTAATTCAACTCTACAAGACAAAACTGTCTTTAATGGTTTTTGAAGATTTCTAAGGTCCCTAGTAGAATGGCCCAGCTTTTGGATAAAAGCTTCAATGTAAATCAGTTTAAAGAACATCACTGGTATCACAATGCATGCTTTAATCTCCTTCATGAGATCATGAAAGAGCAGAGATGTTAGTAAGAGCAACAGGTGGAGCTTTCCAGCTTCACCACGGTTAGTATCAATGCCATGAGGAGTATGTGTTGGAGCTTCTGTCTTACTCTATTACCTGCCATAACAACAAGCCAGCCACTCACCTGCAGGGGTTGACCACACAGGGCACACACAGAGACACAAACCGGTCTCTAACAATGTGAGTTTATCCTATAAAGTATGATGCTTTGGAGTCAGACCATAATCGGTTTTGTAACAAATTCTTCTCAAAGTATGTGGTCAACCCAGTTTCATATCAGCAGCTGTTTGTGCTCCTCTTTTCGACTCGTGGTTAATAACACTTCCCCTCCCAAGTCCTGAAACCCTTCTGGACATGCTCACATTTTCAACGGCCGTCTTCTTGAATAATTAATCTAACTTGATCATTTCTAAGAGAAGGATTGCAGGATCATGCAAGAGGAGAGTGCGCATGAGACTGCAGGCACAAAGCAGAGGGTTAGTCAGTGGGTTAGAAATGCCAGCCATCAGCATTCTCATTACAGGTTAGTAATCCTCCGACTGTTAGCAGACATTAGTACTGTTAGATATTAGTGAGATACTGTTAGTAGAATCCAGACCCGGGTAGAAAAAGCTATTCACACATAATTATTAGCATTTGCTGTAATTAAAGCGTTGAAAGATGGGAGCTGTAGGCCGGACAGTTTAATTAATGCTGGCAGGCATCATTTAGAAAACTACACACCATTAATTTCCAATGCGATCTGAATCACAGGAATAACTGCTAGTTCAATGAGGTTGTAACAAATGCTAAGAATCATTAGTAAATAGTGTTTTAAACTGTGTCTGGAACAACCAGTGGGTGAAAGAGTATATTAAAGGTTTGGTGATCCTGGTGGAGCAGCTTCTAGCTTCAGCTTCAGGCCCATTATGAATACATTTTATCCAACTGACATAATACACATGCGCACATATGGCTATGAACACGTACACAAAGAGAGAACATGCAAATAAATTAAAAAAACACATGCGCTCACACAGTCACCCTCTTTCTCACACACTACAGTAAAAATACAGAGCACATACTGTGAGTAGTACATTAAAAATAGTTTGTATGACACCTAACTTGAGGTTTCAACACAAACAAAAGCATACTGTGTGAATTACACATTTTTGCAATGTGAGAAAACTCAGCATTCTCACCCATGCTTTGTTTTTGTTTTTTTTAAATCATCATTACGAGTTTAAAATGTGAAAGCTTTCCAGGTCTGTATCTGGCAGAGACGCACGTTGTCTTTAGTGAAACGAAACCGCACCGTTAAAACACCACTTCAAGCGGTGTCTCATACGGCGAGAAGAAAGTGAAGTGTTAGAAAGAGTAACTAAGGAAACGGAGTGAAGGGGTCACTGCGCGCAGCAGCTGAACAAAGCAAGCATACGAGGTGTTTCATAGCTACAGTGTCAGTGTTTTTGATCAGCCAAAAAAAAAAAGGGTGGGCGGATGAAGCTATGTCAGTATTACTCACAGCCAAGGAAAATTCATCCATTTGGGAGACACAGAATTTTTTTTTTTGAAAAACACTGCATCAAATGATTCTAAACACCACCCTTGAAATACCTTCCTGCTCAATCGGATCATGCCGATCACAAAGCAGCATTTTAAACTCTTTTCACTGATACACAAAAACAGCAGATGTCGTCTCTTGACGGGAAAGCGTGGACTCTCTCCTTCTAAAGGCACACGGCAGCAGCAATGGCACCAAGCATCAGTCACTGCAAGAAAAATGACAAAATAATGATGTGATTTCTCTATCCCCAACATGAATACATTCCTATTGGTCTTTTTTGACGTGCTGTTAAAGATGTATTTGTGGACTGGTTCAGTGGATGCACATATATTCCCTTTCTGTGGATAAACTGGCATTTCAAGATTTTGCTAATGTGATATGTTCCTTTCAGGTTGCTCCATCCCCCTCACTTAACCATAATCCTGGTAAGGACAGAAGCATATAGAAAGAAATATGGCAGCGATTTCACACATAACTAATCTCCCATGTTCTGTGTCTTATCCACCAGCAGAGGCTTAACACAAATACACAGGGACGGGTACTGTATGTGAGCAAAACCAAGATTGAATCCATAAAAATTGGCTCTGCGGTTTATATTCATTTAGACTTACATAACAAGTCAGAGTGGCGGAGTGTAAAAGCGAATATGAGGGACATAAAAGTCACAGCGGTGTAAATCTACGGTTAGATCCTATACCAGTCTGGGAGGAAGCACAGCAGAGGGCGATGGAGCGCCGCCGCCGCCGGGAGCACAAAGAGGTCCTGTCAAGCCTCAATCTGCTTTTCCATCAGCGTAACTGGAGAAGAACACACAACACAAAGCAGCAGAGAAGTGGAACACAACCCAACCGTCCTCCCAAGATACAAAGGCATGGCTTTTTCATTTGTTTTATTGTTTCCCTTGTTGATAAGTCACTTGAGATATTCAGTGATATCAGTCATCTAACTGACTGACTAATCAAATGCTCTGTCTGATGTGAAAAGTGAACCTCCCTGGATATGTTAATAAAGATAATCCAGCCTGTACACATAACCTGTCCTGTCGTTGTTTTCCACTGGGGTCCTCTCAGCATCCTGGTGACATGTCAGCAGCTCTGGAGAAGAATCTGGTCCATGCAACAGTGACCCAAATGTTACCTAAAAACCAAAACCACATGATTAACTTGTTACATATGATTTATTTATTTATTTTTAATGCTTGATGATACTTTGCCTCATAAGGAAACCCACATCCTTAGACAATATTGAATACTGGAAATTTTGATGTGCAGTGGAGAATAGTATAATAAATAGCTTGGTGTAGATCTCCTATACACCCTGTAGTCTGGTAAATGCAGCAGTGCCAACAGCAGCATATGTCTGATATAAAATAGCCATTAGAAATGGTAAAGATAATATATTTAAAAATACAGCCATGTTGTCGGATAGGAGAAAGTCATTCTCCTCAGAGACAAGGCCCTCCTGAAGGGAATTAAAGGTGTTACTGTTTATGGTCCCTAATTTAACAACAGATAACTGAATTAGTTTAATTGGCGTTATAAACAAAAGTGAAATGTCAAAGAAGAGCAGAATAACTGGGAATTGAGCGTCTTTTCAGTCCTACCAGAGATCCCCAGCTTCCACATGCACCTGTCCCGCAGCATCAAAAGGTGCGAAAAGATCGATGCGTCTTCTCTTTGGTCTTCCTCCTCTTCTTCTTCTTCTTCCATACCGAGGGTAAACAGCTAACCGCCGTCGTCGTGTGTGTGCAGTGAAACGCCGCAGTAAAAGCCTGGTCGCCCTTTGCACCGACTCGCTACGCACGGACATGCCGAGCTGAGCGTCCTCTTCTATGGCCGCCGAGCTGAGACCAGCAGATGTGGGAGTGCCAACAACAGCTGCGCACTGACGGAGTACAGTCCGGGCAAAAACAGGATAAAGTGGAGACGGAAGCCCCGGGACAAAGAAAACGAGCTGGAGGTATTAATGAGAACACTGACTTCTTTGACTGAGCGGGACAGCGCGGACTTGAATTAATCAGTGGTCTCGGTCTCCAGCTGCTTCCACAGGTTTATGGTCTTTTGTATGCGCCCCGTTCATCCACCATCTGTGTTTCCTGGGCAACCGAGTACTGCCTGCAGGCACCAGCAGCTAATACACCAAACCCACCTCAAATCAGGAAACACTAGTCATCTCATACATTTACTGTAATAATGGTCACACGCACAGACATTAAATCACACCGTCTGTATTCTCAGTCACACAGGCCATGGTGTAGAAAAATAAGACTAAAACAAAGGCAAACCGTACCATTCCGTATCTCACATTTAGTCATTGTTACAGATTTTGGCTCTTTGTGACTGATTCTTGTACTAGCCTGTACTGTTGTATCTACCTAGACTTCATTGATCCACAAGGCAAATGGCTTGGGCACAGTAGCTCAGCTGCACATAAAAAACACTTGTGAAAACCATGAGTAAAAAGAAAAATAGGTGGAAATTAGTATAAGCACAAAATATACAAGATTTGCAGATATACAAGAAAGTAAATATACACTATATACACAAAGGAATTATTCATTCATTCTTTCATTGTATAAGTTATGCAGTTGTTGTCGTAAATATATCGTTTTCATATACAGTGTACAGTTGTATCAACGGTGTGCAATCACAGTTGTAGGTTTTATATTGAATTCTGTTTAGAAACTCTTGTATTCTGCATTGTGGCATATCATAGTGTAGTAGAGCAGTGCAGCAGCAGTTTCACATCAGTGTTCCACACCTCTTTATGTTTTTATTAGCATATTGTGGAAGTGATGTTGCTCTTCAATCTTGATTCTGTATTTTCAATTTGAAATAAAGAAATTAAAAAATACATTAAAGTGTCAAGACCCAGATTTAATTTGAGCAAATGTACTTTAAAACTGTCAGAGTGTGAGATACAGCCCAGTTTAAACTTAAGGCTTGCGACTGTTCAAAATAATTGGACACTTGACTACTATGTTTCTTTTGCAGCTGTGTGTCCTTTCAACTTTAATGTTGAAAGAGCTGACGTATCTCAGAGCAGACTGAGCGTTGGCATTAGGATCGACGTTGAGTTGAAGTAAAGTGGAGGCCACTTAAGCAGAGACAACATTGCTTTGTTGTAAGTGCACTTACAACAAATCAACCGCTGTAAAACCAGCTGATGTGCTCAGGATAACTGACTATAGTGTTCATCATATGCTGTAAATGGAACACTTAAAAAAATCAGAAAGATCACGTTGCAATTCAGAAACATACAAAAGGAAAGTGGAGTGTACTCTTGTCTTGTACTGACAAGGTGTGGTTACTTTATGGCTTGGGCTATTATGGGTGATAGGGCAGGGGAGATGGTGCACTGCATTTACTGTGAAGATCGCTGTTGACAGAAGAAATGCGGCATATTGTGTGGTCAGATTCAGTCATCAACACTCACCGGACCACATTTCCTTATTCAGTAGGGCACCGGTTCTACACAAAAAACCACATAAACCACTGAAGTTAAAGAACACTTCAAGATGAGCTAGTAAATATCCTACATAATGAATATGGCCCTCAATGCATTACACACGTGTTTGGTCATTTTTGAACAGCCGAACATAAAAGACTGACTGTGTATAAAAACGGCAGAAATACACAGGGGTGCATGTATAATACAAGTCAGACACCCAGTCACAGTAGAAATCTAACATAATTATGCACATGTCTCTCGTCTCTGAGTATAATCACACATGTGCAGGGAAAGATTCAATCTCATGTATTCGTGGTCACAACAAGCTTCAACACTAAATGTATTCATGGCTTCCAGTGTAAATCAGTCTCAGATGACAATAAAAATGGGTATAACTATAAAGTGAAAATACCTGCCTGTTAACTCGTTAACCTGCTGCAGAAAGACCTCCTTCCGGCAGAGGGCGACAGCGGACGCAGCCACAGACGTTTGACCTCCCTGAGATGCCATAGCTGGACGGACCTGCCCCGCGTAAGCTCAACTTGTAGCATTTTATTTAGAGAAACAAGTGGGCTACTGGTAAATTTCAAGCCCTTCATGCATCAATCGAGTCCTGCTGGTCTCTCAGGCCTGTGCCGAGTCACCGAGCATCTTTACCTCAGCAATGGCAAAGCGGCTAATGATTGTGTCCAGGTGTCCAGGTTTGGGATAACCTGCATCATCAACGCTACTGAGACCAAGCGCTCTCCTCCACCAGGGGTAGACTACATCCACATCTCTGTCTCTGACTCTCCCCTGTCCCCTCTCATCGATCACTTTGACGAGGTGGCAGATAAAATACACACAACTGCAGAGCGCGGTGGTCGCACACTGGTGCACTGTAACGCCGGGGTCAGCCGCTCCGCCGCCCTGTGCATGGCTTACCTGATGAAGCACCGCGGTGTGACTCTCCTGGAGGCTCACAGGTTGGTGAAGACCTGCCGACCTATGGCGAGGCCGAACGGTGGTTTCTGGAAACAGCTAATCCGGTATGAAATGGTCCTTCGCGGTGACAACTCTGTCCGGATCGTGTCCTCACCCATGGGAGAGATACCAGACATTTACGAAGAGGAGGCCATGAGCATGATGCCACTGTGAAGGACTCACTGCACGCATGCGTCTGTAGATGTTTGACATTGTTTCACAATGGGAATACGATACCGTATGAGTGTCATTAAGCATAAAATGTTAAGACATGAAAGGAAAATACTTCATGTGTTTCCTCTGGGCAGTGTATTATAAGTGTACTATGAAACCCTTACACGTATATTTGAAAATATAAAGAAAAAAAGACTCATCGTCTTTTTTTCATAACTTTAAATTCAATTTGTATGTTTAATTACCTGGTTGTAAATGTCTTAATCTGTGAATGTGCTAATATTTTTTATGTTTAAAAAGTCCTAGTTGTTTGTTTGGACCAAAAACCTAATTATAAGCAAGTATCACAAATCCTGTTCCTACCTAAACTCAGATTTTTTCTGCACTCTGGGAAACTTTCATAATATGTTCAGCATAAAATTAATCTTCAGGTTCCTAGTATGAAACTCTGGGTCCGAAAGAAACAAGACTTTTTAGATTTTTTTGTAAAGTGGATTTGTTTTTCATGACTTTAAAGATGAGTTTGTACTTTTCATTCTTCCACATTATCTGACAACCAGAATCAAGAAGTACTTTTGTGGGTAAGCTCTCACAATGTAAAAACAAGTAATCTTATAAACTACAATAATTGAAACCAAGCAGTAACCTCTGGGGCTGATATGTCTAAAACATGCAGCTCCTCAAATGGCCAATTGAAGCTGGCTCCAGAAGCGAGTAAATCCCCATAAAATCTCTGTTAAAATTCCCAAACTACTCATTTAATTTCCCCCTATAAGAAAACTGCACAGTGGGGGAACTTTTATCTCACCTGGATTGCTGGATGTCACCTGCCTCGGCTCCACTTGTTTGTCCATTTTACGCTGCGCGCTTCAATGCAGGTGACGGGTGGACCAACAACACTGAGCTGTAAAAGCACTAATCAGGAATCCAATGACCTCACACAGGGTGTGTCCATGTTTATGTACACTCGATGAATGTGAAAGTAGTTCTCTAAAAAAAAGTGCCAAAACTAATCTGGTATTTCACAGCCACGTAAATTTATTTTCAAATACTTTAGTGTTTTAACAGACTTCTGAAAGCAGGATTTTAACTTGGATCATGGTGTATAATGATGAATTTCGTACATGTACTAATCAGAATACTTCTTTGGATTATAAACCTGTGTATGACGTCTAGACTTCAAATCAGCATAGCAGCTGTCGTAATGCTGGATGAGAAATCCAACTCATCTGAGGCCACGAAAGTACAAAACGCATTTGTTTTAGGACTCACAGATCTTGGCCTGGTGTGCAATGAGACCTTTGAAGGATGTCAGGATGTCATTCCTAATCAAGTGATACAAACACCTTATATTGAACTGCTGAGCCAGATGTTCATGATGTATTCTGAGCAGTTCTGGTGCTTCATTTCACCGAAGAATATGTTGTTAAAAAAGATTATAAAATGTCCAATTTTCTTTGCAGCTTTCTCAATAAATTTTTTTTTTTTTTTTTTTTTTACATAATATGGACTTGTTTCCCCCTAGCTTTAGGCTTCCTTTCAACAAACACCTGCCGGAAATACACTGTTAAGGGAAACAGGCACAATACAAGACCAACACTGAATCACAGTAGAAATCAGTCACAATTTGGCACAGGTCTGTCATCACTCAAGATAATCACGCATGTACAGGAAAAGAATAAATCTTATGTAGTGGTCATCCTTACACCACACAACAGTTCAGTCCCAACAGTCACAATGATGCTTCCATTAACTCACCAACAACTAAACAAAGTGTGTAACCACTCCTTTCAGTACAGTACTAGTCTGCACAGTCATACCATCACTTCTGGAAAATAAAGGTTGTTATTACATTCATCTGGCCAACACCATATGGCTGTTAACACAAGCAGAAATCCTTCACTGGTACTTCTGTATGTCTAAATGGAATCTTGATACATTTTTATCTGATAGACATTTACATCTCAAGCGTATTTTACAAAGATCCAGATGGCTTATTTAGGTACACAGAGCAATCTCTAAATGTACCACACAAACAAGGCTAGAATCCAAACAGCTAATTTGCTACTGAAATATCCTGAGTCAGGACCTTAGTCAGGCCAACCTACCAGATTGCCTAAAAAGTGGAATAACAACCCAAGTGCAAAAGAACAGAATGCTTATTTCACCTTCACTGCATTTCACTAATTCCCTCAATAAGGCAACAGTGTCATCTGCATAGTCATGCAATAAACATCTAAAGGTACAAAATAGAAAATGTCCATTTAACACAGAGTCAAATCAATGCACATCACACCCATAAATTATCAACCCCCAGCATCAACCATCCACTCTCAGCCGCTCACTGCCGTGGCTTGGGATCTCGCCCTTGATTGAGATCACATCTGGAAGAAAGCAAAGAATTCAGAGCTCAGTGGGTGACACCCCAACATTATCAGGGAATTATTCATTTTACCATCAGCAACTCACATGCTGTTCCAGCTTCTGGTATTCTGTGGATTTCGGTCGGCGTGTGGATCTGGACTTCTTTCCTTCCAGAACGAAAGCAATTATCTGAGGGTGACAAAATGAGAAAAAGAAAGTTTCCCACTGGTTTGGTGTGTTGTAGGAGGAGCTTAGTGACGAATGTGGATTCATTAAACTGACAAAAGGGAAGTGAGAGTTAAACTGCTTTTCAGAATCTTTAGACAGTTTACAACATGTTTTTGCTGACTAAAGTTCAATAAGATCATATGCTTCCAGTAGAAGCTAGGAACATAACGTGTTTACCAATGTAGAGGTTAAAAGGCAGACTTTGATTATGGTTTTCACCTGTTTCTTGTCTTTAAGATGAGCAAACCAGATACCTTGCTCTTCTGTCCTATTTACTCTACAGACACGAGTGTCATCAATATTTTCATCCATCTCTGCGACGGGTAAACTGCTCAAGTGATGTTTGTTTATGTGACAAGGAATGTACCTGCTACTTACAAACTGACCAAATGTCACTTATATGTATTCATTCCAAGTTTACAGTTAAGGAGCCAAATATTCACATGAGCTAAAGAAAAACTAAAGGAGACCGAAAAGATCCACTTATTCCACTGCATGACTGGTGACCACACCAAACACAAAACTGTAAGAAGATCTGCATAAACTAGCTCTGTACATTTCCTGGGGTAACTCTGGGATGGTGGACACAGGAAGCATGTTACAAAGAGGATTTATAGTACCTTGCGCTTGTTGTGGTAAGTTATGTAAAGCACCGCCACGAGCACGGCTGTAAAGACAAGGTAGGCGAAGAAATGACTGCTTTCTGCCTCTTCCTGTATTCCGGATGGGTTATACAGAGTTTGCCCGGGTTTTTCAACCCCACCGTCCAAATCTGCTTTTCTGTCCTTGGTACTTTCTCCTTCCATCGTTTCCTTCTCGTCATCACCCCCTTCCGTTTCGTCATTGTTACCGTCTCCTTCATTCATGTCGTTCTCGTTCCCTTGTGCCGCGTCGTCCTTCTTACTTTTCTCTTCAATCGTGTCCTTGTTATCGTTCCCTTCTGCCGCGTCGTCCTTCTTAATTTTCTCTTCATTCGTGTTCTCGTTCTCATTCCCTTCTTTCACGTCGTCCTTCTTACTGTTCTCTTCATTCGTGTTCTCGTTCTCGTTCCCTTCTTTCACGTCGTCCTTCTTACTGTTCTCTTCATTCGTGTCCTTGTTATCGTTCCCTTCTGTCGCGTCGTCCTTCTTACTTTTCTCTTTATTCGTGTCATTGTTATCGTTCCCTTCCGCTGTTTCATCATTGTTACTTTCTCCTTGATTCATGTCATTGTTATCCTTTCCTTCTGCCGTTTTGTCCTTGTTATTATTTACTCCCGTTGTTCCCTTTTTATCGTCTCCGTCCTTTGAATCCTTTGAGTCCTTACTTTGTCCGTCCGGACTTTTCGCTTCATTTTCGGCAGTTTGCGTTTTCTCATTTGTGTCGTCTGCAGGGTTCTGTGCAGTCATCTTATCATTTGTCCCCTGGCTGACGTCGTGCTCGTCACTTTGGCCTTCACCATGTTCAGGAGTTTGTTGGGCTTGAATCACTTTAACGTCTTTAGCGCTGGTTGGAGATGCGACAGGTTTTGAACCAGACTCACTCTGAACTGAACCAGCACTTTCTTGTAGTTCACTGTTACTAGTTTGGTCCTGTTGTTTGTCAGCTGGGTTTCCATCTACTGGAGCCCCTGTAAATAAGAACATACACAGAAACAATGGTGAAGTAGTACTAAAACAACAGAAAGTACAATGCCATCATCTAATAAAAAAGGCAACAAATGCTTCCACTACGAGTCTGAAATGTGCACTGATAGCTTAGAGCAGACATCTCTGTTTACTTGTCCCCATCACATTTCTTACTTGTCCTCCACTGCAAACATTTAAATGTAATTCTCAACTACTCGTCCGTTCTGTCTCACACTTCTTTTTGCCAGCTTCCCCCAAATGGATAAATTAACTGGGATCATTTGTTTAGATGATTAGATCATATATGCTGCAAAGTGGATAACAGAAAAGACAATGACTTGAGCGGAGGCCATCTGACACTGGGAATTATCTTTGAAATATGACATTAGGGTTACAGCAGGTACACAACAGAAGACGAATGCAATCATATATAGAAGTCGTGCTGTAAATCTTAGCTTCATAAAGGTTGTGGTATTCATCATTAGTGTCAAATAATGGAGAGATGTTGAGTCAGCCGTGTTTTCATTGTGGGGGCTGTGGTTTGTAGTACTAGTGAATTATTATGTGTCATACGCATGTTTCTATTATTCTGATAAGCACATTTTAGTCAGTGGGCTAGGCTATAAACATCCATAAACCTAAGTAAGTTATGGAGCAACTGCTGTATTGGACAATCTAATGTAAATATTTTTCCCAGGATGCTCAACAGTAATCTAATGAATAAAAAACATTTTTTCACCGAGACGGATTTTGATGGAGAACTGCAAATATTTATATATTCATTGTAGATGTGCAATGCTACATGTTATGTTATGCCATCATTTTATGATTTAAAACTGAATTTTATTCAAGATGAAAAACAAAAATATCATGGTCAATGGAATTTCAATGGTAAAAGTACTGTCAGATGTTTGACGTTCAAATGATCGAACACTCTTGGACAAACAGGATTTGGCTTCCATAGTAGGCGTACTGAGCCAACAAACAAAGATTAATGTTTAGCCCTGACACACAGAACAAAAGATCATCTAGTATAAATCAAATCAAAGGGAAATTTCCTAAACCTGGTGAAAAAGAGCCTCTATATGTATCAGAATCAGAATGCTTTATTAATCCTTTAAGGAGATTGTTTTAAATTGTATTACACAGAGACAGAAAACCTTCAACAAAACATAATGCCTCAATAAAGCTACTGAATGTAAAAGGACAGCAGGTCAAAGCACATAAATAGCTTCATAAAAAATCGCATTTAGACATACTATCTAATGATTACTTGCCCTTTTGATGTTCAACAGACATTTTAGCCTAATTTTGTCAAAGATAATTGGTGATCTACACACAACATTACATCCAAAGCCTCAATTATATGAAGCTTTAGGGAAAGCTTCGTATAATGTCTATTATAGCAAACACACGACATGGACTGGAACCAGTCGATGCCAACTCACCAGAGAAGCAGTCATGTCAAACAGACTGGTCTGACTTACATTTAATTAAGCCTCTCTTTTGTTGGTTTACAGAAATATTGTTTGCGCTGCGGAAGTTGGCGAAGAGCTAAATGAGCTCACGGGGATTATAAAATAAATACCATTTCTCTACCAACGCAAAAATAATAACACAATATCAAACTCCACTCACCTCTGACCGAGCAGCAAAAAAGGAATAATGTGAGAACCAACAAAGGCGTCCTCATCGTGTCCACGCAGCGATAAAACACAAATCAAACCTATCAAATGTAATCGGTGTCTCCTTTGTGCTCACCGCACAATCCTCATTGACAAATTCAAGTGGACAGGTTGGAGGATTTGACAAGTCTTGTTCCTGCTTCCGTGTACGAGCTGGCTCTTCTTCTTCTTCTGTTTCAGATATGTAAACACAGAATGGACTTCTGCTGCCGCCTACAGGTCGAGTCTGTACACAACATGTTACTGTTGGCCCCACCAGCAGGCCTTCTGTTGACTGCTGCTTATACAGTAGTTGACCATTCCTACCTAAATATCCTGCATAATTCTCCACACTGCCATTTATACATACTCATATTCATACATATTCATGCACAATATCATTCAACACCTGTGCCACAACTACTGCTCCACTCACAGTTTTATGCCTCTGTGCTTGTTTGAACAGTGGTTCATATTTATATGATACACATGTATGCATTATTCAGAAGTATGTATGAATTCACGTCATTCGTTCTGCTGTTCTTTTCTCCTACTCTCCTCTTATCTCTTTTCTCTCTTTTAACTACCCAGCAGGCCTCAAACAGATGTGTCCCTCCATCTCAACTGGGTTGTGCTCTTGGCTTCTTCTCGTTTGACTGAAGTTTTTCCTTGCTCTGCGGGTTTCAGGGGCGTCATGTAAAGCTTCTCGTGACTGTTTCCATTGTTATCGACGATGCATAAATGCTGCTAGAGGAGGACTGACTGTCTAACGATTAACTGTTCACCAGAGTGGTGGTCTGTGGGAAGAAACTGTTACTGTTTTTTTAGCATTAATTGGTCTGCAGCTCCTACCACAGGGAAAAAATTAGAATAGTTTTTATCCAGGGTATGAAGGATCTGGAGTGAAGTTTCCTGCCAATTCTCTGACGCTGGATGGAGGGTTGTCCTGGCACTAATATTGGGGCAGGCACCAGCCACCTTACCAGAACAAACAGTAACACACAACCACAACAAATAGGGACTTTGACACCTCTACCTACCAGTTCTTTGCTGCGTATCATCAGACGAGCTAGGAGCAGTTACGCTTTTCACTGCCCTGTATGGGACATTGTGTTTTATTTAAACAAACAGGATGTAAAGCCTCACCTTCCCCTTTTTTATTATTTGTCACATTTCCTTCACTGCACATCTGTAGCTATTTATGTTTTTGAGGAAGCGCTGGTTGGAGTAAAATGAGATGTGTTTGAGGTTTGAGCTCAGTGGAGCAATTTATGTCTGTAACTCTTGGTTTGAAGTTATTAATTGTATAAAAACTAAGAGGAAACAATGTATAAAAATACAATTAATGATAAATGTACTTGATAAAAATGTCACACTTATATCTTATATTGATATATTATAAAACAAACTAAACAATTGGTCAAAGTGTTGTGTTATATTCTGAACTTAGTCAATATTGCCACTGATGAATCTATCTATCTATCTATCTATCTATCTATCTATCTATCTATCTAGACAGTTTTGTTTGTTTTTTAGATTAACTAAAATTATACTTAAATCAATTCATTTTAAACAATGCAAACTGTATGGAAACCAGCAAACCCAGTCTGAAAAATAGCAGAAACGACACTAAACTGAAATTTGAGGCAAAAATAAAAACCTAAAACTAAAAACAACACTTAATCTATTGGATAAACAGGCGTCGGTCAGTGTGAAGACAGGACGTGACTTTCTTGAGTGCGCTATTTCATTTGAATGGCACATACGGAAACAAAGGAACATGTAAATATTTAGACCTTCTCCAGATACAGATGCCACTGTATGTGAGACTGACATCCTTCTGTTGTACTCACGCATTTTAAAAATAATTAAAAAAAATGGCCTCAGTTCGTAGTGGGAAAGAGGTCAACAACAATGAATCAAAAGTTATATTTATTATTATACAATAGCATTTATTTTCTTCTTGATAGTTATTAGAGAAGGTAACACGTGTGTGTGTTGCTGCTGCCACCTACAGGTTGACGTGATATTTACTTGATGTGTGTCTGTGTTTTACCCAAAACCTGTCAGCAGATGGCAGTATTGACACAGTGCAATTAAAAAAATTGGCAAAAGCACATTGTGATCATTTTATGTGTGTGCCACTGAAAGGGTTACATATGACAAAAGTATGTATATATATCAAGTATATTATGCATATCAACCTGTAAGGCAATGAATAGTAATTCATCTGGAACATAAAATGTCTTTAAGTCACCAAACCTAGCAGTCTTTCACCATGATTGCTCAAATAATATTATAGGCTGGCTGTGTGCAGGGGTTTCAGAGATGAGATAATGATCTAAATGTTAATTGGAGGTGTTTTACATCTCAGCTGGGTGTGGGAGACCTGTGGGTTCTTGTAATGAATATGTCTTAATTGTGGCAGGCTATTTGACATTTGAAAAGTCCGATGATCCTTTTCATTCTTGACACCCATTCGCATTCCCATCTTTAAGGTCAAACGGGTATGAATAATACATTAAGGAGGTTCTTAGGCTCACAGCGAGCACATACCTGTCTTCACAAAGGTGCCAGCTGAGTCTTGCTAAGCCCACTGAATGCTGCAGAAACAATCAATTAATATCGCCTTGGAAAACCTCATGTGAAGCAGCATCCTGTTATTAGTGGGAATATAAGGTCACAGCGTCTGTACAGATATAGGAGCAACTTTTTTTTTTTGACTATGTGGTTATGTGGTTAATCTGAACACAATGACATAAAGACGATTTTGACTTGCCGATATGACCTCCTGCGATTGCAGTTTTTTAAATTTTAATAACAGATCTGGGAGCAATATTACGAGCGTGAACTATCAAATGGTTAACCTGGAATAAATTCAAGATCAAAGGAAGGCCCAAAAAAGAACCTTGGCAAGAGATTGGAAGAATTTAATGAGCAAAAATTAACATGTATTAAATCTGACCTCGTGCTTACATGGCAGATGTTGAGTGGAGCAGCATCCAGACACGTTGTTAGAGATAAACAGTGGCATATTACAGCCTGAGTGGAGCATGGGAACCTTAGCATAACACAGCTCCTGTTCAGTTTTAAATAATCACCTTAAGTGAATTTATGCTCAAAATACAAAGACTTAAAAAATAATAATAATAATAACAGGTGCAGGTATGAAAATGCATTTACCAGCACATTTGAAGTCATTCACTTGGGCATGGAGTGGCTACTGTCGTACCAGAATTGGACATTTCACTGGATGGACAGCCTCGAGGAGACAGATTTGCTGGCTGTTCTGACAACTCATTACCTGTAATTTCACTGATGGATTGGTGAAGTGGCTCCGAGTGGGCAGCCGTGGCACCAGAGAGCGTGTGTTTTGTGCCCGAGATGATGTAAGATCGAACGGCTAACAAGTTAAGATTTATTATGGCTAATGATTGCATAAGACAGAGGAGGGGTGCCTCTGTGGAAGGCGGGGCTGTCTACGGCTTCAGGAACCTGTCTGTAATTTTATCGCACTGACCAGTGATTCCGTCACAGACAATCAACAGTGCATGTATGATAAATATTAGCTTAAGTCATGCACGACTCTCAACATTATTGAAGCATTTTTATTTTTGTTGGTCCAGTTTGTGCGACGGTTCTGTCTAATATCTGGAGAAGTAATCTTGACTGTTAAAATGTCCTCAGTATTTAAAGGTAACATCCCTGCAGGTAAGATGTGTTAAATCTCTGTATCAGTAGCTGGGGGCAGTCTGTGGGCTCGTCCAGGCCAGTCCCCTTCTGCTCCGACATAATTGGTCCGTCCCTGGCACTACTCCTCATCTCCAAAGCCACCAAAAACTGTAACCTACCTTGTGTATTTTTCACTAATTGAAATTGCCTAATGAGGTCCCAGGGGCTCCATCCCATTACCTCGGAGTTAATTAAAGCCTAAGCAGTGTGCCAAACGGTGAATAAAGATGCAGTAAAAGTGCAAAAGGAACAGGGAACCCGAGCAGGGTTCGGCGTGCTGGGATGGGGCTGACCTGCTTTTCTGTCATTGTTGTGGGACGCTATATTCCAAGACGGAGCAGATGTCTATTATTTTTTTATTTGTATTCATTTCGGGCTTGAAATTGTGTTACCCTGGTTCAGGCGCTCATTTTTCAGCGTGGTTAACCTAATTCTGCGTTATTAAACATTAAAGTCTTCGCCACCATCAGCTTTTTAAATGAAGATGTTCCCTATATAGACATGAAGTATAAAGCAAGAATTAAAAAATGACAGGTACGTATGTGCTTTTTCAATTTCTCTGTGGCTGTAATAAAATTAAACTGCTCATTAAATCTACATTCTCAACACCTACACGTGGCCGTACGCAATTCCTTATATGCTGTGGTCAGTGTAATGAGAATATTATTCCAAACCGCATTACCTTGTTAAAGAAACTTCTCCTTAGAAAATGACAAACACGTGAGCTGATGAAAAGACGGACTGAGACAGTTCTTTTAAGAAACAATTTCAAATGTTTATTTAACATGTCAAAGAAGGGGCACACACTCGTGAATCGAAAAGGGGGTGGGGTGGGGGACTGAAATTATTGGCCAGTACTAGGACTTAAACTTCATACTAACATTAATCAGATTTTGGCTAAAAAGGAAAAAAACATGTTTTTTGTTTCTTTTTGCTTTTATAAAGAAACTTTATGTACATTGGTTCTTTTATACAAGAGGTTCATTGGATAAATGCATCAAAAAGAAACCAGTTCTGCAGTAAACTTTACAAAAAAATACAATTTTGTTTTCATTGAGAGATGTAGAAAAGGAGGCAGTCAAATATTGACCAATAATATTTCTTCCTTTTCATTATTAAGAAAAAAAGTTGTCCTACTACCTATTTTAAAGAAAAGCAATATACAGCACAATAAAATGGGAGAAATTTGCCTTTTGCGAATTCATTCAGTTGGTTTGGTAACCAAGGAGAGGGGCTGCGACTGGAACAGGGCATGATGGGAGTGAAGGGCTGCCTGATGGAAGGGGGAAGGAGGGGAGAGAAGGGAGTGGTGCAGGGAGGTGAAGGGGATTGGCCGGGTGAGGATGGGTGTGTTCGACTGGCTACCTGAAGTACCAATAGGGATGGAGATGGTGGGCTGGGAGGAGGAGGAGGAAGAGGAGGAGGAAGAGGAGGATGAGGATCCAGAAGCCTTCCCAGGTAGGGAGAAGTGGTGGTGCATGCGTCCCTCTGGTTTGGTGGTGAGCGATAACGGCTGGGCCTGTTCGGAGTGAGTGGCAGCAGGAGCGGCGGGGGAGGCCAGGGCGGCGGAGGGAGTGGCTGGCGAGTCCAGCATGCTTCCATGAGACGACGCAGGGCTGTCACACATCTTCTCCGAGGGCAGGTACTGCATACACTGCTTCTTAGTCCTTATTGAGAAGTCTGGGGGAAACAAAGGAGAAGCAAAGAAGCTGAATTATGGATCGGCCACTGGCTTCAAAACTGGTTCAAGTCCCTCAATGCGGTGGCTGACAGGAGCGAATGAGTGATTATTTAAACGATGAATACGATGTGACAGCTCTGAAACATGACATTTTGAAAATAAATGACACCATGGTGAGCGAGAAGAGATGTTCACGGCATATTCAAAAAAGGAACACGCATGTACGGCATGAATCAAAAAAAGGAACACGACACAAAATGTACAGTAAAATGTGCACTGAAGAGTGGGAAGTCTTTGATTGGGGCAGATTTACGGTGGTCATTTGGTTGCACAACAGAACACATACCTGCCACTATTAGCACTGAACCTCATAAGCTGCTTGACAAAGTATAGAAGCAGGGAAAGAAGTTAGTAAGGGCTAGCAAAGGACAGAATTCACGTGCATAAATAAAATAAAGGTGCGCTTTCAGATTGCACTTTAGGTATATAAAACTCATTCTGTTAGTTTCTAAAGTTTTCTTTCTTCTTGATCGTTACAAAAAAAAAACTAATAAAGGCACAGGAAGAAAAGGCCCCTTACCCTCTGGTTTTGAGTCCGGTTTATTGTCTCTCTTCCTCTTTTTCCGCTTTCCCTGCACAGATAAAACAATGGTGTTAAAAACCGCTCTTCATAGTGAAAGTAAACCACCTCAACACATTCAGTTCCAGAGATCAAAAGTGCAATTACTAGAATTAGCTGATATAGTCACATCTGACAGAAACTACTGGGATATAAGTTGTTTCTCTGACTTATTCTGCTCATAGGTATGAGAGCTGAGTGTGGAAATGTGCTACTCACATAGTTGTCTCGTGCTGACCATCCTGGATAGAGCTGGGAGTGCAGTTGCCTCTCTTTTCTGGCCAGCTCGTAGTATTTGGCTTGCTCCTCTCTTGACAGGGAATGCCACTGTGGATATCAAAGGACGGATAAGCACACACTCACAAGCACGGTGCAGTTGTTAACTCGCATGTCTGTTTTTCGGTGCTGCTTACCCGTCTTCCAAGAATCTGGTTGATGGCAGCGCTCTCTTTCAGAGTGCACTCTGCCACCACTTTGGCTCTCATCTCCTTCATATATAGCATGAAAGCATTCAGAGGCTTCTTGATATGCGGCTTCTTGTCCTCTTCTTTCTTGGATGGAACCGGGGACTTCCTGCTAATCCAAAACATTTAAAAGACGCCGTTAATAACGTGTGAATGGTGGAGAAGCACTGGTACGTTTTAGGAAAGAGGTGCAAAGATTGTTTTTTGTTGTTTTTCTAATTGTCCTTACGCATGCATTGAGGGGCTGATGTTGTCACCACTGGGCTCCTGTTTGATGGCTGGGGAGACGATGGCAGGATGGGGAATGCCGGTCTGGTGGAGGCTGTGCGGGGGCGGAGTCACCATGTGAGGAGAGAAACGGCTGGACACCAAGCTGGGAGGGCAGAAAGGAGTCAACATTTTAACTTGGCGGGTTTAACAGTGAAAGGGTTCAGCTAACTTGGCACAAGACTGCCCTGCCTTACCCTGAAGGTGAAATTCGCAGGGCCTGCTGCCTCTGTCTAGACTAAATTCATACACACAAAGAGTAACATGCTTGCTTTTTTGTTCAAATAAAGACTTTTTCAAAAGCCCCTTTATTCACCGATGGCTGGAGAAAAGTGGAGTGTGTTGTTACCATGGTGACAGCATGGCCGTGACACCTGAAACCTCTTTCCTTACCACGTTCCAGACCATGGAGAGCGTTCTGACAGGCGTCCGCACAGAACACCTTTACAAAGTGTCTCTCTCAATTTCCAATTGTTAATACAAAGAAGCATTGTGGCGGACAAAGGGGAAAATGAAGCCGCATACCCCTGCATCACACACTCCAGCTAATGTTGGAAAACTCTTTTTTTTTAAGTGTTTTAACATTTAACTCAGGGCATGATGTTTTTAACTGTTTCTAAAATATCTACCGTGCACGCATACATAGACATCTGGCTTCATATAAAATATAATTTAAAGAAAACTTGTGTAAATGTATGGAGTCTAACTGAAGAACAAGTTTGTTTTTTTCTCCCCCCTTTTTTTTAAACATAAATTCTTAATAATTTATACAGTATAAACATGGAGGTACCTTCTTATTCCCTCGATGATAAACCAACTATCTTTGTAAACATCCGACATCCTTATTCCCCAATAAACAAATCAGGGCTTCTGCTAGGGATGGCACGCAGTCAAGCTGCAGCTTTTAAAAATGATCAGCTATATCGTTGCCTTAACATTTTATTCTTTCCTCACCCAAGATACTACGCATCTTAAAATTTACACGCTATGAGCGTCACCCTATTTTCTTAGCACCTTTCTATTTGTACTATGCTGATAGATATGGGAAAGCCAAATGTACATGATATCTGTACTAGTGTGGACCTGTGCAAAACTTCTGTGAGGTATGATTGTTGCGAGTTCATCTCGGGATGGAGTAACACATGCTATTGATCACAGAGACCCTACTGAATATTTCATCTCATACTAACACCGGAAGGCTCGCTACAAATCTTTCCAATTTTGACAGAGGGTCAGAGAGTTTAGTCTGATGGGACGTGTAGGTTCAGATGAGCTTTGATTTGTCCTAATCGATTCTCAGCCCTTTCATCTCTGCACTAAGCGTGCGTGTGTATGTGTGTGTGTGTTGTAGAGCGGCTCAGAACACCGGCCCGACCGGCGAAGTTTAGCTCTGAGAGAAAAGACAGGAGAGGAGCGCTGAATGCCAATAACGTGTTCACTCTATTTAAGAAGCTGAACGTGTCTCTGATAGAGCGTACATCCCTTTGTAGTCCTGACAGCGCTGCCTATCCAAGGTCTGATAATGTTTTGTTCGAGTCAAAGAACGTGATTTAATTTTACGTTATATTACAAATGAATGGGGCTGAGAGTTTTCAAGCCATTCAAAATAGAATATACCCTTCAACAATATGAATTGAAGATTAAAAGCTCACATCTTTCATTTAAAATAAAATTTAAAAAAAGGAAAAACTGAGGGAAATGTGATTACATGTCATAGCAGCTACCCTTACTAGACGTCTCCTGTGAGGATGGCGGTGGTGTTGCTGAACATGATCTACTCACCTGGACATGGATGCATTCATTGCTAGCGCTGGGTAGGGGTGACGGAATCCCCCCGGAGGGATGGAGTACATGGGCTGGCCCTGCCTGGGAGACAGAGGGAGACAGAGAGAGACGGAGTGAGGGAAGGCTCCAGTGTGAAGTGGATCAAACACAGCTGACAGCCAACCCAGCAGCACTAATCCTCCGCTCATCAACTCAAATCCCCTGCTTGTGGAACAGCGGCGTTGCAATTGATTACAAGACCCAGAGCAAAACCTATAAATGTTCATAAATTCCTCCTGGTAAACTCAATTTTTTTGTATGTATTTTATGTTTCAAATGCTTTTATGTGTGGTATAAAACTCATTCCTTTCAACAAAAATGACAAAATTCCAGTCGTCTTTGTGTTTTCTTTCATGCTTGACTTGAATTTTATTGAAAAATTCTAGTGCTTTTTCTAAATTTGCTTACTCTAGGATCAAAGCTGTGTGAACTTGACCACTAAGCCAACACAGTTAATGAGCTAGCTTCTCAGCTTTGACTGTGGCGTCCTGAAATGTGACTTCGCAGGAAGTGGACATAAAAGCAAAACAACCGCATTTGAATCAAGTGATTTCGAGGTGGCTGTCGTGAATATTTTTAGTAGAGAAACACTACGTCTGCACACTCCTTAAAAAAATAAATAAAAAAGACATCTAGATATGCAGACTTACTGTGACATGAGCCAGCTCAGAGGGTGCGCAATCGAACCGACAGCACCGGGAGACAGCGGGTAGTATGGAGAGAGTTCTGATGGGTGTGGTGTCCGTGGAATACCTGCAGATACCACAGAAGAAGAAGAAATTTTAATATTAGTGTTATATTAAAACATTATTTCACATTTCTGAAAATATTTCATTCCCCATCCAAAATCAGTTTTTTGTTTTGTTTTTTAGTTTTAGTTTGAAATGTAACGCTGTAAAGCAGAGGAGAGCAGAGGAAAATAAACAACCCAACATATCCATAGAAACGTTCCTAACAGAAAGTGTTTTTGCCAAAGGGTGTGAAAGTGGTCGTTCCTGTGGCTGCTTCAGTGCAGTCACGAAGCAAGCGCAGTGTAACTTACACGTAGCTAAACTGCCTCTGAAAAGACTACAGTCTGAAGTGATGTCCGTTCCTCAGACACATTACCTGTCTTTGGGTCGAGGATCTCTGGGGAGAGGTGTGACGGTGGCGTGCCGGGGGAGAAGTGTTCGTTGCTGTAGGTGATGAGGGGCGTCAGTGGGTGGACATGGTGGGCATGCTGTACCACTGGGACTTTGTTGGACTAAGGAAAAGACACAAAGAGAGTTGGAGTTCAGCAACAAGTGTGGGACACATAACAGCATTTTATTGTATTCAGCTACTTATTCCTTATTTGTCTGCATGCTTAGCTCCGTGTCGCTAGTGCCTTTCATATGTATCACAGCTACTATCCGTGCTTCTTAAACAAGCAAACTACAGTCCCATAACTGTGTACTGCACAGTCGCTGCTGGCTATTGTTCAAAGGAAATGGATGGATTAAATAGGCCATCGTATGTGAATGCCTTCCATGGTAAACATCACGGTTGGTGCGTATGACCAGCCCTGTGATGCAACCTGGACCAGAACCAAGGAGCGCTAAAAAGCCTCGCAGACACATGCCAGGATCATTACGGTCATTTAGCCGAGGAGAGAACTGTTTGTTCAGCCCAAACGAGAAAAACAACAGTGCCACCGAGTCCAGAAGTCGCCGCATCAAGCCGCAAACAAACATAATCAGGGCCACGGCAAACCGAACGCCCATAAACACGCGGAGACGTCATCCCCCACTCCTCCGTCTGACAGCAGTCACCCCCATGGGCGGATTGCAAGTGTTACTAATGTTGGAAAACCACTTGAGATTCTGTATAAAAAAATAAATAAATAAGTGGTTAAGAACGCCCAGAGATGAAACTATCTTCTATATGCAGTACTTCGCGCTCACTGAAAATGCACAGATCCAAGCCAAGATCTGACTGGCATTACGACTACGACGGGGGATGATGAAGACAATAATAATAACCAGCGTCTCTACTTTCATTAGGCAGTGCTCAGCCTAGCAGTCATTTCCCCTGGCTGCCTGGCTGAATAGAGCACTTGTTGGCTCAACTTGTCACATGGGAGGGTCAAGGGGTGGGAGGGGAGAAAGGAGTCTTGTTCCTCCAGGCTAACCTTTCTTCAATATCCCTCCCCACCCCCTTCTCAACCTCTGTCTCTCTCCAACGTGGTCTGCTGGGGAACAAGGTTTGCATTGAGACTTCTGTACACTCTCCTGCTTCACGTTGCTTAGAATTGTTCCAAATCTTAGGGGTTTTTTTCTTCTACTTTTTTATTTATTTATATACACACACACACACATATATATATATTTTTTTTTTTACAGAGGAAGGTCCAGCCTTTTCCTCCCTTTAAATCTTTAGCAAATCAGCCTCTCCCGTGTTTAAATCCCAGCTTTGATTTTGGTAATGCCAGATGGAGTGAGGAAAATATTTACTGGTGTTAAACATGGCTATATTAAGATTACTTTGCTCAAGACTTATTTTGGTTTTCTCTCCACTCAGAGCACGTAAGGTCAATGCATATGACGATGCGCAGGGAAGCCAATCTCATACAACACAGAAAAGGCTTTGATAAAGGTTCATGGCAGAAATTGTGTTGACTTACTAGGTCAAAATCCCCGGTCCCACATGTCATGTATATTTGAGATGTGCTTTGTTGTTCTTCTTCATCTACAATATGCCTGGATTTTCCCTATATTGTGAGGGTTGTTTGAGACCTCTAGACCTGGGTGCCAACACATTTTGGGAAGCAGTTCAGTGAGAATTTGAAATGAAGCCTATTAATTATTCATATCCTGGAATACATGAATCGTGTGCTCTAAACATATTTCTAAGTTTGAAGGCACTAGTTTAAACTCTGAGCTGCCTTTCGGTTCACCAGAATGTGAAGGAAACTGGAGTGTGCATAACTGCTCTGATCTGTATCCTACCTGCCAGATTTCCTGTGCTATTTAATTAAATAAATCGAAAACATCTCAATATTTGAACTGATTCAAGTTAATTGAGCCCTCATGACCCCCGAGAACACAAGAAGTGGTTTTGGAAAATTAAAGAAACTCGATTAATGGTTCAGTTGTGACTAACAACTAAACACTAATGCGTCAATGCCGTCTTTGATTTGGTTCAAGTGTAGAGGTAATGTTCCTGTTGCCCGTGACGGCATTGTGTGTCTGTAAGTCACAAGGAACCCGGTCCGTTTATTCTTTTTTTTTTTTTTTTAACAGAAACGACAACGTTACGATGGAACAGATAGCAGATGGTATCAACCCTGACACAAAGAAATCATGCTCTTTACATAGATGCGCTTGTTGCAAACAGGTCCCTCAGCAAGCAAGTAAAACACTCCTAACTGGTCTTAGAGCTGTTTGACAGAACAGGTAACAGGATGGTTTAGAAAGAAAGAACAACACAGCAGAAAGTTGTTGAGCCGGTGCAGAGAAAAGATGTCTGTCTCTAAAGAGGGTTTGAAGCTAAAAAGGCCGAGGTGGCAGTACCTTGCCTGGCTGTCCAACTTGGAGCGGCGCTAAGAAAAGCACAGTCCTTGGTCAATGTGGGTGGAGGGGTGGATTTCATTCAAGCAAACATGTTTTTGGATCCTGCACATCTGAATTGAATTACTAGGCAAACAGCCGATGGGGAAGAGAGCTTAGAACAAACTGAATAACCCCACAGCTTTGTGTGTCTTTATGCTCGGCGATTCTGGGTGGGAGGCTCAGAGTCCTTTCAAAGCTCCAGGAAAGACAGGGTGAAAAGAATGCCTGGCATGCTGAGAAATCCAAGCCTTGTTTGTCAACGCCAACAGGAAGCGGACGTGAGAGGGGACTGACCGTGTCATATGTCTGTAAAATCAACCACTCCACCAAAACTATGCCATTCATCACAGACAACGTGTGCTTTACGTCTGGTCATCGCCTCTGAAAAGGTCAATGGCGTTATAATTCTGGGTTACAATAATACAGCGCAGAGTGGCGTCAGATTACCGCAGTCCATATCTCCCGGCGGTCATTAAATAAATTAAGAGAGTCTGCAGAAGCTGCACAGCATGTATAGACACAAACATGCACAAATCTCATTAGGATCTAGTGCAGGAATAAATATTTGTAAATTGACATACATAAATTAACATTTTTTTTTATTTTTTTTATTATTTTTTTTTTAAATATAAATCTGCCACTAATAAACAGCATCACTCATGAACTCGTTCCGTGACACTAAATCTGCTCATCAAGTGAGTTTAACTGTTCAACCGGAATCAAAGCACTGGTTCCTTATCTCCTTTCTGAAGAGGATTTTGTCTCTGCAGTGGCCCAGCAGGACTGCAGACCTTCCATCAGTATTCAGTTCAGTCCTCCCAAACCCTTTGATTTCATGATGGATCCCGGTTGTTCACTGCCTAATGCAAAATGAGAAAATCTCACCGGACTCCCACCACTCAAAGGTCTGCTGAAAGAGTATTGGTCCGAGGCAAGTACATATAAAAGTACATGCATATCTTTCATATAATGAACAGCATCGTTTTTCATTTAATATGTCCTCTTAAAATATCCTACGGCCATTGAAGGCTGAGCTGAAGATAACACCCGACATTACGCACGGAGTCAAGATGCATCTCTGGAATGCTGCTCTACATCATGCCACTTCAATTCATTTAAACAATTGGATGACTAAGTGACTTATGACACGCTGACATGGCCAGGAACCTCTGTTCCTTGACTACTCCAGACACTAATACAATATTGAAACAAAGAGGGCAATTCTTGTGCCCCTGCCTGCTACAGATCGGCCCATATTTTAGCACCAAGCGCGCCGTGATCTGATAAGTAACTGAGGGACAGACACTCTGGTCAGTTCTACCTCATTAGAGATTCACAGCTCCCTCTAATCCAGAATAACAGTACCATATAGTGTAGTCTGTAATGACACGAAGAATAGGCATGGCGGACAAATTACTGCAAGTGACTGAATGACCTCGGGGAGGGAAGCACACAGCCTTGACATCATTATCAGCCGAGTGTTAATGACTGCGAATAGGTACATTGTGGAAGTTGAGTCAGACTACCACCACCCCACTTCTACTTCCTTCCTTCCTTCCTTCCTTCCTCCTCTCCTTTCCTCTCCTCTGGTCCCGCTCGGTCACTACTGATGGGCTAACAAGTTCCCCATACTGCATCACCTGGCCCTGCAGCGCCTTTGATGTATTATTCATGAAGAGGCAGCCCTCTGAACGCAGGGGCTGATATGGGGTTTTTCGGGGTACTTGACGTGTGTGTGTGCATGGTGGGGGTGTGGTACAGGAGAGGCTGTTCCCTTTCTTCCCAGTCCTCCCACCCCACCACTACCATCACCACCATTCCTACCAAAAGCAATACCAACTGAATGCTAAACAAACCTGTCTGTTGAATAATTGAGGATCTCAGGCCGGAGCGGGCTCTGATTAGCATACAGGCCTTATGGACCCAATCTGCACAGTGACAGGATGGTCTTTCCCTGGACTCTTCTGCTTCCACCCTCTGAACCCCCTGATTTCTATTTTACATCATCTTCCCTTGTTTCACATTGCCAGAATTAGCAGAAATGTCAAAGCAATTTCAGTTCACCAACAATGGTTTCAGTGGTCTCTGCAGGCGACGGCAGGAATGTGAGATAACACTATTCACAAAACATAAAATAAAATTCCACTTGTGGTGACTCGCGGGTGGATGATTTATTAATCTGCGAAGGAGCTAGACTGAGTAGGTCTCTCAATAAAAAGACTGCAAAAATCTCATCAGTAAACTAACATTGCGCAAAAAAATCAACATGCATATGCAATGTGAGATATACATCTGTCCCTGCAGACGATCCAAACCACGCCGGTCCATCTCCTCAAAAAAAAAAATCAACAACGTCAGATTAAACACACGATGAATGCAGGAGGACAGGTCTGCTTCAGGAGTCGCTACTGGTGTCTCCTCACCGCCTCTCCTCGGGTCTCTCTCCCTCTGCCTCCTCTTGGCCCTGGGCAGTAATCCCTGGCCCCCTGTGTGTGCCCATCCGCTCCCCCTGCTCTCATTAGTGCACAGTGTTGGGGCCTGGGGAGCCTGCAGGCCTGGGGAGCCAGCCTGCTGCTCCCCTCCCACTCTCCTTCTCTCTCCACGGCTGGAGTAATGAGCACATAATCAGCCTGGCTCCCTGTCAGTAGCAGCACACCAGAGGGGCATGTGGGCACCTGGCCCAGAGTGGGGGGTAAGGGCACGGCGGGGTGTTTCGCTTTCTATCCTCTGCGCCCAGGGTACCCGGTATTAGAGCCTCCCACCCCACGTCAAATGACCCTCCGGACACATGTCACAGGATAAAGCACAGAAACTTCCTCTTTTGGTTCACATAATGAAAGCTGTTACACTTTCAGTGAACTTCCCTGCCTTTTAAAACGCTTCAGGACAAAAGAGTTACATCTGTTCAAATAAGATCCAGTTATCTTGTATGCTTTGTACGCCCAGTTTAAATGTTTTATTTGAGATATTTGATATTGGACTACTTGTTAGAGTTAATATTCTGTTGCATTTCAAATTGGACTATGTTATGTCTTCCTACGTACGACTTTTTAATAACATTTAAATGCATATAGAAAAAAAAGGAAGACTGTTTTTGGTTTAAGTGAGTACACATTTAAGCACAGAAGGTGAAGGATGCCTATTATTCAGACAGCTTTAGAGAAACAGTTCAGGTTGTTCCCTCACGTTGTCTCTCTTCTGCATTATTTCTTTCTTTATTGACTTTTCCGGTTAATGACATTCAAACAGACGAAGGCCAAACAACGTAGTCAAGAGTCACATAAAAAGTAGCAGAAGACAGAACAGAAACAATCCGAGCACAGACCTGAACCTCACACAATGTGCTGTCCAATTGTCACTGTGAACTCTTTGTTTTGTCTTTTTTGTTTCACCATTCACACATTATTTCATAATGTTAGATTACGGCTAAATGACTAAAATTTAATAAAAGCATAACTGCTGTGTCTGAGATAAAAAAAACAAAAAAAAAACAGGGTCGCTGACAGGCCAGCATTTGTTCTAATAAGATATCCTTAATTGTTTTTCATGCCGACATATAAGTCAGTGCTGGATTCCCATGAGCAAACTGTGACTCCCTCACAATTTCTCATTGATGCCAATCAATGAGGGCTTTGTCATGCATGCATCGCTGCCATTATAGGATCCAGCAAATCAAGCACAAACTCTGCGAGCGCATCTAGGGAGGATATGTGAGGTCAAGGGGCTGAGTCACAATGACTCTTCTTTCCAGTGTGTAGTGACAGTGGCTTTCTGCTTTACGCACTGTTTAAAACAACTTCCTGGTCCAGAAAATGCCCTGATGCAATCTCACAGGTGAGATGCTAGATAGATGCTCTTGGCTCCGCGTTATCTCCTGTTTTCAATCCCAAACACACATCCCCCAGCGAAGCCACAAACCAAACAGGTCTGCTGAGGCCCCGCATTGTCTAACCTGAGTGAGACACCATGATGACTAGTTCACACCTGAGTGGCAAAGTTCAAGAATGGCAAACTTGAGAGATTTATGGTGGAGACGGAGTTATTGTGGTAAAGACAGACAGGCTGTTTAGCAGCTGGCCTGCGGGTGGTGTAGGGGTTGTAGTGGGAGGGCTGTATGGATGGGAACCAGCAGATTTACATGCACACTATAACTTCGTTATTGTGAATAACAACATTACGGTGATAGTTTGATTAAAGCGTTTATATGGCTTGCTGTAAACGGATTCCCAAAACAAGTTTACATGATTCCTTAGATTATTGGGTTAATGCCACGTAGTCTGGAGGAAGAGCCACAAAATAAGGGAGGGTAAATAGAGGGATTCTGCTGGTGCTCACATGCAGAGGGCCAAAGAAAAGTATTTTAACAAGTTTCTCCTTAATCACGGAAGCTCGTAGATTACTGCATCTCTATGGAAACTCAACCAAACCCGTGCGATGAATAATGCTAAGCATCCTGCCTCCAGATTCTGTCTTTACTGCTAAATTGCCCATGTGCAGCAACTTTTATAGTTTTCTGGCTTAATCGTGTCACGCTTTTGAGAGATAGCGATAACTTACCAAATGCCCCGGTGTCGGAGAACGAGAGTCTTTTAATCCTGCAGATCCGGGAACATCCAGAACAGGCCATTTCATGTGCAGGTACTGCGGGTGAGAGAAAAGGAGCAAATTTAAACAACAGAACCAAATACACATGCACGGTAACAAAACGATAAAATGCACAGGGTTTAACAACATCCATTCAAAAGTAGGGTCGATCAGGAGATCAGACTGATGCTTAAAGTACGACAATGTGCACTCTCTAACATAAGCGCAGAATGTTCATCTTTTCCTAGAGTGTGCAAAAGTGGTGTGAATGCCATCGAACCCGCAGAGACCTCCAGCAAACACCTGGACCAGACCCACATTGCTGCTGCTGGAGTCAGACAGCGGGTGCTGGCACGAAGGAGAGTTCGAGGAGCGATGTGAACACAACGGACTGGTGGAGGACTGTGAAATTGCCGTTTGTCAAGGAAAAACAAGAGGCCAGCTGTGGGCGCCCATCGCTGAGCGGGTGGGAAGAGACAGCTGGAAGGAAGCCCCATCTACAGATGAGCGAAAGGCTGAACTCTGCACTCGGATCTCACTCCTGACTATCCGCCTCAATTCGTTTGACCTTTTGACCCGAACATAGCCCCTCTTCTTTTCACTATCATTACTTTAACACATGTATCAAAGTTAACATTAAGGTTTTTTTTGTCACTCGTAGGAAAGACTTCTGCCACTCTCTGTCTAATTATCCCGGCTGCATGTCCCTTTGCCGCTGTGCCACGGAATAAGAGCTGTGTACTCGAGGAGGGTTTTTCGTGATTTACTACTCGCAATGCAACAAGCTGAGCTTTTTTTTTTCTCGAATTTATTTTTTGTGTTTCTTTTTTTTTTTTTTTTTTGTCCTCCAGCAACGGAGATAGCATGAAGCCAGAGCTCCAAAAGCACAGCTCAACCATCTGGTTTATGAATCAGCTTAAATACCGGATACAGCAGCTTGTCATGCATGTGGATTTTCTCCCTGGTACAATTTCAAATTAATTAAACGGGTTTTGTATATAGGTAACATCCAGACCCATGCTGAGTGGACATATGAATGTACTGTAGTTGTATTATTTTTCTTTGTAGGCAAAGACGCTCACAGTGTGAAATAATTGCTGTCAGAGGCGGTTGCACAACCTCACCATGCATCCACTGTTATCACTGTACAAAGTAGTCGTGTAAGTATCATTGTTATTTACTTAGCATTGCACTTATGAAATTTTATGCACGGTTTGATGTCCACCCACTGCAAACATCTGGTGAATGGCACAAACAATAAATATTATCTGACAGACAAAACCAGTTTAAGAGCCACGCAATGCTTTGTCTACTTTTCAGAAGTTGGTGCAGGATAAATGATGGCAAACAAGCAAACTGGAGAAGTCATGCATTCAGGTTTTGATTTTTAAAACTCCATTCATCACTCAGGGTTTGTAAGGAGGAAGGAAGTTTGGATGACTGTGGGTTAAAAATGGAAAAGACATTATAGCAGGAGGGGGGGGAAAGGGTGAGGAGGGAGAGAGAGAAAAAAAAAACATTTTCAGGAATGAGTTTGTCGGAGCAGGCAGAGGGTATTGTTTCCTGACAGCTGGGGTCCAACAGAGCACCAAGGCAGGGGGAAGGGGACCCTTTTTCCCTTCGAAAAGGGGGGAAATTCTTGGAGTTGACATCAGCCCTCTTCATTTTCACTATACTGCTCAAGGCTGAATCGCAGGTTCCAACTAATGGGCCCAACTCCATACAACTGTCAGGAGGCAGTTGCTTTTAGAGGCTGCTAGCTCCCTATTGAAACTTTACTCTGCTGTGTGCATGGTGCCTAATGAATGCTACTCTCTGGAGAGAAAATCCAAAACAATGCAGTTTTCTCTGTCTAATCTATGTCAATCATGAGTCCTTCCACAAATGAAACAAGCGCTATTGTGAGCGTTTGGTCTAGCCCGGCCGTGCCCACCCCGGCTCTCCCACCCAATCCATCCCTTATTTGACAGCTTCTGCCAGGACTGAGGAACATGCCCCCAGGCACTTTTTTTTCCTGAGCACCTACTTTTCTTTTAATTGCCAGTGTGCCCTGTGTAGCACACTGTTCGCACACTCCCCGAAACATCCAGCCAGGTAATGCCACACTGTCACATTAGCTCCAGTCCACACTTGAGCAACACACTGCTCACTAACACATGAGAGGGAGAGAGGGAGGGTGCTCGGGTGCTTGAATTGTTTCAGGAAACAAAAGGCGAGAGAATTGTGGGCCATACTGCTCAGGTAAAACTTTCTCAATGTTTCCGTGAAAAAAGAAAAAAAAAAAACACACAAGCTAAGTGTCAGAAAAAAAGTTTGAATAGTGCTTTTGAAATGGAACTTTCAAATAGTTATGCCAAGACTTTAGTGATGTTGGATGTTTGCAAAAGATTGACACAAGAGCGAAACTAATGTCATTTTAACTGCAAGACATTTAGTAATGCTTTACACATGCCCTTATTTATTGGGAACAAATACAGACATATGGTCGGGGCTCATAGCAATGCCTGTTTCAGCATGGGAGCTGGAAGCTCTGGTAAATATACTCGGACTGAGTACTGAAGGAAATGTGTATCTAAAGTTTAGCTGATCCATTTTCGTAGCTCTCTAATTGTCTTCCAGCCTTCCCTGCTGCCTCCAACACTCAGAATAGACATCAGTAGAATGTGCTACTTTTACAGGACCCAGATGCGACAAAGGTGGCAGTGATGCCACTGAAATTTTCCAAAAAGCTACACTGGAGCCCTTTGGTTTTTCGAACAGAGAGAATACAACATATGCTCTGGGGCATGTGGCCTGCCAGAGCTGGGTTCTAATTGTTACATTGCTCTCACAGAGCAGAGGAAAACACAGCCAAGAGTCTTTGTCATCTCTGAAGTGTGTGGTGCCATACTGCAGGCCAACATCAGAGCACGGAGAAGAGACAGATGTCTGGACATTTGCTGTCAAACTAAGTCAGACACTTTGCCAAAGGGACAGAAAAAAATTCCAAACTTTGCTAGCAACTATCTGTCGAGTTAAAGGCTGCACTGAGAAGTCACAGCAACTCTCTCTGTCACATGTTCACATAGAATTACTAAAGGCCTATATATATACATATATATATATATATATATATATTCAGAACTACTATATGTGCGACTGCGGAAAAAACGATTGCCCTAATAGCTATTCTTATCTAAAACTGATTAGCCTATATGTTGTTGCATGATACGCTCAATGGGATTAACTCAAGCAAACAATCAGATAAACACCAAATAAAGGGGAGAATATGTAAATCGGCAGCTCAGACGAGGCCTGGTGCTTGTGAAATGGCTTCGCCCAACTTGTTGTGAATAGCGGAGCAGCAGGAATGCCTCCAGGGATCGCCCCAGCAGATAATGTCAATCACCTACTGTGTGGAGAACCCCTCCCCATTGTTTTCTTTTACCCCCCAACAGAAAACAAATGGGCCACACAGCGTGCTGTTTGGCTGAGGTGTTAATTACCGTCCCCAAGCTCATATGAACAGCAACTTCAGACAATAAGCCTGTCAGGCCCCCTGCGCAACAGTCCCTCCCTGGTTTGCTCTGCTGACATCACCTGCCCATGCGGGGCCATTGACACCTCAACCTGATCTATGCATGAAACACAATTAAAAGCTTACAGGACAAAGACAATGTGATAAGTAGCCCCCGCCTCGTCTCAGAGTTTGCATTAAGCCTCATTGTTTGGCAACATTAGAGGCAATTACAGTGACAATTCTTAAGCAAACCTCTGCAGTCTTTGTGCTAATTAGTGTGTAATTGATGGGGAAACGACAAGCAGCTCAGCTGGTCAGACCCGTGATGTCTGATAGGGCCACTGCAAAGTTTTCTCAATGGGGGAAGTCCTTTCATTCTGTTCACTAAAAACTGATTCCATTAGTCAGGAGGGGAAGTTATTAATTAAGACTATGTTAAGAAAAAGAAAAATATCTTGTTGAGAGCGTGAGCTGCAGATATATTACAATCCAAGCAGACTATATGGATTTTTACTTTTGACATTTTACTTGTGGGTTTAAGTTCATTTATATACATTTATAAACAGCCACTCGTGAAAATAAAAATGCTGCTACTTTGGCGTCTCTTCACATGCATTTCAGGCCTAGTCCCTAAGTTTACATTATATTAACCCTACACAGCCGGTGATGCTGCGGTGGAAATAGCATGCCGCTAATAGCTACCACATTTGAAGTGTCCATTAGCCCGTAGAGGAATGAAGTTAAGTGAGTATGACAGGGGCACTCCCTCAGTTTGCCGGGCTTCTATTGTGACCAGGTTGGTCGTCCTACACTCTTATTCACAGCCAGTAGAAAAACTGGGTCAAAGGTCAGACATCCAGAGTGCTGTGGTTTCTATGGCGACGTGGCCTATTAAGGCCAGGCTCATTGGCCTCTTAACATGCTCTTGTACACAAAAGAACTATTAGTGCAAAGAGGGAGAGAGGGGAGTGAAGAGGGGAGGCAGCGCAGGGGAGGTCCTAGCAAACACAGCTTCAAGGTTTTCGCAGGATTTCCAAGATGGTTCGAAAACGCTGCCTGCAGCTAGCCTCCCTACACACCTCTGCATATGTAGAAATTCAGTAGCCTGCTGAGGAGGACATATATGAGCGTCTCTGCTTATTTATTAGTCTAAAATAAGTCAAAAATGCTCATGCTGGTGGACAGATTGTAACTTTAAATTACTCAATGAGAGTATGTGGTGTCATATGACTACCTCATGTGTATTCTGCACAAGGCCAAACTGGCCAACAAACCAGGTTTATTTGAAAAGTCCTTGGACTGAATTTACTGCTGTTTCAGTAATAAAACCGCATTAACAGAATACAAGGCCAGGATACCCCCCCTTCTCCAAAAAAAAGCTTCTTTAACATTCTAACCCTGTGAGTGAGCTGCGACTTCAGCGGGCGTTTGCATTTTTGCAACTCAAGCAATTATTTGTTTCAGGGTTTATTTTCTTTTCTTCCTTTGGCATGACACAGCCTTGAGTTATTGCTTCCTGCATCTAGAGCGTCACCATGGAGCTAATCTGAGCGCTTGAACGGAGCAGCCATTGTCTGTCTCCTTGACTTTCAGGTAATTTTAATCAGTTAAAGAAAAGCGGCGTTACAGTTAGGAATAAGTGAGTAATTATGCTACAGAGCACAACAGCAGGTCACATAAAACCCACCGTATAATTAGACACAGGAGCAAATAATTATGCATCTGGTAAGAGCAAGGCCATCTCATAAAGAGAGAGAGAGAGTAGGGTGCGAAGCTATTCAAGTCAATTATGTGAAGTCAGTTTTGTGGTTTCCCGTACCTGGGAGATCTGGTTTCAATTGTCGCAGACTCCTTCCTTTAATGTCAGCATGATCTGATGTCACGACAGGATACACCTCAAAAATGTCAAAGATATCGTCCTATCCCTCGTCCAGTGGCATTGTTTGCCCCGTCGCGCAGGAACACAACTTTTTTATTGTCCGGGGAGTAGCCTCGTTTCATTGAAATTCACAGCCGTAAACGTTCGTATAATTAACTCCAGAACACGAGGTGGTTACCAGCGGCAGACTGGATGTTTACAGTAAAGCTCGACTTAGAAATCCAGTGTGTGTGCAAGTCTAGGTGCGTGTGCGTGTGTCGAGTCTACGCCAATGACACACAAGTGAGACCTGAATTTCTCATTTATGACCAAACACAAATTGACTGGAGACAGCATGGGTTACCAATATAATACAGCAGATTTCTTGCCAAGGTATTTAGGAGGCAATAATAAGTCCAGCATGCACCCTCTCACACCGAACGGGGCAAATACCACAGCATGGTAATCACTCCAAACGCACAACAGAAAAATAATCTCTTTTCTCTGCTTTTTCTAAAAGTTGTAGATAAATATTTACCTCCACCTCCGAGAGTAAATTTGAGTACGTCTGCTAAAAGTGTCTTTTTTTCTGACAGGGCACAGTGGGTGATTGTTTCTCTCTCTCGCGTTCTTTTTTTAAGCTTTCCTGTGCTCTTTTTTTAAACTTCCTAAGAGTAGCTGACAGAGGTGGGAGAGGCGGTGAAGCATCTTGAAGGGGAAAAGTCAGTTTTGAAAAACTGAGGTGGGCATAAGTGGGTGTAGTGGAGAAGGCGAGAGGGAGAGAGAGAGAGAGATGGAGAGAGAAAAAAAGAGCCTAAATTAAACACATTTGTTTCTGCTCTCACATACCACAAGTCTTATGAAAACAGAGGGCTGATTGTGTTCACTCTGCAAGTCCACCCCCCTCCCCTCCCCTCTGTCTCTTCACCACCACCCAACAGCACCACCCAGCTCCCAACCCCCTGTCCTGAGCAGCAGCAGCAGCAGCCCCCCGACTCCCCCTCCACTCCCCACCCCCCCCTCCGTCTCTCTCTCTCGCTCCCACACACACACGTACACACACAGCTGCCTGCAGATGCCTCCTGTGTTTGCTTTCCGAGTGCAAAGGCGCAAATCTCCAGGCCCCGCAGACTTCTGGGCCCTGCCTCATCTCAGTTTTTACTACCTGACATCCCTATCACCCCACTGCTAACCCCACTCACTCCACTCTCCGTCTCCTCCAGCTCTGTCCTGTTCAAACTCACACTCGCACTCACACACACTCAAATGCCACAGGTATGTTCTGCAGTCGGTACTGTCGCACAGGGACACAGAGAGCGACTGTTGGAAATGAAACACACATCATCTTTGAACAGAAACATTTAAGGAGAGGAATAAAAAATATATTCAATTCTTCTGTAAGAAATCATTGTAATCAAACAGATTATTTAAATAACATAGCATCATCTGGGGGACAGGAATTAAATTTATAAGCTCAAACACGTCTGAATCAACTTTTCAAAAGTACTTTTAAACCTCCACAAAGTGTGACACAGTACAACGTGTGACACAGCACAAAAATCACCGTGACATTCCCCGGGATTAGTTATGCGTATTGTCAGCAGACTGCTGGGAGGTCTGGAAGGTTTCCAGCACTTTTTTTTTTTTTTTATACCTGAAACATTTGTAAAAGTCATTTCCTTGCAATCTAGAGGCTTTATTTTCATCACGCTGTGCAAAGTGATACTGAGCGCTAAATCATGATATTGGGAAAGGCTTAGTTGTAAATTCTATTCACGTTCATGCGTAGGACTCTCCTTACTTGTCTGGAGCTTTGAAAAGCATACATCTATGTCTTCGGGGTGGGAGAAAAAAACTCCACATTGAGAAGTCACAAGACAGGATGAGGTTGTGTCCTCCAGATCTCTCCAAAGTAAGACACTGAACTATGAACATAAGCAGGGGGCAGCTTGCTTTAGGAATATTTGATGTGTCAATAATGAACAAATTCCTTTTTAAACATTTTCAGAAATGCATTTGTGGAGCTAACATTGAGTTATATTGACTTTTTACGGTTTCAAAAATGCCTTTATGACGTTAACCAGACCACAGAGACCTCGAGGCTGGACATGCTGTGTAAAACAGTGTATACAGCTGCTGCTATCTTTCAGTTTCAATACAATCTAATGAGAATGGCAAGGTGATTACGATCAGGGGCTGCTGTAAATATCAGATTCCCTGGGATAGAGTTTAGGAGAGGCCCCTTACAATTACACAGTATTCAGGAATGCAGAGCATGAACCACAGAAACATGGAGCTGAAGACAAAAAGCTCACATCCCACTCTGGACGTTCAGCTCGCTCCACAAGACTGAAAAGGTTTTTTAAAAAATGGCGTAATAAAAAAAAAAATGTCTTTTATAAAGAGCTGTTTCTGCAACTCCAGATTCTAAGCCACAATGCAACAAACTTCTACTCAATCCAAACTGCACACTTCTGCAAACAATTAAATGTTAACCCAAGGACTGTAAGCTGCTCAGAGAGAGAGAGAGAGAGAGAGAGAGAGAGAGAGAGAGAGAGCAAAGAGGGAGGGGTGACTGGAGAAAGAGAGGGGTGCTTGTGCACAATTACAGCAGGGATTTATGGCCTGAGAAACAATTTATAAATCACAGCGCCTGAGCTAATGTGCTCCAGATTGTTCTCCATGCAGCTGCAATTTTGGTCTGCGTGAAACGGCATAATAAACCTGGCTGCAGGACATGTTTGGGTGGTGGTGGGGCAGGGAGAAAAGTTGAGATTGTGGGTGGGGGCTGAAAGTGTCGAGGTGTTTTGAACAAAGAAAGTTTTTTTTTTTTTTTTTTTTTTACCGGCTGTGTGAGATTTTGCTGAGGTGCCATTTTTGATTGTTAAAGTTGACAGAAGAGAGGCAGGTTGACGGCAACTCTAGCGACAGGTTTTCTCAAATAAAGTCAGGAGACGTTTTCTGGTAATAAATGAGCAGAACAGTAGCTGGACAGCAACACCAGTGAAACTCAATAATTGCACAAGTTTCCACTACACAATTAAAGTTTCAAGCCCAGAGTGTAGCCAGTTTTATGAGCTCGCTGTGAAAACCTGAACTATACACTCATAATTACACACTTGACATGAGTCACAAAATAATTCTGAGATATAATAAGAAAAGACAAATGTTGCAAACTGATCCCTTCATTGTGGCTGCAGGCTGGTGTGGACGAAAGGATCGGATGTGCTGAGGGGAAGCCTGAGCTTTTGTGGCCACTCAGCCAACTGGCCCTGAACCTTGACCTCTAACCCTTCACCCAGGGGGGCAAACAAAGCTCTGAGTGACATCTGAAACTAGACACTGTGTGGGGAGAGAGTGTCTGGACAGGACTCAAATAACCCCATTAACTCTGCAGAAAAGATTTATGGCTATGTGTTCTCCCCTTGCAAATTTCGAAAGCCGAAGAGTCACACAGATCTGTCAAAAATAATCAAGCAATTAGAGGTGTGCACCAAGTTCTGTCTTGTTTACTTGCCAACATTTCCATCTTGCATGAAGACAGGCGAAGAAAAAAAAAATCCTGCATAATTAACAACTCTGAGTTGAACTGTGATTAGCAGTGGTGTACACATACGCCAACAGTTAGTCTGTGGCAAAATAAATTCTGCTTAATATGAACAGCATGAGTGTATCTTCAGGCAGTTTTAAGACGCTCGCTGATGCATATTCACCAGCACCGCTGGTGGATTCCATACAACGGATTACGTAAACAGCGCTGGCCTTGGCATACTGTAAACAAATACAGAGAGAAAAGTTGATGGCAAATGTGCTGCGGTGAATGCGAGCCTCCGTCGCCAGAATGCTGAAAGCCACTGTAGTATTTAAATCAGGCAAGGAGGGAGGAAGACTGGGCCAAGCATTCTGTAGCTCAGCTGTGAGGCTCTAAGCCGTTGCCCTAGGGCCTTTGTCCTGCCTTTCAGGGCAAGTCTGAGGTAGTCAAAGACCCTATTCATGACCGGCGCTCCCCCTGCCAACACACCCATACAGCCCCAGTCAAGTCAGCCGAGAGCTATAGAGCCTTCCCATTTCACACGAGAATCAGACCTGCCCCTAAAGCCTGCTTCAGGGATTTCCAATAGCCAGCCCCTCCAACCCATGTACAAATCAAACAAAAGGGCTCCTTGGCCTACTCCATGTCATATATGCTTGATTAGATCTTTTTTTTTAATGTAGCTACTCTAAATTTGAAGCAAATAAGTCAGTCAAATTTGTAAGGATTTGGGGTTTCGCCAAATAAATGGATGCAGGATTGTGCCAGCGGAGGTGTGGAGCAGCCATCTGACCCGTCGCTGTCCATCATTGCCACCAGATCCACCTCACGCTAATGCACATTTCTCAGAAGAAGTGCCACCAAAAGCCCGACCTGAGCATACCCAGCGCTAACATGTCAGAACAAAGAAACCTAATCATGCTGATTATCTGAGGGCAGGGACGAGGGGAAACCCGCTGTCACTAAAGAGTGTCTTATGTCTGCCGAGCACAAGGCCCTCAATCACATCCATTGCTCATAACTAATCAAGAACATTACCTCATAATTTTAAATTGAGCAGATAAGGTCAGGGAAGAGTGATATCCTGTGGCTGAGAACCTCAGACCATTAGAAATTTTCTGCTGCCTGTGCTGTTTATTCTAACAGGATCCACAAGTCTGCTGGAAGATAAGGAGGCCACACATTTTAGATGACTCGAGCCTTTGCTCGGCTTTAATCAGATTTGATGCTCTGCAGAACATTGTGACTTCTTAACAAGTACAATTGGTTTATGAGAGTAACGGGGGGAAGAAAGGGGCAACCAAAGGTTACCTTATTACCAATATTAGGATAAGCAGGCTAAACTCATGAGAAATTTATAAATGTTTGATATTGAACAGATAATTGCAGACTACACGTGCTCATCAAGTTATTTATTAAAAACTACTCAAAGTAGAAAACTCAAGCCTAATCCAAACCATTTTGCCCAACTTCAAGAAACCTCACACTAACAGTTCAGATAACGACTTCTATTCTTGATCTGTCCTACATTTACTGAAGAATAACTTGACAAGAGTAATCACAGGTAGTAACGCGTAGTCTGCTTATATAAATGCATCCGATTAAACGTGGAAACTTCCCGAGGGCCCCTGTAAGATTTATGTAGGCAAACATACGCTGCGATCCATTACATTACATACATACAAATTCAGATGGCACATCAGCGTCTTGCAATACATTATCAAATACACCCACGAGTGTGTAGTAAGATTTAGACTTTACTCTTTTGACATTATCGAGTGAAAGAAACATCCATGCTGCAGCTTAAAATGTAAAAGGGAGGAGGAGAGACTTTTGTTTCGTCAGCAAACCGATGACCTGCAAAGCAAATCCAAACTGAACTGTTTAGCATCTGTGTGGGTCACACACGTGTTTGCAGGTGCAATGTGTTGACGTGACATGTGTCCGTCGGGGAGACTTGAGACGCACCATGCAGTCCAAAACCCGCTCCACGGTTGCGGGGGACAAACGCGGTGGGAACTGATTTATAACTTCAACATGAAGAACAGCTGCTCTGCTCACTGTCAACTAACCTCATTCTGGAAGGATATCCATCCACGGCTTAATTTAGTATGACCACTACAACCTCACTGATACTACACACATACTGCATGACATGGCCTTTAACGGGCCATGTGCAGAGAGCGCGTTTCTGTGCCCTGTTTGTGAACTGAACCGGAGCCTGATGTAAATCTTGGTAGCGCTGATGCTACATGTGCGTGATCTGATATCCTCCCGCTGTTTGTTGATCGGGCTGCAACTGGAAGGGAACGGCAAGGCATTGTGGTCTACGGAGGAGAAGCTGTGCTCTGTGGGAGACTGAATCCCTCAGATAAGTGAGTGCCTCAAGGCCTGGAAGCCGGCCCACCTTGGGATAACAGGCAAAGGAATAGCAGCACCCGTATCTGCCCCAGTTTATGCTCCCACCACCACATCTCATCAACAATCTCTCCTCCTGCCTGCTCTCTCTGCCTCTCCTGCTGCCTGCAGTGCTTAAACTGAAAACAGCTGCTTGGAATACCAGACTGATGAAACCCTGTTTAGAGTTTTTTCTTTTTCTTCCTGCTGTACAATCACGTTTTATTAGCATGGAGCGAAGCGTTTAAGGTACAATTATAGAGGGAAAACATTTCTTTATGTGAGCTAAACAGTAGTGGTTATATGAACAGAGCACGTACACTTATACGGGACAGCCCAATAGACAGTTTACTGCCACCGCACCCTCCACCAACCAGTGATATGCAATTACGGGTACGAGTAAGGATCGCGTTTATGATCAGTTCATCTGAAAGTTTATCTGAAGAGGCAAGATTAAAAAAAAATCAATGAACAGATTGACTGATTAAGAAAAAAAGAAAGAAAGTAAAACTTTTATCTGGGAGAATGTGTCAGTTTCATCTGACTTCAAACAAATGTAAATATGTCAGTTTGAGTTTGGGAAACATAAAGTCACATTTTTTGTTATTTTTTGACATTTCAATGCTAATCATTGATTAAAATAAATAAAGTAATTATGGCTAGCTGCATCTATAATCTTTTCAAACATTTCCTGATATGACACAACAAAAGAAAGAAGAAGCTGAAGAAAAAAAGAACTTCTCGACAGAAGAAACTTTCCGACTACTATTTGCGACCAAAAGTTGTCTCAGCACTGTGGTCAGCTAGGAGTGAGAGAGTGACAGTGCTCCTGACAAATCCAGGGGCCCACCCCACCCAACACCACAGAGCAGATATGACTAACCCGGTATTCACGAAACACATGACACACATCTCCATGTCAGACTCCTCTATCTCACACAGCTTAAATTTGCTGCAAAAAGTTTCTTTTTTTTTTCTTAATTTAACAAAAGACTTAAAGAGATAGTGAGGTCTGGATTTCGACAGTTTGTGCTCTGAGTATCAGTACATCTCAATCCTGCAGTGGCCACCCACTACGAATTGCAATTTGTGCAAAAGTCAGGACATGTGTAGACATGAGCAGCAGTTTCCTCTGTAAACAGCTAAAGATTTTTTTGTTTATTGAAACGCCTTAATGCTTCAGTTTTTTTGTTTTGTGGTCAATAACACAGCTCAAAACTGCCTCCATGTAAGAAAAAGCAAAAAACAAAAAACAAAAAAGCAGAAGCTTCGGTGTGAACTCGGGCGTGTTAGAGATCATCACCTTTGACCAAATGTCTCTCAACTTAAACACGAGTTCTCTTAAATTTTCACAGGGATAAAGCGATGTACCAAACTGCACAGAAGCCCCGGCCAAACATAGCAAATGAGAAAAACACATAAATTGATAAAAAAAACATTTGCACACATATTCATCTTGGCACATCAAAGGGATTCATTGATGCCACCGAACATGGGGGAGTCTGCGGCTGGAGAGGGGAGATGTTGGTTATCCTTTCCTCAAAGGGTGCTGAGATGCTCCTGATGGGCCCTGCGCTCGAGAAGCCAGAGAGCGCTATAAACAGAATTTCTAATGCCAGGCGGGCGAGTGGGTGGGTTAGGTAGTGAACTAGCAGGCTATGGGGTAGCGGGAGGAATTGACGCCAGCTCATGCTTTCCACAGAGACCAGAGAGGGAAGGATACAGACCGGGACTGACACCATTTCACACACTTCTGCACTGTTAGGAAGCAGGAGCGTCAGCGGTCTGAAAAGCCACATACATGCTCCCGTAAAACCAAAAGAGAAAGGTTGTGTGTGGAGCTGCTGGAGAGTATAAAAAGTTCTGACATCTACTGATTTGTTGGTTATTTGTCGGTGACTGGTTTATGCATGTAGAGGAACGTAAAGTGGAACATACTATGGCGATGTAATCACCGCTATAAACTGCTTCGGTTTGTGCTGCACTAATTAGACCTGACTTTGACTACCCCTGCGCAAAGTAAAAGAAGTGCTGACACAAGCCGTCTAAGTATGACACAATGCACAATGTAACCCGAATGAAATTTCAAAACACTTTTGACAAATTCTCCTCCTCCTAAATGACAATTTTATATTTCCAAACGTCTTTTGCCAAATTTTATTTAATTTCCTCAAACCCGAGCAAAGAGTTCATTATCAAAATTAATCACTCCAGGCAAGAGCTCTCAGGCAGCAATGGCATTTCTGCGGTGGCTGCAGATCTGTTTCTAATTGAACAGTGGCACCGAACTGATGTAGATGTGTTTGCCTTTGAAGAAAAAATCTTTTAAAAACTATAAACCAAGTCAAAAATGTTAGCTCTGTTGACACAGCGCTCGGCTGAAAAAATATTTGCGCGCTTGCATTCGGGAGCACAGCGTCGAGGGTTGTCAGACTGTGAGCGCCGTACACTGTTCCCTCTGTTGCAAAATATCCACACAGCCTCACCTGAACGCCCCCCCCCCCCCCCCCCCCTCCCCCCCGTCTCAACCCGCCAACACTCACAGACTCCACACAGACAAACGTGCAGCACGCATGGTTGCACGTTTGTCCACTCACACACACATACGCAACAAGGTGAGTGAAATGCCAAGTGAGCCACCTGATGAAAAGACACCTCCACACAAACAAGCTTTGCTTATGCAGGGAGAGGCCCTTTTATTCGGCAGGACAATGTCGGTGTTGACTTTCCTTTGTCTGCACATTTTTAAGCACCAAAAAAAAAAAAAGAAGTCAGAGAGGCATGCAATCGTAGCCCCTGACATGTTCAGGCTTATACAAGCTCTCCATTCATATCTCAAATCTCAAACAATTTTCTATTCAACAATCATGCTCGGGAGTCTGAGCGTCCCACTGCGTATATTTGATGAAGATATGTTTGAGCGGCCAACCTCGCTCTCGCTTACTTGCCACCTCTCACACACAAGAGGCATTTCACTCTTTAGTGACGACGACGATGATGTGCTCGCGGAGTTATCTAAAAGTGCTGATGAAGGTGACGAGAGGTGGCGTCAAGCCGAGTGTGCGCTCACCAATTAAATCTGGCACTAGTCTGTCTCTACAGGAACAATGCAAATCAGTGAATTGACAAACAATGAGCTGGGTTGGTCGGGCTGACGCTGTCGAAAAAAAGAAAAAAAAGAAAGAGAAAACGGTCCGGCCCTGCACCCCACAGGAGGCAGAAGTCTGGTGGAACATCTCTGCAAACATAAAACCTCCTCCTCAGCTCTCGGTGGATTACAGCGGAATGTCAGCTCTGAGCAGGCTTTAAATCAGTTATGCTTGGCCCTCAGGGGAACTCTGTGCTGATCCCATGTAGGCCTGTCTCTCATTGCTCATGATAGGGTTGCCACATCCAAAAGAATTTTTTTTTTTTTTTTAACTTTGGGACTCAAATCCTTCATTGTGTAGCACATTGCGGAGTACAATTACCGCATGATGACACTTGAGCAACATCTCGTATCTATTATAAGTACACAGTGCATTATACTGTTTTAGTTCATATCATTACACAAAAGCACTGAGACGTCAGACAGGAGGGGGAGTTGTAAATAGTTGGGATCGCAAAAATGACAGCCTCGCGCACTGTGCTGTACATCTTTACTGAAAAACTATGAGCTCCACACCTGGAGATGGAAACTCTTATTAATCACATGATCTGTTCCGAGAGCCATAACTTTAATGTGTCTCATGCAGCTCAAGTACAACCACATACCACTCCGCACTTATAAAACACATCTGTCAGCCCCAGCGAGGCGTTCCAAGCCACACGATATCATAAAGTGTTTGCAGGCACAAGGATTGTTTGTATCTGAAGACCGGAGAAGTGACAACACATATTCAGTTACTCTGGGGGCTAATTGTATCCCCCCGAGCCAATCAGCGTGTCATGGTGAGCGTTAATGCTCGTTAGCTGAACTAAAAGTCGCCCGGCTGGACATTAGAGCGCGCCGCTGGTAAATATCATTCGGTAAATCTCGACTGTATTGAGCTTCGTCCACAGGTGTAAACAAAACCAACTGCCAGAATGCGAGCCTAAAAAGGCACTGAGTTGAATCTCTCATCAATCACATTAACGGCATTCACCCCAAGCCATGAGCGCAGCGCAATATGGAGGCCTTAAGACGTCTGCTAAGTATGCCAGCCATTGTCTGCCTGCTTGTTTTCTGCCACAGTGATGATTGACGCAGTCAGCTCACTCTGTCCTATTGACCCCATTCTTTTTTTTTTCAAACATGGGAGGATTATACCTCTGAATTTAAAATCCCTTTCAATTATTTGTTACTTTGCCTCAAGCAACAAGAAAAACAAGGAAGTGGGTGGCTTTAATACGGGAGAGGCATGAGGAAATAAAGCTGGGACTAACCGAAAAATACACTTAATTACTTATAGACTGTAGGTTTATGCCTTAATTATACCAAAGATGACGCATTTGTATTCAAGCGGGTTTATCTCTGCCTCATTATGTTAGTCGTACCAAATTCTGGTGGCCAAAACCAACAACACAGACAAACTACAAGGCAGCGCGCATCATATAGTGCAAGGAGAGTAGCCATTTAGTTAATGAGCCCCAATGGAGACCTCCAATGAAGCCATCAAGACTGCTCAGAATAACAATGGTCAACTAACGCCTTTCTAATTGAATGGAAGGTACAGGGAGGCGAGGGGGAGTGGGCATAGAACAGTGAAAAGGAGACAGAAAAAAAGGGGGAGGTGGGTGGGAGAGTAGGGGGATCTTTTCAGTCAGATGCCTGCCAGGCCTTAACGAAAGTACTTGTTTTTTGGGAGGGTTGGGGGCGAGGGGGGGTGGGTGACGAGGCTTGGGGGATGGACGAGGTTGTAGGAAGACCGCTCTGCAGCAGGGATTATTCTAAGGAAGTTTGCAGAGCCCCATTTAAATTACATTACCACAAATATTGTTAGTTAAATTGGATCAAGTGTTGCATGTCTCCTTGGAAGCAGTGCTCAACTAACGTGTTCTTGATGGAGGGATTATGAGTCTCTTAACATTAGTGATATACGTCTCAGCAATTCCGTAACCAACCGCCACGGTAAAAAATAAATGATATTTCCAATCAGAGGACACGAGTACCTGTATGCTGGAAAAATAATAACACAACAGCAGCAGCAGGAGACCGAAAACATGAGTGTTAAATATTATTAGCCGTTTCCAACCAGGCAGACAACTGGTGTGATGCCACCATGCAACAAGTTAATGAAGCACTGCAGAGTCTGTATCAACAACACTCGCTTGAGACTGTCAACCTTATCTAGACATTTAAAGTGTCTGGACAACATCCGTCATGGACACTGCAGCGAAATACCACGCATGTGTGCCAAAGCGAGGTATTACATTGTTGTTACAGCAGGATATAACTTTAAGAGCAGTTTGCCCCTCTACAGTGAGCAAAGAATGAAAAGCTGAATAGGGAAAACAACCTAATGGGTGTGGGCAAACTTAAAAATGTCCTTTAAAATAAATCTTTGAACAACGTCAGCAATCTTTCTGCACATATAAGTCCTTACAGGAAAACAACAAAGCGTGTAAGATCAAATCAGACGCTCTCTGTCAAATGTGCAGTGAAGTTCCAGTGTGAGCCCCGCAGTGTGTTTTCGATAAGGAACTGCCATGCATTATTTCATATGAAAAAGAATGACTAACGCCTCTGAGTTTTGAACCGAACGAGAAGTTGTCATGTGCAAGTCTGCGCGAGTGTGGGTGGCAGGGAGAAATTTATATCCCCCAAAAAAGAACAAAGAAGTAGTTAGTACTCCTTGAGAGGCCACTCGGGGAGGGAATATGGCGGTCTGGCAGTGCACAAGGAACTTTTACGCACGGCCAAAGTTTTTTTTCTCTTCTTTTCCTGCAGAGCGCGACAGAATAAAGAAAAGATAGTAGAGAGCAACACGTCCGCACGGACACTTACTGTTCTTGCACTGGGGGACAGTGAGCCGTTGGATAGGTACGGATTGGCGATGTCTGGGATCATAAGGAACGGGTAGCCAGGATAGTGAGGACTCTTAAAAAAGCCACCATCTTGCTGTCTCCTCAGGGCTGCAGGGGGAGAGAAAAGTCGTTTGTCAGGGTTAATCAGGGCACAGAGGCGACATAATTGCTAACCAGGGTACTCAAAACACAGAGGATGGTTTTATTTTTACCTTCACTGAAGTAGTCTCTGGTTTTCTCATAACTTTCTGAGTCGGGTCTGGTTTGGGGGCGCCTCTCCGCTTGCTACAAGGGAGAACATGCACACGGAGGGGAAGAAGCTATTGAAACTTTCAACACAACATTAAAACACGTTCCTTTTTAATGCCGAGCGGTGCAGGGAGCGTTCAGTGTACTGACCTCAGAGTCCGACGAGCTGCTGTTGTTTTCCGACTCGTTCACTAAGGAGGATTTCACATCATCCAAATCCCTTTCCGCTGATACGTTTTCGGATATCTTTTCCTCCTGCTCCCCTTCGTCTTTAAACGATATCATTTCATCGTTCGCCCCCAAATCATCCCCTCCACCTCCGTTCAGCTGTGGCATTTTCGCAGGCTAGTGGAGAGTATCAAGGAAAGATGAGGAGGGGTAGAAAAAAAAAGCGCAAAAAACAATTGAGTTTTTATCGGGTCTGTGTAGTCCAAACGAGCCGCTGGAGCAACTACAGGGAAATGTTCATGTTTCAAAACTCCCTTTTCATCCTCTGAACGCGATCCCGTGTTCCATGACGAGGATAATCCACAGCTAAAGTTGCGACAGCGACGCTGATAGAAAATATCGATGAATATTTTGGCGTCTGCGGCCGGATGCGCAGCAACTTGGCAAAGTTTCGTCTCCCTCGCAGCTTGTGGACAACTTGTGGTCCCTGTGTGTCTCTACTTTTTGTGCTGCTGAGGAATGGGACTAACTCTCCTCCTACAGACCGCATACACTACAGCCCGAAGCGACCGAGAGGTTACTCAAGAACAAGCAACACGTCCGATTTCATCTCCTAATATCCATGTGTGAGAAAACAAACGCTTCAAGTTGAAAAACAAAAATGGGGAAAAAAACACGAGGCGGCCGGGCTGCAGTTTTCTTCACTTTTCACTCGCTTGCTTTCCCCCAGAACCGTCGATATGCTGTCTCCCTTCGCAAACACAAAGTTCATAACTATTTAAAAAGGCAGAGAGAGGGGAGAAACACAGTGCAAAAGTAGTGAATTTTCAGCTGGACGCGGTCACCCTTTCCCTCCACATTGCTGCCGGGGAATGCGCTCCGAAAACTACTTGGTTGTTCAAGTGGAAGAAAAGCGCAGCCCGTCCGTAGAGGAGGAGTTTGCGCTGAAAACCGACACTTCATTCACCACAATGCAGATCAGCTATTCTTAACCCTCAAGCCACCAACGCACAGCAGACCGTGCAAACCATGCAATGAAATGTTGGAGGCAATTTTGGGAACGTACAAGTTTAGATCCAAATACAGGAAGCAAATAAATGATTCTTATTCGTCCATATGATCGTATGGTACTCCATCTCTCCTGCCCGTGTAAGGCGCGCTGCAATTAAGACACGCGGACAAACCCAAATTACGCGCCTCCCTAATTATGTTTTATTAGTTTAAATACACTTCAGCAGCAGCAGCAGTCAGTCGTGAGGTGTGAGCAGCTGAAATTTCCAGTGTTGTCAAGGCAAGCACCAGCGACCACACTGCCTCCATCTGGGTGAAAATGACAGGCCAGGTTTTAGTGACAAACTCGTAATTACACACTTCAATGCAAATTGCACGTCTGTGCGTCCCGAAACAATACGCTCAGAGAGAGACAAAGCGCAATAACACCTGGGATAAGCGTGGCCCATTATGGCACAACTATGGGCATGGCGGTGAGGCAGCGAGACTGTGAACATCCAGCCAGGCCTCTTCTATGACAGATCACGCCTGGCTCAGTTTTCTCCTTTGCTCTCTCTCTCTCTCTCTCTCTCTCTCTGCCTGTCTCTCTGTGGACTGAAACACATTGCCCCATTGTTGATTTGAGGAACAGGATTGGAGGCCTGGTTTTGCAAGCAGTCTTGGAAGAACAAGGGAAGTGGTTTCAACATATTTTTTTGTTGTTCCTGTGGAGTAACCTGATCATAAATCTTAATCACAACAGTGACATAGAGATGTATTTGAAATCCATTTAGAAAAAAAAAAAACGAAAAGAAGGAAAAAATGAGTTTCCTCACAAGAGTTGCAAAGTTTCTCGGTTTTATTCTTTTAGAGCTCTTCCTTACACCCCGTCCTCCGAGGAGCCGTCCAAGGACCTCAGACCTATCTTTTCTTCTGATGCAATTCGACAGGCTTCCCCTGTTTGAGAAAGAAAAAGTCATTGATGTTGTTGACTGCGTGTCAGCAAGCTGAGGGTTGACTGACAATTCAGCAGTGTCTCCACGGACCTCATTAGATCCCCAGATTCTTTCTGGGTGTTAGTGTGTGTGCTTGTCCGCGTGTGTTTTTGTATTCACTTAAAAGCAATATATATACTATAGCTGAATGCTGCATCTCCTATCAATTACTTGCAGGTTAGTTACTGATAGGGGGGTTTCTAGTACACGGACCTACACATGGTTGCACTTGCATGTACATGCACAGGTGAATATTTGCCCTCAGGGCTGTACATCATTTACATTTTTTGTTGTTGTTTTTTGCGACAGTATGCAGAGAATGTACCGAGTGTATTTTTTTTTAAATTATGCTCTAGCCAGTTGTTGATTTTGGCCGTCCAAATATGTGATGCAACCCCTTCGGCTTCACTTCGAGGTACAATATTGTTTTTCTACGCCTTGAACAAACACAGAAATATTGATTTCTTCTTCTAAACACACTACATGTCAGAGATAAAATGGACCGTGCATGTCCCAGCAGGTGTAATTACAATTATTCAGCGCTTATGCACCATAGTCTTATGAATGATTAATGGAGGAATCAAATATTAAAACAAGTCAACACAGAGAAATTATAATGACACACATAAGCAGTTGCTCAACAGGAATATGTCTTAAATAATGACAGTTTAAGTTGGAGCAGCGCGCTTTTAAAGCTCCACTGGCAGGCGTTGGTTTAAGCTGTAACAGCACAGCGACATATAACACACACACACACAAAAAATCTCAATGCGGCCCAAATGTTTTACCACAATACGAGACAGCAACCTTTTTCAAAAGCAAAACCGTGCCTATTGTTATTTGTGGACGCGATGATAAAGCACGTTAATTGGGCACTTTTAGCTTTGCCCAGAAAGCATCATTATTCTGTGAGCAGAATCCCATATATTTACAGGATTCAGAATTTCTGGTATCCTTTATGTGTTCTGTGTGAGTGCGAAGCCCCCTCGCACTGATTTATTCATCAAATCAGCTGCACTTTGGCTGTTTGGAAAACCTGACAATCCAACATTTGAAAAAAAATTGAAAATTAATTTCCTCACACCTGCAACACGTGAAAGTGGATTTTTTTAAACCTCTTTTTCTTTCCGTTTTTTTTTTACGTACCCCTGCTTCCTTCACTTTGTGACTGCGTTGTTAGAGTGGGATTGGTTTTAACTGGGAGCTGATGAGGGGTCAGGAGAGATGCGAACAGCCACAATCTTAGCCCGGGGGCAGATCGACTGGTGGCCAGAAAATTTATTCAGAGGGTGCTGTCCCTGCATCTGCCTTACTTTGAAGTTGCTCTCTCAACTCTGGCATGTCGTACGTGACTGTGTGTTGGGGGTTTTTTTCTCTCACTAAAGGGAGTGTGAAAAAGCAGAGATGGAGCAGTCGTGTGTGTGTGTGTGTGTGTGTGTGTGTGTGTGTGTGTGTGTGTGTGTGTGTGTGTGTGTGTGTGTGTGCGTGCGTGCATGCGTGTGTGTGTCTGTATGTGTTCCTCTCTGCGATGAGTGTACTTGCGCATGCATGTTTGTGTGCAGCAATGTGAGCAAGAGAGAAAGCAGGAGAGCGAGGAGAGAGAGAGAGGCAGAGAGGAGCTGTGTGCCAATCCATACTCGCTTTGGAGGATTCAAGGTCATCCTTTCATGTTTTGCCAACCATCGGTCAATCAGTTTCCAATCAAAGTGGTGCTTAATTCAGCAGTAATTCCCATCTCCTCATCACATTTTCCCCTCACAGTTTCAGAGGTGTTAAAGCAGTTCCCTTGTCTTTTCTCTGATCTGCTGCAGTGTGCCCAACATGCCTTGCCAGGTCAAACCCACCCTGTCAAGTCCTCTAATAATGCTGGTTAGAATGTGCGGAGGATATGTCAGATCACACAGTTCGCTACTGTTGCTCCCATATATCTCACTTCAGGAAATTTAAAACTGACAAAGTCATGGTTTTTCATTAATCCAAAGGGCAATCCATGTCTCCATTTCACTTTTATTTACAGCTTTAATTTCAAAGATGGGGCAAAGGATAGGCCTGTAGCCGGTATCATACTATCTGTGAATCTGCACTTCACATTTCAAGCCTCATTAACCATGTGTACATACAATTCTCTCTGTACAAGGATTTCTTACTTGTGTTAATTCATCTGTGATATGATAATGCCACAGTGAGTAAACAGTGCAAGTGTGTATCGACCGTCTTACACACTGTTACAAATTGCTGTAAATCCACATTGAAATGTCAACAGTATAATCCTGTTATATTTAAATGCAGGCTGCCACTGTAAATGTTTTAAATGGACAGTATTTAACAGTATGTTTTTTTCCACTGCATTGTGGGACAACAAAAGCGAGTGTGTGAGTCCACACGCGTTCAAGTGGTGATCATGTATCAATCATTAGTTTTCTTCAACTGGATTGTTGGTTTATTAGACTTGGAACTAGCCTACTTTTAAGTACAGATCTGCACAGTCGCTGGTTTCAAGTTTAATTGTGTTCCTTCTCTTCTAATGTTGAAAAGTCGTTTGATATTGGAATAATAAAGCTGCTGTTTTTTTGTGACACAATAAGTGGAGCCAGATCTCTTATATTTTACTTAATGGGTGACAAACTCTAATTTTAAGAGCTTGTATGTTGTACATAAAGAAACACGTGGTCACTTTGGAGCAGTTTTATTTCTCCTAATGCTACACTAAATGTGGTATCGCTATAACAAGACTGCCAAGGAATAATAATAAAAAAATATGATTGGCTAAGTCTAAAAGATATTTACTACATGTAGCAGTGTACATTAAAATTTTGCAAATATACCTCAGACAGATCTCTTTCTAAAAATCTGCAAATTAACTTTAATTAACTACACACCCTTTCCCTGTATGTTACTGTAAAGGTGGAAAACTGCAGCTTTATGTTTAAAAAAAAAAAAAAAACGTCGTAAACAGTGACATCCAACAGTAACTGGCTGTTTGTTTTTTTGACGGGAATCAACAAATTTATAACCCAGTACTTGTTGTTGTTGTTTTCCTGCCAAAGGGCAGACGCCATTGCATTGAACGTATACAAGTCTTTTTTGCATCACCACTGTGCCATATTAGCTCACCTCCTCAGTCATCAAACTAAGTCTGGATGGGAGTGCCTCATGCAATCATGGATCTCACAAAAATAACCTCATATCCGTTTTAATCCACAGAAAGGTTCCCTTTCCAGGCTGGTATGGGCGTATATGGCATTTAAGACTGTGTGAGGATATGATTAGATGACAGTTTTTACTGCCTAAAGGGTGTAACTGAAACACTAAACTGCGCAGAGAAGGGAAAATAGAAGACTGTGTTGCGAAGTTTTATTCCTGCCTTTCTCCTTCGCACTGGTGTTTTGTTGCATTTGTCCTTTTCAAGACAGGTCCTGTTTTCAAGACAAGAAAAATATGACCACCGAATGCTGCTGCAATGAAATGACAGTTGAGTTCGTTAATTATTATAAGACCACATCAAAATAATTCAAACAATTCAGCTCAGTGGATTACAGGATGAATTAACACATTTGTCCAGAAAATACAGTGAATGGACAAATGAATGGATGAATATTGCCTCAGCAAAGACAAATCAATGCCGCTCACACAAAGGCTGCGACATTATAAGACTTAAAAAACAACATCAAACACGTACTCCGCTGCGGATTTACATGGTTGCTAAGAAGTCCTCACTCACACCTCTTGTCTGAAATACATGTTCATGTTTTTCTGTATTGCAGAGGATGCTTTTAAGGAGCATTATTTCTGAGAACTTCAAAGCCTGCCAAAAGCACTCTCCTTTTGGAGTGTGCAGCTGCTTGAAAATGTACTTATATTTTCCAAATGGACAGGAAGAGGCCCTCACTGGTATTGAGGTGATGCTAATGCAGTGTGGCGCTAGTTTTTTAGTGTAACTCAGTTTACAGCACAAAAACAGAGGCTGTATTAAATAGTAATAGTCTTTTACAGGCTTGATTTTATATTACCGTTAATTTCCCATAACTTTAACAACGAGAAGACAAACATTTTATTTTGCTGTGTCTATATGGAAATCTGGCTTTTATGGTTAAAAGGAAAAAAACAAGCAGAGCCAACAATGCCAACAGGTCCTCGTGGACACTATTTACTATGTAACTATCTAACTACCATAATTGTCCAGAAAACCTGAGTCAGACTCTTTCCAGATGCTGCATCCAGGATTTCTGATGATATTCCCCAGGTTTTATTGATCCAGTTAAGATTATCGCTCGCAAGGTCACAGTCTTCAAATATCTGTGTTTTCTCAGCTGAGGATGCATTGCGCTGCTCCTCTGAGAACTGCAGATTAGTTCCCGTGATGTAAACCCTGCCCGAGCATGAGGCTGTTGACTTTATTTAATATGTCCGCCAGATTTTTATGAGCATTACGCAAATGAAATGGTTTGCATTATGTGTGAACCATACGTTCCAGGGAGGCATGCGTGGCAGCAGACAGCTGGATGTAACTTGAGCCCCTCGGTCACTTATCAGCCCTGGCATCCCTGCCATTTCCCATAGCCATCTTCAAGCCAGAAGAATCCAGCCATTGTTTTCATCTCTGTGGGCCCTGTGTTAACTCAGCAGCCCCTTGCTGATTGTTGCAGAGATATTAAAGAAAATGGTAGATTTGTCTTTGTCCGTATAACCCTGTCTTGTGACAAGCTCTGTGTGTGCGAGTGTGTGTGTGTGTGTGTTTTTGTGTATTTTAAGGGTTCGTTTTCTACTTGATGCAGTTGTAGAGAGCAGCTGCACCTGCCCTATATGTCAACAACAGGGTCTGGAGCAGACACTCAAGAAGAGAGGTGGCTTTCACACCACTGGCCTCGCTGGAGCTGCTTACTTTCCAAAGACAACAATGACCATGCTGCTGTGCTGCGCCACAGAGCTTTTAGGCTCTATAGGCTTGGCGCCTGGTCTGTGTGGCCTCGAGATTACCTCCCGACTGAGCTCTCTACATACAGGCTTATTGGACTTCCTCACGTCCCCTTGTTTTTGTGGCTCTAAAGTTTCCAGGATGCTTTTTGACTGTCTGTTTTACACATAGAGACAGGATCCCCCGTGGGGGTTGTTTGGAGGTTACAGGGGGGTAGTAAAGGGGTCAGGGAGAAACTGTCAGTCTATTTCCTTTCTCTGGCCTTGGGAAACTGCACCACAAGTCTTTAGCATATTTTTAGCGTCCTTGCTGGTTTTTGTCTGCGGGTATTCACAGGAGAAGATAAAATTATTCCAAGTACACAAGGGCTTTTGTTTTTCACATGGATTACTTATTATTAGTGTTTTCAGTTCAGTTTTCTACCACCTATGGACTGACTATGTGCAGCACACAGCCTGTCAGAATAATGTGCAGGGCCTGGAAACCATCATCTTTATGTATCGGTCTGTAAAACTCCCTCCCGTTGTATTACTACTCAACCTGCTGCTGGTGGCTCTGCATGTGTTAGTGGAGACATGGATTGCTGTTGCATAAGTGTATTTTTATGTTTATTTAAGACACATTCTAAGTGGGACTCTCTGCTCTTTGGAGTAATGAGGAGAATGACACAATGGGATTATCTCTTTCCCCTGTGTAACCTTGCTATGGGGCGATGATGTAATTGCTATGTCCAAAAGCTGTTTACAACCATATTGATTTGGGTGCAAAATTATATCATACATATCAGTCAAATTAGATCATTCGCGAGGCCTTGGTTAATTAGGGATAAAAAGTGTTGTTTGTTAGATGCGAGAGAGAAAATACCGAAAAATCAGTGGAAAGTAGAGGCGTATTTTCCTGGTACTTTGAAAGCTCTTATTAAAAGAGTAAAATAGGTGCCATGTTTTTCTATCTGTAAATACGTGTGTGCTGGCAGTGTACTCTTTGAGGGGAACATGAGTCACGCTGAACACATGCATCTATCTGAACCCCAGAAAATAAAACAGGACAGTTAGTGCGGGGGGAAAAAAAAAGCATTGCAAGAGAAACGGCAAGGGACGGGTCGCATTATTAGGCAAAGAAACAAACGTGTTTCCCTGTTTTCGTTGGAAAACTTTGCTTCAAGGTCAGGGCAGGTATTAAGTTAACACACTCAACTGAAACCTGCTGGGCAGTCACGGCTATTTACGTTCAGACAGAGACTCACCTGAACGGCCCAGATAATATTGCTCACAGACATGTCTTACCTGCTGCACCACATTTCTTCCCGTGTTATCTGCAGGTGATCGACACCTCTCTCTCTCTTACTCTCTCTCTCTCTGCAGTGAGAATGACTTTCTGGGCTCATCACTAGCTGTTGGAAAAAAACTACTGTGTGTCTGTAAAATAATTTCCGCATAATGAAGCCACAGTGGGGGCTGCTCTGCTTTACTTTACATCTAGTAGGTTATTGTCATTTTTTGTCTTCTGCAGACGGTTACTATTTGTCTTCACACATAATACATTATGTCCGAGAATGTCGCTGTGAGAATGAGGGCTACTGTAAAACCAAACAAGTCCTCTGAGTGAAGAAGCCCCGCCTTCAAGATATTACATGTAAACACCAAGCTCGGTTAATTATATTAAAGTTATCTTAACCAGAGTGTTGCTCTTGCTTTCTAATTCCACAATACAATTATCACTGAGTGAATGCTAAGATACGTGCCAATAAAAATAAGTCATTTCTGTTTTGCTTTGGCCCACCTCTCCATAATGCTCGACTCTGCAGCTGCACTGTGCGCGGTGGAAAACAAACAGTGCAGTGCAGCTGGGCTCCTCAAGACAGCGAACAGGGAATTTTAATCCCATTTTTTTTCTTTGGCACCGGTTAGATTTATTTGGTCATAAAGAAAGGAAAAGCACCCCGCCATCTGAGAAGGATTGGGAAGCGAGAACGCAAATTATGCCAGAACCCCAGTTGCAGACTTAGAAACACAACAGGCCAGGAAATGAATCCCCAACAGGTCAAAGTGCTCAAAACGCAGAGGAGGCCAATTATCTGAGATAGCGACACATTACTGGGATACCTGGACGGCTCGGATCAGCCCGTCACACTGTCTGACCGAGAGTTGAGTGGATGAGCTGCAGTGGAGGTTTTTACAGTGATATCATTCACAGTGAGAGTTTTATCGCCATGAGGCGCACAAGCATTACAGCCAAAGGCTAACCTACACGTGTCTCTCATCCAGTTCTGCAGCGTGCTCTGAAAACAAACTATCCAGAGAGCCGCAAACCATTTCCAGCTGTCACGTCCCTGCTTCGGTATAACTCCTAACCTGATATGACGGGGCAAGGCAAGGTGAGGGTCAGGCCTAGAGGAAGATTCATAACATGTAACTCAAACTATGGGCATTATATTTATAATTGCCTGTGGTTGAAAAACGAAGATGGCCATGTGCTGGGCCTATTGTCTCTCATGTTACCTTTTCTACTTTCTCATCTTACGTCAGACACTACAAATCCTCAAACAGTGCATACAACAACAAAGCCAAGAACAATGAAATACCACAAATGTGCAGAGGTGGTGCAACTGTTTTATTCAAGTGCAGTACTTAAGTATATTTATTCTCTACTAACACACACCACACAGCTTTTGTTGATTCAAATTTTAGATCCAAAGAACAGCTTGTAAAAACAACACATTCTTTTGGATTAAACTGCTCAATGGTGTGTAATTTGATCGAGAGACTTTACAAATGTACAAACGTGTAAAGCAATATGTTTGTATCGGGGTAGTTTTTCCATGTAACTGCATCAAACAGTTATTGCAACTTCTACTTACAGGAAAATAACTGAAGAAGTCTTCCTCTGTTGCTTGAGCCACAGTTGCAATGGAAATTAAGTTTTTATCTGCCAGATAAAGCACGTTAGGTTGTGGAAAATAGCACACACATGAAAATAAATAGTTTGTGGACAGATGCAAAATATGAAGGATCCCAGCCTCTTTTTTTTTTTTTGCTGGCGAGATGCTGTCGATTGCAATGAGGCAAACAAGACACGGAAATAAGCTAATATAAGTCAACGCAACCATCATCTGGAATATTGCTCAAAGCCCCATAAAAAAGATGAATGTGTCTCTGTGAATGTTCAGCACGTCTACACATCCCATCCCTCTAGTACGCCGAGTCGCAGGACAGGCTGCAGGCCTTAAAGCTCTTTGGTTCAATAAAAAAAAAAAAGACCACTGCCCAAAAGCCCTTAAAAGACCTAAACAGGAAATATCACATGGATACATCTTCACACAGACGCAGGAACTCGGGCAGATACTTACTCAGTCCTTTCTGGCAGTTTGTTCTCTGTTTAGTGAGAGAGGCACAACACATTACCATCATGTGCAGCATTGCGTCTCTGATTAACTCTGAAAAATGTGTTATACTGAGGTGACATATTTAATCTGGTGGCAAAAACAGCATTTATCTGGCTCTTTATGTTATATTCAGTTTCAAAGGTCACTGCAATCAGAAGCATGTATCCGCTCTATTGTCACAGCCAGTGTTTAAGGTCTGTCTGCGGTTATAATATAACATTTGAGTGGTGGAAACTGCACAAAACCACCCCGTTCTTAGCTGTTTTTTGTTTTTGTTTTTCTTTAATGATATGCCTGTTAGCTGCTTAGATTGAATTTCCACTTTTTAAGCATGTGGACTGTCCATTAAAGATATGCAAAGAAGGCACATAAGGAACGGGGCTCCAAATATGTACAAAAGGCAGTCAGGACGTCCCACACGAAACAGTCAGTCGGACCATTGTGCTGATTTCATTTCCTGAAACTCTTGATAATCACAGAGGTTTCTAATGAAAGACATTGCGACAAGAGACGAGCAAAAGAGGCAATTTTAACATTTTGTTTTTAAGGGGTGTTTGTGTGCGTGTGTGGGTGGCTCTTTATCATGCCTCGCTATCCAACCTCTTACCTCCCCTTTTGGGCCTTTAGGAGCATCCTGTGACCTCTGACCTCCTGGACAATAGAGGCCAGGACGTTTCCCAGTGAGCGCCGATGGAGCCAACAACAGGAACATGAGGGGTGCTCCTGGGAAACAAACTGTTTATTGTGCAGCAGGATGGACAGCCCCCCCATGTCCCAGTCACTTACTTTCACACATAATCACAGACGCTAACCACACACCTCTGCACAGTAAAATCCTGTCAAACAACAGGTGGCTGCTTTAAAAGCTGCACCGTGTAGCACCCCACATGTTCTGAGGAGAGGGCGTGTGCGAACGTGCTAGTGGGTGTTCAGGATTGTAACGTAAAGATAGTCACAAAATATTACAAAGGCTTACAAGAAGAGAGGCACCTCTTTTTCTTCTTTTAAAGTGTTTTGTCATTCTCTGTCTGTTCCCTTAGACAGTCTGCAGACAACAGCTCCCACTTTTTTCTTTCATTCCTGTGTTGGCTCAGGCTGCAGATGATGAAGTTTATATTTAGTCAAACTTTCTATTTGATAACAGTACCAAGCTATTTGTTGGTGCTGCCACTGCCTGTCTGTTTCAGAGGAAATCCCTCCTTTGTCTCTCAAGGAAGCTCAGCAAACTGGGAAAACCTGAATTTGTCATCAGAACTCAAACAGCTGGAACACATTTGATTAGGAGAGTCACCGCTAAATGTATTAGTCAACACTCCAGACTAGTTATTACCTAGGCTCTGGAGACTACTCATTGCAATAGCAGCCCAGTAAAACAGTTTCTAGAGCTGTCAATCACTGTGGCAGAAGTGTGGTGCAACACTAAAACACAGCGGGCTCTGGGGATCGCTCTATAAGTGCTTAACCCCAAAGGATTACTGGTTCTTTATGACTATATGTGTGGTTCATGTCTGTGCTGCACATGATGAGAATCTGATAAGGGTGGATCAGAGGGGAGAGGCGCAGGAGACTGGATCTGATCTCATTTTTATTTTATTTTTTGTCCCCTCTGGAGAGACATTAAATCATGATAATCAGAGAAGAATTAAAAATAATCCATAAATCATTTGAGAGAGTGAATCCATAACTCAGCCTCGCTGAGTCTCACGGGAGACGCAAGAAAACATCAATATTGTTTAACATTGTTGTTCTAATAACAACAGAAATATTGTTTTGATCCAGCTGTGGAAAGTCAAGCGTGCTTGGACAAGAACTTTGTGCTTGAACATTTACCTTGTGTCCTTTTCAGCAAGAAATCCTCCACACTTAATTCGCATTTCTGCCACCAAACACGTGAAGATTTTAAATGTGATGGACTATAATAGATGTTTTTTAAACAACAAGAATACTACTCTGAGAGAAACCACTTTTTGTTGCTCACCCTGTTAACGGTAAACAAGTATGATGAACTAAGTAATACCTTTATTCCAGGACCCCTGCTTGTAAATTATAAATCCCATGAAAACCTGCAAAGTGCTCTCTGGCCACGGTTATACTATATAATGCCATTTAATAAGCACATTCTTCAAGCTATAAATGTTTATGTGGTTGCATCATGTAAACCTTGTAAGCCAAAACAAACATGCGGCGAACATGTGCCAGCGTGCCCACAAAAACACATGAGGAAGCTACAGAAACCTCTTATGATGGACTTTTAGTTATTGATCCAAGCTGAGAAACCCACTAATACTGAGACCCATGAAAGGAAAAGGAAGATTTGAGGAACAATTTTCCAGGTCAAAGGCCACCTTAATACTGACAAGCAAAATCAAATCACAGCTAAGGAAATGAGCCATGAAACGCTGATTGCTCCATACATAATGACCCTTTTTCCAGTTGCTTAGCTCAAGAATTATTTGATTGTGCAGAGTGCTGACTTCACTGCAAACATGAGCACTGCTTGCACATATTGCCTGAGTGTATAATCAAATCAAGACCATTGATACAAGGAGTGAACAAATATCTCTTAGTATGCAGGGACAATGGATCTTTGTTCCATGAGAGAGTCCTCAGAAAGCTAATAGACTGACCGAAGGTAGAACACCTCTGGGGATTGTGAGCCCAGCTTGTGCTCAGCATTAATTGGTTGTGCTTTTATTGGATAATTTAGACATTAGCAGGACCCATTTAAGTTAATTTTGAAAATGACAGTGAGCGTATGTGCTTTGTCATGGCAACCATGGGAAAAGTGCCATCGAACGGAATATACTCAAGCTCCGACACAGCTTTAGCATAAGTGGAATGCTTTCTGAATTGAACTTCTGCTAATGATGATGCATGTGACCAAAAGGACAGATCACTGGTGTCTGCTGAGTCTGTGGTTTCAAATAACAACACTACAGGCTATACTCCTCGTGAGACAGGTCAACTAAGCTCCTACCCCCACCCATATCGTTCCACGTCTGACACATTCACACCTTGGGTCACACACCAGTTTAGAACTTGGGGCGTCCTGTAACTAAAAACTCAACTTCTGGATATGGGTGGGAAATTCCCCACACAGGTCAATGATGTGCTGCCTTACTTAAACCAAAATGAAAAATCACTAGGTACTTATTGCTTTGAGCTTTCACACCATCAGCATGCAGCGACTAACTGCATGATTCACTAGTATCTCTGTCAGTAACAAATCCTCTAGATTTAAACAAACAACCATATCAGTGTGATTTAAGATTTCAGAGGAAACTACAGAAGCGTAGCTATGGGCTTTGTGAACCAGAGGCTTCAAGCCAACAAAGTGTGGGCTTGACTGTGTCTGAAAACCTCATGCTGACAAATGGCCTCTCCAAGTAGACAAACTCAAAACACAAGGCCCCTGCTGCACAAGACCCAAACTGCTACCTCTGCTGCTGCTAGCTGAATCTGATTACAGGCAAGCCCCGAGGACAGGCAGGTCATTGAGAGCACAGAGATGAGCAAACAATAAGATATTATCTGAAGGAATCTTCAGTTTTCCAAAGGAAAATGGTCCCTCTCAGTGTCACATTGACGATAGGATCCTCAACCTGACACTGAATCAGCCATTTAAGAAGAATGAACACAGCAACCCATTCATACATACTCACTAAAATAATGAGAGCTCTTTTTTCGCCCTTGTTTAAGACATATAAAGGGAAGCTCATGAGGCTTTGCGAGACAAGGCTGTGCAGAAACCGGAGCATGCAGCTGACTCAGATGAATATGCCTTTACAGTGATTGGGTATTGAATGAACAATTCTATAGTCTTTTTCCTCTATTCTTTATGTGTGTGTGTAAATAATATATGTGTTTGGCTTCATTGTACTTTGTTAATCCATTGTTATGCACTCCTGCACTTGGGAAAAAATAACCTGGAAACAAAACTTATCTGTATATATATATATATATATATATTCTTGGAAATGGAACATTACATTAAAAGTTAAGAATGAAATCTTGCGAAATGCTTTTCAGTCAGAGTTGAACAATATAAGGTATTCTGACCATGTCATTCTGTGTACTTTTGTTCTTTTCAAACAGTGACATCTTGTGGACACCTGGCCTCATTTTTTAACTGCATTAAAGTCAGAGTGTAAAATGATGTTTGAATGTACTGTGCATTGTTAATACAACACTGTCTCCCTCTGTGAACTAGATTATAAGGGTAGTTATTGTAGTGATATTGATAATTACATATTTCATGAAAACGCAAAACAATAAAACAAATAATAGGTAAATAACTATTAAATAAGATAGCAATATAGACTCGAATACCCCAGCCAAAATATAGTTACATGTACATTTATGGAGTTACAATCCATAGCAGCATATTTTGATAAATTTAGTTCACAAATGAATATATTGCAGTTTTTTATTTAAATATTTTTTAATCACATTATGTAGTATATTATAGTCAAGAGTAATAACATTCAGACTGTACTTAGCAGATGGTGTTAACATTATTAAATGCTGCTAAATATGAAAATTTGAATGTTATGTGCAACCACGGAAGTTGTAGGAAGTCAAATTGTAGGAAAGTCTCGCGATATTTCCAAATACCGTCCACCAGCTGCCACCAAGAAGAGTAGGGATGAGAGAAGAGAGAGACAGCAAAATATCTCGGTTGATCTGTAGCAGTCTAAAGAAAGATCAACATATAGCACACAGTCGGCTGCTCTGGTCGCACTAGAAAACAGAAGCTACAAGCCTGCTGTGTGTTAGTCGTGATTTCCTGATCATACGTAAAGTGAAATTTGGAAGTACGCGGCCACAGAAGCCAAATTGTATGTGTGAAGTGCTAACTGTTAGCTGACAGGCTAGCTAGCATAGCCATTGAAGCAATGGCGTTGAAAAGAATTCAGAAGGTGAGTGTATATTTTGTTTCTGTGCCAGCCATACCGTCTAAGACGAATGCATTTTTCTGAGAGTGGCACCGCATGCGAAGATATTATATTTGTGTAACATTTTGCGTAGGTCAAATTAGCTGCACGAGCTTTCTTTTTGTGCTCTTAGTTAAAATAATTCAAAGACAAAGGCGAGCTAACCCACTGGTGGCCTTTTTGGTGCATTGCTACAGTAGCCCTGTCAATAACCAACTTAACAGCGCCGTTATTTTTTTGGCAGTTGTCATTTGTTTGTTTTTGGTATTTTATTCTTCTTTCTGAGGCTAATCACCTTATCGATACTTAAGTTTTGAGATGACCAACGTTACTAAACCACTATTTCCAAGTGCAGCTTTAAGCTAGCAGTTAGTTAGCTAACACATTAATTTGTGTGGTCTTTGCTTTGATTAGTTAGCATGTACACGATTTGCCAGTAAATTGTTAGCATTGTCACTTTGTCTTCATCCTTGCGGTTGGTCGCTAAGGCTGTGGTTGCTGATGGGTTTGGTCGCAGAATGACAGCTGTTTGATGGTTGCCAAAATTGAACCCTAGTGTCAGCGTTGCCATATATGGAAAGGCAAATGGGGCACTGGAGCAGGCCACAGTGTGTATTTATATAACTGAATGGATAGTCTTCCTTTCCAGAGTTGTTAAATAACAAGCTAAGCTTTTTTATTCAACCTTCGGGTTCTCTGCTGTCTGTACTCATTGTTATTTCTTCTATGGTGTCAAATGGGGCTGTTGTCATTGATTTAATGTTACTAGTAATTTTTCTCCTTTGGTTATTTCAGAAGAATATATACTCACTTCCCAATTCATTAGTTCAAATGTATGATATTATAACGGTCCTGCACTAAATCTCACTTCATCACTTTTAGGTTTTATGTTGAAACTGTGTAAGAAAAGTCATTATCCAACTGTATGGTCAGTTTGAAAAATGATGTTAATTGAACATGAAAGTGTTTATGTTATTTATCCTGGCCCACTGACGAAAAAAGGGGTTCTCTTAAACGAATGCTTCTTATCATAATATTCATTAGTTAAAAACTAGTGCAAAACTGTTGTATTGGAAGGCCTTTGTTTTCAATAGTGTACTTAATGAACCGGTAAGTGAGTGTATTTTTTCCTTTTCATTGACCTTCATGTTTCATGTTTCAGTGGTCTGAACTGATGACTAAATCATTTATTAACAGCGCTGGACATAATCTGTAACACAAACATGTCTGCCTAGTAGCTAATGCAAAGTTAGCCCGCCTTCCACAAAGATAGAAATGATTCAGACCCCAATGAAGTTTTAAAGATATTAGTTCAAAACACTATTTCAGTCCCTCAAGAGAAGTGGAAGTTATTTGAAAATGAATAAAGGGCATCCATGATTCATCTTTTTGACAGCAATCATGAGATTCTATCACCATATCTACCAAGTACTCATGTGCTTAATAAACTCAATATAAATGTAAATGATAAGCCATTCTCTTTCCAAAACCAATTATTTCCCCCTTTTTTTATCTCAGTAAATTCAAGGCTGATTCACAATTGTGTTGCCTTTAGGAACTGTCTGACCTGCAGAGGGACCCTCCTGCCCAGTGCTCTGCTGGACCAGTTGGAGATGATTGTAAGTAGTTAAAGAGATGCTGCATTAGTGTATTTCAGTTTCCTAATACTTGTAAATATATTTTTAAGACTGGAGGAACGTGTTTCTGGGGATCCTAAATGTGTGCCATTGATATATTGTAATTTTTCTCCTCAGTGTTTCATTGGCAGGCAACAATAATGGGTCCGGTAAGTGACCTACTGTTTTAACTCATCTGAAATATGCAATATAAACATTGAAACCAGTTTGTTTTGTTATAGACGCTATATAAATACAAGTGGACTGAACCTGAATTGAAACCATTGCCAATAAACCTGTTTTGTTTTTATTTCAATAGAGTGATAGTCCTTATCAGAGCGGAGTGTTTTTCCTCACCATTCACTTCCCAACAGATTACCCCTTCAAACCACCAAAAGTGAGTAAGGGTTTAAATTTATGTGTCTTAAAATGAGGCCCAATATTTCATCACCAGAAATTATGCAGCCAGCTTCTTATTTATCTATTCTGTTCCTGCAAATGTAATTGGATTTACTGGAAAAATACAACAATCCTCTTTATGTTTTGTTACAGGTTGCATTCACAACAAAAATTTACCACCCTAATATCAACAGCAATGGAAGTATTTGTCTGGACATACTAAGGTCACAGTGGTCACCTGCACTTACAGTATCTAAAGGTAAGAGATAATACAATATTTACACTTGTGCATTATGCTTTGTTGTTTTTTTTTTTTTTTTTTATACTGAGGTCCGAACTCCTTCATAGCTAAAGTAAATTATTTGTAGTTCTGGCTGCACCCCAGAAAGACAGGTTAAAGTAAAAACATTCAGAATGTCATGTAGCGTGTGTGACCATAGACACGACCCATACTTTTGAAAAGTGAAACAATTGTGCAGTGGAAACAATTGATTCAAATAGATCACTGCATTTGGTAAGAGACTGTGAGATTCAACAACAATGAGATTCTTTAAGTGCATTCTCTCATTTTAACTTTCTCATTCGTTCTTCCTCAGTATTATTATCTATCTGCTCTCTTCTTTGTGATCCAAACCCGGATGACCCACTGGTACCCGAGATCGCTCATACATACAAAGCTGACAGGGAAAAGTGAGTGTAAAACATGAGCGTTTACCACATTTCACTGTAATACTAAAGATATACTTGCTTTATAATCACGTGTTTGCACAGACAACCAGCTGTGTTGCAAGTGTTTACATACTTTCAAAGTATCACACATCTCAGACTGCATAAAGTACTATGCTTTCGCCCTATTATTTCTGGACAATTGCTCTCAGTATTTGACAAATTTATTTGGCAAACTCAGAGTCTGTTGATGGGTAGACGGATTCTACCATTGGGACTGTTCCCAACATTTTTCTCCATCAACGGTCTTGGACTTGTGTCGACAGATTTTTGCAAGTTTCCACTGGACTACTAAAATAGTACTGCTTTCTTGCCAGCTGCTTTAACAAGCAAGTTTACTAGAGTACACTGGCAATAACACATCAAGGTAATTGCACATTTGGTCTATAGCTTGTCTTGCCACTGTTCAGATTCCTATACAGCCCTTACCATTCTTGTGTAGAAGTGCCATGTGCGTGCTAACATGTAGCTAAAAGCAAGTATATCTAACTCTTGATGAAGATGAATTTCTTAGCTTGGATGTTAAATTTCAAACTTTGTGTGTGTTTTACAGGTACAACAAATTAGCAAGAGAATGGACACAGAAGTATGCAATGTGAGAATACCAGGGAGATCAAAACACAATTGAGAACAAAAGAAACACAAATGATTTGTAACTTGAGGCAAATGAGCAACAGAGGGGGAAAAAAACTACAACAGCCCAGCTTTTGGAGAAGGAATCGATACAATGAGGTACAGTGCCTCTTGGCTTTCTGTGTGCTGAGCTGCTACCTTGTGCTGTCCTTCATGACTTGTATGGATCTGCTGAGCAGGATCTGACGGACTCCGTAAACACTCCCATATGGAATACCTGAAACTTTTCAGTCCCCATCGCTACTCTCAGACTTTAAACTGTTACTCCTGCTGTTGTAATTAACAGTTATCTTTGTTGCTATTCATATGCATATCATTTTCACTGTCGAGTGATCATATCATTGTGCTTCTCATAGCATTTGATTAATTTAGGAGATTGGTTATTTCTTTATTTCAGAGGTGCACTGTCTGTGTCCCACAGGATGTCTTGTTATTACTGTATTTAGTGGCCTTTCTGTGTTATTATTTTCAAATGGTATATGTGCAATTGAGGCAGAATGTTCTCTGTTGAACACAAAATGGTGCAGTGCCATTACCAGCAGCTGTTCTGTTGGCACATACTGTCTCTTCCCCGAAACAATGTGAAAGACGTAAAAAAGGATTGGTCTCTATCATCCACTCTATTTGAAATTTGTAACTGTAAGTTAGTGGTTTTGAAAACACTGGAGAGCTGCTGTTCATAGCGAGAAGCCCGGACTTGCCGTCACGGACCTCCATGAGGTGAATGTCTGCTTCCATTTTTCTCACTCATGCTGTCCTTGCTCATACTCCTTGTATAGGCAATCATCAATGGCTGGTGTTCATAGTGCACAAAATACTACTGTTCTTCAACTTGTTACTGTTGTGTTGTGTAGCTATGAACGTAGCTACTCTTTGGCATATAGCTTAGCTGTGTGCCACCTCCTCAGTACAGTTACTCAGGTATCTAACCAAATCATCAGCCTTTACATGGAGCGACCCATGGTGAGAAAAATTCCCATCATCAGACTTCTTAAAAACGTTCTCATGACCATGTACTGGTTTGTTCACATAACAAAAAAGCTTCCTGAAGGGGCAATACGATCAAAGACGGGGGCCTGATGGTTTGAGCTGCACGTAAATATATACTGTCCAAGAGGTACCATCATTCTCATTAATCACTCAAGTTCTTTTCACTACTATTTCTCTTATTTTGTGAACACGACTTGGACGCGAACAGCTGTTTGTTATACATGCTCTCTCTCTCTAAAGTGAAATAGCCTTTGGTTGCAGCAGGTGTTCCTTGTACTGAAAATAGGAACTTGAAACTGACTTGACATTTTGCAGAACCTAGTTATTTGAAGTCATGTGCATCTAGTTACTTGAGGTGAATAAATACAGTAACTCGCCATGACAGTTTCATCTGCTTTAAATATCAGGTAATGTGAAGCTTTGCATATATTTATGTTCTTCTTCATGACTGGGTCTTTTTTGTTTTGTTTTTGAATTAATAACACTGACAGTAAAAACATTTTTGTCTGGGTGATACATTTTGTGACTTTGTATTGTATCTTTAGTTTTAGGCATTTCTTTTCATTTGTGTCACGAGAATTGAACATGATTGTGATGTGTCATAATGTAATAGTTTTTAAAATAATCTATTGTAACTGTTGGATAAAGTAGATAGGTAAAGGTTGTGATTTTCTTCAAATCATGGCTCAATGTGCTGATGCTGCCAATATAAAGGGAATTATTGAATATTACAAGGGGAAAGAAATTTTACTTTTGAGGCATTATTTAATGGATTCACCCAGAAAGTTACGTAGTTAAGCATGATGATTTTAGAAGCTTTGATTGTAGAATTAACACCAAGGTTTAGGCACTGAATAGAGATTTTAATCACCGTTTCCTGCTGTAGAGAAAATTTGTTAAAACAAGTTGTTCTGAAATACAGTATATACTAAAATCTTTTTAAAATGTATCCTCTAAATGCAGTGAAAGTATTTTTGTCACAAGGCCTCAATTGTAATACAAGTTCAATCCTTGTGTGCACTGTTGTTTGTTCATCTGGCTGTTTATTTATTTGAAAGCAGAGCATCTTCCAAATGTACAATTGAATGCAGCTTCAATTCATCACGCAAGTGACGCTACATTGACGTCCCTTTGTCCAGTGTGCTCAATAGAGTTTATATAGGCAGCTTGGCATGCTTTGCACTCTGGAGAACCCTCTCACAGCCATTTGCCAGATATCAGGGATTTCGTTACAATTCATCTGCCTAACACCTCCAACTAAAATTTTAGCCTTAACCCTCATTTTGTAAATAAATACAGAGAACGTGTCATAACTTGTAAATTTGCTATCAGGGCTGTATCCCACGAAAAGGGTAATTCATCTCATCAGTAGACGTTGGAAACCTGCTTGAACAGAACCAATATTTACTTAAAAAAAAATAATAAAAAAAAAATGAAATAAATCAGCCTGGCTTTCTCTAAATGCAGGACCAGCCTTTGTGCATCTTAAAATTTGGAATATGTGTGCTTCAACCTGCCATCATGAACACGTCTCCACATAGCCTACACAAGATAACTATTGTAACATATGAATAAAGCTCATCTTGGTTTATTATTGTCTGGAGTCACTTTTTTGTGTGTGTCTTCATGTTGTGTAATAACAGGTATGAGCCAGAATCATAGATTATTAAATGCATCTCTTAATGCCTTTATCTAAGCTCCTTGTGTTTTGATGTTATTAAAGAAGTGGTTGTCTATAAATTACCAGAAAATAATGTAAAACAATGTTCTAGAAGAGCAGAGAAAAATGTGGCGGTACTGTAAATGCACTGTAAGTAATTGTATTTTCCTCTCAATTAAACAAGGACAATAATTGCACCATTAAAAAAATGCTTAGTGTGCAGCTCAACTGTACCTGTGAGCGCTCTAACTTGGGTACGTTTGATAAAGTAGCTCACATGTACGGTTTTTGCGGTGCTAAAAATAACAATAGTCACACAGAGAAATATTATACTATTTTCTCTTTCATTAAATAATAAACTGAGTTGAGATAACGATTACTATGAACTAGAACTGGATTGGTTCATATTCAGAGTTTAGACACAAGATATCCGCTCACTCGGACTGTCTCTCTGTACTACATGGAGGGCACCCTGGCTAACACGTAGCCGCTAGCTGAACTAGCTTTCCACAGTTGAAAGTCAGCATCACTCGCCACTCCTCCCAATAGGAAGGGCGCATCCCGGATAGCTAGCTGGCTAGCTGTACTCAGCAAAACGATGGCAGTTAACCTCAGCAAAAATGGCCCTGCGTTAACAGCTGCATTTAAAGAAGTGGTAGATGAAAAATCCAACACCAACTGGTAAGGAGCAACACTTTGAAAGCAATGCTAGCTCTTTATAGGACAGGTTGTTAGCTACGTTGTTGGCTAGCTTTGAGCCAGTCGTCAAGTAAGTTAACCCCAACCTTACGTTGAATGAACCTAACATGTAACCCTAAATTAATGTTTGTATTTTAACCACATCAGAGCATTTTGTAGAAGCGTTAGCGTTCATTTTAAATCAGCCTTGTTGGTATGAGAGTTTATTGTTCTTTTGGTGATTGTCAGTCTGGTGTCCGTTAACGTTAATCATAAGCTAACAATAATAGCTAGTAACACCGTTAATTAGCATACAGCCTGAAGCGCAGACCAAAGTACTCACTTCGTGTGTATTTCTATTTTTGGTTAACTGAAATCATTCAAGTGAATGGGGTAAGTTGCGACCCACCTCACTCACTTCCGGGTGAGACATCAGAAGTTAAACATATCTAACAAATCTAAGAACTTCCTCTTCCTCTTGGTTAACTACCATTGCAGGAGTGTGAGCGCTTTACTGTTATAACCTGTTGATGGTGGCTGTGGTATTTAATGACGACCTCATTTAATTAATCCCAAGGAGGAGGTGTCCAGGGAGTCCTGGCTCAGTGCTCACTCTGGAAGTATGTCACAGTTAAAGGCATTCAAAAGCCGCCACATACTAACTCAGCAACTTGCACTTTTTTTTCTTGAAGTTGTGCTCAGCAGAAAAATCAAATTAGAATAAAGAAGTGACCCTAACCCTAATCCTGTATTGACAAGTTTCAAAGTGAGCAAGTTTCACCTAGAGACGGAAAGACGAGACCAAGAACTAAACGTACTATATTGATCAGAAGCCTCATTAAAGCCACAGCGAACTGCACACAGATGGCTTTTATCACACCATATTCACAATGTGTTTCTTTGGGCTGAAGCTCGGTCATATGTGGTTGATCTGTGTTTTGTTGACTACTGAACTGCTAAATCGTTAATGCAGCCAAGGCAGGGACAGAAAAGCATTATCATATATTTGTAGGACTGTCAGTTGAATAAAATATTCAGCTGCAAATCAATCACAAATTGTTTGTTATATAAGTGTTTAATACTCTTATCAACATAAGCGTGGAGTAGTATGCTTGTTTTATCCAAATGTATATTATTATTGGAACAGGCCATAACTAAGACAAATACTGCCCAGATTAGTAGACTCAGAGGTACTAATGCTCAGCAGATACGCTACCACAACACTGCAAACTGTCCAGCATGGTTTGCTTTTGGCGAGGAAGAGAAGGGCTCTTTGCATTAGTGGTGTGCTTGGCCCGCAGTGGTGTTTGATAGTTGACACACTCCGGAGATAACTCGGTTCACAGTAAATGCAAATAACATTGGTCTTGTCAAGAGAACCGTGCGGCTGAAAAGAGACGTTTCTTTATCCATTTCTGCTCAAGGAGGTTTGTTTCTGCTTCATTACTGTTGAATCGCTGACTGATTTCCTGAACTACGGGTCGGCCTAGGGTCACAATCACAGATTGTGCGCGTGTTAATCATGGGACAAATGAATTTGTGGCATTAAAAGCAGTTTGTTTAAATTCATTATTACCACTGAATAGAGTAATTTAAAGTAGAATACAAACCTTTTTTTAAATGATTCAATTCATAGGGTAAATTACAATTTGTTTTCCAACATACCTAAACCTGGTAAAATACAGCTCTGATCAGTTATCTTATTTTTGTCTTGTGTCCTTTGCTGTCATTAAACATAGTACAGTGAAATTCTGTTTTCCTAGTCATCCACAAAGTTAATTCATTCATTCAAGTGCTTGTCGGCAGAATCTTTCGATTAATATGACTGTGAAATATTTTTTTGGCCCATGAATAACCCTGAAAACTACTTGAGCAATCCTAACATCACAAAGATAAGATTGCACGTCCACTTAAAGAGCACAGAAAAATAAATGCCTCTGTGCTAATGGAAATCATGGATTTCCTACAGGAAAGGGATTTAGCTTGAGAAGTCCTTACTGGTGTTTACAGGAACACCACCTGTAAAGATAACTGGCATGGCTCGTTTAAAAGAGGATTAAAACTGCAAAAATATTTACACTGCACCACCCTACTTCCTCTGTGAAATGAAACTTGTGTAACAAAAAAGGGGATGCTTTAACTAAGTGCACAAAATATCTCTTGTTTTGTGTGAAATGATGTTTACCGACTCTTCTTTCTGTGCAATCTGTTTTCATCCAGTGTTATTATAATCCTTAATCTGGTGTTTTCTGCAGGTGCTTGTTCACCTACGAAGGAAACAGTAATGATATTCGCCTGGCAGAAAAAGGGGGTGAGTAACTTGGTGGATATTGTTATCGCCCTTTTTTATGATCCTAACATGATATTATCAAATGCGTGCAGGAATTTCATTGTCAGCATGCAGTTGCGGTACTGGAATATAGGCACAAAAGGATTGCTTGGCTCTGCTCTCTCACCCCATCATTTGCAAGGGGGAAAAAATGTCCACGGTTACACAACGAAACCACAGTAACCCTTTGACTTTTCCACAATGTTTGTGTATCAGATGGAGGCCTGGAGGAGTTGGTGGAGGAACTTAACAGTGGAAAAGTGATGTACGCTTTCTGCCGGGTGCAGGATCCAAATTCGGGTCTGCCTAAATATGTCCTCATCAACTGGGTTAGTAGAGTCTGCTAATACATGCCCATATGTTTGTCCTCTTTGTAGTGGCTAACATTGACCCTGTAGATTAATTATTTGTGTTTCAGACTGGAGAAGGTGTAAAGGATGCCAGGAAGGGAATATGTGCAAATCATGTCAGCTCCATGGCCAATTTCCTTAAGGTAAAAATAAGCATTTGAGTGTCTATTTTTAGTCTGTTTATGTTTACAGAACTGCTCATTTGCATCTTAATAATGTATTTACAGCTTAGAATAAAGAGAACAGCTTACAGCGCACTGTTAGCACTGTTTTAATAGTGCAGTAGCTTTGTTGACTTATTTTAGTCATATCATACCTGTGAGCATACATACAGTAAACTGGGCGGTGCATGGATAAACAAAGACAAAAGCCGTAGGTGTTTCTAACTAACTGAAAGGATTGTTTCTTTCTTACTGTTCCAGGGAGCCCATGTAACGATAAACGCCAGAGCAGAGGAGGATGTGGAGCCCGATGCGATCATGCAAAAGGTGGCTAAAGCCTCGGGAGCCAACTACAGTTTCCACAAAGAAGCTTCCAGCCGCTTCCAGGACAGCGGGCCCCAGGGTCCTGTGGTATGCACTTGATGATAAGCAGTGGGCTAGATCTTAACTGGGCTCCTTAATCGCAAAACATGGGCACATTCAATATGTTTTTTGTTTTTTTAATGAACTTTAATTTACACCAGGCATTACTGCCTGGAAATATAAAATGCTGGCCTTCTTGAATGTCACTTTTTTTTCTCCATGCTTTGTGTCAGTTAATGGCTCACATCTTAGGTGATGACCATGAAACACTATAAACAGTATATTAGATGCTTTACTTGCTAATGTATCATCAGTATATATACAAATGATATCATTACTGAAACTGTTTTGTTGAGACACTACATCATTGTTTGTTCTGTCACAACGTAGAACTGTGCTGTTAGGTTTACAAAATCGTATTAACTAATATTTTTCTTCTTGCAGGGTTCAGTATACCAGAAAACCAACGCCATGTCAGAAATCAGAAAGACCAACAAAGACAACTTCTGGGCACAGGCAGAGGTACGAACATGAACTTGCATTATCCTAATACTGAATAGACCTGAGATGGGCTCAGACTACAGGAGTTTTAAAATCCCACACTCTGAAATTGGATTGAATCACACACTTGAGGAGAATCTTCACAGATATTCTTCTCTTGATTCTCTAAACTTGCACACACTAGATGATATTACTTAGATTACACCAGAGAGACTGTGGTGCATCAACTTTTTGAGAACCTACTGATCCACACAACTTCATATGCTTTTGTAATAATACTTGGTAATAACCAAGCAGAAAGCTAAACAATTGTGGGTGAAGAACTGAGGAGACGTGGTCAACACACAGTGTCTGTTCTTCAGAGAGACCTGAGGAGAGGTAATACCTGTCAGTCATAATACCTGTCAACACCAGTATGCTTGCTAACGTTAGCCTCAGGCACTACTATGTTTGCCGTTGCTTGACGCCGCCACTCCGACACTCGCAGACATGTCTACTGTCGTGATCATCCAGATTTTGATTGCTAAATGCCAACATGTCTATTATAATTGGTGTGATTCAGGAGGTTTAAGAGCGGATCTGTAAACATTAACAGATAATCTAGAGCTAAGCCTGGACAGGATTTCTCGTCAGGTTCTTGGGAGGGATTAATCCAGAGCTAAACTCCTGAGCCTGTCATTATGTTGACTTACCCAATGTGAAGAGTGTCTTTAGCATCCCTAAAATATTTTTGTGCGTGATGTTTTTGAATAATGTTGAATCGCTGACTCATCGAAAGTGCCAGAACTCTGTGAAACCAACTTGACTTTTTTAAAAATATTGAACACGCATCGCTGTTTCTCTTAAAATCTTATGAGAAAAACACAAGGCATGCAGTTTTTTGTATCCATCCAAAATGTAGCTATACTCAGCGAAAGCTCTGGTGTAACTTCGTCCTGTGTTTGCAGTTTTGGATCATCTTCATGCTTGTCGCAGATCCACCCAGAAAACAGTCCTCATTGTCTTGCAGTTTTCTTCAGCTGTAGCCAAATCAAATTTAATGATATTTGCAAAATACTAAATGCAAGACTGACGTTGGCGGTGTGTTTGTCTTCCAGAAAGAAGAGGAGAAACGCCGACAGGAGGAGCGGCGCAAGGCGGATGAGGAGCGCCAGCATCTGGAAAGGGAGAGGAAAGACAGAGAGGTCAAGGAGGCAGTACTGAGGGAGAAAAGGGATAAGGAGAGGGCCTCTCAAATCGAGCAACAAAAGTAGGTCACAACTGAAGGGAAACGTACAATGTTTATGACCGGTTTGCAATTGCAGCCGTTGGAAGGCTCAAATTACATTTCCTGTGTCTTCTAAATGTTTATTAGGAAGTACCAGGAGAAGCAGGAAGCTGAGAGTAGAGAGCAAGAGAAACAACGCTGGGTGAGTGCCTCATTGTCAACATTATGCTGTGAGTAAATCAGTTTAAGCTGACCGTTGCTGAAACGGCTGCACATGTGAATTATGGGAAGTTTGGCTAGCACACGTCTGGTAAACACTTAAGTCAGGAAGGTTGCAAATGTCAGCAGTGCCAACATTCATATCAACATCATCAGGAGGAGCAGGAGCAGAACCAGGCAGCCCAGGGGAAAGCAGTCAGGAGAGGTGAATCTGTGGAGAAGGCCAATGTGAGTTCCCCTTCCTGAAAGCACTCTCTGCCCATTAATCTACTTCCTTCTTTCTTTCCGTTTTAAAGACAAGCCTTCATCTCTTTCTAATCAAATGGGACTCCTTTGAAGCTCAGTGGAACATAAATCTTCCCATCTTTGCATCGCACAACATCTTTCTAATATATTCGTTAGAATGATTTTAGTAATAACCTGTATTTAATCATTTTTGTGCATATTAATTCTATTCTAGGAGGCTGCTTCTCTCATCTCTCAACGTGCCATGAACCCCAGAGACATGTTCAAGCAGAGAGAGAGGGGAATGACTCCCAGTGACTCAGATGCCCCCCCTGCCGCCCCGGCTAGCCCCCAGCCAGGTATCACCCCGCTGTAAACTTCTTCATTAAAATGCTTTAAATGTCTAAGTCTCTCCTGCATTTCTGCAAAGCACTCTTAGCTGCTCTCTCCAGTAGTGGTACGTAGCTGGTGAATGCTGTCTCCCATGGTTGTCTCATAATCAGAGTTAACACTGTCTCCATTACATTGACTTTCCTTCCTTCAGCTCATTGACTACTCTGGTTCATTTTCTTGCACTGTTCAATGTGTGTCTCTGCTCAGGGCGTCTTCAAAGCCCTTTTCTGTCTAAGCAAGTGTATGAATCTGAGCCAGCCAGCTCACATCAGCGCCAAGCTTCTCCTGTGCCAGCAGGCTCCGCCTCTCCTGTTCGTGCCACAGGTGTGAGCTTTACACACACACACACACACATACACACATATACACGAAGAACACGTACACTACATATTGGGTGTCAGATTCACACGTAACAAACACTCAGTGTTTCATTTCTTATTGTCGCTCTGATGTGTCATCATCTGCGTGTTCTGCATAATCTTTAATCTCATCATGAGTCATGCTTCCATTCAGTTTCTGTTTTCTTAAGAATTTTCTTGTTATTGCTTGAGTGAAACATACCAAGAAGGCTGCAAGTCTTTCTCTGGCAGTGGTGGTGGTGGTCGTGATATTATGCCTGTGTGGACTTGTGATGGTGTTCCCCTGTGTATATGCATGTCTGTGCTTGTGTTTTGGGTGATAAGAGCCTGATGTGGATGATGGACAGTCCAGGTGTGAGTATGATGAGCAGGAGGCAGCACCCCAGGAGGAGTGGAAAGGTGGGGCTTTTTTCCCATGTACCAGCCTCAGTGTTAACCCATTTTGTTATATCAGTTCCCTAAAACCCTTCCATCTGCTTCAGTGTAAATATGTTATACACGGTGTAAGAATTCATTATTCTGTTCAGACAAACTGTGGTGTTGCTGCCACCTGCTGGTGGAATAACAGCTCAGCTCTCACACACAGTCGTACTCATTACAATCTATTTTTCCAGAGGAGGCACCGGCTGCCAACTCATACGTTCAAGAGGTGGCTACTGAAGAGCCCGCTCAGGTGGGTGTTTACTTAACTAATCAGGCCACTATTCTTCAAATAAATAAATGAATCTGCAGCGTAACCTCATTACTCTCCAGGTGGATGATGCAACTGTTGAAGAGACACCAGAGCGAGGCACCTGTGCCCGAGCCTTGTATGACTACCAGGCTGGTGAGTTTTCTTATTTTTCTCTGTCTCTTATTATTTTTTTTATTTTTCCATAAGTTCAACCCACAGGTTTTAGCTTGGACTTTGTTCCACCTTCACAAACTGAAAGACTGCACTCATATGCAAACTCACAACTACAAACATTTCCAGCTACTGTCAGCTCCATTGCTCCAGTGGCAGTTATTATCTGCACTTTCATGTACCAGCAGCTTTCCATCATTTGAATCTTAATCATATCTAAAACGAGGCAAAAACAGAGCTCACGGACTACTTTGAGGTTTCTTGAAGACATTTCACCGCTCATCTAGGTGCTTTCTTAAGCTAAACTCAACTAATAAATTGATAATACACCTGTCGCATTTCCTTTCTTTTTTGGTTTATTTTGCATTTTTGACATTTGTTACACCGTAAACGGCAAACTGGCTGACGTCAAACATGGGGTAAGAAAGGGCTCCCCTTTCAGAAAGGCAAAACAGGTCCCTTGAGGGAATCAAGCTTTGGACTTTGCGGTTATGTAGCTGTAACCATTCAGCTATGAGGGCACTTCATACTTTTTTTTTTTTGCATGTTCACCAATTTCAACCAGTTTTTATTACAGCAGCAGATGCAGTGGAGAGTGACAAAAAAGGGGATGTGGGGGTAGGGAGGTTGAAAATTTAGCTCTCTCAAAAAAACTTACAAAATTGGGCATGGACTTGTTTTACTGCATTTTTAATGAGCCCCAAGCTCACTGACAAAACATAAAAACACATTACGTTTCCTGCAGGAAATATTTCCCATAATAGCAGGAAATGTTTGGTTTGAATTTGCAGCAATCTCTGAACCCATCAGCTGGTGATGTAGCATTCTGCATTCATATCCAGGTTTCTGATTTTAGAGGCAGGGTTAGCAGTAACTTCACTGTTCAGCCTTTTTTCTATGAAACTCGTCACAGTTAGTTTGTAAGAATGAAAATGTACAGATACGGCTGTGCTCTAACGGGTAGGCCCTAGTCATTCTGTGACAGTGACTCAACATTTGTTTAAATAAAATAATCTGTGATTCACGTTAAATAGGCGTCAGGGAATGTTTGACGAAACCTAAGCCTGCTCATGTTTACGAGACCCTGCTCTCCTTCTGTTTCAGCGGACGACACCGAGATCTCTTTTGACCCTGACGACATCATCACCGGGATCGAGATGATAGACGAGGGCTGGTGGCGAGGCTACGGGCCAGACGGCCATTTTGGAATGTTCCCAGCCAATTACGTGGAGCTCATCTAGACCAGCACACACACACACACACACACACGCACACACACACACACACACACACACACACACACACACACACACACACCACCTCCCCCCTCAGATCATCTTAGTGCAGGCACAGAGGACATCTGCAGTTTAAAGTCAGTCCTCGCATACGAGAGATCAGACTGAATGGAGCGTATGAGCCTCCACCTCATGGACCAACATGAAACGTAACCGTGGCCCAGAAACTTATGAAGCTTCTCATTTCAAGAAAGCAATTCCATTAAATTGTTGATGTTGTAAGCAACTGATGGCATAGTCTTTGTGAAGACCAAACCCCCCTTTCCCGCTAAAGTGAACGTGATCAGTCCTAAAATCAGTTGTGAGCATTGACAGCACTTCGATTTCACATTCCTTACAAAGTGGCTTCAGTTCTTTTTCAGGTATGATTTACTTTAATCGTAGCGATTCCTAGTGTCCATTTCAGGACAAGAAAGCAAAAAGATATCAAAGATGGTACCAGCTACAGAACCTTTTGCCTTGTTTTTGCCTTTCTTTACCGGCAGACTGAATTACCCTTTTTTTTGTTTTGTGAAAGAAGCGTAACATCCTGTGTGAATTTCAAACCTGTACTGATCTGACTGTGATTGAAATGAGAATATAAAACAAAACAAACAAAAAAAAATAGAAGCTGGTGATGTTTGCTGTGATAGACTTTATTTGAATGCTTAAAATGGTTAAGATCCTTTTAACTGTGACTCAATAACTATTTTCATTTCAAGTCCTTCCTCATTTCAACATATTTAAATTTTCAAGGATGAGCTGCTCAGAGTCTAAGTCGGCATTATTTTATATTTTCTTTGGATCTTGATGGACTGATGTTGACCTCTGATAACTGATGTTTTTTGGTGCCATAATCAAGGCGTGTGAAGGAATTTAGTGGCATTTTAATTTGACATTTGAACCGCTTGATAGCAGAATTTATGCAAGTTCTCTGTTTTCATCATGGAACACAATTTTCCTCCTGAAACTTCGGGGTCAGTTAACACAAAGAAAAATCAATTGATCGCGAACCCAAAGGGGCGTCATGTTTCCATTGCATCGTTCGTGTTTGTTTTTCCAGAGTCTATTGTAATGCACATTCGTCATAATAAAAGAAACAATCAAGCTGCACTGCCATACTTTCATTTTATTTTTCTAGTTCTTCAAATACATTCAGGATGTCATAGGTTGCACATGCTATAGAAAAAGCTTGAAATAACAGAAAACCTGAGGGATTTTCAGAGGTTTAACAGGAACTCAGATGTATACACACGTTCATTATGTGCTCTACAGTTAGTTTCCTGGAATGAGGCACCAGCTGGGGAATTCACCTCTAATGCATAGGTTTCATTTTCACATGAAAATCAGATTTTACTTCTCCCACATCTTTCACTTAAATCATTGTTCAGGTGAAGGAGAAGCAAATAATTATCTCTATTGTTTTAATATTGCAAGAAACTGGAAAAGCTATACGTTGTTGGCGGCATCTTAGCTCTGCTGCTTTTACCGTTTTCAGATTTAAATCTTTTGATGTACATGTGTGGTTTCTCTCTCAGACTTCGAGGCTGATTTGCCTCTGACTGATGGCTGTTTCATGACCTGCGCCTCGTGCCAAATTTATGCTTATATTGCAGCTCATATTTTAACTGAAACTTCCTTAATGTACATTAATATTAGCTTGTTCAGATATTAATCATGTAGTGTAGTTTCAGGTTAATTTCCACGTACGCCTACACAATCTATAAATATAAAAAAATATTAGCCCACACGATTAAAGCTTTTCCCGCTTTAGAGATATTATTTATTTATAAATGCTCGTACTCATACCTGAAAAACCACCTTTTGTAACCCAGCTAATGACGTTATTTTTATTTTTTATTTTTAAGTTTGCAGATGGTTCCCAGGATAGTGAGTCACTTCAGACAAGAAATCTTTTCTGTGTTGGAATCGCAATATTCTCTCCACATGTTCTCATTTACATTGTGCTACCCTCACCTCAACCTCATATGTTTATGACAGTGAAAGTCTGAAATGAATAGCTGGGGATTTTCTCAAACTTACAACTGATGTTTTTTTTGTTTTTTTTTGCTCATCGTCTCCACGTTTGTTGTTTTGTTTTTTTTGGCTGCTGCAGAACATAGAAAGACTCACAAAGAATCAGCAAATCATATTGTCACAGTTACATGGTACTAATGTTCAGTTCCTATAAAGCCTCACGGGTGGCATAAGCAACACGCTGCAGTAGAAGTTCCAGTCACCCCGCACATAATGTCCGCAAGTTGCTGTTTTAGATTTTCAGTCTTGCTGTGTATCAGAAATGTAATCTAGATTCACATAACGGGTTCTTGTTGATCTCCTCTAATCAGTTCAGTCTGAGTCAGTTCATGCTTGGTGGGAGCAGTGGGAAAATGAACGCTTAAATAATTCCTTCCATTGTCGCACAGAGCTTTGCTCATCATCTCAAAAATGTTTTCGAAAAGGCACAGCACAAACTTGTTTTGTATCTTAGATGAAAGAAGAAGAAAAAAAAATCCCTCTAAGATTTGGGCAGTTTGTCGATATTTGCTTATTTTGACATTTAAATGTTAATCACCTGTTGAAATGTCATTCTCTATCCGCAACAGATGGAGGAATAGGGTACCCCCCTTTTTTTAAACAGATCAAAAACATGCGGAGGAAATGTGGATAGTGTCAAGTGCAGCTTCGATACTCTTGACTGTTTTTAATCACGAGATCTGTACAGGTTTGCTAAGGCTGAGACGGCCGAAGGAAAATGGAGGGAAAAGGTTGACCTTGTGAAAATGACTTCAAAATGCTCAACCTGAGGAAATTTACTCAAACGCTTACTAAAGTTACTGGCATGAGTCCACAGGCAGCAGAAAGACAACTCCCTCGTGACTCATGACTAGTGGTGAGGAAAACAATGACCGTTTTTTGCCATCTTGACGCCTGTCTCTAGTGGGAAAGTCTGCTTCTGCATTGTCCGTGGCGTTTTATTTTTAACCAATATCTCTCGGCCATGGTCAGTAGAAACCATTTTTAAAGAAGTAGCACATTCCCTCTTCCTCTTGAAGCAATGCAGTGGCCTGCCAGTCTCCAAAGACTGCCCGTTTATGTGAGCCGCGTTCGCTCAGGTATTAGCTGCTGTGAGTTCCAACTACGCGCACATGGATCCAGACTAGACGTCTGAATTCCTTGGACGTGATGCAATCCCAGATCAGCGCTATGATGACTGAAAACAACGTAATGCAACTTAAAGTTACATCATAACTCATCATAAATAATAATAAAATCATCTTTCTCACCATGTAGAATTTATCTCATTTGAATGTGGTCTACCTGAGTAGTGATTTAAATATCATCCTTATATATTTTTGAGTTCAAGATGCAAATCCACTGTGACAGTTAATGATATACATTTTGGTAAAACAGGAAATGCAGGAAATGTCTCTCTCTCTCTCACACACACACACACACACACACACACACATTCCCACATGCATGGTGGAAAGTGAATATTCTGGCTGAAAGGTGTGGATGGACTTTTAGTAGCACCTGTGCCACAGGTATGTGTTTGCATCAGTCATGTTTGATTCCTGCTCAGACGTGCTGTGAGTGTGGGCTTCCTTTATCTGAGAATATATTTCATGGTATTATCAAGTTATGTAATGTTGACATCCAGGAAATGTCATTCCTACAGTTAGGGGCCCACAAAGCTTTATCTGGACATCGGTTAAATGTTTCTTTCACTTCCCCAAATGCGTCAATTTTGCTGATTTGAGTCCAGCCTGTAGACTGAAGGTGATCATGCTTTCTATCATGTGTTAGGTTTGGTTTCATCTTTCAAATAAACAGCATCTGCACACGTTCAAAGCTGCTTTTATAGAGTCTTAATAATATGTTGTTTTATTGTGACATAAAAACAGTGAATTTGACTTTTAACAGTCCTCTCTTGTTTCTTATGTACATAATAATCTGCAATGATACACACACACACTATCAGAAATGCCATTAAATTTCCATATGTGTAGATGACACTGTGAATATAAGAGCAATTTAATCCTCCTCACAAACAAACAGCACTGTTGGGTTTATTGCACCAGTCTCTGTTCAAACAGCGTGTCTAGTAGCCGGATTTAAATACAGCTGCCGTTGCCTGAAAATCAGGAGATGAAACAGAAAGAACAGATATTGAGCGAAGCGAGGAAGGAGAAGAAAAAAAAACTCAGTTTCCCAGCCTCATCTGCTGTGGTGCGATCAGCCGACCAATGAAACTGTCCTGTGGAGACACCTTCCTATTTCGTGGTGTCAAGTTGAAGAGAGCGTCACTTGAATTACTGTCACAAAACACAGTGAGGCCAGAGACTAGAAGACAGCTTCTGGAAATGGGTGAGCGCTACTTTTATCTTGATTTAAACCCTGATATGATTCATTTTTAATCTTTTACGTATTCGGTATCACAAGTTTAACACTTTGTCATTTTGGTTAACTGAATTTTAACTGAATTTGTTCAATGTTAGGACTTTGAATTGTATTGTTTATGCAGTATATGTGAACCTGTACTAAGTCTGCTATTGTTAAAGTAGATTATTTTGTAAGAGATACAAACTATTAGTTGTAGAAAACAAGAAAAGGGGATTCAATTTTACGGTGCACTCTAAAGTACCAATATTACTTTATCACAATCATGAGACTGAGATCAATATCTGGTTGAGGACACCACTGCAAACGCATGTTTTAAAGTTAAATAACCGTAGAGTCGGTCTAGTGCGCGTCTGAAACTATATATATCAAAAATATTTCTTAAACACAAAATGGAGAAGTTACTGGGGCTGCTGAAAGCAGAATTAAAGGTTCAAGCCACAGCACAGGAAATAAGTGATCTCAAAAGAGAAGCATATTGGTTTTGCACAAAAATGATATCACTGTGGGAGGAGGGCTATGAGGTACAGAGCTGACAGGTTGTGAAGAACATTACATTCTCAGAATTGCACTTCAGTCCCAGGTTTATGATTCATGTTTCAGTTTTCCCTTAAGACATGTATAAGTACATATAGAAACAGACGTATATATTTATGTACTAAAGTTTTTTAGATAAAATAAATGTAAATATATGTATCATTATAACAGTGCTCATCTGTCCTCATGCTGATTTAACTGTAGTGTATATTAGGTAATGTTGGCATTACAGTAATTGCACCTTGTTTGAGATGGTCTTAACAAATACTGTAGTTCTTGTGTTACAATATCATACAGTGCTGCATACAAGCGGTTATGTTCATGAGCAGGAAGTGGTTTTGCAACCTGTGGTTTTATATCACACTCAGATGACAATATGTTTTACAGATTGCTATTTTCCTTTTTATTCTGATCGATCTTCTGACCATCACTGAAATTACCAGCAGTGGTGACATTTAGCTTATATATATTGTTTTTTTGTTTTGTTTGTTTGTTTTTTTTAAATATAGAGTAAGGGTTTCAATTTGTTTAGACTTTGCATTGCTACATTCTCAAAATGAAGAAGTGGTTTAGGTTTCTGCGTTAAGGTTCTTTGAATTCAAATTTACATATGTATTTTTGGACAAAAGTGTTAAAAGTCTCTTCCCTGTTACATTTGAAGCTCAAGAGGACCAGAGTGAGACATCACAACAAACAGCCACCAGTGACGAGGAGAAGGGCCCAGCCAAACAGGTACCAGCCTCAGTCACTGCTGATAAAATGTCAGTTGGTCTTCTGGCAGCCTCTGGGCCGTTTCCATCAGTTACAGTTAATCAGTGACTACAAACATGACTACTCAGAATTAGTTATGTGTTGTGTTTTCATTTCCCTTTTTTAGTGGGTTTGAGATAGTGGCGAAATTTTTTTTTTGAAGTGCTGATTGTGTATGCGTACAGTCGTCTCATCTGCGCTCATTGTGAAATGACTAACAAGGAATAAGTGATTGTGCTTTGAATTCTGAGAGGCTCTACACAAACGCACGCACATCTCACACACCGCAATATTTCATTGCGCATAAAGAAACTGCAGGAGCGTCGCCACTCACAGCCACTATTCTGGTAACTGAAATGAGAGGTATAATATGAGAAACACAAATTAGCTCATCAAATTTCCAGAGCTGATGTTAGTTGAAAGCCTGGTGGTTTCTGTGGTGACTTTTGGCCTGTCGATAACATCAATCCAGAACGCCACTGACAATCATTGTGAGAATCGCACATCGACACAGTGACATCAACATCACCCACACGGTTTTCCAAAAAAAGAAAAAAAAAAGAAGAAAGAACTAAAATTTTACCTTTGAAAATCTAAGGGAGAGAGATTTGGAGATGAGGGGCTACAAGCATGTTTCTTATAGTGCATACATTTCCTGTAGGCAGCTGCTGATGCGTAAATCTTGAAGTTTTGTGAATCAGATCTGTGGCCGAAACTTAACAGGCACTCAGTGAATACCAGTGAACATGTTTTGCAATTTCAAGCAAAATTCTGACACATTCAGCACCTTCTCATAGAGTTAGAGTTAGATGTAGGTGCAGAATTTCATTTTATTCATGAACCACAGGCAGTTCTGTGGTTGCACATAAAGCGATTGGTAATAGATTGGAGAAATATAAAGCAGCTCATTGAGGCGCTCTTATAGATAATATAGGGTAACAGTGGAAAGTCAGTGGCTGTTGGCTGGGAACAGCAGTGTGGAGCCATATAGCTATGACTCAGTTGGGGCTATCTTGGTTAGAAGCCTGCACCTTCACTATTACTCATTTGTAGAGGTTTACTTCTCGGAACCAGGAACCACATAGAGGAACTTGATTCAATATGAAACCACCTTGAGCTGTTTTGTTTTACAATGAGTGCCACAGAAATAGCAGCTTCTATGTGTGGTGATTCAAAGTACAAATATTGACATTGTCCATTGCGGTCTCCTGTCACATCTAATCTATTGAAATTGATAGGCGAAGTGGCAGTGTGGGATCTCACATTTAAATATCTGGAGTGAATTCCAATACAGTCGATTTCGCCGCAGTAACAGAGGTTAACGTCACCGCTGTGACGTGCGAGCAGGAGCAATGTTGCGTAAAACTGTCCGCTGCCAGTCAGTCAGACCCCCACACTGCTTACCGGCTTGAGTTTGTCTTCTTTGATTAAGATATCAGGATCACGGCTAAAATACTGAAAGTGTTTCTCTTCTTAAGTTCCAGCTGTTTCATACTTCACTTCTTGAAATCTTTCAGATGATTTTAATCCTGCATGCCTTCTCTCTTTTACTTCTCTTTTCTTGAAAACCACAAATAGTGACATTGACAATTTCTTACGCCAGAGTTCTTAGCAGTGTGCACTTAATACACCCAATTTCTTAAATATCCTCTTCAGTGTTGCTGACGCCAGTTTTAGCAGAAACACATACACCCATGTCTGTAGACATTGCAAAGCAATGTCTTTATTTAATGCTTGGTTTACAAGACATATTTCACTTTTACAAAAAAAAAAATACATCTATATATATATATACCCTATACTACCCTTAAGTTTGTTTTTTAAAGCGACATTTGAGATACCTGTGACTGACAACTCTAGACCAAAAACCCCACAAGTCTGCTGCTTTCTCTCCAGACAGGATGTATAGAGGTTATCTATCGAAAGTAGCGGTAAAACCCTATTCTCTGATTTTGATGTTTCATTTCAACATTTGTGTGTCATGAGATGACTTTGTGTGTCTTTTTTTCCCATCACATCATACCTTCAACTGTAAAAACATTTTTTTTTTTTTTTTTTCTCGTATTGGTGGGCAGTAACCTGGCACGATTAAAGGAGCTCTCTAAGTCATTCTGGTGCAAAACGTGTTCCTTAAATGCATACGTTTTCTCTCAACTTTAGGCTTCCCCCTCTGTCATTGAGATTCATGACTCTACAACTGAATGTGAGGAGGAAGCGAGGCCTGGTCTAGCGCAGATGGAGGAGAAGGCGTTTGTATCACGTTTGCACTCTTTTATGAAGGACAAAGGTACACCAATAGAAAGGATCCCTCATCTGGGCTTTAAACAGAGTGAGTTCATTTGCTTGCTGCGTGTACTCAAAATTCACATCTAATTTGAAAAGTATTCAGTTCTCATGTGTGCCTTTTTTTCTACTTCCAGTTAATCTTTGGGGGATCTACAAAGCTGTTGACAAACTTGGGGGCTATGATTCAGTAAGTTATTTGACTGTTATTCAAGATCTTTTCACTGAAGGCTTCACTTGCATCTCAGTGGAAAATAAGCTGTAGGTCAGGCGCTCAAACATAGTGGTTTCTGCCACACTAGAGGACATTTCGGCTGCTGAGCTCTTCAACGTATCACTACCTGCGCTCTGTTGTCTTTGATGTCGACACTGTGGGATAAGTTCTGAGAGTGAAACTCATATTGAAATGGAACTAGAGCGGGGCTGGAGTTGACCACCGCCGCTGTCTCCCAGGGTGTAAACACAACAATATAAACCGCCTACGTATGCACAAGTTTAAAAATGAAAGTGTCGTTTCAGTACTGAAAAAGCAGCAGACGTGGCATTTAAAGGGTACCCAGCCACTACCCTTCCTCAAAGACACTTTTAGGACTTGCTGTGAACACCAGGGTCCATGATGCATGGAGAAATAAATACTGATAAGATCTAAAACACCATCAGCTCAAAACAGTTAACATGAAAACATTACAGGAAGATGACATTATATAATAAATGATCACTATTAATTTGCCCTCTAGTGGCCACAAATGAAAAATACAATCCTTTAAAATGTGATCATTTCTGAAGGTGTCTTCCTGTCACACAATAAAATTTAATCCCACTGTGCTTACCAACAGGTGACAGCACGACGTCTCTGGAAGAAAGTGTATGATGAGCTAGGAGGAAGTCCAGGTAGCACCAGCGCTGCTACTTGCACTCGCAGACACTATGAGAGGTGAGGACGATCCTGTCTCCCGCCAACCTTAAGATTGGATAAAAACAATAAGCAGACTCTAATTCCGAAATGTGCTGTGACAGGCTGGTTCTTCCCTTTGAGAGGCACATAAAAGGAGAGGACGACAAGCCTCTGCCTCCGAGCAAACCACGGAAACCATACAAGAGAAATATGGATAGCAAAATGAACAAGGCGGAAGGGAAGAGAAAGAGGACTCACTCAGATCGAGACATTGATCCTGAGGTAACAAATGGCATCTCTGATTAAAAAAAAAAAGAAGAAGATAAATCAACAGATTTCTGTTCCAGAGTTTGTATGTTTCATATCATAACATATCCACTTTATTGCTTTGCAGTTGCTTACCCAAAGAAGTCCAGAAGCTGCCTGCCAAAGTCACTCTACCCTCTGGGCTGCCGCATCCGACACTTACCTTCTCCCGGTCACCACGTCCAGACCCTGGATTACTGCTATGCCTGCTGCAACTGGAGAGGTCATCTCTCCTCTGGAGAAAAAGAAACGAATGGCTCAGGCTAGTCTTAACTTGCCAAAAAGTCCTCAGGGCGAAGATAAAGAAAGGCCCTCCGTCATCCACTGCTCGCAATCTCCAGCCCGGGCTTCTTCCAGCAGGAACTGCAACTCCTCTGACGGCTCCCCGCTCCCTTTATCCTCCTCCTCTTCCCGCAGCCCTTCCCCATGCTCTGTTTCATCAGAGGACGGACCAGCAGGGACTGAAGTTAAACCTGCATCAAGCGCAAAATTGCCCCAAAACTGTTCTAACACCGTCAAGAATACATCCAACTGTAGTGCGGACAGTAAGCCTGTGAACAGCAGTCAGACTCCCAAAGACCCTACAGGACAGAATAAGGATGTTTCTCACATCAGCTCCCAAACACTGACCGCTGACTCAGTAAAAAGCCAAATTAAAGACTCAGGCTGGAAGCTGCACCACAAAGAGACAGGCAGATGTTTTCCCCGCCCTTTCACCACGTTCTCTTCCCTTCCTGTGAAGCCTGGTTGGGTTCCAACTTCTACCTCAAGTTTCACCAAAGTTTATCCAAAATCTGTGCAGCTTCTGCGGCCGGCTCCTATTCGGCCCAGTTATAAAGTCCAGAGCAGGTTGCTTCAGCAGGATGATGCTCTGGCTTGTGGAAAGAAGCCGAACAACATACCGCCATGGCCTTATCAGACAGAGAAGAGGGAGAAATCCAGGACAATGCTACAAAAGGCTCCTCCTGCTCAGCAGAGTCTGTCTCATTCCACTCCCGGCTTGCCAGTGTCATATGTCCTGCCGAGCTGCGATAAAACAGGGAGAGACTCTCGGCATCAACCTTCATTGCACCCTGCTTTTCTCCCCAACAGAATGAGACTACCTCAATCCCAGCTAATGTACCGTCATGTACTACCAATGAGTCCAGCACACCCCGCTCTCATTGGGCCTGCTGTTTACCCATATCCCTACACCATCCCTCTGTTAAACCCACAAACTGGATACGCCCTACCTGCCATGAATCAAATTTATCCCCACAAGCTGTGATTCTTTATATGTCATACATAGACCTTTCGACTGAAGAAGACAACGAGTTTGCAGAAATAGTTTTCTATTGCTCACTGTAGTTCTCTGAGGCTTTTTTGTGTGTTTTAAAAACAGTTAATGTGAACACAAAGATATATATGCTTAACTCAGAGCCATCCTACATTGGGAAACTGCAGTTATCTGTCTGACTGTGTGGATCGTGGTCCAAAACAAACCAAATAAGTTAAATTGGAGCAGTGAAGGTTAGAGATATTTATGAGCTTAACATGTTGATTTGTCCAAGTGCATCAAATGGATGGATTATCTCGAAAGTACGTGGTATTTCTTTAGCTGCTATACGAGTGGCAATACATATGTCCCTCTATGACATATAGAGAAAACTAGAGAAAGCAGAAAGCAAGAAATCTTAAAACTTTAAGCCAAAGACTGAGAGATAAAAAAAAACAAGTATTACAACTGTTGTGCTCAATTTCTGTGCTTTGTTTTTTTAAGAATGAATTAAATTAAATGATAAACTCTCCACTATTCTCTATTGTACTGTACTGTAAAGCCTGTTGAACATGCTGTATGAATGCTATATTTACTTTTTACATGTTACATATTGTTAAATGTTGTGGATGTCACCGTCATTGTATTTAATGAGAATGTCAAAGAAATATTAACAAATAAACATAAAAATCAACTCTTTTGTCCTTCTGTTTTCAGTTGAGCAGTGCTTTGCTTTTTCAGTTTACTGCAATTACAACCAACTTTTAAGCTGAACAAAATGAGTCAATGCAGCATTTTCTAATAAGCCTTCTCACGTCTTTCAAAAGCTATTTCATGTTATTTTACAACGTAAACTTTGGTTGTGGGCAGCTGTTGTTATCTGTTGATCTGCCTTAGCAGCTGCAGCTCTCCAGGTTGAGGTTACACAACCCTGCAGGTCGGATATAGCACAGATAGTCTGCTGTGAGAGATGGTTTGCAATGCTGTATGTCACCGTGGTGACAGTGACACTTTGGGTACAAGATAATTACTGGTGAAAATAACAAAGAACTCTGAAGCAAGAGCAATGACTAGGAAAGAGGAAATCAGACAAAAGTGTGGTGTGACACAGCTGGAAGAAATGAAGCAGCTCATTGCATCTTTGTTAAATTCACCAAGGCTGAACTCAGTGTTGCCAGATCGGGCAGTTTCATGCCCAACTGGGCGATTTTGTATTTTATCTTGCGGGTGAACAAAATTTGAGTTTGCTCGGGCAAATGGCTTCGTAGTAGCCAGATGTAAGCAGTTGTGGTGGCTGGCTGCTGCGGTTTGTTGCTGTATGATTTCTATGCTTTCACTATATTGTCTCTTATGATGGACTACTCTACATACTAATCTAGATATCAGTCTTATATTTTGGGAGGTTTTATGTGGAGTTTGGCAGTTTTTGAACAGCTTTTAGCCCTGAAACCATCAGCTGTGTCTTGCGACACTGGCTGAAGATCACTGTGAATGAGACAATCATATAGAAGACATTTCTGTAGGATCATCGCTGCTGGTACTATTATAAGTAGCCCACTGTAAGTCATCCAGAGAAGAATCACATCACCAGGCCACCCTCCAGGAGATGATATGATGCATTTAAATGGAATTTGTGAACTTGGCGTTACGACATAGGAAGTTAACAAACCTTAACATTGACTGTAAGTCATGAGATGACTGCAACTGTTGGTGTCTAGAAGCATCACAGTTAAGCAATGTTAATGCATAATGAAGATGAGACTGTTCGAAATGTCTGTACTTACTCAGACATATTATAAAATTACAAAAAATAATCTACAACAACTGAATTGATATTTGAAAACGCAAAAACAAAGGCCTTAAAGTACACGGTAGACGCCACTCGTTTGGACTTACCATCCAGCTCTGCTGTTTCTGAAAACGTCAGAAAACTCGTTAAGTCGGGCTTTTCCAAATATGTCCTGTTACAGAGTTGTGAATATTACAAGAGGGCTCTAATCACATTGAGTAGTTACATTAGCCCTATGTCACAAAATTAGCTTATACAGGCACAAAATTTCCAAGTTTGTCATGTGTCGAAGGACCAGGACATTGTCAGAACCTACCTTACATGAATTAGATAGAGGTATATTTCAAGTGAAGCAAATCAGTTTTGTTTTCCCTGTGATGAAAAATACACAATATATGTTCAGAAAAGGATTCACCAACTGTTACAAACTGCTAGCATTTATTCCCTGAATTCAGTATTTCAGGACTCCCACTACTACACACTGTTACAATACTTCTAATATATAACAAAAGATGTACACATTTACAGCAACCATGATCAGAAATAGTGCCGATGACAATAAATCAAAGCATCTGAGTTAACACCACGTGAATGCACGGATGTACAGAGACTGCCTGTACAAAAAAAAATCGTTGCCTGTCAAGCATTACCCAGGGCGCTTAGAAATCTCATCAAATCTCGCGAGAAACGTTCTCTTGGCGGGAATAAACAAGGAGCTTCGGTGCCACTTGTAGTCTGTTCAGAGCATTTTTCTAAATTATGCTGACTGAATTGGTTTTATCTCACGTTTGAACACGCGCGTTGTATTTTGCCGAAGAGTCGTGTTTTATCTGTATACGTTGTTGAAAAAAAACACAAACTATGTCGGACGCTCTCTTTGACAACGGCAGCGACATCAACCACGATGACAGCCTGGAGGATGTTATGACCCCGGCGGAGCTGATCGCCAGACTGGAAGAAGTGAGCCGAAACACTATTATTATCATTATTCTAAAATCTATCGGTAGTTTTGTCTCGGATATATGAAATATACGTGTCCCTTTCAGGCTTGGCTGAATGAGAAATTCTCGCCGGAGCTGCTGGAGAACAGATCGGAGGTGGTGGAGTGTGTTATGGAGCAGCTGACTCATATGGTAACTACCCGGGGAATACCTCCCTCTGTGTAGGTTGTTTCTAGTGTTTAGCAGTATGCATGGTTCTTCTGAATAAACCAATGACTGTAGCCAACTGTTATTTAAATATCTGATTAAACTGCAGTGGTGCAGGATTTATCTATGTTGTAATACACTTTAAAATCTGAATATTTGAGTGTTAATAACACAATGTACGTCAGGTAAGTAAAAATAAAAGTAGTCAGTCCTATGTTATATATGTAATTACTTTGCGATTTCTGTAACTATTTCCTGTTTTCTAGTGCAAAGCACACTTGCTGTAGTGAAGTGGAGTGAATTAAATTGTATTTGCACAGCACCAGTAACAATCAAAATAGTCTCAAGGTGCTTTATCAGAACCCAGAGCCTGAAATCCCCAAACCAAGCACCTGAGATTAAAAAAAAAAATCCCTTTCTAAAGGGAGAAACCTTGAAACCTTGAGTGGGTCAGAAGAGAGAGAAGAAAAGAAGACGAATCAGATGCAAGGAGATGCAAGTCATGCATGCATCTGAATCAAGCACATGTGCAACGTGGGTGCATTAATGACAGTTGAAGTGAATAACATTGATTTTCTCCTCAGTGCAGTGTCTTGCTGCTGCTTGGCTGTGCTGGCATTCATGTGGATGTTACATAGATCTCCTACCTATGCTCTATTGCGGACCTCACAACCCAACCCCATAGTAATGACCCTCCCCAGCAAAGCTCAGTAGTAGCTCATCATAGATGGCTTCATATGCTGACCTGGCCTCAGTGCACCGCCATTTTCAGATCTCTCCAGAGATGTTCAATCGGATTCAAGTCTGGGCTCTGGCTGGGCCACTCAAGGACATTCACAGAGTTGTCCTGAAGCCACTCCTTTGATATCTTGGCTGTATGCTTAGGGTCAAGGACCATGCTTCACTGTAGGGATGGTATTGGCCTGGTGATGAGCGATGCCTGGTTTCCACCAAGCATGATGCCTGGTATTCACACCAAAGAGTTCAATCTTTGTCTCATCAGACCAGAGAATTTTGTTTCTCATGGTCTGAGAGTCCTTCAGGTGCCTTTTGGCAAACTCCTGGCAAGCTGCCCATGCACCTTTTACTAAGGAGTGGTTTCTGTCTGGCCTCTCTACCATACAGGCCTCATTGGTGGTTTGCTCCAGAGATGGTTGTCCCTCTGGAAGGTTTTCCTCTCTCCACAGAGGAATGCTGGAGCTCTGACAGCAGGTTCTTGGTCACCTCCCTGACTGGGAGCCTTCTCCCCCAATCGCTCAGTTAAGACGGCCGGCCAGCTCAAGGAAAAGTCCTGGTGGTTCAGAACGTTGGCAAAAAGCTACAGCCCCAGATTAATTGTACTTTAAGTTCATCCCACGTCTGAACTAAAAATTATGTAGTCTAAATGCTTGGTACAATACCCCAGAGATCAACATGACATTTCAGCCAGGGAGAATTGCTTTACATTCTCCTACACTATAACAAATAAAGACTTTCTTTTGACATATTGTTTACTTGATATGTATCTATTAATTCATTCATAAAAAAAAAATGTGTATGTGTATGCAAATTAAAATGCAACTAATATTTGAAGCAACATATTTTAAATCAGTTGTTTTTTATGTTCATTGTTGTAAGTCACCCTGAATAAAATGAATATAAATGTCTGACAGCATTGTGACCTTTCCTCCAACAGGAATCCAACTTGCAGCGGGTGAAGAAAGGCGATTCAAAGGCCAGCATCCATCGCATGGAAATAGACAGGATCCGCTTTGTTCTCAGCAGCTACCTGCGCTCTCGTCTGCAGAAGGTCAGTCAGGTCAACTGCTCATAGTAAAAGAAATCTCTGGTCTCACTTGGTGCCTCCTCACAAAACCGCCTGCTCTGTGTGTGTCCAGATTGAGAAGTTTTTCCCGCATGTCTTGGAGAAAGAAAAGTCTCGAGGTGATGGAGAGCCGTGTCTCCTTTCACCTGAGGAGTTTGCCTTTGCCAAAGAGTGAGTATAGAAGCATGAAGTTGTGTAAACCGCTGTGGTTGTGGTAATGCTTGAGACTGAAAAAACATGTCTGGGATGCAGGTACTATGCAAACACGGAAACCTACCTGAAGGCTGTAGCACTGAAGCGCATGCCACCCAATTTACAGACTGTGGATCTGCTCAAAGCAGGTAAATTCCTCACAGGCTCTCTTTATATTTGCTCAGAATTGTCTGACCCATGCCCGAAATATTTCTATTAGCATGCACTGAGAGATGGTGGCATTTGCAATGACATTTTCATTGACAACTATCCCGTGAATTCTAATATCCAGTGCCGGAGCCCTGCTTGGACTCCTTTGTGTTTCTGCGGGTGAAGGAGAGACAGGAAAACATCTTGGTTGAGCCTGAAACGGATGATCAGCGGTACGTTATTTAACTTCATTTGATGTGTTGTTGCTCATTTCCAAATCCAGTAGGTGGCAGTGTTAGCTTCTCACTATGTTGTATTTTCCTGCATGGACACTAAAACAACAGTAACATCTCCACCGTGTCTCTTCCATCAGAGATTATGTTGTGGATCTTGAAGAAGGCTCTCAGCACTTAATACGGTATCGCACCATAGCGCCACTCGTTTCAAGCGGAGCCGTGCAATTAATTTGAACGTGGAGGTAGGTAATAATGACTCTTGTCTGTCATCTTTCTCATTAACACAGTATTGCCTCAGACTGTTTTGCACAGACATCTGCTAATTTATTTCTACAGATCTTACGTAAGCTTTGCCGTGACATCTGCATTTATTTTTAGCACTGCATTTTTGCAGAGTTCATTGTCTCTTGGAAACAAATGACAAAAGGGGAATGTCTTTTAAAACAACCACAAGATGATGGACAGTTCACAGTTAAATGCACCTAACACGTTGTTTTTATGTTGCAGGTTTGTTGTGCTGCTTTGGCTGCAGGAGATCGTAAAATGAGCCCTTCCTTATTTTTGCGAAAAAATAGCCTGAAGGAGAAAAGGGCAGTTTTTACCTTTTCACACCAGGAAACACATTCTTCTTCCTGACCGAGTGAGAACTAACTCGAGCGATACAAATGGACAGTGGTGCCATGTCCCAGAGAAAAAGGTCACTGCTAGTGAGAAGTGAAGACTGTGAGCAGACCCTGCTAAAGCAGCTTTTGCAGAGCGGTGGTGTTATTTTTAGATGTTTATGCTCATAAATTTGGTTGCATAATTGTAATGCGTTCTGGTGTGTCGAGGTCTGTGTAATTTGCTAATTTATCATTATTATTCCTGTTACTATATCCAGATGACTCCATCATTGCTCAGTAACAGGATTTATCAGATGACCCGAAGGTGTAATTTCAGTCGTCCACTTGGCATCACAGTGATTACCATCTCGAGGGGCATGTGATAATCTGCGTATGTTTGGTGCTTCACTTGGGTACCATAATAAGACAGTCTCCTTTTAATTAATATACATTATTGTTATTGTAATAATAAAAATACACATATCGATCCTCTTCACTTTGTTACATTATTACCATGTGTCATTAGTCAAACTTTATTTTTTATTGTGTTCTTTTTCCTAGTCTTTACTCTAAAGAATGTGTATAATATTGTCTTCTGAGCCATTATGGCTGTTAAAGACGGTTATGTGAGCGTTTCAGAGGTTGCAGTCAGTGCCTGTTGCTGTGTATTGTCACATATTGCCCAGTAATTGGAACTAATAAGGGTCTGAGAGAGCAGGCTGTCATCTTCTTAAACTGCACTGCACATCCAGCTCATTTGAACTATTGAACTAGAGATTAGGATAACACACTTATTTTTATATACAGAGTATGTTGATGATCTAGCAAGGGGGAAAAAAATCAGCATTTCATACGCAGTAGTACTATGACTACATGCATGCCCTTGTTCTCATTAAAATACTGGGTAATGAAATGGAAAATACTTGGAAGTATGGACTTAAAAAAAATAAAAACATTTGTGCAATTGATTAGATGTTTGTGTGTTTATTTCATTATGTATTAATCATCGTAGCCAGCATTATCATTTCAACTAAAACAGCTACTTAGATTCCTCATAGTGCATTCTTAAAAAAATCATCCCAAACAGAATTTACGCATCTCTAATGTCTGGATATTGTGCAGCTTATATAATGTAATGTCATTTTAGCTGTTTATAAAAACATCGGGTTCCACTTATCTGATGCATATGGACTTAAAGTGCAGACTCTATAACATAAATCCAAATTGGAAGAAGAGTTCGGGAATTGCAGCTGGAAAATATGCTGCCTTTTTATTTATTTAAAAAGTGATTGGGCAGTGGACTTAAAAATCACTTTCACGGACGGGTGTGGAGTATCAGTTAAGTGGGTAAAAGGTCTGGACTTGATTCCAAGTGTGGCATCTGCATTTGCGCACTGTTGCTGTGCACCCACAGCATGTGTTCAAAGGAGCCCTCTCCCTCCCTCTATATACTCTATATGGAGTAATACTTGAATTTCGACCTTGATCAAGTGACTGACCCACTGAGAGTAGTTTGTAATCTGGTCCCCCTCAGCATCACACACGTTCAAGGACTGCGGGAGAGTGATCCCTTCGGGGCAGGAGCCAACTAGCAGAGTGCTTGGATTCAGGCCCAGACCTCAGTGGGGTCTATGTCCATTGACAGGTCTGAGAATAGAGTCCAGGATCACTGGCATAGTTTCCACAGTGCGGAGCGGAATTACACACAACATGCCATAAACTGAATGTATATAAATCTTTATATACCGTCTGTGCGAGAGAAGCTTAATGACACATCAACACTGGACAACACAGGTGTGAGGTGATAATACAAAGACTTCATTTTATATACAGCACATCTGCATGGCTCAGAGTTTGATCACATGTGCTTGTTCTAACAGTCAAATACTGAATCAAACTAAGTACAGGTAGCACATAACAAACATGAAAAATGAAATCCTAGACGGTTGTAAAACATTAGACGTCACAGTTAACCACAAAGCTCCGCTGATTGGTCAGGAGAATGAAGAGGGTGGAGTTTACGACATGGCATCTGAACCGAGGTAGTATAAATAGGATGTGCCAGATTCTTCTGTGGGTAAAGGGTGGACTTGGAGTACATGCTACAACTAGCTGGGAACCTGTAGGTAAGACTCATTTTTTGTGATGTTATCATAAATATAATTGTAACACTGACCTACTGCTTCTGTTTTCTAGAACTCTACTCAACCATTGACGGTTTTATTTTCATCACAACACCGGACTAGCAGTATGGAGATGTCCAGTACGACGTAAGCGTTTGATGTGCAGTGATTCTGCTGCTGGGATGAATTACCATGCATCACTGAATTAAAGTTACTGTCACAGTTTTGGTAACAGCTCACGCTGAACTCACTGATCACACTTTTAGGGCAACAGTCTTCATTGAAATCACTGTTTATTTCTTTCCAGTGTCCTGTCCATGGTTGGCTTGGGCTCAATGGCCCAGTCAGCCGGACTTGCAGAGATTGCAGTCCGGCTCTGCTTGGACCAACGTAAACAACTGTGTCCTCACGTCTGGGTTCCCATCCTGAAACCCCAGCGACCGTGCATCCGTCCTCAGGTTTCAGAGCAGCTTTCCTCTGACATCTTGAGCTATGTGACCCACCCGTTCTCGTCTTTCTTGAGCGACTTGGATGACGATGGTGACGTTCTGCTGCCAGTCAAGAACAAACGTGTGGTTTTTGCCGACTCACATGGGCTGTCTCTGACGGCCGTGCGAGTGTTTTCTGACGAAGAGGAGCAGCCTGACCTCCACCTGTTACCGTCACTACAGGGCTTGGGAAGCTTGACGGAGGATGGCTACAGCTGCACCGTCAGCACCTGCTGCCCGGGAACACGACTCAAACTGGGTTTTCCACAGCCCTCTGCAGATTTCCAGGCCTTTCGTGCCAAACTGGCAGAGAGCATGGTTATCCTAGAGAACTGCAGTATTTCCGAACAGGCCCTCCAAGGCACCGTGCGAGTCAGGAACATCAGCTTCCAGAAGGATGTGCGTGTTCGCATCACCTTTGACTCGTGGCAGAGCTACAGAGATGTGCCCTGCACGTACCTGCAGAAACGCTTCGGAGGCCCTCAAACAGACATCTTTGAATTTGACATTGCCATCCCTAAAGTGCTGGACGCCAAACGGAAGATAGAGTTTTGTTTAATGTATTTGCCGGGAGGACACAGTGAGCCTTTCTGGGACAATAACAGTGGACAGAATTATAGCATTGCTGTGTGCGTGAGCTCACATTTCTGTTGCGGGAAGAATCTGAGTGAAAGGGCATGACATGCTCTGCCAAGGAATGATCCCTATCTATGTGGTGCAAATTACATCAGGCATAGCTGAAAGTGTCATGAGTATTTTTATTATGTTTGCATTTTTTTTTCACTTAGAAATTGTGCTTACTTGTTTTCAGTCAGTTAATAAATGCTTTATATAAAAAATACTCTATAGCAGGTCAGGTTTCTTGCATTTAATTGTTTTTCAGTTTTCTTTTGCATAAAGCATCACACTCTGATCTCATGTCCTACATTTTAGCCAGTCACCACCAAATGACTTTCTGCGGTCCACAGGGGAAGGGGGTTCCTTTCACTTTGGGCATTTCTGGGATTCCTGTTTAGGTCAGAGTGTACTGGGCAGGGATAAACCGATGTATCCATAGTGGTAAGAGAGCTAATTTTAGCTCTGCACTGTTAACAAAGCTGAGGCGAGCTGTCAGAGAGTTGCTGCCGGGATCGCACCTTTCTACTGTGTTCAGGACAGCAACACATCCTGTGTTTTTCGCTGTTTGTTCTACAGTAAAAGTTACAAATGCAACATTCACAGTTTTTTAGGAGACAGAACATCTGGCTGTGACTTTGTAGAGAGGCTATCTCAATATTGTGGGAATAATTTATAAAGAAAATAAATGATCAAGTCATGTTAAATTATTAGTTATGGGGGAAAGAACACACACATCAGAGCGGAGTCAATGAAAAAGCATGAGAGAAACCATAATGAAGAGAAAACTTATGAGTCGACAAGTAAGGAAGCTTGTTGTGTTTTGCTCAGCAGTCATGCATGGTCATTCACGGTATATCCAGCTGTAGCTCTTCGATACATAGATCTTCTATTTAAAACACACTATTCTAATTCAGGCTGGGAGATAGAGACAGAGGGAGCAGCACAGAGACACCCCAAGAGGTGGCTGGTTCCACGGTGTTGTGACCTACAGTTCTCTGGGCTGTATTGTCTTTATGCATCACAGCCGCCCAGGTCTGTTTACTAAACCATCGTTTCCCCTCAGCGCCCCACGCTGATGTTGCACACTTTGCAGCTGGGGTCTTTCTTGGCGTTGGCTGTGGTCAGACTCATAAGCTGGTGGTGCCCGCTGATCTGCTCCACACTGCCCTGATCCAAATGAACCGGCTCTGTGAAAAGCACCTCGAGGATGACGTCGCTGGCGTGGCAGTAAAGAGGCTCCTCCCCCTGCCTCTGGGGGGCAGTGTATGTCAGGAACGGGTTGGAGGCCAAGTCCAGCATAGGGAGACGGGTGCGGCAGAAGGTATCGCCCTCTGTGCCAACGGGTGCCAGAACCAGAACCACATAGTGGTAGGCTGTGTACATGCAGTAGAAGTCTGCAAAATACAGACAGATGTTTGGGTTCAGCAGGTGTCCGGCTGGAATTTGGAACCGCAGGGGCCCGTATGGAGAGTCTTTAGGAGGGAGGCCTGTATCAAACTCTGTGTTGCAGCTGAAGAAGACGCCTTGCAGTTTGCCGTTAATGGGAGAGCCATGACTCCCACTGCTGTCCTTTAGGGCCAGTCTCATCAGTCCCCCACATTCCTTCCTAAATCAGGACACAAAGAAGAAAGGTATTACACCTAAGTCCTCTAGCCACTGCTTTAGGTACAGAATAAAGAGAATAATTGCAGCTCTGACCTGACATAATCGAAGTAGTCTGGGTGCTGGTTACGATAAAACATAGAGAATTTCAGTAGCCTCCCCGCAGAGCCTTTGGCCTTGTCGAGAAGCTGCTGCAGATGTTCCATGGCATAGTCTGCAAGAATTATATATTTTTAAAGTTATATAATCACTACAGCTTCTTTCAAATGCTAATGGTGCAGTTTTATGCCACTTCTGTGCAGTGTACATTTTGTCCTCATCTCATATTCCATTGCATACATAATCAGTGGCGTTACCTTAGCTGAAAGACATTAAATGTCTTACCCCCAGTGCAGAAGTCCACCACCTGGCTCCACTCTGACACCAGGTAGTCACCGTCTGGCTGTCGGACGGCAGTTTGAACAGCCACACAGTACTCTGTCCGCGGGCTGAGGAACCAGTGTCCCCTCACTGCCATGGGGAGAGGCACGGCCTTGGCCACCAGCTTGGTTGGCACATCCTGCAGGATAAAGCAGGAAAGAAGCGACATCAGGAACAGGATGCAAGGCTATAATAGACCGCTGTAGGCTACATTTCAAAGGTAATGTAAATGAAAGCGGTTAGTTGTAAATTTCCCTCCATAAACTTTGCCTTTTTAGCGTTATATTCCATTTCAAGGCTGGGCTGCTGTAGCTAGGATACAGCTGATCAAACCAGCGGCTTTGTTTTGACCAAGGCCTCTAAGAAGCACAGCTAATTACTACAGCCTCAGAGGACTGCACATCCATGGCAACATCTCTGATGCAAGTTTGTTTGTGCCATTTGTATATGAGAGAGAAAACATATCCTCACTGAGTCCAAGCCATGCAGTGACTTCACAAATACACTTTTTTTCATCGTTGAATGCTGGCTGCAATAATTGATCTTAATTATGATCAGTGTTTTGCATCTGCAACGAAGGGAGACTGTAATGGGACCCTTTCAAAATCAGCGTTTTCAGAGTTATCAAACAGTACAGCTACTGAGAAGGACACAATGTTTGAAAGGAAACATATAGCTAAATGCTAATGTTTTCTAAAATGCTCTTAATGACTGCTAACATGTTGGTGTTAATCAGGGATGATGTTTTCTACATGTTCAAGATCATAATTTAACTTGTGAGCTTGCTAACTGCGCTAGCTCTGTGGGTTGTGTTGTTAGCATGGCTAACAGTAAATTAGCTAGCTGTTAGCCAGTGACTTCATCAGTACAAAAACTCCTCTCACACTTTGAGACTAACAGACCCTGACAAATGTATTTATAGTTGAATATTTCTTCTTTCTTTGTCAGTTTATATCTGTGTTTTCTGGAATTAGTCTAATCTGTGATTTTAACAATGTGCATTGGAAGTAATTAACATGGAAACTGTTCTGTGCTCTTGTCAGTTTTTGTCCACTTTAAGAGGAAACAATGTGCAAGTGAGTCAGTGGCCTAAAGCTGTTGACTGCACGCATTTTCCTTTTCGCCTGTATTGGATGTGACTGAAAGGGCGCAACTGTAGTTTTCTGTGTTCTGACTTAGTATCAAAGGCAGACAGACACATCTGTTAATCCAATTAGACTTCAATAAAACTTGTGTTTTCCTGTCTTGTTCTGGCTGCACATTGTCATTTTTAAAGGGCATACAGCGCAAGGATGAGTTTCCCAGCCAATGATGTGGTGAAAATTGATTGCTGCGGATCTGGACCATGAACCTAGACAACACAGTGGAGCAGATAGCCTTCAGGGAGAGGACAGAGGAAGGTAGGTGAGGTCATGCAGCATTTTCAAATATTCAGACCCTGTGTTTAAAGCGGTTGGGGTCCCCGCTCTCTTTGCGGCTCAAGTCAATGAAGAAGTGTGTGGCTCTGGCCGTGTCCTCGGGGGTCATATCCCACATGATGCGGAAGGAGTCACAGGTCACCTCGCAGATCTGGATGTTGCAGGGAGTGGAAAGAGGGGCGTCCATTTCTGTCAGAATTAGAGGTAAAATCGCTCATTAGTCGTGCAGTGTAATCTAGGACTGTAACAGCACGGCTGAAGATGAGCAAGAGATTAAACTATGCCACAAAGAACCATGAAATGAACGTGTGCAGCTGCTCAAAAACACCACGGCTGAATGCACTCATCCAGAATCAAATTAACCTTTCATTAAAGGGTCCGTGAGTCAGCTTTTCATTCACTATCTTGCTCTTTTTTACCCCTCCTCCTCCCCTTTTCTTGCCCTCAACTGACATTTCCCACCATTACACAACCCGATTGGCTCCCAGCTGGGTGACTGGCCTCTGCTTTCACCGTGCATTTCATAATCCACCTACAGCAGTCTCCCGGCAACCACACGGCTGCAGCCTCCCTCATCCCTCTCCTGTAATTCTCAAGGAAGGAAGGGGTCACAAACAAATATGTTCCTGCACGCGTCAGCAACAATTTACTTTAACTGAAACGAACTTTTGAAATATTTTTTTGCTTGCCTTCTGTAAACAGCACAGTAAGAGGGCTCCCTGCCGCTCAAGGGAAATCTTCAAACAGCTATTTTCAGTGAAAATAGGGAGGATAAAGTATCAGCTGCAGGTGATGTACGATCATCTTTACTTGGATCCAGGCTGCTGCACATAGCCTTGAGAACCATGGCGGGGATAATCTATTGGTCAGTCAGTGTTTATTTCATTACCTGTCACCTTCCTTCCTCTTAACTGATGGGACGCCTCAGTGCCTGCACAACAGTTCCGTTATTCCCTGGCACATCTATTCCTCCATAGTATGTTCGTAATCTTCATCCTGCAGTTTGTTATTGCACCTGTTATTTCCCCCGGCATAGCTACCTGATCAAGACAAGAGTTTTCTCCCTTTTAAATTTCAGCATCTTGACACCAAAGCAGCACATTGTTTCGCTTATTAAGAGCCCTCTCCCACTGAACATATGCACATAGATGTGACTAAAAATAACAGTGATAACAAGCTCAGTTTCTTGCCTGTGTGATCCTACAAATGCTTGATGTGGAGCCAGCGTGTGACTGCTGGGTCTGTTAAAGGTGCTCTCCAGTCAGTATGATGGACGGGCTGCACCGGCTCATTAAAGCCTGTGAACTGTGAAATTTGTGCTATAGCTTGTTCACACAGGGACCAGGAGGGAGAGAGAGGGAGAGAGAGGGAGAGAGAGAGAGAGAGAGAGAGAAAGCCGTTGCATCACGCACGTGCGATTCCATGCGTCTGTTTTCCAGCTGCTGTTCTCATTTTTTTTTGTACCCTGGTGTCTTTTCACAGAGAGAAACTGGGGCAAGAGTAGATCCTCACAGGACAAGTCATCAAAGCCCCATGCCTCTGCGTGTTGTTCTACTTTTGGATCGAATACGCGCGAACACAGTTCAAGCGAAAGGTTTCCACACTATTCACACGAGCCCTCATTTAAAAATCTGTCAGCGCCAATCAATGTGGGCTAATTATCTCCACCGTGATGCTCCGTGATAGGCAGCTGCTCCAAATGAGAGCTTGCATCCTAAATGATCATTTATCTGTAAGTGCTTGCAGTGGATTGATAATGCTCAGTTACAGTTCTCATCCTGGGCTAAAAGACTTAACACATACGGATGTTTGCAGCTGCAGTAATGCATATGGGGCAGGGCAGCTCCCTGGTTCAAAGCCACTATTTGTTTCTGAGAGAATTATCTAAAACACATTCTGGTAATTGCATGAGAGGGAGGAAAGAAAGCCACAATTTCCTCGGCACAGCTTTTAAACCAGGGAGTGAAACGGCTCCATTTGTAACTGATATTGTCTGTTCAATTGAGTTCCATAAAGAAGCTGTTAAAGCTCGCAGAGTCGAACCGAGTGTTACCATTTAGGAGAATGAGCACCAGTCTCATTGCATGAACCAGCCGGTTCTGCTGTTTGAAATGCTGCTCACAGTCTCATGCAAGATGACACTGGTGGGATGCAATAAATGTCCAAAGATGGCAAAACAAATGCCATCGTGCAACATGCAAATAAAACTGAGGCACTGTCACCCCCAGTCACTATATTCCTCTGACTTTATGGCTGACATCTCTCACACAAATCAAACTCCAGCTGCATATGATTATTTGATGTCAGAAACTTCAGAGTTATATATGAAAGACAACATAGTGGATTTATGTTCGGACCATCAAAAAGAGGGTATTTTAAAACATTTCCTTACTTGTACGAGGCTCAAATTTGGGATGGGAGAAGATCACAGCAGGGTTGAACAGTGCCGTCTTCTTATCTCGCTGTCTACTCGCCTCCTCTGCTGCAGTCGATGATAGATCCCCCGGGAAAACTGATTAGGAGGTGAAACTAACACACAGTCTCCTCTCTCTTCTTCTTTCTCCGTCTGTTTCTCTCTCCCTCTCTCTCTGTGTCACGCTCTAACCCCCAACACCTCCCCCTCCTTTTTTTTTCTTTGCTCTGCGCCCTGCGTGATGTTTACTTGACTCCTATGCAGCCGCACAGGAGGAATTAAAACCTAAAAGGAGAAAAAAATAATAAAGAGAGGGAACTGTCCAACTAAAGTGTGATCACAGCGAGACAGTCCACCTCGTCAGCACCATGCCTTTGCCAGCTAACCATGCACAACACATCAGCAAGTCTGCCCTGAGGTGCAAAACACACTATAATATGGTCTGAATACTAGCTGCTTGCATAATGTCACATCTCAGATATGGAAACAGTATGTGGAGTGTGGGGGGTGGGGGTGGGGGCAGAATATTCAAAAGAGATTATTCTGCGAGTGATGTCCCAGTAAATCACATAGAGCACCATCAAGACCTCAAAAATATATATGTGCCAACTGTTATGCCATATGGACTAACTCTGCAGGGCATCTCCCCTCATCCTATCCGGGGGCGAGGGATGCCTGTAAGACCAGAATAAGCAGATTTCAACTGGCATTAATTTTTCCGAGGGATGCTTTTGTACTGGTTCAGCCTCATGGGACAACTTGATTTCGGCTCCCATTAGGGATTAAAGAGACCCCTCCCATATGAACGGCTATAATCTGCTGCAGAAACAATAGACGTGAGCATAGGATGATGGCAGATAACAAAGGGATGAACTTATAGTGAGAGTGCCAACCATACACAAACACATTATATTTATATTGTATTTTAGAAGTGACAAAGATGTATTGCCGTAATTTCACAGGCTTTGTGCAGTATTGAAAAAGCTTCATTCATTTCCAGTCAGCCGCAGATGAGTGATACCCCCAGAGTGTAATTAAACTGTAGTCATCCATCATTAGTCATGCCATGACAGTCCGCCTCTGTCCAAATAACCCTCTCGACTCCAGAGATGGGACCATATACAGCCTGAACTAAGAGAGGAGAACTTGACCCCACTAAGGATGTCCAACTTTAAATTGAATTATGCTCAGGCATTGGCGTGTTTTATTACTTATATCGAAAAACTTGTGTGGGTTCTTAGATCACAACAAACATCATCTGAGTATCAGGAGACCGCCTGAAATGAGTATCTGACCCGAGTCAACAAAAAGGTCAGAAACTGTGCTGCACAGGGCTTTATTTATCCTTTTTGTCTTTCCGGCTGGATGCTACTTGCTTTACACACTTCATAGCATCATATTTGCTTTTATTTGCATGTCCAGACTATTGACAGAGTTCACAAATGCTTGACATGAGCACATGCACAAGTCTCTCTTCATTTAAACTGTTGGTATGTACTCTCATACCAGGGCACACATTTGCAAAAGACAGTTCAACTTTCGTTGCTTTTAGGTCAGTGTATTTTTAACTTTGGTAGTTTATTCCATCACTTGTGCTGGATATGTTCTCAGCCTTCTTCTTCTTGTCATCCACAGCTCTGGGAGCTTCTCAGTGGTTTTATTTTTCTGCATGCATCTGTTTGCATCTTACTTGTTTTGCAGAGAGGTCTGAACAGTCGTCTCTGGTCACATCACATTTTTAGCGCTTTGCACGCAAATAAACGCTGAAATGATTTTGAGCACAGTGTGTTCACACTGGTGGGAGAATGGGGTTCTCTAGCAGCTGGGACCACCTCCAAAAAAAGGATCTAAAGTACGTCCTTATAGTGCTGGTCAAAGATCTGAAGTTCACCATCTTTGGTAAAGATGTGTTTATGTGCTCCATAATGCTACATTTTACATAAATGTCTCTTCAAACTGCATTTCCTTATTTATGTGTGTATTTTGGCTTTACAGTTCTTTCTTTTTTATTCTTTCTATTCTTTTTATTGTCTCTCTCTATATTTATTGTAATTGTAATAAGCCAAAGACAAATTCTTTACATATGTTAATGAGACTGTCGCATGGCGGCTTTCAGTCATTAACACTAAAGGCTATACCAAAGTCCTTCTAAGGCCTATATATAGTGTCTCTGGCTATACTATGTGTATATCGTGCTCTGTGCTCTTAATTCAAACCGTGCTGGTGAAACGTACATGCGAATCTTTCTGCGCATGTTTGAGCCACGTGAGCTCCGAGGACGGTGACAATGCGGAAGTGTCATGGCGGCGTGCATCATCATCATCATGCTGTGACAGAAACAACACTGGCACAAAAAAATGTGTGTTGACGCTCAAGTTGTAAATTAATATCTCACCAGGGACAACCGAGGAATAATAACGTAAGTATCTGGAGAAGCACGGAGTGGCGAAGGTTATCGCTGACAGCGTGAAATGATAATAAAGCAGAAGGGGATAATTCATGGTGTAATTTAGCCACGTGTTGCTGATGTTTTTTGCTGCCTTTTAGACACATAATTAAATAAATTACGAGTTTTTGCCTTTTGTTTGGAAAATAACAAAGTGGTGGTTTGAAATATCTATTTAGTCGCGTATGACTCTGAACTAAGAGCCGTGCAGTGGTTAAACCCCAGTGATTTATGTTATAGGAATAATGTTCGTCTCTGTTCAGCTTTTCTATGTTGACTTTTTTTTTTTTGCTTATGATAAGATATGATCTGGACCCTAGTAAAGCTTTCTGCGTGAATATATATATATAAATCTGTGCCACTAAAACGATAAACATTTTTTTTTTTAAAAGAAGAAGAAAGAAAACTGCATAAGTCTGCATACTCTCCTGAACTAATACTGAATGAAGTATTGTTGAAGCACCCCTTTTTTTTTTTTTTTTTTTTACTACAGCCTGTTTTGATAAGAGTCTATCTTGCTTTGGGAATATAACTTTTTATATCCACTGTTTCCAGTCTAACTCTGATAAAAAGACATAGTTGGGGTTGGATAATATTTACACATTCAGTCTGTTTTTAAAAGAATATTGTCAAACTGATTCAGTAGTTTGGAGATAAGTAATGCAATTTTGAAAAATCTTTCCTTGTAATAGTAGTATTGTTGTTGTGTTGGACACCTTTCCCGACACAGTTCAGGATGGCAGACTCAGGTGACCCCAGCGGTCAACGCGTGCCAACTCCTGGAGGCAGCGGTAATGCAGGACCCCCACTGATGGGCCGTCGACCGTCAGCCATCGGTCCGGGACGTCTCCCCTCGATGCGATCGAGAGACCTGACCCTTGGAGGGGTGAAAAAGGTAGAAAACACATTATCCAGAAACTGCTTGTTCAGTTAGATGCAGAAGTAATGAAACATATTCTGGTTTGTTTAACGCTTTTTGGTTAATTCTATATGAGTTCCTTTGTAGTTCTGATACCTTCAGTAAAAAAAACTTTGAATGAGAAGGTCTAAACCTTAATGTATTTTCAAATGGTTGCTCTATCTGTAATATTTCACTTTGTTTTTACTTTTTAGAAAACGTTTACACCCAACATTATTGGCCGAAAAGTTAAAGAAGAGTGAGTGCCCTAAAAGAAGCAAAGAACCTTCTTAAAGTTGTGTATTTAACTGTTTCTTTGATTAGTGACCTCTGTCTGTCACAACAGAATAAAAGTGGAAGGCGGGCCAAGGAGAGACAGGAAAGATGGCGATCGAGGCCGGGGTCCGAGAGAACGGGGCCGGGGCCGAGGTCGCCCAGAGGTCATCCAGTCCCACTCTATTTTTGAGCAGGGCCCGGCGGAGATGATGATGAAGAAGAGAGGTGGGGTTCGGATACAAGTGCAGTTAATCTGGTCTACGTCACGCATGAGTAGTTGTGCGGTTTAAATGAATGCCATTATTACACACACAGCTGGCTATGAAAGTGAGAGAGATGCTCCGAGCGTGGGACCGTCACCCATCATCAATATTAAAAAAGAAAAGCGAGAGACTGAGGAGGAGACCAAAGAGATTCTGCGCAAGCTGGAGCGGGACAATGTGAGTGCCTTAGTTTCTGATCATCCTCATTAAGAGGCAGCACAGTATGTTTACCGAGAATTTATCATTTCTTTTGCTTTCTTTCAGTTCATCGACGACCCCTTCCTGAAGAGTGAGCAGAGGAGCTGCCCCGTCCAGCTTCCCCTCGCTGTGTCGGGTTGGGGATTCAAGGAGGAGTTTAATGCTGCTGCTGTTAAAATTGAGAAAGAAGAGGAGGACTGTGAACCCATGGAGTCTGGAGTTGAAGGTTACTGGAGAATATTGTTTTCATGTTGTTATTTTGGACTGAAACTAAATGTATCTATGTAGCAGTTTTCAATCAACAGCTGTGTCTTCAATACTTCTGCAAGCACACTGTCAACATAGTTGACCTCTCATAACACCCATGAACTTCTCTTCAGTGAAACAAGAACCAGAGGAACCGGAAATTAAGAAGACTGAGGAAACTTTCCGCCCCCCTCCTCTCCCGGAGCCTGACGTTCTTCATGACCTGCTGCATAGCTGGAGTCTGAGCAAAGGGGAGGAGCTGTTCTTCATCCAGCTGCCTGACTCGCTGCCCGGCCAGCCGCCCACGAAAGAGCACAGGCCGGTGAAAACGGAGGTGCAGTCAGAGGATGGACAGTCTGTGCTTCTGAAAACGGAGAATCAGGTAGTTACAGCCTTCATCTGCATTTTAAAGCATGACGATACGGATGCAGTACGCACAAGACTGTGTTTTTAATTCTTTACAGGAAGAGGAAGCTGAAGACAACAACTGCAATCTGAAGGATCTGCGGGAGGGTCATCTGGGAAAGATGCTTGTGCGGAAGTCTGGCCGGGTGCAGCTAATCCTCGGACAAGTGACGCTTGATGTGTCTCTGGGAACATCATGCGCTTTCCTTCAGGTAAAACAGTATATTGAGAGAACCTTCTGTCTTTGGCTACGTTTACACAAAGTCTAGTACAGTTGTCTCTCACTATAACACGGTTCACCTTTCGCGGCCTCGCAGTTTCGCGAACTGTTTTAGTGCAATTTTGCATGCTTTTTTTTATTATTATTTATTTATTTATTTTAATAGCACATTGTTTTCTGCGTCTTGATTGGCTAAGGGAGAGCCCGTGTGTCGTCTTCTGCGTCCTGATTGGCTGAGGGACTGAAGACCATTGTCAATCAATCTCCTCCGTACGGTGTCTCTTGTACAGTGCAGAGTGCGTTCTGCTTGCCAAATTTACATATACAGTATCTTTGATCGCTGGTAGTGTGACTGAAGTGTGGTATGTTTGCAAGTTATTGAGAAAAGTGTATAAAGTGTGTAGTGAGGGGTTTTGCAACCTTAAAACATTTATAATCATTGTAAAAAATAAAGCTGACTACTTCGCCTATCGCGGGTTATTTTTAAAACGTAACTACGGCGATAAATGAGGGACCACTGTATTTCACTATCTCAACCATGAACAGACTGCAACGGAAATAAATTTCAGTCAGATTGAGAGATTGAATATTAAATATTATCACTTAATAACTGTGTAAACACCTAATGTGATCATTTCTCTCAGAGTGGAATTACTACCTTCTTCTGCACATGCTTGGCCCATATTCACTAAACGTCAGGTTGCACCAGCTGGATGTAAAAGATGGCTGTAAGCCCTATGTCTGACTCAGCTACTTGTGATAAATATTTACACCTAAAACCACTACTAGGCACAACTATGCTCAGCATAGATGATATACAACCACGCTGGCACATTATAGGGAAGGGAGTTGTCGCATTGATGTGACTACGTATCTTAATTTAGACTTTTGCAAAGCAATACATTAAAAATGAAGAAGAAGAAACAACACTCACTAACATTGCTTTTCCCTCTGTTTTCTCAGGAGCTGGTCTCTGTTAATACCGAGGGAAGGACAGGCAACTTGACTGTATTAGGGAATGTCAAACACAAAATGGTTTGCTCCCCTGACTTTGAGGCTCTGCTGGAGAGCAGTGCATGATGCTTGAGACTGAGCATCCTTAAATTGAGTGGTGGCGGCGATCCTGCAGGGATGTTAACTGTTGCTATGGAGTGCCCCTTTGGAGTCTGACCTCAAGTAGAAGTCTGTCGATTTGTGTTTTCAGCTTATCTATAAAATACAAGTAAATCGAAATACACTATATAGAAATGACGGATAAGTGCGGTTTTATTTTGCTCTTCATTAATGGACGTTTGGATACGCATATCAAAGCTTGAATGGTGTGCTAAGTTTCACTACTATTTGTGCTTCTGAATATCTGAAATTACTTGACGAGACTGTACATGGATGTAAATGTGTGAATAAAAAAAGAGTTTTGTTAATCCTGCACATTAAATCTGTTGGGTTGGGTTTGGTTCACCAAAATTACACAAATAAACACTTTGATGTTTTTCACGTACATGTTCTCAAGCCATTGAAGTTTGGCCGTTGTTTAAGTCTCTCAAAACACCCTACTTACCCATTTTCCTTCTTCTAACAGGTAAATTCTTAGGACAAAATACTTGCTTCACTTGCTTCCTTATATAGCACACACACTGATGATTAGACTTAGATAAACTCTATTCATCCACAAAGGAAATTGCTTGGTCACACTAGCTTAGTTGCACATTAAAAAAACCCCTCATGAACCACATAAAAGATTAAATAAAATAAAAATAAGTAAAATAATAATCTAGTAAAATAAAAATAGTATATGGAAAAAATTTACACATTAGCATTTGGACAAGTTACAAGAAATAGAGACGGAAGAATAATCAGTGTCATCACCTAGTCATAATATTATGGCTGATTTGGGTATATTTCACACCCTGCAGCTCTTATCTAAAAAGAAAGAAACCAGCTGTATTGGCCATATACATATAGGTATACATACAAGGGGTTGGCATCTGCTTTTAAGACATCTATATGTACACATGTAGAGAGTATACTGTTTTGTATCTGTGCACACATTTTGTTGTAGTAGCAGGCTGTAGCCACTAGGGGTCAGAGCACAGCTGAGCGTGTTGTTCGGTAGAGCTACGTAGCCCTCCGTTTCTGCTCTCATGTTGTCCGGCGACGGGTGGAGTTTGGCTACAGTCCCTCAGACAAAGACAAAGTGATGGACGAGAGAAACCCTACTGTACCGGCGCCGGACCTAACGTGACTGAAGGTTGGTTAACAACGAAGCTCTTTCTTTCTTTCTTTCTATCTTTCTTTTTACCGCGTGTATTCTTATACAGAGGACGATAACCCGCGTAAAACATCAAGTACCCGTGTTTATGAGGTTATACTTATACGGTTGCTCTCAGCATGTCAAGTACTCCCGGACAGTACTGTCTCAGAATAAGCTAGCGTTAGCAGAACGAGGTGGAGCACGCCGGGACAGTAAATCTAGCTTCACTGTTAGCTCGGAGGCCACAAGCTAACCTCCCAACACGGGCTCTTGAATCGTCCGTGTGTGCTGAGGAGCCTTCGGTTACACGACTCAGCTGTGACTTATGTCTTGCTCATATTTATGCTCATTTGCCGGACCGGGAAGCTGCTAAATCATCACTACAAAGCGCTGGCTAGCTGTTAACTGTTAGTGAGCCGAGCTAATCCAGTGTAGTTTCATTTGGGGATGGAGCCTCTGGTTAGCCGTCCTGCTGCATCACCACACGGTCTGAGGTTGGATGGAGGGCCTCTTATGGCTAATCTTATATCTACACCGGGCTGATAACAGCAAATTTAGCTGCTCCATCTCGTGTTATCATTGAGTGTATATATGAGTGTAGTGACTTCTTTTACCCTATTACAAGACACCACAGTAGTGTATAAAACGTACACAGAAGACTCCTGTACATGGACACATATGATGTATTGCATTAATAAATTACCCGTGCATGTGCTGTACATACATTTCCCTGACTGTTTGTTTACATCTTTGCAGGCGTTTGTGACTCAGAGCCGCAGGGGCCCCAGGTACTTCCCCAGACAAGGGAACCACCCACTGTGCCCAGTTGTGCTCGTTTCATTGTTTACATCTCTTACAACCAGCGGGACGTTTTTCCTCAAATACCAAAGGACATCTGCAGCAAGCACCAGCCGTCAGCCTTAAGGACAGCCTCCATGTCACTGGATTTTTAATTCAGCTGAGCTCCGTCCAATTCATGTTGAAACCAATGAAATCTAAGGATATTGCCCAAGAGGGCAACGCCAAAATGTTCACTTGTGTTTGTAATAATTTTCTGTTGAGTGAGAGGAGAGGCTCCGTCCCCTAAGTTATCTGGATGAAGGCCTTTTTGTGACAAAGAATCAGGGGCCACTTGGGGCTAGGAGGTGGAGACCTGCACCTCCTCAGACATCTGCTCAGCCCTGTGATTTCAACAATCTGATACATTTAATCGCCGCTCTGACTCTTAAGATGGAGCTCTTCTTCAACCCGTTTGATAACTTGGTGTGCATCCTGCTGGGCATCTCCTTCACCGTGTGGTTCACCCTGCTGCTGGTCTTCATTATAGTGCCAGCCATCTTCGGGGTTTCCTTTGGCATCCGCCGTCTTTACATGAAGACTTTGCTGAAGATCTTTGAGGTAAGAGCTTGTTGCTTGTTGACCCACTGCTTGGCTGCTTGTCTCAAAAATAAATGAGGAAACTGCAGTGTGAAGAGAATTGACAGCCAATAAATTAAACACTTGAATCGAAGCTAATTATAAAATCAACACTTGAAACAAACCACAACAGTGTGTCTAATGGTCTGTTTCTATTGTTGATCAGTTCTCAGTTGAAACACCCTGTTTTTTAAACAACTGCAGTCTTTAATACGTATTAGCATTGTTCCTCAAAATCATTTTTGCATTACTGTTGTACTAGAAAGCACAACAGCAAAAGAAAACTGTAGAAAACGTTTCTACAACAGCAATTTTAAATGAGGAGAAATACGGTCTAGAAAACGATTGACACATTTCAATACATTGGTTAGGTGCAGGCCTTGTGCTTGTGTTTAGCATCCAACCAGTGGCCATTTTATTAACTGGCTGATACAGATTAACATCAGAGCCACAGGGGATCCTTCTCTTGTTACATAACCATAGAAAACTGTGGTACAGACCTTGTCAGTAACCGTTGTCTATGATGTGGCTTCACATGCATGCGTACTGAATCGCAGTTCTGTACTTTCAAGAGATGCCTCTGAATCTCCAGCAATGTCGTTAATCTAACGGAGGCTCTGCTCTGGCCTAACATCGCCGGTAAAGCAGTCATCACTTTCCATCAGGCACCTCTGAGAGTCGATCCTGTGCCAGAAATAAACGAAGCAGTGGGAGATACCAGCTCAGGATTCCAGCAGCAGCCATTACATTTTGAGAAAAGGTCAAAGGGCATATGCATCACAGAGCAGGCGGTCTGCCAAAGCAGTGTTTTATGGTTTGTACTATTAGCATGTGTTTGCAAAGTTTGGTCAAGGTGTGTTGAATTAAAAAAGTGAACGTTGTGGAGGACGGCACAGGAAGTTAGACAGCACAGACCTTTCTAAATTGAATGGATTAAACACGAGACCTACGGCAGCATTTTGCTTTTGCTGCTAGTTTTTGATAGATTTGTATTCTTCACATAGTATTATTATCTTATTACAGTAACTGTTGGATAAGTATTCCTTGATCAAATAAGCTGAAGGTGTTTGTGCTGTAATCCTGCAGCTATAATACTATACACCACATGCTACAGTAGTGCTGTTTTATTTTGCTCCTGCATTTTCCTGCAGCTGCATTTTTCACAGATGACTCGGTAACAGAACATGTCACGACACCATTTAAAGGTAACTGTAAAAGAAAGCAAAACAAGTGCTGGACTGTCCTGTAATGTATGCACAATCAAATCGGCATATCACGACTGTGGCTACATTTATTTAACAAAGGGTTTATGCCTTTAGTGATTTAAAGGTAAACGTTTGAGTTGTTCAGCCAGAAACTGCAGACAAGCGTTATCACATTCTTGGAATATTTTTCTCAGCGCCCTCGGTCGATTCCAATGTTTCTGACCCATACATTCAGTCACACCCAGTGCTCGTGTATTATGCTTTAAATGTTGGGTGTCAGATTATTCCCTATCGTTGACTGATACAGACGAAGCTTGGAAGTTATCCCATGTCTGTTGGCCAAGTACAACGTACCCCAGCACATCCCACTCCTCCTGATCTTTCCTGCTTGTCATACAGCTATGAAAAGAACACTGTGTCCTTTTCCTGCTCTTGAGTTTGTTTTTTTCCCCCTCTGCATGCAGAGTGCACACTAAAGGCTAGACTGCTCTATATTTTTTATACACTTGTTACATTATGTTAAACAGAGATAAATGGGCTGCATAATACAAGATTCCTAAAGCGAGGCTGTTTGCACAGATGATTCAAGCATTAAGTGATTCAAATAAATGTATGTTTCAGTTGAAAATCTAAGTACATCAGTAGAAGCCAGTATTGCCCCCTGATGGTAGGCATTTCGTATGTGACATCAACCAGAGGAAAAATTGTGACTTTACTCCATCCACTTTGTTGGTCTTCACATACACCCACCCACACACATACTTTTTTAATGAGATTCAAATTCTTAGACCATTTCATAATCCATAATTTCTTCTTGTTACATCCCTTCTATAGTAGTTTTGCCCGTGTGCGTAGAGTCACTTAGAGTGTGGTTTATCATTTATTTCCAGACAGATCTCCTCAGATTTTCTCTGAGGACAAAATCACTACAACTATAACATCTTCACTACCATGATGCTCTGATATTCATCTCCTAAAGTTTTGCCTCAGACATGTCTACTGTACCTGTGTCCACGCTCCTTCCAACAGACCCAGTAGTTTAGCTCGTATGTTCTTTTTGGACAGCTGTGTTTCTTGGTGTCTTGGGTTTTTAGAGATACTGTTTTGCACTGAACAATCTACTCTTGGGCTGACTTTACTTGGGAAGCAGTTCTTAGACAAAATGCCAGTTCTTTGATATCAATGGTAGTTGTAGATTTTCCTCACAGTGACATGATCCATTTAAATACAAGTTGGATCTCTTTTTAAAACATTTTCCAGACTCTTGGTCATCCATAATATTTTCCACAAAAGCCTATTAGGCACTGTTAGAGGAATAAAGTTGTATTAAATCTAATATTTTTAAAAAGTCAACAATTTCATGCAGTGTTTTTTCACCTGACCGCTTTAGTGGCCCTGGGTGAGTACATGTTCTTGGTCTTATGAATTGTGGTCAAAAACATCAACTGTTCTGAATAGGCGGGAAAAAATGAAGCAGTTCTCACATATTCACATTTAGTAAGTCACACGTTACAACAGTGTTCCAGTTCAGCAGGTGCTCTAGCTGTTTGGCATCTGAGCTTCCTTTTAGATATGTCTTTTTAGGCTCACAGTCTTTGTCGTTGTTAAATGTGTTAAAATATGGGCCACCTTTCAGTTTTTAATGCACTTTTTTGTTCTGTCTTTCTAGTGGGCCACTCTAAGGATAGAGAGAGGAGCGAAAGAAAAGAATCACCCCCTGTACAAACCCTACTCAAATGGTACGACGTGCTATCAGTTTGTCCTTGTATGTGTTTGTTCAGCAGGTGTATTTGTTTTAGAGGTGAGTTTTGTTGACTTCCTGTCTCTTTTGACTGTTCCAGCTATCATCGCTAAGGAGCCCACCTCCCTCGAGGAGGAAATCAAGGGGATCCGGCGGAGCGGCAGCAACAAAGACCTGGACTCAGCCCCAGAATTTGAGATGTCTGACATCTTCTATTTTGCCCGGCGAGGTGTGGAGATCATCATGGACGATGAAGTTACCAAGCGTTTCTCTGCTGAGGAACTGGAGTCCTGGAATCTGCTGACCCGCAGCAACAACAACTTCCACTATATCAGCCTGAGGCTGACCGTCCTATGGGGGCTGGGCCTGCTGATCCGCTATGGCTTTCTGCTTCCTCTCAGGTATTGGACCTCCACCATTGTATAATATTTGCATAGACTGTATCCAAGTAACCTTAGTGGAAAGACTACATGAGACACTGGGACAGGTCTAGAAATAAAAGACGGGTCCCTCCTGGACAAATGGCTACCAGTATGATGTAATTAAACAAATTAAAAATTTGGATTCAGCTTAGGAAATTTACAAACCCTCCATACTATAACTTAAAGGTGAATGTCTTTCTATTGCAAGTAATCCTGTATTATTACTTAGATAACTGTCTTTATGTGGAGATGGAGACAAGTAGATGATGGCAGGTTGAGTATACACGTACACATGTCCTTACAACTGCACACTCGTGGCGCTGGACATATTAAACGTCCCCGTCATGGAAACGTTTCAAACAGAAGTGCCCTTTTATGTACCAGCTGCACTTGAACAAGCATCAATCATCGCAGACCTGACACATACACCTGGGATCCAGGATGACATTTACATCTGTGCAAAATTTTGTTTCCAATCCATCTGACAAGCATGATGTTTGACTGTGAGAGCAAGTCTAGACCAGCACACAGAAAGAAAAACCAGCAGCAAAGAAAACCAGCTGGCAGGGTTCGTTTCAGATCCCGTACTTGTGATGCAACAGTTTTAACCAAATGAGTAACACATGTCTTTTAGTGTTGTTGTTTCTTTGTTTTTTTTTTGTCTTGGGGTTAGGGTTGTCCTCTTTTAATAACACGCAAGCCTGACAGTTCCTTTTTCTCAGGCCTCACGTTTGCCTGCTCTGTGTATGGTTTTGAAAAGATAAAAACTGTGGTGAATTACTGTGTGCAACTGAAGTGCTCGGTAGTGTCAAGAATAATAAATGTGAGCATGTTGCATTGAGTTTGGGAGTACTCAGTGACACAAAAGTGCAGTGAGTAGGAGAGATCCTTGGTCAGGCTCTTCTTAGAGAGGCACAGGGACAGTGACTCAGTACTAAGCCTGGCTGGCTCGCTTCCAGTTGCCAGTGGGGAGACGAATCAGGCCATCGCTGCGCAGACAGACCTCATTCTAGTCTCCCGTCCAGCTAAATAGCTTCTCTCATTCAGTACTTGACCAGTTAAACATTTGCTTGGCTCTCCACTTGCATGAAACATTTACCTCTCTAATGTTTTTTCTAATCCTGACACAAATTAATCAGCACCTTCTCCAGTTCTGGATGATTGGTTCATCCAGATTAAGTAGATCTCTTGGCCTGCTTAACCATCGCCTAATGTGCCTCCTGCAGGTTGTGGAGTATGTAATTGATAACAAGATCCTCGTTCTCCTGGACATTGCTCATGTCCTTTACATTTTACCTGAGTAGTTATTCCACTCAGAGAAAGTTTGTTGTGTTAAGCAAAGCATTTTTGACCATGGGTCATGTTTTTGCAGTTAAATGCCTATAAAATTACTAATTGACGTTTAAATAGTTGAACCAAAACAGAGTTTAATTGTAATTGTAAGGTTGCTTTTCAGATGATTATATGTAACCTATTAATGTGTCTCTCCATCAGGGTAACACTTGCCTTCACTGGTGTAGGCCTGCTTGTGGTCCTCACCTCTGTTATTGGGCTGCTTCCTAATGGAAGGTAAGACTGATCATGACTACTGTTTTATTTCATCAAGAAATATCTGCACGGACCTGGATCTGATCATGCTGTGGTGTGCTCTTTGTTGCAGGATGAAAAATTTCCTGAGTGAGAAAGTCCACTTGATGTGCTACAGAATATGTGTCAGAGCTCTGACTGCAATCATAACCTATCATGACAGGTAAGAGACCATCGCTGTCCTGTTTTTCCCGTACACCTGTTAGATGCATGACCAGTAATGTTCAGCGAGGTGCTTTTAATGGCTGTGACAGTCTGCATGCAACAACAGGAGGGATCTGCTAGGCTTGTTCACATGATCTCATTCTTCCTTCTCAAACATGAACCTGCTCAAACCATATGTATGTCATATTTCATAATAGCAGTTGTCTCATGTCTACAAAAAACAGGGCGTGTTAACAGTTGAAATTTGAGCCTCCGGAATGTGCATATGGGAGGGAGGGTGCCTGAAGCAAGACATAAACTGTCTACTCTCATATTCATTTCAGCAGGCGTTATGAGCATAGGTAAAGTACAAGACCTATAGTCCTACTTTCAACACCAAAACAAGCTGCAGTCATTTTTAAAATAGAGCAGCTGCTTAATGTGGAAATGTCACTATGCTCAACTGATTTTGAAAGTACGGAAATTTACTTTACTATTGCAGAGTGATAGGAACCTGACAAACAGGAGACAGAACTTTTGTCAAGAAGAGGCTACAACCGGTTATCGAAGAGGAAGTTGCTGCATTTTGTGTTTGCCCATTAACTGTAAACTGCCAGCTGGTGTTGTTTCCGGTGAACTGCACTACAGGCTTGACTGAATTTGAGAATCACCATCAGGCAAAGTTGTAACTGAGAGGAAGTTATGACAGCTCATATCTTGAAAAGACAGACAAAATAAGAGTAGCGACTTATGAGAATTAGCTTGGTGTGGGCCGATACAGTTCTCAGGCTACAGCATGGGTCTGGTAACATGCTATTTAGGTTTCATTATGAAGTGTGAGGCGACAATACAGAGAGAAAAATGTGTTGGTGGTAATGATAATGGGCTAGTTCTGCAACCAATCAGAGCTATTTTGTTGTAAACAAATTCAAATCTATGATGTTCAGATGACATGACCGTATGTCCATCGCCACATAAAGCCCCCCGAAAATGATTCTTTTCTGTGACATAATCTGTCCACAATGGTGACTCTAGACCACCTTTACCCTACAAAAGGTTTGTGGGTGGGGGAGGTTCAGGCTTCCAGTATATATGAAAATCTGAATTTACACAGTTTCAGTACCACTACTGTGTGAATTTTAATAAATGAATCCAAAAAGTGATAATGCATTGATAATATTTAATGGACATACAGATAAAGTATTTATAGATTTCTATCACCTGTTGTGGCGTTACAAACATTAAGCAGACCAGTAGTTTGTAACAGGTATTCCTTCCCAGTCAAGAGCTAAAAATACTCAGCTGACATAGGAAGTGTTGCGTGTGTGCTCCCTCTCCCGGTCTCTCTATTTAAGAACGTAACTATCTTTGGAAAGTGGACTTGTCAGCTCCTGAATGCTCAGGGTGTCAGACTTTTTAAATAGACACAAAAAGGTCCTTTGTTAGTCACAAGAAGAGGGTATACTCATATTTGTACTAAAATTGTTTGGTTGTTGTCATATTGTGCACTAGAAGTGTTGTTTGATTTCTTGGTAAAAAGATGCTCCAGGAAGGAAGGGATTTAATAATGCACAGTATAACAGCCCTTTTTTCCCACTGTCTTAGTGAGAATAAACCCAAGAATGGAGGCATCTGTGTCGCTAACCACACCTCGCCAATCGACGTTATCATCCTCGCCAGTGACGGCTGCTATGCTATGGTAACTATATTGCTTCCTATCGGGAAGGATTCAAGGATTCAAGGATTCAAGGATTCTTTATTGTCATTTCTACACATGTTGGTACATATGAAGGAACGAAAATAGTTTCTCTGGTCCCGTTTCAAGCCACAGTAAGAAAAGAAAAAAACACGTATAAATATAAAAAAGTATAAATATAGAGAATAAAATTAGCTAACTGTACAAACTGTATAACTGTATAAATAAAAACTATGAAATTGACTGTGATGGTCCTGTGCAATTGAGGTAGTGTGCAAATGCAGTTAAAGTGACAGTGCAGTGCAAATGCAGTCTGCCCATGGGGGTGACTATTGTTCACTCTTGGGGGGGGCTACGAAGATCCTCCAGCGTTTGACAGTCTCACAGCCTCCGGAAAGAAGCTGTTCCTCAGTCTGGTGGTCCTGCTTTTAATGCTCCGTAGCCTCCTGCCTGAGGGGAGGGGGACAAACAGTGTGTGTGCGGGGTGGGTGGGGTCTTTCCTGATGCAGGTGGCCCTTTTCCTGCATCTGGAGGTGTAGATGTCCGTGGTGGTGGATAGACTGTGTCCCACAGTCCTCTGTGCAGCTTTCACCACCCTCTGCAGAGCCTTCTTCTCTGCTGCAGAGCAGCTGCCGTGCCACACAGTGATGCAGGAGCACAGGACGCTCTCCACCACACACCTGTAGAAGGATGTCAGGACTGAGCTCCCCAGTCCAGCGCGCCTCAGCCTCCTGAGAAAATAGAGGCGCTGGTGTGCCTTCCTAATCAGGCAGGAAGTGTTGGTGCTCCAGGTGAGGTCGTCAGAGATGTGGACGCCCAGGTACCTGTAGCACGAGACCACTTCCACCGCTGTCCCTCCGATGTGCAGGGGAGGGGGGAGGTGTCTGCTCCTCCTGAAGTCCACGATCATCTCCTTGGTCTTCTTCACGTTGATGCAGAGGTTGTTTTCTCTGCACCAACCCTCCAGGTGTTCCACCTCCTTCCTGTAGTCAGACTCGTCGTTGTTCACGATACGTCCAACCACAGCAGTGTCGTCCGCAAACTTCACAATCAGACAGCTCGGGTGAATCGCTGAGCAGTCGTATGTGAGCAGGGTGAACAGGAGGGGGCTCAGCACACAGCCCTGGGGGGAGCCGGTGCTGAGGGTGATGGAGGAGGAGGAGACGTCGTGGATCCTCACAGACTGCGGCCTGTCGGTTAGGAAGTCCTGGACCCAGTTGCATAGGGTGGAGCTCAGTCCGAGTGTTGCCAGTTTCTGTGTCAGGGTCTGTGGTATGATGGTGTTGAATGCTGATGTGAAATCCACGAAGAGCATGCGAACATAGGAGTTCTTGTTCTCTAAGTGGGTGAGGGCTGTGTGGACCACAGAGGAAATGGCGTCCTCTGTGGATCGGTTCTTCCTGTATGCATACTGGTGTGGGTCCACAGTGATGTCGATGTAGTCCTTGATGTGAGCCATGACCAGTCTCTCGAAGCACTTCATGACTATCGGGGTGAGGGCTACTGGCCGATAGTCATTCAGGCCTGTCACTGTGGACGTTTTTGGGATGGGGATGATGGTGGCGGTCTTCAGGCAGGTGGGGACCGCTGCCTGTTGGAGGGAGGTGTTGAAGATGTCCGTCAGCACCTCTGTGAGCTGGTGTGCACATCCCCTCAGCACCCGCCCAGAGATGTTGTCGGGACCAGCAGCTTTCCGTGGGTTAATCCTCTGGAGGACCCTCCTCACTTCTGCTGGGGTCACGCTGAGGGGCTCTTCTCCTGGTGGGGGGGTGAGTCTGGTGCTGAGAGGGGGGGTGTCTGGGTCCTCAAAGCGGGCGTAGAATCTATTGAGAGCGTTGGGTAGAGAGGGGTCCCTGGGGCATTGTGCATCTCTGGTGTTATAGTCTGTGATGCACTTTATGCCCCTCCACATACTCCGTGGATCGCTGGATGTGAAGTGTCCCTCGATCCTCTGGGCGTATGCAGCCTTGGCCCTCTTCACTCCTGCAGTCAGCTGTCTTCTAGCCGCCCTGAGTGCCAGACTGTCACCAGACCTGAACGCAGCATCCCTGGTTTTCAGCAGAGAGCGGACCTCTGCATTCAGCCAGGGTTTCTGGTTCGGGTAGCATGTTATTGTCCTGATGGTGGTGACATCCTCTGTACACTTGTAGATGTAGCTGAGGACAGCAGATGTGTAGTCCTCTAGATCCACCTCTCCCTCACAAACAGCTGCCTCTCTGAAGATCTGCCAGTCTGTGCGCTGGAAACAGTCCTGCAGTACAGGAACAGCATCACTGGGCCACACGGTGATGGTCCTCTGTGTTGGTGTCTGGCGTCTGAGCAGGGGACGGTAGGCAGGAACCAGCATGATGGAGATGTGGTCAGAGAAGCCGAGGTGGGGGTGGGGGGCGGCTCTGTATGCGTCTTTTATGTTGGTGTAAACACGGTCCAGTGTGTTATTTCCCCGTGTTGGTATGGTGACATGCTGATAGAACTTAGGCAGTGTGTCTGTCAGGTTTACGTGATTGAAATCCCCCGCAATCACGTAAAAAGCCTCCGGGTGCTTGTTCTGGAGCGAGCTGATGTTGTCGTGGAGCTCCTTTAGCGCATCGTTAGCATTAGCACCCGGCGGGATGTAAACAGCCATAACAAACACCACCGTAAACTCACGTGGCAGATAGTGTGGCCGGCATTTCACAGTCATATGCTCTATCGCCTCGGAGCAGTGGCTGTTCACCACAGTACAGTTCGTGCACCAACCTTTATTCACATAGACGCATAATCCGCCCCCGCGGGCTTTCCCCGACAGCTGGTTACGGTCCGCACGGAAGAGAAGCCGGCCGTCGATCTGGAAGGCATGGTCCGGCATGTTGTCATTAAGCCAGGTTTCCGTCAGACAAAGCACCGCACAGTTCCTCATCTCTCTGGAAACCCCCAGCCGCAGTCGAAGCAGGTCCATCTTGTTGTCCAGGGAGCGGACATTGGACAGGAACAGGGACGGGATCGGTGGTTTCCCAGTGTTAGCCTTTAGCCTAGCTAGCAGTCCGCCCCGTTTGCCCCTCTTCTGCTTACGCGTACACCGCTTCCTCTTCCCCTCTGTCCGGCGTGATCTTCTACGCCAGTCCGGTGTCCTCAAGAGCTGCAGTCTGCCCAGCAAGGCCCTGAGTCCCAGCGCCGCTGATGTGCCGCTGTTGTTGTTGTTGTTTGTAGTCCTAGTGTGCGTTGCCGAACCATCCCTTAAATTAAAAAGTTCGGTTCGGCTATACTTCACACGCTTGTTTACACAAGCAAAGCGGTTGTAGTCGGTCTCAAAACCAACGGAAAAAGTACTAAAAGGGGGCTTGACCCCGGGAGCACGAGAAGCCGCTGCACTATTGCGCGCCGCCATCTGACTGCCATCTGAAGGAAAGTGCCTAAAGTCTTTTGATTGGAGCTGCTTGTCTGTTAAAGTGACATTATTCCCATAAATAGATGTGTTGCTATTTGCTTGTGTTTATGTTGTGTCAGGTTGGTCAAATCCACGGTGGCTTGATGGGAGTCATCCAGAGATCCATGGTCAAGGCTTGCCCACACGTTTGGTTTGAACGTTCAGAAGTAAAAGACAGACATCTAGTGGCCAAAAGGTAGCATTACAACCTCTGCCTTTATTCCGTTTTTGTAGTAAAACTAACCTTTGAATTTGTTTTTAATAATTGTTGTTTCTGAATCAGGTGTTTTGTAATAAACCACATAATTATTGTGTTGCAGACTGAGTGACCACGTGGAAGACAAATCTAAACTCCCCATTCTCATTTTCCCAGAAGGTGAGCTTAAAGATTTTCTAATCGCACTATAGCAATCTTCTTTTCTTTAAAAGGAACATAGGCCTCATTTTTATCGTTTTATTATTTCTTTAATCCCCAGGTACCTGCATCAACAACACATCAGTTATGATGTTTAAGAAGGGTAGTTTTGAGATTGGTGCGACAGTCTACCCTGTGGCCATTAAGGTAAGGTTCTTGTTTCTGTGTTATTTTCATCTACCCATCAGTAAAATAATTGATGTATTTTTTCCCAACAGTTTGTTCCAAGTAATTAGTGCATTGATTCTGGTGTGTTTGATCGTTGCAGTATGATCCGCGGTTTGGTGACGCCTTCTGGAACAGCAGCAAGTTTGGGATGGTCAACTACCTTTTACGCATGATGAGCAGCTGGGCCATCGTCTGCAGCGTGTGGTACCTTCCTCCCATGTCTAGAGAGGTGAGACGCACCTTTATAATGAGAGAACATACACCATTCAGCCATAACATTATGACTGAATAACATTGATTGTCTCATATCTTGACAGCTGTAAACATTTGGTCCTTAAAGTTGCTGTGCTTCAAACAGGAATTATGACTTTGACTAAATTATGATGCTGGAAGATCTCCAAAACTGCACCTGTTTTGGGTAATTCCAGTCTGTAGTGGTCAAAAGTGGTGGCCTAGGAAAGGAAAAGTGGTGAACTGGGACCAGGGTCAGGCCAAGAGTCACTGATGCACATGAAGGGTGGCCCATATAGTCTCATGCAACAGACGAGCTAATGGAAGGGTGTCCTTAAAACATACAGTGAATCACAGTTTGTTTTGGGCTGCTTAGCTGCAGACAAGTCAGGGTGTCCATGCTGAACCTTGTCCACTGCTGAAAGCTCCACAAAGGGCACATAAGCATGGACACTGGACACGCATTTACATGGAGCCTGAGTGCCTATGTGTCACTTATCTCCACTACATGTGGCACCAAGTTCCAAGTAACACAGCCCTTGTATTGCCATGGGAGTGTGCTCATGTCAAAGTAACATCCACATAAATGCCAGGATGCACGTTTCCCGAGAAGAGCATAATGTTGTAATGAGAACATCACTGTTACTCAGTTAACTGGATGGTGGTTTTAATGTTGTGGCTGATCATTGTAAAAAAGTACACACTATCAAATATATCTTTACCACTGGGTCTTAGAGGGGGTGTGTGTGGGAGCAGAGCACTGTGGAGTAGCTTTTTTCAGCTGAACAACGGCTCTTATCTTGTACTGCATTCATCATAAAGTGAATTTATGGTATGATGACTAGAATCGTTCCTCTGTTTGTCTCCTGACACATACAATAATAAGTCTACAGTGACTATATGTGCAATGTGCGTGTTTGTGGTTATAAAACTTAACAGGCGCTTCCATTTTTTAATACTGCAGAGCGTCGCTTTCTCAGCCCCCATCTCTGTGTATGTGTAGGCCGACCACAGAGGATAACCACAGCGTTTTGGTTGGGTGTGACAGCTTTCTCGTAGATCAGCAACAAATGTGGCTGAATATTTCAAGATTTTAGGGTGGACAATTGCTCTGCTAATATTTCTTTATTACCACTTGTTTGACGGCGTTATTTTTTAACAGGAGGGAGAGGATGCTGTTCAGTTTGCCAATCGTGTAAAGTCAGCCATAGCAAGGCAAGGGGGGCTGGTTGATCTTCTGTGGTAAGATAACACTCCTACCACCTTCACTACACTACCACACATCATTACATGACATGATATAATAAAATAATTAGATATAAACATTATATAAATGTAACATATGCGGTCAATGGAAATACACAGTGTACGATATATTAGGCCATTTTTTAGCAGACATTTTGAGTTGTGCATTTAACAATCTTATAATCATTAACATTGTGGGTTACACCTATGTTTTTACTCCAGCAACAACTAAGATATCAAATGCAGAAGTACCACTGAGATAAACGTCTCCCTGGCACCACGTTTTATTCTAAACTATGTGTACAGTGCATTCATCTTATGCTTCCTTCTAATAAACTGTTTTTCTGACGTGGGAAGTTATGTACACAAAATGCTTGGTATTCAAGTGGTAACATCAACTGTAATTTGTGGGAATACCAATGCTAGGCTACCGTTGGCACCTAGAAGTCACAGAGGCTACCAGTTGGCAAGCTAATGACTGGATCACTCAACACAGGATAATATAAAGGCGTAACAAGCACATAGAGCCACTGGAAATATCTGTATTTTACCCATACATAAGAAAACTATACATCCACTTCCGTCATTTCTAAAAATGTCCACAAATGCGTCACAACTTGTGAATTCAGATCTTATCAGCAAAAGAAAAAATTCCAGTTACAAGATCATGATCATGAATGCCACGAGACAGGCCAATTCATATGGACTCTTTCTGTGAACATGGTTCAACATGAGCCCATTTAAAGGCAGCTTTAGTAAATAAACTGTGCATCAAGTCTGCTGCAGTGTCGTACGTTTTTGATTGTATTTCACTCTTTAGTAGAACCTCATATGCAGCAGAATATTGGTGCCCTTCTCTGTCCATCAGTAATTGTTTATCATGTATTTTTTTGTTTGTTTATCTTAGGGATGGAGGACTGAAACGTGGAAAGGTAAAGGATACCTTTAAAGAAGAGCAACAGAAGCTATACAGCAAAATGCTGGTGGGCACTCAAGAGGATCGTAGCCGCTCCTGAATGCAAACTTTGTGGTGGTTGACTGGCTTAGAGGCCCACCTGGACACCTCTGACTTCACAGGCAGTCAGCAGTGGACTCTCTCGTCTGGAGCACCTGGCCTGGATTTTTCTCTCCCTGATGTCAACAGTACTCCATTTGGCTTCCTCTGTCACTGCCTCAGCCTGGCATGTCAAGTTTGCATCGCTGTTGCGGGTCATCCTGAGTCTGCTGCCCTGTGTTGAATAGCTTGATTGAAGCGTCACTAACATTAGAAATGAAAACACGGTGCACACAGAAAGTCTTCCTCAGTGGCTGTCTTTTGAGGGAAAACGTGTTTTATTTCTATCAGAGTTCTTGTCTTTGTTTGACATTTTCTACTTTTAAGTTTCAGGATTTAACTGTCATGTTTGTATCATGTTTCAGTGTTTTAAGTTACAGACCTGATCTTACCTGGGATGACAGTTACTGTAGATAAAACTAGTTTGTTTTAAAGCTAAAAACCTGTGACTGAGTTTGGGTTTTCTCATGACTGGCCCGTACCCAGAATTTAGGGCACAATGCCGGATTTTGTTACATTTCAAATATTTTTATGGGCTTTTTTCAAGAGAGAAATCGATGTATTTTGAGCTTTGTGTTTTACATTAAGAATTGTATCAACACATGTAGTCACTATAGGATTTGCTGATGGGATGTTTCTGCGTCTTTCCACGGAATGTATAAGTCCTCACATTATGAAGTGGAAATTGTGCACCAACAGCTGCAGCAGTTTTAATTTTGACAGGTATTCCTGTTCCAGCCAATGCAGCATAAGTTGAGTAAAGTCCCTTTAATGTTGGGATACAGCTAGCAATGTAAGATAATAATCATCTCAATTGGACATAGTTAAAATGCCAATGAGCTGATACATAATCATACCAGTACACTTCCAAACTGTTTTTATTGGCTTCCTGCTTGTGCAGTAACCACCCTGCCTCATTTATTTTAAATGAACTCTAAAAGCTATTGTCTTTATTCACCCCCCTCATTAAGGGTCTTTCTCATACTTGGCAGCCTTAAGGAGGTTTCAAAGAGAGACTGCAGCTGTAGTTTTGACTCCCCTTTAGGCTGGAAGGACCATGGTGGACGGCCTCTTAGGTTTCTCTTGGAGGCCCTGGTCTCGCTAGTGTGGTATTATCAGGGATAGTCATTTAGATTGTGTAAAATCTGTTAATCAAAATAAATGTTCAAGAATGTGACTCTACCTTTGACTCATTTGTGCTTCTCTTCCTCTGATCTGGGCACAAAAGCGATTGTTGATATGTTGCAACCGAAGCAAACAGCATATACTCTTAAATATTAGACAGTGGAGGGCTAATGCAATGCAAGTTTTATTTGTTATTTGAACAATGCAATGCTAATTGGATCTAAATAAGATCTATTTCCATGGATGTAAATGGCAGGTTCTTTTACAGCTGCTTCATCCTGGCAACTGTGTCTGGCAATCCCCTCAGTCCCCTTTCAGAGAGTGCTCTCTCTTCTCCCTGTCTTTGTTTCCAAACCGGTGATGGGCATGGTAACTTTGTTTTGCATCTCTCTTGCAATAGTTTCAAATGGATCCATTGACTTTGGTGAATAAAGCACACTGTGCTTGGAGGAGGAGAGAGAGGAAGCAAGAAGAAGAATGAAAAGGTTGGTTGTGTAAGCAATGCAATGCTTGAACAGCTTGCTAACAGCACTATGGAGAGTGAAAGTTGGGGCCCCCAGCAGTCTGGGCTTTTACCCCAGGCTGGAACCAGACTACAGGATGGCACTGAGCCATCTACTCCAGATAAGTGTTATATGGCTGCTGGCTCCAGTGGGTAGTACTACTGGAAAAAACATTGTGGTTACTCTGCCGTGGTGATGATTGGATGCAAGAGGAAGTGGCTTGTTCAAGAGCATAATGACTACATTGATATTTGCTTCTGACTTCTTGTGAAATCTGTTAAAGCAAAACTAAATGAAGATGCATTTAAAGTGAAAGCAAGCTCAGTCAACATGCATTTTGTTAAAGGACTCAAATTTCACAGAAGAAAATGACACACGTCCTGTTGTGTGACTGCACAGAATAAGTCTGTGGAATGTAAAGTGATGAGTCCTTTTAGGTATTCTGCATTTCCTCAGGTGGTTAGACAACACATTATGTTATTTTATGTCATCTCACAAGTTGCTTTTGTAATAGTGCAGTGTTCAATGGAGTGCTGATGTCTGTTGAAATCTATATACGGTCAATTCTGGTTTATAGCGAGATCAGGTAAAATGGGACAACATAAGAAAAAAGCATTGTTCTTCAGCCCTGAGAAATGACTGGTGCTGAGACCTTGCTGTGGAAGAACATGACCAAGGTCACAAAGCATAACTAATACACCTGCCAGTTCATTAGGTACACTAGTGAAACAAATTAATTGTAATCATAACAGGTCTGCTCTAAACTGTATCTTATTGAAGGTTATGGCATTGTTTTATTATTATTATTATTTTGGAGGCTGTGGTTTGTTGTACAATTGACCTGTACTGTGTGGGGATTTAGGCCAGCGTGTAAACAAATTTCTTTACACCAGTGTACCTAATGAACTGCCGGGTGAGTCAGTGTGGGTTGTTTATTATCTTCACTGAACCAGGAAGCCTAGTAGAAATGTAAAATGTCTTTGGTCATGAAAGGCTGCAGCGCCACAAACAAACCAGTTCTCCATGTTTGTGGCTATATTTGAACTGAACTGAATAAACTGGATTAATGAACCAGCAAGTGGGTTTACTGAATATTGTAGCGATAAAGCTTGTACAAACATATCATGTACAGTAATAGTGTACCAAAATAAGCAACTATTAGTTACAATTTCTAGGCAACTTGCCAGTTTATTTATGATCACTGTCCCAGTTTATCATGTTGAGTCCCTTGGGACACTATTAAAAGCCTGTTGGAGTAAGGCATACGCCTATTTTTACACATAAAAAGTATACATGAAGAATTTAAAAGTATATTATATGTCGCTGTTTTTAACTGATTATAAGAGCATCTTGTGATCATGCTCTTATAATCAGTTAAAAAGCACATCGTTGTTATACACCAATCAGGCATAATATTATGACCACTAGGTCTAGTTCTCCCTTGTGCCTCCAAAACAGTTGTGACACATCAGAGAATGTACATTGGCCTCCTGAGGGTGTCCTGTGGTGTCTGGTAACAGAAAGTTGTTAGTGGGGACCTTTGGATCCTATGGATTGAGGAGAGCGGCCTCATGTTCCAGGGCATCCCACTTTGGGATCTTTAATGTTTTTCATGTTTTCTATGTTGTTCCTAAATCGTTTTGGTGACAAGCTGAGACAAGTTGCATCCTGCTGGGGATGGCTGCTGCCATCAAGGAGTGTCATTGCTATGTGGTGGAGGAGCCTGCTCTGGTTTAGGTAACATCCACACAAATGCCAGGTTCCCAGCAGAACACTGAATTGTCACGAGATTGTCAATGTTATTTACTTCTCCTGTCAGTGGTTTTAATGTTGTGGCTGATCGGTGTATGTTTATATTATTGTTGAACTCTGTTCTTCTTGTTAATTTTTAATCAGACTCAGCAACTTTATACGCACGTTCGTTCCAGTTATGAATAGGAAAAAAAATATGGCTGCAATTTCTGATAGTATTGCTTGAGTGATGCAGGTAGCGGATGTAAAGTTAACACGAGGAGCACGGTAATTGACTGCTTACAGTGAATGGGCGGAGCAGAGGGAGTTCATAGCTCGACACCAACGACTCGGTCCGGTAACGTTTGTCTCAGCGACTGCAAAGGCGGCGACAGATGCGCCATCCAGGCTGGCTTTAGTCCGCTTAGAAGCTACTAGTCCAATTAACCCAGGGGAAAAAGAGGAGGAGGAGGAGGAGGAGGAGGAGGAGGAGGAGGGAAGACGGAAATCCACGTAATTAAACCAAACTACTCTTCGTCTCGGCGACGAATATGAGCGCCGCTCCGGCATGTGATGACGACCTGACACGACTGTCCGCGATCAACAAACAAGTTGGACGAGAAGCTGCACAGTAGTTTCCCTGAGATGCGGGCGCATTTCGAGGTGTAGCTTGGTACCGTTTGAGATTTGGACTCACGCAGCCCTAGTAAGCCTTCATAAGCTCCCGCCGGGCCTGCGACGCTGCGGAGTTTCCTCGGACTGTCGGCGAAGGTGTAGCGGTATCATGGAAACGTTCACCGATGTGCTGCTCGTTACCGCAAATGTCGGCTCACTCTTTGACAACGTAAGTAAGAATTAAAAAGTAAAATTAGAAGGCTATTTATACCAAACAGAGCCGGGCTCAGTAGATGGATAATTAGAGTGCATTAGGTAAGTTTTACCTTGAATGAGCTCCCCTGCTAGCACACAACGTTGGTGTAAGGATGGAAGAAATATACTAAAGTTTATTATTATTCTAACTGTAGTTAATTGTGTATAAAAGTGTGTTGTGTATAATATACCACAACGTCTAGTGACTGGGTGCAGTTAATTTGTCAGTGGTCTCTATCACTTGTTTGGTAGGGCCCATCGTCGATTCAAAGATAAAGTTGATCGATTATTAAGTGTTTCACCCCTCACGTGACCTCTGGAGTATAGTGAAAACCAAGGTGCTGGCTAACTGAGAAATCTGTGTTCAGGAAACCACCGAATATGGGCAGTATCAATCTTGAAATGCTTGTTATCTCACATTTCCTGTAAAACGTGTAAGTAACCTGTTATATGTGGTTTCATATTAAGTTAATTGGAATAAGGTTGGAGTGATGGGAATCTTTCTTCGTGCTGTCTTTCCCAAGGACATTTGAAATCTCAACTAGACTTCCTGGTTCATTGAAGATCATGAAACCCACATACCCTCAGCAGACAGTCCAGCAGCGAAAACATGTATTCTAGTAGTATGGTATAATGTCTAGTGTATTTGTTCGGTGGTGTTTCCACTGTATGATCATTTTGGAGGATGTATTTTGTGGCGCAATTAAACTGGATTTAATTCATCCCAAAAGTGTTTCTATTATTTAGCTTTGCCTGTATTACTAAAATGGGGTTGTCGAAATAATAGTCAAAATAGTCAAAAGTCAGTACAACACAGTACTTTTCAACAGTACTACAAACCACAGCCTCCAAAACGAATACACGGTCAAAGCAACATGTCTCTTATTTTAAACTAATGATGAATAACATAACCTGTTTGAAGCTGAGATTTTGTCTGACAGTAGTAATATTAGAATGTGTTTGTTTCCACTAGCGTACCTAATTGGAAAGTGAGTGTACTTCGATGTAACAACAACAGTCATAAGTCGACGCATTACTCAAAAGTGTTCTGAGACATCTCTTGGCTTTCATTGTTTGGGTTTTTGTGCCTCTCCTCTTGTCTTTCAGATCCTCTGGAAGGGTAGTTAGTTCCCCCTCCTATTACCTATATTCAGTAGTCTTGTGTACTCTGTCCAGGTGTATGTGCCCCCGGTATCATTAACACTCCTTAACTGACAGCTTTTTCCATCAGTCCCAGTTGAAAATCACTTGTTATAATGAGAGGGTCTTTGTTGCTCAGCAGTCACTTTATAGTATCCTTATCTTACTTTATGGCATCCAGCGGCGTTCAATTACATTATATAAGTTGCAGTTTATAGCCAAGCCTCATTTTATATAGGGTTAAAGAGGTTAGGCTGTAATCTAACTTTTCTAAACACACTGCTGAATGTCCAGGACTTTCTTTATTTTAGCCTTGAACCGATAGACAAAAGTTTTAGACGTTGCAGGGAGGAGGGCTCTTACACTCATGGAAATTTGGCTCGGGACCATGTTTCCGGTTGCCAGACCTAGCTCCAATGAAAACATGTTAGATCCCATTGTGGGAGATATGTAAACAGATGAATATCTCTCCCTGGGGACTTGAGCTTTTCTACTTTACTTAGGCCCCCCTATTTCTATAAACAAACACTCCTAAACGTTCTACCAGCCTTTGGGATAAGACAGAAGCCTTAAGCACATCACAAAATAAATCCTTTGGCTTTACAGTGCTGGACTAGGCGAGCGTCCATGACAGAACAGATCAACAACACTCTAGTCGTACTGCTATCCAGTGTCAGTGTGGCACCCCATGTTTATTAATCCTCATATTGTTATTGCAGAGTTTGTGTACTTATTATGTAGACTTTGTTGAAATGGATAGATATTTCTGCCTCTATCTTTATTCATACAAAAACAAATGACAGTCTGTAAGTTATTGGAGCACCGTTCCCAAACACACACCAGCCATTGTTCTAAAGAGTCACAAATCTGCTTGGAAAAGCAAAGGCTGAACCATGATAAGTTCATTAAAGCTAAATTTTGTTGGGAATTCTTGGAGTCCAAGCTCTTGTTTCTTTGTTTACAGTTTTGAGTGTGTCAGAAGTTAATTTAGTTTCATTTTATTGTATTTTCTCACTCATGCTTAGCAAGCAGGCTATCTTCTTTAGTGTAGGTGTATGAACTGTATCTGTAAAACATAACCATTGTAGTCATATATGTGAATGGATTAGGCTCTGTGGATAGAGGCTGTGGTTCTGTGTTCATATTCATGAGTGCTTCTGTCGGCTGTCAGAGTGATGTGAGAGAGTCCTTCAGCTCACAATTGCCATGCTCCAGTCATCCCTGTCATGCAAATACACTATGCAAAGTCACCTTTTAGGTGGTGTGAATGCACCTGAAATATATCCTGAAAAAGAAAAGTGTTCATATACGAAAACACATTTTGGTCAAATATATTGCTTCACTAAAGGGTGTAGCCTAGCATTTAGTACCTACAGCGTTAATGGAAATCAACCCGTTGTACCGAACAAAGATGGATCAGGCTTGTTTGACAGATTGCTCTGTGTAAGGTTTATCCACCTCTTTTTGTCATCCATATTTTATAGTATACTCAACTGTCAAGTGGCCATCTGTTATTAAACACTAGTTCACAGTTGATGTGTGGATGGCTGCCAGATTGTTACCAGTGCAGCTGTACTTGAATGAGACTACATCCTGGAACAAGCAGCTAATAACACAGGATAATATTTCCAGGCTGTCCTTTGTGAGCGATGACTTCCTGACTTTCTGGTTACCTGGAATTACATTTTTAAAGTTCGAGGCTATAATTATTCCGTTCTTTTTGTGTATCCTATTTGAAGAGTAGCATCGTATAAGTCATTACATGTGTCTTATTGACGTAATTATTACACACATCTGCAAGTTTTAGTTTTCTACCCCTGATGTTAATAATAGCTTTCAACAGTTTCCTTTTACAGTTGGCAGCCTTAGAAGTCCGATAAATATGATCTTAAATAAGTAAATGGTCATGAAAGAGACCAGAGGCCTGTTAACCTGACGCTAATGATAGTTTACACGCTAAAACACTTGTAGCTATTTCTACAAGAATTCATACAATGACGCCTTGTAAAGCAGTGGTGCCCAATATGTCAATCGCCCTCGACTGGTAGATCAGGAAGGTACGTTGGGTCGATTTTGTGCCATTGAAAAATAGTTTTAGATGTTTTTGAATTGTTGAGTTTAAGCAACATGGTGGAACTCGTGAGCTTGTGGTTACACTATGGAAAGTTGTGTATGCAAAATGCTATGTAAAAGGCTAACATCAGCCGTGAGAACATCGTTGCTAGGCAACTGTAAGCTTCTAGAAGACGCAGAGGCTAACAGTTTAGCAAGCTAAAGAATGGTTAACTTAATTTAGGAAATGTAACAGTGTATAAATATAAATATGTTCCTCAGACACATCATAAAATTAGAAGAGTTTGCTCATGAACATGGTTAATGTGACACAATCTAAAGGCAGCAGAAGCCAGCACAACCAAGATGGCGATGACCAGCATTGACCTTAGCACACAGTCCGTCGTTATATACAGTCGTTGGTTCAAGCTCCAAAAAATGTTGCATTCATTTTTCTTAGATTCATTTTAACTGGTGGTAATGTGGAGTTTTGTGTTTCACTTACTCCCACTTTTATGCCTTTGTGTATGATCTTTTCCAGAAATTTCTCTCAGGAGTTGATTCATTTGTTACATTTTATTAATATTATAATAAATCACATTGTAAAACAAAATGTGGTAAAATTGTTTATAGTCAAGGAAAAAATACTTTTATGTTTTCTTGTTTTCTTCTTTAAAGAAGTAATGAAATAACAAGAAAAGCAAGTCTTAGTTCTTCAGCTTTGTACGGCATTCATTTCCATCTTTATGATCTTTATAAAGATAGATTCTAGACAATAATATACTTCTCAGCAGTTACTGCAGATATTAAACCAGGGGTTTCTGAACTATGGCCCTCGGACCAACTGCGTCCCACATCAAATGCTGAACATAGAAAGTAATATGGCCCACACATAGAACTTGAACTTGACTGTATTTTGCTATTTAGTTTGAACAGTAGGTGGCGCTAGGATCTTGAACGATACAGCCTCCCCTCTAACCAAGATTAAACAAAGAACACTTTTGCCACAAGTGACCAGAAATAGCCAAACAAAAACGAGATAACAAGTGAGTGCAGAACATTTCAAACACAGTGGGAGAATTAATACATCTTCACAGAAGACGGGAAGTGTGTCTGCTTGATATGCAATGAAACTGTTGCTGTGATGAAAGAGTATAATAAAAGGCAACCAAACGTCAGACCTACATTGGTGGTGAACGAGAGCAGAAAGTTAAACAAATGCCAGCTAGTCTGAAAGCTCTACAGCTGTTCATTATCCCTGCCAACAAAGCACAGGAAAATGCCACAATAGCCAGTTCTGAGGAGGTCAGCTCACCCAACTCGACATGGGAAACCTTCTTCACTCTTTATAAAGGAGTGCCTCACTAAAGTCACAGGATTAAAGTGCCTGGAAACACAGTCGTGCAGTGAATTGAAGACGTTTGTGATAACTTACTTTGTTATGTCCAGTGTGTAGTTTTCTAAGCAGTTACAGTTTAGACGATATCACAGTTTCTGTGATTTGAAGTGCTCACGTTCTACAGCGATATCTAGTGGCCTCAACCTGTTAAAGCAGCTTAATTAGCATCTAAATATGTTATTATTGTTGAGAGAATCACAGTACACAAACCTTTATAATATCTGATCTCTGTCCCTATTTGTATTCTACTCTATTGCCCTGTGCACCCCCACAGACAGGTCAAGCAGCGATCACTTTCTGTACGTGGGCTCAGTGAATAAATAAAACAGTAGACTTGTTTAGTTTTATCTGGCCATTAGATTTCCTGCTCTATAAGCAAGGACACAGTGAGTGTCCATTGAGTTGAATCTATGAATGACTTTTTCCCCTCATTTTCCAGTTGGGTGAAATTCAAAATGAATGGTTACAAGAACTGTATAAGGTAAGTTTGGGCCTCTTTTATGTTTTAATTTTCACTTTTATATTTCTGCTGCTTACTTGCAAACAAACCTGAACTGGTTCTGGTCTTCTTTTAAGGTTAGCTGCTCCTCTTTAAACCAGTGACATCCCAACATATATGTATGAGTGCTTCAGGTTCCTCTGGAAACCTGATACTGTGCTGATAACGTAGCAACACAAGGCCTAACACCAAGACACCTAAAGGATAGTTCATCCTGTAACACATAGTGCTGACCCTCTTCACTTTTCATTACTTTGTAATGTAAGTCTGTACATTAGGCTGAGACTATTTGCTTTGCTCTGTAACAGACTATCCACAGCCACAAGCCGCGGTTCATCGCTCTGCACTTCCAGGAGGTGGGAGGGAAGGACTATATGGTCAACATGGGCCATGCAGAAAACTTCTTCTGGTAGGATTAATGTGCTGACTGTAACATTTTTTTGATTAAGAGATATTAAGAGATTATTAAGAGAATCATTTTTTGTGTAAGTGAAGTCGGTTAAACATTTGCATACATATCTAGAACTAAAATCTGAACAGTGGGAAATTTTTGTTTCATTTTATTGACATCATACTCATACTGACATATGAGTGTCACATGGTTTCACAGAGAGACTTTAGACAGACAAAAATCTGTATCCTTATAAAAAATATTTGAAATATTTTTATATATATATATTTGTAATAGTAAAATGTTAAATAAATGATCAACAAACCACTAGACAGGAATAAAACTGGAAAGTTTGGTTTGCGTAGCGTAAGTACTGCTGAAGTGAACTTTTCTGTCTGCATATACTGTACGGTACACATTGTAAAATTCCATACATTGCACTGGTAACCACTATTTACAGTGGTTTCCCTGTTTATTACTTGCATTAAGACTGCTGCTATTATTATTATTTTGTTAATAGGTTATCTTTAAATATGCAAATTAGGTATTAGGTACTATTTTGCATACATTTTTCAATAGACAGGAGTAGTAAAATACACCGCTAAGTGTGTATTTTTGTATTGCCTTCCACTAGACTGAAAGAGGACAGATCTCAAAAATAATTTGGACGTTAAGATGTCAAAATATTAACCTGCTTCGTTCTGTCTTTGTGCTGTTTCTGTTTTCTCCCAGGAACCTTGAGTCCAGTGAGGAAATGAAAGACTTCGACAGGGTCTGCATTTATGTGGACAACCAGTTTCAGGCAGAAGACAGCTTCACGGTAAGAAACACGCCAACGTCTCAGTAAGAGCGGTTCCCATGTACTTCCACTAGATGGGGCCCTCCTCCATGTAGAGCAAGCTGGAGGACCTGCTGCACGTGCACTGGGGGAGAAAATCAGGAGTGGTTATTCATTAATGAGTTTGCAGATGCTGTTGGTCCATCTAGAGCGGGCATATCGTGTTGGTCCTTTAAAGAAACCACAATTTTATTGCATTGTAAAGTTATATCACATTAAGTAAATCATGTTATTCATATACCGTTTGCACATGGCAGTGTTCTCAGGGCTTGTCATACTGAAACTACCTGGGTGTGACATCTGAACAAAGGTAATAGTGATTATGATTTATTTGCACAGGAAGAAAATTGTACCTTTAAATCACATTATCTGATAAAATAAGTTAGATATTACTATTAGTTTAATGGAGGCATTTTTTTAAGGATAATTGCAACAAATGTTGTTTTTCACAGGAGAAGATTAAACTGAGACCATTCCCAAAATGTTCCAGATAACATCATGATCAGAGCACGCTGAAACAGTACTTATTTATTTGTGTCAGGTTTTGTGTGTGTGTTTTTGTGTACTCGAGTGTAACTTTTATGCCTCTTGGTTTTTAAGGCTTCATAGATCAAAGCTCACAATCTTAAAAGTGTAAAATCACTGCCACATATAAGCGGCATAGATCTCAGTGACCTAGTATAAAACAATAATGTTGTCACCTCACCGTGTGGGCGCAGACAGAGCAGATATTGTTAAAAGGAGGTTTGTCTCGTCACTCACGATGCTACCTGCATTTCTTAACTTCACCTGTTGTTGAACCCAGAGTCTGTCTCTGTAGCTGAGGCCTGAGCTGCTGCACTTAAGCTACTAAACCGCCATTATGGCGTTGTTTGGTTGTTGTCGGGGTCATGAGCTCAGCCTTAATCTCCACACCTGTCGTGAAAGCCCTTTCTTGCCGTCCTTTTCAAGTCCTTTTTAAAGTGACGTCAAGCAGCACGAGCAAGCTTCCACTGTCTTCCTCTGAGCTGGGCTGTGTTATTGTGCCTCCTTTTAACGGCTTTGTCTGCATTTATTTGTCTGAAATTGTGCCCCTGTCGGAGGTAACACCTCTCCAGCTGAAGGCAAGTGGCTGGATATTTTTTAAGGTATTAACCCTTGCTCCTCCCCGGTGATACCCTGAGACTGGACGTCTGACAGAAGGGGTCAATGGCTGCATCTGTAGACTGAAGGTGCATGAAGTAAAAAGGGGAAAGTCAATGGCCAGGTGTGGGGTAGACAGGCCAAAGTCAATACATTTAACTCTAGATTAAAACTATTGATCCCAGCCCATTTGTGCACGATAAATAAAGTGTGTTGGAAGACAGCTGGGACTAAGTTTCCCCTGCAGTTGAGTGTTTGCACCCTCCGCTGTTTGCCCTGAGAGGGTTGCAACCCCCCCACCACACCCAGCGGCTCATTCTCATTTCGTCTGTGCCACCTGCATTGATTTTCAATTTGTTTCCCCTCGGCTGCAGATCATCAGTTATATGGCCACTAGAGAGTTTGGTGGGTGGGGGGAGGGAGGGCTCTCTTTTCAGAGGGGCTGCAGAGGTAGAGGGGGCAGACTTGCATGCATTCCCAGTACAAATGGTGTTTTGATAAAAAATCACTTGTAAGTCAATATTTTTTTATTAAACTGTGCACAAACCTGATTGATGAAGATCAGTGTTTGGCCGAGTATGTGGAGGAGAATGTGGAGGAGAAAGTGTTTGTTCATGTGTACTTTGCTTGATAAAACGTTGTTACTAATCCAACAAAAACCGGGCCACATTTAGGTTTTAAGAGCAAATTATCAGAATGCTTTGAATGTTTTACAGGAATCGCAACATTGACCCAGTCATCAACTAAAATAGCAAGTTTTTCTGAGAAACATTTTTCAGCCGGCGCTGAGTTTTAGTATTTAGTTATCAGTCCAATCAGACTTGTACCACATAACTCTCCGACCATGTTCTAACCTTAGTTTAGACAAGTTGGTCACTAATTGCTGCTCACTGGAGCCGACCACGGAGACACTTCCATTTTCTTAAATGAGGACGAGTTTGGCACTGAAGATAAATGATCTCTTCAGGGAGAGATCTCTCATGCTCCGGCTGGATGTGTTTGTGAAGGGGAGTCGGGGGGGGAGTCGCACAGCGGTCCGTCACGCCCCGAGCCCTCTGAGTGCCGGCTGATTTTTCTTCGGCCCCCGGTCACAGCAGCAGCGCTGGCAGACAGCAGGCCTACTGCTTAATACCTTTTAAATGGTTTTAATTTTCTGTCTTTATTGATCTCACAGGGCATGATTAATCAGATCAGTGGAGCAGGCAGTTAGTACATTAAAAATTGTCAGCCCCATGTCAGGGAATGATTGGACGCTGTAGTGTGTGTCTGAGGGGCAGTTTGTGGATGTGCCGCGCAGTTAAACGCTCGCTCGGAACGTCTCTATTCTTTAAAGTTTCATGTGTCTTTTCGGAGCGCGGCAGTGCACTGTGTCCTACTGTCTCATTCAATAAAGGGTTCACAATTCAGCTGGTGTGATGGGAGATTCAGTCCATCACGTCAGCTGTTGAGATGATTTCTCCTGTTTTGACCTCAGTTTTGTTTGACTGTGAATCACTTCATCCAGTGCTGTGTTGTTTGATGTAATAGTTTTATAAAACACAAAGCTGCAGTATTAAAAATGGCGCATGTGTTTTTCAGAAAGAAACTTTAAGAGACATTTAACTTAATGAAACGTGTCTCTTTGGCTCCAAGTCAATTATAAAAATGTTCTTTTCTCTCCACAGGCTTTGGGGAGCATGTACTTCATCCACAAGACACTGAAAAATATCTATCAGTATGACTTTAATGGTAAATCTCCTTACATTTACATTCATTTTTTAATATTTAGAATTCATAAATTTAGATAAATGCTTCTATTTTTACTTTTCTAAGCTAATGGAAAAAGCACTTGCATTGCATGACTTGCCGTTTTGATAAATAGCTCCCACTCATGATGGAGTAAGAGCACTGTTGCATAGAACTGACTAAATCTTGTATTTTTATTTATTTATTTATGTATTTTTATTTGCAGTACTTTAAGGCACGTCTCTGTGTATGATGACAGTACGATGGCTAACTCTTTCAGCCAGACATTTGCAAAGAACCAGAATTTAAAGTGCAGCTGTTATTTCGCTGCTGCATAGTCCAGTCACGTTAGGTGTGAAAAAGCTCCTCAGAAAAGCTTATGGAAGAACCATAAACATCCCGGAGCTGCCACTCGGCGTGCGGCCCAAACCGATTGTTGTTCACCAAACGCAGTCTAATGGCCCGCTTATAGATCCTCTCATCACGTATGCCGCTCTGATGAGGTTAACACCAGTTTATTGATTGCTGTTTGCATGTTTTCTCACTCTTTTACATGTCACCCACCCCCCAGTTAAGGATTTTAAAGCAGTGTTGGGGCAGAACAAGTACGTGGGCTCTCTGGACAGGGTCACCACAGTGGAGAAAGAAAAATTCCCAAAGAATTTCTGGCCTGATGTGAGTATGCATGCATGAGTGTGCATCTGTGTATGCTTGTCTGTGTGTGTGGGGGGATCGTGGGGAGGGGTACGCATGGGCCAAAGGGAGATGTCGGGACAAATGAGTCTACTGGGGCAGTTGAGGCTGTCTGCCACCTCTGACAGGGAGATGAGACAAATTATGTGCAGGAATCAATAATTATCAGTTTGGCCGATTAGAGACACAGCTCACTGCTGTTTAGTGACTCGCTCCTGTTTTTGTCTGTTGCAGTTCAAGTGGTCCAGAAAGGGCTTCATGAGGACCCGCTGGATCATACACAACCAGTACGTAAAAAACACTCATCTCAGCTCGATACAGCAGTGTGGTTAGTCCTCACTCACTTTCATTTTTGGTTGTTTGATGACTTAGGTGAAAACCTGTCCTGTCAGCTCACAGCCCTCAGGTACAGGATGAGTCATTAAGAGTTTTATTGTTGTTGTTTGTTTTGTTTTTTCCTCCCAATAGTCAGATGTCAGAAACGAAACAAAAATTAACAATTATAACAATGAGTAATTAACTACATCATTTAACTGATGCAACACACTCAACAAAAGAGAAAAATTAAATAAAATAAGTATCTACATTATGCAGACAATCAGTCAGTTGAAATAACATAAACATTTTTAAAAAAAAATAATTAAAACTGCAAAAAGTGCACAAAATTGAATCCTTAAAGCAAATTCATTCTTATCTTCATTACTGAAATGCAATCAAGTCAATCATGTCCATTATTCCTGCAGCACATGTGATACAAATAATGGACATCAATACTGCCAGAATACGTGTGTAACTGCTGCTCTTATATTACTTGAGTTTTGATACAAAAATCATAAAAAATAAATGTTGGTTTGATTACATACTTTGGGATATGATTATTTTTCCTTTGCAAACCAGTTTCAAATTCTGTTTCTATATTCCAGAGACTGTAAATAAACAGGTCACTATGTCCCCTCTCTACAGTTCAAATCTGCTCTAGCGTTTCAGCGTCTTTCAGCTCATTGTGCTTTCTAAAGCCTGGTATCTGTCTTCTCAGTTTTGCAGACAGAGACAAAAAAACAACAACTTTCAAATCCCACTTTACATTACCTGCTCAGCACCACACTCCAACCAGTCAAAAGCAGCTAGCTGCTAAAGACCCGGACGTTTTCCTCAAGAGTTAGTTAAGATCACAAATGGAGATAAAAATAGAACGGATATTTGGACATTTATTTGTCAACTGGACATAATAGGACTGAAAATTAATTCCTGTATTGTTCCGTATCTCTTTAATGTAAAAGTAGGCAGGCTAAGAAGTGTACCACATCAACTTTAGGAGGATATAATGTGTCGTTGTTTGCACAGCTTGTTTATTCTGCCTCCCGTAATCTAAAAAACGTGAATGCAGGTCCCAAACAAAGCCTGACTCAGTTCAGTGAGTCTGTGTTCAAATATTAAATGCTCTCTAAAGACAAACGGCTTCTTGGGAAAACTGGCAAACTGTAATCAGTAAATATTTAACCAGACGTTTAATATTCACTTTTGATAGTTGATGGTTTTCACACCTTTGTTGATACAAGACCCAGGCCTGGCTCAAAGGCTTTCTCACCACCGTGGTCTTTGGGGTGTCAGCTGCTTTATCTACTGTTTTTGCAAAGCATTATGGTACACTTGTGCAAAATCTGACTGTGCGCAGGATTTTACAAGACCTTATTTTATTATTAACAAAGAATATATATACATTACATGTATATGATGAATAAGGAAACAAGTCGCACAGTGCTGCTGCTACCGTCTCTGCTGCTACCGTCTCTGCCAATAAACTGTGAACTGTTTCCTGTTCGCTATCTGCTGGGCTGTGTTGTTGCCTGGCGTTAATAACAATAGGGGCTAAAAATCCATGTGCCACGACAACACTCTGTGAGTCAACACAGCTCATTTGTTGGATGCACATTAATTGTTTTCCGGTGACAGCCAAAGAAAAGGGGCGAGCGGTCGACACAAAAGACAAATGTGCTTGTTTGTGGACTCAGCATTAACACGAGTGCACTCATTGATAAGAACGCTCCTCGTGAGTGACACCTGTGTTGGCACACAAATGCACACACGCCCTCACACATGTTCGCCTATCTGATATCAGGCTTTGGCATGATCACGTTGTTTAAATTTCTCTTCCTCCACCTGCCACACATAACTACATTTTGCCTGTGTGTGTGTGTGTGTTTCTCGCAGAGGTCTGGACCTGGTCAACGTCCACCTGTTCCATGATGCCTCCAACCTCATTGCCTGCAATTCCAGTCCTTCCATTTACTCAGCCAACCGCAAAAAAGCACTCAGATATGTCATCAGCAGGTCAGACTTGCACACAGCAACACAAAAACATGACGGTAAAGTGTTTAAAATGACACCAGAAGATACAAAGTGATCAAAGCTATTACAGGTTACGTCCCATTAAACATCTCAGTAAGCCATGACATTGAACCAGCAAAAAGCAGGGCGTCCGCTGTAATATTTTCACACATACATAGAGTAAAGAAAAAGATCCACTGACATCTGACAGTAGTATTTCTTTCCAGAATATCAGATGATCGCTACACTCCTCTGCCTTTCTTCCTGTTTGGGGATTTCAACTTCCGTCTGGACACACAAAGTCTAGTACAGGTATGTGGCGACATTCATTCTCCCAAAGCGTAGGCGTCGAGGATGTGCATCAGTCTGATTTTGACCCTCCCTGTGCATTATTGTTTCTTCGGCCAGCATCTGTCCACTGCTACAGATGTGCAGACAGTGAAGAAGGACAGCAGTAACGAAGTGGAGAAAATCATATGTGAAGAGAAAGACAACGACCACCAGGTGATTAAAACAAGCCAAACAAAAAACCTTTGAAGACATCAGCTGACAGTAGCTGGTTCTGACAGTCTGCTCTGATTCCGTCTGCAGGTTCTGCTTCAAATTGAGGAGAAGCTGTTTGCGTACCTGCACCAGGCCGCTTTCAGGGAGGACAATGGCAGAGCAGTAAGTTTTTCACCCAACAGTCTGACGTCTTTACAGATTTTAGATTAGATTTTATCAGCGGAAATAACGTCCTATGAATGTCAGTTCAGTTCAATACAAAAGGAGGTAAACAAAAAAGGTGATAACTGTGACAGTGAATTGAATTTTCAGCTGCGCTGAAGTTGTGTTCACTCACATTATGCCTGTTTTTTAATGTGTTGACATTTCCTTTGCTCCTTATCGTTAATGGCTTCTGTTCCTCAGCTTTTGAAATACGACAAAGAAGTCGCAGCCTTTCATGACGTTATTAGGGAAGAGGACATCACGTTTCCACCCAGGTACAATAGTTGAACTAGTGACTGAACGAAACATGGCAAAACATGGTGAATTTAAAAATATCTTCTGCTTAATATCTATCTTTTTCTGTCGTTCTCAGCTACCCTTACAGTGAAGAGTACACTAAACCAACTCAGTACATGAACACGCGCTGCCCTGCCTGGTGTGATCGTATTCTCATGTCACACACGGCCCAAGATTTGATCCACGGGGTGAGTCACTGTTTACTGTTATTGTATTTAAGGCTGAAACTTATAACTTTCTGCATATTGTGCATATTTGTTTCTCATTACTGAGCAGGAGGCTGGTTTATAGTTGACTTATAGTGGAAGACATTTTGCAAAAACACACAGGAATTGATTTCAGTTACAGTTGAGAACACGACATTTTATTATTTTCTATTATCACTGTACGTCTCAGTGTGTCATTTCTACAGTTTTAACATAATAATCCCATACAAACCTTAGCAAATGTGCTGCTCTTGTCACCTTATGATACTGTATTTGAACTTGCAGGTGTCTATACTATTGCAATCTTTTCACTTAAATGAGCAGGATGTGAGGTTTTCTGCTGAATGTGACGTTGTGTTTGTTCTGTTCTTCTTTTCAGAGAGATGACAGCGAGAAAAGTGTTGTTTACAACACAGTGGGTCCTAATGTCTGTATGGGAGACCATAAGGTAACAGGTTAAATGCCACGTATGTTGTGCAGGTTGCTAATCTGCCACCTGAAGTGACTCCTGTATGTTTTTGTATTTTTTTATAGCCTGTGTTCCTGACCTTCTCATTGAAGACAAACGACCATTGACTCTGAGTCTTCTCAGTGGTAAGTGTGTGTGAGTGTGTGTGTACTGTACTGCATGTGGATAGTGCAGATGTTTCTTATGTGGTGATTCCAGAGACAAGATTCAGAGAGCGATCACAGTAATCTAGCTCCGGTCCCTGGAGAGCCATAAGCAGGCTGGCCCAGAGGAGCCCTGATATGAACTAAGATGAAGTGCCTACGGGACACAAGCAGTCCTTTGTGTCCGGTGTAGTTGGAGCACAGGCGATCAGCACCTCTCACTGATCTATGTCTATTGAATCCTCTCCACTGTCACTGTGGCTACACATTAAGTGCATTTCAGGCCCCCTCTTTTCATTAATTACCATCTGGATGGCCGGCCGGAGAGACATTCATTGTCCCGGACAGCATATTGGCATTTTTATGGCAATGATTTTGTTTTGCTGCCATTTAAATGCATTTTTTTAAGAACGAACGGCATTTTCATGGTAGTCCTTCTTCAGAGAGCTGCAAAATGATGAGATCCATGCATTGAAGGAACTTGAAAGATGCCACGGCCAGCTCACATTCCTGTCTGAGGCGTTCTGAGGCACAGACAAGTTAAACCCAGTGCATCGGCACCTTACATAGCTGCATTTTAGCTTAAAGGGGTGATCTTCCACATCATATGCAACGAGTAAATATGTGACTGTAACTGTCTCCACACTCTGTATCCCGTGCCTTGATTCTGTTGGCACATAATTTATGATGTGTGTACGTGTCTGCTGCAGGTCTGTCACCACGCTGTCCTCAGAGCACCGCCCCACAGAGGGTAATCAGCGTGATTGTTACCCACTACAACCGTCCCGTCCCGTCGCTCGCAGGGCTCAGCTCAGCCTCTGCTGAGTTCTCACATCACTGGTGTCTCACTTCTGATCCCACTGCCACATACCGTACTGCTCTGGTGCCGTGTGCGCAGATTTTTCAGCAGCTGTCAGGGATTTTTTTTTTTTTTTTGAGGCAGTTTTCCAAATTTGCCCACACGCCCTCAGATCTCAAGTCCACCTGATGTGAAAGCTCAGCGTCGGTGGATGTTCCCATGTTCCTGCCTGCGGCCACGGAGGCTATTTCTTTAACGGGACCAGGCCCTTTTTACGTAGACGTGTACATGCATGAGTAAAGCATTTTTAAAATTTTGATTGCTTGTGATTTTGATGGCTTTGGTTGTTTTTGAAGGCACCTAAAGTATTACGTGTATACTCATTCTTTATTGGCTCTAAATAATTTATAAAACCTCCAGTCAGTGAGGCAACTTTTGAATCCAGTATAATAACGTTTAGGTAAAGATTCAGTAGAATATTAGTATTATTCTGAGCCAGAGTCTTGTGTAAAAAAACTATTATTAAAACAGAAAAATATGGGATCTTTCATATCAAGTATTGGACATCAGTACTGACTGTGTGTATGTTTTTATTTTGTATTTGAATTATTTATTTTTCACTGTCATTTGTAGCATTTTACACCACAGGCAAAGCATGACGTCTCAGTGGCATGTCAACATGTTTAGCTCGATGTCCTCCGCAGATAACACCACGATAACTCATACAGGATTTCCTACCGACGTGCTTGTCGTACAGTTCATGTAGCCAGTCCACGCACACACCTAGCAGGTCAAACCATGTCAGATGCTTCCTGAGTACAAAATGGAATTTAACAGTGACATGTAGAAATGACACTAGGCAGACAACAACAACAACAGCCCATCTACAGCTGCGTTTACCTGCGTCAGCATACCATGCTGAACTTATCATTACATTCTGTCTATGTACCAGCTGTATATTATACCAAGTGCTTTATTTCACAAGTTCTAACTCTGCAGATCTCCCTTTGGCTGGGACGCAGACGTTTCCTCTTGCCCTCTCCTGATTGGCATCGACCTTATTTCATTGCCAAAAGAATTATCCTGTAGACCTCTCATGTTTACTCACAGCTGTAGTTACAGAGCGGGGCTGTTTGGATCAAATGGCTTCACTAAAACCTCACCAAATCCTGTGTTTATACAGTATACACACACGCACCCCACACATTACTCAGAAGGCACCATTTGTTTTTGATTTATGTCTCATTGTATCTCCTCCATTTGTAGTCTCGTACTGTAGTACCAGTGCAGTAATACGTTGTTTTTTTTTATTGGGTTTATTATCAGTTTGATGTTTTGGCTTTAATAATAACTAACTGAGTGGATTTAAACTGTTTGTTACTTATTGTATTTTAAACTTTTTGAGTGTTTTGTGAATCGTGCACAGCTTTGTGGAACAGCACACGTAATAGATACTGAAATGCTTTTCACGCATTTTTTGAGTTTGAGTTAGGCTTGTCGTGTTCGTGAAGCAGGACCTCGCCGTAACAAGAAACAAGTGATGCAAATGTCTGTGTAGACTAAAACTGTTTGTAAGCTATGTTGTTACAGGAGCGGAGCTGGTTAGAAGGCCAGTGTTACCTTTAGAAGAACTCTGCTCAAACACTACACCGTCGCGTTGTTTCATTTTTGTAAATAAAATGTTACCCATCAGAAATATGTGGCCTTGTTGTTCATGACTCAAGGAGGACAAGCTTAAAGTCATTCATTTGCAGTTTACTTATGTAGCGCTTATCTAGTTTGAGGAAATTCAATGAAATATGTCATGATATATGACACGAATCTTCCCTGGGTTATTTCCCACAACAGGGCTGTAAACTTAAAAGGTTACGTAACGACCTGTGATCCACATGTGCTTTAGTTTTACTGTAGCCGATTCAGGGAAAAGAGATTGTAACTGACCTTTATAACGTAAACAAGCATGAATCATTTTTTTTTATTTCAAATTCTAAGTCATTTATATTGAGCCTACACAAAATTCTGTGTGTTTTCCCATGTCTTCACACCGTGCATTCAGTTTTCCGTGAGCTGCACTCATTTCATGGCGGCAGAAAAATGGCCTCCATACCAGAGGAGGTGTTAAGCTTGCCCTCTAAAGCTGGAATGGCGGAAATTTATTTAAGGTGATGTGTTCAAATTGAAAATCTCCCCACAAATCAAGAAATCTGCTGCATTTATGGACTGCTCTCGCTTTTATTTCTTCCTGTGTGTGGAGACTTTGGAAGGAAACTAAAATATAATACTGAATCATCACCCCTCTTTATTTGAGAATTTGAAAATGCATGCCACTTAAACACAAAGCCGGGTTTTCTCCACAGTGTTCCTCGGATTCTCCTTTGAGAGAATCGTCTGACCTGATGTCAGCCGGAAGACCAACATGCGGCCTAAACTCACTGGTCTGTTAGTATTGATTTTGTGTTGCAGTGGGATGAAGGTGGTGGTGGGAGGGTCATTGTCTTCAATTAAGCCGTACCACATCAGTAAATCACACAAGATTTGGCCTTTGACCTTTGCACCTCTCTCTGGCTTTTGTGCCATTCTGGTCACCATTTCGTTTTAACTGTCACCGACAGCTAATATGCCAGAACTGGAGCCACAGCAAACAAATAACAAATGTTTAAGCTCGATTTTTCATTTTAAACCAGAAAAAAAAAAAAAATCGCAAGTTTGATTGATAGGTCCTAATAATTTATTGTGCAGTTTCAAGTGTTTCATGTTGCATTGCACACCTTAACATTTTTACAATGTATTTCAAAAGCCAGATGGGGGGGAATAAATAAATAATAATAATAATAATAATAATAATAAACTATTTTAGCCAACTTCAGGTCACTATTCAGTTTAAACTTTTAGTAGGATTAACAGCAGACCCGTTCACTATAACATATCTCACATCTAAAGTCTTTGTCCTGTATTTACCTTTAAATATGGACTTTTTTCTCAATACAGATTGAAATGATATCAGACATGTGTCACTGCTTTTGAAAGAGTGTGATCCATATGCAACGTAAGAGAACGTCACATGTGGCGTTACATTTATCATTTATAAATAAATTGACCAGATTTATGCCCTACAATTACTCACGCATTGACCTTTTATTTAAAATGTGTTCTCTGACATTTTGACTGAAGCCCTGAGGACATTTGATCCCTTTTTGTCTTGTGACTTTGTCTTGAGACTCCCTTATATTCCGATTATAAACTTGCAAATATTATGGAAATATTTGATTAGGGTTATGGATGGGTTAGGAACGTTTTGTAAAGTTATCTTGCATATGGCACGTGTGGTTTTATAACCAGAATTTGGAAATTCACAAACAGCTTAAACTTTTTAAAACAATAATAAAAAAAGAATAGATTCAGGTCTCTATTTATTTTTATTAATATTATTAATTATTAGGCTAGTAGGCTATACACCACCAGATGCATGCAGGTTTCTACAAAATTGTGTGTATGGCCTAATTCTCCCGTAACAGTGTAACAGGCCAGAGAGATTTTTTTTTTTTTTTTTTTTTTTTACAGTAACTTATAAAAGTAAACATCTCGCATCTCGATTTTCGTCTGTTCAACTTTTGCTGGACGTCTTCTGAACATGCTCCTGAACTTGTCATCCACCGTCTCTATTTATTACAGCATGCAGGTCTGCTGAGAAGCGTGTGCAGGTGGTCACACTTGGTGCGGCCCGAGGCGCAGGACGGAGAACGCCCTGCGGTGTTTGCGCAGCAGCAGTCGGATCTTGTCGTCGTCGGAGTCGGGGTCCAGGGGCTTGTTGTACTCCTCGTCCTCCACTTCGTTCTCCGAGGCCTCTCCGCCCTGCCCCGCGTGGGTTGCCTGCGTGGAGCTCGGCTCCGAGGCGCTCTTCTTCCTCCACTTGGTGCGTCGGTTCTGAAACCACACCTGCAACACAACCGCTGCCGTTTAATTTCCGTGAGTCTGGACGAGTGAGTTTGCTTTGATAATGTGGAACGGTATGTGATGTGACACGTGAGTTACTTCAAAACAGGTAGCCCTGCATAACACACCTTTTCTCATAAACTCCTTAAATAGATTTCCACTTTATATTCTTTCACTTCTTGGAAAATGGAAAATATTTCTGCTGCAGTTTTCTAAAGAAAACCTAACCACCATGGTACAACACAACTGCATACATATAACTAAAATTAACAGAAGTTATGAAATATATATATAACATTATCTAAGTACGTTGTAACTCACAAATGCACAATTTAACAGCAGTGTACCATCAGCTCTACCTTGACTTGTGATTCGGTCATTCCCAGAGAATAAGCCAGCCTGGCTCTCTCTGGCCCGGCCAAGTACTTGGTCTGCTCGAAGGTTTTCTCCAGAGCAAATATTTGATGTCCACTAAACGTTGGTCTGGTGTGTTTTTTCCTGCTCGACATCTCCACTACGGGGCCGCCGCCTGGAAATATCAGAGCAGAAAACAGTACAGGGGTTGAATGTTTGTCTTTGAGCATTTTTGTGACCTTTCCTGCTTTCCTGATATTTCTTTTGTGACTAAGCAGATGAGGTCTCCACGGGCATGTTGCAGTGCTCTGATTCAGTTAATCGTCTGATAATCCACTGATAACTTTTACTCAGGATCATCCATAAATCATTTCTGCACCTACATTCTATAAATGTTCAGCTAAATGTTTGCAATGTGACATAAATTTTAAATAATAATAATATCTCATTAAAACAGTTTCAGATAATAAAGTCAAATCCAGCATCCAGTACTTGATATAACTGAGTTATGACGCCATAAACTTTATATCTGGTTTTCTGGGTATTTCTTCCATCTCTAATGTGTAACATCTCTAGTTGCATCCTCACAGACGGACACAGGGAAGTTGCACTGTGTTGATGAGCTGGATGCTGAGGCCACTCTGCAGTATTTCGACTCACTGTTGGTGCACTGCTGCCTCCCTCCTCTCCATTCACAGCTGCTCTCTGCCCAGCAGCTCACATTGCGAGCCTTCATTGGGCACTCTCCGCCGGGCTTGGCGAAGCCGCCCAGAGAGGAGTTGTAGTCTCTGTTATAGTACACGGACGCGCTGGTGACTGAGGGGCCGAAGCCCCCCATGGTGGAGTATCCGGACAGCAGGGTGGTGGTGCCCGGGGAGCCCATCCCCATCATGGAGCGGCTCAGGATGTCGCTGATGCCGTGAGGCGTCCCCGGCTGCAGCTGGCTGTTCAGGCCCGGGTTGAGCTTGTAGAACGAGTTGGGCACTGAGTACTGGCACACAGGTGCCTTGAGATCTGAGGGGAACTGGTTCAGACTGTTGTTAAACAGGAAGGAGCCCTGGATGTTTGGATCCATGGGAAGTACGTGACTCAGTAACACATCCAGTAAGATCCAAGCACGGAAGATGGTCGATGGACAAGAGAGGAGGTTTCTCTCCCACAGGCGACGTCTGGATTTGAGAGCACACGCTCCACTTCCAAATATTCAAACAATTAAGAGCACAACAGCGGTTTTATCGTAGTCCCTGTTGTCTGTCAAACTGTACCACATCAGAGACAGTGTAGCAGCAGATGAACTTCACTCTCGCCTTTCACCTCTTCTCATCCAAGGTTTGTTATGTGGTAACTCCATATCTGAAGTGTCAGGCGAGCCCTCTGGACACAGATTTCGGTCTTCTCCCAAAGACGTATGTTTCACTGGCTCTCTGCTCAGAAATAATAAATAAGCACTATCTGGAAATGCGGTGGCACCTTGATAAAGATAGGCCCCATTAGAATGCAGCCTGGGATTGGCCTGGGTCTCACAGCTTTAATGGCTTTCTATTGGCTCCGCGCTGGAAGCCAAGCCTTTTATTGGAAGGCAGCAGATTAATGGTGTTTTGAACAGGTGGAGTGGGAACAAGTTGATTTTTTGATGGCCCGCCATGTCTGACCAAGAGTGGTGCAGCTGGAGTGCACAGAGGAGGAGGAGGAGGAGGAGGAGGAGGAGGAGGAGGAGGAGGAGGAAAGGAGCTCTCTTTCCAGGTTGAATACTTGCATACCAGATAAATATATGTATATGTATATGTATATCTGTCTATCGATCTAGATAGATAGATGAATAGAAACACACACACACGCGCACACACACACCCACACACACACACACACACACACACACACACACACACACACACACACACACACACACACACACACACACATATATATGAACAGCTCTTGAGGCGTTCCCATGTCTGCTGTGTTCACTACCCATCGACCTCTCCCCCAGATGACTTATTGCAGCTCTTGTTCTGACAGACAGTCATCAGAACCCACACATGTGCTCACAGACCTGATGTGTCAACTTGCAGGACTTAAAGGATCTGCCGCTACCGCCTTTGTGCCAGATACCACAGCACGCCTTCATGAGTCTACTGGAGTCTATGGCTCAAGAGGTCGGGGCTGATTTGGCAGCAAAAGGAGGATGTACACAAATGTTATGGCTGATCGGTGTAAATGAAAACAGAGTTTCAAGTTAATTTCAAACACCTCTCCATATTTGCATATCCTTCAGTTTTAACATGGCAAACACCACTTCTCATTTAACTATAAACTATTAGTATTATTAATGTATGCTACTGATTTCTGTTGCAGAAAATGCACAACTGTTTAATGTTATTGTCATTTACTGTAAAAGCAAACCAAAAAACAAAAAACAATGCAATAAAATACTAGAACTCTGGTACTCTGGAACTATGGTTATGTTTGTGGTCTAGGCTTTATTCTTTATGTCTCTACTTTATTACGTATTTTTATATGAGGGTAGGTTGTAAACTTTCCAGTCTCTGTCTAATTGTCTCCGGAAGTAATGAACACAATGATAGAGCGGCATGTCTGTGACTCAATCTGCAGAGTTTGGTTTCATTATTGCAACATCCTTACAACTATTTCCTGTCCCTTTGTCTTGAAGACGGTCGCTCTCTTTCCAGTAAGTCACATGACCCTTGTTTTTGTCCTCATGCTTGGGTTTTTTCTTTCTACTCCTTTCAGCATTGAGCACTGAAATAAGTCAGTATAGCAGCAATTGAGTTTCTGCTGTGCTTGAGGGTTTAAACCTTGTCTGTTGTACAAGTGTTAACTTTGTGTTTTTGTGCACTGGAGGACAAATAACAGTGATTAGTAGATTATGTAAAAATGATATGATGTATGTAAAATTATGTAAAAAGGACAAATGTATAACTTGAATCAGATACTTATTACAGATACCGACTCTTGTGGTATATGCATAATACTATACTGATCAGGCATAACATTATGACCACTAATATTGTGCAGGTCTCCCTTGCACCTCCAAAACAGTTGTGAGTCATCAGAGAATGGGCATGTGGTGCCGGGCCTTTGGGTCCTGGGGTTTAGGGGAGGGGCCTCTGTGGTTGAGGTTTGTTCCAGTGCATCCCACAGATACTTGATCGGTTTGGGATCTAGTGACTTTGGAGGTCAGGTCAACGCCTTGTGCTGTTTCTTTTCATGAGTTGCTCCTAAAATGTTTCGTGTGTGTGTCTGTGTCAGGCTGCATCCTGCTGGGGATGACTGCTGTCATCAAGGAGTGACATTGCTATGGGGTGTGGGTGCCAGGTCCAAAAGTATCCCAGCAAAACATTGTACTGTCACAAGATGGTCTATTCTATTCACTTCTCAGTGGTTTTAATGTTATGGCTGATCGGTGTTGTTTTCATAAGTGTGCCCTGAAGTATTTTCCAGGGCTACAGGATGGTTGGGATTTTTTTGGGAAAAGTCATATGACTGTTTCCCCTGTGGTTGGAGCGGAGCGGGTAATTTTCCAAGCATTGAAAATTGACTGTGGATCACGTCATCGTCTCGTTCAGTCACATGTTCAGTCACATGTTCAGGCCTGCCAAACAGCTTGGAGGGAAAATCCAGGAGAGGGCGACATATCTCATTTACACACTGGTTTACTACTACTACTAACTGTAAATGGGGTGATAAACTTCAGCACGCTCCCAGCACACAGTGACTTCTTTGAAATTCACAGTCATTCAAGGAAATGCTATCCAATGTTTTGGTGGGGCTTTCCATCCTGAGAAACCAACTCTTTCATTAAAAGTAGGCAAAACTGTACCTAATTTTATAAAGGGCACATTGTGCTGTTGCTCTGATAAAAACATCAACATCAATAGTAGGGTTAGCTCAGATGAAAGGAAAAGTCTGGATATTTGTGCATGCAGTGCCAGTGTTCAACACGTCACTGGGAAGAAAAAGATGCAGAGACAGAGACATATCAAAGAATTATCAGTCTCTTGTAGAGGAACGTGCACAAGCTTAAGGTGCATGTGATGTTTGTTTATTAAAGAGGATCACAAGGTGTCTACATAGAATGAAACTGAAACATTTTTGCTTGCAGTATGTCTGTTTCATATCTATACTACCCCTATAAAGGTAGAATAAAGCAGGTTAGATGACAACAGCCGCTCAACGTCCTGCCTCCGCACCACATGACCATCCCATTCTCAACTCAAGGAAAATTTCCAAAGGTTCTCCTCCCACAGCCACTCCCATTTCCCATGCGAGTCAGGGGATGTTTGTGTTTGTGAAACCACACGTGTGCCGCGTCTTTAAAGCCGCTCCTCTCCCACTTCATGACAGATCGAGCTAGACACAGACAAAGTACCACATCATTCTCTCTGCTCAGGAAGAAAAGTCTGCATCTTCAAGATGGTGAAGGAGAGCTATGGTGAGATGGTTATTTATTTATTTTTTTATTTTTTTATTTGGTTATTCTGCAAATTAAAAGTTCACTTTTGATTTCTAAAGTAAACTTAAAGATTCAGTTTTAACGGCTTAAAGGGACTAAACAGTAAAACGTGCATTTTTTAAATGTACGTTTTTTTATCTTTTGGGGAAAAAAATATTTGAATGTGTTAATTTCAAGATACAAACCTGATAACTGCATGGGAATGGTTGTTAAAACTGTTCATTTTAATCCTTAGTTTATTGCTCTAAATGTCAATTAGAAAAGAAAAATAATTCATATGAAAAGTCTTATTCATTTGTTAGTAAATGCTGGCTGATTTGAAAAACAGTTTGAAAACGAGGGAGATAAGAGCTTGATGGAATTTTTCTTGGAAACTCCGGTTCTCACCAATGAATAATGCATCAAGTCCCCGTGAGTCACACCTGCAAGAAAAATCCTCACAGGCCAGCTAGTGGTTTGAAGGATCAATTATTAATCCTAGGCGTGAATGCCAAACTCTTCCATGCTAATCAAAGCGAAAGCACAAGGCTGCTGTCCTACTTTCATTTATTAGGTTTTCACGTAAAGGTGAAAAGAAGAAAACAGCGTTAGGTGTAAATGAATTACTATAGCTAATGAGAAGGTTGACTCTATGCCACACGTTCACAGCAGATTGAGATTATTAGAATTTTGTCAGTTCAGTGACGGTAAATCAAAACAAAACCAAATGTTATGTCGAGATTTAAATGTAAGGTAAAATAATAATAATTTATTAGTTATAGTCTAAACTTCATACCAGTTTTACTACTTTACTGCCTCAGGTATGTCAGATTGTTGCTGTCTGTCAACATTGTTGCATAGGTGGAATTTGTATTATGCTCCACATGTCGACACGACTCGCTCTTCAAGATTCATAACAGTGTTTTTTTGTTCCTTCCCAGAGCTTGTGTCGGCGACGGCACACAGATGCAACCGGCTCTGCCTCGGCCCTATGACATTCCACCACCAGGCTGTGGGAGACAAGGTCCGACTCAGCGACGATGGACGCCTTGCAGAAAGGACACAGCAGACGTTCAGGAACGGCGTGGTGTTCAGCAACCGCCCCGTGAAAGTCGGGGAGAGGGTCAGTCTGAGGGTCCTGAGGGATTGCCCTAACTGGAACGGAGCTCTCCGACTGGGCTTCACTAACGTGCCGCCTCAAAACAGATCCCTGCCTCTGCCCAGCATGGCCATCCCCGACCTCACCGAAGGTTATGGACACTGGGCTGCCCCCATGCCTGACTCCTACTGCCGACCTGGTTCAGAGCTGGAGTTCTGGGTTACATCCTCTGGAAAGGTGTATGTCACCATTAACAAGAAGACTAAACACAAGCTGCTAAAAAGAGTAGATGTCACACGACCACTGTGGGCCATGATAGACATCTATGGGCAGACAAGCTCCATTTACCTACTTGGTAAGTTGAAGAACTGGAGCCACATGATATTGCTTGCCCTGTCTTATCCAGCTGTGTTGCATGATTCCTATGAAATACATAAAATGATAATAGATTTTTGTTTCTGCAGGCTCAGAGAAAAAGAACTTTTTTTACAGTCGAAGATCCTGCCCTGCACCCCTCCCTGAACCTGATGCTGGAACCCCCCCCCCAAGAAACCCCGATCACTACATCCCCTGCCTTGACAATGACGTCTCGGACGGTAAGAAAGAATCCCTCCAGCCAGTGCTCTCAGATTTCACATGCACACTTGCAATCACCTAGAAGCAAACCTGTATCTGACGTCTTGGATTTGTGATTCCTCTCCTCCGCTAACAGATCAGGGCTGTGTGGTGTGCATGGTGAAGGAAGCCAAGATCACACTGCCCTGTGGTCATCGCTGCCTATGCAACGCCTGCACCTTCGAAGTGTTGCTGCAGTTCGGCACCTGCCCGCTGTGTCGGCACGAGATCAGGTCCTTCAGAGGAGGCGAGGAGGTGTGTTGGTGAGGCACCAAGGCAGCCATCGCCAGACACAAGCTAACGAGTGACTGTAACAGCAAAGACACTGTATGGCACTGGGTCCAGGTGCAGCGGCCCAACAGTTGGGGATCTTGGGCCCTGTGAGCACTCTGTCCCTGGCCGAAATCCAACTAGGAAATTTTGTTGCACGTTTTTCACCTCGCTTTTCCTTGATATGTGAACAGTATGTTACGCAAGATAACACTGAGATATGGAATGTGAAGTTATGATCATGCCTGAAATGCATAAGGCTTGAAAAAACCTGAAATAAATAGAAAAAAGTAAAATATTAATTGCACTCACAGAAAAAGTGCAATAATATTTAAATTGTACAGTATATTTGTCTACTGGTCAATGTATTATTTTTGTAAAGTATGTTTGTCTGAAAATCATGTTGTATTATATTGATTGTTAAAACAAAAATAAACTGTTATTTTCACTGCCAGACTTTCAGTCATTCTTATTTTAGCTGAATGTGCTGTTAAGCTGCAGAATAAACACACCGCTGTCTAGATGACACGTGTTTCAGACTATGTGAACCGTGATTATAGTCTGATTGTCTGACTGATTGTCGAGGGCTTTCTCAAGTACCAAGAACAAACCGTTTTGAAAATAAAGGACGGCTTTTAGATGTAAGAGCAGATTCCCCTGCGGATTTTGGAAACAGAAAATGTGTCGCATTAGCACGTGTCAGAAATCAGATGAGCAGGCAGAGGTGCATACGGCACGGTTGCAGGGCAGATAAAATGAGCCTTGCTAATCATTGCTCAGCTGATGGCTACCACTGATTGAGGTGCCAGTTAATCAATCAACACAGCTACTATATCTTAATGAGTTAAAGTAAATGTTTATATTGCTGTTATTCCCCTACTTAGGACATCCTTCTCCGGGTGTGAAAGTTCAACTATCAGTGAGTTTCACTGTTACTTGTTTACAGTTCCACCAGTTTCATTGCACTTATGTGTTTGTTGCAAACAGATTTTTACAATCACAGCAAAGTAAATGAATGACAGCGGTGGTTAAAATGAATCAAGGTGTTTATTAGTTTGACCTTGATGTTGCTGATGGTGCAAGAAATTGCCACCCTCAGCTTCCAAGGGTTTGTCATTTCTTTATTCAGTAGTAGACTGTTTAGCTACTGGTTTGCCACATGTGAGTCAATCAACTCTGGATCGCACCTTTCTCTTGGACAGATCCAGGGTGTTTTAGGTGGCTGAACCATCCTGACAGGGGCGAAAAAGCACCTCAGCAGCAAAAAACGCTGTCTTTGTCCTCGCTTAGAAAGTAATGACTATGCGATCCAGAACTGTACACTTCATACCAACTCTACTTGTTATGCTTGTACAGCGAGGTTCGTTGAGTTCTTGCTCTTGTATTTCGCACATAAGAAGTACTTTCAGACTTCTACTTCCTTATGAACACACCAATGGATGCATCTCTGTCTACGGATATGATACCAAATTACAATCATCTTCCAGATTTTAATGTCAAAGAGAACATAGCAAAACACGATGTAAGCCCTTTATTTTGCAAAAGTTGTTTCGTTAATGTGTTTTTATTTTAAAGAGTGTGGTTTGTCGTTCTGTTGGATTGCACTGTGCTGCACTGACACATCTATGATCTATTTATTTTGACAACACAATTTCAGTCTGTGGGCTAGGCTAAACAACGGAAACACTTTTGTGTTAAATTCAATACAGTTTAAGAGCGACTAGATACTCCAAAAACAATCACACATTTCAGTTACCACATTTCTTTCTCAGTTTTAACGTAAACTGAACATTACAAAGGCCGTGACAAAGGATTAAATGCACCACTGTTATAACAGAATGCATTAGTTTGCACTAGTGTACCTAATGTTTTGGCAAGTGAGTGGATTTACGCTAGAATTTTCTTTGCATTAATGCAAAACATTCTGCATGCTTTCAACCAGGTGCTACAACAGACCCGGCTCCACTCCAGGCTGACTGTGACTCTGGCGATCTGCCTGTGTCTCTTATAACCCACACAGTTCTCCTTTGAACCACGAGGACACTTTTGTTTGAAACTTTGTTAGCTGCTTCCAGGTTTTAGGGTTATAGGTCAGACGTGCAAACCTCATACGCTATCAGATCACTGATGGAAAAGACTGCTTGCAACCTGGACTGATGACTTACAGTCGGTGTGCTTTCTTGACATAAATAGACTGACATATACAGGTCTGATGTAATCTGCAGGTTTGACCTGGAAAGGAATTGACTGCATCAGAGCAACAAAGACGAGTCCTGTGCAGCATGCGTTCTTCAAGTGTACATATATACCTACATAAGTGTGTCGAGTATGATATGAATCTAACCTACATACATGCTCCAATTTCAGTCAATAGCTTTCTAACCAGCTTTACAGCCTGCAAAAAACATGCTGGTAGTAATGATGGATTGCATGTTTCATTTAATCTAATATAATACACAACAATATATGTGTGTTTGAATGCAATAACTGTGAATGCAATAAGTGTTTTTGTTAGAATTTATGCTAAAAAACAAACCTAAAAAAAAATTCTGTCTAATGTTGTGACAATAACTCTGGCGGCATCTGTCTGTGCCGCTTGGTAAAAACTATGATCGCCACAGTTCTCCTTACCACCACTGGGGGGCAGTGTGGTACCATTTATTATAGGAAAGTCAATTGCAAAACAAAGTCTGTAAAAGTGAAGTAAGAGAATATTTTGGGCGCTGTGGTCATTGGTTTTTGGAAAATGCTCCCTAGTTTGGAGATATAGGTCAGCAGTATGACTCCACTGATTAGCACCGTGAGTCTTCTATGCTGTTAGACTACAGATGGAAAACCGATTGCAGCTGCTACGTGTTTCTCAGCTGTAACAAAGATTCAGAAAAGTCTTTGCTATCTTTAAACAGTTTATTGCTCGTCCGGATGTTAGGTTTTAAGGAGTTGACATGCTTATTTCCAGGTGCCACCATGAGAATGGACTAGAAAGGTGTGACCTTTGGTTCCAGATCTCGCTGCCACCCTGTTAAATATTTACCTTGGCTGGCAGTGGCAAGCTCCTTCTGAACACAGGGTGCAGGAATCTTCCGGGCGCCTGTAGGCGGGAACGGACGGATAAATCCCTCAGGAGCTGAACAGAAGCTCCCCATTTGCTCAGAAAGTGAAAAGAAAGCGCAGCTAATCTACATGATTACACTTTGCCGCCATGTGTGTAAGTTGGGTAAGCGGGGCCTGGTACTGGAACAGAACATGGAAATACTGATACGTGTCTGAGCGTTTGCACGTGTGGGGGGCCTTGGTGTGTTCTGCACGTGTGGAAATTTACTGAGGAAACGCAGCACAGATGGGGCTTGCAAAGTGACAGGTGAGCAGATGATCTGTGGCACCTGGATCTCGTAGAAAGTGCTCCAGACCGTCGTTTGTGCTTCATATGAATGTGACAGGCAGGACATCTAAAGGCCTGAGACGGTGAATAGACCGCGCTATTATAATATGTGTGTCACTCAGGCCCGTTTATTGAGATGGCTCTAGAAATCGCCTCCTCTTCCCTTAGCACGTTAGACACTGGAGGGTGGTTCCACCGAGCCTGTGCCTGTATGGGAATCTCTATTATTTCCAGCTGTGGATGGAAACTATTACTGAGCGCCTTCTCCCTGATGAGCTTTAAACACACACATGACAAAAACACACACACACACATGTGCACGCCTACGGACTCCCAGTCAAACATTCAGACCCACGCTGAATCATTCACCAAAGATAAAAGACAGCCTGTTAGAGAATGAGAGAAAGGGAGGGAGAGGGAGAGAGAGAGAGAGAGAGAGAGAGAGAGAGAGAGAGAGAGAGAGAGAGAGGAGAGGAGAAGAGCAGCAGTGGTTCCCTCCTTCTTTTTCACTCACTTCCTCTCTCCGTCTGTACTGAAGAGACCTCACTGCTGGGCCTGCACTTTCCCTGTAAGTACAACTTCTGCCTCCACTTCTCAGCTGTGACTAGACCAGGGCTTGGTATCACTAGAAAGTAAATATTTAAGAAGATTAACTTTGCAGGTTCGGTCTCCACCCTGCCACTGTCTTAATAGTATTTAATATAAATTCTGATCTGAGAAGAAGTGCCTTATCTCTGCTCTCCATCACTCAGTTTATCAATGGGAACCACCGAGGCGAGCAGGCTGTTTGTCGTGGCTCTATCATTGTTGTGACAGTGTCACCTCAGAATGTTGTCTAGCAACTACATGGGAAAGGGAGTATTATGAGGAAGACATCACCTCAGCACATGCCACCTTTTTACTGCCCGTGGTTCAAAAGATGGTTATCGTCCAACATATTTCAGATTCTGAAAGTAAGCATCAGGACCTGTGAGGGTTTCCGCCTGTCCTGGGATGTTTCTTCTCTGGACAGAAAAAAATGTTGTTTACAGCTAAAATAAACCCTGATGCTTTTGTGTTTGTTCCCGGAGACATTCCACAAGCTCTACCTCAAAGCGCAACCTGTGGTATGAATGACACATTCAGCACTGATGTCCACAGTTCCTTATCTGTCCTCCACCATTATGGCAATGTTTATTTACTCCTACAGTTATATCTCCGTTAGAGATAACCTTATCTTGTGATTTTTAGACTTGCTGTCTCTTATATGGCGAATCTGCTGGTTAAATAAAAGCCAGCGGCTATACTCATTTAGCGGAGATTATTATATAACCTTGTCAGGGTGTATTCCCTCACATGAGTCTGTAGCTGTCATGCTTTTAATGAGCTTCTGTGGTAACGCACAAGCACTGTGTGAAAGGACAGTGGTTGGTCTTTATGGCACGGCAAAGGTCTGCTGGAGTCCATCCATCTCAAGGGAGAACAGACTCAAAAGCTCGTGCACCTTCCTTCCTATCCTGATTGTCTCTGTCAAAAAATAAGTGGAGCCGGAAATGAGGAAAACCTCTTGTTTGCTTAGCGAGAGGAGACAAACATGAACAAGGATCCAGTGTGAGAGAGGTGTTGAGCTCGGGGCCAAACCTGCAATCTCCTCTTGCATGATTACCTCACTTAGCTGCAGAGTGACAGAGTGTCAGACGTGGTCACAGCGGGGTGAAAGTCTGCTCCAGCGGGACGCGGATTATGAAGGGAGCCTCCCATAGAAAGCCCGCTCTGCCCAGCTTGCCCCTCAGGTTCGACAGCTCAACCGTTTGGCAAAAACAACCCTGCGAGGAGTACAGGCTCAGTAAATGGATATCTGCCCGGAGCCTTGCTCCACCAAGCCAGACCGCTGAATTATTAAAAAAGAGCTGAGCCCTTCAGTTCCATGCTGAGGCCGGCCAGCACATACACAGAGACGTGCGCTTTAAAACAAATGGATCGACCACTTTCACGGCCCTGTTAAATGTCATTCTTTGTCTTGCTTCCAGTTTGCTGCCAGAACACAGTGTGCCTATGTGACGGCACGTGTTAGCAGGTGACTGCATCACAACGTGGACCTTGTAACTCAGCCTACCTGCTGCAGACTTAGCACTGATGCGAGCCCGTCAGCAGGATGGCTTTCAGGCCGTGCTTGTCTTTAGTGGCAAGAAAATCGACTTCCTGGCTTTGTTTGGGCAAGAAATACAAGCAAGAGAGGCAGAGCAGGAACTTCAGAATGTGCTCATTACCTTTTCATGTTTGTTGGCTCCATGATTTGATCAACCGTTCAACCATCCAGTCCTCAGAATTTGAATGACTTATCTGCTACTTTGAATAATTTCAGCCTCTGAATATTTCCTTTAACCTTGTCATCCAAATGTATTTCTGGTGTGTGTGTGTGTGTGTGTGTGTGTGTGTGTGTGTGTGTGTGTGTGTGTGTGTGTGTGTGTGTGTGTGTGTGATCGTGATGGGAAAATTAGTCGGATTTGTGCTGTCAGTGGCTGACTGCGTGGAGTAGAGTAATGACCCTGAAACACTTCCAGAGCTGTAGGAACAGAAAGAGCTTCTATTCTCCCTTCGTGCCTTTTGGCTAGCCAGAGACCTGGCCTTTGCACACACACACACACACAAAAGAAGAAGAAGGCCTGGGAGAGATAGAGTTAGAGGGGGGGCATCGTGGAGTCGCTGGACATGTCTGGGAGGTGGAGGTGATGAACTGTTTGCATTCCCCTTCGGTTAACCCTGCTCTGTGAAATATCACCTTATCACAACAATAGAGCTCCTTCACTGAAGGAGGTGCCCCGAACTGACAAGCCAAGAGCAGGGTGCCTTTTGAACGGGGGCCTGAAGTGGGTTGCTATGGCGATGGCTGTCAACCGGGAAGTCCTCCGCGGAGGCAGGCAGAACGAGGGCTGGGAGCAAGTGAGAGAGAGAGAGAGAGAGAGAGAGAGAGAGAGAGAGAGAAAGAGATTGTGTGTCCTGACCAGTTTCAAGAGTCAGAGAGAGAAAGTGCAGAGAAGGTCTGCTGTGTGGTTTCAATGTGCGACTCAGGCAGACAGAAAGAGGCGTGAGTTGCTGCCGCTTTGAAGGTGAGTACACTCGTCTCACACGGGAGCACAGATTTAAATCTGATCTCAGACTCTGCGGCTGTATAGGAACTTAAGTCTGTTTTGCAAGTGCGGCTTTTTAAGGTTGAGTAACCTGTCTGACTGCTCAAGGATTACAAGCTGCTCCACAGGATTAGTTCCTCAGGTTTACCCAGGACTACGGTGTCTTTGCCGCGTACCTGAAAACAAGGCTGTGATCGGTGGAGTTTTGATGTTGATACAGACTACGGGAGTTGGCGGATTGACCTTTTGAGCAAGCGGAGGGAAAAACAGCTGGAGAGAGAGAGAGAGAGAGAGAGAGATTGTGGGCACTGTTTCCCAACATGTCAATCCACATTGCTGTGCCCAGTGGTTAAGTGTGCACTGGTACAGCCAGGTGAACTCCACAGAGTCAGAGGAAATCAGTTGTTGTGCCAGAATACCCCCCGATCCTGCCACAGATATCAACCCTGAAGGCCCCAGCGCTGTCCAGGCACCACTGGAGCCTCTCCTTACCGTCAGAGAGATTTCCACGGCCGCCCCTGACTCCCTTTGTGATATTACTGGGGGTCTAGCTGTCACTGCTCACATCCACCGGCCACACCCAGAGTTGAAGATGCAGCATGACAAGCATGAGGATTTGTAGATTTTTTTTCCCCCTTACTGTGCTCCGAGAGTGACTGTTCTCGTGTGCTGTCTGGCCGATTTTATGTGCTCTCAAAAGGGGAATTATCTTTATTGATGTGAAGTGTGTTTGTTGTAAGAACAAATGTGATAAAACCAAACTACTTTGACTCGTTTAGTGCTGAGGGAGGCTGTGATTTATCCCCTTGGAGCTTCTCCTGGGAACACATTGCCAATCCATTGACAAGAAGCATGCAGACTCCTCCTGTTGCTCAGGCTGGAGGAGCACCATACAAGGCGGTGAAATACTTCCCCCCTGATAAATGTGTGCATCCCCCAATAACTGCATATCATAAACTTGCGGCACCAGGACCTTGTATGGGCTCCGTCCTGCACTTCTGTGAAGTTGCAGAAGGGCAGCAGGGTTGTGCGATCAACCTCACAGTCGTGATCCCTCACATAGCTGCAGAGTGACTCATTTCACATGTTTAGAAATAAATGCCTGATTTATTTACTCAGCAAATGTGCTTGTAATTGCCATCCCGACACTTTTTAAGGCAGGATTTCTTGTGTTTTAACGGCCCCCTTACGTAACTGGCTGGGCAGCTGTGTACGTGCAAAAGGGTGATAAGGCTTTGTCTGTCTGTCAAGTCGGTGGACAGGTTGCAGTAATACTCAGGAAATAAACACTTCGTTAGTAGATCAGGATGTCTTTACACTTCAGGAGCACTCAAGCTGAATAGTAATCAGTGGTCTGAGGTCAACCTCAAAGAAAGAACACCTTAAGCTAATATTGATTCTTCAGTTTGGTTGGTTTTCCTCAGATACAGGACTCCCATCGTCAGACTTCACTTCTTCTCACCTGAAGTGGTCAATGATTAACCCAATATTTTGGCCTCGATACCCTGCGCACACAAACAGGAGACAAGACTTGCGCTTATGCATGGATCAGATATTAAGTCACAATGTTTTAATGACTTTATTTCAGTCCTTTCTGCCTGATTAATAAGCATATTTAACATATGGACAGTTTTTTATTGGAATAGGAGGAGGAGGTCATTGTGGGTCAGGGTCTTCTCAGAAAGACCTGGTCGCATCATTTTGGGGAAGACACAGAAAATGTGATGACTAACGAGCATTTAATCAGTTGTGTGAACTGCGTGATTTAGGGTTTTGTCTTGTCACGCAACTTTTAAGGTTTGCCTGGTATTAATTGTACTAATGCTGTGCTGCTACTACCTGCAGCGGAGACCTTCTATTGTGATTCACAGGAACCACTGGGGTGTGGTTAAGTTCATTGACCTCGTAGCTGCTGAGCACGTCTGCTCGGGCTCAACAATTTCGGAGAAAAGTCATCTGCTCTCTTAAGTTGGGGTAAAAAGGAGAAGTAATCCTCGTGCTTGTTTTCTCGGTTAATTCGCAGCAATGTTTCATTTTGAGTGTGTGTGTGTATACAGTATACAGTTTAACATCTGCCTCTGCTTCCAGAGACCGGATGAGCTTCCTGGGGACAGAGGCAGAGATCTCATATCATTTCAATCCCCCTGATTCTCATTCTCTGAGTTCTCGGTTACTCTGTCCTGGACTGAATATAAAAGAAGGAGCAGAGGAGAATTCAGCAAATATGGAAATGGGGTGTTGAGAAGGCTTGTCTAAAGCAGGACATCATCTCCTCATCTGAGGTGCACATGGGCCTTTTATGGCTCTGTTTTCGTTTCATCCCAAAACTGATCCGGTTGTAATTATGTTCCTCACACCTAGCGGGGGTTGAACTTTTAAACACGTGGGCTATAACTTTTAACTATTTTACCGAGGACCATCAAGGCGTTCAGACGCCGACTGCTCTAAAGCCCCGTCTCTGAGTTTGTAGGTGCCTCCTGTCTCAGTAATTACATAAGAATGCACTTCAGAGCAAAGCCAAAGAGAGCCAAACTTCTGGACAAGGTTTTTTCTTGCTAGATATCAACACAGTTTTTTCCTTATTAGGTAGGACCACGTTTGGTGCTCTCGAACGGGGAATGCGTGTGGTGCAGGAGGATTTCTGCGTTGGGTTTTCTCTCCCCTGAGAAATGAGACATGGTGTTATGACTTGAGCTTACTCATCAGGAAGCCACATTGGTGGAGAAGGATATTTAAGCTCTTCGGCTTTTCAGTGGAGTGTGTCAACATTTAAGAAATACGGTGAAAAACCTAAAGTGGTCGATGGTTCAAATAAGTCAGATTGGAATTCAGAGATTCAGGAATCTGTTGAGCTGACTTATGGGAAATGTAGCAGTGTGTAGCAGTGCCCACGCCTAGGATTAAAATTCAGGATGTTGACATTTTCCCATGGACCTTTATAGAGCTACAATACTGAACTGGCTGACTGTGGATTATCTTGTAAAATGATTTGGTAAAACACAAGGATATGATACAGGATGACTGTCAAGGGTGTGTTTGTGTTGAAAACCGAATGACAGAAATGAATGGAAAAGGAGCTGATGTGTTCCCTTTTCGGAGATTCAGTTGAACATTACTCATCAGCTTTTAAAGTGTCTGCTTCAGGAAGACCAGGAGTAAAAACCCATCAGCATGTCAAACACACTGCAAATGAGATTACTGTGAGCCATTATTTGTACGTGCGGCTTATTAGCGTCCGTTTCCATTGTCGGATGGATAATCAGCTGGCTGTGATTGCTTTGTGGGATAACAAGTCATCTGTCATGCTCTGACCTTAATGGTGTTGTTGAGGACACGATCCCCTGGCTCCCATCTTCTCCTTGTTACGCAACGCATCTTATTTGGAGCTGATGACTCATGATGAGTGACACTGTTGTCTGGAAGCTGGGACGTTGACTCTGTCACTGCATGGCCTCTGCTCTGTCTCATAACCATGTGCACGGAGACACAGGGAGCTTATGTCTTTCTTCACTACAATGGCTATAGACTCTAATGTTCAGCTGCAAATGGCGCATGGAAAACTCATTAGCACAAATTGTGCTGGCCAGCATTCAGAGCGTAGTAGCTAGTCTGGCTCGCACTTGGTCATTACTTTCTTGCCAAGTTACAAAGCCGCAACGTTTCGTATAAATCCTTACCGTTTCTATCTCCTGTTTCTATTCACTCCTGATAAGACCTGTTTTTAACACAGCCTATGTTCACAAGGTTTTAGAATTGGTTTGCCTTTGCAGAGGCTTTCAGGGATCCGGGGCCGTAGAGAGGCTGCGGTTTCTATGCTTACACTGTTATTATGGACCATTTAGCCACTATAGGTGCCTGCCTCATTCAGGAGCGGAAATGGCCTCCCCCTCATTCTCAGCATGCCTTTGATGTGGATCACCAGTCCTAATCTGTTAGTCTGAGGTGCAACTGATTAGGAGCCACTCTCCGCTCTCAGTAGCCGTCCTTCTCCATCATCCAGTTACGGCACTGAATGGCTGGGAAGAGAAAGGCGGGCTTGTGAGTCACACTCATTGTTTTGGGTGGGTTTTCCTTTGGAAAGTGGGTGACGCTTACTTTCCCACTCTCTGGAATACTAGTGGGATGGGATAATGGAGCAGCTGTCAGGGCTGTGGATTTATGACAGGGAGGCCTGGTGTTACCCCCACACACAAGTGGAGATACCAAGGGTTAAAAGGGGCATAATTCAGAATATGAATGAAAGAAAAAGAAAGAGATATACAATACTTGTATAAAAGATTTGTGTATTTCTGTTGACGTCTGTGCTGCAGTCACAGCTTTGAAGCTCGGCTTTATGTTGGAAAGGTCACACATGTCTGTACAACGATCAGGATTTAACTTGTTTATAAAGAAGGACTTAAAGTTATTGAGATTTGTAATCCATCTGCTCTATCAATTACGCACAAAAACTCAGGTTCAACGTTGTGTGGCTACATTTCTTTTGTATTTTTGCCAAAGAGTTGGGAAATATTTAAATACAAACTCAAATAAAGATGTTGTTTGTCTTCACAGGTAATTTGGATGCTGGGCACAGGAATTTCATAACAGTCACACAAGGACCATAACAGATCACATGCAGTCTCAGGTAAAGCCATACATTTAATTATGCTAAATATTAAGAATTCCAGCTGTTAAACAAATGCTACTGATATGAATAAGCGGGTGCAAAAAAACCCTCAATAATGTGACAAGTAAGTCCAGTCAGGTGTCATAGCAACATGCCTCTGGTCCAGCCATTAGCGGGAGGCATAGGGGCTTTCCCATGACCCCTGGCAACCGCACAGAGAGGAGCAAAGCACCTGATTCAAATACATGGTGTTCTAATAGAGGGGTTACTCTGACCATCATGGACCGGGGCAGTAAAAAGATCACTATGGAGACCACTGCTGGACTTTGAGGTTGACACCGACGACCCCGTCCCAACCTCTCTGGCCCCAGCTCCACCCCCTTGATGGAGAATAGGGAGGGCTGATGAATAGAGAGTTAATGGGCTCATAATGGTCCTCTCCTGTTTCAGTGCCCCCACTCTGCACCTTCAATGAGGCCTTTCTGCAGTTGTGGCAAGAGAAATGATGAAGTGGGTGGAACACCACTTCCCACTGCTAGTGCTTTAAATAAATTAGAGGTCTTTTCATCAGCTGCTCCCCCACAGAGGGCAGTTATTCTCTGGAGAGTGGATGGGCCGCTAACAAGTTCACATGACCTCCCATGCAGTGCGTTGTTTACCCATGGCCAACAAGAGGACATGACAGGAGCAGAGTTCACGCATTGTTTTCATTCATACATATTTCTTATTTCCTCTGTGTTCAGCAAAGCGCAGGAATGGTTGGAGATGCAAATGGGTCCCGGATCGTTTTCTCCGGGGCGCCTGGAGTCCCTCCAAGTCAGCACATCCTAACGTCTCCAGAGCTGACCCATGAGGTGGTCATCTCGCCTGGACTCCCTACGCCTCCTATGAGTCCTTTTCGCTCTGCCAGACTGCCATCGGGAGAGTTTAAGGCAAGTGAGATGTGCCGAAATAGCTCAGTTGGGGAAGCATTAGACCGAAGATCTAAAGGGCCTGGGTTTTGGCAAATGGTGATGTTTTGGGCGGCTGTGGAATAGTGTTTCGATAAGCAACTTTGGAACTGTAAGAAGTAGTTGCAAGCATCTAAGATGTCACCATTTCATTTGTGCTCAATTTTAACGGGTTAAATGCAGAACAACTTTCTTATACTGTATGTGTGTGCATGTACACTGCCTGGCCAAAAAAACAAGTCACCTCCTGGATTTAACTAAGCAAATAGGTACAAGCCTCCTATTGGATAATTACTGCATGGGTGATTATCTTTCAGCTGGCAACAAGTTATTTAACCCCCACTGATGCAATGAGTAGCTTCTCATTTCTTAAACAACCATGTCGAAAGACGCATCCCGTGGTCGTAGAAAAGATGTCAGTCTGTTTGTGGAGGATCAGGGTAAGAGAGAAGCAGATGACGTGATGCACCCATCATGCCTAGTGTCTACTGCACAAGCCTGTGGGGGCAGTGCTATGATCTGGGTTTGCTGCAGTTGGTCAGGTCTAGGTTCAGCAACATTATGTTCCCCAAAGAATGAGGTCAGCTGACTACCTGAATATACTGAATGAGCAGGTTATTCCATCAATGGATTGGTTCTTCCCTGAGTGACAATGCCAGGATTCTTCAGGCTCAAATTGTAAAAGAGTGGTTCAGGGAGCATGACGATGGATTGGCCACCACAGAGTCCAGAACTTATCCCGACTTAGAATCTTTGGGATGTGCTGGAGAAGGCTTTGCACAGTGGTCAGACTCTCCCATCATCAATACGAGATCTTGGTGAAAAATGAATGCAACACTGGATGGAAATAAATCTTGGAAAACTATGCCACAGTGAATGCATGCTGTAATCAAAGCTAAAGGTGGTCCATTGAATTATTAGAGTTGTTTTTTGGTGGCGACTTTTGTTTTTGGCCAGGCAGTGCATATGGCAAACAAAGCTGATTTGATTTGCAATACCCTGGAGGTTGTGTTAACAACATGTCTTTGAGTGAGTGGAATTCAATAAACAAGTGCTCCTCCCTGTGGAAAAAATGAAGCATCACATGTTATGCATCCAGCCACGGACATGCTTCTAAACCCAATGCTGAAGTTACGTTACTCTGAAATGTTTGTGCTTGGACTGATTTACACGTTTCTGCTCTTCTCCAGGCGTCTGAGCTGAATGGAGGAGGCCCAGGAACTCTCAGCTTTGGATCCTACTATGGACCCTCGCAGTCATATGGTAAGACAATACTTTATCACACCTGGGCATCTGTGCAGCTAAATATCTAAATAACTAAATAACTAAATAAAAGTTTGGAAATATATAGTTCTCAGGTTCAAATTAAAATGAAATAAGACTGAAATGATCATTGGTGTGTAATGTTATGAGCTCAGAAAGGTAATATTTCTATTCACTCGCTAGTGAAGCTGTTGTAGACATTTGACAGTAACCGAATTGTTAGACATTATGTTTAAGTGTAAGTGTGTGATTAAATAAAAGAGCAAAAAGGAGTTCAATAGTGAGCAGCCTGAGTAAATTGTGTATGTGGCAGCAAAAGTCATGGGAAGTAGAAAAGCTTGATTTTTTTATTTTTTATTTTGGAGGGTTTGAAATGACATTTTTACTTGCAAAATAAGAAATAAAAGCAGAAACCAGTCATAAATGAAAGCATAATTAGTGCAATCTTGCTGCTGTGACTGTCACTCAGGTGGGATTCCAAACGGTGTCCAGGGCGTTACCACTTTACCACACAGCTGGACCCCCACCAGGGAGGAGAGGCTCATCAAGTTTTCCGGAATCGGTCCAGTGGACGAGTCCGGGATGCCCATCGCCTCCAGATCAGTAAGACAGACAGCATTTGTTCCAGCTGATGTGTTTTATTTTACAGCATATTCATAAGTCAGGTTGATTTACTGTCTGCACCTCCCCTCTCTTCCTCCACCAGAGTGTAAACAAGCCCAGAGACTGGTACAAGAGCATGTTCAGACAGATTCACAAGAGGCCAGAGGGTAAGAACACTCCTCCTCCTCCTCCTTCTCTTCTCACACTCTCAGGTCCAGGGTGAATTCCTCTCCGTCGCTGCCAGGTAGAGACGATCCAGCAAACATTATTGCAGAGGCAAAATGAGACATGATGAAAGAGCCCTTAGGTCTTATGTCATTTCTGTTCATAAACTCTGACAATAATCCAGCGTCTTATCTCAGCCCCACCCAGATCTGTTCATTTGTCTCTGCTTACGTGTTGCCTAAGAGAAACAAGTTCCTGGTGATATTTCCAGTGAGTGGCACCATTGCAGGGTTGTTTTTCTTTAGACCATTTTTTCCTTTAGGGGTATTTCTTTCGCTATCCTTGTGTAATATGATTACTTATCATTCAATCTTTTAAATGCCAGATTTTAGTTTTTTTTTTTAAATAATCCTGCTGAAATATGCAGTTGCTGGACAGTACATTAACTCATGCCACGTTTGTCTGCACTTTCATTACTGTGCATGACAATAATTTGAGTAAAATCAGGTCTAGATGGTTAAACTACAAACTTCACCAGTATTGCACAAGTGAACTTCCTTGGATTTAGGTGTGGCATTTCATTGGCTTGAAACATAAAACCAGAAGTTAAGTCAAAGTAGTCATATAAAGTCATGAGTAAAGAGCAACAAAAGCAAGTCGTGTCCGATTCTAAGTATTAGTAGTAGCAGTAACTAAAACTGATCTCTTTTCTTACCAGATTCCGACACGGAGGACTCAGAGTCGTGGTCGGCTGAACGTGAGTGAATCCACCAAATGACATCATCATTTTTAACTGCTTAAAAATTTATCTGCACTGATCCTCTGATCCGCAGGGCTCCGCTTACCTGCTGGCGCGGAGGAAAGTATCGAGGCGGACGAGGAGCTCTTCAGACTAACGCCTTATGGAGCGCTGCCAGACTGGTGAGTTCACTTTGTGGGATTTGATGAAACTGCTTTAAGGTCATGGGGTGGCCGTTCATTTCCCAGCATGCACTGCAAAGACGAAAGAAAATTCATGTGTTAATCCGAGAAGAAATGACAGTAACTAAATTTACACTTATGGTAAAGTTAATAAAGTTTTAGTCATCCAGAGATGTACATTCCTTCTTGGTGGTGATAAAATAAAAAGCCCCGCCCAAGACAAAGTGAATGATGAGAATTATACGACCTTCACCTACCTAAATATCTGTAAGCTAGAGTTAGTTAGCTTAGCTTAGCACACACCTGGAAAAGAAGGTATGTTCTTCTTGTTGTCTTTTAGCTGTTTAGCTAGATAAGCTGTTTCTGAGCACTGAGTTCAGTCTTTGTGTTACGATAACCATGACTGACTTCATATTTTGAAGACAGAGATGAAAGTTTATCATCTAAATCTTCATGAGAAAGTGAAATCTGTGAATTTCCCAACGTGTGAATGTTGCTTTGAGCTTTACGTTACTCCCTTGGCACTAAAAAAGTTTGATACTTATTTCTGTTGGATCATGAAACCTGCTGGGAGCAGAATACACACAGATGTGAATTTATTTCTCACATCACACACAGAGGGTATGTGACGTCTTATGTGAATACCAACCACGTCAAGATAAGTGGAGGGAAAATGTGCAGGGCAGACAAGTTTGGATTTGTTGTTACAGGCACTCACAATGAAGCCGTGATTAAGTTGCTGTCCATGGTGTGTGTGTGTGTGTCGGGGTGTTATGTTTCAGGAGCGAGGATGTAGATAAGCTGGCAGACCCAGGAAAACAGCCCCCTCAGCCGAGGAGCATATTCGACTTTGAGCCTGGAAGGAGCACCACCTCAGAAAGCCGGAGACAGGTACGGGATCACATGCTGTCACCTTTTAAAAACAGGAGGCTAAAAATATCCTTGTGTGATTCTTGAGCCTTCAGATTTATCCGCCATTGTTGTTGGCTCTGCCACTGGAATACTTTGTGTAGTCTGCTTCCCCAGTGTGGAGCTCAAATACAGGTTGGTCACCTTTTCTTTAAGGATTGCAGCACAGGTCCTCGTATTTCATCTTCTCAGGAGAGGTATCTAATAACCCGTGGTCAGTGCACAGTGCACGCTGGATGCAGCTTACCACCAGATGAGCTCACTTCTTCTATTCAGAAGATTCAGTTTCAGTGGGCTCCCAACACTCATTCATTTAGCTTCAGACAAGAATAAACATGACCTCAGTATTTATTTGGTGTCTCTATCAGGATCTGTTGTTAACGTCACTGATTTATGGGCTGGTGAGGTTGCCACTTCAAACCCCTGGGGTTGTAATTTATTGTTTTGCATAGCCGTGCGCTGTCTGCACAAGTTTTTCTTTTCATGTAACAATGTCCCAGATCTGGTGCATATTGTGCCTCGCGTTTGCACTTGGGAAGAAAAGAAATCTTTGTTAACACTCCCCCATGGGAGCTGAAGTGTCTTGTGATTTGTATTATGGCGTTAACCTCTTGTGGTGTGTAATGGATCACGGCAGGAGACTTATTTCATTTCCTCCTTATGACAGGGGCCCATGTTGTATCCCCCGGACGGCGTTTAGTAATCCAGCTCACAGACCATATCAGGTTGTGCTGCTTCACAGTGACTTTATAGTCTGTGATTGTAGTGAGGATGATTCCGAGCCGAGGGGAAGGCCTTGGCATTCACAAAGACACATACGGCCAAGGTTTGACAAAAAAAATGAACATTGCTCCGTGGATCTCACCAGCAGAGCCTTTTAAAGTAATGTTTGATAGAATCAGCTGTCGGGGGAGTAATCTCTCTGTATATAGAGAGTGAAAGAGGTATGGCTTAGGAGAAATATGAAGAGTTTTACTTCCGCTAGCGTCTTGACATCCAGCTTGTGTCAAATGTGCTTTGAGAAGCTGTAATTACTGTATTAACATCTGTAATTACTGTATTAACGTCTCAGAATTTTGGAAACTGAAAATGAATCATACGTTTTATCTTTAAGAGATGTTCTGGCTTGAATTTATTTCTGCACAAACTGAAACACGTTGTCATAGGACCTAATTCATCAAAAGGCGTCCATTAAAATACTCATGGATGGATGTCTTTGTAGTATTACGGTTACTTCTTTTGGTAGCATGGTAAAAATATGTTAGTGGATCCACTGCTCGTGGTCACATAATTATAAATTCAAAGACTTAGATTATGACAGAATCCTTGGGCTGCAAGGTTAAGAAAAGAAAAGTTAATGTGTAGTGAAAAGGGCAAGTGGTAAATGCAGGTGAGAATTCTGAAACAAATTTCCAATTAAACAACTATGCAAGCCCCCAGTGTTTAGTATAATTACTTTCTTTGGTTGAATCATCTTTTTTTTATCTGTTCACAGGCTCAACTTTCCCCGAAAAAACCTCCTGAGAAACCAAAGTCTCCTTCCATTGAGGTGAGAATCTTTAACACACCTTTGCTTTCTGATTTGCTGCATTCACTCGATTTAGGTTTAAATATTTTTTAAGTAGAAAAGGGACATCATTAGCTCCCAGACTGTGTGTATAGTGTTTTAACCTTGCCATTCCAACTCTATAACTACCTGGGCTCAGGCCAGTCTGGTGTCTGAGCTGAGTCGATTTGAGGCTGAGCTGGACTCCGAGATTCAGGGCCTGGAGAGGCGACTGTCCCAGAAGAAGCAGCGTCGAGGCCGGGGTGAGGTACTGAGCCCCCCTCCTGACTCTCTCTGCTGAAGCATCCCCCTCCACCCAATCTAGCAGCATTCCCACCCACCTTCACCCTTACTTCCCAAAATTTAAATGAAAGCTGCGTCTCAATGAGATCCCTCCGCTTGCTACCTTTGAACAAATCTACTTTTTCCTCTGGATGACAGACTAAGAATTGCCTGCCTGCCTCGCACACCGATCTGCTTTGTTAATCATCTGCCTGCAAGTTCACAGCAAACGTAGAAGTGCCTGCCAAAAATCTACAAATCAACTGTCTTATCAAGCATACTATTTGATAATGTTGTTTAAAACTTTCCTTTGCAGCTCTACAGCGGCATGCCAAGAAATGTTGATTCTCATGCTTTTCCTGATTCTTGTGTGATTGAATCATCAGCTTTATAGGCTTTAATTTGACTGAATCGCAGACAGCTCAGACAGATCATGAGTTGGGGTAGTTTGTAGCCCGAGGAGGATAGGACCCAGGGGATTTCTTGCTCCATTGGGAGTGGTCAGCACCTCTACTTTGTCTGAGTTGTTACGAGATTTCCTCCAAGCTGTGAGATACAGTACAGAGGGCTTAGTGGCGCTGTGGGGAGCAAACTGTGTTTAATGTTCACTCTGCTTGCAGGAGGCCAGGGGCAGGGATCCAGTAACTGCTCCAAAGACCAGCGCTACAAACTACAGGTTAGTCCATGACAAAATCACTGCACCTGATGTTTAGCTGGTTTTAATAACATTTTTGCTCTATTTCTTACTGCAGTGCAGTGTAACCTGTTTTTTACACATCATGACGCATTAACAGACTCAGTTTGACCCAAAGGTGTAGTGTAGACTGTTAAAGTTGATCCAGTGCTGGCTGTATCTAATAGGGCTTTTTCCTTTGTTTCTTTGTGAAATAGTTACACGCTGCTCATTTTCTGTTCGTGTTACTGTCAAAGTGACGCAAAATGTTCACCAACAGGTGGGAAAGCTCCTGCAGACATACGCTGTAAATCAAGCAAGTGATGGAGATGATCTTAAAGAAACTGTGTTATACAGTAGAAGCAAATGCAGGACAGGTTAATAGAAAATCCAGGGTCAGTCAACACAAAACAGACCTCCTCTGAGCAAAACTCCTCGCCTCTTAATCCACTTTGCTATGGGGTCATTGCTTAGTGGTGACTGACCCTGTTTATTCCTGCTGCTTTAAGAAATCCAGCACTGTTACTGGACAGAGAAACCATTAATACTTTGCGGGGTATCTGCTAGTCGATCAGGTGACTTTCTGTGCCAGACATTCTGTCAGGAAGCCGTTCATTTAACAAGTTCAAGTACAGTGTTTCAAACAGCAGACAGCATTCCACATTTCTCACCATGTGCGTAATGCGTTCCTGGAGGATTCTCGCTGTTGTTTGCTAAGTTGAGTTCACGGGTTGTGACCTTTTCCGGTCTAAAGGGACGTGCAAGCTTAAAGCAAGCAGCAGTGGGAATTCGTCACTTCATTGCTGCTCTCTGTTAACTGGACGTGTTGTTTAGCTGTGGGCGCCCAGCTGCAAACACTGGAATACAAAACAACGCTGTCCGGAAATATGCAAAGCAGCTGTGGGGAAGCCAGCGAGGAATCTTTGGATTAATTCTTAACCCAGAAACACCCAGACTTCTGATCATGACTGGACTGACAGAGGTTGAGAAGATAATTGAAGTTCTTACTTTACTGAAACCAGATTTTCCCACAGCATCAGCTGCACACCCAATCAAGCTGTCGGAATATTTCTCTTATCTCTATCTTGTGTATGAAAACCAGCTGTAAACAGATGTGTGTTGCCGTAAATCTGCAAAAAAAAGTTGTTAGTCATTTGATGCCATTAGTAACTTTTTCCTTGTGGTTAGGAGGCATGTAAACATAAACGTATATTTTTTTATTTTTTTCAGCTATTCAGCACCATCAGTTCAGCCTGTCCATCGTTCTGTTGGCACCTCATCATCCTCTACTCCCACATATGGTAAGTTTATTGCCGTTCGGTGCAGCAACACACAAACTGAAATGGCTTTGGTAATGATTTTGATAAGAACGCTGTCAGTGAGTCCCTCTCTCTTGAATCCATTGTCCCACTGAAAGACACGTGCAGCTCCAGAAACCAGGCCACTCATTTAATCAAGCAGCATATATTTGATGAGAGCTTTAAGTAATCTAATGATGGTCTGATGGTCTCATGGTTCTCTTTCATTGCCCTCGTTGTCCTCTGCTCTGGTATTTCGCTTTTTAGACGAGGCTGGTGTGGGCACGGAAAGTCTTTGCAAGCTTCTTTTTTTTTTCCTATAGAAAACGGCTGTAGATGGGTGGGGAGGAAGCACACAGAAATAGGAAGTGAAACACGGAAGACCTGATTAAAGATTAGCTTTATCCAATTGTTTTTCCTGGAAACTTGAGACCCCCTTTTGAACCTAAGCAGTTGTTAAGGCTGTGATTGCTTTTACACGTTCAAAACAACACTTGCTGAACAAAGGAGTGCCCATGTTACACTCCACTCATATATTTGTGCTTTCATGTTGCTCCACAGTAGACCGTCTTTCACCTGCTGATGAAACCATGGAGCGGACAGCTAAAAAAGAGGAGAAAAAGGTATGTCTTTGACTTTCTTGTTGCCTAAAGAGACGGAAAGAGTAAAGAGAAATCCACGAAGCCGTCCCAAAACACTGAAGGTCATGTTTGTTTTTCCAGATGAGAGCAGCACGAGTCAAGTTCAATTTTCAGGCTCAGTCACCCAAGTAAGTCATAGTGTGAGATGATATAATAAATAATCTAATTACTTTTTCTGCATTTTTTTCTTCCTGAAATATGAAGTTGTCTAATTTTCATCCAATGCTCTGAATCAATTTTATTCTTCGTCACAGTATATTTTCCAAGCAATCAATTCTGCAATCAGTCTTTTTCCTTTCTTTTGTGTGTCTCATTATTTTTTCTTCAGGGAGCTGATGCTGCAGAAAGGCGACATTGTTTACATCCACAGGCAGGTAGATGCCAACTGGTATGAAGGAGAACACCATGGAAGAGCTGGCATTTTTCCTACGTCTTATGTGGAGGTGGATATCTTTGTGTGCCTCATCTGATAATACAGCATCTAATGTATTTCTCTTTCTGTGTAATGAACTACAAACCTCTGTGTCCGTCATAGATTCTTCCTCCTACGGAGAAGCCAACACCTATAAAGCCTCCCACTCTTCAGGTGTTGGACTACGGTGAAGCTGTGGCTCTGTATAACTTCAACGCCGACCTACCCGTTGAACTATCTTTTCGCAAAGTGAGTAGTTTGTGTTCTGTAACGTGTCTCTAGGAGCAGGAACAGAGAGGAGGATGTTTACCCTCCGTATATTATATTGGTACTGAAACGTATGAAGTGAGTGTCTGGCTGGAAATCTTTTCGCCTTGCCAAGAATTATGTGAGAAGACTGCCACCACCAATATATGGAGCAGCTGGTTAACACTGAGTAGCACAAAGTCTGGAGACTGGTTGCCTGGCTGTGTAATAAAATGCACCTACCAGAGCTGTTAGTTTAAGCTGCATGAAAACATATGTAAGTATGTGGCCAGTCTATTTTGTGGACAGAATATTGGCTGCAGGCGCTTGCTTTGTATCTGCTTTGTATTAATGGGATTTGGTTTTGATCATCTGACTTCCCAGAATGAAGGCAATTAAAATATTCCACAAAACTTCAAAATATTCTTCTGAAAAAGTCTTCTCAAAACCCCTAACAACAGTTACAGACTGAGAAAGACTTTTCACCAAAGGAACATTTGAGTCGACGTGCATGTGATCATCGCTTTAAGCATCTATTAAAAGATGATGCTGTTACCATTACTGTCACATTAGAACTGACTGATAACTAGATACACACTAAACATTCTCAAATTGCTTTGTATACAGTTATTACAGTAAGTCATCAAAGACTTTCCTAATTTCCTTTCTTTAGGGTGAAGTGATCGACATTACCAGGCGCGTTGATGATCAGTGGTTGGAGGGCAGGATCTCAGGAACAAGCCGGAGTGGCATCTTCCCTGCCACTTATGTCCAGGTCAACAAGATGCCGCGCACCAAATACTCCACGGATGACTTCACACCGGGGCCACTGTCTCCGGGCTCCCCTGGGCCCCAGAGTCCGGGACGTCCACTCTACTCACCTTGCCCGCGATCCCCGTTGTCTCCTTACACCCCCACTTCCCTGAGCCCCAAACCTGAGCACTCCCCAACGAAGCCGTCCTCGCCTGTACCATATGGCAGCCCAGCTTCACAGTCACGCTCCCCCACCCAGACACCTGTACCTAAAGAGACAGCAAATCGTATGCTCCACAGCACCCCCAAAACTGCTTCACCCAGCAACCAGAACAGTCACTGGGCTGGGACGCACTCAGCTAACCAGAGCCCCACAGCTAGAGCCGTTTCACCTTCCACTCACAGAGCAGGAGCTCCCACAGCCAACACTCCCCGATGCACTGACCCCTCACAGGTCCGCTCTCACTGCCTCTCTGAGAACATCACAGCATGTTCACACCCGTGGTGTTAACTGTTTTTGCAGACAGGAATGTGGCTCGTCATTTGTCTTTTCTTAATGCCTGACATGAGGTTTCTATTTTTCCCAGGGTGCAATACCAAACCGGGCTGCTCCGTCTAATCCACATGGCAACTCCCTGCCGCAAAGACGAGCCCCAAACATCCCTGGTTCAGCAGTGGTGCAACGCCAACCGTACGTCCGGAAATTTATTTTCATTTGTTCACATTGTTTCAATGCTGGTTAAGTATTTTCAAAAATGTATGGTTCAGACACTTTGTTTGTTTTGCCTGTGTTCGCAATTTTAGATACAAAGCTGTTTACAACTACAAGCCACAGAATTCAGACGAGTTGGAGCTCAGAGAGGGAGACATTGTACAAGTGATGGAAAAATGTGACGATGGCTGGTTTGTAGGTAAGGGATTCAGATTTGTGATTTGTCCTGTTTCATTTTAAGATCAACAAAAGGTGCAGTTTTCAGGGTATGTTACCTCTCCAGTGAAGCAGGACATCAGTCAAAGATGGAGTAGTGACAGCTTCTGCATGCATCTTAATTAGATATGTCTCTGTTTTTCCTTTTCCTTTTAGATTGTTTATTATTGGACTAGATAAAAACTTTATATTTATAATAGGAGTTGTTTAAAAGGCACACATTAAAGATAAAGATGACCTCATGAAGAAAAGCAATGGGATGTTACTGTAAAGCAAATGCAAAAACACAAAATGATCTAACAAATTTGCAGTGGTTGTAACATGAAATAACTCCACAGTGATTCTAGGACTGTTAAGTGGTTTTCATTCTTGCAATCTGCAGTGTCAGTTTGCCCTCTAGTGGACATCCTGGAGAATTGCAGGAGTCACTGTCACAATTACTTTCAACTGTAAAACATTGTTTTAGTTATAGAATATTTCCCCAATTTGATTTGTTTCTGTCTTGTAACCACAGCTCTTGCTCTTCCTTCTATAGGTACGTCAGAACGGACTAATGCTTTTGGGACTTTTCCTGGGAATTACGTGGCACCGGTTTGACTTCCTCACTTACTGCTTGCCCACATCCATCGGGGACTCATAAGAGCCCAACTAATAATAATTTTTTCATCCCATTCCCCACCACACTCCCAAACCAGGTTTAGTAGCATGTGCACTCTGTTTCCAAGAAGAGAGTTGAAGGGGGGGTCGGCATTATGTGGTTTCTCGCATCACCTCGCTGCATGTATGTGTGTTGCACAGAGACTTGGAGAGTGTTTTCACACACACATCACTTGTGAAGAAAAGAAATGAATGCTGATGATACTGTTTCAGATGCAAAGAATGGACTTTTGTGCTCCACAACCATTTGCAGCTGGAGGAAATTTGCATTCCTTTCCCACTGAACAGCACAGTTCCCTCTGAGGTCCTGACACAGATCAGCGATGCTGCATTCAGCTTTTTGTCACCACAGTGCCTCCACAAACCACTGCTGAGAATTCTGAATGTAGATGAGAATTTTTATTCAGCGTTTTGTTGGATCATTAATATTTCCTTTCAATATTCTCCCCATATTTCCATTCAGATCTGTGAAAATGCCTGGGGCAGGTTTGAGGAAGCACCATGACCATCTGTAAATAGTGCTCAAAGTAAAGCACAGAAAGGGCTCAGACATATCAAGAAACGTTTACAGCCTTCCCCAAGGGTATGCAGGAAACTAAATAGAATTAATGCATGTGCAGGTTTCTTAAGCAAGGTATTGATTTTTGGATGACGCGTATCCCTCTGAAGACACGGAGTTCAAAGCCAAAGGTGAATGTAAAGAGATGGATTGTGTTCTGTGCTTTTTTGCTTTGAAATTACATTTCAGATCTCTGTAATTTGTACAAGATTTTGCATTTATTTTGAATAGTTGAATCAAGACAAAGCCACAGCAAATGGTCAAATGATCCTCTATAGTATCTGAATTAATACCGTATGTGCCAAAACTAACCAGCTCACTTTACTACTGCTACTGCTTTTACAATGTTTTCTCTGCTAGGGGTCGACATTCTCACTTTGAAAACAGTATTCGGAAAATCACTCATGCTTGTGCCGGTGAAGCCTTTGACCAGTTTGTAATACTAATTAGAAATCTTTTGATGAAGTTATTTTTATATGATATATTCATGATTTTACTGTTAAAAAAAAACATATTTAGTAGACACAGGATATGACTGTACAGACTGTAACCTTTTAATAAACTGAAAGTATAATATATTTGCTTAAAAAATGTATTGCATATGTATGGTACGCAATTTTTAAAAAGTCTATTAAACATTACAGAGTGATACCGAATGTAGCTTGAGTGCTTGTGCTTTGTTAAATGTTTTGATCATATTAACAGCATCAAAAAAAAGGTGCATTCTACTTCATTTTTATCGATCTGGATCAGTTGTTAATAATCTTTCACAGCTTTAGGCCTGTAGCCTATTTAAGATTTATACATTATTTTGATTCATCATGGCCATTTTAACTGGTTACTGCTATTGTGAACTAAGAAAATCTAAGAAAGACCAAGAAAGATTAAAAAATAACATTAAATATAAAACAGCTTCATTAAAGAAATGATTTCGGTAAATAACCCAACCCTAGAGAAAACAAATGCATTCTACCTGTCCTGCTCTACATCAAGAGTAAGAAATGCTAATTCAACTGTGCGATCATTTTGTAGGATGTAGTTTGTGTGTACCATACACCATAAGTGTAAGACTGATATATTAGAATGCATACATTTTTACTTGTGTAACTAATGAACTGACAAGTGAGTGTATATAATTATTAATCATGTAGTATTTACGTGCATATGTTTGATTGATAGTTGATCGGTCGATTTATTGATTTCAAAACATTTTAATATTTAGTGTAAATTTGGAACTACTTAACACTGCGACGACTGAGCGGAGTGATATGCTGAATAAGCAGTCATGTAGGTTGTGGCCTTACTGACTTTTGACTGATTTAATGAAGCTGCTTTCTTTTTACTCTAAAACGGGATATTCGACGCTAACTTACAATAGTGTCACATTTATTTGATATAAACCAGCCATCCAATCAGCCAGCTAGTCACACCTGTGGCGCCAGGTGAAAGCGTTTAACTCAATTACCTAATCTGGTTTGAGCACGCGCTGCGCTGCCATGCTCCGCCAGCAGGTGGCGCGTGGACACAAACCAAGAGTGTTTTTTTTTTTTTTTTTTTTTTGATAAATGGCTCAATTATCACTGCGGCGTTCCCCTCTCTTCTCTTCTCCTCTCTTCTCCTCCCTCCTCCGTGATGTGACACGCCCCGGGTTGCCGCAGGCTGTGTCAAAACTTTGTATTTTGGTAACTGCACATGGCACCGCGAGCTCGTCACAGTGCAACTTCAGAGCGCGCAGCCACAGGTGGCGTGCCATCTTGACATCTGACATTAGAAGAGAGACCGAGACAAGGGACTGGCAGCGCTTGAGTACTCGTAGAGCCGCTTTCTGCTTTGTTTTTGAGGCAGTTTCAGGCTGAAGAGCTGGACTAGGAACCTACCCCTTCCTGGGTTCAGTGTTAAGTGGAGTAGGGCGCAGAGATATAACAGGTGGAGAAGGCACCTTGGTAAGTGAGCATTTGAAACGTATAAACGCCTGTCAAACCTTTTAAGCTAATTCAAACTGTTATCAGCAAACCAGTGGGTGAAATATTTGTTATCTTGTCGTTACATAATTTTATTCGTTTTTGTTTTATGGCAGTTAGTGTGAGTAATCATACTTGAGATATTTCTGTTTAAAAAGTAAAGTGAAACTTTAAAATTAAGTCAGTTTAAACATTTAAACTCACCGATACCCGTTAGGTAAACTAGTGAGACAAATACATAATAATGTAACAGTCTTCATCAAGGTTACGGTATTAATATTTTATCTAAAATAACTGAGAGAGCTGTTAATTAAGTGTGTTTCCATTTTGGAGGCTGTGATTTGTAATACTGTTGCCAGTGCTGTTGTAATGTGTTGAACTGACACTCATTTCTGTTATTTTGGCAACCCCATTGTAATCGAAGAGTTAGGCTATTGCCACCTTCGTGCTTGCTGCTGTTTAACCAAGCACGAAGGGGCATTTATTGCAGGGCTGTTGTTTTTATTAGTGTACCTAATGAACTTGCACGTGAGTGTATATATGCAGTTAACGTGTACAGTGGCCACTTGTGATCTGTTCTGGATAATGGTGCATGATATTAGTGGAAACTGGACGCTGCTCTTACAGACTAGAACAACCTAAGCCCACACATGGTGAACGTTTCCAGTACCTACAGTGGACTTTCCATCCCTGCTGGACTCAGGAGAGCGGGAAGATTATTTTGCACATCAGGTAGTCCATGTGATTTATAGAGGGGCTGCGCCAGGTGCAGCCTCAGGAAACTCTCAGTATTTATGTCACATTAGTCCAACTGCTGAGGGTGTAATTTTCTCGCTCCCCTTAAAATGGCCTGTTGAGGCTGACGAATCTCAATTAGCAGGTCCACTGTAGTTCAAGCCAGCTCTCCAAAGCTGCTGTTCTTTTTCCTCTTTTCTTTTACTATGTCTAGACATGGTTCTTGCTCCAGTTGTCTTAGAGTGTTTAGAAATAAATAGGCCTGGCTGTTCAGCAGATGGGGAACTACTTGAGGAGTTTCTGAATGTATAATTTTGAACAGTCACTGTGAAACCTTCGCGCCTGCTGTTTCTGTATGCGCACTGTGAATGTGCTCCTCAGCATTTCATGTCTGTGCTCTACCTACCCTCCTCTTATTCTTTGTGTTGTGTTTCCTGATGGCTTTGGTTTTTCGAGAGAACACTCCATCCACGAACCAAAAACAGACCACTATAATTTTGGATAGAGCAAAACAGCAGCTCTTCAGGAAAACATAGAAAGGGCCAAGTCGTTACCTTCTCACTCCGGGACAGATTTTTCTTGTTTGTTTTACAATAGGAGGGAGATTTTAACCTTTTTAGGTCCTATAACAAGCAGTTTGTTCCTCTTACGAGTACGCAGGAAGTCAGTTTATCTAGTTTTTTTTTTTTTTTTATCTTGTCTGGAGAAGTGTGGTTTTCAGTTTGCAGGATGGTTTTGACAGTTACTTCTTTCGCTTTACATCAGACTGGTAGACCGTTTGTGAGGCAAAGGACTTTTTCTCCGTAAGCATCAAACATTCTTCTGAAAGTGGCACAGTTGCAGCAGCATTTATTTTGAGAGCATGCATGTAATGAACATGGTGGTTCTTGGTGTGTGCCTAATTGCGTATGCATAGGATGTGGTGAACAGGCCTGATTGTGGAGCTGTCAGACCTTTTCAGCGTGAACAGCAGTAACATGCTCACTAAGTGATGTTCCACAGTATTACACTATCCTTGTTTTGTTACTAGCCATAGTTCGCAGTGAGCCTTGTTCAGTCTGCTCTGTAACAGCACTGTTGCAACAAAGATGTTTATGGGAACCCACCATGAGCAGTCACCTTCAAAGTTTTATAACTGGATATCAAGGATGGTGGAAGTGTTCATGTCATTGACTTAGGTAAAAGTACTATTACCACACTGTAAATGTAAAAATCAAGTTAAAATTACAAGTGAAAAAACAGCATTAAAAAATGTTATTGATTCCTTACGGATTAATTTCCTGATCATTCTCTCCATTAATCAGATGATTGTTTCATAAAAAGTTTATAAAAATATTGAAATATTATCACCATAAAAGCATTTCTAAGATTTCCTGTTATCAATAAATCATTTGATCTGTACTTGTGTAAGTTGTTGGGTAGGTTTATTAATAACAAAACATCATATTTAACTGGTCACACGCTTACTAAGATTTTAATCCGTAACGGAACTACCAACTAAATCTGTCAGATATATGAAGGGGAAGTAAAAATGACAATATTTAGTGGAGTAGAAAGTATTAGGAAGAGACAGCAAGGTAGATGAGTAAAGCACCATTACCTGTAAACGGTTGTACTTACTGTAAATGCGTTTAGTTTTTTAGTTTAGTTATGTATTTATTTATTTTTTATTTTTTTAAAGGGTGTAACGCAAGTGCAAGTACATTTCAGTCCATGATTACTTTGATGACACATGAGCTATTGTAACAACACCGAAGGTAATCAACCAACACCCACACTGACATCATGTGTTAATATTTTCTCATCTCCTTAGAGACTGTAGCTATATCTGACTAAATGGGTGTGATTTGGAGAATGTACAGAATGTTATTTCCCTTGAATCAGTCCAGGGAGAGGCTCGCTATTACATTCTTCACCCTTTTATTCAGTGGGTGTGTGTCCAGGTAGGTGCCTACCTGTTATTTCACTGCGTGACACACACAGCTTAGAGTCAACAACAGCAGACTGCATCACTGACGAGTGCTATGGAAAGTTCACACTTTTGTATGACAACCAGTGAGAGCCTTGACAAGTGTGTGATTCATACCAGGAATATTCCCCTGAAGCAATAGTGGTTCAGCTAAGAGTGTTTCTTCACCCCAAAGCTCAGCCAGTGCTTTTAGCAGAATCCATGTGTCTGCTATGTTCATCAGCCGTTCTTTCAGTTTCTGCATGCTGGAGAATGAATGCTTGTTCCTTTCAATCCATTGGAGTTTGGCTCAGATTTTAAGAAAAACTTTCTCAGTTTAGCACTAAGGAAGAGGTGAAGAGTAGGTTTGTATGCCAGACATTTTAGTAAACAGAGCTATCAACTATTTATTATAATGCCATGCAGTTGACATGATTAATTAATTCCAAGCGCTGGGCATATGGTAACAACTTGTTTTTCCAAATGATTCATTCTTTGGAATAAATGAGGTGTTAATGCTGAGTGTTTACTTTGTAAAACATAATGATGATAATAGTTCCCTGCGCTTCTGTCTCACAACACATTCTGTAATCCATTCTTTCTTTAAAATACATTTTTGATGGCATTAAATACTAATGTAACATCAAATATGACTACTGGTTGTCATAACAGTGTTTCGGTAACGTGTGCATCCAATTTAGTGACTCATCAAGGGTGAGTCAGCATAAGTTTTAACATACAATCAAATAAATTACACACACAATCTCAGACTTGTGTTAGCAGGTTTAACTCATTCAGAACTCTAATGTCTTTATAATGTCTTTTATGGAAACAGAAATAAAAACTGAATACTTCTTACTTTTACTCTCATAACAGCAGCATTAGTTTCCACAATATGACGAATACACAGATAATCCACAACATTAAAACCACTGACAGGAGAAGTAAATAACTAACCATCTTGTGACAATACAATGTTCTGCTGGGAAACCTTTGGGTCTGGCATTAATGTGGATGTTACTTAGAAATGTACCACCCACCTAGACCAGACCAGGCACCCCCACCCCATAGCAATGGCACTCCTTGATGGCAGCAGCCATGCCCAGCAGGATGCAGCCTGATACAGACACACACAAAATGGTTTAGGAACAACTCAGGAAACATGTAAAACAGCACAAGGTGTTGACCTGGCTTTCAAATTCACTAGATCTCAAACTGATCAGTTTTCTGTTGGGATGCACTGGAACAAGGATGATCCACAGAGACCCCTCCCCTCAACCCAAAAGACCCAAAGGCCCCCACTAACAACATTCCGTTACCAGACACCACAGGACACCCTCAGAAGCGGCAGCACTGTATTGTTTATACATTATTTAATATTTCAAGTATTGTGAACTGCCCAGCAATAGACTGGCGACCTGTCCAGGGGGGTACCCCGCCTCTCGCTCTATGACAGCTGGGATGGGCTACAGCCCCCCGCAACACTTCACAGGACAAGCAGTTACAGAAGATAAGATGAATGAATGAATGTATCACAAACTACTAACAACATCAGAAATTTAAGAAATAATAAAAAAAAACTGAATCAATATATTAAATACTTGACCTAGGAGATATATCATAAATCTAACAACCCATTTACAAATGAATCCTTGAAGGCTTTCTGCATGTTGGAGCAGTGGGTCTTGAATCTCACCTTTATGAAGGGCTTGTGTGTATCTGTTTTGCCTGTGGGAATAATCTCTCATAGACGTGACAAGTGCCTAAAGGCCTTTAACATATAGAGTATGTACATGGCAGGCAGGAACTGGAAAATCCATGTGGAAACTGAAATACAATTAAGCGATTCCCAAACTCATTGTAGTTTTGCAATCCTGAAGTGTACTTTATTTTTACGAGAGCAAGACTGAAATTTGTGTCTTCAACAGTGTGAATTTTTTTTCACTAATGTCTAATGTTGCTAATAAGTAATAAGTTGTGCCAGTATACAATATTCAAAGGCAGTGGACCTGCTTTTGATTTGTCGCTCACATAAAAAGTAACTGTTTGCTGAAACGACATAATAAAATATGCTGCTGGTTTTGCAGCTCTTTAAGGGAGACCTTTAGCTTCTGTTTAGTACCTGAGGAAACCTGGTGCTCTTTTAACAGATAATCAATATATTTAGTTGTTTTGCCTGAGCAGCTGTCCAAGACCTTGTGACGTTTGGTTTAACAACATGAGACGGGGAACAAAAAGGTAAATCCAAATCAAACCAGACATAAACAGATATGTAGTTCGCTTAACTAAACAAAACTGAGGAAATGCATTAAAGCTACTAAAGGGGGTCAGATGTTTTGTTAAGTCAAGGTTAATAAAAGGTTTCACTGTTTTGGCAGCTATTGCTGTCTTTAAATTGGAAGGGGTCTGAGTGCCCAAGTTGTGATGTGTTTACAGAAATAACAAAGGTGCATGGCAAGTTAATATATTGTAATTTAGTCATATAGAGTTTTCTTCATAATTTTATGATGTCTGAGGAAAATGTTTATTTCCAAGCACCTCATCCTTTTATTATGTTTTTCAGTTATGCCAACAGTGGGTTGCCCAGTTGTTATTCTACTAAACTGTGAGCCCCGGTGGCTTCTAGATGGCGACAGTCGCCACTTACGGCTGATGTTACCATTTGCAAGCATTTTGAGTATGTGACCGCCCATGTTGCAACCACAAGCTCAAAATTTTCATTTGAAGGCAGCAAATATGCTAGATAATGAATGATGTAAAATGTGAATGCCTGGGTTGGGAAATCTTAACCAATTCTAGCGCTGAACCTAAGTTTACATTTTTTAAGATTAGAATCCTCCATTGTCATCTCTCTTCTCATGTCTCAGTCTACTCGCAGCCCAGTCTTGTCCACAACAATAGTACAATTTACATTGACCTGTAATAATGAATAAACTAGAAAAAGAAATGCATAATTCAGTTGTTGTGGAATTTGAAGTGGGGACATCAGACCCTTCTCTCTATAAACAGGGAGTCTCTTTGCATTGGTTTCGAGGAATGAGGAGTATGAAGTGGAGTGTGTTTACACACAGCTGGGAGCCAGTTTAGTGTTGGAGTGGAGAGTATGTTAACAAGAGGATGTTAATTAGTTCAAGAGCGTTTCATATTATACTGTTTGGAGCCTGTACTTAGGATAGTTTAGTTTACATATAGAAAAAATAAGTATTCTTACAAGTGGATCATTTAATGTATTCATTAGAGCCAATAAAGACTCTCAATATTAGTTTTAATGTGTATTTGCATAAAAAATTTGCTGCTGAGTGTATGAGCCAAGACAGGAACATGTCTAGGAAATGTTTCTGTCTCTTGTAGTCTGTCAAACTTGACACCTAGCTGTTTGTTGGTATGCAGGTAAGTCATAAACCTGCCAGTTGTGTTAGTCAGCAGTAAACATTTCACTCCAGCTGCAGTACCAGTTCCCATTCTCCTCATGCTGACATCCTGCCGTGGGATGAACTGCGAGCCATAGAAATGACTTCATGACTAGAATTCCTCACATTGTGTTGGGTGTTCAGTTGTGCTGCCAAACTGGTGTTGTGGCAAAACCAGCTCGATGTCACCAGAACAGAATTCCCCTTCATGTATACTATCCCAATGCTACTTTTGTGTGATTGCCATGTTTCATTAAACTACGATCAGCACTTTTCTTTATGTGCGCAGAAGCACAGTGTCTTAAAAGCTCATCAGTGGCCAATTAAACACAGCGCATGAATGTGGCACTTATCATCATCATCAGCACGATGTGTTGCTTTTCTTTGCTCTTAGCTGCTCTGCATACTTTCCCCATCCTTTCTCTTAACGGTATCCACAACTAGAACTTTTATGATGCAAACGGTGAACGTTTACCCAGAGAATTAGCAGGGTCCTCTGTTGATAATGGCTGCTCTATAGGAGAAGCTGCTGAGGCTCTTGGAACTAATTGACACCCCCAGAGGCTGGGAAAGTTTGGGGTGGCTGCTCCCTGTCATTATCACAACTGTGCTTATTTCTGGAGGCCACAGTAATTAAGAGACCCTAATGATGGTGAGCCCAGTAACCCAGCTAATTGGCCCAGACTGTTAATGAGTAACTAGGTCTGCACTGCTTGTCCCAAACATTTGTGGAATGCGTAGACGATGAAACGGGCCAGTGTTTGGTGGGATTTAGGGGAGTATCATGGCTGCTGTCCTAAATCCACTTCACTTGATTCTCTGATATCTGTTTGTCCTGCTTGCACTTCAGGTTTTCAGGAACTCTTACAACAGTTTTATACAATCATGTAATCATTGACTAAACTTTATTACCTTATTCATATAAATTGAGTAAGCTCATCTTTTACATTCCACAAGGTTAGCCTGTGTGTGTCACAACTTGTACAGTGTTGTGTGTTTATAGTTTGACCATTACACATTAACCCCTGATAAGTTGATCTATCACAGTTTGTCATAAGTGACGCAAAGGACGGCAATGCAGGTCCATCTGCTCAACTTCTTCATGTTTCTGTAGCTTCTGTAGCGTTTCTCTGAACTAAAGTAAAGTTGTGTTTGGTAAATATGCAGGAAAAAATTATGTGTAGTTTGTCATGAAAAACAAAGGCACTGTGCCTCTATATTTAAAGTGAACAGACCACTCTGAAGTGTAAGTTTTCCGTGCGAGGTTGATGCAAGACTAATCTTTGTGTGAAGAGTTGAGCAACAGATGAGGAATTGTCTCAGTGTGGTCGTTTGTTTTTCTTTTCTAAAGAAGAACTCTATACTTTAGACAGCTTATGTCATCATCTAAGAGTGCACCTATGTATTACGTGTTGCACTGATGTCTTCAGCCAAAATACATGCACCATTTTGCTCAGTGAGATGTGTTTCAGTCACAGACACAGCAGCTCTGCGTGTGTGCGTGTTAGCAATGTGCAGGTGTTGATGTCTTTATGAACCTGTAAGTGCTTATCACATCATCACACCACAAAGCTCCTTGTCTCCACATGCAGTCATACAACAGACAGGCTTCATGCACAGCTGCTGGAAAATACTCGACCTTCATAGTTAAACGTTTGAGAATGTATTTACAAGGCTTTAACTTATATCAAACGTTTGTGTCATGTTTTGTAACATGTTGGCTTACCCTTCAATGCCTTGCTGATAGGGACGTTATCGTCTTGTCATGCTGTTTATGTCAGCAAAGTGATAAATCAAGGATAATTCTGACGCTGAGGAACTGGTGGAGTAATAGGAGAGTAAAGTGGAGTAATAGGAGAGTAAAGTGAGTAATAGGAGAGTAAAGTGGAGTAATAGGAGAGTAAGTGAAAGTTCAGCAATGTGGAGTTGGATGCCTGATGATATTTGTCAGATATCCTGTGTTTACTCATGTGGATCATTTTTCTACTTCTACAGCGATAAGCCAAGGAGAAGGGTCTCTAAAGCTTCTAGAGAAAATCTGCATGCCACAAACAGTAGTGTACACCACACTGTCATCACCGATCATAACTTTGCGATGTGTAATATTATGAAAGCTCTATTCTCACCAGAAATGAAAGATCTACATATGGTGGATCTGTTTCCCATTGCTATTTGTCTAGCTGCCGTTATTTTTGATTGGAAAAAATAATCAGCCAAAGCTGTACACAGTCTTGAGGCACGTCGTAAAATGAATGAACAGAACAAGAAACTTGTGAATTATTTCACAAATGACTTGTTGGCCTATTCATATTAAATTAAAGACATTCATTATAGGTTTGTCTACAAGAGAACAGTCATAATTTCTTCCTATGGTTGTATTATACTTGAAGCACAGCAGAATCTCTAAATAGTCTAACCAGACAAATATAAAATACTCAAATTACCAAACAAGTCAAACCTGATCATATGAAAAACTTTAAACATAAACTTGATGTCCTGAAGTGCTACCATACTACATGTCATATCATACTACACCACTGTATACTTTCAGTATATATTGTGTGTATATATGCATTGCATTCAGTGGGCACAGTTAACCACAAGAAAATATTTAGCTCCTTGTGTGCTGTGCTTGCATGATTTTTTGTTTGTTTGTTATTCTTGTCTTGAAATGGCATTTGGTTTTAATGAAACTTTGGCTGTACTGGCACTTTAGCGATGCTAGTCATGTGTCTTTGGTTTCAAATTCTCCCCATTCCTGTTTGATGTGGTTGCACAATCCGTGCCAAGAGGACTTAGGCCAGTGGAAGTGAAGGGCTGCTGGACATGAAAGGCGGATGTGTTAATCTTCAGTTTTCACCTGTTGATCTATTTTTAAGCCTGTCTAGCAGAAACATATGAATTACAATTTGTTTATGTTCTTCTTTTGTTTTGTTTTCTTACAGATTTTTGTCGAGAGTGATCACTCAATGGCGCTGACAGTGAACCTAATCGGTCCCTCACCATGGGGCTTCAGAATATATGGAGGGAGGGATTTCAAGAAAGCCATAACTGTATCAAAGGTACTTTTCAACAGGAGCCCTGTTGCTGAACTTCATCACGCCTTATCAAACCCTGCCCTCTGTTTTTGTTAAAACAGAGGGCAGGGTTTGTAATGGCATTTCATGCAAAGTCAACTTCCTTCTCTCTGTGTCTCTGTTCTTGTCTTTGTTTATGTCCGCTGCTGCTTCGTACCTATTTCCTTGACTACTGAACCAGTTAGAATAGAATGGAAGTAGACTGCATTAGAAGGAAACCACTGATTACAGTAACAGTGGAAGCTGAGGTGGGAGGTGAGGGGTTCCTGATCCCAGAGTGCAATGTGTGAATGTGGGTTTTGTTACTGCATGTGTATTACCACGTGCCTCAGTAAATTTGTACTTAAAGGGGAACTAACGTTTTTTACAACCTGGACCTTATTTTTGGCATAAAAGACGATCATTTACTCCCCCTATTTGGAGTCCTTCGGAAGATATTTAGCTCCAGTACAGCTGCATATATCCATATAGTGGGAGTGATTTAGAGGCACTGAAACACAGCCTCTAAATAACGCGTTATCTGCTGTGAAATTTCGTTAATTTCACTAATATTTCTATTTCTATTTTGTTATGATATGCTAGTGCTATTCCCCAGTCAGTCCGGAGTTACCTTTTATCTAATTGCGGACATGTTGCTCCTCATCCGTATACTCTGGCTCAAAACGGTAAGGACGTCAATCATAAACATAAACAAGTCATCGTCCACAACCTCAGAATCGGAAAATTATTCTGACATGTTGCAAAAAACTGTAAGCAGCAAGTTACAGGTAAACAAGCTGCACGACGCTTGGAGATGACATCATCCAGGTCAGATGATGATGATAACAGGTAACGCCAATGGACCTCGACGGGGAATAGCACTAGCATATCATAACAAAAATATTGGTGACATGAACGTCTTTCGTGGCAGATAATGGGTTATTTAGAGGCTGCGTTTCGGTGCAGCAGTCACTCCAACTATATGTATGTGGCATTCCACTGGTACTCCAAACGACAACGTTATAAGGGTGAGTCAATGATCGTATTTTATGCCAGAAATAAAGTCCAGGTTGTAAAAAAAAAAACAGTAGTTCCCCTTTAAGCATGTTCATGTTGTTTTTACTGACTAAGTTTCCCAGTCTCAGTTTTAAAAAAAGACAAGATGGAATTGAAGAAACGGAAACATCACCACTGTAAGCAGACAGTGCTGTAAACACCACCAGGAAACCTTTCACAGACTTTTGCATGCCAGAGACACCCTGTTCTGCCCACTGCACATCCTGAGACTCCCCCAGTAGCTTGTCAGACCATAAAGAATAAATTATGGCAAAGCCATGGCAGGATACCAATGCTTCAAACAGCTGGGGTTTCAAGCTCCTTCAGCTTCAAAAGCATTTTTTATTGTTTGGTCCTTCTTAACAGCTTATGCTAGAAAAACAGGTCTCCTCATGAATAATGGTCTCAAGTCTGATTTTGTTACTGCTACACACCAAACAATACCAGTGTGTTTGCTTGTCTCAAATACCAGATATCATTTAAATGTGTTGGTGTGCAGGTAAATCAGTCAGCAGTCCAGACTGAAACAGAAACGTCATTCCTTAAAGGGACTGAAAAGCTATATGTGAGAAATGGCTTGCACCATCTCACACAGTGGTTAAGCTGCCATAGGGTTGAATCAGCTGAAGTGGCTGGCACTTGGCACAGAAGTGACATGGATGCCCTCTTTTATTCCTGTTGGCCTGAAAAATAGCTTGCCCCGGTTTCTCTTGGACACAGACCCTGGAAAAGAACCCCCAACTGACCTTAGTTTATGTGAAACCAGGCATGTTCTGATCAGAAAAGGCACACACTATTGTGGATCACCACAGCAACACTTACTTGCCTCTCAAGTGGGCCCATAGACATGGCACCTCTGCGCTCTTGCTTAGGTAAACTGACTGACAAACCACTTGTTGACTGGCGTTCTCTTTGGATACAATATCCTCTAGAGAGACCATACAGAGACTTTCATTCTCACTGACTCTTTTTATTTTGTGTTGCATTCTTTGTTTTATTGGATCTCTGGTTTTAATCGTGAGGCAAGCAGTTTGTGGCGAATATCATACTTCTCTCTAAGCTTTAAGCAGTTACAGCATTGACCTCCATATTTTCTAGGCCTACATGCAGGGTACGTATTCCTGGGACACAGGAACAAAGCTGAGCGTGGCAGTGAAGATGTTATGTTTCGGCCCATTAGTGTGGAATTCTCTCTGATGTGGTGGTATAGCATTGACTTTGACATGCGGTGAGACTGGTTGCAAAGGTCAGGTCGCGTCAAACCGTCAAGTAGTGTCACACTAATGATGTCTCCCCAAGGGTGTTATGAATCTGTCTGCCATTGACCGGCACAGCCTTGTTCCATGTGTGTGGAAGAAATCCTGTGGTGTCTTTTGGTATTTACAATGAGTCCTCTGAGTTGTATAAAACACACTTGGTTCAAGAATGCGACAAAAGAGAGAAACATCTCTTCCACACCTTTTCTCATTTACCTATTTGTTATTGCTGAAAGTCACACACTGACAAATTGTCCTTGGAGTCATAAGATACTGAGGTGTCTATGCTTGTAAGATGAATAGCATCCTAGCATCCATAAAGTGTTATTTTCATGACCTGGGGCCAGTAGAAACTAACTGAAGCTCATTCCTCTGTTGAACAGGTCAACGGGGGCAGCAAGGCAGAGCACGCAGACTTGCAGCCTGGTGACATTATCTTGGAGATCAATGGGGAAAACACAGCCGACATGCTGAATGTGGAGGCCCAGAACAAGATCAAGAACTCCAAAACTCAGCTGCAGCTCCTGGTGGAGAGGTATGCAGCCATTCAGATCTGCTGTTAGACTAATATTTGTGAATATGGGTATGTTGGATTTCTAAAAATGAAATGAATACTGTACAGTATAGTCCCATATGGAAATCCCATATGTCCCTGACTTTTCTGTATGTGCCAAGGCCACGTTCACAGGGCCAGTTGCATAATTCTTTACGCTTTTTTTAACAACTATGCAAGCAGGGCACAAACAAAACAAGTGATTGTAATCAGGGGAAATGCCAGCATGTACGAGAGCCACAGTGTTCCCTTCCCTGCTCCTTTTAATGAACCTTGTTTTGAGACCTTGTGTGGATGACAGGGAGTTGGCTACTAAAAAGCCTTTCCTTTGAGCCAGGGCTGCTCCTAGCTGGCCTTTTGGTTAAAGGTTCTCCTTAAATTCTCAATTCTTGTCAGCCATTGCTCTCTTTTTTTAGTCTTTCTCTCTTATTGCAAGCAGACGCAAACATGCACACATACACACCCTCACTTCCACTTACTTCCTGCATGGATGTCCTACGTCCATGTGAGTGAATTTTTCCCATCTGACCTAATGTCTCCCACCAAGCCAGAAACAACACCATTACTCCTTGCCTGCAGAGGACAATGCCTCTGTGTAGTTCTGCCATGTCTTTAATCTGTCTCTCTGTTAACTTGCAGTGGTACTCGGCACCAAGACTCCTCTGCTGCTATCTTAATGTTACTCTTCAAGCATACTATCTGTTAGCTATTATCATTATTATTATTTATTTATTAATACTCAGTTGTGTTCAGACAAGCTATCAAGAGCATCCTAACTGAGTAGCAGAAATCTGTCATTTTTCTTTTTTTCTGTGCTTAGTCTTTGTAGCTCAGCGCCTGGTTGGCAGTTTGTCCTCATTAAACCAACAATGATGTGGGCACTGGTCGTCATAACACAGATGGTGTTGCCCACTGGAAGACGCTGGCTTCAGTCTGTCCTCAGAATAGAAAAGTGTTTTTTCTAGCTGCTGCTGTATACCGAGTTTGTGGCTTGTTGTTGCATTCAGTGTCATAATCACGCCAGCACAATATATTTTTAAATTACAAAGCAATCACACCATGGCTGTGTTCACCCCCAAAAGTCTTCAGTTGGGCTTTGTTTACAGCATCATGTTCATTGTTCATTGATGCCTGCTGGGTGATGTCATGGTTACCAAAGCGTTTGGATTCTGTCCCTGTCTCTAATGGAGTAAGCGATCACAATGCCTCCTGGGTATAGTCTTATCACACAGCTATGGTGGTACTGTGCAACAGAGATTTCTCTTTGATCAAAGAGGAATAGTGAACTTTAAGTTGAATTCATTTATCATTAAGTACTGGATTTTCAAATCCAAATCAAAAAATATGTTTCTACAAGTGAAGTATTTGAGTGATTATCACTTTGGCAGCCTAACTATGTCTTCTGCTATTGATAATAGGTGTTTTATTTCACTATTTGAAGCAACTTACTTCAGTCCCCCTCACTGACAGCTGCATACAGCTATCAGCAGCGGTTTTCAGATGATTTATGTCACATTCACATGTCTGTGGTCATACTCACAGTTAGCATTTTTACCACTAATTCTTCTTCTGTAAAGAAATCTTGCAACCTCAGGTCATTGATTAAAGTCTAGACACTAATCTAATCACTGACCTCAGATATTCTCCAATGTCTAAAGACCATTGCTTCATCTGGTGTTCTGATGACCTTGGTACAAAGTAGAATTCTTAAGCAGATGGTGTCATTTTTCAGCTGCGCAGTTCCTGTTTCAAAGCAATGACTTTTTCAGGCATTAAATCCCCCCCTTTGGGAAGAACCGTCTTATGGATCAGTTTTTGTGTTATTGCCATCTCTCTCTTCAAGCAGTGTGTGCAGCCGAGGCAGCTAGAGGTGTGTTTCTGGGTGATTTACCACAGGCATCCAGGCCTTCCTGCGTGCCTCATTACTTTGAGCTCAGCTGAGAGGCAGTCTGCCACTGGTCCTGCAGCCAGTGGGGCACTGCGTGTTTGCATTGGCGTTTTAACTGCTCATATTTTCCCCTGAAAATATAATAACATAATAGAATTACTTAGAATGTGTTTTCTATTAAGAAGGAAAAAGTTGGAAAATAAGGGAGGGATTGAAAGGATATTTTCAAAGTGGAGGACAAAGCCTGAAGTATTCCTCCTAATCTTCCAGATTCATACCGATGGACCCTTGCCAGAGCAAAAACAGAAGGAATATCTAAAAGAAAACCTTGAATGTCTTCAAATTTGCTGTCAACATCCAGTTGGGTATGAGGGTGAACTGAGAAAGATTTGGTGGTCAAAGTTCCCTGTGACTTCAAAACACATTTTTGGCTAGAGCTCATGAATTCAGTTGCCTATCATAGCAAAGTCTGACACAAATAAATCCCTGGAAGACAGCCAGGACAGGGGGCTTCCTCTTTCCTGGTAATTCACCTTTGGCTTTTAAATGAAGTTTAGGTGACCCTAGGAAAATTGATTCTTTATTCACTTCCTTCGCACAGGTTTTCCCTTGAATAATATGCATCCATATATTTGGTACATTCATTTGTAATGAATGCAATTTAACTAGCTTGAAATACTTAATAACTTAAACTCCCTTAATGGAGTTTTTTTTTCTCTTTTGTCTGTTTTTGAAATTCACTAGTAATGGAATCCGACATTATCTCGGTGCATGACTGGAGCAGGAAACGCTGGTTAGTCAGATATTATTTGTTTTAACAGTCAGTTGATCTCTGTGGTTTTGTGTCTTTCAAGACCTGAATCTTACAACCCTCGGCAGACTAATGGCATCAGCACCCCTGAACAACTCACCGGACGCTTTCAGGTCAGTACATTAGCTTAAATCTGTCTTTTTCTTTGTTATTCATGGAACACTAGTGCCTATTTGATTTATATAATTGATTGTTTTGACTCCAGTAGTTGTGCCTCATTTACAATCATTCATCCATTATACATTAGTTTATTGCATATCCCCTTAAATTTATTCCCCTCAAGTACAATACATTAAAATTATTTACAGTTTGTTCCTATATTCTTGGATGTGTCATTATGGATCTCAGAGTATTTCACTACTTGTATGGCAAAAAGCTCTCAAGTTTAAAGTTATGTTCAACATATGTTGCGTTGTTTTGTAGGATTCAGTAATAGTGAGCCGAGATGAGAACCAGAACTACAGAGAGTACACCATCTGCAGTCCTGCATCACTGTCCCCAGGACCCTACTCACCAGATCCTCCAGCCAGCCCAGACGGAAAGAGGGAGAGGCTGACACCAACCACCAACAAGAGGTAGCTTCCCTCACCATGGATTTTAGTGCATTTGTGTTGGAAATCAGATCTATTCTATTTCTCTGACACCCTCTTCCTGAGTCTTCTGCATTTTCATTGTTTGCTTTTGTTACAGCATTAGTAAAGGGTTACACTGTCTGAAAAGATCATGTCACGCACACATAATCTTATTACTTGTAAATTACAGTTTGGACAATTAGCCTCAACTGTTAGATGAAAAAGAAATCCTTTCAGCATGACAATGCTCTTAAAAAAATATTTCAGAGCTCCACAATTCAGATGGGGAGTTGAGTGTTTTTTAGAAGCGCAGCCATTCACTGTCTAAATAGGCTAGGATCTGAACAAAAGGCAGCAGAAAGTGCTCTTCTGACTCTACAGCAGGCGAGTCAATAGGTATGGGAATAACAGACAGAAAGTGGAGCCATGGGATTGTACTGTAGTAACAAAGGATATGCACAGGATATCACATTCCTACGTTTGCATTCACTTTAACAAAAGGCAGAATGTGGAACGTTCACCATGGTTTCTCTGTGCTCGGACATTTGTTGACTCTCCTGGAAAACATTTAGTAGGCCACAGTTCAAACCAAAATGTTGTCACTGTTCTGGACAGACAAATCTCCCTGCCCTGTGTTACCCAAGTATTAATGTATTTCCTAAAATAAAAAATCCAATATCCTTGTCTTCCACTCCAGCTCATTAAATTAATTTGCAGGTGTTACATCTGAAGGTTGAGATACTCAGTGGTCTCACAGTGTGTGGGTGTGCATACACATGTACCCCTGACTTGTATTCCTCCATATGTTACAGTGTCCAGCTGCGTTCTTGGTCACCAGAGGACAAGAGTCACAGGCTGTCCAGACCTCTGTCACAGGTTAGTTTCAGACATCTTTTGGTTGGTTTGTAACTTTCACTTTCTTTTGTTGCAGTTATGTTCTCTATGATTTGCAGTTAAGACTTGTCCACCATTTGTTTAACACATTTCTAGCCTGCACAAAAACTTAATTTCAGCTATAAAAATTAGATGGAGACAGTTGGTTATAAACAAGCATGACATTACTCCTACAGCCAGCTGGCCAGACAGTGAATTCTGTCACACATATTTTTGGTATTTTATATTTATTGATATTTAGCAATCGGGATCATTGTCCGGGCCGATGTATTAGACACATGCATGGAAAGTAAAACTGTGACTCATCTGGAGTCTGAGTTTTAGGCTGCAGTTCACTCAGACTGTAGAATTGAAGGGTTGTTCCTCTGTGTATTGCTGTGAGTATTTATTTTGATTCCACTGGTCTGCTCTGTGAGAATAACATATTAGAATGCTCAGCCTTTCTTTTTGAATTGTTAGTCTTTGATGCCATAGAAGTTGCCCTATAAATCATTTGTGAAGTGCACTTCACAGTTAAGGCAGGATACAGACAGGGATTGACATTTTTATTGCAGGGAGTGTATAAACTACAAAGGTCAGTCTTTGAAAATATCTGACATTAAGCAACAGCGGTCTGGAACTGTTTCATTTAAAGCCTAGTCCAAAAATAAAAAAATAATTCATATCAAAACAATGGCCTTAACCTTTAGTTGTCTAAATTGAGGCTCATTAGCCTGAAATATGGAAACAAGTAAAATACAGACTTATCATAAGGCTGCAGCTGAACTGTGCTATGTCTACTTACCATTCCAGCAACGAAACCAAAAGGGGGGACTCAGGCGCCTGGAATGACTTCAGTGAGTTAAAGAGAGAAAATGTTGTGGGAAAGTTCATCATGAGCTATTTCAGCTATGCCTACATGCTTAGTCTCAGGCATGAATCCCACTGAGGACAGAACATGTGAGATGACAGAGCGGGAAAAACATATTGTACAAGACCTTTTGTAGTGGCACAAGGAATTCCAGCCATTTTTATAACTCTGGACATTACATAAAGTTAGATAAATACGCAGAGGTTTGAACTTCAAAACATTCAAGCATTCCTTGAGAGGCAGCTGGCTGAGAAGGTCCAGTTTGAACATTTCTCTTCCAGTTTTGGATTCTTTGTGTTGTTTGCATGATAAATACCTTTCAGATGCACTGCCACTCAAAGCAGTGTCTCTGAGACTGGTGGCTCATGTTAGGGTAGTTTTTATCTCCTACACACTGGGAGGAAAATGAACCAGTCTAGCCATGATCTCAACTCGGTTCAAGTTTGTCTTTTGAAGATGTGGTCATTAGTTTTTCTACACATACAGTATGTATTCAGATTTTATTGACATAAAATGTTCCTGTCAGTTAAAGCTGCTATGAAATTGTGACGCAGCAGTACAGTCTTTAGGAATGCAATAGTGAATCCCCTCTAATGTCTCTAAGATGTTTTAGGGCATCAAGGGTATCTAAGGGTATAGCATCTATGTTTGAAGACCGTGTATATGTGTGTGTGTGTGTGTGTGATATACCTAAACTAATATTAACAGACAAATAGTAAAAATAAGTATATTGTCTCTGAGTGTTAGTTACTAATGTGATAACGGGAACCTGTCATTCAAAATAATGTTGTCGTTATTGTTGACAGTTGATGTGTTTGGTTATACATCACCACTAATCTCGATAATGCTGTGGACAGCATATTGAGCCAGACGACAAGCAGCAACCATTCATAAAGAGATGGCTGCATTTTTAATTTTATCAGATCAGAGCAAAAATTTTGAATATCTCATCCAGCAATTGGAAAGCAAGATAATTTGTCACCCCCAATGCAGACATGAGCTCTCCAACTGGCTCCCACCCAAGTGATACATGAGACAGACAGTAGACTGAACTGGAGATGATAAAGCTGTTAGATTCAAGCCTTACTCTCACTGCTAAAAAGGATAATGATTTTAATGTGATAAAAGTTTAACTGCAAAGGTTTGTATTTAAGCCAAACTGGAGCTGGTACTATAAAGTTCAGCTTGCTTGTCATGAAGAGTAATGCTCGACATATAAAAGCAACTCAATTATGTTATAAAGCCTCACAAAGAGCCAAAGATGACAAAATAAACAGGTTCAATTTAAAATGTGTCAAATTTGATAGGCCTTTTTTTTTTCTTCAAACTTGGGATTGAGTTTAATGGATATGAACGTTTACCAGATACAATCTACTTAAAAAAGAAAATACCATTGAGGTATGCAACATGCATTATGAAACCTATAGGATGTTTTGACCCCTAAAATTTGTACAGAAGACGATTAGAACAGTCTTCATTTAGATATAGGGACTGGGACCTTGGGGTACTTGTGCAGATTGCAGCTTGCTGATTGTTTGTTGTTGTGTTATCTGTTCCTGAACATTGTAAAAGTTATATAATTTTTTTCCCCAAAAACACACTCCTTCAAATCATGGTGGAGGAAACTGGAAGTTGGCCTACCCAGCAACGTATTAGGAGCTGGGTTGTGGCAGACAGCTGCCTTAGCAAACTCTTAGGAATGAGCGGGATCCTGTCGGGACGGCCTTGCATGTTTGTGGTATTTCTGGAGTCGCCTGTTCTCCCATTCTCCCTGCCATGTTAAAATGTATTCTTTCACTCATTTTTCCTGTGTTGGAATCTGTATTGTCGTAGTCCCTCCGGAAGCATTGTTTGGGTTTTATTTTATTCATTTAGTGTCTTAGAATTAAATGAGCCCAGAGGATCTGAGTTTTGGATTTTGGCTGACCCCTTCCTCCAGGCGATGTCTACCCTGGTTTTAGAGTGTTGATGAGCCTCCCACTGCAGCGCTGTGATTAGTAAGTGGATTTCTTTCAAAGCACTCTCTGGGGAAATGTCTGGGAAGAGGCCTGCCATTAATACATTGTGCATTATGCTGCCCTGGCTGGCAGGGGCACAGCCTCCTAGTGAGTGCTGAGATGTGGAGCCTCCATGACAAGAGTCTCTGTCCTGGTAGAGAGGTGCAGAGTGCTGCTGTATCAGGTGATCAGCCTCACTGAAAAGCTCCTAAAAGTCTTTTCCACTCATGTTTTGGCTTCTTGAGTGAGGAGAGTGGGATGCGCAACAGGATCCCCCATTTTCCAGGGTGTTGGATATCCTGAGAAAAAACCTGTGTACAATAGTGGCTGTGATGGCAGATGCCGTGGAAGGCTGCTGCTGCTTTTTTTCTTCATGTCACAAGGCCTGTTATTGTTTGATTGGAGTTGGGACTGAGGCGGGTAGGGGTGGAGCAGAGTGGACACCAGGGAGCTGGATGACAATCACTGTACTTAAGCCACCTCGGAAAACTAGAGACTGTTCTGTGTTCTTTACACATTATTATACATGTACTTAAATGACAAATATTGACAGTGTAACACGGTACCCCATTGTTTAATTTTTGTCATGTCCTTATGTGACTGGATATGTTCATCCTAGATTCCTGAAAACCAGGCATGAGGTTGTATCTCAACTGACTGGTCATGGTCATGATTCAGAGCATCTGTTTATATCATCAAGAAGTGACCACAACATGATCTCTGTTGCAGCGAGCAGGGCCAAAATTGAATTACTTTTCGTGAGACATGACCTGTCACTCGGCCATTAAGACCAAGCTCCGTGTCTGCGTTTGCTGTTGCTGCACACTGAGGTTCCTGAGGGTAGCCTTAGTGGGATGCCTGATCCTGTGCTGGGACAGGGAGGGTACTTTATAAATATCCATCCTCGTGTAATATGGCCAGATACAGCAGGGCAGGGTGACACACTGTTTTTGCCCAGTGCAGTTCAAACTTTGCCTCTTAATGCTAAATTGCGTGGCATGGCCTTGACTGAATGATGTGTGTCACTAAGCTCTTTATCCACAAAGGGCAGGGTGTGTATTCATCCATACACCCGCTGTCCCATACATGTCTGTCCATCATTCTCCTCACAGTCTGCACACCAGCCAGAGGCTTTGTGCTGCTCTATTCTCGAGGCTGTGGTGGACTGGAGTGCAAAGCTGCGGTCATTGCTTGGGAGGAGAAATAAAGACTTGGCGCTTGGAATAGAACTAACCTTTTTTTTTTTCTTTTCTTTTTTTTAATGGATTTGATATATAAAAGCTATATATTACGCACACTGTTGGTTAAAAATTACAGGTATTCGAACGTCTTTCATGGGTAAGGTCACCTCACCTGTAGTGGCTTCTGCTCCAACTCTACATAGGCATAGATACAATGATGATGGCTTGGAGTAATTCCCTGTTTTCGGTCGGACATGATTTAGGCCTCTTGTTTGGTTTGGCATGTCGGTACTGGGCTAAGCCAAGCCAGTGTCCGGGGAGCAGAGCTGGCAGTGGCTATGGTGGAGGGATGTTTTCTTCTCAGCACAGTGAGCTCTCTGACTGGACAGTGTGAGGCCTTTTCACGTGGACTCATAGCCGTTAAGCTTGGGGTCCATTGTGGCCACTCCACGGGCAGCATGCCTCTCCTCATCCCCACTGATTGATCAGCATGCCTGTTTTTCTTTCCCCTGGAGTGGAAAAGCAAACTGGGGAACTTTTGATTTTTCGTGCCTCCGGGCGTACTCATGGGGACAGTTAGCCCTGCAAGTTTTATGAGGAAATGTTGGCGGGGAGAGATGGACCCTTTTACTAGTTGGTGTTGTTTACGAAGGTGGTTGAGCGGTATGTCAACATTCCAAGCGCTGTCGTCAAGGCAACGTCGCGAATAACTGGCCCTCAGTATTTTCATGCCAACAAAAATAGACACGTTGGCATATTTCTCCCATTTTAAACAGGACAACTGTTATGTATGAGGGTGTGATGGTTGCTAGGCCCCCCACATAATTGATCATAAATCATAATTGTTAACGCGGTAAAATGGCCTCTGCAGTTAACACTGAGGAATAGCTCTGCTGCTTTGAGGCATCATAAATGCAAAACTTGTTGATGTGTTACATTTGTGTTTTAGTCATTAGTGGAAATTAGTCAGTAGGGTATTAAGCAGTGCTTGTTCTCATGGTGCTGTGTTTCGCCGTAGAGTTATTGGACGTCTGTGTGAAACCAGAGACTGATGCTCTTGGAGTCCTTAGATCTCACTTGCAGTTTATTAACAATTTGAACAAACACACAGAGTTTAAATTGCGCATTTGTTTTTTATTCATTATTTATTACATGTATTATTTTAATACATGTGAAGAGAAAAATCTGGGTGACCATAAATTTGAAGTAACGTAAAGTCCACCAATTTTTAGTCCAGCCATAATGAGCTCCAGATGTCTAATGAGCTTGATAATCTGCTCCAGTTGGAGCCTTGTGGGGGAATTTAATAGTAATGAAATGAAATGTTAGTGCTCATGGCACTCTTCATGTATAAATAAACACTCTGGCTTGTATTCATCCCTCACTGTGCCTTGGAGTTCTAGTGGCAGTATGTGTGAATGCCCCCCTCAGACCACCTACACTACGATCACATGAAACTGCTTTGGCTTTACTCTCTGAAAGTATTCACTGTACGGTTACTTCCTTCATTTTTCACACATTCAGGTTTCTCCACAGTAATCGTGCACTGAGCTTCAGGGATTATGCACATTAAATTGAAACTGCAGCACGGAATAAATGTTTCATGATGTCCTTATTGTCAAATGAGTCTTGGGCTATATACTTTTACATTCATGTGTACCAGCACAATTTACTTTGGCACTGATGTTGGATAAGAGTCGGAGACTGGAAAGAAAAGTCTTACAGGCATGCATGCAGGCAAACTAAATGTTGCTTTGTTGGAGCTGACAGTAGTGCCATTTCACTCATAACTGTATGTTCACAGTCATGCTGTTGTTGTCTTCTTGCTGCTGTTCATTTAGACTATAATCTTGTACATATGGTTTATATCTTGAGCGGTCTGATGGTGTGTGGCCGCGGTGAGCAAATGGAGGGAGGAGGAGGTATTACAACTGCAGTCACAAAGATATGTCACTTTATTCCATGTTATTGGATGCTGCACTATGTACGCCAAAGCCAAGTATTTGTATGTAGAACTCATTATAGTGGATTGAGAAGAATTAGCTTGACTTCTAAAGCCTTCATTGTGTACTGCAGTTTATACTGGGTACTGTATATGTAAGAGGTTATGTCACTCTTTTCAAATAAACATAAAGTAAACATATACTAAGATTAGATAACCAAGTCTTCAGAATTGTTTGTTTATATTACATGCCAGACTTGTGTAGAATATAGGAAATTGGCTCATTTCATGAGCATCTGTGGACAGTTTGCACCCATCAACCCTCTGTTCTAGCCTATCATTAATATGTTCAGCATTTTATTCTGAGACCTCTATCCTCCCATCGCAGTGTGATGTGGGGCAATAAAAAGGTAAAGAATGTTAATAACATGAATTTTCATTTAAGATGAAGTCCTGTCTTCAACCGTATATTGGGTTTTTATCTGTTACAAAATGTGGACAGTGATTCAGCCTTGCTCAGACATAATTACAAGGCAGGGTCCATCAGTGACAGTGGATAACGAGTAGGTTACAGTTAGCCTCAGGTCTTTGCTCAGGACCTCCACCAGTGTGCTCTGCTGGATAGGAAACAGTGTACACAGTTTCTGATTATTACCCAGCCCAGGATGTCTGGTGTCCCCCACCTCATTGTAATACAGCAGTCATGTCTGGGGTGGAGACAGTGAATGAGCAGTTAAAGCACTTTCTTACACCAGCACCAGGCTTCCCAAAATATAAGCAGCTCTAGGCACTAGTCACTTCTATGTGCTGCTGGCCAGTGCCCTGTAATTGAAGTTGCAGGGTGGTAATGATCATGCAGAGTGGCTTGCTTGGAGCCAGACTGAAGGCTCCTCTGCTGGCACTGTCCCGAGTGTCTCCCATGGGTCTTGATCTGAAACAGCTGCCCTCACTTCACTTTGCTATTTCCTGTTTGTTTGTGTCATGAAGTGGCCACTTACAGACAAAGCCTTGTTTGTGTTTTACAGTGATAGTTTTGCATTTTTGACAGTTTTTCCACTATATGTGTCTCCCGTAGCGAGCCGTTCTTTAACATCAGCAAAACACTTGGTTATTTATTCACTTAAATCGCAACACATGTTCAGTTGTCCAGAAATACATGTGAGAGCAACAAATGACAATTTGACAAAAAGTGATTACACACTTCATTGTGTAAATCACATTGGCAGATCTGTGTAAAACACAATTAATTAAGGTGGGGGCTTGCTTTACGAGCCGTGAGATATCATTTATTGCAGCTCATCACTCGTGTCTTGGTTGATATTACCTATAAAGCACATTCAGAAGAGGCTAAGTACACCAAACGTTTATTTATTTATGTTTTAACCTTGAAATTGAGCTAAATACCTTAAGAGTCAGTTTGCTTTTTACTGACACAAGGTTGCAGCCTGTCTCTCACCCACTACATGCTTGGATAGCCTCCAGTCCCCTTGCCCCTGCCACGAATGAGGGGAGTACACATAGTTGGATAGTTCAAATAAATATCAGGCTTCAACACAACCTTCCACAACAAGGCTGCCATCTTTTCTGCAGCTGTCCTACTGCTGCAAAGGACAGTTTATACGACTGTCCATCGCTAAATAAGTTTAAAAACATAGCTATTGTACATTTTTATGTAATAGTTAGCATCTCTGGCCGCTAAAGACTGTGTGGTTATGGTTTGGTCAGGTTTGACAAACGCGCAAACAACATTCAACTCTTAGTCACGTTTCTTTCTTTTTTTATTCAGGTGGCTCTCAATTTGGTAACTGGAAATAAGTGATGTCACCTTTTCTAACTGAACCCATCCACCTCCATACAGCGGGAGAAAAAGACAAACCTAGACAATAACAAATGAACTGAATATTCCGACGTGACTTCGGCAGATTGCATATTGTTTATTCGACCATATTGCTCTTAACAAGCAATTCAAGAAGTTTTTAAAACATGAGGGTTAGTGTTTGCTTATGGTCATATATCCTCTTTAGCAAAACAAATGCAAGTGGCAAACTTACCGGTTGTAAAGTGAATAACTGGTTATGTTATTGTATATGCAGCCTAATGCCAGGACAGCATACCAGTGACTTGCCTTAATGATCTTGGGTTTGTTGACTATGAACTCTTGATTACAGTTCAGTGCAGCTTTAATCAGAGCTTCCTCCTCTCGCCAGCCACAGAAACCACCAAAAAATTGGCTGATGATTTTCTGCAGTGGTCTCTCCCATCTCTGACCATGCTTCCATCCAAGACAAAATAATAGGCTTTCCTCAGCTCGCCTGTGCTCCTCCCTGAGTTTAACAGTGCATCAAACATGGGGGCAATCCTGGCAAAGCAATGGTGCAGTTTATAAAATTTGTGTATCTCTGAGATCAACCATGTGTAATGGTTTTGACTCGCAATGGAGCAGTGAAGATGCTGTGGGGAGCTTAGTGTAAGTCCAGTGCCAGTCGTGCCATGGTTACTGCAATAAAATCCTGGCTTTGGCTCCTGCAGAATGGATAATGTTGACGGGAGAACGGCTCTGGTTGTGCAAAGGTTTTTTTTTTAACTTTCTAAGGTCAAACTCAATCACAGCTGCATACTCCTTGTCACAGTGGAGTGCTTGTTTTTCTCTCTCTCCCTCTTCCTTTTGTTTTTCTTTAATTCACTGCATTCTGCTTGAGTCTAGTAGATGAGAGATGTGATTTTATCCCTAAATTCTTGGAGAGCATGTAGATCCGCATTCAGTAGCCAGACACTTACATAACATACGCTTGGTTTGCATTAGTGTGGATTCATATGCACATGCCGTGTGTCTTCACTATGTCTCCCTGAAGGAATCTCTAAATCATGTATGTCCATCAGGTATATGCCCTTTAGATTGGTTCACAGCAGGAGAGGACATGGACGTCTATATTCTTGGACTCTGACGATATGAAATATGTGATCTCATGAGCCTTGAGTTATTGTGGTAGGTTTATCCTGAGAGGGATCACATGGAGACATCCCAGTGATCGTTTCTGGTAAAGGCTTCCTGGCATTCACCACTAATCTGCCCACTCACTAAGGAAAAAGAAGAGGAAAATTGGACTCAATTGAGAACAGAAACAATGTTCAAAGAGTTGCTGAATTGGAAGCGGGTGCTGGCATGGGAAACACAAATCTTTGACTCCATCCATGCCACTGTGTCGGCACCAAGCTTCAGCATCAGCTCCAACTTGAGTCTCAAACTTGTGCTGGTTCAAAGAGACGGGTGGAGCCATTTCTCCCTTGGATGGAGCTTGTGTAACTCTCATGCCAGCTGGTGACGGTTGAGGGAGAAAAACTTTGTGAGCTTTATACTGAGAGGCGTATTCTTGAGTTGTCTGTGGGCTATTTGATCACTATTTGAGTAAATTTCTTTTGACTGTACACAGGCCTAAAATTAAGTAATATCTTTGTTTCTCCAGCAAACCTAAATAAATAGTTGGCCATTTTATAAAAAGACCAGGCTGTCTTAGATGTTGTTGTTTACTGTGTACATATCTTTTGTACACAGTAAGTGGTCAACATTACAGGTGGACATGGTAGACACTGCTGTGGTTAAAAACTATTTGGTTGTTGGGATTCCTGACAGTAAAAGTGTCTGGGATGATTTACGTGCTGTGCAGACTTGGTCCAGGTGTGCTGAGTGTTTATAATGGATATGTGCCTGGTGTCCATTTCACTAGTTGCCCACTTATGCTGTCTTATGACATAATTAAAGTGTAATAAATCATCTTTGACTCTTAGTAGAAAGTCAGGAGCACACACCTTCAGTGTTAAGACCAGCTACAAATCATTGTCATATCTGCTGGGACCTGAGCTTGTGTGTTAAGTAGGTATACAGCGCCCCCTTCTGTCAGGTCAACTTTTATTCACTTAACCAAGAGATTGCTCCATTTCCTTCCTGTATTACAGTACTTGTGAAGAAAGTGTTCTCTTTGGCAGAATGTGCACTGTTTTGTCATTTTACGACAGTGGAAACTGTTTAAGCACCATCATTAACTGCAAGATGTGCACAGCATTTGGATCATAATGAAATGCATACAGCCTCTGCAGTGCTCGCCAAACATCAGTTTCCACTCCATCCATCATTTATCAGCTTAAGGGCTGAAGTACAGCTCTGATTATAAACGGTAATCAAGATAGAAACTTAATGTAGGTTGCTGTGATCGCGACTGCTCAGCAGAAAACACCAGGAAGAGAAGAATGTTGGGTGTGACTCATGCAGTAGAAACTCTGATTATATTTGGTGCCCAGTGCTCAAACAGTGACTCAGTGTATCGTTTATTTGGTTTTGGAAACCGAAATAACCTCTAGGTTTCAGTCAGATGTGATGACGTCATGAAGTCTGATGAGGTGTTTGTGATCAGATAAACTCAATCTGTGAACTGCTGATGACTCTCACCTGCTTTGGTCTTAACCCCAATATATCCTACACAAAGGTGTGTCAGACTTTGCTTCATTCCAGGGTCGCATATAATAAAGGCTCCTCCGATTTGTCTCCTCTTGAAAGAACGATGCTGTAAATGTTCAGTGCCAAAAACCACTGCTTGGTAGAACAGTGATCCAGAAACACTGCCAGTGAATTCCTTCCTGTATACTGAACATAGCTCTTTTTGTGTCTTTTACAGTCACATTGCATCATGGTCTAAGCACTTGCATGCTGTCTCAATAGATTCCTCTGCAAACCACTGCAGAGTGTTTGACTTTTGATGTTTTCCCCTTCCTCCACAGGAGTACTCCCCCTCAGACTACAGAAATAACTCTGTGTCCAGCAGAACCCCAACCCCACCAGGACGTTATTCACCTCATAGCCCCATCGACCGGGATGTCCCCATGTCCCCTCGACGCAGGTAAGGACTACAGATGTGGGATGGGACCTTATTTATAATGGTGCAAAGCTATATATTAGGATACATGGGCCACAAACTTGAGTGTGTGATAGACACTATAAAACAAATAGTAAATGGTGAGCCATGGAGTCCATGAGCGTTTACCTCACCGTACTTACTTGATTGCACACCATCATGTTTAACAGTGCTTGCAGTTGTTTCCACTGACCATTCATGGTTAATGTGCCAGTGTTTTGAACCACATTCTTTATGAGGTTCACCAGCGTGCACACATTTTTTTATGTGGTATTGCTACGTAAAACGTAATATTATGCTGAGGTATCTAATGTAATGACGAAATTATAATTACAGTGTCGATTCAGCCTGGCTCCTCGACTGTGTTACAGCAAAATGGTCTGTGAGCTTGACAAAAGGGATTTCTAGCAGTCATAGTACGGTACATGGTTAAATCAGTGGTATCTTTTGTTTATTTGCAGTTATTGTTCTGTCAGACCAAGTCATTAACTTGATTTATAATTGTTTGTCAGCTTGTAAATTCACTTGCAGCTGACAATTGGTACTTAGAGCTGTTTGCAGGTGCATTCAGAGTCTATGACCACAATTAAGTATAAGCCTTTGGGAAGCACCATATTGTGTCCCTCACCAGCATTTCCGCTTATTTCTGCGTCGCCTTCTTTGATGAGGTGGTGTAGCAGTAATGTGACTCATTAGTGTGCAGGTGCTGCCCTTTGTGCACTTTCTGGAATTCTTTTGTCCCAGCAGAAATGAACATTTTTCTTTTAGTCTCTCACTTAATTCTTTGTGTCTGCACTCTCTGCTGGAGAACTTGGTGCCTGTGTTTTCACAGTGCAGGCTGGTTGACTTTGGCCCCAGTTCCCCCCTAGGTAACCAAGGCTAGTGATATGACGTGTCAGCAGCTGTAGTCATATCCAAACACCCTGTATTACCAAAGACAGATTGTACTTCTCCCCCAGATTGGCCCCCAGTCTGGAGCCCCCAGCCTGCACAGCACGCCTCTCCCTGTTCCTCTGCAGCCAATCACAGATTCAGTGACACCCATTCACCCACCCCTTTATGTCGCGTGGCCAATGAGTTTCAGCCCAGGGGCACACCTTTCAGTCAGACTCTTGTTTTTCTGTCTGGTCTGGTTTGGATAGAGGTGTGTGTTCAGTTCTGCATCTGCGTGTGTGCAAAATTGTCTTTTTTTCCCTTCTATTTTCTAAAGTGCTCTCTGTTAGAAATAAAAGGACTATTACTGGAGTTGTGTTCCCTCGCTTTGTTCAGTATTTTTTTTTTTTCTTTAAGGTGAGTTTGCGCTTTCTGGGTTTTTCTATCTAAACATTCTGTTTTAGGTGGACTGCAACTCTTACATGTGTTTTTTGCTGCTAGCATACTGAGTCCCTATCATTAAGTTATCTTTGTTCCCCTAGGCCAAGCCTGGGTATAAAAATCGGTTGTCTCAGCTGTAGATGCTGCATGGATGTGAAGATGTAAAGAGCATTTGAAAGCAGTGAGCAGAATTTCTGATGCTTTATGAAATCTGTGTGGTTCCACCACAAATCTTTGTACTGTGCTCGTTCAGATGCATGCCATTCTCCCCGACCCACAGTCTTGTTATTTATTTTCTTCCCATTAGACCTAGATTTTCCATTTGTTTTGAGATTGCATGTCAGGAGGGATGGTGAGCAAAACGAAAGGGGGAAATGGATTGCTGAGGGTGGAGCTGAGCATGTGGAAAACTTGGAGGCTCTGCTTTAGAGGTCTGTTTTCAATTTGACCCATGTTCATTGATGCAGGAGAAAGGGTCTGAACATTTGTTTCGCTCACGTATTTGTTGGCTTGTCTGTTTGCCGTGTCCTGTTTCAGCCATGATCATTTATGGGGAAATGAGTTCATACAGCCAAAATACAATGTATGAACACATATACATAGGAATCTATGAAGCTTAGGAAACCTGTATGATGTATTATTCAGTAGTAGTACCCTTAAACCCTCTTCATGCATGGTGGTCAGGTTTTAGGACAGTGCTGATGGACAGTGATTACAATGGGATTTGTTGTTCATAGGAGAGTCACCTCACCTTATTATAAATCCAGTTTCAAAGTGCCTGGAGACAAACGTAGAAAACAAGTATTTGTAAGTGGCTCATAAATACTACAGACTATAAAAGGTGTGCCACGGCCTTACTACAAGTTTGATTGCTTGTATTATGAACAAGTAAACTGGAGGATTTTGCATAAATAGCACTATGCTCCCCACATTGTACACACCAAACTGCTGCTTTTTATTTCAGATTAACTGTGCAAGAATGCAGAGGAAACCATTTTTAATCTACCCCTGTGCAACTATTCTACAACTGCTACTTTAATTGTGTCTGAGATAACTGAATAGAAGACCCGCTTACATCTTCATGTGAAATCAGAGCAGTCTTGGAGCAGATTCTTCACACCACAGGTGTCTGGTTAAGTGTAAACATTCAGGGATTTTATTCTGGGTGACAACAGGTGGGACAGGCCATCAGGTTAAGTTGACTGATACTGGCTGACAAGCTAGCTACAGGTGAGAGGCATCAACCCACACCTGGCCTGACTACTGTGTACCTGGCCAACCGGTTCCTACTGACAGCAAACACTCACACATCCCTCCAGACAAATACAGAACATAAGTGGTCTTTGTGCTACATTTAACGTACCAGTGCATCTGTCAATCTAGATATTAATGCACATGTTTCTTAGTAGATGGAGCCTGGTATACACATCAGTGAAAAAGGTAGTAAGAAGTAACTACTTTTCCACAAAAGTAGGGTTAAAGAATGTGCTTGTAAAGTGACCCAGTGTTCTTTGTTCTAATTCATCAATTAGCTGACGGTCTGTTCCCCCTAAGGGGAAAGTTTACTCTCACCTTCTGCCCCTTATGTGCTTTCACGCATACAAATGGCCACAAGCTGCAGTGTTCATGTAGTTTTTCCTCACTTGTCACTTGTCTTTTGAAAAGCCTGTTGGTGCAAACTTCATACCTTGTGTCAGACACAGGAGTTTCTAATTCATTTATGCAAGTGAGTTTGCTTTAGGAAAGATTCCACACATGCTATACAGCCTAAGCTGCTAGCCTTACGTGCACTGTGGTTTTGCCTTGAGGCTGTTTTCTAAGCAGGAACTGCACCTGTTGTAAGGTGATCGAAAGGGAATCCTGTTGAGCATGTGATGTGTAACTGGATACTATTTGGTGTCACACCTGGGGCGTGCAATCTAGATTGAGTTTAATAACCTATGACCTGTTATAACTGTTTGATTCTGCAGCAGTTCCAGCTCTGACTTTGCCATGCAGAGGTTCGACAGGGACTCAGAGGTGTACAAGATGATCCAGGAGAATAAGGAGTCCCGCACAGCACCTCGTCAGTCCAACACCTTTAAAATGCTGCAAGAGGTCTTGGAGGCCGACGAGAAAGGTTAGAAGCACTTTTTATTACAAATAAATACACACAGTTGTAAATAGAGGTAGTCGTATTTTCATTTGCATACAATTCAATGTGTACTTTGTCTTTAAATATACACACACACGCACGCACATGTTACAGAACCAATCAGGCTGTCAAATGCAACATAATTTAGATCTTCTCCTCCTCCTGTTTGCTGGCTGCATGTCCATCTTGAAACCATCCCTGTCAAATGTTTATCACGCAGCACAGTTGAGTTGCTGACTTCCATATGGCCGTCACTAGTTCTGGATGTAGAGAAGAGCCCTCCAGTGCGCAGTTCATATTTTGAACATCATATGGAATTCGTCTGTCCTCCTTTCCCTCCTTTTCTTTGATAAATTGCAGTAAAGATAAATCTAGACAGTGATAATGTTCTTTCATGACGTGATAATGGTCAGTGTTTGGAAACCCAATTCATGAATCTTGTCCCATGCATCTTGAGCTAATGATGACTGGTGTAAAACACAAACAAGCTCCACTGATGGAGGCCAGTGAAGACAGTGTTGATGCCATGAACAGAAAGAGACACATGAAAGTCAGAACATCCACATGAGCAGCACCATTCATGTGTGTGTGTGTATGTGTGTGTGTGTTTGTCTCCAGAGGGAGCCGTGCAGTTTCCAAGTAAACTTTCCCCCAATGTCCCTAAACCAACTCCATCAGTGGGAGGAGTCAGCAAATACCACACCTGTGAGAAGTGTGGCACCAGCATTGTGTAAGTACAGTCACCTGCAGTGATGTGTCGATTGGAATGATCACACTTTACCTTGATGTTTAGTGTGTGTGTTTGAATTTTATGAGTTGAGTTTTCCGTGTAGCAACCATATAATATGTATGTATTATTAATACACAGTTCTTTTCAATATGATAGAAACATTACATTTTTACATTTTGTTCAAGAAACTAATTTGACACTATCTTTGATGATCTTTGCAACTCTGGAGCTAGTTTGCTTGGAAGTGTTGAAAGAAAAAAGTCATTTGATCATCAAGTATATTCTGACTGTGCTTATCTTTCCACAGCACACAGGCCGTGCGCATCACAGACGACTGCTTCCGCCACCCAGAGTGCTACACCTGCACAGATTGTGGCCTTAACCTCAGGATGAGAGGTCACTTTTGGGTTGGAGATGTCATGTACTGTGAGAAGCATGCCAAAGAGAGGTACCAGGGTCCAGGCAGTTCCCCTCAAGCCACCGTGTCCCCTCGTCAGTGAGCCTGCCACTCAACGCCTGCCCCACTCTGTTCATACAGGGCTGCTTGTCTGCCTGAGACTCCACCTCATCTGACTCAGTTATAGACCTTGAGATGAACAATGGAGGTGGACACTAATCAATGACACGGCTGAGGATATTTTTTTCTGATCACATTTAACCATACTTTGCAATATTATGATACACTTTCTTGCCTTTCTTGTAACTGTATAAGAACCGGGGTTTGGTTTTTCTAATGGCCCAACCTCCATGGTTTCTTTAGGCTATTCTTAGCGTTAATGATTCACAGCTGCCATGGACTCAAGCCACATCAAATTGTACTATGGCCAGATTTACATAACACAAATGCTTTAGACACACGCAACAGGACTGAGTCTGAGGATCAGGATCATCATTTGAAGTTCCTGCTGAAACAAAGGGACCAAAATCTAACCTACACCGCATGTCATTTAAAAAAAAAATGTACTGTACACCGACAGTGCTGTGTGTGTGTGTGGGTGTGTGTGGTGTGTGTGGGTGTGTGTGGGTGGGTGTGGGTGTGGGTGTGTGTGCGTGTGTATGGGTGTGTGTGGGTGTGTATGGGTGCATGCTTTCACATGCAGAAGTGTGTTGGTTTCTGCATGCCTTCCCTGTATCTGTTTGCATGACTGTGTGAGCGTGAGTGAAAGACAAGGGAGGGGGTCCAAGTTGTCAAAGACAGAAAGGAGTTTGTGAATTGTGCGCTAGAGTCAGGCCAAAAGCCCTCGAGTTTTTCTGTATTTCTTTTGTAAGCGGAATTTATAAGTAGAAATAATGAACAAAAATACATATTATTTGCTCAATTGTTTGGCTGTTTTATTGCTTTTGAGGGATTAGAGATTCATTCAGTATTCAAATATGTTTGGTGTTTTTGTGATTGAACTGTGTTCTTTAATACAGATCATTTAAAAGGTATAACGTATGCACAGGACATTTAGTTCACAATACGCCACCTTTCCAGTTACTCAGAGACACACTATCATGTTCACATTTCATGTGGCACTTAATAAAATCACAGTCTGAAGCTGCATGGGTGGTGATGATTGTGTTTGAATTACATAGCCTGTTCAGAGTGTTATGCTTTCTCACCTCTGGTAAACCTTTAACCCATGGATGTTTCTATGTACAGTAACAAATATTGGTAAAGAAGCTGAAGGTTTTGTCTTTTATCTTCAACAGACCTTTTCTCACAGAAGACATTTTGTGTATTTGCAGATAAACACAGTTGTAGCTAATCTCATTAATGATAGTTTTATTAATTACACATGTTAAATGCTGGCTCTCATAAAAAACCTGCTTAAATATAAACATTAATGTAAACCCAGACTTCAGTGACAAAATGATGCAGATGATACATATTAGTCATTTTTGGAGAGCTTTAACCACACCACAAAAAATAAATTTCTGCAGTCATGTTGGTTTTTACTCGGGTAAAGGTAACTGATGACCTCAGTTTGACTACATATTTACACAAACCACAAAGCCTGACACTGAACTTACTGCACACATCTGTTGTCAGTATGCTTCCTGCTCAGCTTCCCAGCTGATTTGTCTTTCAGATCACACATTTGGATATGGTGGTTATGGGAGTTCAGGACATTCAAAGATGGGCGAGGACTAGCAGGTTTGGCAGGATGGGTGTTACCTTCATTTGACAGAGTGTGACGTTGCCTGGGTAATTATTTGCCCTTGAGAACTCGATGAACTTTGATGTGAACTCTTGAGTGATGTAAGAAATTCATAAAACATGCAACTCGAAAGTTTTTATGCTTATCACTGTGAGCACATACACTATATAAAGTACTAGATTTCATATTTCTGCTAGGATTCATTCATTTTCTGTAACCGTTAGTTCTCTTTAAAGTCACAGTAGGGGATCATTGGTCTATAACGGCTGACACAGAGAGACAGGCAACCATTCACACTCGCATGCACACCTAAGAGTGTTAAAGTACTGCATGTTTACCTTCCAGTCAAACTGCTGCCACACTGGACTGTTGTTTAGTTTATGCCCTGTTTTAAAAGTTTCCTCCTCCTCTTCATCTTTGATGATAATGTTTCCTTCTGTCTTCCATTTATCTCTGACCTCAGTATTGCTCTCTTCATTTTCATGCTGTAATGTTTTGTAAATGTTTGAAATCAGCCCTTTCCTTGTATGACATAACGTTTTCCTCTAGTTTTCCTAGTTTCCTGCTTAAATTTTCCCATTCTTTGTGTCTGGAGCATAGACAGTATAAAGATGGACGACAGAACTGCTCCTCAAAAGTGAAGCCAAAGCAAGTAGAGCTCCCCCTGGTGACTGGCTGCAGTATGATGATTACAAATTGCCCTGCCGACTAGAGGTGTGTGATGCTGCTAGATTTGGTATCGATCCGATACCAAGTAAATACAGGGTCAGTATGAGACTTGCTGACGACACTTTTTAATAATTAAGGTGGATGCGTTATCAGTCTGAATCAATCTAAATCTGAATGAATTTTCATGACATTTTAATTGTTTTTGTGATTTGCCTTCTGGATTTTAATCAGTTAAAATCCAGTACAGAATTTGGGCAAAGTAAAAAAAAATAATAAATAGAAAATACTTTATTATCACAGTAAAGGTTTTTATTTAGAAATAACACAAAATGTTCACTTGAGGACAAATAAAACCAAATATTATTTGTATATTTTTTACGCAGAGTGTTCAGAAAATACAATAAAAACTAAATCTCTCCCTGTATTGCACTTCTTTCTGGATTTTTTTTCTTCTTAAATAAAAAAAAGTGTACAAAATTATCACTCCACATCAAATAATATAAATAATGTAAGGAAGTGTTTAGGAAGTACAACACAATACAAAAATACGACAACATTTCTCCCCTTTAGTGCACTTTTTTTCTTCTTTTCAGGGGTCTGTAGGGGCCAGGTTTTAAAAATGTCCATATGCTTATACAAGTTCGTTGCCCTACTCTTTATCTCACTGTATGTAATGTGGTGCTGCTGGCTAGGCCTGGCTGGTAGCAGTGGGCAGTGTTCGGAGTCACATGACAGTACAACAAACACACACGAGGGGGAGGAGGAGCAAAATTAACCTGCTCTGCTCTGTGACAGCCGCAACATTTAGATAAAGTCAGGTCGCCAGTCAGAAACTGAAACTTAAGTATCAATCCCATTGCAATGGTATCGATCAGTCTCGATAGTTGGTATCCATACTATCAATATTTGGATCGATCTGCCCACCACTACTGCCAACTGCCCTGTGAGGCGGTCCTGTTGGGAAAACATGAATAAATAAATAAATAAATACTTAAATAAGTAGAATGTATGATGCAATATTTCCTTGTAACTGGTGGAGGTAGAGCAGTATTAATCAAACAAAAATGTAAGTTAGTCTGGTGGAAGTGTGGGCGGGTCATCGATATCGTGGCTCTGTGTGGATCCACTCTCGGACTGTACTGTGCAAACTCTCCAAGTCGCAAGATGGCGCTGCCCATATCCACGGGAAAATAGTGTCAGTTTGGCCAATGCAAGGAAGTGGGGACGCATTGTCCATATTTATATACAGTCTATGGCCTAAAGGTAAATATCATCAGCACATAAGTTGAACTCTTGTTTGAGTTGTTCAAATCACTTCAGAACGTGCCCTGTAAGCACTTGCATGATCTACAGTCAGGTCCATAAATATTGAGACATCGACACAGTTCTATTTTTTTTGTTTTTTTTTGGCTCTATACACCACCACAATGGATTTGAAATGAAATGAACAAGATGTGCTTTAACTGCAGACTTTCAGCTTTAATTTGAGGGTGAACGGTGTAGGAATTACAACAGTTTGTATGTGCAACTGTCTTTAGTTCCTACTTGTTCTTGGGGCATTTTCCCTTCAGTTTCGTCCCATTACTTTTGGTCCCTTGAAAAGTGGGAGGGACATATACAAACTGTTGTAATTTCAGCACCATTCACCTGATTTGGATGTAAATACCCTCGAATTACAGCTGAAAGTCTGCAGATAAAGTACATTTTGTTTGTTTCATTTCAAATCCATTGTGGTGGTGTATACAGCCAAAAAGATTAGAATTGTGTCGATGTCCCTATATCTATGGACCTGACTGTATATTAAGCCCTTGTTTGTCCATGTTTCAAATCCTGTGTCCAGTGTTGCTGGTAATCTGGGATTTTTGCTATTTTTGTAGCCCTGCATGTAGAACCTGACCAACACATTATTTTTCTTATTGATGCCCATGTCTTCATTGTCTCCTCAATACATTTATTATTCATTTTAGGTAACCTACCGGTCCTGTCATGATAGTCCATCCTTAGACTGGGTCATTTCAGCCCTCCCTTGTTTTTTGTGCAGAGGAGTGTCCTACAGTTTTGCCCTCTTATTATGCCATAAAGAAAGTGCTATTATCTAGTTTACCAATTCATGGATTAAACCAGGAATCACAACAGGCAACGATTTGGACAGAAATACAAGTCTTGGCAAAGTATTTGTTATTATTGTTTTGACTCTTCCCATTAGATTTAGGGGTACAGTCTCCCACTTCTCCAAATCCTTCTTAATTTCATTATTCAGTTTACTTCACATATTTGATAGACATAGTTCATGGACAAACCAAATACATCATCACCAGCTATAGCAACAATTGGCTGCCATCATTTAATGGTTATCTTTGACCAAAAGTTCTTTTCAGTGCCTTAGAGCTGTGTCAAAGCATCAAATCTATTCTAACTATAACTTTCTCTGCTATCATTTAAAAAAAAAAAAAAGAGTTGTGATGCTCCACCGAATTGAGATCTGGGAAATTTGGAGGTCAAGTAAACAACTAAAAACTCATCCATGTGCTCCTCAAACCATTCCTAAACTGTTTTTGCTTTTTGGCAGGGTGCATTATCCTGCTGAAAGAGCCATCAGGGAATACCGTTTCCATCAAAGTATCTAAATAGTCTGCTACAACATTTCAACCGTTTAGACAAGATGAAACACAATGGGTCTAATAGAGAAACGTTATTAATCATTCATTCAATGACTTATAAGGAGCTGGTCATACATACAGTGTCCTTCCCGATTCTATAACTCCTCAAGCTAAGTGATCTGATTATTACAACAAGCATGCTCGCTGTGAGATCAAACAAAGATTTGGTGGGGAGCCGAAGGTCAGTGGTTCGAACCCAGACTGGGACAGAATTTAGCATCAAGTCAATTTACGACTTGAAGCTTTATGTCCATTAGTGTCAGAGTTAGGTCGAAATTTGAGCCATCAAACTGTTTTATTTGATTGTGTTTTGTTTTAAAATCAGGTGCCAGGGAACCCTGGAACGCTCCGCCTCCAAAGGCACGCTACCTGCTACGGAGTAGTTGGTGGGGAGTCGAAGGTCATAGGTTCGAATCCAAGCTGGGACAAAGATGGACACACATTACAAAAACTGAAAGTAAGCTTATCATGTTATATACTGTAGGCTATTCACAATGTGGGCACACACACGAATAATAATGATAATAAAACGAAAACGTTTTAATCAAAATTTACCATCAAGTCAATTAAATTTCGGGGATATTTATCTGGCTGCTTTGGTGTTCATGAATGAGACGAGCCCCCGAACAGGAATGGTTTTAAAAAGCTGGTCTTATATTCTGTCTCCTTGCCCATCCGATATGTTTTGAAGCTTTATGTCCATTTATTTAAAAAAAATCGCTTACCTCAGTGGCTACTCCTGGCACTAGCTGTCCATTGAGACCAGTTCCTCAAGCTATGTGATCCAATTAGTAGCAACGAGCGTGCTCGCCGCGAGAACCGAGGAGCCGACAGCCAGCGTGCTCGCCGCGAGATCATACCTATAGCCAGGCAAACGACGAGGGTTTACCGACGGAAGCCATCAAGGAGCTAGTACATCGCGACATATTGGTAAGCTACAATAAAGCTAACGAATTTCACGAGTATATAAGGGGCCTCCTAGCCAACGTCGTCTCACTCATGGTGCACACGTTTTTTTCACTGGTCATTTCCTTATGTGTTTATCTGACACACTCTGCTTGATAAACTTTCGAGACACAATTTTCGTAAGTGGATTTTGTTTAGATTTGAGCAGATATTAGTTAGAAAGTTGCATCGGCTGCCCCTTGGAATTATGGGTAACTGTCAAGGCGCCTGCGCACTCAGGTGTTATACAGTATAGAATTCTTGTATGCTGTATATGGTAGTATATACAGTCAATGGGTGATATCGATAACATATTCAGATTTGTCAGTGGACTCTTTGGTGGGGAATGTCATGTGCTAAATCACATTTCTTTCAGCCACAGATGTCTCTGTAGCACCGTTTAGTTTCAGTGTTAGCTGGAAACGTGAGTCATGGGAAGATGGGAATGATGGATAACTACCCATCATTCCCGTTAGTGAGGATATTAATGGTTGCCAGCGTTATGGCAGCAAAAAGACATTTTCTTAGTGAGGAAGAAAAACGGTCAAAGGATGAAGGTAAGAAATGTATTCGTGATGTGAGGTGGATGGAGGGAGGTGTAACGTTTTTAGCAGGTGTATTTGTTATTTGTGCTGCTAGCTAGCTTAGCTAGCCTCGGATAAATGTTAGCTAGCTGGCTAGGACCCAGCTTTAGTGTTTTCTTCATGAAAGTTGGCTAGAATAAAATGAACATGTCACATGTGAATGGACTGTGCTGTCCTGCCATGGGACTGACCGAGTGACTGACTGAAGTCAGTTTTGTCAGGTCTTAGCAGGGAGGGAGGGTGTGTTGTTGATGTTGTACAGATGTCTGCTATGTCATCGTCTGCTGGACGTTGTCTCAGATATTTGCCGCTTCACATTACTTTAGGATTACTTGAGATTAATTGATTGTTGGACTGTCCTCCTGATGTAAGCCACCAAGAGCAAATGACAGTCATCATCAGTTGTTTGTCTACCACAGGGGTGCCAAACATGCGGCCCATGGGCCAAAACCGGCCCATCAGAGGATTTCATTGGCCTGAATTTGCAAAGTGAAAATTACACAGAAGACTACTAGTATTTGGGATGGTTCATGTTACATGTACAGACTTGTGCATGTCTCTCTTTCTCTAACTCTCTTACATATTGAAGCCATACGTCTCACCAGGAAATGGGGGTGGAACATCTGGAGTTCCAGAGGTCGAAGATGTTGTGTCACCTGTATCTGTGTTCTCAGCGGCGAGCTCCGCTAAAGAGGACGGGCTGGTTATGCGTAGTGCCACAGCACAGGGGGTAAGACTAAAGAATTCTGAGCTACTTTCTGATTTGTCTCACGTTTTGGCTCACCTTCCTGATGATCATCGTGATTTTGAGAATCTAATTTCTGGCTTCCCAGATGTTCCACACTGTAAGGCATACTTGGATGCCTTACAGTACACTCTGATGACTGGAGTTCTCACATGGCTACCTCGAGGGACGTTTTCAAACGTCTAGCTGATGCTTTGCTAACTCTCAACCTACCTAAATGTGAATTTGGGAGAGGTTCTGTCTTGTATCTTGGTCAGCAGGTTGGTCGAGGTCAGGTGCACCCTGCGGATGCCAAGATCACAGCAATTGCTGCATTTCCATTGCCAACCACTAGGCGGGGATTGCGACAGTTTCTTGGGATGGCTGGGTACTATCGCAGGTTCTGCAGAAACTTTTCTGCTGTGGCAGCTCCATTGATTGCACTAACCAGCCCGTTGAGGCCATTTGCGTGGTCTAGTAAGCGCCAACAGTCTTTTGAGGATCTCAAGTGACTTCTCAGTTGTAACCCTGTCTTGTCTGCTCCAAACGTTTCCTTGTCCTTTCAGCTAGAAGCTGGAGCTGGGGCTGTACTCCTACAGGAGGATCTCCAGGGCATTAACCATCCTGTAGCCTACTGTTCAAGGAAGTTTGACAAAAAACAATTCAGGTACTCTACGATTGAAACAGAAACTCTTGCTTTGTTTTTGTTTTTCAACATTTTGAGGTCTCTCTTGCCTCCACTGTTAAACCTATAAAGGTTTCCACTGATGTCAACCCTCTAGTCTTCCTCTCCAGGATGTACAACAGTAAGCACTGTCTACTGCGTTGTCCTTGATTGTTCAGAACTACAACCTGGAGACAGCTCATTAAAAAGCGGTCTGAAAATGTCAATGCCAATGCCTTGTCTTGTGCATTACAAGCAGGATTAGTTGATTGTCCAAACCTTTGGTTGGACTTGTATGGGTGAGGGTGTTACGTGTATAGACTTGTGCGTGTGTCTCTCTCTCTCTCTCTCCTCCCTTTGTCCTGTAGGTGAGAAGTGGAAGATTGGCTGCCATCTGTGAACTTAAGAAGAGTTGTGGATTGGCTCACCCTCCAGCCAATCAGCCAATCAGAGATGGGGGACACCCATTAAAAGCCTCTCTCTTGTTTTGCTCTCGCGGACTTTGCTTTGTGGTCTAGGAAGGTTTGTGGTGAGGTGGGTAGGACTGAAGTAAGAAAGAAATTGTTCCCACTAGGTTCTGGGTTGTTGCCACTGATGTATTTTACTTTCAAATGCTTTTGTAGATAAGATAGTCAGGCCTTTTGTTTTCTTTTTCTTACCTCACAGATAGGTTGAGCTAGGCCCTATTTTATTGTATTTTGTTTGTTTTTTGTGGCACAATCCCCACAGTTCCCTCTTCCCTCCACATTTTTCAAACCTACATTTGTTGTTCACCTTTTCACTTAAAAATGGTAAATAAATCTTTTTTTTTTCACTGCCTCCTGTCTTCCCTGAGTTTTTTCTTTGTTGGTTGACAGCGTTATTGTTTTTGCTTATAAAGGGAAACGTAACAGTTCGTTAAGTATACGGTATGTCCCATGTTCAACCTGGTCCCTGAACGCACCATTTTCTTGTGGTTAATGGTATGGACATCAATTAGTGATGTTGGAGTTAACCTGCCGGGTAACCAGGTGGGAGGCACTGAGAGGAGAAAGAAAGTCACAGCTTTGTTCATTATGCTATATTTATTTAAGTTAGTGTGATTTAGTTACATGCCTGTCTACACAGTTTAGTGTATTTGTTAGCTGGAGAGACTGGACGCTCAGTGGGAGCCTTTTCCGTAGGGATTTCTACTTAACTGATGCTGAACTGTGACCACACGGCAGACTGTTACTGTTGCTAGTTAGCTCCTCGTGCTAGCAGTATGCAAGACTTGTCCTTGGGAAACACTTCCTGCACCAAGCTGCTGAGAATCTACTGGATGCTTTTGAAAGTGGACGGAGCCTGAGGACGTGTTCCTTCACCACAGTGACGGGACGCTGCTGAAAGAGGGTTTCCCCTATATCTAACACCACTCTGCATCCCAGGGACTGTGAGTACTGTTAAGACACTGAACTGGATTCAAATAGGCTCCAACATGCATTTGCACCAGCGGTTTGGTACGATAGACTAATTCTGACTAATTTGAATTTGCTGAGCTCTCATGGGCAGCATACGGGTGCTGGTCATATAATTAGAATATCATGAAAAAGTTGATTTATTTCAGTAATTCCATTCAAATGGTGAAACTTGTATAATGTATACATTCATTACACACAGGCTGATATATTTCAAGTGTTTATTTCTTTTCATTTTGATAATTATAACTGACAACTAATGAAAAGCCCAAATTCAGTATCAGAAAATTAGAATATAGTGAAAAGGTTCTGAAAGACACCTGGTGCCACACTCTAATCAGCTAATTAACTCAAAACACCTGCAAAGGCCTTTAAATGCTCTCTCAGTCTAGTTCTGTAGGCTACACAATCATGGGGAAGACTGCTGACTTGACAGTTGTCCAAAAGACGACCATTGACACCTTGCTCAAGGAGGGCAAGACACAAAAGGTCATTGCTAATGAGGCAGGCTGTTCACAGAGCTCTGTGTCCAAGCACATTAATAGAGAGGCGAAGGGAAGGAAAAGATGTGGTAGAAAAAAGTGTACAAGCAATAGGGATAACCGCACCCTGGAGAGGATTGTCTATTTTATTGGGCAGAGAGATGCTTGAGGAAGCAGAAATTGATCTGCGGTTAGGGTGAAGGTGATAAGCCGCTGAAGGTTCCACTGCTGGGGGTTCGGTCAGCCCCAACTCACCCATCCCCTGGATTTCTAGTTTAGAGAAGCCCTTGATGGGAAGCTTGCTCTTAAACGGGCCAGACCTATAACGACTCATTTCCTTTAGACCAAAGTCGCAAGATGGCGCTGCCCATATCCACGGGAAAATAGTGTCAGTTTGGCCAATGCAAGGAAGTGGGGACGCATTGTCCATATTTATATACAGTCTATGGCCTGAAGGTAAATATCATCAGCACATAAGTTGAACTCTTGTTTGAGTTGTTCAAATCACTTCAGAACGTGCCCTGTAAGCACTTGCATGATCTACAGTCAGGTCCATAAATATTGAGACATCGACACAGTTCTATTTTTTTTGTTTTTTTTTTGGCTCTATACACCACCACAATGGATTTGAAATGAAATGAACAAGATGTGCTTTAACTGCAGACTTTCAGCTTTAATTTGAGGGTGAACGGTGTAGGAATTACAACAGTTTGTATATGTGCAACTGTCTTTAGTTCCTACTTGTTCTTGGGGCATTTTCCCTTCAGTTTCGTCCCATTACTTTTGGTCCCTTGAAAAGTGGGAGGGACATATACAAACTGTTGTAATTTCAGCACCATTCACCTGATTTGGATGTAAATACCCTCGAATTAAAGCTGAAAGTCTGCAGATAAAGTACATTTTGTTTGTTTCATTTCAAATCCACTGTGTTGGTGTATACAGCCAAAACGATTAGAATTGTGTCGATGTCCCTATATCTATGGACCTGACTGTATATTAAGCCCTTGTTTGTCCATGTTTTAAATTCTATGTCCAGTGTTGCTGGGCAATTTGGAGGTCAAGTAAACAACTAAAAACTCATCCATGTGCTCCTCAAACCATTCCTAAACTGTCTTTGCTTTTTGGCAGGGTGCATTATCCTGCTGAAAGAGCCATCAGGGAATACCGTTTCCATCAAAGTATCTAAATAGTCTGCTACAACATTTCAACCGTTTAGACAAGATGAAACACAATGGGTCTAATAGAGAAACGTTATTAATCATTCATTCAATGACTTATAAGGAGCTGGTCATACATACAGTGTCCTTCCCGATTCTATAACTCCTCAAGCTAAGTGATCTGATTATTACAACAAGCATGCTCGCTGTGAGATCAAACAAAGATTTGGTGGGGAGCCGAAGGTCAGTGGTTCGAACCCAGACTGGGACAGAATTTAGCATCAAGTCAATTTACGACTTGAAGCTTTATGTCCATTAGTGTCAGAGTTAGGTCGAAATTTGAGCCATCAAACTGTTTTATTTGATTGTGTTTTGTTTTAAAATCAGGTGCCAGGGAACCCTGGAACGCTCCGCCTCCAAAGGCACGCTACCTGCTACGGAGTAGTTGGTGGGGAGTCGAAGGTCATAGGTTCGAATCCAAGCTGGGACAAAGATGGACACACATTACAAAAACTGAAAGTAAGCTTATCATGTTATATACTGTAGGCTATTCACAATGTGGGCACACACACGAATAATAATAATGATAATAAAACGAAAACGTTTTAATCAAAATTTACCATCAAGTCAATTAAATTTCGGGGATATTTATCTGGCTGCTTTGGTGTTCATGAATGAGACGAGCCCCCGAACAGGAATGGTTTTAAAAAGCTGGTCTTATATTCTGTCTCCTTGCCCATCCGATATGTTTTGAAGCTTTATGTCCATTTATTTAAAAAAAATCGCTTACCTCAGTGGCTACTCCTGGCCCCAACTGTCCATTGAGACCAGTTCCTCAAGCTATGTGATCCAATTAGTAGCAACGAGCGTGCTCGCCGCGAGAACCGAGGAGCCGACAGCCAGCGTGCTCGCCGCGAGATCATACCTATAGCCAGGCAAACGACGAGGGTTTACCGACGGAAGCCATCAAGGAGCTAGTACATCGCGACATATTGGTAAGCTACAATAAAGCTAACGAATTTCACGAGTATATAAGGGGCCTCCTAGCCAACGTCGTCTCACTCATGGTGCACACGTTTTTTTCACTGGTCATTTCCTTATGTGTTTATCTGACACACTCTGCTTGATAAACTTCCGAGACACAATTTTCGTAAGTGGATTTTGTTTAGATTTGAGCAGATATTAGTTAGAAAGTTGCATCGGCTGCCCCTTGGAATTATGGGTAACTGTCAAGGCGCCTGCGCACTCAGGTGTTATACAGTATAGAATTCTTGTATGCTGTACATGTATATACAGTTAATGGGTGATGTCGATAACATATTCAGATTTGTCAGTGGACTCTTTGGTGGGGAATGTCATGTGCTAAATCACATTTCTTTCAGCCACAGATGTCTCTGTAGCACCGTTTAGTTTCAGTGTTAGCTGGAAACGTGAGTCCTGGGACGATGGGAGTGATGGATAACTGCCCATCATTCCCGTTAGTGAGGATATTAATGGTTGCCAGCGTTATGGCAAAAAGAAATGTTCTTAGTGAGGAAGAAAAACGGTCAAAGGATGAAGGTAAGAAATTTAATAGCAGGTGTATTTGTTATTTGTGCCGCTAGCTAGCTTAGCTAGCCTCGGATAAATGTTAGCTAGCTGGCTAGGACCCAGCTTTAGTGTTTTCTTCATGAAAGTTGGCTAGAATATAATGAACATGTCACATGTGAATGGACTGTGCTGTCCTGCCATGGGACTGACCGAGTGACTGACTGAAGTCAGTTTTGTCAGGTCTTAGCAGGGAGGGAGGGTGTGTTGTTGATGTTGTACAGATGTCTGCTATGTCATCGTCTGCTGGACGCTGTCTCAGATATTTGCCGCTTCACATTACTTTAGGATTACTTGAGATTAATTGATTGTTGGACTGTCCTCCTGATGTAAGCCACCAAGAGCAAATGACAGTCATCATCAGTTGTTTGTCTACCACAGGGGTGCCAAACATGCGGCCCATGGGCCAAAACCGGCCTATCAGAGGATTTCATTGGCCTGAATTTGCAAAGTGAAAATTACACAGAAGACTACTAGTATTTGGGATGGTTCATGTTACATGTACAGACTTGTGCATGTCTCTCTTTCTCTAACTCTCTTACATATTGAAGCCATACGTCTCACCAGGAAATGGGGGTGGAACATCTGGAGTTCCAGAGGTCGAAGATGTTGTGTCACCTGTATCTGTGTTCTCAGCGGCGAGCTCCTCTAAAGAGGACGGGCTGGTTATGCGTAGTGCCACAGCACAGGGGGTAAGACTAAAGAATTCTGAGATACTTTCTGATTTGTCTCACGTTTTGGCTCACCTTCCTGATGATCATCGTGATTTTGAGAATCTAATTTCTGGCTTCCCAGATGTTCCACACTGTAAGGCATACTTGGATGCCTTACAGTACACTCTGATGACTGGAGTTCTCACATGGCTACCTCGAGGGACGTTTTCAAACGTCTAGCTGATGCCTTGCTAACTCTCAACCTACCTAAATGTGAATTTGGGAGAGGTTCTGTCTTGTATCTTGGTCAGCAGGTTGGTCGAGGTCAGGTGCACCCTGCGGATGCCAAGATCACAGCAATTGCTGCATTTCCATTGCCAACCACTAGGCGGGGATTGCGACAGTTTCTTGGGATGGCTGGGTACTATCGCAGGTTCTGCAGAAACTTTTCTGCTGTGGCAGCTCCATTGATTGCACTAACCAGCCCGTTGAGGCCATTTGCGTGGTCTAGTAAGCGCCAACAGTCTTTTGAGGATCTCAAGTGACTTCTCAGTTGTAACCCTGTCTTGTCTGCTCCAAACGTTTCCTTGTCCTTTCAGCTAGAAGCTGGAGCTGGGGCTGTACTCCTACAGGAGGATCTCCAGGGCATTAACCATCCTGTAGCCTACTGTTCAAGGAAGTTTGACAAAAAACAATTCAGGTACTCTACGATTGAAACAGAAACTCTTGCTTTGTTTTTGTTTTTCAACATTTTGAGGTCTCTCTTGCCTCCACTGTTAAACCTATAAAGGTTTCCACAGATGTCAACCCTCTAGTCTTCCTCTCCAGGATGTACAACAGTAAGCACTGTCTACTGCGTTGTCCTTGATTGTTCAGAACTACAACCTGGAGACAGCTCATTAAAAAGGGGTCTGAAAATGTCAATGCCAATGCCTTGTCTTGTGCATTACAAGCAGGATTAGTTGATTGTCCAAACCTTTGGTTGGACTTGTATGGGTGAGGGTGTTATGTGTATAGACTTGTGCGTGTGTCTCTCTCTCTCTCTCTCCTCCCTTTGTCCTGTAGGTGAGAAGTGGAAGATTGGCTGCCATCTGTGAACTTAAGAAGAGTTGTGGATTGGCTCACCCTCCAGCCAATCAGCCAATCAGAGATGGAGGACACCCATTAAAAGCCTCTCTCTTGTTTTGCTCTCGCGGACTTTGCTTTGTGGTCTAGGAAGGTTTGTGGTGAGGTGGGTAGGACTGAAGTAAGAAAGAAATTGTTCCCACTAGGTTCTGGGTTGTTGCCACTGATGTATTTTACTTTCAAATGCTTTTGTAGATAAGATAGTCAGGCCTTTTGTTTTCTTTTTCTTACCTCACAGATAGGTTGAGCTAGGCCCTATTTTATTGTATTTTGTTTGTTTTTTGTGGCACAATCCCCACAGTTCCCTCTTCCCTCCACATTTTTCAAACCTACATTTGTTGTTCACCTTTTCACTTAAAAATGGTAAATAAATCTTTGTTTTTTCACTGCCTCCCGTCTTCCCTGAGTTTTTTCTTTGTTGGTTGACAGCGTTATTGTTTTTGCTTATAAAGGGAAACGTAACAGTTCGTTAAGTATACGGTATGTCCCATGTTCAACCTGGTCCCTGAACGCACCATTTTCTTGTGGTTAATGGTATGGACATCAATTAGTGATGTTGGAGTTAACCTGCCGGGTAACCAGGTGGGAGGCACTGAGAGGAGAAATAAAGTCACAGCTTTGTTCATTATGCTATATTTATTTAAGTTAGTGTGATTTAGTTACATGCCTGTCTACACAGTTTAGTGTATTTGTTAGCTGGAGAGACTGGACGCTCAGTGGGAGCCTTTTCCGTAGGGATTTCTACTTAACTGATGCTGAACTGTGACCACACGGCAGACTGTTACTGTTGCTAGTTAGCTCCTCGTGCTAGCAGTATGCAAGACTTGTCCTTGGGAAACACTTCCTGCACCAAGCTGCTGAGAATCTACTGGATGCTTTTGAAAGTGGACGGAGCCTGAGGACGTGTTCCTTCACCACAGTGACGGGACGCTGCTGAAAGAGGGTTTCCCCTATATCTAACACCACTCTGCATCCCAGGGACTGTGAGTACTGTTAAGACACTGAACTGGATTCAAATAGGCTCCAACATGCATTTGCACCAGCGGTTTGGTACGATAGACTAATTCTGACTAATTTTAATTTGCTGAGCTCTCATGGGCAGCATACGGGTGCTGGTCATATAATTAGAATATCATGAAAAAGTTGATTTATTTCAGTAATTCTCTGCTCTAAGTGATCTGATTATTACAACAAGCATGCTCGCTGTGAGATCAAACAAAGATTTGGTGGGGAGCCGAAGGTCAGTGGTTCGAACCCAGACTGGGACAGAATTTAGCATCAAGTCAATTTACGACTTGAAGCTTTATGTCCATTAGTGTCAGAGTTAGGTCGAAATTTGAGCCATCAAACTGTTTTATTTGATTGTGTTTTGTTTTAAAATCAGGTGCCAGGGAACCCTGGAACGCTCCGCCTCCAAAGGCACGCTACCTGCTACGGAGTAGTTGGTGGGGAGTCGAAGGTCATAGGTTCGAATCCAAGCTGGGACAAAGATGGACACACATTACAAAAACTGAAAGTAAGCTTATCATGTTATATACTGTAGGCTATTCACAATGTGGGCACACACACGAATAATAATAATGATAATAAAACGAAAACGTTTTAATCAAAATTTACCATCAAGTCAATTAAATTTCGGGGATATTTATCTGGCTGCTTTGGTGTTCATGAATGAGACGAGCCCCCGAACAGGAATGGTTTTAAAAAGCTGGTCTTATATTCTGTCTCCTTGCCCATCCGATATGTTTTGAAGCTTTATGTCCATTTATTTAGTTCCTCAAGCTATGTGATCCAATTAGTAGCAACGAGCGTGCTCGCCGCGAGAACCGAGGAGCCGACAGCCAGCGTGCTCGCCGCGAGATCATACCTATAGCCAGGCAAACGACGAGAGTTTACCGACGGAAGCCATCAAGGAGCTAGTACATCGCGACATATTGGTAAGCTACAATAAAGCTACCGAATTTCACGAGTATATAAGGGGCCTCCTAGCCAACGTCGTCTCACTCATGGTGCACACGTTTTTTTCACTGGTCATTTCCTTATGTGTTTATCTGACACACTCTGCTTGATAAACTTTCGAGACACAATTTTCGTAAGTGGATTTTGTTTAGATTTGAGCAGATATTAGTTAGAAAGTTGCATCGGCTGCCCCTTGGAATTATGGGTAACTGTCAAGGCGCCTGCGCACTCAGGTGTTATACAGTATAGAATTCTTGTATGCTGTACATGTATATACAGTCAATGGGTGATATCGATAACATATTCAGATTTGTCAGTGGACTCTTTGGTGGGGAATGTCATGTGCTAAATCACATTTCTTTCAGCCACAGATGTCTCTGTAGCACCGTTTAGTTTCAGTGTTAGCTGGAAACGTGAGTCATGGGACGATGGGAGTGATGGATAACTGCCCATCATTCCCGTTAGTGAGGATATTAATGGTTGCCAGCGTTATGGCAAAAAGAAATGTTCTTAGTGAGGAAGAAAAACGGTCAAAGGACGAAGGTAAGACATTTATTCGTGATGTGAGGTGGATGGAGGGAGGTGTAACGTTTTTAGCAGGTGTATTTGTTATTTTTGCTGCTAGCTAGCTTAGCTAGCCTCGGATAAATGTTAGCTAGCTGGCTAGGACCCAGCTTTAGTGTTTTCTTCATGAAAGTTGGCTAGAATAAAATGAACATGTCACATGTGAATGGACTGTGCTGTCCTGCCATGGGACTGACCGAGTGACTGACTGAAGTCAGTTTTGTCAGGTCTTAGCAGGGAGGGAGGGTGTGTTGTTGATGTTGTACAGATGTCTGCTATGTCATCGTCTGCTGGACGTTGTCTCAGATATTTGCCGCTTCACATTACTTTAGGATTACTTGAGATTAATTGATTAAGTTTAAGGTGTAACCTTCATATTCCTCAGGACCTTCTCCTAACCAGCAAGCAGCAGACTGTCCCGTCTTCATCTGCAGACTTAAACGGTCAGCTGCTTCTTTTTGGTAAACCAGTAGATCCACCTGACTGGCCATCAGGTCTCTCTGATTCATTCAGGGTAGGTTCAGTAGGTTCAGTAGGTAACAGCACTCTGCATCCCAGGAACTGTGAGTACTGTTAAGACACTGAACTGGATTCAAATAGGCTCCAACATGCATTTGCACCAGCGGTTTGGTATGATAGACTAATTCTGACTAATTTTAATTTGCTGAGCTCTCATGGGCAGCATACGGGTGCTGGTCATATAATTAGAATATCATGAAAAAGTTGATTTATTTCAGTAATTCCATTCAAATGGTGAAACTTGTATAATGTATACATTCATTACACACAGGCTGATATATTTCAAGTGTTTATTTCTTTTCATTTTGATAATTATAACTGACAACTAATGAAAAGCCCAAATTCAGTATCAGAAAATTAGAATATAGTGAAAAGGTTCTGAAAGACACCTGGTGCCACACTCTAATCAGCTAATTAACTCAAAACACCTGCAAAGGCCTTTAAATGCTCTCTCAGTCTAGTTCTGTAGGCTACACAATCATGGGGAAGACTGCTGACTTGACAGTTGTCCAAAAGACGACCATTGACACCTTGCTCAAGGAGGGCAAGACACAAAAGGTCATTGCTAATGAGGCAGGCTGTTCACAGAGCTCTGTGTCCAAGCACATTAATAGAGAGGCGAAGGGAAGGAAAAGATGTGGTAGAAAAAAGTGTACAAGCAATAGGGATAACCGCACCCTGGAGAGGATTGTCTATTTTATTGGGCAGAGAGATGCTTGAGGAAGCAGAAATTGATCTGCGGTTAGGGTGAAGGTGATAAGCCACTGAAGGTTCCACTGCTGGGGGTTCGGTCAGCCCCAACTCACCCATCCCCTGGATTTCTAGTTTAGAGTAGCCCTTGATGGGAAGCTTGCTCTTAGACGGGGCAGACCAATAACGACTCATTTCCTTTATACATGCAGGGACTGCTGGTAAAAGCTGTTTAGATGAGGGCAGAGCTGGTGGAAGCCTCTTACCATCGTACAGGTCCTGCTCAGTCCCTTCAGGGCCCTGCGTCGCTGGCCATGGGATAGCTAGCTTAGCCGCAGCCCGCTTGCAGACTTCATACAAGTCGCTATCCACCGGTTGTATCTCGGTGGCCTGGACGGCGGAAGGAAGCTTGAGTCCTCCTCCTCTTCCTCCATGTCGTCCATATCGAGGGGGTCAGACTTAGCATCGTACTCTGCGTCCTCATCTCCCGCTACGCCCTCGTCGATCCCTTCGAACAGCGGGGGCATAACCGGGGACTCCGCTTCCATCATGTCCGCCCAGCTCGTTGTGGCTCGCGGCTGATGTGCGTCGGAGTCTCTGGTAGCGGTAGCCGCCAGACAGGGATCCTGACTGTTGGCTACTGCTACTTTCAACCTCCTCTCCAAAATTTTCTCCGGCATCGAAGCACAATGAGAGCACCCTTGCGGGTCAGCTAGCGAAGCCTGGGCGTGTTTAGGGCCCATGCAAGCTATACACATTGGGTGAGGGTCCCTGCCCGAAACTGACGCACCGCACGACGCGGGGCACTGACGGGATGCATCCTCTTTTGTCCTCGGCACCGGCCCTTTGGTGAGGGTAGTGTCCTTAGACATGGTGAATACAGTGGGCTCATCACAACACGTTAGCCTGACTGTTACTAGTGCTAGCACGGGGTTATTACCACACTAGCCGGACTTGACCGAGTTAACCCGCCACGCCACGTTAGCTTAACTCGATTAGGTTCAGATAACAAGCTAATGCTAGCCAAACCAATACCAAATGAGCTCGTCTTTACACGTTAGCCCAAGTTACACAGACCAAAGCTGAGCAAGTCTTTGGACAGAGGGGGAAGTAAGAGTACCTAGAGAGAAGTCATGTGATTCACAGTGCTGACCAGTAGATGGCAGAATTGCAACACTTTCAAATGTGTTCCTCTGCACTTGGGGGGGAAAATGAGATGAGGAGAAAAAGTGGCACTGGTGGTACCACACAAAGGTATCACCTATATACTTCCATAGCATGTGCAAAAATCAAACTGAAGCTCAAATTAAAAGATAATTATTAATGTGAACAAACTGCATAATAGGTTTATATAGACATGCAGCTAATGAAGCAGAAGTTTTCTAATTGTACTGCTAATGTACAAGGGAACAAACTATGGGAGTCCTTCCACATGGATGGCAAATTACCATATATAAAAACAAGATTAAAATCATCAAACTATTTAACACAGTACTGGTGGACTGAGCACTGCTTCTGTTCTGCTATTAATTTTAGTTTTTAAGTGGCAACAAAGCTCTTTAGTGTTGAAAATTTGGCACAGTGTTATGATTTGATAACCCCATAAAAGATAGGAGCAGCGGGTTTAATGTCCCCATAAACTGGTAATTAAAACCACTCACCCAGAAAGTGGCCAGCGCTGCGGGACTGACAGACGGCGACCTTCTGTGTGCTGCTCATTGCACCACTAGATGTCACGGGCTCCTCAGAAAAGACTCTGCAACCAATCATGGCCTTGTAGAGAGCCTGGTGCTTCCCGGCTGGAAGTTTTCTTTTGTTTATCCACTGGCAGAAACACAATCCTGTGCTGTGCCTCAATCTCAGCGCTCCAGTTTTCTGGCTACGTTGTTTTGTGATATTTCCGCTGGGTTTGGAGGACAACATGAGCCTAACCGAGAGGAATCATCGAACATCTCTCTTATCGTCTGTCACACTCAATTCCACCAAAATCTACGCGAAGGCATTATCTCAGCTCTGCTTTTGAGCCAAGCCTCTCTGCTTTCCACCTTTCCTTCCCAGTGTTCTCCTCTTTCTCAATACCCCACCTGGAATGGAGTCCAGATGTGGAGCAGGGAGAAGGAGAGATTGCTTGCCTAGCTATAAGGAGCGAGGAGGCTGTGGTGTGCATAGAGAGAAAATGTTGGAACGACATTAAAGTTTGTCTGGATGCCATTAAGTACAATTTGATGTAATGTGCAGTTTGGGACGTGACATTTAAAATGGAAACTGTGCTCTCCAGATGAGAGAGATTTAGGCCCCGTGGAGTTGGAGGGGGGTGTTGTACTTGAAGCCTTATTTAACAGCTTGGATAAACAGCCCTCTGTTTCAGCGCTGAGCAGGCGCCCATCTACTCCTCATGCTTTCTATCAATAATCACACCGGCTTTCTGAGCGCGCTCCAGCGTACAGTATCATATACAGGAATAACAAACCGGGGGTCTGCTGTGTGGGTCAGAGCACAGAGCACCATTATACTGCCAGGCTGCTTGCATGACTGAGGTGCCTGCAGTTTGGATATTTCAGAGAATACACGTCAAGCCCAATTGCATAAAATCCCTTTTCAAAAGCTTTCCTGGTTCACCTTCTCATATTCTGAAACACTCTCCAGATTTGAATCGCCACGGTCTCCATCCTCCCGGGCCTCTCGTATATCAAAAAGTATTTTTAAAACTGAAATCTGTTACTGTATTTTGGGAACTTTCCACACACGTAGCCAAAAATGTGAACAGGAGACCTTGAGGTAGGATTCTTTCAGGGGGATGGGAAATATCTTTTTTTGTTTTTTAAATATTTTTCTTTCAACAAAAGATTATAGAGGAGTTTGGTATATGCTTTTTTTTATTTTATTATTTTTTTGCCCTGCAGGAGCAAGATAAATCAAAGCATTTAGTTGTGCAAGCACCAACATTCAGTAGATTTGTTAGGTCATTAATTTTACTTACTCTGACAACATAAACAATGGTATGCAAAGAATAACACTCTCAATCTCACTTGACCGAATTGTTAATGTTCAGAAGGTTGGTTTGGCTTTTAGAACTGCAAAAACAAATCTGTATTTAGAGCCAGTTTTACTGCGCACTATAACTGCACTATAACCTACACTGAAGTACCTTGGTTATGGGCAACAGCAAACCTCTCAGAAGCAAAAATATCAGAGTTCACCAACAGTACAACAGTTCAGACTCTGTACATTTTCAAGATCACACTTTTCAGCACTGTAACAATATAGAATTTACTGATGTGTATCTATAAAAAAAAAGTCTCGCTTCCTCTCCTTCCTGCTGACTGAATGAAAAGTCTTTGATCTGGCAAAACACACAATACACCAGAGACTTTAAGCACTCATTCATAACTTGAGTTTGCTCTCTCTGTGCAGGCACACATTGAAATCAAGACCTTCCTGACTTCTACAGCCTGCATGGTTGCAGAAGCTGGTTCAAAATGAAAAGCAGCCAAACAACAGAAATGTGGCATGGGAACCATACTGGAACAACATTAATGATCAAATATGATCATTAACTGTTCTCATTTATTGTTTAAATGCACACTAGTATAAGTAATAATATATGATCAGTTTGCTTTACAATACAAATGGAAATAAGCTGCATACGGAATAAGAAATTCAAATTATGTCGATTTGCATAGTTTATGTAACAAGTATTTGCTTTGCTTTCGTGCAGTGCTTCATTTAGACAATTTCCTGTCCTGCACTTTAAATAGCCTAAGAGACCCGGTGATACATTTTGATGAAGGTGTGTGAATTGAGTCCAGGTGGCCACATGTGAAACCTCCTCTCTGTCTGACTCACTCTGTCTGAGCCGGATGCGCTAGGACCGCGGGGACCAGAGCGCAGACGAAGACGGAATGGGCGCACTTGGGGTAGTAACTAAGTGAGTTTTGAGTGTGACAGAGGCAAGCAGGCAAAAACCGCTAGATTCTGGGAATTATACAGAGGTCTATGCAGACTAGGTCACGTCTCATCCGAGCTAAAACTTATTTTTTTCCCTCTTTGGTTCAATTTTTAAAATTGCGCGTATGAGCAAGGGGACATCCTGGACTGGAGAAAACGCCGAGGAAAACTTTTTAAGAGCAGGGAAGCATCTGACAAAAGTTAGCCACTATACTTTTTTCCCCCCTTTACTTCTTCATATAAATGATACGGCGGCTCTGACAGTGACTGCTCAAACTCTTTTACTTTTGGATTAACTTTAAAAGGACGAGAGGACGTCTATCTGGACACTCCCAAGTGTCCCAAAAGAGATGTAAACCTCTTAAGGTAATTAATACAAACAGTAACTTTTAAAGACAGAGTGCTGCGCGAGTTTGTAGCTGTTAGAGACGTTTGGATGGACACACATCAACTGGATTTATTAGCCGTTTGGACCAAAGCGAGTTGTGCGCCCGGGCAGCCATGACATAACGGGACACTTGGAAAATCAACGGTGCTGAATATTTCTGGAGTGACCGGGTGGTGCGTGTTCGTTGCTGAGTGCTGGAACTCCTACTTTCCCATTCACCCCGGGCCTGAAATATAACTGTGCTACTTCTTGCCCTGCTTACCCCCCTTTGAAATCTTCATGGTGGAGATATGGGATGACTGGAGGCGGGGGTGCAGCTGAGGTGAGATCCAGGCGAAGGACAATGTTTGCGCCCGGCGTTGGCATCCCTCTGCTGCCGGGGCGTCTGGTACTGATGCTGCTCCTCTTGTCCGCCTCCGAGCCGAGGCTCACCCAGGCTTGCCCCGGGCTGCTTGCCTCCACCAGCGGCTGCAGCTGCACGGACGAGCGCTCCAAGGCGCACGGCGTCCAGGCTGTGGGTAAAAGGGTCAGCTGCAGCAAGGAAGAGTTGACCGAACTTCCGGATGTCAGTTTGCTGCCCAACAGGACAGTCACACTGTGAGTTGGAATAGTTTGAAATTGACTCCATTGATTGTCTTATGTTGTTGCCCTTGTATTTTGATAGTAGCCTATAAACGTATTTTGTAGAAAAAAAAGTAATAACCAATGAATTATTTTTGGATGACAACTTTATTTCCTAATTATATTTCAAATACAAGTATGTTATAGGATGGTGAAAATCAGATTTAGTTGAGTAATGGAACTGCTTCTAAGAGTTCAGTGTTCAGTCTCAGGCCCACACACCCACGACCCCATGACCTTAGTTTTAACTGTATGGGGGAATTGCTGCAGTAATAAGGCTTGTAAGGTCAGAAGTTTACATCTTGATCTGCTTTAACTCTGTAGTGGAAGGCTGAGCAGTTGCCTCTCTGTAAAGCATTAAGAGGATCGGTGAGGCCGGGCTGACTGCAGCCATCATCTGGTCCTGCCTCTCTGACACAACTCTGTCACTTTAAATTCCACTCAGCCGAGCGCTCCATGTTCGGCTCACACTTTCTCCCTCCGCCACCATCTCTTTGTGCACATGGTCCAGCTGACTTGGCCTCGGAAAACTTGAATAAACAGAAACACATTCAGATTTTTTTTTATCAGACCCTTTGCTTTATTGGTGGGTTGGTTCCTACTTTAAATGCTGCAACACCCTGTCTCACTGTCTCATTCTGGTCAGGAGAAAAAAAAAACATCTGGTGAGAGCTGGACAGCACTAATTCTAGCCCCGTTTACTGTGATATGTTTAATTATGAGGCAGATATTTGTGTGTTCTGTTTGGACCAAACTTGAAAGGGCCACAGCTTTGGCCAAAACACACTGTTGCTCGTGATACATGGCCTTTTAATCTATTAGTGACACATTTTTGGGGGTGGTGATTTTGTTCTGTCGTAATGTAGCACTTTCTTCAGAGCTGCTCAGGCTTTCTGAAGACGCTGCACGTTCCCACAGTATGTTGTAGACTCTGTACTCTGACACAGTGGGAGAACTGCAGGCTGCACATGGGCACAGTGAAAAAAAAAGAGAGAGAAAGAGAAAAAAGAACATGTTCAACTGCCCCTCTGCAGCAAGCATATGAGGTAAAGCAAGGGGATTTATGCCCCGGGAGAGCTAAAGCCAGCCAGCAGTCCATTTATAGGGCCTTATGTTTCTTGGTTAATAAAGGCAGGATAAACATCTGGGGAACACATTGCTAAAAACCAGAGGGAAAAAAATGGCTTGGGTAGCAGTGGTCGAGGTGATTGAAGATAATCTTCTATCCACGCACCTACTAATTTTGGTCAAGTTGTTTTTGTGCAGATGTTTCGCATTCTGTGACACTTTTTATGAGGCTCCGCGCGAGGAACAAACAAATCCACTCGCCATTTTCGTTACCTTTCCCGGGTAACGAGTTTGTTTTCCTGAAGATTCGGCAAGTTCTTCAAGCGCCTGTGTTCCCATCGCTGCTCATGACATTAGCTCCAGATGTGGAATGTGAGGAGTTGTGTTGATATTCGTGTTATTCCTGACATTCCTCAGTCCTCTCAGAGACTGCAGACTGTATCCCAGGTGCAGCAGGGGAGCTTTCCCCGTGCCCTACGCCGCCCTGGTTCCTCCTCACAATCGGAGGGCCTGACAACCAGACCCGCTGCCTTCTCTCCTGGGGCAGCCTGGAAGAATCCTCTCCTCCATGCTGAGCAGGCAAAGGCTGGAGGACACAAGGCCCAAGGCTTCCGGGGCCGGCTGCTATGTGTAATGCACAACAGCTGGCCCCTGTGAACATTCCAGCTGAGGCCCCTCAGCCTCATGGGAAATCCCAACGGGGATTTGTTTATTAAAACTATTAGTTGGCTGTTTGTTGTTCCTGCCAGCCATAAAGGAGCAAACAGTCGCCCCAATATTGTCACCTTCTCCTTTGGCCTGTAAAAGCGTGTGCTGTGCTTTGGCTACTCTGCTGCCTGTCAGATTACACAAATCACCATTTCCACAAACTCACACTCATCACTAGTTTATCAGTGCATAATTCTGTTCGCAGCCTTCTGCCATGAGCTCCAGTCGTCTGTCCCACTTTCCCTCTTTTTCTTTATCTCCAGCTCCCCACTTCCCTCCCCATCCCACCCCCTCTGTCATGAGTTCATCCACATGCAGTAACTCTCAACCTAAATATTTAGTCGTCTTGGTAGGAAACTGCCATGTCCAAACTCCTTCCAGATGTGAGCCTGCGCAGGCTTGTGTTTTGGCCTAATTATGCACGGCTGCAAGGGAGCTGGATCACTTGGAGAGGAAGAGCAGCGGAAGGGCAGAGAGGGGAAAATAGATAAGAGTGTGAAACCGAAAAGTGCTGTTGTTGAGGGGGTAACTAGGAGTAAATAACGGAAGTGGAAAAGAGGCTGAAGCGAAGGAGAAATTTGAACATGGGGAGCAGAAGAAGTGGGAACCAAGAGGGGAATGAAAAAAAAGAAAAAGAGTGCTGAGCAAGAATGAGGATGGAGGAGAAGCTTGGCAGGCGGTTCAGAGGGATGTGCCCCTGGAGACCGAAAACTCCCCAGCCCCTGACCAACAGATCTTCGACACTGGGGTAAGAGGGAGGAGGAGGAAGGGCTCTTCAATGTAGCAGCATAGCTTCACTTCCAAAGCACTGCTCCTTGTCTCTATTGTTATCGCTCCATTGAAGAGTGTGAATGAGAATCTTTTGTTATTTCGAAGTTTCATTCGAAAAATCTGTGCCTGGACGTGGATATATATCATATGCATCCAGGCGACAGCTCAGAAACATGCAGAGAAATAACTTTCTCGGTGCTGCGTGGTGGCAGCTGTGTTTGTTTTAATGTTTTAATGGATAACAGACAAATGAAGGGAACGTACAGTACAGTGGCAGTTTATGTGCGAATGCGCTGGTGCTTCATTGCTTGTGGTTTCTCCCCAAGTCAATGCCGTGCTCCTCCCTCTGCGTATTTTGTTGTCATCGTTCTCGATGACTGATGGCTCTGGCTCAATGGGTGCCAGGCTGAATGAGTGGGCTCAGATGCTCAGGGAGTGGGGTCATCACGCCCAGCCTTGCCCTAATGCCCGGTCGCCCTAGACAGCTCCAGTTGCTCCCTGCATGTTTGAGCTTAAGCCCAGTATGTCAGTGTTGCTGGATAGTAATGCAGTGGTAGATAAAAATATTCCAGCTAGCACAACAATATTTTTACCACGAAGGCTCATGGTTGTAAATGACCTGGAGTAACATATACATTTAGTTTATAGCAGCTGGGGAGGTCCTTCCTGAACTATGGCCTGGGCCGAGTTTTAACTTGTTCTTTCACTTCTTAATGTGCTTGATACTACTTTTTATAGGAAGCTACAGTTGGCAGACTCTTTGCTTAGCATGAGGAAAAACTTAACATCTGCCTACAAGTGCCTGTAAACCTCCATGGTAAAAACATTCGCTGCTCAGTATCTACAAAAGCCTAAGTGTAACTTTGTTTTTCTACTTTTATATCTTTACGCCAAGCTACGCTTAAGCAGCTGCAAACTGTGATGGTGTGTAACATTTAGCACATAAGCACATTTAGGCATGTCTCACCACTCTGCATCCATCTTGGTTACACCCACAGGCTCACAAGATCAGGTCCCAACCCGAAGGAATGGGGAGGGAGCCTAACTGCAGCTTCAGTAGTGACCGAGACTTTAAATAGTGCATGTATAGAGGCATTGGTCAAATATGAAAGGTTCACCATGTCACCAAGTCACTGGTGACTCGGCTCCAAAATAAGGTTCACAAAGCCTTTTCCCTTTACATTTCACATCACTCATGCAGCTTCATTTATAGCTCTGTCCAGAGTGCTGTGGCCTGACCAACATCTCTGGTTCATGCTCCCAGAGCCCTTACACAATGGACGAGCTAATGTTTGTTACAGACACAGTAAGCCAAGAAAACTTAGTACACTTACACCTACGGTTTCCAGTCTGTCTGTACCTGCTCTTAGTGTTAAAACTGTGGTAAATCTCAGACGCGTGCTTGTGTCAGTGTAACAGCACTATTGGATTGATATGTTTCTAATATCAAGTGTTTTAGAAATCAGATTACTCCTGGTTTTCGGAGGAGAGGCAGGATGTGTGACAAATAACCTCCAGCGTTGATATTATGGACTTTTCCTATTTTCCTGTTTACAATTGACAATTTTTTGAGATGTTTTACTCTTTATAGTAACACATCCGCTTTTAGCACAAAAATGAGGACTTTAAGTGGCTCTCAGCTGCTCCAAAAAAGAGCTGTTGTCATGTTGACTGATATATTAATACAAATTGTTTAATCTTCTTGATTAGCGAAATGAAACGTCTTTTTACCGGATGCCTCGTACGATAGCCAACAGCTAGGTTTCTGCTCCTAGAATTTTATTCATTTCTTATTCATTTGTGTAGACTAAAAAAGGGTTAATTATTTAGCCTTGGAGGCGCTGGTGGGGAGATTTTGCTACCTGTAGATAAGTGGACCCCATATCCATCCATTTGCCTCCAAATGGAGCTTTTGGGCTTGTGGTTACGACATGGGAAGTCGTGTACACAAAGTTCTTGGCGCTAAGTGGAAACATCAGGCTTGGGTTGAGAGAACACCACTGCCAGGCATCTGCTGGTGTCTGGAAGCTACAGTTTGTCAAGCCAGGTAACTCATGACCAGGTGACTTAATGCAGGGAATGCAAAGTCAGAATTAAAGTATGGGAATGATTTTTCTCAGATTTAACACAAGCCATTTCTGATAACATTAGCAAATTAACTTGAGTCAACTTCAACAGTGAAGGCAGCAAAAACCAAACTAGTTGTTCCTTTGTTTCTAGTCCTTGTCCTAAGCTAACCGACCCCTGGGTGGAGCTCAACAGATCGTAGTTATATACTTTTTATGTCACCCTCACCCAGGAATCAGAAGATTGAAGTGATTCCTTCAGCACGTTTGATTAAATTACCTGAGAACAAAATGATTCCAGACAATGTTTTTGAAGCGTATACTGCGTCTTCAGTGTAGCTATACTTTATCTTCTCTTTCACAGGCTAGGGTTAAGGTTAGAAATGAAATCATTCTACACCAATACAACCAACTGGCTACTGGGACAGAGCCTCTGATGGAGAGGTCAGCCTTATGTTTAATCCAACATTCATCCAGTTTTTTCGTAATTGTATTTTTTGGCTCCGTTTAGTTCACCATCATCTAGCCTGTTATCGTTTATTGCATCCTATGACTCCTCAGTTCATTCAGAGCCCATTCGCTTCAGCACTGTCATCGATTGGCTGCACTATGAATCTGTGTGCCTTTAATCACCATTACATCTTCTGAGTCACACTGTTGGTCTCTAACTTGTGGCTGTTGTGTGGGTGAGTACTAAAGGGCCAGCAGATGTGTTGCTGGTTTATGTTGGGTCCGTGAGTCAGTACGTGTTGAGACGGGAGTATGTCGTTGAAACGTCCCAAACCATCATCTTATCAGCAGGGAGAATTCCAATAGCAGGGAGAGCAGTGGACCCCAAGCATTCCTGCAGTGATAGGGTTTATTTATCTGGGGAAAGGTGTTGAGAGGAGGGGGAGCAAGCTCTCCTCTGCACATGTTAGGTGGGGCAGTGGTCAGCAATAAATCAAAAAAGCAAACAAAGGCCTGACACAGGATACTCTGAGCTTTATACTGCAGCTGCAGCACCTGCTGATGCCATGCAAGCCTTGGATTTTATTGTAACCCCGCAGGTCAAGGTAATGTCACCAGAGTGGGACATCTCCCCACTGTGCGGTGCCGCACTGTAGCTGCCGTGATGTCTGCATGATGAATGTGCATTTCACTTATCGCCTTGTTGAGTTTGTTGATTAAAAGGCTGCGATATTCCCAAACTTGGCAAAAACAGTGATGTGTTGTCACAGTAATCTCATACCTCAAGTGGCTTTTTGTTATTTTAGTTTTCCCTTTCCCGCCGCTCTCTTCTTATCTTACTCCAAAAACGCCTGACTTTGACTTTTCGTTGCCAGTGCTAACTTCCCTCTCCCCGTGTCTGACCACAGCGGCCCCCGAGGTTCCTGCTCTGGGTCGGCAACACATGGATACTGTTGTAGATAATGGGTGTCTATAGTGGGAATGCCTGTGGCTTGTGTGTGCTTTAGTATTTCTGATATGCTTTCTCTTGAAAAGTAATCCTCAGCAATAGTACATCATCTGCTGGATTTCAAAAACTCAGTTATGTTATGCACTTAATTTAATTACTCTTGAGTCAAATTCATTTGCTCCATGTATTCACCTGCATATGTATGACTATGAATACTACAACTGTGTTATCAGAGGTATGAGGCGGGTAAAGCTGTACAAAATAGCTTCATTATCATGTCAATAATGGTTTTGAAACGGCTTACCATAAAACATGCAAACTGTTAAGAGATTTGAGAAAGCCAGTCTGGATCATAGTGCAAGTATTAAGAGCCAAACTCATGACACCACATCCGGATTAGCTTGTATTTCACAACTTCCATAACTAATCATCAACATCAAATTCAGCTCATCTTTAACAGATGATGATGCTGAAAGCATGAACAACACTGCATTTTAAGTCAGTATAAAAAAAACTACCTCAAAAAAAAGACAAAAACATAAAAACTTACCAGTGGACCAATGCAGACATTGATGTCATGGTTATTCAGCTTAGGTTAGTTTATGTGTTATTTAAACTAATAAACTATTGAACGCACAGTGGTATTAGAGAAACACAACCACAGGACATACAGTGGAGTATCCAGAGCTGGACCATTAGTCAATTTAGAAATTTAATGTGAAAATGGGATTTTGAAAGAGGTTTTCTTGCATTCATAACAGGTCAGAACAGAAAGTTTGCGTACAGTTTGACATTTTGGAAACCAGGTTGGAAGACTAACGTCTACCAGAAGAGGCTGGGGAGGTGTTCATGGCTCTAGTCAGATGTGGAAATTTAATCTGAGAGACTTGGACCGGATTCTCATTTTTACACTTTGGCTCAATGTGCCAGTCTTGTCTCTTTTTTATGTTCCTCTTTCGTCTTCCTTTTCGTTTGGGCAACAGAAACGCTTGGGATAAGATCATGGTTTGTGTTCAAATGGACCCTTTGCCTGGCTTTGGCAGGAACAGTAACGTCAATTGAATTACATTACGATACTCTCAAATTCGTGCTCTGCTTCAAACAAATCACTTTAATAACATTTTATGGCTATTTCACACACTCTCCTGATACTGTGCTGGGAACAGCCACCCTGGCATTGTCCACAAGTAGAGTAACTCCTTATGAAAACATATTTATACGAGGTACAACATATTAATATGTAAAAACTAGAGGCTCTTTACCTTCAAACAAAGCCATACTTGTAAATGTACTCGTAACAAGCAGCAGCTCATCTACATAATTACTCTACCATCACCCCAGTCCATTGTGTTGTTGCGCTATTACGCACAACCACAAGATATTAAAACTCTGTCACTACAATTCTTTTATCCATCGGTCCTTCTGTAAGTATACAGCTCCAGTCAGTTGTGAAATAAAGCAATAATGGTTTATTAAAATCTGTGCTGATGGACCAAACCGCTGTTTAAAGATACTGTGCACTTGTGAGTGTGCATTCCTTCAGCTCGAATCAAATCATTCTTTGGAAAGCATGTCGGCTTACCATATTTTTATAAAACATTCCTGGTGATTGTTTAATAAATTGTGGTAAATTCTGGTGTTGAAACCGGCTGACACGCAGTAAATATGACTGAGGCAATGACCACCGATCGCGATTCTAAAAGCGCCGCGGCCACACAGCGAGGAGGTTAAAAAAAAAGAGGACTACAAAACAAAAGTGCAACCTTCTCCCAGATGCCTGTAAAGACACTGAGTATCTGGGGCCACGGAGGATTTCTGGCCAACCCTTTGTAAAAGTAGCCCGATTTCCCAGCCGTCTCTGCTCAGAAGCAGAAAACAGAGGCTGGTTATGAGACCGAACAATGAGACAATGTTAGCCAGGCATCCACCACATTCCACTCTCTGTCTCAAACGGCTAAATTCACTAAATTGCCTCATTAAAAGTGTAAAAACACTTTAGACAGTGATTAAATCGGCTATTGTGTTCATTCTCTGCAGCCATAAACTTTCCAATTTGGTTTGTCTCTGACTCTAAATATTGGCATAATTTATTGCAGCTTTACAGTAAAGCGCTTGTGTTTTAGCTTGTGTCGGCTGACGGTTAATATTCCTAGTAGCTACTTGTTTATGTCTTCAAAGTTCACTGCTTGTTCAGGCTTCATAAATTGTGTATAGAAACACACTTCATGGACAGTTCCTGTTAGCAAAGCTCGATGAATTGTCTAATATGACCTTCCTCTCCGAAGTGTGTATTGTTAGCCTGCTTGCCTGTGCACACACGCACATATGGGAAGGGCGTGCATGGCCACAGCTCTCAAAATAGGCTGCAGTACTCCCCTCTCTAATTAGAGACATTTCAAAAACCCAGATTTTAATTTTAGACTAGTTGCTTTTGGGCCACTTAAGCACACACATGCACACATCGAGTTAAACATACATACTTTCCATATAAATAAATCTGATAGGTCAAACACTTGTGCATCTAAATCTGCACACACACACACACACACACACACACACACACACACACACACAGAGCCACAAACCACAAAGCCGAACTCCCTGGCCCAGCCTGCTAACCCAAGCACAATGCAGTATACTCTATAATAAGTGGTTGCACATATCAGATGCAGGAGCTCGGTCTCCATGCTGAGCCCCGAGGCAAAAACGTATGATAATAAAACCAAGCAATGCAAGAGCCTTAGCATACTATAAATCATCTAACTCATATATTTTGTCACATAGACGGATGACAAGAATCTGTTCCACTCCTTCATGTGGCTCCTTCAGCCCTCCTCTCCCCGTTTGATGACTGAATTACTCAATCAGGGCTTGCAAAATGATTTCATGAAAAATATTTTGCATGCAATTACATGGATGCTCCTTTCCATGACAGGCGGTAAATGGGACTTGTAACTTGGCAGCGTTCCCCGGTAGCTGCAACAAGCCCTCTGGTGGGTCAGGCACAATGGGCACATTCACATCTTGACATGCATTTGCTGCTAAAGTGCCTGTTGTGCTCAAGGGCATTTAGTCTCTCAGCTACATTCAGCGCCGTGACTCTCTGAGGACAGGCTCAGGGTGCGAGGGGGGAGGGACGGGCGGCTCGTGGGACCGCTGGCTTAGGTGGCTCTCTGTCCCTTTACAACGAAAGGGTTAAGCTATTTGGATGGACCCATGCACTGAATGGTGAGCCCAGTCTGGAGGCCTCTTATAAAGTACTTATTGTAACAAAAATGACACAACCACCTCCCAGTCTGAGAGATCTCTCTGCTTCTGCTCTCTTTTATTCCTCCTCCCTCCACCTTCCCATTCCTGTCTCCGCGAGAGTGTCCATTAGCAGGAAGGACTTTGAGAGACTGATGCAGGTTATTTCGAAGCACAACTCGAACTCCAACTGCCAGCAATCGAGTTGCTGTAAACGTCATTGAACTGGATGCTTCTCATGCTATTATACATAAAAGAACTTTCTCAAGATAAAAGTGACAGACAGCAGAGAAGTAAATTTAAGAAACAAACAAACAAAAAAACATCTTCGTTATACTGGGGTTGGCTGCCTGCATGGTCTTCACAGTTTTATTTTTATGTTTCACAGCCTGCTCAAACACATTTACTGTCCCAAAACTATAAGCCCACTAAAAAAGCCACACTTAGTCTCGCCAAACCTCACACATTAGGGGGCCGTAATTAAACATTTTATTCAAAACATGTTATCTTCCATCGACGTGAAAATTACTTCTGACAAATACAAAAATACCACAGACTGCTGCTTCAGACTCATACATTTTCCTCATGGTTATTTACTTTCACAGACACAAGAAATCTTGACGTATAGCAAAAGGAAAAGATGATGAGGTCTAAATTAACAATTGTCAGTTAGCTGCTTCACTCTCAGGCTCATGCAAGAGAGCTAGAGTGTAGCTGTTGGCGACACACACATTGTGACATATCACAACTCAGAAATAGATAGATAGATAGATAGATAGATAGATAGATAGATAGATAGATAGATAGATAGATAGATAGATAGATAGATAGATAGATAGATAGATAGGTTTTATTTGTCACATGCACAGTGAAATGTATTATTGTACCTGCAGCCAATAGTAATATATATATATATATATATATATATACAGTATATAAGTACTACAGTAAACAGTAGTTGCACACAAGTTAAGCAATATAAGTGTAATGTACACTGATGGAGAAATAAAATATAAAATGAAAAAATAAAAATAAATCAATAAAAATAAAATAACAACCAAGTGTTAAGGTTTGCACCAACTATTTCTGTAAATGAATCCCCGCAGACAGGAACCCGAACACATCAAGTGGTTGCTGTGTGTTTCCATGTGTGTCACTACAACCTTCAGTGCAGTCGTTCCCTTATGGCACAGGTGTGGTCCTATCAGCTGAAATGTGACTCTGTGACTGAGGCCTGTGAGGTTAAACTGTAATGCAGTGGAGGTCTGTGATGGCGTTTGAGCCATTAGATCTGGCATTTGGGTTGAGGAGGTGGCACTGGAAAAACTGGTAACAGCCAAATGAAGTAATACAGCTTTTAATCCGTCCTTTGGTTTAACCACAATATTTTGTTGATCCACTCCGTCTGCCCACATTACTCTGAGTGATACGTGTGTGATGTGTATATGAAGAGAAATACTGCCATGTTCACTTAGTTCTCCTCCGTGAACTGCCTATATCCCTGAAATGAAACGCCCGGCAAGGAAAAATTACTCAAATGGAAAGGAAAACAGGGGAAAATGCATTAAAAAATATATATATTTTTGGTGTGTATAATGTTCCCAGCTGTAAGGCACACTTAGTAAAGTGCTCCCACAATGCTGTGCCCTTAGCGGAAAAGTGGATAATGGCGTTGCTTTCAGCAGAGTTTCGGTTTCCTCCAGGCTAAATTCTTATTGCTTTTTATTTATATGAACTTGAGCACCGCTGTGACACAGACCAGCATGTGCATTATCAAATCAGCATGCTAATTAAAGCAGGCTTAATTCAATAATGACGCTCTGAGACTCTCATTTAAAATCACTCTCATTATCTGGCTCCCATTGGTCTCTGATTCAGGACTGGATTTATGCCACGTTACCAATCTCTCTCAAGGGTTCTTGTCTTTCAGCTTGCGTGTGGTCCTTGAGGGTAAGAGACCAATCCAAAGTTAAATGATGTTTACACAGCGGCCCATTGGGTTGTTTTAACTCTTTATTACGCTTAACCTGTGCCCCTCTATCTCTTTTGGCCTCGGAGTTAGATCAGTGCTCGGGGTGAGGTAGGAGGTCAAGCATCTAATCAGCTTCTACATCATTTCATCGCTGATCACGCTGCAGCAGCTCGAGGTGTTTTGCTGGTGATGCTGCAGGAATGCCTCAGAATGACAGAAAACATTACTATTGTTCAAAGAGTTTGACATAGGTAATGAGAGCAGGCAGCTTAGCCTGTAGATGAATTCTTATTAAAAATAAATCCCTCCTTGAGACCTGTTTTCTGCCTGTGGTTTCTGCAGAGGCCTGCAGCTACACAGAGCTCACTGTCTGAGTCCAGCGAGCTTAAATATTTAGAGGGCAACAGCAGCCAATTGAATTCAGCGCTTTTTGCTCAAGTGTGCCTCACTGGTGTCCCGGACCAAATGCCAAACCAGGCTGGAGCATTTCCTGTGTGGGTTTACAAATTTTTCAACGTTTTAAGTGTGTGCAGCAGGGAGTGAAAGGATATTATCACCAAACTCTCAGCAGTGAGTAGCAGCACGCAGAGCATCCTGTTGTGTCCAGATTTATGGCATTCTAACTGTGGTTAGGAGAGGAGATAGAAGGATGTGTTTTCCAGCCCTGTCCATCAGCGCCAGGTTGTCATTTGGAAAGCTCGGGAGACTCTGGTTAGCTCCTCCCTGCGTTGGCGCTGTATGCCACACAGCAGGCCTTCCCAGCTCCACCACAGAGACGGTTCCAAAGCGAACTGATTGGTTGACAACGGCCTAAAATCAAAAGCAGCTGTAGGAAGATTTTGACAGACCGTTACAGTTTACAGTACACACAGGTGCACACACACACACACCCACACCAGGCCTGGGGCAGTGTGTTACATTGAGACATCCACCCAGCTACAAGTCAGGGGATGAGCGGAAGTAAATCAGCGAGCAAATACAATTTGCGACATGCTGTCATGCCCCTGTGTGGCCCTCAAAGGCTTTGCGGGTTTAGGAAGCAAATTGAGCAAACCAACAAAGTGAGTGGCATGGTGCAGGGAGGAGCTGCTGCGGTTTACTAGACAACACTCTTGTATGTTTTTTACGTTTCACACTCCATCATGCAGCAAGTAAAACCCAGAGCTTATGTCTAGTGCGACAAGTGCTTCAGATAATCAAAAGATTAAATCATCCCATATTTTTATTCAGAAATTAAAAAGCACATGGACTATTTAATACAATTATGCAAATGACTATTTTTTAATTTCTCCAAATTGAGCTCTTTGGGGACGTAGTTGCTCATTATTAGCATCTTGCGCAAATACAGCTTAATGTCCCTCGAGTACAGAAGGACTATAAGACCTATAAGATGGTGACAGCTTTCTGGAGGTTTCCATGAAAGAATGGAGTAATAAAAGCTGAATTTCATTTCCAAAGAAAACACTGTAACACTTGAAGGCAGGTGGTTGTGTATGCTGTATGTGTTGCGCTCTACAAGAGAAGGGAAGCCTGTGCCTGTGCTTCTGTTTGACCTGGCTCTTTTCATCTGACCTCGTGCTTTTTGATCTCCGTGTAAATGAAATTATATGAAATTGTTGAACAAGATCTTGGAGACTGACATATGGCCCTGTGTTTTTTTTTAAATTATTTATTTATTTTCCAGACATGAGATGAATTCAATTAGCCCATCAGATTACTCAGAGGCCTTTGTGGTTTTAAAGGGTTAAGTGAATGAGGGATGGTGACTGCAGCTCTGATATACCACCCGTAGTCTGGACTGAGTTAGCGCACTGTCATGCCATGTACCGTACAACTTACAGCTCTCGAAAGCTGATTAACTCTTCTATCTGATCAGTCGAGATGTTGAGCAGAAAGAAGACACTTGTGTACAGTAAAGCAGAAGTAGAAAAGCGGTCCCGAGCAGACATTAGGCCTCCTAGTAGCTTAGCCGCTATGACTAAGAAGCTACTCATCTTCTTTGCTTATAAAACTCTGTTAACCTTTGTATGCTTCCAGTGATGAAGCGATGCCTCCTCATATGCCTCAGCTGTCACCTGCCTTGGGACACTGCTCCGTCTGTCTGATGGCTGTCCAGGAAGTGCTCTCTCTACAACCCCTGACCTCTGTAACCGGGTTCTGAATAAACAGCTAATTGGCTGGGTTTCCTGTTTAGCCTGATGGGAACGCTGACTATTTCTGTCTGTTTACAGAGTTCTGCCTCTCTCGCTTTCTCAGAGTTGTACTCCCCGCATTGTTTATGAAAGAACAATGTCCTTCACTACCACTGTGCTCCAAACATCGGGCTTTGGGGACTCTTCAGTAGTGTCCAGACTCTGCAACTCCCCCGCATTCCTGGAAATCTGCCTTTTGTTGTCTGAAAGAGGATTTCATTTAGCTCATTTTATAGTTTCTGTTTATTTATGAAAGTCAGCTTTTAAGTCCTGGTCAATTGTCTTGACGTATTGTGAGTTAAAATGAGTATTACTGCGACTGGAAGACGCATAAAAATGCCATTTATTTCCAGGTGCACTTGAACACAACACACAAATAAGCACATCTGTACAGGCTCGTAGAATGACTATGTGTAAGTCATGCTGTAAATATATGAAAGAGAATGTGTTATTCCTGAAGGTTTGCAGACATGCACACATATGGGATCGGAGCTTACCAAAAACAAACATGTGCACGATAGTCTGACTAATCGTTTTCTGCATAATAAGCTTAGTCAAAGAGGAACTATCTGTATCTAAACTATCTGTGTTGAATTAAATGGCTTGTTTTTTTTGCCAGATGTGACTTTCTCCTCTCCTATCTGTATTGAATTATTCAGGCAGTTCCGGATCTTCTGTAGCTTTCATCTTGGGCCTGCATCCATTTATAGGAGAGATTCAGTGCCCAAAGTCGAGCGAGAGACCTCAAGGCCCAGGAGTCACAGGTTCAAATTCAGGCTATACCACGAGAGGAGTGCTCTCGACTAACATCTACTCTCAAATGTCTTGACTTAATAACTATGATTCATTTCAGACGTTCAGTGCGGATTTGTGAACATGACATGTTTTTATTTTTTTCCAAAGCTAGAAATAATGCTCTCATCTGGGATGACGTTGGTTTTCTGGGACTACAACTTTGGAAATTTTTGGGAAAGCAATTCTATTGATAGCATGTTTTCACAGCACAGCTAAAAATAAACAGTGATTTTGGTCTTAAATGTTGAGCAAACTAGTCATAGAGGCCTCACTTTTACTATTACAGTCATTATCGGTGGAGCAATTCTAGTGTTTTGATAACAGCCCAGTTTAAAAATGCATTTCTCTGGTTTCTAATTTGTAGGAAGACACTGACTGAGGAGTCAGGATAAATGGAGCAGAAGATGATTTACTTTCCACATTGGCTCTTCTCTTGTCATTTTCTTTTGTGCCTAATCGTCCTAATATTGTGGCTGTCAGTGAAGTTACTGAAGTGAAGACGTAAGTCAGGCCAGTTTATCCCTCTACACCAAGATTGGACGATTAAATCTGGTCATTAACTGAGCTGGAAGGCGCAGAGCTGAAGGCAGTGTTTTTATTGATGTGGCAGGAAACAGGGGGGCTGACTGCTGCTGCTGAATCTGTAAATCTCTCAGACTGTTCACAGTCAGCTCCCTCCTTTAAAGGCGCGCACACAGCTTCACTCTCTCGATTAAGAACACGCTTAATGTCGCAAACAGCCCATTAAAAGCCATGTGGCAGGGGCGAAGATGATGTGAAACTGAAGGGTGTGTTAATGATGGCAGGCTGTCGCCATAGCGGGGCCTCTGCTGTACCCTGAGTTCTTGCTGAAGCAGACGTGGGCTGGTCAGTGGATCCACAGGGCCAGACACAGTAATTGTATAAACACTAAAATCTGTCTCCTGAAAATTAGGAGTTTGCATTTGGACACGTTGGTCTTAGTTAAATATTGACGAGTCAGCACTGACTTGTTGCATTTTATATTGACCTTAAGTAAAACTTCAGTCATGTTTCAATCTTCAGATTCTGAACAGAAGAAGCAGCATTTTACGGTGTACACACATGTGATATGGATCCTGTTCTCTGGTGTTGTGTATTTTTTTTATTTATTTTTTTGCTTTGTGTGCCCATTTTCCACCCAGATGTCCTCCTAAACTTTTGTGCATTGTACAAACATCAAACTTGTTTAACTGGAAAGCTTTTAGTGGATGTAATCAAGGATGGCAGTGTACTTGTTTTCAAAGTTTTCTCACCTACTAGTACCTGGTGTCTTTTTAACATTTTAGTTGTGACTGACTAAATAAATGCATCACCTGTTCTTGGTCTGTCAGAGAATGATGTCTTAGTAGTGTTGTTTCCTCCAAAAAGAAGCTAATGCAATTTGTGAGATAGCAGAATAGGTCATTATCCATTAAGTCTGAAAACATATCTGCTAATACCCAATGTCTCTAGTTAGAAAATATGAGTCCACTGATGCTGGGAATGCTAAAAGCCTCCCAATTGTAGCTTCAGTGCATCATATAGAAATTAAGATTGTATAATAACTCTGCAGTGAGCTCAGGATATTGTCCCTAGAGTGGACCTACTCATTTCAAAGACAGCCTTAAAAGTCTATATCCCAGCTGCCTTTGACGACGGCCACTCTCTCAGAGCCGTAGCGGTTACTGTAATTATTTAGTATTTCTCTGTCAGACAAAATGATCTCAGGCTCACTTCCACTGTATCCCGGAGCATTCTGCCCCCTGGTCTGATAACAGTCCCACAGTCCGAATGATTTGCCGACAGGGGAAGGGCTAATTAACCTGGTCTGTTTGAAGTGGAACGATCCTTCTGATGTAAAAATGTATACGAAATTATTATCAAGATTGCAGCCTCTCTCCTAATCTTGATGTTCTGTTCCGTCTTCTTAACTTTCATTGGAAACATCTAATGTCTCTTGTCAGGTTAATCTCTCATGTGACCAGAGCTCCAGCTGGACTTTCATGTCCGGTTAAACCTGAACTCTACCTTGATGATGAAGATAGTTATTTTGCATATTTTAGATTCTGTTGCAAATTTCTAATGATACTTTCTTTCTTTCTTTTACAGGATACTGAGCCACAACAAAATCCGAGCTCTGAGAAATGGATCCTTCTTTGGACTTTATTCTTTGGAGAAGCTGTGAGTGTCCTGCTTCTTATCGTGTTTTATTAAGATTGCGCCTCTGCAGATGCTCCAGTGTCATGTTTATTGCTCAGATTAGATTTATGTGTTGCGTCCTCGTGTGTGTTGCTTTTGGCTTGCATCTGGCCCAGGCCTTGCAGAGACATACAGACAGGCTATCAGAGGGATCTGAACAGATCTGTGGAGATCTGAGCAGCGCTGTGCGCTTGCATCCAATCATGGGCCTCTCTCCAGCAGGGAGGATGATACACTCAGACTGCCTATCACAGAGTTATGTTGAAAACTTCACATAATTACACTTCAGTCCTTCATTATCAGGTAAGCCCCACTCCACATGACAAGATAAGGGAGATCTCTGGCAGGAGGTGTGTGTTGGCAGCTTCGCCTGTGGCTTGCAGACAGTCTGGCCCTTCTTAGTAGCATCTTAATCTCTCTGAATAGGGTGTGAGACAAGTGATACATGAGGTAATTTCTTGGGAGTTATGACAGGATGCACAGCACTTGTGTTGACAAACAGGATAGGAAACATGGAGGAAACTGTTATTGGCTCATGTTCAACCACAGGCTACTACCTCTGTCTCTGTGGATATTCTGATGTGAGGCTCAGAGCCAGAGTGTTTCCCACCAAACACATTTTTCCTCCAAGGTGTGCTGTTTCACCAGCATCCCAGTAAAAGTTTATGGCAACAACACACGTAGTGAAGCTTCAGTCAGGATGCTGTAGTCTGGCAGACGCTCTTGTTTTGCTAGAAGGAGAAAGGGTGGGTATGTAAGAAGGGATATTAGTTCCACATGCCACTCGGGGCTGCCACCCATGAAGATAACGAGCTTCTCAAAAATGTTGGAAGAAAGAAAAATATGGCAATTTGCTGCAGTTGTTAGGTTGTTAGTACCTACCTACTGGAGATCACACCAGACGTGCCAGTCGAGACCAAAAGCCAAATTTGCTGAAATTGCTGTTTTTTTATGTCTGGTATGAGAACACCATAGTTGAATGGTTTCAAGGCCAAGATGTCAGTTCTTACTTCAACAGTCTGGCACCAAGGACGCTGATAAAACTGTTGACAGGAAGAGGCAGCAACAAGATCCCGGGGGCTAATGCTGCTTGGATAATGGTTGGTATAAAAGGAAAGCTAAAGAAGATCTGCAGCTTGAAGTGTTTGATGTAAAATGAGCCGATGTTGCTTGTTTTTGAAAGTGGAGACAAGGCTCCCTGTAGCGCTGTAGGGTCGGTGGGTCGGGTAACCTGAGCTTATCCACTAACCGCCGCCTGTACCTGGAACAGTGATAAAACTAGCAGGAGGCAACAGGGTGGAGCTTTCCTGGAGGCTTAACAAAAAGCTGGGACTCGAGAGAAAGACACAGAACAGACAGACTAACACACACACACTTGCACAGGCTCCACAGTGGGAGATGTAAGTGTCTGGTTTAAGGAGAGGACATAACGTAAATCATGCAGGCCTCATTTCACTGCTCTGCCTCAACCTCTGCTGGCTCTTTGACACATGGCGGTAGAGGTTTACTTAGTCATTCTGACGTCTCCAACCTTTAATTGAGCCATGAACGGCTTATAATTACATCTGAGCTCATGGGAAAAATGCCGTGAAAAATGCCACATAGAACTTCACCGTTGCAGTGACGGGCGGGTTTTAAGGAATGCACTGAGATGCGAGCTTACAGGAGAGGGCTGGTTGTGAGTTTTTGTCTCATACTGTGAGATTTCAGTCGTGTTTTGCCTCTTCAGCCCGGGGCTCTTCTCGTCTCCTCATTGTTTCCAGCGTGTCGTCTACATGTGCTTGTCATTTGCAGCAGTAGTGAACAGTTACTCATATTATGTGGTCAGTGCTGTAATCAAAGGCCGGCCCACTAGGGCTGAGTAAACACACATCAGGGAATTACACTGCACCTCATCCCCTATGTGACAAGGATAAACAACAGTCTGCTCAGCTCACACACACACTCTCACACTCTCAGCCCATGTCTATTGTGACTGTAACTCTCGAGTGTGTTTTCTAGTATGGGCACCCTCACTTCTTGCCTTGTCATTTCAAAAGTAACTCTCTCAGCAGACACACACACACATCCACGCGCTCACACCAGACTTCTATTCAGAGCTGAATGCAGTCTGATCTGCTGTTGTTAGCGGGAGAATACAGCTCCAGGGCAGGCCACCCTCCTCCGGGCCTGAGCCAAACAGTGCAGCAATCTACACAGTTAGCCCTTTCATTGGGACAAACCTCCTCAAAGCCACTACTGCCTTCATAACCTGCCAAACCACCCAAGTGCAGAGGAGCAATTTAGGCTTGTTTGTTTTTGCCCTCTTACTGGACTACTGTGTTTTTGTAGCTCTTTTAAATAGGCTAACCATCCAACAGCTACATTTAGACCTTGGAATACCTTGAGTGTTTCCATCTCCTGGGATGAACACCAGTCGAAATGTACCTCGCTTCTGTGGCCGTGCTTGCTAAGAGCAAATTGTGCATTATGTGCAAAATAAGTCACATTCAAACACACCAGGAGGCCTTCGACACTGTACTTGTGTACCTATTTGTGTACCTCCACCTCTTCTGATCGGAGCTTTTGCTGGCAGCCCCACTAACAAGCCGGGACCTTTATGAGTTGTGGACAGATCCCAGCAGCCTGTCCTGCACTGATTTGAGGCAAGGTAATGAGAATAATGAGCACAGAGGGCCGAGGCAGTCTGGCTCTTGTCCAGCTGGGCCCCACTGCACCATGGGACACAGGACAGGCAGGCAGGGCACAAGGGGCCCTCATTACCAGGTCTGTTCACCCTACGGGGAGAGAGGGAGCATGGAGCAGGGAGGGAGAGCAGAGGGCAGTGATGATGATGGATGAGGGAGCAGCAGGGTGTTTGCAGCCGACAGGTCTGAAAGGCAGAAGTGAGACTTGTGGTTAGGACTGTTTAGAGGCGCATGGTGTTGTCAGCATGATAGACTTCTTAAAGGACCTCTACCTATTCTCACTGATATGACTGTACTTTCACTCAATGCACCACAGACGAGTATGTGTGCAGGAAATATTATGTAAGCAGGAAATAAGGAGTTGCTTGTGATTTATGCTTGTAGAGCAACAAGAATTAAGGGAAGTTTGTAATGAAACCTGTGACCAATAAATCACACGGGCCACGAGAAGAGGGCAGATTTGTTTAGGAAAATGTCATGCATGATAGAACAGACGCCATTATAACATCATGGTTATCAATACCGAGGCCAATTTATTATTTTTTCACTTGACGGCATCTGTCGTACAGACGGGGACACGGGTCGCTCAGTCTTTGCCTGGCTGCCTCTGAAGCCAACCTTGAAATGGCATCGCTGCCATTCCGAGCTGCTGGGGTTAGGAAGAAGTCCAACTTAAACAACTTTGCCATCTGACACAGGAGAAGTGGAGCCGAGATGGCTAAAGATGGTATGGTGGTGGCTGTAGAGAGAGGGAAATGGAGGAAGACGGAGAGAGAGGGAGGGAGAGAAGGAAAACACACTCCTTCCGTTTGTCTTATATAAATCTGAAGTTGTTTTTCTTAGCAGGAGATTAACATTATTTCCACATACGCTAAGCGGAATAACCTTGATGAGTGGGAAGAAAAAAATAGGTGGGCAGCACTATAGCATGTAAAAACAGTGGAGAATGTGTAGACATGGCAAGGAGCCCTTCTGTCTAGACCAGTCTGGTTAGGACAAGGTTCAGATTGTACCAGCCCACCACTCTGAGGAGACCTAAGGGAAGCTGCAGGGGCTGCACATGGGAGTCTCGCTTCCCCCTCACAGGAAAAATGAACATTTGTGTTAGTGTGTTCTCCCGCACACGCCATTGAGTGGTTCCTGGTTGGGCAACGGTCAACTAATGAGAGTGCATGACATTAAGGGGTGGAGAGGGTGAGGAAGGGGTTAAGCGTGCTGGAGAGTGGAAACAGAAAGGGGGTGCTGCTGGAGTTGATAGACTCCAGATGTGTCTTTCAGATAAACTGAAGGAACGGGGTGTGTTTGTATTGCAAGCCTAGCTCAGTCATGGCTCTGGGGGTTTATTGAAACAGCGAGCAAGCCTGCTCATAAGCCCATTACCAAATCGTACGCTTTATGTGCCAGTAACTCCCTGTCACACACTCCTGCGGCAAACTTGATACGGTTTCAATGGCATTTTCCTCTAGAGGAACTTGAGCTTTCTCTGGACTTACTTCCTTTTCTGCTTTACTTTTGCATCTTCCTTCTCCCAGCTCACTGGGTCTCTTGCTGTTCCTCCCCTCTGACACTCTCTACATGCTGTAGTCCACCTACTGGCTGAAAATATCTTCTCATTGATGATTTGAATGAAAGACACCAGCCTTTGTTTCCTTCCCAGTAACACATGGTTTCAACTCTTTCCCCATTAATGTTCTGATTGAGACTGAATGACTCAGTTTGAAAGCTTGGATGTTTCATGATTAATAATCCGAAAGACAAATATTATAATCTGAAGTATGTTGCATTAACTTTATAAACAGACTTCCATTGTTTCTGAAGCCGTGCATGCTGGTAGGTCTTCTGAGCATTGCCAAGGAGGGCATCGCCCCCTTCTCTCGGCCACTCCAAAAGCCAGAACTAGAGTCAATAAAGGTCCGTGGTTCCAGAGTTTTCCTTGGCAGAACAAGCTTCATCTCCTCTTGCTGCACATTATAGAAACATATAATCATCTTAGGAAATTTTACACGTCCAATAAAAGTATTGCTTTTTCTGTACATCCCGCTAACGGCAGTGCAGTTGGTTGGATCCACAGTTTATGTTATAATCAGTCACGAGCAGAATTGAGAACCTTATTTGTTTGAACCACAGTACAGTACAGAGGATGATCAGATGGGGGTTGTCAAGGTTTGAAAGAAAATATCTTAAGCATGTGTCCAGTGGATATAAGCTAGTATCCTTCAGCTTCCTGGCCGAACGAAGGCAGTTGGTTTCCTTATGAACACAGACAAAAAAGTTGATCAGGTGTAGCCAATCTGAGAGGAACCAGAAAAAGCAAAGAAAATAATCTGGGGAAGGGGCAGCAAAGCAGGAAATTAGTAGAAAAACAAGAGCTCGGCAGATCAGGGTTTCCTGTTTTGGGGGGAAGGCAAGAGTACGTTTGGGGCCTGTGTTACAGAGCCCCCATTGTGAGCAAGTGTGTTGAGGAGTAGGGAGGTGGGGTCCACGGGGCCATACACAGGGCCGATTTTGCTTCGTACTGAGTCCCCTAACCCACCTGCCCCTCCCTACACGGGAAAGCTAGCTAGTAAAAAAGGAGAAAAAGGAAACTGTAAAAATAAACGAGCAAGGGCCTCTGCAAGCGACGCCAACCAGACAGGAAATGACACGCGGCACAAAAATGGTCTCCACTGACCTCTGTCAGGAACCAAGGTGCCAGTAAAACACCCATGCTTTTTTTTCAAAAATATCTTTAATCCATAGACATATTTGTTTCTGTCTTCTGTTGCTTATATTTGTCATGATGGTAGCAGTATGTTTACTGTATAGGAATTAGCCCCATGTAAAGTTTTTCCATTAAAAAAAATCCAGCAACAGGAAATTCTTGATTCCAGTCTGGTGATAATGAGTGGCCATTCCTGGCTTCAGTCATTTTCCCAGCTCCCTCCGGGGCCAGGGCCTAAACAATGTCAGCACTCCAGTCCCTGCTGCTGTGCTCCTGATAATGGAGCACTCCATGTCTGAAGCGCTTTACAGACCATGTCTTCATTATTACCCTCTTGCTGCCCTACAAGCACGTCGCTCCTCTCCAGTCTGGTCTGCATGGGGCCCAGGTGCTCATCCCTTATACCCACGGAGCAATGACTCTTCAGAATGGCAGAGGACCAGTCCCATTGATCAGAAGGAGGAAAAAAAGAGATTCTTAATGGCAGCTTCTGGTATTAGGCCCAGCAGCAGCAGACAATAGCCCCTTTTGGGCTGGTAGTGAGCTTGAGTCTGTCACAATCCAATCGTACAGGCCACATGTGGCGAAGGGGATAAAGCCCTGCACTCACAAGGTTACAATGTATAACTCAAACAGAAAGGCTGTAGACATAATAATAATAATAATAATAATATGCTGCTACCAATCATGTAGCTTGTTGAAGGCTATGCTACTATGGAAGAGGATAACAACAAATAATAGCTACTGCTCAAATGTCTGGGATTTTAGACAATGATATTTTAAGGCACGGAAAGCATGAGGCTTTGACGTTTTTCTTGTCTCTGCTGTTATCCTCTTGCTTCGTGACAGCTGTTGTCATCAGTGTCAAGGCCACTGAGCTGTGAAGCTGTTGTCAGAGAGGGCACCGTCTACTCCAGAGGGCACATGGATAAGTCATCGCCTGAGAGTGAGGCTTCCAGGAGATGCAGCTTGTACCCAACTGTAGGTTTGATATAAAGCTGGACACAAATCAGAGAGCTCAGGAAAGTGGCGAGGTGCAGCAGAAGAGATTTGGCGCTGACATTTGGGCCACCGTAAAGTCTCAGTTCTTGGCAAGTTGACTCTGGTGAGCTCCTTCACATTCCACAGCTTGGTGACAAGATCAGAGGTTGATAATTCAGCAGGCCAAAACACACAGAGCACTGTCCTCTTTCAAGCCAGACAGGAAATGCGTATGATTTAGCACTTCAAGACTGGTCACTGCTCAAACAGCTCATCTTCAGAAAGTTCAAGGAACTTATGATCTCTGCGGTCTTAATGTCACATGTGACTCTGTGTCTTTGGGGGTTATGGTTAGGATCAAGTATGCTTGTTTAACATTTAATGTCCGGGTACAAATTGCTGCTCAATGTCACGTCCTCTCTGTACAGTGAAAGCAACATGTGCATGCTTGTTTGTGGAGGTGTTTGGGTAGTTCGAAGGTTGTTTTTCTGTTGATGCTGTTTCCTTTTGGTAGTGCAGTTGGCAGCAGTTGAATACAGAGGATCTCAGTCACAAAGAAAAAGAACATTTTAATATTTACTTTCATAGAAAAATTAAGGACGTAAGAATGAGAATCTGGATTTGGTCACGATTACTACGTGAGCTCTGTTTTAGCTGTCATTTTAATCCAAATCTAAATGCATGCCTGATAGAGGTTATACTTGGAGGTCAGTGTTACAAATGCATGCTTGTGTATGAGTGTGAAAGACACAGACGGGGAGGGAGAGACGGACCTCAGTGAAAGGAAACAGTGGGCAGTGCCTCGTCTTTCATCGGTGTACTAATGAGCCCCGGGACACACAGACTGGAAACAGCAGTATTGTTCTCCCCCCGCCCTGGTCAACAAATCCTATACAGCTACTGACACACAGAAACACATGTATATTGAGAGAGGGACACAGGCACACAAAGATCAACACATACAGTACATTGTGACAGACCCACAAGGACACACACACAGTGGAGTATTGTTGTTGTCGGAATCGTAGAGGTGGAAATATCTCCTCCTTTTTAAAAGCTGTGAAATTGTTGCAAAGTGTTTTGCCTGAAAAGCTGGCGTCCTCTCAAAGAGCTAGGCCGAGCTGTCAGAGGCAATGTTTTGAGGCAAACACAAATAGACTTCAGCCTTATTGGTCTGAGGCCAGATTGCTCCATCATTATAACCTGTCTCCTGTTTATAATCTAAATATGAACCATGGCATAGAGGGATCTTGGCCCAAAAGCAAAAACCTCTGATCACTCGAGTACATCCTGGCCATACCGCACCGTATAATCATTTTGCTGGAAGCCATTTTGTAAAACAATTTCCCTGGCCTAGATTCACCAGACAGGCTCAGCTCTTGGAAAGTGGACAAAACAATGGCTAGGAGATGCCTGAGGTTGTATGTGGTGTGAGGCTGCTCAATAGAGAACAGCAATGACAGATAATCTTTGTGAAAAAAAATAAAACAAAAATAAAAAAACACCAGAAAGTCCCTAATACCACGAGGCATCTTCGCAAGAAATAGGAAAAAAATGCCGCCACTGCACTGATGCCTGTGAAGCTCTGTAAGGAAATCCCTCTCTGTGACTGGTCCGATGGGAGCAGACATTTTTCATGCAGTGGGAACTTAGAAAACATGCGCTGTCAATAACCATCCGTCTCCTGACCTGATCTAACCCCGCTATTCCCACCTGACCGATAAAAAAGAAAAGAGAGGAAAAAAGGAAAAAAAGAAGGCTTAGATTCATAATCGAATGCAGGTTAGCTGGTCGAGATGGGGTATGGTTGTAGAGTTTAACTCATGGGTGTGGAATGGGAAAAGGGTGGAGATAAGTGCGGCGGATAATATGACACCAGATAGGCAGTTAAAGAAATGAATAGTTATGGTTTGCGGTGGTCAAGTTAATCGTGGGAAGATCCAACAAGCAGAAAATACGACAAACCCTCTTGCTAGCTGTTTTGGAGTCCGCTGATATTTTATTTGTTTAAGTCTCTGCGTGCTGTTTGTCTCAAACCCAGGTGGCTGGCGGGATAAGATTTCATATCTGTGGGCAGAAGCATCCTGCTGTGTCCTGCTAGAGGAGCCAGGTTTTTGGAAATGAGTCTGCACTACCGTTTGTTTTAGACTGAAAGAAGCCTTCTCTTAGTGTTCAGAGAACTGTTCAACATTTTTGGAAAACCCACCACAGAAATCAAAGAGTGAAACGGATCATTTGGCGATTTTCTGCCAGTTATGTGCTGAACTGTTTCTTGGCTATGAGCGCTAACTTCCTGGAATCTCCGCTAGTTGTTTCTGCTCGTGGCCAAGTGTTACACACTTTACACTTTGGTTTCGTCAACATTAAACTAACAAGATTTAATTTGTTCATTAGTAACCTTTGGTGGTAGTAGTAGACAGATTGTATTTCTATTTTGGGCAGAACTTGGCAACCTTAACTCCAGCGTTTATGCTAACCTGCTAGCTCCTACATGAGATACGTCAATCTAAACTTTTAAATATAGCAAGAGGTGTGGAACAATTGTTTTGCCAGCGTCATACTTGCATGCATTTCCATAGTGACCTAACATTTTCTCTCTCTCTCTCTCTCTCTCCCTCACCCAGGGACCTCAAGCACAATTTAATCAGCACCATCATGCCTGGAGCCTTCCAAGGCCTATCTGAGCTTCGGAAACTGTAAGTACACATCAGCACAATCCACATTCCAAACGGGTTCAGAGCGACAAACATATTAATAGAAGTCAGGAAAACAGCCTCATAAATTTTGGCTTAAATGTATGAGACAGGCTAGTTTGTTTTAGATTGTTCACAGACTGACAGTAGCTGAGACAAACCCATGATAGTATATACTGTTTTGGCAGCTCGTGGCAGCATGCCTTATGTTGAGCTCCTGGGGTTAGTGCGACCATAAAGGCCTCTTCGCTGCTGGTCTTTGCGGAGGCCCTGGGATGTCCTCTCTATGCCCGACTTTCACCCCTGAGGAAACCTCAAGATTACGCCGAGGCTCCTCAAACTTCATTGAATGTGACAAGGCGACTGTCTGCAGCCGCTCGCCGCTCACTCGTTGTGTTTTTGGATACAGAGGTCTGGTTGCAGCGTGGGTCGAAACTGTTCGTCTGTGCCTCTCGGTGTGACTCCCCTTCCCTCCTCCTCCTACTTGTGTTTTCCCTGCAAGGTCTGGGGCTTCTCAAAACAAACAGGGGGAGATAAACACATGCTCTGGACAGCTCTCTGCCGGGTAGTGTCAGGGGTGCAACAGAGCAGATCCCTCTCTGGCTGCAGCCATACATCACACTCAGAGGTGGACAACAGAGCAGGGGCCTTGCTTTTACCCCTCTGGTGATAAACTTTTACTCAGATCGTATGGAGTCCTGATAAGGGAAAGTGGCCAGGACTGCAGGCCTGCTTATTTCAACTTTTAACTTAAGAGCTTGCAAAGTAAAATTGCAAACTGTAGTAGAACACACGAGAGGCAATGCAGACTGCGTATGTATTTGTATACGTACGAGACATCACACTCTGAGGCTGAGTGCTTCAGACAAGTTCTCATAATTTGAAAATAACTAACACATTCCTCTGTTGTTTTTTCTTACACTTTAAGCGACCTTTCCAACAACCGCATTGGCTGCCTGACTGCAGACATGTTCCAGGGGCTGACCAATCTCACTAAACTGTAAGAGACAGATTCATTGATTCCATAAAAATCCTGAACTCTCTGTGGTAAAGCTAACTTGTTCGTGTCCAATTTGTCTTCTGTTAGGAACCTCTCCGGCAACATCATATCCACCATGGATTCAGGGGTGTTCGAGGAGCTACCGTCCCTCAAGCTAGTGTGAGTATTACATTCTGTCAGCACTTAGCAACAAGTTCAGTCTCACAGTATGCTATTACATATCTGAAGGGTCTGCTTAATGTGTTTCACAGTGATATACGGTATACTGTATATGATTTGTTGCTGCTGGTATATTACTTAAGCTATCTTAAATCAGAGGATGACTCTACAAATATTCCAAACCTAAACAAATTAATTGTTATGTACAGTACTGAAAATAAGTGAACCTCTTTATTTAAGGATGGGAACAAGAAATTTCTAACATGTAACAGCTGTAATTCAGCATTCAGATGAAACTGTTTCTGAGCTCAGGTTGAGTGAATCCTAAAAACCCTCCCATGATCATATATGATATTGTCTCCATTTAGGAACTTCAACTCCGAGTACTTGTCATGTGACTGCGGGCTGCGTTGGGTCCCAGGCTTCTTCCGCTCCAGTTCAGCACGTTTAGGGGATGAAACATTGTGTGCCTTCCCCAAGAGCTTGTCGGGAAAGCCTCTGCGTGGACTAAGCGAAAGCCAGCTGAGCTGTGGTGAGAGCTTCTCTACAGTGTGGCTGGCGAATGCGGCGGTTCACCACCTTATTTCAAACATTGCCCCTCTAAATGACAGTGAAAGTGCAACCATAATAATATTGAAGATCATCTCAGCTATTTCAAGAATTACTGGACCAAACGAGTCAAAGGCGTTTTAATCCCAGCAGCTCAGAAGGCACATATTTCCAAAAGTATCAGTGAGCAGTGTTGACAGCTAATCCTGTGGGTTGCATTTACGAATTGCTGCAGCCTGCATCCAATCTGTTGTAGAACAGCCGACTTATAATAGCTTCTGTGGAAACATTTAGCTGAGGTTGGATAATGAGAGAGCAGCAGAAATAATTCAGAGTGATGTGTAACGGTCACATCTGCGTCTTTTCCCTCCATGCTGCTCAGACGGTCCTCTGGAGCTGCACACCCTGTCGCTTCTGCCCTCCCAACGTCAGGTGGTCTTCAGGGGTGATCGGCTGCCCTTCCACTGCACCGCTGCTCTAGTGGACAAGGTGACCACCTTACACTGGCGTCACAACGGTCAGCTGGTGACGTCTGACCCAGAAATGGATGTCCAGCTAGAGAAGAGTGTGCTTCATGACTGCACCTTCATCACCAGGTGAATAGCAAGTTCTAAATACACACTGAGTGCCCTGGTTTGCCCTGATTTGTTCCGGTGATGCTTCAGTCTCTATTCAAATGTTTTTGATCTCTGCAAAGAGCTGCAAAGACAATACTGGGCAAATAAAAATGAATGCTGTTTGTAGTTGAGGCAGTATGTGGTAATAATGTGTTATAATGAGCCGTCCTTATCGTCTTTGTCCAGTGAACTTATCCTATTCAACGTACATGTGGAGGCCAGTGGAACGTGGGAGTGTGTGGTTTCTACTGGGCGGGGCAATAAGTCTCGCCATGTAGAAATAGTGGTGCTGGAGAACAGTGCCTCCTTCTGTCCAGAAGATAAAGTTGTCAACAACCGTGGAGAGTTCAGGTTAGTTATGGCTATATATTATTATGTACCGTACTATTTACATATATATATATATATATATATCATTACAAAACTAAAGTTGGAGGATTCTTATTATTCCATGGCTTCAATCCACAGGTGGCCAAGAACTCTGGCAGGCATTACCTCTCATCAGTACTGCCTGCAGCTGCGTTACCCTTCTCTGACTATTGAGGGGGGTATGGAGCAGAAAAAAGCCTCTCGATACTGTGACCGAACTGGAAAGTGGCAGGACGGCGACTACTCAAACTGTCACTACACTAATGGCATCACCCGTGTCCTGCACACTTTCATCCTAGTCAGTATAGCTGTCAAACCACAGTACATGGTCCCTGTTCGGTTCATGTAATGTAGATGTAGCTCATTGCGTTTTTGCTCTTTCATCCCAGAGGCCCATCAATGCATCCAATGCTGTCACAGTCGCACATCAAGTCCGCACCTACACGCTCGAGGCTGCAGGTTTTACCGACTCAGTAGACGTGATGTATGTGGCACAAATCATGGAGAAGTTTATGGAATATGTCAAGCAGCTGCGAGAGGTGGGAAAGATTTAATTGCGTAATTAAAAGGGCCTTTTACAAGTGGGCACCAGGTGTAACATTATTATCCTCATAAATCTGTTCCAGTTGTCAGAGGTGATGGTTGAGATGGGAAGTAACCTGATGCAGGTGGATGACCAGATCCTTGCTCTCGCTCAGAGAGAGAAGAGAGCCTGTAGCTCCATCGTCTACTCGCTAGAGACGCTGGCCTGGCCTCAGCTTCACAGTCACGCTCAAGACTTCTCCATGGTACAAATATAGTCATAGTTTATTGTGAGATAAACACAAAGATAGATGTTTGTGCAATTTGTGAAATTTTGGATTCCTACAGGTGTCTAAGAACATTGTGATGGAGGCCCACCTAATTCGGCCAGCCCACTTCACTGGTATAACCTGCACTGCATATCAGCGTCATGAGGTGTCAGCGGGAAGCCTGGGAATGGAAATTCCAGAGTCGGCTCATGAACAACAGCTTAATTTTCGCTGCAGCACTGGCTCCCATAACACCTCCCTCAACAATTTCCCTCTAAAGGTGAAGAATAAATCTGGCTCCTAGCCTTGTTCCCTCTGTTACCACATGCTGTGTCGTTTATACCCAGCAGGTTTAATGGTGGATTTCAATATTTATTCCATGATTTGCATGTGCCCTTTTTTTTGTCCTCCAGAATTCTATAGCCCTGGCGTCAGTGACTCTTCCGGCAACTCTGTTTCCTCCTGATGCCACAGCAGACTGTAAGCTACAGTTTGTAGCTTTCCGAACTGGCAGCTTTTTTCCTTTGTCTGGGAACTCAAGTAGCACGGTTGAACACTCTCGCAGACGTAGTGTCAACACTCCTGTCATCTTTGTTGGGCTTGGTAAGGAAACACATGAGTCCATTTAAAGGAGTCCATTTTTGTTTTACTCATAGTAGTAAAATATAATCAAAATGTTGGTTTATTTTGATATTCTGTAAGTAAGATATGACAACATGCTTCCAGTGCTGCTACACTGTAGGGTAATTCCACAATTTCTATTTGAACGTCAACAACAAACACAGACCGGTTTATATTTACTTTTAGCTATTAACTACTGTGCAACATAAAGTGAAAGCCTCACACTGTAAAAATCATATTTTGCTTTAAAATATATAAATAAATATGAACATGAATCACGTCTGAATTTTTAACTGACGGCACTTTTTTTTGTCCTGATAATTTCCTCCTCATCTTTGTCAGACGGCTGCAGCGTGTGGAACTACTCGGAGCCCATCTGGGTGTCCCTCCGCCACTTGTCCCCCGGTACTGATGCTGTGGCAGCTCAGTGGAGCATTAAGGGGCCAGAGAAGCAGGGAGGCTGGAGTCAGGAGGGTTGCCGGCTGGTCCATAGCGACAGCAGCACCTCCACAATGCGCTGCTATGTGCTTAGCAATTATGCTGTTCTGCAGGTAGGCTAGCCCTGAGTATTTAATCATTCTTCCAGGGTGGCAGAGGTTGAATGAGACTTTCATTTGACTGTGTGTGATTTCTCTTTAGGAGGTGCCTGACTTTCCCAACTCTACAGGCATGTCCGTAAAGGTGCTCCACCCTGTGGTGTACGCCTGCACTGCAGTGCTGCTCCTGTGCCTCTTCACCATCATCATTACACATATATTACACCACAGGTACTCCCGTATTTATGACTTCCTGCTTCCTGCTGTTATTTACTACACGTTCTCATGATTTGACTTCATGCTCCTGCAGCTCAATTCACATATCAAGAAAAAGTTGGCACACACTGCTGAATACCTGCTTCCACATCGCCATGACAACAGCAATCTACGCAGGAGGCATAAGCTTGACCAGCTACCCAGTGGTTTGTCAAGCGGTAAGTTTTGAATTTGTCATTTTAATTATTTTATTCCATTTATCTATGGTGTCTAATCTGGCTGCAACACATGACAGGTGGGCATTGCCCTGCACTACTCGTCACTGTCAACCCTGCTGTGGATCGGCGTCAGCGCCAGGGTCATTTACAAAGAAGCTGTGTGGAGAATGCCGCGGCAGCCAGAGGGAGATTCCCCGACTCCGCCTACTCAGCGACCTATGCTCAGGTCAGTGAACGAGCTACAACTCACCTTCACCCACTTCCTGTACCATGGGATTATTGTTTGTTGTCAGTATGGTTTATGTTTTAGACAGATGCAGGAGTTCTTTTGCATGGCCACCCAAGCCGAGCGCTGTCAGAGGTGGTCATTGTGCTCAAAAACCATAGATCCTCTGTTTTTAAAAAACCTTCAGGGACATAACAGAGTATTTGCTGTAAGGCAAGAAAAAGTCAGATGAACTCCGTGTAGGGGAGGGGAGGAATGTAAGACACAACAGGAGAAGTGGGCGCTGTCATAAATCTGTGATTCTGGGTGATTCAAGGAGTGCACTGTCTTCTCCAATATTCCCCTCTATTTCTTCTCTCACTCTCCTACCCCTGTGATCTCGAAGCTGCAATCATACACAGTGCCCCTGACCTCACTGGACCTCCAGCCTCTCCTTTGTTGCCCACTTGGCCACATGGGACCAGGCTGCTATAAATCACAGACTTTGGGAGCCTATATTGACCCTTGTAACCCTCCGCCCACCAAGAGAGTGCAAGGTCACACAGTTCTGTGCAGATTATAGACAGCCGGAGAGACATTAAAACAGAAAAAGGAAAATGATACGGTCATGCTCACTTTCAACAACATTGTAGCAGCCAAAGGTCATACAGCATCCTGTGGCACAAACAAGAACTGCTTTTTATTTCTAAAACTGCAGCTGGGAACCTTTGTTTGATATGGTGTTTTCTGTCATTCAAGGTTTTATTTGATAGCTGATGGAGTTCCCCTTATCATTTGTGGGATCACCGCAGCTGTCAATGTCAACAACTACGGAGACAACAGCCCTTAGTAAGTGCTTTTCTGTTTTATCCTTGAATCACTTTGTGTTATTTTGTTTGGTGCTGAAGTGAATAATTCAGAGAGATATGTTGAATACACAAAGATTTCCTTGTTTTGCACTGACTCTTCCTCCGTCTTTTCTGCTCATGCAGCTGCTGGCTGGTCTGGCGCTCAAGTCTGGGGTCATTCTTTGTCCCTGCCGGCCTAGTTGTGTTGGTGACCTGGATCTATTTCCTGTGTACTGTGTTTCGCCTGAGGCACCGTGTGGCCAAAAAATGCACAGGAACCACCTTGTCCTCTCCTGTGACTGAGAGCCATCCTGCGCTGGCAGGAAGCACCAGCCTGCTGTCCACAGACTCGGTGGTGGGACCTATAAACCCTGTTGTGCCTCCAGAGGACCAGTACTCTCTGAAGACACAGTTCTCTGTACTGGTGGCCACCCATTTCCTTTTTGTGGTTCTGTGGTGTTGTGGAGCCATGGCAATGTGGCTAACAGGCCACACTAGCTTGTTATTCAGCTGCCTCTATGGGGTGACCGCCATAGTTTTGGGGGTGTTTCTCGTGGTGCACCACTGCTTCCGACGTCTGGATGTGCAGGCTTCATGGCTGGCTTGTTGCCCGGGTTATCAACGCGCACATCCCATGTCTACTTACACACACACCTGCACTACTGGGAGTGGAGTGCAGACGTCTGAGCAGGGATCCCAGCTTTTCATCAACTGCCATCCACCCAGTGACTCTCACAACTCTTCATCAGCCAGGTCATCATCAACACCAAGTGGGATCAGCAGCGTCGGCCCTGGGCCTTGCAAGCTCACCAACCTGCTGCAGGTGGCACAAGACAATGCAAACAACACCTCACGTGTCCCTACCGGCAACAACACTAGCACCAGTACTGACAATGTCACCAAACCAACAAACAATGTTCCTCCCATCATTAACTCTGCAGCACCTGTACATCCTCAGAGAAGGAAAGTGAGTAGCAGAACTAAACAAGGAAGTAGCCAGTATTATCATCGGGGTGAGGGCAGGGGTCACTATCGTCTCAAAGCTCTAAGGACTGCTGGAGGTGGGGGCAGTCTTGGAGCTTTGGGCCCCACAGGTTTAGAGCACCTCAACTCATCACATGCTGTTTACAAAGCGGCCACAAGTGAGAATGGCAGTCTCCATCACAGCCTCTCAGAGAACCAGGGCAGCCCACTGACAAATGGGAAGCGAGTGGGAGAGTCAGTAGCCACCAGCCCCTCAGAGGGAAGTGACGGGGGCAGCAGTGGGAGCCGCAAACCTTTCCCATTGCTGCCGTCTATGGCCAGCAGAGCGGCCATGCACGGTGCTCAGCGTCGATGTGCCAGCAGAGACAATTTGAAACTGGCCGCATCTGCGGAACGCGAAACTAAGCGCTGCTCGTACCCTTTGAACAGTGTCACCACCACTGTGCCAGGGGCCGCAGCCCCAAATGGCACCCTAAAAAACTCTGTGCTAGAGCTGGAGCAGGACATGAGTGGCACCGACCAATCCCAGAGCTCTGTTGGAATGAAGAGCGGCTTGTGGAAAAGTGAAACCACAGTATAAACTATACTTACATGTGAACATCTATGCATGACCTTAATGGAATCCTAAATGACAGGGTTATGTTGTATGGTCTTTTAATAATTATATAATTTAAGATATAATATCACGAAGGCATCCAGGACCCTAAACTGGTACTTTTGCCTCTGTAGCATCGTAAGAGTTTGCTGTGAAATGGAAAAAAATAATAACGCAGGTTTTTTTAATGTCATTTTCAAACATAAGATACGCATTTATTTTATTCACTTTCCAAAAATGTACAAGATGTCTCTGAAATTGACATATAATGTTAATTTTGGGTGTCTAATGAAAGCTTTATTGTTGCAGTTGTGATTTTTCTATGCATATCAACTATAGCATGAAATGGAACACAAGATGGCCCATTTCCAAAGTACGGCTATATGCATTTAATCTGTGGACAATCTTTCACCATTACGTTTGCTTCAAGTAACTGTTTGTGTGTGCTCACATATGCACTTGTACGTTCTCTCTGTGTTTATGCATGTATGTCTGTGTGTGTGTGTGCATGTGTGCGTGTGTTTGTGCACAGCAGAGTGAGAGAGGATTTGCATGAATGTGGTTGTACAGAATCTCAGAGTGAATTAAAAACACTATGCGAGACTTTTGATTATAAAAAAAGAATGTTTCCTTTTTTTCTTTGTACGCCCATCAGCAGTGGAAGAGCCTCTCTTGCCTGGTAAATTTAGAAAGAACACAAACATCTAATTGACTGCCCCCTCCTGGACAGCAGACACACACTCAGTTTGTGTTGCACTAAAAATGTACCATATTAACCTTATATGTCACTGATATGTCACAAATTCATCCAACAGTAAAATACTGTACAATTCTGGTGCAATGACAGAAGTGTAATTTGTCAAAAGAGTGTTCCTAAAATATTTCTACATAACAGGTGCTCAAGTAGATTACAAGCAGTACATTTGAGTAGACTTACAAAAGCCTAAGTCATACTTCTGTTTTTAATCAGTTTGATACACATGCAGTTCAGGAAATTTCCGCAACAGGAAGTAGTATTTCTATTGTGCACTCTCCGCGCTTTCCATTGTTCTCTTGGCGACTTACTAAATATTGTTGCAGTACACCTGGTGTTGTCATCAGTCTGTGGCATGTAGGCCTACTACTACATAATCTGGGCATTTTGAGCAGTCCCAACGAGCATGTGACTTTGTTATAATTAACCTCTAATGGAAAATGAACAAAAGACATGTCCTGTTTATGACTATTAAGAGCAGGTCTGACCTTGACTTTGCCTCTGCATCAGTAACTATGATTTTGTGACCAAGTCCAGAGTTGTAGAGTGTATTCAAGAGGTAGTACTGAACCATCATAAGGTGCTCTTTGAATAATAATTCACCCATTTCTATCTTAGATTTTAATTTCTTTCTAGCATGTACCAAAGTATGACTCCTCTGACACTTGCCTTTTCGATAATTCAACATTTCAAGTTATTAATGAAACATTTTACTAAATGTTGCAAAACATTCAGTCTGTAGCACAAACTCCGCTGTGCATATATTTTACTATTTAGGCAACATTCTTTTACTAAAAGGATGTTGCCTAAAATGCCTAAAACATTGCCTAATATGCACTTAGACTGGTGGTGGACAGAACAACTTGTAGCTGTCAGAGTGAAATAAAATGTCTGTTTTCATCCTGCTTGCTCTGGACAGAATTAGCACACATTCACAATGAAGAAATCCAACACACACACTTAAATGAGATAAACAACATTATATTTGTTTAGGTCTTTGCGTGCTAGTACAGACCAGTAAATAAGAACGTAATTTTAAAATGTCTAATGTGCATATATGCATTATAATAATGTATTATTAGCCTATTTATTCTGTGTGGTCACAATGTGTGAGCTTTTTTTCAAGACATTTCAAACTCATTCGCGGTCATTTAAGGTCCAAAGTAAAGTTCTATATTTGAAGTATAACATTAACGTCACTGGGCTCAGGTCAGTATTAATTGTTGTTGTTTTTAGGTTGTGATCAATGACTAATGCTGCTGGGCTGGTTAACGGTCTTCGACGTCTCAACGCCTTCCTCCTCAGTCGCCCAATCACAGTCCGACTTTAAAAACAGACAGAAAAATGAGCCAATCGGATGGCGGCATGTAGAGTATGGGTGGGAACTCGTGATATCAGGGAAGTGGAGTGTTCAACTTAGCAGTAAAACAAAGTAGGAGAATTGTGCTGATGAAAGCCTCTTAAAGGAATTAGTCCCACTGCAGCGATGTTCTGGGTGGGTTACACAGGCTAACACTAGCGTCCGTTTGGTTTACCGAGTGTTACTCAACTCAAATGTCATCAGAGGCTTAGGTGTCGCGCTGCGAAGAGGAGGGAGAAGTATTACGACATCAAACCGAGCTTCCTGAACTGAAGGCAAGCTAGGTAACCAAAAACCCAAAGCCGCAGAGGACGCAGGGCTGAGTTGAGGAAGAGGTTAACAACCAGTCCGACGTTTTGAACGAATCTTACAAAACTATTTGGACTGACTTTTGATAGGAGCTCAACGTACTTTCGCGATGTCTCTGGCCGACCAGAGCCAGCAGTGGTATCCTACCAGTATCCAGGTAACGGTGCATCAGGCTCGGAACCTGCGTGTTAAGGGCAAGAATGGCACCAACGACGCCTATGCCATCATCCAGGTGGCCAAGGACAAGTTTTCTACGTCTGTGGCGGAGAAATGTGTCGCTCCGGTGTGGAAAGAAGAGGCTTCCTTCGACCTGCCGCTCTTCCACCCGGGAAACGCCGAGCGCTGTACGCTGTATATCATTGTAATGCACCGAGCTCAGGTGGGACTCGACAAGTTCCTGGGACAAGCCGTGGTCAACTTACTGGACCTCCATGACAACAAGTCCCGCAAAAAGGCAGAGTGAGTAACTACGGTTATGTGGACACAGCTTGCTTTTAAACCACTTTGAGGCAGTTTGCTGTAGTTTAGAGTCCCAGTTTGTTAGGCACAAGTTCAGACAAACTGTAGTTAGTTAAACAAATATAAGGTTTCTTTAATCTCCAATTGACACTCCTATTTTTTTCTGGTATTCATTAACATTTATTTCCTACATTGTTTTGAGCTGAGGCTGCTTTTTTTTTTTAAAAGCATATTTCCATTTTCCATTAAGTGATTGAGTCCACACGGTTCAGGTTTTCCAGTTGCACTTGCAGTTGTCACGGCACCTTCTACACATCACTCATAGTCAAATTAAACTTGGTATTATCATCAGACCGTGAACATGTTGAACATGTTGGTACAGTCTCTCTTCGTTATCAGTGCCTGGTTTGTTGAACAGTCTAAGGTTATTATTCTTGTTTTTCCTCGTATGTTTTCGTTGGGCCAACCCTAACCGTTTGGCCGAGGCTTTAACTTGTTAAGTTGGTGTGACGCCAGCTTTGTCACTGCCAGCTAGATGATAGAGGCCTGTCTCCAAATCATTTTGCTGCTGTTAAGCCACCACATTCCTTCAGGCTATTTACTAGCTTACAAGGCGTGTGCTCACACCCCGGTGCATTATATGAATCAGAATGACATCTGTGGTTTGACGTAGCATGGGTGCAGCGTGGGTGTAACAGGAACCAAAATAAGACATGGTCCTAGTGTGGAATTGGTATATACACACACCCTCTTATATAAGAGGAAGTTTAAAAATAATTATAGTCTAATATAGACTTTTTCCACCCTGGTAAACATTTCTCATGGCCTGCAATTCTGAGTGACCACTCGTAAAGACTGAGCTAGAGATTGTGCATTTCCAGTGATCACTCAAACAAGGACAGCCAAGATATGGTGCTGGAATGACCTCATGCACTTGGTTGTTGTACCGTCATATCTGAAATGTTATCTTGTGTTTGCCCAGTCGTTTTTTTTACACCTTCATGGCAAAGTTCATTCCTTTCTATTTCCTTTTCATATCTCAACTCCCCGCTTGTCTTGTTCCCTGCGTCCCCTTTAAGGATCCAGTGTGCATGCTGGGCTTTGGATGTTGCTTTTCTGTGCCTCGAAGAGTGTGGTGTTAGATTACTCCCCATTGTGCTAATGCAGGGTGTGACACTGAATACTTTGTTTTCCATCTCGAAGGGAACCCCACTGTTACCTCTAGCACAAAAGAACAAATTCGAGATGAACTTGGGTTTTAAGGCCACAGAATCTGAGCTTGTTAAAGATTCTGATAACAATTAAGTCATAGTAAAATGACTGCCAGTTTTGCATATTTACGGCTCTATTTGAGCTATGTTTTTCTCAGTCTTTTAAAAAAACATTATTGATATTTTTTGCAAATAATTGATAAAAACAAACAGCAATTATTTTCATTAATTTTGCTGTCACAGATTCTTGAAATAGATAGATATACTTAAATTGAGACAGTATGTTGTGCAAGTAGTGCAGAGTGTGTTTTGCCAAATGGTACAATAGTAAAAGCACAGTATACTCACATTTAAATTTTTAAACATATTAATAGTAAATAGTAAAGTTTTACTTCAAATATGATTTGAAGTAAATTTCCAGTTTTGTGTCACTCAGCCAATTGAGAGCTCTAGATATTTTGGAGTCGTTATATTGGACCACGTCCAATCGATGAAGAACTGGTTCCCTGAGTCAGGTTCATTTGTTCAGACACCTGAGCCACCGTATTTATTTTGTAAACAAACAGTGGAGCATTGGCTGTAAAGAATTTCCTATTCTGACATATAATATGCACCCAGCGTTAGAATCAGCGTCACTGAATACAAATAAAGCTTTCCTCTTGTGTCATTAAGGTCATTCTAAAAAGGTATTATTACATACTGATCCTTTGTAGTACAATTAAATGTCAGCACATGACGTCAGTGATGTGGTTGTACAACGATAACACTTCAATGCAACATTTTCGTATTTGACTCTCTTTAACTCATTTTTTTATTGGTGAAGTTCTTTCAGGTGTCGACTCACAGGGTAAACACGGGCTCCCCTGTTAATCATTACACATTTAAAAGAAACGTTTTCAGCAGCAAACAGAAGGAACCTGTCCTGCAGGACCAATGAGCACAGGGATCAGAGGCATGGCTCTGTATTTCTCTGCAAACAATACTGAACATATACACCCTGACTCCATCTTAATAACTGTAGCAATGCATTATGTAGTTTAATTGTACACCCTTTTGTAACTGATGTAGGCATAAACAGCAACAAATGACTTCTCAACTGTCTTGAGAATGTGTTATCTCCATGTCCTTGTGGTTTGACTTGGTTAGCGATTGTTTGCCTTGGCAGTCTCTGTGTAGGGTGGAAGAAGAAGAAGAATGCTTGAATTAAGTTCAGAGTAACTTTCATTACATCACGTACTGCACAGCACCTCCCTGTGTGTGTGTGAAAGTGTTAGGAATGCTGGTACACTCCCATGCTTGTTTCCTGGCTGTTATTCCCACAAGAAGCTGTCTGTAAGTCTGCTTCATGACACTAAAAAATGAATGCCATGACAGTAAACTCTGTATGAACTGTCTGGTTAATAGACACCGTGCTTAAGTACAGGCATGGGTGTCTTACATTTATCTCCATATATCTCAGTTTATCTGTTTATATGATATACTGAACCTTAAAATGTTTCACATATTGTACAAAATGATGCTAGGGATTCACACCTTTACTTGAAGTGAAGCAGAACACAAATTCAAAAAGGGAAAAGGCTTTTCATAATGGGTACTTCTGCCACAGTATTAGGACATCGACCAGTAGCAGGGCTTAAATTGGACAAGAAAACGCTCGTGTGTAATGGCGGTAATTGCTTGTTTTGGCTCGTTTTTAAGTAGCGCCCTCCAGAACACTCTTACCTTTCCCTTGCAAACAATAAGTGCTGATCCTGTTCAACAGAGAGGACATGAGAGGGGAGAGCCCAAACAAAGCTGTAATTGTCAGGCTTTATCTGCGGTTGGCATGGTACTACCAACAGGAACTGGAACAAGCTGTACACTAGTTAATGATGTATATCAGCCAATAGCTCTGACATACTGTAAGTTAACAGGAAGTCATTTTATTTCAGCGTCTGTTTATAGCAATACTGATGATGAGTCATTGTTTTTATATTCATCTTGCAAATAACATATTACTCCTAGTAAAGTGACCTTATTAAGGCTCAAACCATATTTGTATTTAAATACTGAATGGTGATACTCATTATATCAGCCTCTAAATAACACATTATCTGCAGCGAAACTCGTTCATTCCGCGAATACTTTGTTGTGATACGCTAGTGCTATTCCCGGTTGAGTCCTGATCTACGTGTTAACATCGTCTGGGGTTTGTAGATTGCCCTACGGATGCCGGATGATAAGCTTCTGACAGGGACATTGTCTCTGAGCGGTACAGTCGGTTTGTTTACCAGTAATTTGCTACTGGTAGTTTTTTGCAACATGGCTGAATATTTGTCTGACTCTGAGGTTGTGGACAAACCATAGCAGTAGCAAATTGCAGGTAAACAAGCCGACATGCGCGCGCTGTTCAGAGACATCGTCCCCGCCAGAAGCTTATCATCCGCGTTGCTCGCGTCACGTGACCACCTAGTATACTGTATACAGTCAATGGTGACCACCTTGCAATGCACAAGTTGCGGTTAGAAAATGGCGTTTTCATCATATCACGATATTACCGCAAATGCAATTAATCTTTCAGTCCTACTTGTAAGCAAAAACAAAAAGCCCACATGCTAGATGTCAAAAACACTTTTTACAGTTTCTTCTCTATTTGCAAATGTTCTGTCTCCTTCACGTTGCATAAGTCTTATGCACTGTGTGCTTACATGGCAGGTTTATAGGACTGGATCGAAAAATAGTATAACATGCCCATCACGTGTTCTGAAATAATAACCCAAGAATTGTAAAAGTCAAATCAAAGTAAATCATTACCCTTTCTGCACAATTTAACTGCTGGCAAACATATCCCATTTTTTTGTAATATACACTGATATTAAGACAAGGTCAGGAACAACCAGAATTTTCCTTCAGGGTTCAATAAAGTCCATTGAGGACAAGTAGAAGTTTTAGTTTCAAGCTCAAGTTTATACTCCTGTGACTGGTCTACTAGAGCCCACGGCTTAAGGGTGTGGCTGTATTGTTCTGTAATTATGTAATTAAAACACTAGGAGGCAACTGGTCAGCTTTAAGTTTAACTGTGAATGGCAAGTGAAACTAAGCAGCTCATGTTGGAGTTTAAGATAATTAATGTTGATCATCAGTACTTCTACAGAAATCACTGAAACACAGAACATTGAGAAGACATCTGAGCTGATGATTTGTCAGAGCCTGAAATAGGAGAACTTTATGTGCTTGTCCAGCCGCTCAGTCACGTGAACCAGGAGATACCTTTTAGACCAATCACAGCTGTAGCTGCAACACGTAGTTATATTTCGGAGAGCGTGTACGCCAGGTTTATGTGTAGGTGGCCTGGGCTTATAAATTAAGCGTCACTGTTTTCGGTCTTGAAGTGTGACTGAGATTAAATTAACTGATAAGATGGAAGTGCAAATAATGCGCAATAGTTTGGATCATTCATTTTGAAAGAAATTCCTTCCACAAGAATCATTTTAGTCATCTGATCCTTTCTTTCTGTCATTTTCAGATGGTTCAAGCTGGTGGACAAGAGTGGAAAGCAGGACAAGGAGCGAGGGGAGGTGCTGCTAGATATTCAGTTTATGAGAAACAACTTGTCAGCCAGCATGTTTGACCTCTCTATGCAGGACAAGCCACGCTCCCGCATCTCCAAGATTAAGGACAAAGTCCGTGGGAAGAAAAAAGGTGGTTTCTCAGACTCTGCTTCAGCTATTGTCCCCTCTGTCAGCCAGGTCCTCACAGACAGCGAGGCAGAGGCTGATGCACAGTCACTTAATCAATCTCCAGAAACAAAAAAGAAATCTAAACTCAAAAACCTCTTTGCACCTAAATCCAACTTGCAGCGCAACATCTCTCAGTCCATGTCTACATTAGGTACACTCCCTGAGAAGAATTCATCTCTCAGTAGCAGTCGCTCATCTGGCCTCAATGTGGACTCTCCTGAAGGTAATGAAACCTTTCTATGCTCTTAAGTGTTTGATGACTGTGTGCTGACAGTGCTAGTTTTCCACTGCACAGTAAATAATGGTGTTTTGTATTTCAACAATGACTTTACTGTCTCTCCTCCCACAGTTAAAAAGAAATTCAAATTCTTGGGACACAAGCGAACAGGCAGCTCAGACAGCAAGGTGTCTCAGGGTCCTTTCTCCTTACTGGGTCGCTCCAAGCAGAGCAACAGTGACCTGAACAACCTGTGCATCAACGGCAGCCATGTTTACGCAGAGGAGACAGAGCCCAAGAGTGGATCTACATTGAGTCTGAACAGCTCAGGCCAAGGGTCTGTTGAGGATGTTCGTAAACACACCTCTGATCTCCCTGCAGATTCATTTAATACTGCCTCCCCTCACATGCGTGAGTCTACAGATAAGGCTTTATTGGAGCAACAGCGCCATCAAGAGGAGCAGGATAGAAGAAAGGCAGAAGAAAGGCGTATAGCAGAAGCAAAGAGGCTAGAGGAAGAGGAAAAATACAGGGTAGAGATCAAGAGCCTGCAGGAGGAAGAGGAGCGCAGACACCAAGAGGAACAGGAGAGGAAAAGACGCTTCCTTGAGGACGAAGCAAGGAGGAAGAAACAGAAGGAAGAGGAGGATGAAAGGAGGAGGCAAGAAGAACAACGCAGCATCCTGGAAGCGAAAGAAAACCAAAAGGTCGAGGAGGAACGCCGCAAAGCTGAGGAGCAGAAACGTCAGGAGGAGGCCTCCATGAGTGACAGGCTGTCGTCTCTGTTTGGTATGATCAGAAAGAAGGAGGAGAAAAAGGAGGAGGTACAGCAACAAACTAAAGAGGAGCAGCTTCCAACCCCAGCCCCTCGGCTCGACTCAAAAGAAGCCAACCAGCCAGTTTCCCACCACGCCACCAACCCGTTTGAGGACGTTCCCCTCAGGTCTGATCCTCCATTAAGCAGTAACGAAAGCCAAGCAGATCCTCAGAAATCCAGCCTCAAACCACAAAACCCCTCTGCCACGGTCTTCCTCAACCGCAATGCTAAAGTGTCTGCAGTCAAACCCAGGTAGGTCTCCTTTGGCTACATTAAATGTGATGTCAGTATATATCAGCTTTACTGGCCAAGTGTATATATACGCATGCAAGTAATTTGTTTCTGCATTTGACACATCCATACGTACACACAAAGAGTAGTAGGACTGACTGAACCTACAATACCAAGTCCTCGTTTCTAATCATAGCATAACCATGTTCATGCTATTGGTTGTTTGCAGTCTCACTGGTGTACTTAGACTGTTGTCAGGGGCATTTGACTATTGCCTTTACTGGTACTGCAAAATAAACTCTCTGTGCTGGCACTATTTTGATAGTGTAGCTATTGTATTTAACTTTTTTCCATTCTTTATTTCTATCCATTTACACATACTGCATATAATTAAAGTGTAACTGATACCAGTCAGAAATCCTATTTCAGAAAGGTGAAACACTAATTTGTGAAGTCTTTGCCTTCCCCATGTCTGTCAACACTGAAAATGTGTTAAAAAAAAACAAAAAAAAACACAACTTTCTTTCCTTTTTGTGTTAACAATGACTTAGCCTTGTGATTGTCTGAACTCCTTCCAATGGCTGACGGACTAGTTAGACCAGTTTGGTCTCTGTACGGATGAGATACTAGGTGTGGCTTCTGTTACTGAAGATGTTGTGGAACAAGTTGAGGAGTGAACAGAGCTCATACGGGCTGACTGAGCCACGGTGTTGCTTTCTTCGTGAATGTTCGGTTAACTTTTTAGATTAGATTTGTTGTAGTTATCTGTGGAGTAGATTGGACTGCAATCGCAATGGTAAGAGGATTTTGCATTTTTTAAGAACCCCTTATTTTCAAGAATGTTTGTTAGCCGAGGCAGTTTAAGTTGTTTGTAGCATTTAGTTGTGATTTGTGACTCATTGTAGGATGATTTCTTTGTAGTGGACAACCTCAGTGTTATTGGAATAACTATGTTCAAGTTATTGGAAGTCATATGACTGTCAGACATTTTGTGTGTAGATTTGCTATCTGTGGACCATTTTAAGGCCAAATTATTTTGCCATATTTAGTGGTAGCTCCTTCTGGTGCACTACTGTGATAATGTTTTTGTAAGGGGTCACAGAAACATCACATTATTCCCCGTTTATATGGTTTGGGAAAGTTGTGAAGAGCTATGTATTTTTTATGTTAAATATGAAAAATAATGGCTATATTATATAAGGTTGTGTCTGGGATTGAATTAAATTAGTTAACAGCTTGTTGAAATACACTGGTTTAACTGGTGATGGGTTTTACATTGGTGAAGTGACTTGTGGTCACACTGACCTGTAGGCCTTTGTTTTCACTCCTTGGCAGATTGGCTCAATCTTTGGAGCCTGAACCCAGTGACTGCCAAAACCCTGCTCAGCTGTGCTCTTCTCCTGCCCTCTCAGAGTCCACCCTCTCTAGTGTCCCATCTGAGTCCCCTGATACTTTCTCCAACCTCCACACGTCCCTAGCGCCGCAAAACACAAGGCGAAGCTTGTCTGGCAGCACAGAGACTTTGTCATCTGGGGGATCTTCACCCACAATGGCAGCTCAGAACAAGAGAGCCCTCCTTCCACCAATGTATGCTGGCACTCGAACTGGAGGAAATCAAGTTCATGTCCGAGAGATCAACAACCCCGCATACGTAGAGGCAGATGGAACGCAAGGCACAAATATGTCTGTACCGCTTCCTGATTATGAAACCCTTTTTCCTCAGAAAAGACACGGAGTGCAAGGGCAGACTCGGTGGGATCACATAATAGCTGAGGTCAATCAGAGACATAGAGACGATCCTGTTTTTCTGGGTCCAGAGGTGAGTGTAGATGGCCCAGTAGAGCATGAACCAAGTCCTAGGTCTTCCATGTCTCAGGAGAGACCTGCCGTGAGACATTATCAGACACAACCCCAGGTGACCAAACCTATGTCATCAAAGAAAGTAGCTGCCCCAGCTCCACCTAAACCAGTGGCTTCCCCACTCCCGCTACCAGTAGTAGCTTCCAGTCAAAGACAAAGCCAGGACACCACTCAAAAATCTCCCATGAAGACTAATCCATCTACAGTCCCAGTGTCTGCTGACACCTCAAGTAGAGGGACATCCAGAGATGGAGGAGGAAAGGTGCTGCACCCTTCACCTGCAGCAACATCCAAACTCACGCCACAGAGCCAAATGGACATGGATAGAACTTCATCAGACGATCAAAGGAAAGTCACCACGAACAAAGAAGCACCCACAGCTAAACCCAGACAAAGGGTTAGCCAACCAACACAACAAGAAGGCAGCCAGGCAAAGGAGAACTTTGCAGACTGTGACCCATTCCCCAGTACTGACCTTATTCCCAAAGACCCGTGGGCAGACCTGAAGCCGAACCAAGAAGTAAATAACAGTTTAATTGGCAATGTACAGAGAGAGCAGAAACCGGAAGATCGAGGAATGACAGTAGAGGATCTTGATAAAATTTTTGCTCAAGAAAAACCTGCAGATCCCTTCGGAGGCTTTAGTGTCAGCGATGCAGACAAACATAGTCAACACAAGAAAATGGATGACGGGTCAAAACATGCCAGTCCTGTTTTTCGAAGAAAGAATTCGCAGAGGGGAAAGAAGATTCTCACAACCGCAACTCACTCAGATGATCAGACTTTCATGTCTCAACAAGAGCCAGCAAATAAAGAAAGAACAAGCTTACCCACGCCTAATGAAAGTTTCTCCACAAGAGATGCCTCACTGCAGTCTCAAGCTGATCTGAAAACACAAAGCGATTTTTCTGAAAAAGAGGATCCATTCGGAGCAGAACCTTTTGTCGTACACTCCGCTTTGACTTCCTCACAGCCCCTACCAGTTGTTATGGAGGAGCCAGCATCCCAGGCAGGAAGTTTGTCTGGGGGAAAGACACTTTTGCGAGCATGGGTCTCACCCTCTGAGGTTCAGACTGTCAGTACTCAGAATAGCATTGGAGGTGGGCTAGGCTTAACTCCACGCAGGTGAGATTGCACTAGGCCATTCATAAAGTCTGCTTTTGTGAACATGCCTCATTGCACTGGGCGCTGTTGTGTTGTGATAAGTTGTTGTTGGGATGTATTTTGGGTGTGACTAACACAAAAGCTCTTCTTTTCTACTTCCCCCATGATGATTAATTCTATGTTCTGCACTTCAATCACGGTGGAATCATATGCAAGATGACAAAATGCTACACTGTTGATTCTTTTTCAAGTGCCTGTATTTTTGCATTTTCTGTGACAGTTTTCTACCTGTTTTAACCTGCTTATTTAAACTTGTCATTTATACCTTTTAGGTCTTTATGTTAACATATACACTTTCTTCACAGGCCTCATCCCGTGAAACCCATGAGCTCAGCTGAGATCCAACAGCCCATCAGCAATCCTGCTGTGAAAGAAATAAGGGTTCGGGAGAGCACACCAGGGAAGATTAAGGTACTGTCTTGTTGGCATAAATTATATTCTTGGATGAAAAGCACCAACTGATTTCACACATCCCCTCACAGAAATACAGAAAGCTAACTAGATTTAGCTGCAAGAGAAAGCCTGTCCTGGAGTGTTCTGCCTTGTAGCAAAATCTACTTTGTGCTTATTTAATAGTAGTCATTCATTTCCCAGAATTGAATTGAAATTAATTTAATTCCAGATGGTAGCTCCTGACTGAATCATTTTACAAGTCTAAAATCTTATCTAGTCTGAATTATTGTTGGTCATAGCAGATTGACTAAAGAAATTATTATAATAGTTTTGACATATCTAAGCAGATGGTGTTTGCTATTATTGATTACAGACAGATTGATTTGATGTTATTGATTACTACTGATATTATTTTAACTGCAATATACAGTAGGGTTGTAATATAAATGTAACTCTGCATCAACACTTTATTGTCTCGTGGGACAAACCAACATACTGACAACAGTTCAATAAATCAATCAGTATGTTTTAATAGTGAGGCATGTTCTGTATCCATGTCTTTTCACGCCCCTCAGGTGGCGGACACAGTGAGAAGTGGGCCTTACACTCAGCTGACGCAGGAGGAGCTGATCACGCTGGTGGTGAAGCAGCAAACCGATCTGTCCAAGAAGGATGCCAAGATCACTGAGCTCGAAGAGTACATAGACAACCTGCTGGTCCGCGTCATTGAGGAGCAGCCCAGTATCCTGCATGCCCTCAACGCTTCCAAGCCAGTGTAAGGGAATGTCTCCTAGAGCAAGAGAGCCTCACTTATGGACACTAAGTGTGTTTTGTTTTGTTTTTTTATTTTGTTGTCACTGTGTACTGAGAGACAGGATGAAAGTCTTAGAGCATATGCACTTTTTTAGAGTCAATAGGTTTGAGACCGTTGACAAGCTGTCTCTGAACTTTTGATGATTAATAAACAAGCAAAGAAAAAAATCTTTATACAAGCAAATGAATGTATTTGTTTTGACACTACGGTACTGCAGTTTGCTTTGTTACTTAAGAATATATTCAGAATATTGATTAATGTACCATACCTATAAGGGTTGAGCTTTATTTAAAATATTCTATTGACTTTATACACTGGGCTCTGTGTAATTTATTGCTGTGTGATGAATGATCAATTGCTTAACCTCATACAGCCATTAATGCATCTGTCCCTCCACCACGTAAGTCTTTAAACTTTCTTCTGAAAGCATTGATTTGTTTTTTTTAACCGGACAATCAACACCATAGTCCCTTGAACTCACCACAGTCGAATGTCAGAGATATTGTGCCTATTGTTGCTTTGAAGAGATGTTATTTAGAAAAACCAGCATGACTAAAAGCAAGCAGCTATTATATAATGTATATATTTTGCAAGTACAGAATCCAGCTCTTCTAAAGTTTATGCAAGATTGCGATCACTGTGATGTTTGTGTTGTGTTGATGAAATATAAAATCCAAGAGATAATCAAAAGCTAATCACCAGAGAAACAATAATGCACTGTTTTATTAATAGCCAGCCTTGTCTTTGTGTTTGAACGACACTAATGAATGCCTTTACAAACTAGAACTGTTTCATGTCTTGGTAGCAAACCAGATGACAGCAATATTAATCTTCAGAACGTACAGACCTGTGCCTTCAAGCCTCCGTTCATTAATGTGGTGTATAGTTTGTTGAATAGAGGGATGTTGTTTACCTCTCTTTATTCCGTGGTGTGAGAGCGCACACAACGTACAGCTTGACCTATGGAGTGTTTGTCCAACAAAACACAAAACAATAATAGTACTGGTGATGTAAACACGTGGATGCAGTGATTCTGAACACTATGCTTTTATTTGAAATAAAGACACTAATTATGTCACCAAAGTGTTTGTGTCAGTGGTAATTTACAGTTGGTGCAAAACCATTCCTTCATTCTTTCATCTTCTCTAACCGCCTGTCCTGTAAAGGGTTTCAGGGAGGGCTGGAGCCCATCCCAGCTCTCATTAAGCACCCTGGACAGATGGCCAGTCTTTTGCAGGGCTAACACAGAGACAGACAACCATTTAACCATGCACACCTACGGTCAATTTAGAATCACCACTTAACCTAATGACAGTGGGGCTGAAGTACCTGGAGAGAACCTGGAGAGAACCCATGCAGACACGGGGAGAACGTGCAAACTCCACAAACAAAGGCCCAGTCGTACCCACTGACTCGAACCACACCACTGCCGCCCGATGTGAAAATAAAATGTTGATCTACACAATTGTCCTTTATTCATTTTAACATGCTAAAATGTTGCATTGGCAGCTCCAGTTGTTGTCCTCCAGAGCAACATGGGTGAGAATCATGAGTAGCAATGAAAACGTATTATTCATATATGTTTTCTTGTAAATAACAACTGGATCACAGAGAACCGTCTTGGACTATTTCTATATAACTGGCAACAAATCCCAGGTGCCTGTTTTTAGAAAGGACGAAAACCAACAATGACCTGAAACACCAGAATATATACAGCAACACTATTTTTACATAATAACGAGACATTTCAAAAATAGATAAGTTCAATCTAAGGCAAACTACCCAGTGTGACTGTACAGACACATATGGCAGACAACAACCAATCAGCTGTGTTCAGGCTTAAAGGGTAACTCCACTGATCTTTCACGTGTGTTTAGATTTCTCACAGCATAAAAAGTTGTAGACTTTATGCAACAAGACTACAAATTGCCACAAATGATGGTAATGCCAGTTGAGTCTGATGCAACTATGAACAGACGTCTGCATATGAATATGCAGAATTTCTACAGAATCTTTCATTTTTCCATAAATAGTCTAACATTGGCCAATCACGTCACTGAGCAGCCTTTGGTTGCTGTGTGGTAAACCTTGCTTTGAATCTGTCAAGACAGTACAATAAGCAAATCATTTTGTTTGTGGTTTAAAGTGGTTATAGTCTGAATGTCATCTGCATGATACACCAGAAGGCCCACAATATTGTCTGTTGCCCGTAGAGGCTAAGTCATCAGACAATAGTTGACGGGTTCCTAGATTAAAGGTATCAGGTCCGACAATGAAATATATCTAGGGATGTCCAGTTAAAAAGAACTGAACCTGCCACATATCTGTAGCTAGTCCTCTTCTTTACTTAAAGCTCATATCACATTCAATCTCTGGTCAAATCGTTGCGGTTTACCTGCATCGTGGGTAATGTAGGCACCGGGGTTTGACAAGTAAAGACAAGTGGAATCATTTACTGTAAAACACATCTCTGGAGCTCAGTGTAACACAGTTGAGTTATCTTCTACATGTACTGATAAACAACAGGGGGTTGTTTTTGTATCACGTAGGTGTTGATGGAAAGCTGCATCACTTTACAGACACAGAAATCCTATCTATCTACTTCTGCATTGCTTGAATGTGATCAGAATATAACCAGAAAGACACCAACGCAGAGGAGCTTCACAAAACCACGCTCGCTGTGGCACAGTTGTTTGCTGAGATGCCGATGCGACGGCGGCATGTGAACATTTTGCGGAGCTCAGCACGGAAGCGGTCGTGCAGCCAGGCATAGAGGAAAGGATTGCAACAGGACGAGCTCATGGCACACAGGTGACAGAGCAGCTGGATGAGCAAGAAGTAGCGCTTATCAATCAGATCGATGTCAATGTCCCGCAGAACGTTGAACACGCTGATGGGCATCCAGCAGATCCCAAACGCCGCCACCACCAGGCTCACCAGCCGGAAGGTCTTACGTTTGCGCATGCGCTGAGCCTCCGCCTGGCTCTGGGTGTGGTGGCCAGGTACGACACAGTTCCGCAGCTTGACAGAGATGCAGAGGTAAGAGATGCAGAGCGCTGACAGAGGGAGAACGTAGGTGATGAAGAGAGTGCTATACGCGTAGGCCAGCCGCCCCCTCTCCTGACCCATCCAGAACTCCTCGCAGATGGTGAAGCCTTCATTCTTGAACTCCACGTGGTAGGTGTGAGCCACAGCCGGAGCCACCAAACCACAGGAGAGCAGCCAAATCCCAGACAGAAGGTAGGTGGACGCCAAGACTGAGAGACGCTTTTTCAGCGGGTGCACGGTGGCATAATATCTGCCGGGAAATAAAACACAGGCATCATTTGAGGGGTGAAGAACAGCAACACTCACCAGTCAGTGTAATCACCAGGCCAAAACACTGGCAGTTTCCAACCAATCAAATATATCATTATGTTTTTAGCTTCACAAACATCCAGTCCAATTCAGCGTTTTTACTCTATACAAGGTCAACAAACAAAGCAGGCCACTGAGCAACATGTTGGAGGCCGATAAATCATTTTTTCATCCTTTTTGTGCCTCGTTGCGTAATATGTCTTCAGCACTAGAAAAAAAAACAATAATGAGAAAATAATTGAAGCTGAGAGAACACTGCTTCTGGAGCTCTTATCCTTAAAACATCTCAAGAATTACTCACTTTTGTATTATTACAAAAATGGTAAAGTAATCTTGACTATTTTCAGAGCTCAAGGCACAAGAATCCAGGTGCATCTGCTGCTTCCTCTGCAGTCCTGTGTAATTTTCTTAAACAGATAGTGACGTTCATTGTGAGGCCTTCTGAGCAGTACGGGTTCTATGTGGCAGGCTGAAGCTATTTGCATGAATGCTTCAAGCAGAAAACGTTCTACTTTGTTGCTTTTTGGACATACGCTGGATTCATTTTTATAAATTTCAGTTGAAGTCAGTTCTCATTCTGGCTCATTCTGGCTCACCTGTCCACGCCAATGGCAGTGAGGGTGAAGACCGACACGTACACGGTCACCGGCTGGATGAGGTACACCAGGTAGCACATGAAGCGGCCGAAGACCCAGCCGTGTGGGTTGAAGGCGTAGGCCAGCGTGAAGGGAACGCACGTGGCGCACATCAGCATGTCAGAGAAAGCCAGGTTCCCAATGAAAAAGTTGGTGACGTTGTGCATCTTGTGGGTGCGGCAAATGACGTAGAGGAGCAGGTAATTGCCAAAGACTCCGACCAGAGCCACCAGAGTGTAGCAGGGAATGATGAGCAGCTTGAAAGACTGCAGCAGCTCCACGCCCACAAACTGAGAGCTGCGCTTGGTGGAGCTGTTCTGCAGCGCCACCTCAAACACCTGACCAGAGTCATTCCCATTCACATCATGCATCACACAAGAGGGGGTGAGCTCAACTGCCCAGCCGCTGCCTGTGCCCTCCATCATGAGAGGATGGTGTTAGCCTAGAGGGATGAAATTATGATTAAGTTGAGTCCGTGTATTCAAGAACATGCAGTCAAATGTGAAACAAAGCCAAGGCTGAGATTTGGAGACAAGAGCATGTTGAATGACTGATGAACACATATTTCGTTACTGTAGACACATTTGAAGAAATTCCTGACTTGACAAACACTGAAAGAAATGTGTATTTTTATTACAATCATGTAAGGCAGATAAGGCAGCAGTTTCAGAACACAAGTTTCCCCTCATTATTGTGAAACCACCCCAGAGACGTGGTTCTATTTCGGTTTCAAGTCCCACATTAGCTAAAGTTATTGCTCCTAATGTAATTCTGTCATCCTGTAGGCAGCATGCCCCCCTGAGCCAGGTGCCTTTCAGATAATTCAACTTCAACAATGAAAATTAAAGCAAATGCTGCTGCGTGACTCAGACTTACTTGAGACCATCACTCGTCCATACACTGCGCATGTGCCGTGTTTGTGTGGACAACACGGGAGATGTTTGCTCTGGCTGAATTAATTCAATTCATATAGCTGTAATAGGGAAATGAAGTATACACAACATAGCTGAAGGACATATCCAGCTGGCAAGCCAGGCTTTCAATCAACAGGGACACGTCTGGCAATTTATCATTGTTATTGTTATTATTATTACTGTTATTAGTAATACGACTTGTAGAAGACGCTGATTAAATTTTTAATCAACTGAAAATATTGATCTCTTTGTGTGGATGAGATGAGACAGACGAAAAAAAAATCACTTTCTCTTTTTGTCAGTAAATGACAAAAATATTACATGAAATATTTCTGCTGCAATTTCACCCAAAGGTCCCAAAATTCCTTTCTTGATGCCAGTTCATCAGAATATCCATGTTACATCTATAAAGCAGTGTAATATTGTAATATCTAAATCAGACAAACCATTAATGGTTTTCTCAGCTCTCTCTCTCCAGTTTCCTGAATATTTCTTATTTTTGTGCTGCTTCCTGATTTTTCTTCCTTACATTATTCCTGAGAATTCTCCTTTAAAAACACTGTACATGCTGCAGCAGAAGACTGTGCGCAGCATTGACACCACAATATCAGACATCCTAAATAGATAGTGGAAGTGGACAAAGAGAAGTAACATTTAATTTCACTAGCCATTAGTGTGGCCATTGTTGCCATCAACGCAAAAAGATAAAATAATGATTTGCAGCTCATCTGTTCTTCCACGGTGAGATTTTTCCCCCAGCTGATTTTAATATTGCTGTATAGCTTCTGGCACAGCATCAATGCATAATAAGTGTTGTGCCATCATTTTAATAGTTTAGCTGAGCAATCATCAATGTAAGGCACTGAACTCATTCACTGTACATATGTTGCCTTAGAACAACGCTCAGTTGTCTGTTAAAAATATCAATAGCACACAATAAGCTGTTTTAAAGCCCCTTAAGTCGAGTACAGCACATTAACTTTAGGAGAAATGCATTTTACCCATGTTTGCATCGTTTTCATTTTCCTCTCTTCACTTCAAATAGTCGATGTTCTGACTTTTAGTTTGGCATTGAATACTTTAAATAGTAATTGAGCCTAAGTAGCACCACCTACCGTGTGTTGGTTCCTCCGTTTTCAGACGCAGAATATCAGATCAGAGCAGAGGATATCCAACGCGGAGCAGATCCTGTGCGCCTCTGGAGAGATGCGCGCTTCTCACTCAAATGAACGCGTGTGCGTTTCTGGGCAGGAATTAAAGCCATGCATTCGCTCTCTGAAACTAGACAGCTCTGAAAACACTTTGACTGTCGTTGTTAAGGGACTGCGTGTTGCCAGGCGATCAACAGGTGCAGTCTGTCTGATGGGGGGGTGGACCTGTTTTTATATCTGCTGTAAACTTGATTGAAAGCTCTGACGACTGAAGGAGTTTCTGACGTGGAAGATAATTTATCCTACAAACCCCAAATTGCCTATAGAGCGTGTAGTAGTCTACTAATTCAGCAGACAATATTAGACAAATGACAGTACATTACAGTACATCAAAGTAAACATTTGCATTCCCCTCCCTTCAAATTGACATTTCATTACATAAAAAAAATAGGTGTGATTAGGTTTAGCTTGATTTTTCACTTTCAAGTCACATTTGCAACTCTGGACTTTGTCTTATTTACTGTTCTTGTAAAAGAAATGTTAAATGGAAATGTAACATTTTGAATCTAAATGCTAAATCTAAATGTACAATTTAATAATAAATGTCAAATGTTATATTTAAATGTTAAATATAAATTTCAAATGTTATACTGTATGTAAATGTTAAATGTAGCACTTGGTGAAACTAAACGTTTAGCTACTATGCTATTTCACGCTGCCGCTCAGCGGAAGTACCAAAACAATGAGCGGCTTCGCTCTCCGTTCACTGACTGCCAGAAATCCCGGGATTCAGCAATGCATCTTCATTTCTCCGGACGTAAGTGCATAGTGCTCATAGTGCATGATTTCGAAGTGTACTGACGAAAGTACGCGATTTGAGACACAGTCCAGGAGTAGCGACGGCAACCCTTCCAGCTAAGTTTGTCTTCCTACTAGTGTAGCAGTACTGACCAGATTTTAGCGTTAGCTTGTAGCTAAAACTATCAAACGTTAGCTCAGCAGATGTAGCCTACCCTTTGCTAGGTTAGCGATCAGCGTGCTCAGTGCAAAGCCCCTTCGTTTTGATGTCTGATTGACATCTACAATACACATTAAAATGTTGTTTATAAAGCTAATGTTATCTGGATGTTATCAAGCAACTTAAAAATCATGCGTACATAAAGTGAGAGTTGACTCAGACTTTATACACATTGTAAAACACCTTACAAGGTAACTGTAATGGTGTTTATTAACTCTTGGGGCTCGTTTATTCTAAACAATGCCACCTCAACAGCATTAACAACTTTCACCCTATTGATCCTGATTGTTGATCTTTCAAGTTATTGAGCTGATAAAATCTTGTGATTGTCCGTGTCATTCATTGAAATAATCCTACCTAACATACAGCGCAATTTTAGACTTCTCCCTCACTAGTTCTCAGATACTGATGATGAGGAGATGTAAATGTTTTGCTAATCAGTAAATGGCTATTATATGCTCAATATCACAATCTTTGCTTTATAGGATGGTAACCAAGAACGCACCAGATTTCCCAAGACACTAAAAGGCTGGAAACTTTAATAAAGCTGCATCCATTCTTTTAGTTTCAAAGCCAACTTTCTAAAAGTTACTGCAAGACTATAATATCTCAGCATCCATATTTAACAGCTTTAGTGACCAACAATTGGACCTGAAAGTGTCACAGATAAAACTGAGCATCCAGATATTTGATGCCTGCGTGATGCTTACAGCACATCTGCTCTCCAAAGACTGTGTGGGTTGTCACTGTAAGACCGTAACTGGACTCAGTGTTTTTTTTTTGTTTGTTTGTTTTTTTTTGTAAGAGAAGAATGGCTACAGCTCGATGAGTATATTGTTTCCGAATTTCATTTGTCTATTGAAGCCTCCTGAGGACTTCATGAGTCAGGGCTCTGTCTTATTGTGAGGTTATGTCCACAACCAGAGGACTGAGTGTTTCAACAGAGACTTGAACAAATACATCCATGTTTATGCATTGAAACCCATGGAAGTCAAAGCTGGATATAACATTCTCTCTATTTTATCAAAAGAACACAGGACATCAGTCAAGCTTTTTACGGTGTTTTTTTTTCATAGCCATGAACTTTCAACAGCAGAGGTAGTTGTTTGCTGCTCGCCAAACTCTCAAAGTGGACTTTTCCCATTAAATGCTAGATTTGCAAAAATAAAAACCCTCATCATACCATTAACCCTCTAGAAAAGGACAAAAATAATGGTAAAATGTTGTTTCCAACCAAATAAGAGCAGCACTATAGTAATGATTTAATATGTTCACTGGATGCTATAGAAATGTAATGTTTGTATGCTGTTTGCCAACTAAGGTATTTAAGGATGTCTGTGTCAACAACATATTGAGTAACTGATGGATTATATATTAGAATGGTGAGAAAGCACCAATTGTCTTTGTTTGGTACTGGTAAATGGTAGGTAGACGGATGGGTTAGATGTCTGTAAGCAATCACACAATTGTATTTTCTAACAGAGATATATAAACAGGCATGAGTAACTTCAAGAATCAAAAAGATTACATTCAGTTGATCAGAGGTCACAGTTGTCTAATTAAAATACTATAATTTACATTTCTCAAACAGTCTTTGGTTTAGGAAGTTGCATATTACCTTTCTGAGATTCACCTTCAACTAAAGGCCACTTATGTCATCGAGTGTGGCATGTACTTGGAGAATGTCTTCCACCTTATGCACTGAACGACATAGTGGTATAAACAAAAGACAGGAATGTTACATGTATCAGTGAAGAGACACAAAGTACGTTGTGTACTCAAGGAAATCTGGAGTACATTCCTGTTCACAGTGGTAGAGGCACCATCTTGGATGGTAATCAGGTTTACCAACAGACCTTTTGTTGGTCTTCACTAGGTTGGACAAACAGTAGTAACGTCTGGGTCCGTACAGTATACGGTCTGTTCCTGTAGAATACTAGCTCAGTGTTTAGTTTCACCAAGCGCTGCATATAACATTTAAACATTTAGATGTAACATTAAACATTTAGATTTTACATTTCATGAATGTGACATAAAAGTGACTTTTACAAAATGTTTTTGGAGTTAAATGTGGGAAAAATTGTGTGTTCAATTCAGCATGTGCAACTTTACAAATTGCGCCCCATAGTCATGAGTAATGGTTGCTGACACTTGCCCAACAGGTCACACTCCTATCTGGTTTAGTGCAGGAGAGGTCACTAAATGCCTGAGCCATCATCCTTTCACGGTCACAAATATTTGCAAAGGGGACAGAGGAGCAGACAGATAAGGAGATGACGTAATGTGGCGTGTGATTGTTGAGTGGCTTTGTGAGGAGGACAACCAGATATGGACCTCTGTAAGCACGGCGCTTCATTTGTGCAAACTAACTCTCAGCTTCTCCTAAACAAGCCAAGGCAGAGACAAAACAGCCTTGGCTGTATGCTGTCATTAGTGGGATTGATTCTGAATCAGAAGCCATGCACAGAGCCAGATGAACAGGCTTTGGAGAGGAGATCCTGATGTGACGTTGGCCATGGCCGTGGTATCCAGTGTCCGAGCTTTCAGCTCATTCATTTAAAGCATTTATAGAGTTTGGTTGTGATCAATGGAGGCTAACTCACCCCACTCTCTGTATGCAGTCGATCATAGTAGTTCCCAGGTCTCCTCTCAGCATGATCTGTAGAGACAGACGCAAACCACATCTTATTATCAAGGTTACTGGAAGAAAGGAAAAACAACAATCACAACAAAACATGTTATCAATTATGAAAGGAAGGAAAGTTAATCTCTTGACTCAGCACACCAAATGAGCTTTTAAGAAACTCAGTAGAAATGATATTACTGGCTGAAAAAATAGGATAGATTAAAATAGCAGAAGCCACAGGAGAAATTACAGCAAGACTTGTTAGGCAGAATGTTGACTTTGAATCTTTATATGCAGCTTTTCGCAGAATTGTCTCGTGTTTCAATATTGTTAAAGGGCTTTGCAGCATTTTCATTCAAGTGACAACTGAAAAATCTATGTACAGTCAAATTTTGTCTAGTTTTCTCTCCCCTGTTCTTAACAGAAAAAAATAATTAAGCAAACATTTATTCTTCGGCATTGTTGTCCCTTGTTGATTTAAGTGGCTTCAAATGTAGTAAAAGCAGTTCTGCCACTAAGTTGTTCTCAGGGCTGCTGCCATTGCTCATCCACTTCTGTCCGAGGCCACACGCAAGAGTGAGAAAAAAGTACAACCTTCAGGTTCAACATCCAAAGCTTGTAGCTGTTAGCCACTCATAGAAATAAAAAAATATTGCAACTTTTTAATTAGACTCTCTTTTACAGCATTTATTTTATCAAATTATTTTTATAAAGATTTTTAGATGCACCATTTGTGGTTGTGATGTGCTTTTGGACTTATTTGTTTTATTACGCTATTCTCTATGGTGGCAGTTACACATGTGCAGCATTTGAGTGCAACAGACATTTCCTCATGGGGACAATAAATTGCATGGGTATCATCATCCCGTTTATAGTATCAAAGTAATGAGGATTTATGTATAGTTACCTGCTATGTTAGTGCTGTACATTTAGGTTATAGTTTAACTTGAAGAAGAACATCTGAAAAGTCAAATGACTGTTGAAAATGTCAATAAATATTAAATGGACTGATATCTTGCTCATTCTTGGGCCCTACAGGATAAATCTTGATCCTTGCATATTTTTTTTTCTGAAATTATTAGGTTGACCTGTATTTATGAGGTTGACCGTTGCAATGAAATAAGTCTTTAGCTAGTGAATCAATAGCCATAAGGTTGGGAAATAACCCCCAGTCGATTCTGCATTAAATAAAATATCTGTTGATCTCTCAACAGTTACCTGACTCATGCTTTATTATTTCAGTATCTCACCAAAAACTCTGTAAATTTAACATTTTCTAGTTCGACAGTAAATGTACATATAGGTATAGCCTACTAAATATTGGCATATAAACCATGTCATTGTAACCTTGACAACAAGGCCTCCAGTGTGTCAAAGCAGTGATTCAAAGAACTGCTGTCAGAACTAAGACATACTGTACATGTTGATGATCTATGCCTTGAAACCTCTACCTCAGGCACAGCTGTTATTTTTTATATGATGAACAGACATGGTCAGTCAGCAGGTCAGGTCACAACTCAATGTGTGACACAATAGTCAATCGATGAAAATGCTTTTCGATCTGCAACAGCCCGATAACAATTTTAGAAAAGGTATCAATCCTTTTCATAGTTTAGAAAGGCATGCATATTTCAAATTACTGCTACTATAGAAGAGGACACAGCTCAGATCGTTTCTGTTCTATTCACACCCCACTTGAAATGATGGCTGTGCTTCCAGACAATCTCTCAGTAATTATCATTTCGATGCTATTATGTTGTGTTTTTGCTTGAAGCTAATAGCATTTGTTCAGTGTTCAGTGTGAGTCATTATTTAATCACTAATCGCTGCCAATCAGTGCATCCTTTTCAGATTACAAGTGCGTGTTTGTGCTAAGCCAGTTATACACCTGAAATTGATGAAACTCATCTGCAGTGGTTCCCAGGTGTGTCCCAGAGTTGCTGCCTGGATTGGCAGCCTGCTGCACAACAAAGTTGCGACAGTTATGTGGTATGTGATTATTCTCTGCCACAGACTGTCTTGACATCAATGTTGCTGCTTGCGTGTGCTGAGGAAATTAAACAGTGGATGTAGATGTTTACTTTTGAATTTTGCACCTCGTGAACTTTCGGTCGTCATGGTAATTTTTCATATTTAGGCACCCACATTTATCCACACAGTATGTGGGCATAACTACCTGATGCATTTAAACAACTTCTCACAAACTTGTGAGCTAATATCTGAAGCGCTGTATACATGCAAGCATGTTCAAATTCAAATCAAAAGGGAATCTAATGGCTCAGAGTCTCCGTATGATGGTGCATGATTATTATCCGTGTTGTTCACCTAGGTTGAGTGAAATGAAAAGCGTGAGGACACTGCCTCCATTAAACACCTTGACGCAACCTGTTTCTCAGAACTAAACAGTGTGCGGCGACAATAATGGCACATCTCACAAATGAATGGAGCGCTCCCGAGGATATAAAGTTAGTCAGATAACAGCCCAGTGCTTTCCAAAAAGTATGTGTTTCTTTATCAGAATCAGAAAATAACACAGATTTTTGTGTTGCTTTATTACCGCCACACAGATATGCATGATGGAGGAGAGGATTACTCACTGATGCTTTCAGACGAACAAGCATTGCTGTTAAATAGATTCATATAATTTGGGAATGTTTGTTAGCTGAGCGTAAGGGTGTGCTGGAGCTCCAATAGAAACACAGCTCCAAACTTCTTAATCCTGCGGTGACCGTGAAATGAGTTTGGAAATAAGATTTAAATGAAAATCATTTGACTTATTGTGTTTCTAATCTGATCTCTCTGCCATATAATCATTAGTCAGATATGAATATGAACCTGATTGATTGGAAATGTGTAATATGAGGCAAAAGACACATTTGTCAGTGACTAGTGATAGTTAAACAGAATGGAGGATGAAATAATTGTACAGAAGAATACCACTTCTAGATGCATCTGTGGTCTGCTTTGTACAGGCACAGGCAGTGTCTGGTGTTGACAATCACAACAGCTACTAAGAATTTACAAAGCAGGATAGCATCCATCAAACCAATTTGTGGTTTTCTGTTGAAGGCTTATTCCTCTAAAGGTTACCAGTGAGTCACACATAATTCAGTACAGTTTGATTCAGTGCTCCGGAGGACTGCATTTGTTCCTCACAATAGACAATATGTAATCACACTTTGTTCACACTACACTGTCCTTGATTTTACAAAAACTCAGTGGTTTAAAATAAGATGACTCATTTCCAGTCATGGCAGTGATCACAGATACATTTCTCACTGTACAAAAAGTAAACATTTTACAGTACACACAATATTCTGCAGAGGGTACAGTACATTTGAGAAGACTGACACCATCCCGGCGTTTGCTCTTAAATATGAAGCTTCGCCTAAATTTAAGGCCAAAGGCGAGGGAAACTACTTGTATTGCTTTGTCTAATGGAAAAGAAATCCGTTTACCTCCGCTTCTAAAGTCACTTAATTAACATTCACTTTGAATCAAGAACTGAGGCGTAAAACAACACTGACAGGACCCAAAATAGACACAAACTGACATTTTTACACATTTTACATTTTACAACAACTCATACAAACCAGGTGTTAATTCAGTCTTATTGACTGTTGGATTTCATGTGAAAAGTCAGCACCAGTTCAATAAGCAATCACATTACTGCTTGCCTGTTTTTTCTTTGCATTCCTTGCAATCACAGTGAACTTGAAACTGAATACATAATAAGGAAAAGGCTCAGTTTCAGTGCGTTCATACTATGGCTCAGTAGATAGAGTGGGATGTCCACGAGCAGGAGTGGTTAGCTGGTTGCTCCCCAGAACGTGCCAAATGCCCAGGTATCCTTGAGCAAGACACTGAGCCCCCAGTTTCCCCCGGTGCATGGCACTGGTGAGTGATTGCGTGTGTGCATGTGAGAGTGAATGGACAGGAGTGTCACCGTGACTGTAAAGCGCTTTATAAAATGTTAGAAGCCTCGTGGTTCACGTCAAGTGGTCACAGCCAGATGAATGGACTCGGCTATATAGTCCAGATTAGAGCCGCTGATTGCGCTCACATTCAAGCAACCACTGGGGAGCAGGTACACGTGCCTCCTGTTTGACAGAAACTCTACTTGGTGATCTGAAATGGTCCAAAAGAAAAAAAAATCAAGTCATACAAGTGGAAGTGCATCAGTATATAATTAATGAAATGGATAATGGGTTTATACGTTTTATTGTTACATACTAGTAGTATTCAAACTAAAAATCTGGAAAAAGTCTGAATAAATAATCATATATTTAGCAATCACTTGATTTAAGAAGCTTAAAACATATCCCTGCATATCCCTCTGGTGGTACCAAAATCAAGGACATAGATGGATTTGTGGCAAGTTGAAGTTTCATAACTATGTGCAACAGTGCAATATTTTCATATTCCCCCCCTCAAACAGAGGTAGAATGTCAGACCTTGAGTTGGTGCATGAACATGGTAAAAATGTCCTGTGAAAGCCAATTATCCATTTGAAAAGATCATGCAGCACAAAAAAGAAAAAAAGGAGCTATGGAAACGAGTTGTCTGACAGCTTTTCATTTTGTCCTTGGCTTGCTCAGTGAATCCTGTGCTGTCAGGAAAATCCTTTCAAAAACATGAAACTGTATGCTGCATGCTGCTCACCATTCAAGCCTGTACAACAGAAGAGTCCACCTTGGTGAGTCAGGTGATCCCAGCATCCTGGAGTTCCCAAAAGCCTCAGCTTTTCTCTTAAAATGGCTCTAATCAGCATGCATCTCTTGACAATGTGCTGAACTTCTCCCTGCCTGGAAACAACAGTTGACGGCCTATTGCCTGTAGGGCCTGTCTTGTTGCTGTGCCTTGTCCCTGTGTTTTGTGATCTACAGGTTGGCGTGGGAGTGGCTGTGACGCCACTGGGCCGTCATAAACCGGACGTGGCGTCTCTCTCTCTCTCTATTCTTCCCGGCTCACCTGGCTCCAGAGGGAGAGCTGCTCGGTTGCAGCCCCTCGTGTTTTCTTTTGTTCTTCTGTTGTTTTGGTTAAGTTGACCGTTGTTTTTGTTAATAAATTATCATTCTTATCATTTTACCCGTGCGTTTCAGTTTATTTGTCCGACCGAGAGCCGGGGTCGTGACAAATGTGGGGGCTCGTCTCGTTTTCCGTGTGCGCTGGTCGGAGGCCAGTGTTTGTGTATGAACTCGGGAACTTGTGAATGAAAGTCGGCGTTACTATAGTGTAGCGTGGGAACCGGGAGCCGCGTAGGCGTTTGTGTGTGTTACGCGCCGCGGTTTGGTCTGATTTGCACGGGTAAGTTTGAGCCATAGTGAGCATTTTCTCTGGGGCACTTTACTTTTGTTTGCTGCTTAAAGATAGTGTTTGCACAGTTTTGTCCGGGGCATCCTGATCAGCTTAGCCGGCGGGCGAGCAGAACTTGCCACTTTATTATTTTGCCTTTTTTGTTTTTGTTGGTAATCCTGAGGAGGGGGTGCGCTAGTCTTGGTTTATTGCAGCTGGCCAGTCACGGTCAGTTGTGATACTCTGGGGTTGGTGTTACCTCGAGCTCGGCAGGCCAACGAAGTCTAGGTGAGGTTTTTGGAAGAAATGTGGTTAGGTAGTCAGGAGTTGGGGTGTCTCGGCTCGTGTTGCTCCTCGTGTGGGAGTTAGCTGGTAGCGGCAGCACGAGTGAGTGTCCTGGGGTTTGTGTACTGCATAGAGGATGGCTGATGTGGCTGATTTTGTTAAAGCTCCGTCGGAGGAGTGGTTGGATTGTTGCACGCGAGAGCAGCTACTTAAATTAGCAGAGGTGTACCGTATTGAGATCCCTGATAAGAGAGTCAAGGATGCGACTATTCAAAATATTGTGTACGCGGCTTTGTGTGAGTCTGGTGTGCTCACAGGTGGTGCGGGACCTGACCCGGCCAAGGTGGAGAGTTTGGCTCCACCAGTTGGCTCCAGTAACCTTACGTTTGAGCAACAGAGGATTTTGTTGGCGCAGCAGAGGGAGGTAGTGATGTTGCAATTGGAGTACGCTAAGATGATGAAATCAGTCGACGTGGAAGAGCAGCGGAGTGCAGGCTGTTTTGATGTACTTGGTAATCTGCGGTTATTGCCTAAATTCAATGAAAGGGACCCAGATTCGTTTTTTTCTCTGTTTGAGCGCGTGGCTACAGCAAGGAGCTGGCCTGAGTCTGCACGCACAGTGATGCTCCAGTGCGCGCTGACTGGCCGTGCACAGGAGGCGTATTCTGCGTTGTCAGTGGCTGAGAGCCGGAATTATGAGTGTGTAAAGGCTGCGGTGTTGAAAGTGTATGAACTCGTGCCCGAGGCTTATCGTCAGCGCTTTCGGTCGTGGAAGAAAGGTGAGAAGCAAACGCACCTCGAGTTTGCTCGTGACCTGACGAGTCATTTTGCACGTTGGTGTGCAGCGTTAAAGGTGGAGACGTTTGATGATTTGGCTGAGTTGATTGTGTTGGAGCAATTTAAAAATTCTGTGCCCCACAGTATTGCACAGCACATTAATGATCTTAAAGTGAAACGTGTGTCTGAGGCTGCTTCTGTGGCAGATGACTATGTGTTGTCGCATAAACGCTCTTTTGGTGAGTGGCGCGCACGTAGTGACAGCCGTGATGGACCGTTCGCAGAGCGCGCAGAGGCGGCTCTAGGGACTTATGTTGGTCGCTCGGGTAGGCCTGACGCTAGAGAACGCAACTCGAGGGGTTTTGAGAAAACCTGCAGTTATTGCCACAAAAGAGGGCATGTGAGAGCTGACTGTTACGCACTTAAAGCCAGGGTTTCCCAGGGGGGTCCTGGGGCGCAGCCGCAGGGGGCTTGTTGTGCTGCCTCTCTGCCTTACGCACCAGCGGTGAGTGAGGTGGGCGTGCCAGCTCGGGTTGAGTGCGTGTCTCCGGGGTTGGCATCTTTTTTGCCGTTCATTTCTGATGGCCATGTTTCTTTGGTGGGGGGCAGTGTGAAAGTGCCAGTTAAAATACTGCGTGACACAGCGGCCTTTGATTCCTTCATCCAGGCTTCTGTGTTGCCCTTCTCCACCGATTCTCACACAGGTTGTTCAGTGCCTGTGCTGGGTATGGAGTTGAAAGTTTTGCAAGTCCCGCTTCATAAAATCACATTACACTCTGATCTCTTCCAGGGCGAGTTAGCAGTGGGTGTGAGGCCGGCGCTGCCTGTGGAGGGCGTCACGCTGATTCTCGGTAACGGCGCCGCAGGTGCGCGTGTGTGGGGTGGTGCGTCCCCGCCTCCGGTGGTTTCCTCTGTTCCTCTGGTGAGGGAGCAGCCAGATGAGGATGAGTCAAGTTTCCCCGAAGTGTTCACAGCGTGTGCTGTGACGCGGTCCATGTCCCGACACTCTTCTCCGGTAACGTCTGAGAATGGCGGTTGTGTTGGTGAGCCAGCAGATGGGTTGAGCTTCTCCCTGTCTGATGTTTCTCTCTCTGTTACGCGGGAGGACTTGGAGATTGAGCAGCGCGCCGACGAGTCTCTAAAAGGGCTGTTTGGCATGGTGTTGCCTGCGCAGGAGGTAAAGAACGATTCTCACTGTTACTTTCTGTTGAAGGGGCTGCTGATGAGGAAATGGGTGCCTCATGGGGACGATTTTGTCGGGGATCCCGTCCTTCAGATTGTCCTGCCTTCCAAGCTTCGGGAGACGGTGCTCAACCGGGCCCACGATGAGTCAGGACACTGGGGGGTGAGGAAAACATACAACCAGGTGTTGAAACATTTTTTTTGGCCAAAGTTAAAGAGGGACGTAGCTGAGTATATTAAAACCTGTCATACCTGTCAACTTGCAGGGAAACCAAACCAGGTGATAAAGCCAGCTCCTCTGTTCCCGATCCCGGTTGTGGGTCAGCCGTTTGAACATCTTATTATAGACTGTGTGGGTCCGTTGCCACGCGCCAGGTCGGGTGCTGTTTATTTGCTTACCGTCATGTGCCAAACCACCCGTTATCCAGCCGCGTATCCATTACGCACGATCACAGCGCGGGCAGTGGTGCGCGCTTTGACACAGTTTATTGCTATATTCGGCATTCCGAAGATTATTCAAACTGATCGCGGATCAAACTTCACCTCGCACTTGTTTTCACAAGTTTTGAAGCAGCTAGGCGTCAAGCACAACAAAGCGTCGGCATATCACGCTCAGAGTCAGGGGGCCCTGGAGCGTTTTCATCAGTCTCTAAAGTCATTGTTACGTTCCTATTGTGTGCAACTGGACAGAGATTGGGAAGAGGGGCTTCCCTGGTTACTGTTGGCGGCGAGAGAGGTGTCCCAGGAAAGCACAGGATTTAGTCCAAACGATTTGGTGTTTGGGCACACGGTGCGTGGCCCTCTGGATCTTCTGTGTGAGCAGTGGAAAGATGCTGCTCCTCCAGAAAATGTGCTTGATTATGTGAATGGATTCCGCCATAGGTTGTATGCTGCGGGGCTGTTGGCAAAGAAGAATTTGGTTTCTGCGCAGAGCAAGATGAAAACATTGTATGACCGAAGAACTGAGAAGCGTGTGTTCAGTGAAGGGGACCGGGTCTTGGCGTTGCTTCCCATCGTGACTTCTCCGTTTCAGGCGAAATATTCAGGCCCCTATGAAATTAAGAAAAAAACGTCTGAACATAACTACATCATTTCTACGCCTGATCGCCGTCGGAGTGTCCAGATGTGCCATGTTAATTTGTTAAAACCTTACTATGAACGTGTCCCTTCAGGTGCAGCTGTCTCGGCCGCCTCGGTTCCTGTGCGCCCTGTTTGTTCGGTGGGTAGAGTGTCTGCTGTTTATCCCCCGCAGTCGGTGCCTGCCGGGGTGGAGGATGGCTTGCCTGATGCTGATGCTGGGGTGCAGCAAGGTCGGTTAAAAAACTCAGAGTCTTTGGATAATTTGCACCTCCTGTTGGGGCATTTGTCTGATGCCCAGCAGGCAGATCTGGTTGAGGTCATAGAATCTTTTCCGTCTCTGTTTGGTGACACGCCCACTCGAACATCTGTCATGGAACACGATATAGATGTGGGTGAAGCACAGCCAATTCGTCAAAGGTTTTACCGCGTAAATCCTGAAAAACGCCTGATTCTTGATGCTGAAGTAAAATATATGTTGGATAATGATATTGCTGTTCCCTCCTCCTCCAGTTGGGCCTCTCCGTGCATCCTGATACCGAAGCCAGATAAAACGCACAGATTCTGCAATGATTTCCGTAAATTAAATGCTGTAACCAAGCCAGATTCTTTTCCACTGCCTCGCATGGAGGACTGTGTCGACCAAGTGGGCCACGCTGCGTTTGTGAGTAAGTTTGACCTCCTGAAAGGTTATTGGCAGGTCCCGTTGTCCGAGCGTGCCCGTGAACTGTCTGCGTTTATAACACCAAATGGTCTTTATTCCTATAATGTCATGCCTTTCGGATTGCGCAATGCGCCTGCCACGTTCCAGAGGCTCATGACAAGAGTCTTGGGGGACTTGGAGGGGTGCACTGTTTATTTAGATGATGTCGTGGTGTTTTCAGATTCGTGGTCTTCTCATGTGGAGCGCGTCCGCGCTCTGTTCTTGCGCCTGGCTGAGGCGCGCCTGACCATCAACCTCGCCAAATGCGAATTTGCCCAGGCTACGGTGACCTACCTCGGCCGGGTCGTGGGGCAGGGTAAAGTCCGACCTGTCGAGGAAAAAATAAGAGCTGTCCAGTCCTATCCTCCACCTACTACTAAGAAAGAGTTGATGCGGTTCCTGGGGTTGGTTGGATATTACAGGGGGTTCTGCCGTAATTTTTCAGATGTTGTAGCTTCATTAACTGACTTGCTTAAACTGCGTGTTTCATTCGTTTGGTCCCCTCTCTGTCAGCAGGCGTTCGAACGTGTTAAGTCGCTTCTGTGTGAAGCCCCCGTCCTCGCCGCTCCGAGGTTTGATCGTCCTTTTGCTCTTCAAGTGGACGCTAGTCACGTGGGAGTGGGGGCAGTTCTCCTACAAACAGATGATTTGGGTTTGGAAAAGCCAGTGAGTTTTTTCTCGAAAAAATTTAATTCCTATCAGTTAAACTATTCGACTATTGAAAAGGAGGCACTGGCCTTAGTTTGGGCTCTGAGGTATTTTGAAGTGTACTTGGGTTCTGGTGCGGTACCGGTAGTGGTCTATACCGACCACAACCCACTCACTTTCTTGAACTCGTTGCAGTGTCCAAATCAGCGTTTGATTCGCTGGTCGTTATTTTTACAGTCACATTGGCTTGATATTAGACACATCAAGGGCGCTGAAAATGTTGTAGCGGATGCGCTTTCCCGCGCTCCTCAGGATTGAGGCTAAGCTATGTCTGTTTTTGCTGAGTGTTGTTCTCTCGCCCTGCTTTCTGTCTTCTCCCCTCTTCTCCTCTTAAATTGCTTCCTTTGGTACCAGGTTGCTAAGGTGGGAGAGTGTGGTGGAGATGTAAGGTCGTGTGTGGGTCCCCAACGTCAGCTGGGTGGTGTTCCTGCTGCCCTTGTGTGTGTGCCTTTGATGTATGTATGCCTTGTGCAAAGGGCGGGTAAAGGCTTTGCAGGTAAAGAAGAAAAAACAATTATTTGAGAAAAAAAAAAAAGGTAAAGACCATATATATGTGAAAAAAAAAAATTGTTTATGTTATAGTTATATTTAAATCTGAGTCCAGGGTTGGGCCCCGTTTTTCAGTGGGGGGGGGTGTGACGGCCTATTGCCTGTAGGGCCTGTCTTGTTGCTGTGCCTTGTCCCTGTGTTTTGTGATCTACAGGTTGGCGTGGGAGTGGCTGTGACGCCACTGGGCCGTCATAAACCGGACGTGGCGTCTCTCTCTCTCTCTATTCTTCCCGGCTCACCTGGCTCCAGAGGGAGAGCTGCTCGGTTGCAGCCCCTCGTGTTTTCTTTTGTTCTTCTGTTGTTTTGGTTAAGTTGACCGTTGTTTTTGTTAATAAATTATCATTCTTATCATTTTACCCGTGCGTTTCAGTTTATTTGTCCGACCGAGAGCCGGGGTCGTGACAACCTCCGCTTCTAAAGTCACTTAATTAACATTCACTTTGAATCAAGAACTGAGGCGTAAAACAACACTGACAGGACCCAAAATAGACACAAACTGACATTTTTACACATTTTACATTTTACAACAACTCATACAAACCAGGTGTTAATTCAGTCTTATTGACTGTTGGATTTCATGTGAAAAGTCAGCACCAGTTCAATAAGCAATCACATTACTGCTTGCCTGTTTTTTCTTTGCATTCCTTGCAATCACAGTGAACTTGAAACTGAATACATAATAAGGAAAAGGCTCAGTTTCAGTGCGTTCATACTATGGCTCAGTAGATAGAGTGGGATGTCCACGAGCAGGAGTGGTTAGCTGGTTGCTCCCCAGAACGTGCCAAATGCCCAGGTATCCTTGAGCAAGACACTGAGCCCCCAGTTTCCCCCGGTGCATGGCACTGGTGAGTGATTGCGTGTGTGCATGTGAGAGTGAATGGACAGGAGTGTCACCGTGACTGTAAAGCGCTTTATAAAATGTTAGAAGCCTCGTGGTTCACGTCAAGTGGTCACAGCCAGATGAATGGACTCGGCTATATAGTCCAGATTAGAGCCGCTGATTGCGCTCACATTCAAGCAACCACTGGGGAGCAGGTACACGTGCCTCCTGTTTGACAGAAACTCTACTTGGTGATCTGAAATGGTCCAAAAGAAAAAAAAATCAAGTCATACAAGTGGAAGTGCATCAGTATATAATTAATGAAATGGATAATGGGTTTATACGTTTTATTGTTACATACTAGTAGTATTCAAACTAAAAATCTGGAAAAAGTCTGAATAAATAATCATATATTTAGCAATCACTTGATTTAAGAAGCTTAAAACATATCCCTGCATATCCCTCTGGTGGTACCAAAATCAAGGACATAGATGGATTTGTGGCAAGTTGAAGTTTCATAACTATGTGCAACAGTGCAATATTTTCATATTCCCCCCCTCAAACAGAGGTAGAATGTCAGACCTTGAGTTGGTGCATGAACATGGTAAAAATGTCCTGTGAAAGCCAATTATCCATTTGAAAAGATCATGCAGCACAAAAAAGAAAAAAAGGAGCTATGGAAACGAGTTGTCTGACAGCTTTTCATTTTGTCCTTGGCTTGCTCAGTGAATCCTGTGCTGTCAGGAAAATCCTTTCAAAAACATGAAACTGTATGCTGCATGCTGCTCACCATTCAAGCCTGTACAACAGAAGAGTCCACCTTGGTGAGTCAGGTGATCCCAGCATCCTGGAGTTCCCAAAAGCCTCAGCTTTTCTCTTAAAATGGCTCTAATCAGCATGCATCTCTTGACAATGTGCTGAACTTCTCCCTGCCTGGAAACAACAGTTAACAATTTGATAATGTATAATATATGCAATCTAATACCGAGAAAAAAATATCAAAAGATCCATTTTGCAAGAGGTGCATTTTACAGGATTTTGTCACTACTATTGTAATGATCTTGTGGTTTTGGTACATCTTTTGTAATCTTGTTTGGTTTCTTTCTTTCTTTGTGTGTCTCTTATGTTGTTAGTTTCTTCCTTGCTGTTTCTTGAACTGCTTTACTTCCTGTGTTTTCCCTCTTTGATCGTTTGATCACCTGTGTTTCGTCACCCCTCTGCCCAGGTGTGCTAATATTGTCCTGCCTTTCCCTTTGTCCTCCGTCAGTTTGTCTGTGTTTTTCATTTTATGTTTTGTGATTTCCTTGTGATTCCATGCCTGTGTTAACTCCAATTTCTAGTAATTTTCTTTCTGGATTACTTTTGTTAAACTACTTTATGCTGGATTACCCCTCGCCTCGATGTGTGTGTCCTGCGTTTGGGTCCTGCCTTGCCATACTGCACCATCACAAAATGTAGCAACCCTCTGAAACCTCAGCTAGAGACACGTACTGATACTGTGGTAATGCTAACATCAAACCACATCATATAAATGCCAGAGAACTCCTTCAAGTGGAATGTATCTCACCATTCCACAAGATGTGCTGAGTTACCGAGCACGGTGGCGACAACATGAGCTCCTCCTACGGATGGTTGGGCCCACAGTGTTCTCACTATTGTCTCGGCTTGAGACTGCACAGACAACAGGAGTGAGTTCTGCTTGAAGACGCACAGGAGGTGTCCAACAGCGTCGCCTGGGGAGGAGAGGAAGATGAGTCGATCTAAAGGCAGACTGTAATCCAGGACAGAAGTGATGTTATACTTTACCACTTGAAACGCTAGTGCTGAAATCAATTCATGCATGGACATGTTTGCTTCAGAAAATAAAGCAATTCTCTTAGTTCTGTGCACATGAATATGCTCAATGTCATGGAGAGAAAAAAAGCAAATATTGAAATTATAAGGAAATGGAACATACGACAGTCAACCTTGTTGATGAATGTGCCTTTGTTGGTGCACAATGATTGAGACATGAATGAATACATTCATATGACCTATTTACGCTGATCACCCACATCATTAAACCCACTGACAGGAAAAGTAAATAACATTGACCATCTTGTGACAAGTCAATGTTCTGCTGGGAAACTTTGGACCTAGTATTCGTGTGGATGTTGCTTAGATATTTACCACCCATCTAGACCAGACCTGGCACCCCTACCCCATAGCAATGACACTCCTTGACGGCAGCATCCATCCCCAGCAAGATGCAGCCCGACACAGGCACACACACAAAAACGGTTCAGGAGCAACTCAAAAAACATGAAAAAGGCCCTGGGCCTTCTGAGGACACCCTCAGGAGGCCCATTCTCTGAGGAGTCTCAGAGTCTCAGAACTGTTTTGGAGTCACAAGGGAGACCTACACAATGTTAGGAAGGTGGTTGTAATGTTATGCCTGATTAGTGTATATTGCATGTGGGACAGACACTGTCTTGCTGTACAAAAGAAATTGAGTTCTGATTGACTTCTGCACTGATTTAGCATCATCAAAGGCAATCTTAGTTTGACATGTACAGACCATTTGGTGCAAATTACTCTTAACGCTACTTTCTCACCATACAGTCCAAAGCACGAGGAGAACGACTGGGCACAGAGGAGCTCCATTCCCTGCGACTCACAGAACTGAACGGGCCAAGCATCTCGTCCTAAATCTCCATAACGGAGACCGTGAGCGGGCAACAAGAGGAAAGGAAAAAGTCTGCGCCTCTGTTGGAGACAGCGTCGAGACAGCAAATGAGGATGTAAGTCATTTTAGCCTACCTTGATAACCATAAATGTACTCAGCCATTACCTTGAGAAGTTGTGTAATCACAGCCCATTGATCCTGGGAAATGTCTGCTCCGGTTGGGTAGTGGGCGGACGCTGACAGAACAACAACACTTTGCTCTGGCGCTTTCTCCAAATCCTCCAGAAGCTTCTCCAAACAAACGCCCCACTGTCTGTCATCCCAGTAATAATACTCACGGATATCTTTGATCCCTGCACCCTGAAAGACACCAGCCAGTGACTCTGCAGAGAGGATCAAGACAACACATTATATTAGATGCTTAAAGCTGTTTGAATCAATGCAACAGCGCTGTTTTCATCCCCTACATGTGCCACTACTGTAGAGTATTCATAGGTCTACACATCATATTAAAATGAAAATTAAGAGCGCAATCCACGTCCAAAAATGTTCATGTCCAACTCTAGCTCTAGTGAATATTCTTTATAAAGAATATATAGAATATATATAGAATACTGTCATTACACTGCTTGTTGTCCAGTGTGTTATTTAAACCGTTGTTTAATCTTTTGTAAAGCACCTCGGTTCACCTGTGGGTTGTTGTAAGGTGCTACATAAATAAAGTACATTTATATTTACACCTATTCATGTTGAATAGCTCTTTACCAACTTCTGTTCTTCGGAAGCATGCCACAGTAATATGAGTTGCTATGGAGACAGCTGTTGTCTAATATGTCTTAGTTAGTTATGGTATATGAGTCATCTCCTCCTCCTATTGGTAATCATTGTAGCACTGGAATCGTTAGCTTAGTCATGTGTCTATGCTTCAAGAGCGTAATTTGGGTGACCATGGGTGATCTGAAAAGCACCATACAATAAAATGTATTATTATTATTATACTGTAATATAATGGCCAACATTTTAGGGGTGCAACTAGGGGTGTTATACCCTTAAAAGGAAGTTATGCTTTAATTACCATCACAAGGGGCAGGGAGGTAGACTGGCCCGCTCCAAGCTGGACGGTCATCGGGCCAGTGCCTCAGGAGTTCAGCTCCAAGACGCACAGCAGCAATAAAACCAGGAGTCTGCACCCCTAACACCTGCAACAAACACCAAGAGCTGGGTTATGTCTATGGCCGATGCTAAAGATGCTTGTATTGTACTGATTCATTCTGAGGTTGCAGCTGCAGGTAAATCGATGGTTAGACAATTTGCTCTTTACAACCCCTTCAAGTAATGACTGTAGCCTGCCTGATTTGCTTGAAGCTGCAGGCTACGGCTTCACTTCTGTGTGTTTGGTAGTGTGCAAAATCAGGCGCCAATATATATACAGTAAATGTAGTATGTTGCTGCTGTAAGGAGTTACATTTTGTTGTATGTACAGATGAGATTACCCGGTTCTCCACTATAGCTCTAGACCTTTTCCCCAGAGAAACCTCTGTGGCTTGCCGTGTGAATTCTGCCAGGCCAAGAGAAGAAGGATACTCTGGACGAAGAGTAGGATCGGCGCTTAACTGTTGCTTGATTTTTCCAACAAGACACAGTTCAAAGGTCGTCCCTTCCTCGTTGTAATACTCTGTGAAAGGCAACAAAGGCAAAAAAAAAAAAAAACCTGGACACAGTCACAATGTCATTATGTCCATCCTCGTATAGAACAAATATATGTTAAACGTGTGCTGACGATACAGTGGTTGGCACCATTGCCTCAAGAATATTCTGTATCATCCGTGTATTTTCTAGTGATTCTAATTTGCGGTGGGTGTGCCAGAAATTAGCTCCAGCCCCACATGATACCCTGCAAGATAAGAGGTTATAGATAATGACTGGGTGTCATGGAAATAAACACATGCACTAAGGTATCGATCCTTGGGCAATTGGTGTCAAAACAGCTTGTGTATTGCGTTATCTCTGCAAAGATTTAGCAAGCTATTGTACTGAAAAAAGTGGTAAAAAATGTAAATTGAAGCAATTTTATGGCTAACGTTGCCTTCAGTTATTTCCCTCAGGTCCCCAGAGGACCTCTAGCAGTCCCTGTCAGCACCTAACAGCTGATCATAGTGACAGGGGACTCATCCGCCAGGCTTTAAAATGCACCTTCAACAACCTAATGGTGCAGTCACATCCACATTTTGTCCTTGAATCTTAGAGCAGCTGCTCCGTAAATGCTGACTGCCACAACCTGTGGGGAGGGATTGATTTTACAGAAATTCTTGTTCTGGCTCATTGTGAGCTCTCCATGAAACGTATAAGTAGGTAACAACTCAACTTTCACAGTGAACGGGTCGTTTTATGTAATAATTCACTGTAAAGGGCCACGGGTGATCACCAGCAGCTGTGATTTAAAGCCGAGGCAGTCAGATACATAGAAATCCTTTTTCATTTCTGCTCACGTCTATGTAACATGAAAGAAACATGACTGACACATGTCTTATTTCGGTTATTTCTAGAAAGGCACATTATTCAGTACAAAAAGTTTAAACCACGTCTAAGTAATTCTGGCATTATTGCACTGAAGCAAACCTGTAACAGCAGGTTTTAGTGGTTGAGCATGCATCTCTTCTCTCATTTGCTGATAAAGGAAAACATACAAAAAGCTTAATGAAATGAGCCGACTCACCTCTCCCTGCCAGGTAAACCTTCTTAGCCTCTGTGTCTTTCTTAAAGGCAGACAGCAGCTTTGTTTCAGGGCTCACTGCTGATGTGTGAGTATCGGTAAACACGGAGCGATGACCTCCCGGGCCTCCATTTTGGTTGACCCCTTTTTCGTCAAGGCTGCTGTCGGGTCGGCTCATCTTGATCCCAGCCAAACAAAGCAGTCCACTGGCTGGAAGCCTTTTTTTGTTTAGGCACTGTTGCTAAGCTACAGCATGTATTTGGCTACTGTCACCCAGGCAACGGTGATGGATGAGTTTGTCACTCCCTAATTTGTGGGTCTGGTGAGTTTACCTTTGTCATCATCAAACTGGTCAGGCTGTCTGCAAATGAGAGGATCAGCTATCAGTTTGGGCAAAGACTGGCCCCAGATGTATTCGCCTCAGCCTGTGAATCTGACAGCAAATCGGTTCAAAGAGGACCCTCATGTCCTCATTAAGGTTTGTTTGGAGGCTTTTTAGCTGACCTGAAGCTGCTGTTATTTAATGAAAACACAATTTGGAAGGAGAGGCAGCATTTAATAAAGGCAGATCAGTGCACATATTTTTGCAAATAACTTCCTGCGGCCCTGGCTTTCACTGATTCATTTCAGACATCTGTCTCAAACAACCTCTTCATTGTGCCGCAAAGTGTGGACTTGTTCATTTGACATTTAAATATACTTTTGTAAGTAATGTTCTGTATACGTGTGTTTATCAAATACGTCCAGACACCTTTTCTTCATATAACAATCCACCACAGGGCTTGTGCGTTATGCCTCTGGGATACAGAGGGTTTCTTCCAGGCACAGAATTGTCGAACACTCATTTCGAGGGGATGAAGAAGCGGCAGTGAATCTCACGGCAAATGAAAACCCCAGAACATCTCGCAGCTATTATTTCAAAGGAGAGAAATAAGCGAGCCAGTCTTTGAAGCTGGAAATCACAAATCGTTGCACTAGGTGGCAGTAGATGCCCAAACCAAGCAGTTAGGCTCCTCAATTAGCTGAGCGAAGGGGGTTCTTTAAGAAACTGTAAAAGGGACATTTGAGCAGCCTGCCTGGTGAACCGCACTCCAAGCCCGTTCTTAGGCTTCGTCAGAGAATAACAGCTGCATGACTATGTTAAACAGCAGTGTTTTTCCACTTACAAAATAGGGAAGGTTGGATTTGCCTTAGTAGGGAACAGGCTTCTGGGGTCCTAACACATCTGTGCAGAAATCTGCTCTTTTGCTCTTTCTGTGATGTTTTATTTTATTCTAAGAGCAACCGCCAAGCCTTTACCTTTGACTTTGTAGACTGCTGCGCGTGTGATCCTCCGTCTTTTGTGGCTGCAGTTAAAACATGCGTGATGTCATGTTATCTGTGTTTGCTCAGTAGTCCTTGGGAGTGACACAAATTACAGGCAACAAGACAATAAAACTGGACCACGGTTACAAAGGTGCAAATGACTCCAAGCTTTGGGAGATCTGTGAAAAACACCTAAGTGTACGCGCCTCAGTCACTCTACCACATTAACAGAATGTGCCTGCAATGCTTTATTTAATAGGGGTGAGGTAGATTCACTTACTTGGAGATCTAGGTTTGTTTGGTTTGGCTGAATATTTCCGTGTGTCCTGAAGAAAGTCAAGAGACGAGACACATTTCACACCCTAGCAGATCCAAGATTAACAAAATTTAATCAAACATGAGAGTGCCCCTCTCCTAACCAGAAAAGTTAGAGACTTAAATAGATTTTCATTTTAGTCGTGTACGTGTGTATTAGTCACCTCTCATCACTGTAACTTCATGACAGTGTATTAACAAAATAATGAACCACGTCAGGGCTGTTCAAAAATCTTTTTGTTTCCTGTGCTCGTATTTTATCAAACCCTCACAGTCGTACCTCAAGTGATGGCTTCTCTTTTGTTTGTTTTTTGCCCCCTAAAAAGTGTTTACAATTGATTTCAATCGAATCCCGCTCGTGGAAAACATTGTAACAGGAATCAGCTGATAAGAACGTGGCCTAACATCAGACGGGATAATTGTTTCCACTCCGAGTTGTTGTGGCTTTTCTTGTTGGATGATATTTTCAGTAGTCACACAGCCCAGAATGGCAGAACTAATGCAGGTCGCAGTTTGTTTTCAAGTGTCTTGCTCTATACTCTTGTTTTTATTATTATTATTATTATTTCTTTTATAGTACCAAATCTTTTAAATTCCTCTCATAAGGTTGGACAGTGCCTGCTTCAGTGGAAGATGATGGGGTGGTGGGCGGATGATTATTTCAAATACCATCAGAAAAATGTGTTGTTGGGAGTCGAGTCAGGAGTTGATCCAAGGCGTAGGGAAAATAAATATATATTGGAATGTATAACTTTGTCCAAAGTTTTTGTTCAATATGACCTTTCATTTTTTAATATAAAAGTTCAGGAAATAAAAAATAAAAAATCAATAAGAACAAGGAAAAGGCTTCACACTGAAACCATTACTTTGGGATCTACTGTCACAAAGAACGATTTGGACGCTTTATTTCTCATTCTATTTTAGTCAGGTGTTCAATTTTGTTGTATTTTGTAGCTGAAAATGTGTCATAATAATTAGATATGACTGATTTAAGGTGTTAAATTAAATCCCTGTTTCAACAGCGTTCACGCAGAGAGCACACATGATCAGTTTTTCACTCTGTAGAATATTTTATTATTCAATGCAGCAGACGTTGTTTCGTAGGTAATAAAACAACTCAAGGTGTTAAAAATAATGGATAATGTGGAGGCAGAGTTTCCTCAGTCAAGTCCATTATTGTTCCTTATTTGGACATTTCAGAATCTGTTACTGAGCTTATACCATGGCTACTCATCAAAGACCACAGGTAGAGAGTTTGCTAGCAATGTTAGTCGATAGCAGACTTTTGCCTGCAGTTTTATAATACTGTACCTTGTACAACATCATATATGCCGAGAGTTAAACCAGAATTATGTCTGAGGTTTCCTAATGTAAAGTTTTAACAGCCATTTCCATAGTCATGGTATAACTTAACATAGACTATCGGTTTTAAGCAACATAACTATTGTGCGGACACAGAGCGCAGGCTCAAAACATTAAGACTTTAAACAGACACGAGAATATTTCAACAACCACCTCTCCGGTGTAGCTGATATTACACTGAAAAGTGACGAAAATGCTTCTACAGTGAAGACAGCCTTGCCAGATGTATGCATTAGACAGCATTTGTATCTTGCTACAGATTCAGTGTATCATAAATACATAACTTATCATATAATATACTGTACAAAATCACTTTCAATTCATGCTGACGTTTTTGACCACAGGCCACATACGCAGTGTCCAAACATTTACTGGAATGCATTTAAAATTGTTATCTGGAACAAAGTCTTTTGCAAACAGTATGCAGATGACACTGGGCGGTCCCTCTGTGGAGTCACCTCATGTCTGTGAAGGTCTGATCTGCAGTCCCTCAGTAAGAACAAGTCACGTTGTTCCCATCCAGTCCAAAATCAGCTGTTTCAGTCCAGTCTTTGGGGTTCACTTCCTTCAGAAGTGTTTTCCATGGCTTGGTGGTTGTACAGTACTTTTCTTTAGCTTCCCTATTGTTTGGTCTCAGACTTTGCAGGAATCACAGTAACAACTGGAGAACGTGGATCGCTTCAGTAGATTGACATTTTATGCTTCATTTATCCTTTTCCTGCAACATAAAGCTGAAAAGAGAAGCATACATTAGCATGTGGTGCCAGAAGACATCAGCAAAGCACACAAATAATTTAGATCAGATTTCTTTGTTCAACTGTTTCATTATGAAACTCCTTATCGCTTTGGTTTGCACTGGGAGATGTGACCATAAAAACAAATGAGCTCTTTTCAGCATGTTATTGTAGAACTTGGTGGTGGTTGTTGCTGGTTACACCCTGTACCGCATTTCATTTTCAATCAGATAAAAAAAAAAAAAAAATCTCCAAGACAGCAGCAGTGGTTTGTGGTCTTACAGGTTATTTCTGACTACAGCATGTTGGTGTTTTCATGTGGAAAACAGCATCGATATCATCGGCCCACCTCTTCCCTTTTTCTCTAACTAATTACAGAAAGTTATAGCAAAGCTGCCCTCATCCTTTTATCGTTTGTGAAATTTCTCCCCGCAAACAAGACAGGAATTCTGATGCTATCACCTCCACTCGACATGTCTCCACAGGAAGACATAAACTACCTTTAGCTGGAAGATTCACATAAAATGTGACTGCATCTGGAATATATATATATATATATATATATATATATATATATATATATATATATATATATATATGTACCGCTTACATTCTGTTTTTTGTTTAAAATCATCCAAAAGATTATTTTTTTGGAGTCGAAGCAGTTTCACTGTGTGCAGAATGAGAAACTGAAATGCCTGTAGTCTTCTTTCTGTTTCACCTGTCCCCCGTGAATAAGCAGGAATTCAACATGGGGCGTCTGGATGAATTTAATGGAGAAAAAAAAAAAACTCTTCTGCGATATGTTCTGTTGAGTCTCACATTCACACATGTGTCCGTGGATTATTTTAAATAACCAGCCACAGACATGCATGCACATATTTTGCAGGCCCGGTTGAAGTTAAAGGAGCCGAGCTCATCAGAGCAAAGGAAAATCTCTGAATCATCGCTGACACAAATTATCAGTCTCTAAATTTGTCAAAGGAGGATTTGCTGATGCGAGGATCGCAAAAGGAAATTTATTAGTTCACATTATTTCTAGTTTTGTGGATGATTTTCTCCCATTAGAGAACACATTTCAGACTTTCGCAATAAATAAAATAAATTGCAGGCTCCAGCACTTTGAGTCTCTCTATGTAAATGTACTACTAAACTGAAACAGTCTTTATCCACAAAGTCAAACTTTGTACAGCCAGCTCCAACCACTAATGACATATTGCCAGACATTACCGTAAGTGATCAGCATAAAGTTATAGAAGTCCAATAGTTGAAACCAGTCATACTCAAATTAAGGGTGAGAAACATATAAAACTTGTCCAGTCATAACTGTAAATCCATCCAGTTAATCCTCCTTTACTTGGACTTTAAGTACATTTACAATTTTTTAAGTGTGCGTAATCAGTTAAATGTTACCGGCCGCTTGAAATGTAAACTTTAATACAGAGTACCGATATCTTTTACTGCTCATAGTGTTGTCATAAATCACCTGGAGTAGCTGCTGTTGCTAGGATAGTGCACAATAATATCCAGCAACATTTTATTGCCTTTTTTATCTCTCCAAACCTTAACAATTTAGAGTTATACTGTTCTTGAGTGTTTGCCCAACTCCCGGATGCCTCCATTTAAAGACCGTGAGGCAGTGTGATTGCCTCTGATATCAGCCAGGCTTGAAAGGGAGCGTTGGAGGTTTCCCACAGGTCACCACCACCATGTTTTGCTTTATTCTGCTCCTTGTTTCATGCTCTCCTGGGAGCCGATTTCACTCTCCAAGCTAACTAAATGCACATTATGGGACGTAATAATTAGCATACTGCAGAGAAAGGCTCAGAATTACAGGGTTCACAGCACAGGAAAGAAAGCATGAGTGCACATCAGCCCCTCCTAAAACACACTCAGAACATCAGGTTTCTCTAATGTGTGCTTAATGATGCGGCCTCCCTGCAGTGCTCCCTTGACTTGTTGCAGCAGCATTCAGGCCATATTGAAATCACAGGTAATCAGAGATTGAAAATATATGTTACAGTATAATACTTATATTATATGTTTAAACACAGCAGGAATAACTGTTTAAACATTTCGGAAACTCTTACCGCAATGCTACACTTTAACACTAACAGAGTGTCCATTAATAAAACATTGAGCACTCTGTGAGGATACAGCATGTGTGGGAAATGCAATTATATCTAGCTACATATTTAGTGTGCATAAAGATACAGTTTGTTCCAGTAACACAGTTAGGTGCAGTGTAAACCGGTGATGCCAGCCTTGTAAACACAATGTCCTTTGAAGCGTTTTCTCCTGAGTTGTCAACTCATACGTCTGAAATATTTACGCGATCACTTGGAGTAATGAACCACTTAAGGTGACTTTATTGAGTCGGTATTTACACAGCAAATCTCATTCTCCTCCATGTCTCTGTGCTTTGTCTGCTGTCATATCTGCTTAGTTGTTCTCTATGAGCTCAGCTTTTAAAAATCTGCAAGCTGACAACGGCGTATACTATATTTCCTATGCTATGAACAGATTTTGTGTGGGGTGTGTGTGTGTGCTAGCAATGAAAACAGCATCTCTTTCATTAGCTCGCACAAATACCTGCATTATATGTAGTTTGGAGCTAATTTGGACCTCCGTTATGTTTTTAAAAAAAATGTTTTTGTCCTCGTGCAATTTTAGTAGTTGATTCTATGTTCCTTAGAATCAGCATTAAATGCAGTTTCCTTGGTTGACAGTTCGTTTTCTTGACTACGTCTCATTATATTCAGCTGTGATGCATCAGCACGGCACAACTGAACTAGAACGAAACGTGTTTCTGCAGAGACTGAGCTCAGTGACAATAGTAATGATTCCCTCACATCCGTGTGTTGCTCCTGAAACGTATCTCTGCAGGCGTATTGACAGTCTGCAGACATCCATCATTTCTGCTCCACATCCACGCTACAATTTCGTCCACATCCGAGTTGGCTCCGAAATAAAACGTTCCCCTCTCTGTTAGCTTAATTTTAGTGTTCTCAATCATGGATAAAGTGTGCTAACAAACTCCCTCTGCTCATAACGCAAAGCAGTGCCTTTTAAATACATGTCTCAGATATGTCTGGTACATTTATTACCACTAAGTGACTCACTGAGTAACAGAAACAAAGGGAAACACTAACTCATTATGTGAATCGCTAGGGCATTATAGAGTGTTGTTGGGAAGGGAATCCATGAAAAATTGTGTTTGTCATAGTATAACATGGTGCATGCGTGACAGAAGCTGAAGGCTGCTCTGGATGTTGATAAGGGCAGCACTGATATGCCAGCATGTATTTCAATGAAAACAAAATATTGATAATGTCTCCTCTGTGCAGTGAGTGCACCCGTTTCTCCCTAGTAACCATTTATCTCAGTCTCTTTTCATCAGCCCCCCAGCACCTGACTTAACCAACCATGCTGCCTTGTGTTGTCTCAAGGTTTAAAGGAAATATGCTTCTCAATAGCTCTTTTGTGTCACTGGTTAAATAGATGTGGAGCGCTGACAGGGACGAGTGGGGAGCTTTGTGGTCTCCAACGGAGGTTTAAGATAGCGACATTTAAATGGCGCTTTAAACCAACGTCTTCTGCAGTCCAGACTGTACCTGGAACGGTCATATTCCTTCATTAAACCTGTCTTTAAGGCCTTTGGAGTCATTCTTGAGCGGCTGATCTCACTTACATTTGTAATCCTGCCCAAAGCACAGAGTGAGTCTGCTGAGCCTTCCCCTTGGGCTGATTTACTACAGAACCCACCAGGCTCCTTTTAAGGAAGACTTTTATACGCTTCTAAATGACTCCTGTTTTACTGCTCCATTGATTATGCCTGTAAAATTTAGCCAATGGTGTATCAAGGATGGAAGTGATATATAGAGTGCAGAGTAAATATTTAAATTGAAACATTTCCCTCTTCCCTCTCATAAAACTGTGCTCATGGGAATTGGCAAGGCGTGAGCCGTAGTGTAACTAAGTGCCACTTGCCAAATAAAAATGAATCATGAGTTGTGAATTCATTTGACTAATAATAATGAATTCATTTGAAAATGTTATATATATAATTGTATTTACATAGAAGTAATTTAAACTATGGGTATTTTAAATGGATGAATGTTGTGCTGCATGCAGTTAATACACTGCCTGGTCAAAAAAAAAATCACCACCTGGATTTAAGCAAATAGGTACAAGACTCCTATTGCACAATTACTGCTTGGGTGATTATTTTTCAGCTGGCAACAAGTTATTTAACCCCAACTGATGCAATGAGTAGCTTCTCATTCCTTAAACACATCCTGTGGTCATTGAAAAGATGTTTGAGAAGGGTCAAATCACTGGCATGCATCAAGCAGAGAAAACATCTAAAGGGATTAGAGAAACTACTAAAATTGGGTTAAACATTTAGTGAAATCAAACTGAAGAAAAACATCAGTAGATCTCAGGGCTTTTGTTCAATAGCAAAAGTAAGAGCATTTCCACACGAACAATGTGAAGGGAACTCAACAGCTGAACGGCTGTGTAGCCTTAACCCTCGTGCTACCCTCCTGCATGCTCTCTATCTGTCTGTCCATTCACTTGGGGGGTTGAGAAAACCACTAATCAGTGGATTGGACAAAAAGAGAATGAGGTCAGCTGACTACCTGAATATACTGAATGACCAGGTTATTCCATCAACGGATTTTTTTCTTCCCTGATGGCACGGGCATATTCCAAGATGACAACACCAGGATTCATGGTGCTCAAATTGTTAAACAGTGGTTCAGGGAGCTTGAGGATGGATTGTCCACCACAGAGTCCAGACCCTAACCCCACAGAGAATCTTTGGGATGTGCTGGAGGAGTCTTTACGCAGTGGTCAGACTCTCCCATCATCAATACGAGATCTTACTCTAAAATGTATTCATAGAGACAATAATCCCAGTCATGCAGAACCTCTCAATTTGTGACCTATAACAGAACTTAAAACCTTCACTTGGTGTAAACCTGTTGTAAACATTTCTGAAATTCAACTGGAAATTGAACTAGAAATCATGTAGGATATTTTGTAGCGGGATAATTTCTTTCATTATTATTAAAATGTTGCTCCTGTTTAAAAAAAATAAAAAAATGTAGACCACAAAATTCAAACTGACCAAACTGACCACAAAATTCAACTGAATAACAAGTTATTTAAGTGTAAACATTCTCACACATTAGAAAGACAGCATTACCTTGTTTAGAATCTACTGTATGCAATAATGACTTAACGTAATTTCTGCTTGTGGTTGTGCACTAATGAACCAAACATTCAGCTGTCCAACCTCAGTTAACCTGTGCTAACCGGAGGACTCTCATTGGCTGTGAGTCTTGTAAACAGCCCCTCCAGTTATGGGGGAAGTCTTGTGCATAAGTGATAAAGATTTATCTGCTGCAGGGGGTGTTGGGCAGGGCGCACTGAGGCCCACTGACAAGCACACAGCCACTCTGATATTCGGAAAAAGTCCTCAAATGTGCTGCAAGGCTCTCCAAATCAGCCTTCGACAGAGTTGTACAGAGACACTTCACGGCAAACTTTATCATTATGGATGCACGTTTTTTATCACATAACAGATGGAAGTGACAAAAAATAACCTGGGTGTTTCTTTAAAATAAGTTATGGCAGTAATAAGCTGAATTGTTGTCTGTTGAGTACTATTTAAACACCCTACTTGTAACGTCCGTCCCAAGCACATTACCAGCAGCTGGTAGCAGTTTACTGCACTGGCATCAGCTTGATTTAAAGATTGATTACAGGTAACACAGAGCAGTAAGTGATACAGGTACAGTCCTCAGAGGTTTATTGAATTATGCAGGCAAATCCTAATATTAAATTTCACTTTTTGAGCAGTAATACTGCAAGAGCAGCTGCAATAGCAGCCAGTCCTTCAAAAATTATTTATTTTTCCGAACTGTTCAACTCAATATATTTCACCCACTGGACCACGACACACAGATGTATTAGAACATGTCCAAATATGGATGTCTTCTTTCATTAAATGCACAAAACAGTGGCTTTGGACCAAATGGTACATTTCTAAAATTACACTGGCAGTCCCGACACTAGTTCTCAAGCATTGTTAAAAGTTGTTAAACACATCTTGATCCCGTGAATACGAATAAGTAGAAGTGTGGATTTAATGTCAAGTAATTCACAATACAATACGAATTCACAAGTAATTACTTGTTTTTCACAAGTAATTACTTGACATTAAATCCCCATTTCTACTTGAAAGAAAAAGAAAAGAAAGATGGTAGGAACGACATAAGAAAGTCTTTATGGGGTTTTGAGTTTTACTCCATTTGATATGTGTTTAAAATAATTTTTGAAGACATCCTCAAAATTAAATGGCTTTTGCAGTTTGTGATCTTAATACTTATCCTTTTGGTGAAGTAATTACTAAAAATATATATAAATTTGTTTCTTCATAATCTTTGTCCTTTTTTTCTATTGTCAAAGCTGTGATTTTATAATCAGAACTCCGCAATACTCAGTCTGCATCAATACGTCCAAACCCAGAGAGTAATTTAAATCATTAGAGTCTCTGTGACATTGATTATGTAAGTTTTCCCATAGTTGCTTCACAGTTCCCAGCAGTCCTCTCACATGTCATATGATCAAAGGTGTAGCACTAAACTCTGTGGAATTAACAGAAAAAGTGACAAAGACATTTATGAAATCTAGATTTTAAGCCAGCTGCCAAAGTCACAGACTCCCTGATAGAACCCGCTGTCCTTTCACGTCCATGACGGTTTGAACAAAAGTCTTTGAGTTACTCATCAAATAAGATTTGACTGAGATTTCATACTGAAGCATTACGATGACACATAACATAAATAATAAAATTGATTTAGTTAATTGCCTTTTTAATTTATATAACCAGAAAAGTAAAACACGTTGGACGGTTTTATTTAAATGCCTGTTAATGCTTAACTGATTTTGATGACTGCAATCGTGCAGTTTAGGTGTGTTTCAATGAACTATTACTTACGCTGCTTTATGTGCTTATAGAAAATGGAATATTTCAAACTTTTAGGGAAGTTTAAAAAAAATACAACATGGAAATAATATAACAAAATAAAAAATATATATATATAAAAAAAAAAAAGAAACTTACAATTTGGCCTCTGGTTCTGAAAAGTCACCAGAGGGTGTGCTGCCGTTGGACTGCAGAGGACAAGGGGAAGCCTCCTCACTTTTGCTGTTTTCCTGTGTACTGGCCAGGCTCTCAGTGCCCTCTGTTCTACTGGTTGAAGTCTTTTGGAAAGAGCCAGCTGCGCCTGACTCAGCCTGCCATAGAAAACAGGGGCAGCGAGTCCGCAGTTCTTTATAGAAAGTATTGAGCCACATGGTGGACAGCCACGGGCAGCCCATCAAGTTCTTGAAGGCAGCACGAAACTCTGGACTCCTGCAGTAGATGATGGGATTGAGGCCGGAGTTGATGTAACCCAGCCAGTTCAACAGTCGGAAAAGCCACTCTGCGGGAGCGTTTCTGTTAAACACGTTGATGATGTTGGCTACAAAGAACGGCAGCCAGCAAACGGTGAAGGTCCCCATGATGATACCCAAAGTCTTGAGGGCCTTGTGCTCTTTGACGAGCATTAGCCGTGACGGCCTTCGCTTGGTGCTCTTCCTCCTCGCTGCGTTGTTGCAGTTGCTGGAGCTCGTGCACGTCGATGGCAGGATATTGTTAAAGTGGGAGCCAACTTGCATCTGCATTGTTGGACACTCATTCACGAATCGCAGCCGATTCTTATCAATGAGCTTGACTTGCTGCCTGGCTATTTTAAAGACTTTAGCGTACACAAATATCATAATGAGCAGTGGAATGTAAAAAGACACTGTTGAAGATATAATAGCAAAATACTTGTTGGTCACAAAGTCACAGCAAGTAACGTCATCATAGCACTCCAATGCTTTTAGGTCATCATCTCGGTAGTTCCCTCTCATAATTGGTACGAAGGAAATTAAGGTGGACACTACCCACACCGAACAAACTATTACTCTGGCACGCCACTTACTGAGCAGGACCTTGTATCGTAGCGGCCTTGTAATGGCTATGTATCTGTCTACTGCTATGACACAAAGCGTCTCGATGCTCGCAGTCACACAGAGCACATCAACAGACGTCCACAGTTCACACATTGTCTTATTTAGCTTCCATTGACCTGTCACCACAATAGTGGCACCAAGAGGCACTACAAGCACCCCCATGATGAGATCAGCGCAGGCTAGGGACATAATGAAGATGTTTGTCGTCGTTTGCAGCTGTGCCGTACGCGCCACAGCGATGATGACCAGAAGGTTTCCTACCACTATGATCAGTATGATGATGAACATTATGATCAGGATCCAGGGTCCCAGGGCATCTTTGTGGACATCTGTTCCGTTCACATAGGTAGGCGCTAGAGTACTCACATTGGGTTCCATTATTTACTGGCTCAATTCAGTCCCAAGAAGTGAGGGTGTCTTCACGGAAAAGTTGACACAACTGAAGATTCTCCACTTTATCGTTCATACGGGTCCGGCTCAAAGTGAAAAGCTGACGAAATTCTCACTTAAGAGTTTCTTTTTTTTGGCGTTCATTGCTTACATTTCACGCCTCAGAAGTCTTGCATGGCTCTGGAGGGTGTAGTGGCTATCCACCTCTCTGAAGATGTGATCATTTACGGAAGTCCTTTCAGGAAACAAAAACATGTTCTCCAAAAAGATGGATCCAAACGGCTCACAAAGTCGAAATAATATTAGTTTGTGGCGTAGAAGGGCTGTCATCAATCCAAGACAAATGGAGAGGAAACCCCGGCCGTGTCCATTTAAATATGTTCGCTGGGAATAGTTTTAAATGCTGAATCCTGCATGAGCCACAGTTCTACAGTTGGACTGTTTGAAGATCAAGCAAACAGTGACGCTGCTACAAGAACCACCAGAGTGACTGCCCACTCTTTCTTTTGGTCTCTCTCTTTCCCACTCACTCACTCACTAACTCTCTCCCTCTCTCTCTCCCTCTCTCTCTCTCAGTGCAGGTTACCCAAGACTGTATTGGCTGTAATCACACCCTGACTGCAAGCAGAGGGGAGGAGTTGCAAAGTGTGTACTGTATGTGTGCTGCAGCCGCAGAGGGACCAGTGCCCTGCAGAGCCACACACATGTGAACAATCACACACACACAGACATAAAGTACATAACTGCCGGCAAAGAGCAACTTCTGCATTAGATCATGTAAAATATGTGTCACACGTCTCACATTACAGCTGCGAAACTTTTGATACACATCCGGTGACCTCTGTGTCTCCCCAGAAGTCACCAGATCTTTGTTCTTCAATCGCACGGGTGTTTGATATAACAACTAAGCTGAGCATGTTAACCCATTAAGAATATCTGTCGCCTGACTATGTCAACTATGTCAAAAAACTGCCTTTTCCGCTGCTGCCCTCTGTTCTGACTGTTAAGTGATGCTGGATTGTGTCAAACACACACCTCCGAGGTTCAATAGCTGTGTTTTTGCGTGTGCATGTATGTGTGATTGGACACCAGCTATCCGGTAAACATAAAAACGGTCTATCGCACAAAGTTAAGCTGTTTCACTGTGACTACAGCTCATCAACCCTGCTTCAGAGGTCTCCATAAGTTTATTTGTAATACAGTTTGTGGTTAGATTTGCAGACCACAAGGCACGAGGCACCCCCCAACTGTAGTGAACAGGAAGCAAGTGCCCTCTTGTTGACTTGGAGGAGTTGAAGAAAATAATAGATGGATATCTTTCTGTTACTCAAGACGGAGCACTGAAGAAGAACAATCAGGCGAATGCCTTCCATGCGATCCGCTTCAGATATCCCGAGCTCAACTGCGCTGCTGAGCTGTCTAGTCACCGAGCAGTTTCTCCTGGCTGGCCGTTCAGCTGCGACTGTGATTACTCTCTGTGTGTTTATTCCCACGTTGTAAGTTCTGCAGAGGAAGTGAATCTTCACATACGAATCTTCACTTTTGTTGGTGCTGTATTTTGTAGTATCTTCTTTAAAGCAGCAGAGATATTCAGATTTTTAACATAGCATCATGTCTGCTTGTAAAAGTTTGCTCGTATAATTCATATCCCAAATAAGCAGCATACAGAGTTTTACAGTGAGTTTTAGCTCATGTCTAACTCGCGGCATTATTGTTTCACTTCGATTTTTGCTTTAAAGTGAAATTGAAAGTTCAGGGCAGAGAGGTGTTTTTTTTTCTTTCATTAACATTATGTAACACTAATATTTAATAGATTTACAGAGACACCGACCAAAGTAAGGAAATGTTCAGCTGAGAATGAAGAAATAGTCTGACTACGTTCAAAGCAAATGAAAGACCAGCGTCATCACATCTAGCTTTTTCACATTTTCGCTCTTTTGTTTTTGTGCAGATTTAACAACCAACAAACCAACTTGTAGGTTCTGGCAGGTGCATTTTCTTCACTAGTGATGGAAGCAGACTAGCTGTTTCCTTTGTTTACAGTCTTTATGTCAAGCTGAGGTAACTAGTCGCTGCATCCAGCTCCCCTTTTCACTTGACTGATTTAAATATTCTTATGTAACTCTGTTCAAGACAGCAATCGAGCACATTTCCAAAAATGTTACACCATGTCTTTAAGGGTTTTTCTGAGTTACTATAGCGGTCATTTTTTAAACATTGCCTTGAGACGGAGTCCAGAAATTAGTCCAAACAGGAGCATGTTTTGTTTTGCCGTCATATACATCACGTCTTCCTTCCCTTTTTACGTTTTTTTTCTCTGTCTGCGTCTCTTTGTCACTCAACCGGCAGGAAGTTGTGGAGCTGTGAGTGCATTCACAAAGGAAAAAGCAAAACATTGTTGCTTTTCTAAAACTTGATGACCAAGAGGCCCCTTCTGACAGCATTTCTCTTGATGAAGGTCACCACTGTAGAGCTGACAACTTGACAGCTGCTCATTTGTCTTTGCGTGAGAAGATGCCTCTGGTGGATCTGGACGTGGTCCTAGTCCAGTCAAGCACAGCAGCTGGCACAAGCTGATTTGCTGATAGTGGATTGAGCCGTGACAGCTTTCTCACCAGATATCCCCGTAATAGTAACTCTGGGGCACTGTGCACTGTAATGCTACACAGCAGTAGGTCATTTACGAGAATAACTTTTTACATTCACTAAACAGCTGACACCACTACAATATATTAGTGATGAATAACATTTAGTCATTTTTATTACATAAGATGTCATATAAATATTAATGCCAGGACTTTACACGGTACACCCATGCATTTGATGTAAGAAGTTTGTCACTAAAGTATTTGCAGCACCCTTACCTGTGCCCTGCCATGTGTGAAATGAGCTGCAGCCCTGGAAACATATATTTATCAGCAACTATAATAATTCCTCGAAAGTAAACCCGACTAACAGTGAACACAACAGTCCAGGATTTGCTCAGTTCACGATGGCTGTAAATTGTCTGAGCAGTCATACGTTTATAGAAAGCATGTTTATTACACAACCTTTATCTATATTGCACCCTGGGAATGTTTCCCTCCTCTCCATGGAAACCTGTGAAGTGATAAATACCTATCTGCGTGCATTCAAAAAGCTTCTCTTATTTTTTATTTTTTTTGCTCAAACTTACAGCATATAGCTGAGGCCCGATCCGTGGCAGCCATCTGGACTTTACAAACTTCCATTTCAGTTCACAGCGCAATCCATCAGGTCTTTGCCAGCACTCCCATGCTTGGAAAAGACTACGCCGTCACTCCCACCGGTTTTCAATGGGCAAAAGCCAGAGGGGGTAAACCTTGCTGGAGTCTGCGTTCGCTCATGTCCAGCAGTAATGATTGTGGGCTGCTTGCTTAACACTTCATCTGGATCCTCAAGTTGTTGTTTGGATCTGCTGGAGTTTTCACCACTGATTTTCCAGAAGGAGGCAAGAGAGATGTTTTAAGGCCAGCAGTTTGAGTGGAAACACGGTAAAAATAAATAAATAGATAAAGTGTTCGAGGTTTTCCATTTAGCTCCATTTTTTTATTTGACTACACAAAGTTTGAGTATTTATGCGTGTATCTGTGTGTAAACGTGTGTATGTCCACGTGTGTATGTCCACCAATCTATGTGTTAATATTAGTATGCACTTGTTTTTCTACTTACTTAATACAATAGTCGTAGCTTGTTCCTACTGTTGGGTTAATTTTACACTTTTTGCTATTTGCGCTTCTGCTTAGATGCCTAACTGCATTTTTTATGTATGTACCTGCCCTATAAGAAATGACCGTAAAGCTCCATCTAATCTAATCTATTCTAATCTAATCTAATCACCCTGTGTCATTATTATTACCTAATTTCTTCCAAGGCTGCAACGGGAATCCCATTTTGATCAGATACTAATTTTAGCTGGGGATGTATTCATGCCACACCTTTGCTGTAGTGTGGAATTTCATAACTTTACTGTACATCAGATGTTTACAAATGTCTCCTGTAAGTTTGTTTGGCTGATTTTTTCCCCCTCCTTCTGTACAGGAAACTCTCCATTAACTGGAGAAGCTAATCAAGGCTGGAAGGAGTGGCTGCAAGTGCAAAACAAAACTTCCGACCAAAGGGCACTAATGATGGCCCTACTTGTCTTGTGAGAAAAAAAGAGGGGGATGATGATATACAGTAATGTGGTATTTTGACATATAACAATGTGCATGTCACGTTTTGTAACATGCAACGAAAATCTGAAGAAAATGAGTCATGGAAATTATATCTGACCAGAGAATATTTCTTCCTCGTGTTTGCTTCCTGTGGGGGATTAAGCCCAAAAGCAGTCCCTCTTCCAGCAGCTATAGAGTACAAAACCATGTGTTGAGGTGAGAAGAGGCTGGTTTGGACCCTGAGCTGTTCAGCCTTCCGCAACTATCATGTCGTGGGTAAATCACGCTCATTATGCGCTGAGTGGAACCACATGCTGAGGTTTTTTAGGGGCTGTATACAGGGAATACTAAGGGTTTAAGGCAGCAATGTCCTCTCACACACAGAGCTCTCAAGAGGAACGTCCGAGACCAATGGCTATTTTTGGGATACTTTATTCTGACAGCACCCGTGAATACATACAGATGCTTCAGATCGCAAGCTCGTGTTCTTAATAATAATGAAATCAGTTAAATTAAAGCTGAGCAATAGTAAATCCGACACCATCCACAACTCCTTGCCCCCCTTCTCTTAATAACTCATGTAATTAGATTTAAAAAGGAAACTTCATTAAGGGAAAACTGATTTTATTTTAAGTGATTCATCTACATTCTGATATGCACTGACGAACATAGATTAAAGTGGACACAAACTAGAAGCTGTAAATGTGAAAACATGTAATGGATCAACTGTGAGACTGAATATAACAGGTGGAGACAGTACACACATTTGACTAGTGGTTTGGATTTGGCCTATAATTGTCTTTTCCTGTTCGGGGTTAGGGAGTAGGATCCCATCGCTGCGTAAGGAATCAAGGAACAGTAAGTTTGCATTCATGTGTACATAGAGTATATGAAGGAGAGTATTGTTTCCTCATAGAAACCCCTTTGAGCAGCCTGTTATTCTGGTGTCTGTTCTTCAGCATATGAAGCCCTGCTTGTGTTTTCTTTGAGAGTATTGATACATCACACAGCTTCTAATGACCAGTTACCTGGAGTACAAAGCAAAATACAGGCAGCAGGCCACCTAATTGAGTATCTTGTTTGGTTGGTTTTCAAAGCAAAACATCGTCTCAGCACAGAATGAATAAAACCCATGCTGGGATTTCTATTCGCTAAACAGTGAAACTAAAATAAATGTGACCTCCTTTACCCTGCTGCTTGCGATCAAACTTCTAAATCCTGTGTCAGTAGGAGCAGGTCAATACAAGGCTGTAAATACGCGATAGCCTGCTGACGATGACCATTACAACATGCTATTAAAAGCACATACAGCCACAAGGTCTGCCATTATTGCGGTAAGGCAAACCATAAATTAGGGGGTGAAGGATGACACCGGCTCTATATCTTCATAAAAGAAGAGGTTTGCATCTGATCATCCTCTGAATCAGTGTCAGAGGGAGGAAGCCAGGAGCGCACGGTACCGGCGCCAGGGACAGAGACACACAGACAGGGAAAAGGTTCAGTGGGGATCGGTGACCACAGCTCGTCATGGTGACCCTCTGCAGTCAGAGTTTACTTCGCATTAATCACCATAATCACTCATTACTGCCTGTGATCTCAGTCAATTGCTAAAGGCAGCACAGGTGAGATCCTGTGGTAGATGAAGTTCTCTGGAAATCAGGAAATATGCCAGAAAAAGTTTAACATGGGAAATCTGGCCGTCTTAAGCCATGGCAGCATCGTCACTACAAAAGAAGAATGTGAGACAAAACAACACACACTCAATTGAGCGTAGGAAAGTGAAATAAGGGAACAGGAAAAGCATAGTGCCTGGTGGGAGAGTAAACAGTAGGACGGACTATTTGTCAAACCTCATATATACACTTCATTCTGAATTGTTTCTTTCTATGTGCAAAGTTACTGGTAAAGATTATTTAAAAAATAAAGGCATGGGATAATCTTCTTCTAGCTACACTAGTGCAGCATACTTCATTCATTATGAGGGCATTTAGGTCGCCTCAGCTACATACAGTGTAATCCCAGATTGACTCCATATGTTCCGTCATATCAGTGGTTAAATAATGGTTAATGTGGAGAGTAGCTGTTTGTAAAACTGAGACAGGTTTGAACAGACCTGACACTATGAACATCATGTTCATGATTACAAGATATGGAAAGTTCTAGGAATTGCTTTGTTGGCCAGTCATGCTTATCCTTCAAACAATCAGTTCAAGTTCAGATACAAGATATTCAGTGTTGTTGCACCCTTTCAAATTTGATTTATAATCTAGATTAAGTTACTCCTCTTCTGTTTTTATAAGAGTCTCATTAAAAAGAGTTTTAAACATGCAAGAGTGTTTACAGTTGTTGCCAGCAGAAGCTTTTGTGTCTATCCACAGCAGCAATTTTGCCCAGCAGAACTCCCATTGGCCTGCCCTAATTTTCACGCTGCAGACATTATGTTGGGAGACGTTCTGACAAGCTCTCATACACAGTGTGTCCAGTCACAGTGACAGAGGAGAGGGTATATGCTCTTTTTCCAGACCAGCCCAGTCTGAGCGAGTACTTTGGCTCTTACTTAATTAACTAGGTGTGCCATGCACTTTCTCTGGCTGCATGGAGTCCAGCCTATAATAATTAAGAACTGAGCAGCCTGTTATTTGTTGTACTCAGGACATAAATAGTGCTTATTTTGGCGCACAGAAACCCTTTTGACTGGCCTGCATCCTCATCAGCCATACTGCGTTAACTTTCCACCAACATTTCATTTGCATCTGTGTGAACTGTGCTCCAGCCGCAGCGTTTCAAGGCGGGTCGTTGTGTCTCGCATTGCAGCAAACCACCCACATTAAGTTTTCTCGTTACATATCCGGTCATTTGTTGTATTTTAAGGGTTAGAAGGAAGGCCCCCGTAATATTTCTCGTAAAATGCTGTTTTTCTGGACAGCTGTGGTGTGTTTGGTGAAGCCAGAGATTATTTGGGCTGTGATCTGTACATTCTCCTTTATGCGTGGAGTCACCTGATAAAACAGATTTAACAAACACACCCACATGGGTACACATACATCCTTGTTTTATTAAAAAATTGCGGTGTCATAACAGTGGCCTCCATTCATCTGCTTATCTCAGTCTCTAACCTGAGCCTGAACCCACCCATCACTTACCCTTAATATGTGTGAAATGACCAAGCTCCTATGTGTAACACATTCCTCCATTTTTAAGCCTACATACGAACAGCAATTGTACATCTTGAGCGTGTAAACACGACTTTGAGTGTACGTGCGGAGTGTATTGGAATGCCAGAAACCTTCATGGAAAGATAGCGGCAGATAATCTCGTGTGTGGGTGGAGAGTGGAAACTGAGGACAAACCTTTAAAAGTCAAATATGTGCACAGGTATTTTTATCTTAAAAGTACAGTTAGAGCACAGAAATGATGTGAAATCATGGAATAACTCGCCACACTATACGCTTTGTCACCGTGACATCAACTTGAAACGTACCATGGAATAATAATAGATGAATAAATAAATGATTCACACACAATAGTTATTTTTGTTCATTTTTGGATGAGATCAGAAAGTACGCATAAGGTGTGTTCAAAGTGGTCGCCTTGAATATCTCAGTCCAGACAGATTTTCCAACAAATGTAGTTAATGCCGGTAAGCGCTCAACATGGCTTAACATCACAGGTCTGCGATTTTTGAGGGGCAGCTAAACAAACTGTTGTTTTAATAAAGACGTCAGGTAATAACCGGCCCTTTTCCATAATTCTGTGAGCAACCACGATCTGTCTGTGAACAGTGAAAAGGGCCGGTCACCTCTCTTCATCGAACAGCTCACGGTGGACGCTTCCTCTTGTTCCATTATATGTCAAACTGAACCTAAAAAAAAGACTGTTGTCCTCCTTTGTAGACACATCTTTGGCTCTGGGTTATGTGTTAAGGTCACTGCATTTGCTGGCTGCGTCATGATAAAAAGTTTAATGCGAACTGGCTGCTATTGACAGTTTCTCTCTCCGTATTCTTCCCCAGATACCTGTAATGGCTCTTTCTCCTGATCTGAAGGCTCTGTTACTCCTCTTAGTTTGCTTGTGCTTAATTACAGGAGTGGAGTGAGTTCACAAGCTGCCAGTGATTCCATCAACAACACTACCTAAACCCAGGCTCCGCTTTATCTCATTGCCAGATTGTAGTCTCCGTCACCTGGCAGACGTGCTCAGCCCACATTCCCGCATTTTTCTTTTTTTGGTGACTTTTCGTTGCTTAACCCTGCTCTTCTGATTGTTATATTTGGCAACCTCCTACTTGTTTTGCCTGTACCTGTTGGTTCTGGATGCCCTGGAAATTACAAAACAGACAAGAACACTCTCTGCCCATCTCAGTGCCTTTTAAAGCAATAGGCACCTGTTGAGTCCTGAAGCTCAGCTTGTTGTGTTCTGCGCCTGGGTTCAGTGGTTAGCCTTCACCCTTACAATATCAGTTTATAGTGATTACATTAGCAGTAACTTAATACAATATTTTTCCGTAACTCAATACTGCATTTTTCACCATAATTGGTAGTTTGGTGTTCATTCTATAAATAATATTATGCCTGCCTGTGCTGGGGACACTGTTTCTTTAAGGGAGGGTTTGCTTTGTTTTAGCAGGCTAGCAGTTTGTTTTTTGTTTGTCGTTTTGTGGTTAAAAATTTAAATAATGAAATCCTTTCCTTGTCTGTTGTGTTACAGTTGAAATATTTTTGTTTCCTGGTTGGGGAACTGCTGATGAAAAACTAAAAGTTGAAGCCTCTGAGGACACACTCCACAACTTTCAGTCTTTACAGAGTTTGAAATGACCAGGAGTGCACACTAACAGATTTCTGTATGACGATTGAAAGACCGGGAATCACAGGCTAGATAATTTGTCAAACTAACTGAAGCCACCTCCATTGCTGTGGTCCAGGTTCGCTTTGTCGGCACACTTCCGCTCTAGCTGTTGGCCGTAGTTATTTTGATATTCCAGCTACTTCCTGTATCCCACCCTCTCTTTTTCATTGACTGTGGGCAACCCGTGTTTGCAGTTGGGTCAGTAATCAGTTCACGCTACCTGATTGTGTCCAGATTCAGCGAAAAAAATGAATAAATAAATAAATTCAAACATGTTTAACTGCAACTGAGGTTGTGTTGGGTGGGTCGCATCTTCACCCCCTCACACACTAACAGATATTTGCTCCGACTACCCATGCCGACTGTCCGCAACTAGTGCGGACCTGTGCAAACTTTTCCCAACTGGGAATCGAGGGTAAAATCTGGCAAAAGAAAATCTTAAATCGTGTCCTCAGCTTTAAACCAAACCCATGCCAGCCTGGGTGTTTTGTAAATATGGCCAGAGCTGTGTTCATTTAATGGCTACGTCAATAGAAGTCAACCAACCATGTGTAGCCTGCAACGCATCACATCACATTTTTAACAGATGACATGTCACCGTGGACTGTACAGTGAATAATGGACGAGGCTTTGTGAAAAATTTTGACAATTTCAGAAGAGCAGTGGGCATGTGCCGCTGCCAGCTCGCTATCATGCCAAGGTGACCGTGCCAAATTCAATCTCTTCTGGAGTGCAGCTTCATCTTTGTGTGCGCTGAAAACATGGCCAGTTATGTTGACACTAGAACAATGTTGACACTAGAACAAAATGTATTTAATATCAAGATAACAATAGAAAAATATAACGCAACTGAAGTGGTTTTGGCAGCCAGGCAGCGCTGTACCATTTTGTTTGTTTTGAAAACATAGCTACTAGATTTATAAAGTCTTTAGGTTTGTGCCAAAGGCTTTTTTTTTTAACCTGAGTGAAAAAACTGAAAAGGACACGACTACCATTTTCTGTCAGCTGTTTCCCTAACATCAGAGAGAGGCAGGACAGAGCTCTAGCACAATAACACAGGACAGTAACAGGATACAATAACACCTTTCAAACCTTAACTGTGAACAAAGCCATGATACATATTCGCTATGCTAATCATAGTGGATTAGGTGAAATAGGGTTAGAGCATGTGCACATGTTCGAGACGACCATCACAGAGTCATTGTGTCAGTGTTTTCAGCTAGAACAACAAGATGGCAAGTTGTAAACAAGATTTAGAGGGGTAGCTGTATTTAATGAATTAAGTCAGTGTTGTAAATAAAGTTGGGGTGGAGGGGGCTGCTTCTTCTTCTTCTGTTCTGTTTGTGACAGATTTAAAGCTCCATAGCAGTCAGACAGTCAGTAGACCCAAGTGTTCCATCAGATTGACGAAATATTTTCATAAACATCATCATTGTTACTTATTGAATCTGCTATAAAGTGATCGTTTGTAGAAATCAACCAAACAGATTTCTGGCCTTTCAAAGAACTGAAACCCAGTAGCCTCTTTAGGTGTCAGTCAGATGGTCACCTGGAGTTAGTGTGAAGTTTTGTGATTATTTTCACTTTCATTTTTTGCTAAATCATCCGGCGGCTGCAACAGCTTTATTAGCTGTCTTTGTCCAAAAAGGAGAGTGTTTCCCTCTACAGTACTTCCCGATTTATTCCCCTTTTTGCATGTGATCAAGGTCGGGCGCCAGCGACGTGGGGGAAGAAGCTGGCATTTGAATATAGAAAATGCTCAGCCACCTTTTGTCTGGCTGTCCCTGTCCACCTTTTTTTAATGTCATGTAGAACTAATCTACTGGAGCCTGTGGCTTAGACATGAGGTGGACGTGTGGCGAAGCGGATAGATGTTAGCATACCGGAAAATCTTACAAGCTTGTGTTCTGATTATGCGCAAGTCTCAGATAATGCCCTGAGCGCTCGCTAATCCACACTGTTTGCACGGAACTGGTAATATGCAAATGGTTTAATAATCCTTTAATATTCACATGCATCACTTCAAAGGTGCATGAATACATTCTTGGATCGTGACATCACGATCTAAGGATATGGACATAGCATATCTGATAAACATATGAAGCCTCTCTCTCCATGTGTTTGTTATATTACACTTTGGCACGCTTCAAATGTCAACTCTTCACTTGACTTTTAATTTTAATGGCAAGCATATCATTATGCTATGCTTATGAGTCTCACTCTGGGCTCTTATCTCTTAACATGCATTCACTAATTATTGGGACTGTTGCACCGAAAATTCATCAGCATCAGAGACTGTACAGATATCATAGGTTCAGGAATTAGTTAAAACAGTCCTTCCATAATGTGCACTGATGTTTAGTTTGTTTAGTTTTTTTTTACCTAAAGTCCCAGTTTTGTTTGCGTTCACTTTTTTAATTGTAGACCCCTAGCATATCCTTTTAAGGCATTTTCTTTTCAACTCTAATTGCTCTTACCCGCTGCCTATCACAGTCCCATCAAAAAACACAAGCTTACTGCAAAAGCCTGTTATTATCAGCAGTGCTGAGAAACTATTGACATGGTTTCATGCTCAGGTCCAAGAGTATTTAGTGTCATATTGAGGTTTATCTGAAAGCTGACATACGCACATATGTATAGCAGTGTTTGTTCTTCTTTATTACGTGATCTTTATTTTCTTCAAAGGAGCAAATTCCCCTTTGTATTACACATCCTGCCTTATTCATGTAGTCCTTCTGCACCAAAAAAAAGGAAAAGAATTAGTGTTGTTTCTGTAATGAAATTTGCACACAATGTTTTGAGTCAGACTTTTGATGGTGTAGGAAATGTTGAGTGAAAGGCTGACCGCACAACTTTTGTTCAACCAAGACAAATATTTTTGTTGTCTGGCTTCCAGCTTACAAGTTGTCACTTGTTCAAACCACTGTCCTTTTTCTGTACCATACTTGAAACATGACGGCTGTAGTTTCTCTTTTAGCAGATGCAGGAGATTGCAAGCGGTCGTAAAGGTGCAGGAACACTTGGGAAGCTTGGGCTCATGACAGGAGACTCAGTGTTCTTTTATATTAACAGTGGCTTACATGACCACTCATAAGGACTTTCCTGTAACTGAGGATTGAAATATAACACTTCAGTTCTATTCATATCTATGTTTTGTGATGTTCCAGTGTCTTTAAATGCAGCGTGTGGCTGCAAAGTAGCTCAAAATCAAACAAGCCTAGTATTCAAGTGCAGATGGATGCAGTTTTTGACAATGCCTTACACATTGGTTGAGACCAAAACAGAGGAAAAAGAGAATTAATATTTGACTGCTGGCACACCCCAAACACAACTCAGAAGGTAGACATTGTGAAAAGTTTCTGTTCAGTCTCATCATATCAATTAAAAGCTGCTTGTATATCCGTTTGTGTCTTTCTGCTTCTACCAAGTGGCCAAAAACATCTTATTGCAACTTATAAAACTCACAGACAGGCTTCTTGTTATTACTAAAGTCTTACACAATCTTGTACAATGCTCGCCTGTTTTCCACGACATAAATGTTTTTCCTTGCTATTGTCTTTCACATATAGATGACACAATTAGACATATGCAGTTTTGCATTTCAGCAATCACTATATCCATTTGACTGCCTCTTTTAACATTTAAAGTCCCCACCTGAACTCTGCCCAAACATAGTGGAAAGGAAAAAATATGTTTTGCAACTGAAATTAGTCGTTTTGCACAAACCTAGTGTCACCTGAAATCCAAGTTAACGAGGGGGCGGACAAATGTCCATTTCTGCCTCGCATGGCTGCATCTTTAAGACTTTGCTAGAGGGCTCGGCCCCTGGCGCCATGAAAGCATATTGTAATAAGGCTTAACATGCTGATTGAAGATAAAGCTGAGAAAAGGAAATGTAGAGGAAGGGGAACAGGCTTGTGTAATCCACTACTGAATGACCCTTATTGAGAAGAACAACATGCTGTAGTATTATGTAGTATTTTTATAGATCATGCTTCATGAAACAAAATCATTCTCTGCGTTGTTACTTTTCTTAAGCTCTGCTCTCTAATTGCTCTGTTGTTGATCCCAAGTGGCTTTAGAGATAAAGGGACAAGCCAAGAGCGGTCGGGGGAAGGCGGCATCTGCCTCTCTTTGTTCCAAAATTCCTGTGCTGCACGCAAGTCCCTTGACATGCTCACCTCCTCAATGCCCGCTAGATTCAGATTAGAAAGACACACCTCAATGTTTTCTTTTTTTAATGCGACAAGACCTGTTTACCTGTATGCTTGCAAGAATCTTGACAGGCCAGTTTATGCTTCATTTACACTGGGGAGACAGAGCGACAGCACAAGCAAAATGATAGATAGATAGTTATAATGCGTGGGTGGAGGAGGGATAAGCTTGAAAGAGAAGATAGGTAGGAGAGGTTTTAAGCTTCAGCTGGAGACAGCTGAGGGACAAGAATGGCATGAAAACATTAGAGTGCACCCAATGATAGCATCTCTTCAACCAGCTTCCTCTTGCTTTGGAACATTGCTCACATTGCTAATGGTATATGTAGGCAGTCGACAAGCTAAAACCTGTTCCTCTGACTTTTAAATAGAACAGCCAGCCCCTGTGTTTGGTTCTTCCTTCACGGCAAAGCCAGTCTAGTACCAGCCCAAAAATGCAAACAGGACATCTCATTGCTCGGGGGAAGCCAATCCTCATTATGTGGGGGAAAAAAACAACATGGTTGGAGAAACATGCCTTGTTATCCGTAAGTCATTAGAGGTACTGCCAGTGAGCCAGAATAATAGGCAGCAAATGCTCCCCTTTTTAGGGAAACTTAACCTTTTGATGCTACACTGCACTGACCAGCACACTCACATTTTGACGCCTCAATAAAACCAGTAATACCATTTTATATGTCATACTCACGGACGTCCATTTCCTCTCCAACGCCCAACATAGGTTTACAGGTGATCATTTATCTCGGTTTATTATCTTCGTTCCCAGCTAGTCACGCTGGTTAGAAGCAGGCAGTGTCATCGAGGTCAGGCAAAGGGTAGAGAAGTAGGAAACTGAACCAAGATTAGACAACACAAGACAGTGTTGATTACGGTTTACAAGAGCAGGGCCGACTTCTAATGGAATTACATGTCACTGAGATTTTGATTGCTTCTATAATTGCCAGCTTATCAGCAACAGACTAATGACAATATGGTGGGCAGCATTACCCCAATGGCCTGCTTTGTTTTTCTATGTGGCAATTTAAAAGCACATCAGATATTAATGTATGACACTGAGTGACGTGGAGATAGAAATCTGATCATCTAAAATCTGCACTGAGAATCTCTCTGTGCTCTTTGGAAATGACAAGATCAAGAGCCACTTGACGAATGTGGTTTGAGTTTTTAACTTAAATAGACTTGGACTTGGACTTTAGTCTTTTGATTTGACCGCTGTTGGGTTAAGGACCAAGAAGTTGCATTTTGACACTCAACAAGAGTGATCTCTTGGACCGATCCTAGTTAAATATGATGAATCCGTTGAAAAGCTTCCGTCAGGGGTCAGAGACACATCACAGTAACAAGGGCCACACACACTCACTGATGGCCTAACACCAGAAAACAGCTGGTTGTTTTAGACTTTTTTAGTCCTAAAAAAAAAAAAAAAAAAAAGCTCCAGGCACGTCTTTCAAAACAACACAGTGGGAATATTTAAAATTAGAAAGGCAGTGCTTCAGAAGGAAATGTTAAAATGTGCTGACAGTTTTACAGTGTTCTGCATGAATGAGCTCAACTGCTCCAACTGCTTTGTGACCACGTGAGGGCAGTAGGAAAAAGCTGAAAAAACGACCTTATTAACATATTGTCACCTCTCAAATTGTAAGACACGTTTTATTTATTTTTTTATTTGTTAACTGATAACAGAATCGATCCAGGTTTGACATTTAGCCATGGTAGTTTGTTTGCTTCAGTACTGACTCAACCAAACACCCTGATTTTAAAATAGTTATGATGACTTATAACATATTGGTTATCGTATCCTAATAAATTTCCCTTCATGACTCGAATCAGCTTTGTGTGAGTCTCTCTGACTTCTTGCTGTCTAAATGTATTGTAACTCTCGCTGTCATGGAGTCTGGCTCGAGTTTCTCAAAGAAATGTACACTTCATTTTGTGGTATAAAATGGCAGAAGCAATATGGGTACTTGATAGCGAACACAAAGGTATTAGAAAAGTTGTGTAAGCTGTCAGCAGTGTCATATCCGAGTGATTTCTGGTTCCCGAGCTACACTGTAAAATAAAAAGCTTGCTTTTTATCATTTCTGGTCCTGGGCCCTGATCATGCTCTATCACTCTGCAGTGCCCTCTGGTCAAACATTAAGCTGAGCGGCAGACCATGATCCCATGCGCATCCGTGCACAGCAGTTTTGTCCATCATTTCATGCACCCCACACGTGCGTCTGTTTGTACAAATTCTTAGTATGTGTACGTGTCTGACGTGCAAAAAGCTGAATGCATAAACCATTTTGTAATGATGGTTCCCCCCAATGTGCCAAGTGAGACATGTCTGTGGGAGCAGCGAAATGAAGGATGTAAGCTGCTAAAGTGAAAACAAATATTTGTACATAGACGATTTTCCATGCTGTGTTGAAATGATAGCCAGTTTTCCAAGTGAGGAACCAGAAATGTGGACACACAGGAGGTTAAGCTTAGTAACTAATCATGAGATTGTGTGATTTTGCACAGAGGTCCTTCCCACCAGGAGACAGAGGTACTACATATTGCCAAGAGTCTGTAGTCTTTGAAATCAAATAAAGTGATCTGATTATCCCGCCTATTGTCGTGAGCCACTTAGCCTTGATAGAGTGGATGGCGAAGCCTATGTGCACTACTGTTAATACTCCTGTTGAAGAGATGAGTTCAGCTGGAGTTAACCCCACATTTTTGAAACACCCACTCTTCCCGTCGCTTTGAAAAGAGTTGATCTAATGTGAACCATGGGAAACCAAGAGAGTTATCCAGCAGTGCCCGTCAATTAGATTTCATTGGGTAAATGCTACCTAGTCTATTTTGGTATGTCATAGTGTTGAGTCAGCAAGTTAACTGGTCATTTGTATTCATAAACTGAGAGTTGTCAAAGTGTAATGGCAGACTTGTATTGTAGTGTACAAATACCCCATGCCTCTTGTATCGCTCTGCTGTTTGCTTCCTTACTCTTTTCTGATGTGAGTGTCTTCTAATTGAATTCCTCTTTTATCTCATAGTGAAATCATGCTTCCTTCTCGAGTTAGAGTTTCCTGGGTTGTCGCCTGTGTGGTTGTCTCCAGCATTCCCCTATCCTCCACCCAACATGATACATCCCTGATGCCAGCAGGGCAGGTCCAGGCTTAGGCCAAAGATGATTTGATCCTTAAAGGGGAATTACCATTTTTTTTACTACTTGGACCTTATTTCTGGCATAAAATATGATAGTTTGCCCACCCATATAACTTTGGTGTCATTTGTCATCGATATTTAGATGTGGGTATATCCTTATAGTGGGAGTGACTGGGGCACCAAAACACAGGCTCTAAATAACCCATTATCTGCAACGAAACTCGTTCATTTCACCAATATTTTATTATGATACGCTAGTGCTATCCCCCATTAAGTCCGGAGTTACCTGTCATCATCATCTGGCATCTGTAGATTGACTGACTAGCCTCTGACCTGGATGATGTCATCTCTGAGCGCCACGCGCACCCTGTACTTGTGCTGCTTGTTTACCTGTAATTTGCTACTACTAGTTTTTGCAACATGGCTGAATATTTTTCCAATTCTGAGGTCGTGGATGACAGCTTTGTTTATGATGGACGTCCTCTCCGTTTTGAGCCACAGTATGCGGATGAGGAGCTTGTTGAAAGGAGGATGTGGAGGCAGAGAGAGGAACAGCTGGCCAAAGAACAACAAACCGCTTCATGTGCGAGAATAGGTAACAGGTAACTCCTGACTCAACAGGGAATAGCACTAGCATGTCATAACAAAATATTGGTAAAATTAACAAGTTTTGTGGCAAATAATGCGTTATATAGGGGCTTTCAGTGCCCCAGTCACTCCCATTATATGGATATACGCGGATCTAAAGATTGTCCAAACGACTCTAAATGACACCAAAGTCATATGGGTGAGTAAACGATGGTATTTTATTCCAGAAATAAGGTCCAGGTAGTAAAAAATGGTAATTCTCCTTTAAGAGACTGGCTGACTTTTGCCAAGTGCAGTTTGTATTGTCTGGTTGTGTAGCATTTCTGCCTGTATTAGTCCTGCAGCTCGAGGGTCAGCTCCATGTACGTCAGCCTAGGTTGTCTGTTTAGGAATCAGTCAGGAAGCTTCTGACTTTACTCTGAAACGATGATGACGCTCACTTCTTGTTGACAGCTGCATTTTTCACATTCTTCAACAGGCGTGGGACACATTAGATCTCAATGTAGATTACATACTGGCTCCATCTTATATTATGCTATTGCGTGAAAACGGAACTGGCCTTAAAAGGAGCAGAATATTTACAATGAATTTGCAGCATACTCTATTACACAGTGCTTTTATACAGATAAATATGCCTCACAACATAACAGAAATTATGCTACCTCATAATAATGTAACACTGTAACTCTAATAAGCTTTATGAACATGTAGCTTGTCAAAACTATGTGTTAATTCAGAACAGGTGCATGCTCTCGTGCATGTCATTGAAAATTTCCAGAACCACAGTGAATCAAGTTTCCCCACTGAGCTGTTTTTAAACCCTCGATGTGATCATGGTACAAAGGAAATTTCCAGTGCTGCGTGTCGGTGTGTTGAAAGAATGGTGTGGCGGTGTGTGCTGTGTAAACTCTGCCTCCATCTGTGGGTGCTAAAGCAGGTAAAGCCCAGATGGCAGGATTGCAACTGACCACGCTTTGACCCTAAAAAAAAACAAAAAAACAAAAAAAACACAACCCCAGGATAACATACAGTATTTTATCGTGTACGAACGTTGTATTACTGGGGAGAGATTGAGCTGCTTTTTGTTCCATATATATTCAGTTTCTTGCCCATCATGATAAGTAAGTAGTTGAGCGATGGATTTGACAAACTGTTCTACAGATGTTCTCCTACTAATCTGACAGCACATCATTATGTATGTAGTTATAGAGGATTGCTTTTATAGCATATATATGTATATATTTACAAGCTCCTTAAAGGATGACAGCTCATCTGATTAGATATTAATGTAAACATTAGCAGCAATAAAAAGGGAATCTTCTACTCCTCCGTGTCTGAATGAGCAGAAATAGCACGTGTTTGATCAGGCGACACACTGTCCTCTGTATAGAACAGCTGTACTTGTTAGTGTGTGGTCTGTCCATTCCAAAACACTGTATTGTGTTTTCCCCCCTCACCCCTCACTGTGTCATCTCTCTCCGGCTTTAGGGAGTGACCTAGGTCTGTGCAGTGGTATGCCACTTGAGTCAGGCGCCATTTCTAAATCCAGACACGTTACATCAGATGATCAAATTCCTTCTGGTTTTCATTTCAGATCAGATAAACCTGCTTTTCACCTTTCACCTTCGGGCCTAAACAGCTCATCCACGTTCATAAATGAGTCAGCATTAGTGAAGTTGTGGGCCGATTCCACATGACATACCTGCATAGCTACATGATTATCAGTACATAAATTCTGAAACTGAAACAATATGTGATGGAACTTTTGATGTTTTGTGATTAACAAGCTGTACATCCAGTGTGGGGAGCAGCCTCAAGGCAGCTGGTCCAGGTGGATTTCTTAGGGAATAAGTCTGTTTTGTAGCCTTGCGTAATAGGTTTCATTTCGATAGTGGCTGCGAAGTACAGAGGCTTTTCTGGGGAATTTAGCCCATAATGGCTGAACAAACAGTGTTGCATTTGCTAGACTAGCATTATCAGCAATCCAGGAGATAACACAGGGTGTTTTTACTGGAGGAGACAATGTGAAATGAGGGCTTAGGGTGGAGATGGAGTGACTGAAGGGTGGGGGTATATGAGACCATTGTGAACTTGAAAATGTCTGGGTTTCTTTACACCAACATGATTAATGTCACACACACACACAGCTGTGAACTGTGGCCAATGGCATTTTGTGGGAACTTTGCATAGGCCAATGGGTATCCTCAGTACAATTATATTCTCCAAAGACTTGTTCCCTTGAGATGTAAGGTATATCTGCTCTAAATAGAAAAACAAGAACTTGTTGCATGGATCTATATATTTGTTTAAAATGCCTTTGGGGTTATTTTGGGCCCACTAGTGCAGTTTACAGTTGCCTAATTGGTACACACTGACATTCCAGTCTTGTTCTCAGGCCCTCACGCTGGTCTCCACATGGCCATTCCCTGGGTCGACCCCTGCCACAGAGCAGCCACAGTTGACTCTGGTTCAAGTTTTCTCGCTCAACGACTGAGAGACAGTTGCTGAATTAAAAAGGCCTGAATTCTTTTCCTGCAGCCCTCGGACTCAAATAATATATAGGGCAGGAAATTTAATAATGTCAAATTAGATTTGTTTTGGTCGAATACTGTGGAAGGAACAGTGTTGGGCATTGGGTAGTAATGTGATTAATGTGGGGAATTACTGTTTGAAATTTAAAAATTGCATTACAGTTTCTGAAAAAAAGGGTTTGGGTTAGCTTGTTTTAGATGGTTTTTGGTGGATGAGTTGAATGAATGGTTGATGTTTGTTTGGCCTGTCTGTATGAAGTGGACAGCCTGGTGGATGGCGAGCTGGATAGCTTATGTTAACCACTGCTATCTTTTGGAGTGTGTGTGTAAACCCTGCACACTTACCGTTACTACTGCATTTGCATAATATACACTGGTTGCTTAGTACACTACACTAAACCTTTTTTTTTATTATTGATGACTAAACTAATATGTAATGAATGTGAAGGTGTAAAGTGATTCATTCACTGTTGAAAACATAAAAACAGTGTGTGTTTGCTTCTAGTCATACCAATAGAGCCATAGTTGCTGTTATTAATGGGACCTACAATTGTCCTGGTATGACATGTGAAAATGTCCACTGTGTAAATGGCACATTTGATCATTTTGGACGTTGTCTGACCATGTAGAGACACATGAATGCAAAAACACATTGTTATTTAGAAACTGGTAAATATTTGTAATGATTGCCTGCTAAATAGCTCTCAATCAGAGAGTAAATAATAGTTGATGTTGGATACGAGGTAATTGGAAAATTACCACACTTGCTGGGAATGCATTACTTCATGATAGCCTTAGCTAACTTAAAAGTATTTTATTGGGGAAAAAAAGGGATTGTGTCATAATGTTAGAATGACGGTCTTGCACAAGTGTAGCTGTACAAGCAGCTGTGTTGTCACAGATAATCTCTGAATCACTTTGCTAGGATAATTTTACTAGGATGACTTATCACAGACCTTTGCAGAACTTTCTATCTATCTATGTATCTGCCTGTGTGTCTGTCTGCCTGTCTGTCTGCATGTCTGCATGTCTATAAATTATCTGTATAGACAATAGATAGTCTGTCTAGTTGTAAATTTCACTGGTCCTTGTTTCAAAGCTTAAATCACCTATTTTTTCAGTTCCAAAGGTTTAAAAAACAATTTGTCCAGAACAGATACATTAAAGAGCCATTAAATGTCTGTATTACATGTTGGACACTGTGAATCAGCGTCAGAGCAGCTTTTTCAAGTATGACCACATCTCTGGAGAGGAGCTGATCGCTCCCTGGGATAATATCACATTAATGGATGTGATGTTATCGGCAGTGACATATTGGCATGCTGCCACACTGAGGCTCATTCCTACTCTCTTCTCTCATGATAATTGGCATGATTACAGGACACATTAGACATCCCTGATTAGATTGGGAAATGGCTTTTTGAGGACACTGAATTGCCCTGTATAGGTAGTTTTTGTAGCAGAGTAGCTTTGGGAGAAGACATGTGGACCATGTGCTTCACACTGTTAGCAAATGAAGGGAGACAATTTTAGGTATTAGCCTGCTAAGTGACACTGATAATGTGATGTGTTGAGTTGGTTCCTCAGGTCAGATACAAAGGAATGAAATTAGTTGTGTCTTTTGAGATGAAGTGAACTTTCTGGTGCTTCGACTGGGCGGAGGGCACTGAGCCCACTCTCATACTTCATTAATCCTTTCCTAGCCCAATGTTTGCCTCAACCAATGATCTGTTGGAACAGAGGTTATTTTAAATTGACACTGCTTTACCCATCCATCTGGTACTATGATTTATAACCCACCCCAGCCAAGGAAAAACATAAGGAAATTGCTGTGTGGTTTACTTTGACGACATCCGTAGACTTCTAATGGAGACAAACACGTCCCTCCATCATAGCAGTTAATAGTTGAACGCCAGTGATTTATTGGATTAGGTCAGAAACAGAGACAGAAACAAAATCCCTCCAGTTTCAAAGACTTTCTCTTTTTTCAGTCTTAAAGCCAGAGAGTTTTCTTCCATATTTCCTCTGGATCAATCTTATCTGTCCTACTGATGAAAATAGCTTTAAAACATGGAGACAAACACTGGCTTCTAGAGGCTCAGGTTCACAAAGCAAGGCTAAGGCTTGAAGTAATCGGGTTCCCACAATAACATGGGCTAAGTTATTGTTATTTGAGCATGGTCAATTGCCTCTCTTTAGTAAGCAATTACTTTGGATGTACTCACAGATAGGTTATCACCTCTCACTGCCACTCATAATGAAAACATTAACATTTAGCCAACTTTGACACATACAAGACTTTCTGATCCATCTTAGCAGCTTTGTTAATTGCCATAGTGTAGTTCTTCTCTCCCTCATGAGATTTAAGTACAACTTCAGTTTAATATAATACTTATCCTTTCCATTGGTATTTTGGTAGTGTTTTCACTAAAGTAATTGCTGACCTCTGGGAACACTGTACCCTGGTCCCTTAAGATGGGCACTTCGCCCATGTTTTCTGTCCCCATATTTAAGAGATCCTGATTACTGACTGTTGCTTTAAGGATTTTTATAATCCATGGAGAGACATCTCAGTGTCCCTCAATCCTTAGGAGCATCCCAGTTACTGGTTCCTGATTACTGCATGCTGTGTGTTACCTGTAAGCTAACATTAACTTAGCAACTTGCTGTCATTTGATGTGTCACCCTATTGATGCTCAGTATCAAATGTACAAGGGAAGCAGATGTCAACTCCACCTTCAGCGTCGTGTAGCCTGATTTCTACGGATTGTACTGATTTAAATAGCATTTTAAAGGCATTTCTAATGTAAATTGCCAAGTATATTTAATTTTTTCAGCACCAGAAGACAAAATTGAGTTTCTTCATCACCTCAGAAATACAGTGCTTTCTTTAAAGCCATTGTTTGTGTTTTTGTTACATCACTTTGCTGAAGCTGCCTCTCACAGCCTTCCAGCATACTAGTAAAGCCACGATTCTCAAAACTAAAATAACACACATAAAATGTATTTGGATGTAGTTCCTTGATCATCATTTACGTGACCATATGTGTGCTTCTTTCGTGTCACTGGTTTTGGTCTCTTCAGCTTGCTTTCCTTTCTTTGTTTGTTTCTCTCTTTTTCCTTACCAATTTTTCATGTGACATAACAAACATAGTTTTCCATTACTTTCAGTGCGAGGCTCCATTACTGTTCAGTTCAACCCTTACTAATGGATTGCATATTATGAAGCTGTACCTGTTTACCAAACTGCTTCAGGTTAAATTTTGGACTTAAATGAAAGATGAACACACCAACTAAATCTGAGCAAACCTCATTCAAAAGAGATCCAGATGTCTCTGAATAGATAAGAGAAGGTTGCAGAGAGAGAGGAAATGTTTTGGAAATACTGTGCTGTATATTTCTGGCAATTCTGAACATTATGTTATCTGTAGGGATGTGTGTAATTCCTTGTGGAGGAGTTGCAGCTGCAGCAGCTGTTGTCCAGAAAACTGATCTTTCCCAATTCTCAATTGATATGTTGTTATGCTATGTGTCACGTTACATCTGTTTTCACTGCCTGCACCTGTCATTGTAGGACTATATACTGTATATATGGAAATGTATTCGAATTGGCCCTTTTAAGGCCCAGTAGTGGTCACAGCAAATAAAACCAGTTTCAATATTTAAAGACACACTTCAAAAACTGTGAACCTTTGATTTGACAAACCTAAATTTAACAAGTTACATAAACTATTAACTATAGCAATAAATATTTAAAAAAAATTCTGAAAAGACATGAAATCTCCAGTTGTCATTCATTTATACTTTCTTTAAACTTACTTATTTGAAGTATTGACAGCCTGACTCACTTATTGTTGGTTCTGTTCTTTCAAATTGAATTAGTTTATAATAAGAAAAAGGGCTTTTGTCCTTTGTCTTTTTATCAGTCTCACATGTGGGTTTGTTCACATGCCTATTTCAGCAGAGGTTTCTCAGGCCAAGGGGCCATCAGACCCACAACTCCATCCCTGCGTGCCACACTGTTGAAAAACATGTGTAAATATCTACTGTGTACCTGCTTTCTTCCGTATTCATCATTTGTAGCAGCTGTAGCAGTTCATTGATTTAGCATTACGCTTAGCCTTGTTTTACAGTTGAGGTGTTTATGAAAACTGTTCTCTTCTAACTTTCACAACTTTAAAATAGTAGTAAGTGTAAACTAAACAAAATTCAAAAAGCATTCTTTAACAGTAAATACACTTGAAAATGTGTAATGGCATATTGGTTTCTGAAATCAGGCTCTGAGCAGGAGAAAACATTATCTGCCTACTGCCGCTCAGTTGTTATTTCAATCTGCGGCGCTTCGCCTGCCAGAAACCTGGTGTTATTTTGGAGGCCAGAGATGAGATGTCAGGCTCAGGAAGCATTGCTGATGCGTATGACAACCCCCTTAATGCCCGCTTCAATTCACACCATCCATCTCATTTTACAGTGACTGGTCATTTGTCTTATGTTTGTCAACCCTTTCCCTCAGCCAAGCATGAAGCAGACTGAGCCTATTCTTTGAAGAACTACGATCTGCACGTACGCAATGAAGGTTCAGGGATGGACTTTGGTCCATCCATCACGACCTTCAGAACCTTAGTAAACTTTTAATGCACTTTCTAGGGTAAGGAAACAGCAGCATTGAGATTACATTGAGATTATAAACTTTTACATGTATGTATTTTTTTTCATCTGAGTGTCTTTTTTATTGTCTTTAGCCTCAGGATTAACATTTCCTTAATGAAATGGGAACACATACAAGTCTCACCAAAGGTTTAAAGGATCATATTAGTTTGGCCTCTTCAGTTGAGAAACAGGAACTGAGGGGAAGTGGCCTGCATCTACCAAAAGAGGACAAATCCCACTCCGACTAACCCAAGTTGTCATGTTTATACACTGTGTTCTTTGCTGGCTTTTCTATTCAAAGATGGAGGCCGTGTGAACACTGCAGTTTTAGTGTGTGGTTGGGATGTCTGGATTGCCTTGTGAGGTCATAACATTGTGATAACGCTAATCTATCTAATAATGGTCAGTAAATCACTCCAAAACTCAGGCAGGCTACATGCTAGACCTTAATGTTTCATACACTAAAGTAATTTAGTTTAGTTTCAGGAAGCAAAACATTGCATATGATGTATCTGATACAAATCTCGAATGGGTTTCTGAGCCATTTTCCCTATAGTGTTGGGCACTGATGTGACACAATACATCATAATGGTTTATCCTACAGGACGTGTGTACAAAAACGGGGAACTTGTACGGTAATTGTCATATTAGAACTTCAGAAAAACAAAGCAATTACAAGATGAAAGACCATGCCATCAAAAAAATGCAAAACAAAAAATGACCCTACTGTAACCCATTGCTCAGAAAAAACAAACTTGCCAGACCTTTCTCACCTCACAGTTCTTTTCATCTCCAAAGGGGAAGGAGAAAGCCTATGTTCTCTCTAATTTCGGCTCCGACATGGTCCCTTTCCTTTTATAGTCTCTACGTCCCTGTGGGTGATAAAGAAGTTTTGGCTTTGCCGTGTTGTTTGTCTCCACTTTTGCGATCAGTCAACTCGCATCCCTTTTAGTCCTACAATTTACTTTCAAGATAATTAAAACTCTTTCATTCATTCATTCATTCACTCATTCATCTTCTGTAACTGCTATCTGTGCTGTCCTGTGATGGGTAATTAAAACTTTAAATTTAACCTTTATTTAACCAGGATCCCACTGAGATCAAGAAATTCTTTTCAAGATAAAAGTTTACAAGCATGTTATAAAAAACAAGTGCATATTGTGGAGATGGCCTCAGATGCTCTCAGTTTGGATTTAAAAATGCTCAATGCAATTAACTCATTTAGTTTCCAGTCATTCTGTAACATATTTCAAGCAAACAGTGCGGAGTGGACAAAAGCCCTTTCACCCAATGCAGTATAGGCAAATGGAACAGAAATCTACAAATTATCTTGTGAATGTAGAGAACTGTACAATTAAAGTACCAACGTAGAAAGGCAGTAGTCTAAGTGCTGCCTTATAGTATACCTTTGGGAAACTTATGAGAATGAAGTAAACTTGTGGGAATAAAACACATATAACAATAATTATATTCTACAGTACAGTAAAGTAGGAAGAAAAACACAATATCATCCAAACAAATACCAGTACCAATGAAGCTGACTTAAAGCTTTAATGTTCCCTTACAGAATCATTGCCTTAGAGAACTGCTAATGCAACGTATGTATGTGCGCATGAGCTGTTCAAGACCCTATTCCATCATGCTTTACAGCATGAACTTAGTGCTGAGGATACATACTCATCCTATTAATATTTCATGTACATCTGTACGAGTGTGTTTGATAATGGGCCCCTAATCATATTTAGAAATGTCAGGATTTTTTTTTTCTTCTTTCGATAAATATAGAATAAACAGAAGCTTTGTGTACTCTGTAATTGAACAAAAAATCTACTTTCTACTTTGGCATTTATGGTATTTGTGTGAATTTCCACTTCATGCGCTGTGTCAGTGCCATCTTATCTCAGTGTCCTCAGGGGAGGGGGACCTGAGATCAGGTCCAAGAACTCAGCTGACTACTCATTAGTGTGAAACTACTATCCACCAGGGGTTTGTTGTACATTTGATGAATGCAGTTCGTTGTGCCAGGAGGCAGGATAAAAGCGGTGAGGATATCTGTTTCATTCACTCCTGGGAATGAGCAGCATGTTTTTCCTCTACACAAAGTTGTTTCTAAATGTGGTGTGAATTTTCCACACACACATACAAACACATCTGAAGCTGCTGAAAGTACCTGCTATAATCCACACTGCTGATTGTGCTGTTTTGTTTTTTGTCGCAATATCTGTGAGGAATAACTGGAGTTCATTTGAATTGATGACGATCCAATTAGAAAAACTGCATGGAAATAAAGTAATTGTTAAATTGTTAATTTTCTGATATGACTGGTGCCTTTAACAAACTGTCCATATCATTTAAACATTGAATGATGCATCTTTCTTTCTAAAAAGCAGACCAGCACAGACTGAGTTGTCAATGACTCTGATATCGGGTATTTGTCTGTTGATTTCCTGTAGTGAATTCTTTTGAATGCCTATTTGTACATGAGAAAATTGTATCACATAAATACTTAAGTGCACTTTGTTTTGACAGTTTTCCCCATAGGGGCGGTGATTTGAGGGTCATCTTAATATACTCTGAGAGAGTCTGTTATCGCAGAGATGGACGGCAGTTTCTTACTATGTTTTGCCCAGTAATCCCCTCTGATCAGACATTGAAAAACAAAACAAACATGAGATAATTTAACACTGAGGAATATCCTTGATGAAATTGCATTTTAAGCTATGAAACAGCTCATAACATATTCACACAATATCATGCTTTACTCTCTTCCGTGCTTCTCACTGCCCATACTATGACTTTTATTTTGTTAAACTATGTAAGTTCAAACAAATATGTGCGTCCACTTGAAGGCTTCTCTTTCTTACTTTAAACTCCATAGCCACTTTGCATGCAGGTTGTTGCTATCAGCATCTGATTATGTCACATGCCTATTATGTAAGAATTGGACACTTACTTAAACATGGAGTCAAGCCACTAGGATCTAAATTCAATATATTGTGAAGATTTGAGATTATAAAATACAAAGCTTGAGCCATAATTGACATGTTAAACTGCCTCAGCTGCCAGCTCACTCTGACTGAAGACTACGTTAAATACCTGATGAAATACATCATTTAAAGTAATATGACTCATCTGACATGAAAGTTACTGATGGCTCCTTTTCTCAGTGCTACAGTTGAGTGAGGTCCAGACTTTGACATCACACGGTCATTTCCTCATTTGTGGAAAAAAAGCCTTATCTTTCAAAACCACTGTCTCTGTTTACTAACACAGGGAAGTATTTCTGTTTAGTGTTTTGTGACCAGGAAAAAAAAGAAAAAAAGAAATAGGGTAAAATGCTCCCCTCTTCTGTCGGTAAGAAGCACTCCACCCTTTGCTGGAGAAAAGAGCCACATTCCACAGGAAGTTTATCCGTCTCCTCTTCCCTTCATTCGTCTCTCTTCCTGCCACAACTGATCTTAACTGATTACTGCTGGCTGCATGGTGGGCTGATAAGAGATGCTAATGAGGAGCGGAGATCCTTGGCTATTTAGTGGTGCAAAACATTTTTCACATGCAGATGAGTCACTGCATACTTGCAAAAAAACATTATTGTCAAAGATTAAACATACACAGCATACAGGCAGTTTAAAGACACAGACACAAGCTCAGCACTGATTCATTCATATTCACAGACAAACATCCAGACTCCAAACAGGGGTCAGAGATTTGATTTGATTTTTCATCTTTACAGCTGCCACAAGTTCCATCAGATAGCATGATTGTTCCAGCCAGGTCGGCTGTTTGTCACCATGACCGTCAACACCATCCAATGCCGGCCAGCACACCTGCTGCCCATGCAATCAGAAGGCTAATCCAAAAGCCCCTGCTGCATTGTCAGTCACTGACACAGTGGCGGCCTGTCATCACACTGTGAAAAGAAGCACGTCCCAATGCCACAAACACTGTAGGTGCATTCAATATCTCTGTTTAAGAGCAGGTGGCACAAAAAAACACAAAGACTTTAATTCAGGAGAGCGACACCACCACAATAGTGGCTCAGGGGTTTTTATGTTTGTATCACATTGTGTCTGCACAGCTTTCTTTATTTCTCTATTAGTTAGGTTAATGAATGCTAGTGATCATCCATCTGTATTGGTGTCAACACAGTATTTCCCTGCCTGTTGATTTGCTGGATGCCACACAGGGCTGTAGCTGTGATTTTAAAAATGGTACATTCATAGTAGAAATGGGAAACTTTCCTGTTTCAAACAGTGCTGGTGTTAACATCATCACTAACTGTATAGAGGTTACTGACAAAATAACTTCATATCCATTCAATTTGTGTTTAAATACAGTGAATAATAGTGTTTGGCTGAGGTGATGAGTACATATTTGTTTTGCAGGCAGTTTCATATTATCGGACATACAGTATATAATGTTTCAGGAAAAGATTACACCCCACTGTTAATGTGAATATTATTTACAAGTCAGACATTAGTCTACTGCCAACCACCAACTCCTCAACATGCTGGCTTTTATAGCAATTTTAGAAAACAATCTTTAGACCACATTGCATCAGATGTGTATAAGTTGTGATTTAGTTTTTTAGTAAGTTCATGAAAGTAACATCTTTCGCTTTACACCCCTATGATCTAATTTAAATTTTCCCAAGTAGTAGTCGTTACATGAGCACCTTTGGAAAGCTAAGGTCACCACCCATGCCCGTGGCCGAAGTGCCTTGAGAAGCACCAAACCCGTAAACTAAGCATGGCATGGGTGCTTTGTGAACAAAAAGAGTGATAAGTAAATGATTTGTGTGCTCTTCTATACTTTCTTGCCGATACATCTGTACAAACATTGCCCAAACGAAGAATCAACAACTCTTTGGCAAAGCAATTCAAACTGTTTTGTCAAGTGGAGCCAAAAGGAGGTTGGTAATACAGGCCTATTCTGTATGAGGTATGGCTGGTCTGATCTAAACTGTTGACATCATCTTCCAAGTTATTTCTGGCAGGTTGTGAGAAATGGTCTGTCAGTGGCAACAGGGGTTAAAAGCCAGAAGTTCCCCTTGTAGGATTATTTTCATTTTTTCTACCCATGATCCAAGTTGGGTATTTTCAGTTACCCAGCGACTGGGTACTGGGATGGTCCTGGGTGATTCATTCTTAGCGACAGTTGACACATCACAGACCAGACCACCCATCCCCAGTGTTGCCAAGACTGCTTATTATAAGCAACTTTGGGCTTGTTTTTCTGTAAAGTTGCTAACAAATATTGGTAGTCACGGGTCCCGTTTTTTGTTTTTTTTGTGCTTGTTTCTAAAATGTAATTGCTCATTTGGGCTTGTTCCCAGCTTCCCAGATATGTTCTAACGTAGGAGTTTGTCTTGCCTGCTCCCTCTGTCCCTCCCCTTTCCCCATACACACAGGAGACAGCCATTGACTGCGTATTCTAGAGACAGCAGAGTTTTCTCCCACCCACGTCCTGCTTCTAACTGGCTCTGACCCAGATGGGTTAGGATGTTTACGTGAAAATATGTGCAATTGATGGTGGACTTTCGGAGAGTTTTTGAGGAACAAATGCTGGGACAAAGTGGGCGAAATACAGGAACAAAAACCAATCTCATGGATGCAAATTGACAATCTGTACCCTCAGTTTAAAATCCATCCATCCATTATTCTGTTTTTTTCTTTCCGTATGCACCTGACAGAGAAAATGACAAGGACATCTTCCAGCATGTAGTGAAATTTGTGTTTAAAAACTTACTGCCACTTTTTAAAACCCGATGTTTGTGCTCTTGATTTTTTACACCATGAAGATGTACAGTTATTTGAAGAGAGTCGTTCAAAACCTGGAGAAAGTGACTCTGGACATAATGTGAACTAGCTTCACTTTATAAGCACTAGCTAGCAAAGTTAGATTGAAACAATATACTATAAATTATATTTATTAGCTGACACTTTATTTAATCTTACGTTGTTACGTCCGTCTTAGGTGAACCGAACGCAACAAGAAAAGCTATAGATGCTCCCCTCTTTCCCCATTCCCAAGGATGAATATAGCCACAAAGCTGCAGTCTAACAAAAGATCATTTATTGAAAACAATGCATTGTTTTCAATAAACATTAATTTACCAGAGAATACCAGGTCTCAAAATTTTGTTTAGTATTCATGTATATAAACTGCACAGACTGCTGCCATTTCTTACCAAACCCAATATCCACGTTATTACGGTAATTTAAAGATGGTCTGGTTAAAAAGAAAATGATTTTCCTCTTCACCTCTGTTACACAGAATATTATTATTATTGTTAACTATGTTATGGCCCCTGCCATTTCAGTCGGCCGCCCACACACAGGTGTGGCACATTTCATCTGGGAGATTCATCGCTGCGCCCCTGGATGGACTGATTGGTCAGAAATCCTATTTAAAGACTGTGCCTGACACTCAGAGGCTGGAGGCATCCCCACCTATCTTGCGGGATAATGGTATGTCTGTTTGGTGACTTTCTGAAACTTTGAAACTTCTGAGACTTCGTAAATCTGTGCTTATTGACACTAATAGTTCTAAGATATTTAGTCATCTGAAAACCTTTTGATTTAAGTACTTAGTTTTGTTTGTCTATGCTGGACCGCATCTCCACACTTACTTTGGTTCACTCTGGCTTGGTTTTTGGTTGTATAGTCACACATAGGTTTGGGGTGTTGTTTATTGATATGTTTTGTGTTTGGTTAGGGAGGTAGACTTTTATTTGAGATTTAATTTCTTAGAAAGGACGTGGTCTGCATGTTTAGTTTCGTTTTGTTTTACTAATTTCTTTGCTTTATTCAGCACCCCAGTGTCCAGCCTTATTGCTGCTCCTTTTGTTCAAAATGCTTCACATTCATGGCAATAAACCTTACTTACAGCCATTTAAAGCCACTATTTCAGTAATAAAGTTTAACTACGATCAGCCCATTGACACATCAGTCAGTGGAGCGTTTTTCTTGCAGAGGTTGCAGGCAGTTTGTTGCATTTTGAACAGATAGCATCTGGGTGAAAGATGGTCAGTGTTGCTGAAAAACCTCCTTCACTAGCTTCATTTCAGTTGTTTTGATCTTTTTCTCAGAAGCTTTGACTCCTGGTTGTTCTTTTTCAGCGCCGCCTTTACTTCCTTCAGCTGGACCAGGGCGTCTTTGTGATCCTGCTTTTGGACTTGGAGTTTCTTGTTGGCCTTGATCTGTTTGTCTCTTTTTTCAAGGAGCTCTTCTCGATGCTTGACTTTGTCTTGCCACTGTTCTCGTTGACCATCAGCGTCTCCTTGATGTCTCCTTTTTTCTCCTCCAGCTGATGTCCCTTCTTCTGCCCTGAGAGTTTGGAAAACTCCAAGATGCTATTGAGCAGATCCTCTTTCTTCGCCAGCTCATTTTGGAGTTTTTCCATAACATGTTTTTCTTCCTGGGCTCCTCTTCTTTGGAGATGCGTCCACAGTTTGAGCTCATCTCTTTTTGATCTCCTGGGTGATCTGCTTGTCTTATTTTTGGAGGAGATCTTCCATGTGGTGGCAGTAGCTCTCACCCTCTCCGTGTCCTCTCTCTGGGTGGCTCTGCTAAAGGGAGGTGACCTGCTCGACTCTCTTCTCCTCCAGAGCAGAGAGATGGTGGTTAAGAGAGCTGATCTTGTTGTCTCTTAGTTCAACCTCTGTTTTTCTTCTGTAGAGGTCGGCCTTCAGGTTCTTGTTCTGCTGTTTGGTGGCAAACAGCTTCTTCTTCAGACTTTTGATCTCATCCAGATGTTGCTGTCTGTCGTCCTGCCAAGCCACCCTCTCTTTCAGGACCATGATCTTTGCTGCGGTCCGCAGCTTTTTTTTTACTCTCCTGCATCTTCTCCTCCATCTCCAACCTCATCTCTTGCAGCCTGTAGATGCTGACTCTGCTCTCAAGACACGGCTGATGACATACAAAATAATCCAACATGTGGGATAGCTGTGAAAAGGCAACCAGTGAATCCTTGAAGTGACTCATGTTCTTGAGATTTTACTTATATACAAGTTTGACATTCTAGAATGTTGTTGCATGAAAACAGACAAACATTCGACTCTAAATCACATGACCATCAGTCCTGATCTGCTGATGCTGAAACAGCGTCAGAAAGGTAACCATCTAACTGGATGACCACACTGGAGAATGTAGTTTGTGGTGCTGTTAAACTGGACTGAACTAAACACCAAACTGTTGTGTTACTAAACCTAGCCCGTGACTAAAATTGTTTTGTCAGAACATGTCGGTACAACACAATACATTTCTTTTGTACAACAAACCACTTCCTCCACAGTGAAGACACATGCTGAAACAAAAGCTTAATATATTATACAGGGTTTCCCATATAATGTTAATACTATGGCGGTCCGCCAGGGTCTAATTTACTCCGTCATGGTCTCATAACGAATTGGAAATATTTTTGCATGTTTCAAACAACGTTGGACTTGCTTTGTTTTTCCTATTGCACCTGAAAGCATCTCTGCCTCCCTTCCCTGCCAAGCCGCCTCCTCCCAGCTCCCAAATCAGTGTTGCCAAGTCTGCTTATTATAAGTGACTTTGGGCTTGTATTTCTGTAAAGTTGCTGATAAATATTGGCGGGTCACGTTTTCTTTTGGACTTGTTTAATTGTAATTGCTTATTTGGGCTTGTTCCTAGCTCCATAATAAATTGTTATTTTTCTCTCCCCAGAACCTAGGGGGGCTCTATAGTAAGAGTCGCTTGTTTTGGGCTTGTTTTCACAGGCCTGGCTGCTTATTGACTAAAATCTATTTATTGTAGAATGTCTGCAGCCTGAAATTGACGGTACCATGAATGAGAAGTGGTAATGGTAGGGCTAGTGCTAGCGTATACCGTTACCCAGTTTCTCTCACAAGTATGTAAGCCAGCCAGGAGGTAGCCCTCTTATGTAGATTTTCTCTCAATTTATTACATGTCTGTTTTTAATGTAACATTCATTCACAACATGTTTGGAGCAATGTGTATTGTATGTTAGATGTGTGTTGTATTTCTAAGAAATAGAAAAGCCTAATTTCAAATTGTAGGCAGTGTTTATATTTATGTTATAATGAAAGTGATGGTTGGATAATTTTGTGTGTTAGGGTTACCTCACAGATATAATGTTACTGTTGATTAACTTTTTCTAGCCTGCTCTTCTTCTGTAACCTCTTGTCCTTTGAAGGGTTACTGTTAGGGAGGAATTTGTGGTGATGCCGATGAAGAAGAAGAAGTACCAGAGTCCTGCATGTCTTATGCCTGAAGGAGTTTATTTAGGCTCGTGCGAGGAGAACAGAAGATTCGTCATCACAATATAAGTGCATGAGTCCACCTCAATTCTAAGGGATAAACAGTAAACTCAAAGTCTTATACTAAGAGGGTGGACTGAGCCAGGGGAGATGTGTCAATATCTCCTTGGTTATTGTACATAAACACGAAGATGAGGTTCACACCAACTAGGTAATACAAATTGTCAGACAGTGACGGAGGACATTACCATGTAACTCTAGAGGGACCATGGCCACCGTGGGCATAGCATTGACTGACTATAGGGGCTTACGTGATGTTATTGTCACACGATCAGTGACATAATCATGGTTCAGCATCATGGCACAGCAGTGAAGTTCTCCAACCAATTAGTGGACCAGTTTGTACAACGCCTACTCATGACATACACTGAATGTGAACTGCAATGTGACTAGCTGAAGAAATACAACCGACAAAGGGTAATTCTGCAGTCTGGATAAACTGCTGCATTTGTGGGTTGAAACCTAAAATTATGGTAGGGCTATACATTTACCAGCTCCAAAATGAAGTGACGCAGAGGCATTAACACTAGCATTAACACTGGTCATTCAGACATGAATGACCAATGTGTACTCTAGCTCTCACATGTGGGTCAGTCATTCATTCTGACAGATTCTCCTATGTTCTCCTCCAAACACAAATATAGATAAATGTATTTTTCAAGGGGTCAGTATGGCTGACTAATACTGCTCTTTGTTGGAAAGTGTGTTCAGGACAATACTTGAAGGATGAAAATGGTCATAATAAGGCATGTAAACGAGATGGTGGTCTTGTACTGAGGCCTGTAGTAGACTGTGGTCTTGTACTGTCACATAAAGACAGTACCCTGGGTAGTAACGTTAGCAAGTATAAACCATTAAAGCATGCATGGCATAAACACAATGCTAATAAGACACCTGATATATATACATATATACATATGTACATACATATATATATATATATATATATATATATATATTTGTATTAGCACTTCAATGAGAATGGAAATGAAATTAGTTTGGATGGCAATGAAGCATTACATTCGGCTTTTACACATCACAGCCAAACCTAAAATGCAAATAGGCAATCTGTTCTCAATTTCCCGCACTATGACTTCCCAAGTTTCCCTTTTCTAAAATGAATTCAGTGCAACTTGGGTGAAAATGGTTGGAAAATCAACTCAATAAAAAAAGCATTCACACACAGGTAAAGGGCCCCAGCCATGATCTATGACACTGAAATATTTGAAAGTAAAATAAAGGGTTTTGCCCATGCTTACACTGCCAACAAGGATTTGAAGCAACTGTGTGGCTCTGGTGAACATTACAGAGCAAAGCCTGCTGCAGAGAGTGTATGAACGGTGGTTTTGGTTTGAAAAAATCAAAAAAAAATAATAATAATAAAATAAAAATCAATGTGCTTTGATATGAAGCATGACCTGGGCCAGGATACAATATAAAGGAAGTGATCAAATTGTTCCTCTAAAAGTTTCCCTTTGATACACAAGATGCACTTTACTGCACAGTGTCAATGTTTTTAAGGGAGCCAGATTTCTTTCAAAATGTACCTGCTCGGCTTCCAGAGTCCTAAGTCTCTATGTGGTGTCAGAGTTTGGAAAGTACTTATGGAAATCTTTACACTTCTGACAAATGTGTGCAATAATTAAGGCTTGAACCTCTCCACTATTGAACCCCAAGAAAGTCAGGAGTGTTTGCTCAGGTATGTGATGGTTGGCTTTCCCTTACAGGGGGATGAGATCCAGATGTGTGGTGTGTCTGCTGCTTGAATGAAGAAGGTACTCTAGCTCTCACATGTGGGTACGTTATGTCTCACACACTCCAAACGTCTAATAATCAGCTACTCTATAACAGCTGCGAACGCCAAAACAAGCCAGAAAATGGAAAGAATCTGACAATGCCTCTTTTGGCAATTGTGTGAGATCTGTTTTTCAAAAATAAATGTCCATATATCAGCAACTGATATACTGGCATTTAATATGCACAGAAATTTCTACATAACTACTGTTCTGCTTTTATCGAACTCGGTGAAATATCTAATTGACACTTGGATGCTGGTTGGAGTGTCTTTAATTATCTGAAGTTACATGCAATATTGTTCTTGCATAATGCAAGCTCTGTGAACAGTATGAAGAATTAGATTACCATTAAGGGAGAGAAATGCATTTCTAAATATTACCTGAGAGCAGATGTTTATCGAAGCCAACATCCACAGGTTCTGTCTTCCACGCAGTTAGCTGTGACAGTTAGACAATAGACAATTAACAATATACTGCATGATATCACTGTAAGACCTATTGCAAGATAGTGAAAGGTCATTACAAGCTGGAAAAGAAAGGCTGTCTTGATGAGAATGGCCAAGATAAAGGTCAGGTCATGTCATTAATGGTAACTGGTTTCTTATTGTGTGTCTGTGTGTGCATACACGAGGGAGAACAGATGGTTTCAACCAAAGCATTGATACCTTTTAATGAATTTCATCTGAAAGGATTCAGGAAAGCATTGTGTGTACATCCTGGTTATTTGAAATTCAATGTAGAAGAAAGGGAGCCAAGCAAGTGAAAAACATTAATAGCACTTTCACATCCCCTTGATGACCACAAATAAAAGAAAAATAAAGACATGTCAGTTTATGTTGCCTGACATGGAAAAGAAAAATCCACAGCTGGCATGTTTTCTCAGACCTTATTTAGAAGACTCCTAACTTTTGTGCTGTCTTCTTGTTCTACAAAACTATGACTTGACATATTAAAGACATAGGCCAGAATAGTTTATATATTTCTACATAGTTTTCAAAATATGTATTGTATTTTGGGTGATGATTTGTTAACTAATTATTAATTAAACACAAATCTACTAACCTACACACACACACACACACACACACACACACACACACACACACACACAAAAAAACATTTTTATTTATTTTCAGCTTCTGTATGATGTGTAAAAGCAGCTTGGCTCAGTTCTCTTATACTTGTTGGTATACATATAAAATGCCTGTTTTTATGGCATTTATTTATTTTTTGTCCTTTCGCATTATCTAAACCCAGATGCCAAATTGTGAGGATGTTTTGGTTCTCAGGGGACCACACAAAATGAGAACAAAGTATGTTTACCTTCAGCTTTTGGGTCAGTGAGGATCCAGTATATTGTGGATGATCACAGAGGAAAGAATGCATCAGAGCTTTGTCATTTATCACCAGAGCACTAACAACTCTTTAGCTGAAATAGCTTAATGGCTCAATTATTTTAGCAAAATTGGCACCACATGTTTAAAGTGTGGCTACACTGATTCCAAGGCATCAGCTTTGCTCAAATAAATGTCCTTTAAACAAATAATCATGGATATGTGCATTGCCAAAGATATATATGAGAATATAACTGCTCCACAGTACATAAAGTATATACTGTATTACAGTGGAAAGGAGAAAAAAAATAGGTTGTCTGTGTTTTTATCTCTGTTGCAGACGCTTCAGGTGGCACTAGGAATTTGGAGAAAGAAGAATAAGTGTCTCTTTGCTTTAATTTGACTCCCTCAAAAAAAAAAAGGCACACACATACACAAATCAATCTCCTCTATTGAGATGTAGGATGAATGCTGTGTTAGCCTTGAATCAAGATTTTCAAAGTAGGTGAAAAGGTTTGGGTGTGAAAGGGTGTTTGCCTTTCCACATTTATTTTGTGATGAAACAGTGACCCCTGCAGGAGACATTCTGTTATTAACAAACATGCAGCAAACCAATTATTTTGCTCCATTTTAAAAGTTCAGGCTTTAATGAAACATAATAGTATTGAATATTGATGCCACAACACATTCCAGTCTGGCTACAAGTAAAATGGCAACTGGCACAGAATGGCATACAAGCATATCACATATACGTCATATGTTTTTTACAGCAAGTAAAAATGTGTGTCAATTCATTTCACTGGTCATAAACCCTTCCACTTATATTTAAATCTGATGCTGTAGTAACAAAAAATATAAGAATGTGGCATCTAATCACTGTCACTATCACTTTCCACAGCATACAATGAGGAACAGCAGGATTTCTCCTGATACCTATGGCGTTATATTAAAAACTTTACATGGGATAGCTGTAGAGATTTTTTTTGTATTGTATGTTAAATGAGATAAAAAGTATATAAATTAATAAAGCATGGAATAGTTATATAGACAAAAATATGTATGCTTCAATGGCTGCAGATCATTGCAGGTGTTTTGAAGACTTGCCTGGCCTTCACCAATGCCTGGCCATTAAAATGCACTAATATAGTTAACTAACAATCAAGTTTACATAGCTAAAATGTGCTAATATTATACCACCCTAAGTGAAGCTGATTATGGTTGAGAGTGAGCCTGTCTGGTTAGATTGGTATTTGTAGTGGCGAGCACAGAGCGGGGATTAAGGTAAACTAACAGGAAGTCATTGCTCATTTGACCAATCACATCAAGAACAGTGGAGCAGGACGGAGTCCACCGAGAGGAGCTGGAGAGACTCTTTCTCTCGGTACACTAGCATCTACTGTGTCTGTAGCTACGTTAGCTCTGGCTTTAAGTTCACCTATTTGACAAACCTTCGTATAGCCAGCGGGACGCACAAAACACTGGAGGTCTGCCATTTTCACCGCGACACAGACGAGGAGAGCAGCCGGCGGACTAAGTAACATTTCGGGGGGAAGATATTGGTGGAGATGTGTAATAAGCTACACTGGACATCAAGCACTTACCTGGCCAGTCTATCGACTGACAGCTGTCACCTAGCTGCGTAGCTAGCTAGGTGAGCTAACTGCTAACAAGTGTTTTTCGGACTAATAGCCTGGCTATTTTTTCCAGCCAGTGCTGGTCTTAGTTTAGAGTGGAAACCGGCGACTTGTCAACAGCATTTGACTCCGCCTGCTGTTGAAAGCATGAGTTAGCCGTGGAGTGTCGGGCAGCAGGAATATTTTGAGGTTCAGCTAGTTTAGCTAGCGTTTAGCTTGAAGCTAGCTAGCTGCATTCATTCAATTACAGAAAAACTACTGCATCGTTATCACCTGCGCCTCGGCTAAAAGGGACTGATAAATCTACCCATACTGGTTGTTACGACACAGATACGTTAAGGACTTGTTCGTGCTTCGGATAACATCTGGAGAAATGAAGAAATTTTTCGATTCTCGCCGGGACTTTGCGGGCTCTGGGCCTGGTTCCGGAGCCGGTGGAGGAAGCGCTGGTTCCGGTGGCGGCGGCAGCTTCATCGGACGGGTCTTCAGCATTGGACGATATCAAGTGACCGTCGAGGAAATTGTTGCCGAAGGTGAACTACGTGGCTTTCCCTTGTGTGGATTACATACCATGTCACACAAACACTTTTAACATGAACCACAACCTGAACTGTTGTTAGGTGGGCAGTCATGAAACATTAGTTAAATGAGTGGGGCCTGCCTTTGTTTTGTTTTTGGCCCAGCTAAAATTATTATTACCAGCATGATGACATGGAATCACCTTTATGAGGTTATTGTTATGCACAAGGTTAAAATAGTTACAGTATCAGCTCTGACCAGTCCAGGCATAAATATTGGTCAGGTAGCCTTTCTCTTGTGGCCTGAACTTGCTATTTCACAGTAATGGTCATTGCAGTGAGAAAAGGTGGATTAAGTTCAAAATTCAAACTGGGTAGAGGATTTGCTGTACAGTTTTGTTGCATGTTAAGATTGCATTTGCTTGACGTTACTGGATTGTTCACTTTGAATGCAGGGAGGAACATGGTATACTGGATTTTCTACTGTATTGTAAAAGAGCAACGCCAAGCTGAGTCATCTCTCTTGATGTTTGCAGAGGGAGTGACAAATTTCAAACATAGATTTCAACAGTTTAGATGAACAGATGAGGTTAGAGGGATTGTTATTAAGTTGTGCTACTTGTACCTCTTGACTAGGTCGGTCTTTGATACCAAACTTCATGTGGTGTTGTACCATAGTAGTTATCCCTGGCAGGATGTGTGTCCCATCAATCCACCCTTAATGCCAGTGGGACCAGTGACACACATCTTACCGATTTTGGTAAATAGGATATTGATTTTGACACATGTACTGACAGAAAGCATGGTTTATGAAAAAGTATCGACTTAGCAGTACACTATAGTATAGTCGACTTACTGTATTGTGGAGACATTATTGCTTTATGAGGGAATATACATGACTGCTTTGGTTTTTCAGTACACATTCAGGATACAGGGCAAGGGAGAAAGTTCAGTGACACCTGTAGTGTAATAAAGGCATTCATTTTGATAGATAATGTGTTACTTTGTACCTACTTTGGCAGGTAGTGTGTCCCGGGGCCAACAACTTTCTACATTAGAACAATTTTACATGTCTGTTAGCTGCGTTAGTCAAAATCACTGAGTTGTAGGAAACTGATTATAACTTTTAAAGTAGTCTCTACGAGAATACTCTTAAAAAGGCTTTGAGAAAGGTTTTCCCATTTGTCTTTGCAATGACAGTCTGCCATGCTGTGTTAGCTTAGAGGACCAGTTACTAAATAATAGATGAAAAAAGGCTGATTAATTTATCACTACTATAGATGGCCACCATCTGTTTGCTCTGGCTTTATGAATGAGTTACACCTCTAACTTCAGTCCTACTTTGCGCTCAGATAGCAGTGGAAACTTTGTGGGAAATTTGTTCTCTTCTGTGAACATATTTTAGTTTCAGTTTTGGAAAAAGTTTGGAGTTGATGCAAACTTTAACATGAAAGAAGCACATTTCAAGTTGATAAAAATGATCATTTCTCCATGATGATTTGTTTTTCTCCCAATACTTGTTGAAAATATTTCTTGCAGATCACATTTTTCTTGCTGTAGACAAACTGCTTGCATTGTCAGTTCCCTTTATGTAAGTTTAAGCTGATGGCTTTGGTTTGTTATAGTCTGGGCCATTAGTTTTGTTACCTGTTTTTTGGAAATTATGTTGTCCTAGTTGAAATCTGCTTCCCTTAGATGCAGTACACTTTTTATAGTATACCAATAAAAGCAGTCAGAGGAATATAACACTCTTATTTTGTGTAGCTTAAGGCAGAGAAATGTGTAATTTTTTATGGTAGTAACTTTTATGGAAGACATTTTGGTCTACAATATATGTCTGTGATTTGCTCTTAATCACGTGTCCCAGGATTTACAGAGACGCACCTTTCCTGTCATTACTATCAACATTATCTGTCCTGCGGTGTCGATATAGAGTTACTGGTGGTAACATTAGTATACCCAGTTCCTGCTGTTACATTGGCGTGAGTCATTCTCTGCTTTGAAAACCAAAAGCATCCCGTTTGCTTTGTGAAAAAAACAACGTTCTCATCTAAGACTTTGCTAATTTTGTCTTGAGCAGTTCCCATTTCTATTGCATCCTTCGCAGCGCTATGTCGTGTGTTTTTGAAAACACCACAGTAGTAGTGAGAACACGTGTTGTGCGTTAATCTAAAGCCTCGGTGGCAGTCCTTATGTAAGTTCCATCGCACTGAGGACAAACTGACTGAACATGACGAGCACTGCTCCTTTCATGGGAACGGCTGAAGATGTCATTTTTTGTGCGTTTACTTGTGTATGTATGCACAAGTTCGAGTGGTATAATCCTGACAGTCAGTCACGTCAAGTGGCAGTGGCTATTTGTAGCAGTACTTAGAGTTATTTGGTCACACTGTCACTGAGAATTTCGACCACTGCTAAATGTTGCTTAAGAAGTGCTGCTAATCCTTGTATTTTCTTACAGGCGTCTCAGATTAGACTGTGCAAGACAGCAATGGCTCAGCTGTCTTTAGTCTGAGGGACCACACACACGAGGCTCACCTCTGCTCTGAATTCTGATTCAGGCCTCAGTTGGTTCTGTTCGCAATAACAGCACTAATTACTCAGACAATTTATGCTTTATTTTTGTCCAGTTCCTTTATTATGGCTTCAATATTTTTGCAGCTAACTGTGAATTTATTGAATGAATAATGAGAACAGCGAAACTGAAACGGTGAAACCCACTCTGTCCCTTACAAGGCTGACTCTTTCATTTTTTCATAAGTAGTCTGAACTGATTGTATTTGGTGGACTTTTTAGGCAGTCCTTAATGCTGTTGCCTTCTGTTCCTTTTCTCTGACAGCTCAGCACGCAGTAATGTAGCCCCAGGCGGTTCTTATCAAACGTCATCCAGTGCCACCACATGGAACTGGCCTTGGCTTACTGATGCCAACTTGATGAGTCAGCCCGGTGCATGGCATTAACGCAAACTGCGAGACACAGACAGTGAACAGAAAAGCTGCAGTAAAAACAAAATTCTGACCTTTACAGTGAAAGCTGCTACATATATAATGTGATCTTAAGTTCAAAAGGTTGTTTCATTGTGGCCAAATTATTTGATCTGTATGGATGGTGGTTCCCTTGGTTTCTTTGGATGTGCATATTTCTTGTGTTTTTTTTCCTTTGGGTCAGCATCCCTGTGACCGAAGGTGGGATGATGAATTCTCTCACTTCCCCTATCTTGTGTCAGTTTAGTCTTTTACCCCACAGCACAACTGCTGACTCACATAGTACTGTTCCAAGCTCTTCTTACCAATGGGGCAGTCAGCTATCCGGCATTCCCGTTAAGCCCTCCTTTCCTTACCTTTCATTTAATATAATAACATAAAATACATGGATCTGCATTATTCACCGCCATTATTAGTTTTCTGATTTGTCAGGATCAGAGCACACTGAGTGAAGATTTTGCTTCAACATGCTTTAATTAGTTTATGACACCAATTGCTTCTTATGTATGATGTTGCTGTTATAGCTAAAATCCAATCCTTTCTCTATGGCTTTATTTTCAGGAGGTTTTGCTATAGTATTTTTGGTGCGGACCCATCAAGGCCTACGTTGTGCACTGAAAAGAATGTATGTCAACAATGAACATGACCTGCAGGTCTGCAAACTTGAGATACAGATTATGGTGAGTATTTTTTATTTTTTTTTTACTTTCTGATTTGACATTTATATATTTGCTTTAATTTCTTTACTTATTTTCTTACTTTGTGGTCACTGAATGTTTTAAATCCTAAGTGCATCAAGTACAAATTGAAGTTATCGGCAAAATATGTTTTGACCCAGGATTAATGGTGATAGCAGAAGTCCATTTTAACTCATGGTTTTCTTGTTAGAAATGTTAAATTTAATACTCACTTGACTGTTTATTTCCGTGACTGAATCCCCTGACTGTAACTGAAACTAACCAGTTCCTGTAGCCACACCCTGCCGTGACTATCAGTGGATGGTTATTATCATTACGTACAGACCTTGAGCAGATAAAAATTGACTCAATACTTACAAATCTAGATAATTTTGTAATTTACTTAGACAGAGGTTTCAGAGTCCTAAGACATTTGGTTCTGATGTTCATTTTACTTTGTCTGTTTGTTTACACAGAGGGACCTAGTGGGTAACAAAAACATTGTTGGTTTCCTGGACTCCAGCATAGCTGCTGTTGGAGCTGGTGATGTGTGGGAAGTCCTAATCTTAATGGACTTCTGTCGAGGTAAATAGGTCCACCCTCCCAAAGCTTTTCTGTCTCTGCTGATTTCAAAGCACCATTACCCTGGGCTCCTCACAACATCCTGTTCTGGCTGAAGGCAAATATTCATCTGATAGCTGTCAATAGAACGTCTGTTTCAGTCTGAACTGAGCTGAGTTATTTATAGAAAGTTCAAATATTAACTTGGAATTGTTGAAGCATCTGTAGAGTTGAAAAAGCAGAAAGAACATTTCTTTTTTGTAAACCTCTAAAACACTATAGCTTTTTAAAGCTATAAACAGCACCACTGATAATGTGGTGTTATAGTAATATAGAAAGAAATGTACTTTATTGTCCTCATGTTTGTGTAACTGGCTGTGAAACAGTTAATGTCACCTCTTTCAAAATGTAAGTCTGTGCTTTTGTATTTGTTGTAAATGTAGATTTTAGACCATTTGAGAAATTGTACACAACTCCTGTTATAACTTCTTATAGGATGGTATTGTATACCTCACAGATTCGATAACTATAAATTAATTAAAAAATTAAATACAAATTAGGGTTCTCATTTAATTAAAATATTTATTTGTGATGGTTGATTATTTAACTGTTGATTAACTGCAATGTCACATTTTATTATCTGTCCTAAATGTACCTGAAAGAAATACTTTTAAGTTTTTAATTAACATGGTAGTTGACATATCAGCAAATGTAAGTTGTTATTATTGCAACAGTCCAAAATAATGACAAATACTATCCAGAATAACATTAAAAGCAGTGGTGTATAGGAATATGTGTTTGACAGCAGTCACTGGATAGGGGAAGTGTTTGTTGGTTGTTAGCTAGCCTCTTACCAACTCTAATTGATCAAATTGTTCTGTATAGGTGGGCAGGTAGTAAACCTAATGAACCAGCGGTTACAGACGGGCTTCACTGAGGCAGAGGTCTTACAGATCTTTTGTGATACGTGCGAGGCGGTTGCTCGACTCCACCAGTGCAAAACTCCAATCGTCCATCGAGATCTCAAGGCAAGCAAAATCCTAATATGCCCATAGCACATGCTGTATGAGGCCAGTGTATTAATGACGTCAGTAATATTTTACAAGTTTATTTATTGTGACACTGTATTATTACTTCTGTCAAGACTCACCCAGTCTTTCTCGCGTAGGTGGAAAATATTCTTCTACACGACCGGGGACACTACGTTCTCTGTGATTTTGGCAGCGCCACCAACAGATTCCAAAACCCTCAGACAGAGGGGGTGGCCATCGTAGAGGAAGAAATCAAAAAGTGATTTAATTTTTAATCCTGAGTATCTTATAGTGTCTACACTTCCACAAACTAAAGTTGAGATCCTAATATTGTGCTCTTACCTTCAGATACACTACTTTGTCATACCGTGCTCCAGAGATGGTCAACCTCTATGGAGGGAAAGTCATCACAACAAAGGCAGACATTTGGGTGAGACTAAGATGACAGTGAGATCAGATAAATTCATTGTGCATTAGTAAATATTGATATCCTGGATTCAAAGTTACAGCTGTGTAATGTATATTGATTTTATTGTTTGTATAGGCAATGGGTTGTCTGCTCTATAAGCTGTGTTACTTCACGCTTCCTTTTGGTGAAAGCCAAGTGGCTATATGTGACGGCAGTTTTACAATACCGGACAATTCCCGCTACTCCCAAGAAATGCACTGTCTCATTAGTGAGTATACTTGTTCCTGAAGTTCTACTCGCTCTCCCATTTTCTCCAAGCACATTGTGAGTGCGCTTAGGTTTAAATGTAAATATTCATGTGTCTGTGAGTCATGTGTGTTTGTTAACATCCCAGGATACATGCTGGAACCTGACCCGGATAAGAGGCCAGACATCTACCAAGTATCCTACTTTGCCTTTAAACTGGCTCGACGAGAGTGTTCAGTCCCAAATCTACATGTAAGTTGACATGGCCAGAGTAATTAAATGAATATTAGAGGAGATGATATGTTGGTGTTAGCTGTTAATAGGTGAATTTATTCTTCTTTTAACAGAACTTGCTGTGTGTCTCATGTACAGTGATTTCATTTGTCAGAGAAAATGTATTCTAGGACATTATTGGAGAGCAGCTTTTGTTTGTAGCTTTCGTGGCAGGCTCCAAGTAATATTAAAATGGGCAAGAATGATGCATTCATGAAAGTTGACGACGTCTTCTTGATTGCTTGCTGATGTAAGAAACTGAAGATATCTGGTTTGATTGTCTCTGATAAATTGTCTTACTGATGTAGAATTCGCCCATTCCTGCAAAACTTCCTGAGCCTATCAGAGCCAGTGAAGCAGTGGCCAAAAAGAGTCAAACCAAAGCCAGGTGAGTGGGAAGCAAGGCATTTGAGTTTTATTATTATAATAAGAAACTTTATCATTACTCAGTTCTCTCTTGTCCTCCCATCAGGCTCACGGACCCGATTCCTACCATGGAAACCTCAATTGCACCTCGGCAACGGCCCAAAGCTGGCCAGGCTCAGCCACAGCCCATATCAGGCATTCTTCCCATCCAGCCAGCTCTCACCCCTCGCAAGAGGCCTAATGTGGCCACTGGAACACCTCAGGCCATAGGTACAACGTGATTTCTCTGTATATCGTTTTTAAGACGTCTGGTGATAAAAACCTACATCTGTGGGCCATGTACTGCCAGTGATTGAGTTAGCTCTGTCTTAAAAGGCTTTTAATTGTCTTTTTCTGAGACCTTTGACAGGGCCATTGATCTGTTTCCAAAGTCAGAATAGACGGTGGCAGGATGTCACATTAATTACACAAGTATGCTGTCACATGTTTTATGTGTATTTTCAATAGACTCATTGTTTGAGGATTGTCTAAATTTGGCCAAATGTTCTGTATTGGTCTAATTCTTCCTAGAAATTAAGTAAGAAAATTAGAGGTTGAGGATGAGAGTGTAAGTATGGTCTTGTACAGAGAGTGTTATGGGCAATTATGGGTTGTTTGCAGCCATGCTGTAATTCGGGCAGCAAGCGCATCCATTGATTCAGAAGAGCTCATTGGCTTTTGTGAGTCAGTAACTATGATTGGCTGTTCTGAGTCAGTGAACTATAAAAGTGTTTCATTAGTCCTGATTAACCCAGCAGTAGCTTTTGAAGACTCTTGCAACTTGTTTTGCTGCTATAACCAGAACATATATATATAGGAGACATTATGATCTCACTGTGTTCATAAAGTTTTAGTTGGTGAAGGATAAGATGCTACATTCTTCTTATTCTTCACATCTTTCTCACTTCAGGTGCTGGTATCAGTGTTCCACCTTCAGCTGCAGCTACTGTCCAACCTGCTCAACAGGCTCCTGCTGCACAAGCTGCACCACAGCCAGCACAGACGGCCAACATGCAGCCACAGGCTACACCTCAGCATCATCAGCAGCTCCTCCTGAAGCAGCAGCAAGCCTCAGCCTTCTTAAGCCCACAGAGTAACCAGCAGGTAGGAATCCTGCAGTAATGAGAAGGGAAACACAGTTGATATCTGTGTGCTGCTGCATTTTTTGGTTGTTCAACTACTCTTGCATTCTTTGGGAGGCTGGTAGAGTAAAGTTCAGTAGGTAGACTAACTTGTCCACAAACCAGATAGTGTCTCTGTCCCCTGTACATGCCACATTCCAAAGTGTCCTTGAATAAGACACTGATCTCCCAGTTGCTCGTCGGTGTGTCAGTGTTTGTGTGCTTGTTTAGTGGCTGTAAAGTGCTTTGAGTACCATTATGTAGAAAAGTGCTATTAAAATGCAAGACCTGCCATTACCAGTTACTATTTAGCATTTACCACCTAAACCTACAAACATGTCCGTTATCTGGTTCATTTGTTTGCCAATGCTAGCTTGTTGTTTAATGTTTTCAGTGTAATTATCCATTCAGCCTGTTTCGTGTTTTCACAGTCGAGTGTGAATTGAGTGTGAGTGTATTCTGTGAAGTCAAAACTTCTTTCTCTTGTCCCTGTATTGTGTGCTCATGCTGGTAAAGAAATAAGTTATTGGAGAATAATTCTGTTGTTGCACAAGAGCAATAAAGCGGGATAAATTTTAATTTCAGCTGCGAGAGAGTTTGAAATGGAGCCTTACTCATGATTGGCTCTGTGGTATTCCTATGTAGCATCAGCTGGTACAGAAACTCCACCACCAACAGCAGCAACAACACCAAACGCCTTTGCAAGCAACCACTCAGGTGCAGTCCAAAGCTAAACCTGTTGTTCTGCAGCAGCAGCAGCAGCAGCAGCAGCAACATGTAGCCCATGAAACAGCAGCTCTGCATCTCACACCCATCCCTGAGTCTGCAGTCATTGGTCATGCATCTGACCCAGAGGTTGTGGTAACATCCTACTCCTGCTGCTGTCTGCTACTCTTTGGGTCGGGGCTGACTATTAGCTCGTTTCTAATCAATCACGCCGATATTTTTACTCTTCCTTACGTCTTGGATAACCCAATACAGGAATGGGTTCAGAATAAATATATGTTGTATTTTTTACAAAGTGTACAAATCATTCAACTGATTTCTGTTCTCCTGTCTTCTACCGTGTCCATTTTCAGGGAACTCTCTAGCCTTGACGTGCATCAGTTTCTGTCAGCTTCTTTACTTTTTTACTTCCTTTCTTTTTCCATCAACTGATTTTTGTGATTTCATTGTGCTGTGGTTCTGGGGGAGCATCTTCTTTGAATTAATTATCTTGTTTTTGTGTTCTTACTTTGTCTTATGTTTGGGGACTGATTGATTGTTTATTCAAAGATAGGTAATAAAGACAATGTGCATTTAGCCTGTAACATTAATGTTCCCTAATGTCCACTTCCGCATCTTTTGTTTCAGGCGGCTGGCAGAGGAATTCACAAAGTCGGCTCCCTGACACCCCCCTCATCACCAAAGATGGCCCCTAAAAGCGGCCACAGACGCATCCTGAGCGATGTCACCCACAGTGCCGTATTTGGGGTTCCAGTTAGCAAGTCCACCCAGCTGCTTCAGGCAGCCGCAGCTGAGGCCAGCCTGAACAAGTCTAAGTAAGCAGAATTAACTCCTTTCCGTGATCTGAGGATGAACTGTCCTTTCATGGCACTGAGTGAAGCTGGAAGGCCTATAGACAGTCTATTCATATGATGGCACCCAGAAGGAGGATAAACTGCTCTTCTACATCCTAAAGAGTCAGGCTTAAGAAGAATCCCCCAATTCAGTCTTTAAATAACTCCCTTCTATTTGAATATATTAGTATATCACAGACTCAACAGCTTTTATCTGATTTCACGTGTTTATGTTTGCACATCTTTCTGTTGCAGATCAGCCAGCACTACTCCTTCTGGCTCCCCCTGCTCATCCCAACAGAGTGTTTATCATCCAGGTGAAGTTGATGCCCGATCAGTTTCCGCTTCATCCAACTCTCAGCCCAGCTGGAACCCCTTTGGAGATGATAACTTTGCCAAGCTGACAGCCGAGGAACTGCTCAACAAAGACTTTGCAAAGTTGGCTGAGAGTATGTCCACCATGTTTACTGCATGTGCACATAGTATTGTTAAATAAATGTATGATTTCAGTAATTGCTCATCTGTTTTATTTTTTGTATGTGTGCAGGTGCTGCGGTAGGAGAGAAGGTCTCAGGCTCCAGTGAAAATCTTATTCCGGGGCTTAATTCTTTTCCAGGTAGGGCTTTGATTAATTCTCAGTGTGCTGTCTGGTACTGCACAGGAGGCTTCTCTTACAGGGATACTGTATCAGTTATCAAATGGATATTTCCCTCTGGGCTTTTTTTAATTTTATTATTTTTCATACTGAGAGAGGTGGAGTCATATCATTTCTATGTGGTACTATTCGTTAGCTTACATGTCCTCTATCCTCTAGTCCTATATCTGCTTTTTTCTCTTCATGCTCTTACATTCCTCCGTTTGTTTTCTTCCATTTTCATTCATTCAAAAACATTAAGCCGAAAGACCTGCAGACACCACGAGTGCAGGTTCAGCATTGTTGACTGGCCCGGACCCCTTTAATACCCTCTCACTCTCTGACACATCAGGTAATTTTCTTGTCACATCTTGACACAGAGCGAGACGCACCGTTGAGTAATTTCTTTATTTGCTGTGGTACTTTCCTGGATATCACACTACCCACAGGTTTGTTTGTAGGTGCTAGTTTCGTGGTTTGGATTTGTACACAGCCCTAGCTTGTTGACATAGCAGCCTCACAGTGGCTTCTTGTCACCGTCCATGAATAGACACCGTAGCTAGATCGCATCTCATTTGCAGATCTGTGCTTTTGCTGTTGCCTGGTAACGGGAAGGACAAATTCTCCTTTGTTAATTGGATTGCCGTACTGCTGGAGGAGCCTGCTTAGTAAGAACCACTAAGAACAAGACAAAGCTAAGCCGTCTGGCTTGTTAAAATGACAACCCAGTATTTTATGCTCTTCTCAGTTTACCGTTTTAAAAGTGAATGTTTCATAGGTGTGTAACCTCCTTTGTGTAGTTTCTAATTAAGGCCTGAAATCAGCAAATAAAACTGTTGAGGCTACTACAGAACAAGGGTGTGGTTAATCTTCTCTACACAGACTGAGCTGTGTCTTTGACTTGGTCACTCAGAAAGGATGTATACAATCTATCTGCTGAAGAATGGGAGTCCTGTCTGAGTCACATTTACGATGAGGGCAACCCTGTCTGAATTAAGTAAATCACAGCACACTGTATTTAATTTAATAGTACACATGTTCGCTGTCGATGGTGGGAATTAGCTTTTTTCACATTAGCCATTTGTGGAAAGCCGTTCATCAGTGTTGGCCTCTTTCCTGTAGTGAAGGGGGCAAAAGGTCACATCTGCTGTGCCATTTACTGAGCCAACACATTCCTTCTCTAAGACCCCCAACCCCATTTTCTTCATAGCAGTTTCCTGTAAGTATGAGCTGCACAAAAAAGTCAATAGTTTCATGCATGGAGTGCATTTCAACTTAATTAAATGAGTAGTTTAAAAATAATAATAATAACAGAGGAGTATAATTTTATGAAATATAACTCCAAAAATGAGTGGAAAAGGTTATAGACAGTGACTGCTTCACTGATTGCTGTGACATGAGTCAGTGTTGAAATGTATGTGACTGTGGTGGATAAGACTAACAGTTCAAGGAGTTAATATATAATCATATTGTGGTTTCACTGATGTTGAAAGCAACTCGATTGTTGAGTCGTGTGAATTGAAGTGTTTTTTTTTTGCCTGCTGAACATATTCTGTCCCTAAAATAACAAATATAGCAACTAAGTGTTTATTATACTCTGAATATCACTAACCTGTAAGTATCCTTGTTTGTTTTTGTCACTCTGCATCTTTGCCAAAACAAAACCTGTCTCTCTCTTTAGTATTCCTTTTCTTTATATGCAAAATCCTTCCTCATTGGCTTCTTTCTCTCTGTTGCCATGTATCCATTACTTCTCTCCATCTTCTTTCTCTTGGTTGCTCACAGTGAAGCTAATCGAGGGATTGAAGTCCCCTGAAACTTCTCTGATGCTGCCTGACCTCTTAACCCTGGCTGACCCCTTCAATGTTTCTGCAGAGAGCTCCACCAATGGTACCAGCTCTCTTCTTGTCCCCTGCCATGCCCCCAAAACTCCCCATCTGCTGTGCATGTGTCTTCCTTCTCCCCTTTTCCTCTCACTGTGTCGAAAAGTCAGAAAACTCTGACTGGGAGAGGAGCAAAAAAGCTCTTCATCGTTTTTAGCCCTACAAAAGCAGTATATGTTTAATTTCAATACTAATATTTTCTGTGTGTTACTTTTTCCCTCCACTTGCTGTCTTTTCTGTGTAGCAAAGGCAGAGGCGTGCGTGGATTCACTGATTCCTGGTCTGGAAATTCTTCAGGCCCAGCGACATTCAGGCCAGCCAGAGCTCATCCCTGCCAGCATGCCAGGTTAGCATCCTGGACCATTGTAGGGAATTTAATCATCAAAAGTGGGAGAAAAAAGAGCGACCCGAGAAGATGTGTGCTTCGTAAAATGCTATGTGAAAGCACCTCATCATAAAAATTCAGCTGGCTTTCCAACCTCTAAATAATGAGACAGCAATGTTGGTATTTGGACTATTACCGTGAGCTGTCTGATTGTTGGTTGGTGTTCAGTGCCTGGGAGTTGTCATTGTGTCCTTATCTGTTGATTTTCAGACAAGAGCTCAACAAAGACTCCCTAGAGCAGATGCTGAGGGCTAGTATGGCAGCGTTTCTTTCCAGACATAGATTCGCAATCACGTCATTCTCTTGCTGGGTGTAACCTTTTATAGATAAAAAAAATACAGCTGCATTTCTGGTTACAATCACCACATTTATGTCAACAATATATTTGCTGACTAATGGCAAAGTATAGTCAACAACATCTTTCTAGGTCTACGCTGCAAAGATTTAGTGATGATCATCAGGTAAAAACTCGGTTCACTCATAGATTTTATATTAAAATATGTTTATACGAAAACATGTTTGAATAAAAGATCAGTGGTGGAATTAATTGTTATGGGACAGTGGTGGTAAATTAGTTTGAATTTAAATTTGTTGGTGAATTAATTGAAAAAAATAATTCTTTCCAGGCCTAGTTGTGATTACCTTTATTTTGACTTTTAACTCTGACTAGACCAGCTGTTTTAATGTAGTGTAACTGTATTGAACAAAAAATTCTCCCACATTATTACATGTTCTGTGCTGATCAATATATGTAAGCTATTGCCAACATGCAGATTTTGTCGTATCAGTGAACTGTCTTACTAACAAAATGCATTTTCCTCCACTGCTTAGACTAACACTCTTATCTGGCTTTGCTTCCGCCTTCCCCAGACTCTCTCACTGGGGAGGACTCTCTGCTGGGTTGTGATCTCTTATCTCATGCTTCTCCTGGAAATCAGTCTGTTTCTGCTCTCCCTTCCTCCTCCTGCTCCTCCGCTCCTCCTGGCTCTGGCTCTGGGTCCTGTCTGGAGGAGCTGCCACCTGCTTCTGGTAAGACCTCCGCTTTGCAGCTAGCCTTATGAGTGCTGGGAGCCAGACATAAAACAGATCGGCCACAAAACAGGAGCGCCTGTTCAAGCAGGGAAATCACAAATGTTTACATGTTATACGGAAATTGAAGTAGACACTAAATGATATCCTCAACAGACCCTTGACTCATTTGTAGAAGAGCCAAAGCTACTTGAATTGAATGGCTTTTAAACGGTGTTACTGCCCTGGCTCCGTCTATCTTAAATCTACTCGCATCCTCTTTTCTTTTTATCTTTTTTCTTTGGCTGAATTACCTTCTTCCCCTCCTTCCATCATTACTTCACTTCCTCTTCCTTCACCGCAGACTCTGCTTTCCTCATGTCGTGTGGGGAGAAGGGCAATGGTGACGAGTTTGACCCTATTCCCGTGCTCATCTCCAAAAACTCAAACCAAGGTAAGGGGAACAGAATTCAAAGATGAGCACTCACACATGCTGAAGCCCAGACTCTGAGCCACAAAGATGAATCACCCAGCCCCTAGTTCAGTCACAATAGCTCCTTCCTGTGATCGCTGATGTGAGAAGTCTTGTATGGGTGTGCTTGTCACATTAAGGCTTTTTATCCCATCAAGCTCTCACATTAGTTATTTTTTTCTCCTAATGTTATACTGGCAGCGCCTCTGCATCTTGCAGGTGTTTGGCTCTTGTTAGTTTATCATGAAAGTCTCCTCATGTTAGAATGGCATTTCCTTACTCCCCCCGTAATGATGCAGCTGTATAAAAATGATCCCAGCTCACTCTCTGCTTGTTTCTCTTTCTGCCCCTGTTCATGCATCTCTCTGCTCTGCCATCATTTTCCCTCATCATCTCCTCGCTCCTAATTTCTCCACACAACTCCTTTTTAATACGACTTATTCTTTTGCTTGTCTTTCACATTCTCCCTCGGCTCCTCCATGTCCATCTCTGTCTCTGTCTCTTTCTTTCTGGCACGTTTCAGGTGGTCACTCGCGCAGCAACAGTGGCAGTTCAGAGTCCAGCATCCCCAACTTGGCCCGCTCCCTTCTGCTGGTGGATCAGCTCATCGACCTCTAGAGGGGGTGGGAGAGGTCGAAGGGGCAGTGTGCAATCCTAACAAAGGGAGGGGGAGGAGGGTGGGGGATAGAGAGGGTCGGGCAGAGGCTCTTACTGTAGCACCTTATGAAGTGAGGGGAGCCAGCATAGATTGGTTGAGTGGAACCTTTCTCTTTATGTGCCTCCTTGGCCTCAACTCCATCTCTAGTTGCCTGATAAGCTGGTTTCATATATCTCTGCTGGCTGTTGACATCCCCCACGCTGGTAAAATCCATTCATTAATGCCTGACCATATCGTCTGCTTCTGTCCTGGCTACACCATGGTCTTCTTCATGCTTTTCTCATATTTGCATCAGTATCCCTCATTGAGTGCACGGCCATGGTGATCTGCCCTCATTGTGCGCACATGTTGGAAACTGCTTGATCACAGCTACATTGTGTTCACTTTGTGTGCTTGTTCAGGGTTGAAGCTGTATTGAAACAAGCCACCTTCAGACACAGCCATGTGCGTCAGGGGTCTGAGTAAAGAGTGAGGACTGATACTGCTGTCGACCTCCTGGATAATTTCATGCACTTTCCCTTGAAAGCTTTGAACTAGTGACCAAACAAAGATGCAACTGAATGAATTGACGAGAGCTGTGCTGCTGAGCTCCTGATGTGGAGAATTGGGCTGCCTCATTCAAACATTTTCTGTGGATATGATTGCAGCGCACATAATCTGCCCTATTTTAGGAGGTTGGATCTCTTCAAACAAAAATCAGTAAACCCTGTTTTTAATTTGACTAAAATAACTGTATACTATCAACCTTCTCTAAATGTTAAGTAGGGTGTTATTTAGTATAAAGCTGTAAGTCGTGACAATGTTTTGAAATCCTCAAAGTGGTGAAGTCAGTGGGCTCTATTGTCACAGCAACACGCTTTCATTGTCAGCATTATCTATAGCCCCCCTGTAAGACTATTAATGAAGTGCGTTCATTTTGTAAGTACATCTTTTTATGCTTAGGGGCATTAACTCATCCTCACATCTTTGACCTGTTGTCAAGATAAGCACAGCAGAAATATAAGAGAATGAAATCACTGGACCTGTAGCAATGCCAAAGCAAAAGGTAATTTTATACTCATACTATGTTTGTCATGTATTGATCTGGTCTCAGGGTCGGGAAAAAAAACTAATTATTGCAGCATCTTACAGAGAGGGAGGCACAGTGCAGATTCCACTGAGTTATTTAGTTTTAGGTTTGAGCTCCCTCTCCCACTGACGCTCTCCATCTACACTAGCAAGCCCATTCTTATCACTTAACTTGAAGTTATTCGGCCAACTTGCAACATTCATTTTAGGCGGAGAAGAAAGAAAACATGTACATAAAATTACTGGAATATTTTTTCTTATTTTTGCTTCTCAGCGCTGGTATAATTTGATTTTTAGTGTATAATATTTAAGACATTTGATCTCATGGATAAACGTGACAATAATTGATAGTGCTGTAGAATGAATGTATCAACTTGGTACCATTCTGAAATATGTACAAATGTATAAGGATATATAGATAAAAACATATTTGTGTATGAAGCTGTATTTAAGAGTGCAGAAATGTTCCTCTACTCTGTCTGGAGTCCATCTTTCGTTTCATTCTGTTAGTGCTTTTGTTCTGGATGTCGTCATCATCGGTACATGAAACAAAGTGCTCATGACTTACCTGACTGAGTACTTATAGGACTTCATTGCCATTGTTTACATAGTAACTGACACTCATAAGTTGTACCCTGTATGATATATTTCATCTGACACACAGTTAAACTGAGCTGATGACGGAGTTTACTTCCTGAGATCTCTGCAGCACCGTTCACCTCCACTAGCTGTTCTCTCTCGCGGCCGACTTTGTGTTACATTTCAAACGTATTACCTTTCAATTTGCCTTTTCTCTTGCCAAGGAATGTCCATCATATACATTAGCTGTAAGTCCCTTTTAATGTTCATATCACATTAGATATGTACATACAAACTGAAAGGTGTACATTTCCCCTGATAGTCCATCACTGGTACAGTATTTAAGTGTACAGTTTGAGGCCCCAGTAGTTCTCTTGTATCACATGTTAACCTTCAACAACACTGTAAGAATTGGCATGGGTAAATACACCTATAAATACTACTATGCTTCTTCTCTTTCTGTTCTTCTAAGTTTCAGTTAAGTCATTTGCATTTTTGTGGCTAATCTATGCAACCCTACTACAACGCTTCATTCTTATTACGTACTACAGTGCTGTATCCTGTAGAGCCTTGGCTGTAGAGTTTTACTTGTGTTGCTCTGTGTACTTAATGTGATGGCTGGATTGAAATGATGGCAAATGTAACAATTACCTGGGTTATATCAAAAAAATGTAGGACTTGAATTGGCAGCAGGCGTTTCATGTATCAAAGCAGGATTGTTATTGGTTGTGCATCTATTTTTATGAATTAAGGGAGACTCGTACAGTAAAGGGACAATAAACTCATCAATGTGAATGTAAATGGATTCTCTTTGGGTTATTTGACGTTTACAGACTTTATTGACTGCATTAAATAGCAAAGAAATATTTTCTTCTCACGATACCTAATTACATTGTAGTCTTTAACTTTATGGTATCTATTTAGGCTTTTCCCATGCCTCTGGATGTTGGTAGATGCAATTATAATATTACATTTTTATTAACTGCTGTTGTGAGGATAGAAATTCTGGGTTTGGGTCGGTGCTGGTTAGGCAGTACCTTAGAGAGTGGTATTAACTGTATTGTGAGAAATGAAAAGCTGTTGTTCCCTCTGTCAAATGAGCAGTCTCACTGTGTGTATTGTTTTGGTAGTCAGCTGTGAACAGGGAGCTCATCTGTAGGCTCATTTTTCAATCTGATTAACTTTTACTCAAACCATGTGGAAAAGTGCATACTATGTGAAATAGGCTGTGGAGAGGTAAAAATACACAAGCGATGAGGGGAAATCACCGGAGAAGTAAAACAAAACCAAATTTGGTGTTTTCCTTTAATGGCTGTGACTAACATCTTCCCAAGAGCTGCCAGTTAACAGCTGCTGTCCACACTGCTGAGGTAAGACTGATCTGTCTCCGCTCATCTGTCCACACCTGTTTTGACTACTTTCACTTTTGCCGTGTAGACTCTTGTCTCCTTGTTTCCACAGACGTACTGATTCCCTCTGAGCGCCCTCCAACTCAATCAGCTCTAACTACAATTAACCATTAACACAACACGCTGTTATTGAAGGTTGAGTTGGGGATACTGCAGCGGTGCTCGAACTAATTTGTGGAAACAAGGTTGTGACGTTGTAATAGAGCTGGTTGTCTCGTCTGTCTTCACGTGACTTGTGCAGAGTAGAGTTTGTCTGTATCGTTGTAGTCTCGTGCTCGTTCCTCATAGATCACTGGTATACAGATATTAGAGATGGTCCATCGTTCAAACACTACGTCAAGTGTGAGACAAAACAGTTGATGGTCTGTTAGATAAATGAGCAGATGGGCCTCAAATGGTAATGTTTCTTTTTTGTGATAATATTTGCACTGCAACATTTTTGTTCACCTCTGATGTTTTGTTGTCCTCTTTGCTCTCTTACACAGATCTGCAAGGGGAGAGTAATGGCTACACTGTGCTTCAGGAGGGCCAAGAGACTGAACCTCTGGAAGAAACTGCTCAGAAAAACGAGGAGTGTGTGCACTCTAGCGATGAAGAACAGGAGAAAGAAGCCCCTAAGGACGAGCAGCTGGACGAAGAAGCCACCGAGAGTCATGTAGCAGCCCATGACTGCAGCGGCTCCAGACCTTTGCTTCAGGACTCTGAGGATGAAGAAGAACAGCAGTTAGCTCTCCCCTCATCACTGCACTCCAGCTCAGTAACAGTACAACCTTCTACTATCTTCCATCCACCTGCTCTGAGCGCCTTTCCTCAAAATCATTCCCAGCATGTACACGAGCCAGCAGAGGGAACAGCTGTAGCTGCAGACATCTTCTCTAAAGCCCCCTTCCGGATTGTGCAAGAAGACTCAGGTGACGTGTTTGCCAATGCTCCCTTTCCACGTGCCCCCCTTGCAGCTCCGCAGCAGTTTGACGTATTTTCTCAGGCTCCCTTTGGAAAAAGAAGGGACGCCGCAGGAGCACAACCGAAGACCTCATACGCCCATGGATCTCATGCTGCAACCGACGATCAAGGAGTGTTGGGACAAGTCACCCAACAACCATTCCGCCCTCAAGCTCTGGCCAAATATTCCCGACACTTTGAGGGACCTGTGCCTCAGCAGCCAGTAGCAGCTCACAGAGTAGTGTCTAATGTGAGCAGGCAAGCTGTGGCATCAGTCCCTGTTGGGCCTCTTCACTCATGGACCTCAGAAGTGAATGCTGTAGACCCCTTTGTCTCTGCACCCTTTCACCACAAGGCCCCTCAAGAAAAGCCCTAATTGCACACTGAAAAGGTCGGAGCTGTGGGAATCAGCACCACTGATTTATGCAAACTGTTATAGGCATACTGCATGCTGTCACCAGCGCTGCAGCTGGACTGCAGGCCTGCATGGATCTCATTCTTAACTGGCTGCTCTGATTGTGCAAGGCCATCCTTACAATGACGTCATTGCCACACTCCTTTTCACTTTTTATCCCCCACGTTACATCTTTTTAGTTGTCTGTAATCTTTCTGACATACATCTACATAAACAGTGTGGTGGTCAAGCATTTGATTGTTTTCTTGCCTACCTCAGTTATTTTTTGTGTCTGTGTTGAAACACATTGCTTTAGATTGTCAGAAGTCTGTGCTTATGAAACTACGCCTCATCCCTCTATTGTACTAGTTCTCAAAAATGATGAATTAAGCTTGAATCGCAAGATCACAATTCCACAGAAGCTTGAAAGAGAACAGGAACTTATCTAGAGGACCGAAACTATTTCTTTGTTACATCAAACAAGAATTGTGTAAATCATCTTACAGTGATGCCCAGACATTTTTGAGCCTTATTTTTGATGCTTAACAGTTTGTTGTGAAGCAAATGCTGGATAATTATTCATACACATTTCAACAATAACATTTGTTGATATGAGATTTTTGTCTCAGTCCAAAACGTTTGTTGCGTGTGTTATGTTTGTGGTCACTGTGTTGTCTCTTGAAAACTGAACTTTGGCGTTTGTTCCATGTACTGTATGAGCGCTATATACACGTTAGGCATAGACAATTCATTATAGTAGCTCCTAAGTTATGTAACTGTAGAAGATTCACTTTTCTTTGTACCGCCTTACTTTACAAGTTGACATCTCTGAAGCCTTACACTCTTCCAGTACTTCCCTCCTGCCACATCAAACTGTATTTATCACTTTTGCCTTTTGTGCCCTCCAAAACAAAACTGCTGCATTTACAAGGTTTAATTGCACTTGCATTCAGCACCAAATACTTTTCTTGTTGGCTGTACACATACAAGGTTTTCATTCCACACAATGTAATACATGCAATGTAGACGCCTCTATGAATTCCAAATGTGACACTGACATTTGTAACACTGACATTAAAAAAAACAAAACAAAAAGAAAAACTGAACTACGACGAAAATCAACGACATTGCTTTCCTGCAGTCTCACAAATATCTACAGCACTTAAGCTTTGCAGTTCCAATCATGGATTGTGATGGAAGTACCTTGTAAGTGAGATCTTAAATTGTGTCTGATTGATGACATTCCTTATGGATTTATTTCTAAAGCCTTTTGGAAATGTTTTATGGTCTTTGTAAAATCATGGAACAGTTTTTGGTTAAAGAGGATCCAATCCGTTTCAACCCAAAGTTTAAATTATGTATTTCTCTGTCTCATTGTAAAACTCTTTCTTTTTGTAGCGTACAATCTTCTTTTTCTTTTTTTTTTAAACAAAAAAAAAAGTTCACTTTTCTCACTCACCTTGTATACAAGAAGATTGCACATAGTCACTGACACAGAGTAGAGGGTTTTCTGTGAATGTCTTTTGTCTGTAACACAGCAGTAAAAAATCTATTTGGACTGACCAGAAACCTTTGGTGGAACAGTTGATGACACTGTTGGACAAGAAAGCACTCAAAACTACTTGTTATGCTGCATAGCCTGCCTTTGAAAACTATGTTGTAAGTAATTAAAAAAAAACTATTAAATGAATGTAAATCAAAGCTGTTGAGTTTCTGCAATTATTTACCTTCACCAAAACACTCTGTTACTCTGTCATAAGCAAAGCAATTTATGTACTTAAAACACTTTTCAGGTTTAATATAGATTTTACATAGAAGACAGTTAACTTGTAGTTTAAATCTGCTTCACGTCGACCAACTCCAACATCATCAAGCGCTACATATGTAATCTAGAATAATAAACACTATTAAGTGCCATTTTGTTGCATGAGAAATGATACTCTATGTAAACTCTGCTACTAATACCTGAATGTGAATTGTTCAGCACAGAAAGTGTTTATATTTAAGTGTTTATTGATTCTTGCTGTAATGAAAACATTAAAAAAGTATATACTGTACATAATGTCGGTCAAAACATTTGTATTTGTCGTCGCTAGGAGGCAGGATTGCACGAAAATACCGGAAGTGAATTACAATTAAAATTAACGAAGAAGAAGGAAAGGCGGAACAAACGCAGTGTTTTTTCTCCTTTTATGTATAACACGATTGTTTAGGAACTATGCGATGAGAAGTGAGTGGTCGACCTTTCATTGATTAAAACTACTTTAATTTTATTTGTGTCGTGGCAGAGACATATTAAAAACACGTCACCTGCTCTTTTTTGTCATCTGATTGTTTTACGAAAGCACGCGCTTTTTCATGCTAGCTGGCCGCTCGCTCGTTAAAAGATGTGTTCAGTGTACTTCAAACCTCTTCATCTAAATGAATTTCTGTCTGAACTTTCTCTATGAACAGGCAACCCCAGGTTTTCTTGAGCACAATGACTACTCAGAGAGCTCTCCCTCAGAGCAAAGAGAGTCTGCTCCAGAACTACAACAAGAGGCTCAAAGATGACATCAAATCGATCCTGGACAACTTTACTGAAATTATCAAAACAGCTAAGGTAACATTCACATTTACCATTCATTCTGTCACCTTTTGTTTATTATGGAAGTTAAAACTACACAAGTAACATCCACATAAATGCCAGGACAACGTTACTCTGTAAGATCATCAATGAAATGTAATATTTTCCCACTTTGTCCAGATAGAGGATGAGACACAAGTCTCTCGACCAACGCAGGCAGAGCAAGACCATTATGAGATGCATGTCAGAGCAGCCAACATTGTAAGTATACTCAGCTGTTTCTAGTTGCATAGCCATTCAAGCATCTAATGACTGAAGATGGGAGAGCACACTGTGGGCTCAGATCAGAACTTTTTTGATGTAGATGTAGAAGTCATATGGACAGTGTGTAGTTTAAAATCAGACTCTGTGGACGTGCAAGCTACAGCTGCATGACAAGTTCCAGTTTCTGCAAGTGCAGGAAAGTATCTGAGCAAAACAAATCATATTTAGGTGCTAAGACGTTCAAATTTGCATTTGAAACTTCAGGATCAGACATATCGTGGGAATTTTTATTGCAGAGTTTCATGTGAAAATTTCTATATTTGTGAGCAAATGTTCACGATACAAGTCTTTTTTTACACGTTCACAAAGTGGAATTTATCCCTGAAGTTTGCATCACATTTAAAAGTTTCAGCTGTGACAATCCTAGCAGTAAAAGACATCCCAGCCTTGTTATTGTTTTGACCGGTTGGGATTTACTTTGCGTATCGTTGAACATCTCTTCAGTAAATAGGTTTTGGGTTAACCAGCTTCCTCTCCACTGTTTTGCTGTGTCAGGTACGTGCCGGCGAGTCCCTCATGAAACTGGTGTCTGACCTGAAGCAGTTCCTTATTCTGAACGACTTTCCCTCTGTGAATGATGCCATCAGCCTCCAGAACCAGCAGCTCCGCTCCCTCCAGGAGGAGTGTGACAAGAAGCTCACATCGCTGCGTGATGAGATTGCCGTTGACCTGTATGAGCTAGAAGAAGAATATTACTCCTCCAGGTACAAGTAGGCTCATCCCACCACCCTTTTGTTGCCCCCCTGCCCAGCACCATGTACTGTCATACCCAATACGATCTACTTCTGATGCCAAGGAAGATTTTAGTCTAAACGTCTGTTGTCCAAACAGAACCATTCATCAACACAAGTCATTGCTGAGCGTCATTGTGGTGGACGTCATCTCACTATGTGCCTTTACATTGTTACTGATTAGTAAGTGCCTTGTCTGTTTTTCATTATCGAATGGTAATGACTACGAGAAGGCTTCAGCTTTAAAGGGGCATACCACTAAATAGCAGCTTTGTCGGTGGTTCCAGCTATTAAACTATGACAGTTTCAGCGTGTATTTATGGGCAGTCAATGCAGTCAGCTGTTGACTGCATTGACTGAAAGCCAGAAACTGTTCTGGTGACAAGGATGAATTTTATTATTCTGATCCAAAAGCAGGTTTATTTCTAAATGGTGCTCAGACTTTGTGCTGTCTCCTCTGCAACATGTAATGAAGTTGAGAGGCATTTTAACAAGTATCACAAGGTACATGTGAGAGATTAATAGTCTAGCGAAATGTAAATGAAGAAATCCATCCAAGAAGTCCATTGACATCATAAAGTTTATTCAAACACCTATTTTATCCATGGATGAATCTGTTAAGGGCCTCTGGATATTGGAACATGCAGAGTTTCTGGGAAAGAGAACACACATTTACAAAACAAACTCTTTCATATAATATTATTTATATGTAATAGTAATGTTGTTTAATGACGGCATATCTGCTGGATTTTAAGGATGGACAATTAGACATGCCTGTGGTATTATTTATTTGAGGTCAACTGTAAGGCCACAGAGTTTCACCAGTAGATGTTTTCTGTAAAAGCAATTACATCAGACTTTGCTAATTCCGTCCTTAGGAACTGTGACCATGTTAGAAGGCGTCAGTCACACGTGGTGCAGTGATACATGTGTAATAGTTTGTGTCAGATGTTCCAGTAGACCCAAAATAATAAGAGAAATAAAGCAGAGACCAAAAGCTGTAGTGGTTTGTGGTGTTTTTTATTTAGAAAACATTAAGAAGTGGCTCTTGGTCCTGTTTTGGAGCATGCTGGGTGTGGGTTTGCCTTCCTCGCTGCGCTCGCTCTGCTTTCTCCTCCATCAGCAACTAATCAAACTCTTTATGCTGAACTGAAATCAGCAGCTGATCAGTCACATCTCTAAACAAATCCGTATATATCTGTCTTAACCTCTGTGCTTCCATTGAGTGTGTGCTTCCATGTGCTCCTCTATGTATGAATGTGCTTATTCTGACCTGCTGCTCTTGTCTGCTCCTCTCTTTTCTGTGCTGCGCTGATTCTTTGCCTTCAACTGGTTTCTGCTCCGCAAAGCTACAGTCAGTGGGACAGCACTGATCTGCCACTATGTGAGGCCTACCGGCACCGAGACAGTTGGACCTCCCCAGACAGCAGCCGCAGCTCTAACCAGGGCGACCGAGAGGACACGGACGGAACGCCGTCACAGGAAGCGAACACCCAGCACCACCTTAACGGACACGGGACTGCCTCCATGGAGAAACCGTGACGAGGAAATTGGACATTTGTTGTCTCACTTTGGACTATTTAGTTTCCATTACACATTGTGAACTAGCATTTGAAGTAGGGCTTCCACTGCATTAAGTTATGGACTTGAAACTGGACAAAAACTTTAGAATGGAGGATTTAACAGGCATTTCAAGAAAAGCATAAACTGCACTGAAGGGAAACAAGAATCAGTTTAAAAATGCAGACACTGACTTATTCAATATATACACAGTATTATATAAGGTTAAGTTTAAAGGCAGAAAACCTTAGTTTACCTTTGAAGCATTTTTATATTATGTTTGTATTTTGTTCCATAAGTACTGACTATGAGTGTATGTAAAACTTTGCTTTTTGTAGAATCATCTGTGCTTTTTTTTTGTACTCGCTAAGATCTGATAAAAAATAAGTCAAATGTTGTTTTATCCTGTTTTAACCCGTGTCTGCCTCAAGAACGCACATCTACAAATAAAAGTCAAGACTTGTTACAAAAAGCTTAACTCCAATTTAGAGCAGGATTAAGACAAAGTCTGATAAGTTACATGTCCTTCCCGTATTTATTAACATATTCTTGCCTTTTTCGCCTTTATTTCTTGGTTATCAGACAATCCTGAACACAATGAGCCCCTAATTAAATCAGTCGGGAAACGTATAAGCCAATATAACACATTACGTAGCAGATGTACTGTAGTCATATAAGCACTGGGAGCTATTTACAATCGTGGAAAATATACCTTTAACTGTTGTTTGAGGAAACATTCCACAATATCTCTTATGACAATGAGACCATGCTAAACTTAAGCTCATCAATATCTTCGATTCATCTTCTTGAACTTCTCGTAGTGGTAGTCATCTGTGGCCTTCTCGTTGTTAGGTCTCTTGCGGTAGTTGGGTGGTGATGCAGACACTTGATAAAAGAAGGTATGAGTCAGATTACAGGAAGTTTCACAAGAATATCGAATCAATATTATACATAAAACACATGCAGTATTTCTAACTGATGCTCCTCTTTCTGCAGTCGGTTGATATAAAATGATTTGCACTACATATAACAGTGTAGAATGTCTTACCCTCTGGACCTGGTTTCTCTGTGTCGCCCACACGCAGTGGTCTTGCTTTGGGCTCTTCTCTGTGTCTGTGGTGCCTCTGTGGAGCGTTCACATCCTCATGGTAGACTGACAGAAGAAATTTTGCATTATTATTATATATTATTATGTAACTATTCACATCTCATTAATTTCAGTGGACCGTCTCTTCTTTCCACCTCAGTGTTCACAGACAGACAACTCACAGCGGTTGTGTTGGACATAGTTGACGGCAATGTTCGTGGGAACAAACGATGTGCCGTTGTCTTTTTTCTTGTTCCTCTGTTCTGCTATAAGCTTGGCTTTTGCGTCTTCTGTCTGGATGATGTTCTTTATCTTTGCACTGGGGAAAAACAATCACAAGGCTATTAGTAAGAGTTATACAATTTCCTCGACTGCCTTGTTTCAGCGCAGATACGTACTCAATGCCAAGATCAACCTCCGGGATACCACTCAGCATCTGATTGGACAACATCTCCTCTGTCTTCTTGGCAGAGTTGACTCGGATGTTCTCAGGCAGCTCATACAGGTGGTCCTCCGCATTCTTCACCTTAATTTTCTGTTCCTCAGCCTCCACCATGCCTTTCTTCTTTTTTAACTCTGTCTCAATATATTTCATCCTGTAATGACACATTTATGAAAATAAAATAAGTAAATAACCTATGTAATCAGATTAAGTATTCATAATAGTGTGGGCATTCTATGGTGTATACACTCATGCAAACAAATTAGATAACATTAGTTAGGTTTTAGACTGGGTTCAAGCTGACTTATAGGAAAGTCACATCAGTATATCTACACAAGTGGTGAAAAAAAAACATACATGTCTGCATCCTCGTCTCTCCTGTTGGTCTCAGCTGAGAACGACGTGCCCAGGTTGAGGTCTGTTTCATCTTCTGTCCTGAATTTAGAGCAAAACAAAACAACATTTTAGTCAATCGGGCTGAAATGAGAGGACACACTACTGCACATACAGGTGCACACAAATAAAAGATTCACTTACATGTCCCTGTTCCTGTCCTTCACCTTCTTCATGTCTACAACTCCTCCAGTCTTCAGTTTAAATGGGTCATTCTGTGAGAAATACACGTTTTTAATAAGCAGACGTTTAATCCAGGCTCGCACGCTGTGGTTAGTTTAAAATAGCAATTTAAAAAGAGCACATACATCGATTTCCGCTTCTGGGGGCAATTTCTCTCCAACCAATAAGGCGGTCACACTAAAAATGGGAAAGATAAATGCATGTTTATGTCTCTTGTGTTTCAATTTACTTGTGACTTAAAGTGTAACATTCACTTTACCTGACTCCAGTCTGTCGTTTCCGCAAACTCTGAAGCTCTTTCGCCTCTTCTACTTTTGATCTAAACGATCAAGAAATAATATTATATTAGTTGGATACCTAAAATCAACAATGTGTAACTTTTAAAATACATTGTTCACATGGCAGTAGCCGGCTAGCTAGCATAGCGTATCTCAAAATAGTGCTTTCCAGGTACCCGGGGCTTCAATAAACAGCTTTACCTGACTTCTTGGGTTGTCTCATCCTCTTCCGCATCTGACGAGTCCCTTCTCCTCCTAAAGTTTCTGCCACACGGCATTTTAGTGTAATTTTGTTTTGTTTTATTATATGCTTTAGCAGAATCCGGCTAGGCGCTATCTCAGGCTTCGATATAGGGGGGGACCATTGACTGTATATACTAGGGGGACGTTTAACAAACGTACAATAATACTGCGTCACTTCCGCAGCCGCACTTCCGCTCGTTTTAGGTAATCAAAACAAACATGGCGACTTACAGACAGGTCAGCAGGTTGTTGGGTATTTCAGCAAGACTTTCACGTCCGTAAGTTCGCCAGTTTTTTCGTGTGCTTTTTTTTAGTTGTGTGCATGTGTTCTGTAATTGTGTTTTAATGCTAAAAAATACGTCCTCATCTTAAGAAGCAGGGTCCGTCTGACGTTAACTAGCCGGTTAGCATGCTGGCTAAGCTGTGGTATGACGCAGACTGATTATCTCGGAGCATTGTGATGATGGCAACGTCTTGATTTTTAGCTTTAACTCTGCAAGTCGCACGCATTAGGATGTTAAATAATGATAATTGTAAACTGTAATTGCACTGTATGAAAATGACTCATCAACGTCACTCTTAACAGTTTCAAAGTTGAAAAGTTTTGTTGTTTTTTACACAAGTAAACACCATAATTCAGTTGTGTTTGAATAACAAGCCCAGCGACAAACTTTTGAGTTGTTTGTGGCCTTTGATAAATAGATGTATTTTCCTTTAATTCTATGTCTAGCGGAACATACACATTTGTTAACCTAAAGCAACAAGATTTAGATCACTTTGATCATGTTGGTATCGTTGTTCTGCATTTCAAGGTCCCCTACCTTCTACATTTGACATGAAAAGGTTCCTCAGAAACCTTCCACAGGAGCTTTACCCAAAAGCAAAATAAATATTGACTATAGAACCTTATATTACATGTATGTAGTTACTTATTACTAAGATACTTATTTCCTTGTGTAAAAAAAAAAAAAAAAAAAAATGCGGTTGGCATGGGTGCTGAATTTTCACATTTCTGCCATCAAATATTTGACTTATATCTGTGTGTATCTCCATGTTTGATATTTCAGTCTTGCTGGCAGTGGATATCAGAGCGCTGGATTCCACTGGCCTTCTCACACCACAGGAGTCTCGAACAGATGGCCACAAAATCCCCTCTGGGTTGTTCCAGGTTTGTATTCCTCTGTCATCCTTATTGGAGACATAACAGAAATGATGTCTTGAATGTCACTCTTAAGCACATACTGGAGAAAACTTGGCCATATAATGACAGATGTCACATTTTTATTCTCTGTGTGTTTTATCTTTCCAGGAAGGACCATGTTTGTGCAGACGCAAGACACACCAAATCCAAACAGTGTGAAGTTTCTGCCCGGCAGAACAGTTCTTGAAACAGGAACCATGGATTTTGCTGGCCCTCGTGACGCGTACTGCTCACCTTTAGCTAGGTATGTTTTCTCAAATACAGGGTTACTGATCTCTGAGCACTACACTGTGTTATAACAGCCATTTAATGTAGCACAGGAAGCACCTATTCTAATAGTACTATTAATTCTGACTGCTTGTGACCTGTCAGAAATCTTACTATCTTACTTACCTGCTTCACACCTTAACATTATGCTTACTTTATTATTATTATTAGTTCAGCATATGCTTGGAAAGGGAGGATTTGTTTAACCACCATGGGAGTAGCACAGGAACCAAAGCGATTACCATCAGCAAATATTGTAAACAGTTATCCTTATTGTTGTTTTTTTTGTTGTTTTATTGTTATTAACCACACAGCCACATTTGAAGGATTAAAATAATGAACATGTGTGGATCAAAAAAGCAATAATGTGTGCTCTGAAATATTATGTGTAGTGTATGTGCTGAATACACCGAAACAACTATTGTGAAACTTTATAGTTAATGGGGATAAAGTTACTACAGCTAAAAGATAAGCACACGAGACAACAGATGGCTCGACCCCACCCATCAGTAAAAGCAGATTATCCATGAATCTCAGCTGACTCTGATGAAAGTTTTTAAAGCTTCCCTGTGTAAAATGATGTGTAAATGTGTGATGTGCTTGTGTAAAAGGCGTGTGTTGGCTCTCAGCTCCGTGAATCCAGAATCAACCAGCCTTTTCTACATGTCATCATTCTAAGAAAAGGAGACCAAGATGTAATGCAAATTATGTTTTTGAGAACAAATGTGCTTGTAGGCATAGCCAACATGCAAACTGTCGGCTGGTGTAGTTATAGTAACTGACAATCAAGGAGGAGAATCACTGCTACTGATGCATCGGATGAAAAACAGTTTAACTACATTTCACTACTTTTTTAACGAGTATAATGTGTTAAAATAACAAGTAACTATTTTTTTCTTTTTCTTTTTATAAAGTTAACGTGTAAATGTGTTGCAATGTGTTAAAGCCTCTGTCATTTTCTGTGTTGTCTTCAGACAGCTGTTTAGGATTGATGGAGTCAAGAGTGTCTTCTTTGGCCCTGACTTTATCACCATCACAAAGGTAAAACCAGGTCCAGTATATATGAATCTGGTAGTGTAACACTGTGTAATGCCGTTGATTGTAATGATTAGTTTTCTCTTTCCCCCGCCATTTAGTCTGATGCAGATATGGAATGGAAAGTAATTAAACCTGATGTATTTGCTGCCATTATGGACTTCTATACCTCTGGACTGCCTGTTGTCAATGAGGACAGCACGCCTAGTGCAGATACAGGTTAGGATTTCAGTCAGCTATGCAGATCAAATTAACATATACACATCTGATAGGGCAAACCGTTCTTGATTTTGAAATCTTCTCTTTCTCAGCCGCGTCAGATGATGATGATGAAGTAGTCGCTATGATCAAAGAATTGTTAGATACTCGAATAAGGTGACTATACAGCACCCATATTTACTTGTTACAGTGATCCTTGTCCTTTTCTCACACATGATTATGATATTTTTCAACAGGCCAACCGTGCAGGAGGATGGAGGGGACGTCTTGTATCGTGGATTTGAAGACGGCATTGTTAAATTGAAGTTGCAGGGCTCCTGTACTAGTTGCCCTAGTTCCATTATTACTTTGAAGAGTGGAATCCAAAACATGCTACAGTTTTACGTCCCTGAAGTTGAGTCAGTGGAGCAGGTTTGTCTTGTTTTTCTACTTTATGTGCCTTCATTTATTTGAACACTGTTAGTAGTGTGCCACAATAATTCACAAAATTTTTGGGGTGATGTATGGTAGAATACGTTCTTTCCACTACTGCTCCTATATCAGCTAAACCTATCTCTGGCTCCTTTGTAATCACATGGGGCTTTTCCTTAGGAGGAATGGCAACTTTAAAAAATGTTGAACCTGCTATTCGTTTTTCCACAGGTGAAGGATGAGGAGGAGGAAGAGGCTGCTCAAGTCTGAACTACTGAAACCTGAACCATATGTACACATTCCTCTTCCTCCTAGCCCACCTGCTTTAATGCAAAGCACAGTTGCAGCAACATTTCCTGTGTATGGCATAGATCTGTAAAAGACCTCATTGACATTTATACTATAACAGTATTTCACAGGTTATAGGATGGTCACATAAAGACTGCAAAACTCAAAAAGAAATGTATTTATTATGTCACATTGTTGTACCTGTTCTGAATCAGCAGTTGAACTGGTTCTAGGTTTTAACATACTCTATGTATATATAAATAAAGTTTCTTGAAGTATGTTGTGACTCTGGTACTTCCACTATCCACTTCTTTTTCAAGTAGTGTGAAATTTTATTTTGAAATGACTACAATGCAACAACAATATTTGTAAGGCATATTCTAATCGAAATAGATTCTCATTTATTCTCATTTATTTTATTAGAGTTTGTTATCGCCATCACAATAATAAATGGCTTGTCATCTTTATTGTATCTGTCTGGTTACAGGTCAAAGTTATTAAAAGGTGGGGTTTATGCTGTACTTTGAACTTATGACTTAAATCAAGGTCATGCACTGATGGTGAATTTAACAAATTGTAGAAATGTGTTGGGGTCACGCAGTATGCCTGTATTCAGTATAAATAAAAGCATAGGAACAATGTGGTAATATCAGTGTATTATGGGTGAATAAGGGACGCATGATGTATGAACATATGTCATAAGCTGGCTGGATAATTATGGGATAAATAACTATAAGCAATGATGGCAATAAACACTGAGTAGGTTGGTGGGGCTGGGACCACAGATCAGAAACACTCAAGTGTAATGATTTTATGCTGTATTGTAAACTGGAGAATTTAATTTTTGACCCTGCATCGATTCGTTGCATAATATCCTAAACAGAATGTTTTACGGTCCTTGGTTGTAGTTGTCGCTCTCTTTTTTTTTTTTTTTTTTACCGGATGTTATTTAGTATAGCATGGTAGATTTGTTTGTTTGTTATGGATTTGTTTGTTTGTTACGTGCTTCAGCTCGCATCAACGGAGCGGAGCATGGTAGATTTGTTTGTTTGGCTTGTGGTTATTAGTTTCCATACTAGTTGTTGATAGACATTGAATGGTGAGGAAGAGAGGGTTGTGTAGTGGCGGTGTGGAGGGGGGTGATTCCAGGACGCTGGAAATCACTGTTAAGCCTTCTTGAGGTGTCGTGGGCCTAACTTAACGAAACATCGGTGAAGGGAGGTGCCCACTTGAAAACCCCAATGATATGCTGCATACTGCTGTTGTTCAGATCATGTTCTCATGGTATTTGGTAGCCATGGTTTGCTGCTGAGCGGGCCATACAAGCCAGCAGCATTTAGTTAGGTATGTTTTACAATGTTTGAGGTATCCTCTGCTGCTCAATGGGCTTACAAGCCAGCAGCTTCTAGTTAGCCTAGGTAGAATATAGGTTATTGGTCATATTACATGACTGTAGGCTTGGTAGGGCCTCTTAGTCGAACAGGGCCTCTAAACGTGTTTTGCCTGGGATTTCAGCACAAGGGATTGTAACATCTTGTCCTGTGTATTCCTAAAAAAATAGTCGTAGTTTCGAGAGCACAGGCCTGTCTTTATGTGATGATGTTGGCTCTAGGTACGCTGGAAGGCGGCAGCAGGATCTGCTGACGGTCCTGCCCACTAGACGTATCCTGGTGCCACGTCAGAACTGCGTACGTCCGTAGGTGCAACCTGACGAACAGGCCAATTGACCAATCAGAAGGCTGCATGGAAGAAAACGGTCGACATTGATTCGGTGAAATCAGCGGGGGAGGAGCTTACTAACAGGCGTTAACAGCTACCCGAGTCCCGAGAAGCTGTTACTGACAGGAAAGCTGTAGACATGTGTGGTGAGTACTGACTATATTCTACGAGTATATTATTCAGTGGAAAACGTTGCTTCGTAGATAACAGGAGACAAAGTAGTTCGAATTGGTTCCAACAGTTAACATTGCTAGTGTTACGATTGAGGCTTTGAATTAGCACGGAGAGGCTAACCTGAGCGAACAGGAGCTGATGTTGCTGATGATGTTAGCTAGCTAAATATTTAACAGTCGCTTTTACTTGACGTGTCCTATTTGTAAAAATTGTTTAATAATAACCCATAGCAAGTCGATATCTCGTAGTAAGATTTACAATGATAACCTGTTCTCTTCCTGCTAACATCAGAGACGTAACGTGGTTTGCAGTGACATTACGCAGATCGCGTAACTTTCCACTAGCTAAACCATTCAGTCTAATTTGTTGGCTAGCCCCTAATACATGGATATTATAATTTAACTGTTGTATTAAAATTGCAGTTTACTAGAGGTACACTCAGCTGAATCAACGTCAAACTTTCCTGTATGATGCCTTTGGTCGTGGTCAGTGGGGGAAGTGATGCTTTCATTGAATGTGTCTTTAACACTTGTGACTGATAAGTAACATCTCTGTCTCCCATCAGTGTCAGCACAATCTGAGTGCAGCAATCACACCAAACAGACTAGTTCTTATTCTTAGCATGCTCTTCTATTAATATCTGCTGCCACAGTAAGATTTCCACTTTACTCATATCAAACCTACTTCTTAAGGAAGCGTGGATCTTGTGATTTCTTCCCACCCCCCTTGCTGCAGTACTTTTTGCTCCTCAGTCCCCCTCCCTCTGTTACTTGCTGCTCTGAATGAACGCTCTGTTAAACTCTGGCTATCCACCGGACTTACATGCACATTTATCTGTGAGTGCTTCGCTGTGTTAACTGGGTTGCAGTTCCTTCCACCCTCTGGTTATTTACAGCATCAATGCTTTAATAGACAGATTTTCCTGACGTTCATCATGAAGGAATGCTGATTATTTATGCCAGGAAAATGCTCAAATTGAAATGTTTGTGGCTGTGTTACTTTATCTTAATAGTTTTTCTGTTAGTTTAGCTATTGTATTAAAACAATCTAGCACAAATCCAAAAACATCTAGAATGAGATCCCTCTTCTTGTTGTTACTGTGACAATTATACCTTCCTTTTCCCGAGGCAAGGGGTTGTCTTGGTGAACGCTATCAGTTTCCACGTTTTTCTAGCAACTGAAACAATGGTTTCTCAGGGATTATTCGCTGTCTTTTTCACACATAAGTCTAAATAGTAAAGATAATGCTTGTACCCTGTTAACAGGAAGGATTCAAATTACACTCTCCTAGATTTGGGCAGCCACGTTAACGTAGTCAGTCTTGTAATTATTTGGTTTGGTTGAATATGAGTTTTTCTAAAGTCATGATTCCAAGCTAATGTTAATTTAAAACCAAGCGAAGAATAAAAAAAAATCTTTCAAGACAAGTGTTTTGTAATATTTTATGAATGTAGATTGTGTTATTTGTTATTTTGAAGAAATGCGATTTACACTGTTAGATTTTTATAGATTTTATCTGAAAGGGTTTTCCTGATAATGTGATATCAATTTTGGCTGTACTTCCCTAACTGTTGCTGTTGCATGAGTCAGAACAATTAAACTATTCCTGTTATTCTGTGCAGTGGATAAACTGGTTAGACGTGCATTCAAACCAGTCTGTGGCTCCAGCTCCACTTCCTAGCACTTTACGGAAGAGACACAGCTCTGAAAGATATGATTTATTTTTTTCCTGTTTCCAGGAATCTTCGCCTATCTCAACTACCACGTGCCAAGGACTCGCCGTGAGATCCTTGAGATCCTCCTCAAAGGTCTGCAACGTCTGGAGTACAGAGGCTACGACTCAGCTGGTAAGAGAGAGAGAAAAATCTTATCGCCTGTAATTGCGATTTATAACAGATTTATAACACATTTTTTTGTTATTTTAGCTGTTTATCAAAAATGTGTTGAAGTCACACACACACACACACACACACACACACACACACACACACACACACACACACACACACACACACACACATATATATATATATAAGAGTAAGACTGATGTATTATTGAACAGTCATTATCATTTTGCTTGGGTTAGACTGACCGCACCACTCATGGAGCTATTACACATCTTAAGGATATTTTCCAGCATTAGTTGGCTCTAAAAACGCTTAATGGACCTTAAAACGAAAACCCATAATTTTAAGCCCACTGATAATCAAAGCCATGTCATTCCTCTGATTCACATGTCCCTTCCTCACATTTTAATTTTGTTAGGTGTTGGAATTGATGGGGGCAATGGCAAGGAGTGGGAGTCCAATGCCAAGTCTATCCAGCTGATCAAGCAACGTGGAAAAGTTAAGGCCCTTGATGAGGAGATCCACAGTAAGTTGAGATGAAGTTTTCACTGTATGCTGTGGTAATACTGTGGGTTACTGAATATTGTCTGTGTTTGATCTGTAGAACAGCAGGATATCGACCTGGATGTGGAGTTTGATGTTCACATTGGTATTGCTCACACCCGCTGGGCCACCCATGGTGTTCCCAACCCAGTCAACAGTCATCCACAGAGATCTGACAAGAGCAATGGTCAGTTGTGTTAAAGAAACATGACAAAACATTTTCCTTTGTATTTTACAGCAACTCAACCAGTTTATAACCTCTGTGAATATTTATGTTCTTTACGCTTTGCAGAGTTCATTGTCATTCACAATGGAATCATCACCAACTACAAAGACCTGAAGAAATTCCTGGTGAGTAAACTCTCGATAAATTGTTCTCGACATCTTTTCAGATTTTTGTAGAGATTTAATTGTCTTATGTCCTCTTCACAGGAGAGCAAAGGCTACGAGTTTGAGTCAGAGACTGATACGGAGACCATCGCAAAGCTGGTGAAGTACATGTATGACAATCGAGAGGACGACGACATCAGTTTTGCTACACTGGTTGAACGTGTCATTCAGCAGCTGGTAAGGACTTGGTTATGTACATTGCTGCTGATGAGGGAATCGAGAGATTGTCGAGAGTCTGACATTTGTGCTCTTCCACCTGCCAGGAGGGAGCTTTTGCACTGGTCTTCAAGAGTGTCCACTATCCCGGAGAGGCAGTTGGCACAAGGTACGTTCACACTGGTGCTGTGAAAGTCATATATTATCAATCAGAGTATTTCCCATTAATAACGGCAGTTATGGCCACGACATACTAATATATTTCTGTGTTTTTTCAGGAGGGGAAGTCCTCTTCTGATGGGAGTGCGCAGTGACCACAAGCTGTCATCTGATCATATTCCTGTGCTCTACCGCTCCTGTAATTACAATTTAATATTTGTAGCCTCATTTTTCCACTTGTCATGTGAGGCGTGGGACTCAAGACCAGTTTGTTATATGTTCCAGCTGGTAAAGACAAGAAGGGCTGCGGTGCCCTGCCCAGGACCGAGCAGGACACCTCCTTGTTCCCTGTGGATGAAAAAGCAGTGGAGTACTACTTTGCCTCTGATGCAAGGTAAGCAGATACCTGTGTCTTTGCAGCAACTTTATACAAGTACAGAGATTCTCCATGAAAAAATGCTCTCCAACATGGCCGCTACAGCATAATAATGATGCACTAACATTTGTCCTGGATTCTCGTCACCGCAGTGCAGTGATCGAGCACACAAACCAGGTGATCTTCCTGGAGGATGACGATGTGGCTGCTGTGGTGGAAGGCCGACTGTCCATCCACAGGATAAAACGCAGGGCCGGCGACTACCCAGCACGCGCCATCCAGACACTCCAGATGGAACTGCAGCAGATTATGAAGGGTGAGTGGAGGGTTATCGGTAGTTTCCCACCTTACATTACTTCTAGCTGTATTAAAAAATAAATAAATAAATCATTTGTATCCTGTTGTAATTCTGTCCTGAACCCTGTTATTATTGTGTTGTAACTTGTAATGCGTGACTGAGCTCACTTTTAACTGCCAGCCTTCAGGCTATCCATGCTATCCAAGTATTTACAACCCTGCTGTATCAGATGAACCCCCGGGAATGTCACTGCTGTTAGAACAACCCCTGAGTTTCAGGACCTAACCTTCCCTCTTTGTCCCCGAATTTACTTATTATCCACTCAGTGTGTCGGGCAGTGAAGTATTTTTTGTTAATAAAGTGAAATGCTTTAGCACGCAGGGTTTGAAATTAAACAAAGATGGTTTTAAATCTAATCAGATTATTAATTGTCATTTAATTCAGAGACAATCAAATTAAAGTTTTCCTCTTACATTGTTACATGAATGTAGTTCCCACATATAATAAAGTTAAATATAAGTAAACTATTGTTTTATTACTGGACTCATACTTTGAAAATCCCACCTGACTTTTGAATCAGGTACTTAATGAATATATATATTTTTTTATTTCCTTATTTCAACTTTTCCTCAGTAGTCCAGCAGAGGGCAGAGGTAAACTAATGTTGGCTGCACTCGGCATTCCTTTGTGGTCTTGTCATTACTCAGCCTCTCTCCTCCATCTCATTTTCTGCAGCCTTTCTGCTGAATAATTCGTATGACCCAAATTGCTATCTGACTAAGGCAGAAAACTACGTTTAACATGAACATTCACTGTCAGCTATTTTTTATTGTTGTTTGCTTTATTTCATTTAAAGGATGACTTATCTTGTGGCTCCACATATGTTAATATATAACTTTAAAAAGACTAGCTCCAAAAAGTTTCCAAGAAAGATGGATTAGAAAGATTATCAGTAAAACACTGTAAAGATTGGCCTTTCTCCTCCATGAAGCCGTGGTTCACATATTGAAGAGCTTAATTTATTGTGTGTCAACAAGACCTTTCTCAGGCGTCCTCATGTGGACTCTCACTTAATAAAAAGTCTGTCACTTTGTATTTAAGAAGCATTTGCTTTTTTTTTTTTACTAGTGCTGGAAATGTTCATCTGATATCTGATCCTCCCATCACAGGCAACTACAGCTCCTTTATGCAGAAGGAGATCTTTGAGCAGCCAGAGTCTGTGGTGAACACCATGAGAGGCAGAATCAACTTTGACAATAACACAGGTTAGAGCCTTGATGTACTTCATCATTTTACATCCTCATAACTGTGGGATTGCTTAGATTTAAATGATATCCAAGACTATTAGATTATTATCTCCAAGTAATGCGTGCTTTCACTATTCTTGTCTTAACCTCCAGTACATGTACAGCTATCTTTAGCTCAGGATTTCTAAATGTAAGAACACATTATTATTTGTGCCACATGCATGTCAACATTTCATAATTACACTTTAAGATGAGTTTTGAAAAAAAAGGGTCACGTTTCCTTCAAAGTGCATTAATAAGATGATACATTTAATAAAGGAAACCTGCACACAGAGCATGTCATGGATGGATTTTAAAACCTTCTTTCTCACCACTCTCCTGGGATGTTTTTTAATGAGGTGGAAAAAAAACAGAGCAGAATGATGGATTAGCGGTTGGGTTTACTTTTCAGTCATACTGGGTGGACTGAAGGACCACATCAAAGAGATTCAGAGGTGCCGGAGACTGATCCTTATTGCCTGTGGCACTAGCTACCATGCTGGAGTGGCTGTGAGTAACCTTCCCCCATCAACCTTTTCATCTTTGATCAAATTCTGTCATGGACACATCCACATTGAATCCACCAGACTAAGAGCAAATGTGAAATGTATTGTTGATGCAGGTGTGAGAATTTGTGCCCTGGCACGTTCTCTGCTTTGAGCTCAACTGGCTCGCTTTGATAGAATTTCGCTCAGCTGTTGCTCTCCCTCTCCCTTTCCCAGACTCGTCAGGTCCTGGAGGAGCTGACCGAGCTGCCTGTCATGGTGGAACTAGCCAGCGACTTCCTGGACAGGAACACACCCGTCTTCCGAGACGATGTCTGCTTCTTTATCAGCCAGTCAGGTGTGGTGGCTGGTGCCATCTGGATCTTGTGCACATTCTTCATTTGTACTCTATTTTCCATCTAGCAGAGCCACTCTGACCTTTCCTGATTTATCTTTCTGTGTGCTCTGCTTAAGTTCTGGCAAACTGTAACTTCAAAGTTTTGCTATAGTTTTGCTGAGTTCTTTTGCACCTTTAGAGCTGTAGCCTTCAGAATGCATGATCTTATCCATTTTTGTAATGGGTGTGTGATATTTCTGTGGTGCGCCTTGTGGTTTTTCTTGGGAGTCACTCAAATCAGAATCTTCTATGGTGCAAAAACTATTCCCTAAGAAACCCAATAAATCTATTCCATTTTATTGCCTGAGCTGTTAAATTATATAAACTGTTATGTTTTTAATTTATTCCAAACCTGCAGGGGAGACTGCTGACAGCCTTTTGGCCCTGCGCTACTGTAAGGAGAGGGGGGCTTTGACTGTGGGCATCACCAACACAGTGGGCAGCTCCATCTCAAGGGAGACTGACTGCGGAGTGCACATCAACGCCGGCCCAGAGATTGGAGTAGCCAGCACCAAGGTAAACAATGACTGCTCTGATTTACTGTCATAGCTCTCATGAGTGCAGCTTTTATAGGCGGTGGAAGTTACAAACCATAATGTTTTTACCACGATGCACATTAAGCACTCTCTGTCTTATAGTAAAATAAGTGACTGCTTGTTGTTGCAGACTTGAAAATAGCTGGAAAATAATTTGCAGTTGCAGTGCTAGCTTTAATTGATGTACTCCTGGCAATTGTTTTACACATCCCTGAAAAGGTTTGCCAGTGTCACTGAGTGCCAAGACAGACCAGGGCATTTCAACAGAAAAGGTTTTGAGGTGTACCTCACATAAAATCTTTCTGAAATTATTTCCATGGGTACATGGCATCTGTGTAAGAAGTAGAGACATGATTTCTGAAATTTGGGGGAAATGAACCTTTGATACTTTCCTTGAGGCAGCTGTACTGTAATGTCTTGCATCATCTCACAAATAAGCTCAACGCCCACTGACAGTGAATGAAACCCAGATGAAATCTCCATTGTGATTCTGGTCCGGGCTTTTAGATGATGATGTTGCCTTCGACTCTGATCCCGCAAGGAATCAAGGAAGCCTGATATTCTCGTCTTGACCCATGTAAGGCTAGGACGCTTGATTTTTAAGCCTCTCCCCCATCTCGCTTCCAACCAAAAAGATTTGCCAGCTGGGAGCAGAGAAGTAAAGGCCGATGAGCTTACAGAGCGAGTGGAACAGGTCCTTCCCTGCCCCAGCCCTTGGGCTTGGCTCAGTGACTTCTGTGCTGCTCCACTGCACCAGAGCACGCCTCGGAGACGCCATCATTTACGGCTTGGCTGGCTGGGCCACACACACCCACCTCCACCAAATGCTACACGCTCATCAAAACAGTGGAGAACATATATTGCACCCAACAGCTGAATGACATCAAATTCACCATATTGGTCTCATATTTGCTCTATTTCAGGCTAATGTAATTTTTTTTTAATTGACTGGAAAAGGGAGGGAAAACAATCCAATGATTCACTGGTGTGCCATATTCGGGATTCAGGGAATAAGTTGAGATAAAGACAAAATACTTGGGTGCTATCAGTACTTAACAGTAAATCCATGATGGCTGCTTTAAGGATTATGTAATGCTATCCAATGGGAGCCCACAGGGTTACAGAGCTGATACAGTTAGAGAGAAGTTTCTTGGTGTCTTAGCTGGATGTCAGGGTCGTCATATCTGTATGGTAACTGTTGGCATGACAAACAATGAGAAGATTACCACTGTTTACCGTGTGGCTTAAATAGGCCGCCACATGTGAGTCAAAAGCAAGGACTGTCAGAGTTCTGAGGAACTGTGGTTAGCGTGCTGTCGGGGAAAAAAAGCGTAAAGGTTTTACTGCTATTTTCTTGGCCTGATACACGGGTATTTCTGAGTCCAGAGGGTCCTGTGAATTGACTTGGCTTCATTCAGACTCTGATTAAATCTCCCAAATGGGCATGGAGAGCCTCCAGCCGAGCTTAGAGATGAAGGAACAGAGAGAGAGAGAGAGGGAGAGTGGGCGGTGATGGCGGCAGGCATGGAGTCTCAGATGTGCTGAGGTTATATGAACGGTGACATTTCCAGAATGATCCGAGAGCATGCACTCTAATGCGATGTTATGAATTTTGTTTTTTATTTCTCAGGATGAGCTCAGATGCATTTTAATGCTGCGTGGCATGTACTAACAACCACCTCTTCTTTCATTTATCATCTGTTGCACATTATCAGCTGGAGACAAAGTTCACTGTTTAAACAGGGAGACAAGAAATATGAGGCTCCGCTAACTGTCCTCAAAGGCTCCAGTCTGGATCTGGAAATGAAATATGAAAATGTGAATCAAAATGTACAACCTATTGCCTCTCAGTCTGCTATCTACTGTATGTGAAGATTCTCTGTCATCCAAGTCAGAGTATATCCAAAAAAAACAAAGCTTTACCAAAGCAAGTGGACGAGATGTTTCACCGCTCATCCAAGTGACTTCTTCTAATCTGATCTAATGGGGAGCTTAGGTTTTTATTAGGTTCATATGTGGGCCGTGCCCACTTGAAACTAGTGGGCAATCTACGATGGCCAAGAGAGCTCAACACACAACTTAAGGAAACACAAGAACATTACACGGAACGCATTTTAACAGCACATGCACTGCAAGTATACACAACAGCAGCAAATACAGAAACACAGACAGATTTCCAGAGGACAAAGTGTGACGAGGGTCCGAATAAATGTGTTTTTAAACAACAAGCTTGTCCAATGCGAATGTGTTGTCACATTGATGAAGAGATTTTCTTACGTTATTCATGTTTTGTATGTGTTTTCTCAAGTTGCAGTGTGTTGAATTTGTACAATTATGTTCAGATTAACCTGGATGGTGTCATGTTTTTTCACATTTCGAGGTACTGTTCCAACCCATTAACGGCCAGAAACTTTGAGATCAGATGTTAAGATTTTTTTGTAAGTGGCTGATTAGTGGTGTTTCTGTTCAGAGGGAGATTTTCCAATTTTACATAGATGACTTATCTTAGTCCTCTTTTAAACCACTTGTCTTTTCTCACTAAAATGTATGCCTCGTTGTCCTTAAGTCTTCTAGGAGTGGCCACTTGGATGAGTGGTGAAACAAAAGCTCAACAAGTCCTGTTGGCTTTGTTTTAGCTTTGGGGTTATTGTTTTAAACTCTCAAGGTAGTCTAATAGTTAACGATGCTAATGACTGGTATTTTGATGTTTTGCTCTCCAGGCCTACACCAGTCAGTTCGTGGCCCTGATCATGTTTGCACTGCTGATGTGCGATGACAGGATTTCCGTGCAGCCCAGACGCCGTGAGATCATCCAGGGCCTGAGAGTGCTTCCAGGTAAATTAAGCCACAAGTTTCCTGGTTCAGCCAGGAGAGTCCTGATGCCATGTGAGGTTAAAATATGTAAAAAAATAATAATAATAAAAAAGAAAAACAAAAAAGGTTTAGATCAAAGATCGAGTACATTCAAAGCCTGTTCAATATTTATTTTTAATTCATCAAACAATTCTATTGGATGACAAAGCTAAGTGGTGAGAGAGGGATCAGGAGAAAGGAGATAAACAGGGGAGAGGGAACAGAGGGAGGACTAGCTGTAGTGTTTGGCTGGAGGCCCACACATGCTTTTCTTGGATCTAAAGCACATGATGACCGGCCCCTCATGGTAAAGTAATGAAGACCACTCCCTGCCCAATATTTCAAGCTGATTTAGTCCAGGTTCCAACATTTTATTCACGAGTGTGCATAGTATTTTCATAGTTTGAATGCTCCTAATCAGCCTGCCTTTTAATAAAAGGATTTAATTGAATTTTCTCTGTGTGTAGATCTGATTAAGGAAGTCCTGAGTCTGGATGATGAAATCCAGAAGTTGGCGACAGAGCTGTACCAGCAGAAGAGTGTGCTGATCATGGGCAGAGGCTACCATTACGCTACCTGCCTTGAAGGAGCACTGGTGAGAATCTGTGAATGTGGTGACTACAGCCTAAGCTTAGATTAGACTTGCTCAGTTTGTTTGTCGTTTTTCATCATCTTTAGAAAATCAAGGAAATCACATACATGCATTCAGAGGGCATCCTGGCTGGAGAGCTGAAACACGGCCCACTGGCCCTAGTGGATAAACTCATGCCTGTTATCATGATCATCATGAGAGACCACACCTACATCAAATGTCAGAACGCCCTTCAGCAAGTTGTCGCCCGCCAGGTAAGACCACTGTTATCCTGTCTCCACCGATCAACTCTGCACATCGTTCCCATTCATACACTGACATTGAGCACGAAATAAATCACATATGTTATGGAAACTCGGCTTACTTTATTTAAATAATTTCCATGTATTTATCTACAATTCAGTAATTAAACAAACAATTTAAAAAGCGCGTTTTGCTTGTTAGGTTAATATTGACCTTCTCATGCGACACCTCTGATCCTTCACCTCAGTAAGCACAAAAAAGGGGTTGGTTCAGATTGACATCGCTGCTCTCAATAATCTGCAGCAGATGTGGGTTTAGGCGTGAAAGTCAACTGAGTGGAGAAAAAAAATGGTATTTATAAGACTGGTGACATTTAAAACATTCTCTTCCGATTTACAGGGTCGTCCCATTGTGATCTGCGACAAAGATGATTACGAGACCATCAAAAACGGCCGCACCATCAGAGTGCCTCACTGTGTGGACTGCCTGCAGGGCATCCTGAGCGTCATCCCTCTGCAGCTGCTGTCCTTCCACCTGGCTGTCCTCCGAGGTTACGATGTAAGTATTGTCCCTTCAGGCTTGTATGCAGACGATAGTACAGCCTGACTTATGTCGCCTGTCTCTCGACACAACAGCAGTTTTCCGGCATCAGGCGGTCTGTGAGCATATGCGTGACTTGTTTTTCCGTTGTGTCCGTCGGCACTTTTCAGCCAATGCAGAGTCAGTGAGATAAATCTCCCTGATTGGCTGTTTAGCTTAGAGAACCAGAGATTCTTCACTGACTTCCTGGCCTCCAAGCTATTCCTAGAAAAATGTTGTCCTTTCGCACAGGTGCAGAACGTATGTAGTAACGGGTCGCTGGCTGTATCCTTATTTAGTTTGCTGGGCCAAACGCAGACAATGTAATGTGACGTTTGTACCAAGTAGTTCTTTGCTATTGGTTGATGTCTCTTACCTTAAGACGCAAAAACTGCAGCGTAATATCAAGTTCTTCAAATCTCACATCTCGACTCTTTGTATCTGCAGTCATCGTTCTAACTGATAACTTTCAGTGCCACCAGTACGTGAGGGTTTCAGTATACTGTTCACTGTGGAAAGCAAAGGTGAAATAAGAGGAACCTAGATTATAAAGTGAAGTTACAAGGGAATTGTCCAAAAGATAAAAGACGTCATCTGACCTTGTATCCCTGGTCAGCTTTGTAAGCAAAAGAGCGCTGAAGAAGCACTGCCAGAAATAAACAGCAGTGTTTAGATGTGCACATTACATTGTTCCAGACTCACTTTAAAAAAAATAAGGTACTTTTTGAAGGATGTAAACTTCCAAACTCACTCAGTGCTGTGGAGGTGTATTAGGTTAATCTGTGCACAAATGCAGATTTATCCCAGGTTCATTTTGATGATGAAATAATGTTGGTGAAGAGCAGTCTACCAGTGTTATGTGTGTTAATGGATTGGAGTTAAAACAAACTGTAAATAGGGTTGGACTCACTCTTGCACCATTGTTTAATTCCTCAAATTTGCTTTATTTCATAAGGTTAAAGGTCAAAGTAACTAAATGACGGCACGTAAATAACAGTCCGTGTTGATGCTGCGCTAGAAGAACATCTATTGACAGCCTGTGGAAGCAAACATTTGTGAGCACGCGGCTTAATTGCACGGCATGCTCTGCTTTTTCTTAATTTAAGTTTGTCCAAGCGGAGTCTGAGTGATGAGAAGTTCTTTGGCCAAGAATTTGGGAATTATAAGCACAGTCCAGCCAAACTGCCACATCACTGGCTCGCACATGAAAGTGTGTTTTGCTGTGACTTTGGTAAATTGTAGTTAATAATTTGACAGCAGCATTTATTCCACGGCAGTAGTTTATCTATTACCCGCTACATTTCTCTGGCTGTCCTTTTTCATGTTTTTTAAGTGACCTCTTCTGTTTGAATATAGGTGGACTGTCCAAGAAACCTGGCCAAGTCAGTGACCGTGGAGTGAACATCTATCATCTAACAACAAAAGCCTGGCAGACACGCATTTCAAACACCAAGGGAGCGTCTGTATAAAGAAACAAAGAGAAGACAATGTCCTGTTTACGTGTCTCGTGTCATGGCTTTTTTTAATGCAATCTTTTACTCAACAGTCGTGTATGTCACTGTTGCATATTCTCTGTATCCTACTGTCTATTTTCTTAGAAACCTCTGGCATCATTGTCATATTATTGTTAGAGAAATTGTGTCGTCTCTGGTGGCAGGGACTGGGCTGGCACTGACAAATCTTAAACACTCGTCTTGTAGCAGTTGAGGGTTGGGGTTTATGCATGCTCGTGTGATTTCTCCCTCCGTGTTTATTAGCGCTGATTGGTCTCTCTGGGAGCTGATGTTAGTGCTGCTGACTGACGGACATTAGGCTTTAAAGACCTCTCTGGCTCATTCTCTCTTTCAGTGCAATGATTTGTAGCTTAGCGGGGATATTTTTCTTTGGCAGCTAATCATTTGAAGTGTCTTTACTCCTCTGTTGAAGTAAACCACAGTCTTGAATCATTCCAAGCCACAGGTCATCGCTTCCTCATAATTGCAGTGCAGTTTTTGACTCAGTTTCCCTCTTGGACTTTGTTCTGAAGACTTCAGCATCAGAAGTCACATAAAAGCTTGTGAATACACTACTGTGTAAAATCGCCTTGGGTAGGTTACAAAAGCTTCTTGTATATAAACCCTGATGTTGTATATAAATCTAGTCTTTTCACACTCTGGTCTCGGTCCACTTGGCAATTTCTCACCGTTAATGCGCTTTGTGTATAATCGTATTTGATTCTCATGTTGACTTCAGTTGCCTCATGAAGAGAGACCTTGTTGCGTTGCATATTTCTGGTCTCCAGTTTACATTTGAACTATAAACTGAAGTAATGCAAGTGAGATAAACCTGAAGTTGAAGTTGCACACAGTTTCCAGCCCACGCCCTGCCACCTCGACTGCTTCAGTTGCAATACTGGGACCATTTGTAGTTTGTTTCTTTTTGTTTCTTTGCTTTGTCTTACTATATTTTTAAGGAATTTTATATTATTGAAGTTACTCTTTAATTTGAAAAGTGAATGTTACTGTAATTTGAAATGTCAAACCAAAAAAAAAAAAAAAAACACAAACAAATCCTCTCCAGTGGCTTTGGCAGTTGTAAACCAAAACATATTTTATGTTCATCCAATTGAAGATTGTGTGGAATGAGGACATTTTGAGCCCCCCCATCCCATAGTTGCAAGGCAGGATGTCATACTGTAGAGGCTTAGTTGTGTAGAAAGTCAGAAACCAGCTGTGTATCAGATGTCTTATTCAAAGGACAAAGGAAATGTGAAGATGCGCTCGTGGCTGGACATAAGATGAGCTGCCTTTTTTAGAGTACGCCGATTTCTTTTTAAGTTTTCTTTTGAACATTTATTTTTCCACTGAGTTTCTGCTGAGTTGTTTGAAAACTGGATAAAAAAGAGGTACTTTTGTAACCTCCCCACCCACCCCACAATACATTTTGATTACTAGATACACTGACACAGGACACTGCACTGAATCCTGTTGGAAGCTGTTGGGTTACTGAGGGAGTGGGGCACTATTTATTAGTAGAACTGATGCAATAAAATGTCAAGTAATTCTCTGTTGTGGTGTCCCGGGTCATTTGATGAGCGGTGCAGAGATTTAGGATGTGCATGCTTCTCATGTACATATTGACAATGATGCCATGTATTCTGATTGATGAGACTAGTCAACAAATAGTTCCTCATTATTTTATTGTAATTAAAACAGAGAGTAGAAATCTGGTCCTGAACATATGTTTGGACCCATATTAAAAGTTCACAAGTCATTTTTGTTTTGTTTTATGTACATTATATACAAAAAGTTACGAGGCAGTTTAAAGTGACCACAGATTCACAACAATACCAACTTCCTGGAAGATTGTCACCAACGGTCTGATGTACATAGAGTCATAATAGTGGAGACACTGGGTGCCGGGGTACTGCACAGAGGTGACAGGAGGGATAGAGTCACTTTAACAAGGGTCAAGATGGTCACACACACAGACAGTGAGCGATGACAAAGTACAGCCACGACGTGTAGCATGACCCAGGCTGACTTAAACAAGTCCACACATCTTCTCCCTCCCCAGAAATGAGGAGAGCAGCTGTTGTTTCTGAGGCTCCATGATGAAGCCCAGGTTGAGCAGCTCAAGTGTCCGTGTCTGTCCAAATCCTCTCGTGAGAGGAGCGCGCCCGCCAGCATCAGCCTGAGGAACGCATTCAGCTTCAGCATGACGGAGAGGTACGCAGCTAAGCCGTTGGTGAAAATGAGTGCAGCCTTCAAAAGGATTTCACTGCACTTACTAATCACAATGATGGCTTGACACGCAGCTGTAGAGTAATTGCAGAAGACGGCCACGGCTCTCAACAAGAACAGCCTCCGTTCACCAAGCACTTTCATTTGCATCCTGTGAAGTATTTCAGGCAACATCCTCAGTGGAGCAGGTCCCTCACGAGAAAATACAAACTCAAGTATCACAGCAGCTTTTTTCCTTCTAAAGCTCCATTAAGTGAGATTGAATAACTATTAGCAGGTGCTGTCACCCCTGATTGATGCAGCTGCATGGTGTGGACATAGTTTTGCCACAAACTATTGGGAAGACGAAGGATTTTTGGTTGCAGACAGTTTTCTCTCTTTTTGATGGCAGCAAACACAGGTCTAACAGCCAATGTTAAATGTAATACTGCATTTAAAAGCTAATAGAAATTTCTTGCTAAATTAGTGCCTGCATTTTTTGGAACACATCTACTACTAACAGGGTTGCACTGAGCGTTGCTGGTCCCTCTTTAATGTTTGCTATACAGTCACTTGTGCCTTACTGTTAAGACATTTGACAAAACAAATACTTTATGTCTGTGTGTTTTAATTGTTTTATAAGTGCTCCATCAGCTTACTAAGATTAGGATAAAAAAAGAGACATTTATCTGTGGACAATAGACAAAAAGAAGAGTATGTACCTTAAACAGGTGTCTAGAAGCTGCTGTAGAACGGATTATAATGGCAGCAACATGTTTGTTAATTGCTTTTTCTTGAAAATGTGGCACCTCCTAGATAATTAGTGAGCGGCCGGGGGCACACCTGCTGTTTATTAGACGTTCCCTGTTTGCTCATGACGGTGGTTTCAAAGCAGAACAGAAACGGCAACAATATCTCTGTTCTTTATTTCACCTGCTTTATCCTGATGTGGCTTCATAGACGTACCTGATTATCAGCAACAGAATAATATTAAGAAATTATCAACTACCGTACTCAAATTTCAGTTTGAAACCCACCCATGTGACCAAACAAATTCTTCTTTTCAATTATCTAATCAGTGTGGGCCAGACACCAGTGAATGTGCTGAGCACAAAGCTGGCTGCAGCTACAGCGCTGGCCTAGACCCAAACATATTTCCATTTAGCTGTCAGCAAGCATTTATGTGGCTTTATGGTGAAGAACCACCCAAAGGAAATCTGTATATGTGTTTACTTGCACTTACTTTTGAGTTTCTTATCATATGTGAACTAGTCTGTGTTGGCGTGTTTATATATGTTTAGCATGATGTGACACAAATGATCAACACCAGCATGCCTTTCCTGGAGCCCGTCCACACTTCCTGAGGATTAGATTGTGTCTAATATTTTCCAGGATAGCTCACTCCATTCGTGCATGTGACATAATGCAACATATGAACAGCTGGAGTGAGTTAGAGAGTTGCTCTGGGCTTTTCGCAAAAAGCCACTCTCACTGTGAGATCCCAGCGGGATTATCAGTTGTCTAACCTACTTAAAATTAGAAAAATCAAATAAAACAGCACATCCAATTAGGGATCTATGAAATGTCATCGCATCTCAGCATATGATAAAACAAATGCATGTGTGAGTGTTTTAAAACGAGGAGCATGGTGGGTAAGAAGTGAATATGATGCTGAACCTGTTAAAGTCTTTACAAGTCGGAATCAAGGCTTAGCAAACAAATAAAACAGTAACTTTTTTTTTCAGTCTGCCAGAAAATAAACTCTAATAGTTTGTGCCCTGTTGTATAACTTTTGTTTGTATACTCTGATACCAAAAGTAGCTTTTAAATCTGCTTTGTATTCTGCCCAGGCTCCTCCGATCACCATAAAATAATGCCTTCATATTAATGGCCTGTGAAAGAGCGGCTTTTATTGTGACCCAAGCTATACGGAAAACATTTTAAGCAAAGAATATAAAATAAGTTTAGCTTTTCCCTGATTCTGACATATTTGTCTTCATATTGACTGACATAGATGGATACATGCCAAGCTAGCTACAGATGAATAGCAGTCACCGTGGTGAGGTCCAATATACCAATGGGGCTGAAGGAGTCTAGCAAATCCCAATTTTTTTTTTTATTCTGATGAGAAACAAAAAGAAATACTCAAGCCAGCTATGACTCACGTTAGGCTGATTGAATATGACATGTGAGTCAAAAGCTGAACAAAACAAAAAGTGCAGATACTTTGCATGGCCGCTTCAATACGCTTGCTACGCGTTTGACTGCGGGTTCATCAGCAACGATGGTCTTAAAAGAACGTGATCTATTCGGCAAGGTACAAATAAACAAAGTACAAAACAAGTACGGATATTATAACAATAAAGAACAATGATGCTCAAAACTGTATTGCATGCAATTGCTCAACATTCAAGAATTCAAAACCAGGGATTTTCAGGTTCCCATATGTCATCCATACATCTGTGTAGAATTTGCAGTATTCACGTATTTTAGTGTCATGATCGTTGTGAACATGGCTATGCATGATAACGTGGCCTGTGACACGTCTGAGGCCAAAGGGAGGTAAGTGTTTTTTACCTGGCCTGCAAAACCTCACTTATAGAAACTGTCTCTTTAATTCAAGCATCCAAACAATTGCACTGTTGGGCTAGATGTGTACAAAAGTCACTGTAGACAAATAGCTGAAAACGAGTCATCAGTGCTCCTCTCCACACGGCAGAAAGGCCACAGCGTGCTGAGCGTGGCATAAGGCACTCACGTGTCCTTGCTTGCAGATATAGTCAAGGAGTGTTATGTGCTGGATGCTGGTTGGACACTGAGTTGCCTTTGTCAGTCTTTCGTGACGTCTTCCTGTCTCCTGTCACACCTCTACAGGCCAGGGCGAGGCGGCGGGCGGGCAGGTGGGGGGGCTCGCCCCGGTGGAGGTCCCTGTGGAGGAGGGGGCAAGGAGCTCGCTGGGGGGGTGCAGGGTGGAGGTGTGGGTGGCAGCGCTGGAGGGGCAGGTATGTGCAAGGCGGTGGGAGGAAGAGCCCGGTTGGGAGGTGGTGAGTAAGGTGGAGGAGTAATGGGGGGCGAGGGAGTGGTAGAGTTGGGAGGAGGAGTCGGAGGCAGCGATGGGGGCGAGGAGAAGGAAAATGACAGAGGGCTGCTGGGGGTTGGAGGGAGGGTGCCTTGTGGAGGAGGGGGACTCCTGCTGGGAGGATTGTAGATAGGAGACGGTTGGTGGTGTGGGTAGCGAGGAGGTGGAGATTTCATGCGGGTGAAGTTCATGCATCTGCCCTGAAAATGAAAAACAGACCAGACCGTGTTAGCAGAAAGTAGTGGATATGCCATTGACTGTTTTCTTCCATTGTGAGCAAAAATAAATAAATAAATAAAAAATCATACTGAGCTTTCAAACTCTCTGGTTCAGTCTGGTCACACTGAGAACCTCTCGACAAACCTGAAGCTAAATTTAAGGCATTCATAAAACTAAAACATTCTTTTGATATAACACGACTGCAGGAACTATTTTTATCCAGCATGTCAATGCTATGTCTTATTACAGAAAGAATCATTCCATGTCTTTGGTCAAACATACTACAGTAGTTTCCCAGTCTGGAGCTCAGAAAATGAGGCCCTCTTTTTCATCCTTTGACAAAACACACACCTCTCCCGCTCTGACAGCTAAATTACAAATATCTCCTTGTGCTTTCTCTTACAAATTGCATAGACTAATGACTACAGCAGATGATAACCGAGTCGCTCACTTACAAAAGCCCTTTTCTATCGCTCCCACTCGGCTACATGATATGTGCTCCGAGGTCAACAAACCTCTTAACATATTGTAAATCTCCGTCACAGCTTTTGTCATGAGCGGCCATGCAACTTCTCAGCTGGGCGAGTTAACCTGCCATCACTTTCTCTCGATCAAGCCAAAGTGAGGTCATGCGAAAGAGGCTATCCTATTCCGTGAAACAAGCTACACCCCTGGAGCAGCTGCGCCGAGGGGACCAGGGAGTTGGAGTCGGCTGATAAGGGATGTCGGCTCTGCCTCTCGTTTACCACCGGGGCAAAATGACCTCTGAGAAAATCGATGCATGTTATACATTTCAAAGGATTGATATTTGATTATTTAACTTCCTACGAGACACTGAACATCATGAAGCCTAACGTCTCTTGGACTCCTGCTCCATATCATAGAAGCTGAGCGTACACTCAATCAATGCTGAAATATGTACAACATTAGCAACAATGACCTGAAAAATATACAACAGGTTATAGGAGTTGCTCTCCAGCAGGCCGGTGGATCCACAGTACTCCTCCCTCCCACCGCTGCACCCAATTAGTTATAAAAGCAAGGCTCTGACAAGCGACTCCTAATTGCAATCAGAACATGCTTGTTTACTGCCCAAGGAACCAAGTTGGACTTTTTTCAGTGCACTAATGAAGAGCTTTTATAGGGAGGAAGACTGCGCAATTCTAATTACAAAGCTGTGTGTTGGCTTTACTTACTGTAAAGGAAAAAAGCAAGGAACGTGGCACTCTGTCATTTTTTGTAAGCGCAGTAAGCTGAGCTAGTCCACCTTAAAGGTGCAGTAACCTGCTCAGTGGCACGATGAAGTGACCTTCATGACTGACAAGCAAATAAACAAGTGTTCATTAGATGAGAGTGCAGTTATACCAAAGCACAGGTTTGCTATGATGATGATTATAAAATGAACAGAGAATGTGGATGAATAATATGCATACAAGCATTTACTGTACATACGTGTATGTGAAATGCTCATCTACAACAGATGACATAACTTTATGACCACCTTCCATATACTGTGTAGGTCTCCTTTGAGCCCAAAATAGTTGTGACTCATCAGAGAATGGACATGGACCTTCTGATGGTGTCCTGTGGTGTCTGACAGCAGAATGTTGTTAGTAGGGGCCTTTGGGTCCTATGGGTTGAGGGGACAGACCTCTGTGGATCATCCCACAGATACTTGATCAGTTTGGGATCTAGAGAATTTAGAGGCCAGGTCGGGATGGCTGCTGTCATTACTATGGGGTGGGGGTGCCTGGTCCGGTCTAGGTGGGTGGTATATGTCTACATAACATTCACACGAATGCCAGGTTCCCAGCAGACCACTGACTTGCCCCAAGATGGTCAGTGTTATTTAGTTCTCCAGTAAGTGGTTTTAATGTTGTGCTTTAACATTGTCAGTGTAGATTACTCATAAACAAAGTAACTTTACATAGAAATGATGCTAAATGCTTGTTGAATGTAGTGGAGTGGATTTACATATTTTCCGACCATGAGGTCTTACGTCAGCACAATTCTCTGTCTTAGAGAAATATGATGCATTACATAAGGTCTTGTGGTTAGGGATTATCGTATACAGAACTCCCTCACTGATTTTTTTTCACCACTTTCAGCTCCCACAGTCTCAAACCGCATGTCAGCTGCCAGCTGAATAGGTCATCCCACTGTTACCCCACTACAGCTGGCCTGTCAGGAATTACATTTGCTTTTTTGTGATGACTTCACCAGACGTCTTTACATTCCAGACGCAGCAGCCTAAGTCCAAACTAACTGCAGGTTTTCCCTGGAGTCTCTCTGTGGACAATTCATTGTCTACAGATGGTTGATTTTCTCAACATATTCAGATAAAACTAAAACAGGCTGATTAGTGATAGACCAGTGTAGCTTTAGTGTTCTTCTTACCTTATCGCCTGGGTGAGGTCTCATTACAGACACGCGGTCATAGCCTCTTCTTAAAAGGACCCACAATGCATCCAGTTTGCTCTATGGAAACAGAGGAAAAATCAAAACATCACTTTGGCAGAAATCTTGAATTCTAAAGGGAGGTGACTTCTTGCTTTCTTAAGGGAAAATAGCATCAACCCTTTTGTTTCTATCCAAGGCCTTCACAAACAAAGCTCCAAACTGTACACTGAACTCCAACTGCAATAAAACAACCAGTATCATCTCATTCCTATTGCCATTCAAGCTGAAAGGTCTCTTCATAGTTTTTAAAAACAGCAAATACTTTGAGGATAAGAGCAGAAATTGCAGCTGTTTTTCCTCACAAAACTGCTGGCTCTGCAGCCCTTCTCTGTGGAGGTCAGTCCAACAGGAGTCTGGTTTCTATTAGCAATCCCCTGCTGACTGGGAAGGCTTCAGAATGACTTCTTTAACCCCATGCTTGCCCTGGAGGAAGGGACCGTGTGCCAGTAGTCACCTAAGCATTATTACCTTAACACATCTCATGCTACTACGGCATTTCAACAATACATTGGGTTATGTAGCAACAGCCAGATAGGTTTGGAGTAATTTGTTTCAGATGTTGTATTTTGTGCAAACATATGCTAACAGCTGAAAAATGCATTTCTCCCAGCAGAACTATTAAACAATCTTGAATGCTTTCAGAAATTAAATGAAAGCTGAGCCATATTTATGGACCGCTTGAACAAATACATCACAAGTCCTCCAGTGTTTCTTACTCAGTAGCTGAAAATAACTGCTAACTGCTGTAGTTGTTGTCAGCAGTGCATCTGCAGAGAAAACACGTTCCCCAGACAGTTTCCACCTGGTGATTCACACTGGTACCTTGATGGGTGAGTACCACTTGCGTGGCCCTGGTGGTTTGTGCATGCCGTTGTTGAGAACCCTTGTTGGGGGTGGCACAAACTCCTGTTCAGGCATCTTCACTTTGGCATTTTTGGCCTTTTCCAGTTTTGCTCCTTCTTCGGTGGAACCTTTCTCACCCCAACGAACCTGATGACACGGAGTGTGGAGAGTCACTGGTTTATTCTGCTGACACAGATGACCTCTGATGTTTTACATTAAAAACAAATGTTTAGTCTAGTGAGTCTGACTAAGAGCTCTGGTGTAATCGAACTCTCTGGAGGCGTAATGTTGGGAGGCGTCAGAGTTTTCTTTGTGGCAACCGCAGCAATAAATCTGTTTACACCTCACCTCCATCCTTTTAATTCCCCCAACTCCTCTTCCTCCGTAGTAGGAGGCATCTACAGTCGGCCATTTCTTCTTAGGGGCTTCATAGTCTTCGTCATCCTATGGAAGAGCAACAGAAAGTAGATTTCATGTACTTAATAGTGAGCCTTTTGTCAGGCTAATCGGCAACAGCTAAGTAACAGTAAAATGGAATTAAACATTTTTTTCTGTTTATTTCTCTATTTTCAATAAATATGTACATACTAAATACGTCTGGCAATCCCGCTGATGTAAATACCTCTCGGCCTGCCCTCCCCACCCCTCTTTTTTTATCCTCTCTGCTCCATTTGTCAGATCAGAGGAAATTACAAAGCCCACTGGCTGAACTTGTGATGTTTCAGCTCTTTAATTCACCCTGTCTGACTCATAATCTACCAGAATGTCAAACAGAGGAAACCATAATGACGGCTGTAAATTATCTTTAAGGCCATGGCTCGCACTGGAGTGTGCTTTTGGAATAAAATCACCAGTTAAACATTACTTTTTAGTTTAATTCGATGCAAATAAACACAGCCTGATGTCTGCCACACTCACATACAGGCTTGTCGTTGCTGCATTTTGTTTTTGGGTCGTTAACATATTCTTAAATCACATGAGTTTACTCGTGGGTTCAGATCCATTTGTTCAAGAAATCCATGTTAAACGATGTTATCAGTTGGTTTAATTTCACACTATATTTAATCCAAAAAGTTGTAATTTGAAAATCAGGAAAAACATGGGGGAAACTGCAAAAGATGGTATTTCATTATTAGCCTAAGAAGGTGTTGAGTTACATCACGTTTGATGAATTATAAAATGACTGAAGAGGGTTTGAAGCCAGGGAGTCAGTGAGTGACGCCACATGGTCATTGAGGTTTAAATGCTCAGTGTAAACTCAACAATTACACAAACTAAACACTGGCAGCTCTCAAATTCTTAACTCATGACCTCTCTTTGTTTTTTTCATTAGAAACAGAGACGGTGTAGATCGTACCGAGCTCTCCTCCACAACCGGGGGTGGGGGTTCATGGATGATCTGTGGAGGGAAAAAAATAACAGAAAACGCATGAAGCATGAGAAGAAAAAACAAGGTGTGCAATGTATCATAAGATGACAGAAGTCACAAACATCTGTGTCAGAAGGTATTTGTGCAGGATCTCCATGTCAGAGCAACGTTTTCTCTGTGTGCAACAAGATGGTTACACAACAACACATGCCAGAGGAATTGTTTTTTCCTCTTCGTCTCTACAACTTACAAGAGCAATGTGCTGACCTAGAAATCTGCTATCCAGATTTTTTGGCCTGAGGTTGTTGATTAAGAGAAGAGAAGAGCAACAGGCTCATAAATACTCCCTTGCACTTTTGGTTCTTTGCTGCACATTGTTACTCATAAAAGTTTATAGTATTTATACTTTAGTTTTTTCCTATTTATCTGATTCTAACCTTTCATACGTGTCATTTTCTGTCCCCTTGTATCCCTTTTGTCTTCCTATATGTTACCAGATGTCCTGTCAGTGAGTTTTTTTCACCAGTGCTACAAAGACAGTTTCTTCTATACTAAACGCACTTGGCGAATTAAGTGATTCTGATTTGTGATTTTCCTGCATGCTCCTCCAAATCCTGGAACACAAGGCGATTCTCCATGGCAACGGAGTGTCGTTTTCCTAAACACGCTTGCTGTGAAGTCTTGAATTTGCAAGCAAATGGACACGGACAGACAAAGTGAAGGGAGAGCGAGCCATGTTGTAAAAGCTGACATCTCTCGCTGGCAGTTCTCAGCCTTCCAGTTTCCAGCGCTGGAAACATTGGAATGGATTTTGAGGAGACACCATGGTCTTCGTTTTGAGAGCAGGAATACACATTTTTGACAGGGGACAACTACTAACAAGGGAGTTTGTTGAAATGTTGTGATGCTGGCAGTTGGACCACTGTGTAAATAATGGCACAGACATGTGTTTATCTAAAGCATTTGCTGCTTTTACAGTATCCAGAGCAGATGGCATTCATAAAAAAATGTTTTAGTGAACATTTTATGTCTGGTGAGTTGTCTTTCTTCTTAACATCTCATAGTAACAGAGACATCAACCCCAAACATTAATGCTACGTGCACTTGCATTTCCACATCACTAGCTGGAAATTCAAATTATTCAGAGCCATTATTGATGGAAGAATCTTTTGCTTCTTCCACTGAATATACTCAGTGAGTATTGGAGATGAAATGTGGAGGTCGACTGCTGTGACCTTTGGAAACAGCAGCATAATTACTTAAACACATGTTCACTTGATGGCCTTGACCTATATTCAGCTGCAAATACCCAAAAGGGCAATATGCCCTTATTGACCCACAGACCCTTCTCACCATGGGAGTGTTGTTTAGGTTAATAATAAGCCTGACAGCTCAGACCTGGCAAAGACATTTCTCTGTGTAGTATAGTCTGCAGGCACTGCGTTCCAAAAGAGCCAGAAATGTTAGACTAGAATCTGAAATCAGGATGTGTGTGTGTGTGCGTTGTTATTGCTTTCGTGCTTGAGGGAACTCACCACAGTGCAGCATAGAGGCCAGAACCACCAGAGGAGAGCCAAGACCAGGAGCAGCATCAGGATGAGCAGAGCTATGGCCAGGATGGTCCCATCAGACTGTAACAGAGACAGACACGTCAACACAGACTGAACTACATGTAAACTGAAGGCTTTGTGCAAGAAATTAAAAAAAAAAGGTGCTTTCAGTTTCTCTTCCATGCAGTGAGAACTTCAAGACAATGATTCTGCTGAGGCTGAAATACTTCAGTTAAGCTGCATTCATCATTTTGACATGTTAAGTTTTTGATTGTGCTCTTTGGATTATTTTCTCTTGCTTGCTATCTGTTCTTGTTTTACTGTTGGGATGCGTCGTGGAAAACTAAACACTTAATGCTGCTATTAAACTGTACTCACACAGCTCACAGTGGTAATAGTGACTGAACTGGAGATGAAGCTGAGACCTTCGTTCATGCTGACATAAAGATTGGCCGCCCTGGAGAAGACAAAGAAAAAAACATATCAGACTAAATGATGTCATATGAAACTTCGCTTTGATTTAAACTGAGCATTGGACTTACATCCCCTCATCTTGGAGCACTGGTGCAGGGCAGAGGAGATACGTATCTTCCACAATCAACGGCTTCACCACTAGAGAAGCAGATGGACATGGGTCATAAAAACGTCTGCCTTTCTCAGCCAAACGTTCCAGACTTGTCTTGCGATAACAGTCGGTAATATTCAGTGACACGCTAAGTTCCTGAAGCAGGATGTTCTGCCCAGAAATCATAACCTGAGTCACCTTTCATTTCATGTCATGTCATTGTTCAGCCTGATTACACTGTGATCAGTTTATTGTCAAGAGGTGTTATCTAACTCTCAGGCAAACCAGGTAATACTTTTAGTGTCTGGTGAAAGAGAAAAAAATGGTGGCCACAGGCGGCTTCATTTTGCCATATTTTCCAATGACAACCATAAATCGACGGTACTCCATAACCACCTAGGGTATCTATTTATGAGATGTTTGGACTGCAAGATAGCACACATACTGTACGTCTTTGCCTGGGACCCCCCACAACCTTGGATCACAACTGTTTATTTCTGCTTAACGCCGCCTGACTTCATTTCAGTTCAATAAATATTGGACAGTAACAGGAAGTGTCACAACCTTTCTTGTAACTCAGCTTGCAAACTTGTTTGTTGTTTCTGTACAACAAGTGTTTTACGGAAACACCAGTATAAACTATTTCATCACAGTTTTTGTTTTTCAAGCAAAATCTAGGTCCTCTCCTCATCCAGCTGGCTGTTGGAGAAGGGGCTCCAACAAGCATCGTCACCCAGGCCTGTCTGCTTATCCTGGCAGGCGGAGAGCATACCTCAGAACTGAGGGAAACAACACAAGTGGCTGCTCTTCTCTGGGAGGGGGAGATGGAGGATCTGTGCTGCCAAAAACAGCTCCACGCCATGGCCCAGATATCAGAGTTCATCTCTGCCTCCACCTTGCACAGCAAACAGCTTTATACGTTTAAAGCAAAAGGACAAAAAAGGACAAAGGAGACAAATCCACGAGGCCTGATTCTCTGCTGTTTTCCACGGCGAAGTCCCTTGAGGAGGGATATTCTGGCAATCTCCCCTAGACTGTGTCATGATGTTTTATTGGACTGTTTTCTCCCCAAGCACAAAGAGGGGTCATGTTTTACTGTGAGGTGCAGACAAACGCCAAGAGTTCAGCTTCATCCGGTAAATTATTTAATGAGCGAGTGTTTAAGATGGTGACAGTTACAATGCTTGAGAGACTGGTTAATGAGATGCACCATCGGTCACACAGTCAGTGTACAGTAGATTCTGGGGAAACTTTAGTGTGTTTGACTCGCTGAAGAACTCATTGTTATTTCAGTGGGTCATTTTTTTGGAACAAGCTCCTATAGGCTTTCTTGCCAAGAGTAAGATGTGAAGATTGTGCAGTAAAATATTAGGCTGCTACCAGGAAATGTTTAGCTTAGCTTAGCATAAAGATTGGAAAACAATGGAAAAGACGTAGCTTGGCTCTGTCTTAACATACCCCAAACTTTTCCTATGATTTTATACACTTTCCTAGTTTAATCACATGCAAAATATTGGTGTTAGGAGTTTTTTTTATAGCATTTTGCTTTGCTATGAGTTTCCATGCAAGAGACACGTTGGCAGCTCTCTATTGTGTCGTGTAATGTTTGAACATACCTAATATAACATGTTAATTTTTAGGTTTTTGAGGTGCCGGTAGGTGGATTTTCTTTTTCCAACTCTTGTCTCCCGATGTTCACACAGCTGTCGCCTGCAACATCTGTCAGTAAGACAGTGAATAGCTTGGGAGTGAACCTGCCAGTTCCCAACTAGCCTGACTGTATTTGTCGCTATTCTTTTCCTGGAGACACAAACTCAAACACTGATTCATCTGCTTGACACATGTTGCTGCATCTTGCCTCTGTCCTTTTAATCATATCCGCAAACTATGAAGAAGGCTGAGGAGAAGTCAGTGAGGGTGTATTACAATATATGAGAAATGGTTTTCCCTTAAGACCGTAATGTATTTGTAATGTATTTATCCACAGGCGAGCAGACTGTGGCCTTATTGTTTTCATTTAAAGTTTACCCCTGACTCCAGAGGATTGTGTGTAAATAATCTAGGGAAGAGAATGAATCTGCTTGGAGGAAAAGTATAATGGGACTGACATGAGGAGATCATTTTACACAAATTGCTTCCATGTCCACAGCGCAGTAAGTTGAATGTTGTATCACGCAGAAACATTTATGATACAGAGAAATGGTCTATGCAGAGACTGATTGATGCAGAGAAAAAATCTTTTAGATTTGGAATTAATTTGGAGCAAGATGTCAACTTTGGATGGCTTAAAGAAAAACAAAAAGTTAAACCTGAACATATTCTGAACACATATCTGGTCCTCATTTCTACTTCAGAGGAATTTAATTTCCTCCGAGGTTTAATTTGTGCCTCGGCTCTGGTGAAAATCTTTGTAATTAGACCAGCACCTCCTGCAGCTAATGTGGCGTTCTTAGCAGGAAGTGGTTTTAAAACTGATACAGTAAGCTGCTAGTAAACACCATGGGGAAACTAGCTGCTCCCTAAAATACTGCCTTTTTTCTGTCTCTGCCTTGTCTGTGTCACTGGTTCTCCCTCATGGTTGTTTTATCCTGGTGATAAAACTACACAATGTGTGGAAGAAAGACAACTCACTGGACGTAAACCAAAAATGTCACGATACCGGTAAGAGAAGGATACTTGTTGGATCACAGACGACTCCAGATGTGTGCCTGTGAGGTGTTTGAGTTTTGGGAAACTCAGCTAAGTGTAAATTGCATGAAGGTTACAGTGGCCTGCTCACTGAACTTTTAAAACCTAGGCCTCTTTCTCAGACTCCTGGCAAAATGCCACATCGAAAATAATACAGAATATAGTATATCTCAGCAACTGCAGGGTTTATGTATATGGTTTTATACATAATAAAGGAAGCAATTCTGAGGTACTAGAGGTGTAACAATACATACTATATATTACTGAGTCAGTGTAACTGACAATACAAAAATATCCCTTTGCGGTGATGCAATGGCAATCCAAAACCTCTACAGAACCATAGCATAACATCTTACATTTCTTGTCCCAAGACTAATACTAATAAAGTGAACCGTTGGTTCAACATGATGACCATTTTGCCACATTTCAGTACGTATGCTGTATGTGTGGGTTGCTACATTATAAGCATGCTCTTGGGTTCTTCAGACTGCTCCCACATGAACTGAGCCATCGACTTTGAGTCAGTGTGTATCAGTTAAAGCACCGGTGTGTGTCGTGAATCCGAGACAACACAGGTTCACACTACTACTAGTGATGTTCGGCTATGTGTTCACTCACTCTTAGTTAGGGTGTCGTTGATCCGGAAGCTGCACAGGACTTTGTCCACATTTCGGGCGTGGAGGAATCCGTTTCCTCTCACCACCACCTGGAAAGTCTCTGGTGTGAAAAATAAAGAGAAACATGAACAATGAATAAAATGAAATAACTTTAACAAAAAAAAAGGTAAAAAAAAGACAAACTTGCAGTAACATGAGTGCATATTGTTGATCTTCATTTGGAAGCAGTGACATGAACCCAGCACTGCCAACACATCCATGGCAGTAAAGATGGCGTAGTGTCTGGGGACCAGATATGTCTGACACAATATGTTGCCGTTGACGTTACCATAATGTTTTCATTGTTAAGTTTGACGTTGATCTGGCGATGTTTGCTACAGTAAATGACACATTATTTATCTTTCAGGTTTCATATATCCCAGCTGGAAAACGTTGAACCTGTCAGTCAAATCCAGTTTGACGACACTTTTAATTCACAGTGCAAGTGTCTGACATGTTGGTAAATACTGTACAATGTGCAGAGTGAGGTCATGAACATAGATGTCTTATCCTGACGTTGACATGTATGCAAACAAAATGAACATTTGTTCTTATGTTGCACATCCAACTATGAATTATACCCAAATTATAATTATTACATTACAAATTATCACAAATTATTACTTAACGGACATTTTAATTGATTTGTCACTCAGCAAATTTGCGCGCTCTCTATTTGGCAAATAAAGGGTTAGAGATTCATAACTTTTTAACATATTTTAAAGGAGAAAATAAACAATACACATTTCACATTTTCTTGTCGTACCTCCTGCACAGATACTGGAGGGCTCTGCTGCCAAGATCTCAATACAGGACTTCTTCAGGATCTGAGGAGATGATGAGAAAAGCATCACGGTTTGTCTTCATTCTCACAGTGTGATTGTCTGTCTGTTCTGGTAATCTATTTTTTCAGCCACCTTTATGTCTTTCTTGATCACCATTTCCCCTCTAAAAGTTATTATTTGCTCTCACTTGTCATCTGCAAGTGTGTTGCACTATGTTGCTTCAACCCTGAAGATGAAGAAGGTTGATTGATGACCCACTGGCCCGCTCACATGCAACAACTGACACTTTTTACTGTTAATCTGCTCCAGATGACTGCCCGACCTTTATCGCAGCTCAACAAACCTCGTATTCCTGTGACAGCAGCACCTTCATAACCAACTGTTTTTCACTCCTCAAGCTAGAAAACTCCTCAGATTTGAGTGAAAACGCCTGAGGCTGATATTAAGAACAGCACATACTACTTTGGTCACGTCAGGTCCAATGTCAGTCATACAGATCAAAAGCAGGAAAGTCACAGCAAGATTTCCTGGAGTTATGACCCTGGACAGGATCCATGAATGGAATAACTTAAACCTATTTCGCCTCGTTCCTGTTATTTGACCAGTGTGCTGATGGATTAAAGGAGAATTGATGTTAGGGATTATAGCAAGTCCATAAAAGCTAAATTATTTACTTGGACCTTTCATCTCTCTGTAGGCCATAATTATAGCAAGAAATATTTGATACTCTAATCAGCATCTGTGCTTTGTAAACTTGTGTGTGAAGTGCTTACTGAATCGATGACTCCTTGTAAAGCTTCAAATCCATCATTTACAGGAAAGACGTGATCTTTACTATCAGCAATCTTTGCCAGCTGTAGAGGAAACAAACTGTTACAGTTAAGTTGCCACAACTTCGATTCAATCTAGTTGAACAGATTTCTTCTGAAAATTTTTGGAAATGACATTATCTAGCCAGTCTAGTATTTGGTTAAACTTGTAGGACATGTTATGAAACAAAGACAGTTCATAAGAATGAAATTAAGAAAATGACCTAATTTCCTTATTATTTTGATTACCATCAAACAATTGAGAGAAATAGGTTTCTTGACTTGATATGTTGCATTGGTTAGGCCACTAAACACTTTGGTTGTTGTGTGAAATAAATTTTCTTTGTTCAAACACTTGTTCAAACACTTTGCTGACCAGCATATGTTCACTTCAGTTCCAGAAACCGAGTTAGTAGTGTGAAGGCTAATTTGTATGTCTTATAGTTGTGTAAATACTTTTAACAGATGTAACATTTTGACTGTATGTAATATAAAGCAGCAATAAAAACTGCTTTCAGTGTTTTCAAAACACAGCTTTGACTTCCGAAACTTGCTCGGATGTCTTCACACTTTAAGGCTGAGGCCAAAATTCTGAAAATACACACCTGTGTTTCATTGAAGTCCTTCACCCCCACGCAGTAAACTGTGGCACCGAGACTTCGGGAGCGATTGGCCTGCCAGGTATGCACACAGATGCACACAAAAAGAGAAAGAAGCTCAACACCTGGGTTCAATTACACCTCTGCATTTCACAACATCCTCCAAAACATAGTCATTGCTCGTGTTTGTCTGGCCTCTGACAGGGTTAACAAGAAGTTGGGCAACACTGTCTTCCACTGAATAACGTTAACATTACACAGCTGCCTGAATGGCAAAACAGAAAAAAAACAACAACTCATTTTCCAAGTAACCATGCCTGTGGAGTTAAGTGTTGATAATAAATGACAGCATAAGCCTTCCCGTAGCTTCCAAAAAGGAAGTTTTCATCTCGGAAACATCATTCCTACTTCATCCCTGGTGTCAACATATTTTTGAGGCCACTCAGAGCTTTCACACATCTCCACCTGGAGTGTCTGACCGGTCTGAGGAGCACATAAATCAATATATCCCACCACAGATGTGAGAACGGCGGGTCTAAATCTGACAGACACACTGACCCATCTAACACCGGAGGATCAAAGTGGCAGCGGTTAGAATTTATGTGACCCATTTCATTTTTCTTTTTGTCTCTCACCTCTCTCTCAGCGTAGTAGAAGAGGTCCTCGTGCAGCTCTCCGTCTGTCAGAGCTATGATAACGCTGGCAGTGCGATATTCTGCAGACAAAAAATGATCTGATCACCCCGATGTGATTTCATTCATTAAATTTATAGTATTTTGTTGTTTTAAGATGCAAAATCTAATCATTGTAGTAACTTACAGTTTGTTTCAGAATATATATTGTCATCTAAACTGCATCTACGATGTATGATCATGACATGAACTGGATCACTTCTGCCAAAACTTTTGGCTCTTCCATCATGTCCAGTCAAAGTTATTGAAGGGTGTATGTTTCACTTAAACTGTAAACAACGGATTTGCTCTGCTTCATGAGGTCGTTTAATTTTAATGCTTCATACGCCTGAAGAGGTTGATTTAATAGACAGATGTTAAAGTTTGTTCTCCGACCTTTTATTCATCTTGAGAACACATCATTTATGTACCTTATGACCATGTTGGGTGTCCTCCAAGTTGGAAACTACTTCTCAAATACCCACAGAAACAGACAAAATCAGTGATACATTCATAAAAACCTACACTAGGGGATTTGACTGAGCAAAGACGAGCAATACACACCTTCTGTGTTTCCGTAGTATATCTGCTCACTGGCCTGTGAACACAGACAAGCTGGATTCAAACAGTGAATTGCCTACCCGGTAGCATGCAATGAATGAAAGAACTCCTCCCGTCTCTAACACAGCAGTCATCCAGTGCTCTGCACTGGATGCTGTTTGTCCTGGAGCCAGACCAGAGATAAGGTAGGTGCCAGCTTGGAGCTGAACACGCAGGCTGCTTACCCTCAGTATGCCCTCATGCATGAAAGTGTCACCCCCCGGACGAACCCCGTGGAGCTCCTCCAGTCCTTTGCGAATGCGTTCCCTGTGCAGACAAACACAAGACAAGGCTGTTGATAATCTATTCAAACTGACACATTTATTTTGTGAGATTCATTTGTTTGACTAAAACCAGAGACTATGAGTCTTGGTAACAAGATAATGGTTTCCAGCGTTTTTAGAAAACACCACCATCAGATGAATAAACTGAAACAGTACTAAAGCATATTGGCTCAACACACTGTCATGCAGATATCCAGGAAGTGAGTCCTTTGTAGAAGAAGATCTCTGAAACTGTAAAAAGATTTTGTGGCTGCTGAGACACAGAGGAAAGATAAGACACATAAACTGTCTGCAGTGTGTCAAAAGCCACATGATTAAGTAGTCGTCCAGACCGGCGACACAGTAGACAGATCACAGGAAGGGAAAGTATCTGTTTGGACCCTCTTCTTGATCATAAAAATTATAGCTCACAACTGCGTGTGACCTCTGCAGAAATCTGGTATTACACTCAGCTGGATGATAGAAAAGCAACGGATTAAAACCATTTTTTTGTGGATCTGCTCCCACCTGTCTTCTGTCAGGCTCATTAAGATCTGTCCCTCGGTGGAGAACACAATGAACGACATCCGCAACTGTGGGCTGGAGTTAGGAGAAGACAAAGGCATACTCTGTCATATCAGAAATCATTTCTTGTAGCATGTTTCCCACATTCACATTTATATTACCTTATGAATTTATGAGCTAGATGTTCCACAAAGTGATAGATTTCAGTCCAGTGATTCTGCACACTCCCCGATCTGAGAAGAAAACAATGAAAAATAGAAGTGTCTTATTTAATCACAGTGCATTTCAAGTGCATGACCTTGTCTCTGACAGTGGCACCTAGGGCAGGAGCAAGACTTATGGCTAAGGAATGCAGCCATGTTATTTGTAGTCATTTTAATGTCACCATAGTAGATTTGCATGTCTTTGTATTCTCTATTGTGTCTGTTTTTGCCTCTGAATCTTTTGGCCGCTGGGCCTGTGCCTAGTAGGCCCTTCTTAGTTATCAGTCCATGGAGTTGACTGATTATAAAGGGAACAGCTTAATAGAAGTGTCTTCAGAATAATTCTGCATGACCAACGCTTTCGACAGCACAGCTGGTTTACTCCAGGGAGTAGCAGTGATGCTGCACTTCTCGGGTTACTGTTAAACTCTTCTCTTGGTGCACTTGTAATTATTTCTGTGTTATTAATAATCACAGTGTTCCTATTAAACCTTCATGCAACCAGCTGTGCAATCACAACTAGGTCAGTGTAGGCGTTAAGCGTCTTGCACTCATTTCCCGTTTTTCCAGGAAAGTCAGAACGGAGCTGTTGTTCGTCACATTTTTCCTTCATGTTTTTACTCAGTGCCATGGCAATGGCCCCACAGTCTGAGTCCTGCCCTATTATTGCAAGAAATTCAAGATTAAGGGATTAAAACTTTAGGAGAGCAACGGCTAAGCATCCATCTATCCAATTAGCTGCATCAGTAACAGTATGCACGTAACAGTATCTGGTTAATAACGTCACCACTTCATGAGCTTGTGCTCCTTTTGTCTGTGTGTCACTGTTGATTCTTATCAAAGTGTCTTCCATTTAAAATGTGTTTTTAGGAGCCACCCATTTCTCAAACACACATTTTTCCATTGTTACTGTGACACGGGTCCCAGCACCGACAGCTGAGCCAACTGCACTGAAACACTGGAACATCTGAACCAAATGGAGAAAGGCAGAGCAGACATGTAGATGAGAGAGCAGAGGAGGAGAAGAGAAGGCGGATACCGTGAGAGGAAAGCAAGGGCAGGTGGTGAACATCACTGCTAGAAGGCAAGGTTAGGTTGGCCTGGAATAAGAGCAGCAAACGCAGATAAAATAAACAAGTGCTGTGAACTGATGCTGCATATGAGCTGTCAGGTCACACGTAAATCTGTGTAATTCAAACATGGTCAACACTGACAGCTTCCAGCAGTGCGCCAGGAGCTGGCACTGACATGTACTATAGGACAACTGGAAAATCTACCTCCACCGTTGGAGGCAGGAGCTGTCTAAACAGCGGAGCTACAGAAATTCTCGATTCACGTCCTTCAAATAAGAAAAATGAAGGGTTTAATGAGCTGGATGAATTTGTTCTTGTTGGCAAACTTTTTGGCTTGTGCTGAAACACATAAAAATAACAAATAATTTTAAGCCAGGTTTGCGAAACACAAATGTCATGTGGTAAGTACTCTGTTAAGGTCCAAAGGCAACAAGTTATTTCTCAGTGCTAGGGGAGATTTGTGCTTATTTAACTACGGACGTTTCCTTTTTACCTAAATTTGTATTTCATGCTCAAAAAAAAAAGGTTTCAAACAGATGTAACATGTATTTTATATAGATATCTACAAAAATAATAGAAACTAAAAGTCATTACTCTATAAAATAAATACTGTAAACAACGTGGTGCATGTAGTCAGGTGCCTAAGCAGCACCGCTGAAAGAAAACACCAAGACAGCTGAAATCTAGGTCAGATAAACATGGTTTCTAAATCAAGACCAATGTATCCAAATTATTTTCCCTTTGGAAAGCCAAACATCCTGCCTCCCACTTGAGATATACAGACTTTGTCAAAGGTCCAAGAGGATGATCAAACAGAATGTTGCAGAAACTCTAAATGGCAGCGAAATCTCTTATACGATATAATTGCTTATAGCGTGTGCAGACTGTGTGCATCTGCAGCTGACTGACGAAAACCCCTTGCGCACCACTAATCACTACCATCTGTAGACACATGCTGAAATGTAGGCCTATCTGAGCATTGTGTCATCAGCTCACCCATTTTCCTGCATGAAAACACAACACCAGAGGACTAATGATGACAGAAGTGGTGGTGGAATCGTAAAACATTTGGGCATACTCGATGATTTTTGCAGAGAGAAGAAAAACATCAGCATAAAATGATGCATATTCACTTCACGAAGCATTTAGTCATGATGTCACATTTTGAGATATGTTGGTGGAGCTTCAAATCATGCTCAGTCACTGGAGATAAATACAGTGCAGGATAGCAAACGTGAAATCTAAAACTAAATGCACTGTTTTCATTCAAGCCGTCACATCAACAAGGATGGACCACATGGACAGATTTTCACATGCCAGAAACAATCCTTCTCATCTGTTGACTGTAAGTGTATCAGGCAGTGTGTTTCAGGAAGCTAACTCACTTGTCCAAAACAAAGTAGAGATCAAAGCCTCCAAAGCAGGAGGACGTCTGAGGCTGCCTCCTGTCCTGGTTAGGTCCAGCACTACCAGCTGTGAGAACCACCAGCGCAGCTCCAAACACCAGTGGAAACCAGGAGCTTCTACTCCAGCACGACATTATTCCAGCTGAAGAATGTCTCAAGAAAATCAGACGATAAAGAAAACCACCTTGAGTCAAAAAAAAGAAAAGAAAAATGTTTTAAATAAAAGTTAATCCTCTTTGCAGATTCTTCTTCCAGTCCTCCACGGAAGTCTTCAGCATCAACAAACGATAATCCAAAAGTAAATCAGAAGTTGAAGATGAGGGGGGAGAGAGGGTCTCACCCTCTCATCACAAGGTCCAATACAGCATGCACAGAGATGAATAGAGCTCCCCAGCCTCCCACTCTTGCTGCTCTTTGTTAATGTCAAGGCCATGCAACCGAAAGATCCCCAAACCCTGAATATCTAACTCACCCTCTGTTTTCAACTCTCTCTTTTTTTCTGTCTCTCTCTCTTTCAGGAGAAGAAGAGTGATGAAGACAATACAGTGGAAACACCAGATTATACTTGCTCGCCCTGCCACCTAGTGGTGATGAGTGGCTGCTTTTAATGGACCGTGACATAATAAATATAAACTCAATGACCCCGTGAACTGTAAGACTCTTCAGCACCACGCAATAGCTTTTGTGAAGTAGTGAGACTCCTCCACTTCTGCTACACTGCAGATGTCAAGCGTCTATATTCATAATATACAAAAAAAAAATGTTTAATCACAAACTTGTTCTGTAGATTTAAAAAAAAAAAGTTCTTGGAGGTAGATTGATGGCAGAGTGAAGAAATACCGCTGGCACAGAAAATAAACCAATGGTGAACACATAATTATCAATCAAAAATCTATTTTGTGAATTGTGAAAGAATTAAACATAACTGTTTATCTGTCAGGATAAATGGAATAAAATTTAACTACACTTCACTTTCTGATGATGATTGTGTGCCACGTACAGCATCAGCTCCTATCTGAGAAATCAGAACACAACATTTTGACTGCTTCCCTGAATATACTCTTCTCTGCTGGTGGTAAATTGAGCCTCTAATGAAGTGTGCCTATCCCTGCTGGGCAAGTGGATAAAGTGCCCCAGATAATGGCAACAACAGGCATGAGTCATTTGCTTATGACTGATTTCATGCCTTTCCTCGCAGCTGGTTGTTTAAATTGTGCTTTGACCAAGGACAGGAGTTCACAAGGCTTGCAGAAGGTGAAACAATTTGCAGTGTTGAACCAAAATACCTGGACCCATGCTAGCAGTGTAGCTCGATGGAAATGCTGGTCTGGTCCAGTTCTTTGATTAAGATGGTTTGTCATAAGACTGTATAGGCTTCTGCGAATAACATCTTTGGGGATCCACTAACATCTCTTTAGCACCACCATGAGGCTGGCATTTGTAGCTCAGAGAGAAATTTGTCAGCAAATACTGTAGGACTGAAGCATTTTTCTTCTTTGACCTTTTAGTCTTTCCAGCTTGACACCACAGGCAGTAGCTCCTGTAAACCTGAAAATGTAGAACTATGACATTTGCAGGCGTCTGCACTTTAAAGGGGCACTTCTTTTGCTTTGAAATTGGTGGTTGGCATGCACTCAGTTTGGAGAGGGCAGGAGTACCAGCATGGAAGCCAAGGGGGTGATGTGGATAGGCAAAATGTAGTTTTCCATTTATGAAAAATAAACCTAAACCAGAAATGAAGGAAGGGTTGAAATTTGATCTGTATGCGAATGATGGGAAATTTTACAGTTTAGCACCCAGTGATGCCAGGAATCTGATAACAAATAAAAAGCAGTGTTCAGCATTGGGAGAGTACGTTTTTAATCTATTGTGTCAGTAACATATTGTATCCCTTCTGTCTTAAAGGCTTGGTCTCCTGGATTGCAGCTAGGCTAAACACACGCAATGAAGTGTTACTTAATGAAACTAGATTGCAGCTTACATTGTTAGGGAAACTGCAATTTTTTTTTTATTTTGGCAATGCTTCCTGATGAGCTTGCCATGCTAGCTTGAAAGCTGTGACACACTGACAACAAACAACTGCCTCCTTGTCAGAAGAGCGCCACTTACACCACCTCAACTGTTTCGTAATTTTAACTGGTTTCCTTGCTGGTTGCAAAAGGGAAATCAGGAGTGGATGAATTATTTCTTTCATCTAGATAATTAGAGGAGAGTTTGGGAATAGAGAAACCAAATGTTTGAAATGTCACCCCATTATGTTGAAACACAGCAGGCACAAACCAGTTCTTCTCAAACTAAACATGCTTTAGAAATAGAAAGTTTATTTACTAAAGAGAGACAGTCTGACTGACTGATGTGTAATAGGTTGTCAGGACAAAAGAATATGAACAACTGTAGCCAAAATTTAGCAATCTACATGCAACAATAACCCATTACAGTGATATCAGACTTTTGAGATTTGAATGATGGTCAACTGCAAGCATAGTCCAGACTATATCAATAAAGAAATACAGTCTGACCTTTGGAGTCAAATAAGAGGTCGGAGGAGGGGATTGTCCTTTCTGCTCATAACTTCCAGGAAGCTTGGATAAAATGTGTGTTTGTATCAAAAACAGATGAAAAGATAAAGCGTGGTTATGGCGTTCTTTGTTTGATATAAAAACACAGTGCTTTTAGTCTTGAGAAAGAGGATGTCCATGCTTTTCATAGCAACATTATGGTTTCACACATACCATGAGAAGAATAAAGTCACCTGCATGACGTTCATTCACTTATATTCTTAGTGAGGATGTGCAGAGATTCATACACAGTGGCGTTCTTCATGTTTGTCATGAGGCCATGAAACTTAAAGTCACTGTATGACATTGAAGCTGGTGTTTGAGATTGAACTATCCCCATCCCATGCCAGATTAATGTAGTGTAAATGCAGAGAAGCTAATTTGGAGTCTGACTATGTAATACAGGATTTAAAAGAGTTGTTGCGACAGCTCTGTCTTTACCTGATTAAAAAATAGAGGCGTTCAATGATGAGCGAACATCAGCTGTGCATAACAAAAAAAAAAAACAGCTTCACGTTGCCAGGATATAGTGAGCTGAGTGAGAGATTTCATAACCTTACAAGCTAAAACTTTTCAAATTAGATCACAGTATCATGATCACAGAGGACTGCCTTAAATTCTTATGTTATATGATCCATAGTAGTTCAAACTTTGGTACTGTTGTCAGTCAGTAATGTTTAATTAGGACCACTCTGATCCCACAACGTCAGTGAACTATGTTGGTCAATAACTTACTGAATGCCTCCTCCACAACCACATAAACATTATATAACTGTGTACAAAACCAGACTGAAAATCCTCAGGATGAACAAGCTGCACTTCAAAACTGACGTCTGAAACTTGACGGAATGACGCTTTACAAGGTTTGGGTTTTTCTGCTTGTACAAATCAGCTTATCTCTTATCTCAGGCAAAGATTTTATTTTACTGTTTCACAGTTTCACACAGTATATCCTTTATCTCCTCTGTTTTTATGTCAAGAAATAACAGCTGTCACATATTCAACGTATATGCAACATATATGTATTGTCTTGCAGAGGTATCTCGACGACCAGCCAGCACCAGTCCTCGTGTAATACCACGTTGTACCACAGGGAGGGCTGTTGAGTCGTTAGTAAGTGTGCAGTGAAGAAATGTCGTTTGATGCTTATTTTGCAACATTTCTTTGTTGGGACTTCAGACAAGAGCTGTTATTGCTAAAGTTGTCCAGGCAACACTTAACCTTCTTGACAAGTTTACTTGGTAGTGAGCAGTTGAGCATTTGTAATGACTAACGTACGTATTGACCCAGCAGTGAATTGACTTCCAGAGACAAGAACAAAACATCCAATAAAATGTTGATAGTGGGTAGAAATTTTATTTTTTTTACAAGTGAGAGAAGTAATGTTTTAAATTCTCTCACAGAAGGAAGTGAAACACTATGTTGGTTATCTTCTACTACTCCAAACAAAAAAACTTCAGACCTTCAGAGCATGTACAACAGTGCCTCAATCACTTCCCTACTGCACCATAAATTGGACAAAGCTCAGACGGGTTGTCTTTTTTGCGCACAATGTATTCGCATGCCTCAGTGTCAAACACTGACTCACAGTCAGTGGGGAAGTTTGTTGGAGTGGAATAACTGCAATCACACAATAAAAACACAGTTAGTCAGTAAAGCTTGGCAATATGAAAGGAGAATGATTTTTCTTTGGATTTAATCATGGAAATGTTGTAAAGTCTACTTACGCAGCGCAACAACCTCTGCAAGTACAGTCCCAACATTTACTATTTCTCCATTCAGATCCTACTGCATGCCATGTCTTATCCACATCATCCTGGCAGTGGGTCATGCCTGGGATAGGGAGGAGTCACAATTCAGCATCATATGTTTTAAATATATATTTTTAAATGTACTGTGTGTGTGTGTGTGTTGGTTTTTTGTTGTTGTTTTTTTACCAGGTTGCAGAACCTTAGCCCTGCATTGAGCTTTTGAAAGTGACAGCTGAGCACACAGCAGCAAAGCCAGAGCCAAATATTTCTTCAGAGGAAAGGAACAAATATTGTTTCAACATTCAATCACCACTATGAATCCGGATATATCCAGTTAAGCTCTGTCAAATATAATTATTTTTCATTCACCCATTTACTATAACCTATCAAGAATGTCACAAAACTACTACCAATGAACACAACTTACCATTGTGGCAGTCGGATGTGTCAGATTTGAAAAGTGCTGATTTAAGAGTCAATGTGTTTTTGAGGGACTCTGTTTTTTAAACTGCTTGAGTGAGGACCTTTGGAATCAAACATGAGAGGGTAGAGATGGGGACAGTGGTCAGCTAACTTACAGGAGGAGTTAAACATCAAATGCAGCTGTATTATACCTGGACTTTGGCCCAGCGCATAGCAAGCAAGTCACAGATGGACCAAGAAGAAGCACTGCTCAGCTAAGTTGGCAGGACACAGCAGAGAGATATCCACGGAAGATGGCTTGTGGCCTTCATCAGGGTCATCCCTTGATGTCCCCAAACTGACATCAATCTTGGAGGAGAGAATACAAGTGTGCCAGATTGTTGCTCCCTCAGTTTACTATGAATAATTTATGACCTTAAGACCACTCAGTGGTGTGGTGGTTAGCACTGCAGCAAGAAGGTTCGGGGTTTGAATCCAGGCTGACTGGGGCCTTTCTGTGTGGAGTTTTCATGTTCTCCCTGTGTCTGTATGGGTTCTCTCCGGGTACTAAATTGGTGATTTTAAATTGACCATGGGTGTGAGTGTGAATGGTTGTCTGTCTCTGGAGTGGAATATATATATACATATATATATATATATAAATCTAATTAAATTCTACTTTTATTAATGATGCAGTACATTTTATTTATTTTATTTAGACACACAACAAAGCAACAAATATGTTTTAACAGTGATGCTATGTGAAATACCAGATGCACATCCAATATAACAGTCACCTTATTTTCATAAAATTATTAAAATGGGTCTTTGCCAACAGTTACAGTATATTCTTACTTTTTGCTACAGATATTACTTCATACTTTTTATGATGCAGCAAACAGAAATAATTTCCTTCCAAATACAAATGCAGTACAGTTTTTGCTCTGTGGACAATTTTCGAGTATGAGAAAAAGCAATACCAATCATGTAGCAGCATACTGCGAGCGCAAAAGGAAAAACTGTACGCTTTGTTTGACACACAACAAAGCAGGCATTAAGAACAACTATGCAGTGAGGACAAGAGTTGTTTAAAAAAAACTGCAACTTTATGATCTCTGTAGAATTATTTCAGCAAAAAGAACAACACCAGATGCATGTAGTACAAGTATCAAATACAAAATGAGAAACTGCAAGAATATTAGCTTCATTGAGTGCAATGTATGTGCAACAATTCAGACATCTAATGGCTGTTGACTCAGTGCTCTGCAAAGGGATATCACACACCTAAATGTAGAACAAAGAACTCTATTTTATGTCAGTTTATTTGTTGATATAGAGAAGTACCACAAGGGGAGGTGGGTGAATTTGTTTTTGTAATATGTATAAACTAACCATCAGTACCATTGTCTGTCTTCCTCTTGAAGATTTCCATTAAGCTTGGACACGAAGGACTTCAGACAATAGCTGTTATTGCTAAAGTTGCCCAGGCAGCACTTGAACAAGTTTACTTGGTAGTGAGCAGTTGAGCATTTGTAATGATTAACGTACGTATTGACCCAGCAGTGAATTGATGTCCAGAGACAAAAACAAAACATCCAATAAAATTATACCCCCTCTGTTGATATTTTTTACAAGTGAGAGAAGTAATGTTTTAAATTCTCTCACAGAAGGAGATGAAAATTCAGAGCATGTACAGCAGTGCCTCAATCACTTAGCTACTGCACCATAAATTGGACAAAGCTCAGACGGGTTGTCTTTTTTGCGCACAATGTATTTGCATGCCTCAGAGTCAAACACTGACTCACAGTCGGTGGGGAAGTTTGTTGGGGTGGAATAACTGCAATCACACAATAAAAACACAGTTAGTCAGTAAAGCTTGGCAATATGAAAGGAGAATGATTGTTCTTTGGATTTAATCATGGAAATGTTGTAAAGTCTACTTACCCTGCGCAACAACCTTCGCAAGTACAGTCCCAACATTTACTATTTCTCCATTTAGATCCTACTGCATGCCATGTCTTATCCACATCATCCTGGCAGTGGGACATGCCTGGGATAGGGAGGAGTCACAATTCAGCATCATTCATTCATTCATCTCCTGTACCTGCTTATTCCTGCTAAGGGTCAATTCAGCATCATATGATTTAAATATATATATTTAAATGTACTATAATGTGTGTGTGTGTGTGTGTGTGTGTGTGTTTTGTTTTTACCAGGTTGCAGATGCTTAAAGAAGCATTGAGCTTTTGAAAGTGACAGCTGAGCACACAGCAGCAAAGCCAGAGCCAAATATTTCTTCAGAGGAAAGGAACAAATATTGTTTCAACATTCAGTTACAATACTCTGAATCCAGACATATCCAGTTATCCCTTATATTGTGTTAGGGTGAAATTTGACCCGTTTAATATTTAAAATACTACAAAGTACACTTTCCTTGTTTTTGTTGGAACAAGGCATAATGCCTCTAAAAAAAAAGAAAAAGAACATCAGACATCTGTGGTGTTATGGGTCAAAAATGACCTGCCAAGAATATTGGTAGTTACACGCATTCATGCATCAATAAAAAAAGTTTGGGCTGCTGTGTGGATTTACTTAATATTATTAACCATAGTGACATCTGTTGTATTACGGGTCTAAACTGACCTGTGCATATTTATGCTAGGATGGAGGTAAAGTAGTTGTGAAAAACAAAGGTGAAAAACAAAACTGGTTGACATTGGTCTTTGATCATTTTGGGCTGGATTAAGTCATGGGTCCATTTTAACCCGCTAACACAAAAGACATGGGCAGCTTTCTAACACAATACAAGGGCTAAGCTCTGCCAAATATAATTATTTTTCATTCACCCATTTACTATAACCTATCAAGAATGTCACAAAACTACTACCAACGAACACAACTTACCATTGTGGCAGTCAGATGTGTCAGATGTGTCAGATTTGAAAAGTGCTGATTTAAGAGTCAATGTGTCTTTGAAGGACTCTGTTTTTTAATCTGCTTGAGTGAGGACCTTTGGAATCAAACATGAGAGGGTAGAGATGGTCACAGTGGTCAGCTAACTGACAGGAGGAGTTAAACATCAAATGCAATAGCTGTATCAGACTTTGGCCCAGCGCATAGCAAGCAAGTCACAGATGGATCAAGAAGAAGCACTGCTCAGCTAAGTTGGCAGGACAGAGCAGAGAGATGTCCACGGAAGACCAGCTTATCAACTTCAAGTTATGGAACTAAACCGACATCGCAGAAAGGTCAAGACTCCCGCAGCACTTGTAGTTAATGGGACAACTTTATTAGAGCGATACGTTTCAGCTTGTGGCCTTCATCAGGGTCATCCCTTGATGTCCCCAACTGACATCAACCTTAAAGGAGAGAACACAAGTGTGCCTGATTGTTGCTCCCTCAATTTACTATAAATAATGACATTAAGGACAGTGGTGTGGGGGTTAGCACTGGTGCCTCATAGCAAGAAGTGGGGAGTATGCATGTGGTCCTTGTGTCTGTATGGGTTCTCTCCAGGTACCACTTCCTCCCTTAATTGGCCATGAGTGTGACTGTGAAGGGTTGTCTGTCTCTCTGTGTTCGCCCTGTGATAGGCTGGTGATCTGTGCAGGGTGTACCCCGCCTCTCACCCAGTGACATCTGGGACAGGCTTCTGACAATGGTCAGAATTTAACATTTTTAAGTTATATACACTAGTTTAAATAATAACAATACAAAAAAGTGGAGTCTACTTAGAAGTAGTACAGTCAGAACTTAATATTACAGTCAAATATACTTACAATTCTAGTTTTATTATAAATATGAATATATTAAATTTTGATATATTATATTTGAATATATATAAGAAAATTACAGTTAAATTCTTCTTTTATTAATGATGCAGTACATTTTATTTATTTTATTTAGACACACAACAAAGCAACAAATATGTTTTAACAGTGATGCTATGTGAAATACCAGATGCACATCCAAAATAACAGTCACCTTGTTTTCATAATATTATCAAAATGGGCCTTTGCCAATAGTTAAAGTATATTCTTACATTTTGCTGCAGATATTACCTTACAGTACTTTTCTATGATGCAGCAAACATAAATAATTTCCTTTCAAACAGCAGTTTCGCTCAGTTTTCAAGTATGAAAAAAAAGCAACACAGATCATGTAGCAGCATACTGAGAGTGCAAAAGGAAAACTGTACGCTTTGTTTGACACACAACAAAGCAGGCATTAAGAACAACTATGCAGTGAGGACAAGAGTTGTTTTAAAAAACTGCAACTTTCTAACAACTGTCCTCTCTGTAGAATTACTTCAGTAAAAAGAACAACACCAGACACATGCACATGCAGATTACTAACAACACTGTTAAACTCCAAGTACACCTGAAAAATATGAAATACGCTCAGCTGTGCTTGTTGTTTTGAGAACTCCACAGATGAGCAAAGTAATCAGTGCCAGTGCAGGGTTTAAGAAATTCAAAATTCAATCAAAATAACATCATCACCACTGGCAGGAGAAATAAATAACATTGACCACAATTCAGTGTTCTGCTGGGAAACTTTTGGACCTGGCATTCATGTGGATGTTACTTAGACATGTGCCATCCACCTAGACCAGAACAGGGACCCCCACCCCATAGCAACGACACTCCTTGATGGTAGTAGCCATCCCCAGCAAGATGCAGCCTGACGCAGGGACACACACAAAAACGGTTTAGGAACAACTCAAAAAACAGCAGCAGGTGTTGACCTGGACTCCAAATTCACTAGATCCCAAACTGATGAAGTATCTGTGGGATGATCCACAGAGGCCCCACTAACAACTTTCTGTTTTCCAGACACCAGAGGACAGCCTCAGAAGCTCTATGTCCAGTCACGACTGTATTGGAGGCACAAGGGAGACCTACACACTATTAGGGACATTAGGAATATTACTAACCCTAACCCTTAGATCATGATGTTGTGCCTCATTGATGTTGTGCCTTATTGGATCATGATGTTGTACCTTATTGGTGTCGTGCTTGCATACTTACCCAACGCAACATCCTGTGCAAGTACAGTCCCAACAAGAACTAGTTCTCCATTTGGATCCTACTACATGCCACGTCTTGTCATCAGGATCCTGGCAATGAGTCGTGCCTAGGTGTGTCAAAAAGGTAAATCCTTTTCACCAGATGTAATCTAGCATCATGTGAAAATTTTAAATATATATTTTTAAATATACTGTGTCTTTGTCTTGTCTTCTTCTTTTGTTTTACCAGGTGGAAGGACAGCATAGGTGCACTGAGCTTTTGAAAGGGACAGCAGAGCACAAAGCAGCAAAGCCAAATATTTCTAAACAGGAAAACACAATCATATATTTTAACATAGAATCCAGAGATGTATCCCAGCATGCACTGGGCAAAAAGCAGAGAAACCCAAAATAGTTAAACAAAATGAATTATGTTTTAATCACTGATAAGTGTGATAATTTATATTAAAAAAAATAGGCCTATTTAAACATCATTCAAATAACAACTTAAACAACCTACCACTGTGGCATCTGATGCGGCAGATTTAGGAAAAGTGTTCGGGTAAAAAACAAACTACTGTGTTTATGAAGGACCCCCTTCTTTTAAACTTTGAATTTAAAGAGAGGAGACAGCTGGGAGGAGTGGCAACCTAAAGATCATCATCAAGTTTATAAAAAACTGTTCACTCAAAACTCTGGCACAGCACAAAGCAAGCAAATCATAGGTAAGCCTAAACAGAAGAACTGCTCAGCAAAGTTAGCAGGAGGGACAAAAGATGCACCGCAACCCAGCACGTCAACTACAGGTTACCATTACATCACAGTTGGAGGACAGAACTATAATTCACTAGAATCATTATCCATCTTGTGACAGAGCTGTAAACACTGAGCCCAATCCTAAAACCAACCTTTATATTTTCTTCAAAAATGTAATGCAGGATCTACAACTTCACTAAAGTAAGCCTAATTAAATAATAACAACAATAGCATTCAAAAGCATTGGGTTAATTTAAATCTACATAAACGATTACTGAATTGCTGAATGAGCAAATTTTCGTTCGTATTTCTTTATCGTGGAAAAAAATAAAAACGTTCAGGTGACTAGTTATTGAGTCAGGATCCTAGGATCCAGCCCATATTTTCTGTTATTCACTGACGCGCCACAAACAGGGTTGCCAGTTTGGCCGAAATACCTCCTGGAATGCATCTCACGTTTTAGGTTGTACAAAAGGGGGATGTGGAACAAGACATGGCAACAAATCGCACAACAAAAGGAAGTGGGGCTCGTACGCACTGAATATTTATGTTTTATATAACCCTTGAAATTTTCCAAGAAATACGACTTTCTTAGGTTGTGTTTGACTCGGGGGAAGAGCTGAAGCAGACGCGGCGAATATGGAGTAAACAAACAAAGAGGTACGCCGCAAAACACAGCGATAACGCCATACGAGTAGCTTTTAGCGCGCTATGCTAATGTTAGCATGCTAAGCCAGCCCACCGCCTTCACTCGCCTTATATCATGGGCGTAGTAACGTAACGTTGATATTAATGAAAAATTAGAAACCTAAATCGGGTTTAATGTGTGTGTTTATGTTTGTGTTAAGGTTGCATTCAACACAAAACGACTCCATTAGTAATTTTGCTAATAGTTTCTGTACATTGCTGGAGCTAATAGCTGACGCTCCCTGAGCACAAAGCACCTGCATGTTTGGACGTTAGTCTGTACCAGGGTAGCTTCTGCTTTAACGCTTAGTTTTCTTATCGATATATATTGTGGTTATTTTCTAGACAAGTCAAGTCACATTTTAGAAAGGATTCTTGGGGCATCGATGCACTGCGTCCTGAAAATAACAGCAATACACCGCAACGAAAGTGCAACTAACATGCGAAAACATTCAGTTTGGCTCAGGACAGAATTTGAAGGAAAAAGCCTCAAAGTGAGAAAAAAAACAACAACCACATACAGAAATATTGGAATAACATCTAAACTCCACAACTAGAATATTTAAACAAACGGAAGACTATATAAGTTTGTGTTCATGGGCTGTGTAGTAAATGCAGCCATCAGTAAATTTAACTTAATTTGTTAAATCTGCCATTTGGAAGTTAACTTTCCAGGTGAAAGGTTAACGAATGAATTTGTCTTTTTATTGATGGAATAAAAATAAAACCCTTTCATTCCATGTAGTTTGGACTGAATCCACACAAGAGGCCTTCCCGGGGCCCTTTGGGGCCCAGGAGGAAGATGCATCGTGGTGGGGATAAGGACTTGCAGATATCGGCACGGAAGATGGGCACCTCCTTGCTTTTCCAGCTGTCAGCTCATGAAAGAGAGTTGGATTTGGTTTTTCTGGACCACAGCTATGCCAAGCCATGGAATGCCCATCCAGATGCCAGCAGCGCTCGGCCCACAAGGGCGCTCTTTGTTACCAACCGTCGCCAGCCTGAAGCCTTGTCGTGAGTCCAAAAGCTCCTAATCATAGTCTGTAACTGACAAAAATGAATCCACAGGTTTTGGTTTCATCACTCAATAGATGTTTGTTTCTTTGTTTGCAGAGATTCTGATTCTGTAATAGATGTGGAGTCTGTCACACCAACTCCTGTTCCTCTCTACGATAACCAAAAGGCACTCAGTGTGATGAAAGAGTGTGAGCGACATGTCCTGTTTGCTCGCACAGTTGCAGAGAGCCCCCCGCCCCCCGATGACTGGGAGGAACACATAAACAAGTAATGAAGCTCGTGGAGTGATCAACAGCTAATCCTCAGCTGTTACACTAACACACTTGTTCAACTAGAATATAGGTAACAAGTAAAGTATTTCAGCTGCAGTGAATTGTTTTGACATTATCTTTCTGTTTTAGGACTGGGTGGTCATTGGCTCAGAACAAGTTGTTCAACAAAGTCCTCAAAGCTCTGCAAGCTGAAAGATTAGCACGTCTAGCCAATGAAAATGTAAGTTGTGCTCATGTAATCAAATTCTGTTTCCAAGATCTAGAGTTATTGGACATTTGGTGTTTTGGATGATGTTGGCTCTGTGGAACACAATCTGTGGTATAATAGTGAAAACACTGTTGTGGGTCTTTGGTCTTTTAGTATGTCACTAATGTCCAACACCTATTGGTCAGCTAAGCTGTTAAGAAAAAAGAATAAATAAAAACGGTGGAAACTTATGGGCATATGGCATGCCAGTTGGATAAGCAAATAGCACTGAAGCGTCTGAGAGCAAGTGATGGCAAAAAAAGCTGTTTGCTGACTTTGTTAAAACCACTGGAGTGTGTAATGTTATATGGATTGTATGTGGTTTGGTTTAGTTTTTATTGAAACGGACAGTCCTACTTCACACTATTTTAATACTGGTAAAAATCTGTATTCTTGTCTGCATGTTGATTCATTGATGTTTTTCACATTAATCATTCAAAAGCACCTGCCCCGTTTTTTATAGGTTTTGCAGTTATAGAAATTTGTAACATACCATTGTTGCCGTGTCAATACTAATTAGTTTTTTCCTTGTTCTTAGGCTTCAAATGAGCCAATTTTGCGGAGGGTAGCTGTGGACAAGTGTGCCAGGAAGGTGCGGCATGCACTAGCCAGCGTGAACTGGGACACCAAACTGACACAGTGGCTACACACAACCATGATTGAATCTTTAAGCCTTGCCATGCTTGCTGCTTATTTGGATGTGCTACAGACTCTTAAAAGCAAGGTATGGTGTTTGTAATTGAATGAATGGTACAAAGTGGTGTGTATTTTCAGTCGTACTTTTTCAGGGTCTAGAGCTCTTGATTTATTACTCTCCCTTCTCTGCATTTGAAAAGCTGCCCTCGCTGATCGACAGAATGTTATTGCCGTCATCAAAGAGTGGAGCTCCAAGTGCAGAGGCCCTGTCACTGCTACTGAAGCGGCCTTGGGACCCAGCAGTTGGCGTTTTGTCTCAGAACAAACCGGTAAAACTAAATCATTCACCCTCAATTCTTTATAGACTATAACTTATTGTACTTTCCAAGATCTGTAGGTAAACCATTTCTTTTTATGTGTTTTTGTAGAGTAAGCTTCCTGGATCTCCACTTATCCTTATTTCACCATCAAGCCCAACCAATCCCGCCCTTTCTACCTCACGGCGGATGAGATTCTGGCAGTCGCAGCTCTCCTGTTTGGGAAAGGTCTGAAATCTCACTCATGAAAATATAGATTTTATCAAGAACATTGTTTGTTTTTCGCTATTGTGCCTAAAACATCTGCTTCTTTGTCAGGTTATCCCAGTGCACACTCATGTAAGCAGCGGGGCCAATATCGGCGTCACCCAGTGTCTAGAGCACATGTTGGGTACTGTCAGAGCCAAGGTCATGGAGGTAAGGTGTTCTGTTTTTATTTGTGTGTGGCTGTAGTGCAGTATAGTTGTGTGCAGTGTGAGCATTGTTTTGTGTGATTAGCTGACTAGTTTTTAATATAAATACTGGAATTAGCATTTAATGCAAAACATTTTTTAGTTTTGCAGACTTAATTTTCTGTGGCCTTACTAGAAAACAGCATTCACATACTTTTCAACTTTGTCGAACTAGTGAGCCTGTCGTTACAGTCTTGTACACAAAATGTTTGGTGTTCATCTGGTAACTTTCAGATAGGCTTTTCTGGTGATCCCAGTTGAAGGAAGCATTTATCAGAATGATAGTGGTTGGTTTACATAATTATGCTTGGTTTTTGTGAATATATTTGCACCTTGTGTTGATTATGTGTTATGAATCTAACCACCAGGTTCACAGTCATTTCCCCCACAAACCCATTATCCTGGTTGGCTGGAACACTGGTGCTCTTATCGCTTGTCATGTAAGACTTGTTAATATATAATACATCACAGTATATATATATATATATATATATATATCTGAGGCTGCAACGTGCCATTACATGATTTAATACTGTTTAATTTTTAGGTATCCCTAATGGAGTATCTGACTGCTGTGGTGTGTCTTGGTTTCCCCCTGCTAACCGTCAATGGGCCTAGAGGGGTAAGCCTTGAAGCATTGTTTTCCACCAATATTCATTCCCGTCTTTGTTTGTTTCTGGTATTGTATCACCGTTCTTTTCGTGCATGTTGATGCATTGCCTGTTTGCAGGATGTGGACGATCCACTGCTGGATATGAAGACCCCGGTGTTGTTTGTGGTCGGCCAGAATGCTCTCCAGTGTAGCACAGAAGGCATGGAGGAGTTCAGAGAGAAACTGAGGGCAGACAACAGCATGGTGCTGGTTGGAGGAGCCGATGACAACCTCAAGTCAGTCACAATCTAAAGGCGCCATAGATCATATTGTATTGTTTACTTTGTAGCCTTTAAGTGTAGGGGTTTTAGTGTTATTGTGTTGTAACACTATATCTCTCCACAGAATCAATTCAGCAAAGATGAAATCAGAAGGACTCACTCAGACCATGGTGGATCGCTGCATTCAGGTTAGTCCTTATAACTGTCACACAGTTTACCTTGGTGTATTTCCTTATCTGTATGTACCTGTAGCACATTTTGAACACAGAATAGAGGCTTCTTGCGTTGATTTGTTCTAATTGTTCTTCCCTCTTTGGTCTTCAGGATGAGATCGCTGACTTCTTGTCTGGGGTCCTTACACGGGCAGAAGGCCACGGTCACAGTTCAGGGGAGATGAGGGACTTGGACACAGAGAAGAAGAAAAGGCCTCGACGAGAGCTTCCCTTTGACATGGAGAGAGGGCGGCCTTCCTCCCCTGCACTGAGACTTCCCATCTCACCTTCAGGTTCAGAGGTTAGATATCTCTTTATTTTCAGTCTTTAGATGAACCACCAGTGTTGTAGGTGACTTGAATTTGAATATTCTTGCTGTAAGTTTAATTCTACTGCTACTACTATACTACTATGTGTTTGTAAGATTAATAATATGTAGAACAAAATAAAATCAACCAAGTCTGTATAAAAAGCTACACTGTGACTAACACTAATGAATACTCATCATGTCTTCCTCTTCACTGTGTCCTCAGGATCTGTCCAGTGTCTGTAGCAGTCCCACGTCAAGTCCCAAGCCCAAGACATCTGGTCTGTCTCCAGCACAGAAGTCCAGTCTGATCACGGCTACACAGCTTCTAAAGACACACATGCAACGCTCTGGCACTGTGCTCACCCACCGGCAGGCTCAAGGTTAGTTCACCACCTCAGTCTGGGTTCTGTGGAAACGCACGGTGAGCAGTCACGTTCACCAGCATGTGCTCCGTGATTCTTGGTACCTGTGCGTACACAGCTTTCACATTTGCCCCACTTGTTTATTTAATCATGTTGCAATGAGTCATTCAACTCAGCCAGAGCTGTGCAGGCTGAGCAGATGGGTGGTATGTGAGATGTAAAAAATGACTTTAAATAAATTTCTTAAGAGATTATCACGTCACGACATCTGACGGGGCAAGATGGAACGTGACTGAAATGCTCTCCTCTCATTCTCTTGTCTCTTCTCTTCCTGCAACTTTCCTTTCCGGCTTTGTTTCCAATTCATTCCAGCTCAGTTTGCTGCTTTTATGAAACAAAACATGCTTGTGAGGAAAAATCTTCCTCCAGGCACCCCTCCTTGTATTTTTGGTAAGTGTCTATCCCTCTTCTTTCCTCTGTCTCTTTCACTCTCCTTTCTATTTTTCCACTGCTTTAATTGTGTATGAATCAGAATCCTGCAAGGGTCGCATCCGTCTGTACCCACAGGGTTTAGCATTGGAACCAACCCTTTAGCCACAAAGTTCTCTTCGTCAAATCTGGATTTCATCGGGTAATATAAGTCCTATAACCCAAACTGCCATTTAACTCGGGAGCAACACAGTCAATCACTTTATAGTGCTTTCTTTTTACTTGTGCAACTCAGCCGAGTGCAAAATAAGTGTCTAATAGCCTACTACCTAAAATGCCCATATTTTAAACAGTGCTAGGGCCTATGAACTTATGTAAATATAAATATTGTTTTCACCTTTTTAAATATTGTAATGCAACAATGTATTCCTGGGTTAGCAGATGGATACCTGACATGTTACATGTCTCTGGTATGAATGATGCGTTTTAAAATGCGCTAAAAAACCGAGTTGCTTTGCCTTGAATTTAACATTTGTTTCATTAAAGAAATAGAAAGATTGGTAAAAATGCACTGTAAGATCAATGGTATATGAGGGAACAAAAAAAACCACAGATGCAGGTCACTTGAGGACTCAACTAAATATGTTTGTTTATGTGTGTTTGTCTATATGGTGCAGTGCCAGTAACCAGTGATCAGATGGAGGGCCTTGACAGAGATGAACTGCGGCCTCATGGCAAGAAGAGGCAGATACCAAGTCCCACGCCAAGCAAAGCTTCCAAGAGAGCAAAGATCAAGGTCACCATTGTTTCCCAAAGCGAGTCAGCAGGGGGCGCTGGCACCCCTGCTGCACATGAAGGTATAACATTTACTCTTCTTTATAACCGGTATGTTAATGCCATTGCATTGAAAAATCAGTGAATTATGATTATTTAAAGAGTGGGACAACTGCATGGGCTGTCGTGGTATGATCAGACTAAACATATAGGCTACTGTTGTTTTTATGACTGATAAAATCACTCATGGGCAGACAGGAACTTTGAGTGGCCCAGCTTTATTCAGATCTCCAGATAGTTGATAAGAAGTGAAGCATGTCTGGTTTACAAATACGCCAAAGTGAAAGTAGGACTTCTTTAGTGTCTCATTCTGTGGGAAAATACCTTTTCTGCAAGGCATGACCACCTACTCGTGTTTGGTCATTTCTGCAGGGTTTTTTCCAGAGATGGTCATTTGAATTTTTTTTCCCCACAAAGCTAAATTACTGGGTCTCCTAACATTCTCCTCTTTCCATGCAGTGGGTATCTCTGGGAAGCCCTTAACAGTGACAGTGGGACAGACTGTGGCTGGTGCCAGGGAGCTCTCTGGACTTCTTACTGGGCAGCGGTAAGATAGTCGGCCTAGTTACACAAAAGCACATTAAGTATTGAGTGCTTAAAACCCTACCCAAGCCTACACCCACGTCCACTCCCACCCTATTGGACATAAGTGTGTGTAGCACGGAGAGATTGTTGAGTGGTGTACTCAGAGTTTGGGAGCTGAGTGATGGCCAAAAAGCAGTTGCTGGGGTAGCTCCTGAGTAGATTGGTGGTTATGTGTGTTACTGCAGGTCTGGTAGTCTCTCAGAGGTGTCTGGTGCCCTGTCCCCAGGCTCCAGCTCATTCAACAGCGGGCAGCCTTGCATGGTGTCAGGTTCCTCCACACCAGTCCAGGTGCAAGCTCCAGCTACTGCCCAAGGTATCTCTGTCTTGTCCTGCCTTGCACGCCTGTTTGCACTCTCCCCTGTGCAAATAACCTCAGCACAGAAACCACAACACACAGTGCAGCTCTAATGACTTTATAGATCGAGATTCAAATTCTGAACACTGGATGAGAACAGTGTGTGAGGACAATATTTATCAGCAAACATCATCATTGATCACCTCTTGCGCCATTGCTATCTTTTGCTGATCCAAACCTTACCCTTTGGACAGTCATTTGGTGTGTTTGTTTGTGTGTGTGTGTGTTTGTCCATCTAGTGCAGGCCTGTGGGGGAGGTTGGATGGGGAAGCAGTTTTACTTCTCCAAAATTTAAGCTTCCCTGATTATTGTCTTTGTGTTTGTGTGCAGCGCCTTCCGCCAGCAGTCTTCTACAAGGCCTAAGCTTCAGTCTTCAGGAGATCGTCACCAAAACTCCTAACTTGCCCTCTTCAGCAGCCAACACAGGAAGCACCCAGGTACTTCTTGATGGCCCAGTTACAGTACACCGACATTTGATACCACTGAAATGAACTTCTGCTACTTTAAAGTCCATTCTCTGTGAAGTACGTTAGACCCATAGAAAACCACTAGTCTGTAATTGTAGGGTACAGGAGAACAAACACGAGACAACAACAAAGATGGTTTTAGTGGGTCTTCCCATGGCCTAAAAGTTAAGACACATACCTCATAACCACAGTTTGATTTCTTTATCCTTGTCTCTGCTTATCTTTTTTATACCCAAATATGACAAAAGAAATGTAATAGAGAAATGTATGTTAATGTTCAATAGATGATGTATTTAGTTCTGCTAATAAGATTTGTCTATCTGTACATTACAAAATTGAAAGATTTAAGTGAAAGAAGGTGAAAATCAGTCTAGTCTGCCGCTGTGTGCGTGTTGGAAGGCTGATCTTTTAACTTCTTGTTTGTTGTCTTCTCCGTTCTCAGGCGGTTTGTGGTAAGCCCCAGGGTCCAGTCCTGAGCTCTCCCGGTACCAGCAGCAGTACTCTGCTCCGGGCGGTGCCTGTGGTCACCACAGGAGGAGTGGCTAAAACCACTGCCATACACCAGCTGCTCACCAATGGTGGGCTGGCCAAACTTGCTAGCAGCTTGCCCGGTTTGGCACATATCACCAATCAGACCACTGGTATGTCTCGAACTGCTAAAACACGACGGCCACGTTGAAGGCCCAGACTTCATTCATCCTTTGTTTTGGAAATAGTAGGTCAGGGTGTCTGTAGGCCAGGGAAGATTCCTGCAGTAGAGGACAGCTTTGTCGACTCATGTGGAGACAGTTTGTCGGAAAGAATCTGACTGTTTAAAGGTTCAGTGCAGCTGAAAAGTAGGGCAGATCAGTGGCATACATGTTTGGTTTTCATGTTCACAAAGAGCCATAATTATGGAAAATGGAAAGTCAAAATCTGAGTTCCTGTGTTTTACTCATATTTGTAGAAGTATTTATAGAAATTAATGCAAATGTAAAATATAGCTGTATGGAACCATGTTATACTGAAGAATTGTGACTCGAGTTAAAGTCCATGTGGGGAAGTTTGACCAAATTTAACAAGCTGTCCAAATGTTCAATCCAGACTGCTTCTGTGTTTGCTTTGTTTGGTATTGTTTTCATTACATGTTTGTTTGTTGTTTTAGTTGTTTGCCTCTTCATGTAGTAACATTTTGTGAATCCTTCCATTAAATCACCTGCTTGTAATATTCATAAATATGAATGCTGCTGACCTGCTAGAGTGTTGTGTTGAAATGCAATAACATTGGCATGTGGCATTACCTGACCTGTTCCTGTTGTTACAATAAAGACTGGAATCAAACTCATGTTTTTGTTTTCCTTCAGTGTCAATCAGTTCAATTTCCCACCCCCTTGCCTTCCCAGACCTCCAAATGTGCTTTCACCTCTCACATTCTTCATTTAACATCCTGCTTATATTATAATTTGCAGTGAACCATTGAGATCATTCTGATGATTTTCATTGCAACTGGTTTGTGGCAAAAGTAGAAAACGTCGGTTCTAATATACTTTGAGGAGTAGCTTGTGTATCATGTTATTGCTGAACATTTTTGTTTGTGTGTTGTCAGGAGGGCAGAAAGCCCCCACTTCTATTACGGTGACTCTTCGAGGAGCACAGCCGGGTAGATCTCTTAGCCAAGCTGGTGAGACTGCGACACCCGCTCGCACCCAAGAGCCCAAGGTGTGTCTCATGTCGGTGTATGAAAGGCGCATCGTTTCCTTGCTCTGATTGTGACACGTGTTGGCTTCTACTTGTTCACTCATATTTTGTTTTCATAGCTGATAAAAAGCCCAATTGCCATGGCAACCATGAAGTCCTTGAATCTGGTTGCAATTAATTTTATTGTCCCTTGTCTGCATTTTGTTCTAGTAATGATTTAGAAGATATTTTTCTTTCGTGGCATCTTTCAGGTGATAGGTGCATTTTTTTGTTCTATCCACACAAATCATATGAAAATAATTCATACACCGAGGACTGGAAGAGCATAAACGGAAACACAAAAGTTACACTAGGGCTGTTAAAATAAGTCAGTGTCAAACATTAATTTGCTGTCAAGAATCAAATATAAGTTTAATTGTGCTACCCCCTTTTTTCTTTTTTACAGCAGTGAGAATCTCAGCAGACTGTTTCTATGTGGTGATGCATCTGATGTAAGATGGAGCCAGGGGCACCTGGGAGTCACGACCTCCAGATAAGACTGTACCACCCCTGCTATGATGAACTCACCGCCCTATAACACCTGCCGCACGTTCTCCGGAGGGCTGTCAAGGTGGTGCGTAGGGGCCAGGCAGTCACTGTGGCTGGGTCGTCGCAATGTTCAGTTTCTGTTAGGTAGTAATGAACTCTGCTAACACTGCGCCGGTCCATTTGTGCTCTCTTCTTACAAGTTAAACAAGCACGAAAGTAAACAGCTAAATACCCGGACTCTTGTAAAGCTCCTGCGTCAGTTTGTGTGTGGATGTCAGCTGGACACTTATGTGTGTTCCAGTATTTGTAAAATAGCCACATTTGAATGTTAGTCATGGCTTTGATTTTATCTCTAACACTTATTTGCATCATTACGGCATCATTGCAGTTATTTCTTTTTGTGTATCAGCTTTCTTTCACCATGACAAACAACTTGACAAAGTCACTCAGTATTGGTCATAATCATGCGGTTGAGGAAGCAACAGTCTATTGTCAAAGATGCAACTGTGCAAGTGTGAGTTTGAATAAGGCATTACTCATAAAGCTCCAATACATAAACACTGATGAATGACTTTTATTACTTTTGTTTTTTTTTATATGAGCTGACGTTCCATAATCCAAGCCTGTATAGGGCCCTGCATCCCATCTGCACTCTGTCAACACTTCACTATATGGACTTTTTGTTTGAAATAAACAGACACTTGCTTTACTTTGCTAATCTAAACATTTGTTTTCGTGTTCAACACTTGTAGCATTGGGCAAGCTGAGGAACTTCTCTTCTTCAAAATATTATGAAGCAGCTTACGCTCCTGCGTGGTTTTCATACAGCCGTGTTTACAGCAACTTTATATAAATACAGCCCACTCCTCTCTGCAGACATCCTGTCTTAAATTCCTCACATCAGTTGCAGTCAGATAAGATAAAGATAATAGTGTGTCCCTTCCTTCTTGTGTAAGCTGATGGATGTAATGAGAAAGGACAGGATAGCTGATGCCAGTCAGACAGGCAACATCAGAGCTGCTGGCATTTCCTTCTACCCTCAGCGCCAGCAATCCATCTGAGGTCTCTCCATCCAATCACTTCTACAGCTCAGTAACACTTTCTGCGGAAATTATTCGTTTGGTATGTAGTCCAGTGAGACCGATATGTTTCAGCTTGGTTTAATGTTAATTCTGCAAAATGAAAAGCAAAAGAAAATACTAACCTTGGCCTGTAGCCTTACAATAACAATACACATAATATGTGACATGTAAACATACAGACATTGGAGGACCTGAGAGGTGCAAAAAATTGCCTGTAGAGGATAGATGAAAAATTAATCAGTCAGAAATAGATGATTACTAAAAGAAGGCAATATGCAGGCTGTAGTTATTTAAGGACAATCAGGCGTCACTCAAGATAAATAGATAAAAATGTACATATTTTGAAGAATCTCTTACTGTAATGTTATGCGTTTTCGGCAGGTGGCGCTCTAATCTCTTCAGTTCGCTCGTTATGTGTGAGCAAAGCCTTTAAGAGAAAGATCAAGCAGTCTGTTTGTTGGCTTCCACGCGCGTGCGTGCGTGAAAACGCGAGTAGGCGGCTAGTGTCTAGTGCGCACTTGTGAACAATTGTCCGTGCGTAAATAGTGCGAGGCTGTCTCGTGCCCCGATGTGAGTGTTTTGAAGTAAAAAGAAATGTGAAGGGGAGAGTTTGCAACTTTAATTAAAGTGTGAAAAGATGCGGAAAATTGGAAACGCCAGATTTGTCATGCGGGTGCAGCTGAACTTTTGGATTTTACGCACTTTTACGCACAGAATAAAATGCAATGTTTCGGTCGATTTACATTGAATTTAGGAGTATGGCTATAAATGAGGCCGCGCAGCCACAGAGGGGGATCACAACATTAGTTCTTCACACAAACATAATATCCAGTCAACCAAATTATAGTCCCTCATAACGGTGTTCAAGGACTCCTGATGGACTGACGAGGAAGCAATAAAAACGCACCCGGGCATCGCCGGCTGAAAGGTTGTTTTCACCGCCCCTGAGGAGCTGCCATATCATCAAAGTTTCTCAGGCAGTACTCTACGCTAGCCCCAAGCTCCGTCTGGAGGAGAGAAATCACTGCCCCCAGAGCCAAGAAGACACCGGAGAGAGGCTGGATTTAAAACCCGCCCTCCGGAGGGATCTCGTTTCCCCCAAAAACCTCCCATTTTCTCTCTCTCTCTCTCCGTTTCTCTTTCTCACTCACTCTTCTCTCTCTCTTTCCCTCTGTCCCTCTCTCGTCCCTCTCTCTTCCTTTACCTTTATCCCTCGCCTTTCGCCGTTTCCCCCACCACAAACATGGATCTCTCGGCGAAGTGTTTGTTTCTTCTATCATGTCTTGGTGTGATATTGGCGATCGATTTGGAAGGGATTGATCCAGGCTACTATGTGGAGCCCAGTGCCACATCAGACGCGATCGACTACAAGGATCCCTGTAAAGCTGGTGAGATTTCCCCCCGTTTTTCTTTTTGTAAGACGCTGTGTGATTTAACCTTATTTATGTGGCGGTAGAAACATGCCACGAATGTGTTCGTGGAGCTCGCAGTGATCGGCCAGGGAAAGCGCTTTTGGAGAGATGACAGTAGTGGATGTAGTCTTTAAAAGGCTTGAGAGAACATTGTGTGCAATTGTTTTGTACCAAGTGATATAGTTTATGCAGTTTGAAACATTTGAAGCGCACACAGTCGCCTAGGATAACCCAGCTCGGAAAGCGGCAGCACGGATGAAAATAAGATGAAAAGGTTTTCTGAATACATTTCTCGAGGCATAAAAAAAAGTTTTAGCTTGAGTGCTCGTTGAAAAGTTACAGCTTGCTGGTATTCTTTTAAAATGTGATCATCTGGTTTTTGCAGGGTGTCCACAGTGTAGCAGCTTTAAAAAGAAAAGTCCGAGCTGTTGGAGAAAAACAAAGGATTTCTGCAGTTTGAATTTAAGACTTCTGCTCCCTTTCTGGTTGTTTTTTTGTCACTGCACAAATAGTCCTTTTTTTTTCCACCGGCTGTTCACACGGCCACTAAAACAAAGTGGAGGAGGGGAGAGAAAGGAGAGAGTACAGTGGAGCTTAGAAATTATGCACACATAATTCTGCTGGCTGTTGTCTAATGGGTCACAGTAGAAATATGTCTGCTTCTCTTCTGCTGTGTTGAGACCTGCATATTTTTTCCCTTTATTTGGCTAAAGAATATCTGAGTTGTCATACAGTCTTTTTTCTTTTCTCTTTTCTTTTTTTTTTCTTCTCTACTGTGAACTCACTGTCTTGCCAAATCCCTTTGGGGGAGTTTGAACAGATTGCGTTTTCCATCTGGTAAAAGTATTCAGGTTACAGATACAGAGAGTTGGCTTCAGTCAAAGTGACCTCTGAAGTCCTGGAAGTGCTTACTGACTTGGCATTTGACAATTTCTGATGTGTCAGTTGGTTATAAAACACAGTTTAATCCACCAACTCTCAGCCACTCACCTCCTCATTCCTCTCAGAAGAAGAAGAGTAAACGTCAAGCCATAAAGTTTGTCCAACGTAAACATGACGGAGGTCAGGGCTGCTAATGAACAGTGTCTCATAAGTCGTTAAGAGGTTTCTTCCTGTTTTTGTCTTACTTTGTTTATGTTGAGTCATTCGTAGCAGGTCTCTGGCTTGGAGTCACTGGTCACTGGGGGCGTTGACACGCAAACTGACAAAGGGGTGACGATCCCGTGTTTGTATCCAAAATGTTTTCTCTTACGTGGTTTTCAAGAAATTGTTGGTACTGAAATGAAAATGTCTCAGCAAGGACATTCCCACTCGATAATCCGCAGTCATGACTGGTGTTTATCTTGGAGAGGATGTTATTATTATTAGTCGTTCAGTTTGTGCAGAGTGTCATTTCAACAGAGTTTATGGTTTCCTCCGGCACGTCTGCCGGCAGGTGGTCGGGAGATGGTCACAAGAACGAACTCCCACTCCTTTAGCCCGCCCCAGTCTCCATCTCTTCTAACACCTACCTGATTTTCTCCTTCCTACTAAGTGGCAAACCTGTCCAAGATCTCTCAGTTATCCCTTTTACTCCTCACTCCTCCTCACTCATTTGATACATCAGACACTATTTTTTTTTTCACCACAGTCAGCCAAAGTCTAGCATAGAGTTAATGACTCTTGGATTATTGATTTCCTCTCCTTTTTTCTCATTTTCCTTGCACGTCACTACACTGAGTCAATTTGATCGCTTTCTGTGGCCAGAGGTCAGCATTTTTATGTCATGTTGCTTCCGCCCCTGAAAATGTTTTCAGCGGTGTGACGTCTAATGCAGTCATGCCCCGCGAGGAGTGTATTTCATGCTTGTCCTCTGCGGGGTTGTCCTTTCTTAACACAATGTCAGGATTTTTACTAATTCAGGGGTGATATGTTGGTGTGAAATAGTTTTCCTGTTGTCCTCTTGAAAGTGAATATAATGGCCCCCATTCAGGTCCCTGTGAAAAGGAAAGGGTGTATTGCTGTTAAACCCTAGCTACATTTGTAAGGGCTGGTTAGCTGCATGAAGAAGTGGTCTGATTATTTATAAAATCCATCCAAGATGTTTCCTTTTGCAAAGGCTTCAGTAACTCCCCACTACCCCGACATGAGATTAATGTGCACCGAATGAAGCACGCATTGCAACAACATAGAAGTAATGCCATCTATTAAGGAGTTAACCAGTGGAAAATTCCTTAGTTTGCAGAACTCCGAACTTGGCAGCATCCCAGAAAGTCATTTAAGACTCTAACAGCCCGCCGGGATTAGATTCACTTATTTTCAAAATGAAATATGGATGAGAACCACTCATGCTCATTGTCTTCTTAAATGATAATCTAGAAAGTAGTCGCTGTTTTGACTTGCATGTGTGTTTCTCATTTCTTACTTTAGAATCTCCGTCTAAATACTCCTGTGACAGCAGTACCCGACTGTGGTGTCCATTCTGCATGTCAACGCTTTTGCGTATATGCTTATGCGTTCAAGTTTTTCGACTGCAGAGGTCAACCTTTACAACCCCTTTCTTCTCTTGCCCTCATGTGGTTTTCTCCCAGAGCCCCAACTCATTCCTCCGACTGGCAAAAGCACTTCACACAGACCAGGTCATTCACCTTGTGCCAAGGGGAAGCACGACTAGGAGATTGAGGGCAGGCCAGTCACTCTGTGCCACACCAGCCCAGGTGAGCTGAGTGCAGGCCATTCATGAGGGGCGCCTGGTAGGTTGGAAGGTTTGTTTGCACCCTGTGACGAACTGGCTGCTGTCAGCAGGGATAGTTTCATTCCTGTTACCACTTGCTGTTGGCCATTGACTATTATTTGGTCATTTAAAATACAACAACTGGATATTTTTGTCTTTGCGCGCCTCTATAAAGGTCACCTACTACATTATAATTACTCGCAGATAGCCTTTATATAATTATTTAAGGCTCTGGTTCGTGGCACCATCTGATGTAAAGATGTAAAGAAGCTTCCCGCCAGAAAGAATCAGAATGACATCTTTATGTGCATTTGTCAGACCAGTAGTTTATGTTTATATCCGGTTCCTATGTTGACTTCAATCTGGGTCTCTGAGAATGGCAGCTACAAACAGATGACACTCATTACCCTGCTCCTTCCCTCCGTCCTGCTCTGGCAATTAGATTGGTCTGCCTGTTGAACTTCATGATTGGGCCTTCAAGCAACACTTAAGCAGATGCTTTTCTTTTATCATGGATTGCAGGCTGTATAGCTGAGCCCACACTGGGTGTTTTTTCTACATTATAGGACCCCTGCCACTTCTCTCTCTGCGGGGTTCAGGTGATTAGGGAGCCGATCTATTGGCATGATCTCAATGCGTTAGTTGGAACAATATGTTTGTCGTCAGAGCTAAGTAATAACTAATCTTGCATTACATTAATACCAAGTCTGGGTACGGAGCCTAAGTAGCAACAAATGCTTTGGGAGCAGTCATTGAAATGGCTCAACGGAGGCCAGTTTATCCTACAGTAATGAACAGCTTAGCAGTCGTTCCTTCATTATTCACATATTGAAGAATTGTTTTTCTCCTGTAGCGAATACTTAAGGTGTTATCTTCAGGGCATGTAGCATGAGTGTTGAGGATTACTTCCAGATTCAGCTCTTTCAGAGACCCGTTTAAACTTTACTTTGAAAATATGCTCTCTGAAAACCTACTCTTTGCACACAACAAATTCCATTAGTCTACCTTCTCAAGCAGAAACATGAATGCTGGGTGGTCCAAATAAGTTGTGTCAAAGGCGAAGTTATTCATCTAGGTAAAGAACTCAAATGCTGTGTATTGTTGACATTTAAAAAAAGCCACGGTCGGTGAGCTGATGATTCATTAGAGGGAGTTCGACTGGCAGTGGGGTATATCAGTAATCAGTGGCGGGGATGAGCTGGGAAATCCAATCTGCTAATGGGCTCGATGGAGTGTGAAATGTTAAAGGGTAGGCAGCCTCTTGCTGTGTGCCCTTTGCAGCTGAAGCCGCTCTGATTTTGTCAATAACAGGGAAGCTGCAGTGTGGTGACAATAACGCTGTCTCGAGAGTTGAGATGTCAGGATTTTATTGGGAAATAATTACTTGAACCTCAAGCTGCAGTCTGTGTCTTCGCCAGAACCTCTCTTCTAATTATACCCTAGTTACCTTTTTTTGAGTTCAGGCTTTTTTCCTTCTCCCATCTTGGTCTCAAATTGCAGTGTTAGGAAATGTCAAGGTAAGCATTTGCTGAAGAAATAACAGCTGGTTTTGCTTTAACAAAGTAGAGAGGTATCATATTTACTTGACAACAGACGCGCATAATACAATTTATCATTCCTCAGATAGGATTGGGTTTTCTTTTCCTCTTAAACAGTTGATCTCGATATTCATGTTGCGCAGGCTTTGCTGCTTTAGTTAGTTTTTTTTGGAGCAGTGTTAAACACATAGTGTCTGCAGGGACAATGGCTACACTGGGCAGGATTTGGCAGAAAGGGCTGGTACCGAATGAAAACCTGAAAAGTGATACTTACTCCGTCATCAGATGGTAATCACCTTTACGCAATACACTATTGGCCTCTATTGGAATTCAAATTGCAGCGTTTGTTACCAAACACTGGCTGTGAAAGGCGGTGCCAGGCTATTGTGATGCATTCCAGGCTTACATATTGGCCAGGCCTTCCCATCCCTCACCATTAGGTCATGTATGAGGAAAGGCAGCCTCAAAGTCTTTATAGGCATGGCGAGGAGTTAACTGGGGCCCCCACATTAAGTCTGGCCCTCTAAATATAGGCTGATGTTGGAGTCTGTGTAGGCTTAGTATTGATGTTTGTGCAGGTTTCAGTGGCAGATGTCACAGTCTGGTATTCACAGAGGGAGATTTATGGGAATAGTCCTGGAGTATTTGACACCGCAGAGGTCGAGGCTAGGGCATTACACAAATCAATGGGATTAATTTGATTGAGGTCTCATGTTTAATCTGACTGGATGTACTGATTGATGGGGGTCAGTCTGAGATGAGGAGGATTATGGTGGTTTAGACGGTGTTGACTAAAAATTGCAGTCAAGGGGGAAGGTTCACATGTCAGATATGTCCAATCCAACATTTCATCAAAGGTCTGTGTTATATGCTCACTGGCCACTTTATTAGGTATACTGGTGAAAAAGAATGATTTCTATCTAATCCCAGTCCTGCTCTAAGTCTTAGCTTCATGAGGGTTATGGTGTTCAGGATTTGTTCAAAATAACCCAGAGAGCTGTTGTGTTTTCATGGTTTGTGGAACATTTCAGTTGTACTGACACGTGTTTCTATTATTTCAATTACCCCATTGTTGACAATGATCCCATTGTCTAAATAACAGGAACACTTTTGTGTTTAATTCAATACTGCTTAACAGAACCAGCTCCATCCTCCAAAATGATCATACAGCTGAATTACAACCTTTCTGACGCCGTTCCAGTATAAACTGCACATTGTAACAGTCATTGAAGGGGATTTAGTGCATGACGGTCATAATGGCATGCATTTGTTTTCATGTTGGAAACCTAATGAAGTGGCCTGTGATTCAATAAAGACGCATTAGTTTGTATCATAGATTTGCATGCAAACTTAAAGCCCCACATTTGTTTCTCTTACTAAAAACAGACGACTAGAACAGAAACCCTACAGCTATTACCTCACTCTTCTGTAAAAATACTATCAATATAGCTGCAGCTGTTGTCATTTAAGTAATGAATAATATTTGGAAAGTGATGCAGTACTGTACTCTGCAGTGATCACATGCCATCTGCCACATTCTAGGCTGTAATCTACTGTACAGCACGCCAGTCTCTCTCTCTGTGTCTGTACTACGGCGCTCCGTATCAAGTTTATCACCTTCGTTCACAGCCTGTCCTCAATCCCAGCCCGGAGTTGTGTTCAAAAGATTCCTCAAACCGTGTGTCTGCTGATAATTAATGCCAGGAGACAAGGGGATTAATTCACAATCCCTGCGAGTCTTTCCATAAACCTGCAACAGCGTCTCCAGGACGACTGCTGTGCCCGGGGGAAATGAGTCCTAATGCCACCGGGCTGTGCATTTGCTCGCTTCAGTCTCCACTGTTGTCTGAGAACAATGACACTGCGGATTAATCGGCCTGTCTCCAGAACAGTGGTGGATGATTGGGACTCAGAGAGCGCAGCCCTCTGTGAACCTCATGGGGGTGGGAGAAAGCCTGCACCTCGTTATTTGGTCACGGCTTGCGCACAACTCTGATAATATGCAGAAACGTGATCAGAAACATCTGACAATCGTTTAAATTCCCCTCAGTTAATATGACGAGGGAAGAGTCTCTTAGTAATTTATTTCGTTGCTTATGTCCTTATGTGACAGGAACTTGGATTTAATTGTTCCAGTACTGCCTGTTCTTTTCAGCCCTCAGCCACTTCTGGGAATCAAATAGAAATGTGAAGATAAAAGCGAAAAAAATGTCCTTCTTTTGTCAGTCTATCCATCCTATACTGCGTAACATCTGGTAGCTTCCCTTCTCAGCACTGTTTTTGGCAGTGGCCGTCAGTATGACTGCTGATTGTGAGTGCTCTGTTTTGTGTCTCAGATTTGGTCAGTCAGTGTTTTTTGTTTCTCTGCAAGCAGATTAGAGGATCCCTTTAACCTCTGGAATTTAAACCTATCCTGCGTGCGTGCCCTGTCTTGTCGGCAGTCATCTACGCCGTTTCTTATTGCTGCCATTAGCCTCTAATCCAGTCATTCTGTGCATCCTCTACAACCTGCAGGGTGAAAAACTGGCCTGCATCTACCAAAGCCAGCTCCAGACTGTTTCAATAATACTCCTCTGGCGCGCAGAGACACGAACCAAGTGTTTTTTTTTCTCTCTCTTTCTCTTTCTATTGTGTTTTTCCTTCATTTTTCTCTCAGACCTCAGTAAAATTTTGCTACAAGTGCAAAATATATTACACTATTCCCTTGGACGTTCTTGTTTTGATAAAAGGAAACAAAATCTATGAGCTGCCTCAAAACTAACCACACCAAATGAATTTCTTGTGTATTTTGCAGCAAAGACGGCTTGTATAAGAGAGACTCACAGAAGAATTTCACAACTTTTGAGAAACGCAACAACCACCTTAAATCACTCCCATTAGCTCTATGCTTTAAAGGGTTCACACTAAACTACACATGCAAAAGGCTGTCATTTTCTTTCAGCTCCACATCGGCTTTCCTCAGTTAGAACCGTGGTGTGAGCAGAGAGGATATATCTCCTTCCTCTCTTCCCTTCCCGTCTCGTTGTCATCTCCTGGTCGGAGATGGATTATAGTGCCACCCCCTTTGCCTTCGCCAGACCCCCCCCCCCCCCCCCCCACACACACACACACACAAACTTCTGCATACAATCTGGGCCATAAATTCTGGAAACGTGCTGGTGTTAAAAGCCTGTAAAACTGAGCCCCCTGTCTCTGCAGAAAAGACTGCTTTTAGAAACGGGGCATTCAGTAAGAAATCTAATAAAGCGCATTCCTCATAAAATGGCACTGTTTGGTTATTTTCCCCTCTCCTTGGCCTCATTAAAGAGCTATTACTTGATCAAGGTGCCCCATATTACTCCATCAAGGCAGTGTCAGGATCTCATTGTATCATAGATAATAGTCTTCACTAACTCAGTTATTAAGGTGCTGAAGAAGAGTGTTTTGTGTTCTTGTTTCAGTAAAGCATATCAGTAGTCTTTCACTCCTTGTCAGTACATAGCTCTTCAAAAGTCATGTGCAGTGTGTGGCTGAGACAGAGCAGTCATCCCGTTATACTGAGCTGCTACTCTGTTTTCATTTCATTGCAAGGAAGGGTTGAACTGACGAGAGTCAATGAAGAAATGAGCTATGTATTTTCATGTGTGTGTGTGTTTGTTACATGCTAAAGGCCGTCCTAAACTGCTTTGACTGGGCCTCCACACATTCAGCTCAGTCTGAGCAGCAGGAAACGCTCGAGGCTACAGGGAAGCACGGACCGCTGCTTCACATTGTGGAACCGCCTTACATGTCGTCTGACCTGTGCTGTCTCTGTTTGTTTGTCTGTCTGTCTGTTTCAGCTGCCTTTCTGGGAGACATTGCTCTAGATGAGGAGGACCTGCGGATGTTTAAAGTGGACAGAATAATAGATTTGGCTCAGAGGACCGTCCAGACTGTCAATCGCACAGATGCAGGTAACCGACAGAAAACACTGCTCCACAGGTAACAGCTTGAGGTAAAATTCCTCATTAGAGCGCTGAGGCGAACAGTTTTGAACTGTCACTCTAGACAAGATTGCAACAAAAGAACTCAGATGAATGTGTTTTTTTTTTTTTTGACTGGGAAATAATTAGAAGTGAGGCCTTTCCCCCTACAGCTGTCAAACCACTCAGATCCTCTCCAACCTGCAGTCGACCGCAGCACCTGTCTGATAGCAGCTTTGTGTTTTTCATGAGCACTCTTCAAATGTTTATGCCAGCAATCATGTTATCACCACACATTCCTACACCTGCAGCACTATGTTTGAGAGTAATTGCGGGGCTTTGTCAGCCTGAATGTTGTTCTCAAATAGAAAAGCGCTACTTAAGCAACTGCAGCTGTGAGTCAGCACCGGCCAATGGGCCTCGCAGTCCTATAAACTATACGTGAGCGTGAACCAACAAGCATGTGCCTGTTTGCCGCCTGTGCTTGAGCAGCGGCAGTTTGCTGTTTCTTTGCTTGAGTTTGCTGAACAGTAGAGACACTTTAAAGGATTAAAAATAAACTTCCGCGGCTCGAAATATCCAAGGAGACAGCTTGATTTTCAGACTAAATAGTTACGACTCAGAGCTGCACCACAGACAGACTGTTGGTACACACCTTTGGATATCCATTTGTCCACTTCAGTGGTTTAGTCGCAGCTCATCTAATTGTTTATGCTGTGGTCAAAATGAAAACCACAATCAGTATGGTGGTGTTACACAAGACTGTCCCTTAAAAACACACCGAGTATGGAGACAAATATTTATCATAATGCTTGTGCCTCAGGCTGCACAGGCAGTCTGTCACTTCAGTATCTATACCAGATCACCGTACACAGATGGGGATCCTAATTAGTTTACACATGGTTGTTTTCCCTTATTGGGTCAAGGCAGACCAAGGTCACATTGAATATCTAGTGTACACAAGAAATAGCTTAAATGAACAAGACTAGAATACGACAGTGTCTTCTAACAGTGATATATTGCAGAATATATAACTTAACACATTTACGTCCAAGTAGTTTTGTTTTTGTGCACGTATCTTGAAAATTGGAAGTTAAATAATAATTTCTTTAGTGCTCTTCCACTGTACGAAGTGCAGAAAGTCATGATTTTCATTCATTCCATATGGCATCAAAGAACTCCATTTCTGAATCCAAAAATGTCTCAACACAAGTTCAGCCTGCACATCTCTTCTTTCTGAACTGGGAACATGCTCAGCTGTCGTAAACCTGCAGCTGTACTTATAACCTCACTGTAGGTCTGGTCGTACCCCTTCATCTACTCTGCAGCCTTAGATGCTGTACACCAAAGAGTAGAGAGTTTTGTTAAATATATAACATAGCCAGAATAACGAGTGACAAGAGATAAAGTCTTTCCTCTAAAAAAAATAAATAAATAAATAAATAGCGAGGAACATTGAATGAAGATGGTAGATAATTGTAATTAACACATCTTCCACAAGTTTGCCCCCCCCCCAAGCACGTCTTATCAGTTAGCTGAGCAGATTTGGCTGTTATCAGCCTTTTCTACAACACATGCACAAGTGTTCCTGCTAATTGATCTCGCCAGGCTGCGAGGATTTGCTTCTGCACACTGACATTCAACTGAAAATACGGTTCCAGCATATTAATAAAAAAAAATTGCACACTTTGTCTTGCATGTTAATCAAATTTAGCGTGTAGTTCTAGTTTCCGTTTCCATACACCTTGGAAGTGGGTGAAACTGTGCCAGAAATCCCTGTACTACTGTCAAGGTCAATATGTAGAGGTCGACAATTTAATTGACTGCTTTAATAAATGGTACATCCATCTTTTAATGAAGTTCTGAACAGGGACACGCATGATTTTGTCATGGGGATTCAGAAGGGTTTTTTGCAATGGCAGATTGACTCTTACACAAAAACAAAGCAAAGCCCTGTGTGAAATTACCTTTTATAGTCAAGCCTCTGCCCCTCAGCACATTAAAGCTGTGTATCTTGTATTTGTGTGAAATCAGGACTCCTTCTCAACACAATCATTAAAATCACACAGTGCTTAAATGTAGTTCAGCAGCTCTCAGTCTCAGTGATCAGTTTCCCCTTTTCCATACATTCACCAATCCCCTTAAATAACAAGAAAAAGGAGTCACTTCTCCTTTCTTGTGGTTTTGCAATGTTTTGCAACATGGCACACATAATCCAAAGTCAACATTTACGTAATTCAAATTCTCAGAACTATGGTTAAATTTACAAGGACAAAAAAACATAAAAATCCTGGCAAACGCATCACTTATTGTTCGCCATATGTCTCGCTGAAAAGTGAGCTCATCGTTCTCCAGACACGGAACATAAGAAACCAGTTAAAACCAGTGTTGTAATTATTTTATCATATAAAACTTAATTTGCTTCAGAGATGCATCGTTTACTAAAATCTTCTGAAAACTTTACTGATACATCCGACTTTTCATTTGCATGTATATGACTCGCTCCTGTTCTGCTGTGCTGTATGCGACATTATGGATGTTTGTCATTTTAATCCCCAGGTTTATGTCGGGGCTTGGTCTCCATGGTAACATTTATACGTAACAGGGTGAAATTAATTTGAAAGAAGAAAAGAAGTCATCCATTGAAAACTAAGAAGCACAATGTTATCTGAACCAGTGTCTCTTTAAGGGATTAAGTACATTTTTTAATGAGAAAATTATAAGCTCCTTGCCTTGGTTTTAGAACAAAAAGTGATTTGTCACCAAAGCAACTATCCAGAAGTACAAAAAAGTGTCTGTCTGTACAAATGTTGGAGAAATGCTTTTTCTGTGAGACTAAGAAAAGTACTGAATCCTCCACGTTTTTCTTGTCTTGTTAAAATCCCCAGCACCAGCCAATCAAAATAGTCAAAACAGGCAAGGTTCACGCAGAAGGAAAAGGGCTGCGACCTCCAGACCGGAGCGTGTTTGGCCTGAAGGTGTTATTCCCTATGTCATCAGTGGTAACTTTAGCGGTAAGTAACAACCATTTCCTCATGATATAAAAAATCAGGAGCAGGTTCTTCCTAAGAGTGAGGGAGAACCTGCGGTGGCCGCCACTTGAGTCACTGTTGGCTTTGTCCATATTGGTCTATAAAGATGGCAGCTCCACGGAAGTAGGCCAGCTCCCTTTGTAGATGTGATGCGCTCATTCCAAACAAAACAATCTGCAGTAAAAGGCGATTGTACATTCATCAAAACACAGTCTTTGAAATGTGTCTTCCATTCATGCTAATATTTACCTCTAAAATCTGCACACTGACCCTTTTAAAGATCACACAGCTATGAAATCTAAAGCATAGTTCTTGGGTGTGGTTAAAACTACACGAGTCTTTCATTCGTCATATTTTCTGTTGAGCGGGGGTGTTGCTGGCACGAATAAGTGTTGAGGTGTCATATCCTGTGAAAGATTTCTCTCAGATTTGAAAGAAAAATCCCCAGCTGTAATGTCCCATCCTGTCTTGTCATCTTCAGCTTCTGTTGTGATGAGTTGTGTTTCAGAAGCAAAACAATTGGTGGCATACTGACTTGAATGATTAGTTTTCGTATTAAAAATATGTTTGATATTGTTGTTAACCGGGTGAAAAACTGATTTTACGTCCTGTTACAGTTATTTCTATCAACTCTTTATCCAACTGCAGATTCTTAAGCTGTTGTCAGCTGCACACTTCATGTCTTATTCATCACCTTTTTTCAAATTACTGTGTTTTCTCATCCTCTCTGACATCCTATTCAGGCAGCCAGCGGGCTATATTCCGCCAAGCCATGCGGCACTGGGAGAAGCACACCTGTGTGACCTTTATTGAGAGGACGCAGGAGGAGAGCTATATTGTCTTCACCTATCGACCATGTGGGTGAGTCAGTGGGGTTTTTAGCTCCCGCATGTAGGCTACGAACAATGGTCGGCCTCTGTTGAGTCTTCACCGTATACAGCTAATTGCTTTACGCCTAAGTTCTTTTCCTTGCCTCCTGCTCAGCAGCATTGTTCGTCCTTTCTGTTTGCAGTCTCTCTGCTGTGTGAGTTGTTATTTTAGCCCCTACCAATCCTGAAAGGAACAGACATTCAGTGTCTAGGAATTTCCCGTTCACTCACTGAGCTCTTGTGTCATACATGTTGTACAGGATAGCACACAAGGGAGAGACTTCTTCAGACTTTCCACATCGCACAGTTAGGATGTCTGTCCACTCATCATTTCGTGTTTTAACAGATACTCAGAGGAAGTGCTGGTTGTGGCTATTGTTGCTAAGCGACTATTGACAACCTGTTTATTTGGACGTGCAGGGCCCTTTTACATCATGACAAAGTACTTTTTAATTAAAGCATTTGGTGCTGTTGGGAACACAAACCAGTGCAGCCCATTAATTTGTGATTTTGAGAGTTATTAGCGAGGTTTCCATTTGACTCGCTGACCTCACTTAGATTTAGTTTATAAATGGGGTTATACCATTACTCAACATGTATGTCTTCCCCCCCGATTTGTCATCATTCAACACATTCAGAAAGCGGATGCAACTCATGAAGCCTAACTTTTTCCAGCCAACTGTTAACAGCCATTTTTAGCCTGGTAACTGGCCACTGGAGCAACAAGGATGACATTATTCACATAGGCAGCAGTGGTTAGCAGTGGGAACGCTTGACTCTGCTGCATATTCAGCAGGCCCCCATCTGTCCTGTGCAAAGTTCAAGGCGTGTCTCAGGAGAGCCTGACTTGGCTCACAGTAATTAGAGAGCGGCTGTCTGGCCCACAGGGCCATAATGTGTGTGCCCATCTTGCAGACTCCCACACTAAACCTTTCATATCACACTGAGATGCTCTGCATCCAACGTCCACCATCACTCTCAGCATTTGCATTGACATGCAGGTGAATGAATGTCACTCCTGTATGCATGGATGGAAGGACGCCTCATATGACTCTTTAATAGCACAGACCAGAGCTTGATGAGATGATGTTTTCTTTTCAGGCTACTTTAATACATAAACACCACTAGTAATGTCAGAGCTATTAGAGCATGTGCAGCCAGAGACACATTCCTGCTTTTTCTCCCCCATTAGTTTCCACTTGTGAGTAATTTTTAAATTTACTTATATGCGAAGTCAAGTCCTATATTTGGACTCTGTAAACACTGTTCTTTGTTTGTATGGCTGCTGATATACAGGTGCTGTTCCTATGTGGGTCGCCGCGGAGGGGGACCCCAGGCCATATCCATAGGGAAAAACTGTGACAAGTTTGGCATTGTGGTGCACGAGCTGGGTCATGTGATTGGCTTCTGGCACGAACACACTCGGCCTGATCGAGACGAACACGTCAGCATCATCAGGGACAACATTCAACCAGGTAGGGGCACAGGTCTAGCAGGAATCTCTAAGTAAAAAATGTGTAAGTGCTACAAAATCAGAAGAGTTGCATGTTTATAGTTTCATGTTGCATGTATAAAACTCATCATGGTAGTCAGTATTCACATTTGACATCAGTTGTATGTTTCCTTTTTTTCCTTTCACAGGACAGGAGTACAATTTTTTGAAGATGGAGCCAGGCGAGGTGGACTCTTTGGGAGAAGTCTATGACTTTGATAGTATCATGCACTACGCCAGGAATACATTCTCCAGGTAGGAGTCATGCCATGTTCCACTCCATACGCCCCTTTATGTTTAGTGACTGTATAGCTCTGTGGAGTATCAGATGTGTGTCTGGTGATTAATGCTGCTCCGTTCCCAAATCGTGGGAAGAAGAAACAATCAAAACCTTCAATTCTTTGCTTTTCATAAATACAAGAAAACTAACAAGTTGCCTGAGGCAATGGAGCTTAGAAGAGACAGCTGTTATTTGAATGTCTGTTTTGGATCTGAGTTGCTTCCTAAATATTCAAGTTTTTGTGCAAAGAGACAGAACCTGGTGTCTTGGGATGACGGTGGGTCTTGGGTAGATCTTTCAAAAGCTTCTTCTTTGAACTAGCTTCTGTTTTTGATATGATGGTCCTCAGCCTCTTTTGTAGGTTTATTTTGGCTGGGCCTTTTTTCAACCCTCAGTCCTCATATGGTAGAGGGCTTTAGGGGACCTGGAGAAGCACGATTGTAATTTATGTTATATTTGAACAAGATTAACAACCAGATAAAGGTTACATACTGGGATTACTGACACACTGATGATAATTTATGCGGCGCATGAAGTAAGTTCTAACAGGAAATTGGATGTGTCTGGCTCCATTTAGCTTCCTCATTTCAGACCTGAGTGGACCTCTCTAAATTGGTTTATGGTCCATTCATGCTCTGCTGGCACTGAAACCACTATCGTTAACACTTTTCACCACTTTTGTGCCTAACCTATGCAGAACTAGCAGTAAAAATACAAAATGATTGCTTTTGTATATTCTCTTTAAGTAAAAGCCAAGGCTTTGTAGCCATAGTTAAATTGTTTGTCTGGGATGAGCTCCTTTCCACAGCTTGTTCAAATTAGGCCTGCTCTCCTCGGTTCCCGCTGCTTTGCAGCAGCACCCCAGTAAAGCAGTCCTTCCTGCTGGCTGCGCTAACCCAGCAGTAGTAGCCCTGATTCATCACAACAGAAGTTCTGCACGCCTCTTCCAAGGTTATGAGAAGCTTCTTGTAAACCATAAACCATCTCATTATGCTCCCAAAAAACCTTTGAAAGTGCTTTCATGATGAGAAACATGATGTTATTGCAGCCTACTCCACCATGGACTCCTGTTTGTTGCAGAATATTTTAGCACCTTTACAGTGCTCAGGTGTTATAATGAAGGCCTTGCTCAACGTCTTCTGCAGCCCTAGCACAATTTATTCACTCTCCAAAATCACTTCCATATGGTGAAAGAATAAGGTAGTGGAAAGGTTCAGGTTTTAATTAATGTTTACATTGCAAACACAGGAAAAGTTTCTGCTCAGGTTGTAATGCTCCTCAGATTCTTGACATACATTCACACACCTTCAAACGCATGCATGTTGACTTTGGACAGCAAGTAAATGACTGATAAAGAAGCAGAACTTGGTAAATTGTGGCATCAAAACTGACATTGAATAGCGGAAACATGTTGCTTAGAAAAACATCTGTTTGTAAAAGCAGAACTGCGTGTGTCATACTTCAAATGTTATTCACATTTGTCGCCAGATGATCTCCAAGACATCCTGCCAGATGTTAGCCTGTCCTCACTGCACTGGAGTTGCGGTGTTAAACCCGTATGACAAACACTAGCAATCCCGTCGCCTGCATTAGTCATTTACATGTAGGCTGCGTTTGTTTTTTACCATTCGGGTGACTGCAAAGCTGAAATAGACCTCCTGGGAGAGTTTGACTCTGATTCAGCTTCTGATTCATTATTATAATTACAGAAACATTGCTACTTTCACTGTAAAGTGCCCTTTCGCCTACCTGGCCACATAAAGCTATGACAACTTTATAGTCAGTGAATTTAAAGGTTACTTTCTGTGCAGGATATGATTTTGGTTTTGTACATAGGAACTTAATTTATATGCTTGTCTTTAATGCACAGGTCCTTTGAGGCAGCTGCAGGAACAGTCACAGTCATGCGTTGTTCTACCTATAGCAAGAACGGCTGTGACAGCCCTCACTAAGTCATAGTGGGTGTAATGTGATCACTGGGTACATGAAAGTCAAAGCACACACAAAAAACAGACTATGATCATTACACTACCTCTGTCTGATATAAAAAACAGCTGTTGACTGTTCTCACTTGGCCCTCTGTACCAGCTGTATGCACGTCTGTCCACATATATCTATTTATTCCTGGCCACTGACTCTCCCATGCCCTGCTTACTGTCTCAGTGTAATGGCCTCTTTCTAGATCAACTGCCATGATCTTGAGGCAAACGTATTCTGGGAGGCAGAGAGAGTCAATCTTTGTCTAAACTGACGTTGAGGCTGGATGTTTGCCTATGTGCAGAAATTCCTGTCTGGATCCATGCATCCAAACTGCAGGTTGAAAATAAATTCAGCCAGAATGGATGGAATTTGCAGAGTTTGATTTTGTTTGGTTTTAGTGTCGTTTACCGTACATGGAAGTGGAAAAAAAAACAAAAAAACAGCGAGGCATAGAGTAACATCTGGTATGACACAGAACTGGTATGAAACTTAATACTCTCACTTTACATTACTTTAACAACAAACTTTTCCCACTAGTGGCTTTCAGCAAACTTTGCTGCAACTGGTAAAATAAAAATGTTGTTTTAAAAAAGGTCTTTTAGGAAAAGGTTTTATCTCATATGGGATTTGAGTCCATTCAGCACAAGCCCACGTAGCTGTTTATACTCACAGGACAAGATTTGGACTTAACCTCCTAATCCTGTAAATTTGCAATATGCCTTCCAGCTTCGCAGCATCCATACCCAAAGTACATGGTGAAATGCACCCTGTTCTAGTCTGATTCAGACTCTGTTCCCATCCTAATTCGTGGAACTGTGGTGATCAATAAGACCGTTAAGACATGAGAGAGAGGAATGGCCGTCACTGTTGGGGAATATTTCACAGTGCTGTATAAGGAGACGAGAGGCTCCTGTTAGCTTTTCACAAGTCATTCTGAGCGCTTTCTGTGTAGCGCTGATTTACCTGTGCCAGTGTCTTTCTTTGTTGCCCCTTTGTCAGGCAGTGTGTTTGCGCTGTGTTTTACAGTAAATCACCGTGGGAAGCCAGGGCGTTTGCCGCGGGTGTTGTTCGGAAGATTTCATGGCTTGTCTTGATGTTTTGCTGCGTCTCTGGGGGACAAGCAGGGCTGAGCCTATGCTTTTTGTCTCGGGTGTGTTACCCGACCCACAGCTCTGTTTGCCCCCTCCTTTGCTCCGCAGATATTTTTCAGGACTGGTGCATGGAGCAGTGCCAACTCAAATAGAGACCTGCCAGTGTGCCCTTTGTCTGTTCGGACACCAACTGGAGTGGCGTTTTTACCAGCAGCCAGCATACGGGATGCTGGTAGCTCACAGAGAGACAGGCAGTCAGAATCTAAACTGTTAGCTCAGGCTGCTCTGTTTGCACATGCCTGGTGTTGATGGGCATGTCACCATGGGAACAGCCAGGGAGCTCGGCCGTTCCTCGCAAATAAAAGAAAAATGAAGATGATAAACTAGCAAAGTGTCATATGAGGCAGCGTTGTGAAAATGAATCTTTATGGACTAACTCTTCTGTCCTGCCATATTTAAAGCTCTTGAGACACTTCACCTGATAAATGTTATAGTTTTCATTTGGAATTTTTCTTCTGTCAGGAACGTGGCTGATGTTCACGTTGCTCCCTTCACAGCTTACGAAGTTTATTTTAAACGTTCAGTAACTCTGGCGACGGGCTTAAGCTCTTAGTTTTTGTCCATCTGCAGGGCAGACGTGTGTGAAGAATGATCTCAGTGTTAACCTCTTAAAAACAGACCATGTGACCCTGACCTCAAAGGAAGACTGCGATAAGTGACTGCAACTGTCCATCTGTTGCATTTCAGCCAGAGACGCATAGATCTGTCAGAGCAGACATCAAAGAAAAATCGGTGACATCCAGGGAGATTCCCGGCCTGCGCATACAAACGCACGCACTGATTATATGTTACATGTATGAGTTAAAAGGATCCACTAAAGATTTTCAGCTTCACGGTTCTAATGAATGGACTGAGTAGAAAACTGAGTCAAGCGTATTTGTGGCTGGTAACATTACCTTAAAGGTTTGAAGTCGACATGGGAGAAGAAGGCCTTTAACGTAGCGTTATAGATAGAGCCTTATAATTATGGGAATGATTTCAACAGATGTGGGTTTACATTAGAGATCCCATGAATATTTTTACATTTTAAGACAAAATGTACACCGATCAGGCATAACATTATGACCTCCTTACTAATATTGTGTAGGTCTCCCTTGTGCCTCCGAAACAGTTGTGACTCATCAGAGAATGGACATGGGTCTTCTGAGGGCGTCCTGTGGTATCTGGCAACACACTGTTGTTAGTGTGGGCCTTCGGGTCCCATGGGTTGAGGGGTGAGGACTCCATGGATCAGGCTCAACACCTTGTGCAGTTTTTTCTTTTTTTTTAGTTGTTCCTAAACCGTTTTTATGTGCGTGCCTGTGTCAGGCTGCATTCTGCTGGGGATGGCTGCTACCATCAAGGATCGTCATTGATATGGGCTTGGGGTGCATGGTCTAGGTGGGTGTCTAAGTAACATCCGCACGAATGCCAGGTCCAAACATTTCCCCGCCGGACATTGTCACAAGATGGTCAATGTTATTAACTTCTCCTGTCAGTGGTTTTAATGTTGTGGCAGACGGTGAATATTATTGTGTTTAAATGCTAATCCAAGAAGACTGAAAATGATCTCATCATTCCTGTCCTGTCTGGTATTTGGATTAAGTGAATTTTATTCTTTCTTTGTCAACACTGGCACCATTCACTTTTGTCCTCTCAGTCCTTTAGAAAGTTAATAATAATATTGACAGTGATTGAATCACACTCATTAATTGTAAGTCACTTAATACTTGAGCAAACATGCTACAGTATGTGGTGTGTTGGAATAGTTAGCAGGATTGTGTGCATGTTGCCTGGGTCCCATGCACCATTAACATCAATCTCGCTTTCTGAATTACAGAGGCATCTTCCTGGACACCATCCTGCCACGCTATGATGTGAACGGAGTGCGACCACCCATTGGCCAGAGAACCAGACTGAGCAAAGGGGATATTGCACAGGCACGCAAACTCTACAAATGCTCCAGTAAGACCAAAATGACAGATCCTGTCTGCTATGGGTTTTTCCTGTCTATTTTTGCATGTGTGCATAACGTAGCCCTGAGAGAGAGCTCTGTAACTCCCCCTGCCTTCCCCAGATGCAGCTCACTCTGTGTGCCTCTACTATTGATGTGGTGGGGTTCCTTGCCTACAGCGTCTGAGGCTCCCAAGATGGGAGGAGTGTAAACACTATCCAGGGACAGGAAGTTTGTCATCACCCTTTCCCAGATAGATGCTAAATAACAGCTGGTCTTCCGAAGAAATGACTAAAATGCGATTTGGGAATCAATGTCTACACATCGCAGCGAGTATAATGTAAACTGTGCTGCTTTACACTAAGGAGAGTTATGTAAGCTTGGCACTTTTCCGAGCCACACATTTTGTTTATGTCACCAGAGAGGACAGAGAGACGATTTAATTTTGTAGAAGTAAACTAGATTTATGGCATTAACAGATGTACACTGAAGAACGACCTTCTGCTGAATGCATTCGATGTCAGACAGTTAATTGTAGGTCAAGCAGGATAGCTGAGCTGTCAGCCTCACATTATAGCTCAGTGAATAAACATAGTGATGGGTCACCAGAGACGGACCAGCCAGTGTGGTTTCAGAGTGGAAGTTTTGACTGTAAATGGATCTGTATGTGTGTCAGTTCAACTCTTCTGTCCCTTTCATCACGACCATCGCTGTCTCGTGAGGAGCACTGGATGATGTGGCGCACATTGTGTGGGATGAGGTAGTTAGTCTCTCCCCGTGTTCTTGGAAATAATTCCTTAAAGAGCCAGAGATTCCCATTCATGCAGCATTCCTGGGTGTGTCTGTCATCCCCGGTGTGTGTGCCTGGGCGCTTGTTAATGTTGCAGGATTGGCAGACCTTTGCCAAGCGCCTTTGCACACATCTTGTAGCTCGGGGCTCATCGTTTTGCCTGCTTACACACAATCCTCGAGGGAAGCAGTGAATGCAAACAGGCAGGGAAGATGTTTTCTTAACTCCTGCTAAATGCAGCCCAGGGTAAAAATAACACGCGGGTAATTGTGAATGCGTAAACAGTTCTCAACGTGGACAACTGAATACCAGATACCAGTCTACTCTCTATCATTCCTTCTCTCTTAATTAAACACATTTTCCCTGATTTGGCAGGAGCCTCTTTCAGTCATCCCATCAAGCCGTGTATTGTGTTTGGAGTCAGTCCTTGCACACTTGCACACTTAGTTTTGCCAGTCAGACTACGGGTTGTTGTTTCACTGGCTACATAATGCATCACATCCTCCAGGGGGGTGGGTTATTTATAGAGGGCCAGGTTTATTTTCAGAGGATGCTCAGAGAAAGTGTCTCCATTCCTTTGTGTGATCATCTGGAGTATGTGGGGGAGGAGAAGGGTGAGAGGCAGGGTTATGGGTGAGTATTATCAGCAGATGTGCCTTTGAACATAAAAGAGCTGCCCTTTACTTCACATTCAGTGTTACACTTCCCACATCTGTCACCGCAGCAAGGTTTCAGGAGATTTACCTCAGAGCTGTTTTTCTGTGTAGCTTGAATTAGTGGTTTAGGGCAGGGAATTAATTTGCAGTGCGTCACGCTCATGTCTTATTGCTTACATGCAGGTCTCTATGCGTTTGTTTTTGTGCACAGGATGTGGGGACAGTCTGCAAGATAGCAGTGGGAACTTTTCATCTCCCGGCTTCCCTAATGGATACTCAGCCTACATGCACTGCATCTGGAGAATATCAGTCACACCAGGGGAAAAGGTATAAGCATATGGAAAGCGTCAGAACAACTTTAAGATACCTGAAAGAAAAAGACTAAATACACTGATGTGGTGGTGCTGTGTTTCTTACTGTGTATCTGTGTTTGACCTTTGGCCCCTACTGCGTCAGTAATCAGGCTTTCTTGATTTTTCAGATCATTTTGAACTTCACCTCCATGGATCTTTACAGGAGTCACTTGTGCTGGTATGACCACGTGGAGATCCGAGATGGATACTGGAGAAAGGCACCGCTCAAAGGTTAGCCTTCACTGGAGAGTGATGTAGACCTGCAACTAAAGATTAAATCAGAATGATATATTTCTTGACTAGTGATTAATTCACCCTCCCACTCATCTCCCTAAGTCTGTCCAGAAAATAGTTCAAAATTCAAACATATTTAGTTCAAAGATGAGTGACATGTACAGTCATACTCCAGTATGCAAAATGACTAAATGTTATGTGTTAAAATAAAGATGATCATTTATCTCAGGAAGTAGACGGCTGTGTAGAGGAATGTCTGAGCTATTGCAGGTGCTGTAGTGATTTAAATCTTTGTTTCTGTTTGCGCGCCTTCACCTGTGACCCAGGTCGTTTCTGCGGTGATAAGCTGCCTGAGCCAATCATCTCCACTGACAGCCGACTGTGGATTGAGTTCCGCAGCAGCAGTAACTGGGTGGGAAAAGGCTTTTCCGCCGTTTATGAGGGTAAGCTCCCGGTCTCTGCCCTCCCCGCAACTTATTCCAGCATGCCACTCAGCTGACTGAACACATGGCCAGTCACACATCCAACAATGTGCCTAGAAGCTGCAGCAGTATCCACAGTTTCTGGCTCTCCTACTGCTGATGTGTCAGGCACTTTACGCTGCATTAATCAGATTTTGGCTGGCCTTCACGTTCAGCTCCATTGTTTCCAGACCATGCAAAGGGATGGTGTGTATTTGTGTGTGTGGAGGAATTTGAGCTAATCCACGTTACCTAAATCAGCGGATCATAAGTGATTTTAGTTTTCAGAGGGTGATAATATTGCTATCAAGGGAACTCAGTGTTGTTTTTATTGTTTTTTTTACCGTCATATGCAGCCATCTGTGGTGGGGAGGTGAAGAAGGACAATGGCCAGATTCAGTCCCCGAACTACCCTGATGATTACAGGCCCAACAAAGTGTGCGTATGGAAGATTTCTGTAGCTCAGGGCTACCATGTAGGCCTCACCTTCCAGTCCTTTGAGGTAAGGCACCACAACTCCTCTTTTTTGTTAACTACATCTAATTAAAGTTTCTTTTTCATACATGTTATGGCTATTTTGTCCCACTTTAACCCCAAACCTTCTGTCTATCATCAGATTGAGAGACATGACAGCTGTGCATATGACTACCTAGAGGTGCGTGATGGAATTTCCGAAAACAGCCCTCTGCTGGGCCGCTTCTGTGGCTACGACAAGCCAGATGACATCAAAACCAGCTCCAACCATCTGTGGATGAAATTTGTTTCAGATGGCTCTGTCAACAAGGCGGGCTTCGCTGCCAACTTCTTCAAAGGTGAGAGGTTAAAGGCTGTAAAACTTTGAAGGGAGAATTTCAACATCTGTATTTCTGACCAGTCTGACCGGCCCATTATCGTCTCAATTTTCAGGCAGTTCCAGTTCGTTCCAAATATATTTGTTCTGCTTGAACCTTTGGGTTCTGTGCGGCCCTCTCTGCCTGGCTCGGCTGCGGTTTTGGAGGGTTTCTCTTGTAAGCCATTGTGCTGTGGGGCCAGCTAAAAGGGTCCTAACATATCTTTGTGTTTTCAGAGATGGATGAGTGCTCCAAACCGGACAACGGTCGCTGTGAGCAACGCTGTGTCAACACACTAGGCAGCTACAAGTGTGCTTGTGACCCAGGCTATGAGCTGGCTGCCGACAAGCGCAGCTGTGAGGGTAAGTACAGGGAGCAAAGTCACCGTGCCCTGCTCGCTGTGTCTTTTACATGCTAAAGCGCTTCGCACAGTTAGCCACCTAAACACAATAAGTACAGTCATTACTACAAGACAGAAAATATGCCAACAGTCATGTTTGTCCTGGTTGGGCGCTATCAGAGATTTGAGTCACAACAATACAAGCTTTATATTTATCTCAAATTATATGTTGTTGCTCAAGCCCTAACGACAAGTATACAAGCTGGAGAGTATGACTAATCAAACCGTGTCTACCCGGAGAGGAAGCTAGCTATTAATCCATCTTCAGCTGTGTGTACAGTCTCAGAAAATATTTATACAGAAAGTGAAGTTGTACTCCAACAATAATATAATAAAACACAACAGATATACAACATACAGATAAACAACATTTATGATTCCACATATAAAATCTTAATCCAGGTATCAGCACAGCATTTACAGCATTTGTTGCAGTTGGTAAGGATCAACATTGCACATTAATTTTAACTAAGAATAGCCAGGTGAGGGAACATGTAATGCCAGTAGCTGTAACAGGTTGTGTGTTATATAACTGACGCAAAGCTACAAAGTCCTTGTCAGGAAGGTCAGGCAGTAATCAGTTTTTTTTCCCAGCATACAGAATTTCAGAGGGCAGCATAACATTTGGAACCTGTTGAAACATGTGGCGCTATCATTTATGTATTGGTCTGTATCGGGCTTACCGTTTGTCCTTGTCTCCTCCCTTGCTGTGTATTTCTATCCAGCCGCATGTGGAGGCTTCATCACCAAGCTGAATGGATCAATCACCAGCCCAGGTTGGCCCAGAGAGTACCCCCCAAACAAGAACTGCATCTGGCAGCTGGTCGCCCCCACACAGTACCGCATCACTCTGCTCTTTGACGTCTTCGAGACTGAGGGCAATGACGTGAGCACTGGGGTTTTTTTGAATCGACGCGGGGTGGGTTTGTTCTGTGCTGCACCATCAAGCCTTTCTTTCCTTCTCGTGTTTCACAATTAAAACCAAATAAAGTGTCGCAGCCTCTTCACAGACTTTCTCTGTTTCTCTGCCAGGTGTGTAAGTACGACTACGTAGAGGTGCGCAGTGGGCTTTCGGCGGACTCGAGGCTGCACGGGAAGTTCTGTGGGGCAGAGAAACCAGAAGCTATTACCTCTCAGTACAACAACATGCGCATTGAGTTCAAATCAGACAACACAGTGTCCAAGAAGGGCTTTAAAGCACAGTTCTTCTCAGGTGAGTCCTCTGGCAGTGTTATACACCACATCAGCTAAAGTCTTTTTTACTCTTCCCTCAGTCAGTCTTCAAAGTGAACTTTCATCACCATTGTGTCCTCTGTCCTTCCTCAGACAAAGACGAGTGCTCCAAGGAGAACGGTGGCTGTCAACACGAGTGTGTCAACACTTTTGGGAGCTACAGCTGTCAGTGTAGGAGCGGTTTTGTGCTGCATGAGAACAAACACGACTGTAAAGAAGGTACATCACCACAAACCTTTGTCTCTTAGATGTGGTTGTGCATTTATTCCCATTATTGACTTATTCTTTTGCAGCTATTCAGTGCGGGTATTGGTGTTAACACAAGCATGCTACCTATTCTGGGTTACAGCAACATGCACATTGAGTTCAGAGGGTTGTGTTGATTCTGTGATGTCTATTTCCAGCCGGTTGTGATCACACTGTAAATAGTGTAAGCGGTACCATTACCAGCCCCAACTGGCCGGATAAGTACCCCAGCAAGAAGGCCTGCACCTGGGCACTCACCACCACTCCCGGGCACCGCATCAAAATCGTACGTGCCTCTTCCTCCTGCTCTCAGTGTAATTGCACTTGTCCGTCACATCTTTATTTGTGTGTATCTTATCCATGTAATTGAATTGCTGAATCCACTGAGGACATCTGTGTTTACTGTGCTCATATTAGAAACTGTTGTGGTATTCGTAATGATGATGTGTGGCTCCCCCTTCTGTTATCCAATGCATTTGTTGCCCGCTGCGAAACACATTCAGTATTTCAGAGCAATTGCTGAAGCAAAATAAGAACAAATCAAAGAGTATCGACACATGTAGTGCACGTCTCTGTTTTTTATATAACAATGCAAAAAATGTGACTTAATTAAGTCGTATTTTTCCTGTTGAAGGTCTTTTTTTTCTGTGCAGAGGATGGGTCGTTTCTTAGAACATGATTGTTCTATTAAGCTTGTTATCTAAAAGAACCCTGAAGCACGTTAATCTCATGTATTTCTGTTAATCTCTCTAACCACCTTGTTTGCTTGTTTGTGACAGTCCTTCAATGAGATCGACATGGAGGCCCACCTTGAGTGTGCTTACGACCACCTGGAGATTTACGACGGGCGGGATGGAAAAGCACCAACGCTGGGGCGGTTCTGCGGCACCAAGAAGCCCCCACCCATCACATCTAGTGGCAACAAGTTGTTCATTCGCTTCTTCTCTGATAATTCTGTGCAGAAGAAAGGCTTTGAGGCTTCCCACAATGCAGGTACGAATATTTCAACATGTCCGCTCCACTCGTGTTGAACAGATATTTTCCTGCTTAAGGCAAAACTCTAAGGAATTTCTAAACCTTCATGCTTTTGGGGGACATCATGGGTGAATTATGGTTTTGGATGTAATTATTTTTATGGGATATAATTTAGGTCAGTATCTACCACCCTGTCTGAGAATGATTATGACTCATTTTCAACTCGAGAGCTTGCTCAGGGCTACATTGTGTCTGGATACGTGTAGACTAACAAATACTTTCTTAATTACTCTGTCTACAAAAATACCCAACTCACCTCAACTTTTCTCTCCAGAGTGTGGAGGTCGTCTCAAGGCTGAAGTCAAAACCAAGGACCTGTTCTCCCATGCCCAGTTTGGGGACAATAACTATCCCGGAGCCTCCGACTGTCAGTGGGTGATATCGGCAGAGAAGGGCTACGGTGTGGAGCTCATCTTCCAGACTTTTGAGATTGAGGAGGAGGCAGACTGCGGCTATGACTACATGGAGCTCTTTGATGGAGCTGACACCAAGTCTCCACGGCTGGGACGTTACTGCGGCTCAGGGGTAAGAACAATTTTCTAACACACATCGATACTCTGAATGTGATTTCTTTGACAAATACAACTTGTTGCAGCAAATTGTTCTGTTTTTACGGTATAACAGTGGGAGTGGGGAGAAAAGTGTTTCGGAATCAGTGGTGCTGCTTTGTAACCTATCCCATCGGTATGTAACAGGCTGACTTTGAGCACCGCCCTGGGGCTGTTGATTCCCATCCATACTCCGGATTAATCACTTTGTTAAAGCTGACGAGTTCCTCTGAGTTTGGGAGTGTTGCTGTGGAGGTGGTTGTAGGTCAACACAAGCGGTCCCTGGGTGTCGATAGCGCCAGAGTCTCTGGCACTGGGTTGTAACTGCAAAATAATCACCCAGTTCCAAGACTGCAGCTGGAGTCTGGAACAATGAGGCCAGCAGGGAATAGAGACGCAAGTTTCCTTAGGTCAGAGAACAGCTTGATTTCATTTACACACTTCAGTAATAAGCTCTGGCCTCTTACTCACGCCCGTTCCTATGAATCACTCGCTGGAGGGGACATTACACCCTCAGTACCCCGGGGAGCAGCTCCTCAATCAAGTTTCCTTTTATAAAACAGGTTGAAATAAACTGACACAATTCAGCCGAAAGTAGGGTGAAAACTCATTATAATGTTGGGAGGCTTATTCTGAGCCCAAAGGCTTTTCTCAGTTAAACAGTAGACTGTTGCTGGGTCTACAATAAAATTGGCAGGCTGCTTTCTTCTTTTGCTTTAAATCCTTTTCCAAATAAACTGAGACTTATGAACGACTGTAGATATATTATTCATGTTATGAATGGCAGCTTTAATTAGCAGTCTAGTGTTTTTTTTACAGTTGGTTGCACAAGCTTTAGCTGCTCTGACGTTGCAGCGCTCGTCTTTTTCACAGCCACAGGGAGCTGACCGAGTACCTCAACCAACATGTTATTTTTCAAAATGACGTTTTGGAATTAATATTCATGCAATACCACACTTCTGACAAACACTCGGGTCAAGTGTTGAATATATTTCAGGAAAGGCATTGGCTTACACTCAAGACAGCTCAGAAAGTGCTGTGCGTTATCTGAGCTCTCTGCAGTGCTGCACCTGGCCCTCATCCTCAGAGCATTTTATATCCTCATTTCAGTAATCTATCAGCCTAAGACCGTAACAGAGTAAAGCTGAAAAAGGCAATTTCTGGACTCTGACCCTTACGTGGCTCCTGGCTTTTAGTGAGCAAGCATTCAGGAACCAGCCGTCATGGTCACTGATTTGACTCCAGTTTCATCACATGGGGAGTCTTTAGTTTTAATTGAGGTGCAGTCAGAGAGGTGGAGAGAAAAGAGAAGCCACAACCACAAATGAATCTGTTGTTTTGTCCCTCCTTACAGCCTCCAGAGGAGATCTACTCAGCCGGTGACTCCATTGTGATCAAGTTCCGCTCCGACGATACAATCAACAAAAAAGGATTTCACGTCCGCTACACCAGCACCAAGTTCCAGGACACACTGCACTCACGCAAGTGACAAGCGGGGGCCGGAAGGGGCCGTGCAGGGCAAAGGGGCAAACGGAGGGGCCCCCAGGGGAGGCGCCAGCCTGATGCTCGGAAACCTTCGGCCACCAAGATGAATCAGACACGACAGAACAGCCGCAAGACCACCAACCGCACCTCAGCTCCTAGGGGCTCTAGCTCCCCCCACAGACTGTGAGGAGTAAAGCCATTCTGCAGTACACCTTGTTTTTACCTTTTTATGGTTAGAATTGGGGTGGGAGGGTGAATGGGGAAAATTTATCAACTCAGTCCCCTCCAGATATTTTTTGATTGTTTCTTCTTCTTTTTTTTTAACAATACCTCTAAATGAGAGGCACAAATGAAAACCGTGGATTCTCAGGACCTGTAGGAAGGCAGGCATCAGCTGGATAGATCCCTGCTTTTGTCGGGCCAGCCCACCACATCCAGTGGGGAGGAGTGTGGGGGGGTGCAGGGACATCTCCTGCACTCCCCAACATATGCTCTCCTCTCCTCACTCTCTCATCCCTTTGGTTCAAGGATTCCTATCCATAAGAGGATTAAAAGGACTTGACTTGAGATTTTGATACTGTATGTCAGTCAATTGCATGTAATTACAAGGAAAGAAGGAAAACTGTACAGTGACAACACCAGCATTTGTAATTGGCATTGTCCTGGCAACCAGTGGCAAGATTCTCGTTGTTACCATTAACAAGGAAATTAAGGAAGCAGTTATCTTATTAAAGGACTAATAAATGAAATGTGGTCCATGTCTTCTGGTTGGTAATTGCTTGCCTGATGACTGGCTATTACTGTACCTCCATGTATAAAGTAATGTGTTTGATCTTTCAAAGGGAACATGTGCTTTTCTCAGCTCGAACCAGTTAGCACTTTACAGTGAATTGTTCCAAAATCATGAGCTTATGAATTTTTGTGAAATGCAATGCCAGTTCACTTATTTTTAAATGCATTTTATCTCTCTTACTCTTCTGTTTATTTTTTTTAATTGCTCCATTTAGTTCCTCAGGCATACTTGAACATTGTGTGTGCCCTGTAACATGGGGTAATAAAGACTTATGTTTCAGTGTTGATTTATAGTTCTGATGTAAAATAATTTCTCTCCAGAGAAAATGCCTTTTCTTGGTACAATGAAGTATTTCTCAAGAACCAAATGAGCCTGGGTATTTATTGTTATAGTGAATACATATATAATGTAAAGGTGGAAAGGTACTGTTGAAGTTAGCCCTATAATTGCCTTCTAATGTATAGCCACTGGTCTATGTTGAATATACTTTGTTGCTCACTCATTCCCTCTCTCCCTTTATTTGTCATTCAACACCATGTTGTGTGAACTTGCTGCAGTCGGACGCATTTGTCTGATGTCTGACTTTTCTTCACAGCTCTAATTTGGATCTGCATACCTGTTATGAAGTTGAACCGAGTCTTGGCAGCATATTAAATGCTGTGCTTTGCAAACAGAGTGCAATCCAGGACACGTGAGAAGCAGATTTAAGGATTTAAACGGGTAACTTTGATCCATGTTGGAAATAAGTTTCAGAAGAATTTTCGACCCCAAGCAAACATAGAAAAACAAAGTCATATAAATATAAATATCTCATATTCATCCTGTCTCTTATTCACTATTTATAGCTGGAGCTTGTCATTTCAGGCTACAGGAGGAAAGCGTTTACTTTTCCACTTTGCTAAATGTTTTTCCTCTACACGTAACATCTCTCTCTCTCGCGCAGAAATTATTCCATTACTATTCGGTTGTGCTTTTACATAAAAACATGAGTAGCAGAGCCGTGCACAGAGAACTGCCAGTGACTGAAAGTGGGGCTTTTGCTTTATTTAACAACAAAAAACCCTGCAGACTGCAGTCTGGTTGAGCTACAGTTTGGGGGAAACATACAAATGGATAGAGACAATTTCATATTCATGAATAAATGATATCGATCACTCAAAGATGCAGGTATCTTTTTGCATAAATGGATCCTTTCGTTTGATGGCGGGAAATGACCTTCCTTTATAATCCAGCTGCACATACTTACTAGCAAGGAAAAAGTTCTTTCCAACGCAAACAGACGACAAACATACAAACTTAATGAAAATACTGTTTCTTTCCCCAACACAATATATAAATACCACAAATGCTGTTTTTCTGAATTTACTCAAAATTATTTGCGTCTTTCTGTTAGTTCCATCACGCTGCCACTTTATGTAGAACAACCTCGTCTGGTTTAATAACCAACGTAAAACATTGATGTGCAGCAATTCAGTGTTAAATGTGAGCTGACTGGTATGAATAATTAACAACAGCCACCCCTAGATGTCTACTGTAGCTCTCCCAGTAATTATGTGACTGTAAACAAACAGTGACAGCTCTTCATCCTGCTCAGTTACATAACAATGCAGAAGGAAACGGTGCAGAGCTTTTTACAAAGAAAAGACTCGAGGCTTTCTGCACCTGCTTTATTTGACATTCACAAGTAACACACACACACATAAAACTGAAATTTACTGCTCTTGCCTTGATCGAGTCAGTCCATCTCTCTCTAACCATTATTGTGTTTTGGGGGCTTGACAAATGGCCCTCGCCTTCATTGTGGGGCAGACCAGAGCCATCATGGATGGGCATTCGAGTGGTGCTCTAAACTGCGTGAGAGCAGAGTGGGTTACAGTGAGTGCATACAAGTGTGGCTGAGGGCGTGCAGAGAGTACACCTGAGGAGCTGACAAGAGGTCTCTTTCAATTAGTGCTGATGGCAGAAATAGAGACTCTGAAGCAGTTTAAGATCTGAGACATAACCGTGTAAAGTCATAAAAGAGGAGGGTCACTTGTGCTTAAATACTGGCATACACAACTCCTCTAAACGTGTGTGCTGGCAGCATCCAAAGTTCAGCTAAGAATGTGTGAAAGCAGCATACTGACACATTTACATCACATTTAACAAATCTGTATAAATTTGGTTCGTACAACTTTGAGTCCAGCCACGGCAGGACGTCATCACAGCCTGCGATACAAACTGAAAATCAAGTTCAATGCACAATTAAGAAAACACAAAGGAATTAAACAAACATAATGTTTCACGAGATGGCCATGATTCATGAGAATCAATAACACTAATCTTCACGGACGTCAGAGCGCCGCGTCCCATCGGCGTTCAAAACAGCAGGTCACAGAACAGTCAGCAGCTCTTCACAACTTAGCAACTTACACCGAAAACTGTGACTCAGCCAGTGTTCCCCAGCGATTACTCAATCATCTGGGCCGAAGGCAAAACCAGATCAAAAAAATAAATAAATACCTCAACTGAATCATCATGGACACGCAGAAAGATCAACCAACTACTATGAGTCACATAATCAATTGTACGATGTTTTAACAGTTACCCAGTAGGTGAGGATTTTTCCCCAAAACTTAACAATCCACTGATCAATACAAAGAGATTTTGACATCTTTGTGCTGTAAAGTACAAGATCATTTACTGATCTGACATTCCTCCAAAACATGGAGGAAAATACAGTTTCATTTGTTTGCATGCAGAGGAACTCCTCTGTCTGACATCAGTGTGAGTTGATGGACAGTTCAATTTATGTGCTGATTGATTGCCAGGCCAGCGAACCCAGACGTCCTCCCACCCAGCACAGAGCTGCTCCCAAGGCTGCAGCTGCCATCACAGCCAGACTGGCCTTTAGCACAGCGCCAGGGTGCCTGCTGAAGCGGGCAGGGGCCATGCAGGCCAACATGGCCACAGTCACGGTCAGGGTGAACAAAATGGAGACGGCTGTGTTAATGGCCACGATCTGGCCGAACTTGGCGAAAGGCACAATGACACAGAAGAAGAGAGGGACTGTGGAGATCACCGTGGTGACGGCGCTGGACACTATGGCAACCCCGACATGGTTCACTGCCTCCAGAGTCCGCCTCTGCCTCTCGTACGGCGGCTCCTGCAAACAAAACACATTAATTAAAAGACTCACGGGAGTTTCTGTGTTCTTAAATGGAAAATTAGGTAGACTCTGTGTGTGGACAGAATAGTTTTTGTCAAACTAATTAACACTCCCATACTATGTGATGACCAGGTGTGGAGGGCATGGTCTCCCCAGCCAGCAGGTATCCCTCCACCAGGTGCAGACAGTAATCCACTGAAGATCCAACAAGTATAGACAGAGAAATGGCCTCCACCGCTCCCATCTCCCATCCCAGCCAAAACATAACAGCCACAACCAGACAGATCACTCCTGTTGAAGGCCAGAAATTACACAAAGTTACACACACTGTCCAGAGAACTCAAGTCTAAAATACACATTTGAATATGTAAACACGTCTGCTCCAAATGTGAAGCTTCTCTCACCTACAATGGTGATGAGGACTGGCAGCAGCAGCAGAGGATGTGCAGTAAACACAGACACAGCTGCCACACAGATGGCCAGAGACAGCAGCAGACTCCAGAGGGCACTCTCCACTCCTACAGCCAGACCAGAGAGCCGTAGTTTGTCAGATTTGTACACTCACTTCCTCATTAATCTCTCTTCCTCTTAGACACATCCAACTTGCCTATGATTTCCATGAAGATCTGCTTCCAGTGTTCGCAGGTCTGGAAACCTCGCTGTAGAGCAGAGGACTGTGGGAGGCTGGCAAGTTGCTCCTGGATGAAGTTCTCCCACTGAAGGAAGTCGGAATAGGTCTGAAAGGAGGATTTCCCTTTGTATGTGGTCTTGTGAGAGGAGAGGGAAAGCATTAAGGGGTGACTCCAAATCTGAAAGCTGTTTGATGCATGCAGATGAAAAGCTGAAAGATGAAGGGACTCACAGACTCAAAGGCCATGGACAGCCAGCGGACCTTTCCTCCATGCATTCCCACTGTTCCGTGAGAGAGCTGCCCCGGGAGCAGGTTGGGTTCGGGGAGAGAGTGACACTCAGGGTGGAGCAGAGGCAGAACAGAGGACAGCTTGTTGCCTGAAGGGAACAAAGGAAATAACATTACCTTTAAAGTGCCTCTTTGCTCTGTGTATGATTTTATTCATACCTTCTTTTTGTACAGCATGGGATTCATATTACAGTTTTTGGACCATATAAATAAGACTTTAAAGTTGCAGCTGCAGAAAATAGCAGAAAAGCAAAGGAACACATTTTCCCAAAGCACAAACTGAAGTCTTCAGATGTAATCCTTTGTCCTTTGGCAATTGACTAATAAAAGACTAAGAAAATGTAAAGATTTGAAATTGTGTGTTACCTGAAGGCAAGCACTGTGCACCTCCTGGCTTCACAAGCTGACTATTTGCACTGACAGCCTTACAGATTTTGCAAAGATGCCCCATCTCCTGGAAAATATCGAAGTCTGGATCCAGTATAATGTTGCCCTTTGGATAAAATTAAGCAGCACGTCAACACCATGAGAAAACTGCCGCTGCAGTTTTTTCCTCTGCTGATTGCGGAGATGTCCATGATGCATAGTTGCAACCCTCACCATATCTCCAATGACATGGTTGTCCTTCTGCTCGGTTCGGTTGACTCCCAGGATCCCAAACACGACAAAAACCATGGCCCCGGTGTCGACCAGAGGACGTACCGCTGGGTTGCCGCACACGCCACCACTGCATGGGTTGAAGCCAAACGTTTTGGATGGTTTCTTTTTGGCAGAAGATGAGGGATCTTGGAAAACAGAGCCGGAGAAAAATCTCTCAATGCTGTTTATTTATACAGTTTAAAAATATCTGTACAACTGGAGTGCTGTGGAAAAATTCTCCTGTGGGTTCAGAGTGCCACTTTAAGAAGCTATATTTGAAGAAACTGTTATATCGCTGTGATCGCTCCACTTTTAGGATGCAGTGTGAGATTAAACAACATAAAAAAGAGGCTTCAGCGGGGTGATACATGCAGGGTGAGAATAGTTTTCCTGATGGGCTAACAAATAATGATGCTTTCTGACACTGAGTCACTTGCTTGCTCACCGCTGGGAAAAGGAATATAAAAGCTTCCCTGTGAAGGGCCATCAGGCCCAGAACTGATGCCACAGCCTGGCGGGTTGACACATACTCGGCTGGGATGAGGTCTCAGGCGGCGTTGTGCGAAGTACAGCCTCCTAAGGGGAGAGAGCAGAGCTGAAATGACAGGCTCCCCACTAAAACAACATGACATGAAATCTAACTCAGACTTCCTTCCCTTGTGTTTTCACCTGCTGTGCTGCTGTGGAGATGATGCCACATAAAAGGAAAATTCCGGCGCCCAGCCATGGCGAGGGTCACATGAGACGGATGTGATCATCCAGCTTGGGTACGGGCGGTACACATGAGAAACACACACTGTCATTCTGGTGGTGTAATTGCCGTGCGGCTGATTAAAAGCCTATTTAGACAAAAACAAGATTCGTTGTAAGTCACTCAGTTGGATGACTCAACACTACGTAATTATAAAATAAAATCTGCAATTTGTTTTTTTGTTTTTTTCTGTTACTAAACCTGAAATGATGACACCCCTTCATGCTCTGTATTGCACATTTTCCATGGCGATGGGGTGGTTGCGTTAATGGAGAAACGGTAAAGTGTTGCAGAGCCTCCAGGGTCCAACTTTGATATGTACACTGTCATCAAGGATCCTGAAAAACAACATAAATCTCAATACTTAAAAGTCGGCGTTAAGTCGGGAGAGAAAAAAAAACGACTTTTGTGTGTTGAATGTTTACCCGTTTGGTTGGTGACTGTGTTTGCCTTTACTGAGCTCTGAGGAGCATTGGAGGTTGTCATGCTTGGGCTTTGCTGATGTGTAGAGAACCTGAATGCTGATGAGGAGGAGTGGGAATACAGCAGATGGGGTTTTTCCATGAACACACCTGCAAGATACAACATGCATTTCAGATTTATGGTTTTGCATTAAAGAGGTTAACTGACTGTGTTCCTTTCACTGCTGCACTGTTACCTGAGCACATGGGGCAGGATATGCCTTGGCCACTGAGGTTGCTCCTCAGACCCAGGAGAGTCTGGAGGTTTGTGTCTTGGCGGAACAGAAGGGGGGCGTGGGTGGCCGGCCTCAGGAAGCAGCAGCAGCCAGCAGACAGGAGCAGAACTAGGAGAAAGACACCTGGCCGAGAGGAAGACAGTGATAAATGACGACAGAGAGGAAGGTCTGGTGGAGTAGATAGAGCTGATGGGGGGACAGTTTAGGAGAAGGGATCGATTACAGTTACTCTTGAAGAGTGGATGAATACTTCATGAGCACCACTTGCTTCTCCTCTGACAGATTGAATCCCCTCGGGACAAACAGATTGGGCCATTCCTTTAATAGTTCTTATTAAAGTTTGAGGTTACTACATCATACATCAAGAGGCCTGCACGAAATGTCTGAAAAGACCATATTACAGAATTTCACTATTACTGTTTCAAGTTTTCTTGGGTTTAACTAGATCCTGTCCAAGTTGTCCGACTTTATATAAAATCTCACCTAGAATGGTTTTTCGATGCTCCACAGCTGGCTCTGCCACTAAATGCTTTAGGGCCCACTGGAGATTAGTGCTAACCACACCCACATGCTGCTGCCCTGGAGGGGACAAAGGTGTCTCCACTGACAGGGACAGAATGGCTGCATCACCGTCTGTGTCACAGGAGCCTGCCAAAGACAAAGGGAAGGGCCTTAGTGGTGCCTGGACAGTTGCTTTTAACAGCCTGCACTCATCCCCTTTCCAATTCCACCCCCGTCAAGCATTCAGTGCAAGGGAGATAATAATCTCACCTGGCTCCATCTCCACTGACAGAAGTGCCACATCGTCATCCTCATCTGACAAAGGGCTGTGGCTCGCTGACAGGCCTGAGAACGACTTCCAGCTTCACAGAGACGAGAGTTAAAGGAGAGAGACAGCTGAGGGGATTACATCTCACCCGTGGTGCTGCACAGCATGCGCAAATAACGTCACACACAAAAGTAAGGAAGTAATGTCTCACCAATTCAGCCATGCATGTTCATGAGGCTCCACACACTGAATCCAGATACACAGGGCGGCTGGCATCAGGACAGATACCCAAAGCCAACAGCAGCTGACAATGAGGGCCATGAATAGGCCAAAGTCATGCACGGCTGGGATCTAGTGTCAGTTAAACGAAAGCACAGTGTAAAGGACCTTGAAACATTCAATTTGTGCTTATCGTGTGAAAATAGCCTTGTGCTGAGAGAGGCACCTCTGTTCATCCACAGCGGAGAGGAGTCATTTGAATTTCACATTTACTGCTGCTTTTCTTCAGTGATTACCTGAGAAAAGGTGTTAGCAGCATATGCAGCCGCAGTGGTGAAGGATGTGAGGAAAGTAGCTCGGCCAGCTGTTTTAATGGTGTAGATCATTCGCTGCTGCGGCTGACGCAAATGAGAAGCCTGTCTGAAGGTGCTGATGAACACAAAAACATCATCCACACCTGAGAGACGACGAGAGGACAAATAAACTTATTACACATCATTTTAAATACACTGTAGATGTAGAAATGAGTTTTTGCAAAACAATTGTTTAATAAGATCACGCTCCTGCTGAGACTTCAAAAAGATAATGAACAAACTCTCATAACTGCTCATCAACATATTTTGATACGTCTGGACACATCTGTGCTTGTGCCTTGATTCCCATTTCCGTTATTCTTAGCCGAGCCCGAGAGTGGCATGAATCATCTTCACTAAGTCTCAACAAGAAAAAAACAATGAGTGTCTTCACAAGAATGTTAGACTCAGCCTTTGATAACTTACCAATACCGATTATGACGAAGGCTGCCACTCCATTGAGAATCCCCAGGTACCTCACGCCAAAGACAACATGGTATAAGAAAAGAGCCATCAGACAGCTCAGTCCGATACTTGCAAGTCCAAAGAAAGTCAGAAAGACTACAGGGAGACAAGAACACAAGAAAAAAATAAACGGTTTGGAACGATCCACATATTGACACCAGTGCAAGCGAAACAAAGAGGAGGTCATACTGTACCAGAAAACGAGGTAAGGACAAAGACGAGTGCAGTGATGCAGGCTCCACTGATGACAGCCAGCATCATATCGTTGTGGAAGGTGTGTCTCACCTCATCGTCAAACAGCTCTGTTCCCCCATACAGCACCTTCACCTGGCTGGAACAAAGAATGCCAAACATGACCAACACTGTAACTATAACGCATCAGAATAAACATGCAAAGATAGCATACTTTACTGTAATAAACTGTCACTATTTTGTATTTTCTTCCTGACCTGGTAGATTGCTTGGCCAAGATGTCTGCATACTGAACCACAAAGTTTTTGAAGCGAGTTCTCTGCTCATCTGCTCGGTCCTGCAAGGAGTAGTATGAAGGCAGAGGAGCTCCAAAGTGGATCTCACTGCGTAAGAGAGAGGAGGAGAGATGCTCAGGGGACAGACTCTCATCCACATACCAGTAGAACTGTGGGTGGGTAATGGCCAGACTCAGAGAACCTACAAGGCAACATATATAAGGTCAGTTAGGACACTTAGGTTATTATACTGTCACAGGGCATCATTTATGTTCAACCTAGAAACCCTGTGGCCCTACCTTGAATATCAGCCAGGTCAGGGCCCATGCCGTCATAGTATATCTTGCCTCCTCTCTCACTGGGGTAGAGGTAAGACAGGAGTGAGCTGGGTGGGGAGCAGTAGGACGGCCCCAGTGGCAGATCCCTCAATACTTCCAGGGGCTTCCAGCAGAACTGATGAAACTGTGGGTGCTGCATGAGCAGACGCTCCACGTGATGAATGGTCTGCAGACGGTCTGGAGTAAAGATGTTGCGATCGCCTTGCCCTTGAGCCACGAACACCAGCTCAATCCTCCACAGAGCCTGGCTCTGCAGGTAATAATTGGGAGCAAACCTGCGTCTCCTGATGAGTGGAAAAGTTGAATTTCCATCCCATAATCTCTGCTCTCCCTCCTTGAGATTTGAGCTCTTACGATTCTTCATTTCCTCCTGACTCAGATCAGGCACTGTCTTTTTATCTCTGCTGGCTGCAGCTCCTCTCCTCTGATCATCCCCGGCTTGTAAAGGGTCGCTTTGAGAAGTAGAGGTCTGCATGCCCTCATTATCTGTCCTGTTCAGCACCCCCTGTCTACCCAGCTTCTCCAGCAGCAGCTCCCGCAGGGCCTCAGATTCAATGTTATCTATGTCTCGCCTACGTCTGTCCCAGGACCCCAGCTGTGTTTTAACGGCGATAGTGAGGGCGTCAAAACGTTCAGCTGAGAAGTGACTATGAACCTCAAAGGCACTGTAGGAGAGGTCTATGTCCAGAGGAGGGCAGTAGAGCAGCATGTAGGCAAACAGGGCACATGGCAGCAGGACAGCAACACCTAAAATCACTCCGCTGGCCCAGGGCTGTGTGTAAACCCACCCCACAGCCCTCCACACCCTGCAAACCTTAGCATCCTCAGAGGTACAGCTTCGTCCTGTTGCCACTCCATCCTCATCATCCTGCTCCTCTTCCTCCTCCTCCTCCTCACATCCCCAGTTGGTCTGAAACAGCAGTGGCTCATCCTCCACATCCATGCTGGCACCTGTGAATGACACATAACATCATCACTCATTTAAAGCTGTGCTTTTTCTCCCGACGGAGCAGGTGAACATGAGCACAATATAGATATATGAACTACCAGCAGCTGATAGAAGTGTCACACAAAATGAAGGACAAGGCAACTTCCAAAGTTGTAGTCAGCGAGCAAGGACGTGGGAGAATTAAGTCTGTCCTCAAGCAGCTGTCGACAGAGGCCTTCTATTGACAGCTCATATGGAGAAAAACGAGGGGGGAACCTTTTTTTCTCAGGGGCTTCTTAGAAAAAAAGAGTCTTGCTTTAAGATGCTGATCACAAGGGCTTGGGGGTGAGACAAGCTAAAAGCTGTGATTTAATTTCTCTCTCTGTCAGTGCAGCCATTATCACCTGGAGAGAGTCTACTGGTGGCTTTCTAGATATCAGCAGTCACTGTAGCTGTGTCTGCTCTGCACCAAATTAAATCATCTCACACGTCTAATTACTGACAAGACGAGTGAGCGGAGTATTAGACAGAGTTACAGCATAAGAGAGGGTTTATCTGCTGTGATGGGCAGCCTTTGACTAATAGTGTCAATAGGTGCCACTTTTGTTTTCCACTCCTCTACACACAAGATACTGCAGACAGTTTGCATTCAAGTGGCAGTGAGCCTGCTAACTGCAGCAATTTATCTATTCTCTTTAGAAGAGTGCTTTAAGGTCAGCCAGGTAGGACACTGAATCTTGATTATGGGTAAAAGATAGCTGCGCCCGGCCTCTGTAGCTTAAGTGAAAATCCATCATAAAGAGACGAATTTACAGATTATATGGTCTAATCGATATTTGTAAAAATGATTAAGACTCCACCAGTCAGAAACCAAGAGGAGAAAGACTCTTGAGAGACAAACCCCAGGCGCGGCTTGATCATTTTGTGGGATTTTAGTTTGTGCTCTTACACCTGAATGCATTTTATTTCATAATACTGTTAAAGCAGAAAGTTGCTCGTATTTGCAGCAGCAAATCTTTTCCTCCGGTCAGTGTGTGACAAACGCAGTCTCCTCATCACTCATTATGGTGCAGCTCATGAATGTGTTTCATGGGCAGATCATTAAAAGCCATTGCTTTACAGTTCCTTGCTATATGCGATGGGTTTTAATGTTCTTCAGTGTCCACAGGACTTAGATGTGCTAATGCAGTTTTATGCGGGATTTCTGTTTCTTTAATGAAAGCGATAATAAAGCCTGTGGAGGAAAAGAAATTAAAGCTCCACACTGTATCTATAATTCTTAAAAAATAGGCCAATTTTGTGGCTATTCTTTTTTAACATGGACACTTTTTTTTATTAATTATCCTACCGTGCCAGTGCACACACAAGGACCCCAGTGCATCAATAATGAGCAAGCACTGGCCCCTGTGAACATCCTGCACCTGCAGAAGAGAAATTCACTAATAATATTGGGTATATTACTTTTAAATTGTGGAAGCACTTTCATTTTTTCTCGGAAAAATCCTTCAATTATTGCTTGGATATTGTCAAAATAACAACGAAAATAATTTGCACCAAGCTGCCGCCTGTAATTTGATAGTAGCATCTGCCACCATCACGGGCGATTATTTCAAAATGAGCACTATTATGCCATTTTCTGTAATGCCGTAATTTCAAGCCGGTTTTCCTCTCCAAGTTTGTTTCTGTCCAAGTGACACACCAATTATGTGACCAGTCTTAGGGAATATGTGAGATACGAGTCTGCATTCGCATGAAAATGAAATTGAATACACCTGCTAATTTTGGTAAGTGGATTTCTGTAATCCTTTTACATCTCCTCTCTTCGCCTCTCGAGCTTGTTTTGATGATGGTGCTCTCATCAGCAGCAGAAGAGAGGAGGCACGCAATATGAGAGAAGTGTGAAGGAAAGAAGGGAGGAGGTAAAAGTGTGGGGAAAGACAGAGCGCACACATACGCACACACCACAGTCATCACCCATCAAATAAATGACCAGCACTTCAAACATGTGTGAGCAGAAACTGTGCTTTTCTGCTGTTTAATATTCATAGAAACCAAATCTAAATGACAGGGCTATCAGCACATCTCCACAGCTCTGTGCCTGTGCCCGTTCCAACGTCAAAACAGGCTGATTAGTGGTGCGGACGTTAAATTCTGACAATTCGATGGATTCATTTGACACAGAGAGGCGCTTATTAGACATTAAGGTAGAGCTCCATGCTTCATGCTAAATCTCTAATGTGCCTTTCAAGCACCGAGCAGGTACAGTGGAGGAGAGACAACCACAATGTTGCATGGCCTCAGGGACACTTCCTTTCCTCTCCTCTTGATGAGTCTGACGCTTCTTTGCATCCAAGAACATTGCAGCTCCTGTACAGTAATTACGAGCCGTGTACAGCTGCAGAGCAGCGTGAGCAGAACAGAACAGAGGCTGATATAACTAATGTGTTTACAACCTGCCAGAGTTGTTCAATGCTGCTATTTTTTCTGCAAAGACTGGGAGAAAACAGTCGATTTGGACCATGTGCAGGTGTGTCATTAGCCATACTGCTTTCTGTATTTATTGGAATAAAAACTCCTCTCCTTTTTGGATTTCATAGCGAGGTAATGCTTAGCTGTTTTAGGCTCACAGATTACACAGATTAATGTATGTAGACGCCTGGAATGCACTTCAGCATGCAGGTTTGAAATCTTGAATTCATCACTTTTGTATTATATACTGTGTGTGTGTGTGTGACCCACGATTTGGATGCCCTCATCTGCCCTGACATCTGAACTTTCTCAGCATATTTTTATTGCTTTTAAACAAGTGCAGGCCAGGTGGTTCACGCTGTACCTGCCAGCTTGGTAGAAGTACAGCAGCTGTGGACGATGGATCATGTTGTGCAAGCAAAGCTGTATATTAAATGTCGGGTTCAGCGAGTTGCATTGAAAAGAAGGACGGCGAACCATAAACCTCACATTTTCCCCGTATGTCATCTCTCTCCGGTAAAAGCACAGATCAGCTCAGAATCAATATCGTTACACTCCTCTACATCTCGAGCAGGTGAGGTGGGAGCAATCCAAGCAGTGAGCCTGAACCCTTCACGTATCAGAATTTTTCTCAACATTTCTCTCACCCCTCTACCTATCGCTCGCTCTCTTGGCCTTTTACTCCCTTCAGTCTTGATGCATTTTTTCTACATCTTTATCTTGTGCACCAAGGTGAGAGATTTGTAACCTTCATTACTGACAGCAGCTAAAAATAACCCTCCCACCATTTCCACCTTCCTCAGTTTATCTACTCTTCATCTCATCCAGTATGGATATCACATGCTGCATCCTGCCCCACACACCATCCAGCCAGCATACTACCTCATTTAAGGGGGCATTGATTCCACCACTAGTGCTCTATGAATATATTCCTTATGCATGAGCGCTCAGCAGTGTGTTTATAGCAGACGTGCCTGCCGTTCTTTGCGCACCGTGAATCCATGGTTCAAGTCAAACTCTCGAGATCCCTTTGCACCTAATGAAGGTGTGTGTTTTCTTGTTGTCGACGATTCTCGCTCACACTGAAGGAAGCGCAGAGCTCAGCGCTAGGTGTGTGTGAGAAGCATCTCAGGGATGTAACATTTAATTTCTCTCACTCTCATGAACACACACACACACACACAATGGATTAAATATGCCTCGCTGACGGGTGTTGTTTTCTTTTTCTGGCAGCATAAAAACACATAGAGCAAAAACAAAACAAACAAAAAAACTTATTCAATTGTTAAACCATTTTTTGGGACTTTCTCTCATATTTTTAGATACCTGCATAATTGACTGGCTTCAGTAATCAGTGTTTTAAGTTAGCCACAAACAGGAGCACCTATATCAAATCAAATGCCTGCCACACTGAGGAGAGACTTACCTGAGGCTGATGAATTACAGGTGGAGCGTTCAGGCCTACTTGGTCCACTTGTAATGTGTTGAACTTGTGCTCTGCAATTTCATCTGCTCCATTCACTGATGTGGGGAAGAAAATAAACCAGTTACGGATTTAGTGTGATAGTTAATAACTCATCAAGGTAGAAAGACACTAAGGAAACCCTCACAGAGAGGACACATAGAAAATCCACTTTCCTCCCTCACTCTAAAGGAATCATCTAACCCCGGCAGTTCATAATGTGTTGTTTTCCACTCCTTTATGCTCCCCAGTCCTTTCTCTCCCTCACTGCTGCTCCCTCCCCTCCTTTCTTACCCGGTTGTCGAGGCGACAGAGTCAGTGAGAGACATTTCTTCCCAGAAGCTCCTCTCTCTCTCTCTCTCTCTCTCTCTCTCTCCCATGGCTTTGTTCAGCCTGCTCTACTGACTGGTTCAACAGTGTATCAGACACAAGGAGGGAAACGTAGCTTAAAACCCTCTGCACACCCATGGTGACACACCAGACGGCTGAAAGGGATTTTACATCTTGTTGAAAACATCACATGCAGTGATTCAGTGTTCATTTGGCTGGTTATATATGTGACCAAAGCGCCGTAGTTGTCACGGTGCCGCAGCTGAGCCCCCTTCCATCATGTCAGAGTTGGTTTGATCCAGTCCAGTCTCAGTTGGTGGGGAGGTGTGGTGTGTGTTAGAGGGTGATCAGAATAACTGGCTTCAGTGGGAGACAAAGTGCAAGCAATTTAACATAATCACCTGAATTAAGAGTTTATTCGATTTGGTTCATTTTCCGTTTTTGAGAGCCAGATGAAATGATGCTGCTCAATCTGATTCTCTTGTAAATGCAATTGGACTGCTTTGTGCACAGCGGGGACCACCGAGGTGTAAATTCAGTAGTGATTTGACATGTCATGTTTGCCTTGCTGTGCCAATAATACATCGTCCTGGAGTGTAGTGCCCTTGCTCACTCTCATCTAACATTAATGACCACCTCTCTGCTCTTCCTGCTACCTTCCTCCCATCCATCACCAGGCTTCTTAACCGCTGCTCACGTTTAACTTGGATTGCCTTGACATCAAAAAGGTAATAATCCATCATCTAAATGGGAGCGGATGACTAAAGTGAAATATCAACCTTTTCCGCAGCTCTGCGGAAAAGGTTGAACTCAAACACAACAATAAAGGTTTGAAAACTGGTGCTTTTTGTCCTAGCAAAAATACTGTATGAGTGTGGACATGCTTCAGGACGCTCTGTCTTCATCCTCTGAGTGAGACAGACTCATTTGACTAGGCAGACTTTTTCCAGTCCCTGTAGATCAATAAGGCGAAGAAAAACGACTCTAATCACACCGATTCTCGCGACACTGTGGGTGACAAACAGATCCTATGAAAGCTCATCAACTGTTACAGCTGCACATCATCAATAACAGACTCTTGACAATTGAACGTCCTTTCTTAGAGTTTAATACGTCCATCCAGACTCAGCAGACTTCACTCAGTGAACATGAATCACAAATATTGGCAGGCAAGAACTCAACAGGCAGCTGACACATGATAGCAATAATATTCACTTAAATAATACAAAAGTTTCATTCATACAAACACCCACACATGCATACTGGCCACACGCATGCCACGTTACACGGGGTTTTCAGAAAGACAGAATGCCACTGTTTGGTGGTCCCACTGAAGCAGGTCATACTCGTGTTTAGGATTTTGCTGAGAAGGTTCAGCTCGGGGGAAGAACCTGCCTGCTATAAACAGCAGCTGGGTAAAGATGCGTAATTTTATAGTCAATATTACAAAATGATTGGCACAGAGCCTCTGGCTAAATAATTATGTATGTTTATGAGGATGTGAAAAAAAACAGCAGGCGTACAGAGTCTCTCATTCCTGAGGGCAGTTTGTCTGCATGGTTGAAAGGGGTCTCTAATATGGAACATGCTCTCAGTACCATTAACAGTAGAAACAAGTGGATAATTGGTTTGGGAAATGAAAAGAAAGACTACCATCTGGGTCTAAAATCTAACAATCCTACTCTCATGATGTTATCTATCATATTTAAAATCATAGGAATTTGCTAATACTATGGTATATATACACATACTGCACACATTTGTTTCACCTCATTATTTGGGGTCTAAAAAATCTCACGTAAACAAGGGGAATGTTTGGTCCTCTCATTAATGAAAGTGGGACAATAACAGTACAAATGAGCTGACAGGTAAATGTGCCCCTGGAAAATAAACCTGATTTCAATTAGCACTAGAGCTGGAAAAACAATCAAACTCATCCTGTAATTTCTGAAAACGAGTATTATGCGTCTTCAGTGTTGCACTGCAGTCAGCAGTGACTCAGTTGGACTTTCACTCTAACAAAGAAAAGCAAAGCTGGAACGTTTATCGAACATATTGTACTCGCAGCACCTGGTGAAGAGGCTCAGAGGAAGCCCGGTGGGTGGGATTGTACTGTGTGAACATGTTTCAATCTAGAACGTCTCGCTGAATAACTTAAAACCCCCACATATGATATACATTACACATTTACAGCAGAAATCTTTTGACTCACAAAATTATGCAAAAAAAAACTTTGTTCACGACTATGCTTTTCACATTTGACCTTTGCTATAACACTTTCGGCCTGAGAGTTGAATTAATCTGTCTCTACACAACGTTCACAGTGAAAAGCAACAACCACATTGTTCTGTTCAGGGCAACAGCTGATGGAAAAATCTAATGTGCTACGGTCATTGGTCCATTAGACAACAGTGGTGCTGTCACGCTTTAACACACACAAGTCTCACTCACACACACGCACACACACATACACACATACACACACTTTCTCTCCCGTAAACTCACATACACTCTCATACTCTCAAAGCTGTCTTATGAGAAGAGAACTTGTTCGTTTCCTCTGGCTACCACAGATGCGTCTCCCGGATCTCAGAGATGATATTATTGGCTTTTTTAAGGGCCTGTGAAAGAAAAGGAGAAGTGAAGCTGGTTAAATTGCTGGCCTCAAAGGATAGATAAAAGACAAAGTGAAAGGACTTGCTGTTCGTGATGCTTAGAGAACAAAAGCATCATCCAATTTTACCTCGAGCATTTGGGCAACCTCGGTCCTCTGCTGTGCCGTGTCCTGTGACTCAATGAGCAGCTCCTGCAGCAGTTGCTGTTTGTAAAGCTGACCCACCAGCTCGCTCTGCAGATGCTCTTTTACAAAGTTCACCAGGAAATGCATCACTGTCTTGGGCACACTGCAGACACACAGAAAGCCTCAAAAGTTAGAAAATCAGTATCGATGACATCCACTGGGCTTGACAAAAGTAGTAAGAGGAGAGTCGATGCCCTCAGGTGCTCAGGGTTTCTTCCAGTCGAACCTGTCTTGAATGCTTTTGCGGACAATGAGGAAGTAGCTCTTGATGAGACGCTGGATGACCTCGCAGTCCCTCTGCTCCTTTGCACTCAGCTTGCGGGATACAGGCACCGCCTGACAGAGAAGTAAAACGTTACTGAAATGAGTCTCCTACGTTTTTTATTCTACAACTAATCCCACCACTCACTGTGTCGAGGAGGTTAATGGCCTGGCCTTTGCTGGGACTGCCATAGCCAGTGGCTGGGGCTTTTTCTTCTGCAACGTTCTCGTTCTTCCACCGCTTGCCTCCATCAAGACCCTCAGCCTGAAAAATGAAAAACATTAACCCAAGAAAGCATCACCTAAAAACTTTGAAAGCGATTGTGATGTTCATGTGTTTACCAAAACTGTTTAACAAAGCAGAATAAATTATGCATGTGACTATTTGCTGTAAACAAACAACTACCTGCTGACTGTTGACAGATGCTGAGACCTGTGCTGCATCCGTGAAGTCAGGATGCTTCGTGTTTATGTAGGCGAGCTCTATTGCTACTAAATTGTGCACCTACAGAAAAAAAAAACACACACCAGCCATTTAATAGGACTCAAATGTTGGTTATCACAATTAAAGTGAAAGATAATTTTAGTCAAGCTGTGGATTACCATTTCATTAGTAATCGGCAAGCGTTTCCTCAATAATCCAGTCACTACTTCCACAATGGAATCATGCAGTTTGGGAAATCGCAGAAGCTCCTGAAAATACAAAATAATCCTTTATGAACAGGATTGTGTCAGAATTTAGCAGTATTTTACCAAGTGAGTAAAGTGCAAAGCGTGTTATGATCTCTTGGGTAACCTGCGTGCTATAGGAAGAGCAGTGCTGGATGATTCTCTGTAGCTCTTCGTGAACAAGCTCAACGCAGCGCAGACTAGGCTCCTCCAGACGCTTAATTTGCCGTTTCACCAGCAACTCAAAAGACACCTCGGGCACAAAAAGCGCCGGCCGCGGACCCTGCAGGGCAAATCACACAACCGCCAGCTTTCAAGCGCTACCCCTCCATATAAGAGAACATGACCAGAATTAGTGTTTAACAAACTACACGAGGAGATGCTTACCGTAGCATTGCGGATGGCAGTGAGGACATCAAGATCAGTCAGCCCTCCCAGGGGGTCGATAGACTGCAAAGTGCGGCCAAATGTCTCATGGAATATGTAACACATTCGAGCACCTCCACAGCTGCAGAAGAGACGGCATTAGATGTGACACCAATGCTGTTTGTCAGTGCTGCGCATTGAATGAAATTTAGTAAAAATGGTCAATATCTGCCCCCTGCATATTTACAATAACGGTTTGCCTTGAGGTAAGAGATCTGCTTTGATCCAGGTGCCAATCGAATATACTAATACCATTTACATTTACATTTACATTACACAGACCGGACATTAACCTCATGGCATTGTTTGCCAAAAGTAAAATGCTGAGGTGAGAACTGCTTAATCAGATTTGAGAACGAGCTGAAAAACAGAGACAACGGCTAAAAAACAAACGCACCTATCATCATCAAAGCACCTAAAGTGAGGTCAGACTCACAGCTCTGAGGTTTGTATGTGCCTGGCTGTTCCCTCTATGGTGTTGCAATAATCACTGGCAAACTTGGTGACAATCTGCAGCAGGGTGGCGCTGTGATCTTCTACTGGTTGACCGTAGCTGTTGAGCCGTGCCTGGTACTGAGCACTCAGCACAGTCACTCGGGTTTTGAGGTCTGGCAGGCAGTCCCGGATGTGGTGCATGAGCAGTCTGCTGAGAGTTTTGGCCAGATAGCGTGAGCCAGCACGAGACACGAGTGAGGGGTAGTGGCGCTGCAGGAAGGCGTGCTCATCCCGCATCGAGTCTTCCAGGCTCTTCTGGGTATTGATGTCATGCTGACTCCTAGATGGAATAACAAGAGTGGGTGTTCAGTTAGAGGAGCAGACTCATAATGACACTGAACAGATGCCATTTTATTAGAAAGATATAAAAAAAACATTACATCTCTGAAACTAAACATAAGAAGTTTGTTATTTCAAACCTGTTAACCACCCCGATAATCCCAAGCCTGACTGGAATGACACGGCCCAGAAGAACCTCCAGTGCATCGGTCCCCGCATCCATCAGGTCCAGTTTACTGATCACCAGCAGTGTTCGACGACCTGACACACAGCATTCACAGTCCTTTAACAGTGGATAATCATCCATCGTATCATCAAAGCCCGTAGGAAATCTTACACAACAACATAACAAACAGGTAACATGTCTCTGGTGGCAGGGGAACACTGGAGCCCAGATTAGATATCCCAGTACACAATCTCAAAGCAGAACAGGCCTTTCCGGGGCATAGTGCCAGCCTCCCAGATAATTATTACAGGCACATTCTCACTATTGATCCCTCTATTCTTCAGAATGTACCCTGACAGCAGCACTCACTTTCAAAGCAACCATTAACCGTCAGGATGCTGTTAACTGTTAAGATTAAGATTCTTGATACTCTCAATAGCTTTAAATGACTTGAGTACATGGCATTCTTCCTGCACATTTAATGATTTAAAACACATTTCAGCTTGACCGTGTTATGTATTAAACAGGAAGAGAGAGAGAAAGAGAAACGGGGGGGAAAGAAATTTAAGATGGAATCTGAGGAGGAGCCGTATCTGTAAAGGAGATGTCTTACCATCTGGATCAACTTCACGAGCCAGTTTCAGAGCATCAGAGGTGGCCAAGTCAGAGTTGGCAGGGGACACGGCGAGGATGAGGGAGTTTGGATTTGAGATAAAAGAGACGATCATCTCTTGCACTTGAGCCTCAATGTCCTCTGGCTGGTCCCCAACAGGAACCTGACAACAATAAGCAAACACTGAGGCAGTTACCGCAGCACAGATTCCCTGCTGCTGTTAAAGATTACAGATACACAATTCAGTCAGCATGAACAACTGTCTAGTGTCGCTATGTTTTCCTGTATCAAACAAAAGAAACATCCTTTTAGTGACTGAGTTTACCTTTGTAATTCCAGGTAAATCAACCAGGGTGAGGTTGAGGACTTTAGGGGAGAAAATCTTCAAATAAATGGGCTCAGGACTGATGCCCTGGATGAGGTGGGAGGAAGAAAGACAAAAGACCATGACCAATGTGAAAATTCACAGCATCACTAAACACACATCACAGTATTCTTCTCACCTTGTTGTCGCCTGAACTGCGTGCAGTTTCTGCTTCAATTTCCTGACGAATTTCCATAAAATCTGTGAAGACCTGAGGATAAGGCGAGAGAATGATGCATCACCTAAACACAGCACATGACAGAGGAGAAAGGGAGCATGCACACTATTTGACTCCTTAAAATAAACACATACCTGGTTCTTGCAGTGCAGAAATGTGCCCCATTCTTCAGCTTTGACACCTGAACCAACAAGGATGAAGGCAAGTCATTCCACAGTAATGTATATTAAAATTTAAATTTAAATTGAATTTGGTGAGACACAATGTAAACTCAAAAGTCTTAAAACTAACTTATATCATGCAAGACACATGGGGATTAGTATGAAGTAACTGTGTGACAGCTGACTAGTGAAATTATAAGGTTTAACAAGTAGCAGACCAAATATACAGAGACCTGGGTAGCTGTTTGGGGCATTTTGTGTAACCCCATTTCCTGAGAGTAGCGGGGAAGAAGAAGAAAAAGAAGAAGAAGAAAGGCTGTGTGTTAGAAGAGCAAAGGCCTAGAAGAAATAGCAGTTCAAAGCAGTGAGTGAAAGTTCCTAAGTGCCAAGCAGACATAAACTACTGCAAGCGGTCTCAGCGCCTGAAGAAACAGCAAGCTTTCTTTTACGTGCTGACACTAGCGTATAACAGTATATTTAAAACAACTCCACTTTCAGACAAACTGTTAAAGAGTTAGATTTGGATACCATTGTCGATCTTCTGTCTCTCCTGCAGAGGGGCAACATTAACAAGCTGCAACACCAGGGGTCGTCTTGTTACTATTCCTGATCCCCGTGGCAAGAAATCCCGTCCAACCAGGCTCTCCAACACAGAGCTCTTTCCGCTGCTCTGTTAAGGCAAACAATCGGAGCAATTCAACCCTGACAGTCACCGTGCCATATTAGTGTTTGTGCTGTGCTCCTTATAACACTTACACAGCACATTTCTAATCTGACTAAGTCCCAGTTACTGTGATATAATTAATTACAGCATGCAGTTGTGCATTGACAAAGGTCCTGATAACTGTGAAGTTATTGTTTTTATTTAACATTACTTTAAAAGATTTTCTGTCAGACCTGAGATCCAACCACGACTATCTGAGGTAGCTGTATGACTTCTGCGCCCACTGTGAGAAAGACCTCCTGCAGCCGGTTGATGGTAGGAATCAGAGTTTCCATCTTTCCAGCAGACTGGGCACGCTTACTAAAACAAGACAAACATTAATTGCACTGACCTTGAAGCATTACACGAAATCTTAATAAATAAATTGTTCAAAAAAACAAACAAAAAAAACAAGACAAACATTGGACTGACAGAAATAACAGTAAAGCAGATCCAAATATCTTAAACTATTATACGATTACAAAATGTCTAATGAGAAAACCGTGACAATGTGTGGAATGATTAAATATACTGTTGATAAATATTAAACATAGATTTTTTCTTTAGGTTAATCAGCTTTGCTTGACCAAAGGGAAAAGTGGTCCTGATGAGAGGGGTGTAACCCCTAGCACCTTAGACCACTACCGTCCCGATTCCTCACAGATAACACGTCAAGTTAAAGTACGATTTCAACATTTAAGCAGACTATTATTTATCACTAACAATAATAATCTTAGCATGGCAGCGGGACACGTCCCAGTTATTATATGCTAATGCTAGCTTGCTAACGCCCCTTGTTAAAGGCAGGAAGTGAACGAAATTGCTAGCTCTGTGCTGAATAGCCTAGCAGCAACAACAAACGATGCTCACGTCTCACCTTGCCGATGTTCAGCAAATATACCTTCTTATCCGACTGGATTGTCCTTCATAGCGTGCAGGGGGAAAGCGAATCGTCAAAAACACTGCATCTTACACGAACTGTTATCTGAATTAGCAGCATACGCTACAAACGGTCAGTCATACACATAGGCGGTACCGCAATACGCTCCATCATTCTGATTGGTCGTAAAATTTGAATCACGAGGTTTCCTGCCCGCTGATTGGTTGATGAGATGTCATTTGGTCCCAACATTTAAAGTCTCTCTGGATAAAATACACAAACTCTGACTGAACTGTTTCGCCCTATTTAACCATTCATTTTTAAAATTAGTTAAAACTCTTTCCAGGCAAACTTCAATACTCATCAACATCAAGTAAAATGTCAGCACAAGACGATTGTTTTTCTGTGTTTTAATGTCTGCATGTATAAACATATTTACAAATCATACAACACCCATCAGTAAGTTAGAGGATAAAACATGTAATACCTTCTCAGACAGTCAATAGAAAGAAAAACCCAGTCATCATTCACAGACCTTACTAATAAATACCATCCAGAAGAATTTAGTGTCCCCTGGGATTTGTAGCAGCCAGAGATCATGTGAAAGCATCAGCATAAATGGATTCCATTGTATTCAGATGTTATGTGATCAGGTCTTAAGTCATTACTGCACCATCAGTGATAGAGGCCAATTCAAACTGTCCATGTTTTCTTATCCAAGCCCTTTTACGGATAAGAAAGCCCTATTGCCGAGATAATCTACAATCAGCATTATCCATGTTAACTCAGCCACCGATTAGGCACACACCAGGGGCTCCCTGCAAGAAAACTCATATTGTATTTTCCATGATTTCTCACTCTATACACTGTATGCATTTCCAAGCACTGAGCACCTCTTTAAAAAACAATCGGAAAAAAGCAGCCTTGAGCTAGGGCTCTTTAGTCCATGTATGACGTGTCCATGCCCTCGCCCTCCGGGTGAAGCAGTCTTCCTGCCAAGCGCTCAATATCATCAAGGCTAAGTTGTCGAAGTGAGCGTTCGTAGTCCTTAAGAAAAAAAGAAAATTGAGAAAGAACAGGTTAAAAATATTCAGATCAGTGTATTTATTTTTATATGTTGTGGGTTGACTGGGAGATTGTCATATACTTATTGATGAGAAACTTGAGCATTCAGCTCGTCAAAGATTCAAGCAAGTTTAAGGGTCAAGGTTTGTTCATTATCATACAACCAAGCTAAAAACACATGTTAAATTAATACATAAATTAAATGTGTTACTCAGGTCCAGCAGCATGCGGGAGAAATAAAAAAAACAAAAACATGGAAGTTTCCAAGACATAAGCACATTATAAATAACACCTGTAAATAGATAAAGATAATTGTGTTTACTATGATGAACATCCGTCATTAGTACTGAAAGATTTTGACTGAAGATATCCGCATAACCTTGACGCATTTGACCATTTTTAGTTTCCATACTGGACTTCCTCATTTATCACCATTCGGTGGGAACTCCTAGGCATGTTCATCTGTCCAAGTACACAGTGATACTTATTCCAGTAATAAATCACCATGGATCTGATGAAAACCACTGGCTGACTCCAAATTTTACATCTTCACAAGCACTGAGTGAATACTACAGAATGACCAAAACAAAGTGACTGTTGGACAGAAGGGGTTTCAAAAGGTAAACCTGCCATTTCCTTCAGATCTAGACAAATAATTGTCTTGGCAGTGATTGGATCAGATGCTAAAACGGGACAGTCTCAGCTGGTCTGATAAAAGTATAATGACTAAAATGTCAAACACAACAAGAGACAAAGGATCAGGGAAGCATTAGAAACGCTGACGGCAAAAATGAGGAAATGAAACGGCATGTCAGACAGTTCCTTCAGACTCAGCTGGAGGGGAAGAGGCAGAGAAAACCTCAGGTTTTGTTAATGCTACTCTGAGACTCTCTTTTGGGAACAGGAAACCCAGATATTCTCTATGTAAACTGGAAAATGCCAGAAACTAAATTATTAACTAGTTGTCACGGTGACATGTTTATAAATGACCCATCACTAGGGCAAAATCATTTCACCCAGTGCTTGATGCTGCCGTTAATATTTTTAGCCTCAGGTTTCCACAGGCAGCAACAGATGATCACATTGCAAATGCAAATCCACTGAATGTCCATGTATCTGGATGAACAAGCAGACATTTATCTTTAATCAGATTACAATGTGTAGCAGCAAAGATGCAGCATTTAAATACCTTAATAAGCTGTTCATGGACCTTTGCTGCATCTGCAGGACTGAAGTGCCTGGCAAGTATTGTGGACACAGTCTGCCACACTCCTCCATGCATGCTGCTGCTGCTACTGGCAACCATCCCTGAAGCACCAGTCCTCTCCCCCACAGGACGGATTACCAGATTCAATTTAGCCTCTGGCCCGATAGAGTAATCACTGAGTCTGTGTTCATCTGAGGGAAAGCAATAAAGGTTGCCATCGTCAAAAACTTTAACACTTGATGCATGTAGAAAAGAATTACATGATCGAGAAACTGCAATTATTGAATGCTTGAATGTCGGCAAATCTACCTGCAAGCGCTTTCCCCTTGTAGAGTAGCCGCTGCTGGTTTGCTGGTATGTTGAGACGTTCAGACACAAGTTCCTTCACTGTGGAGACCTTTTCATCTTCAGTCACCTGAAAGATTGACAAAATAGAAATTCACAACACATACAATAGACATTCTCTCTTTCTGTTAAACACAGGAGAACTAAAAGGTGTAAGTGTAAAGAATTTGAAATTCTTCCTTTGCATCAACTTAAAATCAAACCAGCAGCAAATGTATGTGTTGACCCTCTGTTATTGCCCCTCTGCCCACCTTTTCTTAAAGAAAAACTGGACTGACAGAAGAAGTGTAAAGCAGACTCATTTAGTATTTCTCCTGAAAAGCACTCAACATCCTCTTCATGGTTTTGACCAATGAACAGTCACTTCTGTGATAGATGTAAAATGTAATATTGCTTAAGAAAGAATAAGCACATCATCAAGCACGTCTGTATTATTATTCGTAGTATTCATTAACTATATTACACAAAATCCTTCAGCTATTTATCATCCTGATCAGATTAAAAACAGTAGTGGTCCCTACACTCAAGACTTAAGAGTGATTCATACTTTCCTTTATTCAGCAGGTTAGTGGGTGTTTCTACACGCACTTTATGTCTCCCCCAGTTTGTGCCTCACATAGCAACGTTATCATTTCAAAACATGAGAGGTACACAGTGGGGCCAAGAACTGCGGGGACCGGTCTATCGTGAACAAATGACCACCCACTTGTTAGCCTAACCAAAATATTTCCCTAAGATAAGGCTTTGCTAAACGAGTAGCGTAGTGACATCCCTTCTCTCAAGAACCACCAAATAAGGACCTAGAGAGCTCCCACTCAGACGATGTGACTGAAAGTGGTATAGAAAGTTAAAGGAGAGAAAGGCTCACAACGCGTTTCGTTCCTTGCGAAATATGCTGGCAGGATAGCTACGTTAACGTCAATCTTTTCATCACAGGCGCCCGTTTAAACGACAATGTATGGTGTTTGGCAGCCATTTTAACACTTAAGATTCACGTGTAGTGTTGTTGCATTTAAGTGTAGCTCAGTTTGAGACATGATCGCCACTGTCGGCTGAACCGCTAGCTTGCCTATACGTGCTACCAAGCGTTGCGAATTATGTTAGCATGGGCGGTTAGCTAGCTCGGCGGTGCCTTACCTGTACACAGCACTCCTTTCCTTGAAGTGGTTTCACTGTAAGGATCATTTTTAAATATGTCGAACAACACACCGCAACGCAGCAATATTTCTAAATGATTTACAATAATATCTATCAAATTAACGCTATTTTGTTGATTCGCGATAAGAGGGTTCCTCTCTTGTCAAAGGCCCATCTTCTTCTCCTGAAAATGGGAGCGGCTGCGGATGCTCTCAGAGGACAACACTGCCCCCACTGTCTGGAGTGAGGTACTGCAGTGGAGGGCAATTATTTCACTAAAAATGTTAGGACACTGTCAATATCAAATGAAAAAAAGGAAGATGGTTATTAGGTTGTGTTTTGTATCTTGAAAAAACAAATCAAAATAAATATTTACATTCATCATCAGGTTAATCGTAAAATTGAGTACTTCTTAAATACCAATTTAGACTTTCCGTGCACTTGTAATAAAACATATTTCACTATTCACAATTTAGCAGCTACAGCTATTACCACAGTGCTACTTTGCTTTGTGCACATACAGAGTCAGAGTGAGTAAACCTGTGATCAAAGCACGCAGCCAGCCTTCAATGTCTCATGTGCTCAGTGGGGAATAAAAATGATTAATGTTCGCTGTTCGCAGTTTGTCGGATCCCCAGGGCTCAGAAATACCCCGAGGACCCTCTGACCCAGTTGGGATCCAGTCCATTCCTCATTACGCCTTGCTGGATAGTCCCGCTGTCTTGGTCATGTGATTGCCTGCTGTCTGTGTCGAGCCCTGGCCAGCCCCCAGCGAGAGAGGAGAGCATCCTTCACTTGGGTGGTTACAGAGGGGAGGTGCACCTGTCGAGTGGACCGTCTGTCGCCAAACCAGGACGTACCTATTCAGGACAAGTGAGAAAGACTCCCACAACGCTTTCCAGGCTGCATGAGGTAAGGGATCATTGTGTGTGGTGCGAAATATCGTTTGGCATTAGCCTTATGTAGGCTTCTCTATACATATTGGTCTTGGCTGTCTATTATAAACATGATCATTTATTACTGCATGTGGCAAAGCCTGAAAATAATTTGAAAAATCAGTTTAATTGTTCTGTTAAGACTTTTGGGTGTCACTCAGCATTGTGAGTTTACATATGAAGCAGTCCATGGTACTTCTACTTTCTTGTTCAGCAATTTCTTGTCCTTGAATTATTTTTCTCATTGAGATGCGAGAGAGAAAGCTCAGAAGAAAAAAATGTATTCAGATGATAATGGTAATGAATGAAAATATATGCATATACCAAAGACAAATATATTGTTTTTTATTGCATGGAAAGCTGTGTTACTGGAATATGATCTATCTATCTATCTATCTATCTATCTATCTATCTATCTATCTATCTATCTATCTATCTATCTATCTATCTATCTATCTATCTATCTATCTATCTATCTATCTATCCCTGTCAGGATATTATGCAGTATATTATGTGTAAGAATCATGCAGATCGTCTTCTAATTCAAGCAGCCATAGCTTGCTGCATCCTTGTTTGCCTTGATATTAATTTAATCAATCTAAGTAATCACAGGCAGAGACACCGATGATAGGGAAGGGCTGTCATGTCACTTGAGGTCCTTGCAGGGAAATGAGATTAAATGCAAAATCAGACAGATATCATGCATTTGGTGTAGCTAGAGCTTTATATATAGATATATGCGTAGAGAAAGATATATTGTTGTTGTTGTTGTGGTTGTTATCTCACCTGGTGTTTGCAGGTTATGGGCACCCTTCGTGACCTCCAGTTTGCCCTGCAGCTCAAGATTGAGGAGCTGCGCCAGAGGGACACGCTAATAGATGAGTTAGAACTTGAGTTGGATACAAAGGATGAGCTCATTCGGAGACTGCAGGAAGAACTGGATCGCTACCGAACCACTGTCTCACTCCCTGGACACTCTGCAGCCAGTGCCGGTACAGAGCATGATGCTTTACTGTATATGCTAACACCAACAGGTGGCACAAGCCTTAAAGATGACTTAGAGCTCTGACTTCTTTTTGTAGCTTGCTCTGCTCAAATTGAGGACAGCCAGAGTGCCAAAAGGAACACAGTCATTTCTGAGCCCCTCAGTCTGGACCCTGTGACTCTCGCCATGGTTTCACACAGAAGCTGTGACAAAAGCCAAGAGTAAGAGCACGCAGTGTTCCCTCAGCTCCCACCTGCTCAAAATGAAAAATCTGACATTCAAATGTTAAAAGCTCAATGATTTCTTCCCACATGACTCACAACAACAGATATTTTTAATAATTTCCAGAGAGTAAGATGTTGACAATTCAGAACATAATAATAACTTCCCCTTAAATGTTCAGATCAGTGTCCTACCTTCATGTCCTCAGGTCTCAGAGGCGGATCCATGCAGCATTTTTGAAAAACGACTTGTTGAAGAACCTTGACGAAGGAGAAGTCGGAGCCATCATAGCTTGTATGTATCACACCACCATCAATCAAGGCTGCTACGTCATTCAGGAGGGGGCCGTCGGAGCTCAGGCTTATGTTCTAGAAGGTAAGCCACTGTCTTAACATTAATCATGCTTTTATGGGATGTTTATTGAGATTTCATGGAGATGACGGGTCTTTAAGCACGTCCCAATGAAATATTTAGTTTTAATATTTCATTTTCTTCCTGCTAGTATACCACAAGCACAGAAATGTGACAATGGCATGCCTGAGCAAGAGGGGAGAAGAGACACTTGGGGGAATAACAAGTGACCCACATTGATGTTTTGTGTTGAAATGTCAACTTGAACCTAAAGAGGGCAGAGGAAAGAGGGTTCTGCTTTGCCCTGGTCTCACAGTTCATCAGTGTTTGATTGTCCTGAGGAATCATGGGCTGCATTTGCAATGAGACAGTGTCTGTTTTTTCTCCCGTCATCAAGCCCCTGACAGGATGATTGCCTCTCTGTTGTTTGTACTGAAAATTACAAACACTGACAAGATTCTTGACAGTCTGTCTATTTGACACAAACCACTGAATGTTCATGTTGTGTGTCTTCACTGGGTATATGTTAATTACAGAAGGAAGACTGGAGATGACAAAAGACGGACTGAAGGTGCTCACAATTGAGCCAGAGGACATGTTTGGAGAGTTAGCGCTCTTCTACAGCTGCACCCACATCTACTCCGTCTCAGGTATCAAAGCATTGCGTTGGCTTCTTGGTTTAATAATTTTGTCTCTGGAGAGCTGTCAACCTGAAACACTGGTGGACTTTCACTGTGATTAATCTTGACTTGGTGTGAATTTAAATAATTCTTGCTTATAAGAAACAAGCAGGCGTTTTCTTGCACAAACCAGACACATCTGTTGAATCTAAAATCAAAGACCTTTTGAAATCTTGAACAGCTACTTCAAATGGGTTTCTCAGAGATGTGGGGAATTTAAGACATTTCCTGCTTTGCTGTGACCCAGCTGTAAGAGAGACACTTCCCCTCCTAGCAATTTAATGTGAATTTTACAAAAAAATGATTCCTGAAACTCTCTGCAATAAATAACTCTTGCTCTCTTATCATAGCACACATTTCTGGTGTCATAATTTGTGCTATTCCTTCTAAAATAGAAAGAGTGTTATTGCTTTCCTTCGAGCATGATCACAGCCCTGAGAAAACCTTCTGAGCTGTCAATACGTGCATCTGACCTGGTTTCACAAATAAATAGGCTGTGGAAATGGCCATGATCAGTTTAGATTGAAGCATCTGTTTATTTGCCTTGTTTGATGAAGCATCTCATTCCCCTTTTTTGTACTGCTGGTGCTGCTGTCTTTATCTTGAGACCAGTCAGTTTCCAATTTGTTGTTCCGCACTATTTGCTTGCTCTCTGGTAATAGTGCTCAGCTCATGTTGTAAGGGCGCCATCCTTACTTCAACGTCCATTTCTGTTTGCCCTACCCGTTGAATCTGTCCTCGTCCCACAGTGTTTATCTCCTTTGTGACCTGAAATTAATTTTTTCCCGACATCTGAGGCCATCAGTAAGGCGTCTGCTTGTAAGGTGACTTTCAGTGTGACAGTGATAAGGGAGCAGGTGAAAACAGGGCACCGTCATCAAAAGTGTGCCTTTCATATTAGGATACCTGCGGATGGAAATGGCCCTTAGCTGCATGTCATGTGGAAACTTATAGATGATACTCAGACAGGGGAACTGAGATATCAGTCCTGTGCAACATTATCAGATGTTGGATCTAATTAGACTGTCTAGAGGACATTTTGTTCCATTTGCAGGAAGCTTCAGTGAACCAATCAATATCGGTCATTATTAATTTACAGCACCCTCTTTTGTGCTCTATTATAAAGAAAAGCAGTAATTATAGCCAAGGAAATTAGATAACATTTCCATTAAATGTCACATGTGAGGAAAACTAGCACGTACGTTTCTTTTTATTCTACCAGGTAGGCATTCCTAAAGCAAGTTTCTTACTCCCTGCTCTGAACTGTGCACCCATATCCGTCACTGAAAGCATGTGTCTTTGAGTGAGTGAGGTTCAATGAGTTCTAGTGTCACAGCCTTTATCACTTCCTCCATACCTCTACGTCTTTTGATCTGCAGCACAGACGGAGAGCAAGCTGTGGGTTATTGACCGCAAGAGCTACCAAACCATACTCATGCAGAGTGGTCTCAACCGCCTTTCTCATTCAGTGGAGCTGCTAAGCAGGTGAATATCTGGCCAGTGCGCTTGATTTGAAAAGCCTGCTTAATATTCCAGCAATATCAAAAGGGTCATTCTGTTTGAGGACAACATTCCTGTGATTTATGCTCAGCACATGCTATCTCTTCTTCCTGTTTGCAGCCTTCCCTTCCTCCAGTCATTGTCAGAGGATGTCATCATGAAAATGTCTGATCTCATGGAGGAGGTACAGATTAAGTTATTAAGATGTGAAGCACAACATTGTAAAACCATCATTCTTCAAACAGAATCCGGCAAATAGATTATGTGTACTGACAGAGGGACCGCCAGATTTGTGTAAACATTCCTGTCTACACGCAGCCCCGCTCCGTTTTCTATTTTCAGCGTTCTTTGTGTTGCATCTGTCAACAAACATGTGCAACGATAGCTTTAGAATGAGTCCTTCTGTGTGCCGAGAGCTGGTTATTTCCCTTCCACCTTTTAATTCCCTTTTTGAATTCATTGCTCCACTGTCTGTTTGTCTTCCAGGCACGTTACGCTGACGGTGACTACATCATTCGACAGGGGGCTGCAGGAGACACCTTTTATATCATTAGCAAAGGCCAGGTAAAGTTTTACGCTCTCTGCTTGCTGCACAGATGAAATGAGGCTTTCCGAGAAATAGATTTAGACGGCCGAGGACAAAATGTCAGAGGAGCTTTAGAAATTGCTCTGTGATGGTGATAATTGACATGGGTGCTTTTCTTCGCTGCTTTAATGCTTTTTCATTACCTCTGTCCTCTGGATTTGCCAGGTGAAAGTGACGGAAAAGAAGCCGGGGCATGAAGAGCAGACGGTGCTTTCTAAGCTCTCAGAGGGAGAGTGGTTTGGTGAAAAAGCTCTGTGGGGGTAAGAAGAAAACAACGCGCGTGGTTCAGAAGGAAACGTATATTTTGCATGATTTCAGATATCTTTTTTTTTTTTAATTATCTTTTTTATTTGGAAGGGCAAATTTCCATCACATATATTCATTACAGCCTTAGTCATTCAAGAACATGAAAAAGGATGGATGCAGAAAGTCTGAGTGATTATTTCCATACTGGCCTTCCAGGATTTTCTTTTACGGATCACTAACTATTCCAGTTGAAACTATAACAAAACAGAACAGAGCGGGGAGCGGACCACATCATACAGTCAAAACATCAGGATCGCACAAGTACAGTCAAATGAAATCTGATTGGTTTTACATACTCAGTCCATTTGGTCCAAAAGATGTCTTCTTAATCATATAAATCTCAGACAATTTCAAACCATTCAGCAATGGTGGGTGGGATCTCTTCCCAGTAAGGTCTTATTGCCTGGCAGTCCCCAAAAATATGAAAGTGACTGGAATCCATTAGACCCACAAAGCCTCCAACGAGTGTCTGATCTCAGATTTTATTCTTTGCATTGTTGATCTATTGATTAGTATTTTTGATATGAATGGTCCTTTCTTGTCTTCAGAGAGGACATTCGGACTGCGAACGTGACGGCTGATGGAGACGTTACATGCTTGGTAATAGACAGAGAGTGAGTGAATATTTAGTGTTTATGTACGCAGAGAATGATTTTTTTTACCTATATTATCATGAAGAAAGATGAGACGAATAGATCACAGCACATAAGAAAGGAGAAGATAATCCTTTATCCACATTGGTGAAATTTGCACCTTCGCAGCAGCAGACAGTCTGAGGACAGTGTACACAAGAGATAAAAGAAGTAAGCATTAAATTGATCTGCACAAATCTGGCGAGCACTCACATGCTTCTGTGTTTCAGGACCTTCAAAGACATTATCGATGGGTCTGCATTTGACTCCTGTCGAGATGAGCCACAAAGCATTGAATCCAGATCTGAGTAAGGAGAATTACAACACTGATTTATTTGTAAAGATGGCAAAAACAAAGCACAGGCTCACTGATATTCTCACTTTGTGCAGGTCTGATGTGGATCCTGCTCTCCTCTCATCTTCCACCTTAAGTGATTTTCAGATTATTTGCAGTCTGGGAGTTGGGGAGTTTGGTCACGTAGACTTGGTAAGGGTTGATCTTATAGCCACTAATACTCAATGACACAGATCCCCTGTGGTGGTGCCTCATTGAGATTCCATGTTTCTATAATGTAATGTATTGATTGTACCTTTGTAAGGTACAACTAAGGAGCAACATCAAGTGTCTTTTCGCCATGAGGGTCCTAAAGAAGAAGCTGATCCTCACCGGCGGTCGGAAAGAACATGTCCTGAGAGAAGGTCGCATCCTAATGGAGGCCCATTGTCCATTTATAGTCAGGTGTCTCTTTTTTTGGCAGTAATTATTAGGGCTGTCTTGGTGTCAAGTTAATGAAAAAAAAAAATCAAATACATTATTATTATTATTTTTTTTTATCAATCTCAGGCTGCATAAAACCTTCAGAGCTGCTGAGCACCTGTACGTTTTGACAGAAGCTTGTCTTGGCGGTGATGCATTCAGTCTGCTCAAAGACGAGTACGTACTTTGAACTAGAGGAAATTCATTTTATCGTCGTGCTGAGAAAAAATATTTGTAGATTTAATTCAAGCTTTCATCACAGTGAAATATTATGATTGATCAGGGTCTGCATTTTTTTATCTATTAAATTTCTCTTCTCCATACTGTTGCAGAGGATTTTTCGAAGAATGCAGGACCAGGTTTTATACAGCTTGCGTTGTTGAGGCCCTGACCTTTCTTCACTGTCAAGGTGTCATCTACAGAGACGTCAAGCCTGAAAATGTTCTTCTGGATGAGCATGGTTACGCCAAACTGGTACTGTATTTGTTTTTTCAAGCCTAAGTCCACATTTTCTCTGTTGAATCTTCAGGTAAATGTGCTGATATCTGCCTCTTGTAGATTGGCTCCAGATGTCTGAAGAGGGTAGAGGTGGGTAAGAAAACCTGGACATTCTGTGGTACACTGGGCTACATGGCACCTGAAATAATCTTGAACAAAGGCCACAGTACATCTGCAGACTTTTGGTCTCTTGGTGTGTTTGTGTTTGAACTCCTGAGTGGTGGGTAAGCTTTACAGTTTTGTCCTTTTGTGTTAAAAGCCCATTTCTCCAGTTGTGCATAGAATTGATTTTAATAGGCTCGTATCTTTCTCTCCAGGCTCCCATTCAGCGGCTCTGACCCAATGCAGATTCTCTCTGCAACCGTCCGTGGCATCGATCACATCGACTTCCCCAAACCCATCAGCAAAAGCGCCTCTGGTCTCATAAAGAAACTGTGCAGGTGTAAATATGGGCCAGTAAACACAACGTGACAGCTAATGATCCTACTTATTTTTCAGTAGTGCCTTTTCCTCGCATAAAAATCCACATACCGTTTGTGAATTGTTTTATATTTTCCCTCCAGGCTCTATCAGATAGGAGCAAATTAAGCAATGAGGCGGGTGTATTGACTGCAGATTGTGCTGCAATGCCACCCCTTAAATAAGATAATCTGATTATTAATTCATAGTTTATTTATTGGTGTGTTCTCGCTTGCTTTGCATCACTCAGGAGCAATCCCTCTGAGAGACTGGGCAGTCAGCGAAACGGGGCCAAGGACATTCAGAAGCACAAGTAAGACGACAGATTTATTACGGTAGGGAAAAGCATTCATGCCTTTTGCTTAGAAACATGCTGTTATACGTTATGAGAGCCTGTTTTTACTCAGATGGTTTGAAGGATTCGACTGGGACGGACTATGTAAAAGAACATTAACCGCCCCAGTTATTCCCAAAGTAAGTTTTGGTTTTGTTTTGTGACAACTATTTCAGTGCTGCGCATTTCTGCTTTACACCATTGTGCATTGTTTCACTGTTTTCCAGGTAAAGCATCCTTTGGAAAACAGTGCATGTGGTCTCTATTCAGAGAACTCAGTGGAGCTGTGCACCGACTGGGACGATTTCTGACTTTGATTCCTGTCAAACAGCTTTAAGGATCAGTCAGCGTAAATAACAGCTGCCCTCAGCCTGAGTCTAAGACTTAACTATATTTTCAGATTTAAAATAAAAGAGAATTTTCCACAGTATCCACGGATAAATGCTGCCCACTGCTCCATGTGTGCTCACGTGGAATATACGTGACAAATAAAGCAGATTTGGACACAGTCATCACACCAGACTGTGGTTATTAGATACTGCACTTCTTACTCAGTAAAACAAGAAGCAGCATCTCTCTGTTTAATAATAAATCTGCATTCCCACTGTGAGCCTCTCTTCTTCGTGGATTAGCAGCACAAGCACAGCGTCGCTATTTGATCTCCTCCTGAAATGTATGAATGTAATTAAGAAATGACGTCAGGGTCAGACCATGCCTTTACAGAAAAAAGATCAAGACCCAGAAAGAAAGGGAAACACAGGAAGTGGTGAGACGGGATCTCCATAATAAAGCAACTTGTGTTTAAACTAAAGACGCTAAAATGTCAAAATGTTAATTTGCTGAATAGGTGACATCAAGTTTTTATTAAAAGATGGAAGAGAGGAAATGGCAAACTGATTGTTTATTTTAACCAGCTTTTATTTAAAGTCTCTTCTTGTTGCATTACATTGTCTAATCTTTTTTTTAATGTAAATTAAGTAATAAACACGGTTTCTTTTTAAATTTTCTGTCTGGGTGTTTTTTCTGCTTTCATGCATAAAAACAAAATAAAAAATAGTTGAAGCAACTCGTCAAACGATGCTTTATTTTGAAAAGTTTGACCGGCAATAGAAGTATATTACATGTAGCTAGACGCGTGGACCCATTTCTATGGATCTGCTGAAGTACTGACTAGGGAGCGCGTTCGAGGGAAATTTAGAGTCTTGCGTTTCACTCGGGTAAGTTTTATTTCATGTCCCTTCCTTCTTTGAGTTGTTTTGAGTCGCTTCGTGTCGATAAAGACGCACTTAGATAAACTTAAGAGGCTCAGGTTCAGGTCCAACAATCAGAAAAGTTTGGCTGCAGCTCGCCGAGTCTCCAGGTTGCCGAGCTGAGAGTTGCTGCAGTGGAGCAGGGCGAAGATGAAGCAACCTGTTAACAAAGTGGTGCATGAGGTTTTAAATGCTCCTTTAAATGCTCCTCTGATTAGATACAGGCTTCACACAGCTCAACACACATTCAATGAACTGATCTGGAGGACTCTTATTTATCATTTTGTTTTCGTTTTTCTTCAAGCATCTTTGTTCACTTCATACTCTTAAAACTGCTCTTAAGCTATGTTTTTTATATATCAGACGTATTTTATTTTTATTTTTTAATTTTCACAGTCCTAAAATATACTATAAAATAATTAACGCGAAAAGAGTATAGCAAATGCACAAAAGCTATACTGAACTCCTGTTCTTTAAAGTGCATTGCCAGCAGGTTGTAAAAACAAAATAAATGGTCTTTAAATATATTGTCACTGCATTTGAACCTAATTCACTGTAATGAAAAAACATTTTGAACAATTTGAATTCTGCACAAAATGTACTGAATTTCATAATCTGAACGTTTTATGTGCACTGAAATGAACTTATGTCAAACAACGTTCACTTAAGTTGTACAGAGCACATTAAAATGTAAAATATATATTTTCTAATTTCTGATTTGTACTTCATTATTCAATTCTACAAGCACAAAAAGTATTAAAACAATTTACTTGTAATGTCTTCTCAACTTAATGCTTATACTTTGAGTCTAAAATAAGAATAAGAAAAAGATGTGTACCTATATTTAATTATTGTATTAACAGTACTATATGTTTTACCAAAATACTTCCAGTTATTTCTTGTTCTTGTGTTTTAAATTTATCACCATTATGGCATCCTGCTATGATTATTTCAATGACTGTCATGTAGACATATTTTATATGTAATGAAGTTTTTATTTCAAAAAATGATGAATTTATTGACGTACTCTTGGCACTTTGGCATTTACCTGACAGCAGTAAGTAGAGAGGTGAAACGAAATGAGAGGAAATAACAGGCCGCAAATATTACTGAGGATGTTGTTATCACAGTTTGTCAAAACCACCGGGACACCTCGGGAGTGCTTTTAAATATCAGTACATAATGATAGGGAATTGCCACTTTCTTAGGTCTATCTTTTTTGTTAAGTCAGAACATACTGAAATAAAATATACATATTTTTCTGAGTGCTACCTTGTAGATTCCGTTACTCCTCCAAACCCTCGCTCCTCCCCAGCCCCTCCCCGGCTCCTCCTTGCTTCAAAATGTGCTCACTTCTGGCTCCCAAAAGGAAAACAAAAAGAAGACAACAAAAAGACAAGATGGTGGTAGACAAAATGTCAAACTTAAGGCTTCAAAACAGTCTGTGCTTGGTTATGTATAGAAACGTTTCCAGTTTATATTTTTATTCCTCATACCTTGAACTCTTTACTTTATCTGCAATGAGTCAAGCTTAAGACATTTCCAGGTCTCTGCCTTACCAGAACCTTTGCAACTTATCTCTGCCTTTTTTTGAACTTATATTTATCTCTATTTTTCCTACTGCAGTGTTAATAGAATCACTTATTGGTGCAGAAGACCTGACCTATTTTGTTGCAGTGTCTTTCCAAATTCTTTAAACGAAACAAGGGTACACTTATGTGTTGTGATCTTCAGCATCTTCAGTGCTGTGGTATTTTGTCAGTGGCCCAAGTGGAAGATAATTATGGTTGCAGAGACTTTCAGCCTCAGACTGTGGGACCTATGACATTGTTTTGTCAAATACCTCTGGTGTCTTTTTGTCTTTTATTTTTACTGAGAATTGAATCTCTCTTTAACTGCATGTCTAGATGTACTGAGGCATGCAACATGTTTGGAGTTGTCCATGTGGCATAATGCCATCTGAGTTTGACAGTTACAGCGCCCATGCTGGATTCACCAAAACACTCACGCAAAAGTGACTTATGGTCGTGGTGCTAGGAAATCTAGACACAGAGTGCCCTTGCATAGCGGTGTTCGAACCTGGTACTGCTTAGTTACATGAAACCGAAACGCCAGGCTTGAGGGGGGAAAAAGCACAAACGTGGCATTGTTTGTGACCGTCCTGATTTGTTTCGAATGAATTTAAGACCCTGTGAGACTCGTGGCCATCCTGTGGAACGTGGAGTTGCTCTCTACGTGCAGAATGAGTGGTCTTTCTTGTTTGTTCTCCCCCCCCCAGAAAAAAAAAGTCATTGTGACAAGTGTGTGCCTGTGCTCTTCACGCTTCATTTGGGAATCATAGCCAGAAAAGACCTGTGTGATTCATTCTTTCTCTTTTTGCTCATTTCCCCTCGCTGACCGGGCAGCCTCACGTGTCCGTCTTGCAGCCCTCTCCTCATCTCCCCCCTCGATCAGGCCATTCACTTCTCAGGGCACATGGAGTGTGCGCAGACTCTGCTGCTGCGGGTCTGCTGGTGTGGGTACAAAGTCTTCCCATTAAACCCCCCTACCCCCCCTTTGTGTCACCTCCTGTAGTTTTCTGGGTCAGGGAGAAGCATTCCCCAGCATCGCTCCCAACACCACAGAAGCTCTGTGAGCTACTGTACAGAGCCCTTTCTCACACTTCATGTAATTCAGTGCCTTTTTCTACTCTATGTGGGCATGTTGCTTTTAGGGGTGATTAGTTTTAAGAGACCAAACCAATATCCTAAGTTTCATTTAACAGGACAAACAAGGAAAGGAAACATTTGTTCACTTAAATCACTATGATCTGTCATTCTCATGCTCTGAGGTTTGACCACTCTATAAAATCATTTATAACTGCCAGAGTGTTAAACAGAGCAGGAAATTGAATTCACAACTCCGCTTTAAAGTCCCGACGCTGGCTCCATTTCTTTTGTTTCTTACGAGCTTGCTTCACTCGACCTGGTTGGGGATGTTTGCAAAAAAAATCTATTAATCCTGACAACAAACATTCAACTTTTTACCACATCAAGAGCATGCCAATAGCTTATGATGAAGCAAACTTTTGCATTCATTAAAATAAACTCTTGAAAAGCTAAATCCCTAGAGCTCGGTCAGCTCCTGCGTTCTACACACGTGACGTGAATTTACCAAAGCCAAGGGAGGTCTTTCATTGTTATTGATTTTAAGACGTTCTGTTATATTGTCAGTTTGACATATAGTCATGGAAAAATAATAGCACATAGTTTAGGGAGTGAATTGTGGAGCTTCGTACCAAGATTTAAAGAGCACTTTAAGGAATTCAGGGGAAAAAATTAGTTCTGGATGCTTCAGATTCTGGCAAGGGGTTTGAAAAGACCTCAAAATGATTTGAAATGAATCATTCCATTGCAAGGAAAGTGACAAGTGACTGTCATTTTGTCCAGGACTTTCTTCCCCGGCAAAGTTGTCAAAAACTTTAACACGATCACGTGATCTGCACTTGACTGTTGGTGTCAAAATGCATGAGTTGGGCAGATGTTTCTGGTGCCCAAATGTTAATTTCAGAGTAAAACACCAGTTTGCCAGCGAACACACTAGGCCTTTTGGAAGTGGTCGCTCGGATGAACTGAAGATAGAGTTGTTTGGCCCTAATAATGGTGAACATGTTGGGTAGAGACTAAAGACAACTTTTCAGGAAAAGAACCTCATGCCAGCTGTGATGTGTGGTTTGGGATTTATTCGCTGCCTAAGGGTCTGGACAGCATGAAGTCATTGACTGATGATTCAAGTATGAATTCTGCATCATGTCTAAGAGTGCTTGAGAGATAAAGTGAGGCCATCTGTCTGAATGTTAAAGCAGAAGTGGAACTTTGGCACACTAACCATCCACCGAGAACTGCTACGCATAAAGGGGGAAATATTTCAATTACGCAGGAAAATATTCATTTTCTCCAGAAGAACATTAACGTTTATCGGCGGTCTAATTTCCCTCATTGTGTTGTTTGCTCGTTCAAATGTGTAAGAGACAATTTCCTGAGTGTGCTTCTCTCCGAACTGATGAGCTTGGGTGGATAGATGCTCACTTTCTCCAGGCAACGCTGAAGTTAACACTGAGTCTAGGAGTTCTTTTGTGATTTGCACTCACTGGGACTTTGTGCCACCGACCCTCTCCACAGCAGTACCATCAATTTTCTGAAGTTGATGAGAACCTTTGCTCTCCTTGTTTTGGAAAAAGTAAATACTACTTGCTAGTAGTTCCACAATATTTGTTGCAATTACATTGGTGTGTCATAAGCAAAGTCAGTGTTTGGAGTTGAATGATGCAGTGCAGCCAAATGTCAGCAGCAACAACTGTACAGCTGGTGGAGTAATAAGATAAGATAGGACTTTATTCATCCCCGTGGGGAAATTAGGGCGTTACAGCGGCAGGAAACAACAGTGCAAGAGGCAGAAGATACAAGAAATACAATGGAATAAAAAGTAAAAATAGCTTTTTAGCTACGGTGACAGCGCAGCGCATATGCAGACCCTAGCGCTATAGCTGACGTGCTACTCCTCAGAAATGAGCGCAGACCACAAGAGCTGTGATTGGTCCGCTTGGTAGTAGCAGAAATACATTTGTATGACTCGTCTTCTGTGAAATTTCAGCGAAAGCTTTAGTCACCATTGTTGAAACTAAAGCAGGAAGTAGATGCAAAAATGAAGCGTACTGGCAAAAAAGACGCAGCGCTGACTGAAGTTTGGGTGGTGTCTTTACAGAGTGAGCCAGACTGAAGAGTGCACAAGTATAAATGGCTCGGCATAGGCTACGTGCGTACGTTACGGTGTCTATGTCCCGCAGTACTTTGAAGTGTCGTGGTCTAACAGTTGTGGCTACATATCTGGATAATGCAGAGGGAGGTGTTCAAGGGTAGTTGACTCAGCTTCACACTCTGGTGTTGTGAGACAAAATGTGTTTATGGTCGTGGTAAAGTCAGTCATTTAAACATCAAAGAGATATTGATTGTGTCCGCAAGGACAAGGCCCAAGATCCTGACTGGACCTGCTGCTCGGTGAGGATCCTCCTCAGATGTTCCTATGCAGAACCTGGTCATCTGGCCTTCACTCCTTGCGTTGCTCAATCTACCAATCAAGTCTCAAGTCTGTGGTGTTGCTTTATAGTCTATAATGTTCTTTTTTGCGTCTGCTCTTTAAACGACTACAGCCTCCTCATAAAATGGCAAAGCGCCGTCTCTGGTCCTACTTCTTGGTTCCCTTTGAGGTGACGGCTAACGAGCATTTGTGATGGTTAATAACTTTAATCTCCCATTTTTAATGTTCTGTTCATTTCTTAGTTTACTTCATGTGATGCTCAAAATATTTTATGACAACAAGAAATGAGTCATACAGAATATTTGTGACAGTTATTTCAGTGAAGTTGCAGTTATCGTTGATTACACGCTAGATTTTTCTCAGTTTTTCTCAAAACCAGTTTGTGGTTTCTGTTTTTGTTCATTCTACAGTACAGTGTGTTGCTCTCTTGTGTTTGGCATACACTAGCGTTTAATAGCTCTCAGCTCTGTCTCTGCTTGTCAGCAGGCGTAAATGTGCACAGACCTGCTGACTGCCTCGGGCTGTCTGTTGCATGCTTGCCGTCTCCCTGTGAACCTACATTGCAGCTTTATGGTGTTCTGAGCCTCCTCCACGGTGGGATGTCAGCTAATTTCCATTTTCACATCATTTGCTCCAAACTTAGTTTTAATCCAGTGTTTCTGTTCAACCATCACTGCACTTGTTGTGTGAAATGCATCACGAGTGCTTTGCTCTGCTACCAGCTATCTGAAAGTAACTCGCTGAAACGTTCAAGTTTTTCTTTCCGGGCAACCACCAGCAAGGTGCGCTTGTTTTCCTTTAGTATATTTTCACATGTGTCTGCCATTTCTTTTGTCTCATGTCTTCCAGGGAGTAAAAGCTGGGCGCACAATGGTCCTTGTCTGGGCCTCGACAATAGCCATGATGAATGGGAGGGAGAGAGAGGAGTAAGGGAGGGGTGGGGAGGCTACAGGAAGCTCTCTTCACAGCCGACTGTCATTTTTTTTGATGTCACATTTCATAAAGCGCTTTGTTTTCCATTTATTCACCTAGTGAAAGGACTCAAGGGGTTCACCAGCTGCTTTGTTACTCCAGCAGGTGTAAAGTGGGAACCGAGCAGCTTTAGTTCACATAAACTGATGCTTAAAGCAGATTATAAATCCTCTGAGAACGAGTGTGGCATCGCGTTGCCCATGGAGGGAAGGGAAGCAGAGCAGCATCGGCCCGGTTAAAGAGGAAGGGGGGTGAAATTGCTATCCCCTCTGTTATTGGGTACAGGGGGGAAGTGGGTGAGAGGTTGAGGGCTGTTTGGGGAGGGGGTTAGATGTGGGAAAGGAAAGATTCATTCATTGAGGTGAATTCCTTTCTTTTTGGATTGCTACGGGGAGTGAAATGAGCAGTTTAAGGAAGAAGTCTTGTCTTGCAGTTTGTGTGTGAGTGAACTGTTGTTTGTTTTGTGGCTTCTCAAGTTGCCTTTTTTTTCTGTTTGTGTCTCCCTGATTCATTCAGATTTGATATGAACAATAAAGTCTCTGGCAGGGAACCATTCTGGGTTGGACTTGGCCAGTCCTCACCCCATCTCACCACCAGCCTGCTACTGTACTCACCCCCCAGTCTCTCTTCCTCTCCCTCCCCGTTGGGTAAAAGTGGAGCATAGCATGACTGAGAGTAACCTCAGTGCCTGTTTCTGTAAAGCCAATCATTATTACTTCCTGGTGTCTCTCCACTCCCCACCACCCATCCCCGTGTGGAGCACGAACATTTTCCTTTCCCCTTGGTCTGAGCAGTGCCAAACCTGTGGCTCGCTGTGGTTATTATTTTTATTCACATTAAATGGCTACGTTATACAGTTTCAGAAATGGAATGTGTCTGTTTTGTTTTTTTGACATTTTCTTCTTAGTATTTTTGGTGGAATGTAGAAGAGATGTTTAAAGGGGACATCGACAGATTTAACACATAAGTTTGTTGTAGAAAGTTGAAAAAAGCCTTTAGTTACTTCAGAGAAATCTTGATAAAAGTAACACCATGCCCAGGGTTTATTGGAAGGGGTTGAAAAACTACAAATTTGGGGAAAACATCAGGGGGTTTGGACTACAGAAGTGAGCTGCCAGGGAAGTTGCATTGCGGGTAACAGAGGCACCATGTTTTGACATTAGGAAAAAAAGTCACAATTTGAAATCAATAGTAAATCATACAAGTCCCAGGATTGTTCCCCTGTAAACATGATCCATTCTTATTACCTAGAGCAGTGATCCTCACTATTTTTTTCAGAAGAGCCACACTGGCCATTTTTGGGTTGGGGATGGGGGGGTCTTGACCACTATTTCAAGGACAATTAGGAAGAAAACAAATAAAAAGCTTTTATGTAACTCAAATATTGCATATTTTTTCCACAAATATTCCTATTTTATTATTATTATTATTTTTCTTTTAATTATACCATAATTTAATGAGGGCCCAGTTCTGGGGCCCCCCTCTATCCTGGGCCCGGGACAGTAGACACGTTTGTCCCCCCCTATCGGCGGGCGTGAAGTCACCTTTGTGCATTTCTACATATAAATTGGACATCCCACAAAAAATAACACGGCCAATACGTTTTCATTTAAGACCAGATTTACTTTAATGAGCTCGTTTATGTCTCCTTTTTATTAAAAACCGGTCCATTTTTGTGTTTTACGCTAGCTAGCGGAGCTTATGTCCCCTGCCTGCAAACGTGCGTTGCGGTCAAGTTTTGTGAACAATGGCACATGGCCACCTTCATTCGCGCTTTCCGTGATTCAGCTGCGTGAAATGTTTTACAACTTATCGCCACGAGATGGCAGTTTAAGTAGCATTGCCGGTAAATAGTAGATTGCAATTTGCAATTAAAGGCAAGTGGCAGTGTGATACTGTAAGCTACCATGTGAGCCGCCAGTTATTGACGAGCCGCATGTGGCTCGCGAGCTGCGCAATGAGTAACTGTGACCTAGAGTAAGAATCCTGAAATGCGGCATTTAAGTCTTTAATTCTTCATCTTAAAATGCTCTGAAGTTGTTTTCAAATAACTAATCAGTTAGTCACCGTTTTCCTCCAAGTAATTTAGAATTTGCCATTTTGTAGAAACATTTGAACTGTCCGATTAACAAAAGTGATTTGAAGATGTTAAGCAGGGGTCACTAATTAAACTAAACAGAAATAGCTGGTGAAAGCAAATAGAATAAAACCCTTTAAATAAAAGGTAAATAAGTAATTGTTTCTTGTCTGAATTTATTGCTGCAGTGCTTCTTGTCTTTTGCAGCTCAGTGAAACATTTGTCCACCATATTAATCTCATTTTCTTTCTCCTTGTCCTCTTCTCTCAGCTATGCATTTCCAGGAGTGGTTACGGTCACTCCGTTCCAGTGCAGGACTCAAACCGTCTGAATCAGAGGACTTCTGGAGTCTTCTGCCGTCTCTGCCTCTGTCCTCCTTCTCTCTGTCCTCCTTCTCTCTGTCCTCCTCCTCTCTGCTGGGTTTAGGAGCCCTTGCCTCCCTCACTGCATACTGGCTGGTGACCCGTCCTCGACCCATGCGTCCTCCTTGTGATCTACAGGCCCAGTCTGTAGCCGTGGATGTGAGTGGAACATGGCTGCTGTCGGCATCAGGATGTTTATACCTGTCTAAATTGCACACGTCGTAATTGTTCGAGTGCTTTGCGTCGGTGACGGTTGTGTTTGTCGCAGGGAGATCCGAGCTGCAGGAGGTCATCTCTCCTTAAAGATGACTCCTTGATGGAGTTTTACTATGATGACACCAGGACGGTCTACGACATGTTCCAGAGAGGCCTGACAATCGCAGGTGATAACGGTGGACACAAAAACAACACATTTCATTTAACATTATCCTACTGTGTAATTATAAACTGTGACAAATCAGTTTGCTCTTATGGGGAAACCTCTGTGGCTGTTTTGCTTTAATTTCACTTCAAGGATTAAACTTGATTTATACTACTGTACTTCTACTTCTCTACTTCGAGTGACCCATAGGGGTTATGCCGTCTAAAGCATTTGTGTGCTGGTGTGTCCATATTGTTATGTAGTTCCAACACAGAAACACTAGGCGGCGACAGGCCAATATGTTGAGTTTCACTCTGCACTTCATACAATGATGAGTGGAACGGAGCGGCTCATGTTAGAGCTGAAGACCATAAATGTGGATTAATGAATACTTTCACTACACTAAAACGAAGTGTAGTTAAATTTCTGGGGAGGTGCATGTCAGGCTGTGGCTTAGGATGACGGGGTGACACCATAGAAACTGTCAATGTGACGCTTAAATATAAATCACCCATTAGATTAAATTATTTTCTGTCAGTAGAGACCAACATTAAAGGATACTTCTGATATATTAAAACCTGGCACCTACCTTTTCCATCTATTTTTTAGCCTAAATGATTAAACAATGTCTGGACTAAGTCAGTACTGAGTGTTGATTTGTAGTCAATAGGGGCATATATCCAGGTCTTTAACCCTATTCGCATGGGACTAGTTTTACCAGGGGACCTCAGGTAATTTGTAATAATTGCAGAGGTTGTCTTTGATCTTAATCCCGTGCGAATTGGCCTCGTCTGTAATTTGTAAAGTAAAAATTACCCTGCAAATTATCTAGAGGTCCTGTGATAATACTAGTCTAGTGTGAATTGGCATCTGTGTGAATTAGGGGGGTGGCTTTTTCTGCTTCTTGTTACTTAAGAAATATGAAGGATGTGCTACAAATCAAAGTCTGGACAGACGTTGGGGTGCAAAGTCGAGACGTCGCTGACACATTTACCCATGTGGATGAAATCATTAAATCAAACATTAATGTGTTCATCAGCAAAGGTGGGACTGATTTAAATACCGCCAGGTCGTTCTTAATTTCTTGCTCTGGATGAATAGTCCACATTATGTTTTATTTTTAAAAATATGGGGTGTTACTTTCTGAATCACATCCCCAGGTAAAACTAATCCTGTGTGCTTTATTCTGAACTCTTGCATGAGAGGAGTTGTCGCAGGAACATTGTGAAGATGAGTGAGAGGTAGCGAGAGCCGTCTGGGCAGAGTGGACTAACACCAAGAAAGCTTTTGCAGACAGCGCAGCTTACCGTTGCACAAAAGAATAAAACGACAATGATCTGCACAGTGCCAAACTGTGGCAACACAATCACGCCTTCCACATAGTGAAGTTTTCACAGATTATCGTGGGATGACGGGGACAAGCTGAATTGTGGGTAGTTGTGGTACAATTGGATGACAGCACGCCTGTCCGTACGCTGCAGCTTGCAGACCGTTGTGTTTACAGTGACCTTTTTGACCGTAATGATTATTGCCAGTCAACAGGACAAAGACATCCCTCACCAGAGCACTTTTTCCTGAAGAAAAAAATGCTTTTTCAAGAGCATAGAGGCCTTCTGTTGAAAATCAGACCTGATTCTCACATTCATCACATTTTTGTCCCCATGAATCATTTCGATACAAAAAGGACAGAAAATGTATTGTTAATATATATATTTTTTTCTAGCTGTAGCAATGAGATAACAAGTCACTATAAAAACAAAGTTCTACCTATTTTTGACACAGCTGCTTGTGTCCTGCAGGACATAGCCCGTGTCTTGGCTACAGGAAGCCAGGCCAGCCCTACCAGTGGATCTCCTACACCGAGGTCTGACATATCTTCCAGTAGTTTGATCCTTCAGTCATCTCAGCTGTTGTGTATAAATCTGTTAATCCTTACCATTTGTTGACTCCAACCCTTCAGGTGGCTGAGCGGGCGCAGGTGCTGGGCTCGGGGCTGCTGGTTAAAGGCTGTCAGCCAAATCCACAGCAGTTCGTTGGGATATTTGCACAGAACAGACCGGAGGTATGTACTCATCCCCGTTCTATGATTCCTGGTTGATTACCCTTGAGCTCCAAGATTTATTAAACAATAGCCCTATAGTCCACTGGGTAGAACTTAATAAAAAAATCTACATAGAGGTTTGTGAATGACCTTTGCGCCCTTGGTGCTCTGGATGATGTCTTTTATTAAATATGAATTCCTTTTTGTCTGTCCTGAAAGTGTGTTGGCCTTTATTCATATTGAGAGCAAGGTGCTTGTAATGAATGTGGGTCTACAGGGCAGCTAACACTGGAACATGTCTGCTCTCAAACTCATTCTTTAATATATCCATTAGCAAGGCTATTTCTGTCATTCCTGTGTACGTTAAAGGCAATTTTCTGCTCCACTGGAGCCCTTAACCTGACATTAGCCTGATCTACACTCTGAGGGTTGTCTGTTTGGAATTGGATTATATTCCTTTATAGGAGATACAAGTTAAATGATATCATTATGCAAACCCACCTCATATTACAGATCCAGTACATAGTAATGTGCCACATGACTGGAAGTGAGACTAATGGTGCTGCTTTGTCTCCCCCTGCTGGTGACAGTGGATCATCTCAGAGCTGGCCTGCTACACCTTCTCCATGGCAGTGGTGCCTCTGTATGACACACTGGGGCTGGAGGCAATGGTTCACATCCTCAACCTCGGTGAGAAAACCAGCACAAATAAACAACAAAAACACAGTTCAGCCACCCACTGAAAGACCGCCATGGTGAGGAAGACAAAGTCAGGCGAACTGCTTGCATATGGTCGGCATAGCAGCAGGACTCAGAACCTTGAGCTTATAATTACACATGAAAATATTCAATTCCGCCTTTGTGGGCCATCTGAGAAAGGAAGTTACTATTCAGTCCAAAGCCCTCAGATAGAAAAAGAGACGAGAGAGGGAGATGAAAAAAAGAGAAAAGGAAATAAACTGAAAGAGAGAGAAGGAAGGAAAGACTGAACAAAAGGAAAGAAAGGAGGAAAGGATCTGTAAGAGAAATAAGGAAAGGGAAGTAGAGACTGAAAAAGAGAATGAATGAAGAAAGGAAAGAGGCTGAAAGACATACATTCATGTCTGAATTCAGCCAAGAACCAACAAGTTCATTTTAGTTTTGGTTTAATTATTTAATTTTATTAAACTGAAAGCAGCCTGTGTTGGTGGTGTCTTTTGAGACGGGCAGAAGGCTGAGTAGAAACCCACTGATTTCACACTCTGACGAGAACATTCCTTCGCAAACCTTGTGTGTTTCAGCCGAGATCTCTGTGGTGATGTGTGACCGCGAGGAGAAGGCGGCATCTTTGCTGGACAACAAGGAGAAAGGCATGACCCCGAGGCTCGCCTGCCTGGTCCTCTTTAACGACTTCAGCCAAGCCTTCGTGGAGAGGGCGAAGAGCTGCCAGGTGGAGGTTCTGAAGCTGGAGCAGCTCATGGTGAGCGGTGTGGACGCACCACAATACTGAACTAACTTAAAAAAAAAAAAAAATCTCCCCTTTAATTGAGACGTGAACGGTGACGTGTAAATTGATACGAAGGCCTCCTCTCTGTCCACATCTTAGGAACTGGGACGACAGAACCTCAAAGACCCTGTGGTGAGTTTATCGTCTCTCAGCTGTGACATCACCGCATCAAAACGATTCCAGTAAATATCTGATCTCCCTCTAAATGCTAGCATGACAGCTTTGTTGTTGCCCCTGTCCCCATAAGATATCATTTACAGTCACTTGTAAGCAGGGCTTAGATTAACAGTGGAGGAAGCCTGTTGTCATATTCTCATATTTTATTGCTGTAGCCGCCCCAGCCTCAGGATCTGGCCGTGGTCTGCTTCACCAGTGGAACCACAGGTACCGTCTGATCTCGCAAGTCTGTCCATAATTATACTTTACTCACATCATTAGAGAAATGTCCTTCAATGCCCACTAACTAGCTCTCTTTATGGCACCACTATAGTTTCCTCTGCTGCTCAGGGCACTGCAATAATGTCTTGTTTATTTATCCAGGGAAGCCCAAGGGAGCCATGATCACCCACGGCAACATCGCCTCCAACACATCCTCTGTCATTAAGATCTTGGAGGTCTGTCTACACTTCCACCTCCCTGTCTAATTGAGAACAGCCTCACAGCTACCATCACTTCCCATCTGCTTGCATATCTCTAAACTGTCCCTCTCCCTGCTGTGTCTAATGGTATGATTAATTGGGTGTTTGATTGGCCCTGTCGCTGCGAGGTACTTTAACTAATTGCCCTTGTATAAAGATTCTGCTATCTAACTGCTGTTGAAAAAGCCATACAGCGTGTTTGATTGCCTGCGAGGCTTTCTCCGTATGCTGCCGCCTGAACTTAATCTCTCCCTCGCGGTTTGCTCATTTCATTCCTCGTTTTTCCCTCAGGGTTCGTTTGTGATCCGACAGGAGGATGTGTCGATCTCTTACCTGCCGCTCGCCCACATGTTTGAGAGGATGATTCAGGTAGCTGATCCTCGTCTTTATTTAGTGTGTTTGTGTTTAAGCCCTAAATTAAATCTATTTCCATCACAGGTCTCCATGTTCTGTCACGGGGCCCGAGTAGGCTTCTACCAAGGGGACATTTCTCTTCTTATGGATGACATTAAAACGCTCAAACCTACGTTCTTTCCCGTTGTGCCGCGTTTGCTGAACCGCATCTACGACAAGGTCAGCAAATACGCACAGAGCTTAATACCTTCGATTGGTTATGTTTTAAACCTTTGTATATTTCGTCTTATTTTTGTAAAGATCCTTGGTTCTGTGACCTCTCCGTTGCGACGTGCTTTGCTTCACTACGCCGTGAGGAGAAAGCAGGCGGAGCTCAGCAGCGGCGTTGTACGTAACAACAGCCTGTGGGACAAACTGGTGTTCAACAGGATCCAGGTCAGCTGCTGAAAGATCAAGCTCATCTTCGTCCCCTGCTCCTGCTGCTGTTTGTCACTGATTTGTAATCCTCTACATTCATATTTAAGTCACTCACCTGTGTTCTTTGAGAAGTGGCCTCATCAGAAACCAACTTGAAAAAACAAAACGCCAAAAAAAAAAAAAAATCACACATTGGTCTTAAAAGACATGTGGACCAGCAGATATTTAACAAAATCTGCATCCAAACTTAACAAGAGAAGCACAACTATTCCAGCAATCAATGCCAAAAAGCACCCGGAGCATATTGGCCCTGTGGGAGTGTATTGGAGAAGCATGCACGCAGGCAAACGAGAACTAAAAGATTTTGGCTTGGTATGATCAATACAGATGGGAAAATATGACCAAGGTTGAAAATTGTTAAAACGCAAATTATCTTGCATCCACAATGTGATTGTGTTCCCAATACGAATATATCTCCCTCCCGTTTCAGGCAAGTTTAGGAGGTAATCTGCGGTTTGCCCTGACTGCCTCGGCACCCATCTCCCCCACGGTGCTGTCCTTCCTCAGAGCCACTCTGGGCTGCCTCATATTTGAAGGTTATGGCCAGACGGAGTGCACGGCAGGGTGCACGTTCTCTATGCCCGGGGACTGGAGCACAGGTTGAAAAATATCTGATAATCTTTTTTAAATTTTTGGGATCTTGCGTCCTCAGCAGGTTTGTCCGTGTCGTGTTTTGTCAGGTCACGTCGGTGCTCCCTTACCCTGCGCCATGGTGAAGGTGGTAGACATCCCTGACATGAACTACTATGCCAAGAACGGAGAGGGAGAGATTTGTATCCGTGGCCCCAGTGTGTTCAGAGGCTACCTGAGGGACCCGGAAAGGACAGCAGAGGCCTTGGACAGCGATGGCTGGCTGCACAGTGGTGACGTGGGCCAGTGGCTTCCAGTAAGACTAAACCCAAAAATCAGTCTGTAGGTGACATTTACTGTATTATTCTGTTAGTAAACGCACATTTTTTTTTCTTGTTTCCTTATGTTCTTGTGTCAGAATGGGACACTGCGCATCATTGACAGAAAAAAGCACATCTTCAAATTGTCCCAGGGAGAGTACATTGCTCCTGAGAAGATAGAGAACGTGTACATGCGCTGTGTTCCTGTACTCCAGGTGTTCGTGCATGGAGATAGTTTACAGGTATTATAGAAATTCCTCTTCAGTAAACATGTTAAATAACTTTGCTTTGCATGAGTTAAATGTGTCATCTTGTGCTTTATGTCACCAGTCTCACCTCATAGGCATAGTTGTGCCTGACCCCGAGGTGTTTGTTGACTGGGCTAAAGATCAGGGATTTGTGGGGTCCTATGAGGAGCTGTGCCAAAATCCTGTAAGTGAATTACCTTTTTTTTTTTTTTTGACTCGCTAGAAATCTATTTGAAGCAACTGATATTTCTCCTAACAGGATGTAATAAAGGCAGTATTAGAGGACATGAGAGCGGTGGGGAAGGAAGCTGGGCTGAAGTCCTTTGAACAGGTAAGGAAACTCTCCCGTCACTTTTCTCAGTTCACATCTACAGGCTACTAAGTGCTTGACAGTAACGCTCTGTGTGTTTTTGTTTGTGTCACGCCTTTCTGTCGCATCAGGTGAAGGACCTTTACTTGCACCCGGAGACATTCAGCATCGCCAACGGTCTTCTCACGCCCACCTTGAAAAGCCGGCGCGCTGACATCCGCAAAGCCTTTCAGGAACAGATATCAAACATGTACAACAAGACTGCAATTTAACCCCCACTTAGCTGATCGCACACAACAGGAGGGTCACTGGTTCCAGTAAAGAGGGGGATAAAGGGACCTTGGAGGAGAGAATGAAAGTTCCTTCCTGCATTGCCTCACCTAAAGCCTACGATCGGACATGTTTTGGGTAAAAGAGTCATCCACCAACTCTTACACATGCATGTAATGTCTTAGCTCTTCACATGAAATGGGTTCAAACTGTGTTACTGTTCTTGTCACTAATTCAGTGCTCATTCACTGGGAGATTTTACAGAAACGTAAATTATTGTGTAGAATCAGAAGTCATAGAAATCCTATTAACACTGCAAGAGTTTTTAAAGGGATACTGTTTTGTGCACTTAGGGCATTGTTTTTTATAGAAGCTGCATTAACTGTAGGTTTGTTATGTGGTCATCATGATGTAAGCTTTTTATGTTGATCCTGACTCGATGGTTGCACATTTTTTTAAAAAATTGGTTCAGAAGAGTTTCATTCACTACTTTACCTGAGGTCAAAATACTATTAATACAATTGTTCTTGTAAGGCTGAACTGTAAATACTGCTCACGTTGACACTACTAATTCCTCTGAAGAAAAGAATCTGAAATAAAGATAAGTAATGGAAAACTCCTTTCTGCTCCTGTTTGAGCAAAAACTCAACTTCTACACTCACCCTGAGAAATACACAATGCATATCCATAAAGGCAACAACAGGAAGTCATTAGGAGTAACTGGTAGATTTTCTCACAGTTCATTTAATTTATGATTAATTAGCTGCTTAACAAGATGACAGCTGAAAACATTAACAGATTGTGGTATTAATACATCTGGAGAAAAAAACTGAATAAAACCCACTCTAAATGATTCACTTATTTGAGTTAAAAAAAAAAACTTAATTATAAAAGCACCTTCATTAATACAGTTAAGTATAACTCAGTCTGCATTGCAGAACACAACACAAATACAGATTAAACCTTTGCTTCATAATATAATAAATAGTTGCCTTCATGGGAACAATCAGTGTGTCTACATTACCATACACATACATGTAGTGTGTTCATCAAACTGAAACCTGACCTGACAGAAGATGGAAACAAAAGGAGTACAGTGACGGCATGAATTGGTCCAAAATCAGGGGAAGCTGAAAAAACAACTTGGCTTCCAACCGTGGTGTAAAAGGGAGAAATGACTTCCTAGACTGTGAGCCTCTTTGCTAACCAACAATAGAACAAAGGATGGATGCTGTGAACAAAAGGAGAGTGTGTTGTAATCAGTGTTTTTCACTAGAGGGCGCACCAGGCTTTGTTTTTGTTGTTTTTGAGGACATCAACTGGTTCTGTGTAACATTCAGAAAAAGCCAGTCTCCCTTAACAAGTTCATTTCACATTACATCCAGTGTCAGGAGAATAGAGGCACGCAATGCACAGGAGATGTGTAAAATGATCATCTTATAAACCCCAATAAAAAGACCCCACACAGCATGGCACAGAACTACACTGACAGATGATGAGAAAAGGCCAAACTATAGGAATATGTCTTTTGCGAATAACCTACAGCACATTACATAACATTCGGTCTGCAAAATTTGTCATTTCAAAGTTGGGTAACAATAAGCTATCGCACAGGTTGTTAGTAACAGAAGACGTGACTACCTAAAAGCATTTCCTTGGGATTTTCCTACTTTAGAAACTGATTTTTCTAGATATCTAAAACCACAAAGTGTAACCCCGTTAATAAGTTCTAATGAGATCTGTTTGATTCTTTCACTTTAACAAAAAAAAGACAACATATTGGCTTATAATGTTGCACTTGGCTGATGGCTTAGTTAATGTGGCATTCAGTTACAAGGAGTCTTTGTAGCGAGGATGACACGTGAGGGTGTAGTGCAAGAGCAATGGGGGGTGATGCGGCTGCAAGGATACAAACTGATAATCGAGTTAAGGCCACTGCTGTCCGTTTGAACTCCAGAGGAGCTTGAAAACAGTTCAGTCCATTCAGAGAGGCATGAAAAGAGCACTTCCCAGTTTTTCGGCTTCCCTCTCTCAGTCGTCTGCGACAATGGACAGAGCACGCAGCTCGCTGAGCTTGGCCTCAGTCTCCCGCTCCCTCTGCTCGTCAGTCAACCCTGCCTGGTCGATCTGGTCTGTTAACTCGCTGAAGATCTTGTACATTTCAGTGAAATAGACCACCTGGTGAGCGGGAAAGAAAAAGAAAGACTGTGATGGCAGAAGAAAATAGTCCTGTCTGTCCTATGACAAAAACTAGACGCATTCAATCCGCAGACCTTTCTTAGATGCCTCTTAGGAAAACTCCAATTTCCTTTCTGAACTCTGCTCTGCTCACACAATCTAATCATGCTTTTACTTACACAAGTCTGAAGCGGCTGGTCTTCAACCCTGCTAATGAGAAGTGATTTGAGAGTAGAAGAGGGAGCCCACAGATATCAAACAACTCTGACAAAGCCCCAAAACCTAGCACTTCAGTGGGTAGTGACCCTGCTTTTCTCTCCCAATCTGAACAAGAGATAGAGAGTGTTCACTGAAAGCTTTCTTGACACTTCCCACCCCTGCTTCTTCCCCTTAGTTCATGAGTCAGGCTCCCTAGAGAGTTGCTTTGATGATTAATAGACTTTAATCACATTACAAGACTCCAGAAGAGTGGGCAGAGAATGAAAGTACTGGGAAACACAACCCCTTGAAACCCACACACACATCTCAATATTTATTTTTGCAATGATGCATGCGATGCCATTCTCTTAAGGTGGCATCGGTGGTGTCTCTGAAACTGCACGTGTGTTCTACTGCAGGCCAAACCAGCAGGACCAACCAAGATACCGGTGGGAAAAAACACAGTCAAAAGAGAACAAGAGTTACTTGTAGAGACTGTCAGCCAAAGGGTTGAAAAGTTTCTAAACCACCTTGTACAAACTTTTTAAGTTCTCAGTCTAAGAGATCTTTGCTTGTTTATACCAACATTTGCCACCTAAACCACATGAGTGGGTTGTAAGTATTGGGTTACTGCTGTTTGTGGGGGTAAAGCGGATATATTTTTTTTCTTCCCAAAAGTGGCTTGTTGAAAGGGCCATCGGAAATGTCCACATGACCAGTGATGATAATATACACCAGATCAGTGTCTAGGCGCCCTCTGTACCAAAGACTGCTATTACAATTAGTCGAGTCACCGCGAGGAGTAAACGCAGCCTTACACAACTGTGACCACCTACGATACAAAAGGAGCTTTTGGGTAGACCAGAGCTTTAATTAACATGACTTCTGTCTGTCTGGACTTCATAGTCCCAGCTGCTTAATATTTATACAGCAAGATTACCCTTTGACCTCTGACAAAATGATTTAAGTTGCACTGCACACAGGAAGTGCTTCAACTTTGTTTGTCCACTGTGAGGGGATCAACAAAAATATCTATTTTTTTTAAAAATAAAGACAATGTCTCAATTCATCAACATCTGTACAGGTGGACAGCACAGGCTGTGTCTCCCACTGACAGTTTCTGGACGGGACTCGCAGTGAAGTTGAATGCTCAAAACAAAGGCAGCCTTTGTGCCTTTTTTCCTGCTGCTGCTGCTGCTGGGAGCTGAGCAGCATCAAGCGTCTGGGAGAGAAGGGAGCGGAGGATGAAACCAAGCACATGCGAGAAGGCTGGGGATGAGGTCCAGTGACCACCCACATGTGGCTGTGTGTGTAAATGTTAATATTTCTCATTCATGTGTGTGAACTACATGAATAAAGATGACTGTGTAAAATAGCTAGTGCCACTAATGGGAGCTCTTCCACCATACAAAGCTAGAATATGATATAACTAAGAATATGCCGGACCTCAGATTTGTGCAAAAATGTTGGCTATAGTTTCTGTGTTTGCCAATTTCAACTTCAAAGGGCATCACAGAACTCCTTAATTGTCATTACGTCTGAGTTAATCTGGTTTATTAATTAGGAGTGTGCCAGTGACCGTCCCAAAGAGGAAATGACACGGCCAGGCAGGTCTGTGGTGGGGGAGGGGGACACCCAGCCGCTTTAAGAGAAGCTTCAGGTTAGAGGATTGTGGGACTGCAATGGAGCCAGACAGATGAGGCCTTCCTGGGCTAAACACAGTAGTGTGGGCTGTCACATGGGGTTAATCACATTAGGACTGCGTGGAGGGAGACAGACTGCCTGGTTAACACACACCCTTTATCAGACTCTTTATCCACTGTATAACCAATGCTCAGGGGATGTAACAGCACACAGTAGGGAGGGTGTGTGCATGCAGCTGTGAGAGACTCATTAGGTATGTATCTCCTGAGGAGGGTCACTAACCTGCGCCCGGATGAGGGCCTCAAAGCTGGGCTGGAAGTAGTCAAGACGGCTGTGGTAGAACTTGGGCATCTCGTCCAGGAGCTGCTTGTTCTTGGCTTCGAAGTCGTCCTTGACCGGTTTGAGCTCTTCTTTTGCCTGTAATTCACAAATGTCAGTTCATGTATTGGTTTCCATTTAAAAACATTTTTTTATATAGATAAATATGCATCAGGAGTGACACATTATGAGGAAAACAAACAAGTTAGTTTCAAGTAAATTCATTACTTGAGCCATCATTAGTGTTGTTTTTCTTATTGTTCAGAAAGATATTTGCTTAATTCCCACGGAGAAGCAGTGCAAAAAAAAGGCTGTAATCACGACCACAGCGAGGAGGAGTGGGTAATGTGGGCAGACTTGGCTGTGAGTGGACTCCAGCACCACTGATCTGTGTGTGAATGTATTAGTGGGTAGTCTACTGTAGGCATGGAGTTATGGAATGCACAATGAATAAGTGTGAGAGGGTGAGAATTTTTATTAAGGGGAAGGGGGGGAGCTGGTATATTCAGGCTGCAACATATTGTTTATCTGCTGCATTATGGCATGCTCTCTTCACCTTAGTTTTATTTACACATGGCAGTTGAAATGGAATAAAAGTGTTTAGTCGGGATCATTTCTTTAAGTGCACAGGGACTCAAAGGGCAGGGATGTAGGGGCCTCTTCAAGGCTTTGTTCCCCTGACAGTGCTTTTCTCAATGTGTGTGGGTGGCTCACCATGTGAGGACGTGTTAGAGGCAATAACATAGGCAACACTGCAGCACTATCTGTGAATGTGTGCGCTTCTGTAGTGGCCTCACGGTGTGTGTATGTGTGTGTCTACAATTCTCAATTACGTGCCTGTAGATGTGCAGCAGTGCCTTTTTGAAAAGGCACTACTTGAGAGCCTTGTAGCTTGCGTGGGTGAAGGAGCGCACATGTACAGTATGCATGTGCTCAACTATTTTTGTTCATATCCAGTCAGCATTTGTGTCTTTTCCCACTTATTGTGCTCTATTCACAATATGTGCAACATGTAAGAGCAAGTGAACTCTGTACCTCTGCAGTTAGAGGCAGCATCCAAGCGGACCAACACGTGCACTGTTGCAAGCTTCAAATTATAAAATACCTGATGTAGTTTAACCATAACGGGCCCGGTTTTTTCTTTCTCTTCGTATTTCTCCATTTTGGATTGCAACCGTTTGTAGTCCTGCAGCGCCTGTTCCCGACGTTTCACTGCCATGTTGAGGCTGGGGAACACGCCGCTATACCTGAAACGAACCAGCACACAGAAACCTGGGTGTTAAAACAAAAATAATGAAACAATATGCACATTAAAAAACAACAACAAGAGTCCATGCACGCAAACATAAAAAAATCCTCAGATAGAATACAGACAAAAATATTCTGAAGTTCGTGACAACTCTGACACAGCTTTACCGGCTCTATGTAATTTCTAAAGTGAATTTTACATTGTGCCGTATCTTAATAAAAATCATTATGATTTAATAAACCCCTCTCTTTAACATCTTATTGTAGAGGTACTCTCATATCCCAGAGGACAGCTCTGCATTAGGCTCCCTCTAATCTATTATCTAATTACTATAGTTGAGAATGGCACAAAACAATTCATTTTGTGACAATTATCATATTCCAAATGAAAATATATTCTTGCAACAAGAATCCTGGTCTTCAGCACTAAAAATAGGAAAACATTCATCTGTAACTTAGCAACAGGAGTCTGAGCTTCATCCTGGGACTTGTTGCACTGGTTCTGTGGCTGATTTTAATGGGAAAAGGGAATAATGTATACAGCAAATATTCATAAAAATATAAGTTAAGGCAGCTGGAAGATGGCATATAAACAAGGAGATTAAAAAAATGCTCAAATGTGTGAATTTTTCCTTAAAAAACGAGGGTGGCTCTAATCCGTTTTCATCATTTGTAAAACGCTAAGGATATACAACACATGATAAAGGGGAATGTGACGTGGAAGTAAGGCATCAGCAAGCGGTTACTAACAAACTAATGTGGCAAGAAAGACAAACAAAACAGATATTTGGCCTGCCGAACATGTAAACAGTTACCAGTGACAGTGCTTTTCATAAACAGGCTACAAGATTAGTCACCCAGGTGCCTGCTCCATGTGAGTCAGTAATAAAAACAATCGTAATGAAGAATTAGATATAGCTTTTTTGAATGACTCATTTAAAGCATTTCATCAACTGTGTAGGCATACTACTACAATAGTTTATTATGTGGGCCTCTGCCCATGGCGTTATTAGCCACAAAATGTGTGGGCTTTGTGATTTATGTTCCTCTCCATGTCGACCTTTGCCCTGTTCTTTGCAGCAGATGAGCGAATCACTGAGAACCTGTGAATTGATTCTGAAATTCTAGATTACAAGTGCTTCTGCCCGTGCACCTCAACCTTAAGACCAGGAAGAGGGGGGAAAGTATGAAAGGTTACGTGAACTGAGATTCTGACTTAGACAAGCAGGGATTGTTACTGACAGGAAGTCGAGCAAGGAGTGGTCCTGTACTCTTTGAGTGACATCACAGAGCTCAACACAGCCCAGCCCCACGGCCCACGCTCTACCACTATTTATAAAATACCACTTTGGCCCAGTTTATGGCAGGGGTGGATGCCGATCCTCAAGTCTACTATCTGCTCCAGTGTACACATACTTGAAGCGCCAAGGGATTATGTAACTGCCCTCTAGGCATGACTGCTCTCCAACACAATCCTACTAGCTGACGACAACGCAGCAGCAAACCAGCTTTCAGATGACACAAAGGCTGATAGAATTCAGTAGTTCACCTGGCAGCATGGTGTGGTTTCATCATGACACACCACGTCATGGCCTCGTGTCTGCGTGAAGCGGAACAACGTTGCCAGCAACTACTATGTTTCAGCACACGGCGGCTTAAGGGCCACTTCTGTCCTCATACTGGAGGAGGAGAAAGAGGTAGACACAAAGCCAACTGCTTGTTAACACATTCCTGTCTATTCTGTGCTGGATGCTTGGTCTAGAAGTGACTCAGCTGTGTGCACGGCTGCCGCATGACACTGCTGCAGCTTATACATATTTTGTAATAATAGTTTTGTCTAAAACGGTTCAGGTCTCGGACATTTCCCTCGATATCTCTGCCTTGGCCGGACAATTACAGGTCAGCCAGGAAGGTCTGACTCTGCGGTGAGTCTTGTCTGGATGAAGTCTCACGCTGGTTGAGGGCTACAAAGGGGCCAAGGGCACGCCACTGTCCATGTGACAGGTCAGGGTGTGGTGAAAAGGCTGGCTGGAAATAGCATCTGGACCAGAGAAAGTGTTTACGAGTAGCTGCCAATCCACAGACAGGCCAGTCTGACCCGTCAGCCAAGCCCCAGTCTGGTCTAGACATCCTTAGTCTAGGAGGCTGGCTGTCCCTCCTGACTATCACCATCGCATAACTCTCTACTGCAAACAACACACAGCAAGCCACTAAAAATATGGGAAAGTGAACTGTTTATGTGTAAATTACCACCTATATGTGTCATTGTCTCAGATGAAGACTTTAGGTTAGCTCACATAGCAAGTTTTGTTAAAGTATGCTTGCTGTGAATGTAAAATAACTACCACCTGCCGTATGAATAGTTAAGAAGCAGTGGGCCATGGGAATTTGAGTATGACGTACATGCCAGAAGAACCTCCTTTGTTTCAGCAAAAGGAGAGTTTGATCTGCAGCAACTTGCCTCGTGCTTTGTTGTGCAAAACTCACGCAACTCACGCAACCAGGATACACGATACACCAGATAAGGAAATAAAACAAACATGCTGGGTATGTAAAAAAAACAGCAAGAAAAACAAAACAAAACTGAACTCCGACATCAAAATCAACCAAAATTCAACCACGGCATTAGCCACACAGCTAAGCCCCAACAGTCTTCTCTCCAGAGCTCACAACCCGCATCAGGGGGCAGAGCTTGCCTCTGATTGAGAGGGTGAAGGTGGTTTGTCCAGTCCTAGCTCAACCCAGGGCAGAGGTCTCCAAACAGGCTTGACTTCTGTCTCACCCAAACGAGCAACGGAGCAGAAAGGGCTAGGTTAGAAGGCCTAGATAACACAAATGCCTCAAAGCCCACGCACTCCCCTCCCCTCACATAAACATAGTGATGTCATTCAGTGACCCCGCTGAGTGGATGAAACTCACGCCTGGGCCTGAGAGAAAGAAAAAGACACAGAGGGGAGAAGTAGGGGGGCTGCTTTTTGTTTGTTTACTGTGCATTTTATCACATTAAGTATTAAGAAGGGACGCCAAAATTTTAAAATGGAAATCACACATGGACACAATCACGTACCTAACATGTGCATATACATACACACGCAAGCCTTTGAAATTCTTCCATTAATGTAACAGTCTCCTTTTCAACTCTTCTCTAATTGTCTTTACAATGACCAGAAGAACACCACTAGAGTATTTTGAGACAAGTAAACGATGAATAATATTCATTAGTGAAGGACTAATGGAATCTTAATGGAAGGTTTAAATTATAGCACCTTTTGTGTCTTGTTTTTTTTTTTTTGATTTATAAAAGACACACTTTAATAAACTTATAAGTAACACTGGTGAGATTTCAAAGGAGGGAAGTTAAAAGAGAGGTCAGTTTGCTTGGCATTAAAATTCGCCTATGAACTAACTTCCTCTGCTCTGTTTTAGAATCTAGTAAATGCCTAACTTTATGGCGTAAAATACCATCTTTGTAACAGCGCCCCCTCTAAAATCTGGGTTGGTGTTTGTGTGTATGTATGTGTGAAAGTGTGCACTGTCCTGAGACAGTTCTCCTCCCCAACCAATCCACTACTCTGGGCCCAGGAAGCTGGGCCTATTGCCATTTTCTGAGCCTGCCCACACGTCCGCCGCCGCCCACCAGGAAGAGGAAATTAGAACCATTCCATCCTGTCATTGCTCCGCCACCAGAACACACGAGGAAGAGAGGGGTTTTACACATACACACAGGCACACACACGCACACGCACACACACAGACCTAACTTATTCATGCTCTGACAGAGAATGTCTTCCCATTGGTTATGTTTGGGATAAAGATATACATAAAATTTGCTGTAATAACAGTATTAATGTACCCTCTTACAGACCACATGTTTAATCTCAAGGGAGGAGCCAAGAGGAGGAAGCAAAACCTTAACAAGCCCTCCGGAAGACTGGTGGGATAGTCCAACCACTCCCTTCAGTACCTCTGCTTTGCATGTGTGTGTACGTACAAAGTGAGGCTTAAGGGATGGAATAGCACTCACAGCCTTCCCAAACGGGGGCGAGTATTAGGAATGAGAACCAAATAAACTTACTTCCAGACGCACCATCGCCACCACAGTAACACCGCTCACTCCCCAGTTCTTTTTTACAGTCTGTGTTACTACACTATGGTGTGGGCCTTTTTGCGGTCCTGCACTGTTGCTATAATTTCCAGCCTGCTAGTGTTAAGAGCAGAGCTAGGTCGAATAATAAAAAATGTTACAGGGCACTGGACTTTATCTGCCCAGAGAGTCATATGGATTTACCACATCAGGGATATGAAGCCACAAAACGGAACTAAACTGTTTTTACAATACTGTCCTGTGATTTGCATTGAAATTAACTGGTCATATGCAAAGAATTTCCATTGTTCGGCTGCTCCAAACAAATTTTACGTTTATCTGGTCTGTTACAGAAAGATATTAAAAACCAGTCCTTATCTACAAGAGTGACACTATAATTCAAGAGTAGGAAAAGTCAAGATAGACACTTACTTTTTCAGAGGGTCAATAACAGTCTTCTGGATCTGGTTGACCTGTAATTAAACAAAAAAACAGTCATAAGCAATAATCACCTCTATATCAAGGGAATGATAATACAAATTGTTACTCATTGTCAAAGTCGGTTACATTAGAGCTGAAGTTGGAAGCAAACAGCTTCTACACGTCTCGCTCATTAGCTGCAACGTAATGCCGCTGCACAAACATCAACAATTGTGTATATTTCAAACAGAACACTCAAGAAACGGGGGAGGGGGGGTCTCGCAAAGAAACTTTCATGACGTTGACTCTTTTATTGCACACAAGCCCTGAGGAGAAATCCCTGAATATTCATTGAGCTTGCGATACAAAAGGATGGAACTGTCAGGGGAGGGACATGAAAGAAAAGCCCAACTGATTTCAAATCCTGTGGAGGGTGGGCTGCCTTACAAGATGAAAGTTCTTTACAAACAAACATTTTAACAATAACAGTTTATATTTTCCTGCATTCTCCTTCTGGTTGCCAGAAACGACAGGGGAGGGAAAGAGGGGAAGAGGGGGTGTTAAATGGAAGTAAACGAACATCTCATCTTGGGGCCTCCAGCCCCAGCACAAAGTCTCATCGACAGAAGTTGGTGCACAATTAATAAAGTTTCCAGCGTCATTTACATTGCAGATTCAAAATGACTGTTGCTACTAGATCTGTAAGCATAAAAGAGGCAATCAAGTCAAGTGAAGAGCAAATGCTTGGAAAAGAAGGAGAGAGTGTAAAGCAGTGAGATCTGAAGTGACAGCTGCATGAAAACAGTGAGCATCTCCACTAATCATATGTTCACTTACTATTGGAAGGACGTTCAATCACACAACAACAAGGAAGCAGGATCGCAGCTGTGCTTTGTAAAAAAAAAATGCCCTGACCATCTATGAGATCATACAACAACACTCACTGCTTCACACAGGCAGATTTCCAAGTACAAAATGGTTGATTGTGGTTTGAGGGAAAACAGAGAACCAATAACAAATAAGTACATGGGAATTCACATTTTCTTTGTTTTACATATTCACACCATCTCCCCCTCCCCGACTTGAGCTGCGCTGCTGCTTCTAAGGTGAGAGCATGCAGCGAGGAGGGAGAAGAACAGCGGCAGATTTGCTTAAGCATGTTGGTGCCCTCTACCCTCTGCCCCTTCCCACAGAGAGGGGGGGGGGGCAGAGCTATTCCTTGGAGGCCCTGCAAAGCCTGAGGCCGGCGCTCAAGCAGCAGTCTCCATCAGTGAGTCACGGGGCAGAGGCCATCCCGGCACACAGGCCTCCCAAAAATACACACAGATCGCAGAGGAAATCAATATCCCTCCAAACGGAGCATCCTCTACTGCGCTGCCGCCATCTACACTGGGGCTCAGCTTCGGCAGCAGTGTGCCGGCGGGGCTGTGCGCCCTCCTCAGCCCCAGAAATAAACACACAGACCTGGGCCACTGCTGCCTTCATTATCGCTGCACGTTTTATCTGCTGGCTCTCTCACTTGTGGGCCCCGCGGCGGAACATCTCGTCTCAACACGAAGAAGAGCAAAGGGTGGATGCTTTTGTGTCTGTTTTGCTGGAGCAATAAGGTTTGCTGTTGGTGCCGTCAGAATCAACAGCCAGCTTGAAGGGAGAAGTTAGAGTAGTGTTCGAGTGAGCCGTGCTAGAGTTTTAACACCTAGCAAACCTTGAGGTGATACACACAGCAGACTGACCAGAAAGAACTCACAATCGCTATTTTGCCTTTAGCTCACTTTTAGCCACTCTACAAAGGGAGCCACACAGCCCAGCACAAACCTGGAACTGAACATTGTGTTAAGGCAAGGATTTTTATTTAGTAAGACTGAAAGTAGTGCAGAGAATATCAGGTTTGACCTAGCTGTCAAAATCCACTCTGGATGAAAGTGTGTTAAAAAAAATACACACAGCAGCCACGCCAATACAGTTGGTGACTGCTGTCCTTTACAACTTTATAACTGTGCTGGGATCAAAAGCATCTGACTGAACCACTGTCAAATGCATCTCAGTCATAGAGCCAAACAGGAAAAAAACAACGTATAGCTAGTGGATTTAGCCACTACAGTAACACGATGAAGATATTATCCTGTCCCTGGATGATAACTTAATAGCCTGACTTAAACTGAGAGGTGAATGCCTGAAGCTCTTTATGAAGGTTACAATTTTAGCCAGAAGGAAAAGGATGAGCAGGGATTTCATCAACATTAGATCACAGTCAAAGGAGCACAGTGGTAGCTTTTTCTTTTCCTGCAATGAAGAAAGAGAAAAGATAAATGTGATATTGTATAAAATCAGAAGAATGTAAAACTACTCCATCCTAAAAACAGTCAAACTGGCAGGAGTGCTCTCCTGGGCACTCAACCAAGCCAAGTCCTGGAACATACGCACCCCGGGTCACAAACCCACACGCTGAGTCCAACCTACATTTTACTTTGTCTAGTCACTCAAAATGGCTCCTGTAAAATTTGATGAGCTGTAAGCAAAGCCAATCAGAACGACTGCTATGTGGAAGCTCAGAAGGCAAGGAAAGAAACAAAAGGGAACCGTTGCGTAAACTCCACCCTACGCTTTTAGCACATTTTACATTCAAAACAATCATTTTTCTGTGCGACTATGAAGTCACATTGTGATGAAGAGGAAAGAGAGTTATTGACGTAACATTACAACCAAAATTCAAATCCAGCTTACTGTGTGATCAGTTTTAGACAATGATTCACTGCGTAAGTAACTTTAATTTTCTACAGAAAGTGAGTCCCACTCATGAGGTTTCCTGAAAATATAAATCATGCCTTCTAAGCCCAACAGAGTCCGTACACTTCTAGTTTCCACATTTCCATGACAGATAATAGTAATTCCTGAGAACAAACAGAATAATAAAATTATCCATTGGTTTTAAAAGATATTGATTATCTCCCCCTTGTTATTGTGTTGGTTATGAAATCTTCCTGTCGACAACAAAATTTCAAATGAAAGGGGAATATCTTTGAGGCAACAAATGTGAAAAGTCTAGAACACCTACTGGCAGGGCAATGAGTCAAGAAAACACAGATGGAAAAAAAGTCAATCGGTTTATGCCTTAGTGCGATCTCCTGTGTTGTCTCCTGTATTTTTTTCCTCTTTAAATGTCTACTGTTCACGGAGTAGTGCCTTGAGGATGCACACATGCGGTGCCACTATGATTCACATTATAACTACCTGTGGCGATGATTCTAATCAAACTCTGAAGTGCACCCGGCAAATAAACTGAAGAGGCCTGAGAGCCAAAGAAGAGATTTTCACAAACTACTGCTGTGAGAGAGCAGGCAAGAGTATCATGTACTGCTTACAGATCTGGAAAGAAATGTCTGTCTCTCTACGGTCGGCCCTTAGGACAAAACATACAAGTATGAGAAGAAGAAACATTAAAAGAAATGTCCTCTAAATCCAACATCTGAACACAAACAACAAATACAAGTACAATACGGGGGGAAGGGGGACTTGTTTTGACTACATCAGTGGTGGAGGCAAAGTCAGGTTGGGTTTACCCACCTGTCAGTCTGTGGATTAAGTCTGAAACTCTGGTCTTGACTATGAAAGAGGAAACAGCCAACTCTTAGCTGTAACCTTTCAAGACCATATGTGGTGCCTATCGATGCAGAATTGTATTAAACTGAAGTGTTAGTTAGCTTCAGTTTATACTACTAATACTACAAGCAACACAATCGACGTGTGCACATGCTGTGGTTTACTATTGTACATTTTGTGGCAGGGCATGTTTTCATGTTGAGAAAAAGCCCTTCTATTGTACGAGTTATTCTAGACACCAGTGAGTCACAAATGCATCAATTTTCACAGCTGATAACCAGTAGCTTGAGCTTATAGAGGATGATACCACAGATGCTTTTCAAAAACAGCAGAAGGAAAGACATATGGATAGTTTTCAGTCCACGGGCAGCAAAATATTGACAAATGTAAAAACATGCATTTTCAACAAGACCTTGTCTCGTTTCCTATTTTGTGTGTCGGAGAAAAACATTTCACCTGGCACCAATCTATTACAAGTGCAGAGAAGACAGAGAAAAGGCTGAGAAAACATACTAGAAATATTAAATGTGGGAATGAGCCTGACCTTTTCCTGGTTGAAGGCGTCCATCCTTCTCATGGCTGTGTCTAAAGACGTCATGGACGCCAGGAATTCCTGGTCCTGCTCACACAGCGGGTTACTCAGGAGGTCTGCAGAGATTTTTACCGCTGCTTTGGACATGGCTGAAAGACACGTAAATACAAAAACAAAACAGAAATAATGTTAAAACATAGTTTAATAATTGTGTGAACAGCAAACCATATACACTGCAGACCATAAAAAGGTTTACCAAAGATGCCCCATCTACATATTTAAATCTACTTCAGGATAGGATTTTACATGACTGTTGAACTGTGGCGGCATTTCTGGATTAAACTGCGGCTTTACGTGTTTCAACGCCGTATGTTTTGTATGTGGTAGGGTATTTACAAGTGAGCTTTTGGGAAAGAGTCAAATGGCACGGTGCTGCCCCCATTCTAAAAATCTGAGGGGGTGGTGGGGCTGCCTGCCGTACTGAATATTCACAAGTGCACCAAGAATATTTGCCATGATTCTACACTGACAGCGCCAATTACCGTTAATCTGCACTCATGCCACTTTGTTTAGACACAGAGCACATATCAGATTATGGCTTCACTGTCAAAATAAATGAGCTGCACTAAGGAGATGCATGCTGACAAGAGGAGCTGAACTGAAGGGGGGCTTTACAGAGGTCTGGGACAATTGCTGATCTTTTCACACTTGCTCTGGATTCGCTCAAGACTAATTTCCAAACAAGCAATTGTCACGGCGAGGTGTTTCTCTGTCTCCATACATCAGAATTTCTAAAGAACTTCTAAATAACTTCGTCTGATATGACTGAGAGATGAGTGGGTCACGGGGTAGTGAAAAAACAAAACATGAAATGATCAAATAAGTGAAACCTTGAGAGGGTGAGACTAGACAAAGAGTTAATGCAAAGTTATGCCTGCTACTTTATTTGACTGCTGTTATTTAACCTAATCAAAACTGTAAGCTGAAGGCGCGCCACAAGATATTATCGCTCCTTGCTCGATGATTGTTCACACGATCAGTGGAACTCTGCATATTGCCGTGGCCAATATGGAAAGCAGTGTATTAAATGCCGTGTTGACATGCAGAGTAGGTCCAGTTCTTTGTTTGTTTGCAGTCGGTGTGGATAGGACCTGCGCAACAGATGGAATCCATTAACGATAATGAGGCCCTGACAGCTATGACACTTTGATGATGCAGACATCCATATTCCAGAGCACAAAGGAGAGGAAATGAAGAAGCCTCTTGCTGCTCCATCCGTCCCCGCTCTTCCACCCCCACAACTGACTACTTACCACAGGCCATGTCTACCGCTACTTCCAAAAAAACAAATCCAAAACCAAAAAATAAGCAACTAAATGCGGAGTAAATAAAGTTTCTGCGGAAGACAAATGCACGAGTAAATGATGCCAGACATGGTACACAAGTTGAGCCCTAACGGAATAATAGGGCTCTGAGAAAAAGACAAAACACACGAGCTACTATGGCCTGCAAAAGCCTATAAAAGAAGATTAAGGAGGAGGATCATTTTTTCTCATCTCATTTGTCAAGTTGTTTAGCTAACGCACCACAAACAAACCAAGACAATCAAACATCTTTGTAGCCCTGAAAACCTGCCAAGCAACATCAAGTATGTTGGCGAACAAGTGGGGATCAATGGCACACTGGGAGGTAACGCACAAGTTGGTGGCAGAACACACCTAAATCAGCCTCGGTGCTTTTCTTCATGTCTTTGTGAAGCTTTTTCGTCTGATCCTCCAGCCTGTGGGACAAGCAGAAGAATGATTATCAGACAGCTTCTCGTTTAGTAGCAGAGTAAAGCATCTATCTGATTAATTAACAATACTAATTTATACTTAAAAAATAAAGTATTTCATTAACTCAAACAAACATGTTGATGTGGACAAAACAGACACAAAAAAACCACAAACTTCGAAAAAGAAATTAGTGTATTAAAAAATATGGTTCGAGACGGAATTACACATTTCACTGATTCCACATAAAATCTGTTAGCTAATTAACAATACAGGGAATTCTTCTTGTTACTGTCAACTACATTTCCGCTCAAAAGCATTAATGTCTTCGATCATTCCACCGCACATATTCCATTGATGGGTGTTAAAAATGGCAATTACCAGATTATGGAGGCTGAAAACACATGCCATTCATTATATCAATTAAGGCAAACAAGCGGTTCAGAGTCTCCCCTGAGACCGCTATCATATCGCTTCTCCTGGTTTGATGAAAAATGCAGTGTGGTGGGGTTTCATTCCCATCATTGCTTTTCGAGGATTATATTAAATAGAAAGACAGTCACTGTAATCCCATTGGATTTGTGATGTCACCAGTGGCCAAAAGATTTACACATATTGGTATAACAGATTGGGCTATTTCAGAGCTACAAACCAAAAATGTAAGTCAGGATCCTCCAAGTTCAAGGTTTTAGCAATTTCTTGTTGTTCTGCAGCTGTGGATTACTCCAGCATACTCACACCTGCATAAACTGTTACGTTTAAGTGCTTGACTTGCTGCTGTGTGCTTATCTAGTGTACACAGTAAGGTAACTTAATGTCATAATCAAAACACCATTGATAAGACCTCAAAGAAAACGTTCACCTCAAAAAAAAACATTAGCAGATTGTGTGGCGAGTCCCTGAAAACTGTCAACAATAGTAGCAACGACTTAACATGTATGGTTTCGGCAGCTCATGTCAGATTGCATTCGGATTGCAACAGCTTTGAATTTAGATGGTTCATATGTATTTGCAATTTCACTTCTTTATATATTTTTTTTGTTTCCAAAAACAAAGGGGTAGTAAACTCTGAGTATGAAGGATCAAAACGGTAACTAAAACTGTTAATTTTTTGTATCACTTGCCCGTCTTCTTTTTATTTGCCTTGACATTTTTTTAGCATTTTGTACTAAATCGCCACAGACCAGCTGGAGGTTGCTCCAAAAATGTCATTTGCAGTAAATGATGTAACTTCATCCCCGAGTGTTCACACCACAGGAAAAAAAACACTCTGTCAGAACAATCTCCACAGTAACTTCTTGTGCCCATCTCATCAATTAGATGAAACTGGGTCTCACAAGCCTTATCACCCTTCCTCTTAAGTAATGAAACTATACTGCTACATTTAAAATATAAAAAAAAACAGGCACTGTAATTGCAGCAAACGATACTCAAGTCGGTTTATCAGCAATATTCAAAGAATGATTAAGTCAGTATCACACTAAGTACATGTTTTAGTGTCCATGTGTAACAGGGCAATGAATGTGAGGAGTTTGGGGCATTCAAGCTTTTCTGTTTTGCTGAGAACATCTGAAGAGGATTTAAAAGTTGACCTAAGAGACAGAATTTCCATACTGCTATCAAATTACAAATCTGCATTGAGTCATACCTGCAACTAGAAAATTGCTTCTAAAGTTGTTTAAAACATCTGGAAATATTTATATGCGGACAGTTTTATTATTTCTGTTTATGCGCTTACAGCAAGCAGAAGCAGTAGAAATCCTACTATATAACTTGATTTTGTACTGAATGCAACTGGGAATCCCAATAAATAAATAAATGAATACCAATATAGTGTCTTGTAGCCTTGGCTGACATAGTCGACACTTAACAGCGACGATAGAAAACAAATCCGAGATGAGGAAAATAACAGCATAGTGGCAAAACCCTGCCAATCATGAAGATGGGTTGCAGGATAGTGGGAGAAAGCATATGTAAACAAACCAGCACGCTCTGAGACCAATGCCTGTATGCTCGAAATGTGTTCTCATAGTGCTTGTTAGTGCATGTGAAACTCATGTTCCAGACATTGCCTCCTACTTAAAAATGTGTTGCACAATACTGTTGCGTCTTCCCTACTCCGTCAGCGTTGGCAGTGAGAGAGTCACTCTGGATGAGTGCCAGGTGAGCCTGGAGTCTCTTTCCAAAAGGTGCTAATAGAGCGACCTATTGGAACAGCTGCTGCTCTTTGCCCCAGTGCCCCTACGGCCACGATCATCATCGCCTGGTGAAAACCGAAAAGGCAGCCCTATGATTTTTAAGACTTCTGAGCACAAATCCTGAGTATGTCATAATATAACAAACAGGTTTTCCACCATTTTTGACCATTCACACCAGATACCTTTAACATAAGAACCAGCTCTCACACACAGTAGAGTTACGCAAATCATTGCTGAAACCAAGAATTAAACTAGACATTAGTATTTACTAGAGTTAGTTGCTAATTTTGGTAGATTAAAGACATGTTGGCACCTACATTTACTTTAGCAGGTGTGTATTCAGCAGAGTGCCACATGAGAAAATTAAATTAGTGTATTTATTCATCTTATTGTAAGCTGATCTCAAAAAAGTCAGTGGATAGTAAGTTAGCTAGTGGCAAGTTCATTAAACACAATTCTTAAAATGGTGGACAAACTGTGAAAACAGATTTGTTTATGCCCATCAAGCATAGTGTTCTTAGGCCACAGATGCACCATGATTTGTTGATATGGATCTCTAGGGTGGAGAACCTAAATGTCTGTACACGCCTGCTGCTCTGACTCATCTATAAGGTCTATTGGCGCCACACCTTCCTGATAAAGGGCCCTCCTACTCAACAAAACCTGAGAGGAAAATGCTCCCACTCATTTTGCTGGGCCCTCAGGGAGTTTCTACAACCTCAGCAAAGCTAAAGACCGTTGTTCTGAGATGTGAGGTCTCGGGTCTTTAAGCACTCTTCTTCATTTCACGGAAACAGTGAAATAATAACTATAAATGTTGTATTTGGTAAAAAGAATCTCAAGAAGGTCTACAGCTCAACATTTCAAACTCCACCATAGCTGGATTATCTCACAGCTGAACGCTGAAAATAATAAGTGACCAACAAGAGCAATAAGAGTACATTTTACATGCATAAACCCAAAACACCCTAACAATCTAACTAAACACTGCTGCTATTGATCAAACGTCAAAGTAGATTTTACATATAGAAACCTAAGTAGAAATCAACTTATAAACCTTCAATGAAAAAGTGAACTTACTTTTGGAGTTTTTCATATTCTCGCTCAAAGTCTCTTTCAACCTAAAAAATAAAAAATAAAAATCCATAAATATTAACATTTTCTTGTAAGACAATCTGAAATAGGTAAAGAACAAAAATAGTAAAATATATACAATACATGCCATAAACATTGATTTTCTTTTTTGTTTGAATGAATGTTGTTGGACTCTCAGGGCATTTAACTACTCAATTATCATTAATGCTGACCTATACCTAAGGAATTACAGGATGGTGCATTGGCTGACGCAAGCTGACCAGTACCGAAGCACCTACTGTGTTGGTCTGAATGGGGATACAGCTTGTACTAAAACGTCAAGCAAGTTACTGAGGCCTCATGGTTCCTGTCTTGTGGCTCTGTGGGCTCCTGGATTTGCCCACAGTGACCCAAACAACGCAGCCAGCTGACACTTTGTCACTACTGGATCATCTAACTGAGCTGCCTCTAACCCACTCCAATATTTTTTGCTTAGGATGGCACAGGAAGCTGGAAAGCCAGTCTGACAGTGACTGCCGTGCCACAGACCCATTACAGTGGAAGTGGTTTTCTCCTGCTAGGAGAACACCTACTCACTGTCACTTCAAGGTAACCACCTCTGCCCCTTTGAATGGCTTTGACAAATTGGCATCCAATAAGTCTGTTGGCTGTGGCACACCAGTGACAATATTTAGGCTATTGTCAGTTGCTGCTAAGCCTTAACATGTGTGCTTTTTTAAATACAAGCTTATAGCTTAACATATGTTTTGTTATGTTAAACATTCTTTGAGTGATGTGTGTCACAGTCAAAGTTTCTATGGACTTACAGTTTTAGAGACGATCTGTTTTTTTGGTTGTCCAATCTTGAAGGGAATCCTGAAAAGACACGAAAAGCAATGAGAGGTGACAGACATAATTAACTGGAAAATGACTACGGAAAAGGTGACATTATTGAATGTCTACATTGTCATCAGTTGCATGATGCCTGACTAAAGGTCAGTGCAGGTCTTAGGGTGAACAACTGCCTCCTTGAGATTACCGAAATAGACAATTTGAGGCTGTTAACCCATATCCCTCTCAAGCATGCAGTCAGTGCCAAGTAATTTAACTTCATGTCTTCATGTCATCACTGATCACATCTGGCTTCGATTGTAAGCGGATATCGTTAAACAGAAGAGGTTGTATCCTCTTCTCTGGGTGGTTATGCTGCATGACCCCAGCTGGCAACCAAACACAGATGCTATATTGCATATCAGGAAAATAGTTCTTTCCAGAACACAGAGGACTCGAAAGGACACCATCAGGACAAAAATCAAGACCAAAAAACCTTGGGAAATGTAATGCATCTGCAATGGTTGCAACCAAAGTACAACTTTTCTTTACTTATGAAAGATTCTATGCCACTAGTCTTGTTTCGGTAAAAGAAAAAGAAACATGTTCTTTCTTAGTTAAAACACAATCTTTTATTCCTATTTCAAAACATTCCCTATGCCCTAATAAGTTGCTGCCAAGCATCAGAGTGCCGTGAGATGGAAAACACTGCCTTGCCAATGTGATTGGCTGCAGGTTGTCACTGATGTGAAACTAATGGTCTGAAATCTAAGCTATATGATGGACAGTTGCTGCTGACAGGCAGGGTGAGGCAGCAGCTGCGTCAAAAGAAAGGTGTGTAGACTAATGAGATGGAAAAGAGAGGGTGTGATGTAGGGCCTCGTTGTGCAACCGGGGAATGCTACTGATGTGTGAGGAAGATCCGTTTGATGACAGCTCAATCATATAACTCAACATGGTCAAATAACAGCAGGTTTAATCCAGTGAAAAAACTGTTTCACTGGTGGCTCAGGCATGAAGATCTTACGACTTCAAGTTATATTCTGTATCAATTTCCATGGCCTTGTTTTCAATAAAGAGCATATTATAAATCAATATTCAAACACGCACGCTTCAGTCACCTGAATCCAAACTGATCACTAATGCAGTTCTTTTTTGCTGTTCTTGGCTCAGGAAAGCAGTTTCACCACTATGTAATCATTTGGGTGAGCCATAATGGAAAATAACGACAGGAATTACTCAGCATCTCAAGTGACTCACCTTGCTCTGACTACCTGGGTATGCTATGACGTTACACTAATTACAACACTTGCGTATGCAGTGGTCTTTCAAATTGTTTGGGATTCCTTTCTCACAGTACAACAGTTGCATAATTTAACTGCGTTTTTTTAATATAGGCTGGAGATCAAACAGTGTTCTCCCAAAGCTACAACAACTAGAAACAGCCTCCGACAGCCACACTACGTCTTGCAAGATCAGTTTTCAACATATGCTTTAAGACAAAACAACCACTTGAGGTTCAGTTCAGGCCTGTCAGACGAATCCAACCAGTGTGCAAATGTTTATGACTTGCTGTCCACAAAAACGTTTTAGTGCTGATTTCTAATAAATCGGCTGGTCTGACACTCATGACAAACAACAAACCAATGGAAGAGTTCAGCATTAACATTGCAACAGTGCTTCCATGAAACATACACTGTCAGGCCCACCCCAAAAAAGTCGCCTCCTGAATTTAACAAAACAAATAGGTACGGGCCTCCTACTGGATTATTACAGCTGGCAACAAATTATTTAACCCACACTGACGCAATGAGTAGCTTTTCATTCCTTAAACAACTATGTCGAAAGATGTATCCCGTGGTCGAGGAGAAGATATTAGTCGGTTTAACAAGGGTCAAATCATTGGCATGCATCAAGCAGAGAAAACATCTAAGGAGATTGCAGGAACTACTAAAATTGGGTTAAAAAAGTCCAACGTATTATTAAAAGCTGGAAGGACAGTGAGGAACCATCGTCTTCGAGGAAGAAATTTGCTCGGAGCTTAAAGACTGGACTCTGGAGCGATGGAAGGAGGTCATGTGGTCTGATGAGTCCAGATTTACCCTGTTCCTCAGTGATGGGCACATCAGTGTAAAAAGATAGGCAGATGAAGTGATGCACCCATCATGCCTAGTGTCTACTGTACAAGCCTGTGGGGGCAGTGCTATGATCTGGGGTTGCTGCAATTGGTCAGGTGTAGGTTCAGCAACATTATGTTCCCAAAGAATGAGAAGAATGAGGTCAGCTGACTACCTGAATATACTGAATGACCAGGTCATTGCATCAATGGAATTTTTTTCCGTAATGACACAGGGATATTTCAAGATGACAACGCCAGGATTCATCGAGTTCAAACTGTGAAAGAGTGGTTCAGGGAGCATGAGGATGAATTGGCCACCACAGAGTCCAGACCTTAACCCCATTGAGAATCTTTGCGCAGTGGTCAGACTCTATCATCCATGCAAGATGCATTCATGATGAGATGATATCTTGGTGAAAAAGCAACACTGGATGGAAATAAATCTAGTGACATTGCAGAAGCTTACTGAAACAATGCCACAGTGAATGCGTGTTGTAATCAAAGCTAAAGGCGGTCCAACAGAGTGTGTGACTTTTTTCATTGGCCAGGCAGTGTATATTTAAATGTTTCTGTCAGTTATTTTGCTATATTTTGGCAAGGACAGAAGAAGAAGAAGAAGAAGAAGAAGAATGTCTTTATTGTCATTGCACAAGTACAATGAAGGACCCAGGATTATTTCTAATTCTGGATAAGGAGTGTTTTTCTAAGTAACTATGATAAGGTGGATGTCTACCTTGAACATAGCAAAGAATATAGCATATTTGGTTGGAAAAATTGAAGGTGGCCCTCAGTGTTATAGATTCAGTGTATATGCACTTCTACAAAGAGCCAAAGAAAAGTGGTCACTCTCTCCGGCTGTTCATGAGAACTGGCAAACACACAGAGAGAAGTGTGCTTCGGGGAGGGAAAGAGAAACTGCAAGCAGAGCGAGAGAATGAGAAAGAGGGAGGATGGTAGTCACTGTGAGAATCATTTTTAATGTTTCTTCACACAGCATTATTTCTGGGGCTGTCACATTTAGAAACATTGGTAAGTCCAGTCCTGTGAACCGAGAACCCAGAATCTAACATGGCAAAGGCCCGGCCACAAGACAACCAAAGACAGAAAACTTATGTGTTATATAAACTGAAATCAAATATTTTCTGAAACCAAATTTAAGCCAAATGATGGCAAGCGTCGTTAGATGTGACATCTTCACAGAAAGATGAGATGCATATAAAAACTGCTCTTTTTCATAGATGCTGTTTGTCATTATCAATAAATGTGGTCAAATTGCAGTTATAGCACTTACTATCTTATCTTTGCTGTCATAGGATATACGTCACCGCCATCAGGCAAGGACGTAGGCATGAACAAAGACATAACAGTCTTCTCTTTCCGGCACACATTACTCACACACTGGAAAAACCGACGGCTTTTCACAAAAACTGCAAATGTGTACACCATTAGAGAGATAGAGCATCATTCGACCTTGGATATTCCCTGGAGCACAGAGGGTTAGTTGAAGATGTTGGGAGGCAGAATTGTTCTGATGATGACCCCAAAGTCAAACCTCTCACGTCATAGAAGCAAGTGTGCAGGCCCTGCTGGAATGTATCAGTCAGCAGCGCCCATGAAGGACCCTTTTCATTGGTCAAACACTCCACTCTTGACCTTGTGTTTGGCAGTGCGTGCTGGTAAAAGTGTCGCTTGCCAGCTATTGACTGTGTGACCGGACCGAGTGATGCCATCCTGCTTACTTGATTACCGTCTCGGTTGAAAATGACACTCAGTATGTGTAGGGTATTATAAAGGGAGTTAATATACATATACGTCAGAGAAAAAAAGTTTGTTTCTCCTCATTTCCTCTTTTGAGCTGCATTCATGAATTCAGAGGAGCGGGCACTGAATAACGCAAAACTTTTTTCAGCTACACACAATGGAGGACTGATATGACCAATGTCTGCATACGTGTAATAAAAACATTCAGCTGTAGTCATACATGAACCCTGAGTGACACAATAAAACTTGTAGCAATGGCTAGCTTCATTGACCTCATAGTACAATGGCCTAAAATGTAAAGTAGATGCAGGCCACAACATTCATAATGGTAATTTCTATGAATAAGTCTTTGTCAAATAACTAAAAACCTCTGAAAATGGTCAGAAAGATCTCAGATAACAAAACCTGCAGACTCAGCTAATATCTGTCCAGATAATCCACGTAAACTACTGTTCGCACCACCCGTCATTACCCATTTAACTTAATCCCTTCATTATCTTTAACTCCATAAAAATACAAATGTATTACACAACAATAAATGGAACAGTAACCAATTTTGTATTCCTTGAAACCAACTATTACTTTTATCATTGATTTTTCTATCACTTATTTTATAAATACATTTTCAGTGACTAGAATAAACTGCATATGACAACAACAGAAGCCATCTTGAAATTTAGTGTCTCTGTTGCAGTCTGTCAACAGACAAGTCTAACAGACTTGTACTAAATCTCAACTTTGTGACTGCAATAATATTCAGTTTATGTTGAAAAACTGCGTAAAGAGGTGGTAAGTCAGGAGGATGTACACTGTGATTCTGATCAACTGTACTGAATTAAAATGTTTTTATTATTTAGCCATATCCTGAAATGGGGTTGTCAAATAAATGGAAATGTGTCGGTACAACACAATACACATCAATAGCGCCCCAGACCACAGACAATAAAGTGAAAACACGGTTCAACAGATCTCCAAGTTATTTTAGTGATAAATAAAAGAAGAAGTGAAGCAAAGATTTTAAAGACGTTATATGAGAAAGCAGATGTTTTCACTAGTCAATCAAGTGAGTATATTTCAATAGACCAAACCTGGGGTGTCTAAACCATCTGCCTTGTATTTCGCAATCACAACACTATCTTGGGCCAAGAGGTTTGATAATAACTAATGAATCCTATAGATTGTTGTTAGGATTTAACATAGGTGTCAACATACTGACCTATTTACAGACTAATAAAACGTACACGATTCACAGTACTATTATCTGCCCTATTATCGGCACACAGGAGTGCAAACAACAAACATTTAATCTTATACTTAACAGTATCAGCACTTTATCGCCGACTGTTGAACAAATCCCTTTAAATGGCTTCACCATTGACCCTACTGACCCGAAAATTAGCTACACCGGAGTCTCTAGGTTATGCCAAAAGCATTATCTGGTTTTCTTACTACAGATATGCAGCTATGACTTAGGACAGTCGTTAATTCTATATGTAATTTGTTCGCTACTTATTTTATTTCAGTAAAATTTAACAAGCGGCTAACTACAGCTAGCTACCAGATAACATGTAGCTAGTTACACGACTTTGATAAACATCGCTTGAAGTTAGCTAACCTGACTGTCTGCAACAATCGCTTCTTTGCTAGCAGATGTTTTAAAGAAACTGCATTGTGCAAACAATTCCCCCAAACGAACATATAAAAGTATCCAGCGGATGTATTTTCTCGTAAACAGCTGAGTTCAACAAGCTAGAGCTAATTCCTGCCTTACTGTACTGTTTGTGTAGCGTTCCCAGGAAGTAGTCGGAGCCCGATCGACAAGCAAGTCGTAAAATCATCACAAATGGTTTCTTTCACATTATACTTAATTCTAGTACAACTTCATAATCGTGTAGCCAAGATACGTACCAGCTCATTTTGAGTGAACTTTTTATTCCGGTCTCACTGGGTAAGTTTTATTATCTTCCGAGAACCATCCCGTTCAACCAGTCAACAGTCGGACATTAAACAGGAAGTCCGGAGCTGAGGCGCTCGTGTTTCCAGGAAGTTTTTTTCACAGAGACGGTCAAGTGAAAATAAAAATAAATCTAATCTATGAATACAATAATATCAGATAATGAACTGTCGTGTGTAATGTAAAAATATGTGTATATAATGTTCATTATTTTAATTCCGTATTTACATGGGTGTGTGTGTGTGTGTGTGTTGGGTACGCGCGGAGGTGCACGCCCCCACGAAAGACCAACGACCCAAGTAAACTGAAGGCAAGTTATATTTTTCTTTATTCAAGTACTTACATAGAAATAACAAAACAATTGCATTACAACAAACTGAAGTGCCAAGTAAACAGGGGAGCACATCTCCCCATCACAAGGATATAGTAAAATTCATTTCAATATTCAGCTCATCATAAAAGGACCTTATTATAAGGTAATAAAAACATGAAATAGGCTAAAGACATCCACAACATTTTAAACAAGATCCCTTGTTTTCTATAACAAAAAAGCCAACAGAACAGTTATCCCAGTGTGTGTTTCCAATTGTCTGTCTTGCATTGTTGTTGGGTTTATCCCATTTCACCCAATGTGACTTTTATTTTCATGCATAATAAAGAAATGAGCACCACCCGCAGCGTCAGAGGGTAGCACTTTGGAACATTTCCGTGCACATGCAAACATGAGGATATACTGTAATGAAAGGAAACACAACACAACAGAAAACAGTGAGAATCGACTCCATCTGAACACCAGTGTCACTGTTGAAGACCACAAAATCCCTGAAGCCACCCTGTAGTCCGTAAGATGACGTGGGTAGCCTATAATATCTACACATTATTGAAATCTCTTCAAACGTGAGTTTTGTTTTTTTAATCCTACAAGTATTAACTGTCATGAATGAGCCCAAGCTTACGGCCTTGCCCAAGGCCGACTTCACGGAAACTAAATCAAACAGTTACGCACAAACATTAGTACAAGGCTGCCTTCAGTTGCAAGCAGACGGAGGTCACATTTATGATTTGTTGCTCCTGTTCTCATCATGTATTGTTTTTGATCAGCCAACCCTGCAACCCAGTTTGGCACAAAGATGGCTGCTGATGTTGGCTTAGGTCCAACATGGAGCAAAGGACGAGGATGAGGCAAATTCCAATTTCAGAGCTCTCAGCCGTCCACTTTTAGACAATAGAACACACACACACACACAAAAACATAAAATATGTTTTTTTTTCTTGGAGAGGCATTATTAAGAGGGGGTTGTTTCTGATTTTAACAATTAAGTCATGTATATCTAGAGCATTCACACAATACACAGATTATTGTTTGACGTGGTGCAGCCTTAAATCCATTAAGGGAGTGGTAAATTGTATAAAATTTTACAAAATCTATTTGTTCATTACCAAAAGAAATGTCACAAAACAGAAGTGACACACACAGTGAGACTGATGAAATATTGAGTTTGCAAAGTTGTAATTACATGGCTTCATTTAGACGGGGAAATAGTTTGGTGAAGTCTCCGCCTTACTCTTCATCATCCTTTAACACAAAGCAACATAAACACAGTTCACTCGTAGAAGAGAGCATAACTTTTGGTCAGACACTATCCAGAGTCTATAATGATCAGCATCTAACATCAAATTATTCTACATAAACATTTAAGATAAACACTTTTCTTATCACTGTATATATTCTTTTTGTTCTGACTCCATAAGGCCGTATTTGACAGAATATTATTCATTACTCATTGTGAGATCTAACCTGGCGACTTCTGTCCAGCCCCGCCTAATGTTTGAATAGGGGTCATTCAATTAATATAATTATCTGAGATTTTAATATAAGTAAGGTCTCAGTCTGGGAAAGTAAGATGCATTTCTCATGGGTTTGTTTTGATTTTACAATAATTTCAGTACTGGTCCATTTCTGCAATAGAATGATGTACTTTTATGATACTAAACTATTGATTTACAATTTAATGTTACAGGCTATGTGAACTTTTAAACTATCTCAAAAAGTGCAAGGAGTTCTGTTCATTTAACCACGTAGATGAGCTGAGAAAAGACCCTCTGAGGCCAAATTAATTGGAAAATAAGTGGACACTTGCCAGGAAGCTCGGCAGTGAAAAGTGTTTGTTACAGGAAAGGGAGAGGATGGTCTGTGCACTGTGTTCTCTGTGGCTCTGCTTTTCTGGACCTTCCTTCTGGCCTTTGCATTTGTCAGTCCATTTTGTCTGCTGACCAGTGCGATATTTTATATTTCACTGCTAAGTTAGCAATGTTTATATAAATTCCCTGCCTCGCATAAAGCATATGCGGCTTAATAGTCTGAGACACAAAAGTGCTGTCAATAAAATGGCCAGAGGCGTTAAAAGAAGGAGACGTTTGTGTGGTGCTGAGAAATATTTTAAGAATTCCAATGAATCATAAATTATCCTTTTAGACTGATGGGCTTTTTTTCCTCCAAAATATGTCCGCAATTGATGAATCCACCAATATGTTTGATGGCTTGACGTGACAGACGTTAACACGTACTCATATGTAATATATATATATATATATATATATATTACCCATGATGATTTCTAAGTGCAATAAATTCATTGAACCGGATCATTTACCAAATTAGTATGTCAGTTATAATGCATTTGCTTTAAAGAGCCATAATACATTTCTATCAAATGTGGTTCTCCAGCTATTTTTCCATATTATCTTAATCTATCATAATGCATATAATATACCAAAGGATCCAAATGAACAGAAATGAGCCACTACAAAATGTTTCACTTAAAGATAACACAGGTAGTTCTTTCTACCAGCACAAAGATAAGTAAAGAGTCAAGAGTGTGAAGATTATTTGTATTGCCCCAGTCCGGCACATCTACCAGGATCATCTATTTGAGAACAAACTGTGTTTTTCATACAGTGGGGAATATGTGCTAATTGAGATAACAGATAGCTATAATGGAGATACACAAAATGTAAAAAAAAAAACAATTTGTCATTTATTCAGAGAACACATTAGTGCTTCTTAAACCAGTCTCCACTTTAAAGCATACAGATAGTGCAAATGCTATTATTCTTTTATTTTTGAAATGGAAGATAGCACACCATATTGGCACTACTGTAGCCGGTGCTCCGTAGATTGTTGCGATGACCTATGACAACAAAATATTCTGTATTATAACTACATTACTAAAAGCTTTAAGACATATTCTGCACAAGCATTCAGTCAATTGAAAGTTCTTGTTTATGCAGACATTCATATTTACATAGTGTGCATGAAGGCATGCACATATTTGCACAATTTAATACTGAATTATGGTGCATTTGAGTACAAAAGTGAAACTTCTACTACTGTAGCTACCTGCATACATATTTGTATACTGTACAAAAACAACAACAACATCTTACAGCTCAGTCTCTCTCTCTCTATTAGAAAAGATGTAAACATAGATTTGGAAATTTTTATTTTTCTCTTACCATATGCTGCTCATCTTTTGGTGGCTTAAACCAAGTCTTTTTACACCATGAAGCACAGAGAAGGGGCCTCAGTCATCTTTATCCTTACTCATCTTTTCTTTCATATACTGCTGGTTTGCAAGCCCGTGCTCCTTATTTAAGCCTGTCTAAATGTGCTCTTAGTTAATTTGATTTACGGGTTGGTGACTATGTTGCATATAATTGCAGAACTCAAGAAAACTGAAACATGAACTGTATTGGTGTGCTTTTAAAAAAATGAAAGGCGACAGAAATTATATCTGGTAACATCACATAAAGCCACCATTTAAAAAAAAGGCAACAAAAATACACAGTGTCTCACAGTGACTATGAATAAATAAGTATTGGCAAAGGCATCGATTGCTGCAGGCGTGTTTTCTAAGTACAGGTAACAGGACAAGACATAGGTTTGCTTTGTGTGACCTGGTCAGACGTTATCTGGATTTGACCAATTGTTCAGATGATTCTAAATCTGGTTTGTGGTGAATGAATCGGATGTCTCTGTAACGCCACATTTGTGCTTAAGCTGATACCACTGTCGTGTTTGGCAAATGTCAGGCACGATAATAACAACAAGGTTGGCTGCATCACCACAATACATTTGGCACATTCTTTTGAGAAAACAACATTCAAATAGAAAATAAAAACACTACACCTTAACAGCAACGACAAAAACACAAAAAAAACAACAAAACAAAAAGACAGTCAAGTGCCACTAATAAGGTATCCATGACGCAAATATAACCAATTGCACTTTTAAACAGCCTAATAAAATTAATGCATACATCCAAGACAACCTTTAATTGAGCTCCATTATAAATTTGTCTGTTCGACCCCTGTCATATAGATTCTGGCTTCCCTCCAATTTAGAAAATTTCTGTAAAATTTACAAAAGCGTATCCTCTCCAAAACCTATAGATACACAGTGGCATTTTGGACAGAATGTGCCAAGGTGCCCTTCTTTGTGTTGGCACTGTGTTACAGTAGCTGAGGCTGTGAGTTGTTTGAAAGAGAAGGGCATAGCAGCCGTTCCCCTCTGACTTAAACTAAAGGCATCCATCTCAAAACAGAAGGAACTGAAATGGGGTGTAAAAGAGAGGAAAAGAGTCACCTATTTATCTCATAGTGGACGGGATCCCTTCTTCATAAGTCTCTTTATGGTGTGTGATGAGGGTCCAGTCCAAGCGTACATAGTGACGGTCATGATGTTCCCACTGTTGGACCCCCACAGGAGCTGGGCGGTGAGCTGTGGCTCCCAGCTGCCCCACTGCTCTTGTCAGCTGGCTTCTTGTCCTTCTGTTTCAGGTGAACCTTTGCATGTCTCTTACGCTCGTCACTTCTGGCAAACTTGCGTCCACAGAACTCACAGGAGAAGGGTTTCTCGCCCGTGTGTGTGCGGATGTGTGTGGTCAGATGGTCACTCCGGCTGAAGGAGCGCATGCATATTCGGCACTGGAAGGGTTTGTGACCTGTGTGGATGCGGAGGTGACGTGTGAGCTCGTCTGAGCGTGAGAAGCGTCTGTCACAGTTCTCTGCGGGACAGGCGTGCGGCCGTTCGTGGACGGGCGTTTTGCTGGGACGGTTGGGGTACTTCCTTGGTCGGATGGGTTTGAGGGTGAGAGTCTGGGGCGGAGGGTGGTGCTGAGGCGGGTGCTGCTGCCCGCCGATGAAACCTGGGTGAATTTGCTTGTCTTTGAACGCTCTAATGGTCTCCAGGGGTGTGATGGGTGGGGGGTTGACTCGGATGGGGTCCATGGTCTGGAAGGGCTTGTGCTCCATCACGCCAACCTCCCCCTGATGGTGGAAAAGGTTGTAGTCAGGGATCATGGAGAAAAGGCTGCCATCCATGGAGGCTTTGGAGGTTGAGTGATAGTCATTGCCAGGGTAGGCTAGAGCCGTGCTGGTGGCAGGGCTGTGGTGAAAGGAGACCTGATCCTGGTACAGATCACTGCAGGTGGAATAGGCAGGCAGTGGCGGACCATATACCTGCTCCATATCTGACGTCTGTCCGCCCATGCTGGCTGCGGAGGATGATGTCTGCGTCGTTACTGTGCCGGGTGATGGAGAAACACCTAGGATCCCTGCACTGACAAGACTGATGATGTTGTTATCAGAGCACCAGCCTGAACCCCCAATGCCACCTGAAGGAGGGGTGTCAAAGGCAAACTTCCCCAGATAGGTGACAGTCTGCCCGCTGCGGTTGGACTGGAAGCCAGATCCATACTGAATCTCTGAGCTTGCCTTCTCGCTCCCCATGCCCAGATCCATGATGTTATCTAGGTAGAAGGAAATAAAAACACAGAACGTGAATAAATCACTCCACGTGACTGCTCACACATGACTATGACATGCAATCATTTGAGGAGAAAAAGCCGGTCAAAGCGATAATGTGGCACAAAAAAAAAAAGTCTAGAAGATTTACTCTCTCAGGCTGTGTGAACTTAAGGTGACACTCCTTAGTTTGTCCAAAATTCAGCTTTTCTGCATGTCTCTGTAATGAGCAACAAAAGTCGAAAAATAGAAGAAGTCCCATACAGTTCAGGAAATGTGAGCGCTGTCAGACCTGTAAGTTAAGTGACTGACTGCTGCATCTGAGAGAGTGGTGTGTCTCTCTCTCTCTCAGATCCCACAAGCTCTCATAAATCAAGACCTAAACACCCCCTTTGATCCAGTCATTGTGTCCCTCAGGAGGACAGCCAAACTGAATGGCAAGATTTGATTTCTGCACAGCAGGGAGAATTGTAAGGCAGGCGCCACATCTTACACGCTCAAGGACTCAAAACACATTTGCAACAAAGAACATCTGGGAGAAAAATTGGGGTGTTTCCCTTTCAATTTGACCAGATTTCCTTCATATTTTATTTATCTCACACTTACACTCCAAATGCACACATGTAACTTATTCCAAAGATGCCATGTAATACCCATGAAAATGCAGATGTGCTCGATGGGGCTGCATTTGTGTGCTGATCAGGTTCGAAAGATTAAAATTTGAGGAAGAATTCTTTGTTTAGCAAAAGTTAAAATGGACGTTGTTCATTTGCAAGGAATCACATTCAGGGGTGCTTATTTGTTCACTCCCAGTAATTACCGCCTGCTGGAATTTGGCTGAAGGCAAATTATAATGAAACAAAAACGATGTGCATTGCTCAATATCATTTAACACATGAGATTCATAGGAAAATTTACATTTTTTTATTTGACATTTAAAAAAACAAGGCTCCATTCATATTAATAAAGCTGTAAGCCATCAGTGTTTTTAAGGTATTTTGAGTGATTTTTAAACAGAATGAGGGTCACAAAATAGAGTCATCACTCTTTTCTTGTAGGTCAGAAATGAAGACCACAGCACACACCTGACCCACCTGTAAAAATCACAGCATGTGCACACTTCGTATTTGCCCAAAAATAGCATACGAGAAAAAATATATATAATAAATAAATACATTAAAACTCATTCTATAGTTTATAATTTGAATTCCATGTGAGACATATTTAAAAGAGCAACACACACGTTAATATGTAACATTTTTCCCTATTTAGTTTCGTTCATTTTTTCCCTCCCGTCTGAAATCACATAGAATATATTTGCTTTATATACGAATTTAATATGCCACATATATGTCATGGACTTAAAGTCGACTGTATTTAATTCACACGATAAAAGCATATTATTTGTAACACCTGGTGTTTGGACAATTGAGACGCACACTACTCAGATAAATTAAAGGGGTTAATTCAGAATTAATGTGAGACTATGGTGATGTTTTAATTTAAGGAAGAAAAGTTCAGGAAAGCAGATTGTTGGGCGCTCTTCTCAGACACATTAACAGACTAGAGATTTTGTATTTTTCGTGCAACACTGACCCATCACCTCAAGAGGTGAAGCTGTACAATGAGCGATTGATTTAACGTCAATCTTCGACTCATTATAAAGCAAGCGGCTGCATTAAGCGCAAATATACGTGTTAATCTTGACTTAGCAGTAAATCAATCAGTCTTCGGCCTCGTAGTTTAGTTTTGAATATAAGATGGTTCACGGGCCTGGTGTTTTAAACGTGGTTTAGAAAGATTGAGAGCAGTCACACACGCCTACTAATACCTAATCTGATACAGAGTTAAAAGAGTCGTGAATGAAAGTCCTTGTCTGAAGTAGTTGGCCCTTGTTTGCAGGTGGATGTAGGATTGATAAATGAGTGGTGTTTGTAGTTTGACCACTAAAAGAACCACGTTTACAGGTTTCCATTTCAGTCAGGAGCTGAGCGCGTTGTCAGCGGACTTTGCGTAAAACAGCCTCTCTTTTTTTTCACAGACACTCTTATCAGGACATTTCCTCAAACACGCCTCAGCTTAGGAGAATTAAAATCACCACGCGTACATAAATGTAATATCACAGCCGATTGTTTTTTCTTAAAGTTCTGATGTGAGTGTGTGTGAGTACAGGCTGCAGTTTTCACGTTCTGGAAATTTGACATTTCGGTTACGCGGACAATGGCAATAAATCAATAAAAAGAAAACACAAATGAAACGATCACTTTGACACTTGGTCACTTCATTGTGTGCTTAATGTACAATGAATAGTGTTACACCTGAGTGTAAGCTACGGGAGTGTGCCTTTACGCGCAACAGACGGAGCGCAAACAGGTGCTCCAAGCCCGGAGACAACTGTTGCCGTTCTCGCACATCGCACTTTGAACCACTTTCATTAAAAACACACACACACAAAAGTAGATGAAAATCTTACCTGTGTTCATCTGTGAGTAGTGGTTTATAGATTCCGTACTGGTGAAAATATTCATAGACGTCGGGATGTCCTCTTCTGGGTAGAGACTGTCAGGGATCGTGTTTATTAAACTGCTCATGGTAAGAGGGATCTTGTCCGCTAGTTTCCCTGTCATAGCAGTTATATTCAGTCCGACATTTATAGAGGACAACGCGCAGGTATCCAGGCAGTCACACAAAAAAAAATCACCGGGTGTTCTCGAAGTGGAAAACACAGGTGTGGATCGGGCGTGAAGAAAGGAGAGCAGGGATGGATCCTGTTGCTGTAGCTATCCAAGTATCCCGCGGAGGATGAGCAGCGCCGGTTATCTCCCCCTGTGTGATCACAGCCTATTGTTGTTATTAATCTGATCACTGTGGAAGCTGATGGGCTGCTTGTGGGGGAATTTGAAGTCTGTGAATCAATGGAGGAGGTGGTGGTGTTGGTTGCACAAGAGCGGCTCTACTTGCTCTATTGGAGCTGGATAGGGGACTCCAGTCAGCCCGTATTAAATAGGGGGATGGAACATTTGTGTGACGTAGATGACCATATATGGACATGGGCGCCCAGCACTAGGCGCTCTGCGCGTCAGTCGGTGGAAACTACAGTGGCAAAAGGCTCCGATAGATAGATAACTGAAAAGTTACTAAATCTACATGTCGCCTTCATCTCCGATCTTCCTCGGGATCTTTTCTGTTCCTGTCCGGTTGGAAAACATAACAGTGATGCAGCAGCCTGATATATTTTTCTAAGTCTTTATGGTGCTTTTAAAGTAAGACTATCAGACACACAGCGAGGTAGTTATGCATCTCTGTCTCTCTCAATGTGTTGAGTAAAATAGTTTGTTGGCAGTACAGGGGCTGTCACTCATAAAAGACTAGTTAAAGTCATAAGTCAGGACTATACCTGCTGGTAATTGATACTCGACAATACTTCCCAGATACTGTTTTTTTAGGCCTGTATTTCTGTATTTTTTTTCACCAAATAAGCTTTAACATAGTAGTGTTAGTGTTGCACCCACTCTGTGTTACAGAAGACTGCTCCTAGCAGCATGACTGTCGTACAAAGGCAGTATTTGACGGAGTTAATCGTTTGTAAATATTGCAAAGGCTTAGTAAATCTACAGACTTGCTTTGACTTGGAGCCCAAGTGACCGCTTAAGTGGAAACTCCAAATAAGGCAGTGTCCGGCCCCGCCCCTTTCGTGTCTGTATTTGGACATGGGAGTTCCGGGTGAAGCAGTAGTGGAAAAGTGATCGGAAGTCACAGACGTTTAAAGAGATGACAGTGGACAAAGCGTCATGGTTCGCTTTTTACCAACTTGTGAAAAAAAATACCTACAGTGGGTACCATAATGGTTCAAAAATATCTCCTGTAATATGGTTCGTGAGATAAAAAGCTTAAAAAAAGAAAAACTTTAGGGGGCTTTTAATAATTGCACATTTCACCATTACACCATGGCTAAGAACGTGTGCACTCCTAAATTAAAAGTTTTCCTATATTTTGTATGAACTTGATCTGTATTCAAAAAACAAAACAAATAAAACTATAAAACATGTAGGCCATTGCACATTTCTCAGAAAATACTGAATGAAATGTCAGTGCTTGAATATTCAGACCCGAGAAATTAATAGTACCTCAATGAACCAGAAGTGTAAACAGAGTGTGTGGGAGAATTAGTCTGAATCATGCTCGGTGTTTAGGGGGCTTACTCAAACACAGCAGCCAGTGATCCTGTGTGTCTCTTTTTCGCAGGCAAGCCCTCCATGTGCTTGTCTGTGAGTGTTTCACGTGTGTCTGTCATAGTAGTGGGCCGAGCAGAGTCCTCTCAGGATGTCCAGTACCTGGCCTTGTACCATCAACCAGCAAAATAAACATTGTAAATCCTAATAGACTTCATTCAACATGCTTCTCATCGACCAAAGATAGATTTTCTATTTTGGCCTCATCAGTTACCTCACACTGACTCATTCCCTAAACACATTTTGTACATTAGTCCAGGTCAAAAGGCACCACAAGTTAAAACAAGCCCTTTGTTTTATGCTTATGCTGATCAGAGTTGAAACTAAACAGTTGTAACATGTCTGTCTGCAACAATATTTAAGATTTAAATCTGTTTATTAGCTTTCATATGGTGGGTGTTTGATTTTCAGCTGCACCAGTTAAATCAAAAAGCAAACAGTAACAGAAACACATCAGTAATGTTAAACGGTTAATCTTTCAAATAACTGTATTTAAGTTAATATTCAACTACCTCAACCCACCCCGTCTCTATATGACTCTGCTCTCTCAGACGTATTCCCCTTTCATACCACAAGTACAATAACTTTAAGTGCAATACTTACCTACTGTGTTTTTATAGTTGTACAGAGTGTATATGTTTTGGGTAATATTGTGTTATTTCTCTTTCTGCTCCTTACTACTTAAAATGTTAACCTTTGTTTTTTATATGTATATAAATAAGCTGATTCAGGGAATTTTGCACATGAAATCCAATGTACCTCTACTTTCATGTACCTGTGCAAACGGAGATAGTCTGTTCTATTCTGTTCTCAAGCATATAATTAAGCAAACCAGTGAATGTATTAGAGATAATGTATTGTATTGAATAAATGACAAACAGTATAATGTAATGCAAGTGCACTGACTGCACACTATTCACTTTACACATTAACAGTATTACGTTATATGTTTGTGAAAGTTTCTAGATAAGTTTACATTATAGCGTGTGCTGTTCCTGTTATTATGCCCATCCCATTAGTTTGTGCAGGTTGATGCTAAGGGAAACCCATGGAAAACACTGCCTAACTGTCACACATTCTGGATGCAAACCAATGAGAGAATCCCCTCAGGTGTGGTGGAGGACTTACTGTAGGACACTGTCTTTCCTTGGGGGAAGTGTTTGTGTGGCTCTGTGGTTGGAAAGTTGGCTAGTCCAGCTGGAACACCTACCTGTCGCAGGCTTATTTCCTCGACTGTGAGCTGGGTCACGTGGTGGCAGGCCTGCCGTGTTTATCAATGGCTTGTGGCGTTAGATCTCTTTGACTGCAGTGTCCTGGCTCGTTTGCATACAGGGATTCCATGGAAGCACAGGCTTGTTTTAAAGCACGATGGAAACTGTCCCAGGAGCTGTGGATGCATAGTCAAATTAGTTTAGTGTTTTTCCAAGCTTCATGGGGAAGGCTTACATTTCTGTTCCTTGATGTTAGTGAGGGCACTGGAAACACCAACAGTGTATTTATTATACTTTTAAAGCAAATGTCTTCGCTGTTGTGCTGACTATACAGTGGAATACTAACAACACATGAAAATAAATGTGATTACCAGAACGCTGGTCTGGTCCAACACTGGTGGAGACCTTATATCCCAAAAGCAGCCATTGAGGTGAATATCAGAATTACATTTCACTTTATTAAGCACATAGTATCTGATTTAAATCATTTTTAAGTTAAAATGATCCACTTTTAACAGAACAAGCGTATGAAGAATAAACATTGTCAATTTTCTGAGAAGCAAAATATTAATTTTTATACCATCATCTGTAAGGGCATTTCATTTAGCTTACCATTAAGTCCAGTATTTTGCAGTATTTCCATCTGAAGACCATTAAGCTCGCACTCACAGTAAGAAAGAAAGGTCAGCGCATACTGTATACCTTAGCAAAAATCATTAGAGGTCAAAAGGTGTTTTTCAAAATTTGTTATTGACGAATGTAGACATGGGTTTATAAGTGCCTGAAAACGTGGATATTCATGTGACTCTTGGCATGAGGCAACGCTCAAACCTCCAGGTAGACTGAGCAGCTCTGCAGATAGATTTTCAGGGCCGTGCCAGTCTGTTGAGATCTACAACAAAATAAATACACGCACAAAGTGGCCAGCCGTCCATATTACTGACATGCTGTGACCAAAATGTCACACTCAAATACGCTGTGCCACTGTTGGAAACAAATGATAAACTGCAGGTATTCTCCCGCACTTCTTCAGCAGCAAAGAGACAAGAAGCACAGAGACTCGAGTCATCATGCATATTAGATCACTTAGAGCCGGTTAGGCAATTGATTATACAAATTCCCTTTAATGAATGTAAGTTTGAATACATTAAGAAAGTATTAAATGCCTTTCCCATATCATCAGGGGACGTGAAGAGCTATTTTTTCAGAGAAAGCAATATGCAGTGCAGTGCTGAACTACAGCTGTCAGTTTTTCTTAATCATAATATTTCAACTCCCCTGACATTTGGAGTAAAAATAAACACATTGAAGGAAGCTGAGTGGCAAAGCCCAGCTGTTTTGGCAGGATATCTACAAGATATAAAGGAGGGAAAAAAAATGCACAGTGTATTTGGAAGTACAAATCTTGGCATTTCAGTGGTGTACCGATGGATTCAAGTAGGTGTTTTTTGGAAGAATGCTCTCCCACTTGGCATGCTTCACAATGAGTGTGGAATTATATCCCACTTGCCAATTGTTAAAAATGTGATTTCATAAGTCAAATAAGATGGATGAATCAAGGTCAAGTGCAATATTCCAACTGACGGATACTTAACATTTGTTCAAAAGCAATGGATTCTCAGAATATAGCTGTGTGCGTATGTGCATTGTTTTGGTTGTTTTGTTTGTGGACCCGGCTGCTTTGACTGCTAAGACGGGGAGGCAAACAAAGCAAATGCAGGACAATTTGATCAATGATCTCCCAGAGTTCATAGAGGGGGCACATAGGGGTTTACCAAGGCTGGCTTAACCACCAAAGGAACAAAAACCTCCATTACCTACTCCTGCCTAGCCCACTGATGAGACACCAAATTAGGGTCAATGAAACCACCAAGTAAAGATTGATCATCAGAACTTCAAAGTCATTCATGTAAATCCAGCCTTTTTCAGACATCTGGGGTATTGATACGAGTCACTCCCAGAGGAGAGTTGCTGGTTAGAAACCAATATTCCTCATGGGGGGTACTCTGACCCACCCTCTACAAAGACCAGTCAAGTCTGAAAAGTATCTCATCGTGAAAGGGTTGAAAAGTTTATCCACACCATTCTCTACAGACCTGCCAGGTGAGGCTCTTATGCAACTGTTCAAAAGTTCAACATGGGTTCATTGTCTCAAAGTTACACTCAAGGACAAATTTAGACAGAGCCGTTTAACTTTAGAAAAATCAGTCAAGGACCTGAAAGTAACTCAATGTTTCCAGTTGGGGTGAGAGTGGTCAATGGAAATATGATAAACAATTACACAAACAGCAAGTTCCCTTCACTCAGAGCATGACAGGGCCTGCAGCCCCTCCCCCTGTCCTGTCACTCTGTGGAGTATTTTGGTTGAAGTTCCACTGTGGCATCCGGCTGTGTTGCGGTCTCAGTTTCACCTCCCACTTCCTTTTTTTTGGCCCTGACGTGTTTCCGCCCCTGAATTAGAATCAGCTCTTTCCACACTGAGCTGTGATATCAGGCCGTCTTCCTTCTCTTGTCGACAGTGTTCGGAAACTAATAAGAAATCCCCCAGCGAAGTCGAACTCTATCTCCCAAATCCTTCACGTCGGACCACGTGACACAGATACAGGGCAACATCAAAACCTAGCGGTTGGTGTAACACAAAGAGGAAATGTCTCTCTAACCCAATGATAAGATAGAGGCAAAAAGGGGCAGACTTTTGCAAGCTTTGAAGAATTTGTGCTGTTTATTTCAGAGAAAGAAGGTAAACAGTAAAAGTGGTAAGATAACATTTTAAATCTGATTACATATATTTTACAAACAGATCCTTCTTCCTTATGAGGCATATGAGCATCCCTCAGTCTTTGTAGTTTTGGGTGAGAAACTGCAGTTGGGCCACAGGCTCACCCAGAGCAAACCTTGTGATGAAAGCCTGAAGATCCCATTTACCTGTGGGAGCAGGACGACACACAAACACAGATACTTATCACTTTTTACAGATTTATGCAGGGGAAGTGTGCTAAAAGTCAATGTTTGTTTTCAGTTGGATACAAGAGTGTTTTTTTGTTTGTTTTTTTCAGATAGATTAAAATAACATAAATCCCACAAGTTTACCGGACATATTTTAGCACTGTCCTAAATAAATGTGGTAGATTCGGAGAGCAGTCTCTGGTGCATTACCAGAGCATTTCTTATGACCGCTTGGTCTGTGTTTAAGGGATCTGAGGCCTAACTGAGCAGCACATGGCTCTGGGATGTGAGTCACTGAGAACAGCACTGCTGAAAATAAAACATGTTGCTGTAATGATGGAGGTGGGAACGCAAGGACGTATTGGCAAGAAGATATGATTCAATCGCCTGGACTGTTTTTTCTTCCCTCCCCTTTTAAACAAACACCAGACGGCCATCCGGCTGGTATGACAATATCACTTCTTAGATTTTGACAACCACTGAATCCCTGCAGCTTCCCCTCCCTTTACAAAAAAAAAAGACAACTTCACCATTATCATTCCAAGGAAAGAAACCCTGCATGCTTTAAACTTGCAAATTTCAATATATCCTAGAAAGAAAGAGTGTCTGTGTGCATCTTCATATGTTTGTAAGACAATGCTTTGCCGCTTTGCCGCTTTGCTCTGTAATCCAGGGAATCACTGACATTCTGGTATTTCCGTATGTGGAGTAATTACATTAACAGCTGCTTGAGAATCGCATTGGAAAGTCAATCTTTTGAAAAGAAAGCCAACTATTGAAATGGTCCAATTCTGTGGAGAGAATGGACTCGCTGTCAGGGGTCAAATCTGACAATGCCTGGCTAGGAAAATTACTGCTTCTGACCTCTTAATGCAGCTGCTTTACACTCTGGCTGTTTTTGCCATCAGTAAGCTACATTTTGCATCCTCCGCACCTCTGAGAAGATATGGGAGCAGAAATGCACTATGCAAGTGTCATGCACATCATCCACATCATCCACATTCACCTCCAATCAATGAAAAACGTAGACGAAGCATTCACTTACATTTTCAGACAAATCCTAATCACAATTGTTATTTTCAGACTTTTTTCTTTGATATAATATCGAATTAATGTTATAAAATTTCAAAGCAGTTTAAAAATAAAAATGACCCTCAAATTACTACTGAACTATTTCCTGATCCTCCCTCCATGTTTAGTTTATGAGTCTGATACAGCAGTGTGTCTGGCTTTGCCTTGAGTTCAGGTCAAGTTCTGAGCTCAGCTGGGGAAGATGATGAATAATAACTGGGAGATGAGCAGATGAGTACCCGAATCTAGCCAGGTCCTATCTTTGCGAATGAAGATTGCCGGCAGAAAGGCTTCCAATAATCGAGTGAGGGCAATGGAGTCAAGTGACCTGTCTGTATGATAGGGCACGGCCTCAGTGGCCCCTCTGGCCTGTGCTTCGGCGGCAAATAATGCACCGCCTCTGCAGATCTCCAAACTCCCCTCAATGTCCAGAACAAGGTCTTTCACCCCTTCGAGGTACCACTTTAACGAAAGCTGAGGGGTGAGGCAGCAAGGGGACAAACTTTACTCTGAATATAAGGATATAGTTGACGAGTCATGTGACAGATCTGACTCTTTTGACGGTCACGCAAAAACCCTCATGCTTTCTCTTTCCCTTTTTATGCAGAAGTCATATCTAGTGTATCGGGCAACATTTCATCTAATGGGGAACGCCATACTGAAGATCATTCTATTGTAGAATAACGATCAAACAGAGTCAAAATCAGGCGCTGCTTTGTAAGGCTTTGCACACATAATCCCGTCTAAAGCTGTGCAATAATTGGGCGCGATCCAAAATGAGGCAAATTCACAATATCTGGAGCTATCGGATTGGCTGGTACCCTGCAAATACCTAGACTTACAAGTGACCTTAAAATAGGCTGGTGTCTGTTTGTAGTGCAGAGACATGTTTCCGCCTCTCCCATCTGCCTGCTCATGGAAAGGACAGATAGTGTGGAACCTGAGGGCGATGTTAAAGTCTTCCTGCCTCTCCTTTTGTTTCCACCTTGCTTCTCTGTCTGGGTATGGCAGGAAGATCAGGACCGCTGTGAGGTGACACAGAACTGCTACATTTAGGGGTGTGGGCGGCGTCCCTGTTAAACCTCTTAGAGCGCCTCAGAAAATACTCAAAATCAAGTGATCCTGTTCATTGCAGCAGAGTCAGAGGAGCCATATCAGGGTAGCTGCTTCACATTAGATTCAAAGTAATAATAAAAACTATATCATGAGGAGACTATTCTTCGTGGCTTTTGGAGGTCAAGGGTCAGCCACAGAACAGCGTTGTGTCTCGCTCAGAGATGCTCCAACAGGACAGATCCTGCTTTGGATAGATCAAGGTCGGGTGCTGAGGAACAGATAGTCCCCCTGCTGTTGACCTCGGCTCACAGGCCACTGTCAACAAGCAACGTAGCATATTCAGTCTTAGAAGGATATGTCACGTGCTGAATCAGTTTAGCTCGGTATGCTAATGTGTCACATTTGTCCTTCAGTTAGCAGCGCTCGTCCTGATCAATTACAAACACATGTAGCATCTCAAGAAGGACAAATAACTCCAACGCTGTACTACAAATAAATAAAACAGAGAAAAAAGCAGCATTTCATCATACCAGAAACCAGCATTTGTTTGATAAATGATGCTAACGAGTGATCAGAATAGCTGGTTCAGTTAATCAACCAGTAGCACAATTATTTTGATTATGAGCTGCTGCGTGACATCCTTAAAGAAACACAATAAACCATCACCACTGAGAAGGAACTATGGAATATTTATTATCTATGTGGTATTTCCCACAATCAGCTTTGCTTCAAGTATTGATTTCAGCTGGATATAATTAATCCTTTAAAGCTATTTATGGATGAGAGAAGTTAAGGAAAAATACAGAAACTTTTAGCCTGAACCTATCGAGTCTCTATAAAAACACAACAACACATGCATGCACACACACGCGTGCACACACATACACGCAGCCAGCCAAATTTCAAAACGTCAAAGTGTTCCTTTAAGGCAGCCGACTCCTGGCTGAAACTCAGGCCTGCTGTAGCAACCAAATCCTGGCTCTCTTGACTCCACGCAGCTCTGATTAATGGTAGAGGCTGTGGGTGGGTGGTAGACATGGATCTGCCCATTACCACACTGCAACATTGCAAATGGCTTCAATTACTGTGGAGTGTGCTGAGCTGGCAGTAGGGGCTCTAGGAGCCAAGATGAGCAACGTGTACGATCCAGCAGCTAACTCTGCTGTGATCCATTCATTCACACATGATCGCCACATACATCCTTCCCCTTGCAATGTAGCACAGGAAACAAAAATTAACAGTATAATGGCCAAAAAATATGATTGTGATCGAGCTTCAGCCAATATTTCTGATCTGGTTCGTGTTGTGCTCATCACAGTTTGTGCTTCTGAGCAATCTACAGTAGCTGCTGAGGATCAAGGCAGGAGACAGAGGGTAGGATGTGTGAACAGTGTATGTGCAAACTAACGTGTAGGCTGAAACAACACTAGATGGCCTCTGTCAAGGCCTCAGGGTTTCCCTCCCGGCTTTGTAACACTGTTTCCCTTGACAAACTGACTCGTCGGCACTAAACAGTAGCAGGACATATTAGGGGCTTGCCAAGTGGCTGACAAGTATCACGAGGGCCTGAGCGCCCACGCCTGCCCCCCCACCCTGGCACAGGGGCAGCCTCCAGTCAGGGACAGCCTTCCTGAGCCAGAGCAATGGGGATTCCCTATGATCACGCCCCTGTGCCCGGTGCCAAGATCGCAGCCCCCCTGTAGATCCTTGTGTAACAAACCAGCTGTCTCCATCAGTTCACTGACCCACATTCATAACCTTAACACAGGAGGCACAGCAGACTCCCACAGTTCCTCACAACAGCCCTGCTCCACCTCTAATTGTTCACCCTCTTTATTACTTAAGTGATGGTCAGAGATGAAAAGAAAAAAGACAACAAATTTGCGATAAAATTGAGTCAATGACTGGGCTACTGGAAGTGGAAAACGATCATTAGGAGTCTTCCACCCACGACTAAATGCTCTCCCTTTGCAAATCACATCAATTAATGTCATGGGCTATGATAAATGCTCTCTGTGTCATACCACATGGAGGGAGGACAGACGCTAATAAGTGAACATACTTAACGGAGGAGGTGGGGAGACATGGGATTCCCTCTGTTCCTCTTGCCTGTGCAGGAATACCGTGCTCACAGCCAAGTGGAGGCCAACAATATTAAAAATAGTGCAGCAGGTACAGCACTTAATTCAGCCAAACCACAAACAACAACGATAAAATCAAACACCAGATTTTTACTCTTTGTTTGTTATGCAGCATCTATTTCCATTAAGACAGTTATTCTCCCCAGAACTGACCCATCAAGTGAAACATTTGATTATCCAAAAGCGATTTTTTTTAATTTCATTTCCCTTGAATAGAGAGAACAGTTTAAAGGAGAGAGGAAGTGATACAACCGGAGTTAAACTCATCCAGTTGATTAAGGATGGGTGGATCTACTCATTTTAATTGCCTCATAATGTGGGGGCAACAACTGTTTTGGAGAGAGTCACAGAAAATGAGTGTGCTTCAGTTTATTTTGCACAAAAATGTATTAAAATATTCAAAATAGCAAGCTATTATTCATGCTATAGTTTCTTCAGCTTAACAAGCAGTGACATAGTGAATAACCTAACAGTGTGATAACAGTTCATCTGAGCATCCCCAAATGTGAGTTGGATACGTCAAATACAACATCTCTTCTGACATTTCTTTTCAAGAGGTTTCAACATCAAACAGAGCTCAGTCTAATGTGCCTGAGTTGTTTGCTGACAAAGCCGTCAAAACTCCAAACATCAGAGACTGGCAGCTCCACTCATTCAGGGCCGCAGCTCTTGAAGTCTAAGACCGCCCTGATCTCCCCTCAAATCACTTGCTGTGACCCAAGTAGAACCGACAGACAGACACGCCTCCTTTGAGGTGCTGTGCTCTGCACCCAAGCGCTGTTTTGCCCACCTTCCCACAGACTTCAGGGGATGGAAAAGTAAGAAAACCCAAAGTATAAACAAAACAAAAACTCTGCAAGACAAAGAAGACTGACTTCTGAGGCTGACACACACACAAATATATGATAACCATAAATATCAACAGGAATCAACTAAACCGGCTGTACACGTGCACTGATATGGGCAATGAGACGTGGCCAGGCACACTTGTGCAGGTGTGCGTGGGAGCCAATAATACTTGTCTTGACCCTGCAGGCAGTAACACTGCAGCAGACTCACTCACTAACCTCATTAACATTTTCCTTGTTAAGTTCAAGCACTTAGAGAAAATTATCTACCTAAAGCAAATGCTTCGAATAAAACATCATAATTGTAAATTATGCAATATGACATATATCCAGATGAAACAAAGACTCAAAGTCAAACCTTGAACTAAAGATTATGGAGCTATTTCTAATAATAAGTCAGAGACCGATGCATTGGGTCAAATCTAAACACAAAATCTGTAACCACAAACTCCTATAAGGTGTTTAATTGAGGGGAAAACGTTGAGTTGCAGTGCCAGGCAGTACTCTTTGTGTTGCTGACTCAACGACTAAGTGTTGGCAGTATCGTTGACCACTGTTAGTACATGATAGATGATGCTGCAGTGACCAGCAGTGTTGCAAACCGAAGACGCTGGTGAGTGGAGTCATTACCGCGAGACGACTTCTCCCGCTGGCTGAGTGACACTGGGGCATCTGGGGGCTGCTCGAACAACATGAACTGGTAGCGGTGTAAACCTGTCTTCTGTGGCGGAGTTGGTGGATAGTACTCTGTATGGATAAAAAAAAACAAATCATCAGAATCACGTGAGCTCAGTGTGCTGGCTGATATTATGGCATACACTATACAACTGTCACTGTGATAAAACCAAAACAAAACATAGGATAAATATTTTTTTATCTTTTTATTTATATTACAATAAACCAGTGGTGGTTTTAGATCTGTAAGGTGTGTAAGCAGGAATTTCTTCTGTCACACTGGACTGGACATATCTCTAATCATCACCAACAATCCAAGACATACAAAACATACACAACTTCACAGTGGACAGTATTAGTACTGTTGAACCTATTAACTCCCTTAAAATGTAAAATATTAGGTAGAATCTAGTAGGAAAAAAAGCAACCAAGGTGCAAAATACAAAATACAAATACAAACAGCGATGATAAAAGAAATACTTACCAATCCTGCAACAGTCCAAACCAACAAATAAATTGATATGTAATTGAAAACTCATTCTCACCAGTGAGGGTCTTTCCTTTTATTTGTCCTTTCTTGAGTGGATTGCCCTGGAAATTCAGAAATACAGTACGTCAGGACAATCACAAAGGACAGTGAGTTAAGTTTTAGGCCAAATTCAGCAGCAACTGATTAAAATGGTCACAAAACAATATAACCAACAACAACAATGACGAGGATGACACAAAGAGCCATTACATTGCTAGACCGACACCATGCTGCCACTGTCCTCTTAGTTTTGTGTTGCCTCTGCACGCGTTTAGTGGTCAGTGATCATAATCAAAGAGAGACAGGACAGTCGTCTACATTCTCAAGGACATTTTATCAGCTAATTGAGCAAGAGCTATTACTGAGTATAGATTCAATAAACACTGGAATGTAGATGACTGGGGAAAAGAAAATGACTTGTTAAGTCAAACATATATATATATATTGTTAAGTTAAACATATTAATATCAAGAGACAAGAGACAATTCCCAGACAAAAGACAGTTCCCGGGCAAATTAAACTGCTGGGAGGATTTCCAGTTTCCCATATTATTAATTGTATATTAACTTCCTGTTGCCTAGAAACAGACATCATGTAACCCGACGGAAAGCGCAGATATTTTTCATAAGTATCGTCTGCTGTATATTTGTCAGGTTAAACTCCCTCATCCCCAGGAAGCACACAGCAAATTGCACACAGGCATGTTTGTTTAATACACTTGGCTATTTACGGCAAGGCGGCTGCGTCCTTGAGTGGGAGGAAAAAAGACTAAATATGTTGTCTGTGAAATGGCCCAAAACCCACTTGAGGTAAGCATGGAAGTCCCCATCACAGACATAGAGTATGTGCTCTCAGCACCTACGTGTTTCTGTCCTCCTTTCTCCACACACAGGCTCCCCCCACAGGGTGACAGAGGTACTGTGTTACTAGACAGCAAACGGGGGCAGAAGACAAGTGGAACGAGGGACTTTTTTCCTCCTCACCTCTGACCTTTAAGCATAAAATTACAGTTTGTTTAAAGATAGAAGCAAAAGAAACGCAGGCTGAGAAGGACAGAAGATATTAGCTCTGTTTCCAAATCAGAGAATAGAACAAACAGCATATTTCTTATAATATATTGTATGATCTTTTTTTTTTTTTTAAGTGAACAGACACATTGCACAGTAGGAAAGACATCTTGATCCCCCTAATTCAGTAACCCAATTAATGTCTTTAAATACCTTATGTACAAGGAAAGATGTATTTTGATTTCCAGTGAATACAAATGTATTTTTTATTTTTATTTTTTTTAATACTGCGACTGTACCCTGGCAGCTGATGAAATGTTGTTCTGGGATGATCATGGTACATATAGTGGTGCCAAGTAAAATGATAAAATGCCAAAATGACTGCGATGCACCTATAACTATGTAATAATGCATTTATTAATATCAGTTTTATCCTTTAGTGAGCATAAAAGTAGCAAGTAAAAAAACCTGTTCTTCACTGTGCTTCATCCTTTCTGTCTTGTAACTGCTCTTTAGGACGTTTAGCAGCAAGTATTAGACTGTTTACACCGACTGATAAAATTCAGAAGATTAGTTTCAGCTGTGGGTATCTTCATCCACAGATCAGTGAGAAAACATGCTTTATTTAGAAATAGCAAGAGTCCTGCAGCCTGCAGGATCCAAACCCATTGCCATAGCAACAGGTAGTCAACATTTGAGCGTGCAACATTTTCCCACATCTTAATGCTCGGTCCTCGCTCATTCTCCACGGCACCCCTTGCCCTATTAATTTCATTATAATACATTGAGTACAAACAGCAGCAAAATGAATACAATATTGAAACCCAGCCAAATAATAACAGACAAGTCATTGTAATGCAGAACTTACATACCGACGCATATTCACAAAAAACGTTTAGTGCTTATGGTGGTTTATGTATTCCAGAGAAGAGCTGGTATCACAGTAGTGGTGACAGGGCAGCGCAGCGTTGAGGTCGGTGACTCTTAATGTTCACTGAAGACTGATGGACTCACTCACACTAATCTACAGGACATTCTCACATGGTGGGCGGCCTCCCTCTGGGACCTTGCCGTGGGGGTGTGACACAGAGTGTGAAGAGTTCTGACCACTAAATGATTGACAGCCACTTGCTGTGTTAATTGTGTTTATTAAGAAAGGTTCAGCTTAAAGTACAGTTATTAGTATGTGGAGCTTTGTATTTCTACAGTATATAGCAGGAAATAAACTAGATTTTTGACTAACCTAAAATTCCACTATTGCAAATAAGAAATAAGGAGAACTGAAACAATGATTCAAATGAGCCGTCATCATATTTCACCCTAATAAAAATCATTTACTGTGTCTCAATCCAGAATGTTTTTCTTGTAAACTCATCCATAAAAATCTTTTTTGTTTTGTTTTGTTTAGTTGGTCCCACCAATACGCAGGCAAACAAGCAAACCCAGATGACCTTCATCAGTCTAATATGTGGCTTTGGTTTCTCCTCATGAAACTGTACCACATTTAGTATTTTCTGTAGCACAAACAACCAAAATTGAAGGTCATTGTTCCTTAATCCTTCTATATTACTAATGTTACACTGAGCTGGAATGATACTTTGATAACAATGAACAAATGAATACTAGGAAAAAATAATGGAAGTTAACCTAATGGATGTCACGAGAAAAGTATAAAATAGACTAATAATAAATAATATGTTACAGGCATATGAAAGTTTAAATATAGTTAAAAAAATACATGGCTAAGGCTTGAATGAAAGACTAATGTGGAACAAATGTGCTGTCTCCTTGGTACATCTTATAAACTTAATTTTCCTTTGTAATATACATTAGTGTATTAATATTATATATGTGACATATACAAAAAGAATTGGCAATTTCTTCTTGCAACTGTCGCCTTCAGGCTTGCTCTTGGAGTCTCAGACCAGGTTTCAGACCCGATATTGTAAAGTGTGTTGAGACAATTTGTATTGTTATTAACGCTATATAAATAAAACTGAACTGAATCAAATTAACAGTCTAATGTTTATGCCATTCAATATCCATATTCTGTAGTTTTAGATTACATTCCTTGACCTCAAGGCTGAAGATAAAAGTTATGTTAGATGATGCAGGTTCCAGAGAAAACAACATATAAACTCCCAGACGATATCTTGTTCTGCAACAAGTTAGCAGAAGAGCTGCAGGACATTTAAAATGAGTATCTTTACTGGAAAGCTAGAGTAGAAACAGAGTACTTGCAGTTGCTGTGTCAATGTTTCAAGTGCTGGAAAGATGAAAAAGACTAAATGGTTTCATTATCTTTGCAGTTACAGAGGAACACATGGCAACGGTTTCTCTGTAAATATTTTCTCACCTGGACATTACATATTAAGCATATATGTTCAAAAGTGTCAAACCTACATCATATCGTCATTCACTGAACTGAACTGAGTATATAGTTACAGTATTTTGCAACCTAACTTTGTGACCATAACTCACATTTTGGCTTGCTGTGTACACAAGTTGAAGCATTTTATACAGCATTTATACTGATACATGCCTGCTTACAATACAGAAGTATTTATTTGGACAAATGCACTCCACATCACAATTATGAACATTTTCTGCCCGACATTTGATAAAGTGGTATGTTATTTCAGCACTACAAAGTCTGTCCGTGTTTTAATGTAACAATATTAAATTTATTACAGGTCAAATCAAGCCATTTCTTTCACACACTAATTAAATAAACACAGCATGGCATAAATTACCTGGACTGGGTTAATGCAAGAGTTACTCGAGCGTTGTTTAGTAGAACTAAATGTAACTACGCCTTGCATCCTCATGCTAGGGGAATACCCATTCTTGTTGCTGTGATAGTGAATCACACACTGAACAGTGTGGGAGCAGCAGCAACTGACAGAGAGATAAAAACTGGATGCGTCAACACAATTTAAGCTGAAACATAAGTGTGTTTAAATCCTTCAACTGGAGAGAACACTGATATAATACATAAACAATACGGGACTAAGAATGAGCTTAGATAAAACAACAGGAGGAATTATGCCACTTTAACTGGGCAGGCCTAGTTTTTATATATCTCTGAGGCTGACCTCCTTCTTCTCAGTTCACTCTTATGTATCAAAGATACATGTCATTTCAATTAGCATCCCCCAAAATATGGATATGGCACATTTTTTAGCAGCTCTATTTTAAACTAACTTAGACAATAAGTTGTTCAGAAAAATTTGCCACAAAGGAGGATGATCAGTTCAGCTAAATATGGTAAACTGCCTTGATGTCTATCGATACACTCTTCAACAAGAAACATGCCCTCGGATTTTGCCTTGAAAAGACAGAGTCCATGCAAGCTGTTGTAGGGCTGACCCTGACCTCTGAGCTGCCTATGGAGGCCATTTGCAGAGAACAGTACCGTAGATACTAAATGCCGAAATGATGATTAGACACATCATCCATTACTTGTTTTCTACAAGAGTCTTTGGCTTTGTTCATTTTAGGAGCCAGTTAGACAGCACATTTAACTTTATGCGTGTCCAGCTGTGCTGTTCTTGTTGTTCATCGTGGCATAGGTTGCCTTTACTGACTATTTCACGCTCTGACTCAAACAAAGGCAGAAAGGATCCCAAGCAACCTACACATCATGAACAATGAATAATTCTGAAAATCTAGAAAAAGCCACGCGGCAGAGCTTTTTTTTCTGTGGGTCACGGATTATCCTGACACCACCACTGCTCACTGCACAAAATGACGCACAGCCGTAGCTCACCTGGAACACAAACCTTGACCCATAAAATGACTCACAATAACTTAATTTAGTTGTAACAGTATTATTACCATCATTCTTAATTCTTAAACAATTACAGACAACGCATCAGTGGCTATGTACAACTTCATGAATCAATAATCAGTAACTTAAATTATTTGTTGTTGTGGTAATTGTATTATTCATCATTCTGGTACAGAGTTGAACCTCAGGTGTCATCAAAGTGAAATAGCTCCCTGAAAGAAATTAGGCTTAATATTATACATGAACTGCTAATGCCTCTCAACATCGGGGCAGAAGATGAGCAATGTGTTTGTATAATGTAGCTACATAACTTCCACTAGGAATCCTCTGACAAGAGCCAAAAGGTAGGAGTCCGCAAAGAGGTGGTGGGTGGGTGCAGGGGTGCGGTTTCAGCAGGAATACCCACTTGCCCAACAACCCTTCTCCTTCTCTGTGTGGGTGAGTGCTTCCCTTTGTCAGCAAGAGTTACTCATGCACCTCCGTGTATATCCACCACTTCCCCCTCCCTTGCACACCCTGTAAACCCACACCTACGACAATCAGCACCCACGTCCTTCTAATGCAGTTCTGAGAGCATCATTCTCCCTTTTACTTGCAGTCAGGCTAACAGACGGGGAGAGAGAGCATGACAGATGGTGTTCACAGCTCTATTTCTGAGGCTGGACTTGTACCGCCACAGCCACCCCTCCCCCCTCGCCTATTCCACTCAAGCCAAGTGCTTATGACTACCTCCTCATCTTCGTCTCAGTAATCAACCCATTCATTTGCAGGGTTATTGTGAATTAGAAGTCTGTGTCTCATAAGGAACCTCACGTTTTACAGGTTAAATGCTGCTTGTTTTTTCCAAAGAGGAAGAGAGGCATTGTATCACTGTTCAACTAAGGGACTTTGTTATCTTGATAAAGCAAAAAGCACATGGTTTGATAGCTGTTGCTAATGAGTGATTTTACTAGAACCACACACAACACTGTACAGAAAAACAACTTAGCAACTTCCATACTAGGTGAAAACACTTTGTGTCTCACGTTTTTGTTATTGTTCTGTCATGTCCCAACTGTGGACACCCTGGACAGGTTTATCACAATCTATCACATCAAGTTGTCACGTCAAGCTACTCCTACGTGCATAGTTGTCTTTCACAGTATGGTCGGTATCTACAGCAGTGGAGCAGGTGTTGCTTTTGAGTGCAAGTCCAAACTTGAGCAGTGCGTTTGTGTCCAACTCTAGTTGTTAAAGATATGGCTAAAACTCTTCTTACTGGTAACTCTGAGGTTCTCTGCTCTATCTTTCCTTGCTCTCTTACATCTCTGCCCTGAGCAGTGATACTGGATGACTTAGTCATACATTCCTGCTCTTTCTAATAATGCCTCTTGATGACAAGATCCTCAACGAGTGTTCCATTTTGTCAGGGCACAGAGTGGGAAGGCATGGCTATAATTCCAGTTTTCTTGATCTGTGCGGTGCACCAATGCATAGCAAAAACTGACAGCCAGCCAGCAGCTTGTCAGTTTGCCAGAGGTTGTTACTGCGCAATCCTTGCTGAACCTGTCGAGAGGCAAGGCCCCACTCCCTGCTACGGCTATATTCACAGCATGGTTACAGGACAGGGGCCACTCTCAGCTTGTAGAAGGTGAGTGTAATTCACTCACCTTTCTAATTTCATGCCCTGATGGCAACTAAATATTCTGCAGCTTTGCCATATGGTGTCAGTTACAGGTCACTACTGTATCCTGCTGCCATCAAGGAGTGTCATTGCTATGGGGTATGGGTGCCTGGTCTGGTCTAGGTGTGTGGTACATGTATAAATAACATCCACATGAATGCCAGGTCCAAACATTTCCCTGCAGAACACTGTACTGTAACAAGATGGTCAGTATTATTTATGTTTCCTGGCAGTGGTTTTAATGTTGTGGCTGATGCTTGCCTGTGGCTGTCAGAGAGGGTTTTTTCCACTTTCCTGTTATCACTACTGCTTCACAGCTTGTTCCAGTGCATTATCTGTGCAATCTGTGCTGCTGGGGTCTTGCTTGGTAACAGCTGAATACATGGAGTACACTTTTTACGTATGTCTACGTCTACATGTCTATGTCACTGTTTGTATTTTCACATTTCAACCTTTACTCTTTACTGGTCATTAAAGTCGTATTGGAGCTGATACTACTGCTGTTTCCTATTAAAACTGTCTGGATGATTTCGGATTATGGATATGCAGCGTGGCTCCAGTGTATGGCTCTAAGGTATTGCTGGATTCTATTACCATAGACCCTGCTAAAGAGGATGCTTCTTCTTAGCTGTATGCTTCTTTTCAACTTCACTGCAAACCATTCATTCATTTTCTGTAACTGCTTGTCCTCTGGGGCCCGTCATTGGGCGAGAGGCAGGGTACACCCTCACAGGGCTAACACAGACAGACAGACAACCATTCACACTCATACCAATTAACCTAACAAGCATGTCTTTGGACTGTGGGAGGAAACCTAAGTACCCAGAGAGAACCCACAAAGATGCAGGGAGAACATGCAAACTCCACGCAGAAAGGCCCAGTTGGATGATGGATTCGATTCAATGGATTCGAAACCAAAACCTTCTTGCTGTGAGGCATCAGTGCTAACCACCACACGACTGTGGCACCAAGGTACACCATGTTCATATTGTGACACAAGAAGCTAAAAGCTAGTCAGTAAGCTGTGCAGGTCAACTTCAGCTGGGACTGGCTACCTACTGCATCTCTGACATAGCCTGTTAATTTAACAATAAACGACCTAAACAACATGTTGTTGTAAATTAAACTTAATAAATGAGATTAGTTAATAAAAACATACTGGTAAACAAAACAAACAAAAAAAACTTAAAGGTGATCAGCTGAGCAGGGTGTATTGGCCTCAGCAAGGAGGTTGAAAGCCAGTGGGGGAGTAACCTATGATCTGCTTCAGTGCATCAATGAATTAATCCACTTAACAGTAGCTGGACTAATAGCTTCAGTATAGAAACTCATTTGGGTTTACTAATGAACCTAAATCTGAGATGGAAACATAAACAGTCCAGTTAATAAGTGAACTCCAGTCATCACTGAGATCACCTGACACACTCTTGACATACTAAACCTACACTCCTTTGGTCATGCTCATTAGCATTGAGGGATACTATTACTCAACTCACTGGCTTAAGAAGCTAGCCACCAAAACTCATTATCACATCCATCTAGTCAGTCTAATTTGCATACATTACACATAAGCCTTAAGTGGCCGTGCTGGGTCGGCCATCTCATGCTCAGAGAGCAGATTGGGCCTAACAGGGCAGCGTACAGGCCAAAGTGAGACTGTTTTAATAAGCTAATTTCATCCAACCTGGGTGCTGCTGCCCTTACAGTGTGAGTGTTAGTGAGTATGGGTGCTGATGAGTCTGTACTTTAGTAATGTTGAGGGAAGCCCAAGCCTGAGTTCCCAAGGTAACAGTCAGTTTGAGTGGGGGCTGGCTGACTCATTTGAAGGGAATCCTGGAACCTGAACAAGGCTGCCCACTCGCCCCACCCCCAGCTTCATCAGCACAACAAGCAAACAAGGCACTGACATGTCCCCATGTAGGGCTTCCCACTGACGGGGGTGGCACTGGAAAATCCCAGCCTGAGCTTGCCTACAAGTAGCATCAGTAGGCACTCCGCACAAGCACGAGGCCACACCGCTCCATGGCTACAGAGGTTTCTGTCGGCATGACTAGAAATCCGTGGAGATAGATTATAATAGAGATGCGTGCCTACAAATACACCCAGACACGTGTTGGATTGTGATTAACACATCAAGGGACGGGGGAGAAGTAAGGGGGCAGGAGAGGAACTTTAAGCTTATTAAACAGCCAGTGGCACAGAATTAAAACAGTTTTTGAGGTGCGAACAGTGACATGAAATAAATGAGTATCAAAACCTGGTGGGCCTGTGCACAAAGTAGGAGGCGAAAAGGCAGTGCGAGGAAGAGGAGGAGGAGGATGATGGAGGAGTAGATGTAGGTGGACAAGAGAACGAACTCTTTGCCCACACAATTAATCCAATTACTAAGAAATTAAAAGAGATCAACAGGCGTGTAATTGACCGCTTAATTAGTTCAAGGTCAGTCAGTTCTTTTGTCTTTGGAAGGGCGATGGGCCAGGGGGCGTCTAGATTGGTAAGCTTTGGTGAAATATTCTCCAATCTGCAATAATTAATAAACAAACAGTATTTTCACACAGAAGTGGCAAAGTTTCTGGAATAATAATAATAGTTATGTGTGCCATTAATCCACGTTATGTATGTTATTCATAGAGAACAAAGGCAACTCACCATTAAGAATAATCATTTTAGGAGCAGTAAATTCTGGCCATTAAAAAACAAAAAAACCTACATGTAGAGTCAGTCATCCCTGCCGCTAAGAGTAGCCATTTGATTTGATTTTGTCCACAGTTACATCTGTTGATAACTCTCCAGTTCATTCAGTGTCTTTAGTCATTAACAACTGAGAGCTGGTACAAAGGGATTTAAGAGGCAGCATTACTGTTTTGAATCGCTGGATGTTTAATTCTTCTATTATAATTGAGGCAGGAGCGAGACAGAGGTTATGGTAACTGCTGGAAACCTGTCCCACTTCACAGAAAGGTTAATGAACCTTACAAGTCCTATGGGAGATGGAGTATGCTGTTAATTTGACAAACGTGGGAAATAAATGCTTTTATGCTTTTATTGACGGTGACCAATAGCGGCCTTTGCTGGAATGAAAGGTTTTAGTCTTTTAGGTGCTTTGCTATGAGGCAAAACAATAATGTGGAATGCATTTGTTGGAAGAAACTAAGTACATAATTGTTTGAATAGCAATTTCAGGCCAAAAAGCATCTTCATTATTAATTCCTACTTTTGGGGAACATATACTGAGCAGAATGTACAGTAACCTAATTCATGTTATGAAACAGCTGCCTTTATTCTGAATACATTTCTGGGAATGAGGGACTTTTAGAAAAAGCTGTTTTAAAATCTACATATTTCCACATTTCATTTTATGCACCATTGGTCTGGGATTCATTTTAAAAGGGCACCAAGGGTGTAATACACTGACAGCTGGAGAGGATACAACAGTGCATCAGTGTCGGCGCCAACCTGAATTAGTCTGTGGGTTTGATGGAATCATAGCAAAAGGTGGCTATGATGCATCTGATCAGGACAGAGGTTTTAGGCACAGGACCAACCATGTATACAGTGTGCATGATTAAGAGATTAAGTGGATAATCTCCTTCCTATTCAAAGACACCGACGGAGGCAGAGATCTGGCTTCACAGACCTTCACTTTGGTTTACATCTAACCAGCAGTCAGTTGGCAGATAGAAAATCAGAAGTTCAAACTTCCTAGATCTTCGGTAGAACAAATCTGCTGTAAATGGAACAACTCTACTCAGTTAAAAAGGATATAAATCCACCTCAACAATTAGGACACCATTCTACAACCATACATACAATTTTCTATTTATTTATCTGTAACTACTCTCTTTTCCAGTCGGGGACATTGTTACTTGACCTCGAAATGCAAACATTTGGCAACAAATGAATGTGTTCTGCTCAGCTGCCACTATGTTTTAGACATGGATATAATTTTGCAATCTCTGTGTTTTACTTGAAGACTGTAATTTTGTGCTGTGTTGTTTTACTTAACTCAAGGAATATGATCAGATATTCTGTGCTGTACACGCACTCCCTTTATAAACTGAACACCTTTAAGTAGTAATATTCATAATATGCGAACTGGTACGACAACTTATCATTTTTATTTAGATTGGTTTAAAGAGTTCTGTTATAAAGGAAAGTCTGGGTCAACTGTTTGTAGGAGCGCAATTTCAAGTGTTTTTGAACTCTTCCTTTTAGCTCTTCATAGAGGAAGATTACACAACCAGTGCTGTCATTTTTCTAGAGAAGGCGGTGCCCATTTTCCAGCAGATGCAATTGCTTCTTGCTAAGCTTAATATTAGTCTTTGATTATGTGCAGTTGTCTATCCGGTACCACAGCATTGGGGTAAGAGTGAAACTCTCCTAACCTATCGTTATGAAACCAGCCCTGGTCTCGTTCTTTTCGATACCCCCTTCCCTACCGAGCCAGCTCTCTGTCTCACTTTCTTCTAGCTATACTGTGGGCACTGATTCCTGTGCCTGTATGCACAATGTTTGCCAGAGGAATGCACAAGAATCCGAGCTCCGCTCTCAATCCCTCTTAACCTCTGACCTTGGCTTATTGTTACCTGTGAGCAGCACTGTGGCAAACATGTAGCGCAAGTACTGCGCAGCCCTGCAAGCTGTTTGTGTTCTGCAAGTATGGAGGGCAGGGGAGGAGGGAAGGAAGAGAGGGAGCTATTTAATCCCCCCCAAAGGAACTCCCCTCTCAACCCGTATCGTGAACTCGCAGGCAAATCGCGTTGCTGGAAGGCACACCACACACACACTGCTGTCTTTTTAATTTCATCAGCTGAAAGAAATCTATACAGTGCTTTGGAATCTGACTGAGCTGCGGAGAGAAGTGAACTATACAGCACCCTGGAATGTAAACAGGTTTCTCACCAAGTGTAGCATAAAAATACCACATTGTAACAAACCTCTTGGCTATGATAATGGTCAATAGTACAGATCAGAGGTCTTAGTAGATTTTATGGTTGTTAGTCCCACAGCATATCAATAAGAACAAGTTAACAAATCCAGAGAACAATTCAGAGGAAATGCAGCAGTCGTGCTCAAATTATTCAAGTGTAACACGGATAAACTATTGGCTACTGCTGAATGTATTGTACTGATGGCGGCTTTCTGCTTGCCATTACAAAAAGCATTATCTCCTGAGAATATTAGGAACGCTGTCATTAATTCCCTTGTAGTCAGCTGCTTGGTTGGGAACAGATATGGGCAGTAATCTGCAAAGAATGGACTCATCTATTGGTACAATGTTAGCAATTGTTAAGTACTGGTAGCATTCACAGAAACCGGCACAATATTTATTTAATATCAGTAAAGCAGAGCCAGACTCTGTTCTAGGATTTCAGTCAAACCTCCATCCTTGATTTGTATTGTGTAATATTCATGGCAGATTGCAGGTGAACTCTTTCTGATATATGAGTGCACTTCATTTAATTGTACACAATGTACGCTGTTGTACCAACTGAAGTTATTCATCTCCTATTGAATATAGATCTTTGCACTATACTGTGATTTTCTATTTTTACAGTTTGATATAAACTTTGGAATTCAAACAAACATAATCAGTACGTAGAGTTAGACAGGCCACTATAATATCTGCCAACTTTGCATTCATAGCTGTCACACTTAATTATCACGCCAAAATACAAGAAAATACATTGGCGGCAGGAGGTCTTTTGTGAAGCCTTTGTTTTTGTGTACAATTAACTGGCAAGCATGCTATATACTTAAGTAAGGGCTATTTTAGGTGAGCATAATTGTTAGTGAGTTGTTTTTATCAGCATGCCTCACTCCCCTTCACCCTACCCTATCAGGAGACACCCCTAAGAGGAAGCGTTTTCCACAGCAACCCCCCACTAGCCCTGACATTTGTTCATTTAACCGCCCCTCTGGTTTCCGTGGCTGCTTTATGCTCCCTCTCCGTGTCTGTCAAAAATGACCACTTTACTGGGGAACAGGTAGGCAGACTCCGTCAATCCCCCCACCTGTACCCTGAAACACACAAATTTGCACGCGGGGCCGACTGCCAAAGATCCTGCTTTACTGACTGAAGTGGAGGGAGGTGGGGGGGGGGTATGACAAAGACGACAGCTTGTGTGGGGGAACATTGTCTGCGGCTGCGACTAGAAATCTTTTCAGGAAAAACAGGATTTTATACACAATGGTCGTGGGTGTGAAGAAAGGGGGCACATATTAAAAGAAGTGCCTTTATGTGCGCCGAGCTACTGGTTTTAAAACTGCGTTCACATGGATGAGGTCCAATCTGTTCTTATTTTCCGAACGAGGCTATAGTGTGACAGACTGGATCAAAGAGGGCTTTCCAGGTTGTCCTTGTTTTCTTGGAGAGTAATCGTGATATATCCAGGACAATGTTCTGGCTAAAAATTAATGCAGCACACTGACATACAGCAGATCTACTTCCTTAAATAAAATAAATGTGTAAGCAATGTAAGAGGATTTTTTTTTTTCCTCCCTGTGAAATTTCATTTCCTAGAAAACGCTACTAGGCAACATTTAAAACTCGTACTCATGACTGCATCAGGTTCTCAGCGCTGTGAAACCTCCTCAATCATCTCTTGACCATAACCACAGCAGGGAGGTCAGTTGTTACAGAGATGGCAAGAGGATTGGTGGTTTATCAGCTACAGTATTATGTGTGCATAAGTGTGCATGAACTTGTGCGTGCGTGTTTGTTGTATATGGACGGGGGATGGAGCTGACAACCGAGCGGAGGATTCTTATGTAATTTTCCCTTTAGGTGGCAGAGAATAGTGTGAGCAGCAGCCCACACTGAAGAAGAACCTGTTTGTTAATAAGCTGCATGTAAGATAAGATCGATATTTTCACCGCGTATTTGTGCACAAGGCCAGGGATGTCCAGATGTAAAAAAAAAAAAAGCACTAGAGACAACAAGTGACACCAAGTCTAAGTAGTTAGAGCGGCCAACGAGTCATAGATTTCAGTCCTGTGAGGCTTTCTCCAGCTCGTTCATGCAAATAACGATGCAGACAGCAGATGCAGGCATGAAGGTGTACTACCTTGAAAAAGGCCAAGTTAGAAGTAACAGCAAAAAAAAAAAAAGAAAAAGCGAGCTAATAAACAATAGCACACAAATATTACAGAGAGACTATGGAGAGGATGTTACAAGGGTTAGTGATGGAATGACTTCCAAAAGCTGAACTCCATGTAGTACCACCTCTGACATTTGTCTGGCTGTATTTGACAGGATGAGCACATGCTCTAAATGTTAAGCACCTCCAGCTGCGCTTCCATGTTAAGGACTATTGTTGACTTATACCAAGGGAGGTTTTGGATTGTTATGAAAAAAATGACCCTCAAGTAAACTTTGTCAGGGTCAAACTAATTCACGCTAGAATATGAAATACAGACTCCAGTATACTAGTTCCATGCTGATGGTGATTCACAATTTCAGCTCGAACGTAAAGCAGCTCTTCAAGTTCCGCCATAACTCTTAATCACGTAAAACAGGTGCTCAGTTTAGTTACTTCTCACATATATATTACTGAGAACAATCTGTTCGTATTCTTTAAGACACTTAGCACAAAGAACATGTGTTTATCCTGTCAGTTTAAGTTTAAATAAAGGATGACAACAGGTGCACCAACTGGAGTTTAGAGTGGATAAAGTTGCTCCATATGACTCAGGAGGCACTTCTGTGTAAAAGTTTGTGAAACCATAAACAAGCAAACTGTTAACCTGGGTTATGAGCATGTTTAGCAACTTTGGAGGGAAAAAAAAAAAAATCACATTAAAAAGGAAAATTGTTCACTTCCTTTGCGCCCACCCCCTTGTCATAAGATATGGATGTCCCGTAAGGTTATTTGTGTTTGCTGGGAAATGAAGTGCTCAACTGGATTAAAAACATACTGCATATGTTTGGAAATCTGTTTCCCTGGGCGTATGAGTGGAGTAAGCGAGTGTGAAGCAGCAGCTTGCGTCTCCTCCAAGAGAGAGGGCAGACACTCTCATCATTAGCTGGGCTACAATGTGCTCCTCTACCTGCTCCAATCTGCACAGCCAGGCTCCACTCTGACGCCAGACAGATGTTCCCAGCACGAGGTGCAAAGTACCGAGAGGGGAAATGAGACTGAGCAGGAGAGAGGCAGAAGAATGGAAATATTCAGCAGAGTACACAATAAGAGTTTAATTATGAATAATACCAATGGTTCTTTGTTCTCGCAATGAAGCTAGCTATGGTTCGCCTGGCCTTTGGGAAATTGTTTTTTTGCTTCCATATGGGGGCAGCTGTCTGTCAAAAATAAACGCTTAAACCATAACATACCACAGTAGGGATAATTACAGGATAAAGTACAATGCAATTATATATGTTTATTTGCAATATTGGATAGGTATTTTGCTAAAACAAACACGAAGGCTATTGCAAAGGTTAAAAATGCAATGCTGCCATTTAGTGCTGCCCAGATAGTAATGATCTGAAACTGTGTTTTGCAAATCTTGAAAGTAAACGCAAGTTTGGATGAGTACATTTAAGATAAGGAGAATGTGTCATACTTGACATTATCTACTTTAAAGACTTAAACAAAACTAATTAATTCTAAGAGCATAATACATAATGTCTCTGCAGCTGCAACTCTTTGTTTCAAAAGAATTTAATGCTACTATCGCCATATTAGTTGTCACACAATATTTCTTTGTTATAAATAGCTACTCAGGCAGCACTTTCCTTCCTAAAAGCCCCGTGTTTTGGGGTTTTGGTCCATTAAAGTGCGTGGTCGATAATAAACAAATAAACTAACAAAAGTGTTGTTCTCTTAAGAGCTAAACACTCAATGAAATGCTGTAAGGCGTTACACGTCTAATAGTTTTCAGCTAAAGGACATCTTGAGGTGTGGAGCAGATGATCTCTGCGGGCCACAGAATTCGCAAACACAAAGCCAGCTGGTCCGATACAGTCACAATACTTCACTGTTTGTATTTGCCTGAGCAGCAGCCGAACACAGGCTCGTTCCCCCTTTGAGAGCTGCTACAACAGAGAACGATGTTAAAGCATGCATATCCCTCATGCACAATAATAATGGGAACAGTGCACTGTGTGCTGAACTGTCCACCTGGCCCTCAATTAGTCAGGGAGAGGATGTTAAACGAGATATGATGACTTCCAATCCACATTATCTGTAGCCTGAACAGGTTATGATGGGTCATAAATCCTTTATATAAAAGCTTGAAAGAAAGCTGCTACTCAGTCTGATCAAAACTGACAAAGGATGATAGCCTTAATGCTTTTGCTTCCGGTGGATAGAAACAGACGCCAGATAATCCGGTAATTACCTTCATATTACCTTTGCACATTAATGTAGAGAAAGTTGCACATTTAAGCCAATTAACACCTTTAACACGGTGGCAAACCCTCAGGAGAGAGACTTCATACATTATCAATTACATCCATAAAAACCTAGGGCTATACATCTCTGTTTAAATGGGATTTCACAGCAATGAGCACCTTGGCTTTTCTCTGAGTACTAACTGTAGCACTGCTTTGCAAGTTTAATATTGCATCATGTTGACTCACTAAGCACCCAAACTATAATGAGAAAATAAGTATTAACAAGTTAAAGTAACACCCGGTGCTGTATTTTTATAAGCTGACTCTATTCAGATACTAATGATTTGCTTGTTAGAGTAATTATTGCTGCAAGACCATACCGGAACATCTGTATTGATTTAGACTCTGGGAGAGCGGCGCGAGGGAGGGAGGGGCTCACAATCTGGATTTCGACTTCGAAAGCGAGACAACAATCTGTTGATGGTTATTTTGGTAATTGTCCATAATTGATGTAAAAACACGGCGTGTCTCACAGGAGATTCAAAATTACCGTTTCTTGTAGCTCAAGGGGTCAATGATAATGGGCAGTTGCAATAAAAATGAATATAAAACATCTAATAATGTGGGTTCCAAATTAAACTGGACAGCTGGTGAGAGAAGACGAGACACCCAGCCCCACACTTACACTTAATTGGTGGAATAAATTGTTCTCGGCAGTCAAGAGTAATGATAAGTGATACACACGGTTAAATAAAAGATTTGACACCTGACATAAACATAACAATAAGACTTAACTCACACTGCTATCTGTATGGTTACTCTGCATGTTTATGAACGCGTGCTGATACTCGGAAGACCTTTAGTACAAACATTATTATTTACTGTGTTATTTGCAAACAAATGCACAGCTCAGTTATTACAGAGACATTAAGACAAAGAAGACAAAATGCATTGACTGGAAAAGATACAAGCCGAGCCACACTGGCAAGTGTATGCAATCCGGTTAAAGCTTGATGGTGACAGAACAACTTCCTGTATTCCTGTTTCCTACAACAATTTGAATAAACTCACAAACATTTTGGTAATTGAGTCTGTTATGCCACAAACCCCATAATGGAGAATTTAAACCAGCTCATGTTTATTAATCTGGATTTGTAGCAGCAACGGCCCATGTTTAATGTGGATAATAATAATAATTTAAAATAATAATTCTTAATATTCTAATGTATTCAATTGTATAGAAATGTATAATATTTCTTTCAAAGTAAATTTTCCCAAAGAACATATTTTATTAGTTGACAGTGTTTCTAAAGGGCATTAAAATCTGTTTGTCCAGTCGGCAAAACATACGAAAGAAAGTGCTCCACTCATAAAATCTGCACCATCAGACACACACTTTATGATCATGCACCAAAAGATCGCTCAGATCACGTTCTTGTTCGTAGAGCGTGTTCTAAATGTTAGGCTCTACACTGTGATTGTGGATGAATACTGTGATTGTTGTATGTGAGACGTGGTACAGTACTGTCTGTGGCAACAAACATCCAGTTCACAAATGCCTCGGCTGAGAGGGCTCTGGCATGGCTGTCTGATGATGAAGAGATCCTCACCACGCATTTTGATAAATGAAGAGCTGGCCACATAACGAAGCACAAAGCAAGGTGAGTGATGCATCTGTAACACACGGTGCGCTCCACTGCGTCCTTGTTGCGTTACTGTTGCTCCTCTAATGAGACCTGGCTGCAGAATCAGAGTAAATCTACGGTGCCTTGCTTCTCAGTCCATCCTGACCTCACATCTCTCTCAGCTGAATTAAGGGAATCTTTTCCTTCATGAATGTGGATATGGATAAAGGATACACACTAATTACGGAAACATCTGCGAGCTGGGGCAGGGCTGAATGACCTTCGACTAACGAATATAGTTGAAAAGAATATGGCTGCTGCGGCTCGCGCTATTTGACGAGTAAGGATCAAAACACTGATCCGTTTGACGTTTGAAAGCTTGACCCCAGCTACGTGAAGGGCAAACATATTACCTAATGTAGAAATGGAACTAAATTACAGAGAATAAATTAATACTTTCTCAGTCAGTCTTTTTTGCTGAATTACCTATACAAATCCATTCATAAATTGACCCGCATTGCTGTCGAACCCACTGCATCGAAACAAAACCCAACACATTCACATTGACACTTGAAAAAACAAAAAACAGGTTGTGTGATGCCACCTAGCCACCCTGGTCAATTAAACACCTCCCACTACAGTGGCATCACTCAAAAGGCTCATTAACCCTTCTGACCAACCACCAGTCACAATCAAAAAAAACATCCCATCACATTGGCCAATCCCTACATGGGCAACGCAGGTCAACACCCACACAAGTGACAGGAAATTGAATTGCTAGAGAGAATGTGGTCTGTCTGAGCACTTGAAAGACATTTGTTTATTCACAGCTGGTCATGCAGCCAGACAGACTTTATGGGCTTAAAAATAAGAAGTAATACCTAACGCAGCTTTATAAAGCAGAAAATAGTGGTTTTTTTTGTTGATCATTGATGTATGTAAGTGATACGAGGTAAATATTCAAAGATTCTTAATGCCAAGCTGCAATGTGGTTGCATAAATTATCTCTTAAGCGGAGCACCAAGGAGCTGAATCACAGAATGCTGAATTTATACCTATTGTTGCTTTACTAAAATATATATCCCAAACACATCACATTAGGATCTCTGAATCAATGCGGCGTTTACTTCTGTACCACGCCTTATCAATTCAAACGGGAACAGCGATACATCGCCGAAGCGTCTTTGTGTGCTTGTTTTTCAGACCACTAGTCTTAATCTACTGGGTTGATCTCCCGGTTCCCGGGGGATTAAAAAATGTCTGCAAACCTCAAAATATTTGAGGCAATCAACAACTCAACATGCATTTGGCGTTAGAATGCAAGAATGTGAAAACACACAAACGAATGGATAAAAGGGAGTGAAATATGAAGAGAAATAAGGGGATCGGAGCCGTGCCCATTTCGGGGGTGTAAAATATGGAGAAGTGTGGATCATTGGGGGAGCTGCTCTGCCTGGGGGAACAGATGAAGGGAGGACACTCTGCCAAGATCTCTCCACTGAAGGGGGAGCTGAGGGACTGGAGCTCTATGGGAGAAAGAGTGTGCGCCTCGCATGCTGCTCTCCTCAATCTCAGTCTCACACGCCTGCATTGACACGTCCCAGGCTCTCTGCAGCAGAGGGAAATTGCTGCTGACAGGGCCTTGCAAACTTTCACAGCCATTTAGAAAGACTTACTCCCACACTTTTGTCACAGGCATTTATTGCACAAGATACATGATATGAAAAATTAACATTTTTCAAACTTGGCATCCTTTTTTTTTTAACCAAGTTAGGCTTAAAAACCATTCATAATTTTTCAGCCTTACCGTCGGCCCCAGTGCAGATGTAAACACAAGACATGCCAAGTTAGACCCCAAGATTATGAAAATGCACAATTTTCAAGAAAAAAAAAATCCAACCAAGGACTACTTCATAAATGTGTACCGTATGAGTCCCTAATCCAATGACAAATACTGCCTGTATCACTATCAACAAAGCATGAGTGTTTTTTAAGTGAGAGCAGAGATTAATGCAGACTGTACCTGTATGCCCACGACCAACCAGTGCCTCCAGTAAGCAGATGTTTGTTCAGTACGAATTGGAGCATCAGGATCAACCATCACAAGGACGTACGTCTTTTTCTGCAGATAGAGCGAGATTCATATATTATTACATTTAATGCAGAAAGCATTTGCCATAGTACCACACACACTGTGATGAGCCCACAGGCAGTTCCAGTAACAGCGGTACCTGATCGCTTTTGCTTTATGAATGCAGATATGTCCTGTTTGTACATCATGTTGCCCAAGGCTTGTCAGCCATCTCAGCAGTCAACAATACTTAGTTTAAATGCTTCAAAACAGATGCTTTACTTTCTTAGCTTTAAGTTTTTCTAACTTAAGCTGTGTGAATTTTCAGCTGTGTAAAGAAAGCTCACAAAGCTAGAAGACAGCTTTTTTCTTTAGGTTTTTTTATTCGTCTGACACATGATCGTAACACAGTCTTCTATTCGGCTGTCAAGTCTAAAATATTAAAGGCACGAAGAAAGCTACTAATAGGCAATAACACACATCATAATATGTTCTGTAGTAGTGATAATCACAAGGCACAGCAAGCACTGTTCGTCTCCTCTTTTATTCCTTAAACTTAATACCATTACTGTGACATCAACAAAACGGCAACGTTTTGGATCAGATACCAAATCCTCTCGTTAACATATTCACAGTAACTTTCTGCCACTTACCAAGTATCTTTATACCCCTCAATCTGTCAATGGATAAAGTGAGAGAAAAAGCATCTTAACTAACACTTGATCGCAGTTATTGGACGCTGACTTGGCGGCTTAATTGCCGGAAAATCTTCATTCTGTCTGTCCCTAAAAGTTAGAGAATTATGAGAGCAGATTGATTTATTGCGAGAGCACATTTGTCATCCCTGGTCTGGTGCCCAAAATCTGCCAGACCATATGATGGGCTTTTTTTATTTTGTTCGCTTCCTCTACAAACAGAGACATTAATCGAGGCTGTTTCAATCCACAACATCCTCTTACTGTATATGTACTTTCAACTGAGGCAAGACCATTATGATATTAGCTTTAATACATATAAAACAGACGCAGTGCATCTTACATTCTCACACCGACTGCCAAATAACACTGTCGGTGGTGCGGTAAAACATTTTCAAAGAATCAAATGCGTCCATGTAAACATAAACCTTACGTTTCTGTTTGTTGTCCTATCGAGACATTCTTATAGGCCCCCGAAAATTATCCTAAGCCGATGTACTTGAATGAGATAAAGAAGTAGTCATGTATTTTTCTGCAGATGCTCATTTTCAGAAGGATTCTCTGCCTACCTGACAAGCAGTAATAAGCGTAAACAACTAAGCCTAATAATAGGATAATACTGTAGTCTCAGTGATAGTGCCTGCAGGTAACATCCAGACACACCAGCAACAATAGAGCCTCCTCCACAGCCTGTCAAAAGTGACTCTATATCAGTGACCCCCCCGGGCAGCTTACCAACCATGACCTGTTGCCTTCTCAAGAGTTGTAATCCTCATTTGTACATGTTTGCTACCAGGCATAGAAACTGTGATAATGTAGTTATACTAATATTTAAGTCAGACCCCGATGCATTCAGAAATAACATGGTTTGAAACAACAGCACACACACATGCACACACACACACACACACACACACACACACACACACACACACACACATGCACAGACTTAATTTAAGCATTTAAATTAAAATGACCTCCAGTCACAATTACCATTCAAAGGAATTGCACTTCATTGGATATTTCACGAAAGTTACCATGAATGGAGACACCCTGTGTTGGACAGGTTTGGCTTTTCTAAAGCCAAATTTAGAACAAAATTAAGAACATTTCACATTAATTTCTAACTGTAACAACAAAAACACAGTTTATTTATAGTGGGCTCTGCTTTTTTATAATGCTTTCCTTGCATATTTAGTGCTTGAATTTCTACCTGTAAGAATCTGGCAAGTCCAGCTGGCATGGGGAGCAAATAATACAAGAAGCTCCCACCATGCTTGCACTTCACACATTGTGGCATGTACCCTTCTCTCTTACGAGGACATTTTTTTTTTCTCCATCTGTCAAAATCCACATTAATTACGCACAGATATGTGCGAAAGACTCCAGGGAAAAACAGATGCATATTCTGCCATCTGAAATAATTTATCTGGGCTCAAACAAACTAAATGTATATCCAAACCTGTTTTAACAGGGCTGTTTCTCATAGCTGTACACTAGAAGGCACAATTTTTTACTAATACTAACTTTTGAGGCCTGGTGGTAATTTATACTGCAAATAACTGACACTTATTTTCTATATTTTGGAGGACATTATTCAAAACTTGGAGGATTATTAATGTGAGAACAACGTGAGACTGTGCCTAGTCTCGTTCATATACTTAATTTAGACTGTTGTAAAAGGTGAAAGGTCAGACGCGCACTGTGTTATGGTATGTAAAAACATGCAGGACTTTAAAAATATCATAATAATCTGAAGCAGAAGTGAAATATAGGTAGGTGTCGGGCCACAGGCAATGGAGCTCTATCGGGCCATTAAAGAGGAGGGGATGTGAAGGCCCTGGGTGAAAGCTGGAGGCGGGGGAAGATTGAGCCTGCATTCTCTTGGGATTAACCTCCCACTGCCTGCTGTGATCACAGCAAAACGGCCCATTGAGACCACACCTCAGACACCAGGCGGGTGGAATAAACCCTGCCCGACTGGGCATTTCTGTCACATCTACTGGTCAGTGGTAGAAAGGAAAGGGAAGGTGCTCTCTTCAGGGACACTCAGTCTTTCAAAGAGGAATGTACGAACTCTGTACATCTTCATGTTTATATATTGTGAAGCTGCAGGTGCAGTTTTTAGAAATGCGTTTTTGCATTGTTTTATTTTCAAGAGATGACAGAGAAACTCCCACTCTATGCCAATAGCATCGAATGGATACAGTATTTGCAAAACTGAAGACTGCAGAGAACAAAGGCAGAGGCAAACCAGTGTCTCTGAGGATGTAAACTACTGTATTACCTTTGAGTGAACTCTGCTGGGGCTGAGAATCAGAGAGATGGCTAATCACTGCTCTCGTAGAGCTGCCTGGGCAATCGAGCCCAGCTTTGCTAACTGATGACACCACGAAGGGCGAGAGTGAGTTAGTGAGAAGGAGGGAGGAAGGAGAGGCCCCTCTGTGAGTTTATAAGTTCATGCTTTATCCCTGACCCAATACCAAACTGTGTCATCCGTGCAGCTGCCTATTAATATACCCATTGCTTTATCCACCTTGCACTTCATCTCCTTTAGACTGTACGCACAGAACCCACAACGTTTCATTAAATGGTCAGCCGTGCTCACTGCTCGACCTAGAGCAATGCAATGCATCGATCCCAAATCCCTGTTTAAGTAGCAAAAACACTTGAACTCGTTTGGTAATTAACAGGTATCTGTGTTGTGATTAAGAGACGGTGATGGCTTAACAACCATCGACTGCAGCTTAGAGTGAGGTTGAAAGATCGATCTGTAAATAGAGAAACATAAGAACTATAAAACACAGCTGGTGAAATAAATTTGTCAGACGATGGAGCAAATTAGTCTCAGCTATCTGGTCAGATCTACTATTTTGCAGGCAGGAAATAAAAAGCACTTTAAAATAAACAAAACATCCAATCTAAAATCAAAGTCACTCACAGAACAGAGTTGTGTGGACTTTTACACAAAAGTGACAAGGTCTCATTTTGGAGGCAGATAGCCGTTAGAGTGGCAGAAGAGCAAGTGACTGGGAAGGTTGACAGTACTGAGACTGCCAGGGTCAGAAGATGAGGTTCACACTGGTGTAGAGTAGGTCAGGGGTCAACCAGGCAGCAGTAATTGAATCCTGACCAGAAAGTGGGGAGCCGCACACCAAAAGATGAGATGGAGATAGAAAGGGGGGCTGTGGCTCTCACCTAGAGGTCAGCGACCTTACAGGTAAGGTCCTCAGTGTCATTAATAACAGCCCATCCCCCACTGCTCATCTGGAGAAGTCTGGAAACCTCATTGCTCCTCACTTGAACTCATCTGCCATAAGACTTAACTTACGTGAGTCCTGAATGCCTGATACCTTGATTTAAAGATAAATGCAAATGCATCTAGACTTGTTTGAGGTATTTTTTTTTTTTGGAAGCCATTTCATCGCTCATCTTGGACTACGGCAAGGCCTATTGCCTTTGTTATAAATATACCATGACCTGGATCACTGCAAATCTTTACAGACTAAACCATCTCATGCAACATCTTCATACCCTTATGTACACATTCAGTTGCAGATGCTTTATTCTAATTAAGATGTCAATTAGCATTTCATTATAAAAGTAATTAGTTTATACACATAACTGAGGAGCCCCATAGAGGTACTCGTTATTCCTTCATATTCATTTTAGCTTTTGTCTGCCTGAGGTGTTGCAATCTTGAAGTGTAGACTTAAAAACATACCGTTTTACCACGTCTTTCTTCATTTATTTTCCTGTGTTTATACTTCACAAGTGTTGTGTTCCTACATTTAATTGTCTGTTAATCTAGTTGGATTTTATTTCAAAATTAAAATGTATTTTTATTGGTTTTCACCATTTCTGTTTCACAAGTGCATTACTTTCAAATTGTTCTAGTATAATTCTATAATAATGATATTCTTTTATTAAATTAAATTAAATATTGTATTATTATGAATATGTTTATTAAGTGAATTATACATTCTGCAGTCCAGTCTGTTTTAAACAAGTTATTTCTGTTATTTTCTAAATTTATATCCTTCAGTCATTTCAGTGAATTAGTTGACATTCACCACTGCCATCATCACAGACTGCACTGGAAAAAATGTACAACAAAAAAAAAAATATACGGTTCTTCCACAATGAAAACACTCAATCACCAAAACCTCAACTAAGTGTCTAAAAACGAGAATCACCACCCTCTGGTTCTATATCTCCACCAACTTGTCAAGTTTCACTTCTCATCCATGTCTGTCCAGACTCATATATGTATTAACAAGCATTATGATGCCTTTTGGATAAAAATGTCATTGATTCATGATATTAGTCACTTATGTGACATGTTTAATGATATATAATAATTCAAACTTGCGATATGGACTGTCGAAGAGCCACTGAGGATGAAAACATAACGCAAATGTGTAACAGAAAGGAACCTTTCGCCAAAGTCCAACTGCCTCAAAATTGCACTTAAACCTGCAACACATCTGCCAAATGAATCATATTTGTTGAACGGTTGTCAAGAGGCATGCGCTATTCACTGGAATGCTCCTTTAACATGGTCCGTTCAGAGGATGACGATATTACGGACACATATAGCACATTAACACACACATAATGTCAATAAGCTTGTAAGTTTGTTTTGCAACTGAATCCACTTCATGGCTTAGATACTGTTACAACCTCACTGCTTTACCGGTATGTTGCTTCTGACACTCTTATACAATATGACACGGGTAATTTGACAGCTACTACTAGTGTACGATTCAAAGTGTTTATTGACACAAAAAAAAGGATATGCAAAGAGAATACCAATAGTTCTCCCATGTGCTCTTAAGTACTTCACACAGTGCAGGCTGCTCGCTACCTCCAAAACTGCCTATTTTTAACTCAGCCTCCTCCCACACAGGAATGGAGTGTGAAGTGGCTTATAAATCCACACTTGGAGGAGCCACATGGTCAAAAGAAAGTCACATGTGGATACGAGCGCATATTCACAAGACAACATAAAGACAACACCGCTACTACATCCAAATTATTGGTGGCCAAACTGAAGAGTGAGTGAGCTGTGAGGAGGCTGCGGTTCAAGAGGAATTCGAATGGAATATGAACCATAAGTTTACATAATTGCATAATCACGTTTGAATACATAAATATGCAAATATGCTGCATTTTAATCAAATTTAACACAAGACAGAAGGCAAGACGAGACAATGTAATATTTGCAAGCCTATATAGTCTGCAACGACTTATCTTTGTCATTAGAAAGTACTGTACAATCCATTTTATTTTAGCCTCTAAACCAAGAAAAAAGTGCTCTTGGATAAACTTTGGTAAATGTTTAAATTCAGCCTGTCCTGAACTTTGTTTATAAAGCCTTGTACTTCTGGTGTGCACTTTGCGACTGCTACGGAGCCATAGCTAACAGTAAGATGGTTCACAGTCTGATTGAAGCTTGAGGGGGGTGAAGGAATTAGTAGCAGCCTAGGGAACCATTTCTGCATTTCTCTCAACATTGAAGACGTCTTTCACTGCACCATGCATGCGAACACAGCCGTGCTCATGTTAAGCTTATTAGTCACCCTGGATGCGATCTTGCTAGCTGAGGCTTTCAACACTTTCTAGTGGTGGCTTTACACACATACACCTACACACTGCCATGAAAGCATTTCTGCAAATGCACATGCTCAGACACAGTAACTACCACTAACAGGTACTCTCATATCCCAGCACCTGGCTGTAACATGCAGCCAGGTGCTGGGATACGAGCCTCTGATCCAGCCTGTGCTAAATGAGGCGAGAGGGAAATATTTTTGTCATGTAGTTTGGCTGCTGAGAACACGACCCAGTCAAACAGGGCAAATTATAGCAATGGACTCATATCCATAATTAATCTGTCAAGCATGTCACACACTGAGAGTCATAGATCTGCTATTTTACCACCAAGAGCAGCCTGAAAAAAGTTATAGCACATTCTAATTACTTCACGCAGATTTGGGAGACTCAATCTACTACTTTGACCCTGAGTACATGAGAGGTACTTGGATAATAAAAAGTAAATTTAGTGGATGTTTTGGTTAGTGTGTAAGCGCAACTGAAAACAAGTTTACGCAGGGTATGAGAGGAGATTTTAAAACAAGCTGCAAACAAGCTCATATTTGGCTCTAAAATTAACTTCATATCAATTCATTTTGCCGAGCTGAAACTCTTGCATTTTTGTATTTGGGACGAGCGAGGAGAGTAAAATTAACAGTCTTGTTTACTTTCACAGAACAACTGCTTTAGTCTATCATCTTTTTTTGACATTTAACACCACACAATTGCAGACTCAAGACTGTCTTTATTTGCACGCAGCGTAGATACAATATATTAAAGTGTTTGAGCTGCTACACGCCACCATGCAGCAGACACAATTCTGAAGTCGACGGGAAACAGGCTGCCATGGAGGGAGCTTAGTTGTAAGCACTCTGACACCCATTCCTATTTGGCCATCAGAGCTGTTAAAGGTGTCAGGGCTGTTCACAGGCACTGCGTGTTTCACCAGCCAAGATGGCTTCCACATTTTTTCTATCATGATTAATTATGGTTTCTGATGGTAGTACAGTGAGAAAGTGTAAATTATTCCCACATTTTCTTGTGCCCTCCGTTCAGTCACTGTTGTGTAGGAAGATGCTATTGACGCCATCCATGGATGGCGACCAAAAGGCATCTACATGGGGTGGCAAACTCTAGTGCCTATTAAGGGGTGGAAGCGGTGGTGGGGGGTGCTCGGCGTGTGGGCTGAACCTAGTCCAGACTGCCAGTTGACAGGGCCGGATTTTCCAGTATGGAAGAGTCTTGTTTCAGTGGGCGAAGCTGGGTGTTGGGAGACTGGGAGAGAGGACTGCCCAGGGCTTGGAAGCTTGAAACAGAATATTTCAAACAGACAAGCACCGTCTGTGTTCCAGTGTCACCAGCCCACCCGTCTGACAATCAGGGCCATGTCATCATGGGCTCTGAGTAATTCAGGGAGCACTCTTATCACCTTAGAAGATGTGGTGATTTCAGACGTCAGAGCAGTCAGAGGTCCCAAAAGCAGAAATAGCGCTAAATGATATATAAAGCATGAGGTGTGAAAGACACAATGTACAGTAAAAATGTTCACCGCAGGCAAAACATTAAGGACAGCAAAGCTTGGAGAAATGCAACCACAATACTGCGCTTCGCTTTGAATCCTTAACAAAATCCACAATATGTCTTCAAAGGCGCACACGGTACACACAGCACCGAAAATCCTTAGTTTTAGAGAACTGGTTGAAATAAAATAATTCCTCTGACAGATCATTTTGTGCATGTTGATATATTTAGTCCTGTCAGAGAGGACATCGTAGAGAATGGCACTTACATCACAATGCAAAAACTGTTATCAGAGGAGGTACAGGTTTATGGTTCAAGGGCTCGTCCATTCATAGAGAACAAGCTCAGCCTCTCTGCCTGACACACTGATAAAGACAGCACAAATAAAACAGCTCCACCGCTCCATCTTTGCCTCTCCCCAAGGGAATAATATATCACCCATCTGAATGTGGCACATATTGAATCATTTCCAGCGTTGATGATTCATTTGAATAAATCAGCCTTTTTTATTTTGCCAACTTGAACTGATATTGAAATAAGGAAAACTGAAGTAACATTGTTAGATATGAGGAAAGACAGGTGTTAGAGTGTTCTATAGGACGGGTAATCCTAATCCCCTTTCAAGCAACAATTAATGACTACAGCAATAATCTCTGCATATATGTTGTTGCAATTCCTTTTTCACTGTCAACCGCAACCTGCCTAACTCACATAGACCAAATCCAGGGGGATATGTCGCTGCAGGCAGATAGGATCTTATCCTGGATTTGCATAGATAAATGTACAGCAATAATTCAGGTAGTGCAAAGGACAGAGATAGTTCTGACCTGTGATGTATTCTCCATCTGACCGTCTACTATTGAAAAAAACCCACACTCAGGAGTTTAATTTTCAAATATGGCTCTTCCGATAAAAAGAGATCCACACGTTATCTGCATTAGTTTTCAACAAATATAAAATATTTCAGTGTAAATACATATATGTGGACGCCGCTTCCAAAACTTTCGGCGTCTTCTACAAAAAGCTACGGATGTACAGGATCAGCCTATCGGCAAATATGAAAAATCAGCAGCTTGTGCAATGAAAGGGTTATATCCGTATTCAAGCTAAGAGACATACTCTAACATACACAGACACAAATCCTGTTGAGCTGAGCTGAGCACAGATACCCTACCAGCCCTCCAAGGCACAATTAGGATTTCACGGGGGGAAGAAATCTACATTCCTGCACACATGAAAAAAAGTCTTTTCTCCCTCCCCACAACGATATCAACTTTTTACTCAAGGAAAAACCTGAAGCACCACTCGATAGGATTTGGACAAAGAAATAAAAAACAAAGCCAGAAAAAAATCTAAATTTAAGCTCCAGTTGTTAAAGAAAAAATATTATGGTTGAGGAAAATCCAGTCCTAAGCCTCCCAGTTCCAATCAATTTCTCCTATTCTGTGTGATATGAAAAGAAGGTACCACTCATATTTTGTTTGAAGAGCTCATCTGTGTGTAGCTGTGCTGCGTTCAACAACATTTTACATGGGCACCCTCCGTGTATGGTTTTAACACCTGTCAAACATTCAGTCCAAGTACAGGAGGTCAAGTACCTGCCAGTGTGAATTAGAGAAGAGATTGAATACAGCACTAGATTTCATCATATTAAGTGAACACGGCGTAGTTAAATCACGACTATGGTACAACGTATGTATACGTGTTCTCAATGAGAGTATCACAAGTGGCTGTCTGCTTTCTTGTTAGCGGCAAATCTTGCTATGCAGTCAATGTTCTATTCTGTGCATAGGGGGAAAATGTTTTACTCTAATCTAGATTAATAGATTCATTTTAAATTGCTTTCATTATTTAGCCAGAATGTCAGGGAACAGCTCTACATTATTTTGAGCAAAACCCAGAAGAAAATCTAGTACAGTAGGTAATGATGTTAAATATGTCATCGATACACCAGTTAGAAAAATCCCACCACACTGGAAAGTTCCAGTTTCTCAGTTTTGAGTATTGACTGCATTTATTTATCAGATTTTATAATCCAAATATTTCTGGGTTTTATAATATAATGTAAAAAAATATGTGTATTTCAGAAGCAATCAAGTGAAAAGGTAAGAAAGCTATGCAGACTAGACAGCTATAAATGGATAGGGGACCATACGCCACTGATTTAATAAACACAACAATGTAGCCAATTTAACCATTTATTAATTAAAGAAAAAGCGCATTTCTCCACGAAATAAAAAATAATCATTACCGTATGCTTTTTTCAAGACAATTTTAAAGATGTCTTTATATTTCAGTCAGCTTATCTCAAAATCATATAAATTGTCCCTAGGATACGCCACATTTACTCTGACCCCGTCGCTAAATACCATGGTGACAATAAATGGCACAAGACTTCAGCTACAATGAGTATCTCCAAGTGTAAACGTACAGTTCTACTGATGAGATCTGGCGAAATGAACGCCCTGAAGCACATCCATAGAGCATTGTGCCAAATAAGGACAATATCAGTACTTGAGTTTGACCAGGACATTTTAGCTGGACGGCCTGTGAAGTGGTGTTTTAAAGAAGAAACACATTGTAACCGTCACAAATGATTCTCAGATTTGTGTCGCGTCTGAAGAAAAGGTTAAGCACATCGTCTATCTGAAAATGCCTGAATCTGCAGGCATAAAGTTGGCACCCAGATAAATCATGCCATCGCTGTGCTTCAGTTTTTCTCATTATCCATACCTCTCATGACATTCACAGAAAGAAACAAAGCATCCTGCCAACACCTACTCCGTGAGAGAGCTCTTTCAGTTCAGCTCAAAAGCTGAGAGCTCCAAACCTCCACACCACAGTGTGGGCAGTGCTGGCAGAGCCATGTGCCTAAGAACACTGACTGAGTGCAACAGTTGGACTAATAACAGAACAAAAAAAGTAAAATGGACGCACAGCGGGGACAGCCACAGCTCCACAGCTGAGAAGCAGGTTGACTCCTGCCCACCTTCCTCTTATTCAAGAGCGGAAGGTGTCCACAATGCCTCCGAGGTCTTAGTGCCATGAGGGGCGGTGAGCTCGCAGCTTCAGCCACTTCAGGGTAAAGCAAATCACTTTAATATGTTAAGAAGATTAAGCTGGATAAATGTCTAGATACATTTTTTGAAAAGCCACGTAAATCTCTAGTGTTTTTATTTGGGGAGGGGCGGTATGTGAGTCAGTTGAGACGATCAACACAAACCCACCGAAATGCTACGCGATTGGCTGGGAAAAATTGGGCTTATTTAAGATTTTGCATTTTAAGCTTCTTGAATCTAAGACCATCCCACCTCTTTCTTATTATTTTTAACACCAACCTTTGGGACAACAAAACTAAGGGGGGGAAAAAACACTGGTCACAGTTTCGTGTGCTCTCCCGGCTTATACTCAGCTGTCTTATCCTGCTTATGCTGATTTTATAGCTTTAATTGTGCAGGTCAATGTATTTGCTTGAGAGACTGTTAATCTGCTTGTGAAAGCATGTAGGAAAATGCACAAAAAAACTGAAGTAAAGGTGGAAGTTGAAGGTCTTTAAAGTGAAGTGCTCGAAGAGCTTTAAAGGAGCCATTTGAGCATTTTTCAGGTAAATCATTACAGTCAAATTAATTAATTGAAGCAAGTCTATTCTAGATGTGGGAAGGATGACTGACTTTTCTCTATATCTTAAGAATTAGCAATCTGAGGGTGTCCGCCTGTCAGCACGCTGTGCTAGAAATTGAGTGTGAAAATGAAAGGGAGAAATGGAACAAATAATGTAAAGGGATTAACAAATCATTTGCATAACATTTTCTCTGCCTCCAAACTACAGGATCAGAAAACTGAAAAAGAAGGCAGGTTTATCATTCACTCAGATCAATCAACACGTATAATGGATGTCTACCATTAGCAGACTTTTAATGCCCAAAGAAAGATAAGTGAACTTCTCTATCTAATCAAATGAACATTAAATGCAGTAAAAACAGTCTAACGGTGTAACTAAACAAGTTTTCTCCAAAGAAAACGTGAACAGAGTCTGTCTCTGGAAAGATATTTTACTTTCACTGAGCCAAACATCAACCTGTTTTTTTTTTTTTTGTCAGTTTTCATACACTCTGTCTTACCATGCAGAGTTAAGACAATAAGACCACTGGGGAGATGAAGGGGATGGCATTATGGAGAGTTAAGCATTATGAGCAGCCCTGAAGCTGTTCTCAAAGAAGGTGAATCAGAGGATTGGGACATAACTGTAACTAAACCCTGTGCCGGACCACAAATGAGAAGCACAAAACATTATGGGCAGAATGCCACTAAGCCTAGCATCTGGGTCTTAAGTAAACTTCACTTGATCACTTATAACTTTGCGACTACTTAGTTCTAAAAACAAATGAGGCTGTCAAAGGAATAAAAAATAAATAAATTACTTCGGTTTCAGTCATAAGCACCACAGTAATCCTGGCTTTAAAGTTATGCACAAAGTCTATTTTCTCACTTTTTAAGTTTCTTATACTTCTGCTCTCTCACTCTTGCCGGACAGATCACATTGAGAAAACGTACAAGTTTCTCACTGTGCCAAGGTACAACCGAGTCATCTCCAGATCTTACAATGATTCTCTGGCAAATGTTAGGTTTCTGTGGCTCATATAAATAGAAATTTAATCTTGTATGTTTGTCTAAGTATCCACAGCAGCAGATGCACTTCCCATGCAGATTATGAATCTCTGTTTGAACAGATCTTGCAGTCAATGTATATGAACTGACAAGAGAGACTTTCTGAATAATAATCAGGAGGTGCAGGTTCAGGTGGTATTTTTATTAAAGACCTGCTGCATCTCTAAGTCTCTTCCTCTCCCTCTGCGCTGAAGCAATTTGAATCCAATTAATGAATTTCGTAATTGTCATGCATTGTCTGATATTTTTCTCCCAAAGAAATAGCAGCTGCACTTTATTACATGGAAAGTTTGCTATGTCAAAAAAAATAAAAAAATAATTAAAAATAATGCCCAATCAATGCCAAAACCTTGCTATGTATTAAAGCAGGTAACATCATCTTAAACATATCAGGGTGTAGAGAGTCGGCTTTACATTTTGAACCGCCTCTTTTTCTCTGAGCTTTAGTCAAAGAGGGAAAATCTATAATTTTCTCCAATACTGCTGCTTGCATAGAATCCTGACCATTGTCATTTGTAAGAGCATCCCAGAGCTTCCTTAATCTGTTCTTATCCTCCCATTGATAATACAATGCATTTTCATGGTTATTGAAATCATATTTTACTCACAGCCACAGAGTAAAAGTACTGCTGCCTACGCTCTTACACCAAATGTGAGGTGAAGGAGTACCATGCAACTGCTACAACAGGGGACAAAAGAGTAGCTCGAAGAATAAAATATTTTGTCATTATATATCGGTGAACGCACTGGCATGTGGAGGAAGTAAGAAAATAGGGAAAAAAGGTAAGAGAAATAAGATAACATACAAAAATATTGCTTGTGGGATATAAATGTGACAGGGACATTTTCACATATTTCTTTTTATCAGTCCAACTTGGAACGCAGCAGCCTATATGAGTCCTTCTGTTTGTACCTGCAGTGGTCGGCATGCCGCACACATGCTTCAAAAGGTGCAAATTATTCTTCTTCGGTGTGAGAAGGTGGAGGAGGTTTATTGCTTCTCTTCATTGCAATGAATATGCATAATCAATCCAGTGCTCCTGGTAGCAGAAGGTTGTAATTCTTTCCTCCTCAGAATCTTGCATGAATCATATATGTTGTGTAGTAATGGGCACTGACTGAATGGAGCGGGATACGGGTCAGCTTAAAGGGGTGTTATAATGACAAAGGGGAACATTAGCTAAGGAAATAAACTCTCTGAATCGCGGCCAAACACGCTGATTTAATCCAGCAGAGCCAAAAACACCCACCTGATGACACTGAATATGCAATTAGATGGATATTGTGGTACATGGTTCAATTTTTGACCCTTGCTGTCATATAAAGACGGAAGGAAGCGCCTTGTTTGTTTCTCTTGATATATATCCTCCTCCCTGAATAAAGACCATCACCGACTGAGAATAAAATCCTTATCTCTGTGCTCTCACGTACCCAACAAGAAGACCTATCAGGGATCCTGCATGGGTGGACATGTAGGCTTTCCTAGGAATGACAGGGTCTGTTAGAGAGGAACCCCACCCTCGCGTTCTCCAGCATGCCAGCACAGAGGAGAGTGGGCAGCGCTGAGACGGCAGCCTGCCGTGGGCACTGCCAGGCTTAAAGCTGCCCTGTCGTCATCAGAGGCTTGCAGAAAAGAACACTGAGATTCACCAAAAAAAGAGGAGGGGGATCGTTGCATTTAAATCCTCTCTCAACGCCCCCACATGTTTTAGCAAAGCATAAAAATCATTCACGGCGAGAGAGAAAGCGAAAAAGAAAAAGATAGAGGGAAATAGAGAGGAAACAGCTATTAGCAGCAGTAAGCAAGCTCAAGAGATCATAGTGAGGCAGCTCTAATCGCAGTAATGGTTTAAACCCTCATTCCATCCACCAGATGCAAGGAATGTCTACCCAAAAACAAGGCTTTGAAATCCCCCATGTCTAAGAATGTGCCCTGTGGCGATGGTCCTTACTAAAAAAAAATACCAACTCCAATTTTGGAGTAACTATGTTGTAACGATAGCGATGCTGTTGCCTGTGTGGTTTACCCCAACTGGATCAATGAAACAGAGAGTTAACAGATAACCAGCAATTAAAACATATAAATACAACAATGGGAATAAGAATGATAAACTAATAATAATAGTAATAATAACTAATGTAATTAAATGTTCTTTAGTTAAGCCAGATACACACCTGGATGACTTGCCATGAAGCCAAATACATATATATTTTTTATTTTTTTTAATGTTCACTCTTCTTATATTCTTCTCAGTAGATTAAGCTTTATTGCAAAGGTTATTCCTTTCTTAACACTATTTCTACTTAAGATAACGATGCTGGCTAGAGCTCTAAAAGTCTAACAGGACATCTGGAAACTTTCTTTCAGCACATACTAAAAAATCTACAAGGGCTACTTAATTATTACCTGAAATAAATGATTAAATAAATGCCCACATGCATTCAAGGTAACACATGACAGATATTTCTTCTGACTTTTTATACAGTAAGGTATCACTGTAGATAAGCCGAAAATCAGCGATACAGGGGAGAAAGTTACTTTCCTAATGAGTCTATGAGTCTATACAGAGTCTGTATCAGTATCACTGAGATCATTATTGATCATTATTTCCCACACTATATATAGTATGTCAAATATGAGTTTTTAGTATCTCTGCCACCTCTGACACTCAACAGGAGTCTGTCATCAGGGTTATTTTAGAATATAATGTAATGCCCTTAATTCCCCCAGAGATTAAAATCATAATGACACTGACTGTACTATGACATCTGCTATGACTATTGACAAGAAAAATTATATGCATCGCTTTAACAAAACCTAGAAATGATTATTTGCGTTGTGCGTGAGTAATTCAAGCAGTGTGTCAAAGAATGATATAATTTACTGTAAATAGAAACAAAAAACAGCCATATTGTTCACTCTCCATAGAATGCAATAAAACCTTCAACAGGTTCGTAAGTATATATTCAAAACACTATGTAAAGTAAAGGCTTTCAAAACTTGTCACCTCTGGTCCAGCTTTAATACTTTTTACTCCTTTTACTCAAAAGAGAGTGACCAAGCCATGCTGCTATAGTTTAGTCCCATTAGCCAATACATATCCCACTCACTCAAGCTGTAGATGGCTTTGAGTCTTCTGAGAGTGACTGTGATTTCTAAAAATGCTCCACGAACAGACATGCCAGGTTTTTGTAACACATAAGTTCAAGTGATGAACAGTAGCTCTGAAGTTTGGACACAGCAATCTGCAGTTTTTGTGGCCCTTTGCTTTTGTTTTTGGTCATGAGCACGTATTTAGAGGCAGGTTTATGGGACTACTGCCCATTGTGTTCCATTACAATTACTCAGCAGGGCATGCATCCCATCCCAGTAATGAAGTGGGTGTTACAGTGGGTGGATTTGAGCGGCCACTATTCTGTATTTCTGCTACTGGGTACAAGGACTGAGTGGCAGAGAATAGCAGCAGCGCTGGCAGCGTGGCACAGTGACAGAAAGCGTGGTGGACCAGCAGACCAACCACAGAACCACAGGCAACAATCTGAGTCTTCAAACGTGTGTTTATATAAGTGTCAGGAGGAATGGAGAATTACATTTCAAAGCCCAGTATATAAAGTTTGTATTGATTTAATCTAACATGTAATCTGTTTTGCTGTCTGACACTGATTCTGGCAATAAAAGAGAATCATGTAAGACAGCATTATAGATAATACGACCATAGATCAAATGGAGTTTGGGCAGGAGAAGGGCAATAGATCATGTTCAAGCTAGACTGCTTAGCTCTGGAATTCATAAACCAGCTCCTAAATCGAGGTGGCTTTCAATTTAAGTTTTCAATTTACAGATGTAGGATTTTAGAACAGGGTTTCTGTGGATTGGGATCTGTATCTCTTTCAGCCGGTCGCTTAACAATAAAACTGCGAAGAAGATGATCCACTGATAAATAAACAAATGCCTACAGACAGATCTTTTGAATGAAAGTCTGTAAATAATACTACACGACATTCAAGTCTGAATATATGTACTGTCAAAGGATCTTCCACGACTGCATTGTTCTTCCTACAAGCATTTCCTGTTATCTTTCTTATTATCTGCAAATAACACTCTGACACGGTAACGCTTTCATCTTCTGTGTGAAAAAATTGAAAATTTAACACTTCATTTTAAAACACTTTTAGATTAGTTAGTTCATCATTTTTGATAAAAGAATCACATTTAATAATTAATTGGCCTGATTTGTCTTTTTAAACTTGAATTAAAGTAGTTTTTCTGTTAATGTTTTTGAACAATTAATACATATCGTTTCATTTGATCCTCTAAATCTTTGTTCGCTGTCGACTGCAGTTTAATCTAATAACTGCAACTGACACCTAAATTGTTGTTGCTGTTGTTTTGACCAATCCCAACTCTCTTGCTCCCTTATTAGTGAATTAAGTACATGGAGACATATTTACAACTCAACAATTTCTGTTATCTGACATTATAGATAGTATAGTGAATACAACATAACCTTTGTTTAAGACAATTGTTCACTGAGGAGACGACAACTATGAGCTACTAGCACCACCCTCTGGTAACTGATTACTACAGTGTGAATCTCTAATCGGCGCAGGTTCTAAAAATAATAAAAGGTGAAATAAATTGTCAGAACTGAAGAGTTGGATGACATTTGCGACATTAAAACAAAGCTTATAATTTATCTGTGTTGTGAACATTGAGATTCTCATGACAGCAACCCAAGATCAGTTCAGCTGAGGTAGACACTCAGTTTATTTTATCCATTACTGCACTCTAGTGTTACAAATAAATACGTGCACATTTGCAAATCGACAGTGTGAACACAAAGACTAAATTTCACTGGTAGTATGACGTTAAAATGTCTCTTTATTTTTTTCTCATGTGTAATAAATATAATCACATTGTGACCACTTGTATGGGTTCCCCTTGAGGCATGAACTACACAACACCTCTGACCTCTGAAGGGGTGCTGTTGTCAAAATGTTCACTTGCTGCCTAATAAATCCCAAACTCTAACAAGTTCCATGACAAATACACAATCAGTGTTATTCACTTCAACGGACACCTGGTCATAATGTTATGGCTGTGTATGCTTCTGTATACAATACACATGGAGCAATGATGAGCAGACATAAAAAGATTATTTATCATCATTATTGATAGAGGTCAAATTAATAATCACTGCTCACATAATTACTTTACACACCTGCTAGGACTATTCAATTACTTTAGCAACCCGCAGATAACATAAACACACATGCATCTCTTACCTTCTGTGCTCCAGCAAAGGAAATCCGTGGGGCTTTCCAAACTATGCTGACTTTCTTCCTGAGGTTCTTTTTAATCATGAGGCATTTGTCGATGGCCAGCTCTGGATAGACCACTTCAAGTTCACCACTTCATTGAAGACAGCAGAGTTTCATGTTACATTCTGCAGTATTGAGGATAAACATCCTAATGTTTACTAAAAATGTTTCAAACCTGCCATGAGCAAAAAGTGCTATGTGCAATATTTAGTGAGAAAATTAAGCTGCAATCATTTTAAGTATCCAGTGATCACAACTCTCTTGAGATATTATAGGATACTTACTGACAGAAAGAAGCATCCAGAGAGGTCAGCGTCTCATGTGTTGCTTGGACATGGAAAAGGAAGGCGAATAATAACACAAAAGGTACCAGTGTAGCCTGCAGAACAGCAGTGCTCAATTAGGAAATTATTTTAAACAAATAAGATTGCTCATGAATGAATTTTGAATTCTTCTGTTTGATCCACAGCTATGCACTGTAGCATAACTGAGAAACAGCTAACTGCACCGTGACAGTCAGTATAGCTCTAATAAGTGACTGTTCAGAATAAACATGTCATTCTCCTGTATATTTGAGTTTGCTAGTCAAAGTTGAAAAGTGTCACAGTCAGTTTCAGTTTGCATTGTCTGTAATCCCTTGTTTAGCCTGAACACCAACTGCTTATTTTTGTTGAGTATAAACTATAACTGTCTGAGTAAAAGAGAGAACAACAAAAAACCTTAACATAACGGAAAATTATATATTTACTATTTTACCCAAGTCAGACAAGTCAAGTCTAAGTTCAGTTTAGTTATACTGAGCTTGCACAATATTAGGTAACAGCGCATTAGAGTGATGTAACTTACCTGCAATTCATCTGGTATTTTATACAATTTACAATTCTACCCATCTTGGACTACAAATCCAAATAATGCTGCAGTCCACCCTACAATTAAGTACAGCGGTAAGGTGTGAGGTGTGCAAAACAAACACTCAACCAAATTAATATATCTCCACAGCTCTCTTATATACATATTTTACTATTATATACAGGAATTTGAGCATTACATGTTTTATATTACATATATATATATATATATATATATATATATATATATATATATATATATATATAATTAAGTGACCTACCAAATACACATTACTTTATATGATACAGTGTAATACTGTATATTTTCAGTTATATATGCATATGCATGTATATGTGAATGTATATACTGTATGTATGTATGTATTATGTATATAGATATGTTTATATGTATTCTCCAGTTTACAGGTATATATATGCAACTCCCTCTTATTTGGTTTAACTGACAAATCCATTCATAAGCTACAACTGGTTCAAAACTACGCCGCACGTATCATTACTAGAACCCCCTCCATAAGTCACATAACACCGGTCCTTCAGCAACTCCACTGGCTTCCTGTTAAATTCCGTATCTACTACAAAATCCCAAAGTATACCTCGCTAACCTGCCCCACATAAACATTCCTGGCCGCACTCTTAGGTCATCCTCATCACAGCAACTCACCATCCCACCTGCTCGCTTGACCACCATGGGGTTTAGAGCCTTCTCCCATTCAGCCCCCTGCCTCTGGAACGCCCTCCCTGAACACTTAAAAAATTCAGACTCAGTCACCACCTTCAAATCTCAACTCAAAACTTATTTATTCAGACAGGCCTACTCCATTCCATAGTCGCACTTCTATCTCGCATGCTATCTGTAATTTGTATGTAACTATATGTTCTATATTATGCTTTTATGTTTGTGTGTACTTTCATTGTGTTTATTTTGTGTATTTGAACTGTGCTTTATTTTAAACAATTTTGTAGTGACCTTGTGTGTCGTGAAAGGTGCCTATAAAAAAAAGCATTATTATTATTATATTTTATTGTGTATATATATATATATATATATATATATATATGTATGTATGTATATACTATTATTAATAATACAAAGGCATATATAAAGGCACTAGAGACAGTAGTCTCCTGTAGCTTGACATGCATTATTTGACGGATTATTTCAGCTTCCATTTGATTAATTTCTTTTCCCTTGACATAGTTTTTTATGTATGCCTAGTGGCTTTTTTTTTTATTGTTGTTGTAACTTTTTATTTATTTATTTATTTATTTATTTTTTTACCGTTTTCAGGAATTACACTTATGGTCCGGACCAATCGCAGCTTGTTTAGACACCTCACATCACCTACACCTGTTGGACTACATGACGCACTGTTCCTAGAGACAGTCAACATAGACTGCTACACTGCAGTTTGACAAATTTGTGTCTCGCGCATTAATTCTCTGCAACCGTCACGCGCAAAACACACACGCGCGCGTACACACACAAACAAAAAGTGTTCCTATATTTAACCACACGAAAAGCATTAAGTTACAGTAGGTACGACAAAAAACGACACTGTCATGTTTTCGGTTGTCTGTCTTGTCATGACAAACCTATTGCTTGATCAAAAGTGACTCTCGTAACCGGAAATGCAATTTAAGCTGATGCATAAATTTAGCCCTCACTTATTTTAGCTTGTTTATATTTATGTATCACGTCTTAAAAGTCGACACGGTATCAAGTGTCCACGGTGCAGACACACAGCTAAAAACAACAAACACTGTGTAGTTAACTTTGCTAGTTAGTCTTGTGGTGTTAAGGTGTATTCTGAACGTTACCATCTTTTTAAAGCTGTCCACTGAGCTGCAGAGTTCTTCTTCTACCTCAGGGCTTGTTGTCGCTGCTGCCGCCTCTGCGCAGTACAGGATCTTCCTGACGCACCAGGATGAAGTTTCTCATGACTATATACAACAGCTGTTAAGAGGAAATAAAAACAGGCGGCACCCAAACTGCACATGTCGCTCCTTGTTTATTTAGTAAATATTATTTACACATTTTCAAGAACACATGCTACAGAATATCAGATTTACAGCTCCTAAACCATAAAAACAGCTGTCGAGAACAAAAATACCTGGTGACTAAGGAAAATGCCATCCAGGCATTGAACACTGAGAAAACATTCAAGTGTTTTTATGTTTTTTTTTCATTATTATTATTATTATTTAATTTTTTATTTACTTATTGTTTTTTATCTACTTAATTTTCAACCATTTCTAAACAAGGCCTCTTAAACTATGCAGTAGTGATTGTGCAGCATATAATATATATTCCTGGTGCTGCTAAAGCTCCCTTTGGTTTGTGCTTCTCTGCAGCTGTGATATTAGCACCCAAACATGGAAAAGGGCCCCATTGACAACGTCTTGGTAATTTATGATCTAATCTTTTCCTTTTTTCTTATATTTTTTATTTTTTACCTGATGTTGTCTACTACTCTCTAATGATGTTGCAGAACCCTCTAATGCAATTTGAATAGAACCTGGTGCTACAAAGCAGTGCAAGTTGATAAGTTTCAAAGTCAGACATTTTAATATGCATAGTACAAAACAGTGTCTATGTTAAACTATGCAATAGCTTGTATTGATTGCTATTTGAATTGCAGAAGTCATCACACAATATTCACATGTTTGAGTAGCTATCTAACTTTCAGTGTCTACGCTGTCTGGAGCTCATTAGCATAAATGAAACCTTAAAATAATGAAACTAATTTGAAATCCCTGCATGTTGTGGTATCTCGGGTGGCCTTGATGGTCAGTCTTTAATTATTTCTGTGATTCGGCCTTAAGGACATTAACCTTAAGCAATGTTCAAGCTAAAGGACACTCATCGGACTCCTCAGATTACACACCAACTGTTTGCTTTACATCCAAATTGTGGATTATGTACATTTACAAATACACACACAGCCTAGTGAGCACCATGGTAGCTTAAGATATAGCGAACAAATTAGTGACCACAGCAACACTACTCTACATTCAATACCACAGTACACTGTACATTAAGGCATGAGGTGTTGTTGATGCAAAACATCAGCGGAAGATTCACTGAGAAATGCAATGCACTGAGGAATGACATGCATGTTTATGAACAAGGCAAGTTATGACAATATAGGCCCTCTTGTTCTTAACCTGTTACACTACACTGCATTTGTGAGGACTGGATATTATTTCAGTGGATTTAATAAACTAAAGCCTTTTAGAACTAGGATAAAGCTGGCTCTAGAAGAGTGTACAATGAGAATAGGAGAGATTACAATGTTTCTGGAGATGGACTTATCCATCTCCCAATGTCTGACCGTGTATTCCAAAATGATTTGAGCAATTACGCTATTTAAAATGACAGATCCTGTGTTTAATTAGCAATAGACAATTTAATGTAATTGAGAATAATTTAAAGCTACTGCTTGGAGCACCGGCACCACCGCTCATCTGAATCTTCCATTTTTAATGATGACAAATTACTTTATCTATTCTGGCGAGCCCTGTTTATGCAGTGTAGTTATTGGGTCAGGAGTTAATACATGTAAGAAATGTTTTTTTTGTTTCTTAATCAGTTCATCCAATTAATCATTCTGAGGCTCTTTGTTGGGCTCTAAAATATCTTCCTAGTCATAAACAATGTGGAAAAGAATCATGTACAGGATTAATATAAGCTGCAAAAGCAAATGCTGCAATTAGAATTCACTCTTTTAATAATAACAGCATGTTGTATGGATGTACTGTGAATCTTTAGAATGTCATTTGTATGAGCACATCTCTACACTTTACTTTGCACTGTAATCATTTTTTTTTTAACTATAAGTCAACTTTTTATCTGAATTGCCTGTAATTCGCATGTATACTACAGTATATAGTAGATGTAACTTGAGGTCAGCACAATGAGTATTCAGGTGTTTTCAACAACAGTTTGTAGCTGCACAGTAACTAAACGCAAGTCAGATAAGTCAAGTCTATGTTCAGCATATGTATTACTCAGTAATACTGTATGATTCCGCTCACTGCCTGCAGTGCACAACATTAGGTAACAGCACATTTAGAGTGGTGCAAGCTACTTGCAGTCCATCCCTGTAATTTTTTTTTATAATTTACAATACTTCCCATCTTTACTGAGCACCAAGTCTAGAAATCCAAATAATGCTGCAGCCCATCCTACAATCAAGTACAACAGTTAATGACAATCTTGAACATATACTGTAAGGTGTGCAAAATAAATCAACAAAAATGGTCTGACCTCTTCTCAACTGTCTAAGAAACCTTTTAAATGTCTTGTTTTAGTATCCTCGCCAGTTCCTTTTTGAAAATGCAGGACGTCATGACACCATACTGTCTCTAGTGCCATTTGCCACGATGCTTCCACTGGAGGTTCTTGTGTGTGTCTCTGTAGAGAGGAGTCCAGAAAGTGCCCGAGTCTTACATAGCCAACAGCAGACAGTCAGGGGGCATCCTCTGAGCAACGAAAGCAAATCTCTAAAGGCCAGATTGCCACCAGTGGTTGATACGGCGTAGTCAAGGAGGGATGGTTATGTCCACTTCAGATCTGGATGCACTGCTGTTGATTCTGAGATTGTTATGTCTTGCTTTCCACGATGACAGTGGTCAAAAAGAACCATTCAAACGCAAAACTGAATCAGAGTCGGGAAACGTGTTCTGACAAGCCTCATCAAGCATCTCATAGCAAAATATTATTGATCCAGTTTGGTTTTGCTGGCATTTTACAGAAAATACAGATATTTTCCTTGATTTGGGATCTCCTGTGTCTCAGGAAACTGAATGCATTCATGTAAACTTAAGCCCTTTTTTGACAAGAAGCCTCAAATCACAAGATCACAATATATAAATACTGAGTGTGTCCAATAACTTTTAGCTGTGCAAGCTGTACACAAACATTCAAACACAGAATGACTGTACAGAAATTAACAGGAGTAGAAGTTGCCAGTATTTTTAACTTATGCATACGTGGTCGCAGTAAGTATGGTTAGAATGTATGACTCCAGTAACTAATTCTGGGCAGGGCGTGCTAATGGTACATCCTGTTGTTGAGATCATACTGTATACATGGTTTAGTAGATTGTACAAACACTTAAGGGCAAAGTGTTATATCTCTGAGACTTAAGTTCTGTGTTTAATTGCTGGTTGTTGCAGCTGATAAGCAGCACTTGGTTATCAGTTCAAGTTGTTATGATAATTATGACCAGAGGTGGAAAGTTCTGTACCAGCAGAGTCCTATATTTTTTTTAAACTTAAAACTCAGGTGGAATATATAACAATCCATACGACTTCATGTTTGCGCCTGTGCCGTTTGTCAGCAAGTCACTGAGATCTGAGTCGTATGTATACAAAGCTGAAAATCGAAGGAAGAAAACTCACTACTTTGAACAACAGACTTAGCCGACCAAGTAAACTTGGAAAGGTGTTTGACTGCAGAGGCAACCAATCAGGAGAAGAAACTGTGTGCCTGAATAATTGGGGTGTACCTAGCCAGCAGTACTTATCTTCTATATTACCTTTTACAGCTTGCATCAACACTGACCCACTCTGGAGTGGACCTCCCCTTACCACTTGGTCAGATGACAGCAGATGAGCCAGAAGATGGAGAGTTCGAATTAGGGGAGGAAGGAAGGTTCCAGAAGAGCCACTTGCGTTTACATTGGCGTCTCTGGTACAGGTAGTCCTCCTTGTCCCGCTCTTTGCGTGCTCTTTGGTAGTGGTCATCCTCTTTTAGGTACCACACAGGTGGCCAGCGATGTTTCTCAAAGTACTCTTGGTTCTCTGTGAATAAACATTTTCATTAATTCGAAGATGTCATACGAGATCCAGATTATATTAATTGTCTTTTTGCATTATTGATAGGACCAATACAGTTCAGGCATGAACCAATCTTTGGGAGAGAATGGGTTTGCTGAGTTTAATCTCCTGCAAATGGTCACAAGAGACACAGTGTCATGGCTGAGTTTTGAATATTTCCTGTGAGCCTGTTCTTTGTGTTCCCTGTTTTATTTTGTAAAAGTCTTCTTTGTTTTTCCTGTTTTGTGTTACTTTCTGTGCTTCCCCCCTTTGATTGTTGGATTGGTTTCTCCGCCCGCCTTAGTTCCACCTGTGTCTTGTCACCCCTCTCAGTGTGGTGTGTGTGTGTAAATACATATATTGTTTGGTTTTGTGTTGCTTTTGTTGTTTAGTTTTTTTTTGTTTGTTTGTTTTTTGCATCGAGTAGGAATGAGAGGATGTTTAAAGTTGTACTAGCATGTATCACTTGTATGTTACCTGTGGACTTGGCCTTCATGTCTCGAGGAAACTTGCGACACACACTGTTGTAGTTAGTGCAGATGTGGTGAAGACACCAACCAGTGAGCTGCTGAGCACCGTGGAACTGTAAATACAAAAATCATACTGTCAATTTTGTGTTTGGTCTCATTATTTGAGCTACTTTATGGGCAGGATTAAATGCAATTAATATTAATAAATGACTTTTATTTATAGCAGACAACACAACAGTACAGTGGGCATTTCATTCAACCTCACATTCAGAAAGTCATGCTTGGTGTTTCATGTAAATTCTTCAGTTGCACTGAGGAGCTTTAGCACTGGCACGTTAGCACCAGAAAACTAATTTTAATCCACCAGCAATAGTATAGCAACTGTGAAAATGAAAGTGAAAGTGTCAAAGTGGAACTGAAATTGAGAAAGGAGCTGCTTGATATATGAACAGGGTCAAGTTAACAATGATGCCACGACAAAGAGGGCTCCACTGTAGATGGTGGTTTAGGATTTTTGTATCTTACTTAATAAATTACATATTAATCAGATTGCTGCAAAATGAACATGTGGTCTTTGCCTGGTTTGTAATCTGGCCTTGTACATGAGACTGATGAGATAGAGCTCGGAGGGAAATAACACATGAAGCACATCTGGATCTGAGTAATTGGATAAACCGAAGTGCTTAAAGTGATGTAGCTTATTGCAGCCTAAAAAAAAAAATGTGTTCCTTTGGCCCCACCTACTGGGTGTAAAGATTATTTCAGCCTCCAAGTAACCCATCATTATGCCAAAGCATTAAATAAGTACTTTTAAGTGCCCCGTTGGAGATAACTGACAGGTCAAATTACCTGGGCCATGTCCAAGTACACCAGCACGTCTCCATCAATGTCAGCCCCCATCATCGCTGCCTCCGTGAATACTGTTACTGTGTAGAGCTCTGAAAGAAACACAAAAGCTCACTGATGTGGAAACACACACAATGATTTTGTGTAACACAATCCTGTAGTTTACAGGGCAATAACTATACCGAATGTAATACCTGTAAGTGCAACTAAGTGCGGGAGGCAAAGACGATTGGCAAGAACAATAAGCTCCATTGCATCCAGGTCAGGCCGAGAACAAAACCGCCCCGTGTAGAGATATTCTAGCACAGCCCTCATGCAGCTGCGAGTTGTGTTGGGAAACAGCACCTGAGAAACAGGAACATACGACACAGGCATGACTTAGGAGCTCAAGGCATTTCCTGGTTTGCATTTAAAAAATAACAATAATAAAAAAAAAGAGCAATATTAAAGAAAGTCAGGTCTTTTCATTTCTAGTTATATTTTTTAAATTTGAGTTCTTCTGTATCATCGATAGAAACAAAATATAAAAACACCTATTGTCTCAAACTGTCTCTGAGCTGAAAATACTTCTAAAAATAGCTTTGCAGCTGGAGAGCCACGTGACCTTACAGCTTAAATCCTCCATATATTAGTGGAAGCATTTCTTCTAGTACATGATATTCAGTAATATTTTCACTCAGAGCAGAAAATCAAGCCAACAGAGCCAAGGGGACTGTATGTTTGGATCACAAAGCCACCTTAATTGTATTAGAACAGATTTGCAATCCTCTAATTAAATTATACTTTGTAGGCAAACCAATAACCCACAGGCGCTCTGTTTTGGTCAGTACATACAGTACATTGATCTTTGTTACACTAGTGCGCTTTGTGTAATTTTATCTAAATTTTAAATGCTTTCTAGTTTCAGAAGGTACTACTGATTTTAGCCTGTATTTGATTTACCTCTTTAGTGCAGCTCTCCACAAAAGGCCCACCAAACATAGCTGCCATCCAGTCACAACTAGAGATGAGCAGAGGCTTGTGCGCCATGATCGTCCCATCATCTAGCTTGAATACTACATCTGCAACGCATAGTAAGACACTCACAATACCTCACGTGCACAGCCATATATTTCAAGCAGGACACATGAACACTAATGGTGAAATAATTTTTTACTTACCAGAAAATGTGCCTTTGGCCAAGCACTCTTTGACTCGATTTGTACGCCGTACATGGAAGGCTTTGGTGATTTCTTGGTTCATGAAGGCTTCATTGTTAAGTATGTTTGCCACCATCATGCGCAGGTCAAACACCTCCAGCAGCTCAGCGATGTGTGCAATGTGCATTAGCTCTTTCTCATTCTCGTCTAACTGTCCGGTATACAAGTAGCGAAGTACTGCCCGAAAAGGACCAAGCTGCATGGACTGGTCCATGTGCACTACAGTCATAGGCCTGGGGTTGTAAGTTAGAGGGTCGTCTACGAGCTCCTCCTGGATGCTGACAAAAGCTCGGCTCCACGAGGAGAGCAGTCTACCCCGCCGCGCCCCCTCAGAGTCTTTTAAGGTCCCATCACTTGTGCAGGCCCTCAGGTTGGCCCTGTCTCCATCATCGCTGCTCTCACAAACATCAAAGCTAGCAGCGCGCATCAGCAGTTCTCTGCCAGAGAGAGGACCACGAGGGGGCCTTTCAGTCTCCTCATGTTGTGTGTCCATGATGAAGAGGTCATAGAACTTTGAAGAAGAAGTCGCCAGGTATATCTTGTGTGCAAAGATTTTCTGTCGTTCCTGCAGGACCAGGATGACGTCAGCACAGTGTGGGTCCTCCAGGAGGCCGACTGGATGCTCCTCTGTGGTGGTTGGGGGAGGAGGCACAGTGATAATAGGTGGAGGAGGTTTCGGTGGCAGGAAGGGCGCCTGAAGGAGAGGCCGCTGAACATTTCTGAGGTGAGATTTCCAAAACTGCAGGTGGCGGCGGGAAATGAGTGCGGCTCGGATAGCATTATCAAAGACGTCCTTGACTCCAAACTGAGCAACAACACTGGTTTCATAATATGGCACTCCTAACTCTTTGGCCACCTCTCGGCCTCTCTCAGGAGGTAGAATCTCATTTGATTTGATAGGCCTGAAAAGCAAGGAAATATATTAAAGGCAATTAAAAAAGAGTAAATCACAACAAAATCTCAAATTCTCTCACTTCGTTCTCTGACATAAAACTTTGAATGCCCTCTGTACATAGACATTAAATAGAAGTCCCAGTACCTAGCTAAAGGCCTCCTTGCCCTGTTCACTGCCTCCAGGTCTGCATAGCGCAGGTCCAGCTGACATCCTACCAAGATGACAGGAGCACGGGGGCAGAAGTGCTTGATCTCAGGGTACCACATGGTCTTCACGTGGTACAAAGAGTTGGGATTAGCAATTGAGAAGCATAGTACCACAACATCGGACCTGGAGGGAAGAACGTGGGAAATTGTCTTTACTAAGACTGCAGAAAAGCAAATACTAGACCAGCACTGAGCATTTGATGCTCTCTCACCTGCCATAGGCAAATCGACGGTCCTTATGATGGTCTCCAAAGGTATCCCAGAGCCGAAGGGACACACTGACGTCATCCACTACATCTCTGGATCGCTCTAATACCTAATAAGAGATGTTTAGGATGTTTAACCACCAGTTTCTGAAAATCAGCTTAATTTATTTAATTCTAAAGGTCAAAATTATACAATTTTGTTTTTTAAAAGCTGAAAATATATGGGTGTATAGTATAGTATGAGCTTGCATACTCACCTCTTGGCATACTCTGTATTGGTCAATTGCCCAGACTGTGGGCACATGTGTAGCAAGTAACTGGTACTGAGTAAGGGTGGCATTGCAGGCCCGGGCGCAGATAAGGCGCGTCTTTCCAACTGCATTGTCTCCTACCACCACACACTTGATAGTTTCAACGTTTGGCCTCTCATAGTCCATATCAGTATCTGTCAACGGGGACCTGTCGAGATATAAAGATGCACACACAGCTGCATCAGCACTAGGAATCTTAAACTACCATCCCGGACGCTACAGGAACACGGGTCAATACAGACACTGCCAACCCCCATCTGCACTGCTCATTCTGTCTGCAGAGCTATCAATGGATGGTCTCGTGACTTCCCTGTACCCATTCACAACTTCCCCGTACTCGTTGCTCTGACAGAAAAAAATTAAAGTGACAAGCAAACAAAAAAGAAATCTTAGACTTGACGTCAAACCAGCAGTGAAAATGTGTATCTGCTGTGTGTTCAGGAGGGCTCCTGTAATCCAAATGATATCTGTCAGCTATTCAACCATCTGCAAGCCAAAATGCCCTTCATTGTTTCTTTACGGACCAGGCCCAGCAGCCTTTCTTTAAAGCTTACGTCATCACAACCCTATTACACTGCAATCAATACAAGGTATGTGGCATACATATGCATGCACCCTAAAGGAAATGGAAGGAATGGGTTAAGAGACTATTTCTGTATCTTGAAAGTGGTTGATGGCTAACAATGACGGTACCCAGAATGGTTTCCAAGGGAACGGTAGACTGTGCTTGTGTCAGGTAATCATCTGTCATACTGCTACAGATTTCTGTGCATCTAAGTACAATATAAAATAGCATGGTGGTCAAATGTAAGACCAGCTCAGCCTCATATTAGTTCTAACCTCCGGACATCAAACCGCGAGCGGCGAATGTCCCAAACTTTGGTTTCACTTCTAGATCAAGACACCAGGCATCCATTCCAGTTTTGCCCCCTTCCTCCTTGAAATCACTACAGTCATTCATATCTTCGACTCTCAGATAAGCTGTGGCAATTTTCTTAAGAATGAGGTCAACTAGTATTTCTGCACATGATGAACATCAAGTTGCTCAGTATTAATAACAGATGGCACCTTTCTAAAGCAATTAACATTTCAACCAGAAGACAGGGATGGTATTAAGAGAAAACAGATCTCTTACCGGCAGAATTGTACGTTTAACTACTATCATGGGTTATAATGATTTTTTTTTTCTTTCTTCCAGCGGTCACTTGGAGCCATTCATAAAATCAGCTTTTCATTGACTGCACAATCTGCATCCCTATAGGCTCCCCTCTCTTAAGCCATAAACAACAGTGACCTTAGACTGGGCCTGTATAACACTAAAGAGATACAACGCCTTTAATATTGCTCATTCATGTGCCCTTTCCTGTTACAGTCTACGCTGCGCAACTCCCGAAATAATTCATCAGATTTTCAAAACGGTCAGACAGATAAAAAACCCATGCAGCGAGTCATCTTAAACACATGGGCACTGAATAAGACTGCAGCCACATTTATCAGCCATAACAGAAATGATAAAATAGTGCATATCCTACCAGAAGGACCGAACAGTCCCTCCACCACCGAGACACTAGTCATGAGGCTCTGCTGCATTACGCGTTATGTAACGCCCCGTCACTGACTCCTGAGCCTGTTTATCTGGCTCCGACTGTAACGTAAAAAACAGCGACAAGCTGTAATACCCGGGCCGATTTCTCTGTAATGAATGTAGCCAGCCCTCCTTACCGCAACATAAGGAAGTGCTGCATCGAGTTGGTAGATGAACGAGATACGAAGCAGGGCTCCATCGGATGGAGCTTGCACCTGACGGCGGCTCGTATTTAACTTCATCTTTAAGGCGAGGTGTGCGAGGCTTGAGAATAGCCGGCCGACCGCAGATGTTCTTGCTAAGAGTCCTCCGGATCAGTGAGACGACGAGTACGGTTGCATTGCCGGAAAAACGCTGATCTAAAGCCTGTCGGTGCCTTGCAGAGCTACAGCCCTGACCGTCATGGAGCCACCTCCACTTACTGTAAAGGCCTCCGTAGCTAATAATAGGCAGGCGCACAGTCGGAAAAAACCCCATTCATTACAAAACACTGATCCACTTTAAAGTCGCGCAAATCTCATTCCACAGCCCATAAGCGGCCTATGCAGTCTAGCACCAACATGCTTTAACCTCTCCCTTAAAATAAGTCTGCAGTACACCGTTTAAAACTGTTAATTGTGTGTTTATTGTGTGAATGTGACCAATATACACTCTCTCCCATTTAGAGCTGACCATAGTTGGCACTTCTGCAGGAATAATTAGCTTTGTGTAAGTGTAGTAGTGGCTTTACTACACTTCAGCTAGGAAGGATGGGGCCCTCTTGGAAAAAACTGTAATGAACTTGTGCATATACACCGATCAGGCAAAACATTATGACTACCTAGAAGTAAATAACACTGACCATCTTGTGAAAATACAATGATTTGCTGGAAAACTTTTGGACAGTTCCACAGAGACATTCCCCTCAACACATAGGACCCAAAGGCCACCACTAACAACACTGTGTTGCCCCCCTCAGGATGCACAAGGGAGATACACAATATTGGGAGGGTGATCATAATGTTATGCCTGATTGGTGTACCATACATAGGCTGTGGGCTTTATAGAGGACAGGACATTGGGTGACCAGCTCATGAACAATAAAACTGCCTGACTGCATCATTTAAGAGCAGTGTAAAAGGTAAATACATGCAAATCATCTAATCACGGGACAATACGCTCCTCCTATTACATGGTCTACATCTTATTCTACTACTGCATTTAAACTGACAGATAGCTGTCAACTGGATCACTAACCTCATCAGCAGTCTTATGTTCTTTTTCTACTCTACTCTAAATATTGTTATTTGTGAGTATTGACAACATTCCAGTGTAATTCAGACTATTTAAGTCACCATGAATCATCACTGATTTGGCAAAATGAAATTCTCAACACTAAAACATCCATTCACTACACCTGTAAAGAATATAGTTGGTGCCATGTTATAATATTAGAGTTACTGCATATGTCACATTTATTAACACACATTTGCCATTATCTAAGACAAGTGAAACACGGCATTGATGACTTGTCTTTAACAACACATACACCAGCAGCTCGTCTTGTTAGCAGTAGCCATTGTTTAGTATTCTGAGGATATGTACTTCCTCGTGTGATAAATAAAAAGCTACTTACCACTCACAGGTGCTGACAGCCATCATGCACAGATGGTGGAAGGCCTACCCCAGAGGTAGATTTCACTAACAGGGAAACAGCTTTTGTTTCCTCTCCCTTTGGATGCACTGAGCCTGTTCTCAGACTCAGACCTAGAAAGGCCTAAAAATCTACAGCGAACCACAATCTCAAGAGCTATTTTATCTCTTTCCTTTGTCAGTCCATTCTGCCCTGGTCTAAGTCATTCAAATTACTAACAATGCAGGGCAGTGTTTGTACGTCTTAACTCTGCTCCAGCACCAATAGGATCACATTACAGTTGACCTTTACACTTGCAAATTTTATAAACCTTTAAAGCCAAAGCTGAACTGCGACTGTTATGAAAGAACTGCTGATCCGAACAAAGATCATTTTGTGACGCTTGAACAGATTTATAACCTCATCCATTTCTGTTATGTCCATTACAATTCTCGAATGGCAGCTGAAAAGTTGTCAGCATGAAATGAACTTTTGGTGGTGTCCTGGATCAGTAAAGGCTTCTGAACTCAGGCAGTGATTTCTTATTTGTGTACAGTGACAGTACAGTCTGTTTCACTCCTGCAGTGTTCAGTCTGCTCCACCAGATGGCGCTGACAGCTTACATTTCCACCCGTCCTACCTTATTTTTAGGTCTGATACGTTCAACAAAAAGAAGATTTATATGGAAACACAAATCATGTACAATTAGTATAACACATGCTTTTTTTAAACAAACAAACAAAAAACAATTGTGTTTAAGCTAGCAGTCTGTCAATATACGAAGAAAAGAAAATGAGCTATTTGTATACACATTTTTAGGTTTGATCATTAATCTGCTTTTCTTTGAATAAGGCTGGTTGTATTTATTTATTTTTTTCAAAAAATAAATTGAAAAGTTTTATTAAGTGCAATCCTGCCTTCCTTAAAGGACACATTTGAACATATTTGCAAGAAAACCAGAAAAGGTGCAGTGTTGCATACACATGGACGTCATGTTCCCCGTTACAACGAGTGTGGTAAATTTCATTTTGCATGCCTGTGGAAAATGTGATCATTTTTACTGTGATTCACAATGATTTGTGAATCACCTCTTCAGAATGATTTACAAAGCAGAGCTAGATATTGATTTGCCATTCTTTACTTGGAATTGAGCAAGACTGGAAGTCAATGTTGTGTAAGCAAGTTGACAACAGTTTAGAAGTGTCAGAGTCCAGTCAGGTTGTCTACAGATCATTGCTTTGTTTGGTTCTGTGTTATCTTCGCTATGGCTTCTGCTGAAAGAGACCCCAAAGCTCCTTTCTCACTGGACTCCTACCATGTCTCTGCAGAACTTGGCTTCATCCTTCCTGAGCCGCTGGTAGGTGGGAATGCTCAACTGCTGTCTAGATTATTTGCAGAGAAATACCAGCTACCAGGAAACTTTAACATGCGCGTGATATTTAAAACACTGAATTTGAAATGACCAAGGATACAGTTTATTACATAGAGAGACTCGCAAAAACAGTTTAGCGGTTATAAAACTGAATTTGTAGCTTGAGGTATTCACTGAGAGCAGTGGATATTTGGTATGTTTATGTTTGTTTTGTGTATTGAGCTTTATTCCTACATTCCTACTTGATTCCACACATTCAAAGGAAGAGCTTCCACCTTACTACCAGCCATGGATGGATATTGCTCTGCGAGTCCCGGAGCTTGTGGATTCGCACGAGTTGCGGTCTCACATTAACAAGGTACAGGGGGGGGAGGGTGATAAATAGACAACAGTTCACTGTGTTTGTGAGGCCATGGCTCAGAGCTGTCATTCTGTCCAGATGCCACTACTGAGCACCAAGTTTCTGCAAAAACATAGAGAGTTACGGCTGGCACACCTGGCCCTCAGCATGATGACAATGGGCTATGTCTGGCAGGAGGGAGAGAGCGACACAGTTCAGGTAACTCTTTTGGTCTCTCCTTCCGCTACCAGTTACCCTACAATAAACATTTTACATTCATGACTTTCTATTTTTAAAATTTTCTCTTAAGAAACTGCCATGTAACCTGGCTGTCCCATACTGCGAGGTATCACAGCGTTTAGGACTTCCCCCAATTCTCACCCATGCAGATGCAGTTTTGGCAAACTGGAGGAAGAAAGATCCAGAGGGGTAAGGTACAAACAAGTAGTGTGATTAAATCCCATATTCATGTCAGGGTATAAATCTGCCTTATCTCTGTCTCCATGTTGATCTTTATGCATGCCGTACCAGGCCCTTTGACATGGAGTGAGTATATTTTTATTTCTAATCCACTCATCTATTCATACTGCACTGCCACGCTATAAAGTATACAAAGTTTATCGTCTCATTTGGGTCAAACAGGAACCTGGAGTTGCTCTTCAGCCTCCCGGGTGAAGACAGCGTTCGAGGTTTCTTCATGGTCACTCTGCTGGTGGAGGTGGCAGCAATTCCTGCACTGAGGGTGAGGATGTGTCAAAAAAAAAAAAAACACCTGAAGGAGATCATTTGAAGAAATTTCAGACAAAGCCATTGTGTACCTGTGTTGCAGAGCATTCCCAGTGTGATCAATGGTGTCAGGTGTGGTGACACCGACGCTGTTACCAGAGCCCTCGAGGACATCAGCCAGTCTATGCAGGACATGACAGATGCACTCAAGTTAATGCATGGTATAGTGATTCAGAGATAAAATGTCAGTGTATTCAACTTTATCATGTGACAAGTATTTTGATGTTGTTTTGCTTAAGTTCACGTGGAACCTTCAGTCTTCTACGGCATTATGAGGATCTACCTGTCAGGGTACAAACATCTATTATTTATTTTTACTGCGTTATTATTTGCAATGTGTGTGTACCCATGTCCAAAATCATTGTATGTTGCATAGATGGAAAGACAATCCAACTATGCCAAACGGACTGGTTTATGAAGGGGTCCAGACCGAGCCCATGGAGTTTTCAGGAGGGAGTGCTGCACAAAGCAGTCTGCTGCACTGCTTTGATGAACTTCTGGGAGTCAAACATGAAGCCAAAAGTGGTGAGATGGCAGATAATTTGCCCTTTAAACGAGTTATTTATTTAAAAAGTGTTTGGGATGAATGTGAAGGATTCTCTGTGGCGCCTCCTTTCAGGTTCCTTTCTCACCCGTATGAGGAACTACATGCCTCCTTCCCACAAGAAACTGATCCAGGACATTTCTTCGCAGCCCTCCCTAAGGAGTTTTGTCCAGGAGCAGCCCAGTGAGCAGCTAAACCAGGCCTTTCACCTCTGTGTCACAAAACTGTTGGCTTTACGCAGCTACCACATCAACGTCGTCAGCCGCTTCATCACTGTACCCGCTGCCCGTGCCCGGCAACTCCGTAACCAGAACCAAGACGCGAACGGGGAGATGATCAGCAGAGCACCAGCAGCACTGGAGGAGAGGGGCACGGGTGGCTCTGGCATCATGAGCTTCCTAAAAACTGTGAGGGACCAAACAAAAGAGGCCCTCTTGCCTGAGACGAGCGGAGACATAAAACATCACAGCTGATGTGAACTGTCATGCTTGAGGTTACGCAGCAAAGTACATCAAGTATCACACATAATACTGCCAGTAAATCAACTCTGATCTCTCTACACGCTGGTTTTTGTGTCCATTAAAATGATGACTATTGTCAGAACGAGCGTGCAAGGCCTCTGTTGCTTGTCTTACATGTAGCTTTGTTGTGTCCATAAACAAACCTCAGTTTAAGACATGAGTGATACCCATATTTCAGTGCAAACCATAATGCAAACCAATGCTTTTACTTTCAGTTACATGCGACCACTAATTCCTCCTTTAATCTGAACTGGAATGCAAAAACTTCATCAGGCATCTGTTCCAAACCCACATATGGAGAGGACATTTGGACATTAGCTAAAATCATCACTAAACGGCCTTAGTTCAGGACAAAGTGATATATTTTAGAAAGAAGAAATAAGGTTTGACTCCTACAACTAATCCTAACTATTTAATCATAAAGGTTACTGGGCTGAAAGTATAGATAATAATACTGACAGACATTTTTTAGATGTCAGCTCAGTAGGCTGATAGCACTGCAATACCTGGTGAAACCATGGAAGGGCACTAAAGGGCAGCAAGGACAGTATTATAATAGAGCTTCCTTTTAAAAGCTATTACAGTGAAGTATAGTTGAGTGCACCAAAGGCATGCAAGCCACTGATTTGGCCTTGTCAAACAAAACTGACTCAATACTAATAATAGCCCATGCTCATGATTAATTATAGTCATTTGAAGACATATTGAAATTCACACTCCTCGCACTGAAATATCAACAGGCTGGAACCTGACCTCAGAAAATAACCGTCCTTTGTTGTGCCTTAACTCCACAGTTCTGCTTCATGGGGGATTCAGCGGGGTTGTCATGTCGAAGCACAATGCACAATGCAGTGCAGAGATGCATCACTTATCAGGGTGGTTACCTCAGCTCTCCTGCCTTCCTTCTCCAGCCCTCATCCAGCCCTCACATGCCCCGCCACACTTCCTGGACTGGGTGCATGGGTGTATGTGGAAAACCCAGCTCAATGAAGGGATGGATTGTGCCGTGAATGGCTCATGCTGTGTAATCTTCACCTTTCCTGGCTCATCTCCATGGGTGTTTCATTACAATAACAGCCTTGTGACATCAGATAAGACGGACGATGTGGCCATTTGACGTGACGATTTCCCCCCAACTTTACTTTATCTTGCACTCTTTCTTTTCACATGCTGGCTATAACGCAATAGATGGGCAAAAGAGAAGAGAGAGAAAGCGCTTAGTGAAGGGGGATAAATGTCAAAGATTTTTGAAGTCTGTGTGAAGACAGAAGTTTTAAGTTAAGCAGCTATTGAGTTGGAAGTCATTTGGGCTTTTGTTCATCTCAGATAACACGAAGAACAGTTCCTACAAAATGACAGAGGGGATCTGGGGTGAGGAGGTGAAAGGTGAACAGAAACTACACACTGATGGTGAGAACAAACACTGTGTTCACATTACAGTGATCTGATTAGAGCCTTCTTCCATGGCCAAAACAAATAACCCCTTTCCCTATTGCCATGTATGTGGAGGACTCCCTGACAACCCAGCAGTAAACATAGGCCATCTCTAAGGATGTCTTCATTGTGTAGTCGGGGCTGGGCCAGCACGGTCACTGAAGTTTCACGTGGCTGGTTTCACTGTAGGACATGACACATAGATATGCATGCACACACCTGCTTAAGGTATCATTTGTACTGTACTGACAAAAAGATAGGTATGTAAAATGTCCATTTTTGCCATTATATAGTCATTTTTGAGTTTAGAGTTGCTGTTCCAACCGAGTGTGAATTCACAAGGAAAATGCTAACAAGAAATTAATACGTGATTTCCCTCATGGCAAAGGGCATCTGGAGTCATGCTTGTTTTCATGAAATCTACTAAAACATCCATGTTCCATCTATCAGAGCCGACAGGATTACAGACGAGGGTTGTCCTTTTGGTTAGACAATCGGATATCTGTGCCTTGGTGGTTAACCACAGGATATCCTGGATTCTGTTATTTCTGAATTTATGATGCTGCTGCGTACCTCAAGCCAAGCAAACCCAGGACCTTTTCTCACCCTGTGAGTGAGCAGCCTGCATGGCAGCAGGGAGGGACTGATTGTCTTTGGCGTGCACACGACGGGTGTAGCTGGGAATTATGAGCTGCATGTACGGCACAGTAGGTAACTGGGTGGGTGTTTCTTCCACTTTCCACTCATCTCGACTTCGGAGTCTTTGTCAAACATCTCCGTCTACACACCCAAACGTCAGACACATCTTCATTATTTACTGTTCGGACACACCCTGAGTTCAACTGATTTGAGATCTACTCAAGGTTGAATTATAAACCTGGCGAGGAAGCCCCAAAAAGCCCCAAGACAACTCAATCTCAGTTGAATCTGTATAATTTGGAGAAAATAAACATCTGTGAGAAATCTAATCCGCACAAGTAGAATAGCAGCTGTGCCAGATCCTCCATCTGTGGCTCCGTCTAGTACGCGGAAACATTTTTCAAAATCTAGTTTTGAGTCTTCAAACCGCTTCCATGTTTTCTGTGCGTCAAGTAATTAACACTCACCTCAGGCAAGGTGGTAGCAGTCATCAATTATTTTCATCATCAGTGGGCCTGATGACTACCATCTTGAATAACTGATTGATTTTTAACTTATAAAATGTCAAAGCGTTCTATGAATTATAGCTCATTATTCCTGGAAGGAAGATACTCTCAGTGCTTTTAATGTCTGATCAATAGCCCAGTTCCTTCAGTTTAAACTATGACAAATAGATTTTAAAAGCTTGTACTCTAGACTTAGATCTAAAAGGACTGGAAGTCAAAAGACTCTTGTTTACACCTGGCACTAAAAAGCATCTTGTATCCCTATTGCACCTCAATATGATTTTAAATGTATTACTCTAACAGCAGTTATTAATATTCATCTCCAGTGACCAGCTCACATCATCTTTTTAGTCCATTCCAGGAATAAGATAAACATAAATAATGCGATAACGCCATCTTGAAGTGTCCAGTGTCGTGTTAATATGTGAGAACGGTTTTGTGCATTTCTAATGGTTGCTGTTAGGTGGATTTAAAGTGCAATTACATTTAAACTTGTGTTCATTATGGTCACAATGCACCGCCGACCTCATCTGGAGGTAGTTAAGCCCATTTGATCATAATCTATCCTCATTGTGTCTTTGTGGTGCGTTTGCATCTGTAATTTCATGTGGTCAAGAACCATTTGATTGCAATCTGATCACCCAAAATGCAGTTTCACGTCAGGTGTAAATTCCTGGGCCCTTTAGGATTTTATACCTTTGTCGACATATCCTCACAAGAGGCTGTCATTGCCACATTATTCAAAACTGACATCCATAGTGTGAAGTTTACTTTGGTTTTGTTCTTTTACATCTGGTTCTATACAGACCCTACATGTACAGCAAGTACACCTCTTCAGTTTGAGGGCAGAAATAAGCACCGCTATCCCACCTCCCATATCATTTTAGTGGTCTGAGTGAAAGAAAGCTGGCAGTTTACCTCCAAGGTAAGGGGGTTAGTCAACCATAGTGCTCCAACGAGCTTTGTGACTCCTGTGTTCCCCTCCAGACTGGTGAATCACCATCCTATATTACTTCCCACTGAAGCGTTCCCATAGATTTCTCCTTCAACATAAGCAAATGCAGCTGACATGCACTCTGCTGTGGAGTTTCCAACATACTTTCCTGCCTACGAGTCAAACATCAAGACATCAAGCTCATGTTTCACCCAGCCCGTCTTTCATATCACTTTTAGATCCCCCATCTCTTTGTACATCACTTGTGCGGTCTGTCAGAGCAGGTTAAAGGCGTTTGATGTAGTCATCTCCCAACGACTTTATCACTTCCTCCCCACTGACTAGACTGAAACAGCATGCCCACATGAAATAAGAACTTGTCATGTTCACAGCCAGCTTGAAAGGCTGCTTTTCAGGTGTAGAATTACTGTTGTTGCCAGTGTTGATGATTCGGCCCAGATCACGTCACTGACTTGACAGGAAAGCACACGTCACGTTGCAGCCATCATGTTTCCAGGGCAGTAGATGCTCCTTCATGCTGTATTTATTTTTATTTTTTTTCACAATGTTGATGTCGGCTCAGCAACTGATGAATAATAGTGTTCTATTCTTACATGCTTGCGAGTTGTTTAGCTGAAGACTGTCTGTCCAAATCATTGTATGCTGTGCCAGATTTGATGAGTCACCTGTGACTTTTTTAGAGAGAGAGCCATTGTGACGTTTATCTGGACTGGAATAGGTTTTAGCAACACTACATCCCTGTTCACACCTGGTACAAACCTGGGTGACCCGATCACAAGCGGGTAGCTCTACGTACAGGTGTGAACACACCCAAGACGCATTGAGGACAAACTGATACCCAATCGCTCAGGCCGCATTCTTTTGGCATTGCATTATGGCCAGATTGACAAACTACACACTCAACTCACGTCCCTTCTCTAATCACAATTCCCCTGTTATTCATTCTGCGCTTTTATTTCACATTGTGCTTCGAAAGTATGGGAGCACTTCAGACTGACACAAAAAAAAAGATGAGTCTGCACCTGAAGAGAAAACACACAGGCTCTATTTTAAAACAGGCATCACTAGAAAAGGCTGCTGTGTGGTTTATTCTTTAGTAGAGAGAGCCTAGTAATATCAATTTTCCTCATAGCTATTAACACACTTAAATATCAATATATGATAAATTAAATTACTGAATATGGGCAGGCTATATATAATTCTGTTATAAAAGAAAGAGTATCAGCAATAGTAAGTGAAGCAATGGCACTGCAAGAGGTAGCTTACAGTGACTACTTTGATGTTAAGCAGGGAAGACAAGGCAAAACTATTTATTTGGCACCTTCCATTCATAAAGGCAACTGATCAGTGTACACAAGCAGGAGTGGAACGTTAACTGTGTCAACTATCTTAGTTTAGCATGCTAACACTCACTTACTGGGAGCAAAGCAGAAGTAAGGATACAAAAACCAAAGCTCTGGACCAGTTAAAACAGTAGCCTTATGATAACAGCATGACATTCATCAGAGCTGCCAGTGCATTTCAATAAAAACCACAAAAGTGAGTCTGCAAGTGGAGCTAGTGGAAAAGCAATTAGGATGGACTGTCAAGAGACAATACGTAGGGGGTAACTGATCCTGTTTTTTGTTCAGAAACTTTGCGGGTTTAAATATTGTCCCAGTAAGACAGTTGCACTGTGGTCACTTCCATAGCTGGCGTCTTAGCATTGTTCCCCTGGCCTCCTTCAGATAAATGCACCAATGCAACAGAACTTTAAAAAGTACAAAAGTGCAAGACATTACAGGAAGACTCACACTGACCAAAATTCCCTTACAATTCAATTTGACTTGCTGAATGGTTTCCTGAGAGACCTCAACCACACGTTTTAAATCTGATTGTGATGGCTGCCAGAAGAATACATGACATTCAGATGGTTTTCCTCACCGGATTAGCAGAAGCCCACACACGTCACAGCCTTTTGTCTTAAAGGTTAACACAACTTTGGGCTGTGTGACAGGGAATATAGCTCAACCTCTCACCACTGCTGACTCACTACTGGCCCGGCCAGGTGCGAAATAGACAACTGCGTGATCACACACACGTACTCCTACACGTGATCGCACACAGACTTACACACATGCAAATGTACTTAAATGAGCAGACACACGCCATGCCCAAGCGAGCGCACATGCATGCATGTGCAGACACATCGCTGACATACTGCCTCTGACCTGCAGACAGATATACCTTGTGTGTGTGTGTGTTTACTCCCACTTTCCCCACTTGGCTTTCCTCTCATGCCACACTATTGTCCTCCTCTCTCTCTCTTTCTCTCTCTCTCTGCTGATTGACTTCCTCTTCCTCTGAGTCGTCGCTAATGTCACCTTCCCCGCTGGCGCCCACACAGTCATGTTATCAACAGCTTCTCATCCGGGTTACAAAAATACAGGAAGTTTCCCCGGGGATCTCCTGCATGGAAAAGAAATCTCTCCCTCTACCACTCGCCTGTATTCCATGATACATACAGAAACGCTCATCTGCTTGATAAGGGTTGCATGAATAAGCTCAGGGGTAGATTACACAGTGGGTGTTCGAAGATAATACCAATAACCTCGGGAACTAGAGATAATGTCTGCACTGGGATGTTCACACCTCCGCACTCAACTGCCGCATAATACACCAGAGCCACAGGTTGAGTGACAAGCCGAATCTGTAGCAGAAATGAAACATGGATATACAGACAGTATACAAACACTGGTGGTTCATATTTCTAATAAAGGCTTCCAAGCAGTGAAAAGATAAATACTGTGATTCACTACAAAATTGATTTACGGCAGCTAATCACCAGGCACTGAGAGAAGAGAGTCTTTCTTCGCAGACCCCGCTGCCATTAAGTCAGGGACATTCTGTACTTCTTCTGTACTTTTGGACACAGAAACTAGTTTGCTTTTTTTGCTTGGGATAAAGCTCATTAATCCACAGTGGTGCTGGCTTACTTATGTAAGAAAAAGGAAAAAAGTGGGGCTTCCTTCCCTGCAGCGACTGAAAATGGAATGAGAATCCTGCAATGGTTGTCTAATCCCAAACTTCCCAGTGAAAACATTTCTCTTCCTCCCAAGCGAGATCCGGACTTGTTCGCATGCGGAACGGAGGCAGGCAGACGTTGGGCCGCTCCAATCAGAGAGACAAGCTGGAGACAGACGGGGTCATACAGGTGGGAGGAAGTGCAACTTACAGGGAAGGCCACTGACTTACTCTGACTGTGTCATAAGTTAATGATGATAATTCCACCTTTCAAAATAGTAACAAATAACCGGACTGCGGCTCTTTCTGCCACATTCATTTACTTGTTCTAGCTTGTTTTGGCAGGACGACACCTTCTTTTGCAAGTTTTGCACTATTTATGTCTATAAAGAAGCCCAAAGGCAGCGCTAGCATCCCCAAAATCCTGATTTGTTTGCCCAGACTTCATGATTGAAATAAATCATACCTTTATGCATGATCACCTAACAGGCAATAGAGGCAATAGAGGCAATAGAAGCGGCCTGACAAGCTGTAATTCTGTTTAACGGTGTCCGGTGTCCTTGGCGACTGCTCGACTGGCTGTTCTCAATTATGATTCATCACATTACATTGATGCTTTTCAGTGGCTGGTTTCAAATTAAGGTTGTTTTAGTCAGAGATGTTTGTATTGTAATTGCGTTTGCCGTTTCATATCTTGAGAAGCTCTTCTGTGCAACTTTTAATACTGAAGTTTAAGGCAGCCGGTGTAGTGCACTAAAGCTCAGCATATCCTCACATGTTGACATTTAACAAGTTCATTTGGCAGGCAAATTTTTAAGACAATTTTTGATGACAAATTCAACAAAATTGCTGTTTGACTTAACTCAGCCGTAAATATACGGCTGTTCATGCACACATAGCTTCACACACTGGTTTGACTGATCCAAATAAAGCACCTCTTGTCCTTTCCACCTTGAGGTCAGCCCCTCGCTGTCCACACAGCGAGCGTTTACTTTGCTCGTCTCTGTTCTCAAGGCACAGTGTCCTGAAAACCTGTATTCATAAAACAAACTATTACAATTTGTTCTGCCAAAACATGTACACATAAGCCAAAAGCAACCAAATTTAGATTTAAGACTTTGTACTTTTCACCATGTAATTTACGAAATTGGTGAAGCCAATATTGTTAGTTTCCACGGTGGGCTTAATGCAAAACATATAAATAGATGCCTGCCAAATGTACTTGTTAGATATTTTCATGTACGGCATTAGGTTCTGAGAACTAAAATATTTTTCATTGCAAAAATCAGGGAACTATGGTAATATTGTTGCTGCTCTGCTGCTTTTCGTACAAATATATGACAATCAAAGAAAGTTATTCCTTGTTTCAGTTGTGTAAGTATATCATTAAGTAATTAAATAGCTGAGCTTGTTTTAAGTACTGTGAGAGGGCCTCCGTGCTCGTATATTTATATTAACTATTACACCCAAGTGAGCAAAATGGTATTCTGTTACCACAGATCCAAGGATATAAAACTCAAATGTTTCACTGGTCCCTGATTCCAAGTGAAAAATAAGCTTAAATTAATTGGAGGGCAGTTATTCGGATATCAAGTAAGTTAAGTCCCAGAGTTTTGTTTTCCCAGTCCTCCCTCTCCTCGTGTGGAGCGACGCATGCTGATGGTTACTGCTTGCCAATAAATTAAACCTTTATCCAAAAACAATTCCATAAAATGATCCTCTTCAATGTCAAGACAGTGAGTCTGGCCAGAGCTAATTCAATAACTTTAAACAGGCTTGATTGTAAAAATTAGTTGTCAAATTTGCGGCATTTGGCATTTTCTCATTTTCTTTTTCTGTGGAGCAGCAACAGTCACTAGACAGAAGAGTGTTACTTGGACACACAAACGCACACACACACAGGAAGTAAATCCTCCGCTGCAGGGGCCCGAATCTTCACTTTTCAGCATCAGCCTCTAAGCAGGGGAGGTCTATAAAAAGTAATTACCCTGAACAGACTGTAGTAACACTGGAGTGCTGTGTGACTTCTTCAACACACAAAATTACCGTTATAAAGCAAAATGAATATGACATGCCAGTGACAGCACAAAGGGTGAGGTAATTATAAACAGGACTGTCCGGGAACATGAGAAAATTTAGTTACTTCTTAGAGCGTCTTAATGGTAATGCTGTAGCAGGACACTGTGTGTCAAAAGGAGTGAAATATAAAAGAGAACAGGACATATTGTCCATGTGCTGTCCCACTGTTCAGCAACAGTGTTAAGAGACAGATGTGCTTTTATTCAGCAGATTGTCCCTCAGCATACTGACCAGCTTCAAAGGATTCTTGTGCCTCATCTTCACCTAAAAACATCCAGATTGAACAGTGCTCTGAATAATTGTGTAGCCGCTAGTGAAGTGGTGAGTTTGATTTCCTTAAACATATGAAGAGATTCCAGGGATGTGATGAATAATAATAATATTAAAAAACAACTCAAAACCACAAGCCACCCTTTTAACTTGTGTTTCTAATCCCACAAGGTCTGCAAACCACTTAAAAATTCAGACTTAACGACCCCGTTCCTTAATAACTAGAAAATAGTCTGGAAAATGTAGCTGTGTCTACATACTGTATACCTGTGTGTGCGCGTATGTGTGTGTAAAGAAATTATTCCAAAAATGTGGGAGCCACAGTCAAGGTCTTGACTGGATAATGCGGTAGTGTGTTCTGGTTGTGTAGTCCTCACCTGCTGGCCTGGCACCAAGCAGACTCAGAAGAAATTATCATGCACCGGCTTGAATTAAATGGTCTCATGCAGACAAACTCGTTCCATAAACAGAGGGCCGTGTAGACCGGCATGTTCCGCCGCGCTCCTGTTGTGTCTGAAGTTTCAGGGTGCAATGCTGGAAGCCAATTAGAGGCTTTGTAATGTGATTTAGGTGGAAAGGATGTAATGTTTGGTGCAGAGTATGTGGCTGTGTAGAGGCACACAGCATTTATCAAACATTGTTGCGATCTACTTAGCCTTAATGAACATATTTGTTTTTTTCGATTTTAGCACTTAAAACCAGTACCCAGTCAGTATTTGGTGTGATCACAGGATTAAGTCAGCCAGGTATGCTCCTCATGCAGAATAAAGGAAGACTTTATGATGTTGAGATCAGCACTCTGGGGGAGTCAGAACATCTGTTGCAGGACGTCTTGTTCTTCTTGTGGCGGAACATAACTCTTTACGACCCTGGCTGATGTCTAGTGTTATTGTGTACTGCAGGATGAACCACAAATAAACTGAGAAAAGTGTCTAAAACCTTTGCACAAAACAAGAATGTGAAGATGCAATATTGCTAGTTTGGAGTTCAAGAAAAATGACTGAAAATGACAAGTACAAAACAGCAGGTGAACAGTTCAAAAGCAGAAATTATGTTTATGTCTAAATGAATTCAGTATTTATTATTGTCATCATCCATAAATTCCATTTTGGCTTTATATGTAAGTAGAGATTTGTCTCTTCTTTCTGCTAGTGAGAGTAATAACAGAAGCACTGATGGCTTGTGCAACGCATGTTGACCGTTTCCCTCAGTCCTTTCTTTTCTATTGTAATGGTAATCTGTCCTTAGTTTCTTTATTTTTTTAGACTGCAACCTATCCTATGAACACAGAGTTTAATTTTTTACTTGGAGCATAAGAAACATTTCTTGGACACCACCTAGGTCCTATTTCATTCTTCTTGACTGCCAGAGACAATGAATTCATAGAACCATAGTTACAGTTACTACCTCTGGTTTCTCCGCCATACTCCTAGTCATTGCTGGTTGGTGTAAAGGCCATGGCAGACAATGGTTGGCCATGTCTGACCATTGGTGATCGAGCATGTTGAATCGGCAGCAGAGTTGGTGAGAGAGCTCTGATTTGCTGATCGGCTTAGACGAACCAGCGCAAAAGAAGGGAAGAGGAACTGATGAAAGTAAAGAAAACCACAAAGCCTGAAGGAGGACTGCAGCCTTTTTTCCATCTTCATCTTATCTCAACATGACATGATTATTCAGAATGAATGTACTATAAACCAATGGATCAGCTTTAATGTAACATATGTTAATTTAAATGTGGCATCCCTGCACCATAGCTTTAATGCTAATACTGCTGAAAGGAAATCCGAGCAGGCCACCATCAACTGAAAAGTGGACATCCCCTTCTGTCTTCTCATATTATGGATAATTTTCTCCATACTAACTTTCTGCCTAATGTGAGCCATGAGAACATCAGATAATCCATGTATGAGATAAAACCCAGACCCCAAGGAGCCAGACCAGGTATATACAACTCAAGCAAGAGCCGACATGCACAACCTAGGAAGTCTGTGGTTATGATGAAGTTCATGTTGGCATGATGGACCATGTTTGTTGTCTTTCCATGCATGTAACTATACTCTATCCACATACAGTCAGATTACATTTGAAGATTGAACTGAAGATATAAACTGATACCCCTGTGGGCTCTCGCCTCACCATATAGATGCTGAAAAACACTAACAAAGAGCGTGCTAAAACCTGAGACCTCGGAGATAATCTGCTTGATAAAACACTATTCTCGTTTGTCACAGTCACTCTCAGCAGAACTGAGACATATGACTGGGTTTCTGTGTCCATGAAGAGTTAAGTTTGCTCTTGTCATTCTGCTGCTGAGGCAGTGAATGGACTCATATTGAAAATGGAGTCATTGAATCTCACAGCTGATGTCAAGAGTAAGATAGAAGGCTATTAAATCTCTCAAGGGAAAATAATGCAAATAAAGAGTCTGCAGCACTGAGGGAGCTGATAGCATTTTTCCTGTGGATAGGAAAATGGAGCAGGCTCTGTCCTACACCGCTGGTGGGAACGTCTGTCAGCAAGCCACAGCCGGGTCACATTAACTACCAGTTTTCCCACAATCTGGCCTTTATTAAAAGAGCTAATAGCAACCCTAGAGTCAGGTAGATCTGAACTGCCCCACAGAGAGAACACTGAACACTGCCTAATTCATACAGGACGGTCTAAAAATATCTCCCTGTGTACGACACGATGCCAAGGAAAGCAGCCGCAGCTATCACAAAGGATGTTGTCGATCTTGGATATGCTGAAAGCGCCAGTGCAACAATCTCCAGTTAATTTCTAACAGCAAAACAACAAATAGTAGGCTGGAAATCTTTCCTCCAGCACTGAGGGCGATACAAAGCTGGAAAGTGGGCCGGAGCAATGCTTTGAATCTCATTTGTACAGATGCATCTGGGCCCCAAGTCCAGTTTGGTTTGGAAAAGGGATCTGTGACTCAACAAGAACACACACCAAACGTTTGCACTCATAACCCAGGGGAAAGCACCGCTCCCCGTTTCCTTGTAACGCTTCCACCTTATTCATGTTGAGTCACAAAGCAGCATCAGGGAAGCATATTTCCTACTTTACAAATAACTCATTCAGCTTTTCTTGGAAGCAAAGTTAGGCCAGGATGAAGTAAGGTCCAAACTTCCACTTATCACTTCCATGTTTTCTTTGTAAAAGGTGCCAGTCATAGAGTGTCGAAAGCTCAAATTAACAGCTCTGTGGTGCCACATTACCACACAACTTTTAAAGGGTGTTTCTGGAGCTGACATCCACCAACGTTTACAGCCTTTAACTTTACCGTTGCTAAGTAAGAATTGTACTTTCTTCATCAGTGTGGCAGCAAAGGTTTGGGTGGCATAGATGTTGTCACCTGTCCAGTGTGCAGATGGTTTGTTTCATTCATTTTTTGAACCATAACAATTTATATTTCTTATTGAAATGTAGTCATTTTTGATTGGATGTGGATAATATTTGTTTGGACTTTTGCAGGAGTTATGCATTGAAATGCAATATTAAGCTTTCTTCCATTAAAATTTGATAACATCTCTGTTACCTTGACCACTGTAGCAGTAACACTGTAAAATAAGGTGCACACAGTACTTAAGAAATAAGCATCAATGGGAAAATTGGCTTGACTTCAGAATAAAAATAAATAAATCAAAACCTGAAGTCCTTAGTCATTACAAAGCCTCAAATCAGTTATGAGGTTAGCTCTGTAAGAACTGTAAGTGTACGGGGCGGGAGCTATTGGTTTTGATTGTTTCAGGAAACACATATTTCTCACAGATCTCTTCCTTCCCTATAATCCTCTAGTCTCTCTGCAGGTAGGTCAGCGTTATTCTTCATCTTTGAGGGAATCCTACGCCCTTCGTGCTGTCAATAGCTGCAACCCTGAGCCACCAGGGACCCTGGCTGCTCCACATACAATGGTTCAGTTTTCAGCATTGAGTAAACAAGGGATGTAGCTAACATTATATGCACAAAGATAGACTTTCCAGCAAGCAGAGCACAGAAAAGCAGCTGTGCATCCTGGGAAGACTGGAGACAGTCTCTGGGATGCTGATGAGTCCCAGTATGAGCAAGTGGGGATTGAACTGCTCTCCAAACACATGGGAACCAACGTAAGAGTGAGGACTATTAAGTGAGGACTGAAGTGCAGGTCGTTTGAAGTGTTTGTGATGGATAGGCTCTATCCTGGAAAAGCATCTCAGATGCTTGTACGAATCTACGTGTGAACAGAATATGTAGAGGAAGAAACACAGGATAAACAATACAGTAACAGCAACCGGAGGAAATGAAGTCAAGTGAACAGGAAGCTGCCAGGCTTCCCGTTCAAGATGTAGATAATTGGTGTTAATGATTCTGGGTGTTGAGAGGGCAGTCATTCACAGCTCTTGGTATTCGAACACATTTATCAGCTATGCTCTCAAATATAACAATGTGACACTCTGTCATTGAACTGACATGAGAAAGGTTGTGGTATTGCCACCTTTTTTTTTTTAAAGTGTCCTGTTATTTGTCCTTCTTCTGCAGTTGAACTTTTGCAAGAATCTTTATTCTTGGTCATAAAAGGCAGACTTTACGCAGAACACAAATAAAGTGCATGCGGAACACTAAAGTGAGTAACAGCAGGCTTCGTATGTAGCAGAATAACCAATATTTTCCAGGAAGGTTGACTTAAAAAACCTCTGGCACCACACAATGAAGACGAAATGAATGCCAGACTTTTGCACCCAATTAAAAGAATATAAAACGAGAAAAGAAAAGAAGTAAAATAACCACTAGAATAAGAGATTGCTCTGTAATACAGACTTGTTTTGAATCCAGACAATGACCTTGTGTGATCATTCTTCATAGAGAGACATTGTGACCAATATGCCAGTGTTTTGATGGAAAATTTAATCTGTGTGAATAGTTTTAAAATGCATAAAACTCATTTAGTGTGGGTTTCCTCTTAGTTACACTGTTGACCAAGCTGCATACTACTGAACAATTATGACCCAGATACAATGTCAAAGTACACTTTCAACAGTGCAAACCATTTCAGTCTTGTAGCACAGTAGTATGACAGAGGAAGCATCTTTTCAAGATGTAACCATATGTAAAATACAGACATTAAGTTAGAACATCACATTATTTTTCATGCTTAATTTTAATTTGTTATTTTGCCCCATTTCATCCTGGTTTTGTTTGTCTACGCACATTCAGACTTTTCAGTTCCTGTTCTGTACCAAACTCTACACGTACAGCTTTGTGTAGAATAAATATACGACAGGCTGAAGTGAACAATGACCATGTACGGATGTCAGTGTCTGTTATAATCAGTTATGTATTATTATGTCACTGTCTGAATTTATTTTGCACATTCGACAGACACGTGTTAGAACAGTATTTATTCTCCTCATTAAAATTGCCAACAAAATAATAATGAAAAGGTTAAATTCCATCTCCTCTTTCAGCCATTTTGACTGGAAAGAACATACAAGGAAACCAGTTGTTATGTGTTGGTGTTTACATTGAACACAATGGGGGCTGTAGGGCTACAGAGCTGTTTGACTTGAGAACAAAAAGTACTGTGTCAAAAATTGGTTATTTTAGACAGCGGTGAGAGTGAGGTGAGAATTATTACTATGTACTGGACTTATTACATACAGAAGAAGCCCATGGTCTATGAGTGGCTTAAGACCAGTTCACATAAAAAGGGATCTGTTCATTGTCCATCGCTTTATAGCACATACTTGTTTCGGTCCCTAGTGAACATTTTATGCTGTGGCTGCCAAGATGCCAAGGAACCTGCACACTTTTCTGTCAGCGGCCGAACCATGTTTAAGTCTAGTGTCGAGTTATTCACTGGAAACTGGGAAAAATGGTGGAGCCTTAAAAGTCACTAAAGCCGTCTTTGTGTAAAATAACCAAACCTTCAAATTCAGGCACATAAACTGTTTTCGGTGTGGAGTTTGCATGTTCTCCCTGTGTCTGCGTTGGTTCTGTCCAGGTACTCCAGCTTCCTCCGACCAGCCAAAGACATGCTCATTAGGTTAACTGGTGATTCTAAGTTGGCCGTAGGTGTGAGTGTGAATGGTTGTCTCTCTGTGTTAGCCCTGCGATAGATTGGCGACCTGACCCCGCCTCTCGCCCAATGTCAGCTGGGATATGCTCCAGCCCTGCAGCGACCCTTCAGAGGACAAGCGGTTACAGAAGATGAATGAAAATCCATGATGTAAGGAGCTCCAAGGAAATGCTCCTTACATCACCTTCAGCATCACATTATCACTTGCCGCACATTTTGTGCATGCTGGCCATGCATTTAAAGCCATTCAATTTGATGGAGTGAAACTTAAACAGTCAGAATTAGGGCTGAGAACGGGGATAGGCTGTCCTTTATCACGATTACACGCCTCAAAATAACACGGCGAAACCACAACATACGTACTGATAATACAGTATCAGCAACATGACTTAGCATGTTAGATGAACCCTTGGCTGTTAAGACAATGGGGAAGGCTGTTTAGGTTTTGTATTGGGTCACAGTATTATTATTATTTTACTTTAGTTTCTTCCTTTGCTTTAATATTAGTGCTGACTCTGTCAATTATTTTGTACCTGAATCCATCTTATTTTCATCAAAATCTACATCTTTTGCGTGCTAAGCTGAAAATACGACCTCCTCAGAGGAGGGGATTTCTCAGCGTGACGTTGGCATCAATCACAGCTATCCATGTCACCTCAAAGGGCTCGAGCCAGAGAAGAAGTGGATGAAAAATGCAAGCAGAGCGTAGCAAAACGACGTGACTCAGCTCTCGTAAGGCTGGCACAATGGCAGCTTTATGACTGCTCACAGGTGGCCCTTTAAAGTTTACAAACATCCTCTATAAAACTGCTAAGTGACTCTGCATTGACTCATCTTCACCAGCTCATGGCCCTGTGTGCACCTGCATGCTCACACGCAGGCCGAGGTTGCTAAGCGCTCAAAGAGGGCCAGCGGTGAACATGAACACAGTATCAATTACGCAGTATCACTCACTTGATCTGTGACCTACCAGAACGTTTTAAAAGATAAATCGGGCCTGCAGAGGAGGCTATGTCAGAGTGATAATTCTCCAAATGGGCTCATTATCATCACAGAGGTAACTGCTTCCCAGGACAGGAGCTGTTTACAAGCTCAGGAATTTCTTAATGGAAAATATTTGCCCCCAACAAGGTCACCGCCAGTGTTGTTGGACTTGTTACTAAGCACACGGCTCTCCGTTTCCACATAAAACCGCTTGATCCAAATTGTGCACTTTTCAGCTAAAGCTCCTCTGAGTTATCTCCTCTGAGTCGGTGCGTGTGGTAAATGCAGAGGAGAAATGGAGGAGTGAAGAAAAAGGGGGAAATAAGCTAATTCTTGCAGACCTTTGAAATAGAACGAAGTTAACCTGTGGTGGACATCAATGGGGCTAATCCTTTTTTGGCATGAGCACAAGAATGGCAAGCACCAAAGAGGATGTTGATCTCAAACAACAGCAAAGCTCATAGCATAGAAATATTTTCACAAAAGCTTCTGTTTTTGTGAAAATAAAAACAGAATTTTAGCTCAATGCACAAGTATTTCAGAAGAGAGTTATGCCACATATGTTACAATCAAAAGAAACCTGAATGTTTTCATTTCAGGCCTCGTCTCCCTGACATACTGTAACACATACTCTGTCAATAATAACGTGACAGCTCTGGGTTTGTTATCATAATGCTTGAAAAACCAAAGCCTCCTACCCAGCACAGCCATACATAAATAACGTGAAGAAAATCCACTTGCTTTAAATCAAATATAACCATGAGTGATGGCCTGCCGCGCTGCCAGCTGTGTATGTAAACCATTACATCTTGAAGCTGCAGGGACCCGAAAGACCTCACTGAGGTCCAGGGAGGACATTTGCAGACACTGTGGTTTACACATTCCCCACTGTGCACACAGCCATTCTTCAATTCTGTGTTCCATACAAGCAAAGAAGGTTTATCTGTCATCCTAGACAAGAATGCAAACACATGCACTAACAAATACCAGAAAAGTACACCATGAACATTACTGATGGAGTCTGCTGGACTCTAATAATTAACTAAGGCTTCTAAATTCACTGGGAGTTCAGTCAGTGTTAAGCTCATCAGTTTCCTTGTGTGTTAACTCACATTTCACTTGTGGGAGCAGAGAAAGGACACACTTGACTATTGCTGGTTCAGGAACACACCTACCAAACCTACGATTATGACTATGCCAATTAATACATCATAGCCCCAGGCCTTTCATGAGCTCTCCAACTGGGCAGCTGAAATTTAAAATGTCTCAGGGAAGTGAACATGGATTTGCCAAGAATGCTCACATGAAAGGTTACAAGGATCCCTTTTGTTTTCGTTATTCATCCCACTCACTGTGAGTGTTCGATGTGGTTTACACTGCAAAGTTATATAAACCCACGGGACCGAAGTGCTGCAGAAAAGGAGTCATAAAACAGCACTCATTTACTTTCCCTTTGACTCACACATATACACCAGCCATGCAAATACAAAGAAAGAAAGAAAAAAAAAACTTTCTTGTCCCCTTTCTTCTAAATCTAATGGTTGTGGACAGTGAGGAGTAAACTGGTCTCAAACTTTCCAAAACAGGTCTAATGAAAAGACTCAAAGATGTCGGGAATTTGTGCCAAAGGTTGTAGGTCACTGATCAAGCACGCGCCTTGGACATGTACGTCCCACTGAAAGATGATAAATGTCTAAACAATTCACTAATTATAACTGCATGTGCGTTATTTCCTTCCACAATCTTCACTCTTACCCTTGACCACTCAACATAACATCCTGAATGTTGTCTAAATACCAACTCTTGCACTTTGACGCAACTCCTTTTCACTAAGGAGGTCAATATCAGACAGTTGGTCCTACTGTCTGGTCCAGGCTGAACTGTCTAAACAAAGTTTACATTTCATTTTGCAGTTAATGACCACACACCTACAAAACTTATATCGTTCACATCGCCCTGAGTTGCAGGTAATTGCATCAATATCAGCATGTTAGCATGATTTGGCGCAAAGCATATCTGGTCCATCAGCCTCACAAACCAAATCTCTGATTAATCCATGTTACACTTCATTTCCAAAACAAACACCAGACAGACAAAGTTAGCGACTAGCTGATGAATGAGTGGAACATTTAGAAAACACAGATGTTTTCCTCAGCATGTAAACAAAATGGAGTATAAAGTGAAAGAAGGCGACTGTTCCTCTGCATCTGCTGCAAGGTTTTACGGGCAACATGCTCTCTACATCAGCTTAATAATTTGTTTATAAAGAGAGATATCTGGATATGAATGCAGAAAGCTAAATCATCATCAGAGGATAGCCGCAGGGTCCAGAGATTTCTGCAAATGCAAACCAAACATTTCCTACTATTGTGAAGTAGTCAGAGGAAATGTAACTTGTTTTGTCAGCACTTACTGTGGCTATTTATCAAAAATGTACAAACAATCAGGGCGTAATGGAACAAGAAACAACAGTCACAGTGAGCTCTTAGATGAAGGGCTGCAAGCAACACCTCCAATGTCTGAGTGAGGTAACCAACTCGTCTTCTCTGTTGCCTGCTGTCCTCATACTCATGCCACGTGTAGCGAAGAATTAGATTATGGATTCTCACAGAATGGTGGAAAAGAACATATTATTCACTGCCTTCTTTATTAAAATTCCAAGTGGCACTAAAATCACCAGGACTGAAACCTTTGTGTTTAAGGCCAACTTTAACTTGCCCCTAAAAGTACTAGCAATGTGTGCTTTCATGCTTGGAGGTCACTTTTGAGACGATGCAAAAAAATTTCCACCCTTATGCCGCGAGAGTGTGTTTTGGTGGAACTGAGTGACAAGAGAAAAAAATAACTCCTTTCTCTTTTGTCTCACCTTTTAATTTATCCGTTAATATCCGTCCTGCTGCAAACAGAGACAAAGAGGAGAGGCTGTGACCCAGCCTTGCCTTGTTTGCACTTCCGTGGCTCGCACAGTTTGATTCAGTTCTTGATGGATCGGTGGAAAATTCATGGCAATTTCACCATCTTAGCCAATTGCAGAGAGATGCAGGAAGATATATTTGGAAGCTGTGAATGGCCTTCTGTCAGTATAGTTGTCACCGAGCAGACTGAAAGAGAAAACTCCCTGTAGTGTCAAAAGACATCAACTGTTACATTTTAAGCTTTTAGCTGACTTAGCTAATACGGAGTGAAAAGGCACCGTCTGCCTCTAAAAGACAGTTTGACTGGACACGTGGAAGTTCATGGAGGCAGAACTGGCTCTTGCAGGGATTCAGACTGCACCTTAATAGTCTCTCATCACCCATTCCCCCGTTAACTGTATGTGGAGACAATCTTCAGTATCTTTTCCCTGTGACTTTAACAATTAACAGATGTTTTGCTACACAGTGCTTACACAGAATAAGAATCAGTCTCTACCCCCTGCTGCTGTAAAGATGTCAAATATGCACTGCATGTATTTTATATTTAAAGATAAATGGCAGCGCAAGGAATGTTAACATTTTATATTGGAAACACGGCTTCATACTTTGTGTCCATATGGCATCTACACATCCCAGATCCAAGTTCAAGTTACACAACGCAGCCGTGCACTTTCTGGAAAAATCAAACAAAGAGATGTATATGGACAATGACGTTAGCTGAAGAGTTAAAAGTCTGTCGACGTGACACAGCAGAAAGCAGTGAATAGGCAGCATTGTGCAACAAGGTTTTGGAGAAGATAGCTTCATCGTGAATGTTGCACTAACCCTGTAGAGAGAGAGAGAGAGAGAAATGGCCCCTATTGACAGACTTTATTTATAGTGGCTGGAATGAAAGTCGAAAGTCGGAAAAAATAATGTTTTAGGACTGTGAATAACAATTCTGCGAACTCCTGCACCAGTGTTTGTGCACTCACTTATTTTGTCATTATTACACGAAGCAACATAAGAGTGAGATTAAAAGATTTTATATGTGACAGTGGGGCGTAGCTGCAAATATATGGGTTTCTCGGTGGAGGAATTTAAATCAAGGTTTCCTTCATGATGCAAGACAAGAGACGACAGATGGAAAGCAAAAAACATTCAACCAGTCAAACTGGAGGAACCGCATTATCTCATAAAGTTATGTTAGATATTCTCAACATGTTGGCGTACTGGTTGCACATCAAGAACACATGTAGCAACAGTAGCATTCATTTGAAATGGGGATTCCTCATAAATGGAAGTGGAGTAACTCCAGCTTGACTATGTCAAAATGTTGCTGCTCTTTAAGTGCTGCAGTTAATGTTGATAAACCACTTGTGCCGTTGCCAGTCTCAGTAAGCGTCCATCTAAATTTACATAATATGCAACCAGGGTCTGACAAGTAACGTGGCGTATCGGCTTTCTGGCGGCTCCCAGGAGGGTCTGTATAGTGAGGGAGCGGACTGTCATTAGGCCACAAAGGACCAACAGGCTCCTGCATCTAGGCAAGCTTCCAGCCCCCAGCACGCACACCAGCCCATCTTCCTACCCCCAGGGCATTCTCACTGATGGCTTAGACTGGATTTTCACTGTGGCATGATGCTTTCATTAAGCTAGTTTATTCCCTGTTTTCCACTGCTGGGCACCTCTCCCATCTGCGTTCACTCACAGCAATCGGCCAGGCTCTGGAGGACACGGAGGCTGTATTTCAGTGAGGATGTACAGCACTTTTATTACAAATCCCATTGCTTTCACCATCATCCATTGCAGTGGTAGCGCGGTTAGGGCGTCTGCCATGAAACCAGTGGGCTGTGGCTTGTTGAGACGCTTCTTGCCTTTCTCGTGCTCCAGCCTTGACTGTGCAAAGGCAGGTCAAGGCTGCGTCATACAGAGCGACATCACTGAGGCCGAGGAGAAAAGAGGCTTATGCTGCCAACAAGTGAACAATTGTTCTTTAGTAATTGCCAGCAGTGTTACTATTAAATTCTCCCCTCATGGGCACTTTGCATATTCCAAAACAAGTTATGTAATCAGTCTTAATTGAGCATTGGGAAAGTGAAACCCACACATTTAGCTCAAGCAACTTAGATATGTAAACAGAACAATGAAAAAGAATAGACAAACCGCTGGGTGCAGAGGTGGCTGCAAAGTCAGTGAGTGCAGTAATGGTAGATGCAGATCTTGAAACTGCATGCCTCTTCTGTGTCCATCTCATCTGTGCCTCACAGGGTTGGTGATTCTGTTATTTTTTTGTCTTATTGATCTCCACAGCCTCCCTCACTTGTTACAGTCTAATTATATGTAATGCCTGTAATTACGTTGCTTTGATTTGTGGTTGTCGTGGTTGCACCTCAGGGGGCATTATAGCCATCTCTGAAATTCTGCTTTGGTTATTTTTATCAACATCATAGTATGTTTTATTCATTGCATGTTGCTCCATTCATTGTGATCAGTAATCACGGTTAGCAGGACGTGAGCAGGGTAGATGGCTTTGCTACATGTGGGTCTATTAGATTCAGGCTCAAATGAGTCACAGAATACCAATCAAGCCAGTTAGCAGCAGACGAGTCTCACTGTCTGCACTGTACCAGACTTTTGCAGCTGCTGCCTGTGGTGACATTCCCACGCTGGAGCACCGGTAGTGATGAGTTGTGCATTAAATTACAACGATCATTTGAGTTGCCTGCTGCCATCAAGTGTGGCATTGCTATGACTGGCTCGCTCTGTAAAAACGCCACCCGAGCGCTTGTCGACCATGTGTCTTTTTGTTTCTACTTCCTTCTTCCTTCTTCACTTTCAACAATGGTGGTTGAAACTTTTGTGGAAATTTCATCAAAGACAAGTGTTTTCTTTTTTCGTAAGTATCTCCAAACCTTCCCAGATCACATGTCCTTGATGAGTTTCATCTTTATTGATCCAAAACAATCAAATCGAAAACTGCGGAGAAGAGAAGCAGTCGGAAATACTAAATCCTAGTTATGCTACTACAAAGTTGACCAATCACAGCTCTTGCTGTCTGCATCACCATCCATGATGCGTAGTCACATTTCTGGGGAGGCGCTCATCAGGCTACGGTGTTACGGTCTGTGTAGGGTATGAGTTAACTCATCAGCAACACATCAGTGCTAAAGCATAAATCCTGAAAAGACAGTTAAGCCACTTGCGTAAGCAGCCTAAGCTATGCTAGCATGTTTTTTGTAGAGCTGACACGGCTCTATAAACCAAGCGTTAGTCAGAGCCTACAGCAAAGATGACATTTGATGTGACATTTTCCTGCGATTGGGGTCTTTGGATTAGATTGTTTGTGTCTTCATACTGTACCTCTGCTGGAAGGATAAACAGTAATATTCCCACCTGTGGTGTTTTGATGACTGTGGTGGAAAGACTGACTCACTTTAAAATGAGACCCGATCACTTCAAACACTGTAGTGTGTGATTTAGATAAACTTCATACTCATCAAACGAGTATTCGATGTCCCTCATTTGAGCAAATAAATAGTTGTTGTTTTGCTGTGGCAGGATCTGACAGGGTGCTGTAATGACTGTACATGATGCATATCACAGTTAACAACTATTTCATTACTATAAATTACTTGGGATGTTTTTGACCATAAAGATGCACTGGGTATGGAAAATGTGGCCACAGAGTGGGAGGGGGGAGACTTGTGTACACTGGTGTCCACAGTGCAACAGCGCCATAAACATCCTGGCATCTGGCTCATATTCCCATCATAAGCTATGCTCAAATTCAATTAAAGAGTCAATATTCTCTAAGCAGTGTTGAAGAGCTCTTGATGGAGAGCTATGTACATAGGCCTGATCAGGAATTATGCATAGATGTGATGAATACCGCAAGCCTATTGAGAAATAGTAAAGCATCATAAATCCAAACCACAGCTATCCTCCATATTTCAAGCTCTGTTCAGCGCTGGCCATTAGAAAAAAAAACTGTATATAAAATACATTTAACAACATGGGAATTAGTGTAAGGGTGAACATAATAGCTTGTTGGTGTATGAAGACTTTATTCACTTTTTCAAAATCACACATCAAACACAAGCAGACAACAAGAGCCCCATAAAGATTTTATGTGACTTCCAAAGGCATGCGCTGACTTTACTTGTTATTTTTTGTCATTAAACAATATATAAACATTTATTTTATATTTGTTTTTTTCACTTTTGCTCACATCATAAAAAAATTGCACACGTCATTTTCAGCCACCATCAAATGTAGCTGCAACTTGGAAAATGTATTACAAATCATTTAAACGCTTCTAAGTGTTACTTTATTACTCTTGAAATCCTTTAAGAACAGCATTAAATTTTGTTGAACAGCATATGTGTACAGTCTTGTGTCTAGCAGAAAGCTTTTACAGATGGCAGCGATTGATTTTTGGGACAGAGTGGATGAATTTTAATTCAGTCTTTTCTTGGTGAACCGACAGCAGGAGGTCAAAACTTTTTATTTTTCTGAGAAATGTTGAGTACATGTACTTCTACTTTACAGAATAACTAAACAAAACATCTCGCTTCAATTAAGATGAGTCAGTCAATGAAGATGACTTAACAGCAACAACAGTTACCTATCATCTATCATTTATTTCCGCTGCAAAGTTGGAGGTGTTACAGGATTGACTAGCGTTTGGAGCCAGCCTCAGGTGGCTGCAGTTTCAGACACTTTAAGTCCCACTGGTTGCAGCTTGAGCTATATCAAAAGAATATAGAGAGCTAAGAGAGGGCAACAACATCACAACAAACAGGATTTTAACCTGATGCACAATGGTTTGCAAATTTCCATGTATCCAAAATGTGCAACATCTCTATCTTAGATAGATAGAAAGAATGGGGGGACTACATTTTAGATGCAGCGCTGTTGTCACTCTGAAGGAGGACGCTGAATTGCTGCAGGGCTAACACGAGATAGATGGGAGCAATGGGGACTGTACGCCTGATGGGGAACTTATATGAGGACTACCACTGTGCTGCTCATAACAGATCAAATCAGCAATGGTATTAACATGCAAATTGAAAAAAGGGGAAGTATTTCCTTTGGATGAACTGCCACTGCTTGTGACAATGCACGAATGCTACTGTACAGCAATATGAATGCTACCACTGGTTTAGTTGTAGAAATCTTTTAAATGGCCGGTTTAAAATAGATTCGGGTATTCAGGCATGATTCTAGCCCAGCAGAATTTCTCAGAATGCACTGATGTGTGAAGGTTTGTTTTACATCTTAGCACTAAGACACACACAACCTGACCTTCGATTTTGCCGTATGTTTTGTTTGTTACCATTATTTTGTGTGTTTTATGCTGTCACTCAATCTAAAGGCATAAGGCAATATAGGAGACTACAGAAAAATGGGGCAAGTACAGTCCTGAACATCCTTTATCAGTTTTCTGATATGCATTCATTTTATTGAGAAACTGGTAGCTGATGTTGCAGTGACCAGAGATGAACCAGTGAATGTGAGTCCAACACCCAAATAAATTTGCCCAACTGCTATAAACCCAAATTGTCTTCTGTTTTTTGTGAAACAATCCTCCACAACACATAAAGCTAACTCATTCCTTTTGGTGTGGGTGCTTGAGGAATCATCATGTCAGTTTTAATAAGAGATGAGCTCTTTGTCTGGTTTTCATCACCACTCTGCTCTTCAGTTTCTTTATGTATTCTCAAGAGATATTTGTGGTAAAACCAAAATCACCAAACAAGTATGCGCTGCGACCCCGGGGTGTGCGAGCCGCGGTTGTGTTCCCACTTGAAGAGCAAAGCAACAGCGTGCTCCTGCCAGCCATCAAGGTGCATCTCATCCCTGTGTACTGGGCAGCCGTCTCACTTTGAAGAAGTTTTTTTTTTTTTTTTTTCAAAACAGTGTTTACCACCAGTGCTGCCTTAAAAAAGAACTCAATCACTTGGGTTTGAGAGACATTTAAAATTGAGTAATTGAAAACACTTGTCTGTGTGAACGGATGTGGGCACCCCTCCAAAATGTATTCCTGAGATGCCTGGGCTGGAGTCAGATCCAGATGGGTCTGAACTGAAACCAGATGGCTGGGTGCAGGGAACATAGCCTAGGTACAACTGCATGCTGCATATAGACAGACTCCTTCTACGGTACAGGCTCTGCACTCTTGGTTCGCCTGTCTGTGTGTGTGTTTGAAGTTCATGTTATTGGGTGCACGGGGATTGTAAAAAAAGAATAACACAAATTATTTAAAACTCACAAGGGGGAAAAAATGTTTTAAACCGTTTTGTTGTGGTAATGCGGAGCCTATACTGCACATTACGTCAAAAGTTTTAAACGTTGTATCGACACTAACATATCATTCTAGTGCTTACTAAATACACCCTGCCCTTTTTAAATTGGACATATTATGTAAAATTATAGTTTTCATTGTTTTTGAACATATGTGGCCTGATCTAAAGTTAATGCAGAAGTTCACATCAGATAGTATTAACTACACACTATCTAGACAAGCAACACTCATCAACTAACCATGTGAAATCCAAAGTATCAAAGTGTCACCTAACCATTGAGAAATGTCCTGTCCATTCATAATGCTGCGACTTGCAGCTGCCTCTCCTTCTTCCGGCCCGATTATGGTTTAAACTGGACCTGCCGTGTTGTTTTGTATTTGTTCTCTTGCCTTATTGTTTGCCAGGTAACCATAGCGCTCACATAAAAGGCTCCACCCTCTTCAGGAAAAGGGTGTGGCCAAAACAGCTCATCTGCATTAAAAGCTACAGGAATTAACACAGCCCATTTGGAAAAGGACTTAAACCAGACGTAGACACGCATGGTCAGAATGAATAATCTGATCAATTTTGAGACACATTCTTGTGACATAAGAATCTTACATTCATTTAATAGTGGACAATATGAGATGATTCATTTTGTCTGAAACCTGCAATTATGAAACACTGAACTGACTGACATTTCCAGTTAAAACAACTTTTGATGTAAATTGAGGAGTAGTGACCCTTTAAAGGTCTGGTACAAAGACTAAACTAATGGCATAGATGTTTTTTACATTTATTTATTTATTTGACATCAATGCATGTCAAATGTATCTTCTAACAAAAACACTGGCAATGCAAGTTTTTTTCCTGCCTAGAAATTGCTTTAAAAGGGCTCCCATTAAAAATATCTTCAGTCAAACTTAGCAGCTTGAAACAGAAAACTGGAACACACACACAGTAGATAGAAGACACACACGGTGTGTTTGGTTCAGCAGACACAATGTTTGTTTTTTTCTGTGGGTTCCTGATCTGGGTGAGCAGCATCCTTTTATTTCCCTAAGGAGAAATTAGTTTCACTTGTCTTACAGGGAAGTTAAAGTGAATAGTCAACTACAAAACCACATCAGAACTGGGAGAACTTGCTAAAGGATGCTTCAGTAGGATGAATGCAGATTTTATGTCAGGATTTACCACCGGCAATTCAACAAACAATGGACTGGGCGTGTTGAAACCACGCAGGACCAAACATCTAGATAACTCATATCAGGAGTGTCATAAACCTGCTGTAATCTGAATCATGTACAATATAGTTTTTAATGAGTGTTTGTTTTTTGTTTTAATGATATTGAATGCAAATACCTTTTACTAAGGAATAGTGCAATGGAAAGATAAACCACTATCAGATAACCTGGTAAACACTCATTACATAAGGGCATATAACTGATGAGCTGACAACATCCTCCCTTAAGTCAGTGAAGCATCAGCTTGGGTTTGAAGGCCATAGGTTGGTACTATCCAAGTACTTTACATCCTTTCATCAAAAGCTACACACTACATATCATGTATATAGTGAATGCTGAATGACCATTACATGTATTAACATTTTCCTGTCGCCTGCTCCTTTTCCAAAACAGTGAAGCACTAGTGCTCAAAAATATGTGAAATCATGTATAGCACTTAACTTTATGTGCAATGTTCTGGCTGTAACATTTCATGCAGCAGAGCTCCAGTGTGGTTTCATTCCAGCCACCAGATGTATAGCCCTGCTATATTTCAGGAATGCAGATCCTCTGAGCTTTTGCATAGCGTTGAAGTCATACAGTACATCTGTCTAAGGACACTCTTAAGAAAAACAAAAACTGCAAGTTTTATTCAGAATCCTGCTTCTTCTAAGAATTGTAAATTCCACAAACTCACAACAAACTGAGAGTTCAATACACAGCAGTGCCTGCTCATTTCAGCTCCTCTGAGTGTTGAATACCACTCACAATGGCAAATGGGTTTAGCTGTTGAGTGTGCCCACAGAAACCAAATCTCAGTTTGTTCTGGAGTTTCAATAGCCTTTAACAATACATGTGGTTTCACTAACACTGGACAAAAAAACTTGATTTATGGAAGTTTTTAAAAAAAACTCTTTTAATCACAATTCTCAGCGCCGTGAGAGCTTTATAGATGGATGTGTATTTATTTGAAGCATTTTCTCGACATTCAGAAGTGACAGTGTCTTTTACCATTGGGCGTCTCTTGGCGGATGGCTGATGGCACCACAGGGTGCTATGTCTAATGGACAGATCCTAATTCCTTCTGTTACCACTTTGCAGAGCGGCTGCCCACAGCCCACCTCCTGTTCAAAATATTTTCCCAAAAATTAAGTGTTATTCTCATGTGAACACCACAAGCATCTGCTGCTAGAGAGAAAAACACATTATCCCCCCAGCCAAACATCACACATCAAAAACACACACACGCAATTCTGAAAGAAGGTGCAAAAGCATCGTCACTGACCGTTTTTACATGTGGGTAACTGGTGTTACAGCATCTGCACTTATCTTAAACCTCAAGAATCCTGTGCTCTCCACTCCTGTAATATACCCCAAAAGCCAGAGTATATTTAGGTGTTACATTAGTTACAGCTCATATAAGTCAGTAGCAGCTGACCAAACCCCCTCTTGTGGACACAAGAAGACCAGCACTGTCCTTGAGGTGACATCTTGCTTTCCCACAAATCGCCACATAAACTCGTTAAAAAGCCTCGGCATAAACATTAGTAATACTTGTGATTCATTCGCTTGTCCCTGATAAAAGATCGAACTCCCATTTTAATACACTAATTTCAAATCTCATAATTAGCAATCTCTTAATCTCATAATTACAGAGGAAGTTGCTATCAGGCAAACAGCAATAAGCTTCGGGCAAAATTCAACTTAGATGCAAAGTGACCTCCAATCAGAGAATCAGTTCATCCACCTCAATGGAAATGAATGCAAAACTCTCACAGTGCAGCAGGCGATTTTCACTGAGTGTTTATTCTCTGTAATAGATTTGTCCTTTCAGTGAACTCTGCCCTCCATCTCCAGCGTCATGCCAATGTTGCCTGTTACATTTCTGCAAACAGGGTGAATCACCTTCTCCTACCTGACAAAGGAATTCATTATCCTTTCTCCCCAGAGGACGGAGAAGTCGTCTTCTCAAATGTGTTTGTGGTATGGCTGTGCGCCAAAAAAGAAGACAGCGCAGTGATGTGCTAACAAGGAGGAGACGGACTTCCAGACTCATGAATAAACTCTCGGTTCACGTCTTCGGTTTCAGCTGAGGCACACCAAACCCACGCCCCACGCCCCACTTGAGTGGACAAAAAAATGAAAAAGGGGGAAACAATAAATGCAAGAGCAGCAACATATTCGTGGAAAGCATGAATATGAGCTCAACATTTGACTCAAATCTTACATTGTTCGCACTGCTGTTGTCTTCTGTTTTTTTAGGAGTGCTGACATGACCAGGAAGCTAGCGGGCTGGTTTTTGACATACTGTTTTTTTTACACATAATTTGTAGCATGGAAAATCAGTCATTGCTCAGGAAACTTCACTTCATTGTAGCAGAATAAGACGCTAAAAGTAAAAAGAAAGGACTGCCTAAACAGGGCCATCAGAAAGGACAAATCTAAAAGGATTTAAAGTATTCAAATGATCAAAAATCACATGTCCAACATGTAACTTATACCCTTCAGAGACTACAAAGCTGATAATGATTGACTGTGACAGTTGATAATGGCTTACTCATTAGGCTGTTATATTCATTTAATCTTCACATTACTACAACTATTGGTGCAGCTGGCAGGGGCCCATGTTTGGATTCCCCAGCAGATATAAGATGCCAGCAGCTTGACATCATGCCAAGCTCCTGACAATGCTCTGGGAGAAATTATGGTGATGGTATAACGACTGCCAAAGACAACCACAATACAGCGGTCAGACATGAATGGGCGTGATCCACTCTATGAATTGCCAAAGAAAAGTTATTTGACAGAAGGTGCAGAAAAATATTTGAAGACTCTTTCTTAATGTGACAGCTTCGGCGCACGGAGACGTCTGGTAATGAACTTCAAGCATTTTCAGGAGTGAGTTAGGGAAGCGGGTTCCTGCTCTAAATCTGCATCTGAATCCTCGACAGGACATTTCTGTTTCCCAGTGTCTGATTCTGTCTGAAATGGATGAGCGCTGCAGTGGGTGAAGAGGCGTGAGGCCTCCTTGATAAATGATAGCTCAGAGTCCCACACACCATCCTCTCCATGTCGGCACGTGCTACTGCAAGTTAGCCAACACTTTGCAGTTTTAGGAAGAGGGAAATAGTCAACAGCAGTCATCCACACTTTATATCAACAACCTGGGTAGTCTATTTCCATGTCGAGTAGATTCCCTAAGCTAAAGCAACAATGGTGTCATCGCTGAGCATGGTGCAGGAAAATGTTGGAGTGATAAAGAAGACCTGCCATTTGAATGTTCTCAGTTGATATTTGGACAAAGCTGTTTGGGTATGGCAAAGTACGCACAACATTTGACTAAACAATTGATTGGTGAAATTTGTCTGGTCAAGGCCTTTGCATCTGATGATGTAAGGGACTGCTGAAAATTATTCGTTGTGAAGAAGAAGGATGACTTTCCTGCTTCCCTTTTAAGGAAAGTGAAATCGGACTCAGTGGTAGAAATATTTCCCTACCTGATTCATTCACTCACTCAGTATCTATTGCCACTTGCCCTCTAGAGGGTCACAGGGGTGCTATCCCAGCCTATCCCAGCTATAAGTGGGCACGAGGTCTGATTTTAGGACATAAAGACCATCCACATATAACACGATTTGCTTGTCGCTTTGTAGCTGACATTTGGTCTGTGCTGGACCTTCCAGTCCCAGCTTGCCTAGGTAACTCCTATATATTTCCCACCTCAAGATGTTTCCATGTGAAACAAACACAAAAATATTGCTAGCATGCCAGTTCTTCTTGCCGTCACAGCTCCCTATTTGAAATATAGTCAAGGATTAAGCTGCTCTATCTGGGTTCACCCCGTGCTCCAAGACCCCTATCAGGTTAATTCTGTGGAAGATACCAAAGTAATGGATGGCGTTTCCTTTCAGTAAATGTTACCTTGTCTCAAAGTTGAGATTAGTCTGACTTGGTACCCACCCACTCTGCAATGCCAAAGGTTTTTTTTTAACACCTTTCATGGGTGCAGCTCGCTAGCTTTCCACTCGGTGTCATTGTCAAAAAATATGCAGGATCAGCCAGAAATGTAGGCTCCTCTAGCTCGTGTTTACGCTGTTGTTAGTTCATGTCACTACAAAGACAGTGTTGTTTATGTGCTTCTCCCTCTTCATGTTGCTCTTTTCTGTGGTTTATTTCCTTTCTGGTTTAAATCCAACCTTTCCACCAATCAGCCTTCGACTGCACACGGAGCAAACGCACCCAAATTTCACCTTGCTAGTAAAACAAGTTACCAGTGTGTGATACAGAGCTTAGGATAGAATATATTCATTATATATATATATTAGACCGTGTTTTTTATATCATAGTTAAATGTTGGTGGTGAATAGTGAATATACACATATAATATATTACATGAAAACTGTGTCAGTGTTCAAACTATTGTTTTGAACATTAACCCCACATTAACTCCCCATGTCCTTCCAAAATGAATGTTTTTACAGCCTCTTACTTTCACCTTTATGTTGTGTGGTTTTATGTCAGTATGCATACATGTATATGGACCTTCAAACGTATACTCAGTTCTTATTCCATTTAAATGTAAATTATTTGTAGAGTAAAATAACTCATTAATCCTGGGACTGATCTGAAATCCCATATTTAAGTCCTAGAACACCTCGTATTTGTTGGATATTACAGTGATGCAGCTGAAGCAGAAAATACATGGAGAGCTATATAGATGGAAATAGACGCTTAAGTAGAACCTTCAGTATTTATTTACTGGCTTAATAACATGTTGTGTCTTCACCCGAAATAAATGTCAAAGCCTGGATGTCCAGCTATATGTCCGGCCGCTGTTAAATCATTTTATCAATTAGTAGTGGAGAGACCCGGACCACGGTCCTGAATACTGCGTTCTGATTGGTCCAACCGCAGAACTCATTCAGCGCTCCCATATAAACCCGTGCAGACTTGACATCGGTGCTATCTGTCATGCAAGTCCAAAGGATAGTGAGGAGTCCAGTGTAGAGAAACTGCTTGCAGAATTTGCTTGTGATAGCCCACGTTTGTTCTGTTTTTGCGCAGCAGAAGCTTTTGGAGCGTTATTCTTATGATTTACACACAAAGCAGGAGGCGTCTTTTTACGTTTAGTTGTATCATCTGTATTGAGAGGACGATGCGTTTGAGGACCGGACTTTTTCTCCTGATGGTGCTGAATGCATCTGCATATGAACTGGATCAAAACGAGTCCTATTCGCCCAGGAGAGCACGCTTTTCTGCCAATAGCCCTGGTAAGTAACACGCTGTTTCCATATGCATATCTCAGAGTGCACTGCTTGCTCTTTTTTCTTTACACACCATTTATAGAATGTACAGCCTTACATTTGCTCGCATACTGTGTGGATGTTATTATTTCTTTTTTAATCACATTTTTTATTTGGCCTATGCAGCCTTTTCTGTCTAAACGAGCGCGTTGATTCTCGGAGAAGGCTGCGGGATTAACGCTGTGGTTTTTGCCGGTGTCCTGCCGGCAACAGATGAGCATGGAGCTTGGTGCTGACACCTGAGAGTGCAGGCTGTGTCATGCTGTTAGTCTCTTTCTCTTGGCTTTGGCTGCTGCATTATAGTGGACTTTAGGGGGTTTCAGTCCATAAAACATAACGTTTCCTGTGTGGGCTTCCTGTGGAGCCTTGAAGTCAGAAAAAGAAGTAGGTTACACCATTGTACCTTTTCCCTCAGCAATCCTCAGAAGAAGAAAAAGCTAACCTGCTTGTCACTGGGGCTGTGCCTTTTGGATAAAATGAAATCCTATTAGTTGACATTTTTATCTTTTCAAAAAAACAAAATCTGTCACAAAATCCTGCTGCAAACTACAGACCGGTACGGCTTCATTCAAATGTTGACTTTTCATTTTAACACAATCGTATAGCTCAGGGATAAAAGGCAGTGGGTAACAGGGATGCTCATTCCATTCTGCAAGAATTGCTTCATCATCATAAGATTTGCAGCTCACTCTCTGTATTTTGAGAGCAATCTCTGGTCCCCAATGGCAGGCAGACTTTATCTGACTGTGCAGGTCAACATGGGGCCCCAGATTCAAAGGCTGCCAAGTAGGCTTAGGCTCCTCTGTGACATTTCTTAATGGTTATTACAAAGGATTTGAGTCGGGCTGCTTGCCATCTCAGTGGATTCTCAGATGAAGAATAAGTAAGGCCAACTATCTGGATACACTGATTTACAGATTATGTTTTATAGCTCTGCCTCGGTGCATAATTTCTGCTGCACGGACTTTGAGCTGTGTCCCTTATGGACAAAACCAGTTTTTGGCACATAAATCAAAAGACTGAATACTGCTGCAGGGTGGCTGTTGGAAAGGTTTCGCAAAGATGGAGAATGGTGTTAGTGGTGGGTTAGTCGGCATACTACAGTAACTATTCAAAGCACGTGACACGCTAAAATAAGTACAGCAGCATTTTCTAAATGCATTTCGTTACGTACGTATGTGAACGGGAGCAAATCTTGATATTTAACTAGAATTAGGTCATATGGTTTGGATTCCTGAAATTCAGTTTGACAGTTAAAGCTCATGTAAATAACTGGTGGCGGTGTGCTCCAGTGTGTGTGCAAAGGATACAAGTGGATGTCTATGTGTGTCTACAGGCACGCCAACAATTTTCAGGAAACTCTTTGGTATTTCTGTTCATCCAAGTGCTGCTGAAAAGAACCAAACAGTGGAATACAAGTCGCTGCCAAGAGAAAAGTGCAACAGTGCCAAATAGTGTCTGAGCCTCTTAGAGTTGTAAGGTGTCCAATCTCTAGTCAAGTCACTGTTTGCCCCGAGTGACTGTGTGTCTTTTGTGAATCACTAAAATATGAAAATACTCCTTTGTCCGCTGCATTTTTTTTTTTTTTTTTTTAGCTGAAACCCTGGCAACCCTTGTGTAATGAGCTCAGTGAGTGTGCAGTGATTCCCAGTGAAGCCACTGTTGGCTCCCCTGCTGATGGTTCATTCTCTGTGCCCACAGCAGATGTGGCACGCTGTCTCAACAGTGCCCTCCAAGTTGGCTGCGGAGCCTTCGCCTGCCTGGAAAACTCAACTTGTGACACAGATGGCATGCATGACATTTGCAAGTCCTTCCTATACAGTGCTGCTAAATTTGACACTCAGGTACACACTTTATTTCTCACTTTCTTCCTGCACTTCGTGAGCTGCGTAGGATTACATGGGTGTGACTATCAGGGCAAGAATGTGTAAGCACCCCTGTTTTCTTTGTTTTTGTTTTCCCACAGGGTAAAGCATTTGTGAAGGACAGCCTTAAGTGCATTGCTAATGGCATCACCTCGAAGGCATTCCCCACCATCCGCCGCTGCTCCACCTTCCAAAGAATGATATCTGAAGTCCAAGAGGAGTGTTACAGCAAGCTGGATATCTGCACTGTTGCCCGATCTAACCCAGATGCTATTGGTGAAGTGGCACAGCTACCAAGTCACTTCCCCAACAGGTGAGCTCTTCCTCTACCGTATGCACGCCGCAAGTTATCGTCAGGGCAAAATAGCAGTCACTGCAGAACTGTGACCCCTCTTTAGACTGAAAAGCTCCCGTAATGCGCAATTAGACAGTGACATGTATCTGTAGTTAGTTTTGAATGAATGAGAGGCACATTTAAGTGCGTTTTTCAAATATACAAATACATGCCCCTTCAGCCTGGATTTACTCAAGTCATCTGTTGTGCTGACAACATTTGTATTGATTTCCATGTTTTGGTTACCATCTGCTTCATACATTCCTTCATACAATGAAAGAAAATCAAACAGGAATATCAAGTTTGGATGTTTTGGTTCCTATTGTTGCTGTAATACATGAAGGATTGCATTTTGGGTGGTGGATACAAAATAATAGGTGGGTGGAGCACAAAGCTTTGCTGTGACTGGAGCCGGGATGGCTACTCCCATATAGATGACATGAGACCATACAGCAAGTGTGAAAATACAGAGAAATCCTATACTACTATAGTGTTTCACTACTACTTAAAAATTAATTCTGCAGTGATTCGTTGTCCTAGGTTTTATGGTAAGCTGCTACAGAGCCTGATGGACTGTGATGAGGACACGGTGGATCGCGTTAGGACCAGCATGGTGTCGCGGCTGGGCCCAGAGATGACCATGCTTATTCAGCTGCTGCAGAACAAGCCCTGCCCATCCACTGCTGCGGCTGCAGCTGCCGCCATCCCAACTGGAGCGGAGGGCCGTGGGAGCTGGCGCTGGTCCATGGGTCCCCATATGTACAAGATCCAGCCTAATCTGCGAAACAGAGACTCTGCCAGTCATTTTGGCAAAAAACGCTCTGCTAGTGACAGCTCCTAACTTCCACTCATATTCAGAAAACTCCACACACTCCTCAAAACATCACAAAAGCTCCTCTATTCCCTAAAGGTGATAAACTCCATTCCTCTGCTAGACTGGAAGTTACAGAAATATGCACCTCTAGGGAATGCCGGACCTCCCATAGAGTTGATATCAGTTTGATTGTTGTTATATTGTATATCCTACACTTTAGGCTTGAGAGAACCCCTCTTCCATGGACTGTTCTCAAACGTGTCCACTTGCAGTTAGTGTTGAACATGTGGCTGTTGCATTTGTGCAACATGGTCCTGTTCACTCCTCTTCACATCCTCCAGCAGAGATGAATCCTAAAGAAGTCTTTTGATGCCAAGCCAAAAAAAATGAGAAAAAAAAAAAATAGCCATAGTGGTTCACGCCTCTAGAGCACAAGCCAGTACTTTAAAAGACAAAAACACTATTTCATAATTCTGACATTTGTACATGGATAGAAACCAGTCGTTGGAACATTATTGATTCGTTTTTAGGGATGGGAAATTATTGGTAGATGTATCTAATATTTCAGCAACGAAATAGGTCAAATTGTGAGCATGAGATGTGGAGTGAGTTTCATAGCGTTTTTTTTTCTGACATAACACTTAAATGTACTGTATACTAAGTTATCAGAGACAGCCATAGCTAGCCCTCTAAAAGAGAGTGCTCATACGGAGTGAGGTCTGCAGAGGTTTCATGATAACCTTTGAGAGGTTACCTTAAACTGACCAAAAAACTTCAAACTGCCCTGAATGCTATTCATGAAAATACCAAAATTCTGTATAGCTATAGCACTTATAATTTTTAATTTTATTTTATTTTTTTCTGATGGCATATGTAGCCTTGGTCATATGTTTCTAATCATTAATCCTGCACACACTGTAAGGATTGTCCAGGTCATGGCCAAGTCTATCAGAGAAAGTCCTTTTTGCATCTTTTATCCAGACACTTGCAATGCATAAGACTGTTGAGCTCTATACGAGTCGTGTTTAGTTGGATCTGTGTGCATGGTCTTAACTCAGTGTGAAGCAGTCGTGTATGTGCAGTAGCTGATTAGCACGTTCACCAATGAGACTGAGAGCAGCCATCTTCTTGGACTGATGATCATCATTCTCTGAGGTGAATCACGTGACATACACACTGGCTTCCAATGTCAAGATGGAGAATGACTATTTAAAATAAGCCTTGTTGGAATGATATTTATTTTCCTACTATATTATTTAATGTTTTTTATTTTTTATTTTAATACATTATTGTAGTTTTAATTAGTTTACAGATGTTAACAAAAAGCAGTTCAGTCATGGCTCCTATTTAAACATGAGCTCTATGCCAAAAAACAGAGTGAGGTGACACTCACCGAGTGACTGAATGGGACCCATGTCATGACTCTGTGCTGGCCATAGGGGAACAAGGTTGGTCATTCAGGTAAGGTGAATCTACTTCATGGGTGTTACAAGGGACCACAACAAAACATTAGCTTAGATTTGACACACTTTCTGGTTTTAAAAAAAGGTTGTCACTGTAGCTGCTAGTTGCGCATGTTCAGTGCAGAGGGTCTGTGTACATTATTGATGATTGAACAGGTATAATGACGGTAAAACAAACACCAGCATTAAGTGCCCTGTTTAGAACAGCTTTGTACACAATCGCTTCTCCTACTTGAAACATAAATACAAGCAAAGTAAGAAATGCAACCATAAAAGGAACCAAAATGTTAAGAAACTGATGAAGTTGCATTCCCATCCAAAGTACCCTGAATTATTAGTCCCAGGAACCTTTCGTCAAGGGACTAAAAGGTTCCTTCAATTGGTTGTACGTATTTCTAAAAACCTGTCATTTTTCATGTTGCTATACAGCGTGTGCCACTCCAGTCCAGTAGGTGGCAGTACTGCAAACTAGTATACAACAACAATTACACTATATAAAGTGATTGACAGGCTTCAGTGAGACTCAGCAACAACAGCAACCATGACAGAGAGTAAATCTGTGTTTGTGTTCCTCTTAATTTACTGCTTTGTTAGCAGTCATAGAATCACTGCCGTAGTTAAACAAATTCAATATACATGAAATGCTACACTTGAAGAAAGCATACACATTTTACAAACAACTGCAGAGGTTAATTGTTGGAAGTATGCAACCAATCAGAAATACTTAACATTATAATTCCCAAAGTTCCTGCTCATTTGAAAAGTACTACCAACTTAGCAGAGACTTTTAATGTCATTGTAACTTAATGCAGATCCTGGTAACTGTGGTGGAAAGTCCATAGGTTCCTAGTCCTTGGGTCAGGCCTGCAGAAACTAACAAATCATTATTCAGAATCAGTAGACTGATTTAAAAGCACAGCCATTATAAAGGGTCTTAATGCTGGTGTATGCTTTGATCTGTGTGCAGTGGATAGATGGTGGTTTGGCACCATAACGTTAGTAAGATGAGTACATTACAGATATTTGTTCACATTGAAAATGCAATATAGAAGTTAACTTTGAAGCAGGGTCGGGTTCAGTTCACTAGCAAACAAAATCATTCTGAAAATACCTTTGATTAAAAATTCTAACTGCGCGATTGGCCATCTTCAACAATTTCATTTATAAGTGAGTTAAATTTGATTTTCTTTCTTTGACCCCTTGAAAGGAACGGAACCCACTCCTGTCTGAGAAAAGGTGAATTTGTATATTGAAGCACAGAGCAGATGTTTTATTTTTCAGTGTCTATTTAATAGCTATGTTAAGAATTCCAAACTATGCAATAATCCCACACAAAGGATTCACAGCAACACAGAAATTGACCTTTATTTCATTCAGTGCCAGCCAATGCTGTGTGATTGAAGCAGCAGCATGTGTGAACTCATACTACACTCACGGTGTGAAGGCATTGCTTCGCTACAATGCTTTGTGTTTCTGTGTTGTTTTGTAAACTAGCATTCCTTTTGTTCTGTGTTTCTTTTGCGTCATGCGGTGCGAAAAACGACAGCTGAAGGAATCACTTGGGAAGTTAAGAGCTATAGTCACACTGTAGTATATCCTAGCTTATATTTTATGTTTAATATGCACTTTGCATCTTAACCACTATAAAGGGCATTGAAACATTCAGTACATGTGCAACTGAGGCATGTTTTATTCACCCGGTGAATGGAGATGAGTTTGAATATTTCGCATCCTGAAGGGTCAGGGCTTCTTCATGTACTATTGATACATCTGTCTGTATCTCTGTTGTCCATGGGTAAATCCAAAACCCAACAGCTGCTGCTAAGCTATTACTACCCTGTATGATGCTGTGCGGATGCTTCTCTACTGTGGTCGCTCTGATCTGTCTACACACAGTGAGCTCAGCATCGGTCCACATTTACATTTTAAAACATCCAGCCATGTTTCATATTTATTTTCTACAAACATTCCTCGTGTCAAAAGATATTTGGCAAGGGCAAATTGACTGTTTCCTCACCAAGTCTCATGAAATGGAATTTATGGAGAATGTACCTGTATACTGAATGTCTCTTTCGACAAGGACATGCCCACGTTAGATGACCGATGAAGGCTATTAGGGTAAAAAAAAAAAAAAAAAAAAAGACTTTGATTTCTTTCTGTTTTAGATTTTAATTCAAGTGTAGGGGGCTTAAGGTGGTACTGGAATATTGTTAAATGGACCCATGGTGAGTTTTGTGAAACTGTTCCTGTCAATACTAGAGACAAAAAATCTCCCTCTCTTCTGGCACTTCATGGTACTCTTTCCTCTCAAGACTTGAAATAGATTGATAAATGTTGTTGTGCTTAAACAAAATCAAAAAGCTTCGGTGACTAGTAAAGTTTATTTTGTATTCATATATATAAGTGACAGTTATTTTACTATCAGATTCAAAAAGTTATCGCAGATTTCAGGAGATTACTGAAGATCCTGATACAGATGCTACGTATGTAACGCATGATTGACCCTTGTGAATCACTTGCACTTTAAAATATACCCATATACATATATGCCCATACTGTGTATATGTTTGGGTTTTTTCTCTGTACTGAAAAGTCATGAAAGATACAGATGCATCAATTGTGTGTCTTTTGCTGAACAGAAATAAAATATTTATCATATCTGGCATATGGTATGTAATTTGTTGCTTTGCTCTCGTTTTGGATCCATTCAAATGTGAAGATTTGTGTTTTACAGTTACAAGTGTCTAGGACTCATTGACTTCCATTCATCTATCAACAAACTGCAAAAAAAGTGTAGTTTAATCAATGGGAGCTGATAAAAAAAGGTTTCTAATTCTGAAGATGCATTTATGCCCTGACTGCAAAAACTGTTTGAGAATGTTTCCATAGGCGGAAAGGTCAAGACTCCAGCAGCACTTGTAAACCAATAACGTACATGCACGTATACACTACATATAAGCCAATAGGGCATCTGCGAGGTGGGCTTGGCCATGTGGCATCAGGCCAGTCAATCACATACCGGACACCTTAAAGTGTAGGCTGGGCATATAGAGTGGATTGAGTATATTAACATGTGGTTTCCATTCCTAAAGAGTAGTTAATAAACATAAAAATAAATGGGCCACATAAAGGATATAAAAGTGTGTATATGCAACATAGTTTTAAAAAACAACAACAACTGAAATCAAATAAACAAAAATTATACAAAAAGACCTAAGATATACACAGTTTAAAAAGAAAATCAACTAAAGCACTATAAAAACCACTTAGTAAAAGAAGCTTTTTAAAGAGAAAATCCAAAATCCTTCCCTCTTTTTTTCAGATTAAATTGACAGTACCGCCTCCTTGACTGGGCTTAATAGTTTCTGTGCTTAAAAAAAAATAAAATAATAAAGAACAAACATCTCTTGAGTGGCCTGATGCCACATGACCAAGCCCACCTTGCAGATGCCCTTTTGGGTTATATGTATATGTGCATGTACATGACTGGATGTTCCCATTTAAAATGACACATTCTTCACTTTGTACATTACTTAAATTGTCCTTTGCAGTGTGTTTCTTGATGACCACGATAAAGGCCACGAGCTGAACAGCATCAGTCTAATTGATTTTAGTCTAGTAAAATGCTGTAAAGTGGAGTTTTGTCCTTTCCACGATTTCTTCAGTTTATTTTCATAGAAATACTACTGCATGTTCATAGGTGCCATAAAAAAACTCAAAACACATGAAGGCGGAAGTACAAAACCCTAAAATTATTTGTCAAAGTGACAGTGTACTGCTGTGTGACGAAGACTTGTGTGTTTTCTGAAACACTTGGTGAATTGCTAATTCCCTTCATCACCACAAAATCTACAATAAATGTGTCACCAGTGACACCACAATAATATCTGGGGCTATTAACGTTTCTAATTTTCTCAGCTGCATGAAAAAAATGAAAAGAGGTCAGTCTTCGGGTTGCAATCATCTAAAACATTTGGTGCCACCCTCCAAAGAGCTGTATCTGTGACGCTTCAAATCTAGAAAAGCTGGTGATCATTGAACCTTGAGCCGTCATTTAGCTGGTGCGTTGTAGCATATGTGGGTCAGTGAATTTGGGGAATAGACTCAGACGTCCTGAAATTTAAAAATCAAGCTCTGGAGATTGGGTGTATGATAAATAAAAAATGTACACTGGGAATGTGGAGCCTACTTGTGAATACTGGAGTCGAGGTTTGGATTAAACTGAACATAAAATGCTACTGTAATGACAATGGCAGTAGCAGCAAGTGAACAGGGCTTTAGTCCTACTCTTCTTGTGGCTCTGTTTTGGTCTCCTCCAGCTCCAGAGGACAATGTTTAGATCCTCAGCTGCCCCATGCTCGACTGCTTTCCACAATCTTTCCTCTGTGGTACATGATTCTGAATGTGCATTTTGCTTCAGAGATGTTCTGAAACCGAAAACATTCAAGGTGTCAGACCTGAACTGAAGAAGTCCTACCTTTCTACAGCTTTAGGCAACTGCAGGGTCAGATTGACGATTATCTGTAGGTACATCAGCACAAGCCACCTCTTTCACATCATGCATCGTCACTCGATACACTGTTAATATAAAAACATTGATTAGAGCCACCTAAAATATGCTGCCATCAAGAGAAACGTGCACTGGATATGTGTCATGTGAGAGTAGCAGAGGAATCAAGTAGACCGCCTGGCTTTATTTAATTTCTGCTCACGATATGCTTGTCCTAGAGGTGGTGAGCCAATATGGCACCACCTTCCTCTTACAGCCTGAGCTCCTTTAGCCATCAAGTGTTTTCCTGACACCGACCCTGCCTAGCTAGGATTCATCTAGAAAGGTGCCAGTTTTCCTATAATAAGAATCAAGATTCCCCTTCAGATATACGTTCTGTGAAATTGCTGCAAACTGACCTACACTGCCTCTATAGGAGTATGGCAGATCCTGATCATATAGCTCTCAGCTCTGATCCCATGTCAAAGAATATACATTATACAGAGATCTCTCATTTAGGGCTCCATCTTTAAGGCACTCAGTAGCTTGTGTTATTCCTTGTCACAGGTTTGAGTTCAAATCTACTGTGTATGTCGGACCCCAGGAAGAATAGCTGCAGTGGGTTCCAAACAAAACGATAAAACAATATGGTTTTACTCTTTCTACACATTGCTTTTTAAAGGAATTATTCCAAAAAATGAGTATTGTATCAGTACTGTGTTGCTTAATCTGAAACTAACAGGATACCACATCCTTTGCAGTGCGTGACGAGATAGATTCTCTATTAAGTGCAAATCATTGTAACGTAACATTGCTACGGTTTAGCACACAGAGCCCCAGTACGTGTGACAAATCTTGCCGGAGCCATGAAGGAAGCTGAAGGACACCTCCTGATGAAAATGAACTTTCTTAAACTTCCGCACAAACGAGCTGAAACTGCAAAGTGACTGTTTGGCTCGAGAGCCCGAGGAAAAGAGGGGGCAGAAAACGCAAGAGGCTCCGTGGACGCTAATCTCAGTCAGAGGGAGATATAATTTCATGCCTATTTAGAGAAGAGTCCTGAAGGGCTTTCTCATCAGCCGCTCTCCAGTCTCATGGATAGGTGATGCAGCAGCTCTGCTCACAGATTCTATCATCTCCTTCTTTAAAGAGACATTCACTCTCAACTCATCAAGCAGGGCGGACAGAACACAACACTGTTTTTTCCATATGGTCCATTTGAAAAATCTGCCTTTCACTCTTTATTCCCAGTTGCATAGCTGCAATTATGTAGTGGGCAACTTTTAAAAGCAATTGGGATGGAATTACTGCTTTCAACACAGAAAAAATAAAATAAATCTTGTTGCCAGGAAACATTTGAACAGATTTTTGACCCTGCCTATTCACTTTGTTGCCTGTTGCTTGGACTGCTGCCGAGTGTATCACCACCCTGACAATCACAATCACAGTAATAATGAATAATGGCGAAATTAGAATATCATTATGCAGATGCAATTCATACCATCTGCTTGTGTTTTTTTATGCAACGTTGCTGCTTTTTAAATCTGGTAGTGAAGCAGTGCTACCAGATACAGTGTTATAGGGCCTTCTGCTTTGAATTGTATGAACCTCCTGCACCTGCACGTCTATAAAATACATCTGCTTGCAATGCTTATAGTGTTACACAGATATGAGCAATAAATGCATGCATTTCTTCCAGGTAGATCTATGGGAGTGCACTCATTTGCACAGCATTACAGGGTGCTGCATGGCCTCTTTGGGCAAACAAAGTGACCCTGAGGTCAATGATTGCAAACGGCGACAGAGTTTCCAATCTGGAGATAAGCAACAAAACCACCATTGTTTTAACCTCTTGATCAAATTCTGGGGGAGGAAAGCAATGTATCCATAGTGCATGCATAGAGCGAGCGATTTGATGGGACAAATGAACAATGCACTGTGGTTAGTGCGGTACGGCAATTACTTCTCCCCTCTCCCAGTGTGTTTTATATTCATTATGTCCTTCTCTTTCCCATGAAACTTGTGGCATATTCATCAGCAGTGTGACAAATTAGATGTGCAGTGAAATGGAGTATGACTGAGAGCAGTGGAAGATTAGATCCACTCCAATCTTACCCAGCAATCACTATCCCTTCATTTCTGTGGGGAAATACCCAAGGACGGGAAAGAAAATTAGATCAAATTTGACTGAAGAAAGAGCTGGAGTGGCGGGGGGAAGAGATGAAACAGAGCTTTTTCCATTTCTGCCAAAGCATCTCTCTCAAAGCATTGGTCTTGGAAATGCAGTGCAGTTTAAGGTTCAGAACATGCCCAGTATGTAAAACGTAACCTTTATTCAGTTGCACAGAAAATATAGATGTGTTCAGCGCATTCTGTCTTCATCCGTTTTTTTCCCCCCATTTGCACACTTTATGCACCGAACGTCTGCCAACTGAGGCTCAGATTCAGCCCCTTCACGAGTGCAGCTGAAATGCTCTTGACCACTCTCAAATGTTGCTTCCTTTTGCCGAACCTGGCTATTTTAACAGCTCTCCAACCGAACACTGGAAACCATACGCAGGTTTAACTAATATGGGTGAAACCATGTTCCACACAGTTGTTTTTTGAATATGTGGCTTTACTTGGAAGAAAGTTGTACGCTTCTTGCCTTTCTGTGAAAACGGGTGGTAACTTTAAGACTGCACAAGGAAACATGCCCGCACAAGAATGACCTACAGATAAGAAATTCACATGCACGATTGTCCAAAGAAAACTTCCCAAGAAGATCTCAAGAAAAAGACAATAGACACGATGTTATTAAGATACTGTACACACACTAGAAGGAACTCCCAGTTACAGTCATACAGAAACACTCAGTTTAACGCACAAGTGGATTTGCACTAATATGTTCTGTAATATAAGTGTGAATTCCACAATAGTACAATAAATATTACAATAAATAAATTATATTCTCTCACTTAGTGGTCATCAAGTGTGGAGAAATGCATTTGGAATTAATAAAGTATAACAGAGACATCTAGTGGCCTAAAAACAGACTGAACCAATTTCTTCCTCCAGGAAATAAAACTTCTGCCAACAAATGGTAATTTCAGTTGAAAAGACAAAACCACAAGCACTCCTCGCTTTAGTCAAAGTCTGCACAGTGATGCAGCAGTCTGTCATGTCAGGTTTAAATGGCTGTTTCAAAAGAGCCATTGCTTTTTGTTCCGCTATTTCAGAGATCTGTTACAATTCCTCATTCATCATTTTGTTTATATCAGTTGCTTTTTTTAAAGAACGATCTAAATTTGCTGTTAGAAAACACAAACATACTAAAGACTCGCAGATGGTGCTCTGTTACATCGCTGCATCTTAGGATTCATAAACCAATCCATAATAATGAAATGATGGAAATAATGATCAGTTGTAAACAGTTTTGACAGGATGAAGCTGATGACCCTTGAACTTCCCACATGCAAAATATGTCCACACGTGTACATCATATCTTCCTATTTAACTTTGGATCACGGATACTGAGGACAAAGGCAGCAAGAGATGAAGCATTTTGATGGTGCAGTAGGTGTAATAATTAAATTTTAAGTACATAATGGCATTTTTCAGGCACAAAGCTTGGGATTCTTTACCAGGGGTGTAAACATAACACGTCATTTTCTTCTCTAGTTGAAGATTAAATGTCCAAAAACTATTACTAGAAAATCTGCACCGTTATATTTATTTTAAGGTCACATGCAGTCCAAACATTTCAAAACGAATGTACAGTACCAATCAGTCATCCTCCAGATCAATTACTCTCCAAAGACATTTTTTCCCTCATTATTAAGTTTTCTGAGCCATGACACTTTCCAAACATATACTGTGTGCACGGTCATTCAAGATTCGAGCCACATTAATCACTTTTGCAGTATGTTAGTGTGTGGTGCTGTTAAACTGCACTGAAATAAACACAGAAGGAAGTGTTTCGGTTATTTTGCCTACTACTAAAATGTGGTTGTCAAAATAACAGAAACAATCTGTCAGTACAATTCAACAGGACTACAAACTACAATCTCCTAAATGAAAACACAAGGAATTGAAAGCTCTCTCTGTTGTTTAAAAGAAAAAAAGCTGAACGCCATGACGGCTGTGAGGCTAAGAATGAGTGCACGACTGTTATATCAGAAAGCATTTGTTTTGACTAGTGTATCTAATAAACTGGAAACTAACTGTATATGCAGACATGACAAACACTGACAAGTACTTTTACTATGATAACTACACCTAACACTACACTAGAATATGGACATGTAAATAATAATAACAACGGTAAAGTTTTTAACTTTATTTTTATCTGGTAGTTCTTGGCCTTGATTTCTGCTTAGTCTTGAATTTCCTGGACATTTTCAGGAACAGGAACAGATAGACCTCTCTGAAGCCACTAATGTCCTGGGTACATTTGTAACATGTCTACATGCTGATACTCCGGCGGTGGTGGAGACCATTTCTAACCACTGGCGCACCCTGCTGCTTAGAGTAGCACCCTTCAGCTTCAGTGAGCTTCTTTATTAACCCACAGTGCATATGTTGGAGAATGTAAGAAAACGCTCCCATATCTAATGTCGAGAAGAGTCTCTTTCCTGAAAGGAAATGTCAGTGTCACATAACATTTTGATGAGCATCTTTAGTTGCATATAGGCCATAGGAAGACTGGGTTCAGTTTCAGTCAGCGTAAGCCAACGCTATCTCGTCTTTCAGCTGCTATCAGCCACCTATTTTGCTGTATGATGAATTAGGGGTAGTTGTGGTAAACTGTACTTAGCTAGCGTCTTGTGTTACAGCGAGGACACATGTGGTGGAATCAATGGGAAAGGCTTTGATTTTAAAGCAACAGTGGACACAGAAACTCAGAGAGAGCATTGCTCCGAGCCTTCGGAGAAAACTGCTGCAGCAATTAAGTAATTTACTCATCAAACCGGACACCCTGAAATCCCCAAGGTGTCAAACAATTGACGGTTGAGTTTTTTTCACCATCTGCTTTTGAAGTTCAGGTTTCTTGGTTTGTCAGTTTGTTTCACTGAATGTGGATGGTTATGAATCCGGGCATTGCATCTGGGTTTTGAGGTCTTTTTAAGCTGTAAAAGAACAGATCCAGGGAGCAGCTAAAACACATGTAGCATTACACCAAATAAAACAATATGACATAAATAAAGCAATCGAAGACATTAGTCCCAGCAGAGGGTCTTACCGCATGTTTTACCACCATATTTTATACTTTACAGAGTGAGAGTAGACTGCTATTGACACTAATTTTTGAACTTTATATCTGAAAATGTTTCCCTCCTGGGGGCCTCTCCTCAGAGGTTTACTGGCTACTACCAACTGAGAGGAGAATCTGGGAGGCCGGGCAGTAGTTTTGCTTGTTTTGTTGAATTATTTCAGCTTTGTTATAGACTAGGTTTCGTAATGTCCTGAACTAAAGCAGCCCCTGTAGCAAATTACCAGCTGGCTGCAGTCAGACTTGTCAGCTGCGTAGGTTTTCACTTGCTGTATTAAAAACCTACTCCTCTACTCGCTGGCTTTCATTATTCACTAAAAACATGCAGCTAATATCAGTGACTTCAGTACAGTAAAACTGTTCCAGGTGCGCATTGCAATATTTGTTTTTTCAAATTTCTCACATTCTCTTAATGTAGTGATCCAAAAACAAGAAAGAAAGATTCCACTTTAGCTAGCTCTTCATCGTGTAGCAATGTGTGGCAATAAAATTAATCTAAAATGTGTTTTCATTCCCACTTCACCATTAAAATCCCATTATAAATTTTCGGGAATACTGTAATGAGGAAACAGCAGATTAATTGCACTGAGGGTCAGATGTGCAATTTGGAGAAGGTAGCTGTAGAAAATAGTGAGGAACAAAATAACACCAGTTAATGATGAACATAGTTGGAACACAAAGAGAAATTACAATTTGCCAATTTAAAGTAGTTTTCCATCAAAACCCAAAAGTCACATGAAGTATTTTATAAAAAAGCAACATGACACACAGCGGCCCTCATCATAACCACCCAAACATTAAATGTTGAGCCAAACTGAACGTTTATATTCTCAGTTGTGTTTTTGTGAGCTTAGCCTTTCATACAGGTCCTCCTCTACAGAGCCCACCATCTGAGGCAGTTTCTACAGTATACAACAGACAAACCAAACACTCTACAGAGGGTTTCTCACTTTTAAATGCAGTGACCGTATCTTATTTGTAGAAGAGGAGTGAGGAAGCGGTTTTCAATCGCCTTGGTTACAATCTCCAAAGTCACGGCTAGGTGCCACTAAATGCTTCACACTTGACCTTTAAGTTAAATCTCAGAAAGAGTGATCTCTAATAAAATGAGCTGGTTTCTACAGGACACAGCATGTCACTGTACATATTAAACTGGTCTAGTCAAATTGATTTCATCATATCAAAGCAAACTGCTATCATAGCTCCTCTCTTAGTTCCATGTGAAATAATTAAATATTTTCATTTATTTTTTGTAGATTTGAGAGTGGTGCACAGGGCCAAAGTTACTCCAAGATAACTCTGAGATTAAGATTCATTAACTGGTTAATCTTTCACTCTTCCTTACCATAATGAAGGATCGTTTAAACTGATTCAATAACAGCTTTAAAAGCCGCCCAGACCAGTAAGTGCCCTCCATATATCTCCTGTAGTGAGACAGGCCGCGTCTGTCCGTGTTCCTGTCTGTGTGGAAGCGCGTCTCGGCCTCAGTCAAGCATTGCGGGCTGGCGCCGCTGCCTCTCCACTTCCACAACATCAGGTGTAATGTTACTGTTTGTTGTGGCCTGAGAACACTAATAACGGCTGGAAAACAATGTTGATGGTAAAGCTGTTCAACATCAGCCGAGATCACTCAGTCCCCCCGAGGACCTGCGCGCTGGTTAAGTGGCGTGGCTCAGGAGAAGCGTGGTTTGGGTAGACACTAAATAAATTGCCCCCCTTTTAAACAGCTTAATTAGTCTGGGGTCGTTTCACGTGTTTAATGCAACACGTTGACCATAATGTTCAATTTTCAAAATTACTCTTTAGTTATGTAAGTTTTTCGTTATGTCTTAAAAGCAACTTAAATAAATACAAGTTTCTGCAATGGAGACAAATAAAATTTGACATTAATTGAATAGTTTGGCTTCAGCTTGTGTTGTTTTGACAGGCAACACAGCAATTTAAGGCCTTCTACGTTTTTATTTCTTAATTAACCTCCTCACTTACCTTCTCACTCTGAGAGAAGGGTGGATATGATGAGAGGTGTTCCTGTAAGGTGAGAAGAAAAGGAGCTGTGCGCGCAGCATGGGTGTTGGTCAGCAGAGAGAGGGGAAGATATATCTCAACCTTGCTCATTAGCTGGACCCTTGACTGATTTCGGTCTTCTTAGGCTTTCACTCATCAGCCAGTTAAGAGGTCCATCCGGCAGCATCAGCAGCTGCTCCAGCCCAGTGCGTAAAAAGGATCCAAACTCGCAGGAAACTAAAACCGTGGGGATGCATCCCAGTTCAACCACCTCGACGCCCTTTTCTGTGAAGGATATTTTGCGAATAGAGCACCAGCATGACTATGAAAACGATTTTTTGATGACTGACCAGGTTGTCCCGATGCACTATCAACAAGTGCACTCTGCGCCCCGAAACTGTGACTTCTATGACTGCGTCTCTGAAGTACAGGGGAAGCTGGATACTCACAACTTACAGGGAGAAGGAGAGATACACGAGCAGGGTGAGATGATGCAGTGATATACATCACAGTCAGATTAGCTTCTTTTTATACACAGGTGGTTGTTTACGTGGGTTTAGGCCGCTCTACAGAGTGGAATTAGGACGCATGTTGGATGATACGCGGCCTTCGAGTTGCCACGAATTCATTTTCTTTTACATCTCTCTGTTTGGGAAAAAATAGTACAACGTGGCTAAAATTTATTATGTTTAGCTTCCAAAACATCTACATTTAGTCGCCTATATTTATGCGAGAAAGAAAGGGGTCTGATTAGTGCATGACAGAAAAAGAGATTGGTCCTGTTTTAGCGCACAACTACAAGACGAAACTGTAAGTCTGGTTAAGTGTTTTGGATTTATGTAAACTATAATAATATTAATAATAATCAACATTCATTCTTCCGTCTCAAACTAATTTATCCAGAGCAACAGTATATTTCGTTACTCATTTTTAAACACTGTCATCCAATGTTGGCTTTTTCAAACAATAACTTTCTTTGCATTTGACTTTCTTTCTGATGTGCAGAGACGAGCGGGCCTGACAGTTCACCAGACCGCGACATAAACACGAAGAGCAGACCCAGGGTGCGCAGGAAGCCCCGGGTCCTCTTCTCTCAGTCCCAGGTGTCCGAGTTGGAGAGACGCTTCAGACAGCAGCGCTACCTGTCCGCCCTGGAAAGAGAGCACCTGGCCCACATGCTCAAACTCTCCTCCACCCAGGTCAAAATCTGGTTTCAGAACAGGAGGTACAAATGCAAGCGTCAAAGGCAGGACAAGACTCTGGAGCTGGCGGGCTATCCACCTGCGCCCAGGAGGGTGGCGGTGCCGGTGCTGGTGAGGGACGGGAAGCTGTGCGGCGCAGGTTCCCATTCAGCTCCTTATAGTGTGACACTCGGACATTATAATCCCGTATTTGGTTATGGAAACAGCAGCGTGTACGGATGCAGTTATGTCTCACATTCAGCGAGTGTGACTTCCTCACAGATGTCCAGTAACCAGCTGGTTGATTTAACCGGGAACACTGAGGGGCCCTTCAGCCACGGACAGTTTCAGACTTCTTTACAGGGAGTAAGAGGCTGGTGATTAAAGGAAGGAACAGTCTGTGTGCTAGGAGGCTGTTATTGTTAAGTTTGTATGAGACTGTATCTGGTGCCATTTTTTTTGTCGAAAAAGACACTGATGATCGGTTAATGGGCTATAATTTCATATAACTTTAGCTAATATTAAAGAAATGTAATAAGCTAAGCTAAGCTAAATATAAATTGATCTCCAGAAAATACTGTCACTCCTTTTCTTTCTAAAATCCAATAAATCTTTTGTCTAATTTCTCTTTGTGACAGTATTATGTTAATTTGATTTTTTTAACCTTAAAGATAATTTTAAACTCTTCTTTTCCTCATTAAATAATATTAAATCTGACAAAATCTAAATGTGCAGTGTTCCACTTAATTAAAAAACAAAACATACCTGATTAGAAACCCTCGACTAGCTGGTTATGGAGCTGTTTATCAAAGGGAGCCATCAAAAGGCTAATGGATGAAGTGACATCTGACCTGACAGCGCTGCTCTATCAAACTCAGCTCATTATTGTCCCATTGACAAATCCGCTGATAAGGCCGGAGAGCTTGTCCTGTCCCCGAGCTTTGCTTGGTAAACAAACCTGCAGACAGAGTGGCTCTTTAACTTTTTTTTTTTTTCCTCCAAACTTTCAATCAAACGGGAAACGGTTGCAGTCCGACCTGTCACTCAGAGATGAGGCGAACTGAGCTGAAAAAAAGTATTAAATGATTACATCAGTAAAATAAATAAATAAATAAAATCAAGATAGCCGGTATACATCATGTTCAGTTACACAGATTAAACTATATATTGATCGATAAATGAATCAGTTACAGAACATAGAGTTTTTGTCCAAGTGTTTTAATGCACTTTGTGGCCCGAGGAGAAGGGACACCTCCTGGAGGAGAGAGAGGCGCTGAATGAGCATCTCTGCACAGATAAGGTGGAATCTAGACTGAGAGGAGACCAGGAGATCAGATAATGTGTGTGTGGGTGAGTGTGTGTGTGTGTGTGTGTGTGTGTGTGTGTGTGTGTGTGTGTGTGTGTGTGTGTGTGTGTGTGTGTGTGTGTGTGTGTGTGGGTGAGTGTGTGTGTGTGTGTGTGTGTCAGAGGAAAGGGGGTTGAAGGAAGCAGGAGTTATGTTAATGGTGAGTGGTTTTACAAAGTGATTGATTTTATCTGACACTTCCAGCCCAAATCAATCATTTGGAGCATAAATGCACTAGACTCACTTCTTTTACTTTTAGTTTAGTCTTTCTCTTAACCTACTTAACTTTGTTTGGTTTTCACTTACTGTAACTTAGCTACAGTTACATGCTACAGCTGGGTACAGTGGTTGTAAATATTTGCGGTACCTTTAATATGTTTCCATTTCAAAGTGTTATTTTTTTCCAATCTTATTTCTATTTTTTTATCTAATTTAGGCTGTCATTATAGCATCTTAATTCCCCACTGGGGATCAATAAACTCTTATGTATCTATTTGAACTATTACATTTAGTAGTAATTTAACAGAAGAAATAACGATATAATACCTTTGATATCGTTCAAGATTTAAAATTACAATATTAGGATTAGACAAGTTGATAAACCTAATTTGTTTCACTGAGTCAGTCAGAGTAAGCTGTGCCAATAATAATAACAATTTTAAAAATGATCTAACTGGTTTCTGCCAAGTCTGTATTTTTAGAAGCAAAATGTGTGCTTTTGTGTAGCAGTTATGTTTTGTCTTCTTTGTTTAAGGGAGGGAGAGAGAGAGAGATGATGATGTATGAATGAAAGAATCTTTTTCAAAATAAAGGTGCTTGATTACACTATGAGGGTCAGTTTAAAAGGAGGGTGACGTGAGTCTGGCCACCAGTGAAAGACCCATGATGGCTTACTCAAGTTTTTAAGTCATGCTGTGCCAGCTTTAGAAAAGACTGATCTCTGGCTTTGTAATAGCCTACGCCGATAATCTGGTGTTTATGATTGCCTCTGAGATGATTCATGAGTCCAGGAGTCTCACTGTCTAACCGTCCACACTGCAAATAAAGCAGCTTAAGGAGAGGTTGGTTACGTAGCTGTGTGTGCTGAGGGAAGGCGAAACACAGCAATCAATGGTGCGTGATGTGACTCTATTTAAGATAATCTGTTGGTATAAATAGATCACTGAGCTGTTGGAAGTGGCTGCTCTTTTATATACAGCCTATAGAAGGGAGGTGATGTGTGACTTTAAAGCTCCCTCTAGTGGAAGTCTACCATCACTTTCACATGCCAAAATACTCCTACAATAAGGTCTACTGTCTGCAGTTGCATATCTGAAAAACAACAGGTATCATTCATTCCTGCAACTCTTCCTATAGAGCATTTGTTCACAGTCACAAAATCAAAGTTCTGCTGAGATGATGAACGCTCAAATGCATGGACTTGAGTCAGTGGATGTTTGTGTGTCAACCTCAAATCGACCCCTCCATGACATATTTGTTATGTCATAAAATTCACAATGGGGCATGTCCTTATGCAATTGCCAGGTGCGGCTACAAAATAAAACAACTCTGATGGTGAGCAGATAACAGGAGTCACATCTGACAAAACTACAGTAGCAACAAACCCTCACTACTCGTCATCTCGCACAATGAAACCGCAGGAAAACAACAGAAGAACAACGGCACAACAACTTTCAGCGGCTCAAAGAAAAACACTGTCACCGCATAGTTTGTGCTGTGAAAGACAAATGCCTTCCCGGGGTAAAAGGTCAGAGCTACCATGTCGCCTCTGATGCATGGCTACGAATGCGTATGACCCAACAAACAGAGGCAATGTCACAGTTTTTTAACCAAGACCAGTCACGTGGATTGTCATAGAACTAGAGCAGGAGATGACAGCATTTGTGGAGTCTTAAAATAGACATTTAAAATGCGTGATTTGCTCGCAGCGCAACAGAGGCAAACATGCTCACTGCTGACTATGTTTATGCTCATGCCGTCAAACGGAGTACACAAAGAAGTTTGTGTTTCATGGGAGTAAAAAGCATGTTTTTGAAGTGAGGCAAGCATTTTCAGTAGAAAAAAAAAACTGTTTGGTCTAGACGCAGGCATGAAGTCTTTCTGTGCTTACAGTTCAACATACTTAAGAAGCCAGACAGTCGCAGACTAAGAACTCAAGGTATCAAACTGATGATCTTAATACTGTGTTGACAAGACAACGTGTAATGCTAAAGAGGGATCTCAGTGGATTTAAAACAGATGGCTTTTATAAATGATGGTCCACAACACAGGACAGAACATGCATAAGAAAACACACACATATATATGTGTGTAAAAAAAGTAGTGTATAAAAGTACAAAGACCTTCCTGTTATGAAGTAGGAAAACAGGAAGCTGCAATTGTTACAGTTATATCGCATTAAGGCAGCCAGCATATAAGCACCAACGACTGAGACAAGGGGAAAAACCGGAGGAGTCAGCGGGATCAGGGGGCACGGAGAGGGTCGTGTTTATCATACCTACATTCATGTATTTTCAAATGAAGCATGAAATCCCAGAGCAGCGAAGGCATCGCTAGGAAACATCTCAGTAGTGGAGAAAGGTCAGACCGAACCACAGAGAACAACAAATAAACAGCCACACAGAACAATGACTGTGTCCATCCAGGAGCCGGCCTAAATGTGTCCAACTCATTAGTGCTCCAGGAGGTATGACCACCCACTCTGACCCCCCCTTCTCCCTCCCTACTACTGCAGACAGAGCTGTCTCCTTGCACTGGGCTGATGGAGGCATGAAGATTAAGACACAAATCCATTTAACTGCTATAACACCATATATACCAAGAATATGTCTGTCTGGACTTGTCTGGAGATTTAGATTTTCTTTGGGCATGTATTGATTCACTATAGGAAATGTTATTTCCTATATGGATAAACACTACTTGTCTATATAATATTACTTCGTTATCTACTGTTTCTGTCCTACAACTTCTGTGCAACATTAAAAGTAGTATGCTCACTTTTGATTCAGTACTATTGTTTGATCTCGAAGATTCCCATCGAGTCGATCTGACTAGACAAACAAACGAAAGTGACTGAAATCAGAAGTAGATAATAGTTTACCAAAGCCAGGCCAGCCTCCTCCCACTTGTCAGGGGCGTCTGGATGAACCCGCCCCGTCTCTTGTATAAATTCAGACAGTGTGAGAGTGGAACACACCACTTCAACAACAGCGCAGCTCTCCAGCTCTGAGAGGCCTGAGATTTTGGGATTTACCGGATGGCCATGTCTGGTGCAGTCAAACCCGTGACTTCCTTCCTCATTGAGGACATCCTGTCCATTAAGGACAGCACAGGATTTAATGACAAGTGCTGCTCACAGAAGATGGAGAGATGTTCACAGTGGAAAGAAGAATCTGAAGAGGTGTCAGCACAACTCTGCCCTGAGGAGACGACGTTTGGCGTGCAGGCAGGTGAGCTGCTCCAGGTTTCAACTACGGGAACAATTCATATTTCACATTTGGAAGATTTGGAAAATTTCTCACACATTTAGTGAAAAGTGTATAAAAAAAATGGAGACGATTTTACATTCAAAGTTGTGACTTATGCTGATGAAACCTCATGAACCACCAGACTTACATGCAGGCTTTATCACATTGTACCAGTTTACTGACTTGCTCACATCTGCATTGTAATTCACAGATGCTCTGGACTCGTCCTGTCCCAGCTCCTCAGAGTCCAGAAGTTTTTCCTCCTCGGGGAAGCAGAAGCGCTCAAGGGCTGCTTTTACCCATCTGCAAGTGCTTGAACTGGAGAAGAAATTTAATCACCAGAAATACCTATCTGCCCCCGAGAGGGCTCACCTGGCCAGCACCTTAAGACTTACCGAGACCCAGGTGAAAATCTGGTTTCAGAACAGGAGGTACAAAACGAAACGGAAGCAGCAGACATCGGAGTTCTGCAAGGATGCGTACAAAGCAGATGGACTGAGCCTGAGAGAGGATTTGATCAGATCGTCACTAATTACTTCATTCTGCAAAGCCTACCGATACAGACCCTACCCATGGGACTACAGCGGCCCCTGGGGCCCTGTATTTTGGTGAAACTGAGTTATGACATATAATAAATAAAGCGGTCTGACAATTGGGTTTCTGTGGTCAAGCTGATCTGTTGTTGTTTGAATTTAGTGTATGCTTGTGTGTTAGCAGTCAGGCTTTTAAACATGATGTCTGGACATGAGCTAGGTTTGCACAGCAACACATGTGACTGCATTAAGTTGTAGTATTGTTGATTCATTCATTAATAAATGTTGTGGCATTTTATTTTTATTTAAAGCTATGGGTTGTTTTTTGGACTACCTAGATCAAGTTTAACCGTATGTACATTTGTATATCTCTCACAGTTTGCTGTACTTTATTACAGAAAAGGGACATTTCTCAGATTGTAAATTATAACATGTCCAGTTAAACTTGGGTTTAATTAATCTGAATACAAACAGCCGTCATTCAGTTTGAAACAGAAACTGTAGTACAAACTGTGTGGGGAGCGTGCCGACCATTTAAGTGGACGGGAAATATTTAAAGTATTTGCATGAAGTTAAACTCTGAGACGATAAGACTGTGCAGAGATAGAGATGAGGTTGTCGGTGAGGGCTGGAGAATGAGACCTAATTCCTTTAAAGAGGCACTGAGCTGATCACATGGAGATAAACTGCTCTTCAGCTTTCTTCATATGACGTCACAAAGAAACTGTATGAAGCGAAGAAGTCGCAATGTCTAATGTGAGACTGATAGGGAATTAAGCTTAATGCGGAAACTATGAATGGATTAAATCATAAACAAGCTCTATTAACAGGATGACTGAAATAGAAAAATGTAGAAAGATATAGGAGTCAAAAGGCAAACAAGTTTTAAGGCTGGTTAACGTGCATCTCTGTCTAAATTAAAGACAAACAGTGTGGTATCGAACATCAAGTTCAACCAGAAGATATCGGTTTTGCTAGGGCCACTGGTGCGTGAAGCTCACATGGTTCACCTCATGAATGTGGGGGCGATGCTATAGTATGGCGGACAGTTGTAACAGAACCTGTTTGTTAAGGCGATATCTATAGTGGGACATACAGGAGATAAGGTAATACACAGTATAAGGTAACGGAGGCAGTTAAGACGTGAAGTATTTAAAGACATTCTTCGGTTCATCCAGTTCAGTGATTCAGCAAATTCAGTCTTTAACTAATGAGATCTTTGCTTTAATTCAAGGAGGTTTGTGACTGTCAGTGTGTGACATATAATCATTCTGACACACATTTATTTAAGGGAGTTCTCCGTGGTGGGTTTAGTTTTTAATGTGGGACTTACACTTACACGTAATACATCAGTTCATTGCTGGTCTTTGCTGTACATACAGTACATAAGAAGTTGAATTTAGGTTAAAGGTTAAAATACACATGCCCGGACCTTCAACAGGTGTAGTTCTTTATTTATCCTTTCAGGCGTTGTCCGATGTCCTCAAGCTGTCTTGTGACCATACAGTAGATATACATGGAATGCAATTTCTTGTCCCTACTGATATTATCCATGGTTTCAGTATAGAAAGTCACCTGCTTTTGTTTTCACGTGGCCTCCCATCTGTATGTTGCCCTCACCAGGTGAGCTCACAAAAGCCTTCTTACTTTGCTTAACATTGTGTCGCTTCACCTTGAAATCCAAATTGAAGAGTATTTATTGATTATAATTTTTCATTAAGTTCCAGTAATTTTTACCACTTTGTTTTCATCTAAAGGGAATCATGGTCCCAGCACATATCATTGTTGACAGTAGTTGAATGTCACTAAAGGATATGACTATATGTGACTACATTAAAACATTTCATTTGTGTTTTTTTTATATACTCCACTACATACAAAGGGAAATACTGTACTGGAGTACAGAGTACGAATATGACAGTCGGTTTATCTGTCTCCGTACTACTTTCTTCTTTCTCTAAAATGTAACACATGAAGTACATATAAAGATAGACGAATCCTCCATGAGACCTCCCACAGTACTCATGAAGAGCTTTATTGAAGCTCAGTTTGGCAGCTTCATAAGATTAAGATTTTGAATCCTAACCCTAATCCAAACATGATACAAGATATAAATTACATTGGTGTGTTATCTTTTTGTACCAGATTGTAAACATGTTCATTTTGGCTGTAGAGCTTAATAATACTTTATTATTATTATTATTATTATTATTATTATTTACTTAACTTACCTTGTCTTCTTAAATTAATTTTAAATCTCTTCAAACAATAATTCAGCCATTCAAGTTAAGTCATACTTTTAGCAGAGGAGCATACATTTCTAATTTAAACAAATTTAGTTTACAACAAGTTTAGTTTACTGTGTAGGCAGAGCAAATAATAATTAAAATAGACTAGATCCTGAACCTGACCATGATTACACAATAACTGCATCAGCATGTCATTGGCTGACCCAAACATGGTCACATCCCGTTTCCTTGTGAATATTTTTGCATTAACATTTATTAATACCACTGTGACTCAAGTTTATGAAAGGAACCTGGGACATCTAAATCCTGTTGAAATATTCAATATATTCTTGATTCATCTATCTTTTTAAACTTTACTAATTCCACAGCCAAGTTCCAGCCTCTTTGAACAAGCATTAGTTCATAAGGGTGTAAAATAAGTTAAATATTTAAATAAGATGAGTACCAGCAGTGCAGCTCCAGTAGTGAGCGTAAAGTTGCTTCATGCCGGCTGGTGAGCTGGGCGGACTCGGCACGGTGGCTGACAGCGCTGATAAGATGGCACGCAGGATTTAGGACTTCACGTATTTAAAAAGGGCATGTTTGTAACACAACCAAAGTGTGAGCAGAGGACTGATGGACATGATAAGGGGAGATTTGAGAGCTCTCATACCACCAACCTGTTTGACTTTGTGAAGTACTCTCACATGAACCTGAGCAACAAGTCACTTATTTATTTTTTTTACTTTACTTTATATATATTTTTTTTTCATTCCTGTGTTTAAGCGTTGATCATTCATCTGGTTGTCTTCCTTAAATACGTATGTGGGGAGATTTCATCACTTGTACGTGAACTAGTACGTGAAGCTAAATGACATCATCTCATTTGCAATGTCAGCTTATAAAACACACAGAAGGTTGCACACATACACATGCAGACGCTTGAGAAGCGACATCACACACAAATCTGGATTCTTAATGATTTCCTCAAACTAAAGTGAGTTCTTATCAACAGTGCCCGTGACTGTACCGTTCACTATTCACCAGGCCCTCAGAGTAAACAGGTAATTAGACATGAAGAGGGCAGATAAAATCTGTTTTGACGGCACTGAAAATCTGACTGTATCTCTCAGCGTCTCAGGCTGTCTATGAACACGCTCATCAGATAAGGGGCTTGTTGAAGGGTGAAGCTGAAGGTTAGGAGAACTCTTATTATTGCGCTCGCCATTGTGATGCCTGCACTTCCGCAGACTCAAAGAGACATGGTACATTGATTTGCAAAACCCCAGAAGACAACATCCTCTTGTCTTGTTTCCTTCTGTTTTGTTTTTCAGGTTTGGGGAGTGCCTGTAAAGTGTCTGTTGGCCACCTGGATGAACTGGATTTGACAAGTAACTGGTGAAAAGCACTGAAGCGGTGTTAATAACTTTACTGCCTCATTCTTTCTCCATATTTGTTGAATGTTATGTTATATCTGAACCCACCTATGCTCAAAAATACAAACGTTTGACAGTTTATCTTATTTGCTTTACTGGTGCGATCTTAACATGCCGTGAAAAACGTGGCAGGGGAGTCGTCGTCGTTTTCTTCATGGTGGCCAACAATGCTTTGGAAAACAAGCAGATCTCCTTAACAGATGAGGAGTATACCAACCCTGACCACAAAGACAGCCTTTGTCAGTGTTCCAATATGCCATGACTGTCTGACAAATTTGTCGGAGTTGATAAGGAGGCTTAAAAGAGCCCTGATCTTCTCATGGGAACACTCATAAACTTCCTTGGATAGTGTAACTGGATCCCTCATGTTACGGACTCGCCAGAGCAGCTGCCTTTCTTCTCCCATCAGCAGATACACTACAGCATCCAACTCATCCGATGGTTAACTTTGATTGTGCGGCTGTGTGTATGTACGTGTGAGAGACGTGGAGGGAATGAAATGGGAAGAGGAGTAATTTTCCAGTATTTTTATCTCTGAGTTAAAGATATAAAGTAGTGGGGCAGTTTACTGCAGATTAAAGTGATTAGAGGAAAAATATGACAAGGACAAGACATGGGCGAGGGGGGCGTTCATTGTGTGCTTCAGATAAACAACCTGCTCCTGGACGAGGGCGAAAACTAAACACTTCAGCGTTACAGCATCAGTGTACGTGTCCTGAGGCATGTTGGTTTGGAATAAAGCGCTGCACTGTCTGTATCTCAGGGCGGAAAAAAATCAGATCAGTTGTCAGTTGTTGTTTTTTTTTCATTGGATACTTGCATTGCGTGCAGGATATAAATGTGAAATACACCGTTTAACCTCACTGACTATATGCTAAATTATCGACAATTTCAGGTTAAAGAACTGCACTTTTCATGCTATTTGATGTAAATTCACAATTAGAACATATTATAACAGTGTTACGTCACTTTTAGCTCATTAAACAATCCTTTCTATTCAACCTCCTTCTGCTCTTACTGCTCTCTTCACAAGGCAGATTTGGATTTTCACTTTTGCTTATGTTTGTTACTCTGGATTCTTTGTGGTAGAACGGGCTGATTGTGGCTGTGTTATCTTGTTTCAGCATCGTGGTCCTGTTCAGACCTGGTATTAAACATGTGTCCTAAGCGGTCAGATTGCAAGTGACAAGAGCAGATGCATTGAGGACCCATTTGGGAGCGATTCACTTAAGACCACATCTGGAGGTGGTCGTGGCTGCTTGTGACCACAATCCTTTACTGGTGTGAACACTCAATCTATCCTGGCATTGATGGAAATTGATGGCCAACTCAGCTGGCTAGACTATCGCCGGCCCTTCTCCATTTTGGAGGCAGACAATTAGTCATAAATCAAACGTCCTTTTTTCTAGTCTCTTTGACCATTGACTTCTCACATGTTCCCAGTATGCGGGGGTAAGGAATGACATTTCACTTCTATTAATTTGTCTTGCATTGGCTTAAGTGCCTTAACCAGCCATACCGGTGACAGTGTGGATTAAAGCACGTCTGAAGAGGACTGCAACAGTCACTGCTCTGTATATTGACACTCATTGTCATTTTGCTGTCTACATTTGCCGTTGTATTTAATTTATATTTAATTAATCTAAATAATGTAACTTCTAGGACACTCTGAAGTTGTATCAATTGTTTTGCTTAAGTAAAGAAAAGGGGCTTTGCATCCAGTTACTGAGAGCTGATGAAGGTCTTTGATACCTATTGAGATGCTGTTGTGTTCCAGTTCTAGGCATTTCTATAATTTGTGCAGCATAAAGGAGGAGAGTGGCAAAAGCTGGGGGAATTATGAGTCCTAGAAATGTATTTATGTGCTCACCTCCTACGTTTTAAAATAAAAGCTCAAGAGTGAAGAAGGCATTGTCTGAAATGCTTTCTTTCAGCAAATACAAAATAGGAAGAGCTGCAGTGATTATAGCATCATACTGTGTCCATTAGAAACGATTCAAACACAGACAAATCAAGGATCATTTCTGCTTCTTGAAATAGTTCAGAATGTATCTGTCGAGCTGTATCTAATGCTCTACCGCCCCCTAGTGGATGTATGCAGCTCCTTGCAACACGTGGGCAGTGTTAAGAGTTGTGTCAGTCGTGTTTAGTTATCTAGTATGTCTTGGTTTGGGGAATACTCACCTGAATCCTTCTTGTTAAGACTTTCACTCTTTGCCGAATTGGTAGGGCTGATCCCAGCTACAACATCTTCATAATAAACCAGGCATAGTACTGACAGAACTAAATAGTGTTTTCTTGTTTTTGTTGTTCAAGCGTGGAGCTGTAGCACTGAAAAGAACTTGGTGGATTCATTGTGACCCTTGAAAAACAAAATAAGATCAAACATGGGGAGCAGAGCCTTCAGCTGTTTCTGCTCCCCAACTCTGGAACTCACTCCCACCGGACGTCTGTAACATTGACTCTATCCCTCACTTTAAATCCAGACTCAAAACCCACCTGTTCCAGAAAGCCTATCCACCGTGACTGCAATTTTACATTTGTTTCCCGTCTTGTTTTGTGTCTAAGTGTCCTTAGGAGTCCTGAAAGGCGCTTATGAATAAAATGTATTATTATTATTATTATTATTATTATTATTATCTTACCCATCGTCTAAAAGACATGATACACGATTTAGTTCAGAAGCAAAAAACACAGCATTAAGCATTTGCATGTTTATTTCAGCTCCAGTGTTACATACTGTAGCAGCATTATGACAATCATTAAATATTTGCATTGTCAAACTTCCAAGTATTCCTGTTCGGGAGATGGCCTCGAGCAAAAATCACCCCAACTCCCATTTTAATAATTTGTGCGTAAATTGCATGAAAATATTTACACCATGAAAAGCACACCACGTCTGTCCATTTTAAAATGCAAGCATCTATCTGAAGTTATGATTATGACACCACTACAATGACACGCGTTTATGAATCAATACCTCAAAGTAAATGTGGAGGAGGAGGGCTTGCAGTGCAGACAGCGAGTGCAATGCAATCATTCAAAATCCTATTACGACAGACTTCATTTTAATCTTGTTCATTATGATTAACTTAAAGTCAGAAGGTCTACAATAAAATAACAAACACAATGTGCGCAGCAGTCTAACTGAACTGTGGCTACACATAAATAAAGCTGAATGTATCTATGCTAAGGAAGCCACTTTTATATTCAAGATGACAAAGCATTTAAATATGAAATCCATATTGCATGTGCAACTACTATTCAGTATCAACAGCAAGCTAAGAATTAAGCCACGATGCAAATTTCCAAACTTACTGAAAAATAGTTAATGTACAATTTCCACATTTGACTGTTTTGACCCGGGACACCATTGAGCTCCAAACAAATGCAGAAAACTTCTAAACTTCTGAGAGATTCTGAAGGTTTCAAGTGATTAGGCAGTTAAATAAAACTAAAAAAGGTGGAATGATAATTCACAGCAGGCAGGCACGGAGCATGATATAGATTAAAAGCAGTATGCATAGATTATAATGCATGTCTTTGGTTCATTAGTATGGACCCAACTGTATGAGCATGAAAGGGTTATTGAGAGCATCAGGCTCTGAAAAACTTTGCCAAAATAAGAAAAAACTCTTACTAAAAACAAATAAATCAGTCTGCTTTCTGGATTACATCAATATCTGGCAAAACGTCTGGATGGACAAAACAGACAATAGGCTGGAGAGAGCAGTGAGCACACAGGAAGTGTCTAACTTCAACAGGATGAGTGGAAAGACAAGAATTAGCATTGCCTGCCTACCAGCTGATTTGGTTTTTACTGGCCTTATGTTAACAAAGTGTACCCAACATCGGTGCTCAGCTTCAAAATAAAAAGAGAGTTGGGAGTGTTACATTTTGGATGAATGTTTCTTAACTTTCATAATAACATATTTTCTGCTTTAAATCCAACTGACCTTTATATTTAAGGTCAGTTTGCCACACAACATGAACAAAGCAAACATCACACAAGTACAAATGCACACGAAGTAACAGCCTTATCTGATCCACGTATGGACCTGCTTCAAGAGGTTCCTCGGAAATAGCCACTGTCAAAATATGTATTCAGGTTCGAATACACTCGAACAAGCTGCCTGACTTCTGCAACAGCTATGGTTCTTTATATTAGACTATTATTGTGCGTGATTCAGGAGCACTGTAGTACTGCGCTTTAAACAAGGCAAATTACTGGACCGTTACGGCCGACACACTTTGATACTGAGAGAGACAAGGGGTCTCTCAGATGGGAGGAAAACTTCAAAAGCATTTACAAAATGTTTAGGCAGACTGACAGTTAATAATTAATGAGAATGTTTAGATATGAAAGAATAAAACTGCAACTCAATTGTGGAAATACCTCCTATGTCAAGAGCAGAAGAAAACAAGGTAAAGAAGTGTTTAGTATTTTTGAGGCACTTGGAAAATGCAACGGACTGGTCTGCAGAGGAGTGGAAATAAAGAATGTGTTGCAATAGTTTTTTATAAACACAATGTAATAAAACAAACAGCCGTAGCCGTGTGTTTTTTCCGCATTCATAAAATGCAAGCTTCGGAGAGCTAAGAAAATAAATAAAAAAAAGCTCCAATATTAAGAAACATAAACAAGTTAATCATGTGGTCACCACATGTAGTGAACAAGCAAGAGAGTTCGGAGAGTTGCGGTTGGTGCGTTTGCGGAGTGTAGGAAGAATAAGATAAAACTCTTACAAGAATCTGTCATCTCTGTTGCTGTTGATCAACATTATCTCAACTCAAACACACCCAGACTTACTGAAAAAAATGATGACGAGTGGCAGTCTTTGCCACACCCCTGCTACAGTTACTTCCTTGTCAGGGAAAAACTTGTTGTTTCCTCGAACAGCTCACGAGAAAACACATTGCGCTCACACACCTTCAAGGTGGAGGATTCTTTCATCGGTCGGTCACTTTAACAAACTTTCCATTAAAGTGGCCGAGGTCCCGCCTCTTGTTCCAGCTGCTGTTTTGTCAGGAAGTACTTGAAGAACTCATACACTGACCATGCGATGGCAGTGGAGGGCATCTGGTATATAACCCGAGCTTGGACCCCTTTGAAGAAGGCTGCCGGACCACCAAGCCGGTACACAGTCCTGAAGGCATTGGCCATTCCTGATAAATGACCGCTGACGTTCACCGAGCTGAGCGCTACATTCTCTTGTGTGTTGAGCAGCGTTTTACAAACGTCAAGTGGAGTAGTTACTGCAGCAGAAACAGCACCCGCTATTGCTCCCGACACAATGTGGCTACCAGGATGGTAGTGTCTGTGGGGGTTTAACTGCTCCTGCATCAGTTCGTAGGTGATGAAGTGAACGGCCTGGAAGGGGATGTTCATGGTCAGTTGTGTGCTGTAGCTGCGGTAGAAGGCTCCGATACCTTCAGTGTGTGTCACCGTTCGAACACAGTCCCAAAGTCCTCGATATGGAGAGTTATACATTTGCATCCTCTGCTTTACCACTGAGCGATAGAAGGAAACCAGGCACCATGTTAGCATGTCGTATTACATATGTTCAGTACAAGAATATAGTTTGAACTAAAGACAAACATATATCAAACAGTAACATGAGAGGCAAGTTTTAAATGAAAGCCAGACCATTAATAATAATAATCATCATTATACCTGGTGATATGTGCATGAGAAGACAAACAAAAAAGAGAAAACTGGAGTCGGAAGCATATAACTTAGCAGCTGCAGAGTATTGTCAGCTGTGGATTAATATCCATTGATGCATATGTGAGCATTTACTCTAGGTGCACAGCGTATAAAAACTGAAGAACATGCCACCCAGCACACAGTGGCACACTAATGCTTTTGTAGCAGAGCAAAAAGATAAGCGTTGACGGACCCATTTGAACTTCTTTGTTGCTTGTTGAACCCATTTATTTGTTTCTTCTTTTTTATTTTTATTTTTTTTAGATAGGATTAAATATAATGGATATCCTTTACAGATACGAATTTACTTTCCAAGAAATGTCTTTCTTACCTTCAGCCGGATTCATGATTGCATCGTGAAGAACGGTGGCCACGCTCCCTGCCACACCTGTTGAAAACAAATAGCTCTAATATCTGTGCTGACAATCATTTTTACAGATGTGACTCATACAACAGGCTATGCTAAAAACCTCTGGTTTATAAAGGCACCATGTTTGGAGCGTTCATTTTTAGGATACATATTTGTCCGTGCCATTGTAAACAGGATATGGCTCCAACATGACTTGTGCTAACTCCACTCCCTCTGGCCATGCTGCTGAGCCTACTGGATAATCAGTTGACATTCAAGTGATTTGCTCTGAAACATGTACGCTCATACCATTGGCTAAATGGCTGTTGCCTCCGCTCTGAATGACGTCACTTAGTGAGCGCTTCAGCCGTTCGTAGCAGGCGAAGTAGAGCGCATGGGCTGGCCCTGCTCCCATCATGGTGATGTTGAGGCCTCTAAGCGGTCTGAAGAACCCCTCTGTCCGGATGATCCTTTTCAGAGCCTCATACACGCCCCTGTACTGAGCATTTGGGTCCGGCTGCAGGCACTGCATCCTTGTCTGAAAGAAATATGGCATCATTCATTACTTGTTTAGTTTAATAACAGTTAAAGCAGGGGCTCAACATTAATGCAGGATTGTGACTGCGCAGGCTTAAAGTGGGCACCTGGCGTAGGCCAAATCAGGATTTCTTGATGTACCCTGTTGTTCCCTGTGATACTGTCACATTGTTCTGACATTAAGTGCTCTTGGCAGTATTGAGGTCTTGTCTGAGTGATGTGTGTCTCTCCCAGGCTGGTGTGGGAGGCTGTGGCAGCTCTTTGTTTTACTCTGCCATGCCAAGTTATCGGGACAACACAAAGCATGTTTTTATTTGGAGATCTGGGGCTGGCTCAGGAGATAGGCCAAAGCTATCTTCCTCAGCAAGTTCCCCTGGGTTTCCTTCCTTTGGTTTGACAATAAAATATCAATTACATTTCCGTTGGATAGAGATTTGGGAGCATGGGGCATACAAAACCTGGCAGCACAGTTTACGTTTGTGCGCCTGGATTTATGCACTGCAAATGCCTCGGTTTGAGACAGAGGGAAAGATAGAAAGAAAAATTGTTAAAATTCAAATTGCTATATGGATCCTTTGATGCTTAATTATGTTCAGTAAAAGTGGCCGACAGGGAGTTCTACATGCACAACTCGTTTAGTGATGATGAGGCCTGATTATGAAAGACATCTCCCTCACAAAACTTAGTACCACAGTCCATAGATAACTTATAGAAAAGAACACATGTTTATGGTTAGATGACAAAATATTATATACGTGTTGGTCTAAGACTGGAAAGCAGAACGTGTTGGTCAATCCTCATGACAACAATCACCAAATAAAAGTTAATCTTTTATCTTATTTTTTTTTTATATAGATATTTAAAATTTAACCAACTTAAAATTCAAAAACTCAATGTACATGGCCTATACGAAAGTGACAAAACAAGTACAAAACACCAGGGCAGCCATTTACACATGCTGAAAAGAAAACACACACTACTTTGTCCTGCCTTTTTTAACTTTGTCAGCTCAGTTTCTATGGCCGTTTACTAATCTGCATTACAGAAGAGCAATAGCATATGCACACCCTCTACTGCCTGAGGATGATTCCAAATGTGTGCAGTACTGATAAGATACCCCTCCTAGCATTGACACAGGCTACTCCCTAAGTCTTAGATGAGTACATAAGAGGATTGTTAGTTTCAGTGAAATTTCAGAAGAAATTCAAAACGAATGCAACAAATCATATTAGAAAATTCTGCTAAACACATGTTGAGACTGATGTGATATGAATGAATTACTGATGACAATGTTTTAGTATCTTAAACTGGATATGAATGCATTGTGCTTGATGTACACAATTCCTCAAATTAGGTGGGAATAAACGGGAACATGATTTATTCTTTCATCAGTTTAGATGTACTAAAATTTCAACATCGTGTAAGCAGGAGTGCACTGGTAAAATCAAATAGACACCTCATCTCCAGCTGGAACTTGTGAAAACTTAGAAACATTAAGAGGAAATGGCAACAGCGGTTTGGTAACAGAGGCCCACGGGTCAGTGTGGAAATATCTCAAGGCTATGACACTGAAGCAAAGAGGATCTAATCACTTCTTTTTTTTAATGAAGTCATCTGTGCCACATCAAGATTACCATTGCATGCCAAATTATCTAGACAACACCACATTGTTAGAAAACAATAGCAGAGCAGAATAGAGAGGAGATTGAAGGGGCAAAGTTCACACTCATGCCAAGAGTGTGACATTTATTTTACAGGCACAAGCCAAATTTAAGGAGCCCAAATCTAGTTAATAATATATTTTTCATGTGGTCATTTTGCTGGCCATCGTTGGTTTTATTTTGCACAATGCTAAACAAAAAATGCTCTTTGTATTAATGATTGATATTATACTTACTTTGCATTAGTAGTAAAATAAATACTTGTTTCGTCAACAAAATGTCAATAAATTGTCAGATGATACCAACACAAACACACATCATAACCATCATAACCACCGTAAAATACTTAATAATTAAGTGGAAATACATTTTCTTTTGGCTGATTAATCAGTAGATCTTATTGTGAAGTATTTATTTATTTACTAATTTTATTACATTTCATTGTATTGTACACAACACCTCTACATCACGGTTTCTTATCACTTTATCATCTGTTTTATCTTAGGTTTTTTAAAAGCGTAAGTGTAAATGCACTGCTCCCATTTATAGTATTAGATTATTAGATGCTTAACAGCGTTTGTTGTATTGGTACTTACAGTGAGCAATGGCAATATCTGGTATTTATATCACATTACCAAACGAGAGTATGTCAATTTAGACAAACAGTATTGATTTGATCATTTATCATGGATTTTTTCAAGTTACAATATACTAGTACTCCCAACAGGAATATATTCCTGTTTATGTATATTTAACCTTTTTGAATTAGTCAAAGTATGTACTGGTGGCTACAGAAGTGTACAGTTAAGAGTTCGTATACATTCTTTAATAATAATGTTTGACATCTATTAACAGCCAAGCCATGTACTTGACCTTTACTTACAGAAACATGCTGAAACACTTAATGAGTCATCCAGTGTTTTACTAGTCCTGACAAAGCCTGGTATAAAGGTATGTTTCAGTGCAGAAAAAGTCCCGGAACCGCATGGAAACATGTTTACACAGGGGGGAAACTGCCGTAACCTTGGTAATGTGTGCCTTTGGTAAATTAAGGTTACACCGGGAGTTAGGTACGGTTGCTATGTTAGCAAAGTTGACACCGAGAAAGAAGTGGCGAAAAAATACTAAAGCCGTGTCTGCTTGTTCGGTTCACGTAAAATGTGGTATTTTACAGGGACTCGTTTCATGCTGGTAGTTTTAACCACTTAGTTGAGTCTACTTGTAGCAGCGAGCTGTGGCTAACTCAGAGGCTAACTAAGGATGGGCAGAGTGGAGATGTTACAGCTAACCTTCGTTAGCAAGCGGCAGCACGCCGTGTGTACAGTTAGCTTTGCAGCTAGTGAATGAGCTGCAGTGGCAAAACAAGTGTGAAGAGCCGCTAAGCAGCCCGTGTTACCTTGACAGAGTCCACGGGGTACATCACCGTGTGCTCCAGTATGCCAGCCACGGCTCCTGCTGTCATGTGGGTCGTCACTGAGACATGAGGTGGCAAGCTCTCGTAGTCCTCGTCACTGCTTGACGGCTCATCGTCGTCTTTGCTTTTGATCTGCGACATCTCCAGCGTTGCCACCGCACGGTCCGAGCTCAACTCCATGCGTGGCGAGCTCTCCCCCGCGGTCTTCCGTACAAGATATCACTCAGAGGGGCATCAGCGGCATGGATAACCACAACATCATCACTACTTTAGTGAGTTGCAGCACCCGTGTGACGTCTGCAGCCGGAGGTGTGGGCACGTCGAAAATCGGCCAATCGCGTCGCAACATTCAACAATAGGGCGGGTTCTTGGTTTGAGGCAGCCAATGAAAAGTTCCCATGCTAGATTCTTTGACAGTCCAGTGTACCGTCTCTCCCAGAGTTTTTGAATGGGTTTGACAAAACTGTAATCGCGTAGCCCTGCTTTAGTAGATAAGCAGGTGTGGTCGCCCTATCATGCAACATATGCCCATTAATACGGTAGATCTGTACTTTGTATTAAGGATGTAGTTTCTTCACTTTGATTATGGCTGTATCAGATAGTGGAAAAATATTAAGGCTTAAGCAAAAGCAAAATGGTAAAACCTACAGTATACAAAAAACAATTATACACAAATAGTAAAAATGTCTCATCCTGAGTGGCCTTTTACAGGTTCGTATTAATAAAATTACTATTTCAAATACATATATGCCTAACATTATCAGGGTAATAGAATTAATAATACAGTATTATAATGTTTATATATTGTATTTAAAGTAGCATTACAGTGGATTTAAGGCTTTTGTTTAAGTGACCTCACTCAAACCCCTCACCTGCTCTGTTTAATTTGAACCTAATGATCTGCACACAACATCTCTACTTCACATCATTTGAAAAGTCCTGGCGAGCAAAGGGAGGCACCTCTGACCAGAGTTTTATTGTACCGTGCATAATGACAGTAAAGTTCATTCATTCAGTTATTCATTTATTCATGATTCAGTTCCGGCTCTTGAAGTGACGTCGTTGTTAAGCTTTCAGCTCGTACTGTAGCTGATGCTCTCATGTAAATCATAGGCCATTAGTGTGCAACTGTAACATACAGAAAATTCACAACTTCCCTGTTAGTTCTTAGTTCTGTTCTAGTTCTTTCTTTTTTTTCTTACCAATTTGTGAAACTTTGTTGGATATTTATTATTATAGTATACTAACAGCGATGGTTGAAGTAAGCTATCCCTTACTACCCACCACTGGCTGAAACATAAGCTATACACAGAGGGCACACTGCAGTGTCCCTGTGGGCGTGTCGGTAAAGTCCTCTTATATGTAAATGACTCAGCATTATGTTAACATCTTAAAGAACCACTTGTTCAAGCAGTGTTGTTCCTGTTGGCATTTGCGTGCTCAGTAGGGAAGTACAGTTTGAGGTGTAAGACTGGCTCGGCACTGTCTGTGACTCCATATCTGACACGCGACAAGACTAGAGATATAATCCTGGTCTTTTTGTGGACAAATTATCTCAAACACCTAAACACACATGAAGACCCAGTGTTAACAACCTCCTTGTTGTTTATTGCTGCCACAAGAAAGCTCAGGATCACTTAGACATGTTTGTTTTTGCCTTAAAAGGATTACCATCGTGTGTGGTGATTATATGCCTGCTCCTCCAATGATAAACTCTCAGCTTCCTACTTCCTACTGCAAGACGTTCCTGAGTTGAAGTCGAGAGTCAAATTTAAGTAATGATTTTAGACTGTTAGAAGGTTTTACAGCAAAAATAACAGGCTGATAGCAGAATAGTTCAACGTAAAGGCCGCGATAGATTTCCGAAAATAGAGTGAACACGAGGACATGAATGTCTCTTCCTATCAAAGTGCCAACTGCAATGACTCAAGGCTACAAATACCACCTAGTGGAGATCAAGTATCACCACTTCCCTCTGACAGCTCTGAACCCGTGGCTGCATTTGTGTTTTTCATTGGTCATTTTACATATTTTCTCAGCAAAAAAACAATTTTTGGTGAAGCCTTATTTAAGACATTTAGTCTAAATTTAAGCATTTTATGCCACAGCTGATGATTCTCACATGCTATTCCATTTGTTCCATATCTATTACCAGCGGCTTTGCCTTGGATGAGATCCACAAGCAAAACAAAGACAGGCAGTGCTCAAGACACACTTCCCTCCTGATGCTGACCCGTGCACAACCCCTGTGCTCAAGTCATGCGGTCATTAGCGGCTGTGTGCGTTTTATTTCAATTAATTGATGCTTTGATGCTGCTGATTTGGACAGAGGTGTTGGTGTCCACATTATAGAAACAAATTGAACAGTTTTCAGAGTGACTCGGAATATTGACGATTTATTCAGTCTAATCTCTTTTTCATGAAATAAACCAACAAGTATACAATAAAACCTTTATTACTGAATTGCAACATCACATTTATTTCACATTAATCCGTGAAAACATTCCATCAGACCATTTTCATATAAATAATGGGGCTCTTCCTAGCAATTCACTCACAGCAGTGATATGACAGCTTCTGAAAATGAAGCCCTACGTAAATGTATGCCATGGTATCCAACTTTGTAGTCAGATAAGTCAACACAAGAATTTCAGCAGGGCCTTAAGAGAGAAAGAGGAAAAATACAAAAGGCAGACAGGTTTTGGAGATTTTCCCAACAGTGAAAAGACACGTATTGCACTAATATAGCTGTAAAAGGCTACTTGTCTTGCAACATAAATATGAAGCGGAACAGCTTGGGAAAAAAAACTAACACACACGCACACAAAAGTCCATTCCAGCTGGAACATGCTTTTCAACTGCATTGCAAAGTGCTCTTTCCATTGATCAACTCATATTTCATTTGAGGTTTCTGTAGAACTAGTGAGTGTTCATTCCATCACACAACAACACAATGAGATGTGATCATGCACATATAATAAGGCATAAAGTAAGGCAAACATTCACACATAAATAAAAAATAAAATAAAAAGCCATCATAGTGTATTTGTCGAATGTGTGGAATACATTACCTAAAAAGAAAAGTACCATAATGTTTGTCTTTTTTCAGAGAAAAAGAAAAAGACACTTTAAGACAGCTGCCATTTGAATTTGACAGGAGTATGTGGCAGAGAGGAACATGAAAAAACAAAACAACTTTAAACCAAATGCTGTCTCAGGTAAGTCTGGAGATTTTTCCAAATCTTAGTACCATCTCTCAACACTCAGTAGAGATCATCCTTTGCTGAAAAAGCGGATAGTCTCAGAGCGAAAAGGAGTAAAGATTGGCTTTGGAAAATCAGACATGCTGTCCAGACTTTACGCTCTACAAAGTTTAGAGGTTGATGGGGAGTGCTGGTGAGCCAAGGCCCTCTTCCAGCCATGGCACGGAGGAGGGGCTGCAGCGCTGTGCTGCACGTCGATGAATGCGGCGGAGTCGCAGTAAGTACAGCATAATGGACAGCAGCACAATGAAGAAACAAGCCAGGAATAAGTAGTGGTTGTTGACAAAGGAGAAGCTGTGCCGCCAGTGAGAGTGGGATCCTTTCAGACTTTCCTGCTGGATGTCCCTGAAAGAGGCAAAGACAAAACCAAACCGCACGTATCAGACCAGCTCTGAACAATAAGATAATGGGTATTAGAAAAATGCGGCGCTGAGGAATCTCTGTGTAGTTGACATTTGAGCAGCATCTCATTAGGCTCAAACCTGCCAAACTGCAATCTTATCCCAAGTAAGGCCTGCCTACTCTTTCTTTACGTGACCACAGCTGCTTTCAGTTGTAAATTCAACCTGTTAGGAGTGCTAAACTAGGAAATTACAAAGACTGTGAGGCTGAATAGTTACTTACTCTCTCTACCTATTCTTTTATTGTCACTTATTAGAGGCTTTGATAGATTTTTATTTCACAATTGGGTTATGTTCAACACGAGTGACATTCCTCAGGTTTAATTTACCTCCTGCTGCCAAATATGGAGTAAAGAGGCACTGTCTCTGTAAGTAAAAGCCATTGTTCTTTCTCCCAACATGCAAAATACAAGTGCAAAATAAAAATGTTCTCTTATTTTAGAAGGTAATTCTTCACTGGGTAACATTACCCAAGGCTTGATTAATGAATTATTTAAGAATTAACGAGGAAGGGAGTACATGTAGGAGAAATCTCTCACCTCAAAGGCAGAAACCGTGTTCTGTAAAGTATAGCTCCAAGAGTCCACTGGACCTCCTTATCATAGACCAACAGGGCAGTCTTAAGATTTTTATAATTGGTTGGGAAAGAGAAGCCTGAGTGTAATACTTCATACATCCACGCCGATTTAAAACACTGATACCTGCAGACATAAAAATGAAGACACCGGTAAACAATTCATGTAGCGAGAGGCATTTTTGGAATGTGACCGAATGGTTAGCTGAACTTCCCTATATATCGTTTGATAAGCCTGTATGACTCACTTCAGTCTGTGAAGGTCTGCATGGGAGGCGTAGAGGCCAGAGTCAAAGCGTTCCCTCAGAGTTTTCCATTGGGTGGCACAGTAGCTCTGTAAACGTTCAGGACAGGATCAGGAAAGTTTGAAGAGATAATACACTAATAAAGAGCACATTAATATCACTGTGGCTCCTCATTCTAATACCATGAAGTACACTTATTTTGCTTATTGCTTATTTTGTTTTCTATGTCAACCAGCAATTCTCATCTGTCTGAGCTGAAGAGGGGCACAAGTGATGCAAATGTAAAGAAGTTTCTATGGATTCAATGGAATCTAGGAGGCATCTTGAATGGCTCCTGAGGACCTACAGAAGCTCAGTGTTCATGAAAGTGGATGTTATCATCATATGTAGCATTTACCTTGGCAGCCTGGGCGTATTTCGAAGCATTATAATCCCCACCCATGCGCAACACATCCTCCGTGCAGTAGTAAAACTCGGAGAAGCCATAAAACTGACTGTTGTTATAGTCGATTGCCGGTTGGTAGATACCGCTGAGAGAGGTTTGGGTCTCATTGGTACGGTTGAGGAATGGCTGGAGAATTTGTCTGCACTGGTCAAAGTCTCCTGTGCCTCGCAGATAAAGTTTCTGCGTCGGCGTACCGATCTCATCCTGCAGGTCACTGGGCAGACAAGGGTCCAGGAGGGGAGACTCTGCTGTCTCACCAACGTGATGACCCAAGAGCCTGAATAAGTCGGTAATGCAGGTCAGTATTCAGAAAGGTTTACAAGAAAAGCAGTTAACAACAGTCTGTGGATCTCACTTGTTTCGTGCGGCAGTGTTTCTGATGAGGCTTTCCTCATATCTTTGGCGTGCTGCATTACCTCCAAAACCCAGGAATGTGGACACGTAAACACGATAAACGTGCTCTGTGCGATGTGCATCACACCCTAAGTTAAACTCTGCCAGCAAGTTCTTGGCGACTTCCTCCTAGAGAGGAAACACAAATCAGTCTGAGAAATGATGACACCTCATATGTTTACACATTTGCTATATTAATAATTACAGCATGTCACTAATGTTTGAGACCAAATAAGATAAAAAGTTACATTTTATACACAGCTCTAACTAAAGTATCTAAGAACATCAAAGAAACTATCAAACAAGACATCTGTTAAAATTGAACATCAAGTGGTGTGAAGTGAATGGAATGAGAGCAAAAAGACAAGCGGTGTAAGTCCACCAATGTAGATAAATAACTACAGCACAATCGAAAATTCATGACATGGACAACTGCCACCATGTTTAATGGACTCTATTCAAATGATGTGATGTTCCCAGTCCTGAATCCTACAATGGAGTCATGCAGAAGGCTTACAGTATGCCTTCAATAGTGATGCATGGAGAGCAGATCATCTCCACGGGACAAAAATGGTGGATACAGGTTTAACCAGGGAATGATAGAGTTTGGAAGGAGGGAGAAGAGCAAAGGGTGAGTGACAAAACCAAGGATAGCACAAAAACAGAATTGGTTGTGGATAATAACCTGCTGTGGAGAAGCAAAGCTTACAGTTTTGGGCACTTCGTACGCAATCTGTGTGGAGACACCGCCCATGTCCAGAACGCCAGCCGTCCTTTTCCTCATCAGCGCCTCCTGCTGATCGCTACCTGGAACATGAACCTCCACTACAGCTTCCCCATCTTCTTTGACTGACGGCAGAGAGGTCGGGGAGTTAGGCAGTGAAGGTGCATCATGTGGTTACTGAATTACTAGAAAAGTGTGATTAGTTATGCAACATGTCCTTACCATTGTGCACATGGTTAAACCTTCCAAGGACGAAGTTTATTCCAATCCATGCATAGACACCTAAAACCAATGAAAACAATATTACTTCAATCCTTTAAAGCTATACTGGGTTTCTGTTAATGTTATGAAAATCCTACACATCTTAAGGGGCGTGAAGACAAGAAATTATGTAACTCAGCAGGTTTCAGAGACGGTAGGCAAAAAACTATGGGTTACACTATCTAATCCCTGGTTCTTTGATAACAGAGTGAGGTGATGCGACGTGGTCGTAATAAATAAATCTCAACGTTTAGGCAAAGACTAATTGCACTGACTGACACATTGGACTGACATAAGTTTATTTACAAATACAGTGCAGTGACAGCAAAAAGAACTACGGCCATCCATAGACTAGAATTACTTTTATGTTCTTCTTGTGTCACATTGTGAAACATTAGGGGAAGGAAATACACAAGAGGGTTATCTAGGCAATGAGAGATGATTATTAATGTGTCAGCACACCTCTCCTGCTCAAAGAGCTTCTATTTTGACAAAGATGGCTTCCTTTACTCCTCTTTCAAATCATTTACCATCACTGGTTAAAAATTATGCATTGTTTTCCTTGAAAGTCTGTGCCCTGTTCTTCAGGTGTAAGAGTTCATGCATTTGCAAAGTTTTCCCAATGTACAAGTTGGTACATTCCCCACTGCATAACTGTAAACTTGTATAAACTACATTGTTCTGCTTTTGTCTAGGTGTTTTGCCCTTGGGGTGAACAAGCCTCAATGGCAATGGTGAAAGTTTCTGGTGGGTTAAAGCTGCTGCATTGTAATAAATGCTTTACAACACAGTCACACTCATTACTATAGCTGTGCACATATATGTCAGATGAGAAATGTGATCATCATTCGTTTCCATTCTTATTTGTTCAAATAATTACCTTCTTGTTTACCAGAAATCACTTCCACATGGGAGTCAGAAAAGAGAAAGTTGAAGTGGACTGGGATGTCCGTGCGCAAGTCCTCAAGAATCGCTTCTTGTTGACTGAGATTACACAAACACACACACAAAAAATGTAACCATTTGCATAGTTTTCTTTTTTAAGAGCAGCTTCATTCAATGCTGTTTACATCTGAGGTCTGAACATCGTTTGCAGCCACGTTTACGTGTCACAAAATTATTTTTCATTAGGCCAAAGTTTACCTTTCTGGTAAGATCCTCATTCCAGCCGTGCACAGAATATACAGGGGTGTTTCTTGGTGCTTATATTTGGGAATGTGCTGGGCAGCAAAGCTCAGCAGTGGGTATATATAATCACTGGCTTTCTCAGGTGTCTTCGCCAGTTCAGAGATACCTAACACATGAAGACCAAAGATATTATTTTGCAGTTATCAAGTAAAGCAAGCAAACAATAGGCAGAAAGCTAGCAATATTTTGTGTCACATTCCAACAATAAATTTAGTCATTTAAGAGACTTCAACAAAACAGTAGAAACTGGTGAAATCCTGTGTCCACATCTTTAAATGAGGTTTTGATAATTGAGATGTCAAACATGGGAAACATACCTGGCTTAATCTTCATAACCACTGGCTTGCGGTGCTGATCTCTCATTTGCCGGATGTCCAGCAGTTCATGGGGATTACCATTGTGCCGGGGCCAGCAGTACACAAATACCCTGGAGCCGCTGCTGCCACAGTCCACCACCAGGCCATAGTTCAGGTTGGGATTGCTTGTGTCTGTCACATCGACGTCAGTGACTCTCGCTAAGTGCCTTGAGAACAACAAAGAATTGTTAACCATGCCAGTGATCAAGACAAGAGTGGTATTTGAACAATTACTCTTAGTTTACAGTACCTGTGGAAGTGATTTTCCTTTCTGAGCCAGCTGGCGTGTCCCTTTCCAGCGACAAGCAGCAGGTAGAGTAGTCCTATGAAGCAGACCACCAGACTGATGCAGAGCAGCTGTCTGGGAGAAGGTACTAGCAGCCGTGGAAGGAGTTGGGGTGACAGGCTGAAATGCCACGAGGCTGGGAAAAGGCATGAAAAGCTAATCCTGTCGACAAAAGAGGGGAGAACCTCAGAAAACTCTTTCAAGTCCCACAAATGTATACAAGGTTTGGGAACCCAACTATATCTAACCAACCTTCCCATGGTGCAGATTGTCTTCTACTTGTCAGTGTGCGTAAAAGGATGGTTTGGCTTGCTCCATTGCTCCTTCATGTCTTCCTCAGTTATTATCATGACCTTTGGGAAGGAAAACCAGTCAGATTGAAGGTTATTCACTTGACATTTCCAAGTGTTCCTCATTGCTCTTGTATCAGAAAGGCCCATCGTTACACCAGTCAACCCACTGCTCGCTGCAATGGCATGTTGGTGCTAATGTGCACAGTTTTAAAGTATTTAAAACATTACACAAATATATGCCAAACTACAGGAGCTGAAGCGCAGCAAGTTTGTTAAAATGAATGCAGGGAGCAGTAGTAAACATTTAACGTTTCAGATGTCAGAGGAGAGAGGCTATCACATTTGGTTGGCTGACCGAGCTAAAAAAATGCAAATTTGACGTATTCTTACACATCGTCAGTGTCAACACAGCATTGTCATATATTATTGACATGTAACTGATTCAGTACTTACCAACAAAGGAGGAAAAAGCTCTCTTGTATTGGAAGAAATGACATTTCTGCGTAGCCATATGCTAACCGCTGGCTAACTGACGTTGACGTTAGTAGCAGGGTTCCAGTGGTTCCGGTGTGTGACGTGGTTGTTCCACGGTGTGTTTGATTTTAGACTCCGCCTATCCCGGATGTAGTCTGCTGCTACTGCTACTTCTTCTATCACTTTTAATTTGGCATTGTAACTGCGTTTAGGTTGAACTATTGCCACCCAGCTCATGGAAAGTGGATCATTAGGCGTAAAAGCGGTCAACACTTACTCGAAGGGCAAAAGAATACCGTTCTGCTGCCCCTTATTCTGATGGCTACTGTCACTGGTCTAAAATGTGTACTTTAATAACACATCTTAAATCAGCTTCAGGAGTTACACATTTTGCAGTTCTGATAGTAATTAAAACAGTTTCTAACCTTTTGCCCTCTTCATTTGCTACTGAGAGGGATTCTGGTCCTTTTTACGGACAGTTTTGTTAATGAAGTGAATTTGCGTGTTTCACTCGCTTTGTTAGCTTATTCATTTGGACTTCTTTAGGCACATTTTGCTCCTGAGTGACAGTTTAGTTACTACATTTACATTGCATGTTAGCAAATAAACACTGAATTCCTAACGTAATATTGTTTATTGTGGAGAAACATGGAAACAGGCCATTCGGAAATACAGGGTGCTGTGATTTGCCACTTTTTTCCATACAAAAGGTTTATATAAACAACATTATTTTTTCAGTCTGGGTAGATAAAACATACACATTCACTTGGGGATATACATGGGTTTCACATGGATTATACATAATTTCATCAGTCTTGCACTTGTATTTGTTTAACATGAGAATAATTAAGGCTTGCACATTTTTTTTCGCCCTTTGTCATTGCAAATTAGTTAAATATCAATTAGTAATACAAATAGATGTATATGCTCACAATTAATAATGAATGTAATATTTTCTGCTTACATTGCACTGAAATTACATGTTTCGAAACATTTTAATAATGGAGATTACTTCACTGGATATGCATCTTATGCACAACTGAAATAACTCCTACATGTTTTGGCCTTGGACAAATACTAAAAACATAGTGCAAAAAAAAAAAATAATAATCTCAAAGATCAGTGCATGTCTGTACAAAACAAATACACAGTTAACAGGAGTTCCTGTTTCAGAAGGTGGCCGTCTCTTTACTACACCCAGACAATGTGGACATTATTGGAAGCCTTGATGCGGTGCCACTGAATCTCCTTGATATCCCAGCAGTGACTCAAATCTACATGCGTGAGTTTCTTGCACCACCGAAGGATGCGTTGCACAGTTATCATACTCACGTCAGTACGCGATAGATTAACATGCTGTAGCTGTCTGAGAGCAACAGGAGTTAGGTACTGGGGACGGGGACGGGGACGTGCTAAACCTCGCTGGAACCTCGCTATCCTCGCTATGGGCAGCACATCTTGTAGAACGCTGTCCAAGGAGCAAGGCAGGGAGATGAGTGAGAGCTTCTCCAGTAAAGGGGAACCGGCCAGGAGACACTTGAGCACCCCCTTCAGGGACTTCCAGGACATGGCAGGCATCCTTTTACTAGGCTCATAGGAGAACCTTTAGACAGAAAAAATAAAATGGTTCAGTGCCGAGCAGATTGTTTTGACGATATTCAACAAGAGAACAAAGAACACAAAGTAAAACAAGGCACTCCCCGATGATGTGGTGTCATTTATATCCAAGCTGTAGCCTTATAGGTCCTTGTCTCAATTTTGATCACTAGTATTAACAATATTAAATATCACTGATTTCTGTTTTCAATAACCTCTAGGTTAGAGCATGCTTAATTGCAGACTGTGTATATCTTACTCTCATGAATGAAACTTGTAACAGTAGTCTTACTTAAGTGTGAGAGAGCTGAGTTTTGGCAGCTGTGGAAGGTCCAGGTCGTTCCTGTGTTCCTCAAAACCTCCTCCTCCCAGCATCAACGGAGGCTCAGCAGAGATGAGCAGGACTCTGAGTCTGGGACAGGCCCTGATCACCTCCAATAGCGGGGTGTAGGGATTGGTTCTCACCCCTTCCAGGGTGAGAGAGGTCAGGGAGGAGCCTGCAACTGGCAAAGCAGGAAGGAGAGCTTCCAGAGGGCCTGGGTAGTGCACTGTGAGGCTCCGTAGTTGGCCTGACCAGGTCCTGAGGGCTGCAGCAAATGAAGCCAGCGAGGGTCTTTCTTCATCATCTTCATAAAAGTTCAAAGATATGGAAAGGATGTCTGGACATAAACGACCTAAACTCCTCAGAGAGTCACAAGTTACTCCTTCAACATCCCTCAGCCTCAGTGTCAGGCCAGACTGTGAAGTGCCTCTCTTACTTTCATCTGATTGGTTCTGAGAGCAAGATGGCTGTTCATCTCTACTAGCATTTCCCCCACTCTCACTATCATAACCATCCCAGAGCATCCTCTCCTGCTCCTGCTCCTCCTCTGCCTCATCCTCGCCCTCCTCCTCCTCCTCGTCTTCATCCACACCTTCTTTACCTAATGCTGCTGTTTCACTCTTCCTCCAGGTTTGCCTGCAATGCTCATGCCTCCTCTCTCTCCATACGTCCTCCAGGCTGGGAACACCTTCCCTTTTAGTAAACTTATCTGCTCGGCTGAACTCTCTGTGCTCAATAAGAGAGAAGGCCTGTGCAAGGCCCTCAATGGCCACCCTTTCAAGATGAGGCAGGGAGAGAAGGAGGTAGGCTGCTGCCGCCCCAGGTTCTCCTTCCTCTTCCCCGAACCCAATATCCAAAGCCAGTAGACTACTGAGGGGAAGGGGGGAAAAGGAGGAGGATGACATGTCAGAGCAGGATGAAGAAGCATAAGATTGGGGAGCAGAGGTGCAGTGAGAAGATGAGGTAGAGGGACCGGCAGAGGATGAGAAGAAAGCCCCACCTCCAAGAGGAAGCAGTGTGGCTGGGGAAAGCAAATGGCAGCGGGATACGTCTAGATGTCGCAACAAAGGGCAGTAGCGGACGATTGTTCTGATTGTATCTCTGTCACAAGACATGCCAGCCAAAGAGAGTGAGCGCAGAGCCGGCAGACTGTGGAGAGTTTCAGAAAGGACCTTTGAAGATAGTTGCTGGGCTCCGGACAGGTCCAGACTCCACAGACCCTGAGATAAAAAGGAAAAAATAAAAAAATAAAAAAAAACATGAAATGTACTGAGCATGTCAATCCAAGTAAGACCCCTCATATTTATAACTCTAAATCTCTCTAACACAGAAAGGGATGTGGGGATAAACAAAAGAAAAAATATGTAAATATGGTATATGGTGCTGACACATGAAGAGAACAGAGCCATTGTGGCTCTTGGTCAAACCTGGCAACGTGCAGCAATGTGGAAACAAAGGGCAGAGGTCACCAAACCAGGACACATTTCCAGAGACAGACTCCGGAGCTGAGGGACCAGCAGGAGGTGGAGGGCTGCCCGGGTTAACTGCTTTCTGGTGGACAGCAGCCTCGTCAGCTCCTCGACAAGATCTCCAGCTACAAGCAGGTAATGAAACAGTCGGGGAGATATTGGAACAAGATTAGAAGTGATCGTCTGTACTGTTTAAAAAGACCAGCGTGTGGATTTCAGCGGCATCTATCATTTTACATATACTGTACTTCTCCCTTTCTGACCCCGAAGAAGAACCTACAGCGGCTTCGAATTTGATGTAAAAACGTGAAAAGTAGATAAAAATTGATGAATAACTTTTAATAAAATCTCATCTGCAAATAAAGACTATTTCCTCGATCCAATACTTTTCGTATTAATGGCATATTCATTTATTTATTTGTCACTTATCCCTCACAGACATTTATTTATATCGCAAGTATTCTATTAATACAGTGTCGACAACTGACAATCCCGGTCTCCAGTGGTCAGTACCTTTCAATACTGGTCCAAGGAAGGAAAATCAATAAACCAGTGACAGCATTGGTTCATTGATGGAAGTGGGGAGCAAAGGCTGGTCTACGTGGTCCGATTCAAAAGACGAGCAAATGTAGCTCAAATTGCTGAAAAAAAATGATGCTGGTTCTGATAGAAAAGTGTTAGAACCCACAGTGCATTGCAGTTTGTTGCATTTTGTGGTTGCATCACTGCAGACCAGTCCATGATAACCCCTGTCTACTGCTTAAAGTGCTTATTATGGGCAGGTGAGCATCACAACTGGACCATGGGGTAATGGAAGGAGGGGGCCTGGTCTTCACATGGATGGCTGGGTGTGTGCATCTCTTATCTGAGGAACACATGTCACCAGGATGCACTATAGGAAGACGGCAAGCCAACGGAGGCAGTCTGACGCTTTGGACAATGTTTTATTGGGAGACCTTGGGTCCTGGCATCTATGTGGATGCTGGGTTCACGTCTCATGTTCACATGGCCGGGACAAAAGATGAGCACTGACTACTAATAATCAGAACACTATGCTGCGCGTTCAAAATGAAAAAAGCAAAGTGGAAGCAGGCAGTTTGTATTGTTCTGTGGTGTGTGTGCATGTGTGTTTACTAATCCCTCACAAACTCACGTAGTAAGGTGAAAGGCCCCATGATGTGTCTGAATACATAATGATCCAGGTATTTGTCAGCATAATCTTTCACCCACACCTCCTTCATGTTGTCAGCAAGGCTTAGGATACACAGCCGGGTCAACGGGAGGACTGAGCCGTCTTCATCTGTCTTGCGCCGGTTCCTCTTCAACTCACTACTCTCCAAGCCCCTGTGGCTGGGTCGAGCCTTCACCCCACCACTTTTAACCACAGCCCGAAACAGAGGCATGTCAGCTGGGGACCTTCCTTCGAAATAAATAAATAAACAAAGAAAAAATAACTATTTTTGCAGCTAGTAATAACATGCAAGTGATGAAGGATCAAAATGAGTTACTTTCTTTTACAGGGTCAGGGTACTGAGATTCAAGAGACACCACCCGTCGTCCTTCTTGTGTGATATTATCTGGGCCAAAGTCTAAATAAAACTACCCTGCACACACTTTTATACTTGTAACCGGAGAAGTAAATATATCTGACTTCACACAATCAGAATCTTTCTCTCACACAGACAATCACTCAAGTTTGATTTGATGTTTGTGTTAGGGTGAGATACAAAGTAAAGTTACCCTCGGTTATAAACAAGAGAATACAGAAGTTTACCAACATCTAAATAACGACAGAGAGAAGAAGGTTTTAGTAATACCTGTATGCCAGATCCGTTAAAAGTTGTCTGGTACGTAAAAAGAAAGAATTTGCGGAAAATGAAAGTGCGTAAAACGAGCGTACAACTTGCTCTACAAGATCTGCAGCAACACTTCCTGATCGCAGCCATACCGACCTGAGCGATTGTATTCCCGAGTTTAGTCTTTAAGGAGCACTTCCTCTCAATGACGCTGAAAACGCACCAGGAGACACACCCAGCCTGTGATTTTCAGCCTCACTCGAGCGAAATCTGTCGGTGAAGAGGGACAGTTTCAATAAAGAAGGGGCGGTTCACAGCCTCAGTTAGTCTCTTCCTGCAAGACCAAACTCAGGGCAAAATATCCAAAAACTTTTATTCACGCTGTTTTCAGGGGTGATTTGCAGGGTTCACACTGAGGTTTGAATGAATAAAATGAATGGTTTCTTGGCTTCCGTGCGTAAACAGCCTGCTTCAAATCAATCCATACATTTTCAATGATGTTAAGGTCTGGGGACTGGGATGGCCGTTCCAGAAGATTGTACTTGCGCTTCTGCATGAATTCCTTGGTGGATTTTGAACAGTGCTTGGGATCACTGTCCTGCTGAAAAATCCAACCCCGGCGTAGCTTCAACTTTGTGACAGATTCTTAACGTTCTTGTCAAGAATCTGCTGATACTGAGAGGAATTCATGTGGCCCTCAACTTTAACAAGGTTTCCAGTCCCTGTTCTAGCCACACAGCCCCATAACATGATGGACCCTCCACCATATTTCACAGTAGGCAATAAGTTCTTCTCATGGAATTCAGTGTGTTTTTTTCACCATGCATACCTCCTCTTGTTCTGACCAAATAACTCCATCTTAGTCTCATCTGACCACAGTATTTTTTTCCAAAATGCTTCTGGCTTGTCCAGATGTGCTTTTGCATACCTCATGCGACTCTTCTTGTGACGAACACTCAGGAAAGGCTTTTTGTGCATCAGCCTTCCAAATAGCTTTTCCTGGTGCAAAGTGCGCTGGATTGTGGAACGATGAACAACTACACCATCAGTAGCCAGATGTTCTTGTAGTTCTCTGGAGGTGGTCTGTGGCTTGTCTGTGACCATTCTAACCATCCTTCACCTGTGTCTTTCCAGTATTTTTTTTGGCCTGCCACATTCTTGATAATTTCTTGTACCCTTCTCCTAATTCATGATAATGAATTATCTTAGTTTTTTGGTCAGTGGAAAGTTGTTTCGATGCCCCCATGTTGCCAGGAGCATAGGACAAGCACAGCCAGCAATTGCCTCTGTTAAATAGCCTTTTTCATGATTGGTTTTACCTGTCTTTGTAATTGAAGGTCTCACAAGCTAATCAAAGCAGTTTTGTGCTGCAACATGTCAGCTACAAATCCCTACAGGTCTTGAAATCAATGTGATTAAAAGGGTGCCCAAACTTTTGCACATACCATGTCAGTCAGTCAGTCATTTTCTATACCCGTTTAGTCCTGTTAGGGGTCATGGTCTGCTGGAGCCTATCCCAGCTGTAGCTATAAATATAAATGAATTTAATTTAGGACAAACCAAATCAGATACTAACCTTGTGTCTCTTTCGTGTTAAATACACAGGAACAAGAGGGACCAAAAACTCCTTTCAAAATAAAAGCCATTACAACAAAACAGGAAGTTAAATAAGATAAATTTAAACCTGAGCATCACAAGTTATAAAGGGAAGAACATAACTATGAACAAGCTAATTCGAGTTTTAAACTTCAAATGGGCTGAATTCTTATGGTACATCATTCCCCACTCTCTCTCTTCATCCTACTGGTTCCTGTCTGTCTCTACCTATATATCTATTCAATAAAGACATAAACAGCCAGAAATAACTTTTGCAGTATGTGCATTCAGTTCAACACACCTCCCCCTGCCTATGAATGGCTCCTTCTAAGCCATTTTACACTTAGTTATACACTAATGAAAACATAATTATGATTACTGTATTCCATTTATTCTATTTCCGCAGACCACACGCTGGACCTTTAACAGAGATGTGTTTATGTCGTCCTCTAGTGGCTCTGTCTGTGTCTCAGGGAACCTGCTGTAATGGTCTATTTAAAGTGTTGTCAGTAGCATATGACAGTGGCCTGTCCCTGTTCAGCCATCTGAGCTGTCCGATCCAGGCGGTGTCCATTACAGGTGTAAACTAAGGAAACCAGGAACTGGTTGAGGAGGACTAAAATGAAATGCACGATTCAAGACACAGGTGGTGGATTGAAAGAGGCAAAGACAAAATCCATAAAATCACAAGGGATAGAAGAAATGCACCAAATACACTTGGAAATACACACACAACATAAAGTTCAAAGACAAATTGGCTGAGTAGACAGGAAACACTGAGCTAAATACAAGGGAAACAATGAAGACAGGTGAGACAGGTGGGACACAAGAAGGTATGGCTAGCAGTCAAAGGCAGCAGCCACAAGGGGGAAGTGGAGACATCCGTAATGACAGAGACTAAGCAACCTTCAAAGTATAAGAGGAAATGCTCAAACAGAGGAAGAATTAACCATGATCAGAGGCTGCAGAGCTGGATGTGACACCTGGGATATCATCACTGATAGATAAGAAAAAAATCATTAATCATTTCACGACAGACTCTGTGGTATTCTTTATTTCAGTGCCCCATGAGGTAAGATTTCACAGTGTACAAAGAGCACAATATTAACATATACAATATTTTGTTATAATTTGATTTGTTGTAAATTACGATTAGCTGTGAATACATTCAATAATAATTGTGATTTTCCTTCTTAATTAAAGTTTGTAATGCAAACATAAACCCTTCATTCATCTGTACATTCCCTAAAATCAAACATCTCAGTAGTAAAACCATCTAAATTGCAACTAAAATTGAAATCTCACATTAAGGCACGCAGGCCACTTTTCATTCATTCATTTTCTATACCCGTTTAGTCCTGTTAGGGGTCACAGGGCAGGCCACTTTTCCCTGAGTCAAATCACGATGTGGAATTTGAGGTAAATCAAAAAGTGTTGTTAGATAATTTTTGTGTCATGAATGCCCAGTTTCACGACACTGAAAAGAGAACTGCCCCAGTCAGCAGCAGGCTGTATTGTACAACATAAAATTACTTATAAACACTTGATTGGCTGCATTTGCATGGAGTGTACAGTGAAGAAGAATGAGCTACAATTAAACCTCAAGTCATTTTGTAGCTACACAAGAAAAAAGAAAATGGATCCATCAAACAACTGTAGATTATCAAGCACGGCTCAGCATTGAGGCATTTGAGTCTTGACTGAGCAGCATCATGTCACCAGCATCTAGTAACACTATGTTAATAGGTTTATGGACATTGGTCACATTTAAATATCAGTAGGCAATAATATTGCATTTAACACACAACAACGTCTGTAACACTAGTATTTAAATCTTTGTACGTTCAATTAAGACATTTAAATTCCCTTTGCTTTGTATATGCCTAGTGCTTTCCTACGTAACAATGCTCAACATCTTCTTGTGGTTCACTGTCTTGCACAAGGACACTTCAGCATGAGGTCCATGTGCCAGTGATCGAGCTGCTAACTCTGGCTCATGGACAACCTGCTTTACCTTCTGAGCCACAGCCAAAATCCTGCTTTATTAAACAAATATATATATTATATATATATAAATAAAACTTGAAGAAGAGATAAAATATTACTTGTTAATCAGCTGACTAGAAGGCAAACACAAAAAGCTACTGGCTAAACATTGGCTACACATATCTGGAAAAAAAAGTGGTTCACAGCATTTAATAAGCCCTTTATTCCCTGTTTAAAAGTCCCCTGATTATCTTGCAACAGAATAAACTCAAGCTCAGCTGACCTCAGTCATGTCTGACCCTCACTGTTGCATCTTCTAGATTTAAAATGCTTCTAATGATGACTGGTTTCTTTCTTATTCATCCACAGCTCCAGAGTTAATGAGGTCACGCAGCCACAAGGCATTTATAGCTGAAAAAATCCCAAACAAAACTGTGCTGCGTTTGTTCTATTTTTCAGATATCCACGCATCTTGGGTTGCAAGAGTTGTGCACTGTTGGCTCTGGAAATGGCACCACCCTCCTCCCAGCTACAAACACCTCCACTATGTTGCGGTCGTCCCCTGAGAAAGGACAAGTAAGAGAGTAAAATAAAGGTATTGGCGACATTAGAGTCTGAAATGCTTTGACAAAATAAAAAGACAAAAAACTGACACTCACCCAAATTCAAGAACTTCTCCAAAAGAGCCTGAAATTCAAAAGATGATAACTTTGAGTGTCACTGAAAACAGAGCTCCTCCTCATTTTTGTCTATGTGCCCCACTACCAACCTTTGGTCCCTCATTTTGAATCAGGTCAATGGGTCCATCAGGAGCAGCTACATTCACCCTCAGAGCATCAAAGTCTTTGCCCACTTCAAAATTGCCTATTTGATCATCCAGGGACAAGGCTGCAGGACAAAAGATGTCATAAAAGAGACTGTTGTATTCTCCACTCTGCTTTGAAATTGCAATTAGTCATCACTGAAAATATCTCATAGCCACAGTTTTGTATTAAATCGGGTATTTTTGCTGCAGCACTCTAAAACAGAGTGACTTGGAGGAGGCTATGGCAGCTGAAGACTAACAAAGGGACTGAGCACTTGTTTTTGCCACTTCAGCGTCTATGCAATGATAGGTTTTTGTGTCTTACCTTGGCTGCCTCCCAGTGTGGCCAATCTGAACACCTCCTCAAAGGTTAGTGCTTTGTTTTTTGGGTTCTGGATCTGCAAGACTTTGGACGCGTCCAGAGCTCTCCTCACAGCATCAAGCATAGATGCAGAATAGCCCCCTGCCACGTCTGTTGCAGTACCATAGAGTAAAACAACAAACACAGAGTAAAATAAAACACAGACGCACAAGGGTAAAGCTCTCAAATTCTGCAAAACTTAATTAAACTAAAACAGTGTCTTCGTAACCATCCCATTGCTAAAAAAAAGGCTCAAATGCTAGTACATATAATGCAAGGAGGTTCTAGAGCAAAGACAAATATGCAAATGATGATTTTACTACTTTATAGAGTGCAAACTTTGGCAAAACCTGTGTGGCAGCACTTAAATTTGCTTACCTGTTCCCAGCCCCAACTTTACTTTGTGCTTCATTACATTGCGGACATTTAAAACTCCACTGCACAACCTGGGCAAACAAAGGGAAGGGATTAATACAATAATAGACGGATAGATGACGAATGCAGTATAAAAGTTCAGGATAGTTTAAGTCGTCTTATCTGGTCTAAATTCAAAAGCCTTCTGTGCTGCTACAGCTTAATATCAGGCCATGAACCAATGGAACAAAGACTACAGTGTTACATATCTTTGCAATCAGCCATTTGAACTGATACATGTTATACTGTGTTTTATCCTTATGGACATCAGCTGATGGCATTTGGTCACAGATAATTCTTAGAAACTATTCTGAAACTAATTCTAAGACATACGAAAAGTTGGAATTGGGACAGTGGGACACAGAGGCTCCGGTCTCTCTGAACAGATCCAGCTCTTCATCAGTGAGGTAGCAGCCATGGGCCATGACTGTCTGTGAATCAACCCCATAAGAGATAAAATGTCACCATTCGTATCAACTAATTTTCTTTGCTTTTATTTTGTTGTACTGACTGGCTTGCTTGCAGTGGAAATGTCTGTGTACTCACCTTGTCAGTGAGCAGGTTGTTTTTGTAATAGACATCAGTGTAAGACTTTGATTCAGGAAACAGCTCCTTCACGAGCTTCACTTCCTCTTTGTTTTCACTGATATGACTCTGGATAAATGAATCAAAAAAACACATGTCACACATTAAATTACTTCAAGAGCACTTAGGCTGAACGGTAGATAGTGGGAGTGCAGCTCCTGGGTAAGCCATGCCACAGGATAGCACTTGCATGTGTGTATTCATTCCATTGTTCACAACACCCACAGGTCCAGGATTAAGTGCTCTCTATGGAAACAGTCTCCTTTGGGCACAGACTGGTTTGGTTGCCACGGTGAACTCACCTGAATATGCAGGTTGTTATTCTTTGCAATAGCTCCAAGCTGTCCAAGCAGGGCTTCTGTGCAGGATGGAGCAAAGCGGGGAGTCACCACTGGCTTCACTAGTGGGTACTGACACAACCCACACCACAACAAACAAACACAAACAAAATGACAATCAAAAAGTGGACCACATATTTTTTTCTTACATCTTTGAATTGTCCTGTTAAATATAATCTTACCTTTTTGCTCAAAAGCTCTTTAATGAACCTTGAGGGAACAGATAAACAATTGTTAAATTAAGGTGGCCACATTTGCCAATTCAAAAAATATACGTTTTACAACTGAAACTTTTATTTAGGCTACGTCTACAGATGTAGGTATACAAATGTTTCAAATTATGTTATTTTGTTATTTCAGAATCAGGTACGATGTGGCATCTAAAAGACCCTGAGCATGCTAAAGAATAATTGACACCCTGGAGAGTTGCTGTTTGTCACTGGGTTATCAAATTCCCTTAAGAGTATCTCACACATACATCCTTTAGTTTACATCCAAACTATCTGTGATTCTTTTAGTTGTAAAATATGTTTTACTAGATATAGTAGCTTTAATATACCGTCCAAAAGTTTCCCAAAGGAACATTGCATTGTAACATGAGGGTCAATGTTATATGTTGTTGTATATATTCCCTCTGGAATATCTCTCATACAGTTCATACCCACCGACATGTTTCATCTTGGGACTCCTGAACGTGCTCTTTGTAATGATCCACAGCATCATTCCTGTCCATACACACCTTGCCCACCATGGCACGCTGTCCAAAGTCGTCTGCAAGAAGCAACAGGAATAAACACAAATTCATGAAAAATTCTTATTATAAAGTTCGTGGTAATATGTCTTTCAGACATCACATCTGTAGTTACCTCTGAGGTGTGTCAGTTTTCACATGACAGTCTGTCACAGCACCCCAGAGAATTACAAGTCTTTCAACATATGTCAGAGTCTAATCCTGCTGTCACTCTTAAATCTTAGCCTTAGGCATGCTCACATTACATACTAATGTCAAAGTGCTTAATATAGAGGGTGAATGGGAAGGTTTGAGCAGCGTAAGCAGAAACTAGAGAAGGTTTTCTAGTGAACAGGAAATAAGGCCCTTTTTAACTTAGTCATATTCAAAAGAAAAGCTAAAACTAATGCAAGTGTACTTATTTGAGGTTTCTTGAACATGTCTCAACACTCATCCAAGAGGCCTCTTCAGTTTGTAATTAAGAGTGGAGGAGATCAGGTTTTTATTAGGAATGTTTGTGGGTGTTGCCCTCTTGAATCTCCGCCCACCAACAACCACCTGTAACTTGAGACATTTGTTCAAATTAACCTGGACGGCGTCCCTGTTTTTCACACAATTAGTGATGCTCAAACAAACAGCCAGAAATGCCAGACACAATGTCACACTCAATACACACCTGTAGTTTTGCTGTTTTGAGTCTTTTTCTAGGTCTGATGGTGATATCGGCTATGTAACCAGCTTGCAAATGAAGCAGCTTGCAATTATTTCACTAAACGACAATAAGTCAGTGCCCCTCCCATGCCAAAGCCTTTGTATAAGGAAATTAAATGACTTGATTGCACAAGAATATGTTGGAAAGTCCACGTCATCCTACACTTCTTCAGCCGTTTGTGTGAGACAAAAGATGGAATCCAAAGCTTGTGTATTGATTACAGAGAGCTCAACAGAAAGACACAACCAGATCATCATCCCATACCCAGAACACGCCTTCTTTTCATTGCTCGACCAAGGCATGCCATCATGGCCAAGGACTGCAGACACCTAATGGCATTCGTGACCCTCTGGTGTCTTTATGAGTGGATGCAAATTCCATTTTGACTCATGAATGCACCTGTAGCCTTCTAACGCTGCATGGAAGAGTGCCCAGCGCCTGAGAGAGTGTGGAATAAAACTGAAGCTCAAGCAATGTGACCTGTTCAAAGTCGAAGTGCGAAATCTGGGCCGGGTCGTGTCAGTAGATGCTACGACTTCTACATCAGGCAAAACAGCAGTTTGGTTTGAACCCGTAGCAGGTGGGCTGTAATCTGTAGTCTCCTCCTCCCATGAGACTTTCTACCAGTGCATGATGCATTGCCACAGAAAAGGAAAAGCAGTGTAGGGAAAAAATGAGGAAGTCGAGGAGCTGGAGGAAGGGGATGATGACGAGGATGAGTATCACTTTGTGTCATCACCACAGCAAACCACCTGAGGCTGAGGACCCTGTATGTACTGACACACCATTAGAGGTGGAATGCACCAACGGGTGAGATGGAGTTCTGCTGTGAGCTACGCTGTGGAAAAAGTGCACTAACCTGCTCAAAGTGACCCAAGCAGAGAAGGATGTAAGTGTCCTCAAAGGCCACGCAGGCATCCAAAAACGTTCACATATGACAGACTCAGCACACCCACACGTTACGAACTGAGAACGCTCTCATCTCATACAAACTTTAATGTGCCACGGTCACACACTGTGCGCTCATACCCCTTTCCTCCACACTATGCATCTTGAACTGACTAAATGCATGTGCGTTACACTCCACATGGCTGATGAACAATGGACCATTAATGTTTAACCATTAATGTGTGTATTAATAAGCTTCTCTTCTATTTTTGGGACATACATATGTATGCATTTACAACTTTTAGGATGAGTTACTTATAGTTTAATGTGTATGTGTATATTTCCACGTACACCTGAATTGCAGATAAACACCTGACGAGGAAACACCATAAATCACCGCTGTGGTTATTTCTTCCTGTGGTTGGGGCTGCAACACCTGCTGGCTCACTTTAATGGCCTACTTAAAGTATAGCTCAGAGAACCAGTTCAGTCTGAGCTTCAGTTCCATTCGGGAACCAATCAACAAGTCATCCTCCATACAGTTCAATCACAGCACTCAGCCTGGAAGCTTCTGTTGCCGTTCAACAAATGTCCACATTGACGTTAGTTTTTGGGTTTCGTTCACATCTATTTTATTCTATTTTACATGTTCTTTGACTTTTTTGTAAGTATGCATCAGCATCATGAATGTGCTGTTCTGCCCACGTTAGCCACGTTAATTTCTTAGGTTCTTAGGTCTAATGAGATAACTAGAGAATGAGTAGTTCATCTTTTCCTTGACCTCACAGCAGCCAGTATGTGTACAACTCTTCTAAATAACTAAACCTCATTTTTTCCACCACACCTTCCCTTGACAACCGGGCAACTAGCAACTTCTCCATTTGGCATGTTTTGCCTTCACAGTTTTTGATCTCTACTCATGACGCCAGTGTTGTCATGCTTCCTGTTTGGCTCCAATTGGCATATTTTTCAGTTCTGAACCAAATTTTAAGCAATTTTAAGTCAAAATTGCCAGAAGTGAAACCAGTTCTCTATTGGCCAAAATACATTTTCAGTTTGCTTGACTTATTTGTTCCCAGTTTGGCTAAGTCAGCATCTACAGTGAAGATTTCGATGTAGCCAAAGTGACTACAGCTGGTCATGTTGGCTGGTTGCGTTTAAAGAAATTCCAGATGTTGACTCTGAAGGAGAGGGGGACAGGGAGCGAGCTCATGCCAAGTATAATAGTGAGGATCTGCTCTAGTCTGTGTTTGAACAAGCTCCTCCCCGATCAAATACAGTGTCAGCATCATTCATATTTATTTCACTTATCCAGCACTAACTAAACTAATCAATTCACGAAGCATGTTAAGTTAAATATATGTGCTGTATATATGTATATATGCGCGCATATAGTATATATGTCCTTGTTTACCACCCTTCTCTGAGAAAAGAACTTCTCTGACGCTCAGAACAGGACAAAGTTGAGGGTTCAGTGACACTGATTACACAAAACAACTTCAGAGCTGCTGAAGCCATTCGCTTGATTCAGTATCATTACACTTTTATGAGTGTGTGCTCGGCGTTACGTAATGTGACACCAGGATGATAAGGACAAAGAATAAAGGTGAAGGGCTATTCTGCTTTTACAGAGTTTAGGAAAAATGCCTCGACTGAGTGGAGAGATTAATTAATAACAGGGCTTAACCTGATGGACATCCTTGTGTTGTTCACCAAAGTCAGTCACAATAGACTGAATATGTCAGTGAAGACACAAGTGAATATGGGGATTGCCTTTTTAGACAACTTTATTGATCCCTTTGGGAGGTTCCTGTAGGGAAATTGACAATTCGTTATGTGAACTTCTAATGTGGTTGCGTAAAGCAAACTTAAATTATCATTCCTTATTGACTTACAGTTTGTCACAAGAAACACAGCCTTCAGTTACATTGACCTCCCAGAGTTCAGCAGCTACAAATACTGCAAATACTGCTCTGGTGATTAGTTTACACTATGGGTTGTATTTTACAATAAGACAGCTAATATTGATAGAGGAGCTTGTAATAATGTAAGCCTCTGTCCTGCACGGAAAAAGCGTATGAATGCGTTAATAATGCGTTAATAATCTTTTATGTGTGAGTGTGTGTGTGTTTGCATGTACTTACTTGCAATCTTGCCCAACAGCAGAGAGGCATCTGTATGTATGGTAGCGAAGTAACATGCAGTCGTTGTTCCGTTTCTCAGCGTCCTTTTCTGTCAATCACAGGGATCATATTACAGCATATTACAGGACTAAGAGCACATTCAAACATTGTTTTCTCTCCTACAGGCTGTTAAGCCACTGAACCGGTTACACCATCCTTAATTATAGGCCCGCATCACTGGATTTCCCATTTCTTAGTTGGTCGGTCCCAATGCAAATTGTTTAATTGTTGTTTCTTGATGCCGATGCACTCACCACCACGTGAGTGTAGACATTTTGGGCAAACCTCAAGTCCCTGAAGCGTGACTCCACAGGAAAGGTGTAGGTATCGAGCCACTGTAGTAAAGGCATGTCTAGAGCTGTGCCAGAGTAGCTGTACTGGGCTGCGTGGATGTGGGTGTCAACCATTCCTGGCATGAAGAACTCACTATAATGCAGTAAACAATGAAAGTCACTTATAACATGAATTTTATGGCAAGAAGTTACTTTTTTAAAATGAAATAGTGCAAGTTACTGATCTGTGTTACTCTCTGACTAATTGAAACCATTCCACACCAAGTCCTGTAACTAATATTGAGAAATTCCACATCTTAAGTAATTCATTTATATATTCTACTTACTGTTGTTTCAGTTGAGTGACTTCAGATGGATTGAATCCATTGGTCTGTGCCACTTTTTCCAAGTCCTTGCCTTCTGCAAGGAAAGCAATCTGACGGAAAGCAATGAGACCAGAAATCATCCAAGAGATACTTCAATAAAAATGTGATGACAGTTTAAGTGTTTGTATGGGTCATACAGTTAGCAGTGAGAGCTGAACACATCATTTATATACTCAATTAGGTATTTTAAGGTTTTCAGTTTCTGTTCTGTGGCAAGGCAAAAATTCTGTGTACTGCACCACTACTGTGCAATAGTTGACTGTTGGATGCTTACAAAGTACTGGCAGGCACTGCAGCGTGTTTATTTATTTATTTATTTATTTATTTATATCGATAGTATACTTATTTATCTTCTTTGCTGAAAGCGCTCTGACATTACAAGAAGCTACTTGAGACAATTAGTGTCATGCTATAGGAGATCCGCGGAATAATTTCTTGGAAATCATGCGCTTCTTACTCCAAACAGTGGAACATTTTCCCTTCTTTTGCGCAAACCTTAGGTGGTGATACAATCAGCAAGACCTCTATAATACATAATATATATGGTAGCATATAGGATTAAGCTCATGGGTTTTTCAAAACTGGAAATAAGGGTTTTAAAAATATTTAAAATGGTACTACAATCTGACCAACCTTTCCTTGTGCGTCCACTCCCAGGAGCGCATCTTCCAATATCTGCAGCGCTGTTTGTTGGGTCGAGTGGACAAAGGTTCCCCTATAGACGTACGCAATTGCGGCACTGGTCCTGTCAGAGTTTGCCATTGCGTCAAGATCAGCCACAGCCGAGCAGTCGGACACCCGAAGCGGCAAGTGCGCACAGGGCTTTTGTCCTGAGCCGACTCAGGACACCACCCACAAGGGCGCAGTTGACTGCAAGTCCTCAGCCAATGAGAGGAGAGAATGTGTGTCCGATCCAAAATCTTATTTCATAGCAATCAACTCACTGACTGTAGACTAAGTGTGCCGCCTGAAAGAAGCATTATCCAGCTATGTGTAGGATTAAATTACGATGCATTTGTGTCCTAAGAGTGTCCGTAATTCGCCAGAGTGATTATATTTGTCTTCTATAGTATAGGTTGTGCATCAACCGCTACTAATATGCGCTGTTTTCCTGGTTTGTACCTGTTGCTGTGGGCTTCATGGGTAATAATACTAACCCTCCATCTGACCATACAGTTTCGTTGTACGTTGTATAGTGACAAATAAGCTTTTTACTTTACTTCAATAACACCACGCCATTGCAAGGAACTGGACCAAGTAGTTTTGACATGCAAATTCAAAGATTCTGTTTATTTGAACACAACGGTCATCAGACTGTTTTGTGTGTCACTGATGGCTGGTCTGGTCTTGGTGCCTGCTGGTGCATGTCTAAGTCACATCCACATTAATACCAGGTCCAAAAGTTTCCCAGCAAAACATTGCATTGCCACAAGACGGTCAATGTTACTCACTTTGCCGTCAGTAGTCATTATGTTATACCTGATTGGTGTGTTATAACCAGAGAAAAACATCTGTTAATCTGATACATGGTTTAAACATCCCATGGCTCACAGACCATCAGGTTTTAAGTGCGAACTCTGTTATTATGCTGACGTGCTTAACATTCCTAGGCAGCCTTATACAACCCTTAAAACGACACAGGGATACCTATACATAAATATAGATTCACTGAAAACAGGACATAGTCCCTCATAACTGACAGCAGCACATCTGTGAACATACGTGCATGAGGGCAACTCTCTGGGTGACCTGTTCCTCTTTTTCATCGTAGTTCATTCAAGTTTGGTTTAGGTTGTGAGCGGTAATTACTAATTGCAGGGCACTAATGGGGAAAAGGGATCATTTAGATTACTGGGTTTAACATTTCTAACTTGGAAGCATCGAAGCAAAAATTAAAACGGAAACAGCAGAACGAGGGGGCAAGTTACAGAATAACAGTTAATAATTAAAGAATGGAGTTACCTTCACAAACATAAACCAAACTTCTCGTCATTTCAACCATTGTTGCTTTGATTCGTTTTTGTGTACTTAACATGAATCACAGCTAGAAACGGAAAACCCTTATTTACATACGGCGATAAGATTTTTCCAGATATGCAAGTACATCCAACTCACAGGCCCAGCAATTAATAGTACAAGATCAATTTGACACTGCATTATTGCAGACAAGAAGCATCCAGACAAGCAATATGCAGTATCTGATTTGTCAATATGGTAGTACTGCAAAGCAATGGGCAAAGACTAGTATGTAATATATGATCACTTAATCAGGGTAGACAAAAAAGTAGAAACACCTTCATCATCACAACTGTTGCAGCCATGTTGTACTAGATTGGAAAAGCTCAGAAAAGACTCGACTGTCAAAGGTAAGGACATTTAGCTTTCAGTCACGAGTGTATAAGAACATGTGAGGACGTCAAATGGACACTATATAAAAAGTGATCTTATGAGTTCGGTGACCAATCCACTGCTTTGTCGCAATGTGTTGCCTCATTTTTAGAAATGCATCAACCCCGCATGATAAATGACAGCACACATTTATTTTTGAAGACACTGGCATGGGAGTAAGGCAATACGTCTGGGTGACTTTAGGTCAGTCTGGGGATGTACTTCTGAAAAACAGGAACTAGTTTTAACGCAGAACGGTTTGCCTCAAGATTCATGATAACCGTCTGTACAGTGGTGAACTATATGTGACAAACAATGTGCAAAAACATTTCTGAAATCTCTAGCGGTTACAGCTACCGTACGCCGAGAAAAAATGTGTTCAGGAAGATGTTTTAAAAGTCTCTACAGTTAGTGTGAGGAAGAGCATTTAAATAGCTGCTGAAGAATTTAGTATTCCAACACATATCAAATGTTTGAAAATGTCACCAAGCAACATAAATGTTTTTTTTTTCTTCTGAGATGAATTTCTAATATTCAGCCAACACTCATAAATTGATTAAATAGTACAAACATATCTCAGTAAATTAAATAACACCACAAATTACAGGTTCCATTAGGACCACTATGTTAAGTCAACACTTTTCTCCCCAAGTCATTTATGGCACTGTTTAATAGATATACAGTTATTCAGGTAGAGACAACTCAAAGACGTCAAATAAAAAAGAAAAAGTACAAAGAATCACAAATCATCTTGGAGCCGTCCAACTCTCACTGTGTTTAATCTTTAATATTAACTAAGGACACATCTGGGAGAGCAGCAGATTTCTTCGGTGTCCTTTTTTGTCTGGGGTCATTGTCCGAGTCTTCATCTTCTTTATCTTCAAGGCCATCAAAGTCATCATCACTGTCGTCATCATAATCATCGTCACTGTCCAGGTCACCCGCGTCTTTCTTCCCTCGTCTACGGCCTTTTTTTCTCTGTCCTTCTTCTTCTTCCTCCTCTGCTTTATCGTCTAGATGTGAGTTTACTCTGCAATATATACATATATTCATAACATTTTAACATTTAAATGCAAACAAAAAGCAGGGTTTGTTTTGAGTGCCATAATTTAACTGGAAAAAAAAAAAAAAAACAATAACTGAAATTTGCCTGCGTACAGACTGGAGCTAAAATGCAGTCAGTTGCTACATTAACACTGAGCCTAGTATTTCAGTAATATACGGAAAATAAAAATGAATAATGCCTCTGTGAGTCTCCGAGAAGATGAACCATCAATATAGGCCTTATATAGGTCCTAATATAGGTCTTTCTATTGAAACAATTCAATGAAGGATAAAATAAGTTCTATTTCTACTTTATTTCAGGCAGATTAAATGCTACACGGTTGGCAGAACCCCTTTGCTCAAGTCAAAAAAGGTATTTTTAGTTAATGTTTTGCATCACGTAAACACACACCTTATCAGATTATTTAATTTAGTGTAAACATCTCTAAACAGTGCTATTTCACTGAATACCCAGCCATTGACTGTGAAGGTTCTCAGTCATCCAGGTCATGGTAATCCATAAAGTTTCAAAAAAGGCAACTGGACTTGAAGATGTTTGGTTTTTGTTTTGGTCCCTGTCCTCTTCCCTATGAATGGTTCTCTAACGACTCTTGTCCATCTGAGGCTCCAGTGTCAAGGTGTGAATGAAACTGAAAATCCTTGGGGACAGAAGTTAAAACTGTATTGTAAATAGATGGCAGATTAAATCTCAGTCCACCTCCTCTGTTTGGTGAAGGTTTTTCCAGTCTGACATACAGTAGATGGCTTCCTTTACTCCTCTTTCAAACCATCTGTCTTCTCTGGCTAAGATTTGGACGTTGCTATCTTCAAAAGAGTGTCCTTTGTCCTTCAGGTGTAGGTTGACCACTGAATCCTTTCCTGATGAGCCTGTGCTGGTACATGCGTTCATGGATGGGTTGTTTGGTTTCCCCAATGTATAAGTCTGTACACTCCTCACTGCACTGAACAGCGTACACCACATTACTCTGTTTCTGCCTGGGTGTTTTGTCTTTAGGGTATATTTCTGAAATTTTTCAGAAATCACTGTATTCCACAAAACACCCAGGCAGTTAATGGAATTAGCTGCACCAGTTTCTGGTTACTAGCATAACAAGCAGTTTTTCAGGAGGAGTTCCTATTTAAACCTCAGACTTCCCACCAGTCCCTTAGAACTGAAGAAGCTACTCGGATGAGTGGTGAAAGGTCTTCTCTAAAAATCTACAAGTCCAGTTGCCTTTTTTGAAACTTTTTGGATTACCAGCCATTAAGTAAATTCCAAGAATCCATTGTAATACATCGTATAGTCCACTAGATGGCAGACTTGCAGTAGAACTTTGCAGCTTGTCAATATGAGGGCTGAAAAATCTGAAGATCACACTCACTTGTCAGTTCATTAGATACACTAGTAAAAATAAATACATTCCACTAAAACAGGCTTTGGTATTCAGCATTTGTTTGATAAAATATTACAAACATACAAATGGACAGAACACAAGTACTCTACTCACGGAATAATTATGTCCTCTTTCTTCCCACACTTGCAGCAGAGTTCTAGTTGAAGGGCGCAGGGCTTACAGATGATGTGATACGCATCTTTCACTGTCTTCTGAGAACACTTGACACTGTAAAAAAATAAATAAAAGGCCCATATGGTCAAATTTGTCAACAACAAGAATGAAGAGGCGCATGCTTATTGATAAGGGGACAGTGGGGCGTCGATGGATAAAACCAATACAAAACTAAATAAGCAAAACACCTGATCTAAAAATATAAATTAAACAATAACAATACAAACTGTCTCAAGAAGCTTAACAATGTGTGGTCTGAAAGCTGGCTTGAAACCTCCAGAGCAAGCCTGAGGGTGACGGTGGCAAGGAAAAACGTAGAACCAGGTCATATGGGGGACTCATCTGCCTAAGGCCAGGCCGGGTAGAGACAGAAAAGTGAACAGCAGGAGGAACAAGATAAAAAAAAAATATTCGCCACCTGGATTTAACTAAGCAAATAGGTACGAGCCTCCTGTTGGATAATTATTGCATGAGTGATTGTTTTTCAGCTGGCAACAAGTTACTTAACCCCAAGTGATGCAATGAGAAGTAGCTTCTCATTTCTTAAACAACCATGTCTAAAGACACATCCCATGACACATGGTCGTGGAAAAGATGTTAGTCTGAGAAGGGTCAAATCATGCATGCATCAAGCAGAGAAAATATCTAAGGAGAAATTTGGTTAAGAACTGTCCAACGCATTATTAAAACTGGAAGGATAGTGGGAACCATCGCATCAATGTAATAAGAGAGGCAGATGAAGGATGCACCCATCATTCCTAGTGTCTACTGTACAAGCCTGTGGGGGCAGTGCTATGATCTAGGGTTGCTGCAGTTGGTCAGGTCTAGGTTCAGCAACATTATGTGTCCAAAGAATCAGCTGACTACTTGAATATACTGAATGACCAGGTTATTTCATCAGTGGATTTGTTTCTTGGGCATATTCAAAGGTAACAATGCCAGGATTCATGAGGCTCAAACTGTGAAAGAGTGGTTCAGGGAGCATGAGACATCACTGTCACACATGGACTTTTTTTGGCCAGGCAGTGTACATCTGTCATAGATACATCTGACTTAAGCGTACATGTAGAATCTGATGATGATACAAATACAACATACAGCTGATGATGTTACATGACATGACGAATTAAAAATATAAAACTATAATAATAATAATAACAATGGTCGGCAGAGCTCAAGTGTACTCACCATTTTTTGGCCTGTGTTAGAGACTTGTATTTATTGTACTTGACTTTCCACTCAAGTACACCTTTACAGTGTTGACAGAGCCCATCATGGACCTTTGAATTTGCCTTCTATAATTAAGATGACATAAGCACAGACATGGAAGAAATGTTATTATGTTTTAATGACGAGGTAATGACATGGCTTTCACGAAATAAAAAAAAGGTAACAAGAATTGCAAATAATACAAACACAAACGTAGTTAAAAGGGTCCTTTTTATATTTCCATACACAATTTTATACATCGCAACATTTATATAATTCCTTCCCTTTATTTGTTAACTATAACAGTTTTTCTACACAGAAACACATACTGACTTTATCACAACATACAAACAACCAACAACTTTCAAGTCCCTTTAGTTGGTCTCAGCTCAGCTATATATGTAAATAAACACACCTTCACTTGTGCAGTCGCTCCGTATTTGTCGTTTTTGAAAGCAAAGGAGTTTTTATGCTTCTGGGATCTCGATCGAGATACATTACCTTTCTGAGAACTCATCTTATTTAGCTGCTTTAGCCACACACGTTGTGTGAATATACAAACCCAGGAAGCATGCCACGGACGGCAAGAGAGCTAACCCGGAAGTCGTAGGAGCACGTCGAGAAACGTCACTGAGGTCAAAACACGAGCCATTCACTTTTATTAAATCTGGTTAAAAATTGTCAAGAATGAATAAAGCGTGTTTTAGAATAAAATGATATTTTTCAAATGGTCAAATTCTATTTTAATTCACAAGCACGATAGGCTCGTGCCTTTCCATAGTAATCTTTGATTGGTTGTATTAGACGTCAATCAAAACCTCAGCCCTCCACTCTGCAGCGTCATCGAGGACCGCCCACAACCAACCACGCCTTGTGCCATTGGTGAACCCGTTTCATGAATCTGTTCGCCATTGGTTCATAAAGCTGTCAATCAACGCCCTCTTTCCTTAACAAGCCAAGATAACAAGCAAAGTGTACGAAAGCGGGGATGTTTCGGAGGCAAGTGACACTGCTGTGAAGTGTTAAGCGAATCACTACTACGACCAAACCTTAGCTAATTTGAGACCCTTGTCGTATCTACAAATGTCGCAGTGGAACTGTATAGGCTTGGATGTTTTGAAAGAAACGATCTCGTTATCATTCAGGACCATATGTTGAGAAAACCGAGGGGACAAAAAAAGGAAACGACAGTTGAAAGAGGCTGCCTGGACCCGGAGGACGAAGCTGCTAGCTAATAGTAACTCAAAGCTGCGAGCTAGTAACTCAAAGCTGCGGTGCCTGGGAGGATATACACACTTGCTGTGGCAAACAAGACACAGAACAGAAGATAATCTCGGCCAAGGATAACCTCGTCCACCTCCTGGTGTCAAGAAGAAGATAAGTTAGTTGGCTCGGTGAGAAGACAACACCAGACTAGGGCGACTTGGTCCAGTACTGTCACCTCGAAATCAGAAAAACAAAACAAGCGCCGCCTTACAGGTAATGTTTGGATCATTTGTCTCCGTAGATTTATTAAGGAATACACGTGTTTTGTTGGGGATTTGATCACATCCCTTGGCAGCAAAGTATGTCTCTAGTCACTGGGAATTAAATCACTACAAACTAGCATTTCACCACCATTTTACAGTAAATGGCTACAGAGCTCTATTGTGCCTCTATGCCTCTGGGACTGTGAACTGTTATGGGGACTACTGGAATCAAATGGGCTACATGCTCCTTTGGCATGTCACTGCCTCTCACTGAAGTAGCATTCATTAATTACAAGTGGCTTTGAAATCTATTCACCCTGAATCATTCTAAACATAAGTGGCACAAAATCCCACCCAATCCACTTCAAGATTGTCAAAAAAATAAATAAAAATTGAATGTGCCTCATGGCAAAGTATAGACAAATGCACATGACTGAAACCGGCTATAAATCTGATAAATGCAGCTTAGAAAACAAGTGTTCAAGAAGAGTACTGTTAAGGGTTGCAACTAAGAAGCAAGTGGCAAGTCTGCAGTTTTGTGGATGACACGGCTGAAAGGCATTTGTTGCCTATGTGCATCATTGTTCATATGCGAGTCCTGTTTTTTCTTTTTTCTTTTCTGCAAGTAAGAATGGCTGCAGGCATGTAATCAAGTTTGTGGTTTTGAAGTTTCCAGTGTTGCTGTCACCTTTCTTTCGAAACGCTTGCATTGCTTAATTGCATTTTGTGCCTTCGCTTTTTTCATCTTCTGACAGGTTTCACTCTTGTTCTGGCTACTGTCCTCCTCAAAAGCATCTTCAGACAATTTTAATATTGTCTTAAACCAGATGATTAGTTGGCACTAGTCAGACCCATGATTCAGCAAGTGGAATTAGTGGCAGATTGAGAGTAAGAGCAATCTCTTCAATTAGCAGTTCAAACAACACACAGAAGACTTTTATCTAATCTAAACATTTAAATACACAGATATTTTCAGATAAGAGCATCTACAGCGATCTAGGGAAGAGTCATTTTCATTCACGCAGGTGCAGAATGTATATGCTAGCTGGTTATTGACTGCATCTCTGTAGTGTGTTCAAGTGCTAATTTTGGCCCAGTCGCATGTGATGTCACAGTCGACCTTAGTTGCCAATCATAGTTTGATGTTTGTTTGATCTTTCCCATGACACAGCTCTCCTTTACTTGAGCCGCCCAGCGTCCTATCCAGTGATTTTTGTCCAGACTCTGATGAATAGTAAGTAGTGGATTGGCATATCCTTACTTGCAAAGTTTGTAGAGGCTGAAATTAAAGTTGCCAACATGCCAGTGCATCCTGATAAAAAAAAAACTGTGATATTCATGGCCAGAGAACTGTGGCTTCTTGGAGAAAGTATATGCGAAACTATAGTAATGCCTAGGAGTGACATTCAGACATTGATCTCAGCAAGAATCCGGGCCAGGGCTAGCATTTGGAGTGTATACAGGAAAAAAAAGTAGTGTTTCCTTATGTGCAGTTGTGTTGCGAAAATGTAATTGCAACATTGAAATATCAAGTAATAAAGCCGTAATATCTTCCATCGTGCTCCTTTTTATTGGAAACACAGTTCACAACACGTTGCCGTAAACTCACATTTGAGTTATTTCTTCCTGTTCAAAAGGCATGTGGTGTTAAAAGGAGTGACAGATTTGAGAATGACTTCAGAAATTGGGCATTTTCAACAACCAGCTTATGTGTCACTACAATAAGCCTTGCTGACATCTCTAGTGCTGGCTGCTGGCCCTTAAAAGCACCTGAAATATCCAAGAGGTAGCCTTAGGCAGGGGTCCAGGTGCAAGGTGAAACGGGAAAGCCTTTTAGGTCGATGCTGAGTGATTGTGGAGCCTCAAGGCAGATGGAGAACAACTACTCCAACAGGGTCAGTTTTCTTTTTAAAAATGACAGCAGCCTGGCTTTACCTCCTTCTTTCCCACTTAAAGTCAGCTGTTTATAGAAAGAGAACATCAGTCAGGGGCTCTGTCATATTTAATTTGCTGCTGAAATGTATGACCCTGTTTTAACTCTTGTCATCCTCTTGGTTTCAGCGTTTTGAGGATGAACCACTTGTCCCTCAGTGAGCTATGTTGCCTGTTCTGCTGTCCACCGTGCCCCAGCAAGATCGCCTCTAAGCTGGCCTTCCTGCCCCCAGAGCCGACCTACAGCCTCATGTGTGATGAGAGTGGCAGCCGATGGACGCTGCATCTCTCTGAGCGCTCTGACTGGCAGTACTCGGCCCGAGAGAAAGAGGCCATCGAGTGTTTCATGACGCGCACCTCGAGAGGGAACCGCATCGCCTGCATGTTCGTCCGCTGCTCACCCAACGCCCGGTACACTCTACTATTTTCCCACGGGAACGCGGTGGACCTGGGCCAGATGAGCAGCTTCTACATCGGCCTGGGTTCACGGATCAACTGCAATGTTTTCTCGTACGACTACTCGGGTTACGGGGCCAGTTCAGGGAAACCCTCGGAGAAGAACCTGTACGCTGATGTAGATGCTGCCTGGCATGCGCTGCGATCACGGTAAGGAGAGATGACGATAATGGAAGGAGGGAGTGTATGAGAGGAAGGATAAAGTAATCAATTAGAATCGATCAATACAGTGATGTTTGAATGGGATGTAGATCCTATAATTGGTCTGTTTAGAAGTTGAAACTGTGACAGATACGGCATATATACTGGAAGCAAATGGCCATGAAACATATGAGTTCACCCTAATGAACCAATAGTGTAAAAGATCAGATGAAACTACTGTCGTGAGCTGTGTCACAAACCAGATCCCAAGGGGAAGTGACAAAGTGATATGAATATGTAGGCAAAAAATAATTCAACCCTCACCGTGCAGTGCAGGATACCAACTCTAGCTTCAGTACTCCTTGCAGTTTTTCCTTTACATATTGCAAGCCGTAAATTAAACTGTCGGCTGTGTAAACAGTGAGGAAGGAGTCATATTAATAGCAACTGCCTCCACATGTTTTGGCTTACAGTCTTTTTGTTGCGGATGAGAAATAATACTCTCAATGACAACGGTGTCAAAATGTCTTGGCTTTGTTGTGCTGTGAATGTCAAATATACAGCTTGTGTTAAATGGAATGGGCATCGGTGTGATAGAAGCAGAAGATGGTGTAGATCAAAATGGGAAATCGGAGATATGCGGGGCATCACAAGGACTGATCAAGAATAGCACTGAAGGAGCTGGGTGGATGGCTGATTACTAAACTTTGATAAAACCATGGGTGGAGATGACGAGGAATGGTTTAGGGATGACAAGATGTTCCTGCCTGTGGGCGATAATAAAGAGCGTGATTTGTATGATTAGGTCGGTCTGCCTTATGTAGGTGTGAGCAGGAGCTCTGCTGCTTCTTCTTTTTGCTCTGCAGGCTATGAATAGACTTATTTATTATTTTATTTGTTTATTAAGCCTCTATTAATTGGAAAGCAGTATATGATTTAAAAAAATACTTAACTCATCTCGATGATGACGCTGATGACAATGCATTATTAAGTAACAGAAACGGGAAGGACTGGTTGTGGTTTTACAATGGTTTCTATTATAATGGTTTAATTCGTATATACACTAACAAAAATAAGCAAACAACTCCCTTTAAATGTTTCACAGTATCTATTTTTTTAAATGTTCTCTCTATGGTGTACCAAACATGGAATTAATGATGTTTACTGATAGTCAGAATCACTGTAGACCGTATAGAGCTGTATCTGTTCTGTGTGGTCTGTGCTCAGCTTCAGTCTCCTTCACAACAATAAGGCCTTTCTACATGTACGCAAAGTCTATTAGTAAATGTATCTAACCTCACGTCCTCCACTTCCTTCCATCCACGTTAAGGCTGTCTGCTTATTGTCTTCAACCCTCTCGTCATCTCCTCCCTTTGTCCTTAACAAAATGCCAGGCTACACGTCTGTTGGAGATGGTTTGCGAGGAGAGCCTCTGTGTTGCACTCCCATGCTGATTACTCAACAAATAACTTATTGAGTAACCAGTTTTCCGATGGACAGACAATTAATTGGCAACTCCTCCCGCAGATTAATTAAAAAGGAAAATAATGCATGGTTGCAGCTCTGTGCGTACACACAGTAGCAAGATAAATGCATTGGTGCATGAACAGTAAAGCCCACATCCACACACACCTGTTCTGGAAGAACAGGATATGGAGGAGGAGTGGTTGTACAATGTTAGTGGCCGTGTGTGTGTGTGCTCTTGTTTTTATTAAGTTGTGTGGGTAAATTCTAATAATACTAATATCCCCAACCACAAACTTTTAAGGGTTCAACATTTTTAAGGCTTGGTTTTAGGTTAAAGGTTACAATTAGAAAAGGGTATGGGGCTAAAAAATAGAAACACAAGTTTGTGTCTGTAAATAATTCATCCATCATACTTGGGCGTCCAGTAGGCCTGCTTATACTTGTATACTTCCTGCTGGAGGACAAACAAATTTTTAAGAGAGCAGATGGGAACTAGAAGGGAAGAGCCACAACAAAGTACATCAGCTCAAAGAGAAAAACCTCCTGTGTCCCTGCTGATGTGGGTGTCCTCAAGTTAAAGGGTTGTCCCCGCAGAGATTTCAGTGCTCAACAAATAACTGTTGGAGACACTTTTTAAACTAAATGTTATCCTTTATGAGACGCTGACTTTAGCTGTGAATCTCTCTCAGCGCTTTCACAGAATAAAACGACTGGGCTTCTGTAAATAAGAAGCTTGACACAAGGAAGCAAGCAAGTTAAACAGGAAGCTTGATGGTAAATGTTCTTCACACGCTGCTGTGAAGAAGAACCTGCTTTTCTGGTGGTCTGTGTGTGGGATCATTTTGAAACCTTTTGAAACTTGTGCTTCTGATTAAGAAAGCTACTGTAACCATGTCGATATGATCCTCCTTTGGTTCTTTTTACCTCACAAAAGAAACAAGGCTGGTTTTGTCCTCCTTGTTTTTTTTTCTTCCAGCTTTTAGGAATCTCCTGCTCCGACACATAGTCATGACCGCTTCAGAAATTTGCCTTGAAATTTTCTTTGATGTGAGGGGGAAAAAAAATGACTTGTGGTCATGTGCCTGTGGTACCGTAGTGGAAACGGCAAACATGAAGATAAATGCAAATCCTTTCTGTGGCCTGTTCTTTTCATGTAAGCTCAGTTATAAGGGTAAGATGAAAATTTGCATGTTGTGACCTACCTTCTGTGTTGTACACACTGCGTAGTCTTTACTCTCTGTAGAGATGCAGGGGACTGTTTTGTTTTTACCAGTAACTGTAATAATATGTCCACAAACTTGGCAAAATACAAGCTGATTCACTTTCAGGAACAAGGAAATAATCTGCTATTTAACATCTTGCATGTTTACGCTGTGTCTCGTGCTTTATGGTCCCATGGTTCCTAGTCCCGTAGCACAGTTAGATGACTGAATGTTTGTTCTTTCTTTCTGCGTTCACACAATTGTAATTACCCCGTCTTAGGGAACTACAGATTTGCACACATGGTAATAAATGGTCTCTGTACATTACACCCCAGTGTAGAAACGTGTCATGAGATTAGCATACAGCATTTTGTGGTCAGATGTCAGTTTGTTTGTTTTTTGCTAGAGGGGAAAGAGATGTGGTGAAGGAGATGTAGACAGCTTAACACTGTCTTGATTGTGTTACTGTAAAATACCTAAATGACATGACGGGAACCATAGCTGTGCTACTGTCACATGAACATTCGTAATAAAGCCTGAACAAGGCTTGATCCTAGCACGTTATACTAATCTCAAAAGTCAAGCTGGAAGTCTAATGCCCCATTTACCCCCCCGTTATGTTATTCACCTCTACCTGGACATGTTATCTGGTTTTTACATTTACACCTGGTAATAAAATGCATGCTTGTTATCTCAGTCGTGCAATTAAATCCGATCTCAATATGGCAGTCAGTGAGGAGGGACCGGCTGACTTGTCAACAAACACGTTGTATCCCAGGTTACAGAAAGTAATGCTCTTGGATGGCTTGTTTTTTTGTTTTGTTTTTAAGTTTCCATTGGAAAATGGAAATTTAACAAATAATAATTTAACGTTATTGCTACTACCAGTAGCTCTAGCAAGGCTTTCTTGAGTTAGGAAGAAGAGGCAAAGTTAGCTGACATTTCTAACTCATGTTGTTTGTTTGTGGTCATGTTGTGCGGGTTGCAGCACCTGGCTGAGAAGCAGTCATAGTGTGACAACTCCCAAATGTTGTCTGGCATATCTTATCATATTCTTGATAATGCTGCGCATTACCATGGGGATTCTCTAAACCAGATAACCTACGGATCACGGATTCTGCTCGGACCATGGATCACGTGTTAATATCTAGTGTTATGGCTGTGACGCATCGAGCCTGTTGGTGTGTCAGCATGTTGAACTGGTGGTGGAATGAGTCAGTGAGAGATCTCCCCGATTGGTTGTCTGACAAAAGTTAACAAAACAATAAACTTTAAAGGGCACATAGTTGGCTCGTCTTGTTTCATGTACATCTGAACATTCAAATGCACAAATATTATCGAACAACAAGACCATTTTGAATGAATAAACTGTAGATTGACTGATTCAGTAGAGGCCTGCTAGCTAATGGTAGTTCTTGTGCTTTTCAGGAAGAACTATGTCCTTTCATGCAGCCCAAGGATGTATGTGCCAGCTGACCATAGACCGTAGTCTTTGAAGTGTAGTAAAGTACAATTTTTTTTTTATCCGATACAGATACAGGCGACGTGGGGTGATGACCCAGTCTACTTCATTACCAAGTTCTTTGTGTGTGTCGATACGTTTCTAAAGTAAAGAGTATAAATGTAAATTTGTCAAAATATTCATTTTGAAGATCCCCTTTCCATTAGACTGGTGTCTGAATAATGTAAAGCTTCATGGGTGAAGACATAAAAGTTAAATAGTTAAATGGACACACATGTCACAAAAGGAAGTGGAACAGTATTGATTTTAGATAATGTACACTATTTATTTAAAACAAAACCAAAAAATAATAATAATTAGACCATAGATTTACTTCCTGAGTAAATTTTTGCATGTCCTTTTTGGCTTAAACAAATAACAAGCATCAATGTAAAATTTGTGGTTGGCATACCTCGAACACTGGCTAAGCTGTCTTCTTGCTTTATTGCCACGTCGGTGTCATTCTTTGATAGCGCTGCGGTGTTTCCAGTTAATATTCCTACCAAAGGAAGTGTAAGAACACAAATTGGAGATACTTTGCTAATGTCTGCAAATTCTCTGGGTTATATGAACTTGGTAAAAAACGCTTCTTCTTTCGGCCCTTCATTGCAACTCTAGTTTCCGTACTCAGTCTTCTAAGCATGTGGGAAATCACATGGTACAACATTACGAGTTCATTAGATTAACTTAAGGATTTCCTAACAATAACATTGAGGAAAGCTTGTGAGCAGTGAATAATTTGGACCTTGAGGTGTGTCCAGTTTTTAGTGTAGAATTTAAAAAGCTTTGCGTGAATAAGACCTCTAGTATCTTATATAATTTATCCTTTAGACTGTGTTTATGTCCGATTGTTTGAGGGCTGTGCCAGATTCATAATTGACTGCCTATGAGATTGAAAGAGAGTGCAACTCAGCCTTTTGACCCCGCTCAACATGAATCAACTAGATCGTGTTTATCACATCAAACGGCCTCTCTCCATGGCCTCACATTAGTCGGCTGCCTGCATCCCTCGTGCATGTTTCTCATGTTGGATCAGATACTCAGCCTATAGAAGAGAGCGCCGCTCATATCACTCTCACTCTCTCAGCTTGTCGTCAGTGTCTTTATTTGGCTGCTTTTATTCAGCTTTTCTGTGCCATCCTGTCTCCTCCAAATTCCTCTTGCTAGTGTTAACATGCTTGTGTAGGCTGCTTTCACTTTTACTCCAGTCATATGACGGAGAGCAACCACCTGTCACACTGCTGACGGTTTAAACGCAGTCATGGACATCAGCACACACTGTGTCCTTTTGTTCAGCCACTGTGTTTGAGGCACTCCCTTCACCTGAACAGGGAGTGGATCGGATGATGTGGTGATTGTGAGTCAGCAGTACTGCGCACTCCCACTGCCTCCATTATCATACGAAGGATTGCACATAGAAGAATGTGCCAAGTTTACTATTAGTTGTAACACTTTAGAAGAAATCAAGCTTGAGTAAAAGCAGTACAGTTTATTGCCTAAAGAGTGGCCAAGCTGACGAAAGCCATCAGTCCACTTCTTCTCTTTGACCCTGTGTGTGTGTGTGTGTGTGCGTGTGTGCTTTCCAATACAAAATGGCACTGTATCGTTTTCTTTTTCCCTCAGAGGTGGAGGCGGGCCAGCAGTCAATCCTGCTAGTCTAATATTGAGTGGTAGCCTAGCAACCGATCTGCAATGAGCTTTCAGACTGAGGTCTTCCCACACTGTGACCAATAAAAACAAAACGGGAAAAACTCACTTCCTGGTCAATTGCCTTAATGATCCACATCAAGATGCTATCCATCTTCTCTAACACAGAATAGTGGGGGAGAAACACTCAAACATGGAAATACAGGCAGGCGACCCTATTGAATATGTTTACCTTTCTTGACTTTTCAGCGGTGATAAATCCTTAAAACTACGTTTTAACATGTCTTTAACACCAAAGAAAACCACTAAAGCTTAATCATCCTTACATCCTCCTATGTAATTTTCCGAGTGCATATCTCAACATGTCGTATATGAGGCAACTATTCAGTGGATTAGTTCCAAGGAAAATAACGGATCATTGAACATTTTAGTAAGGGATCCTCCCGCTGTAGTGCAGATGGCACTCTAATCTGTTAAAAACGGCTGTACATATGTTCGGGAAGCCGTGAGCATATTTAATAGTCATAGCGACTGCTATGGTATGAGAGTATTTTTGGTCTTCAGGGAGCAAGAGGTGGGCAGTGGAGAGGGAGCGTCGGACACAATAGGGGAACGAAGGAGGATGTGATGCATAATAGATCAGATTTGTGTCGGGAGACTAAATGGATGAAGGTCTGGGGGAGGGGTGTAACGACAGAGCAAGGCCGTTGAGGTCTATTCAAGCTGAAATGCAATGGAGTAAATTGCAGACTAGTGTTGACTGGCCCGAGGGGGGTGCATCTTATGTGGAGCTGGGTTGGTCAGAGCCTGACATGGTGACGTTTTAACACAAACGCAGCTGCAGCTCTGTTCCGAGATATTTCTCTGCTTTGGTCTACACAGTGGTCCATCGAACGGCGCCAGCGTAGCGCGGTGGGTGAACGTTTAAAGTGACCTTGCTGTAAGTGGAAGGTCACAGATTCGAACCTTGAATTATTCATTGTGTTTATGTGCGTGTCCTCGAGTGAAGCACTCCTGAGCACTTGAACACTGATATAATGACACTAATTTTTAATGTGAAGTGTGAAGATATAAAGCGTGCTGTGTTGACGGTTTGTAGACGGCTCTGCTTTATAACTGCCTTTTCCCTGGGAAAAGGTCTCAGGTTACCTTCCTTATTGACATTGTAGGGGCTTTACATTATTGTGACATTTGTTTATTGGTCCGGTGTTAGTGGCCTGATATGGCAAAGAACACAAGGAGATAAACATAGATAAACGATATTGGCAGATAAGGTTTTATTTAACGGCTGTACTCATTAAAAAAATGTCATCATGGTAAACAAACAATGACCTACAATTAAAAAATGTGTGTCAACCAGTTAACCTAAACAGTCAGTGCACTGCAAATACTGGAGTCAACAATATTAAAGAACTACAGGCAAAAAAGGTTGACTGTGACATCACCTCACGTCGCCTATGTCTGGACACACCACAAAAGCTGTAGCCAGCTGGCACATACGTCCTGCCCCCGCGTGAAAGGAAATGACTTGTTTAGGAAACCAGAAAATTTAGGAAGAGCTACAAACTGTGGTTGAGAGCTGGCCTCTCCTGAATAATGATGATTCGTCGGTCTACACTTTATTAATTTGAGATGAACAAGTGTATTTCAGTGTTCAAATAAGAGAAAGATGTAAAATAAGAAAGGCTTCTGTGCACCCTTTGAACATCGTCATTTTTCTCCTTGTGCACTGGTTCTCTAAACAGAACGGCCAAGAGCTCTCTCACTGACTTATTTCACTGTTGATTTAATATGCCGAATAACGTCCATTTATCTCGTGGAAGAAGCTAACACTGAATATATTTTCTTAGTTTTATCCATCAAGAGAAGGGCAAATAGCAGAGGTTCTGAGAGATAGATGCCACTCATATCGAGTGAACTCAAGTTCACAGCACAATATTATCGTAGCTGAGCTAAAAGAAACTCGCTTTACTTAACAATGCTATTCCCCAAAAGGTCAGTTTCCTCCTAATTATTACTTTTAGTTCACGCCAAATCACATAAAAGCTAGAATCTAAAGTTTATTCTCACCATCAAGCCTGGGCGGTTAAGATTCTGAGAAACAACTACGACCTTTTTCTGCTTTTACATCTTTTTATTCAGATGAAATTCATTAAATTGCACCAAACACGATGGGTAATGGAAGCATGATGGCATTTACTTGCAAAATGGGGAGGCAATTTTTTTTAGAAGCGGTCGTACCAGAAGGGCAGAGTCATTTTAAAAACCTTGATGTGGGCTCTCCTCCTCAGCATGCTTCCTTAAATGGTTATTGCACAGTGTAACAGATATACACTGATGAGCCACAACATTAAAACCAGTAAAAGACAGTAGAAGTGAATAATGTTGCCCATCTTGTGACAATACAATGTTTTGCTGGGAAACTTTAGGACCTGGCATTAATGTGGCAAAAACGGGTTAGGAACAACCCAGAACTGAAGTATCAGTGAGATGCACTGGAACAAGCCAAATCCACAGAGGACCCTCCCCTCAACCCATAGCACCCAAAGGCCCCCACTAACATCATTCTGTTGCCAGACACCACAGGACACCCTCAGAAGGACCATGTCCATTCTCTGATGAGTCACAACTGTTTTGGAGGCACAAGGGAGACCCACACAGTATTAGGAAGGTGGTCATAATGTTATGCCTGATTGGTGTATACTTTCATTGTATGAATTGTGCACATAATATCATCATTATGTCATCAGTTAAAAGTTCTGTAGTGTCCATCGGTCTGCAGTAACCTCTCATGCCAGTATGTTCACCCTTATTTATACCGTGTGAAGACCAGCTGACACACTAACTGTAAACAGTTTCTGTATTCCTGATAATGACTGTCTGGGAGCGAGACTGTGTGTATGTTTGTACAGTTTCATGTTTCGTCTGAAGTGCCTGCACTTAAGTCTTTAGCCAACAAGCCTACATTGCAGGTTGTTTCTTAGCAAAGTTTGTAAGCTCACAGCAGCACTTTAAGGGTGCCAGACTTTGGTGTTCTGGTACGGTGCAGGGGTAGAGGCTCTAATGTTAAGCCTGTAATGTTAGAGTTGCTAATTTTAATAATGGAGTAGAGCAGAGATTTTGTCAGACTGGTCAGGCCTGTTAACTCTGCTTTATCCAGCAGTTCAGCAGTAGAGACACTGATGCAGTGTTCTCACAGTTGGTTTCAGGTCGTCAGCTGACTACTTGCTAGAGTGGGTCACGTTCTCCATAATCAGCTGTGGAATGTCTTCTTTTTCTCTCTCGGTCTGTTTCACCCTCACCCTCAAACCAGTATCAGTGTCTCTTTTGCTCTATTTCCTGCTTCTCTTGCTCTTATTCCCCCTCCCCTGTGAGTCACAGGACTACAGTGGTGTTCGTCTTTGTTCAGCTACCTCCGAAAGCAGCAGAAAGCCGGACTCGCTGTAGTGGCTGTGTCACTTCTCTGAGTGCCTGTTTTAGGGGGCCCTGTAATCACTGAGTCACTGTGTCTTGACGTGTCTGCTGATAATAGAGGATGAGTAAGTCTCAGTAAGCATACACAGGTGCATTTGCCTATGGAGCAGCATGAGGAGGAACAGAGAGAGCGATGGGAGACTAATTGGCAGCGTGAGTTTAAAAAGCACTTGAAGAAAATTAGCTTTAATGCTAACTAGTGGATTCCAAAATTAAACATTTTCTATTTTGCCAGCAAAGCTGCTTTTGATAATTAGCTAAAGGCCTAACTGGAGGCCTGCCAGTGTTTGGTTGACCATGCAAAATTTATTTACACATGTCCAACTGCTTGGAGTAACATTATCCCTTTCCTATACTCTGTCCTTCTCATAGGTATGGCATTCGTCCGGAGAGTGTGATCGTGTATGGTCAGAGCATTGGCACCGTGCCCTCTGTGGACCTGGCTTCTCGCTACGAGAGCGCTGCAGTCGTCCTCCATTCCCCACTCACCTCTGGCATGAGAGTGGCCTTCCCCGACACCAAGAAGACCTACTGCTTTGATGCTTTCCCAAAGTGAGTGGACTGTGGGAACAGCTAGAAGGCTGAATCAGAAACTGAAAAGTACATAGCGGTCACTGTGCATTTTAAATCAAAGAGTGCATACAATGTATGACTTGAGTACACTTATAGGAGAATGTAAATAAAGTCTCGCAAATGTGGAGTAGCTGTGTTTTAGGTGCATATGAAAAGATTAAATTATCAAATGGCTCCCTCTGGTGGCCAGTCTTAAAACTGGCTCTGCTCCACTTTTCTTGCTTAATTTAGTTAAAATGTCTAGTAGTAATTTTTATAAGTCGAGCAAATTAACACATTTTCCCCTTTATCTTTGTTTTTCAATCTTTAGCATTGACAAGATTTCCAAGGTGACGTCACCTGTACTTGTGATCCATGGCACCGAGGATGAGGTCATCGACTTCTCCCATGGCCTTGCACTGTACGAACGCTGCCAGCGCCCCGTGGAGCCGCTCTGGGTGGAGGGGGCCGGACACAACGACGTAGAGCTCTATGGACAGTACCTGGAAAGGCTCAAACAGTTTGTTGCACATGAGCTGGTCAACTTGTAGAGGAGATGGAAATAAGGGCGGAAGAGGAAAGAAGAGAAGAAAGCAGGAAAGGCTGAATGATGGACACAACCATACCTTCTTTTTTGTGTGTGTGTGAAGTAATGCAGGTAGAAGTGGTGTCGGTCTGTGTAGTACTGACTTTATAGCGGCTGACTTCTCACGATGGAGCACCTCTCTCCCTTGGAGCTCCAGTTTGCCCAGGGCCCGCCCTTACCGTCCACTCCACATGCTGCAGCTGTGAACTTAGAAGAACCCATTGTTTTTTTTTGTTGTTGTTTTTGTTTTTTTTCTTTTACATTTCTTTTATCATGTTGAAAATTGCACATTGTGTGTGAATGAAAGAGGACGCGGACATGTCAACAGACAACATACCACGTGTACGTGCGGTGTGAATGTACTGTATGTGTGTGTCACATTTTTGCTGCCTTTTTGAGAATGACACGGTTCTTTTTTGGAGACCTCAAGTTCAGCTCTTGAGCACGTTGAGGTTTTGACAAACAGCCTTTCTATAAACTAGTCTGGACCAGTTGAACGCTATCTGACTCTGAGGTCAGGTTTGGTCCTACGCACTGTTGTCACCATACTTTTATTTTTTTTTTGAGTACTGTTTATTCGACTTTTTTATATATTCTATATAACATTTGCACGTATCATCTGTCAATGAAGAACTGTACAACACAAACTGACATTACCTAGCTGTGCTGTGTTGCCAAACATTTAGTAGAGAAATATATAGTACAGAGACTGTAAAATGTACTTTTACAAATCTACAAACATCTCCAAAGCTCTGCTAGCTGTGTTAAGTCTCCGCCTCTCTGTAATGTGGTACAGTTTGAAGTTATAGTCTGAATGGGGTTTGGTTTGCAGTTTTCCGTGTGTAGCCACCGAAAAGGCTCAGGCTCTAGATTGTTGACCAGTAAAGCGTGAGTTATTTCCTCACACTGTCTTCTGAAAACGTTTCCATGGTTTGAACTTGAATTATTGTTGTTGTAAGACCAGTCTCGCTCTGCTGTAGTTGCAGAACTTGTTGTTTTCAGAAAGATTAAATGCTGGGCTCTTCTGTCAACAAAACATCTGACCCCTTCTGTGCTATTTACGTAGATGTACTAAAGATTATGAAGCCAAGTGGGTCTGAAGATATCCAGTTAAATAATGTAAGTAGTAGTTATAACAGATGTACCTTGATCAGATTATTATTATTATTTGTATCTTTTTTTGTTTATATGCTAAAAATGGTCAACGCTCTGATTAGTTATTAAACCACTAATGCCAAACAGGATAAGTGATGAACTTGGTGACCACAGCCGGTGTCCATTCATTTTCAGCTCAGCAAATTTAGTTTTAAAAAAGTAATTTAAGCATTTATACAGCTATGTTTCAGTTTAAAAATAAATGAATTCCATACTCCGTTTCTAACTTTCAACATCCGTGCTGGGTCAGTGTCTGAGCAGCTCAACATTAAAGGCCTTCATCATAGACATAATGTTTTATGTCTCTGCTCGATCTTCCTGTCTGCATGATATTTCCAAACCCACTGCTCTATTTTAATTTGCCCTTTAATGCTGAGTGAGGCACAACAAAGCATTAGCTCACTGATGACTCCATTAGCTGTCGTCACTGCCCTGTAACGCAAATGTCAAAGTGCTACTGCATGGCTGTTTTCTCTGTCTGTCCCTGGCTTGTACAACAAACACAGAATTACAGAAGGAATCTCAATAAATTGTTTTGTTTTTTCTTATGGGTATTTTTTAATATATATATACATACATGTACTACTCTTTAGCATATGTTCACAAAAATAAAATGTCCCAATTAACCAATAAACCAAAGGGTGCTACTGTAAACCTTCAGGTGTGGTTAGTTACAGGTTGAGAGGAAGCAAAGATGGTTGGATGTTTGACCAAGATTTATGTCAGGATAAACAACTGTTGTTATTTTTCACAACTCATTTGTCTCATTCTTTGTTTTTACTTTGTAAATAATATTTGTACTGGACATGTTTATACTTTTCTTTCACAAGATTTTATCATCTATTGACTGTATTCCTTCTCTCTTGACTTTTGATGTGACAACGATTCAGCCACGTTGGTCCATCATTCTGACTCGACTCCTTTGTCCTGGTCACCTTTGACAAGTGTCATCTCTGATTTGACTAGATTCATTTTGTGTAGCTTATTTCAGAACAGAAGGAACGTCTGTGTGTTAACATTATTATAGTAATTCTAACATGGATAGAGAAAATAAAATGGTATTTAAGAAACAATCTTTGTGACTGGGATTTTGACTTTTGAAGGAAAGCTTTTTATGTAACTTGAAATTATAAGATGCAACGAGGGGTGGACATGTTATTAAACCTCTGTACAACTTAATGAAATTCAACTGAAAGTCTTTCATCAAATCTTTGTTATCTTTGTTGGTCAGAAGTGGGTAATATTTAAAGGGTTTATCTGGTATCATTATACAACATTGTCCATTATTAAAAGATATAGTAGAGATTACTTTGTTTTGCACAGTTTGTTCCTGATTCCCTGAGGCACACAGTCGGGTACTTTCCCCAGGTCAAACTGAGGATAAAATATTTCAAAGCAGACTTTACTGAAAGGAAAACATGTAAACTTGATACAGCTGGAGGTCAAGATGTCAACCCTGCTCAAGGAGAGTACAAGTACAGGATGACTGGAAGATTAGAGGGAAGGGGAATATCGTTGTAGTAACGCTGCCGGATATCCCCCTACTCCTCGGATAAAGCAGCTCGTTTGTTATTATATTAAAGTTTTAATATGGCATCATTGATTATTCTGAAACCACAATCTAATCTCAGTCTAGTTCCCCTTGCCTTCGAGCCAGCAGGCGGCAGTGTGTCTCAGGTTTAAGCCCCTCCTCTCACTATAGCAGCGCTCCTGGTGACCCCTTTAGGGACTCCTCGGAGACACAATACCTTCTGTAAGTGCAGGAAGAAATTTGTTTCACATTCAAGTGCTTTAGGTGTGCAGTCACAATCTCAGCGGCAGCTTGATCGTATAGAGTATTTAAGCAATGTCAATCCCGCCTGCCTCTGCAGCAGGCCAAAACAAATATAATTCAACACAAATTTTACATGACTATACTGTTTTTCCTGAGATGCTTTAATTGTGGAGTCGTTTCTTTTCAATTTATGTTTTGATTAGGCCATCTGTGGGACAGGCCTGACTCCTTGTATCTCTGGAAAGTGTACACACTGTCAAAATGCTAACAACTAATGCCTGCACCAGAATCCATCCAATCATGCGAAGCTTTTTGATAATGATTCATAATGGTTTATGTTGATCTTGCTGTGTTTTCATCATTCAATGAATCCATGTGCAATGATATACTATAGAGCATAATACCTTACAAGCGTCACAAAGATCATTAGGTTGATAAATAACATTTACAGAAAATAGTGTTACAAAGTAATTGTGTCTGGTTAAAATGATGATAATAATAAAGGGAAAACACTGATTTACAAGCTTAATCTGAGTTGCTCACATTTAAGATGGTCCACTTTGAGGAGTGATACAAAGCTATACAAAGAGAGCAGTTTAGGGGTTAGGTATCTTGCTCAAGGTCACTTCAGCAATGGATATAAAACGAATTCGATCCAGTTACATTCTCAAATCTCCAGCCTGGAAGATTCTCATCATAACATATGTTTCCGACAGTACCTGAACGCATCAGCACTTCCTCTCTTTCAAGCCGCCCCTGCTTAGCTCTCGGTAGGACTGGAGGGGCTGCCCGCCGGACGAACGACAGCCTACCAGCGGAAAAAAAACACCATGTGAAGAAAAGGTGTATAAAAAGGGACACGGATAACGTAAACTACCCTGGTTGAGGACTTATTCACTCGTCTCTCCGCTGCTGGGTCAGCGTTTTTATCGTCTCGGCATAGAGCGGATGGATAGAGCGGGCGAGGAGCAGGACAGTCTCACCAACGGTAAGACCTCACCGTCCGCCCCGTTCACATTGTGCCCGTGCCCGTCAACCGCTGGCTCGGGTGAGGAAGAGGATTCACCGGGTGAACCTCCGAGCTGCTCTTGGCATCACAATTTAACTTGGCTAGGTGGTGAAAGCTGACAACTATTGACTAAGCAAGCGTTTAAAAGTTGTACACACACCGAGTTGCGACGTGTCCCGACCATAATTTAATTTAAGAGTGAAAAAAAGAAGGACTGTTACCAAAACCTGTTGTAATATGTCTAATTTTATCCGTCCCTCGCTTCCTCTATTGGTTCCTGTTTTGCGATAATTTAAGTCTTGAAAAGTCTTTAAGAAATGTGGTGTGGACGGTGGCCAGTGCAAACCCATAAATAATAATGTCCTTGCGTTTAACACACATTCTTTAACCTCAGTATTACTTAATGTGGCCGACTACTCACGCTTCGTGTTAGTGTGGTGGTTTAGTGTGTGTTAAGGTTGCCATGTGTCAAGTACTCGTATATTTTATTCTGTTACAAGTAAAAATCCTATGTAACATTATCTAAGTAAAATCTACCTCAAAACAGAGTTCTGAGTTTTAGGCCCTATTGGATTACTAATGTATGTAAACAATAGTTGACTGAAGTAGTTCTGCTTGTTTTAAACAACTATCAGTCCTAACATTAAGACATAAAAGTGATTGTGCTGAATGATTCATGACCTTATCGTCATTATACATACACAGTGAAATTCAGGTTGGCTACTCTACAACTACACAGATAACATAATAAGTGCATAATGTCTTCATCATCAAATGTGTTAAATGTGTAAACTGCAGCTCTTGTGACGTGTTCCTGGTCTACAGTGTGCAGTATCAGCATCAGGGTCACGGACGGCCAAGTTGGGGGAGTGAACGCTTCCTCATGTGGTCTGAATCCAAGAGACGAGCAACCAAAACCTAAACTGCTGAACAAATGAATCCTGGTTCTGACAGAAAGGTGTCATCGCCCACAATGCGTCACAGTTTGCATCACAGTTTGTTTTGTAAGCAGACCAGTCAGGGTGGTGATCCTGGCGCGCTGCCGAAAGCGCCTACAGTGCCTACATGAGCATCAAAACCCAAGCATTGTTGCAGACCACGTACACCCTCCCATGGTAACAGTATTATCTGATGGCTGTGGCCTCTTTCATTCGGATAATGCGCCCTGGTTCAGGAATGCTAGGAGCAACACAGCAAGTTTAAGGTGTGGTGCGTTTAAAGTTTAAACTCCCCAAATTCAATCGAGCATCTGTGGGACGTGCTGGACAAAGAAGTTGGATCCATGGATGTCCCACATCGCTCTCAAAGGATCTGCTTCTGACGTCTTGGTGCCAGATACCAAACTTTGCATGATCCACATCGTGGAAGAAGAAGAAGAAGATGGAGCGCCTTTAAAATAATCATTAGCAAAGATTTATGCCACAGAAGAGCTGTGACTACAATACTTCGTTTCCGAGTTAGCCAATAAAGGGAACACATGGCTTACTGTTTGTTACACTGCCAAAGTAAAGGGTGATTTTACAGCCGAGGAATGTGTGATGGTCTGTCCCGCTTTGACTCCAGGGTTTCCTTCACATCTGTTTGATATTCAGAAGCTCTGAAATCAGGAAAATATGAGAGGAGGGAAGGAGTCCCTGGTTAATCGGAAATACATCAAGTCCGCAAGGAGTGGCGCAGCCTTGTGATCGGCGCAATTTCCAGAGGTTGAGTGTAGCCTGAAGGTGTCCACAACATTTATGTCCTTCTGACATGTTAGTTAGTACCAGTTTGACCCTTTTAATGGTGGAGGAATGTGAATAAAAACATGGCCTGAGGTGGGGTTATAAAGACTGATGGATCATCCCATCACAGACCATCTGTAACACAGTATAATCAGCAAGCTTTGCGTGATGGAAATCCACTTAAAGTTTTGATAGAGATTTATCAGCTGGGCACTTGAGAACGTAGTGGCACAATTCAAGCTAAAGTGGGTGAACCAGCTGATGTTACGCCACAGTGTATTTTGTGGCCTATAGAAATGAGCAAATTCTTGTCTAGTAGTCGGTGATTTGTACGCTGCTTTGTTTATGAGCTGAAGAGGTTTGTTGTTGCCCTTGGCTAAAACGGTGACTAATTGTCTTGTCAAGACAATGGTTGTTGTGTGTGTGGTTTTGTTGGTTTCCACTACAGTCCAGAGATTTGTGCATGAAGCAGTGATACAAAAAAATCTACATTTTCAGGGCCTGGCTGAGCCCGACATGGACGTTTACAGCAACTGTTGTTTAAAAATAGACATTCTTTGGGTCATATGGTCAGACTTCATTGAGTGAAAATTTGCCTGCAAAGGACAAGGAGAAAGCTGTGGTGCTGCGAGTGTTTGTGTCTGACAAATGTGCAGTAGAAGCCTTTTTTTTTTGCACTGTCATTTCCTACACCACTGTGAGCTTGTGTGTGCAGGTGTGTCCATTTGACCTTTCTGTGTGTTTGTGTGTCCTCCTTTCGTTGTGGAACATAATTCAGCTAACACAACTTCACTGTGACACACCTCTTTAAAACTTATATCATTTGCGTGATGAATGCAAGTCAGTGCAAAAGTGACACACAGCTGTGTGTGAGTGTCCATGACTTCAGTTCACGCTACTTTTCTGCGTCTGTGTGAAATAAAAGGAGTTAAAGCTCGAGTTAGAGTCCTCTCCTTCTTCCCTACTGTAATTGGTGCCATCTGTTTTGGCTGTGGCAGCAGAGTCTGAGGAATGTTGCGATCCATTATTCACGACTTCTTTCGTTAACTTGGACTAGGGCAACCAGTGTCACTCGGCACCATTCATCACCATGGTCCAGACCAAACCAGCCAGGGGATACGTTTCCAGTAATAGATTAATAGTATTTTTTTTTTCCAGACCGTCTCCCAGGATTTTTAGTTGGAGATCCAGGAGTTAAGATGTTTGCCTGTTTCCCTAGAATTAGCACCATGACTTCCTTTGCCTCCTACTGTTTTTACTTGTAGTTTTATGTGCTCTTTTTAGTGTCTCCTTCTTCCTCCTCTTTGACCTCTTCTGTCTGAAGTCTTTTTCAATCACTCCCTCGTTTCATCCCTTCAACACTTTATTATGCTGTTTTAGCAACTTATGCGTTATGGGGCCATTGTGCCTCCAGCTGACTTTCGCTGTGTGAGAATGGAAATATGTAAACTGTGTGTGGTTCAAACGTTTTTACTGACTAGAAATTCATAATAGACAAACATAAGTCCGACACCACAGCTGTGAAAGTGTCCAGTTTTACAGACTAAGACAGTCGTTGTCTTAGGGCCACGTGTAAACATCCAAAGTGGCTGAATCTACTTTATTCTTACTCTCCGTCTGCCCTCTTTCTCCTTCAGGTAGCAGACGCATATACCATGCCGACGAGTGATGGCACCAGCCGCTTCCCTGTCTTTGTGGCTCCACCCCACAGCAACCATCCGAGGTGTCCAGGCTATGTTCCTGGGCGGGTGGCTCCAGTCCGCTCACCGCCACCTGCCAAAGCTCCGCCACCTCCGCCGATCAAACCTCATGGCCCACGGCTGGAGCGGCAAACCACCTTCAACTCCTCAGAGGAGAACCAGCGCAGGGGACGTGCTCAGAGAAAGAACACCCTGATCTGCTTTGGGGTGTCGATGGGTGCTTTCGTCCTCACGCTGATTCTTGTATTTAGTCTCAAAAGTGGGCATGAGCTAGATGGTGTGTATTACAGATGATGCTACTTTTTATGAGTTGTTTGTGTAATTCCTGTGCATTTGTTGGTAATATTGGGTCATGTTTACAGAGAATTGTCCGGACCACGACCTGTCTCTCAGTAGCTGGAATCCAGGTCACCAACCAGATAAGGCTGTTGTTGTCAGGAGGGGTAGTTTGTTTAGATTGGATGCTTCTGCTACCTTCCAGTCACTTACCATTCAGTCAGGAGGTAAGAGCATTCTGATATCTGTCATGGATTCACATTTAATGTTAAATAGCAGATCAAGTTCAGTTTGTGAACTTTATGAAGGACACAACATACAGCAAGCAAAAACTCAGGTTTGTTTCCTCTGCCTTTTCACAGGTCGAGTAGTTTTTGCAGACAATCCTGAAGGCACCAAAAACATAACCTTGAGAACTCATCACATCCTCATAGAGGACGGTGGAGCTCTTCATATCGGCTCACCCAAATGTCGCTACCGCTCTCGTGCCACAATCGCCCTTATGGGCCGTTCTGACAGTAAGGTTGTCCCTGAGATCCCTGGTCTGGGTCGCAAGTTCATCGGCGTTAGAAGTGGTGGAACTCTGGAGCTCCATGGCACTGAGAGAGTTTCCTGGTCTTTTCTGACCCGAAGCATCCCGGCCACCGGGCTGGTCACAGGGGGTCACGTATTCCAGAAGAACTTCAGCCGAGGCATCAACCTGCGTGTGGTGGATCAAGACACAGCTGCTGTGCTGCTCTCTGAACGCTACGACACACACGACTCCCGTAATGACAGTCAGCGGCTCACCCAGCTGCTTCATTCTCTGCCGGCTGGGCGCATTGTAACACTGGCTGTAGGAGACTCTGCCGTTAAAAGTCTTTTGGAGGAAACCAAGAAGGCCATTGAAGAGAAACTCGGCAGCAGCTTTGTTTATGATCTCAAATACAGGTAAACACCGCTGCTATAGGATGTCTTGACAGTCAGTTAATTATGTACTTTTTAAATACTAATTCATAGGAATTGTTTCTTGTTGAGCTGTTTGGTGTGTCTTTTGTCAGACTGTGTGAACATAGGTGTGACGTGTATAGTGGGCTCTTGTGGCTCAGTTTGTGCCAGCTCTCAGAGAGTTTGTGTTGGGTTTCCATGGTGTGATGTTAAGTGCAGGGGTTTGGAATTACCTTGTTTACTTTTGGTCTCCTGGGACTGATTAGGAAGGTTAATGTGTTTTTGTTAAAGTGTACTCACTCAACATTGAAGCCTCAATACTTGGACTGACAATAGCAGCATTTGTTCCAGCCTCCCTTGTAAAAATTTCCCAATCCTCTTCATCTGGGATGTCCTCTTGAATCATTTCTAGTAATTTTTCTTCCATATCCCTTGTGTTTTCCGCTGTATCCGCGCTCCAGCAGAAAAGGAAACACGTACAGGATAACGGGGTTACGGTCACAGTTTCCAGGATTTGTGTAAAATTGTGGTGTTGAGGACAGTTTTTACGTCCCTGAAGCTTGTTCCCTCATAATGACAGATACCAGAAATGAACAGTGTATTGGATGCATTCCTGCTCACACAGACTAGTGTTAAAACTGAAGCACACAAAAGGAGAGAAGTGGGTTTTGATTTTACACCATGTCTTTTCTTAGTGTCACTCTTATGTCTAAGTTTAGTCTTTCGGATCACTTTGTTATTTGCAGCTTGGCCTGGCTGGGTGCTAAAGTAGTCTGAAAAGCCAAGCGCTGCGCCAGATTCCCCAGTGTCATGTTTCGTCTCTGGAGATGGATGCCAAGGCCGCACAGATGTTTTGAAACAAATCCCCTCAAATCCTCAGCAGCGCTGCACAAACGGATCAGACGATCGTCTTCTGTGCACGCACAGAGGTGCTCGTGTGTGTGTACCTCAAAGTTAAGGTTGTTCTAATCCTTTTACCATTTATTTCTATATTAGCTTCGTGTGGATCGGCTTGGACTAGAAGGAATTTATGAGACAGTTTAATATCGTATTAAAGTCACACTACAGCAGGCTGAGGGGTTTTAGACTGAAATAGTTGGATGGCAAAGACACGTGACATACATGACTGAGTGTAATGGTGAAGTTTTGATTAGTTTACGTTGTGATATATGTTGTGGAGCAACGGCAGGTTATACTGTTGGGTCATACTTGAGTATGAATTGTGGTGCTTATTTTTTCAGAATTTTTTTATTATTGTGACACAACATGCACACCTTGTGACCTCAAGCATAACCAACATACGTCTGAGTTTCCACAGTTTTATTTCATTGTCGTCAACCATGCTTCCTGTCATACACACACAAATGTGTCCTGGCTCGTGCCTATTGACCCCTCTGTCTTTAATCTTTGTCTCTCAGGAGAACATTCACACAAGAGTAAACACACGGCCCGCAGTGAATTCACGTTCATCCTCAACACATTTTCTCTTCCGGTCAAACAATGAGGTTGTTAAAGTGCTATCGAAACCAGGATGTGTGTGTGACTCTCACTTGGACTCATATCTGTTCGTGTCATAAAGTGCACACTCACACAGGCTGCACATTGGCAGCCTGGAGACAGAAAGGGGACCTTTTTTTTGTTCCACAGCAGGACAAACGCTGAAAGCTACATGCTGGTGTTGTAATGACCCTGCACAGCGTATCCCCAGATGGATCCTGTTTGTGTATCAGTGGGGTGCACTCTTAGATCGCACATGGTCTCTCATCAGCAAAAAGATGTGTTTAGATTATTACTATGTCAGCAAAAGGAGACAGATTGTACACATGTTGGAGTTGACACCATCACAAACCGTTGCTAATGTGCAAGAGGATTTTATAGGTAAACACTGGCTTTTGGAAATTATTATTGTTGTGGTTTATTTTTTTGTGATTTGGTCATTTCCAAGTTTGTTCTCTGAAGAGTATTTACTGATTTGGCATGGTGTTACTGTAGATCCACCACAATATCTGATGTAACAGAACTGGAGAGGTTAAGTGTAGAGTTTAATTTGTTGAAATTAGATCACTTTTCTCTAGTGCATGAGTGTTTCCAACTGCCTACCCAGATAGGATTGCATTCAGTGTTAACTGCTAAATTGTGGAAATGTATTTCTTGAAAATAGTGGTAACTTTGGTTGTGCTTTGGTAGATAACAACAGTTGTCTGAAATGTGTTTACATGCTTGAAAAAGGTTTTAAGCTTGTTTGGACTCATACAGTTAATACATTTTTTTTCTAAAAAGCAAGAACTCATTCTTAAGAACCAAAGGGCGTGACATTTGAAAATCTACGACCGACATTCACAGTACACTGTCTTGTTTTAAATCATACGTCCTTAATAGCACGTCCACTCCCATTCGCCGTCCACACCCTCGAGTTCCTCAGCTGAAATGATTTCAGTCTCCATTTATTTAAACGTTGCAAACTCGTTTAAGAAACATTTTCTTGACTTTTCTATTTAATAAGATAATGTGCAGTGGAGAAGGGAGGACAGGGAATAAAAGATGAAAATGTTTGGGGGACGTGTCAGGTACACCCATTATTCCTCTGAGCCGTATGAACACCCCTCCTGGAATCTCCAGTATGTCCTTTAGTTTTCTACCTTTCACTGATTTACTTGACATTCACTTGATATTCATTTACCTTCTCCTCTGTCACCTCTGTCCTGCTTGGAGCATACCTCATTCATTTCTTTTAGGCACTTTATAAACCATGACGCCTGATACAAAGAGACTCTCCAGCACTCAAAGGCTTAATTCATTTACAAGATGTTATGTAAACTTTGTGCGTCCAGCTGCCCCAGCTAGGATTATTTTTCAGTTCACTTATTATGTTGTTATGGTCATAAGTCAGAAATAATTAGTTATGTCTGTGGTTAAAGTAAGGTTTGTAGGTCTGTGATTAAATGTGAGCCAAGTAAAAGTTATGTAATAAAAAACTAGCGATGAGTGTTAGCTTTGGTCCATTTCATTATTGGAACATTTATTTAATATGGATGTGTGAAGCTCACGACTCCATCTCCTGTCTTTCTTTCCATCCCTTTGGTCTCTACAGACAGGCGTGGGCTTTGGTGTCCGTGGTAGGCGGCGGTAACGCTTCATGCTCGGAGGACGTGAGAGAACATGAGAACCACGACACAGGAGGGAGGGCTGTGGCAAGACGCAACTTCACTACTGTGGATGGAGTGGGCTTCTCGGTCACTGCCTACAGCGAGTGGACAAACGGTGAGAAATACCTCCTGATGGAATCAGTTCATAACCATTAAAACATGTATCATTAACAATTAAAAATGATATTGGAGATATGGATACTGGAGAGTTAATATCTCTCAGAGACAAATAAAGATTACACATATGGAGAATGAAGTTCATTAAATGGGATCATTTTTGCATTTATTTATTCCTAAAAAAAAAGGGTGCAATATATATTTTATAGACAATAATTAAACATTTTGTTCGGTCGTCTTAGACTCTGCCTCGTGTTAAATACTAAATGCTTTACCTTCTAGGCTTCCCCGTCTCTGGCTTCCAGGTGGATGCCGTGGATCAGGTGGTGCTAAACCTGCAGGACGAAGTGCAGCAAACCTGGAAACCGGGAGATAAAATTGTAGTTGCCAGTACAGATTACTCCATGCACCAGGCTGAAGAGTTTACCCTGCTGCCCTGCCCTCACTGTACCAGCAGACAAGTCAGGATACAAGGTGAGGCAGAGAAGGCGTGTGCATATAGACATTATAGGTTTGGTTTCTTCAGCTGCATAAAAGTTCCTCCTGGCTGTGTGATTGTATAAACTGTATGAATTGTGGGAAATGGGCATCCTGAACGGGTCCTAAATTGGCAACACGTTCACTGTCATCTTTTCCTTTTATTGATTCTAGAAGATAATAGAAGTTAATTCATTAAAAATTATGTCACTCGTGTGTTCACACTGCTGGAAATGAGCAAAAAATGTTTCACATTGTGGCTTCATTTCATGAATAGAGATGAGAAACAATGCTGAGTTTTAATGCTTGTAAAATGCTCATTTCAACAAAGGGTGGAAGCATCTTACGCAAAACAATTGTTGAAATTCCAGCAATAGCATGAATTTGACACAGCACAAGTGCCTTCACAAGTACAAATATTCTCTCATTTCATCCATTTTAGATCATGGCAATAGATAGTTGCTATAGCTAGCTCTTAGGCTACAGCTAGCTAGCAGGAAAGTAACTTGTGATGCTGAGAATCCCCTCCAAATTAAACAGTGAACACACCTGAATCACTTGGTGAATCGTGTTTGCAAAATGCAGAAAATGTTTCTTCATTTTCTTTACTCAGCGTTCACACTGTGTTCTCAGATAATAAAATGGCTGCAGGGACACAGAAGACCTGCATTGCAAATTGCCCCACTGTGGGATGAAGGATGAGATTATCTTGTTTTCCCCACACAGCATATTGATCAGGAATCAAAAGCTAATAAGTTAAATCCATAAGGCGATTGATCTGAACAACTCATTATTTCTATGTTGGAGCTACAACCACAAACACTTCTCAGATACTGTTTAGTAGAATAAAAATAAGTATTAAAGGAGTGGAATGTGGAAAGTAAAGTGTCTATTCTGAGAAAACCAGTGAGTCATGTTGTACCAAGAAAAGCAGAAGACGGCAAAGGAGATCTTATACTTTACTATAGTCAATAAATATAATTAGCAGATGTAATGCTATTTATCCGTATGTCTGGAGGGATCTCATTTCCTTTTTAAGCTGTTCTAGTGATGTAAGATTGTTGAGGGAGACTTAGAAGAAATTGCCAGCCCATATTTTATGATTAACTTTTTTTTTACAATAACCACAGGTCTTGCGTGGTTTTGGTTATCTTTGCTTCACGTCCTCCGGCCTTCATTTTTCCAGATTTTTTTTTTTTCTGACCTCAACCCTCCTATTATTAACAAATAACAACTCCCTTCCTGAAGAGAAGGGTGTGTGTGTGTGTGTGTGTGTGTTTTTTTTTTTTGTTTTTTTTTTTTGTAGATGAGTTTTTGTTTTCTGCTTTGAGGAAAGGCTGAGCAGCTGGTGTACTGCTAAACATTTTCACTGGCAGCTGCACCCAGTGGGCAAGGGTACTTTCCGCACCATTGAAGAACTGATTATTTAGTTTCTTATGCATTTGAGTTATTTTGCGTTAACATGTCTGTCTCTTTGGCTGGTTGGTACAAGGGAATGGTTGGTTGCTAATGTTTGTGTATGTGCTGCTAAGCATACTTCCTGTGGTTGACATTAGCGTGTGTGCCACCATATCTTTAGAAACAAACTCTCTCAGTTTATCTCACAACCTGATTTTCCTGTGTTTTATTTTTAAGCTGCTATTTCATTGTGTTTTAATATGACATTTACCACCTGAGAAAAAGTTTCCTTCAGTGCTCTTGTGATGTGTATCTACACAACATAATGTCTTACACCCTTTCCTGGTTTTGTCCATTTGTCCAGCTGATTAATCTTTAATGTCAGTGTATTTAAGCATCAGACCAATAATCTCCCTGTGTGTGTGTGCGCGTTTCTCAGGGAAGCCTCAGTATAACCATGTTGGAGAAATCATAGACGGAGTGGACATGCGTGCTGAAGTGGCTCTGCTCTCCAGAAACATACTCATCTATGGGGAAATGGAAAATTCCTGCTATGGAAACAACATGTGCCAGTTCTACAGCCACGACACCTATGGAGGCCACATCAAGGTGTGTCTTGTTCAGACTGCACTTAATGACTGTATTTGCATGTTTCTGCATGACTTTAATCTCACTGTGTGCGGTAATCAGTTTGATAGTTTCCATACTGCAAAGTGTGAATGCAGTCTATATGGTGTTGCTGCTGTCCGAAATGAGAGGCATTATTCATGTTAACTGTTTAGTCTATATACAGCTCTCCCTCCCCCCCTTTCTCTCCGTCTTTTTTTTTTCTCCCTTCTGCCGCTGCATTGAAGTTTTCACTTTAAAGCTTGACATTTACTTTCCAGTAACCCACTTTCTCTGATCTTGACCAACCACTGAAGGCAGATTATAGCCATGCTCAGCAATAACTGGAGCGTCATGTCCTTTCTGACCTACGTTGGTCTCTATATAGTCAGCAAGTTCACTGTAATTTTTATTCAGTGGTGGCAAATGCACAATAACATTCCTAGGACTCTATGTAATTTGTCCCCCTTGTGCTAAACAACTTTTTTAAAATGTTTTTTACCATATGAATTTAAGCATCTCTCCAACAAAAACACTTCCACATATATTCCACAGTGTTCCTTTTAACACATTGCCCCATCTAGATACAAAGCCTTTCCCATGCTACTTACTGTAGAAACAATGTGTGTGCATGCCCAAGTCAGAAAGAGAGCAAGGCAGCTGGTCAGTGTGTACAGTGTGCGTTTGAGTGTGCTTGAGTTCACTGAAAGGATTGGCCAATACCTCCTTAACAGGAACCAGACCCTGTAGATTATGCCATACCCACAAAAAGACCTCCTAGAGAGCATTGTACAGCATATTCGTGTTGAGTTATTTGTTGCCATTCGACTGTTTTCTGTGTGCATTGCTAAGATTTGTGAGTTTAATTTGTAACGCGTGCTTCTATATCTAACATCTCCTCTTCATCAACATCTGTGGTTTTGGTGAAACACTTACACTATAAAATACAGAGAATCCTGCAATCAGTTTTGAATTCATGTCTTCCAACATTTACAGATCTTTGGCAACTTCTCGTCTGTGCATCTGTCCCATGTTGAGCTGACGAACATGGGTCAGCAGGGAGTACTGGGCAGCTACCCTGTCCACTTTCACGTGTGCGGGGACGTTGATCAGAAGGGAGGTTACCAGGAGCCCACCTATGTGGACGGGCTCTCCATACACCACTCCTTCTCCCGCTGTCTCACCGTTCATGCCACCAATGGTCTGCTGGTTAGTAAAATGTGTGTGCGGTGTGTGTGTAGAATAAGAAAGTAGGAACAGCACATGTGGACACTAATGAGTACCATGTGACACTGGCTGTTTGTCTGAGCACTCATCATTTGCAGCTCCTATCACCAGATTACTGTAATTGTTTGTTTCCTTCTTTCTGTTTCTTCCTCCCATTTTTGCTTAAATCTTGTTTGTCAGTGTTTCCTGTCCTGTCTTTCTCCATTACATAACAGTTTGAAGTGCTATACAACAGTTTGTGTTCTCTATATTTGTTGGTCAAACAAAAAACAAGATTAGCTAATTTAAGTGTGTTTGGTAAACTGTGTCTGTGTGGGCCGTAGGTGATTTGTGTCATTGAGATTCTCTGTGATTTAAGCTCCTTCTTGACGTCAGACTGTAATACGTTTGTTCCTGTGGCCATAGGACCAAAGCATTCTTCCTAACTGCACAGAGGAAATTTAATTCAAAGTTCCTGATATCATTGTTCGCTGTTTTTCCTTTTTCCTACAGGATCCATGACTCTATGGGTATTTTTTTGATCTATCTTTTCGATGGCTCTCTTTAGACCATGTTCTTAGTGGGGGATTCATTCAGGAATTTTAAGTACTTAAGAGGACAGGCACATCTAGCTGTTGGAACGTACTGTATTTTCCTGTGGGAACTTAAGCCGCCAAGATGGACTAAAAAATGCTCTAGCCCTTTTGTTTACCAAGATTATTTGCATATTTGGGTGAAAACTACATTTTCCATTAAAAGGGAAGGGCTGTAAAAGGACACAGTACTGATTTTATATTTTTTTCCTGCAAAGAACTCATGCCAAGCTGCAGTCCCTTTGTGCTCTTCATAGCTCTTCTTTTTATGCCTCCACATTGGCAATGGCTGAGTCGGGCGTCATTTATGTTTCTGGTTGTCCCTATGTATGTACGCACATCCCATTCTCGTGAAGGACAAATCTCAGCAACGCCTTATGGGAATTTCCCACAGATTTTGCAATGTTCCCTTGGACTCAAGGAGGAACTCATTATAACTTGGTGGTCAAGAGTCACTGCGACCTCTCAAAATATGTTTTTGGCCATAACTCAGGAATTTATGTTTATTATGAAAACATTTCACATAAATGTCTAATGGCATTTTGGTCTTTACTGCATCAGTCTGGACAAACATACATGTGAACTGCAGACTGGTTGGGAGAGGCATCCGTCTGTGAGGCTCTAACGTCTTTTTTGCTCTTCTTTCTTTGACTCAGGTGAAGAACACTGTAGGCTATGACACACTGGGCCACTGTTTTTTCCTCGAGGATGGTATCGAGCAGCGCAACACTTTCTACCACAACCTCGGTCTGATGACCCGACCTGGGACTCTGTTACCCACTGATCGCAATGAGACCATGTGCACCAGTCTCAGGGACAAAGTTTACAAGGGCTACACGCCCTCACCCAGCACAGAGTGCAAGTAAGAGATGAGGATGATGAATTTTCTTTCTGTTTAGTTTTAAGGTTGGAAAAAGCACCGAATGATACAAAATACCTATAGTTCTAAAATCCTGAGTTGTAGTTAATCACTATTAAGTGTGTTGCTTTTATCCTGAGATTTAAGAAGGGAAATTATTTTTTTCCACTTCTAAATGTATCCAAGTCAGTGTCACAGTAAATCACTGACTCTGGAGTCAGCGTGAGAAACCTGTTGAGATAACGCAGACATCGCTTGAGAGAAAACAGATGGTCTGTGTCTGTGTGTGAGAGAGATATTGGCAGACTGGTTTTATCCGTGAAATAACAACCTCTCCTCTTTCTATGGGATGTTTTTATGTCGTACCAGGAGAGAGAAAAGTGCCTCTGTAAGTGAAGCAGCAAGGCACGTTTCCAGGAGTTTGTGTGTGTGTGTGCCTTGTGAGTGCTGGCAGAACTGTGTCAGTCCAGTGTTTATGTTAGGAAAGTGGATTATTGTAGGAATTTAGGAAGATCCCAATGTTCTTTGGTCTATGTCCCTTCTTTATTAATCAAAGTTCCTGATGTGCTGATATGCACTGCCTTTTTAATAGGTTTTTCTGTGTGTGCCTTTTTGTTTCTGTGTGTGTGTGTGCTGTGGTGGGGTTGTTTTGCAGGGCAGTCTCGACCTTCTGGATTTCCAATCCCAACAACAACTTCATCAGCAATGCAGCTGCTGGTTCTCAGGTAATAACACTGGAATTTTGTAGGAAATCACAAATGATTAAGAAAAAAAAAAGAGTTACCACAAACAAGGGCCTCTTATTGATATATTAAGTCTTGTGTATGTGAAGCTGCACTGACTTCACTGTTTTCTGAACATAACACAATGAAGAAAGATTTACAGGCTCATAATAAAGTGATCCATCAATAAAATGTGAATTAACCGGCCTTAGGTTTTGATAGAGGGATGCAATAACAACAAGACCCCTCAGTTTTTATTTCAGCACAAACATTGTGGAGGTCCCCAGAGGAGGGTTATGTAGCATAATGGGTATCTGTCTGATCTAGGTTGTCTGATTATATCTGGTGCAATCTTTATTAAACCACCAAGCTCAAGTATCAGGTTTATTCTTGTGACAAGACCAGCATAAGAATAGTATGACATCCTGGCCTACTACCACCTCTATGTTGACTCCATAAAAGCCTAGATGATATACTGTTTGTCTTGTTTATTGTATCTTTATACTATTTGTCTGGTTTGTTTCTCTACTCTTCTCTCCTATTCCAGGATGCTGGCATATGGTTTGTGTTCCACAGCTCTTCCACTGGAGACTCTCACGGGCTGGTACCAGAAACCAAGGCAGAGCTCACTCCTCTGGGAATTTTTTACAATAACCGTGTTCACTCCAACTTTAAGGTATAATCAGTATTCATTTTTTATTTATTGTGCTTTCTTATACAGTATGTTATACCTTGTGTTGCCAGATCACTCTGTGTGGTCTCCTTTGGCCTCTGCGTTACATAGAAACGTGGGAATCAAGCATAACTTGTAAATAAATATTGTAATTCTCTTCTTATTCACTTGGTTCCCTCCAAAAACAGCTTAGATAGACACACATGCAGACACTCTCACCCAGACGTGTGAGTTGGCCCTACAATGGTGCTCTGTTATGTAATGACAGAAGCCGGGCAGGTGAACTGTAAGCTCTTTGTCCAGTCTGACCACAGCAGCCTCTCTTATGGCGGAAGGAGCCCCGAGGTTTAAGACTATACCTCACTTATACCACAAGACCAACTCAGAGCACAGGTTTCCATATACCTAAGACACATAAACAAACACAGAGACATATAACATTTTCCTTTTATTTGTTTTACAGTTCTGATTTTAAATATACAAACTAAATAATATATTATAATGTATAGGAAGGTGTAATGCATATATGCAGACTCCGTAAATTAGTTACAGGAATTTTGTTTATTTTCTCCACATTACCCTGAACAGCACCGAGTCCATAAATTTAAATTTAGTGCATTTATGACTGCCTCAGGTACCACACTATAAAATATACAAGTAGACTTGTTTATATGAGTCCAGCAGACGTAGTCTTATGCGCCTTCATCCATCTTTTACTATAGTTTTTCAGAAAACTCTGAATTTATATTGGTTTTACATTCATATTCCTAGGCAGGGCTGTTCATTGATAAAGGTGTGAAGACGACTAATGCCAGCGCTGCTGACCCTCGGGAATACCTTTGTCTAGACAACAGTGCCAGGTGCGTATGTGTGGATCATTTTACATTTTTAGTAGTTTATAGTCTGTCAGTTGGGCTGTGCAAAGAGATTTTAATACACATAGTCGTGAACTGTGACTGTTTATTAATTAATAATGAACTAAACTTATAAACCTGTAAAGCTTAAACTGTGAACTGTTAAAGGGCCTATGGTTAGTAATCATATACATGGTGCTATGTAGCTACATGTGTAAATATGATAGTATTTGTGGTTTACTAATGTATTTGTTTAATGCCACTGCCAATGACTGGCTATGAATGAAGTTATTTATAGCTCTGTGTTGCCATATCTACTAGGATATGGCCATTGACAGGGATAGATAGATGGCTTTGGAGTGTGTTGCTGTGTTTTTGTGGTGGGTCTGTCAAGTTTGTGTTGACAGAGAAAACAAGGCTTCGCAGATAGAGTTTCCAGTCTGCAGCTCCCAAGCCAAATAGAGCCCTCAACTAGATGGAAAAAATCCTATGTGTCCACTGAGACTGCTGGCTGCACTCTGTGTGTATCTGTGTGTATCTGTGTGTGTGTGTTGTGTGTGTGCGCAGAAGTATGAGGAGAATGATTTTAAATGTTAAAATGTGTGGAGTTGAGAGAGAGAGAGTTGTGTCATGGATATTGGACAGTAACGATTCCTTATGATTTAAGTGATTCACAGAGGTTTTGTCTAGCTCCACGTTTGTGAAGCACTTTGGTTCCTAACAAGGTGTTTTCAGAACTAATAGACAGAAGTGTCACCATTAGGCTAAAAAGAAATGTCTTTTGGTTGCTTTCAAGACGCATTATCAACATTGGGCGAGTTATGTTTCATACTATAAAAGGTGGGTGGCCAAAAGCTTTTCTTAGAACACTCATGTTCCCATGAGGCTTAAAACCGTTTGTGTTTTCAGTAATGATGCTCTATCTTTTCTCGTAATGCTACTCTCAGGATGCAGCGTGGGAGGCAACGAGCATAGAGCTTTAAACTTTTAGTCCTGTTGTCAATTATGCTATTTGCAGATTCATAGCATAATGATTTAATAACTGCAAAATAATCAGTGCGCCTGTGTTAAGTTGTGCATTAGAACTCTGCGACTGTAAAAAAGTGTGAGTATTTACATGTGTGTGCTTTCAGATTCCGACCACACCAGAATGCTGATCCGAGTCGTCCTCGGGTGGCGGCCGTTATCGACACCCTGATCTCCTTCAAGAACAATGACTTAGGAGCTTGGATCCGAGGTGGAGACATAGTCATCCAGAACTCTGGGTGAGTCAGCTCGTGGACCATGATTCAGTTCACGTCATCCTGGCAGCCGACTCGTCGTCTTCAAGAGAACGGAGGGCCAGAGGTTTCTGATTTAAAGTTAAAGAATGGTGTCATTACAGCATAAACTGGGATGATCGTTTGTGCTTAAAATATGATTTAACTCTGATGCAACTCTTTGTGGTGACAGCATCTGCTGTTTGTAATGGATTCACAGTTTAATATGTTGTGAATTAGCTGATGTAATACTTAATTATCACATGTTTTCACTCATGTTAAATAGGTATTTAGCTCATTTCTTGTCTTTACTGTATATTTCCTAAATTCCGGCTCAGCCATAGAATCCACTCTGTGTTTGACCATTTTGAGTGGATAAGATTGACTCTCTGCACAGAACCGTTCATTAACAAACATTTTATAAGATTTACATATGATTCTTTTATTTCTTTCTGAACAGATTTGCAGATAATGGAGTGGGATTGTCCTTTGCCAGGTATGTACATATTTACTTTAAATTTGCTTTGTGCTGTTTTTCTCGCTTCACACAGTGTCGTTACCTGCTGCTTCATTCCTAAAAAAGCAGATATTGTCGTACACATGTTTACATTCTGTATGTGTATGGTATAACGCTATACACTTATATGCTTTTTATTCTCCAGTGATGGAAGCTACCCTAAGGATGAAGGATCCAGTCAGGAGGTGACACAATCCCTGTTTGTGGGTGAGAGCCGGAACAGAGGAACTAACGGAGGACAAAATAAATACTGGGGAGTCGGAGGGGTTGATGGAAAGACGAGGACCTTGCCTAGAAACAGGTGAGACGGAGCAAATGTGAGGCATTGAGGGGAAAAGTCTAAATCCAAGTGAGTTTTCTCAGGATGTGTAGTGGAACGAGGTGGAGGAGATGCCAAAAAGAAAATATGCTGGGAAAAACAAACAAGGAACGTAGTTGAACAGATGGACAGATGAGGCAGCTACAGCTGCTTATAGCCGAAGGAGAACTTCTCTAAGTCTGAAAGGAAGTTCTGTTTTCACTGACTTCCCTCTGGTGATATTTTAGGCAATTTACAAAATACTGCGGTGTTATCACTTACAGGGTTTCTTAGAAAACAGAATGTGGTCATATTCGGATGAAGCTCCATGCTATTTCATCTCAATGTCACACTTTCCTTACTTTGGTGTGCCCATTAACAGGTAGACCAGACAGAGGCTTTAATTTGACTTTTTTACGTTGCAAGTTTATAGACTGCCCTCAGCATTTAAAACCAAGTGTCTCTCCTGAGTAATCCTGAGGGAGAGTCTGAGTTTTGCATCCTCAGGTTCTCAAAGCAGCTTTCTCTCTGTTTCTTTCAGTCATTTTCTGCGGTTTAGATATTGTTATACAAGCGTATACTGACACATTGCTGCCTTTTTTTAGTTTGTGACCACTGCGTTGCAACTTTACAGCCATTTTACGGGCTTTCTGACCGCACGGTGACATCTGGCACGCTCGGCTTGTCTGTCGTCATTGTGGTTACCGCCAAAGCTGCTGACACTTGTTTGTTTCTTGCCAGGGAATGGTTCTTTATATTTATTCACGCTGTTGGTTGTCTTGCTTAGATGTCGCTATCCCTTCTCTAAATCTACCGTAGGACATTCCCAATCAGAGGTTTCCAGATCTATGATGGTCCAGTGCGGCTCACACAGAGTACATTTCGTGGATTCATCCCTACTCCAGAGCGTTATACCAGTGCTGTGGGATTCAGCTTGAAGAACACCTGGCAGCTCACCCCACGAAACAACCTGTCCCAGCTCAGCTTCCACTCTAATGTGAGTAAACATCTAGGTTTGCTACAGCTTCACTTGACAGACATTAGCTCATTTGAGAGTTGAAGGTTTTATAAATATATGTGCAATTGAAGCTCTACCTTGACCCAGTGTTCCATCCTTTTGGTTTGCCAGTGGTCATATTGATTAGATCAAAGGCCTCCCTGAAGTAAAGAGTTGTTTGAGAAAGACAGAAGACAGGAAAAGAAAAGGAATGAACCCCTGTCAGAGACAGTCTGGTGGAGATATTTTGTAAATCACTGGTGCCCTCTGGTGGTGACAAATAACAGTGCACCGTCTTTGTCTAAATGCAACCTTATTCAGCTCTTTAATCTCATGAACCTTAATATCACTATTATACTCATCTCAATAAGGCAGCTCCCCTATCCTCCAAATGAAGTCCCTACCTGACAAACACTCATAATGACTGGGAAATGACCGACCATTAGAGCTGAAACGCCAGGCTGGATTTTATTTTTCCATCTCACATACACTGATGACTGAGATTATCATGCTGGAAATCAGGCAGAGCAAATAGCTACCTCACTCTGATCAAAAATAATTACTGAGCATTAGCAGGTGAATTTCACAGTGCACCCCAAACAGACAGTTAACCTCCGTTCAACTGAAGCATGCACTGGAATTTATAAATCATGATAACATTTCTAAAATGCATATATAGTGTCTGACATCTTTAAAAAAAACTGAATCCTCAGATGAGTCTGCGAGCATTCTTTGGTCGCCCTGGACAGTGGTTTGAAGAAAACGACCTGGACGGCGACAAAAACTCCATCTTTCACGATGTGGACGGGTCAGTGACGGGTTACAGAGACACCTACGTTGGCCGAGCAGACAATTACCTGATCCAGCATCCTGGCTGTGTGAAAATGTCTGAGTGGAATGGAGTGACCTGCAGCGGCCGCTACTCTCAGGTACAGGACATCAGGGTCAGCACCCCATTGTCGTGCTGTGCTTCTGTACACTCTCCCTGACCCTTCCACTCCATGACTTTCCACTCAGGTTTACGTGCAAACTCAGGGAGCTTCCAGCCTCAGTTTATCCATCAGCAGAGACGAATACCCTGACGCTCCTCTGGTACTGAGGGGGATTAACAGCCAGGGGGCGCCGTCTCAACAGTACCAGCCCATCCTGATGATGAGTAAGAGCTACACTCTGCACTGGAGTGGACCAGCGGCCAAAGAAGTCGTCCTCTCGCTTATTAACTTTGACAAGTGAGTAACAAGTATCAGCAGCGTGCGTGTCATGGGATAAGTTTAATTACATTTTGCCCGTGTAAGCACTTTGCTACATTCTGGTTTGTTAAAACATAATACACGCAAAGTGTTTTTATAGTCCCCAATGAAGTAGTTTAACTTCCTTCATTTTGTCTCACGCAGAGATGACTGGGTGTTGGTGGGACTCTGTTACCCATCAGACACAACATTTCAGATCATGGCTGACATCAACAACAGACAAAGCAACACCTTCGATGACATCACAGACTACGGCACTGTGTCGTCTCTCGCACAGCTGGAGAAGAAACCGATGGACAGGAAGTACTTCTTTGATCAAACTTCTGGGTGAGAGATCACTTGTTTCTCTTTTGAGCCTCTGACACACACGCTTGGACTTGAATGCACCATCTCAATCTGAAACATGATTTAAGATTTAATTTCTCCCAAGTGTCTGAAAGTTTATTTTTCTTTCAGCTTACTGTGGCTCTACCTTCGGGCCCGTCATGGTCGTGACGGTCATAGCTACTGTTCACTGAAAGGCTGCGAAAGAGTGAAGGTCATGGCCACTACATCCTCCAAACAGACCTGTAACTGTACAGCCAAAGCCTACCCGAAATACTCCAAGACTCCTTCTGCAGTGGTGCCTATGCCGGCTTTGAACAAACAGCCCTGCAAAGACTGTGGTGCTAAACAGGTTCGTCTTGCTACGTTTAAAATTATTAATCAGATTTAATCACAAGCAGCCATTGCTGATCAGCGTGTTCTGTCTCAGCTTGTTTTTTCTAGTGAGCCGTGGACCTCCTATCTTCAGACACAAGTCAAGTCTCTCAGCGTCAAGGAGCAGAAAAGAGATACTGTGTCCTTTATCACTGTGAGCATATTAGGCTGCAGAAAAGAAATACGAACACTTGGATGTATAATTAGAGCTTCAACCTATTTTTTTCCTGCCATCCACCAGGTGAATAAGGTGACCATGCCCTTCTCACAACCTGGGTTTTTCTTGGTCTCTGTGGACGCCTGTTCTGGAAAAGTCTCCAAGAACACCTCATTTGCTGAAATGGACGCCAAGATGGAACAGTACCTCAAGAGTGGAATACCAAAGAGGTGAGTCAGGGAAAACAAGATACAGAATTTCCTCAGGCTGTGTCCGGAGCTTTAATCCTAACTCAACCACTGTGAGTAACGGGCCTTAATTTGAAGCAGGCTTGTATTTGAGGCTGGTATTTATTTATACTTGTCTAATAATAATCATGATCTTTGGTCCAAAGCCTCAGTGGGCTTACAAGCCAGCAGCTTTTCTTTAGTTTATGTAGTTTATAGGTTAATGGTGACCAAGCATTTTGTAGCAGTGCTTTTATTGTGAAACATTTGTAAACATGGCATATTTAGCAAAAAACATCAGTATCTTGAATAAAAGTGGTAGAAGTATATATTATTCTCAACTAGCATGCATGTTTTATGAGACACACCAGGAGTTCACCCATAACCATCTTTCACATGGGCATAGACATTTCCCTATTTTATATTCATTTGAATATTTTTATAACAACCCTACTGTAGAGTACAGAAAAAGATTCTCACTTAACTTACAAACCTATTTGTTCCTTCAGGTCAATCATACTCTTGGCAACACGAGGTCAGCCAAAAGGCTTGGTTGGCCTGGCGCCATATCTGGTCTCCTTAGGTATAGCTAAAGCTGCTGATCTGCACAATAAAGGTTAGTGACGTGTTTCTCTTTTCTCTCTTTGCCTAAAAACTTTTCGTTAAGTTTCTTCTTTTTCTCATGCACTCGTATTACTGCATCTCACCACAGACAGTCTGGCACTTTGGGGGTTCCGGGGTGGTTCTTCACCTCCCTCGTGGGTTTCACTACAAACCGGGCAAGGGGATGACTTCCTGGGGCTGCAGGAGCGTTACATACCCCTGGGTTTGGAGGTGTACGGCTGTTCGCCACGTGCAGCTCAAACGCGCAAAGACCTGGAGTTTCTCAAAAAAGCCACAGGACAACAATAACAACCAATGTGAACTTGTATAACTTATCTACCCAGAACTCTATTGCACACAGATCCACAAACACACAGTCAGCTGATGAATGTGAACTGCTGAACCTTTAATTTATTACCAAAGACAAGGATGTTTACCGATGGTATTTTATTATGAGCGGGGTGAATATTTTTGTGATTTTGTTTGTGTGTGTGCGTGTGTATGCGTCAGTTTGCCTTACAGGCCGCAAAGTCAATGCACTTTCCTTTTAGAGACACAACCTGCCTTATCTGCCAAAGTTAACAAATGGAGCTTTACAGAAAAAACAAACCCAAAACATCAACCTATCGAGTTTATGGTTTAGTATGCACTAGATGAAATGGGTTGACTCTGAAAACAAAGCATTAGATACACACAGGCCTGAAGGAAATGACTGAAATAAAATACATTGTTCCTGAATTTTGACCAGGTTTGGTTGGAATAAAATGGATGAGATGTACTCCTAGATGGTATTTCATCTGAAAATGAATTGAGAAAACTTAATCCAGTAAATCAAAACCAGTATGTTAGGTGTCGCAGAATATCTTTATTTTAAACCAGATCATAACAAGCCATATTCATATTAGCATTTACCTAGACTCATTTGATCTAGCCGTTCTAACAAGACTCCATTACACAGAGTAGTTACTGCGTCGTATTCTTTACTAAAATCTTTAACTGGAAAACCTCTTCTGATCATCGTGCAGCTGTTCAACTAAAGACTTTAAGCACCTTTTTATGGATTCCTTCATGGACTTACTGGATCTTTATTTATCTTTTCAGCGTGATGATCTTTCAACTGCTGGCCACATGTGCAGCACAAATATATATATATATTACTTCTTTTTGTTTGTTGAATGTTTTACCTTCCGTCTGCCTCATTCCTGATTTTTTAATTTTTTTTTTTTTTTTTTTTTAATTCTATGTTCATTATTGCCAAAATAGTATGCTGGTATAATTACAGGATGCCTTTTTAGTGTTTGTATCCGGACTGTATATTAGTGAGCCGCAAGTGCATACGGATCGTACACCAGCTGTAAGGTGTGCCCAGCTCTGTGTTGACACTACACAATCTTTTTCTGGGTGTATGGATGTGAGCAGGGCTCCCCCACTGAGCAGTATGCGTACCTATTTGTGACTGTGTGAGCTTATGACCGAACACATGAGATGGAGGGACGAAATGACCTTGTTGCCTTTTAACCACTCTACTGTTAAAAAGAGCAAAAGAAAGAGAAATGTACAGCAACCCCTTTGCCTTTTGTTTAATAGATACTTTTGAATGCACAGGGAGTTCCTAACGTGTTTTTATTGGAAGTGTAAATATGAACTTAAACTGTACATGCAATGGAAGACAGGTTGTCAATAATGTATGTATTTTGCTGTGTTTTCTTAACTGATAAATAAATAGAAAAATGCAGCATTTGTCATGAAATTGCCAATTAAATAAACACTTGTGCTTTGTGGTAAAATCCCTTTTCTTTGTTTGCTTGCAGCAGCTGCTCCGTGACGTCTTCTCCTGTTGTTACAAGCTTAAAAATTACAAGCGGCTCTTCTTATTGCATGTTTGTTATCTGCATCAGACCATTTCACCACTTGGGGGTAGCCTAGTATTTTTGAGCAATTCTCCCTTCATACTCTGAAATTAATTTTAGCAAAAATTATTTTTTTTCTATCTGACATGCTTAAATTAAGCCAGTGCAATACATTTTGTGTGTGAGTGTGTGTGTATTTCAGGAATATTCAGAGCATCTCCTTTTCAGCTCTGGTAGCTCTTAATACTACCGTCAGTAGCTTTGGCCTAAATAAATACCAAATGGAGTTTTAATTAACCTCTGGAGATCACAGCTCCATCTTCATTCAAACATTTTTAGGTGCATGGTGAAAATTCATAAAACCGTGTAGTTGGCATTATGGATGAGTTAGGCAGGAAAATTATGAATCCTTTATCCACAAGAGGATACGAAATGATAATGCAAGGTCAATGGTCAAATAAAAGTTTCTACATTCAGCACTCATACTGAGATTACAGTGGTTGTTTCTGCGTGTGCTCATCTGCATTGTTGGTGAGGAATAAGGTTATCAAAACTCAGCCTAAAGAGATACAGTGCAGCCCTAACAGAGCACTTAGACCACCATATGGTTCGGATAGTGAATTTAGTTGTCCATAAGAACTGCTCCCACACACTTCACACCATTCCAGAAATTAGAAAGGACAGATTGGAGTGACACAGTTTGCAGGCAAAACGATGCACATGAGGACAGCAGCTCTCTCTGACACCCAGGCATCTGCCATAAGGACATTAAAACATACACACGCACACATTAGTGGGTTTACACCGCGTGTTCTGTCTTCACTGCAGAACCCTGCTTTTTTTTTTTTAGGTTGATTTTAGACTAATTTAAACTTTTACACAGAGACGCTGTCATCCGGGAGGACAGTGAGGATGTTTCCGTCAGATCTGACATTGCTGCAACACATTTCAAAAGCTTTGTATGGGGGTGACATTTGTGTCTTTTTTTTTTAATCCTTTGATGACTGTGTTGCCATGTCGTGTGGACGAACTGAGCATTCTGAGTTTTAATTATGCAATACTCAGTCTTTTGAACTGTGCAAATACATTTAGAGAAATGCCACGGCTAAAAATATGACACTAGAGACTCGAGGCTGCTGAAGAGTGGGTGCTCGCCTTTAGTGTTTAGTGTACTGTATATTGTTTTCAAGAGAAGAGTATAGCAACGGCAACACGTGCTCTTCTACAATGTGACACATCAGTTTTTGTTTTCTTTGTTATTTGTTGTAGTTTTAACACAACTCTTATTATTGGATTTTTTTTCTATGAGGAAAATGGTAAATGTGAAGGAGATGGGGAAAAGAATGATAAATAAATTAAAATATAAATGCGAACAAAACAGAAGCAGAGACAAATCTGCCCTGTGAGGCAGCACGCGTATGTGGAGAGAGAAAGAAAAATAGTTTTTAGGTTGACTGGGTTATCTGTATTCCTTACACTTCGTAATTTAGAACAAAAGTCATCTAAGTAGAATGTGGATAATACTAAAACTCAAAATGTGAGTGGCTCTTTGCATTTCATCTCGTCAAGCATTTCTTAATAATCACTATAAAATCAGTTTGCAAAGTGACTGATTTGCAATTTAATTCTTTGGTGATGAATAATGGATGGATGGCATACTCTTTATAATGGTTACGTGTTTACCGTGTTCATGAGCAGGCTCTTCTTGTGGCATTCACAGCACTGTAAAATATTAGCAGTGGTCCAACTTCGCGGGAGGTGACGTGTTTGCTGAAGCTTAAAGAAACTGATAAATTGGATGGAAGCCAGCCGGACTTGCCCCGCCCCATAAAGGTTCTGAGACGGAGAGATGGTCTCGAGTCGCTCCATTGGGAACTGATTATGCCCTGGCAAAGATCTGCTTAGCCAGTCAAATTGTTTGGGTGGGAGTGGCTTCATGCATGATGGACAGCAGCATCGTCATGTACGTCATATAATCACCACAGAGTTTAATTTGTTTACAACAAAATGGCTCTGATTGGTTGAAGGACCGTCCAGTTGTGTACAGCTGTATTTTTTTTCCTCTGTATCATTTAAATCCTGAAACATGGCATGTTAAAAAAAAAAATATGGTAATTTAGTCATGTAGAGTTTTCTCCATCATTTATTTTTATATATGAGGACGATTTTAATATTCCCAATGGCCTCATTATTTCATTATGCTCATTATGCTCTTCCATTTCCTCCATTAAGTTAGCTGCTCATTAGCTTGCTAAAACCTTAGCCTCGGAGCCTTCCACGTAACAACAGTTGCCTGACAGTAGTAGTATTTTACCACTTGAACACAGTTTTGTGTTAGTTTGTTGTGATAATATATTTAAACTAAAAACAGCTTGGAGGAAAAGGAAGGTACATTTAGCTTTAGGAAAAGCTAGCTGTTGCTTTCACACTAGCTAGCTGGGCTTTCCTTGCTTTGACTGTCTGTGGCTGTTCTGTAGAAATATTGGTTTCTTAGTTATTATTATGGGATAAAATGTGAATTAAAACAAATGTCACATACAGGTATATGAAGTTAATTTTAGCATGAGCTTCAAATGTTAGTGTAGAGACACCACGGCCACCTGCTTGGTATCTACAGCTCATGTCCTTTTAAAATTCCTCAGCAAAGCTTCACATCAGCATTCACCTGTAAAGAAAACCAACACGACTTTTGATATTAGAAAGAATTGCTCCCTGTCTGCTTATTGGATTAGTGCGGCGCATGTTTGCATGGAAATGAATTGACGGTGGAGAGCAGTGAATACTTATTACCAGAGTCCACCTGGGAGCCTTTTAGTCCGACAGTATAGTATATTCAAGGTAACTTTATCTTGATTCCCCCAACTTGCCACACCGTATAATTTTTTAATCTCACCATTCAATCGGTTCAGTGGTTCCAGTTGATTCCCCGCTGATGCTCAGTGATGGTGGCCCTGAATAATTAAACAATTCTGACAGCCATGTAGGGGTCCGTTGCCATGACAACCCATCTCCCGGTGTCCTCGCAGCCCCGAGGAGTAATGTAAATCTCCTGTCTGCTTAATGTCACAGTAACACCAGCAAAGTGCCACACAAAGGCACGCAGGCCGGGGTCAGTGGGAGCTTTTGATTACACATCCGGCCTCGGCTTCCTCCGTGCTCACTGCCGTCACGCGGGGGAGGTGCGGAGGACAGGTTGTGACAAACATGTTAAAGAAATTCATGCACTGTCACACAAATAATAGTGATTTCCTGGTGGCCCGATGAGACGAGATGCAAGAATTTCAAATGTATAGCAATTTAGACAGAATGGCAACTGACCATCAAGAGATCAGTGTGTACTGTACAGTTCATTCAGGGTAAAGGTGGGAGGGATCGCTTTAAGGTCAGAAAGGGAATCTTTTAATGATGTCCGTAATCATCTCTGACAGTATGTTGACAAATCCATGCTTCCGAGGTTGATACTCCCTCCACCGCACACACACAGCACTTCTCAGACATACGCAATTACCCTTTAACATCAAATGATTCATCAGTTCCCCGGCCCATTAGACAGTGAATTAACCTTATCTACCTCTAGATGAAGAGGTATGGCCAAGACGGTTTTAGTTCTGTCCCAGGCAGAGCAATTGCTAGCAAATATGCCATGTACTTTCCACGCAGCGTGACACTGGGGCTAATCGAGCCCCGAGAAATGCAATAAAAAAAGGATTATGGCGCGGTTGTTTTGTTGTCAAAAGTGCTTATTCTGTGTTTTAAGCGTTCACTCATTTAATATGTGGCTGTGTGTTGGGGATTCAAATGGGGCTGGGAGACAAAGAAATAAAATGCTCAAACCCAGCATGGGATTTTTAAAGCTAGACGTAGAAAATGGATGTTCAGGAGAAAATGGAATCGCAGCAAAGATTAAAAGCCGTTGTAATTTTCTTTTGCCGCATTGTGTCTCCCATAAAGGCTCAGATGTGATTCTTTCAGAGAATTGCACTTTGTGCCACTGCTGAGGACTTTCTGAAAGCTTTTGCCGCTGATGTTCAACGGTAAAATATGCTGTTAGGCAGCCATCGAAATGTTAATGAAAATATGAGGGCATTAGCGTTTGGATGATGGCTATGAAAATGATGATTATGATGGCAGCAATCACGCTTGTCGGCTCCAATCTCCAAATAATTCCCTCTGTGAATTGCCTGTTAAGACAAATCAAGTTCAGGCACAAAGTGTGGTTACCAAACCAAGATAATCACTGCTCCCCGGGGAGATGCTACCAGATTAATGTCTGTTCTCACTGCCCAAAACAGTAGCCCTCCTGCTCCAGGCTGCTGCTGATAGATCTTGTAACTGAGCTCCTGTAAAAGCAACTTCTGTCAGCCCATAGGGGCCCAAGTTCAAATGTAGAGAGATGACAGGGTAAATCCTCCGAGACGCTCCCTCGTGGCTTAGTTTGTTAGAAAAGGTAGTTAGTTACCAGAAACCTATTTACTGGTGTAACCTTTTCATCTGACCAGCTCAGTATGTGTCGTACAGTAATTGAGTGTATTTTGGATTGTGTGGCTGCTGCATTGTGCCGAGGGGGTCGCTGCCATCAGCCGGGCTTAAAAGCGCCAACACACTTATGATTGGAAATAGATTTGTGTCTTTGGCTGAGACTGTTTTCTGCTTTTGCACAGTGTTGGTTGATAATCCCTTTGTGCTTTCTGCTAAAAACACGCTGATATAGAAGCCTTATTGCAGTAGCTATCTGTGTCAGCTTTGTCTCCCATCTGGCTTTAAGTTATGAACAGGTTTCTACTCTTCGACCACGATCACTACAAGTTTACCGAGGTGAAGGAATGTTGTCTTTTGCAGAGGCTTTAGTTTCTACTTATAAAGAAAACTTTTACAACTTAAGTTAACTGTGGCGCTTCCTTCCTCCATGAAACTCCTCTTCATCGTCATCATCCGAGAGCTCCTTTTTGACAATTATCCCTCTTTATTTGCGCCCTGCATGAAGCATTTTGTAATGACAAGCTAGTTGAAGAGAACCACCCACTCACAGTTGCTCACCGTCAGGTAATTGATTACTAATTGTTCACTCCTATCTACGCCCATTGTCTAGATGCCGAGCTTCTCCTTCATTGCTTGGGATTTTTCACGCGCTCTTTTCTTGGTGCTGCTTCTCTCGGTGTTCAGGCATGTGTGTATTCAGCAGGTGTGCACGGTCCCGCGATAGAGCGGCGTGGAAATGAATGAGGCCCTGATCAGTACTGGTTTGTACCTGATGTGACAGACCGCAATTGGATGAGACATTTTGCTCCCTCGCTGCTGTATCCACGCAGACAGGCCACAATAGGATAGAAGGAACAAAGTGGACGGAGGAGGAGAGGCGGGCGAGTATGAAACTGAGATTTTAAGGGAACAAATCAAAGGAGAAAAGATAGCGAAGAGTGAAAATAAAAGGATAAGAGCATCTTTTTTGTTTTTATAGGACCCTTGAACTGAGTGAGGAGCTCCGTCGTGCTCATGTTTCCAGACAACAGAGAGGCATCTCAGGGCCCTAAAATGATCATTGACTGGGGCCCCTCGCTGTTGTCTCACAAGACAACTCCTCCCCTCTGTTGCTGTGGCGTCCAAGTGATCTCATCATTAATTCAAAGCGGAGAGCAGGACTAAATTAGCACTCGTTAGCCACCCGCTGTTTACTTTTCTTTATTTGCTATCATTAACCGCGCTCCCTTCGAACTTTGTATGTGTGTGTGTAGCGTAAGGGATTTGGGGTGGGCATCATAACACGCTCACCTAGCAACCTGCCCCAGTGAGATGCTCAAAGGGTCTGGATCGCCCGGGGTGACACACACACTGAGTCTCCCACCCTGCAGCCCCTCAGAGTATCTGTGACTCAGGTGCCTTTTTTTTTTTTTTTTTTTGATGACGTTCCCTGCGCCAGATGCTCACCAGGCCCAGACAGCAGCCAGTCCTGCAGGAACAGGTCTTCCACGACACCCCCGATGATTCTCATTCCCCTTCACCATATCACAGGAAGCAGTGCGCATATTGACAAGCCAGTGACAAAGAGCAGAGGGGACCGGCCACTGGAGGGAAAGGGACGCCACCGCTTCTCCGTCATGGCCTTGAACTTTATTTAAACTTTGGAGCCGCAGATGAGAGATGCTTTTTTTGCAAAAAGGTGTCACACAAGAAGATGACCGTGTTTCCTCCTTTTTGACTTTTAAGGCTCAAACTGAGAACTATTAAAGCAATCCGCAAATCCAACTAGACTATCAGAGCACCTGGAATGAGACAAAATTGAGGCAAAGTTTGACGGGTTTTGGCGTTGAAGTTGTGACAAAATGGTTGCGGAATACCTTGAGTCCCAATCCAGCGTTCTTCGTGGACCTGCAGATATGTTTTAATTGAGACTGACAGTGTCACACACACATACACACACACACACACACACGAGGGCTGCGTCATGCCCTATCCTCCAACACGCCTCCTCTAGCAGAGGGACGTCTTGCCCACCTGTGGCTTCTGACTCCTGGAGCCAACCATCTTATCACAGCCACCATTTCTCTCTTCCACCATTCATCTGGCTTTTTCCCCCCCTTCATCTCTTTGTGAAACCACACTTTGATGAAGAAAGAAGGACCTTTTGCTCAGAAGAAGAGAATTCACAAGTTAAAGACTCAACTGAAGTGAAGGCGAGAGGAGAGCGATCCCCAAAGGAGCTTCAGGGACCCTCAGAGTGGTAAGACGGCCATTTTGATTTTGAACGTGCTCTTTTGGAGATGAAGCTTGGGGTGCAGAGTATTTAAAAAAAAAAAAAAAAAAAAAAAATGGCAGCCAGTGACAGCGTTTTTATACATAGGCTGGAAGTTTGATGAAATCTTAGCGGGGGAAGGGGGGCAGAATGAGGATACTCATTTATTTGCCAGTTATTTAGTATCACTCATGTCTGGGATTTGGTCATGTGGTCAGGTTTTTTATTGGGCGATGATAAAAGTTGCGCTGCATAAGCCAATAAGTCAATGCTGAGAGGTATTTGGCTGCTACAGAGCTACGTAAATGTTCCTCTCCCCATGTCCCCCCTCATTCTTACTTTCCTCACTCCATCTGTTGGCTGTTGGACAGTGAAGCAACCATATGCTCTCTATGTATAAATCATCCACTATAGCAGCCTGCTCCCTGTTAGTCCATGTCGTACCAGCACGGAGCACATTTCTCCAGAACAAGCCTTTGAGGTATTCTCCGTCCTCTAAAAAGAGCGATAGTCTTTTCATTGCTTCTTATTTTCTTTCTTGAAATCTTTTTTTCTTTTTTTGCTGCTGTCAGATGAATGACACTCTGTCCCATGTGAGGTTTAGCTTCCTGATTCACACATTTAAAGACTTCCTTTTTCTGTTAGCGCAGAATCATCATACTGCTAATTCCTGTAGACAGGTGCGTGTGTTTTATCTGTGAGCGTGCACAGACTCTGGTGTCCTCTCAGTTATTAGATGATTTGTCTCCAAGTCGGTCTGTGGTTGACCTCAGATGAGCTGTCCCTTATTAGTGTGTGTGTGTGTGTGCGGCTTCGATGGAAAGCCAGCGTTAGTGAGTCATTCAAACCCACGCAGACATGTACAAATACACTTGCAAAACTGCGGATGCATCATTTTCGAGCATATTGAGAGAATCGTGGGGTTGGCTGGCCGTCATTTAGACTGTTGTCAAACAGCCTGTGTGATGTGTAGGAGTTTCAGCAGCAGTTTTGGTGACACTTCTCTACAGGAGGCTGCGTTTTCTTTTGGCTCATCTCCTTGAGCGACATGACAGCTTGTTGAGTCTTTCCCAACTGGATCACAGGCTGCAGAAGAAAGGCCACAACAACAGAGCCGCAAGGTTTTATTGATTTTTATAGCTACGTCTGTGCTGCAGGATGACCACAAACGTCCCTCTCTCTTCGGGCCTGTAGCACTCCACCAAAGACCGATCTGTAAATACCTACCTGGTGCGCGACACAAATAAATACGCTTCAGAGAAATTCAGAAATTCTGTCAAACAGTAACGCACATATTGTGTGAGAATGCTGTGGGTGAATTATTAATGGCGTCGGCCTGCTTAAAAATGCATCCCCAACCTTTCTGTCGCACAGAGAGAGGAAACGGTAATTAGTGTTAGGATATGAGAGGAGACAGGCTAATTATCAGTGGGGTAAACACAGCCACATCTTTTTAGGATAAATGTTCTTTTTCATCTCCAATTGATCCTACAGGTATATGTATTCCAACTGTTATATTGTTAATTATCGACTCTAATTTTCCTCACATGATCCAGCTGATTTGGTTTCAAGAGAGGGAAAGATTATAAGAATGACGATCTTGAATAAATTACACAAATTTCGTACAATGATTTGCTCTTTTGAGAGCCACACGCCAGGCTGAGTGCGGCACTCACGGCTGAATAAATTAAATAAGCCATGGAGGTATGGATGGGTGGGGAAGGGAAGCCGTTGAGTCTACTTGTGCCGAAGCTTCAGAAATTGACGGGCAAAGTGAGGAGGGCAGGAATGACAGATGAGAGCTGAGACGGATGGAGTCTGTCACACCTGCCTCTCTCCCATTAAAACTGCAAATTATGTGGTATTAATGTGGAGCTCCTGGATGGATTCAGGTTTGTCATTTGGAAACCAGATATGGAAACCAATATTTTTTCTTCAGTGCAATGGTTAAAACACACACAGTTGAACGGAATGAACAACAAAAAGGGGTTTTCATTATTTTCCTCCTTTAGGGAGACATTTCAGGTTATAAATCACTACATTTATCACTGTGTTCTTGTTATGCATATGGCCAGTATACAGAAGAAATAAAGAGACTCAAACTTTGCATGGCTTCTTCTCAGTTTGGCTTCTCAGTCAGTTTTAGTACTATACAACCTGTACTAACCCTGTGTGGACTGTTAAATCCACATTCATTTCCTTCTTCTGTTAACTTCTGTAATTCATTCCATTATTTGGTATAATAACGCTTTATATTGGCTGAAATGCTGCTCCGACGCTTGAACAACAACCTTCTTGAGAGCTGGTCCTCTTACAAAATTTTGTTCTTCCACCTAATGCCATTTATGAAAAGATACTGAGACAAAGTTAGTTTGGATTTTAAATGAAAAGATGATCTTATAAATTATGACACAACAATTTCTCATTGATATCCAAGCTTCATTAGACTAACTGCTACATTCATATAATGCAATCACTATATAAAACAGCTGTGATCAGCTAGAAAAGGAGCAGACTGAATAATAAAAATAAAAAAGGTGAAATATTTATTGTTTGAACAAGAAATTTAATAGGTCAAATATTGAAATATTTCTAAATAATAATATATGTTTTTTAAATTTGATTTGTTTATCTGAGAACTGAAGACTGTGGGTTTGACAAAGTATCTGGGCAGAGATTAAGAATGTCACTGAACTGTTTCCTGTGTGGATTCTAATGTTTGTCTCTCCCGTGTTGTTATTATTGTTATTGTTTTTCCTCCAGAGTAAAATGACGAGGAAATCTCACACCAGAAGAGTTCTGACTCCGCTGTGCACGGAAATTAAGGTAGGAAAGCCCCATCTCTTCCACCGAAAACCTTTAAAACATTCAAAAAGCACTGAATCACAAAACACGTTATCATCTCTGCCCTTTATATTTACGTTCATTTACTCCTGTTCACAATATAAAATGATTTGAAAATGAATGGCCAATTAATTTAGAAGTTCATCAACAGTTGCCAGTTAATTTGAGCGGGATGCTTACGCATATAATTAATTACCAACAATTTAATTGAAAAAGGCTTTACGACATTGTTGAACTTATTAAGACTACACAACTGCTGAATTTCAAGCACAAATGCAAGCGAATACTGATGACAATGGGATGTGAAATCCACAAGGCTTTCTCCAAATTCTATAACACACATACACACTAATAAACTTTTCAGCAAATCACTTTTTATTTTTATTTTTTTCCCCTACAGCTTGACTTTAATGCCAGCGCGGATCACAGTTCCATTTGTGGTTTAAGGATTTCTTACTCGGATATTCAGATTCATTAAAAGTTGTGAGAAATGTTTTTTTTTCTTTCTAGTAGATTTAATGTGCAGTGTTTTTAAATTCTTGGCTTTAGAAAAGATCCTACGTCTGGATGTATTCGGGGAAGATTGGCATTTAGAAGGGAATAAATCACTCATCGGTGCAAAAGCCTTTTCCAAGGTGGTTGAAATAATACCACATTGGAAAGATTCTGACGATGGCTTATAGCTGAAACAATTATATAATAACACACCAGATTTTCTTCTAATTTGGTTGTGCTGTGGTGACAGCCCTTACAGCAGCTCTGGTTCACACACAATTCTTTAGTGTCATTGATATGGACATGAACACATGCTAATCATCGCAATTTAGGCGAGAAAACAATGTCCTGTTTAAAAAAAAGTGAAACAGTATTTGTTAGGGAGATTAGAAACCATCGAAGCAGTTTTCTACCGTATTTTGTAATTCCCTTGGCTAATGGCAGCTCGTTATTCAGGGGCACGCTTTGCTCTTTTCTTTCTTTCTTTTTCATGTAACTTGTTAAAGCGTGACTCTTACACAACCCCAGAAAAAAACATACTCAGCTTATCAGATAATTAAAAAGCCTTTTCAAAAAGACACTTGTCTAATGAGATGACCTGGAATAAATGGGTACACTTGATCCAGAAAACAAGTTTTAATTCTTTTTTTTTTTTTGGATTGTCACGCAAGTGTCATTTTAGCTAAACCCAAATAAGATGCATTGTTATTATGTGTTAAATGTTAACTCTTTTAAGATACCTTCCATGCTGTGTGGGCGACATCGTGCTCATCTGATATATTTGAATCCTGTAGGATGATTGCAGTGTGTGTTTGCATGTTTGCACGTTTGCATGTGATGTGGAGTAGGGAAACTTGTTTTAGTGGCCGTGGGCTAATCATGTGAAAAGCAGTGATGCACGGGAAGATTGCACTGAAGCCCTGATGATGCAACATTTTAGTTTTCGGGTTAGTTACCACGGCAACCACATGACACTGTGGAGGCGGATCTTTGATGTTAAGTAAATAGAGAGGGCGGCTGGAAAGACTAGTCCAAACTTTAAAACACACATCTGTGTCAGATTTCCGAAGCGCGGTTCTCATTTGTGAACCCAGTAAGATGAGACCCTTTTTTCACGGTGGACATTTTGACTAAATTTGAACTCAGTTAATGTGTGTTCTATTACACATGCAAGTCATGACAGTGAATCAACACGGGCAAAAGCAGCATCTTCCTCGAGTGGAATGCAGCCGCCGCTAATACACCAGTCAAAATGTCTGCTGATATATATTTATATATATCCGTTACACTGAAAACACTGATTCGGTGTGACTGTTTGATTTGTTTGTTCAAGAGCCAGCTGAAAATAAACATAAAATAAATGATGGCGTTGGATAAAGCCAATCTAAGCGTCGTATTGTTGATAACTGTGCTTGTGCATGAATATGTGAGTGCAGATACTATTATCTGAGCCCCACAGTTCCTCCAGCCATCTCCAGTTCATACATACCCTACAAAAACACACATTTCATACGCTACATACACGACCAGCCACAACATTAAAATCACTGATAGTAAATAATACTGACTATCTTGTGACAATTCAGTGTTCTGCTGGGAAACGTTTGGACCCGCTATTTGTTACTTAGACATGTGTCACCCACCTAGACCAGACCAGACCAGACATCCCCACCCCATAGCAATGACACCTTGATGGCAGCAGCCATCCCCAGCAGGATGCAGCCTGACACAGACACACACAAAAATGGTTTAGGAACAACTCAAAAAAACATGAAGAACAGTACCAGGTGTTGACCTGGCCTCCAAATTCCCTGGATCCCAAACTGAACCCACAGGATCCCCTCCCCTCAACCCACAGGATCCAAAGGCCCCCACTAATAACATTGTGTTACCAGACACCACAGGACACCCTCAGGAGGACCATGTCCATTCTCTGATGAGTCACAACTGTTTTGGAGGCACAAGGGAGACCTACACAATATTAGGAAGATGGTCATAATGTTATGCCTGATTGGTATATATCATACTATGTCTGAATCAAAAGCCTAGGCAGAATTTATATTTCTGTTAATCAACAACAAACCAACCATCACACCTGGATTTTAAGAATAGTTACATTAATGTTTTGCTTGTTTTAATGCCTCAAATGGAGTCAAATGGAGCTTGTGGACTTCTGGTTACAACATGGGAAGTCATATACACAAAATGCTTGGCTTTCAGGAGGGATAATGTGTAAGTTGTGAGAACACTGTTACAAAACAGGGTTCCCCAATTAACTTTAGCCAAGGGCTGGATATTGTGAAAGATGCTGAGCCAAGTGCCCATACATCACATTTTCTTCCCCCTTGCACCAGTAACAGTTGCTGCTACTTCTATCATTATTATTATTAGAAGTAATGGTGTTTTTAATTTTAATTTAGGCCTGAGGTTGATATTTTGAGCATCAAAAAATAAATACAAAGGCCAGATATATTCTGCGTACCACCAACAGCATCAATAACAACACAGGCTGATTGTTAAACGGTGTACCCATCAGCTTAATGTCCTAAGAGACAACCATTCCACAGAGACCAGTATCGGCTGCATCTCTTCAACCACATTCATCTCTAGAAGAGCCAAGTGACTGCAAAGACAAAGACAGATAGAACAAGCTGTTCAGTTTGTCACTTCTGAAATACAAGATTAAATACCTCTATAACACAACACATTTTACACATATTATTAGGCATTTTTGTGGCAGTAGAATTATTTTTTTTGTGTTACTGTCTTTTATAGTGTTCATTATTTAAAGTTTAGTGCCTTCCTTTCCACTGTTTCTGTTCTCTCTTTTTAGTCTAATTGTTCTTTTAATTAAGCTCTGTAGCATTTGAAGTATGAAATGTGGTGTTCACATATTCTTAGTGTAGCTGTTATCACCATACCACAATACGACTTACAAAAGGTCCAAAATAAATGGACTTTCACTCAGGAGAGATCTTTGAGAGAATGACAGCCATGGTCTGAGGCAGACCTTCTGAAGTACCGTGGTCCAGTAAAATAAAACTAACTTGATCAGTCCAGTCAGATTTGAACAGGCTGTTTTCTTGGTTGACTTTGTGTTTTTTCATGTAGGCCATGGTGGCGACTTCCGGATATTCCAATTAAGTAGCACATATATACGACTGCAGCACGTCACGTATTGCAACCATTGACTGTATATACTATTGCAACGCAAGTGGACTAACTGATGCGGTGTTCTAGAATGTGAACGTTACGTTATTACGTTGGCGCCTCCTATTGGTAGAATTTAGAAGAGTCACGTGACATGCAACAGCTCACAAAGGAGGGAGGAAACCAGATTCGTTGGCTAGTCCTGGTTTACTCCAGCATACAGTCAGGTAAGCTAAGGTCAATATTTACACACATAATTTTTTTTTTTATTTCTAAAAAATATAAATAAAAAAAATGTACTCATTGTTCTACTGTTTAATTTCGCGATTTGTATGCAGTTAGCATGCTAGTGAGCTAAGCGGCACAGCTGGTTTTCTAGCCTAATTAGCCAAACCTTCACCATGTGTTACAGGGCAGTAAAATTACATAATGTGTAAATTTAACTTGTATTATTTAAAACAATTTATCATGAATAAAATATTTAACTGAGTATTGAGCATTAATATTATATTTGCCATTTTGTATTTTGCTAATGTTGCCCACTTAGATGATTATGCTGCTTTTAGTATAATTGAAGTCAACAGTGGGTAATTGAAAAAAAAACCTTTACTTATCACTCTCTAATACCTTTTAAAAAAAATTCCAGCAATGCTGCAACAATTATTTAAGGATTATTATCATTTTGTCAGATATTACTTTTTCGGTGCAACCACCCAGAGATGTTCAGCTTACATTTATATAAAAATCATTGAAGAGTTGGCATTTCTGCTCAAATGCCCTTTTCTTTTCTGAAGCGTGAAGACTGAATTATCGTCAGGCTGATCCTGCTCCGACTCTGTCATTATTCAGATCGATTCTTTTACAACAACAACATTTCTGATCAATGACGTGTCAGTTATACAAAAGAACAGTTGGGGCAGACTTTAAGAACCCAGTGGTGTCCGTCTTTGTTTCATCAGAACAGCAAATGTGTGTTATTGCTTCCACTGTCTGGACTGTTTCTTCTACCTACTCTCCTCCTTCAGGGGATCTCTCGTCTTGCTTTTTCACTATCTCTATCCTTCACTTTCTCTCCCCATGCACACACACACACACACACACACACATAAATACACACTGGACTCCCAGGTGGGGAGTGGTTGCTGGGAGCGACGACATCAATGTCCCTGGTGTTCAGACACTGTCACCGCTCCTTACTCTGTCTCCCTGTCTTTATCCTGTTATCTCAGTTGTTCTCGCTCTTTCTCTCTCTCTCTCTGTCCAACTCCCATTGAATCTTTCTCATCTTCTTTCTCTTGTTGTTTTCTTCTGCCACCATACAGTTGGACGCATTTTAGTTTCCAATAGCATTACACTATTAAATTGTCCCACCATTGCACCCGAAAAAGACTGTTTATATTCTTACCTTCTGTCAACTGCACAAATCCACAGCACGGCGTGTGTATTGACACATCTGGAGACTTGGAGTTGCAGAGTGGAGGAAGAAAAAGAAGAGGAAGACCAGCAAAGCGGCAGGACACTGGAAAAACTTTAAACGGTGTGCTCGAAGTACTTAAAGAGACAGAAGGAGACCAAAAAAACAAAAAAACAAAAACGAAGAGAGAGTGAGATGGTCAAAGAAAGCTCAGGGAGTGAGAGGAAGAGAAGTTGGAGATTTAGTGGCTGTGGATATTCAAAGGATACTGTTCAGAGAGAAAGAGAGAGGGAGAGAGACTTACTGAATGGGTTGTCTGTTTTTGTGTCTCTCAGTCAGTTAAAGCAGTTCTGCGCTATGCTCAACAGGAGCCCTGCACTCCAGAGGCTCTTGCTTGTCTCTTCGTTTTCCTTGTCTTTCTTTGACATTTTTCCACTCTCCACCTGTCTTGTTTTCATTCCTCCCCACCTCTCCTCCCTGTTATATTTTCATCTCTGTTTTGAAGCCCCTTTTGCTAGCCTCTAAATATTGTACTCTTCAACCCCCACCTCCTCCTCATCGTCCTCTCACCCTCCCTCCCTTTGCCTTCTTTCCCTACTTCTCTCTCTCTCTCTCTCTCTCTCTCTCTCTCTCTCTCTCTCTCTCACTCTCTGCGATGAGGAAAAACAGCATCAACGGCTGAGCCACAGTTAACGGCACATGCAACAGGGTGCAGGCAGCACCTTCTGCTTCGCCACCTTCCTTCCTCTCATTCCTCCCAGAGGAAGGCTACAGAGAAGAAAAGAAGAGTACAGGGGTGCAGCCCGAGCAGGTGGAGATCTGTTGAGCAACTCCGTTTGATCATCACATCAGAAGAGTGAAAAAGTAAAGGAAACAGGGAGGAAGGAGTTGGACGTAGCAACTTGCACAACCTTTTGAAATAAAAAAAAGAAGAAAAAAGAGAGAGGAGAGACACAGAAGCCAAGCAAGTAGTTGAGAATGAAGTGACGATGCCACCTGTGGCTTTAGTTTGATTAAAGAACAGCCTCCTCGACTCAGCGTGGCTGCCCTACTTCCCACATCTCTTGACAGAATCTTTAACACCAATGGCTTCCAAGAAGAAGTGGGCAGAGCGGAGGGAGCTAAGAAGGGATCGGCCCTTCTCCACCCGGGATGATTCATCTGTTGCGTCCGGGACATCTGGGCCAGGACGTCCCACCACCAGGGGGCGTTTCTCAGAGTCATGGAAGAGGCTCAGCTCCAGAGGGGGGTCCACCAAGAGGGGGGCGCTCAACTCTCAGCAGCCACCGGTAAGATGTTTCGAGGACACACAGGCCCCCCTCTACTCGTTCCCCCAAAGATTAATCAATGGCCTGGGTGCTGGGAGGGAAATGGGACAGGAAAGGCTGCTGTCAAGGTACCTCGTAGCGTGGGTGGGTGTTAAGCATCTGTGAGGGATTAGGAGGTGAAAGGGGTAGGGGAATTTGGAAAATGCTGGTTAATTCGCTAATTTAGTTTGAAATATTGAATGATGTAGTATTGTCAACTTAGAGGCTGCTTTTGCCATGATGCTGCTGTTTTTAGCTTTATAGTCGTCTATCACTTGTTACCTTGGAAACTGCAGTCAGAACACCACTTTATAATTATATACTGAACATTTAACTACGCAAATGGATCATTTACAATTTAGGTTCAAAGCTTGTTCTCGCTTTCTAACTTCAGTAAATGCTACTGGAGTGCTACAACACATTATATCCCAAAGACTACTGGTGATTGTGGTGTCTGTGCTTGCTGTACGTAATGAGTAAAATGACCAAACGACCAGCACAGCTGTAGCTTGCAACAGTCACTCAACCTTGGAAATAACTTAACTGGAGTCTCAACCAAATGAAAATGAGACACATGTGCCAAGTTGGACATTGTCTGCATGGTAGCTATTGGTTTTCAGACTTTAAAATAATATGCACATCTGTATAGATGCTTGGGAAAACAGGTCAAATTCAATAATGGCTCAGCAAAGATGTTGCCACTATCATGAACTATAACATCCTTGTGGATTAACATGGTCAACAAACCAGCAAACTAACATTACTAGCATCATGTTTGTGGTATGTGGTATGTGGTAGTAGTTTGAGGACACTGTACATGCAAAACTTGTAAATGGTACGTTGAAGGGCAGAGTGGAGCAGCTGGTTAAAATGGTAAAAGAGGCACTGCTGTCTGTTTTGAAAACTGCTTGCACACATATACTCGGACTCTGTCTTTTGTTTCTTTTTGTGTTATTTCACTTGGCATATCATTATTTTTGCTCCTGGTTCAAGGTGTTGGGCATTGTTTTGCACCTTGTGTCACACTGGTCAGAAACCAGTGATGAAACCTCTCTGCAATATGGATCTGGTGGATGTGGGGTCCTGTCCGCTCTATTTTTGAAATGTAGAACTTCACTGATGTTTATGGATCAAGGTCAGAATAACTAAAGCTGTCTGCTCGCTGTTGGACTATTGCACAGCCAATCTGCGGGGTGATATTTGGCAGCAGTATCTAAGCTGGGAGATGTGTGGGAGACAGAGATATGCACGGATGGAGATCCGGGATCCATCTCTGTGGTTTTTCAGTTGTGCCCCAGTAACCAGTGTTGCTTTATAGTGCACTCATATTCTGAAATAAATATCTCAAAGGGATTGTTTCTTTCTAGCAATGTGACCTGCAAGACAGTGGGCTCCCAGACAAATTTGTGGATTTTAAAAAACAAATGTAATATGCAGCAGAACAATATGTTTTCTCTTGCCCGCGTTGTGTTTATGTCTGCGTGCACAAAAAGAGGCTAAGCTTGGTCCTCTGGGATTTATGTTGCTTAGATATATTGTACTATTGGAACACCAGTGCTTGTCTCAAATCATTAGACACTTTAGAATCATTAGTCATTTATAATGACCAGGTATGTGTGTGCTTGTTTGTGTGTGTTACTGGGGGAGATTTGAACCATTCATTGTGTGAGTAACCGACATTGTGTGAGTGAGTGACAACTTGAAAAAGGTAATCTGTAAGAGATGGTGAATTACCAAACTGGAATCTAATACAGCTGAATGAATGAGAGATGTACAGAAAAAGAGCTAAAGAGCTTTAAGAGAATTCACTAAATCACTTTAGAGCGTTTTTTTATATCCACAGTGGAAGTCTGTATGTTATTACAGGGGTACAGTAACTCTTCTCCCAGGGAGTCCTGGCCAAGACTGGCGGCAAAAAGTTACAAAAAAACAAACAAAAAACAAAAAGAATATGTATAAAGACAGGACGAAGGTTCCATATTAGACCACAAATCTCTGTACATACATTAAACATACTAAAACACAAACAAGACATTACACTTGACTAATACAGACGTATACAGACATCGTTTAAGGGCACTTAGTTAAAAACAGTTACACTGTTCTGTGAGAGTTGACTTTAACAGGTTTTTAAAAATATACAGCAGACTTCACTTCACAGCGTGTTGTGAGATGTTATACAGCCTCCTCCTCTCTGTAACCTCAGGTGAAGTTGTTAATTGACTGTCGCTGAAAGGATTTGGACAGTTCCTCTGTTAGCGTTAACGGATGCCTTTTCAGATAAGTGTGCATTGCAGTAGTACATTTGTTTATTTGTTGTTTTATTTAGGACTGACTAACATATACTTTATGTCAAGGTAGAATGGGCTTCATCTTAAGAGAAGTATTTCCACACAGCTGATGAACTGCTGCTAGTTTGCTGCCATTATCGGTTCCTCACCTGTCTGGAAGCGTCTGTGTTGTTATCGTCACGTGATCAGCGACTAGTCGACTTCCTACTTAAAGCACGACAAGAGTTGAGTACTCGATTAATCGACCAGTCAATACAACCCCTAGTGTCTTCTGATTGAGAGCATGTTTTTACATTTAAAGTTATTGGGCTTGGTAGTGATATAGCTTCATTTAAAAATGTGCTTACAGTTATACGTCAGTCTATGGAAAGATTTTTTCAACATGATTAAATCACAAACATGAAACATTATAGGTGTGTAGCTGAGATTAAAATGGAGGCAGATTTTGATGGGTGTGGTCCGAGTACCCACTGAATACTTATAGGTTAGAGCATCAGCATATTGTCAGGTGCTGATGTGATCCACCTTTTCTTTCACAGCTTTTTAAGATATTGATCTGTTTTAAATCAGTGATATTGATCTGTTTTAAATCAGTCTGAGTGTATTTATTTCATAGTGTTAGTTAATATTTCAAAGATTAATGTAAGGTATTGTCTTCTTTTCAGACCTTCCATTCTTTCTATGTATAAAGCTTTGAGAGTGTTTGATTGAGTGTGTGTGTGTCAGTTCATGTTTTTCTTCATTGCCATGCGAATGCCCTGCAGTTGATCAAGCCATCTGTGGATCACAGAGACCTTCTGCTCAGTACAGCTAGACAAATCCACTGTCCTTATTAAATGGACAAAGGAAATGTTTTTCTGGTTTACATTGCTTGTGTCTGTTTCTGTGTGTTTTGTGTGCTTGAATCTGTGTGTGTTTAAACATGTGAACCAGTATGAGGACTGAGGGTATTCGTAATGGGCTAGTAGTGTCAACGCCTTGCAGCTCACACCATCATCCCGATGTAATGAGTCTCATCTCATGTCACAGTGGGACCACAATGGTCTTGAAGACAGATTTTCCCCCCCTTGTGATCGCCCCTGGCACTGAAGCATGACATCAAAGCTTCCATAGCCATTTGTCTTGTTCCCTCATAGGCCTTTAGTTGCTCTGATCAGGCACATAGCGACTCACTATGTGATACCCTGAATTGCTTTCATGTTAGGAAAAAGAAATAACTAATTAAAAGTTATACCAAACATGAAATAGCCTTTGACCGCAGCAGGAAGCTGTCAGTCTCATTCACTTGAAAATACAAGGCAAAGCAGGCTTATCACACTAATTATCTTCAAAACAGTTACATTTAAAAATACTTTTAATCGGATTATTTCACTCCTGAAACTACACCTAATAATAAAATACCTAATAATTATGTTTGTTCTGTGTAGTAAGGATTATTTCCAGAATATTTTATTGTATTTTAGATATGCAGTCACATGTTCACGTATTACAAGTTCTTCATTCTCTGCCAAAATATGTTTCTAGTAATTAACAGCTCTGCCTTATTAATGTGAATGCGACTGTTTTCTAAGTTTTTAATGTTCTCCTGAGTTCAACAGTGGCTTCTGCTTTGGATTGTTTTCTTTCTAGGTGATCCACTTCTATTGCTTTAATGATTTTTTTGGTTGAGTCCTGTAAAGGTATGGACACACCAAACTAATATCAAAGAGCTATGGGCAATGGCAGCCTACTATCAGGCCCAACAATGTGCACTTGAACACAGCTCAAAAACTACGTCCAACAGCCAGTTGGCACATATGATCTGTGCCAATGTAAAATTAAATAAGTATTGCAAGAGCTACTACTAGCTGGGAAGCTAGGAGCTACAGACTATTGTAGAGTGTTGGAATCTCCTGAATCATGCTGATCAGTTGGTCTATAGTTTATTCTAGTGATGGGAAACTTGATTTGATTTACTGACTCAATTTCATATGAGCTACTCACCAAAGAGAATCTCATTTTTGAGCAATTTGAGTCACTGAGTCAGTCACCCAGTGTGTGTGGAAATCCACATAGAAACCACCGAAAAATATGTGATGGTACTAGAGACGATAGAGTCAGTAAAATGGCTCATATCTTGAACGATTCATTCAGGACTTTCACATGTCATTGTGAAAATATCTGTGTATCTGGATGTTCAGAGTACCGTAATTTCCGGACTATAAGCCGCTACTTTTGTCACTTGCTTTGGACCCTGCGGCTTATACAGCGGTGCGGCTTATTTATGGATTTTTACAGCTAACGGTCACCAGGGGGCGCACTATCACGCGCAAGAGCGAGCCAGGTCAGGTCGAGCCAGGTAACGAGAGAAGAAGAAACCAAGTGAGCCCAAATACAGTACGAGAGCTGCTTTTAAGTCAATGGAGATCGATTTGGCTGACTTTTCTGGTATAGTAGGCTGGTTACTTTGATACAGTAAACGTCCGTGTAACTGCACCTTTACTGTCGTGTTGGCTGTTTTCAAAAAAGATGCTGGTTATTTTGTTGAGCAGTCGGGTTACTGCACTTTTGCTGCCGTGTTACAGGCAAGTACTTTTAAAAACGAATTAAATTTAGCCATTTAACGTTGTTGCCTTGTCAAGCGTTGTAAGCTTTGTTTTTGTTATACTGTACTACTACGGTACTATGACTGCAGGAAGTGCACTAGGAGAGCACCGATTGTTTGATTGATTGTTTTAATTGTTTGTTTGATTGATTGATTGTTTGATTGATTGATTGTTTGACTGACTGAAATATTTATTGTGTTTCTCAAATGTAAATAAATGGGACGCTTTGCGTTTCCAAAAAGTCATTTCTGTCCCGTCAATCCCCCCTCGAAGAAACCCTTACGGTAATTAGGCATTAAAACACCAGCGGCTTATAGTCGGGTGCGGCTTATATATGGATCAATCTGTATTTTCCCCCAAAATTTAGCTTGTGCGGCTTATATTCAGGTGCGCCTTGTAGTCCGGAAATTACGGTAAATAAAAATGTAGAATGAGAAAGGCCTTTTGTCACCTCTGTTTTGCTTTTTGTGCACTGGTTCTCTCAAGTTGTACAGTCAGAGTTAACTCTCTGACCACCTTATTCTGCTGCCTCTTCTGAATTGTTTGACAAACCAGCGATCAAGTTCAGGAACTACAAAAAACTAGGGCCATGTGTATCAAGGACAGAAGTTTGCATTTAAAGTTCCTCTGTATATTGGAATTCATGGCTATAACCTTGCTTTACTGTAACTGTAGTGTAGTGTGGTTTCATCTTCCCTTGGCTCCAAATTTGTAGGTTTTGATAGAACTCATCCAGAAATAACAAAGGCCTCGTTAACCTGCAGTCTTTAATCTGTGCATTGTCATTTGCAGCTTTAACCCTTGCTGTCTTGTCCTCTGCTGTGTATTACTCTCCCTCTGAAGTCATTCATTCTACTTCCAGGTTTTATTGATTGAGTTGTATCTGGTAGTTGGTTGATCTCTTTCTTGCTGTTTCTCACCTATTTTCTCTGCTACTCATCTTCCTACATTTCATCTTGTATCCAGTGGAGGAGGATATATGATATGTTGTTGGTTTGATGACTGGAGTGCAACCAAATAATGCTTAAACTTTTCTCATTCATCTTTGACATTTTGCACTTGGTCTACCTTCAGTTGCATGCAGGTAAACATTATGTCTGGAAAGAAAAAGAGGAAGATCCCTGTCTGACATCGTTGGTCCAAGTGTGCGGCTTTAAACTATAAACCAATCCCGATTTCTGACGACTGCCCACTGTCTGTGCAGGTGCGAGTGATACCAAGTGACGCACTAGATATACAAACGATATGGCGGCAAGGAGAACTTCTCACTTTTGGAGCAACAAAGAGACAGAATTTCCATTAAACAAATGAAGAACTAAAGAACTAAACATAATGACGTGTTTAGATGGCAGAAAACACTGGAAAAGCTATGTGACGCTGGTTTTCCACGCGCAATCTGTTGTAAACAAAAGACGTGAAAGAAGTAACACACGCATGCGCAGATAAGATGCAGTGATCAGAAAACAGGTTACTGGTTTTTATCATGTATACGGGATATGGGTTTCTCTGTGTTCCATGTAAACACCATATCCCGGATATGCTCAAAGTCGGGATAAGCCTCAAAATCAGGAGAAGACCATGTAAACGCAGTCACTGTCTCAAGGGACATCTGGTTTTATTTAGTAGCTTTTTTAAAATTTGGGAAATAACCTTTTGAACCTCAAGTAAATAAGTTCTCTCAGCTTCACTACATGAAGGTGAACAGGATCAGTTTTCTTAAAAATCAATTTGTTCTTTTTGAATCTTATGCTCCTCAGGGAAACAAAACTGAGAATGTGTGAATACTTGCGTTGGATTCTCATTATAATGAACCCAAGTGTGATATTACTTCATGAGGCAGAGGTCGCAAAGAATCAAAGAGTTTTGTCAGTTCCTATGGAAACGGAGCAAGGTTCAGCATTGTGCTTTTTGGAGAAATGCTTTTTGAGCGAAGATCAGTGGCTCGCACAGTTAAAAGTGTTTTCCGTCAGTTACAGTAGAAAAGGTTGGTGTTTGTTCTTTTGCTGCTCAGTTGAAAAAAGGAGGCAAATGATTAATTTTCGACTAATTTTGGTTCTGAAAAACATTAGCACAGAACAAGTGTTTGTTTTAATGTCTCTATTGTTATAGATAAAAATAGGCATTGAACATTGTAGCACTTATGTATCCGACAACATACCAACTAACAACAATATATGCAACAAATTTAAGATCAAGTACAACAAAACACAGCTGAAGGGTTAGTTTATCAGAGCTACAGTTAAAGATGAAAATATCTCTCCTACCACAAGCCTGAATTTAGGCCCTTTCATTTACCCCCAGTATCAGCACATGCACTTAGCTGTAAGCAGTTCACATACAACTACTGTAAAAGGGTAGAAATTCTGATATAGACCACCATTGTTGGGTAGGAGAGTCGTGGCAAGAGCCCACATTCCTGGGGAATTCACAGTCCTATCACACAAGTGCTGGACTAAGGTTTCTAAGTTTATGATTCAATGACGAGTGAAGTCAGTCAGCTCCTGGTAGTAGTTTCACAGTCACAGGTCTAACTCTGTCTAACTGTATGCACTATTTTCTTTTCTTTCTTTCTTTTTTGAGCAGCAATATGATTTTCTGTAGATTTTGAGTTTGCGGATAGAAGATCGATGAGACAATATGATATGTTCCCATTTTAGTGTTGTAGGCCAGCTACAGACTATATTGATAGATAAGGTGTCTCAAGTAGCTTCAGAGAAATGAATCAACCACCAGGGTAAATTGTTAGTGGGGCTGTAGCTCCGAAGTTGTGGAAGAATAAAGTGTGAGAGGATTTTCTGTTTCAAATTCTTTCTCTTGCTCTTAATATTCAACAAGTCAGTAAATTAATAAAACTGTGTAGTTCATATAACTTAACTGTTAATTTCTGTAATGCTTGTGCGGTGCTCGTACCGCCCCCTTGCGGCTCTTCCTCTTTCACAAGATTTACTAAGATTTAAAAAAAAATAAAAAAAATAAATACTGAGCATGCATTCACTACTCCAACATTAAATTGTGTGTGATCTCACTTTTATTTGATAGGCTAACAATAGCTTCTTTACTTACATACGTGGGAAATGTGGCTAGCCACTGCAAGGTAGTGTTAAAACCAAGTGTGAAAGAGGGTGGATAGTACAGATGGTCTGGTAATGGTATTTGTTTGGATCCTACTAATACTATTATTGTCTCAGTAAAACTTTCTGTTGTTTCTTTTTAAGCTTGCCAGTCTCTTGACAACTTTCTTTTTTTCTGAACTTGTTATCCTTCCATTTTCACTGCTAACCCCAAGCCTGCTACCAGAACCTTTTCACTGTGGTAAAATTGTTGATAATGAAAATACTATTCATGTTCAGCATAGCATCAAAAACCTTGGACAATGTCACCAGAGTAATCTATTGTAACTGTAGGTTACAACTATCCTAATTATAAAAGCACAATTTTTTCTGTTCAAGACATCATTTTAGAGGCATCCTTCATAGTAGTACAGAGTCAACAGCGTATGTGGAAAGGGCCTGTGGCCTATTTGTAAATCATTTGTCTATTGTGATGTGTCACATGCTAATTAAAGAAGAATTAAGTAGCAAAGGGAAGAGGGAAATAAGAGAGCCATCTGGAGAAAGGCCAGTGGGTGGCAGCCGGACAGAGACAGATGTGGGGAAATGTGAGCACATCAGTCCCTACAGTGCTGTGTAACCACAGCAGTGAATAAACTGGAAGTTTAATACCTGCAACAAAACAAAGAATGTGAATAAGTAATAATTTGTTTTTTTTTGTTTGTTTTGTTTCATTTGAGAGTTGCTTTAATTGTCTTATACATCTCAGTAACTGATCTGTCTCCATCAGAATCATACCACACTTGAGACCTTTACTTCACTGTGTGTTAGCACGGCAGTGGGGCTGAGTCACAATAAATCCGAGGCTGGGCCAACAGCCTGCCGGCACAGCTAAGTCCTCAACATATTTAATCTGCTTAAAACACATTTCAGTGGCAGACTGGAAGTACAAATAAGCTAGGTATTTGATGGCAGTGATGGTGTGTGTGTGCATGTGTGTGTGAGGAGGGTGTTGACTGACATCCGTAGCAACAGTAGCTTGGAAACAGCCTGAAGTATCATGTAGAGTTTGTTTAAGCACTGAACACGGTGGGAGGTGTTAGATAGTGGGAGAATGTTCTAAGGAGACAAAGCATCTTTTGGGAGGATGAAAGCAGCTATTTGTATGCAACTGTGTATATATGAGGCAGAGATGGAGAGCCAGTGTGTGATACAGATGGAGCTTTAAGTGTGAGAGGATTGAGCAGGCATGGCAGTCAAAGGATGTTAGGTGTTACAAATGAAAGAGTTCTTTTTACCTTTTATTTTCTTGTGGAAAACATTCAGACCTTTCTCTTGAGTAATGCTATCAATAATGCCACTGGTTTACATCTTTGTGAACAGGGACTCCAGATAAATCTAAGGAGTAATGGGACAAATGATAGAAGTCAGAAGAAACAACACAATTCTTTTACACAAAGCAAAATTCTTTTTTGTTTTGTACACTTTCTCTAGTTTTTGATTTATGCTGAGATACAGGATCTGTTGAGAACTTATTGAAATGAAACCATGGGAGAAGTTTAAAAGGAAAAATCACCATTTGACAGAGCTGTAAGCAACTCGTGCAATAGAAACCATTCAATATGTGAGCCTTCATTTTTTTTAAGACGTCAAAAGCTAAAAAGTTTGGAAATCACTGATTTAAACCTGTGATTCAAAAATGTGATCTCTTCTTCAAAGTATACTAGCGACTAAATCTGACAAGGGTATCTAGTGGGAGAAAAAGTTAAACATTTCTGTTCTTCTCAAAAGATTTCACCATCTTTTTAAAGTCCCATTTAGAGGGGGAACTACACATCTGTGAACAAACACAGCTGAAGGGCATACTAACCATGTAGCAGCCATGCAGCATACACACTTAACGTGAAGAAGCTCAGACAGCTGGTCATAACAACCATTTCTGCCCAAGTAACACACAATTCTAACACCAAGCAACTAAATAGGCCACCTATATCTTAAAGACAATAATTATGGTATTTTTTTTTTTTTTTTTAGTAGAGGATTTGGGGCATGCTGCTGAATTATCCCAAAGCAATATTATCTCAAAAAGACGGAGATTAAATGTTAAAGTTCCACCTTCAGCACTTTTCAGTAACATCAAAGGTTAATAATAAATGCTGTAGTTGCTGAGATATACTCTTTGTGCATGTAAGAGCCTGATAACATGGCCTAGAGTACTTACGTAAATGCACTTAGTTACTTCCTCCCCATCTTTCGCCCTCTCTCTCACATACATTGTAAGGTGTAGCACAACCCTTCTCTTGTTGAAGCCTAACTAAAAAGATCTTCTCCCTAGATACCATTCAGAGCCATGATGTGGATGGTGAACTTTTCGGGCTGGGGAATTGAAAGGGCAAAATGAACTCTAGCAATGAATAGGAAAAGAGAGGGAAAGGGAAAGCAGAAGGACAGGCTTTGATAAGGTCACATGGCTTACTTTTGTTGCTGTGGCAATGATGCCCCAACTTACCTTGCTGAGGAAATGAAGCTGCCTAACGAATGGCGTTTTCTGACCTTAAAACCACTCATCATTGTTGCTACAGTTTGACTCGACTTGACTCTTTTCGTTACAACCCACTAAATTCTTCGGAACTATTAGTGAGCTTTTCTCCGCTGTCTGCCTTTGTCTAGTTAAAATGCTAAAAATAGGGAAAAAAATAGCTGTATTGTAGATGAAATACCACATAATGAAAATGTCATGCAGACAAGAGCATGATGTCAAGAAATATCTACATTTACAAGACACCGGTGTTCTAGATTTAATTGGGCTTTTGTTTATCTTCTTTATATCAGATAGATAATCTGCTCATCCTTTCATCCCCTCTCTTCTCTCCATTGTTTTTTATGAGATGGTACTATGACAGCTCTATAATCGTTTCTGCAAAGCTTTTGGATTATTTGTGGAAATAAACTGTAAAAGAACACCATGAGATACTAATGAATTATACTAAGAAGATCTTTTTTATTTATTTATTTTTCAGCGATTGAAGTTTGCCATTGTCCTTAGTTCACTTTACACATTATGCTCTTTGCCTTCCAGGCCAGTGCACTAATACTGAGTGGCAGCGATACAGAGGTGAAATCACTTGTACAAGCACGTTTTCAAGTGAAAGAAATGTGAAGTGAAATCTGGTCTACCTGGAGTGCAGGATTAAAGACTTGCTTCTTCCAGGGTTCCTTATCTACTCCACAGCAGTGACACGCGTACGGCACACATATAGAGCAACATGAGCATTGAAAGGAAACTAAATTAAAAACGGACATATTGCCTAAAACATCTAAAAACTGCAATAACCAAAAGGAAAGCCATGTTCTGAGAGTCTCTGATTACTTAAATAATAAATGAGAGACACTTGTGTTCATCACTATAAGAAAAGGATGTAAAATATTTATACACAAGGAACGGTTGCCAAAGCAATATATAGCCTCTTACAAAAAAGCATGATTTGTGTTTCTCCCTTATGGATTTGTCAGATTACTGGCATGGGTCCTGATCAAAGCTTTTTTAAACCCTCCTCTAAGCAGCCCCGCTCCAAATTCCTTCCGCTAATTTATCCTCACTGAGACAGAGGAGGAAAGGAACAGAAGTGGAAGGAGATGGACATAGAAATGTTTCAGAGATGCTCAGTCATGCCTCAAACAAAACAGCTTCCATTAGGCAGCTCACATTCAATTACTTGAGGCTGAAAAAATTATTTTTGTATTTTTTTTTTCTTTTCATTTACATTTCTCCTCACAGGGTCTGGGGCTATGTATTGATTTCATGAACAAGACTGGACCATGAGATCTCTACAGCTCTAGAGAACTCTACATTTTAATATTGATCATCGGTATTCAGGGTTTCTCCCAGGAATTACTTGGAGTGGAGATGGGTAGCGCTCGCCCTGTTGTGAATACATTAGCAAAAACAAAAGTATGTGATAAAAGTTCAGTTGGCAAATACAAGCTAACTTGAACTCAATGCAAACACTGTGAGTGTATCTGGGGACTATCAAACTAAGTTGAGCCTGGCCTCAGCACAGATTTAAAGTCATTCCCCAACATTTCAAAGCATTGCTCAGTTTAGCTGCAGCCTATTAAATGTGATCTGATAGTCAATGTCCCCTGATGAGCTGACACATCTTGTTATCAACGAAGCTGAAACCTAATATTATATTGCATAGATGCTTACCCCATAGTCTGGTGTGAGGAATTCTAATATTGTCATGGTTGGTTGATATTTCATCATCAACTTTATTTCCAGACTCATGGTCCAATAGCACACAAACAACAGGACAGTTAAAAAAGGCAATGATACCAGTATTTCCACATGGATGACTGGTATCGCACAGTACTAAAACCAGGGTTAGACAGCAACATAATGATAAGGTTACATGAACTATTCAATCTGCAAACAAATTTATACATTAGGTTTCTCAACAATGCATGGAATGTGTTGACTCCTACCCTACAAAATAATTCACTTGCACTGCTCCACCTGGGTTTTTTAAGCAGTATACGCAAACCATCATTATAAGCAATCTTGAGCTTCTGGATACTAGACTTTTTAAATTTAGTCCATAAATGAGCAGTATATAGAGGAGTACATTTATATCTGGTGGAGTGCAAATTAAGCAGAAAGGATTCAGGTGTCACTCATCTACTTTGTGTTTACTTCTAATGATCCACAAACCTGTTGCCCATCCAGAATTGGGAAATCCTTTAATGCGAAGCTCAGCCTCTTTTATGTTAATGTCGATATTTTTTTTTATCTATGTTAATTTAAACGAATAGAGATGTGTTGATCTGAAACCTGTGTTGCACCCTCACTTTGAACTGTGGCTTTGAAGCTCTTCTGTCTGATGCCATCAGCTCCGAGCTTTGAGGCTGAGCGAATCCTCATATGTATTTCCTGGTGTAGCGGGGTGGCAATAACAATTGCCATAAAAGCCATTACCAGGGGCCCCGGGGCCACCGGGCTGTGGGTCTAGCTTTATTACTCAATCCCGCAAGACGGTAATTACACTATGACTACGTTGCTACGGCAACGTGGAGGTTCTCAACGGCTAATGCAGAGTTTATGTCAGGGGAGTGTAGCATTTTGTTTTCACACTCTGCCGAGGCTCATTTCAGAGACAGAGGGACAAAATGGAAGGGGTTGACCCATTAGTTGTACTGTCCACCGTTTCACCTCACTGGTTCCATCCACACAGCTGAGCACCTGATTTTTAGGACAAGCTGCAAACACTTGAACCACAAGCTACATTAAACACACAAGCTTTCTGAACAAACTAGCCTAAGCTAAACTACTCCTAACTCCCAAACACCCAGAGGGATACTATTTCATCAAATGCATTAGTTCATTTTAGCTGGTTTGTGGAAAGTTAAGTAAAGGGGGTCTTTTCATAAAGGTTTTACGCGTGTTCATTCTGTGAAAATGTCATTAAAGGTTTTGCAGCTTGGTCGTAGATTGAATTCGTTATTAGTCAATAGTTAGTGCTGGAGAAGGTCTTGGGCTGAAGGCGGCAGTCTACTCTGCAGTATGGGGGTAAAAATGAGTGACTGTTCATTATACTGGCTTGTGACACTGAGCCGTGGCTGCATTGCTCTGTTGAATCAGAAGATTAGATCGCCAAGCACTAAAGCTAATCTAGCATTTATAGATTTCTTTGTGTGTGTATGCTCTATCTCTCCTTTGAGCACTGGGCTGACAGGGTCTTGTGGGTTTCAGGTATTACCAAGGGGGCACTACACTGATCTGCTGTCTCTCTCTCTCTCTCTGAGCGAATAAGAATGAGAGAGAGAGTCACACAGAAGAGAGAGAGGCTGCGCTACATTATCTTTTTGTATGAAACAATGGTATGCAGACACATTCTTGTGTGAAGGTGACCACTATTTTCTTCCACTACATGTTGGATGTTTATTTTCTGTACTTGATATGAAACTCCAATTATCTTAACAACAATGAAAACTGAGCAGCTTTTTTTTGTTTTTAGTAAATATAAAATGTTATTGATTAGATAAACAACAACAAACAAAAAACTAATGATCAAATCTCTGGCTTATGTTTTCTGCACCATCTCCACAATTTGTATTGTCTCCTGTGAATCCTGAATCACAGAGCTGATACTGACACAGTAGATGCTGGTATTCTGATAAAGTAGTCCAGCAGTGGGTCTGCATATTTGACAGCTTTCTGATGGTTATCTTTCCTCCTGGTGTCAAGTTCCTCACCACTGGCAATAATAACTGCGCCATAAGCCAGATAATCGGGTAATAGTGTGCAGCAGTTTTTGGGGTAATCTTATTATTTCCCTGAGGCACATACACACATTGCTTTGCCATCCACTGTAGTACAGTTAACATTTCCTAAGTCCTGCATCTTCACTCACCCCTTATCTTCAGTGTTAGCACTGTAAAGTCACTATTCTTTTGTCTGATCGATTCAAGCTTCTGGCCACTGTATTTAAATGTAGGCCACGTTATGAGGGGGAAGTGTTCACTTGCAACCAACAAAAATGCTCTGAAAAGACTTAATGTTTGAAACTGTGGCTCAAATTTGTTGTCAAGGTTTCAAAATATCAGATTCGATGCATTGTCTTAGCCCGTCTCAAAGGAATGACAAAGATGTAGACATCACAAGTGACTCAGTTTAAATAAAGTAAATTTACTCTGTTAACTTAAATCATATAGTCAGAAAATCATGTTTGCAGTATGTGTTTGAGTGAATGCTAGAATAAGAAAACAAAAGGTAAACCAAAGCTCAAACAAATCTAAACAAACCAAAGTACAGAATGAACCATACCTAATACCAACAAATGAGGAAGTAGGACATGAGGCTTGGAACTATACTGGACTATATTGCTCTCACTGTTTTTCTCAATATAATGACAATAGCGTTCTCCTTGATCTCGATTTAAGCAGCCCCAGTATGTAATGTTGCTAAACACAAATAAAACACAAATCCAATATCATTCTCAGCTGAATGTTTGCTGACAGATTCATATGGAAAACTTTATAAGCCATTCACTCCAGCCACTTTAATGCAGACACATTATGCAAAAGCGCAAAACATACATAGAATGTCTGCACCATAATGCTTATCTTAATGGGGTCCTTTCCTTTCTCTCTCTGCCATGCCATTATAATTTTTCTCACTCCATTCCCTCATCTTCACTCTTTGCCTTCACACTCTTCTCTCTAATTCTTCTGTCTCAGCCTGTATCAGACTGCACAGTTGTTCCCCTGTCACACTTGTCTGTTTCATCGAACACAAGAAAAACTCTTCACTAATAGTACTTTTCATAAAGCCTGAAGGCTTAAATGCTAGATCTCCAACAGTTTCTCGTCTCACTGATAGATTGTGGGTTTTTGCACAAATCGTTTTCACATTGATCCATGCTGAACCTATTAGAATGATTTTAGTCAAAATTTATTAAGTTTATGCTGCCTTCAGCTGGAACTTGTGAGCTTGTGGTTACAACATGGGAATCTTTGTACACACAGTGCTTTGTGTTTAAGTGGTAAAAGCAGCAGTAAGTCTCTGCTAGGCAACTATTGGCATCTGGAGACTGCAGAGGCAAACAGTTTAAACTAATAACTAGGTAACTTAATTTAGAAAATGCCAGGGCATAATCAAATGATGAGGCCAATGGGAATATCATAATTGTCCTTGGACATGCTATATTATAAAAAACTGCGTGTGACTAAATTAAAATACATTAAGTTACCATCTACTTGTGAGATTTCTGAAAACTAGCAAACATGTGATAACCATAGACTGTATATAAAAGTCACCACTTCTGAACTTGGACCAATTTAGATTAACGAGGCTGTGAATACCACAAGAGGGCACTGCTCATTAGAAGCCTGCTAATATTGATGGTAAACACAAGGCAGGATAAGATAACATAAGATAAAACTTAATGGATCCCCATGGAATAAAGTCGTTTCATTACAGTAGCTCAAAAGGATAAGAAACAAGTTATTTATTAATAAATAAAAAAAATATGCACCCAAACGTACTGTGCTCAGCAATATATTATGCAGAGACACATCAAAGACACATTGTGTCGCAGACTACCAAGAAATGCTGCTAAAGGTGTAGATTAACTCCTTTTGTGTACTGATGTTAGTGGTGTTTTCATGTACTTGAATAAACTAATAGACTGTAAAATCACTGCATTGTTGTTCATAGTGTAATACAGACGTCCAGTCTGTATTACACTACAGCTGTGGAGGACTCCAAAATAGCATCACATAATGTGGCAACTATATTTAATAAGCATCACAAATTGAGACATGGAGGTTCTAGTTCACAGATTTCCTTCAAAAACAATATAAATAATAATTTATTGCTGGTGCACCCTCAGCGCTTAAAGGCTAACCACTGCACTATGGACATTATCATTCATAGCAAATTGTCAGCAGATGTTTATTTGAATCTATGCATACGGTTCACAGACTCGTTGGCATATTGCCTTACTACAAAATTATTCCTTCTCCAAAGACCACCAGTAGTTATTGTACATTATTTATTGCCAATTACAGGAACGGGGTTCCCATAATTGCACCATGCTGTGTGCTGTTTATGTCCTTCTCATTTCTGGGGCAGTTTGAAGATGCTTTTTACACTCGAATGTAACTCCTGATCCACCCATACAAACGAACACTTCCATGGAATTTACATACACCTACACGCAGGCCAAATATGCTGTGCACTTCACTGTAATTGCCTTATTTGTTGCAAACTTGATTTTAACCTTCACACATCTAAAACGATTGTGATCCCAAAGGGAATTACTTCGATTTACTCCTCTTTAACGTATGATATGTTTTAAAAACAGATCAAGGCTTCAGGGCAAATGCTGTCACTTTTTCCCTCATAGTTCATGTATTAGTGCTTAAGCTGATCACTTAATGAAAGCTGTATTAGATTTGTTAGTCTGTCATTTAGTGTGTATGACAAAACAAGACACAACCATAAATCTAATGATGCTTGTCCTTGTACAGTGGGTACAGAAAGTATTCAGACCCCCTTCAATTTTCACGCTTTGTTATATTGCAGCCATTTGCTAAAATCATTTAAATAATTTTTTCTCCTCATCAATGTACACACAGTACCCCATGTTGACAGAAAAACATAGAAAGTTCAAGAAATGAGTGCGAGACACATAACAAACCATATAGAGTTTGCCAGAAGAAGAAATAAGATTTTCTGGTCTGATGATTGATTGATTGATTGATTGATTGATTGATTGATTGATTGATGGATGAGCCCAATACAATCCCAACAGTGAAGCATGGTGGTGACAGCATCATGCTCTGGGGGTGTTTTTCAGCTGCAGGGACAGGACAACTTGTTGCATCTGAAGGAAATGTGAATGCAGCCAAGAACACAGATATCCTGGACGAAAACCTTTTCCAGACTGCTCAGGACCTCAGACTAGGCCGAAGGTTCACCTTTAGTCAAGACAATGGCCCTAGGACACAGCTAAAATAATAGAAGAGTGGCTCTGGAACAACTCAGTGACAGTCCTTGAATGGCCCAGCCAGGGCTCTGACTTAAACCCAACTGAGCATCGCTGGAGAGACCTGAAAATGGCTGTCCACCAACATTCACCATCTACCCTGACAGACCTGGAGAGGATCTGGAAAAAGGAATGGCAGAGGATCCCCAAATCCAGATGTGAAAAACTTGTTGCATCATTCCCAAGAACACCCGTGGGTGTAATAGCTCAAAAGGGTGCTTCACGTCTACTCAGTACTGAGCAAAGGTTCTGATAACTTGTGACCATGTTATATTTCAGTTTTTGTACTTTAATAAATTTGTAAAAATGTCTGCAGTTCTGTGTACATTCATGAGGAAAAAAAACAAATGATTTTAGCAAATTTTGGCTGCAATATGAACAATTTAATTGGGTCTGAATACTTTCCGTACCCACTGGATGTAGCTGGATATATTTGTGCGTTTATTACTTTCTATTATGGGGCAATGCCAAATGCCACATAAATAATTTCTGCTGCAAAGAAAAGACGACTGACTCTTGCTGTTTCTTTTTTACTCCCTCACAGCATGACATAATATGTGCTAAACTAAAAGGCTGACTTTATGTGGAAGGAAGTTTTGTTATTTCTCTTCACAGCTTCAAACTTTCAAAATTTAACTTTTAATCTAATCTTTTCCTATACTTCTCTGTCTCTTCACTCTCTTATGGTGTTTGGCAACCCCGTCATATTGAATCTCTGTCACATCTACTGTATCTGTCCAAAGCACATTTACTCCCATATAAATGGTGCTTTTCACCTCTTCTGCTCCTCTTACCTTTCACCCCTGTCCTATTAGTGTCACTTTTGTGTCTCTTACCGGACACATTTTACTCTTGGTGTTGGCTCCCCAGCGAAGATGATAGACATTAATACAAAGCTAAAGATAACACTATTATTTTGCAAGGAATGTAAAGACTGCTAGTTTGAGATGGGTGAAATGATGCCAGTAATGCCACAGTGAAAGGGTTTCAATGAGCTCCTGGTAAGATGTACTCTAATGAGCCAAAACATTGTGTCCACCCCTGTCTCACATGCTGCCAGTCCTTTGCATGCCATGAAAACAGTTCTGCCCTGCTGAGACATGTTCTCTGCAAACTTCTGAAAACATTAGCAGCAGATCCTTGAAGTGTGGAATGGAGGTAGCCACTGTGACGTCATCCACTGGTATGTGGACAACCATTTTGAAGTGTGCTATCAGATGTCAGCATATTAGCATATTAGCCGTCAGCGTCTTTGTTTTTTGGAAGCAGAAGTAACCATCAGCAAGGAGAGTAGGGTGGATCAAATAGAGAACCAAAGGACACTATGCAAAAGCCCCGTAGAGAAATGTCAGTTCCCATGTAGCAATGCACATAAAACATATTGTACTTTATAGTCTATGCTTTCAAAATATGCCATGCTCACCATGTTAGGTAAGTTAATATATTGTAATTTAGTGGTATAGAGGTTTAGTTTTATGAGTAAACTGCTGATATCCCCTACTTTAAGTTATCTGATTGTTATCTGGTAATTGTTGGTCTCTAGATGCCGGCAGCTGTGTAGCAGTAGTCTTGTCACAACAGTTGGTGTTAACATTTGAATGCCAGTTTTGTTTACCTGACCACAAGTTCACAAATTTTATTTGAATGACAGCATATTAAGTGGACCGTGACTGAAAATCATCATCTCAAATGTCATGACATAATTTGCATAATCTGTGGAGTATAACATTTTAACTGCTAGAGTAAAGGGAATTTTAAGATTGTTGTAACATTTTAAGAATGAAAGGCTGTAATTGAACCAATGTGGAGGCTTGACAGACATACTCCTCAGATTAGGATGTATGCCAAAGTAAATTTGATGTGGCAGCTAAAGTGTGTGGTGTTCAGAGGCTGGTGGGTCTGAATATTAAACTCAATCTTTATGACCTGAAACAACATTTTGATTAGCTGTGAAAAAGTCTAGTATAAGTGGTTGCTGCGTGAACAATCCCTGTCGTCCCTGTTTTTTTTAATTAGTACCATCTTCCCTGGTTTAACCGATAACAGTGCTGTTTGTCAACAGCCGTTTGCACATGCTGATAACATTTAGCAGTGCTGCTTGGGGCTAAACGTGAGAGAAGACGCTAATTTTAGAGATGTGAAGACAAATATGTGACAACTTTTTCTAATTTTAGTTTAGAAGGATAAAGGCCTTTTAGGAAGTGTTAAACTGCTGTAGGGCATTAAGAGAAATTTGACAACACAGACAACTGGTAGTGAGTGAAGGTGAGCAGTGGAAAATACTTGAGAAAATAAGACGTTTTGAGAACCATATTATGTACGCGTGAGTGTGTTCCTATGCGTGCACGTGGCTCCATCCCACAGGCTAATAATCATTGCTTTTCTCCAGATGGAGGAGTGTACCCGACTCAGCAGAAGTCTTCCTGCCTCTTCGGGGCACGGGCAGTAGGGGGTGGTAGCTTGTGTGTTCGTGCGCGTGAGTGTGTGCATATGTGTGTTTGTGGGACGTGTGGGAAATATTGAACTGTCACTTACCGAGAATCCTCCGGGGCTTTAGCATCACACAGAGAAGGGGGAGAGGAAGCCAAATTAGATTGAGACTTTTGGTACCATCAATCTGCACCGGACAACTGTGTTAACACACACCTTCAGTCACTCGTTGCCCTGAAAAACTGACAGTGTCATTGTCTGCGTGTGTCTGTTTGGTCGACACAATTATCCCGAAGGTTTTATTTTTATCATGATTGATGAAAAGAAAGCTGAACAACTAATCATGGCCTATAGTTCTACCTTGGTACAGAAAGAATGACTGTTGCTCCAACAAAAAACTTTGCTTACATAAATGTAATTACATTTAACCAATTAACTGTTATGAGTCACTGCAAATGGGAATTAAATCAGCACGATCCTCTTTATCAACTGAATCACAGCTGTCAGGGATTCAAATGGCTGCTTTCCTGTTCTGTGAGTTCAAACAAATAAACATGTTGTACCAATCTTACTACTGAAGCAGTAGATCCTCATATGCAGAGCTCCCAGCTCCCTGTGCAGGCCTGCTGTCTTGTTGCTCGTGTCAGGTGGTTCAAGTTCAATACGTTATATTAAAAATATTGCCAGGATTCTCATTACAGTGTTGCTAAATTTAAGAAGAAAATTTCACTGCGATGTCTCATTCACGCTAACAGATACCCACTGATCTTCACAAGACTTCACTGAACAACATCGGCACAGAGGATGCACATTTTCAATGAGGGAGCAGCTTCTCTGCAGCTCCTGGCTTTGCTTGAATGACAGGTGGAAATGGGCTTCTTTCTCACACCTGTCACAGCCAGATAGGCCATGTCACATGGTCCACCTGTAGCAGAGATGTCTCAGGGAATAAATGGGCCACGGAAAACACCCACTCCCTGTTATAACATGTAGAGGTGCTAACACATCCTCTCTCATACTTAACAGAGGATCACGACGGGCTGTGAATGAATTATTCACCAGTGTGTATATTTACACATTGACATATGCCCACTTTTACACGATACTACACAAATCTACAAGCATTACAGGCCTAGTGCCTTTAGTTGGCATATTAATCACGCCATGTGTTTCTTTTTAAATCTACAGTATATCCTGTTGGGATTTCTGAATATAAAAAAGTAATCATCTTAACTCGCTCTAAGATAAATTACCATATAAAGCTTCTTCTTCCCACTCCATCAGAAAACTTTAGCAGCAAAACATTTCGGGATATTTATTATTTGCTGCCTTCAACATCTGATACAAGCACTCTGCGCTGGAAGCACTTTCAAGTAATTCACAGTAAATTGCCTCCCTCATCTGCCAAGTTAAGTTCCCACTGGGAGAAATGAATTCTTGTGAGAGAATTAAATCTCATCTTGTCTGGTCTTGTTCTTCGCCAGAGCTTTAATACCTTTTAATGTTGTGATAATTAGTGTAGCCATGAAGAGAGGACAGAACAAACAAGACTTTCTCCGTCATGTGTGTGTGTGTGTGTGTTGAACAGGTGCCCTCTTTTGGTAGAAGTGTGTATGTTCCCTTTATTTCAGAGGATAAAGCTTACTTGACCTCCTGTGTCCAGTGTTTTTTTTTTTCTTTTTTCTTTCTTTTTTTTTTTTTGTTCTTGCATTAAGTAACAAAAAGGCCGTGGCCGGGGGCCTGTTGCAGTAAAAGTTGCTGGCGTTTTGATGATTGTTAAGTTTAGTTCCTGGAGTATTATGTGTTGAGCTTGAGCCTGAGTCTGAGACGGGTATTGTGCATTAGAGGGTTGCCATCTAGAGTCAGGATGCCAGCAGTGCAGGGTGATGCACTGAGCTGTTGTGTTTGCTGAACCATTTCATGGGGTGAGGAGCAAGTGTGAACTGAGAGGGTTAGGGGGTAAAAGACACCCTCAACGCCTTCCCTTGCTACCATGCCCTACTCCTTCACACACACACACACACATAAGGTTGACACACAGAGGCCGCAGCAGCCCTCAGGGGAGCCTCTGGTCAGTGGGGTGAACACTCTTAATGTCAGTGCTTAGTTTTCAGAGCAAATCACCTACTAACTGTCAGGTCACGTCTCAGGAGAGTAGTTAGTGCATTCACTAATAAAGCTCTATACAATTCTTGATGCCTTTAAGTACCATGCTTGCAAAACTGATAAGATGTGGAAGCGGACCATACATTTTTTTGTTAAATTGTGTTGCATTGCAGCAGCTATAGCTTTGCCATCATTTTAAGAAAAAAAAAAAAAATTCTGAGACAGCACGTCTTGCTTCACTGAACTCAGGTGCCCTCAAGTTTCCCTTTTATGAAAGCTCAAGGCAAACTTCTCACTCACTTGTGTTTTGTGTCCATGTTACATCAGTATGAAGCATTTTTATTTGCACTGATTCAGTGTCTCAGCATACCTAGTGTATTTGTTGTACATGTACTTTTTAAGATATTCCAGTACTTGTTTAAGCTAGGGGCGGCACAGTGGCGAGGTGGTTAGCACTGATGCCTCACAGCAAGAAGGTCACCGGTTCGTGCCGGCTGGCCTTTCTGTGTGGAGTTTGCATGTTCTCCCTGTGTCTGAATGTTGGCCCTGCGATGGACTGGCGACCTGTCCAGGGTGTACCCCTGCCTCTCGCCTGATGACAGCTGGGATAGGCTCCAGCAGACCCCCGTGACCCCTAACAGGACTAAACGGGTATAGAAAATGACTGACTGACTGACTGTTTAAGCTAGATGCATAAAGAGAATAATTCAACCCATTTTGAACCAATGACAGTGCGCTGCATCAAACAGGAGGCATCTTGTTTTGTCATCAACACCTCTGAAACCTCCATGCTTTTATGTCTGTATCAGAAGATCACACTGACTCATTTTGCAGCCTGTCCAAACATGTCAAATCTTTTGCAAAAATGTCTGTTTTGACAACATTCTGGGTGTTTGATTATTATGTGTCAATAATTAGCAGCTGACAAACAGAAATAGAAGTAGACCAACAAAGATGAAGCAAAAATACATGACTCATGGTCATTTTTCTTGTTTTTTTACAGTCTGTGCTCACATAGTTTGCCACTGCTTACAAACAAAAGTATCTTTCCAAAGCATTGTTCAACTATTCTTTCTGTACTGCGTACACCAGCTTGCCTCAACATCAAGATCAAGATGTTGCTCCACAGCATGAACAATACTATTCATCTTCTTTGGAGCCCCTCCTAGATTATCATCGGTGAAGTATTTTAATGCAATATGTAACTACTATACTATACATCTTGGCATCAGTGTCTCTAGCAACACCCTCCTGGACTTGGAATCAGCACACCCCCCCCCCCCAGAATGAAACAACTTCCAACTGGAAGGTCTGTGACAACAACTGCATACAAACATGAACATCATTACCCACACGTCTGGTGGTTGTGGTGCAGTGCTCACTGATCAGAAGCAGATTTTGCTAACAAGAAATTCATCATCTCGCCTCTGCAGGTTGGTTTGGCTCAGGTTGGTTAGCCACACCCACAGAAGGATAAACACCTGACCAGCAAAACAAAACAAACACATTACTCACAGCTCTCAGTTGGCACAAGAACAGTTTGTGCACCAAATACTGTGAGTGGTACAATGACCCTCTGAAACACGCACAGGAGAAACGGGTAATAAACCTCGACCATTGGACGCAACCAGTGGCAGATAGAAAGATACGGAGGAGCTCAGACTGAATAGGAGTTAAACGCCTCTATCTTGCTTGACTTGCTCAGGAAGCTGTGTGCTGTGAACGGAGGATGTCCTTGACCCAATGGTGTCTAAACTCTCTTTAGCAGTGTGGTGCTATGTCTGTCTTCAGAGAGCTGTAAAACTGTCTCTACTGGGACTAATGCTACAACACTTAATTCATTGTTTAATGATGGATTATATTTATTCCTGGTATTTATTTAGTCTGAACATGTTCTTCATGTAGGTTAAAGGACACTATAAGGTCAAAAAAGTAATTAATACTATTTTAAACTTAGTGCATGGCGCCCATTAAAAGTGTCTATGTAATATGACACTCGCAACAACAATCACACCAACCATCCCGTCTTCAGCATTGATTCACCACTTCAGTGACTGTTATGCGTAAATATGTCTGACATGCAAATTTGTAAGTAGGTCGGTCTCCTCTGCGGTGCCACAGCACCAAGTAGTTTAACGTGCTTCCATCTTCAAGCTCCATCTGAATTCACTGCTTAAGACACAGCTTTGACTTTGCTTTACCCATTTCCCTTTTGACCACCATCCAGTGCCTGATCGCATCTCTTCCTTCTTTTCTTTCTCTCCATCTTGCATTCTTTCTTTCTCTCTCTCCATATCTCCATACGTTTTCCCCTCATGCCTGGAAGCAGTCTTTTTCTCTTACATCCTATCTCCATAGTTTCAATTTCAGCTTGTTCATCAGTTGTATTGGATTTTATTTTATCATCCTCTTCTCTCTCTCTCTCTCTCTCTCTCTCTCTCTCTCTCTCTCGCCCTCTTTCCCTCTCCCTCTCTATCTCTCTGCCTCTGTCTCTCTCCTCTATTTTCCCTGTTTTCATCTTGGAGACAGTGGTGTGCATGCAGCTTCATATCTAAGCCACTGCCTGTCAGGCTGCTCCGTTTATGCGCTCTGCGCTGCTCTCCTTTCCTCTCCTCTCCTCTCCCCTCTGTGCTATACTGCACTGCATTGCACTGCTCGTTTCTCCTCTCCTCACATCTCCATCTCTCCTCCTTCTCTTTCTCTCTTTCTCTTTCTCTACCTGCATCCCTCACCCACTACCCGCTCTTATCTTTGTTGTGCATTGCTGCGCTCGGCTCCGTTCTTTGGGAAAATACTGTACACTCTGGGTTTTTTCGCGCCAGAGCTGAGTACACTTCAGCTGCTGGTGGAAGAGGAACCAGATGCTCCTGGCGCTCCAGGTTTCACTTGCCTTGGATTCTTTGGATCTGTGTGAACCAGAGAGGAGAAGAGGGCAGGAAGGGAGAGGCGAGAGGGCACAGAGCTGCCCTGGTGAGAGCTTCATCTGCTTGGGGAAGTAAAGGCTTCAAGGTGGTGGCGGTAGTGGTTGATGGTTGTCTGTCAAGGGTCATGCCCTGGGACTTGCGAGCTTTTCGGCAGTTGGAGTTGGAGACCCTCTCCCATTTTTGCCCCCCTAGTGGGGCAGCACTGATCCTGGTGCCGGGAAAAACCTTGGGGCACCAGTGGCTGCATCGTGAAAAGTGGACACCATGAACCAGCTGGACGCACCACGGCCACTCAACTGGACCATCAGAAAACTGTGCCATGCAGCCTTCCTGCCATCTGTACGCCTTCTAAAGGTAAAAAAATAAGAAATAAAAATAAAAATTAATAAATAAATAATGACAAGACAGGGGAGACTGGGAATGGACTAAAAATACATGCTCAGGGAGATGTTGTAAAATGTGTCAGGCTGTTCTTCTGCAATCTCACTGCTTTCCAAAGGAAGATAAGTAGCAAGAGGGATGAAAAAAAAATGAAAGCTGCTATGCCTCATCTTTGATTTCCTTAGTGTGTACTTAGTGCATAAGCATAAATCATTGGGTGTTGGGCAGTCATTAAGAAAGGATAGAGGGAATAATGATATTCAAAATGAAGAGAAGTGTGGCAAAGCTACCAGCACGACCCTCTCACTGGGAAGCTTATAGGTTTGGAAGTATAGGGATGCGCAGAGAGTGGAGGATAAAAATGGAGACGGGGAAGAGCGGGAGCTTGATGCTACAGAGATGCACATAGAGAGGGTGATAGAGAACTGGGAGAGGAGGTGACAAAAGTATGCTACAAGAGATATAACAGATTATTTGAATGTATTGAGCGAGAAAAAACAACAACAAAAAAACAGAGATGGAAAGAAAGGGTAAGTGCTGATAAATGGGGTCCAATCTTAAAATAGCTAGAGGATTACACAAAGGATGAAGATGGAAACATGAAATGTCGACATATGAAGAGAGTATGCAAAAGGAATGAGAGAGGGGAAAAGAAAGGGAAGGTGTTGAAGTAAAGAGGCAGGATGTGATAGACGTGTGAGAGTATTTGTGAAAATGGGTGAGCAGAAACATTTAAGAGGAGGTGATGGTTTGGGCGGAAGAGATTTAGAAAGGACTGATGAAAACACATGAGACAGGTGTTAAGATGCATTCCATAATGGACCTTGATGTTCACGTTGAACCTGTGTATTTTTGCTACCTGAACGTAACCTGTCTAGAGTTGCGTAATGTGTGGATGAATGTATTCTCATCTGTGTATCTGAACATGTGTGGGCGCATCATTGTGTGTCTCGTACACGCTGTAAATCCACAGCCCCTTTATAATGCTCGCTTACAGACGTTTGTAGCCTAAAACCTCATCTTTATGCATTCATGTGCTTTTATAAACCAGTTACAGGCACTCTGTAAGAAGGGCTATTGTCAGAGGTCTTGAATGCCTCTTCTCCACTCTCCTTTGATCTGGCTTTATCAAAGTGTCTCACAGAAGAGTGTCGCTGTGATGTTGAACCACACAACCAGAGTGCATTGGCTCACGTGTCAGGCATTTGCATTTGTATAGCCTGGTTAAATGAGCATCAGTGTAATCCTTGAGTGAATGTGCATAGAGTCTGTTTGTGTGCGTGCATGTGTGTTGGGTGTCTGAGGGTGTTCAAAGTGTCGCTGCTGACATGTGCCTGTGGATGCGATTTCTTACAGGTGATTTTATTCCCAAAGATAAACCACACACGGAAATCTGAATAAGAAATCCTCTCCAAAAAGACCCATAGGTGTAAAGGAATTTACACAAGTTGGATTTAATTAATTCTTTTCTCCCTGAGATGAAGATCAAGTGAGACTTTTTAAATTCACTCTGTGTGGACTGATTGACAACATTATTACCACAGTGGTGTTAAGCTCTGGATATGCAATTCAGGGCAGATCTTTGCTTTGAATTGACTCCCTTAAAAGCTGTTGCTTGTGTGAATAGCAAATTTTTTGAGGTCTACAATGTGGGCATCTATGCTGGAGGCTGAATCTTAAGTTATGCCTGTGTTAGCGCCCTGGGTGAAGCTACAGAGCTCCTAAAACTCTGTACACTTTGTGTGAATTCTCCTAGGGAGACATCAGGCTGTCAGTGTAAAATTGACCTAATGGCCTGCCATTATTGTTGGAAATTTCTGCGTGACAAGCACTTTCCTCGTATGTCCCTCCGACTCATTACCTGCCCCCTGCTGTCAGCTTGCATACTTATGATTGCGTGTGCATGTGAGTGTCACTGCAATTTAAAGGATGTCTGAGATGTTCGTGTCTTCCTTTGGCAAGAAAATATGTCGGACAGATTGTGTGTGCACGTCTCTGTTTGTGCGTAGGTGTGTGCTTGTGTCTGTGTACATGATTTTCCATAAGTATGTACATACTTATGGAAAAGCATAGGCTCTGTTTACAATGCAGTAAATGGGTACTGTGCAAGCGGTAGTTTGTGAGCTTATGATTGTATCCCTGTGGTCTACTCAGAGTGGGGAAGTTACAAAAAGTAAATTGAAGGAGCTGGAATCTTCATGTTTAATCTCATAAGACAAATATCTCATAATCTCCAGCCAGTGTTTCTTCATTGGTCTCATGTGGACACAGAGACGGTTCTCTTTACTAGATGGAAATGGAAATGCAGATTTAATAAAAATGTTATACCTGTCAAAGCTTCTTTCTGAAATAATCATATATTTGCAGCGCTGACAGCTGAGATTTGTACAAGTTTAAGCCTGGGATTCTGTGTAGTCTCGGCGGGATAAAGTGTGAAACGGAAACAATATTGGAAAGAGAAATGGAAAATGGTCTTTCATCCCCTTGGTGGCTTTAAGACATCTTTCAATTCGATTAGTTTCAAATTCACCTCTCTCTTTTCTTTGGGCTTTTATGATGACAGTCGCTTTTATCTTCATCATTTTGATTGTGTGCCATGTTATCTTTGATCACCAGACTACAATGAGTTATCTAAACCACGTCTTTCCTATTGGTTTTAATTTTTAATTCATCTCTCCTTACACTCTATGAAGAACAGACACTTTGCAGTACTTTGCTGTAATTGTTTTAAAAATGCATGAAAAATCCTCTCTCTGGTTCTCTCTGTAAAGTTTTCTTTCTCCTTTCTACATTGCATCGTTTCTCTGCGTGTCTTTCCGTCTTTCATCGTATTTTTCTGCTCCCTTCTCGTTTTGTTACCACCTCCTCCCTCTTCATTTATTATTCCATTGCTTCCCATAATCATAAAGCATAGATAACACTCTATTTTATGGAAAATATATGGGGGATGGAATGTGCTGCAAAAGAATTTTTTTTAAATATAGCACTCTTATTTCTAAAAATAAATCTGTGTTACATAAAAAGATACACTGTTGCAGCGCTTTCTGTCGTCTAGTTTAGCCGAGGAGTGACTGTGGATGGGACTTCATCTTACACTGCAATCTAGCTTAATGAATTTATAAAAATGTATTAATGTGACTTCTGACACCTACAATTTACAGTATAACCAAGGAGCAGATACGTTCTATCACCCATAGGTGGCACCACCCATTTTTGTATTGACAGTAGATACATCAGATCTCATCAAAGATTGTTGTGGGACTAATTAATCTTATTTTGCGCTTCTTTGCACCAAAACCTGTGTAATCCTTTAATGTATATTATTTAAGTAATTCATTTAGATTCAATGAGACAAGAACTATTTACAACATGCAATACTAATCTTTATATTTTGCAGTGGTGTCTTAGCGCAGTGCTGGTGGGGTCTTTTAAATATCAGATGTTATGTGATTGTTGGAGCAGTTAAAGTGCTGAAACTGAACATTCGTGGGCGGATATTGCATCAGTCTCTGTCTCTGTAACACCCTTTGTGCTTCATTTACACATTCTGATAAATCATTAAGATTGTGGTAACAGGGATGGTAACAATTATGAAGCTCTGATTATGTGATTTTCCACGGTTAGTGACACCCATCATACACATGTTACATTAGCATCTGTGTGTGTGTTCTGTTTATTAAACCAGGGAACCAGGAAGTGTGCATAGTAAATCAATGACAAATGATGTGTTGGTCTCAATAGTGTTGTTCTGCAGCATTAAAGTAATAGCTACTGCCTATCTGTAGGCACTGTGGAGACAAACATAAAAACACAGTTACTCACACAGAGGAAACATTACGGCGAAGGACAGGTTTACAAATCAAACAATGCAGTGAAGATGTAACTTTAAAAACTACTGTAAAATGCTCTGTTTCAGTACAAAAACATGAAACATTGAGAAGCAATTTGTAAAATGGTTTGTAACACGGTGAAGAACCTTTTCCCAAATGGAGTTGTTGTGATTTCAGTTGAATTTCTCTGAAATACTGAAGCTACATTCAGTATGTTGTGCTGTTCTGTGATGTACACATTTATGTTTACATGCTGACACAGTGTTTGTTTTCCTTCTTTTATAATCACAGTGTTTGTTTTCCTTCTTAGATCTTTTATTAATGTTTCCTTCTTTTATAATCACAGTGTTTGTTTTCCTTCTTTTATAACCTGTCCATTAATATGTTCTGATCATAGACTGTATGAATGACGTCCTCTTATTGCTCTCATATTGGACTGAGGCTAGACCCAACGCTAAACTGACTCACTACGGTCTAGTGGTACAAAGTGGTATTATGAGATATGGCACGCTGCCCTAGCTGGTTAGCATGCTAACTTAGGTAGATATCTCTGCATCCCAGATGTCTTTCACATACCATCACACTATTATTTCTTCAGACTCTGGTGATTTTGACCATTTTGAGTGCTTTTCAACATTCTTACCAATTATGCCTTGAAGTACACGAAGTGGATGGAAATTCAACATGTGCACAGTACAGATAACACTAGGTGCTCAACCAATAATCCTACATGCTGCCTGTTCTATTTATATTTTACAGTGCTTTCAATGACAGTCCTGTTTCTCCCAAAGTCGCCACTCCTGACTTCCTCACATACCGGCAGAGCCAAACGTGTTGACAACTAATGCTACTTGAGTGTAGAATGAAAGTACAAGAAATGATGTGTTGTCACACATGCCTTGAGGATGGTCCATTTCCCTCCCCCTCACTCTTTTTTTTCTCCCCTGTGTCAACAGGCCTTAGAGTTGCAGGATGTCTTCAAGCTTGCTTATGTCTCAATTAACCAGCAAATGCTGCATTTATGAGATTTCAATTAAAACATTATCTTACTAATGAGCCAAAATGAGAACATAAGCTGCCAATTAACACCTCATTCCTTTATTCAGGCACACAAAGACTTCATATTTCCTATTTGGCACCCTTCTAGCAACATCATGCGAAGTGAACCAAGCCATTGGTAGATTTGCTTTTTAATGCCTTCTAAAATATTTGGATATTAAAATAGGAAACTGGCTCAAGGAAACAATGGTAATGGGTTTTGTAGTCTTTGTCCATGAAAGCATTTGCCCTGGATTAATGCAGGAGATAGTACAGAATGATTTTACCTACCAGGTGCTGAATAATTTATGAGAACTGATGCTGAAAAAAGGACCTGCAGTTTCAGAATAAATGTAGAATTTGCAAACCACCCCCAGCTTTTACTCTTGGACTTTCTCAGGTACTAGTGTACAAGTGACACACACACACAGAAATGCGAATTACACACAGCTCCCACTTTGTAGTTAGTGCCGCAGGATTCATGGCACTAGCAGTGGAGTTATGATCTCTGAACATTGACCTCTGGCCTGTAAGCTGTTAGGGGAATATATGCTAGAGATGGAGGAGTTTTTAGTTATGTATGAGGTCGATATGTCATGAATGCTCCTGCTATCCGTTATATACTCTTCATATTGAACTGAGAGAATTTGTCTTCCCTATTTAGGTTGCTTGAGTTCTTTGTGGGTGCAGAGGCTGGTGCAAAAGTTTGAAGTTTTTGCACTTCATTTGTATCCTCTTTAAATGTGAACAAATACTCAGATTTAATGATTTTACTAGTCCTTCTGCCGATACTTCATTACCTATGACAAGGCTTTCTCCAATAAATTCCCACTTGTCATCTTGTCATCTCCCACTTGTCATCTGGATATTTTACTGTGTGCACAACCAACCCATGTATCACTTTTTGAATATTCATATGCACAGATTGTTTGAAGATAATGTGCACTCAATAGCAATCCAATCAATAGGTCAACAAGGAATCAATCAAAAATCAATACGTTTCCATCAAGATGCTCTCACATATAATTATCAAGGCTGTTAAGATAATGAAAAGACACACTGAGGTGTGAAAGGAGGATGGGAAATATATGGGAGCATGGGAAACTAAAATTAGAGGCTCTCTAATCATCTGAGAGCTGCAGCCATATTGTTACTGAGGCGTGTGTAATCAATCAAGATGTTGTTCGTGTTGAATTGAAACCAGAGAATCAGTGTTTCTTTAACGGTGCAGTGAAATGCAGCCAGCTTACACCAAATCTGAAAATCAGCACCATGGACAGCGACAGCTCGGCATCTCAGAGCTGTGACTCTAAAGACGCAGATGGAGTCCATATCCCAGCTACATGTTACTATGATCCCCTACAGTCAATGTTATTCACTTAGGATAAACCCAGTGATTGTTCACATCAGTTAAGATTTACAGTATTTTCATTATCATCAAGTATTCTACCAGTGTTGTCTTTGTATAATTTAAACTAAACAAAAACGATATTCATCAGTTTCTTAAATCTGACATTTACAAACAAATGCTTGTATACTGTACATTCAAATAAACAAAGCTCCACCGTCACACGGTTAACACATATTTAATATTGATTACCGTGTTTAACTGACACATACAATAGATTTTTAGAGTACACTGGGACTTTCCTTATGGAGTGGGGAGTGTCAGTGTGTGATCCTTCAGATCACATACATAGCTTTGCTAAAAGCTATATTGATACCTATTTGAACCTCAAGCACACTCTTGGGCACAGATCTGTCTGAGCATGTGATAGTCTGTGAATATTTGATGTGGCCTTGGTAATTGTGGTGTGTATTTTAGTCTGTGAGTGTATAGCAGGCTGAGTCATGTTGTAACATCTTCAGATTCTGTGCACCTTTGAAGTTTACTGTAGAATAGCCTTGGCTGTTTGTCAGCGCATTTCAAAACTGTTGCAGAGAATTAATATTTTCCACATACAACCGACCTGGTTGCTGAAAGTGAGGTTCCTCTTATCATGCAGAGACAGCAGACTGAGAAGACTGAATGTTATTGTCTTCACTCTACACACATTATTATTATTATTATTATTATTATTATTAGTAGTAGTAGTAGTAGTAGTAGTAGTAGTAGTAGTAGTAGTAGTAGTAGTAGTAGTTGTAGTAGTAGTTGTAGTAGTAGTATTGTGTCTCAAAGCTGAATAGGATTGAATGTTCAGAGCTAACACAGAGCTTTTTCATTCTGTTCTAGCAGTATGGGCTTTGTCGTTTTAATGTGTCACATAAATACAGACGGTGTTGTTTTAATTGTTTTTTATTTCAGGGGTTGCTAGTACACATCCATCATTGTGAACAAGTTTATGGGATTTTAACTGTATACTAAGAAAAGGACATCGTTCTTTATATACAAAGATACAGTTATAGTCTGGTCGTCATGAAAATATATCTGGCACCTTCTCTCTTGTGTTGGAGGGCTGCTGCTTCAGTGTGTCAGCAAAATGAAGAGGAGTGAATAAAAGGTTTTCATTATATGCATAAAATAACTTCTGATTAACAAAACGCACTGAACAGTGGGAGCACTAGAGCAGTGTGCTGGGAACCATCACTCTCTTGCGGTTGTGTGCTGTACACAAACCGAATAGCCAGTAGTTTTTTCACACATCTTCTTTGGTTAAGGTTATGAGATTTTTGATGTGTGCAACAGTAGGAATGAAAGAAGGGCCTCCCACAGTCCTAACCTTTCCCAAGATTCATTGTGTACTGATCTGTTGTGTTCCAGATGTGTCCAGATTGTCTTGTTAGGCAACAGGAGTGGCACTTGTTGATGGAATAGGAAATCCTACTCAGTTTTCTTGGTCTACAAAGGACTTGCTTCCATGGACCGTGTCCCTTGAAGGATTCTTCTCCTGAAGTGAGACATAAGACTGAAAGTCTTAACATGTTGGCAAAATAATGATAAGCTGCCAGAAAGTCTCTGTAATGGTTTCTTACCAACAAATAGTTCCAGTACATAGAGCTCTTTGTAAAACAGATTGTCGCTTTTTACATTTCTGTTTGTATTAAGCAACTGAGCCGGTCACGCTGTTTCTCCCCGCTTCCAGCCTTTATGCTGTGATAAACGAATCAGACTGCTGGCTCTTACAAGCATTAACTTTTTTACAGGGCTCTGCAATAAGCCTGTATCTCAAATCGTTGAAATGGTCTGACATTTTCAAATATGTTTACAGCTCAACAAATGAGGTAGCCCATAACATTATTATAATCCAACCATAATTTTGTTATGTTGTGCAATGGCCCCGTCACTATAAGATGCACTCTGCTGCACACACATATATGCCCATTCTCCCTTTTATATTTTCTAATTTCTCTATTTAAAAACAAAAAAACCCAAAAAACTTCTTCTTCAACACTTCCCACTGTTTCTGCACAGTTTTTCACTCCTCTCTTCAGCTGTTGTGTCTCACTTTGTATTCACTTCCCCACCAGCTCAGTCTTCTGTGGCTCACACAGCTGATTGTTTCGACATTTGTGATCTCACTCAGGTCATTAGCTGCGAGTGGTGGGATCTTAAATCATGCTGGGGCAGCTTTAGCTTCCCCAAATGTCTTCTCCAAAGTCATTCCCTGTGCTTTCATTTGTGGATCCGCAAATACACACTGGAAATTCAAAAACAAAATTACCCCCCAAAAAGTACCTTAAACAGGTGAATCAGAGAGGCGGCGTTGTTTTATAGCACAGGTGTGATTAGCCTGCTTTCTGGCTTAGAGCTGTAATGAGCTGCTTTTAATAGATGTGCATTCCCTCTGCATGTAGAAGGAGTAATCTTTGCTTTTTCTTTGTCTAAAATGACACGTAGACATGCTGATGTGCAAGCGCGCATACATGCACGTGAATCACAACGAGCATGAAGGGTCTTTGAAGATCAGCTGTAACGCTAAGCCTCAATTTTCTAAATCCGGTGAAAAAATAGGCTGGGTTCCTGTGTGTCACTATGGGCCTCAGAGGAGTGAACACCACATTCATGCAAATCGTCCCACCCAGTTTCTCTTCCCTTTCCATCTTTCCTTTCCTGCACCTTAACCATTATCTCTACATGTCTGATTGTTTCACTCTCAGTGTTCGCCCCTCAGCCTCTTGCTATCCGTCCCTCAAACTTTTGTCCCCTTTAACTGGGATGAGCAGCTCTAAATCTCATGGCATAGCTATAGGACAGCACCCTGGGGAGTTGTAGCTGCTGCTCTTAGCCTCTGTGAGCGAACACGTACACTCTGTACGTATAAATCTGTTGATGCTCCTGTATATACTTTTCCTAGTGCATGGGTACAACTGTTGAAAATCTACAGGATGGAGGTGGGGCTGAGAAAAACGGTGAATGTGGAGGTGTGAACAAAGGTGGGAACAGACCAGCTTTATCACAAAGGAAAATGCGCGTGTGCTTTTATATGTGCAATTATGTTGTGTGTGTGGGAGAGATGGAGAACGTGTAATGTGAGGCAAAGTTGTGTATGTGAGAGACACTGGGGGAAGATGTGTGGAAATGTGTGAATATGTGCCTGTGTGTGGCTATAAATTGGATACTGGGACATGGAGAATGGAAGTGAACAGCATGGCCACACAGGGCTATTTTTGTCCCTTCATCCATCTCTCAGTCCGTCTCATGCTCTCTCAGCTCTGAATTCATCTCACCCCCCCTCCTGCTCCCCAAGTTTACTCCTCCCTTTTTTTTCTCCCCCTGTCATCTTTTCCTCTCGCCTCTCATCCAGTACATCCGACATATGTGACATATCTGTGGCCGTAGCAGCCCAGTCAAACCAGTCCGCCCTCTAAATATCCTGTCACCTTTCCATCGTCAGCTTACAGCTCCTACCCTAAAGGGATGCACGTCATTTTAGATCTGAAAAGCGGTCTTAGAAGCACTCCGCTTTGACTTTGAAAGCGCAATATTTCGTCTATAAATATTGCACTTTCTGTGGTCCTCTCATGAATCATTTGCACAAACGGCTTTTAAATGATTCTAAGTTCTGCTTCCAAAAGTAAGCTTCTTTTTCCTAAATGTATTGCATAATATTCAGTTATGTCATCATTCTTTTTTCTTTTTTTAAATGCATACATTCAGTGTGTATGTTGCATCGCCGTGCCCGCCCTTTAGAGTGTGCAACAACAGTGGCAGAACATCAAGAGGATTATACACTCTGTGAGGACAACCAGAGACTTAAACGGCACTGCTCTCTCTCTGCCTGCCGTTCAGCCTGATCCCAGAAGGCAGGAGGAAAGTAGGATGCATCACATTCCCAGAGAGAAAGGGAAGATAAAATAGGAGATGAAGAGGTAGGCAGAAAAATACAAAAGAGGAGAATAGGAACGATAATAGATGGAAAATAATGGAACCATCTAAGCGAGGAGAAATGAATGAATGAGCAGATGGAAAGAGCTACAGAAAATAGGATGCAGGAAGTGTAACCCTAAGTGTGTGTGCCCGGTGTTCTGCGGGGTTGTTGGCAGGTGCTGTGCCGCTGAGCACCAGCACTGGTTCTGCCAGCAGCCTTATGTAATGAAGCTTCAACCCTGTCACTCCACAAGGGTGAGAGGTACCGCGGCACAGTGCCATAAAGAAATATCGAGCTGGAGATCATTAAAGGAAAACATGAATGGGAATTGCTTTCTCAGCTTCTCAATTTTGGCTCCTAATAGATTACATCTCTTACAGTGACTCAATCGCTCATGTGAAAATGGGTTCACTCCAGGAGAACCTTGTTCAGATGTGAATGATCTGGTGCATTTGTCTTTAAAGGTCATTTCTCGCCCATTTGCATTTGGATTGGTTGCTGAGGCATTAATATGGTAATCAATGTAATGTGCTGACTGCTGTGTCTCGATGAATCTGGTGTTTCATATATTATAGTAAATAAATTACTTTCCTTGGCTCTTAATTACAGTCCAGCCTCAGTTTTGTAAATGACAATATGTTGAACGGTTGGCCCTACAGCCAACTGGAGCCCACTGAACCATAAAATTGCTGTGAGCATTTCTTTATTTTGGATATAACTTTTTGTAAAAAGTGTAAATGTGCTAAGCAGGCTTTGTCCTTGAAATGTTACTTAATTCGTACCAAGATTTGGTCGACCGAAAAACAGAGAAATATAAGGAGTTGCTTGTCTTGATGCAAAACAGGCAGCAAACTGTTCTCAAAAGAATGAGATGTTCTTTCTGGATACATACAGTTTATAATCTGGGTACAGGCTGTAGTACATTAAATGCTCATTTATAATAGGAGGCCAGCTTTGTCTCAATTCGTTAATATCATGCATTGTCCTCTTTATTTTAAGGATCGCAACAACTCTTATGCACAATTTTGACAGCCCTAATTCAGGTCAAAGTCAAAGGGTCAGGAGAAAAGGCACAGCATGGTCTAGTGGAGCTGCTGTTAAAACAGCAGACAAAAACAACAACCCATATTGTACTTGTTGATCAGGAAAGGTCATATTTAGTTCAGCAGTATGTAATATGAGGCATGTGGAGAGCCAGTAATGCACAAAGTTGGTCCATTTCCTACCATCCCTTGTGGCACTTCATATATGCTTTTAACGTGTCCTACATGCTGTCCTATGGGAACGGATTCATATTATATGTTTTTGAAACATCTGCCACATCTGAGCACACTGAGCTGTCTTCATGCCCCTCACGTTTGCAAGCTCTGCAGAACCCGCTTTCCTGAAATGTAAGTGTATTACATGTGTGTGTGAGTGCGCTGCTACTAAAAGGGGTCAGGTGCTTCACAGTATCAGCTGCCAAGAGAGGCAGACAAAGAAAGCCAGACCACAGAGAGGCTGTAAATGAGAGTAGCTATTTGGGGAAACCTCACAGTCCACAGCTCTGCACCACAGGTGCAGAGAGGGACACACATGACTCATTTCATGGGCAGACACCAGCTCATGAGCACGCATGAGGATGCACAGCACACATTCACCGAGACATGCGCATGCATTAGTGTTTATGTGCACGTAACATATGTCAAGTTGGATTTAAACATGCAGGAATGCACACACACATACACACACTATCTACCCATCACTCCCACATTTGCATGTTTGTATGGAGGAATTTTCCCCAATGAATTGAATAGATTGATAGAACGGTGCAGGCGGGTGAGGTGGGAATAGGGGGAAGAAAAGCAATTAATGTGGTAGTGGCAAAAGGTAGTGGTGCAGCAGAGCTGGATGCAGTCAATCCCTGGCTTAATTATGCTTAGCTGTCACCGCGAGATGAGTCATTACGACACACCAGATCACGTGATGAGGTTTCGCGGTGAACTGACTGAGATTGTATTTTTCTTGCTGCTTTTTTTTTCTTGCTGGCCACTTGCCGTATTGCAATACTGATGCTAGTGTATCCCATTTGTTATCCTGAGGAAGGAGGAAAGCTGTCACCGTGCATCAGTGTACATCTGTGGACCTATTGTTTTCTGATGTGCCCTGCTGGATGTTGAGTTGGAACAAGTTAATCGGTGAGATGACTGTGATTCAGTGTTGGCAGCTTGGAGAACCAGTGTTAATGCAACACTGGACAGAAATAAATCTCGGGACATTGCAGAAGCTTATTGAAATAATGCCACAGTGAATGTGTGCTGTAGTCAAAGTTAAAGGCGGCCCTGCGAAATACTGTGTGACCCTTTTTTTTGGTGTAGTTGACATAGCAAGAGAAATATATGGCTATAGGTCAGAAACAGATAGATTGCAACACTCTGAATCAAATATAATCACACTATGAAATTTCCAGCATTGGTTTGTACCTTCCAACCCTATTGTATTCACTTGCCCCCTCTCCCAAGTCCTCCAGATCCCTCACATGTCCTTAGTTCTCAGTGTTTGTCTTACAGCAACATGTCTGTGGGCTGACAGCCTGACAGCTAGATAGGAGAGAAAAAAGACACCCAAAGAAAAGGAGAGAAGGGAGTGTGGCACTAAAGATGTAGGAGGTGAAGAGGTGTTTCAACAGTGGAGGAAGAGGGGAAAAAATTCCATTTTCAGAAAGACAGAGAAATAGAGAGACACTGAGGACGCAAGGCTGTAATGGCTTTCTGAGAAAATGAGGCGATAAGTCAAGAAAGGGAACGGAGTGAAGAGGTCGGGTGTAAAAGACAGAAAAACAGTGGGATTAGCAAGAGAGCCCGAGAGCAAGGGAGGACAGTGAACATGAGAGAAAGAAGAAAGAAAGGGAATGAAAACCTGGTAATGAATGAGAGAGTGTGAAAGAGGAAGGATGCTAAAAAGAGAGAAAGAAAGACAGAGGTTTCACTCTGCCTGGTCCTTAGCCAGCTCTTTTAGCCTTATCAGGCTAGTCCAGACGTGGGAGAAAAACATGTACCCGCAATGCACTGTGGCTCTCGCCCATCCGCCTGGAAAGAACCCCTAACCCCGTCCTATCAGCTCAGAGGTCAGCTGCCAGCACCAGTGGGCTCTTCATCTGCGGATTCAGGAAAAGATTTGTGTGTTGAGCTAGGCACACAGGAACACACACACACACACACACACACACACACACACACACACACACACACACATGCTCCAGAAATGTCGAGTTCAGGTCACAGTCTATATTTTGTTTGTCGTTCATACACAATACAACAACGTTTCCTCTTTGCTTCGTGATAATAATTAGCTCAATTTCAAGCCAGATGGAAGCGCTACAGATTTTTATTCACTAATTCATTCATTTTCTGTAACTGCTTGTCCTCTGGAGCCTATCCCAGCTGTCACTGGGCAAGAGCTGGGGAACGCCCTGGAAAGGACGCTAGTTTATTGCAGGTTAAACACAGAGAGACAGACAGCCATTCACACTCACATGCGCATCTACGGCCAACTTAGAATCACCTATTAACCTAATGAACATCTCTTTGGAACCTTCTTTCTGGCATCTGCGCTAACTATGTCGCCCTAGATATTTATTTGTTTCATTTGATCAGAGAGAAAGGTGAAAGGATGCCTGAATGGACCGTGAAATGAGTACGCACGTATGCCAACCTGTCATGAAACAGAACTCAGCTCCACTGACTTACAACCCCTGCAATGTTGAGAGAAGCTGATGAATGTGGTTCGTAAATGTGCATGTTACTTAGTGCCACCACATTTATCACAGGGCCTGTTTAGTGACATATAATTTCCAATGAAATGACCCCACTTGCCTTATATGCATTTACAGACTACTAAGGCACTTCTAAGAGCAACTTAGTGTGTGTGTGTGTGTGTGTGTGTGTGTGTGTGTGTGTGTGTGTGTGTGTGTGTGTGTGTGTGTGTGTGTGTGTCCACCCTCTGTATGGAATCAATGAATGTTTTACTGACCTTGATGAGGCAGTTGATGAGTTTGTGAAGTCATTTCCTTTGCCAGATGGTAAGAGCCAAGAGTGTGTGCGTGAAAAATGAACATAAAAGCCTTTTGAATCCACCATCTTCCATTTCAAATTAGATATTGTGCACGGTATGGGAGCAACAGACAGACTGGGGGGGGGGTGATTGGGCCTGACTTATGCACTGTGTGCGCAAGGATGTGATGTCTTAAGAATCTGCATGGAAATTACACTGTGATGAGGTGAGATTCTTCTGTGGCATGCAAAAAAAAAAAAAAAACGTATGAGCTAGTGATCTTATGTTAAAAAATAACACTGCATTTGCATTCTCATTGCGGATCATTACATTCCTGCTTTGTTTCATCCGATCATATCTCTGGAAGTATTCTCTGGTCGACAGGTGACTTCGTGACACCGCGTGTATCTGTGGCGAGTTCTGGATGTCCTATTGTTTCTGGCCATCTGTTGCAGATTAACCTGCCTGTCTCATTTCTGCCAACCACATGTTACTGTCTGTTGTCAAGGTGCTGACTGAAGCACACCTGTTACATACACCGTAGGTCATCTAGATGGAATGAAAAAGGAGGAATAATGGAGGGACATAAAAGCAGGCCATCTGTTCATTGCTGTTTGTTGTTATTGGCTGCTGATTTTACAGAATCTAGGAGAAACAGGACTTCAGGTAAATAAACTCTTTAATACAGTGCTGTGTGCTGCATACATGAGGGTGAAATGCATGAAGCTGAATAGTTTGTCATCACAACATGGAAAACACTTCTTAAGGAATCTACTTGTACTGTTTTATGTTCATAGCCTAAATCTCTTTAATAAATGTGTAAATAGCTTAAGATTAAAAATGAGACCCAGGTCCGTAAGTAGGACACCGTAGAACTAGTGGGTGTCTCCTCTGAAAGTCAAACTTTGTTTTCAGGTTTGCAAAGATGTTAATGTTCAACATTAATTTAGCTGATTGAGGAAAGCACTGCTTGTATGGCTTGTAACAGAAATAGTTTATCTAAGTTTTATTTATCATATCTGCTATGAGTAACAATATCTAGACACATGTGTCTACATAAGAAGACTCATGGGGGCTGTGTCTGTCTGAGTGCATATACACGAGCCCAGCCAGCAGACATGCTGGAGAAATCCACAGGCATTTAGCTCCAATTGTGATTTTGAACTTTTAAATAATGGCGTATTTGCTGTGAAGCCAGCTCAATGTGGAATCAGACTGACATGCACATGCTTTTTTAACAAAAGCCTAGGTGATGTCCACCCGGCAGAGAGGGAGTGAAAGAATATAATGAGACACCAGCTGTGATTACTATGATAGAGCGTGTGTGTGATTGGTGGCAGGGCTGATTGTCTGATTATGTAGTTAATGGTGCTGCCCTCTGAGGCGTAGCTGGTCTGACTGTTCATTTTGCTGGTGTGGTTTTATCTTTATTCACTGTTGATAAAATGAATGCTACCTTTTTTAGCACTCATCGCAGTGATTTCACATTAATCCTTACCTCTCCCTCAGGAGGAATAATTCATTACGGGTTAAACTGAGCACTGTTTATTAACTGCTTGGTTAAACGGGTCTTGACCATGATGGTTATTCCTGTTGAATGTGTCACTGCATGGTATACTATAACTCATCACATAATGAAATGCATTTTCATAGGGTGTAGGTGATGACAAGGTGCTGGGGGATGTGATAGTTTGGGAAATTGAAATCAGTATTAAAAAAAAAATACTTGCGTTCAACAGAAATAGACATATCAGGCTTATAATCAAAAAGTCTAATTTCACAAATGTATATGTTTGTAATTTAATATAAATATGTGTACCCTTTGTTTTTATCCAGATACGTCACATAAATCCATTTGTATGTTCATTTGGCTGAAGGAACTCTGGCCTTTGGCATTGCAAATAGGCCTTTATATCTTTGGGTAAACATGATATGTGTGTATAACCAAAGCTGAAATTAGGCTCAGCATCAGTTTCTTCAATTTTCCGTCCTCAACTTACATATGTTTTTCTATGTTCTCTCTCTCTCTCTCTCTCTCTCTCTCTCTTGCTCCTCCACTTGCCTCACTAATTAATAGGTGTTTGTATGCTTTCACTGCAGGAGATTTTTCTTACTGAAGTAATGATGTGTAAATACAGGGCATTTACTGTACCATCCACTTCCTTTTTGTCCAATTAGAGGGCCTGACACAAATCCCCGCTGAGCAAGGACAAATAGCACACAAACTGGTGATTATCTGCAAAAGCAGTCAGGATGCTGCTGGCAGAGAAATCGTTATTGTCTGTAGAAGATTGAGATAAGTCTGTACGACACACGTCAAAGCCATGTAGCCCCCTCCCCTGCTCTCCCATTCCCAGTATCGTGCACACATAGAGCATTCATGTGTTATGAATAATGTACTATACTACTTTCGTTTTCTAAATTCACCTTTATTGATTTGCGTCAGAGTGAGATGGAGAGCCAGGAATGAAGAACAGAGATGCAGAGAAGTATTAGATGATGTAAACATCCATATGATGATTTCAAATCAAGAGATGCTTTTTGCCTCATCCACAAGCTGGCATGCAGGCAGTATGTGGCTGTCTGTGTATATGTGATTCATGTGCATCAGTGGCTGTTGGTGAGTCAAGCATATACTCATTAATGGTGATATGTATACATCACTAACTGTATGTATCACAGAGAGGGTACAAGGTTATTTTGTGCCAGGGCTTTTGTCCTCATTATCCTGTCTTGTCCGCGGTTAAACAAAACGTTGCCCCTGCCCGTCCAATTAGAGCTCGATTCCCACAGCACACCGCCGATGACACATGAACAGACAATCCATTAACAGTGATGGAGATGGATGGGGAGAGACCTGAGACAGGAGAGGGGTGAGACATTTGGCCTCTCTCTAGTTTTTTTATTTCTTTTTTAAAGCTGCCTTTTGAGGCATCGTTAGCAGACACAAAGTCGATCCAGCCAAGAATCCACTGACCAATATGAATATTTCCCCAAGAATTTGCCCTGTCTGACAATTTACTTAATGTTTCGTGTCCTCACTTGACTAGTTTATTGTCTGCCTATCATAAACAGCCTACAGGAGACACAACAGGCCAATAATAATTCATGCAGTGCAATGAATATTCTGTTATTTGTGTAGCGCTGACTGCTGCTGCCACTGTTGTGACAAGTCTGGTCGCAAGGTTCAAAAGACAACCTCAAGTTGTAATGTGTCCAATTAATATGATGCTCCTCTGTCATGCATGCAGGCATTCATGGATAAACACATGACAAATGCTGTATAATAGAGGGCTTATTTATGGATGGATGAGTATGGATCTGATGGCTGGGATTTGAGTGTTTTTCTCTCTCACAGAAATATGAATACGGTTTACGAAACAATATGTGAGAGATTTACAGAATTAGTGTATTTATACTGTGTGCAGCCTACCATACAAATGTCAGAGGGTTTTATTTTATTCCCCTTATTTCCCTGAGAAGAAAAAAAAGGGCTGATAATTGTTAAATTGCTGCGTGTCAGAGAGATTCACTGGTGGTAGTTCATGTTACATCCTGGAGCTAAAAATGTGCATGGATAGAAGGAAAATGCACAGGAATCACGAGTAAAACCCTGTTCTGAAAGTAGATGTAGATGGACATGTGTAATTTTTTTTTTTTGTAATTTTATAAATGCCAATGCTTTGCCTCAGGGCAAAAATGGATAATCAAGCTAAGTGACACGGTCTTAAGTTTAATGTCACAACGAATCATTAATGGGTTTCACACTGTTTTGACTTTTGTTCAAGAAAATCGGATTTACAAAAACATGCAACAGCAAAATTAGCTTTCTGATATGAAAGAGTTATCTCCTCCCTTAATTTGACTTCCCAACATATTTCAACGTCCTTAACTGACTTTGGTCTCAAAGTGTAGGTGGGACAAATCATTTTAATGAGCCCCTGCTATGCTTCTTCCACCCACAGCCTGTCTTTAAGGCCAAGGCTCATCTTGATTCAGCTGACAGGTTCTTGTCGTGAGTGTGTGTGGGTATGGGTAGGTTATACTGGCTTTGAAACTGGATTAGCGGAAACTCAGAGTGTGACATGTTTTTATTCTGCCGCCGAGCTGACAGCATGCACTTGCAAATAAACGAAACGTGTCAGCCTGACCCACTGAGAGAGTGTGCGTTTGTGTGTAGAAAGTACCCTCACAGCAGTTTGTGTTTGTGTGCTGCGTAGGGTCGATGCGTCTCGCTAGAACTCTTGGACTAGAGCTAATTTTTAAAGACAAGCTTGTTTGGTATTACATATGTACCGGAGGGAGGTGGTTGGCCCTTGGCACAGATTCAGTGATCTTGTAAGTTGTTCTGCTTCTCAGATAACAGGTGAAGATCCAGTCTAATGATCGTGAGGGGATTGTACTGCCTGAAGACAGAAACCTGCCACTCTTCTCTCTAGGTCAATAGAGCTTGACTGCACTCCTGCCCTGGCAAATGCTGACCTAACCCAGAGAGCTTCCCCTGCTTCTGGATTAGTGCCAGAGCTCTGCAAAAAGGTTTAGTCTCACCTGGAGACGTAACAGACATGAAGTTACTGAGCCATTAATTGTCAACCCTCTTCCAGTGGGTGACAGCTGAAAGAACAGACACTTCTACTTAGGCAATCTTGCCTCAGTTGCCTAAGATGATAACCATCACATCCTGGAGACTCATCTTTCTGATCTCCGGTGTACTCCTGTCAGTCTAAGCTCCAGCTCAAGTGAACTAAGTTTCTCTAACTTCCTCCTCATTAGTCACAGTGAAGGCGACACAGGTCTGAGTTTCGGCTGAAAGTGTAAAATCTGAGGTCTTTTCCTATCACCTGCTACAACATTTGCCCCGCCCCCCACCACCCAACAATAAAAAATAGTACTGTGCAGTGTTTTAACAAATTACATAAAAGTCATAACCGACTTCAGTAACCGAAGTCACAAAAGGGAGAACTGTTATTAGCAAATTTCCCTGCCTCCTTTGTGCCTCTGACGCTGGAGACTTTGATGTTGAGGAAGAAAACTTGTTCCACAGAAAGTAACAGCTCCACTGCCAAATGTATTCTATGAAATTTTAACAAATACTAGATTCTTTTTCATTTCAGAAGCAAGCTCACAGATATATCTATAACATGTTATCTGACATCTATACATATACCGAACAGGCATAACATTATGACCTTGCTAAATTAGAGGCCAGATGTTTAACATAATTCGTACTTTGGTTATGCACACAGGGCCTATTTGCAGCACTAAAAGCTTTTTTTGCAGAGTTCCTTAAGCCTTCCTAATATTGTGTAGGTCTTGTGCCTCCAAAACAGTTGTGACTCATCAGAGAATGTACATGGGCCTTCTGAGGGTGTCCTGTGGTGTCTGCCAACAGGATGTTGTTAGTGGCATCGAGGAATATGTGGCACTGTGGTCACTAGCAGCTAAAGGTGAGACCAGAAACCCTTTACTAAAGTGCCAGTACAGTAGCAGTGACTGGAGGGTCAAAGTCACAGACATCACCACAGCTCTGATTCATCCTGAGAGCAGAATCTGCCTGCTGGCAAAACATAAAAAAACATCTTCTAGTGTAGCCCTGACACAAAGCACACGCAACAGCTTCAGTTCTCCAGTCCCCCCGACTAAGAAGTCATTTTGACCTTTCATGTCACACCCAGAACTATTGACTTGCAAATGAGAAAGAGACAGCGCAATATTTATTTTAGAGGGGCTGTTAACAGCTGCCTTTTAGCAGATCACCCCTCACTGTGATTTCAGAAAAAAGTTACGCTTTGTTAAATTTTGAAGCACAGTCCTTTCAAAGTCAAAGAGGTGCTTGATGCCCAGCAAAACTGTCCTATTTCTTCTCTGCAAGATTCCTGGAAATATGAAAGAGACAGAGAAAGACAGACAAACAGATAAATGGGTGCAAAGCGTGGTTGTGTGTCTGTTCATATACAGTGTGTCCTGACATGTTTTGTAATTCATTCTGTTACAGTGCCTCCCTGCAAGTCTTTCAGTTCCTGTCACTTTCCACAAACATATACAAAGAAATGCCGGGTTAGACTCAGGGTAATGTACACTCAGAAATGGACAATACAATTAAGGGTCAGGTTTCAGTAAAGAGCTTTGTGTCAGCGTGGGTTTGGCCACTCATATGTTACTGAGTCTCTACTGAGTCTCTACCCAAACACAGGTGAGGTAGATGTGATGCACGCAGATGAGTTTCTGGTGACATGCCCTCTGCAGGGAAATTTAGATATTTCATTGACTTAATCTTGCCATGGGTGATTTGTTAGATATGGGTTCACTCAGTTAAGCTGGATCCGATTTTATACCCCCGCATTGACCATAGCATAATGTTTTTATGTTGTCTCTCTGTGTGTGTGGATGCCTATCCCTTCTATTCTTGCGTAACTTGTGAGGAAATTTCTTCATATTCAGTACCAGTGTCTATCTTAATGCCCTTAAATCCCTTCACAGTCCACTACATACATGAGTCTAGACAAACAGAAGAAAACAGAAGTAACAGAAGTAAAATGCATCGTGTCAGCGGGGTTACATAACCACTGGGTGATTAATTCTAGTTCTTATGAACATTTGCTAAAAAACTGAGCTAGGTTGTAAAACGTATTAGCATGTCTGTTTCCACACTATTTAGATAAGGCTCAGTTGTGACAGGCTGTTCACAAAACATCGCTATGTACCCAAGTCATTCCTTTGACAGACTGAATCATTGCATGTCTTATCACAAATCACTTTGTTGTGTGACTTCCACTGACAAAAGCATTTCTCCCAAATGTCAGCAGCTACAATTTGTAAAACAGCTCAGCCTATACAAGTATCCTATGTAGTCACTGACAAGATTGACTGTAAGAAAAATATACAAGCAAAGTAGAGTGTGCTGTTCTTTTCCGCAAAAGACCAAGCTTGGGTCAGTCAGTATCGGCCTGTCTGTCATCACATGTGAGTTAAATGTTTTAACCTTTAATTTTTCACGCCTGCTTCTTTGATGTCAGTCATTGTTGTTTTGTCGGGAGCTGTCCTCCCAGGCTTGTCAAATATCACCTGACACACAGGATCATGTTTGATGGACAGAAGAGCAGATAAACAGGTCCACTGACGCATCTCTGCACGTCCTTCAATTAATATGTTATTTCTATTTTAATTCATTTTCCACACGGCTGTGAGAAAACACTGTTAGACAAACGCGTCCTTCCGTACCTGTTTCTCTGAGTGTGCTGGCTGGTGTGTGTGCTCTTGTGCCAATGCGCTAACGCATGTGGGCATGCTCCAGAGATCACCACTCCAGTTCCCAGCTATGCCCTAGGGCCCAGAGGAGGGGGGCACAGGAAGCAAGGAGGCAGGTTCCTCCCGGTTTTCAGTATCCATGGCAACAGCATCCTGCCCTGCCAGGATCTGTGTCAGTGGTGCTGAGATGGGCTGCAGAGAGACGGAAGAAGTGATCGAGGGAGGGAATGTGGAAAAAAAAGGGAGGGAGAATTTAAAGAATATGACAGGAAGGCAAAAAGAGGGCGAAGAGACGTACGAGAGGGAGAGCAACGTAGCAGGACGGAGTGGAGCATGGAGTTTGTGGAGTTGGGGCCAGTTGATAAATGGACAAATAAAGAAACAGGCATGAGGGAGGGATATTTAGGAGGAAATCTGACAAGGTTCAGTGACTTGACTTACACCTGCTCGTTCACTGCACAATAAAGTAGAGCCTCTTATACCACTGCACCTTCCACCCCTACACCCAACACACACACACCCTTCTCTCTCTGGCAGCATGGCCAACACTGACATTATGCATTTTGACTAAAGGGGACAAGCTGTGATTTCCTTCCTCCTTTTACCTCCCTTCCTGTCGCCCTATCCGTATGTCTACTCCAGCCGCATCTCTCCAGTGTGGGAGTCTGATTGAGTTTTAGCATCCAGCCAAACTGCTTATTGATTTAAAACGACGGGCGTAGGAGGAGGTCTATAATGCAATGCAGGTGTATTGACTTAATTCAAATACAGCACTGCGTAGGTTTTGTGTTGGTGTTAGGGGAAAGTCTGGGTATGTAACAGTTTTGGTGTGAGGTTTCTTTTCTGTGTGTGTGTTTTGTGCTTGTGTGTTGTGAAATAATACTGATGGCATGCCAGAAGAGGAAACTTGTCAGCTGTTCCCGCTGTGCTGAAAACAACAGGGAGACAGACAGAGAGAGAACAAGAGACAGATATTTCATGTGTTTGTATTAGTGTGTGTGTGTGTGTGTGTGTGCGCGAGTGAGAGCTGTGTCTGTGATTGTGATAAATGGATTTAGCCGCTCATTTGTGCTTCAGCTCAGTAACCGCAAATACAAGCTCTAATATGGCGACAAAAAAAAAAAAAAATCCCTATCCATACTACATTTTCCAAAATGAGATGTTGAATGGAGAAAATAATGTCTCTCCCTCTCTGTCCCTCTCTCTCTCTTTTGGATGGTTAGACACGGGCACACTCTTTAAAATGTAATTCCTCCTCCATCTATTTTATAACAGAACATCCTTCCTTTCTCTCACATTTGATTTATTTAACCCAGCTACTGATCTCAAGACTATTATTTCCCAAACAGCTGATGACCAAGTCGAAGAAAAGCTTCTGGATTTTACCATTTGAGTTTTTAGAGAGACATTTAAAATATCCGACTGGTGCAGGGTTTCCCTACAGCCAGATTGCGAGTGTCTCTAATGGAAGCACATTTGAATCACAGTGTGACCGCTGTGCTGGTTGTCACATTAAAAATGAATTATATGGCCATGTACACTTGACCTGAGAAATACATCCATCATAAATTGATGAAAGAGACAAGGAAGAGTGAGAACTCTGGAGGATGAAGCAGTAGAGGAGATCACACGGGGTCAAACCCAATCAATACGAGCCTTTGTGACACAGACCATTTTTTTGCAGCTCTTTCCAGATTCTGCGGAGCATTCTTTCCTCTCTTTCTTCCCCTGTCGGCATTTTCCACACACACACGTTTTCAAAATCCCTGTTGGCAAGAATATAGTGGTCACATAAGAGGCAATTTCACAGCTGCTGGTCTGAAGCACCTGAAACTTCATCACAGTGCCCTGGCACCAGCCTGCTATACACACTTATCTGAAGTAACAGCGTAACAGCGAAGTGCAGCAACTCTTGTTTTGGCTTTGAATGTGGCACTTCATGATAATGGTGGTGACAGAGTGCTCAAGTCCCCTTGACAGTGGTGTAGAAAGCAGCAAATCACATTTTTTGTTGCAACAGCAGAATCCACAGACTAGTTGTACAACCGTGGTAGACAGGCCGAGGCACAGCTTAAAGATAAAAACAGACAGAGGAGGAACTGAACTGGGCTGGATCCACACGTTCAGATTGCCGTTCACGTCTCTCATTGCTTCTGTGGCTTTAATCAGATCTTGTATGTGATCATTTACCACTGTTATGATATCAGGAAAAGGCTCTTTGATAAAATCAGGCCGTGGGATGTTTAAGAGGCGTCACTCAGCCAACGGGATGCAGTCGATCGGGCTGTTCACTCAAGGCTGTGGACGACAACTGACCAATCAGAGCAGAGGTCCTTCCCCACCAACTCGTCTGTGGCTACATTTAAATGTGGCTGCGTTTACATGGATGATATATATTTTGCTGTTTTGCTGCTGCCGTGTTTCTGTCACCAGATGTTTAGCACACATCCAGTGCACACATGCATTTTCATTCCTGCCACAAAGAGAAAAGAAGGACAAACCATTTGGAAAACTTTTATTTCCCTTTCAGAATGATTGAAATGGTTACCTGAATCATATTTGTTCTCATGGTGCTATAATTAATAGCAGAATACTGTATGCACTGTGTGTAAAAACAGTGTAAATAGACTTATACATCACTCAAACACTTGCTACAGATTAGTCAGGCTGAAATATAACAAGTTGTTATTAACCTACAGTCTGTTTTGAATTGAATTAGGACGTCACATTACGCACCTAATGAAATCTGACACGACCTGACAACAAACCAACATGGCACAGCAAGACAAAAACAACGGTGCAAATCAGTATGACACAAGAGCAAACACATCATGATGCAACATGACAACCCAGTGTAACAATGTTAACCCCAGAGCAGACACACCTACAAACATCAGCACTGAAAAGATCATTTTTGTTCCTTGCCTTCTCTCACCACTGTTACAAGCTTCATTTCTCTCAGACTACTCATGCCAGTCAATCTACGGTTAAATGAAACGATAAGTGCTCATCAGGCTGACTGCAGTTAACTGGCTGGTTGCTGTGCTTGTCATTCACCGTGGCTTGTGCCGCTCCCTCTCCCCTTTTAGTCCCCGTCAGGTAAAGTTTGTCAGTTTTCTTCTTTCTTCTTGACATCAGACAAACTGGTCTGTTTATTTCTCTGCTCTCATCCCTTCCTCTTTTTGTAAATCTACTTTTTCTGCAGCGTTTCTGTTACCGCTGCGCTTCAAATCCCTCCACTCTGTTTGCACATGACCGTTGATTCACCTCCTTTTTCTCTATTCAGTCACGTCCACTACATCTGAGATTTACCTTCCCTTGCGTGCTTTCCATATCTGTAGTGGCATTTTGACCCTTGTGTCTCTCATACAACCTGATACAATACAATTTATGTCACATCCTCCCACTCTCTCGCCCTTTTCTCCCTCTGAACAGTTTATGCCTTCCTTCACCTCTCCCTCACCTCTCATCTCTCCTACACCTACCTCTGCTCCCATGTTCTCCACTCTCAATCTAAGCCCTTCCCTCCTCCACATACGCTCTCATTCTGACATCGACCCCTCTCCCCTAAACCTGCACCACCACTACCCCCCCCTCCTCTCACCCCTCTGTCACAGGCAGAATGGCCATGCCACTGTTGATTAGAGCCCGCATGGCCAGATGCTCAGCTAGGCTTAGTGGAGGCCTGTGGGAAAGAGAGCTGCTTATTCTAGCCTCAGGAGATGGATTGAAAACGACGGGAGCTAAAACAAGCAAGCATTCGCTCATTACACTCGCACATTCAACACACACCGACACACACAAGTGACCGTGAACGACACACAACAGCCATTGACTCAAGAAGAACACAGATGCGCGCACATTGTGAGAACATTGTTTTTCTCCTCATGCATTTTGCATTTGATGCTGTGTACTTAATTATAAAGTGATTCAGTGGCGTGTGACAAAAACATCAATCAGAATATACCTGTACAAAGTGGTTTTGCTTTTGTCCCAGCTTTATTGACAAGACTGAATACATTCAAACGATGACGACGGCCAAGATCAGCCGAGAAAGATTTTTGTTCTAAAGCTGATTTTGTTCCCTCGTTGTTCTGGTCCCTCATGGAAACTCGTCACTGATGTTTGCCCAAACGTTAACATTGATATTATACACTGATATTTTACTATTCAGTGGATTATAATTTGGTGACACCACCTCTCTTCATTCAGCTGAAAATTCCTTCTGGTCAGGGCCAGTTTCATGACATAATTTCAGATCTGATTAAGATAGCCAGTGAGAACCTGTAGGAAGTTTTTCTTTTCAGACCAGAGGTCGTTGTAGTCCTAATATCTTGGTTACTTAGAAAGTTCACTCAATTCAGAAGGGATAGATTCTACTTGATTACTAATAATGAAGCCAATATTAGTTCCAACATTAGTCTTGTGGGTCACATTGATGGAACTGATAAATGCTGGATACGTCTTTATTTTCTCACTAATCTCAGCTGTCTCTCTTTCCTTCTCTCTTTCTTTCTTGTTCACTACTCCCACATAACTGTACCACAGGATTTTTATTTATTATTATCATATCACATTCTGATTTACAGTACAATTACTGGGAGCCGGTGTCATGGTAGGCACAGTGCACTTAGGTTTATTTCACAGAAAGCCATTAATAAATGAAATGTTGGTGGGGTGATTTATTTTATCTTTATTTCTATTAAAATGTATATAAATCAGACTGAGTACATATAGAGCTGGCCCAAGATGAAATACTACTGTGAGGGTTTTCCTAGCCACACTCTCCCAGGACATCACACAGCTGCAGTGAAATCCATAAATTACATTTAAGATGCCCCATAAATCGGAGTTCAACCTGCCGTAGTCTTCCATCAGTGTTGCAGAAATCCCATTCCCGATCATTTCAGTGAAGGTCTCCTCGAGGCCATTGGGTTCAGGTCAACTTGGCATTTATATGATGTTGTATGTTACACAGATCAGCAACTTACATCACATACACCCTGACACTGGAGCTAGAAATTGGGTGTTGGTAAACTAGATTTATACTGTATACAGTCTTTCAGAAAAACTAAAATTGCTGAAAATGTGTTAAAATATTTATGAAGGCCTGGATTTCTTTGGAAAAAAAAAACACTTTGGAGGAAATTGCAGCCAATTTGCCAAGAATGGAGTGCTTTGTTTGTCAGTTTTTGTCAGGTGGATGTTAAATAATACGTGCAGGATAGTGATAAAATAAAAAAAATAATAAAAAACACTGTCAGGCTTGTTATTCGGCACTTGAAGATTACACTGGATGAATTGGTGCATTGTATGAAATCAAAACAAAGAATCCCAGTGGCACACAACAAATTACATGGCTTAAATAAATGTCTGAGTTTATTTTCCGTGCTCATTAGCGTTAAACAAATTTAAATAAACTACTTTTTGGGTAGAGTTGTTTCTCAGTTCTGATTGGACAACATAACAAGCATGATGAAACTATCGGCAATTGCCTCATGAGGCCAAAATCCTTACTCTTAAGTCTTGCGTTTGTTCTGTCACAGAGAAGTGGGTGTATTCTCAGTATTTGGTTCCAGCGTGTTGTTTCTCAGTTCATAGCGAGCAGAGAAGAAAAAGGAAAGTTGAACTGCACTGGGTTATCTTGTGTATTGACCAATTTGCAGCTATCGTCCAATATACCGTATGGAAGAAGAGCAGCGGAACAGAGGTGGAAAAGGCTGGTTGAGATTGAGCCATTTCTGTGATATAACACACCAGAGGAACCCCCCAGCCCCCATATTGGTTATCTTGTGTACTGCCCATTTTACAGTAGGGCTGGAAGAGAAGACTGGGGGCAGTTTCTTCCAATCTGCCAGACCTTTTTTTTATCATGTGATCTTTTTTTTTTTTGTCAGTTATGATTGTATGTGCCCCTGCTTTATTTTGCTTCGAAAAGTTGCTTACATCGCCTTACAGGCTCAATGGAAAATTGGTTGGTTTATATGTGCATAAACAAGCTGCTCGGCCATTTGTACTAGCAGATAGACAGAGAGCCTCCAATTGTGTTTACCTGGACGACTGACTGATTGGGTCAAAATAAGCACACTTGCCCCACTGCTCCTGTAAATCAGCTTCGTTTCCATGTTTTTTTCCCCCCTACATGTTGTAAATCTCTCTTAAGCTCAAAAATGCTGAAACTAGTGGAAAACCTCACTGGTGTGTGTGCTGCATGTGTGTCAGCGAGAGAGTGACTGAGTGTGTGCATGCATGTTTATGTGGCCCATGCTCGTACAAGCTGGCTACCCTCCAGGAAGATAAACCCGGTGTTTGCTTGTGTGTTCAGGTCAGTGAGTGCTACACTTCACTTGCATTTAAATGGTCCCTCCCCGTAACAAGGTTGTATTTAGAGGCAATGACCGAATCCTTGATGGAAGCAGTAACTGCACAGAGCCGTCATTGGGCTTCTGGATCAAGCGTTAAGTCACAATCTAGTGTCTAGATGGCATTGCACCGACTTGCTCAAGATAGGCTATCTTGTGAAGGTCATCGCCCATCTGTGGGATTTGTTATGGTGTGCATGGTCTGCTCCTAGACATTTTTGCACTGTCCCTTTATAACAGGAGTTACCTGATAGAGAAGAGAGAGCGAGAGAGGGGCTCACAGTGGCATTAAGCAGATGAGAGTGATTGAGATGAAAGGTGAAATTGCTTTGCTGAATCTACTTTAACTGTAGTGCTGTTCAGTTCAAGTGTGCTTTGACCATCCTGGGTCCAGAGCAAAACAAAAAAGTCTGTTGGGACTCATATCTACTTTACTCTGAACTGATAATGTGTCCTCTGTATTACAGTGCCATCTCTTCATTTGCCATCTCTATATTTTAACAGGCTCATACATCATACAGTGTCCAATCTGAATTTCATCAGGGCATAAAAGAATCCCATTCATGTCCAGAACACTTAGTGGAAGGAAGGGGACGGTACACGCGACCTCTGCTTCTCATCTCATCCATTAGATGGACAATTTGAATGGAAAGCACCCATCGAGTTCATTAGAGACTCATTAGGAGAAAGGTCTTCATTTGCCTGAGTCAGTCAGTCACTATTTGCTGTCAACAAAAGCTGCAGTCATCATTATTCTGATGTTGTCGCATATAGGAAATAAAACAAGTTAAATGATGGTAGTAGTGATTAACTGTCACCAGATATAATAGAACAGGAATCAGAGAGACTTTGAAAGACGTACCTTATTTGTTCATTTGACAGGCTTTTTTTTTTTTTTTTTTTTTAACAGCGTACTGTACACAGATCAAATAATGAGCTAGAGGCATGTCGGGTAAGGTATGCATTTCCTCACTGCGCATTCAAGCTGAGGCAGAAGAAAGAGACACTAGCCTTGGAAGTGTCAGAATAAATATGTTAATGAAACATGAGCAGAACGAGCTGGGTTATATGGGTTCCTTGTGCAGCCTTGGTTTGAGTTTATTGCATTATTAGTGTGAATTAGTGTGTAATTAAATGTGTTTATTTTATTTTGTTGTATATAACATAACAGGATGAATTATGAAAATACAAATTTACATATTTATGTGCCACGTGTATATGTTTATTTATCTGTATAAAGTCTGTATAGTGACATTTTTACTGTTTGTGTCAGGGAAGATCATTTTCAAACCGTTTGATTTAGAAGTCATGTTCACTGCAATTAATCCACCAGTGTCTACATAATCCTGTTGTAAAGTTAACAGTGCAGTTTTTATGTTTCTCACTACAACTTACCAGTAACGGACACCTAGCACACCACACAAGATTGTGATTTACAGTACAGGTAGTTTTCTAAGGTATTCTTCTAAGTTTAAACTGGAAATGAAACAATATGTACTCCTTACTAGTGACAATGCTCTAATACTGTATTCAGTCTAGATGATCAGTGGCATGTGACAATGAAAACTTCTTCTTGCTGGTACTTATGCACATACAAACCACATGTTGTATATACACCAATCAGTGTAACATTATGACCACTGACAGGTGAAGTAAATAACATTGATCATCTTGTGATAATACAGTGTTATTTTGGACCTGGCATTCATGTGGCCGCTACTTCGACATGTAGCACCCACCTAAATCAGACCAGGCACCCCACCCTATAGCAATGAATGGCAAACAAGGTGAAACAACAAGAGCTATGGCTCTAGCTAAGGATGTATGAATCCACTCTCTCTGGTATTCAAAAGGAATGATATAAAACACTGGACACACTCCAACAAAGTTTTCTGAAGAAGATAAAAAAGAAACTTGGTGGAAGGATTGCTGTCAAAAGCTGTCAGAGACTTTACTTTTTGTAAAACGCAGAAAGAAGTGGCTGATTGACTACAGATGGAGGCATTGTGTGTCGTGCACATCCCTGTACTCTTAGCAAATGATGCCTTCGCAGTGTTTGCGTAATTACTGTGTCTCATTACCTAAATGCACTTGTCTCAGATGACAAACAGAAATGTCGTGCAAATGTTGTTTATCTGTAAACAGCTGTAGTTTGTATTTGCTTGCATATTAGTATTTGCATATGTATGTGTGTATGTCCCTACCTGACAAGAAGTGAGAAGGTCAAACAATACGACCCTGCCATCCTAGCTGCTTGCTCATAGGTGTGCATTTGCGTGTGGAGTTTTCATTGTACGCACACCTGCCTCCCGCAGCAACTGGATGGTTTGGACTCAGGTGCACTCCTCTAAGCTTGAGTCTGTCACGACACTGCATACATTAGAGTGTCTTTTACATCACATTTGGAGAAGCAGTCTTGTTTTTGCTTGCATCTGCGTTTTGTTGTTAGTGTGTAAGTGTAGGTGTTTTTCTTTTTATATTAACTGGGATTACAGTTTTTGCAAAGAATAATCTCTTTCCTTTCTGCTTTCTTCCTGCGTGTGCTTTGTGCTTTGTGTAGAATTCATTTAGTTGAGATTAGAGCCCAATGTGCCCAGTTTCCCCCGCTGCTCCTGGTCATTAAACACGGTCTGTATTATCTACAGGTTTGTTAATCCTCTTGATGAAAACAGGCAGGAAACCACCCTTGCACTGTAATATAGCCACCAGGGGAACAGCAAGTGCAGCGAGAAAAACTCATGTACAAAAATGTGTGTGTGTATCTGTGTGAGTCATTTAGGACAAGATAAAGATGGTGAGCAGGCCAGACGGATGTCATGTTGCTCCACCTAATAGGCTCTGTTGCCATTCAGAGTCTCCCTTTGGTGTTGATCTCTGACAGAAATGCAGCTAAGGGAGATGACACACACATGCACACGTGCACGCACACACACACACTCTGTCTCGATCTCTCTCTCTCTCCCTTTTCAACTAAGCTAAAATGCGCTGGAGAGAAATGGAGGACAATGTTTAATTCTCTTAAGTTCACTGTGTCTGGGAAAGTATGAAAAATTTCATATATGAGACAGAGTCGGACACTATTGTGACGTTACGTATCAGTTAATTGATTCTCACATGTGAGATTTTATAATATGTCTTGACTTCAGTGGTCGTGTGGCCTCTGGAGCAGGGAGGAGACAGCGAGAGATAGTTCAGCATCACCACACTGCTATGAACACACACACACACGCCAGCGCACACAAACACACACGTTCCGGCAGTGCCAGTAGTCTCGGAGCAGATCAGTTGCCTGTGGACAGAGACGTGGCCTGCTCAAATTTGCTCTGATCAGATTAATTTAGTGCCGTTAAGTTCATATGCAGGATCATGCATCTTACGCCACAATCAACATTGACTGTGGAGGAAAGACCACAGCAAGGTGAGTCACGAAAACAGGACACTGTCACTCTGTTTAACCTTCTTGAATTAAATCGCCGTCTTCCCTATCGTGTCCATTACCTTATAATTTAAAAATATATACTGAAAAATGTTCTGTGTTTAAATTAATGGAACATTATACAGCTTAATGGACAGTGTCACTTTCTGTATGATCTAAGGAATGAAATATTTTTATTCAATTATTTTCAGTGGCAAATAAATGTGGGAAAGATGAGAATAAGTACTAAATGTCAATTCTTAGTTCTTTAACTACATTTGTTACAGTAAAATTGCATGAAATGTGCCTTATCATCGTGGAAAATCTTGATTTCTTCATACACTCACTTGCCAGTTTCGTACATTGGTGAAAATCAAATCATTCTTATGTAACGGTAGAGCCCTAAACCTTATCTTCATGAAGGTTGTGGTTTTCAGCATTTGTTTAAAATAACTGACAGAGCTGTTGATTCCTCTGTGTTTCTGTTTTGGAGGCAGTGGTTTGTCGTATTATTGAACTGTATTATGTCATACCGACACATGTTTCTGCTATTTTGACAACTCCATTTCAGTCAGTGGGCTGGGCTAAATAACACTCTGAGTTTGATTCAATACAGTTTAACAGCACCAAAAATTACATTCCCCAAAACAAATGTAATAACTCTTTATAGTTATACTGTCTTTCTCAATGTGTGTAAAGTTTTTTTAGTTATTCTTTTTAATGTTCATCTCTGAACTGGCAGTTAAACTAAATTCAGTGTGAAGCAGCTGAAGGGGTCTTATATTTAATGTTAAGACAGCTATATACTGTATTGTAGGTTATATACGATTACATTACATTTCTACAGACAGGCCGTATGCTCGCCTATGTGTTCATATACAAGCTGAACCATTGGTGTTGGTTAAAAAGGAAAAGAGAAAATAAAATGGTAGGAAAGAGGAGAGAGCCGTGAGATTAGGGCTGTTGATTGGATATGGTTCTCAATTGAGCTCCCTGCCAGTGCCAGTAACAAAGCGGAGATACAATAGAGAAGGAGGGGGAAGAGGAAACAGGGGAGGAGGGGGAGGTCGTCGTGGTTGAGTGTAATGGAGTCAAGACCCCTAACAGGCTGTCAGATGCTGCTCACTTGCTGCACGGTCACACCCCACGCATGCATAAGAATCAATCCACAGTTTTGCTGGACAGCTGGTGAGTTTGTGAGTGCGCCCCAGTGATAAATCTTAATTACACAATGGTGAGCAGGCCATGTGCCATCTCATCATACCATGTCAAATCTCATAAGCAGCACTGAAGAGTGCGAGAGGAAGAGCGAGACACGGAGTATGAGACAGGGAGAGTGAGAAAATGTGCATACAGTATGTAAAGAAAATAGGAGGAGAACAATGGGATGTAAAGGGGAGAAATATTTGTATTTGAGGTGCTGTTGTTGAGCTTCTGTGGTCTGTTTTACAGGTTAGAACATAAAAGACTGTGTAGCTCTGTTAAATTAATTATATGAAAAAAACCTCTGGTGCTGCAACCGTTGAATGGATCTATTTTGTGCCAGGAGTAGCTGGCGGATGAATACGGAGTTTTAGCATGTCAGAGAAAGAATGGGGCTGGGGGTGTTGTTGTGGCCTGCTGAGTCATCGCGGTCAGGGTGATCTGTAAAAGCAGCCCCCTCAGCCCCCCAGAGTAATGGTTAATCGTGGGAAGTCTGGTGTTAGGGTAAGTGTGCCTGTGTGCAGGCCTAGCCTGATGGTGGACAGTTGCGGTGGGTTTTGGCATGCCTTGGTGTGACAGGGCCAGTCAGGCGGATGGGGCGTGTGTTGTTGTAGCCGTGACAGGGGGGAAAGCCCTGTACAAGCAGCTCTCACCTCTGCTTGCTGGGAGAAGAGCTGGGACAGCTCTCCCAGAGTAAAAAGCAGGAAAAAAACGCTCTGTCCTTTTGTTTTCATGACTGTTGTGTTCCCTCTGCTGTGGGTTTGGGAGTCTGGTCTGTGTGGCCTCCTGCTTGTCTGTGAAAATGGCATTTAGTCATGTTCTGGACCTCCGGTGTTGCAACTTCATCGAATGGCGATTTAACCCAGGAAGTACAACCTTTGAACCATAAAGTGGCTAAATGGCAGAGTGTAACTTAATCAGAGAAACAGATATTTACGCAAAACAGAAGACACTACATACATGGATCTGGATTTCATCTCCATAACACAGTAACACATTGATAATAATACAGTAAGACACTGATTTTACATGTCATGCACACACATTATAGTTGATTAACTGACTACATATGATTTGGGTGTGACAACAAATGAAACAAGTTGGTCCTCATCTGTACTCGGGTCTTTTGTTATTGGGCTATTTATGACTGGACTTCATCATAACTGAAGAAAGAAATACAACAAACCTGGGAACGCACTGCTGCATGCTGTGAATGAGAGTCTAATCACTGATTGTGGTCTAAATGACCAGTGCAATTTTCTTTGATTAATCCGTGTCTATTTTGGTAAATTAACTTTGTGTTCTTGAAGGTTTTTTTTGAGTTGCCTATTGACTCAAATCTAATCAGAATCTAATCAGTTCCCAGCGTGTTGTCTGTGGATTTTAGTACTCAGTTAGAATATGCTTCTTCTGGGCGGCCTTGAATGAAAATTATTTATATGTTGGTGGATATTACTATCAACTTAGTAGTATTAATACTTTTACATATCATCTTTCACCCCAAAGGAACTTATCTTAACATGAAATCATAAGCCCACTCTTCATCACAGTGCTTCCTTTTCTTTCCAACTTTTGCTGTTCCCATTTTCAGCTCCACTATAGTAGAAAAACAGGGAAACCAACTCAAAACAAAATGTGTCTGTAACAAATCAAAGTAGGGACACTTAAGCTGACAGATTCTCCACCCACAATCACATCCAGTTACTCTAATGACACCATTAAATTATTAAGGGGCAAGTGTCTACAGCGTTAAGATGATTTATTCCGTAGCGCTAGAGAGCAGGCAGACATCAAAGCAGATACTATCAGAAACAGCGCTGTTATCTCTTAGTGTTGTGGTCTGACAAATTAAGAGGTTGAATTAAAAATTTCACCTTGTGACACTTCCTAGTACCTATTAGCTAGTTTACTCTTATCTCTTGTAAAAATGCACCATTATAACTTTAAATTGACTCTGTAAGACACTATCTACAACTCTGTGGTTGCTGATAAAGCTTGCATAGTAAATTATAGTCAGCTTTGGTTTTTCTTTTACTTGTATCATACAGGTCAGCTTCTCTCATTTTAACAAGGAGTTTTCTACACACAAAGCAACATATGAGCTGGATTATTGTTACAGTGTCCAGGTTTTGTGTGGAGACATCTATACAGATGCGTGTTGCTTTCTAATCCTCTGCTGAATGTGTATCCCTCTGCGCTTCCACACTGTCTCTCTGGTCGCGTCCGTGGCAGGATAATTGGCTCCAGTCAGTCACTGTGTCACTCAGACCTGCAGCAGATGTGACAACAGAGCATCACAGTCTCACAAATGCGCGCGCCATTGACTTTGTGTAACACAAAGAAACACCCAGCCACATTCTCTCATAAATGTGCACACGTGTATGCAGCGGGCATGCACGCACTGAGACGGCTGCACGGCCACATATCCAAGGACTAGAGCTCTGACATAATTTACCGCCTCAGTGCGTTTAACATCCGCTTTCTCTCCCCCAGCTCTTCATCTCATCCGGTTTGGGCTCGAGTCACTGAATAACATAAAACATTTCTGTCATAGTGTCTTCTACGTTTGAATTGAAATGTGTAAGCGGCTGTGCGTCTGGTTTCTGTATTCGTGTCCTTGTGTGTCATTCAGTTTCCCAAGTGCTGTGATTTCTGTAATGTCTCACGTTTGTACACGCAATTACAGATTCTTCTTTAAATTTTTTATCTTCTCAAAGTGCATTTTGGACATTAAAATCTCATAGCGCACGTTCTGTTTGCCATCACCTAAAACTAGACAGACAGAAGCGTGCTCATGATATGAGCCTGTTTCCACTGTCTATCCCCTGTCACTTCACCGTGCTCGGGTCATGGCTCCATTATTTGACAAAGACTGACTCGGTTCCTTTCTCTCTTTTTCTGCAGGCACAGAAATCGTGGATAGAAAGAGCATTCAGCAAGAGAGAATGTGTTCATATCATAGTGAGCGCCAAAGACCCCCATAGGTGAGTACGAATGCATGTAAAGCAACTTTTTTTTTTATTCAAGGGCATAAAATATTTTGCTGGAAGAAATACCAGATGTTAATGATGTGACAGCCCGCTTACGATAGAAAGATTAAGACCCTGACCTTTTTAAACATACCTCAGAGTAACATCACAGTGGCCTCTTCTGAATTTCATCCCAGGTAGATGCTCTAATAAGCCACAAAGAGCAAGTTGACTGAAATTCAGATGCATGGTAAATCATAAAGACACGTCATTTTAAGAGCTTATTCATTTAACACCGCTAAGACAGAGCATAAACATGTGGCTTATCAGTCTATCAACGTGTATGTTAGAGTACATTCATGAAGGCCATCTCTGTATAATTCTCACACTACCAAAGGATTGTAATGATAAAATCACTACAGGAAAATGAATTGTAGTTTAGAGAGAGACACCTTTGAACTTATTATCTCAACGTCCCTCTCATTCCACTCTCCAAAGTCACACTGACTTTATCTAAATCTCTGATGTTGTTGCCTTTGGAAGACAAATTTGCAAAGTCAAGTGTAACCCCTGCAGTACAGGCCATCTTACACACTCATACACACACACAGAGGAAATAACAAGTACTTGTTAAGTAAACAACATTTGCATAACTTGAGGAGACTGAGTGGAAGCCAGGAGCAGGAGGAAGGGATCTTGTTCCTCAAGATCAAATCTTCCCTTTTAGTCAAAAACCCGTGTGCTGTTTCATGAGGCAGAGCAAGGCAAACTCCTTTGATAAGAGATGATGGAAACATGAAATGAAAATCAAATCCTCCTGACTCCAGTCCTCCCAGGGCTCCCTGAACAAAAAACAAAAATGAATATGAACGCAGCATTCAGTACTGTACTCATGTAGAAATACTACAATTCAGAGCTGTCATTCTCCTAACTCCTGGAGTTGCTGAAAGGGAGAAGGTGAACAAAGAAGCAGAACAGACAGAAGTTTGAAGAACAGAAAAGTGACAGAGGCAGTAAAATACCATATGGGTAAATCCGTTTCCTCCTCTCGTCCCAATCAGAAGATGAAAGTCAGCTGACAAGCTGTCACTTCAGCCTTGCCCACCTCTTACTGCTAGGCACATGTCTGTGGCAGCTTTCACGCTCTTCTCTCTCCCACTTTCAGTCACACACAATCTCTTTCTCGCACTCTTTTTTCCCTTCCAATGTTACAGTAGTTTTGCTTGAGGCTCAGACTTCTCAAGATTTCAATTATTCTCTGTAAAGGACTGTAATGTGCCAGTCTTACATTCACTTTTGCTCTACTCTCTTATTCAGGTGCTGTTGTGGTCGTCTGATAGGTCAGCATGTGGGCTTGCCGCCAGGCATCTCTTCCAGTCAGAACGATAAGGCAGAGCGTTTGGCCAAGAATGACAGCCTGTCAGAGAAGTGGTCAATCAGCAAGCACACACAGCTCAGCCCCACTGATGCCTTCGGCACCATTGAGTTCCAGGGAGGAGGACACTCCAACAAAGCCATGGTGACTCTCTTCCCTTATCTATTGTGTTGTACTTTGTCAATGTTCTCTTCAAGGTCAGAAACACAATCCACACAAATACACTAATGGCAGTGCTTGGCTCAGTTTATTCAAAAGCATAACCTGGGTAAACATACTCCACTGGTTTGCTCTTATGCACCAGTGGATGTCATCAAGCAGCCATGTAGTCGGTAACATGGGGTAGTTAACGCTAACTTTTAATGATAATAAGAAAACATGTTTGCTGTATGTATCCTGCTATGCTTAACTGCACCAAAGACAGAAAAAAAGCAAAGACAGCAGATGTAGCGTGCAACCGAGTCACAAACAGAAAAACACAGCAGATTTCTTATAGCCTGATATTTCTGGGGGAGAGTGAACCGAAATGAAAGAGGTCGGCATTCATTTATTGTTTCATGCCATAGTGACACTGCCTTCAACCAGACTGCAGCTCACATGTGCACTGAGTTAAGACAGTTTAGGTGACACACAGAAAAATGCAGCAATGCATGAAATTGATCTTGCGGCGCTCAGAAATGGCTGCATTTGTGTACTTGAGGTCATACACAAATATTTAAACAGTACAAGGGAACTAGGTGTTAAATGATTAATGCTCAGACATGTGGCACCAGGTTTTAGACCTCTCATAAGAAGCCCTCCCATGTGTTAACAAGTGTTGCTCTGAAAATGGAACAGTTTTCTAAAGCGTTATAATGATGCTCAGTATGTGAACTTGTGAAAATATGGACACATAAACATGGATGTCATATTCTTCAGACATGAGTTGACAAAGTTCAAGTAGTGAAACTCACTGATAATGACAACTGTAGCTGTGATCCCAAGATATTCTGCTCTGCTGCAGTAAACAGGTACACAGGTACAGAGGAAGGAAGTGTTAGACGCTTGAGTGACTCAATCAATTTGCCAGGATGGCAGTTATGCCAAGGTTGTAAATATCCCATTGTTTGCTATGGTTTTGTCATTCAATAGCTTTCATACAAAGTACAAATACAACATGACATTGACAAGAGGACTCAGTATCCTTGTGTACTTATCCCAGCATTGAATGATAAAATGTATTGTATTAGAATGCCTGGAGATAACAGCGAAATCAAATCAAATGAATAAAGTCATTATGTAAACTCATATAATTATTGCTTTCATAGAGTTAAATGTCTAGAGACCGTAGCAGACACATCTTTGCCTGATTAATATATCCAGTCCCCAAAGCACTCTGATGGCATAGTCTCTGTCGATGATAACCATGGTAACATACTGTAGCATTCTGGGGACGCAGACGATTCAACATGAATTATGTGGTAGTCATTTCCACTGATAAATTATTTATCCAGGAGCATGTCAGGTTGGGTTTCTGAGGCTGAATTAGATAGATAAACAGATGCTCCAGTATGCATGCGGCCCTTCAATCATGGCAAACATCTGTTCAATACTTTCTGTTACCTGAAAAGTGAAAACCCTTCGCTCTAACAGATCTGCAGTCACAATTGTGCCTCTTCTTCACAATTTCTTTCACATGCGATGTAATGTGTTTGCACATCTATGCATTTGTTAGTTCCATTTTGTATGTTTATGTCTCAGGTACATCCAGATCCTTAGTCAGCATGTGCCTGAGAGTGATTCACATGTGCATCACTGACACATTTCTTACTGCTTGCAGTATGTGCGAGTGTCATATGACACCAAACCTGACCTGCTGCTCCACCTGATGACCAAGGAGTGGCAGCTGGATCTGCCCAAGCTGCTTATCTCAGTCCACGGGGGCCTGCAGAACTTTGAATTACAGCCTAAACTCAAGCAGGTTTTTGGCAAAGGGCTCATCAAGGCTGCCATGACAACAGGAGCCTGGATATTCACCGGAGGGGTTAACACAGGTGAAGTACCCTACCAGTTTGTTTTGAAAATGAACATAAAATCTATTTTTTTCAGTATAAATTCTGTTAAATGTCAATATAAATTATGTAAAAAGTGAACCTTTCACTCATAGCCTCATTTCTTTTTATAGAAATGAAGTGGGCACTTCTGTTAGGAGTATGATGAGTCCAAATGTTCCTCATAAGTTATCACTGTTAAATAATCATTTGTCATCCTGCTCTGGGCTTCAAATATGTTGAACCACTGGATCACTGTAAAATGGCTTTTTCAGTCTATTATGAGCACTCGACTTTACAGACAGACACTTAAACTCGGACCAGACTCTTGAAATGGAAGCTCTTCATGCATCTTGACTGAAAATAATGTCAAGCAGTCTAGACTGCTTATTTTTACGACTGAGCATCAATGAAAGGAAGTGGCATTTAGATCAAAAGGTGCTTCAAACAATCCGGAGAGATCTTATGTTTTCATTAGTAGCATGGCAGAAAAAAATGAGGCAGAAATTAGAGCCCTGTTTGAGTGTAGAAGAGTTACAGCTATGGAGACCATTAAAGGAGATCCGTTTCTGCTACAGGAATTTGGCCTATGTGTGAACTGGATCTTGAACGTAGGAGCTGGAGGGATGAAAGTGATACCAGCTAAATTGTTTGTGATAAAATAAAACTGCAAAAACTGTAAAGTCAGCTGACAGACTGACAACACATGTTATGCAAAAAAATGTGTGATCATCTATATGGAAAGCAGTCTAAGTGAGTGAAGTCTGTTTCCCGACTCTGGCAGTTTTTTTGAGGGGGGGCATGATATTCTTTGCATTAGTTATGGTACGCTTGCGCTTGGCTGTTTTCGATGTATCAATCTTCACCATACACACATACAAATGATTGTAAAATCATGATGCATTATTTATATATTTACTTGGATAGTCCAGAATCCTAATTTCTTTGCTCTTTAGCCTTTGTACTATTGATATTCTTATCAGTACATCTTCACTTTGTCTTCTGTATAGGTTGATCATTTTGTCAAGTTGTTTCTTAGAGAAAAGGTTTGACAGTAATGATTTTCAATTCGACAGATGCGGAAAATGATACCATATTGGTTGCTGTAGAGTGGCCACACCTGAATACAGAAAGAAGTAGAAAGTAAGATTTAGTGACAGAATGGGTGCAGAGGCAACAAAGAGTAAGAGGGAGGCCTGAATAATGGATGGATGGCTGGATTGGAGGGACAGTTGGTGGAGGTGGAGAAAGAATAAATGTCAACAGGAGAGATGGGATAAGATGGCCTCCAGGTCTGACTGCTGCTCCCCCGAGGACAGCAACTAGAAGCCTGGAGCTATAACCCGTCTGCGTTTGAAGCTGTGTGTGTGTACATGTGTGTACGTGTGTGTTGGCTGCCATGCTGCAGTGTGCCACACTGAATAGATTCTGTTTATCCATCACAGCAAAGTGTGTCATTACCCGCCTTAAGGTTGTGTATTGATCATGACAAAACAAATCTTATATCTGTCCTTCTCTACAAAAACTCTTAAACATGTATGCACCCACACACAGGGGTCATTCGCCATGTGGGTGATGCATTGAAGGACCACGCCTCCAAATCAAGGGGGAAGATCTGCACCATTGGTATTGCTCCATGGGGCATCGTTGAAAATCAAGAGGACCTAGTTGGCAAAGATGTAAGTCACTGAGCGCGCATGCTTTAAACATGGTTTGTATATGTAAAATAATGTCACATGATGCAATCCACAATTCCCAAAGCCTGCAAACTGTGACAGACGCCTTATTAACTGAGATGCTGAGTAAGCTAATCCAGTCTTGGGTAACTGACGACGACGCGCATGCTGACTCATTCAAATCATGAGGAATCAGTGTTATAGTTACGTTTTCATCTCAGTCTGTCCAAAGGAACAATTCAGGCAGAGACGATTACTCCGGTGGCTAAAATGAGATGATTAAGTGCGGAGGCTTGCTTTTCATGCTTCATTGGCTTCAACTGTGTGCCTGATGAGTAAAGGAGTTTACATCAGATTGTCAGGCGCTCTGCCAGTGCCGCTGAGAAACTCTCAATAGTCTTGTACGATATTGGAGGATAGTAACTTTAATAACAGTAAATTAAATGTTTTGTTGCTCTATATATGTAGGATGCATTTATTTTATAATCTACTGTTGTTTAGCCCCTTCTCTTCATTTCTTACTCTCCAACAAGGCAGCCACGCCACTGGTAGTCTGTGCTAGTCCTTGATATCGATTGCTTCACACTGTACTCCTTCTTCTGAGGGCTGAGTTCCTTTATAATCTGCAGCATTAGAAACATTTCTCTTAGTTAACAGTTGTAAATCTTGTTTTTCTGCTTAAGGCTCCACTGTACGGCTAGTTACTGTTAGCTACTCCGTCTTTATTGCTGTAGTTGCTTATTTCCTCAGCTCCAGCACGTTGATGCAAAATGCCTCTATCTTTGCACCAGCATGGTAATGTCGCTGTGGAAACAAAACTGAAATACAGAGAGATTTCCCTGGGCACGATTAGCTTAATCAGTACTGTGTGAACGCATTTGGCAAAGGCTTGAATGTAAAAGTCTCGATATAAAATCGTGTCAAAGCATCAGAGTGCCTTTTTGAACTATTCCAAAAACATGTGCTGGCAAAATGACTTTAAATAAAAAATGGTATAGTCATTATGTTCTGGTAAATGCTGGTTTCTTTCAGATTACTTTGTCCAGTAACACAAACACAAACTTGCCATTAACCAAGCCCAAATAAAGATAATCCCTCAGATAATCACAGTTAAGATCTTCAGAGGACCTTCTACAACTGAGTGGTTCTCTCCTTGCAAAGTAAATTGAACTTCAGGCGTAGTAAAACCGATAGACTGTGCCTTTAATTGAGATTCTTCTAAATGAGAGCATACTGCAAAGCTTACCAAAATCGTTTTTTATTTAGTTTGGTGCTAGCAATAACTTTGTGAAACTGCGTTTACTTTGTCAAGATGCCACATACCCCTGTCAGTCACATCAACATATTCATATGTTCATAGTTCATATGTTAACTATTAAATGTTGTCCTCCCTTGGCTAGGTGGTGCGCCCATACCAGACCATGTCCAACCCTCTGAGCAAACTGACGGTCCTAAACAGCCTCCATTCCCACTTCATCCTGGCAGACAATGGCACCACGGGAAAATACGGCGCTGAGGTCAAACTTCGACGCCAGCTGGAGAAACATATCTCCCTTCAGAAGATCAACACGCGTGAGTAGAATTTACTTCATCCGTCTGTCAAGGCTTTTTGCCAAACTGACCTACTTACCTTAAATTAAAGGATGTGTTTTTAAGATGATGCAGCGAGTGATTATCTACATAATGGAACTGTAATCCATATTTTATCAACTTCACCACTCAGGGTTAATTGGTTTCGCTCTAATTCAAAGCTGCAACCAGATCATCACCTGCTTTATACTGAACACATGCTGTCAGAGAGGGTATTTTTAGCCGGCTCGATATAACTTGATGAGCCTTTGAAACTGTCCTTCCCTTTAGGAGGAGTTTATTTTTTCCTTCAAAGGTTCCTGACAGCTCAGATGAACTCTTTCCTCAAATAAATCTGCCTGTTCTCTTGTGGTGGAGTGCTTACAGCTACCAAATACAGAAATAATGGCCGGCAATAAACTTCTGTATGTGTGCATAGTGACACAATGTGCACCTAATGTGCGCTATAGTCTTGAAAAAAATTATACCAGTTTTCTTAGTATTTCATACTTGATAGTCCAGACTAACAAATCATCAAAAACATTTTTAAACCATTGTGCTGACTTCATATATATTTAAACTGACACATGAACAATAGTATTATAACATACTGTTGCTGTAACTCAACAGAATTCTACTCTCCTTACTCTCCTCAAACATGTCTTTATTTTCCACTTTGTTGCACCAATAGTACACTGTGCTCATAAATGGCTGCAAGAGTGTGCTTGAATACTTGTGTGTGTGTCCAAAGACATAAGTGTTTGTGTATCTGAGTCTGCAGGGGTACTTGTTTGTCTCCGTGTAGCGTTCATCCACCGCTGAGTTCTGGTCACATTGCATTTCTCTTCTCAGTTTTCAATTTTCACATTACACCTTAGCTAGAAGCCGAATGGATTTGGAAATGCTTTTCTCTGTTTTTCTATCCCACTCTCATTCTCTCACACACAGACACAAAGACGCAAGCACACACAAATCTCACTGATCCCCTTTAAATACATTTCTCAATAGCCTCTCGCAGCCAGAATCAAATTTGAGTCAGAGAATTGCTGTTCGCAGCCATGATTTGTTTGTTATTACCTTCTTTTGCTGTCAACATGAAGCCATTTTGTATTAATTTTCCTCACTGTTTGGTTGACAGGAGCGCACACGCCTACGCCTGCCTACTGACCCAGAGTGTCAGTAAGCAGGATGTATTGTTAATGTCGAGAGCAATGCCATGTTTCAGACCATGCCTTAGTCGACACCGTTTCTGTTCATTGTCAGAGCTCTGACGTTGCTGATAGTGACTTCATGTAGGAATGAAAACCTGTTATTTTCTTTACAAGTGTTACCACTGCCACAGTCATCCTCTTAACGCCTTAAATCCATGGATTTAAGAAATGTTCCCAGGGTTGTAAGAACACACAAATGTACTTCCTCCTTCATCCACCATCCAGTCATGTGACTTATGGACTTCCCTTTGTCATCCTATGCCTGGACTGATATAAAAGGGGCTGGGAAGGCAAAGGGACGCCCAGTTGTCATGCCAGCATCTAATACACCATTGCTAATTTAAATCCATCCTGTGATTATCTTAAGCTTATATTCAGACCCAAGGGGAGCACTAATATTTGTGAAGATCTAATATGATAACCATGCGTAATGCTACTCATACTACTTTCTACCCATACAAAAAAAAATAAAAAAATCACTCTCACGCAGTAATCTCAGTAGGGTCTGAGGTTGCACCGTTAACCACAGTCTTGTTCTGTCAGGTGACGTACCAAATGAATTCAGATTTAACTATTTTGACTTTTTGTCAAGATCAGGAATTTGTTCATTTTAAAGCTGGAAGAACATTTGAAATGATTAATACAAAGCACACTCACACAATGTAATTCTGAAAAGAAACAAGCAAAGTGAGTAAATCGTGAACCGTTTTAAGCTTTTTAAAGTGTCGAGAATCAATTCTGTTGTAGCCGTGAGGTATATTACACAGCTTTTGAACAACACACACCGTTTGTGTCTGTATCTGTATGATGTACTGCATCTTATTATTGGGTGTCTACCTTTTACTTCCTGATTCACTGCTGTGGGGTTTGCAGTCAAGAGCAATTTCTTAATTTGATTACCTGTCCATGGTCAATCGAGGACTGCATCAATTATCTTCACAGCGGCGCTCACGTGGGATCTAAGTGTGTCCTGAGGTGCTGTCATGAAAAGGAGACTAAAGACAGTGAAGAGAGGAAAACGCAGTTCAGCGTGAATGGCCCAACCTGTGGGTTGTAGACCACACGTAACCACCAGCTCTTATTTATCACACAGTCCCACATACTGCACATAAACACAAGAAGAAAGACATGTGGTGGATAGATACGCGTAATCTCCCCCTGTGGTATTTTTGTGATGTCTGGGCAATCCTGTAGCTAATCCTACTGTGCCTCTGTGTGAATTTCCATGCAATGGCTATCACCATGCGACTGCCAGAAATGCTGTGGCAATCAAATTGGCTTAACAATATTATGACACAGTTTTTAAAAGTGGAAATCAATCCTATGTAACATAAAGAGCAAACAAACAATACTCACATCACATGCACAAATACGACCACTTTGGAACCGTGAAATGAACCTAACACTCGTGTCTTTGAACTGCGGGAGAACGCCATTGTACCTGGAGAACCCTCACACAGGCACAGGGAGAAAACTCTGCACAGAAAAAATTAGAACGCACAGTGTGCTCACAGAAAATTGTCGTATCGCTGTGCCGCCCTTTTTACCAAAGTCCTGCTATATTCTGATATTCTATTACCAGAAGATAATTATAGTAATTTTGCACATGGCACATTTCAATCTGAATGTATAGCAGTATCACTGACACCTGTCAAAACCCATCACTGGGGCTTTGTAGGTCTTAAACATCTTAACACCATGTTTGGGGACAGAACCTGTGTTTTCCCTCTGCTTACTTTTTCCTCCAGTCGTGACTTTATGTATATTTGATGTTGTCAAAGTGGTCGCCTCCTGCAGTTTTGTATCCTCTTCAGTGGAAAGAGGGCTGGATAGGAAAGGGACTGTCCTCAGACAAGAACTGCGGTTCACTTCTGGACACGCAGCGCTAATGCTCAGCACTGTGCCCTGCTGTATCTTCACGACCCTGTCATGAGCTCACCAGCTTGATAGGGCATGGACAGGGATGTAGATACAAATGTCCCTGGATTACCGTACCGAGGGATCAGCTCAACCAGCATGACACTGGACTTACCAAATAATGATGCATGGTCATTGCATAATTAAATACAAACATAATTTTCAATTTAAAAACAGACACAGAGGCATTTCTTTCTTCTCCTCACCTTTTCCTGAATCTACCGTCAGACTCAAAGACGGAGTTAATCAATAAAAGGATTGATGCCGTTCGACACTGTTCACTCAACCGCTGCCCAGCTCTTTTGACGTGTCTCAAGTCACAAGTGTCTACAATACCATTTAATCACACGTCTGCCTCCACGAGAGGAGAACTGAGAAAGATGGAGGGCAGAGATTTTGACACTTTGAAGACAGAGGAATGGGACTGAAGGCGAGAAGCAAGGGAAATAAAGCATAAAGTGAGAAGTAGCAGAGGATCAGGCAGTGAATCAAGACATTACCGTGTCTTCACTTGAGAGGCTGTGAGAGAAAGTAATTGAATAGGCTTCATCTATAAATTAAACTGACCACTGAGTAAATTAATAAAACCCTGCATCATATTTGCTGTAGCTCTTGTCTACATACACGTTTTAAATTGAATGTGTAGGCCCCACCCAAACAGAAATAAAATATACGAGTTTGTACGAGTTTAGATAAAGTCGGCCAGAATAAACAGTTCACCTTGAGTATGTCCCCCTCTCGTAAATTACTTGAGATATTGACATGGGTGCATGAGTACTGTATGTTGAGTGTGTGCATGTAGGCGTGTGTGTGCATCTGTGTAACCTTCACTGACCCTCCTATGGCTGTGGTTTCATTAATCACAGTATACGTAAAAGAAGTAGCTGAGGTAATTGAATCCAGAAGCCATAAGGCCTTGCGTTGCAGATTAGCCATGACACTGTGACCTCCACTGGCGCACATAGAAGAAATTATAGTTATAGCTATGGTACATAGAAGTCAAGGAGATTGTACTTCTCTTCTTCTGAGGGCTGCACATGCCTGGACAAAGTCAGTTTATGAATGACACCCTTACTGAACGTGGCTGATCAAATAAAGCAACAGTCCTCAGTCTAAAACCAACATTTTGGGTGTAGATATATACACTATATTACCAAAAGTATTCGCTCACCTGCCTTTACTCATTCTATGAACTGAAGTGCCATCCCATTCCTAACTCATAGAATTCAATATGATGTCGGTCCACCTTTTGCAGCTATTACAGCTTCAACTCTTCTGGGAAGACTGTCCACAAGGTTGAGGAGAGTGTTTATAGGAATTTTTGACCATTCTTCCAAAAGCGCATTGGTGAGGTCACACACTGATGTTGGTCGAGAAGGCCTGGCTCTCAGTCTCCGCTCTAATTCATCCCAAAGGTGTTCTATCGGGTTCAGGTCAGGACTCTGTGCAGGCCAGTCAAGTTCATCCACACCAGACTCTGTCATCCATGTCTTTATGGACCTTGCTTTGTGCACTGGTGCACAGTCATGTTGGAAGAGGAAGGGGCCCGCTCCAAACTGTTCCCACAAGGTTGGGAGCATGGAATTGTCCAAAATGTTTTGGTATCCTGAAGCATTCAATGTTCCTTTCACTGGAACTAAGGGGCCAAGCCCAGCTCCTGAAAAACAACCCCATACCATAATTCCTCCTCCACCAAATTTCACAGTTGGCACAATGCAATCTGAAATGTACCGTTCTCCTGGCAATCTCCAAATCCAGACTCGTCCATCAGATTGCCAGATGGAAAAGCGTGATTCATCACTCCAGAGAACGCGTCTCCACTTCTCTAGAGGCCAGTGGCGGCGTGCTTTACACCATTGCATCCGACGCCTTGCATTGCACTTGGTGATGTGTGGCTTGGCTGCAGCTGCTCGGCCATGGAAACCCATTCCATGAAGCTCTCTGCGTACTGTACTTGGGCTAATCTGAAGGTCACATGAAGTTTGTAGCTATGACAGTTCCACGCTGGAATTCACTGAGCTCCTGAGAGCGGCCCATTCTTTCACAAATGTCTTGTTTCACAGTCTGCATGCCTGAGTGCTTGAATTTATACACCTGGGGCCAGGCCAAGTGATTAGAACACCTGATTCTGATCATTTGAATGGGTGAGCGAATACTTTTGGTAATATAGTGTATATATATACGCGCAGGCATTTACATTGTGTGGGGACAGTTGAAGTCATTTGGAGTGAGGTGTGTTTATGCATGGATGGATACTCATAAATAAATAAATAAGCCCAAATAATAAAGCTGAGCCACCAGAGTGTTCAGCCCTGTGGTGCAGAGATAACAGGGTCACTAGTGGGTTTGATACCAGACTTGCTACAGGTATGGTTCCAGGTTAGGGTTGTGCATGGATGACAACATGTTATGTGGTGTGGAAAGAATGTGAGTGCAGCATCAGTGATGTGAAATGTGGTAAATGTCTTTTGTAAGTGTAGAAGTGGTTAAAGGGTAGAAACGTCCTAGTAGATTGCTCATGTATAAACAGTGTAATCTTTCTCTCTGAAATGGCACAAATATTCAGTGAAAAACAATGGACTATAATTGACGCTATGATATGTTTGCGCTGGTCAGCGTACCTAGCTATTTTCCGTGACCAGCTTCTGCATTGCTGGGTTTACATAGGAGGAAAAAGCGCCGTTCTGATGCCACATGTAGTCGGGCTGTTTACAATGCAAGCCGATCGTGAGCCAGCCGTGAAGCTTGGTGCAGAAGAGCCCAACTGATTTACATCGATATTGAAAGGAAGCACTCAGCACATTGTGGTGCTTCGGCATCTGACAAAGGGGATTGTAACATTATGTTGATAGTGGCATGATGTCTTTTGCTTATAAGTCATTTAATGCCCATGAAGAGTAGAGTTACGTTGTATTCCATTACTTAAAGAAAGTCAGCCAGGCTGAATCCAAAACATCTGGCAAAGAAAAGTCAAGCACCCTTGTCAAATTCACCCACTTGTTCACACAAGCGCACACACATTCACACACATCTTTCTGCATTGGACACGTTTTCATGTGGTACAACTCACTACACCTACTGAGTCACAGTCACCCACTAGGTGGAGTGGGTAGCTAGAGATTAAGGTATAAGGTGGCAAACTAAATACTCATTTAAAATTGTTATTAGAATAAGAGATGTTATTTATAGTTATATCTGCACTCGTGTTCAGATAAAGCCCCAATGCTCCTATGGTGTTCAATACATACTTTTTCACTCGCAAAAGTTTTACTTGATAATATAATCCAGCTCCTTCAGTATATAAAGGTTATCACTTCATGAGTACAGAATAATATAGATCGATCAGGCGTAATATTATGACCACTTTCCTAATATTGTGTAAGTCTCTGTAGGATGTGTAGGAGTTCTGATTCATCAGAGAATGGACATGGGTTGTCTGAAGGTGTGCTGTGGTGTCTGGAAACAGTGTTGTTAGCGGTAGCATTTGGGTCCTATGGGTTGAGGGGAGGGGCCTCTGTGGATCAGGCTTGTTCCACTGCATCCCATAGATACCTGATCAGTTCGGGATTGAGGGAATTTGGAGGCCAGGTCAACGACAAGACCGTGTTTTTGTGTGTATATCTATGTCAGGCTGCATCCTGCTGGAGATGACTGCTGCCATCAAGGAGTGTCATTGCTATGGGGTGGGGGTGTCTGGTCTGGTCTAGGTGGGTAGATGTCATGTCTAAGTTTCCCAGCAGAACATTGTAACAAGATGGTCAATGTTTTATAATGTTGTGCCTGATCTGTGAATAGAATAGAAATAACCTTCAGCATGACAGATAGAGCTCTTTTGTAAGACCATATGCAAATCACCGCACAAATGAATGGGCTAAAATTCCTTTAACCCCAAGCTGTAAAGGTCTTCTCTCGATCAGTGACATCATTCATGATTGATGGTCTCAGGCTCACTCTGCCTGAATGTTCAAAAACCTGACTCCACTCACTGTTACTAAGGTGGCACAGACCATCTAAATTAAACTGAATTCATCGAATAGGTTGTAAAAAACAGGATATTTTGATGTGCTGCCACAACATGACAAAAAGTAGTATTTGAGAGAGGCTTTGCCCTTTTTATGTTCCCTACCTCCTAACCCTTTGTTCTGTAGCCTGTCGAGTCCTGTTGGCTTCAAAGATCTTATGTTTCCTGTCTGCTTTAACGTTTGCTGGGATATTGGTGTTTTTGTATGTGTGTGTGTATGTGTGAGGGAGTAAGCGTGACTTTTTATGTTTTATTTGTTGTGGGGTTAGGGGTGCAAATGCAAGGACCCACATGCCGTACCACACCTCCTCCAGTCAAGCTGATACTAATATGACACATACGAGGACAAATTCACAGACACAGGCACACACCTACGCACACACAGACACACGCACACGCAGAGCATGAGTCACTGCTGGATCCTTAATTAGGACCATTTAAGCATGTTATGTGTGTCTCGCTTACACGCTACTCTTTCCCTCCCTAATTCCTTCTGTTCCTTGTTACTTCCTCGGCTCCCAGGCTGGATAAATATAGAAAATCGTCCTTTTTTTCCTCTCTTCTTTTTTTTTTTAATCTAGAAATAAGGGGCGGGCAGTGGGTTTAAACTATGTAGAGAATAGACGATTATGTTATTGGATGTGATGTATGAGTGTGTGAATTTAGCAAACACTCAGTGTAGGGAAAGTGGTTGTAAGGGCTGAATACATTTAAACAGACAATACAAAGGGTGCAGAATGTACAGATGTTTTCTATGAATATATTTTGTAAATATATCATTATATAATACATATAGTTACGTCAAGTTAAGGTTATATTTTTCTCATCATCACCCAAGAGATGAATATAGAATCTCTAATACAGACATTGATGTAAAGATCGGATTTAAAAGTGACATTTACAGCTCAGACGCCCTTTACTGTTCTTTATTGATTTTTACTTACTTAGAAGGAATCATAATTAGCAGCTCCCTCGCATTTTCTCGCCATATATCGATTGCTTATTTGAGTGGAGAGCAGAAGGAAGAACAGTTTTAGAGACATGGTATGTGTACTGCAAATATCTGTGTATAACTCTACATCATGTTATATTTTGTTGATGTGTCTATTTATATTATCTCAAATGTTTCTAACATTATCCGAACACAGCACAATATACAGCTTTGTTCAGAGTTAAGGGTGGATTTTGTTGTGGTCACTTACCAGCGGCATCATATGCCCTTTGTCCACTCTAGGTGCTTTACCTTGTAGGGAAACGAATGCGTGCAGGCACAGAGAGAGCATGAGCGTGGTATTTTTAGTTGGACAGTTGGGATTACACAGCTGGTATACCCTACCACTGAGTTTTCCAAATGACTTAAGCTACAGTATGGATAGTCATACCATAGAGACATGACTTGAACGCTTGTCCAAACCTCACTTCAGACAGATTTTCATAAGCAGTGATGGTGAAGACGTTCCTACACTTCTTCACAACGTCATCAAACTATTTTGTTCGCTGCGTTGTCCAGTAATAGATGGCTGATTCCAACAGACATGAACACAGAAGGTTTAGAAAGTTTAGAAAGAAAACAGAAGAGAAACAGAAAACACAGACACAGAAGGACACTGCAAAACAGTCTGATACCCTGTCAGGTTACACACATAGTACCGTTTGACCTCTGTAGATTTTCATCTGTAACAGTAGGTATACTTTTGAAAGTGTAAACTTGTGTAGCCATGCTGCAGGTTTTCAAATACTTCATTGGTAATTTATTGGATATAAATGGATAGATCAGATCTCAGACTCTGCATCGACTAATAAAATCGTTCAAAGAACTTTCTAGCAATGGCACAAATTCATTCTCTAAAAGTACAAAGCAAGTACTGTAGAAGTTGTCTGCCCATTAACAGTGCTTTAAGACTTCTTTTTCAGCACACAATAAGAATTCAGATTCAAGTCCTTGGAAAAACCTTTTTGGGAAACACGTTTTTCTTTTCTTTGTATAGAATGAACTATTATGCTACGTTGTCAGTATAAGCCAAAGATACAAAACAGTCAAGCATGGCAAGCTCCACTGTAAGCGTTTCACCTTTCATTTAAAGAAAACGTGCTAGTCCCTCTTGTTCTCACTCACATTACATCTTAGAGTGTGTTGCCGCAACACACCTGAGAAAGAATCTGTTTATTTCTATCTAATCCATCCTTGGCAATCCTCCTGCAATCTGGCAGTCCAGGCATCCTGCACTCATTGCTTGCAGTACAGATATCTGATCATCTAGTTGGTTGTCACAGACTTTGCACCCCCATGAGGAAGGAAGTTATCTGTGGGATTAAGGCAATGGAGAACAAGACAGAAGGAAAGCTGATGCCATCCTGGGATACACTGTTAATCACTGCAACTACAAAACACCCTGCATGGTGCACGTTACGCACAATGCAGCAAATTGCAGAATTGTCAGATGATAAATAGAGTACACTTACATTCTTTTACAAACTAAGTAGAAATGTGTGTTACCAAAACACATCCATGTTCCCATCGGAATAAATGCAGTAGTTAATTAGCTACTTAAAAAATATATGACTGTGAATGAGAGGTCAAAAGTCATCCTAAAATGTGTCTGCGCCTGTGTGTGTGCGTGTGTGTGCCTCTGTCTGTGTTGGTGTAGTTGTGTGAATGTCTGCGTGCGAGCACACAGGCAGAATTTCCTTCTGCCAATTAGTCATGACGCAGCTGTGCTTTCCCCTCCTCATCTGCTCTGTGGTGGGTTTCAGTTGAACGATAATCTGCTTTAGATACTGCGGCAACGCCTCATCATCAATATCAATGCTTGATCTGACGCAATGGCGAACTCACACACACACACACACGTAGGTAGCAACAGAAATAGAAATGGAAGAATCAGGAAACAAAAACTAAGTCACTAGTCGCCTCTCTCTCACATTCTGCTCTGGTTTTGTATGGTCGTGTGATGTCTTGTGTCACAGTGACGTTCTACCTCTTTGAAGTAGGCAAGGCCCCGAAAATATTCTCCTTATGTAACTGTCCCTGTTGAGAGGCCGCACAAGGCTGTGTGAGGAAACGCGTAATGGTGGGGATGCTACCAAACCGTTGAGTGCGCTTGTGTGAGTGTGTGCATAGTGTATGCGTTTGTATGTGCCCATTTGTCTGCGTGTTTGAGAGACACACCATGCTCTCTGTGAATTATGCAGACCAGGGCGGGGGTACAGGACAGGACAGATCAGAAGAGCCAAAACACTCTGTATAAAACGTAACCACATTAAACAGAGTGGGAGAGAAAGGATGAGACTGGAGTGACTGTGGGGAGAAAGACTTTAGAGAGGAAGACAGGACGTGAGACAGTATGAAGGAAGAATGGTTTAGAAAATGGACTGGACAGAGATCACTAAAAGGGGGTAAGAGAGAATAGGACTCTGGGGTTTACTGGGTTTATAAGCTGATGTTCAGTGGTATAATGGGAAATAGAATATAGAGAGGAAAACAGAAACTCTGACAAATTCAATTTTACTATGTTCTTCTATAGTCTCACCATGTACAGATAACTCACCCTCTAATCATGTGTAATGACACTGATTAGCCTGTGATTAGCAGGCAAGGAGTCATTTTGTGTGGAGCACGAATCAGTGAAACCCTCTCTCTGACACACACTCAGACACACATGCACATATCTCCATGGAAGTCAGCACAAAGCCAAAAGAGAGCTGGATATTTTTGGAACCAATGGTTTTTGAAAACCTGTCACCCATAATTAGAAAGTGTTGAGACAATCGACTCATGTGACACCACAAGTGTCAAACTTACACCTTGTTTTAAACAAATTTAGAACAGCTTTCTATTTATGGGTCCTGTATTTCTGGTGTAGTGATGTGTGTTTATCACTTCTGGTTTTTTCTCACCTTAACTCCCTTCTTGCTTCCCTTTTTACATTTCTTTTCCCTTTTTCTGCAACGTTCCTCCCCTCCTTTTCCTCTTTGCAATCACTCTTGGCTTCCTGTTCCTCCTGCTCCCACTTGTTGTCATGTGCAGGTATCGGCCAGGGTGTGCCGGTGGTGGCTCTCATTGTAGAGGGAGGCCCTAATGTCATCTCCATAGTGCTGGAGTACCTCAGGGACACTCCTCCAGTCCCTGTGGTGGTGTGTGATGGCAGCGGCAGAGCCTCAGACATCTTGGCCTTCGGACATAAATACTCTGAGGACGGAGGGTATGCACTCATGTTTTGCTTTAATACAAGACAAGACACATACAGTAGTTTTATGGGATCACAATATCCAACAATATTTATGTGTGTTCATTATCAATGTGTACCGTCTGTACTTGTTACTGAATAATAAGTACAATATAATTCAGCAGCTATGACAGTTGATCTACTACTTTAAAGGAGAACTGCTGATTTATTCCTTTTATTTACAACCTGGACGTTATTACGTGGTCGTTTACTCACCCATATAACTTTTGTGTAATTCCTTTGGGAGAGATTTTGATCAACGTATATCCATGTAGTGGGAGTGACTGGGGCTCCGAAACACAGCCTCTAAATAACGCATTATCTGCCACGAAACTTGTTCATTTCACCAATATTTTGTTATCGTACCCTAGTGCTATTCCCCGTTGAGTCAGGAGTTAGCTATTATCATCCCCGGATGATGTCTTCTGGTCTGGATGATGTTGTCTCTGAGGTTGTTTTCAAATTCCAGGCTTGGTTACTTGAAATTTGCTACTGCTATTTTTTCTGCAACATGGCTTAATATTTTTCCGACTCTGAGGTTGTGGACAAACCGTAGCTTTAGCAAATTACAGTTAAACAAGCCGGGATATGACCGTCGCAGGGCGGGGTGCTCAGAGACGACATCATCCGGGTCAGAAGGTTAGTTGTCATCATGTGGGGTTTGTAGATTGACATGAAGACCCCGGATGATGATGAGCAGGTAACTCTGAATTCAACGGGGCATAGCAGTAGCGTACGATAACAAAATATTGGTGACATGAACAAGTTTCACGGCAGATAATGCATTATTTAGAGGCTGTGTTTCGGAGCCCCAGTCACTCCCACTATACGGATATATATACGCTGATCTAATTATCTCCCAAAGGAATACGAAGTTATATGGGTGAGTAAACAACCATATTTTATGGCAGAAATAAGGTCCAGATTGTAAAAACAGTAGTTTAATATCACAGAACTAAACAATTTGTCGCTATTCTCATCTAAATTTAGAAATGTTGCACCTTCATTTATATAGTCCCAAATGAAGGCATCTTGCAAATCCACATCCCACCAAGGACTCAGACAGACAAACAGTCCCAGTCAACCTTGGTTTCACTTACTGACAAACAAATCTAATTTGCCTGTTTTCCTGTCACCGTTTGCTTCTCTTTACCTCTACCTGACCCCCTTCCTGACTCTCTTTTTTCTTTCTTCACACCCCTCTGCCTCTGCAGAATAATTAATGAGTCTCTAAGAGACCAGTTGCTGGTGACCATCCAGAAGACTTTTACCTACAGCCGCACACAAGCCCAACATCTGTTCATCATCCTCATGGAGTGCATGAAGAAGAAGGAGCTGGTGAGTCATTCTCTTAACCGACACGCATACATATGCATAATATACACATTTTTAATGTATTTGGATATGCATTGTAGGTGTACAGATGCAAAAAAACATTAAAAAGACATGCTATCAAATCCCTAACAATTCCAAAATGTCACCATTCACTTAAGCTTTGATGTCTCTGGTTTATGAAAATGAAAAATATATGTAGTGGGTGGAACAAAGTGGATTTGTCAAATGGAGCTTTCTCATCATGAAACTTTTATTGAAGCAATTATTACTCGATCTTTTATGTATGACATGTAATGTTAAGTAGATGTAAATATATTCAGATTAACTTGGGGACCAAACGGCCTCCACCTTGAGAGTCTTACCCCTTTGGCAGTGTTTTAAGTCAAGAACACGTCATGTCGAGCCCGACAGTCACACACACACACACACACACTCCCTCTCTCCTGGGGAGGAGTCCCAGTCCCTTCAGAGCACAGACGTCTAATGAAACCATTAGAAATGCTCTTAAATGTATGTGCATGTGTGTGTGTTTCTCTGTGTGTCTGTATCCTCAAAATGTACAGTTCATCATTAAAGTTAATGGGGGAAGCAATGGCTTAAGATTAATAATGAGGAGGTTACGTTTACAGTTAGGGGTAAAGCTTGGGCCAGCAGTCATTATAGATAAGCAGTCTTTCTCCTCTGCATTTAACAGCTGCACTCTGCCACTGCTGATGATTTGAGCACTGATTGGGCCTAGTATGGAACAAAAGAGACACGACCACACCCCCACAAACAAATAGGGGCGGGCATGCACAGTGACGTCACACATTTAGCAGTCTGTTCATGAGCATCTGCAGCATAATGGCCTATAAAACTCTTGAGAGTGTTGACTGTCACCACAGTGTAGACAGGTAGACTTAGCTAACCCTCCTTATAAGTAAAATCTACTCAAGTCTGTTACTGAGATCACTTCTTTGGCAAATTAAATTGACTTTAAACGAGTTAATGAATATATGCCAAAGCTGGATTAGTTGCTGTCAGTAGTCACAACTGCATTGCATTGTGGGATATTTGTGCCAGTATAGTGTCTGGTGCTTGCACACTATAATATGTTCACAGAGATAGTATGTATTTCTGGTTTTAAACGTTTTTATGTACTACAATGTACTACATAGCATGAGTATTGTAAGGGCAGACCAGCCGTAGTCATAGCTGCACAGCGTGTAAGTGGATTGATTAGACCCTCAGTGGGGTTATAATGGCCAACTGATGGTCACATTTATTGACCTTCTGAACAGAATACACCAGACCAGAACAATGTGCTGTGAATCATTCAGCAGGAACAGCTGTAAAGTTCAGATAAATGCATGCTGCCTCTCCACTGAGCTGAGCACCAAAAAGTCCATCTCTGCAAAAGTATCAGTCCACAACCATGCTTCACTCTTGCATTAACATATGTGCTTTATGGAGACCAGTTCGGTATCCTTTGATGTCGCTGGCAGGGATTGAGTTTAAACATTGCATATGGTTAAACCAACAGTTAAGTCATACAGGACTCACCTCTGTATCAAATAAAGAGAGTCGGATTTGACTTATAACCTTTACAGTGTCATAAAATGTTTACCAGTAACATCAATAGAAAACTCTAATAATGTATTCAGAAGCAGCAAATCCTCTTTTTTGTGTGTCTCCATAAAAAGTCAGACTTTTCTCAAAGGACACACACTGCAGTCATTAGTACCCATGCACCGTGCTGTGAGTCGCTAAAAGCTGAAGTTATGTGTTAATTGTGGTTGCTGGGAAATAGAGAAGTAGAGGCAGCGCCTCTGTGCTGTCTAGCACCTTCCTAGCTGAGGTGATTTTACCACTCTCCTACGTATCAGCCTGATAGGCATCACATGGGCAATCCCCTCCAGCTCGCACTCACACCCTGAATGTAGAGAAAGAGCTCTTCACCTTTTTCAGCTGTCTGCCTCACAAAGCAGAGCCCGTTTTAATGAGTCCAGCTGTCTGCACACATGGATAATAGCGCCCGCTTTTCTTGCTGTAAACATGGCCCCAGATGCATTTTTGCTCTTCAAGTCTTTCATTTTACACATGTAGCTATCAGGATTTATTGTGCACTGAGAACTGCCCTGCAACCTGTTTTATTTAAGGATTCTAGTAAATCTGCAGATATCTTGCGGTAATGAAGTCACTTAGATTAGTCACTTAGATCAGTTTAAATATTCAATTGCCAGATGAAACTGCACAGTGAGTGCTACACCCCTCTGAAACCCCACTGGCCTTTTCAGTGGTAGTACCAAGTAGTAGCCTAGCCTGTTTGTACTGACATCCCATGTTAACATACTGGTCAGGAGCCAGGTCAGAAAGCCAGGTTACATAATGTGTCGACTCCTTTACACTGCCAGCAAATGCAAGTTTGTCCTGAGTCAGTGCACCTTTGTGCAAGGGGTACATCTGTGAGAGAGACTATGAGGGTGTGTTTCTCATTGTATCTTTGCCAGTATGCATGTGCTTTCCTTTCCTTATCTTTTTTTTTTTTTCCGGCTCCGTAGCAGGAGAGCCAAGAGTGGAAAGAAAAGTGAGTGAAGGGGACTGCATAGTATCATCATGTATGAGAGAGGGAGTGTGTGTCTCCACTCAAGTGCAGACTATGAAGAAGATTTAAGAAAGGCTGTCTGTCTGTGTCTTTATTCCTGTGGACATTTTGTGCTTCACCTCTTCCCTCGATGCCTCTGCTGTGTGTATAAAGATTCAGTAAACATGTGATCTTCAGTGTGTGCACACTGAAACACGTACGTAGGAAGGATCTGTGTTTTAATTTCTTTAAAACACACACACATGTATTCAAACCTCGTAACCGTTTTCTGCCACAGTCTGAATACAGCGTTATAATTAATAATGATAACATTGCTATGATTTCTGTAAGGCAGAAAAAGATAAAACTGAGAGTCACTCCTTGCAGCAACAAACAATAGTCCAAATGATCTGCATTATCTTTTAGTTTCGAGTGTGCTGCCTCATTTCGCAGTAAAATAAAATCTGTCCTGATGATAGATTACTACAGTCTATGGCAAAAGGAAACAGAGGGGAAATAATTGGTGAATCTAATCAACATCTAATGTGTAAGCTCTTGAGTTGTGCTATGAAAGAAGTTTTGAGAAGAACGCATATGGCACATGTTCAGGCTAATAAGGGTAATTATTGGACTAATTTATACACATCCTGTTTCTTCTGTCTCTTGTAGACACTTTCATATGAATGTCAAACAAGTTCACAGAAAGGCTGCATGCCTTTAAATATTGTCACAGTCTGATGACACTTAGCTAAAAATGTGTTATTCCAGCGCTATGTCTAATTGTGCTATGTCTAATTGTGCTACGTCTTTCTACCTCTCATTCTTCTTCGTTGTGACTGTGTGTGTGTGTATGAGGGTGGGGTGCTGGTATCTCTGAGGCTGGTATAAATAATTTAGTGTGGAACCATCCTTATATGTTTAATTTAGATTAAATATTGAAGAGGTACCACCAGCCCACAGTGGTCCTCTGCTTTCCTGACAAGAGAAACTAAGAATGAGTAGTAGAACGAGTAGCAGGAAGATGAGGACAGCGAATGGAAGAGGGACTTAAATGGACAGAGCATGAGTTATACCTAGAACAAACAGACGAAGTAGGTGAGCAAAAAAGATGCTTTACGCAAAAGAGAAAATCTTACGCTAAAAATGGGAAAAATTTGAAGTGTCATCAGCAGGGCACTTAATGAAGTATGGGTCCACTCAGTCATCAGAGCTTTACCCGTTGGGACAAACATCCAACAGAATCTCTACATGCAGAATTCTGCAGATACATTTTACACGTACACAGAAACACACCAACAAATGCATGTAGAGCAGAATTAGGCAGATACCCACTGATAACCAACGTTCAGAAGAGAACGCTCAACTTTTTTAACCACCTGAAATCCAGTCCCAGAGACACCCTCCACTCCAAAGCCCTCCAAACCCAAGAGCTGAGCCCAGAAAAGAGTCCCCTATGTCAGTTGGTACTGAGGCTAACTGCCCCCTCTCAGACAAACTCTGACCAGCCTCATAACAACACTGCTCTACAAACAGAAATCAGGGTAAAGCAAATTATAGCACAATATAAAGAAAGCTATCTGGACCATTGGGAAGAAACAACTAAAAGCCAAAGTAGATTGGAATGTTATCTTGCCCTTCAAAGAGATTATGAATTAGCAGAATATCTCTCTACTGTCAGAGATAGAAAGCAGAGACAGATCCTAACCAAGTACAGGCTCAGTGACCACAAATTGGCAATCCAAACAGGAAGACACAAAAAATCATGGCAACCAAAAGAAAACAGAACATGTGGTCACTGTTCGACAGGTGAGGTTGAGACGGAGATGCACTTTCTCCTACAATGTACAAAATTAAATGACACAAGAGAAATTTATTGGAACAAGTTCAGCTCTTTGGTTCCAGGTTTCAAAGAGCTGGACGACCTATCCAAACTAAAAATACTCCTCGGAGAAGGAGAGTGGGCACACCTTGCTGCCCAGTATGTGTTAACATGCCACGCCCTGAGGGACAGTGAGTGATCAAGCCCCCCCCCCCCCCCCCCCACCACCACCACCACCACCACCACCACCACCACCACCACCACACACACACACACTGTATATAATTAATAGAATGTTCAGAATGTATATATTTAATTCATTGTATTGTATTTTGATTTGCTTTGTATTTCGATTTGCTTTGGCAATATTGTTTTGTTAAGAAACTTTCATGCCAATAAAGCCCACTTTGAACTTGAACTTTGAACTTGAGAGAGAGAGAGAGAGAGAGAGAGAGAGAGAGAGAGAGAGAGAGAGAGAGAGAGAGAGGGAGGAAAAGTGGGAGGGAGACATGTAGGGAAAAATGGTTTGGGTGGCTTTCAAACTGAAAAATGAGGAAGAGCTAAAAGTCTGAGCTACAAACATAGATAGAAAGATACAATTCCTCTGCTGATAATCAGCAGGGCAGTTAATGGATTTAAAATTTCATGACTCAGTTCTCTCTTTCCCTTGTTCTGGCTGAGCTAGAGACCGTCAGTTTATGGTTTATGCCAGAAATAAAAAGATTTGCATCTAAATATCTTATGCTTAAATTCACACAGATGAAACCATCAACTTCCACCATTGTTAATGTGTGGGCTACGCAACATGCTTTGAAAACCTCTCTGGACTGTTTGTGCGTATGTATTGTACATGGGCGGTGGCTGCCACGTGTCTTCTATGGACACGTACCAGCATCAGTAAGGTCTTTGTCTCTTAAATGAAGATGAATGTTTGGCACTCCGTTTGGCTCGCTGGAGTGTGAAGAGCAGTTTTCTGTTCTTTGAGCGCGTAGCTCAGCACCTCTGAAGATGCAGGATGCCGTCGACATGACTCGGTCACGCTGTGAAACATAGCGCTGCGTTTCCATCTTCAATTTGTCAACAGCGAATCTTCCATGTGGTTTACACACACTTCCTCCTTCCTGCTGCCTCGTGTACGTTCTCCCACCCCTACCTCCTCTCATCTCCCTCTTCTAATCATTCACATCCCGTTCCTTCCTTGCTCTTGTGTTATTGTAAAAAGACAGCTGGAGTGTAGAACAGATGGGCGAAATTATACCATGAGTAAAAAAACCCCAACCACTGTGCTAAACTTGTTTGCTCACAGTAAGTACTCAAGAGCACCTTTGCTTGTACTCCATGATGAAAACAGATGAGGGAGATGCTGTCTGTTTACCTTCACCCACACTTATTGATGACTCTCTGTGGGTTGGCTGACATTAAACTAGCAACCTTGCATTTTCACAGAGTATACACTGGTCGGCCTCTGAACTGTAGAGGCTCTCTGATAACAGGTAGTGCGTAGCCGAGGGGTCACCTTGGGTGTGTAATCGAGGACGTGAAGACGGATGAAAAAGTAGAAAGTTTGTAGACAAGGACGGTGGGTAATGGCATGCTAGTGGGAGGCAGCTTGGCAGATTGGTGGTTGGACAAGATGACATGTTAAAAAAAGGTGGGGTTGGGGTAAAGGTAGAGAAGAAATACAAAAAATGGGGAACACCTTCTATCATCATCTCTCATTTATCAGGCATCTAAGTCCTGATGGGAATGGAGAATTGTGTGTGTGTATGTGCGTGTAGAGTAATCCTCCGTTCCTCTGTAATGATAACAGCAGGGTAAGACGGAAAAGTGGCCACAACAGAAGTCTGCACTGATTGGATTAAATAAGCAGGCGTATGACCACACATTTTAAGATTGTCGATAGCCCTCCCTCTTTGTCTCTCCTTCTCCTCCTTCATGTGGAGTGATACTGAACTGATCTTGTTAGGAGATCGCAGCTTTGCATACATATGACCTCATCTCGTCACTACTTGAGAGCGCGCAAGACTGCTCATAGGCACTTTGTGAGATCATAGCGTTGTGCGTTTAACAGCTGCCTTCCTAAATGTATTAGGCTTAAGGCGAAGATGCATTCTAGCAAATAATTTTCAAGCTAGTTACCAACACTGTAACACAACACAACCTGGAGAAGCAAATCAAATTACGCACTGCCTCAGCGACTCATTTGTGTCTCTGCTGAAGACAATCTCAGTCGATACGTTCACGTTTCACCGCACTCCTGTTTAACCTGGAAAAGGGACCTTTGATTAGATAGCCATGTGACCACCGCATACACGTAAGCACACACACTTAAAAGCTGCCCTTATTAGTGATTGCTTGACACAGGTTACATAATGTCTCACTGTTTATATCTCGCTCAGGGAGGAGACATCACAGTGTGCACATGATGAATGAGTCAGCCCAACAGATACTGTAAATCATCGATGTGAATTGAATTACTTTTGTGCGTTTAGATTAGTGTGTAAAGGGAGAAAGACAGAGTGAGAAAGAGGAGGGCTAGCCTACAACACTGCAGCATTGCCCAAAGGGAAGCAAGAGCAACAGCAGCAAAGCCTGACGATTCCTGGAGCTCCACGAAATGAAGCCATTTAGAGGGGGGAGATGGGAAAGGAGATGGGCTGCTGGGAGGGAGGTGGGAGGAGATGGATGGGTGGTTGTAAGGATTAGAGGAACAGCTCATCAGGCATTCAGAACACGCTTTCCCCCATAAACAGCTCCCACAAGGTGCCCTTCACGCATGCACACATATGAGCGTGTGTGCCCCTCACACATGTACAGTATGTGCAGGCGTGCTCACTGAGTAAGAATTTAAACAAACCCAGAAAATCCGACCCATTTCTTTGACTTTCCTCTTAGCTGATCATTGCACCACTAGTTCATCTCACACAAGATATAAAATATGCAGTTAGAAGATGCATCTGAATACTCAGTAGTAGTTCATATTCAGTTGTCATGCTTTTACTGTGGTTCTCCTCAGTTCCCACCTCAGCAAATGTCTTTATTTCCCTCCTTCCAGGTAACAAGCTGTATGTGGGTTTTGTGGTGTTCCCTGCTCCAAAGACAAGGGAGAGGGGATACACTACAGAGCAGAGCAATTCATCTTTTCTCCTCTCTCCCATCCTCTGAACTGCTCAGATGGGAGAGAGGCATTTTAAATCAGCATATGAGAGCACTCCTTCTCGAGATGTGCCTGAATTTATTTATGCTACTAGCCTTGATACACACTCAGACAACAATTGGATTCAAGAGTAAAGTCACAGTTTTGCTTGCTTAGAAAAAAAAAATCCACCTCATTTCACAGACACTCACTTGTGTATCTCCTTGTCTGTCTGTGTTTCTCTCTCTCCCTCTCTCTCTCTCTCTCTCTGTGTGTGTCTGCCTCTCACTCTCTCTCAGATAACAGTTTTCCGGATGGGGTCGGAGGGTCATCAGGACATTGACCTTGCCATCCTCACTGCATTGCTCAAAGGTGGGTGTGGGCATTTGTGTGTGTGTGTGTGTGGGTGGGCTGGAGCATGAGTGTACAGTACAGTAAGCGGCTTCCATTTCACTACCACCCTGGGGAAAATATAGTTATTTGGACATACATAAAAGGATGAGTATCCCCCTTGCTGCCCCAGTTTAGGTGTATGTTCAAAGCTTTTTATTTTTACGGTTCGTAGCTCAAGAACAAAATATACTCTACAGCAAACTAGCATTAGCTTACATAGAAAAGAGAGTTGTGGATATATGGTGGAGTCCTCTGCATGTCTAGTTTATGTCATTTGTTCACTGGTGTGGCTCAGTAACATGTTGTCCATCACATAATTACCTAAAAAACAAACACATAGCCAATTCCCATTTGTACACGCTGAACAAATGATATATTCAATTTTAATTTGTAAGTCTTACAGGTTCTTTCATTTACTCGGACGCAACCACATTAACAGTTTTCTCTCTTTGTGCTAAATAAGTTGAATAACACTACAATATTTATTGTGCAGATGTAAAACATGTGCAGTTGTTCCTGTAAATAAAAGCAGGCTTTAATTTAAAGCTTTAAAGTCTTTAGATAAGCTTACAGTGAGTTAATTTTTCAAATTTGGCATGCTAATAAAAACCTGCCGTAAAAATAACACCTGTACAATCATGAATTAGTATGAACACAGCTGCTCATTAGCTCTGTAGCCAATAATTACAGGAAGACAGATAATAAATTATGAAAAGTGCCATCTCTTTTATACCACCTATTTTAAAGTATGTTTTTTTAATTTGTCTTGTATTTATAAATTAAAATTTCATGAGGTCAATAGATACTTTGTGAAAGGGACATTAGGTTTTAAGTTCAGTGAACTAACTAAGTACCTGCATTGTTGGTTGTATTACCCAGTTCACACTAAATGTACCTTGATATGTAGACACAGATGTACAGGAAATGTTACATTCAAAGGTAACAGGTGCAGGCGAGCAAACAGTACTTTAAAAGCTCATATTTTTGCGGCTGGCCTCCTCCACATGTGACCCTGCAACACGGAATAGTCAGCATTGCAACTGTGGCACACAGACTTTAGGCACGGCTCAGGAAGCTACATACATTTAGCAGAAGCTTTATGTCCACGTGCTGTAACAAATTGATGTGTATTCACCAACAGAGACAATGAATTAGAGCAAACTGGGTTACCAAATTGAAAATCTGTCAAGTGTAGAAACAGAAATTAAAGCCTGTATTCTTCTCCATCCTACCATGTTTACTGTTTCCCATACTACTCCTCTACACACACACACTCCTGGATCCATGCTATCGATTGGTTGGTCAGTAGCTTGTATTGATTACAGGTGCTCTTGCCTCTTCCAGTAATATGACCCACTGGACTTTACAGTCTCTTTCTCTCTCTCTGTTTCTCTCTCTCAAGCAAACACCTCTGCATGTGAACACGGGCGGCACACACTCATGTGCATGTGTACAGAGTCCTGTGGGACTGCTTAGCAATTCAGAGCATATGATTGAGTGTCTCAGGAATTGCTCTTCAGAGAAACATTTCGGTCCACAGAGACGGCGGAAGAGACAAAACTAGGGTTTCGAGAGGGAGAGAGCGAAAGAGAAGCATATCTCAATCATATAATTTATGATGCATGTCTTTGGCCCATGCATCACTCCCTGATCTTAATCTTCATCTGGGTTTATGCTCTGTTATGTTTCGTATATATGCATGCCTGACTCATGTATTCTGTTGAGTGAAGAAATGATTTGAAATGAGAAAAAGGTAGAAAGTAAGACAGGAACACCAAGAAACCTGGCAAGAAATGATTTATGGTCCACAGCATGAGGGTCATTTTATGTACCAGTCTTATTCTGTGGCTGAGTGAATGAGATGTGTTAAGGCTTTTAGTGCAAAATGAAATCACTCACATCGTGCCTGAGAGCTCTTTTTTTTAAAAAAACAAAACACTGGATTAGACTCCTTTCCCAAAGAACTAAGCTACTGCCTGCAGCCCAACAAAGCACAGCACAGTCAGGAAAACGTGGCGCAGAGAGAACAGAGCAGGAATAGGTTGAAAGAATGGAAGGAGTCAGTGTGAGAGAAAGAGAGGGATTAAGAGAGGAGGGAAGAGACAGAGCCGGAAGGAAACAGTGGCTAATGTCACATGGTGTAAGTGAGGGGAGTTGGATGTAATTGATGGTCTGCTGTCTGAGGTAGTCAATATCTTGAAGATTGGGTGATATAAACTTGGCTGGCGGCAGTTCAACCTCCCTGCAGGCAGACAGAATACCGTCACAGGCCTTTGATAAAGCAAGGCCACCCTACCTTTTAATATACACATATCTCCACTAAAGCTCCTATTAGTGGGAGTCCGTCTGAACTCACACCATTAAGCTGCTGTACAGGCCTTTGAGTCAGATAGAGCGCTGCATAAAGTGATGATATTACTGCTTATTAAAAATGACTACTATCTTGTCTACTCTCTGGGGCTTACTACTATAGCCTACTTTACTGCAGATTAAAAAATAAGGCAGATGAATTGGTTCCTTCTCTATCATATGTCTTCTCCCAGATTGCAGGTGAATGATTCATGTGAATATCAGACTTGTGGCTTTGTATTGGATCTCCTCACTGAGAAAACGTTAACTAGGTATGCCAGTACAAAAGTGAACAGCTACATATGACATCTCTCAGTTTCACTGTGAACTGTGATTTAAATGAATGTTTTTTGCAACATGTTATACAGAAGCTGCAGGACATTGTATTGTGCAGACTAATTAAAGGTAGTGAGGGTTATTTATTCATTATTTTTTTTATTTTGATTCAGATTGTTGTAAATTATTATATTATCGTCTGTCATTTGCAGGGTATTTTTCAAGTAACAATTTAATTAACAACATATTTCGATAGGGTTAAGGTTTTATTTATCCTGTTCATCTTATCTTCCACAAGAGGAGAGAGTGAGAGAGAGAAAGGGTCACACTGTAGGTAGTGTCCCTGGGTAGATTTGAATCACAGACATTGCTGTTCACATTTTGAAGTAACATTTACATTTTCCAGCCTGCCATTTAACAAGCAACAATGAGACGCAGCAAAGCTGTGACAGTGATGAGAGAAATGACTTTCCATTCTATCTACTTTTCTGTTACCCTTATTGTCAGTCTGCCTTTGAATCTTGTTAACAAGATGTCTTTCCTCCAGTATTACATTTAGCTAATTCGATCTGATCACAACATCCATTTTTCATCTTCTCTTTCTTTGTGCTGTCTTATTCCTCTTCTTCTGACTACATTACAGATGTGTTGATGTTACTAGAAGACTTGAATACTGTAAATGGTTTTCATGGGCACAGAAAATTAAACAGGATGAGGCTGAGCATTAAATTAAGTTTACACATCAAAGAAAAAATGTCTTGCCATCATCTACAATGCAAAGAGGTTTTCTTGTCTGTGCGCACATGTAACAACAGCGGATCCTCCAAAGTCTGAAGTTAGATGGAACTGGTGCATATCATACAATTTTCCCACCCACCCCAGTGCATCAGTTAAAGAAACAGGCATCAACAAACTGGGCCTTTCCAGTTTAGCAACTAGTCATTTAAAATAACAGAAAATTCATTAAATTGGCGCTAGGAACTGTAACATCTAATCCTGTGTATTAACAAATGCAAAACAATTTTGACTTGAAATTATGTACATAGAACACATCTCATTCCCAGGTATATATTGTTCCTTACCAATGACAACACACATGAACGTCACATCATAATCAACCCTAAATATCATTTTCTCTAGTTGTGTCCCTGAGTTAAAACTTAATCATGTCTAATCATGCCGACCCACACTAGGTGCCAATGCTTCGGCCCCGGACCAGCTGAGTTTGGCTCTAGCATGGAACAGAGTGGACATCGCACGCAGTCAGATCTTCATCTATGGACAGCAGTGGCCTGTAAGGAGCACATACCGTTCATCATGTACATGCTGCAACACAGTCTCTCTTTTTTGTTTTTATTCAGTACTTGAACTTGAATATACCAAAGAGTATACGTATAGTATATATTAAGTGTCTTCTCTCCTCTACATGCCTTAGGTTGGTTCTCTGGAGCAGGCGATGCTGGATGCCTTAGTCCTGGACAGAGTGGACTTTGTCAAGCTGCTGATTGAAAATGGAGTCAGCATGCACCGTTTCCTCACACTTTCTAGACTTGAAGAGCTCTACAACACGGTACTAACAAGCACACTCATGGTGGTGACAGCATGGCATTCTTTAAAAACATATATTACATGCTGTATTATTTCCTCCCCTCCCCCATTTTTCTACAGCGACATGGACCATCGAACACGCTGTACCACCTCGTCAGAGATGTCAAAAAGGTATGAACATCACTGCCGTCCTTTTAGCTCTGTGGCTGTTTGAGCACACTGCGTGGGAATGTTATGTATTAAAGAAGACATGGTTGGCAACTTAGAGTTTAAGTTGCTTTTTTTTTGCGCCTTGTGTTGTTACTCAGTTTGCATCAGTTTGTGTATCTACATTCTGGTAGCCCTAGTTGCTGTTAAATGCAAATAGAGGCCGGCTTTTCTCTTTCAGCTGGAGTTTCGGGCTGCAGTGGCTGTGTAGAGCTAGTATGCACGACTCTCATCCCTCTCATGTTGCTCAATTTACTCTGTTCTTTCTCTATGGCACGCACCACCATGGTTAACAAACAGAACCACATGTTATAAATTTAGCTTTATCCGAACTTAGCTAGTGAAGACAAACACAGTAGACCCCCAAATTATTTCAGTTTTTAATTATTATTACTACCACTAGTATTCAGTGTGGTCTTCTTTAAATTGACTGTCAGCCGACTTATCACGTAGTGTTACTGCACAATCCTCTTTGCACCAGGGTTGGGTTATTTATGTGTTAGATGAAGTCCAATCTTCTCTCAGTATGAGTTTCGGTTGCCAAAAGTCTGTTTATATATACAGTATATAGCACTTTGATGATGAGCATACCAATTAGGAGATGATGAAGGGGTCAGCAGCTTCACCATTAGCACTGAGAGGTGTTCATTAATTAACGTGTTACTGATTATAGTAATGCTGCATGCTCCTCCCGAGAGTTGCTGTAGGAGCTCTACATTGGAGACACCCGTCTTTCACCTTCTCCTCGTCTTTAAACACAACTCTGATCTCATGCTGGCGTCGAACAAATATGCTGTTAATAATACCTGACTTCTCACTTTTCATTTCACTGATGTGCAAAACACACACTGTAGTGCATGGCGTAATTCTATCATCTTCTTTTTGCAGATCTATGTGTAATTGCAGTAGTGTAGCGTAGAGTGTTTGTGCGTCATTGTCGTATCCTCGTACGATGCTAATTACATCTAACTGCTATCCCTCTGGTTGAGCCTCCATGTCATCGCTGTGTCTTTCTTTCTCATTATTCTCTGTGTGCCATGCTGTCAGCAGGTGGCAGTTATTATTTTTGATTCAAATGGCATTAGTTGTGTTAATATATGAGGTGAGGCCCAATGTAGGTTGCTTTCAGGTTTAATCTGGTCTATTCATTGTATCAAAGTTGAATCAAGAAACAGGAGAATCACAGACAATGCCTTGTGGACTACAGCTGCCAGAGAAGAAATTGGTTTTCCTGCAGAGTTAATGAACAATGCAGGTTTGCCACCAAAGGTTTTTGGAGCAATACACCTTGTGCATTGAGTGTTACATATGAGGAAGAAATCCAGATGGGACTGTGAGGTTTTACTTCTGAGTTTGCTCTGCTAATAGAAAATATGGAAAGCAGCTAGAATATGTTGGTAGATTAGTTTATAGATCATCAGCTAACATGAGTACTGGGTTGAGAAATATTGGAACAAGTGTAGACTCATTTTTGTGGTTTAGGGGAAATACCCAGACAAAACAGCTGGTCTGAAGCTGTTAGTTGTCAATTGCTGGTCTGTGATGTATGAAGGCAGGAAACAAGTTTTTCAGTAGTACAACTTCCCCATTAGTAAGAAAGAACTTCAAGGCCACGGGTAATAAAAATAGGGCTTGGTTTACCACAGACTATATACTGTGTATGTGTATGCAAAATCAGCACTATAGAAATATGAATAAAAGCTATTGGAGAACAAAAAGTGAAAAATAATAATCAACGTATTTGGACAAGGAGATATTTTATCCTCTTGAAACAATGCCAATTGGTGTACTCAAAGAATAAACAAATACAATTAAGAGGTCAATTTCGCAATTTAGATGAATAAATGAACAGAAATGTGTCTTTACCTCTACATTTATCACACATGCTAATAAATAAAAATAGATTTAGAGGTTCCAAAATTGGTGTCAGTGATTGGGACCTCCGTGGGGAATGACCGGAGAAACCTGTCTTATTACCTGTCTGCAGAAATGTCACGGTCTGTTGTTGCTGCGCTGACTCAGGGATTGGACAGCTTGCAGTCATCGATTGTTACATTTTGCATCATTTTAAAGAGTGCTTGGAGATAATGGGAGGTCAAACTTTAAGAAATCCTGCAGGAAATGTCTCTAAAAGATAAAATGGAGGGTTATGGAAAGGCCTGGACAAAGCCCAGATTTGAATTTAACTAACATATTATATTGGGCAGTACGTGCAAGAAAAAACCATTAAACATCTTGCTACTGAGGGAATTTTGCATGGCAGAGCGATCAAAAAATTCGGTTGCAATACTAGCTCCTGAGGTCAAGGTCAAAGTCAAGGTCGATGTTACACCATTTAATATTGAGAATCAAATGTTATTCTTTTCAAAAATATGTACATAACATGTATATTAAAGGTAGATTTTAGACTTGAATGGCATGTAGGGCATCAAGCATCAAATAGCGATGAGTAGGAGAGGATTTCTTGGCTCCCACATTTGATTGCAGAAGAGTGGATGACGTAATTGTGTATCGACATGTCAGGTAACTGCTGCGTTTCAAAGGAACAGTGAAGCCCGAGATAATGACTGCAGGGTCTGGGGCTTATGTTGAGGGCATGAGGAGGATCGAGTGTTGACATGGTTATAATTCCTCACATGAAAGAACTTGTGTTTCAATAATGCGTCTCCCCTCCAGCTTTAATAGCTATCTGTCTATCTTTCCGTGCCGTTGCCGCTCTCTTCCAGGCTAATGAGTCATTCCACTTTCTTTCTCCTTCCCCTCTCTTCAAGACTGCATTGAATCTCATAGTGAAGATCTCATTATTCCCCCGAAAGCAAATTATGATAAATTGTTAAGATTTTTCATCCTTTGTACATTCTCACCTCGTTTTAGCTCCTTCATTGACCCTAAGAGAACAAGTCATAAGCTGAGTTGAGTTTTTAAAGAGTCATTTTGTTGACTACACAAGAGGAACAGTTCCCAAAAATATAAAGAGATTAAATGAACTAAAGTCTGTGATCAAATTTAATAAAGGGACTGGATGAGAGATCTTTCCTGAGAGTTTCTATGTACCTCATTTCCCTTGCTCTTGCTTATCGTGCGGTTTACTCACTGACACTGTGTGTTCTTTCCAAGCAAGAATATCCAGGGTTCAGTTGGATCTACTTCAAGGTGAATCCGATAATCACGTTTCCTTTCATAGCCAAAAACAGTTTGATATGGAGTTTGTGACGTGAGTGTGTATGACTGTGTGATTTTGTTTTGTACTCTTGTGTCCCTTCCTTTATTAAGCAGCTGGTGTGGGTTGTTGCCTGTTAACACCGTCTGGTTTTTTGTTTTGTTTTTTTAGGGAAACCTACCCCCAGACTACCGCATCAGCCTCATCGATATTGGACTGGTCATTGAATACCTTATGGGCGGTGCATATCGGTGTAACTACACCAGGAAGAGATTCAGGACATTATACCATAACCTCTTTGGACCCAAGAGGGTGAGTGAATGATCCTCACCTTCATTAGCATCCAACAGTACCACTGAATCTATTTTCAACACTAATATCTTTGAGCAAATGGACAGAGGTAGTTAAATGAGCCTCCTGATTGAATTTACACAATGTGTAAGATGGTTAATACAAGCAAAATATACTTTAATGATAAAATAATCAGGGCTTGTGCACTTAAGGTTAAATTCCACCTTGCTAATACAAATACTTTGTTGACAAGTGCATATAAATGTTGAGGTCCGTGATGTGACAGTGAGCAAGAAATTTGTATGTAACTTCCTCAGATGATGAATATCTGACTGAAATTGTTGGACATAAATATTTTGTTTAGAAATAAATAGGACACTGTTAAATTGTACGTATTGATCATAATCTCAGTAAGACTAGGTTTACAGTCATTAAGTTCATTATTGCCAGAAAGGAACTTTATAAATAGGATTAATTGGCGATCGACAATCTACCTCCGTCTGATTAGTGGTGCCAAACAAGGATGGGATATACTGTAAGTCCACATGTTTAAGTGCTGAAATAAGATCATCAACATCGTGTCATCATAATTATAATACAAATTATCATTAACATCGCTTTACAGTATTTGTTAATGAAACGAAGAGCACAATAGAATAAAACTACCAGAGCATGATTAATGGATAAATTGTGCGAATGCAAAGTGAAACATTTTAGAAAAATGGTAATTAAACGGTTGCACAACAGCTGTATAACTGTATGTAAAAAACAAAACATCAGTTGTCAGGAAAGAAAACAAGTTTGTCAAAATGTGTCTTAAAACGTGTCAGCAGATTCAATCCTAACCAGAAGACTGTTCAGTGGTTAGGTGGTTGGTTGACCTTGTCAAAGGTCAACCAATGTACTCTGGCACCTGTGGGTAACCTGTGCGATGAGGCTAAAACTAGAGATATGTCAGGAGAGAGCCTTGTTTTCGTCAGAAGTCTGTCTGGTTAAGGAACTTACTGTAATGTTTAAACTGCAGCTAAGCTAGGTCCTTAAATTCAACTCTAATTTCATGTGATTATAGCACCGTTCATCAGCACAGGTCAAACATAAGAGTCTTGTATCCCATATAATAATTTCCATATAAAGTGGAGTGCCAGCTTAGCACAAGCTATATTATAAACTCTAAGCATCCAATCATCCGTCCAAAGCACTGGCTCTTCATCATGTACTATTATGAATACATATTACAACAACTAATGTCACTGATTAGCACACTCAACCAAAGTGGGGGAAGTGATTACTGAAATCATGCGATAGTGTTTGGTTGTTGTGTGTTTTACCCCACACATACTGCACATCACATGGTAAATGTTCATGTTCTGCTGTTGTGATATTTCCCTCTCTCTGCTTCAACGACTCACACACTGCCACAGGTGTGATGAAAATAGAAATATACACAGCTGTGTCTGAAACTGCATATTTCTGCTTAATGCTGCACTACAGTGTTTGCGTGTTTGAGGATGTGTGTGTGTGTGTGTGTGTGTGTCTTTGTTTGCCTGTTTATCTTATTGTATGAGATGGCATGGCAGCAACAAAGCAACTGGAAAGGCGCAGATAATGCGCAAGTAAAGAAACAGGGCAGAGACTGAGCAGAGAGACGTGATGAATGAGAGGAAGAGAAGGAGGGGGAGTCAGTTCCAGTTTAGCTGTGATTTTCTAGATCAACTGAATGCGCCGTTGCATAGTCATGTGCATGCACGCACAAACACATGTTAAGTCAGAACAAAGCCTTGAAATAGATGTAGATATCAAAATCCCCACAGGAAACCTGGGTTATTTTTACCAGCTCAGATGATGGCTCATGAATGTATAATTCATAGATGCCCTGCTTTTATACAGATACAGAGTACTGTACCAAATGCACAATTACATTCAACTTTAATACATCCAAACATGCAACTTGCAAGAGATTATTGCCGTAATGTATGGTATACTGTCTATCACACCAACACTCAATGCTACTCTGTTTCTACTTTGTAAGCAGGAAATGCAGAAAACTGAAACCAAGTGACTTACTTTATTAAATAATACTTCTGTCCCTGTGTGAGTGAGTGTGTCTGTCTTTAAGTCTGAGCTGTATTGTGCTTATAGACAAAGCTGCCCCATGAAATGCATTCGACATGGTCTTGTTCTATTTGTTTGTTTGTTTTGCTTTTCTAGCCCAAAGCCCTGAAACTGCTGGGGATGGAGGTGAGTCTTGATTTCATCACCATACTTGTTCAGTCACTCCTTTGCTGTTCCTCTCCCTCATCCCTAAAGTCCTCTCACTTGTGATGTGTGTTGAGTTTGAGTCAAACTGCGATCCGTTTGGCAAGCCAGCTCTTAAGAGCGTCTCACAGTCAGTCAAGATGAACTTGGGTATACTGACATTCTTAGTGCACTTCTTATTAGTGTAAGGCTAACTGTCAAATAAACAGTCAACAAAATGAAAAAGATATTTTCAGTTTATGAAATGAAACAAGGCTTACGTCCACATGTATATAATTTATCCGAGCAGTCCAGTAATATTTAAGTAAATTGGAAATGACTCAACTACAGTAGCATGGTTATGTAAAAAAAGTATCCATGGTGTACACGCCATGCAGGATCCACATCATAAAGCTTTTATCACAGCATGTGTCTCGGAGATATTTATATCTAACATGCATGGCAGTCCGTTCCTTTGTGTTTCTGCCCGTTTGAAATCCATCCCCCTGTTTGTCAGTGTATGTTCTGTCTCGTTTTTGCCTGTTACAATCGAATTATTTCTTTTAATGCTTTACTCCCACTTTGTTAGACAGTTTATAATGAAATCAGTGTGGTAGCCGATCTGTGAAACTATATACGCTGCCTGGCCAAAACAAAAGTCGCCACCGAGATTTAACTGAGCAAATAGGTACAAGCCTCCTTTTGGATAATTACTGCATGGGTGATTATATTTCAGCTGGAAGTTATTTAACCCCAACTGATGCAATGAGTTGCTTCTCATTTCTTTAACAGCCATGATGAAAGACACATCCTGTGGTCATTGAAAAGATGTTAGTCTGTTGAGAACGGTCAAATCACTGGCATGCATCAAGTAGAGAAAACATCTACAGAGATTGTAGAAACTACTTAAAGTGGGTTAAGAACTGTCCAACGTATTACTAAAAATTGGAAGCATAGTGGGCAACCGTGTAATTTATCGTTATTAGCGATCACTTAAACATTTGGTGAAATCAAATTGGAGAAAAACTTTTTAATAGTTAAAGTAAGTGCATTTCATCACCATGTGTCCAAAGAATGAGGTCAGCTGACTACCTGAATATACTGAATGACCAGGTTATTCCATCAATGGATTATTTTTCTTCCCTGATGGCACGGGCATATTCCAAAATGACCACACCAGGATTCATGGTGCTCAAATTGTGAAAGAGTGGTTCAGGGAGCATGGATTGGCCACCACAGAGTCCAGACCTTAACCCCATTGAGAATCTTTGGGATGTGCTGAAGAAGGCTTTGCATAGCGGTCAGACTCTTCCATCATCAATACGAGATCTTGGTGAAAAATGAATGCAACACTGGATGGAAATAAATCTTGTGACATAGCAGAAGCTTATCGAAACAATGCCACAGTGAATGCTGCTGTAATCAAAGCTAAAGGTTGTCCAATGAAATATTAGAGCGTGTGACCTTTTTTTATTTTTGGTGGCGACCTTTTTTTTGGCCAGGTCATGTATATTAAATTTACTGCTGACAACTGTGATTACTGGAGATTTACGTCTAGGGCACTGCAATCATTACCAAATATCCAGAAATAAAATATTTATCAAGTGTCACAATACAGAATAGTCTACTGCTGTGCTATTTTGTTTTCTTCTCATGCGAAAATCCCTTTAAAGCAAGGTTGCACTGAAAGTCATTTTTCAAACATTTGTTATTGATCAACTGTCAGTAGTCCTCAACAGTTAAAATGTGAAATCATTGGAGATCAATGCAGCCCTGCTGACATGCCATTTGGAGAATAACTGACAGCGCCTATATCTCCAGAGACAGCAAAATCCTCAAAAAAGATGCAATGAAAACGTAGGAGACCCTCTATGTTTCCTCTGAATTGCTTTGTGTAGAGAACTGTGTATCCCCACCTGTCTCTACCAAAATCTGACTTTCCCACTGTACATGGAACACACTTTATGAAAATAGTATGAAAGCCTTAACCCCTTAACCAGGTCAGGATGAGTTTAGACATGTGTGTGATGTGGTCAAACCTGGGTGGAGCTGAAGCGTTAAGTTCACACTAAGAGCAACAAAACTTACGAGGCAGGTAACATTGTCGACAAGTGTTGTTCAAGTGTTGCTTGGGCACTGTGTTGCCCTGTGGTGAAATAAACATGTTTGGCTGGTGTATCACTGCCTCATTGGAGTGTTAAAAACAACTCGAAGTGAGCTCAGATTTGAATTACAGCTTATCAGGTCTGCTTCCACTGAAAAATGACTTGTGGCATGTTGCTTTTTTAACAGCTTCAACAGCTTCAGACTCCAAGCACTGACCTTACAGACTATAACTAGCTCAGGATCAACACTAAATGCTCTCATGTTTCTCTGCTGTACTGATAGCAGGGAAATGAGTATTGATGAATAAAGTGTCTATATAGACGTCTGACTTGTTCTGGATCTCCATCAGGACGATATGCCGATCCGCAGAGGCCGCCAGAAGACGACGCGTAAACGAGAGGAGGAGGTGGACATCGACTTGGACGACCCAGAAATCAACCACTTCCCTTTCCCCTTCCATGAGCTGATGGTGTGGGCTGTTCTTATGAAACGGCAGAAAATGGCGCTGTTCTTTTGGCAGCATGGTGAGGAGGCCATGGCCAAGGCCTTAGTGGCATGTAAGCTCTGTAAGGCCATGGCACACGAAGCATCCGAGAACGACATGGTGGACGACATCTCCCAAGAACTGAACCACAACTCCAGGTGGGGGATGGGGATTATGTGATTATGTGCACGCTCACATATGCTCTCTCTTTAGAGTCTAGATGGGAACATTTGCCTCTACACTCTTGTACGCTGTGTATAATATATATAGGCACTCACACAAAGACACTAACCAGTCTACGCTCTCATGGGAAGTAAACATATCCATTACAGAAGTCTAATAACATGCATCATCGTTATGTACGTATTTCAGATTACGGTAATACTCGAAATGGAAATGCTGGCTACAGAAATAACTGTTTCTTTGGAGAAAACACAAATGAAGCACAGCCACACCAACTCGAACTCCCCCAGCTCACTCACACACTCTCACGGCAAAGTTTCAAAGCATAGCCTTAGAGCTGGCGTATTCTGAGCTGTCTTTCCACAGAGAATTTGGCTGGCTTCCTTCGAAGAGCTCATTTAACTACATACATTGTTATATCTCCATGTACATAACGTGTGGTTGGGGTGTTTGTGAATGTCTTTGTGTGTGTGGGCGTGTGGCTCTGTGAATGTTTGTATAAACTCAAGGGATAATAGTGTGCACTTATGTTATTTATGATATGTGTGTGTGTGTGTGTACAGTAACGTCTACAATCTATAGGGAGCTCTTGATTTCCCTGGCACTTTCAAACAAGCTTTGGAAATACTACAGTGGTTGCGTTTTCTTTAAGCCAGAATATGATAAAAGTTATGTGACAAGTGCTCAAAAACTCAAAGAAACAGAAACTCATTCATCTATTTGTACAACACTGCTGAACTGTGCAGTGTGCTGTGCATGTTTAGAAAATATCCGTTCGGAGGCTGAAATTAGAGCAAGGAATATTGATTTAAGTTTTTATTGCCTGGAAGGGGACTTGTTAAAATGCCAGTGCAAGGGTCGCTGGTTTATGATCGACTGCTGCTATGAATGTTTCATTGTGCTCCGTGTTACATTCTGATGGCTCCTCATTTTTCTCACGTTCTGGTTTCAGTTCTCGAGGAAGTATTAAGGAAGTATTGGCTTCTAATCATGACTTTAAACTCTTAACATAGTCAGCGTTCTAGTTAATAGTAGTGTTAATAAATAATAACGCATTTGTTCCTGCCAACCTAATCTCTTTCTGAATTTTGGCCAGATGGTCGTTGATGTCCTGACCAGTTTAATTACATTTTCACGTTTAGACAGTATATCAGTGTCTCTGTTCATCACTCGCTGTGTCTGTGTATGTCCTGTATATATTTTCCCAGGGAGTTCGCCCAACTGGCAGTGGAGCTCCTGGATCAGTCCTATAAACAAGACGAGCAGATGGCCATGAAGCTGCTGACATATGAGCTGAAGAACTGGAGCAACGCCACCTGTCTGCAGCTGGCGGTAGCGGCGAAGCACCGAGATTTCATCGCTCACACCTGCAGTCAGATGCTGCTGACCGACATGTGGATGGGGCGCCTGCGCATGCGCAAGAACTCAGGCCTGAAGGTAGTGCAAGTGGGGCAGATGCTTTTAATCAGTGCTTGCATCGACTGCCTGGGGAAATGTGTGGGTGAATTGTTGTAAATGACACCAATCAGTTGTGTTGTGTGGAGATGCAGGGATGTGAGAGAAGAGCAGAGAGCAGATGCTTTGGACATCACATCTTCCAATATTAGAGGTGAAACCTGTCCAATATTAGCGTATTATAAATATACTGTTGGTATTGACGTGTGTGCTGGCAGGTAAGTAATAACACAATGCAGTAACGAAATGCCAGCTACACTGATCAGGCATACCATTATGACCACCTTCCTAATACCGTGTAGGACTCCCTTGTTCCTCCAAAACAGCTCTGACCCATTAGAGATTGGACATGGACCTTCTGAAGGTGTCCTGTGGTGTCTGACAACAGTATGTTGTCAGTGGGGGCCTTTGGGTCCTATGGGTTGAGGGGAGGGGCCTCTGTGGATCAGGCTTGTTCCAGTGCATCCCACAGGAAATCAGGTCAACACCTTGTGCTGTTCTTCATTTTTTTGAGTTGTTCTTAAACCAATGGCTCCTGCCATCAAGGAGTGTCATTGCTATGGGGTGGGAGTGCCTGGTCCGGTCTAGGTGGGTGGTACATGTCTAAATAACATCCACATGAATGCCAGGTCCAAAAGTTTCCCAGCAGAGCATTGTATCACAAGATGTTCAGTGTCACTTCATCTGTCAGTGGTTATAATACTGCTTCTTATAGGTGTACGTGTTTTAGAAAGAGTCTTGCCATGATGTATTTTGCCCACTAAAGAGCACCACCGACGTAAAATGTAAATTGTGTACATCTCATCAAATACATTATTTAAACTATTGTATAGACATATTCAGCTCAACTGTCAGGCAGTTTCAAATCCAGAGCAACTCAAAGGTATAGAGGTATATCGTGTATAGTCCTGTCCTTGTTCAATTTCATGCACACTATGAGTCTTCACTAAATATAAAGGCACCCAGGTGAAAAAAAAGAAAACAACTTAATCCAGAAAGTTTTGTTGATAAGGAATCATTGAGGTTAAAAATGGAGCGTGGCCGTGATGAATCATTCTCAGAGATTTAGAGAATGTGCACTGCACTGTGAAAAGAAGACATGTCACAGCTGACAGTAAAACACTGCCACCACTCGCACCCGCCTCCTGATGAGCTGACTGGTGGTTGGGTTTTTAGCAGTGTTTGCTCATGCAGGTCTCCCAGACCTGTGGTGGTGGTAGGGTGATGGAGGCATCTGCTCAGATCACAGAGGTTAGAGTTATTTATAATGAAGAGATGCCCTGGGATTAGCCGAAGGCTGGGCTCACACTCATACATACACCGAGTGAGACAGGGTGATGGGTCTGGCTGGCTAGCCTCTCGGAGCAGGGCACACTGCAAGTGCTTTAAGTATGGTTTGGCCTTTGCAGGACGCAGGGAGAGAAGGGGGAGCTGCTAACTCAAACTCATTGAAGTAGAAAGACAGAAAGGAAACCACAAGTGGAACAAACAAGATTCGGTGCCCACAGGAGTACATGATACACAGAAAATAACATTGTCAAGAGGTTGTCAAAATAATATGTGTGTACCTTTTGATGTAGTTGTAAGGGAAGTCAGCTTTGAACCTCAACGTTCATGTGGTTACTTGAGGCTACAAACGGCCATGGAAGTGCAAATATGAGTATGGTGCTTTCTCCACACATAGTATTACTATGTTAATATAACGGATGACAAGAAAATCAGAGACATCACTTTCATGCACTGTTGTTGTTGTTACATGCCCATCAAATCACATTTGGGTTTTGTACTAGAGTTGTACCTGTTTGCCCTTTCAATGGGTATACTTTTTCATAATTTAGAGTTTGTCTTTTCCTGGAAATCGATTTTTTGAAAAGTTGATCTCCTCCTGGATTCAGGGGCACATACTAATAAAACTTTTTTCAGCTTGCTCTGTTTTTGCAGGAATCACAAAAATATGCAACATCCTGCCATCTGTTTCACAGTGACCTTACATTACATTATGTTTACTGATCAGAAATGAAGAATTAAATTCCACATCACTTATGAGGCAGTCATCAGCGTAATGATGAACAGTGGAAATTTCACTCTTAATTTGGCTAAAGACAGCTGCTTCCAGAGATAACAACGATGATTACGCTGCTCTCCATCTTCTTTTCTTTCCGTTGTTCTTCACCTCCCCGCCCTGGTTTCAGTGTCTCTCTCTAGCTGCTTACTTTTCTTGTTGACTGTTACGCATCTGAAGTGTTTACAGCTTGCCTGCTTCCTTTAGCTGCTGTGAGTGTGTCCTTCTCATCCATCATAGCAGCGCGGTATGCTTGCTGACTGTCTAGAGTAATGCTTTTATAAGTGACATCCGCAAGGAGAGCACATGTCTGAGCTGTGGTAAATACCAAAGCTTTGTCATTCAGCCGCATTCAGGCCAGGGGCATGTTAGGGAAGTATTCACAGGGATAAATTTGCTTTGTTCCACACATTCCACATTTCTGCAATGCGGCTCATAAAACTGTACATCTACTGTATGTCACATGTGTCAGTCGCTGCTTCCATCTCTTCTCCCAAACTCCTTCAAACTCCACTTCCTCTCTCCCTCAATACCTAGGTAATCTTGGGGCTGCTTCTGCCACCATCCATCCTGAGTCTGGAATTCAAGAACAAGGATGAGATGTCCTACATGCCCCAGGATCAGGATACCTATCTGCAAGAGAAGGAGGAAGAGGAGCCTGAGAAACCGGTCAAGGAGAAGGAGGAAGAAGACATGGAGTTCACAGTAAGATCTTACTGTGAGACGCAGTACAACTCCGTGGTGAGAGAACCCACCTCAGCCCCGCATCGCAGAATATATACACACACATATTCAACACCAAACAAGACAATACACACACTCTTTGTTTGACTCTAAAACTGATTTCTGAATACATAGCTCAGATTCTGTGTTGCTTGTAAATATCTCTTGTGGGCCAGCTCAATGTTTCTGCCCACAACGAGATGATGATATGCACACACATATACACACACGCACTCATTTCTCTATTCTGGCCAATTGGACCACTCCAGCCAAATCGGCCTTCCCTGTTTCTCGTTGTCTCAGCAAAGACATAGTTGTGGAGTTGTAGCGTCTCAGTCTGTCGCCGCTTGTGGGTTCCCTCGTGTATGTTTCTCCCTCCATCTATCTCCTATTCTTTTTCTCTCTCTCTGCCTTCCCCTCTCTTTCCCTCTTCTTCTCTCTTTGCTTCTCTTTTCTTTATTTCTCTCGCTCTCTATCTCTTGTTCTGCAAAACTCCCCGACTCTCTAGTTCTTTCTCTCTTCCTTCCTTTCTCCTTTCCAAGCTCAGGTCTGATTGAGGTACAGTACTGTATGCTAGCTGATTGCTGCCCCTCACTCTATCCCATCAGTGATGGCTTGCTGCAGCATACCACTCAGCATGCCGGCTGCTGAGCATGGGAGGCCCAGGCTTTTGCATTATATAACCATGTTCGCCTGCTGCTGCAGAGCCTAATTCATGCAGAGTCTGAGCACCTTCTCCCAGCTCACAGTGGAAGAGTTGGTCCATCTGCATAGACATGGATGTACAGCAGGATTAGGCCTCATATCATTTCAATCCAATCAGCTCTGGAGATCATGTCAAGATCCAGTTTGTGTGTTTAAATGAAGACCAAAGTTTGAAAAGGAATTTGAATACATAAATTGGATCTACGGCTGTCCCATGAAGTGATTGAATTGAAGTTGAACACCTTTCAGCACGACTGTACATACTCTCCATCTGCATTGAACGCAGCCAGTAAGCCAACGCAAACATTCACAGAAGGGGCTGTGTTACACTTACAGTCCACCACAGGCTCCGTGGTGTTAAATAACCAACACCGCTGCCTGAAGGTGCGTCTGCAATGAGCCCCTTCCTATTGCCCTGGCTTCTGGTGGTACAAATGCCCCTTCAGATACTTATGAATCACACAAAGATTCATACAGATATTACACACACTGCTACACCACAGAGGGAGATTGTATTGTTGTATCCTCAGATCCTTAAGATGAACCACACGGTAATGAATGTAATAGCTTGTGTGATAGCTTGTGTCCTTTTTTGGACAACGTGCATGTTCAGTGCAGTAAAGGCATGGTGTGATTTACACACTGGCATCTGAAAATGTTCTTCCTGAAGGCCCTGTCTGTGTGTACCTTGGGTAAAACTTCGGCTGTATATACGTATGTGTTTCACATATTTAAGGAAAAATAGATTAATTCCTTACGAGTAGTGACTTCTTCTTTAATTTAAATATTTTTTTTTGAGATTTCTATGCAGTGGTTTTATTACTATTGTACCTATTCAAAGGCCTGGGGACGTAGACACAGTTAATATATTTGGACCAGCTTTCAAACATTTAGCATTGCCCAGGTCTGTGATATTTTTTGACTTGCAATACAATTCCGTTACTGAGCTCCCTCAGAGGTCAGGTGTTGCTTTGACATTAAGACCATGACCCATAAAAACAGCGGGCTCCGAACCCTCTCTCATGGATGAGGAAATGTGTCACAGATTGAAACTTGATATCTATGTCTTTTCTTCTTCCTGTTCTGTTTCTGTCTCCTTCCTGTCATTATCTTGTCTCTACTCTGCCTCTTAATTGTTGTCTGAGACACAATCCATGAGTGTCAGTGTCTGCGTCATATTGTGTTACCAGCCTTCACCCAAACTCCACCACAAACACACATTTCACATTTTGGAATGACAACATTGCCTGTGCTTGCTTCTTTGATTGTGGTATTGAAACTGTGCTGTAGCCCATACTATAACCCTCTCCCCCTTCTCTTTTTTTTCTCCTTATTTCTTTATTCGACTCCTCCCATCCCACCCCCTTTCCTCCAAATGCTTCTTCAACTCCTCTGTATCTCTTCCTCCTCCCACACCTTTCCAATCCATCACACTTCCCTCTTCCCACACTCCATCCCGTAATCCCTCACGCCTTTGGCTCCTTCCTCCCTCGCTCCATGTTGGGTTTGCATTCGCCCAGGCTATGCTGGGTAAGGTAACCACAGAGACATCCAGAAAGAAGGATGTTGAGGAGGTTCAGAACCGCCACCGTCTTATCCCCATGGGACGCAAGATATACGAGTTCTACAACGCTCCAATTGTCAAGTTCTGGTTCCATACGGTCAGTGTCGGCTTCAGCAACACCACCTACATGTTCAATCTTCCAGCTGGCACTGCCATTGCTTAATGTATTTCTACAACAGCATCAATTGCTGGTTCCCTCCTGTTAGCTCCTACTTTCACACTGCCTCCATTGTCATTAACCTCCTGTTCCACCCCGTCATTACCCAGCTTTACTGGGGTGGGAAAGTTAAGTGTGAAAGAACTAGATAGACGAATGGAAGCAACATGGTGAGAAAAGTACTACGGAGTGGCAGCAGGAGAATCATCGAATCACGCAGGGAGGTTTTGTATCGACAGTATAAATACACGCTGAAATCATTACATTTTGCCTCTGGATTACAATAAGCAAATTGATTTACATTTGTGGAAAAGTGAGTGTTTTAAAAGTCTACATTCATTTAAAAGCAGATATCTTTCGAGTCTGTGCGTAGCTTGTGTTTGAGGTTGTATCAGCCTTTGAGCATCTTTGAGTACTTCGGTTTGCTTGCCCAGTGAAAACATCTGTTTAGCACCAGCAAGGATTTCACTGAGAAATTATTTTGACTTTCCCATTTTTTTTCTTCTCTGGCTGTTTACTCACCTCCTCCTCTCTCTCCACGTCTCCTTTCTGCCCTTCAGGTTAAAGAAAGAACTATCCATTTAAATGATTGCGCTTGTAGGACAGATGCCAGGGATTCTCAACATGGGTTTTCAACTCATTACCCAATTTGTATTCATACCTGTCATCCGCTGTAGTGCTGCAATATTTTTTATAATATTACCCAAATCTATCATACGAACCACATGTGGGATTGAATGAGAACAGTCCTGGTTAACCATTATTAAAATTGCTTTACCTGCTGGAATGCTTGTTTTGCAGTTGAAAAAGAAACTTGTTTGTTTGTTCCTGCTTTAATTTGGAGTTTAAATATGATGAAGCATTTGTTACTGTTCTAAACATGAAGCTGCAGTTAACGGTACTGCACAGCCTTTCTAATTACTGCGTGTTTAGATATGAAAAAATGTAAGTGGAAAATCAGCATATGGAAAATAAATATATATGTACTGTTTGCTGATTTTGTTCTGATGTATTTTAACGCAGATGGCATACGTGGGCTACCTGATGTTGTTTAACTACATTGTCCTGGTCAAGATGGACCTGTGGCCTTCTCCCCAAGAGTGGATTGTCATCGCTTACATCTTCACCAACGGCATTGAGAAGATGAGAGAGGTGCGATAGATCCTGCATGCGAATGTGCACCGTTAATGCAGCACTGTACGACCCATTAAGTAATTCTTCTCCACTGCCCAGTGAACTGAAGGCACAAAGTGTGTCGCCGTAATGTTACCTCCAGTTTGACTCAGTGAGCATTATGTCCATATTGTCAAACAGCTCAAAACAAATAGAGCAAGCACTGACAGTTCAGTGTAGGTGAAGCAAAAGAGCATGTCAAAGAGGAAGAGAAAGGTAAAGGGAAGGTGGTGGAAATGAAAGTGGGACGTAGAAAATGGAAAAACTAAGAAAAGAAAAAGTAAATAGAAAGTACAGGTATGTGTCCATAAAATACATTTAGCCCCACTGTGTGCCTCTGTTCGTAAGTGTATGAAAAGCATTAATCATTGTGTCATGTCATTCGCAACTGCACTAAGTGGCTGTTCTGATTGGTGAACTCATACTGCCCTCTTATGGCCACAATTATAGAATGCACTTCTTTTCTATTCCTCTATTTCAGGCTGTTTTCCAAATCACCTTTCAGTTTCCCTCCCTCAGTGTCTATATTAATGATCACCACTTTAAATAACTCCTGCATCTGAACATCCTCATCTTCCTTGCTGTGTTACTTTCCATCTAATCGTCTTCTAGATCCTGATGTCAGAGCCAGGAAAGTTGTTACAGAAGGTGAAGGTGTGGCTCCAGGAGTACTGGAACGTCACAGACCTCATGGCCATCCTCATATTCTCTGTTGGCATGGTTCTGCGTCTCCAGGATCCGCCACTCATGAACTACGGCCGGGTCATCTACTGCGTCAACATCATCTATTGGTACATCCGGCTGCTCGACATCTTTGGAGTCAACAAGTACCTGGGTCCCTATGTGATGATGATTGGCAAGATGGTGAGAGGAGGCAGGGGTTGTCATCTGTGTGCGTGTATGTCTGCCCGTCTTTCTTTTCTTTGTGCTCATATTTTTCATTTTGACTTTTTTCAATGTGATCTATACTGATAGTAGGTGAGTTGCGTGAAGCCGTACAAAGATGTAATCTATAAATGGCATCGGAGCATAGTTCTAACACAGCTTGTGCACCTCCTAACTTCGTTGTTTGATCTCCTAGAGCTCAAGATGAGAGCCTCTGATACTGTACAAAAACTACAGAGGGGATCAAAGACCCAAATCTGTCTTTGACGTGGGCTGTGGTACCACTGGACACAAGCTCTTTGATATGAAAATCAGCAGTTAGTTAGAGGGAGAGTCTTGGATTGGCATTAAGTGATTTAGTCAGTTAATTGGAAAATGTGACTTTGCTTCACCATGAGCTAGTTCAAAAACAAATGCTAGATGTAAATATAACAAATAGCTGCATTCGTCATTCTTTTAAAAAAAGCCAGATTTTGACCTGTTTTTCTGGAAACATCTGAAACGCTTCATATTGTTTCTGCACCTTACATCGTTTGCCAAGTAATATAGGTAAAAATGTGACCATATCTAAGAGACTATGTGTTTCATCGTTCTAGAAAGCATGACTGAAATATTGTGTTTTAGGGGCTAATGGATTATAAATTACCCGAGGGAAGAACGTTCCCTTGCTCTAACTTCTGTAATCAACCTGAGATTAACCTATATTAAGTGCATTTTAATTATCATTTCATACCACAACAAATTAAATTAAAGTTTAATTGACCAACTGTGAGGCTGGGAGGAAATGTAATCAGAAAATGTAAATGAAGACTGTATGAGTGAGAGTTTTTTAAACATTTCCTACAAATATTCTTATCAACTGCTCCCCGTTTCTTTTTTTTTTCCTCTTCTGAAACCACTCACCCCTTCCCTTCTCTCTCCAACCACCCCGCTATACCACCCTCTCACTGTCAGATGATCGACATGATGTACTTTGTAATCATCATGTTGGTGGTGCTGATGAGCTTTGGGGTGGCGCGTCAGGCCATCCTCCACCCTAATGAGGATCCATCCTGGATGCTAGCTAGGAACATCTTCTTCATGCCTTACTGGATGATCTACGGAGAGGTGTTTGCCGACCAGATTGACCGTAAGTTCAAGGCTAGGGCGTAAGCTGCTGAATAAAATACTTTTTTGTTAACTCGGGTGAGGATAGTCCCTGACTCTGACAGAATGCGCATTCAGTCAGATCTACAGCTTGAAATATATATACTTTTGTAACCTGAACATATCCTTTCATAAAAACACTGTTTGGCAAGACAAATTGCACTTACAATCATCTTGAGTATAAATTTGCAAAATTCTCGACAAAGAATGTTTCGCATACATAGCAACATTAATATGTACTGTCAGTTTGCCTTTGTATTTTGTGTCTCTAGATTATTCTATACCATGCAGACAGAGTAACATATTGACTCAATAAATCAAAAGTGTGAGCTGTGTCTGGGAGAAAATGTCCTGAGAGTATGAGTGTGTTTGTGTTTGTGCTGTTCTGTCTGTTCGTATGATCGCACTGTATATGTGTTGGCGTGTACAGAGTGTGGGGAGTGGCCCAAAGAAAAGAGATCTGAAATAATGTTTTCATTCTTTGTTTCAGATATGCATAGTAGGAAGTTAAAGCACAGGCTGAATGAAAAACTCTGGCTGGTCGAAAATTACTTTCGAACTCACGGAACCTGGCGTAATAATGGTCCATTCCACATTGCCCAGTGCAGTCAAAATCCCAGTAAATCAATAGATATAGATCAATATAACCACATCAACCTATTCCACCTCTCCTTCATCATCCTCACGTTACCACCATGTCATGCCCACTCCTACCTCTAGAGGCCGCTTGAGACAAAAGCGTGCATGCGGCTCCTTGCTCTAAGGCTAAAGTTGCCCTCATATTTTGGTATCTTGGGTCAGTTACTAGATGTCAGTATCTAGTATTATCATCTGTTACTATCATTTTCTGTCGCCTCCAAATTTTTGACTGAGACAACTAGTAGCTTGACCTACAGTTATATCCTATAAGCAACTTTACCCTGACTAATTTTGGTACTGGCTGGCAAATGACGCTGTTTCATGGCAGTTGCACTTTTCAAATGCGTTTTAATATTTCTATGGTCTTTGTTTTTGGTCAGTTGTCACATCAAGAGGAACTATCAGAGTTTTAAACTTGATGTTCCCTTGATGTTTCTTCTCCTCATCATGTTACTTGACATTCAGCTAGTTTCATTTGAAGAGGCGACCCTGCCATGGTAACACAGTCTGTCACATGAACCACGTCACCCTCCCTTCTCGCTAGAGCAGTTGCAATATTGCCAAAATATTTCAACCAGCATAGCCAACATTTAACATGACAGGTCACTGAACTTTAAGCGGCAATATCATATCATGCAGGAAGAAACACAAGCATACAAATATTCCTCACCAGAACATATTTATTAGCCGCCTTTCATCATCTGTAATCTGTTTTTTCACGTGGTTCAGTTGTCAGAGTTTTTTAAATCCAAATTTTTTTCAAGGTAAAAAAAAATAAGAAAAATTACTTCAGTTCTCTGTCTTTGGGCTGCATCGTGTGAAACAATTGAAAACCAAGCAATGACGAGCATGACTAGAATGAATCTCAAAGGCAAACAAACCAAGAGAAAATATGCTGAATGTTCCCCAGATAAGCCACAGCAACTGAACCATCACAGATGGAAAAAACATGTGTATGCTAAACACATTTCAAACGATTCCGAGCAATCAACCATTGCTGAATGAAGCTATGGCTCACATAAGTGACAATATATTTTAAACACAGACTACGTGTTTAAATATATTGTGAACACAAATTGTGCTGACACATAACAAATGTGTATTTTTTGTGTTATGTTTTCAGATGCACATTAGCCACTGCCATTAGAACGTCCACTCTTTCCCTCCTTTAAGAAAAGAAGCATAAAAATAAATATGCTTCTTGTTTGTTTGCAAAATACTAATTATGCATTTTTTTGGCATTTTGAGGTCTGCTTGTCATTTTATTTGTTGCTGTGGTCTTGTACTCAGTACGTCTGAATGTTTTATGTTGTCATTTATATGCTTAGATTTTATTTTATTATACATTTTATTTCTTTATGATATTACATGTTTGCATGTGTTTCTAATCAGTTGTGCATCCACATTTTTCACTAAAATATCATCAATGCTTGATGGAAGTCCCTGCATCTAAAGACATACAGTATTTTACCTTGTGTTAACTTGTACGTGTGTTCGTTTTGTGGCATTGTGCAGCTCCATGTGGGCAGAACATCACAGAGGATGGGGTGGTGGTGACCCTGCCTCCCTGTAAGACGGGTGCTTGGATTGTCCCTGCCATCATGGCTTGCTACCTGCTCGTGGCCAACATCCTGCTGGTCAACCTGCTCATTGCTGTGTTCAAGTACGTAAATAGTTTCAGATTTCCCTCTTGCAACAAACTAAAGATGCCGAACCAGCACCACAGGACATGAAACTAATGTATTTTGGTAGAATGCTAATGGGAATCGTTTTTCTCTGTGCTCCAAAACAAAAACAGTCTCTAAATAGCAGATTTATACTGTTTACAGCAAATTAAGCCTAACTGTCTTCAAGGCTTTTCCTGTTGGTATTATTTTCTGTTTGGAGTGCTGTTAAGCCACATTCTAATTAGAGGCTATGCGCAAATTGTATTAAGACAATCTGATGTTTTTTTTCTTCCATGCTAATGATCTGTTAGTGTGCCTCTGTAATCCATGTAGAAAGGGCAGTTTTCCCCTTTTTCACATTCGCCTGTGTAATTACAGAAAAAGTGCACAATGAAAAAAACAATGTTTAGAATTAAGGTTGAATTAAATTATGCATTAAAGCAGTTAATGTGTCTACAGTATCTGCACATTATTCTCAGTGTCTTAACTTGGCTCAGCGGCACAGCAGCATGCAAAGTAAAGGAGTCAGTCGTCTGTATGCTATCACACGTTGTTCAAATCTTTTGTTGGGCCACTGATGACTTTCACTTTACCTTGGTTTTTAGTGGATGTGATCTTTCTTAGCTGGTGAGGCATATCTATATTTGACTCTATATAGCAATACATTCTTCGAGGTGAAGTCCATCTCCAACCAGGTGTGGAAGTTCCAGCGCTACCAGCTCATTATGACCTTCCATGAACGCCCAGTCCTCCCTCCACCCCTCATCATCTTCAGCCACATAACTATGGTCCTCAAGCATCTGTGCTGTCGCTGGCGCAAGCATGATGATGACGAGAGGGACTACGGACTGAGTGAGTGGCATCACATTAGCAGTAATGATACAGGAGAATGTGATACAGTTACCATAGATTTTGTAATTTGGAAAATGCCCTGTCATTACACTATGCGGTGCAGGAGCACTAACGCTGTCGAACTCGTTGATCCACAGAGCTTTTCATCACAGAGGATGAGCTGAAGAAAGTCCATGACTTTGAGGAGCAATGTATAGAGGAGTACTTCAGAGAGAAAGATGACAGATTCCACTCCTCTAATGACGAGAGAATCAGAGTCACCTCTGAAAGGTCAGACATGGCTACTGTGCAATATTATGTCTCTCTTCTAATCTTGATACAAAAACATACTGTACATATTGTATATAATCCATATCATTAATCCTATTTTTTGTGTATTATGACTAAGACTAAGAGCCCAATACACTGTTACTAGAAATGGGAAAACAGACAACTCATTCATTGCAAATACAGAAAACGTGACCAAAGAAATGCTGCCGTCGTGTTTGGTGGGGCCAAAACAAAACCAATATAATAAACATCAGTTACTGAACTTCTGCTCCAGGAAGTAAATTAAAGGTGTTAGATGTTTTTTGTATGACTGACTTCAGATTCCATTGTGTCTCTTTTTTCTGTCTTCTTGTCTTCTCCTTTTTCCCACTCTCTTAGGGTGGAGAACATGGCAATGCGTTTGGAGGAAGTCAATGAGAGGGAGCACTTCATGAAGGCGTCACTGCAAACTGTTGATATTCGACTGGCCCAAATGGAGGAGCTCATTGGACGAATCGCCGTGGCGCTGGAGCGCGTGACAGGTGTTGAGCGTGGGGAGGTCAACAAAGTACGTTCACGGACTTCATCTGACTGCACAGACTCAGCATACATTCTCCGCCAGGCCGAGTGCCCAGAAGCAGCATACATCCTCCGTCAGAGCAGCTTTAATAGCACAGAGGGGAATGCCTACCGCCTACAGGAAGCACTTGAGGGAACAGCTGAGGGCTCCATGTCCCCTCCCTCTCCTACTGGCATGGCTACACGGACAAGGAGTCACTCATTTTATGTTGGGGGTGGTCGTGTTAGTGAACGTTCAAGTGGGGCTGAGCGAGCTGAAAGCTTCTTCAAAGAGCGCTCACTTAGTCTCCACCGAGCCAACAGCTCACAGTCTGTGTCCTCAGCTGCCGCCACCAAGGAGTCTAAGCCCCTCCCTCTGGCGACGCTGTCGGTCTCCCAGCAGCACCGTCCTTCATCATGCATTGATATCTATGTCTCAACTTCTGAGGAGGTGGGCCCAGCGGAGGTCTTTCTAGATCCTCTCCGTGTGGTCCCACCACTCCTGAGAGACTCCTCGCTGCAGTCAGATATCATGGAGGCGATGCTGCCTGGAGGCCGGGAGTTCAGCAGCGTTGCCACCAGCGGTTTGGGCGACAGGCACTCGGAGGGCGGTGCGGGCAGTAGTGGGACAGCTGGAGCAATGTTTGATGACAGTGCAGCTGCAGATTTGTCATTGTGCTCAGCACACCTCTTACCAGACACCACCTTACCTCCTTGGGATATGGAACCATCCCCACCACCCTCGGCAGGTCTGCTTGAACGCTCTAAGAGCAGCCGCTACCTCTCCGCAGCAGGTGCAGCATTCCTGGACGAGCCTCCCCTGGTCAAGTCCCACAGCCTCATGTTCACACCGAGAGGCTGCTATGGTGGACTTGGGGCAGGTGTCCAGGTTAAGGCTGCAGAGTACACCAGCATTACTGACTGCATCGATACACGCTGCGTCTCAGCTCCATACACCCCCGCAGAACGCTCACAATCACCCGGAGGTTCCACTTCATTCCCCTTTGATAAGCCGTCAGACATTGGTTCCTCTCACCCAGAAAGAGAGGCAGAGCTTAGTCACACAGAGTCTGATCCAGAAGACCCTGAGGACCTGATTCCAGCCCCTGATACCCCTCGCCTAGGGGGTCTTGGTGGGCCCAGTGGGGCCCCTCTCTGCTCCCCCTTCTCCAAGCTGGAGCGAGCAAACAGCTGCTCTTCAGATGACTCCCATCCTTCCCTCACGCTGGCCCCTCCGCACCGGAAGAGCCTGTCAGTGAGTGAGAGGATGGAGAGGGGGTCGAGTCTGGGGGCAGACAGGGGGCCTGGGCCTGGGGGGCGGGGTCTGGCAGGAACCAGAAACCCCTTCCTCAGGAGCAAGTCAGGAGCAAGGCCTGAAACAGCTAAGACTGACAGCCTCTCCATGAGGAAGCTGGCTACTCCGTCAGCGTTCCGCAGCTTTGATAGACAAAACTACACGTGACAAGGACACGCCAGTGCACTCACACACTGTTAGGACCAGAGAGGAAAACTGAAAGGGCCCAGGGCAAAAGTAAGAGCAGGGTGAAGTTGCCCTTAGATGCTGGTCTGGTCCAGATCTAGAGTTTTTTCACTTAACGTTTTAGGTTAGAAAGGTTTATTCATAGACAGTATTGAAGGGCAGCTTTACCCTGAATCAAAAAATCAATGGGGAGCAGGAAGGAAGATATAGGGGTCCTTCTGTACACCAGTCAAAACAAAGAGCTATGAATCTAGACTAGTTTTTACCTCTTGTAGCTAAGTAACTCTCAGTGGAGTGATATGAAAATGGAAGGTGTATTTGTACTGTATGTCTTCCACCTGCCACCTTTACATCAAGTAGACATCTGTCACTGTGTTACATCACATATCAGTCAGGCTAGTCAAAGTGTACTGTTACTCCTATAGCTGCATTATATGGTAGACACTGTCAAGTCTTCAGACTCAGAGAGGAGGAAGAACGAAAAGATAGCCACCTCATCTTGTCATTCTGTCTAAGCATAGAGTCATTACCCACTGTCCTCTCTTTATATAACCTAACTCCAACAAAAACATCCCACTAAAATGCAGAAACAAGCCGATATTTCTGGCTGCATCATGAATCATTAAGGTTTTGGATTTAACAGCACTTCAACATACCCGTAACATGGCAACAACTTACCTCTGGATACACAAATACACTTTTCAACTGATCAATATTAATTTCATTTTTCAAGCGAATATGAAATTTATCTTTGACTCATATTTTGTAGCATCAGAGAGGAAATGGCACTCATTTTGGTCTGTGGGCTAAAATAACGCCTACAGGTCTTTCTTTTGTCAGTTCAGCTAGAAACAGAAAGCAGCGCTTGAACTTAATCTAGTCACAAAGTCAATTCTCTGTCACGTGTCTCCAGTCAGCTCACGCTTCTCAAGTACGGAGTACAGTCTCTGCTTTGAAGGCCAATGAAAATGTTACAGTATGTTGACATTCACATGCGTATTATCTACTATCACACATACGTGGTCAGGGAAATCCTACATATCACTAGGAGACATGTTCACACCCGATCCCAGAGAGCTTTAACAAGTGCAATTGCAAAAGTTGAGGACAAGAGGGCGCCATGAGCCCATGTCGGAAGCAATGCTTGCTGGGCGAAACTGATGTGAACCTTCTTTGCCTGCACCTGACACCAAAAATCTCTCCACACTGAATCGTAGCTCTCTTGTAGCCCTTCAGGTTTCGGCGGTGGCATTACTTTGCAATGGTTTTACATCCAACTACATCTAACGGATCCGTCCTTCATCTGTTCCATGCCTGTCACACATTTGTTTTTCACCTTTATTTTAGTTTAATGCATTCAAACCAAACCAGTGCAAAGGGAGACTTAAAAAGAAAGCAACTGTCCAGTGGTTGAGGTGTTTTTTAATCATACATAGGTAATGAAGAGAAAGAGCAAATGTATGGATTTACTTAACAAAAGCTTGAGGAAAAGCTGTCAAGTATATGCATTCTAGTTGAGATTTAAGAAAGGTGATTTAAGAAAGGTTTTTAGAGACGTGGAGGAGGAAACATGGGGTTAGTTTAATTATAATTATTATTAAAAGACAAAAGCCAGATCAGTGTTTTAAAATTTCTCTTTTTTATTGTGATGAAAGAAGTCTGGAGGAGAAGATGTCTTTCTCTGATAGCTTTGTAAAAAAAATAAGATAAGGTGAAATTAATAGCATTCTTACTGATTTTTAATGTTTGTTTTATATTTTCTCACTATTACAACTCAGTTTAATCATGTTGCATTACATGCATTGCATTGATTGATTCTATTTATTGACATTTTTTTTCTTGCTCATTATCGATAATTACGGTAAAATGCCTGTTTGAATTACAAAATTAATATTTATATCTTCTCAGTGATATTTTTGTCAGATTTTAAGTATTTTCTAATTAACCTTTTAAAATTAATAAAAGATGATCATCTACATGCACTAAATGATGATGTATTATATTATTTATTGAATATAGAATTGTCTGATATACTGTACATTTCAATCATATTTAAAGTATTTAAAGTAGTTTTTATTGTATGTTTTATCAAGCAGCTTATGAGAATTTTCTAATGTTGACATGGCAATACGCTAGTTGCCAGTATACCAAACTTAGGGTGCCTTTTGGGCATGGATGGAGTATGTGGGGACTGAAGTGATTCAAAAATCTGTGAAATTTCTCATCTTTGTCTTTTTCTTCTCTTTTCATAGAGGCCAAAATATCAGTGATTTATTTTCTTATAGACATTCGTTGTTTTCATCTGATGTACAGAGTGGATGAAATGTTGTTATTAGTTGACTGTGTCATTGCTTTGATGGGCATTTATTTGAATTCACCAAAAAAAACATCTCACTGAGAGTAATACTTTAATAGAGTAGGAAAATAATAATCTGTTTGCACGAGAAATTGAGACATAAAGATATAGCGTCTCCATACATGGTGCTGTTGCAGTAAATCTTCTTTCTTTCTTGAACTGAACGACTTGTGTGTGTCACAACCCAATCTGATGATCCTAACATCTAGACTGTTAAATGCCCCAAGCTGATATTGCTTAATTTATTTAGCGCTAAAAAAAAGAAAAAAAAAGAAAAGACATTGAACAACTTTTCTTTGTGAAATCTGCGGGCTGTTCATTGGTTGGACAGATAGACGACTATAAAACACCTCAGTGGCATGTTGTGGTCAGGCGACACATACAGAAGATCAGATTTGGTATTTCCACTACATGACCTACTAAAACCTGTTACCTAATTTGTGGGTTAGTGTGGTTAAGAGATGAAAGGTTGACCCCAGGTCAGTGCTCAGGGACAATATTACCCCAGTGATGCAAGGAGCATATCATGGAGGCACAGAAAGAGACAAAGAAAGAAAGATATAAGTTTGTCTTGAGCAGAAGGCATCTAATATTATCACTGTGCTTTATGAGTCTAACCCAGAATCTTTGTGATCGTAGGAAACCTATATATTTGATGTCCTCAGAAATGGCAATAGTAGTATGAATGAATGTCTTGGTCGACTTGTTCACCCACAGAGGTTTAAAATTCCAACAAAACCAACTCAAGACTGTGTTTGGTGGTGAAGAAGTGTGTTTGCAACCAAACAAAACGTTGTCAAACCAAATGGCAACAAGCTGAGTCGTGCTCTACTGACCAGTTGTCTACACAGCTGTGGCACGCAGGGTTAGCCAAGCAAAGCTCAGTTTTACATGGCAAAGTGTGAAAACAGATGACTTGTGTGGGACTGAAAGTGCAGGCCCTCCAATTTGAACCACTATCAAAGAAAGCAAACATATTCTTTTAGAATTTCTTTATCCTTATAGTAAGGAATATAAAATAGCATCCATGGGTTGTATAAACTCTGTACATTTAAATGTTGACATGGCTGTTGTGAAAGCTGTTGATTAGAGGAGTGTATGCGTGCGTATGCGTGTATGAATCAACTGCATGTCAAACCAGACATGTAGAGAAATACAGGGAGGCACGCCAACACAAACAACTCAACACAATCTCAGTGTACAGTATTTTTAAAATATTTTCCTACACTATATCTTTAAGTTTCGGGGGACTCATGAGATGATAATCAACTGATCTGCTCGGCTCCTATAAACCTGTGACTTGTCAGCTACAGAGTTTCACGCACATGTTTTTTTTTTCCGCAATAATTGCTGATGTTGTTTAACTGAAAGGGACTTTATGTCTCTACTGGTCACACTTTATTTATTGTCCTTTAAATGCATGCAGTTCTTCCACTCAGACTGTACAGAGATGACCTGTAATGATGACTGAGAGAAAGATAGAGAGAGATTATTATATGAAATCAAAGTAGTGAGTATTTGGATGCAAATACAAATCTGTATTCTTCAATGTGAATAGGCTCATGTCTGGCATGCATTGTTAAATAAACAATTAAATAGATTGGTACTCTGCGTCTGTTTTTACCTCTCCTAAATCTTTAAGGCAGTCGATGACAGAATGAGAAATAATGTGTGTGTTGTGTCCACTTGTCCTGGCAGGCACCGTGAATAAAGTACCAAGCAGAGGCGAAGAGAATTGTTTGTTCACTTTCACTTCACTTTCACTTTGCTGGAGCTAAACACCAGGAACATGTTTTCTACGACTCCCTTTATGATGCAAGCCGCAAGTGTGCCAAGAGCTAGAACACGTAAAAAAAAACAAAGACTTGCAGTATAAACCATTAAGTAATGAGGCACATCCTGTTCTGCAGTTAGACTCGCCCTTCCTCCTACTTCCTCCCCCTTCCTCCCCTGGTTGCTGGTGAAATGAGTGGGACAGGTGCTCCTGCGTGGACGTTTTTAAGACCTGAGACCATGAGGCAGAAACTCAACCTTGAGTTGCTGCTCTCTGCATGGCAAACTTCTTCTGTGATAGAAATGCCGATGTAAAATATTTAAACACTTGAGAACTTTAATGACTAACTTTATAATTCAGCACAGGCTCCATGTTGCTCTGTTGCATCTGTCCTGTCTGTGCAGGACTGAGCTGACAGAAGGCCTCTTTTGGACTGGGTCTTCCTGTCTGTCCGGCTGTGTATGTGTGTGGGTGGGTGCGTGCGTGTGTGCGTGGAGAGCTAGTGGTGTGTCAGCTCGTACTCCGCACGTGGTGGAGGAACATTTTGTACCGATCGAGGTTTGCGCACGTGCCCGCCTCCTTCCCTCTTTTACGCCGCACGCACGCGCCCACGCGCTCCACACTTCAGCTTCGCCTGTGCCACAGCCAGCGTACCGTGTCAGCAGCACAACAACATGACCCAGATGCGCCGTGCACCCGTGAACTCTTGCACTTCGGTGAGAAAGGGAAGCGGGAGCAGCGACTGCAGCAGCCGCGGAAGCGCCTCCTCTTCCACTGAAATGTTTACAGCTCATCCAAAAGGGGGAGCGGGAGGGAGGCCCCTCGCTGGGCTGTACGCGCCCGGCCAAGACCCTTGATTCAACCACTTTTTTTTCTTGGAAATTTGGGGGGCTCGAACAAACTGGGGGCGGAGTACCAACATGGGGCGAGACTGGGAAGGGACGAAAAGTTCCAGCGGTGTTTGTGCGTCTGTGTTGCACAAATAGGAACATTGTGTCATTACTTCTGCAGTCTTCCTGAACCTCCCCTTCCTCATATCGTGTGAATACGGGACATGCACATAGAGGGGTGTAGATAAATCTGCTTAAATGTAGTGACTCATTGCTGCAGTGCAGAGAGCCTCGGCTAAAGAGGATATTTTTGCAGAGGCGTGACATTCTGTGCTGGCCAGAAACACGATAGTCTTGTAGTTTAAAATGCGTGTACTGGTATTGCCACATCAGCATTCATCACGATTCACAAATGTAGGTCATTTAAACACTATACTTTCCTAGGACCATGTGCTACAAAAATCCAGGAAAGACTCTGTGGCTAATTCTCTCATAAACAACGCTAGGGAAGGGCATGCAGCCAATACATTTTTAAGATGTGGAGGAAAACTGTCCAGAGGCAGCATTGCTCAATCCCAGCACCCCCAAAGCTGAGTAGGATTTTCTAGGAACTTTGGACCAACCACCCACTGCACTGGAAACCTTGTTTTTTTCCTTTTTTTTTTTTAAACTGCTAGGGTCTTGTTACACTTTCAAGTGGACTTGCTGCATTTTAGTCTCATTTTAGGCACCAGAAATCTGGCAAATGCATAGGCTACAGGAGAGATTTAGATGGCAGAAAGAGAAATACAGCCTTTACAGTTAAATAATAGCTTGGCAGGCCAAAGAAACACACAGAAAGTGCCGTGTGATCTACTGCAGAGCAGCCCAGTCCTGTAAATTGATGGGAATCCTGAACATATGTGACACCATATTATCAATGTAAATAAAAACAGCAAATTGTGCATTCGTCTGGTTTTACTTGTTGAATGTGCGAGAACTGTTTCTTGCAAAATATTGTACGAAAGAGTTCATATTTGCTCTGAGGAGTTCAAGAGGAGCGGTGAGGACAACTGAGGGCTGGGCTAATTTAGGAGCAGACCACGGTTGTGAAACTGGGACACAAAGTTAAACCTGTCCACAGCTGAAGAATAATGGGCCTCCCTCTACATGATGCAGATTTCTGTGTCATCAACACTGATCTGATGGCTGTAAACACTATTGTGTACGACAGAAGATAGGCACAGTGACAAGAGTATTTAAGAGGCCAATAAACAAGTTATTTGCCCTTGTAGAATTATGAGGACAAAATGTAAATACTCATATGATATTAATCTATGTTTTCTTTTTCCACAATGGACAATAACAATGCAATGTTTTAGCAGTTGGTCATAAAAGTGTGCTTATTTAGCAAAGTCCCCAAACAGTGGAACAGGTGTGTCAAACTTTAGAAAGGAAGAGCAATGTCAAAGTTTGAATTGACACCAATCCAGACAAATAGTAATAAAAAAAATATCATAATCTATCATAAGTGCTGCTTATATATAAATCATAAGTATTAGGTATTAGACCTTTGAATCAATAATTCTAAATGTGTTTTTGTCCAACAACATGTCCTTACATAATTAAATAACTAGATAAGTGGACTTTATAGCAGAAACGTCTATTTTAAACTGACGCCCATATTTCCCAGTCACATATTAAGTACTTGAAGGTAGCGTCAGTCTGGTCCCGCCCTCCACCCCCCGATGTCCCTGCCTTGTGATTGGTTCGCTGTCTCTTCACTCACTCAGCTGAATTGGCAATTCCAAAAAAACTAGTCACGTTTTCTCTCGACCAATCACGGCGCCGCTTTATTATGACACCGTGGGATTCCGCGAAATTGTTTCTTGGAGTTGGAAGAAGTGCGGTTCGCAGTAAAATAGGACAAGTTGACGCATGTGTGGGAGCGCACAGAAAGGCGGAATAAATGTAGACACAATAGCTCAGTCGCAAGTGCCGTGTTTTATTGAGCCGGCGTTTAGGAGGAAGGAAATCTACAGGGAGAAGGAAAAAGAGGAAGAACCGTGGGACGATTCAAACTGCTAGCTTTCCTGAGGGGGGTGTTTATTTATCCGCCCTGCAACCTCAAGAAGAAAACGCAGTCTTTGCGGAATAGTCACATTGAAGACGACACGTGTGGATGATTTGCCACATGTCTCCTTTGAGGACTGCGACCTGATTACTGTATCCGTGTTGTTTTTAGGAGGATAGACACTTTTGATACATTGTTTCCTCGCCCAAGCCGGATCTGCTGCTGTAGTGATGTCGGAGGTTGATGTCTCTGCAGACTGCGTCCCCAGCCGACCACCGGGACGGACAGAGGACATATTGAAAGAGAGCCAGGAGAACAGGACTTTACTGATGGTGGCTATGATTCTGCTGGATTTGAACAAATGCAATCCCAACGCCATCAGCGCCGGGAGCAGCATGTGTCTCGGCGGCAGCGAAGCCGGCGCGCAGGAGAAGGTGGAGAGGGGGAGTTGCCGGTTGAACGCCGGGGAAAGCCGGGGCTCGACGGCACCCAAACAGCCCAGGAGCAAGAAGGCGACGGCGGCGAGACAAGAGTCCCCCGAGAAGAGGCACTGCTGCCCCTTTACCGGCTGCGGGAAGATGTACGGCAAGTCGTCCCACCTCAAAGCCCATCTGAGGGTCCATACCGGTAAGTGGAAGCTCCTCTGGGTGACACGCCTACGAAACTCACCGGCTCGGTTCTGTTGACGACAGCAAAACTGCTTTGCGTCACCAATGCTATCATTATATGTTTACGTCAATACTGGTTATACCTGTCAGTAAATGTGAACACATATTTATGACGACAAGAGAGAAAACACAAAAATACTGAGTTTGCTAGCAAGCTATAGCTAATTTAACCAGCTGGCCAGGTTGGAGGGCATTCAGTTCATGTTGTGTGAGGAGTGTGTTGGGGAGTGTCAGTGGCCACATGTTCCTGCAAATGAATAACAGATTATAGGAAAGGTCGTCCCATGAACTGGCCTGCTGGGGGTGGGGTGGGGTGGGGGTGGGGGTGTGACTGTCCGGGCCACACTGGGCCGGAGACTGGCTGAGAGGAGAGGGGAGGCGTGTGTGTGCGATAAAGTTGTATCTTAATGTGTTACGGACACGCAGCCACACCGCGAGCTCCTGTGGGAACATCACGTGCAGCCTCTCATATTTGTGATGCCTGGTATAATAATTCACCCATGACCGTGACACGCCATGTTATCCGAGCGCCCGAAAGGATGAATTTAATATTTAATCTCCGAGATAAACCTGCATTTTAAGGGCAGCGAGGGACGGTCCAGATTAGGTAGACATGATTCTCATGCAGGTCACTGCGACACTGTTGTCCCCACATGTTCTTGTCCGGAGGTAACCCTCCTTGCGGCTTCATTTCCTCATACGTCATCTCCCTCCGCCACTCCCCTCATATCGGGTTGTAAACAAGAGCAGACATGTGGTTCAGAGGAACACGTGGAGGAGGAGCAGGGGTGGCCACTCTTTTTTTTTAATTATACACAGTTATCTCCACCCTCCGTTTCTCAATCAATATTTTGTGTTATTGTTCTTTGGAAAAACAGTTAACACAGGTTAGACCTGGATTTATCTCACCTCTTCGAAACATGTCAAGCTGTACTCACACCTTTTCTCCTTCTCCTACTCTTTCTCTTTTTATATTTGTTCTTATTACTTGATTATTAATGGATGATCCGTCTGCTCTGTATCTGTGACTGTTTAGTAGCCTACCTTTTATGGATCCTTATATTTTGATCCATTACTGTCACTGGCTAGCTACAGGTCAACCTGATTAAACTCACTGACTGAACGTTAAGGGGCCTCAGGGGTGTGGCCTGTGAGTTTTTAAGATTTAAGTGAGAACCAAAAAATATCTTTTTAAACCATAGTTTATATTTATGTGCGCGTGCCCCCATTGTGATCTTTGGCGCCCCCCTCGGTAGTAGCTCATACATACATAGTTGGTGCACATGGACTGTAAAGAGATAGTGCTTTAGTTATTTTTAAAGAGTCAGGAAATAAAGGAATGAAATGTTTGATTTTACATTCATGAAGAAAAGTTAATAACAAAACACAATACTTAAGATGCTCTATAACTGACAAATACAAAACATTTGTGTGTCTCCTCAGGTGAACGCCCCTTTGAGTGTACCTGGCCAGACTGTGGCAAGAAGTTTTCCCGGTCAGACGAGCTGACACGTCACTATCGCACGCACACGGGCGAGAAGCGCTTCAACTGCCCAATGTGTGACAAGTGCTTCATGAGGAGCGACCACCTGACCAAGCACGCCCGGCGACACGCAGGCTTCCACCCCAGCATGCTGCAGGGCTCAAGCTTGGCCAAGAGACGCCGCTGCTCCGTGTCCATGTCCTCCTCTGATTCGGGAGACCAAAGCCCTGCTGGGGTGTGAGGCACGCTTGCATCAGCCGCATACACACATAAAGGTACATGCAGTGGAGACAGAGGCAAACATACTGTAAACCCGCCCCTGCGAGCAGTGTAATGTGTGTATACTTACACAAGTCCCGTCAAGTCAGAGAACTCAACCAGCCAGACCACTAGTCAGAAAGTGTTTATACCACACATGTAACATTGTGCAATAGAAACATATAGAAACATACTGAACCTGACTGTAATCAAAGAGACCCTCCCCATTCCCTGCGGTGATTGGTATTTATTAAGAGTTTTTCTGGGTCTGTCAGGAATGTCTAGTTGTTTTGTAATCATTTTACTTTGTGCCGTTTGCTTTTTTTTATTTTATTTTATTTTATTTTTTTGAAAGAAACTGCCATCCATGTATTCATGTACATATATAGTATTCATTCATTAACACTACACAACTTTGCAGACTTCATTTGCAGATGACATGAAAACATGTCAACAAACTCCTACGACTGATACATGCTTAGTGTGTTTAGGAAATAGTCTTTCAGTGAATATTGCACACATAGACTTTCAGACATTTGTACAGTTGCTTTTCAGTCCAAGACAAGGTGAATGTACAGCATAGCAGTATTACCATGTAAATAGATTAAACAGACTTCCGTTCAGTTGGATGATATACTCACTATAGTGTAGTTTAGTGTTATTGGAGAGTAATAAGATGAACTGTAATATAGAAAAATCTAAAGCTATTTAATTTCATTTCTCTGGCCATGGACTTCTGTTGTAATCAGGTGTGCAATGAGCCTATAGGTATAAGCAGCGTGTTTGTGGTGATGAAACATAATGGATGTTGTCACATCCATATGCAAACAAATGCACCACAATACTTAATCGAGGCCATAGTATGTGAGCAAATCTCATGGGAAATTACACTTTCAATTACAATGTCTGGTTTTATTTCAGGCTTCTGATGCACCAGTAGTGCAGGGAAACACAACAGGGTAAAGCAGCTGAAACGTGTTTTGTGTTAAGACAACAATGGTTTATATTTCAGTAAAAGTCTGTGCCTTTTAATGGGTTACTACTAATACTACCTGGATGAACATCGTCAGATTCTTTATGTTATGTATTTGCTAATACTTTAAAAATCAATGACTATCTCTTATACCATCAGTGCCAGTTGCTGTGTGCTGAAACTTGCTTTTGTTTGTATCTGGACTGCATTCTTTTTCAGGGAATAATGTCATGTTTTGCCATGCCAGTCAAACTCATACACCCCCTGGTGGTGACATGGAAGCACAACATCCCTCACAACGGAAACCATTTCTTATTTGTGTGATTAGTTTGTGAATGAATGAATTCCATCATGTAGCATGTTATATATTTCTTTGGTACAATGTATGTTTTATTGGTCTGGTAATCTTTTATAATATTACTAATGGGATGTTAGATCATATTAATCCATTACTACAGGAGCCAGATACATTGTTGATGTCATTGTTTTTTATACTTGAAATATAATGCATTAAAATGTCCAGATGGAGTCTAAAGTTGGGTGTAGTTAACCTTGCAGGGCAGAAACTACATGCTAAATGCTTTTTTCCTTTTTGTTTCTTTTCTGGCATTAAGAGAACTGTGATTAGATGCTGGTGCCTTTCAGATTGGATCCCTTATTTCTGATGCTACTGTACTGTAATCAGGGACTGTCAATTCAAATCCCATGTTATTGCAATACACACGACTGTAATAATAATTACTGCTTAAAAGTTTTAACATTAAAAACTTTTTCTTTTCTTTCTAAAGAGTTTCTCTTCACTTCTTTCATACATCTCTCACTTATATGTGAGATGTGATGAATGAGACAATCTCGAAGATCTTTATTTAAACAAATGTCTTTTAAGTTACTATTAAACAATAGTGTCTAATCCTATGGCACACTGATGAAAGTACTGCAAGTATTGTACATCCAGAGCAGTCCTGACTCAGAGTGGAGGATCCTATGGGTGGAGGTGAGATGCCTAGTAGATCAGACATGCTCCAGTGCATCCTGCAGATTCTCAGGTCAGTTTGGAATCTGGATTTTGGATGCTGGTACATCTTTTTTTTTTTGGTGTGTCAAATCTAGGGATGGCTGCTGCCACTGGGGAGTGTCATTGCTATGTGGTGGGAGTGCCTTCTCAGCGGCAACGTTTAGGTGGGTGGTTCAGTGAGCTGTTAGATGAAGAGCTGCTGGCGATAAGCTGCACAACTCTCAGAAAGATAACCATCTACCGACTCTGTTCACTGTGCCCAGCTGTTCACGGATGTGCAAATTAAAATCAGATCATGGTGACACACAGAACGGTTAAAAAAGACCAAAACAGTCCATTGTCCGCCCTCAAAATCCTACAACCTGTATTATTAAACCTCGTTTGCCGTCACCATCAATCAACCGGGACTCACATCCTGAAGATAACCACTTTAATATGAACAACTAAACAGTGACTCAGAACATGGAGTGATCCATTTGCTTTGTGTTTATTTATTGTCTTCATACACTGCACATAACAATAACATTGTTAAATACTGTAATGGAAATGTTTACAATACAAGAAAATCTAAAAAAAATAGAAAGAAAGAAAGAAAGAAAGAAAGGAAAATTAAAAAAACAATACCTGTGTCTAAATGTAAAAAAAGCATAATGTAACAGACAGCAAGTGTCCTTCAAATAAACTAAATCAATAGAAATAATACTGACAATAAATACACACATCTTTCAAATTTCTCTGTACTTAAGGCATACTCAAATTTCAAATAAACAGCTGATTTAGAGGAGAGACAGGGTCGTAAATGGATATTAGTGCTCCAAGTCAACGATCCTTGATGTTGCAATTACAAAACTATTCCCATCCTATTAGTCAAAAGAGAAACAGATGCCATACCACTCATTCTTTTGGCATTGTATGTCTGTATGCATGCATGTGCACACGTGTGTGTGTGTGTGTGTGTGTGTGTGTGAGAGCGAAAGAGGGAAACTCTTTCTGTGGCGTCATGATAGAAATGGGAAGGAGGGAGTGTCCAGTGATCGAGATAAAAGTGAGGGCGTAACACAATAGACTGTGATAAAATATCTATCTGAGGTCCCTCAATCCAGTTCCTTTGGCCTTGACAACATGGGGACCATGTTAGAGGGTCTGTGCAATGACATGTAATCTTCCCTTTTGAACACAGTTCATTTCAGATAAGCCACTGTCACTAGTGCGCAGGAAAGAGTGCACAGATATGGGCCTGAAGAGAAAAGAAAGTACAACAAAATGTGCAAATTCAAAACAATGCAAATCAAGCTCGTGCCACAACAACAGGTTGTGCAGAATAGAAATGGGATGAAAATTAAATATGGTACTCGCCAAGTTTCCACTCAGCTATTCAGTCTTCATGCTTTGATCCTCATTTATTCTTACATTCATCCCTAAACTCTGTGATCAAACATCTCGAGCGAGAAGGGCAAAGAAAAGTAAAAGTGAAGGTGGCGTGAATGAGTGCAATGAACTGGCCTGTGCTACATCAACCTGTACAGTACAATTAATACAGTAGTCCATTATTTTGTGTTCCAAGACCGCAGTTTACATTTATCTGTAAATGTCTGAACATCAATGCATACAACCACACTGATCCTTCAGGTTAAGAAAAGTAAGCATTTCAAACAAAAAAAACCAAAACAAAACAAAAAAAAACTAGAAAAATGCAAATATGCAACCCAGATTTCAGGTAAGCAGAAAAGTTGATTCAGCAGTTATGATAAGGTTTCCTATACTTTCTGGAAATTGAAATCACTTTACAGCATCAACTGCCCTTTCCGTCTCTGTGTCAGCTAATATTAATGTGTTATGTTACATCATGTTCACAGGAGCAGAGCTCTCAAACACAAGTGTACGTCCTGCCATAGGAGGAAACCACCACTTTACTAATATTTTAAATACATATTATTTTCATGTGTATCCCTTCTCCTAGATTTTGAACCAAAGCTTCTATACTTTAATTAGATTATTTGTCATTGTCATTATCATAGCACTTCATTACAATATTCTACCAATGCCTCACTGTCGCCACTCTGTTGGCGTAGGAAACTCAGAGCGGATGAAGACGGGGGTTATGTCGAGTGGAAGGGGGCGGGGGTGTTGGGTTACTGTATTTGACAGGTAGTGGAGGAGGTTGCCTGGCAGCACATGCAGGTAGGGTTGACTGATTTAGGCGGGATCAGATCCAGGTCCTCATCGTCTGGGATTTCGTCTAGGCGGTAGCCATCTTTTAGCAGCTGAATGTTCAGATCCTGATTGATTTGCTGAAGAAGAGAGGATTGACAGAGGAGACTGATCGTTAGAGCACCGGGCTACGGAGTATTTACAGAGTAGAAGATGTCGTGCCCTTTCCCTCCCCATGACTCCCACAAGAGCTTATTAAATTAAAGTCATGGGATGTGAGTAAGTAGATATTATAGCAAATGTGCTGCATTAGCACAGTTTGGAAAGCTAACAACCAACAATATGTGGGATGTGGCAAAATGCATCTTTTGGTCTAGGTTCCAAATGGATGTCACATTTAACAGTACCACCTGGGCCTCCTTTAGATCACCTTTTAGATCTAGTCACGATGGTAACCACGACTACTCTAGTAGTTTGTTACCAACTAGCCTGGAAAACAGTTCTGACTCATCAGTGAATGGACCTTCTGAGGGTGTCCTGTGGTGTCTGGCAACAGAATGTAGTTAGTGGGGGCCTATGGGTTGAGGGGAGGGGCCTCTGTGGATCATCCCACAGATACTTGATCCTAGTGAATTTGGAGGCCAGGTCAGCACTTTGTGCTATTCTTCGTGTTGTTTTGAGTTGTTCCTAAACTGTTTTTGTGTGTGTCTGTATCAGGCTGCATCCTGCTGGGGATGGCTGCTGCCATCAAGGAGTGTCTTTGCTATGGGGTGGGGCTGCCTGGTCTGGTCTAGGTGGGTGAAAGTAGAACACTGTATTGTCACAAGATGGTCAATGTTATTTACTTCTCCTGTTAGTGGTTTTAATGTTGTGGCTGATCATGTATGTCTGTGTTGTTCAAGTCAAGCTATATCCAGAACACACTTTGTTTGTTTTTCAGCATAGAGCTTATAGTAATAATCAACTTATTCACTTTGCTACAGTAAATTACATTACAAGATCTATAGCTGTACCATTTCTGTATGATTAACATGTAGCTGAAGGAAGCAGCCACTTCGCTAAGCTCATCATAATCAGTGGTCACACAGGGAAACAAACAGGATCTGTCCAAAATGTAACAAAATCCACCAACCAGCATCTGAAATGTTCAGGTTGTACATCTATACCTCGTTAGTTTGATTTGCTGCAATGACTGTAAGTGTGAAAACTGACCCTGTTTTAGCCACAAACAGGGCTGGCATAAACCCCTCCTTTGTGTTAAGACCAGTTCTTGGCTGGTACCAGTAACATCCTGAAGTCTCTACTGGTTGCCTGGAAACCAGGCTAGTACTTGCTGAAATGTTGAACTATTAGTTAAAAAGCTTCTCTGGAGAGGGTAGGGGAGGAGAGAGACAATTGAGTGTTTTTGTTGCATCCCACCTCATTGGCAGCTGTACAACAAAACCGTTCATATAAAATTGGTGCTAAATATGAAAAAGGTCTCATTTAACAAGCCCAGCATGGAAAAAGAAATCCACCAGCTGTACACGACGTCTTTCACAAGGACAAACACATCTTTCCCCTGACCTTATTAGATTCAGACGACATACAATAAATAACTATGTCTATGTCTATTTGTGACTGGCTAAAAGTCATAATGGTAACCATGGCGAAGTCGGAGTCAGCTCTGTCGCAGATGGCTGTAAGCATCATCACTTCGAGCTTTGTCATGAACATGACAACTATTCAGGAGTGATTCTTTCATTGGTTATATTTCTTTGGTTGTTTGCAAAGTAAAAACAATGTTCTGAAAATCCCATCATCTTCCATTTTACATATAAGGTGTCTTTGCTTCTATAGATCCACATGGGATTTATAAACAACGCACACAACCACTTTCTTGCTCACAACATGCTGCCAAAACTAATAAAGAAGAAGCAACAACTAAACTGGGCCATGACATTTGCTGTGGATTAGCTATTTATTTATGATGACATGCTGCTGGCTTTGAGATCCAAACACTTGGGGGATTTCACATATAACCTACAATATATCCTCAAGCCTAAACTTGTTACAGACAGAGGGCTAATGTCAAGGATGGGTATTAGGCTTCCACTGAGGAACAAACATGAAAATGCATCTGTGATTTGCACTTATATTGGCAAACAGTAGCAGACACCTTGAGATCACATTTCATTTGTATCCTGCTTCGTGTCGCACACTAGCAGGAAGAGCAGCTGCCTACAGAATTATCATGGATGAGCAGGATGGATAATAACGAGCTTGCTTCAAGACTGACTTATAAAGGCTCGACTCTTGGCCTCTTGACAGGGAAGGAAGGAAGGAAGGAAGGAAGGAAGGAAGGAAGGAAGGAAGGAAGGAAGGAAGGAGAGGGAAGAAAGGTAAAGGGGAATCAAGAAAAGAAGCACAGCGCATTGAAATCTAGCACACATCTCACCTCAGCAGAGGAATATCCTGACGATGAGTATCTAGACATGTCGAAATCATCATCACTGAAAGAGAAATGCAAAAGTTAGCAGCATATAAGTGTGTGTGTGTGTTTGTGTGCGTCTCTAGAAAAGAATCAAACTTTAATTTTATTAGTTTGTGCGGGTGTGCTTACCTGTCTGTGTCTAGGGCCACCAAGGGCTTCTCATCGGGGCTCTGATCTAAAGAGGAATAGCCTTTATTGGGCACTACCAACCTGCATGGAGGAAAAGGGTGGAAACAAAGGAGAAATGATCAGGACAAAAAAAGGAAAGTTGCAGAAGAATAGGTGATGTAAAATAAATGGCAGAAATATGTAAAGAAAAGAAAAGGTGTGCCTAAATTATAGTAACAGGTGAGGTCAAAATCAATTAAACTATTTTATGGCTTTAAAATCCATGCACAACTTGTGACTTAAGTATGAACAAAAAAATATTTTATTTAAGTATTTAATATTTAATATGTGACATTTTGCAGATGTATTAAAACATATTCATAAAACAGATTGTTTCATTCCACTGTATTTGTAACATGTGGGGTTTAAGTGGAAAACAGTACTGATAATTGTGTTTTGGATTATTGTATAATTAGCCATAAGTTCAAATCTTTGTACACAGAGGGCCTGGATTTTACAGTGAAGTGTCCGACACCACAAAGGATAGATATTCAATTGGTTGCACTCTGCAATCTTACCACCAGGAGTCACTAAATCACACACACATTGAACCTTTAAATCTAGTACAGTGTTATGAAAACTGTACAACAGCCAGTATGTAGTTTAGTGGCTGTGAGCGGCTGATTAATGAAAGTAATGCTAATGAAATACTAAACACTAATATGGGGTTTGAGTCTATTAATGAATACTTGGAAAGAAAATACCAGCTCTTACTTTCTCAGTTAACCCAAGATCGCAGTGCTGACTTCTTACCGTGTTCTGGCCATGACATTGTTCTTCTTGGGCTGCTGGTTGACTGGACTACCTACAGTGTTGCTGTTCTTCAATGAGCCTTTCCTGGCCAACTCTCTTTGTTTCTCTGTACGACAAATACACAAGAACGGCCAAAAATGACGTCAACTAACATCATTAGCATCCACTTAGGGTAAAGATAAGTAAGACTTTACAGGCAGGTTTAAAATAACACTGTAAACACTGAAGTCTGCTGACGTTAACGGATTTACTTGATTTTATTTGATTAGAAGAAAACTGTATACTACGGAGACTCATCAGGCTGTCTGATGATCAGGAACACATTTTCCATTCATTAGTCAGTTCCCACTTTGCAAGGCCTGCTTTCTTACTTAACACAATGATAGGCTTTGCTTCGCTTTATGTAATACAATATAAAATCCTAAAAGCATGAGCAATAAATTCAGAAACTCTTCATGTAACCTTCCTCTTCTCTCCTGTTTGATTCTCATCAGCGGCCACTTGACAGAAACTAATGCTGCTGGTCTCGTCTGAGCCAGCAGTGAACTAGAAAGTAATACATTAGTGACAGCACAAAGAGTTATATCTCATTTGTATTGAGCTGCCGGTTAATGGCATTACACTCTTAATCCAGGAAAGACAAAATTATGCATAATGTAGATTAGAGGCCACAGAGGCAAAGAGATTACTTTAATAAACATGCCTAATTACACAAATAGGGTTTACCTGGCAGAATTCAACATCTACAGCAGCTGACATTTATATCCTAAAAGTAATCACTTTCTCAATCTATCACTGTTTCTTTTATTGTATTGTATTACAGTAAGAGTAAAAGAAGTGCTGCTTCTCACCACTGTACTCTGTCCAAGGTGCTGAAATTAACCTATGTGTGGCTTTAAATAGACTGAATTTCACACACATTAAACAAGACAACAACAACAAATTTGTAATTGACTAGTTGTTCAAAAAATATAGGCCAAATAATAAGTCGGCTAATTGTCAAATTGATCAACATATCCAGATGAGAATAATCTGGGTGAAAATTGTGACTCAATCAGCCGCATTCAAATGCATTTTCACTGCCACTGAACAAACTAACATGGAATTTCCGAAGCACTGCCTGAAACGCAATGAGTAAGACTAAAGAATGTTTAATACTTTATTCCCACTCAGATTGTGAATATTCAACCCGTCAGCGGTGTATACGTGGGTCATGCTTTCACATCATTTGGCCAATCAAAAAAAGCAACCAGCTACCTGTTAGATACCACCAGTTTAAATCAATCAAGAGGTTAGCTAGCATGATGGCTGAGCAAGTACAGAAGAGTGGGGAAACTAACATAGCACACTTAAACATTAGTTTATGGACCGCCAATTAATATGAAGCGTGCAGGCAGGGGACCAGACTTTGAGTTTTCATTTGTAGTTGTATTATTGTTTTTTACTAGTAGTACTGACCCATGTTTGGCAGTCCTTGGTTGTGCAACAGTCCGTATGAAGTGAAAAAGATGCAGAAAGCTGATTGGACTGACTGGACTTACATGTCATCTCTCAACTCCAATTCTCTTCTAGAGTCTCAAGTTACAAGTCGGACTGTAAATCACGGTACAGTAAGTCTTGGCATGGATATCTATGATCTGTTTTTTTGGATATATCTTTTGACTACACTGGAAGACCCGCAGCTCTTACCATTGCCCTGAGAAATGAAGGTGAAAGGTTCCCATATGGATTCTCAAGTCATATCGGCTTTACAAAGTTAAACAATGTCATCACAGATTGTGGGTTTTTCACACAAAGTTCATTTTTGGCGTTGAACTTGCTCAACGATCAGATGCCGTCCTCCTTTAAATCCCAGCACAGCCACACAGTCTGAACACAGGCTCTGACATATCTACAGATTACACCCTATCTCTTGACTGGATTTTAAATGAAAAGAACAGAGGCTTGATCGCACAAACACTGAAGCTCTTACCTATTTTCATCTGCAGAGGTGAGGGCTTGTAGTTGATGGTGACTGGCTCCCCCTCTCTGGTGTCTGAGTCTGCCTCTGAAGCCGTGGATGAGGCCGGGTCCTGGAGACAAACAGCGTGGAACAGAAGGATGAGCAGAAATGTGCCTTACAGAGACAGTACTGAATAATTGATGTCTTTTTGTAATGCATAATAAACCCTGCAATCCCCAAGCAGTGTGAACAAAGTGGTCATTGGTAGTGAATGAAAAATACCGAACTTAAATTATACTTGATGTGTTTATGTAATTCAGGGATCTTCTGGAGAACTGATGTACTGATGAACAAGAGAAAGGTAAGGGCAGGAAAAATCCTAATTATTCAGTGGCCACATGAATCCAGGTGATGAATGGAGGTGTGGGGACACCTGCAGACAGCAGGTCAAATAGCTTTGGGTCTAGACGGGTTCTCTGGCGGCAGCAGAGGCCGCCCTGCAGGCTGCAGTAACCCAGGGCCCCGCTGCAGGCCACGAAGCGCACCGCTAAATCATTTACACTGATTTATTTGATTTGTTTTGTTAAAAAAGAAGAAGAAAAAGACGAGGTTTAATGGCACATACAAAAATATATTTGAGGTCACGACTCGCTCGTTAATCTCGACAAAGCTACGCAAGTGACAACTTGCTGCATGGATGCTGAGGATGTAGCAGCAGTGTTGTTGGGATGGGATGCTTGTTTTCGCCAGACATGACGGATGCTGCGCAGCAGACCGGACGCTGTTTGTATTACAGAGCCACAAAAACGACTGTTTGCGAGAAACCCGTTCATTACCTGCCGTCTCACGCTGACATTTTAACGTTTACATCTCTGACACAAGTCGAAAAAATAAACTTAATGAAAATGTTCCATGGGCACCAACCAACATCACACATGGCAGCTGATGGATTTGTCTTGATCTCGGAGCACAACATAAATGATGGCCGGCCTCGTTCTGGGACTCTCCATCAGTTTTAATCACAATTTAAATAAGAAAACAAACCTTCAGCACTGACAGATCGGCTCCAACTGATAAAAACCTACAAATCTGACTTACCAGCGGCTGCATCTCAGCCTGCATCTCCGCCTCCTGCACCGCACTCGGCACTTGAAATCTATCTATTTCTTCCATCATTTTGACGGCGCGCCTCTTTCCTCCTTTTCCTACGAACCAAAAGACGGTAGCGAGTCTCTTACGAGTTATCGCCGATGCTGTGAGAGATATCTGGCTTGTAACAATCTTTGTAGTTCCCCGGTGGCGAGCTACATCCCAGCAGGCATTATGTCGACGGTGGTGTGACCAGTTGGGTGACGGTGACTCCACCACCCACTTCCGGGTGGGGTATCCCAAGGTAGGGTCCGCGGACCGTACGGGAGCCTTCGGCAAAGTGAGATTAATACCGGCGTGTTTTTATTTTAATATGCTGCATAAATGATTCGCATACTTGAAAAACACGACTATTTGACAGTTAACATATTTGTTGGTAGTTCTATTTCAAATTTGTGTTTAGCTGTTTTTTCCCAAAGAAACCTCAGGTGTCAAGTTTCCTGTAAACAGTGAGTCCACTTAGTATTTAAACGTTTTGCTCCTTAACACCTCTACTCTATTGCATGCGAAAATAGTGAGAAATATTGATATTTTATTAACATAATATCTGTGACATACAGTATATATTGGTATTATTTAGTAGTAGTAGTTTTTACATATACATTTACACACACACACAAAAAAAAATCACTCAATCAGCTAATAAAAAATATTTCAACAGTTAAATGTCAGCCACTACATTCAAGCTACAGGAGAAATAAATTAAACTGACATCTTACAGTGTTCTGGTGGAAATTTTTTGAACCTGCCATTCATGTGCTTAGACATGTAGCACCCAACTAGACCAGGCCAGGCACCCCCACCCCATAGCACAGTTCTTGATGGCAGCAGCCACCCCCAGCAGGGTGCAGCCTGACACAAACACACACAAAAACTGTTTATTAACAACAATAATAATAATAAATAATAATTAAAAAAACAAACAAAAAAAACATGAAAAACATTACAAGGTGTTGACCTGGCTTCTAAATTCACTAGATCCCAAACTGATCAAGTATCTGTGGGATGCACTGGAACAAGCCTGATCCACAGAGTCCCCTCCCCTCAATCCATAGGACCCAAAGGCCCAACATCCTGTTGCCAGACACCACAGGACACCCTCAGAAGGTCCATTTCCATTCTCTGATGAGTCACAACTGTTTTTGAGGCACAAGGGAGACCTACACGATATTAGGAAGGTGGTCATAATGCATATTATTGTTGTTATTCAGGCTCTGTAGTTCAGTACATCTAATTAAAACTAAAATAAAATAATGACACTACATGAAAGTGACAGCAAGCTTTGTGTGGGGAATAGGCTACTGCTATTTTAAAACATCGCCACGAACCAGCTCGAGGGCTGCAACACGAAGTGGAGACAGACAGGGTAATAATAGTAAAGGGGTTCTTTGAGATGTGGCATGGTCTTGCAATGAAAGCGAGCCATGTGTTTTATTTAACCCATGAACTACCCCAAAAACAGAAGCACGGCCAATGCCCATGAGAATGAGGGATGTAACAAAGTGCTCAGATTGCAAGGTTTCACGTTCACTAACCCAACTGCTCACAAGAAAATGAAAAAAAAAGAACTACACAAGACTCTATAGACTAGGAGCTAGGAGCTAGGAGCTAGTCTTGTGGATGACCAGAAAAAAAAATTCTTTCTTAGTCTTTTGGATTTTGTTAAATTAGTTGACTGAGATGTTTTTGATGCTTATGACTGCACAGCAAGCAGAGAACTCACCCCAGGATGTGCACGTTTCCTTGTCCAATATGAGGAAAATACTTGATGATTACAACCATCTGTGATTTGCCAGAAGATGCAAACCCCTGCCAGGCCTCAAACCAGAAAGACAGCACAAAAATAAACCTTTGAACTTCTGGCACAAAGTTCTATGTCCTGAAAATCAATCTCTACTGTGATGGGACCCGACCCAGACCCTCACCTCATATGCCAAACAAGGTGTCCTTTTGACTTGGATGTGTAGCCTTTGGCTGCCAGTTCAGTTGGCTCACTGGTATTTATTGATGATTTCGCTTCAGGATGAAAATATAAAGATTTATACAGGAGCATTCAGTGTGCTCAGACAGGTGTGGAAAAGCTCACTGGACACCATTTCATCTTCAGCAGGATAACAATCCTAAACATGCAGTCAAAGCAAAAACAACAAAAAGAGCAAGTTTTCAAGGCTAAGACGTGGAATATCTCATTGACTATATTCAGTCACCTAAACTAGATCTGAGTGAGTTACATTCCACTTACTGAAGACTTCACTAAGGCAGAGAGACGAGCAAGAAAAATCCAAAGATGGCGTTACTGAAAGCCTTGAAAAGCCTTGCCAGGGAAGGTTAAAAGCACCCCTTGATGACTTCAGACATTTACTTCAAAATGTTTTCTCATGAAGAGCACAGAACCCGAAGGAAAAAAAAAGTGACGGTCCAAATAACCACGGACAGCTGACAACATACAGTGATACAAATACATTCAGTCATTTACATTTCTGAGGTTAATGTGCTTCATTTGAGCACTGACATTTTATGCTACACACAGACTCTTTCCAAAAACCACAAACTACTTAGCAGTATATTCAGCAATTTGAAGACTTGACAGGGGTTTTTACATAATGAATACTACTTTTGAGATTTATATTTAGAACTTTTTACTAAAAACGTTTCTGCTACTGCACTCATGTCAATTCTGAAAGCAGGACTTTGGTAATGTCTCAGTATCTCCTCCACCACTGAACGACACCGTCAATAAAATCAAAACACAACAGACTTGGCTCCGAAGTGTCTATAAGGAACACAATGTCAAACCTCTGTCCATCCCCTGTGTGTCCTTTTAAGGTTTCAACCCCAGATTACCTTATTTGCTGTAGGTCTCTAAATTAATTATAAAACTAATTAAGCCTACTATTTTAAATTACAGTTACAATGTCTGGCATGCCTCTAACTATTACTGGATGAATATACATTTTGGCAAGGAGAACGAACATTTGCATGCATCTTTTAATACACTGAATTAGGCAATCAAATGGCCATCATGGAGCACATTAATTATAAATTCTGAGGAAAATAACCCCTGGCTAATGATGACCTGCAAGAAAACGTGACTTGTTCTTAATGAAAGCCACTGACACGTCCGACTGCACACTGTCCTTACCTCGGAATACCAGCAGAGAGCAGCAATAGCATGCTCTGCTGCACAAAAACGGAGAACGATGTTGGCAGCGCCGAGCCGCTGCTGCAGCCAGCCTGGGTACGTCTTGAGGCAGCCCACGTTAAAGGTTGAACCAGCAGGTGGCAGTCTAACTCTACCGAGGGCAGGGACACTGGCCACGTGCAGGTTGAATGACAATGAGGTGTGTGCAGGGTCAAGTAGGTCATAGCGTTTTAGCCTGTTAAACCCTAGCAGTTTGAGGTCCATACTAATGCATACGTATTAGTTATGAATATTTTATCTGTGAATCTGTCAAAATAATGAAAAATGTGACTTTGCAAATTAAAGATCATCTTTTATTTTCAGGTTTCCCTTATTGCACGCACACACTTACACGCACACACACACACTTACCTTGTTCAGTTATTCTTGCCACATCTTGCATACTAATGCTTTTGCAAACATTGCTTCAGTGTGTTTTATACTATAATTAGTCCTCTGCTGACAGAATACGCATTCCCACTGACTACATTGCGTTGAATTACAATTGCTTTAATATCAGCGCTCCACTGTTGTTAAAATCAATTTACTGGCTGCGTGTGTGTTTGTGCATGTAATCGGGAAGAGTGTTTGTGTCTCTGCTGGGGTCCTGTTCTGAGGATCTGATTAGATGTGATCAGAATTTGATGGTTAATTATTCATACTCAAGGACATTAAGACAGCGGCACACAAGGATACCTGCGCGGTGTTCATTAAATATGCTGCATAAATTCATACTTTCAACTACAGCCTCAAAATGAGACTCGAGTGCATTCACTCTCTCTCAATATCACAAATTCACAAGGCTTTAAATTGAGCCTTAAAATTAAAACGATTGACTGCGTAATATTCAAGTAATGCCGAATTCCCACACAGTTTTGGGTATTTAGTGTCCAAAGACAGATCAGCATTTGATCCTGTAGTGATTGTGCTGGACAACACACACACTCACCCTACAATGACTCAGTCTGGGCTGATGTGGGTTATGCAATCCCTCCAGCGGTGCAGATGGACTTGCAGATTACCGGCCCCTAGTATCGTTATTAGTAATCTCTGTGTCTGCAATGTTTGTCCCGATCATTATATAAGACCGTGTTGAGTTCAGTGACCCTCTTCCATCTTAACTACCCCTAGAAGACAGGGAAAATTGCCCCGCTGCTGTGTAATGCGTTCCCAAGGTGGAGAGATGGAGTGACTGCTGCAGAGTCCAGTGGCCATGTCTAATCTAAAGTGGAGGAACTCACAGTAAACATCAAACCCAAGAAGGCGGGATCAGTTGAAGTGTGATGGTCGGAAAAGCAGATGAAAGACTCCATGGATGCTTACTGAGAGTTTGTGTTCATTGGTAATACGCAGCAGCATCAGTTTATGGACTCCCTGCGGTCTTGAATGGAAGACCTGATTTGAAAACCGGGGAAGATTAGCGCAGTGGTTCGTACACTATGTGAGTCAGAATGTGCTGACCTTCTCATTTGAACAGCTCATTGTGGAGTGGATCGCTGAATCTGTGCTGGCCGGTTTGCATGAGTCTGGCAGTAGTCTCATTAGAGGGAAACAGAAAAAAGAAGTAAGGCAAAGACAGCCAAAGAGACAGAGATAGAGAGAGAAACTGGCAGGCAGATAAATGGAAGTGAAGCAGATAAACACGATACAGCTGTGGGGCCGCCTTCCTGATGAGCAGTTTCAAATCAACAGGCCACCGAAGGCTCTAACCATCTGTCTCCTAAGTGCTATAAACAATTGTTTTACACATGCATACGTGTATTCATCCCCTTTAGTTCTCAAACACACACTCATTGGACATGGCTGATGTATGTCACGAGACACTCTTTATCTCATCTAATAGGATCAGCGATAAATCTGTGACTCTTATAATCCTGTGTACCTGACGAAATCAATCAGTGTCATGATTTAGAAACTTAAGTTGCATGAACTTTGAATATTTATGTAAAAAAATCTTTAAAATGTTACATACAATATAATGTATATAATCAATACAATATGTTAAACATAATACATGTTTTAAAGTGTATTTGTAATATTGTACAGACGATTGTGTTTGTTCTGTACATTTCAGAGTCAGCTGTCAAGCTCAACCACCACTTTTCCACACTGAAGAAAAAGACAGGAAAAATCCTTTTAGATTCCTCACACCAAGGCTACAAACACTTTGATCTGCTGGCCTCCAGCTGATGCTTCAGCACCATGAGCCCAAAACATCCAGAGCAGTTTTTCTTTTTTAGTCCCAGAGGCTGCCTCACAAGGCCGTTCTTGGTTCTATACTCTTACTGTGGAATACACTGCAAGGTTACATCTTATTCAAATGGATTCCTGTTTATTCAATCACCATTAGCATTTATTATTGCTTATGCACATAGCTGCACATATCTGCAGACATGTCAGCTCTCTTTTAGCCTTATTGTGTCTTCATACATTCTTATACTTTATCCTTTATTATCATTATAATACGCTGAGCAGACATAACATTATGACCGCCTTTCTAATAGTTGTGAAGCAGTTGTGACTCATCAGAGAATGAACATGTTCCTTCAGAGGATGTCCTGTGGTGTCTGGCAACAGGATGTTGTTAGAGGAGGCCTTTGGGTCTCATGGGCTGAGGGGAGGGGCCTCTAAGGATCAGGCTTCTTCCAGTGCGTCGCACAGATGCTTGATCAGTTTGGGATCTAGGGAATTCTCATGTTTTTTGAGTTGTTCCTAAACACTTTTGTGCGTGTGCCTATGTCAGGCTGCATCCTGCTGGGGATGGATGCTGACATCAAGGAGTGTCATTGCTATGATTTGGGGGTGTCTGGTCTGGTCTAGGTGGGTGGTAAATGTCTAAATAACATCCACAGGAAATCCACTTGAAATGCACTAAAGTAGCTTGAAAAAACATATACTGTACCTAAATATTGCACTTATTTTGAGTGCTAGCTATGCTCCACTGCCACTTTTTTGTGCAGAAGAAAGGGATAGAAAAATAAAGCACTCTGTATAATGATGATAATGGTCACAATATACATCAGCACTTTTATCTCACCACACAACGCTTCACTGTGGTTGAAAGATAAGGATTAAATGATGGTAACTGACTAACAGCAGGATATGGGTCACTGTTAAGGTCAATATGTTCCACATTGATTACTTTCAGCAGACTGAATGGAGTTTTAAACTGGGGAGCCACTGATAGTAATACAGGCTTAAATGGGATAGAAACATTAACTGTGGACCACACAAGTTATAAACAGAAATAAATAAGTTTATTGTGTCCGTAAAAAAATAAACCTCCTCCACTAAAATGCTACCATGTCTGTGTAGTGCTGCAGCAAGTGATTATTTTTATTTATTGTTTAGTCCATAAATATAAAAAACGAATCAGCGAATCATCTGTGCAGGTTGCTTAAGTCCCAAGTGATGCCTTCAGAGGTTTGCATGAGCAAAAACAAAATGATTCAGTTTATAATGATATGAAATGGAAAAATCTGCAGATCCTCACATGCACAAATTAACACAGAAAATCAAACATCATTTTATCTAACTGGATTGGATTTCATCATTTATTTTATGAATAGAAAAAATAAAAAACATCCACACAGAGCCCTTTCATTAATCAAAATAGCATCCATTACACAAAACAGATCAATGCAGCACTGTTTCTTCTGATGGCATGGCACTGAAATTATGACTGGCTCATCATTTTATGAATCAGTCTGGGGTCTGTTCAACATAATCTAGATATCACACTGTTAGCAGCGCCAGTTCACTCGCTGCAATAAACACAGTATCAACAACTGTGTGTGTTCTGTCAGTCCGTCATTTCTGCTGACGGCTCTCTATAAATATCATACAGAAGAGCCCACAGAACGACAGAGAGGCACATCGGGACACAAGTTACTTTTAATCCTGTGGGAGTAGAGACTTGTGCGTCAAACGGGGAGACTTTCAAACCGAGCCCCCGAGCTTCCTTCTCTGTCGACAACACATCAAAGCATCCCTGCTCCAATTCTTCCCTTGCACTGTATCATCCCAACCAAATATAAACCAAACTCTATCTTTGTCTGTCTTGACAAGCAAACTTCCTTCCAGCCACATCATTTTTCCCTGTGCCTCGTTTAGGCTTTTGGTGCCAACCTGCTATTTGTTTTTTCTGCCGATATTAGTGCTCTAATATTCTTCAGGGTCAGAGCTTCACAGAGGGGAAAAAGCACACTAACATCCTCTGAGCTATTTTATCACTTCATCTTTACCTCTAAAATGTTATCGTGTTTCTTAACTAACCTCTTCACCCCAGACTCTTCTATTCCTAATAATTGAGATTCTGCCGTTTCTCCTCCATACCCGCTCAATATGAGGGATGAAGCAGAGGAGGAGATCATGGTCGGTCTGTGTGGAGCAAACCAAACTGACTGACAGATGGACAGTCCCAGTGACGCACAGCAGAGATAAGAGGATTGGGCTTGCTGGTTGTTGTTGCTGGTCTTGCCACAACTCTTAATGCAGTTAGCTTACCGTCGGCTCCACTGAATGGCATAGATGAAATAGTGACGGTGGCAGGGAGAGGTTAACAGTGTGTAACACAAAAGGAGACAGTGAGTGAAAATAAGAATGAGGCGGTCCAGATGGTCTCCTTACACTCCATAGCTCAACTTTTGAACTCCGTTACATTTGCCAAAGTTGAAATTTGTCTACAAGATTAGGCTGCAGTCAGAATATACTTCTGCTCGTCCATCTTCTGTTCCAGCTCCGCTATGAAAACTGGCAGCTTCCCTTGGTGTGAAGGCACCTTGCAGGCCTTGTAGAGGATGACGAAGAGAATGAGGATGAGGACGCCCACAGCAGAGTTACAAGCAATGGCCAAAATGGCCCACACAGACAGGCCCATCCTTAGATCATGCTCCATGTGTTGACTGGACAGCAACCTCAGTGCTTAAATCAGATTTCTGAGGTGGGTTTGATGTCTGCAACAAGTGCCACCTGGGTTACTCCATCTCAGCAGCCTCTCCCTGAATGAAAGAAGAAAACAGGAACATTATGAGTTTATTTTTCAGGCACATGCTAGAGCATGCTCAGTGTGGCACACTTGGCCACAGTTAACCAGCCTGTCACATGGCCAGCCTGAGTACACTCGTGAGGTCACCTCAGTAAAGATTACCGTGTCTCTGACATGTTAGTCACTCGGCTGAGGTGCCTTAAGCCTCCAGATGCTATATATGGAACAACCCATATATGCTCGGTTTAAGTCTAGTTTTGATTCTCAAGACTATATATATATATATTTCTGCACAGTCAATTGCTACAGAGCTACAAACTTCATGTGACCTTCAGATTAGCCCAAGTACAGTACGCAGAGAGCTTCATGGAATGGGTTTCCATGGCCGAGCAGCTGCAGCCAAGCCACACATCACCAAGTGCAATGCAAGGCGTCGGATGCAATGGTGTAAAGTACGCCGCCACTGGCCTCTAGAGCAGTGGAGACGCGTTCTCTGGAGTGATGAATCACGCTTTTCCATCTGGCAATCTGATGGACGAGTCTGGGTTTGGAGGTTGCCAGGAGAACGGTACATTTCAGATTGCATTGTGCCAACTGTGAAATTTGGTGGAGGAGGAATTATGGTATGGGGTTGTTTTTCAGGAGCTGGGCTTGGCCCCTTAGTTCCAGTGAAAGGAACATTGAATGCTTCAGGATACCAAAACATTTTGGACAATTCCATGCTCCCAACCTTGTGGGAACAGTTTGGAGCGGGCCCCTTCCTCTTCCAACATGACTGTGCACCAGTGCACAAAGCAAGGTCCATAAAGACGTGGATGACAGAGTCTGGTGTGGATGAACTTGACTGGCCTGCACAGAGTCCTGACCTGAACCCGATAGAACACCTTTGATGAATTAGAGCGGAGACTGAGAGCCAGGCCTTCTCGACCAACATCAGTGTGTGACCTCACCAATGCGCTTTTGGAAGAATGGTCAAAAATTCCTATAAACACTCTCCTCAACCTTGTGGACAGTCTTCCCAGAAGAGTTGAAGCTGTAATAGCTGCAAAAGGTGGACCGACATCATATTGAATTCTATGAGTTAGGAATGGGATGGCACTTCAGTTCATAGAATGAGTAAAGGCAGGTGAGCGAATACTTTTGGTAATATAGTGTATATATATATCCATATGTATGCCACAACATTAAAACCACCTTCTTAATATGTGTAGACCTGCCTTGTGCCTCCAAAACTGTTGTGACTCATCAGAGAATGGACATGGACTTTCTGAGGGTGTGTTCTGTGGCATCTGGCAGCAGAGTTAGTGGGGGCCTTTGGGTCTCATGCGTTGAGGGGAGGGGCCTCTGTGGATCAGGCTGTCCAGTGCATCCCACAGATACTTGATCAGTTTGGGATCTAGGGAATTGGAGGCCAGGTCTTGTGCTGTTCTTGTCGTGTCAAACTGCATCTCACTGGGGGGTGGGGGTGCCTGGTCTATGCGGGGGGTACATGTCTAAGTAACATCCACTTGAATACCAGGTGCAACAGTTTTCCAGCATAACATTGCATTGTCACGAGATGTCCGATGTTTGAATTCACTTCTCTTCTCAGTGGTTTTAATGTTATGCGGGATCGGTGTATTTAGCAACAATAAGTACTATTTCAGTGTCAAATACAGAACATTACAAGGGTTTCTATAAACGGAGTACTACTCTAATATTTCAGGACTACTGATGTACAAGAATAGCTCCGGACAAATGCAGAGAAAAATGTATTCTAGGTCAACTGCTATGTCTAATAATCTGTGGATAACAGAGGAGTATTACAGGACCAGAAAGTGGCTCTCTGCTGCAGTTGTGTGTCACAACATCCTTTTTTATTCGTTTCATTTATGCAGGCAGCGAGCGAAAGAGTTATTAAACTGATAAAGAAGGGGCCAGTAAGCACTTTCCTTGCTGAATTATTTTGAATGAGGCTTAGCAGTAATGTGTTTTCAGGAGGAACATGTGGGAATATAGCTGCCAGTTTTGCAGCTGATATTAAATGGGTCACTGAGGTGTATTGGTGTGCGTGTGTGATAGAACGAGAGAGAGAGACTGACAAAGAGAGAGAGAGAGAGAGAGAGAGAGAGAGGTTCAAGCATGAGATGGAAGGTGTGAATATTTTCCCTGTCAGAGTTTAACAGATAAAAACTTGAGCTCATCTCTACACTTCTATACCTCTCTCTCCCTCGCCTCTAATGCATTTCTAATGAGACCACATATTTCCTCCACTCTCCAACCGAGGGCAATAGCACAACATTCCAGGGCTGCCGCTGAGAACTCATTTCAAAGTTATCCTTCCCTTTATAGACATTTTATGACCAAGTCAAATATAGATGGATAGCTACACGTTAGTGTTTGTGGCAGTGATGCATTTGTTCTGCTCGCCAACAAGCAAACTTGGTCTCTGTTTGTACCAGATGGGTCCCTCTCAGGATGCTGGTGGCATTGCTGTGGAGAAAGTGACCCTCATAATCACTAACTGGGATGACTGTCAGTACAAACACAGCCCTGCAAACTATTTTCCAAAACATCCTGAGGACTTTTTCTCAAAAGTTGGGCGACACTTGATGTCATTGCAACTTCAATTAGAGCACAAATAAGGAATGTGTCGGCTTTTAGAAGAGCCGTCTCTCCCCTCTAACAACTATCACACAGAGGCACAAGAGGCCAAAGAGATGAGAGAATGGGACAGGGAATAGTCTGCATGAAAGAGAGAGCTACAAATCTAATGAGTTGGAGCAGTTATTAGAGCTGATGAATGTTTGCACGCCTATATTGATTTCAAATTATCATTGGCGCACATATAGCTGCCCGGTTATTCATTGTCACCAATTATAAAAAAAAAGAAGCTAAATGTATGTTTTCCAAAGGAGGTCATTGTAATTAATCGTATTTATAACTGCAATGATAATTTGCTCTCATTTGCAAGATAAATGCATTTTAGTAACTAACAACATCGACACATTGTGTCTGTGTAGGTTCTCAGTCATCCAGGTCATGGTAATCCAAAAAAGGTTTCAAAAAAGGCAACTGGACTTGTAGATTTTGGAGAAGACGTTTCACCACTCATCCGAGTAGCTTCTTCAGTTCTGAGGGACTGGTGGGAAGTCTGAGGTTTAAATAGGAACTCTTCCTGAGAAACATTGCTTGTTATGCTAATAACCCGAAACTGGTGCAGCTATTCCCACTAACGACCGGGTACTTACCTTTTGTGAGGGGGGGACTGTTTTGGTCCTGTTTTGGTCTTACCTATGAATGGTTCTCCAACGACTCTTGTCCGTCTGGGGCTCCAGTGTCAAGGTGTGAAGGAGACTGAAACTTCTTGGGGACAGAAGTTAGCACTGTATTGTAAGATGGAGAAGGAGCAAAAACACATAAAACGGGCACTCAAGACATGTGGGTACCCTAATTGGGCCTTTGTGAAAGGCTCAAAAAAGATACCCCAAAAGGGACAGAGAGGAGGAGAAGGACAGGAGGAAAAACATCGTCATCCCCTACGTGGCTGGAGTGTCCGAGAAACTCAGGAGGATTTTCAGGAACCACCGTATTCCAGTGTACTTCAAACCAGGGAACACACTCAGGCAGAGACTGGTCCACCCCAAGGACAAAACACCCAGGCAGAAACAGAGCAATGTGGTGTACGCCGTTCAGTGCAGTGAGGAGTGTACAGACCTATACATTGGGGAAACTAAACAACCTATCCACAAACGCATGTACCAGCACAGGAGAGCCAGCTCATCAGGTAACGATTCAGCAGTCCACCTACACTTGAAGGACAAAGGACACTCTTTTGAGGATAACAACGTCCAAATCTTAGCCAGAGAAGACAGATGGTTTGAAAGAGGAGTTAAGGAAGCCATCTATGTCAGACTGGAAAAACCTTCACTAAACAGAGGAGGTGGACTGAGATTCAATTTGCCATCTATTTACAATACAGTGCTAACTTCTGTCCCCAAGAAGTTTCAGTCTCCTTCACACCTTGACACTGGAGCCCCAGACGGACAAGAGTCGTTGGAGAACCATTCATAGGTAAGACCAAAACAGGACCAAAACAGTCCCCCCCTCACAAAAGGTAAGTACCCGGTCGTTAGTGGGAATAGCTGCACCAGTTTCGGGTTATTAGCATAACAAGCAATGTTTCTCAGGAAGAGTTCCTATTTAAACCTCAGACTTCCCACCAGTCCCTCAGAACTGAAGAAGCTACTCGGATGAGTGGTGAAACGTCTTCTCCAAAATCTACAAGTCCAGTTGCCTTTTTTGAAACCTTTTTTGGATCGACACATTGTGTATTCCAATGTAAAAGGGAAGATACACAAATCAGATTAGAATAAAAGGTTTTTAGAGGCATTGTTATGTTGGTACTAAAATAGCTGAGTCACAGTGTTACAGAAATAACAGAATCATGCCCAGCTGTGTGTTTTAATTCTGACAAAGATGACAGTGCTTCACAGCTATTGACAGGTAAAGTAAATATGGCTTGCAGCCAACATGCCATTAGTTTATGTGTCAATAGGTCAGTTAAGTGAATCATATGTTAAAATCTTTTTTCTCGGTAGATTTAAAGGTTCAAAGGTCATGCCAGCACATGAGTGACAACACACATGTTGAGGCTAAAGTCGGTAACAGGATAACTACAATGTTGTGCAATGACTCTGTGCTTTGTGGCTGCAGCAGGAAAGAGTTAAGCTTTAGGTCTTTAACCAGAGTGACTTTCTGCATGGGTGAATTTGTGAGTGGTGCCATTGTCTGAAATAAAGGCCCACTGTGTACACATGCAAATGATCAAATTTGAATGTATGAAAATGCTACATACTTGTCAACAGGAGGTGGGCGCTTCATGCAAAGAAGAAAGCACATTCACAGGAGTTTGCAGAGACCACATGGAAAGCAGGCGGATGCTGGTGCATAATGCATAACCTGTCCAGAGAGCTACTGGAACCAGAGGCCTTCCATCTCATGTTTCTGAACTGTCTCAAAGCACATAAACATATCAATGAACAACCTACCCAAGTCTCTGATTCCATGCGTGTGTCCATGCGCTTGGACTTTTGTTGTACCCCTTCTCCTCTTTGTGGCGCTCCTCTTCTTAGACGTACATGTTGTTGATTTAAATATTATCTTTTTCAGCAACTTTTCCTCGATGTTTGTAAAACGGAAACTTTTGCGATAAATTGGGTCACCAAACTCTGCAGCAGCAACACGCTCGGACGGTCAACACTGGACTTTCGGACTTGTAATCAAGTCGGGCTGGCTGTGTCCGAGCCGGTTTCCAGTGACTGCTGACAGGCGCAAGGCGACAGAGCGGAGATGCCGCTGTCAGTGTGGCTGATCATCATCCCCCGCCCCATCCCTCCCTCTCTTTCTCTCTCTCTCTCTCTCTGTCTCTCTCTGTCTGACTGCCTCTCTCTCTCTCGGTCTGTTACTACTGCCTAACTATTTAAAGACGCCTTTAAAGACATCCTATCAAGCGCTTTTCCTCTCACCTCCTCTGCTAAGATCCAACGGTCAACGCGTCTGCACGGTGCAAGAGGTCAGCAACAACCCAAACAATCGGCAGACGTGCAGTGCAACAACACAAATCTGGCCGGGAGGAAGAAAGCAAGAAACGAAAGAAAGGAAAAAACGGATGAAAGATGCACCAGTGCACTCTATCAATAATCTAATTCTTCTTTGAACCTTAGGGATACTTGGGAGTCAGCTTTGCAAAGAGCTTCTTTTCCTTTTTGTTGACTATTTTATGCCCTCGGAAAACAAAAAGCTAAAATTATTGTCAAATTAAATGCAGAGGGTCCCATTCAGTCCGGAACAAGACACGTAATTACACTGTGCAGAGTTGCACTGGATCACAAATGCTTTCTTATCTGCTCATTACACTTAAAACAAGTTGCACAAAGCTGCACAGACTTCAAACTTGTTTCCCTCTCTTTCCCTCGTTGGTATTCAGCACAACAGCGGGGTGTTCTGGGGGGAGTCTGTTCTACTCCCTCTCTTTGTTTGCCTCTCTTTGTGAGTGTGTGTGTGTGTGTGTGTGTTGCACGTCTATCTTTGCGAGACTGATTTCTTTGGAAGAGTATGTACTAAAGTGAGGAAAATTTGTCTGGTCTTCACTTTGAGATGTTCAAAATCGCCTTTCGAACGTTAAGATAGGGTTTAAAGGTTTCTGATATAAAGGATGCATTATGTGAATTTGTGTCCATACCAAGACTGAAAGACATGCATGTGTTTATGTGCATGTGAGTGTGTGTGTGTGTGTGTGTGTGTGTGTGTGTGTGAGTGAGAGAGATAGAGAGAGAGAGAGATGGGAGTGGGGTACCCTGACCCAGAGTTCAGGCAGAGACAAAGAACTCTTTTGAGGCCTCACTCTCACTGGGAACACATCCAGACCACAGCAGTTTCATCAAACTGGCACATACTGGTGCACATCTTGGCTATATTTCAATGGCTGAATCATTTGAATTAAAAATGAATGCAGTGACTGACAATGTAACGACTGTCCGATGATGTAGCAGCCTGATAAATGTAATTAAACACAGCGCTAAGTGGCTAAAATGTAATTAAACTTTAAACATAAAGCGGCTACCTATTCTAACATTATATGTAAAATCTGTATTAAAAGCAGCTGATGCATTCATCTTATTCCTACAAGTTATTACATCATTAGTCACGGTAATGATTTCAGCACCAGGTAAATGTTTTACTTTCTATAGCCGAGATGATTTCATGACATGGCCAGTCGCATTAACAGAATTAATGATGTGATTAACCTGGTTATTTTATTAAAGCTAGGATTTGATTCCACTTTTGAGTATTACATTACTCACTATTCATTCAGTTAATGCAAAAATTAATTCACTAAAAGAAGCTCTTTTATGAATAAAAGTTTGTTTTTAAGGCTGCTTCAAAAGTAAACAAGAAATCCTAGTATTTTTCCTTGAAGTCAGACTGTCTGTGCCTTTGTGCTGTAGCTTAGCTGAGATAGTTATCTTGGATCGCAGGCTGATATTCCGAGCTTCAGATGTGTGTTTCATCACATCACAAATATGTATTCAAATACAGCCGGAGGGAATCACGGACACTCAGTGAAACTCCCTGCTTCTCCCCTCTCCCTCTGTCTGCTCATAACATTCAGGACAGAGACACATGCATGTCAACACACACGCACAGAGCCATTATTCCTTGCTCTTGCAGGAAGTGTCATGTCTGATCACTACATCTTATGTCAATGAAGACGTTCACACACTTCCATTACCCTGTCAAAACTCATCACTGTGTGTGTCTTGCAAATGTGACAGAGAGAAAGGAGAAAGAGTGAGACGGAAAAGAAAGCGAGAGGCAATTTAATTTCCTTCCTATTTTCCAGCCTTTACTCTTTCATCCTCAACTCATCACAGTGTGGGAAAAATAAAAAAAATAAAACCGCTGACAGAAATGTTAATCTCAACTTTGTCGTTTTCGGGGAACAGATATAATGAGCAAATATACTCCCAAGGGAAGTATAAGGGTTTTCATAAAGCTCTCCTTGAGAGGACACAGACACTGACCAGGTCAGGTCCATGCACGGTTATTAGATTCACATTTTTTTATTGCTCTGTTCCTTCATTCTTATTGTCCAGTGTGCAACTTGGTATTATTTAACATATATTTGGAAAGTGTTGTGTTAAGCTTTGTCTGAGCAAACATCAGGTATGTTCGTTTAATGCTAAACATTGGCTCTTCTGTAGAGTTCCCTACCACGAGGGTTTGAGGACACCTGCTGGAGAGTTGTTGACATTGTTTCAATTTCTGGCAAACCTCTGAGGACAAGATTTATTATTTTTAATTCAGATTTAAGTTTGTTAGAATTGAGTTTTCTACAACTGGATGGATACTGAAACACACACACGTCACACACAAGACAAATTTACTGGGTCTGTTTATTGAGATGTTATGAGATCTTCTTCTAGTTGTTCGTCATAGTCTGCAAAGAAGAAAATAGGATCAATCAATCAAGACTTGAAAATCAAACGAGAAATGAGCATTGAGGAAGATGGAAGATGTTTTTTTTTTGCTCGATGAATGTGTGTGTGTGTGTTTCTTTTACCATGTCGATCCAGTCATTGAAAGCGGAGACTCTGGTGAAGACAGTGGGTTTCTTCTCATAGTTGCAGCCAAGGCCAGAGACAAAGCTGGCAATGCCGTGCACCTCCCAAACACCTTCAGTGTTCTTACAGTTCAAAGGGCCACCAGAGTCACCCTGGAAACATAAAAAAAGACAGGAGGAAGAAGATGAGTTATGTTTTATTCATATGGAGACGCTGGCAGACTGGCCAGGAAGAAAGTATGAAAATTGTTTCATTGAGTATAACGGGGACACAAGAAACACCTTTTTGCATGTTTCTTGGCAGCTAGACAACACATGGGTTTGATTTAAAAAAAAAAAAAAGAACACTTTGATTACATGAATATATTTTTATTTGAACACAATCATTGCAGTGGCATAATTTGGTCCAAAAGCTTCTTGCATAAAATTCAAGAGTAATAGTTTTTTTAGGAAAACAAGGTTAAAAAACGCATAATTGACAATAGTATGATGTAGAGTAGAGTACAAACTTACGTTGCATCCAGCCACAATGCCATCTCCGCCTGCACACACCATAGAGGTCCTGACAGCAATGCCCCACCAGTCAGGCTGGGAGCAGGTGGCATGGTCGGCCACAGGCATCAAAGCCTGCTGCAGCTTATCAGCAATGGGGCCGCCGGCTAAAACACACAGGCAGAGTCTATTACCGTCATCCACATACACTAGGAGGCTGTCAAAGCTGCTTTACGGCATTTCCCCAAGCGGTAAATTCACAGTCTGACCCAAATTTTCAATTTAGGAATAATCCCCCCTACCCCCAAAAAGGGAAAAAACGTTTCAGTTAAATCTTATACATGGTTATAAATCCAGACATCATGCGTGCACACCAGTTGAACACCCTGAAGGACAGTAGCATGAAGACATTTCAGAGGCACAATGCTCATAATAAACACCAGCAAATTGCCTAAAACAGGTTTGAGGGACTTACTGTACAGCCTGCCCCATCCAGTGATGTAGCAGGGGTAGAGGTTGCTCAGCACAGTGCCAGCAGGAGGGATACATGCCAACTGCACCTGGTCGCTCAAAGTCACAGGCTCTGACAGCTTAATCAGGGCAATGTCGTTACTTCAAGAAAGACAGAAAGAGAGAGACTGAGGAAGGTGGTCACACTGACAGCCAATTTAAAATCGTCCTCCAAAACCAGAAAGGAGAGCGAAAGAGTGCGAGGCGAGATAATGAATAAATTAGTGCAATCTGTATTTTTGCATTCCTTCTGTGTGCAAGTAATTAATCTATTGAATGTATAATCTCATCTCTTTAAATTCCACAGTGGAAAAAGTCTAGCTGCATATTTGAAGGTGACCAACATAATAGTAGCATGCTTAAAAACGTTATTATTATTAGTATAGAGTTGAATGATGGAAGATTTCTGTCCCAGGTATGAGTTAAACTAAAGTTAATGCATGGAATATGAGCGTTAGTACAGTTAGTCACGTTGACATGTAATGTACAATATCATGATACATAGGAAACACATTGGTTGCCTTACCCTAAGGCCACAAAGATAGGGTTCCATTTCTCATGGACAATAATCGTCTCGGGCAGGATAGCCTTGGAGCCAAGCTCTGTCTCAACCAGGTTGTGTTTGCCCACAAACACCCTGTAGGACAAGTCGGTGCTGTGGGAGAGAGCAGACTGATGAGGCCCAAAGCAACTTGACAGAAGATTTAGTTGCACAGTTGAATGATTTGAGGTGTTTGAATTGATAATTAACTGCGCCGGCAGAGGATTTAAACTGCGCAGTGGTCTGGATGATCTCTTAAACCTTTGAAGTTTGGGACTTGCCCATTTTTTATTTCTGGGAGAAAGTTTCAGGCTAGAATTAGACATGTAGTTTGATGTATAATAAGAAAAGTAGTGTTAACAAGAGCCCTTTGAGCATTTGTAGATGTGTGTGTAGTGGCAGCCGTGTTGCTGTGTTTGTGTCTTTATATAGTTTAGCTCCTCGTACTTGATGCAGTGAGCCGCAGTCATGACCCAGTTGGCAGCAATCAGAGATCCTCCACAAGTATGCCTCCACACACCGTCCCTCTCGTACTGCAGAGAGATCTGGGGACAAAGCGCGACAACATAAAGGATACTTTAAGTAGCAGGTTGTGGATGTAAAGGTGCTTGGCATAATTTACTTCGATTCACAAGCAGCTCTTTAAATGCAAGATTTTCAGCAAGCACTGAGTTTGACATCTAATAGCCAGATGCTGGTGAAAATAAAAACACAGACAGATGTGTAAGTATTAGCGTACCTGCCAGGGCCAGCTGTGGGGCTTGGCATCTTCTCCGTTGACCACGCGGGTAGTCAGGGGCTCAATAGGTGGGGTGCCGCACCCGAGGGCTGACAGAGGAGGAGACAGAAGATAGTGTGATGGACATGACAAAAAGGATTTTGGATTTCCACATCAGAAACAAACTGCACCATTTTTCTTTTTCTTTTTTTTTCTTTTTGCAGAGGGCTGGCTCCCTGTGTGGTAATAAGCAAACAGGCAAACTCGCTCGCACAATCTTGCAAACGCACAGAAACAATTACACACAGATTTAGAAAATGCCAGATGTTCTTACCGCTAGCGATGAGCACTGAGGCCAGCACAATGGGGATCATGTTGATTGATGCTTCTGCTGAGGGACAGCGGGACACACACTCTTTTAAACGTTCTACCACAGGCAACACCCGCTCTGAGAGCTACAACACAGTCTCCTATTGGTTCGTCATGGCCTCCAGAGGATGAAGATGGACCAATGGCAAACGGGGTCAATGCATCCAGGTAGCTGAAGGTTCACACAGGTGTATTTTCTGGAACATTTCCCATGACCTTCATGGATGATGAGAACATAATGTTCAGTAACCATGCATGTTTAAAAGCATTCACATGTATACATGCATGTAGTCTGTAGTCTGTATGTTAGTAAAAACTGAAGGCATATTCCCAACACCCTCCACATCAAACTGTGAATTAAATCACAACTTAACTTTTTTCCACAATAGAGCCATTTTCCCTGAAACATGGAATTAAATGCTTGCGTAAGAGCACGGGAAGCCAACATCTGGATCAACTGTCCTGTTTACTCTAAAATAAAAAACAAAAACCTAATGAAGAGGTGTTACTGTGATAAACAACAATGATGAACAGATGGTGTCAGTGATGCTGAAAATATTGATAGCTACTTAAAATCCTCTTGACATCTTACAAAGTGCCCAGTTCTGCAGTGAAATTCTGCAGCGTCAGGAACGTGAAATATTTCTGAGACGTATGATCAGACGTGGCACTCAGCATATTTCATTTGTTTTACGCGGTATATTTGCTGATGTAAAGTAAAACGCAGTGCTAAAGCACTGACGCTGTGTGTCATGAGGTTGTTATAATGACTCGAATGAAATGAACTTGAATAAATTATGAGACTTGGAGGACACAGACACAACTCCTGAGGTATGAAAGTGTCAGAGTGTACAAGCCTGAGGTGACTCAGCATGGAGGCACTGTAAATCTGTCACTGGCTGCTTGGGTAATATTACAGAGCACAGTAAAGTTTGGGTGTTACCGTCCAGTAAACAGGTAGAGTCAGAAGGCAAGGTGGCGAGAAACACTTTCCACATTCATTCATTCATCTTCTGTAACTGCTTGTCCTCTGGGGGGCCACGCGGGGGCTGGAGCCTATCCCAGCTGTCATCGGGTGACCTGGTACACCCTGGACAGGTATACTTTGAATTTGAACACAAGATGCAGTTCATGTAATGATCTTCAAAATGTTCCTTAGTTTTCTGCAGAGCTAAATGTTTTGCTGCCCTCAAACGTATTTCAGACGTAAAATAAAAGCATCAGACTCCTTCATTTCTCAGACTCGACTATTTGGTCATGAATCATTTAGTTTCTCAGTTCACCACTAGATGGGACAATTTGTCTGTTTAGCCACCAAACTGTGTTGCATTCTCCCGCAAAGGAGCAGAAAGCCCCATTCGTGCCGCATTTGGTCGTATTTGCTTTAATGAACAACATGCAAGCTTCGCAGAGGAAGTCATTTAGAAAATCAGTCCTCAATTTAACTGGGTTGCCGCCTCTGAAAAGGGGATCAGACAAAACTCTGACACTGAAAATGATAACAATCCACAGAGAATGCCTCCACCATGAAGACATATAAGTCATAACAGCTGAATCTACAAAACAGCAAGTTTTTGTATTAAAGTTTGATCCGGGGTGCCCATTTACCGTTTACAGAGTGAAGCAAATTCTCGATGGGATGAAAAACACTTGAAAGGCAACCACAGCAACAAAAGCGGCTCAGACATCCCCAGACTCTATCTCTGCGTACGTGTTTAAGTGTGGCTCTGTGAGAGTGCACGCACGCATGAGCTTCTCTACAGCTGTGATGTGCAAGTAATTGAAATCTAATTAAAATTGCTCCTCAAATATATAAAACTTAGTTAAACCTATTCTAGTCCAGTGTCCAGACTAGGTGCCTCCCTTTTCCCATTTTCCAATTAAACGTCTTGAATTCATTAATTTGATAATGGCCTGATGACAGAAGATAATCAAGTGAGCTGTGCTGGAACTGATATAACTATTCTGAATATGAAAAAAAAAAGACATGAAAAAAATATTATTTAAATGATCTTAGTTAATGTAGGTTTTGTAACAAAATATATTAACCTGATCTGAAATACTGCCAAAACTTCACATTGAGTTCAAATCCTCTGATCTCCCAAATTTTCTTCTTACCACTGAAATATGTATATATGCAGTCCTAGGCAGTCTGACACGTCCTGGAATGAGGCTTGCCAGTTTCATGGCTGAGCAAAGCAGAACACCCGATCTTCTGCCCCCAGGGTTTTGTAGCAGGTAACTTCAGACTGTCGTCCTGATCAGAAAAACAGCTAAACTCAGAATGACAACATGTGGGAGGTTTATGGTTGGTTTATATCCTGTTGGGGCAGTAAACACTTAACTGGTCATTTTCCATGTGGAGCAAGGGAGAACGATTTTGTAATCATGTATAAATATTATTGTGACAGGGTTGCGTTAGCGGTTGCAGCCAGCTGTGTGGTTTTAAACTAATTTCTCTTGCATACCTCCTGTTTCAATAGTCTAATGTTTATCCCACCCTGGGCCCGCTAATGTCCATACTGTTAAGTCTCATGCCTTCAAAAATATACAGCAGTATTTTCCAGTGGTTGCCTCATTTGCCACAGGCAGTGTTTTTTGAGCCAGAGGGTTGAAATAAATCCATCGACTGTCTGCCTCTGATTTGCTTTTATCGTTCGTACTGATGTTAACAGAAGGCCTTCCTTACTTTCGCTTTTCGATTCTCTGCAGTGCAGTTCATTTTGATGTCTTTGCTTCTTGCGTCTGAATCCCCATGCCTTAAAATTCCCAGGTCGGGAACTACAAATTTGATTAAATCTCATGAGTACATCATGACCCAACTGGCCCTCTTACAGGTCTTGTACATACTTGTTCAGTGTGAGAGAGAAAGTAGCATGAGAATAGTGGGCCAAGGGGAGAAGGCTCTTAGCACATACATATAAAACTTCTTACTGTTATCTATTTGTACATTTATAGAACACTTGAAGTTTAGAAACCCACATTTTTTTTTTTTTTTTTTTTGGCTTCTGTTTGTGTCACGTAGTCATTTTTACAACATCTTTTTTTTTACAATCCATAATTATGTCTGGATTAAAACAAGTCTTAAACGTGTACACGCATATCTCCAATGTTATTCACAGTAATTTGGCTTTGGAATGGTTTCTTTTCTTTTTTTCTTTGCAGTGTTACTTAGAATGTAATATCATGGAACTCGAAAATGCATGCATATCACAATCGCGCACATGAACAGAATATTCCACACGCAATTAACACTAAGGCTTGTTAAAAATTCCACATCATCTTTGTTTATTTATACAGCAACTCTACATTCTCCTTACTTGTATTTCAGGGCTGCACAGGGCCGAAGCTAATGAATCAGTTCAACACAGTCCTACATGCTCTAACGTTTACTATTATTATGGGCAGTTGATGCAATTTGATTTATTACAAACGCACATGAAACCTGAATGTGCTGTACACACATGCAAACTGCACATGTCTAGACAGTATTGGGTGACATTTGGGTGATTAAAAAGCAGCTAGATCAATAAAAATACTATGTCAATAAAGGATGGCTTTATTGGTTTGGTCTACATTGTACTGTTGCTGATTACCTGAAATCTCTTCTGTAACTTGGATCCAATGGTTCAAAGGTTATTTTTCTCAGGGCTTATATAAGCCTGTGTGTTGCTCTGATTACAGCCACACAACAACCAGCCATGTCGAAGAGCGTAGAGCCCCAGCCAGAGAACTGTAAGTAGAAACAATACTTCAGATATGATGACAACATATGCACATCAGTTTAAAAATGAAAAAGAACCAGGCCAAATATTACATTATTTACTTCCAACTCATTGATTTCATTATTTCTAAAGACAATCGTGAAGGAAGCTGGTCTCACTCTATAATGGACGAGAACCTTTTTCTTGTCATTGTATAATAAAAGGTATACATAATTAGTTTTAAGTGACTGGTGACTTCACACTTGCGCTGTTTCTGCCTAAGGAATAAACCTGAACAGCCTGCAAATCCTGATTTTTATTACCATTGAAAATGCACATCTAACGGAATCAAAATCTTAAATATAAGTAATAAGGTGCAATGTGTGACCTTTTTAAAGGTATGCATTTTACCTTCATGCTGCCAGTCATAATGCCAATCTGTTGCACTTAAAATAAGTTGGCATTCTCTACTGTTGGTGCGTCAAGGACTCCCACTGAAATCAGAGCTAGTAAAAGAATCTGAACAATGTCTCATTAAAAGCTTTTAGTCATTCTCAGCTGTGACTAAAATAATAGCTGACAGGTCTCTATGCAGCGAGAATGAAAAGAACAGAAAATAAAATGATGTGCCGGATTACCAACAAGGTCGTTTATTTGTATGCTTACATAGTGTTGGTGCCACAAGGAAAACACGAGGAAAACAGTTCATTAAAGAAACAGCTGTTACAAATTAATGACTGTGGTAATTGTGATTATCCAGTAATATATCCAATGCATGCTCCTTAGGTTGATTGGTGATTCTAAATTGGCCGTAGGTGTGAGTATGAATGGTTGTCTGTCTCTCTGTGTTAGCCCTGCAATAGACTGCTGACCTGTCCAGGGTGTACCCCGCCTCTCGCCCAATAACAGCGGTTACAGAAAATGAATGAGTAATTATAGACATACATAGCTATATATATATATGTATGTATACCTGAAGCTATTATCTACAACTGTTCTGGGCTCAGCAGTGTTGCTGCTTTGTTATCAAGAGACTCAATTTTGAATATGGCAGAAGAAAAAGCACACACCCAGGCATCGTTTGCAAAGCTGCAGTAATCACATTCAAAACTCACAAAGTCAACATTGTAAGAGATCGTTACAGCCTATAGTGGTTATCTCTCTATTGCACATTCTCGTTTTTATTGTCCTTGTCATGGGACTGAACAAGACTCTATTCTTTACCGATTGGTTGCAATAACTGTTCACGCGGTCAGAGAAGCTCTGATGTTTAAACCTGAGCTCAGCATGCGGTTCTGCATTGAACCTGATTTGCTTTTGCTATAATCACGCAACTCTCATGTATATTTTACTGTCTCCATTATGTGCGGAGGTATGAGACAATGAACAGGGATGGGTTATTGAATAACAGATAAGGCAGCAGATAGTGCAGGTGTCATTTATAGTGCATGACCCCGGAGAGTCATGAGTTCACACTAGCAGGAGCTGTTACAGTAGAAACTCTCACCTGCTGCAGAGCTGTTGCTGTAAGTGTCACAAGACCATTTTCAATTACATGCAATCTGTTCCATTTGTTTGTTTGTTTGTTTTTATGAAAACATATGGAAACACAGAAGTGGATGTGCTGTTGTTTGTAATGCAAAATAAGGTTTTAATAAACTGTTCCATAAAAATGAAGTTCATGGAGACCTTGTGTGCTAATCAGCCACATGCACGATAAAACCTGCTTTTTTTGCACAAGTTGTTCTTATACCACTTCCCCATTCTCACTTGTTCAAAGTTCCAAAGCTGTAAATCCTACACAACACACCATTATGCCATATTGTTGTGGCATGTGCATGAGAAAGGGTGAGAAATGCTGGAAACGCAAGAAAGTTGGCTGGAAAAGTGTGAGGTTACAAGCCAAGCGCTGTTCAGGCACTGCTCATGTATCATCTACAGATTTTTGAAGACAGTACTTCAGTCAAAATGCAACCTTTCAGTAACCTCTCCTCTCCTCTCCTCTCCTCTCCTCTCCTCTCCTCTCCTCTCCTCTCCTCTCCTCTCCCAGTAACCAGTAGGCAGAGGTGTCCACAGGCCAGTGGGCTGGAAAGCCTGGCGCCTCTGGTAAGTTCTGTGGAGGAAACCCCCGATCCCATTCCCACCACCATCAAGGGAACTATTCCAAGCTGGATCAATGGGAGCTTCCTGAGAAATGGCCCTGGGAAATTTGAATTTGGAAACGACAGGTATTTGAGGAATACTATGAAACAATATTCTGCACAGTGCATAAGCTCACTCAGCTTTATTGGGATGATAGTTTGTGAACACATCCTTGTAGAGAGAAATGAGGGTTTTCCCCTCTCAGTGTTTGATTAACAAAAGACTGATTCCTCAAATAATGAATATTTTTCAGTCTCCATTGTCCCGCAGGGCTCACATCCTTCCCTCTCTCTATATTTTTTTCTTACGCAAACACCCTGGTGTGAAATGAATTGGCTTTTTCTCTCTCAGATACGTCCACTGGTTTGACGGCATGGCATTGATGCACCGCTTTCACATCTGTGAGGGCAATGTCACCTACAGCAGCCGCTTCCTCAGAAGTGACTCATATGTCCAGAACTCGGACAAGAACCGCATCGTGATTTCAGAGTTCGGGACATTAGCCATGCCCGATCCCTGCAAGAACATCTTTGCACGATTCTTTTCATATTTTCAGATTCCTGGTATGTGTGTCTGTGTGTATGTGTAATTCACCTCAGTGCAGCATAATGTCCTAAATGCATTACTAAACCATTTATTTATGCATATAAGTAGCAAGGTAGCTCTACTATATTAGGCATAACTCAAACAGACAGTGGAAATAGTATATTTATATGCACTATACACATAAACTGTATATGTACTATATATTCTTCAGTGCTCATGTCCTTGGAGTGGTGTATTGTGAAATGTTTTTGCAGACTAATGAAAGCTTTTGTTACATTTTATCGTGTTTTTTATTGAGGTAAAGGGAAGACAAGTCAGTATCTGTGTGTATGTGTGGCTGTGTGTATATAGATCAATCTGAAGCATGACATACAGCTTCTGAAATACTAAGGGGAAAGGAACAGATTTAAGAAAAAGTTTCCAGCTACATCTGTGAGAGAGATGAGTTTCTCTGAAAATGCTATATTTAATATGCTCCTGACATCCATATGTGTGAGCAGAGGCCACCGATAATGCCGGTGTGAACTTTGTCAAGTACAAAGGAGACTATTACGTCAGTACGGAAACCAACTACATGAGAAGAATAGACCCAGAAAGTCTGGAGACAAAGGAGAAGGTGAGGCAGATATTACAAGTCTCCTTTGAGTGTTGATGAAGAATCAGAAGAATTTAAGCAACTAGGATTGAAGCAATAATTATGAGAAGGACAATGAGGAGGATGATGACGTGTTTTTCACTTCATTATCAGGTGGACTGGAGTAAGTTTGTCGCTGTCAACTCAGCCACGGCTCACCCACACTATGACCGTGAAGGAGCCACATACAATATGGGAAATTCCTATGGCAGAAATGGTAACCTTACCTCACCCTCATAAGTGCCTGCATGTTCACTGACAACAAACCAGATTATTGCCAGTTTATCGTTTTCTGTAACATTACCCAGACCTGGTGGGGGTGCTTTCAGTTACTTTGGCACTGCATCTCCAGAGCTCAAGCAACATGTTGTGTTTCTGGACCTGCTAGGCTTTTTCTACAACATCATCCGTGTGCCTCCTCCTAAGGACAATGCAGCGAAGCAGGACTCAGCAGACCTGACTGGAGCCCAAGTGATCTGCTCCATCCCTGCAGCCGAACCCAGAAAACCTTCCTATTATCACAGCTTTGGTGAGATGTACACACAACAGCACAATAAAAATGCCTTCAATTATCTGCACGGCAAATGCAAAGTGAAACTCTATAAGAGATTTTGGAGTGAGATATTTTACGTATTGCCTGCAGTGACTGGAGGAATCTGCCTCACAGGAACCTTTTCCGTGCTAACAATAATTACTGTTTAAATTCTGGCCTTGTCCTGCTTCTTCTTGTCAATCACAGTTCCTTTGTCTTTCTGTTGAGCTCTCCACCTCTCCATCTCACTCTGTCTATAACTCAATATATACAACGTAACTTGGCAAGCAATCCAGTGTTTTTATAGGCCTACTGATTTTCTATGATTCACTCAAACTTTTGAGGATCATTTGTAGACAGCTATGTTTTGTGGAAACAGCTCTGCTCTTTGAGGGAGTTCTCAAAAGAATCCCACCAGGAACTAGATTTCTGCTGGGAGAACTAATCCCCCTAATAAACAAACACATGAACACTGGATCTCAGTGAAGTCAACAGTATCAAAAGCTTAGCGCATTATTTAGAGGTTGGGGAGGTGGAGGAAGCTGCGGCAGAGAATTACTGTATCAGCAGTCAGAATTCAGGTTATAATGTTCTCACAGACTATGAATGGAAATTAACTGACAGCCTAACAGTTAATGAAGAGGCCACTGATGATTGAACGCTAAACTGGTGCCTGTCAGAATTCATTCTTTCCCTTATCTGACAAAGATATAGCTCTATTTATTTAGTTGCACTGCACCAGTACCGTGATTATATCTCAGTCTGCACTGCCAGTGAACCACCCATGCCCTGCCAGACTTACTGGCACCGACAAGAAGCAGGGGAGTATTGTACAACTATTCACGGCATACCACATATTACATTTTCCCAGAAGAGTTACAGTACATTGGGGTTATGTTTAGTGCCAATTTCATGTGTTTATGTGAGAAAACCATGTTTCTGTCTCGTGTTTTCCCCTGGAATTCAAGACAGCCTCAGTCCCGGGACAAAGATTTAATCGGCAAATTGACAGAAAGGTTAGAACTGAATGTGACTTTCTGATAAGAGCAGAAGTGTCAAGCAGCACCATTAATGCGTTTTGTAAACCATCAATTGCTAATCCAATTAGACAACATGCCCACACACTAATCGCCTTGAGGTGATCTTAGGTTCTGGAGGGCCCCAGGCGAGGACATACAGTATGTGCACCATCCCCTGTCCCCTGTCCAATCTAACAAAAATATGAAATCTAGATTTGGTTTGTCCTAACGGTGCAGCCCTGCCTTACACAGATACATACTGGAAGTCACATCAGAAATATGTTGACAGGCCACGTGGCCCTTCCAATAATGGGCTGAAATCCCTACTTCATACATGAATGATACACTATATGTAACCACAATGAAATTCAATATCCCAGCATAAGTCCACTATCCACACAGTAAGTCCATAAAATGCAAACTTGAAAATACATATGTGTTTGATTGCATACTTTTCCTCCTGTGTGTGCCCTACCTCTATAGTCATGTCGGAGAACTACATCGTGTTCATTGAGCAGCCCATCAAGCTGAACGTGATGATGATCATGCTGTACAAAATAATGGGAAAGAGCTTTCACAAGATCATGTCCTGGGAGCCTCAGTATGGCACCATCTTCCACCTCGTGAACAGACACACCGGCAAGGTTTGAAAAAGTAGATTTACTTCAGGTGTGCATAGCTACGACAAAACGTGAAGCAGGCAACATACAGCTGATGAATAGTCTGACCAACTTATTTATTTTGATGAAGTCACACTCTGATGGTGCAGCCTTTCCTCATACATTGCCGTTCTCAATTCTTTTTCATCCCATTACACAGCATAGCCATTAAGCATGCAATAACAAACTTTCAAAATGTTAAGGAGCAACACAATAAGAGCATTGTCGGCAAATGTTAAGAAGAGGACAGCAGCTTGTTCAAAAGCCTTTTAAACAATGTTTTTATGTATATTATGTCCGGTCTGACAGGAGAGTGAAGTCAAGTACAAAGCAGCACCAATGTTCACGCTGCATCAGATCAATGCTTTTGAGGACAATGGGTTCTTGGTGATGGACTTGTGCTGTGGGGACGATGGTGATGTCATTGGGGACTTCACCCTGGAGAACCTCAGAAGAGAATCTGGAGAGGAAACAGACAAGGTGAATGCAATCAGTTTGCCACGACACAAGTGTTTTTCATACAGTGTATTACTCCATCCATCCATCCGCGCCGGTCTCTGAGGCGTAGATTGTTAAATTTGACATTGTCTTATTTTTTATTTTACTTACCACATTGCAGATGTGATGAACTTCTGAATTCCCTGTGATTTCATATGTGATTGAAGTAATGGGGAGTGCACTGCTTCAATCAAAACAAATGCTGATCAAAACATAAAAACTGTGTCAGTGCTTTGCATCTGTGTGGGATTGATATTTGTTCCTGAAGTTGCGATGCACTGTTTATTCAAAGGAGCTACAATTACTGTTTTTCATGTCTGTCTGATGTCTTTTGGCAGTTTTACAACTCATTGTGCAGAAACCTCCCAAGGAGATACGTCTTGCCTCTAAATGTGGATGAACAAACTCCTTTGAACCAAAACCTTGTCACTCTGCATAACTATACAGCCACAGCAACAAAGGCACAACCCGGAGAGGTAGGATTACGCAGCATGCAGAGTGCAGTTATGCATTTATTAAGGCATGTGTTTAACCGTACATTACTGTTTCACCTGAGATCAGATAAGGAATCAGGCCTATAATCAATGCAGCCAGTTCACTCCCACACACTCCGTGTTATTACCCAGCATGATGGGATGGTTACCTTACCGTCTGCAAGACAGTAATTTCACGACTTACAGCAGATAAAAATTATGTCCACCATGCAGCTGAACAATTGTCTTTTAACAGCTCATGCGTGGCCCACACACGCACTCAGCATCCACCATTTTCTTAAGGCAGAACAAATCTGAAAAAAAAAGGTTATGTCTTAGTTGTCATGACTACCTAAGTGACTCTGTCCTCAGTCTCAGTTCTCAGAGAGAATGACGCTATACGTAATAGGTGAAATGTAATTGTTGCAGTCACTGAAAACAGGCAGAAATATATAAGCCTTTTGCTGCAATCAAAAGTACATAGAAGTATTTTAAATGAAATGAAAATTAATTGATTATTGAACTATGAAATGTTCCATTGTATGTATCCATTTACCCGTTAGAGAGAATAATGCAGTATTGATTTCTTGTGCTAACAGCATAACAATGTAAAGATGCACCGTGAAGTAAATCAAGCCCATTGGTGTGCATCAACTTCTGACTGAAATGTTTAACTTCCATTGATTTCAGCAAAATTTCAACCTACAGGTTTACATGACGCACGAGGAGCTCCACAGTGATGAGCTGCTGCAGTACGGCGGCCTTGAGTTCCCCCAGATCAATTATGAGAAGTGCAACGGCAGACCTTACCGCTACTTCTACTCCTGTGGCTTTGGACACGTCTTCGGCGACTCCCTGCTCAAAATGGATGTCCACACCAAGGAGCTTAAGGTTCCCTATCAATCAGAGAACGCTTAGAGAGACCTCATTGTTACCTGGGTCGGGTATTACCACATCAAAGTTATTTCTGCTGCTGTTCTATCTATCGCTGAGAGGGCAGCAGTGGGTTGGGAGTTGGTTTTCTGACATGAAACAGTTCAGAGTGAAGGGTATGTTTGTGTGATTTTCCCTGACTAGGTGTGGCGTTATCCTGGCTTGTACCCGTCTGAGCCTGTCTTTGTTGCGTCGCCCAAAGCTACTGAAGAAGATGATGGAGTGGTCTTGTCAGTCATCATCACACCCAGAGAGGTAATTTTGCAGCGAATGTGTACAAGGGCATGTGGCGATGCTGACATTTAAAGATGCAGCTAATTTAACATTCTTATCTGAAATTTGAGGGAGCGCACAAACCCTCCACCATTCAGTGACTTGGAGCAAATTACTGACAACGAGACGTGAAGCACTTTCCTGCGACAACTTCTGATCAGCTCTGCAGCTTAGGTGTAATGAGAGCAGACTGTTTTAATTTTCTCAGGTGATTTGATCATTACCTATCCTATTACCAGAAGGCCCACCTGTTCTCAAAGCGGAGAGCTTCATCTGTCCATTAAACTTCTGTCAACTAGTAGAACAATGGGCATGACATGAAGGACCACCGATAGGCCGTAAAATTACCATCTCAGACACCTTTGAGTGAGAGTCATTTTTCTGTTTTATTCACAAAAATTACACTTTATATTATGACTATGCGGTTCTATCTCTCAGCTGGCCGATGTGGCTGTCAGGGAGGGGATTTTAGTTACGTGATCGGATTCACTTTCTACTTTGTTTTTCCCATTTTCAAGTATCTGGCTGTTCAAAGTTCGTGTCCTGTTGACGTGACTGTTATCCCTATCTCACACAATCTGTCTCGCACTAGGCCTAACAACCTAAACTCATCAATGTGTGACACAAACAGATATGCAGCCAAGAATAACAAGACTATAAATGTAACAAAACAAATAGAAAACAGACCAAAATGAACCTACTCGACCATATATTGTTTAACTAAATCGACATATTAAGACAAATCATGTATAGACTGTGTCTCTGTGTTAGCCCTGCGATAGACTGGCAACCTATTTAGGGTGTACCTTGCCTCTCGCCCGTTGACAGTTGGGACAGGCTTCAGCAGACCCGCGACTCTTAACAGGAATAAGTGGTCACAGAAAATGAATGACTGACTGAATGAATGAACGTATAGACCAGAATTATATGGTTTCAGTTAATATATCGTCTAATATATTGAATTTTGGATACATGCATTTCCATCTACAGTGGAGCATTTTTCTCCGACAAGCAGCTTGAACCATTATTAACTTTACTTTGAGTGATGCTGACGTTATATGGTATCTCTGCGTTCTGAGATTCGTAAAGAAAAATAAGTTACATAACAACAGACTTTCTCTGCAACTTGAGCACCATATACACTATATTACCAAAAGTATTCGCTCACCCATTCAAATGATCAGAATCAGGTGTTCTAATCACTTGGCCTGGCCCCAGGTGTATAAATTCAAGCACTCAGGCATGCAGACTGTGAAACAAGACATTTGTGAAAGAATGGGCCGCTCTCAGGAGCTCAGTGAATTCCAGCGTGGAACTGTCATAGGATGCCACTTGTGCAACAAATCCAGTCGTGAAATTTCCTCGCTCCTAAATATTCCACAGTCAACTGTCAGCTCTATTATAACAAAATGGAAGCGTTTGGGAACAACAGCAACTCAGCCACGAAGTGGTAGGCCACGTAAAGTGACGGAGAGGGGTCAGCGGATGCTGAAGCGCATAGTGCAAAGAGGTCGCCGACTTTCTGCACAGTCAATTGCTACAGAGCTACAAACTTCATGTGACCTTCAGATTAGCCCAAGTACAGTACGCAGAGAGCTTCATGGAATGGGTTTCCATGGCCGAGCAGCTGCAGCCAAGCCACACATCACCAAGTGCAATGCAAGGCGTCGGATGCAATGGTGTAAAGCACGCCGCCACTGGCCTCTAGAGCAGTGGAGACGCGTTCTCTGGAGTGATGAATCACGCTTTTCCATCTGGCAATCTGATGGACGAGTCTGGGTTTGGAGGTTGCCAGGAGAACGGTACATTTCAGATTGCATTGTGCCAACTGTGAAATTTGGTGGAGGAGGAATTATGGTATGGGGTTGTTTTTCAGGAGCTGGGCTTGGCCCCTTAGTTCCAGTGAAAGGAACATTGAATGCTTCAGGATACCAAAACATTTTGGACAATTCCATGCTCCCAACCTTGTGGAAACAGTTTGGAGCGGGCCCCTTCCTCTTCCAACATGACTGTGCACCAGTGCACAAAGCAAGGTCCATAAAGACGTGGATGACAGAGTCTGGTGTGGATGAACTTGACTGGCCTGCACAGAGTCCTGACCTGAACCCGATAGAACACCTTTGGGATGAATTAGAGCGGAGACTGAGAGCCAGGCCTTCTCGACCAACATCAGTGTGTGACCTCACCAATGCGCTTTTGGAAGAATGGTCAAAAATTCCTATAAACACTCTCCTCAACCTTGTGGACAGTCTTCCCAGAAGAGTTGAAGCTGTAATAGCTGCAAAAGGTGGACCGACATCATATTGAATTCTATGAGTTAGGAATGGGATGGCACTTCAGTTCATAGAATGAGTAAAGGCAGGTGAGCGAATACTTTTGGTAATATAGTGTATATATTTTTTGCTGTGCATGGGGAAGATAAATCCGTTGGTACTTTCACTATCATTATGTTCTGAAGGGTGTTCTGTGACCTTATTTTTACATAACGTATTTGATCTCCTCCCTATCTGTTTCCAGGAGAAAAGTAGTTTCCTGCTCGTTCTGGATGCCAAGACCTTCACTGAGCTGGGCAGAGCTGAGGTCCCTGTCAATATCCCAGCTGGGACCCACGGCGTGTTTAACAAGATGGTCTAGATGTGCCGCTGCTTGCAACTCTGTGGCAAATTGCTGAAACTGAACCAGCGACCAGCCACTTTATCCACTGAAAAGAATATCTCCGTTGATGTTGTTGCTTCTGAGAACTGTAAAAGACGGAAGGAAAGGAACAGGGGGAGAAAACTACAGCCTCGTGCTATTTCTTTGTGTCTGCTTGGTAGGAATAGGTGCATGTCCTCAGTTTGCTGCCGTTACAGTAAGAAAGATGACAGTCTTTTGGACAATAACAAGGCAACTAGCCCAGCATGGCATCTGCACACAGATGAAGATTGTCCTCTGAGTGTTCTTATGTGCCCTTGTAAGAATTTTAAAAACCCCTTTAGGCACCAAATGGGTAATAAGTCTACTTACTTGGAAGGACTAATATTTTCAGCAGGAAAAATGCATTAAAATCAGTACACACATTAAAATAAAATATGTTTCCCTTTTTTCTGTTAAAACGCAAAGTGTTTTTGCCTCATCACACCACTGGAAACGCTATACTCCCAGGGAGAACAGAACAGCACTTAGGATACATAAAAATGCATCAGAGAAAATTCAATTTATGTCACAGTAATGTGATAGAAATGGACAACGTCTGAAATGCCTGGAAAACAAATGGATCTAACTGGTCGATAGCCTCCAGAGAGTCTAGCGGAGGTCACATCAGAAACGTTGTTCTGTCCGCTCAAAACAACCCAAAACTAAGTTGTCATACACACAAACACTGACATTTGGGACCATATGTGTGAACAACAGCCGCTTGTTGTTTCACTGCAGCAAACTGTGAGCTGAACAGAAAAGAGGGGATTATAGCACACAGGCCCTGCATATTATGTGAAGTAGCCTAAAGCTGCATTTGTCACTCCACCATCTCCACCATCGACTTATTTTATTGGCTATTTTCCTTCTCACATAGATTTCAAAGGACTGATTTGAACTGACTGTGGGCGCTGTGTGGAAGTTGAGAGGTTTCATATATATTGTCACTCAAATATTTTTTTCCTTATTTAATATTTCAATATTGACTTTTAGTCAAGAATTTTAGTGGGGACATTTAAAGGTATTTTGCTGACCTTATCAGACAGGGGTTTCACTTTTAGCCTTGTATTACACTGATGTGAATAAAATAGCAAGGGTAGAGCTATAATGTATTGTTTAAGTGAATTTAATGCTGGGTATTATGAACACTTATGTTGTTGTCATGTTCTGTGCTCAGCTCCGGCTGTGTTTTCTAATAAGAATGCTGTACAGGTCTCCCAAGATACACATTAATTAGCCTATAATTCCTAATCTAATCAGTCGTGCTTAACCTCTGTGAGTGCTTGCATGTGTGTCTGTGTGCGTGTGTGTGTGCGTATAATGTATTCTCGGGTTCATTAGTGCTCTCTCCAATGGGCTTGACCGGCAGAAAACGATACAGTAACCTTTGCCCTCAAATAGATCTCATGCTACACTTTATGTTATCAGCGTTGCCCAAATTTAAAGAATCATGATGATGAGGATCGATGGCTCAGTCAAGGTGGTATTCTAGATAATTAACACATTAACAGTTCAATTTGCACATTGGCCAGAGTCATCATTGAAACATGCACACACAGAAACAAATAAAATCACAAGCACATTTGCATGCAAGTCTTTCAGAATGAAATGACAGTGTGGGCCGTCTTATTTTATAGTAAGCATCTCAAACGTCCTGCCGTCTCACTAAGCGCAAGTTATTGCGCCGAGTCTTAAATATGACTGTTATATGTATCATCATTTCATATCCCATGAACTCACGATGATACCATCTATATTCACCATATTAGACACACTTCTGAAAGGCAGTGAGTGATTTCCCTCAGCAGTGAGAACAGTGTCTTCTATATCCAGATTTGTCATTCCCTATCTTCACGGTCTCGAGCAATCTTGTGGGAGCACACTTATCTGACATATGGATTACGTGCATCTCTCTGCATGCTCTTTCCACTGTGCACATAAATATATGCTTATTTATGAAAGTGTACAGATGTGGTACCATGCATGTGTCTGTGTGTGTGTGAGCATGTTTCTCTGTGGGCTAATTCTACACGTGAAAAAACTGCAGATGCTTTATGAAGTCAGAATGGAGCAATTAAATAAGCACAGAGGGGGGTGAATCCTGCAGTGTCATCAAGAATAAAATCCAGCCCCGGACCTGACAAGAAAAAAAAAAAAAGTGAGGCGAAGGCTTATCCATATTGCACACTATCTTTGACAGACATAATGTGATGCCTCAATAAGAATTCGCAATGCAAATGTAGCTGTTTCATACACTGTGTATGCAGCTAATGTCTCTCCCTTGATTTCATGCCTTTTTGTGTTATTAGAAATGCTGCCTTCCTTCGGAGTCTACTGCTCAAGCAACTGTAAACTTTACACAGTTTATGCAACTGATCTTCAGTGAGAAAATATTTGAACATCTCTCTGTTCTCTGCTCAAATAAAAGAATAAAATTGTCTGGTGTTTGGAGGAAACGCTTGAAAAGCAAATGGTTTCACTGAAATGTGCATGAGAGGAATACCAGTCAGTGCAGCGCTAATTCAGGACAGATGCACGATGATGCTTTACACTGTCGTCATAATGACAGCAACTTCAAACTCGAGAGTGGAGAATAAGGCTGGGCCAATATGGGCAGAATGGGGCTGATGTTGCCATTATAACAGCAAGCTCTTTTCCCTGTTGGATGAAAGCCCGGACTGACAGTCAAACATCATTACAAGCCGGTGGCCCTGCCATTTGTCACTGTCATGGCCGCTAAATAGAGACTTTGTTTTCAAGATTTGTAGAGATTTATGACATTCTAGACACCATTTAAGCGGCGATGCACAACATAGTCATTTTGTTTAATGTGAAGCCACTTTGAAAAATGGTAGATTCTGCGGTTTGTGGGCTTTGCTATTTCCTTTGAGTGTGAATATAATATGAGACATTGTGCTCATTTTTTTTTCTTAATATCTTGCTTTCCATCAGAGGAACCACGTATGTTTTGTGAAGTGTTGGTTTATTGCTGAAATAAATGGTGACATTTCCATCACTATTGCAGAGTCCACCTTTGAACCCTATCCTTAAGAATCATTTGCAGAATCCTGTGGGCTGTGGGAATGAACCCCTGATGTCAGCCAGAAACGAATTGGCCGAGTGACCTTGCAGAATTCCTGAATAAAAGATTCACTATGTGTTAGCTGACTGGACAGTCCCGCTATGAGTGCAAGTTGCCAATACACTTATTATCTCTTCAGAATTCCCTCCTTGATAGGATGCAGTTGTAGCGTCCTCTGTTCGACAGATGAATGCTAAACAGAGCTGTAAAAACTCTCTTAAGTAAAGGATACCATTCATATAAGAAGGATGCATCGTCTTTCACACAACATCCTTTAGCAGTACCACAGGGAATAATAAAAAGGCCACACAGGCCAGGTGGGGTCACTGTAGTTTCACATGCTGAAGACCACAGGTGCATCTCCTCCCAGCAGGAAAATTACAAGAATGTTGTGGCGATTGTTCTGTGGGGGTAACATTTATTATTGGGCTTCTGTGTGCCACGCTTTCCAATGAGAGCGTCCGTCTGCAGCGCCCTCTGTCGACACGCAGAAGCCCCTCTTTATAAACTGCTGTGATGCCTCGACACGCATGCAGTCAGTGAAAAAGGAGCGTTCACTCCCTCCAGAGGAGCGCAAAGCTTTTTGACAGAGCCAGTGGTGAGGAAGAAAAAAGAAAAGATTCCTGTCAGCGTTTAGTAGCACTTTTAGATGAGTTCTTCAGAGATACTGGCAGATCGTTTTACGCCAGTTTGAGGACTGTTTTAGGGACAAATTTGTCTCCAAGGATCAATTGGAGCAGGCAGTCTGAGTCCCTTATAATGCGGAGAGATCAAGTCTCAGTAGTTTGTCGGTATGTACGCAGCGCAGAAGGACCCCGAGAAACTGCTTTCATGGATTGACTGACTGTTTGGTGTCTGGGTTGCCATTTGGTCTTTTTTTTTTCTTTTTATCCATTTCGGGGGATTTTTTCTGCGTCGGGGTTAGGCTTTTGTTGCCAAAAAATTGTGGATTATTATCTTATTGGGAGTCGAGGATTATTTTTCTTTTTTGTTGAAAAGGTGCGTGTTTATTTGGGAGTTGGATGAGGATATTGATTTTTTTTTTTAACAGTTAGACTACGCCTGGGTCAAGGATCCGGAGAAGGGAATTAACCTTTCAAAAGGTGGAAATATTAGTCTAATTGGACCGCAACTCATCTCTCCCGCCGCTGAGTCCAGCATGAAGTCTCTCACTGTGTGGATGTGCGTCTGCATCTTATTTCTGCTCCTAGGTAAGAAGTGGCATACGGACATAACACGTGCAAATTGTCCGCGGATTGTGAATCTTGTAGGTCACAGAGGTGCATTATTATATCAGTAGTTACAGTCAGAATAAAATGTTCATGTATGCAACCACTTTTCTCATGCGGGGTTTGTCTGAGGGCGCAAGGTTATATTCTGCTTTTATACTGTGTGCAGTACAATTCAGATGGGCGTTCGCGTTAAAGGCGGACGGTTTGATTAGATTATGTTTGATTTTTAGTTAAGGACGGAACTTGATCTGTGCGAGTCGGTCGTCTGTATTTGATCCATTAAACATCAACAGGTTCCACTGTGGACATAGAAAGCTCATTGAGGAAAAAAAAAGGACAGAGAAAAAGATCAGTCAGAAGAAGATTCATGAGTGATTTTTCATTTACACATTTGGGGTTTCTTGCTTGAATACGACAAAATCCACCATCATCATATTTCCCATCATCATGATCATCACAGTCATCTTAACCATCACGGTTGTCTTTGTCGATATTTTCCACACTGGCGCATAATTAATATCATCTGACTTACACAATCGTTTTTACACTCAACTTCACGTAACTCTTTTCTTACCCACCGCTGAAATCCACTCTCCTCTGCCGAGCTCAGTGCACCAGATCACCACAAGGGGTCTCTCTTGTCATTTCACCAGAACAGTCTGTGCCTTGGTTCGTGTCTAGGGGTACGTTTGAATCTTGACTCCAGTCAATCGGCAACACCTGACTCTCCCTTTGGATCTGTGTTTACTCAACGTGTGCTCATTTTCTGCTCACCTAGATGCAAATTAAGTGCAGTTCTTGATTACGTGCTCGCTTGACATGAGATAATTAGATATTCTTCAATGAACAAGGCTTTGCTTTGGGAAGATTTTGCAAGAATATTAAAGGTGCAGTCATATTCGTTTTGGTGCCACAGATGCACCAGTGTCAATACAGGTATGCAAAACACTGTATTTAAAGTGAATGAGTCATAACAAGACAAGAGACTTTAATGTGAACCAGGAAGAATATGAACTTTGATAAAAGGCTTTTTGGCATGTGTGTACATATAATAGCGCATCAGCCCTGTTTAAGGGTCCACGTACAACTTGTTGCACGAACAAAACAAAATATTTATGATAAATTCAAGCACAAAGTCCTGCACACATTTTCTTGTAACCCCCACACCTATCTCCTTGTCCCTACCCAGATGAGGCAGCAAGTTCTTTGGATGGCCCCTCAGCTTTATCTGCGTCCTTGGCCAACGGTGCTCCAGGATCTCCAAGCACTGGGTCTGAGCATGGAGCTCAGCCAGAAGTGGTGGATTGCATCCAGGCAAATGACATGTGCAATCAGAACTCTTACTGCAGCTCTCGGTACCGGGTGATGCGCCAGTGCCTTGTGGGCAAAGAGAAGGAAGCCATGCTGGATAGCAACAGGGAGTGCCAGGCCGCCTTGGAAGTGCTGCAGGTTAGCCCTCTGTATGACTGCCGCTGCAAGAGAGGCATGAAGAAGGAGCTGCAGTGTCTGCAGAACTACTGGACCATCCATATGGGACTTACTGAAGGTAGGAAGCAGATGGTTTCATGGTCTAGGACAATCCCCATAGCACTGCTATTAATTGTGCGGCAGTGTCATCATCAGTAATAAAAGGACACCTCTTTAAGTCATACAGTTTCTTTGTAAAATCATGTAAAAGTCATGTAAAATAATCACATTTCTATTATAAATTATTTGGCAGCCTATTATGGTCAATCTCTGTGTCATTTGTCTCCTCCTAAACTCCCTCTGTGACTGAGAATTCAGCTCACACCGTGTTTCAGCTGGAGTTGTATTGCAGGGCTCAGCATGAACCTCACGGTCAAGAACAACATGACGCGCATACACCAACACCCATGTTCACTGCTGCAGTAAATACTGTGAAGTGAGGCCGTCGCTGCAGATATCCACTGCACCGTCACTGATATTAATGTGTATGACTTTGCTGTTTCTCCAGCACTGTAACATTTATTTTAAATGAATCTTCCGATCCCCAGCGCCAGAGTTTTTGACAATAAGGATGTTTACCACACCCACTGTTGATGCCCTATTCCCTGATGTCCTCTTGTAGTGATGCCCAGAAGGACTTGATGAAAAATATATGTACACTTCCCTACTTTCCTCACCCTCCCAGATATAATGGAGCTATAATGGGATTACATTAGGTAGACCTGTTACGGTAGACTTATTGGTTTTCACCTAAAGTGTTCCATTATTCCGTGTAATTATGTTACAGTCATATAGCGCAGTGGTCCTTATGTGTCCACTTATGCTAGACTTAAAATGGCACTCTTGTTGTTAGATCCCAACCTTGTGGTTTTTACATTGAAGCAGATGCCTGGCCTGTCATTAGTCTTTGTCCATCTACAACGGTAAACCACACACAGTTTCCCATTAAGAGGAATCTGACTGAATCAGAGCTGCATCAGATGCTGCATCCTGGGCATCACCCTAAAAGGGGACCGTAACCCAAGAGTGACATTTCACAGCGCTTCTACATGTGGTCAAAGTCCCTGTGACTGATGTCAAGTGTCCATGTAAACATGGAGGACATAATGTACTCGCCTGCTTTGACACATGTGGTAATGGGGGAAATGTTGCAAAGACTCTAAGCTTTGAGCATTCGGAGCTTTTGTGTGGTGATCCGTGAAGTGACTCGCCAGGCTGACTGCTCATAGCACCAGCTACACTTCATCAGACTGATGGTAGCAGAGGGTCCCTGACATGAGTTCAAGGGAAATGTAATGACATGGATGCTCCTCGGGCCTTCTGCTTCCCTTCCTGTTATTCTTTCTTTTTCAAGCTCGTTCTCCTTTGTAAAGATATTTCTGTTCTCCCTTCAGATTTGCACCCTCCTTCTCCTTTCCCTAACAAATACAGTCAGTCAAAGGGTTTATGTTTGAATGCATCATGTAAGTTGTGTTGCTGTCATGGCTAGAGACCTTCTCTGCCTGCAGTGGGCTATGTCCTTCATGGAGCACTCGTTTCTTTCCAAAGAATGCTCCTCAGCCGTGTCCCGTTTTGGCCTTGTCGCCCTCGGAGATAAAACCCGATTTAACACACAACGAAAAGCTCTTACAGTGGCGCTTTAATCTAATCACGATCCATTGTGCAGTCAAGCAGGCTTTTGTTAACTGGAAACAATCTATGTACAACATCCATCTCTGGAAACAAACACGAAAGGCTGAATCCCAGCAGACGCCCTCAAAATGATGCTAAACAACTTTAAAGATCGTTTGTGGCTAGAACAGGAAGGTGCTGATGTAGATGTTAGGTTAGATGTACATTGAAAAGTTTTATTTCACTAAAGTATTTGTGGAAAAGTGGCAGGTGCAAGAGTGTGTGAGAGGGAAACAAATGAAGAGGATGTAGGTACACTGGATTCAAAGGAGTGAAGCTAGAGAAGGTGAATGAACAGGAATCAAAGGAGGAGATAGAGGCCATGTAGTTTTCACTGATGTGAAAACTACTGATGAGCTCTCTATGAAGAGTATCGTCTGGTTAATGGCTTGAGGGCAGACATATTTCTACCTAAGGCCAACACATAGTAGTTCAGTAACAGTAAAAAGCTGTAAAGAAATCTCACCCTATGGCTGGAACTTGGTATGTTGCTTATGACCCATGTTGACTAGGAGCAAGAAGGGTGCCTGCAAGACTGAGGGTTAAACCATTATGTCCGTGAAGAGAAAGCTGATGTCGACTAGGAATGGACTGGGATTGATACAACACCCAGCTCCCTGACCGGCCCTGCACAAACAGCACAAAGATACTCTGCTGCCTAGGGCAAGGTTAACCCATTAACTTAGTGCGTGTACTAATATTCCTTGCAAACACAGGACCAAGTGAATATTGAAAACAGTTCAGTTAAAAGTGTGTGAATGATTAAGCAGTGGATAAATAGAAAACAGGTGATGTGTGTGTTTTTTTGTTTTTTTGAGCATATTATATTAATTTAATTTCTGGTTTGGCACACACACACACACACAAACACAAAGTTTAATTTTTATAGGACGAAAAGACGGTTCAAAGAGACGTTTTACTTCAGACTCTTTTAAAAATGGGCATCTAATGATTCTATGATCATTACTTCGTATCCATTTCAAAAGGTGCAAAACAGAGAAATTGATAAATATGCATAATACATTTATGCAGGATCACAGAAAGCGTTTATTTTTCATGTGTGGATGAAGGAATGATCACTTCCAGAATATCAAGAACAGTACAAGTCAGGGTTTTTACTCTTTCCAAATCGAATGGACTTTACCAGCTGGAGGACCTTATCACGTAATATTATATAAATTACTCCAGGAGTTTAACCAAGATTTAAAGTTATCAATTATTCAAAAGTTTAAAACAACCTTGCAAGTATATGCTTGTTTAAATTCTTTACCCAGCTTATCCTGCTCCTCGCTCCTCTTTCTCATTCCAGCCGCATAAGGATCACACTAGCTCCATAATCTAAGGCAAGATATATTAGTATTTGAACACATTGTGGTTTAAAATTAAATTAAAATGTTGTACATGGACTAATTGTCTAAAGAAATTAAAAAGTTTCCTTTTTCTTCACGTAGGTTTTATTGTAAGACCCCATGCATTATGGGATGTTTTATGATCACCTCCAGTAGCCAAGAATCAGCATCACCAGTTAATGTAATGGTTGCTTTCTGCGACCAGTACTGTGAATTTCAGAGTGATCATGTAAAATGACTGTTACTTTTTCTTGTGACGTTTCACTGTTCCTCCAGCCGACTGAAAATGTCATCCGTGTTTGAAAGCAAACGGGAGAGTCTGCCCAGGGGCTGAAATGTTAAGCGTTCACCTCGAGCTGCTGTGGGTCCAGTGTCTATGAGTCGCACCTGTAAATTACATTGGTGATAGCAAGGGTGAAATGTGTTTAAAATTTGACAATATGCGTGTTGAAACAATAAACTGTTGCTGCGAAAAAACACTTAAAGTACCGACTGCCAAAGTGCCAATGACGTGATTCATTACCGTCATCAAGTGTTGCTTGATGTGTTGTCTTGAAATATCAGGGAAAAGTGCACAGTGACACGTTTCAGCAGGTGGCAGCAACTTTTTCAGCTTTAAAACACGTTCTTTATCCATGCGAGTGTGTCTGAATAATGAGGTCCTGCAGATATAATGTGGGCTCAGTTTTCCTTCTTGATTACTATCGTTTGCCTTCACACGACTGTACTGCCCAGTTTGGCTTTAAACCTCCAGCTAAAAGGTGTTATAACGCCGAGGCTTGAATCACCCATAACTGTGCTAATGGTGACCCGTTAATTGTGTTTTCTAACGGAAAATGGCAGCTGAATTCAATGTGTCAATGCAGCCGTCCTTGATGGATAATGGGTGCTTTCTTCTCTGAATGGGCCTGTGTGAGGCAGCGGGGTCTATATGGCAGTTTGAATCTATAAAAGAAGTAATTACTAAGAAAGAAATATTGGCTGCTACACATAGGAATATTGTATTGGTGGCTGTGGTTCTCCTTCAGTTCCGCCCTGGGCCTCATGTGAATATAGCCTTGCAGGATTGCGGTGGAATCGGTCATTTAAACAATAAGTTCCACACCTTTAACATACATTATTTCGCAGCCTCGGCTGTGAAATCACAACCTGAGTCTCAAAGTTGGAATCGAAGAACTTTTTATGAGGACCTTTCAGAGCAGTTTAATTAGCCGAGCTAACTTTCACCTCCGAGAGAGAAAGGAGTGCTCCATCAGGGCTCTGCGCTGTTTTGTCCAAGCTCATTGTGAAAGGAGACTGTATCTTTACATGGAATTACCAGAATACTAGACAATTTTGTAGAATGATTTATTTTCTCAGTTTTTATGAATGTCAGCATTTCAAAGGTCACCCACTGAATATGTCGCCACATCATTCCAACACCACGAGTTGGACTATAATGCTGTGGGAAGTGGCTTGAAATGGACAGTGTGAGTATTCTGCGTGCATCATGACAGAGTCAGGCAGAGAGGAGGAGTAATGGAGAGAACGAGAGAGAAGACAGGAGGTGAGGACAGGAGGCGAGGGCAGGGGTGGAGGATAAGTGATGAGGGGAGGGAGAAATTTAAGAGAGAGGTGGAGAAAAACCAAAGAATGAAAGAGTGAGTCGAAGAAAGAGAGAGTCGTGGGGGAAGGGGGGTTACAAAGGTACACAGTATTCCTGGGTGAAACCATCATTACTATGAGCAATGGTAGCAGTCACCGGCCATTACCTTAGCCATCCACTGTCATAAGCAGAACATTTTTCCAGTCTGCCCTGCATGTCAGGGGATAGGGGGAGCAGGCTCCTGCATGCTGAATGTGTCCTCTCTGCTTTCTCCCTCCCTGCACTGGAGACTCATCCGACGCTCACTAGGTGGCTACTTCATCATCAGAGGAAGGGACCTGTCGATAGCTTCTGGAAGTGATCAATAAGGTCTTTCAGAGCATTCCCCTCATCGTCCTTTCCATCCCTCCTTCTCCCCTTTTCGTCTCCTAACCCAAGACGTGTAAAGGATGAGTGACACGCGATAAAACAGTCACTGTTTGTCTTCGTAAATCTGTCTAATGACTTTACTGTAAGGTGAGCTGCCCGGGATGACTCTGTGCACCGTGAGGCTGGTATATAGTGTGACAGTGCGGCAGAAATGGGAGACAGGTAGTGGGGCTCAGATTAGCCTTTTACAGGAGAGTGAGTTCTCAGGCCCTCGATCAGAGGCGAGCGAGTGGCGGGCCATTCTGCTCACTGAATACTGTCATGATGTGGGCATTAAGACTCACTCCTGGCAGAAAGGTTCACAGCAGTGCTGGATGAATGCGCGTCATAGAAGTCAACTACCAGGCCCGCCGGCCTCTTTCTTTCTCCGTCTGTCACTCTCTCTGCGTCGTGAAAGAGCTGCTCGCTTTTTTCCGTCTTGCATATGGAGGAATTCAAAGCACAGCTAGGAGTTAACCTTTTTTTTTTTTTAAACCTGTATGGCTATAAAATTACCAGTTTACCAGTAATTACCAGTTTGTATACACAGCAGCAGTAATTGTGTTTACTGCATACATTCGTATCAAAAAGTATTCTGGGATTTACTCAACTCTGTTTTATTTGTGTCGCCTCTAAACTGTGTGAAAACAGAAAGAGTTTGTGTCCGTCAATATTTGACATTTAGCACCTGACATTAAGTATAGTGATGATTTAAATAACAAGGTGTGTTTTTTTTATTATTATTATTAACATTACATTCACATAGCCAAAGGGAAGGCTAAAAATTTCAGCACTCATTTCCTCAGCTGTGTTTGCCCGCTGCACCACGCTGGATTGGAATTGTGACTTGAAATATTATTCTGAGCTAATCCAATATTCTATTTGTATGGTTTGAAATTGAGTTTAAAATGTCAATATCACTTCAAAAGCCGAGCCGTTAACTGAATTTATGCCTCAGCTTGCGTTCTGTTAAGCACAATTTGAAAAAAAGGGGGAAAAAAAGATGCATTTGCGGTATCGCATCGCTCCATCTTTTTTTCGCTGGAATGAGCACGTAATGGGAGGAAGTTGAGGGGAAAGATTAATGCATTTTATTCTAATGTAATAAGAAAAAGAATAACCATATGCCAGTGCCTCCTCTGATACGTTTCTATAATCCTAGTGTACCTTAAGACGTGATTTAAAAGGAGACTGGTCTGGCAAGCCTGAACTCCACTGGCAGCTCATCTGAAACTTTTGGTACGGCAAAGGACTCGGTCACCTTTTGGTTCCAGCTGAGTTCGTGCAGGAGCCAGCAGGACTCTGCAGAGGACCTCCGGCTGTGCCCCAGGCTGCTCAGGCTGTGCTAAACTTCATTTTAATTAATATGAGAACAGAAGCAGCGTTGTAATGTATTGTTATTATATGAATAAGAAGTATGCAATCTGTATCCATAGGAGTATGTGGGATTTTTCTGCAGTGATTACAGCAAAAATGAGGAACAGTATCAAATAAATACAAAATAATCAGTATAGGGCACCTTTAACAACGCAGTGTGAGTGACACTCATTAAAATTGACTTTGCTTCCAGCAATAAGCTGTTTGCCAAGAATGTCACTAAATATCCATAGGACAGTTTCCATCACCTCTGGAGTTGAACTTCACTGATAATGCATATGAAAGGGATGAGTAATGGTGCCTAACGGCCTCATAAAAAGCCCTTATGGCCAGGGAGAAAACTGTGAATCTGCTTAAAAGCAATGTTCTTCTCAGGCTGTATAGGAAAGGGCCTGATTGTCTGTCTGAGCCGGTGCTGGTCATGCTCCATACTGTCAGAGCAAATGAAGTCAAACGGAGGCTTAATTACAGCGATAAGTTGTTGCCCTGCGGCTAAAAACATCTTATCACTAAACAGCTGGGAAGAATTTTCTATTACTTGATGAATGCATAATTGGGTCTAGGGTGACTGTCAAAGAGCATTTTTTTTTTAAGTACAACATGGCTTCCTGCTGCTGCTGCTTTTTCCTTTTTTTTTTTTACATCCTAAGGGTGTGTGTGATCAAATTCAGCATGTCTTGTAACATCCATGTAAATAAGCTTTTAAAATTCATTAACTGCAGCTAGTGTTGCAGTTTGATATTATTGTTTTATAGACTCACCAGAGAACATGCTGTACACCCCTACTGACTAGTGTGGAATTCAATGTGCTTTCTCACAGTTTGATGTAGACTTAATGTAGAGGGATGCTTTGCTATACCGTAAGAAGCTGTCTGAACACAATGGCGGGCAGAAGATAGGAAGATAGGCCAGCCTCTATTCTGTTTTGTTCTGTACAGTACAAACTGTTCTCAGGGTGCTGGGAGAAGCATTACGCTTCTCTGTGTAACATTTGCCGCCTTTTTGAAATGTACAATAGCGGTGGGTGCTGCTGAGAAAAGACATGGAGGGAGGGTTAAGGTGGCAGTTTGCTGAGTAAGTGGTTGTCTCGAACTCTTGAGAGGCTTCAAAGCATTATAGTTTTTGAAGGTAATTGTTGTAATTAGACATACTGAAAGATCGCAAGACCTGCAGCCTCTCAAGTCTCTCTTTTCTGATAGAAATGTGAAGACCAGCGTGAACAGAGATTAATTGAAAGGCAGGTGGAGAGACAGGAATGCACACTCAAAGAAAAAATAAAAACCTGGATGCCTACATTTGTACGCCTCCATAAAGCCAGCCATGGTCAGAGGTATGCTCTTGGGGCTGTCCCATTTTCTTGACACAGTATTTCCCACGTGCCTCGAATAAACTTAAAATTGGCACAAATGTTTTGGCTATGAGAGGTCATAACTTTACATTTTGTATCCAGCAGAATAAAAAGTTAATCTTCACTGTGGCATCATAATATTCTTCAAAAACACTTTTATGAAATTCATTCGATTTATTGTACAGTCTGGTTCTGGACAGTAATCTCCACCTTGACTGTAACTGCAAAAATAGATATAATTCAAATTCAAATACAACAATATATAAAGTTTAAGAAGTATTCCTGTCTCCCTCTGTGATTTTGTTTGTATGTCTTTTCAATTCTCTCTCTCTCTCTCTCTCTCTCTCTCTCTCTCTCTCTCTCGCTCTCTCTCTCTCTCTCTCTCTCTCTCTCTCTGTCTCTCTCCCCTGCTCTATTATCCCTCTCTAAAACACACATCCAGACCTGAACTGAGTCAGATGTCAATACCTATATGTGCTCAGAAAATGGCCAGCTGAGCTGCTCCATCTTGTTATGATTGTCAATATTGATGGAGCTGGGTGATGTAGACCTACGCACAGAGCAGTGGCTCTGCAGATGTAGGCTGCCTTTTCTTTATCCTGATTTCTGTTTGATGGCTATAGAGGCTATGAATACAACAGCACTGTACGTACCGACAAACACACCTTCCACAATAGCCTCACCTATTATAACAGCATTACGATTTTATCAGCTCGCGTCATCGTTTTCTCTAAAATATCTGAGGAGCATGTTGATGAACACTTGTGGTATGTCTATTGATCAGTTCTGCTGATTGGTCGTCCTGAAAGAACAATCTTGTACCAACAGGTTTCAGATTTTCTAATTTGTTGCAGCGGGCCTCGAAGCCTTCCTCACAAGACCCTCACTGTGTTTCTGTTAGGATCAGAATGCAAAGCTATTACACACTGGAGGGTTTGTCTCAATCACACCGAATGGCTATGAATTTTAAATGTGGGATTAGGGCCTACAGAGAAGCAGGCACATGGGAGAGACTCAGTCGGTCTAGTGCTGATTTGATTTTTCTTTGGCTTTTTTTTTTTTTTTTTTTCGTTAAACAAACATCTTTGGCAACACATTGTTAGAAGGGAAGATGCATTGGTTGTGCTTTAGGCCTTCAGCGGGTCCCCCTAATCAAACCACGGCAGGTACAAATACTCTCTTCAAGGGGAAATGATTTGATCACACTGAAGAACCTGTTTTCCATAAATAAATAATAATAATAATAATAAACTACGTCTGTTACGGGACTCGTTCGTTGTTAGCCAGCTCAGTAATGTGTAATGACATTGTTGCACACACAAATTCAGCCGGCTAAGAAAGTGTGTGTTAAATTTCTTCTGTTTCTGTTGGCACTAAAACACATTCCTGCATGTTTTTTAAAGATCAGGTTAAGGCTCGAGCTGGTCCCCTTGAGCGCTGTTAGAATGAACCTTTGTTATCCCCTCTGTTGTTTCAGGTGAAGGTATGGAGGACACATCTCCGTATGAACCTGTCACACCCAACTGGCACCCTGACACGTTGCGCTTGGCTTCCATCTCTTCAGGTACCACAGGTTTGACCCTAAGTGAACACAGATTTTATCGTTTGAGTGAAAATGTGATGTCAGTACTTGACTTGGAGGGGGTGCTGCACAAAAAAAACAAAAAAAAACAACAAGAAAAAGTGCAGTGGTTTAAAGAGCCTGTGTCGATTGTTCCTTACTGGCTGTCCACCAGTCATCTGTCCTTGGCTTTGAATAAACTGACTGCCCATTGTTTAATCTGTCTTGGGATATGCAATGGTTGCTGTGGGGTTCTGAGGTAAGCCATACACTCTCAGTGCACCACCACACATTTTTTTCCAGTCATTGATTTTACTTTCAGTTTGATTTCCTCTTTGGTTTACTAATTAAACAGTCGAGGACTCCACAGGAGAGCTATAGCCTGCTATTTAATCTACTGGTTACTATCACTAATCAATGGAGATCTTATTACAAGATCCCGCTCCAATAGTTAATGCATTGTAGATGCATGCAATGGAGTTGTACAATAGATGTGACTGGACACAGGAACCACTTCTCCTCAGTCCAGCGCTACAGGCTACAATCACTTGAAAATTCAGTGTTTTTCTTTCATCCAGTTCTGACATAAATTTCCTAAGGGTGTTCTCATCTGCTTTTTTTTTCTTTTTCTTTTTAGCCAAAAGCAATTCTAGAAACACCGAAGATGGCACATTTTCCTTTTCTCTTTGCTGCTTTGTTTTATAACTGGGAGGAACAAGAAAGACATGCCTTTTTTGCATAATCCCTTTAGCTAAAAATCAGCACTGTATCACTTTTCTCTGAAAGTATGCTTTTTTGATATATTGAAAGAGGGAGAGCCTACCAGAATAAATATGAAAAAGTGCAGGCTTTGATTTGTTTGCAGTTTTTAGAGATGATGGCAAACTGCCATGCTTGATTGAAGCAAACCTTCATCTAGAAAATATTCTGATTTTAGCCAAGGCTGCACAGTCCTCAAAATTAGTTGCTTTATTGGGAGAAATGTTGGAAGGTGCACTTGGATTTAAGGTAGGAACCAAAGTATCTAAACTCACACACAGTCGTAATTTGTGAATTCTACTTCTTTGGCTATATTTTTTGAAAAACATGCATTTGCAAATTAGGCACACTGTTTAAGGAAAAACAATGGAATGCAAAAAATTAATTATGTATCAAAAAATACGTCACAATATGTGTGTCATGTATGGATATGAATTAATAAAAATAGAAGTGAGCACATTTTTCTGTCATATGGGAAGATTTAAAAACAATATAAAAAATTACGGCCTGTTTAGTAGTTTTGACATCCTGAGCCATGATGGCTGCAGAAATTGTTAAAATCTTAGTATTCACAGTAAGTATTTAAGCTTTATCAACATCATTCAGAAAGTAAATGTTTTACTTGTGTTTATATCAACATCTATCTTTGACTGGTATACATCTGTTTAGGCTTTTTGGTGTCTGGTGTAGTGGAACTTGTGGAGCCGCTCAGCCACATGGCGGTGGACGTCATGTCGTTTGTTCCTAACTGTGGTGTTAATCACAGTGTGAGGTGTGAGGGATGAGTAAACAATTTCAGCTCACACCGGGAAAACAGTATGACTTTAATATATTTGTAAATTACAAAAAGCTTCGGAATGAATCAGTGGTTAACCCAAAGAGAGATAAATAGTAATGAAAGTATTTTAAAATGACTCGGACACACACATGGCTGTAGAATATTGATTCATATTAATGAACACACATCAGACGGATAATTTGGTGAACATGTTTTGTGTTTATGTTATTATTTTCATGTAATTACTTGTATAATCCTGTTAATTGTGTTGCTTGCTGACAGGGTAATAGTTTTTTTTTTTTTAATCAGAATTTCATCCTGTAGACATTGGGATTTTCTTCCTTTTTGCTTTCTTTCTTATTTAATTTCAGACAAAAAATTATTTAATTTCAGACAGAAATTAAATAAGTAAATGCAGTTGGCTTTCATGTTTACAATATCAACTTCCTTAATTATTATTATTTTATTTATTTATTGTTTTACAACTAACAGAACCTTTAATACTTTTTGGCACGGTAACCTGCCGATACTTCTGTGAAGAAAGCCTATTCGTTGACATTTTTACTTCAGTCTTGCTGTTAAATGCAATAATAAATGATGGCTTGACCTGTTGTATCCATCCAGCACTAGGTCTCGTAAAATAAGAACAGATAAATTGGCTCCTGTGGATCCAACCTCTGTGCAAAATGCTGTGTGGCTGTTGCACTTACAAATCTGAATGCAGGGTGTCCCTGGTGAGATTTCCTGTTACTATCAATCTAACAAAATAATAATCAGAAGTACAGCTTGTTATGTTTAGGCTACCAGCGTACAAGTGCAAGTGCCCCGGTGAGACAAGGAGTGCAATACAATGTGCATAGAAATATTAAGACACAACAGGGGACTTATTACTGTATCCATTCTGCTTCAGCTGTTTCCTCCATTCTCTCCAAGGTGAAATATTGGATTTTCTCTCCAAAATCAGTTTAGCTGCAAGCTTCCCTCATTATTTATCATTTCTGAGGACAGCGTAATTGATTGTGGCACTGAGAGAAAACCACGGGCAAACAGATAAGTAATTACACACTTGTTTTATGGAAATACTTCTCACTAGGAACACTCCACCGCACAAAAGGATTCATAATCACGTCTGTAAATGTTAAACTGTATAGAGACCCAGGGAATATATGATATCTGACTGGCTGATGAGGACAGGGGAATGTATATTCTCCAAGAGGGAAGGATGAAAATTGGAAAATAATCTCTGCTATTTTGAGTTTTTGTGCCGAACAAAGATAAGGGACAGAAGTTATGATAGAAAAATAGGTACGTACAATAAAGTTAAAATGAAACTGAAACATGTGGACTTTGTTCCTGTGAACCTATTCCACACGTGCTTCACACTCTGATTAGAAATGAATAGTCACAGGTGCTCATTTTTGCATACTGTATCTTGGTAAGCTCTTGCAAGTTGCTTGCACTGTACACGCAGAGACAAAATCACAAGGAGAACATTTAGCCCTGTGGGACCTGTCCCTTAAAATAAGAGCATCCTCATCCATATTTCTTCAGCAACAGTTATGACAGCATAGCCAAGGATGGCTTTGTCAAAAACACAAAGATGAATTGTGCTCTTCCTGCCCTGGCTTGGCTGCAAATGTGCACCTGCATCAGCAGTGTTTTGTCACCTTAGCGCTCAGCATGGTTGCATCCTGGGCTGCGAAGAGTGGCCTTGTTGACAGCAGTGGGGGCTTTATGCAGCGATCTCCTTACTGCCATGACAGCGTGGTGGCACTCTCAAAAGCCCTATTGTTCCACTACCTAGCACATCCCACTATTAAAGAGTGATGGTAAGTCAGTGCTAAGTAAACTTATGACAGTAAGTAACATAAGAAACCAGAAATTGCCTAGAAAGTCACAAAAATGCATACACTGACTGCCTTACACTGACCAAAGAAGGGCGCCAGTGAAGACACCGGGTTAGTGTTTAGTTTCACGCCAGGTATCTTTACTTCCCCTGGTTACCAGCAAGAAGGGATGCTGTGAAGAAGCCAGTGTTCTTCTTTGGGAGTGTTAATAATGGATAACTCCAGATAACAGTAAACACAACCTGGTCAGCTTCCAAGACAGTTGGCACTGAATCTGTAATATGATGATGGTTATGTGTTGTAAAATCTTAGTCTTTTTTAGAGAGTTGCTTATACTGTAGCAAGGAAGCCCTGTGAAAAGATTCAACAACTCTTATCACAGTATAATTCATGTAACCGCTATGTGCCAAAGAAATATTAATAAGAACATGTGTACTAAAAATGCAGAAAGAAAGAGCTCTTGATATTACTTGAAGATCAACAGGGTGATGTTAATATGACTGTGAAACAACCAATAAGCAACACCTCTGCTCTACGGAAACACACTAGACAGCACTAGTTCAACCAGGAGTGCAGGACAAATTTAAATAATACCAAAAATGAGCCATTCAGCCAGTAAAGTGTGTGACTGCACAAGTGATTAAGAATCAGAGAGATTGGACAGCTCTGCCTCCTTTTTAATCAGCATTTGAGCTGCAGTAGCACAATTAAAACCACCTCAATGACAGAAGAGGAGAATACTGCATCAAATTAAAGCATGCATGCGAAGTGCACCACACAGCTACTGCCTATTCAAAAACCCAAAACAACAGTGTAGAGACACATCATGTACAATAACAGTATTTTAACATGATGTTCACAGTGCTGTATTATTAGTTTATTGACTTCTGTCCTGAGTACTCTTCACAACTGTTTGATTATTTAATCAGGAACAAATTTTTCCTTGCATTCAAGCTCAAGGCCTGTGCATAATGTGTAAATCGGACAGTTTTATATATAAGAATATGCTGCAGCCTGTTGTATTTTTACCTCATTTAGACCACTAATCTTGTTAAAGAAAATATGAAAATATTATTTTATTGCTTCTGCTGAAAAGCTTGCTTCCTGAAAACGTGGGTGCAGTGAGTACCCTGAGCTTTGTCAAAAGAAAGGCGCATACATATAACTTTTTGCCACTGGAAAAACCTTCATCACCAACTGATAGGGAACGCTGAGTGAGTGTTACCCAGAGGAAATCTGCTTATAATCACTTCTCTACCAAAAGCCCTTTCAGTTCTGTAAGAGTTGAGCGCACTACACAATATTAATGTATCTTTTCTCTGTTCTAATCAAATTGGACTGAGCCCCAGTGGGAATCTAACAAACCAAACAAAAAGATGAAACATGGGGTTGCTACAAGGAGGCACATCTGTTTTGTTTACAACCCCCGCCAGTAATAGACATGTCGCTGTCCAACGTGTTTTGTTAGCTTAGAAAAATTAATCACCATCTCTCACTGATGTAGTCTGTAAGATACCTTGGATGGCTGCCGCTAACAATTAATACTTTGACCATTCTTTTTGATCATTTTACCCGTTAATCTCCACATTAGTTTCTTGATATATCAATAAATCCTTCTGAAAATGGTGAACAACATTCATCACAGTTCCCCTGAATGCAAAGCAGATGTCTTCGCATTGCATGCTTTGTCAGTTAACTAACACAACAACCTCCGCTGTTTGTTTGTCTTCTTTCCCTGGCTCTGACCACATTCACAGAACTGGAGTCACAATCTATAGCCACCTTTTTCACAGTTTCAACTCAATGGTCCTGTCCTCAGATCAATACCACACCATGTATGTCTTATTAAAGCCCAAATGTATGCAGCCCGTAACTTACAGGATGCACAGATATCATTGACTCTCAGTTGTTAAAATGCTCCATATGAAATGTATTGTCTTCTCTTGACCCAGCGCTGAGCTAATTAACTTATTAGGAGCAAAGGGCCAAAGAGAATCCCGCCTTCAGGGGTCCCTCCAGGAATTAAGTTTAACATCCCTCAGTTAGACCTCCTAACTCCCCACACTAAGCCTCTCACCTCTCAGTTCACCATCCCACCATCCAATTAAATCCAGAAAGCTGTTTCTACAGCTCAGGAAAAAGGAAACAGCGCAACAGCACTGCTGAACAGGCTGTGGAAATGTTTGACGCGTTCACGTTACTCTCGTAAAGATTACTATTGCTCTGGCAAACACTGAGATTTTTTTGCATGTAAGGTTTTTAGGTTATTGGAGGTCTAAGCACATCTTTGCATTGCTTGTTTGTGCATGATTGGTTTTGCCCACAATTGTGCTTGTGTACATTTACTCCACTTTGTTTATATGCTTCATTATTCTATGTGAATTTTCTAATCAGTTTACCCTTAGTCCAGCCTTAGCTCGTCTCTGTGTGGGTCAGTAATGAGAGTTGTTCCTAGCTCACTTATCAGATGCCCTTTGTGAGAGTCAGCATTTTCCCGACAACAAGTTTGAATTAAACAGCAGTAAAAAAAAACATGTTTGTTGTTTTAACTTGTTAGCGCATTTATTCCCTGCTTGCGCACTGGTAATGAACAAGGAAACAGATCATTGATAAAATACTGGGTGTGCTGACCTTAAATGAACATCTCCTTAGATAATTTAAATGCATTTTGCCAGTGAAGGGCTAGCTCCTGGATTCTGGAGCTTTGAATTTCATTTAGGAATGTGTTCCCAATTATTTAAAATTCCTTTGGAGACCTCTTTCCCACCTCTGTGCACACAGATTTATATTCAGACACAAATATTTAGTCTCCTCTCATTGTTTCCGTGTCTCCTCACGTTCTCTCTGTCACATGCTGGTTCCTTTTGCAGCAATAATTTCATGCTCGGAGAAAAAAAAAAAAAAAAATCCTCCCCCAGAACAGAAGGTTTTGTGAACTCCGCTGATCTTCCTTTTGACGACATCTACACATTTAACGCACTCGGTAAGGCTCAGGGAGATGATGTTGTAGATTCAGTGCGCCCTCTTCCTCCCCTCTGGAAACCCTACTGCGACACAGAGTACAGAGCTAATGACTGATGAGCCCTTTGACACGGAAATGCTTGACATGCTCTTCGGGGTTCAGACTAAAGACTTCCCTAACAAGCTCTCGCACACTCACCCAGGGCCGTATTAAATCCAAACTTTGGCACCTTTCCTAATTACTGAGAACATACCCAGAGCCAAGAGCCTCTTCCTAACCTGGGCTGAACTCCCTTCTGCAGCACTGCGTCCCTTGAGTATGGGATGATATATGAAATGCAGAATTCAAATTAGGCTGACGGAGAGTAATTACTGGGCAAAGAAGATCCCTTACACTTTGGGGAAAAAAAGGTATCAAAATCCTGATACAAAGTGCGTGAACATTTTATCCTTCCTCCCATTCATGCTCACTTTGTCCACCTCTCGTTCTCTTTATTATGCTCCTCTCTTTTTGCTCACTGGCACGCGGGTCTTAGGTAATTCTGTTTCTCTCCTTCTGTTTCCCAATAGGTGTCTCTTATCGCCCTGATTCTTTCTCACTTCTTTTTCTTTACTCCTTTCCCCCTATTTCTTTCTCCCTGTGTGCTTTAAGTGCAGAACAAATAGATGGTTATTTCAACTACATTGCCATCGGTGGGGTCTAATTTACGATGCCCATAGAGGAGTCCTATTAAAATCCTATTTACACTCAAACAGTAAGATCTCCAAAAGCAATGACGGTGCTTTCTTTAGCTGCTGTTGATATCAACTAAATGTTATGAAGCAATCATTTCCGAGGCAGATGAGGTGTTTGTGAGTAAATAAGACAGAACAATCTCTGTGTGAATTCAGGTTTTGTACTACCTGCAATTAATTTGTGACATCGTGCTTCATGCACATGTAAAACACCTCTGCACTTAGTTATGTATTAGTCTATTCGTCAGCCAAAAATTACAATAATGTTATGGGAAAAATAATTTATGACTTCACCTGGACTTAATGACACTGGCTGTAACAGACAGTGTGTGTATCTTCAGTCATTAATGTATAGCACAAAAGCCAGCAAGGTAAGTTAATAGGTATGTGCAAGCTATTGTGATGCTGAGTGCTGTTGATTGCACTGCTGATGAGCTGGGTTAATTATTTTGAGCAAGAGTCGCGCATCTTTCCCGAATTAGGCTGGACTAATTGAAAGCTCTCCAGCATGTCTCTGTAAGTGGCTGTCCAATCTGTTAGTTTGTGTCCTCTCATTTCATATATCTGTCATGATCGGATCCCGTAATCAACTGCGCAAGTTTCCTCTCCCCCTTAAAGCATTTTCCATTTCTGTACGTCTTGTATCATTAGCTTATCAACCTCTTTCTCGTCACATTACGGCAGAATATGTTTGCTGAAACCTTTATAGTAATGCACTTGGAAAATCAATTACATCTCTGTAACACAATACTGTACATTTCCATCTCCGCTCCTTTGTTTCCTTCCTCTTCTCCTCCTGCTCGTGCTATCATCCTGTTTGTGTGTAAGCACGTCAGAACCATCAAGTGGGCTTTGCTTCTTATGTTTGCCCCAGGACATCTTTGTGGGTTGAGCACCAAATTCAATCTCAGCTCCCCAATCAAAGGTAGTAAAAACCCGTCCATCGTTGCAGCCTCAGAAGCTGCTTCAGCCCTTCTTGGTCAGATAAATCTCAGTAGCTCATCCTTCTCCTATTTTATTTTCATCCTGGACCCCCCCAGTGGCCCACATTAGCGCCTGCAGATGGCCAGTGGAGATTTAGGAGCTGCAATCCATCAATGTAATGCAGCCTGAACCACTGGGCTGCCGCCCTGCTAACCTCTCCTCCAGCTGGACTATACCGCCCCCCTTCAGGCCTGCTTCAGGCAAGCTTGGCCCACTTTGGTAAAACTTTGGCCTTGCTTTGGCCTCTTCTTGACCAAAGTGAGCCCTAGTCTCAGATCTCATTGTAATCACTGTTGACCCAAATTGCTCTTGTTTCGCAAGGCTGGCTAATTGTCTAATCTTCTGCCAGAAAGATTTGATGTTTGTTAAGGTTGCATGAGAAAATTATCCAAGTACAATTCTGTCAGCTTTTTTTTTTTTTTTTTTTTTTTTTTTTGTCATTTAGACCAAAAAGATTGAGGGTGTTAAGCTGCAACACAACTACTATGGAGTTTTTATCATCTACCCTCACAGAGTGCAAGGATAAACAAGTTACTTTTAATAATTTAGTGATGTCTTATTTTAATAAGACATGCCTGGTTAGTATTTGAGAAAAGAAGACAATGTCCTCCCTGGTGGCCTGTGACAAATACTGGAAAAGACAGCAGTGGTCTGAACACCTACATCTGTTAAACTGCGCATTTCTCCCAAGACCCTGACCATTTATCAGAGTGCCTGCTGCATTAACCTTGATACTTTTAAATGAAAGCTCTGGTTAACGGAAAGCTAGATTTAGTGGGTTTTCTTCTTTCTGTGATAAACTCCTGATATCCTACCCCTGTTATTCCTCAGCGGTTGGGAGTTCTGTTTTATCTGATGTGATCTGAAACCACGAAATCATTAATTTGGGGGGGTTTGCTTATTTTACTCTCACTGTTGCAATGTGCTGTGTTCTAGGTATGCCCATTTCTAGGATTGATAACGTGCAATGCACCACTTGGAAACAATATAGCGTCTCTAGCACACCCCTCTAAAATAAATAGTCTTCTTCCTGCTCCGGGCTGTCTGATAGACACAGACTGAGATTGGTTCTGTTGAATAAGAGATGAATCTCTTGAAGTGTCACCATGCCGCCACAACCCCTGAAATATCATTATCTACAGGGGAGGGAGGTTAACTTCTCTAATATAGAGTGAGTACAAGAGAGGGGTGCCACAAGCGAACATGCACCTTCTTTATTACTGGCATATTTTAGGAAGGTAATTTTTTTCCTTTTTTTTTCTGTGACTGTGGCATACGCAGTCTCTCAGAACAACCAAACATATCTATTAACATAATCTGTCTACCACAACTATTATGTGCACCCTGGGGGCTACTGGCAATGTTTCTATTTGTGATTACGCTAAAATGAAACAGGAGCTTAATGTGGTACTTGAACCCACAAATAAGTGGATGAACAACACATCTCCTGACCTTAGCATGTTTTTACCAGATGTTACAGTATTTAGTGTTGTTTCCCACTATTCTTATCAATAAGTGATCCAGTCAATATTTACCCAAGGTCTCATGTTTTCTTTATTTCTATTGCATTTATGGGAGCTATTTTACTTGCATGGCGGCTTACTCGTTGTAAGTCAAAAAACAAAATAAGCAATCATTGTATTAAATTTAGGTAACTACTTGATAATGTGTGTAATGTTTTCATACAATAATCACATCATAATATTACCTGGAAATGAATAATGTATTAACATCCAATTTGGAATCATAGCTTAATTCATTCATATTTCACTCAAGGTTGAAACCGACTGAATCAATAATTCAGTTAGAGTGGATGGAGCTGGCTGCAGGCATCCCTCCAGTGGCTTACTGATGGTTGGAGAAACAGAGAAGCATGGATGATATTGAAGAGCCTCTGTCAGTGTTCAAGTCAGAGATTCAAGGATTATTGTTAAGAGCACTTTGCAGCCCACTCTGAACTATGTCAGATTAATGATGTTGAGTCTGAGGTTCTCTGGAAAGATTTTTATCCAGCCGACGTGACTGTATGTGATTTGTGCATCTTCCAGCTATAATGTTTATACACTGCTTCTTTGTAATATAAGTTAACTTATCAGCAAGATGGTCACAGATAATTTGTGTTTTCCATCAAATATCATGGACAACTTAAAGTGACTACACTAGACATGTCAAACTCAACTGTATTCAGCCAGCAAGATATTTTATATCTATCAAAATTTGTCAGCAAAAATGCGCCGGGTATTTTGCATGCGCACCGCTGATGCTACAAATCCCAGCACCCATTGCAATAGTTGAACTTTTTGCATCAGGTTGGTACATCAATGGTCAACTTTATTGACAAACTCATCAGTGTCATGGTTGCTCCGGCGGCCTATTGGTAGAGTGCGCTAACGCGACGCTCTGAAGCTGCATCAGTCTATACGGCTGACCCATAAAAGCTCAAGCATCACAGCAGTAAATGTATACGGAGATTCTTACACAAAAACTTAATAATGCTGTAGCAGTTAGTAGACAATGGGCTGAATGGGTTAGCTTACTGTTCCACGGGAGAACACAGAGCAAATAGAAAACTATAAAACTATAATAAAATATAAATGACAACATGGCCACAGCTAAACAACAGTCAGTTAACATACAGACACACTAAATGTGTCCATTGGCCAAATAACAGCAGCATGTTTAACTCGGCATTAGCATGCTTACGTAGCCCTGCTAGTCTCATTTTATTCTGGTGTCAATCCAAAGTGCCAATAATAACAAATTCATACAACATACAGAAAATGACAGGAAACCGCTTACGACAAATATCATCGCATTGGTCCCAGCTGGTAAAACAGTCGGGGAAATTCATATTTCTATATGAATGAATTCTAATAATGAAAAGACAACCGTGTCTCATTTTAAATAAATATCCATTCTGGCTGGCCCATGATTTAGTCACGTCTTAATTTTGGCCCTGTCTCAGATTGAGTTTGACACCACTGGACTACGGTACACTTATTATATCAAATCTAATTGATGTTATCAAATTTGATAATTGTGAAAAGTAAAAAAAAAAAAAAAAATCTTTTCCTAAACTTTACCAAAGATACTATCTGATGCTTCCTAAAGCTACACAAGGACAGAAGTCAGGAAGCTCAAACAGTTTTGACCAGAGAACTGTGAACTTCTTCTTGTGAATCACTACTCTTTCTCTCTCTCTTGCTGTCTCTGCTTTTCCTGTCAGGTATGCTCACAGTGGCTCCAAAAGGTTTCCACTGTCCTGACACTGAGAGAAACTGCAACCCCTGCCTCGATGCCGTCAAAGCTTGCAACCTCAACAGCAGCTGCAAGAGGCAACGCTTCAGCTACATTGCTACCTGCAGCAGAGAGGACCCCAACAAGGGTGAGACCTGCAGCAAGAAGCGCTGCCACAAGGCCCTGAGGCAGTTCCTGGACCGTGTGCCCGCTGAGTTCAGTCATCGGCTGCTGTTCTGCCCCTGCCAGACTGAGGGCTGTGCTGAGCGACGCAGGCAAACGATTGTGCCTGATTGCTCCTATAACGATAAGGAGAAACCCAACTGTCTGGAGCTACGGAGGATCTGTAACCAGGACACACTCTGCAGGTGAAGGCCAGTGGGTAGAAGTGGGGCGTGCTGTACGGTGGGGTTAGTGTGGGTGGTGGCATTCATATGTGCACTCATATGCGTTTGTTTGTATATATCTGCATGAGTGTGTGTGTGTGTGCGTGTGTGTGTGTGTGCAAATAGGTTTTTGATTTGCTGGTTTAATCAATAGATGGAATCATGGTGCTGCAAGACAAGCAAGCTATCACCAAACACATCTGATTCATTATCATCTTCTGGGAATATGAGAACAAAGAAATTTCAATCTATGCATAAGAGAGTGTTCCTTAGAAATGGCAGTTCCCTTCCTCCCGTGCCATCCTAAACTTTTATATTTCTCTGTTGTAACTTTGCCAGTGAAGTAATTAGACTTTCAGAGAAGCTGTGGCTATTAGACGCAGGATGAAGATGTGAGGCTAAGTTGAAGGGACAACGCTCAATTAAGCTGAACAAAACATTAGTGGATCACTTTGGCTGCACGGGGCCTCTATTGGATTCAAGTGGCCAGATTCAATTCACACCCACCCAGCCGTGACATGTTTCCTTGTGTTAGTACTGCTGAGAGCAGGTGAAACACAGCGGTCGTAGCCAAATCAGCTGTCAAGATCTGTCTAACCCCAGAACCATGTCTGGCCATCGACAGTCTGCCCACCCAGTCAGATGAAGGAGATATGCTCTGCATTCATTAGTCTGATAGCAAAAAAAAAATGTGGGACCTTTGAATAATTCCAAGCATTTAAAAGCTCATTTGTGAACCTAATGGAGTTCAACCAAGTGTTAGACCCTTGAAAGCCTACTGCTAAAAATAACACTCATGATGAGAGAATTAACACAACAGAGAACTTTCAGCTACTTTTTCATTCCCCAGAGTGACAGATGATTAGACAGCTGACACAGTTCAGTGACAGGTCTTGACAGTGTTTGTAATACACCTACTAGTTGTCTAATCTCAGAAGACACAGAAGGTGATATTTCCTTCCTGGTTCGTTAGTTGCATTAACTGCCTCAAAATCAGCCGTGTCTTCAGAGAAGTACTTTTAATTATCTGCAGTGCTTGATTTAATGTTACAGGTTATGTTAGAATAATTTACTTGAAACATCTTCAAACATTTTGTTAATTAATTTCCCCCACAGGAAAAAGAAACAATAAATACGTGACACGTTTGTTATATGGGGCATAAAAAAATATCATCTCTTAAAAGTAACATATACTACCTCAAAAATTAAAATTAGTCCACCTCATGGCGTTCAAATATTTTTAAGACCAGCATTTCTAAGGATGTTCACTTAATTTACATCTTGTTTACGTAGAGGTGAGCTACCTATATCAGGTGTGCGCAGTTATTTGGCAGCTTCTTTTCCTCTGGCAAAATAGTCCAGAAAAGAGATCTAACAGACTCTGAAAAGTCAAAAACTGTAAAACATCTTTCAGAGGGATCCAGCACTCTTGAAATTACCAAGATATTAGGATGGTACCACAGAGCCATCAATCAACAATTTGAGAAGAATCAAATGTGAAGCTACCAGGAACCCATTATCCTCCAGTGCTGTCATATGCCAGAACTGCAACCTACCTAGAGTAGCCAGAAGTACAAGGTGTTCAGTGATCAGAGGCGTGGCCAAGGTAAGAAAGGCTGAAACCCCACCACCACTGAACAAGACACACAAGTTGAAACGCCACAACTCGGCCAAGAAATATATGAAGATAGATTTTTCAAAGGTTTTATGGACAGATGAGATGAGAGCGACTCTCAGGCGGCAGCAAGGTGGAGGTGGGGTACTGGTATGATCTGGAATTATTAAAGATGAGCTTGTTGGACCTTTTCGGGTTGAAGATGGACACTTACTCAACTCCAAATCCCACTGCCAGTTTCTAGAAGACACTTTCTTCACGCAGTTGTACAGGAAAAAGTCTGCATCTTTCAAGAAGACTGCGATTGTTATGCAGGGCAATGCCCTATCTCATGCATCAAAGTACTCCACTGTGTGGCAAGCCAGTAAAGGCCATAAAGATGAAAAAATAATGTCATGACCCCTTCTTCATCTGACCTAAACCCTATTGAACGGAGATGTACAGTGACGGAGTATGTAACTCTGAACAGTGTCTGGGAGGCTGTGGTTGCTGCTGCACAAAAAGTTGATGGTCAAGTGATCAAGAAACTGACAGACTCCATGGATAGAAGACTTTTGAGTGTGACTGAAAAGAAGAGTGGCTATATTGGTCGCTTATTTATTTTTATTGAAATGTCAGAAATGTTTATTTGTAAAGTAACTGCACACTTATAGCTGCCTAATAATTGTGCACACACGGATATTTTCTTACATAAGTCTAAACCTCACTTTTACTTCGTTAAATATTCAGATTTGAGGTTTATTAACATTTTGGATTGACCAAGACCACCGTTGTTGTTGTTAAATAATTAAACTAATTCTCAGAAGTGCACCTTGCCTTAAAATTGTGCACGTAGTGTAGTGTTAACGGCCAAAACTCCTCTCCACTATTACTAAATCCTACCACCACGCTGCTAAAGAAGTGAAACTCCATCACCTCTCCTCCAGTTTATGATTGTGTGGATAATTACCTTCTTGCCTCCATTGTGTAATCTGTTTTCAGGCTGAGTTGCTTTCTTTGACCTCTAGGCCCTCGGGTGTCTGCCATGCACCTCCTTATTGAGAAAAGATGAAATAGAACGTTAAAGCTCATTATCTGTGGCTGCGTAATGACCCACTGAGGTCAACAGCTCGATGAGTACATTCATGGAGGCGCGCGTTTGACTCTGCACCACTGGACAAACAGCCAGTCAGGAGCTGCACACACGACCTCGAACAGCTACTTTCAGTTTGAACGTAATTCTAATAATTCACTGTTTGTTCATTCATTTGGTCTACCATCTGATGAGAAGTACTTAAAGTGTCCTCTGTCTGCATTGGTGTCCTCTGTTTGTTACATGATGTCAGCTACCATCACGGGAGTGTACCAAAAGACCCTGGAAACACTGAACACTACTTTATTTTATCTTATAATTCACTGAAACATTGCTCTAACCTCTTGGTATGTTGTGCAAGTTGTTTAAATTTAAAAACAATTTTTCAAGCTAATGAAGATAAAGTTTAGGTTTTTGCAACATTAGAGGGTGTTACGTAACATCACACACTAGGCACAGTCCAGTCCAACACCCGAAGAAACTTTCCTGAACTCTGCTTTCCCGTCTAGAGATGTGTTGATAAAAGCAGGGGGAAGATCATTCAATGACAGCCGAGTTTCCCTCGGGGAAGCCCGTCCGACTCCAAACAGGGAATACACAACTTGCCCAAGCCTATTTCATTTTAACCCAAGGGACATATGAGAGAGGAGGCGGAAAAGCAGGAGGGAGAGAGGGAGGGAGAGATAATGAGACGGAGAGAAGGGGTGGAGAGGGAGGGATGGTCTCAGAATCGATCTGGGCCACAAAGCTACTGCAGCAGGTTGGAGGTTAGTCGTTTGGTCACACAGCTATGGATCCCTGCAGCAGGCTCTGCAGGTCATCTTGAAGACAGGCTTAGCTCCCAGTAACACACTCCGGTCAAGAAGGGGTCACGGCTCAAAACACACTCAAGTCAAAACAGATTTAAAAATGTATACTCGCCTGTTTTATTATTTATATTGAATGGGTAAAGACTAGCAATTTAATACGAATAGAAATGCCTTCAAATACTTTCTATTTGGGAGTTTTACCCAGAGCACTTGGGCTGCCAATTTGGCTTTAGTTTCACCTTTAGAGACTGTTTAGATTGTTCCATGTGGAACACAGAGCTCAATCAAAGAAAAACAAAACATTTGAAAAGATTTCAAATATATCATTTTGGCTTGGGCTTAGACGCCATATTGCACTGTACAATTTCATTTTCCTCCTGGTCTCTGTGGAGGCAATTGTTGACACACTCTGAAAGTCTAGGGAACATAGATGGGCAGAGAACAAGCATGCAGTGGAGCAGCTCGCATTTCTTACACCTGGTGATACATTTGCTGTAGTTATTACATTATTACCTTCCATAATCCTGCACAAACAGACAAAAACAGACATCCATGCGTTTGCTACTGTTCTCCTACCTCCCTAACTTCCTTGCCTTTCCGCTTCTACACACTGTGTTGTCACTATAATTCGAATGGATCCAACATCTATTCATTTGGGATTGCTGAGTCCACAGAGTGACAATAGGCTATATTTGGAAGTTCTGTTTTGGGGTAGCACAGCTTGTGTGTGTGTGTGTGTGTGTGTGTGTGTGTGTGCCTGTGTGTGTGTGCATGTACAGTACGCATGCAGAGAAAATCCCTATCCATTTCCGTGTCTGTTCACGGCACACAGGCCCAATGAAGCCAATCCCAAAGAGCACTGAGCTGCGTTTGTGTAGTGTATTGATTGTTTGATGGATCAATGCAACACTTCTATCTTTGATTTATTTCCCCCAGTCTCGGGGTTCACTGGGTGCTCTTTGATTGAGTTCTTTGGCCACTGGTTTTCAAAGTAGGCAGCTGAGAGACAATCGATCACTTTACAGGTAACCTGACCCAGTTTGTGAAATGTACAGTACCGTTTGCTTACAGAAAACTCAGAGGATATTGCACTCTTTCTTTCACACACCACACACACACATTAACACACACTGGCCTAAATCAACAGTCTGCTTTGCTGTATCTGACAACCTAAGCCTCCACTGAGGGGGAGCAGCGTAGGGGGAATGACTGGCCCAGATGGCAACACTGTGTAACATCTGAGATGGAACCTTGAAGAAATCGAGATGCTGCTACACTTTCATCATCATTTCTCTCCCTCTTGTTCGCATTCGCTCGCATACCAACATACTTTTGTGCTCTTGCACTTGCGAGGACCCACAAAGTATTCCCCGGCCGCTGATTCCACCCTAACCTTATGTGGTCAGTTCTCTGCAAGCACTGTAACTTTAATGAGCAGCCAAGACTTGTCTGTGTGGAAACAGATTTTCCAGGAAGGGAACTCTCTTACTGTATACAGGAATAGTGGCAACAGATAAGTAAGTACAGTAAATGCATAAATGGAGCTAGGTATGTTCAATCTAAATACGCTCATACACCATATTGTAATGAGTGTCAGCAGAGAACATATAACTATCAGAAGTAAATTTTCCAGTTTTCCTGTCTTTCCTGTTTTATTTTGTTTCATGCAGCAGAGCATTCATATATGTTTACCGTATAAAGCTTATAAAATGGTGTCGTCCTTCTGTACACACCAGGAGCAACTTAAGCTTGTCCTCTCCAACTCCTAAGAGAACATCTAACCATTAAACCATTAAATGGTCCACTATGTTCACTAGTTTCTAACTTTGTCTGTCAGCTGTTGACATTTGCTGACATTTAACAGTGGACACTGTACTGTGGGGTACAGTTGAGCTCCTTTACTTGTAGGAAATGAGACTGATGTGTATTTATGGAAGTAAAGCCAAATTAATCAGCTGGAAGAAAACATAATGCACAGTGGAAGTGACTGAAGACTGCAAAATCTGGTGATAATTCCTTGTGGGGGTTCATCACTACTAACTACCCACATCATATTAACCAGCCTATGAGTTCAAAACAGCAGCAGCTTGAGTCCTCTATCACGTCCACTCAGTGTGTGTTCAGGTGGGTGAAGGTGGTCAGCATTTACAACTGGCAGCACTCTGTATAAAATAATCAATTCTTAACCTGTTGAAGAAGCAAATACTGGCCAAACAGTCCTTGCTTCCCACAAACTCTTAAGGACTCAAGATGGTTCTTAAGTACACCAATCAGTACTAGTACATTAAAACCACTGACAGGAGAAGTAAATGATATTGACCATCTTGTGACAATACAATGTTCTGGGGGGAAAATTTTGGACCTGGCATTCATGTGGATGTACTTAGACATGTACCACCTACCGAGACCAGACCAGACACCCCCACCCCATAGCAATGACACTCTGATCCACAGAGGCCCCTCCCCTCAACCCATAGGACCCAAAGACCCCCACTAACATTCTGTCACCAGACACCACAGGACAGAAGGTATATGTCACAACTGTTTTGGAGGCACAAGGGAGACCTACACAATACAAGGAAAGTAGTCATAATGTTATGCCTGATCAGTGTATAGGAGCACTGTATGTTCTTATGCTTCAGACATGAAATGTTCTTTTACTTACTTTTAGAAGTCTGTGACCAAGGCAGAGCATGGAGCGTTTCTTTTTCTCTGGTTAGGTTACAAGCTATCAAACTGAAGTTTCATTTCTGATAGTGTTAAGCTCTGGTTTTGCAAGCAAAGCATGTGTCAATACGTGACCTTTTTCCTCATACATAGTACAGTTTGCTGCAGTGTGTGGTTTTAATCACGCACTGGCCGTGGTGGAGATCTGCTTAGCTTGCTGGCTACACAAGACAGCGGCAAAAGGGGAGAAAGGAAGGAAGAGCCAGTGAGGATGTATTAAAAGGGTGGTGAGAGCAGTGGGGCAGGAGTTGGAAAGAAAGAGCTGTGCGTTTAATTCATGGATTAATATACACCCAATTACCTTCCTAAGTGTAATCTCTAGGGGAACATATAGCGGAAAACAGCAGGCATATTACTGACAAGGCCTCATCCTTTACAATCACTTCCTTCTATGGTACTATATCTATTATTAATACGAACATTATCAATAGCGCTTCAGACTCATCTACAGAAAGGTCGATGTGTGGTTTTGAATGTGTCAATTAGGGCTTCCTCCTTTGCTTTATATCACTCTTACTCTGAAACTCTCGCTGTACTTAACAGAGTCTCACTAAAAACTGCAGCATGGACATTTCTGTAAATGTAAGACTAATCACTTTTTAATTAATAGTCAAAACTGTAGCCAGCCTTCTACTAATTCTGCAGATTTTTCAGAGACGGTTCATCCCTTTGTTTGACAGGCACCCTCTGCCTGGGGGTTGGCCATTTGTTTTGTTCGGAGAGAATTCGGGGAGTTCAGATAACCTTGAGTAAACTGCACACCCTTAATCGAACATGCTGTTGCGGCTAATGTGTGTGGCATGCTTGATTTAGCATTCATCCCAATGACATAACATTCAGTAGGAGGTTGTAAGACACCTGCAGTGTTTAGTGTAGACACAAGCAAGAGACGCAAAGCGAGAGAAAGCGAGCAAGTGAGGTTGTAAGCCAATTTTCCTGTCACCCAACAAGGAACATTACACTGACACATAAGTAAGAATATCAAAATAAGAGACAAAGTGGTTTAATTAACACCAAGCTCTAATTAAATAAAAAGTTAAGATTGTGGCTTGTTTTCCTGTTGGAATTTTCTGCTTATTAATGCAAGGGAGGTCGTGCCACCCGCCAGTTTTTGTTGGTTTCAATTCTCTGCTGAGTAAGGGGACGAAAGGTTGTGTCATGTGACAGCTAAGCTACAGAGTCTTGTGTTTTGACTGAGTGCCATCTGTCCACATTGCCCTTTCAGAGTATTGACTGGGAATCCCAATGAGTATAGTGGTCCAAAATGATAATATTAATAATAGTAAAAAAAACATAAAAATAAAAATAAAAAAGCAAGCCTCTACCCAGACAAATCTAAAAAAAGCTGTGGGTAAAATGGACACATCACATCTGACCAGAGCTGGTGAACAGCGATGCTGTCTCAGGAGAGATTTAAGTGAAAAAAAGAAGAGCAGAAGACACTTAAGATTGTGCATTTGTAGGAAGAAAGAAAAAAACAACAAAACGCTGCGTTATTCCCAAGGTCACTGCTGCATTGTTCACATTTTCAATAGTTTTTATGACGTACTGAGCAGTGCATCACAATGCAGAGGAAACAAATGTGTCAAAAGAGAGTAATGTTAAAATGTCAGCCTTTCCTGGTCTCATTGTTTGCTGTTGTGTTGGTATTTAGCATCAGGTGTCAAAAGGAAACACAAGGCTGAGTCCTGTTGATTGAGCCAGAGTCAATTCTCTCACCATTTGCACATGTGCATTCGAAGCATCAAGGACAGTCGCTTTATACAAAAGTGACAACAGGCATTGATGAGTGACGAGAAGATAGAGCGGAGAGGAGAGGAGAGGAGAGGAGAGGAGAGGAGAGGAGATATAAAGTCAGAGACAAATAACAGACAGGAGAAGAACAGCAGAAGCATCTTTTGTGTTTCTCATTTCGCTTCATGTAACTGCTATTATGTTGGCAGCTATTGTGTCATGGTTATTGTTTTGCTTTCTGTAGATGAGTTAGAGATACTGAGTCTAAAGCCTCTCAAGGCTGAAGACCGGAGGAGGTGATAAACCATAATTTCACATTTAACAGAAATTATCATCCGTAAGAGGACTCATATTTGTAGACAGAGCAGAGAGGGGAAGTCTCTAAACCAGACAGGACTCCCAATGAACTGGTATTTTTAAAATGAAGCTATTAGAAGACGTTGGAGTCTGATAACAGTTTTCCCTCCTGCCTCTCCTCATTTATACGAAAATGGTTTCCAAGACTGACACTCATCTGATTTAAGTCACATTGTTTGTCACGGGCATCAAGCGATAGGAATAAGAATCCATATAAAAAGCCATTAGTTTTCTATTACTGCCAAGCTGGATGGACAGCCACTCAGCGCTCAGCCGAATCACTGTGTTTAAAGTGTCAGGTTGGCTGAAAGAAGTCTACCTCTGTGGGGGCTCCCCTGCCACTTCCCTGGGGGCTGAGTGGCTGAAATGACCATAAAACTCTGTTGAGCTAGACAGCCTGTAATTTCAGCAGCGAGAGGCGCTTCGGCGAGGTATAATGGAAAGCCTGTGGAAGCCATGAAATGCGCTGCATCCTGGTGTTGGAACACCATTGTCTGAACACTCAGGACACCTCTCTAAACTTTAAATTACTGTTTTTAAGCCATCATTGTCTGAAAGAGCTCCGCTTCTAAAAAGAAACACCACGCTTGTTCGGTTTCCTCAATCTTCGGTGGTCTTTGCCATTCCTACAGAAATGTGACGTTCACATTCTGTATTAGTGCAAAAAGTAGAAGACCCACAGCCAATAAGAAACAGAAAAATGGGATACCTTGGTTCTGAAGATTGCTTTGTGTAGGCACAGTAGAGCCCCCCTCCGCCATGTCTGTTGCATCTTTTTTCATCTGTAACATAATTGTGGAAACAAGTGGCTTTTTTCACTCTGAATACAAGTGGATAAGAGAGGGCTTTGAGTGAGAAGGACAGATGTTGAGAGGGATAGTTTTGCATTTGTTGGTGTGTATGTGCGCCTCTTTTGTATTTCGTGCTCAGGGTTAGGGTTGCATTGTGTATCGCCATTAGTGTGCACACGTGTGCAGCAATGACAGAGCAAGTATGTGCTCAGTTTTCTGAAGCGAGGCTTTGCATGTGATGCTAGCAACACGACAAGAGGCTCTCTGGGTGATTTGTAAGGAGGACGCATGGAGATAGAGTAATGAAGTGTGTCTAAGTGGGGTTTGCTGCTTGAGGTCCAAGCCCATCACACCACACTAGCTGCATTTCTAGAACAACGAAAGATGCAGAAAGAACAACACAGACAGACATGGAGATTGTTATCGCATAACCCTGTACTCCCCCTCAGCCAAATATGCTCATCTGCTTATTCGCTAACTTAGGATGCATCCCAACAACACATTAGTTTGTAACTCACTGCAACAATGAGAGGAGGTTCTCTCTGATAGACTGTACTGTGCAATCTCCATAAGCTACCTGAATCACAGCATTCCTGTCTGCCAAAGACTCTTAGATTGCAGATGAACATGCAGATAGAGGATTGGTTTCATTACAATGCATCGCAACTCATCCAATTACTTTATGAAAAAAGGTACAAAATGATGAATAAGTGATGCAATGCATATATAGAGAGACAAACAAGTATGTAAATATCTGTGACATTAGCATTCCACCTTTTTTGTCTTATATGCACCATCAGCATTTCGTTTGCTTGAATCTCTTCAGTGTCAAAGTTTTTCACCATCTACAGCATAACTAGCAATACTCTATAATGACTTATTCGCGCTTTCTCTAATCAGCGAAACGTTAACATAATATGTGCAAAGTCAAAATTATAATGTTTTAAAGGTGCTATCATCTTTGCACTTTCATTTTGAGGCACTTAATTACCTGAAGGATACGCTCATTAGGAAATGTCTTCAGCCACTTTTCTTCAATGTCACGGAAAGTCTTATTTTATATTTTAAAGAAAAAAAGCTCCAAAGAGGACAGTGTTCTGGTGGCCCAAATATTTCCGTCTCGTCTGATGTGGATGCACAGCAAGACGCAAGAATTGTAGTGTGCCTGGTTTGGACAGCTGTATTGGTTGCACATTGACAGAACAGAAACAAATCTGTTTTGTCAGAGAAATGAAAAATCTGGTTGCACCAAGCCATGTCTTACATTGATGCTGACAGCGTGGACAGGGTGTTAGGATTTGATAGAGTAAGATTGAAAAAAATCTTGGGGGGGAATAAAGTCTACCTTTTCTGCACAATGAAAGAAAAAATAACCGTGACTGGAAACATTTTTAACCATTAGAAAAAAAGGTAAGAAAATAGGAAATAGTTTGACATCCTGGGAAGTCCCTTCTCTTTCTTACTGATAGTTAAGACGATCTGCAACTGTCATGTCTGCGTGAAGCTACAGGCACGAGATCATTAGCTTAGCTTAGCTTAGCTTAGCATAAAACTGGAAACAGGAGTGAATGTCTTGTTATGTCTCATTCTACCAAAATAATGGTGACACACAAGCAGTACCACCAGCGTCACTGGTTTGCAATAAAGGCCACTGGCATCTGGCTGGCAATTCATTTCTCTATGTTAATTAAAATGTGTCACAATTAATCTGACAATGATGTATCGCTATTAAAAAATCACCCTCACACTGCCCTTTAGAAAATACCATAACAAATGATGAGGCCAAGAGAAGAAGGAAATGTTTTAAGAGCAGCAGAAATAACAGTTACCATCACTTTTAACTTTGACATGTCAGGTGTGTTTGGTCAGCTGCCTTTAAGAAATCTGTTCCTTTGTTTATGTATGTGTGTGTTCACTAATGACAAGGCAGCCCGAGGTGCATTACGGTACCTTTGAACTTAAGACTAAAAAAAGTGGCCGGACCAGCTCGGAGTGACTGAGTCATTACAGATACACAGAGAGAAGGAAAGGGAGAGAAATGTGCGGCGGATTGTGATTCACTTAGTGGGCAGCTGTGATGTGAATAGTACAGACAGAGCAACTTTGCACTAGCTATTCCCAATAAACCCACTTAAGTGGATTAGCAATGCCACCCTGGGGGCCTCCGCAGACTTTAAGCTCTTATCACAAACGCACCGAAACAAAACATACTATATTTATCATTTCCCTCGGTTTGTGTTGAAAGTGAGCAGTTGAGATGTCCAGGATAACCATGAACGCTGCGACCAAGAGAGGCGTGTGATATCTTGTCTCTTCCCTGTACGTGAATTCACCACCATGGCTTCATGCTGCATGCTATGAAGGCGGTAAATACCTTGTTTGAAGCGAGGCATGAGTGAGAGCTGGTTGCTTTTCAGGACACCTGTTGTTGTGGCCCGGAAGCAGATGTTGCCTATACTTTCCCAGTTTGATGCTGGCCACAACTGGCAGCTGCTCTGTAGTGAAAATGGTGCCAAGAAATATGCTTTGAATTTGTGGATACGTGTGTTCATCTGTCATGTGCTTGGAGTTAATGACTGAGCCCTTGTCTCTCTTTCCCTGTCTGTGCATCGTATTTGTTGTGCAGGTCTAGGCTGGCTGATTACATAGTGAACTGCTGGGAGACTGCGCACACAGGCAGCACCTGTCCCAACCAAGACAATCATCAAGCCTGCTTGGCCTCCTATGCCGGTCTCATCGGTCAGTACAAGGCTGTGGGTGACACAATGAAGGCCTGAGAGTGTGTTTGTGCTGTGTTAAAGAAAAAGTGTGCCATAGAGCGGGTGAATAGGTACTGAAATGCACATTCAGAGTCATATATTTATTTTTATTCCAGATATATTGTATAATAAAGAGTGAGGGTTTTACTAGAATACTTTTATCATGATGATGAGACATGAGTTACGTTCTCCTTTTTTCCATCCTGGCCTGATGACTCCAGTTCAGTTCACCACTAGGAGTGATTAGGGAGTAGAGGCACTGTGAGAGTGTTTACTTAATTAAAACACTTGATGACCATCTGTTTGCTCATAGTAAATGTCGTGCAAACAACATGCCCAGGCTAGTACATGCATATTTCTCAGTCCCAGCCAGTAGCATAGGTGAAGTCATGCTGGCACCACTGGGCGCACAAAGGTTTTCTAAAAGCAAATTTACACAATATAAGTACTCACTGCTTAGTGGTTACTGAAGTGTCCACAGTTCAGCATCAGTCAGAGTTTCCCCTCCGTGTGTCATAAATCATGTAGTATGAAGTGATAATATGCCACGGTGCATCCTGGATTTCTCCGGAACACTTATAACTCCAGCTAAAAGCATTGACACCGGGAGACATTTGAAAGGTAAAATGCTTTGGTACAGCAGTGTTACATTCAGACAGGGCACACACTTCCTAAAGCAACTACTTATTATTTATAGCATAATGGCCTCTTTACATCTAAAACAAAGCATTACAGAATGCTTCACTTTTCAGTCAAACAGTGCAAGCCCATTCCTGTGACTAACATTTTGTTGTTTGTTTTCTATACTGTTTGCAGTAAATGTATTCCATTATTGTCCATTAGTGACTCGTAACTATTTGTTCTCACAGGGACAGACATGACTCCCAACTATGTTGACAACAGCTTCTCCTATTGGACCGTCTCCCCGTGGTGCACCTGCAAGGGCAGCGGAAACCAAGAAGAGGAATGTCTGAACTTCCTGCGGTACTTCACTGACAACACATGCCTAAGTAAGCCATCCTGACACATGCAAACACTGTATACATCTTGAAATGTGATCTGTAACCTGTAGGGGTCGAACAGTCATGTAATATTGATAAGAGGACAAGTGTGTGATGCAGTAGTTACTCTTGCTGCAAGCAGAGCAGAGTCATGAGCTTTGATCTAATGCAACTTTAATGGTTTCATGTCAGATTCTGCTTCTCAGTGTTGTTGAGCTGTCCTGTAACAGTGGCTGTAATGTTATTGAAGGGTGGATAATGGGAAGGAGCCTGAATGCTGAAGTAAGTAGAGGGGGGTGAGAGAGAGGGGGGATTATTAAATAGTCTTCAGACAATCAGGTATTAAAATGTCATTACAAAAGGAAGTTCTTTGTTTAATGAAGTTTAATGAATTTATTTCATTCAAAGGAAACAGAAAACAATAAATTATTTTGTTTATTTGGTTATGATAAAAGCAATCTGGGAACTCAACAGCGATGACTTTGACTCCGGGGGCAATGGCCAATCCATCGCTGCTTCCGACATCTGGATATCAGATAATGGAATATCAAGGCTGCTACTTCCTGTTTCATACCGCTGTCTGTTTAAGTCTGACAAGCAACTTGAGATGTGAGAATAAAGTTCAAGTACAGTGATGACCAGTCAGTTAAAAACTGTTAATAGTTTTAAATCATTACTGCAAACTTGCTTGACAAAACCACCATGATTGTTCAATATTACTTGGTCTGCAAACAGGCACCAGAAAGCTTCTGGGACCATAATCTTGTCCCCTGCTAAGAGATTCTGCATAATAATGTATGCAGATATCTGTTTATAGAGATTATAACAAAAGACAAAATAAAGCCAGTAGGAATAGGTGACGATTTTTGTGGATGAATGAATAAATCAATGGATGAATGCATAAAAGGATGGACCTGGAGTCCTAATGAAAATTTGTCTGCCACATAGTACAATACAACTTCACGGTCACCCCTTTACTCACTGATTAAGCTGGAATTAAACGTTCTTAGTTTCTCAGAAGCAAGTAATTTCTTATCATTTCTCATCCCTCCTGTGGGCAAAATCTGCCCAGACTTTAATACAAAAGAAACCATTTGCATGTCATTTTCACATTCAATCTGAGAGAGTTAAAGGGCTCATCCCTTACGGCAGAAAAATGTCATGAAAAGGAACAGACTAGCCCAAATGGAATAATAGGAAAAGGTAAAATACATATAATCTGTACATCTAATACATAACACACAGGGTGCAGCATGACTGAGCAGATACTTCAAATATGTTTTTTTTTTTTTTTTTTTACTTTAAAGTGAAATACAGCAAGCCCCTTCCTTGCTATGGCCTCTGAGCAGTGTCATCAGCGCTACAAGACACCATTGCCTTTAACATGTTCTCTTGTGTGGATAATGCTTTCAGACCATTTCAATAGATTGCCGGGTTACCGTTTTAGCTGAGTGTGCAGGATGAGGGATGAGGCTGGGAGCTGAGGAGGCGTCTTGAAAAATAACACAAAATGCAGCATCTCCTCTCTGCAGTCAAGGGGAACAGGCGATAAACTTCGACATACCAACGAGAAGGATGTACACAAAAACACAAACACAGTATTATATATACTCGACACCCTTTACATACAAGACAAAGGGGAACCTATTGTGCTTTTTCTTATTTTCTGTCATAGATCGAATGTAATGTGACAGTGTCATACGTTCATATTAAACATGACCAAAGTTCCAAATAATGACATATGTAAAAGAGGCAAAAGCTCAGGCTTTAGATAGCTCTGAACACTTTCAGTTTCCAACCAGCTCATTGCTGATTTCTTAAAATGATCATGGCCCAATGCACCCATGCCACAAAATTTAAATCTCAAAACAGTCTAGTCTAGAGTAATATTACAGGGGTTAAATATTCTCCCAACATACAATAACTCTTGTTGGGTGGTGCTGTAGGCAGGTAATAAGCATAATATTCTTGCTAGTTACTCTGGACAGATTCAGAACAAATACAAATGGCTTCAAGAAGCTTCCCTTTTTCAATAAAGACAGAGAAATTGTGTTTATTTGTAGGTTTCCAGTTTATTTTTGGAATTGCACAGGAGAGACCAGAGCCAACATTGCTCGTGTGCGGGCAGAGGCTCAACAGAGATAAATAAGGAGTCCCAGAATAAACATGCACTGTGGAGCTGGAAAAGAGCATAACAGTTCACATATAAAATGAATTAAATAATTATATCTGGCCTTTATGGCAGTCATGCAAGCTTCCAGCTTACTAATATTCTTAGATTTCCACACTGCCTCTGCTTTCTTTTAATTCTGAATATTTTCAGTGATATTTAAATCATGGTACTGAGATACATAGGGCATTTCAAGAGCAATTACTGGCATTGCAAAGAATCCAAGATGATGATGCCGAAGAAGACCGCAAGGTGAAAGACCACTGGTCTAGCAAAAGACTTATTTGAACATTATGCAAGTGTTGCTCTTCATAGATTTTGGTTTCCTCCATGCACCTTAACACAGGTTAAATTAATCAAACTCAACTTTTTACTGGTTCCTGAAACAGAAAGATGCCCCCTAAAATGAATACACTTCACACTTGTCTGTTGGGATATGTTCTTGCTTTAATGCATGCATTGCCCTTGTTATACCAGACATATTCCTAATCCATGAATCCAAACAGTTCCTAGTCTTTTATGGTCTTTTTTGGTCATGAATAAAACCTAGCAAGGCTTTTTGAAGTATTTATTGTTCTCCTTTCAGCTGGGCTTGCATTTATAAGGTTTCGCTGCAAGTCTTTGACAGTAATGCAAAGGTTTTCGCAGCTTTTGTTTCTAGGTGTCTCATTCTACCTGGAAAAATGTTGCTCCTTCTTTAATGCCCTGAAACATTCGCTGTTGTACCCATCCAAGCTGGCATTGGCTGAGAAGCGTGGTACACCCTGCACAGGTTGACGAGGCTAACACAGAGAGGCAAACAGCCATTCACTATAAAAGTCACACCTACAGCCAATTTAAAGTCACCAGTCAACCCAACCCAAGCTAAGCTCTGCACCACCGTGCCACCTTGCATCTGTATTACTGATGCAAAATTATCTTTACAGCTGATCTGATATTATTAACGTTTATTAATTATTACAAAACAGTCCTTTAACTCAGAATGGTAACGTTCCACATTTTCCCTAACAATTTTATAATGTCCCTAAGCCCACTAGATAATGAGAGATGGTTTTATGCTAGAACCCTAACAAGCTTAGGAGGGTTCAATGATTTTAATTGTAACTGCATATACAGATAATTAGCTTTCAGTTCCATGTGACCCAATCAACCCCACCATCCCACCCACCATCCTTTTACTTTCAGTGTTTTTTCTTCTGTTTCTTTAGAGTAAATCATGTTTTGCCCTGACTGACAAATCAAAGCACACTACAAATGAATACCATGTGTTAGACTAACCATTTGCTATCCTCGTGCTATTACTCATTTTTCCTCACAAGTTCAAGCCAAAGAATACTTCAGAGTACTCATTTGATTAAAATATGTGGGGAGGCCAGCAGAGAACATTCCTGCTAATGGCAGTCAAACATGGTCTAAACCCTGATTCCCTCCTCCCTCTTTCTCTCATTCTCTTGTTCTCTCCTCCCTTATCTATTTTTTCATTGTTTCATCTGTCCCTGCAGGTAGACAAACGCAGGCTATGCCCAGGGGTTAAAGGAAAACTTAACCAGAGTCATTAAAAAATTGAATTGCTGTTGGCAATGAGCTTAATCACTCACTGGAACATTTGGGTGCAGTAAAACATCCTTTGTGGAGGCCCTCCAGCCAAGTGGTTTGATTTATGACTTTATTCTCCCATCTTACAGCATCTGTAAAGCGATAGCAAGCCATAGCCGACCCTGACAGAAAGAAGCGTAACATCCCATGTCTCAGCAATACTCCATTAGCTCTTCACTGCTAGCGCTGAAGTTGTTAGGCTTCACTGGTGAGCTCAGTTCGTCTCTGGGCTCATATTTTACAGCAGAGGCTCAGATCACAAATGTTGGCCGGAATAAAAACAAAAAACAAAGCGTGTTTTTGTATGTGTGCAGGTGTATGTGTGAGTGTCAGTGTGTGTGCTTTTGTGAGTGTGTTTCTCTCTCTTTTTTTCCCTTTTTCTGCTGCGGCGTATAAATACTTGTGTGTGTGGGTGTGAGGATGTGACAGACAAATCTATGCGGCCATGCATTGGGAGCACTATGCACTGTGTGGCCATCTGATTATGCATGTGCATTCCACAACTATCCTTGTTGTCCTTCGTGTGTTGGTGGGGAAAAGCCGCTCCTCTTTTGTTTGGGAATGTTTTGAATTTGATCAGTCACATAAATCTATTCAAAGTCATCTCTGCACGCTGACCTTATAATGGAGGTGGTTGCCAAGCAATTACATGCCTTGCCTTCTCTGTGGCTGAACAAAGAGAAACAAGCCTCGTGTTTTAAACGGATGAGCAGTGAAAAGGTACTCAGCCCCTATTTTACCATATCTAGCTGAAAAGCTGACTGAACAGGGATTTATCGCATTTTTGCAGAGACTCACACATGCGCTTAAACACAAAGTTACACACACGTGTACAGTACACTTGCAGGCGGAGATACACATTCACACGGTCATATGCATTCGCGGACTGCTGGCCTCGGTTTGAACTGACTGATTTGCCACTTTTTAAAGATATTTCCATTCCATGGCTGCAAACAAATTAGAGCTCATCATCTCAAGTGCAGACATTATGCCACTATTTGGTCAGCTTGTTGCAATTTGAGAATGGCTGGTACAACATGAAAGGGTTTTTGTAATGAGCAGAAAACAGGAACCAGCGTTGTTTGACTTTGACAAATGTGTCCATTGTGTCATGATATGAGCCCCTTAGTGAAAGATAATTCAAGCCAAATTGATGGCATTAACATGCAACATACAAGTTTATAATATTAACAATAAGGCAGCATTGGTATTTGGAAGGCGGTAAAATCCAGAGCAGACTCCCAAGCGACGGATTTCACCAACAAATCTCTGATTGCTGTTTGTGATTAGTTTGGCATACAACTCTGAAGCTTACTGATGAGGGGAAAAGACTGTCTCTCTGTAGTCTTGTTACTCTTTATTTCCTCAATCCCACTCGGCTCTGCCACATTCCCTCGGTTACCGAAGATTGGGCTGGGGACCAAGATGTTGACTTAGAGCTGTCTGTCTGCTAGATGGCTTCTTGCTGGGAAGGCAGTCACAAACAAATGACTTTATATCTCTGCCCCTGCAGGAAATGCCATTCAGGCCTTTGGTTATGGGATAGACAACGCACAGAACAAAAATGTGTCTGTCCCCGGCCCGTCAGCGACATCGAAGATGGGGTCTGGTTGGTCAACCGTGACCTCAGAACGTTCCTCTGTCACTATCCCTGAGGTAATATGTTTGCACATTTTTTATTTTTTTTATTTATTGCATGGAATATTACAAATGTTATATTTATATGCAGGATGTAGTGTTACCATTTACTGTCTACCTGTCAATCAAGTAGGCTCCTATAGTCAGGGCTGTTACTCATGGAGTCTTTAATTTCAAATGTAGATCACATCACTGTGTAAAAATTGCAAAGAGAAAGATGTGTTGTTGTTACAACGCTATCTATCCACACATTTCCATCTCTTTCCAGCAACTTCTTTACATAAATTAGACAAAATGGACCAATTGCAAGAAGAATCACAAACACACTCCTCCACTCTGCCTCTGTGAAAGAGAGATTTTGTACATTGGCAAAAACATGAAGCTTTCCCTGCCACACTATACACATTCACATCACATCAATCTCTATGCTTGTTAAAGCAACTGGCACATCAAAACAGACACTTTATGATAAGACAGTTTATGCTACACCCAAGATGATGACATGTGGTGAAAATATATTATTTCTCTCTCAGACAATGAAATAGTGAAAGGAATGGGAGGTGGGGGCTTTAATCTGGATTAGGGCTTCTAAAATACTGGCCCAGGGCCTGTTCTCTGCTGAATGCCGTCTACTCTGAAGACTGCAGTCAACTTGTATATAACTGGGTCCACCGTCTGGAGCATTCGTGCTGCACAAATGTGTGTATTTGTCTTTAAATACAAGGGTATGTTTTTTTTCTTCTAATTAATGTGAAAATGACAGAACCATATTGTTCACCAAAGACTCCCTCTCCTTCAGTGTCTCTCTTGAACAGGAACAAAATATTTCACTCTGCACTTTGGGCCAAGGAGAGATTTTTCTTTTTTATCTAGCCGTTGAGTTTGATTAGTTTTCACAATGAAATATTGTCCTGTTGTACAGATGCATTTTAGATGTGCCATGCTGCCTTGTAGTGTAAGACTAATGACGTTTTTCACCTTTGCAGGAGACCCAGTTTCCAAGCTTGGCTGAATTAGACACAGGAGTACAAAACTGTCCTGTGTAAAACATTCTGCTGCTGATGTTATTGTTTCACACCATTTTTCAGTGACTTCCAGATTCAGAATCCAAGCAAGATGCAGTGTTTATGGATGCAAAAGTGTGTGATGAAGGAATGACTCCCATTAAGACATCTCACATCACAGCTATTTAATAGCCACGCTACGCCCGAGTCATGCGGTATTGTGCTCCACGCAGAAACTCTCATTGTTGTGTGGACAGCAAATTAAAACCTTAAAAATGTTGCAAAGAGGAGAATTAATGAACAAGCACCCCTGATAACAATAACAGTGTGTATCGCTTGGGTAAAGAATGAGAGGGAGGGAGGGAGGGAGGGAGAGAGAGAGAGAGAGAGAGAGAGAGAGAGAGAGAGAGAGAGAGAGAGAGAGAGAGAGAATGGATGGTATAACTTCTTTCTCCAAAGGGTTTGTGTGTGCGTCAGTATTGATGCACTGCTCAGTGCCTGTCTCACTGCAGCATGGTGTTTAATTTATTGTAAAAATGGTAATTAGGAAACAATAAGACGTGTGATTACTCAAGCAGGAAGTTTATAATTAGAGAGGGAGCTAGTAGGGACATTTTGGGCGGCCCTGCGTTCTCAGACGACTATGGCTGGCAATTAAAACTTGTCAAAGTTCCATGGCAGATAAATTGGGGGAGTGTTGTTACGGTATGAGTCCTCTTGGCAGAAGACTGACTGTCCAAAACTGTAAATCTCGCAGCGGCCAGTAGAACACAAACACGCGTGTTTGTGCACATGTCTCCAAATTATAATAATACATGAGGTGTGCAGTGGGTAGATAGACAATCACCATGACACCTAAGAATAATTGAGTATAGGATAATCTGCGGCTTGTGACTGTTCATGCCAGTCATTCTGTTCTAGTATTTCCACCTAATTTAGATGCATAATAACTCAAAATGTCACTGCCAGTTGTCGAAAGGCTGAATCTTGGTCGTTTGTGCGTCCTAAGGGCGCTTCCAGATTCGCCTCGACTGATCCGTAAAGTGCCTGACAATAACTGCCCCCCTCTCTGGACCCCTCCGCTGGCCAGCGTTCACATTAAGGATCGTCTTTGAGCATACTTAACATCATCGCCTGTGTGACACTTGGTTAAAGGGTGAAAATATGCACCAAATTCCATTTAACAAGCTCATGTTGCAGCAGCTTTGGTTTCAGATGCACAGACAAGGAGGACACACTTTTTAATTGATTTTGGCTGTTGTTGTAAACAGTACACACGGTTGGTGATGCCCATAGCTTTCTCACTTGGTGAGTACCACACCTACGATATGTAAAGTGCACACCAAGAATTAACATAAGCACAAAAGCCCAGAGAACTGCAGTTCCTTAAAGTGTTGTTAAATGTTAAAATGTCCTCTTGTCTGCTCTTTGGGAACTTGTACTGATATCCCTTAGGGTTCATCCGTCTTGATATACACTCAGTGGCTCAACGTGTGTGTAAGATCAATGTTTTCCAATATACAGACGTTTGATAAAGGGAATCTTGAACTCTCAGTGATGTATTTGTTGTATTTACGTTGTAATCCTGATTTGAATGTTCATGTTTTTACTTCACAGATTGCATTCATCAAGATGTTATATAAATCAACCTGTGTATGTGAACCCCACCCAACCTTGTAACCAGACTATTGTTGTCTGTGTTTCCATGTAACACGGTTGATTTTCAGCTCGACTGAGTGGAATTGACTGTGGGCAGAAGCTAACTCAGGGTTGCTCAATAACTAGCCTTGGGACACGCAGCCTTGTTTCATTGTAAATTTGACAACGAGCTGATTGATAATAGAAACATGTCCTCCCAGTTCACTGACAAGATAAATATTATTAACAGTATCAGTGAATACTGAAGTGTTTCTTCCACCCTCTATCTCTGTCTCTGCTATGTTAAAGCAGGAGTAAATGAGAACATGTTTCAGCATTGTCTGTATTCTGTCACAGTGTAGGTTTATGGATCCATCGCTCGTGTGTGTGTGTGTGTGTACCTTTCTCACAAGCCTGAGTATATGTGTGGATATTGGCTGCAGCCAGAGATCTGGACTCATGTCAACAGGCTGCTGCCACACATCACTGCCCTTGCTAATTAATTGGCTTTTAGTCGCGGATGTGTTTGGTGCATTGTCAAGCTACCCATTGCTGCCCCTCCACACACCCCTCTTTTTTTGGCAGCTGTCATTTTCATTCTTTCTTTCTAAAGCGTGAATGCAGAAGCCCAGGTACTGTGATAACTGCAGCTATTTCAGATACCCTTCTTTTCTCTTCCTAGTGCGTCTTCTTCCTTCTTTCCCTTTACAGGAAAAAAAATAAAAAACATAGCTGTCTTGTGAATATAATTCAAATATTTTCTTGATTCGTTATTTATTTCCTCCTTTATGCGTTACCTAGTCCTGGTGGAAGATGAGGGGCTGGTAGATAACATTCAAATACATGTTTTTTTCCCATGTTCAGGAAAATGGACCAAAGTGCAATCTCTGCAAAGGTTGCGTTGGTGATGATGAGGTGTGGGGATGGCGGAGGTGGTGGAGGTGGAGGAGGAGGAGGATGAGGAGGAGGAAAATGTTTCATGTTCCTTATGATGTGCCTCTGTATTGCTGTGCTGGACTCAAAATGGTGCATCTGCAAATTGAGCAAGACTACTTTAACTTGAAGGCAAATGGTTATGCTTTGTGTGACAAGAATCCGAGAAAATTGAAAAAGTATTCAAAATGCAAACAATTTTATGGAACAGCACATAATAAAGCCAATTTTTAGCGTAGATATAACAGTGGGACTCTGGAGGCCATAGAATTTAATATCTGGACTGATTCCCAGTGTGGTAAACTCTTTCTCTCAGTTTGCGCACTGCACACGAGTTCCCTCTCTCTTGTGCATAAAAACAAACATTGTAGCGTTTTGATTGTGCACAGTCAAACTGCGTACAAGGGGTCTTGCAGCTGTTTTGTTCAGCGTCTACTTGCTGTAAGATATGCCTTATGAAAAATTGAAAGAATTCCACAGCCACTGCTTCTGTAGCGTGTGTTTGGCTTCGTAGCATGTTTTTCTTGTAAATAAAGTCTGTAATGATAGCTTTAAAAAGTGTTTAGAGACTGGCTGGCACGACCTAAAAGGGTTTAAGAAAAAAAAATGCTCACAAGAAGCTTTCCTTTGTTGCCAACTTGTTTAAGAAGCAGGAAGCATACTGAGCAGCAGGGGCTCAAAATATACTTAACATATCAAAACATTTGGTGGATCAAGCACTCAACGTTCGCGCCAAAGTGGGTCTTCCATGCATACGTGTATTTTCACCCTGACTTTCTGACTTGTGTTTTCTCCTTCCTCAGCTCTGACCCTGTCCAGTCTCACCTCCCTCCTGTCTCCTACCCGTCCTTATCAAATGCCAGGACAGGAAAACAGCACGAGTGTCTGAGTCATGTCTAACCTTTACACATCTTTCTCCCTCTGTGTGTCCCTCTCTCTCTCTGCCCAGTATCCTGAACCAATAAACGGTGGCCTGAACCTGGAAGAGGATCACTCTCCTTGTCTCTGTGCCAACGTCTGGGCTCTGCTTCCCAGTCTGGCTTTGGCTCTGGTCCTGGCCCAGCATGCCTTATAGAAGTGCCAGGAGGAGAAAAAAAGAGGTCATCCACCCACAAGCTGATCCCAAATGCAGAAGGTGTTATTTCTGAGACTGATATTAAGAAGGCAGAAGGTCTCTGGACAGTGTAAATGAATGGCATTTATGAAACAGGAAAACAAAAGAGTAAGAGAGGTGGAAATTACTGAAATTTTGACAACTGTGAATTAGTTCATTTGATGTGTTGTTTCGGGCAGACCACAACTGTGATAGAGCACATGGCTTTACAAAGGACCCTTGGTTTGAGAAGGCATGAAGAACATTCTCTGGGAACAACTCTCCGTCTCACTGAGACACCGAATCCAGGAGGACTGAAGCCGCTCTTGTCAAAGACTTCTGCACTTTTCTCACCAAAGGAGGAAGAGTGGAAATGAACAACATAATTAAAAGAGGACGGGATTGACAGAAAAGAAATTGTTGCAGAGAGAAAAGGAATGAGCATGAGATAAATGTCGTGTAGTGAGAGCGAAAAAAGGGAGAGAAACACATTGTTTTGTCTTGAACTGGCTCTTGACTTAATCTTTTCTCGGACAAACGGACGACAAATTTAAGGGTGGGGATGGGGGATGATTACATTCTGTCTCTTCAGCACTAGTGTAAACTCTAAACTGTAAAGCCTACTCAGTGTTCTAAGTGTTGGTATAGTATCCGTGACCATAATCAATCTACAGTACAGATCTTTCATTTGGGTGCTACAGTATACTTTTTAAGCAGGCGTTGAAAAGAACTAAATTTGGCGATGTTAACACTTGATGGTTCTGTGGTCATTTAAGATGTTGTTGTTGCTGACTGTGGGTGTTTGCCATACGCTCACCCGCACATGTGTATATTTCTGGCTCTATGTATATAAACGACACTACTGTTTCATTCAATCTAATGATATCTAGTACCTTGAAAGGACGTTATTGTTAAGCTATGATGGTTCTGTATTGGTACTGACGAAGGCCTCCATTATCTGCATTTATATTTGTCTAATAAGGTTTGATCACAAAGAATGTATACAGGGATGAGATTAAACGAGTTCAAACTGCTTGGAAAGCCATACTCTGTGTGTCAAAATCAAATTGTGTTTCCTGAGAGTGTGCATATGTGTTTACACGCAGGACAAAAGTCGTTTGTGTGAAGGTTGTGGAGGCTGAATTAGCCCCCTCAGAGTGCAAAGGTCATGATGCATATTGTAATTAGCAGAGAGTGTTTGATTGCGTATCCCAACCAAAAGAACAACTTCTGCTGTTCCCAGGTTTAATGGTCTCACATCGGTTAAAGATTGTCCAATGAGGTGATACGATCATGACTGAGACTGTGGCCTACTGATGGACGAATTTCACTATTTGTATAATTGCATCATTGCCAGCTGGGTGTCTTTGGTGGCATCTGTGGTCATGTTTGAGTGTATAAGACTACTGCCATTTTTGTTTCAACTAGAAGGAATAGCTAGCTACAGTGATCTATTAAATGAAGAGCTGCACCAGCTGACCAACTCCTTCCGCTGTGTCCTGCTGTTCAGAGTATCACGGCATGTGTGGCATGAAATTAGATAATGATTGCTGACAGGATGATTTAAAACAGTCCATCGTTACCTGACTTCTTTACTGCCCAGTACTAGTGTTATTGCCTCTAGAGATATGTTACCTATAGTGTCATCTACATTTGTTGCCACCACCAATAACTACAGGTGGTTGTCAGGAAGGCTTGATAATCGCATATGTAGCTAGTAGATGTGCTACATACTGTATTACATGTGGGCCATTATTTAGACAAAATGTCAGCCTGTTCTTTTAATGGCCTCCCTACTGACTGGCAATTGGGTCACATGGGCAAATTTGTGTTGGAAGCGTTCCAGAGGCAGGTTTCACTGTTTTGAACCAGAGAGCCTGATGTGTTTGAGGATGTCTTTCTGTTTAACTCATACAATTCAGCATTCGACTAAACCATGCTTTTTATTTTTGCAAAAAAACCCTGAATACAGCACACTGGCAAACAAGATGAGGTACAATCAATAATACCGGGCCATAATCACTGTAAGAGTCTTATTTCAACCATGATGCACTGCCTTTCTTGCACTGGGAAAAAAAAATGTTTGCAGATGACTAAGAGATTTTTGTATGTTTATGCTTTTTTTCCCCCTCCATGCAGTGAATGAATGTTGACTTTTACCTCATAACCAGTATTTCCCCAAAGTGTTTATATCTTCAGGCAGCACTTCAAGTATAGTGCTGTGCCACATAAATGCATGCTACAGTACCGAACAGCCTTGTGTTACCGGCTGATTTAGAAAAAAAGGTTTACTACTGTCATGGGTCACAGATGTAAAAATTAAACTCTGCTCGATGTTATCGTTAACTGTGGTTGCGGTTAGGTCTGGCAGAAATTACAGTCATTTCCTCAAATGGGTGAGTTTACAAGTCTGGGCCTCGGAGAATATAAAATGTCAAAGACTTGAATATAGCATGTATATTTTTTTCTATGTGCATTCAGCAAATTTGAATAGTGACACCATGTTTGATGTTTGGTCTCGGTATCATTTTCGTAACGCTATATGAGGTAAAAAGTACAGATTGGTCCATTTTCACCAGTTTCAAAACAAGCAGGCCCACGTTTGACACATCAGTCGGTAGTTCAAACAATCCATAAAATGACAGAGAATGTATCAAGAATAGAAATGTGTGCACAACCCACACACACGTACTTCTTTTTATCTGCTATTGCTTCTTCTCTTGCTACAGTCCTCGTTCCTCTGTAAAATTGAACATGGACATTGGGTGATACGGTTGCCTCCGAAAAAAATACCAAGTAATTCTGGTTGGCTAAATAGTTCAAGATAAATATCTATCTAATGTAATACATATCCACCACATTGACGGTATAAGTCAGGCACGCTGCGTGACGGTCTGAAAAATAAAAATATGAAACAACAGCAACAGTTTCTTATCTTGCATCAATATTAAAGCATTTCAGAGGGAGAAATCCATCAAAGATGAAGCAGAGCTGCCAATTCTCCAGCAAGAACAGCCTCAGTAGTTCATAATGCAATACAGCCTTAATAGAGTCCAGACCTCATAACAGATACAACTGCTCAAGACCTTTTCCTCCCAACAGACACAAGCTCTTTTTATAGCTAGAAAATCTAATTCTTTATTTATATACTTGGATTTTCATATTAAATTACCTACACAGTATTTTTGTGAGTTGACTACAGGAAGGTGTGTTTGTCCAGTTTGACACTGGGCCTCTATTCTGCCCGCAGTCACTTACACCTCTATGTATTTTACATTATACCTGAATAATTTAGAGCTGAGTGGAGTCTAGAGCAGGTTTATTACTGGGAGAAGCCAAAATGCAAACAGACTGCAGCATTTACACCTGGACGGTAACAAGAACTTTTGTTTTTTTTGTGCTGTGAGTAGTGACTGACTGACAACTCATGTTCGACCCGTTTGACAACCTCAACGATTTCACCCCATTCACCCCATGTGGAACCAAACAGAGTACTCTGCAGTATGCCGTACACCGATCAGCCACAACATTAAAACCACTGACAGATGAAGTGTTTAACACTGACCATCTTGTGACAATACAGTGTTCTGCTGGGAAACTTTTGAACCTGGCATTAGTGTGGATGTTGCTTAGACATGCACCACCCACCTAGACCAGACCAGACACCCCGGACCCATAGCAGCGACGCTCCTTGATGGCAGGAACCATCCCCATTAGGATGCAGCATGAAACAGGCACACACACAAAAACGGTTTAGGAACAACTAAAAAAACATCACAAGGTGTTGACCTGGTCTCCAAATTCCTGACATCCCAAAATGATCAAGTATTTGTGGGATTCACTGGATAAGCCATAGTACCCAGAGGCCCCCACTAACAACATTTTGTTGACAGAGACCACAGGACACCCTCAGACCATGTCCATTCACTGATGAGTCACGGCTGGCTGGATGCACAAGGGAGACCTACACAGATATTAGGAAAGTGGTCATAATGTTATGCCTGACTGGTGTGCATAAAAATTACACCCTTTACCTATTCTTTGATATATATATTAGGTAGAACATTCAAGTGAACTGCTGCCCTGCTGTGTATATTTTATATTCTGCTCAATGAGAAAATGTAGAGCTAAAAGCTCTCTTTAGGCAGCTGTCAACAGAACAATCGTGCCCATAACCCTTTGCCTATAAATCAAACTTTGATTTGGTCAGTTTATTGCTTGCTTTTCAAAAAAAAAAAAAAAAAAAAAAAAAAAATGATGACGCACTGTGAGTGATTATGCAGTCAGCTTCCCATAAAGGCGATCAAAACCGGAGGATAAATTAGAGGTTTTGACATGTTGAAAATGCAAATAAACTCATCAAAATTCAAACCTCCCCTTCCTTTATACCCTCATCCCTGGTGAAGGCCTGAGTTTGGGGTAAAAAAAAAGACAGTGGATCAGCACTTCTTACACAGCTTAAGATAATGTATATACAGGAGACGCACACATCACACAGAACAATTTGGAAATGTAGGGATTTCACTGGACCAGTTTATCAGTGAGGGAGAACAGCAGTGGGACACTGTGAAAGCGGGAGAAGGATGATACTATGAACTGCAGCTGAGTTTAAGTGTCAAACATAAAGTCAAAACTATTTGGTTATATGTCTACATACGCACGATTTAAGCAACAAAACTGTACAGGCTACGTGTCTCTGCGTTCTCACCTGCATAACCGTGCGTCCTGTGTCCTTGCAACCCTGTGTTTAGACACAGTGTGTTTGTGCGCTGGCTTGTCTCTCTGTGTAAATGAACGTGTAAACAAAGCTAGCGCACATGTGGATATGATCGGGAGGAAAAAAAAAGTCTTGAAACAGGAAATGTGCTAGGAGAGCAGTTTTCTTCTTCTTTTTTTTTCAAAAGGAATCCTTGTGGAGTCCAGTTTGTTTCTTCTCCTTATAGACGACTAGAAGAGGACAAGCGGAGGAGGCAGGTAGAGGTTTTGGGGGCACGGGAATAAGAAAGCGGCAGGTAGCTGTACATTTCACAGTTGATTAATGAGTCAGTGGGATGATGTCTCTTATCAACACTGTGCACATGGCAGAGGGAGAAGAAAGGTTTACCGGGGCTAGGAATGCTCCAATCACAGATGGCTCCCATTGCCGTCCCATCATCCCTTTCTGTGCTCGCCCACCTGTTTTTGTGGGGTTCTCTTCTTCTCTTCTCCGCAGCAGTTTTCAGCTGATGAAACCGAACCCTTTATGCCCTGTGTTAGGTAAAGAGCCAGTGACTTTTGTCAGAGAAATGTGGGATACATCTGAGGCTGTGGAGTTCACTGTGTGAATCACTTTCTTTGTTTGGAGATTACCACAGGAACTGATGTAAACGCTCGTAATAAGTTGTTAATGTGGCTCATGTCATCATGCAGCAGACGAAGTATAGCAGGCTGAGCGCTGATGGCTGAGCGAGATCCAGCAGTAAAATATTTGGTGACAGATAAAGATGTGCTCGAAAACATATCACTTTCACGCTTGACAGAACTGGATGTTTGATATAAACTCATGTTTATCGAGTTCGATACGCAGTCTGGATGTGCTGATTTGGGATAAACACGTATGGCATGCACTAATGGTTCTCAAAACCAACACGAAGGAGCTGAGAATGACAGTCCTTTTTTTGATGCCCGGGTGGAAAAAAAATATCCCAGCCACAGCATGTAGTCTTAGCGCTGACTTGTACTGTGAATATCATAACATAAATCAAAGGGAGGAAATGGAAAAGAAAGAGCAGCAGACAAGTAAATTTAGTGTAATGGAATGCTCACGCTGATGATGTGAAAGTTTATTCGTGTGAGATTAAATAGCATTTAATGGCAGCAGAAAAAAAAAATAATGATCGTCAGATATTATTGTCAAAAGCAATAAGCCATGTTAGTTTCTTTGTGGCTTCATTTGTTCCCCTGAAGGTGATGATATTTTTCTATAATGTCATAAATCCTGTATGGCTTATCAGATTGGAAGACAAAACAGTATTACTAGCAGTAAGAGCAAGTCTCACACCACGTAGGAAAATCTGACTGTGATTTTAGCTGCTGCTACAGGTGGCTATAAATTATGCAACACTGCATTGTGGAATTTCAGCACTTTACTTACTCAATTTACTTAAATGTATTTTTCTAGCACAAATCATACAAAACAAATGATCTATCCAGTGCAGTGGCTGTTCCAGATGGCAGCAAGAGTTAATTGGAAAAGTGTGAACTCAAAATCTCGCACACATGCAACCAAAACGACGGCTGCACAAACATTTCTGCCTTCCCAATAGATTTGTTGCATGACAAGACGCATCTGATCAATACAGATTACATGTTTATATAAAAGCGAAATCACATTGTGTATGTATTAACCGTCTGAAAAGACCACTTCTGTTTAATGTGCCCACGTCATTTCCAAAGAAAAAACTCTTTAATCAAGTCGACTAAAGCCGTATTTGGTTGGAGGTCACTCGTGATATAATGACAACAGCATGATACAATGACAAGCACCTCTCCGCTTTGTGAAATATAGATTTAAGCATGAAATCACAGCGAACACAAAGGGCTCTTTGTGACAGACGGGTGTGAAAGAAAAGTTGAAATCCTTCAGATATACGTTTCTACACAAAAGCGAACATCTGATGCGTTTACAAAAAATAAAATAAAGTGAAATGAGTTGGAAAAATTGCGAGATTTCTTCAGGCTTCTTCATCACTTCATCTGACAGTTGAAACAAAAAGTTTCGAGTGGGATGACAACTCTGCCAGACGCTGCTGTCCTTTCTGTCTCCACTGAAGTTTGTATAACCTTCTGGGGACCTTCATACATACGAGCTCCAGTATCCCTGGGAGACTGCATTAACACAATTGACTGTTTACCAAGCTTCAGTAAATGTCACACACACATTTATTTAAATATTTATCAGCATTATCCTCGAATATGCAGAAAATACCAGTTTTAAAAGTGAGGCATCCTGAATATGTATGGCGCTGGAAAAGAAAGAAGAGCACATGCATATAGACAAAAAAAGGCAGTTCTCTTCCCGTTAAATAATGTTGTTCTGATAACCACTAATTAGCTGCTACACAAGAAAGAGTGTTACTTAAGACGCCATGTTTGACAAGTGAAAAGTGTTTCAGTCGAGAGGAGAGGAACTCAGAAGCAGAGAGAAAGTAATGGAGATCAAAACAATGGCCGCATAAGCTAACATCTTTGTTGCCTTGTGAGAAGAGCGAACAGCAGCATTGAGCCAGACCACTTGAGATGTAATTCCTTGCTTCATTGAAGAAAGACTGGACATTTCAATTGTCAACAGAACAAAAAAAAGAAAAAAGAAAAGTGAAGGTGAAAAGAAAAAAAAAAGACAGAGCCCGAAAGCGAGGCATCAGCATGAACAAAAAAGCCTTGGAGAGAACGAGGGAGGGAGACAAGGACGCAAGCTTGTGGAACTGTGAAACATTCAGATATGGATTCTGCCATGGCTGCACGACATTGACTGCGTCATGCTCAACCCTCTGCCTCTCACATGTGGAGTGGTTATTGATGGAGCCGTCATATCCAGGCTGAACATCTGTTATGAAATTCTACTCCTCTTATTGGATTTGGTGATGGGATCTCTGTCTCTTTCTCACAGCTGTAGCCAGGCCTTTATTGCACAGACACATTCACATATAGACACGCGCACACACACAATAGGCAGTGCTGCACGGAGTTCGGCTCATAGGGATTGCATTGCTTCTGACCGCTGTAGCTGTTGTTTGCCCTCCCTGAGCTGGTCTGTCAGCAGTGCATTTTACTGCATTTTAATACTGTTTTTTATTCTCAGAAGAATGGGGGCAATTGAATCAGGAGTTAAATTGTGTTTGCTTTTTCTAAAAAACGTATGACTCTCACAACGGAGAACGACAGCGCCCAGACATAATGGACAGAGAGGAGGAGAAGGAGTGGAAACTAGGAAATGAGCTGGTATCAGGAAGCATTAAAAAGCAGATGGTTAAATGGGAAGAGTTCGGCAAGTGGCATTATGGGGAGAGGAGCAGGAAAGTAGGCGGATAAAGTGGAATCAAAACAAACAAACAATAAACAACGCACAAAATCTGCAATAAGCTACAACGAAATCTGAATATTACAGTGGACTCAGGTCCATGAAAAGCCGCTGCGGCTACGGGACGAGCTTTCATCTGAATTTCCAAAGGGAGGAAAAATGAAAGGCAAGAGAGCGAGAAAGAGGAACAGCACAAACAGAGCGAGGAGACAGAGTATAAAATTCACATGACAGGTCTGGTTATCTTGAATGCAAATGCTGGCTGTGTGTTTGCTGGAGTGACACATTGGTTCTTTTATTGATAAATTGAGGACCGCTATGCTATAATGCTACCAATATACTTTGCAGGAGCCTGGGTAAAGGACCCACTCTAAAGGCAGAGATGATGACAGACTGTTTAGACCGCTCCTCATTACTCTTGCACCCTCCGGTCCAGTGCGTTTACATGTTTATGACGTCCATGCATAGTGAAAGATTCATTATTCCTGCGGCCTGTGGTGATTTAAAATGCCATGGGCGTATTTTTGGATTTCAGGAGCTCTAAAAAAAGAATAAGCTTTGGTTTTCCTCACTTCTGAATTTTAAGAGGATGACCCATCAGGATGCACAAAAGTCTGTGCAAAAAATAAATAAAAGTACGAACAAACTAACAAACACCGGTTTCTGCAAGGTTTTGTTAGACAGCAAACCTTTTTAAAAAATCTGCATTTTCTGTGCCCCTTTGTAGCCTTTCCCTCCTTTCCATAAGATAGCACACAGCGTATTCTTCGTTCTGTTGCACCTCTTCGACTTCCTGTATGTAAAAACTAAATACAATACAAGTGTGAAAATCCATTATGCAAACATATTCAGTCCATACCTCTATGTTGAAGGGGACACATAGGAGCGTTTCTGCATTCTCTCTGTGGACATCACATACTGCGTACAACCTGACACAAGTCTCCCCCAGACTTGTAATCATATTTACATGAACTGGATATGTACATATCCCGGCAGGAATTTTATACGAGATCCACTCTGTGGGGAAAGACATTGTAGGCCAATTGAAAGTAAAAAGATCACTGTTACAAATAAAGAAAAAAAGGCACAGCGAGCAGTCCGGCAGTTTGTATCTGTCGACGAGTATTCAGAAAAAAATTACTTTCATTAAAAATTCAGAGACCCTGTTCACTCTGCATATCTTAAGAAGATTCACATTTCATTACACTTTCTTTCCACCTTTTCTTTCCCTCTGACGAGCAAGAGTTTCCCCTCAGTGAGAGTGCTGCAGGGCTGCACAACAACTTGCAATTAGAAAATTACTCAGCATATGAAATACTGTACACTAGTGCTTCATCAATTATTGCAAAACTGAGTATTTTGCTGCTCTGGCAAATCTGCCGCAACTGTGGCGGTGGTCTTATTTATTTCTCCCGCGTTAACTGGCATATCACAACTGCAAATAATATTAATGATTTATAAATATTTAAGCATGGTGCACCGCCAAAAGCAGGGGAAAAACCTACAGAAGCTGACTTGTTGGAACAAGGTGGTAATTATTAGAAGATCCCTCATCATGACTGAGGAGATATGTCAGCATATCAAACTGTATTGATAAAAAAGCATTATTATAATACAGGATTGCCAGCATCCTAAGCTCACAAATTAAAATATTCAGACAGTTATGCAGCGTTTTAGTGTTGTGTGGATTAAAAAACGGCAGAAGTTCAGATGCCATTCTGACAACTAAAACCTCTAAAACCTGTGTCTGATTTATAGTGCGGATAAAAAAAAAAAACACACAAGGGAGTAAAGTTTTGATCAAAAACTGCAGTGAAAGAGTGGACAGAGATTTATTTTAATGGCAGCAAGCCTGAGTAAAGGTGAGTATTATACAGAGCCCGGTGCATTTGTAGAGAGCAGCTCTGGGAATCTCTGTGATATCGCAAGTTCATGTATATGTGTGTGTAGCCTCATGTAAGAGTGTGGTGAAGCTTGTATTTTTAGGTCTTTGCCCAGGGCCGTTGTACTACCCTGAGTCTGTGTACTTTATGTATGCACTGAGGCATAGAGAGAGGGGTGAATGGAGAAGCAGGTGAGAGAAAGAGAGAAAAGGAGAGAGGGAGAGAGAGAGAGAGAGGTACTGAAGAGATATGAATGGAGGGAGGAGAGGTGGTGTTGAAATCCCGCGCTTACCCCTGTCCCTGCCTCCCTCCTTTAGAAGAGAGCTCCAGGTTTGTATTCTGAATGAGTGTAGTGGCTGGAGAGCTGCACTCCACAAGCAACAAACCCCGACCCCACAGGACCCCAAAGGGCCTCCAGCAGCTGCGGACAGACGTGCTGAACAAACCCAATGTCAGGTCAAAACACCTCCTCTTACAACCACATGCCAGGCTGCTGCGATAGGGGGAACAAGAGAGAACACAAGAAAGAGAGGGAGGGGGGGAGGGAGTGAAGAGAGGAAGGATGGAAGAAAAGAGAATGAGAAATAATGAGAGAGTTGGAGAAACAGAGGAAAAATAAAAGGTGCGTTTGGGGAGGGGGGCAACGGCTCGATAGTGATGACGAGGGGGAGTGTTATATAGACACCATGCGGGCGTGTGTGGTTTGGTGTATATGTATGCATGAAGTGGAGTCCTGGAGAAAGGCAGCAAAGGGGGAGATAGATATGGAGAGATGTGCCGAGACCAAGAGAAAAAAAAGACACACAAAAAGGTGGGAAATCACAAACCTGGCTGAAGAAGTCAGTTTTCTGGACTCTTTCTTCGACTACAGCAGTTTCTTGGTGAATACTGATACAGCACACATGTGCAATGAGCGCTGCGGCTCTGCAGCTGAAGATGGGGTGCATTAATACCTCTTATACAAACTGTGCCTTACATGTAATGGTCAGTTTCGAGCTGCAAGAAAATCACATTTGAGAAATATTTTGAACCACAATTGTTAATGGATTACTTCAACACGGAGGGAAATATTTGTTTTCTGGTGTGGGTTTAGATGAGAAATCCAGCCATCAGCCAATACTCTAGCACAGTGACTGAATGCAGAGGGAAATGTGTCATCCGGTTAAGTCCAAAAGCACACAACACATTAAACGGAGTTTATTTAATCTATACAAAAGCAGAACGAATTTGCCAGACTGGGAGCAGGAACTGCTTGTTCTATCGATGCCAGGTAGCATTTGCCGTGTTTACAATCCATATGAACACACTCCTCTTATGAAACAACCCCATACATAAGTGGACATTTTCTGAACGCTCTGAATTCACGAGTTATGTGATGCGTGAAACCGAGGATGCCTGAGGAAAATGCTTATATTCCAGACCATCATCATGTCTTCGCGTTTCCTACGTCACCTGCTGGTTTTGCAAAACTGTCGCCTCAGCAGCCGACGTTATCACTTGCCAAACAATTTGTGTATGCGACTTCTCATGAGTTTAATATGTATGTGTCTAATTTACAATTGGATATTATCATACACAGGGAAACAGGCAACTAGTCCGAAACATAATCTTCCCGCCCAGGCAATTCCCAGGCAAGGAGTAATCTGGTAGTAATCTGGTAGTGAGCTTTAAAGGGTTTGTGGGCATATTTTGTAACCACTTAGGCTAGTTGCTTTGCGCCGTTATCTGTATTTTCCAGTGACTCTTTACAAGAAAAGAAGAGAAATCACACACACATGCACAACTGGGAGGAAAACTAAGTGTGTTTAAGAGGCAAATCTACAAGCCTTTACCATAAATGACTGGCTCTCAATCACTGGCATGATGAGTGCTCCATCTCTTACAAAGACCTCACTGGAGACTCGGTGAGATGGAAAGATAAGATAAAGAGTAACAGAGCTGGACAGAGGAAGAGAGGAAGGGCGTAAACATTTCATGGAAAAAGTAAGAGGAGGGGTGATTAATTGAGGAGGTCAAGCAGACTGAAAGAGAAGATGCTTGTTGATGCTTGCAGTTAATGGGAAAGACAGTGAGACAATAATGGACAAACATAAGGCTGATGATGTGTTCTCGCAGAAATGGTGCCTCTGAATGCTTCCTGTCAACAGAAGCAGGCCTCTGTTCTGCTTGTATCTGATATAAAAGCGAGATTTTGTGGCCAGGCGACAGCGTAAAGCCTCCTTCTGTTTAACATCCAAGTATTGTCACAGCTAGCACACTGCAGACCACATCATCCAAGGCCGTGACATTCAAAAACTTACATACTGGTCTTCTGATTTAAGTGATTCATTTAAGTGAATGAATAGCCTTTAGAAATACGGGAACATTTGTATTAAAAACACGACAGCACAGAAGACTCTAGCGTGGAGAGTGTAAATGTTATGACACTATACGATGCATAATAAGATCAAAAAAATATGGCTGAAATTGCCTTTCTTCTGCATATCCTTTCTTTAATCTGCAGCCAACTGGGACGTGTAATCCACTGACACCAGAATATCGATGCATCTTGGGAGAGGGATTGAAACTGTGAGGAGGTTAGAGCAGAGGACATTTCAAACATCCCTAACTATAGTATTCAAGTGACAGCGGCAGGTTTAGCGTGGCGGAGCCTAAAATTTATTACGATATTTATTTTCACTCACTGTCTCTTCCCATTTTTTTTTCTCTCCCAACTCCCACGTCTGCGAGTTACAACAATACACTAAGTGAGCCGAGCCCCCCTCTAAAGTTTTACTCCGTTTAAAAAATTATAGATCCAGACTTCCGAGGCTGCTCTAAGAGTTCCAGCTCTACAATTCCCAAGTCTAATGAGTTGAAACGAAAAAGAGACCAACTGCTGACGCTAGTGGCTGAGCATTAGCTTGAACCAGGCCCCATGCAGACCCACTTATCTGTAAATCACCTGTGTTCTGCAGACCGTATGGCCAATTATAAAGGGCTAAACTAGTACTGCAAACAAATCAGAGTGCAGTGTTGTCATCCGCGTATTCCCAGTCCAGAGAGAATTCCTGTTATTTTATTGAGCCTATATCTGTTTACAGGGGATAACCTTATTAGGATATAATGTATTTTTCAAGATCTGGCTTCTTCTTCTTCTTCTTCTTCTTCTTCACTCGCCCGCTAGGGTCAACCACCACTGCAACATGGAAAAGGGAATAGTGTAGAGCGTGTGTGTGTGTGTGTGTGTGTCTGTCTGTGTATGTATGATGTTGCTCCAAGTCATTAATAATGTTCTTTTGCTCTGATATGATTGAGTTTATTTGGGTATACCACACAGAACAGCCGGGCATCAATTTAATATGATTTTTTTTTTTTCTTTTTCCCAGCAAGATGTAAAATCCACAGCAGAATAAAATTGTACTTTTTATTCAAGTTCATGTGAGGTGACTGAACTTCTCTCTGTACTGTAGGGTTAAACAGTTCAGATCCAGGGTCCGTTTTTTAACTTTTGACTTTTAGCCTTCGCTCTGAGCTTAATAATGGAGTCCCCTCACACAAAAGGAAATTGACCACAGTATTGATCTGCACGTAAAAGACAGAGATAACATTGGCATGACATTATGTCAAGTGATTTATCTTTCAACTTGTAAAAATGATTGACGGTAGAAAGGGATTCTTATCGTGGTTGCATAGGCTTCCTATTCATCACAATTATAAGCCACTGCATGAAAGTGAGAGTGTCTTTTCAGATAAATGCACCCTCTCAGACAATGTTTGATGTTGGATTTAACTATACTTTCTCGTGAAGGCTAGAGATAATTTACAACAACTCACATACCCGACGAAAAGCTGAATTGGAAACAAAAGAAAGTAATTACTGATATTAGCTCAACAGTGAGTGAAACACGTCACAGCTGTAGCAGTGGATTTGTGTGTATGTTAATGTGTGTGCACCTGTGTTCACTGGTTTGCCTGTATTTGTGTTTGTGTCTCCTTTTCTGCCTAGTGGTCCACTCAAATTACACACTCTATTATCTGGTCTCTCCAGCCAGCCAGCTCATTTGGAAATGAGATTTAAAACAGCAACAAATTTGGAATTATGTCGGAAAAAAAAAAAAGAGGTGGGGGGATTTTAAAATTATTTTGACATGGGTTGGTCCAAATCGCAACTGGGCATTTGGAAAACTGCAGATAGAAAGACGTAATGGCAGTGACTAACTGCTGGCCAGTGTTTTTGTGCATTCAGACCCCCTTACTGAAAGCAGTATTTTCTCCACAGTTTGAAATCCTTTTCCCAGGATAATTATCCATTGTAGATGCCCATCCTCAGATAATGACTGCCTCACCACTGAGCTAGGAAATTAACAGGGACCCAGTGTGCTGCAAGCACAATGGAGGGACTGCCCCCTGTATCAGCACTCAGCTAATTTTAACCAAGGAGAGAAACGGGGAAGCTGTTGTTAATACTTCCCTACTGCTTATAAGGAATAACATAATTTAATTTCGTCTATGATATCATCTACAAGGAAGAGCAAATGAAAAATAATGCATGGGAAGACTTGGGTTCATGAAGTGAATGGCAACAGTGCCCCCTTGTGAAACTGACAAGCTACTTCTCTGCATTCAGTGACATTATAAAGCTAAAGATTTGCAGTGGCTCCAAATTTTTCTTTTCTTTCGCTCTCAGCCTCATACTGTCAACACACCTTAGTGACTTAAGCTCTGCCAAAAAGGATAAAGTGATCAGGAAAGATCAGGACTGGCAAAACGGCTGACGAAAATGGGTTATGTGGAAGTGGGTTTATTTTAAGACACAAGTTCATGAGCAGCTTGTGGCACTGAATAAAATACGGATACAATAACAGTATGAACAGTGCAATTGCAAGCTGGCATTATGTCCGTAGCAGGATTTTTATAAGTGCATTAGTGCAGCAGGGCCTCAGTTTTAATTAGTGTTGCAAGTATTAACACATTTGTTTAGTGCTGCGCTAGTGCTCGCAGAGGCTTGATTATAGGATAGAGAAGGCCATTTTTCACCAGCTTGGCCTCTTTGCAAAGTAATAACTACTGGCTTACAGACAGCTATTTTCATGATTCAATTGAGACAGTTGTTGAGAGCTGGCATGGGGCCAAATAGGCAGTTACAGGTTAGCTATTAGCCTCTTGTAATTTACATATATTATAACATACATCTTTGGAAGAAACTAAATAAACCCATAAAATTGCAAGCTTGACCTAACAATATTTGACCATGCTCTGTGAGGCAAACAGATTTTGTAGTAGAGTGGTGTGTAGTCTTGTATTCAGTTCACGCTACTTGACTGTGCACCTCGGTGCAATTTATAGCGCAGTTACACTCCATATAATCCCCATAAGCAGATGCTTAAGTCTTCCCAAAACAGTTAACTGTTGTTAGCCTCTGAAGTGTTAACCACGGGGACAGATAGATGACTTTATTTGTGAAATTTAATGCACACATAACACCTGCAGGGCAAAACGAGCAGATGACAGCGACTCCAGCAGCGGTACGTGAGCGCTGCGTATGGGCACTCCAGCATCAGAAACTTAAATTATCAGCAACAATTTGTTTATTAACCAGACAGCTTAATAGGATTACATGCAAATCTAGTGTGAAAGGTAAAATGAGGGTGAAAATCAGCTGGGGGCTGCAAACAAAGATTGAGCATGTGCCAGAGGCATCCCTGTCCTACAAGTAACCTCGCATGTCCGCACATTTCCAAGGGGTTAAGATGTATACTGATGAGGAGATGTGTGCGTATTTGGACCTATACTTCCCTCTGAACTCAACTAATCCTTTATCCTCTATGAAGACGTTTCCTTGGCTCTGAGCCCAATGCCTTAAACACAGAGTGTATGATGATGACTTAAAGCTTCATCAAACTGTGGCTTAGCGGTGTTGAGCAACATTAAATCAATTCTGATGCCCCCTGTGTTTGTGTGAGTGTCTTGTAGACAACATCACTATCCGGGCGTACTATACTCTCAACTCGTGTCACTCATCGGTTGTACAGACAGACAGACAACTTCATTGTCCTCATCTAACCTGACAGGCTGTGACTGTGCTCTCTGACCGCTTGGTGCCAGGCTTATTTATATGCTACCGGGGAGAGAGATCTCGGGGAGAGCAAATTGCCTTTGCACAGAGAGAGACAGCCATCACTGCTTTGAAGTGTGAGCATCTGTGTGTGTGTGTGTGTGGGTGTGTGTGTGTGTGTGTGTGTGTGTGTGTGTGTGTGTGTATGTGCGCTCAGTCTCACCTCATCCCTCGCAGTGGGTTAAGTTGCACATTTTTATCTCAGGGAAAAAATAAAAATCTATTTATGACAAGTTTTTGTTGTCACAAGATGAGAACTGCGGATTAATCAAGTTTATCAGGAACCCACATTCTTACAGGTCAAACAGCTGGTGATTTTTTTTTTCCCCTAGCTCTCTCTGGGTCTCACCAGCTCTCAGTGGAGTTGATGTACATGGCTCAAAGGGCTGCCCTGGCCCTGCTGTACCAGCAGCGTAACACAAGGTCCCTGTAGCGCCTGACTCCCTGACTCGTGTCCCTTGCTGCAAAGGCAGAGAATGAAGCAGCAATACATCATAGGCCAACTGTGTCCTCCGAGGCAGTGACAGACAAAGCCAACAGAATCAATAAAGCCTTAGCTCAAGCCCCACTCTTATGCTCTCAGACCTCACCTTGGCCTCTTTACCTTCTTTTTCTTCTTCAAAAATTCCATCTCTTTCTCTCTTCACGTCTTAAATTTCTTGTCCAATTTTCTCTCCACTTCTGTCGTTTTCAGGTGACATCATTTATCTGTGTCGGACTACAACTTCTGTCAATATTATCTCTATCTGCCCTTCTGCTCGGCCCCGGGTGAACATACTGATACACAGCGGAGCTGTCAGGCCTTGACAGGAGAGGAAAAAAAGAGAAAAGCACTTCAGAAAGAAAGAAAAGACCAAGGCCTGAGGATTACCGAAGGCCATTCAGCTTGTTAGTGCACAGGCACCTACATCAGACAAATGCATACTTAATTTTTTCAGAGGGTGAGTCAAGTTCTCGAGGGTTGAATGCTCCCCAAAAAGACAGTTTAAATGATGGAGGACCTTGTGTAGTACCCACAAACCATTTCAGACAGCAGTAGAAATGCTATTAGAGAGATAGAAGGAGCATTGGGGAGTATTTCACAGTAATTAAACTGGAGTGTCAATGTTAATGCTGTCTGTTTACAGCCCAAAAGAGCAACAGATTCCCATGGCGAAGAGGTTTGGCTTTCATTTATGACTGTCGATTACCATTGTGACTGGGATTTTATTTCAGGAAATATCTCTCTTGGAAATAATTCCCCATGAATATGATTCTTCAGAGATAATAGTTACAGTAAAGCTGTAAAGTGCAGATTAACGGATGGAATCTAAAAACCTTTACATTTGTTCACATTACATTTGTTTACATTATTTTATCACTTATTCTGTCCATCATATTAAAACTGAAACACAAATAATTTTTAAACAATAATACTAACATTTAGACAGCTTTAATATTAGAGTAATGTCTGCCAAAGCTGTTGTCACTGTATTTCTGAAAGAGGCTTAGAGCTGCTTACAGAGATGGTCGTAAATCATGGAGCAACTGTACAAGCTTGTTCCATTCCATGTGTGATACTATCGTGACTTGACAGTGTCTATTTTGTCTCCAATGTAATATGGATTTGTATTGGATCGCATGTGCCTACATCCACCAGGCTGCCAATGAGGCCTGTGTGCAAACATTGAGCAGGCTTACATAAGAAATTGGATTTTGAGATCGCGCATGTGTGTATGTGTGCGTGTGGTCCAAAATGGTCCACATGCATGTGCATATCTGACTTGCACATGCATGTGTGCATTAGTTGAGAAAACACGCGTGCAAGGGTGACATGTGTGCGTGTGCAACTCAGCTCTGTTCTGCCTATTGCCACAGAACAATGCCTAGGGTCATTTTCTTGTGTCAGCTGGGTCAACAACATTATGCTGGGTCTTTTTATTCAACAAAGTATTGATCTTCTTCCGTGTGTGTGTGTGTGCGCGCATGTGTGTAAGCAGCAAGCTGGGCCAGGCCAAGAAAAGGAGGCACGTTCTGGAAGAACAAATTTGACATAAAAATCCAATCCATTGCTGCAGCCCCTTCTCAATCTGACAGCCTCAGCTGCTCCACCAAGTATAGAAAACACCAAACGCCAAACTCATACAAGTACTCATCCTTGTTCATTCACTTTGACAGAAAACATGAACATCTCTTAATTGTTTTCCTGTGATGAAATCTAGAACTTTTACATGACAGTGGCTGTAAATCCACAAAGAAGCACGTATACATATACCACCTAAAAACACACAATCATGCACGCTAGTGTGCTGAAGTTCATGAATAGTCAATGACTGTTTTTAACAGGCATGCTCATCATTTTTATACCATTACAAAAGCAGGCTGTGCTTTGTAAAGACAACAGATTTTTGTTTTGACATTATAAGACACGTACACACAACAATATGGGGATGTTTAGCTGCTGCTCTGGGTAATATTAAAAAGGGGGGAAATGATACAGTGGTCTATTGAGATGAGATAATTCACATGTACCTTGGTCACAGCAAAAATTACAGGCTTGTATCGAGCACCCAAACACACAGCTAAATACAGACGTGCACATCTTTGGCACCCACTGAGCTTAAAGGCAACATCTTTGACTGTGTTCCTGGCTGCTGATTACATATCATTATCCAGACTAAAGGGGGGTGGTATCATTTTGAGACAAATTGGCACACCAGGAACACTGAGGGAAGTCTTTATATTGCCAACAAACATGCCCAGGCAGCCAAGAGGAATATTGTACTCCTTGTTCACAGCCTGCAAAGTAACTACAAACTTTATTTTATTACGTTAATTCTGAGAGAGACAGAAAGTTTGGATGCTTCTAATTATGAAGCCGCCGAACTTTTGGGGGCTACAGATTAGGAATGAGAGACAAGACTCGACTGCAAAGGAGGAAGGAGAGAAGAGAGAGGAAAATAACAAGAGCGACGGAGCACAGAGGAACATGATGGACACATAAAGAGAAAACGGGAGCTGAGGCGGGGAGATGTAAGGATTTACGTGTGCGTCAAAAGGCTGTTCTGCCAAGACTTCACTGTGAGGTTATAACCTGCACCAGCCCAATGATTTATTCAACTCATCTGTTACATAAATAAACCAAAACACAACAGCGCTTCTTTTGTGTGTGTGTGTGTGTGTCTGTGTGTGTGTGCCACCAAAGTCAGCTGAAGCAGTGAAGCAGGCTAAATCTACAGCAGCAGAGCATGGTGGGTAATAGTACGAGTGAGTCATCAACCCAGCAGCCACTGACTGACTTATTTTCTGGTGCACACACATGCACGCATATATACAGGCTGCACATTATCACCTTATTGTGTTGTTACAAGGAAAAATGAGTGCATCCTCCCACACTTTTTGATAATGTAACAGAGGTATGTTACATACCACAGAAACTGTGTGGCCAGGAATGATGTACCATATACAGAGGAATGGGGGTGACTCACTGCCAGGAGAGGAGACAAAAGAGAGTGAGAAGCATGCTGGGAAAGAAGGGGATGCAGGGAACAAGGGATTAAAATACAACAGAAACAGTGCACAACTTGCATTTAAGAGGTGAACGAGCCACACAGAAAAGCGAGGGAGGGTGGGACGGAGTGGTGGATGTTCAGAGTGAAGGAGAGAGTGGGAGGGAGTTCAGGGGGGAGGAAACAAGGATACAGTGTAAAGAGAGGGAGGAGAGAGAGAGAGAGAGAGAGAGAGAGAGAGAGAGAGAGAGAGAGAGAGAGAGAGAGTGTGTTTATGGAGGAGTGTGACAGTGTTCAGTGTATGGGAGATGGGACGGACTGATTGTGTCATACCAGGTGTTGAAGAGACCTGAAGAGAAGACTCTGAGAGCACATCAGCAACACAAGCAGACATCTCTTTTCTTTCCACACCAGAACTACAAGCTGGAATCCAGCTAAGAGTGGTTTGTCCACTCTGATCCACACAGCTTTGGGAGACACAGCAGCAGCGGCAGTGATTGTGGCTGTGGGGGCCGGCAGACTATAATGGAGGTAAGTCACTTCCAGAGAGACTTGAAACAAGTATGGATGTTTGACTGGATGTAGGCTGGGACAAATGATGGGAGACATGGGACTCACAACATCGCAGCTTCAAGCAGGGGTGAGACAGTCCGACACAAGCAGATTCTGCAGAACTGTGAGCTGTTAAGTGGACACATTTTGAAGAGGGAAACAAAATGCAGAAGTTCATTTTAGCATCCCAATGAATTATGCCTGTTGTTTACGCAACTTGAGATTCTGACAGAAGTTTCTCAACATGGAAGCAGTTCAAGTCTTTGGCTACTTTTAATATGCAAACTGAATTTCAAAGTAAAAGCATATCTGTGCCAACTCTTAATGAAACGCCTGCTTTTATCTTTGTTTCTCTACAGAAACTGCCAATCACATTTTTTTTTTTTTTTTTACTTTCGGCTCCGTGATTACGGGACAAACCATTGTTTTGAACAGTGCGAAATCACAGGGACCGGCATTGGGGCTCAATTTAAATGTTACGCTACACACAGCAATTTGGGAAAATAAATGCCTTTGAACAACAGACTGTTGTTATAGGTCTTTTAACACTGAATTTGTAGAGTGTCCATCTGTACACGTCCCACCCTACGATTCTCCAAAGTGGGCCCAGTATTTTCACCATTTTGTTTTAAAATAAACTCAAGGAGGAGTTCTGTGGTGGAAAAACTGGCTCCTTCACTACCTCTCAGTTTCATTGCTGTCACACCTGTGTGTACAGTAATGTTATGTGTTGAGACCTGCAGCAATCATGAATTACTGTCCATTTATACTGGCGACAAGGTGAATGGGTAAGTATGAGGTACATGTTAAGGCATGCTCAGCTTTGCCCTGCGTTTTAACTTACTCCATAAAGAAAGCCAAAGGGGACAGACACTATCACAATGAAAACAAGTGGAGGATGAAAGTAACTTAAGCTCTGCTTTTGCTCAGTGGCGTTTTGTTTTGTTTTTTCTCACGTGTAGCACAGAAATTCTTACTGGGTGCAAACATCTAGACTTTGCAGGCCAATCTACTGTATATCTTTTTATTTTTTTGTGAGAATAGTTCCACATCTGTACCACGTGACAATCAGTTGGAGCTGTCATGACCTGCTAAAGAAGACGCTTCTTAAAATAACTGTCCCAGATACCCAAATACAGCATCCTCTCATGAATGAAGGCTCTGACAGGGAAACGCAGCATCCCATCGTCGCCGCGAGACTCAGCGCACAATGATGTTGCAGAGTCGTCAACTTCTCGGTAACGATTCTCACTCTTTCTGTAATAGCAGGTGTGGCTTTTGTCTGCTATGACACCTCAGATTGCTTAAAAGAACCATGCAGTTTCCCTACAATGGAAAATGTGGGATTACAAGGTCAGAGGGCTTTCATTTTGGAGCTGAGCACAGGTATCGCCCGAAGCACACATTTCCAGCTGCTTTCAGGATGATATAGACCCCTTAAAGTGAGCTCATTGTGTCTTCTCTTACTCCCACATTACACCATCCACACACACACGCTCACACAGCCACAGCAGATTAGGAGGATGGGAGGATGGTTATGCTCAAGAATGACAAGCTTATCACTGAGTCTTCAGCTTGCAGGGTCAACGGGCCCCAGTGCCAGGGAAAGCCTCATTCTTTTCCACCTACCTATGCATGTCATCCCGCTGTGAAACCATATCAAATACATGGTGCAGCGACAATGTGTTATCGTGCTAGGTGAATTTTAAAATGTACATTTCTCATTTGTATTTGGAACACAATTTTATGATGTGGCACTCTATTAAAGAAGGAATTTGATCTGAAACTGATCTGACATCAGTGTAAGTGTGCCTTTCTTGCTGCAAGCTCAATAATTGCACAAATAATAATCTGACAACAAAGCTTTTAGGGCAATCCATCACTTTTAAATTTCATGATAACAAGGCTGTCATATCATGCATAAATGACACAGCGCTCAAGTAATGGGTAATGGAAAAAGTATAAACTAATGGGTAATGGATCAGCAATAATTCAAAATGTCTAAAAATACTTCCACTTTTTACAATACATTTTCACCACTCTGCTGTTTGAGTGGAATAAAAGCCCGAGAGGTAAATATTTTATGATTTTGAAGCTGGCCGGTGAACTGCAGTATCTAGTAGAAGACACATACAAATCTTTAAAACCATTTTTGGTCAGATTCCAAGGCACTGCACAAGTTTGAAATGCTACTGAAACACATTGTAAGGGAATGATCAATCTTACGCAGGCAGATGCAACTTAATAAAGAAAATATAAAAGGGCATTTCAAATATTTAATTTTAGGACTCCCTAAATTCATGAGCATCAATTCCAATTCTTGTCGCGGCACTAAAGGCCCCCATTTAGACTACATTAAAAATACATTTTCCTCTATGCTCCAACTGCCAAGGTTATGCAAATGCATGCACTACAGGAGCAGTAGTTGGCCAGCACAGACAACCTCCTTATCTATTAAAACCCAAGGAGGTCGATTGTTTGGTTGACCTAATGTCTCATTCGGATGCGCATAATAGCATCTGAATGCAATCTAACCTCAACAGGGACCCTTCACTAAAGGATGGCCTCTAGTCAAAGAGGCAGACATTTAGCTGCAAATAAAAGACACAGAGATTGCTTTAATAAAAGTTCATTCGCACAATTCATGATTACGCCTCTCTCTCGCATCCGAACCCCTCATACCTTGAACAGAGGATGCACTGGCTGTATGGTGGACAATACAACTGTTATCAGTGTATAACGTTAGCTCCAAGGAATATAAATCTCTCTCACACTCACTCTGTCTTTTCATGTCTGTCTCTTTCTCTTTCTGCTCGTGCATCCCACGCCGTGCCTGCTATTCCATCTCCTTGCACTCGGGCAGTAATGAGTGTCTGGTATTCTGCACTTCAGCATTGAAGCCCTATTCATGCTCAATCTCCTTTACAATGCACTAAAAGGATTACCCAATTAGCTGCTATTGGATGTCATTGTGTATGTATGTGTGTGCTCGGTCAGTAGATAGATGTGTTAGCAGTGAAAGTGAAAGATAGATGACTGTCTCTAGCCCACACTTCATTCCTGGTTGATGTTCTGCTGGAGGCCACATTACTCATCCCCACAACTCACAGCCTCGTGAGTAAGATCCACGAAGGAGACGGTGTGTGTGTGTGTGTGTGCGCGCTTGTGTGTTACTAAGTCCTTGACAGGCTGCACAGAATGACTGAGAAAGAGAGAATTACTTTTCAATAATTCTACCTACCAACCCATCATTCTCTGGAAATATACTCACTCCTGTCATATGCGAGCTGTTTCTTCTTCTGCTCGCCGTAATTTGTGAGTTTAATTTCCACTGTCATGCCAGGGATAATAGGAAGTGCCTGCTTCATTACCTGTGAATCATTACTTACTTTGTGTGAACCACAGATCGATTCCAGTTATCTAATGTGTTACATCACACTGAGAGGAATATGCTCCCTATTTTGCATTTATGGGACGGAGCACTATAAAGGATGATATAAACTAATGTCTCCTCCAGAATTAGGGGTGTGATGCACATTGTAATTCTATCCTTTTTACATTAATACGCTGTCCTGAAATGCTGTAGAAATGATGATGTCAGTTTCAGTGCGTCTTAAATATAACAGACAGGAGGCATTTGCAAAGATAGATAGCTAGATAGATAGCTTTATTGTCCCATAAGGAAACTTGTTTCCACAGTCTGTCACAGAAAAACACAAAACAGTACATATAAGCAGATAACTGTGATTTCACTTCTATTATTGCAACCAAACCTTGACATTAAAAAAAGTCAAAAGTAGTGAGTGAAATACCAACCTGCAAATACATGAGGGGCCATTTTACACCCTATACCTACCCTATAAAACTGTATAAGTTTTGGTTATTGGTTCTTAGTGAAGTCTTAACAAAACCTCAGTGATTTCGCACAGATTAGCTGGGGCTTTGAGACTTTCACTGTTTGATAGAAATCCTGACCTTTGCCAACATGGAAGGTTTAAAGAAAAAATGAAGCATTGCATTATTGGAAGTATTTTGGCAATTTCCCTGCACTAAAATTCAGAATATATGATCTTCTTACCATTTTTACCACTTTATGTTTAGATTCAAGTTTAAGTTACATGTTTTTACCTGGGAGATTCAAAAACGCATTTAGTTGAACCTCATAGATAAACCATAGTGGAAAATATACAGAACTGAAGCAGGCCTGCGCCTCTTAAATAAAGAGTTAAACAAAAAAGTGCTTAAGACTGCACACATCAACAAAGAACAATAAGCTGCCCAAGTCTGACCTAAAAAAACAGAGAGTGAACTAGATAGATTACACATGCATCTGTTTGAAATTACCATGTAGACAGTGAGAATTAAAATGATGCCATCTGGCACAGTGGCAGTGAGGGGGTACAGTGAGAATAGAGGAGAGTTTCATGGTCATTGTGAGACAGGTATAAATCCTGGACCTTTATAACACACTGCTGCCTTCCTCTAGCTAAGCTAATGGATTGGCTATGCTCTGTGAGTGTGTGTGTGTGTGTGTGTGTGTGTGTGTGTGTGTGTGTGTGTGTTTTAGGGTGGATTGGGGTGGGGGCATTGTCAGCTGGTCTTGCGCGGCACAGGGCTTTGTGTCAGGCAGGTCAGCTGGGACCCCCGCCACACACTCACACCTCCTCCGACAACCACACACACACACACACACACACACACACACTCTCAATAAGTGGGTGCACAACACTCTTTTGTGCAGACACTGAAAAACATGCAGCCAATCAGATATAAGATTACACATATGCATGCACCCACACACACTCGCCCCCACCGTCCCGCCTCACCAAAGGTCTTAAATCACGCTGTCCACCTGAAAGCTGTGAGGTCAGATCATTTGTACTGCTTATTAAAATTTGCAATGATGGAGCAATAAATAGCTTTTGAGCAATAAAAATCCCTTCTTTATTTGCATCAAATAGAAGTAGAATTGACCACTTCCAAGCAGAAAGTGATGGTAGTGACATGTCAGGAGCATTGTTCTGACAAACAGGCTTCAGGGTCAGATTAGAGCTAATCGAGGAACAATGGGCGTCAGCTCAAAGGATGAGTGAACAGTGCAGCTAAAAAAGATTATTCCAGATCTGCAGGGATGCCGTATATTTTATATGTGGGTCGAAAGACTAAAAACACTTCATGGTAAGACCTTTCAGACAGCATGATGTAATATTATGCAAACTTCACTGCATTTCTTTCTGTTGAGTTATGCTGCTATCTTACAGTTTATTTGTTGACAGACTGATTGTTTATTGATTTTTTGCGATGCTCTCATTGAACCATTTGTGCTCCGTCTCTCGATGCATGGAATGGACCTCTCTTTTTTTCACATTAAGAGAAATTATACGTTCACTTGAGACAAAAATGGCGTCTAAGATTTACAGTTGTTTTGTCAGCAGCTGAACAAATGAACTGTTCATTTGGAACACAGCGACCTGTAACTTTTCCTGTCGTGGTGTGTGATTGTATTTCATCCACAAGGTGTGTGCGTCCTCTGTGGGATGCTGAACGCTCTACCACCTTCGAGAGACTTGCAATGACACTGTGAAAGTGTGTATAATTTGTGTGAACATGCAAAGGTGCGAGAGAGAGAGAGAGACAGAGAGTGTGTATCTGTGGGTGTAGGTTTGAACAAACACCATAAGGACAGAATTGTGGTAAATCGCTCTAAAACTGAGGCTCTCCAGTCCTCTTATTGTGAGCACTAGTCATTTATTTAACACTCAAATATGGTCCTGGGCTGTTTGGGGAGAATACATCAACTGGCACACGAGAGTCCACACAAAGAAGGCACACTTCAACAGACAAAGAGCAAAAAGATAGAGGGTGAGCGCCTTTTTTTTAATCCTTCAGATGAAGTGTTGTTTGTTCAGGGTGGGTGCAGGGCACCAAGTGGGACGGACGGATGGAGGGAGGGAGTGATAAAGGAAGGGAGAGTGGGAAGGATGAATGGTTATTACACAGTTAGTCGATGCACAAATGTGGGGTGTCTGAGGGTGATTGTGCGGAGAGGAGGGGGGTGCATGGGGGGGTTGTAAAAGATCTTTTGTGAAGGCCGGGAGTTAATCACTTGAGCGGCACACGCCAGTTCTATGGGAGCACATGTTGTACACCGGCCCCCCTGAGAGGAGAGGGAGGTCCCAAAACACACACATTTACATGTCAGTTATGATGCAAAGCTGGGTACAGGCCAGCTAGAAAAGCAGGAAGACCCACCCCCTCCACACAGCAGTTAGACCCTCCTGGCTCCAGTGATAGTTTTTGCATTTGCTCCTTTTTCATTCATACACGCAGACATACACACGTCTGCCTGTTTATTTTCTTCAGGACTGGATAGATGACTCTGCAGGGGCCTTGCTAGAGATGGATGCTTAGTTTGACCTGGCAGTAAGTAAAATCTATTGTTTCATAACATTAGTCCCACGTCAGTGGTGGATGCTATATTTAAGAGTGGTAGTGAAGGCTGGAGTTTAGATTTAGCAGCAGACATCCAGGCATTTACACAGAGGCAGACAGGGCCATGTCAGAGACTGTTTACTGCAGGGACGCGGGGGACCGCTCTGCTTTGTACATGTGCGGGTACAAATTCAACAACATATGCCATTACACAACATTTTCACTGACTGTTTACTTTGTAGAATACACTTTGAATTTCAATGCAGGGGGGAAAACAGAGACTCAAAACTGTGCTGTAGGCTTTTTTCGTAGATGATCTTTTTCTGTATTCACCTAGAATAGACTTTTCTTCTTCCGTCTCTAAGCAGCGCTCTATCATCACTTGCTGTCTCTGATGCCAGTATTATTCTCCTCATGATGAAACATCTATTTTGTAGATGTCTCATCTCACTTATTGGTTTTTCGGGGTGATAAAATGTGACAGCCCTGATCAGCACTACCCCCCCATCATTCAGCATTTTTCTCTTCACGCATGCTCATCACACAGCTCAGGCAAGGGACAATGACAGCTTTGTGCTTCCTTGCAGACACAACAGTGCAGCCGAGCCAAATGCAATGTGCGCAAATGTGTGACATATAACAGGCAGTTAGTCCTATGCTTTGCTCCTGGGCCCATTATAAAGTGCTTAAAGGCTGAGGACCAGGTGGTTTGGGAGAGCCACAGTGATCAGCCAGCATGGAGGCCTTTGCCACTAGAAGTCACAACTGAGGCGACTTCTCCCCTGTGGGTTAGAGATCACGGCGGCAACATATGGGGTCTTTTTTTTTCTTTCAAAGGAGGAGGAGCATCTCTTGTAACCCTATGAATAAATGTCCGTGTGGACTATGACTGTGAATGGAAATGACATAAATCCATCCATGCTCTCTGTGCTAAATCTTTGTCATAATTGCTATCAGTCATGATGGTAAAACCTAATATTTGTGCGAGGTTTGTCTGTATATGATCGAGTAACACAGCAAGATGGGAAGCGATTGTAAAGTGTTATTCAGATGGTAGCAGCCAAGTGTTGAGTGGGCAGTAAGTAGCCTAATTGTCAGTTTGTTTAGAGGAAGGGCGCCCAAAGGGTTATTTGTCAAATTCAACGGCTGAGCCATAAATCTAGACACACAAAGCCAGGCAGAGCGCCAAGACGGAGGTTTTTTCCAGTTTGTTTGTTTAGCAAATGTGAACCACCTGCTTCAACAGTGCATGCCTAGACTGAACGGGAAACAATAAAATTCAAACACTTATAAGCATCACAGTAAAATATGACATGTCCTCATGAAAAAAATGCTTTTATGGCTCTGATACAGTGTATTCTCTGCGTTAAATATTTATCTTCCCTTTCATGTTTTGCAGATGAAGCCGTCGACAGAACTCCTCTGGGGTCATGAGACTTTTCTTCTTCTCACTTCTATGTAACGCGATCGTTTGGACCTCAACCCTGTCCTGCCCTCACCTATGTGTGCCAGACCATGGGTAGCGTCAGCAGCCTCATTAATGGCAACAGCCTCAACAGCAAACACTGCAAAGCATCTGAGCATAGGTTAAAAGATAGAACAAGCCACCATAGGAAGATTGGAGGTTGCAGCCTTGATGGGTTACTGAAGTGCGGCTTCACTCAGGGGTCCTCATCCTCCACTCATCCCTCTAAAGGCCTTTCCCACTCCCGCTCAGGAAGAAGTGAAGATTTTTTTTACATCAAGGTGAGATTCTGTTTCCCTACAACATGTTCAGTAATATTACTTTAAATGAATGTATGGCATATCGCTCTGCTCTTGGGTAAAATATTTATCCTATTTCCCACAAGGTGAGCCATAAACCAAGGGCAGCATACCACAGAGAAAGATCAATGGAGGACTGGGTGAACAGAGATGAGGAATCAGATGGCCAGCTGCAACCTAAACTGCTATTTAAGTCAGGGAAAATGACGGAAAGGGTGAGACCGGTATTTCTTCTCTCATGCTAACTCATGCAAGATAAAATATAGATAGATATAGATAAACTAGATAAATAGATAAAATAGACATTAAAAGAATGAAAGAAAGCTTTGACATTTTATTAAAGTACATAATTGCTTTCTTGCTGAGGTTTAGATAATGAGATTGATGGCAAACGGACATCTGATGCTAAACATGCAGCTGATGCTAGCGTGGTTAGCTTCGCTTACCATAAAGATCAGATATCACTATGCCTGACTCTGTCCAAAGGCACCACAATTCACGTTTAAATCTGACAGATTAAGATGGTCTGCTCTGTTCGTGGAGAAAAAAGCTTTAAAACAGTATTTAATAATTTTAAGGGATAAATGGAGAATGTGTTGGGACGCAATCAACAAAAAGGGAATTAAAGATCTCTGCAAAGAACACAAAACACAACATTTTTCCAGACATTTTGGCTTGCCATATTCAGGAAATTACATTAGTACTCATAATGGGTTAATTCCATTAAGTGCCCCAGTAAACCATGACAGTGCACCAGTCTGTATAAAAGCAGAACCTCCTCAAAGTGGAATGCAGCCATCATTAACTCGCCTGGGTTCCCCCTACTGTGACAAGTCAAATGTCGGCCACGGGAAAAGATCTGTTGTTGTTTTTATAATGCACTCATTATGAAAATTCATGGATGCTGACGTGAGCAGATTTTGTTACTAGGCAAGCATTTTCTTCCTGTTTACAGCAAACCAAGTGTTTGAGGGAGTATTATATCCTCTCTGAGCTTTTTCTAAAGGGATTAAATGTACTGGGAGTGATTGTTAAATCTGAGGCCTAAGGTAGGAGGAGTACATTTTAGAAAAGCCAACACAGCTATTTTTCAGCATAGACCCCTCTAACTTTTACACTTGGTCAAGCAATCATGGATCCCTTCTGCAAAGAATTCGCCTCAGATATCCCGAAATTCATTCATATCCGAAGAAGAAATAACATCATCCATCCATGTCAAAATGGCAACCACTAGCATCTTACTTTTTGAGTTACACTGAAATTTCCCATTTTAGTTATTGATAAAGTCTATCTGCATATTATATAGATCTTACACCTCTTTACCTAGCTGTAAGAAGGGGTCCTCTTGCCTTGCCTGGCTGTACATTCACTCAGACAGACTCTTTCAAATACGTGGAACACAAATACCACAAAAGTTATTCATTTCAAACTATCTGCATGATCACTCAAAGAGTTGAGCTGCACCAAACTGTATAAATCATCTCCTTCTACCTTAAGCCATGAACTCATCAATCACTCCATTTCCCCCAGCATTTCCTTTAAGAGCATAACATTTAGATATAACTGAACTTAAGGTGTTATGTCCCTTTCCACATCCTCATAGAAAACAGCTTCAATGTGCTTTGAACTGGAACAGTTGCTATGGTTATTCTCACAACCATTAAGAAGTCATTCGGCGTAACTGCAAAAGACTTTGAAATGCTCCAACCGAAGTGGAGGATAAAACATGCACAGCAGGTAGTTTAATAGGTAGCAGCTATTCCTCATAACCTCTGTTGAACCCTCCCAGCTTATTAATCACCCCCTCCCAGATTAATGACCTAAGAATGCCTTGATCTTCTCAGAGAAGTCATTTCTATGCCAAGAATACGTAGGCAGACCGCATCTTCTTCAATGGGCCTTTATTCCTCAGGGACAGAGAGGGGGCAGCTGCGAAAGAGACAGAGCACAGAATAAGGAAGAAAACTGAAAAAGAGAGATCGGGGCCAAAGAGAGTTTGAGGGATAGAAAGAAGAAGAAAAAAAAACGAGGAGAGGCATCCTAGCCATGAAGTCAGTGAGAAGGAATGCTGAGCTCACAAGCTTTACCTCTTACACTTCAGCAATAGCTCATATTATTAATATCACAGAGAAGGGCTATTCATCTTCCCTCAGACAGCACATGGAGGAGAGATGTGGGATGCTGAGGGAAGAAGGGGAGGTATGGCACTACGTGTGACATTCTTGGACAGCACAGATGGGGCATGTGGAGTATAAGTTCATCTTTAAAATGAGTTCCTTCCTTTATGACAGTCCAGTGAATTTTACTTGCAACTACTGCTGTGTGGCTTTTAATACTGGCAGTTTGTAGTGAAGCAATTCTGCACGCTTCACTGCTTTTATTTCTAATATGAAGAGACACAAGTGGAAAAATCTATCCCTTTGATTTGTACCAACTTGCAGCATGTGACAATATTTATCTCTGGGAAAGCCAGTCATTATGATTTTTAAGCTTCAGAATGTTACACTTCCTCAGCCCTTTCTTCCCTCTGTAGTAGTACGAGCGGACTTGCCTTTCGCTGTGCTGTCAACTAAGAGGAGCCACTGAATATAAAAACAAAAATCGGGAAAAGCACCCCTGACTGTGTGTCATTTCACTCTTTTAGACCTCTGCTGAGAAGTCACTGGTCCGCTCCACTGCATTCAAGCCTGTGAATCCCATGAGGGTTTCCTCCACAGAGACAGGCCACAACAGCCTGGATCGCATCCTCTATCCTCTGAAGAAAACCAGCAGTCCAAATATAAGGCACAAGCAAGACACAACAGGTTTGTGTCTATATTCTCCTGGTTAAACTGTTGCCAAAGAATGAGATTTTTCAGGTTGGATGATAAATTGCTCAAAAGCACAATGCCATTTCTTTTTTCTTTCAGGGACTCTTTCTGACTCTGGACGTAACTCTATGTCAAGCATACCCACCCACAGCACCAGTGGCAGCCTAAGTGCTTCCATGGGCCCTGTCAGTCACAGTGATGGCAGCTCAGCTCTCGCAAATAGCCTCGGCAAGAAAGAACAACCCAATGTACCTCCATGGGTCAACAGGAACAGCGCCAACCTTGACTGTGGCTATACAGCTGGTTTAAACAGCAGCGGATTGGCATCTAAGGCTAATGGGAATGCTGGCTCTCCGTCTCTCTCTCTCTCTGCACATGAGCCAAGCCCCCTCTCTGAAACTACAGGCGGGATTCGGTCCCCCATTACTACAGATGAGTCACTGATTGAACGCTTGGAACAAAGGCTGCTGGAGAGAGAGTCTGAACTGCAGGAGCTACAGGTATCAAAAAGTCATGTAACAAAAAAAAAAGAAGAGGAAACCAAGATGACTGCTTCTCATCAATAGTTTGACTGTGCATCTCTGATCATTCTTCACTTCGCAACAGGTGAGTTTTGAGGAGAAGGAGGAAGACACCTGTCAGCTATTTGAGGAGAGACAAAGGTACTGTGCTGAAGAGATGGAAGGGTTGAAGCAGCGGTGCTCCACAAAGCTACGGCAAGTGTCCCAAATGGCAGCAAAAACACATCAAGCACTTCAGCTGCAGGTCAGCCAGCTCCAGGTCAGCCCTCTCTTTATTCACTACTATTACATTATGGGTTCATTGCCCTCTCCATTTACAATATCCATATTAGATGCAATATTTTACCTTCATTTTAGTTGCTAAGGCACTAGCAGATGCATATCTTATTCACCTGCATGAATAAGTGAAATGAGAAATAAACTACTGCGCAGGCTGAGAAAGAAAGACTTCAGGAGGATGTTTCCAGGCTGACCCGGGAGAAGGATCTTTTCGAGCTCAGACTGAGGTCTTATGAGACAGAGAGCACACAGCTCGCGCCGACACTCGAGGAAACTCAGTGGGAGGTGAGTCATGAGTCACAAATGTGATATAAATTGGATATGAAACCGTGTAGCATACAAAACCATGCGGTTCAATCTTGTAGTGACTGTGCTGAGGTGCGATAAAATCAGTTCTTCCTTCGCCAGTGGAGGAATCCATCATTTTGCATCATGTTTAATTAGAAGGAAATGTGTCACAAGAGTCACTTTAGATTTTGTTAAGTAGTTTATGCTGTTGCCCTCTTACATCAGCAGCGTATCACTATAGCTCAACTACAAACATTTGCTCAGGTAAAATTGTGAGATGGGCTAATTGGTTTCTTATATAAACACTTAACAGTTTTTAATGACATCTAAATAAGATTTAATTAAATGATTATGTGGAATCATATATTCATTATTTTATGAACTATACTGTTTTGATTTGTTTTGATCAGAGTATTAACAGCTCATAAACCAGAACATTAAAATTATGAATACTGGACTCACAATGCTGCTCTGTGTCTGTTAGATGTAAATAGCCAACTGTCACTTTGGACTTTAAATTTGTATGGTGGTAATATGCCAATGTTGAGTTTACAGGTGGTTGCACTGCCATCACATGGCCCAAAAAGGGAAATCTATTCTCAACTTATTTTATGTTACAAAATCATCAGCCTGCTGTTGGCATGAGGTGAAAATGTTGACCTCTCATATTAATGTCACATGACCCTGTCTTGTCCTGCAGTGTATTTTACTAATATTCAAATTACACTACCTTTATTTGCCAGTTACGAACTATTACTTATTATTATTATTATTATTATTATTATTATTATTATTATTTATACTGATTACACAACCAAATGTGCAGTTCACTGGAATTTTCAGGATGTTGTTTCAAATGGAAATACACAAAATACAGGATTGCAAAAATGTATATGAGACAGAATACATTTTTTCGTCGAAATGAAAATATAGCTAGAACGGTGTCATGTTTATTTTTCCTTTCACTGCTCACTTCAGTACGTATACCTGACAGTAAGTCAAGGTTTCATCTGCATAATTGTCTCTGTCCAAATGAAGGTGTGCCAGAAGACTGGAGAAATCTCTTTGTTGAAGCAGCAACTTAGGGACTGCCAAGCAGATGTCAGCCACAAGCTAAACGAGATTGTAAGCCTCAGGGTGTCGCTGAAGGAAAATACAGCAAAGATGGAGATGCTTGAGAAACAGAACAGAGACCATGAGGACAAACTTCACTCTTGCACTATAGAAGTTGAGGTTAGTCCCTTTCTACCGATTCACTCCGTATTAGAGATTAAATAGAGATGTGTATGAAATGCTCACATGGTGCCTATACACTACTAGTAGTTAGGAAGGATGTCTGCTATTATGTTCTACATCTAGCTGCAACCTGTGGTGCAGAGTGTTTTTAATTTCCATGTTTTACTGGGACTAATCACAGTCTTAAACGTGAGTTTTGACTTTGACACATAATTAGGGTCTGTCATTTTGCTCAAAATAATTTCCTTAATTGCTGCCTTTGTCTGAATATTTTCCATTTTTAATTCAGGTGTGCCAAAACGAACTCCAGCGCAAAAAGAATGAGGCGGATTTGCTGAGAGAGAAAGTGGGCAAATTGGAGAAAGACATTCAGGGAATGAAGCAAGATCTGGCGATGGCCAAAGAGCAGAGGCTGCAGCACAGTTTTCAACTCGGGGCTCAGACTCAGGCCATAGAAGGACTAATCCAGGGTTCAGACTCCACCAACCAAGGCCAGGGGGAGGGGAACCAGGAACACAGCTCTACGGAGTCCCTCCAAAGACAAGTGGAGAGACTGAAGGAGCAGCTCAGGGAAGAGAAGACCACTCAAGAGAAGCTGGCCAGCAACTTTGAGCAGGAGAGGCGGACATGGAACAAGGAGAAAGACCGGGTCATCAAGTACCAGAAGCAGCTCCAGATCAACTACCTGCAGATGCACAAGAAGAACCAGGACCTGGAGAGAATCCTAAAAGAGCTGACAGCTGAACTGGAAAGCCGAACAGAGCTAGGCATGGACATCCCCTACTGCTCAGGGCTACAGACGTATGACGATGTTATTGCCACCGAGATTTGAAGGGTGCACTCACTGGCATGCTTTCAGAAAAATGACTGTTGTTTCACCGGATAATTATCTGTCTACATGCAGTATCACGACAAGTGGAGCTCATTCACTGTTAATTAGTGTTTTACACAGGCTTAAATAGAATGTGTATAATGATTTAGTTTTGTGTCCAGGCCACAAAAACAAACAATAATTTTAAAATTTATTTGGTGGTGACACTGTTACTAGTTTGAAAGTAATGTTATTTAATGTACAAATGAGATTTTTTTTTTTTTTTTAGCATTTCACCTTTTTTTTGGTTTAAAAGCTATTTATTAGTTGATAACTGACACAGGCTAGACAACAGCTGATTTATTCATTTGTGATTAATCACCAACGTTAACACATGATAAGCATGATAGTTGCTTAACATCTGTCTCTTCCAGCATGGCAAAATGACAGTGATATATCATCTATTGTGACTGCAGGTTCCTAAACCCTACTATACTTGGCCTTGTGTGTCCCATGTCACTGTATGCCCCCACGCTGTCTATCCTTAATGGGTATGAGCATGGAAAGTAAATCATCTCATTAGTCATTTCAAAGTAGTACACACATCTCATGTTGTGGATACTTTCTATAGCCACACCTATGTAAAACTATATTTAATTTTAATATTTAATTAACATATGTGAATCAATGCAGTTGCTGTATTTTATTAAATTGCCACTATATTTTTGTCACTCTCCAGACCTTGTAGAACTTTGTTACCGAGACCTTTTCAGTGATTAGTAGGTTGATATTTCAATGCTTTAGCAATAAAAGAGTAAATTCAGATGCCACATGAAGTCATAGTATCACTAAATGCTTATTTGTCCAAACCAGTGCAGATGACAGAGTGCAGTTAACACTGGAGAACAACTGTTACAGGAAGCAAGGGCAAATGCCAGGACTTCATGTTCTGAGAGTGTTATTCTAAGCATAATATTCTAAGGAGAAAAACAAAGGGGAAAATGGTGATCATCCAGTAATGTGTTTCTCTCTCTCCCTGCATGTGTGAGCTGGCACTGTTCCATTTGGAGGCAAACAATCCCTCCTAGCAGCAGCTCTGGCCATTTGGCTCTACTATTTTTGTTCTATTCCACTTCCCACAAGGGCAAAGTAGTGTGCAGAGCAAAAGTTTAACTACTCCACCCACTCAATACTCAGGGGCTCACATACTCAGTCAGACAGAAATGTACGTATGCACACACACTGGTCAAGAATGTGTGGCAATCTGTGTGTACGAGGCTGCTTGAGATTGCTCAGCTACCCCCAATTACATTGCATTACCACAGCAGGTCAGGAGAGATTTGGAGGCAGACAGACTAAGTGGAATAGGGTGAGGTGCAGTAACCAGTGGCACTCAAATTCAAGTGACCGATAAGTGCTTTGCATCCCTAACGCCGGGCCCTAACACATAAAAAGTGGTCAGAAAGGGAAGGTGCAAAACTCTTAAAAATTCAACATAAAATAAAGATCACATGTAGAGCAGCTTGCACACCTTGGTCGAAAAACCTCGGCGTAACAGCCTGTGCGCCGAGATAGAATTGGAAATGAGCAGCAACAAACAAGCAAGGGTACAAAGGCGTAGGTGATTTGAAAAGCAACAAATGTTTGTCATTCGTGCATCGTTGAACAACACATGCTCATTTGCTGTGCTGCATTCTGAAATTCGGTTTATCTAAAAATGTTGAGTGTTTTTCTTTCCACAGAGGCTCTGTCTGTCTCAAATAAACAGGCTGAGCAATTTTATTTGTGTTCAAACGTTAAAAAACGTACCATTGGACTAATTTACATTATTCTTGCTTTTAATAATTAGTAAATGTTTCCTAAGGCACTTCTTGTTGCAAGGTTTTGGGTGAGTACTTTGACTAAGTACAACAAATCACAATAGGTGAACAGCAGTATTACATTTAGAAGAAAATGTGTTTGTCAAACAACTGTACTTTTTATCACACATAAGTTGACAAGCAAATGCTGGGCTCATAAATAAATTAGAATGCCGTTATGACAAACTGTCTTCAACTGCGCTCTTTGTCAGGCCCTCATTTTCATTCCGCCTTCCTCTTGGACTTAAATAATGAGAGGATTGTTTTCCTCTTCCATCTAATCATCTTAATTTTGATAGCATTTCCTTCTTCATACAACAGCTCTTTGCATTTCAGCTCCCATCACAACTGAGCCGATGGGACCAAATCAGAACTGAAATCAAATTAAGGGCCATTGTCAGCGTGCGCGGTTCTGTCGCTGCCATGAAAGGAGGGCCACACCGAAGAGATAAAGGGAAATTCAAATACGCTGGTTTGGCATGAAAGACAATAAGAGAGCTGCGTGGGCGAAGGATTTCTTTCTTAAATTATTCATGTGAGAAACCGCACCTATATGGACACAATTGGAAATAATCAACACATATGCTTGATGCAACGTCTTCTTGTGATTCACGCAATAAATATAAAGCCACTTTTAATGAGCTTGAAAAATAGTTTTTCAAATAGTGTTTGAACTCATAACAAGTATAACATTTTAGCTGCCTGTGTTTATATGTATATTTATTTATTTTTTTACCTAAATATGGCGCGTAGGGATTAATGGCTTTTGTGAGGAGAATGATAAGCATATCTTTTTATGGCCTCAGCTGAATATACAGAGTTTTGGCCTAGCAGATGTCTCAGTGTGATTGGACAGCAGTTAGGCAGCCGTCAGAAGACACTGCATGATAATTTTGCCCTGCCCTGCAGTGACATGATAATAATGCACTCATATCCTGCTGTGATCCAACTGATCGGCTGACAGTCAAGCACAAAAGGGCCTGAATTCATTAGTAACGGGGAGCTGCTTTTGCAGACCCATTCTACATACAGAAAGCAATCTCTGGTTACACATTCATAAATTTGAACTACTATGTGGGAAAAATTTGTACTTCTATGAAACAAAAGTTTGCACTTAATTTCATGGCCCAACCCTCACCTCTAACATTATGATAAATATTCCATACTAGTAAATAATGGATGAGTCAATAACACTATATCAGTTTCTACATAGCCCTCATTACTCATTACACACTCACATACTCAAATGTGCTATATCCCAGCCATACCCCTAAGCAATTAGTTGCTCTAAAATATCAGGGGGCTAGTTATTCAGGCATGTATTTCATAGTTTTATTGGTTTATTCAGAGCCCTGCATGCAGACCAAGCTATAGCAAACACAGCCTCTGCAAATCCCCAAGCTCCTCTGCAGTCAGCAAAGTAATTGGGGAGGGAGTCCCAAAGGGTCCTCACATACTCGCATACTGCTGAAGCCTTTGCTACCGACAAGTTGAAATGGCAATAGAGGTAGATAGGAGTCAGTGTTTGTGTGTATGTGTGTGCGTATGAACGATGTAAGCAGGAGGTAGCTTGAGTACTTAGTGTGAAAAGGCCTGCAGTTTTCAGACATTCGCCGGTTGGCAGGGAAACCATCTGGTTCCCCAACCCCCCAGGAACAATGCTCACGGTTACACATGTCTGTGGGGATGTCAAGCTCTGCCCATAAGGATGGGTGGTTGGTGGTAGGGCTGTACAGATTCCAATTTAAGCCTCTGCTGCTCAAAATTAGTTAATTAACTCTATCTCTCACACAGAGAGAAACTTCCTTTGTAAGTAATTCTTCCATTCATCACAATCCGACTCCTTTATTCTGAAGCTTTGCCAACTATCAGCTTGTGAAATTAGCAGGAACAGTTCAATATGGGGTAAAAAAAAAAGTTCCTTAAGTGAATCCATAACACTAAATAAGCAATAACAGTGATAATGGGATGAAGCAAATCTTGGAATTAGAGGCATAGTTTAAAATACACCACAGCTTTTAACCATATGCTTTGTCTGCACCTGCAACTTGGCTGATAAACTTGAGAATACAATATTAATTTTGTTTAGACATTATTATTATTTTTTTTTTTAAATCAATGTACCTAACTTATACAACAAAGACTGCTAGTTACTCTTACACAGTGTCAAACAAAGACTGCATCCCTTATCAAAACAGCATAATGAGATTTATTCATATTTTAAATGAGATAATGACTCAATGGCGTGAATATACACACATACAAGACGGGTATCTCATATAGTGAGATCAATGCCATTACTTGCATCTCACTGAGAACAATTCAAAAAGTTTCCTCTCACTCACCGCTTTGCTGCACCTGTGCACCAGTGTCACATGTGTCAAATCCAGCAGAAACATCAGTGTCGACCCAATAAAAAAAGTTCTCCTTCAGAGCCTGTCAGCCACTCATAGTCACTGTCCTCAAAGTTTTCCCTGCCGGATCAGGCTAGCCAGCTCTGGGTTTGGCTGCATTTCCTCACAATATCCAGCTTTTCCTGGGAAGTCTGCCATGAACCTGGCTTTCTAAGAAGATCTCCAACCAAATCAATAGTGTCTCCTATTAAATATAACTAGTAAATATGTACAAAAAATATTTACATATTGCATCAGGTTTAAGTAGCGCACCAGAAATTGAAAAAATAAATAAATAATGGTAAGGAGGCTGAATATACATACGTAGTAGCGTTATGAGTAACATTATACGTATGCATTATGCTCTTGTATGTCCAAGAAAAGAAGCTAAGCAGCAGTGCTAAGGAACTGTGTCATACAGAGTTTGAGAGAGGTTGTTCCAGATGTTTGACAGTTTGGCCAACATCTCCCTCTCCCCCAGCTGCTCCACTGAGTCCAGAGGACAACCCAGGATGGAGTTGGCGCTCTTGATCAGTTTCGGAACAAAAAACATGAACAAACTTTTTTTTGTCTCCACACACCAGTGTCATAAAAATTCCTGATTAGTGTCCTACACACCCCAAAGGACCTAAGTCCCAACAGCAGGTGGAGGCAACTTTGAGGCCGTTCTTGTATAGAACATTAGTGTTCTCCCACCAGTGCAGTTTATTGTTCAGGTGAACACCCAGATATTTGTATCCATCCACAATGTCGACGTCCAATCCCTGGATGTTCACCAGTGCGGTTTGTGTTCCTGTCCTTCGGAAGTCAATCACCATGTCCTTTGCCTCGGTGGCAGTAATGTGGTCTGTACGTGAGGGAGTCGATGGTCCATGCAGTTAGCTGGCTGTTTACCCCTGCCCCCTCTAGCTTCCAATTGAGCAGCAAGGGTTGTATTGTGTTAAAAGCACTGGAAAAGTCAAAAAAAACGTGACTCTCACAGTGCCTCTAGGCTCCTCAAGGTGCAAGAGGGATCTGTGCAGAAGGTAGATCACAGCGTCATCCATCCCAGTGCTCGGTTTATAAGCAAACTACAGGGGATCCATCTCTGGGCTCACCAGGGGCCGGAGGTTGTTCAGAATCGGCTGCACGGTCTTGGTGGGCAGTGTTCTCCCGCAGAAGTTAATGTAGTCAGTAATGCAGTGGGTCAGACTGTCTGTGTCCCCCTCATCAAAGGAACAGTGCCATAACAATGTAATTCAAGTTTCAGCCGCCTGCTGTTTTAATTTTGAAGGCCCAGGCAGATTTATTTTACTCCAGCAACACGTGATAGCTCAAATATCATCAAACAGCTCTAATGCAAAGTTACACTGCCAGAAACAGCACAGCTGAGAGACAGAAAAACCATAAATAGAAAAGAATAGGCTATTGGGAACAATTTAATAATATTAATGGGAAAATATTAAAATGGAAGTCAGTGATTTTGATAAAGTTGAGGCCAACAGAGAAGGCTTTGCTGGCCTTGATGGCCCACCACTGGAGAAACTAAATTAAGAGGCTAAAAGGAGAAGCTAAAGGACTGTGCAAATCAAATGGCTAGTAAATTGAAAGGCAGTGTGAAAAGTTTGTTGAATTAAAAATGTATTTTCAAAAACAACAAATACCAGTTAATAAGTGAATCACTATTTATGGATGGATCTATCATTCATTCGTAAATATTTTTTATAGATGATTAAACATAAAATAACAAACTTATTACAGTACTTTTATTTTTTACATTGATAGGTATATTTGTAATCAGATTAAGTAATGCCTATTTTTACAATTAATTATTGGTTAATAATGTAAATGTTTTAATTTCATTTGTGGTCCTCCATATACATAATAAATGTCCTGTAATCACTAGTAATTATCCATCTGTCTTTTTGTGTCAGAGGTTATCTGCAGTTGTTCTAGAATGTTCACTTATTGATGACAGATCAAAATCAAACAGAATATTATTGTTTATTGCTGTTTTTTACTGTCTTCATTCTTCAGCTTGAGTTTGTTTACTTGTGTACAGAGTTTCCTGAGTGCTTTTACATGTTTCATCCGACTCGTTGTAAGACATTCATAATCCGTTTGACAGTTTAGTCAGTTCTGTATTTAGACACAGCAGCACCTCAGACATGGCTTTTGCTGAAGGAAGTAGAGGCATCTACAGTCCCATCAGGTAAGGACCAGTTCAGGTGCCTTTTGTTTCCTAAACATTTTCAGATGTAGTTAATACAAAATAAGAGGAGAAAACTGATCTAATGAACAATTTGACCATTTTTCTACAGGTGTTCTTTGACACCACCGTCTATGAGTAGCCTCTTCAAAACTGCTGGCATCCCAGTTCCCCATCTCTATTTGAATTGTGTCCTTGTTTTGCATTAAACCATCTGGTCTCTTGTGTTTTATTTAGATTGCACTTATTACCGAACTTTTGAGGCTTCAGCAGAACAAACAGCCCTCATGTAACGTATCTGTCGAAGACATGACTGAACTGCTGATGATGAAGAAGACTGATATTTCAGTGAGTACCTGAGAAAACATGTATAACACACCACACTTGACTTTTACTCTGCTCATAGAGGATCTGTAAATATTTAACTCTTGTTTTCTTTGTGTTTGAAGGATGTGGGAATGTGAAATGGACGGCTTCCATAAGACCCATGCCAAACCTCTTGCCCAGCTGGTAAGAACACGCTCTTGAAAAGACTGCACTCTCCTATATATATATAAATATATGTTCCATCTGCTCAACACCTCTTTTCTGTTCTTTTCTCAGGTGTGGGAGGTGATGAACCACAAAAAAAATCGAAATGTGGGTGTTGAAGCTAGAAGGCTCCTCCACTCGAGAGCCCATGCCTAACTCTGAATAACTGTAACCCTCAGACATCCCATGATCATCACCCAGGCCAAGGATGCCAGGAGGCTGACAGAGCAGGAGTTTGTGGCCCCCAGCTCCAAACTGCTGGAACCATGGGAGGTGGTGGTGGAGGTGGTCCCTAAAGTCTTGCAGGGACTCTGGGTGCATTCTCCAACCACTTCCGTGAACATGCCCTCCAAGAAGCTGTGCAAAATAGCTGCTGGAGTTACAAGAGCAGTAGAGGAGCAGGTCTGAGCTGCATATCCATATTCCTGCAGGTGACTTTCTCCAGAGCCACAAGAGACAACATGATCAAGCCTATCCAGGAGAACGTTAGACGGACCTACGCCCAAGAAGCGCTGGTCAAGAGTCTCAACAGTTTTGCAGCAGACCTGCTCAAAACCGTCCCTGAAATTTGTTCGTCAGAAATCTGTTCATAGTTTCCTCCAGTTTTCCATATGACTACTGCTGAACCACCAGTGCTGCTGCATACTGTACCTGCCTGGATGCAGCAGAGGAACAACGTACATCCAGCCTAGAACAGGAGACCTTATGTCACTGTTCATTTACAAAGTTCATTTTCTGTGGTTCATTTTGCATCATTCCTATTTTTATTCTCTTTTATTGTATTTAGTTTAATTTCATTTTAGTTTTATTCCATTTTATTTCACTTTAATTTTCCTCAGTTTTATTTGAAGTTCTTTTACATCTAAATGTTTGTGTTAATGGTGTTGAGAAATTTGACTGGAGGCTGCCAGAACCAGGATCTCCTCTGGCTCCATCACCTCTGTTGGCTCTTGTGAGCCTCCACCTGAGCCCACAAGAGACTGCTGTGGTTTAATTTTTTCTTGGTTTTATATCAACATTTTTTTTTCTCTGTTCCTTCTTGACGATTCTGAATTGGCTGATTGTGTAATTGTGATTAGTTTCTGCACCTGGTGATATACTGGAAAACTATGCAGTTTGTTAGATAGTAGTAAACCATAGTACACACACTGTATGCATGTTTTTTTGTAGACTAGTTGTTACAGCAGTTGATGACCAGTCGACTGTCAAGGTAGTTGTTAGTTGCAGCCCTGAATTGTTCAATATAATAGTGGTGGGCTGTGCATTTTCCAATCTGGGCCTTCAGTGACCTCTATCCTTATTCAAAACACCTCTTAATGCGACCGTTGTGGTGCCACTGCTATAGAAACTATCAACATACCAAAATACACACAAAACTCATAATAATGTAAGAAACAATTAACAGTTCTCCTCTGAGCCTGTCAGCCAAAGGTAGCGTTCATATTTGCTGTCCCTCAAGTTTTCCCAGCTGGGTGAATACGAACTTGAAATGTGATTGGTTAAAGGAACAGCGTTATTACGTAGCCAATGTAATTCAAGCTTCAGTCGCTTGCAGTTTCAATTTTGAAGGCCCAGGCAGATTACTTTGACACATGATGGCTGAAATATGATTGGATAAAAGCTCTAACGCAAAGTTGCACTCCCAGAAACACCACAGTTGAGAGACAGAAAAGCCATAAAATGAAAAGAATAGTGTATTGTGAATAATTTAATGAGTTTAATGGTAAAATAATAAAATGTAAGCCAGCAATTTTAGTAAGGTTTAGACCAGCAGAGAAAGCTTTTAGACCACCACACACACACACACAATTTATGTGTGTGCGTGTGTGTGTATATATATATAAGTATCAGGCATAACATTATGACCACCATACTGTGTAGATCTTCCTTTTGCCTCCAGGGCTATTCTGAGACATCAGTGTCTGTTATGTCTGTCATGTGGGGGCCTTTGGGTCCTGTGAGTTGAGGAGAGGGGCGTCTGTGGATCAGACTTGTTCCAGAACATCCCACAGATACTTGATCAGTTTGGGATCTAGAAAAACTGTAGGCCAGGTCAACACCTTGTACTGTTTTTCATGTTTTTTGTTCCTAACCATTTCTGTGCTGTTGGATCATGTCTAAGTAGCGTCCACATGTTTGCCAGATCCATTTCCCCAGCATATCATTGTAGTGGACATGATAGAGGACTCCAGCTGCCACTGTTTTGAGATCACAGGCTGTTCAATATGAAGTGGGCAGTTAGTAGTGATGAAGTCACAAAGATAATGTTGTGACTGGTGGGTGTGCATATATATAATTTGCAACAATTAGAGTACATTCTTTACACTGACTCTGTGCACTGAGACGAAGTGATCATATCCCGAGGTGATGATAAACCGGAGGTGGGTTGCACTGCTGCCATTTAACTGAAAGCAAAAATAAATAAAAACTTGTATTAGTAACTGACTGTAATATGGAGTGTTTGATATGAAACTGTGTGCATTCACAGGCATCGCATATGACTATTTGAACTCACCGAAATAGCATTTGACTGAAGATGTCCCTCTGTACATTCAAATTCTGCAAAACAAGCAACTTGTTAATCTCAATTTGTGTTCTTTGGATGTTAAACTATATATGCAGTCAAAAACTGTGGATGTATGCCCTCCTTACCTTTCTCTGTGACAGGCTCAAACTGAGAGGAATTTTGTGACGTATTCTTCTCTATCTTTAGATGCTTGACTGCAAAAGAAAACAGAAAAAGGTCTGGATATATAAATATTAAATTCTGTTATGTTGCTACCATTTTATTTGAAAATATAATCAAATAGTCACTATATACACGGCCCATGATTTCTATACATTTATATTACCACACATCAATATTTATTGCATACATACACACATATATATAAAATATTTATATAAAATATTTGATATACATTTTTATATTAACTGATGCCTGCATTACCAAAATAATATTAAGAAATATTGTTTACTGTGAACTGGCAGGCAAGACTGTGTCTAATGGGGAGTATAGCAAAGTAACACCACCACTCTCTAACGTCTCTAACGCCGAGTGTGCTACCCTGCACAGCCAGAGTCATCAGAAGGAAACATGACAAACAACCTCATCACAAAAGTCAGTGCCTGAAGTGTACAAAGCAACATCTGGAGTGATTTGGAAACAAGTGCTCTGGACAGATGACGTTAAAATTGAGCTCTCTGGTAAAAATCAGCAAAGGTATGTTATAAGAGAAAAACACAAGCTGCATTTGATGAAAAGAACACCTTGCCATCTGTTAGGCACAGGGGCAGAAATATTATGCTTTAGTTTTGTGTGAGAGGCAGTAGCATATGAAACATTACATAGATTAAGGAAAGAATAAATTTCTGTAAATCTCAGCCAAGACTGTATGCAAATGTCATATAGTTAACCAAGAAAGCAAAATTGTAACGAGGCTGGGTGTTACAAGAGGACCGTGGTCCAAAGCATATGGTGAAATCCACTATGAGCTACTTCCATGAACACATGCTGAAGCTTTGGGAATGTCCTCCAAGCCCCCTGATATGGAAATCTGGTCTATGCTGTGACAGCCTACAATATCTCAGAACTGATCTGTGATTAAAAGTAGGAGAAAATTAATTAGCATTTGAACAAATTGCCATATTTGTTTGTTTGATGCCAGAGCTGCGTTTACTTCGTTTTTGAACGATGGCATTGCCTAACCTTAGTCCATTTGTATTTCACCACCCCTCACTCCATACCATTGTAGCTGTCCACGGTCACAGCAGCAATCTTCGAGGCTTCAGCAAAGCGAATGATGAATTCTTGAGGAAACATCCCAGTGGACATCCAAAACGTTTTAGGATTCCTGTGTTAAAGGGACAAACAGATATTAACTTTTAACACCAGTACAATGCGTTTGGGTTTCGGTTTTAGGCGTAACTATGAAGTTAACACGCACTATAAAGTTCTGTCGACTAGCCATCGTTTCAGAATCTACACTCACCCGTCAATGATGTTTTCTGGTGGATGATTCTCGTCGCTAGACGCAGCGAGAACAACTTTTGCACCCAAAGAGCTTAAAGAGGACTCAATCATGATGAGGAAGTCACACAGCAAAGACTGTCGTCTCCGATGTTGTCTGGTTTAAGATAATAACAACAGTTTCGACAAAAATCCACAGCCGCTCAATTTCTTTTGCTAACTGTTGTCGTTGCCACGCCAACCACTGCGTCGCAAGGTATATACGTCACGACGTCTGCATTTCCGACTCACGCTGCTAGTTGGTTGTTTGGGAATTAGCACTTAGCATTGAATTTAAGACACATACTCCCATGGCGAATGGATGCAAAGACGAGCTATTCACACGCGGAACTGGACAGGCGAGTTATAATGCGCTACCGAGCATAAAATGGCAACAAACATGAAGCGTTTAAGCTCGCTGTTGATTTGTTTAACATTGTGAGCTAGGAAGCTAAGCTACAAACCAACGTTGAGTTCGGCTAAATTGAATAACAAAGAGGACTGAATCACATTAAACCAAAAAAAGCACACTGTTCCAATTTTTTAATTTAGATGTTCTGACTTACTGTAATTAATTATTCCAGTAATCACAGTGTTACAGTTATAATTACGTTTAGAATTAACAGCACATGCACACCCACGTTTGACTTGATGTAGCATCCTTATAATGTACACTGCTTGCCTGTCTCGTTTGCATTGAATCGCTTCAAAACATTTGAAAACATTAATTTGTGGGTATCTTTTTTAGAGTGACGATTCGGATATATGGGATGACACGGCACTGATAAAAGCTTATGACAAGGCAGTGGCATCATTCAAGGTAAAGGGGATAGTATGTTCTGCATTGCATGCAAGCAAAATGTTAAACCCCTTCCCCTTTAAGAGTCTCTGCTTGCGTTGTGTACTAGACCGCTCTTAAGGGTGAAGATGAGCCGCAAGGCTCCAAGAAAAACCAACCAGGAAAGAAACGCAAGAACAACAAAAGAAACGAGAGCAGGAAAAGAACCAATGCACCGCCGGATAAAGAGGTACAGAACTGGAGCTAAAACACTGAAGATACATTAACGAGAAAGGGATGTATATTTTTGGTTGGTTATGTTGGATTTAGTTTATATCATACCAGGAGACAATCAACACAGCATGATGACACTAAAGGTTTAAGTTGTGTCACAGTGGCAGGTTGGGGACTCGTGTGTTGCTTACTGGTCAGAGGATGGCCAACTCTATGCAGCAACCATCTCCTCCATAGACGAAAAGAGGGGCACATGTATAGTGGTTTATACAGACTATGGCAATGAGGAGGAACAGAACCTTGAAGACCTGCTTTCAGAAGTTTCTGAGGGTGATGAAGAATTAAAGGTAAAGTAGTCCGTGTAAAGTAGTAATATTAATGTTTTACTATGATCTGTCTTATTTGTACAGGTTTGTGTTTGTTGATGTTTATTGCATCTCTCAAGTCTTTTTTTTTATGGCAGTGTATTTATGCAATTATCTGATGCTGAATTGGGAAAATGCAGTGTCCAAATAACAACTGAAATTTCTTCAAAAGTCTGAGTTTGCAGTCAGGATCAAAGAAAGAGGCTCTCTCTCCATTTACATTTATACACTGATAAAAACCTGTTCACACATGCCATTTAATTTGTAGATGGATCAGTCATTTGCAATAGGACAGCTCAAACCTGGTAATATTTCTATAATATTTACTCTCTGGAGAAAGGCAGTATTATTCCCTCATACCGTTTGCACAAAATTATGTCTTTCATTCTGCAAATATGCACACAATGAATGTGAAATGAGAAAAGTGAACAGCATGTGTGTAAAACAAGATTAAATAATGGCCAAGTTACCATAGACATACTTCTTTTCCCAAAAATTTTTACTTTTTACCTTGAATGTAGAAAGGTTATTGGAAGGTGAGATCAGTTGATACAAGGTCAAATGAATGTCATTTCTAGAGCTTAATCTTTATCAAATACCGGCTCCTGGAATAGAAAATAACCCACAGTTTTAGGATAAAAGTATAATCAGTAAATCATTTTCATTTTGCTTGGGATTTAAGTCACTTTGGCTATAGATAATTTAGTTAATTTTAGCTCTTGCCTGTATCTTTTTCCTTCCAAAAACAAGTGAGATATTGCAGGTTGTTTTTTTATGTTCAGTCACCGAGGTATACACAAGAACTCAAGATCAATTCATTATGTTTCTAAGGTAAATGCGGCTGAGTCATCAACAGAGGAGAGTGACAGGTCCAATACACCAAACCAGCACAAACCACAGCCGCACAGTAAAGCCCAAAAGTCCAAGGCTCACAAAGAACCTCCTCCTATGTGGGCTCCTGGTTTCCCCGGGTTTCCCCCAGGCCCACCTCCCATGTATGCTTTCAAACAGGTAAGAAGAAGTGCTTCTAGAGGACTAATTTCTTCATTAGTCCTCTAGCAAAACAAACCGGTAACAGGCTGTTTTCATACATTTTATTGCTTTTAAACAGGTATTAAATCACTTTTGTGAAAGATTGTCTCTTTGCTGCAGTTAGTGAAATGAAATTCAAACCATAAAGTGTTTACTGTGTTGACTGTAAAATGGAATCTAAACAACAAGCTTGCATAGTTTTCAGCAGAGGTATTGGATTGCAATAAATTTAACCAACATCAGTCTTAATAATTTTACCCACTGAATTTCTGTAACTCTGCATAAAGCTATAAAAATAACTAAATTATAAACTATCTACCCTTATCTTTCTGCAAACGTAGCTTGCAGTGCATATATGATTCATTTGGACGCTTTGCATTTACAAGAGCTGAAAGTCCCCAGATTGCACTTGCAATTTTTGTACACCTTTTTCATTGCAGGCGTGTATTTCGCAACACGCAGGTAGAATTAATAACATTAACGATGGCTCAGTCCCCTTTAGTGTTCCAGTAAACATTGGCAGTGAATCAGCGCACACAACAGCAGGAACTGTGACTGACATTTTGCCATCATTAATACCCCTGTGAATTTACTGCTATCATGTATCAATATGCCTGTTGTGAAAGGGGTCTGTCATCTACTCTGTGTACTATTTAGCAATAACAAACGTCATTTGTATTTCCTATCAGGGTGGGAGCAGGCGTTCTGGTGGTCACCCACCTGTCCACCCTCCATGGCCTCCCATGATGCCTTTTGGTCCTCCAGTGAGTTTGAATAAACTTTATCTTTTACACTAGAGAAATGATGCAGGAAGCAAGAACAGACGGTGATTTCATTTCAGCAATTGGTGCTGCAGTCTACCTTTTAAGAAAGCTCACATTTAGTTACCAGGCTGGTAAACTGAGAAACGGCTGTGGATATTAGACGTCAGTGATTGACAGCAAAAATTATCAGCTTTAAGAATCTGCAACCTGATCACACTCGCTCTGCTCTCTGCCTCAGATGATCCCTCCGCCTCCACCGATGAGCCCTGACATGGCAGATGATGAAGCCTTGGGCAGTATGCTCATCTCCTGGTACATGAGCGGATATCACACGGGATACTACATGGTACGTGGACGGAGACTAGCCAGCTTCCTGTGTGCTATAAAGGGCCTTTACAGTTTTTATTGACGGGTTCAGACTCATGTACGCTGTGCTGGATGTTTATTGTGATATTGATGCTTTCTTCCCCTTTAATAAAGTGGCTCCATGTTTGGTTTAATGCTCCTGAGGTACAACAATTTCTGTTAGCTTCACATCTGTATGCAGAAGTCTTTCATTTAAGTCATTTAAATCGAATATTGTTTTGTTATACTTTCTTAGGGCTTGAAACAAGGACGCAAAGAAGCTGCCAAGTGGACAAAACCGCACCACAAGTGATCACCTGAAGATTTAAGTTTAAATCTGAGCCTCATGTGGAGCAGCAGCCATCCTGCCTGTTTTGTCTCACATGTGTTACTGTTGTTTCAAAAGGAACTATTCACTTGACTTCACGAAAGAGAGTTTTATATTCTTTGTAAATAAATTAAATAAAGGCTATCAGAGCAAAATTGATAACTGGCTTTCGTTTTTTGCAAGTCTAAAAGACAATGTATTAAATTAGATTTATGTAATTAGAACTACAACTTTCACTTGACATACGTTTCTCACTTGTTTTACGGATTAGTCAAACTTTAACTGAGATTACTCTTGACAAGCTCAATGACATGCGGTTGTAATGGCAAATATTGTCCAGCAGAAGTCAGACTAGTGTAATGTATTTACATTATAGGAATATGCAGCAAGAATACATGCTAGATTTGGATTTAAACCCCTGCAAAATCAGTCCCATATAGGGGAGCAGTCTCCACTAATATTAGTGTATATACTGTACACTTGTATCTCCTGGCATTCTAAAAGTCTGATTGCAACCCACACTTGAGCCTGTTTGATCCCTCTGGCGCTTTCCACACAGTTAATTCAGAGAATTGTTCCGGTATATGCCTAGCATTCAAGCTCCCTGTTTTCCCTGAGGTGTTCTCTCATCCTCCACCCAATATAGAATCGCATCCATCATAATGTTTTTCAACTCACATCAGATGGCTGCATACTTCAGGGTAATAGTAGGCAACGTTTCAGCCACAGACAGTATGACACATTGAGCCAACTGTGCAGATAAAGATTGATTCTTAAACAAAATCCTTGAGACATTGTAATCATTAAAAACTTTTTTTTTTTTCCTAAATGGCTTTTACACCTGACAAATTCAACCTTCAAAACAAACTCTTAATGTCACTGAAACAGCTTTAGGAGTTCACAAAGAGTATGGAGTTTTTTTGGGGGGTTTTTTTGGTAAAGCTTTCATTACTTCATATGGCTGAGGTCTACTACTTTCTTGGCTCTAATATATTGCACAATATGTTTGGACAGTTCACTGTGCAGTATTCCCTCTTGTTCTCAAAACTGATGCTGGAATATTTGAGGTTTAATAATGCAAGAACGGAGGAGGAAGTAGGGCAGTGGTTGCAGATACTGTATGCAAGAGTAAATTTAGAATATAGAAAACCACATGTAATTACAGTGGGAACGGTCACAATCATTCTGCTGAGCTCGTAGAGCTTTCATTCCATGAAAAGACGCCAAACAGATTTCCCGTATTTCCTACACTGGTGATTTGCTGCCTGCTTACACCCACTCATCAGGTTCTAAACTGCTGGGCAATTGATCATATCATATATACTGTCTGTGTATGTGTGTGTCAGTGAGAGAGAAAGAAACGGAATAAGATTTTATGGTAGAACGGAACAGCAGGATTGTCTCCTGTTTTGCCATGTGATCTCCCTCCAGCTGCTCCATGGCCATTGCTTTCTGAGTGAAGAGCGGCCCCTTTGTTTGTGTACTGACTGTGGTCGGCATTTTATAGCCCACTGTGACTGCCAGTGTTTACTGCTGTATTTCATTCTCAGTGTAGCAGTCACTTTTGTTTTTTGCTGTTTTGTGTGCATGCGTGTGTGGGCAAAAGACAGAAAATGGGAGAAGAAAGAGGGACAGTAACAGGAGAAAATGTAGTTTGTGGGATTTACAAATAGAATATGCACTATAAACGAGGGGTGATAAACCAAACCTATCTTTTCCCCGCAGATGGGTTTAAAATCTGCCACGGCAAAGCCTGCACATAAGCGCATTGCTTGCCTGACTCTGCAGCAAACTGAGCTGCCCGAAGGGCTCAATGGAGCCCAGCGAGGAGTTAAAAGGGGGTCAGATCCTGCTTGGGAAAGCACTGCTACCCTCTGCGACTGTCTACCCCCTATTGACCAGAGCGGCATGAGGCGTGTAAACATAATCTGCATTTCACATAGACCCTTCTAGGAAACAGACAGACATCCAAGTGAGATCACATTGCTGCATGAGTTACAGCGCCTGTAGCTGTTTACTCAAGCTCCTAACATCAACAAACATCCTGCTTTTAAATAAGAGACTTGGGGGATATTAGAGAAACAGGGGATGCAAAAGCCCCTTTCGCAAGACCCCTTTTCTTTTTTTCTTCAGCGATAGAGGGCCAAACATTCACTGCAGTCACTATTACATGTTGAGAATTGTGAAACACCATTATCCCCAACTGAGGAGCGTAGGCTAAGTGTTTGTTGAAACAAGAAGACATAAATTTGGACTATTAAATGTAATTGCTAAGAGTTTGGCTCACATTAAACCACTGATTTAAAGTGCATTTGAATCTTGTTTCACACAGTAAGCACAGAGCACCAACCTGTTGACAAATCCGTCTGAAACACATGGGAGGAAAACAAGTGTCTGCAAACAGATGCTAAGTTAAGATTTCATGATTGGCCGACAAGACAATAGACTGCAGTATCAAGGCTGTTTATGATTCAGACAAAATCAAACAAAGAACCATTTATACCACAATGGCATGACTGTGGATGTTTGTGAGTTAACTACTGACTTGATATTCAAGCAACTGTGTCGTAGATAGTAAGAAAGTCACATTGGAAAAAGGTTTGCACTCATGTAGACCTTGATGCAGCGGTTATTCCAGTTCACTGATTTCCAGCTTTAACAAGTTAAAAAGCTTTTAGTCGTGGCTTTCTCAGAATTTTCTTTCACTTTTGGAAGGTTTCTGGTTATACAATAGGTTGAGTTTAAACAGAATGTGAATCTAAAATATAGATAACGGAATAAAAACCAGACCTTTTGTTATAAAATATTTGCTATATAAAAACCAAATTGTTCAAGGAGTCTGAGAAAAGAAGAGTTTTGACTTCCCTGCATCTCAGACAAGAGTGCATCAAGTAGTACAGTTGTGAGAATTGGCTACAGCCGAGGGTGAAAAGTTCATAAGTCTTCTCGCCTGTACTAAGCAGTGTTGTTATATCACCCTCTGTCTCTCTCTTTGTGGATGTGACCTCTGTGTCAGTGAGAATGATCTTCCATCACCTCCTGACCTTTACGAATTCCACTCACAGCAGGTCCAGTAAAGTCCCGGTGCCACTGCACATTATGGTCCGCATTCCTGTTAGATCTCCATGCTCTGTTGCAGATGCTCATAAATAAAATGCAGATGCTCATAAATAAGACAATGAAAGTAAAGCCTCTGCCTCCGTCTTTACAGCGATTTATACTGGCTGCACTGGAGCACAGGGAAATGGGAATTCTCTGAGGCCAAATAAGGGCAAATACTGTATGTATAAAACATACTGTGTATATATATTTTTTTAACCACAAAAAAACTTCTGGTATTGTCCATATGAGGGGCTCAACAAACCAGCTAGTGGACCAGTCAATTAAACTCAAAGAACTAAAGCTTTATTATAAAGAGCTAGATAGATAGATAGATAGACAACTCAAACAACATGAAAAACAGAGCCATAGGCGACAGTGTTGACCTGGCCTCCAACTTTCCCAAACTGATCAAGTATCTGTGGGATGCACTGGAACAAGCCTGATTGACAGACTCCCCCTCAACCCCTAGGACCCAAAGACCCCACTAACAACACTATGTTGCCAGACACCACAGGACACCCTCAGAAGGCCCATGCCAGCATTAGGCAGGTGATCATAATGTTATGCCCGATCAGTGTGCATATCAATGGAAACAAATCCCAAAATATATGCTTTCAAATTCAGATGAAACTATTCAGAAGACTCAGTTTCTTTAATATTTAATTTCTGAGGCTTCATTCTGGAAGGTGAAATCCACAGTAAAGCTGTCCTGAAGCCAGATGTGCACATTTAGTCGCTGAGCTTCATTCACGCCTCCAGCTTGACATGCATAAAAAAGGCCGTTTGAGCTACTGCAAAGTAAATCTGTGCCAATCATCACCAGTAGAGGTCTCCGGATACATGACAGGGTAAAGTTAGGTCTCAGCTGTAGCCAACCACATGGGGTGTCACTGTGTCACTGTTGGACGCACACTGGGCCGTGTTTGGGAAAAAAAAAAAACTCCCCGAAAACTCAGCTGTGAAGGAGGAATCGTCTCTTCCCTGCGAGTGGATTTGATTCAGTCTCCCACATCAGAGGGGAACGCCGGGGTTTCATGCGGAGTTTGCCTTAAAATCTCTTGGGAGTTTTTTTTTTTTTTTTTTGTCGCCGGTGGGGCCGTTTTTTGCCACCTGGATCTGCGCTCGGCTGTTTGGCAGTTTTCGAAGCGGTGCTTCCCTTTACGCTGAATTTAACTTAATCTAATACAGTCTGCGCAGGGCTGGCCCGTCTGTGAAGTTGCCAGAAAGCAGAGACGATGTTTTGCCGAAATCAAACAGCGAGAGCCACCGTTGCCCGCGGCTCTGCCCTTGAAATGGAGATTCGGCGAGGGAAGTTCAGAAAGAGCGTTTTCCTGGACACATCACAGGTAGACTCTGATTGTCCGCCCAGTTATCACCGTCGGCCCGGCGCGCACACAGCAAACGGGGATTCTGTGTTTACAACTTTGACTGATCTCTCTCTCTCCTTCTAAACTAACTTATTTGCCTCACTTGTAATCTTGTTCTGAAGGCAGGTTGGTACCCTGCTTTGCTCTGCATGTTCTTTTAATTAAACTGCTGCGTTTACGTCCTCAGATTAAGGCTCTTAATTGCTCCATTCCCAAATCACTTAACTCTAACTCTAATTCCACAGAGACGTGATGGTGTCTCTATGCTTCTCTTTAGTGAGCAACTTAAATGTGCTTATGCTGCTCCCATGTTGTTGCTTTAATAGTCCTCCTCGGTTTAGATTATTATATGGTTTTGTTGTGATGCTGCCACCTTCAGATGCTTACTTGGATATTTTAAGTTAAGTTTTATTCTCAAGACATTTCAAGCATACCAAGAAATCCACCTTCTGTAGTGTTCTCTTCCTTAAATGACAGAGCAACGTCTGAGAACTTCTTTAAAGCCCACAGATTCTGTCCCGTTGGCTCGCTTGTGTGTCTTTTAACTGCTTCAGTTTTGACTGCAGCTTGTGGACAGTCGGCACCAAGGGACCAGTTCAGACTCCATCCACCAAAAGTTGAGAACTAGGTCAGCGCTGCAGTCTGTGTATCCCTCTCAGCTGTTTGTCGGTGGATTAGAACTGGTGCTCTTCACGCATGTTTTCCTCTTCCTCTCTGCAAAGCTCCCATGTCAACATCTGCTCCACATTAGCCACCGTTTGTGGAGCAGATAGTCTGAGGAGTGACTTCCAATCCAGCCTCTAATTATTTTTTACTCACTGGCCCCGCTCTACTACTGTTTTGATTCAAAGTCCTCCTCCTGTCTATCTGCCTTCTCCTCCTTTCACTTTCTCCTCACTTTGCACATGACTTCTGTTTTGAGAGTGTTGGCAGTTGGTTGTTTAGTCCGAGATGTACACCCGGCAAGTGATTTTCTTTTACCAGACAGATTTGAGAAAGAGGGATGTGTGGAAGAGAATGTGAGGGCGAGACTCAATTGAAAGTGGATACTTAAGGAATGTTAATGGCGCAATACAGCAAATGGGAAAGGCAGGGTATTGATTCCGTCTCTCCTCCTCTCTCTGGTTCTCTCATGGCTTTTCACCCAGTCCTTGCGCGCGTGTCCAGGCATACACATTGTCACCTTATGTCTACCATTTGTTTGTAATTCACGTCACAGGAAAACACAAGCGGCACACTCCACCGTATTGATCTGCAGTCAGAGATATTGTGATGTAGCGTCTAAGCAGCCTGAGTTCATATCTGACGCACAGGCTCTTACAGGCCAGTTACACGTCACTCTTCCTGGAGGTGCAGTTGTGCTAATGCGATTAAATCCGTATCAGTACAGTAATCCCAGACAGGTAGGGTGGGGGTGATCTCCTGTGTTTTCAGGTTTATTTTCAGATGGTGTGAGCTGACGATCTCTTGAGAGCTTACAAAGAGCAATTTTCCTCTGAAGTGATAAGAGAGATGAGCAATGCTACGTGGTCTGTTTTTATGGGGGTAGTGCAGGACTTGAGTATTTATTTTTGCCTGCGGGGTTGAGTCAGTGCTTACATATTTTTTGATGTTGAACTATTCTGTTATTTTATTTTATTTTATTTGTGGAATTAAATCAGAAGAGGTGAAATAATGATAAGAAATGACAGACAAGGGATTTCCCGTGCCGTCACATTCATCTTTACATTGTGCTTCTTGGACATTCAACCTCTAACCCAGTCACAATCCCCTGTTTGTTCTCTGTATTAGTTATTTATCAAGACTTCCCCTCCATTCACAACGACAACAATCATCACTTCCTTAACTCTGTAATCTGCTCTCTGCTGGTTCTCATACAAGATTCATTTGTGACTCTGCCTTTGTTGCCAATGCTAATGATCCTCTTTCAGAGAGTGGGACTTTGCATTGGCTGTGTGTGCTAGGGCTCGCTCAATGCCACAGTGGAACCTGCCTGTGGCATTTCAATGAAGCAGTGTGAAAGCAGCCCGTTTTCACCGTGCCAGGGACTATCACGTTTGTATGTTTGTGCCAACATTTGAGCCTCTTATGTAAATATATATGAGAATGCGCCTTGTCCACAATTTCTCTCAGTCATTGACTGATGTTTACATGGCCAGGTTATCAAATCCGTCAATTTATTTAAATAGGTTCATCGTTTTGTTACTATGGTGCCTTGAGTCAAATAAAGCCAATTGTGGGATTTTGTGAAACCAAACTATCGCTAATATTATTCCAGACATTGCAGTGTAGGCTTTGGGGAACTCCTGTGAACTCAGCTATGTAAATAAAAGATTTTTTTATTTTTTATTTTTTTTAAATACTGGCAGACATCTAGTCTGACATTTAGAAGAATCCACAGCAAGTTGTTGTTTCCATATTAATGTAATTCAAGTGTCTCTACATTATGAAAAAAAAAAAAAGTAGTACACCTTGACAGTCTGTCTCGCTGTACTTTCACTTTCTATCCTCTGAGGTCCAGTGCTGAATCATTCTGCTGTGTGTGTGTATCACAAATTGACAGGGTAATATGGTGAGGGAATGGAAGAATGAGAGACTGCGCAAGCGATTACATGCTCATACAGCATTTGTGCAGATATCCATTCTGCAGTCTCCTTGTCAATCCCTCGCCTGCTGCTCTCAGTGGGAGCAGAACACACATCTGCTTTCTACATCCCTCTTCTCTGATCCACAAGGCCACCAGTGTGTCTCTGCACTCCGTGCACGGACTCCATCCTCAGCAGCTCTGCTGTTTCAGCTGAAGCCACCCAGGCATCCAGTGGGTGCCGGGGATAGCGCCGTTATTATTACGGAGGTTGGGATGGAATGTCCTCTATTTCAATGCTCCAACTTCTTGTTATGTTTAACTCTCAAGGATGGTCCGCACTAGTCCACGCCACTGTGGCTACCACCAGCTATACAGGGCCAGGAAGTGGTTAGGTGTGTGAGATGACACACCCATCCACCCACACTCTTTCCCAGCCTGCACTAGTATGGCAGTGTTGGCTGGTGTGCCATTTGTGTTGAGTAAAAGCTTTAACAGCTTTGGCTTGTGGTGTGGTTTGTCTTTGGTGCCATTCCCCTCTCCACCCTCTGGATCCACACACTCTAACCAGTAGTATATGATCAGTATCCCCTTTCTCCAGCGCATATTTGACCACCCTGAAAAGAAGTCAAGATATTTTGGTAATATAATAAACTGATTAATGATTTGAAACGGGATATGTCTGAGGAATGCTTTAGAAATGTTTTTATTAATATTTTGGAATAGTCTTGCTTGTGGAAATGGAGATTAGAGATTTGAATGCAACCAGTATGTTTTGTCCAGATGTGTGGTTCATAAATCACAGCAGCAGCCCTTACACTGTACATAAACTGTGATGAAGTTTGTTTGTTTGCGTAAGCATATCTCTGGCTTCTTACTTAAACAAAGGGTGGTCAAACAGATGTTGTAAGGACAATACTTTTGCCAGCAAATACCAAACACCTCAAAGCACTAACCCACTGAGTAAGGACCCACTTTCAAGTAATGCTTTAACGTCCCCTGAGTCTCTCTGTTCTCAGAAAACAAGTGACTAACAATCGGACTATGGCCCAAGACCAAGAACTTGTTGTGGAGCATGAAATGCCAGGGGAAAGGGGTTCAGAGGCCAGAGAGCTCTGAAGAGTGGATGCACTCTACTTTCTCAGTTTCAACAACAATTGCAGTGTCAAAGTTGCCAGGACTGTCCTATACTTAGTTGTGTGTGCACCCTCAGGGCTTTCTTGCATGTTTAACACGGCAGGGGTACAGGGGAAGATGCCAGGGAAACATTTACCCTTTCTAAGACCCTTCTCCTCAAACAAAGCTCAGCCACTGGAGCTTTCTGCTTGGAGGCTTTCTGGTATGCTGAGGGATATTTTAACTAGCAAATGTTTAACTTTTCTTATTACACAGGCTTTGTGCATAATTGCGGAGTTCGGTTCTCACACAGAGTACAAATGAAAAATGGTTTAATCTCAGTTTCTCCATGCCGTTAGTAAAAATTCAACGTGTGTCCTGCTATTGTTCCCACGGTAATAAGTTTAGTGATAGAGAGAACAAAGCTTTATTATTCGAATAAAGCATTTTACAAAGAGTCTCACTTCTTCCACTATTGGACTCATGTAAATGCGTTATTTATAATTTCATTCAACAATGGCATGCTATGTTGCGGTTTAGTATTTAACACAATAGATGTGTTGTTTGTAGAGGAATTACATACAGCAAAAACATACTGTCCTTATTACAGTGATAATTTATTTTAGACATATCGTCTATACCTTCTCACAGTGGGCTATCTGTAGACACAGCTGACAGTCATCCTGTAGTGGCAATGTGTTCATGTGTTGTTGGTCCTCGAAAGCCCAGAGGCTCTTTGTTATTTTTCTGTTCTATGAGACTCATGCGCACGGTATTATTCTCACAGCTACAGGATGTCCTCTTGTGCTAAACATTTGCTAGCCTGCTCCACAGACTCAAGGACAGCACTTTAACCTCACAGCCTTATCTTATCTAAGCCCCATTGACCGGGTAAGCTGGACGAACGCTTGGCTTGACTTCATGAATGTAAAATGTGGTCCTTTCTTTTTGCAGTCGCATTCTTCTTTCACTTATTTGTTACTTGTCACCGTTCTCTAATGCCATTCAGTCATCTATTTCCAGGTTTGCCGTTGCTGTAAATGGATTCAGAGTAGAGCATTGGGGCATACGTGTCTTGGAATGTGTATGTATGTGTGGCAACTGGTGTCAGGGCGCAGTTTAACAGCTGAGGGTCTGTTGCTTATGTTGCAAATCGACCCCACCCAACCACAGAAACGTGTTCTTGAACATGACAGCATTTTACTTCTCTTGAGCAAGGTGTGAAGAAAGATAAAACACACACAGTGTGTACAGACACTAAAGGAAGTGAGTCACTCCCTACAAGTTCACACATGTCTACATTTACATCCCCATGCATGTGTGCACATTCACAACCGCCACTCCCCACCCCCCTTCATCGGACCAGCTCATGTTATGAATGAAAGGCGATGTTTTGAACTGGCCATTCGTCATTCAGGAGATCTGAAGTGTCTCATTCTCTGTGGCACATGCATGCACACACACGCAGACAGTGACTAAGCAGCAGTGTCTCCTTGAGCAAGGTCCGCAGCATATTCTCAGATAGAGACGGGCTTTGTTCACACAGCATGCACCGTCCTGTGCGAGGCTGTCACTGGCAGTGACTTTGTTAACTGACAGGTGGAGAGATTGATGGAGGAAGCATAATGACTGGATACTTTCCCATTCCCCCAGACGGGAAACTTCCTCCATGCGCCATCAAACCTGTCTCATTCAGTTACAACCCTGGTTAGTGAAGTGGATAAAGCGTTTGAATCAGAGGAGCCCAGAACTTGTGCCATGCAAGTCCCTTCTTGTCTCTCTGGTTTACTGGAATACTGGGGGAGATATTAGTATGAGAGGATCTGAGCTCATCTATTGTTATAAACTAAGCTTATGAAACATAATGTGAAAGCAAATTGCTTGACATTTATGAAATGTACTGCCAGTAAGCTTTAGTTCCATACCTGGTTGCCAGCCAATGTGCGCTTTCATGTCCTTCCACTGTTCCTTTCTCTGAATCTATCGTCCTCAATTTCTTTCCTTCCCAGGAGAGCTGTATTATGTGGGCCACCACACTACTTTCAGACTCAGGGACCAGTTGTAGCAGGAAATAGGTCCTTTATTTTTGTTGTGTACAGCAGTGCTAACCCACTTTCCCGATCCAGATTACACAGAGGAAGTACTGCTCCTCCTGTCTCTTAGACCAGGGGACCCCAGTCTTTTTATTATGGCAGACTGGATAATATATATTTATATATGCACATACTGTCTCCATACACTGAAAGCGGACATGTGGAGAAAACCTGACTTCCCAGAGCAAGAGATAATTATCACAGAGGTGAGTTTTTCCTGAAAGTAATCTGTGCAGTGGATCACAAACATATAGGACTTTAATGTTACATGGTTTTATTTAGGGAATTTTATGATCTCCTCTTGACCTGGTAGCAAATGGTTTGAAAACCAGGCCCAGGCCACGGCCCAGTAAAGGAGGTCCTTGTTCCTCTCTGTATATACATCCCACGAGAGAGCCTAAACGTAACCCATTCAGCATGACTCCAACACGCTTTTAAGTTTAACAGAAGCTGACAGGCAAAGGTATCTAAGACCCCTACTGCTATGTTAAACATTGACACACGTACACCCAAATTCCAATGTGTGGTGTCATTTAGAGTCCAGGACACTTTCTCTGTCACAGGCGGCTTAGAAACACACAAACCATTGTCTGCATAAGGAGAAATGTCATCCTCCCCTGGTATTGTGTAGGTTAAACAAGTGACACACAAAGCAAGCACTTCTCGGATTTGCTACATCGTGTATGGCCGTGATGTAGATAGGAAAGAAAAAGTCACTTTGCGCTCGTTGTTAGCCTCTAACTTCTTCCAGGGACAAGTCATTAACTTCATTCAATAATGCTGAAGAATATGGGGCATGTAAGTGTCGGCCCACTGTTCCACACTTTTTCTACTGCTCTCTCTCTCTCTCTTCGAGTCTCTTCTTTCATTTTTTTTTCACAAAGAGGCTTTTTATCCGGTGCTCCTATACATCACATAACCATCCATCTTTATTGTGAAATAGATGGACTCAGGGTCTCTCTTTCATATAGAGGAATTCACAGTGAAATGAATCGATACTGAGGAATGTTTAGAGGTGTCTGTGTGTGCGTGCTCGTGTGTGCTTACACGTGTTGTACATTCCTATTCCTGCACTGTTTCGGGCTATTGTTTTCATTTTGTGCAGTTTCTCTGAGATACAAAGGAATGAGCTCAAGCTAAGGCACCAGCATGCCCTGCGTTTGTGAGCTTTGTGCAATAGCCAACAAACTGTAGATGTTGAGATGATAGATGTAGGTTTTATATTTTATTTATTTATCTGTTAAAAGAAAATAATGCGGTGATGCATTGAGTTTGAATTCAAAAGATTAATGGAGATTTTTTATTTTTTTTGCCGCACACTCTGATCTGGAGGCCGTTGGTTGTTACAGTGGAGAGGAAAGGGCAAAGGGGCACAAGCGCCAATGATGTTCTCTGTTTTGTTGATGCCGAGCAGGTGTTTGACTTTATGAGAGCAGATGGGTCTATTATGCACGTCTGCCTTCCCTCCGTGCATGCTGCATAGTGCGCTCGTCCCTGCCAGCATGCCCATGTTTTAATGTGTGTGTTTACTGGGCCCAGCAGCAGACGGTGCGGTGTCAGATCTTGTTGAATCGTTGTGATCTTCCTGCCGCCTCAGCACTTATATTCTCAGGTCTGCCGCTAGTTTTTCGATACTGCCTACCTCAAGAAAAGAAAGGGATCAGTCTAGATTGTCTCTCAGGTGGATTTGGACGCTTAATCGCATACCTCTATGAGCACAGCACAAAATAGGGATGGATACAGTGAAGTGTTGGGAACAGGGACGCTGGAATAACATTCACCTGTTTGTCATCTCATGACTGACAGGGTTAAATTCTGTAACTTCTTACAGAGACAAATCAAGGCTCATAATATAAAACTGTAGCTTTTGTGCTGCACTGGCAAGAGGAAATACAATTAAACTGTTGTTTCACAGCATGACAGCACAGTGGTGTCCTATACATCACACTGACACGCAACCTAATTAGAGCTGAAATCATATTCATTATCAATGGATCAACTAGCCAGAAAATGAATCAATTCCAGCTTCTTGATGATTTGCTGCTTTTTTTTGTTGTTGTTGAGTTTGTTTTTTTGTTTTTTGGTAAATTGTGTATTTTTGAATGTCATGCCGTTGGTTAGGCATGAAAAGGCACTTTGAAGAAGTCTCCAGCAATGGAAAAGTTTGATGAACGTTATTTTTTACTATTTTCTGACATTTAATAGTTGAATTGACTACTTGATTAACTGGAGGAGAAGTCAAGCAGTTTGTTAAGTAATTTATTTCTTAATCTCAAGACACTGGTGTCATTATGTATGCTGTATGCTGTATGTATATGTGTGCCCGTGTGCGTACAGACCCTCGCCAGGGAATTCTGCACGGTGCATTTTGTCAGGCAGACAGCAAATCTTAGAGATGTCTAAATGATTTGCAGGATGTAATTTTAAGCAAGTATGAAACAATTTCTGTTTTAAAGCCATTAAAGTAACAATATAGTTTGTGTAAAAAAATGGGGATGATTTAAAACGCAGTGGTTAATTTAAATGTCCCATTTAAACAGACCTTTTAAAAAGATTAGCTCACAAAAATTGCCCTCTATACCGTGTTCAGCATATTGCCACATTAGGCTTTCTCCCTCCTCTCTCCTTGCTGGCAAAAACGTTAAACCTATAAAGATGTTTTCCCTGTCAGTTTGAGTTGTAGTCCCCCGAATGTCCTCTCTGCACTTGTTTAGGTTCTTACATTGTTTCTGCAGATGTTTAGATTTGAGGTTTATGATGGTACCCAGACGTACAAAAACAGCCTCTTCGTGTGATCTCTAATGAAAACATGTGCTGTAGTCTGGACAAAGTGAGCTCATGGCAAACACAAGTACTGAACTTAATTTATTTTGAGAAGTCTGCCTTTTTATATTTGGAATAATGTGTCTTCTTCTCTCCCTTTCTTCGCCCCTCTTATTTGCTGTGAAACTCATCTCAGTCTTGCCTAGTTTTGGTTTGGCATGAACAGAAGCAACATTCTTTTAAGATAAGATAAGATAAGATAAGATAAGAAGAACCTTTATTTATTTTTTCAGGATCTTCCGCTTTGACACCCATCTCATCAAACTAACAACAACACCCATCTCACCTTAATGTGTGATTATTATTATTTTTTTATCTGATCTTTGATCTTTGGTGCTGTGCAACTTATTGCACTGTAAAATTGTTACATGCTGTGGCACATCTTGTTGTTGCTGCAACTGCCCTGCAGAGGGAGCCGTTGCTCCATGTCATATTCCGCTGCAGCCAAGACACACCTTTGTCTCCTCTTGTTCACCTTTCCTTCACAGGTTTCATGTCCACTGTATATCCCCCTCATAGTAATCTTAGAACTGCATTCACATTTTTTTTAAATACAAATGAAATGCCTTGGTGTCCTCTTAAATACACACACATCCACTGTTATATTGCTCTGCCTGCACCCCAGAGGGCAGAAATCAATGGAGATGAATTTCCTAATGAGCAGGTTTCTTTTTCACTGAGATGTCCGGTTCTCCGGAGCCAGCGACAAGGTGCCGCAGTCCCCTGTGTCCGGCTGAGGTAGCGTTCCTATCAGTCAGCAATGATTCTGGGAAGCAGCCAAACCGCTGAACTGTCTCTAAGTGTGTGTGTTTGAGCTCTGGAGCCTGTTTTTCCTTCACAATGGGTAACGTTAAGAAATGAGATCTCCTCTAAAAACAAAGCACTAAAAACACTCCCTGCTCTGATACCGAGGCAGACCACTCCCACAGACTGTGATTCATCCTTTTCCTTTAAAATGGGATTTCCTGTGAATTAAAATTATCAGTGGCATGATTTGTGACATTTCATCGACTGACTTGTTATTAGGTGTGTCACACTGAAACTGATGCACCAAATAACAAGGTAGGCCGTTGATGAGATTTATGATGTCATTATACCATCTCTGCGTCTGAGTTATGACTCTGAGGTTGTCAGCGCAGGGTTTTCATGCTCTTTAACTCAGAACTGACCTCCAGGGGGATTTCTCTCGAGAGACGTCTGGTTTCACAGCTCATCACACTCTGCTGTCATCAAGCCGAGCAGATGTGATCCAGTGCTCGCCGTGGCAAAGCCGTGTAATTGAACTTTGGTGATATTCAAATTTGTCAAGTCAGATTTTCTTTTATACAGCACACTAACTTTGAAGTAGTTTGGATTACAGAATCTTCTCTCTGTGGCTATTCAATCACAAAACATTTTGCTATCTGTCAGCTGCAAACTGGTGCACCTTTGTGGCTTTTTAACCAAAGCAGATTTGGTGTTCTGTTTTTTTTTTCGTTTTTTTTCCCCCGGCTCTGTAATAATCCCGTCTTATTTTACGTGTTTGCCTTCTGATTGAAACAACATGGAGGATTCTTTCTTAGCAAACTACAATCAGACTGACAAACCTTCGTCATCGGCTTTTGTCTTATTTTGAGATTATTTTTCAACAGCTTAATGTATGTGTGTTTGTGTCTGAGTTTATGTCTGTTTTCGTCTAGGTGTGTATTTGTGTGTGTAAGTGCAGGTTTGTGCATGTGTGTGTGTTTATTTCATGTGAGTGGGAGTCGTGGTGGGGTTCAGTTTTCAGATTGGGTTTAGATGACAGTCAGGGTGCTTTGTTGTGGTTTGGGGCCCGGCTGCCTGTGGCCCCTGTGTGTTTCCCTGCCCTGCTCCGCTGCCACACTGTGCATCTGACTAAAGATAGCTTTAAACCTTCAGCCAGGACTCTGCTGTTTTGAACATTAAAGGTGGCAACAAGGCAAAAAGGGTGGTAATCAGTGCCGCTTAGGAGTTAAAACATACAGTTGTACATACACAACATCTGCCGATGCCTCTAGACACGTTTTCAGGGATGTTCCTAGAATAATTGGATGTTTTGCTTTATGCTATATCACACGCCCTTCTCCTTCACGTGATCAAGCCAGGAATGTTCACACCCCAAATCTCCTCTTTCGAGCCCCAGCCACTTTGAGGCCCTCTCTGCCGCTTTGGTGGTGCTTTTTAAGTCACCCCTCTTCCTCTCTTACTTGATGCTCAGATTGTTGATCGCTGTATGTGTGAATAGTCCTGCATAACTGTCATTCCCATTGATAAAAGTACCATTTAATTAATGATGAATTTATTTATTGGCATGTGATTCTGGCATGTTAGAACTTACTGTGATGGTGAAAATGAATTACCATCAACCACTATTAGTTTTAAGTGGTTGTAATTGTAATATTACAGCTGTAGACCAACATCCAACACCGAGCTTTGCCTGAGTTGTTTCAGACATTACAGGAGCGCTGAATTTCAGTTTTGCTAATTTTGCCGTATTGTTGACATCAACCAGTCTGACTAGCAGGATGCTTGTTTTTTGGTATCACATAATAAGAGTTAGAAACAGGACTAAACCCCGATGGCTATAAGGTTTGTGAGACTTTGCTTCAAACTAAAATTTGAACTTTTGACCTGAAGATGCCTCTGGGCCAAAGGTCAAGGGCTAACCAAGGTTATTAAAATTGATTCCAAGGAGGAAAGTGACATATGAGCAATCCATGAAGTAGTTCTAAACAATCATGAACCTCATGGTGGTGCTAGGAGGAGTCAGGTTTGCATTCATAGTGTGAATACCTCTGCCGAGAGTTATCTAACTTCATTCTGTTGTTATTTCAGTCTGGACAAAGTAGACCAGCGCAGTGAGGTCACCGTGCCTCGAAGCCAGAGCTGCTAAAAATAGAGCTGTAACAAACTTAAATCGTCATTTGTTAAATTATGAGAAAATGTGTCTTGTTCACTCTTTAACAGTCATTTTATTTTAAGACACAAACAAGCATATAGACTTTGTTTATAATGTTCCTTTGGCAGAACACCGCCAGCTGACCCTCCACTCTGACTCCAGTATGTTTCCTCCAGCTGATTGGGTGTATGAAAGGAAGTTTTACATATTCCTCCACACATCCGTTCAAAAACAACATAGTCACCGGGTATTGTCTTGAAAGAAGTCCAACCCAATTTGGACTTGTTATGCAAGTTTCAGCCTGTGTGTGTTTTTTTCCCTGTTTTGATCAAACCTCCGTTGGCATTGGATTAACTGATTGTATAATGCATTGATTTCTCTACTCTCTACTTAATAGCAGCCAGTTAGCACATCTGGTCCTGCTACAGTCAGACAAAGCCTTTAGTCACAGGCTGCTAATCTACCATGTCATCAGAAGGTAATTACTGTTTAACATAGAAAAATCCCAGTCAGACTTTAAGGTGTTGGGCCTCTCCACTAACCACACATCTTGTATGAATGCATGTGTTTGCCTCATCCTCAGTGGCTCCTGGCCAAGACGCAGGGATGCTCCGTGTTTGAGCTGGTTGTCTGCCTTCCTGCCTCCCAGCGTGCCCTGTCATTGCAGTAATACCTGTTTTCTGTCCGTTGTTGTTCAGCCTCTAGACCTTTGTCATAAGATGTCAGTCTTTGTGTTTTACTACATGGAGATTTACCTGAAGCTTGTTCTGTTTAAAGGAACTGCTGAGACCTTAAAGAAAGAGCAAGTGGATTAGGTGACGGTGGAATAATATGCTTTTGCCCTGATGTGTTTTGTTGTAGTTTCATCATTCCAAAAGTCATTTGATAAAAAGATGAGAGCAGCTTTAAGGGAAACTGTGTCGCTTCAGTAAATAAGTTAAAAGTGTTTTAATACAAGTTAGGGTTGTATTTGAGGTTTTATTAAATATATTTCATGATCTGCAGTATGTCAAATCAACTTTTAGAGGAGACTAGTATGCATTTACAGTGAGTCCAGTGCATGAGTGCAGCGATGCTTTTTTAGCACACTTAACCTTAACCATCCAACTTAACTATTATTCTTTCCACCTCAAGAACAATAAATCTCTTGTTTTACTGGTGTCTGTGACAGATTAGCCGGGTGATTTAAAGTCTGAGGCTTTTCGGGGGGGAATTGACCTGGAGTGCTACTGCACCCACTCTGAGGCGAAAGGCCTTTCACAGCTCCTTTGTTTTCACTGTTTGCATGTGTAAAACGTTTAGAGGACTTGCTGTAGAGTGATCCAGTACCACATGGTGTGTGTGTGTGTTTGTGTGTGTGTGGAGTGAGGCGGTCCTTGAATGTCATGATAAGAATGTGGTCAGAAACATCCTTACACATTATCTACCATAATGTTCCTCTAAGGAATAATGAGCCCTTGGAATCAACCAGTGACTCCAGGTCCACCCAGGTGTAGTTGAATAGTGGAAAAATGTGTTTTTTTAATTAAGCTGACTGAGTGAACAGTACGCAATGTAACCCCAGTTTCCTGTTGAGGGGTCGGCTTGTGGTTTGCAGCTTTGGGCTTACCCACGCCACAAGGGAAGGATACACACGTCACACACACAACAGCTGTAAGAGGACCAGGGCTGTCTGGCTGGGGAGGAGAACAGGATGAAGTAGCGGAGCAGACTGACCGTACACCACATTTCCCACAGAAGAAGCAAGTTTACGGCTGAAAGTCACATGGAGTGAACTTTGGGGGTTTCTCTTCAGGGGGACTGAGAGAACAGGCAACAAAAAGCTGGAGCCGGTCGTTGCCTGTGCTCAATATATATTTCTTTTCTTTTGAGGCAGATGATTTTTGTTGGATAAGACTTGCCCAGTGAGGAATGCTATAAATATTTAAAAGATTCACTTGATCTTGTGCTATGAACCTGGAGGTCTTTTTGAAGTGTGACATTTTTAAAGGGCATAAAATCATTCAAATATCCGAGCACGGATGTTTTATTTAGAAAACTTGAAACAAAATGGAAAAATTGTTTCTGTTATAATGTTAAAATGTAAGGTACGGAGACATTTCTGAATCCGATTAGTGTTAGATGACATTTTTGGGTGCTTTTCAGTCCTACTCGCTTCTCAAGTAGCCCCAGCTGCCACGGTTATAATTTCTCCATTTATTATCAAGCTAGTAAAAGAACAAAGCCGCTCTACCCCGCTATGCTTGCTTGCTGGTGCGGTATTTGCTATTTGTTTTTTTTAAAGGGGCGTGGGGGCTGCTACAGTGTGCTACTTCCACGCTTTTTTTTTTTTTATTTTTTTAAGTTCATTATCATCACCAGAGGCGCGTCGTAGGGGTTAATTTAGCTCCGCACTGGGCAGCGTCAGGGCGCATACAGTGGACTGGTTGTGCCGATCACTCCTGCAGAGGCGATGCCCTTTTGTGGAGAGGTCTCTTGTCACAGAGGACAGACGGCATTCACTGAAGGGACACAAGGACACAAAGCGAAGAATTGCATTTTAAAGGGCTCCATTCTTTCCTCGCTGCCGCTGGGTGTTGACTGTGGGTGTTTGAGAGAATCTTTGTTGCCCGGAGAAAACTAGAGAAGAAGAATACGCGCCGTGAACGAGTTGGGGGATTTTTATGAACTGGGTTACTCCAGTGCAGTCGATGCTGTCATCCACTCCACCTCTGTCTGTTCGTAGTCTTGTTTTGGATGAGGAGCGGAACTTTTACGCATTGGTTTACGCACCGATCGTACCAGTGGCGAAAGCACGCGAGGCTGTCATCATGAACTTTCTGTCTCCGGTTCCTGCGGGTTAGCAATTTGGATTCGTTAATAATTCAAAGGAAGTTAAAGGAAGTTGCTTCGTGATTATCTGCTAAAGGATGCCAACTGATCAACACGCAAACATGGAGGAAAAACTGTGGATACTGGAAGACCTCAATATGATGTACATCCGACAGATTGCACTCAGTTTACAGGTAAAAGAATCCATCATGGTTGCTCTGCTCATCTGGATGCGTTCTTTTTTGTTGTTGAACAGTTTTGAGCAGTTTTTCAAAATCCCTAATTTGGGTGTGTCTGTGGAACTCTGTGTGTGAGGTTATGTGTCAGGCTTTTCTTAATTAATCCACCTGAAGCTCAGTATCCCTCATCAACGAGATAAATGAAATCTATTTTCAGTCATGTTCTCCCGAAAGTGCACTAGATCTCTGTGTTAACTGACGCTGCAGCTGTGCTCTGGCATGCTGTGAAGTTAACTGTGTGGTTGACTGAAGAATCTTTCTATGTGACAAACAAGTTGCACTGACACTGGTGTGGTCTCTTCCTTTGCAGATGGCAAAGCTTTTACTGACAGCAAACAGAAAACAACACTGTGTGCTGTTCCTCTCTCGCTTAGTGTCTCCCCTTCCAGCGGGGGTTCACACGCAGTACACAGCTGCACATATGTGCCTCATAAGTCCCTCTGGGAGGATCTGTGCATGTCTGTATGTGTGAGAGAGTAGACCAGTATTGGAGTCACTCCATATAATGTGACTATGGTTTATCATGAATCCCACGTCTAGCTGCCTTTTTGCAGATCTCCATAGTGTTGTGCATAGTTTTCATTAGACACATGGCCATTGGAAATGTTACAGGAATTTCAGAGGGGAATACTTTATTTTCTGGCCTCAAAGTCTGAAAAGATTTTTGTCTGTCTGGGCTGCAGCTGTTTGGAGGTGTAAAAAGCAGACTCTGTCTCAATATCCGAACTGAAATGTAGTTCTAAAAGCCCTCGGTTCTGTGGAGCAGAATGAGGGGTGATATCACAAACTGGTGTGTTGTACCCGCAAGCAGTTTGGCATCACTTTGCATGTGAGGTGTTTCTTTGTTCGTCTGCCTGTGCCAAGTGGCACAGAGCATGACAGGTTTCTGGCTCTTCATCACATAAGAGACAATGTGTGTCTATGAAGTCACCTGAAATGCCAACATCTGCTTGTTTGTAACTATAGTTTAGTCTCTTTTTGGAATGTTATGGTTTGGTTATCCTTAAATGGTCTTTGAAACTTGTGATCGAGTGATAAAACCATCTCACCGATGACTCTATGGCCCCGTAGTCTGAATCTATTGTCACAAAGCAAATGTCACGAGTTATGTCAACCCAAGTTGATCTGGCACTAATCAGGCTGCTCGGTCTTATCACAGAGCCTCCTTTGATAGAGGAGCTTGTTTACTGCTTGGACATTGACTGGAAAGTGGTGCGTTGTTTGCCTGAATATTAAATCAAGGACATTAATGTGGAATGCGCATAATAAATGTGTCAGTCTGATATCTTTAAGCATTTTGCCATCTCAATTTTATTTTCGTAAATTCAATTGCAATGGTAGACATGTTTAATCACAACATGATGAGTCTCTATTTAGCCGTGGGGGGAAACTTTCTAGTTGGCCTGCTGCCGAGGGGCATTAACCGGTAAGAATTTTGTTGGAGTCCAGTCAGTTGTTTTTGCTGGTAAACACTCAGTTGTTTGCTCACATGCTCATTCATTCAGTTACCCTCTCCTTCCATCCCTCCCCCATGTCTCCTCTGCCTGGGTGGGTTTATGAGACAGGGATTCTTTGTATGTGACTGAGCTGCAATGATTACAACTGTAATTTCAGCTATATGGAAGTTTTTTGCTCCAGGGTCTTTCATAAACATCGTGTTGGGTCAGCAGGACTTACAGTTATTCTATGTGAAACCTTTTGCGCCTCCTCTTTTTTTTTTTTTTTTTTTACCTTGCAGCAAAATATACCATCTGAAAACCATTTCCCTCCCACGCTCATAGAAGAAGATGCATAGAAGTACGCTTTGTTTGTAACTTTTTTCCTGCACTGGACATATCAGAAGATAAGAGTGTATATTGGAAGATCCAGCATTCCTCAGGCATATATAATTGCTGTTGTCAGGAGGGCAGAGAGAACAGCCGTTGTTATTTTCAAGCTCGGTAGGAAGTCAAATTTCTGCTCTTCAGGTTTTAACACGTCTGTTAGAATGGCTACATTCTTGGCCCCACTTCACTGTTTTCTTTAGTCTACCTCTATCACAGGGCCCATAAGATAATGCTTCTTGCATGTAAAGTGTGAGTAGTGCTTTTTTTTTTGCCACAGGATACAGGATTTGCCCCAAACGAGAAGTGGCTGATGGGAAACAGGAAATGGTCGTGTGTAATTACTGTTTCCCGCTGGGAGTGAGAACACGATGTCACTGAGCGTATTGTCATTGATATGGACATGTACACCATTTCCTGTCAGAAAAATCCCATATACAGAGAGAGCATTTTTTTGTTATCTACTTCATATTTAATAGCCCACAGCTTCAAATCTTCTACACCTCCCCAGACAGTGCCCCTCTTCTACCCCTCTCTCATTCCCATTGACTGCCAAAGAGCTGCAGATGGACACTTTCTCTGTGATCTAATTTTAGTCCACATCGCAGAGTTAAATGTCAGAGTTTCTGAGGTCATGTGTTTTTGCCCAAGTTATCAAAGCAGGATTTGTGTTGAGCACTTCATTCCGTAAGTCGGCCATTGTTTGGAAAAGTACAATTCCCTCTCTGTGTGTGAGTGTTTATGTTACAGTGATACCATCTGATGAAATGCTGAAGAGACTCTCTTTAGGGGTTCTGCTGAAATTTTTGTATTTGTTGAGGCAGAACGGACCCATTACTGTTTGTTGAATGTGTGTAGAGCACAAACTGGCTGGGAAGCATTAAAAACCAACACAGAGTCCACAGTTCAGTATTTGTGTCCATGACTTTTTTGCATTTCAGATAGCACTACAACTCAAAACACTTCTCCTGGTCTCTCTTGATTTTACTGGACTGCCACACAGCATATCTGTTAATCCTGCTCACTGTGCTAGTGTTCATGAACAAATTCTGTATTAGACACGTTGGCTCTAATATGTTTGTAGCTGTGGTAGCTCATCTCTGACCCTGGTTGACTCACGTGGAGGTCAGGTGGGAGTTTCTTTCTATTTCACCAAAGACTCATGTTTGACCTCTCACACGCTCCCCAGACCTAAACTTAGCTCTGGCAATGCCTCAGATATTTTTGCAGATTCTAAGCACTGGATACCATAAATATCTTCTGGCCGAAGCAGTGCTTCATCTGATCTCTGGCCACTTGACTGGTTTGATTGAGCAGGATTTATCAGAAGCTACACCCAGTGAGATCAGTGCATTTCTGTTTGAAACTGAGCTCGTAACTGCACAGATATATGAGTGATTCAGTCCGTTTCCTTGCACATGAATACGTTGTCATGTGCCTGACACCTGCGTGTGGCTGTTTTACCGTTTCCCTGCGGAATATAAAGCCTTCAAAGCTTCAGATATTTCTCAGCTCCTGCCCCTTCCTGGATCTCCTGCTTTCTAAATGTAGGAGGTCCTGGAAGGGCAAAGGCCAAATTGGCAGCAGTTAATCCCTGCCTGCATTCGGACAGTGAACCAGTATCGTCTTGCACCTTGGAGTTAAACTGATGAATCTCTACCCTGGTGATGAATTTGGAGTAAGAGCAAAGGTTGAGTGCATGTAAGGTTTAGCTTCAATTCCCTGCACCCATCTGGCCTATGCTTGTCGCCAAGTTTACCTGTATTTACAGTTCTGTTTTTACCCTTTTTTAACTTCATCTTTTAACCCTCTCCCCATAAATTTCAGCCAGCAGTTGAAATCTGCATGCGTGTGCATCTGTAGGTGAGCATGTGTGTGTGTTAGTTCAGCTGGGAAGTTGTTTAGGTAGCTTAATTTATACCATACGCTATAGTGGAAGGTGTGCTAAGGCTAACAGCACTAGCGCTCTTATGATACAGCATACACAAGTCATGTCTGCCTCAAAACACATTCCTCCACAACAGAGCACTTCATAACACACCACTCCCTGCTGAGATCATCTCTGTGTGTGTGTATGCAGTATGTACTTCTGGGAGTATATGTAAGTAAATATTTGCAAAGACCAATAAACTAGCAGTGTAAAGCTGTGTAATCTTTAATTTAATTAAGGGTATTAAGTTCATCACCCTGTTTTTAAAGGGGCTGTTTTAATTTGTTTTTGGCTTTGATAGACTTTTAGTGCAGCAGTTTAAAAGACGTGTTTATTTCTAAGTGTACGTACAGTATGTTTTAGTAGCTCCCTGTGTGTGTTTTTAAGTGTGACTTTGGCATCTGCAGCATGGGCTGCTTCAGTAGCCTCCAGTCCACCAGTATGCCAAAGGCAAACAGCCCTGTGTGTGAGGTGGAGGTGAAAGAGGGCTTTGTATCACATCACGCACACACTCATTACGCCCCGCCAAGCTCCCCTCTCCTTCTTGGAACAGCACACCCAGTTCCTAACACGCCACCTAGCTCGCTGTAGTCAGTTCTACTGACTACAGTCCAAATCAGCTGGCTCCCTGCCTCACTTCAGCACCCCAGCGCAGTGCTGTATCCCCCTTAGCACCTCAGTCCTCACTCCAGCTATCGCCCATTCAGCGGTTAGGAGCAGCAGCACAAGTCTGAATAGGCCGTCTGTGTGAGCAGGAACCGGTTAGATGCCGCAGCCTGAGCCAGCTTCCCTTGAAAAACAGCAGGAATGAGCCAGGAGAGCGAGAGGGAGAAAACACAGAGCCAGAGGTGTTGTTATTCTAACATCAATTTGCCTCCTTGCACCTTCCAAGCCTCCTTCACTTAGTCATTCACTTCCCTATCCCCGCTATCTCTGCCTGAAATGTACCTTCCTCCTGTCTCTGTCTCATTTCCACACATTTATCTCACTCTCCGCCGTCACCTTTCTTTGGTCCTCTTTCTTTCTCTCTGCTGTTCTTGCAGTAGCAAAGAAAACTGTAGCCACTTAAGCTCTTTGATTTGAGACTGCAGGCATTATTCAAATCAGCAGGTTGGAATTGAAGCTGTGTTTGATTTATTTAGTTTGCAGTCTCACAAGTCGCTGTTCTCAAGTGGAGCTATTTAAAATGATGTATTCCGTGTAATTAAAAACATCTGACCATGTTCTGGAGATGCAGCGAGTGACGCCGCAGTCTGGTTATCAGAGGGCTGTGCGCAGACGTGCATTGTTCTGCTGTGAAGAGCGGTTAGTAATGTGTTTCATTAAGCTTGTGGACGTTTCTTTTTTTGTCTTCGTCTGTGTGATCTATTTGTATGCTTTCCCTGCTTGTGAGATAAAGTCTACGCGGTCTACATTATTATGTGCAAGTTTATGGGCCATGCAGTGAATTTATTGATTTATGTGTCTTTGATGAGGTTTATGTGCAGTATGTGTGGGAGTTTGCACGTTCATGTATTTATGTGCGTTTGTCTCCTTTCTCGTGTCTGTGTTCGTCTCGACATTGTTTCTCTGCGATGAGAGAGAGAGCATAGGGAAGTTCAAAGAGAGCAAGTGGGGACCAGTTCTCTAAGAAACTATTACCTCTATTAAAGCAAACCATTCCCAAGTGCTCATTCTGCTGCAGCGGAGAGCATGAGCAGCAACACCAGCATCACTGTAACGTTAAAGGCTGTGTCTTCAGGGGCAGCGTGTGTGTGTGTGTGTGTTCAAGCAGGTAACGTGTTCAGCTGAATCTCTGCTCGCTGTAGGATCTTTGGGCAGCGATCTGCAGCCTGCATCTGGTGTCACTGGTGGGTGGGTTGGTGGGTGTATGTGCTTGGCAGGTGGAACAACTCTGTCAGCATTAGTGCGGCTGCTGTCCAGCCATCTGAGAGCTCCCTCCTCCTTTCATCAAGGACAAGAGGGACCGCTTTCCTTTACATGATGCAATGATGTTATCATTTCTGTCTCCACATCTAAGTGTCGCAGCGTCTGGTGTGTCTGCTTCTGCGTCGATAATCGTATGAAACTCACGCTGACACAAAGCAAGCTGAATCATTTGCCTTTTCAGAGACATGTCCTCGTGAATGTCTGGCCTTGAGAAGATGGATGGCTGCGCTGTTAAGAGGAAACCTAAATGTGAACCGTCACGGGGGAATTCCAGGGTTTGGGGGCGGGTCAGCAGGAGCCGGAGCTTAAGGCTGAGGTAGATCTAAAGGGCTGGGGCCGCTGAAAGGGGCCTCTTGTTGTCATACGAGGTGCTGATAGGCATGGCTGAGCTGTGTGTCCCCCCCCTTTACCCCACCACCAGACAGCCTCTCTGTCTCACCATGATGAGATCAGTGGAACAAACTCTCTAGCTAGATGATGTTATGTTTGGTGCTTGGGGTCAAAAGCTCAGTCACATTAGGAGAGGGTGTGTGTGGGAGGGGTGCATATAATACCCTTTGAAAGCTGAAGATGAATTTGACATGGTCTGTTGTACACCTACCAAAAAGCCTTTCTTCTCTTTGTTCCCTCCTTGCGCACGCACACGTGCATTCACATATACTGTATATACTATACACCCTCCATGTCCTCCTCTGAACCGGTGTTAGTTAAGCTACACTTATAAAGGCGTCCCAGGGTCATTGGAGTTTAAAGGTGTCCATATGTCACTATATGTGTCTCTAACCTCGTCATCTCTAGGAGATGCAAAGGTCAATCCGTCTTATCTTCATTGACGCTGGCTAAGAAACTGTACAGGCATTCCTATTGGTTCTGGGGAGAAGCATGGCTCAGTATGATTGGCTGAGACAGACCGATAAACTCATCTGACACTGATTAAAGACCCCTGTTAACCCCCCATTTACCCAGCTCCTTCGAAGCGCTGTGTCGCTGGTCAGTGTGTCAGTGGACGCAGACTGGCCCTAGGTTATTATGTAAGTACACATGTACGTTTATCGAGCCTCTATTTTAGCCCATGCACTAACGCACACTCACAGCTCATGTTCCTCACAGCTGGTGTTCACAGCTGTTCCCGTGAAGTCCAGATAGATTGACAGTCACCATTCACAGTCAACGGACGTCAGCTGGTGAGATCTATACTACATGTAAGACGGCATTCGTGCGCACGACCTGTACAGCTCCTCAGTTCTGCCCGACCCTGGGAGAAAAGCAGGTCTCCACACGCCTCCTGCTCCTTGTGTAAGACAAAACCGCGACAAGAATATATGGACGTGGTTTCCTAGACACGAGGCACGGCCCAGCAGTGAGGATGAAGGAGAGCAGTGAAGTGAGCTGTTTCTCTAGAGATTGCCGTGCTCTCCTATGGCCAACGGGGGCGCTGGTCGGTCAAGCATTTTGAAATTAGAAGAGAGAGTTAAAGATTTAAGTGTCATGTAAAACCAAGATGTTCTATATATGGACATTTAAAGCAGCACATTTAGCTTATTTGTCCAAATGAACTTAAAATACTATGCCATTAAAAGAGGCATTTTAATTCAGATATAGCCAGTCACAAGTGGTGTCTTTTGTATTTTAATGTGACATTTAACAGTATGCACATAATGCTGTTATGATTAGCCACATGGTCGCAGTGATTAGATTTAAGGCGCTTCCATAAAAGCAAGAATGCGTTCAAAAATGTGGTGGTTGCGCTCTTTTAATTTTATTCATACTCCAGGTACCATGCAGTAAAGGAAATAAAACACATCCACGTGTTTCTGTTCTCTCTCCTTGGGTCATTCTAGTATGTTGAAATGGCCCCCGAGAACTTCAGTCAGAGAGAAAGCTCTGAAAAATATGTGAAAGAGAAACACAGGCCCGTCCCTCAACAACTATTGTCAATAGACTCACCAGATTGAAATATGCACACAAAAACAGTACAGAGGTGTGAATTTTGGCACGATAATTTACTTGGCAGCTCCTCCTCTGGGCCACGATTGAAATTAAGATTTAATTCTTAGTTAAGCTTGTGAAGAGATTGCTCATTAAATAGAAATGATACAGGAAAAAAATGTTCTATAATTGGCTGCATTAGGAAGGAAGGGGTCTTGAGGACATACAGTAGCAGCACAGAGGAAGGAAAATGCTTGTTTGAGGGAAATGACTATTGTCAGTGAGTCAGTAGGAAGTCTCAGAGGGAGAGGGCTGAGTAGGTTAGTCCGGCTGCAGGAATGTCCTCTCATGCCGTGTAATCACATGATGCTATCATTCATTCAGCTGTTCCCACTGAGTTATGCTGCCAGTGTGCGTCTTATTGTATATCCAAATTCCCTGCATATTGTGTCGGTGTATGTATTATTGCTTGGTCAGCTCCACATTCTTATCATCCAACTCATGGATATTTTAATCCATCACTGTTTTTTTTTTTCATTAATTCTGAGCATCCTCGTGTCGGTATTGTTCCTCGCTCTGCGTTGTTCAATGTGTAAGGTAAATTTGCCTCTGACAGCACTTCTACGTCTGGCTTCCTGGCACAGCTACCTGCTGATGAAACTTTAATCTGATTAACTGTAGGATATTTACAGCTCTAAGTCCTAAGTTATCAAGGCTCATCTTGTTGTTACATCACTCATAGTCGCACAGAGAGATGAGCAATGCGGGAGAGATTTGCAATACGGCATGACCGCATTGCAAATTTGGTATTTTTCTGCTTTCGGCTACAGCGGGTGTGTCCTCTGCTCCCACACAGAACGTCCTTTTGCTGGATGTAAAGAGCCAGGCAGATGAACAGATGTGTCACTGCCCCATCGAGATGGACTTTGTTGCTCTGTTGCTATTAGCCAATGCTGCCCACGGACAGGCTCTCTCCTCCTCCGTCCTGATCCTCCTACACGTCATCTGCTGCATCTCTGGACCGTGTCTCTCATTCCACTTTCTCAACTCACCCACAAATGGCACACAACAAAACAAGTGTTGTGTGTTTCGTTGCTGAGATTGTCTCCAACTGGGTCTGCTGACATTTAGGAAAATATTAAAACATAAATGCCTGATGCCTGTGTATCCTGCAGAGGTATATTTTCATTCCATTTTTGAAAATGCGTCCTGGTACGCTACATTATTAGTTTTCTGGTGCGGATTTCCTGGAGCCCCACTCTCAGTTTGCTGAATCACCCTTACCCCCGCCCGTTTTATTCCCACACCTAATTCTAGCCGGACTCGTCTGCGCTTTCCGTTTCCGCCTGCCCACAAATCACTCTCATACATCACCAGTTGACAAGGCACCACGCTCCGCTGCACAGCAACTTGCCGGTGTGCTCATATGGGCCAGGCAACACAGACGCAAAAAACAGGGTAGACTGATGAAGATCTTTATTTTGCCTGAGATGATACGTTGTCCTGTCGGTAGAATTACATACAACATAGATACATACGCTGATCAGGCATAACATTATGACCACCTTCCTAATATTGTGTAGGTCTCCCTTGTTCCTCCAAAACAGTTGTGACTCATCAGAGAATGGACATGGGTCTTCTGAGGGCGTCCTGTGGTATCTGGCAACATAATGTTGTTAGTGGGGGCCTTTGGGTCCTATGGGTTGAGGGGATGGGCGTCTCTGTGGATCAGGCTTGTTCCAGTGAATCCCACAGATACTTGATCAGTTTGGGATCTAATGAATTTGGAGGCCAGGTCAACACCTCTAGTCTAGGTGGGTGCTACATGTCTAAGTAACATCCACACGAATGCTAGGTCCAGATGTTTCCCAGCAGAACATTGTCACAAGATGGTCAATGTTGTTTACTTCTCCTGTCTTCTCCGGTTTTAACGATGTGGCTGATCGTGTATATCCACCGAAACACACTGCCAGCTACTGTTATTTGTGTACATTGTGGTGTCTCCACCCCCATTTGGATCACAGTTGTGACTACGCAGCTACCATTGCCAAGGAATTACCATAATAAACTCTGTGGGAGGAACGCGTAGTGATTATTTCTAATAATCACCCCATAGGGACATGATTCATAAAGGAACTTGCTGGAGAGTGATCTAAATCACATCTTCGAATGGAATCACTTTACTGAACACCTAGGGTCAGCTTAATGGGGGTTTTGTCTTGTGTTCTGCCCATTTATCCAGAGATTGCAACAATTAATAAATAAAGGAGGCTGACTCCATGAACTTCTTAGTATGTGCAGCTCTAATTTATCCCGACTCTATTTTAGCTGCTTATTTACACTACTGAATCAAAGACATGTGGGGAAACGGATATCTTCCCTAGTGGCAAAGCACACTGCGTATTGACCAGTGCCTTGTGAAAAAGTTGAGTCATAACTTAAAAAAAGAAACACGTTTTTGTTTTTTTTGTTTTTTCCTCGTGGGCGTTGTATAGTTCACATTAGTGGCTGCAGCAGATTTTACTCACACACTTCAAACTCCGGCCAAACTCGGGGCTGCCAAATCCTTCTTATGTGAGTTTCTCCGGAGCAGATTTCTAGCGTTCTTCGTCCTTTAATTAGACATTTGGAGGGAGCTCCTGAACAAAACATTTTTTTTTTTTTTTTCCATTTACTCTATGGCAGCAGGACTCCTCGAAGGTCCCTGGACACCGCATTGAGAGCCTCTGTCTCAAATGACAATTCAACCCTCTCTGTTTGCGCACAGCTACGCACAGATTAAAGACAGACACACACACACACCCGCCTCCTCAGAAACAGCTCTCGGTTGGTCCATCAGTCGGTCAGTCTTTATCCTTGTGCCGGTGATGGTGCGTGTTAGAGTCCGGACTGGAACACTGAAGCTTCTCGGACGGCGGCGACAATGACGATCAGAAAGGCAACGGGGACGAGCTCAAGCACATGACTGCCACCGTCCCCCAAAACGAGTGGCGTTTCTGATTTGTGCGCGGAACCTTGCAACTTCTGAGGTCAATAGGCGGCTGCTATTTTCGGATCTTCGGAGGATGTGTCATTTTACGACTGTATGGATGCGCCTCAAGGGGAAAAACTGAGTTAAGGTCTTTTACGCTGCGGACGGGACACGGGACGCTGAACGGAGCCCGTTGTTGCGTAGAAGCTGGTGCTGCCAGTTTTGGAGAGTTGGGACACGGAGTGCCCCTCTCTGAATAGGATGAACAACTCAAAGAATCAAAAGGTAAGCTCGGTTTTTGAGGTTACTGTGTGATCTGTCACCGGTCTGGCCGTAGAGCAGCAGTTTTGAAGACTTCAAATTGAATACAGCTGATCGAAGGCGATAGCGTGATGTTTACTCTGCTGGGGAGACGCAGTGTCACATCTGAAAACACTCGCCTAGCTTATCTGATTGGACACATCATGAATTCACACCAGATTCACACATTTGTCAGTTTAAGTTATCAACTTTTAGGACTGGCCCACGTTGCTCTTAAAGGCACTACGAAAATTAAATTAATCGCAGATGAACCACCTTTCTGTAAGTTATTACCTTCACTAACCATAACTGGATGTTTAAAAAAATAAAAGTGTGTGAGTGGTAATGCAAATGGTATCACTTGTCAGACAGTCGGTACAGGGAAAGTGAGTTACGTTTCATGCCTCAAAATGTCAAGTCAGTCATAAATTTTGTACTCTTGGTGAATTAATTAGAAACAGTGGGGACAGTAACTCCACATTTCATGTTGTCTAGCAGCACTGTGACGTATTACCCAGCCTCTCAGAGTGCAGCAGTGACTTACATCTCCCAGTCATCAGCCTTTCCCTTCACTTGTGAATAAATCTTTCCTAAACGCCTCGAGCCGGCACCACAGAAATAGCCATTCGGACTAGAAAATGTCTTTACATGCGACCCTGACACAAAAATGTTTGGGCTCCGCTTAAGGGCATAGCAGAGGCATGTCTGTCATCTAAATGCAGCCACAGTACAATGGTCAAAAGACAGAGCAGCGACCAGAAATTGTTTTCCTCCACATGCTTTTGCCCTTGAGAATAGTGACCAGAAAGCCTGAGTGCGTGTGGCAGGCACTTTTTCTGGATTCTGACTTTAACCAGCACTTTGGGGGCTCTGACTCCTTCCTTTAATCAACATTTCTTTCATCAGTGAAACTCTATCCGTGCACGAATAAACCAAACAGCTTGATCCATCTTTCTCCCTCTTGATTGCATTTTGCCTAATGACGAGCTGCTTCCTGATGTGTGCGAGAGAGAAAGCTGGAGTTTGGATTTTAGTCGATTCCAAAGGTCACATGCATCATTCAGAGTTTGAAAGACCAAGACAGATGTGATCTTTCCATTTCTGGAGCGCAGTCTGTGTGCCTTCGTTTGTGTTTATGTGTGCGGTGGCGTGTGTTCATTTTGTCCTTACTACTGTTACAGCCACAGCCATCTCTGATCATTAGTGCTGAAAAGGTCACTGATGTGCTGGAGCTCAGTGTTCCTGATGCTGGTTTTTATGTTTTTGCTGTGACATGGTTGCTGTACGGTTGAAGTCTAGCCTTGTACGCTGCAGTCAAACTGGTTCTCTTTGCTGTTAAATGCATTTCGGGTTGTGCAATATTTTTTATTGCTTTTGCAATTATACAGGGAGGAAGAAAGTCAGCACCTTGTGTCAGTTCACTTGCTGTGGAATCCTTCGGCCCTTGCCTTGCAATCAATAACCACTTACTGCAGAGGAGCTCTCTGCAGTCAAGCCTCTGTCTCACCCAGCCTTCTGTCTCTCTCTTTCTCTGTTAAGATAGGTATCTCCAGTGTCTCCTTTGCATGCATCTGTCTGTCTTTCTTGCTCCCCTGTCCTCCCCAGCCTTCATTCACCTCTGCAGTCACATGATTTCTTTGACTTGCTGCCTCCTCTGGCCCTCTCCGGAACTGCTGTGTGCTTGCTGTAGAGGTCATTCTGTTTTCTCTGCTGATATTGCCAGATGCTTTTTCCCATGAGGTGTTTTTTGAGATAGCTAGGACATCCTCAGCCTGAGACACACAAGGGGAACTGCAGCCCATTACTCTACGTACTGCACGGCATGACAGCAGTTGTAGAGGAGGAGGAGAGTGTGCGTGCGTCTCTCCCTATTGTCTCAGAAGTAGTATGAAAAATGAGCCACTTAGGCCGTGCTCTACTACAGTATTGCTTTGCCTCCCACCCAATTATAGATCTGCTAACTCAAACTTATTCATACACAATCTCGATCTCCCCTGGCATTTCTTACTTTCTCACACTCTTCTTGCCAGCTTCAGTTCCCCTCTACTGCATTCACATTCAGGCTTCAACTTCACACTTAGCAAAGCCAGTTCAAAAACTGGACTGTCATGTCATGACAGTAATCTCTCAGTAAAGTACTGTCCTAGTTTTATTTCTCTTTTCAGAAGCAGTTGTTGTGCCAGGTCATGGTGTCAGAGTTCTCTCTGAGATTGCCTTGACATGATTGTCCCAAAATGAAAACAGAGAGCAGGAGAATCAGATGGGATAGCATGCATACTGCATTTGTGCAGCCCTTCATAGGCGGCTGGGCCTGGTGATGCAGATTCGGTGGAGGAGCACAGGCGTGACGGACAAACGGAAGACAGGCAGATAAACAGAGAGACAGACAATTAGAGGCAGGTGATGACTTTACGATGCAGAGGAGCTTGTGAAGGGATTGATGGTCATGCAGGAAAGGGCTCAGTCCTGCAGACGGATCACCAGACAAGCAGCTAATGCAGAGCCCCTGCCAGCGGATCACAGTCAGACCCAATCCATGTCTATCAGTCGGGTCTGACTGAAGCAGATGCTGAGCTGTCGTCCGTTTTTACAGCCCTGTCTGACAGGCTGTCCTGCTACCTGTGTGTGTTTGTTTGTTTCCTCATTTTATTCTGCATCTGTGCTGCCAATCCATGATTAGGTCATGTTGGTTTTGTAGAATTGCTCTTGTGTTGCTGATATAAGCCACAAAACGTGTGCACACATCCACATACTAGATATGTAATGGATAGTCCATCCAGGCTGGACGTAAGCCTGCTCCCACGGCGATCTTATAAAACTCTAGCTCGGTCACAAAGAATCAATCAGTATGATATCAGAGATACAGCTTTACACTACCTCACATAGAAAAAACAAACATTCTTTGCCAACATCATGCGACACACATGATGACCTCTGGTGTGTGTGCAGCATACGTGTAACAGAGGGCACAAAGTACATCAAGGATTTGAATAGAGTGTAAAAAGTGCACACACACACACACACACACACACACATTGACTCATTTTCATATGGTCTGTGTAACACATTTACATTTATTTATTTATAGGTTCTCGTGTTTTTGTGGACTGAATGAAATACAGCCTCCATAAATATCTCCACAGAGAATGGCTCTCAGACCTCTGCTCTCAATTTGCACCATGCTGGAAAAACTTGACCGACCAGGGCCAGTTCTGATATTTTTAGACTGGCCGGGCCAATAGCCAAGCATTTGTACATATGTTTGTTGAATAGGAATTTTGAGACAATAATATAAAATGCTCTGCTGCCTTCCTTTTTTAAATACTGGGTTTGAAAACAACATGTAACTTAACCTGCAGCTCCTCAAATGGTCACTTGAGACCGGCTCTAATAGCGAGTCAATCCCCATAGGACTCCAGGTTAAAAAGCCCAGATTTGCAGCAGAAATAACCCCCCTGTAGGGGGTTCATAAATTGTATTAAGGCTTAAAGTTATGCATAGTTGAATAGTTGAATGAAAGATTCATTCACCTGCCCACCTAAGCTCCACTTACCCTCCACCTGTTTGACTGTTTTTGAATTAGCCTGGAGCTAAAGTAAAGCACTAGTCAAGATGGCAACTGTAGTTGCTACTGAGCTACAAAATGACTCTTTATTAATCGGAAGTGTTGGTCCATCTTCGTATACACTCAGTTATGTAGCTCATGGCAAGACTGTAAACTGTTCTCCAGTCAAATAAATGGTTCATGACAACAAACACTGTGCTATGTTGATATCTATTTTTTAAGCGCTTGAACAGTCTGCTAAAACTTTTGATTGCAGCTGTTGTGTTTACGGAGGAACTGCCGTCAGTGCTAAATGGCCAAATGGCACGACTCCAGACAAAAATTAGTGTCCAATAAGTGTCCAGTATTATATCAGAAGCCATTATTGGTCTGCTTTATCAGTCTCACATTAACTAAAACATGTTTCAACAGGGTCTGTGCAGATTGCCTGAATGTGCACTATCTGTATTGATCTTGTGCACATTAATGCTAACTGATTCACTGTGTAATTGTAACGTAAGAGCGTGTGAGGCACAGGCAGTCCTGCTCTTGTCCTTCTGCTTACAGCATGTCAGAAGACAGAGTCTGCACTTTGTTCTCTTGTAGCTGCATAAATATTAGGTTGAATTGCCAGTGTCTGTATGTGTAGTCTGTGGTCTCTGTGTAGATAAATGGTCGCGTAAACGAGTGTGTAGACTCTATTGCATGTGTGTGTGTGTGTGTGTGTGTGTTAATATGGACACCTCTACGCCACCAGCAATCTGTTTAATATGTTCTGGAGGCTAGAGATAAGAACCACACACGCATGCCGGGATTAATTATATTCCCTTGTTGCTTTGGCTTTGCAATCTCAGTTCTCCTTATCCACATTCTTGCTTTCCCAATTCATTCTCTCAGTGTCTGTCAATGAACTTACACACATTTGTGTACACACATACTGTACACTAAGAGATTCCAAGAGCTAGCATGGACCATTAGTAACCGGAGCAGACTGCAAAGACTGTAAAGTGGCCGAAGGGTGGAAACCAAGTGACCGAGTCAGCGGCTGTGAGCGGATCTCACCTTACATGTGTTCCCCATGACATTAATATGACTGTCATTAATCACAGCAGTGCAAAAAAATACGACTTTTACTAGCCTGTGATGGCAGTTTTCCTTGGCTCTTGGTTCCTGTGGTGTACAGCTAATTAATGAGTGCAAGGCTGTAAAGTTGTCCTTCAGAGTGAAGGAGGCTTCAGATCAGTTTTTACGATACTACATTTTGTCATTGACCAAGTAAATGTAGGAGTAGCATCTTTTACAAAACCATGAAAGCTAGAATATCCCCCCACTGATACATGTGCACACACAGGAGCTCATCCACGCCTCATCTGCTCCCTTTGGTCATTGTACCTCGAGGGCAAAGGGCTGAGGGTCAGTTTAATGATATCTGCTTTTGCCCGGACTCCCCTCAGAAACGCAGCAGCTTCATGAATATTATAATGAACTGCATTCAGTTAAGAGCTTTCGCTGGTCGATACTGGTTCAAGGGCACTCATGCCGTACACATGCCGCAGAGTTGCCTCGCTTTGCCTTTATCTATATGTCTCACAAACCTCTGCGTCAAAAAAAAAAAAAAAAAAATTCACCTCCGCTCCAGCAGATCTCACATGGAGCAGCCCATGTGGTTATATATACACATGTGGCCATATGGTCTAAAAAAGGCAACAGTAGCAAGAGTGATGAATAATAGAGGGTGTGATAAAAGCAGCTTCAACAGACTAGTAACGCCTATATAAGGGAAAGACACAGCAAACAGCAGCCTTTAACTTAAATACAGCATTATCTAAGTTTCTTTCCAATGCTTATTGGAGCTTTCACACTTTGGCCATTGTTTTGAAACCTACAAGTGGATCATTTGAGCTGGTGTGAACACTGTGAATCACTCACATGAGCAAATGAACCGAGCTGAGCCAAGTTAAGGAGGCCTGGTTTCATCCTGATTGCAATCACTCGCCTGTGCGGCTCGTTTGCAATGTGAACACACGTTACCCACGGACCGATACGTCTGTCTTATAATTATATAACCAAGCAGCGGCCCGCTCTCTCATCATATATACATAAAAAAAGTTGTTTTCTACACATAGCCTGGATGCTCGATCTGGTACATGAGCCACAGAGCATGAATAACGGCCCGCGCTCGCTGCTGCTTCAGTTGCTCCATTTTTAATCTGAATATTTCCTGATTTCAAGAAATCCAAATTTTCCTGCGAAATTATTACCAATCACAAAACTGTTTGCAAGAATGTGGTGTTGAAGGCGTGTCATAACTTTGCTAGATTGCTTCGTCTCAGTTGCAACTGTGTGACAATATTGCTCCCAGAGTCGGAATGAAATATACGTGTGAAAGCACTCTAGAAAAACGATATGTCTAGCAGAGCGGTTTGATGCATGGGATTGTTGCTGAAAGTTTGAGAACATGACAATTATTTGTTTTGTTTTGTTTTGTTTTTTGGTTTGAAAAAAAATATTTTCCCATCCATGCTGTACTGTATGCACTACAGACAAGTGGGAACAGCGTTGTAATCTCCCTTTAAAGCATTTTTAGCGTGAACATAAGGCTAGAAGAGGATTTTATTTTCAGATTTATCTGCATTAATGTGGTCTTACCCCTGCACATGCTTTGTATTTATCTGCACGTCACAATGTGCTCTGTCAAAGCAAAGAGAGCTGAACTGAAAGACAACAGGGAGGAGAGTTTGGCAAGCTTAAATGCTAGTTAGGCCGGCTGAGCTAATTAGCCCCGATTTCCTCAACCTGATTCAGAGGAGAAAAGCCTGGGATTACTGAGACAAGCAGTGTGTGTGTGTGTGTGTGTCTGTGTGTGTGTATATGTGTGTCAGGCTATAGAAACTACTCGGCGCTGGAGTTTCAGTGCATTTATTTGTAGAAGTCAACTAATGAGAGTTTTACATTTGTCTTTTTAGTGTGTTGAATGGCAAGTGTGAAGATTGGCTGGTGGCAGTGAGAAAGCTAGTCACCCCTCACCCACCGCTGGGGGTCAAAAGGAGCTTAATAGTACGGGACCCAGCAGGGGTGCGTTACTCTTTCAAGAAGCTTTGGCACTGTGACCTCTTGTCCCCTTCACTCTTCCTTTGTGCGTTTGGGCTGTACCTCATCTGCCATTTGTCCCCATCCTCCCAGTACAACAACGCACCACTCTGTAATGTCCTTGCATGTTATCATTGGAACAAGTTTTAATTCCACTAGCTGACTGAAGCCCGTTCTTATGAAACAAAACTGAATTTGATTATAGAACCATTAATCTTTTTTTGCTTTTTGCAATTGCTCATACTGATGCAAACAGTATGCCTCAAGTTAATTAATGAATTAGTCCATTGTTCATCCGTTCATACTGTGCAGAAGGTCTTGCAACTTAAAAAAGTAAAAGTTTGTGTCCCAAAGAACTCCTGACTAGGCTCAGGCAGAGATCTGAACAAGACTGCGAACATTTCAGCTTGGCAATAACGAAACATGGCAGAGCTCAAATCTGTCCTCGCTCGCCTCCTCCACAGTTACATGAGGTGTGAGGTGTCTCACCGAGAGCTGTCAGCCACCGTGACATGTACACAGACACACACCGAGGGTCTTGTGAGACTATTTTAGAGGGAAAGTGTTGTGCTGCTGTATAAACTCCACCCAGCCTCCATATCAGCATAAACGATAAGTGACACAGCCAACTTCCGTTCACAGACTAACACCTCTCTTCTAACAGCGATTGGATGTGTTGGAGAAAGAAAGAAAGAATGACAAGTGGAAAAAAAAAATCCTTCACAGAGAGGATTAAAATGCCACACCATTGGCTTTTTGTCTTGTGCGTATCTTTTAATGTGATTAAATCCCTTTACTCTATCTCCCCACTTAGGGATGCACTTCCAGAGTGGTCTCATTTAGAGAGATCACAGCCGCCTTTGATCAGGGGCTCAGAAAGTCCTGTTTCATACCCATTTCTTTCCTTCCTTAAACCTCCCTCCCTTCTCTATATGGGCTTACAGGAAAGGCTAGCTAATCAGTTAATAATGCTGCATCAACTTGTGTAATAGTCAGTGGCTTTGTTCCAAACTGCAGTGCACAACACTTACTGTGCCAGTGCCAGTAAAGCGCTCTGAAGAGGTTACATTATCGCTGTGTATGTGTGTTTCTTAATTCATTAATTGCCTCATGTGGCCCCCTGACAGTCCACTGTGCCAGTTACTCACATTAGGGCTTCTGCATTACTGTACTGATTAGAAAAGTATGTGCTTGGCGACCGTTCTCTCCCCGTCTCCTTTCTCATCTGAAGATTGTCTTTTTTTGAATGTTACAGCTGTGAAACACGCTCAGCCATGCCAGAAATGCCTCAAAATACAATTATCTCCATTACATTTCTTGCGAATAAGATTTGTCAGCAGTAATTCGGACAGACCGTTTTTTTAAGCATTTCCTTTACGGTCTGTTTGGCTTTGTAAAGACTACATTATATTTTGCTGTACTTGTTCTCGAATCTGCCATACTAATCATAGCATTATTTTGTGTTTTTAACGCAGCCCACTTCATTCCCTCTGGTCCCTTTAGAGGTGAAAAGACAGGGGAGGAGGGGGAGAGGGGCTACTGCTGTTATTACTTTTCTTTCTGCTTCTGTTGCTCATAACAGACTACCCTGCAGTTTTAATGTATACTCCCTTGCTCCAGTCCACAGTTATTTATGAGTCTGGTTGGGAACCTGCGTGCATTGTTTCATAAATCTATACTCTGCAGGCCTGTTAGTTATTAATTGAGAGACCACACACAGTCGCACAGTAGATACACTCACAGATGCACACACAGACTTCCTGTTGTTATCATCACATGCGCACTGCCTTCAAATTGGTCTGCAGTCTGGTTTGCCTGCTTGCTGCTTCTCGAGCTACTATTTGATAGCGCAGGCCTGGGCTGAGTGTGCACTGCCGTGTAAGAGCAATCAAGCTTTAGTGTGTCTATAAATTGATGGAGTGATCAGTGCTTGGCAGACTCTGAACTACCTGTGCTCTCTTGTAGCTCTAAACAAATTTGTTTTATAGCCTGAAATTCACTCTGCTGTTGCTCTCTTTAGGCCCAACCGTCATATCAACAGATACACTTGCAAGTGCAAAGTGCACACGTAGAACAAATATTCGCTGTTTCGCCTGGATGTGGTTTTTTGAGTGCACTGGCATTTTCCTGAACTTCTTGCGTGTGCATAAAACATGATTTAGGGCACAGACACATGCATATTATTTCTCTCTTTAGCGCTCTGTGCTTTGACTCCGCCCAGTGAGTGCTGGGACCCAGCTGCAGTAAAACACACCGCCTTTGTGTGAGAACAGCTGGCTGCAAAGTCACTTGGACGCAGATTCACACACGAGCACACGCAGACCAGCGCTCACACAGATAAGCACATAGCTTTCCATGCAAACAGAGCTGAAACGGAATTGTCAGCAAATAACTCAATGCATTAGCTGCCGACAGGAGGGAGAGTTCACAGTGTTCAGGGTCTATGAATGAGTTGGTCCACTGTTGAAACTCTATAAGAAATCATGTCAGCGATGACATCAGCATGTTGGCACCAAGGCCAGGCACATTTTACTCAAAGAAAGGACCCTGGGAGTGTTTCTGTTAATATTTCCTGGCAGTGAGGAAGCTTGAAACTGCTTTGTAGCCACTCTCATAAAAGTCGACTGCAAACACTCCACCCGTTACTGTTCCTCTCCCCCTCCCCTCTATCTTCCATGACCAGTACCAAACCAGTTCCCTTCACTGTTGTTGTGTCCCACAGCAGCTGGAGTCTGAAAAACTGTAGAGACGTTGTTTGGTGAATAGGATCATTGTTGTTTGAGTGGTTTAGCATTGTTGTGTCTTTTCTGTTTTCTCCTAATCTGACTCCAGCCCATGTGTTCTCTAAATCATAAATTGGTATTTGTGCAAAGGTATGATGGTGTGTTACTGGCTTTCTGCCAGTGTGATTCCCGTTCCCAACATCCCAACAATCCACTTGCTGCTTGCTTTCATCTATTCACCAAATTCTTTCTCCGTCATTCTTTCGTCTTACACCATACTCTACTTTTACTTCCATTCTCACTTTTCATTTCTCCTTTACGCTAACCCCTCCATCAGCTAATTTGCCATTGAACCACCACACACACACATTCATCATTTTCCTTCTAACTCTCAACTGCTCCCTCCATCCTTAGCTGCAGTCATACTCAGGGTGTGGGAGAGGAGGAGGATAAGCAAGAGGGAAAGTAGCGGAAGAGGGTGGAGAGGAAGGCGAGGCACATAGTTGTGGCTAGCTAATTGAAAGTCTGCAGTTTGGTCAGTAAAGTCCCGACGTATGGGAGTGGTCAAGAATTTGCACGCCTTGGTTTTGTGTGTTTGTGTGTGTGTGCACAGGACACATTTGTGTCAATCTGTGTGAGGACTGACAGATTGCAAACACTACTGATAAAATCGTGACAATCCTGCAGTTGTTACTGTCCGGTGGTCGTCATGTTTCCTTCATTTGTATCAGCTTCTTTTTGTGTTTGACCAGTCAGCTGTTCGCATAGAGTTCACAAAGTCAGCAATGCCTTTAAGTGCTGGGTACATGTTCCACCTTAATAAAGCAGAACTCCTTTTCCTCTGATCCCTCACAGAAGCAGACAAACAGAAGGACAATAACAGTAGCGGTGCTGTTACTGATGTCTGGTGTGTATGTGCATGTGTTTCAGATGGGCAGCACAGTATTGAGCCATCGCTAGTGCTGCAGTCATACCCTAGAAGACTAATGGGATGCAACTATAGACAGCATGAAGATGGACAGCAGAACTGCTCCTCAAAAGTGAAGCCAAAGTCCCGTAGGACAGTGACAGTTAAAAATAAATAAATAAGCGTGGGCAGAGCATTGACATCGCGGCTCTGCGTGGCCTCACTCTTGGACCGTACTGTGCAGACTCTGGCTGCAGACTCGCAAGATGACGCCGTAAACACATAAACTGTCTACTTTTTTTCGTTTTTAGCAAATTAGCATTTACTAATTAGCACTAAGCTAATTCTGATGGGAGTCACCAGTGTTACGTCATCTCATTGTGGCATTTTAATCCATTTAATTGTAACTGGGATTTCACTCAGGTCCAAAGTGGCAGGCTGACAGACAGACTGGTGAATGTTATCCGTGAATACTGCTACTACTGTAAGACTACTGTAAAAAAAAAAAAAAAAAAATCATTAAAGCACACTTTTACTAATCATCACATACTAATCACATTAAACCTATAGATTAACCCCGTGCTGTGACTGCAGCCGTCTGGCCTGGTCAGAGATAGAGGTCAGAGGTCAGAGGTCAGTGATCTGAACAGGAAAGCCTACTCATGCAGAACAGCACATCGTAAACAAACCATTACACACCATCTGCAAGGGCGTCAAATCCCCAAGCGTGTGTTTGTGTAGGTGTGTGTGTGTGTGTGTGTTGGCGTCTTTGTGATCACACCCGCAGACACACAAGTGAGGATCAACACAGCCAGACGGGTCCGGAGAGGTGATAGAGAAGTGACCATCTGGTATCTACCGAGGCGACAAATTACCTGCTGAAAGGTTACATTAGCATTATGCATATGTCGTGCATGTGTGTGTCACAGCAGTGATCTAACATATTTTCGTTTGCAGAAACAGTTTGATTATTTGGCAGTTGATTAAGTCCAGAGTGACTTACACTTTTAAATACTGAGGTTTCTAGGCAGGATGGACTTTGGTACAGACAGCTTGAAGCCCAATAATATTGATGATCCCCTAACAGTTCTCCACATCTGCAAGATAGATGAGCATTTCATAGCTCCCAGATGTTGAATCCTATAGCTTTGGAAATGCGCACATTTTCTTTTGACATCACCATGACTTCACTTTAGTTGTTGTGAGTGAAATTTGTCAGCTTTTAAGTTGGAAGCCTTACTAGCAGCTTCTGTATTGGACAAATATCATTTTGTCCAGTACAGTGGTTTATGATTAAAAATGTAGTAGACCTTTCAGCCTCAGTTGCACTTGTTTGTTGTTTTTCAAATTATCCATTGCGGGTCCACTAAATTAATGGAGCACTCAAGTGCTCCTTTCTAACATTTGTCCAACTTTGGTGGGTTAATGAGCTTTTAAGTTGGACTTAAATATTTTCTATTTATTTATTGCACAAGTCCACACAGAAATCGGACTCCATTTTTGTGTGTCTCACTTCAACATCAATAGAAAAGTCGGTTGCCAAAGTTTTTGCAGGACTCAGTGGTTGTTTGAAGTTACACTTTTTCAGTTAAGACCAACATTTTCCTGATTATTCCAAGATCACTTGGATGCACAATGAGATACTGAACATGGTCCTTCATATCTTCTTAGCATGAGCATGTTAGCATGAGTAGTGTGATAGCAGTGATATTAGCGTTTAGCTCTAAGCACCACTGTCCCTGAATGCACCCTCAACAGCCACACTGCTGCCATGGCTTTTGAGTTGTGTTTAGTCACATAAAGTTGGTGCAATTTGGGGTTCATTGTCTTTTCCAAGGTCTGAAATCAATCATAACTTTACTTTAAAGTAAACTGCCAACTTGTAATTAAAACGTTTTCGATCTTAACTCATTAGAGCAACTGTCGAGTTTTGGAGAGACACTTATCCCCTCTCTTTCAGAAAATGCTGTTCTCTCTCCCAATTATTTCCATGCCTGCTAATTTAAAAGATCTTTATGCTTCGATGCCTTGGCAGCAGATTTGCTTATATTAAACCAACCACCTTTCTTTCCCATGCCAGAGCTGTCTATTAATTCCCTGATTGCCATTTTCCCACCACATTTTACATTTTTTAACCTACTCGTCACTTTCTTCATTTTTGCTCATCTTCCTCTCCAATACTCCCGTGTTCCTCATGTTTTGCTCTTTCTTCTTTCCCTCCTGAAGTTTCCTCTCCCTCTCTCCGCAACGGCCTTTCTCTCTCCACTCAGACCTTTCACCCTGTCAACACATATCTCCTGTTCTCTCCTCTCTCCCCCTTTCTTTTCTTTTCCTCAAGCCCTCCCTTGTTTTCTCTGACACCAGCACGCCCCCTCTGTGTCACTGCTTGATACCCAACATGCCCTGCTTCCCCGTCGCCAGACCACCCTTCCCTCACCCTCCGTCTGGCTGCCGTCCACATTGCCACCATCACGGGCTGTCAGCCACTCTGGCAATGCCCACTGGTCTAACACCTGCCACTCTGAACACTCAGTATGGGTTTGTTTTTGTGCCGTTGTATTTATCTGTGCCTGTGAGTATTTTGGAAAGGTCATGAAAGGAAAACAAGATTATCATCCACTCATTGTTGCATGCCTGTAAGCCTCTGTTGTTAGGTTTATTTATCTCTTGCTTCCCTGAGTGTTTGTGTCAGTTTGTCGTAGCCTGTTAGCCCGACGTACAGCCAGACACGAGGATTAGAGTCAGATCTAGGCTGCTCGATTTCTATTCTGAGATCCCCAGAAGGAGAAGCCTGTTAATTTAGCTGCTATAAATACAAGACCTCCTCGCAGCAGGTCACTGTTAAGACCCACTGCATGGAACTGGACCATGGTGACAGTTACTCTCCTGTCTTCTTTTCTTTTTACGTTTTTTGTCACTGGTAGTGTTGGTTTAGATTTATTCAGATATGAATCTTCTTTCCTAGAAAATGATTTATTATGTTAATACACAAAAAAAAGCCCATCTATCGTTGATGGATGATATATCTAAGTCAGAAATACGGTTCAGGTTAAAAAAATAAATAAAAGTTTATGTTTTCCTGTGTATAATTTCTTCTCCTATTCACAGTTTAAATTTGTTTTTTCTTAAAAAGAGCCACTTGGGATTGTCAGCTTTCATAAACACTTGACCTTTATAATTGGATTCTCCACTTGTACCTGACAGTCATCCAGTAGTCAGCTGCTATCTGTGTTTACAGATTGTGTAATTTGGTCTCTTTTCTTTCCCACTCAAGAGGTACTATTTCTTCTCAGTCAGTGTGTGTTTATTTGACATGTTTACTGGTGTAGCTTTAGTATAAATTAGACACAAGTGATCCTTGTTTTCATTAGCTTCGGTATAAATTCACTGCGTCTGATGATTCTGGACTCTGACAGTGTTTCTGAGGGTAAATCCCATAGTAATCACTCATATCATGCTGCTGCAGTAAGTAATGCACTGCTAATGCATTGCTGAGAATGTTTTAATGGTTAGGTGACTGCTAGTGTAGCTTGCCCCAACAGGCCCAAAAAATGTCGGTGAAGTCAATAAAAAGGTTTAATCCAGAATTTTCACAAATTTTCGTTTTGCAGTACACTGCATCCAAGTGAGAACCTGCGTCCAAATGTGGACTTTTATGTTAAAATCACATTCATCCTTCCCCTGCCTTCTGGGCTTTGTTGAACAAAGTGACTCATGCTTGGAGATAGAAAGAGACAGAGAGGGACAGGTGGAAAGGAGAAGGAAAGTAAGTGTGGAGGAGAAGAAAGAAAAGCCGACTGAGGACAGTGGAGTGGAACGGATGGAATATGAGAGAAGGTGGAGGAAAATGAGCAGTGAATGTATAAAAGCCTAAATGAAAGAAATAAAAAATTCATAAGAATCGGAGGGAGGGCGAGCAGATAAATGAGAAATATCGGAGTAGAGGAGGGGAAGGTGCATTTATCTGGGAGGGCTGGGAAAAGAAAGGCAGTGTGTCGCTGGAGAGGATGAGCACACACACACTCACACACTCACTCACACACACACACGTAATCCAGCAGTCAGGCAGATGTTGCACATTTTTGTTGAGTCATTATAAACACAAGGAAATTAGTTTTATTTACATTTCAGTCAGTGGAGTTTATGAGCAAATTCAGGTGTTTCAGTGTGAAGGAGGCACAAGAAGCACTCAAGATCAGCCGAGCTTACTTGTTCTTTGTTTGGTTCCTGGACCCCTTTTTACTCTCTTGTCCCTCTCATCTCGTATCAGTTTGCATTTCCCTTGCTGTCTACACTTTCGGTCCATGGATGTAGTGTATTTGTGTGGTGCTGACAGAGTAAAGTAGGGCTCAGAGATTTTATTTAAACAACCGGCATCACATTAGCCCATTGTATGTGTTAAGTTGTGCATCTGGGGCTCCTCATTTGGGCCGCAGACATTCAGTGTTTGACAGCTTCATTCGCTATTCTCAAATGTGAAACATGCTGCTCCCTGTGTGTGTGTTGGCGAGCAAGCACGCTTTCACGAAATGATTGAACGTCTACGTGTCTGCTCAATGGGGTTGTGGGTTTGTCTGTAAGAGCGCGAAAGGGCAAACACACACTTACACCACACCACTGAACACGGATTCCAGAATGTGTCCACTGCCGTCCTCACACTCCCTCCATCTCCCTGTGTCTCTGCAGGACAGTGACATTCAGAAGAAGATCGACCATGAGATCCGGATGCGCGACGGAGCCTGCAAACTGCTGGCTGCCTGCTCCCAAAGAGACCAGGCTTTGGAGGCGGCGAAGAGCCTGCAGACGTGCAGCACTCGCATCATGGCCTACATGTCGGAGCTGCAGAGGATGAAGGAGGCTCAGGTCATGCAGAAGGTCACGCGCAGGTCATCGGATGCGGGGCCGATGGACGACAGACTCCCGTGCAAAGGAAAAGTGGCGATCTCAGGCAAGTAAAATGTGGAAAAATCTTCTTCAGCATTTTAAAGGATTTGAGTAAAGGATAATTGATTTATGATTGTGAATGTGGTCTGCAAGAGACTGACCCGTGATAAAAAAAAAGGGATGTAGAGAGAATTTTTCCTACTTTTTAGTGTTATAATTTAATTCAGAGCTGCTCCTGTCACGGTTTAATAGGCTCTCTCTTCTGTGACCTCTGTAAGCATGGTTTCTGCCCACCACACCACAGAGAGATAATTCACTTCAGGGAGAAAGGCAATAGGAGCAATTTTTTACTGTTATTATGTTTGCTTTTAGGACACAATAAAAGGTGAAGAAAGGAATATTAATGAGGTGTGAGAGTGGGAGCTTGTGGGTGGAGGTTCATGAGGGCCACTGCTGCATGCCTGGTACCCAGCTGCTGAGCAAACTACACACACATATACACAAACAGTCAGGGATAATTAGCTGCGGATACTTTTGCCAGCGACTGAAAGCAGTAGGGCCAAGGAGACAAACACAAAGACACACAAATATAGTATCGGTTAGACGGTGAACATTTTTGCGGTCTAACCCCCTGTCTGTTGTCATTACAGATCTTCGGATCCCTCTCATGTGGAAAGACACAGAGTACTTCAAGAACAAAGGAGGTGAGGAGCTGCTTCGTGTGTGTGTTTGTGTGTGTGGGTGTGTGTGTGTGAAGGAATTCAATGATGGCTTATGAATGTTTTATGCTGGCAGGATTTATTAATGATCATAGCTACAGAGGGAAGTGGTCTGTAGTCCCACACAGATGTGAAATTCAGATATGCTGAATGTGTGTGAACGCTTTGTAAAATCAAAAGGGGAGATGAAAAATCACCTTTTATCACCTCGGGGTGATACGCTGATGTGGGCTATTTTCTTTCATCGTTGAAAAATATATTAATCCGTGAGACTCCCACTTTGTAATTTTATTTTTTTCCACAGTGCAATGTCTATAGAATTTCCTGAAGCTGATCTTTACAATCCGTTGCAGCTTTCCCATTTATCTCTGCATTTTACAGGAGCTGTCTTTTCTTTTTAAGACTTAAACTCCTGACAGCACAACCTGATCCACTGTTCAGCTTTGCTGGCTTCGTCTCTTGGCTCTGAGAAACACGCAGGCACTGAACTCAGTCGTTATTAGTAGGCCAGGAAATATTTTAAGAGGAACAAATAAGGCGTCCTTTGTCCCGTGGTATATCGCTGTGAATGAGGCCATATTTAAATGAACTCATTAAGTGACGCGCTGTAAATAAAAGAATACTTATTTTTATATTGACCTTTCTTCCTATCCCACCCTTTCTTGATAAAGTCAATGCGAGTTAACCCCCGTGCAGCTGTTATAATAGACTCAGTCTCTCCCCTGGCAGCTTGGCTTGAATTAATCTGCATGTCCTGTGCATATAAATGAACTCAAGAGACAGGTAGCGGCCTCTTAACAAAGCTTAATGAGGTTGTTAGTCAAGGTCATTAAGCACACCGAGACATAAACAGAGCCCGGGAGGCAAGGAGGAGTAAAGTATGTTCCTTCCTCAAGTGTCCAGTTATGTTTTAGCCAAGTGTGTTGAGCTCATGTTTGGAATAGTAAGTTTAATAACTGCTGATGTGCCAAAGACAGGGAAGCACATGCTTTAAGTAGAAACAGATTGTGTTGCAGCCTTGACTTTTTTTTTTTTTTTTTTTTGAGAAATGGCAAAATGAGCATTTGTTTGTGCAGTGAAAGGAGAGAAACACAACAGAGGAAATATAATAGGCAATTAAAAGCCACTCTCTGGTTATAGAAATGGCAGCAATGCCAAACAACATGGCATGCAATCGTGCCTCGCTGTCTTTATGGACATGATAGAATCAAAATGAGACTGCAGTTTATTTACAATGAAAGTGTGTTCCTAGATATAGTTTATTTACAGTGTGCATCAAAAGGCCCCAGTTTTCATCATTATTACCACTTTAAAGACTATTGTGCTTTAGTGTCAACACTCTTCAGTGCTTTATGGGAATTCCTAGCACGGCTGGACATTCATCTGAAACTAACAGCAGAGGCAGAGCACTTCATCTTCAAGCCACATCTTCAAGTGAAGCTATCTTAGAGCCAAAATGGTTTTTGAGATGTCTCATAAATGTGGCTTGTCATAAATTTTTATCTTTTTCTTATTTCCTTTAATCGTGACTTTCCACGTTGTTCTTCGCAGAGCTCCACAGGTGCGCAGTGTTCTGCCTGCTGCAGCTGGGAGGAGAGATCTTTGACACAGACATGGTGATAGTAGACCGGACACTCACCGATATTTGCTTCGACAACACCATTGTATTGTAAGTGGGTCAATCTTCAGGCCGAGCAGCCACGTAAAGCAGGCCCCGTTCACACAGTGTTAAATTACGGAGACACCAAAGTCCCACACATCTACTAAAACTGGAGGAGGAATAGAAATGTAAAAGGTCAAGTCTCCAGCAACAGTTGTAGCATATAGAACAACTTTACTAGACCTGATCTCACACTGTGATTGTGCTTTTATTAGCTGATTGCCACGTGCGTGTTGTATGGAAAATCAAAGCAACTGGTAATGGTGTCAAATAACTGTGATTAGCTTACAAGCGGCATATTTCTGTCAAGGAATAGAAACGTAAAGTAGAATATACTAGAATTTCTCAACCATCTCAGAACCACCGCTTTTGAATGACAGCTACAATAATGGTGGTCGTCATGTGTGTGTCTGTCTGCAGCAACGAAGCCAGCCCAGGTTTTGAGCTGCGAGTTGAGCTGTACAGCTGCTGCTCAGAGGATGACTACTCTGCAGGGAGCACGCCCAGGAAGCTAGCCAGCAAGCTGAGCTCTTCGCTTGGGCGATCGGCTGGGAAGAAGCTCAGAGCGGCCATGGAGCCCGGACCGTGCAGTCCTGTCAGTAATGGAGGAGCAGCCCCTCTCTTGCTGCCAGTTCCCTCTGTACCGTGAGTTCTGTGTATAATAATAACTAGTTTACAAATGGAGGCTAGAGAGGGAGATAAATGTTTGATTTCCTTCCAGAGAACACAGGTGGGCATATTTATGGAGGCAATTTCTCATTGTAAACATGCGCACTCAAACACTGAATAAATTTCTGCCTCTTTTCTTGTGTGTTGTCAGGGGCCCTAAGTATCACCTCTTAGCTCATACCACCCTGTCGCTGTCACACGTCCAGGACAGCTTTCGCACGCATGACCTCACCATTTCAGGCAACGGTGAGTGGCAGCCTCCATCAATCTGTGTCCCCACCATCTTTCTGCTTTCGCTGCCAAATCAGCCATCTGTCTGTTTTTTTGTCCTTCCCTCACTCATCACTGTCCCAAGTCTCTGCCTTGCATTCTAATAATTTCCTTTATACCGGCGTATGGTACGTCTCCTCCTCCTCCTCCTCCTCTTTCCCTCTCTGTCCCCACATGTTTTCTGACAGACAGCCATTGTCAAGGTCACCGTCATAAAGGCCGTGCTAGTGAGGTGACTGCTGTGTAAAGCTGTAATGATGTGGGCTAACAAGGGCCGGGACGCTCAAGTCAGACAGGCCCCTAGTGTTTTATTCATTGGCCCTTCAGCCTGCTGTAAAGTTTCATTGCCGCACTTCATGACAGTCCCTGCAGCTGCCAGTGTTTTACACCCAAGTGCCTTGTTTTGTGGGTTAAAAGAGAGCACTGTGGCATGCGGATGAGGTGTGTGTTTGTGCGTGTGTACACGTTGTGTGTGTGTGCGTGAATGTTATATATCATGCGGGAATATTTTCATTTATTTATAGTATTTATTTTTGCCCATCCGTCTCTCTCCGCCTGTAGAAGAGTGTTCGTACTGGCTGCCGCTCTATGGCAGTATGTGTTGCCGCCTCGCAGCTCAGCCTCACTGTATGACCCAGCAGATGATGAGTGGAGGTTTGAAAGTGAAGGTAAGTTGGCAGGTGTGCACGCAGCACAGATTTGAACTATTCCTCTAAGGGCTCCGTTAGGTATTTTGGCATTTTTCCTGACTTATTTCAAATGTGCCCATATTTCTGTCTCTTCTTTGTGCATTCTTCTTCTTTACCTCGCAGCAGTGCGGAGGTGACCCTCAGAGTTGGACAAAGGTGTACGCCGTTCTCAAAGGAACAAGCCTTTTCTGTTACCACCGGCAAGAAGATGTGGAGGCTAACGTTGAGCCAGCTTTCACCATTGGCATCAACAAGGTCAGCGAAATGAATGGCACATAGAATAGAGTAAAGCATCTTTGAGATTGATCCAGCAATACAGAACCCATAGATGCGTATTCACGGTAACACCTAAGGCGTCAACAGAAAATATGCCAAGAAACCTGGCTTGTGGACTGCTGCCAGTTTTCTCAAGTTTCCCTTTGCCCTCAGTTGCTCCGATTTAGCTGTTTAGAGGTCAAGAGTAGCAACATTGTGGTTGTGTTTCTCAAATTTTAAGCTGGGACTGGAGAGTTGTCAGTAAGGTTGAACAGTTCCAAAAACACTTCAAGATTAAATCTATTCAGTACATTCTTGATCCTTTAAAAGAGTGACAGCAGTCTGCTCCATCCAATCTGAGATGATATTTCTTTAATTTCTTTATTTTCCCAGTCACCAGAGTGAAGAACAGTCAGTCAGCCAGTCACGTTCTAAATCATTGTATTTCCTGTGTCTGTGTCTGAGAGTTGATCTCTGTGGAGTTCCTCATTCCTTCCATAGTGACTCACACGTACGTCTTTTGTAGCTTCTGACCCTCAGCACACAAGAGTCCAAAAACAAAGTACACCAGATCATTAAGACCAGGGCTGCGTGATCCTTTGTTAGTCAGCTGTCTGGCTCTCCTGAAGAGGAAGCGCACTGCTGCAAATGGATGAGTGGAGCAGCACTGCCATCTAGTGGTCCCAAAGAGACAGACGCTTTTGGAGTCGAGCGAGGAGGTGGCAATTGGGAGTCTGCTCCTTTTGTCGGATAATTGCTGAAGGGAAATGGCTTGGAAGAAGACTAATTGGTGGCTTTATTAATGAGGGCTTATTTTCTGTGGGGACTTGCAATTACAATCGCCGTAATGATCACTTGATGCAGCACATAATTTTGTTCATTCAGGAGGACTGGCTTTCATTCCCGACTGTAGTCATTCCGTGTCAGATGATTGAATTCTTTGTCTCTCCTGTGTTTTAGGAGACCAGGATACGCGCGTCGGAGAAAGACCCTCACAGTAAAGTTCAGAATATCTGTATCAGTAATCATTACGGAGGGGAGGAGGTCACGCACACTCTGACCACAGACAGCCGCGAGGACACACATCGCTGGATGGAGGCGTTCTGGCAGCATTTCTATGACATGAGTATGTGCCTGTTATGCCGCAGTAAAGGGGTTTTATAAGTCAGGACTCTGAGGGACACAGTGTTGTATCTTCTCTATCTTCTGACGGTGTGTTGAAGGTTGACTTTGTCTCCAATATTCAGGCCAGTGGAAACAGTGCTGCGATGACCTGATGAAAATTGAGCTTCCATCACCTAGGAAACCGGCTCCCGTCACACCAAAACAGGGCTCTCTTTACCATGAAATGGGTAAGACTTCTCTCTCTGATGAGGGAACTGTGGATATGGTCTCTTATAGCGCTATAGGAAACATAAAAAAGAAACAGGGAAAGAAAGCACTGTGCCTGCAAAGCATGTGACTGACATTAATCCTTCAAGTTGTGTGTGCATGAAAGATGCGATTACATTTTCCTCTCTGAGATCTCAAACTGACTCTCTGCTTCTTTGTACTGTAGATAGAATGGGTCTTCTTATCTCTGACGCGCTGACTCACTCTCTCTGTCTTGTGTTTCTCTATTCCTCTTTGTCCTTTATGATTTTCCTTGTGTGTTTTCTGAATCCTTCACATTTTCTCATCTGCCCTTCCTTATTTCCTTCCTCTGTAATACCTTTATTATCCCACAATCAATTTTTTTTCATCATTTATTTATTTTGAACGAATCATTTTCTATTCCCCGATTGCTCCTTTACATCATTTGCCTCACTTCCAACTGAACTCCACCTGTTGCACTCCTCCTATCCACTCCATCCCTTCTCTCTTGCCAACCTCCTGGCAGCCCCTCTTGCCACACCCTCCTGTGAGGGTCTCCTGCTGCAGGATAACGCTGTGTCCGCTGAGATTCGTGCTCTGCTCTCGTCCTATTACAACGACAGGTGAAGTAACAGGAGCAGGGCCCTGTATAAACTGTGTTGCGGCTGCACTCCCCCGGAAGATGCACTGAATTAACAATCCAGTCTGGATAGAATTATGCATATTCTCGATCTGCTTCGAATTGATGATAGTTTGTTGATTGTGCAACTCATTACCAGTCCATATTTATTTGCTCCATCATCATAAATACACAACATTAGGACCAAGCCTGATTGGAAGACTTTAAGATTCATGTAAGGTGTTGTGTGGCTGAAAATAACCAAGTTATTCTGCACAAATGATTAGGGTCAAGAATAAAAGGTCCTAGAGTAGTAATAAAAAAAGAAAATCCAACCACCTGTTGCATCTTGTTGCATTTTTTTTCTCCTCCTACACTCAAGGTTACCTTTTAAAATACCATTTTTCTTTTCAGTTTAAAGTTAAATACAAATAGTGACAAGGTTTTTAAATCCGTCAAAGATGCTCACTTGCAATATTATTATTAAGAAATGTATCTCAGTATTCTCAGTATTCCACTATAGGAATCATACTATTAAAATCATAAAAACGTAACATCCTGTTCTTGAATAGTCAGGTAAAATCTTTTGTGAAACAAGCCGGCCGTCACTATAGTGATGAGTATTTGCTGCTTCTCTCCTGCAGTTATTGAGTCGTCTGATGACTTCAGCAGCACTGTATCGGACATTCTGGCTCGGAGGATGCAGGAGCTGGAGCTCCGCAGCCAGCTGGGCACCTCTCCCACCTGGATGTCTGTGTTCGAGGAGAACAATACCAAGAGCGCTGGCCGCCCTCGTCACTGTACTTCTCGCCTATCTGGCCACAGCCCCTGCACCCCTCACCGCTGCCCACAGCTGGGACTGCTGTCCTCGGACGCAAGTCTGACCTCAGACAGTGACAGCCACTGCAGCACCAGCCCCTGCTCTCGCCACCATGGCTGGGCCGAGTCGTCTTCAAACTTCTCTCTTTTGTCATCTTCTCCCTCCCGTCTGAGGCCACGCACTCTCTCGCTAGACGCCAAGCTCAGCACCCTCAAAGGGAGAGGTTATGGAGGAGGAGGGACCTACCAGTGCCCCTCCCAGCCTCCTCCCTTGTCGCTGCTTGCTCCTCTCCCCATGTCCTCTCGGTCACCTCTGTCACAGCGTAGCACACAAACCACGCTGTCCTGCTCTAGCTCCACCTCCAGCAACAGCTCCAGCAACAGCGAGGGCAGCCACAGCCCTGAGTCCTCTGAGGGAGTTCCCTTCTCAAGGCCCTCCCCAGCTCGACGAAGCCTCAGGAACCTCAGGGCCAGACTTGATCCTCGCAACTGGCTCCAAAGTCAGGTGTGAGCATGTTTCCTCATAGACATTTTTCGCTTGCCTAAAGGCATCAGTGCTCATTAAGCCATGGCTTAACACGTGTGAACAAAACTCAAGACAAACTGCTAGGCTACATACACAGCCCTGAAGAGGATGCCTCTAGCCTGCCTCCTGGTGGAAGATGGATCATGGGAGAAATTGAATTGTCTTCTTATCCAAAAGACATGTGACAATCACTGCAGGGGTGTCTGTAAGTTGCTTGGTTGTCACAGTTTTGAAGACAGTCCAAAACTAAATGGGAGGTACTATGCTTGCTTTCAGAAATGATTTTCATGCTGCTTGGGAGAAAGTGATGCTAAAACCGAATGACTTGCTCTGATACACGCCACAGTAAGCCTACTCTGTCTTTGAAATGTCATTTTGAAACTGGAAAAAAGGTTCAGCGTTGTCCTCTGCGTCTGCCATCCTGACCACTCAAACATCATTCCAAGGTCATCTCTATGAATGCACTGGCCGTGTTTTGACTGGATGCTTCCCATTGTTATGTCATAAAAGGTTTGCAGTGTTCATGCTATGGAAGCCAGTGAGCATGAATCAAAATGCAAGATTCAAGACGAGCATCGAGTATAATCAGTCAAAAGTTCTCAAATGTTACAAACCGTTACACAGAAAGTTAAGGGTTGATGTTTGTTGCCTGTACTGTGATACCTGTTTCAGTGTACTTAACCTAAATATTCATTCAGCACATGATCTTTGTGCGTCTCCGAAAACGACTATGCACCTTTTGTTTCAATGCATGAGTTGTCCTACGCTTAAACTACCCGAGACTGTGTCAACGACGAATCTGGTGAAGGCTTAGCCCAATGCAAGTGCTCATACTTACTGTACTGGTTATGACTGTGATCTCTTCAGGGTGAATATATCTCTCTTACTCTCTCACATCTATGTTGACACTATTGACAGGCTGCCATCAGAAGCAGGTAATGCTGTACTGCACCCATACGTACATAGAACAAATCCCGAATAAACCTTTAGGAACCAAAGCTTAAGTATTATTGAAAACCCAAGCCATAGCTAAACGTCTGCTCCACTAGAGTTTGTCACTGCGGTGTCATAGGATTTCATTGTATAGTGACTCCTATTTGCAAAAAGTCCAATAAAATGCAAAACATCCACTAATCCATTGTTATGCAAAGCAGAAATGATTCTGTCATGGCTGTGTTTAAAAATACTTCCTATGAGACCGAGTACTTACATGAAACTCTAGGTTTATCAGGTTTATCATAGAGCAGAAATTAAATTATTTACACTGCCATATTTTATTATTTTAATTATTGCCATTTAGACAACTCACATTTACTTTTATTACAAGAAAAAAAAAAATGTCAGTGTTCCTCATCAGTGCAGTAAAGCCTCTTTTATTTTCCTGTCTGTTGTTTATTGTGTTAACATTTGGGGCTCTTGGGAATCATTTTTATTCAAATCTGTCAAATGCTTCCTACGCGGCATTTGTTACTGTAAATTAATTTTTCTAAGTTAACAAACGAACCTCCTCTCTGTGTCTTTTGTTACATCATTGATTTTTGTTATTAAATGCAGCTATACTGATACCTGATCGTCACAAAGTTAACAGCTGATGTTGTGGATCCTCAACTGTTACGACTAGATAACACTGAATGTTATAACCTTTGCAGGAGTTTCCCCCCGACGTTAGCAGGCTTTTATGTTCTGCATGTACGGCGTCCTAGATGGGGAACATAAAGTGAGAAATGTGGAAACCCTTGTGTTTTAATAATATAACATTAATTATATAATAAATGTTTTATCAAGTCACAACTGCCTCGTTTCTTTCCCATCCGTCTATGTCCTGTCTACATACTACGCACTATGAATATTTTAGATCGTGACTCATTTTTTACATTTTCTGTGATAAATTTTAAATTGAAATCACTTAAAACACATTTTTCATCTGTATATGAAGACAAGACACTAAAAACTACACTATAATGCAGATGATAAACCCTTACTGTAAAAAAAAAAATCTGGCATCGCCAGGAACAAACCCCACTGGAGATCCCCTCTTAGCAGAACAGAGACTTTATTGTCAATGTATCAATAGCAAAGCCGTAGATTCATCAGTAGTCCAAAGCACTGTTACAAACATAGGAGGTAGTCGACACTGAGTCTTCACTGAGCATTGTAGTATGCATAGAGAAATGCTATGGCCGTAATGACTCTGTTTCAAATGTCTCAGAGGAGAACCCAAAGCTCCCTGTCTTCTGTTTGTAGTGCAGAGTTGTACCATTGCTGTGTTATTGTTACTTCACATATGCTTAAAGTATAAAAATCATACATATAATATCATATTGAGAACAACATATACATATTGATCGGTTTATAACAAGAGTCACACCAGTAAATACTTTATATTGTATGCTTCATAAGATGCTGATTATTGACTTATGTGACCCAAAAGGGGCATTTTAGACGAGGTTTGGCAACTGAATTATTTCTCTTGGATTACATAAGTAAAAGAACAGCGTTACATCAAGATAAAAGAGGTGAATCTTTCCTCCTCGCCGTCTGTCAGGTCCTCAACACTATAATAACTTTCTTTGTGCACTTGTGCTTCCTTACGACTCCTTGACACCCCTCATATTAGCAGGCGCTCCGTGGGTTGGACGCCCGCAGTGCCACCCCCGCCAGAGTCCTCCAGGCAAATGTGGAGAACTTCGCAGGGCACGTTCCAGCTCTGCTGATGTATGTGGACGCGAGCCGATGGAGCCGCTTTGCGCCGAAAGCGTTGTAGTGCCCTGGGAGGACTTGGTCGACCTGTTTAAAGGATTTTACAGTCAGTCCATCTTTCAAATGATCTACAGGGCGGGTATTCCTGCATTATTAGTTAGATAATCAAGCAGCCTTCCTGTAGGCGATAATCAATGATGATTGGTTATTTTTTAAACTGAGACGATTGAGAGTAAAATCTGAGGCACTGAACAGACCTCAGTTCATCATATTAGATGTACATCTAATATTATGCTTGTGTGTTAAATTTAACTTCTGCCATCAAAGTATGGAAATAGTCAATAGGTCAATAGATAAATGACTCAAATAAATGTATACAGCATTAAATGCCACAATATTGAAAATATGCATTCATTAAATCACATTTTGTATCTATCTATGGGGGAAATGATACAGTAATAAATACATGAAAAGCATGGGACCAATAAAAGTGCAGAACCAAATGAAAACAAATATATAATTTGTGCCAATGCCTATATTATAATACTTTTATTGTTATATTTAATAGCATATACATTTAGTGACTAAATCATTTATTTCTTGCATATAATTGTGACAATTCCTCCACATCGAAGGTCAATCCATTAATCCAAAGAAAAAGTTGAGCTGTAAGCTGCCATGATGAAGCTTCCCTGCCCTCTAGTGTGTTTCAGTGTCATGTACCTGTTCGCTGTCCACCAGCCCCACTAGACGTTCACAGCTGCCGATGTAGTCACTGACGCGGCTGTAGGGCAGCCAGTCAATCATGGCGCCATCATACACAACATCTCCACTGAAAAGCAACTTATTGTCACGATCGTGGAGGCAAATGCTTCCCCGAGAGTGACCGGGCATGTGGAGCACTGTCAGCTGTCTGTCGCCTAGGTTTATGACATCACCTAGACAAGAGAAAGAAAGAGAGAACGGATATGTTTAAAATGATGCACACATACAAACTTAATGTAAGCTGTAGCTTTAAGGCGGCAACGAAGTCCCAAAATGACGTCCAAACTAAATGTTCCTCTCTTTATTTGGTTGCTCAGAAATTCCGCATGGCCTCGTATCACCATTTTGTGCAGAGTCTGGACATTCAGTGTGTCACTGGTTTGGTCCAGACCAAGTATAAGTTGCACAGTGTGACAACAGAATGAAGATGACACGCAAAGCAATGAGATATTCCAACTGCACTGCAGCAGTGGCTCTGACACAGCAGAACAGGTCAGTGTATTGACCGACAATGCAGAAATTATACTGCAAGAACAGTAGAGAGGCCAGCGGATAAAGTTATGGACAACAGTCTGGCTACCAAAGCTGCTGTCTTCAAATGCAACATCATTTGGGATCCAAGTGTTGTTCAGGCAGTTTTTATAGTGACTATTTGTTATTGGATATGCTTAAACCCCCACTGAAGGTGTTTCTATTGTGGGGAAATGTAGTGATGCATAATTTAAAACAATATGCCCAGTTTGAGCCCTGTGACAGACTGGCAACTCATCCAGGGTGTACCCCGTCTCTCGCCCGATAACAGCTGGGATAGGCCCTTCACAGGACAAGCGGTTACAGAAGAATGATGCCAAGTTTATTCAGCGTCAAATATTTTACTTATCATGCACACCTGACCTTTGACGTTGATCTATCCATTGTATCCAGCACGAGACAGAAAAATATTGCATAAACTGCAAATTTAAGAATGCATCGTCTAACTACATGGTGGCTGGTACCTAATTCAACACTGTGTAGGTGCTTCTCATGAGTGCGTAGGCCGTCTCTGCATTCTTTATTACTTTCTGTCTTGGAAGTAACAGAAACCCTGCGTCAAGTCATCAGTGCATGGGCTTAAAATAGAAAAGCCCTGCAGATATAGAGGCACAATGAGCATAGTGGAAAACAGATGTTCTTCTAGCCCCACTAACAAATAGCCCATCTCAATGCAATGAGACATTTACACCTGTATAAGCACTGCCGCTCATCTCATTGAGCATTACAACACTCTGTAACATTAGCTGTGCTGATGTGAGTGAATTCATATACCACGTCATTTTTGGTTTTCTGCCAGCTTCATGCACTCTGAAATGCATCCTGTGATGGCAGGAACGAGTTTCTACGGCTATGGAGTCAGACGTATCCATCAAATCCATTAGAGTATCGAACAAGATGCTTATCCCAGCCTAAGTGCATTTTAAACCGGGGTTTTTATCACAGATCTGCTCGTCTACAATACATCACATCCGCAGAGGCAGCATCTTCTACCCACCCTCCTGCAGTATGTGTGTAGGCTGCACAGCCTTGACTTTGTAGTGCCTTGCCCTCCATCCCGGACTTGGAGACTCGGCGATTTCCCTGTCGCTGAGCCAGGTGACCATCTCGAAGTTGTCTCCGTTGGCCACGGCATCGACCTCTGCGCTGTGGACGCCCACCTGTTGGAACTGATGCAGACCGCCCGAGTGGTCGAAGTGGGCGTGGGTGGCGATGGCCAGCAGCGGGTTCTTCCTCTGCGGGTCTTTTCCGAGCAGGCCCTTGCCGTCGATGTAGTCAGGTAAGCTCCTCAAGCCCAGACCGGTGTCTATCACCACGTCCTGGTGTGTGCCGCGCAGCAGCCAGATGTTGGCCCGGTTCTCCGACTGGTAGAATCGCTCCTGGATCCAGAAGAGTCCGTCTCCGAGCGACTTGTGAGCGTACCAGTCGGCTGCAGACATCCCAGTTCATGCACTCGTCGAAGTAAGCCTCGGCTGGGGTTTGTACTGTCAGGTGATTCGGCGGAGAGGTGTGGACTAGCCTTGTAGCTAGAGGTGATGTGTTTTCATTGAGGTTAATGTGATGGTGGCCGCTGACACACCCTTGTAGGAGGAGAATGTGCTCACTGGTCGAGAAGGGCAATGACGAAATACCTAAAGCGGGCTGCTATTGGCTAGAGATAAGCCCCGCCCTCGTTTGCTACGCATGGGCGGTGCGAGTAAAGCCACATTTACCCATGTTGAACGTAGTGTGTGGTGTACCTACAGTTAAAAGCCGGTGCTAGCAAAGATACACCCTGTCTGTTAGGTTTAGTTGTATTTTGAGTGACTTCAGGAGTTAGTCTAAGCGCTGAACGACAGACAAAACTGCTCAGTTGAATATTATTGAAAACATGGACAGTTAGCAAAGGCTAAATGCCGCTGTACAGCCCTGAGGTGGACAGACTTTTACCATCTCCACTTTAGAATTATATAACCATAGAAGTTTACTTACAGTCCTTTAGTGAGTATTTCAGCTTCATCTTTTGTGCGGATGCCTTTCTGGTGTATCGCTTCTGTGCTGAGTAATGCTGCATTGCACTAAACGCGATCAAGGCTGTAACATGCTGCGTCAACACGTGTCTGACAGAGAAGTTGACTGAACACATGTGGACCCCGTGTTGCAGGTACAGAGGAGGCCTGCAGCCATGGCGGGCAGGGGCCGTGGAGTGGGTGCGTTTACCTTCAACATTGAGGCTCTGGGCATCGGCAGGGGCAGCATGCCAGAAGCCAGGGTGGGGCCCAATCCTCTGTTTCCAGTAAGTATAAATGACCTCAACATATTTAATTCACCTATAAGCTCAGTGCACAGCATTCAGAAAGAGTGGTATTCAGACCTCTAAGTGCTCCAGTACTGGTTTCAATCAGGAATGTCGGATTTCTAGTCAGGTAAGCGTCTCGAGCTTGAGTTATTATGTTGCATTTGTGTTTGTCATAAGAAAACATAATTTCTCATGGTTGTGTTAATGTCAATTTCAGTTGTATTTACAAAGTGCATTTAAAGACAACAACCAAAGGACCGAGATAACATGCAAAAACAAACTAACTGTCAACACAAAGGACAAGGCAAAGCTTGAAATTAAAAATACTAATATGAAACAGACAACAATAAAGAGAATGTCAAGCTGAATTATTCACGTAAGAATAAAAACAAGTTTTAAGATAGCATTTAAAAGCAGTCGGCATCCCAGGAAACGCTATTCTAGGATACATGTGTTATTTTATATTATTTTATCATACTTTATTTGTTTTCCACACTGTGGGACTAGAGTCCAAAAAGTAATCTTCTAGTACCCAAATGACAGCTGTCATGTTGCAATCTTCCACAAAATGGATGTGGAAAAGGGATGTGAGGTTTCAAGGCCCCCCATGGGTTAGTTTATCCCCGCTGAAATCTACTCGCATCCGTATACTTTCATTTACACAAATTTGGATGGACATAGCATCCAGTATCTATTTCACGATAAGCTCTTGAGTGTCATTCAGCTCGTCAAGAGTTTTAAATGTTGCAACTAGAATATTCTGTCACACTTAAAGTGCCTCAGTAGATGGGAGACCTTTCCGTATGCCATCTGCTCCACAGAGCTGATCAGTGGCAAATGAACCTACATACCTGCTAAAGAGAAAGGTACTGTAGTTGATGTATTTACCTTTCATTATCTCCACTACATCACCCACCGTTCTCCAGAGCACGGACTTCAAACCAGTTCCGCTGAAAGCAGGTGAAGATGAGAACTACATGCTGGCTTTAAAACAAGAGATGAGAGGAACAATGCAACGGCTGCCGCACAACATCAAGCATCAGTCCGATAAAGCAGGTGAGGAGTGCTTTAGAAACCTGATACTGGTGCTACAGAATGACCTGAGACATTTAATCAGGGTCATATCAAGGAAAGGGAGAGAGAGGGAGATTTATGTCAGAATACTGAGTTAAAGCTTCTGCCTCATGTGGTTGGTCCTGTCATTACAGTGCCCCTATCCAGCAATGAGCTAAATATATCCAGGTAGTTTTTTGTTGTCTTTTTTTTTTCTTCTCAAGCCGATAGTAGCAATTGTTGGAGAACTGATGGATCCATGTTAGTCATTTAGTTTGTGACTGGCACATAGCAGAATCACTGAGAGTTTAATGAGGCAGAGCTTGTTCTTGTTTACATAAAACAGAAGTGGAGAGATACTCGGAGAGATACCTGAAGCTGAGCCGGATTGATGATGACGACTGGACTCCAGGTACACACGGTCATGAGATTAGAACAAAGCGAGTAGAAATAAATGACATTAATGTAAAAGCTGTTCTTTATATTTTAGACTGGAGACTCTTTCCGAAAGAATTGATGCCCAAAAAAAAGAAGCCCCCTGCTAAATCAGGTATGGTAAAATGATTCTTGCAGTGTGTAGTTTGATATTAGTCTGTGACTAAAACAGTTTTACATAACAGGCACAAAGAAGAAAACTGTGAAGCCTTCGCCAAAAGACAAGGAGGCCCTACTGAGTAAATTAGATGTAAGTCACTTCTTCTTTTTCTATCCATGTTCGACTACTGAGTATTAACAGCCTCATTGCCCCAAAAAAGGGACCTGCTACAGAGCCATGCTATAGTAATTCGTAAAGTGTGAGATTTGGCTGAAATAAGCGACGCCTTCCCTGAAAAATATGTTGTCTGGATGACAGCATGTGTTTGGCTGGCCTTTGAACTGTATGCTTAGGACACAACGTACTGTTTCCAAAATCAGTTTTCCACTGTGCTTCAGTCAGTCCATCCTAATTGGACCATGGCAGCAGTTTCAGAACCTGTTTTTTTTTTTTTTTCTTGTTCTTTCTTTGCATGGTTTTAAATTGCAGAGCGGATTTCGTAAATGTTGCAGTGATTTCCACTACAGAACTGTCTGTTTTTACTGCCGTGCCGCTATCAGGGCCATTTAATTTAGGCTTTGAATTTGTCCCTTGGGGCTCATGCAGACTCTGCACATTTTTACTTTTATCATGTGCTGTGAAACGTTACTCTTGAACCATAGGACTATTTGCTCACACAATCTTTCACCAAGAGAGTTTGTCCTTATTTTTGCTTCATCCAAACTCTCTGGCATGACTTAAATCTGTTCATGTTACTCACTTGATGACAGTTTACCTAATTAGTTTACCTGTCAGTGTTCTTCCAAGTATTTATTTGACATTGCAGCTTTTCTGGTGTTGTGTTGCCCCTGTTGCTACTTTTTTTTTCAATGTTGCTGGCATCAAATTTAAAATCAGAACATACTAAAACTATATAAAAGTGTCACTTCTCATTTGTTGTCTTATTCTCCGCATCATTCAAACCCTATATTTAACTGAAAATAGTTGAGTCTGTTTTTATTTCTATTGTAGTCCCAGCCTCTTTGGAAACTGGGTTGTACATAAACTATTAATGTTGTGTTGCTGGCTTTGGGTACTTGATGGATCCTATTTATGAACCAGTTTGGTGCAGTTCGCACTTGCTCTTTTACATAAAGTATTCAATGTCTCCTTGTCAGGAATTGGCGAAGAAAGATGACGGGAACCCTGAACATTCGGACGATGAGACGGAAAAGAAAAAAGGGAATGAGGATGAAGAGGAAGAACTTGAAGAGGAAGAACTTGAAGAGGATATTGAAGAGGTTTGATGATATATAATAACCTCAAAGCTGATTTGCCCAATGTGTTACATATAAATTGAGAAGTACGCAAGACTTTCTACATCTAACATTGCACTTTACCAATGTTTCCTTTGTTTGTGTAGGATAACGACTACATTGAAAGCTATTTCGACAACGGCGAAGACTTTGCTGCTGACAGTGACGATAATATGGACGGAGAAGCAACGTACTAAGACGGCATGTCTCAAAGCTTTTTCAGTAAATAGTCATTATGGAATTGTTTTTGTTGGTTAGATATTGTAGATAAGTTGGAGAGTTTAGCAGAGGTGCTTTGTGTCGTGTGGCTTTGATAAGTTATGAATGATGTAAATAAGAAATGCTGAAATGTGTGCACACTGGCAATACTTTATGCAAAATAGATTTATTTATTCTCCAGCCTGCGGCACATTTCCACAGGTTGAAAGGCACATACTGTCAACGACATTATGTTGTATCATAAAATATGAAGAGAACACTGTGATCAAGTAAAAGGGCTAAATAAAGTCTAAAAGTTCACATAATTACAAGAACGCGTCATTGTGGGAATAGTGTGCATTTTCCCATTCTCCTCGATATGCCATTTTTTTTAATTTTTTTTTTTAAATGAAACATACAAATAAAAATGCAGTTCTCTTCAGGCAAGCAGAGACGAATTCAAGCGGCTTTAATGGAAATTCATACATAATTTAAATGGTAGTACTCCCAATACTGATAGTTTAAGTAAAGGCTACTGCTCAATAGTCTTGAAATAAATTAATTCTAATTAAACAATGACAGCAATTGCAGTCTCACAAACTGTGTTGGAAAATACACTATTTCCTAACAAAAAAGATGGCTGTACCAAACTGACTCAACACTGTTTTAAACTAATTCCACAGAATGATTTTCTTGGTGTGCAGTCACTCATTCAAAACTAAATATGTGGAAAGATTAGTGTGTGTGTGTGTAGCCTGACTGAAAATGTAGCAGCATACGTGACGGCAAAAACGTCACCTCAGTTCGACTGAAAACATAGATGACAACTCTGAAAGTGTCCATTTTGAAAAAGGTTCAGTCTTTCATAGCATCTGTCTTTCAAAACAGACACAAATCCAGCAGAAAAAGTTGGACCACTTTAAGTCCATCAGCGCTCCTTTTTAAAGAGCTTGTGAATGGACAGACGCAAGGAACGTTTGTGTCGATATCTCTATTCCTAGTGTTTCCGTCCGTTAAAACTACAATTCCCAACATGTCCCAGCCGGACTGATTGCACTGCTGTCAAGTTAATGACAACTACTCAAACATGGGAACACCCACACAGTTTTATTAGATTCTTGCAGTAAAGAACTGAATGGAATGTAAAGTAGTTGTCCCTTGCTATGTATTTTCATGCCCTCCGTGTTGACCGCCATCTGCTTTGTCCATAATGTTTCCCTGTGGGTCTCCATTATCCGCGTGTCCATGTCCAGCTAATCCATTGTTGTCTGCTCCAACCTGAACGTTTAAGTTATTGTCTTGTATGTGTCCCTGAGGCACGTCGCCGGAAGCTGGCGTGGGAACACCGTGATGACTGACGTCAGCTTTCACAAGAACCTCATAGTACAGCAGATAAAACACGGGTGTGACAATGCCAACAACCAGCATGATGGCCACAGCCGTCCACCATCTCATGCCCCAGTCTGCCCCATAATAAGGGTCCTTTCTCTGTGCTGGTTTATACTCTACTTCCCCCAGGAGGGGCTGTTGCTGCAGCGATAAGGAGGACACAACTTCACTGAGGTTGTTCCGAGACGGTCCTGTGGATTTTACCAGCCGCTCAATGTCTTTGTCCTTTTCCAAAAGGAATCCTTCCACACTGTCTGTAGAACAAGAAGAGTCTGTGGAGGACTCGGTAGGGAGGGACGTAATGGGTGAGATCTGGGGCAGGCGTCTAGCGCCGGTGGGGGAAGCAGATTTGAGAGGACCAGTGCTGTGAGTTTCAGTGAGAACGCTAAACCGCCTCACGGGAATCTTAACTGATCGCAGAGCAAAGAAGTCCTGGTCTGTCAAGAGGTTGTTGGCACGCTTAAGGTCAGCCACCTAAGAATCACAAAGAAGAAAGATCAATTTAATACACAGACAAACTATATAGACTTACACAATGCTGCTTTATTTTCTGTCCACAATATATTTCAGATTCTGAACCAAGTACTAAAATAAAAGGATCCTCTTTTAGCAAGCAAACGTCTCACACTGATCTTGTCTATGTTATCTTCAACATTTTATCTACAAGCAATCAATATAAAGACATTAAGATATAATGTGGTATCTATCTTCCTATATAGTGGATAGTGAACCTGAAATCTGCTGTTAACTTCTGTTAGAAACTAAACATTTGCACCCAAGGCAACTGTACCTCTTAAAATTTTGGTCAAAGGAGGTTTTTGTGTACCTATGACGGGGCGCGTAAAAAGGTTTAAGAAAAGACTTACTGAAATATGGTACTGCAGGGCAATGCTGTTCAGGGTGTCGCCCTCCTGGATATCCCTGGTCAGGTAGATAATATCATCCATCTTCTCTCTTGAGGTGCTCCTCCGCAGCCTCTCCCTGCCGCGTGGCCGCAGCTCATAGCTTTCCCCGTCCTCCTCTGACAGATCGTTCTCCGATCCATTGTTTCCAAACAAGTAAGCATGACCTCCGTTGGCAGGCTGCACCATGGTGGCTGTCTGGAACCCATAGTGCTGGCTTCTGCCAGACATTTTTCTTCACTGTATTTGGTGAAAGCAGAGATAATGCTTGAGTATCAAAATATGCACTTGCATGGCATCTTCTTTGTAATGAGGAAACAGTTTCCTAAAAGAAGGAAACTCCATTTAACTAAAACAAGAAACGAAACCTTGTAAAATATTAAATGTTTTCACGCTACTTTGTCTTGTACTTGTTCTAAATCCTATAGAAGACAAAGTAGCACAGGTTTTCACAGCGTATGTGGGCAAACCTGTGCCACTTTGTCTTCTATAGGATTTATCCCCTAGTACCAGTACAGCTGACAGTGTCTGCTGTAGTAAACACAGATATAGCAGTTAAACTATTTAGTTTAATAGTTCCAATTAAAGGATTGGACTGTGCCTCTTCCCGTGCAGATATCAAGATCCCCTGTTTATGAAACATTTCTGCTTCCTGACCTTTAGTCCCTCTATGGGAACAGCGCCAACATTAATGCGCTATCTTATCATACGTGCCTGACGTTCCCCTCTCTCTTTACATGCCATGATGGCATATCCTCTGGCTAATCTACGACGATGTTAGCTAACTTGGCAGCTGCTATCACTTTGATGAGTTAATCACAACAAGGACGGCAATCATCTCTTTTATCAAGGACGTGGCTAACTACAGACGCTCGCATAGACCTTCTTTTTTGTTTAACTGAGCAAGTGCCTTTAAAAACAACAAACTGATACTACATCCAGTTAGCACTGTTCACCTCGGAGGGTACAGCCGGGGTATTTCTACAATAGCTAATGTATGTTTATAAACGTACGCTTACTAAATCGTCGCCTTAAATGGATAACCACCTGTCGGGACGATCTTGAACTAACCGTGTAATGTACAGCAGGTTCACAATTTGGCTAAGCTAAAAAATCGATTTCCACCAGCACAGGCTAGGCTACTGCTAACTAGCGCTCGTATATCTTCCGTAGCGGTAACTGGTCCAAGCTGGTGAATATGTTTTCTTAAAGTCGTCAGATGTTGCCTTTACCTGACGAAGTGAACACAAATCGGTCAGTTGTCCTCGATAATTTCCATACTTCCACAGGATAAATTACGGTCTCACCTTTCCGACGGTTCGTTCCCTACCTACTGGCGTTGTAAACTGTCTGCTACCGCTCACGCCACGTCAACAGAATATTTACGTAATGACGTTGGCGCTGACGACCTGAAACGCAGCCCTCCGATTTAATCACTAGAGGGCGCCAAACGTCAAGAGAGTGGAGGATGAGGTAACTGAGGAACTGCTTGTAGCAAAGTGGTTTGTTGAAATGGTGACAGAGAGACAAAAAGAGATGTGCACATTTTGTTTTAAAATGTATAAGTCATTTAGTCATAATGGCATGTTTTGGAGGGAAGGAATAATGATCGGATTAAATACAACATAAATACAACAAATCAATCGGTCCTGTTTGTGTAAATATTTAACCATTTTGAAAACGTATTTAAAACATGTCTTTTGTTTTCAGTAAGAAAATATATTAACTGAAAACTAAGTTATAAAATAATTGCCTAAATATGTATAAACATTGTCACAGTAATCATCCTCCTATAATCAAACAGCATCTTCCATATTCCTTGTGCTGTTTCTTGCAGTCTGTGAGTAGTCGAGTAGTAGCAGAATTATCACAGATAATCACAAGTTCAGGTTCAGTTTGCTTATTGATTTGTTGCTTGGGAGAAAATAGAAACAAATATTATTCAGTAAAAGGCAACAGAGAGTTGTCTAGTTTAGAATAACTTGTGTTTTGAACATTTTTTGCTCTAAGTCTTGGATGATAATTAACGATTTGCTTTGCTTTCCATTCTGGTCATAGATAGATTGCCATGACCAGAATGGAAAGTAAAGCAGTGGCTATGTAGGACACATTGTTTTTGTAATTCTCTCTTGTTCTCTCTGGGCTTCTGTGTTGATACAGATGTCTTTTTTTAAAAGATAATGCGAATAAATCGTTGCTACACATGTCAGTAGCCTTTTAACATTGCTTCAAGTTACCTGAGACACTAAGAAAATGACTGTATGATTGTTAAAAATATATATGACCTTTGTAATAAAACGATATACACTGCCTGGCTTAAAAAAGTTGCAAAGTAGATATAATCAAGCAAACGGGTACAAGTTACTGCATGGGTGAGCTGGCAACAAGTTAACCCGAACTGATGCAACGAGTAGCTTCTGATTTCCTGAAGGGTTAAATCACTGGCATGCTTCAAGTAGAGAAAATATCTAAGGAGACTGCAGAAACTACTAAAATTGGTTTAAGAACTGGAGGGATAGTGGGGAACCATCGTCTTCGAAGAAGAAATGTGGTCGGAAAAGAAAATCAGATTGATCGTGACTGGCAAGCCCTTGAACGTTTGGTGAAATCAAATTGAAGAAAAACAACAGTAGAACTCAGGGCTGTGTTTAATGGTGAAGGTAAGAGCATTTCAAGGTGAAGAGAACTAAAGAACAGCTGTGTAGCCTTAAGAAAACCACTCATCAGTGAGGCTAACCGAGAAAAAGGCTTAAATTTGCTAGGGATCATAAAGATTGAACTCTGGAGCAATGGAAGAAGGTCATGTGGTCTGATGAGTCCAGATGTACCCTGTTCCAGAGTGATGGGCACATCAGGGTAAGAAGAGGCAGATGAAGTGATGCACCCATCATGCCTAGTGCCTACTGTACAAGCCTGTGGGGGCAGTGCTATGATGGCAGCTGGTCAGGTCTAGGCTCAGCAACATTATGAGCCCAGGATCCGTATTCTAGACTATTTTAATCTATATATTATTCATTGATCTGGGGGTATGCAGAGATAACAGGTGATCAATAACACAGCCAATAGTTTATATACTGCATAACTGAAGTTACTCAAGTGTCTACAAATGTGAAAAGTTTATCTGGAGTATTTAGAGCGATCTCGGGCTATGCCTGTCACGCTCACAGGGTGGCGCTGTGCGTAAACAGTTTTCACTGTGTGCACCCTTGAGAGACAAATGAGATTAAAACATCTTGTCTCATTAGTTGCCGACCGGGAGACGAGCTTGAGTCTCCGCTGTAGCTGCAGACTAATCTTTCTTCTGGGACAGTGATCCGTGTTTGGACAGTAGCAGGAGCTCCCACATGGCTGCGGGGACGCGGAGTTGCGCGTAGACAGGAGAAGCTCTTTCAGGGACCAGGGGACCGCTCTCAGTCTCGGCTATTTCTCCCAGCTTCAGTTGTGTTAGATGACAGACGCGCTTCTTCTCATGTCGTTCACTGGAAACTGAAAAAAGGGGACCTATTCAGACGGGTTTCATTGAACAATTCAACGATGCAGTTGCTGTTTGAAAGGGAGGTGGAGCTGAAGACAAAGTGACAACTTACCGATGTTCACCACGGCGATAAAAATATTATAGTAATTTATCCTGGACTGAGAAGCCAAGCAAGGTGTCAGGTAAGTTTCCATTATTTATCTTATTTTTTTTCTTTCTTAAATTATTTCTGTCTGTCATTGTGATGTGGGGTAAATAGTAAAGACGTGTGTCGGCCAGCAAAACTTACAAAAGAAAAAGACCTGAGGATGCGAGGATGTGTGACAGACATCCACCCTAGGTCAACGCTTAGACATATATTTATTTTTTAGTAAGTGAGTCAAAAAATGATTGGTGCTAGATTGATAGCGCAGAAAATAAAGGAAACAAATGAGTAGCGATACTCCTCATCAATTATGCCAGACAGCTCAAGCAGACGCATTGTGTGAGACTATAAGAAAACGATTAAAAGTGCTTGGCCACTGCTAATTTCTTTTTGCGCTTTGCCAAAAATACCCCTCGGAGCAGCTAATAAAATTGAAAAGCCTAAATATTGATTCAGCGCAATCAGTAAATGAATGGCCGGGTAGCCCATTGAGGACGGAGACAAACGCTTCCATGGTTACATTCAGGATCTCCAGTGTGATTACTGCGCTTTGTGTGGGGTTTCTCTCTCCCACTGAAATAAAACAACAACTGCCACACATGGTGAGCCGGGGACCCTCTCATAAAGGCTCCACTGACTAATCTATAGGCTTACTCGGGCCATAAGTAATCTTGGCACACTTTGAGCTGCGCACATGTGCTGCTACTGTTAAATAAACGAGTGGTGCCTGTAGCTTCATTGTGCCGCCGCTTCTTTGAGCATTTTTACGCAGATGTCCAGACTCCATAATTTACGCCAGTTGATGGGGTGGGGTTTGCAAACCTCGGATAATTGAATATGTCCTCCTTATCTGTAATTGATTTGACATGATGTCATCTTGGTGCGTCCCTGGCAAATCTCTTTTGTTGCCTCCTCTGTGGTGCCTCAGCAGAGTTAAATCCTTTTTCTCACTGGGGAGGAAGGGTGGGAGCTGTTTCTGTATCCTTTCAGCAGTTACACCTGCTCTCTCTCAGCACCAGGCTTTACTGAAATCTATCTCTGCTGAAATGAGTGAAATGAGTGAATTGTTGGTTTCCTTTTCTTCTTTGTGTGCAAAGAAGCGGCAAAACTTGAGATAAAATCACTTCTGCACTTTCTCAGGTCTATCTCCATCGTTCCAGACCCACATGTCACAGTGTTGTTGGGTTTTTTCAAGATTCGGATCCACTGAGATCCTCACTTGCTCTGAGCTCAGGTCCTTTGTTTGTCAGTGTTTATGTCATCGCCTGGCAGGGGTCAGCCCCCATTCGCCTGTGTGAGGGTCTGAATGTGATTCACTGGGCGGAAACTGTTTTACTGCCTGCCTCTCTCCCCTTCTGTCTCACCCCCCTAATGGCTGCACAGTACAAAAGGGGGCAGTGCCATAAACGGAGCCCGTTCATTGATGAAAGGTGCTGGAGTGTTGCACATTGCAGACAGGACCAGACTGATGTCCGGTGGAGATGAGAGGGCTTGCTTTCTCGGTGTGTGGTGGGAAATAGTGCAACAGGCTACCTGAACTCACTGTAGGAGCCAAGAGTTGTAAAGCATGTCTTTATCTTTTCTGTTATATTGAAAAAAGGTCTGCACACTGAGTATGCTCCAAGTGGAATTTATTTATAGAAGACAGACAACGTTTCGATCCTGTGGGATCTTCATCAGGCAATGAGAGAGATAGTTGGGATGGCTTATATCACGTGATCCCCCATGCGGCACCTGGAAAAGAGTGCGCCGCGTGGGGTAATGATTGGCATGGCATGTGTATCGCAAATAACAACAGTTAAAAGAACAGTCCAAAGGTTTTTTTTGATAGTGCACATTCCATTCATATATCCATATATACACAAGTACATAACAAACAAATTCATATATTTTTGAATATAGAAAGTGCAGGTGAGCAATCAAAGAAACGGCTTGAGGTCAAACTCCATGTTAAGACCCTTAGGAGAAAGTGTATTTAGCATATATATATAGGATGCCTCCCTCCTAAGGAGAAAATTATCAATGTCTCCTCCACGTCTGGGGATGGAAACATGTTCGATACCAACGTATCTTAGAGTGGATAAGCTGTGCTTAAAGGCATTAAAATGAAGCTTCTTTATCTTTTCTGTTGAAATGGAACATTGCATGACTTGACAGCTACCTAGGAATACCCATGATCATTTTATTGTGATTCACATTACTCCGAACACATGCATGAGTAACGAGAAGTTTTTTTCATATCCTTTTTGTTAATGAAAGAAGAGAGAACTTTATATTTTTATACCCTTTATTACATTAAACTTGTCTTCTCCTCAGTGGGTGCTCTGTATCTAATGCTTTTATAATGTGACAAGACAAAACCAGCACATCTATCTAGTATACAGCTCATAGTATCCACACCTTGAGAGGCTACATTTCTTTCTCAAATACAGAGGAACAATGTCTTTTGCTTTGACAGCTCTGAAGTTAAACCAAGTTTTACGCAGGGATCTCATTGGTCTCACCGCATGCTTATTATAAGTAAACAATGTAAAGTGAGGACATCAGTGTTGTACAAGCCCATGCAATCAGGGGCAGTTGGTGATTACTGAATTAGTTTCTCTGGGTGTTTATTTTCTACATGGTGCGTATTTATGTGTGTAGACTTTAGTAATGAGAATATTTTTCTGAGATTTAGAGATAATCCTAATGGAAATTAGTTTGAAACTATCTCTTTCAGTTTTCTGTCTTATTTCAGTGTCCTCGATTACATGATATTCAGGCAGTATGAGGGAAAAAAAAGACACCGCTGTGGGCAGACAGTATAATTGGGACTTTCAGCACCGGCAGGAGACACTGAAGAGACTAGGAGCATCAAGAAAGAGAATGTAATGCAGAAAAATGTTTAACAGCAAAAAGAAAGTCATCTGTACCAGTCTCAGTTGCAAATAATTCATTTTAATAATGAGATCTGATGCAGCTCCTGTTGCATTTGCCGCTTACTGATTAACGTTCAGTATGTTTGATAAATAAATCAGGCCTTAATTTATTCATGCCATCCTGCTGATGAGTCATTCTTGGTTTGTCAGGTTTAACGGCGCAGTGTCCGGAAACCTTGATGAAGCCCATTTCAGATTTAGTGAATGAACAAATTCAAGTCATAAATAAGTCCTCTTAAACGTTCTCTGGGATTTTGCACTTTGTTTTCAAAAATCACTTAGCAGTTCATTCTTACGCATGGGGGAGAGTATCGTGTTTTAGTAGATGTTGCACTTGGAGCCCAAGGACAGGAGAGTGGTGAGCTGTCAGCGATGGCCAACAATCTTGAGGTCTCCTTAGTGGGCCTGACCGACCACATATTGTTCCCGGTGAGAGGATACTAGTACGGGCACTGCAGTCAAACACTGGCCACGACCTTTCTGTCAACTCTCATAGTCACATACTCATCCATGCACAAGTACACAAACACACACTTTCATTAATATAGCTTTATCTCTGTAGAGGCAGCATCTCGTGCATCTGCATCTCCGTTTAAGCATCAAACTTTAACCCTGACCTCTGATGTCAGAAAAGCCGGTGGCTTTCCTGAGTATATTGAATGACCAGCTACTCTAATGACCAGGTTAAACAAAAGCAAAGAATGTCAACAGAAGCACTCCACAAATAGTAAAATTTCTGATAATCTTTAGTAGAATGTATTCTGATTATATTTCAAAATGATTTAAAGTTTAAAATCAGTGCAGGAAGAGCACACAGAGAAATGACCTTTAGTTGGATAGCCAAACAAAGAGAAAAGTTAAAGAACACTGAGGGAGGCTGTGTGTCCTCTGTTTCACATTAGTGCGGCCGGGTTGTACAAATTCAATTTTCAAGGAGTGGTGAAAGCGTCTATTGTTTTGTTTTTTAACTCATCACTGAATGGCGTGTATGCCCTAAGCTCCACGGCCTTATCTGATAAATGGACACGTCCGTGGTTGTTCTTCATCGATTCCGTTCTTTAAACAAGCGGACCCCCACCTGCGTCCCTCTGTCTGGCCATAAATCTACGTGAGCTCTACCCCATGTGGAGCCACGTGGAACACATCCCTCGATGCCCCCTGCTTCCTGTCCCACTTGAGATAGTTCAGGTTGAGTGGGTCACCCTTTGCTTTCACCTAGGAAGGGTGCCATGGCTATCAATCCTTATACTGTTCTTCCTTTGTTCGTGCCTCCACTTTGTCTCACTTGGGTCTTTGCATGTGTGCAAGTGTGTGACAGCGCGTGAACAACCATGAGCTTTAGAAAAAAAAGTGTCACGTCTGTTTAAAACAAACCCATTGATATAGGTCATCAATCTTCCCCAAGTTCTCTTCATTACCCCTCAACGTTATTCATCCACCATCCCCCAATATGTGTGTGTGTCACCCATCCCTTATTCTTTCATCTGCACACACTCATCCCCCTCACCATTAGCTCCATCCCTTACAGTAGTCCCTCTTTCATTCAACTTTCTTTCTTTTCTTGTCATTCTCTGTTTATCTCTCACTTCCCTGATTGTACTGCTGTTGGTCATGGCAGAGGAATTCCCCAAGAAGCTTTAGGTGGCTGATCCAAGTATGGTATTCAGCTCATCCGCCTGTCATTAGGAACAATGGCTAAACAGAGGAAACATCTCAAGAGACAGGGCTCGCTCGGAAATAGATAGAAATCCTGTGTGCGTGAAGCCCTGTAGCCGAAAAACGATTGAATTTGATCAGTTTATTTGTTCATCATGTCACATCCACTGAATGCTTCAGCATCAGTAGATATAATAAACCGACTAAAAATAGATCAAGAATAATTTTTTTTCCTTTAGGTTTTGTTATTTTTCCTCTAATACCTCAAGATCTGTTGACCATACTTGTTCAGGAATTTGCTTCCTTTCCATTCCTGCCATCTGGCCATTATTTCTCCAGTGCTGCAAAAGCTTGAAAGAAAGAGGAGCTGTCCCACACCTACTGTACCGGGGATGTGTGTGCTGTGCGTGTCCTTGTTTAGGAGTGATAGAGCTTCGAGAAAAGAAGGGAGTCTGAAAAGGATGGTTTGGATGCTGCCGGAGAGGACGCCAGCATGCCAAAACGTGGGCGAAACAAAAGAATAGAGAACTGTGGCAATGTTAGAAATGCACACAAAACACAAAAAGGAGCAGGAGCGAACAAAAGGCTGCTCCTTAAAATTGTGCGCTGGTCAGTGAATCGTAAAGTCCCGCCACTTCTCCAATGAAAATACACCCCCGTTCTGGGTTGCGTTCTCTGTTCTGTGAACCCTTTTGAAATGCAATTAGCATTTCATCCAGGCCCAACCAGTTACATGCAATGAAGTAATACCCTTTCTAATTTGTCCCTTTGGTCTGTGAGGCTATGCAGAGCACAACCTTGTTTAATCCTCTTGAAAGTGTTTTTTTTGTTTTTTTTTCTGTCTGCCTTCATCACTGTGTGTCATACAGGCTAATCAGTCAGCCAGAGCTCAAACTGGAAAACACTCTAAATTGCTCACGCACTGGTTCCTACTCAATTGGAACCACTTTCCCTTTTCTATATCCCTTCCTTTCCACTGTTTCCCAAGAAGAAGAACTCTTGTTTTTGGTTGAGGATGCGAGATGCCGTTGGCTCGGCTTAAGAGCGGCCGACCACGGCCATGTGGACAATACCTCAGGAAAACTCTCCCTCTGTTTCTTTTTTCACAGTAAAATGCACACTTGATTGGCAGTCTCTTGCCCCTGAAGGAGAAATGCCTGGTTTGAAAAGTATCGCCTGACAATAGCTGGAGGGCTGACCTCATGCATTTTTGTTCTTTAGAGAGGTATTCACTCAACTGCTTTCTCAGTCCACTTATGTGAAAAGCATAAGTTGGTTGCAAATCAGATCTTTCTCCCCCTTCTTGATGGACTAATAGTACGTTTCATGTTTGTTCCCACTCAAAATAAATAAAATTGTGTTTTTTGGGAGGGCAGAGCTGTCCAAAACAAGCCTATTGAGTAATTCAGAGTTTTTGTCAGATTTAGTGATGGATGTTTTAGCTCTACTCACTTATTAAGTTTCTTAATTTCTTCTCCCCAACGTCTTTGTATGGCGAGAACATTCACTGATCTAAAAATACCAGAAACTGCATGTGAAGTGCAATTATGGGCTTGTGAGTTGACCGGGAATGGCAGTCGCGGCCACGCCGGGCTGAGAACGGACGGTGGGTGGTTTCTGAGGTAGGGACTGACACACATCGGGCTGGAGGCATCACTTAGTGTGGAGAGCAGCTAAAACGGAAACCAATCCAATAAACTGAGCAGAGATAGCTCCACGGTTTTGGGCCAAAAACATAAGATGTGGGCTAAATTTATTTTTATTGTCAAATTAACAGCAACATAATTTAGATGATATGTCATATTTAGCCTAATAAATTTGCCATTTGACCATAGGGCATGTCCGTATTTCAATGTTTACAACACTTAAGGGCTGTTTGAATGTGATAGTATGCGATGTGCATGAACACTGATTATCATCCCTTTCTATATGCCTTTCTGCCTCCCACAACTTCAGTGCCTGCCTTTGTCTGTTTACTCCTCTGTTTATCTTTGTCAGTATCCACTACGATGTCTGTGTGCGTGGTTGGCTTTCAGTGTGAATTTGTACTGAGGAGACACACAAACGTTCCAAGACCACTGTTATATTAGTTGATGTTAATGACAGAGCAGTTTCTTCTTGTGGCCAGACTGACTCCAGATCACCGACCAGAGCTGTAAGATTGATGAATGAGATCCCGCTGCGGGCCTCCCAGAGTCCGACAACTGGAGATCACTTTTTGTGTGTGTGTGTGTTTATACATGTGTGCATTTGACTGACTGCCAGATACAACCACATAGTCTTCACCATGGGCGTTTCAGCACCAGGGAAGCCTCAGGGCAGGGATGCCACATGGGAAAGCCCTTGATTAAAACTCTACAGACTGTTATCCCACACACCATCAACCGAAAAGGAAGTAAGCGTATTGCTTTCCACTTTTAATGCTTTCAGTACTCGGTATTCTCAGTGAAATAACAAGGTGAAAAGCAAAATCCTTGATTATGGTTACAGGGGCTTGTATTTTGCCTCCAATTGGCAAAAATAATAAAAAATAATCCCAGTTGTCATATTTAATAAGACAAAGGGTTGAGACATATTTCTTAGTTAAATGGACGTCCGTTTAAGTCACAGCATTGCAGCCCGCTGTTGTGATGTTGTAATGTCAATCACTCCGTCGCCTACCTTGCTGCAGCCGGCACATGGCACGTTCTGTCCAGTGAATTCTGCAGTGTCACGCTTACTACCATCGTCTGTGAAGTCTTAGGCTTACAGTGAATAATTAATACTGAAGATTACGACACAGAGGCCACCGTCAGGAGAAACCCTAGAGGTATCAGCGGCAAGCACTGACCTCAGGAGCAGCCCTGCAACCAGACACCTCTGACAGGGATATCTATTAGATCGGTGTGTATGTGTGTGAGTGTGTGTGTGTCTGCAATGGATCTGCTGTAACAGTTTTTGTGAACCAGGCCTCTAACAGTGCTATGCTGCTCCAAGAAGGGCTGACAGGCAACAGGGTCAAACTGTCACAGGCCAGCACTGATATTATCACTGTGACTTGTCATGGTGCTTTTTACTTTTGAGCTAGCCAACAGGCGCCGTCAGGTGATAAGCAATGCATTGCAGAGATAAAGAAAAAGAAGAATGAAGTGATAAGATAAGATAAAGCCAAGCAGAGAGAGCTGAGAAACTGACAGAATTTGTGTGATTAGACATAGACGCAGAGGGGATACGTGACATCCAGAGTAGGCCATATGTGTCTTCGAGTGCACATGTGCCTATACATTGTTCCGTTTACCTTTGATCTGAGCGTAGCTGGTAAACAGTGGGGGACTCCTGCTGTGCCGTCGCTCAGTGCCGAGCGCGAAGAAACTTTCCTGGCAACACTAAGCCTGCTTGTGCAAGGGGACCATAATTCTAAATGATTTTCAAAAGAAGAAAGAGGTCAGCTGGAAGTTTTATGTACTAGATAAAAATGGTGATGGTAAAAACAGGGTCACGGTCGAGGCTTAAAAAGATAATACGCAGAGTCGAGCAACAGCTTTAGAATTTGCATCTGATTGCTTGCGAAGAATGGTGCATGTGTGGTTAATTGCTTATCAAAGAGTACATCTTTGTTCAGTTAGGGAAGAATACAACAATGTGCTTCACATATTTAGTCAACAGTATACAGCGTATAGGGAGTAATACATATTAAGCGGATGCAGTTTGTGGTAAAGGAAATAAAGTAATGCAAAAGAAAGGAAATGTCAGTTGTCTGTGCTCAGACTCACAGAATAAGTCAATAAAAGCTATTTTGGATGATCCAAATGTGAAAGCTCTTTAGTTGTGGTATTTTCTGTGGTTTGTTACAATGCCAGGTCCCAGAGTTGTCACTTCAGACCTCATTTCTTGGTCCCTTGGCTCACAATATTTGTGATGGACAGTGGGTTTTACTCTTCAGTGTCCTGGACTGTCACCCAGCTGAGCTTTTTGGATGGGTACGCTGACTGTGGCAGCTCTTGCAAATGCATCCATGTATGCATGGCATGCACGACTGTGTCTCTGTGCACCTCTCTACGTGAACTCTGACTTCTAGTCTTATCAATGTCAGAGGTCTGCGCCAGGCACTCCATGTCGCCTTTAGCGGTGACAGACAGATCCTTGGGACCACTGTAACCCCTGGGGTCAAGGCTGGCACAACAAATGATGCCAGCACAAAAGCTGCCCTGCGGCTTCGAAAACAGACCTGTACCATCAACACAGCATCTGCTTTGTATCAGGACCTTTGAAGGCTGTGCGGCATCTGCGTCAGTGAATGTAAGAAGGACACCCCCTCTGTTTTGGCGTAGGGTTGCTAGGAGGTTAGAGGGCTGGATGCTTGCTACCATCCATCAAAGAGATGGGCTAAGTGATGTTAGGCAACATTTGGAATTGAGGTTTCGAGCCTCAAAGATTTACTGAAGGCAGCCTGCGGGAAGCCGGAGCTTTTGTTTGGGGAATTGAAACCAGATTAAATGCAATATTTTCCATTCTATATGTTAAAATAGATATTGGGTACTATAAACCCTGATCTAACACTCAATAGTTAATATATAAGTGTCCACATGCTGTGAAACTGCACACGCTGTGGGATAATACTTTGTTTTTTAGTTTCAGTGACATGATGCGAGAAGGTTTATGGCATTTTGCTAAAGCTTTTTCATTGATTCAAAAAATTTCAACCCCAAGAGACAGAGAGAGCAAGGCAAATAACAGGATTTATTTAACCCTGGCCCCCCTTTGTCCAGCATCGTACTCCCGTAGTCCCACCCTCTGTTCCCCACCGTCCAGCCCGGCTAGACACCTTCTCTAAATCCGTTTTTGATGGATTTCCCAGCAAACTGCTGGTGGGACACACACACACACACACACACACACACACACACACCCCTGGACATTAAGACCATCCAGCAAATTCTCACATACGTGTAATTTGCTCTATCCCTGTCATATTCACAACATCTGTATCAAAGGATTGTATTTGTAAAACAACAACTTCTTGCTTCCTGACTCCAACTAATTGATTGATGGATGGTTGCTATTTAAACACTCGCTAATTCTGAGAATAACTCGGATTGATATAACAGTAATGGAACATGTGAAAAAAAAAGGATATTTTCTGTGTCCAACTTTCCTAAATTATTTTGGAAAAAAACAGCATGACTTCATCCGCCGTAGTAGCTGATGTTCTTTTTCAACCTCGTAATTAGAGCAAATATTTTTTAAAGAACTTAAATGTCATACTGTTGGCAAGGCTGCGTGCTGCACATTATGAATGGGATGGGTAAAAGATCATCAGAGTGGGTAAAGACGGGACAGAGCGGCCGCAATTAAGCTTTAAGCTGGCTCCACCCAGCTTCTCGTGCTGTGTTGTTTTGTTGTGTTAACCATGACAACTGTCTCAGCGGCTCCATCGAGCTTTAGGATTATTCTGGGTGACAGAGCTAAGCAGGAGAGGGGAGAACAGGAAGGGAAAAGGCCGAAGAAGGAAAGCAGAGAAGAAGCGAAGAAACATGGCAAGAGACGTGGAAGGCTGAGGGGTTTAGATTAGACAAACGGAGAAGTGAGGGTTATTTAACCTGCCTGGGAAGCGAGGGAGCAGGAAAGATCGTTAGAGTCATTAATGCCAAATTTCACGGGATTGCGTGACAAATAAATTTATGTGGAGAATGAACTCAACAACTGCTTTAACAGTTGTGACAACACGTGGACAACAGTCATTGGGATTGTGGAATAATGTTATGAATCATTTAGACCACAATGACCAGCAGGCCTGCCATTTAGCCTGCCTGCAAATTATGAAACCTAGCAGGCCCACTGAACATCTGGCCCCTCGATCCTGCCTGTTAATCGTGTTTGGTTTAATTTATAATGAATATGTACTTTTACGTTTTATTATGAGCATCCTTTGTTTAAAGAAAATGGGCGTCTTTAATGAAATTATATCTAAACATTGTATTGTAATTTAATCATTGTATCTGATTTCTTCTCTGGGAAGCTTCTCTGTTGTTCTCATCTCTGTATTTATACTTGACAGGTGTATTTGGGTTCACACAGACAGGACTCAAATTAGTATAGTATTAATATAGTCTTGCCAGAATATATACTGTATCCATGTTGGCCACCTTCTTATATACTATACACTATCTTTCCTGCATAATAATTAAATATTTCATCTGAATCCTTTCCTTTTTTTTTGCAGGAATGCTCCCTGTCCTCTTGCTAGCTGGGTTGATTCTGGCTCTGTCCATCCCTGGCACTACATCAGAGTCGGCCACGCTGCGGTTCCTGGGGCAGACTGACTTCGTTGTCAATGAGAGCAGCACAGCTGTGGTCCGGCTGGTCGTGGAGAGAGTGGGGGACCCGGTCAATGTGACAGCTTTGGTCTTGGTAAGACACAGGACAAGCTCATGTCCATGATGAGTCCTTTTGCATACATGCTTATTATATCGCTAGCTCCAATAAATGAATAAAATATTCTTAAAAGAAAAACAGCTCTGATGCAGCTAATTTGAGTTAGCCTCCTTGATTTGGTCATTACCACCACATCTAGTGAAGGAGAGAATCAGCAGTGACTTAGTGTATCTGCAGAAACTGCATTGTAAATGAGTGGATTTTGGCTTTATGTTCTCCACGTGGGGGGGTAGCGCCAGCTGCTCACAGATGGTGTCTGGAAAGCCAAACTGGCCATGCAGTGGAGAGTGGTTGGGGAGTTTCCAGTGTTTCTTGATATGTTTACCACATTTGTTGTTCCATGAGCTTTTTCTGAGCTGCTTCACTCGGTTATTGATATAATATGTGATATCAGATTTCCATCCAAAAATGAATTGAGCATAGACAGAAAGACACAGCAAGTCAAAATCAAGCTGCAAAAACATTAAACCTGCATTGTAGTAGTGCAGAATGATCATGGCTTCAAAATGATCTTTGATCCATTATCCATTATTGTTTCCATCTCCCTGTTTCTTGCCATCTCACACTAAATGCAAACAGCATCTACGCAGAACCTGAAAAAAGCAGCAGTTTGATTTTCGTTAATTGGTCTTTTTTCGTTCAGCTAGAGGGAGTCGACACAGGAGACTTTGAAGCCATCAATGCCGCAGCCTTCTTGCTGTCCACTGAGTCCAGTAAGACCATCTTCATCGCTGTGAAAGATGACGACTTGCCTGAAGCTGACGAGACGTTTACCTTCAACCTTACACTACAGGTAAATCACCATTGTTTGTTAATGTGCTGACGTGTGTTTCTCACAGTCTTGCGTAAGCTGAATTAATGTGACAAAAGAGTTCCTGCCTTCCTTTCTTTCTCCCGCCCCTCCGGAGCTCCAGGTTTCTTCCCACAACGTCCCACTGTTCTAATTCTGCCCCTGACTGTCTTAAACCCTAACCCCAGCTACCAAGAAATGTGGAGTGGGGGCGTCACACTGTAAACCCTGGGTGGCTCGGAGCTGCAGCCTCTTTGATGTGTGTGCTCTGTAGGACTTTTCCAGGGCTTGCCTGGGTGGGGCCAAATATTGTGTGCGTCTCTGAGGTACCCCACCAAAAAACACTTTTGTGAAGAGAAACTAACTTCGACAGCCACAGCCTCACCACACACTGGAATGAAGTGATTATCTCATTGATTTCAATGGGTATGGATTTCATTTCCATGTGTCGTGGTTCATCTTTGTAGTCGACACGATATTGCAGATGAAAACTTTGTCTGTTACAATAAATGAGTTTATTCCCAACCAGTACGTTAAAATCTTGCAAACCCCACTAACACAACATCTTCAGAGATTACAGTGTGCTAATTGTGCTGTGTTACTGTCAGATTAAAAGTATGCTGGACATCCATAGTACTACTTATTTAGCATGTTACTATGCTCTGACTATTGGGCATAGTGTTGTCCTGCACGGCTATAGATGTTTTAAGTAACATCTGAAAATGAGTTTTAATTGGTGTACACTGTAAATCCTCCTCAAAGGAATCACCATGACAGCTCAGGATGCCTCACACCTAAAGACTATCTCCATGGTTTCATGTAGCATTTAGCTGTCAACTTTGATTGATGAGCCGGGGGTCTGGTCTTGTCTGCCCATCTCATCCGTCACCAACAGACCTAAGATAAAGGTCATCATGAATCCCTGATTGTCAGCTGTGTACATTTTCAAAACACCAGCCGCTGACCTGCTGTCACCCAGAATGACTTTCTTCCCATTGTTTTTGACTTGACACTGCATTTTTGGGACATCTCGTTAAAATCCAGTAGCCCATATTTAGCCTGCTACGAGAGTGAAAGACCAGATGAGGCCCACTTCGCCCTTCTCGTGTTTACACTACAGCAGAGACAAAGCTTGAGCCAAATGCTAACCTATCGGTTTACCAAAGGACTGTCTGGAGGATGAATGTGTGCGGAAAGAGGTGTCCGAGCAGGAGTGAGAAATAAAGGGTTGATCAGGCCGCATTTATCATTTGTGACAGTTACTGTTCAAAGTTGAGTAAATCAGTCTAGAAAATAGTGTTGAAGTACTGTAATTGATAACAGGTGCAGCCTATTAACAAAATACACACACACACAGTGGGCTGCAGCATATTCATGCATTGCAGGAGACAGTTGAACTTAAACATGTTGAGTGCTGTGTGGTAGGACACTGGGATATTTCATTCTACAAACAGCCTAAAGAAGGAAATATTAGTTTGGTTGACACGGTTTACTCAGTGCTGCATATGTTTAATAAAGTTGACTTTTAAGTAGCCAGGTTGTGTATGTGTGTCACTGTGTTATGTAGCTGGGCACACATGAGTGTGTTTATGTGTGTAAGCAGCTTCCTGGCTAGCGCTCTGGCTTGGCTTTGTGAAAGCGTGCGTATTCTGTCTGCGAGTTGACCTCCTACAAGAGCTCAGCATCAGAAAGAAAGCTCTGTTACAGCTTGGAAAAGCCCCGTTTGAATAGAGGGATGAATGCGAGGGGCATTCATCCAAGCTGTAGAAGTACTTTCTTGTTTTTCATTTTCTCCTTTACTTCCCTCACCTTAACTTGAGCACACACACATGCAGCGGCTTTGCTAGGGATTTTCAGTTAGGCTACCTATGAGAAAAAAAAAGAGAAGCCCTTTAGAGCTGCTTTGGGTGAGAATGTTGGGTTTTTGATTATCATACGATGTAAAGACTCTCGTAGGTGATCGTTCTTCAGAATGCCTGCCCGCACACTACGTAGCATGTGTCCAGATGTCTGTATGTTGCAAAGGAGTCCAAAGATTTTGGACTTTTTGGTGGAAACCTGTGCACTTGAAGCCTGACCTCAGCCATTATTGATGTCAGCGCAGTTGGTTTATGAAATGCTTGTGAAAACATTGGTAAGCTCACTAATGGAAACCCTGGAAAGTTACACAAAATAACAGATTTGTGTGTTGTTTTTTCTCTTTTAAGCTGCAAGGACCAAAAATAAGAACATTTTCCTCTCGTTATAGGTTATGGTTCTTTTTGTTGAGTTAAAAGCAAACAAACCTCGTGAGATTCTAAACACACTGAGATTTAAAATTTGTCGGGTCTTAGTGCCGAATCACAGAGCACAGCACAAGTCCTGAAGAGGCACCCTGCTGAGGGCTAACCTGACAAATCAACCAGGCTGAGACCAGTACTTCCTGTCTTTGTGCCTTCTCACCAGGGCCGCTCAGTGGGAGCACAGGAATGAAGTGAAGGCAGTCGTTCTGGCTTTTCACATGAGAACCAGAGTCGGGATTAACTGTTGGGGGGGAGGCTGAGAAGCGTGAACGTAAATACTGTAGTTGTGATCTGGTTTTATCTGTCCATCTTGATTTTCCTGACATTCCAGAGTTCGTCTAATGGTGTGACACTAGGAACACCCAACAAGGCAACCATCACCATCCTGTCCAATGACAACGCCTTTGGAATTATTGCCTTCAACTCAGTAAGAAACCCACATGCATCTTAGTACATCTGCTTTATTCCTTTCACTGACCTCCCTGTCTCTTTCAGCTCTTTTCTTTTTAGTTACTTCATTAGCATGGTCATTTCTCAGATGCAAAGCACGATACAAAATAAAATACAAAAATAAAATAAGAATACATATATAGATGCACAACACATAAATACCTCAGAATGAGTCTAATTAAAATAAATGTTGTCTTTGTTTTACAGTGTAGAAATACCTTGCTTTTTTTTGTATTACTATACTTGATTTTAATACTCAGATTTTGACAAATTTTATTCAGATTTGGCTATAAGAAGCAGTGTTGAAAATGGATCAGATGAACTGACTGGAGCTTTGTTTGTTTTGTGTGTCCTCGTCTCAGACTGAGGAGATCGTTGTTGATGAACCCAGAGGAAGGAACCATTATGTGCCTTTCACTTTGATTAGAGAAAAGGGAACATATGGGACTGTGACCGTGAACTTTGAGGTGAGAGGTCAATGTACATAAAACCAGCATGCCTGAGACATCCTGCTTGTCTTAGAGATATATGTGTTTCTAACAGATGGGCTTCAATTAGCTTGTTGAAAATGCTTCTATAATTTTATGTCCACTGAATCCAGTAAGACCATCTTCACAAGTTTTAATATAAACTTGTGAATTCAGGCATAGCAATCATGTCATTCTTATTTCATGCCATTCACATACTGGACAGTAGCATGCAAAAACATAAATGTTACCATCAATTTGACTCTTTGTGTTCCTACCAGGTCTCTGAAGGTCCCAACCCTGCTATAGAGGATCTCAGTCCAGACAGAGGGAACATCACTATCCCTGTAGGACAGGCTGTAGTGCACTTCAATATCCTCATTCAGGATGACCAGGTATTGAACTGGCTCTTTAGTTGCTGGTTTTATTATTATTTGATTATTTTAGAGATGATGTATTCTGAAAATGTCCCTTATGAATACGACCGTGGCATAAGCTTGATTGACTGTGCCATACTGATTGACTTAATAGTCTGGCAATAGCTACTCGAGGTCTATTGACTGTGTGTGCTTCACTAACCTTCATAACTCAAATAAATAATTCCATGGTTAGAATAAGCTCTATATGAATGTTCTTCTCTTTCTCTGTGGACCAGATACCAGAGGATGATGAAGTGTTTTCAGTCAGGCTAACGGGTGTGGCAGGTGGAGCCCTCCTAAGGCCCAATGCCAGCAGTGTCCAGCTGAGAATCCGGCGTAATGACAGCCCGCTGCGGTTCTCCCACTCTATCATGGCTGTACAAGAGTCTGCAGCAGTCATTGCCCTCAATGTGACCCGTGGTCGATTGACTGAGGATGGACCAGTCATCGGCTCTGATGACACTGAGGTTCCTCTCTTTGAATCAAGCTATGCAGTATATTACAGCTAGGCTCTTGACTCGTAAAGCTCAGGGAACTACCATCATAATGGCTTGCAATCTATAATTTAGATGCATAAAAACAATAAGTATAATACAAGTTTATTAAAAGCAGCTTTACTACACTGTCTTTAGGTCTCCGTAGATTACATGGTGGTGAGTGGTGAAGGACTGGGCAGCGCCACACCAGCTGTGGATTTCCTGGACCTCCAGCCAGTCAGAACCATTACATTCCCTCCATTTGTCTACACAACCAGCCTGCTGTTCAACATCAGCGACGATGATGTGCCAGAAATTGCAGAGTCCTTCCATGTGGTCCTGGTGGAGGAGACCATCAGAGGAGATGCCGTGCTAGTATCGCCCAATGCTGTGCTGGTGACCATTGAGCCCAACGACAAGCCTTACGGTGTCCTGTCAATAAGCAGCAGCGCACTGATTCATCCGATCACCATCAACGAAGATCAGACACAAAGGTGGTCAACTTACAAATATAGTAATAGATTTTTTTATAAAAATAAATATATGCCTAAACAAATTACATCCAAAATTACCTCTCCCCAGATTTGACGGCATCATTATTGTAAGGAATGGAGGCAGCTACGGGGCCGTGTCTGCCAACTGGTCCATCAATAGAAACTCCAGTGATCCCTCACCTGTCTCAGATGACTTGAGGCCCGAGGCGGGGACGGTGAGATTTGCTGCCGGTCAGGTGACTGCTGTGATTCCAATAAACATCGTGGCAGATGTGAAACCTGAAGAGGCAGAAGCCTTCATTCTCAAACTGCTGCCCAGCACTGTGACTGGAAATGCAGAGGTGGACGAACCCATGGAGGTCAGTTCAGAGGAGATTGTTGATTTTCTTTACTGGTTTTATTTGAGAGAAAACAGGCTGCACTTGTTGCAGAACACGTCCTATGGATGTTGTTGCATGTGTTATGCATGTGTGTGACCTACAGTAAGGCACAGTGGCAAACTTGGCACGTTCTGCGAAAGTCGACCCCTTGGTGTGTAACTTTGCTCCGTGGGTGTTCCCTTAATGTGGCTGAATCAAAACAAAGCGGAAACAGCAGGCACGCTCACTGTGTGCTGTTTTTTTTAAGTGTGGGTGAAGTGGTGACACGTTTTTATAGCTTCCATCTTCAGGCCTTTTGGCTATGTGCGAAAGCAGTGGGCAGATCTAAGTCATGTTTATGTTCAAGGCATAAGAAGTCGCACAACAGTACACCACCTCAGATCATGAGACTATTCGGTCTGGTTGCCATCTGTGCAGAACAAGGCCCAGCTGAAATTCCTTTAACAATAAACAAACACCCCTAACAGTAATTTAATCAGTGTTAATTGTCATTAAAGTTGCAGGTAATATATCACACAGAAATTGCATACACATTACGCTGAGCCGTAAATCCGCTGTTGTGAAAGTGTCAGGCGATGCATCAGACAAGTGCATGTTTCAGGGAAATGAATGAGCAGTTAAATGCCCATGGAAACTACTCTAGCAGTTTTAGCAGAGTTAATTAAAGAGGATGCCGCTCTAAAGTTAGCTCAGGGCTCTGTTTTACTACTTTCAGTCTCACATGTTTTTTTTCCTCTCTCCGTTCCTCACCTCTCCTTTTTTCCTCCAAGATACAATCTTAGGAACACAAAAACAGGATACACAACAAAGTGTAATTGATGGTAAATCCAGACTTCACTGCAATTACTCTCTCTTAAAGATATTTTAGCTCCCTTTTCACTGCTCATGGGACTGCACATGACTCACAATCGCTCCGTTGTAGGCGGGGCAACTAAGAATGTGTGTTTTCTGCAAAATAAATATATTTTGGTTTTGGTAGTTTTTTGGTAGTTTTTTGTTTTATCGGGCAAGAATGTAACATGAACCTACTTCTCCTTTCTTTCTTACTCCATTCTTCTCTCAGATGGTGTTCTACATCCAGGACAGTGACGATGTTTATGGGCTCTTTCGCTTTAACCCAGACAAAGAACAGAGTATCCAGAGTCAACCCGATGGCCGTTTCCTGTCTCTACATTTTTTGCGAGACGGTGGTACTCTGGGTAACGTGTCTATGACCCTCACGGCCCTCTACATTCCTGCAGGTCCTATAGACCCAGCGCTGGCCCGTGACCGGGTTCTGAATGTTAGCAGGTCCGTTAGTGTGGTGTTTTCCCGTGAGCGTGAGGTGCCAGTAACGCTGCCAATCAGGAACGATGCCTTTCTGCAAAATGGAGCTCATTTCTTAATACAGGTAACTGGGCTGTAAGGGCTGCATTATCTTTTAAGTTGTAATTCAACAGCATGTGTAAAAGTGTATTCATTCTGTCTACATTTCAGGCCAAATCAGTGCCATCCAAGGTTTAAGTGCCTCATTTGGATGTGTGAATAGTTTGACTCTGGCACTCAAATCTGGCATGTTGCTATGAGATTTACCCAACTGTCCAAACTAACAACATCTCCTGGTCCTTAAAGCTAGCATAAAAAGCACTTGAAAGGCCTTTTTCACATTCTGCTGAACCCTAATTACATCACACATTTAAGTCATTAAACACAACTTAGAAAGTGACAGACATAACTACGTTCTGGTAGTCAGGTATAACTGTCACATGCTTTATTTTTTAAAGCTTCCTTTCTTGAATATTTATTGAACAATAGAGCCTGTTTCATCCTCTGTTTTTTTGTCTTTTTTTTATAGCTGAATACACTGGAGCTGATTGATATCAATCCATCGATTCCCTCAAACAGCCCAAGGTTTGGGGGAGCTCTAAACCTGACCTTGACCGTCACCCCTGACATTGCCAATGGGGAAATTGGCTTTACAAGTAACTCGACAGTGGTGGTCTATGAACCAGAGGACAGCAATAGCAGCACGGTAAGTGATACAGGTGCTTCCAGACAGTATCAGTGATTACAGTCTCTATCAACTTGCAGTGGGTACTGGGTATAATGGATGTCTGTATATGAGGTTCACTCTAGTGATGTTTGGTGCAGGTGAGCCTCCCTCTTCGGCGTGATGGGACAGACGGTCGGGCCTTAGTGTTCTGGAGTCTCCGGCCGACCGGAGCCAATCGTGAGGATGTAACTGCTGATGACCTGAAGCCTTTCAACGGCTCTGTTGTCTTCCTCACCGGGCAGAGTGATGCCTCCATCAATCTCACTATTATGGCTGACGATATCCCAGAAGTCAACGAGGCCTTGCTGCTCACTCTGGATAGGTACGGATATTAAACTTTTGCTCAACATTATTAATTATCAAAACCCTCCATATAATAGCTCTGATAATGAAAGTAATGTTTTTGACAGTGTATATCACAAATGAGTCCAGTGGCATTTGAAAGGCTGGGTTTCGTGCCATCCCTTTTGAGATTTTCTCGAGATGCTTGTTTGTGTGTGCGTCTGGGGGGTTGTTCCTCTGTTAAGTCTATATTCTGATGAGAACGGCGGCTTTCTCTCCCTCCCACTCCTCCCCTGCAGGGTGGAGACTGCACGCTTTATAGTGTACTTTGGGTAAGTGGAGAGTGGAGTGAACCTGGGCCTTTTGTGTGGTGTGAATCAGGTCTTTGTTTTTCAGAGAAGGGCCTACTTCAGCATTTCTGGGGTCTTTGGTCAACATGGGGATGAGGGGGACTGGGATAGGGTGTGTGGGGGGGGGGTTCTGCGATGGTGCGAAAAAAGGGAATCCAAAAGGAGAGGGATTGTTGGGAGTAAATAGAGAATCGTCTGTATGTGTTCTTGCTCTAATTTAACCAGGCTTGATTGTGTGCCCTTTTGAAGACGTCAGCGTTTGTATGCATGCGGCGCCTTAGCTGTGGCCGTTGTGTGGAGTGTTTCATTCTGTCATGCCTTTGTGATGCCCATTATGTTTTGCAGTTTTCTCAGCGTACACACACATGCGCACACACCCCTGTGGCGCAATAAAGAGGCAGGCACGCAGTTGATTGACATTGTTATTAAAAGTGGTCTAAACAGCAGGACATCATATGGAGTTCGTAATTAATGAGCATCACACAATAAAAGGAATGCATTAAGACGTTTCAATTAAAACTGAGCTGTTTAAAATTAGTTCTTATTATAGCTTATGTTGCAACGTTTAACGAGAGTAAAGGTCTAAGCAGCTTTCATGGTGTCATCAGCTCCACCATGAAGTTGATAAGTATCAGCTCCAACATCCACCATCCGTCACCAAAGACAGCATAATGATGGATGTTTTGCAGTATCAATGTCCTTGTTTGCTTTAGTCATGGTCACTCACTGATCTAATTTTGTGTATGAGCCCGTGTTCATTTGTCTGTATGTGTCTCAGGAGTAACGTTGAGAATCAGATCCTGAAAGCCGGCTTTACCAGCAGAGAGATTATCATCATGGAGAATGATGACCCTGGAGGAGTCTTCGAGTTCTCCCCATTCTCCAGAGGTCCATGGGTTATCAATGTAAGTTTGAAACTGCATAGAAAAAAACTATTAAGACCTGATTTAAAGCAGCCTTCCTCAGCTTAGACAAACATGTTAAATCTATAGTCCAGTCCTGGTTTTGTCTTCTCAGATATACTGAAGTATCTTATCTTTGGATTCTCGCTGAGAAACATGAGAATAAACTATAATTCCTCAATATCTTGCATCAGTGTAAATCTCTCTCCTGCCTCCAGTTCATCAAAAACTCTGCAGCCTGGGTGTCAACTAGCAAACATGGCCACATTTCACCAATCCGTTTACTATTAATGGTGATCTTTGAGCATTTGCAGTTAGGGCTCCTAGACTAGAGATCAAACTCTCTCATGTCTTTAAAATCACTTAAGAAAAACACAGTTTCTAAAAAGATTTTCTGGGATTTTATATGTGTTTAATGGCATTTTAGCGTGTTTTTTGTGGGGTTGTATTGTACCAGGGCCAGGTCGTATCTGTCATTTAAAAATGCAACACACTACTATTTTTAGAAGCGTTGTGTTTTCAGATCTCACCGTGACCAGGCGGTGGTAAAAGGAGACTTATTGTATTTCAGAATTCTCCCAAGTGTCTCTTAAGGTTGTTGACTTGACCTCTTAGTCGTGGAGCCGTTACTGGCTGAGGTTTTTATAGGTGGGAATTAAAAGGAAAATTGCCTGGGGCTCAAGGTCTTAAACCTGACATATTGTTATGCTTTCTCTGGTTTCATTATATTTGTACATTTAAAAACCTAGGAGGGGGAGGCTGTGGAGCTGCACGTGGTCAGAGCCCAGGGGCAACTTTTGAAACAGCTGGTCCGATATTCTGTCGTGCCTTCTGGCAGCACTGAATTCTATGGTGCCACTGGCATCCTGGAGTTTAAACCAGGGGAGAGAGAGGTGGTGGTGGCACTGGTGGCAAGGCCTGATGGGATGCCTGAGGTAAGAACACAGTGTCAATAATAACAATAAAAATAGTGAATTATTATATTTCTTTTCTGTTTCTTTATTTCAAATCGCTATTCCTATTCTACATGAAAGCTGACCATGTGTGTTTTTGTGCAAATGTGTGTGCGTACAGCTGGATGAGACTTTCTCTGTGGTACTCAGTAGCCACAGCACTCCACCCAGTCGTCTAGGCAACCACAGGGAGGTCAACATCACAGTGCGGAAGAATGACGACCCCTATGGGGTCATTGAGTTCTTCCAATCAGGACTGGCAGTGGCCATCAATGAGAGCAAAGGGGACGTGATGCACCAAGGTACTCTGAAGCAGCAGTCCTTTAGATAATAGAGATACTGTCAAGTGGTAGCTCATTAACACTTAAAATGGACCTAATTGCGGTGAATCACAGAACTCTGGTGTGCATACGGTGCCATTTATGTGATTGTTAATGAAGAATAAAAGAGTAAGCTGTATTTTTTTATGAAAGTGATCCTATTTTTAACACATTTAAAGTAGTACTTTAATGAACTTGAGATTCTTGACAAAGCTTCTCTCTCTCTGGTGAATTTATTACACATGATTGCTCTTAGTAAGGCATGCAGGGCAACAGAAAAATGGAAATACATAAAAATGAACTCAACTTGTGTCAAAAGAAATGTGCATAATAATTCAATATCTAAACAAAATATTCTATATTCTAATGTTCCTTCAGCCGTGTACCCCGTAGTGAGGAACAGGGGCCGCTTTGAAAAAGTAACAGTTTCGTGGATCTTGGAGCCGGCCCTGTCCGCAGATGTCAGCCCCCTCCAGGGAAACCTCACCTTCAAGGAGGGAGAGTACCTTAAAAACCTCACTCTCTTCTCTGTACCTGATGAGGTAAAATGTTAAACTAAACTCAAAAGTGAAAGCAATCCAAAAAGCAAGTTACTTTTCATGGATTTGAATGTTATTTCATTTTTCTATAAGATCCCGGAAGACATGGAGAATTTCACCGTCAAGCTGTTAAATGCTGCAGGTGGAGCAAGACTGGGAAACGTATTAAATGCCAGTTTGAGGATTAATAAAAATGATGACCCCATTTACTTCTCTGGTAAAGATTTTACTATATATATGAAGCATGCTCTGAACGATTGATAATTTATTTTAAAGCTCCAACCTTTCACCTCTCCTTCTCCTCCACCTCAGAGCCTGTCCTTGTGCGACTCCAGGAAGGGGGCATGGCCAACTTTACTGTTCTGAGGGCAGGGCGGGCAGACTTTGTGGCCACGGTGATGTATCGAGTGGAGTACGGCGACGCGTCACCAGATGACCTTAGAATGCTGAGTAATGACACCTTGCTGGTGTTTGATGTGGGTGAATGGATGAAGAACATCTCGGTGGCTGTTGAAGATGATGACATACCAGAGACTGATGAACCTTTCCACATTGTTCTCTTCAACGCCACAGGTGAGTAGGGCCTTACTTTTGAATAAGTACGGTGAATTACAGGTAGATCTATGGATTTGGTGCTTATGTCAGATAAAATATTGGATGTGTCATACCCTTAGAAATGCCCTACCATACCCTTAAAAACGTCTGTATTCCCCCTCTCTTTTTAGATGTGAATTAAAATAGGTAAATCTAGCAGTTATTCCCCATCTTAAATTAACTTCACAGTCTTCTCCTCTGTTTCTTTTCTCTTGTTTTAATGCCAGTTAACACCGCGTCTGTAATGGCTCCTCCAACCCAGTATTGTGTTACATGCACGGGAGTGAAAGGCCCTGGGCCCCAACAAGACTTTAATTATCAGACTCCAGACATTTTAAGACACAAAGGGTGGCCACTCCACTGACCTCTCTGTGTTCCCTGATTGACACGGAGTAGAGTCGAGGAAGGGCTAGCCTCTAGTTTAATTCTGGCAGGGATCGCGCTTAAAGTCAACACTGATGTTAGAAGTCAACCAAACACATAGTCGGACCATGACACTCTTTGCTATTCCTGTTTAATCATGAGCAGATGCATATGTATGCTTGTTATATTGAACCTGTAGTTTGGCAAATTGAAGCATGTGCTGGTTCCCTTGTAAATTTTATTCCTTCCTTATTTTTGTTGTTTGTCTTTTTCAACACATTAACATATATTTTTTGTAGTTCAGTGTAACACTTCTGCTGAGAAAAGCTTTTGTTTTTGGATTCTCTTTCTTCATGAATAAGAAGCCCTTTGCTCCTGGGCTCGGTTGCCATGGTTATGGTGTGGTATGTTAATAAGAACAGCCTCCCCTTATTGCATGAAATTTAGCATGACAATAACAATATGACCACTGCACTCCCTGTCAGCCTCTGTAGTCTCTATCAATCAAGTCTGTCTTTCCATCTCTCTATCTATCTGGAAGTCCATCTGTGCAAAGCATGATTTGGCAACTTGAGGACACAGACTGCGTCACCATAGGAACGCAGGTCCTGTTCTAGTTTGATGATATGCGTGTCCACACAGGCGATGCTGTTGTGTATGGAGCAGACACAGCGACTGTGGTGATTGAAGCCAATGACGATGCCAATGGTATTTTCTCCTTGGAGCCCACAGAAAAACCCGTTGAAGAGGGCAAAAACAATCATTTCTAGTAAGGAACAGGTCCTCAGTTCATTTTTCTTAATGCAAAACATTGTTTAGATTATATTAATCTTGTTTCTTCTTTCCCAGTGTCTTACGAGCAAGGGGACATTTTGGGAATGTTACCATCTTCTGGCAGCTGTTTGCCAACGACTCTGTGACACCTTTGGAAGACGAGCAGGAGTTTACAAATACCAGTGGCTCTATCACGTTCACTTCCGGGGAAGACACCAAACCCATTGTCCTGGAGGCCATCTCAGACAAACTCCCTGAGTTCAATGAGTTTTTTGTCCTCAGGCTGGTAAATATCTCAGGTGAGTTTAAAATAAAAGTGTCAGATTTGGCAGCTGTCATAACAATTTGTCACTGAGTTTAAGCTTTAATCTTCAATCATCAGCCTGAAGTTCTCTATACTGCCAACTGCAAATGAATACTTTTGTTTTGAAAACCATTATTTCTTTCAGGGGGTTACCCTGGGGAGGGTGGACGACTAGCTGAGACTTCCCTGAATGCCTCAGTTCTCATCCCTTTCAATGACGACCCATTTGGTGTCTTCGCCATTGCTGAGAACAACTTGGACCAAGAAGTGGCTGAAGATGTGCTCTCCCAGGATGATATGGCTGATGTCACTTCCTTCACCATCCTCCGACAGCAGGGTACTTTTGGTAATGTCCGCGTTGCATGGGAGATTGTTTCTGGACGCTTCCCACAGGGCCTTCCTCTCATGGATGACCTGCTACTTCAAGCTTCCTTTCCAGCTGAAGTTGAGCTTAGACCTCATGCTAGGAGACACCATTCAGCCACAGACACATGGTTTTTCTCTGGGCTTCCTGGAGCTTATGGGACCATCTCTCCAGAAGATGGGCCTGCTGCCATTGGCAACTTTACCTTCTCTGCTTGGTTGGTGCCAAGACCAGACACTGACGGCTTCATAGTCTCCAAAGGAACACAAAATGGGAGCTTTTATTATGGAGTGAAGGTCCACACCAATGAGTCTCATGTCACAGTGATGTTGTACTATACTGTAATAGGCTCAAACAATACCCAAGTGGCTCGGGCGACTGCTGAGAAGTTTGTGGAGGACAATACATGGCTACATGTCATCGTTACTGTTGATGATGGGATTATAGAGTTCTTCTTGGATGGGAACCCGGTCCCTGGAGGCTTGAAGAGCATCAAAGGAGAAGGCATCAGTGATGGTAAGCGGCTTTGTCAGAGAAATATCATAGTGACAGGTTAGGTCACCCATCGCTATGGGCTGAGGGGAGGGGCTTCTGTGGATCAGGGTTATTTCAGTGCATCCCACAGATACTTGATCAGTTTGGGATCTAGTGAATTTGGAGGCCAGGTCAACACCTTGTACTGTTTTCCATGTTTTTCGAGCTGTGTCTAAACCATTTTTTTGGCTGCATCCTGCTGGGGATGGCTATTGGATATTTTGTCCAAAAATCTATTCACACTGATTTTACATTTTCAAAATTAGATTCTGTTTCATGCAATTTCATGTGAGGCCAAAGTTAAGTATTGAGCAAGGTTTTAAGCTTTTCTCGCAGTTTTCACATATGGAGCGTTTTTTTAGATCCCTATATTAATACACATACATCTTAACACGCACCCACCTTTTATTTGCCTCCTCATTGTTCAGGACTACTGGGACTCTGCAATGCTTGAATGACCACTTAGCCTCAACACGGCTGGACATTGTTACTGCTGAAGGGAATCAGTCGGCATCTTCTTTTCTTCCCATTCTTGCTAATTACTGCAGACAATAGCCTGTATTTGGCCAAAAGCTCCCATAAAGGAAATATTCTGATGCATCTTTGGCTAACTCCAGTCACAACAAATTTATACATCATTGCCAGTCATGTTGTGTTAATGTCTGCTACTGGAGCACTTTGTGCCGGGGTTTTGTACTTGCTCACTGTGGCTGATCTCCTGCATTTGTCCCATTTTGTGCAAGTAGAGGAAGTGATAGTGGAGCAAGAGGTGCAAGAACATAAATGAGTAATGACAAAGAGCTAGACCTGAGCATTTGGTGGCCTTAATCAAGACTCTGCTTGTGGTGCCAGTACATCCAATCAAAACAAGCAAATTAACTCCACCATTAAAAATAATTGGAACATACGACCCTCATTATTTTACTGTTACACATGACCGCAAAAAGAGACTGAATAATTAGTGTGATTCAGTTCATATTGAGTTACAATGATCTCATGAAATCTTAAGCCAGGACAGGCAGTGGAAAAGGGTAAAGTGACACAATTTGTATGATATCAGGTATGAATTAAATTAAATTAAATTAAACTGCCAGTGTGTGACTTTTGAATGTTATCCAATACAGGAGCCTAAAAACGAAGCATTACTGTAATTATAAGAATTTCATACAGTTTATTAAACTATACACATATAAAATTTAAACGTATTTTCAATGAGTATGGTGGCATGCAGTCATGATATTAAGTTTAATATAATGGTGATTACGGCTGTACTCAAATGTATCTAAGCCTTTCCTGCTTCGATATCTTCAATGTTATATGCTATTGTTCCCAATTGTTGTAAAAAGTATTTTATTTGTGTAAAATATTGAGCAATGTTTTTGTGTGTCTGTATTTCCGTTCCAGGACCTGCTTCAGTGTTTATTGGGTCCGATCCTGAGGGTGAACAGCGCTACACTGGCCTCCTCCAGGACGTTCGCCTGTACCATACAAAGCTGAACCGCAGCCATATCCACGAGCTCCACACTCAGCCTGCCAAAACAGATCTGCGTAACATCTCCGGTTACCTGCGGTACCTGCAGGACGAAAGGCAGAAGTCGTTTGTGGTGGAGGTCAGGGATGACAATGAAGAGGAGGGAGAGGAGGTGTTCTTCCTGCAGTTGGTGGCGGTGCATGGTGGAGCACGCCTCACCCTCCCCAGGCCCACCGCTATTTTGCGAGTCATGAAGAGTGACAATGCCAATGGGCTTTTCGGATTCACTGGTGCTTGCATACCTGATGTAAGTGTACGGTGTTTAAGTCTTTGGAAATAATAGTTCATCAGCCCACACAGAAACCACAGAAACATGACAAGAAGACAACATGACCAAAATATTATTCTGTAAATCAGTCTATAAACTTAATTAATTGTCTTTTAGATATGTCTTGATCTGCATGACCACTAGAACAGTACCATTGTCATCTATGTCATCACTCCCATGTGTCTACACAGTAAACATATGCGTAGAAACACATGTAACGTAAGCCCATTCATCATTGTCCGTCTCTGTCCTGTTGCATATTTCATCAGCCTCCATGCCTGGCTGCAGGGAGAGCATGCTCTCTCGTTTTATTTGGATTGGGTGGGCTCTCATGTTGGGCCATCTCAGGTTGAGCGACAGCTGGTAAAGGCAGCAGCAGGTCTGTCAGTAAGGGCATTCCTATAGAAGTGGATCAGGAGTTCCATCACTGGAAACGGGAGATCTTGTTCCTAATGTCCGTCAGTGCAACAGGTGGCAGGGCTGGGGATGACATTCCATCAGAACCTGAGGATCTCCTTCATATTTCAGGCCATTTGGGAATTAAAAGAAGTCAAGGCATGTGGACCATTGAGTGCTTCCTCTCTGAATTACATCATTACTGTGCAGGAATTAGATTGGGCTGTAGTTTGTAAGGCTAGCTCTATTATGTTTTATAAACTGCATTAGGTGACTACACTTTGATGCCTTTAGCATTGATCACATCCCTCTATGGTCCTGAATTCACTGAGTTGTGTGTTTTCCCTCCTTTTTATGTCCTCATAGACCACTGAAGAGGGCTCCACTATCTCTTGTGTGATTGAGCGTATGCGGGGATCCCTGGACCATGTTTACGTAAACTACACCGTTACCCAGTTGGACAGCTCGAACAATGACACTGCAGCCCATCAAGACTTTGTTAATGCAACTGGAGCTGTCCTCTTCATGCCTGGACAGCGTTCTGAGGTGTGTGTGTGTGAGAGTGAGTCACAAATGAGGTGGGGAAAAACCCCTCTGAGTTCATCCAAGGTGACCTAGAGTGCGTCCAGTACAAACATTTAAGTAGGAACTGGTGAATGCTGTATTAACAAGGCAACATATGAATGTCAAATAAATATCTTATGTCTGCTTTAACTCAGTCTTTCACAGTCGCCCAACTGTAATGTTTTTTGATAACCAGCCCCACCTAGTGGTTGGTAGGTTACACATTTTTCAAGTTAACAGGTGTCAGCATATTTATTCTATTAATCTAACACTTAATGACACAGCATCCAGTATAGGCTCTATTTATTTATTCTAAGTGAACCACTCAAAATAGAGCATGTATGTCATGCCAGTAAATAAATGTAATCTCTTCTCTGTTCAGGTGCTGAACCTGCTGGTATTGGACGATAACCTCCCTGAGTTAGCAGAGTCCTTTCAGGTCACGCTGGTGTCAGCAGAGTCAGGTGACGGGAAGCCAGGCTCCACCCCCACCAGCGGAGCAAGCATCGACCCCAAAAATGCAGTTAACACGGTCACTGTCACAGCTAGTGACCATCCATATGGTATCCACTCCTGTTCCCTAAAAATGTCCATCGCTCCTTCTCATTACATTTCAGTGACTAAATGCACAAACACACACGTTCTCCTGATCCAGGCCTGCTGCAGTTTCAGCCCAGCCCTCCAGAGGACGGTCTGATCGCTCCAGCGTTAGAACCTGCCCACATCACTGTTAACGAGGAAGATGGACAGATCCGCCTGCCAGTGGCCAGGGCCCAAGGCCTTTTGGGCAGAATCATGGTGGGATACAGAACAACCCCCTTCACAGCATCCAGCCCTGAAGACTACGAGGTTAGTTTCCACTGACGTCCATCTCTCTCCTCCTGATGCAAGCATGTTCGTCATGTATCGTTAAACAAACTAGCAGATGGGGATACATTTAACTGCTTCCCCTGTTTCGTTTTCCTCTGACAGGACTCAGAGGGGATGTTAGATTTTCTTCCGGGGGAGAGGTTGAAGTTCATCAGTGTGACGATCGTCGACAATCCTGTCCCTGAACTGGACAAGATTTTTAGAGTGGAGCTCTACAATGCAGATGGAGGAGGTGAGAAATGCAGCCAGTGTGTAAACCACTAAACCACTTCCTTCCAGTATTTTTAATTTAGTATGTTTTATTTGAATGTTTATTAGAAGTCTTTACCTATTGACCTTGTATTCTGTACTACTGTTTCTGTGTGTTTTGTGTGTGCGGTGTTCCTGCGTGCTTCCCCTTCCCTACACACCAACCTACACTCCTTCCCATACGCCCTTCGATCTCTACTCTTCTGGTGTGATTCTAACCTGGTGTGACACTTCTTTGATCCTCGTGTGTGATCCATCAGTGGGTCAGTTTCTGCATAGTGAGGGGAGTGGTAGTGGGGAGAGTGACTATGACTTCCTCCTTCCGTCCTATCACCACCATGGTAAGTATCCCCCCCCTTCACTCCCAGTTGCTTCTTGTCTCCATTCCTTCATCCCCACACTAAAGTATTTGGTGCATATGCACAGTCACATCTGCGGGGTGTGTGCGTGCACATGCATGTGTGCTTTAATGTGGGTGGTATTTACCTTTTACTATGACCCCTGTGATAAGTACACATGGAGAGGGATGTGGGAAAAGCAAATAACCTTTCACAGGGCTGGATGGGAAAGCAGTTGACATTTACTGTCAGATACTCCAGTATATCACTCCATGTTGTGAGTGCTTGACCTATTTTGAAATAACCTCCCCACCCTCTATGAAGCTGCCATTGCAATTTGGATCATAAGGTCAAGAGTATCAGATTATCACTTTATAATCATTATTGGGCTATTTCAGTTAAACCTGAGTTATTGCATGAGAAATTATTGCATTTTCTGGCTAATACTTTTCATTTACTTCAACAAAAATGTAACCAGGATGAAATGCATAATAGTAACACACATCTGGAATTTTTTGTGCAGCTACCTTGGGAGTTGCTTCCCGCATCACAGTGACCATCGCTGCATCTGACGACGCCCATGGAGTGTTTGAGTTTAGTCCTGAATTCTTGTCTGTGAATGGGACAGAACCTGAGGATGGACGTAGCTCTGTGGTGCTGAAGGTCAGTGGAAAACACAATTTTGAAAAACAAGTTAGGAAATACCCAGTGTTTGTTCATCATTGTGCTCTATGCTATGTGTTCTTTTGTCCTCTCTTAGGTGGATCGGTCCTTCGGCGACCTCTCCAACGTAACTGTGTACTGGGAATCTGATCCCAGCTCTGAGGGGGAACTCCTCAGCAGGTCTGGGAACATCTCTTTTGGTGTGGGTCAGAGGTCAGCGAACATCATCGTCGATGTGGCCCAGGATGAGATCCCTGAGCTGGACAAGAGTTTCACCGTGTCCTTGGTTAATGTCTCACATGGTCGTCTGGGTGATAAGACATCTGCTACACTGACTGTGCTAGCCAGTGACGATCCTTATGGAGTTTTTATATTTGCTAATGCAACAAGGTCTGTTCGACTCCCTGAAGCTGATGCAACAGTTTCCCTCACCATCCTGCGACAGAGAGGCCTGATGGGTCAGGTGTGTCATACAGTAGCAGATTAAAAAAATATGCAAATTGAAGCCACTTATTATTCAAGTTTATTGTCATTTAAGTAGTGAAATCAGGATGACAAATGGCTATTTGGGGTGGATGTGTCAAATGATGTGATTTTAGTTAATTAAATTTTATTTTGTCTAGGTGCGAGTCACGTATGCGACACTGAATGAGGCTGATCCTGAACCTTACAGGACTCCTGGGGTGGGCCGAGCCACTGAGGGGAGAGATTTTGTTTCCCTCCTCGATTCTGTTGTGTTCTTGGCCAATCAGAGCGAAGCAAATATCACCCTGAGAGTGCTGGACGATGAGGATCCAGAAAGAGATGAGTCAGTGTTCGTGAAGTTGGTCAGTGTTCGACTCATCCAAGGGGCACAAGAGAGGCTCAGTAAGATACTGACACACAGTAATATTAAGAGTTTACCCGATGTAATAATTTGTAAACGATGTAAAGATTTTCCAACCACACCTTCATTTTCCTTCCAGTTCCAAATTCCCCGTCTCTGGGCCCCAGGACTGACACTGTAGCCCAGGTGATAGTGGAGGCCAGCGACGATGCATTTGGAGTCCTGCAGCTGTCAGCCTCTGCTGTCAGTGTAGCTGAACATTATGTTGGGCCCATAATAAATGTCACCCGAGTAGGAGGAATTTTTGCGGATGTGTCTGTCAAGTTCAGAGCAGTGCCTTTGACTGCCAGAGTCAGTAAGTGTTGAGGACATTGTCTCTTGACTTGAATCATTCTCCTTGTGACTTGTGTGTGAGCATATATTTGTGTGTGTAATATTTTAGGTGAAGACTACAGCGTAGCCTCAACTGATGTGGTGCTCCTGGAGGGGGAGTCCAGTAAATCTGTACCCGTCTATGTCATTAATGATGTGGTCCCTGAGCTGGAGGAGACCTTTCTCATCGAGCTGATCAACCAGACCACCGGAGGAGCTCTCCTGGGGGAGCTCACACGCGCCATCATCACCATACTGCCTTCTGACGACCCTTTTGGTGCATTTGGTTAGTAGGCGTCATCCGGGATGTCATTCAATGTTTCTACACTTTTATTAATTATTTCTCATGATTTAGCAAGTTCTTCTGTTTGTTTCGCATCTACACAGTCTTCCAGGCCAATACAGTTACTATAGAGGAGCCAGGATCTAACTCTGTTGAGGTCACATTGCCTATTGTGCGTAATGCTGGTAGTATTGGCACAGTGGCGGTCCAATGGCAGGCCACTGTCAATGGAAAGCTAGCAGTAGGAGACATTAGACCCACATCGGGAGAGGTGAGATTTGCTCCAGGAGAGACACTGAAGACACTCAAAGTGGAGATTCTTGCTGACGATGTACCTGAAATCACTGAGGTAAGAAGCTGAGAGAGAAAATGACATCCTTGGAAAAATAAAACATAACCAATGACTTTTTTTTTTATTGTAATATGTATTCATTCCACTCTGTCTGTCATTTCTAGATTATTAAGGTGGAACTAACTGGTGCCAGTAATGGAGGAAACTTGGGACCTGATACGTTTGTTAACATAATAGTGCCTGCTAATGACAACCCCTATGGGACAGTCTACTTTGGACAGTCTGTCTACCGCGTCCAAGAGCCATTGGAGGGAGTGTATAGAGCCAATATAACTGTTCGCAGGAGGTAATTGTCTTTGTTTTATTTGTTTAATCATGATTCATTTTTCTATATCAGTTGTGTGTACTAACATTAAACCTACATTCCCTATGTGTTGTCTTTTCTCTATCACTTTCATCCTGTTTGTTCCAGCGGTGGACACTTTGGTCGTCTGGAGATCACGTACAGTACCTCTGAGATTGACATTGTTGGTTTGGCTCAGGCTGATGGCCGGAACCTGTTGATCTACTATAACCCTCCAAAACCAGGTGTTCCAGCCACTTTGCCCCTCAGGACAGTCAACATCACTGGCCAGGGAGACCCTCTGGCTGCATGTGCTGCTGCCTGTTTGAGAGAACTAGCCTGCCAGGCCTTTTCTCTGTCCTCAGCCGTGACCCCACCATCCTGCAGTTGGGTGACCTCAAAGGCTGAGGGCCTGACTTCTGAACAGCAGGTTATGACTTATGTAAAAAACGCCACTGCAGCCGCTGTCCTGTTCAGTGCCCAGGCTGTTGCAGGCAGTGATTTCACTCCTGTCGCTGCTCAAAGTGCCTTCATGGACGATGGATCAGGATTAGCCAACCTCACCGTCCTAATTTTGAGTGATGAATTCCCTGAAATGGATGAGAGCTTCTCCATACAGATATTAAATGTAATACCTGATAATATTTACCACATGATGCCATGTATTACTTAAAATTTGACTGGTTTAACATACATTCATGTATTTTTTTAAGGTAGAGCTGATGAATTTGACCATGCCACAGAAGAACCTGCCCTCAATTGGTCAGCCGGACAAAGCTGTAGTCACCATAGGAGTGAATGGAGATGCGTTTGGCATATTTCTGATCTACAGCCTCAGTCCAAACGCCACTAACGAGGGGCTCCATCTAGAGGTTCGTGAAGATTCTAGTGTTGTGGTGCCCCTGGTTATAGAGAGGAGAGGAGGGAATCTGGGCACCGTCACTGTAGAGTGGAGATTTGTTGGAGGAAAGGCAACACCAAATGCTGACTTCACTGGTACCGGAGGGACTCTAGTCTTTGACGGTATGTACCTTACTCGGTAATTAGCAATGGTTTGAATAGTTAGTATTATCTGAGACAGCTTCATGTCCTGTGTTGCATGTGCTTTTTTCTTACAGGTGATCTGAAAAAGACAATAGAGGTGGTAATCAGAGATGACGACGAACCAGAGGACAATGAGAGCCTCCTGATCGGTCTTGTTAATACGGAGGGAGGAAGTCGAATCCAGCCCAGCTCGGACACTGTAACTATAGTGATACTGGCCAATGATAATGTGGCAGGGATTGTTGGATTCCATCCAGACTCGCGTTCTGTCATCGCCAGAGAAGGTGGGTGTTTGAGGAAAAGTTACAGATCTCAGCTTGTATGGATGTCAAATTACTAAAATTGCTCTTGCTTTTCGAATGATCTGTATTACATTTCATGTTACAGGTGAGGGGCTGTCGTTGTTAGTGGTGAGAACGGCTCCAGGTCTGGGTAATGTCACTGTGGACTGGACTGTACAAGGGCCTCTTGTACACCGAACCTTCACCCAAACCTCAGGGACACTTTTCTTCACTGAGGTACATATTAGACACTGAAAAGCTTATTGTGGTGTCACAGATACCATATTTGTTAGACAGTATGAATGCATGCTATGAGACAACTCACCGTTTTGTTCTGTCTAATACTAAAAATGAAAATAGATCACATTTAAAAGGTGCATCTTTAGCAGTACTGGTGTATCTGATTATTACATTACAATTACATACAGTATGTGTGTGTGTCTTATGTTTGTTGTGTGTTTGTTACAGGGAGAATTAAACAAAACCGTAATCATAGAGCTTCTTGATGATGCCACACCAGAAGACCAAGCTGTGTATAAAGTTACACTGTCCAACCTTAAAACCTTTGGTAATAGCCTACTCTTAGTATCTTTTTGATTAACAAGAAGCTTCTGTGAAACTTTCTAAAAGACTTCGCAAACAAACTTATATTACTGCTCTTTCACACAGGTGTTGTAGTGACAGGCCACGCAGCCCTGGATGTTCAAGGCAGAGAGGCAGTGCTTACTGTGGACACCAGCGATCAGCCCTATGGCTTGCTCTCTATAGCCCCATCTTCTCTAAGGGTGATCGCAGAGGAGAGGGACCAAACTATAAACATCTACGTCAACAGAGAGTTCGGAGCTTCAGGTCAGTAGACAAGATATGAGCACAAAAAAATATGTAAATAAAAGTAATTCATTCCATTATATTTGTCATCTTTTTAAACACATTCTTTAAGTTTGTAACTGAACCGTAACTTATGTATTTGTGTACAGGAGTTGTGAATATCTCCTATGAGGTTAAGAGAGGTTCTATACAAAACCTGTCTCAGGCAGAGGGGGCTCTGGCTGACCCAGGCAAAGACTTCCTCTCTGGTGCTGGTTTTGTAATCCTTCAGGATGGACAAACATCTGTTGCCATCCCTGTCACTATACTGGAGGTAAAAACTCTGTCCATTTAACTTGGTATCCAGATTATACTCAACTCACCATTGTGGGAATAAATGTTCTATATCCATGATTTGTTAAACTGCTAAATAATCTTTGCCACTTTAAACTTTTTATTGTGCAAGTTCCACAGTGTTTTTCTGATGCAGGTTTGTGTAAATGTGGGATTTAAAGCTGATTGTTTTATCAGGACGACATTCCAGAGTTGCAAGAGTTCTTCCTGGTCAACATAACGTCAGCTGTACTCATCACAACACTTGCCACGGTTCCCCAACTAGGTATGGAGAAATGATGTGCTTCTATATTACAAACATAACTTATCAGTTTCATTCATCCTAACCTTTGACCATTGAGTAAAGTTTTTCCATTTCCATCTCATTCTGTGTTGATTTCTATTATTGTTCTATTTCTTCTGCACTGTGCCCTTTTTCTAGTTTATGTAACTTGATGAAATCACTTTCCCTTTTTTCTTTCTATAATTTCTCACCATTTGCCCTTTATGATGGGTAGAGGTTGTGTATTGCACTTTACCAGGTAAAATACACATTCACATACTCACAAGCTTTGCCTAAAATGTCGTGTAGTCCAATGTATAATATTCCTGCATGGTACATTAGACGACAGCATTGTAGCTGATCGTCAAAATGTACCATGGAAGAGCTTGGCAGTTGTTGCTACTGTTTTCACATAATCCAAACCACAGTCCAATTTATGAATGAGTAACTTTAGAAAGTGATGAGTTGACAGAATACTACAGGCAGAGCAGCACTTGGAGGTTCCCAGAATACTGTCAGCCCTCTGCCTGGAGATACACAGTAAACACACGCCCGCTCTTTTGGCAGCAATCATTATGTGGCTTGGATGGTGAGATTGATGCTTTCCATGATTGAGGAAGCCTAGGGATTCGGTGGGAGCCGAGTAGCACTGTGTGGCTAGGAGAGAGAGAGCCAAACTAAACCCGTAGCTGGCCTCCCAGTGTCTTGGCCACGGAGTCAATGGGAGAAGACTATTCAGGGGGTCATAAATCAGTCCACCCAAAAGACTTGCTGCTCAGCTTCCCAAGCCACTTACAGCAGACGCTTCTTAGCTGTAATCCTTCGCTTAAATGTGGCATGACGGGAGTTAGCTCCTCTACATTTTCCCCTTGCTAAACTTGTTCTTGGTGCTTAAACTGTAGCTTGAAGTAATTGCCACTACTTATCACTGATGTCATAAACAACCGACAACATACATCTGCTCATGTATTTCCTCTTTTCATGTGGTTTTCCCCCCAGACACCCAGGGTTTGGTAGCAGAAGTGATCATTGCTGCTAATGATGGAATTCGAGGGGTCATTGAATGGACCAATACCATGTAAGAAAAGCATCCATAAAAATATTTTTAACATTGATTTACACATGCTCTTGTTAAATACATATTCTTATCAAAATGTGTTCTTGTTTTCAGGTTTGAAGTGAATGAAACAATAGGGACGCTGACTCTAGTGGCCTACAGGAACAGGGGGGCATATGGAAATGTCTCTGTTTTCTTCTTTGCTCAAAACCTGGAAGCTCAACAGGGACTAGACTACAACACCAGTGAAACGGTTAGATGTACACAGTTCTCACACACAAAATCAATGACCTAGACAAAGTCAACGGATTCATGATGTTTTGCATCTTGTCCAAAAGCACTCCTCAGTTCTGAAGACGGTGAACTGACGAGAGTTGATATGCCTCTGACCTAAACCCTCCCCCATGTCTTTGAATGAGTCTTTACAGACATAGTAGTGACATGATGTTTTGATGTTTTCTCTCCACCCAGGTGCTCCATTTTGTTGATGGCGAAAGGCATAAGTTTGTAGAGGTGCAGATCATTGATGACACCATCCCAGAGGGAGCAGAGAGATTTCAGCTCATCCTGTCCGAGCCTTCGCCTGGCCTGGAGCTGGGCACCAATACTACCGGTAAATAGATGAACAGTAGAAGAAAGTATAAACCATAATTGGAAGAGACTTACTTAGTTTAATAAATTTTTAAGGTGTGAGTTACCATGGAGATGGTAGTTTCTCGTCATTGGCTTTAAGGTTAAAGGTTAAAGTTAAATTATAATATAATGGTTTAACTACTTCTTTCCTGTTCTTATAGCTACTGTTAACATCCTGGCCAGTGATGATGGACATGGTGTGATTTCCTTTAACACCAGCAAACATTTCCTATTGAGAGAGCCCACCTCTGTGTCAGGGCTGGGTGAGAGTGTGGCTAACCTGTACGTGGTTCGGAACCCAGAGGAAGGCACTTTTGGCACAGTATCGGTTCAGTATACCATCACTGATGGCAACGGCACGCTAGCAGAGGGTGATCTGATGCCACCACAAGGGTTTGTGGTACTGGAGGACGGGGTCAGATTTAAGGTGAGGGAGAGAAGATTAGATGAGGTGACAGGATTCAGACAAAGGCTAAAGAAAACATTATACATCCACATTCCATTTCAGCATTTCAAAAATGCTTTCATCTAAAAGTACATTTCTGATTCATCAAACGTTCTTTAGCGCTATCTGTGTTGTTTCAGATGCTGGAGATCAGGGCTCTGCTCGATGCTGAAGCGGAATTTAATGAAACTTTCACGGTGGTGCTGTCCAACCCAACAGGAGGTGCTCGGCTGGGCGACCAACTCCAAATGCTCATCACTGTCCTAGAGAATTCAGCTCCTTCTGGCTTGTTCCGAATTGGACCTACTCTCAACAGGTGTTAATAAAGTTGCATTAAAAGGATCTGAAACTTTTAATAACATAAATGCTTGCGGTATATAATGCCATATGCTCAGTAGACTCACGTCTAATGTAACTGTGTGTTTTGTGCACAGAACTAGCACCGAAGTGGTTGCAGATGAAGGTGGCAGAACAGTTTTCCTCACAGTGTCTCGCAGTAATGGCCTGGAGTCCGCTGTTAGTGTGGAATGGGAGATGCGGTCAGACACAGCTGTTGCCTCTGGTGAGACCAATGAATGTTTTAATTCACACTCGCCCAAACCTTGTGAATGCCCTTAAATGGTCTGCTTTTCTTTCGTTGTTTCTTGTTGTTCCTTTAATCTTGTTTCTTTTCAAACAGAATTTCATGTCTGATTCTTTTGTCTTCTAGACGGTCACCTCTCAGTCATGGGTGTATACCAGAGCTTTGAGGACAGCCCCACCTCAGCCTGGTGCTCCCTTCCAGAGGGACCTTCCTTTTTGGCTATGAGGCTGGACAAGAGGCCCATTGTTGGATCTTCCCACACCTTGGCAACTCTGTATCGGTGGCAGGGTGTTTTTGTGCCAGTAGAGGTAGGAAACAGCAGCAGCACCATTGTGCCTCAAGGCGCGTTTGATGCCCAAAAACTTCAGAGTGAAATCCAGCATCATAAAACTCTCTTTGTCATTTGGTTGTTACAGTCTGTGAGGGTTCAGGAACCAGGCTCATGCGTTGGCTTTGCGGTGAATGGATCCACCTACATAGGCATTACACATGGCGGGCCCCCTTTCTTCCCTGCTGCCAACCTCAGCATCTTCAAACTGCAGAGGGACCTTAATGTCACACTAGTAAGTATAAACTCAATAAAAGGGATTTTGTTCATTACTGCAGCACTCTGGATTTGTATACTTGTATTATGTTTATATGATTTAATCTTCTCTTTTTCTCAGGAACAAGTCTTAGGTGTTGAAGCTCTGGATGTGAAACACTTCTCTGCTGACAGTAGAGACTATCTAATAGCATCAAGCCAGGTGACTGTTGTATTGTTAGATCGGTTTGTTTGGAGTTTTATCGAAATCATTAAAAACAAGCACACGCTAAGACATTTATGACTGAGCTCTTCTTCTTTCTTTTTTTTGTATTTCTTGCGGCACTGCAGATCTTTGTCTGGACCGCAGGCACCTTCTCACTCCTCCAGACTCTTGACTTTGAACAGAACATCCTCAGTGTGAGTCCATTCACTCGTGCAGAAGTTCCCTACCTGGCGGTGTGCGTAGACAGGGAGACGGACAGCTGTTTCCTGCTTGAGTGGACCAGTGGAAGATTTCAGAATCCACAGCCTCTCCCACTCACCGGCAGAGCCAGTCAGGTGGAGACAATGAGCACAAGAGCAGAGGACGTTCTCCTGTTGGTGGCTATTGAAGGTGACCTGTCTTGTTTTGTATTCACATACGGTTTTGTCATGTACACTTACCAAAGGAAATCACTACCCAATCCCTTCGGATCTGAAAATAAGTCAACTGTCAAACAATATCGGTAAAACTGGCATGTTTAGACGATGGTTGTGTTTTTGCAGTGATGAGATCCTATTTTCTATGGCTGTATTCTCCGCGTACTTTCTGGTGGTTACATGTTGGTTAGAATAGTACAAACAACTTGGTGATGCTTTGGAGGAACCATAGATGTGACTGTTGCAGACGAAGCCTCTTGTTCTGCTGTCTCGGCTAAGATAGCAGAATGTATAATGCAGGCCAGGCCATGTATTTACTTTACACTTTTTATATTTTGACGAGACGTAATCCCTCTGAGTCTGCAAAAAGGTCTTTTTTTTTTTTTGGTTCAGACCTGTTGTGGGTTTATGGGAAAGGCCTCAATGTGGAGCAGAGCAGAGCCACAAAGGCACCCGGAGGTTGTAATTTGTCAGTCTTGGGTGTGTCAGTCAGGCGAATGGTTACTTTACATAAACATGCTATTCTAGCGTCAAAGGACTTAAACTTGTGTGTGGTTCTTTTTGTGCGCCTGTGTTTTTCTCCAGGTCTCTCTCCGTCCTGTGAGGTGTTACATTGGAGCTCAGATCAGGCTTCACCACAGCTCTATCAGTCCATTCCTCATCCAGGGATCACCTCCATTCACTCCTTCACTGCTCCTTCTGGGATCTGTAAGCACAAATGATGATCGTGTATATACAGTACAGATATTATAAGTATGGATCGTCACATATTGCCTTGCACAGATCTATTGTGTTGCGTTACTACATTCACTTTGACATAAAATAATGGACACATGCCAAGTAGCAGCTTTAGTTTCCATAAGCTTATACTGAAAATAGTTTAAGATAGCCATCCAGGAGGACTCATGCTTCCATAAGTATGCATTAAGCCTACTAGAATTACTAATGACACTTGGCACATCAATGCAGTATCAAGTCTTTTGTGTCAAACTGACTGAGCTGAGGAACTGAACAAAAAGTTTTCATTTGGTTCCAGTTGTGTTTGTCAGTTGTAATATTAAAATCCATCCAAATAAATATTTTTCTTTCTCATAGCTTATGTTGTGCTTGCTGGAATGAACGATTCATCACTCTACTCCTGGAGGTCTGATGTCAACCTGTTCACCATGATCCTGAGGGCGCCTCGAGCCATTAGCTTCCTCTCTCTCATGGTCCCATCCCTCAATACCACAAAGATCCTCTTGGCCTCTGCTGAGGACAACAGCTCCACTGTTTATGAATTCACTTCAGTCTCCAATCAGTCGGATTTCATACCCAGGTATACAAACATTTTTTTTTAAGTTATGGCTGGAAAACCACAGCAAAAGACACAGCTGAAGTTCCTTTACTTCCTCACACTCAGTTTCGGGGAGCTGCAGTTTGCACCAGGGGACAGTGAGCTGGAGATAGCAGTGAACATCATAGATGATGACATCCCCGAGGTGCAGGAGAACTTCCAGGTCAGGCTGAAGAATCCAAAGGGTGGGGCTGAGATTGGATTCGGTGGTCAGGTGACAGTAATTATCCCCACCAACGATGATGCCCATGGAGTGATCGGCTTTGCCCAGGTAAGAAGATTTTGATATTAGACAACTTGTGTATTTGTCCAATGTGCTTAATACTCAACATGTTGTGATTTTAATCTGGAATGATTTGTCATTACCTCTTTTCTGCAGCATTCTCTCTATATGGAGGTGGAGGAGTTGGAGCAAAGCAATCAAATTTCTCTGAGTGTGGAGAGGAGAAGAGGGAGTTTTGGCAGATTGACTGTTCACTGGGCAGCCAATGGCAGTTTGACAGATATTTACCCCACTTCAGGAGTGGTGAGTAACCCCTGCCTTCCTATCATGCATGTTTGACAATGAGATGCTTACCATCACAAATTTGCCTATCAATGTAAAATGTTACTTTCCATTATAGGTAACGTTTTCAGAAGGTCAAACAGTAGCCATCATCTCACTGGCTGTGATAGCAGATGGTGTCCCTGAGCTAAGAGAAAGCGTCACAATTGCCCTCCGCGACGTCACCACTGTGGGTCTTCAAGACTTGCGACAGGCTGCTGTCATTGACAACCATTCGGCACAAGCTCTGCTCACCATCTTGCCCAACGGTTCCCCCTATGGGGTGATTGGATGGCATCTGGACTCCCAGTTTACACTAACACAGGAACCACAGAGTAAGAACGTCTGCAGAGAAAAAAACTGAACGAATGACTGATGCTTGGTCAGTAAATGTGGGTTTTTACTGGATCGCAGTACAAAGGCGTCTAATGTGCTGCAGTTAGTTTAAGTTACATTTATGCCAACCTATTCAAATACCTTCCTCAGTTAAGCCCTTTACTTTGTTCCAAGAACAGCCACTGCAAGTTTAGCTGATGCTGAGTTTCTGTCTGTTTTGAAAAATCACGAAGTCCTTTTCTTGTTGTGGTCTCTTAAGAAGAGTTTACTGTAATCACACTTGGAGATTTACTGTAAGTGAGATCTGCTGTGATTTCCAGGATGTGAAGTAACTAAGGATTTGTCTTAATCTGTTTACTGGAAACTAGCCAAGTTAGAGAAGTCTGAGCAGTAGAGGAACATACCCATAGATATCCTCTGACTTACATTTATGGATTTTTAGTTGTTGTCCCATCCATCACCACCTGGCAGGTCTACCAAATATATAGAAATTGTATGTGCTCAGGACATGTAATTTATCTGCTGTGATTTAACCCAGTTGTGTATCTTCCAACCTGCAGGGGCTCCAGTCAATGTGACTCTCTCCATAGTAAGGGAGCAGGGCTCCTCCGGTGAGGTGGCGGTCCATTACCAGACCAGGCCAGCCCTGTATGAGCCCCCACCCAACCAAGCCACCGCAGGAAAGGACTACTTACCCAAAGACGACACCATCATTATGATAGATGGGGCTACCGTTGCCCTCGTCACTGTCACGATCCTACCGGTAAAGACGGGCCATTTGATAGTAGAGAACTTTATTAAATCTACTTGGGTTTTTGAAAGCCATAAACAACCGCTCAGACTGGTCATACAGACTGAATCCTGTTTTGTGCTATGATGATAAAGCATATCAGCCAGGCTGTGACTGTGACTGACTCACCCTAGGCTTTTAATGGCAGGTGAAGGCCAGCACTAAAGGACGAAATGCAGCACTTTCTGTCCCCGTCGTACCTGCTGAATTACTGCTGAAATCTCACTAATGAGACTTTTGATATCTTTTTTGTGACTGTACTATATCAGTTATGTAAAGTCATATAAATCGTGCAAAATTTGAGATTACTTCTGATTACTTTTTTTCTAAGGATGATATCCCAGAGCTGGCCGAGAGTTTCCTTGTGAATATCACTGGCGTGGAGCTAGTTAGAGGCTCAGGTGGAGCAGGGCAGCCCTCTGTGAAGAGGCCTGGGATGGAAGTAGCAGAGGTAACCATCCAGGAGAACGATGATCCCCGAGGGATTCTGCAGTTCAACGTTTCTGAGGTGAGCTCATTGTAGAGAGCCAATCTTGAAATAGTTTCAAACATAGAGGTACAAAGACACACAAACATGAACAGCAGTGTCAGAGTTTTGACATTTAAGTGTATGATAATAATTTTTAATATTTTATTTAGGATATCCCTGGAAGTGTGCTGGCCTATGAGATACCGCCACCAGACAACGTCCTGCATCTATCAGTGGTGCGACTCGCTGGTACAACTGGGAGGCTGGTCGTCTACTGGGAGGCTCAGCCAGTCACTGCTGATCTTAATGACTTCAGCCCCATATCTGGAAACATGACATTTCAAGATGGGCAGGTAAACTGATGATTAAATTAGCTTGTCTTGTACAGCATATCATAGCAAGCTACAACGTGTTTATAAGACGTTAACTTGTGTTACCTCACATTTATTTTAGAGAGAAGCCACAATTGCAATCACCATCTTAGATGATGAACTAGTGGAGGCTTCGGAGACATTTGAAGTGAACTTGCTGCGTGTGATTGGTGGCGCTCGACTTGGACGAGTGACCTCTGTGGTCGTCAGTATTCCATCCAACGATTCACCTCTGGGACGTTTTGGATTTCAGGAACTGGAGGTGAATCTAAAATATCTTCATTTTCATCAGAATTCAGTTCACCATTTGCGCATCAGCCAATCCTTAGTCAAAAATAATAATTGTACTTAATTCCTTCTAAGGTTACTGTCAGCGAACCAGAGTTTGAGGGCGACCCTGCTGCTGTGGCAACACTAGCAGTGCTGCGTAGTGCAGGAGGTGAGGGTGCAGTTACACTGATGTGGCAACTGGAAGACCGAGCTGCAGATGACCTTTCACCTTTGAATGGAACTCTTATCTTCACTGAGGTAAAGTAGAAAAATACTGGTCCCATATGTTGTTTCATCTTGCACCCGTCTTTTATCTGTAAGTTCCTTCATGAAGTCATCTGCTCTTCTCTTTCTACTTTGCAGACTGAGTCGTTTAAGTCATTTGTGATAAGAGCCCTCGCTGACACTGTCCTGGAAGGAGACGAGCATTTTACCATCCAGTTGTTTCCTGCTGGGAGTGGTGCTGTCATTGACCCTTTACATGGTTAGTGTTTATGAAAAAGTGCATCATTGTTTGAAGAGAATTGTTTTTATAGCCCTTTTTCTGTCCTCTGTTCCCTCTTTGGTCACTTGAAGACATGGTCACCATCACTGTTAGGGCAGACAAGGCTGCCCTGGGGGTTATTGGAATAGCAGAGTCATCAAGGAACCTCCTCATTGGAGAACCTCAGGGAAATTACAACGGGAGTGTTGCGGTCAGGTAACAAAAATATAACAACAACTTTAAACATCACTGCTTCCATTTAGCAATCACAATGTAATGTGAGAACTGTGTTCATTTGTGTGTGTCTTTTCAGCCTTGTGCGAGGGCCAGGTGTGTTTGGAGAGGTCCAGGTGTACTGGAACATCACTCCAGCTGTGGTTTCTGAGTTTGAAGCAATCTCTGGCACTGTGACTATGAGAGATGGACAGTCTGCTGCCAGCATTACTCTGAAGGTACTGACAAATGTAGATTGTTGAGAGCACCAAAAAATCAAGGTATTGTCTGCATCTGTATGCTGGACCACAAACGGAATCGCATTACTTCTGTTAATGTATGACCTCCATTTTTATATCTGCTATTATGTTAGGTCCTGGATGATGATCTTCCCGAAGAGCGCCATGAGTACCAGCTTACACTGACCTCTGCAACCTCAGGGCTGGAAATAAGTCCCACAGCGAGACATGCCAGGATTATTATGGCAGCTAGTGACAACCCTTATGGCATTTTCTCTTTCACTCAGCTCCAGCTCAATGCAACAGAGGAGGAAGGCACGGTGAGGTCATGAATATGAGATTGATACACATGTATATCTGCTTCATGATGGAGAAAGGCACGCAACAATAAGGCTCCGTGCACTGACTGAGCTTAAATAGTACAAAAAACACAAATATAAAATCCTCTATTTTCCTCAGGTAAATGTGACGGTTCACCGCTCCTTCGGTAGTCTGGGCAGGGTGTGGGTGACCTATGAGGCCTCAGGTAACACAGCGGTCAGTGGCTTGGACTTTGCTCCGGCATCAGGACGACTACTATTCATCCCAGCCCAGACCTCGCAACAAATAACGCTGCATATTCAAGATGACAGTCTTCCAGAAGGGCCTGAGAGGTTTTTTGTCAGGATCACCGAGGTGGAGCTTGTCAATGTCAGGTGAGGAAAAAACAATTATAAGGTGAAATAGGCTGTCATCTGTGATACATACAGTACAGAGTCACAACCTGTGTTCAGCTTCTCATTGTGTGTCTCCCTCTTGTGGTCAGTGCTGTGGACTACACAGTGAGAGAGTCAGGGTTGCAACTGGACCAGCCTCCAGCTATAGGGAACATCTCTTCTCTCACTGTGGTCATACTAAAGAATGATAATGTCGAGGGTATCCTGGAGTTCAGGCAGGACTATGTGAACATTACAGGTAAGAGTCAAATACACAAACAGAATTCAATACAAGTTGCTGTAACACTATATAGTTTTGAGAGTTTATTTACAACAAGTGGATTCTGCTGCCTTTCTTTCTTACAGTTGAGGAGGATGTGGGCAACGTGCTGATCCCTGTGGTGAGGAAAGTGGGCTCGTATGGACCGGTCTCAGCTCACTTTATTTCTAGAGGCTTGAGTGCAACCCCTGATCTTGACTACATCCTAAATAATGGCTCAGTGGCTTTTGTTCAGGGACAGAACACAAGCTACATCAATGTCACTGTCATAGATGACCTGGACAGGTAAGAGGAGAAATTAAAAATACAAAACAAACCTGAATTTGTGACATTTGGAGACATTAATTCATTTCAACTCAAACTTATCTCCCCCAGTGAATCTGCAGAGATATTTGAAGTTGTGCTGGTTGGAGCTACAGGGGGAGCTGTTCTAGGCTCCCAACATATTGCGACAGTAACCATCGCCAAGAGTGACTCCATAAATGGGGTGGTCCGTTTCCTCAATGAGAGCCTGATCACTGTAGCCAACCCCAACTCCACTCTGAAACTCACTCTTGTTTTGGAGAGAGCAGAAGGTCTTGTGGGCAATGCAACAGTAAGAGAAAATCACATTACTATCAGATCCCAGTATGTCTTGATCACATATATCATTCAGACCTTTCTTTTTGTTCTATTCTGACAGGTTGCTTGGTTCATCCGTGGCCCTAACAGTGGAGAAATCCTTCCTCCTCTCAATGCTGACATCGGAGGGCCTGTAAATGGCTCCTTCTTCTTCAGGGATGGGGAGGAAGGTACACGCACCATAGAGCTGCGGGTTCTCCCCCACGGAGAAGTGGAGGTGGAAGAAGCATTTGTTATAGAGCTCAGTATTCTGTCTGGAGAGATGGATGTTGATCCTCAGGCTGGGTCCATAACACTGAAGGTAATTCATTGTATCATGCCTGTAAGGTGAGGCTCGCTGTCATGAATCCTTTATGACTGTGGGACTATTACACCGCCGGTGCACTTTCTTACCTCATACCTACTCCTACCAATGTGTTTGCATCTCTCAGATTGAGAAGTTTGGTGACCCGAATGGTATTGTCCAGTTTACTGAGGGTGCTCTTCAAGAGCATGTCTACAATGAGTCCACAGAAGCAGAGGGGCCATACAATATATCCCTGCTGATACGCGCAGAGAGGGTGTCATGGGTAACATCACGGTAAGATTGTCTCACAAATACACCAATCAGACATAACATCATGACCACTGACAGGAGAAGTAAATAACATTGACCATCTTGTGACAATACAGTGTTCTACTGGGAAACCTTTGGACCTGGCATTCATTCACGTGGATGTTATTTAGACATGTAGCACCCACCCTAGACCAAACCAGGCACTAGGAAGGTGGTCATAATGTTATGCCTGACTGGTGTACTGTACATGAATTTTTTTTTGATCTCACAGTATTGATCCTTAAACATTAAGAATTCAATTATTTGTAGAAACAGTTAAGATGTAAACACAAGCATACTTTTACCTCAGGTGCACTGGCAGATACAGAGTGACTCAGATACAGAAGGTGACTTCCTGGCTTTAGCTGGCTCAGTGATGATCCTGGAAGGACAACGGGAGGCAGAAATTGTCCTTAGCCTGATGCCCGACACAGTGCCAGAGCTGGAGGAGCTCTACATTCTCCGCCTCACAGCTGTGGAAGGCGGTGCTACTCTAGATGCCAACCCAAACCTAATCAGAACCCGTATCAGGTTTGTTATTCTGACTCAGTCCAAATAATTAAGAATGAATGAACTTGAAATTAATCTTCCTTTGTACATCACAGGGTGCCTGCTAATGATGAACCCCATGGTGTGTTTTCCCTGAACCCGGAGCACCAGTCTGTTGTAGTGGTGGGTTCAGGGCCTGATGTCACCAGAGCTCTGGTCATGAATGTGACACGACTTGCTGGGCTGTTTGGCAACGCAAGTGTGGGTTATAGGATTACTGGAAGGATAGATGAAGTGATGGCCATTGAGGAGATACTGGGAGGACAAGGTGAAGGAAGGGTGCTTTTGAGAGAGGGACAGACCTTTGGTACAATTACCGTGCCCATCAGCAATCGGGTAAGAAAGAGGACCTTTTAAAATAACATGTGCTGTATAGTTCATAAAGCTCTGAAACTCTGAAACTCTCATTTGTTTTGTTTTTTTCCTCTTGTTCCTGTAGGCGTTTTTGTCAGCGGGCACAAGCTTCACAGCCGAGCTCACTGATGTTAGACTGATCAGTGCTATACTTGGCTCCCCGCCTCGCCTCCTCCGCGAGGCCAGTGTAGCTACGGTGACTGTGCCTGAAGAAGCTGCCAGCCCAGAGGTGAGTTGTGGTAGTCCTTTTTTACATGGTTAAATGGCATTTGACACTGTTTTCTTTCAATCAGGGTAGAATTATTCACACAGACAAAAAAAAAGAATCACCAGACATGAGTTCATTAGATTAGTTCATTGTCATCATTAGACAAACTTTGATGCACTGTCCCACACTACTCTCCTGGAGATTGTAAAACTGCCTCAAACATTTAAATGAACACAAATTTACATTAACACAAATTAACAACAAGGTAACACTGTTCTCTCTTTTTCATGCTGTGCAGGTTGGCTTTGCTTCACTGGCTCTTCAGGTTTCAAGTGTAGAAACGGGGACATGTGAGGCAGCGGTGACACGGACGGGGCTGTTTGGAGATGTCAGGGTGCAGTGGAAAGCTGGGTATCCCTCAGGACAGACTCTGCCCGGCTTTAAAACCGGGGCTGTTGTCCCAAACTCAGGTGAGACAGTCAGAGAGGTAGTGAATGTACTGACTCACACACTGTCAGCCCACTTACAATAATTTCTTCAGTTAACATGTGAACATATAATAACTGCTCAGTCAACAGAAAGGTTAAGGAAAGTATTAGGCTTATTATGCCAAATGTGTTAACATGTATTAAAGCAGCGTGCTCGTCAAACTGTTGATAATCTCTTTCTTTATATTCAGGCTCAGTGACCCTGGCCCACGGAGAGAGGACCAAAGCCATATCTCTTACAGCTGTTGCTGATGCTTTAGAGCCAGCTTCATATGCTGTACACCTCACTTCTGCCTCCTCCAGCACTGCTGCAGCTGGTGCTGTCAGGCTCAGGTAGTTCTCCTACAGTAGTTGTTGTGGTGGAGCCTATGTATGTAAATGTATCTGAATAATTACTCTCTTAACATCACATGTGCCGTGACTCTGACGTCTCTCTCCCTGCACAGGTCTGGCTTTACCGTGGCAGAAGTGGAGCCATTAGGTGTCTACCAGTTTTCCCCTGATTCCCGCCATTTAGTCATTGCAGAGGACATCCAGACTATAACACTTTACATTCAGAGACTTTATGGTTCTCGTAGCAATACCACCCACCTGTCCTATACAACAGTAGCAGGCAGCGCAGCAGCAGGAGAGGACTTTAATGCAGTGCCTGACGGCCGTTTGGTTTTTGACTCCCCTCGTCAAATCAACGCTTCACTCCATCTCACAATACTTGACGACTCCCTTTCAGAGCCCGATGAGTACTTTCATGTAAATTTAACAGACGCTCAAGTCCTTACTCCAGACTTAGCTTGGATAGATGCCCCTCCTCGCCTCAACCCGCAGCACAGTGTGGCCACTGTCACCATCCTGGCTAGTGATGCGACTGGTGGAGTTCTGAGCATCGGACCTGAACTGATCCAAGTGCCAGAGGACAGAGACGAGGAAACTCAGCAGGAGCGCAGGGTGGTTCTGAGGGTGCGCAGGTCTAACAGTGTGGATGGGGCGGTAAGGGTTCGGGTCCAAGCATATGGAGGTATGTTTTGTTGCACTGCTTTATTGATTTACTCCAGAATGAAATACTCTGTAATTTACTGTGGTGTTTACATTTTTTATTCAGATGGAAGCGAAACCCCTCCCTTCAATCTGGATCCTGCTGGGACACTTGCAAAGGAGGAGGAGGACTTCCGCTTGGAGTCTACTTTAGTGACCTTTCAGGATGATGAGGTTGAGAAAGAGGTGATTCTTCTTGTCCTTGATGACGCCGAGCCTGAGGGACAGGAAGTATTCTTCATCTACCTCAGTGACCCTGAGGGAGGAGCACAGATCACAGACAGTCCATACCAGGGCTTTGGAGCTTTTGTCAAGATCACCATCCTTGGTAAAAAAAAAAAAAAAAAAAATAAGTAGCTTGATGTGAAGCTATGAGTTAATTAAACTGGATGTACTACTCTGAGTTTACCTGTTTCTGTTCTCCTTATGCTTCCCGCTATCACACCAGGGAGTGACCTCCATAATGGCATTGTCGGGTTCAGTCTTAAGTCTCTGTTGGGCCAAATTCTGGATGAGGATTCAGAGAACAGAACTGCTCTGCTCTACCTCCAGAGACAAGAAAACAGGTAATAGAACAACAGACTTTTTCTAGTTAGATTAAAATTTGCCTCCATATTATAGGCTCCAACAAAGATTAGGTTTTATTGTTTGTTATTACCGGGAATGCTCTTTATTCCTCTGCTCAGAGCCTTTGAGGATTTGCAGGTCTTCTGGAGGACCACCTTCAGCAAGGCTGCCCTGAGTCTGGTCAATAATGGAGTCAACCTAACCGCACAGCTTGTGCACACCTCAGGAACCGCAATCTGTAGGAGAGGAGAGATCATCTGTCCCCTCACTCTGGAGGTTCAGGATGATGAGGTTAGACAAGTTTGATCAAATGATCACTTGAATGATATTGTGTATTAAAGAAATGTGTGGTGGAGTTAAACAATCACCTGTTTGTTTTTCTGTAGGAACCAGAGTACCAGGCATGGTTCCTAGTGGAGATCTATCAAGTGGGCGCTGGAGCTACCATAAATGAGACCACTCGCTTTGCCAACATCACCTTAGCAGAGAGCGACAACCCGCAAGGCGTTGTGTACTTCGCCGTGGGCCATAGACTGCCCATTGCCACGCTGATGACGACAAGGCTCAGTCTTGAAGTCTATAGACAAGCAAGCACAGCTTCAGTCATGTCTGTACAATATCGCACACTGGTAAGAGACGACCACTTACAACATAGTAATGTAATAGTAATAAAGCAAAAGCACACACACACAGTTGGAATTGTGGACACAGTGGCAAATGCAATTTTTTTAAATAGCACATGTCATTGTTTGAATTGGTCTTTACCCCACACTTGCATTTGACATAAATGAGATCACTTGTCGTTAATTCGCCTCTGCCCTGGAGATGTCCCTCTACTGTTATTCTGTATTATACCAAATCTAATTTTCAGTTCAGGCAATTCCAATCATTTACTAGCTGAAATAAGATTTCCTCCATCACTGCAATTGTAAAACCTGAACAGTGTTTAACTCTCTGTGCCTGACCTGGTTTTGTTGACTCGATTTACCTCATTACCTAATGCTGGGCTGCGTTGGTGCTCTACCTGCTGAAACTAAGCAGCAAAACTGAAATTGTATTACATTTTATTTCATACCTAAATGCGGACATGCTGGAAGAATAGAGACCAAAATGCCACTTCAAAGCTATAATCCTTTATTTGTGCAATGGTTTTACATTACACCAATTACAACAACAACTACACATTTGATTCACTTTTTAATTTGACCTGGCGTCACTTAATGTCTTCCAATGCATGTATGGGTTTATTCATTTTGATTTAGTTCAAAGAGACCAAAGTCCCAGCTCAAGGGTGTATAGCATCCAGCAACACTCAACATTTTTGATTTTGGAGATGAAAGTAAGAGAGTGTGAAGTGCACTCAACAGAAATCAGAAACCTGGCAGAGAAGCACGGCCAGGTCGTCTGCTTTCATCTCTCAAAGCCAGTTGCAAGACAAAGGTTTGCTGCATAATAAAAGCCCAGTCCTCATTTGGTTTACATCCATGCTTTTACCCCTACTCTCACAACAAGGTCTGCTTCACTGATCTATGTGTGCTGCAAAAATAAAAAAGAGAAATTGTGGACGATGAATTTAGTACATCAAATATGTGAATGGGATGTCACTCTTCATCATTAGGTTTTAGTTTTGTGTATTTTTGAAGCATGGTGATTGTTACATATCGTTATTCATTTAATTAGTGAGAATTTACCACCCATGCTAACATATTCTATGAACTTATTTGTGTTTTTCTTCTAGGAGCTTCCCAGAGAAGACGTGGTGGGTCCCTCTATAATCTGGCCTGCTAAAGCAGGGATGGACTTTCCCAGACAGGAGGGCCAGCTAACATTTGCCGTGGGGCGCCATAACGCGACCCTGGACATTGTCTTGACTCCTGACCTCGCCTCGTCTCTCCCCACACCCAAGCGCTTCCAGGTGGAGCTGTACAATCCTACGGGGGGCACCAAAGTGCACTCTCAGTTTGGGTTGGCTAATGTGACTCTGGTGTCAAACGCAGCGAGTCAAGCTGTGTGGGTCTTACTGGATCAATTGCATCAGCCTCTCGAAACAACCTTATTGAACCAGGTGCTGCAAACACTGATTAGTAAGATTGCTGCACCTCCTCTGAGCCGTGAGCAGATGACCGCCGTGCTTGAAGCTCTGGAGAAGGTGAGGAGGTCAGAGTAGAGGATTAATGATCACTCCTCCAGGTCATGGTATATTTAAAGCAAAGCTAATGCATTCTCATAGAAGCTGGAAGAGTGGATTAAACAGTGATATTAACTGACAGACCACTGTTATAAGTGACCAGATATAATGTAGGGTTGTTAATCCCTGTCATATAGGTATCTACTTGAATTTTGTTTTGATTTTTCTAGTAATGTTTTTCACCTGTTCAGTAATTTTTTCCTGAATACAACAAAAAATATTTCCCTTTATGTCTTTCCTTAAAGATGTTGGTGCAAAAAGCAGATATCCCTTCCATCCTTTCTTATTGTGTCTAAAAACATAAGTGCATGAGAATAACAACAGATATGTGTGATTTTTTTTTTTACTTGAAGCTTGTGAGTCAGTGTCGTGGTTTGCGTCAGACAGCTGTACTAAAGGGCACACATCATCTCCCGTGTACTACTCTGACTGATTCGAGAGCCAGTTTGTCATCTGAAAAGGTCTCAGTTGTCACTCAACGTGAGCTGCGCTATCACTATGCTGCTCCGATATTAGAGGCTACATATTGCGCTTGTACAGCCTCCAGACAAGCGGAGACAGCACTGTAATGAGAGAGTGTGCGGGGGAGACACGCAGCATGAGGACACTGTGCCCTAGACTAAAGAAAATAAGGATTACTCAAATGAGGATCAAACGTTATCACTGACAGATACATCTGTGTGTTGTTGTGTCGTTCTTTTTCCCGAGCCAGGTCCTTGCGGAGGCGGAGAGGACTCCTTTACAAGGAAGCAGCCGGAATTTGACCTACGACTTGTTGTGTGCCTTAGCCAATCCCAACCGAGTCGACACTCGAGGCCTCAGCCACCTTGCTGGAGTGGCCGAGCGATTTGCCTTCTCCCTCCTCACACATAGTCAATGTGAGATGTGAGTGTCAGTGTTCTGCACAAACGAAGAGAGGGGGAAAGATGGCCCTCTTTAACCCTGTGTAAAATATTCTGGTGTTTTTAGACAAACAGCATGTTATATGACAAATGATTTCTTCGTGTGCTTTCTCCAGAAAGGGGACCATCCTGGAAACATGTCCGTATATGACCATCTCCGCCTTCCAGTGGTATCCCACGCAGATCAATGGACACAAGTTCAGGGGCCATAATGCAGATTTCTTCCAGCTCCCAGATACCCTGCTGGCAGTACCAGCGGTCTCAACTGCAATCTGTGGCAACCTGAGCAGGATCCAGCTGACGGAGTTCAGAACTGAACACTGGTTTCTCAAGAACAATACAATCACGGCCGTCAATGGGAAGGTACGGCTGCACTTTTCTGTTAAAACAGCAGGTGGCAGTGTTGCTCTGACATTAAGCAGCCATTAATTTTTCAGTCACTCTGCAACTCAACTCTCTTCTTCTGTTGTCACTTTTTCATATGTAGGTATTCTCATTCAGCCTCCAGGACAGAGGGTCACGACCCCTTGAAGACGGCAATGAGGTGGTGTATCGTATCCACACCCCAGGTCAACAAGTTAAACCCGGCCAGTCTCTGTGCCTTCTCTGGAACGAGACCACTGCAGGGTAATGGACTACAGTCTGATACATGTTTAACCAAATAAGTCGATTATACATATATTTATTCATGCTATCTAAAGCTATTGCCCCTGCTAACCTCTGTCATTCTTACACTTGACTAAGAACGGTTTGCCAAGTTCAGCTCTTGGTGAGGACTCTCTGTTTCCATTGGGGATGTCACATCTTTCTGTTTAATATCTGCGTGTTCAGCCTGCTACAGTCACTTGGAGTCAGTTTGTTGAGGACATTCCTGGGGTGTGTAATAGGACTTGGCAGGAACACACTGTTACAAGTTAAGATTTGGAAGGTTTGGTTTGGCCAGAGCAGCTACTGGGACGATGTATCCCAGGAAACAATACTGATTATAAAAGCGATATGGAAACAGAGAGAGAGAAACAGAGAGAGAGAGAGAGAGAGTTCTAGTTATTTAACCCCAAATGTATTAAAGTAATTATGTTCCGGTTTGTCAAATAGCATATTTGAAAGGTAAAGGCTGCCTCCTCTACCCTTCTCACGTCTCCTTTAGGTGGTCATCAGATGGTCAATACTGCAGGGTCGTGAAAGAGAGTGGGAACTATGTGGAATGTGCGTGCTCCCACTTGTCCATCTATGCGGCCCACGCCGAGTTTGTCATGCTTGCATCCTACAACGAGGCCTTCTATGCCTCAGGATTTATCTGCATCTCAGGTACAAACACAGACTCCCTACTTTATTATATCTCCATCTGTTCTGTATCTTCCCTTTTTGTCTCTTGATCTTTTGTCACTGACGTTGTCTTCCACTTCTCCCTCCTCAGGCTTTGCACTGGCCATTATATCCCACATGCTGTGCTCCCGTTTCCCCATGTTTGCTGCCAAACTGCTCACTCACATGTTGGTGAGCTGCCTTGGAACTCAGGTAAGACACTTACACAGTGATGTGTTAAATCACAGGTGCTTTTCATTAGCTTTTTTTTTTTTTTGGCATTTCCATCTGTTTGTGTTTACTGATATTGTATATCATTGAACGTAGTTGGAATTTGTTATAGAGGCATTTATCCCTCTGTTCTCTATGGATCAGTGGATCCAGTTGAGCATATGTTTGTGGATTACACACAACTTGGCTGTGATGTGTGTGTGCTGCAATACACTCTTGACGTTCTTGACGTGTACAAAATATATATATTTATATTTATATTAAAGCAGTATAAAATTCACATCTATGCCCATATTTGATTCAAATATTTCAAACACTGAGCACACATACACACGCACACACACACATTCGCTGCCATCCCCTGACTTGCTGGTCGTTAGAAGTGTCATTATTGTGGTATTTCTTGGAAATGTGCAGAGACGTGAACACACATCATCAAATGTCATTGGTTGCGTAGTTTGCGGGCCGGCGCGTCCTGACAACGCAACCATGCCCCCCGCACCCTCGTCCATTAAAAACGCAAGCTGTCACATAACCAGTGAGCGAGATAGACATGTGGCTACGGGTTAGTCCTTCTGCTGGTCCCGATCATGTGTGTGTGCGTATGTGTGCATGTGCATGTGCGTGAGTGAGTGCGGGACTGGTAATTTTCCACTGGTCCCCCCTCTCTTTGGTTGACAAACACGAGTCGTTTCTAAAGTAGTCGTTGGGGGCTAGCCACCTCGGACACGACCTGTTTATGGCCCAGGCAGAGCCCCTGAACCTGAAAGGGTTTTGGATGGAAAATTCCATCCTGTTCTCTTCTCTTGCCTTGTTGAAGCTTAACTGTATATTAAGGCCTTGTTCCTTGAACGTGCATGTGTCTAAGATTGTGCTGGACTTTAGATATATCTGTGAATTGCTTTAGCCTTCTTGTCAAGGCCAGTTGATGAAGGCCTGGTTGAAATCCAAACTGTCATGCTGAAGGCCTAATGTGCACTCTGGTATTAAGATGTACCCTCGAAAATTGTCATTTGGTCCTGCTGGGAATACTCAGGAGGTAATGATGTCCTCATCGTGCAGCATGTGATGAACTGAAATAGATTGACGTCATTGTCTTCATTAAAGTGTGCACTTTGTCTTTGAATGAATATTGCTTGCTAAAAAAACATATTTAATTTATTCATTGTTTGTTTGTTTTGTCTTTTGGGGTTAGGCTTATTTTTGTAATCTTCTACAGATGATGTTAATGCAGCTACTGCCACTAACCACTGCACCGCTAAATGCAAAGGATGAGATTTGTAGTCAACCACCCTGAAAAGTCCAGTATGTGTTTAAAAACCATCATTAAACGTCACTGACATACAGAGAAAGTTCTACATATAATAAGAGAGCAGTTACAGTATATACCAATCAGGCATAGCATTATGACCACATCAATAATATTGTGTAGGTCTCTATTTTGAAAACAGGTGTGACAACAGAATGGTGTTAGCTGGGGCCCCTTGGGTCCTATGAGCTGTGGAGAGGGGCCTCTGTGGATCAGGCTTGTTCCAGTACATCCCACAGATACTTGATCAGTTTGGAATTTAGTGAATTTGAAGGCTAGGTCATCCTGCTGGGGATGGCTGCTCCCATCAAGCAATGTCATTGCTATGGGGTGGGGGTGCCTGGTCTGGTCTAAGTGGGTGCTACATGTCTAAGTAACATCCACATTAATGCCAGCTCCAAATGTTTTTCAGCCGAGCATTGTATTATCACAAGATGGTCAATCTTATTTAGTTCTCCTGTCAGTGGTTTTAATGTTGTGGCTGATCAGTGTATGTAACTGTTTAAATATTATTATATATATATATATATATATTAGCTTCAGGCATTCATGTTAATTTTTTCTAAACCTTACCTATGTAGATTATTACATTTAAAGCTATAGGTACGTAAGTGTTTGTCACTGATGTAATAATTCACATCTTTATTAATGTTAGCCTTGGACTTGGTTCAAAGAACATTCATGTTCACTTTTTTTTATGAGTAAAAATTTTGTGCCGCACCAAAAACCTGGGTCGATGTGCGTCATGTAAAGATATCTGTCACCTTCATTTTTGTGTAGTAGCTTAGAAATGCATTTGCAACTCATTCTTTATACTACAAAACCAAAACAACAATCTGCCCATAATCTGTGTTAGTAAGACTTTATCTGAATCCACATGTTGGTAAAACCCCGACTGTAACTGCTTGTACAGCTGCTGTTATTTTAACCAATAAAGGCAAAAGATCCTGCGTCACTGACAGGAATGTCTCCCAAACTTGCGAGTTTAATCTCTGCCTTCTGCCTTGGCACTGTCAGCTCCAGCCACCTCTAACAGCGAGGGTACTCCATCTGCGGTGGCTGTAATTAGTCACTGCCTCTGCCCTCTGCCTGGAGAAAATTAAAGCTGCCAGTTTGATTAATTTCTCTCTGCTACTGCTACAGTCAAACGGCGAGCAGTAGAATATTCTCCCGTTCCTCTGTGAGAGTCGAGAGTTGAGCGCAGGTGGAAGAACTTGAGAAGGTGGAGGCCTCTGGTTCAATTTGTGTAATTTATAATTGTATTACTGTCTCAATATTCTGGCTGCCAGCCTTTTCATCTCTCTAATATCTAGTTAGAAAATGTCACAGACCGGAGGGCACCAAGCGTAGTGCAGGGATTTGTTAAATCATCTCGAAAGGAGGGCAACTGAAGTGGGAGTGCAGGCTGACTGCTAGGATGAATGAAAAAGAACTGACTTAACTTCTAACATTAATATGAGATCAGATAAAATGCATTTATTTTGTCCAGTACCTTATTGTCCATCCAGTGCCAGAGTCCAAATTTCTAATATTTTCTTCCTAATCTTCTTGAAGAACAATGGGTAAAACTGTTAAAAACTGCTAAGCCTCGCTGATATAGGATGGGATAGGATGATATTAGATAAGTCCAACAGATATCTTGTTGAAGGTGGCAGAGGTTCAAACATGCTGGAACCGATCTGTGTCAAGACACCCACAGGGCGACCGACAGAGATACAGATCTTTTACTGAGAGAAAATAATGATTTGTCCATTCTACCACCTCCAGGGAGAGCGGTCCGAATGACTGTGGTTTAAGGCAAATTAAAGTCAGTTCTTAAAGGTGAGCCCTGAGGTGGACAGGTTGGTGATGTCACCATTGTGTTCCAGACGGTGGTGTCAGTCCTGTCACACGGGATCTGAAGGAATGTGCGCTCTGTGCTATCTTGGGAAATCGTTCAGTGCATAACAAGCATTTGGCATGAATAAGTTCAGAAACGTAATTAAAACACGCTGAATCTCATCTGTTCACAGGCTTCAAATTGGACTCCAGCTCTGAGTGGTCCTAAATACAACACCACCACATTATAAACTCCAAGATCAGTATTGTATGTCCCCAGGGGACGGCTGACTGCTATCATCAGTCTGCATTAATTCTACCAAATTATAAATCAATGCCAGTACAAACAGCGAGGTCACAAAACTGATCGATATTCCCGCCTATATGGGGACAAATAGATAGTTTCATTTCTCATACATTTGCGCTCCTTCTCTCTCTTCCAGCTCTGCCGGCACTTTTCCATCCAATTTTGATTCATCCCTTTCTTGTGAATGTCAGGAAAGAAATTTAGAAGGTGCCTTAAGCTGTGGTCGAATAGCTTCCAAAAGAGAGTGAAATGAAATTTCCAACAGAACATGACATGGGGAAGTTTCAAAGAAGCTCCACTGCCACTCCTTTGCCGCTGTATGCCAGTTTTTTGTCACTAAACATAACATTTACACTTTAAAACATTCATATTTGAGTTTATTTTAACATTTTTTGTTTAAAAAAACATCTGAATACTAATGAAATATGTGTGTGTGCTTGAACACACGTAGGCAGGCAGGTGCGTAAAAGGAAAACCTGAACTCCATCTGTATTGCTTTTCCATCGCTTAAGAAAACATGATTTAATTTCTCGTCCATTGTGATTAAACCACCGTCCACGTCCCAGACAGTCATTCCCACACACTCAGTGAAGTGTTTACCCCAGTGGTCACAGTGCTTTATTCCAGAATCTGGGAGGTGTTTAGGTGACTCTTAGTTCTGGTTATAAAGGATTTCCTGTTAGCTCTGGGACTGAATCCAGCATTCGGAAGTCAGCGCTTCAGTGCACCAGCGCACGCACGCACACACGCACACTGCACTGGCGTCTTTCCCCTCTTATACAACACCCACGACCGTCACTTCCTGTCTCTGAGCAGAATACAGATGTCTGATTACTGTCAAGATTCCTAAAAGTCTCTGTCTGTCGTCAGTGTGTGTGTGTGTGCATGCCGAGTGTTTACTGGAGGCTTTTTAACGTGCATAGATGTGTGAAGCACCTGAACCGAGACGTAAGATCAGAACAAGTCTTTCTAAATGGAGTGGTGAGTGACTGTGTTTTTCCTGAGGAAGTTTATCTGTTCCCATCATGACCAATCAGACATTAAAGCAATAAACACAAAGAGTTATTTTTTGTCTGTCTACTTCTCTGGTTGACGTCAGAAGACATGACTATCTTATCATATTCTATGCTTAAGCCTGCAAGGGTTGGAAAACAAAATGACAAACAAAAGAAGGGATAAAACTCTTGGCTAAAACATTCCTAAGTGTACTGTGTTTTTCACCTACTAAAAACCGACCCTTTATACGCTTTATTCCATCAGATATTTGCTCTTACATTCAAGTCTTTTGCTTGCAGTAAACAGCAAGACAAAGCTCAGGGAATGCACTTGATAAGATTTTAATGCAATTCTAATCTCTCCTCTGTCTGTCAGCCTGAGCTAATGGCATGCCGGTGAAGGAACGGTATAAGGTATCAGCAGATAGGGCCTGTGTTACTGTGTCTGTATGTGTGTGTGTGGACAGGACAGTGGAGAGGCGAGGACGGCCTCTTGGGAGACTCACATTACGCTCCACTGGCTGGTCCGACACCTTGTGCAGAGTGTTGCCCTGACTCCTGTGCTCTTCATCTAATCCGGCCTCCCTCTGTCAAAGTCACCAGCATTATCTGTACACTCACTGCTCATTGGGGCCTTATCTCTTTTGCCTGCTCATAAAAAAACTATCCAAATTAATAGCCCTTTTTTTTTTTTTTCTTTTGCTCCTTTGTGTCTTCATTTTCCGGTTTTATTTTTACCTGCTACCCCGGATTTTTCCCCATCCCCTTGCCCCAGCCTTTATATCACAAAATAATGAGTAATGTCCTGGTTTCTATTCTCTGTCCTCTTTATCATTCTGGCAGCTGCTAGGGTAAGCTGGGGGCTGTGATATTACAGAAGACTATTTCACCGTGCCTCCTCTGTCTGTGTCTCTCGAAGTGTCTCAGCACATCTTGTGTGACTCATCAGTTTGGCCAATGACATTATTTCTGAATGTCTGCTTTGCCCTAAACTTGTTACAGACACAATAACACCATCACCAATAGCCTGACAATTAGTCTTTGCCTGTGGTGTTTCTCGCAGTCATATTTCCAAACATGCATTGTTTAAATTAATGGTAGATAATTGTATTTTCTCTCTTGCTCTCTTTGCAGTCACCTTGCACATGTGTAGTCCACGCAGAGCTTGGCTTATTTACTGTAAACAGACCTTCTGATTTAACACCAAGCAGTCGGTTTTGTGGCAGTCAACAAAGTACATTAGATTCTAAAGGTGTGGACATTTTGTGCTTATCTGAAAACACAGTGTTGTGTAGTCCACATAGCTTGGTCATCTCTATTAATGATGGTTTTTGGCTGCATCAGGATAAAAGGAGTTGGTGACAAGCACCTGTCTGCAGAAACTGCACAGCTTACTGTTCCTTTAAATAGGTCTAAATCAGTCATGTTTGCACATCTGTGCTGACCTGTGTGCACCTGTGAAAGTTGATTTCTTAATATTTACATGTGCGGTGTAAGTTGGATTAATGGGATTGGTCTTCTAGGCATCTGCTGTGCACTAGTAGACTCCGACCTTTCTGGACTCTGGAAGTTACATCCTCCTTTTTTGTGTGTGTTTTCCCAAGAGCTGGCGACCCTAGAAACTCATGAACTTTACTCTGTTTTCTGAAAGTAGGAGGCTACAAAAAACATTCTCTTTCACTCTGCAGTTAGCACCTTTCTTGCCTGGTAAGCTGCAAGACATGAAAGAGCACATGTTCAAGAACAAAGCTGCCAGGGCCTCAGGTATTTCTGAGTTAATGGGATATTTAAGTCTTAAGCTACTCTGATTAGTCCTTAGATACATATTCATATAAATATGGATATTCACTGGTTATGGCTGAAGTTTCAGATTAAATATATATTTCAAACCCTTCAGTATCTCTGAATTAACATGACTAACATAGGATTATTACTTCCTTGAGCTGTGGCACACAGACTTTCCAGTCATTACCTGCTCTTGCAGGTAAAGATAATTCAGTCAATAGTGAGATATCTGTGCATAAATCCACTTGAGGCAAGCGAAGTGAAGCTCCTGTAATATTTAACATTTGCTGTCATCCCCTTAAGCTTATTCCACTATACGTAAGCTCATTAGAAATTTAAGGCCAAAGTGTGGTAAAGTATAAAAAAAAACTGGTTTATGTGTTTCAACTGCCATTACTGCCCAGCTTTGGGCTGTACTTTCCAAACTCTGCACAACCTTTTGCCTAATTCAATGGACTCATTGGGGACCTCATCGAACAGGACTGCTGACTCTGTGAATGATAAACAAAGTGGGTGCCTACAGTTGTCAAAGTCCCCAGGATTGTGTTCTATTTTAGGAGTTTGACAGCTTGTCTTGGCAGAGATTCATATGTAGAGTTGAGTGAACGCTGGAGGTTGAGAGGAGTGTTTGCCCTGAACTCAGTGGTGTTGCCTCTGTAGCCTAATGTTTGCTCTGGTTTTCTAGGTTAGGTTGGTTCCCTGTTGCTATAACATGCACCAGAATACTCACATTAATGCATTTTTTACTAATATTTTACAGTAAATATTAATATTGGCATCATTTAATATAAATGAATGAAACTTTAAAGCCATATTTCATATCTGGAAAACTACAACATTAGTGAGAATGAGAGAGAGAGTAAGCTCCGTGATGGTAGCTGAAGGGCCTGAAATAGAAAATGAGAGCTGCCTAACTTCCTCAGTGAAAAAGGAAATGCTGAACGGAGGAAGGAAATGGCATATGGTGTATCTAAGAGAGATGTATCTATAATAAGGTCTTTTGTTTAATGGGTCACAGCTTTTCTTGGATCCCAGTCTTTTCCTGAGGACGATTTCAGTAACTGGAGGTAAAAAATGGTGACAATAGATCCGACTATGATCGCTGGACACACATGCACACATAGTTTAAGCGAGAAAAACATTACACACGAAGCACACGTACACAGGCATAAGCACACATTCCAGCACATTCATGTCAATAAACACAAGCAAATATTCACATGAAGCAGAGCTAGCTCCTTCACAGCAGAGTTAGGAGCACAGTTAAGCACATAAGCATGGTTATATGTGTTATATGTGGCTCTCATTCACCCCACCTCACCATATCGCACTGTATCATCACACAGTATCTCTCTTGAGCACAGTAACCTGTAGGGGTCGCTGTAGCTCTACAGCTAGAGCCAAGTTCAACGGCAGGCGTGAATGAGGAGCCTGATCGATGACTCCCCTGAGCTCTGTTGCTTTTTATGAGTGGACCTTTTTGGAGCGCATTAAGAAAAAAGCTGCACAGAAAGAAACTAATGAGTCAAATCCTTTATCTCTTACTCTCTGAACGGTATTCACCTGCAAAGATATTAGACAGTCTGTGCATCCAGATTTACAGTCTGCATTAAATTATATCCAATCAACTGACACACAGTCTTCCAAACATTGTGTTAATTTACTAGTTTAGGTAGATGAATATTGCCAGCTTATAGTGTATGATAGTACAGCCGTGACTCTGATTGTGTCTAAATGACACAGCGAAGCAAGAAAGCTCAAGCAGACGTGTTGGCAGCATGAGCCTGAGAATACAATATTCAACTCAACCGGACTCTTCGTAGATTGATTGGCTTTACAACCGCTCATTGACAAACCCAGGGAGCTGCTGCAGATCAGCCAGTTTGCACAGACAGGATCTCGCCTGGATCGATGGCCCGCTGGACAGAAGTGAATGAAGCTACTTTAACAGCTCAGTGCAGGCTTCTGTAGGCGACGTGATCAATACAACCAACCTCCTGATGACTGCTGAGCCATGAAAGGGATCTGATGCAACAGGTTGCCATAAAAAGAACTGTGTGCATGAGTGGCCCAGCTGATCACCTGTGATGTAACCCACGTGGTGGTCTCTGACATGCCAGCATACTTGTGCATAGCGTAGAAATTGTTTTTACCACGCGGACCACCGCTGTCGTCTTTCTCTTTCTGCACCTCATTCAGAATCAATAGCACATGAAAATGCATCCCACTGAGACCGAAACAATGTGGAAACTGGGACGATAACATGTAAGCGTGTTCAAGTTCCATAATGTTTTGCTCTGTGGAATTTCATTCAGTTTTTGCCCACGACCGCATAAAGCAACTGCATTTGATGGTCAAAGCATGGCAGTAGACTGTGGAAGTCTATTCGAGGGTTGGAGTACATCCACTTCATACAAAGCACACACACGCACAGAGGACAGTTTGTGTTAAAGCAAAGTAGGCCCACTGCGTGTGTGTGTTTAGGGAGCTGACTTTGAACAGCTGGCTGCGTTGTTTTCATAGCTGTATGTGCGCTGTATGAATCCCTGGGCCTGTCTCGTGTCTCGCAAAAGAGGTTTCTGTCTGGTCTGCAGGCTGCTTCACGCCAGATGTTGAGGAAGGAAATTCAAGAGGATCCTTGAAAGCAGCCCTGTTGCGTTCAAAAGCAGCTGCCAGCGTCGAGCGGCACTGACTCTCTCTGAATGGGAGAGAGAGAGGAGGCCTACAGGAATGCAGCTAAATGTGCTTCATGTGGGTGGTAGTGCTGAGATTGTTTTATATGGAGGAGTTAGCGGTACCACTGGTCTCGGCGTGAGTGGAGCAAGAGCAGTGGTGAGAGCAAGTAGTCTCTAGCTACATGTACTCTCACCACATAAGAGCTAATTATGAGGCATATTACCGTTAGATTTTGTCTCTGGTGCACTACATGGAAAGCACTTTTGAGGAAATACTAATTAAAAGGTCATCATTGATTTGGCTACTTTAGAGTTATACATACTGTACGGGGCATGGCACACAAAACAAGTCTGGGGTGATCCTTTAATAACCCTAGCGACACTGTAAACCTGTTGACAACATTTATGTTTTGACTGTCTTCACAGTACAGACAGGCCCCCGTTGCTGTGTCACACAAGATGAAACTCTGAAACCTGCAGCCTATCGTTTATTCTGGAAATAAACGACCCAGGATAGTGCTTTCGACATCATCCCTTCCAATTTCACACGTAGACACACCATTGCAGCACTGCAGTGTGTAATCGCCTAAGCCAGCGTCGAGTTTGGTGGTTGTTTGGACGTGAAACAGACCACAGGGTGGTGGATGTTTATTTGCCAACAGCTGACTCGGCATGTATGCCTCAACCCAAGATTCAACCCAAAACACCTGTGAACTTTACGCCTATGCTCAGGCCTTATGCAACCTTATGCTGTCAAAAAATACTGCCCATTAGCATGCATGTATGGTATGTCGGTGAATTTATCCACTGTGGCCCAAAATGTCAAAAAATAATCTAATAGAGCTTATGCTGAAGCAAGAGTGTTGCCCTCAGAACGTGACACTTGACACCGGCACGACTGAATCACACATGCGGCACGTGGCGCTCATGTTAGCCCTGTCTGCTTTTTATTTTTACCATGCCAGCCTGACACATTTTATTACTTACCTTTTTGTCTTCTCCACAAGCACTGGCCTACTAACCTAACTATTAGCCATCTCCATGTGACCTGTTTGTAACTGTACCATGCGCTTCAGTACATAAACAACGCGGAGGCATAAACTGAGACGGCGCGGCATGTGAGGAGACTGATGATGCTTGCACATACTGAATAGCTTAGGGCACAGACAGATAAGATGTTGAATGGACATGGCACAAACACAGTCACCGGTCATATCACTCAGTTTAAAGTGGTCACAATATGACTTAATACATATTTAAGCTCCCTTTGCTAAAGGCCTAGAACAGTCTGAGTTTGTCAACTTTGCAGAAGAGGGCAGGTGGTGTGATTGACAGTAATAAGAGAACTAAAATGAGCCTCAGTCAGGAAATGATGCAGGAAATGAGAATAGAGTGGTAAGCTCGTATTCTTCTCTTCCCCTTTCTTTTTCTTATTCACTTTCTGAACAAAGATATACGCAGCAACACCCAGAGTGCAGGCTGATGCTGGAGCCAGCTAGATCAGACCGGTAGCTGTTAGAGAGAAGGGGGAGGTGAAGGAGAAGGGAGGAGAAAGAGGAAGAGGAGGAGGAGGGGGAGTGGATTAGATGAAGGGTGGAGGAGAGGATGGAGAGAGAGTTGGGGGTAGAAGAAAAAGATGGGATGAGGGATGCTGGAGGAGGGGGAACGTGGAGGTTAAGTATTTTGGACACAAGTTGAGATGGATAGTCTGGCAGGCAGACAGCTAAGACCCCACTCCCTCAGTGATGTAATGCATCAGGCAGATGCTATTTTTAGCCGCACTAGTACACTTAGCGTCAGCACACAGGACTATTGATCAGCTGCACAACTCGCTGGGAGGATGAGAGCTGCAGCCAGCAGCAGCTGCAGCAAAATATTATGTTTCTTCTGTGTGGTTTAGTGTTGCAGGATTTCTCTGATCTCCTTTCACAAGTAAATGGCAGTTTGTTGGAACTCTGTGTTCTATGGTTTTGATTTATTTTTTGCTACTGCATTTTAAAACATTCCTCTTTCCTTTCAGCCTCTGTGTCATGTACCGCTGCTACGATACGGTGTAGAAACAAGTTTGTGTCAGGCCTATTTGTCATATCAGAATGAGGTTAAACCGTGTCTAGTGGGAAGTAAAATTACTCCTGAGGCAGCACAATGTCAGACATGAAAGCAGGAACAACAGTAAATGGACCATCTTCAGGGCCACAAAGGGGAGATCTCTGATTGGACATTTAGTAATGGAGTTGAACCTATTGTTCAGACTGTATGTTTTTGACCTGATGACAAAGTAGGAAGGTGGAAGAAGAGCTGTCAGAGCTCTCAATAATATGTCATTTCCTCAAAGGCAGTTTTCCTGGGTGTTGTGAACAAAGATCACACACATGAGACAGCTTGTTGACATGTCAACTTTTATAATGGGGTTATATATTAGCAGGCATTCGGGCTTTATCTGCGTGAGCTATGGGGATTCCTGGTTTACTGGAGACAGGAGCAAAGGAGCACACACATGACTCATGCTGACACTGACATGACTTGTGATTAGAGTCCTGCTCCACCTCTCAGTCTCTGCTTTGAATAAGTCCGTAGCCTCAGGGTCTAGACAGGTCGTCTCCCGTCTTGTCCTACTGAAAAGAAAAAGAAGGCCATACGACAGAGCTGCACACCTAACTAACCCATACCTGTGGCAGCTCACTGTTACAAAGTTGACATGCACATACATACATGTGTTATTCTCACAATTGACCGAACAATGGCAACCATGACCCTCATACCTTCTTACGTCAACTATTAGGCCTCCAGCTAATAGTTTAATGCTGCCTACATTATTTCCAAAAGCGTTTCATCTGAGTGGGTGTTACTGTTTTGCCTCCTCAATAAGGCAACAGACATAGCAAATACGCTATTAAAGAACATGGTTTGTCCAAGGACTCCCCTCCATCTTTTACACCTCGTACTCATAATGTGTACAATGTAGACAGCTCCCCAAAGAACCAGTCTGCTTTGTCACACGCCCCCCTCAACCATTTTACCATTAACTTTATACTGCATGCTGCTTCACGAGTTTCATCACTTTGTTTGTCCTCAGTATAATTAACACCAGTCAGGCTGGATAACTCCCTTATCTCTGCCGCACCCACATTACTTTCAGTATTGAAGCTGCCTGTAGTTTCATCAACAGGTTCTTGTCAATGCCGAGATTACGGGAAGCTGGTCTCTTCCTATGAATTACAGCTGTGTTATAGCCATGACAATAGAGTATTATGCAATAGGAAACAAAAAGCAATAAAAAGTCAGGTCCAGTTTCCATGTGTGTGTGTGTGTGTGTGTGTGTGTGTACCTGTCTGTGTGACCGTTTGTTTAAGGACAGATCAGACAAGCTCTAACCAAATAAAGTCTGTATGAAATCCCCGCCGTGCCTTGTTAACTTATCCGGAATGGTTCATGATACCTGTTTTCTGACTTTCTGTCCTTGACCCAAGCCGCGTAGTTTGTAGGTCGTGTCAAGCTTGTTATGCCGTTGTGTCAGCACAGGTCAGTACATCCAGTGTGACTAGTAGGGTGTGTCACGAACAGCTTTAGTACATCTGTGCGGACGCATTTCTCAAAGCTGTTCCAGACCAGTGTTTCAGTATTCACAATATTATTGCATTGCGTGTGACAGCCAGAATCTAATTTAGACAAACATTGTGTAGGTACCTCGTATTTGCTTGAGATCACGTGACTTGTGTCCAGCTGCGTATTTAACATTTCTCACTCTGTAATTTCCCCCTTTGCTTTAAATAGGCCGTGACTTTGGCCAAATGAGGCTAAAACACGCAACCTCACTGCATAATCTCACTTCCCATAAGCTACATAAGAGCTTCTCTGTTTAGGCACAATTCCAGGTAGTTCAGGCGTGAGCTCCCTTCCTGTGCCGTTCCACCCACTCACACAGCCTCCAGGGCTTGGAGCGCGGATGGGAAACTGATTCATGATTCTTATTTTTTTCTCTGGGCCTGACTTTCCCCTTACTCAGCAGGAGGATGCAGACTGGGTTAATAAGAGTTGGAAAATCCAGGAATGGTCATTTGGAGTTTTCCTGATAGGTTTAAGAAACGAAAAAAAAAATAAAAAAATAGGTCAGCGCAAAAAAAAAAAAGAAAGAAACTGAAGAGAAAAAAAAGACACTGAATGTACTACGAAAGACAGCCTGAAAAGAAAAGACATTTGAGGAGTGAATGTGTTGACATCACCCTGCTCAAACAGTATTTATAGTGTGCTCTGAAGGGCATGTCACTTAATACCATTCATTAGGAGGAACCTCAATGCAAAACAAGTCAAACAAAGCTGCGTGACAGTGGATAACAGCTTATGTCACAAACACCACCTTTCTTATGACAATAGGTGGAACCGTGGAGTGATATGACGTGCTTTGGGGCCAAAAGTACCTTATGTTGTTTTGGAGATGTAGAGAGTTCATCTCATTTGTCTTCACAACCATTTGCTTGGCTTTATTAAGTAAAGAAAAAAACTGCATGTAGCCTAAGATGTCACTTAAAAATGTCTTCTATCGAATAAAGTGTAAGTGACAAGTTATCATTCTTCCCACATCCCTCGGCTCGTCTTCCATCCCCCTCCTTTCTGGTGCATGTCGTTGGCAGCGGGTCGACAGGCTGCGGGTTATGTAACACTCACCCGGGTGTACTGGCATCACAGGTTAATGAAGCTCTCTGATGGACAGCAGGGCAGCAATATTCTCCACCGCCCTCGTGGGTTTCCCGCGCAGCCCTGCCTCCGATGTTACAAATTGAATTTTGGCCGGTGAATGCGTTCGTGCCTACGAAAAAAAAAAACCTCTCCCTTTCTTCTGTCCCTCGCCTTCTGGCTCTGTCTTTTTGGAAAAGTGCAACTCCCACACCTTTGTGCAAACGTTTGCGCGTGGGGGATGATGTGAAAGAACACATTTGTCAGTGTTGTGTATGTTGTCGATGTTTTTATTTTTGCGTCCGCCTTCATAGTTTGCTGCATGGTGATGTAACAGGTCTGCGGGATTGGATCTCTCTCTTTAAGAGGAGGGAGGGATCTGAATCCTGCTGTTTCATTTAAAAATGTATAGGCTAAAAGAAAAGAGTACTAAATCGCCTCAGCATGACCCGCTGACACTGCAGCGAGTACTACACCTGTGTGTGTGTCAGTGATCCATGTGGCAAAGTGTGCTCTCAAAACAAAGAGAACAATCTCTGCAACGCAATAAAAAAAAAAAAAAGCAATGGTACTTTTCACTAAATTTTCTCTCTTTTTCTACAGATTTGTTTCCTGGTGTCAGCTTTCCGTGGCCGAATGTTGTCCGAGGACAGCTGTGCAACCCTGGCTCTCTTCTCTCACTATTTCCATCTGAGCCAGTTCTTTTGGATGCTCATACAGGTAATACCAGGTTAACAAGCAAAAACTAAAAACAAACATACAGCATACTTAGACGTAGTCATTAGCTGTACCTTTTGATTTCTGCAGGCGCACTTGATGATGGCAATTAGAAAAACTGGAAACTACTTATCCAATACCATACTGTGAAGCTATATTAATGGTGTGTGTGATAATGCATTTAATCGTCAATATAAGATATTTTAGGTTTGAAAATAAATCTCCTTTTCTGCTCAGTTTCTTCATAGCTTGGCACACAGAGTGTTCCCATTGTTTCTTTTCTTTCTTACGTGCGGCATGTGTTATTTTTTTTTATGTAATAACTAGTGAAACTTCATTCCTATAACACATGGGCTGAGCCAAGTTTTCTTTAGAGCGGCGAGATGAAGGTATCAGAAAGCTGCATGAGATGACCTTTGACCCCAGACTGGTACCACTTAGTAACAGCTCACCCCATTTGGGCCTTGAGCCCTCCCTCTAAACCATCTGGCCTCTGTTTCATCTTGTGCTCTCTTTTATGCCTTAATGGCCGAGCCACAGAGCACTTAGGCAACTTAAAGGTATGACGACTTGAACTGCCCTGACAGCTAGAGTCTGATATCGACTCCATAGACGCCTAAATATTAGAGCTGTTTGTGTCTGTTGCAAACATGCGTTACACATGTGCAACACAAAAACCCAAATTATAGAATGTGATTTTTAAGTTGGCGGTTTAAATCTCACCTAAGCCAGTTTTAATCCCTCACAGAGGCCAGAAATGACTTGTGACCTGCTGAGACAGCACAGGAATGTGGTGAACATGAACATAGGCTCAGAGCACCTCTTTAAAAAGAGCCATTGCCCCTCAGCTGATCCTCCATGACGTACAGTATTTACTCAGTTAAAGTTATTCCTTGTTTGTTGATTTGTACAGGACTTTTAAAACATAGCCTGATTAGATAGATTTAATAGAAAACCATAAAAAAATGGAAACGATCCATCCATCTTGACTAAAATAACATTTTTTTGTTAATATATATTTATTTATTCACATTCACTGTAGAAATTGCTTCAATGTGAGAAGGAAATATGGTTTAAAAAATCTATACATCATAAATCTGTTATTCTGCGTCCAGCCTAACACCAACCCACACAGATCCCAAGGGAACTTGTCCCTAAATGAACTATTGTTCCCTCTGTTTTCCTCCAGTTGTCCCCCTCCTGCGTAATTCCTTGACATTTGCTTTTGTTTACACCACTCTTCCGTCATTTACAGCATGTGTCATTGTTTATGAACTGGATATAATCTTTCCTGTATTATAAGATTAGCTCTTGAATAAGCAAATGGCGACTGACCTGAGTAGGGTAATTCTGGGACCATGCCGTGCTGTACGTGCTGGATGTATGCACTGTTTTTTCATATCAGATTGTTTGCTGGCTATGACTTCTGAGGTATCTTAAGGGATAAAGGCCGAAGCCAAAGGCTTTCATGTGGCTTTAGGAGTGTTAGAATCTGGATGACGAGAACTGGGACTCGGCTGAAAAGGGTTGTGACGTACAGACTGGTTTTAGACACACATGGTTGTAGTTAGTAGAGTAGTCGGGCCGATTGGATCAAATGGAGGAAATGTAAACAACTATTCACCCCGGAAGGCGTTCAGTCAGGAGGGGGTGATGTAAACTGCTAAGGACTCATTCACTCAACGTTGCCCTTGTCCTGTAACGCCGCTGCCAAAGAGAATCTCTGATAATTTCTTGATTGTCAGCATCTATAGAAGCTGACAGGGAAAATATAGCTGCCAATCTCACTGCAAATGATGTGTGGCATTAAAACCCGTCTGTCCTCACCCACGACTCTGTATCGACCCCAGTGATGTCTCTCCGCTCATTTTTCCCCTCCTATCAGGTAGCTGCTTTCAGATAAGTGGCTGATATGAGTGGGCGCCAGCAACCCATTTCAGACCGAGAACAAGACTAAATCAATAGCTTTCAATAACCGTGTGTGCGTGTGTGTGTTTGTAAGACTATGCATGTCCAACGGAATATCCACTGACGTAATGCCAGAAAAGAGCTGAGAATTTAATCTCTGTCCAGACTAGCTATTTCGTGTCTGCAGAGACAACCTCCGTTTACTTACAACCTGCAAAGTACACCGATCAGGGATAACACTATGAGGTCATAGGTCTCCCTTGTGCTTCCAAAACAGTTGAGACTCATCAGAGAATGGACATGGGCCTTCTGAGGGTGTCCTGAATGTTGTTAATGGGGGCCTTTGGATCCTATGGGTTGAGGGGAGGGGCCGCTGTGGACCAGGCTTGTTCCAGTCCATTCCACAGCAAACAGAGAAAAAATGTCTGTTTATTTCAGTTAGTCAGGCATCCCTTTAACATGGTTGTAATACAGAAGCAAAAGCCAAACATCAAGTCAACTAGTCAGCAAGCTTGCTCCGTATCCCCGCCATTTAGCCTGGAAACACAATGCTTTAGGCTGTAGTATCAAGAGTCAGCGAGGGATGCAGCCACTGCAGAGGCAACAGCTCAGCACAAAGTTACATATAATCCATTTATTGTACGAGCTCACAGCCAAGGAACAGCAGCTCTTGAATCTGACTGACATCACTCTATTGTGTCAGGGCACAGCAGTCAGGCTGTTACACAACCCAAGCCCTCCAGTGTGTGTTGGTGTTCATTCTTGTGTGTTTGTGCAGAAAGATCTGTACTGTCAGTGGTTATACAATATTGTTTTGGTAATAGTTGAGGAATAATCAGCATCCCTTAACCCCCTGAAATCAGTTGCGTCACGGTGCCCTCTGTGCATATGTCCCACTCTAATGTTGGCAAACAGATGGACAGAAACATCATCAGCTGGCGGCATGTTGTATAAGCTCTAATTGATTTCCCAGTGACCCCTAAATCTTCTTTTAAAGGAAATTCCTTATAGACTTCTTTGTAAACGGTAAGATGGAGTGAAGATCAAAGAGTTTGTATCTCCACCCTAAACAGAGAGCCAAAAATATGGAGCTTAGTGTTTTACCCTTGATTTTAAATTATAAAATGACCCATTGCTCTTTCATTCTTCCCTACAGTAGCTGTTGATAGTCGTCACCAAAGGATTAGACATTGTCTCTGTACTGATATCAACAGGTGGTCAGAAAAGCCTTTTACGTAACAATGCAGGGCTGAGTGTATCAGATGGATGAGACTATGAAAGCCCACTTGATTACAGAGCAGACACAGCTATTTCTGGCGTAACACAAGTGTGGTTGTATGTGTGTGTGTTTTGGTGCTTCACTGACTACAAAGACCAAGTGTCTTCACAAGCAAAGAAAGCTGAAAATCAGTCCTTCTGTCTTCTATGACAAAGTAATTGGGCTATGATAGGAGACTTTTCATAGGCCATGAATCTTGTTTATCTGGTTCACATTCCTTTACACATTCTTCCCTCAGGCTGTAAACTTCTGGCAAGTGCTGGTGATGAACGATGAGCACACAGATCGCCGGTACCTGCTCTACTTCCTCTTGGGCTGGGGCCTTCCAGCTCTGGTCATCATCGTCCTGGTCATCGTTCTGCTGGGAGGCTTCGGATGGAACATACACGCCGTATACGGACTGGTGCAAGGAGACGTGTGAGTGAACAGTGCATATACAAAAATGCTCTCTTTGAACCGATGGCAAGGGAATGAACATGATCCAAGGCTAACGACGTAATCTGTTTTCACCAAGCAACTCATGAAGCAGCCTGTTTAAACTTGTCTGAGTCACTGAGTTGGTTTCTCTTTTAGGCTGAGGGAAATTCCACTTCTGACTGGAGTAGAGAAACAGAAAACACCTGAACCAGTGACGTCATGTGAGGAGGTAGCTTGTCCAATCAAGTGAATGAATAAATGAAAGAGTTTCAGTGTTTGCAGGCATCTCCTCATACTGAAACCTGATTCTTTACCTTGGAGGTGGAGTCTTTAAGAAAGCCTGCTTAATGGGGCTATGTATTTAACCAGTAACCTTAGATATATATACCGTAGATCACCTGATGCTTAAAACACGACAGATGGAATAAATCTGAAAAAAAAAAAAGTACATAATCGTAGGTTTCCATTTTCACATGTATGCCCGTATATCTCTGTGTGCGTGTGAACGAGTGTATGCTGCGGGCAAAGCCAAACACTGATCTAGAGTTAAATCACATCTAAAATTAACCAGTGGTCTTAGGTGTGGCTGTTATCCTTCGGATCAAGTGTGTGTGCATGTTTCCTGTGGGAGGCCGAGTGTGAGACAGTGAGCGTATACACGGGAGATTTAAGGGCACAGAGGAGTATTCAGTTTCCCGGGAAGCACACCTTCCTCTTTGAGGGAACGAGACAGCCTTTGAATTTATTCCCCTCTTTCTCTCACGCACTCTCTCCCTCCCTCCCCCTCTCTCTCTCTCTCTCTCTCCCTCTCCCTCTCCCTCTCCCTCTCCCTCTACCTCCCTCTCTTCCTCCCTCCTCACCAGTGTAAACAGGTAGCTTCTTGTTCTCTCGCCACCCCAGTTGTCTCAGTTTCACTTTGCCTGCGTACAAACAAGTGTCAAGCTCAGACCTTGCGTCAACAGCCGTTTTTGGCTCATATATATTGTATTTGGATAGTAGTTATATCTCTGTGTTATATATACTGTATATCTGAGCAACAGTTGTTAACTCTGAGTGAAAGACATATTTGTGTTGTAGACCTATGATCAGAATAGTGTTGTCCCTGTTTTTTATTTTGGCTTGCGTCCGTATTTTTCACTTTTAACGTGCGGCGTGGACCAACAGCAGTGAGCATGTTAAGGATTTTAACATTTCATTTTTCAAGAAACTGAAGGATTTCAAGAAGAGAAAAAACTTAAACTGCAGGAAGAAAAGTGTGAAGAAAGTGTGTTAATAATTGCAGCAAACACAAGGTCGAACATCACAATAATATATTCTGTTTTTCACTAAAGCCTTGAAAGTAAGAGACTCTAGTCCTCTCTTACATCTGCAATCGATGAGCAGAAGTGACCATAAACATTTCACCACCGTAAATGTCATTCTTTTTTAAATGGGTTGTTTCTCACGGCTCTTATTTTATTTTCAAAGGGCAAACACTGTTATCTGGAGGTGCCGGTTCATGTTTGGCTGCTATACCAAAGTATAGTATAAGGCTAGTTTTATAGTGTCAGCCAATCACTGTGGAAATGCAAATTTACAGCTTGTACGTCCTGTGATCTAACCAAAGCAATATCTGTAGACAGATTTAATTGATTTCTTTTCTCTGTACAAGGACTTGAGCTTAAGTGACCCGTTACCTCATTCTGCCTTACATATGAAAAAGAAAATCTCGGCTGTACTTGTGCTGTATGAAAGTACCCCATAAAAGGCATCGCTTGTTTTATCTCTACTCTCAAACCATGAAGTCAGTGAATTAGGCCCCGGGGCATTGTTTTCTTCACATGTACCGTCAGGAATCCCTGGGATTTCTCTTTCTTGTGAAACTTTCAGTACAGTAGGATCTCACCCCCTCACAAGGACACACTCGTGCAAATATCCATATTCTAGTGTATTTACCCTTTCTCAGTCTGACTATCTTGGTGGGATAGGGTGATGCAATGCTTTATTTGGCATACCTCATCTCATGTTATGGCTACCATCGATCTAATTATTTTTCCTGACCTGCGAAATAGCCCTATCTGTATTTGATGCTCCCACCGAAAAAGGGCCCGAGCTTGTTTTGTGAACAAAGTCACGTGGATGTTTTCCAAAGTGTTTGGCGGTTATCGTTTATATGGGCATGTTGATTTTCCCAGAGAAAAATATTTCACTCCGTTTGGAGGAAGCTGGGAAAGAACTGTCAAAGGAAAACAACTGAGAGACAGTCAAGTGACGCACTGACTGACCAACATACAAACTGTCTAGAGAGGAAACAGCATGATTATGAGATAGCTTTAGTCAGTAATTCTGCTTTATTGCAGTAGAAAAGGTTCCCCTTGACATTTGATTATTTCGAATAAGTTCTCCCCAAATAGATATCTCCTTTGTGGATCAGAATACACTGATCCACATTCATCCTCTATTCATGTTAAAGTTAATATATTATTTGATTCATTTGAATGTTCATCCATTCTTTAAATGGAAAAAAAACCACATATTTAATCTTCTGTGGCTTAGATATAATTCTGCTATAGCTGCAGGGGGACCTGGTGGTTCGGAAGAGTTAATAACATACGTGTTTTGCTGCTGCTGCTGCTGCTGTTGAGCAAGAATCCTGTGAGTCTTAGGTAGGCTCAGGAGATCTCAGTGAACAGATCCTGTTTGTGAAACCGGAAGAAACAAAGTCTTAACTGGAGTAAATGTAGTGTGATAAGTGCATTTCCGTTTTCCACGGCTTAACTCTGAGGGGAACTCATTCTTTACTGTTCTCTTGTCTTCCATCTTTTTTTTCCCATTGTGCTTAAAAGAACATACACTAAGGCGAAAAAAAAACCAATTAACTGCATTTCTGTCCATTCCTCCTACAGGTGCTTTATCCCAAACATCTATGCAGCTCTGTGCACGGCAGTACTAGTGCCTCTAATCTGCCTGGTGGCAGTGCTGGTGGTATTCATCCACGCCTACCAAGTTACGCAGCAGTGGAAGGCCTACGACGACCTTTACCGCGGGCGGACCAACAGCACAGGTAACCAGTCAGCCTCCAAAAAATGTTAATGCATACATGAATGTCTTCATTTTTGCATGAATACTGATTTGAAAATACTCACACTATTACCACCTAGAGGTAAAAACACATGCACGCTCAAAGATAAGAAGATTGCTGCTGTGTACAATCACTTTATCTCTTTCTCTACACCCTTGTACAAACACTGCACAAACTGGTAACCTGCTGCCAAGATGCCCTCAGGAACAAAATGGTGTCCGCCTCTAATGTTTGCCCTATTTTCTACACCCCTATTTTGCTCAGCTTATTATCTCTGACTTCTGTCCTTGATACAGAAACACAACAACATGTTCTCAGTACCTGGTTTTGATCAATATAACGCTGACAGTTTTTTTTTGGCCATTGGCCCTCACATGGTTTTATGTGAGTAAAACTGAACATGGCTTAAAGCAAACGTTAAATAGGTGTCAAGGATAACATTCAGGTGGGCTTTGGTTTATATTTAAGGTTGTTTAAAGTGCTAAATACTCCCAGTGCCGTGTAATAAGACAACAACTGAAACTACATAACGCAACACCCTTGTTTGCACAGTAATAACCATCCTATGGTTTATGACCAGTATGAATCAATACTATTTATTCAGTGCAGTCAATCACTTTGCCCACACATGGAGATCCTAACCAGACCTCTTTAGCCCTTCAGCACCATGACTGTAATCAGTGGCCATCAGTCAGAATCAGCAGGCTTTAGCTTGTTTTGCTCAGTCGAGGCCCTCCAATGACAAAGCAAAGCCTGCATTAGTGCCAGTGCGGGGAGTTTGTCCTGCCCTCTGTGTGTGGCCTCTGAAGTAGTGGAGAAAACAGTGCTTTGCTGAGCCGCATGTGTATTGTTAACAAGAGAGGAATACTTTCTCATTTACAAACTAGACGGCGGCCACAGGCCAGCTTGTAGGAGTGTTTCGGTATGCTCTATAGAAAACAGAGGCATAGAATAATTAAGAGCATGGTACAGCACAGTGATGAAGTGTAGATGAAGTAGCTTGCACAGCAAACAAGTGTTCAGGGCCTTTGTAAGAGAGAGAACAAGAGAGCAAATGTGGAGAAAGGGCAGCACGACACATTCTATACAAATGCTGTGAAGTCTTTGTGGGGAATATATGCAATGTGAAAAGTGTATTAGTTTGTGCAACAATTTAGATTTAGCTCAGCGTTATACCTGGACGTGCAATGACACAATAAAGCATTGCTTATATATACAGGGTATATATAAGCAATGCTTTAATCAATATAAGCTGCAAGTATACTTTCTTTCAATATTGTGTTTTTCTGAATTCAGTTCAGTACATCTCTGATGGAGTATGTCTGTATTGGCTTTGTTTCAACATGTCTAGAGTCACTGTCGTGAGGCCATATATTTTATTGTGCTAAACAAAGGCTGTGCCTCTTCTCATTCCCTGGATTTATTGACTGTTTACAAGCCGCGCTGCACCCTGACCAGTCTCAGACCAGCAGTCTGACAAACCACCAGCCTCATTATGATCATTAGACGTGTTTTGCACACTCTTTTTATGTTGCCCCCTTTAAATCTGACAACTGCTCATTACTACCATGCATTTAATACAGCGAGGTTAACTTGACTTTGACGGCCCTGAGATTCGCGCAGAACCTGTGGGATAGGTGACGGCAATTGGACAATGAATATTGAGGTCACATATACAAATTCCCCACTGCAGCAAACAACTGATGAGATAAGCTGAGGGCTAATCTGTTTGTGTGCACGCACGCCTGTTACAAGCCCACATGCAAAACTCACAGGGCTGTGGGAAATGTAGCAGGACCTCAGATGCCAGTAAAATCAAGCGAGTGTGCCAGTGTGTGCTTTGGGCACGTTCCTCCCAACTTGCAGAGCTGTTCTTATTCCTGTGGAGAAGGCTGGAACGCTCAACAGCAGTGCATATCCAAAGCACATCGGTTAGTCCTTATCACAGCCCCAACTGAACCTGCAAGGTGTGTTTACAAGACACAATGTCCTTTAGTCACTCGAGTGAGCGGACGTTCAGTTTTCCGCATAAGAGTTGAATGAATAACTATTATTGTTAGATTTTGTTATAACACCAAGTGTTCCCTGACTGTACTTTGATCAAGATTGCGGAACTAAACAAATAAATGTCACAGATAAGGTTTAATTGGCGACTGTAATTGCTTTGTTAGAGAGAAGTCACTTGTTTATGTTTTGTTGTCAGCATTCCTAAAATGCAAACTCTCTGTAGACACATGGTTAAAGACTTAAACTTAATGTATTAATTGGTTTGGGGTGTTATACTGTTTTCTTTTAAGAATAATTTCTTCCCTCCGTTCATAATTCTTAGCTCTAACTAGGTGCTCTCAACACGTGCTCTTTGCGGCATGTTGTTATTACAGCTGCTGACCTCTGTGTGACAGTAATGTCAGCACCGACTTGTGTTTCTTCTCGGCTGTTTTTCTTCAACCCACGCTCTCTTCTCAGTTTGTCTTGTCACACCAAGGATCCACTCCGATCAAATGTTAACTTTCCCGCATGTGGAAAAAATCTGTTCCCTCGCATTGAGAGAAAAATCACTGGAAATCGTTCGAGACGGTAATTGCACCATTGGGGATTAAAGTGTGTGTTTATTTATTTTTTTAGCTACACCAGATGGAAAGATTGCTATGAAATCATTTAATTTCTATTCTGCAGAAAGCTCAGATTGTGTTGCATGTTTATGCAAAACCTTACAAATGCTTCATGCACGTTCACAACAATTTACACACGTATAGTCAACTCTGGAAATGCGTGCCTGCTCTCCTCGTTTTGTTTATTCTTACTGCAGGAGTATCAAGCCCAACAGTCAGTCAGCATTTTGCAGCCAGTCTCCATTTGGCTCTGGGAACCTGTTCTTACTGTGGGAGCTCTGCCCCGTCCACAGACTGGAATGTGCTTACATGGTTGGAAAAATCAAACCAGACAGGGAGGACATGGAGACAGATGTGTAAGATAGAAGAAAGAGAGGGAGCAAGATAGAAAAAGAGCGTGCTGCTTGAAACAGCAGAAAGATCGAGCGGGGTGGGGGGTGGGGGGGAAAAGCCAAAGTATATAGAGACTTGAAAATAATAATACTGAAGCATTGGAAAATGATGACAGAAGGAAAGAATGAAAACTCACTGAAAATAAATCCAAGCAAAAGGGAAAGATATAAAAGGAAACTAAAGAAGCACTGCTAAGAAAGTGTAATTAGGCTGAGCCAGAGGAAAGTTGCAGTGAGATAAGGAGCAGAGCTGGGAGCAGAGTGGGAGCAGAGCAGGAATGACAGGGCAGTGGAAGTGTCACATAAGTGAGGGCTTTTTGTGCAAACTTGGGCCCCGTGCCCTGTGTTTCCATCCTACTTGTGAAGTGAACTGTACACTCTGTCCTACATAACACCGACCAGTAGATTACAGCAACTCAGTGGTATAATTTTGACTTGGGTTTCCAGGTTGTTTGATTCAAAGGTCACCTTAAATTAATATGTGATGTGTCAGTCAGTGCTGCAAATGCATATTGATCATTCATTCACTAACAAAGAGCACTCCTTCACTGATTAGAGGAAGTTTGTTGATTGAAGGAAAATGGATGGAAGGATGTAACTTTGGCCCTTTGCCCCCACTGGTTCCTAGAATGAAAGAGGGAAGTGGACACAAAGAAAGGAGAGGGACAGATCAGAGAGAAAGCCTTGTGCCTGAACTTAAGTTCATTTACTGGAGCAACAAGGCCTTTGTCTGTCTCCAGCTAGTGTTGACCCATCAAAATTGTGTTAGACTCTAATTTGATGGTGATGGCTGGTCATGTCTTAGCAGCATCACTACTCGAGATCCCTCATTTGCAACCGGCATCCCAGCCAGGCTGGGCCCGGTGCTCGTGATGTGGGTGTGTTTTTAATGCGCCACGTTCACATTTGACTAGTGCATTACTTCTGTGACAGTCAACTGGAAAACAAATGTGTCATTGTTTTTGTGTGAAGCAACTTTCTTCCTTACACAAATATTTAAAAGCAGACTAAATAGATATGTGCACAAGTATCCCTCAAGTGGATTCCGCAAAATCTTTTTGTTTTTAAGAACCAGATTGTGGATTTTAGTTCCTACTGAGAGAAACAAGCTGTAACGTAATGAACATCTCTATTGTTCCTTCTCTGGTGAGATGATTTTCTCTGACAGTGATCTCAACTGTTCCTTATTGTCAGTAAAACAACATGTCAGCATATCAAATGAAATCGAATAAAAGAAACGTACATTGTTCTGCCTTAAACAGTGTCTGAAGTGCAGTATTCACCTCTACTTCAGTAGCGATGTGCTCTACACCTTAAAGAGGCCCTCACAGAAAGTGGGTTACCAGTGACGCCAGTTGCAACAACACAGCTCAGTTTAGAAACACGTGTATACATACCTCCTCGTGGGCTTATCTTAGTAACAGTTGACACAACCTAAATACAGACGATACACAGATCCAGGCAAAACATTATGACCTAATATTGTGTAGGACTCCTTTGTGCCTCCAAAGCAGTTGTGACTCATTAGACGATGGACATGGGTCTTCTGGGGTGTCCTGTGGTGTCTGGCAGCAGAATGATGTTTGTGGGGGCCTTTGGGTCTTATGGGTTGAGGGGAGGGGCCTCTGTGGATCAGGCTTGTTCCAGTGCGTCCTGCAGATACTTCAACCGTTTTTGTGTGTGGTCATGATGTTACTATAGGGTAGGGGTGTCTGGTCTGGTCTAGGTTGGTGGTACATGTCTAAGTAACATCCACATGAATGCCAGGTCCAAAAGTTTTCCAACAGGAGATTGTACTGTCACAAGATTGTGAATGTTATTTACTTTGCCTGTCAGTGGTCATAATGTTATGGATGGTATAGTACAGCATGTACAATGTAGAGGGTGCTTTTGTGGTTGTTGTCATGTATGTTTTTGCTAAAGGGTGCTCTACTTGCAACTATGAAGAGAGGCACACCTGTATCAATAAATATGCAGCAATAAAGATGGAAACCAAAGTGACGAGGGAAATATAAATGTCTCACACAGGTGTGGGCTATGACGTCTGTGTCCCACTAAACTAAACTCTGCTAAGATTATTTAGATTATTAATTAGTCACATCCATAGTCTTGTCAGAGTAGAGGTGGGGTCAGCAGGCTTGTTACGCTACATACCATTAGCACGTAATGTATGACTCATTTCAAATAGTCACAATAGTACAACCTAGCAGTTCTGGTTTTCCTATTATATGTTTCAGCTCTGGATGAGCTCCCTTTCTCCATTTTGATGATCAACCCCACTTTCACCTCACCATTACAACCTTTTAGGATACACAATATTGTACGTATGAATGGGGCCTAACCTCGCTAACACCATGATTGTCGCCCCCATTTGTTCTGAAAAAATGATTGTGCACGCTGGCTCTTAGAGCGGTATCAGCACTTCTTCTTGTGCACTTATCTGCGTAACAGGCACCACAAATGCTCGATAGATGAAGCCCCAGGCGGAGAGTACAGGTCCCATTGCACACTTACTTCCTGGCATGCATAAGTGTGTGTGGCTCTTTTTTCGCCAGCTTTATGTGTCTCCTCTCCAGTGGCTGAGGCTTTAATCTGAGTCCACATGCGTACCACATGGATTCAACGGGCCGTTGGAGCAGAAAGGTCTTATACCAGTGTTAAACTGGGGTTCTAAGAGCTGGTTCATTAAGCAGCTCCTGAGGCTCGCTAACAACTTTAACATCTGCTCTCATTCTACGGCGCTCCTCTTGGGTTGATCAGACCTTCCTCCAAAAGCCTTTCCTACAAATAAGGATTACACTGTACTCTCTGGGTACTCCTGCTTCCTCCCACTGTCCAAAGACATGCTAATTGGGTTAATTGGTGATTCTAAATTGGCCGTAGGTGTGCATGTGAGTGTGAATGGTTGTCTGTCTATTCTGTGTCAGCCTTGAAATAGACTGGCAACCTGTCCAGTGTGTACTCCGCCTCTTGCCCGATGACATCTGGGATAGGCTTCAGCAGAAAGAATGAATGAATGCACAAGGTCACACGTATCACACACAGATGCTTGAAATATTCACATCAGCATGTATACGAACTAATACTTATCCAAATTCTAAAAATGACACACAAGCTAATCACTTGGATTGTCCCATCATGATTTGAATCAAACGTTTAATTAATCTTGTCCTGTAATAATCCTTCTCTCTTGTTATCTCGTGCTGCAGAGGTGCCGCTGGTCCTCTACCTCTTTCTGCTCATCTCTCTGGTCTGGTTGTGGGCAGGACTCCACATGGGCTACAGGTATCTGTGGATGCTCATCCTCTACGTCATCTTTAACATCCTGCTGGTGAGATCGCTGAATGTTTATGATTATTATTATTTGTTTGCATGCATGCATTCTTGTTTGTCTACTGACTTTTTCAAATCCACCAGTCAACAACTTTATTGCAAATAGTGTTACGCCATGGTTGTACACCGTACAAATGAGATTTAATGTACCCAGTCTAGATGAATTGTTCTGATATGCACTCACAAGTTTGAAATTAGTTGGTAGTGTCGTTTTATTGTGCAGTCTACGATTTCGATCTCAGCTCCCTAATAGCATACCAAATCTATCTGCAAAATGGGTTGGGGGGCTATTCCGTAACTGTCCTGAAACTCTGCTGACGTTCTGATAAAGTGGACGTTAAATGGTGCTATAGGGCACGATAATGATACCAGGCTGTGTAGTTGCAGAACACAGAAGTTCTCTTCAGTGTGGGCTTGGCTTAGTGTCTTTGTATGTTATAGATTATATATTATGAGCCTCTTTGAAGCAACCGCTAATGCAATATTGAATGATTTAGTCTACTACTGAGTTACGCGTGGGAGGTTGTGTGTGCATGGTTATGATTTACTGACTTAACAGTGCATGTGTAGGGGTTGGGGCTGGGAGACAGGGTAGGCCAGTTGGCGGGGTGGGGGTGCGATGAAGGCAACTTCAGCCCACTTTGAAGCACGGCTTTGATGTATCGCTGAGGCAAAACAAGAAGTGGTTCAGGAGTGGATAGAGAAGCCTGGTTATCACAGTGTCACATCTCACTGGAGCCTCGTCACCATCTCTGTCCCTCTCTCTCTCCCTCTCTCCACTTTCTATGTGTGGTTTTTGTCTTTCTGTAACCTCTCTGCCTCTCGCTCAGTTATTATTGTAGTAATCACTACTTTCTGTTGTGCATGTTCTCAAAGTATCAGTGGAGACAGATAGATAGTGGAGAGGATGTTAATGAGGCACAAGATAACTTTCTCTCGTTGCAGCTGGAAACCCGCAGACATTTATCGTACCCAACTTCAAAGAGTTACATAACAGATCATTTGTATAGAGACAAGAATTTATAGCATATAAGCTATTTTGCAATGGCCGTCTTAGATGGGCCATTAAACTCAATAAAATACATGAGGTGCAGCACAAAATACAGACTCAAGAAAACATACAGTATGCATGAACACTGAGAACAATACGAGACTAAGCAAGACACAAAATATATATTGATAAATCCACCATAGAAACATCCATGTCTCACTGTTTCACTAAACTGTTTGCTTGTGTTTGAAAGGTTTCCTCTCAGGATCCAGTTTGGCACATGCACATGTGTAAAATTGACATCAATTATAGACATTTAAAGCCTTGATTATGGAGAACGTAAATAATTGCAGCATAAAATAATCTGAACTTGCTTTTACAACCTCGCTCATCATTTCAACATCTGAACTCCTAATAATATAGATGGGCCCAAAACCTGTTGAATACTGTTCCAGTTAATCTTTAGGTTTTAGTCAATCCTTAACAGAAGCTGCTAATAACTGAGCCCTGGAAGAAAATCCCGAAGCTTTCTTTAATATGTTTTTTTTTTTTTTTGTCATTACAACCATTGCCTTTGTTGTCAGTCACCTTTCATGTTTTTATTAATGACTGTGCATGGTTCACTTAATTAATTCCCTGTATAGGTGGTCTGTAGCTGTCCTGAAGCTTTTTCTCCCATTTAAGGATGTTTTTCTAGAAAAAAATTGTGGCACGGGTTCATGCAAAGTAGCTTATGTATTACGACTTCAAAAGGTCATGCCCATTTCACTCAGTCACAATTTCACAAGTATTTAGTTATATTTGGGAGTGGAAAGAGATTCTCGAGCGACTCAGTGTTGTTTTCTTTGTCCGTGAAGCTCTCCCAGGTCCTCTCTCTATAAAAGTGTTTGTGGCCTCTTCTGTCATCGTCTAAGAGACTCTATCTGCCTGTAAATTGTACCATAAGAGGTTTGTGGTGGCCCGTGGTGATATGTGGCGTCTACATGTCAAAGACAACAGGGCTGCACCAAAGTAAACTTCTCCTGTCGATACGTGACTAATGAGAGAAGTGATGTCAATGCTCAATGGTCAATGTCGCACTTAGCGCTTGTTTGTGAGCTCCAGTAGAGATTGTTCCACTCTGTGACATCATGTGGTCAGTTTTGTTTTTTTTTAGCTGACCAGTAGTGTGACTGTGTTTTTTAAGGTCAGTGGTGTCAATTACAGGTTTGAAATTCAGCTCACAGAAAAACAATGATGTCACAGTTCTTCCCGACGTGAGCTTAATTTTTCATCTGACCAAAGTAAATTCATGCCTTAAAATGATAGGTTTCATTGATGTGAGGTTACAAAGCCAGTGTATTGTCGGCACACCCTCTCTCTTCAACGATACCAGACCCCATCGACAAAAAGAGTGATTTCAGCTCTCTGAATAGTCGCTGGTCTAACGACGAGGGACTTTAGTGTTTTAAAATGTTAAAATTCAGATCCTTAACTTCCACCCTCAGCTATACACAATACAGTGGCTGCAGATAAGTCAATCACACAACTTTACTTTAAAGAAACCAGACTATCCCTTCAGATGCTTAAAAACATTTCAGATTGAAGTACTTTGTTCCTTCTGGCTACATTCATTTCTACTGAGAGTGAGGAAATACAGAATAAACTGACTTCATGCCAGCCCGATAGATCCCCTCCTAGTGCATCCAGTTTGTCCTTGAGGGTTGGCTTCAGCTAGGACACTGTCTGGCAATAAGTTGACCCACTGACAACTTCTCAGACTCAGTGTCCTGTGAAAAAGAAAAAAATCTTGTTATAAAAGAACTATGGCAATTGATTTTCAATCCAGGCTCAAACAGGGTAACCTTAAAGCTGCGTATAAAATGGGAGCCTCTGGGGCCTGCAGTAGGAGCAAAGGAAGGAATCATCAGAGTGGAACAGGTAGAGAGCCCCAGAGCTAAATTGTGTCCAAAGGCATTGATTAGCAGTAAACAAACTCATCTGACCCAGTTTCTACAATGCGTCGGTTCAGTTCAGCTGTAATGGAGGAAAACCGTCACAAAAGAGTGACGACACCTCGTGTCACTGGGGGACTACCTAGGGAGTGGATAAAGTAAAATGAATGCAAATGGGATCCTAATAGAGGAGACTGAAAATCTTCTCCTGAAATACTCTGTAGCCTGAACATAGCATTGTCGTGATTCGTGAGCAGAACTAGTTTGTGTTTGTGTTCATGCATTACTGGTTCTGCTGAAAGGATTATTTAGAATCTGTTCTATTTTTAGAAGATTAGTAACCAGATTACTTTTACTTTCAAGTCATGATTTCATTAGCTGCCCATTTTCTGCTGGCATTCTTACTCTACTAGTTTTTTGCTAGTGAGCTCTAGTACCTTTTATTCAGATCCAGTGCTGTTGTTTTCCATTGTGTTTCATTGCCTTTAAATGTAGTGGAGCGGTTGTTGTCTCCTGGTTGCCGTGAATTTTCCATTAGGAGAATTTTCCATATTCACCTTGGTGTTGTTGTTGAACTAGTCTTGTGGCTTACCTCCCTACTGCTGCTGATTACCGAACACCATTAAACAGCTGCAGATGTTAACAGCTGTGCACGGCCGTGTTTGCGCTGCACAGCATTCATTAGTCTTTTGTTACTGAGCCTAGTGAAAACAACCTTTAGTCTCCTGGCGCTTGTTTGATGGAGCTACACTACGAAACTGATCATGTCTGTTGGTCCGCACGCCACGTTAGTTTCATCCCTCCATCCTTTCTGCGGCACATTAGATGAATTAGAAGACAATAATCGAATCACCACAGCACCACCCCTCATTATCTCCCTGTACGCGGCCTCTCTGCTGATAAACCTTACCTCATTGCGGCGTCGCAGTTAGAGACAGCCACAGCCGTGAAGCAGCACTATGCTTCATTGCAATTCAATTCCACCCACGCTTCCTCATTCAACCTTGATACTTATGTAGCTAAAAATAGGATATCTGTGTGTTATTATGGAAAAGAAGACCTGGGCCCAGGCCTGTCTACACACATGAACTCGGCTGAGTGAAGCCTGGACATAATGAGGATTGAAGGGGAATAGATCTGTTGCTTTTATGAGCACAGGAAATGATTTGCACAAAGCACAACATATCCAGGTTTGGATTTGAAGAGAATATTGGAACAATTATCCAGTTTAAAAAACAACAACAACAACAACAACAACAACAAAAAAACTGCATACACTTCAATTTAATTTTCATTTTTGGCCCTAAAGGTCCTCCTCATGATCTGTCTGTTTTTCAACACCTTCCCCGTCTTTACTGTGCTTTCCATCACCAAAGAGCCAGCCTCTCGAGTGATCAAGGAACACTTACGTAACAGGCCTATGGTAGTAAAGCCTGTTTCTCAGGCTGCTCAGTTTGCTAATGATCTGCGCTAATCAACCCCAGCGCTGTTGTGATGGAGCCTCAGTCGTGGATGCAGACACGAACACACACCTGGCGGCTTTATTCCAGTGTTTTATGTGATCGCACAAGGCAACACTCATTTCCTTAACTTGACACAGAAAAACACAGAGCTCCTGAAACACTGAAACATTTTGCAGTTGAAGGAAACTACCTGTCCTCAGAAAGAACATATATCTATTTATCTATCTATCGATAGATAGATAAATAGATATATACGTATAAAGGCCATAAAGCACAGCTAATGACCTATGAGGTGTTCCATGATTTTCTTTTTGTTGTTGTCTTTTTGCAGCCCTCTTTCCGTTCCCACAGTCAGGATGCTCCAGTTTCTAGTGCACTTGTAAACACACCAGTTTCCAGTTATGATTCCTGTCGTGTTCCTGGTATTGTTGATTCTAACTACCCACGCTGTTTATAATCCCTTTTGTAATTCAGTAACATCCGGATACGTGGGTACAGTTGACTTTTGTTTATTTCTTTTGGTCAGCTTTCTGATCTGTTGCTGGCAGACACAACCTCAGAAACAAGTGGTCACGACGTTAGATGTGTGGTTCGGAATTGTGTGGGAAGTTCTTACTCAATGCCACTGGTTGTAAACAAACAAAGTAAATTTTCTCTTGTGTTAGAAGAAATGTGGTTTTTACGATCACAAGAATTAACATGTCAAAGAAAGATGAATTGTCATCTTTTCTTTGGTCTAAACGTCTTTTTGTGAGTGAGGATTGCATTGTGTGTTGTGTGCTTGCGTGCACTTGCATTCGCACACGTTCGCACATTTGTGTTTTGCTCGGTTGTGCATTCCGTCTCTGTCTGCGGCTGCCGTCATCGCCCGGTGATGAGTGTCGTGAAATACGGGATGGCCTCGTGGCATTTGGCACTCTGGTGTTCTGGGGTGATTCACAGCCTGGTGCTGTTTACCAAGCAGATTTGGTAATGACGAGGAAGTGGAGGAAGCTCAAAGTGCCAATGATGTCATGACCCAGTAATGAAGTCATTCTTCTTTGATCATGGAGAATGTGCATCTGCTGAAAAATACAATAGTTAATTGTGAATCCTTAGTACAGAATAACTTGATCATTTACTGCTTACTCCTATAAAAGACCTCAAGGGCCCACAGCACCATAGATTTTCTATTACAGACGGATGCGGGCAGCAGTGTTAGAAATTCTACGTAAACTATAGACTTTAAATAATGTAATCAGAATCAGAATCAGAATCAGAATCAGAATCAGAAAGGACTTTATTGACAAGCATGTTTGTGCATACAAGGAATTTGCCTTGGTGTTGGTACGCATAAAACAAAATAAAATAGAATAAAATAAAATAAATATAGAAATGTATATTACACTGAAGAGCCATGAAGAATTTGCAGCATATTTTCAGTGTTGATCTTCTCTCCCTACAGGGCTTATACGTGTTTGCAGTGTACTTCATCATGCACAACCAGTTGTGTTGGCCAACTAAAGCCAGTTACACAGTGGAGATGAGCGGCCACGATGGCGCCGACGCTTCCTACCAGGCAGGGGGACCCACCACTGTAGGGGGCGACATCAGCAAATCAACACAGAACCTCATCAGTGCCATGGAAGAGGTAATAGGACATCATTTTATCATCAAAGGTAGACATGTTGCATGTACATGATTATACAGACTGTTTTTTTTTAGTGACACTGAACCCGTCTCATAATGAAATCTGTTGGGGAAACATTTCGTTCACCAAACCTGTTTTATGGCTGAGAGCTTGATATTCAGCAATGAGCCCAACATGAGACGACTGACTTCCTGGTTAATCTTAAGACAGTTTAATTGGTCTGGCTACATACAGTTTTCACTAGATCAAATTGTAACTGTCACTTTATTTGCGCTCATTTTCCATTTCCCCATAAAATATAGTATATACATTAAATAAAACAGTCAAACTAGGGGTTATTTATCATCTTCACATCTCATCAGTTAGGACACAAATTTCTTAACCGAGTTTGTGCCTAAAAAATTCTTATACCAAACAGACCTACAGTAGCCTGATAAGTTCAACATGCGTTATTTTTCTATTCGCTGTGAAAATTCCCTAGACTACATGGAGTCATCGAGCATACAGGAGTGATTTTATACTCTCACTTCTTGAAAGCAGAAAAATATCTGATCCTGACATAACGTCAAGAACAACAGTTTCACCTGCTGATAAAGGGTCTGCAGTGTTACCAAGATCTGTTTCAGGCTGTCAGTGTTGTGGTTTAGTGTACTTTTGTATTCATTGTTGAGTACTGTACTTGTTTTTTTATTTTTTATTCCCTCACTGTGTCCTTCTCAGTCTCTATAGTAGATTTTTGTCTCCCTCTCTTTTTCCCATGCCCTCCATTCCCCTGGCTCTTTTTGCCCATTGCCTGGTGTACCATCATAAAATTCTCACATCATCTGAGCCTGATTGCACAAAGAACTTTCATACCCTTAGACTCTCGCTTCCCGTATCCTCCTTATATAACATACGTGTACAGTTGTGTGTAAACGGTTTTTGTCTGACTGGCACATTGCACGCAAGCAAGCACTGGAAACATGCAGCGCTACTGTAGTGACTCCTCGGCTCCTTTTTCCCTGGAGATCACCCTATAAGGAGCGAGCCGGTGAAAGGGAGCGATAGATGGAGGAAAAAAAAAAGGTTGGGGGGGGCTGGTTTGACTTCATTATTCCTGGGAACTCCACCCGCTTCTCTCTCTTTCTCTCAACATGTAGGAATCCAGTAATCTTGTTTTATTCATGAGAGCACACTACTGTCGTTCAAAGAGTTGCTTACAGCCCCTTAAGGAAAGTGCAGATGGAGACCCTTAAGAAGACCAGTGAAGATGAGTGATTATTGTTTGGAGTGAGACTGGCTGAAATGGAACTGAAGTGAGATCAGAACGGGAACGTATAAAGTCAGGAGCGGCTAGCGTATCAGCGTCATCCACTCACTGCCCTCTCCTCAAAGTGGATGTGACAGATTTGTGGTGGCTGGTAGTGCTTAATTCACCTCACCGGGACACTCTGTACCAGTCGCAGCCCAGCAAGCCTCAGAAGCTTGTGCAACACGCACACACACACACATTTATGCATATACGTGGGCAGATGAGGCATTCACGATGAACGAACACAGTGAAAAACATGAGATAATGGATTCAAACAGGGGGTATACAATTACAGTAATATGCTTTTGTTGTCAAGTATAAATTTTGTATTTCACTCCTGGCTTTTTTGCTCAGTAGCTTGTGTCTTTTGTTGTATTGTTCTATGAATATATACTAAGTAAGAGGCTGTCATCTGTCTAACCCTGTTAACAGCATCATTTCCATCATGTTAGGCTGATTCATTATGAAACACTAAACCCACTGACCTCACCCTCACCTCGTGGACCCGCTCTGACCCTGCGGGTCAGCCTTAGTCCTTCTTTGGGATGCTTGAACAACATGCACTCTGCGTGACCCAAACCCATCACAGTCATGATTACACGGCTGACAGACGCATCCATTCTCTGAATAAGGCCTTAATAATATGTGTCTGTGTCCAGATGTTCCCTACTTTTATATGAAGATAACCTTTACACATCCAGCCTAAATTGAAATCTTTTGAAGGCAGCTATCAAATATGTCACAAATATGTTTTCAGCTTTATTTTGAGAAGGAACTTCAGTCCCGATTTTGGAGCAACACATATATCATTTCTTGTCGGGCCATTCGCTGCTCTGTAGGTGGCTCATATCTATTTCTACGTGTGTCAGGTGTCAGCAGACTGGGAGCAAGCGTCGCTGCGGCCCAGCATCCAGCCCGGCAGCGTGTTCAAGCCCAGCCCTGTGATGGGGGCGTACACCACAGAGGGAGGCTTCATAAACACCAACCTGGTCACCACAGACGAGGAGTCGCAGGAGTTTGATGACCTCATATTTGCCTTAAAAACTGGTGAGGAGAATTATTTCATGTTATGTCCTACATCCGCATCCTCACGCTAACTCATGAACAACCTTTGTTTAAAATGATAATTATGAATTTTATAAGATATTGAGTTTCCTCTCGGGCATGAGATGTGTAAGAATTTCCAGTTCACTTAGAAATAATAAATGGTCACTCAACATCCAGCACTATTGTTTTCTGCAACAACAGCAAAAAAAAAAGTAACTGTTTAATGTTTTCTAATGCTAATGTTGTTTAAGCTCAGTGTGTTGTGGAACACTTGTGAAGGACACTTCCAAAGGCTTTAAAAAAATAATTATTATGAAGGTCACTGCTATCCAACAGTGTTCTGACAGTAATGCATATTTTAAAAGTAAAGTAAAAACACCAGTTTAGCCAGGTGTTGCTTAGGAGGAAACAGGAACTAGAGAAAGAAACGCTCTGGCAAAAATAGTACCTACAGCGTCCGCATCATCCCCGCTCATTCACAGGTTGACCTTATATCTCTCTGCTGCCATGGAAACCATTCTTCCTCTATTGTCATTCATGTTTAACGAGCCGAGGGCCCCGAACGGCTCACTGATATATAACCAATGCGCACACAAGTAAACACACACAAAGACTCTTCCGGTGTCTGAAGGAGTGGAGTCCGACTGTCTCAGCAATTGTCCCTGACTTTAAAATGAGAACAAGTTAATGTTGAATTAGTGCTTTCATAAGTCCAACTTGACTAATCTCCTGTGGTACACATTCTTTTGTCTGCTGTTGTCTGCTGTCACTTAAATGGTAGAGTTGAAATGGGGCGTATTTTGTTATTCGGGGATAATTGGGATATATGGGGTGTAGATTCAATTTGCATAATTTAATTGGCATAAAACAAGTATTCGGAAAGTTAAGATATTGTCATGCAGCTGAGTCATGCAGCAGTAGCATTAACATTATTCAGACATTCCTCAGGATGAGGATCATCAGGACTGAAGCTGAAGGTGTTCTTAAATCAGACACTGAGACATTATATCCACAAACCACATCACATTTAAAAGGCTTAAACTGAGTTTAAAGACAAAAAGAGATGCTGGATTTACAACCAACACAGTATATGTTCTGACTGTAATTCTTGGGGTTGTTTACTGATCCAGAGTCAGCGTCAGTCCCTGTTATTCCCCACCAGTAGTGATGACTGGGTAAACTGTCGAGCGTTAAGTATATTCCACTCAGCTTTACTCTAACGTCATGGAAAGAGCAGGAGTCTGGTTCTCTAACTGGTGGTCACTTGGTCAGTGATAAGGATTATGTAGTCAGATAGACCAGCCTGATAAGACCCTAAACTTAATAGGACTCCATGGGGTCACATTGAATTTCACGGGGTTCTGGAGAAGAGAAATGACTTTCAAGGAAAATAAATGAATCATTAACAGCTATTAAGCAACACCAGACTTTGGATGACTTTGAGCACATTATAAGCTACAGACCCAAATCAGATTTTACCTTTTTCGAGACCTGATAATGTGCATCCTCAACAAAAACAAATGTAACCATAGTGATGGTCAAATTAAAAGCTCTTCCTAGCAGGTGTGAGTTTGACTTAGGGTGTTAATAAACGGATTAGGCTGTGAGGATAGTGTTGCACCAAGAAAAGTTTGTATTGAGATAGGCCCTTATCCTCTTATTGTTTGTGTGGTAACGGGGTTTAAGTAAAGGAAACAGTTGTAGCGGCAGGACAGTTGTTTCTGATCGGCTCTTTTCTCGACGTGTCCCCTCTGTCCTTAGCCAGCGGGACGTTCGACCTTAAGTAGCCTCTCGGGTGCAGAAAACATGCCAGCAAATTTACCATCTGCGAGAAGCTCAGCCCTCCAAACTAATCATTCATAGTATTCAGTGTAGCAAAGAGGCAAGTTGGCAAGATTTAATTAAGTCAAGACTGTTGGCTCTTGAAAATGGAACTTGATCTTTGCCATATGGAAAACCTGAAACTGAGATTATCCTAAAAGCAGAAACTTAGTGTTATTCTTATATAATCCTCCGTATTGTGCGGCATACCACAAGGACATTTCACGCTTTCTCTGGTGACCTATGACCTTCCCTTTGTGCATACATGTCACACTAAACTTGTAACCAGGTTTAATCTCAACCACACAGTCAGCAGGAAAGATAATTCACTCATCAGAATTACATAACGGCGCAACACCTGACAGGGGGTCAGTAAGCGGCCCTGTAATGAGGGTCTTCATCCTTCATTTGGTAGTGAACCATTAACGCACGTACTCCCAGTACTTGGTGTCTGCAACTGAGAGCTGATCATTAACATGTGGGTCATTTGCACGCCGTCAGTAGGAGGCTTGAAATGCCTGATTCCGTGACGGCTCATAGGTCTGCTCTCTCCTCTGGTTATGACGTGGCAGCTGCACATTTCTGCAACAGTCGCTGTATTGACAGAGAAATATCTTTTTGGTCTTGCACCCTGGTCCTTTGCCTATCTTTGCACTTGAGATGCGCTAAACAGAAAAGATGCGCTAAACAGAAAACCTACAGCGCTATGATTTCTTGGTAACTATACTCAAGCATTTGTCTCTGACCCCAAAATAAATATAATTTAGATTTCATCCATAGCCTGTGTGTTTGTTAATATGGCCCTCCAGTGTTGCATGCCAGTAAGAAATGTGAATATTTATCATTACTGAGCATGTGTTTATCATACACACAGTGTGTCAGTGTTTTACCAGCAGGCCCACTGTGTGACTTATCCACTGACATATAGTGAGTCACATTATTTCACTGCCTCTGTCAAGACTTGCATCACACTTTGTGGGTCTGCTCCACTCACATCTCAGATCAGATACTGTAAAGTACACTGTCTGATAACCCAATGATCCTCACATATAGTGACAATTACATAACTGCGGCAATAAAAGACACACTGAACTAATGGAGTTACATGAGGTGGTCTAACCCGCTGAGTAAGGTGTCCTGTATTTAATCTTTAAAGAAGAATATGTCCGACGCTTCAAATGCACTGCACGAATGAAAAAATAAGAGAGATGTCATGGTATTTACTGAACTCTAATGTTTTGCGTCCGCTTTAGGGACCGGCCTTAACGTCAGCGATAACGAGTCCATCCCCGGAAGCCACGACGGAGGGAGCGTAACCAACTCCCAAATAGTTGAGCTCAGACGAATCCCCATCGCGGACACACACCTCTAACCTTTTCACCTCACGCAGATCTCGCATTCTGTGTCCTTGATGTGAGAAAGACAAATTACAAGGCAGTATTTTTATATTGTAAAACACTTTGCACTAAAACATTTTAAATAGATGGATTTGAAAATAGATGTTTGATACTGTATGTGGATTTTTTTTTTTTTTTTACTGTACATCTGTTCTCGTATACACATAAATGCTTTACTAAATGTATTTTTTAAAAGTTCTGAATGTATATTTTGGTTCTTTTGTGTAGCGTCCTAGCCAGACATAGACGGATGTGCTCATTTAGCATATCTTCTGCTGCTGAGGATGGAGATTATGTAACATTGTTAATAAATAATGTACCATATATTTTACATCAGGATGTGCTGATTTAATTTTTAACCTGTCAAAGACTCACGTAAGTCACACCGTGGTTCATGCCAGTGTACCCTGAAGGAATTTCACAAACAGGAATCTTTTTTTATTCGAAAGCACACATTAAAGCAAAGGCAAAGGTTCCATAAAGGGTCAGGGCCCACAAGCAACCGCTCTCTTTCAACTTCGGATCTTTGAACTCCTTGGAATCCGCCCGTCCACTTGACCCTTGCACCGCTCCTTTAGCCTCAGTACTCCATCAACTCAACTTCTGAACTTGGTTACCGCCCGTTACTTTTACGGCATAAAGGGTGCGGGAGTGTGAGAGAAACAGGGAAAAAGACACCAAACATGCTGAAGTTGAGGAGTCAGATATTCCTCATTAGCTCATTACAGCTGCTTCCCAGGCTCATGGAGGAGGGCTGAGGTTGTGAGCCCTGCAGATAATGAGAGCGCTGAAGCAGCATGAGGTGAGTGTGCTTTTCTGATAAGTAAGTAACGGACTACCAAATGTCTCCCTCACAAAGGCCCCCCCCCCGCCACCTTTTTTTTTTTTTTAAATAAATGCATAAATGAATTTAATTTTATTCGCTAAGTGAATCAGAGTTGTCAACCTCAATTGATCCTGTAGTTGCGGCGATCTACAACTTTTTTTTGAAAAGCAATCAACAATCCTTTTTTTCTCACACAGACACCACTGCAATGTTTTGCGTAGGATATTACTGAGACCAATCACAAAACAGTGCTGTAATGAGCAAAAGAAAGCCATTGCTTGATCCACCAAGATAACACCCCACAACTGAATGGCACCAGCGTCTATTTCCTCTGGCAGCGTTTGAGCTTATAATAGCTTTAATCACCATCTAGCATTTCCAGCAAAACAGTCTCATTGTTAACCTCCTCAGAAAGCAACAAAGAAGCAAGCAGTTGATATTCGTGCATTACTGCAGTCTGGCATTACATATTGCCATTATGCGTCCATTAGAGTGAACTGAATTGCCTGTTAACTGTGTTATGTCATTAATGTTAATTAGATATGATGAAGCCAACAACAATCGTTTCGGAAGCTGGGACATTACAAGGAAAATGGATTGGCAGCAAAATAAACGCTTCAGTTGTATGCCAAACCACATGGCACATTTTACAGCATATTTTAGTTATGTAATTAACCACATGCAGTTGGCACGCAGTCTCGCTCCAGTCTTATCTTGTGCTGCGAGTGACGGAACCGGCTTTAGTTCAGACTCAGCATGTTATTACACATGACATGACATGGGTCACGGCACGCTCATGCATGGGTCATCACTATGACATAACAATGCCATGCACAGAGCTGAAGAATGAACTTTTGCTCATGTGTTTATAATGTGTTGTTGAAGAACAGGTTCTTCTTGAGTGCGGGATGCCTCAGATGCAAATGTCAGGCCACGGGAACTTGTGTTAGAGTTCATACCCATTTTTTGGTGTGCAATCTTTATTTAGGATCCCACGTAAGCTAATTCTTGGCACAAGAGGAGCCTTGTGGCATACATGCACAGTGATTTGTCCAGACCCAAGTGGGTACTTATTGGTTCAACATGTTAATGTGTCAGAACAGCAATTGGCATCTTCATTAGTAATGAACCGAGGGTGGAGTCCAGGGCTTATTAACGCTAAGTGGTGTTGCATACCAACCGTCTTCCAGCTATTACGTTACTTCATTGTTCCCATATTGGATGTGAATGCAAGCAGAGAAAATTCCCTTGATGGTACGTAGTTCTTTGGGTAGACAGATCCTTCAAGGAGATGACTAGAGTAATTAACAGCCATAGCAAACAGGTTAATGTCCCAACCCCCCGTCCTCACTCCCAGAGACACCAGACAGCAGGCAAACATGTTTATGTTTGAGTCCTTGGTCTCTTCTCACCCATGAGCCCTTCCTCTCTCTCTCTCTCTCTCTCTCTCTCTCTCTCTCTCTCTCTCTCTCTGTCTGTGCCCAGGGGGCAACAACAAAGAAAGGATAGCAGACAACCAGCCAACAGCTGATTCGCAAATCACACGCACTCTGTCGGTTTGGATGCTGCGGTGATGCACTTCGAGCTCTCAGTCAGAATGGGAAAAACTTCTCTTTCACAATATCCTCGTGCAAACAAGAGACGTGGCGTGTGAGGTTTCGCCCCGGAACAATGAGGATACGCACTCGTGCTATTTACAGCTAAGTTTATTATGACGACAGGGATCCCCGTGGATTACATCGTTCTATAAATTCAATGGAAACGGTGTGAATTTCTGAAACGCGATAATGTCACCTTTTCACCGCTCTCACTTGGTCCTTTCTTTACAACATAATATATGTAACAAATCCCTTCCTTAATTATTTCAGCGTTGAATAAGTTTATGTGAATACAAACTGGTCAGACCTTTTATTGAAACGCCTAATCTCAGACTACATCAGAACAGTGGCCCAGTTTCCTAACATAAAGTAGAGTCTTTGTTGGTTTAATCGATAAGGCTAGACAATGCGTCAGGAGTCACAGTGGCACAGAGGGATGGGTAAGAGAAACCAGCAGTGGACTAACCGACTTTTGGATTTAACATGTGCCCCGCTTAACAGCCCTGTTTTTTTCTTTTCATGTAATTCAGTCTTTTGTGGCGAAACCAAGGTGATCACTGTGGTACATTTTGTCCACTGATACCCTTACAGACTAGCAGATTGTATCTAATCACTGTGGACATCCCTAAAAGTATGGGGATTGGCTGTTTAGGTGTAATTTGATAAACCAATCAGTCCACTCTGACGTCTGTCGGATAATCAATAACATGCTTAAAGGTAATTTGAAGGATGTGGAAGCTGATTATAGACGTGTGACGCGGAAAAGAGATTACATTCGAGATAAGATTGAACCAAGAAGCAGAAGTGCACAAGATCCAGACAGATGTTACGTAATGTGTTCAACTTTCCCCTCCAAACCAACAAAATGTAAGAGGTTAGGCACAAACTCTTTCAGTCCGCTGTGTCCCCCAGAGATGATGCTGAGCAAGCACCGCTGTCTACGGGCACAACCTCAGATTCCGGTCGAGAGCAAGAGCAGATGACTTGCGCTGATAGTAAACATCTGTGAATCCGAGTATTACGCACATGGCACTAGTGTTCCCACCGCATTCCCCATGCTCCTGTCAGCCTTCCCTGAAACACACCACAGAGCAAATGCAAGTGGGACACGTCAGCAGAAGCTTCACTTCGGTTTGGAAAGCTGCATAATGTGAGGAGAGAAGACAAAGTGACTCATACGAGGTTGAAAAGTAAACATGTTTAAATGAGGCGGCAGAGCACAGTGTGCTCTTGTACATGTGTTTGCATTTGTTCAAGCTATCTACTAATCTTGACGAGTGAAGAAACAAGACAATAAGCTCAGTGAGGACAGGATGCAAATATGTACTCACATCAGCCTGCATGCATGCATGTGTGTGTGTGTGTGTGCATCTGCACATTATATTGCCTCTCATTAAGATGGCAAATGGTGACCTTTTCTGTAATGAGATCAGAGCGTTCCTTCTCCTTCTGCGCTCTGACAAGCCAAAGTGACTTAAACCTCCTTGTCATCTTCCGTCAATTACATGACACTCATCACCGATGGTGTTTCTGACATCACCAACCAGTCCTGGAGGGTATCTAGTGACTTCAGAAGTGCCAGAAGGGTCACACTGCTTGAAAACGTTAAGTATGTGTTTATTCTTGGATGATTAGATGAAGACTTTGACCTTCTACAGGCACAGTTGGAAATAAATGGACTGTATCTAAGTATATACAAGTCTGTACCATCTACCACCTTATTGTGAGACAGAAGAGTATAGTCTTCGGCTAATGGAAATTGTAAAACAACAACAAGAAGGACAACTGAACGGTTAATTTTCAAAAATCAAAGGCCTTAATGGAAGATTTTGCTGTCTTGTGCTAAGCCTCTCAACCAAGTGCCAGACAGTGCTATAACACAAGACCGCAGCACTTGTGGCCTAACACAGGACAGTGAAAAGGCCAGCTCAGCCTAGTTCTTTCTTGCAGCCTTTCATTTTCCGACACTCTCGTGATCTTTTCACCTCTACCATGATGTCAGCTAAATTCTTCTTATAGCTAGATGCCCTAGTTATTCCTATTGTAAGTCATCATTATTATTAGTTGGAAAAGTAATAATAATTACATATAAGCTATTGTTGCAGATTATTGTTTCTAAGACTTGAGTATTACTTAATTTACTGTGTCATTATGTGACATAAAAACAAAAAATAAGTTGTAAAACCCAAACGTGCAGGAGAAGGTGAGAGCTTTTGTCATGTAGGACCAGTGTAAACTTGATTTGTATCGAGCCCTCAAAAATGCCAGAAGAGAAGGACTGGACCCAGTTTTTTGGTCAGCTTTCACTACGACAAATCTTGGGTAAGGCAACACCCAAATTGGCTAATTTGTTTGAGCATTTCGATGCCATACGTATTTTCAGTGCCTTGGAAAGCAGACACCCAGGTCAGACACTTTCCATCCACCGACTCCAATAGTCAGGGAGATTAAAAGAGGTTACAGTTTGTAGCTCAGAGCAAAGAGCAAGCGGGAAGTCTTGAGCGGTGGATGTAGACACTGTAGACTAGGTCATAAGAGTGGCTCTGAACGGCATATTCAACTGTAGTGAGGACAAGACGGGATGAAGGGAAATCAGTCTAGACAAAGTTCCTCTTTTGTTGTCTTCTAGCTGTTTCTTTGATTGGTATGCTACAGTGAACACAGTAGCTTTGGGCTGTATGGCTGCTCTAAGAAGTGTGATTCTGTGAAAGGGAAAGGCAACACGGCCCATGATAGCGTTGCCCTAATGGCTGGCCAGGAGTGTGTGAATGCAGGGCAGCCAGAGTAGGCATATCATGTCTGAAAATGACACTCTACCTTGTTCACACCATGCTGTCTGTTTGGCAGGAGCACAAGATTGTCTCCTCTGTGGCCAGTGTTTACTAATGTCTGGCAGTGTGTACTTTAACATACGTACGTGGATTTGTTTTTTTGCGCGTCTATACTCGATTGGATGAGGGCATGCATGTAATGGCTTTGCAAATCCATGTATCACTCTTAGTGCACGCCTGTGCGTGAGTCCTGGAACTGTATATTTGTTTTCAAGTTCTTGAAAGTTGACCCTGTAGCTATAGCTTGCCGGTTGCTATATATACATCATGTCTAAGTTCTCTAGCAACCCAAAGAAGTCGTCACGTTTGGAGACTGTGAGCAGCTACAGCCACCGGAGTCTGACCTGTATTCATCTGTACAGGAGAAAAAAAAAAAAAAGCTAATTTTAATCAGAGCTGACCCCTATATTAATTGATTCTCATAAACCGAAGTATGTTCCAGTGCAGATCAAGTACTCAAGTTGAATCTGCAAGCCCTGCTGGGGGTGTGTCTTTGCAGTCAAGCAGATTATGAGCCTCGACAAACTATTTGAGAGCGATCAGGTATCTGTGGCAAAAAGTCAAGTCGGTTACAAACTGTCTCTGTCACTGGTTCTCCTCTCCCTCTCCGTCCCTGGTGTGCATTACCCAGACAAGCAGGCTGGGACCAGTTCTTGCCTATCACCTGCAAGTTGCTTTTCTTGCGCCAGCTCAGTGCACATGCGAAAGATAGGTGCTCCCTCGCCATTGTCTGTGGAGCATGGCCACCACAATGTCAGCAACAGCAGCACTGCTGAACCTAATTTCTTTCTTGTTACCACCTAAATATTGTAAGGTAGGACACTTCCAGTTTCTTTAAAAGATGGTATACAGTACACACGATACCAGCCTCCTAAATAACTGACCATGTTTAAGTTCCTAATTTCATCTCAGCTCAGACATTATTATTACAGTTTAAAGTTAACAAGGATCAATTGTTTTGCCACCCAAATGAGTAAATGTTATTCGTAATGGAGGAGAACTTTCTGACCTCAGTGCTATAAGTGTTCTATAAATATAACAATCTGGACACAATAAACGAGCTATCATGCCGGCAGATAACACTAACGGCAAGTCTATTATCATCTACGGGCATGCCTAATACACGCCTAAGATATCAGACCTTTGGGAAACGGCAATAACAAAGCACAAGAGGAAGGAAGTGGCTGGGAAGTTGCTGGAGTGAAGAGATACAGAGGAAAACCAGTGTTCTTCAGTGGGAGAGACGCGTGACCTTTATAAACCAAAGGAAGTGACACATCAGAGAGAGAAAGTCATCATATCACACTGGTTCCTCTGTGTGTGTTCAGCCAGTCTCGGCTGGTTTGATCCGGCAGTTCTTGTGCACCAGCAGCAGCTCCCCAAGGCAGAGCGACTGGCCCGGTCAGGCTCTGAAAGCAAACAAGAACAATATCAGTTATTGTTGGGTGTCAGTGATGAAACGTCAGATGCAAGGCAGTCAGGGCGGAGACCTGACCGAGTCAAACAAGGGCGCTAGTGTGATGGGGGTATTGCATAGTTTCCCTTCCACTATCCCTCTGACTTCCCAGTCAGTGTAGCAAAAAATAGAGAACATGAAAAAGTGTTGGACTGTTGACCATGAACCTCTTTACTGGGAAGCATTCATTCTGAGCTCATCTTTTTATATCCTGCATGCTACGTAGGTCATAATGTTTGTAGTCGCCCACCTGTTGTCTCATACTGTTAAGTTCAACAGAGGGAACCTATTGCAAGGTAGGCTCTTTGTAGCCTAGCAGGAAGCTTTTTTCTTTCCACTGATCCACTTTCACTGCAAGTAAGTGGTCAAAATATTTGGTAAGAGTTGAATATTGTATGATGCCGGAATAGATGATCAGTCATCTTCCAACCTCCATTAATACACAAACAAAGAGAAGTTCCTTTACCTTCCTTACCTTGCTAAATTTGCTTGCTGCAGGGATTTGATTTTGTGACGCTATCTTCACGTTACAAACAGCTGCTCCAAAAAGGCAAAGTCTGGCCAGCAAAACACGTGTTGCTTGTTGAAGTTGGTTTATCCTGCTTTGGTCTTTGCCAAGCTACATACGTAAAGAATATACATCGCCACATCATTTAAGCTCTGAACAAAAGCTTTTTTTGAGTGTCACACAGCAACAAAGTTCAGGTGTCAGTTTGCAGCTTCTGACCTGTAGTTGCTTTTTCACCTCTAGACCGTGTGTTCAGATCTGATTCAGGGGAGCAACAGCTGACGACTTCACTACTTCACTGTCGAGGTTAGATAGCTATAGCTAATATTGTATGTGAGGACGACTTGCCTCGTAAATGGTCTAACTCAAACGCTGTCTTCGTCCAGTTTGATCTGAAAAGAAGCGGAAACCGAGCAGAGGCCGAGCACATGGTCAGAGGATGCCTGTACTTATGTGTCACACACATTCCTCTCTGTCTGCTTGGCTCAGAGTGACGATAAACGAAGCTCTTTCGCAACCCTCGCTGCTGCAGCTCTGCTCATTTGGAGGGAAAAGAGATCAGCTGCCAAAAACTGACTCAGTAAGATGAAATGAGAGAGACCTTTTAGTCTCTCTCTCTTTCTCTCTCTTTTTACTGGGCAGCCGCTCCAAATGAGTCACAGAACTGGTAGAGACCAGACTGCCCTTGTCCTGAAATGACTCTGGCATCTCCAGTTGAGAAAATATTTACAGGACAGAACTATCATTTACTTAATTTTAACAAATAGTTATAAGTACTTACACCAGAGACAAGAAAAAAGTGACTGATAGTCACTCTGTAATTTTAAATAGAAGTTAAACAAATGTAAGCTGTTACTAATGCTATTTCTTTTAAATCAGGAAATAACAGAAATCACATAGTACCTGACTATTATTTTATTTGAACCATGTCAGATGGAAATACGTGGAAGCACATGATGAAGTAGGAAGCAGCATGGGTGGAACTAGAGAAGGTGCGGCCCATCCCCCTTTTCTTATTGGCTGGCATCTGTCAGCTGAAATAGTTAGCCACACCCCAGGACAGGACCCTCCTGACTCAGTGGTGAGTATTGCTCCAGAGGAGAGGAGAAAGACACCGGACAGGGTTCTAAAGAGATAAGAGAGGAAGGTAAAAAGCGGAAACAGGAATAGTTTGTGAGAAGCGATGGTTACTGAGAAGCAACTGAGTATGAAAAAGAAACTATGCACCCACAATATCAATGGGTTTGTTTCAAAAAGTCCCCGAAAAGAGTAAAGGTTTAATATATCACCTCCTCTCATCCAAGTGACTCCAATGCTCAACATTTGCCAAAAGCCACAGTCCTGAAGGTTCAGCATCCCAAATGATACTTAGAATGATAGTGGAGAAGTTTTATATAAATCTGGACACCTTCTTATGTGCCTGCAACTGTCTGTGAGGATGCATCTCTAAAGTGATAAGAAAGACTTCTGGAAAACAATGAATAATTACGTCATATCGAAGGTCATTTATCTGTTGTGCAACAGCAGCCTGTTCCCTGCTGTTTTAGCGCCAACTCAAATCCCATCAACATTTCAACAGCTTTCACTTTGTCATGATTAATATCTTTGTGGCTTTCATCAAATTGTCATTTGGACACTACTAAAACCGCTGCCAAAAGACAATTTAGACGCGCGGTTTGTCCTTAATAATGACGATGCTTGGACTTGTGTGTGCGCGAGGTCCTTGTTTAGTCACCTGCTCTTTCCTATCCATTCTCCTGGATTCAGCTTTACATGCACCAGCTGGGGTGGCGGATAAAGTTGTTTACATGTCAGTCCAACCCAAGGAATAAATATGGGCTCAGGGATATCCCATTCGTGTCCAGTCCAGTTCAGACCAGACCAATGGAAACTTCTGGAAGATGAGCTGTATGGGTGCTGGGATATTTGGCAACAAATATATACGGACTAGAAATTTAAGACTCAAGTTTTTTAATACTGTGCTCCTTTAATAGCTGGTGTTATCTACGACTTAGCTATACATAGCATGTTGATTCCATTAAAAGATGACTTCCCTAACGCAATTTATCACCTCAACAACCTTTAGAACAGAGTGTATAACTAATTAGTGGCTTCTACATAGAGTTAACTTAATGAAGCAATGACATTGTGCAGATTTTCGTTTTCTTAACAGTGACGCTTAACAGTGACGCTGATTGGGCTACTTATCTCTCTGCACATAAGGCTGTTCCGCGCTTTTATAATCCAAACTTCTGTTGCAGGGATGCGTTTAGTTGTCAGTCATATACACAACTGCAAGTGTGTCCTATTCTGAGCAAGGCCAACGTTTTTATGAGTTCTCCTCACCATAAAGATGGGTAAAGCCCGGACTGTGCAGCGGCAGATTCAAAGGCTGCGGCCCAGTATGAACTCAAAATAGCTAGGCAACCTTTTGCATCAAACCGCGGTCAGTACAGTTAGACATAACGTTAGAAGTATCAAAGACCAATATGCTTCTTGATTTTGCAATGCCTATTTGTTAAACATGTAGAAGAAATGAGAACTCGGTTAAAACTGGGAACATTTCTGCAAACTCCACTACTGACCCTTTTAGTAAACATCTACAGTTTACTCTTTGGCTATATTAGCTATTGTACAACCTGCCCCATTTCACTGTGTGGATAAGGGCATCATGCTATTTTGGAAGTCACTGGGCTATCACCTAGAGGGTGTTAAACGGGGGGATCTAGGTTAGAGAAGCCATGTGATGTTTGGAACCTACTGTGTGCACAACAGCACCGGTGGCCTAGAAACCATATAGGCTGCAAGCAAAGTGCAAATTGTTGCCACACAAAACAGGTGACCTCTGACAATGTTTAATGGGAAAGCTGAAATGTGGTCATCGTATGTGGCCAAATCCACAAAAACCCATGCAGTATGCAATTTAATTACTGTAAAGAAAGAGGTGTGAAGTGGTGCTGAGAAAGGGGATTGCAAAGAAAAACAAAGAATTGGCAGGAAGGGGGAGAAAATGCCATTAAAACCTGACTATTTTTAAACAAAAGGTCACCCCCGCTGTAAGCTTGTGTGCAGGCACGACTGCAGGTGCCAACGTATAATTTGCCTGGACAGAATGTGCATTCGGTGGAGAGGAGAGTGGAGTCAGACAGGAGTGGACAAGCGTCGAAGGTTAAACACGTGCACGGTGCAGAGGTGATGGGCTGGGCGGACAGCGGGTGAGAGAGTTTTGGGGGATCGCGTGAAGGATGGGGACGAGGTGACAGATTTGATGTTTGGAGGCAGAGGGGTGAAATAACAGCGAGAACACGCGGGAAGGTTTGGACACGCTGCCCACCAGACAGTCCGCCCTCTGCAGGCCCCGCTGCACCTGTTGTTTTTCAAGAGTAAGACACGCAGACGGGGGAAGAGGAGAGGGGTGCCTTTGCTCCCTGTGACTCAGGAGAATCTGAGCAGGCACAGAGAGGGAGAGTTAAAGCTGAGCAGGGACTTTGCAAAAGAGCCCGAGAGCTGGTGTGGGAGGGGTGGGGGGCTATGCTATGAGTCAGCCGTGGCTAAAAAAGGAAGCTGAGCAACTTCCACCAGGGACCGGCTGGGTAAAATAAGACAAGTGGTGAAACAGCACTCCTCAGCTCGGTCTCTCATCTCCTTGAAAGAGAACATGAGGTGACCGAGGACACATCAAGTTTTCACCTTGCTGTTTGTCATACCACAATAATATCACTTAATATCAGCTAACTAAATCTCAGATCTCAGATACAGTTTCCTCTTTGACTGAATGCATTGATGTTAATTTAAGAAAAAAATGCAGACATGTAATCAATTCACCACTTAAGATATTAACTCCAGCCTCCTGAGGTTTATATGGCATCATTTCAGTATCTTTTTAAGGCCACATCAGAATTTGACCCACACAGGGCTGAATGAAACTCTTAGTGACATAACAGGGAGGTAGTGTGTCACTGGTGCATATGCGTCCCAGTCCTCTCTTCCAAGTCTCAGAATAGAGCAGATCATCCAGCATCAGAGGATATGCAGGAATTTGACTTGCATCGCTCCACTTTGCGTTGTGCAAGAAATTCTAAACCACTGAAACATGTTGCTAACTTCAGACTGACTTTGTTTTTTCTCCTTGGATTCATGTCGTGCAGTGTCCCAAAGTCATAAATCCCTCTGACACAGGTTATGATAAGGAATACCATCTCGCGTGGCGTTGCCTGCATCGCTGTCAAAGCAGCTCTGCCTTCTGCAAAGCTTTTTAAACACACCCGCTGATGAGATGGAAACTAAACAATCTGGATGCACAGAATGCTGCAGATGACAAACGCTGGAAAAAAAGAAAAAGAAAAAAAATGCGGGAGAGGAAGAGTGAGGAAGGAATCTGTCCAAATGCAATCTGTTAAAAATGAACTCTGAGTGACTCTTTCCCCTTGTGGCCTGGCTCTGACAGGATTTTCAAAGTATGTAAAGCATTATACTGCTGGCTGGGATGAAGCATTAAGCTGGCGAGTGTGGCTGATATCCTATACACATATATGCAACAGTACAGCTATAGGCCTTTTGATCCCTCTGCAGCCTGAATAAGAAATCAAACTGGCAATAATATCCCAAATGGGGGCTAGGTTGCTAGATTAAAACAGTCACGTTTTGTTCATACTTCACTCAGAACTTCACTCCAAGCCATAGTGATGGCAAGGTCTTGAACTTGTGCTGCTGCGTAAGAGCTGCAGGCATGCGACTGGAGTGGACTGGAGTGCAGCGTGTGAAGGGTGGTTGGAGGAGGAATGCTGGCCACGCTTGGACTTTGGTATGGCAGGGATGGGAGTCCTGGCATGAGAACATAGCACACTGTCTTGTCTTGCTATCATGTTCCTGTTCATACTAAACATGGAGTTCCGCAGCAGCCCACACAGCTCCACAGAGGACGTTTGAAAGGATTTTCAATTAGCACCATCATCGTAAATCACGCTTAGCCGATGGCAGTTGTGTCACTGCCACTGATTATTTCTGCTCTACCTTTAAAACAGCATTTACATTTTTGCATACGCTGCACAGAAAACATGACGCATCAGAGAGGTGAGGACAGATTCTGCAGACTTGAGGCTGAGATTAGAAGAGGAATCTGACATCTACCTTTCACAGAAGGACTAAATTAGAGTCAAGCAGTCTAGAAACCGACTAGTGACATGTACTGTTTATGAGGAGCAGGTGCTGTTGACATACATGTACTGCACCACTATTCATTCAACGCGTGCTTTTGCATTGAGAAGATATGTGCACATGTGTGTTGACAGAGTTAAGATGCAAAGGACAAACTGTTTCCAGAAAGTTCATCTTAATATATGTTCTGTCCCTGCTGAAGTAGAAACTCAGCAGCGTAAATAAAGTCTCTGAGAGGAACCACTTTGATGGCAACGGTGAGTTATTCCATCTTTCCGCTGTCCAGTGTGGAGCATGCAGAGAAGGTAAACAACTTGTTCCTAGCAAGGTCGAAAAACAGTCCGGCTTTCAGGGACGAAAAAGCAGCAGCCTCTGCTGTCAGCCTCCTCTTGCAGAAGTGCTTTAAACTAGAATGCACCAGCCGCCAAGAAAGATCATGAAGAAGAGTCCTTGGAAAAGAAAAAAAAAACTTCAATGCCCCCCTCTCCCCAGTGCAGTCTGTCTATCTATGTTCCTTTCTTTGTGTCCAATGATAAAACAGACAGCGATGGCTTCAGTGTTGCTGGTGTGTGTGCGTGTGTATGAGTGAAATGGGATGATGGAAAAGTTTGTGACTAGTTGCTAGTCTTTCCTTGCGTACTTTCATATATGACGTATCAGCCAAATACAGATCTTTTCCTGGAAAAGTCTTCTCCACTCAAACACGTGTTTATCTTGTTGTTACCTCGCTTGGATGTCTGACCTTCATTGTGCAGATTTCAACTCCAGACGGCTGTTTTCACATTCGCCGCAGGGAAATATTGTAAAATGTGCACGAATCAGAGTAGACTGCTGTGTGCTGGTTAATGTTCTACAGATTGCAAAGCCTCTTGAGGCAAATTTGGACTTGACAGTGTTAATGATAACTAAACAGTAGCTCAGTTCTGTCAATTATCAGCTTCAGAGGTCAGACTATCACTTAATATGCCTGCAGAACAACAGAATGTGAGTTTATGATGACAGGAAAACACACTGGCTTTAACAAAGCAGCTCTCACAAGTTAGAACTTCTCACTCTATGATATGTTCTTGTATAGCATTTTCAGACCAGTCGTAATATTGGTTGTTCCATTGTTTCAAGGAATGTGTGAGTTCGCTGCCCGGTGCATTGATGTGTGAATGTGTGTGTTTCTATTATGTCACAGTGATGATGTGGCACTGTAAAGCAGGCGTGTACAGGGGCCTCAGTCCAACCCCTTCCCATCCATGCTGAACGTGCCTGGTCACACCAAGCTGCTGAGAACCTCTGGATCACCCCGGCTTCTGCGTAGTGGGATTAGCCGGTGTGAGGAAACAGCTGAGGCCTGTGTAGCGTCAGCACTTGCTAATCAACACTCTCACCGCACACACATGCATGTAGGCCACTACAAGCTATGCTCTCACCCCAATAATCCCCCCCCCCCCCCCCCCCCCTCCTTTTTTTCAATCTACAGGGGTCAAACACCCACAAAGGCCCGGGCCCACAAAAGTCAAAAGGGGCCAGGGGCGGATAGGGGAGGGGACAAAGGCAAACTGAAGTGCTTGGTCAAAGCTGACGGGGCTGCTGAGTCATCACTGAAGCAGGCTCAAAGTGATCATTTGCAAAAAATGTCACTCACACAGGTGTTTTTTTTCCTCTCCATTAGACTCCACAGGTTCCTGCATCACAGAAGATATTTATCTTATGCAATAGAAATGTCATGTTTTTTTTTACTGTGTGCATTTTGTTCCACCCTGGCTGGCTTTCTATTAGCATCCGGCCTGATCGAATTTGCTGAGCTCACTCATGCACACATGCTTGTAGTTTGCTAAAATCAATTAGTATAAAACCGAGCTGGCGTCACTCAAAAGCCAATACACTATAAGCAAAATTGATGGACATGCTCACGAAACTGTTGAACATAATAAATAGGTCATGTGTAGACAAAGTAAAGAAAGCCGAAACCTACTCCGGTTAAATATTTACTTCAGGCTAAAACAATCATAGATTTCAGATGGCACTTAGAGATCACACTCTCTATCAAAATCTGTGAGTACAGCCTAGACTGACGCAGACTGGGGACAGCATAACGCAAATTAATTATTGGATACTGGAACATTTTACGTTTAGATTACGAAAGATTACAAGGACGTGGTCAGAAGTCTTTTGCTCACATTCTTTCACTATTGCTCCGAAATAGGTCAGTGTGACCTTTCTTGGGAATGCATCTTTCAACAGGAATCAATAATATAATATCAACTCACACTACAATGTGTGTCATTGTGAGTTTCCTTAAGATAGGGGCAAGGACTAAATAATTTACCTTTTTTAGCCTGTATTACAGATTCATTTTTATAAAATAAGTTTATTGAATAAGTACAACAACATTTAAACAGCTGTTATCCATAATAGGCATACCAGACGTGAGGAGCGAAGGCTGTGAGAAACTATGAGTCACTTAGACATGAGGCTTCTGCGCTGAGTAATTACTCAGGGACCCCAGAGGGTTAAACGTACACTCACTCACCAGTTCATCATGTGCACAAGCAAACACAAAAGAAATTCTAATATAGCAGACCTGCACTAAATCATCTAGGTTAATGACAGAGATATTGATTTAATTGTGATTTAATTTTAGTTGAGTTTTAGTAGCCTTGTATTGCATTGTACCGACATGTTTCTATTATTTTGACACCCATTTTAGTCAGTGGGTTAGGCTAAATTACTGTTCAGTTTAATCCAGTTTAACAGTAGCACAAACTACAGTCTATGCTGATTCAGCATGAACTTAACATTATAACAGTCAGAAAGGGGAGAATTTAGTCCCCGACTGTTATATTAGAAAACATTTGTTTTCACTTAATATTTCTAATATCTGAGGGTATGTATATTTTTGTATTAATGGCAACTCACTACTACTACCATGCATCTTTCTTTCAGCAAGCCTGGGTGCCGTTTGTAATCCGGCCACTAGGGGCAGTGTTGTTCCAGTTTTTACAGATGATCCGCGTCTAGCAGAACTCTCATGACCCATATAAATAGGTTTCTGTGAAGTGAAGTGTTTGATAATGATTAATCATTCACAGCTTCGTTTCAGCGTTGCTTGATTCTTAGCAGAAAGCATGTTTTGTTGTAATTCTGTCAAAAAAAGACAAGGTGAGCAAGTCTATAATGACTTTTCACTAGTTTGACTACTATATGCATGGAAGCTTATGGAGGACATGTGGTGCGTTTGCATGTCTTTGAAAAATCAACAGCACAGTCGTATGTCCTTTAGAACAAAATGTTTATTCAAATCAAAAGGAAGAACTAGACAAAAGGTTAAATCATTCAGAACATAGTATATTCATAGAATATCTATACATCATCATGATTAACAGACAAATAAAAATAACAAAAATAACATAAAAATGGAGAATGAAGAAAATTCAGTGAGTTATATTGCACTTTGTTTCTAAAATGTTTCAGATCCCATCTCCCAGGTTCTTTATCTGTGAACATTTCAGTTCCTGCCTTTTATTTGGTCAGGAGTTTAGCTTAGTTTTTGACACTGGACTACTATGAGGCCCAAGCGAAAGGATTATGGAATTGACCAACCTGAAACAAGTATGTGAGCTTATTCATTATCGCATAGCTTGATTTGTTTTCCCTAAGATAAAATCCAAACAAAGAACTGCAAACAGGTCTGACATGGGCTTACTATAGAAGTGGTTTAACAACTATTCTGCGTTATCTAAATGTTTCTCGGAGGAGGAAGAAGGGTGCTGATCAACAGCTGTCACCCCAGACCTGAGAGAGATCAGGGAGACAAACTCAAGAGGGTTGCTTGGTAAACTAAAACACAACCTTGGTAATGCCCAGAAATGCATGAAAAAAATAAGAAAAAAAGATAATAGTCAACCGTCACCAGCAACACAATCAAAGAGGCCTGTCCAAGACAGCACTTTTAAAAGGACCTTTTTTTTCTTCTTCCCTTTTTGTCCTTTTGAATAAACATAGAGAGGTCTAAAACGTACAGGTGTTCACAAACATAATGAAGTCCGCGTAGACGCTGAAAAATTAATCAGGTCTTTTCTGTGTCAAGGCCACTAAGATAAGATCACTTAAATCATCTGCAGTTTGTTGATTACCGTCAGAAGCCGTGGATTTAGTTGCCAGCCGGATCTCGACAAGAGCGTGCACACACTCAACACATACAAACTTGCGTTAGCTACATTTCATAATGTAAACTTAAAAAAAAAAGTAACTAATCTTAAAAAGACTGAATAATGCATTAAACGTCCTACACAACACCGCTTGAATGAAAAATCCTCTACTACTACATGGTTAGTACCAAATGTTTTTCTCTCTCCAGACCTTCACCATTGAATGCTATTTTTATTTTTATTTTCTTATCAAAAAAAGTGCTGCTTTTTTTTCCCCTGACGATGTCAAACTTCTGTTACAGATGGTCTTTTGTCTTGAATGAGTTAGAAAACCAATGTATTACTCATGTCAATCTACTACTACTATTGTTCTGACCAGTCTGAACAGAAGTTTAGCAACGTCCCCAGCTTTTCATTAGTGTTGGGTTTGTTTCTTTTATGCAGAAGCAGTCCTTCCTTTATTTTACTTTTTTTTATGACTAGCATTCTGGTTTCACTGGTCTGGTGAAGTCTAACTGTTGGTTGGATGAAGTTGGCAAGTGCAGCAGGACAAAAAGGGAATGTGATTCATTTCAGAAAGCTGCCTCGCTTCTCTACAGGTCTGTTCTCTTATTTTGGTAGTTAAAAACATCAACTCCATTTTTAACAGTGCAATTTAAGCAAAATTCTAACATTTCTTTCTCCCCCAACAGTTTGGCAAGTGAGAAGACCACCTGAGACAGTGCTTTTTGGGCAGTTATGCATGCCGAGATTGACCTGAGATTAGGTGTAGAGGGGCTGCAGACAGTCAGGATGAGTCCCTCCACAATGTACCACCTCTGATCACACATGCGTCCACACGTTTCTGGTCAGCTACAATTCAAGTGGCAAATGCAGGCCTGCAACCCCCCTAATCCAAATCCAGAGCAACCTCAAAATAAACAAAAAAAAGGCTAAAAGCTGTTCTATGCCTGGAGCTAAATACAAGGACAGAATAACATAAACTCAAGAGGAGGGAAGCCACTCTTGGATCCGACTTTAGGAGGCAACATGTTAAAGAGCTACCACGTGGAGAAAGGGTGGTGCAATTGTTGTAAAAGTCGGTCTGGTTGTTATTAGTCACCGCGGAAACATCAAAATGAGAAAATGAAAATTCTTACAACAGCTTAAACAAATTCAGTGCATTGTTCTTGTACTTTTCAGTCTCTTTGTTTCGTTTTTTTTTTGTTTTCAAAAATCAAATCCTGTTCTCAGCGTTGCTCAAAGTTATGCAGATGATAGTCTTATAAAGTTAAGCCTGCAGTCTCGTATTCTTAGCCTGGCGCACTGCAAGGCTGAAACCAAACTATTAGTGATTTGAAAAGAAATTCTCATTAAACAGAGCCACGCAACTCAAGTAAAGAAGAAAATGTGCAAAACAAAATCCCAAATGAGGCAGGAGGACCTAGTCTTTGCTCTGTCGTTGACCGCTGCTGCAGAAAGCTTTCATTCATACAGACTATGGTGGTTAGAACATTGTTGTTGTTACTCTTCTCTCTTCATCCCATTTTCTTAAGGTGATTCTGCTGAAGTCTGGACATGATTAGTCCTGCTCTTTGTGTGAAGAGCCATGTCCTTATGTGCCACGAGTACAGAAGAATCAAAGGGTGAAGAGGAGCTTGGCAGGCTGAGCCTTGGTGATTCTTCTTCGTCACTGTCAATACCATCACCGGGGCTCTCACTACTAGTGGGGTTCTTCTCATATGGACATAATAGGTGTTCATCTGCCCTCCCACCCTCAGCAGGCTGATACAGGAAGGAAGTGATAGCCCACACTAGTGACTCCTGAGGGAAGGCAGGAACAGATTTGTCCAATCCAACTCAACTGTGTGCAAGTCTTTGTTGGTTGGTTGGTTATTTAGTTTTTCTCTCGATGTCAACAGCATTGTGTGAATGCCATCATCTGAGAAAAATAATCAAAGCTGAGCCTTGCAAGCAGCTTCCTTTGAGTTTCCCCAAGTCAGTCAGGGGAGTTTTGGGGAAGCCCTCAGCGCGATGGACAGGCATCAAGCCTGCGCTCCTCTGTACGCCTAGCGTGATCTGGGTTAGGATCGATCTAAAGGGGGGAAGAAGGAGAAGAAGATAAGTCACGGTAAAAATCAGATTCTTGTAACTGAAAGACAACTGAACAAATGCTTAGCTCTCTCATGTGTGATGCTTACCTCAGAGTACAGAGGAGGCGGCTGGAAGCGAAACTCGTGAATATAGGCAAAGAGAGGCCCGTCCAGCTCCTCTCGGGCTGCTGGGACATCCAGACTGCTCTGTCTCTGCTCTTCTGTCACAATCTCTGCATAACTGGGAGGAGCTGCAAAGCAAATGAAATAACATTTTAGCATACTTGCAAATGATTAATCCTGCATACATTTGAAACAGAACATAAGAGTAATGTCAAAAAGTTCCAACCAACCTTCAGGCCTCTCAGGTAGGCCCATGCCCAGCCAGCTCATGCTGCACTGGCTGCTGACACTTGAAGTTCGGGAGCCAAATGGGTGTAGAGGGATGGTGCCAATGACCAGGGGCAGGTTCAGGGACAGGTTTATGGCCCCAGGTATGTCCACGTATACCTGAGCACAACCAAGAAGACACAGCAGCAGTTTAGATTGTGCAGGTCATTCAGAGGTTTAGTGAAATCACTAAATGTGAATGTCAAGGTAAAGCCAAGACGCAATGGATTAGGTAGTAGTTTGAAAATATGTAGGTCAGTGTCTTGAGGTCAGTTGCTTATGCAAAGTGAAGCCCTTTACTGGTGTCTGCTCATAGGGTAAAGAGGTCATAAGGACTGTCAAGGCAGGTGTTGCCACAGATATTCTAGGCTAATGCTCTTAGCAGCATGTGGAGATAACACCTGGTGCAATCCGAGGCCCGGATTTGGCAACGTGAGCCGAGTCAGTCAGGTCCTCTACTAGGAGAGATATTGACTTACTAGGAAATATTGATTCTGTGCTGATAGTGTTGTGAATAATGGTGATAGGTCAAGTGCAGCAATAAAAATAGAAACGCTTGCTTTTCTGTGTAAGTGAGCAAAACAAGGTGGCAAACAAAAGGAAGGGCTGTTTAGTGTCCGAAAGAATGATCAGAATGCCGCGAGGCTGCACTCACCATGAGAGAGTACTCCACTCGGATTATGCTGCAGTCCAAGATGGAGGGTGACACAGGTGGGATTTTCAGCATCTTGCCGCTCCAGGTCTCCGTTTTGCCCGAGGACAGAGACTCTCCCCGCAGGTTGGCCACCAGTTGCTTAACCTCCTTCATCTTCCCTTTGGCATAGAAAGTTTGAGTTTGGTAGATGGCTGCCTTTGGCACCACCATGCGGGAAGAGCAGTTCTCGATCTCTGCAAAGATCTGGATCGACTCTCCTACAGGGGGAAAAAACAGAAGAGAAGTTAACTCGGGTTTTTGGGATCACCTGTTTATCCAGTCAGTAATTATTTATCAATGCAGTAATCCACATTCATTGATTTATTTGGTTAATCAATCATTCACTTAGTCTCACCTGGGGTGTATCCTTTCCTTTCAATTTTGGCACTTAGGGAAATAGGACCTGAGGTGCAAAACCAACAGCAAAGTGTCTTGTCTTTTGTGCCGGCCTGGGGTGACTGAAAGGGAAGAGGAAACACAGAAACATTAAAGTCTGCAGAAGAGCATGCACAAGCATCTCAGTTGCTGCTATTGTTTGCTAAAATTGGTCAAGAATTTTCAATTCAACACTTATTCAATATTTATTTTTCCACAATCCCTGCTGTAGAAAAGACAGCTGCCAACAACAGAAATGGAAACTAGAGGTAAGAGACTAAAATGCCAAATTCTATCCAGTGTATAATTAGGAAAATGATACATTTTATTCCTTCATCAACATGTTATTCAGGAACTAAGCCAGGGTTGCTTACCAGCAATAATGGAGTGTTGATGTCAATGTGCTCAAAGACTGTAAATTCCTTCTTGGTCTTCATGGGCAGGAGCCATGGCCTGTGGAGTTCTGCCTTTACCCAGTAGCGCACACTGCCATGCTTCCCTTCAAAAGAGGTAGCCAGAGGTCTGCAGGAAAAAAAGAAGGAAGCAAAGAGAGGGGGAAAGAGGTTAAAACAACTACTCAAAAAAATAAACATGCATTTATGCACGTTTAATTTCCCAGCCCAAACCCAGCATCTGGACACTTACGTCTGAGGAAGCTCGAGACTGAATGCATACTCATGTCTTCCTGAATGGATAGTGGTGAGGCCTTCCTCAGAGTTGTCATCGTCTGAAAGACAAGGAGGACAATATTCCAAACACATGTATACCATACCTGGGTAAAATGTTCTACGAAGGCATCTGAAAGTCATACCAAAAACACAGGGTGGGGGAGACAAAAGAGAATAGACGGATTTTACTATCAAATCTAAAAAATAAAAAAAATGTATTGAGAGATGAAAAGCAGGCTGATCATTAGAAGACGCTATTTGGGGGAACAAAGAACTCCATCCTTGAGATCTAATTTTATTATTTTTATGTCATTATGGGGAGGAAAACGAGAGATGGATATTTGGTCACACTAACAAAAAAAATTTTAACTACAGTTTTACTCAATATAAATAAAATATATAGATGTTTTTTTTTTCCAAAGGAGGAAATTAAACTAAGGCGTTTCGGAGCTGTTTGTTACAAAAAAAAAAAATGTAATAAAAGATAATATTTTCATCAACATTTTGAAAAACTGGGTGGACAGGCCGGGTGTGTTGCTTTTGCCAGCTCAGCACTCCCTCCCCCTAGCAGCAGCAGCAGCAGCAGCCGTGTGGTAAACAAGTGCGGAGCTGTCAGTCAAACGGCAGACTCCAGCAGGAGGAGACCGGCCTAAACCGGTGTGAGCAGCTTCCCCCAGCCGCTCTGCTCTCATTACGCATTCACTGTGCGACACCGCAGCAGCCACTACTACGAGCAATGGATCGAGAGAGGGCTACGCTCCTGCACCGACCTCATTTCTCTACCGTTTTATTTCAATTAAATCTCAAAGCAGAGTTTTCGTAAATAGCTTGCTGTGCAAGCCTAACGTACACGACAGTTTGCTTTAACCAAAAAAAATAAATAAAATAGTTGGCTGCGGCAGAGCAAACAATAAAGCATTAATTGGTAAGAGATTTTACACGTATATAAATCCAAATAAAATGCGTTTAAATGCAACTTCAAACTGTAGTTGCAGTGACCGCAAAATTAATATATGCGGCAAGCTGCTGGCAATAACCTTATATTTCAAATAAATGCTAATGTGCCGAAGGAAGCAATCGGTGGAGATGAAGAACCTGAGATGCAGCTTTTTAAACGCGGTTTAAATTAAAATCGCACGTATCTACAACGGCTCATATTTTGCTGGTGTTTTTCTTGATTAAAAAGTTGCAGAATATCCTGTCACTGCAAGAGAATGATGTCACTGGCCACACATGAGCACCTCAGCCAATCAGGCGCGGGTCTTGCGCTGTAACCCCGCCCCCTCGCGGTCCAGTTTTCTGAACAGGATTGAACCGCTTTGAACAATAGGTGGAAACTTAAGAAAAGCTACAAAGAAACAGTCTATATGATGCGGTTCGGTGATGAAATCTCCCGACTAAACCGCAGATACACCACCGCAAGTCGTTGCTCTGCCGGGCAGTGTCTCAAAAATCTATTTAAACCTCCGTTTGCGTTTGAAATACTGTGAAAAATACTGATGCCCAACCTGCTGTCATTCATTCTGACACCTTGACACAAACAAGCGATGGAGTAGCGTATAGCTAATGTCACAGCATATACATATATCTATATAAAATACACCACCTTATTGAAAACAGAACCATATTAAACTTCTCCAACTTTATATTATCCTCTTTTCAACACCTGCACCTGCATCTTTCAGTGAACCTGATCCCCAACCTGCACCTCACAGTCTACAAAACTTCTGCTAGGAAAGAATGATAAAAACCACATCTTCTTACCTCTCTCATGTCCAATTAAAATATCTTTGTGATTTAGGTATTCCACTTCTTCCGTGTAGTTTTGCGTGTAGGCAGTGTTGGATCCAGCATTTCTAGATTCCGTCCAACGAACTTTTGCAAATCCTTTTGCGTGGATTTTGAGAGATTTCACGCGGATTTCTCCGGTGACTTCGATAATCACCCTACCTGAGACGCAGTCCCCGCTTGAGAAAACGGGAACATTGCTGTCATTGAGACAGTCGTAGCTCACTGTGAAGCTCTTTACCTTTCCTAGCACCATGGTGGAAAGAGGCTACAGAGACCTTGAAATTTACAAAAAGAGTCTATGAAAAAATAATCTCATAGGAAAAAAAGAATGCAGTTTTCAGACACTGATCAGTATCTCTGCCCTGCAAAAAGCAGTAGGCACGATCAGTGGTTTCTGTGCGAGCAGTTCATTGAGATGTGTGAAGGCTGTATAACAGCAATGGATGCTGTTATCATCTGCCTCTCTGCTAGTTGGTCTCCAGTCAAAGACAAGGAAACCCCCGTAGCTCAGCTCACTTTAAGCGACGGGCTGTGTGAAAAACAACCTTGAGCGCATGCGCAGGGCTTCACTGCCCCCTCCTTCCGCCTTCTGGAACAAGGCAGAGAGAAGTGTGGCTCAAAGCCAGATGACAAGTATGGTCAAACAGCTGAAAAGACTACACAAAGAAATGTTCACCACACTAGTTTTATGGTTGGGGATTTACAGGTCATCTTGTACGTTTATAATGCAGTAGTACATCTACCAGCAAAAGTAGCACCCTGAAAGATTCACAGTCTTTTAATTCAAAGAATGATGCTAGGATTATTCTCATCAAACAAGTAACAATCTGCACAAGATGTGATGTAGTAACAATCGATAAACCATGCATTCCCGCAAGGATTTATAGGCCTACAGCTTCAAAGCCTTGGTGGGGCATGTGTGCACATCCACTCAAAAGCATAATCTAACACACATATAGTTTCACATATGCAGATTCATTGCAAAGTCTACATCTATCCACAGTTTACAAATTTAACATTGCATTTGTACCTGCAGCACAGGCCATGCAGAACTGTTGAAGACCTATGATTTTCTGGGGAAATCAACGCCAGAGAAGCTTTCTTCTATTCTATTTTTCTATTCATAGATCGCACACTTTGTTTTTGCAACGGGATTAAAATGATCCATGCACATATGGGAGACTGTTCTCATTGTTTGCAGAAAAACAACTCTACAGGCTCAAAACGCCACCCTGTGGCCATCATTGTTTCTACCATGATCTGCATTGTCACCTGTTGAACATCACTATAACCCAAGTGCAAATTGCGTTCAGCAGCAGCTGTTGATTTGAAACACGTGGACGTGACTTTTTATGTTAATTCAGTATTTATTCAGTAAGGCTATTGTAGGGGACATTTGTAAAAGGAACGTTGTATAATATTGATGTCTCTCTGTCCACTGTTAGTAGATCTACGCTAAGTAAACCCTAATCATGAAAACTATTACATTCAAAGCCCGTAAATTATATTTAATGCTACATACTATTATTAGAAACCGCATCAGTTATTATTACGTTATTTCATGTAACAATAAAATGGAAAGAAGAGATATTTAGTTGCCTAGAAACATACATACATCTTTGTGAAACTTGTAAGACAGTATGGTCGCTGCAACCGAAAAAATACATACATACATACATACATACATACATACATACATACATACATACATACATACATACGTAGATAAATCATGTTGCGAATGTTCTTTGAACTGTAGATAAATGCTGCCTCTTAGTGGATTATCGTTGTCATTACATGTCGAAAATGGGATCTTAATTTACGTGTTATTTTTTTTATTTCTATTTTTCACCTTTTTAAGCATCAGTATCATCTTTTATGCACATATAAAACGATAGTTTATTACCATACTTCTGGTAAACTTCATTTTAAAACTCTTATTTTGAAAGCTTGACCAGGAAGTTTATAGCTGATCACACTCTCTGCGAAGCAGAGCGTTTGTTCTGAATCTCAACTATTTCCAACAAATGTCTCCAGTAGTCGCGCCAGCAGTTAATCTGATTCATCTGACATGAATATATTAGTGTTGTTTTTTATTTACCTTGTCCAAAACTGTGGACAAAGTCTTTGCCAAAATGTAACCAAACCCAACATTGTGGTGGTGATGAGCGATGCATTTGTGAGTATGACTTAAGTTACTATACTTTATTACTGGGTAATAAGTGCTGCCATAGCTGTGACTTTTGCTAACGAGACCAGGTAGAGATAATATTTTTTTATTTTTTTATCTATTTTAAGGATGGCAGATTGACCTTTGATCCTGGTAGCAAAGTTGTAGAGCTGCCATACATAAACTACCTCAGGCAACTCGGCTCAACTTTTCTTAATGCTTACACCAACTCACCCATCTGCTGCCCTTCAAGGGCAGGTAAGTGACCGCTTCCTTCACTTGACATTTCTCTTAAAATTGCAACTGTAGAGATGTTGTATATTGTGTTTACAGTTTGATCTCTGTTCTCAGCAATGTGGAGTGGCCAGTTTGTTCACCTCACTCAGTCGTGGAACAACTACAAGTGCTTGGATTCGAATGCAACCACATGGATGGATTTGCTGCAAAAGAGTGGATATCAAACCAAGATGATGGGCAAGCTTGATTATACCTCAGGGAGTCACTCTGTCAGGTAGGCAGATGCTGTCAGAAATGTGGATAAGCATGTCTGTAAAGTCCCAGATAATAAAACTCCTTATTTCTGTTCACCAAACTAAGATCAAAATGGAGACATGTATACAGAGAGTAATTCTTAGTAACCGACTGTATGAGTAATAAGCAGTGAGTGTTGGTGTGTACAGCTTTTTCCAGAACAGTTTTAAACGTCTTTTTGTATGCTTGTTTTTACATGTTTCTTTCCACATCCTATTTTCGCACATCCACTGCAGCAATCGAGTTGAGGCATGGACACGAGATGTGCAGTTCCTCCTGCGCCAAGAGGGCCGGCCTGTTCCTCAACTGGTTGGCAACATGTCAACAGTTAGGATCATGAAGAGAGACTGGAAAAACACAGATATGGCTACACAGTGGATCCATCAGACGGCTGCAACCTCACACCAGCCCTTCGCTCTTTATCTTGGCCTCAATTTACCTCACCCATACAGAACTGAATCCCTGGGACCCACTGCGGGAGGATCCACCTTCCTTACTTCACCATACTGGCTAACAAAGGCACGCTTTTTCTATGCCTAATTTTCTTTTTCATGAATTCTCTCTAAACTTTTTCTAATTCTCTCTTAACTTTTTTCATACACGCAGGTATCTTCTGATCTCGTCTCTGTTCCCAAATGGTTGCCTATGGCGGCCATGCACCCCGTGGACTACTACTCCACCTTCACCAAAAACTGCAGTGGTGTTTTCACTGAGGAGGAGGTCAAAAGCATTCGGGCCTTCTATTACGCCATGTGTGCTGAAGCAGATGCGATGCTGGGTTAGTCAATAGCGGTAATTTGCTAGAGGCTGTTCTCATCTAGAACAATTCGAGGATAAGACGGCCACAAAGATGGCTTGTGGTTAGATAAACTGCCATTTTAAGACAGCTAAAATGGAGACCAAACATACAAAGATCAGTTACCCGCTTGTCTGCCGCCCCACTGATCTTGCAGTCTGTTGCCTTTTTTGAGTTATATTTTAGAAAAGACAGTTAAAGAGAGTGGTGTCTCCGTCAGGACTCTCCATATGGCATGGCATATTGGTACTACTAATACTTCAACTTATCTTAACTCATCTCAGCAAAGCCTTTTTGATTTTGGTTAGTTTGGCACTGACAAAATAAAAAAAGCAGATTTTTTTTTCGAGAAAAAAAAACTTGAAAATGGCACAAGTAGGAGGTATTTCCTTTCTGTCTTATCACAGTGATCTGTGCAGTGATATTTCACACACTTTCTTTCTTTGACTCCAACCTGAGCATCAGGAAGAGAAAATATACAGTTACATTTTAATTTTCTTTATACATTTTCTCACTCAATTTTACTTAACATGTTAAAATATTAAAGGTACAGTAAATAACTATGCAGTATTTCCCATTTAGAGCTCTCAGGATCCAGTTTACTGCCACCACTTTGTCCTTTTACTACCTGTTGAATTAAGTGCAAATTGGGGTCTTACTCCATGTCTTCCTCTGTCTTACCAGGCCAGGTCCTTTCAGCCCTGAGAGAGACTGGCCTGCTTAACAATACGGTTGTTATTTTTACCGCCGACCACGGAGAGTTAGCCATGGAGCACCGGCAGTTCTATAAGATGTCGATGTTTGAAGGCAGCTCCCATGTTCCCCTGCTCATCATGGGCCCTGGCCTGAAGTCTGGTGTGCAGGTCAACCAGCTTGTGTCTTTGGTTGATCTCTACCCCACGGTGCTGGGTAAGGAGAAACATACAAACGTTTGTGTAGGTCTCTTAGGTCTGGGTATAAAAAACTGTTAAGGATCCTTAATCTTCAAAGATAAATCTAAATTAAATGCTTTTCAGATGTAGAAGGATTTAAACTGCCCAACTCCTCTTTGTAAAAGCAACTGATTGAACGTGTCTTTTAACTTGAATGCATTTGATTGTCTTGCAGACATGGCTGGTATTACAGCTAAAGGCAAACTCAGTGGCCACTCCCTCCTTCCTCTGCTATCCACATCTAATGCTTTTCCTAAGAAGCAACGTCCAGACTGGGTATTGAGTGAATATCATGGTTGTAATGTGAATGCCTCTACATATATGCTGAGAAGTGGTCAGTGGAAATACATTGCCTATGCGGATGGCCTGAGTGTCCCTCCACAACTTTTTGGTAAGTCCTGAACTTCAGATGCTCTGACTGTTCCTTGTATCATTTCCTTTAGGAAAAATACCAGGATTGACCTTGAGTTCTTTGTTTCCTCTGTTCCTCTTTTCCAGACCTTAGGCTGGACAACGATGAACTTCGCAACGTGATTTTCAGACACCCAGATGTGCAGGCCCATCTGGACAAGCTATTACGCAGCATTGTAGATTATCCAAAAGTGTCTACAGCTGTCCATCTCTACAATAAAAAATCATTTGCTGCATGGCGCCATAGTTTGGGGAGAAACTACAGCCAGGTCATTGCTAACCTCAGGTGGCATGTGGATTTCCAAAAGGATGTATTAGCCAATGAGGGAGCTATTGACAATTGGCTGTCTTTATGATACATTTATGGGTATAATGAGGAATTTATCAACTTGAACTGTTTAACCTAATGATCCTGAGCTGGAATTTTACTGACATTAAGAGAGCCATTGATGGGCTCTGCAGCACTTCATGATATTTATTGTAATGGTTATTTTGATGGATCTTTTATAATGTTCCAGCAGATTTGCACTTTGTCAGCAGTTTATTAGTGTCTCTGTGAAGCACTCAAAACTTACTTCATTATCCGTTTTTTCATACAATAAAAAGGCTTTTGGCTTTGCTTGTTTGTCGTCTGAAATGTAATTTTCTATTCAGAGTCTGAATAAATATCGTATAATCTGCATTCTTTCAAGTGGACCTAACGACAAGTACTTTTATTTTGAAAATTCGGGGGCGTGTTGCTTTTTCACTTCCGTGTCATCCAGGAAGTTCAGCTCAGGTTGTCAACGCAAACAGTAGGTGGCCCCAACTTTTATACTAATTTTCAAGGTTGCCTTTAATTCAGCAAATTGAACAAGCAGCATATTAAGTGTATATCAAGGTTTTAAACCGGTGCTCATTCCAATGTGCACAGTGTAAGTCCCTCACCAGCCAACACCTAATGCTAATATCCAATGAAGGCTAGCTAGCTAGCAAACACTGCTACCAATGTAATAAGCTAGGGCTCAGTTGTCATGTTTGGTAAAACAACTGTACGTGTGTTCTGTACCGTTAAAACATGTAACGTAAATAAGTCCATACGTGGTAGTTTGCAAATCCATCTGGCTTTCGGTTTTTTGTGTTTTTTTATTTGCTTGGTGGCATGACAGTGTTATTTTTGACATGTTTCTTTGCTGTCTCCCTTCAAGATGTCTAATAAAGAAGTGAAAGCTGCACTGAAAAGTGCCAGAGAAGCCATTAAAAACAAAGAGTTTAAAGAGGCTCTGAAACACTGCAAGGTGAGCTATCCCACACCAATAAACACTCAGAAAAGTGAGGCGTTTACATACACCTCTTTTCAGGAATAAGATGGCAGCTATTGTATTGTTGACTTTTCTCTATTCTGTGTTTTTTTAGACTGTTTTGAAACTTGAGAAGAACAATTATAATGCCTGGGTGTTCATCGGCTTGGCTGCCAGTGAACTCGAGCAACCAGAACAGTCACACACAGCCTATAAGAAGGCAGTGGAGCTGGAGCCTGAGCAGCTGCTAGCATGGCAGGTAAGGTGCCATATATTTTAGACTGTAAATGTCTTTCTACAGTAAGTTTACTTTCTCTTGTGCCTGTATTACATCACAAAAATTCAAGAATGATTAGAAAGCGTTAAGTGTCAATGTAAATATAGATAATAATACGCAATTTTTCATAATGGTAATAATCTGCTTGACTTAAAACAATAAATAAATGGTACCTAGTTGCTAGTAAATGTACCATGTCAGTAATGTGTTTTTTTGTTTGTTTTTTTCCTCCAGGGCTTGGCAAATCTTTATGAGAAGACTGATCAGTGGGATTTCAAAGCTGAGCTGCCCAGTGTCTATCAGAAGCTTGTTGAGCTGTACGCAAGGTATGCTGTGGAAACATCTGTATCAGGACATGTTTCACAGAATATCTGAAAGTAATCTGTAGTTTTGACACTTATTCATGTTTGTTATGTTCTCCGTTCACAGCTCAGACAAAAACAAATGTTACGAGGTGATCAAAAAGTTGTCAGATATTTATCAGTCTGACAGAGAATATTTAAAGGTATGTCATTTAAAAACATGTGCCCAAGGCGAGTGAGGTTAGAGTGTTTTGTTTTCTTTGTCACACATTTGAGTGCATCTATGTTTGTGCGGACAGTTGGCAAAGGTTTGGATGCAGCTAATTCAGCTAAAGGAAGAAGAAGCTGTGGATAAGAAGGAGTTAGTGCAACTGCTGCAACAGATGACCCAGCTCCTCTCAGACTGCCTTAATGAAGAAGAGCAAGACAACGAAATTCAACAGCATGTAAGACTTCTCTAAATTTATGTGCAAACACTTGACAACACATAAGATGGTATCCTCTTATCTGATCCTCTGAAGTAACCACAATTCCTAGCATGGTTGTTTCACCTAGTGGAAGTCATAAGCTTCCCCTAATGACTGATTAAAAACAGTATTTGTTTTCTCTCATATATCTATTCCATGTTTGTTTATGTTCATCAGTTAATCACAGCATTTGAGAAGGCCATGGTTCTCATGGACCCTGTACCAGGAGAGGAGCACCGTAAGGTCTCAGCTGACTATATTAAATGTCTTTCTACAGTAAGTTTACTGTCTCTTGTGCCTGTCTTATATCACAAAAATTTAAAGTGTAATGTGTTAATGTAGAAAGACATAAGTTCTTTTTTAAATCACCTGCAGCTCCCAGAAGAAAAAAACAAACTGGAAGTGGCATGCCAGTCCATGCTGTCCCTCTACCCCAGTCAAAGTTATCCTCTTGAGGTCCTTTGTTGTCACTACCTCAAAACAGGTAAGACACTGTTGTCTTGCCCATGAACTCTAAAGTCATAGTATATACAGCATAAAGAACATATATGTGTTTTGTGTTCATGTTGTAAATTGCAGAGTCAACCTAATACATGTTGTATTTTCATTTGAAGGAGATTTGAGTGATAGCTCAGTTAGCTTTTTTTCACGGCTCCTGGATCTGAACTCAAGCAGCGGTTTGGGTCACTTGGGTCTGGGCACCAAAGCGCTGCAAGAAGGGAGGTATCAAGATGCCATTAAGGACCTTTCACAAGGTCAGTTTCCACATTACCAAATAATACTGAGATATAGATATGATGATTAAGTTCTGTGATTTAGAGTTTTTGTTAGAAGTGCTGGTGATCGGTCTATTCTGTTTCATTAGGACTGAAGAAAACAAGCTCCACTACCGGCTGGTACAGTCTGGCTGAAGCTCAGTTCAAAATCCAGAAATACTCTGACAGTGCTACATCATGCTCCCAAGGTATGTTTAACGTGATATACACTCACCAGCCACTTTGTTAGGCTCACAAATAACAGAAAGACTTTTGTGTTTAATTCAGTATAGTGTTACAGCAACACAAACTGCACCCTCTGAAATGTTGCAGTTTTTCTACCATCTTTTTTGCAACATTACCACAATCATAAAGGGATATTTAGTGAAGGACTGTTACATTGTAATGCATTTGTTTTTACAAGTGTACCTAATGAAGTGGCTAATGGGTGTGTATCATTGCCATTTTTCAGGTAATGAGTCACTGATCCAGAGAAATATGTCCATTGAGAGCAAGACTTCATGAAAAGAATAACAAATTAACAAGGATGTTAACTACTCATTGCAAAGTGCAGCTCTGTTTAGTCCTTAAAAGATACTTAACTCTGGTGTATGTCTTTTTCTATTAGGTTTGAAGGAATGTGTTCCAGGGGACAAGGAGCTGAGGGTCAAACTGCTTCGACTGAAGCTGGAGGCTTTAGTGAGAAGTGGAGGAGAGCAGGCGGCTGACCAGGCTTTGGAGACATTCACACAGGTACTTTAGCATGGAGATATTTTACTGTTTTAAAGACAGATATGTTTGTGTGTGTGTGTGTAGTACTACAGACTTTGACAGGAAATGACACAACTATGCTTGTTTTTTTGTTTTTTAGATTCCAGAAGCTGGAAAAGATCCACTTTTATTTGCTCTTAAAGGACGTGCATATCTTAACAAGGGAGAGATTGATCAAGCGCTTAAGGTTGAAAACTTCTTACTCACTGAATTAATTCTATTTGTTATAAGACCTTAAATTATGATCGCGAGATGAGTGTGTGTCTAACTATTGTGTCTTTCCTAGGTGTCAGCAGAGCTTGTGGCCTCCAACCCAAACCTGGCCCAAGGATTGTTACTGAGGGGACTGGCCCACCTAGCTGAAGGCCAGCAGCAGTTGGCAGAGCAAAGGTAAAGACTGTGCCTCTTTTTATCTGCATGTTACCTGTGGCATTCTTCTATCTGAAACTTGAGTATGCTCCTATTTGTATGCTACAAAGTGAATAAGTTCTCCACATTCGATTTGTATTTTCTTGTACCGCTGTTGTGTAGTTTCTTGAAGGCTGCCAGCCAAAGCCCAGACTGTGCAGAGTATTATTTCCTGCTTGGACAACTCTACTGGGACATGGGAGAAGAGACCCGTAGAGACCGGAGCAAAGCTCACACACACTTTCTTAAGGTCAGTCCAGTTACTGAAGATTTTGAATCTGTCTGTATCAAAGAAACGAAAACTCTTAAGTACTGACGGTCCAGTCCATGAAATATTAGTGTTGATGCACTTGTTGATGTCACAGGATCCTTTTCTGCCCAAGGTGAATGAGCTCTTTGTTTCAATTGTATGTTTTTCAGGCTGCAAAGTTAGATCCACACATGGGCTGTGCTTTCCGCTACCTTGGCAACTACTATCGGGATGTGGCGAACGATTATGGCCGTGCACAAGGCTGCTACAAGAAGGCCTTTCAGTTGGACAATGACGATGCTGAGTCTGGAGCTGCCTCAGTAGATATTAGCATGAGGCAGGGGGATATGGTGAGATAAAATTTTGAGAGTGTTAGGAACTTTTTTGGCAATGTGTTATAGTTTTATCATTTTCTTACAAGTGTCTCTCTTTTTCCTTTGCTCTGCAATAAATTCTACAGGACACTGCCTTAGCAATACTCCAGTCAGTGACAGAGAAAGCTACTCCAGGCTCAGCTAAATGGGCCTGGATGAGACGAGGCCTGTACTACCTGAAAGTCGGAGAACATCAACAAGCCGTAGCTGAGTAAGAAGCTGTGACAATGAATTTAATAACTTGATATTTAAGGTTTTAAATGTTTAAGCATTATTGATTCTTACATTTTTGTTTATAGTCTGCAAGCAGCTCTGCGAGCAGACCCCGAGGACTGGGTGTGTTGGGAGTGTTTAGGTGAGGCCTACCTAAATCGCCGGAGCTTCACAGCGGCTCTGAAAGCCTTTGGTAAGGCTCATCAGCTCCAACCGAGCTCCATCTACAGTGTCTACCAGGCTGCTGCTATCAAACAGACTCTGGGCAAGTTCAAAGAGGCAGTTGCGGAGTACCTGCAGATCACAGCACAGCAGGACTACGTTCCTGCACTAAAAGGTACGGTGTTGTTTAAGCGCTCTAAATTCTAAACTTGTACATCATTTAATATAATCCTGTGTTTTATTATTTTTTTGCATATTCTAAAATCTGATATGTAATTAGATTTATATGGTCTGTTGCTTAGGTCTTGGGGAGTGTCAGCTGTCTTTGGCAAAAAGTTTAATGGAGGACTGCAGAGACGGAAGAGCCATTGACCTCATTCAGCAAGCCATACAGAACCTCTTCAGGTAATAACTAGATATTTATTTTGGCAAACCTTAATTTAAACTTATTATTTTTCTTACAGACACTGAAATATTTTCAATGTCTTCCATCTACCCTTTCACATTGTTTTTCTCTTCAGAGCTGCACAGCTGCGACCAGACCTGTCTTGTCTGTGGAAGCTGCTGGGAGACGCTTGCACTGCAGTTAGCATTGTATCTCCAAACAGAGCTCTGGTTCTTGTGCCTGCCTTACTGGCTGGTTTAGAGCCCAAGACACAGGGCCACATGCTGAACCAGGCCCAGACGCTCAAAGTTGGTGAAAGGTAATACCAGTGTCAGACGATATCATTGCTGCTCTGTCAACTCATACATTTACGAGACCCAGGTGACTTTGAATAACAATAATACATAATGAATTCGGTGCCTTGTCTGCATGTGTTTCTCCTACAGTTGCTACGCTCGTGCTTTAAAGCTAATGCCTGAGGTCCCTAGCCTATGGTGTGACCTGGGACTGAACTATTACCACCAGGCCAGTAGCATACCCTGCCTTAAAGAGGGAGACCAGAACTCAGCCTCTCTGCTCTTAGAGAAGGCACAGCAGGTAATTCAGAGAATCATACACAATATGTTTGTATCGTTTGTTCCCGAAAGTTAAACTTTAAGAGTCTGTTTTTTTTCTCAGTGCTTGAAAAAGGCTATCATGATGGACAGTGGGAACCATAGTCACTGGAATGCCCTGGGAGTTATTTCCATGAATAAAGGTAACAACTTGTGTCTGCAGTTACTAATTGTATGTTCTCAACCGCTTAGAAAAACTTTGCCCTTACTAAGTAAATATGACTTTTTCTCTCTATTAATTCATGTAATAATACAAATCTCTGTCTTGACAACTTTTCTGTGTCATCAGGTCTTGAGAACTATGCTCTAGCTCAGCATTGCTTCATCAAATCCATTCAAGAGGAGCCAAATGTATGTACAGCACATATATTCTAGTGTTGAATGGTGTTTTTAGAAAATATACAAATGCCTTTTTGATTTTCAACGACAGAACGTTGTTGCCTGGACAAACCTTGGTACCCTGTATTTGAAGAAGGACAATATAGAGGTATGTGATATCACTTTCCTTTTAGTTTTTTGATCTGTCATCACTGCCTGGCATTTTCTTTGTTAAAGTGTGGACTTGTTGTCTTAGCTTGCACACGAGGCCTTCAAGATTGCTCAGTCCTTGGAACCACTTTATGTCAACTGCTGGATCGGACAGGTACCCATCACTTCACAGCCCTTTAAGACAGTGTTGTAAATGTCCCTTTAATGCCCCCATATGGAGGGAATTCACTATGACATTATGTTTGGTTAGACTAAAAGTGCTGGCCCATCATTGTGACTTTTTTAACTGCTTTGTTTTTCTCTGTATAAATTATAGTCTTATCCTTTTGTCTCCCTAACAGGCATTGATAGCAGAAAGCGTGGGAAGCTACGACACCATGGATCTTTTCAGACACACCACTGAACTCAGCACACATGTGCGTAACCTCCCAGAACCACTGGGGTTGCTATTATAACACCCGCTCATTAGCTGGATAATAACAACCTTTGCTTCACCTTTCTTGGCCTCTCTGCTAGGTTTTCCGTTGTAAACCTTTTTCTTCTACTAGTAAAGAATTAATGATGATCACATGATGTAACACATAAGATAGCAGATGGCTGTGCTTGGTTTCTCAGACTTTATCTCTTTATGTTTTCTCTTCATCTTCATTGCAATTTCTCTAACATCAGACGGAAGGAGTGAAAGGTTACGCCTTCTGGGTTTGTTCCACCCTGCTGGATAAGAGCAACAGAGACTCTGAACTGTACCGCTACAACATTTTGCAAATGAATGCCATCTCTGCTGCTCAGGTGGCGCTCAGCAAGTACACAGGTACAGCGTCTGTTTGTGTTCTCATGTGCAAATCCGCGGATGCGTTGTTTTTCATGTGGTAGAGGTGGATGCTGTGCAACGTGAAGTTTTTTTTTCCATCCCCCTCAGAGAGGATCCAGTCTGACCCAGATGCCTTCATTATGCTGGGCTACCTGAATGAGCATCTGCAGCTGAAGAGACAGGCCTTACAGGCTTACCAGAGGTATTAAGCTTAATTATATTGACAGACTTTACTGGCAGATAGATGAGGCAGTATACTGAGTCAAAAGATGTTTACAATTAAGTGCATTATTAAAATTCACTTTTACGATTCTTACTCGTTCCTCAGAGCTGTTGAACTGCTTCAGTCCATGTCCTCTTCAGAAGTGCTGGCTTTTTGTCTGGGCAGCTATGGCCGGTCTTTGTGGTAACCAGCTGTCTCCTTATCATGCATGTGAACCATCTTTGTAAGTATTTACCAAGTACCACAAACTTCACTCTGTGTATTTTCCATTGTCTTTTACAGCACCTCTGGAAACTGGGAGGAGGCTGTCCATGCTTATAATTCCACTCCACTGCAGGAGCTGAGTGACCTGGTTGGGCTAGCTCTGGCTTACTGCAGGGCAGGACTCTTCACAGAAAGCACCAGTGGTAAGGATTGGGAGACTGCATATGTGTTAACAGGCGAGAGTGACACTAAATGAACTGCTGTGTGTGTGTGTTATAGCCTATGAACGTGCCTTGGCCGTAGCCTCCAGTGAGAAGGAGAAGGCTTATATACTGACAGCTCTGGCCCTGCTCCAGCACCGACAGGGAAACCTGGACTCGGCCAAGACTCTGTTGTTCAAATGGTGAGTGTGGTCCGTACCAGTTTGTACATGTTTTAGATAAAATATGTCCACTTTTTTTTTTTTTTTTTTTAACAGTTCATCCCATTATAACAATAAACTTTCAAAGCATCCATTAGCATTTATACGCACTTATTGTTATACCATAGTGAGAGAAAACTGTCAGTCCTTAGATGTTGGAGCTTCCCAACACCATGTGATTGTTCTGTCTGTCTGTCCACTTCCACAGCTCAATGTTAAAGGAGCCAATCCCAGAGTCTCTGGTGTGTTTGTGTGCACTGGGATTGGTCCGCGGTGATGCTACGCTAGCAGCTGCTGCCCTGACAGAGCTGTTAAAGCAAGGTTCACCCTCTGGGAGCGTTGTGGAGCAGCGATGTCTACTCACTTGTTCATTGCTCGCCCTCCAGGGCAACTACAGTGCGGTACAAAGAGAGGTTTCCAGAGCTGTTCACAGGTATGCTGCTTGTATAAATTGTACCTTACGGATGAACTGTATCCTACAGTTTTCCTACTGCATATTTGACACTGAAACACATTTTATTGTTCCGTGTGTTATTTGTAGAAGATTTCATAAATTGATTCTGTGCAGTCTTTGGCAATATCAGTAGCATAGCTGACAAAGGGTAGACTTTCCTTTGCCGGAATGATTAATGCAACATCCAGTTAATGCCTTGAACTTCTTCCTCTGCCTCTTTGAATTAGAAACAAGCACAACACTTCCCCAATGAGTCTTCGTCTAGCTTTTTTTGTAGCTTTTTTTTGTCTTATTTTTTCCAGAAATCCTGGAAACCCATCCCTGTGGGCCCTTCTGTCCAGAGTGGTACCGCAGTATTACCCCAGAAAGGCTAATGTAAGCTATTTTATGTGTGCAAACATAACCAAACACAAACCCAGGGGATCTAGTATCCTCACACACATTTTCCTGAGCAGTCTCATACATTCATGCTGTTTTACTGACAGTGGTTATTACTTTGGTTCATGGTTTTGGCTGCTGTGCGTTACAGGGCGGTGCAATGGCTGGTCATGTTGCATGTCTCTCCAGTATGACCCAAGGAAAGGTAACTGTGACTGTATGATCTTGTTTATACAGAGATTTGTTTGTCTTTGTCTGTTGTTTTAACCGTCTGTATTCATTTACCTGTTTGTAGTTTATTACAATATTATGAATGTATTTAGTCTGTTGAACATCATAGATTTATTTTAAATTGTGGATATTTGATTTGATTTAACTTGTGACTGCAGAGGGCGCTGTTGTACAGTGGAGTGAACCAGCTGGCGAGTGGGAGACACTCTGGAGAGGACAGTCACAGGAATGCTCTGAAGACTATGCAAAGAGCTGTGGTGCTTTGTCCTGGTAATCATAAACACACAGACATGAACTCATTAAGCCACCCAATATACAAACTAACACCATCATTTAAAACTGAAAATTAAGATGGCAGAGAAACACCAGTACCTGAATATTAATTTTGGATTCTGGAGGATCATATGTTTGAGGCACCACTGTGAGAATTATTATGTAATGTCCAAGGGGGACAAGACTTGTAGGACTAACAAGTCTAGTCCCCCTTGTTTCAGCTTGTTTGGGGGATTTACCATGACCTGGATGTTTGAGAACCTTCACAGACATATAACTGTCTGAGATGCCTGGATGTTTATACCTCATATCTGAGTCTTCTTTCCACTCTCTACTTTAGATGATCCAGCTGCTTGGGCCGGGTTAATGGCTGCCTGTCACACTGAAAACACTTGCTGTTACCTTTCTGGTTCTGCTCCTCGCAGACGAGGGCTGGAGCAAATCCTCATGTCAGTGGTTTCTGAGAAAGGTATGTCCGCTGGTCTGCTCGTCCCGTTTCATGTGCGTTTGAGTGCATTATTATATGTAACAGTTGTATGTTTTCCAGTGCGTAATGTGGAGGAGATAGAGCGGCCTCTCGCCCAGTCTCTGGAAGCTTGGGTGCTGCAACAGGCAGTGAGTGGTCTCATGCTAGAGGGACAACTGGAGCAAGCGGAAGCCCTCTGCACACAGGTGGAGAATGAACACACACACACTCGCTGGCTTCACACACACACATCCTCAAGATTATCTGATCAATACTGTCACTTCTCTTCCTCTCCCAGGTGCTGAATGTGTCCCCCGAACACCCGGCAGTGATGCTGTCACTGAGACAAGTGCAGTGTCAGCGCCTCCTTATACCTAAAGGTGGTACTGTCCTCCCAGACGCTGTGCTTGAGCAGCTCAGCAACGCTGTGATAATGAACCCCACCAACCTGGGGGCATGGCACGTAAGCAAATACTCCATCAATTCAATGACTACGTAACTGATTTTAACAGGACAAAACTTTATTAACAGTCTTCTCACAGATATATAAATGTAGCAAAACCAGCCAACCCAAGCAACTTTAAATGCTGAGGTTCATGTTGTACTGAAATGATAAGGTGTTTTCTTTTTTTCTTTTCACCCGTCATTTTCTCTTGCTTTCACTGAGACACTGGTCTAATGAAGACTATTTCTTTACCTTGCTTGAGAACTCGGACAGCTGCACTTATTGTCAAACTGCTGCTATTAGCTGGAGAGAAGCAGCAAAAAAGTCTTGGACATATTTGCAGGTTGTAGCTATGGCTACAGGTGTTATGGAATAAATGTGGGTTGAAAGAGGCCTTACTGAGGTCAAAAACGTTACGTAATGGTAGCAAATAACTGTCCATGCCATTTCTTTGCAGATAGAATAATATAGCATTGTTCTTCATTTCTGCTGCACATCTGACTTTGTTGGTGTCATTAAAATACCTGACCGACTGCTCTCATTGTCTCCTTCACTCAGTGGCTGGCCGAGGTGTATCGTAGCCAGGGCCTGCTGGTTCAGGCGGTCATGGCGTACAGACAGAGTCTGCAGTTAGCCTCACAGCTTGGTGTGCACAGCTGCCAGGTAACCAGCCTGCTCAGACTAGCCCTGCTAGCTCTTGGACCTTGTATGGTGAGTTCCTGCTTACAGCTAATAAAAATACTGTGACCACAAATAAGAACGTCTTAGACATAACGCCTTGTGAGGATAGGAGCTCTGTCTTTCTTTTGCACCAGAAGTAATATTTTAATGATAAGGACTATGAATAAAACTGTCTCTTTTAGATGAATTCTCCACAATCTTTTTATTCTGAACCATGTGTGTCTTGACTTCTAAGGCGGGTGTCCCAGGAAACGACTGGAAGAACCTGGTGCTGGAGGCTACTACTGAGGTTTTGAAGCTGGGCTCATCTCCCATGGCCCTTCTTTTCCAGGCCCTGCTCCAGTTTGTGACCAAGATGGCTGCGAGGTCAGTGTTTCCATTGCAGGAGGAAGGATGCAAATGCACTCGCACATTCTCTGTCAAGCATTTTCCCATTATCATAGACCATTTTCGTACTTGAGACAAGCTTTACTTTTTTGCTTTTGGTGCAGTACATCAGTAAATAGTAATAAAAACCAGGACAGCCATGGACACTGATAGGGTTTAATCACAGAAACAATAGAAACACAATGTAATTTCAGGTGGAACACTGGTACCAGATACTTCTATCTAGATGACAAGGCAGTTTAGCAGACTTCCGCTATTTTTTAAGAGCAATGTGTACAGTCATGTTATACCTACTATATGTCTGTGTTATATCTTCTGCAGGGAAACCAGGCGTTTGCTAGAGAAGTTGGTATACGTTCCTTCTCGAGAGTTCCCAGTGACAGTGGTGCAGGTGGCCAGCTGGTACCTCCTCAGACACTTGCATGCCAAAAACGACCAGGAACTCATGAATGTGAGCACACAGCTGCCTCGTAACTACACTGGCACAAAATTGGAACATTTAACAATTGTTGTTTTACTTCCCCATTGCTAATCTGACTCCATCACGGCTTTGATTGTAAACACAGCTTCTCGTCTTTTTGCAGGTCCTTTTGCAACAAGCCGAAGTGAATAAGGATCAAAGACTGCTAGAGTTTCATTCCCTGCTTGCCTCTACTTCATCATGAATTATCTAATGCGACTGAATTATGAAATAATGTAGCTTAGCAGGTTTATCAACGGCCCACCACGCCACCACTATTTCAGCTTTTCTGGTTCTTATGACTCAATATAAATTATCACCCTGGACATTAGGGGTCTGATATCACAGCTGTATTGGCTTCACATGATTGTTTGGTTTTTACAATATTCAAGAAAACAGCAGCTTAAAGTCATAACCTATATCAAAATGTATTTTAACAGTGTAATCATCACCACACTACAGCTGAAATAAAGGTGTTTTGCTCAAAGATGGACTCTTGATTGCACATTAACACATGATGATGTGGAAATATTACACCAATGTAGTATAAATCATACAGTCATTGTCAAAGTGCCAGCAACAATTCAGTAATGCACCTTTTCGGGGGTTTTTTTTTTGGTTTTTTTTGTAGTGGAAAGAAGAGAAAAAAATATTTTTGTAGACTCAACTTTTCCAACTACAGCTTCTTAAGCGCTAGCACTACACAAATGCTTGGTCATAAGAGCACAGATGTTTTGCCCACAGCCCCAGCATTGTTCCTTCATGTGTGGAGAACCTTGGTTCTCCTTTCGCTTGCACAGTGAACACACAGCAGCACCACTGTATGAACCTGCTCCCCCGTCTCCTTGGCTGGCACTATTAGCCAAAAGTTGTTGAAGCTCTGTCTGTATGGCGGCGTTTGGTGCACTTGCAATGCCCACAACCTTCACTCTTTTAGGGTCAAACACACAATCCTCTTCCAAGCCGCTTGGCACAGCTGCCATGCCACAGTTAGGGGGCACCCAGGCAGTGTCATAGCCCTGCGCGCTCCATGTTTTCTGCATAGGGTGGTTGTCAGTGTCAATGCGTTTGACGCGGCCAACGCGCACACGCAACTCTAGTACCACACGGTCTGACGGGTTCCGGTTCAAAGGATAACGCAGCGCCTTTTTCTTATCACGACTGACGTATACGCCCTTTCCCAGCATGCCGTCTGATGACTGCTGAAAGCCATTGGCAATTATATGACGTGCACTGGCAACAGCGGTTCCGTGGTACATGGTGTAGACACCCCGATCTTTGGGCTCCTGGGAGGCCCCCAGCATCCCACGAGGAGAGGCATCATCGTAGGTCACCTCCCAGCCAAAGAACTGCACTGACATGGTGCTTCAATGAGGACAGTGTTCAAACCTGAGACACAGCAGCAACACAGGAATGTTGTTATATGACTGCATTTTGTGTTAAAAGTTAGCACAAGAAAAAGGGGATTTAAAACTTTTCTTCACTGAAGTCTAAAAACTTAAACGTCATATAAAACATATAAGACTGTTCGTGTTATAAAATACACTTGAGAAAATGGCATTGGTAAACTGAACTTCCTGAATTAATTTAGCCTTATGCTCAAAGTAAATGAACGACGAACTTTAAGATAAACTATCTCCTCACTTGCTGTGAGCGTCAAAGTCTTTTAACTCGGAGTGTTGTACCTACATATTTTATGTCCTTTAAGGTCTTTTATTATTTAAAATAAACGAACTTTAACTCACCGTTAGAAGTGAATCTGGGTTTGTTCTCCGTAAGAGTAATAGCTTTCACTTTCTATTAGAGCGTGGTGCCAACGCCATGTCATACTTCGATCCCCGTACGGGCCAATAGTTTTTTTCTTCATACCCCATATTTACATATATTGTTACATATATGTACATAAATTGTAAATATATATTTAACAAGAAGCGTATCATAATAACTGAACGTTATAGGCTCCTGGTCATTCAGCAAATTGTAGCTCTATATTTCAACCTTCTTACATAAACAGTTTAATCTTGTTGCGGAGAAGTTTATTCAGTGACCCACTCCTCACTGACTCAAACATCTCCAGATTTTGCGCAACATTTTGCTGTTTATATATATTACACACACACAGTATGTTAATTTAAACTACTTTAAATATTTAAATGCTTGAACCTGATTCGACTAAGACATAAGTCGTATAAAGATGAATAATCAAAAACGAAACTAAAACAAAGGTGACTGGACCTCTGTTCACAGTTCTGAAACAGCTGTAGCTGGTCCAGACACGAGTGGAAACACATCTTAGTGTGAACACAATAAATAAAGCTCAATACTTGTGATGGGATCTCTCAGAACGCATAATAATGCCAGACAGGGTTTGTGTTGCAGCTCCAATAAAACTTCTGATTCATACTTCCATCGTCTTTAGAAAATGTTGGTACTGTTGAAAGTGCTAAGTGAAATTACCCTGTCTTGTTAAAACACTGTTGTGTCACTACCGCACCAGCCTGCCAGGACCCTTAATTAGAGTGCTAGAGAACAATTGTGCCAATCTGGCTGAATTCCTTGAAAACCGCAGACGAAATTCTTCTCTGTTTCCCATTATCATAGACCATTTTCGTATCTGAGACAAGTTTTACTTTTTTCTTTTGGTGCAATACATCATTAAATAATGATGAAAAACAGGACAGCCATGGACACTGATAGGGTTCAAGCACAATGTAATTTCAGGTGTAACACTGGTACCAGATACTTGCATCTAGATGACAAAGCAGGTCAACAGGCATCCAATATTTTTTAAGAGCAATGTGTACAGTCATGTTATACCTATATGCCTGTGTTATTCTGCAGGGAAACCAGATGTTTGCTGGAGAAGACTTCCCAGTGACAGTGGTGCAGGTGGCCAGCTGGTACGACCAGGAACTCATGAATGTGAGCACACAGCTGCCTCGTAACTACACTGGCACAAAATTGGAACATTTTATGTGGTAATGTCCATTTGAATTGTCAGTTTCCAACTATAACTTCTGCGGAAACTGTGGTAGCATACAAAGAGTCAAACTGATCAGAGTTGTGCTCTTATTTCCCCATTGTTTATCTGACTCCACAGCTTTGATTGTAAACGCAGCTTCTCATATTTTTTGTCCAACGTGAATAAGGATCAAAGACTGCTCGAGTTTCATTCCCTGCTTGCATCTCCTTCATCATGAATTATCTAATGCGACTGAATTATGAAATCATGTAGCTTAGCAGGTTTATCAACGGCCCACCACTTCTTATGACTCAATATAAATTATCACCCTGGACATTAGGGGTCAGATATCACAGCTTTATTGGCTTCACGTGATTGTTTGGTTTTTACAATATTCAAAAAAACAGCAGCTTAAAGTCATAACAAATATCAAAATGTATTTTAACTCTTGATTGTAAATAAACTTAATGCATGATTATGTGGAAATATTACACAAATAGTATACATCATAAGATCCAGCAACAATTCATTAATCCACCATTTCATTTTTGTATTGTTTTGTTTGTTTTTTGAGGAGGAAAGAAGACAAAAGTTTTATTTTTGTAGCTACACTTAAGTTAACTTTTCCAACTACAACTACTTAAGCATCAACAGGACAGAAATGCTTGTTCATAATAGCACAGATGTTTTGCCCACAGCCCCAGCATTGTTGCTTGATGTGTGGAGAACCTTGGTTCTGATTTTGCTTGCACAGTGAACACACTTGCACAGCAGCACCACTGTATGAACCTGCTCCCCCGTCTCCTTGTCTGGCACTATTAGCCACCAGTTGTTGAAGCTCTGTCTGTATGGCAGCGTTTGGTGCACTTGCAATGCCCACAACCTTCACTCTTTTAGGGTCAAACACACAATCCTCTTCCCTGCCGCTTGGCACAGCTGTCAGGCCACACTTAGGGGGCACCCAGGCAGTGTCATAGCCCTGCGCGCTCCATGTTTTCTGCATAGGGTGGTTGTCAGTGTCAATGCGTTTGACGCGGCCAACGCGCACACGCAACTTTAGTACCACACGGTCTGACTGGTTACATTTCTTTGGATAGCACTGCGCCTTTCTCTTATCGCGACTGACGTATACGCCCTTTCCCAGCATGCCGCCTGATGACTGCTGAAAGCCATTGGCAATGATCCGACGTGCACTGGCAACGGTGGTTCCGTGGTACATGGTGTAGACACCACGATCTTTGGGCTCCTGGGAGTCCCCCAGCTTCCCACGGGTAGAGGCATCATCGTAGGTCACCTCCCAGCCAAAGAACTGCACTGACATGGTGCTTCAATGAGGACAGTGTTCAAACCTGAGACACAGCAGCAACACAGGAATGTTGTTATATGACTGCGTTTTGTGTCTCTGGTTAAAAGTTAGCACAAGCAAAAGGGGATTTAAAACATTTCTAGAATCTTAAACACTACATAAGATTTATAGGAAGAAGATGGAGGAGAACAGTATTTTGACTTCATTGATGTGTAGTGGATTGGGTCACAAATACGATAGCTCATCTGTCCTGTCAGTACGCCAGTAAGAAGCATAGATTTTCAGTCGAAGAAATTACTGCTATGTGAACCGTGACTTGATCTATAAAAGGACGTAATTAAAACGAGTTCGAGTTATAAAAACACTTTGAAATACACAGTTGAAATCATTTAGCCTTGAGCTCAAAGTCGACCACGATATCGACCGTATTCGATGATTGTTTAAAGACAAATCCACAGTTTAATTAGCAAAAAACAAAACAATAAAATATTGTTTTATTTATTTTGACGTCAATTTAATTTAACATCTCACCTACTGTGAGGGTCACTGTCTTTAATCCTAGAATGTAGTTACCTAGATACTTCATGTCCCTTAAGGTCTTTTATTATTTAATATTAACGAACTTTAACTTACCGTCTATGTTCGTCTGTATGTTCTCCGTAAGCCTAACAGGTTTCACTTTCCATTCAGTAAAAATGTCAAGTACGGCAATCACACAACTTTGTCTTTGCGCCTTTATGTTGACTTTTTTCAGTACGGGTGCTCGTGGCCGGTTAGCTCAGTTGGTTAGAGCGTGGTGCTAATAACGCCAAGGTCGCGGGTTCGATCCCCGTACGGGCCATTATCCTTTTCTTCATAATCACCCCAAATATTTTCTTATGAAGCGAGGCGCTTCTAACCATAATAGCCATCAACACGTTACAGACCGCAAGACCAGTAAATTGAAGCTCTTTATTTCAGCCTTCTTACATAAATAATTTAATCTTGCAAACTTCTCTTGTTAGTTTTTTCAGTAACCGAGTCCTCACAGACTCAAACGTCTCCAGATTTTGCTCAGCATTTTGCTGGTTATTAACACAGTATGTTCATTTAAACTACTTTAAATATTTAAATGTTTGAAACTGACTCGACTAAGACATAAGTTGTATGAAGATGAATGCCCAAAAACGAAAATTAAAACAAAGGCGACTGGACTGGGTTGGGTTTTCTTGAAGATGTTTCACTACATACAATGACGTCTTTGTTTCTAAATGACTGGGATTTTAGATCTAAAATAGAAACAGCTGGTGCACATTTGACATTCACATGCATCTTGCATCTGTAATATTCACCTGTAGTTAAAGGGTTTTAGTTTTTTGATCCTTAATTTCTAAAACACTTGAAAGGGTGGTCGCCGCACAACTACAGTCCCACCTTGACATAAACAATCTCCACGAACCCTTCCAATCCGGCTTCCGTCCAAAACATAGCACCGAAACAGCCCTAGTCAAAATCACCAACGACCTCCTCCGTGCAGCTGACTCCGGACTACTCACCATTCTCATTCTCCTTGATCTCAGCGCAGCATTCGACACCATCTCTCACCATCTGCTCCTGGACCGCCTGGCTGGCATTGGGATCACTGGTGCTGCACTGTCCTGGTTCACCTCCTACCTCACCGACCGTCAACAATTCGTCCAGCTAAGCAACCACAAGTCTGGGTGTTCGGGTGTTTCACTGGGTGTCCCCCAGGGGTCAGTCTTAGGTCCACTCCTGTTCACCATCTACCTCCTCCCCCTGGGCACACTCCTCCGTCACTATGGGGTCCATTTTCACTGTTACGCTGATGACACACAGGTCTACATCTCCTCCAAACCCACCGCTGCTATCCCTCCCACCTCCCTCATCACCTGCCTGGAAGACATCCGGAGCTGGATGAGCAGAAACTTTTTAAAACTTAACGGCGACAAGACCGAAGCCCTGCTCATCGGCTCCAAATCCACCCTAGCCAAATCACATCACACCCCAGCAACATCCATCATCATTGACGGATTCCCTGTACCCTTCTCCCCCCAAGTCAAGAGCCTCGGCGTCATACTGGACAACACCCTCTCATTTGCACCCCATATTCAAAACATCACCCGGACTGCATTCTTCCACCTCCGCAACATCTCCAGACTCCGCCCATCACTGACCCAATCCAGCACTGAAATCCTGGTCCACTCTTTTGTCACATCACGCATGGACTACTGCAACGGCCTTCTCACCGGACTCCCCAACAAACTCATCAACAGACTCCAGATCATACAAAACTCAGCTGCCCGGATCATCACCCGCACCAAATCATCCGACCACATCACCCCTGTTCTCATCCAACTTCACTGGCTCCCGGTTCAATACCGCATCGTCTACAAAAATCTTCACCTCACCTACAAAGCTCTCCACAATCAAGCCCCCACTTACCTCCGCGACCTTCTCCAGGAATACACCCCCTCCCGTTCCCTCCGTTCAACTTCTGCAGGACTGTTAGTCACCCCCACACCACGCCTCAGCACTATGGGTGCCCGAGCCTTCAGTTGCTCCGCACCCAAACTCTGGAACTCTCTCCCCCCACACATAAGACAATCTGACTCCATCACAACCTTCAAAACCCAACTTAAAACTCACCTGTTCAAACTGGCATACTCACTATAATCATACACCCTGTACCCGTTTCTATCGCTTTTATCTTGATGTTTTGTTTGTTGTGTGCTTTTACCTTATTAATGATCTTTTATGCCCTTTTTTGTAAGGTGACCTTGGGTGTCCTGAAAGGCGCCTCTAAATAAAATGTATTATTATTATTATTATTATTATCCTGTTTCTCTGTAAAAGAATTGTACAACACATACATTAATGTCCATAAACTCGACTCAATTGCGTCTTATCTCAGAGAATGAATGGGGGAGAAACTCAGCTCCAAACCTACCTTAACCTCTAAGAGTAATGTAGAATTGAAGTGAATAAGTGATAATACTTGAAAAAAGGGGGAAATGTGATACATTTAAGATTTTTAAATGAGAGTTTTTGTTGCACCTCAAACAGCTGTAGCTGGTCCAGACACAAGTGGAGACACATCTTGAACACAAATAAAGCTCAATACTTGTGATAGGATCTCTCATTATTCATAATAACACCAGACAGGATTTGTGTTGCACTACACAACTTAGTGTAATTTGATGAGAAGGAAGGTATTGATTGTTTACAGGCAGATGTTAGAAAGCGGTTGGCAGCGTTAAGAAGGGCGGAGAACATTAGGAAAAATAGGAAAAAGAAAGAGCGGGCTAAATTAGCATTTTATAAGGACCCATTTAGGTTTGTGAAGTCACTATTTAGTAAGGAAAAGAATGGTAGCCTTACGGTAGTGTGGAAGAAACAAGTTATTCCCAAGGCATGGCGCAGGGCAGGGGGGATTTTTATTCCCAAAGAGAGGGACTCGTTGGAAATAAGCCAGTTTAGACCAATAAGTCTGCTGAATGTTGAGGGGAAGATCTTCTTCAGTGTTGTGGCACAGAGGTTGTCCAGTTACTTAATGAAAAACGGGCTAGTTGATATGTCGGTGCAAAAGGCTGGGATCCCCAACTTCTCTGGGTGCTTAGAGCACACCAGCATGATTTGGCACCAAATTCAGTCAGCAAAGCAAGAGAAGAGAGACCTGCATGTTGTATTCTTAGACCTGGCTAATGCTTTCAGGTCGGTGCCACATAGTTTGTTATGGGAAGCATTTGATTTCTTTAGAGTTCCAGGTAGTATAAAAAACTTAGTCAAAGCATACTTCTTAGACATTCAGCTCTGCTTTACCACAGCAGAGTACACTACAGCATGGCAGCAGCTGGAGGTAGGCATCATGGCAGGGTGTACAATCTCTCCGCTAGCCTTTACAATGGCAATGGAGGTCATTATTAGGGCTTCCAAATGTGTGGTAGGTGGAGAAAGGCTGCAGGGAGGGCTTCGCCTCCCCCCAATTAGGGCCTACATGGACGACATGACGACAACAACGTCAACCGTTCCTTGTACTAGAAGATTGCTGGATAAGTTAAATATCTGCAGTGGGCTAGGATGAAAGTGAAGCCTACTAAATCTAGGAGTATTTCCATTGTTAAAGGAAAAGTGGTAGATAAGAAGTTTTTTATAAATGATGAGGTAATTCCCACAGTGCTGGAGAAGCCAGTGAAGAGTTTGGGAAGAAGGTACGATGCAAGCCTTAGTGATAAGGCGCAGTTTGAAGGGTTGAGGCAGGAAATGATGCAAGGCATTTCAAGCATAGACCGGTCAGGGCTACCAGGCAAGTTAATATTGTGGTGTTGGCAGTTTGGTTTACTGCCCTGGTTAATGTGGCCGCTGACAGTGGAAGAGGTACAGAGGCAGGAGGAAACGGTTAGATGCTCAAAGGCAGTGTCGCAGGCTAAGCAGGGTCAATGGGTGAACTGGGAGAGTGTGGAGAAAAGGAAGGTGAAGTGGAGAGAGCTTTGGAGCATGGAGGCTAGCAGGATTAGATTTATGTTAGGGGCAACTTATGATTTGCTGCCAACTCCCCAGAACCTGAACCAGTGGGTAGGTGAGGATGCTGCCTGTCCATTGTGCACTTGTTTTCTGCACGCCTAGTCATATTCTGACAGGTTGTAAGGTTAGTCTCTCCCAAGGACATTATACCTGGCGTCACAATCAGGTATTGAAATGTTTAGCAGCTGCAAAAGAGGAAAAATGGGTGAATGTAAATTCTGTGGCCGTTAACAGAAAGAATAGATGTATAAAGTTTGTACGGGAGGGAGAAAAGGCTAGAGTAGCAGGCTGCAGGCATAACACGGGACAGCTAAGGGTAGGAGGAGCCTGGGAGATGAGGGCGGACTTAAATAGCCAACTGGTTGTCCCAGGTGAGATAGCTAGCACTCGACTACGGCCAGATCTGCTGTTGTGGTCTGAGCCAGAGAAAGTAGTCTATTTCATAGGGCTGACTGTCCCGTGGGAAGATAGAGTTGAGGAGTATGTAGGCCGCATGTAGGCCGCATGTAGGCCGCATGTAGGCCGCATGTAGGCCGCATGTAGGCCGCATGTAGGCCGCATGTAGGCCGCATGTAGGCCGCATGTAGGCCGCATGTAGGCCGCATGTAGGCCACAGTTGATTTGTTTGTTGCTTCAGCTTGCATCAACGGAGCGAAGCATGGTAGATTTGTTTGCTTGTTACAGATTTGTTTGTTTGTTACGTGCTTCAGCTTGCATCAACGGAGCGGAGCATGGTAGAGTTGTTTGTTTGGCTTGTGGTTATTAGTTTCCATACTAGTTGTTGATAGACATCGAATGGTGAGGAAGAGAGGGTTGTGTAGTGGCGGTGTGGAGGGGGGCGATTCCAGGACGCTGGAAATCACTGTTAAGCCATCTTGAGGTGTCGTGGGCCTAACTTAACGAAACATCGGTGAAGGGAGGTGCCCATTTGAAAACCCCAATGATATGCTGCATACTGCTGTTGTTCAGATCATGTTCTCATGTTACTTGGTAGCCATGGTTTGCTGCTGAGCGGGCCATACAAGCCAGCAGCGCTTAGTTAGATATGTTTCACAATGTCTGAAGTATCCTCTGCTGCTCAATGGGCTTACAAGCCAGCAGCTTCTAGTTAGCCTAGGTAGAATTTAGGTTATTGGTCATATTACATGACTGTAGGCTTGGTAGGGCCTCTTAGTCGAACAGGGCCTCTAAACATGTTTTGCCTGGGATTTCAGCACAAGGGATTGTAACATCTTGTCCTGTGTATTACTAAAAAAATACGTCATTATTGTTATGATTAACAGTATTGCTGACACACTGAAGCTAAATATGAAGGTAACTATTAATTCTTAACAAGCAGGAGACTACAGCTTTGCTAATATAAATGTGACGTTTATTGGATTTAGTGCCATTGCATGATTTTATGTTTAGTAAACATAAATCACATAATTGTTTTCTACAGAACTCATTTGCCTTTCTGTTTTGACATGATGATATTATGAATATCAAGTACAGAACATATCTGAAAACAATGCAAAAAAACAACAACAAAGAAATAAACAACAACAAAATTATTCCAGGACAGTCAGCCACGACAGAAATGCTTTGACATGAGAATACAGATGTTTTCTCCACATTTCCAACACTTTTGCTTGATGTGCTCAGAGCCCTGCTGGGTCTTCCTCTTACACAGGGAACACACGGCTGCTGCTGCACCACCTTTTTGCACCTCATCTTTTTGAGAATGTTTAGCAATAAGCTGCAGAAGTTCTGTCTGTATGGCGGTGTTTGCTGCTTTTGAAATGCCGACCACCTTCACTCTTTTGGGATCAAACACACAGTCTTCCTGTAGACCACTGTGCCACTGGGGACTGCCAGCAGGCACCCAGGCTGTGTCATAACCATTTTCGTGCCAGGTGAGTTTCATAGGATGGTTGGCCGAATCAATACGTTTGACACGACCAACGCGCACACGTACCTCAAGAACCACACGGTCTGAGGGGCTACAGAAATATGGATAACTAGATGCCTTATTCGTATCTCGACTAACATATACACCCTTTCCCAGCAGGCCACCAGATGACTGTTTAAAACCATTAGCAATGATGAGCCGTGCACTGGTAATGCTGGTCCCGTGGTACATGGTGTAGACGCCCCGGTTTTGGGGTTTCTGTGACGGGCCTAGCACCACACCAGGAAAAGAGGCGCCATCGTCGACCACCTCCCAGCCAGAGAACTGCACTGACATCCTGTTTTAATACATACAGCTGACAGAGAATGTTGTAAAGGTGAGTACCTCTGTGGAAAAAGGGAATACAACATTGGATTATAGCAGATTTAAATGCAATTGTTGTATAACTTTTGCATAACAAAGTAAGATATGTTGTGATTATTACTGAGTTCAGTGTATATCATAATAAGTGTATCACTCTGAATTCAGTTTATACCTTGCCTCAATGGTTCTTATTTAAATCACACTGAATTTCCTTGTTGAGTGGTACTACTAAGCTTGCCCTGCCTGTTTATTTAATTGCTTCCTCATTTGTCCATTTTGCACAAGCTGCTTTGCTGTCTCAACAGGGTTTTGCTGACACTAATCATGACAACAGCTGCTCCCAGGGCTCTATTATTATACAAGTTTGTTTTCAAGTTGTTCATTTGAATGCTACACATTTTTTTCATGCTGTCTCAAGCCCAATTTGTGAATCACTGGCCTGGATGAGAACTCTAACCAAATGTAAGTGAAGAAGTCAAGTATTTTTTTTAAAATAACACAATATATACAGCCTTTGTATCCTTATATACCTCTATACTATACCCATGTATTATCATAATATATGGCTTTATAACTAAACGGTCTTTAAAATCAACCTTACCGTGAGTGAAGTTTTGTTTCGTCTCGCTGAACTTTCGTTTTACTGAGTTTATTACAGTCGCGTTGACGTCACTGGAACGTCGCTTGCGTGGCCGGTTAGCTCAGTTGGTTAGAGCGTGGTGCTAATAACGCCAAGGTCGCGGGTTCGATCCCCGTACGGGCCATCCTTTTTAAAAGGCGATATAGCGTAGTAGACTGTTTACATGAGCATTCACGACGTTAGATCACAATTCTTTTGGACTGTCTATTTCTGAAAACATGTGAGAATCTCAAGCTGCGTTTAGGAATGAAACGCACAGTCACAAGTACCCTCCTATACTAGCCTAGGGCCAACCACTGCAGTCACGTTCCTGTCATTGACTGTATGGTTCCTGTACAGACTGGCGACATTTCAGCAAGTGGATATCAACTTAGATCAGACATAAATGTTGCAATTATCCATTTGAATTAAACCGCTTGGCCAGATGGTGGCGCTATTAGATTATTAGCCAAAGACTGATGGCTCACTAACTACACTGAAGGCTCAGTTCAAGTTTCTTCAAATATCCGAAAGTTTGTTCAGTGAATACAAAAATCTGCCTTTTCATCTGTTATGCCTGTGGAGGTTCTCAATCATGAATCCAGGTCATGATATATCCAAAAAACGTTAAAGAAAGGCAGCTGGACATGTCTAAAAAAAAGCCGAACCATTAAATCTAGTATATAGTATCTATCTAAATATCCGTATGTTTTACAATATATGAATTATGTATATAATTTTTACGCCAATTTCACTGACACGACAAGACTGTGACGTAACGCCGAAATAGCTCAGTTGGGAGAGCGTTAGACTGAAGATCTAAAGGTCCCTGGTTCGATCCCGGGTTTCGGCAGTGGGTGATTTATTATTGTTATTATATATAAATAAAAAAAAAGGTTTAAAGAATCCAGCTTTACGTAAGTTTTTGTTTGTTTGTTTGTGTCTTCCCACCAGTCCCACTACAATTGTAGAAACTAGTGTGTAGAATGGTGAAGCGCCCAGTTGCAACCTTCCACTACTCACAAGGGTAATAAAAAGAAAGGTATGATGTAAGGTTATCTTCATATCACCTTAATACAGTCTTCCACGAAGTAAGCCGTTCTGGAGATATATATTGATGAATAGGAAATGCACTCAGACAACAAAATTGATTTGGTTAGTTCCGTGTAGTCTCTGACACATACGGGGTTTTATGAAGGAAGCCGAAATCGCGGAGTTGGGAGAGCGTTAGCCTGAAGCTTTAAAGGTCCCTGGTTCGATCCCGGGTTTCGGCAGAGTGTAATTATGCTGAATGTAGCAGACAAATACAAGTGAAAATAACTGTTTAATGAAATTTCTCACGAAGCTAAAAAATAATCAGGTAGAAGATGATGACATATTATGATTATATCTTGCAAAATTACTTTTCTGTATTTACTTTGCAGTAAATACAGCTGTAGTCACAGAATGAGGAATAAAGGTAATTCCCCCTCCTCTCTCCACCAACAGACCACATTCAGCAGACAATTAAGTGCAGCAGGACAACGCCTCCCACACTGAGGAGGACCACATCACCACCACAAAGCTCCCCATCAATCTCTTGCTAAATACCACATCTTAAGCGGTTGTGTGGCATCCATGACTTGAGGTGTCAGAACTGTTTTGGGGGCAAAATGGAGGACAGTGTTGTATTGCTTTTTTAACTGCTTAAAATTAACTATCTATACATTATATATTATTAAAAACAGTGATTGTGAGTTAGGTTTCTAAATACTTTGCTATAAAGTTGTCTACTTCATCTTATAAGGCTCAGATGATCAAGGAGGGGTTAAACAGAGCTATAGATGAGAATAAAGGTAGCAGCGAGACAGTCCACACTGTCACCCGCAGGACTCCAAACTGCTTGTTTCAAGGTATTCCTTCAGGATAGGCAATATGACAATATAAAGGAGCTCCTCTTCAGCTGGTGTCCCTAGTCAGTGAGCTCTGTCACCTTGCTGCAGATGTGCCTGATGTCCTTCTCAAGCTTCTCCTTGTCAAGGCGGGATTTGATGTCACATATCTGCCTCAGGGACTCAATTGCATCATGCACAGACAGGAACCCTGTCCGAAGGAAAGTCAAGGAGTACAGGTGATTACCACACATAATGTATTTGAGGTGAAAATTATTCTGGTGAATTGCTGCTGTGGACTGAAGGGCTATATTGATACCAAGAAGGATCTTGCCCTGCTTGGTCAGTGCTCAAAATCAGGTCAGTTTGCTCTGACTTTGCAAAGATGCTGACGTTACATTTGACGTTGCATTTCTCTTCATTCTGAAGTAATGACGCCCTATTTTGCTCTCTCTCTCATAAACCTATGGTTGAGGCTCGCTGTGATTCTAGTCATACATTATGATTTCTCTGGGGAGTTAACAACATACTGCCTAAACATGATATATATTTTTTAATACTGCACAAACTCAGTTAGCTCTGTGTGGAAGGTCAGAGTTTCCTTGGGATTTAAAAAAAATGTATCCTTCTCTTTCTGACTCCATGCCCGTCTTACCGCGAATATTTACAACACTTATCAGTTATGCATTGATTTTCTCCCCTCTCATACGAGCTGCTTCCATCTTTTCATTCCACATTTAAAATAAAGTGATGGATGAACAGCTCTCTAGCACTGAGATTGGTGGCTTCATAGATCGGCTGATTCATAGATCAGTTTACCCTTGGTCTTATTTACAGAGGATGGTTTTATTCTACACAGCTTGACTACACTGTAATAAGAGCCGGAGACTCAGAGAGACCAAAAGAAAGTGGGGTGGGTCTGAGATCTAGTGCCAGGGCTCTTGGGGAAAATGATGGAGATGAATGTCGAGCTGCTGTACTGGACTGGACTAACTGCCTCTGTCTCCCTCTGGCTTGTCTTGTGACTATCCTGGCAGTAGGTACCAAACCCACTTCACTCTATAATAGTTAACACTTATTTTTAAGAATAAAATATGCACTAATGTAACCATTTAAAAAAACACACGTGGCTTGTGAGTTGGAAAGATTCTGAATCAGTCAAGCTCTGCTGCTCTTTGCCATCAGCATAATTCAAATATAGCTCAGTTCTCATGCTTAATTTAAGACGTCATCACCAAGTCATTGACCACTGTCGCTAACTGAGATGTTAAAAATTTGTGGGCAAGTCATGAGTGAGGTCACCCGATATTTCTACTTCTCAACTCATTATGATCCTAAATCTGGAGAAGCAATCTTCCATGTTCAGTTTTTCCTTGACGTATATAGTAAAGTACATGTATTACATGTATGTTTGCTCCCCGGTGACAGGGAGTTACTAACAGCTATCACCTTTGTGGCATTCCTGTTTGAGCAGCTGCAGCTCGTGATGAAAGCTGCTCTGCGCTGAGGTCACTTGTCTACTGAGTCTGGCTTCGTAGCGTTTCAGCTGAACAGACTGACTGCTGTCGGCCTGGTTCCGCTGCGTCTCAATCTGCTCCACACGCGCCTCCAGAGAAAGCAGACGGTCAGCTAACGTAGCCTCTGCATGTGACTGAACACAATGCACACACATGAAGATACAAATTTCAGTTTTTTAATTGTGGTTGGTTGTATTATCTGGGAAAAAAGGACAATATTACTGTTTTCCTGAATTAAGGAAATCGCAGGAAGCATTAGCCTTACTAATTTATCTATAACTGTATCACAGCTCTCATAGTTAAACTGATAATGATGTACAAGTGCCTAAAATGCATTTTGCCATTGTTGACATGATTGCATAAACTGTGAGTCAGCCTGAAATTAGATGCACCATGTTGTCCTGCAATAGCGAGCGAAGCTGCTGGCTGCTCTGTGCATGTGTCTGGACGGCGCTGTCGAACTGCTGTTCTATCCATTTCCTCAGCGTGTCTGCTCGCTCCTTGGCTTCCTTCAGCTCGCTGGACAACCTGCAAAGACCCCAGGAAAAGGAAGAAAAGTGTTAACTAAACTAAACACCAAAAGCACATTTAGTAGATTAGATTGTAAATATCTGAAGATGTGGGAGTTTGCTGTGCTTGCTGTAAATTAGGGCCCCCTTTTAAAGAGCCTCTACTTGGCTTCACTTGGTTGCTGGCATCAGAAAAGACGTTTGATTTTATTTCCATAACGATAATTTATTTATTGGCAAAATGTGCACATAGTACAATCTGTGTATTTTCAAAGAAACATTCTTTAAATTCAGCTGCTTTAAGCTGCTTAAATGTCACTTTCAGCGCCATCTGGTCACTCGAGGTGAGACTTCCTCAGCAATATTGCCACTTTTGTCGTTTGACCCGATGCCAGCCTCAGCATTGGCGGGGAAAAAAAGAAAAAGAATGTGGTAGAATGGTCCTGCATGATTCTGCATGAACTGTTGAAAAACGCTCGATGTTCATTGTGAGGCGTTTTTGCAGCTCTGAACGCTGCGTGTTTGCTTGGCAGAGCAGAACAAACCTCTCTCTCTCTCTCTCTCGCTCTGTGATATTGGATCATGACGCCATTTATATCGCTGTGTGTGGACGACATTAATCATGCAATCTGCAGGGTAAACAATGTTAAAACCATCAGATGGAGGCAGCGTGTTAGTGAGTGAAATATTGTGTGGGTTGTATTATACTATAGGACACACTAGGACGCACTTATGTAAATTGTTCTTGAGACAATCAATAAAGCTGTTGCTTCGTCTGGGTGTCTATATTTGACCCCTGCTGCAAATGTGTTAATCTGTTGATCCGATGATCTGTGGGTCGTGTGTACACTAAACAGCAGCTGATCTGGCTGTGTTTTGGGGATGATTAGCTAACCTTTCTGCTCTGCAGCTGTGTTGTGTTTGTAATGCCAAACTGTCAATGACTTGGCACCAACTTAAAAAGACAAGAAAGACACTCATAAATGCACACAGGATTACAGTAATAGGGGGTAGATATGGCTCAGTGCATCTTAGCCATGAATGAAACGCTCAAAACTGAAAGTGAGTTTAAATATTTAGCCACTGATAATGGTCCCTCCTCAGACCGAACATCTATGAGATGCTTTCTGAAATCAGCTGACTGGGTCACATCGAAGAGACAACACAGATTAGTGTGAGAAAGTGGAACAAGCTGTGACATACACAGATCAGGCAAAACAGTATAACCTAATATTGTGTCTCCCTTGTGCCTCCCAAACATTTGGGACTCATTGGAGAATGGACATGGGCCTTCTGGGCGTGTCCTGTGGTGTCTGGCAACAACATGCTGCTGGGTTGAGGGGAGGGGCCTCTATGGACCAGGCTTGTTCCAGTGCATCCCGCAGATATTTGATTTGGGATGTAGTGGATTTGGAGAAAGAAGCCAAAAGAAGGCTCTGCTGCGTTTTCGTGTGTGTGCCTGTGTAAGGCTACATCCTGCTGGGGATGGCTGCTGCTATCATTGTTATGGGGTGAGGGTGGCTGGTCTGGTCTAGGTGAGTGGTACACGTCTAGGTAACATCCACAGGAATGCCAGGTCCAGAGGTTTCCCAGCAGAACACTGCATTGTCACAAGATGGTCAATGTTATTCACTTCTCCTGTCAGTGGTTTTAATGTTGTGGCTGATAGGGGGGCAACGTCAGTGACAATGGTTTGAGCCATTTCAGTATGGCACACTGATGGTCATACCATACATGGCTGTATGTCAGACATACAAATCTAAAAGAGGTACAAATGGAGGTTTATTTATTTTGTGTTGTCACTTACTTTACCCGTTTGAAAAACTCAGAGAGAGTTGCTGTTTCATCTATTTTTATCTATTGTTCTTTTGTTTCTAACATGATCGGTGACCTCATTTCCAGTAGAGAGTGCCAACATCATTAAATAGAGCATATTCATCATTCATGTCTCTCTCTTTCTGCCTCCCTGTACAATTCATTCTGCTTATTGCTGCCAATTGGGATTATTGGTCAGCTCGGTTACTAAATCAACTAAACCAACAGAGTGCCTGTGTTAATGTTTTGAGATGGTAATGACTCTGAAGTGGCCAGCATGGAGCAGCTGTAAAAAGAGTCGGGACTGACTGGGGATAATATCTGATAAGCAAATTAGTAACTTTATTATGTGCATCTGGACAGAATGAATAATGGAAGCACTTAGCTGAAACTGAAAAGCCATGTTAACAGTCTGACCAGCAAAACAATAGCCGTGACTCGCATGCAGTGGACTGAATGCAGAGTTAGGGGAAAAACAGCACCTGCTTCATATTACGTGATCCAGGTTTGTTTGGCTTGCGCTTACTCTTTAATTAACGGCCTTACCTGTCCTCTAGCAGTTTAACTTGTCCGTACAGATCAGACAATGCGCTCCTTTGGCCTTGGGAATGCTTTGTCAATGACGCCTCCAGTCTCTCAAGATCACGATGCAGCTGTTGATTGGAGAGCACACAAACGCACGCTGTTACATCACCTGCTTCATTTCTGATCTTGGCAGTTTCTGCTGAGGCCGGGCCGATTGCGCCACTGCACCAGTCCCGTGGCCTGTCATGACTTGGGGAAACAGTGGTAACCCACTTTCTCTGCATTTTCAATTATTTTTATGGCGCATGCTTGACCACTGGTCCACAGCTAATGTGCTGCCATCACAGTGATTTACCACCCTGTGTCGCCAACAGGGCGGAGTGCAGGCTGAATCAGTGTGAGTGCGTTGAGGGCAGCTGTGGTTGGCTTTAGATTTAGTTAAGAGATGCAGGGCTTTATAACATGTGACATGCAAGTCTTAATCCAGCGTTTTATATTTTCGGTTTAAATAAAACTGATCTTTTAAAAAAGCTGGGCACACAGGGCAGCAAAAGCTGTTTACAAAGACCTCGCCATTAAAATTTGAATGAATTTCACATCTCATTTCTTTATGTCTGTGGGCTGTGGTTATGGCTGAACCTCTGTGTTTGCTTGATAAGGCCACTCTCACTCGGCAGCAGTACACTACAAATCACCTGCCAAACATTCGCCCAGCCCCTCTGGGGAAAGTGCACAACACAGACCCTGTACAGTGTATTGTCCAATATCTTTCATGCATTGGCCACTTACATGCAGCCTTTGAATCCTATTTAATATCTAGTCCATCAGCCAAACAAAACATTCCATAAATTGACGCAGCAATATTTCATTCAATCACCTGCTCATGAATGTACGTGTCTAGGGTATTAGGAAAAATGAAGGCAATAGGTTTGGGTTTCAAAATCTAGAACCAAGGTTAATACACTATAACCTTGACAGGGCACTTTTGGTTTGTGCTAGCTTGCAGTGAGCTAAACATTAATGCTAGCATGTTAAAAAGTCATTATGATAATGCAAACATGCAGACAAATGCTTGGGCCAACACATCTTGTAGACGTTCATATATTTTACAAGATATCTAGAAATTGTGACCGGATATTGGATGAAAGGAGAATCGAGTATGACGTGTTCCTCGTCTGCATATAATAGACATGCAGGGCAATTCATTGAATAATTGTGAAGACAGGCCACTAATATAAACATTGTGACTTGACTGATGGAACTAGAGGTTACGAGGTTCATCTTCTGAGGCCCCAGAACAATGTTTCATACCAATCTTATTATTCTAAAAGTTATTAAGATGCTCTACATCTGGGCCAAAGTGAGGGACTGACTGACACACAGTGCGCTGCCATCTAAAGATGAGTCTAAAAATATGCACCATTAACTTTTGAGGACTGGATTTTCTCCCACCTTGCCTTCCAGCTCTTTGAGTCGCACATCCATGGCTGTCCTGAGCCCTGCTACCTCCTGCTGCAGTCTAATCACCTGCTGCTCCCCAGAGCTCACATGAGCGCTCAGCTTGGCAATGCTGGCATCGCACCTGCAGATAATAGATGGGGAAGCACTGAGTGCTGGTGAGAGACCACGGAATGAGAATAGTGGGAGTTGAGGAAAGGTGTGACGACGGGGGATATCAGCAAAAAACGTGAGAAAACAGGGATGACGCTCGATACAAAAGCACACATGACTAAGATAGTACACAAACAGGCAGCAAGACGGAAAAGAGTCTGACAGCTGCCATGCCAAATAAAAGAAGCCAAAAGAAGGCTCTGCTGAATCCTGAGCAGTGAGAAGTTTTATTCTGAGTACTCAGTGCTTACGTGTCGGCATCTGTTGATGAATTGCTGATGAGGGTACATGCAAAACATGGCAAGCATTCAAATAAGAGGCTCTGTTTAATAGATTTATCACTAAATACAACAGTGGAAAACACAGTCAAAGCTTCTCACTGGTTTCTTCTGCCATATCCTCTGTTCAGTTCGTTTGACAAACATTAACCACACTGACACTTATCAGTACTGCATTTCCTTCCTCTGACGGGTTTGAGAAGCCTTAACTCAACCTCCAAAGACTCTTGACTCCCTGTCTTTATCTGGTTTATCTTTGTGTGTGTATGTGTGTCAATAAAATATTTGTGATCGAATATAATCCAGCAGCTTTAATCTTGAATTTTCTTTGTAGATCACTGCATCCATATGCACCCCGATGCATCCATAAGTGGCTGCACTGGCGAGTTTATCAAAAACCACTGGCCATTAGCTTACTTGATTATTTCTGATTAAAATGCAAGCGGTAATTAAACTGAGCAGCTGAGCTTTTTCTAACAGCTTTTATTGAACCACCAATCAGTGGTTTTGATATGCACCCTCTCATAACACTCTGATGACAGATATTGCATCAAAATGTATTGACAAGTGGCTGCCACTGACGTTCAAAGTAACTCAGCACACTCGGCTACGCAGCAAAACACCAATCCCCATGTGTGTGAGACGACAGACACTTACACATCAGACCTAATAAGTGTGATCTGCACAGACACAGAATAATCAGCAAGTGCCAATCAGCATGTAACGTGTGCTCAAACCAAGAAACTAGACAGGACGCAAGCTATACAATTTCACTTCATTAGGGGGAGATGAAAACAAGCAGGGACATCAGGAGGTAAGTCTGATCCCTGTCACGTGACTTTAATTACAGTGAATCTGATTAATATTTAAATGACACTCTGTATTTTAAGACTTTAGGTGTCTGACCCACAGTCCTGCGCGTACCTGGTTACTCTTCCTCGCAAGTCTCCGGTGCTTGCCATGTTTTTCTGGTCCAGGTTTTGAAGGGCTAGCGTGGTTCCTGTGGTAACAGAGTCCCGCAGTGCAATTTCTTTCTCCAGTGCCTATTTAGAAAAAAACAACAAACAACAAATGTTCATTTTTAAAGAGTATATTTGATGAGCAAATAAATGTGTGACTTATTAGATTTTATTCATAACTGAAAGTGCAATTGCTTTGTGTTCCCCATTTTGCACCAAGATAAACATTAAGACTAAACAGCTTTATGACCACGGTTCTGTTAATGATGACCACGCAATCTTGAGGGCAAACTGTGACTGTGTGATGTGGCTTTCATTGGATTCAAAACAGTAATTGCTTAACGATTCTGAAAGTGCATGATTAATTAGCTTGCAGGCCTTCATGCAATGCTTCAGATAATGATAGCCTCTAATCATGTTAACGGGCCATTTGGTATTCACTAATGAAGCCGCGTGTTTCATTTTGGTGCCCTGTTTCTGCAAGTCACTTATCAGAGAGTGGATTGATGATCTGTTCAAGATGTTTCCAAACACCCTCACACTTTTTTTCATCTCATTTTCGTATAATTTGCCGTTTGCTTATAGAGGCAAAATATGCATGAGCCGATGAAGACGAGGACTCGAGCAGCCTGCACCATTCTATCAGGTGTAATCAAATCATCTGGGAGTTTGTGGGCAGGAGCCGGTGTTGGTGTGGGAGTGCTGCACATCAAACGAGATGAGGAGCAGAGAGCAGAGAAAGAGTTCACATGAAAAAGGAGACAATTAACTCAGATAGAAGACTTCACATTTTCAGCAGAAACAAACACAGAGGTCGCAGGATTTCACTGTGCATGAGTAAATCTGAACCTGACAACAACTGTTCCACCGTCTTCCCGCTGGTTTACCTGTACGTCCACGCTGAGCCGTTTGACAATGCGTGTGATGGTGAGTATGTGATTCTCCAGCAGCTTGCGGGACAGCGTCTCGACTTGGACAGAGCCATGTTTGGCCTGGAGACCTGCTGCCACCTCCTCTTTGATCCTGAAGGCCTGCTCCAGCAGCACAGCCAGTGTCCTATCCTGACTGCTCAGACGACCTTCCAGGACGTCGGGCCTTAATCAGGGAGCAAACAAACGGCCGAGCTTTGAGTCAGAACGTTTAAAAGCTCTTTATTAGCGACAAAGTGAGGGATGCAAAACCACATGTTGCAAAATCATGCAAAGTCATGCTGACATTTTCGAGCACTGGAGGCACACATTCAAGATGAATATAAAATCCTTTTACACTGTAATTCAACTAAGTGGACATCTGGTCAGAAGAATAATAAGCACGGAATGAGAATATGTGCGTTGGTTTCCGTGCCCCCGGGTCATGTCTTCATGTCCCCGTGCGTGCCGTGTCACCCTGCCTGATGATGCTGAGGATTAAGGATTAATTTTATCAATGTGATTCACAGCAGTGTTAGAAAGGTTCCCAACCTCATTTCTATCCCATCAGGGCAGGAAATAGAATTTTTCTACTTCTCAAAGTCACCCATGGGCATAGGTGAAAGAGGGCAAAAGATTATTACTAATGGGGTATATACACTGTCATAAGTTTGAATAAATAAAATACAGTAAATACGAAAAGTTACCTGGTCTGCAACTTTGAGTCATGTGACATGTTACTTATCTACAAAGAAACACATACAGCATATTAGTGGGTTTTCACTCAAATGTAAGGTAAGCCGTACTCTGCTAAATCAATGCTATTTTTTCATTGTTGTAACTAATCAAATGAACATTTAAGATTTAACATTCCTCTGTTTAAACAATACTCATACTTTGCAATATTCCCCTTTTTACTCAACAACAGACTATAAAGCTGTGATTTTAATTTTTCAAATTTCAAAAGAGTACTCACAGGCCTGTGCTTTTTCTTCAGCCAGCTCATGGGTTCATGTGTTTGTGTTGTCACTTGGTAACTGTGGTCTCGTTGAGTGGGGTGTGACTGCTGCCTGCCAGCGTGAACAGCAATGTGACAATGATGCATTGTCTGTGCGGTGAGGCGGCCTAACTCAGTAGAATATCTGCTGACCTGAGAGTGTGAATTTGGTAGCAAGTCTAGAAACCTTGTAGCTGAGGAACTGGTCGGTCCACTTCAAGAATCGAGAATCTAGAATCAAGGGGGGAGGGTTGAGTGTGCATGTGTGCAGGATGGTGGTGGGGGTGGGTGGGGGGTAACTGACTTCACAGTTCTGGGGAAGAAGCTGTCTCTCAGTCTGTTGGTTGTGGTTTTGATATTTCTGCACCTTTTCCGTGACGGAAGAGGTACAAACCGTCCACTTAGCACACGTTTCAACAGATCTCAGAAGCTTTTGTTAAATCACCAGTTGTCTTTAATTCAACTCTTCTAGGAATAATAATGTTAAATGTTCTTCACAAGTATGATTATGTTAATCTTTTTCCTATCCACTTGGATTTCATTAGATTTCATGAAATATTCTGTCCGATAATCTTTCCCCATGGAGATAGCCAGCCTGATCTAGTTATAAAGTGGATTAGTCCCTTGATATTAGCAAGCATACATGCATGTACAGAAAATATTTGAGTAAAAGCTTTAAATGCAGCTGAATGTGCCCAGTGAATGTACAGATAATGAATGCCCACATTTAGTGAGCGAATGCGAAAGCAAAATAGTTCTGTTAAATCTGCTCTTTGCTGTCGCACAAGAATGAAAGAAGCCATACTTTTGTGTAAGGCCAAGGTATAGGCCGCTGGTTTAAGTCTGTCAGTCACTGGAGATAGTACAAAGAAAAAATCAAGGTTTTTCTGTATTCTGTGAGTGAAACATTAACACTTCTCATTTTTGTGGCTGAATTAGACTAAGACTGTAACAAGTGATTATTTTAGCTAGGCACTGAGAAGTATTGGCCAAATAATTAAAGGCAACAGCTTGGTATACCACCCACCATATTTTTATAATGTGTCACATTAGCATCAAATGAACAGTCGCCTTTTGTCGTGTTTAACCAACCAGCAAACTACATACTACACAAGTGAAGTCTAGTATGCGGTACTAAGTTACACACACTGGTGCATTCAGTGAAACAACACGTCTGTGACTCTGTTGTGTGTCTTCAAATATTGGCATCCACAGCCACATAGACACTGTGGATTAGCCTCGTATCAACAGGACCAGGATCATTAAGAGAAAAGGCCTGCTCGGTGCACTGCAGACTCATCAGTTTCCCCCACTAGTCGGATAGAACAGCAACTGAAAGGAATTGTTTGGCTCCCATGCTCAAATCTCCATCCACTTAAACTGAAAGAGGAGTTCAGTGCACTCCTCCGTCCTTTCAGATCTGATGAAAGCATTTTAGCATGTAGGATGGATAAGCTATCAAGCAAAGAGATCAGAAGCTGCAAATAAAGTCGTCATTGGCTGCTCATCCCGTGTTTGTCGCGCATCCAGATTGCTCATGAAAAAAATAGAAGTTTTATGGCGTCTCGTTCAGAAGTCAGTGCTGCTTTAAATCTTTGCACATCACTGAAGGCTGATTATCTCATTATTAGGTCAAGGCAAAGACCCCCAACGGACGGCCTCATCACTACCACTCACACCTTTGTTGTCACTCACACAAGTAAAGGTCGTATCGCGCTGACAAATGCCCAACCGTGAAGCACACGAGGACATTGATATGCAGCCCACTTATACCTTTCATTCTCCCCTTTGTGTTTTACTCGTGCAAATTAAAAATGGGTCTGCCCCTGTTTGCAGCTAAAAGCTCATTCTGTGACCTCCTCTGTGTGTGAGTGTGCTTCGTGGAAAGTGTTTTCCTTCCGTCTGTGTTTTTGTTAATGTGAAAATCAGAACAGCGTTAACCAAGGGGGCAGAACAGGCCGGCAACGGAACAAGGGCCAGAGGGGAAGACGTAATGAGCTATTATACACATCGCAGCAGTGCAGCAGCTAAACAGAGGAGAGGCTGCTCAGTGCGGCTTGCGCGCTGCTGCACGTGGGTGATAACATTCACATGAAGCTTGACCTATTTGGCAAGAAGAACATATCCAGACATGGCTACTACGTAGGAGAATGAGCATGACACAACAGAGAACAAGTCTTTAAAACCTCTAAGTATCAGGCTCCAACTCCATGTCCACCAGGGCCAGGTGCTTAGTGCGAAGCATCCACACCCATATCAAATCTTAAAGACATGTGTACTTGAATGGTGATAACAAGTGATCTGCAAGTGAATTCTAAACTTCTCCATGAGGCGTTGTGTGGTTGTGTTATGCAATCGCCAGCATACAGAGGATCCAGTCTAGTGACAGTGTTGGCCAGAGGGAGGCGCGGTGCATCGTCCTTCATTTGAATATAACAATTAACGGGCAAGTTTTTTTTTTCTTTTTTCTAAAACCTGTTTAAGCACAGTGGACAGAGCAGTGCTCGGAGACAACCCAGAGGAGCATCTAACAATTTCCTCGTTCGTTTAGCAGAAGTTCCAGTTTGCTCCAACTTTTCTGAGGTGAAACTAATCTTCATTTGATCGGATACTTCGTGCCGTCTGACAAGAGTAGAGCACAGCGTGGCATAAAAATTTACCGTGCTGTCTGCAAAGGCATCTTAGCACACCCCCATGATCATCACGGTGCGTCTCTTTCTTGGCGCTCTGGACTGATCATCAGTGGAAGTGCCCCCGAGCTGCAGCAGCCCAACTGTGACATCCTTCCACTACTCAGAGTGTGCTCAGGCTGGCCGGCTGCTGCACAGGCACCATGGAGCAAAAATCACCCAAGGACGAGGGCACCTCCAAGGGACAGGAGTCTCTGTCCTACCAGCGGAGGATGTGGAAGAATTTCCAGGTGAAAACCAAGCCGTGGCTCAGTCCAAAGCTGGGATCGGAGCGCCGTGGGGCCGGGGGCGCGGAGGGCAGCAAGAAGGAATCGGGGTTGTGGATGTTTAAGAGGAAAAAGAAACAACTGGACCGAGTGTTTTCGTCGTCTCAGCCGAACCTGTGCTCTACGCCGGCGCCTTTTGAGGGAGACAAGTCTCTTGGAAGCGATGCAGTCCCAAGCACCAGCAGCGACGGACAGCCTCTGCTACAGCCCCTTGGCACTGCTTCTGGAGCCACGGGGAGCAAGCCGGAGCTCACGGCGCACGGGAGCCCCAAACTCCCCGTGTCCCAGCTGATCTTGCACCAGCAGAAGAGCTCCTCTCTCGGCTCGGCGTGCTTCGAGAAACTGGTGGTGGACCCGGCCGCGGTGATGGGAGAGGAGGAACAGCTGCGTAAAAACGCAAGCGATTCTGTGAGTAAGGGCTCATGCAGAACGAAACGCTTTGCAGAGTAGTTACCACGGTGTATACGATTTATGCATATATTAAAATCCACATGGACTCGGGTTGGACTTTAGTGCTTTGGGAACGAAATTAAGGAGACAAGTTTAATGATGGTGGTGCAGCAGCAGCAGCAGCGACGTGCTCGCTGCCCCGATCATGTGATGCTCTCATTTTCCAGTCCGCTGATTTCTTTACTTTATCCTGTAGCGTGTAGCACTGAATTGAGCACACGAGTGCAACCAGTGTAGACCTAGCATTGTACGACCTAGCAGAGTAGACCCTTAGCAGCAACAGGAAGGTATCATGTCACCATCACTGCCATCCCATGTCACATTCTGACTGCTTCAACTTGAATAGATGTGTATAGAGGCAATGCTATGATGTAACTATTCTCCTCTTGCCTGCTCACATCATTTCCTTCCAGTATAGGGTCTGTCCCCTAGCTTCACAGTCCATCTGTCACCGTGTCCTTGCCTGTAGACTGATGCTGTAACAGACCAAGGCATACACAAGGCTTCATCATGTCTTTTCTTGTCATGGAAAGTGGCTGCTTGGCAGTCACCACACAAGCCAGCAGCAGCATTGGAGATTGATGGCAGGTATGTCCCACACCACTCAACCTGCTGAGTCAGTGAGCCTGGGGAGAATCAGTAACAAAGGGATATGTCACACTGTGCAGGTTAGCTGTGAAGGCTACTGACAAGAGTAAAAATTAAACTAAGAGAAAAAAAATCGATAATGTCATGCCTGGACCGATATCGCCTGTTTTAAGGCCAGCTCACCACCTACAATATGCCAGTTGGAGCATTGTTCTGACATTTGATAGTATAGGAATAATACTGAAAGTCCAATTGGCATAAAAGCCCGTAAGTGCATTGAATTACTGCAAAGCTTTTCATCTCACCACTTTTAAGGTGTTCCAGATCTGCCTCTGAGCATCATCCAGATCGCTGTCAAAACGTGATTTAGCATAAGTGCGCTTCTCCCAGGCTGAAGTTGGCAAACGGTCGCATATCCATTAAATCTTTATAAAAATTAAAAGTACAGCATACTCAGCTGAAGTGGTACAAGAATCGGCATGGCTTCATTGGAGCCGGTCTTGCAGCTGTAACACAGCACAGCTAGAGTTGTATGAGGTGCAGGGATCTCACTTTGCCAAATAACGTCTAAGCATTTTGCCTTTAGTCACCTTCTATTGGTCATTTGTTGGACTTTTCACATGCCTGGAAAGAAGAGAGCGGTGGTAAAACCAACAATGTCGTACAATCATCTCATCTTAGTACTTGGTTAGCTAATACTTAATGAGGTTGGAGGAAAAAGAAATCACAAAGAAAGGCGTAAACGACTGAGGACGAGAGGAAATTATAAAGTGAAGATAGATCAGACAGGATTAAAGGCAGTAAGAGATAAAGTGAGAGATGGAGTGGAAAGAGAGGATTATTATGAGAAAGGGTGAGGCAAAGAAAGGGGATACAAGAATGGATTACATTAGACATGCCTAAGTCTAATTTTTAACATAAGTAAATTAAATAATGTTCAACATCACAAAACACAGGCGCACAATGTAGCTAACACTGATTGTATCTACTGTATTTGCATGCGCATATTAATGAAGCACTTGTGTTCTGCCGAAACGCTGCCCTAAACCACCACAATTTATAACTATAACCAGGCACTTTTATAGCCAGCATTAGACGTTTGTTTATAATTTCTCAATACTGAAATGAGAGCATATAAAGCTTCCAGCTATAATTTCAGAAATAAAATAAGATAATATGGAACATAACATCCAAAAAGTCCTTTTACAGTCTGATGTGGAAAGTTAGCTTTGGGAGAGATTAATGCTAAAGCCTGTAAGTAATTTCATTATTGACTTAGTACAGGAAATGATATGCACACTTCAGTGCAGAGCAGATTTCAGTATCTGTGTATTTCCGTACTGTATGTGTGTGTGAAGGTGAAGGGAGCATATTTCTGGAATTACGATAAAGTTTAGTTTGCACTTGCCCTTTTTAGTGGACTTAAGAGTTGACATGAGTAGTTTTAACACCTTTTACAAGATTTATCTTCTTATTCTCATTTTGTGCTTCTAGACTAATTGGTTTCACTGGGTCTGCAAAAGTGTCCATTCAGTTTCTCATACATGCATGTTTGTTTCTGCTTGCATCACTTTCTTTCTGATTTCTTTCTTCTTCATAGAGATCCTCATTACTGGTGCAGTTAGGTCTCTAACCTTCAGTGTCTTTCGATCATAACAGATAGACATGCTAGAAACCACATGTCAGTAATTAAATAGTAATAATATAGATAAATTTGTGAATTTCTATTCGCTTATACAAATGATGCACCTATTCTATATCTATCTACAGTTTACGCTCATGTTACCACAATGGAGAAGACATTCAAATTAGACATTCAGGTATGTCTTCCTCAAGTTTTTCCTCTGGCCTTTTCTTCCTCAAGGCTATAATGGTTCATGTTACTTAATCGGTATGAAAAGTAGCTATTCACTGTTGCACTCTGGCTCAATCGCTTTGCAAGCATAAGGACACAAAAAATACACTCATTTGCCAAAATATGAGGTACAGTTGTGAAAACAAATGCAATCTAATATAACAGTATTGCAGTACCCCCCCCCCCCCCCCCTCATGCCTCTCATAATCCAATTTGAGCCATGGCTGCAGAAACATAGGTAACAGTCAGGTGCTCAGTTTTGATGCTTAGTCCAATGGAAGGTATGTGTTAAAGGTGGCATTCTTTTAGCCATGATAACTTTTAATACTTTAGCTGATCACTTTTTTTCCTATTTAGTGCAGGAAATTTATGCAACCCATATTCAGACCTGCTGACAGGACAGTGTTGTTTGAAAGTAGTCGCTTGGCTTGGCTTGACTTAAGCTACTGTACAGTGTATGTTTATACAAGTCCTCTGACTAAAGTGGGGTTGTCAAAATAATACAAACAAGTGTTAGTCCAGCACAATACCATTCAATATTACTACAGAGCTCAGCTTCCAAAATGAAAACATAGTTAATCCTAGTTGGTTCAAAATGCTTTAGCCTGCATGCACTGTTACATTAGATACACTTTCCTGTGTTCCACAGTCCTTTGCACAAGTGTACCTCATGCCTGGCCAAAAGAATCACTACCTGGATTTAACTAAGCAAATAGGTACGAGCCTCCTAATGCATAATTACTGTATGGATGATTATCTTTCAGCTGGCAACAAGTTATTTAACCCCAACTTATGCAATGAGTGGCTTTTCATTTCTTTAACATCCATGCTGAAAGACACATCCTGTTGTTGTCTGTGAAGGTTCTCAGTCATCCAGGTCATGGTATCGCCAAAAAAGGTTCATAAAAGGTTCATAAAAGGAAACTGGACTTGTAGGCCAGTTGCCTTTCTCAATCCTGTTGGACATCCTGTTGTTGTGGGAAAGATGTTAGTCTGTTTGAGGAGGGTCAAATCATTAGCATGCATATCAAGCAGAGAAAACATCTAAGGAGATTGTAAAAACTACTAAAATTTGGTTAAGAACTTTCCAATGCAATATTAAAAACTGGAAGCATAGTGAGGGATCATTGTCTTCGAAGAAGAAATGTGGTCGGAAAACAATCTTGATTGATCGTGATCTGTGATCACTTAAACGTTTGGTGAAATCAAATGGAAGAAAAACTACAGTAGAACTTGGGGCTATGTTTAATAGTGAAAGTAGGAGAATTTCCACAAGTACAATGTGAAGGGAACTCAACTTAAGAAAACCACGAATCAGTCAGGCTAACCAGAAAAGAAAAGTTTCAGTTTGCTAGGGAGCTTAAAGATTGGACTCTGGAGCAATGGAAGACGGTCATATGGTCTGATGAGTCCAGATTTACCCAGCTCCAGTGATGGAGGCATCAGGGTAAGAACGAAGAGGGGTACCCATCATGCCTGTGGGTGGGGGCAGTGTTATGATCTGGGGTATGAAATAAATAAACAGTCCCATATAAAGTTAATAAAATCAAACTGATACAATTCTTAATATGAATGAAAATACTAATAAAATAAAAAATAAAAAGCAATGTAAGGACATAATGCGGAACGTTTGATTTTGGACTATTTTTTATTTTTGCCCATTCCGTTTTTTTTTTTTACAGGGAGTAAGTACACTTAGTCGCTAATGATGTAGTTACATCACACTTTTCTTTCGTATTTACAACCTAGTCTGTGAGTTTACAGGAAAATAATGGAAACGGGCGCAGAACAAGTGAGCGGATTTTAGCGGTGAAAGAGCTAAGAAGCTAACAACTTAGCATAACCGAAGCACGCGTGCACGCGCTGCTCCACACATGGCGTTATGACCATAACGAAAGGCCCGACTGGCACAGCCGGGCACAGCTAACCTGAGCTAGCCTGCGCATACCCCACCACTGATTGTTCGACGCAGGTGAGCCAAGTCTCAGTGCTATAATTAACGATGGCATCGTTTTCTGTTGTGCTTTTATAATACTTTCTGCCGTGCATTTAGCGGGGTCAACTTTCCAATGTGTCGTTTGCTACTGTAAAATGCAAAGTGTGCCTGTCAGTTGCATTTTGGGTAATAACAAAGCCAACCACAGACCACCCTGCTATTACCTGTCGTTGTAGTTGTGTGTGTATATTTGACCACAGAGGGGAAGAAAAGTCCTGATTTTCGGTTTAGTCAGTTTTCTTTTCTTTTCTTGTCAGTTCATTTGGCACACATTTGAAAATGAATGCATTCACATGTAACAGTTCTACACCAAATCTTATGTTGGGTTATTGTACAGTCATGCCTTCGTCCTCCTTCCTTTTGCTCAGCTCATGTGAGTACTTTAAAATATTTATCTCCCCCTAACCAGATAAGTAGGTTTTGGTGTCACAGACACTATAAACTCCCTGCCTAACACTACATTTATCCCATGTAAAACTGTGAGTATTTCCATTGTTGTGGTCTTGGAGGGAATGCGCCAGTTTTTGGATGAGGATACCCTGGTGTTTTGCCATTTAAACCACCGAGTTAATGTTTATGGAGCCTAAATGGAATTAGATACTGGAGTGTCTGGATAAATATTGTGGTAATGAGAAAAATAGAATAATTAATAACTTGTGTGTGTGTTGCTTAGAAAGGCTTATGGATTTGAGAAGTGATTTATACGACCTTACTAAACATTCCTCTTTTTACTGATTGGTTTCATCTGCTTCTGCGGTGGCTTGCTGACTAATATGAAAAACTTGGAAACTACACTTGCTGCATATCTGATCCTGTAACTTTCAGATGATTTAATTTGTTGTCCTCATTTGCTAATGCAACGACTGTGAAATGAGCTACTTTTGAATGTCCTGTAGGAATAAATGTCTTGCTCTTGGCTGTTTTCCGAGCAGTCTTGTGAGAAAAGCATCATGGGCACATGGAAACAGCCTGTGGCCTCGTTCTGGTAGTGTCTTGATGGCAGTTTGAATTAGGATTCATTCTGGCCCTGGGGAACCATTGCTTGTAACAGACAGTGACGGACACTTGATTGATGCTGACCTTAAAGATGTTTTGACAAGGAGGACTAATAAAAAAACTAACATTTTCTCATTGACAAAAGTACGACTGACATGATTTGGATGATGGGTTTTAGCTCTGCGCTTTGTGATTAAGTGCCTTGTAGTGCCTGTAGTGTGTCAGTTTCCCTACCGTGGAAATCTGTGAATGACCTGTTGTGGAGGATTTGAGTGGTTTTACCGTTAGACAAGTGCAATTGCAGGCAGCAAATTAACATTTAATTGTAGTTTAAGACTGGAGAGTGTTGGCTGAGATACTTGCTATGCTTCCGATGGCTTGGAAACTGAGGCTTATGGTTTTTGCCTCAGCTTCTGTCTGTGTTCATGAGAGCTACCCACACACATACATATATATGCGTATTCGTCAAGTTATGAACTAGTGAACTGACAGCTCTTGCTTTCTGGTTTTACATATATGTCCCATATATATATATATATATATATATGGGAACATTTCAGTTAATTTGTTGCTCAGCTTATTTGAAAGTTAAACTTGCATGAATTCATCTATTCAATACACCCTGTCTGAGCGGTCCTGCAGCACATGACAAGGTGTTTTTGTCACTTTTTGCCCTCAGTGATCCAAAAAGAGGAGTTCTCCTTTTCCTTCCTTCCATCCCTCCATGCCATGTCCTTGTGGCATAACCTCACTCTGATCCCCGAGTTACCCTCTGTGATAACATCTCTTCCCTTACAAGAGTTTTCGGAGGGCAAATCCAAAATATATCTCTGTCTGTCAGAAGAACCGTCTCCGTGCTGCAAGATGAGAGACATCTGCACTGTGACATTGTGTTGCCCTCCGGCGTTGTTCCTCTGCAATCCCAGTCACTTCCATCAGTCTTGTACACGCGCTCTCGGGCACACACGCCTACATCTGAGGTGTGTACACCTATTGAAGTCTGAGCATTGTTGTAAGCAAGGTTAGACATAATAGTGTAGACTGCTGAATGAATCAGGAACGCTGATGTGCCTCCCTGAATGACTGCATAATGCTATATAAAGTAAAAGTGATAGATGTGGTATTGCTCTCAAAATAACCTCTCAGTTGAATAAAATAATAACACAGTGATCAAGCATGCACACCGGACATCAACAAAGGCCACAATCACAGACGTGATTTGCAGACTAATGAGAGAGCAGGTAGAGATGGGTCAGCATTTAAATCAATACGTGGAGCCAGGGACTTGCTGTCTTACCCTTAAGGCGGCCCTCCCACGTAGATTAATCACAACTGAGCCGAGTCAGACCAAAACAGTGGCTCAGCGTAGGAAGGGGACAAGTAGGGTGGTCAGATTACAGATGACATGTCACAATAGCCTGTTATATGATATTCGTTGATTATTCAGAGAGTTTTGATGTTAATTGAGAGGAAAAAAACTTAAGCTACAATATTGTTTTCTTGTTTAACAGCCCTAATGATACATCTGTTTATTTAACAGCCTGGCAGCTGATCTATGTCAGCTTTTTATAAGTAGGTTGAATGCAAAAGATGAAAGCAAGGACACACTCCGGCAAGAAGAGACGGACAGACGACAATAACATGGCACAGGTGGGCTGTGGTCGTTCTTTCCGGACAAAACAACACATAGTGACCAAAGGCTGTGGGATGATTTCCCTACTCCTCATGCTAATCAAGCATAGATCATTTGCAACTCAATGTAAGCCCCATGTCCTCGGTGTGGAGCGGATATTGAGTATTTGCAAATGAGCTTCCCTGTAGCATAGATGAAGCTGTCCCGATAGTCACTGAATCATATGTATGTATTCCTGCAGCCCATCAGGATCAATATGGTGTCTTAGCTGAGAGCTGGATATTAAGAGGACATGTGGGACGTGTGTCCAGATGCCTGAATATATGTTTACATGTTGTTCCCAAAGCCACTCGATTTCAAATGATAATGTTGTTTCTGTAAACGATCTATTCATTTTGTCGTGTCCCCTAGAGCTGAGACTCTGGCTGATAAATAGCATCACACAAAAGTTAAAAATAGTGTAATATATGGCCTGCTTTCACCATTTCTCATGTTAAAGTTGCCTTTAACGAGGCCTTAAAAACAGCTAATAGGGCCAAGGCAGTGTGTTGGCAGATCTGGATCTTCCATTTGAACCAGAATTGAGTGGATCTGTAGCTTTTGAAAGTCTTTATATGTCTCTTGGGTTTTCTTGGTAGTCGTTGTAATCATCTGAAAAGCCACTGTATTGATCCAGAGAGGGGAAAGAAAGAGAGCAGCAGAGAATGGAAGAGAGCTGTTGATACTGGGGTAGGAAATACTTCCAAGGATGGGTCATTCATTTCAGCATCCCCCACACTTTCCATTAGACCCTTTTAGGACCAGACAGTATTTGGTGAATCTGGCAGTAATAGTAGAAGCTGAGCTGTTTTAGACCGATGCAGAGATGAAAAAGTCTGTCGGATTTTTACTGCAGTTTCATTTGCTGTTAAAACTAACGGTTACATAAAGATACCATCTTTATATGTGTTTTAAATGTTCACATTACAATTTCTCTGAATATGCATGGTGGCAGTCTGTGAGTCAGAGGTTACATGAGGGACCCAAGTGATGAAGGTCAAGCTTGTGTGCACTGTGCATGTGCAAGTGTGTCCGTATTTAGTTTAGTTTTGAATATCCATGATTAGTGTACACCACCGGATTGATGAAGCATGTCTGAATCCACAGCGGGATTGGTTTTGCCGCAGGCAAATGTGAAAGCCTTTCTAATGCTGCTTTCAGTTGGAACTCGTGACTGCAAGGTGGCAACATCAGCCAAAAGTCGTGAGAACATCACTGCTTAGCAACTATCGGCACTGAGGGTAAAGCATGCGAACAATGGAGTAACTTAATGAGTAAAAGGCTTAATGACAGGATGAAGCCGTTGGGAATATCACCATTTTCCTCAGACAAAAATGCTATGCTACGCTCCAGTATGTTACCTTATCATCCACTTGCACCATTTCTGAAAATGTCAGCAAGAATGTTACGTACGGTTTACTACATTTAGTATTATTCGAATATTCCAGCGCTACCATAATAAATATGAGTAAGAATACATTTACTTTTTAGTCTTTATCTCAGGAAAAGTACCAGGGCAAGTAAACCAGGAGAGAACAATGTCTGTGTCATGATGTGATTATCTGTGAGGGTTGGCAGACTTCTAACCCATCTTGTTTGTTCTGTTATCACCAGTGTGACACATACAGTACAAGTCAATGCACATAAAACAATGTGACAAATTCGGTGTCCTCACAGAGGACAGAGGTGAGGAAAGCGATTCAGGTTAACTTAGCTCGAGCCTGTTGACAGACCAACACGGAGCAGACCGTCAGCCTGCCGAATGAGAGCTGCTGTCCTGGAACATTGGTGTGGATGGATGCACCTCATCGTGGCTCAGCAGAGCGACGTATATGTTTCACATGAAGCACAGTTTTGTTTATTTAAAGCGTCCCACAGATGTTGAAAGTGATATGCCACAGCATGATATGATATGAGAGAGAGAGACAGAGAGAGCAGCTTTATACAGACATGGTCACATCATTTGTTGCTTTTCTGCTGCTAAATAACTAAGGCAAAAAAATGTTAGGACTTCTGTAATTAATCCTTGATTAATAAAGCCTGGAATGTAGATTTATATTTAGCTCCTAAATGTAAACTTGTGTTCTGACGGCACAGCTGTTCTTTTTTTTTTTTGCTAAGTGACAATATCATAAAGTTTTAAAGCCATACTCCACCAAGTTTCTGTCTTGCAGTCATCTCTTTAGAGTTAACGTTCATATAGAAATTGTAAACTCGGCTTCTGTCCTTCTTTTTCCACCATAAATGGAATTGAAACCTGAAAGCTCACATTAATGCTTCAGTAGTGAGTGTCTCCGTGAAGCTGACATCATTCTGGAGATGGGCTTTTATTCAGGGCTCTGACTGAAACAATTTGACTCATGATCGTCATTTTAGGAAAGTGTTATTCACAGCAGGGAACACGACGAACGGCAACGTCACTCCAGTATTTCTGTGCCTGCTGCAGCTGTCCACAGGCTGTGCATCTGCCGATGGTCTGATCATGTCAGTGTCTGTCATACTTTAAAGGATGAAACTATGGCTTTCATGATTGTGGAACAGCTGATCATTCTCCTGAATCTTGCTGTAGCTTGGAAGGGACTTAGTGCCACCTACTGGTACAAAGCTGATGTTTCTGTCTCTGGATGGAAGAGAGGAAACTGGCAGCATTTGATTGACAAAGCTTTTGGCTTACTGGATGCATTTGTGTCCATTGCTTATGCTTTTTCTTAACAAACTGCCACACATAATTTATCAATTTGCTTATGATACTTCTAATATTCACTCATTATGCCAGCCTACTCATAATATAAACTGTTATCATTGATAGTTTTCTGTTTCTGTGCTCCTGTTTATTCTTATAACATTAACTCTATGAGCTGAGTGTGTACCTACTAGGCTGTTCCATAATTAATGCTTTCATTGCAGGCTGCATCTATTCTTTAACTCCATTATCAATTCTGTATGTATCATGTATCGCCCATGAGTATCATGTAATCTTATACACTGATCAGGCATAACATTTGACCACCTTCCTGTGTAGGTCTTCCTTGTGCTTCCAAATCAGTTGTGACTCATCAGAGAATGGACATGGGCCTTCTGGGGGTGTGGTGTCTGGCAACAGGATGTTATTAGTGGGGGGCCTTTGGGTCCTATAGGTTGAGGGAAGGGGTCCTCTGTGGATCTGTGGATCAGGCTTGTTCCTGATCCACAGAGGGGGCCAGGTTATCGCCTTGTGCTGTGTGTGTCTGTGTCAGGCTGCATCCTGCTGCCAATGGCGGCTGCCATCAAGGAGTATCATTGCTAAAGGGTGGGGGTGCCTGGTCTGGTCTAGGTGGGTGGTACATGTCTAAGTAACATCCATTCGTGCCAGGTCCAAAAGTTTCCCAACAGATCATTGAACTGACAAAAGATGGTCAATGTTATTAACTTCTCCGGTCATACACCTGGTCATAATGTTATGTCTGGTCGGTGTGTATTCCATATATATTTCATGCACCATTCAGATGCATGAGTTTGCTTGGTTCTGACCTTCTCTTCCTCTTCTCTCTCCTCTTCTGTTCCCTCTCCAACTCTGTTTCTTTCTATCGACCATTGGGCCTCAAACAGATGGTGCGCCCCAAATGAGCTGGGTTCTTTCTTTTAAAACGTTTCCCTTGTTATCATCGCATTGTTGTCTGCTCTGGGTCTTCGGGCTCTGGGATCTGTAAAGTGTCTACATTTTTGAGAGCTTTCCTTTGGTGTTATATAAAAAAGCTGATCCTTTAATATAAAAACAAAGTTGTGCTCTGTTCTTGGCATTGGCTTCTGCACATTCTTGGCTCTCTTTTTGAGATTAAAAGACGATAAAAGCAATAGCCTTTAAAAGAGTCACAGCATTTAAACATTCCAATGTGGTTTGAATGTGTCATGCTTTGACTGACCTCTTGACTGTGCTTGACTCATGCAAGACTGCGAATCTCTCCTGTTAATGTATGGTATTCATTATTCAAATGTTATTCATTTTTTGTTTCCTCCTCATTCACTTATATGGTCAAAAATAATGGTCATAGTATTGCCTGTGATCACGTCTGCAACAACCTTTCCACTCACTCCTTGCATAAAAACTTTAGTTTGTCAATGACCAGTTGTGGGAATTAAGTTTAACAGTATGTCTAACATGGGCTTCCATTATAATATGGTTCACACTGTACAATACTGTTGTGATTCACTGGACATGAGTTTATCACGAAATATTATTGAATCAATGGTTTCTGGTTAAAGGAATCTGAAATACACATGTTCTAGATTAATTCAACCAAAAGTCTGTAATGTATGGCGGGACTATTTGCGTGCTACAAGACTAATGTTATAATAATAACCCAGTAGAGAGCTCATTGATTGACATCCTCTAACATTTTAAGAACCTGGAATGCTTTCAGATGGATGCATTAAGATTTTCCCTGACAGATAAAAGTCAACGTAGGCGTCTGGAAACATTTAATCTGCTTATTTTTTGGAGATAGAGCCATTCTCTGAGTCTTTCATATGTTCAGTGTTTTTTTTTTTTTATTGAAAACGTACATTCTGTGTCTTTTTAAGCATGCCAAAAATGACAAATGATAAAATGTCAGTCTTCATCTTCAAATCTCTCCCACCTGTGAGACGGATGAGGATTAAAAAAGTGACATAGACGTGTCTTCACTTTGTTCATGGTGTCCACTGCTTTCAGAGGTTTGCTTATTTGTGCCTCTGTTACCTGAGGTGCTGCCTCTCCCTGTTGTTCAGATGGGTTTGCTTTACGATTTCTTCTCATTTCCTGCCTGTCCATCCATTCCTTCCACTGACCGTCCATCAGAAAAGCACCTTCCTCGTTGATTTTATCCGCCTCGACCCCTTCTTCCTCATGTCTTATATTACTGGCCCTGAAGCTGGGGTTTGAATGAAAGAGATTGCTTGATATTTCCTCCTCCTGTTCCTTTATCACTTGGCTGGTGTCGGAGGTGCCTGCTGATGAAAACTTGTGGTTTGATTGTAAGCTGGTGGGAGCTTCATTGCAGACATCCCTGATTTCACCATCACTGATGCTATCGTCACTGAAGTCACTGTATAGTAGGATTATGCCAATACTTTCAGAGAGCGCGACAGAAATGTCTAATTTCTTTGGCCCCTTCGGCCTCACTGATTTGTCCTCATCTTCTTCATCGTCATCAGTGTCCTCTGCATATTCTTCCTCAGTTGAATTCGACTGTGTATCAGAATCATTGTCCAGCTGGGTGTAATTTGGGGGCCTCTGAATTGCATCATCTACAAGTTCGCTCAGCTGCTCCTCAAGCTGATTTATGATTTTGTCTCTGTGGTAGAGCAGCATAAAACCCAAGTATGAACGTAGCTCTGCAATTTGCTTCTCTACCTCTTTATTAACCATCTTCTTGATCCACATGATGGGGTACCTCCTGTCATTTGTCATGCAAAAAACAAACACAAATGTCACTCAGTATAAAAACACTAAAGGTTTAAATTTAGCAGAGGTGCCACGCTACATTTTTGAATTATTTATGAATACATTACAGTTGCTATAGCTCATATTACGTGCATGATTTGTATAAAAGTTAAATGAATTATAAAGTAAGCAGTAAAACGTCACACCATGACAGCATGCCCTGACAAAAATATATATGTAACACTACCTGACAGGACGGAGTCTGAAACGTGACGTTGTTAGGGATTTTGCCATCAGGATGTCTTCAATGTGCCAAGTTCTGCATAGAAAACAGAGACTGTTAGATCCTGATTTGCTGTATACCAAGATTACCCCCCTGTGCCATAGGGGTATTTTTATTTATTTATTTATTTATTTTTTGCCGCTCTAAATTAACACACCAAACTCTCACTGAAGTTTCAGAAATTAATTTCTGTGGAATTTGAATGGTTTTAAATGTTGATTTTCAGAGGTGGGAAATAATGAAGTACAAATACTTTACTGTACTTAAATATATTTTTCAGGAATCTCTACTATACGGGAGTATTTATTTCTGGCGACTTTTTACTTTTACTCCCAACATTTGTACACAAATATCTGTACTTTCTACTCCTTACATTGGAAAAACAGGCTTGTTACTTTTTTAACCTCCACGGATGACATGACGTAAAAGACGTGACATGATCGGACATGACTAGAGCATCAGATTAGAGAGGGAAAGTTGATCATGCGGTCACAAAATGACCGGCCTGTTGGTGATACCTGTTGACCTGATGCTGATGCTGAAGGTGCCTGTTATCAATTGAAATTCACAGGGGACTGACAAGCTGAGCCTAGAGTTAGACCAGTCGTGTCATATTTATCAAAAACACAATCTATGCACATGCCGCTGCCACTTGCGGCCCCCTGATCCCACTATTTGAGGAAAAAAACAAACAAAAAAAAAATTCAGGAGTGCGTGGTTTCTGTTGCCATCATTACCTTTTTGAAAATTAAAAAAAAAACAAATTCAGGTATGGCGTGGTTTCTGTTGCTATCATTAGCTTTTTGAGCATTTTTGGATGCCAGTTTACAACATTAGCAGTGCTATAGGAGCACATTGTTTATAGCTAATGCTAGCTAGCGCTCCGTTTAAAAACAACAACAACCCAATAACACTTAATTTATTATTATAAATTATCCAGATGGTCTTGCAGGACCTTTGGTCAGTTCCATCAAGATTATTCTGCTAGAACCTTTTTCATTTCGCAAAATTATCAATGGATGAATTGTTTCAAAAATGGCAAAATCTTTTTACTTTTACTTAGTACATTTCAGAGACTACTTTGTTACTTTTACTTGAGTAAAGGAGTTTAATCAATACTTTTACTTTTAACATAATATTATTTTACACAAGTTTAAGTACTTTAGTACAGAAAGTGAATACTTGCCACCCCTGTTGATTTTGATGAGAGAGTAAGGTGCGATTCAAACATTATAGGATGTAACTCTAACTTAACATTGTCTAATGTTGTCATTCAACAATTCAGTGAAGGAAAAAGATAAAAACTCACCTCAAAGCAACTGATATGTCTTGTCTGTCTTGTAGCTGCACAAACTAGATTCTTTTTCTTCTGCTAACATTTAAAATGTAGCGGTTTGTTGCCGTGCAACATCACAGTGTTGTGTTTTGAATTTTAAATCATCACTCTCTTGATGTGGGAGAAAACTTCTTCAGTCTAGTCTACAGTCTAATCCAGGGGTTCCCAAACGTTTCCATGCCAAGGCCCCCCAAACAGCACGAGCTTATGGCCAGTCACTCCCTTTGCAAACCTACAGACAGTGCTACCAAATACGTAAAAAAACGTCATCTTATATGTTTTTTTCTTGTTTTTATTCACTATTCTATAACTATTACATTTGTTTAGCATAAGTGCTGCCTCATATTTTCTGATTTTAGTTGGCCAGGAGTTCTTAGGTTTTTTTTTTTTTGCAGCAGTGTCCTCCACTGTTGGGCTGTTGGTCTGTCCATTTTGCGCTAGCTACATGCTAGCTACATGCTAGCTTGAGGAGCAAAGCAGCTTGATAAAGGGCACAAACTGCCAGGTCTACACAGATTATGAGGTCATGAACGATGTTTTGACTGGTATGGAATCAGAAAGATGAGCATGGCAAATAACATTTAGATATCATATATTATTAATAATTATGATAACGACTTAAAAATAATTTGATTATATTTTAGAATAATGATTCATAAAATAATTATATTTTATAATAATGGTAAAAAATAATTAGATTATATTTTTTTCTTTTTTCTATTTTTTTTTCTCATCTTCCCGCAAATCGTCTCATGTCCCCCTAGTGCCCCCTGGCGGCCCCCAGAGGGCCGTGGTCCCCACTTTGAAAACCACTGATCTAATCAACAAAGAATTAAAAAAAAATCTAAATTTAAGTTTACAGGAATCATTTTTGTTTAGCACTTATTCCTAGTTTTGTATTGAAAGATGCATTTTCTGCCCCATGACTAACAATATGCACCTGCATAACTTTAATTGTTGGCCTTGTTTCTCTGTGTGACACATAGTTGAAGCACAGTACAACACAGCCATTCTGTGCTGTGCTGGAATCTCCAGCCTCACCAGGTGGCAACTATTTCTAAGTTGTGATTATGACCAATGGTCACAAGTCTCTATAAAAAGACTTGCCACTGTTCAGCCTTACTTTTCTTTTCAATTTGTTTTTTTTTCTTTGCTGCCTGTCACTTTCTTTCAGTTGTACTTGCTTGGCTCATTTGTCAGTCAGCTTATCTTCAAATCTTTGTATGTATTTTTCATTCTCCGGGAACAAATTATCGGTCTCACATTAGTGGCTGCACTCTCTCTGGTGACCTCTGAAGCTGTGATCTTGAACGAGGATTTCCCCATTGGTGTGCACATCTGCTGTTGACACACTGGGTGAGATACTAGATGCTGTGGGAGAAGCACAGACTCTTGAATTGATTTTGGTGCACACACATGTAGTTTTTTCATTGATGCCAGACTTTGTCATCCATGAATTCCACAGAATCGGGGGTAAGTCTCATATCACAGTGTTGCAACTAATTTATAATCGCTGTTTACACAATACTAGCATTTATCGTTTGTGTCATTTGACTGGCATATTACGTTTCCAGAGTATTCCACTAAAGTCCAAACAGACTGGCCCTATCCTGTCCAGGATTTTTCTATTGGATGCAGAGTGGTGTTGTAACCCATTAATAATCTGTTGAATAGGAATATATTTTGGCATCTAGTAGCTGTGTAAACGCTTGATCCAATTGTTTCTCTATGGGAGGAATGAATACATCCAGATGCTTACTCCACATGTGGTTAACATTCTGTGGCACGATGAGTTTCCAGGATGGACAGAAACAAGGTGATGGCAAAACAAGTTTTTCAGTGTGTGTTTGCAAAAACAGACAAAGCTGAACGTAAACGCATATCTTATTGGATCTTTTCATTTAGTGTCCATGTAAACAGCTGCGATCACTGATCCCAGTGATTTTAATTGGATTGAAGAAGTATTGCCCGTCTAAACATAGCCAATGGTTTCAAATGACACACTTGAGAGTTTTCCTGTGACGCTTATTTTTAATTGGCTTTACCTTATTTGTCATGAGAGCAGTGACTCACCACAAATGAATCCAACCCCTTCTCAGCTCAGTGGTCTTTTCTTTCCTGTTGTGAAAGGCGGCTTTTACACGGAGTGTTAAAATAACGTATTTTCACCTCCAGTTCCTTCCAGTTCCCTCCATGCTGGGCTGTTAGTTAGTTAAGTCCTCATTTGAATGTTTCCTCCCATTCTCCCTCTGAGTATTGATCTGTTTCATCAAAGTAATGTCTGTTTACAGCTGTATATATCAGCAATACACACATGAAAATAATGTCAATAGGCCATCCAGGACAAATATAGCTATTTGTTCTTGTGTTTATTTTAAACATGGGTTGTGTGTAGGACATACTACAGTTGTACTATAGACTTGTTCTGATCTGGTGCAGACTCATTACAACCTGGCCATGCATACAAGTTCATTTTTTTTTCCCCCAAGAGAAGGGCAATGCAGAGCGATGCAAAGAAGAAAGAAAGTAAATGCAACAATTTCCAGTAAATAATTTATTTGTATTTTGTTTGTGAGAACTCTGTGATCATTTTCTCTCTTTGTGCCCTTATATTTGGTTCAATAATGCACTACCTAATATTGCTTCTAGATTGCCAAGACCCTACTGGCCACTGCAGAGCTGATGTAAAATGTGTTTTGGATGCGACGATAATAAATTGCCATAACTGTTGAACTGCAGGAACATGCGGCAAGGACCGTTTTCAAAATGAAGGCTCATGTGGAACCATAATTCTCTGCAAATCATTCAAGGATGCAATTTAAGGGACCTGTGTAGTTATAATAAGCTGGTTGACGATACGATTGCGCGTGTGGGTGTTATTACGATGAAAAGGGATGAATCACTGGGGGAAACTTGTAAGGTTTGCTACTACAATCACGTCTGGAGTGTGGGATTCTCTCCTGGTCAGGAGTGTAGGCTGCTGCGATGACACATTTTGTGGGGGAACAATCCCAGGTTGTTCAAGGAAGAGTCTGTCCAATCCTAAAATGTATACCACCTCTTATGATATATCCTGCTTTCCTGGTCATGAATTTGTTTGATCGTGTTTATTTTAGTTTCTGTGTAGGCTTCGGTGGTTACAGAATATTTAGTACAGATTTAGGAATACCAAAAATATGATGAGATGTTTGGCAAGCTAGAAAATATTCTGGCCTCAGATTCCATGGCACAGGTAATGTAGCCAACGTGGAGGAAGCTATGTGCACTATTTGCAGGACCTGAAACACATATTCAACACAGCAGGGAACACTGTCAGCTCTCAGTGTTCACAAACAAAGCCAGACAAAGTTGTTTTTGTGGTAAATTAGAAAATAAAATGCTTGGATAGGTCTGCTAGACTGACTGTTATATTTAATAAACCAAAGGATGATTTATTAGCTTTTGACTGCTTTTATTAAGGTTACTTATTGACTGTTTTTGTTTATCAGTGATTCTCAAGATGAGAGACTACTATCCAGTATTATTAGTGTATTAATAATAAGTTATATATCTTTTATGTATTTTTTTTAGACACAAATAGAGTATTTTTTATCACAAGACAACAGGATAATTGTTTTGAGGTAGAAATGATTCAAAATAGGCTTTTTTTTTATATTCCTGTTAGCAACATTTAACGGTATTTATGCTTAAACATCATACTGAATAGAGCAACAGCATTTAATCTCAGAGAGCTTTGTCCAAGTAATAAGTATATTACAATATACTGTAGTACAGTGGCAGACCAAGCTAATGGCTGATTGTTCTCTCATGTCAGGCCATTGACAGATATATTCTCACGTATGTGTCAGGCTGTAGGTGAGCGCCTGTGGCCCTAGTTTTTCCATACCTTTGGCACTGTTCGGATGCCAATCACGGGCATTCAGCTGTTTCAGCATGTCAAATCACAGACTGAATGAGTTGTTGGGAGAAATCTCACTGATCGGCTGTCGAGCTTAGGGAACCAGTGCATGTGAAGAAAAATGATAGTGATGAAAGTAGATCAAGCAACAAAGGGCACACAGATAGCTTTCTTGTTTTACATTTTTATCTAAATTGAATATTCAAATCAAATGAATTATCTTCAGTAATGAATAAAATATTGGCCGGCTGATGAGCAATGAACAAGTGCCGATGAACAAGTGCAACTTGTTGACCCAGACACAGGCAACGTGATGTTATGTCACACTTGGCCTTCGTGCTCAATAGTTACTTGATGTTGGTTTGATGTGTCTGTACCTTGATACAGTGTCCTTGAACCTTAACTCCCATCACAGACATTGTAGAAGATGGGTGCATGCGGTAGTTCCTGGTAGGTTTCAGATGACTCACATAGTGAAAATTAGGAAACGGCATTTGATCCACAGAGTTTCTGGTGCTGCTGAATATTGTAATATTGGCTGCATTACAAAAGTATGGAGTGTACAATTTTAGCTGAACGAGCTGAGATTGTGTATAAAGTTCAGTCACAATGCTTCTGCAGTAACTAAATTAGTGGAAGGGAACAAACTGTGATTCAGAGTCCAGGCAGCCAGGCAGTGTACTTACACTTCCCTCATGGTTATTGGAAATACTAATAGGAAATTATAAGAAGAACATTCATAAAAACACACGTGTAAATCATTTCAAAAGTCCACATTCACAACCAGAGAGAACACAGCTGCATGTGAGCTGTTAAAGTTATATTTGTTTTAATGAGGTCATGACGTCTGTTGCTTGTGCCGTAGCTTCAGTTACAAGGATTCACATAAACAGGAAAGATACAATTTCAACTTCACCTTTCATCAACACAAGATGATTGGCAAATGCCTCCCAAATATAAAACAAATGTATTACCTGCAGGACCATTGTGAAGAATAAAAAGGTTAACCGATTAATTTAACAGATGAAGTGAATAACATTGATTATCTTATTATCATGGCACCTCTCGGTGGGTTGGAGTAATTAGGCAGCAAGTGAACATTTTGTCCTCAAAGTGGATTCTTAATAGAAGCAGGAAAAATGGACACTTGCCCATGACAAGTTGTGATGGTTAGATTTTTGGGTGGCCTTTTTACAGTGTGAGAGCGTCTTCAAAACTCCACATCTTGTTAGTTGTTCCTAGTCTGCAGTGGTCTGCACTTTCCAAAGGGGGTCCAAGGAAGGATATGGAGCTTGGCTGGCCCTGCTGTCAGATCCAACGAACTACTGCTGGTTGTGATAGAAATGTGTCAGAACACACACAGTTTGTCACGTATACCCATGCTGACCCATGTCCACTGCCAAAAGCACCTACAATTATTTAAGCCAGATTTATTCTAGAGACCTGTCGGAATATTTTCTAGTGAAAGGATACTCCTCGGATGTGGAAGGTTATTGTCCACAAAATACTCAAAAGCTGTGGGTATTTAATATTCCTAGATTATGATCCATCACGCAGTGCCATCAGGGAGGCACAAATCCTTGGAACAACATACTTTACAAGAACCTTGAAAGAAATGTGTGCAAATGTTCAGAGAACTGATGCTGTTTTAAAGGTGTACTGTCCATATTTTAATTTAAGATAATTTGTCTGTGAATTAATTAATTAATTTGTTTGACATTCACCAATAGTAAAAATGTAAAGGAAGCATTCTCACTTTTAGGACTTTTGCATAATCCTGTGTAATTATGTATATTATGTGTACTGTTTATGCAGTTTTAAATTATTATAAATGACTGATTTAGACAGTGGAATAGAAGTTCAATACTACTAATTATCTAAAGGTCAGGATTTTCCTCCTCTCGGGTCTCCTAATTTCAGTGACTGATTACGGTTACTTCACATTTGTCTTTGAGATGTTGACTCCAAATTGGATGTCTGTCTGAGACAGAAGCTGCCCTGGGGTACTGCCATCTCAAATGAGAACGGAGACAAAGAGGGGGCAGAAGGATGGGCTCCTAATCAACATAGTCAGGAGGGTTGCTGTACCACAAGCAGCCAGCCAAGCAATGTCAAGAAAGGACAGAGGAGGAGAGAGAAAGACAGAGGACACTGACAAAAGTTAGGATAAATCCATCTATGGATCCAGGGGAAGCAGTGATTCTCCCTGGTGGGGGTGTACTGTGTCTGGCCTGGCTCCCAGTGTGTGTTAACCTCGTCTGTTGGCAGCCACAGGGGCTACTCCACTTTTAGCGAGCTAGACTATTCATTTTTTACATTAATGCATCTCTAATCTTTCCCCTGTCGCGACTTAAATCTCTCATCTTTTCATTTTCATCTCCCCTGGATTTGATTTTGGTCTGAACTTTTGCCCTTTGTCCGTTTTTTGTCAAATTAATTAATTTAGACTTTTAGTTGCTTTTTTTTTCTGTAATTTTTCTCTGTGTTAGTACTGCTACTATACGGTATGTGTTCATCACTAATTCAATTGACAGAATTTTGAATTTTCAGTTAATCTGTGGATGACCTTTTTTGATAAACAGTTTAGTCTGTATCTGGAGACAGATGAGTATTGCTGCAGGTTTCCCTGCATCACATGAAACTGTTGCTGAAGGCGAATCAGTGTGCAGATGCACACCAATGTCCAGCAGGATGTTTACACTCATTGTGATTTCAAACACATATTGAGAGTGTGTGGAGGGGAAGGGCAGAAGGATCCAGAAAAGAATGAGGCCCGAAAATGAGAAGGGAACTTTATGGTATTGTGTGACAGAATTCTGAAGAGACAAAGACAGAAAAGACAAGAAGGCAAGAACAGTAATCCAAATAAATGTTGGAAGCTGGGGAATATTATTGTATACTGCATCGTATAGTATCCCATGCTTCTTGCATTGAGCTCCTATAGGGGTAGAGGTTGCCTGATCTCTGTAATTGTATGGAGAGCCTACTTCCACTTTACAATTCTTCCATTGATTGTTGATTTAAATCCTGGAGTAAACGTTTATTTATTTATTTATTCATTCATTTCGGGCAAGTCAATTCAAATCACACTTCAAATCACACATCAACATCAACATGAGTACAAGTGACCTGGCCGAAAGGGAAAGCGGGAGAAGCCAAAGCTTATCTAGTCCCGCCCCCATTACCCACCAGTACAAAATTCAGATATAATGCCACTTGTGCAACAAATCCAGTCGTGAAATTTCCTCGCTCCTAAATATTCCACAGTCAACTGTCAGCTCTATTATAACAAAATGGAAGCGTTTGGGAACAACAGCAACTCAGCCACGAAGTGGTAGGCCACGTAAAGTGACGGAGAGGGGTCAGCGGATGCTGAAGCGCATAGTGCAAAGAGGTCGCCGACTTTCTGCACAGTCAATTGCTACAGAGCTACAAACTTCATGTGACCTTCAGATTAGCCCAAGTACAGTACGCAGAGAGCTTCATGGAATGGGTTTCCATGGCCGAGCAGCTGCAGCCAAGCCACACATCACCAAGTGCAATGCAAGGCGTCGGATGCAATGGTGTAAAGCACGCCGCCACTGGCCTCTAGAGCAGTGGAGACGCGTTCTCTGGAGTGATGAATCACGCTTTTCCATCTGGCAATCTGATGGACGAGTCTGGGTTTGGAGGTTGCCAGGAGAACGGTACATTTCAGATTGCATTGTGCCAACTGTGAAATTTGGTGGAGGAGGAATTATGGTATGGGGTTGTTTTTCAGGAGCTGGGCTTGGCCCCTTAGTTCCAGTGAAAGGAACATTGAATGCTTCAGTATACCAAAACATTTTGGACAATTCCATGCTCCCAACCTTGTGGGAACAGTTTGGAGCGGGCCCCTTCCTCTTCCAACATGAGTGTGCACCAGTGCACAAAGCAAGGTCCATAAAGACGTGGATGACAGAGTCTGGTGTGGATGAACTTGACTGGCCTGCACAGAGTCCTGACCTGAACCCGATAGAACACCTTTGGGATGAATTAGAGCGGAGACTGAGAGCCAGGCCTTCTCGACCAACATCAGTGTGTGACCTCACCAATGCGCTTTTGGAAGAATGGTCAAAAATTCCTATAAACACTCTCCTCAACCTTGTGGACAGTCTTCCCAGAAGAGTTGAAGCTGTAATAGCTGCAAAAGGTGGACCGACATCATATTGAATTCTATGAGTTAGGAATGATATTTTTTTTGTTTCTTTCATTTGCACTATTACAACAGAAGATGAACGCATAGCTGCAGTTCGGCTTAGGACAGTCAAAAACAGATTACATGTGTGTTTGCACAGAGTCCATATTCTTCCGTCATAAGTGAACAACAGTCTCTTCTAGTCACCTGGCCGTTATAGTCCATTATAGTTCTGTTACAGTTGTATTACAGCGTGGCTTAATATCATCAGTCATACCCAAGGTTTTTTTTTTTTTTATGTAACTGACACTGACCTCGAACCCGCTTTTCTTTTCTCCCTTTTCACTCTTTGGGTACATTGAGTTTTTTATTTACTTTTCATACCGTCTCAACAAGGTGCCTGCTGACAGGTCTTTGACCTTTATCAGCACTAACTATGTATCGCTGTGTAACTGTCCATGGTTAATTTAACATATTTCTTTTTGAAGACACTCAGATTCACTGAATTCACAAGCTTAATACAGAGTGTGAAGTATGGGAAATAAATGCACCTGTGTCTCATGAGCTTGTCTGCATGCCCGTCTCTATCCTCCCTCCTTGACCATCTGTCTTCCTGCAAGTCGAGGCCACCGTGTCACTACTTGTGATAAAGCTGGCACCTCTTTCCATTTCTTTCTGATAACACTGCAGCACCAGAGACTTTGAAGAGGGTTTGAAGAGCTTTTTTTTAGTTATGTCGTGCAGTGTTTACGCTCGAAATGCTAGGTGTGTGCATATGTATATATATATAACGTGTGTGTGTGTGTGTGTTTGCTCTGTGATGTGTAGTTAATAATGAGGAGACAGATGGTTTACACTCCAGGGTTCCTTAGTGCAGACATGCCAACACAGGAAAGTCAGGCAAGGGTGGATAGACAGAATGGTTGTGTTTGTTTGGTGGATACGTGTGCATAATTGCGCAAGCGTGTGTGTGCGTTGGAAAGAAACAGCCTCACACATCATACATGGGTGCGCGTGTGTAAAAATAGTTGTTAGCTCAAGAATAGTGCTGGCAGGTTGCTTTGTTTACACAAGCAGGAATACTATAGCCTCAGTCCCCACGTGTTGTGCTAAATATATAAATTAATATGCACCATTACAAGTGCAAATGTCCACATATTGTATTGTACATGCTGTTATTTGAATCTCCCCTGGTCTGGTTGTTGTTATTGTTGTTATCCATCAGAACTGCTTTGGTTTAAGGAAAATGCACCTTATCACAGCGGATTAAGGCTTCCGCTTTTTTCCCCCCACTGTGTTTTGATCCGTTTTGTTGTCATGTTGTCAGTTTCGAGGACAAGGTGTGCTGTGTCAAATTGAACTCCGCAACTAAAGTCATAAGACCTGCTGACAGACCTGCTGAACAAGGCTAACACAACAGTACACGTGAAAGGGGCAGCTGTCGCGTCGTGGGATCTGACTCTATTGTAATTTAAGAACATGCACTTAACACACAGACACACTCGGCACACACTCGCACAGAGTGGTCCCCTCCAGTGCCTCGACAGAGTTTTTGTTTTGATCTGTCTGTGCCAGGAAGCAGAGTGGCACCTCTCTGCTGCGGTGCCCCCGGTCAGCCTGTACAGCTTCCCAAATGCAAAGAGATCCAAAAGGAGTGAGAGATGTGTTCGCTCCCTGTTGTGAACCCCTCCCAGTTTTTCAGTTCTGTTTTTGTTCTATTGGATGTCATATATTTCCTCTGCTTTCTCCTCCTTTGTGGTATCATTTAAATCTCTCCTTCTTTTCCTATTCACTCCAACTTACTGTTCCTTTATTGACACATTACTCTCAAATTTTCTTATATATCTACAATCCAACATTCCTCCTTCTCTTCTTCCTGCTACTGCTCCACCTTTCAGTCATCTGTGCTGATGTACATTTCTCACCATTTTTATGGCAGATCTTTTATATATCACCTTGCCGAAACGCATTTCTTTCTTTTGGACTCGTGACGTTAACCTTTCCAAAGTGTCTCCCAGGATCTGTCTCTATTTCTCTCTCTCTGGACTGATAGCTCTTGAGGAGCTGTTGTGTGACATGAATAGATAGCAGGCAGAAGAGCGTGGTGGATGGTTCTGACAAAAACAGAAGGAGAGAGGGTGGAGATATTAGCCTTTGCATAATTTACAGCTCGCTTACTCGGGAGGAGAATACATGATATTGTTATGGGCAAACGTGTGCTGGGTATGCGCACACAGATCATGCACATTTATGTTGTGTGACAATAATCTTGAGCTTGTTCGGTTTTGCTGAACCCCACATTAATTTAACTTGTCTTTCCTTCCCACACGCGGTAATAATTCATTGTTTCCTAAACACTGATTGGCCGCCCAAGTGAAGAAACTTGAACTATCGCAGCATGATGTCCTCGGGAGAAGTACCCACTGAAGGAAGGTTTTAGCCCTCCCGTTGTACAAAAATCAATGACAGACTTCTTATAGTAGAGATTTCCCCAGTAGCACAGCAAAATAACAAAATGTTTACACCAACAGCCACAGCAAAGGAGAACAAATTGGGCAAGATTGACGCGTAGGTCAATGGCTACAGAAGTAAATAACTGGAACATTTTATCACAACAGAATTTTATTTTTTATTTTTTTATATTTTTTTATGGCTGATCCATCCCAGCACACCCACACCCATGTGCTAAATTATTCTATGTGATCAAGCCTGAAGTCAAATTGACTTGATGTCGTGTTAAACTGTCAGTTAGAAGAATCTATGTGCTCTACTGCCATAGTCACATCATTCAGGCTGTAGTAACGAGCATCTGTAGAAAGTGTTCATCATGTTGTTGCAGATGGGTGGTCTCTAGTGGATGTTTCAGGCTCTGGTTGACCAGGTAAACCTCTTGTATATTTCCTACCCCAAATGGACAGAACATAAGGTTACTGTAGTGTATGGATGGCGCTAGCTCTTCATGCTGTAACCACTTTATGTGAACTACTCATCAACAACACAGCAGCTCCATCTGAGGTCACTGGATGCATTGTGAGTTTGGTGGTAGGGACCAAAGTTGTGGATGGTGTTTGTTAAATATTTGGGAGATCAATCATTGACTTTTAACCTCAATGGCGTCGCCTCAAAGCTGAGATTAGTTAAACTTGATACCCCCCTGGTTTGCATTGCCAAGGTTTTGCCTGTCATTGCTATAACTTGTGTGAATTTGGTGCCAAAATGTCAGCGGTTATGTCTAAAAGTGATCATTTCTGCTTTGTTTGTATCACTTATTAACAAACAATCTAAATACAGCAGTTGTTAAAGGGGCAGAAGAAGCTCATATATGGTGTTTACAGTGCTACGTGTTTACATGGAGTCATTGCCTGTAGTCATCATCATGTATTTTTAGTTTATTGTTAACTGACTCAACTATTTATTGTTAACTAACTGGCTTCTGTGGCTTGAGGGGAGGGGCCTCTGTAGATCATCTCACAGATATAAGATCAGGGTCTAGTGAATTTGGAGGCCAGATCAACACCTTGTGCTGTTTTTCATGTTTTCTGAGTCGTTCCTAAACAGGCTGCATCCTGCTGGGGATGGCTGCTGCCATCAAAGAGTGTCATTGCTGTGGCATGGGGGCGCCTGGTCTAGTCCAGGTGGGTGCTACATGTCTAAGTAACATCCACACGAATGCCATGTCCAAACGTTTCCCAGCAGAACATTACAGTGTCACAGGATGGTCAATATCATTTACTTCTCCTGTCAGAGGTTTTAATGTTGTAGCTGATCGATGTGTTCAATATGGGACTGCCACATTTGTATAAATAACTGACATTTGTGCCTTATTGAGCTTTGTTTTTCAATTGTCTTAAAAGCAAAATGTGTCCGCAACAATATTGTGATGTTAGACTTTGCAACTAAATCCACGACTTAAATGTAACTTCCCCACAGGGATGAATAAAGTCCTATCTAAACTTATCTTATGTGCATCAAAATGCTGTTATTCAAATGTAGTTCAGTTAAGCGCTCCAAGATAAACAGTTGGTGGCACTAATTCTCCCCTCATTGACATTAAACCACAGCAGAGGAAGAGGATGCGTTGAAGGATCGTCAGTCAAAGCTTAAATGATCCGGAAAGAGAGAAGGAAAATGAGATCTTTCTCCCAGGGCAGTATATAACTGCAGTCATCTCCACATTCATTAATATTTTCTTGATGGCGCCCTATCTCGTGGTACTCTCCACCACTGTCTCTATGCTGTATTGTTAAGTAAAGCTGATATGTGATGTTGCTCAAACATCCATCTGAGAGGACTGGTGAATATAAAATCTGCAGACACAGACAGCAGCTGGTGCAGATTTCCTAGATGTGCCCCTGTTAACTTTTTTATTTTCACTCACCCATTGAATTAGTCAGTGAGTATCTCCATACAGTTGTGTGTGTGTGCGTGTTATCAAGAGAGAGAGAGGGAAAGCGAGAGAGAGAGAGAGAGAGCAATCTGCCAAGTTGTGAGGCTGAGTGACTGTCTATGGGGCATGCAAGAACCTCACAGCTGGGAATCCTTTGCTATGAATGTGTATGCGAAAGGTACGGAGCGAGCCTCTGTGTGTGTGTGTGTCTCTCATATAGGAGAGTGAGCCAGCAGCAGCAGCAGCAGCAGCAGCAGCAGCAGTAGTACAGTGGAGCGTGTTCAGTGTCTGGATGTTAGCGCTGCCTCTCTCAGCTGTGGGACGAAGCCTTACTGTAGGTATTCCTGCACACAGATGCAAAAATACACATGGACACGATGCTGCTTTGACTTTGTGTCTGCTGTTTTTTTCTTCCCTTATAGGCTACTAATCATTCTGTAAACTGATGTTGCTTGTTTCCCGGTGTATTGAGTGTCAAGGGAAGCAGTGTTTTCCATTCTCGTATCCAAGACCAGAGGATTTGAGTGAGGAGGTGAAGGGATTAAAATGTGCCGTTCATCAGCTAAATGTTTCCGTCACTTCAGCACGTTCACACGTTTGCATGCCGAGGAGATTTTCATACAGAATTTCCATAAACCTGCCAGCTTTGTTTACGTGAATCATTGAACTATGTGCTGCTCTTACTCTCTCTCTGTGTGTGTGTGTGTGTGTGTGTGTGTGTGTGTGTGGTACGGGATGACAGGGTGGATGTGCAGTGGATGTATCGTGTCCAGTTTCCAATAGTGTGGAACCTGAGCTGGCTGCTAGTGTGACTTGACTTTGGATTGTTAGACCCAAGGAAGACAGCGAGAAAAATGTGAATGGAGAGGATGGCCATAGAAAAACAGGGTTGTAAAATGTATATGTGGGTGATAGAGATGAAAAATTATGGAGTGCATGGAATTCACAAATGTGTCTGATTGATGCAGTTGAGAACAGGCATCTGTGCTCCCCACCCTCAAGTGGTGTCCCTGGTCCACACCCCTCTGCCTGCTGTCAAGAAACAGTCTTGTTTCCTTAATTCCTCTGTCAAGGGTTTGGTGCCGAACGTGATCAGAATGCGAGAAAAGCTGGTGAAGATGGGGTGGGGAGACAGGAAAGAGAAGAGATGGAGACGTGAGGTTGGAGAATTGAGGAGGGTTAACACAAATGATCTGATGAGAAGATGTACGAAGCCCTCTCTGCTGATGTTCCTCTCATCAGACAAGCAACGGATAAATTGCGGGTTTTCTTGAGGACCCATTGGACGAAAAACAGAGGATTCATCAATTTTCAATTTTGCTTAATGTCAAGAAAACATTGAATATGTTAGCTTTAGTCCAAAGACTGTTGAGACGGGTAACGAAGTGTCTACATGAATGAATAGTGTGTGTGGTTATAAAGCTTGCAGACACAGTAGTGGATTGAACATGCATAATGCATAGATAGTAGAGTTCTCCAGGGAGAGACTAATGTGTTGTAGATGCTAAGTGCAGAATCTACAGCAGCGTTTTATGTGAAATGTTGTTTCTGACGTGTGACTGAATCATTCATTTTGCCATACACATTGCATGTACATCAATCAGGCATAACATTATGGCCACCTTCCTAATATTGTGTAGATCTCCCTTGTGCCTCAAAAACAGTTGTGACTCATCAGAGAATGGACATGGGCATTATGAGGGTGTCAGTGTTGTCAGTGGGGGTCTTTGGGTCCTATGTGGATCAGACTGTTTCCATTACATCCCACAGATACTTGATCAGTTTGGGATCTAGGGAATTTGGAGACCAGGTCAACAACTTGTGCTGTTCTTCATGTATTTTGAGCTGTTCCTAAACCGTGTCATTGCTTTGGGGTGGGTGTGCCTGGTCTGGTCTAGGTGGGTGGTGCATTGCACTGTCACAAGATCATCAGTGTTATTTATTTCTCTAGTCAGTGGTCTTAATGTTGTGGCTGATCTGGGTGTATGCATATAATATACTGCACCCAAAAAATGCAATGTGAACTAAAAAAGCCAAAAAATTGAGTTGATTAAGGAATCAGATGTTCATTCAGCGCAATATAACTCAGTGGTCTGTGGTAGATGTTATTGCACGGGGATGATCCTCACAGTGTGCAGGATGAGGTGAAGTTTACACTGCTGTATTCCAACATTCATTAGCTACACATGCAACATTGGCTCCCAAATTGAGTTTCTGACTTCCAAGCTATGACTGATTACCTGTCAGCTTGCATAGCAGAGTTCAGCAGCACCATCACCAGCATTTGGCTGGTGTAAATACCCCAGCTGGGCAGACATGGAGAGGAGGAGCCACTTGCTTTTTGCAGGTGCGATAGTAAAGCTGCCGTCATCGGCTCAGTGTGAAAATAGCAATATTGCATAACTGGAATCTTTCAATTTGAAACAAAACACATTTTAGATATCAAACCTCCAGCAAACTGATCTTTGTAGCTTGACGGACAGTATTATTGCCAGTATACTGACCTTCCCTTGGATACAAATGAGCTGTAATGAGGGCAGGTTGATATTGATCTGAAGTGTTTTACCAAATATAGCAAATATCTCAGAAGAATATTAAATCAGAGTTCCCATGAGTTTAACAAAAAACACTCACAAGGTGTCCTTTTTTCAATATGAATCATTGATATTCTCTTTAATTATGCGTGACATGATTATTTGTCATTATATGTCTTAAAAGCACACAAGTTCATTTTCATTAAACCGTGTATTGGAATCCATTAGATTGGAGTCAGGCCTGTCAAATAAATTCTCATCGGTCTTAGTGGTTGTCATTCGGGTAGACTCACATTAACACATTAACATTTATAACAGTGAGTATAGATCCAAAATCCAAAAAGAAAAGCTTTGAAAAAAATATACATTATGTAGCAAGAACACTATTGTATATCAAAAAAAACAAAAACAAAAAAAAACACATTAGCAGTCTTTTGAGGGGGGTACAGTTTGCTGTGAAGTTGCTGAGCTAGCAAACACAACCATGGATCAACGTGTTCTTGCGGGATGCTGCATCGTGCTCTGTTTGGGGAGTCGTGTCAGCGTGCTCTCAGACTGGCACTGACTCGTTTCTGGTTGCTTGACAGGTTGGGTTGGCAGCAGGGCGAGCAGCTTGTCTGTCTGCAATGTCAGCAACACTTGACGCTGCCGGCTCCGCAGCGCTTTCAGTGGTGGCAAACACACGGGGAATCCTGTTAATGTTTTGCTTTCTAATGCTTTTTCATTTTTTTTGTATGAAAAATTGGATCAGGTTATTCAGTCTTGTTGGTTTTAGTCTGACTGTCTCCCAAAATCATTTCCATAGGTCGATCTGCATGTTCTTGTTTTCATCTTTCATCCTGTCAAGCTTCCTCCTTCTTGAACACCCTCCACCTTTACTCAACCCGGTCACTCCCTTGCTCTTGTTTCACCTTCTCCCTCTGTCTTCCTCTCTCAGTGGAAGATATTTCCTCTTCATTATTTATGGAGATTGGGTACCTTGTGTAGCTGTCAGGTGCAGCAGACACGAGAGTTGTTTCTCTAACCTTAAGCTACACTGAATGATGAATAAGTTAGCGTCTAGTGTGTCCTGTCAGCGTGCGTGTGAATGTAATTTTTTGCACCGTTGACAATGTGTCGATGTGTGGGAAGAATGTGTTGCAAGAGTAGTTGCTTCCGGATGTGGTATTAACACATTTAGCACTTTTAATTCACAGCAGACACAATTTATGTAGATGTGTTGAAAATGTCATTTTCTGTTGGCGGATTTCCCCTGAGAGGCGTAGGGAGACGTCTACTCTACAGTGACACGAGCAAGGAGTGGTAGCAAGGAGTGCTGGTGGTGATTAACTTTTTTAATTATTCATTTATTTATTTTATTTTTTTATAGACATGCTCTAAACATGGTGTCCTATCTGCTCAAATTCAGGTGACTCACCACCACATAGACAAGATATTCACTTGTGAGGAAAAATTAAAACTCGTAATCTGTTTTTTTTTCTTTTTTTCTTTTTTAAATAAGCGATAAGCTAATTGGCTTACAGAACTTTTTTTTTTTTACCGCACAAGAAAACAATGTGCCTCAAACACATATTAGCAGTAACTAAGCCTCAGAATTTTCTTTGAATTACCTTTGTCTTCCCCTCTGGCAGTAAGAGTAATTACAAAAACTCTAGACAGTATGTCTATACTAATCAGCCACAACATTAAAACCAGTGACAGGAGAAGTAAATAATATTGAAGATCATCTTGTTTTCTGCTGGGAAGCGTTTGGACCTGGCATTCATGTGGATGTTACATAAACACCCACCTTGACCAGACCAAGCACCCCCATCCTATAGCAATGACACTCCGTGATGGCATGGCCATCCACAGCAGGATGCAGCCTGACAAAGGCATTCACGCAATAAGAGTTTAGGAACAACTCAAAAAACATGAATAACAGCACAAGATGTTGACCTGGCCTCCAATTCATTAGATCCCAAACTGATTAAGTATCAGTGGGATGCACTGGAACAATCCTGATCCACAGAGGCCCCTCCCCTCAACCCATAGGACCCAAAGGCCCCCACTAACAACATCCTGTTTCCAGACACCACAGGACACCCTCAGAAGGCCCATGTCCATCCTCTGATGAATCACAACTGTTTTGGAGACACAATGGAGACCTACACGATATTAGGAAGGTGGTCATAATGTTATGTCTGATTGGTGTAGAGTTTCTTCTGTTCTTTAAGCTCTCTCCAGTGAGGAAAAGCCCCATTTATGGTAACCTGTGTTTATCCTTTATCCAGGTTTATATATAGATTTATTTTTTTATTTGGAGCCTCAGAACCACTTATTGGGCTCTTCCTATATTCAGTTTCTTTTTCCCTGAACATTGTTCACTTGTCTGCACTCCAAGTACTTGTTTTTGTCCTGGCCTTTGCTGGTAGACGTAAAATGATACCAGTGGTCCAGCATGAGAATCACTGAATCACTGAAACCTCAGGTCTACTGAGAGAGTTATGGATGCTCAGCTAAATTTCAAAGTCATGCACAATAGCTTTAAATACCTGACTTTAAGTGTTACAAATTGAGTGTCACTGTACTGCTGATTTATGAATAACATGCTGGATGTATGAAGACATGAAGCATCAGGAACACTAAAAACATACAACTTCAACCACCTGAACTAAAACATAATGTAGTGCCTGAGCAGAAGTAAGCTAAGAGCTTATCGTGTGTTGGTAAAGACATGACCATACTGTACATACACACACACACACACACACACACACACACATGCACACATAATCACAGACTACAACTTAATCTTGCTCATCATGGGATTTGCTAGCAAAGAAGCTCTCTCCACGTCTGTTCTCGTCCTCTGTATCACCCAGTGTTGACTGCCTGTTCCGTCGTCAAACCAAAGTGGGCCAAGCCGCACAACTCAGCCTGGACATCTGGTACAACTGGAACAGAGGGTCTTGACACAGCTGGCGGGAAGAACAAAAACTAGGTTACTGTTCTTTGTATGGAGATCAGAGATGTGGAGTCACACTGCGAGGGCAACTGGGGTGACATTCATAGTGATTATAATAAGAAGGATGATGCCGTCTTACAATCGTCATAGAGTGCTGCTCGTTTGTGTCTGGATCTAGAGGGCCTTAGTTAAAGATATTGTGTTGTCCTGTTTTTGATGTTTATTGGACATTAACCAGGAATTAATTATGATCATTCTCTTCTCCAGTTCTCCATAGCCTCATTATATACTCAAGGTTAATTTAGGCAGGAGAAATAAATAAAGTTTTGTCTTTGACAATCAATTTAGCATTTAGCATTGACCTTATGAAGTATGTTTTGGCTTTCCTTAGTTATTCAGAGCCATCTACATAGTTACTCTGTTATTCTCTTTGCTCTACACAAGCTTATGTATTTAAGACGAATGCCAGCTGCTTGTTCTTGTAAGAATATCTGCAGGATTATAAAATATTCATGTTTGGTAGTTTAATGACAGTTTCATTAAAAGTCCTTTTGATTTTCTTCTTCTTCACTGCAAGTAGTTATTTTGATGTATAATGAGCTATTGATTACGGTCTTGGATGGATGCATATCCTCCATAAACCATTCACCTGACGCATAGTTTCTGCTGATCTGAGAATTCACAAAAAGGCTTTCTGGCACAGGTCCATGCTACCATATACCTAATTCAAGGGTATTGTGTTGAATTATAAATCTCAAGAGTTCATTGAAGCCACAGCTAATGTTATATTTATCTGATCTTGGAAGGGGATTTTGTGAGAGTAAAGCCACATTGCAGGACTTTAACATATTAATGAACGTCTGTTACATTCAAGCCCATGTATCTGTTTTTACATGTGGAGTGTTTTTACATGTGGAGTCTGGAAAAACTGAAAAACTTCTGTGCTTGAGCACTTACGGTCATGCATTTTGTGTCAACCAGCAGTGACTATTTGCCACAACCTAACAAGGGAGCTGCTACAGCAGGCTACAACAGCTACAAGTACAGTAGAGGAAGAATGTGAAGGTGGTAAGAATTAACTTGGTGGTGATGAGGGAAAATAAAATAGAATCTAGGAAATATCCAGAAAAGGTTTGGATATCAGGTTAAGGAAAAGGCCAAAAAACAAAGCCCATTAAAACTGAACATAGCAGCACGACAAACCCGTGGCAGCACCTGAAATAAATAATGCAGTTAAAGCAGGGCAGCATGTGTGGTAAGGAGGTAAGGAAGGGAAACATACTTTTGGTATTAGTGCACTCACCAACTTTTTAGATTTCAGAGAGATTTCAGTTATGTTGGTAACAAAAATTTTGATCATCCATACTGGGCTTGAGACGGGTACAGGTACCATTGTTGAATTTGCTCTTGTTTTTCCCCCTGCGTGGGTTTATTGGTTTTTAGGCCCCTCAGCAATGTGGTGCAGAATGTTATGAATTTCAGCTTTGAAAAACTAAGCACAGCGTTTGCATGATCTTTATTTGAAGAACATTTAATCTCTCTTCAGTCACTTTTATTTATGGACTGAAACATCACCATGTGGGCATTTACGTCATCTTCAACATCAGTACAACGGAATAAAAGAGGATAAATTAATTTTAGCATATTAAATCCAACTTAAGATAAAATCTTATCTTAAGTTGGATTTAATATGCACAGTTATACATAGTACAATGCACAGTGAAATGTATTTTTGTACCTGCAGCCAGTAGTGAAAAAAAGTACTACAGTAAAACAGTAGTAATTGCACATAACACACAAGGTAAACAATACAAGTATAAATGTAAACCGAGAAAAATAAATTAAAATACAGACAGTAAACTCAAGGTGCAGTGGTGCAGCGGTATTAAAGTCTGGTTAAGGCTCAGAGTTGAGCTGGCGGATAGCATGTGGATAGAAACTCTTCAGCCTCTCAGTCTTTGTCCTCAGGCATCGAAAACGCCGACCTGATGGCAGTACAGAGAAGAGAGAGTGTCCGGGGTGACTGGGCTGTTTGAGGATCTTCTTGGCCCTTAACCTGCAACGCTTTGTATAAATGTCCTGCGGGTTGGGAGAGGGGGTTCTGATGGTCCGCTCCGCTGAATGGACCACCCTTTTGAAGGCCAGGGAGTCCTGCCTGGTACAGTTTCCCATCCAGGTGGTGATGCTCTCAATGGTGCAGGTGTAAAAGTTCCTGAGCACCTTAGCTTAAAGTCTCTGAGGCGTCTGAGAAGGTAGAGACGCTGTCTGGCCTTCTTCATGATGGTGTTCAGATGGTGAGTCCATGACAGGTCCTGTGAAATAGTCACTCCCACGTACATGAAGGTGTCCACCTTTCCACCTCAGAGCCACAGATAATGAGTGGATGGAAGTCCCTCTGCTGTTTCCTGCTTAAGTCCACAATCAGTTCCTTTGATTTGCTGACGTTCAGGAGGAAGTGGTTCTTATGGTACCAGTCCTCCATGTGGGACACCTCCCTCCTGTAGGCTGTCTTGTCCTCATGGGAGATTAGTCCTACAACAGCGGGGTCGTCGGCAAACTTGATGACAATGTTGGAGTCTGGCTTGGCCTCACAGTCGTGTGTACACAGAGTACAGCAGAGGGCTGAGCTCACTTTTAATAGTAGCCAGGATTATCTGGATTGCATGCATATGACTAAATTATGGGTTTTCTCCATACCTGAATCATAGTTGAATCAGCTACCTACCAGTAGGTTATTGGACATCAGTTCAAACAATCAGTTAGTGCTTGAGCTCGTCAACAGGATATTATATCTGCTGCATCAAAAGATTCATTACCCCAGACCAGAGTGAAGAAGCTTGCTCTTTGTGCAGCGGACTACTTGGCTGTTATTAAGAGAAGAAAAATACACCAAAGAGACCTCATTATCTAGTCGACTGGCTGTTGGCTGTCCACCCGCTAGCCTGCACTGGCCCCGAGTTCTGTCATAATATGCATTACCTGGCTGCGCACACTCAGGAGAAGAGAGGCTCAGTAATGACCCGGAGATGGTGGCATTTAATGAAGTAGCTTATTTTTCTGTGAATTCTTTAATGGAGAACATATTTCAAGGTTTTGTGACTGGCATGTTGTGATTAGTGTTAAAGTATTTATGCTTCCACAGTGAATTTACTTAATAAAGAGTCCCAGGCATTCAAGGGAAAATGTGAGTTATAATGCTATCCTGTGGATTTACTAAGGGAGGGAAGAAAAGAAAGTGGAGTAAAAACAAGCAGGAAAGGGGGTGGAAGGAGGCAGAGGAAGATGGCAACGATTCTCCTGTCACTGCGATGGATTTATTGAAGTGCTTTTACCTTCATCATCTGTGACTAAGGCTGACTGAATGGAAATATGGCTTCAGTTAGAAATGCGGGGATTCTTACAAGCAACATTATTATTTTTAGATTAGTCCTTTCATTTTCACTTGGCAGGTGACTGATGGAACATGTAATTTCTTTTTTATTTAAAGGGTAACTAATGCCAGTTTTCAGTGCCTTGGGGGGATCCTAGCCATTTAACATCACTGTAGTTGAACTCTATTTTGTTAAAGGTTTTCTTTTGTGCAGGTTTTTACAAGCTACGTGTTCCATTTGAAATGCACAAGGAAGAGAGGCTGAAAAAAATCCAGCAGTGACTGTGCAACATTAATATTAGTCATAGTGTCATAGTGCTAGTAGAACTGTAATTCCTGATCATTAGACTTTTGTGTCTGGTTGAACAAAAGCAATGGCAGAGTTTGAAGATTTGTTCTGTATTGTGACGCATACAGCTGGAAACAACCTCAGTCTCCTTCTACACTATTTCCCTCCTCCGTATGTTCTATAATTAGATCAAGTGCATAAAAGATACATTTCTAGCAATTCGATAGGCCTCACTGGCGGACCTCAAGAGCCTTCACATCCTTATATATCTGTATGCAGGTTTCTGTGTATTGTGTGCTTATGGTTATGCTTGTGCGTATGTGGTAAGAATTGTGAAATCCCGCAGAGTAGCTGAGGTCAGTGTTGAGCTTGTTGTTCATTACAAATTGTGTTGTGGTTTGTTTCTCAGTGTAACCATATGTGTTAGCGTTTGCGGCATCTATGTGTTTAATGTGTGTACGATTGTTCAGTTTCTCAGGATGAAAGCATCTCACCATCTGTTTGATGGATGACTACATCATGTGTGGGGAAAAAGCTTGTTAAGAACCCCTGTGTTTGAAAATGAATTCAAAAAGAGAAATAATGGGATTGCTGGGTAATCCTGTAAAATATCACGGCACTGAAAGATTGGCTAGGTTCAGCTTACCTTTATGTTATACTCATTTTCCTGCTCATCCCATTCTCATGCTATTTTTGGGTTTATTGTTGAAACAAGGGCATGTGTCTTAATCTCAAAACACAAAGGTGACTTCTAGTGTTCTAGGCTTTGTGATTAGGTGGTTGCATGGCAACATTCAGCTAGCGTCGTATGTGTACACTTACATAAAACCCAGTTTCCCAAGGAGGCACCCCAAGGAAACAAACTCTAAAAATAGACAAGGGTTGCAGACTTTAGTAGCATCAGCCATTTGTTTTCTGACAGACATGTTCTCTATAAAATCCATTCTATTTTGAGTTTTCCTTTGTATTTAAGAATTTCATACTTTTGGGTTTCCTGTTTGTATGTTCAACTGAATGAATTAAAACACACATACAGCCACAACATTAAAGCCACTGACAGGAGAAGTAAATAACATTGACCATCTTGTGACAATACATTGTTTTGCTGGGAAATATTTGGACCTGCCATTCATATAGATGTTACTTAGACATGTAGCACCCACCAGTGACGCTCCTTGATGGCCATCCCTAGCAGGATATAGCCTGACAGAGGCACGCACACAAAAACGCTTTGGGATCATCTAAAAAAAAAGAAGAACAGCCCAAGGTGTTGACCTGGCCTCCAAACTCACTAGATTTGACTGGTCAAGAATCTGTGGGACTCACTGGAGCAAGCCTGATCCACAGAGACCCCTCCCCTCAACCTATAGGAGACAAAGGGCCCCACTAACAACATCCTGTTCCCAGACACCATAGGACACCCTCAGAATCCCATGTCCATTCTCTGATGAGTTGGAATCACAAGGGAGACCTACACAATATTAGCCAGGTGGTCATAATGTAGTGCCTGATCGGTGTATATTTTTATGCATGCTCTAATCAATCCTTTGTGCGAGTGTGTGAGACACTGAAATTGATGATTTCTGACCATTTTTTTCTCTTAAATACAATAAAACTGCATCATCCTCTCTTTGTGACTTAGAAGCGTGATGCAGTGGCAACATCATCCCTCAGCTGTCGGCAAACAGTTAAAGTGCATCTATCATCAGCCACATGTATATACTACCCTTGAAGATGGCATCAAGTTACTCAACTGCTGTGAGACTGTAGGCTGATGATAAAAGACACAAATTAATACCCGAGGACTGCGCCGTTAACCTTGTCTGTACTGAATGAATAGATTAGATATATTGTTATTGTCAATTATTACAAGATTCATGGCAGTACTGCAGTCTATACTCCATGGAAATTCTACATCACTCTTTGTGTGACAAATAGAAAGAGTAGTGATCTGTTGCAGAATAAATTATATTTGTATTTTGCAGACCACAAAGAACCTGTTTTAACTTTGCTTCTTTGATGTTTTCTAATTAGAATAATCACTTTAGCTGATTGTTGAATCACTTAATCAATCATTAAACTGTTAAATTACACAGCCCGCATTATGAGATCAATATTAGTTATATTAAAGAGGCGTGTTTAGTTTGATTTCATAATGGGGTTTGTGAAGGTTCTCAGTCATCCAGGTCATGGTAATCCAAAAAAAGTTTCAAAAAAGGCAACTGTCTACAATCAGTCCTTTTTTGAAACTTTTTTTTGGATAATGGGGTTTGATTAATGTGCGGTAACAGATTTCTTTATTTTTTTCCCCCTAACATCCAATTTGAGATCCTGGCTAATTCCTGCGTGTTGGATCATAGCTTTGATGAGAAACTGGGTGTTTGATTTCTAATACTTCAGAAAAATAAATGGTCGGAGATGATTTCATGTAATAAAAAGTTGGAAATAGTTTTTTTTTTTGTTGGGTAGCAGGCAGCGGCATAGCACCAGAAATATAACCCAAAAATAGCTGCCTTAACACTCTTCTTAATGAACAAAGCAGGAGTAGGTTATTGTTATGCAGGAAAGGGGTGCAGAGACTGGAAATTACCTGTCATCACTGTGAGAAACGAGAGTCTGGCTCCACACACGGCCCAGGGCTAAATACAGGCTTCCTCCTCCATAAAGACACTACTGTCATGACATATAATCCAGTATAAGAAATCTATTGCTTTGGTTGGTATCCCAAGAGGGAATTTTTCTAAGCGTTTTTGTTAAGCACCAGTTTGCCCTTTAGCAGTCATGCTAAAGTAGCAGGGCAACAAATCCTGTAAGGGCTGTGGCATACCAGGCTCATAGTCGGCCGTCTTCCTGTGTCGAGCCACCTCTGACTGTCTTGGTTTTAGTTTTTCAAATGCACCTGGCGCTCTTGGCACTGGTTGGTACTTTTCAGCAAAGTCAGTGTGCTGAATCGGTGACAGAAAAAGTCTCTCCAATTGGCTGTTCAGCTTAGGGAACCTGTGCACTAGTTGGTAGTTGTTGAGTCCGGAGTTACCGAAATATACATAAAATTTGTAAATATAATTAATTTTAGTCCTCACCAGAACTTAAGAAAACAATTTAGTTCTTCTCCGAGCCTGTCAGCCAAGAGTAGAGCTCATAGTTGCTGTCCTGAAAGTTTTCTCGGCTAGGTTAGGCTAGCTAGCTCTTTCTAAGAAGATCTGCCGTAAGACCTCTCCTCATCATGTAGTTCAAAAAATAGCAATCAAAACATTTTAGACACTTTTTATAGAACTTACTGACATAAAATACAAAATACAAAACTATATTGACTGAGTGCTGTGATCAGAGCCTCTATGCCAAACATTTTTCCCTTTTTACATCATAATCTGTTCCTCATGAGTGGGCTCACTGGCCTGGGCATTGTCACTAAAGGTCTGGGGAGCAGCCTTGTCAGGGGAGTGGAAAGTTATCAAGTTATGTGTGGGACGTGAGTGCGTCCCCCGGTGAAGAGCCTCCAGTGCCTGTTCACACTCACTGCTGCAAAGAAATGTGACATTGTAAAGTTAGTCTTTTGATGTTTGCCACATTGCCATCCGAGCTTGAAGTGTGTTCCCTTGTGGCTAAGGAATTGGAGACGGCACCAGCTGCCTCTTCATACTGAATTTCACTTTGTAAACCTGTCACTCTCATCAAACTATGATATTGTGTGTGGGTGAATCTGAGGCAGTTTTCTTGTACAGTAATACGTAACTGAAGTGTAAGAAAAAAATCAATGAGTGAGGATATTTTTCTAAATGTTTTGTATGGATTCATAACATGTTTTAGGGCTCAGCTGAAGCTCATTGCAGTATATCCACATAATCCGCTCTTAACCCTCTTGTGCCCTCCTGCTTGCACTGTAAGCAGGAGACAATGTGCACAACTGGAGAAGCAGCTTTCCTCTCTGTGATCTAATATTGTACCATTACATATTCACACTCACCCACATGAAGAATCTGGGAGCGCAAACACACATGCATACAATGTTTATTCGTGCAATAAGAGCATTCAAACATCCCTCTGGAGATTAAGGATACAGTGCTGCCATCAGGGTATGCAAAGCAAAGCTGAAGAACCCCATTAATCACAGCACTGAAGTATTTAGCTAATGGAAAAGGAAACTAGTATTGATTGATATTTCAACACAGTCTTTTGGGATTCAGTCTAAAGGGTTTTCTGCAAAGATCCGAAGGCAGGTTTCCAAACACAAAAACCACTCTCCAGTGTAGTCCTCCAGGGATCATTTATTGAAAATGTAAAGTGCTCAGCTGGTTGAACCTCTTTGGGTCGGTCATAATGGAAGTCCTTTTTGTATTTACAGTGTGTTGCCCTATGTTATTTGTTATGCATACATGCTCCCTCACACACATACAGGCTAGCATCTCTTTCACATACAGTATGCACCACTTAAATAAGGTCTGATGAAAAGAGCTACACAATCATTGTTTATGTACAGAAACCCTTATTTAAATCTTGCATTTTTAAGTATATAATGTATTGCAGCAGAATACGTGTATCTCAACTGTAGGCCAAATAACTTAAATTGTCCTTTAGCACTGGAGAGAGACTGAAAATAGAGCTTGGTACATATTGTTTAGTTCTCTGTCAGTCTCAGGGAATCATGAAACACAGAGCAGATGGAGTGGGATGGACCTTGGCTGCCTTTCCCTTCCCTGTGAATGTGTGTGTAGTATGACTCTTTGGTGTTTGTGTGCTGTCTGAACTTAGGTGTCAGTGTTTAGAGGTAAAGGTTGTGGTCTGCTAGACTCAGAGGACAGGATAGAGACGAATCTGTCCCAGAGGACAACCAGGGTCATTGGACAAAATGTCAGGTTCAGACCCAGAATCTTTGTCTGTGTGTAGAGACTGTGGCGTGTTTGTGTTTTTGTCTGTGAGTTTGTATACTCCAATCAGCCACAACACTGAAACCACCGACCAGTGAAGTGAACAACACTCTCATTACAAAGCAATGTTCTCCAGGGAAACCTGGGTCCTGTTACGTTGACATACCACCACCTGATAGTTGTTGCAGACCAAGCACAGCCCCTTGGCAACGGCAAGACGATGTTCCTTGCATCCTGGTGCCATATATTCCCCAGCTCAGCAACTCATACTCACCCGGCCATCCACGTGATGTTTAAAAAAAATGTGTTACATGACACCAGACTACTGCAAACCTGGGACCACAAGAGCCGCAATTTTGTAGGCGCTCTGGCGCAGTCATCTAGCCGCCACGATCCTGACTTTTTTAAAGCTGCTCATATCCTTCCATTTTCCCTTTTTTCTGCTTGTGACGCATCAACTTTGAGGACGAAATATTCACATGCTGCCTAATACATGCCAACCTCTGACAGGTGCCACGATATTGAGATGTACATTGGCTGGCTCTAGAATGAAGCCAGTCACATTTCCATGGATCACACCCATCATGCATATCGACCGTTCACCACAGGGCCTTCTGGGAAGAGAAACAAGCGTTATCAAATCCAGAACCAATAGATTAAAAAACAGCTTCTCCCTCAAGCCGTCAAATCCCTCACACCTTCAACCTCTCCTTCATAGACTGTTGTTCAATAATCCCTATATTTATTCCCCAGTCCACCAACACTCAGTAGGCACAGTTGCACTACCATGGATAGCATTTGCACTATTGTTTAATATTTACTGTTTTAAAATTCTCCCATTCCTAACAGTACCAATTACATTCATTTGTGTGCTACTGGCTACTTTTATTGTATATGCTGTTTTTATTGTGTATAGCTGCTGTATTTTTTTTAATTTTCTTTTAATCTTCATGCTGCTTTAGTTTATATTTTAATCACTCTTGAACCACAGAGCTGCCAAACTGTGTCACTGTTTTTCACTGGACAGTGCCAATAAAACTTCTTATTCTCTTCTTAATCACTGTGAATTCACATGGCCAGGGATTATGACCAGCCCTTAACTTAAACCTTATGACTGTCATAATGTTTTGGCTGATTAGTGTGGATCCATAGGATTTTTTTTTTTCTTTGGGAGGAGATTGCGGCCACAATAAATACAAGTCTGGAGATTTTACAGTTTTTATCTTGTTGGTGCTCTCAACATGTAGGTCTGACACTGTGTTAATCTACCTCAGTGTTACCTAGTTTGGTATTTCACGTTTAGTTTGTACCTTTTGCCCGACATAGGTGTACACTATTATAAAGCAGAACTTGCTTCTCCACAGACCGTCTGACGTGAGCAACATGTTAACAGAGCAGCAGTAGCAACAGCGGTGCTCTGTCTCTGTATCTAAAGGAACAACATTATCTGTGTGTTGCATTTACACATGTGTATAAAACACAGACTGTTAAGTGGCTTGTGTTGAGTAGCACTGTTTGAAGTAGACACGCATCAGCATCAACTCTGACAATTGTGGAAATCCAAAGTGAAATACTTCCTTTGTCTCCTGTGCTGTTGGTTTACTCTGTTCATTTGTAATTCAGTGTGTTGTGTGTTTGACCCCCCATTTTTAGGACAGAAACTGTTTTGTTTCTATTTTAGAATAATAAAAATAAAAAAGTGTGCTTAGCTGAGCGCATTATGTATCCTAAGGCAAATTTTCAGTGGCCGTGTGCAGCAGACACACAGGATCCTAGACAGTCCTAGTCTCCGCTGCTTGCTTTCTCCACTGTGGTGAAAAATGGAAATAACATTTGTAACCCTGTAGCTTGTTGGTCTGTTTTATCTGGTAGCTTGCTTGATCCCATCATGTATACTGGCGCTCACTCAAGAAGCCTGTGCTATCAGCAAATCCATTTCAAATCCTGTGCGCCCTGTTACGTCTTGTGCCTTTGTGTGTGTGTGTATTTGTGCCTTTAGGATTGTATACATGGATAAGACAAGAACACGTGCCCTGATTTCTGTTTTTTTAATCGCTGTGTTATGATGTGACCCGACTCTACACTGTGCTCCTCTGTGTGCGTTCCTCAACTCCATAGACATAATGTTACACGGCGAGGCTCCCACATCTTTTGTGTAATCCCATTGGTTATACAAATACAGTTCAATTACGGTACATGCACCGTTGACCTCAGGTTTATTCAATCCAATCATGCAGCTTTAACTCCAGTCTCTCCCTGAATGTTCACATCAGATTTATGTTGGTATTTGCCGAGCTGGTCGACCTGTTACCTTGAAAATTACATTTCAGTGTCTCATTTTCCCCCAAACACTGTCTCTATTTCCTTTTGACTCCGTTTTGTGACAGCAGGTGCTATAAAGCTGAAATTGTTTTGGGTTGATTTTTCTGTGGAGATTTGCCAGTTTTTAGACTTTCACAGTACATTTCTCGCCCAGTTGCTGTGGTATTGAATTTTGCTCTGTGAAGTGTGCACTCTCCTCTCCTCTCCTCTCCTCTCCTCTCCTCTCCTCTCCTCTCCTCTCCTCTCCTCTCCTCTCCTCTCCTCGTGGAGGTTTTGATGCCCATGATGATGGATATATGAATTATTTATTGCTCTTGAATGTGGTGACAGTAGGAATAACATTCTTTGGGCGTGTGAATGGACTGCCCGTGCTGGAAATACTGTTCCGAACATTCAGTTATTTTAAGAGTTTAACCACTATAGTCTTTGGCCTCCTGTAGTCTGTGCTACAAATGCTAGCTCAGTCACATTTCTTTTATGAGCAGTGACAAATTTATGTTCTGCTGGGAAACCTTTGGACCTGGCATTCGTTTGGATGTTCCTTAGACATGTGCCATCTACCTAGACCAGAGCAGGCACCCCTGCTCCATAGCAGAGACACTCTTTGATGGCAGCAGCCATCCCCAGCAGAATGCACCCTGACACAAACACACACACAAAACAACTAAAAACAACATGAAAAACACCACAAGGCCTCCAAATTCACTAGATCCTAAACTGATCAAAAATCTGTGGAATGATCCACAGAGGCCCCTCCCCTCAACCCATAGGACCCAGAGGCCCCCACTAGCAACATTCTGTTGTCAGACACCACAGGACACCCTCAGAAGACCCATGTCCATCATCTGATGAGTCACAACTGTTTTGAAGGCACAAAGGAGACCTACATGATATTAGGAAGGTGGTTCTAATGTTATGCCTGATCGGTGTTCATGTTATAGTTTCTGGAAGCAGCGCATAGTAATTGCTGTAAAACAGACAAAGTAATTGCCGTTCTGCAGTGTGACCATGGTGCAATTATACTGTACACCTACAAAAGAACAATGCAGCACCACGGTTTGTGGTATTTTAGCATGCGTAGAGACGTTGTGAGCCACCATGCACACGCAAGGTCTGACTGAATATCTACACTGATCAGCCACAACATTTAAAGCAGCTGTCTAACATTGTATAGGTATCTCTTATGCCTCCAAAACAGTTCTGATCCTCTTCTCAAGCGTGGAAAGGCCACAAGACCAAAGTTTTCCCGCAAAACATGGCATTGTAACAAGATGATCTATGTCAACTACTTCACCAGTCAGCGGTATTAATGTTGTGGCTGATCAGTGTGTATTCATCTCTCAATGCTGATGAATTGTTTTTGTAAACTGTTGACAGCTATTATCTGCTGGCAAACTTGTAAATACCACCCTCATCGTCACCTAGCTTGTCTATACACTATCTTTCACCATCATTAGGAGGATCTTCATAGAGTACATTAAAGTAGGGCTGGTTTAATGCAGTTGCTCACCAGCTTATGTTTTATGATGTTTAGGGATTACTCTGGAGAACTGGATTAAAAATACGAGGAAATACTCATCTGGAAGAGTGCATTTCAATGACATTGTTAATAGGCAGTTGTCTCACAGGCCTTCTTCCTCCCCTCTCCGCCGTGTTTTTAGTGGTTTGCAAATCTCTCTGGTCCTCTCAAACAGCAGTTGCTCTTATGCTACAGCCTTGGTAGTCTCTTAGCAGTCTCCCAGTGGCCCACTAGCATTTTTCTGCTCTTTCATAGTTATTCTTAGCCTCATCTCGAAGCACGTTCGCTGGTGAGACGTGACAGCAGTGCCCACGCAGGGGTTGTCCACTGGGGAGGGGGTTATAAATGAGGGTGGTACAGTAAGATGAGTAAAAGATGAAGAAGGAAAGTATGCTGTAGTGGATCTTGGAGCACAGGCTGGGTCATCACGTGGCCTCATAGGGCAACCTCGATTAGAGCTAGGGGGGGGAGCCCTTGTCAAAGCCGACTGCAGCACCGACATCAGGCCTGCAGCGTGACATGTAAAGCCGCAGGGATGACCCTCTCCAAGAGCCGGATGCGCAGAAGCTTTCTAAGGAGGTTGCGTGCATAGATCAGACCATAAATGTGATGCTGCTTCCAGTTAAGACATGAACAGTCCTTCAACACACGTTTAGCGTGCATTGTCTCATCATGAACGTTAACTCTGTTACTGAAACCTAACTATCTTTTAGCTTGTTTAGCTTGTATTAATTTCTTTTTTTGACACAAACGTGGTTTATATATTTTCTTTACTCATTCAAAGGTGTCTTCTTTTTTATTTTTGTCTCTTTTCCTTCTTTTTCCTTTCTCTGTATTTATATGAAATACTATTTCTGCGGACAATAGTCAAACAACTGTGTAACTAACCTGTTTTACGTTGTATCTTTACAGGGCATCAACATAGTGGGGCCCAGTAATGCAGAGCCTCCACCTCAGCCTCCAGGTCCGGTCATGTACCAGCTGGATATTGTCCTAAAGAAAGGGAAAAACCTCGCCATCCGGGATCGAACAGGTAGGAGATCGTTTTTTTTTTTTTTCCTTGTTATCTCAGTAATGTTGAGGTTTATGTGAAGAGACAGGGTGAACAGATTTATCAAGCGTGTAGCTGTCCCAGCAAATGAAAACTACCCCATCCTGGTCTGTGTCCACATCCTAATTGAGTCTGTCTCTTTGCACCACAGCTCCATTCCTGTCTCTCTAAAAAAACACACACACACTGTTGGACGTACAGTATATTCCATCCCTTATTCATCAGACTCAATTAACTTGATGTGATATGTAGCCCGGTGAGCTTGTGAAAACAGAACCACGCGTCTCAGCCTCTGTCATGACTTCAAATAAGCAATGGTGCTGCAAGAGTGTGGCTCATGTGTATGTGTTTCTGTGGTTCAGTCGCTCTGTGGCACAGATAAATACGCTCTGGACACACAGCCAATACTTATTTCATAGTCTCGTCATGTCCTGGTCTTCCCAAGAAAAATATGGAAACCCTTTTATCTCCTTCTCCTCTGCTATCTTTAAGGATATACCTATTTTTGTCAGTATAATCTGAACGTAAGGTTTTTTTTTTATTAAATCGCACATCTTTGTGTGAAGTCAGAAGGAATTACCTGATGCAACATGATGAAATGATGCAACGCGTCCCTTGTGCTTACATGCATGAATATAATCCAGCTTTGGCAGTTTCACCTTTGGGGCCAAGCCATTTGCTACTGCTGTAGTTGGGTTACTTTTGTGTATATTACTACTAAATCATCCTGTAACTCTTTTAAGATAAGATAAGCACATGCACAGTTATACATTACTTGTACCTGCAGCCAGTAGTAAAAACGTACTACAGTAAATTGCACATAACACAAGGTAAACAATGTAAGTGTACTTGATTGACTACGCAGTGCGATAGGCAGTGTGATCACGACTCCTCGTGTAAGTACAGACTCTGCAACTATAATCTCATTCATGTTTTTGCATTTTGTGTTAAATATGTTAATTTAACAAATCAAAGCTGAACCTCAAAGAAGGTCGAGTGCCACTTTCTTTTTATGTAAGCGGAGCTCACTGGAGCAGAGACTGTCAGATTTATTCAGTTCTACCCTGAGCTGTTGAATTTACTGCGTGTAACTTTTTCTGGCTTTGGGGAGAAGAAATTGATTTTTTTGTTTACTCTTTGCATCCCTATGAGAAATATTATCTTGCATTAAACCACCGTGATAAACAGTATTGTTTCCCCTTCTCTGGAGCTGGACTGTTAGAGATTTAAAAAACAGCTTAGATGGCCCAGTGCCCAGCGCTGTGGACGCTGCCCTGACACTTGGTTTAAACAGACGATACATTGCACAGTGCTAAGGCCATTCAGACATTTTCCCATGAACTCTCATAGACAGTGGATCGGATCGTGATTGATGGCGAGGCCTCATTAGCGGCTGTAGCAGTCGCCATGACAACCGAAGGAGCTGCCCCGCATTCTCCTGTACATTTTGACTTCACGTCCAGCCGGATAATGAGCAGCGAGGTGGTGAGCTCACCTGTCCTGTCCTGAGACAGCTCATTAGAAGGAGACAGAAACACAGGCAAATAATAACATAGACATACAGCGAGCTAAATACAATACGAGCAGTAATGCCTTAATAACGATGAGTGTCCCAACACGTTCTTTTGTCTTTTTCTGAATATATTTATTGATGCTAAGTTTTGACATCCAGTGCTGTCAGGATATTATATATATTTAGCTGTCATTCTACAGCAGGCGTTGGGTAAATTGCAGAAGATCGATATAGGGCTCACTGGTGGGATTTTCCGACAGCGTATCGGTACTTTCCCCTGTCAGGTATGAATACGGAAAAGATTATCAAATAAAAGCAGTGTGCTGGGAGAAGCAATTTACTTCTGCTTTCTATTGATTCACTAAAAGCCCCAGCATGAATTATAAATGATACAAGTAGTTTGTCAGTTCAAACATCTTTTCAGAAAAACCTCTTCAGTGTGGCATTACACATATTCAGGTTTTGTGGAGCCGAAACACAAAACATTCAGTTACATTCAAACATCAGTCTGAAGTATTTCGGTGTGCTGGCATTTACAACTAAATATAGACTCCTAGGCAGAACAGAAACTTTCTTGGAGACTTTCGCGCGGCCTCTAAAGAAACCAAAAGAAGCACACAGTTAGCAGATAAGACGGAATACTTCGTTTGACACTGCAGCTCTGCTCTGTGCATCAAAGTGATGTATGAACTCGGAGATGAGGCTGACTAGCCAGAGACAAAAGAGCGCAGGAGAGAGAGAGAGTCGGTGGCAGGGGGCGCCCGGTTCCACGTTAGTGACGTGTCTTCCCTTATGTTCCTTTAGTGAAGTTCCAAGTGGTGTAGGGAACCTTTCTGTGGCTGAGCGAGGCAGAGAGCAAGCACAGGTAGATCAGATAAGCCATAGGTTCATCCAGTAGGAATGTGTTGCCATAACAAAATATTTCCAATCAGAGGAGATGAATGGAACCCCTGAAAATGTGAATATAATTAGAGGAGCATTACTAATGATGGAAAACATTGTTGCTAATTATTTTAGGCTGAAGCATTGCTCATTTTTCATTAATGAGGGTTGATGCTTCTTTATTTCAAATCAGAATCATTAAAATGCCATCCTTTTTTACACTGTGTACATAATGCTGTATTGTGAAATACCAGACAAGTAAAGATCTCTGACAATTAATCATAAGCTAAAATCTGTAAGACGGGAAATCACCTCTAATCTTACTGTATATACACTAAATTAATTAAAATTTGAAATACAGTAAAAATCAAAGATCAGTATATTCTGGGCCTGAATGCTATTTTAGGAACTGACTCTGGAGAATGACTAATGGCAGCAAAACATTGTTTCTAACTACTCTGGGATGTTTAATTTTGCAGAGAAGCATTGCTCATTTTGTTATTAATTAGGGTTGATGCTCCTTTATTTCGCATTGGAATAATTAAAATGCCGTCCTTTTTCATACTCTGTTCATAGTGCTCGATTGTGAAATACCAGACAAGTAAAGATTTACATTCCCACAATGCACCTTCTCCAACCAGCCCGTCCAACCCGATGATTACCCACAGCAAGTATTTTATGGCTTTGCTGGAAATGAAACTTTAGTTCCATTAAAGTGAGAAATGTGTTTGTGTCACTTGGGGTTTTCACCCTGAGCTTTGGTGGACGACAACAGCTGAAGGCAAAGATGCTGCGTTGAACCACATATAACCGCTGACCACCTCATAGACGTTCACACTGGTCTACAAACTTTCTGTGAAGACTTTGTGTTAACTCTGTTATTGTCTTGCAGTCGCCTGTCATCATTGCTTTAGCAGCAGTACTCATCTGCAGAGACTGTTGTCCTATGATGACACAGTAGGAATATCATTTAATCAAAATGGCACATTTTTTGCTCATGAATTAAATTATATGTGAAATATAAGCCTGTCTTTACTGGCCATAGAAATGCCCTTGCTTCCATTTATTGAAGCATTTTGAGCTACTTGTGCATTTCTGCTGAGCATGCAGGTGCTGTCAGTTTATATCTGTGCAGATTAGAGCAGAAGTTGGACATTGAATTTGAACCCGGATTAAACAGCTTTTACTGACAGGACATACCGGAAGACCTCAGTTTTTACTGAGTAACAACGTTATATTCTCTTAAATACTTTGACTGTCAGCTGCGATCTCTTTCATTTACATGTGAAATTGTTACTGAATATGCATGTGGGCGGAATTAAACCGAGGAAATTGCACTTCTCAGCCACCTCTTCAACACACTCTCTCGTTACGATACCTAGAGGTTGGTGGTTACATAAAGAAGCTGAGAAATAATAGCACAAAGGGAGCAAGCCTGTCTGATCGGTATAAGAAAAAAAAAAAAAATTACCTGGCCAGTGTACAAATGCCACTAGGAGCTTTTTTGATACAACCACAGTAACAAGCATTGTCATAATCTCTTTAGCGAGTCAAATCATTTCACAATTTGTCACGTTATAAATGGATGAATGAAGGACCAGATCAGTGTTCACAGCTTGTACAGAAGTGTCTCTGTCCATGATGTGCTGTCCCATCTAATCCTGCCTTTGTTCATTTACACCTGCATCTGATGTTATTGGACTGAAAAGGCGGGGGAGTGGGAGGGCAACGGCAACCAGGGCCATTTATGGAACACCAAAGACAGCCTTTGATTGACTTGTTTGCCTTTTTATGTTTACTGCTGCTGCCGAGCTCATTCTGCCTGTCAAGTGACCTTACATGGAAGTTCACCTCATCTTATAGCAGCTGGATCTTGCTGTGTCCCCAGAACCCCAACCTTGCTTTCACTACCAGGATCTGCACTGAACATTTTGTGCTCATTGCTGTTAAAAAACAATATATAAACCTCAAAGTCTTTCAAAGCTCAAATCGTTATAAAGGCCAGTTTGAGTGTAGACCATCAGAGTGAGGATATTGTGGGAAAGTGTGGACCTTTTTGCTGGCCCTCATTTCTTCAGTTCTTGTTTGATGGTTGAAAATGGTTCTATTGAAATAGTTAAAATAAAGTTAAGGTTAGAAGGATAAGGCTTGGGGTAGGTACTTGATTGGGGCAAGGGAATAAGGAATAAGGAATGCATAATGTTAATTAATGTCCCCGCCAAGAAACCCGTACAAATGTGTGTGGGCATTTCATTTAACCACATGATAAGTTCTGCACATTTCTCATCATCACAGCTATTCTCGCTGCCCTACCCTTTCCATGTACTCAAGAATAACCAAAAGCGCCAGTTGCTATTTGTAATGCATAGATGTCACTACACTGCATTTGGGTATAACGTAGCTCAAACAGTCATTTGAGCTGACCGCAATCATTTTGCATAACATTTTTTGTTTCCCTGAATAAACAGATCAGAAATGATCAGAAATGTGATATCACATCACCATATTTCCACATTCTTTTAAAGATGTCATCTTGTCGTATCCACTTGTCATTTCACGGCACCAGGAGGAGATTTGGAACCAGCAATTGTGTATTTAAGGTACTTAACTGTTGCCAATGCGGTGACAGTGTATTATTAACAAAATACAGCCGTCTAGTATAGTTGAATGATATACTGCAAATATTCACTCAACTAAATGGTATTCATTACAATTAATCATCAACTTAAATGTTGCCACAGATCCATCATCAACATGCAGCTACTGTCAAAAAGGAAATCTGATCCTGGCTAATACACGTAATCATAGCTACTCTGTTGATGTGCTGGGTTCCTCCCTCCTTCCATGCATGCTGTCCTCTGTTTTTACTTTCATGTTGACCAGCCATTCATTTATACTGTTTTTGACTAACTGTGTTATCCAGGTCATCGAGACCCAGTGTTGATACACTCTTCCAACTTCTGATGTGAAGCTCCACATGATGTACTTTAGACTGTAATACAATACAATGTTAAATTAGGTGTAGTGGTAATTTGTCTATAAACTTATGGTTATTGCAGCAATAGTCAGATTGCCAGAAAGTATTTCTGGCAAATGTTTCATCCCTCTGAGACTATGAATATCTTGATGCAGTCTGTTGTTTGCATGTGCTGACAGATGTATTCTTTACTATATAGTAAATGTGTGTATACGGGACTAATATTACAACAATGATTAACTCCCAGTTTGTGAAGTTAAGTGTATGAACAATGAGAGTGCTTGACACCACTACCACCACCACTACTGCCAACATGCTGATGCTGGTGTCAAGCTCTCTCGGTGTAAAAACAATGAGAGAGCTTGGCACCACTACCACCGCCACTGACGCCACTGCTACCAAGAGCTTGACACCAGCATCAGCATGTTGTCCCTTGTTTATTTTCAACTCTCCTTCATTATTTTCTCACCTCCCATGGTATTCTCCCACCTCCTGTGCATGCTTTGCTTTATTTTAATCATCCGTCTCCGCTGTATTAAACAGCAGACCGTATGCTTTTTCACATTTTGGATTTTAATTGCAGCAGGATCACGTAACACACTGGGCAGTGTCAAAAAGAAACACTGCACTACCCATGAACGCTGCAGAGGCATGCAGTGTGTGATTGTCCCTAATTGCGCTCGGGTAGATTTTCATCCATATTTCACCGTCCCTGATGGAGTACCTTGTCTTTTAGCCTCACCCTATATATCCTATTTAGCCGATTGCATTCTGGGTAATGGGAAATCCTAGCGCTCCAGCCATCCGTCAGTTCTGACACTGCGCATAGACTAGGAACTCCCTCACACACACACGCCAATGTGCACACACGTTTGCAGGCATAAACAGCCTCTACGATGTCAGGGTGAACCTGTTCCAGGCTGAGGCTTGAGCATGACGGAGGGTTTTTATGGGTACCTTCACACATTTTTCTCTTCCCCTGTTCTCATGATAAGCATCAGTGAACCGCTTCCTTGGTGTGGTCCTTAATAACAGAAGTCCTGACACGCAATGTGCTGGCCAACTCGGATTAGATTCTCCACTGACAGTGATGCAGTGAGTTCCAGGGAGAAGAACTAAAAGTGCTGAATGAACAGGTTAACACTGTGGTTACCATCTGGCTGCATTTTATTTCAGTGCCACAGTGAAATGCAGTCCTCTCTTAGCTGTGGAATTTCAGGGTGAGACAAATTCTGTAATGCCTTTTTTTTCTGTGCACATTGAGTCAGCTAAACTCTTAGATTAGCCTAATTTTAATTACTGAATGCCTGTCAGATTATGAGCATGTCCTCTTAATATAAGTTTCTGGAAGGAGTTGCAGCACAGTATACTGTGTATGTATTGTAATGGACTTTTTTTCAGGAGAGGCTACTTGTGTAAAACCGTGTCACATAAACAACTAAGTCAGTTGCTATCATAAAACAGCACCACTTTCATACTGACATACATTATTGATGGCTTTCTAATGCTATCAGCAGGTGGTTTATCATCCATATTCATTCTATTTTGATACTCAAAATGTTATCAGTAAGTGGAGCCAGCTGGCACAAAGATTAATCTTCCTTAATTGGAAAGAGAGAACAGCACCAACACACACAAACCTAATGAAGAATGAAGGTGATGAAATATCTGGAATTAGAAAAGATTAAATTCCCCTTAAAAAGAACAAGGAGAATCGTGATTTGGCAACTTTTATAGATTATTTCAATATTTTAAAAACTTAAAGGGGAACTACCGTTTATTACAACCTGGACCTTATTTCTGGTATATGACCATTACTCATCCATATAACTTTGGTGTCATTTGGAGTCGTTCATAAGTTATTTAGCTCCAGCGGAGCGCCGCGTATATTCATATAGTGGGAGTGACTGAGGCACCGAAAAGTGGCTTCTAAATAACGCATTATCTGCCGCGAAGCTCGTTCATTTCACCAATATGGTCAAAGAACAACAAACCGCTGCACGTCCGTGAATAGGTAACAGGTACCTCCAGACTCAACAGGGACTAGCACTAGCCTGTCATAACAAAATATTGGTGAAACAAATTTGTTTCGCGGTGGATAATGCGTTATTTAGAGGCTGCGTTTCGGTGCCCCAATCACTCCCAGTATGTGGATATACGCAGTGCTCTGCTGGAGCTTCCGAATATCTTCCGAACTAAAAATGACAACAAAGTTATATGGGTGAGTAAACAATCGTATTATTTACCAGAAGTAAAGTCCAGGTTGTAAAAAAACGGTAATTTCCCTTTAAATGAGTACAGTTCAGATGTGCAAGTTTGTACTAAATTCAAATCTTTTCTATATATTGCCATCCAGAAATTATTACCGGAGATATTTTCTTGCATCTGATGTTTACTTTATGAGAGTTAGCTATTCTTTGATGCTTTTGCTGTATCATTTTATTATAAAAATTTCAAACATGTTGGCCATTTTTAACATGAGATTAAAACTTTCCTCATAGTCTGATTACTCTTATTTTTAGAGCATGATATCACACTGCTCCCTGTTGAAATGTAATTACCAGCTCATATATTATCAATTAATAATTCAGGGCCGTTTGTCTGACATAGGCCCCGTACTGACACAGAAAGCCATTGATCATGAATGTGTAATGAACATTAACAGACTGATGATGAAAATGGGGAAACAGAATAATTCATGATTCAACACATCACGGTGAATGTGTGGGAAAGAGAAGAGCCTTTACCACCATGATCTCCTTCTGTCATCTTTCACCCTTCAGTCTGGAACAAGCGCATTTTTGTGAGGTTATTAAAAAGCTTTGATCAAGGTAGCGTGTCTGGTGGTTTGTGAAGTCTGACCATTATGCTCAGCACCTTGATGTTTCAGACAGTCATCTTTTACTTTGGCAGATTATGGCCTGTTGCTGTCAGAATAAGTTTTGGTGGCCTGCTGTCTCAGACAGCTACACATTACACTGTGTGTTTGGCCCTAAACATGTGTCTACTGCAGACTGTATCTATATGAACAATGTGTCGACACTTCCCTGCATTGGCCAAACTGATCTTGGGAATGTGGGCAGCGCCATCTTGCGAGTTTGGAGCCAGGGTCGGCACAGTACGGTCCGAGAGTGGAGCCACATGGAGCCACGTTATCAATGACCCGAACACACTTCCACCACCAGACTCGCTCTCGTTTTCATTAGTTACAAGGAAATGTTGGACTGTACACTGTTCTTATTTTTCAAGTTTTTTTTCACTAACATGAAGGAGGTGGAGTTTATGACCTATACTGCAGCAAGCTCTTCTTGCTTTAGCTTCGCTTTTGAGGATCCGCCACCCATGTTTGTACAGTCTGTGGTTTGTACTAATGGCCCTGCACCTCTACTTTGTTTGTGAAGTGAGACAGAGTTGCGAGTTAGCATCAAACGCACAAGTGGAAGTACCGTAGTGGTGCCTTTTATCAATTTAATGACTACTTCAGTGTGTGAGTGTGTTTGTGTGTTAAACAAGCTAGACACATTAACTGCACAAACGAGCACACAGGCACAAAGTTCCCCATCTCTTTTCACAAGTTCTTCCCTCAAGGCGTGAAATCAAAAAAGATCAACAGTTATTGCTGAGGCGTTTGCCTGGGACATCATGAGGCATATCTGCTTGCACTTTATTATACTATGTACTATATTATGCTATCTACAGCCTGCCCCGGTAGTGACTGTTATACCTCACAAAGTAATCTGATGGAAGGGATAGTTTAAAAGCCGACTTTACTCAGTGTTATTTACAAAGCCTCTTATAGATCGTTGCGTCTTTAAAAATGGAACAGTTTATAGGTGTGTGGCCACAAAGCTCACAATCAATTGAACAGAGCAGATGAAGAACAAAAAAAGCTGTTATAAAATCATAAATTGACAGTATTGTACCTGTAGTTAAATTAAATGCAGCACTATCATAGTGTGTTATGTGGTGTAATAATTTACCATAACATACTTAGTAAGAGATTCCAATATAAAAAAAAAGAAATGTACAGAGAATTTAATGAACTAATGGTACTGTTTATACAGTTAAGGCATAATTGGGCTTATTAGGCATTATTAATTACTGCTGATAGTATCAAGTATGAGTTACTTCAGTATCTAGTGCAGATTGTATTCTGAAATGCACTTGAATTATACAGCTAACAGCTGACTTATAGTGTAACATTGAAAATAGAAATGCACTTTTTCTTCATTGGGGTCTTGTCTGAAACTTGACAAATAAGGAAACAATGACTCCCGACACTGGTGACTGACAATCAGATAAAATAGTCTGAATACTTACGCTGAAGTCTTTTGAGATTCGAGAGTGGAAGAATCTTTTCTTTTGAAATGCTAATACAGCTGCTGTGGTTGACCATTTCTGTTTTATAATGTTTGACAATCAGGCTCGGGTACTTGGCTAATTTTCAGAAAGCCTTGGGGCAGGATCCACCATAAGTGAGAGTGAAGACTAAGCAGGTCAACGCACTGATGCAATACATGCAAATGGACTTACCTCACTGACATAATCAATCGCATTGACGCGTCTTTCCAGACTGAGTTAACAGAGATGATGCTGTAAGAATAAATAATGCAAAGTTTTCCATCATTTCTGCCACGCTGATGTTGCAAATCACATTTCCATTGCACTGTGAGGGAAATCGTGCTTCCCGAAGTGTGAGACGGGCTGCTGGATGATAATGTGAGAATATGTCAAGGCCATAACTTTCTCTAAGTACCTACAGCAAGAAATCAGCCGTACATTAGTGAGTGGAGACTTAATAAAGTAATTTAATTGAGAGCTGGAGGGAAGTGAAAGAAAGTAAAGGAACATGGAAAGAGATTAGGAAAGAAAGGATTCAATTCTTAATAACGGTAGCTTGTACATCAATCAGCCACAATATTAAAACCACTGACAGGAGAAGTAAATTTCACTGATCATCTACAATGTTTTGCTGGGAAATGTTTGGACCTGGCATTCCTGTGGATGTTACTTAGACATTTACCACCTACCTAGACCAGACCAGACGCCCCCACCCCATAGCAATGACACTCCTTGATTGTAGCAGCCGTCCCCAGCAGGATGCAGCCTGACACAGACACACATGCACACAATGATTTAGGAACAACTCAGAAAAACACGAAAAACAGATCTTACTTTTATACGTAGCGCCACTTGAACAGTTTTGCAAAGCGAGCACGTAGCAATAGTTTCAATAGTTGCTTTGACCCAGTTGTCTAGCTATCACAAATTGGCCCTTGTCAGATTTGCTCAAATCCTTCCACTTGTCCAATTCTCCTGCTTCTAACACATCAACACTGATGACAAAAAGGTTGTCTTTCTGTCTAAAATAGCCCATCCACCGACAGGTGCCTTGATAACCAGGTAATCGGTGTTATTCACTTGACCAGTGGTTATGACTGGGCGTTGTTTGTAAATGGCACGTATATGTTGACTTGAGTATGAGAACCAGAGGTGGGAAGTAACTAAGTACAAATACTTCATTACTGTACTTAAGTAGAATTTTCAGGTATCTGTGCTTTACTTGAGTATTTATTTTTCTGGCAACTTTTTACTTTTACTCCCAACATTTGTACACAAATATCTGTACTTTCTACTCCTCACATTGGAAAAACAGGCTTGTTACTTTTTTAACCTCCATGGATGACGTGACGTAAAAGATGTGACATGAATCAGACATGACTAGAGCATCGGACTAGAGAGGGAAAGTGACCGGCCTGTTGGTGATACCCGTTGACCTGATGCTGCTTCTGAAGAAGGTGCCTGTTATCAGTTGATGGAAATTCACAGGGGACTGACAAACTGAGTCTAGAATTAGACCAGTCGCGTCATATTTAGTAAAAACATGTGAAAACGTGATCTATGCACATGCCACTGCTGCCACCCTTGAGAAGTACTGGTCTAATCTGAAAAGATAAATAAATAAAAAAATTCAGGTGTGGCGTCATTTCTCTTGCTATCGTTAACGTTTTGAAAAAAACAAATTCAGCTGTGGCATGGTTTCTGTTGCTATCATTAGCTTTTGAGCATTTTTTTTTGGAAGACAGTTTACAATGTTAGCAATGCTATAGGAGCACATTATTTATAGCTAATGCTAGCTAGCACTCGGTTTAGAAACAACAACCCAATAACACTTTATAACACAATTTATTATTAATAATTATCCAGGTGATCATGCAGGACCTCTGGTCCGTTCAGTCTAGATTATTCTGCTAGAACCTTTTTCATTTTGCAAAATTATCAACAGATGAATCATTTCAATAATGACAAAATTATTTTTACTTTTACTTAAGTATGTTTCAGAGTCTGTACTTTCTTTCTTTTACCTGAGTAAAGGAGTGGAACTTTTACTTAAGTACAGAAAGTGAATACTTTTGCCACCACTGTTGAGAACTTGAAAGATGTTGTAGGACTGAAATTATCCCATTGCAAGAAGGGAAAATAAGAAACTGCTGCACAAATGACAATGTGAGAGGAAGTTAGTGAGAACAGAGGTTTGTAGTGATGATTTCAGCAGCAGGAAGCCTTTCTTGGAATTATGTTGACTGTGAAAATGTACGAGATGACATTAGCTGTGGAGTGCATTTCAGTTTGTTTCACCTTACAGTCATAGATTTACCCTTCAAACATAACCCTACGGTTATTGCTACAGTCTGGACTAGATGGAGAAACTGAGCATTAAAAGCCCATTTTGTAATGTTTGGCCATATGCTTGAACAGAGATCAAAGAGTGTGACTCAGGAGTGGCGGACTGGTAATTTGTGTCTCAATCAGTTGCACTGGAAATTATTTTGTCGTAATGTTTGTTAGCTATTGTAATAAATGACCATTTAAAGATGATATATTGTGGTTTTATAAATGCAGGGTTTTGTTTACATTTCAACCACGCTGCCTTTAAGCTTTTTGTTGCTGCATGCTGAGGTTGTCTGGCATGGCAATCTCTCTTTCTGGCAGACACAGAGAGCAGTATCTTGATGGCCACTGCCCATTAGGGGTTCAGGGGAGATAAATGTGGGGCGGATTATGGTCTGAGTTGCCTGTCAGGAAGACGGAGAGCGTCTACCAAAAAGAAGTCTATCACAGGCTTTTAGATGTCTCTGTCGTCCACACCCGAGACAAATTCACCTGATCTGTACGCCAAATGGATCCTCCAGTAGATACTGTTAGGCTGTTTTGCGGTTGGTTTGGATAAGATCACACAGAATGGATAGATTAACAGCTTGATGTGAAGAACACATTATCTGCTTTTGGCAGCTTCCCGACAGCTGTACTGACAAACCAGTTTGTGGACCTAGGGGGTTGTCTCAGGAAGGTGGTTTAGGAAGTTAAAAGTCTGTGTTCTACATACAGACTTCCTGTGTCCACACCTAAACAGAGCATGTGTTGTTAAGACACTTACAGCAGCATTTCAGAAGGAAAAACAACAGCTGTGAGTGTCAGCCAGTTTTACCATATTTAAACTTAGTCTCAGTAATATCCCTTCCTGACCCTACGGCCCTTCAGTCCGTGAGGGTGAGCTCGTGCACATGATGTCTGACCAGTCAGTACCTCTTAGTTGGAGCATAGACTGTATAAAAGAAGTGGATGTAGCCACCATGACATAATGTAATGGTTTGTGGACTATTATTTTTAGCCATCGTCATCGTTTTGTTTTGGAGTGAGAAATGATCATATTGTGATGACAGTGTTGAACTGGAGAGGAGGACAGTCTGCTCACTCATGATAACAATTTGTCAATCACATGGTAACTACACCCTGCTTTATCTGTTTGACTATGAATTTCACTATAATGTAGAAAATGAACATCTTCTTGTATTAAAGATGACTTGAAACTAGAGACTGAGAGATACACTCATTTGTAAAATGTTTAATGAGCTAATACAGTAAATCATGTTTACAACGTTTTCTCTTTTTATTTTTTCCTCGTGACAATGTCCCCTGCTGGTCATTAATAAGAATACAGGCATGTCCAGTTCTTTGGTGACCTCATAGGTACACTTTGCTAATATCGTGTTGGAGCTCCTTTTTGTCTTCAGAAATGCCTTCATTCAGCGAGGTGCTGGAAACATTGCTTGGAGATTTTGGTTCATACTGACATGATATGGACATAGTTGGAGTGAAGGGGGTATTTGATATACCAGATGATTTTAACTTTGTGACATGGTATACTGTGGTCATAAAGGAATGGACATGGTCAGCACAAGTACTCAGACGTTTAAATGACACTCAGTTAGTACTAAGCGGCACAAAGTGTGCCAGAAGAATATTCTTTCACACCATTACAGCTTCTACCTTGATACCAGACAGGGTGGAGCCACGTTTCCACGTTGTTACTGAATTCTGATGCTGAATGTCGCAGCAGAATTCAAGACTCATCAGACCATGTTCTTCCAGTCTTTTGCTGTTCAATTTTGCTGTGCCCTTGGAAATCGTTTCTTGATCTTAGCTGACAGGAGTGGCACTCATTGTAGTCGTTTGCTTCTGTACCCCATCTTCATCAAGGTTTGACATATTCAGAGATACTCCCTTGCATATTTTGTTCTTAGCAAATGGTTATTTTGAGTTATTGTTGCCGTTCTATTAGCTCAAACTCATTCTGCTCTAACCTTATTTGCCCAGATAACTCAGTGTGCTCCGATCCAGCACTTCCTTTTCATAGCCTCCTGCCTGCACGCTGGACAAATGTCCAAAGTGCACCAATCTATTAAACATACCCTCTTATACCATTCATGTCAGTGACTCTTCAATCTTCTGGGGCTTATTGATCACACAATGCCTATAGCTTATTGACCTATCCACACCACAGCCCTCATGTGGGACAAACAATCACTCCTCTCTTTATGGACTGTGAAGTCTTTTATAAATGTCAAACGGTAGTGGTTCATTTACAAGAAAGCCCCTCTGCGATCACTACTGTGCACTGTACCCGCACTCACTCATATTCAGCCATCACCCACCTACAGCACCAGGTTTTTGTCCATTTCATTCTTTTCCGCCTTTGTGTGTTTATGGCCCCATAAAGCTGGCTCTGTGGGATGCAGCGACTCTGAGTCAGTGATGTGTGTCTGGAGGAGAATATTGACCCGCCGGGGGACAGAAAGAGAGTGAGACAGAGAAAGAGAGAGTTCCCGGGCTTTAAGAAATCAGTAGCTTTTGGTGTGGTTTTAGGTGGTTCATAAAGGTATGGACTCAAGTTCATGATACAGGATGTGTCACTATTTATTTTTTTATTTATTTAAATAAGGAAATTGATTTTTTGATCTTATTTCATGTTTGTATTCACAGAATAGAATTCTCCAGTGTCCGTTCACAGCATGCTATTTCCACCCTAGACATTTCTGCCTGTATCTCCTCCTTTTTTCCACCTCTACTGTCATTTTCATCCCATTGCTAGCTTCCCCGCTGTGACATGTCAAGGGCAAAAGGGCTTAAAAGGATATATTTATACTTTACGTGCGAGTGTGTCTGTGCAAGGGTAGTTGAGGTTTATTTAAATGTGAAGAGATCGACAACGTTTCCCTGCAAACCAGCATTGGTGCGTATTTTTCTGCTTTCACATCAAAGCTGGCTAGCAGCTGAAAGAAGGGGTTTCTCACAACAAAGCAGATTTGCTGTTTTTGTAATGTGGCGAATGATAATTAAGTATGACGTAATATAATGTGCTTTTGAATACTACTGTATGCAAACTATTATATTTATCATCAAACCAGATCTTTTTGCTCATACTTTCTAATGATGAAAAAAACAAACCAAAAAAACGTGTCAGACTTGCTGACAGGCGGCCTTTACTTCCTCTATTAAGCATCGGGAAATACGATAGTCAGTTATTAGCAGTTATCTTCTTGCCAGTCATAGGACCGGACTGTATGTTGAACTGATGAGTTGTAACTAACACAGAGAGCTCAGGCTTCCATCAGCTATCAACTGAATCCACTGTCCTGGCTGGATATCAGAAGAATACCATAAATGTATGTCTGAGCTATACATCTGGTGATGATGTATACCTTGTAGTCTAAATATTTTTCATTCATTCATTCATCTTCTGTAACTGCTCGTCTTGTGAAGGGTCACGGGGGGCGTGGTACACCCTGGACAGGTCTCCAGTCTGTCTCAGGGCTAACAGAGAGAGACAGACAATCATTCACACTCACACCTACGGCCAATTTAGAGCCACCACTTAACCTAACAGGCATGTCTTTGGACGGTGGGAGGAAGCCGGACTAGTCTAAATATTTCTTTAGATTTTGATTGAAAGCAGCAGCATATGCACTGTGTGAGGGTGTGAATGAGAACTGTTTGATAAATCAAGTCTGTGTGCTCGGTACTCACAGAGTGGATGATGGAATGACACCGATTCGAGAGTATGAACAAGCAATCACACCAAGATACAGTTTCACTGGAAGCTAATGCTGAGCATCTTTAACAATTAGTCAGTTTAATTATAGTAGATATTATTTATAGAGGCCGCTATCTCTAATTTCTCTCAGGGGCCCCCACGTTCTCCCCACATAGTCTTTTTATTTAGTTATTTTAAAGGGCTTTTATGCCTTTATCTCTGATAGGTAGTAGTGGAGAGAGAGACGGGATGTTGTGCAGCCAGCCATTAAACTGCTGCTGATATAAATGCAATAACCGCGAGTACAGAACAGACCAACCTAATAATGTGCAGCATGAACAGTCAGGAACGAGTGGGAGAGATTGAATCACCTGAAGGACGAAGAACCAGTTTCATTAGACATATCCACACTAGAAGAGTCTTAGCAGTATGAGATCCACTGGTGTACCGCTGGCTACTAAAGATGAGAGAGATATGACAGAAGTAGAGTGTTAAGTTGCATCTGTAGTTTTTCATAAACGAACAAAACCTAAGGTGTATTTTGGTTTCTAGTAATATCACGACTAGTGTGAGAATTACTAATTGACTTAATTTACATATTAACATACATGTAGTGCAATTGGACATCCAGACAAATTGCAGTAAATACAGTTTGTTTGTCTGCTTTTATTGTAAATAACGTCATATTTTACTGTCATTTTACTGTCAAGCATTTACTTGTCATCAGTTGTTCAAACTCTCAAACATTCAAAGGTCACCAGATCTACATTACTTATATTATTGCTTACAAACGAGTTTCACACTGACTAATATCACAGTATTTATCAAATAAAATAATGAAAGATGAGATGAGATGAGATGAGATGACAATGAAAGACGGTAAACTCCCAGACCTGTGATTAATGTACGTCTTAGTAATGTTATGTGAATGTGGACATGAACAAACTAAAGCGGGTGAAATAACCTGATTATCTCCTGCACATCTGAATGCGAGTCCACAGCCTTTTCATTGTTGTTTAGGTGCAGTAAACATTTGAACTGTGGAAGGACAATCCACTTGTAATTCACGGTGACCTTTACCTGCTGGAATGATTTTAGTTTCTTTTACTTCATAGCCTTTATATTATTTTCATTGACCTTCTGCTTTGGTTTTATTGATTTTATTTTTTTTTCTGTCTGGTTTCTGTCTTAGTTCTTCTTTGTCTGACATACCGGTTACCTTTATTCTGTTATGTTTATGAACCAGGATGAAAATAGACAGGAGGATCAGTCCTCTTGAACAGGTCCATGAAAAGTTTTTGTTTTCTGTTGATATTTTTAGTTGTAGATTCTGAACTTTTTCAATATATCTCAGTGTAGGTAAAAGAATTATAAGGCCGAAAAACGAAACGAAAAAAATAAAGCTTAAAAAAGCACAAAAGTAAGCCAATACCTCCACCTAGTGGTCACATATTGGTACTGCGCCAGTCAACATTAAATACTGGTAGTAATCACATTACAACAAAACAGATGAGTCACATGGCATGCCTCATTCTCTCTTTAAGTCTTTACATCAGTATATGCAACTGTCTTTGTATTTCAGTGTTTTAAAACTGAAGCACTGATCTGATGTGTAATAGTCCTCTTTATAGATACTACCATTTAAACTATAACGCAAGGTAAATACAACAAATGTGCAAATGCTTACCCCATGATATGCAACGTAAATTAATGTCTAAAGTGGGTACTAAAATTTTTTTTAGTACCCACTCCCCTTTTTTATGTCGGATCTAACTTAGTTTCTCTGTGTCTTTCTTTTCTCCAGGGACCAGTGACCCTTATGTGAAGTTTAAGATTGCAGGGAAGGAGGTGTTCAGGAGCAAGACCATCCACAAGAACCTCAACCCAGTGTGGGATGAGAGAGTAACCCTCCTGGTGGAAACCCTGAGGGACCCACTGTATGTCAAGGTATTGCAGACAAATGCTGAGCTCCCGCTGTTATTCTGTTCTAGTTTAAAATGCTCTTTTATTTTGGATGAATGTTGAGTCTCAATGTGAAGTCGATGTGAAAATAATGTCAACACCACACAAGCTGCCGTATGTATTCTCTTTGTAGGTCTTCGATTATGACTTTGGACTTCAGGATGATTTCATGGGATCCGCGTACCTTCACCTGGAGTCACTGGAACATCATAGGTCTCTTTTACCTTCATTCTTTTTAATTGCTTTCTTTTTTTCTTTGCAGCGACACCTTACACATCCTCAATCCCTCGCTTCCTAAACTGTCTGAGTTGTTTCCATGCATGTTTTCTTGCTTTTGATTTAGATGTTTTCATCAAATATAGTCTGTGGCTTCCCTCTAGTGGCAGTCTCTGATAGTTTTCTTCTTGGCCTCCGGAAGCTTAATAGTTTACATTTGACATTTTAACACGTGGAAGGTGAAGCAAACCATCTGGAGTTGTGATACTGTGGTAGGTCAAAAAATATCTCCTAAGAGAAATTTGCATGAAAATGTTGAATGAAACTCATTAACATTAACTTGACAATGTCTTTTATATTGTTGGCGTTAAGCTGCACGCAGCCAGCAGCGCTGTAGCAGGAGAACCACCTTGTTATTAATAATATTCATAATACACACATAATTTATCAGTTTGCTTATGACACTCCTAATATTCACACATTATGCCAGCCTACTCATAACATAAACTGTTATCATGGATAGTTTTCTGTTTCTGTACTTCTGTTTATTCTTATAACATTAACTCTATGAGCTGAGTGTGTACCTACTAGGCTGTTTCATAATTAATGCTTTCATTGCAGGCCACTATCAATTCTACATGTATCATGTGTTGCCCATGTGTATCATGTAATCTTATACACCGATCAGGCATAACATTATGACTATTTTTAATATTATGTATTTCTCCAAAACAGTTGTGACTCATTAGAGAATGGACATGGGTCCTCTGAGGGTGTCCTGTGGTGTCTGTCTGTGGTGTCAACAGGATGTTGTTAGTGGGGGCTTTTGGGTCCTATGGGTTGGAGGTTATTGACCTCTGTGGATCAGGCTTATTCCAGTGCATCCCACATGTACTTGATCGTTTTGGGATCTAGTGAATTTAGAGACCAGATCAACACCTAGTGCTGTTCTTCATGTTGTTTTTTTTGTAGTTGTTCCTTAACCAGACTGTTGTTGCTATGGGGTGCAGATGCCTGTCTAAGTAACATCCACATGAATGCCAGGTCCAAAGGTTCCCCAGCAGAACATTGTATTGTCACAGGATGGTCAATGCTATTCACTTCTGCTATCAGTGGTTTTAATGTTGTGGCTGATTGGTGTATCTCCAGTCTAATCAAATGCCCCAGTAGCTAATGAGTGTGACAGTTATCCAGAAAACACAGTACATCACCTTCACATGTGTGTACTGATATGGTCATAGCAGGAGCCGTAGCAGATGTAGCTGTTAACAAGTGATCATTTAACTTGGACAGTCACTATTGTGGTTTGACATTTGATGGAACTGAGCCGTTTTACTTAAATAGCCTAAATGGAATTCAGACATTATTTTATTACTAGTGATGTGACATGTCAACATGTCTTCCATCAGGCAATCTCTGTCATGTGTAGGTGTTACATGACTTTTTTTTTTTTAATTCCTCATTCATGTGTTGAAGCCTTGTATTGTATATCTGCTGCAGTCATATAATGACTTTCTGTAGACATTTCTATGTAGTCATAGCTTACTCTGTCTCCTTGTAGGACACTGGATGTGACGCTGGACCTGAGGGACCCACAATATCCTGAACACAACCTGGGCAGCCTGGAACTGGCTGTCACTTTGTCACCAAAGGAAGGAGACGTGAGGGATGCTGTAAGAAATCTATATGAGCTTTAATTCATGTCTCTCTTTTCCTGTGCATACTGCATCAGCCAAACATAAAGGAGTCCTGCAAACTTGAGTTAACCATAACTTCTTTTCAGTAAACCAAACAAAGTAGATTTCAGTAACTTGTGTATTGATAAAGTTTGACACAGTTAACTGTGTCTCCATACGTCAGAAGCTCGGTCTAACTGTGCTGAAAAGGAATGCGCTGGCTTCATTCAGCCTCACTAACTGGAAACTCTTCAACTCAGCAAATACATATGCATAAACACAAGTGTAATTAATATGTTGTGTAGAAAGACGTACACGTTCAAAGAGCACCGGATCCTCTTTCCTAATTATGTTGGCTCGTGCCTCCGTGGACATGCTCGATGTTTCCGAGTTGCATTTATTTCTGTTCAATTATTTGTTTGGTTAATTGGACCCCTGCACGCTCGATTCGGAACAAGGCAGAGTCATGGGGGAAATATTTTATTCCTTTTGATCTGATGTCTTAATTCTGCTGCTTATTTAGCACTGTAGTTCAGAGAGTCCACAATTGACAGAACAAATAAACCTCTATTTAGGTTAAGCAACATTTTGGATATCTCCAACTGAGAAAAAAAACAAAACATTAGTACAAGGTTATACTAGTACGTTCTCTCTGTTGCCATCTACTGGTATGGAAGGGTAAGATAAAATATATAAATAACCTCAACATAGTTTTAAAATAATCCTGCATCACCAGAGTTTCTGTGTACGTGATCTGTTTCCTATGCTGCTAGTGTTAATTTTAGATTTGGTATCATGTGAAGGAGTTGTGTGTGTGTTCCTCTTTGTAAACTCTTCTCTTACATAATGATTCGTTATATTTGAATGTTGTTCATTGGCGCTCACATTTATGTCACCAAAATAAGCAGCGTTTTTATCAGCATTGGACAGGCCCCAGTTTGAGACCATCAACAAAATGTACTGCATTTTAATTGCTGCTATAAAGTTCACTGTTTTTCTGTTTAAGGTGATTGGACCCAAACAAACAAGTAAAAAACAACTAAACCAATAAGTAATTAGACATCAAGCGTAATAAGGCACAGACTGGATCTACTATCTACATACTGTACATGTTTATCTGTGTGTGTCTATGCATGTCTGCAAATACTTCTTAACACCTTATGACCAGTAAGAGCGCTTATACACTCCCCTGCTTAAATAACCTGCATGATGAGAACTCATCTCCCTATCTAACCCCCCCCACCTCCCTCGCACCAGCCGAGGGCTAACATCTGAACTTCATGCACCCCATGCCCCTTAACCTCTGACCCTTCAGCTCTAAGGGGAGATAGTGGGGGGCGCTCTGTAACCGCTTTGTCTCATTTACAGACCATGCTTTTGAGAAGGAACTGGAAACGATCTAGTAAGGTAAACTAAAACAGCATGTGACTACCCAAACATCCGACTGTACTGTAACCCCACTACCGACCGCACTGCACCTCACCTCTCCTGATTCACTGGTGTCCTGGTCTATGGATGGAGTCTCCCCGGCCCTTTTCCCTTCGTCCTTCCTTTTTCTTTCTTCCACAGTGTCATTGGCAAGTTTGTTATTCTTTGCCTGTTCTTCAGTTCTCATTGTCATCAGCTTATTTTCCACAAGCTGCAATATACTACCGGCTGTTTGCATCACCTAAGGGGATGTAAGCTCTTTTCTTTGGAATGCAAGTGCAAAGTAGGCCTAAAGGTTAACTATACTGTATATGAGAAGGCGATTCATAATCACATAGATACTCATCAAGGGTGGAAGGAATACAATACAACTGTTTATGGTTTCATTTCATGAACCATCCATTCTTCACCAAAATTGGTTGATAAGACTATAATATTTATGTCACAACTGAAAGAAACTACTGAACTTAGCCATCTCAACTTATGCAGGGCTACAGGTTTGACCCATGCTTCTTCCACCTTTGATGTGCAGTGTATTGCAGCTACTTTGTGAGAAAATAAAGCAATTGATTTGCATTCAGGGGTTTTAAAGGAGTCCTGCACAGCTGCGAAATACGAAAAGATTGTAGATGTTTGACTTGTCTGATAATGGAACACTTTTACACCCCTGGACATCAAGCAGAAATATTCTGTTTTCACTTTATTTTGAGTTCCCATCTTGCCATGCACAGGAGACTGCTATGTGTTCATTTAATTTTTTTGTGATTCTTGCTGGCCGTCGAGTTGAACAGAAAGCATGCTGGTCGAAGGTTCTGCTTCTTATTGGCTCGTGCATGAAGCGCCTACCTTTATTTATTTATTTATTTATTTTTCTTAGCCAAACACAGCAATGTTAAGACAATTTTGTGCTCAAAATTGGGTTTCTTCGCAGACTGGTTTGCTCATGTTTCACTTCTAATAAGTTCTCACTGAGAAGAAAACGGGCTGTATCTGGAATCTGTTTTACCTGAACTGTACCTAGAGATACGCAATGTTCCCTTAACCAACAGCAAAAAGTTTGACATCCACCGAGAGACGTATACATTTGAAGTGTGCTTGGTTGGGGCTGGGCGGACGTCCTGCTGTACCGTGCTTCCCCAAACCAAGCCTTTGAAGCCTCCAAACTGGGCCACACCGCCTGTGACTCGGGAATTAGCTCAAACACTAACTAACTACTTACTGCGCTAGCCCACCAAAAGAAAAGGCGCTGCTCCTGAGTGCCTCCCTGCCTCTGCGCTCGACTGCGTGCAGTACACAGTTATTTTTACACAACCACTTTGTTTTAATGAAGCATATGTGAGTGTTGAAGCCACTCTAGAAGATTCAAACTTTTCGTGATGTAGTTTGAGGTAATAATTAGAAGCTAGATTAAAGCATATTAAATGCAGGTCTCTCAGTCAGACAAAATGCTTGTTTCAACAAAAGTTGAACCAAGTGCAGTCAAACTGTATTTCAGTTATCTCTTATAAGAAATTCAGCCTCTGAACATCGTTGTGCACCATCGCTACCCTGCTGCGCTCTACTAGTGGGACATGGATACCCATTCCCGAATAACCTATGTTTTTTTTTTGTTTGTTTTTTGGAACAAGAAATACGAAGCAACAAAAAACAAACAAAACATTGTGCTCTAGTTGGACATAACAACGACCTCTCATCATTAGCATATAGTGTGTTAGTAGCAAGTGAGCAGGAGAAATAAAAAGATGTGGGAGTTGCTGTATGGGAGGTTGGCTTTATTGCGGGGAGCTATTCGCATTGTTTAATGTCTGGAGAATGGAAATTAAGAGGCTCAGCCTCAAGATCAAAGGCCTGCGCTTGCGAGGCAGGGTTTGTTCAGAGTTTAATGAAATTCACCCGCGAAACAAAAGCTATGCTAATAAATTCTCCCTAACAAGGAAGGAGGAGAGAGGAAGGCAGGAGAGTGAGGGAGGATGTGTATTTGTTTGACAAATAAATACCCTGCTCTTTGTTTTAGTGAAGGATACTGACATGATTCAAAGAGAGGTTAAATAGGCCTGTAAGTGGTTAGAAGACTGTTGAGGGAAAAGAACAGACTTGAACTGTGGAGAATGATCAATCTGTGTTTGCAGAGCTGTCAGCTTACAGTAGAGCCAGATGGAATAAAAAATGTACATAGGTAAACACAGCGTTTCAGGGGTTGTAGCCTACAAATCACTTCTTTATTTAAAAAAATAAATAAATAAAGAAGTGATTTGTACTTTGATAGTACTGAGTGCAGTAAGATAGACTTTCCTCTGCATACTGTTTTATGCAATATATCATGAAATCACACGTCAGGAATAAATTGCGTCAAATTATTTAATTTAAGTGCTACCTTGTCTGTTTTGCCTGCTCCTTTCTGTTTCATCTCAGTGCATTTAATATGCTGTTACTTAAGTGTACACAAAGCATCATTTTACCTTGTGGTAAATAAATGCTTCCTTTGTGTTCATTTTGTGTGGGCCATTTTATGTGTTAACATGTAAAAACCTGTATGTGTAAATTTCTCTTTGAATGTGTGCGTGTGCTTTCTGCAGTATCAGAGTATGCGTCTGTCAGATGTACACAGAAAAGCCCAGCTGTGGCGAGGCATAGTCAGCATCAGCCTGATAGAAGGCCGCGACCTGCAGCCGATGGACGCCAACGGCCTCAGCGACCCCTACGTCAAATTCCGAATGGGTCACCAGAAGTACAAGAGCAAGGTAAACCTGCTCCTGCTTAATTAAGCCGTCTTCTCTATTTGTGTGTTTTATTTTTTTAAATACTAGTTACATATCGAGCATAGATAGAACAATAGACAAAACTTCTACAACCCATGTACAAGCGCATATGTGTTTGCAGATTTTTCTCCTTCACTGTTCGTGTCCATGGAGTAAACTTATTCTGAACACTTTTCTTATTTACTTTGGTTTATTCTTGACTTTATGTAAAGAGAAAAAAATGTATTGCCACAGCTGTGAGTTTTTATAGTTGACTTTTTTTTGCTGTCTTGTAAAGTAAGTACAGTGCAGTACACAGTTGCATTAACAACTAAGACATGTGGACATTGTATTTCCTTGTGTGATTCATTCAGACTATTCCCAAAACGCTGAACCCCCAGTGGAGAGAGCAGTTTGATTTCCACCTGTATGATGAGCAGGGAGGCTTTGTGGACATTACAGTCTGGGACAAAGATGCTGGAAAGAAGGATGACTTCATGGGAAGGTATGGAGGTCTTCATGAGTCCTTCTGGATACGTAGTTATCTCTCCCTCTCCCTCTGCAAGGGATTGACCGTGTAACAGAGACAGGTGTCATTAATTTGTTATATTTAAGTCCAAAATGTGCTGTTTTTAAGCATTTGTGCAAATTTATATTCAGGGCTATTTTGCTGAAGTACAGGCACTTCAGCCTTTACTATGAACTCATTCACTGAAGTTCAGTAATTACTACTGGCCTGCCCTGATATTAACCACACATGAATTAAGGTCATGTCAGAAAATCAATTTTATCAATTTCAAATCAATCAATTCAGCCAAGAGAAGATGCTCTCTAGTGTCCTCTAAGCTGCAGTGATTGTGTCAGCTTTGGCCAAACTTACAGATGCTCTGTTATAAACATCAGCAGCCTTCACTACATTTGGTTGAATATACCCCTGTCGTCCTCTAGAGCCTTGCCAATGTCTGTGTTATGGAGCTGATGCAGTTAGCTTCTAGAATAAAACTGACTGCATACACTGATCAGCCACAACATTAAAACCACTGACAGGAGAAGTAAAACGCATTGACCATCTTGTGACAATGCAGTGTTCTGCTGGGAAACTTAGCAATGACACTCCTTGATGGCAGCAGTTATCCCCAGCAGGATGCAACCTGACGCAGACACACACGGTTTAGGAACAACAAAAAAAACATGAAAAACAGCACAAGGTGTTGACCTGGCCTCCAAATTCACTAGATCCCAAACTGATCAAGTATCTGTGGGATGATTCTCATGGGGAGGCCCCTCCCCTCAAATTATAGGACCCAAAGGCCCCCACTAACAACACACTGTTGCCAGACACCACAGGACACCTTCAGAAGGCCCATGTCCATTCTCTGATGAGTCACAGCTGTTTTGTCTGATTATTGTATACGCTCTGCGCTTTCGTTTCTACTTCTTCTAGGTGTACCATCAACCTGTCGCTTCTCAGTAAAGAACAAACTCACAAGTTGGACCTGCCGCTGGAAGAAGGTGAAGGTGTCCTGGTGCTGCTGGTTACGCTCACTGCCTCCGCCGCCGTCTCCATCTCAGACCTGTCAGTCAACATGCTGGACGACCCACAAGAGAGACACCAGATCATGCAGAGATATGTGAGTTTGTTGCCTTGTGTCTTTGGGTTTAGCAAGGGATAAGAGGAAAGTACAGAATATCACTGTGTTACTGACTGACCACATGCCTGTTCTTTCTCGGATTGATGACTGTGTGTTGACGCGTTCAAGTTGACAAAGAAAGACAGAGACATGTATTGTTTCTTCTTAGCATCATGAGTCAGACTGATGTGGCACACAACAACTCCCTCGCACATTTATAATCAGACTTCCGTTTAGTCAGAGACGTCTTCATCAAGACGAGTCTATTTTTTCCCAAGCTGATGTGGTTTGAAGTCAGCAGAGGCTTACAGCAAAGGAGTGGGAGTCACTCAAAGGGAAACGGCAGAAGAAGAAATGCATGGCCTGAGAGGTCAGGCTTGGAGAGGAGAAATTACGAGTCTCTTAGAGATGCTTGAATGAACTGCGCCTGGTTTCTTTCTGTTTCTATGAATTACACCCTCTGGTATTTGGTGTTGTGTAGTGCTTTGTGTGTGTTGTGCCTTTATGATGGACGCACGTGGGTTCAGTTATCTGCATATCTGCAAAATGTCTCGGCTTGTTAGACAGTTGTCATCAGGCTTAGATGATTTGAAATTAGTATTAAAGCGAGGGAGAAAGAGAGAGAGAGAGAGTCAGAGAGCCCCAAGGCCCCATCTGCTCCAGAGGCCCTCCACTCAACACAATGGTTTCATGTCTTTGTCTTAGCCTACTTAACCCTTCACACCCCGTCATCTTCACTCCCTGCTACAAAGACGCTCGCACACACACACACACACAGCTCACACACACGCACACACACACACACACACACACACACACACACTTGAACAGATTTAATTCACTGACAGCCGTCACATGGGACATTTCTCAGTGCATCAACAGATTTTTCGTTGGGATGTCTCTTCACTCTGCTGTTTATTTTAATCGAAACATCCAGGACGTTCTTAAGGTTTCCACTTTAATTTGGGATTTCATTCTTACACCTGTTAAACTAAATTGATTGACAGATGGTTTGCTGGAAACCACGTTCCTGTGTGGTTTATGTGTGGGTATCCTGTGTGTACGTCCGCACGATGTACAGCGAGGCTATGTCCGTGTTTGTGAGGATGCGTTCAGGTTTCAGTGAATGGTACTTCCCAGCTGGCGTGCGTTTGCCCCTTTCAGTGTGTGCGTGGGCACCAGCGGCCGAACATCGATGCCACGACCTACATAACCACGGCGGTGCCTTGTTGGCTAGCCACAGGAGGTCGGCCGCTCTGCTTCGCGGTGCAGAACCCACCCAGAATCAGAGGGGGGAGCTCTAGGACTGAGTCACGAGTGCGCTGTGCCGACAGTCACAAAACGAGGGCGGGGTGAAGAAGTGTGTGTGTGTGTGTGTGTGTGTGTGTTTTAGTGAATGTGTGTAATAGGGGGCGAGAGGTAAAGGGTGAGGGTTGCACCGGGAAGGGAAGGCGTGTAAAATGAAAAGAAAAAGCTATTTCACCTCTCCCACAACTCGCGCAGACCCCGTTTTTCTGCTCGGCTGAAGGCGACACATTTTACTTCCTTCACCTACCTCTTTTCTTGCCTCCTTCTCTCTCCCACACTCCCCATTTCTGTCCCGCTCTCCCGGCACCCTCGGCTCTTTGTCTGTCGCCACTGTGGCCCTCCTGTTAGATGAAGGGATGGAGAGATAGAGGGTGGAGGAAGGTGGGAGGGGGGGTTTGCAGATGGAGGGGCACAGTGAGGTCGGTTTGAAGACTTGAATGGTCTCTACCTATTAACATATTCCTTTTCCCCAGACTAGCAGTCTTTCAGTTGGAGAATTTAATAAAGATGTACCTTATCAAAGAGTACTGGTAAGACCAAGTAGCGCCACTAATACATAACAGTGCCGCTCAAAGCCTGCTAATCTGCCCAGTGTGCCTGTGTGTAGGTGTATGTGTAGGAACATTTTTACCGACTGGTATTATCAGATTGAAATCAGCTGTCCATGCCTGCACAAAGCATCCGCTGCTGCTAATCACAAACAAGCGCGCACATACAGAAACACACAGTCTCAACGTTGTCAGCCATCTAATAAAATGATAGTGGTTGGCGGAGCAGTACAAGTGCCGGGCTGTCATCTTCACAGCTTTAAAGAGCAGATACCTTCAGAGAAGACGTTCAAAATCCACCCTTCAGCTGCGAAAACACACACACACACACACACTTTAAGGCAGAGATTGTTCAAGCAAAAACAACAAAACAACAACAACACAGCAACATCACACTCAGTTTAATAACCTGAATCTCTAAACAGATTCTGCATAATTATTATTTCCACAGCCACACCGCGGCCGCACACACACACACACACGCGCAGCACCTCAAGTGGTCACAATGAGGTCACCGTGCTGAATTTGGCAGGTGTTATTTTTCCCATTTCATTCTGTGGCCATTGATGAAAACCGATAACAGACACCTGAGTGCTGGGATCTGTTGCTAGCGCCGAGCTCATTAATGCCCGTCTCATCCTAGCTGCTCTGCATTGTGATGGCTTTCTGTGTGCTCCTACTGTGTATGTGTGTGTGTGTGTGTGTGTGTGCGCGCCTGTGTTCACCTGATCCTATCTCGTGCATGCGTGTGAATGAGCACACAAGATTTTCCACCGCAAACTACTTTGAATGCAGCTTACAGCAGAGATATATGCAACGCGGTGCAATACGCTCACTTAGAGACAACTGCCTTAGATGTTCTATTGCTCGCCGTAACCTTTCCTTCATCCCTAATTACTGTTTCCCAGAAGTAGAGAGGGACAGAGAGAGAGAGAGAGAGAGAGAAAGAGGGGGACAAGGAGAGGAAGAGATTTATGCATTATGATGGCAAAGGAGCACACGCACTAATGGCTCTTAATGGTCCTGAGGTGGCCACGAGATGGGTGTACGAGAGAAGGAGGACGTGGTGACCTCCGATGAAGTGGTGGCACTTCACCAGCCGCCCCCATGCATGCAGTACCTCTCCCACCCACTCCGGTGCACTGCTCCAGGGTGAACCCGAAGGGACGCGACCCCGACAGGAAGTGCGATTGGGGGGGGCTGCGGGCGGAGAGCGTCACTGACAGAGACTCTTGACAGACAGCGAGCTGGTGAATGCGAGCGGGAACCGGAGGATGACAAAGAAGTTGTTGCCATCCGGTTTACGTTTGAGCGTTCGCAGTCATTTGATCAACTGTCCCCTGTACTGAAGGTCTGCTGGGCGGATGCTCGGCTTGCGTGCGTGTCTCTTTGAAATGTTGTGCAGCGGCGATGAAAGGTGACACGCTTCAAAGATGACAGTGAGTCACAAGCCCGTGCCTGATTCATTTGTGCGTTTGTGACAGAGACGGGGGGAAGACGTCACAGTGACAAGATGTCAGTCAACGGACAGGGCGGGGGGTTTGTCTTATGAAAGCCAACGCTGTCCTTCCATTTTTTCCCTCTTCATCCCTCCTTTTCATCTCCTCCTCATCCCCGTCGTTCCACCTGCGTGCCGACGGGGGTGTGGTGAGACATAAGCGCAGCGGTGGGGGTTGATCTCGGCCTCCTTTCATCGCTCTGTCTCCGTACCTGTCCGTCCGGCCCGTCTATTGCTGCCTATCTTTTCTGATGAGGATTGGAATCCTTGTGGAGGATGGGTGTGTTTCTTTCTACCAATCGTGGACTGAGGCTGAACCCTAAACGTCCCCTCGGGGAGCCTGTGTGGTGGGAGGAAGGGATGAAGAGCATAGGAATGGTTGGGGGGTGAAAAGAGAATCTCAGCATCCATACATTAAAGATGCAATTTGTCTCATTTCTTTGTTCGGTCTCTGACATTTCTGTGCATCTGTGTATACGGTTTACTAAATAATGCATGAGATTTATACTTAATGTAGGAAGACAGAGAAAACAACGCATTTTCCCATAAAAGCAGAACGTTAATTTGTAAAATCCCAGTAATAATTAAATGAATCTGATCACACATTCACTTCCGTTCTTGATACAGTTTCTGACTTACAGCTGCATTATTTACACCATGGCACGTTCAGCTATTTAAAGCCTGGCTAGCGCGCTAACTAGTCAGCGATTAGTTTGCCCTCATCTCTTCCTCCGTTGCCTCCCTCGTGCCCAGTTCCTAACTCCCTTTCTCTTCTTGGCTGCTCCCCAATAATCACAACAAGCAGCTGTATCTTCAGAGAAATCGTGCCTTAAAAATGAGAGTTGTCCCCTCTCTGACTCTCTCTCCCTCTCTCTCTCTCTCTCTCTCCCTCCCTCTCTCCCGCTCTCTTTCTTTCACACACTCTCCCCTCTCATCTCCTTTAGAGAGCTTTTGGACAATGATATCGCTGGAAACAGGCAGAGTCTGACAGAGTTGGTAATAATGAATTAAGTCTGTAGCCTGGCCCTGACTCTGAAATTTAAATTATAATTACTCCTGTGGGGACGGAAGGGGTTATTGCCAGAGAGAGAGAGAAATAAATTGAAGTGAAGTGCATTTCCACTCTGCTTTTAAGACACGCCGACATGCTACTCAATTTGGCCTCAGTGTAGGTTTTCCATGCATGTGTTTATACCTGAGTATTTGGGTGGCAACAAAAGCCCGCGTTTATGATTGCGCGTGTCTGTCAGTGTGTGTCCGTGCCTCGTGGCTGAGCCGTTGATCTCCGCGGGTTTTCTTTCATTCATCTGATTTACACACCAGTTGTTACACAATCAGCCCACCCTCTACTGGTTATTGAAACCTGCACCGTATCCATTCTCACGTTAGACAGTCACGTAACTTCATGACATCTCTGGAAGTCAGTGTGTGTCTGCCTCATAACTGTTGGAAGAGTCAGTTAGACTTCACCTGTTGTGCGTTTTTGTCTTCTTCTTTCTGTAAAGCAAACACAGAAAGACGCATTAATGTCAGGAAGATACGTAAATTATGTACGTGTAATTTCTCCCTACGGAAAGCACAAGTTTCCACTGAAATACACTAGAAACATCAAAAAAGTTCGTTTGCTTGCAATGCTGAAATCTACATTTTTTATAGTGGTCACTGGTTCTTGTCCTTTTGTTGCCAACCCCTAAACTTCTTCCCGGACACTTCCCGGTGTGGCTGCCCTTTCTCAGAGTGTGCTTACTGCCCTGTGTGTGTGTAAATGGATGGGTTAAATGCAGAAAACACATTCACTGTATGTGTATATATGCTTGGCCAATGAATCAGATCTTAGCACGATCTTCCATTTTCCATTTTTTAACATGTTATCATGTTGAACTTGTTCTAAATCCGTGGGTGTTGTTTTGCATTTTTTTTTTTTTTTGTTCATGCCTCCTCTTCCTCACCAAAATGGGTAAATTTAATTAATTTTAAAAAGTACAAAGTTCGGAAACCCCTTCAAGCAGCTACTTTGTTTAATTCCATTCAGCCATTTGTCCTCCTTTGGACTCGCCTATAAATGCCAGCTCTACATTTTCAAATGAAGACTGGTAAAGGACATATTCTACCCTTTCCTCTCTTAATGAAATGTCAGGCTATTGACCTGCCTTTCGCTTCGATGCTAATTTGCCGTTCCTCTTTGACCTTTCACCCCTGTCCCTGTGATGTTTCAGAGCCTCTGGAGGTCGCTTCACAACCTGAAAGATGTCGGCGTGGTGCAGGTTAAGGTCATCAGAGCCGAGGGACTAATGGCGGCAGATGTCACAGGTAAGACAATGACCTTAAGTCCAAAAAGCAGGGCTATAACTTCTGTAGCTGACACATACATGCTCATAAGTTAGTTACTAATGTTTAAGTTTTGCATGCATCTAATATATTTGATGCTGTTTTGCAGTTTCTGTGTCACGTTGTCAAAGTGAACACCGACATCTAATAGGTGACACTATTGAGAGAAACTAACACGAGCATTTTTTGCTTTAAAAAAACAAAACTTTGCTTTATTTATTTTTTTGCATCTGAAGACAGTGAACAATTTCTGTGGCACAGTTTCAATCTGCTATAAATCTAGCCGAAGAGAAAGTCAGGGTGTAATTTTGGTGTAAGGGATGATCCTCTGTGAGGATCCTCAGAGAGAGTTAAAGTCTTACTTTGTGCAGGACGCTAAATTTGTCTCTGCATTTTTAGAAAAAGACGCCGGCTGCTCATTTGAATAATAGAGAAAAAGTACACATTTGAACCAACAAATCTCTCTCCTCCCTCCTCCCGCGCTTTCTCTGCTTGCTCTCTCTGAATCCTCCATTCTCCATTAATTCTTACTTTTAATTAGGTCTACAGTGGACAGGCCTAGTTTTTCACTCTGTATTATCTAGTAAAGAGAGAAGGAAATGTGTGTGTGTGTGTGTGTGTGTATGTGTGTGAAAGAGAGAGAGAGAGAGAGTCTAGAGTCTTTCTCCATTTGAAACATCCTCACTCCCATTAGCAAATACAGAGTGGAGCGGGTTGATTTGGGTTATTGCGAGGCGCGACCGGAGCAGTCAGAGTGCAAAGCTAATGGCTCCCTGGTTCTTGTATTTCACTCAGAGCAGAAATTTGCTCTGTGAATCTGTTGTAGAGCTCATCATTCATTCTAAGTTAAATCGATTTTTCTGAAAAAAAAGAGAATAAAACTTCACTGTGTGTCTGATGCTTATATACAGCCACCGCAAAAAAAAAAAAAAGAACTGTTTTGACTTCAAAACAGTCTCTGTAGCCTTCTAAAAGTGCAGCAAGTCTCGTAGAGCCAACCGGGATTCACAAAGGATCTACTAAAACCGAATTCAAAATGACTGGATTTGATTTGGACTCACCTATTGGTTTTCATATCTAACATTTGCATTAGTTTCTGACAACATGTCATGGGACATCTTTATTTAGACTGACAGAAAGAACACCTCAGACATGTGGCTTTACTTTTACAGCAAATGCCGCCATAAAAGCTCAACGAGAAACCTTATTTGAATGTACGCACTGTCGATCAAATCAAAGGAAAGTATTTCTTTTGAAAAGATTATCTTTCAGCAACTCTAACCCTGCACAGATGAACAACCCAGACACCCAATGACAGGCGGGCCCTTTCTGGACGGCTTTATTCCTGTTTGGAATCTGAAGCCGTGCGTGTGTGCGCATCTGTGTGCGTGTCACTGGCAGAAACAATAGCCCTGTAAGAGCCACATAAGAGCCCTCACCACATGAACACCCTATTTTAACAACCCAGACCAAGAGAGGGTCAGGAGCAAGGTGAGAGAAAAACAGGAGGACAGACAAACAGAAAGAGAGAGAGAGAGAGGGAGAGAGAGAAAGAGAGAGAGTTTCCACCATCTCTCTCTCATTCAGGCTGCACGTCTCCTCTGCTTTTTTCTCCTCCTCCCTCTCTCTCTCTCTCTCCTCTCTCTCTCTCTCTCTCTCTCTCTCTCTCTCTCTCTCTCTCTCTCTCTCTCTCTCTCTCTCTCTCTCTAATTGGAGTGTTTTTGTGGAGTAGCTCCACTCCAGCCCAAGTAGGATAACTGAAAATAGTCTCTAAAACCAACAATCCCTTTTGTCTGCCAGCTCTTGTCCCTCTGAGTGGATGCTGTACTCTTAGAGCATTTCAATAGTAACACACGCACGGCCAACTTCAACAGCAGCAGCATCACCACTGAAAGTGTATGCCAGTTTTATTACAAATTCTTCCAGTAAAGTTCACATTTTCACCAAATACCTAAGGAACTAGTGTGTAGCAGTGTCTGTCCTGTTAAAAACAAACAAATTGAAAAATTTAATTCAACGCGAATGCTTATGATTTACACTTTAAAGTCTGAATCATCATTAATTGCGATGATGCAGGATCAAGCGCGCGTACGGCTCCTCTCTAACCTCAAACTCCTCGCCAACTCTAAGCCCTCCGTGAGGCAATTACAGTGCGCTTCCTCGTGCCTCCGCTGCAGCCATCCTCCACACTTATCTCGGAGCACTCTGAAATTAATTTAAGCCCACTCCTCGCTGCAAACCCTTCCCCGGTACCCGCAGAGATGGGACCCAGAGGGGGGAGGAGCTTTGCTCGGACATTACCTGGATGATCGCTGAGTGGCGCTCAAACCCGAGCGTGTAATTGGTTAAGACAGCCGCCTCTGGTGCTGGCGGCCAATAAGGTGAAAGTTCATCACCAATAACAACTGGCTCTCTGCGGCAACGCGGCCTGCCATGTCATTAAAAACAGAATATTAGAGGGAAAACTGGGGGAGGGATGGGGGACTGCTGGAATAATTTCCATCTCATAATTTGGGTGATTGCATTTATATTTAATCAGACTTGATTTGTGGGGACAACATTATAATCGTTTATGATATGGAAGCTCCGAGATGATTAAGGAGGGTTTGAAATTTTTACTTGAAAATGAACTGTAAAATATTGAATGAAATCTGGTGTGAAAACATTATTTGAAATAAACTGCTGTGTGCATTCACAATCAGACCAAGGAAGAATTTCCATTTATGCGCAGTAGCTTGCAGACTGTGTTCATGGCTAACAGAAGTATGCCCAGAGATGCTCGGAGGAGTAGGCTCTCGAGTCCGTCGCCTTTTGTCTATTTTAATGTGTCTTGTTTCTCTCGTAGAAGTCATAGCTGTCAATATCCACTTGAAACACTCTACATCAATACAGCGCCACAAACAGATATGAAAGGCAACGCCTACGCCTCAGCACCAACATTTGAGGAAAATCACACCGATCAATGACACTGAACACATACACGCTCCCCTGCGACACACACACACACAGGCGGACTCACGCTTCGGGGGTCCTCGAACTCAATCCCAACTTCATCGAGGCCTGTTATGCAACATCGCTGCTTTGCTAGTCTTTCAATTTGCTTAATATTTTCCCTGGGAATTTGTTTGGGACATTTTTTTTTTCGTCTTTTTTAACTTCGTGACCCAGCCCTTTCAAGCGATAAGCTTGAACAAGCAGCGCGGCGGCTCCCGACAGTTTTTAATAAAACACTGTGATCAAAGCCAGAATTAAGAGTTTTGTTGTTTTTAGTTCATCTTGAGGCAATCGAAGGGAGGTGGGCTGGCGGGCGTGGGGAGCTGGTCTCACTCCTTTCTGTGTACAAAGAACTTGAAATGTTGGATGTTAGTAAACAAATAGAGGATATATAGGACATTACCGGGTTTGATTATTATAATACAGCATGCTATTCTCAGGAGGAGGAAACAACTGTGGATTTTTTTTTCTCCTGTTCCTCTCTGTATCCGGTTACATAACTATGCATTGAAAGTTTAGTTGGAATTAATTACCATTAATGAATATGATTTATAGCGTGCCATATATTATATATATGTATTCTAACATCAAGGGCCTCTAAAGTTTCCTCATGGAGTATTCAGGTTTTATTTAGTTCATGATTCTTCATGTGAGATCCTTGAGTTTTATAGTGAATTATTCTGTAGCATAAAGTTGCTTTATTATTTATTTTGTTATTACTATGAAATATTTGACACTGATGAAACTAGTACCGCTGTTGTTTCTGAACTAAAAGATAATTAAATTAAATCCTTTTCCCGGTTTAATTATGTATCTGTAAATATTTGTTATTTTTTTTAAAAAAAAAGCAGAAATGATATTGTGGAAAGAGTTTCCTCCATCATTTAATTCTCATGTACGTCTCTGCGTCGTTGCCGCTGCCGTCCCACTGCTGCCGTCCCACCGCTCTCTTTGCAATCCCTGATCACGAACCACCGTACGTTTCTCACACCCCGTGCTCGCCTTTCTTTATCTTCTACTCAGAAGTCCTCTGGCCTTCAGAGCCACGTCGACCCCTGTGTTCTCAGCACCAACCCTTCTCAAAGTCCTCTCTCTCTTTCTCTCACCCATCCCCGCCTTGTCACTGCCTAGGGCACCGTTGTCCTGGAGCTTATCTTCTAGTTGTCCATGTTCCCAGGGTGCTGATAGAAATGGCTTGCAGCTGCTGCACTGATATACTGTTGTATATTATACACAGGATTGGGCATACAATGAAAGAATCATATTATTACAGCTCAGATAAGTCCGGGGTATTGGAGCTGTCATTTTGCATAAACGGAGGATGCGGAGGATATACTGTCTTAGTGATCTGAGCGATCTGAGATAAACAAAAGCTTTTGGGATAACTTCGATTCTTGCTTTGAGACATCAAGCTGGCCAAACTTGAAATAAAACATCTATACATTTATAATAATGCAAATTATTCTTAATAATTTCTAAGTTTGGTCCTTTTCCATTTATTTATTTTTTTAACGTGTGTGTGTTTGGCAGGTAAGAGCGACCCGTTCTGCGTGGTGGAGCTGAGTAACGATCGGCTGCAAACACACACTGTCTACAAAAACCTCAACCCAGAGTGGAACAAGGTCTTCACTTTGTGAGTGGCTTTTGCAATGCGACATGCATCTGGTGGACTGGTAGAAAGTCAGAGCACCTGTCACACAATAATATCTAAAAAAAAAAAAATGAAAGGATATTCCTCGAAGCTTTCAGCAGTCCTTAGGTGGTTTTAAATAATTAATTCCTGGCCAACTGAACTATCAAATATCTGTTGATCACTATATATCACAGTCTTGAATTTTTACAGTAAACTTACAATATAAATATTATAATTAATAATACTTCTTTTTTGATAGTTTTATACTGTCACAAAAATGTAATAAAGAAACTATAACAGCGTGTGAATAAATAGAAGTAATTTATTATATATACATTGCTATTTTTTTCTCATATTACAAACTACAAGCAAGTTAATTTAATTGTTCTATGAGTGTATTTCAAAGCAGTTTTGCACATATATGCTCAATAATCATCTTGTTTGCTTAGTTTTCTAACAGTACTTCCGATGAGTTTCACTCTTCTATTTAGCTCATGCTGTTCTGTAGTGCAGCGTAACTTAATACGTTAACTGTGATATTTTTAAGCATTAATGTTAATGCCATAGGTTTTTAAAAATGAGTCAATCCTAATGCTCTTATTTAGATTTTAAGAAGCCTTTGCAATGTGCAGTAGCTTCCACAGAACCCAGTGTGTGTGTGTCATTGATGCTGTCTCTGTGTGTGGTCCAGTAACGTGAAGGACATCCACTCGGTGCTCGAGGTCACTGTTTACGACGAGGACCGAGACAGAAGCGCGGACTTCCTGGGGAAAGTGGCTATTCCTTTGCTAACTGTGAGTCAAAGGCAGATTTCTGTTTCTTTTTCTTTTCCCCTTGGGAGTCATAGAGAGAACATGAAGGAACGGTAAGAATGAAAACAGACAGAAAAAGATATAAAAAGCAGAGGTTATTTTTGCAACTCCGCTGATGACACTGTTGTTATTTCACGAAGAGAGAGAGAGATGACAGGAGGGAGAACAAAAACGGAAGAGAGGCCGATGGAGAGAAAAAAGAGAGAGATTGATAGCTGAGAAGAAAGAAAGTTAGGGGATGAGAGATGATATGAAAATGACACTGATAGAGAGACTGAACGATGCCATTTGGAGGAAGAAATGAAGACGGAAAAACGTAGATAAAAATATAGATAGCCTGTGAAATAACTGTGTGTCTAATATGCCCGCGCTCTGCTGTACAGTATGATTCCCCAGGATAGTTAATTTCTGTTTGACAGAGCCGAGCTGCAGTGGGTAATGAACAGGTACTTGTCAGAGTTGCCACAGTTGTTTTGGGTTCCCTGTCAGCGCCAGCAGCTGGGGTTCAAAGGTGGCCCGGGGAGCCGATTCAGCCGGGTATTGCCAGACAGACGCCTGTCATGTCCCTCTCCCACAGATCCAAAATGGAGAACGCAAAGCCTACGTCTTGAAAAGCAAGGAGCTGACAGGGCCAACAAAAGGGGTCATCTTTCTCGAAATAGACGTGATTTTTAATGCTGTAAGTCTTTCTTTTGTTTTTTTTTTCCGAGTCTCCTCCCTGATTTTTTTTTTATTTTGCCCCCCACCCCCTATTATCCCCTCTCTCTCCTTCTCTCTCTCTCTCTCTCTCTCTCTCTCTCTCTCCTTCTCATCCCTCTCTTGTTCTCCCCAGCATTCCCCCCTTCTACGCTGCTGTTGTCTTTATTCTGTTTGTCAACCCCCCCCTCCTCCTTCCCTCCCTCGCTTCCATCTCATCCCTCGTCCCTTGTCCCTCGTCCTCGTTTTGGCTTTAATTATCGAAGACTCCCTCTCAGCAGCCTTTGTTCGCCCATTCACCATCGCTGTGTGTGTCCTATAGCGGCCATCTTACAGCTTTCCCTCCCGCTCGCTCTAGCCTCTGACATGGGGCACGCTCTACGCATGTGCTGCCGTGTTATGCCAGAAAACAGTGTGTTTGTTTGAAAAAAAAAAAAAAACAACCTTTCAAATAATCAAGACGTAGCTGTGTGCTAAATCACCGTCACCGTCTTTCTCATCTGTATTCTTCATGAATTCCGTTGAAAGTGTTATTTCTCTCTCACCATTTGCCGCCTGTGACACCGCTCGTGCTTTTCCCGTGCTGCAGGTGAAGGCTGGTCTCAGGACGTTAATTCCTATTGAACAGAAGTACATCGAGGAGGAGCCCAGAGTGTCCAAACAGGTACAACAGCAGCCAACACTTATCTACTACCACTCCGCCTCATTTTTATCTGTGTCCACCGCCGCACCTGCTGTTCTGCTTAACTGTCTGAAGCAAAACCAACAACCCCGGTGAGTGGCATCTTGTAAAGCACAACAACTGTGTGGGCAAGATACAACGGGATGATTGAAGGAAAAACAGCATTTTGTTTCTTTTTTTTCCCCCCCTTCCCTGCTCTCCCCCTTTTCTCATCTCTACCCCCTCGCATCCACTCTGAGTGGTGAATAGAAATGTCAAGCTGTCAGCTCTGGGGTGCATAAGTAGATTGGCCATCCTTATAGTTGGCCCTCTTTGCCACTGCTGCTTTGCACTTCATTGTCACGCTGCTCAGTGTGGCGGCACCACAAAGGGATGAATGGTGGGGGCTGGCCCACATCAGACATGTCATATGAGTGACCGTTTGGGCTCGGCAGTCAGTGTCGAGCCATGCACAGCCGAGCACAGCTCTGCCCAGAACAGCGCACAGCCCAGCACGCGCACACACACACACACACACACACACTCGTACCACCCTTTTGTCAGCCCTCCATATATTCACTGTTTCTGCCTCCTCTCTCCGTCTTGGCCCACTCCGAGCTTTTCTCTCGAGGTGCAGAATCATTTTTTCATCTCCATTTCACCCCTGACTCATAGAGATGACCCATGTCAGCGTCTCGCGATGATGATGTCACCGGCTGCTTTGGAGGGATTGCCCCGTGAGGGCTCTTTTGTGTGGTAGCATCTCCCCTGCTGTTGCTTGATGCTTAATGTGCACACACACACTCGCTGAAAAGGACAGGAAAAAAAAGCATACACGTCTGCCAAACGCAAGCCTTTAATTGTAATTATGACACTTGACTTAATAAATGACTTTTCTAACTGTTTTAAAGGAACAACCAAAAGCCCCGTTTGACATAATTCACAGAAAAGAACGTGTTCAGTTTTGACAATAATGAGCCAGGAGGAGTACGGCTTGCACATCAGTGTGCTGACGAATGTGGAAATGGATGATTCACTGTCTAGCTGACCTCAGGGCGTGTTTGTCCCCAGCAGGACACCATAGAGTCATCCTCAGTTTGGCAACAAAAATCTTCACATAATTATACATGGAAAAGGAGAAATCCTCCTCTTGTCTTGTATCTAGCCACCGCTAGACACACATAAATCCTTCCGTTCACACATATAATAGACTTATTGTACATCCATATCATACACTCATTTAAACACTATTAAAATGGCCTAGAATTTTTTTTTTTTTGAGCAGGGATCTTGAGAGACAGTTTGTCCTTTGGGAGCACTTTCTCCCGGTGTTGACCTGATTGGGTGGTTGGCGTTCTCCACCGCTGTTATGCTATTCCCCGAATGGCTGGCAACCCAGGGGGATGACCGCAGTTAGCCGGTTTTCTCTTATCTCTGGCCAAATGCCTGGAGAGCGCTCAGGGAGGACAATCCAGGGACTGCGCCGGAAATTGTTATTATTGTACTAAACTTTATCACCGGGTGAATAGACATAAAGAAACACCGTGAATCAGCTGGCTGTGTCCTTTACCCATGGACATCCATATACAGCCGCTCCAAGGAAGGAAAACTCACGGATGTCCTCATGGTGCCCTCAGTAATGTGACGTTGTGATAATGAATCTAAAGTGAGGTCAAAGCTGCAGATCTTGTGCTGTGACTTAATGCTTCAGTTGACTTTACAAAGAGACAGCTGAACGAGACACTACAGCGGTTGGACGTACCATTTTAGCAGTATATAATTTTAGCTCAATCCGATCACCAAATTGTGATGAATTTACATCTTCAGTGATTATCTGTGAGAACAATTTGGCTTCTTAACAGTATGACGTCCTATTTCACTGTCTTTCAGTCAGTTCAGTATTACTTTACCTGTGACACCCAATTTCATCGCCTGTCTCTCGGTTTCTGATTGCATACGACATTTTCTTAAATCACGTTTATAGCCCCGTGTTTACTTTGCTGTGGCACGTATTTCACCTCAAGCCTTCACTTGTTTAATGCTTGTTTGTCTTTTTCCCAGTTGCTTTTGCAGAACTTTAACCGAGTAAGACGCTGCATCATGTTCCTGATCAACACGGGCTGCTACATCAACAGCTGCTTCGAGTGGGACTCTCCGCAGAGGAGCATCTGTGCTTTTGTGGTACGTAGAGGTGCACTTAGATATACAGTAGCATTAAATATAGCACATTTACCCGACACAAAGAACCGGGACCAAGAGTGTATATTTAGCACTCACATGATGTATGTTGTTGCTATTGGTTTCCTAAGGATTTAATGTTGGAGAAAAACAATCTCAAATGGAGCTCGGGCTCCTTTTTGTCATAGAGAAATTACATAAACTCTACCTATGTTGACGAGCACTGTTCTAAATGTGCAGTCATATATCTTACTTGTTGTACTTTTCATGCTAAACACACACAGAGGAGACACACACACACACATATACCAAATCTGTAGGACCATTTCTGCTAACAAAGTATAGATCCTTCACTGGTAATTTCACACTCTAACACAAGAGACTGTTCATGTCTCAAGCACTGTTAAGTACACCCACCCAACCACAGACTGTTACTCACACACTCCAATGGTAGACTTGATTAAGTTTTTTTTTTTTTCATGTCCTTGTATTAAATGTACATGCACACATGGCGTCTGTTTTGACACTCGCTGGCTGGGAATGAGTGGTGTTGAATCTTAAACATTATTTTATCAGAGCCTCAGATGTCCAAATACTGAGAAAACGCAACTACGATCTTTTGAAGTGTGACAAGCTGTTCCTGCACACAGTAGAAATGGCAGCCTTTCTCCCTTCGTCCACCGGCCTCCTCTTCGTCTTCATCCTCCCTCTCTGTCTCTTTCTCCCCTGTCATCTGCGTCTGGTATTAAAAGGTGAAGTGTAATTGGACAGCAGAGCTATCAGTAAAAGACATTCTGCTGCCGGGCAGCGAGTGTCTGCATGGAGGTTCCTACCCTAAAGATGACAGAGCAGACATTTAATCCTGTCTGGTTTAGTGTCCTGACTTAAGTAGCTACAGGACAGGTGGACCCGCCCTGCCCCAGCCCTTTACCATGGCAGCACTAAGTGTCTCCACAGCAGACATTAGACATTAGCAGCATTTGGCTGTCTGACACCAGCTTAATCTCTGCAGAGGCTGAATGTGTGTGTTTGTACAGCAGGTCACCGTGTCATCACAAGACATGGGTCAGGAGAGACACGGTATTGATCAGTTAACATTTTCCCTTTATGTGCGCGCGAGCGTGCGAGCCTGGAATCGCGTGTGCGCGTGTGTTTGCATTTTCCCTCATGCAAGTGCGACCCGGGCGCGAGTCCTCGTGTCGCATCTTTTAGAAATAAATGAAAATGTCAGACAAAAAAAAAAAAAAAAAATGTCAAGAATTTCCCAGAAAACAAGGTCACTTCAGAAATGCCAGTCTACATGGTGAATGGAGATGGGAGGAGGCAGCCTTGGAAAGTGCAGCCTCCGTGCCGGCGAACGCACACATGCATATCTCCTCGTCCCTTTTTTTCTAAACGCAGCGTATAGTACATCCGTTTCTGAGGAACTGTTCTGACTATTCATATTCTCATTGAACTCACTTATATCCCACGTATTCAGATGATAACAAAGGATATATCTAGGCCAAGGACATAGTGTTTTATAGTTTATAGAAATCCTGAAATTTAGGTGTCATTGTGCCCCCTCCCTCCCATCCACCGCTCTTTTGGGAGTCTGCTAGCGTAGGAGTATGCACTTAGCTAAAAGCATCAGAGTATTTAGGGCCTCTCCCCCCCCCCCCCCCCCACACACACACAGGTATTCCCTCCCTCCCCTTCCATTTCTTCATCCCTCTCTCATTTCTCCCTTACTTCGAGAGGCCTCTTAATCACTTCACTCATCTCTTTAAGTGGGTTTTTATGGGGGGCCATCTGGCCAAGGTGGTGCGTTCATGAAGGTGTACTGCTGTGTGTGATTATGGACATGTGCGTCTGTACACATGTGCACGTGTGTTTCTGTCTGGATGCCTTTCTAGACAGATGTTACACTTAACTTTCCAGCGCGGCTGCAACTACAGAGGTGGAGCTTTGGGCAATTCAACCTCTAAACTTACAAATGTGTGCGCCTCATAACCGCTAAGTGAGCCTGAGGGGGGAAAATTTAAGCTTCTTCATACATTCGTGGGATTTTGTGAGCGATACTCTGCATCAAAATGCAGCTGTCATACTGTGTCACTGTGAAACTCTCCCTCCACAAAAAAAAAATGTTCAGAAATTTCCTTCATGGTCCCTTACTCTCCTTCTGCCCAATTCTGAAAATGCCAGCCGCATGTACACATCACCCATTAGTGCCAGCTGTGATTAGTGTGTATGTAGTGTGTGTTTTGTGTGCATGTGCGAGAAAGAGAGATATCGCATAGTCTCACATGCAGCTTTTCACTCTCTCTCTCTCTCTCACACCCACACTGCTGTCACCCACCCATCCCGACAGTGAATCAGCCACCGTGGCAGCTTTGCCTGAGGCGTTGGCACAATGGACGGGACTGGAGTTACCTCCTGTCCTGCATGATGGGTGGTGTCTGTGTGTGTGTGTGCGTCTGCGTGTGTGTGTGTCTATGGGTGGTGTCTCCATTCCCTGTCTCGGGGTTAAGCGTCTGCTTCCGCTCTCCACACCTGCAAGCTGAGCATCTCTCCCTCCTATCCATCTATCCATCCCTGTTCTCCTTTATCTCTCTCTCCCCTCCCTTTTCCCTCCCTCCCAGAGAGTCGAGGCCATTGTCGGGCTGAGCGGTGTTGGGTTCTGTTCTCCTGCTGCTGCCAGCTCTCCCCACGGCCCCTGCAAGACAAGGCTGTTATTGCCCCAGGGACCGTAGGCCTCAGCAGCTCTTCCTCCAAACAAATTTGCTGTAACTTTATCTGCAATTGGGCCCTGAATTGGGAGCAAATAGAGGCAGCTTTGTGAAGCTCGGGGAAGGGCGAGGGCAGCGAGCTGGGGGTTGTTGGGGAGGCAGGGGAAATGATACCGGGCTCTTTTATGTCAGGCAAAGTAGGACTCTTATCAGGAAGAGAGCCCAGACAAGGGAGCTACTTCTAGAGGAAACTGGAGCACCTATCACCTGCTTTGCATTTAGATAAAAATTCACCCTGCTGAAATAAAAAAAAGGGGGAAAAAAAAGCAAAGACAGGTACAGAAGCAACTATTGGAGTGTGTATGTGTGCGTGTTTGCACATGTCTGCCTGGCAGTTTGATACACACACAGAGCTGAGGCGCCATAGCAGTCAGTGGTACACACCACTCCAGGTCTCTTTAAATTGCTCCTTTGACTCCTCTTCAAAGAACCTGTCTAACTTTTAAAAGTTTTAAAGTCGGGAGTTCGTCTTTGCCCACAGCAAGGGACAGCTTTGAAAGATATACTTTCACATTTTACTGCTCTCCTGATTTACAAAATGAGTGATAGTTGAAGTATAGTGGCATGACTAAGAGAGAATACCAAGTCAGAGCTTAATCACCAGAGATAGAGACGCCACAGAAAATGTGCGAGGCCTTTTGTTGAGGAGTCACGGATATCGCTCTCTTTACTACTAATAGTTAGCGCCGTGCAGCTGTACTATTGTGTCCACGAGTGGTGAATGCTGCTTTTTATTTTTCTATGTTCTAATGCAATGACCGACTCAGTGATTTGCTTCTTTTTTCGTCGGATGAACAGCTTTAATTTTGCTGTGGATCTGAATTCTGCAGGGGAACAGCAGGGGGCAGTCTAGCACCACTGAATGATAGGTAGGTCTGGTCACAAACAGGACACACTCTCCCTTCCTCTCGTTCCCTCGAACTTAACAGGACTTCTAGTTGCTATCTGGCAACACTTAGTGCCAGCATGGAAATTGATGTAAGAGAGATAAAGGGGAAGTCTGAAATCCAAACTTCAGTTTCACTCCGCAGAGACAGAGCAGGGGGAAAGTTAGCCTGGTGTGTGGTTAATGTAAGCCAAAATACTGATATTACCCTCCCACGGTGCTGCGGCAAAGAGCCGTACGGATACGGGTTGTGTTTTGAAACAGATACTGCAACTCTCAATGTGCCACACTAAGTGCTTGAATAAATCATTTTGACTTTTCTGTCTTTAATATAACTTCTTGTGTTCGAATACTTTAATAGTGAAAGAAAAAGCATCAAAGGTTATAACTGCAGTGAAATCCGGCTACAGAGAATTGTCAGAATAATTTAGTTTTCTTTTTTTTCTCCGTGTGTGTGTGTGCGGGCGTATTTTAGCCAGAACATTACAAATTATTCTGGCATGGTTTTACTTGGTTCTTGTTTGTTATTGTCTTTTTTAATTATACATCTAATTTGAAATTCAGCTTGTGCTTAGATGTGAAGTTTGCCCAGTTCAAATGTAGCCTTTAACTACATCTAAACTGGTTCAGCTGATGTGACAGTGGAGAATATTATTTCACTTTGTTTATGACAAGTGAATAGTTTTGTTTCTAACAATTTGTGTTGAAGCATGAGCAGTTTTAAAAGAAGTGACGTTTTTATGACAGAATACGTTTGGATTCTGTCATAAAGACGCATTTTTAATTTATTATTCCTGACTTGTTTTTTGATTTATTAACTGCAGACATTAGTTTTGGTGACAAAATCGGAAGAAATGAAATAAAATATAGAATCACCATCATTACTGTTCATTAAAACTATATTAACTATATAATATCTCAATATAAATCTTCATACATTTATTTACATACTGCAAACCAAACCAAAGCAGTTTGCTTAAACACTGTAGATGTACATATACAAAAAGAGACTAAAGCCGTGTTCATACTGAAAATTTTACATTACCACACAGGTAAGAATGCAGAAGTATTTGACACAGTGAGATCGAGGCATGGTCAGCATCTCCTGTGTGCTTGTTCAGATGTTCACTCTGAGCAGTCACCAACAACTATGTCTTATTATTCCCGTAGACTACATCTGGAGCTTCATTTAGCCTTTTCCTCCTCTTGTTCCCTTCGATCCAGCATGTTTTCAGCGTTATTTTCCTTTTCCTCCGCCCTTCTCTGGTCACTGACATCCTCAGCGGGCTCCTTCCCTCTCCCTCCTCCCCAGGCGAGGAGCCTCCTATCTGGTGTAGCGAGCGTCAGGGGGGGTGGCTGTGATCGGCCCGGTCCTGGTGGAAAGGTCCGGGCGCCGCAGGGCCCCATTGCCCAGCTGGTGGGCACAAAGACGGTTCAGGTCTGGCCACTGCTGAGCCTGGGTGTCCGGTTTCTCCGGCTGCCAGTCAAAACTTCGCCCTCAGCCACTTTAACCGAAAAGGAGGCGGAATGAAGAGAGGTGACAGGTTAAACAACCTCATGAAAACGGAGAAAAGACAAAAGCATGAAAGAGAATTTGAAGGTTTCCTATAAACATCAGCAGTGGGAAGTGCAATTAATTTTTCTGCTTCGTGACAACAGCACCATGAGCGATTAGACAACCAGACGCTACAAATACTTACAGTGCGATGTATGCCTGCTGTAAGTTATATTTATAGCGCAGCATTTGAAAGGAGCGTATGTGCATCTGCATGAAGATGTTTGTACGTGTGCAGTTATTTATAGCGTCTACCAGAATAGGTTTAAAACAAGTGAGCTCCTTTGTTTGTTCAAGTGGAGTCAAGCCTCTGCACCTCCATTGCTCATTGTTTAGTTAGAGATTATTCCGGTGTTTAGCAGCGTTATAGATCATAAAGATTTGTAAATTACTTGTAGGTAGGTGGGTAATTTTAGAATATTTGCATTTCGTGTGGACGTGTGTTGCTTGTAGCTTTCTCGGCCTTGACGGCTTTTTATGATCAGCAAAGGGATGTTGTTTTGTTACTTTTTAGCATACAAATATGAATTATTGAGTCGTTTCTATCCAGCTTTCCTACACAGATGTATCAGAGACGGACTGTATGTGAAAAAGTGAGCCCCAGAGAAGCATGGAAGGATTCTGATACTTTTGGGAAATTTGGTTGTTGCACAAAGAGCATTCAGGCTTATTTGAAGAAGTAATTTTGCTGTGAATATTATGCAAAAAAAGCACTGGACACTTCTCATGTTTAATTCTATTATTTTTATTTTTATGTATATTCAGTGGCAGATATTTTCACATATAGTTGGAGTTTTGTTTAAAAGTTTCCAAACGAGTCTTTCAAACTTTTCTACACCAGAATTAGAGCTGAATGCGGAGCCGCGATGCTCAGATGTGTTTGTCCATCATGGCGCAGCGCTCAAGAGCGCGTGTCGCTCGCTGTCCGACAAGCTCCGCCACAGTAACAGCAGACCTGCGTGCGCGCTGTTGAGGGGCTGTTGAACCTCATATTCACATTAACCTCAGACGGCAAACACAATGAGGAGCTTGATTTTAGTCTCCTCTCTCCCTCTCCGTCTCTTCCCCTCACACACACTCAGGCACAAAACACAGAAATAAAACAATTTGATTGTTCATTACTAAGCATCCCCTCTCTCTCTTGTTGATGTTGTTCAGCCAAACAGGATGGATCATAATTGGTGCACAGACCAATAAATCTGCTTTATACAGTAATAGTCTCAATTTCACCACTCCTAAAAGTTCCCCATCAGAACTGATTGTTAAACACGGGTGTATTTCCATACAGAGACTAATTAATTTCAAATCGTCTCTGCTCCTATTTGAAATAATGGATTTCTTGTACTTGAATTTGATAAATATGTTTTGTTAGAGGAGATTGAGCATTAGACATGGTTTGCATTTTCAGCATTTGCTATAATTGCTGCCTCGGTTTTATCAATCACCAAGAATCTCTGTATAGTTAAGCACGATATTATTAGAAAAGATAAATGCTCTTTTGTCCTATTGGCAGATTTTATTCCCGCGCAATTCCCCCCGGCCATCTCTCTTAACTTTTTTACACAACAATTGACACAATGCTTCCTCACAATTGACACAAAAATATCAAGCGTCCATTATTAGCAGTTTTACTTTCCCACAGATATCTTCTCCCAAACGCCGCAGTAATCTGTTGTCAGAGGCTAAAGAGCCCTGCCAGAATCAGAATACAGGGTTTTAGGAAAGGTTAATTTTCAGATGGTGCTTTTCTTGTTTGGTGATGAGAGGGGAGGTATAGAGGTTATGGTTTTGGCAGATGGGTGCAGAGGAGGTTAGGGCCAGGGCGTAGGAGTCCTTTGGGCTAGGAGAGAGGGTATTGGGGCTTGGAGTGACAGGGTTAGGGACTTGGGTTGTGGGGTGTGTGGGGTCATATGCTAGAGTTTTGGGGTTGAGTATAGAAGGGTCAGCTCTGACGTGCTGTGGCTGAAACAGTACATGACCTCAGAGTCCGGGGTGATTGGCATGGAGGAAAGAGACTCTCACACTCGTCCTCCTCACCGTCCTCCTCCTCAGCTCGAGGACCATAAACCGCCGGGGGTCATGGTGTTGAACCTCAGCTCGCTGACACCGGGCCTGTACCTTTGTTGAAGAGCGACCTCATTTTTACGCCTCGCTCTGCAAGGGTTTATGATTCTGCATATGAATGTGATTGAATGTGCATCGTTTCCAATCGCACGTATGGCCGGCTCACGTTTTCTCAGGAGTTTCCCTCTTGAGGCATCCGTGTTTAAACCATGAATGTAGACACTCTTGGCCCACGCAGTTCTCTCTCATTTTTCTCTTTTCAACAGTTTCGTATTTATGTGTCCCCGCAGCTTTTTGTCATCGTCGTTTGGAACTTTGAACTCTATATGATTCCTCTGGCTTTGCTGCTGCCCTTGGCCTGGAACTACATCCTTATCGCATCAGGGAAGGATACAAGACAAGATGTGGTGAGTAACCCCATCCCTTCCTCGTATCACTGCGCCTTTTTTTTTTTCGCTTCACTGTAAAAGCCTGTTTCTACACACCATGCACGGTTGAAATTCAGCCGCGCTCTTCATTTACTTGCGCCGTTAATTAAACTGCATTTCTCTATCAAACAATATGTATTTGGTGATTACATTCAGCACAGATGTGCAGATGAGTGAGCCGGCAACATACCTTTCTGAGAAAATTTCCGAATATTCCTTTTGATCAAATTGCACTCACAAACTCTGACCAGGATTGGATTTAATTTAAAAAAAAAAGGAAGAAAAGAAATAAAAAAAGAAGCCTCCATCTGCCGCATGAGGAGCTGCATTCTCAGTGCAATCTCACATTTCTCACTTTGCCTTCTTTGAGGCAAAGAAAAGGGAGAAATAATAGGCTGTCACCTTGAGCTACGTTACGCCACTTACCTGGTAGTATATTTATTTAATTCATTTATTTTTATCTCTTATACCAATTAAATGATGTCAAAGCAATGTCATGGAGAAACAGACATGTTTTAATCATGCCCGGGCACATTTGGAGAGCAGAGAGTGAGAACGAGAGACAGAGCTAGACTATGGAGTGAGCGTGAACAATGAAGTGATTAATTTTAATAAGTGCCTTTTTTTCTGAGACTCAGTTGGAAATAACCGGTTCAGATTTCCTCGCAGTCTCTCTCTATGTGTATATTTATCTCTTCATAAGGATTCTTTGGGTTAGATTGGATTGAATTTGGAAGAAGTATTAAATTCAGTCATTTCAATGCACCAAATCTAATAGCTTTGTGTCACTGTGGCATTACTTGTAAAAATAGAATTAAATTTGAACTGTACATAACACACAGAGTTAATCTCCTCTGTTTATAAGCCTCTCTTTCTGTGTTTGTTAATTAGAAAAGTTCTTCTGCTGTTTGACAGTAACCTGATAGTTACACAGCAGATTTGGAATTATATTTAATGTTTGGGGTATTTAAGCTAAATATATTAAGCCAAGAAATAACGGTTTGCAACTGCAAGTTAAGTAAACATTGAAAATGAACAATTTGTGAATGACACAGACTTACATGTCAGAGGACGTTTTTCCTCGCCTGTAGATGGCGACATTGCCTGATAAAAAATAAAAAAATCACACATGCCTTAAGACAAAACCCAGCTTGATGTTTTGTGCCCCTACCTGCTGCTCGCATTTATCCAGCCATAATGATATTCTCTTCTCGTGTACTTCCTAAGTAAAATAAGGCAACAAAGGTTACATATCCTCGTAATGTGGCACTCACTTCACATACGAGTAAGTACATGTAACTCCCACTTCATGCGAAATTGCTTTTCTCTCCTGAAAGGGACTATTGTGGCTCAAGTGCCTCAAGAATTGGCTGGAACATTAAGACATGTTCGTACTGTGGATTCTCATATGGCAAGCGCCTTTTGGGTATGACAACACGGATCGACCGGGTTCCAAGAAAATATCCGATGGTCAAAGAGAACGGGCGATATGGACCCTCACTACTGTGGTGACACATGGGATCCTTTTAATTTAACTATTTTAAGATCTGATCTCTTAAAAACATGTGAACGCTTTAAATTTAATTGGCATGAAGTTCTGCATTTAGACCAGGGATCTGGACCATTTTATTTACTGACTTTAACTCCAACTTAAATAACACTGAATTTATTTTTGGCCAGCTGTAACCAACAGTTTGCAGCTTTTTATCTCAGTATTATTTCTTGTACTGTTTATTATTTGCCCAGTTTTAGTCGATGCTGAAGGGTTCATTTGCCTTTGAAGATTTCTTTGATGTAGCCATCATCAGTGCTCTGTGAGCAACTATTCTGCAATGGCTTTAAGTTAGTTTACTGTCTTTCAGTTTAATAGTCTTCACATGTGTGGATCGGAGAGGAGACTGTGCTATTTTGCAAGTGAAGTGTGTTTAGTGGCGTTGGTTTGTTGCTGGGGGTGAGACAGTCCAGGGCAAATACGTGGTCGCAGAGAATGGGGTACCATTGAGGTATATGTACTGTGAGTGAATCTGCAGGTGTGTCTGTGATGCATGAATACCGAATATTGTTGTGCTGCTGTTCTGCTGTCTGAGGTAGCCTAGTGTATTCTCTTTTATTCCAAGGTTATGATTCAGGCACGGCCGTCGTGTAGAACAGCTCACGCAAAGACGCACACACACAGGCATGTACATTTAAATGAGTCATACCAGGTGTGTGCTACAGCGGTACTTTGATGTGTGGCTAGAAATGCACTGTGTGTGTGTGTGTGTACGTAAGTGATAAAAGTTGAAAATGTGCCCATTGTATAAGCGTACGTGTGTGAGTGTGAAGACATTTTTTGCGACAGTGTATCTGATGAAAGTGGGATTAATTGTCAAAGATTAGCGCCATTAATGCTCCCTTTCTTGCCGCTGTGACAGTTGCGCTGAACGGTACGGAGCAGCACCGGCGACACAAAGAAAACTCCCTGACAATCATTGTCCCTCTTGTCTCGATGTTGCAGTCTCACAGCCTCAGGACTGGTGAATGTGAGCAACCCTGTCCCCCTGCTCCCTTATCAACTGTTTGCCTCTTTTCATATTATTATTTTATGTCAGTTTTAAATGCAGTAAAAAATAAAAACACAAGGTATAAAATAAGCATTATTTTCCGGCGTGTTTGCAGATGCTGTATGTACACACACTCGAACACGCACATTCAGACACGAGTATCCCCCGAGTCCTGTCCCTGTTTGTTTTCAGTTTCTCAATCTGCAACGGTACGGGGAAGGCAGGGGGTGGGAGGGGGCACCGCGAGAGCATCCAGTATCTGAGTTCTTGCTGCTTCCTCTCTTGGTCCCCTGGATTCCTCTTCCGAGTCTTTATCAAGTTGAAGTCATGGACGACTCACTGTTTCCCTCCTGCACTTGGCAGAGAACTGAGAAGAATAGAAAGGAAAACAGGGGAAAGGGGCTTTCTAATTACTTTAAACAACACACCAAATTAAAGCATTGTGCTGAGCCGAGCAAGGGTCAGCATCCGGAGCGCTGCGGTTTTCCAGCAGTCTGGGGTGAGGGTAATGCCAAAGGAATCTCTGCTGAACTCACTCTAAGGGGTGAGAGAGAGAAAGAAACAGATAGAGAGGAAGCGGGAGAGAGAGGGAGAGGTAGGGTGGGGGCAAGAACGAGAGAAAATGAAAAAAGCACTTGAGTACAGACTTCCTAATGAACTAGCGTTGCTTCATCTGATGGGTTCAATGTGCGGACCCTTCTCCAGTTTTACACCACAACCACAGTGCACAGCGCTGTCCATAGCAGATAAACAAACACTCTGTTCTCTGCAGGCTGTAATTCACCCCTCAGGGTCACTGACTGTTGTGTGGTTACATGCTGCTTTGCAAACAGATCCCGGATCAGCGCTCCTTACCCTAGCCCCAACCTTGACCAGTACCTGCTAAGCAGTCAGAGCATCCTTAGAACAGCGATTAAAGGAGGCACTGCACCAGCAAGGTCCCCGACCTCCTCTCTTATCATGTAGCTCCCTGACCCCTGAATGCTGACTCTTCAACATTGTTAGCTGACCTGTGTGTCATGCTCTAACATGCTCACCGGAACAAACAAACAACAGGACCTTTTTGTGCTTTTGAATCTGTGCAGAGAAAGACACCGCTTTTAATTTTGACATTCAAAGCCGATAATGTATTATCAAGGAGGACTTAATCTTGTCTTTCAGCATTTGTGTGGATGAGCATTTTAATGACATGACTTTCTTCTCTCCATCGCTTTCTTGTTTGGAAACCTGGAATAATTTGGTCCTTTGATCTATTCCAAGCTCGCTGCAAATGAAACTGCGAGTAGGCTGGGCTTGGTCAAGCAGAAGCCGGTCAGGCAGCTCGCGCACGCGTGCCCACATCTTTTCCTTAGCGGCGCGTCGTATTCGTGTGCGTGCCTGCTTGCAAGAGTGTATATGATGGGCGCCGAGATTAACAAGCAGGGACATATCCCAATAGAAATCCTTCCTTGCCGCTCTCTTGGCCCAGAAAAGCCCTCACCAGATGTTACGAAGGTGTTAATTTCAGTGCAGGCTGTTGTAGAGGCTACATATGGAACATGGTGATGTCTCTTTCTACCACAGGATGACGGGCAATTAGGCCTCGTCACACTGCAGGACCATCCTCTTTATCCCATGCTTCAGACCATTACATTGATTCACCCAATGGATCTGCCAACCCATTACGGAAGAGAAGACCTTAATGGCCTGAAGATACTTCACACTTACAGGCATGCCTCCAGAGGCAAGGAAGCTGACTACCTTAGCCCGCTCTACAGCCGGAGTGTGATAGCATTTCCTTAAAAACAAATATGGATTTTAATCTCCCTGATAGAGCTTAGTTTTCCATTAAAATATAATCACTGGCTGTGGTGATCTACTAATGTTATCATTTAATCTAAATTAATGTAGTTTGTGTAGTTCTACCTTTACTGTTTCAGTCTGTTCTTTCCTGACTGGAGTGCTCAGTGTGACGGCAGTATATAATTCATTAAGACAGTAATATTGTCTGGCTTTATTTGAACATTTCTAGAACAAGGCTTCATTGCCATTTTTATCTATTCTATTTTCTCCCTGATTTTGCAGCTCAAAAAAAAAGGACTTTTTCTGCGTCTCTAAACACACTCTGCCTTGACATCTGCCCTCATTAAGAGCCGTGCACTACACAGGTAGAGAGGAGTAAATATTAGGAAAACTGGAAGGAAAAGAGGAAACGCTGCCTATTATACCGCAACTCCTCCAGAAAAGTCACACCGCCACTTTTCCCCATACAAACCCCCGACTCTGGAAAGACAAGGAGAATGAGAACAGGAGATGGAGTGGGAGCAGGAGACAGAAAAAGACAGAGAGGCATTCAGAGAGACGGAGCGACAGAGAGACGGAGGCAGAGGAAGGCAGCGGCGGATGGCAGGCACTCCTCAGTGTGGAGTCAGACATGGCAGTTGGTGACAGGTGACAAAATCAAAAGGTCATGTCACTTTTAACTGGGAGCGCCTGTGCCCCGCTGATTTCCCCCGTGCCGCCCCGGCATCACCGCGCTCATCTCTGCTCCTCTCGCTGCCTCTCTGTCTCTGCTAAACTGGCAGCTAGGATGGCAGGCTGGCAGGCAGAAAGACAGGCAACGGGCATAGTTTGAAGCGGGACGGGAGCATCGGGAGCATCAGGGATGCCACAGCAGAATCCTCCCAGCCTCCCTTTTCATCATGTTGTCTCTCTTCCCTCCCCCCATTTGTCTAACTCCCTTCATCACACTGAACCTTTGTAACTGTCTGTGCTCTTTGCTAACAACGTCAGCAGTTCAGGGTGTCTGCCTCGGTGCTTGTTGTTATTGTTTTGTCTATACAGTACACCCGCTGTAGCTGTTTGTGAGTTTTTCGGTCTAAGCCCCGAGTCTACAGACGTGTGTGTTTATGCGCAATAGATTGTACATCAAGAATGTTACCAGCCCTAGGACTCTTTTGCACAACTGAATATGAAACAAAATAACGTATTATCTGAGAAGGACAAACATCTTACCGCTGTGTTTACATACTCTCAACAGAGCTTGTGCAGCCTTTCTGACTTTGTCTGAATTGCTTCTTAAGCTCTGACTAAACAAACTAGCTGATTTGTGAGCCAGTGAGCAATGAGAAATGTACACGTGCGTTAGCAATGTTGCAGCGCTGCGCCGAAACTCTTTTTTTTTTTTCAGTGCTAACAGACTTAGTGTTGCTTTCATGAATATAGAGCTGCCCTTCTCACCCCCACCACCAGCCTCCAGCTCCGGTAGCACCCCAGCCTCACCCCTATCTAGCCCCCTGCTGGGTGAGCCCTGGCTTGGGCAGTGCAGATGGAAGGGCCCCCCTCTGAGGGCCACGGCTCTGACAGCTTGTGAAGGGCCCGCACGGGTCAGCCAGGCCCAGCCTTATCAGACGTTCAGCTCTCCCACCAGTCTGCAGAAACTGTGGTGTAGGCAGTATGCGCACACATACGCACACATATACTCATGGACAGTGCATACCAAGTAGGGCCTTGAGATCCCCCAGCCAGCCACTCGGCCAAACCTCAGCAGCTGGAGAGGTTAAAACCCCCTCACGTATCAAAGAGGAAAAGCAGCAGGAGGACGGAGGGAGGGAGGGATCGAGGAATGGGAGAAAAAAAGAAGGAAAAAGTATATCTTCATGTTCACCGGGATGTCTGCTTCGGCGTCAATTCCCCCTGCGGCTGTCATTGGGAAGGTGAGGAGGGGAAATAGTGGAACTCAGTCCGGCCAGGCTTTTCAGAGGAAGGGTGAAAATGATGTGGCTACTAGTTCAGCTAGATGGATTTTATTTTGCCTCAGTGGACGGTGCACTTGTTCCATTGAACGAGACGGGGTCTCGTCAGTTTTGCTTCTGTGAAACTCCATCCACTTAAAACACAGATTTTTATCCAAACTTGCTGAATAGTTTTGTATGCCAGGAGACAAGTTATTGTTACTAAGTACGTCTAGGTTTTAGTTAGTTAATCCACATTTCTAAATCAGTTCTATCTTTTCTGCAGCTTTAGCAAACTTCATTGGAATTAGCAGGACGGGAAGAAAAACACATAGAACATAAATCAGGATTGACCAGTTTTAAATCAAAGATGCTCCACAGAGTCTGCTGTGATCTTGTGATCACATTTATCATCGCATTCACCGTAACTCTACAAAGCCGTGTATCCGGCAGGCAGAAGATCACAGTAATAATCCCTTGTGACCCTGAGAGTATGCTCTCTGTCCTTGAAGACACACTAGGGGTGCTGTTGCACTGCTGATGTTATGCCAGAAGCTTCCTGTGGATTTTGGAGTCTACCTCATAGACCGTTCTTGAAAAACTTCTCTGAACTTTTTGTCTACCTCTGCTTTTTCTTTTTTTTTCAAATTCAGCCCGAGCAGATTTTGGCCAGCACCGTGGATTTCAGCCGGCACAAAGCAACAGTAAATTGCGCAGAAAGATCTGGCCCTGCAAGGCAGAATGTCTTCAATATTAGCGTTGATATGAATTTTCCCAGCGCACAAAATACTTGAAGCACCGTTGTAGCCTTCAAGTATCAATCATGTAATAGATGAAGTGAAGAAATCAAGAGGGTAATACACAGACCATCCATTATTTGCTTTGGCTGCTGTATTATTTTCACTGTATTTACACACATAATCAAAAACAGCATTTTATTCAGAGAGAATAAATGATGTACAATTGTTTTTTTTACACTTAAATTTAATGTGCAGCTTTTTTTTCTTCACCTCCGGTGTTTTGGCATGATCAGAATTAAGGGAAAATGGAAAAATTCCATTTGGACGTGAATGCAACCCTAAACACAATGCTTGCAAATCAGCTTTTTACGTCTAAGTGAAGGCCAAACGGGTGCATTCGCACTTCCAGAGCCATTTGAACTCTCAATGTCATTGTGGCCGCTTGTGTTCTTTGTGTGTATATTTTTATATTATCAAAATCTATGTATGTATTTATGGGGCACAGTGTAATCTGTAAGAGTAGCCTGCATCGTCGCCGTATCATTTGAATAGGTCTGAATATGTTAATCCCCACCTCAGCAGATATTGAATCGACTGGAGCAGCTCTGCAGGCAATGCGAGCTCGACGCGATCCTGTCGACAGCCGAGGCTTTGATGCTGCCGTGCTGTAATGATAGTAATTCAAACAACATGATAATGGGGGGGATAAGCAGACAAATGATATCATGCACCAAACAGGTCTTAGAAAGAGGAAAGAATGATAAAAATAGAGGGAGAGGTAGAGGCATACAGAGAACCAAAGAGAGATGTTTGGGATTCATTGGCTGCACTGAGGTAATTTATATCCTCCCTTACTGAGACAGTAGCTTCAGTGTGCGCATTTAGCCGTGGCAATCTTCAGGGCAGATGACATGTTCCGTGTCTTTTTATTTATTAATTTTACACTGTGTCTCATTGCAGGAAACATGACTTCTCTCTGTAACCAGAGGCGCTAGAAGGGAGAGAGCAGAGCGGAGAGCAGAGGGAGACAAACGACTCTATCATTCTCTCTGTCTCTCTAGGTCATGCTTCTCCAGCTAGCTCATGCTCACTCCTTTGTTTAAAGTTTGGAGCATGTGCCAGGCATGCCCTAGTAAAGCCTCTGTGTGGAGGATCCCATTATATTTGTATTTTGGCATGGGTGAAAGGATTCGGGAGGGAACCGTGATGACTTTATAAACAGTTATAGCTCATTTGTTTAGAGATGCCAGAAGGCTTTCATGTTACAGTATCACATCTACATCTTTTGCCTCGGCTGAGTGCAGGAGTTCCCTCTCTCTCTCTCTCTTATTTGTATAGTGTGTTACTACTGAATGTGTTCTGTATCAATAAAGAGGCTGTCAAATGTGAGCAGCTGAGATTATTTGTCCAGACAGTGATGGAGTCTCGGTGAAGCGGGAATAACCAGTTGCAGTACAGTCAAAAGGCGAAACTGAGGAGTCCCATGCATACATGCAACACTTGCCCCAGTGATCCTGAGCTATCGATAGAGCGCACACACAAACACACACTATTGATCCTACCCTCTCAACTCTACCGTTCTGAACTCCTCTTTGTTTGTGTGGGAAGCTGCATTTACATAAGAGGCTTATGTCAGCCGCCACATAGTCCCCCCCCCCCTTATTCCAGTGAAAAACAAAAAGGACAAAAGCTATTGTCTTGTTAAGTAATGATTTTTGGATTTCTCCAAACTAGTTTGTGCTGTTCTGGAGGTGGTAAGGCGGTTTGCGGTGATGCCGGGGCTAGGCGGAGGATTTTGGGAGGGGTGGGGGGTGCTCGGCAGTTGCACAGTGCAACAATGAGAGCAGATGAATTTCTGAGGTTCGCAGCTGTGTGGCTTATGATACGGGTGTTTGTTTATGTAAATTGGGAGCAAGAATATGACCTTGCAGCCGTGATGTGTGATTGACAGAGACAGCAGATTGCACGTTTTGAACTTGTGAGCGTTCACAAAGACACACTCAAGTATTGTATGACTAATAAGGCGGCGTATCGCTAAACACAGTGGACTGAGCTGCTCTTGTTGGTTCGGGGTTTTCCTTACATGCCAATACATTTGTTTATTGGCTTGCTTTCGTGTACAAATAGAAAGGCTGCCTTTCTTTTGCAGCTAGTATTCGTCTACATATCAATGAAGAAGAAAAGCTACAGCTTGCATGCACCACTGTTATGCTGTATGTCTCCATATGTGCCTTTGCTGTTTCTGGTTCTGTGTGTGAACACATGAGCGTGTTGTCATTTTTCTTCTTATTGTACAATGCGTCTCGTGGTGTCTTGGGGCCTCAGAGTTACACCAGCTCCAGTTTCATCGGTTGTGCACCACTGAAGCAAATAGTTGCTGTTCTTTGTGGCTTGCTCTCTGCGCTTCAGGCTTTTCTTCTTTCTCCTGTCACGGCGCAGCGTTCTGCGAGAGCATGCGACAGGATAGACAGATAGGTGAACGTCTAGAAATCGGGAGGTGGACGCGGGAGCACGGGTGCAAAGGTCAAGGCGGCCAGAGGAGACCACGCAGAATCTTGAGAAGAGGCGTCCTGCCGTCTCGTCCCACCCGAACCGTATAGGATGCGAGCGCTTTCGCGCGACGCGATTTGAGTGGATGAATAGACTTTAATCCTCTGCCCGTTGAAATTCAAAAGCCTGAGCGTTTGCTTACATTTCCAGAAGTGTCAACATTTTTGAACAACAGAGTGTTTCTAAAATTAAATTCTAATTCAGAACCACTCTGAAGCTTATGACTTATTAACACCCACAAATCCAGTAGCTGTGCTATCTGCACACTTTCCATACTCATTAACAAACTCTTGCCAGGCATAAGCATAACCAATCAGCTTTAATGCGCCTCTTTGGCTGCTCTGATGATGATGATGATGATGATGATGATGATGATGTTAACCCTGTGTTATCTAATGTTTATCTGTACTATAGTTGTTGCATAAACGTCTTTATTTCACTTTCTTGTTTTTTTTTTTCTTTCTCTTTTCTCTGTTGCAACTGACAGCAAGCAGTGGAGGACCTGCTGGAGGATGAGGATGAGGATTTTGACAAAGATGACAAGGTAATTATGTCTCGTGTCAGGGATGCACTGAGGCACACACACACACACACATACACACACTGCCTCAGGAGGGGTTGACACTGCTTCATAGACCGGAAACACAAACAGACTAACGAAATGACTCCATCTCCCCCTCCCTTCTCCTCCCCCGTTCGGTTATTCTCGCTGCCTGAGGCGCAAACACATGTTCACAGATTGTACAACCTTTTAACCTTTTGAAAAGTTTTTTTCTTTTATTTCTCTGTAGGTATACACACGGCACATTCCTCACCTTTCCTGCTTTTGGTTTGCTTTGCATTTTTGTTCTTTTTTATCGCAGTATTTCCCTTCATACGACGTTATGTTAACTTTACTAACGCCGTGCCTCGACCCTTCTTCCTGAGAACATGCGCCCATATAAAGTGCTTAGTTAGCTATTTAGGTCCGTTCACTGCTCCTTTATGTCCCAGTAAAACAGCATCTGGGCTTGTCCAGACACTATCAGGTAACAACAGGTGGCTGCTTTACTGCCTCCGCTCATTTACACTTTAGGAACAGCCACTGAAACAAATGCCACTGGATAGGATACAGTGCCTTGACAATGTTCCAGTTGGGAACGGTAATTGAAATGGTACAGCTCTTTTTCCGCTCTCTGTGTTGTCTTTGTTTTCTTTTCAAATGGAAGCAGTTTTCTTTGATACTACAGTCCAGTGAGTCTCAAGCAGTGTGAAACAAGGCCAGCATTATAACATGGGTGAAGTGAAGTCCAAACCCTTTGCTGTGAAAACCAGCAATCTGCAGACTCAGATGACTTGAGCTGATGCTTTACAGCCACCGTGCAGCAATATGGAGGGTAGTAGGCTGAGAAGTGGTAATTTGCATGGTTTGGTCTGGGAGTGTTTTTTGAGGAAGTCTCTGGAATGGTAACTGTAAAAACCTTCGACTGGTCAGTTTGATATCTGACTTTTATCTTTGGCCCGAGGACACAAGAGCAACCTCTCCCATTTTAAAAGTACGTGCTGCAACAAAAGGGTTAAAAAAAAAAAAAAAGACGTTTATAGTGCAGATGGTCAAATAGTCGTCCCAGTAGTAAGTAAGCCAGACAAGCAATCAGTCAGCCAGGCAGCCAGTTGGATGATGAGCACACAAAGATATGCGAGCATTACATCCTCTCCCACAGTGATGCAGAAGCGAAGTTTCATGGCTGTGAAGTTCCAAGGCCGAAGTGTACAGGGGGGCACTGACTGAAGATATGCACCAGGCAACCTTGAACCTTTTTCTACCCTTTTCTTTATGTCTGTCCTCCTTCATTGCATTCCCTGCCTCCTCTTACAGAAAAAAAAATAACTAAAAAAATACAGGCATTTGAAAAGCTGAAGATTATGTGAAATACATTTCGGACTTTCATATTGAAATGAGGCGCAGAAGCAGCTTGTGCGGCCTCCGTCAGATTTGGTGCCAGACTGATTATTCCGAATAAGAAGCCCTTGCTCTCTGTTCACACAGGGCTGGGATGCTGGATAGCACAGCTGCCACAAAGGCTACAATTTACCAACTCTGGCTTCATACATTTTGATCTATTGCTCCCCTCAACTGTTAGCATTTCATTGGAGCTGTAGGGAGGTTGAAAGGGGGGCATTTTTCTTTTTTCTTCACCTACATCTCTCTTCCCTCCCACTCTCCTTCTACCCTTTCCTCAATCGTCCTCTTCCCTGCCTTTTTTTTTTTCTTTCGTTCGCTTTGACACATACTCACTCTCTTCCCTTTGCTCCCCCCCTCCCAACCTGGTTAAGTGCAGAACAAATGCAGTTTCGAGGCTTAGCAAATTTGTCTTTTACATTGGATATGAGGCCTTTTACATTGGATATGAGCTACAGCTTCAGATCGAATGAGTAAGTATGAAGGACGGGTCAAAGGAGGCCTCTTTTTATGGCACAGGCCTATAGGGGAGAACGGGAAGATGAGAGAGAGAGAGAGAGAGAGAGCAACAGAGAGAGAGAGAGAGGAGAGGAAAAAAAGATTAATAAATGTGCCAAGGCCTCATTTTAATTGAACTTGAAGCATATGTTGCAAGTATGTACAATCCGTCCCAGATGTTTACTTCGGCCATGTGCATAGCTCTTCCCAGCGCACCACAAGGCAGCTATTAGCTGGATAACCTTTGCTCCAGAGGGTAAATGGGGTATTACATGGCCAAAAAGCAGAGCACCTGTTTTTCATTGCATAGAGGACCCTTGCAGGCTTTTTGCCTTGGATCACCACATGTGTTTTGACTTAACAGATTGTTGGGCAGACGTGAAAAGTGTCTTTCTCGTGAGCAAGCACTGATATTAGTCACTTAATCTCAATGAAAGTCCGGCATCTAGACTAATTGATGGGGACGGCTGAGTTGTTAAAGCCGAGCAGGCAGGCACGTGAAGGGTGAAAGAATGTTGGACATGAGCTAATTTTTTTTTTGCCTTCTTCTTTTCTCCCTCGCACAATGTGTGTGTGTGTGTTTGCGTGTGTGCTGACCTTCAGCGTGCTGCTTGATTTGTAATATCCTGATGCACACACACAATATGGGAGCAGTATAGAGCCCCAGTTTTTAACCTCTGCCTCCACTAAGATGTGTAGCCTATATTCTGCATGAAAGGTAAAGTGAAGATGTATATTTTATGCTGGATGTAGGTAGATAAGATTATACACACTGGACATGTAGGAAGCAGCCTTTTTAATGTCACTAGTTAGAAACAAATTATCTCTTAAATGTCCTCCAAGTATTGACGATTTTCAGTGACATCCTCTCCCAGACAGATCAAAGCTGTGCGTTTTTTCCTTCTAATCTGCCTTATTATTAAAAAAAAAGTCTTGTGGCACCTTTATTAACCCTTTTAAAATCTCCCAATACACTTTGAGACATGGCGAGATAGCAACATGCTACTCATTCCTATAATCAAAGGCTGCTGGCTGCAGGGGCTTCACCTGTATAATATAGCCTGCGATGGCTCCTCTCACCTGTGGGCTTGCTGTCCTGAGCTGGCATGAGACAATCACCTTTAGGCTGTGCATGGGTGTGAGTGTTTGTATATTTGTGTGAGTGTCTCACGTATATATGTGCAGCTCAGCTGCCTCCCAGAGGGGGGCTTACTGGGAAAATGGGGGAGAGAGAGAGAGAGAGAGATAGAGTGAATGAGAGAGAGACAGACTGAAGGAGTGAGGAGATTACCCTCACACGGTTGGCTGGTCACTGAAGCGCTTGTGCTCCGCTCAGCTAGGCTCCACTAGCCTCAGGAGGACCTGACACAGATAAGATACACACTGCAATCATGTCCTGCTCACGGGCTTACTGCTCTGTGCACACCCTCTCCCTTTCTCCCCCCATGTCTATCTATCAATATCTTGCTCACACACACACACATAGATACACCACCAGTACCCACAAAAAAAAATCTTTTTTTCCTCTCTCATTTCTCACTAATTTCCTCCAGATAGTAAATGTAGAGCAGACATTATTCCTTAGCTTGAACACGTTGACCTAAAAGATGTGAATTTTTACACATTTTTTAGGACACGATTCTTCAAGGCAATGAATTTGAGGGTCAACCCATAGCCTATTGGCTATTTTTCAGTGTTATTTCTGACCTATAGAGACAGCAGCTTAGTGTAGTCGTGGAATTTAGAATATCTTTCAGTGATGTATGTATATCTTGCATGACAAAGGCATCAGTTTATAGTTTAAAGACCTTATGGATGAGTCCGCTGTGCATTTAAGATTGAACATATGCGAGGTACGGCTCATCTCTCCTGCCACAAAGTCGTCTTCCTACAACACAGTATCTCTTTATCCTCCTCATCTGTAGTGCTGAGACAGCCATTTCACCCTCCGCTGCTTTCCCTGTAGGCATGACTCATGCACACACAGTACATGCGTGCGCACATGCGATCCTACACACGTTTGTGTTTATCAGTGTTTCTCTGCCAGGCATGGAGCTCCTGGCGAATGGCTAGTATCAGCACACACATCCAGGTCCTAAAGGCCTTACAGCCATTTTCAGCTGCTGATGTTAATACACAGAGCTGCTCTGTCGTCACAGTCGTCTTTCTCTCCTCCTCCTCCTCCTCCTCTCTGTCTCAGTTTTTGTCTCTTCTTCTACTCTGTATAAAGTTGAATAAGGTACACTTTTTGTCTCAGTGTGAGTGTAGGCAAAAACACTGCAAGTTTTCAGACTTATCTCCCGATAGCGTATGGAGCTCTGCAGCGTCTTCCCAAGCCCCGGCACTCCTCTCTCAGTCCCAGTCACGGCACTGCACTGATCGCTCAGATAGTGACATGGCATAATGTAATTGGACTAAAGAGAGCACTGGGAATTGTATCAATGCTCTGAGAAAGGGAAAAAAAAAAGTGTTACTGAAATGTTGTTCTGTGTGGAGGTTGTTGAGCTTGTGATGCAGCGGGGTTGTTCTCAGGTGTCGGGGGGGTTTCAGTGGCTGAGGAGAATAGGGAAGAGAAAGAGAGAGAGAGACAGAAGAGAAGAGAAAAAAGTTTGAATGTCTGTTCTTTTCTTCATGCCGCCTGTGAAGGATGAAAAGCGTCACGCTGTAAAAGATGCTTTTGACTTTTCCGCTTCATTTTTCTTCCCATCTCACTGTCTTTCTTTCTTTTTTTTCCCTTTTTTTCCCCCTGTTGTTCAGCAGAGACGCTGGTAGGAACTGCATTTTAATCATGTTTGGCTAATAGAGGGAGGAATGAAAACAAAAAGGAGGGTGAAAGAGGCATGGAGGGGAATTGTTTCTCTATGCAAAATGCTCTGCATTGTGTGTTTGTTTTTCCTCTTTGTCGCACACACACACATCAGGTGGATCTATATCCCCCCAGATACATATCCTTTGCTTTGTCTTTTGCCTTCTCTCTTTGCTCCTTCATCCTCTCTCTCCATCATTCTCTCATCACTTTTATTTTAATTGTGACCTTTGTCATTTAAATGATTTGGAGTGTGGGTCTTTTTAATTCGTGTACTACAGTGTACTACGGTATAATCACCACTATTTTTATACAGACTAAGTTTAAAGACGAGGAATACAAGGCTTAGGTGATTTTTAAATACGTTAATTATCAAATGTGGTTGTTTGAAAGTCTGAACAAAGGTGAGTATTGGAACAACGAGCGGTCTCTGCATTGCGAGGCTAAAGCTGTTTGTTTCAGTGTTTATGTTATAACTCTCTGCAGTGCAGTTGGTGAGAAAAATGTATAAGACCCCAGCTGTAAAACCTCCACATTTTTAATCCTTTCACTTTAATTTCTGTGGGTTGTAAAGAGAACATTTCACTGTAATCTATCCACAAGGACCCTAAACCCGACCCCTGGGAGGACAGCCGTGATAAAAACCATATCCTCGAGGATATGTTGGCTTCCTGGCACTTTGAGTGGATACGAACGATGGTGGTAAGTGGACATGTGTGTGGCTCTGGCACTGACTCCTGATGCTGTGTGTCGCTGTCTCCCAGTTTCCTATTTAGCTCATCGTCTGTCCAGCGGCCTCTGTCTGCCGTCCTGTCAGGGTCTGTGTACAGTACCTGTCCCCTGTCCGCGTCTAGATTAACACCCACGCACTGCACGTTCGGCCCCAACCCAAACCCGCCGCGAGGGCTCTGCCTGCGCCTGCTCTTTAGAGGTGATGGGGAAGTTAAATGAGCTCCAGCATGGAAGGCTGCTCCTGTCTTTTTGTGTGACTTCCCTGTAGCACTGTAGACCTGTTACACTGCAAGGTGACAGCTGTAGATTGAGGTGTGACGGTGTGTTAACTATGTTTTGCTGGTGGCACTGTGGCTCTGGGGTAATAAAGGGTGACATTGGGAGTCACTCGTGTGCATTTCATCCTTTTTTTTTTAAAATAATCAGCCGCAATAAGGGTATAAAATGAGGTTTAGTGTACTTTTTATTGACAAAATTTAACCTTTTAGATTTCAACTTTTTCTTACAAGGCTCTAATTAAATTCCTCTAACAAATGATGATTGCTTTTGCACCTTCTGACCTTTAAGTCACTGATAATAAGCACCTAACTAAGCACCTAACAAATGTATTTTGTAATGAGTTTTAGTGCCCTGAGTGTGTTTATGTGTGGGTGTGGGTGGGTGTGTGTGTGTGTGTGGTGGTGTTTGGTGGGGTGATTTGAATATTCTCGTGAGTGCTTTTTCTTTAAAGTTGCTACAGGAGCTGCAAAACTATCTTATATTGCATGAGCAAATCCCAATGCTCATTATGCCTAATGCAACAGTGTCTACTCCCCACACTGTTATTGTTCTGAATCACATACACACGGGTGGCTGAACCAACTGAACTTTTTTGATTGATGAACTATGCATCAAAGGGTTACGACGAGCGCTCCGTGCACTGTAGGTGAGGAGTTCTGGTGTGCTCTCATCCATCCGAAGTAACGCTCCTCGAGACTCTCACCAGATAGGATGTTGAAGATGGCGCACACTCAGCCCTCCCGGTCTCTCATTGGACAGAATGTGGAGCACGACGCTTGACAGCAGTGTCGTCTGAATTTGAAAGTCAGACATGTGAGAAGGCAGCCGCCACCTTTTCTTTTAACAAGAGTCATAAATCTGTAATGAGCACAGAGAGGATGCATATTTTATTTACTTTTTTGAAGACGTGATCTCTTCACTTCATAGCGGTGCACTCTGGTTCTGTTGTGTTTTTTTCTCTCTCTCTCTCTCTCTCTTTCAAAACAAAGTTTAACACGGTGGATTTTACTGCAGTTTCTATTGCCTGTGTGTCTCTGAACATGAATATGCAATTAAAGGTATACCAGAGTGAGCAGAGTTCACAGACCTAGGTGATGAATCAGATGTAAATTAACCCCCAGCAAGAATACGATTTGATTTAATTAATAATCTTTTGTGTTGTTGGGAATCTTACAGATGCGACACAGATTCAAAAAACCCTTGACGTGTTGGAAAAATTAATGTCCTTTCTAACCCAAATGCCGGATTTCTCTCAAAATCTATCTAAAGATATTAAACCTTCAAATCAAATTTGGTTTTATTTGTTAAATGCTTACTTGTGTTCGGACAAGTATGTAGCACGAACCGTTGCCACACAGCACAGGATCATAGCCTAAGGTGATTTACAACAGAGGGACGTGGACAGACGAACGGAGAGACAGGCAGACTGACGGACGGGACGGGACGGGGTGGGGTAGATGGGCGGGAGCGGCTAAAACCAGGCCAACAGAGGACAAGAGTAATGTTGTCCCATTCATCACGCTCTGCCAGGCTGGATCCTGGGAAGGACAGGGGAAGGAGAGCGCAGGAGCAGGGGAGCAGAGGTGAGGCGGGGTGGGTGGGGGTCGGGTGGCGTGCAGCAGGAGGCGAGGAAGGGGTGATCAAGTGATCGAGAGCAGAAGTTGCGGGGTGGTAGTCATTTATGCGCACACGCGCGCGTGTGTGTGTGTGTGTGTGTCTCTGACCTTGAGCCTGATAGAGTGGCTGGTGTGGTGGAGGTGATGAGAGGCCCCAGAGGGAGGTGGGTAAAGATGATCAGTGGCAAACAACCTCCTGCCAACCAGACACATTAGAGACACACACTCATAACACCAAAAAAAAACCTTTCTCTTTAGGATAGGAAGCAGAGGTCAAACTGAAAATAAGTCACCACCATCACCAACTTTTAGTCCCTCTTTCTTTCTTTCTCTCCCTCCATCTCTCTCTTTTACATATGTGTATATTTATCCTCGCTATGGGACTTGACTGGGTGAAGAGACTAATGAGTACTAGAGAGCATTATGTGTTCCTGGTCCACCTTCAGCTGGCAGTCTTAACAGGAATTCGACTTTGTGGAGGCAATGATTAGCACTCACAGACACTCTCAAACATGTGTACGTCATATAAACATGTACATATACATATACACACTGACATTAATGAATTGCGCCTATGGGAGTGCGATGCCTCCCTTCACTTCTTGGCCTTTCTGTGCGTTATCCGCTTGATCAGGGTCAGGAGGACGTGCGGTGCATCCCAACACTGTACTAACACAGATATTTATGTGTTTTCATAAAAAGAGAGGGAGGGCACAATGTGTATTCCCCACATCCGCCAGTGGATTAGTTGTTCAGATAAATTATTTATTAAAATGGTGAGAGAAAAAAAAAAGAAAACGGAACATCTGCCTCTTTCATGCGGCACTGGCTAGGTGCCAGTTTCCTTGGTGGTATCTGAGGCCATTCCCATGGTCTTTGTCTTGTCTTATTGTCATTTTCTGACAGAGGTAGATGTTCTTCTAGGCCACAGCAGAGCCCCCAAGTTTTTTTTTATTTTTTAAGTCCCCTCTCTTAACTCCCATTTGGTAAAAATCTGTGACTCTGCCCTCCCAAGTGGTGTTAGTAATACTTGGAATAGACACCAGTGTGTGTTAGAGCTGAACTATTTAAACGGCCAACATAAAAAGTAAAAGTGATCCATGCTGCATTCGATCTGTGGCCAGAAATGCCTGTTACTAAGGTTTTTATTATGCCGCCTAAAAATTACCAGTGAAGAAGTGGAAAGACAATAAATAACAAAAAAGATTTAGATGTATCTCGTATTGTCATAAAAATACGTAACACATATGTGACTCACCAACATACTGCAGTGGAAATTATCAGTTTTCTGTTGAAGGTAAATGAACTAATAGGTATTTCTTACTTGTGGCGACTTTCATTGTTGTTGCTTAATTTTAGAGGCAGGCCGTTCTGCACCCGACAAAACACTCACTAGATTGAACTGTATGCCACCAGGGAATGTAAATGAGCCAGTGATAGCCTCGTCTCCTTTTATTCGAAGCACATTTTACCCTCTGCAACACTAAATTATTTTTGTATCTCTTTAATTGGTAAAGTTAAAAAAAAATCTGAATAAGCAAACATAAACTGTTTTCTTTTTTCCCCGTGTTTAATTTCTCAGAGAGCGATGACACCGCATCTAGTTTTAAGTATACACTAGACGCTAATCATGTTCTCTATTTATTATTGTGTGTCATCCTTAGCTCCTTCACACGGTTTGGAAATTAAATTTCTGTCACCCCTATAGCATTCTTCAACTTTTCAATGTTTTTTTCCCCCCCCCCCATTTTTCCTGGGGTGGAAAAGGGAGGGATGTCGACACTCTCTCTGCAGTTACAAAATCAACAAGAACGCTTTCAGATGCCCTCTGGGAGCCGCATATTAGCATCCTGTCACGTTTTATATGACATTTCAATTTTTACTGTGCTGCCAGAGCGAGAGAGGCAAAAAAAATAAATAAATAAAAATAAAATAGAAAAACAAAGAAAAACAGGTGCGATTTTAGCACAGCGGCAATGAGCAGCAGCCACTTGTGGTTCAGACTCATTTCGTGGTGTGATGGGATATGTATACTGCTACATTATAACCGTTAGGTTTATCATTTTTATGGCGTAACCCAGCAGGGAGAACTCCGTGATCTGAGGTTAAACTAGTCTCCAAAGACTCTCTCTTTTCCACCCAGTAGATATAGGACAGATATTTGAGTCCATCGTAATAGGCTAAGTCCTCAGTGACCTCACTCTTGTTTAGCTCTAGGCCTTGGGTCAGTGAAGAACAAACTGTCTTTGCAAAGTTTACAACTGCTCATTTTGCACTTTTGCATATAGATGTACTTTGCCAATACGGTATCTATCTGAAAGAGAAATGGAGCACTCGAGTGCACAGAGGCATGTTTCCTTTGTTTAATATTTCATCAAGCGTTTCAAGAAGTTTAACACATTTGTTTACCACAATTTACCAGCAAGTGCACTGTGGTTAGCCTGACTTGGCTGTTTCTTTGCATGTGTGTGCGTGTGTTTGTGTGAGTGTGTGTCCCTGGGCTCTCTCTGGTATCACTGAGGGTTATTTTTCCTTCGCGCATGCAAACAACTCACAAGGTTTTAACGAGACTTCCCGCTGCTAAACTGATGGCTGCTTGGCTGAGATTTCATATCGCTGCGCCGCTGCACACATCCAAACAATGATGCAAACTTTGGACATAGCCACAAAAGATGCATTTATTGTCTTTAAATGGCACATGTGCAATTAAAACATGCACAACTCACACCCGGCTAAGGACACCAATTGGCTAAATATTTCTGCTGCCAACCAGATGAAAGTTAACTGATGTCAAGAGTTTCTTCTGCACATAGAAACGTTTAATTCACGGGACAGACAAACAGTTCAGATCTAGTTTTCATTTCATACACCGTAGCACGCCACTCTGCCTAACCCTGAACCACTGTTTGCGCGGGTGGCCCTGACCCTTTGCTGTAAAGTAGCAGTACAGTTTAATAGAAAGAAAGAATTTCCATAATTAGAGAGATGCAACTCTGTATATTATATAGACCCTCTGCTGTATGCATTCCAGTGGCACCTGCTAATTATATTTTGCATTAGAAAAGTGCACCTGCTGCACACTGCTCACCATATGCATAACCTTGAACACTGTTTTTATGTAAAGTCACAGCTCCTAATTTATTTGCAGTCATTCTGCATTCCTCCTGTGAGTATGCAGGCGATCATGAAGTGCTGTCATCATAGAAATGTACACAAAAATTAAAATCCTTTGCTGGAACAGCTCCATCCTACGTTTACGCCTACAGTTTATTAAAAGTCCTGATTTCTAAACACATTAGCCAGGCTTATTACAGTACCTGCCTGAGTGATTCGAGCCGTGCTGCATCATCCATCAGAACGCTGCTGTCGTAGGTGCGGAGATTTTTAGCATACTTTGAGCATTAACGTGACTTACAGCTGTAGCCAAGACAAAGCAAGAGGGCGCACATATTTGCATTTTATTACCTTTGCCTTCAGGTCTCTAAACAAACCCACTTAGTTTCCCTGACCGACACGGAGAGAAACAGATGGAAGTACAAGGCCCTAGGTTCCCTGTAAAGACGAGAACGGGTCAAGACTGGAAAACCGTGTTCTTATTAAAATTACATAGCGGTTGAAACATATTCCTTACAAGGCTTAGAAAGAATGATAAAACTGAGTCCTTTATTTATCGTACTATTAGATCCACTCATCGGTATATGTAAAAGCTTTCCTCTCAGCATCAGCTCTTAATCGGCCGTGACATTGCAGTCTAAAAAATAACTTGTTCGGTGGAGAAAGGAGCCGCTTTTAAAAGTCGAGGGCCTTCATCATCTAATCTGAGCTTGGATATAGTATTGTTTGTAGAGTCACACAGCAAGACCAGGTGTACAGATCAACCTTATCTAATAGCTGTAGGGTGTGTGTGTTTGTGTGCATATTAGGTTCCATTAAAGGAACAGGTTGCCTGACTCCATATGTGCGCAGTGTGCAGGGAAGCTGGGAAAACAAGGTTCTCCGTGGCCCTCTGTGTTATTGCTACCTCCCGCCTCCTCAAGTCGTGTTTGAAGACAGGAAATAGGAGTCAGACCGCAGTCCGAAGGGCATGTGGCAATGGTTTATACTCATATGACCCCTGACCTGTTCTCTACACCCCCGCCCGCTCTCTCACACCACTCCCGTGGCCCTAAAAAAAAATCTCCCCTGAGTCCGGTCTCGAAAATAAAAACGTCCTGACCCGGCCCAGGCTGGCCCGGCTAACCGGCCTAACCAAGCCCAGTCCAACAGACACGGCGTTCTGAGATTTGTTTGAGCGAGCAATGAAAAACAGATGGACTCAGAGGAAAGGACTGAGAAGAGGAGGAGAGCGGGCGGAGGAAAGAAAGGGAGTCTTGTAAAATATTTGCGAAGAAAAATAACCCAGAGACGCTGTCTAATTATATCTATTTGTCTTGTGCGGTTTTGCTGGGGAGGCCATGTGGTCTCCCTGGCTGCTCCATGGTTCATTTTTCACATTATCTGATCCTGGATGGAGAGCAAAAAGAAGAGGGTGGGTTTGGGGGCAGTTTGGGTCTCAGTGGGAGGGTTGTGGTGAGGTGGATGAGGGTGGGGGGGGCTGGCCTGATAGAGCACAATGTGGTGAAGGCCTCAGAGGTCCTGAAGGTTCCTTGTCTTTTACTGCTTGGGTGTCTTCTTTTGGGCATAATGATTAGAATTACTCGGAGCTTTACGTCTCTTAATTTAACAACATCCATCTTCATCTGTGACACAACATCTAGTTATGTCTTAAACTTTTAGGTTTTGTCTTATCGAAGCTCTTTTTTTAATCACTTTTCCAATTAATTTACGAGGCATCCTTAATGCAGTTTTTCTTCCACAGGTGTTAATGGTTTTGGTGCGGTGCAGTAAAACGTGACAGTGTGTTCAGATTCTTCCTGACCTCTGATATCACCAGACACTTGTGTAACTTTTTCCTGGTTAGCTCTTCTCTTGCCCCTTTTGTCTCTCGAGCATGCCCACCAGCCACATCCAGCCACAACCAGTCTGCGTGTTGATGTCCTCACTGAGCCAATGGCTTTCGATCAATCCCCGTCACCTCATTCTGTCCAGATCTGTCCCTGTCCCTGCTTGTCAGTCAGCAGGCAGCTCGTTGACTGTTGCATGACTTCTTAAATCCTTCACTTTGTTTCAGTAAAGGGGTGGGGGGTGTGAAGGGAGGTGTGGTTTCTCTCCCCCCCCCCCCTTGATTTCAGCAATATTCTCAAGTTCGCAACCATCAAAAGTTGAAAAGGAGGATCTCTTCATGGTGGGTGACAGCGTTAATAAGGATGATAATGATGTCACGGCTGGTGACATCATCACAGTGTGCCCGCCAGCAGAACAAAAGAGGGCTCTGCCCGGTCTTCCTCGCTGCCTTGGCAGCAGCAGAGAGGGAGGGAGGGAGGGAGGGAGGGAAGAGGGAGAGAGCGAGAGAGCGGGAGCGCCCAAAGACTGATGTATCCATTCGGCTTTCAGTTTAATTCTGCCTCTCTATTCACGTATTCAAATTTTCCTGTGTGAGCATTTGTAAGGGGGAAAACATTTTGATTTGTTCTGCCAACTTTATATCTCTATTACTGCCTGGAATGAAAGCACGCCGTCACTTCATGCAGGATATCCGGTGATTTGGCTCCCCACTCCAAATCTTTGACGCTATTTAAAATGTATTGTTTTCACAAAGATGCCTATGCCCAGCCTCTGTCTTCCCTCTTCTCTTTCTCTCTCCTCTTGTCTCTCCCCCTCTCTTCCTCCCTCATCCGTGCTTTCTTTCTCCCTCGCCTACATCTCTATCTGTCCTCTTGCAGGACTCAGAGAGAAAGGGCTTCATGAACAAGATTTATGCCATTCAGGACGTGTGCATCAGTGTGCAGAATGCACTGGATGAAGTGGCCTCCTATGGCGAGAGGATAAAGAAGTGAGTCGTAAGCCTGCTCCTCGGCACCCGGCCCGCTGCGCTCTGCTCTGCTCCGCACGTCCTGATGTTTTTTTTTTGTTTGTTTGTTTTTTTATCCCAATGCCAGGCTGGCCCGCTTCCCCTTGCCAGCCTAACTGAGTGTAACTCGGTGCTGCTCTCAGGAAACGCTGCCAGCGTGACACCCCAACCCTGAGAAACAAACACAGCGCCCGTCTTTCTGTCCATCACATCTCACTTAACCCTGCATGGCCTCTTACACACACACATCGCTGCATATGCACACATACACGAAACCATTCATTAACTGTCCTGCATACGCGGGCAAGCCTCATTTTGTTTTCATTAGTAGTTGGAGTTGAAGCTACAGGTTCAGTCTCAGGGAAGAAGCAATCTCAAAATGTCAAAGCAAAACATTAGTGGGAGTCTCTGTTGAACTGAAACTCAGATCATTTTCACCTTGCAGTGCTGACGTGTAAGACTTTTCCTGAATAGTATTTCGCAGCCGGACTAATTTTTTATTTTTTTTCCCCCTCTGTCCCTCTTTGCTCTCTCTCCAGCACATTTAACTGGACTGTGCCTTTCCTAAGCTGGCTAGCCATTGTGGCTCTCGGATTGGCCACAATCATCATCTATTTTATCCCTCTCCGATACATTGTGTTGGCCTGGGGTAAGTATAGTATGGGTAATTGTATAGTTGAGTATAAATACAGTATCTAAGTGAATCTGTGGCGGTGTAACCTCTGTGTTTTATTCCAATGCTGCCTTTTATGTATTGTGTCGGGATAAAGAACACAGGGGTCACAGAGAGTACAGTAACTAAAGGCTTTAACAATTATGACTTGCAGTAAGAACTGATGTTCACCTCTCTTTCCCAACTTTCTCCTACCTGCCCCCACTGTTTATGTTTCTCTACAGGGGTGAATAAATTCACCAAGAAGCTGCGAGACCCTTACACCATTGATAACAACGAGCTGCTAGACTTTCTATCCAGAGTGCCCTCAGATGTACAAGTGGTGGGTGAACTTTCCATTTTTCATCTCATCTTTTATATCATTCTGACACCCCATCTGTCAGTTCCTGGCTTGGGAAGGGTTAGGACTCCTTTTATTACCTCCTCTGTCTCTGATTCTCTTTTCTTTCTTTTCTTCCTCTCAGCCTGTGGTTCCTCACTTTCATGTAGAGTGAACTGACTATCCATTGTTTTAGCCATTCAGACGTCTAATCTAATTATTTCAAAGCCGTTTCTGTGTTTTCCTATTAATAGCTTCCCAGTCTAATTCAATTTCCACATACATGGCTGGAGCTGTGTAGTAAGATAACAAGGTTAAGTGAGTTTAGTGCCCAGCATATAACTAGGTTGATTGACTCCATACACATACACTCACACATAATTACAGTTAGCTCTTGTTTCCCAGCTATGCTAGTAATTGGAACAGAGTGTAAACCAACAGTTAACCAGCCCCATGCGGTTTTGCTTCTACATTAACCGTGAGATCAGATTAACTTTGTGGCTGAAGACTTCACATCCTTCCTTAGGTAAAATATAGGGTTAGTCTATGTGTGCGTGTATGTTAACAGTAACATGCTGTGCTACCCAGGATGAAATGCAGTTTAAACTGCAATTAAGCGGCAGCTTGTGAAAGTTGTTGTGTTATCCAGCACCAGTTGTGTCCACTGTGGCTGTTAAGCCCTGCTGAGCAGAGATCAATACACACACACACACACACACAGATGCACACAGATGCAGGCTGAGGCTGAACGACCGGGGGCCTCTGATACGACCAATCCCCTGCCACATCAGCGCTGACACACTTCCTCTTTGATCGCTTGTTGCCCGCGACTTCTTTCATCTTTACAGGGTCATAATCCTTGCTCCCCTACGCACCCCTGCCAACCCCCCGTGCTCTCCCCGCTCTCAGTCCTCGTGCAGTTTTACAGTTTTGCAGTTTACAGGGGCCTGCTGCAGCAGCAGGCACAGGGCAAGTAGCCATTGACTTAAATGAGCCCAAGCTGTCCCCTCTGGTGAAGTGCAGCCACCTTACACACCTGGAACCTGGAGGAGTGGAGTAGTGAAGGGGCCCCGGCCCGGCAGGTACGAGGCCTTTACAAGGCCCCTAATGAGGGCCTGCTGGCTTGGGAAGGTGGGGGCAGACATGCTGCTCAGGTCTGGTGCCTGTGCTGCTGGAGTTGTGCCTACTGTATAAGTAATACTGTAAGAGCTACTGTAACGCTTACTGCTGCAGCTGTTGAACTGGTAATTGTTGCCAGGTTTCACAGAGAGTTAGGAGGCTCACAGAGCAATGAGGGTGAAGGGCTCTGGGACAGGGATAAAAATGGATGCAGAGGAGAAAGATGAAGATTGAAAAGGAGACAAGACGGAAAGTACAAATAGAACTGATAGACAGAACATGGTAGTTTTGTTCATGTGAATAAGAAATCGTCAGTGACGTTTAGATACTGACACCAGTGCTGATCACTTTCTCACTGGATCCAAAGTTTACATTTTCTGACATCCTGCTTTACAGTCGTTGGCTAAAAACAGATCAGAACGTTCTGCTCTGTGATGCATCCTGCCGCTGCCTCCGGTGGTGGGTTCACCTCATTGCCTGCCCCCACCTTACTGGGTCAAAGACGTCTGCAGGGATTGAGCCCTAGAGGCTTTAGGATGATGCAGAGAGGTGCTGGGGTCCAAATGGAGCGTCCCCACACGGGCACGTGTCTATGGCACCCACTGGCATTGGTGCAGGGGCCCACTATGCCTGACACCCTGGATGACTAATGAAGTGCTATTTCAGGGCCCCAGTGTGACCTCACACACATTCATAATCACACACACAAGCTCTCCCAGCAGTAGTGCATGTGAGGTGGGTTGGGGGTGTTTCAGTGTACTGTTCCGCATCATTTGAAGGTGCTTCAGTGCAGCCAGAACTGATGAGGTTCTAATGACTTTATATACAAAGGGCAGCCACACTGGGCCACGGTCCATCATAACACACATATAGCAGCACAGCACCGCAGCAACTGGAAGAGCTTTTGGACTTTAGCAGTTTTCAATTTTTTGTACAGTTACACAAAAGAAACCGTGCAACAACACTCATAATTCATCAGCTGAGCGGTTAAGGTGCTTTCGTTTTATATTTAAATGTAACAGCACTGACAAACACCTTTTAAAAACTCAATCCCCAGTTGTGTGTGGAAGCTGTAGTCCCTTTTTACCACCTGAACAGTTTACTTAAATCATTATTTCCCTCTGCGAGCGGCCATGTTATAGGCTGGCATGGTGTTCAGTGTGTGTGTGCGTGTGTGTGTGTGTGTGTGTGAGAAAGGGTCGTCGTCCCTCTCTGGATAACAGTTTCTTGTATCAGGTCTGGATCTTTTACCAGCGCCGGCTATCTTTATGGTCATTATCAGGGAATCTTTCATGTCCTCTTAAACGAGGCCAAACTGAGCACCTTCGTAGTGCTAAGTATTCCCTACCTGGCGTTTGGGAGGTGTCAGTGCACTAGTATATTTTACGACACCATTAGCCATGTGAGCTAGGGAGAGCATAAGCGGGGGCAAGGCAATTAGCATGCCAAGTGGCCCTTTATGATCGGTGTAAAGGAGCCGGATCAAATCCCCAATACAAAAATAAGCGTGGACTCCAATTTAGCGTCTAATGAACAGCGGGGAGTCCGGTTAATATTTTTAGACAACATTTATGTCGGGGATAGAGCCTCGCTGGACATACAGAGGGCAGAGGCAGGATAGTTAAAGGCTGAAACACTGCCAGATGCCATCACTCACTTCTACCAGAGGTCTCTCTCTCCTTCGATTTGCCCTTCCCCACTGTTGTGACAAATTTAAACATTTCACTGTAAGTGGACAATTAGTCACTATTCAGAACGTATCCTACCGCAGCAGGTGATAAGACAAATTCTCCTTTGTGATATTTTTTTTTCACATTGCCATGCTTTTTTTTCTTTCAACACAACAATAGACACAAATGCTGATTCCTGCAGTCTGCAGATGTCTGAACTGTGCACAATAGCGGAAGCATTTAATAACCCTTATGCTCCATTAGGTGTCACATGAGATGAAACCCCTCTGCAAAAAAAAAGAGACCCGAAGTAAAAAATAAATAATGAAGTATCATTAAAATATAGTCCCCTTGCCTCCTTTTTGAATTCGTTCATTTGCTCGCCTATTTGCCTTTCTTCACCCACCCTGGTCTCGCCTTGTCTGTCTGCCCACACCGGCATCATCAAAACACTGTCAAAAGTTCAATGTGAGAAGGGGGAGAGAGACAACGGGACTGGGTGAGAGAGGAGCAGGTCCCGGGATGCTTTGTGGGTAACACCGTTAAACGAAGCGCGATGCGCGATACACGGCGCCCCTTCAGCAGAGCATACTTCAAAGCCTGTTTTGCACTTGTACTGTCAACATTTGGGAGAGGAGAGGAGCGAGGGTGGAGCAGCCTTTGAGCAGCGGCGGGTCTTTACCCACTGCTTCTCCCGTCGATGTTCCCTTTAAGCTCCCCGCTCGCGTACCAAATTGCTCGTGTGCTCGCCGCATTACCTCACTTTTTACTTTCACCCAATTCCGGTGTCTTTTATTTCGCTAACGTCCCACTTTCTCCTCGCCTCGTCTTCATTTTCCTTCTGTTTTTGACTTTAACTAGCTCCCGTTGTCGGCGCCGGTTTAAAGCGTGTGTGTGTGTGTGTTATTAGGTGAGGTGAGCCAAGGGTGTAGCATCAGGCAGGCCTGTCACCAGCAAGGTGGAATTGAACCTGTGACGCATGAGCCCCATTTCTCACGGCTGGCAGCTCTTCACAGGGAAAACTCTTGATTGAAATATTGTTTTTTTTTTTTTTTTCCCGCACCCTTTCTTTTTTGTTGATCCCCTTCGCTCCTCTTCATGAGAAACAAGAACCGTACTGTCTACTGACAAGCAAACTTTTCTTTGTTTGTATGCACTCGCTAAGAGTTTGGACAGGAATGTCAGCGCGCAGAATTAAATTGCCGCGTTGCTTTTTTTCCGCTGCTGTAGGCGTTTGGCCGTGTAATGGGACCACTATCATCCAATGATCCCGCACCGTACCTGTCCCACTTTTGGATGTGCGCTAGCTTGTTTAAAGCTAACAGTAAAAGACGGGAATGAGTATTTTAACGACGGTGGGATTTTTTCATTTGCAGAAATCTGTCAGATTTAACTGCGGTACATGCAGATGTGCTGTTATTCCTTCACTCATGAGTGACTTAAACCGTTCAGCCGTTCACTCACTTGTTCATCCATGGATGCACCGCCATCATTGATTGCTGTCAATGTGGGCGCTATGCCAGGGCTGTCTCCTAACAAAACTACCACCGCGCGCACACACACACACACACACACACACACACACACACACATACACACAGATGGGGCCATATAAACCCCTCTCAGTCCCCTGGGTTTTTGTTCCGTTGTCTGCTTTAGTTGGCAGTGCTATAAAAGGATCCACACCCACATGAGAGCAGTATCTGTCATCACCCGAGTATCCACAGATCTCTCCCTGTCTCACCCAGTCTCTTCTTCACTCTCATTGTTTTCTCTCCTGTTTCCTTTGTTTGGTTTGTCCCGCTCTCTGCCCTTGCTCCCTTCTTCTTTTTGTCTATTTCTGTCCCTTCTTTGTCTCTCTTCCCATCATTCTTCCCCCTCTCCTTTTTCCCCAAACTGGATTCCTTCGTCGCTGCCTTTCACATCGCCCCCCTCTCTTCTCCTTTCCTCGCTTTATCCAGCAAACAGGTTGTATTTGTACAGCTGTTTGGTAGGATGTTAGTTTGCCTTGCGGACAGTGAGGAGGAACCAGATCTGAATCAGTGCAGTCTGGCTGCCTAGTGAGGCGTAGAGAGCAACACATGCTGGCCTAACCACTCTGTAAGCACCTTAACGGGACATTGGTGACCACCACTGTGAGACGGAGGAAGAGAAATACCCCACTGTATGTGCATGTGTTTGTAAAGAGCGTGGGTTTTTATGGGATTTTAATGATGCAAAAGTTTCTGTATTTCTATGAGATGTGGGAGATGAGGGTGGAGGGTGGAGGGTGGAGGTGGAGGGTGGAGGGTGGGTGCGTATACGTTCTCTTCTGCTGGTATTCATTTGTGTATGCATAGGCGCACACACACGTGCACGTCCCCGCTGCAGCTCACATTTGTGCGTCGCAAGCAGAGGACCGGAAGGCTTCATTGAAGCGACAGTGGGAACCAGTAGAAGATGGATGATAAAGGCTCGTTCCCAGCCAGTGCTGAGAGACGCCGCTGTTCCCGTCCACAGCAGACAGACCCACCACGAGACAGAACAGAGGAACCATACTGATGTCAGTTTGTTGTCTGCCTGGAGAATCAGAGAGAGTGTCAGTCAGTCAGACAGGGAGAGTAGCCGATAGTACATCAGCTTAGGAGGGATTCCACAGATGATACTGGCTCTTTGGTGCTGTGACTGTTTTTTTTTTTTTTTTTTTGGTCCTATTAGTATTCTGATTCAGTGGCTAGTGCTTGTCAGTGTCTTAAATCTGTCTAGGCTAGCAACTGTATGCGCGTGTGCATACATTTGAAAGTGAAAGACTGCCAGTGATGACAGTCTCTGGTTGTTGATGTTCAGCCACTGTGATGCCGTTGCATCTGAGTGTCCATCACTTACAGGTAAAAAAAACACTTTCTTTCTAAGATCCACTCACCGCCGTTGCAAAGCTTCGCGTCGAGTGTAAATCAGTCGCCGCTGGGGGAAATAGGTGACAACTCCCTCAGTGATAGCACCGAATATGGAGTGATGAATTGAAGTAATGCGCCGCTAAAATATGTTTGGTGATGCAACAGTGATACAATAATAGTCATGAGATATTTAATGTCTTGGCAAATTATGGGATTAAAGGGATAGCTGTGACATTTCAGGGAAGTTGCTTATTTGCGTTCTTTCCGTGAGAAAGGACGAGACTGAACTTTCATATATGTCCGTTAGCCATGGGTTTGCAGCCAGGTGGCTCGCACAGCTTATCGTAGCATGTAATGGAAACTACGAGAACGTCCAAAGCTCAAATGAGCACATCATACCTCGTCTGTACAAAAGTCAAAAGGATGTCATTTCACAAGGGTTGCAATGACAAGACTGCGGGAGGTCACTGCTCTCATTCCACAAATCATACAGAGCATAACATTAAAACATCACCTGGTCCCTCTGAGCTGGGAAGATTTTTTTTTTCTGCCTTTGTACAGAGCCGCACTGGCTGTTTCCCTCTTTTTCCAGTTTTAATGCTGAGCTAACTAGCTTCATACGACAGCGGTATCGCTTTTCCCATCCGACTCGCAGCGGGAAAGCAAATTGGTGTATTTCCCAAAATGTCAAGCTGCTCTTTTCGGTTCAGGCTACAGTGTGTGCAGACATGCGCCATTCAGCGAGCTTCGGTCGGGTCACCCTCGCATGAGCCTCCGAGTACAGTAAACTGCTACTTTTAAAATCCGCAGAGCAGGATCGTTGTCAGGTGTAACTCCGTTCACACTTTCATGCTGTAGTCCTGTGCGATGCCTTGAATCGAAGTGTCCGTCAATAATCCTGTCTTACGTTTTTCCCGCAGTCTTTGAGTGTTTACAAAAAAGGAAACTAGAAAATCTGGACTGCCCGCCGACGTCTGTTGCTGTACCAGTTTAAGCAGGTATTAAACACTCCCGAGTCGATGTTGCTGCTCGGCACATAACAGCTGACAGGAAATAGGACCGAAGGGCCTCATCGTGTAGAGGTCGTCTGCTCAGTGTTCAGAAGAAGGACAGATCCATGCAGACTTATCTTAAATAAAACACAGGCCTGATTTTTTTTACTTTTTTATTTTTGCAGTCCCACCTCAATCTGAACACTGACTTTTACTTCACTCTGGCGCGACTTAGACATTCTGAAATTTTAAATGGGATCTGGTTTCAGTGAAGGCTGACTCACACGCACCAAGAAGCGGCAGCCGTCATCCGCGAGAATGGCGAGTGAAAAATCTGCCATTCTCCTCATTTATTTATTTTTTTTCGTCTGAGTTGTTCCGTACTCGCAGATTCCCTGGCTTCCACTGCACCTCAGCTTATAAATGATACGTTAAATGCCGACTCGAGGCGAATCCATGTTTCAGCACAGGCGGGTCGGTGTGAACTGACTGCATGGGATGTCGTCTGCATTTAAACGGCATGGACTGCCAAACAAAACAAAAGCTACATGTATATATCTGAGTAATAAATACAAATGGAGCACGGTGACCTGCATGTACATCGTACACAGTCACTGTGACTGATGCGAAAAGCTAAATATCTCATTATTTATTTTCCATTTTTGTCAGAGAGTGCTGCTTTGGCTCGGGAACGGTTAAGGTGCATTTTTTTTTCCTCCGCTCCATCTCTTTCTCATCTTTCTGCCCTTTCTCTCTCTCCCCGCCATCTTGCTATGCTGAGATGACTCTGTTGTCTCTCCAAGCTTTCCCATGAGCCCTTGCCCTGTTCTTTGTTTGTTTGTGTGATCCCTTCCCTTAGGCCACTGTTGCACATCTGTGGAAGTATGTGTGTGTGCGTGTGTGCAAGTACAGTGCGCTTGTGCGAGCGAGCGTCGTTTCCAGCTTTGAACAGCGCGCATGTGTTGTGTTTGTGCGTGCGCACGTGAGCGTCTACATCTGTGTGTGTGTGTGTGTGTGTGTGTGTGTGTGTTGTAATCAGTGTGTAATCCCTTCCCCGAGGCCACTGTTCCACACAGCTGGACTGGAGCCTCTGGAGGGTCTGTGTGCTATTCAAGCATCCTTTGCTCTTTCCACCTGACCGGGTGGTGTGTGTATGTGTGTGTGTGTGTGTGTGTGTGTGTGTGGGTGTGTGTGCGCGCGCATGTTCCTGTGTGTTTTAACAGGTGCAGTACCGAGAGCTGAAACTGGATCCCAATCCCAGTCCAAATAAAAGGAAGAAAAACAACCCCGGGTAGATGACTGTGTCCGCCCACCAACTCCCTCTCTTCTCCACTTTTCTTCTCTCGGCCTATTACTGGACGCCGAGGAGCAGACGGAGACGGCTGCGGACGAACTCAACTCAACTGTCCTTCCACTTCTTTTTATTATTCTCTTAAACTTTTCTCTTATGTCTTTAAATACTCACGGTACAGTTTCCTGGAGTGTCATTTTTCTATATATAACGAGAGCAGCGCGAGGACGCTCTTGATTTATTATTACGCCCATTATGCTTTTGATTTTAAAGTGGGAAGGATGGATGGATTGAATGACCTTTAGATTTGCCGCGTGAGCCGCTCTCCACTTTCCTCCTCTGCGTCGCGCCGACACCTCAGAGGACTCTCGTCTATTTGCTTGCCACAAGTGTCACACAATACGTAAAAATGGGTTCATCCACACAGTTCCAAATGTACGTATTTGGGCGCATCCTCGTTTAAATGAAGTGAAAATTCATGAAAATATGAGCCTTATACTAACACTCTGCATTATCACACTGAAATAGATTTTTTTTTTTTTTTTTTAAGAAGTTAAGAACTGATTTTGGTAATATGTTTATATTTTCTAATTGTTTTTATACTGATGTATCTTTTGTGTTCTTCCCCTCTTGGATGTGGTAATGATGTTATGTTCACTGGCAGTGATTTGGACCGTCTCCACTTAACTCTAGCCAGCCAAGTTGATTAGCAATTACGGTGGTAGCCTCCAGATATGTCCTTCTACACAAACACAAATCTGGACAAACAGGCTGGAAGCTTGTGGTGGTATCTTTATGGGCTTTGATACAATAGCCAAATTAACTCTTTGTTTTTTTGTTTTTTTTCCTCCCCCAGACCAAAAAAAAGTTCAGTGGTATCCGTTTAAAGAATCGTGAGTCTGCGTCGCTTTAAATAAATTGCCGTGTCTTAATTTAACGGTGACCATTGATGGGCTTTAAAGGAACTGGTCCTTTACTGTGACTGCATGTTCGGATGATGCAGCCGCGGCCTTGTGTAGCCCCCTCAAACCGTGTCAAAAACCCAGAGTCGGTGAATGAGACGCCTCCTCTCTCTGTCAGGAGGCGCAGCAGACCGGGCCCTGCTGTCGTGGTGTTAATTTAGATGTCACCCAATTTATGCGGAGCGTCGTCAGGCGGGCAGGCCTTTAGGCAGCCGCAGCCCTAATCTTGTTTGAAAGGCTGGTCTCCTTTCCTCTCATCTACCGTGGCGGCTGCACATACACTTTTCTGCATGTGCTTTTATGGAGACTCAAAAAAAAAAAAAAAATACAGAGCCCCTTTTAAGAGATCCTGGGTACTGTACCTTCTTGCTCACAGATGAAATCATAACATTGTATTCGAACAGGATCATCCTCCACCCTCTCAGGCACACACACACACACACACACGCTTGCAAACATGCTCTCTGTGATGCTGTGCCCCAGGCTGGCCGCCCTCTCCATCTGCCCCACCTCCTGTGCCCACAGCTCAACTTTGATCAGTCCTTCCAGACACAGAGGCTTGTACATCTGAACCGCGTATGTAAGAGCGTTTGCGTACGAGCGTTTATGCAATCAAAGACATGTTGCTTGTCTCTGCGTTGGTGTGTGTTACACTTGTGTCTCCCCTCCAGCTGTAGACTGATGCCTAGATTCAGTCAGTGAGCGGCGCAGCAGAAGTGCCAGCTGGTGTTCGGTGTAGAGTTTGCAGAGATGCTAGATGAGCGGCAAGTCGTCGTGTGACAAGACAAGGCTCCGAGGGGGACTTAGGCCTGAGATGTCAGGAACGGAAGAATCTGTCTCTCTGTGTGTGTGTGTGTGTGTGTGTGTGTTCCGTGCTATTTCAGATCCCGCTTCCCGTCATGCTTCCCTCCGTTTGCTCTTTCTGCGGTTCCCTCATTCGTCAGTGAGCGGGGTTGCGACCCTGTCTGAAGGGACGGTCTCCTGGGCTTCTCCCTGAGCGTCTCTTGAAAGATCACAGCGCAGGCTACATTTGAGGAGGTCTCCTCTCATCCTATTGATCCCTGCCTCCTTCTGCTCCTTCTGCTTCCTCCCCTTTTGTTTGTCCGTCTCGCTGTCTGTCTTTATCGCTTTAAACCCCCTCCCCGCCGCAGCCACAGCTCTCTTCTGCCATTTTGTCATCCGCCTGCCTCGTCTGTCTGCCTCCCCACCGTCCCCTCTACCCTGACCCATCCATCTCCGTGCTTAAATATCAACAGGCTTGCACCCGTCGCTCCAGAGGGCCGCTGGTTTTGTTTCGTTTAGGGTTTTCGCGAGGAATCCAACTGAAAGACAGTAACAGACTGTGTCCCCCAAGAGCTGCGTCTCCAACAGCCTCCTCAACAAACGGACAGCTCTTCCTAAATGCCTGGAGGGACTCCTTTGCATAGCTGATACGTGTGTGTGTACTACTATATGTAGTCGTTTAACAGCAAATCGTGGTGACTGTTGTGTGGTACTGCATCCAAATACTGTCTCTCTATCTCTTTTTTGATATTCATTTGGTTTCGGCTCCGTTTTAAAGCAAACCAAAGTGTTTTTATTTTGTATGATGTAAAGAAGATAAATTATATAACAGGAATGTATGAGACTGACGGTTGCAAAAGGGGAAAAAAAAAAGCACTTTTATTTGCACCAAGTTGAAATGAGACTATTTATTTTTTAAAACAACACTGTACATAGCTAATTACTTGTTAATTTAAGGTTGTATTTTATACAGAATGCCTGTTGACGGTCTGGTCATGATATTGTAAAGTAGGTGTATGCCTGCATCGTTTTCTAAGAGCTCTCTTTTTCCGCCTGCGACGTTGCCTGCCTGTGACATCATCTTCGTGCGCCCCGGTCCCGACCAACGACGTTTCCAGACTGGACGTTCGGGTCAGGGCGGGGTAAAAGAAAACATGATGTATATCTCTGATTAGAATAATGAAATGCATCTGATGTATGTTACTGATTTTGAAAACAAGGGAAAAAAGTATGAGATTAAATATTTTTTATCATCTTCAGAGAGTCTGTGTTATTGAAACAGAAAATAAAAGGGATCTAAGGTCGTTCGTCTCATGGATGCCAACTGTGCTCACATTTCAGGTCCAGATCTCTCTTTCCTCACTTCCTTCGCACCATCACTCAGCCCACCCCCAACACGCGGAGGCCTAAGCCTCTCTCCTCGTTCATGCTCAGCTTCGTGAAATGGCTCATTCCTCAGTGTTGTCTGCGCGTGAGACCCAGAGTGCACATCAGTGTCTCACCGTTTCAGACTTGGATTACTGGAGAACTGGTTTCTTCCCCACCACATGAAGGCACTCTCCCTGTCGCTACATCCCTCCAAGAAGCCATATTCTGCTGATTTATTATAAAAAGCTGGACCGCTGCTGATTTAACACCACCAGAAGGAAGGTATTCTCATTTATTGTGACATGTAAAAAAAAAACCCAAACTGTTTAAACATAATAGAAAAGTAAACTCTGAGGTAGAACTGTATACAATGAAATGTTAGTGTTTCCATTAAAAAAAAAAAAAAGCAGCAGCTGAAAATGTTTCAAATAAATACACTACTCCATTTCAAAAAGTATAAAACATGACAAACAAGGCTGCCGAATGTAACAGAACTATAGACATTAACAGACACACGTTAAAAAAACAGCTAACTTGTGCTTTTCCTGTTAACTGAAGGTCATTCATTGGGAGAGCAGGTCATGTTTGCTGCCTGTGCAGATATTTGGTGAACTGTATGACTGTGAAGTAACATTAGTTCTTTTGTTCACATTCAGTCACAGGATTTAGGTCTTCATGTGTTGAGCCGTTGTCACAGATCTGCTACTAATGCGTCTCCCCGAGACCTGAGATCGTCCAGTATCTCCATCAGGAACGCCGTGTTCTCTCCTTTGCACTCTTTCACAGCCTGAGGCACCTGCTCCTGGTGCTCCCCTCGCCTGAGCTCCATCAGCGTCTGCGCGTCTTCCACCAGCCTCAGAGCCCGCTGGTCCGTCCAGCCCGACGTCACTTTGTGGAGGGACTGCGTCAGCAGGGCCCTGACGAGCCTGAAGCCCAGGCTGAGGGGTTTGTCGGCGGGTTGCGCGTGGGGAGGCAGGCCCCTCTCCTGGTGGTAGGAAAAAATGAGGTGGGACAGCAGAGAGGACCCGGCCTCCAGGAGTGAAAGGTTCAGGACCTGGGTCCCGTTGCTTCTCCGGTTCGAGTCTCCGATCTGTGCGCTACGGAGCAGCTCCTCCCTCTGACTTGGTGCAGAGACCAGATCCAGAGGGACCCGTCCGTTCCCATCAGTCTGCTGGAGGAGGACCGAGCCTGGGAGGGGACAGAGGTGCACAGGATCAGGTCACAAAACTTTTATCTATTATATCTATCTAACATAAATTAAGAGTGCTACATGCTCCTTGCAGGTGCATCATATTATGTTATTGCATTGTTAACCACTGAAGCAAAATCAGTCTGCAACGAACATTGACTACAAATGTCTGTGTAAATACATTCAATAAGGGCAGTTTTTATTTCTTTCAACACATTCTTAAAAGTCAACTCAAGTTTGTTCAGATAAGACCAAACACTTCAGAAAAAAATATTTTAAAATAACGAATGCAGTCATCACCTACAAAATGCTGCTGGGAAAAATCAGCAGAAAATATCAGGCTGCAGCGCAGTAGAAAATCATCAGATTTTAAATATTTCAGTGGCGGCCTGGCCCGAGACTTGGAGGTTAATGAGTGTAATGTAAACAGCCAGCAGAAGAATCGGTGATAACATCCTAACAGATGAAACTGACATGAAGCCAAGCTACCTCAGGCTGCAGTATCATTATCAAATAAGGCGGAAGAGACACGGCACGGGTCAACGGCGGGACACGGCAACAGATATAAATGGTAAACACACACACACACACACACACACACACACACGCGCGCTCAGAGAAACTCTCCCACACGTACAGCGTGTGTGGAGTGGGGAGTTTAAGTGAACAGCTGTTTTCCCACAGGACCTCGGTGCCAGTCGGGGCCGTTAGCTCCCTTCAGCGCTAACTTCAGCTGACACCTTGTCTTAATTCTGCGACTGGCGGGTCACTTTGTGTTTGTGTAAAAGGCGCAGAGGGTTAGTGACCCGATGGAGGCTCTGCTTTTCCTGTTTTATTGATGCAGTGCCGCAAGTGAGCTCATCGCTTCCATCAGTGACACGGGGAGCTACCGCGGGTGACTAACTCGCAGCAGACCTCAACTTTGACATCCGCAAACTGCTCCGTTAAAAGTTTGATCTTTCCAGGGAAAAGCCGTTTGCGGGGACGGTGATTTCTAATTATTCATTAACCCGAGTCCATTGTGAGCGCTCTACAAAGGCCCTGTCAAGGCTTGTAGGTTCAGTGCATTTCCATACGTTCAAATCACCTTGGCTTATACCCTTTCAGCCCCGCTCCACAACATTTAAACTGAACACACGGCTGAATGCAACACTTTTCTCTCTCCTCTTTCAAAGCCAGCAAAGTTATTATGGTGACATTTACTGTCTCCTCTCTCTACTCTCCTGCCTCTCTGTTCAGGCTGAAAGCCATTTTCCAGTGTCAGACGGGCCCGTGCACATTTAGCCTACACGGAGCGGGTCGAGTCAAGTGTAAGCCCTTTGTTTGCTTTCAGATAGACCCATTTCTACGGCAAACTGCTCTTGATGGCACTTGACTGTTCAACCTCGGCAACGCTGCTGCCACTTGTGAGCGAGTTTACGGCTCTGTGGAGGCTCGGCGCGACAGCTGAAAGGCTGCTTGATACCACCGCTGGCAGTTGTTTCTGTTTGACAGACACTGTGGGGCTGCAGGAAGCATGATGTTTTAAAGGAGGGGACGGTCTGACCGCGTGTGTGTGTCTATTGAAACATGACATAAACCACACTTAGTAAAAAAAAAAAAGAGACAAAAAACGACAACCTTCCCTTAAATGACACTGTTTAAAGGAAGCTGAAATGGTACATTATGAATTCTGAAATTGCTCTCCATCTCTCTGTCTGCGGCAAAACCAACACCGTGTGAAGCAGTTATGAGATAATCGGCGAGAGCTCACGTAGCTGTTTAGCGGGGAAGGTCAGCGCTCATCTACCTTTTAGTGCTTCAAGTCTGAGTGGCAAAAACTCAATCTGCATAAATTGTGGCATTAATCTACATAAACTTTTACATAAGCGGGGAAATTTCAAATGCAGGGGTCAGGCGTCCGGGGCGGCAGTCAAGGACGTAAGAGCAGCGATTTGATCAAAGTGGCCACGGGAGAAAGGCAGAGTGGGGGAGAGAGAGGGAGAGTGAGTGCGAGGTTGTTCACAGCGGGTCACAATCACCAGGCTTCTGTAACGAGATGTCCTCACTACAACGCCCATCCAGTAGGAGTGGCTGCTGCGCCCTGGCGTGACACACTGTAAAAGGTTTCACAAGCACCAGAATTTCTCCACACACACACATACACATACTGCTATAGTATCCCACGCAGTCACGTAGCCACAAGCAACGCTATGTCTGCAGAAAAATTGATTCATCTTTGTCCCTTCTAACAAAGATGGGATGGCTTTCAAAGTCTACGGTGGATTCTTCCTCCTCACAATACATCCTGTTCTGTGCCTTCCCCCCTTGAGAGGACCAAAGCTGGGTAGAGCTCCGCGAGGGGCCTGCAAGTCTGTCTGCCGTGAACCCGAGCACTCGGAGACGGGAGGACAAGGTTTGCCTCCGCCACTCCTTCTTCTCTTTTCATCCAAAATGAATGCAGCAGCACTTTCCTCTGCCAGGCACAATAAGCTGCCATTGAGCGTCGAGAACATGAAAAACTGAACACCGAAGGGAGAAATTACACGAAACACACGGATAAGACAAAACTCAAGGGGGGGGGCTTGTCGCGTGAAATATGTCGTTTAATAACCAGACGAGGCAGATGTTTTGTCAGACAAACAGAAATCGTGTTGCACTGGCGTCTTTAAAAGTTGGCTTTTGTGAAAATCTGATCATCATCATGTTCTGATCATCGAACAGAAACCCCACTTAAAATCTAATAACGCCAGTCCCTTTAGCTCGGGTGGGCAGAAGGAAAGTGGCCCCCGCAGCACGGCCCTGGGCTCGACTCGCCTTAAAAGCCGACTGCACGGCTGCGTGTTTGACTGTCTCCCTTTAAGCCGTCTGCAGTTTGTCGCACTTGTTTTTTCCCCCGTTAAGCATCAGCTCGAGACTTTTGCCTATCCTCCTTGTTTCACCCACTGAACAAGAGAATCGTCGGCTCCTTAAGGGATACGAAGCGCGCGCTAACGTTCCGCCACAAAGCTCAACTGCGCTTAATACAGATGTCAGCGGCCATATCCGAAGCTAAACTGCGTTTCTGAGCATAACGGAAGTCGCGAAAATAGCGCCGCTTATAATGTAATGTACATATATACACCAACACAGTGATACGGGACTACAGCCTGGGGAACAGTTCTGGTGCAGGGACTGTGACTGAACTGAATCCAGGTATTGGCGCTGGGTGTCAGATATGCTGCAGTGGAGATAAATACAACACCTGGGGGATTACATGAGAGCATAGGGTAATTACACCATCCTTTGTGTGTGTGTGTGTGTGTGTGTGTGTGTGTGTGTGAGCGTGTGTGTTTGTACGGGGCGCGTATGAATGTGAAAATACTCCACTAAGACCCAAAGCTCTGAAGCTACAGCAGAGGGAGGGAATTCACATGCTGAGCAAAAAGCCACTGCCTGATGCACCAGCCAGATGCAGTCTGGCTGCTAACGCACGCACACACACACACACACACACACACATACACACACATACATTTACATACAGAGCGCAAAGCCCTTTGGCCTTTAGAGGGCAGGCGAAGACAAGAAATATAAAAGCGAGAGTGGAGGAAGGGAAAATTGGCGCAAAAAGGGAGGGAGGGAGGGAGGGAGGGAAGGAAAGAAAGATGCAGTGCTCCCTCCCCCTATGTCTCTGTCTCTGGTCTAAGGCTGGGGCTGAGGCTGAGGCAGACAAGCTGGGAAGCAGGCAGCTCCACAGCATGGTAAACATCCTCTCTCTCTCTCTCTCTCCCTCCCTCTCTCTCTCTCTCTCCTTTCTCTATCTAGCTTCGCCGCCTGAAAAAGAGAAGAGGCAGGGTGAGTGTGTGTGAACTGCAGCCAGGGGCACGGCATCACAGATCCACAGGGAGCTGCTAGCTAGCGACTAGAAACCACAGCAAAAACAACAAGGCCAACCAAGTGAAGCACCAAAGGAGCCAGCGGAGAGGCATCACATGCAGGAAAAAGAAAGATCAGCCAGACGTGCGAGTGCTCGGTGATATTTTCACCCCCTTTTCCTCCACTATATCCAGAGTATTAAAAATACAGAGCCCGTGGAGGTTACACCAGCCGAAGCAGTCTGGTTTGTATCTTTTGTATACCTATAATAATGGAAGGCTAACAGGATTATCTATACTGCTCAAATCAGCTTAAATGATACCTACGTCTGCTCCGCTTTTTCCACTTAGAGGTGAGCTTCCTTTTAGCTTGCATCCGATAACGTGATTCAGTGATTTTAACTCAAACACAGACTGGTTTAGTTTTTTTTTTTTTGAACCAGCTATTCTTCCAGGTGTCCGTGCAAAGGCTGGATCAAAGTCTTTTGGCAGAGGTAAGGGCAGATAAGGCACGATAGAGGGATGGATACCAACTGCTGCCTTTATGTAATCTCACACCACTACGGCACTTGAGGCATCGGATGTACTTTGATTCACTGGATGCTGATCAGAGGTGGACAATTAACATCTTAAATAATCAGAGCGCACCCTGAAACGTTGAACAGGAAAAGACTAGTCCCTGCCATCGGTTCTCAATATGTCTGAACAAACTTGGTCTCTAGGGATGCCATTAACATAAACACTGATCAGGCATAACATTATGGCCAACTTCCTAATATAGGCCTCCCTTGTACCTCTAAATCAGTTGTGACTCATCAGAGAATGGACATGGGCCTTCTGAGGGTGTCCTGTGGTGTCTGGCAACAAGATGTCGTCTGTGGATCCTATGGGTTGAGGGGAGGGGTCTCTGTGGATCATCCCACAGATACTTGATCAGTTTGGAATCGAGTGAATCTGGAGGCCAGGTCAACACCTTGTCCTGGTTTTCGTATTTTTCTGAGTTGTTCCTAAACCGTTTTTGTGTGTGTGTCTGAGGCAGGCTGTGTCCTGCTAGGGATGACTGCTGCTATCAAGGAGTGTTATTGCTGTGGGGTGGGGTGCCTGGTCTGGTCTAGGTGGGTGCTACATGTCTAAGTAACATCCACACTGCCAGGTCTTAAAGTTTCCCAGCAGAACATTGTATTATCACAAGATGATCAATGTTATTTAGTTCCCTTGTCTGTGGTCATGATGTTATGTGTTGCTTTACAGACTAGACACTCATGGCTTTCCTTCAGTCGATAGATTGTGTTTGCTATGATCCACTGAACAACATCCACAGTGAAGCAAAACCATCTTCTCCTTTTCCTCTCGTATGTCACTGGAAACTAAAGTTTAGAAAATGAAAATGTGGAAAACAAGGCAGTTAAACTATTAAATCCAAAAAAAGGGGGCCAAAGAGGAAAAACTAAAAAAAGGAATAAAGCACAATTGCCAACTGATGAAATCACATGTACTGTTTTTATGGATGTAAGATTGCCACATTTGACAGCACCCGTAACACAGAGTCAGTGCCCTTTACATTTAAAGGAACAGATACGCTGTGACTGTGGCTCAGTAGGTAGAGCGGGTTGTCCACGAACCAGAGGGTTAGCGGTTCGATCCCCGGAATGTGCCACATGTCGAAGTGTCCTTGAGCAAGACACTGAACCCCCAGTTGCTCCCAGTGCGTGGCACTGGTGTGTGAATGTGTGCGTGCTTGTGTGAGTGAATGGGTAGATGTGTCTCTGACTGTAAAAGCGCTTTGAGTACCAATAGGTAGAAAAGCGCTATATAAAAGCAAGGCCATTTACCATACGCCAAGCAGAGAACTACCGGGAATGAACGGTGACGTCACCTCACGTTTGGACGAAAAAGTTGCACTTGAGCACAGATGAAAGAAAACAACTTTTCTTACCAGCAGGAGGCAGAAGTCTGTATTCATCAATCAAGAGGGGAAACGACTGAAGAAGAACGTCTATTAGGTGGGAGGCTAGGAACCTAGGAAATGCTAGTGTCATACAGAGCTGGCCTCTCTTGAATTGTGCTGATCTGTTGGGTCTACAGTTTAGTTGTTTTTTTTCACCTATTACCACTTATCCCCTTAGAGGGTCTTGGACACTCCCAGCTGGCACTGGGTGAGACGTGGACCCTGGACAGGTCGCCAGTCTATCACAAGGCCAAGAGAGAAAGGAACCGTTAGCTCTAAAATACAAACCTACGGCCAATTTAGAATCACCAATCACCTTTGCACTTGGTCATTTATTTTTTTTTGGTACATCTGTTTTTTTTCTTCTTGTCCACTAGTTTCCTACAGCAAATTGGAGAGATCACTCCGACTCCACCGCAGATTCAACCTTCTCAACTGGGTGAAAAGCTTCAGAGAGCAACGCAACCATTGGCAACGCTGCGCATCGCGCCGGAAAAAATAGTAGAACGGACGCTCGCCAACGGACCGACACCAGTAAACCGTTGTCTTGGCATGTCGTGGCCTTAACATGGTGCTGGAAAACTTTAAATATAAATCTTTCAGACTCACTTCATATTCTTGGCATTGAAAGAATGAACAAAAAACCTCCACTGCACACTCCAGAACTCTGTGGTTTCTTTAGAAGAACTTAACAACTTAGAACTTAACAATTCAGAGGTGAACTAGAGGTGTCTTCAAGTGCTTTACACTCCACATGCGCTCTGGGGCACAGCTTGTCGCTGAAAGGAAAAAGTTTACGCAAACGCGCTAAACTGTTGTTGAACGTCCTCATTTTCACTTGGATATGACCCACTCCATCAGTACAAACATCATCCATTGTTGCCCTCGTGTCAATGCACTTCAAATAAGCTTAGAAAAAAAAACCTTCTCTATCTTACAAATTATTATTTTTCCTATTATTTTTCAGTATACTTTTGAATTTCTCCCTGAGTTCTTGTTGAATGTTAATTTAATAATTATTCATTTGAAGTGGAAACTGTTCCTACGAAGTGTAAGATGATTTAAGTTCATGGCTGGGGCGCAGAGGCAGAGAACGATCTTCACGACCAACAAAACTAAGTAGTCCTGGCCTGTGACCACACTTTCAATTTATTTATTTATTTTTAAATCAAATACGAAAAAAATAAAATAAATTAAAACTTGAAACTTCTTTCCTGATGGAAGGATGCACCTTCAACACCTTCATCACGGCCGAGCGCTTCGCGTGGCCCTGACAAATTAATATGCGGCATAAAACTTAACCTTGAAAGAGGACGGTGAGATAAATAAAAGTAGTTCAAGGTTTCCTGGCCTCTCCCCTTTCTTTTCCATTGGAGCTTGCTCCCAGTGGCCTTCATGCCCACTCAGTGCTGGAGCTGTTTTTGAAAGAGAGAGAGGAACAAAAAGGGCAAGATGTGTGTTTGTACATTATGAGTGGAGCACGGGCAGGAAACCTTTGGTAACAAAATCTCAAAACCACCGTCCCCCTTATTTGCACCTCTGCAGCCCTGATCAGTATAAGACACACACAAATAGGGTTCATGTGAAAAGGGGTCTCACCGTCCTCTTGGAGCACAGTGAGGAGCATTCGGGGACTCTTGGATGGAGCTCGAGTCTTAATCCCTGGCAGCCACGCGAAAAACACGGAAAGAAAGGTGCGTGTATGTGTGTGTGAGGAGCAAGAGACAGGCAAGGAAGAGAGGAGAAAGAAGACTCTAGTCAAAAATTCCCTGCGAGGGAAGTCCTTGAACTACAGCCTGGAGAAACCTGCAGTTGAAACATCGACACACACGAGTGAAGCCGAGGGCTCCGAGCACAGCCTCACCTCTAATAGTACGAGTGCTCAGCTCCTCACAGCTGCCAGTTCAGGACCCACGGGGAAATAATGCTGAGCGGAATGAACTTTCTTTATTTCTGCACCGCGTTGACAGCGAAGAGGCCCGAGTGTGCCTAAACCGCTTCCTGTGTGTGTGTGTGTATCTATGACAGAGACAGTGAAACCACGACTGACTACAGCGGCCTCTGGGACTGTGTGTTTCTTGTGCCACTGAGCAAATGACATCTTTCTGCTCCACAAACCCTCGTTCACATTCAGACCTACAGGGACCACGGGATCCGGCGTGTTAAGCATGCGCGTGTGCATCCAAGACATGCGCAGATATCCAAAGAGAAAACTAAGCTTGTGCCTTTTTTGAACTTGACTCGAGGAAAAACAAGTGAAAACACTCCAAACCTGTAAAATTTCAGCTCATACACTCGTGGAGAGTCTAAACAAATCGGTGTGTGCGAATTTGTGTGTGCTCACAATTTGGGGTGGACCGGCCGCGCTTACTAACGTGGTGGGGAGCATTGAGAGGACGCCATCAGTGATTACGGTCACGGGGCCGGGGTGGTGACAGCTTAAAGGCTCTTTTCTTTATTTCTCCACCCTCTTCGCTAACCGGCACGCCTCCTCTGCGTGCGTGTGTGCCAGGTCTGAGCTGCGCAGCTAAAGGCTCCGGGTCATTTTCCATTCCAATCAGGGCGCACCGGCTGCCACGGCCACCCTGCAAAAAACTTGAGCGTTTCTACCAGGCTGAGGGAGGAAGGGGCACGAGGAGCACCGACATGCGCGCTTCCTTCCGCACCGAAAGCCAGCGTACGCTCATTACAGCGTTTGAGATTCAGGAAATCGTTTGTGCGCACCAAGGACGCTTCGATGCCGCGCAAAAACAAGCCAAACCCGCGCTCACACAGGGTCATGTGGGGCAGCCTTGGGCGATGGGAGGAGGAGGGGAAGAGAGCGGAGTCAGCCTTGCCCTCAGCCATGGCATCCTTTCATTGCCAGCACCATAAGCCTGGAGGGACTGAGGTAGATGGGGGTAGGGGGTGGGATCTATCCATTCCTCCCCCCATACAATTCACCCCTAAAAATGCACACACAGACAGAGCACAGGCCTCCAAGCAGACAGGCGTACAAAGGGGTGAGATCACTCCCAAATAAAAGCTTTGTTGGTGTGCCAGTGTCAGCATTGCCCTCTCTGGCCTACCAAAACCTTGGCAGCTAGGTTCAGCTTGTCTGCTGGAAACAACTAGGACAGCGGGGTGAATGGCTCAATGAAAAAGATATAGCTTCGGGAAAAGCAGCAGGCACTCGGAAGAATAAAACACACACAGGAATATAATAAATAAAGCAAGAGAGAGAAATGGATCTGGCCCACTAGCCTGTTTTCCTATCATGGGATGGTGCAGCGGGTCTACCTGGCCAAAATTTTAAAAAAGCAGCCTGATGTATGAGTGGTAGAATCGCAGCCACAAGCACAAAAGTCCTGCTTGAGTTTAGAGTAAATGCTGGAATAAGAACCATAAAGACAGTTACAGTACGTAAGCATGATGTAGCCCCCTCCAAGTCTAAAGTTTCCACATTTAACAGCCTGGACTTAAAGATCTAAAACAGGAAGGGGAGGGAAAAGAAATGCCTATCGATGGTGTCCATGGCAACCAGATGGAGATCACGGAAAAGAGACTATGAGAGACAGTATAGCCTGGAGTCGAGAGGACCACCTCCTCACAAACTCCCCGCTGTAGCCTTTAGACAACCCGCCATCAAGGTGTGAGGAAATCGCAAAGCGTCGGGAGAGGGCGAGTGAGAAAAAGAAGTATAATGTCGGAGCCTGCAGGTGTTTCAAGTAGAGAGAATTCTCATCGCTGCTCTTCTGTTCAGTCCCTGCGAAAAGACCTGGCCTAGACAGTAAGCCAGACGTCTGCTGCGCGCACACACACACACACACTTTCTCTTCTCATTTTACAGATGCAGATAGCTGCTTCATCTGACCTCTTTTAATTTGCTCTCTCTCACGTTGCTGAGGAAGGAAGAAAAAAAAAAGGGGGGGAGCGCTCTCTTGTTTCCTCTCCGGGACTAAACAATCCCAGTCTAATTTATTTTTTGAGGACAGAATATGTACATGTGTTAATAGGAAAGTCGAATCAAATTAACTATAATTAGTCAAACTGAGAAGTGAGCTGAGGCAGAGGTATGTTACATGGGAGACTTGTTCAGCGCTGGCAAATAGCACCCCTCCCCAAAAACACACACACACACACGTTTCCTCCGCCACCTGCTGCCATACAGCCAGCGACGGCACCCTCTCCTGAGCTCCCGACACCCGTCACGCTCACTTCAACCCTCCTGAGCTCAGACTGCATGTGGCACGCAAACATGCAGACACACGAGCTGCTTCTGTTGTGACACGATCCCACGAAAACCTGCATGTGAATTTCGCGAGCGGCAGATCCTGACTTCTCTAATCTCGTCAAAAAGACGTTAACAGACATCGTATGAGGTGATGCTGTAATCGGTTTGGACAGACGCTGCTGTGCAGGACCGCATGTGGATTATGAAAGGAAGCAGTGGGGACATAGAGAAAGAGCGTGAAGATGATCAAGAGTTTACAAAGCAGAGAAAGAAGCAGACGATGAGGTCCAGCTCCAGTTGTTTCTATTGGACAGTCTAATTCTTTGTGTTATAGGTAACATAAATACAGTTGACTGTTAATACTTTGATTGCTGGCTCTGTCCATTCTCCCATGTGTCATGTACCCATGTACTCTTGTTTCCATCCCTACACGGATGCTTTATTCAGGTGCATATATGAATTTATCAACTTGCTTGCTTGTTGAGTCCTGTCACCTTCTTTTTCCCCCTTTCTCTCTACCCGTCCTGCCTCAAGCAGATGGCTCCACCCATATGAGCTGGGTTCTGCTCAAGGCGTCTTTGTGTTAAGGGGGATTTTAAGCCCTTCCTGCTTGCTCTGGGTATTTCAGCCTCTGGGCTCAGAAAAGTGTCTTGAGGTGATTCAAATTGTTGACGCTATACTGCCTACACAAAATGGAACTGAACTGAATGAACAGACAGATTCACAGACTGCAATTATCAGCACTATTCCCATTTCATTGTTAAAGTCTGACCTTCTGATTCTGTCTTTCCAATTGACAACACAAACTATTTTTCTTCAGTGGACTATCCACTTGTCCATTTGTAATTCAACACATCTTTTTCCCATGCAGACGCCAATGACAGATAGCAGAGGCTGCTGACTAACTTTGGATTTGCAGTGTGGTGGTTTCTGGTTCTGATTGATCTTAAAAATTTCATGGTTGTTCCTCCACAGCTTATTTTGGCCTAACAAGTATTACAAAGTTAAAGTTTTGTTATTTCCAGGCTAACAACATCTTAGTCTGGAGGTTCTAGCTATGAATGGATAATTAAGAGCATCATCCATCAAGATAAAAGCAGGGTCAGCATCAAATACAGATCAGCATCTAGTCATCAATAGACCCTAGGCATGTGAGTTTCAGGTTGGCACTACCAGCAGATGTCCCGAAAAGAAAACCCTAAACTCCCAACCAGTTATCAAGAACTGAAGAAGCTACTTGGATGAGTGGTCTTCAAGGAAACCCAATAAGTTTAACTGCCTTAGAGTTAGCTGCAGGACTGAGAACTTTTTTCCTGCATGGCACTGTCAGTCTGAGTGACATCTCAGAAGGATCAGTTTTGTTAAGCAGAGATGTTTAACAAAACAATACAAAACCAAAGTGCACACAGCATTAGCTGGATCCACCTACCACAGTTTGTAGAAGAAGTTTCTGCAATAAAAACAAAGCCATCATTTGTTTGTTTTTTCCAAATACCCGGAAAGTCCTCTACTGAGACATGAGGAGAATTATACAACCACTTGTACATGCTAAATTGTAACCCATCTGATTAAATTTAAAAATAAAAAATAAAAAAATAAAAGAATTTGATTTATAATGCAACAACAAATCTTTTACTCGACCAAGAGGCTAGTCAAGATAAAACAGCGCTCTGCTAATAAGGCTGAAAACAGCATTCAATCTGTGGGCTACATCAATCTGTTGGCTCAGTTGAGAGCTCGTCTTGGCTACAGTCACAGCGACCCTGTTGTAAATCATTAGCTAAATGGCCAATTCTACAGATTAGTTCTCCTGCTAATAAAAAATCTGGTCCTACGCCGATTGGCAGAGTCCGATTAAAAGCATTAGCTTAACCTGATAAATACGCACCGGTTAGAGGAAGGAATTCATTTTCATTTTAATCTGTCTGTTTTTGTCTGTTTATGCCGGTCTCCCATTAATTACTGTATGTTGTACACAACCCAAAATGATGGCTGTACATTTTCATGTTATGTCTTTTTCCTTGCAAAGGGGAACCAAGGAAGTCTAACAGAGTTGTAAGTACATTCATGTTCATACATCCATTGATTGTTCAGATGGAGAAAATGTTTACAGGTTAGTTCATGAACACAACACGACAGCCACCTCCAGTGTGGAGGCCGACCATCACTGACACTCTTTAAACCCATGTACATCCCACATAGTTTTACTACATGGTAAAAACAAGACAATATCTGACTATTTTGTTAGCTAACCGACATCGGTAAGTGTACCCACCTGCATGTTCCAGCAGCATTTTGGCGATGTCCATGTGTTCGTTCAGTAGGGCATCGTGCAGTGGACTCACACCGTCCACGCGGTTGATGAGGTCTGGGGCGGGGCGGTGACGCAGCAAGGCTTCCACACAGTCAGTGCTGCCATGATTGCAGGCTTCATGCAGGGGGGTCCAACCTGCATGGTCTACGTAGTCGACAAACCACATATGAACGCTAAATAACTTGGAAGAAAAACTGGTATCTTTTAAAGTTAGGAGGGTAAATGTTTCTTTTTAAGAGCTATTGGACAAGTTTGACTGCTAGTGTCATGGTGAAAGATTCAAAGGGACTAATCTGAGAAAAAACGTCAAATAAGTATGAAAGAAAAAGACAATTTAAGTGAGGGCCTATTAAGTTTAAAACTATTGTTACTGACCACAGATGACTTATGATTCTCACATAATTATCCAGAAAATCGTGATAATAAACATTTACAAAAACATTATTGTCAATTTTACAGCATTATTTCTAAAGCTGAGATAGCCAAAGACAGACGAGTCGTGAGGAATAATAATAAAAAAAAATAGACAACTTTCAGGACATCATGTTATAAATTTGCTTTAACTTTAGTAGAAAAGACTCCAAAAAAGTAAATGTTTCCTGCCTCAGATAACACAGGCCCTGTTTTGGGAGAAAACTGTAACATGATAGCGACTCATTTAGCATTTTGCCCACCGTTTTACGTGATCACAATTTGGACATCAGGACCCAGCTGTGATGCAAGTCAATTTCGGCTGCATTACAAAATCAGAGAAATCTTGAAGCAGCCCATTTCCATAAAAGGAGGGCAAGTCATTATATTTGACCTTAAAGGACTAAAGAAAGTCACTCTGAGATATCAAAAGGCATTCACTTCACTTAGAAAAGTGGCCATAAATCTGCAAATCTGTGACTCCCAACCCATCCCCGCTCTTGTTAGACACACCCTTTACATTTTAGCTAAAGGTTAACCTGAATGATGACGCACACGCACACACACGCTTATTTCTTCTCTCGCGCTTTTTTTTTTCTCCAATGTTAATCGCTCTTTGAAACCCAAGAGCAAACAGTGGGAGTGAAGTGAGATGACGGTGAGACAGAGGTTACAGGAAAAACGGGAACGCGAGAAAGTCTTACCTTTAACATTGACGTCTGTGCCAGGAAGCGCCAGGATCTGAAGCACCGTTTCCACTTGGTTCCTCTTGCAAGCTCGGTGGAGGAGGGTCTCTCCTTCGACCAGGACACACACACACAACGGACAAACACACCCAGAAGAGGGAAGAGGCGGAAGACAAGATAGAAATCCAAAATTAGGGTGTGCCTCATGTCCGTCCCATTGTCCCTCTCCATATGGTGAACACACCAATAGAATACCACAGAAATGTCCCCAAACAAAAAAAAATCCTGACCTAAAAAAAGTACGACCCGCCAATGAGGATGCGATTTAAGAAGAGTGATGAGAAAAGAAGAGAGGAGGGGGAGTTCTTTCAAGGGAAAGGAAGAAAAAAAAAACGGGAGGAAAAAAATTAAAGATGGAGAATTGGGCTAATTCGCCTCGCTCTTTTCCCTCTTTTATAGACCGAGATTTTCCACTTACACCCCGAGCCCAACAAAGTTAATACCGGGGCAGTCGGCGAGTGAATGAATGTAGTGGGGAGCGAGCGGTCTTGCTTCCTGTCCGCTCGTCCCTATATTGTTACTTGAGAGGAAGTTATGGTAGACAGCCCATGCACAAAGCCCCGAAAAGGATTCTTCACAGACCCTGGGTTCAAAAGCTCCACTGGGCATTGCCAGTGTCACCACGTGATATTTAATCAGCAAACTACCAGCGAAAAGGCATGAAAAAAAAGAAAAAGAAAACTCTCAAAGATTCCATTTACATTTTTAAACACAATTTTCTTCCCCCCTCTTTTCCCTTTTCCCTCCTCTTTACAGCGTCCCTTACTTTTTTCCTGATACAATATTAAATCAGGAATATATTAGCGGGCCAGAGCCCCCTCTTTTCATGTATGGCTGAACTTCAGAGGGAAGTTAAAGGCCAAGCATGAGTGGCTCTGTGCTTGCCAGTATAATACAGAACTGCAAAGCCTGTAATAAATGCTTTACTAGCTCTCCCCAGGACGCCACGCCTGTACAGGGGGCTCCAAGAGTGGGACTAAAAAGGTGGAGAAAGGGGAGTAGGGGGGAGGAAACTGGGGGACAAGAAAGAAGAAGAAGCGAGGGCGAGAGTAAAAGGGTTTTTTCCTGCATTTCAAAGCACGTAGGCAAAATATTGAGGATGCTATTCTTTCTGAAGAATTCCTTTCTTCTAGGAAGTGTCTTTGAGGATGCAGGAGACGCATTAAATGCCATCCACTGGTCGTTAAGAGGCAGAGGATGGGAAGAAATGGAAGAAGTGTTTATCAAAAAGGGGATCATTTATGTTCTTCCCAGGAATGTCAACAAACAGGAAGAGGGACACAATTCATCTCGGATAATATCCAGTTCAGTAACACATTAAGCATTTAGACAAACAAACAGTTTGTTGTGATATTTGCATTTCAGTTATCAATAATGCAAACTTTTAGTTTACGATGAGGTAGGAGATAGGAGCAGCACCGCTCAACACTAAACTATTAAAACTGGGAATGTCCCGATTGGTTTCAGGAGATCGGAATCAAGGCCGATCCAGGCATAGTTAATCGGATCGGTATCAGGCTTCAGCCGAGCACATTCTTTTGTAGTTATTTATTTTAAGTCTGTCATTAACTAAAACCATGTCCCTATATCATCAAAACGTCTTCCTCCTCTCTTTTAGTGGCGGTGCTAAGCATTGGAATTAAAGTTACGTGACTTAACTGGTTGGGAAGACTTTACTCTGGAAAATCCAAGTCAGTCAGACACAAATCAAGAAAATTATGCAGATATGGATGTTTGGAAATTTAATACTACCAACTTGAAAAACAAAAAAACACGGTATACGTCGAGTCCACTCAGGCAAATGCTGCACTGACACAACAACAAACACTGAATGCTACGTTTAAAAAAAGAGAAAAGTTTCCTCAAGACGGCGTCAAGTAGAAAAATATTAGAGGATTTTATGGTGTCAGATGACTCAGCTCATTTCTGTAGTAGAAAACGCAGGCTTTCACCGTCTGTTGGAGCTACCCTTTCCTCGCAACATTAGCTTCGATTGCCCCATTTACTGTACCGGTTACCGCTGAACGCCACACACATGACCTGGGAGAATAGAAGTACGATAAGAAAAGTCTTTATGAACATCCAGGCGAGGAAATTTTGTTTAAGATCGGATTGGATCAGCCGATGCTGAACGTTAAAAGATCGGCATCGGATCAGGACATCCCTATAACCAATGAATTTCGAACAATTTATGATACACTGCATGGTTTCATGAAATAAAAGCAATAGGAATAGTAATAGCATAGTAGTATTTCCGAGGTCCTAATGATGCAAAAAGTTCAAAAAGTGAAAGGAAACCACAAAATACATAAATAAATTCCACTAATCTGTCAGCAATGTTGAGCAGATTACAGCCATTCAAACTAAATTACAATTAGCAATTCTATAGAAATGATTTGATTTCTAATGTGAAATCACGTGTTGGGACTTTTTTTTGGCAACCTTATGTCACAAAGGAGACCTTCTTGTGGTCGTACAGTATCACCGACGGTTGCAATAATGAGGCCAGTCTGTGAAGCAAACCAATATTACTAAACTGAAAATCCCCCAAACACCCAGACTGTAGGGTGGAGCCGAGGCCAAACTACAGTCCCTAATGAGTCAGCTGTGCTGTGTGGCACGTCAGTGTTCTACATGGGCTGCTGTGCTATTACCGGGCGCTAAAACGCCGTGATTAAACACCCATTCCACTACACCCCGTGTGTACACATCCTCGCAAATGCCAGGGCCAATCCACGCACTGTTAAATCACTTTAATGGCTCCAATTTAGACACAACGCCTCTATTATAGGGGTAATTGCATGCTCAGCATTTACAAGCACGGAAAGGATAAATCCGCCTGTCCTTTTCTATAAATCCCCCGTTTCACACTTTAATAGAAAAGTTAAATGTATGTGTTGCTCTTTATATCCCTCAGACTGCTTGCTACACTCCTGTAAAGTGCTGCTTGGTCTGCTGATCCATGGACCAAAAAGCCGCTGGAAGCCTGTAACAATGCTATTTGTCAAGGAATGTGTTAGAAAGGTATTCTGGGCCAGTTATTGGATATATTTAAAACTATTTGAAGACTACTACTGTCGTTGGCTCTAAAGGTAATAGCAGCATAGTGATTTATCTGAGATTACTGCAGCTTTCACTGTGCCGCAAAAGAATTTACTGGCTTGAATGCGAGTGACCGTCATTTTAAAATTCCACAGTTAAAGATTGTAGGATAACTCCATTTAATCAGTCGAAAAGAACACTGAAGGCTTGTCTCTATGCCATTTTCACTTAGAACAGGATGTAATAGGATGGGAAAGTGTCTCCAGTAAGGAGTGTCGCAGTCCTGGAATGCACAGAATGCCCCCATAGGTCCCACGTCTAAGTCCCAGTTGAAACCGTCGGCTGCATCAAATGAGTCTACGCACTGTGGCAGATAGCACACAGTGTAATGTAAATGCTAGACTCAGCCCTTTTCCTTTTTGGAGTTTGCTATTGTAGAAAAACATAAATGGTTCAATGTAAGGTAGAGGTATTCTGGAAATCACTAAGTTATCAAACTCCATGCACCGATCTGCTGCCAATAGTTGCAGTGAGAGTACAGAACTAAGAAAAAAGTCAGGCATCAGTCCGCCAGAATTTTGTATGAGAAGTCGAATCAAGCAAAATAAGAAAAATACTCTGTGAAGCTGTACACAGTGTGGGCAGAAACCTTTAAAATGTAATACAACTTTGGTCTTAAGGTGAGAATGTTTTCCCAACTGCTGCTGAATAAACTTTATATATATATATATATATATATATATATGGATGTATATATCCCAATTCTTAAGCAAACACAAGGAGAAGAAGGCCTGCCCAACTGGGCAACTGTTGCAGCACGACAATTTGCTTGACTTGGTAAGCTGAAAAGCTCCAGAAGAAATTTTGGTGATAGCTGGAGTTTTAACCACCTATGGGGGTACTGCAGTGCTTTTAAATAGTAATTTCTCATTGGCAGATAACAGTGTCTGTTATAGCTCCTATAAGTTCTTGAAGAATAATGAATGTAGGACTTTAAACTATGCCGCATGAATGTTAACTTTAGTGGTTTGTTTCAGGGACGCCTTTTTTACGTAAATGCCAACAGATTTTAAACAATAGAACTCAGCAGTTCCTGTTTGACAATCTACATACAGCATACTAGGGCTGATTAAAATCTCTCCTGAGCTTCCCAAAGCAAATGCGGGACGGGAAAAGAGAAGTTCATCCCAAATCCCTCAGCCCCTCTCAGCTACTGTGACAAAGATACAGAGGTTCCAGAAGGCGAGACAGATGCTCCAAAGCAAAGATGTGCAGACTATAAGAAAGCAAGCTCACACATGTGGGTGAAAAGTGAAAGAGGAAAAGGGAGGAAGGGAAAGAGAGGGAGAGAGAATGGGATGGGGTGGGAAAGGGATGAGAGGGCGAGAGGGGAGGATGCTGTGCCGATGGTTCATCAAAAATTAATGCCAACCGCATCGGTATAGAGATCACGTAGTGGAAAAACAACACATGCCAACAGCCTTGAGTCTCCCGCTTCAGCCCTCCTTCCCCCACTGCCTCTCCTTTACCCTCCACCCCTCCTTTGCACCGGCAGAGGGTCTTTCTGATCAGGTGGAGAGGGAGATATGAGCTCTGACACCTTCGAGAGTTCACACAGAGTGCCATGCCTCTAATTGCGGGAAGTTCCACCAATGCAGCCGCTGTATATTTGCAGCGCAACCCTAATTGCTGCATTTAATACCCCTAAAATGGAGATCTGAGGCACACTGTGCGTACTAATATGTGTTATTGTTTAGTGTGAGAAACCCATTATTTCGGTCCGTGACATTTATTTAGCTATGTGTTCCGTTTTAAAAAAAAAAAAAAAAAACCTGAATAAGACATGAGGAAAAAGCAAAACAAAACAGGGAGCACTGTGTGGAATTTCAATGCGAATGGAACAAGAAAAGCAGAGGTGGTAATACGGTCCGAACTGTGCCATAAACGTGCACCGCGGGCCTGCTTATGCAGCCAAGATGCTCTTACAGCTGACTAGATGGAAGCACGGTCCAATGCAAATCAATCACTCCCTCCATACATTATGTGCTCTTCATTAAACTGAAAGTGATGACAGGGCTATCATGTCCCTTTTTACTGATGACCTACTGTAGTGCATCAGTCCATTAAAAGTCCACTCCTTGCAAATGTGAAGCGATTGTCAAGCAGCAGTGCGTGCATGTGTGTATGTGTGTGTGTGTGTGTGCGCCGTACCTGCTGCGTTGACTCTGTTCAAACCTTTGGGGATGTTCTCCTTCTCCAAGCTTGTTTCATTCCCCAAAGAGTTCGGCATGCTGTATGGAGACAAAGGACATGGTCCAAGGGTTTGTGAGAACACATATAATACACTAATCCTCTCAAATTCATAAAGTGACTACGCCATGATTCACACAAACAAGTCCAGGGCTTCAAAGACTGACCATTTCAGCATGACAGCAAGGAGACCCAGTGGTCCAGAAAGTGGAACCGGGATTTACTGTACTGTGAAAAGTGCCATTAGCAAATGAATCCCTTGTGGCGCGGTATCAGCTTAAATGAAATCTGACAATATCTGTCAAACCCCTACTGCGCCGGCCACACACATACTTCACACACCCTATCCTCCATTCCCGTCTCCAAAGCGCTATTCCTCCCACTTAACGCCTCAAACGCAGAGACGAAGAATACGATGTGAGCAAGCACATTAGGAGGAATAACTAGTAAAAGAAAGTGAAGCCTCTTCAAAGTAGTGGCGTGCTAATAGCTGTGGGCTGTCACTAGTCCTGCGTGTAGGTATGGGAGATCTGCCTGCATGAAGCCTGACAGGTGTCTTGTGTGTGTATACGTCCGTGCACGGGCGCGTGCGTTGCATTGAAGCGGAGTGCCATCCGTATTACAGGGAAGAGGCTTGTTCCCTGGTAATTGGGTTGTTCAGAAGCCAGGAAGGAGCTCCCAGCAGCGAGGAGGAAACACACGTCCTGTCACGTTGCTTGTTATTAGCAGGGACAAGGCTGAGGAGAGATGAGACGAGCTGTGTGTGCGGCTGCGTGAGTGAGAGAGGGACTCCATAACGGTTTCTATGATGAGGCCATACTGCTTCTCATCTCGAACCACTTCACCCAAGTGTCCCCTGTCCATATATGCTGGCAGCAGTAGAAGTTGACAGTACTTGGCTTGTGTGCGCCCCATTCTCCTCTTTCCTTATGGTCTACTTCAGGAGGCCAGCATGCTGTCAGTGGTCCAGCTACTCAGTGTGCCCTTGGTGGCCCTCTCTGAAGAAACTTGTGAGCAATAACTGGTGGTAATGCAGAAATGCATGTCCGGTGCATTAAAAATAACTTCTCTTGTCGTCATTTATCTAACGCCATTGTAAAACATATTAGTGGATCTAGTAGGCTCTTCTCAAACCTAGTAGACTTTTGCACCAGACACAGTTCTGGTCAAAATAAATGGGTAATGACATAGTCAACTGGTCTGAAAAGATAACAGCCATGTAGAGAGCCTGATAGGGCCAATGGGAGGAAAACCTCGGTTTAATTACAGCTTCCCGTCTGTTAACAGCACTCAGTGCCACGCAGCCAGCCGGCAAGTCAAAAGGCCATCTAAACAGTCAGTCAATCAGCCGCCCCGTCAGCTCTGTAAAGCTTGGACATGTGCCCCGATGCCCGCCTGTGTGTCTGCTGGTGCAGAAGAAACACACTCGCCATCTTTCATTTAAAGCTACAACAGACTCAAGTCAAACAAAAAAATCCTCCTAATGCGTTCTAACAGCCAGAACTAAAAGATAAAAGGTGGCTCCTCTCAACCTTTATGAGCAGGCCTGGTTCTTTTCATAAATCCAATACCCAACATCTTGCTGGGATTTTATCTCGTGCCGTAAAAACTGAAACCATTTAAGACCGATAACTCTTTACTAAAACCATAACCACATTCGTGCTACTTAAGCAAACGGCTTTAAAAAAAAATGTTTTCATGTCTTTTAGCTTCTTAAAGATTGTGAATTACAGTCAAGTCTTCTAGCAACAGATATAGTTGATTTCTTACATAAATTATTTTAACAGAGCTGCTTTCTCGACATACAGGGCTTCGTACTGGAAATGCTGGCAGTCTGAGAACTGTGTCAGCCTCATAAATGCTTTAACATAAGATGTGCTAATTGATTAAGAGTGTCAACATCACTGGAATTATGTATAATATCATGAGCTCAACCATGAAAATGAGGAAACAAGATTTCCTTTCGCTCTCTGTTCTCGATTTATCACAGGCTTTGTCATTTTGATTTCATTCTTTCTTTTAGGGTCAAAAGATTTTACATGCCCTTTAGCATTTCTTTATCTCATCCGCACAGATTGCGGTCCTTGTTTTGTTCGGTTCTTCTCATGTCTGTGTCGAGATGAGCGAAACCCTTAAAAGAGTGAGGGGGGGAAAGAAAGTAAAAGGCAAACTGCTTTGGAGGGAAGAGGGGATCTGGTCAGTGCATGAACTAGTAGCCTTCTCATGAACCTGCTCCCTGGTGACTCGTGCCCTTCTCCAGGCCAACTACCTGCTGGTGGAACAGCAGATGTCTGATATGGGGAACGGAGAATGTGTGTGTGTGTGTGTGTGTGATTGCCTTGAGAAAGGGATTTAGTATGCAAGGGGCAGATGAAGAGAGGTGGGGAAAGGGGGCGAAGGCTGAGAGCTGGTGGTCGTAAGGGAAGACACAAAGGCCTGATGGGATATCCTAGTGTATCTGTCGGCTCCCTGTCCAAATCAGGCCGAGCGGTTTGTGTATGAGGAGGGTTTTGACCTCCCCGTGCACCCCTCCTGTCAGCCAGCACAAACTGATAGGATCAGACCTGGGCATGACCCATCACATGCCAGCTCCTCACGCTCTGTCTGACCTCCATTTGTCTGTCTCCGGCTCTCCCTCAGTCCCTCCATTCATGCATCTCTGCTCCTCACCTCCACACTCTCCTCCTCTCTCCAGGTGTTCCTTTGTTCCTTTTCACTCACATTTCTTGTCGGATCCGTACATTTTCAACCGGCTCTGCCTCATACTATGCTGTCTACCCTTAAAATATGGGGGTGGAAACCTGACAATGGAGGCATGGTAAGACGATGCACAGTAAGTCCTGTTGTTTTAGACACACACAGACACCATGAAAGGCAGCAACGTAACTAAAAGATTGCTACATTTCATTTGACAGTGACATCTGACCATCAATGGGCTTTCTGTTACATAATTGTTTGTTAATTGTCAAAGTTCTCAGATGAGCTTTGTGCATAATGTACAACAATTCAAAGATTGGAGGTGATAAATTCTCAAAAGCAAGGCTAAACCTATCTACAATTGTTTCTCATCTCATGTTTCTTTTAGGCGACATAAAATGAGCTGAAGTGTGAAAAAAGAAAGAACTACTGCACACTCACTGCCATTAGAAATCCAAAAACTGAACATTTTTCTTGAGGTCTGATAGTTTAAATGCAGCCTAGCACAAGACACTGAATTGAGAAAGCACTTGAGAGGTCAAAAACACGTTCGCGTTGGTCAAGATGTTGCAGAGTCTTAGACCAACTTACTGACCTCCCCTTTGCTTGTTTTGCTTCAGGCTTTTCCGAGAATGAACAATGCAGGCTAACGGTGGAATAAACAGACAGCTGTGCGTAACTGACCTGCAGCTGGTCCCCTGACTAGTGCAGCCGTGTGAGGTGGGTCCAGACCTGAGGCAGGTACCACTGGGACTCTGAGCCAAAGCTCCCAGAGCAGGCAGGTAGGAAAGGACCTGTCAGAAGTCACACAGACATACGCACAGGATTAGACGGTGCTTTTACACTGCAACTGAATATATGTGTCCCCGGGGAACTGGGGAGGCACAAAGACACCAGTGGTGAGCCAGATGTTCAACTGGAACATAAGACGATGGTTAGATAACATCAGCAATCTTTCTCTCTGCAGCACAGAGCTGTAACATAATCTATCCCAATTTTGAAACGGCCATATTAACTAATGTAAAACATGTGTTTGAATGTGTTTTTTTTATTTTTAACCATAACACAAAAGCACAGAGGGAAAAGAAACAAAACATATATATATATAGCATATTCATCTGAAATATTTTAGAACATATATATTTAATGATGCTTTGGGTGTATTTTTACAAGCATCTGTAATCCCACCAGAAGTTTCATTTCACCATAAAAACTCTTGTTTTAGTTCAAAATGGAGAAGGACTGTCAATAAGAAGATGCCAGAGGAATAAAGGATTGATCAGAAGGGACAAAGACACACCATTTTCTTGAGAGACAGAGGTTCGTCTCCCACCGTGAAGCCATTTCTGCAGCAGAGATTCCTGAATATGGCATCAGACATCACCAGCTTCAGCCTGGTAGAGCGGAACCTGGCAACCAGCTCCGCCAGAACAACTGGAGACGCATCTACGGGCAAAGCACAGAGGAAATAATTAAAATAATATCATGTCAAAAGAAAATAAAAAAGCGTAAAAACAAAACTAAAGTTTTTAGTAAATACCCTGGCTGATGACAGCAAGGTGCTCTGATAGGTCTTTAAGGCCTTTCTTCACAAGTGCCTGGTTCAGTTTGAAGTGCTGTTGCCACCAGAACTCCACCAGCACAGACAGGAGATCCAGAAGGGTGTCCGCCAAATGTAGCTTCTGCTTCTCATGCCCTTCAGTATACTCCTTCAGTGAAGGTAAAACGAACAATATATATAAAAAAAAAAAAATCACACCACGGGTGTTTCAAGCTCCAAGGTGGACAGCATCTTTGTTCTGGTTATCTGACCAGCTGGCAATTACAGATCACAATAAACCCAATTTTGTGTGGCGATGCGGATACATAACATCATCCAATGAGAACAGTTAAATATTTACCACGATGGCAGCCTGTACCAAGAGCTGGGCAAGTTGCTTCACAGCACTGGACAGCAGGATGGAGCGCTCCCACACGGTCCAGAAGGTTCCATACAGTAAAGAGCCTGATGCAGACGCTGGAGATATTCCTGTTCCCTGGAGCAGCAAAAAATCTCTGAGGAAGAGAAAGGCAGGCGTAAGTAAAGACCTGGCAGACTTTCTAATGTAACAGAAAGTATTTAAATTAATTATTAGAAAAGTTATAGCTACACTTCGCATTTATATCGTTTTGTTTCCGTTGACAAACAGGTTTAATCATATTGTTACCTGGTGGTGACAGAGTGGAGTTCCCCCTGAAAAAGCTTAAGGATCAGTGACAGGATGTCACAATGGAAATCCAACAGTTTTGGCAGGGCAGGTCCAGGAAGCGGGTGACAAGTGAGCTCACTAGACAGGCAGTACCTGTTAGAAGACATCATAAAACTTATGTTGCATGTTACTATACATGCCATGGATCACAGACTGCTTGCTGGTAAAGTGGTAGATCCCATCTAAGCAATTAAAAATATAAAACTATTAGAATAATAGAGAACAATTTCATAAGACAGCATACAGTGATGAGGCATAACATTATAACCACCTTCCTAATATCGTGTAAGTCTCCCTTGTGCCTCTAAAACAGTTGTGATTCATCAGAGAATGGACATGGGCCTTCTGAGGGTGTCCTGTGGTGTCTGGCAACAGGACGTTGTAAGTGGGTCCCCACTAACACTTGGTTCCTGTGGATTGAGGGGAGGTCCTTTGTGGATCAGGCTTGTTCCAGTGCATCCCGCAGATACTTGATCCGTTTGGGATCTAGTGAATTTGGAGGCCAGATCAACACCTTGCGCTGTTTTTTTGGTTTTTCCTAAAGCGTTTTTGGGTGTGTTCCTGTTGTCAGGCTGCATCCTGCTGGGGATGGCTGCTGCCATCAAGGAGTGTCATTGCTGTGGGGTGGGGCTGCCTGCTCTGGTCTAAGTGGGTGGACCATGTCTAAGTGACAGGTCCAAACATTTCCCAATGGAACACTGAATTGCCACAGGTTGGTCAATATTATTCACTTCTCCTGTCAGTGGTTTTAATGTTATGCCTGCGCTGAGTATATGTAACCTGTTTTACCTGATAGCAGTCTCCAGAAAAGGCCACACGCCCATCTTACACCTAGGACACTGCAACACTTGAGTAAAGTATCTTTGGGAGCTGGGGGCCAGCCATGGAGGACTGGTGATGAGCAGGTTATGCAAGAGCTGCTGGAAATTTCTCAGGAAGACAGGTGTGGCATTGCCCTGTGACATAACGAACACAAATCAACAGAGGTCTGATTGGTTGGCATGTACAGAAATAATTACAGTAGAGCTACATATATAGTTACATACTGTATATAGATGATAAAGTGACTTAATACTAAAATGAATTAGCAACAACTAATCATCTATGGCATTTTCTGAACACGAATAAGGTGGTTTCAGCATCACATAGGTCAAGATCTTTTATTATTACATATTTGTATCCTCTAAGGGTTTCTATGTTTATGGTTACAAATATGCTGCAACTTAAAAAAACACATGCCAAGGGACATAACACAAACAAATTAAGAAACTGTCTCAAGCACATGTGCTTTAAATACTCAAATACAACAAAACCAAATCGATAATTTTGATGCAGGTAGCACAGACGATATCTGATGCTTCTGGAGGACAAGTGATGAATATGGCCGAGACATGCATGGTGTTCACTGTTCAGAGCTTGGTGAATTGAAGTTACTCAGGCTGGCTACTCGTCAAGCATAACGTTTGCTCCGCTTTTCACTTAATCCATCACTTTGTATGTCTGCTAGAAACACGCCCATTGTTTTTGTTCTGGGCTACTTGTACCACATCATTGGATTTGTTTGTGTTGTGGGCATTTGCTTGTGTACTGTGTAGCACAAGTGTTGCTTAACTGATGACAATTTAGGTTTTTGTTTTTTTAGTTAGTTTGCTTGTGATTTGGATGCAAAGTATGTTGAACTCTCCCAGCCACCTTGCAATGGGGACTTGTGTGCACAGGGACATGGTGCACATTGCCATATTTGATGATTGAAATAATCATTACTTGCGGCTCTAAATTAGTTTTATCCAACAACACTGAAACCAGTAAGATACTTCTCCAAACCCCTTTTTGCATGGGATTAGTAATCCTTGGCAGCGTTGCACGATTTAGAAATGAACCCCCTACATCTGCACTGCCTTCAGTGACCACATTAATACACCACTAAATAAAATGCAATCCATCACAACGTGCTGCCGTGCATGCCATCCATTTCATAATTTTGATGTTCTGATGGTTTTGATTTTGGTTTTTGTGAATGTCCTTCTCGAGTGAGAAAATACAGCGGTGGAAAAAAAACTTGAAACTAAAGAGATAAAAACCCAACCTAAATCAGAGAGATGTCAATTCACATGGGGCTATTATAACAGGAGTTCTGCATTTGCAAAAATATGGCAGGTAAAATGTGGCAGAGTAATTTTTATTCTACAAATTATGGACATGGCTGATTTGCACCGGATTAAGATCACAGACCAACTCTACAATTATTACAAATTACTAAATGTCTCCAGGAAATACTAATGCCAAGCGAAGAGGGCTTAAGATAGCCATCAACATTTTTTTTAAAAAGTAGCAGTGGAACATGTGATACACCCCTGAGGCTCATGGAGCAGTAGGAGGGAGTCTCGGTGGTAATTCTGGTCCTACCTGCTGTGCGTATTCTAAGAGGGAAATCAGGTATGGCGCTGGTGGCAGAAGGCCAGAATACATGGTGCTTTTGATTGAATCCAAGGCTTCCATAAATAGGCCGCACTCTATCATAGTACCAACATTGCTGAAGTCGGTTTCTGGTGCCTGGAGGAATAAAAGAACAATGATAAGTAAAAGCCGTGTGCAAAGGAGGAGGAAATATGGCACTCAAAGAGATGGATGGCAGGGGAGGAAGAAAAAAAGTGAGGGCAGAAGGGTAATAGAAGGAAGAACTGAATGGGCATCAAAAGTTCCTGGGGGTCAATTCTGACTGTCGCTTATTGGCAAAAAGCATACGGACTCAGAAGGTATAGAATGGAAATACATGCGCACTACTAATAGCAATCTGACGGATATCCACTTGGGTAAGGTGTGGACAGGACAGTGCAGAGTATTGTTAATAGGCCTGCCAATCAAAACTCTCAGATCAGCCGACAGTGGTGGTTAAATCGGTGACCTGCGTATGATGCGCCCTTGCTCCAGCTGTCACTTTCCATTGAAATGTATGACATAAAGGAAATTGAACGACCTGATCCCCTTGATGAAACACATAGTTATCTTAGAGATGTATAGTACCGGAGGAGGTAGATGTATGCACGTGTACCTGTGATTGGGGACGATATGGGTCATGGCAAACCAGAAATTCAAGGAAGCGCAGTCTTGGGCGGCCCTACAGGAAAAGATCCCATTAACAACGTCAGGTGCATACAAGACTGACAGATCAGAATGTAGACCAACCTAGAGTTAGTGCGATTATGCTTTTACACACATAAAACAAACGCAGATGTATACCTCCTGTTTAATAGCGTAGTTCTTGAGATCTGTCTCTAAACTGGACAAGTCAATATGTGCAAAAGACGTCTTTGTCTCTGCTGGGTGATCATCTGTTATGTTGAAATTCATATCCACACGATTGATCTAAAAAAACAAAACAACACACAACAGTGGAAAATCTCAAGATGATACTTTTGGTTGGGAAATGAGGCCACTGCAAGTCCAACAACAAGCAATTTTTTAAATAACCGTAGCTTTACATTACAAATTAATTTTGTGTTGCCTTCACCTTACCCTTGGACATCTGAAGTTCTGAGTAGTGAAACATTACAGCCTACAGGCTTCTCTTCTTATATGAAACATAATGAATTGCCTTGAGACCAATGATAAGCTGTAAAGACAGGGAGGAGTCTGATGGCATCAGATGAAGGACGCCTCTGCTTGCAGCCTCTAAGTGAACGATCAGTTTGGGATAACATACGCTATTAAATAATCAGGTTGCACAACCAGACAGGCAGTATTTGGTATACTTCTCATACATGATTAAGACAGTTTGTCAACCTGAACTGATTGGAAAGTTACCATTACAGCCCTGTTCTGTGAAAGATGGAAATTAGTGCTAACAAGAAGAGATGTAATATGGCCCAACTCCCAGTTCTTATTTGTGCATAAAACTGTGTTTTTACAGGAGAATTGTGTACTGGTTTGAAATCTCAAGGAGGCAAAAATACATTTTTTGCACTCAGGCAACTGAGTTGTAACTAATTACAATCATGTGTTTTATATGAATCAGTCCGACTTACCCCAAAGAGGTGCTGGACTATGTGGCTCACAGGATAGCAAGGAGCATTGTGGGATTTTGAGGTCTCTGTTATTGGTTTAGCCATAACATGAGTGATGGAGGCATAAGAGGGGAGAGGATACTGGTATACTTCAGCCCTGCCTGCTTTCAGCAGCCTGGGGAAGATTTAAAAACGATACATTTATCATTATACTTCTTATTCATATTTGAACATTTTGTTGGCAATGCATTATTTTTGACAGGCACCTCACCGTTTGAACATGGCCCTGCGGGTGGGCTCATGGACCATGAGGAGTACCCTCCAGCCCTGGAAGGCCCCTGTTAGTTTCCCACTGGCCACCTTCTCCCTCCACTGTCTGACGGGGTAGAAGGCAGCTTTGGGGCCGGAGGAAAAGGCCACTTCATAGGGTCCCTCTTCAAGCCAGTAGCCAATTTTAACACTGTCCAAAACATAGTCCGGCGTAACAACCCACTTTCCTGATAGGTGAGAAGCACAAAGTATAAAGCCCCACTGGTGTTGAGTCAAAAGGAGGGAAAATGCAGATTAAGCGCAGCCAAATGAATATGTAAACATAACTTAAACATTCACCATCCTGACTGACCTGCAGCACATGCTGCCAAGAACTTCTCACTGGACAAAACCTGCGGGATTATGAGATGCGTGCTGGCATGCTGATATACCTGGAAAACATCCATTGCATCATTATACACATGGCAAACAGGCAGATCTATATTAAGCAATTAATTAGTATTTGCAAAGTCCTAGTTGGGGGAATTATGGCGCAATTTAAGATATTAAGAACAACAAAGGACAATTCACATTCAAATTGAGATTCACCTTTGTGCATTAAGCTTGACTAATTAATCACTTTCAAATCAAAACTGCAATGTGAAAGGACACCATTACCAAATTGCTGGGCTGGCGCTGGATATATTTTTAAATCATTACACTATTTAACTTAATAATAAATGTATGCTGAAAGCAATTCATGTCTTCTCATCCTTGCATTAGAACACATATCGTATATTTTGTATTTCGTATGTCAAGTGGTAATGACCCATCAAGTGTTGAACCTGTCACGTAGTAATGAATTTACATCACAAATCATATCACAGCAAATGTTTTGTGGGATCTCTACTTACTGAGCCTCCGATGTATTTCCCCCTCAGCTTTTTGATTCCCTGGACTAAAACTCTCTTCTTATCCGGGGTTTTGATCCCAGAGATCTGGAAAACATGCATGCAGCTCTCCATCTTGAATAGACAGAGAAAGAGACAAAAACTGTTTTATGTCTATACAGCAATCCTGTCATTCTTGTTTGACAACATGACTTCCTTCACAAGAAGTCTACACAATCATAAAACCATACAGGGGAATAATGCAAAATGTCTGAAGTACAACTCATGACATTTTGTTTGTCTTTTTGTTTTGTATTTTGACTAAGGCAGCTCATTTGGTGTCAAGCAGCATTAAAACAACTTATAAAATATAGTTTTCTGTTATTTGGATTACACTGAATAAACCTCGCAGGGTTACAGTCTCACTGATGATTACATGAGCAACAAAATATCCGCTGTTTTTTCTTTACCCATTCGTCAACATTTATTTATCTTGCAAACTGTGTTAAAACACAGCTGACTGACCTAGTACCTTTTACACCGATGAACACTCCCAGTCAGGTCCAGGCGCGCCAAAACTCTGACACTGACACTGACATCCAATAACGTCAGCAGAGTTTGAACCAGTATGTGACAACTATCTCTAAAAAATCTCTTCAACATCGCAAACAGCCATACACGACGACTTTGCTCATTAGTGCTGATAAACAGAAGATGTGTATTAGATCCTCAGGCAAGTTCTTCCAGCGCCCAGCTGCCATGTGAGGACAGCTTCACGCTATTCAGGAGAGGGGAGTTCTTCACATAGCAATATTTATTGTATTCATTAGAAGCATTTTAACGAAGATTTCTACAGAATATATGTGAGAATATATTACAAATGTTTGTTATTCAAAAGGTTTATAGTTTTTACTAAAATCCAAATACTATTATGACACAATCGATTAAATCTTACACTTCCCTGTTTGGTCATCCGTTGGAATCTTCCACTGAGCGGAAGTTTTCATGGAGCTACTTCCGGGTTGTTGTCACGGACGCTTTCTGTCCCCGGAAACATCCAAAATATCTAGATATCACCAACACTGATTGAGTAACCGGAACATTTGGTTGTCCAGTAACCACAAATAATGAAACGTGTTTTTCTAGCAGAAAGACTGCTTATGAAACAGCACGGCTATTGACAAAAAAAAAATGCTCGGTTTGGTATCTTGCTAACGTATCAGCCACAGTAATGTAATTATATTACATGGTGGCATATGGGCCGTTGAATTGTATTGATTTGCGGTTTTGTTTAACGCTTGTCCTAAGCAAATATTAAGAAGAAGTGATTGTTAATGATGTTGGTCGCATTTTCCCCGCTAGTAATGGAGTGGGTGGATTAAAGGAGCTAGGAGGTAAGATTCAAATCATACGTTAACCTTAATCAGTGCTTGTGTTTGTAGAGTTTGGTTTTATTTAGTCATAAAAACAAGTAACACGTGTCATGTTTGTGCTACAATCCATAGTGTTTCGTAAAATGTACAGCTTTAACTTGTCAAAATCAGCAAATGCGTCGCAACATATTTTATTTGCTGTACTTTAAAGCTGCTTTGAAAGTAGTGACAGTGCTGTCTATTCATGACCTGCTGTAGTCAGTCGATCCACTGAGTGTCCGCTACTTGCAAATTTGAAGGTGTTGTAAAGCAGTGGTGTGTGTGTCTATTCACATGGCCAAATATCACGACAAGCAGGTAAAAGGTCCAAGCAAGGTTGGTCTCTGTCATGGGAGAGTTGTTTACACCTACTGCTATATCCAGAAAAAGACTATGAGTCAGATATTATTAAATAAACAGTCTTGCAAACCCCCAGAACTAAAATTATTAGCTTTTAATTCATAATAAACAATAATTCTGATAATTATTGCTGACTAATTTTGGTTTGGTTTCCGACCACTGATTGGACTGCTTATATAAAAGAAAACATAAAACATTACCAAATAGGAACATAATACATTTTATTCTGAAAGGATTTCTTGGCAAACCCATGAACTGACAGCTGAACTTTGATTTAGAAATTAATAATTTATTTAATAATTTATTGACTGATTAAAAGTGATCATTTAAATTATAATAAACAAATCATTTGCTTTTAAGCGATAGTATTCTACATTTCTTTCTTTCAGTTTTCTTTTTTTAATTTTTAGTTAGTTGGACAAAACCTAGGAGGGTCTTTTACAGAAGGTCAGTCAGTCAGTCATTTTTTATACCCGTTTAGTCCTGGGTCACGGGGGTCTGCTGGAGCCTACCCCAGCTGTCATCAGGTACACCCTGGACAGGTCGCCAGTCCATCGCAGGGCCAACACAGAGACAGACAACCATTCACACTCACACGCACACCTACGGCCAATTTAGAATCACCAATGAACCTAATGAGCATGTCTTTGGATGGTGGGAGGAAGCCGGAGAACCCGGAGAGAACCCACGCAGACACAGGGAGAACATGCAAACTCCACACAGAAAGGCCAGTGGATTCGAACCGGTGACCTTCTTGCTGTGAGGCATCAGTGTTTTACAGAAGGATGATCCTTAAATAATTTCTTAACATATTAAGCTTTATTGTATAATGGAAATTATTTTTAGTTGCAGCTCAGTTGGGCACTATGCATCCATCTGGTTTATAGCACATTCACAAACAATAATGATGTTTAATTTGTTATTATTATTCACACTTATTGTCAAATACTCAAATTCAAAAGTTTCACTGCCATGTGTATTTGTGATTTTTATTCCTACACTGATTGTATGTTTGACACTTAAAGTTACTGAAAACATGAGAGCTGGGATTCACAAAGCAAAACAACATGATTTGCTGCGGTGTGACAATATGGTCTTGTCTTTTATTGATCAGGACGCTCTAATACTGTTGAATGATTGAGTGTTTTTTCCGCAAAACATCAACAACAAGTGATATTGGGATTAAGTCATGTATTATGCATTTCCTCAGTGTAGGCTAATCAGATTTGTTGTAGTGATGCAAAGGCAGTGCACTTTGATTCAGTTTTACATATTTTAAGAAGATATTATGTCCATATATTTTCCTTGTAACAAAAAGAAAAAGTGACCAATACATTTTTACCAAGATCTGTGCCTCTTACATTTGGCACACATATATCACATCTAATGAGAGACGCCTAAAGTCACGTGGCTGTACAGTATCAGTGAAGCCGTGCCCTCCCCTGGGTGTTCATGTGATAGTTCTCAGCAGTGTTGTAGAATATGTACCTGTCTAATTTATTATGTTTCGTTTACAGCAGACTGTTAGGTACCCCCTTTAAAATAATGTTGACTTTAACTTGACATGCTCTAAGTGGGTTTAAAGCGGCAGCCTTGGGGACATGCTGCTAAATATTTCAGGACAAACTCATTACTGTAAATGGGCCTGCGTGTTAGCCTAGCTGTGGTAGACAGGCAGCAGCAAGAGAGATAGGACAGTGATATGTGTGTGTGTGTGTGTGTGTGTATGTGTAAGTGAGAGCGAGAACATGTTTCTTCTCTTCTTCTAATAGCTGTGGAGTTGATGTCTCAGGCAGGCAGTGGCGTCTCAGTGCCTGGCCCAGTTGTCCCTGTTGCAACACTGTGAAACACACAGGGGCTCCTCCAACATCTGCTTTCTAAAGAGCTAATGACAAGACAATGGAGACTGGATGATTTAAAGTATAGTACTAATGAGGCCCTGTGTGCTGCCTTGTGAATCCTAACACACTCACACTTGCATGTACACACTCATGCTTAAGATAGCAGATGATATGTTGGCAGAGCAGGAGGTAGACACCCAGCAGACATACAGCGTGGACATTCAGACCCTCCACCCATCTGTCTGTGTATCCTTTTTACACCTAAGTAGAAACAGCACACACACACACGAACTGTCTTGCTCAGTCCATACAGTATAATTACAATGTTGAGTTCCTAATCCATGGATTGAAAATCCTCTTCCCTTTTAGCAATAACTGCATATGGACTTCTTCTCACACACCAACGCAGGGGGAGTGTGATGATGAGGGTAAGTCGTAAGAGAGAAGAAGAGAGGGAGAAATAATAAAGGACAAGCTTAACTGGTGAGGCTGTCAGCGGAGGAAAATAATATTTGTCCAGCTGGACAGGCCTCCCTTTGTGCAGGCTAAATGAATGTTGAGCTTCCTGTCTGCGCTGTCAGTGAGAGTGGCATAGACTGTATGCAGCGGCGAAGAAGCAGAGCGGAGTGCGGGGAGCTGTTTGGAGTTTGACAGGGATTATTAAAATCAGAGCAGATGACGAGGAAGGGGCGAGAGGCGGAGTGTGAGAAAGCCAAATTGACACAGACACTCTCCATTACCTTCCACTTGACTCGCGCTGATGACAATGTTGATATGAGACCCAGCGGCACATCACCGACGTGGGATTGGCTGTTAGCATGAGCGTTAAGCACCACAGGGTAGGAGGGGTGGCCCTCAGATCTGGGAGAGACCAAAAGAGATGAGTTGTTTATTTAAAACCTTGACTGAAGAGCATCTCACCTCATTGTTTATTTATTTGGTCTTTTTTTCCCCCTGTGTTAACTCACTGTAGTGTCAGAGGGTGGAAATGGTTAGAGGCTGAGGCAATGCATTTTGATCAGGGGCCCTCCAACAGCAAATGATTTTCTGAGAAAAAGGGGAGGGAGGCTGGTAGAAAATGTTTTTGCCGATGAGAAGCTTCCTTTTGTTTCAGGTGTTTCAGGTGAAATTGATTTGCGCCTCCTAATAAGACTCTTGTTTGAGGAAATTTCAAATTACTATACACCCCATGACTGCGGGTGTTGGGGCGTACAGAACGCGTGTTTCTTGACAGACAGCTGTAATAATACAACGTTCAATATCATGTGGTTGATTGATGTCAATCTACATTGTTTATTCAGAATCCCGGCACAGGTGATGGTCTTTGCATTGCATTGTTTGAGGAGCTGGTACTCATCAAATATAGTGTTTTTAATGGAATAAGCCCAACTCTCCCTCTCTTTCTTGCAGAATATTATGGAATGGCCCCAGGACTTTCCTGAAGACGATGGCTTTGTGGAGCTGCTGATACCAAGAGGTTCCAGTGGTCTGGACTTTGAGAAGCATCTTAAACACACAGAGAAGAAACCGAGTCTCAATGCCAGCAGGTTAGTCAGAGTAGTAAAGCGCTAGTCTTCAACGTTTCTCTAAAGCTTTGCCATCTTAAAATGTATAGTTTTGCTTTGTTGAATTTTTCTTTTTTAAATAATGCGTAAATTATTTTAAGCCCAAGTTTTGTTTCTCTTCTGCTCAAAGGCTCAAAGATGTGTGCTGCTCTACGTTAGCAGTGTGATATCTGCTGCTGCATCCATCTGTTTGTTGGACTGTTTTGCTTTCTCTTTCTCTCTCCGACACCTTGCCCTTCTTCTTGTCACTCCACACCCCAGTTTACCAATCACGTGTTATGTAGCCAAGCTGAGGGTCACTTCCTCAATGGCCACATTTTTGGAAATGTTTGATGTCAGTGAGATAAGAGCGGTATTTTTCAGTATTTTCTTTTCGTGTGATTACATATTACAGTCTTTTGAAGTGTGACGCGTGTAAAATGTAAACACAGTCTAAGCCACGTCTGTTTTATTAAGTGAGTCGCCAGAAAATATCAGATTTCCTTCTTATATATGCCGAAGCCAAACAGGGCAGTTACTTGATATGCAGAACAAAGGTCTAACACAGGTGAAGCATTACAGTGGTAGCAGTGTGGAGCAGTAGAAGCACAGATTATTACTTGGGCTGTGTCCTCTTGAATCTTAAACACAGTAATTAATTCCAAAGTCTGACTGGAAGTGACTGTGGAACTAAAGTAAATGATTTCATTGCTGAGCAGCCTTTTTGTATGATTAAAATACATAGCTACCTGACAATGACTGCCCTATCAGAAATACACAAGGAACACATAGGCAGAAATCTGACATGTAGCCATTAGTTTAAAACCACTGTAATGAACTTACTGTACTTGTCTCATTGAACTTTAATCTGATGTCCCCCAATAACCCGGTTTGTGCATGTGAGTGTGGTTTGTTCGGGGTTTGCGGAAGCGTCGTGCTTGAATTGTTTGTGCTTGAAATTTTGCGTCTCCACGATTCAGCTGATTTGAGATGATTACACTATGGCCCCTATCAGTATGTGATAAAATTAAAATAAAATAAGAACTTTATTTGGTGGTTCAAATGTATTAATTAGTTGAACAATCTTGTCACAATAGGTATTGGAAGAAAGGTGTGCTTAATTTATTTTATTTTTTTCTGTGTACTTGAGACTGAAAGACTTATCTGTCATTGCTGGCAGATGCGGATAGTTGAAGAGCACAAATACAGTAGATTGATAAAGAGTGAGACATGGGGGTAGAGAAGAAAAAGAGAAATCTATATTTCGGGTCTTTTATCGTTTGTGGCGTTGTGAGGCTGAGGGCAGATGATGAAGGACAGGCTAAATGTAGCTAGCGAACAAAGCCTCACTCTGGCACCATTAGTGTCTAGGACTCATCCCTTCTTCACTCTCTCTCACTGTCTCCCTCCCCTTTTCTCTTTTTCTCCCCTTCCTCCTTCTAAATGGGAACATAATAATTGAAGATTCCACATCTTGAAACGAAAACCCTTGGGTAGGTAATTCAAGGCTTATTACTGAAGGCCGGGCCATTTTTCTGCTTTCTAAGCATTAAAGGGTTATTTTGTGTTCCTGCAGATGGGAGAGGGATAACCATTATGAGAACAAAGCGGCCAGATAATGGAGAATGGGGCTAAAAATAAGGCAATCCTCCTCTCGCCGTGGGGGACCACTGGTCAGTATCTCTGTCAGACTGCAGCTCACTTCCTCCCAAACTACTTCAGGACAACCCGTTTTCTGTTGGGACACATCCAGGCAAATACAATCTTACAAGGCCTCGCTTTTGCCTCAACCAGGGTGGGCTTCAGACCTATAGTCAGTCAGACATACATCCACAGCTCACTCACCTGCTACCTAATTGACTTATCAGTGTCCGGGACAAATTACGGAAGTGGAGATGAGGAAAGGGAAACCGAGAGATGCAGGAGACAATGCTGCCCACACCCGTGAAGGACTTCAACCTGTTTATGGGTCAAAGTGACTGGCCTGCTCCCCCTACTCAGATGTCAGAGATTTGCCTAAGAGCTGCTCCCTAATTGAAGGAGATTAAGATAGGCTGACAACGGAGCTGGCTCCCCCAAATTGAAATGCTGTAATCCATTAGTTTTCATCAGATGGGACAGTGGGGGTGCGGAGCCGGATCGGGTGGGCTACCAGGAAAAGACCTCTAATGAAGTGTCAGCACAGGCCTGGAGACTACAGACGGGCCTCTAGTTTCACACAGGCAAGGCAAATGGCTCTCTGTAGTCGCCTGCCAATCTTGATCAGGGTACAGTATCAATACTGCATTTGATTCAGCGTGTGTGCGCGCGTGACTGCTCCTTATAATTGAGATTTTGAACATGTGTGCAGACCGAGGCAACGGAAAGCCTGCCACGCTGAAATGTCGTGCGAGGTTCCCTTTCAATGCACAAAAATACTAATCCGTGGTCCTTGCAGTATGTAGTTGATTTTGTGTTTAGCTGTGCGTGACACGTGTGTTCAGTTAGTATATCAGCTGTATCAGTTCTCCGGTATCATGTGCTGGACTGGGTGGCTGGGGGGGGCAAGGGGTGAGGGCACTAAGTGGGCGACAGGCTGGGCCAAGACGGGATTTGTTTTCAGCCTGTTCATTCAAGCCCATTCAGTCTTTTTCCCTTCGCAGAATGGGACCCTTTGATAGAGGAGATATTTAGTTCTCAGGCGGCTGGTTTGGCACTGACTGGAGCTGGGGTTTATTTGAAAAGGATCTTCCTGCCCCGGTTGTCTCCAACCCCCACCTCCTGTAGGCGAGCGGAGGGGAGCGGAGCACGACAGACAGACAGCCCCACAGCAGCCCACCCACACTAAATTAATTCTGACAAGGAACTTAAGATAACGTCAAAGCGCTGACTAATCGCAGGATTGGGTTTCTGTAAGTCAGGGAGCTGTGAAATGTGCCATCATATCTAATAAAAGACCTCCAGTTGCTCCCTTTCTCTCTCAGTGGTGAAGGTTTTGGGGGGGTGCGGTTGCGGTGTCGACTGTCTAGCTGAACCGGTCTGAAAAACAATTAAATTTCACTCCAGCAGTTAAAGTGCAAGTGTGTGTATGTGTGTGTGTGTCAGTTAGGGTAAGATGATTGACATGTTTGTCAAGAGGCCTAAAGAATTCTTTCCTCCTAGCTTCCTCTGCCTCTTTTCTCATTCTCTGGGTCTTTTGTTGAGTTCTACCCCAGAGTTTTTGCCATTAAGGCTTTCGTCCATTGTCGTCTTTACTCAGATAGTTGAATGGTTTTATTTTCTGTGACTGCTCTGTTTTCCACCCATTTTTACCTTCCTCTTCTCTCATACTCTTTCTGTCTCTTTCCTCGGCGTCTGAGCTGCTGGCAGTGGAAGTCATCAGGTTTGGAGCTAATCCTGCCGAGTTGATTAGGCTGCAGGTAGCATTCACGCTGGCGGGCAAAAGGTCACTACATTGTCGAGTGCTGGATGGACTTCTTGACACAGACCATCCACATTGACTTTATAACTTACAGCACAAGGCCTTAAGGAGGGGTAATTGAAAGGCGAGAGCAAAGAAAAGAAAATAAGGGAAGTGAGAGTTTTGAGGAGAGAGAAAGGGAAGAAATGGAGAGAGAAAAGCTGTGCAGTCGAGGTTTGAGAATGTATCTCAGGAGGCAAGCGTTGCTGCTGTAGCCATTAGAGTACATTGTTTTCTTGAGCGAAGGAAAGAGTTAGACGACGACTTCAAAGCCATTCTCTTCCCTGTCTAAGTCTGTGGCTTCCTATTGGTTTCAAATCACCAGTTCAGTCTCTTTCAGTTGTGTCCACATACATGTGAACTGCAAGGCTAAGTCCCAGGGAGAGCCTGTGGCCATCAAGCAGGACAGGAATCTTAATTTGGCGGCAGTTGCGCTCTAAAGCCGAGTAGCAAGAGGAAAAGTTTACGGCGTGCTCTCGTTTTCTGTGTTTTAATGAACTTCAGAGAGTTGGTGAAAAGTGAGCTACAGATGGAAGCCCATTTGAAACCTGCTGTCTATGTAACGTCCTGGGGTGGAGCCCTGAACGAACATCCATGTTTATGACGTGCTATAAACACACATGCAGTGCTCCGCGCAGCCATTTAATTCAGGAGGGGTTCACCAGAAGACGTGGCATATGACAGGAGTCAACCCAAAAACATAATGTGCATATGTGTGCTATTTCCAGAACTACATTTCCTCTGAAACCCATTGCTATATTTTCCTCGGGAAAAAAGCAAAGCCAGAGGTCACACAAACAAGCCGGCATCTCTGCAACAGTCCTTTCTGTTGTTTAAAGTGGTGTGTATTAATTTTACACTTAGGGCCGTCAGCAGTCCTGATGCTGGTTTTGCTCAGACCTTGCTGAAGCTGTGTTTTACAGCTAGTGAGCTTTGGGCAAGCAGAGTTGCTGCACTCAAACAATCTGTCACAAGGCAATATTTTTACTATATATTAAGCATACACTGAAAAGCAGAAACATGCACAGTGTTTCAGCATCACAAACACAGATGGTAAGGTAAAGAAAAAAAATATATATATATATATATATTTATATATATATGATCAAGGCCTATTTTATTAAACTGTTATATTTGCAACAAACACTTCCTGCCGTCAAATCACTCTGAAAAACAGCCACTTTATAATCAGGGTTTCTGTCAGTCAGCGCACTGGTGTAAAAAAAAAAAAAAAAAAAAAATGTAAAATGAGATAGAAATGCATCATCTGGCCTGTCAAAAGAGGAAGAAAAGAGTGAGAGAGGAAGGTAGTTAAAGGGAGAGAGAGAGAACATCATTAGGCAGTGTTCAATCTAGAGGATGGCGGTTTGTAACAGTCTATAACATTTTATCCCCTTGCGTTTCCCCTCCCCTCTGAAACAAAAGTGTGTCACATTGAACGGTTATTTAATGTGCTGCCATTGGAAGACATCTGGATGCGTTCATGGCCCAGGAGCAAGCAGGAGGCAGTTTATAGACCTATGGTAGATGTCTGATGGGAAAATGGCACTTTGGCTTTGCATCACGTACACTAACTCACACACGTCTGGGAGACAGAGATGTACGCGTGCAACTGAATATTTTATTTTCCATTGATTATTTGTCTGAATATCCGATAATATAGTCTATAAAATGTCATCATAATGGCTCCTTGCTAGTCCACAGGGACAAAAGTCATTTCAATTCAAAGTTGTTATAGAAATTCTGACATAAAAAGAACTAAATCGTCTCCAGTGTTTGGTATAAAATAACCACACACACACTGACACACCATTCTTCGTTAATTGATTTTTGTTCATCAACCAATTGTCTAATTAATCATTTCAACCATACCAGTGTATGCGCTATGGCTTACTCACGTGTCAACCCAATAGCAGCGTTCACAACACCACAGCACGCTTAATTATGCAGGTATGTGGGTCTACACACACATAAACACACACACACACTCACACTGTCTTACATATCCAAATATATATGCATTGATTTGCATGGAAATGACTAAACATGTCGAGCCCAAAGATGTCATTTCTAATCTGTCATATTAAAGAGGAAACTGAATTGCTGATGCCGTCTGTTAAAATCAAAAGAGCGGTGTTTGTGTATGTGTGTCTCCTCGCGTGTGTGTGTGTGTGCGTCAGGGGAGCGAGTAAGACATGAGACGGCAAGAAGTGTGTGTCTCGGATGCCTGCCGACGCCTGTAATGCCACTTCGCGCCAGATGCTTAGCACACACTCACGCGCTGATATATCGATGTCTGTGTTCATTACTGTTGCTGTTACTGATGCTTCTGTATCTGTCTTCTCGCAGTACAGGCGCTGAATGAGAGGGAGGGAGAGCCGAAAGTGACGTGGTGTGTAGATCCTTGTGCGTCTACTGCGTGGTGCCTATGTGTTTGTACGTATGACTGCAGGGCCTATTGCGTCTGTATGTGTATGCTGCAGCACCACTGTCTTTATTTGGGTGTTTGAAGTCACATTTAAAAGGAGGACGCCGCCACCTGCACGTCTTTACAGTCAAGCATTTTGTCCAGTCAGAAGTTGTTAAGGGAGGAGATAAATGGAGACATGGTAACTATCAGATGGGCCCGCTCTAGTCCAGGCTACTGTGATAAAGCAAAAGCTGCCCATTTCCATAAACAAGTGCTGTAAAATCCTTTCTGTTGTTTTAAAGATTTGTCATTTGCGAGCTATTTTAAACACAGTGTCTCCAACATTTGTTTTGATGAGTGCAATACTCTTGTACTCTGAGGTTTTACCCAATTCGTAACTCCTTAGTTCTCAGACTGCAGTGACGATGACGATGATCTCCTTTTCTTTCAGCATTGAACAGCAGCTAAAGGAGATCCAGGCCAAAATGGAAGATTCCCGGGAAGGGGAGCGTTCACCGAGTCCTACGGAGTGCCTGCACTGGTTCAACCTCAGACTGCAAAACAGCGTCAAACCTGCAACCCCGGGACATCAAGATCTTATGGACTTCTTCAGAGCTCTGGTAAAGCATTAGGATGAACTTTAACAAATTGTATTTGTCCTGCTTGTGGTCAAAATGATTTAATTAATCTGCACTATATAAGTTAAAGACACTGTATGTGTTAAGGTGCAGCCCTTCACATCAGAGAACCTTAATACAACCTTTAACTCAATCCTCGTCTCATATCTACAGGTAGCTCTATTCTTCCTACAGTGAAATGACCATCTTAATTCCTTTGTTCCATATAGCAACAGTACCTAGGATCTGAAGAAGAGGCCAAAGAGGAAGTGACACTTCAGCTACTGCAGAATTTGACTGCCCAGTGTGGTGTCAGCTTTCCCTGTACTCCCTCTTCTTCCTCCTCATCGTCCTCTCTTCAGCCTCAGCTGACTGTCTCGTCCATCCACTTGGTACATACAGTCAGAGATGACACATCATTGGAGGTAGTGCACCGTCATTTATCCAGTTCAGTGTTTTCTTATAGTCATGAATTTGTTGTTGGGTTGATTTATTTAATTCAGAGTTCAGCTGTTGAAATGAAGATATACCTACAGTAGTTGCTAGACTGTACTTACCAACAATAAATACTGCGTTAGCTCCTGTGTTTTACCATTGATCGTCACTGCTCTCTTTTACACCAACCCATTTTATTGTTTCCCTAAGATTCAGGAGGCGTGGGATGCTGTACGCCTGCAGCTTCGGCGCTACCTGATGAACCGTCTGTCTTCCCGCAGCCAAGAGCATCCTGCAGCCAGACAGATTTCCTTTCTGTCCATCCTTGAGCGGGTCCGCTGTCTGAAACAGCTGTTCTTTATTTACCCTGAGTCGGAGGTGCTCACACATTACCAGGTGCTGTCAAATAGTAGCAACACAATAACGAGAAACTGATTGAATTATTCCATACTGGTGTTTCAGCAAGTGTTTCCAACCAAAGTTTAGTCATGATCTACGCTGCTATGTCTTTTAATTTAATTCCAAATCAACACCGTTGATATGTTGCTTTAATATTTTGTATCCAGGGCCTAAAACGCCAATGCGTGCTGGACATTCTACAATCAAACCTGTGCTCCAGCCCGGGTGGTGAGACTGGCTTTGACCGACTGGCCATGAGTTTCTGCAATGCGGTCCCAGTTCTGATCCAAGCCCTCAAAGAGGAGCTCCAAGTCCTTTCAAGACTGACAGAACCCCACACAATCCTTAGTTTTCTTAACGCGGCTTACCTCAGCACCGTGGCCCAAGAGCTGCTCTCCCTGATGGAGAGAGAATGTGAGACAGCCCAGAGGGACAACACCATGCTGAGTGGCAAGATGAGAAAATATTCAGCCAAGTCCAGGGTGACCGTCGGTAAGTGATATATTTTAAAAATCAGATTCATTTTTATATTTATTTTTCTTCTTTCTCTGTCCTTGTCTGCTGTTTGTGGAGTTTATTTAGATGAGCCGTACTGCTGTTTCTTTTTTATTTCCTCTCCTGCTTCTTATTGTCGCTCAACGAAGGCGATTTTTCTCACTCCCTCCTCTCAATATTTACTTTTGTGCTACTTTCCAACTGCGGTGTGTAGTGATCTGTCTGAAAGCTAAGGCTGTAAGTGACTGTCAGTGACTTCTGTTCCCATTGTAATTGCTTTCTCTTTCCTGTCTGCCATTCTTACCTCTTTGCCAACAAACAGAGAGTTCCAGGGCAGAGGCTTCTTTTGAAACTACTTCTTAACACTATTTACCACGTAGGGCATCTACGACTGAAATGGAATAATTCCTGTGCCTAAAATGGTCCAAAGTCCGGTCACATCATGTTGAATCCACAGTTAATTCAGTAGGCCAGCCTTGACCATGAATGTCTTATTTTGTTTTGATGGGCATAGCTCAGCTGTCTTTAAATGAAAAATAAGAGCAGTTATGAATGGAAGAGGGTTTAGATGGAGCTGGTTCAGCATTCCCTTGACCACAGTGAGATGATATTTAAAGGGGGAATTGTGAAGAAATACTTTAAATATTTGCCTCTAAGGCCGAATGTGAGACTAAACAAGAGCACAGGCCTTAGCACCCCGTACGACTTCTGATACTTAATTCCCCCCATATTCTCTTTGTTTGTTTCGTATTGGCCTATTTACAGCTTACTGAGGGGTAAAGATTCACAATAAAAAAAAGTGTGCGAGCCATTGTTTACTTTTTCAAAAATGGTGCACATGTCAGCTTCCCTGCGGAACAGGCAGAGGAGAGCTTTTGCATCTGCCATTCTTCGATAAACACACCACCAGCCTCGCTTCTTTTATTCCCCCCTCTCCCTCCCCCCATCTCTCTCTTTCCATCTCCCTCTCTGGTTTTTACTTTCCCTCTCCTTAAACGTGAGATGAGAGGAGGCAGCCAGGATAATTGGCCATGCGTCAGTTGGGCTGTTTGATCACGTAACGCGGCGGAGGCTACACACCTACGTGCCGCTCAACAAACCGTCAAATGTAGCACCGGAGGCAGAACACGGCTCCAAAGGGAGCGAGGGACCCGTGCTGTGTAATGATGGTAAAATGGAGCAGTTTTGCCTGTGCTGATTTTACTTATGTGTTTGTGTGTGTGTGTGTGTGTGTTTGTCTATCAGCTGCAACACAGCTTTGAGGGCTACAACTGGGATTACATTTTTTTGTTGTTCGTGTTGTTAGCCCCCCCCCCAAAAGAAAATAGCAAAAGCTCAAGAACCCACATATCCACCCTCCAAATGCCCGTGGCTCCTAAAGAGCCAAAGCTCGAACATTAATGCATAATCTTCTTTCACACTTTACTGTCTATACTGTATCCTGCGCCAATAATTGTCAAGACAATTATGACCGAGGTGAAAAAAGTGATTGTGTTTTCATAAGGATCCAATGACTCCTTAGATCTCTCCCCCTGCTGTGTTATTGTTTATTCTTGAAGCAGAGGCAGGCGGTAGGTATATTTTGATAAGAGCCATGCCTGGGAGACTCTGCGGGCTCCCGGGGGAGCAGCGCTGTCTGTAGCATCAGCCATTGTCAAACCACTGAACCATTTAACAGCGTTCGCAGCGAGATCTCCCTCCTCTTTTAACCCCACCAACTCAAAGGCAGGCTCTGACTTTGTACCTAGACAGATGTGAAGGGTCTCTGCCACCCCCCAACCCCATTCCCTTTTCCTTTGCTCCATCTTTCAAGCGTCCACTTGCTCTCTCTTTTCCTTTTCCCCATTTTCGTTTAGTTTTCCGAGTGTAATGGGGTGAACAGGGGGACTGGGGATTGTGCTGGACAGGTTGGCTGGTCAGGAACAATAAAGGCTTTAGACCTCACTAACACACCTCACTGAGTTTGCTGGAGAGCAGGTGGACCAAGACTACATGTGCATATTTGCGTATTTTAAATTTGGCCAAAACAGTGCAACGGTGTTATAGAGGTCCCTTAGTTGAGGTTTAACACTTAAAGAAATCTTAGACACATCTAGATAGATTGCTCATGTTTGTAGAGACCTTACCAGAATTAACAAAGACAAAGTTGAAATGGTTCCATACTGAGAAGTGCAACCAATAAAAGAATATAACATTAGCAGTGTTACAGTGTTTATGTAATTTTGCAGTCTTTAACTTAGGCCTTGATGTGTGCATTTGTGTCTTTTTCTTAGGCGTACATGTGTCCATACCTCCACAGTGTGTTTTTCCGCCTGCGTCGTGTTGCTTATCTGCCCATTCATCTTGGAGTAGTGTGTGCGTGCCCATTAATTGCGGGCTTACTTAGAAAATTGTGTGATCAAAAGCCATCTAATACCTCCGTTTTAAAAATGCATCATTAAATTTCCATATGGCGTCGGTAATTTGCATACGTATGCATAAGATTTCCGTGTTTTTGTAGGACATCAAAAGCTTTCATTCCAACTCCTCTGCGCACACACTCTTTTCCCCCTTCTATTCCCTAACAATCGACCACAGGGGTGAAGTCGAGGTTGTGAAAATCTGTTCAAACACTTTGCAACCCCATTCTGATAGCACTGATTTGAATTCCACTTCCACTAATTTCCCCACATGACGATGTCGGCAGCTCCCGATAGATAAAAAAAGGATTGAGTTGGAGCATGTATAGCGAGCACATTCACCGCCACTGCAACCCCCCCTCGCCCTTTCTGGCTCTTTGAACTCTTTCTTCGAAAAAAGCACAGCAGCCTATTCAGTGGGGAGAGAGGTTCTGTAGTGACGCGAGATAGCTAGGCTGAGGCTCTGACTGGCATTGGAGGTGCTTGTGGGGATTGAGGCTACTTGGGAATGGCGTTTGTTAATATTTAATAAGAGCAGCTCCTCACTAGATCATATCTCTGCCTGAGTTTATACACACTGTCAGCCAGGGACGTGCACCCGCATGCTGCCATGTAATTATGGACTAGGTAGGGGGATTTGTGTGTGTCACTGTGTAACATGTGGGCACACCTCTTTGTGCGATGCTTACAGTTTATGGATGATGCTTTTTTAAATGCTGCTCTTTTCCTTTCCTTGTCTATGATGAGAAGTCCTTGTTTGAGAAAGTTACCAAACAGAACAATCGCTTGTTTGCTAATCTAATAGAAGCGCTGGGTCTTTTACACCCTGGCTGTGTTTATGTGTATGCGTGTCAGCGTTCATTTTCTCTAAATCATGGCTCCAATGAAATCGCAGAAAAGAATATGTTCCATGGCCCTTGAGAATGTGTATTATGCGTGCCATTTATTTTCCCCCCATTTCCTTAGAGTGGTCACAATGGCTTTTGTGTATCACTCTTGAAGAGCTCAAGGATATGAACATTTTCCTGGCACCTTCTATTGAGAAAGCGCAGACAAAAATGGCTGGCGTATTGAGAGCAGCCAATACTTCATGATGAAGAGTCAGTGTTATTCGCTGAGGGCTTGAAAACAATAATGCGAACAAGGGCACTAAACAAGTGGGATTTAATGAAATGCTCCCGTCAAGACAATACATTCTTTCGTGGTCTTCATCCAGGCGTCTTGGTTCAAGTACGCAGAGGAAGCCAGAGAAATCTTAACGCCTGTACCACTGTCACTGCAATGTTTACCACAAAGAGCCCGAAACAAAGACAGACACAAAGCGGCAAAACTAATTTAAAGCAAAGGAAAGTTAGCCCTGCTTCTCTGTCATCACCAAAGACAACACTGTCACAACTACACTTCCTTCTTGGCACAGCAACTTAATTGAGATATCATATATTCTCCTCCTGTGAAGGCCAGCTGGCCCCTGCTGTGGCCTGGTTGGACAGCACCCAGGGAAAGGGCCACAAAGGACCACGACTTGGGCGATTTGTGTGTGCATGGGTGTGTGTATTTGTGTCAGAGTGTGTATTGGGGAATCGCAGCAGGATGCCTCCCATAATAAGGCTGTCTGGGTGAGCAGTGGGCCGCAACTGACGAAGAGGACCCCAGCTGTCACAGGGCCTAGCAGGCGGTCCACGGTGGCTCATAGCCTCCTTCTATACGCATGCACACTGATTCATGCACAGATGTACCCCAAGGCACCCACACGACCCTGCTTGACACCCTACGAGATGAACATGCAAGGATCCGTAGATACGCAGAAATCACTGAAGAAATACAGAGAGGTGTTCGAGCATGGCGTTACATCCAATGTTAAGAATCAAGTGGTGCACAAAGACACTCACGCATAAGATTAGGAAGACGATTTTTGCAGGACTTCTTTAAACTGCAGGAGAAATTTTATCTTTGATGCAGAACTACAAAGGTCAGTATAGGTGTTGATGTCAATCAGTGCAGAAAACAATTCAGAAATGTGTGTCGAGTTAAGAAGAAATAGGCTGAAGTGAACCTCTGGACACATTTCTTGATATCTGCTGGCTACACTGGCTATTTAAATGTAGCTCTGTGGTAAAATAGGTGAAATCTTAGTTAATGGTGAATTCATAACAGAATTTCCCGCTCAAGTATCATTCTGCATTATCTACACTTGGACATAGCACGAGATTCAGAAAGTGTGGTCATCTGAGATTGTTGTGCAGAGTAGTTGGAAAAACTGTGCATAACTTCTTGAAAAACGCCTTTTTTTAACTGCTAGTGATAATGGCCCCTATTATGGCAGAGTCTGGATACCACCATGTTGTCAAATGTGTTTTAGACACATTTACAGTTTTGCAGACACAGTTCCCTTCAGATTTCTGAAGTGTATGTGTATTCTTTTGTCATACTTTTGTATTTTGTTGTTAAGTGTTCTTATTTTGAGAGAGTTACAGGTATTGTTATGTGCACTGTTCAAAGCACTCTGGGCAAAGCTGTGTCCTCGTTGAATGTAAAATGCAGCAAGAACTCCAGTGTTTGTGTCCTGAGTGGCTACATAAGCACACACCTTAATGAACTGTCAGTAGTTACGTTTCGTTATGGACAATGTAGAAAATAAAAAACATCAATGGCATCATTCCATACTAACTAACTACTAGGCTTAAGATTTAGTCTCCGACGTAGCGCTATGATGGTACAGCAGGTATTAATCGCATAGGGCTTAAAACATATTTTACACACGGCCTACATGTATTACCAGGTGTTTGTCCATCAGGTATACGTCCTTAAGGTGTATGTCCATCTGGTGCAGCCGGCCCCAACAGAAATAGAATATAAAGATACATATATTTTTTCTACCGCCCTATGCGGTAGAAAAAATATCAAATGATTTATTATCAAATGCATTATTTTTAACAGCTAAAGTCAGTGTGTAGCTTGTTGGGCATTATTTTGTTCCCATAACATCAGCTAAGACATGTTTTTTTTTGTCTGAGAAGTCAGAGTCAGAAGATGTCTTGACAGCATCTTGAAGCAGATATGTGTTTTTGTGTACAGCTGGTCACATTATCGTTTACAGTTTCTTATCAGCCACACGATAAAGGACTGGAGGCCATGTGGACAGTGTGGCAAGAGAAAGGCAGACTGCCGCTCTGATGGCCTGATTTACGCTGCAGACAGACAACACGCAAGAAAGAGGGGAAGATGAGGGACGGAGGATGAGAGAGGGAAAGATGCTGTGGTGAAGAGAAATTAAATCAGCGGCTAAATTATTGCATGATTGCCCATTCCCTAAAGACTTGGGCATCATTTGGTAGAAAGTGTCTAATAATTGGTTTTCGGCCATGTCAGACACATGCAATTCCCTCTACTAATGGCTCTGTTAAGAAGAACTGGGACTCGCGGGTCAGAGAAGGACAGAAAATGGTCAATGGCGGTGAAAAGCGCCCTACACCCTTGTCCTCTTATTCCCCCTCAAATAAACCGGCGAAGGAGACAGAAGGAGGGAGACACAGAGAAGGGGAAGGATGGCAAGAAGGAGAGAGTGTGTGTTCTGAGAGAAGAGGAAATGAAGTGGCAATAAGTGCAGCCAAAGGGGAAATGCTCTTCACCGTGAGTTTAATACATCAGACTGGGAATTTGGCAGCCCGCCACACAGCAATTGTTTACCTTTTTGCTCACTGGCTGCATCTGTTCTGTTTTGTAAACGGCACTAAACTATTCGCCCGTAAACACCGGAATCAATAACAACTGCTAAGGGAATTCCCTTATCCCGCCCCTCCTTCTCTTTCCCTCCCTCTCTTCACCATGTTTTCATCCCTAACCACCACCCCTTTCCCTTCCCCTAGATCTCCTCCTCTCTCCCTTCACTCTCTGTTCCCTGCCAGTCAAGAGCAGTGTGTGAGCAGTGTGTGTGTGTGTGTGCGTGTGCACGTGTGAGTATGTGTGTGAGTGTACCGTGGAGCTGGTGGAACCCACAGAGGAAAGCAGAAGACTGATGGCTCGCCAGAAATACCTGCTCTGTTTGTGTTTTTTTTATTTTTCTTCTGTGTTACATTGTTGTCATTATTAAACACTACAAACTAAAACTGGCCACTCTAGACCCACCAATATTTTCAGACAGCATCACTGCTCCACATGAAATATACGTATCCACATATTTGGTTGAATTACAGTTACTGTATATACAGATGTATACAGCAGATACACAGATCAGGCATTATGACCACTGACAGGTGAAGTAAACAACTTTGACCATCTTGTTATGGTACAATGTTCTGCAGGGAAACATTTGGACTTGGCATTCATGTGGATGTTATTTAGACATCTGCCACCCACCTAGACCAGACCAGAAGCCACCACTCCATAGCAATGACACTCCTTGATGGCAGCAGCCATGCCCAGCAGGATGCAGCCTGACATAGATACACACACGAAAACGTTTTAGGAACTACTAAGAAAAACATGAACAACATCGCAAGGTGTTGACCAGGCCTCCAAATTCCCTTGATCCTGAACTGATCAAGTATCTGTGGGATGCAGTGGAACAAGCCTGATCCACAGAGGCCCCTCTCCTCAACCCATGAGACCCGAAGGACGCCACTAACAACACTCTGCTGCCATACCCATGTACATTCTTTGAACAGCTGTTTTGGAAGGTGGTCATAATGTTAGGCCTGATTGGTGTATGCAAATTTTCTATAATGTTTTTTGATAAGATTCCTTCTGGCTTCATGGTTATCACAGGGATATATGACTAAATGGTTTAATGGCTTTGTAATGTCATGTGGAGGAGCTTCTTATTTAAACATATCATTTTGGCTGTACTTTCAGCACCAGCTCCTCCCTTATTGATTCTCAGTACATTGACCTTTTGTTGAACTCTTTTAGCTGCCGGTGCCCTTCCTCATTCTGCTCTATGAGACATGCTATGTACTATGCTATATGACACACCTGGGTGCTTTTAAGCACACCCTCTCCATCAACTGGATATGGGAGCCTCCATTTGGCCTCACTGTTGTGACAAAGGTATAATGAGGTTTAGATGGCTATGTACTAGACCGCTATGGCTGTAAGGCTATTTGGCTAGGGAGGAGACCATAAATACCTATATAGTCTGTGCGGTGGAGACGGTGAAAGGCTGAGACACAGTGATGCTAAACATCAAGGTCATGTGTGACTGTTTAGAGTGTGACTTAGTGAGCAGGTGTAGCCGTCATAGGGTCACAGGTTGAGGGAACAGAATAGAGTCTAGAAAGGGTGATGCTCCACATGAATTGGTGGTTAATGGTTGCTGCAGTCAGATAAATGTCCCAGAGCAGGTGAGAATGGGGACCGGGGGGGGCTGTAGTGATAGTCTTATTATAGAATATACTGGCTATGTGGCCGTCTCTAACCAGTCCTGTTTCCTTCAGCTTACATTGTTTACTCTTGAGTTGTTGACTGCTTTCCTTTGCTCCTGTGTTAAACACAGAAAGCTCTTGATTTGCTGGTGACTTCAGAAACAGACAAGATTGGTGGTGCGTGCGTAAATGTGCAAGCTGGAGAACGAGGCTTGCACATGGGTGTCAACCAGGTCACGCGTGTACACATGCTGCAGGAGGTAGTCTCTCTAGCACAGGCTCCCACTGGACCCCATTACAGAGGAGCTGCTGAGCTGTAGACCCATGCAGCTTAATTACACGCACACACACAAACACAAGCACAAGCACCCTCATTTAAACACACTCCAAATAATTACACAACTATTCACTTGCGATTTCATACATGCATGCACACACACTTCATAAATACATGTATACACTTGCAAACACAAACAAACTTGAGGTCAGAATATATTCCGCGGTGACCACAGAATCTGGTTGCAGAGTGACAATTATCTTGCGAGACTGACATGTGCAAATGCGTGTGAAAGTGTCTCCTACAAATCAAGTTATTCATAATGACCTGCATTACATGCGCGCAAACACGTGCGTGCCCACCCGACAGGCGCGGACACACTAAAGCTCATTGATTCTCACTCATTAACACTCGCACAAACATACACAAGTCTCCACACACAACGCATCAAGTCAAGCCGCATGCATGATTAAACTGGGCATCCTTGGGGACAGTGTGTTGTCATATTGTCAGATTTTGTTTAACAATATAGCAAAATTACATTAGGATCCAGAGGCAATAATGTTACAATTATTGGAAAAAGACCCCCCTCTTCTTTCCATCTCAACACTCAATCATCTGCGTGCTTTCAGAGTCAAGGCTAATACTGAGCTCATCCATTCCCTAATGCCTTTGCAGTGGAGGAGCTCATTTAAGCAGACACACAAAAGTATTTGTGCATGTGTCTGGGAGTATGGCAACGCATCTCCCAGCCGCCCATTCTCCAGCTTAATGCGGAACATCCCCCGGGTGATGGCTTTGGCAGCCTCCAAAATGGGAAATCCATATTTGCCGAGGGGGTCATCGGCGGGTTAGGGCGAGAAAAGTTTTGTGCTGAGAGAGAAGGATGTGCGCGTGCGACTTCTCGGGGAGCAAAGTTTTGCATATTTTTATTTTTTCACTGTCTCTTTGTTTATACTGCGTATTGGGAAAACATGAATGGGTCGATATTTATAAGAGGTGTCGTGCAAGGCAAGACTTCTGGAGGGAGGTGTTTTCTGATGAGTATATGTAGGCGGGGAGGTTGGGTTGAAAATCTATTTTCATGAAATGGTTTATTCCCTTACTTCGGTATGCATCTTTCCGTCAGTCATACATTTGCAAGCACATGCATTGTTTATTTGATCTCATCTCCCCTCCCCTTTCACAGCACCAACGGCGCGCCCCACGAAAAACAGGAGCTTCAGTTTAACCTCCCACCAACTGAGGGCGTTAACCCAGCTGGCTTGCACCCTGCTGGGCTTTGAGAGCGACGTAAAAGAGCTGATCGCTAACACGACCTTCGTTACCTGTACAGGAGACACTCCCTGTGTGAAAGGTACAAATCAAGACACGCTGTGGTTATGTTCTTTGTCATTCAATCAATTTTTGTCAGACAGTTATCAAACAGATGGTGAATCAACCAAAAATGTTCATTCACACTCAGATTCTTTTGAATGCGATGAGGTGAGGGGACTCATTGCTTAAGTATTCCTAAAACTCTGGCCACAGACCTGCTTGTGTGCCATACCTCTAGGGACAAACCTCTGCACACGCACACACACACACACAGTGTTACTTCTTCTAGCGGGAACTCTGACTTGTGGCTAGAGAAATGTGTTATTTTAGTTGGGAATTATCTTGGGTGTTATATAAGCCTTTAGTATCTTTTCCTCTCTCCCCTTTGAACTACTGCTGCGGAGATGTTAAATGAAAGCTTTTGGTGCATGGAGTAATTTCCATAAAGGTTACATTTACAAAAACAAGACTTGCAGAAAGGCTCAATTTACAGAGAGGTAAACAGCCTTTAAAGGGCAGTTATCCAAATCATTAATTCCAGGCAATCAAACGGCTTAATTACCAGAAATTCATCAGATGGGCTTAAAGGTCAAAAAGTGATGCGCTTGCTGCTTCCTCCTCCTTCCATTGCATGCAGTCTTGTTCAGCTAAATTGCCTCGCCTGGGGTCTTACACTTCGCCTTCTGATTAAGAAACTGCGGCCTTGATGTTCATGCGTTTTAATTGCAACCCAACCCAACATCCTGTACGCCTGTCTGAACGTCACCCTACAGTCCCCTCCACCTCGTGTCTACACCATATCCCCCCGCGGAATTACCCCTTGCATGGTTTATACTATCTGGGTTCAAATCAAATTTAAACCCCAAATTTAGACTTGTAAAGTCTAACCATTAGCATTTTTCCCCCACTCCCTTTGAGGCATATGAAGTCATACTCCGGTTACTGTGTCTTATATCGGCCAGTGGGGGGAAGAGGGGAGCAATTATACAAGTTATTATAATTGATATGGAAATATTCATGCTAAATTATGAATAGATTTAAAAAGGTGCTACACACTATCACAAGCCATCAAATTCAAAGTGTTTCTCTGTCTTTCTCGGCCGTTGTTGTGATGTGAGAGCTCGTCCGAGCATAGTCACTGCACTTAAGATGCATTGCTCAATTTGTTCTCCATCCAGGCCTCTTGGATAGGAGTAAAGATGATGCAAACTTGACAACGGATTGCAAGAAATCTGCCACAGAAACACTTGTCCCCACACCAGAGGTGAGACGTTTCCATGTGTAAGAAAGTTTTGAGCCTGTTACAACCATTCAATCCCATTCAGACTCATCACCTTTTCTGTAATTAAAAAGAGCCAAGAGACATCTTAGCAGGGAAATTGTACAGGGGAAATACAAAGCATACAAACTTGAACTGACTCTTGTCTCATCCCCTGTTTTTCAGGCACGGGTTTTGGAGTTTAACTGGAGGTCAGCGTTCAGGGGGCTAGTCCCTCACATGGAGCACTGTGTTAAGGTGGTGTTGGACGACGTCTGTGCCAAGAATCTTCAACAAGAAGAGGCCTTGCATTCTTCTGGACACACCTCCGTCACACTGAGCCCCGCTACTGGACGCACCGTCCTCACTGCCAGCAACACACGTCTCAAAGAAGACTCCCTCTATGCCCACTCAGAGAGAGAGGCTCCCGTAATGATAGCCAAGGTACTCCTGGATATAAAGTAGAATAGACCAGTATTTGTTGTCTCCCAATTAAAGGCGTTTGCTTCAGGACTCTCCCTGAGCACTTTTATCTCTGTAGTTATCCAGCTTTTCTTGTCTGAAAAGCCCTAATGTGTCGGGGCAATGTTTTATTTTTGATGAAAAATGACTCGACATTCTTACAATATTTAATCAGCAAAGTTTGATTTTATGAAAAATAACTGTGCTTACATAGTTTGATTAAAAAGATTAAAACATTCAAGTGGAATTTTAAAAACAAGACAGACTTCAGTACAAATTATGAGCATTGCATCAGTTTTGGTATTCCCCTATTGGCCTATCCAAATAGAGATTCTGAGTCAGTTCTAACTAATATACAGTGCCAACAATTTTAAACAGTTTCTCTCAGTCCCTATTTTTCTTTTCTTTTTCTTTTCTTTTTTTTTGGGTGGGGGGGACTGATATCTCTTTCACATTTTGGGCTGTTATGCAGGTCTAATGCATGTTACTTCTGGACAACCTCTGTGTGAGACCGCAACTCCTCATCTCGTGTATGAGCTTGTTTTGCCACCCATAAGAGGTGTCCCTGTCCTCTGTTCATCCGTCTTTATTACTACCTGACTGAACAATGCGGGTCTACAGCAACACCCAGACCCTGGGAGATTAATGTTCTTTGTTGCTCCAGCGAAAGCTCCCCATGTAATAGAGAGCCCAAATGATTTGGGCGTGACACAGTTGACTCCCTGGATCAGAAAGGGCCTTGGGAAGAGTCATCAGTGTTACTTGAGGGGAGGACTCCAGGGACAAAACAGAGACGGGAACTAACTGAGAGCCAGTGTGGCCGATATTATGAGGGTTAGATGATGTGTAGAGAAAGGTGTTCAATGGGGGAAATTGAGGATGTAGGGTCTGCTAATGATCCAGAGACGTGTCACAAAGGCAAAAAGTCTAGAGCGGCGGGGCGGGATAAGGAAGGATAGTGTGAGCAAAGGGATGAGGAGAGAGGGCCTGGGAAATGGCAAGAAGAAGTGAAGTAGACACTAGAGATTAACTTTTCTCAAGATGAAGACCGGTGTTTGATGCGAACCCAGGCTTACCACCCAACTCTACAAAGTCTCTCCAGTGTTTGGGGCTGGACAGTCACAAACTTACTAACACTATGCAGTTTTTTCTTCGCCTTCTCATTACCATCTTTCCTGTTTTATTATTGCTGCGCAACTTTTCAGGGAGTTCCACCTGAAACTTTCTCTAACGCACATTTCTCCATCTTCCTCTCAACTCTTCTGCTACCCACTGCTCTCCTCTACACTGCACAGACTCTTATCATTACCGCCTCGCCTCTCCTATCTCCTCCTCCTCCTCCTCCTCCTCCTCCTCCCACTCTCTCCTCCTTTAGCCCTTTTACGCTGACAGCATTTGTGGCTCTCATTGCTAACGAGTGTCAGAATTTGTCTGCGCTCCGGACCTGTACATCGTATTTATGTGTAGGTCATCGCTTCAAAGATGAGAGCCTTTCAGCCCAAAGGTTATACATGCATGCATTTGCATTCGATAACACTGAGCCAGACAGACATTCAAGACAAGACCGTGAGACATTATATATTTCTTTTTCCACCTCTGTCCTTTTTTTGACACATGCCCTCGTGTTTGAGCAGAGAGCAAATTACTTCACGAGACGTAACCATGAAATATCGTCGGTTCAAAGGCATTATGATGAATCAATATTTCACACATTTATATTCATATGTTCATACCTCAATCCTCACTTATTTCATGTGAACCCACTCCACTGTCTGTATTACCATAAATATGCAGGCTGCTCTGATACTATTCATCCATCAGAGTACATTGTGTACTTTTTATTGGCAGGTAGATGAAAAACAAATAGTGCCCTCACTACAGCTGGGACCTACCCTCCTGTCAGAACCTGGGACTGAACTCTTCTTGCTTTCCTAGACCCTCCTAACCTTGATGTTACTTCTCTATAGCAGCAGAAGTACCTTTTTTTTTGTATTCAGACTTCAGTAAAGCCCTCACCTGCCTCTTCTGTTCTCCGCTTGTATGTCTACTCCACACTCTGCACGCACAAATAGGCCTCGGTAGCACCTAAAAACTTTATACAATCTCTTTCACCTTGCTGCAATAGTCCTGGTGGGGATTCCAGACTTTGATCTTTGCTAGTTAAGGTTTCAGTCTGACTTCGACACGGACGCATACGCGTGGTTGTTTTTGTGAGCGTGCTTGCGAAGATGCCTCGGCTATAAATGTGTGCGTGTGTGTCTCCAAATACTCTTATGTGTACGAGATGCTTCTTGAGCATCTCTCACCGTCCTGGCAGTGCTGCATGCCTGTCACTGTATTATTTCTGTCAAAGTTAAGCTCCTAATGACTGCACGCAGTCAGATATTGACTTAATTGTCCAAACGGCCATTGTTCCGAGGCCCCACAGGAAGCTTTTATGGAGAAAACTGTGCAAAGAGATTGTGGGATTGTCAGTTGCGTACACACACAGGCGCTGTCGCTCTGATGTGACAGAATGTCGAATCTCCAGCCACACAGTAAGTCAAGTAGTAGTGTGACTGTAGAAACCGGTAATATATGTGACTGACTGATTAATTCAACTGTCATACACCTGTCTGACTTATATTTTTTTCCTCGGTGTGACCTGGCACGATAGCTCCGGGGAACTTAGGAAATATGCTTTATGTAAGGCTTTCTAGGGAACCACCTGACTCATAACTCATGTATATACATACAGTATATAGGCCCATAAATTTAGTTTGAACTGACACACATACGTGACTCCCTGGCACTCGCCTGATCATCTTTCAATGTTTTCAGTGTGATGTAAATAAGAAGCATATGAGGCAGCGGGGGCAGTAATATCAAGGTGTGTGTGTGTGCATAGTGTTGGTGTGTGTTTTTTTTTCTCTGCAGTACAGCAGAATATGCATTAAAATATTACACTACTGTGCATGCATTATATGCATTTATTTTGTGAATGTGAATTTTAACACTCAGACACACTACTACTGCAAATGTAGGGCCATATACTGTAGTGCTTTTATCAGGCAGTCTCCCAAGCCCCGGAGAGGGAAAGTTGTTGACAGCTTTGTCCCTATAGGCCTATCTCCAAGACAAATGTGAATAAGTTTCGCTATTTGCTCTTGCCATTTATAGAATAAGCGTTAGGGCTTTTACACTGCTGAAACAGCTCTCTCTCAGTCTCACCTTTACCTCGCTTTTTCTTTTTCTTTCCTCTCATCTTGGCCAACTACCAGCATCTTCCTATGCACTATATAACATTTCCGTTTGAACATATAACATGACACATGCTTTTAAAAAGTCAATCTGATTAAAAATTAAACTGATGTGCTGACGTATCCTCAGAAGTGAAATGTTTTATTTGACCTGATACCACTTCTGCATGTTCAGCAGGAAAGTTCATGTCGAGGGCATGTCTTCAGACATCTGTATTCTACATTTGCACCGATCACTGTTTGCCTTTGAGCTGTAATAGCTTGCACTATGTTAGAATAATGCATGGGTAATACTCGTCTCAATCTTGAATCCTTGTCATTCCACTGACTCCTTGCAAATGTTCCATTATTTACACCTAATGAGGTCTCTCGCTTCTGATGTTTTTTCTTCTGTTTTTCCACTTAGTTACAGATTTTCCCTCTGCTATTGAGATCATCTTGTCTCATCTTTGCTCTCTGTCTCCCCTTCAGTTCTGTGGAGCAATCATGGACGAGCTGGATGCCTTACTGCCATTGGCAGCAGCCTGCAGGGATAGCTCTCTCCTGGGGGTGCGATCGAGCTTTGTGGAGGCATGTGGCAGAGCGGCTTTTGCCATGTTGGGTCGTCTGCAGGAGAGGGCTCTGGAGGTACCGTCGTCTGCACCCCTGAAGAACTTGCCTGCTCTGCTGGCCACTTGCATTTATGTGCAACAGCGGCTGGAAGACTACAACGCCAGACTGAAGGATTCAAATGTTACTGCAGCTAAAATGTGAGAAGGATGTGTGCGCATGGGTGTCTATTGACGGAAAGTACAATGTGCCGATCCCTTCTAAAAGCATCTCAGTGCCCCTCTGTGCTCCTGTCCCACCTCTAGCCGTGTGCGCCACTCCACCTGCCCTCATACTGTGCCCTATTTAGTTGTAAAACACTTTCCCCTCCCTATACCATTCAGCCCCCCTAGTTTTACGCCTCTTCCACCCCTGCCAAGCCCTTTCCTCTCCCTAGAAGGTATCAACGTTTGCAGATTTAAAGGATATAAAATGTCACACTGAACGTTTAGAATAAATGATCTCTTCTTTCATCTAATCATTTGAGCTCATGTTTGTTTGATAGCTCACTGAATATACAGTAATTAATCACGCACCTGGATTACAGGAAAATGCTGAACTCCCGACCCTACTAAGCCTGTTCCTTTTTTTATATATATATTCCTTGTGTGTTATAGATGATGTATTTTATGTAATTATCTTTAAAGGTTTGTTTCCTCCCTCTGTGCCTAGACCCCTGACCCTGCTACCTATTCAGAAGTTCCGCGATACAGCGGAGGTGATGCGAGAACAGCTGACCAGCTACTGTATCCAGATTTGCTCCACTTGCATTTTTCAGGATGCAGAAAGTCACAACTGGGCAGACCCCAAACCTTTCTATGAGGTAATGTGTCCTAACACTTATGTCCTTATATTCTGTTTAGTTGAAAACATCTTGAATTCTTATTTGTCTGTATGCACTTCAACACTTGACACAAATGGATCATAGTTCTGAGTATAAATTGTTTACCCCAAATCATAAAGAAGCTCATAAAATAGCTCCGGTGTTGTTAATTTCACTCCTTTTACTGTAATAAAGAGGAAATTCTAATGCCATGTGTCTTAGTAGGCTTGTTCCGTAGATTTTGAGGAACTCTAGGAATTATACTCTAGAGCTTTCTTGCTTCTTCCTTTTATTCCCACAATACCTTTACCTCCCACTCTTCTTCTTCTAACTGAGCCTTCTACTCTGAGCTCCCTGAGAACATCTGTGGCTTCCATGCTGCCCTGGGGGCTCCAGGGATTCAGCTGTCTGAAGTCTGCAGTCTACACTGGGACTGTCTGGAAATAGCACAGGGCCCCTGGAACTCCCCTACCTTTATGCCCTTAAACCAATCTAAACCTCCCCTCTCTTTCTTACTTCATCCCACTTTTGCCTTTTTTTCCCTTTGTTCCTCCCTCCTTCTCTGGGTCACTGGTGTCAGACAGACCTGCTGTGTGCAGGTGTGTGCTTTTGTTCAACCATCCCTGTGTACATCTGTACAAATGAATGTACGTGTGGGTGTGTAGAAGCATCTCAGGATGTGAGTTTCATTTGGTGTGTATGGTTTGTATCAGGTTTCCGTCTCCTGGATCCCCAGCTTGTGTCTTGGCTCTTTCACAGCTTAGTGCAGCTCCAGAGGGACCTCTGCTCCTCCAGCTTCAATCTTTCTTATTTTACATTCATTTCAACACATGAATCGTTATTGGCAGATTTTTGTAAAAACAATGCTGCAGTAAAAAAACTCAACATATGAGGTCAATTAAGTCAATCTAAGGCAATTTTAAACATGACCATCGCTACATTTTTGTCAGAGACTTGAGATGATAGATCATTGGAGAAAACTGTATTTCATTCTCAGCTCCCCATCACAGATTCAGTTTTTACTCTTTACTTAAATCCTGTTCAGGAGTGTGTTTTGATGTAAATGTTAATCAAAGTTTGACGTGGAAGAGTCTAAATGTATTTTTAGTTGGGTCTTTTTTTGGTTTTAAAGTCAATGTGTGTGCACTAGTCTACATGCAAAAAATGGAAACCTGCACATAGAGATTGGTAGCATTCCCCTCAATGACCAAATATGACAGGCACCAGGAAAGAGAAGGAGGGAGGGAGGGAGGTAGAGAGAAGTAAAATATAGTAAAATATGAAAAAGATGAGGTGAAGCGGGAGGAGATTGAGAAGGGATCCAGCTGCATGATGAGTTAAAGGCGAGGGAAGTTTTGGATGTGTCAGTAGCCCTGCCACACACACCATGGTGTTATTTTTGGAGGTTAAATATGAGGAGTTTGGGCAAGCAGAGGTGGAAGAATGAATGTGTCCTTCTATATTTTACGACAAAGCTACAGGATGCCAGGATAATAATCTTTTTCTCTGCATCTGTCCTCCCTTGTCTTTGTCTCCCTTTCTTTCTTCCTACTCTCACTTGTCTTTGTCTCTCTGTCTTTTTTAGAAGGAATCCTGGCTTCTCCACTTCTCTCTTCCTCTCTCTTTGTACTGTATGTGTGAGTGCGTATGTGCATGCAAGTGTGTGCCTGTTGTGATGTGATCTCCAGTTCAGGACTTTAAAGCAGTCTAAAATCCCAGTGGGAGAAGAAACCCAGGTGCAGAGTGCAGGTGGCATGACCACTGAGACATCCTGGTGTTGACAGACCTGCCTCTCTTTCTCTCTCTCTCTTTCTTCTCCTTCAGGTTTTCTCTCTTACTTTCCCTCTATTTTTATCTCCTCTGCACTCTGATTTTTTTTTTTTTGGTTTATTGTCAATGTCCATATCAAAACATATCTTCATCTCTGACTCCCTCCCCCTACGTCACTTTCTTCCACAGGGCGAGCGGTGTTCCTTCTCGCTGCAGATGTGGTTCTACTTCCTGTGTGGGCTTCGCAGTGACATGTGGGCGGTCCTTCCTGCAGAGCTGGCCAAGGACGTGCTCGGCCAGGTGCTGTCGGAGACGTTAGAGCAGCTGGTGCAAAGATATGCCGGGGCCCGCGCTTCATATAAGCGACACCTGCAAATCAGGTGCTTTATCATAAATTGAACACTGGTTACTCAGTGGGTTTAACAAAACAAGCAGTTTTAGCGGTCTGCAGACCAACACCTGTATGATTGCAATACACAGTTCATGGCTGAGGGTTAAAACATTGCTCAATATTGGACTGATTCTAAACATTTCTGTCCCTATTAATCATTTAAACATAAATAGTCAGAAAATAAAGCCCAAATTTGACGGGGTAATTAACCAGGAAGCAGATACGGACAATCTCAGTTTACTTTAGTATGCAACTATAATAACGAAGTACCTTGATACAAAACATAAAGTGCATTATTAAGTACACCGATCAGCCACAACATTAAAACCACTGATAGGAAAAGTAAATTACATTGACCATCTTGTGACAATATAATGTTTTGCTAGGAAACATTTGGTGTGGATGTTACATAGACATGTACCCCCCACCAAGACCAGACCAGACACCCCTACCCCATAGCAAAGACACTCTTCGATGGCAGCAGCCATCTCCTGCAGGACACAGCACAAGAACAGCACAAGGTGTTGACCTGGCCTCCGAATTCCCTAGATCCCAAACTGATCAAGTATCTGTGGCGTGCACTGGAACAAGCCTGATCCACAGAGCCCCCTCCCCTCAGAGGCCCCCACTAACAATGTTCTGTTGCCAGACAACACAGGACACCCTCAGAAGGCCCATGTCCATTATCTGATGAGTCACTCCCGTTTTGGAGGCACAAGGGAGACCTACACAATATTAGGTCATAATGTTATGCCTGATCAGTGTATATTTTGTTGAGGGGGCTCATCGTCTGACCATAGTGTTGTAGGGCATCATTGCTACAATATCTTCACTTGCTGGGTTGTCCTCTCCCTCCTTGCTAAATTATAACAAGAAATGGTTTGAAATATGACACAGTAAGAGGAAGAAATGTGGACCAAGATAAAGTGTGGTATGCGTGTGGAATACCGCGAGATGTCAATGCAAAGCCTGGTTTATGTTGCTTGGAGATGTGTGTGTATCAGGAGTGACGGTTGTTAAGTGTTTGGTCAGGCTAAACAGATGTCTTTTCAAAGCTTCTCCAGGTCTCCTCCGTGTGTAGTACTTACTTTTATGCTGCCTCACCCCTCCTGTATCAGTCTATCCCTGTGTGTCTCCAATAAGGATTTAGGCCACAGGGAAGCAACGATGAGGAGATGAGAGATGAGCGGCATTTCCCAACCATTTCAGAGAGCAGATTTATTGGTGTTTATGTAAAAGCAATGGGTGGTTTCAATAAAAGAAATGACTTTCATGGTGAAATCCAAAGCCCAGCCACTTAACTTTCCAACAGCAAAATTTACAAGGACGGATCTGACTGGATTTGCATTGAAGCTGTGAAGTCATAGCGTAATGGGAGATGATCTTTGCGGATTTTCACCCATTAACTCACATCTAGTCTTTTCGGATTTCGTCTGTGCATTCACCTTTTCTGTTCCTCTTGCCCTGTATTCCAGAGCTGACATTACAGCCGTGTTGCTGTATGTGGACCACCTCATGTGGAGTGTTTGTGAAAGTCCCGAGGCCTCGGTGCGCTCTGATCCTCCTTCAGCTCTCACCGTCGTAGCAGGTGGTTCACACTGGCCATGCCATATCCACAGCCTGTGTGAGCAACTCATGACAGTCCTCGTCATTACCACAGCACCCTTATCTTTGCTATATAGGTTAGTACTTTATACATATTATGTTGTTTTTGTTACTGTGGTAAAGTAAAATCCAAGCAGAACAATGGTTGTGTACTTTTTATTTAATGAACTTAGAATGTCCATCTGCAAGTTTTTTATCAGTCTAAGATGTTCAAAGATGCCGTGTGCAATCTTAAATCCTCCAGGACGTTTATGATTAATGTGGCAAAGGAATCCACAACACACCAGCCCAACAGCTCTGTGCACTGGCGAAATGCTATCAACCCTGACCTCTTCACGGAGCAGGCCACACGGTATGTAAAATACACCCATCATACCATCTGTCACCCATTGTACAGTAGGTACCATACAGTATGCATGTTCACACACAAACTCATATACACACTCAGGTATGCTAAACCATGACGCACCTCCACCCACTGTATACAGAACCATATGTGAGCGTGGACTTACAGCTGCATGCTGTATGTGCAGATATATGCCCCTGCTGCTCTGGCTTAAAGCAAGAGTTGCTCTGGTAATTTAACACAGATGCAAGTGAGAAAGGGAAAATAATAATAAATAAAACTACTGTTGCCGCTGACACAAGTTTGTTTTTGTTGTGGAGGGCTTTACACAAGAGGCATCAACACGCCTGAATGTACACCACCATGCAAGTGTGTACATTCGTGTCCAGTTACTGTTGTGACCTCCACTGCGCAGTAAATCACTCTCTCCCCTCACCCTTGTCTCCACTCTCCTCCTCCCCTCTCATTTCCCTCACAGCCAGAATGATGTCATTGCGTGCTGATGGAGCACAAATCAAACTAACCCGCACTCGCATGCTCCTAAGTATTGGAGAGCTGAAATTAGTTTATTTTTATGACCTCTTTATTTCTTTGCTCCCACCTCCTGCCTTCAGTGCAAAGGCAGCATGGGGCCTGCCACTGGCCCCTGGCCAGATCCACAGGTTCTCATCCAGGACCCGACGTCAGTGGCCAAATCTTTCTCCAGTCCATTAAAATAAAACCCATTGTTATGGTTATTAAATAAAACAATAATAAAATCAAAAAGGACGTAAATAAATCATCCAGCATTACAGGCTATGAAAAAAGCATCTGAAGTCAAGTTTCTGTTCTCGCGCACTTTCACTCTCTGCATTACTTCTTGCTGTAGTGTGTGCACGTGTGTGTGTGTGTGTGTGCGTGTGTGCGTGTGTGTGCGTGTGTGCGTGCGTGTGTGTGTGTTTCCTGGTTTTGTAAGTTGACCCTGCGCTGTAGCTGGGTAGATTTATCAGTGCAGTTAAAAGAGGATTTCTTCTGGATTTGTGGTCCCAGTGACATCATAAATTGTGCTGTCAGACTAAGGCATAGTTTTCCTCAGTCAAGCAGCGGGGTGCACCCTGCTTTAGCCTTTTGGCTCAAATAGAATGGTTAATTTCTGGGCAGCCACCCCCTGATCTGCCTCTCGCCTTCTTGCTCTTCATACAAACTCTGTCCATTCCTTCCATTAGATTTTTATTGAGATGTATAAAGTAACATGCAGGCACACACACACACACACACACACACACACACACACACACACACACACACACACACACACGTCTGCAGTCTCTCGCACGTGCACACATACATAACCACAAGCATAGGCCACGAAGAGTATACACACGCACGCACACTTACATTCACACACACCGAGGATACGGCTCATTACCCACAGCTGGCTGCAGCCTCTTGGTTATACAAAAGATGTAGGAGGGGGGTACTGCTGTATATTCATGTATTTGGCTGTCTCCCAAATGTTAATTTGCTTTTAGCTGGCCAAGATTAGAGCTAATTCCTTCCCGGTGCACAGTATAAGTAAGCAAGAGTAAAGGCATTTGGAGACTAAGCTTATATCTAGACGAGTGAGTGACACTGAAGGAAGTTACCACTGTAGCTATTCCCAAACTATTCCCTCCCAGATTGTCATCCAAGACTTCTGTCTTTGTCTTCCACTTCTGAAGCTTCTTCCCATCCTTGTTGTCTCTTGCTAAATGGATTGCTATCTGTATGCTCACCTGACACTGCAGAACTGTCAACTTTGTTTTCCTTACTTCTCTTCCATCTCTCAGACATGGCCTTATGGGCCAGGGAGCCTTGGCATGTCAGCTGAGGCTGCTGACCTCTGACCCAGGACACAATCCCAAGTTGCTACTGCAAATGCTGCTGTACAGAGACTGTCACCTGCCCAGAATACTCCTGGAAAATTCTTGTGAGTCTGTTTTTTTTTACCGTATATGAATTCGTGTGGGTCCATTGATAAAGGGTAATGTGTGTGTGCCTGTCCATCTTTTAGGAAAAGAATTCTTTCATTCATTTATATTATATTTTTAATTTCCTGATCAGTTTTCATGAGTTGGAAGTGTTTCCCAGTGTGTTAATCAGTGTTCTTTAAGATCCTTAGTGAGTTATACAGACTCTAGATGAGCTCCGTCCATTTTATGAAGTTATCGTCAGCATCTTTGCCATCATCATCATCATTTTCACCTAGGTCATCATCATCACTAAATCAATAGAGCGCAGTAATAAACACTCAACAGGCCCAGGCGGAGCATACGCTCTGACCTTTAAAGATTTTCCCTTCCTTCTTTTCTCCTCCACACGGCAACAGTCTAACCTTTAAAGACTGTTGTGCACTCGCACATTAATTCACATTATAGCGACCTCATTAATAACAACTCTCACTGTCTTGTTCTCTCGCTTGGTCTGAGTCTGACTCAGAGGCCCTGCCATGCTTCTCTCTGCTGGTTGCCGTAAATCAACGCTAGAAGCGCTGACTCTCGCGTGTTATCGCGGTGACGGGGTAATTAACCAGGAAGCAGACAGACAGAAGGAACAGCTTGACTGAATGCTTACACTCTCAAGAGCCACTACACGCTGCCATACATGTATATGCACCCATCAGCCACAACATTAAAACCAAACCTAATATTGTGTAGGTCTCCCTTGTGCCGCCAAAACAGTTGTGACTCATCAGAGAATGGACATGGGTCTTCTGAGGGTGTCCTGTTGTGTCTGCAACAGGATGTTGTTAGTGGAGGCCTTTGGGTCTCATGGGTTGAGGGGAGGGGCCTCTGTGGATCAGGCTTGTTCCAGTGCATCCCACAGATACTTGATCAGTTTGGGATCTAGTGAATTTGGAGCCCAGGTCAACAAGTGTCATTGCTATGGGGTGGGGGTGCCTGATCTGGTCTAGGTGGGTGCTACAAGTAACATCCACATCAACGCCAGGTCCAAACGTTTCCCAGTAGAACATTATATTGTCACAGATTCAGTTTATCAATTCAGTTTATTGTATTTTCACCTGTTATTGAAACACTTCAGTCTTTGAGTTAGGCACATATTTTATTTGCTAACTTTTCTTTACCACTTTTGTGCTGAGTCGCACATTTTTCAGTATGCCCAATATATGCCATAACAAAGCACAGTAACTTCTTAGAGAGCTAGCAAGCCAACTAAGTGACCTTCACATTGTCTGATGATTTGAAAATGTATCTTCTCCACATCTACAGTATCAGTTTACGTGTTTGCACAGCTTACCCAAAATTAGATGGTTCACTACCTCGAGTACACACACACACACACACATAGACTTTTTATTATCTCCAGTGTGTCTGCTTCCAATTACAGAGGTTGCAGAGAGGGCCCTTGTGACTGGTTGACTGGTTGTCCGGAAGATAAACAGGTGTATGCGTTGGCTATGTATCAAGGTTGGATACGCTCAGAGACACAAAGAAAGGGAAAAACAGAAAAAAAAGCAACTGAGAAATAGGCATAGAAACATAAACACACTGGAATTATTGTGTGCTGCAGGAGTAGTGGAAACTCCACAGAGATGTGCCAGCGCGCTGACATCTGTTTTTCTGAAGTCATCTGCTGCTCCATAATGGGATCATTATTAAAAGGAACCTAGTTAACCTGCCATGCTCTCCAGCACCCCAAGTGGAAATTAATGTTAGTCACCCCTGTTTCCTTGGACCAGTGCAGCCACGGCAGTGATATCCAGAACATTCTCTCCTTAAGGACCAATTACCCAGACAAGCAGCGAACAAGATGCCGGTATAATCCCCATAATGCAGCCTAATAGACTTATTGTTGGTCAGCCTGGTTGTCCACTGTTACTATACATGTTAGATGTGTGATTGTGACTGAAAAGGAGAGATGCAGAGGGAGAAATAGAGACAGGGAGATGGAGGAAAGCTGTTCTCATATAGACCTTGAGTGGTATCAGTCCTTCCTACCCGAGTATTATTAAGGTGGCTGATGTTACTGCCCGCATAATATAGCAGCTAATTTAGCCCTGTCATTTTAAAATAGTTCAGCATTAGTCACAAGGAAGCCATACAGCCCTCCATCACTGTGCCCCCTCATTGACTGCTGTGTTGCATACACTCTCCCATTCAAATAGCTGTCATCTCCCACACAGCAGACTGACAGACCGCTGGATGTCTGCCACCTCTGGAGCAATGGGCCTTTCCTCAGCAACCCCTGTCAACTTAACACACACACACACTTATAAGCACACAAAACACATAGCCTATATAGACATCCATATGGGTTACACACACACGCACACCTCCATCCTCAGCCCTGTGCTCAGACAGCAAGCCCCACAAGGACATCCTGTCAAAACCTCTTCCTTTTCACTTCCTGTCTCCGTGTAGTGTGGATCCCACAGCCAGGGGCTTTGAAATCTGTTTCTTTTTCAGTTTTTTTTTTGTGTCTGTTTTTTTTTCTCCATCTAACACAGATGTGGATTTTTCTTCTTCCCCTTCTATTCCACAACGCCTTTTGTTCACCCTTTCTGTTAACATGTGTCAGGCTGGGCAGCCTTGACATTTTCCAATGTGTTTTTGTTCGCAGAAATCAAGATGCTGTTTCATAGGATAGGCTTCTACATCTTTCTATTCCTACTGCACCTCCATAAAGTGGATATTTTCTAAATCCTTATTTTAAAAGAAAAAAAACAACATTTTTTTTTACTCCAACCTATACGCAGGCTGGAGTAAATGTGTGTGTATGAGTAAGCCTCTTTGTCCGTTCAGTTGTTTGCAATACCAGGATTTCAGAAATGTCCTGGCATTTTCATTGTCCGCACATTTATTTGTATCGTCCACAGAAACGCCTTACCGCATTCACTGTTTTTTTTTTTTTTGTATGTCAGATTTCTGCCAAGAGAGCGATTTAGAAGTGTCTGCGGAGAATCGCAAGGCCGGAGATGACTTCATAGTTGCATTGTTCGGCCTTTTCTCTTGCCTGAGTCACGTTCCTGAGGCCTTGAGTCAGGCCTTCCAACCATACCTGGAGAGGGCACACATATGGGAACACCTCTACTCACTGGCAGGTAAACATTAGCTGTACACGTAAGGTTGTGGTTCAGGGTTCATTACCATGGACAGTTATACGAAAGCTTATGCTCGCCAGTGTCATCCTCATCCAAAAGAGGTGTCAGTACTGCTGATGTTTCTGCACACTGGTCCTTAAGCACAATTTATGGTACGTATAACGGCATAGGAGATTGACCTTATTTTTCACTGAAAATGCAGTTGATATAATAAATCTGAATCTGCGTTAATCTCCCCACAAAGAGTATCTCTGTTTAGACCAGTGTTGACATTACATGCACATGAGCTTAAGCAAGACTGTAATATGCTGTGACACAGACTGCAATTATTCCCCAACTCTTTCTGCCTCCTTCTGGTGCAAGATTTAATACAGAGCGTTAATCATGAACTCCTGTGGAGTACGGAGCTCTTTTTAGTGGTGATTCTTATATCCTGGGTGAGTGGTAATTATTGTAGCATAAATTAGGGTGATTGGGGAAGAGCATTTGGATGGAGACGGAGCAAGGGAGGGCTCAACAGAAGAAATGAATGAAAGAGAGATAGAGAGCGCCAGAGAGGAATTCTCAATGTCATCCAATCCACATTTATCCTCACTGGGTAATTAGTTTAATTATTGGACTGTTCCAAATCTTTGTATAATAATTTTGGTTACAGGATACCCCCGGTGCCCCCATTTCTATTTAAACTGTTCGCTGAGTTAACTTCCATAGATTACGTTGAGAGTCTCACTATTTCCCCACTTACACTGATGTTTCATCACACTGTAGCAGGTTGTTTCAAATCAATACACTAGTCAATACAGTAGCAGGCGGTATAAAGTCTGAGAATCAAGTGACTTTGAAAAATAGGTCTGGGTCTCACCTGCCACAGAGCGCTTCTCTTTGGAAAAGCGATACCATTTTCTGTTCCACTCTGCTCTTTTTCTGTGGCTCTGAGGTCACCAGAGATTCGAGTGCACTTCCAGTGCCGCCACAGTGCCATTTCTCTCTTTTCTAGCCTTTGGTTTTACAACGGGAGCTGTAGGAAGTTTATGCGTGCCGTACAACTTTGCGCTGTAGCTGCTCTGCTATCAATACGAGCAGGATATGAAAGGGCACAGCGATGAAAGACACAGTTGCACCTGGAGAAGGCAGTAAGATTCCTGCCGTCAGGCCACCTGGGTTGGATTAAAAAAACATCTGAGTCTAGCTTGACTTCTTGCCTTTAGTGTTGATATTTCAAGAGAATACCTCAGTGCTATTTGAATTCAGAATCTTTTCATTTGTCTATATTTAACCACTGTCTGAAAAGTGGAATACTTACTGACTTCCTGTATTGGGAACTATGTGGACTGTTGCTTGTTTTGTTTGTACTTGATCTCATGCTGCTCAGCTATATGGGTTTATTTGTAATTACGTTAAAATAACTGATGTATATATTTAGGAGCATCCCTTTAACCTGTCTTTTACATGCTGCCCTCACTTTGTCTCCCCTTTGTCAGACACAACGCGGACATTACCTGCAGTGATCGGCTGTGTCCGAGGAATATTCACCGAATCTACCAACAGCCTCCTGATACACCTGGTCTCTATGGTGTTGGCTTGGCAGGCCACAGCGGAGACCAGCGGAGCCTTGTCCAAGTGGAATGTGCCAGAGAGTGTCCTGGCTAAAATGCCGAAGGAGTGGAACTATGCACCACTGGATGCAAGGGGAAAGGACACTGTCACTAACAGTATGCACACACTGGCTATCACATTTTCAATTTTCAGAAATTTGAGGGCGTTTTATTTATTTTTTTCCAAAACTAATACTGCTTTTCTCCCTCCAGCTGTCGTATCCTTAGCGATTCAAGCGCTGTCTTTCATTTTCACCAACCTGCCCACGGCCGTAGCAGCCTTGCCTCTCCCTGTCCGCTACCTTTTCCAAGTGGCAGAGAAACACCTCTCCCAGCATGCCCGGCAGCTGCGCTTAATGGGCCTGTTGCTCTGGGCCCTGCTGGGCTGCATGATCCAGGGCCTGGAGGACCCAGAAACACTAGAGCAGATCAGTGGTCTGACACTGGACAATGGGGCAAAGGACCGTCTGTCCCTGCTGGCAGAGTGCCTTCAGGCTGCCATGGGCATTCAGGAAAAGGTAAAGAATATGACTTACTGAACAACATATTAATTAGAAGGGAGTTTGTTAACAAATGATTACGGTTTAAAATGGACCATTGGGCCAGGATGTTGTGTTGTGTGTATGTCTATAGTTTTCCTGAATTAGTTTAATTATAGCAATGGAGGATTTGTACCATACATGTACTCATTTACCATATTGTTCTCTGACAGGGTGTACCCAAGCCCACGGTGCACAAAGTGATACAGGCTCTGGAGGAAAAAAGTCCCAAGTGGACAATCATGCAGCTGCAGAAGGCCCGCAGACTCAGCTTAGACAGGTGAGAGGTCAACTGCATGAGGTCCGGACCAGATGGCACTGATGGCAGAAATATCAGTGATTCTGATCACTCAAGAAAACACTACTTCTTTTCTTATCATGCATCCTTACTCTTATTCAGCACTGATAATTCATGTGGGCCTTCATTAAAGCTAAGACATTATTTTATTGAGAACATTTGGATTGTAAAAAATGTATGTATATTTTTATGAAATCAGCTATCCAACGTACTCTTTTTCTGATTGATCCCTTCTAAGATAGAAGTTGAGAGCTGATAGTCTGATGGACTATCAACTAAGATACATTTTTTTTTTTTTTTTAATTGAGCATTTAAATTCTGATGTATCATACGTTCAAGATAATTTTTCATTGAAAGCCTTCACGGGTTGGATCAATGAATCTCCGATGGGTTTTGTTGTGGTAAATAATGGACATGGCGTCTGACTGAGTGGACTGCAGGCGGGAGTGATGGGAAAAGCAGCTTTCATTTTTGGCTGATCTGTGACCTCTGGCTTTTTGCGTTTTGTAGCTCGTTCCCAGAAACTGTGCCTCTGGGCGCTCACTTCATCATAACAAACTCTGGATGCATCCATCCTCATAAAAAGGTGATTCAGTGGCGTAACAATTTTATAAAAGAATGAAATAAATAAAAACACTGAGTAGATTATGGCCAGTTCTAGGAAATGCTGTCTGTTACAGTGACAGGAAAAGGGGACGAGGAGGGGAGGGGGTGGGAGAAAGGATGACATGGGGAGGGTGGAGGGGTGGTGAGGGGTTTGAGTGGAAAAGTGAAAGAAGAGTGATTATGTATCACCTGTCGGAGGCGTTCAGTGGGATCATTACTATTCATTAAACTAACCTTCACAGGGAAGTGACGCCTGGCTTGTAAACAATCAGAAAACAGTGTCAGAAAGCGAGTGAGAGGGAGACGTGGATGTTGTAACTCCAAAAACAACTGGCACTTCTCTCACTTTCTTCTCACGCACGTACAGAGTAAACCCCTTCACAAAGAACATTTGCCCCTTGTATGAGCCCTCTTCTATTCCTTCATCTCACTTTCCCCTCTTACCCAACTGTAACCCCCCTCTGCGCACCACCCAGCTTGTCTTTGCAAAGTAATTTGTAGAGGAGAAGATTATTGTTCTCCATCATGGTGACCCTGGCTGGGCTGACGGGATGCATACACAGATGAAGATGAATGCAGTTATTCCTTGGCGGAGGTCTGCCTCTTTCAGGGCACATTGGCCCTAATGACATGATTGATAGGCTGTCCCAAATCCGGAGGGGCCCTCATTAATCACCCCGCTGACTGAATCCAATCATCTGCTTCACCTGCACAGTGATGGACAGGAAAGGATACAGCGCAGGTGCTGACACGGATGCACAGCCACCAACACCGACAACACCACCGCCAGGCCGCCAGGCAAAAGAATGAGGCGATGTATATGGACGAGACGGGGCTCCTCTTCTTTTGCCACTCTCAATGTCAAACAGCCAATGGCTGGCTGACAGGCGACACCGTTTCTGCCACCTTATAATTACAAAGAGGAAGAGAGAGAGAAAGAGAGCGAGAACAATGACAGGAAGTGTATGTGAAGGAGAAGGTTTGATGGACGGCAGTGTGATATCCATCCATACAGGAAGGGCAGGAAAATGATGCGGGCGTCTGCCAGGGTTGGGGACTGTACATGCATGAGGACCTTGACATACTATTACACACACACACGCTCGTGTTTAAAAACACACACACCAATCATTTTTAGTGCAGCAGCATCCTTTGGTCGGAGTGCGCTATGTATCTCATGAATTGCAATGAAAATAGTGGAAATGATTTTCCTATTCAACCCTTAATAATTTGTTGTATTCATATTCACATTCATATTGGAGCAGAATGTAATATCTTTTCTTTCCAAGAATTACATTTTAAGTTCATTTGCCCTCTGGAGTGAATGGTTTGTCTAGACACTGAAACTTTTAATTTGGTTAATTTTCTGGTGTATAGCTAATTCCAAATCTTAGCCCAAACTCCTTTCTAAACTAGAAAAAGCTCCGTTTGCCAGAGGTGCTGTTCAGATATGAGCTGACAACCTCCCTCCTCCCTGTTTCCCCTCCTTTCTTTTTGCCTCACTCTGTATTTTGTCTTTTTTGTGCTTTCTTTCCCATCTTCTCCTCTTTCTATCGCTGTTTGTCTCTCAGTGTGTTTGAGCAAGGAAGGGAGAGAGGAGCTGCCGCAGCTGAACTGACTGAGCAGAAAATAGGCCTGATGCTGCTGGAGGTCTGCCACAAAGCAGGTGGCAGCAGCTACCTGAGGCAGATCTATCACATCATCCAAGGCAATGAGGTAGGGAAGCACTCGCTCTCCCCAGCAATTAGGTGGCTGCTGGCCTGAGGCCGCAGGCTGTTCAGGAGGGGGAGACAGAGGGAAGAGGGCTGCTGCTTGTGTGAGCAGTCTGCTTGTTCTGATCTTCTGTTGTTCAGGTGACCTCAAGGGTGCAAACCTACAGTGGTTGTTCTGTGTTATTCACTCACCGCATGTAGAGGAGATTGGAAGACTTGGAGTTACCAGATTCAGCATTAAGCACTTTGGATGAGATTGGAATTTTTTTTTTACCTCAAGTGGAAGTTATATTAACTGAATTATATATTAACTGTACAAAATGAGAATTGATAGTCTACAAAAATAACTAAAGGGAACTTATTTCCAAATAGTTTAAATCATTTGATATAAAGACTGGACTTTGTCAATTGTTAGCCCTCAAACGTGTATATAATGTCTTTGTAGGGGACTGTTTTCATTCACAGATTGTACATTTTACAGATGCCGGATGTATTTAGGATCAACTCACAAAAAAATAACACCTCACGGTTATTGCACTTGGACATAATAGATAAAACACTGACATAATTAATTGCTGGTATTAGTCCAATCATTAAATTGGTTGATGCTGAGAATAATCATTACCAAACTTATCTTAAAAGCGTAATTATCTTTCTTCGGCTTGTGTCATTGTTACAGACAAGTTCCTGCCTATTAAGGCATCGTGCAATAATACAAACACAATCACTAAATACCGCTTTGTCTGTTGATCCATAAACAGCTATTATAACTCTGTGCTGCTGTCCGACAGCATGTGAATGGGTTTCCCAAAGAACGGTCCGAGTTGCCCTCCTGGCAGCTCCGGCGTCTCTACCCAGCCAAGGTCGAGGCAAGAACGTTCAGGTCAGGGACAGACTGGGCTGGTGGTGAAGTGGAGGGAGAGGAGGTTCAGAGGCCATGTCAAGCTGACGGATGGGAATATAGCGAGTTCACATCAGGATGCCCATGAACACACATAGCAAGACATACAGTACACAAACTCATTACTTTACACTGTACTTTTTGCAAGACACCTGCTCTAAGGAGCCACAGCAAAGGTTATAGAAAATTAGAAAATGGACTCAAAACCCCTTTCTCTTTCTCTCCTTATGATGATTTGCTCTGTGTTTGCATTACTTTATTTCTGTACAGCTCTCAGTTGTAGAAAACACACTCTCTGTCTTTACAGTAAAATTAATATAATTTTAATTGTAGTATGCAATATATGCCAATAATAACAAACACTGGAATACATTTTAATGTTGGTAAAACTTCAAATTAAAATTGTGAGTACTTAACTTGAAGAAAAGCTCTGTTTCAGCCTGATACTATGAGTTAAAACAACTTATTAGGTTAGTGTAACCACGAAGAAAACTTAATTTTATCGTGTCAAATTAACTCACAGTTCCTCACTATTTCAACTCACATTTCCAAGATAAGTTTGACTGTGTTCATATCAGTTGCCATTTTAAGTGGAGCGCACTAATGTTTTAAATGGTTTCTACTTAAATTTCTCTTCTTGACAACTATTGGCAAGTATTAAAGTTTACCTAAACTTTCGACAGGTTCAAGTCACATCTTGTTTGTTTAATGTGCAGTACTGTATATTGACAAGGCGTGCAAAGGTTAGTATTGGCATTTGGAACGATTCCCTCAGTGGATGCCGTTTAGGCCATTTAGAGAGCTGGACTTTCAAAGTGGATCCATCAGAATAGGCACTTTGAAATGTTTCAGATGTATACCTGTTATATAGTAATAGTTCTGTCTAATTAAAAAAATTTGAAAATGGCATCAGTATTCATATCATGTCATATCACCCCTCCTCCTCCCCCGTTGCTTCTTTCAACTCAAAACATGAAGACATGAGTTAAAAAACTGAAAGTTAACTTACTCCAAATGGCATTTGAGTATTTGTGGAAGGAATATTTCGGTGACCTCAGATCAAGACCTGCACAGTTTCAAATCTTCAGAAAAGGACCCAGTGACACATCCAGGGAATCCAGGATTTCCTAAAGTAACTTAGTAGTTTTGTTGCGTCAGTCATGCTAGGCATCGGTACAGAAATATTTTTCATCATTATTAATGTTCCTAAAATCACTAGGGAAATGCGAGTCAGAGGAAGTTTAGTCAAGTTATCCATAACTTTTTTTGTTGTTTTCTCCACATACTTCCCGTCTGTTTTGTCAGTCATGATATGTCTCCATCTTGTGCTCCTTTCTCTCCATATGTCTTGGACACAGGAACTGTTGATGTCTAAACTCAGCGGAAACACAGACTTGCCAAATGATCCTCCCCACTTGGTAAACTTTGGCTTCGGGAGTCGTGTGGACGCTCCCCGCTTCAACCCTCTCCACCAGTTTGACCACGTTGGCAAGAAGAGGCTGGATCAGGTTAGTCATTGTTTGTTTCGGCTGCAGAACATCTATTTATTACTGATTTTAGAAGTATGACATGTCTTATTTGAAAGTTTTTAGACTTGGTGTCATTTTGACTTCAACCAAGGCCAGAAGCTTAATGTTGAAGGTTAGGAGCTGGTTGAGTCTCTGGTGAGCTGGATACTGTGGCAGTCTCTGAAGTTGTCAGGTCTTTCTGGGGCTTGGCTTTTCCATTCCCCCACAGGATGCTGCTTTTTTCCAAGCAGGAGCTAGTCTGTTGGGAAGAAAAGTGCACTGAAAAGGTGAAAAGAAGACAGTAGTTTTCTTTTGCATAAAGAAATGAGAAAGGAGAGTGCAGTTTTTAAAGTGCACTTCTTTGGGGCTTTGAACCATGAACCCTCTTATCCCAAATCTATCCCAAGAGTGCCACCACGATGTTCAGTTAATTGTTAGATTATTTTCCTCCTTAAAGGGGTTAAGTCTGGCTACAGGTAGCATTAGTTTGCTGTAAGACTTTCTTCCTTATTTTCCTCTTCAAGGGAGGGAAACAACGTTAACATCACACAAAACAATAAAGAAAGTATTTCTTCAAGATAGGCTTGCGTGTCTTTCTACTTGTTAAGGAAAAAAATAATAGATTAGATGTATTTATACATTTGTAATCCCTATAATGTAGATGTGCTGCTGCTATTGTTTTTCAAGACACATTTTAATCCTTAGACTTGGCCTGTTTTCCGCTTATCACAGGAGGCTGCATAGCTTTGCATAGAAACACCCTATTAAGAGAATGATTAAAATGCCTTCTCCGCTTCAGGTGCCTGTGTTGTTTGTCAAATAAAATGGAGGGAGGAGGAAAAGCAAAAAAGTTACATCCATCAATCACCTATGAGGAAGAAGCAGTGGAGGGGGGAATGGATGGATAGATAGAACGAGTGGAGTTCTCCTCCTTTTGTCAATAAAACTCAGCCTGGAGTTAAGAGTGACATTTTTGCAATCAAAGCAATCTGATTTTTATTTGCTTTCCCAATATGGTGATAGTACCAAGTGTGTGTGTGTCTGAGAGGAAGGGAGAGAGAGGAAAGGAGAGACTGGGGGGGTTGGCAGTGTGCCACTGAAGATGGAAAGAAAAAAAAAAGGCGTAGCAAGAAGAGTAACGACTCCCTCCAAAAATTGATTTATCTTTCTATAAATGATGGCTACATCCCCCCAAATGGATTTATAAATTAATTGCTGTCTTATTGGAATAAAAACCTTCTTGTGCGGACATGATTGATCGCCTGATGTCGGTGGCCTACGCTGGAGACCCCCCTCCTCCTTTGTTAGTGGGTCCCAGCTGGAGCGGTAATGCACTGATGGTATTAACCCTGATTAATAACTAACAATACGCTATCCTCATACATCAACAGAGTGCCGTGGTCGACTGGGTATGGGACTGGCCGAGGCTGCTGCCAGCCTATCAGGGCATGAGTCAGGTCACCTTCAAAACTCTGCTGGCCAACAGGTAAAACGTTTCGCCCATTACGTGTGCATGTGCCGTTTTGTGTTTCAGTTTTGCTTTGAAATAAAAGTCTCCAAACTCACATGGATCAGACAACCTAGTTATTCTATGGTTTAAACTTTTATCCATTACGTAACATGAGGCTGAGCTGTGAAAGAAACACTTTTGAAAGGGGATATTGGAGTGCTGTTATATTCAGTGTGGCTGACTAGACAATATGTCTGGTAACTGAGTTGTGCCTGCTGTTTGGGACCTTTTGAGACCTTAGGAGAAAAGCAGGAGTACTAAAAGATGGATAAAAACTGGCCAGGTTCCGATTTTGATGTCACCCGATTAAAGTTTTTTCGCTCAAGACCACCACTCTTGTCCCGTCCCCCCCTCCCCTCCTGCTCTCCTCTGCAACAGGCATAAATATTTATGCAGGTATGTGACACATATTAGATTGCAATACTTCAGGCTGTTCCCTGTTCTCCATTCACAGCTGTCACGCTGCCAGCTATCAGGGAGCTATGGGGCTACTGCACCTTGTCTCCACGCCTACGCCCAATCCATTCTAAATCACTGCCATTGTAACACACACACACCTTTCTAACAAAGGGCAAGTTCTGCATCTGCCAAGGACACAGGCCTAATAAGGGTGAAGTACGCAGCTCTGTGCTGTGACGAGCTTTGTCGCCTTCGTGCCTCCACCCCCCCACCTCCCACACCCACATACACATCCTCCATTCTTCCTCCCGTTATATGCTGCTTTGTTGCATGTTAAAACAGATACTGTCATTGCTTGACTGAGCCAAATTAGTGTTTGGGCATTCATGAATAGAAACTGAATGAAGTGGAAATGAAGTCAGATAGGAAGAGACAGCGAATGAGACAGAGATTGGACTTGCAATTTGAGATTGTGAGTGACATGGAGAGAGAGAGGGAGAGGAAGAGAGAGAGGGGGAGAGAGAGGGAGGGAAAGGACGAGAGAGAGAGAGAGTAGTCAATTCTGACAAGGAACCAAAAAAAGTGTGAGGAAGGGTGGGAGCGGGAGGGGGTAAAGGTTATATAATTCACCCTAATCTCACAGTATCAAAGTGTCTGAGATTCTGTCATTTGCCTCATTAGCCTCTCTTTGTTGGGCCAGAGGAGCAGATTTCATGGAGGATTTGGAGAATGGTTTTGGTTCTGTCTGAGTCGCTCGCACGGAGCAGCGAGTTAGTTTCACGGCTGGCGACATGTAAGCTGTCAAAGTTTTTCTCAGATCCATCTCCGACTCAAAAATATCTCTCAAGCTACAGACGGGGGCCGTTCACGGGATAAGCGCACTGGTGTCTGATCCAGTGATCCATTTGTTTGTGCAGATAAGGATAATGCTTTATGCATAACCACAGGCTGAAGTGCCCTCGGCTGTTTTCATAGAGGCTGCATGCACAACAATGACTATTTTACCACCTCCTTCTCGCTGGAAGAATAGCACTTTCACTCTTAACTATATTAATAGTAATAATTATGTCCCATACTGTACAAAAACACCTTCACAGTGACCTTGTGATGATCTGCATTTTCTGCCTTACGAGTTTTAGTCTCCTTGAATGACTTCCTTTTGCAGTACACAGGCTTTTCCTTTTCCTTTTTTTTTTTTGCTTCGCTCCCCGGACAGTGTGAGTTAGCAGCGTGGCCCACTGGCCTTCTATATATTGTTATAGTGGCAGGATGGTTATTGTGCCCAGGGTTTATATCACATTCTAATGGAGCAAGGCTATGAGTTAAGGGCGGTAGGCTTTTAAACCAGGGCTGTTAAATCACTGCTCAGATGACTTCATTAGCAGAGCAGGACACATGGTGGGACACTTGTGCCTGCACACACACACACGCCACGCACATATACATACACATTCACCCTGCTACCTTGACGGTGTAACGTCGGGGGCCAGACAGGAGGGAGAGTGGATTTATACAGGTGTGTGTGTCCTTCTTTGTCACCTGTCACTTTAACTCCCTCAGCATGATGGCTCATCCATCATCTGCAGATTGAGCTTTTCAGCAGAAACCAGACTGATTAATACTACTGTAGGACCCCCCCAGGGTTGACTGGCTGACTGGCTGACCTGGCTTCCTGGCAGGCTGGCTGTTGGAATGGATAGATGGATGACTTGCATCTGTGATAACTTTTTAGCCCACTGTATCTGTTTGCTGAGTACACGGTGGACTGGACTTTGGGGCTGGTACAAGGGACGTAGGAAGGAGGGATTATTGGAAAAGTTTACTGGATTAATGACAGGCTAAATGAGATTTGGAGTGGCTGGAAGTCTGACTAGCCCGTCATTATTTGGCATGCTTTGATGAATGACAGGTCTCAAAAAATGGATTGCAGGATTGTGATGGACTGACTGACTGGGAGGATAACTGGGTGACTGTTTGCTGATGACTAAAAGTCTCACGGAGTAGAGGCTCCCAGTCTAGTTTTATCCACATTCGCAAGCCCTTAAATGTAATTATTTGTATTGTATTATTATAAATACTTTTTAAATAAGATTTTTTACGATTTTGTTCGTTGTTTCATTATCATATACTGCAGAGATGACAATATTTCAATAATTGAGGTCTTTGGGTAGACCTCAACAGTATATATATAGATTTGTATCAATCATCCCTGTGTTTATTCATTCACTTCCTTTATCACAAATCTTTAGAAAAATTTAAACAAAGTTCCTTTTTGTGAAACGCCCAAATCATTGACATTACATACCCACGTTAAATACATACTTGACATTTTCCCTTGAGCAAACTGCTCACCAAGGGTTTGTGTCAATCGCCGCAATGACTGAAATGTCTCCACGCTGCCTCGCCCTTTGGCTTCTAGTTATGAGCGCGCCTTTGTTATATGATTCAGCTGATACTGAATAGTTTTTCAGCTAGTGATCTACAAACGGATAACTCATCTGCTTTGTTCTTGGTCACCTTTTCCAATCCCCTTCTCTTCGGTGAACACTTGTAACTCTGTCTCAGCGTACTTCCGTACAAAACGGTCAAAAGCAGCTCAGCCTCTTTGTAGGTTGGAATTAATGGCAGCGGTTCTGACCCTTTTCTTTCTTCTTTGACTCTGATTGTGTTGCAGTCTTTTATGTCATTTTATTCCCTTCCCCACCTAAGGAAAATAAAACAAGTCTTTGAAAAAGGTTGGTGTGTCGCCAGAGACAAAAGTTCTGCTTTAACTGTCATCTGCCAAGGTGACTTTTTGAAACCATTTCCTTGTGCATGTGTGTCAGAGAAGGTCCTCTGACCTGGTGGATAAGGGGCAGCCTAGTATGAGAGATGAAGCTTCATGTGTCATAGGGCATTCTTCCACTCCATCATGAAAAACTAACATCATCCAAGGACAGCCATGCTTAGATCTATTGGTTTTCCTTCCCTTAAAGCCAGCATGGGACAACATAATACTTCATACACTGACCATCAGTACATTAAAATTAAATATATATATTTTTTTCACAGCTGATATTCTATTAAACACACAGACAGTAAAGGAATACTAGTGCCATTGACCCATAAATGTGGTAGCTTAATATAGTAAGCTACAATTTAACTACTGAACACTAAAGCATTTTGTCTGCGTTGTCTCATTGTTTTCGTTACCCCTCAGGTCCATAACAATAGCAGTTTGTGGAAAAATGCCAGTCTGTGGCATTCTCTTGCTTGAGCGGCTCCTTAAATTGCGGCGATAGACGCTTGTGCTTTCAGGAAGTGGGCAATCGCCATCTGTTCCTGGGCGCTGCCATATGGCGGGCCTTTTTCTCAGGGAATAAAATAAAAACAAATATGTCAGAATGTTCGTCTTCCTCCACGGATGCTTATCAACCTGGGGAGAAGCTGGAGCTCAGTGTGTCTGGATTAATGGTCTTACTTTACGCTTGAGGGGGAGTGTGTGCACGTCGTTGGTGGGTTTTGCGTTTATATGTGTGTGTGTTTGTGTAGTCTTCGTGAGGGCATGCACGCGTCAATGTGTATTTATGTACTTGTAGTATTTGTTGAATCATTTATCTGACTTAGAGGGTGATGATATCATAGCATTTGGAGCAGTTGGTTGCCCTAGTTTTTGGAAGCATTAAACAACACAGGAGGAAAGTGCTTCAAGGTTAGCTAGAGTGACATTTCATGGCTCCCGCTGCCAAAGACACACGAAGAAACGCTCTCAAGCCATCATCAGACTCTCCATCTTGCGAGACCAGGAATTCAAAAGGCTTGTCACTTTTGAAAATCAGGAGAGTGTGATGTGTCATTGAGGAAGGGCTTCTTTCTTCTCCCGCCGATCCCCTTGTGTGTCCCCACCGCTGACTGACAGCTCGGGATGGGAGTTTGTGTTGGTGGAGACAGAATACATCTTTTGTCTGCTTGGTTATACATGGTGTGTTTTGTCTACGCTACCCCTGGACAGCACTGACACATTGAGGTTTTCATTAGCCGTAAGCAGGTGGTGGAGGAGAGGGACGAGCCTGTGCGCGTCACTCCATTTCCATCCTCGCCCGCGTGCGCATCTGCACTGCACCAACTTGTACACTGTAAGCGCATCATGGAGGGCGTACATGTGTCTGCCTGCATGTGCGTGAATGTTCACTATTACATTTTAGCGCGTGTGATACTTGGAGGTTTGCTCCAAAGGCGAATAAATCAGTGATGCCTGGGATAAGGCCGTGGCCCCTCCTCAAACTGCACAGACAAGCTGAGAGGCTCATTAATCAAACGGCCAGTCACAGATGTGATGGCTTCCACACAAACCGCCAGCAGACTGTGAAAGTCACATCCAACAGAGTCAACTGTCAGCCAGGCAGGCAGGCTGCACTTTTCCTCTACCCCCTCTCTCTCTCTCTCTCTCTCTCTCTCTCTCTCTCTCTTCCCCCTCTGTTGTATTTATCTCTCACTCTCCCTTTACCTCCTCTCACCTCCAGCGTGATGCCTCGGTGTGATACATCTGAAATATTTGTCTTGTCCCTCTAAAAACGATCTCGAGGGTCGAGGAAAATCCATCTTCTCTGAGAGTGGTCATGGTCAAACCATTCTGGAGGCACAAGACATCAGTCATTACTACACATTGCTCTATTCTCTTTGGTTGTCACACTGTTGAACAATATCTTTTTTTTCCCTCTGACCTTAGCCATCCAGATTCTCTTGTAGCCTAAATAAATCCTAATTTATTCAACGTCTGAAATTTGACAGTGGGGGCTACGAGTCTGCCTCGGTACAGTTAATCAATATGTTTGTGTTAGGTTTATACTGTTTTGAGGGCAAGTTCATATATATATATATATATATATATATATATATTGTTAAATGAGTTCAGTATTCTGGGTACATCCAGGAGTAAAATGTGCATATCGACTTTACAGAAATGCATTCTCGTGAAAATAAGTTTCTCCATTTCTTTCCGCTTATTATATCAGATACCATTTCACTGCAGCAATCTCTACTCCCTGTGGGTTCCAAAGGGTTACAATTGTTAACAGTAATTTCAGTAATATCACTGTTCCCTGACATAATTGTCAGTGCATCGTGCCTGTGCCACAAGGCAAGCTTCACACCAGGATTATGTGTTTATCCCTCGTGAATTGTCAACTCACTGCACCTGCCCTCCAAAATTCCTCTCTAAAAAAAAAAAAAAATCCTAAGTTCAGATAATTTCATTATATAAATAGCAACCTCTGTGATTGTTCCAACCTCAGACCTTGCATGGTTTAAATAGTTGGAGGGATTCTTACACCAGAGCTAAATGAAAATGCTGCTTAATCTACCGCGAAAACCCTCCAAGGATGGATAGAAATGCTGGATGGAACAGGGACAAGACAAAGCCACCCGTTCCTGATTAAAAATGGCAAGTCCCAAGGCTCCTCAAATACAGTGGGGCGCTTGACGCCGCAGAATAAGGCAGTATTCAATTTTTGTCTTCAGTTTGGTATCCAACTACTACCAGTGGAGTTGGAGTCTCGTGAAGCTGAGCTGCATCTTGAAAAATGACTTGCTACATGTGAGCAGCTATTATATGGCCTATTTAGTGTTTGTGCCTGCTTTAGTGTTAGTGTTTTTTCTTTATTTGGTTTGGCATGGCAAGTCTCGTACAAAATATCAATATTATATTAAAATCCAATGCCGTGGCTGAAGCAAAGTCCCTACACAGTGGTCTCTGAGATGCTCTACTGAGTTACCACACTTGTAACCTCCATGTGTTTTGTTGTTCCACCTGACTTTACCCTCCTTAGAGCAACTTTCTCTTTGAAATCCTCCCCACGTCCACTGGGTATTTGTTTTTGTGAGCTCCGTCAGCAAAATGATCCCCCATTTCTGCCCTCCTGGAACCTGTTTTGTCGACCAGTTTGGACGGCCCGGGACTCAGTTCAAGACTTGGTAGCCTATTTGACACTGTTGCCATGTTTCCTGCTGATTTACCGAGATGACTTTTTAGCTGAGTGCAGCAGTCCATTGTCAAGAGCCAGTTTGTGACCGTCTGTTTCAGTCCATCGCTTTCTGTGCCATCTTTATTCACATCCTCTGGAGGTGACACTTGAGTTGGTCTTTTATTTTGCTCAGTGTGTTCGGTTGTTTGATGAGTGTTAAAATGAAGCAAAGATATTTTTTCTTCACTATGTCGATACTGCAGTGCAGAAGAGACGCACTGCACCTGCTATGTATTAGTCATGTGGTACTTGTGGTGGTATTGATATTGCTATTGGTTGAATAAGTAATAATAGTTTAACTCATACATAATAAACCATTCTATATTTGAATGTATACTTTTTTTCCGATGTGTGTGCTCTGTGTCATGAATGTAGAGCAGTGGTTAGGGAGGCCATGCAGTAGCAGAGAAGTGTCAGAGGTCTATTTTATTCACGGCTGAAGCCAAATATCATGTTGCATTTTTTCTCCAGACACTGAGCCGTTCCATACTCATTCAGAGTATGTCACTCTGGATGAGGACATCATCTAAATGCCTAAAATATAACGCATGTGTGCGTCTGTCCTCCTGTGTGAGACTGCCTGACGGTGAGGGTTTGTTTTGGTGGTACATCACGAGGTTGTATCCTGTCGCCAGCCTCATTAGCCCGTCGGCGGCGCCCAACCAGCCCCAGCCAATCGCTGCTCTCGACTTGGCTCCGACATTTGCATGTGGTCCAGGAAGAGATAATTAGAGGGATCTCTGCCTGTCACTGTTAATCTGGGACTTAGTGAAGGGCTGTGACGCCGACATGCTGATGGACCGACACACACGTCGACACACACATGCGTTCGTAGTGTCATACCCGTGAACCCGCACTGGAATCCGATGCACACGCTTGCACAAATTCCAAGTGAATACCTGCGCACACGCAGACGCTAACATTAGTCACAGTCAAACCTGCACAAATCTCTCTCATTTTTTCACCCCAGCTGTGCATTAGTCTTGGTTAACACTCATTTTTGTACTTATGACCAACAAAGTTGCCTTTTTGTCCTTTATCCGTAATACTGGAGCATATTACACATGAAATATATCAGAGTTGCTTCTCTATTGGTGTGCGAGCGATTGCATGTTGACTCAGTGGCTGTTTACACCGGTTGTACTACGCTGTTGACACAGGTTTTAGATCCCTGTTCAGATAGACTGTGCGCTTGTTGCTTCCCAAACAGGCAGAATGCTCGGTAAGCCTTTTGAACAAGCCCAGCTGTCAGCCCTATATACAGTACTTTCACCACACACATCAATACGCACACATCCCAACAGACACGTATATGTGCCCATGCACTGGCACGTCCCCGGCTAAACACACACGCTGAAAACGCACACACGCGCTGCGCTGATTGGCAGGCCTCCTGTTTCCCCATAATTCCGACTGATTTATCCAATCAATCTCACTTGGAGAGCTGTTAAAGCGTTGACTAATATTAAGAGTAGAACATGCGACAATTAAAACATCCTTCAGGTAATTATAGAGCTGGTTTAGCAGCAAACAACTCAAGCATTTTATACATTCAGCGCGTTGCCCCCGTGTTTTATTTGTACCTGTTTGACAGTTAATCGGGGGAAATGAGGTACATCTGCGAATGCTACCGACTTTAATGCTCGTGTCAAATGTTATGTAAAATACCGCACTATTAGCTGAGCTTGTCTATGCAAATATTGAATCTGTTCACCTAATTGAATATCACAGGCAGTGTCTCAACAAGAAAATCCCGTGTAAAAAGCTGGAGAGATGTTCTTGTCACTGCAAAGCCCATTTTCGCCCGATGACAGGTAGACCTTTTTGCACACTGTGGGACTGCTAAATGGTGCATGTTGAGAGAGAGGGTGAGTACTATTGCTGACCTCATCTGTCCTGCTCTGTGACCCTTTGTCACCACTGATGGCACATAATAGTTGACACTTGACTTTGGGGGCTCTTTAAGTGCCAAGAGTGCCCAAGACCCTGGATTCATATTCTAATGCAGTCATCTTTGTATGCTGTGCCCTTACCCTTTGTCCAGAAGCTCTCGCTACACTTGTTTCCACTTCTTTCTTTTTTTCCATCACTATCTCTCTCTCTTTTTTTTGTCTTGCTTAAAAAAAAAAAAAAAACACATATGCAGGCACACACACACACACACACTTAGACCTACTCAGACACGCTTTCCCTGAATTGAAGTAGTCTGTCCCGCCCTCCTGCCCCTGTGCCATTACAGGTAAGCACCGAGGTGCACTTGTCTTGACACTTGTCCCGACAAATGTATAGACAGCCGAAACGAGCGCTCCAGCTGGAATCAACCACTCTGCATGCCTCTCCTCTCCTCTCCCCTCTATCCTCCTTTATCCTTACCCTCCAGCACAGTTTTCCTGCATTCAAATGTCGTTACTACTTCAGTCATCATACAAGCATTGGCTTTGTTTCAGTTTAAATCACACTGATTCAGAGTGTGTTTATTGATATCCATTTCCAAAGTCTGGGCATACAGTTTTACGTGAGCCATCAGAAAACCTAAAATATGTGGAATAACAAAATATATTTAGCAATTTTAGAGAGCTATTTTTTTTTTAGGGTTGAATTGATAAGCTTTGCACTATACACCGATCAGGCAAAACATTATGACCACCTTCCTAACACTGCGTAGGTCTCCCGTGTGCCTACAAACATTTGTGACTCATAGAATGGACTTGGGCCTTCTGAGGGTGTCCTGTTGTGTCTGGCAACAGAATGTTGTTAGTGGGGACCTTTGGGTCCTATGGGTTGAGGGGAGGGGTCTCTGTGGATCAGGGTTGGTTCAGTGCGTCCCACAGATACTTGATCAGTGTTGGATCTTGAGAATTTAGAGGACAGGTCAACACCTTGCTTTCACCGTGCTGTTATTCATGTTTCTTGAGTTTAGATGATCAATGTTACTTCTCTTGTCAGTGGTTTTAATGTTGTGGCTGATCAAGTGTTTGCATAGTTGTGAGTGTATCCTTTGTTGTATTTGGTAGTTTGCCCACTCTGGCCTAATCAATATGGAATCAAATGACAAGATGTTTTTAACAAACCCCCCATTATTACAGTTTTACAAGGGTTTGATGTCCAACCCTGGTTATGGGTCAGTCTCCACAGTCTCTGTGGCAAATGGCAAATATGTGCTTGCACTCGCCCTGTTTCCCCACCTTTGCAGGTTTTACGCAGTGTTTTTTTCCCCAACTCTTACTCCTTTTACCTGCTCCATCTCACCCTCTCTGCTATCTTCTCAGAGAAACCATCATGGGTCATGTTTTTCTGAGCCTTTGATCACTGAGTAGTCTTTCAGCATGTTGACTACAAGGCCTCTCACCTCCCCAGTGGTTGTTGCAAAAGAGGGGGCACACTTATCTGGCTTCTATGATGTTGATGGTTGAAAGCATTTGCTGATGTTGAAAGCGTGTGTGCGCCTGTGTGTGTTTGTGTGCGTCCACTCAGACATGATGAAAGACTCCGTTACAGCACTGGGTTGTGATCAGTTGCAGCTACGTTGTAGCTACTGTATGTTCCAAGTTGGTTGATAAGCAGTGCATTCCTCTTACTTTATCTGACGGATAATGATCATATGACACTGTCTTCATTTGGGAAAATAAAACCCTCAGTGGTTAAAATTCTTACATTGTTTTTTTAAATAGCTTAAAATGTTAGCATTTACATCTCCATATATCGTATTTGTTCACTTATTGCATGGCAAACTTCCTTTCCTTGCCATAATGGGTTTGTCCTCAGGGCAAAAACTCAGGTTCAAATAGAAAAGGCTTTTTTTTTCTTCGTCTTTACACCTCAAACGATGTGTGTAAACCATGGTTGGGTGTCTGAGAGCTTTGCTGCACCATCTGACTGCAGAATTCTGCCTTTTGTAAGATGCAGGGGATGGCCTTGATGTGACAGCTTGTGATGTTAGCCCAAGTTATTTTTGACAGAAGACAAAGAAAAGGGAAAGGAGGGAAAGAGAAAAAAAAAGAGACATAAAGGTAACGCGCCGGAATTTTTCTTCTGAGGTGAATTGCCTTTGCAGGAATCAATTCTTTTTCTCCTTCATTTCCTTTAAAAAAACATCTTTGTTTTCCTCTGTATCTTTGCTTTGTCATGGCTGTTAAGAACAGTCTGTTTGATTGAATTTGCCACCGGAGACATTTAGTGATCTTGATGGATTCTTTGGATACAGGACCTAGGCATGCTGGAAGCATCTTTTTTAGATGTTTCCCCCCTATGACATTATAGAAACAGGCCTACCCTTTACAGCAGACTGAGCGGTGAGTGGTATTATTTGACATATTGTGCTGATACATGCCAGTCTATAAGAATGCCAATGACAATCATAGGAAAGGACATTTAGATTACTGTCGAGGCTCCCCGTCCTGTCTCTTCCTATCCGGCCTCCTATCACTCCATCTGTTTTGTAATCTGTCTTCTCTTCATCTTGAGTTTGACTTGTAATGATGAAGAGCTGGTCAGAGGGGCATAGATCATTTTGTGTGTGCCTGTTTGTGTGTGTGCGCGTATAAACGGGCAAGTTGCTGTTTTCAGTGAATATATAGGCGCCTGATATGTGTTCTCATGCATGCCTGTGCAGCATCTCTGCCCTCACTGAGTCCGAGTGTGACCCTTGGGCTGCACCTTGCAATCAGTCAGCCGGCCGAGCCCTCCTGACTGAGTGTTCCTCCTTTAGTCCTTTAAAAGAGCGATTCTTATCACCGCGTGGTAGACCTTCCCTCTGCCCCTCACTGTTCTCAAGGTGAGCCTCTCTGTGCGCCCTTTCTGCTTCGACTATCCGTCATATACAACTTCTTTCATATGTGTCTCACAAAAGAGTCTAGATGTCAGAGCTTTTACCCTCCTTCTAGGTCTTCATGTCAAGGTGAGACTTTTCCAGTGCTCTCCATGTAGCCTTCCACCAGCTATCCATCTAGTACGTCTGCACATCTCACAAAGGAGTGGGGAAGCTTAAAGGAGGTTCATCTCCCTCCTCCTTCTCATTCTTACTTTCTCTCAAGGTGAGTCCCTTCCTGCTCACATCTTTTCCGTTTCCCATCTCCATCATGTCATCTGCCATGTGCTTTTTACTTGTGTCAGGGAGTGAAGAATGCACTCACTTTCCCAAAATCCCTCATTCCCAAAGTCTTCATAAGACATACTTTCTACCCGTTACCATTTCTCTTTCCCTTGCTCTACATTGGAAGCCTAACCGTCTTCACCTTGTGTCTGTCTTGTAATTTCCATGCCCACATGCCTGGTGGAGAGGTCAAAATGCCAGCAGTAGTCTTGGAGCCTGCCAACAGCAAAGGCATTTCAAAGAGGTTCTCCTATATGTTCAACATCTATCTGGGTGTCTGTGACCTGATCTTACCATTACCAAGGCTAAACATGTTATAACACTTGCCAAAGAGCATCGCAGCAAGTGAACAGAAATATTCCACCTTATTTTGTGAATATATTGGTTGAAAGTGTGTTTGTCTCCGCTGTGGTGTAGTTTTCTCTGCGGTGGATTTTAGGAATAAATGTATATAATCTCATTGTATTACTGGCATATTCACAGTGTGTATTGAAAATCAAAAGGTCAGAGGAGAATGGCCAGACTGGTTTGAGCTGATAGAAAGGCAACAGTGACTCAAATAACCACCTGTTACAACCAAGGTAGGCAGAAGAGCCTCTCTGAACGCACAGTACATCGAATTTTGAGGCAGATGGGCTACAGCAGCAGAAGACCACGCCGGGTGCCACTCCTTTCAGCTAAGAACAGGAAACTGAGGCTACAATTTGCACAAGCTCATCGGAATTGGACAATAGCAGATTGGAAAAACGTTGCCTGGTCTGATGAGTCTCGATTTCTGCTGCGACATTCGGATGGTAGGGTCAGAATTTGGCGTCAACAACATGAAAGCATGGATCCATCCTGCCTTGTATCAACGGTTCAGGCTGGTGGAGGTGGTGTAATGGTGTGGGGAATATTTTCTTGGCACTCTTTGGGCCCCTTGGTACCAATTGAGCATCGTTGCAACGCCACAGCCTACCTGAGTATAGTTGCTGACCATGTCCATCCCTTTATGACCACAATGTATATATATATATGACCATAAATGTTACAGGCAGGCATTGTGCTGTAATATAACAGTACATCGCTGGATATATTTTGTATTTGATCTAATGCTTTCATATTATTTGTGGCTTAGTTCTCGGTTTTATGTTACTTAGTATCATCCCAAAAGGCATTATCCATAGAGATTTTAATAATCTGGTTGGTGATGGAAAACCCAATGCAAACATGTGGACAGGTGGGCAAGTCACACCGTAGGAAGTAAAAAAAAAAAACGCTTATATCTTTGTTGAGATTTGTTTATTAATTTATTTATTTTAAACAATACCGAGCCTTGCGCATGAAAGGTCTTCAAGAAAGTCAAGTGGGTTTGCCATTTTCACCAACGTGTCATTTAGCAGACAGTTCCCAATCGTGTTGGCTCATCGCTTTCTCTTGAGGCGGTTGTGTCCATGCTGTGGGAGGCCAATGTGGGTTGATATCTGTCTCTCTGTATCTGCATCACCGAGAGCAGATATGGCTGATATCTCAGCATCTTAAACCTGACAGCGCCGATCATAATCGCACCCCCCGCGGCTCTCTCCCCCACCGTCTCTTTTTCTCCGTATCGCATTCTAACTTGTACACTGGCGTACCTGTATTTGTCGTTCTCTCGATTTGCGTTGCGCCCCACTCCTCGTATCTTAACAACACCTCTCTTCCATGCAGTAATGGTGCACTTTGGGAATATGCACTACATGCAAAGGGAGTTGGGAGTGATTCCGCCATTATTTCCATGCAGCGTTGTGTTTGTTTGCGTGTATGTGGGTAGGTGGGTTTGCGTCAGAGATCGTTTGCAAAGGGATCAACCCTGGGGGTGTCGATGCATCGCTGCAGTGGAGGGAGAGCAAAGGGGGTGGAGGCGAGCTAGTTCGCGGCAGATGTAGCAAACAAGCCAACTCGCTTGAAAACCTTGGCTCTGCACTGCGCAGTTCACTACTTATTTATTTATTTGGGTTGGGGGGGCAAATATATGTTCAGTGGCGTTGGATATCAGTGACAGGAAGGATCAAAGAGCGACACCACAAATGAAGCTGTCAAAGTGGCCCGACAGCTGGGTCCCGAGGCGAACATCCCTCGCTCGCACATTTTATTATGATCGCAGTGAAACCTCACAGCAAGTAGGAAAGAGAGAAGGGGGAAAAAAAAGCAAACCGCCATCTCCCCGACCAGAAAGAAAAAGAGACAAAACGAGCGCTGCTGTATCATAGCCGGCCATTATGAATGCGTGGAGGGGATTAGGAAACAATGGTTGAAGTCACTAGGATCCTCGCCTAGTTTCCTCACCCTCAGCCTGGCAACTAATTAGCACTTTCAACACCAGTGTATGATCTCATTAATGTGATTTCTGCTTATGTAACGTGCATGCAGTCATTCTCGTTTACATACACACACACACGCAGAGATTGCAGTGTTATTACATAAAGCATATGAACTTGTAAAATGTAAGTTTATTGTTAAGTTAATACAGTTAGCGTCATGAATCTAATGTTGCAGTAATGCTTAGCGCTGTTCCTGTGTTTGGGGCATTTACACTTGGCTATCCCCTTACGTCTTGTAATTATCGGAGCAATTTGATTATGTTTGATGAATATCATCACTCATAGTATCGTGGTTTCTGATCTGGAGAACGACAGTTGCTGCTGGACTGAAAGAAATGCTACAGGATCATACTGGTGGCACAAATGTGTAATGTTTTAAAAGGCAAGAATATGATATTTCCCGTAATTGCACAGCCTATTTGTGTAGTAGATACAGTTCACGTCAGCTAATTAGTATCCCCACACTGAGATATAGGGAGAGGGAGAAAAAAGAGGGGGAGGAAGCAGGGCGAGGGTAAGGGTAGATAATTAGACAGAATTAAGCCATCTCTTTTAATCTAGCTCCTGAAAGAAAGAGAGGGAGCGAGCGAGGGATGGTGGGCGAGAGGGTGGGGGTTCTGGGGGTGAGGCATACATATTCACCCCTCTGCTCTTTCGCTCGCTCCCTCTCTTCCTGTCTGACACAGGGTGTGAATGTGTGGGAAAAGAGGGGCCTGGTGCCTTAGCTCAGCAGAATGGATCAGCTTGTGCTTCTGAGGCTGTAGAAGTGTCCCATTGTCATGATGTCACTGCAACTCAAGAAGGCTGACCTCTGAACCCGATGGATTCATGGCAGCCCACTGCAGCACCCCCACAATGCCGAAAAGGGCCAGATTGCCACTGGGTGCCCACTAGGGGGTACCCAAGCCTTTTGCTGTGGTATTCGAGGTGATTGCGGCTTCACAACGCGCGGCGTATGGTATATTTGCCAAGGAATCCGTCCGTCTATATCCCCCCCGATTAGGGGTCCTTTCTCTCGCTCTACCCCACTCTTTTTTCCTCCCTTTCCCTCAGTTGCTCTGCCATCTCAGGCAGCCATGGCTCTTTTCTCTCTCTAGCTCTCCCTTTCTCTCTCCCTCCGACAAGCGTTGTATCTCAGCACCCACGAATATAGTGAGTGCCGCCAGATGTCGCAAATACATCATCTGAGGGATACGGTGGTGATGGAAAAAAGTCAAGGCACGTACGAGTGGGGGATGTGAGCTGACTCGAGCTCTCTGAGCGTTTGTGTGTGTGTGTGTGTGTGTGTCACTGTATGCCAGCATTCATCTGTGCGTGCACACGTGTGCCTCTGTTTTCCAGGTCCGTGTGTGTCTGAGTGTGCCTGTGCGAAAACGGGTGAGTGTGTCCCTTTTGTGCGCGCACGCATGTGTGGAGGTCACAGCAGGTCAGCATATTGTCCCTCAGATGTTTGATATTTTATGTATAAGAGGGAGGCTAGAGCGAGAGGATAAGCACGTTCCTGACAGAGGCATCTCTCCGCCACAATCCGCCACCTCAGCAATGTAGCGCCCAGAGTTAGATCAACAATGGAGGGGAGCTGCCTTATACCCAGAGAGGACTGATGGGGGGAAGAGAAGGACACTACTAGCCGAGCATGACTGCTGCTTCTGGGGCAGGAAACGGTGATGCAGCCCGATCGCAGTAAACTATGATTATGCACGATGCATGTTTACTTAAATACAACGTGCTGTAGTGCAGATTATAAAACGTGCAAGAACACATGAAAGCACCCTTACTTATTCATCTGCACGAACCAAACAAAATCAGACGACGTGCAGCCGCACCAAACGTGCACGGGATCTCCCGCTGTCGCAGGTGAGCGTGTGTGTGTTTGGAGGCCTCTCGGGTGCAGAGGAGGGGCAGTGGCACCCTCATATCAGCCCGCGCCAGGGAGGAGATTCCCCGGAGTCGCGCTATCCCAAAGCGCACTCCTCTCTTTCTCCTTCAGGGGGAAAAGTTTACTGCCAGCTTGCTTTTGTAGTCAGCCTCAAAAGATTTGCGGCAGTCAGCATTAAAAGGCACAGATCTAAGGAGACGCCTCCAACTGAAATACCTACAGACGAAGGGGAGGAGGAGGAGGTGGAGGAGAAGGAGGAAAAAGAGAGGGGTGCAAACTGATACAAACATTAAAGACGTTAAACGTTCCTCTTTATGCCGGCTTTGTACCCCAACAACAACAAAAATAACAACCAAACTACCAAACATCATCTCATGGTGCCTTTTTTCCCCCTCACACTAACGCTTTGATTCATTCCTCTTTCGTTTTTGTTTTTGTCCTTTTTCGCACAGTTATTTGTTCTCAATTGTTCAAAGGTTGATTTCTTTATTCGGCTCACAAACACGTAGGCTGGTTACCAGGGTGATGATGTGGCAGATGACATCATGCCCTGACTGTATTGTATAGTGGGTTCGCTCTGGCAGAGTTCATGGGATGGTGGCGTGGGCTGGTGTGCTCCCTCCGTCTTCGCCTCTGTTCCTCTCCCTCTCCTTCCTTCTCTGGGCTCCCAGCATTGGCTTGTCCAGTGCGCCTTGTGTTCCCTGGGAAAAGGATTAATTATTCAACACACAGCCTCAATTAAATTTGAATTCGGCAGTTCAAGTAACCTTTTAGCATGGCGCATTTATTATTAAGGCAGATGCTTTGGCCCTGTTTAGATTTAGAGCTTATCGGATTCTTTCAGCCCCTTATCACATAGGCAGTTTACTTGTGATGGCTCTGAGGCTTGGCCTTGCCTCGGCTGGAATGCACTGGGATATATTTTCTCAAACAGCGTCTGCTAAACATTTCTCACTATAAATTTTTTTTTGCTAAAGATTTTCTTGTATAATATGCACTGAACAGTATAGTAAATGTTCAGGTGACTCAGCCAAAGAACGTGTGAGGAATAGTTTTCGGTTTGGACCTTCGACAAAGACGCGACAGGATGTCATTCTGACATGGGTTTTCTAGTATAATGAAAACTTAAGAGCCTTCATCTCTTGCAAATGCCTTGCTCCCCCCCCATCATGTTCCTCTTCTCAATTCCTCCACTGAATGGAGTGGAGGGGCAGGAACAAAATAAGGGCTAATAGTAGCAGGATCATTCAGCTATAGAAACACATGGGGGAAAAAAAAGAGAATTAATTTTCATTTTACAACAGGCACACATATTCGTGGGTGATACATATTTAACAAACGCTGAATGAGCGCTCCGTGACTACAGATGTTTTATAAGGCTACACGAAAACACAAATGCTCACATTTGCCGCCTGCACACAACAGAGCCACGGAACGCAACAAGAAAACGAGAAGAAACAGCCTTGACGGTCCCTTTCAGTGATCCCCCTCCCCCAGTTCCTGTCTCCCTGTTTCTCTCTTCCTCCATCAGAGGAGGTGGTGCCTTTGTCAAGCAGGAGCACAGAGACCTCACAAAGCGAGGGAAGATGTCACAACAAACAAAAACAGCATAGTAACCCCCCGAAATCTAATCAGGAGCCATTGATTCATGCTCTGAATGGAGACTGAGTACCTTGAGAGTGGCTCATCCAATAAGGCCATAGACAGCATGACAGGGGCCTTCACAATTCAGCTGTGTAGTTCACTGTCATTCTGTTCTCACCTTTAGACTCGACTCTATCAACCCAAAGATGATACAATCATCACTCCACTCCAACATTTTATGTCCCTTTTCCCAGGACCGCTAATTCTTCTGTCATCCGTGTACCTCAATCAATGATATTTTTCTTTTCTTTATGATTTGATGCGTGGAGTATTCTTTGAACAGTAATGGGCTTGCTTCGCGAATGCGGAGAGATAATGTGTGAGTGTTAGTTACGGCGATTGTGCTTATGACGGATGCATCGATCGAGCAATTAAGCATAAGGTAAACCTTTACCTGGCAGGTTTGCCTTGAATTTCCTTTTTCCTTTTTTTTTTTTTTTTTTAAACTTAAATTGGAAAAAAGACACATTTCACTAATGCTTGCCTTTTCTTTCTTTATTCCAGTATCATTATCACCCTTTGCCTTTTGCTTTCTTTGCTATAGAATAAAATAAATAAAAAAAGCACATTAACAGTGTAACTCTATTAACACTTGTTGTGGGAATCTGTGACATTTCAGATGAAATTATTTAATCTATAATATGTGCATGCCCTTCTGAGTTTTTTTTAATGCTCAATATAATGCAACAACTTTGCTCTTATTATTTGTAATGATACTTTGGCATTATAGGGTAGAGATATTGATTTTCGGGAACCCAAAGCATTTATTGTGGAGGTAAATGTTATTATTTTAATATTGGAGTCATGCTAATTTAATAGAGCGTAACATACACACTCGGGTGTGAGCCGCAGGGGTCTCGCTGTCTCTCTCGCTCCCTCTCTCTTCCGCTGAGCTTTATACAATATAGAATAATCTCAGGTAATGTCAAAAGACCAGTCATGGCTGCTTCCAAGTTTTCATTTGGCCCTGCTTCAGCAAACAGAGCTGACATGTTGTTTTCCCACTTCTCATATTTTAGCCTGTGTAGACTGTTATTGTTGGTATTCGTTAATAATGACATGCAAGTGTTTTTGTGAACTCACTGCAGTCCACAGTAAAAATAATCACACTTTATGAACCAGTGGGGGAATAAAAAAAAGAGTCACTGTTAAGCTTTGTAACACACATCTATCCCAGTGGGCAATCCTTCCCTCCATCACTTGTTCACTCTTGCTACATCCCTTACTGCCTCTACTCATCATCTCAGTGTATTGTATTAATATTTAATCCATTGCTGAAATATTAAAGTAATTGCACTGTCAGTGAGGGTACCTCTGCAGTGCAGGAAACCATAGTAGCCATGTGGCTCCTGAGAAGGTCGGAAGTTCACAGTCTTCAGTGTTATGCAATGAACAGCCCCTAAACACCTACAGTATTTACACTTTAATTATAATAACATAAATATCAAATGCTCTTTTAGTTACTGTGCTGGACACTCAGGTCCTTGCATAATGAGTTCATGCTGATGAAGCTAATCAACAACAGTTATTAGCTGTTAGCCGATTAGCTGATATGTCAACCAGCAATGATTGTTTTCCACAACCAAGTAGGGAAGCAACCTTTGTGATGGAGATAGAGGGGCCCACAGCAGCCGGGTGTATGGCGGAGTCTATGGCAGAGAAACAAGAATTACAAATGTACCTAATATTCTGAGATCTCTGATTGTCAGGAAGAATGAAACAGAATTGAAGAAGCATCTAGGAAAAGGTTCTAATGCTCCAGTAGAAGGATTACAGTGTAGTAAAGAAACCAATCGTTGCCGTAGACGAACACAGATTACAATTGGTAGTTGTAATTACTCTCACTTCCAGAAGGGGGAGACACATTTTTTACATTGTAGCTTTAACTTAGAATTGCCATTCCTTGTATACCTTTTGCCAGTTTTTGAATGAGATGGACAGTAAGTCAATTTGTAATCGTCACTTTCTGTGTTTCATAGCCTCGCCCAATATAATGCACTTCACGTTTTCACTGCATTGTTCAGTTGAGTTAAAGAGTTTGTGTGTTTAATGTTTGGCGGGACGTCCTCCCCTACTTTTCTTAATAGACTGCAAGATCTCTGGCCTCTCAGTTGTAACCATGGCAACTGACCTATTTGCCTGCTATGTGTGTGAAAATGGGGTTTAAGACGTTTGAGAGTAAGTGTGACACCGGGTCAGACGGAGCGACAGATGGACCGCTGTACTATAAGAATATAGGAAAGTCTGCCCTCGACTCTTCTGCAGCATCTCTGTTCCTGTCTTGCTCTCTCTGTCACTCTCTCCCTCTGTTTCTCATTCAGCCATCTGATCAGCTGTATTAACACGGGGACACTTGCTGAGTAGGGTTAAAAAGGGCATCTATTCACTCGGCACAGACACCCTTCACTGCTCTCTCTGTGTGCATCCGTCTGTGTGTGTGAATGCGTGTCCTTGCATGTTGTTGAGTGGGTGTGTAAAAACTTATTAGAGTGGGACGTAGGTGTGTGTGCATGTCTATGTATGTGTGTGCGCTTACCCATGCTTGGACAAAGAGGTGGGGCCCTTTTTTTTTTAACACTCTGTCAAAGGCGTTACCAGTAGAAAGGAGGATTTTGGGGTGGCCTCCCCCCAACTCACAGATATGAAGCTGTCATGGGAAGAATAGCTGCATTCATTGAATGACACTTATTTTCTCCCACTTTACACGAGTGCAGCGAACAAAACAGGCAGGGGAGCAGCTGAGGAAGACATTTTCCTCGCCTTCGTTGGCAATGACAGACATGCAGCAATTACTTTAAGTCTAAGCAGACACCAAGAAAACTGCCATTCCTGCTTAGCTTTGTTACTGCACTCTTGCAAGCTGCCTGAGGCCTTTTTTTTATTTACCGTTGATGTGACGTGGGTTTGAGTGCCTGCAAGCGCGTGTGTGTGTGTGTGCACTTGTATTACTAATGTTGCAGGGACAGAAATCTGTTTACACAGTCCAATGTATAGGCCTGCCTTCCTTTGGTGGCAAAAAACACGGACCTACAAGGTAAATCAATATATTTTAGTGCTAAGAACACTCGGTTTAATGTCTACGCTTTGTTCCTGTATTCCCACTATAACTCAAACTGTTGCTAACCAGGTTATTGCAAAGCTACAACTTACTTTAAGGTAAAGCCTAATGCTGGTTATCTGGCTGACTACCATGAGTGTTTCAAGAAACACGGAGAACAACTTTCCCAGTGCTCTTAATTCTATGCACAGATAATTCTGCAGAGTGAATGTAAAGCATCACCTTTAAATAAAAGCAGCGTGTCCAGTAGTAGTTAATAGAACCACATTTTACTGAGGAACAGCTGTATGGTGTTCATTCTTGGTGAACAAAGCAAGACGTTGGACTTGTGCTATTTTGTAAATCTGGAATAAAACGCCAGAAAGGCATATGGTTAGAACTGAAATACTTTCTGAATTATTTGCATGATTTTGCGTTCTCCACATTACGTGATATATATGTATATGTGTATAGATAGATAGATAGATAGATAGATAGATAGATAGATAAAGATAATCTCTATAAGCAGTTATCAGTATATGAATATGCAATATTTGCTGAAACAAAACATCTCGTACCTAAGAACAGAGTTACTTCTTTCACATAGACGTGGGTCAGGATTTTTATTTTTTTTTAATCTCCCACACAAGAATGATTTCAAACAGTACTGAAAGAATCTCCTGATGAAAGCCAGAAAAAAGTATAGTTGAGAGCTCAAAACAAACCTAGACTAAGACGTTGCAGGCATTTATTTTTTCTCCCCCACAGCACACCATATGGCAAAGAATCGTGAAGATGGAAGGAGACAACTCTCTTAAAATAACATCTGCAAAGTCCTCTGTTCACACGGTCAAGAAGCAGGGGCTTGAGAGTTGGTGGTAACATTCCACCACAACGTTGCACTGCACTTACATCAGGATATGAGGTTTTTGTTCATATCCCACAACCTTGATCTGGGAGACGCTCCCAATGAACTCACACAACCTTCTACCTAAGATTACGTCCTAAATACACACATAGATGGTTTGAGCTCTAGGCTTGCAAGAGAACACATGTACACATGTGTGTTTATACATCACACACCATCTATTTGTGTGTTGTCACATTGCCCACTCTGGGTTACCTAATAGCTTGGCAAAAATGTGTCTCTCCACCTATGCCACATGGCACAGGTGATCTAATCTGACCGTGACTAAATTAAAAGTCCTTTTGGTGCGGAAGTGGATAACAGTGTTTCCCTGTAGCTCACCTTGCCTCCCTTCTGCCTCCCCCTGCCTCCTTTTCTTTGCCTACCCTCTTGCCCTTGTGGCCCGCGGCCCATTTTCCCACCAAGAACAGGTGTCCCCACCACACCAGAGAAGAGCGTGTCTTAATCAGTCCCACAGCCGTGCGTGCCACCCATGCACATTCACACGCTCTCAGCATAAATACACAACCATGCATTCATCCGTGCAAAGTCAAATTAAGGCCAACCGCACGCTCACTCACACTCGCTCGCACACACACTCTGCGAGGGACACCCCACTGTCAACCTGCCTTATGTCTGGGAGTGACACTTGGATGACACCAGCAGCAGGATTATAAGCGCATATTTATTAGCCTTAGCACCGGCCGCGTGCAAGGCAGGGGCAGGAGTGCACACACAGGTACAGAAGTACACCGAGTGAGGGAAGCCAGGGACGCAAACCAAATGACAATTAAACCCCATTAATTATGTAATGGTTAGATGCAAACAGTGGCAAAAAAATGTCTTGTGTGTGTCAAATCTGTTTACACCTGTGTCTAGTTTATATATTACAACAATTTCCCCAGACCATCATTTTTAAGATTTTGTGGGGCATAGGTTTTAAATTAACTCATGTAACATTACCAGGCCACATTTAAAACATCAGCACACTTTGTAAATTCTGCTTCTCTTACTTAATCATTAATAGAAAGACAGTGACCAGTGGTCTGAACTGAAATACTTTCTCAGGAGTAATATTATTTCCCTTATCTGTGCTGCAATGTGCTAGGAGATGATTTTGACCAGCATGAACTTTGACACTGGAACGTGAGACGTTTTCCTGCTGAAATTTAGAGACAAGGAGCAGATAAAGATGAAAGGACTATGCTATTTAAAGCAGAGAATTATTAAAGAGAAGCAAAAACAAAGACCTGACTCGTTGTTACCATTTCCCTCCAACTCTGTCCTTATTATCCTGTTTTGATGCTTTAGGGAGACAACTGAACTTCAGGTGCCTTGAAATCCCTTAATGAACTCTCTCTTACCCCTCAGCCTGTCCTGCCTTACTCTAAGCTGGAACAGCAGCCGTTGCTTTGTTCCTCTTTGGTGTAAGAGTGGCTACATAGATCCAGACTGACTTACCCATTTAAGTGGAGGCGAGTCTCCCGCTAACGCACAAACGTACACACCTGCGCGTGTATACCCGTGCCTGCGCAGATGAAGCTGCCGCACTTGCACAACCAACCCACCTGTCTGCCACTATAAGCATTCTGTATCCGCACTCTGCTTCAATAAACATATACCCAGTACATTGTACTTACATACACCAATCAGGCATAACATTATGACCACTTTCTAATATTGTGTAGGTCTCCCTTGTGCATCCAAAACAGTTGTGATTGGTGTCTGCCAACAGATTGTTGTTAGTGAGGGCCTTTGCGTCCTATGGGTTGAAGGAAGAGGTTTCTGTGGATCAGGCTTGTTCCAGTGCATCCCACAGATACTTGACCAGTTTTGGATGTTATGAATCTGGAGACCTGGTGCTATTCTTCATGTTTTTTTTTATTGTTCCTAAACCGTTTTTGTGTGTGTGCCTGTGTCAGGCTGCATCCTGCTGGGGATGTGCTACATGTCTAAGTAACATCCACACGAGTGAATGCCAGGTCCCAAAGTTTCCCAGCAGAACACTGAATTGTCTCAAGATGGTCAGTGTTATTTACTTCTCCTGTAAATGGTTTTAATGTTGTGGCTGATCTGTGTATTTAGACCTGGTAGGGAAAAGCAGTCACTCAAATTGAACTTCAATCCTGTGTTAGATTTGGCTAGTTCAGAACTGCCAAATCATACTGAGGCAGGGATAATCAAGAGAGAGAGGCTGTATCATTAGGACAAATGCAGACACCGAAAAGAGAGAATGAGAGAGCCACTGAGATCAAGGGAGAGGAACGGGCAAATGAAGAGTGACATGGATTGGAGTAGAACATATGTTGGGCTCAGACAGCATGGCTAGCTTTTTAGCTTCCTTAAGCTCTTTTCACAGCTATGGATGTATATGGAGTTGGCCGGCTGGCTGGCTGGCTAGCTGGCTGGCACTGTTGGCTGCTCAGTGGTCCTGAACCAGCCTATTTGAAAAGCCTGATGTGTTTTATTTGGGCCTGCTTCACACTGTCATCTGCGCTCGGAGATAGAGTGTAATTGAGAGTCAACTCTAATCTGCATGGAGGCAAGCCGAGGAAAGTCTGGTAGGTGGAGAGGAAATGGGGTCCCTGAATTCATGGAGAGTTGCTTATCGCAGTGTAAATCTTGTGTAGTGACATTTTTACAAGAAACTGAATATTATTGACCACATCATTTTTTGTGAATTATTTTCGTCTCCTGCTTGCAGCTAAGGTCTTACCATCTTTTGCCTCCTCACCTCTCCTGTATCATCTGCCGCGCAACATACACATTCATTTGACTCCAAATTTACCTCGCTGGAAAAGGCTGAACTCAGGGTCACTCTTGTCGATAACCTTTTTCATCCTCCTCCTTTTTCTCTCTTCCTTTCTTTTCCCACGTGCATGATCTCTCTCTTTGCTGTCCTTGGATTAAAGCAGCGCAACTTTTTGTGGACCTAGGCTCGCCAAAAAGACAGACAGTTCGGGTAGCAGGAGTGTTTGTGTGAGCCTGTTTGAGCCTGTGCGAGTGTTTTCTGGTGAAAATGCCCAATCCGCAGTAAACCTTGGGAAGCCAGTAATAGCTCAGAGGAACGCTGTGTTTGGAAGGCCAGACCCCAGCCTCTAATGGTACCATCTGAGACAGTTCAAACATATCAAAGGAGAGCTCTGCGAGGGTATGTGTGTCAACGTGTGTTACTGCGTGCGTGTGTGAGCACAGCTGTGAGCACAATTTAAGTGGTAACGTGTATGAGTTTGCATCTGCATGCCCACATGCATGTTCCCGAAACAAGGGTACACAGGGTGGCGTGTGTTTGGGAGTAAGACTAGGAAGAAACTGTAACAACACACACTGTTGTGTGCAGCTCGCGCTAACAGACAGCCAGTGGAGATACAGTATGGCTCTGGGGTTAGGTAGGGAGCTGTACAGTATGTGCTGGGGGCAGGGAGCGGCTCAGCAAGGCAAGGCCCTTCTGTCTCCCTGTCATCTCCCAGTGCCGTTGGGGGTTGAAAGTGCCAGTGTGTGTGTATGTGTGTGAGTGATGCAGTGATGCGGGTGGGCGCACAGCCGAACGGGCACTTGACTGGCGCTGCGGCACTTAGCTAGCAAGTAGCTGCTGGTTTGGCGGCGCTCCAGGTTAACTCGGCGTGCTGTGAGGTTTTTTGTATCCATGTGCGTTGGGTGATGTGGCACCAGATGCCACTCCATGTGCCCAAATCTTGTTGACATTTGGAGCGTGGGCAAGCGGGCACACAGGAAGGAAGCAGGAAAAGAAGAGGGAAATTTAATTATGATGAAACAGCAGCCTCGTCTGCGGTGTGTGTTGTAGTACACATTGACAGACATGTAGACTTTGGCAGTCACCCAGACAGACAAATATGGTAAAGACACATAAACACACAGAGTTATTTTGCCAGTTGGATTGCGGTCGTACGTATTTTGTTTTCCAGAGAAGCTGGCAGACAAAGACCAAAAAGGGAACAAGGTTCAGGACAGGAGAAAAAGAGACGGCAGGAAGAGGGAGAGAGAGCATAGAGGGAAGTTGATTGGGAAATGGGCTTCAGTGTGCATGTGTGAGGGGGGTAATTTGATTAAGCAGACTGGCAGAAGGAGGAAGCAGGGATGGTAGGGTGACAGGTCGATGCCAACTTCTCCTGGCATGGACTTCACCCTTATTCCTGACTGAGAGGAAGAGAAGGAGGAGGAGGAGGAGGACGGAGGGAGATCATAGTAGGACAGGATGAGAAATGGTCAGATAGAGGGTGACAATGGATGACAAATAAATGAGGAAGAAGAGGTAACACGGAGAATGGCACGGGGATTCAAAGAAAAGAAGGTGAGATGGAGAGGTGGTGAGTAGGTGGTGATACGAGGAAAACGGCAGGAGGTGAAAGAGTAGGAGGCTCCAGGCGCCGTGGCAGAAAATCCCTCTCTACAGTTTTCATTCAACTTTCACACTGACAACTTGCTAGAGTATTTTTAAACCTAAAAATTACACAATTTGATATCTTTATTGTGTGGAATTAATTGTGGGTTGTTTAATCAATGGCTGTGCCTAGCAGTATTTTGAACGGGCTATTGACAACTGCTACTCAGAACTGCTATCTGTTTTTCACGTTCATTCATTTTTTTTTATTATTATTATTATTATTATTATTTGCACGTGTCCACGTTTGTAGCGTTATTCTCCTCCCACGCGTCATTAATATCTGAACCACCTCTCCAAGAAACGTTGAAGGCTTTGTGGATTCTGGCTGGATGCCCAATGACGAATCTGCCGATTTGCAGTGTTATTATCATGATGAGCACATGTACAAACACAACAGTCACACGGCCGTACTGCATGTTCAGAAGCTTACAGCTCATGTAAAAATGTTAGTCTTCTAATATTTCCAGTCAAATTAAGTGTTTTGGCAATTAATGTCACAACTCCATTAGTCATCAGTATGATCTAAGTAGCCGTTTCTTAAAATGCGAGCTGTTCTGCTGCCTAGCTTGTAGTATAACTACGTTAAGAATAGTAAAAAATATCACACCTAGCGTTACATATAAAGACAACGAGGGTGCTGGGGTCTTTGCGGGAGAGCTCTTTGCTCTGTCCCAGACATGGTTTCTACTAGGTAACACTAAAATATGGAAAACACATACACACACTCGCCCTCATTTAAATGCAGAAGGCTGGGGATGATGTCTAGCATCAGGTCTCACAATAATTATTTTAAATTGCTAAGAGGAACACACGTCCTGGTGGGATATATTACCTCTACTCTAACCTGAGATGAATTCCACCCTGCACCTACATACTCCACTGCAGCCTTCTGGATTTATACATTTATATAAAATAAATATATATATATATATATTTTATATTTGCGCTTGTGTGCACACGTGAGCATGGAACGTGTGTTTGTGACCTCAGCGCTCACACGCTCGTATTTTCACACAAGTGAGTGGGTGTTCTTTAGCGTAATGTATATATTTCAGGAGAGTCCAGCAATAATGTTGAGGCAAGGTCAAATGACTGCATCTGTATGCTTATGCGGTATAGGTATAAATGTACAAGTGTGGGGATGCTGCGCTAAGTGGGTTTGCTGTGACTGTTCATCTATGTAAGTGGTTATTTTGATCAGGTATCTCGAGTGTGGATCACACTTATTCCCTGCAGTCCTGAGCACCCACATCTAATACACAGACACACACATGCTGCTTGACATAATGTAGGCGCTGCGTTTTTGTCGTATTTTGCGTCCTTGTACCGGTCTCCGTAGACTACACTTTTTTTTTTTTGATGAGGTTAATTGCCATAAGTGTGAGCTCTTCTGTGTGAGTCTGTGCGCACACTTTCTGTTGCTGAACTTTTTCATGCAGTTCTCTCCTGCTTTAACCAGAGACAGTCTTGAGACATGTGCTATGTCTTCTCGTGTGCACGTCACAATAAGACACAACGCACAAACATTGCGAATGCTGGGCAACTGCCCGTGCTTTTAATGATGCACGGCATTAAAACATTTCATGAATAAATACGAATATGCCGAATATGAGCAAAGTATAAACGAAAAAAATACGTCAGAGTCCGAGTTTTTTTTTTTTTTTTTTTGGTCTAAATTTATACATAAGTGCACTCTGTACATGTTTTATTCAACCACACCTGGACACACTAAAAAAAAACGCCCTGTCTGTTATCTGCGTGAAGATCCTCATTTAGTATGCAAGTGACACCAGCACTCCTCATAATAAAGGTGGCATACTGTCATGCTACGAGCTGGTTGGAGAGGAGGTAATGGTGTGCGGTATATACGGATTTAACAGTCATAGGCCATATAAGGCAGGGATGTACAGCTTCATAAACTCAACTCAACAGAAGAAAAAAAAAAGAGAGAAAGAGGGTTAGAAAGTGAGACGCACTCCTTCCCCATCTGTGCATTTCCCCATCCTTTCCCTCCATCCCTCTCTTTCTTCTCCCTTCTTTAACCCACACCTGAACCTGTCAGCTCTGTATTGCAGAGAATTTTCCGGCAGCTCTTCGACATCTCACTCTCGCCCTGCCTGTCAAAGACCGCTGAGGGCAGAGAGAGAGAGAGAGGGAGGGAGAGAGAGGGAGGAAGCGAAAGAGGGGATGTACTGATGAATCCTCTCACAGAGCAGAGAGTTCACCTCTCAGGTAATCCTATAAAAAGCCAAGGTGAGATGCTCCTCTGCCTCCCGCTCATTATAGCATCTTTACCCTGCACCGTAGCCACTGCTCTCTTGCTAGAGGTATATTGGGATGGTGGTGAAACGAGGGGTGGGGGAGCTGGGCAGGTGGGGGCAAAGGGAAAGGGGAGAGGGAGACCTTCTCACTATGCACACAGAGCTTGCACGTTGCACTGCATGCGCCACATCTGTTAAGACTTTTTTGTACCTCTCCTTCTTCTTCTCGTTCTCTCTTTCTCTCTCTCTCTCTCTTTCTCTATGTCCCTCCCTCCCTCCCCTCCACTCCCCTCTCAGTTCCTTTTTTAATCTTTTATTCATAGCTTAGCAGGTGATGAAAAATTTATGCCCTGAGTCTGGCATTGAAATAAATGCAAAACGAAAACAGAAGCAGTTTATACTGACAGTCTGAATATCTCTATCTAGAACAAGGCTGCTCGCTGCAAATCAGGAAGCCTGGTGCTCTCCTGTTAACTCCGCTGTGTAAATGATGCGTTGTGGCTTCCTGTGAAGCCAGAAGATTAGTGTGTTTTGTTTTTCCCTCCACTCTCCTCCTGTCATCTCACCGGAGGGGAGGGAAGTGGGCACTTTTTTATTTTTTTTTTGGGCACCATATTTCCAAATCTTTTCAGTAACTCCCCTCCCATATCCACACACACACGCAGTCCCCACCCCGACGCCAGCCCGACTTTCTCACCGCCCCCACTGGCTTGTTTTCGGGTGGCCGATCAAAGTGGGCGAAGTGTTAGATTTGTTGTTCTACTTGATGGTTTGTGTGTATTCTCAGGTGTATTCGCGAGTGTTATGCGTCTGCGTGTGTGTGTGTGTGTGAATGTAAACCCCGCTTTAACAGAATCTTTAAAGTCCCCAGCCTGGCTTAAAAACATATCCACCCACGCACTCGTACAGATACACACATATCGGTTGGCCCTTACGGCTCATAAGGGGGGACTATCCCTCTCCTTGGAAGTGTTACACAGAGGCTAACTCTTCCCGCCAGCGCTTGCATATTGCTGCTGTTGGTTTTGGAAGTGTTGCCCCCCCCCAAACTTCATTTTAAATCTCTGTTTTATGAAACCCAACCAAGCAATCTGTTAAAAGAAATGCAATAAAAAAAAAGCAGCTGTGTTAGTGAATACATCATGCAGAAAAGTTGTACAATCTTTACGGCGTGATTGTTATTAAATGTGTACAGACTGCATGCTTTGTAAGCGTGCGTGAGAGAGAGAGAGAGAGAGAGAGAGAGCAGCGGAGCGGGTAAGAACGTGCACACAAACATGACTGTTTGTGTGTCCACGTTTTTGTGTGTGTGTGTGTGTGTGTGTGTGTGTGTGTGTATTTTTGGTGCGTTGTGAAGTCCTGCTGTCAGCTGTAATGATGTGTTGTGGTAGAGTGCTGAGAGCGAAGAGGCCGGCTTGGCCTCAGCAATGGATCTAACTACCGATCTGATACTGTCTGACAGCCAGGGAGAAAGAGGGAGAGAGAGAGAGAGATACAGAGATGGAGAAGAGAGGGAGAGGAGAAAGACTCGATTTAGGGCAGAGAGGAGGGATGGCAAGAAGTTAGGGCCTAGAAAGAGAAAAAGCAAGTCAACGAGGAGAGACGGATGAAGGACAAGACACCAGGGAAGCGAGCTTTCTCCGCACAGCTCTTTGTGGTCGTATGTAATGTCAGTGATATCAAAGCAAAATATTATAGTTTCCCTCCGTGGAACTTAAAAAAACAGTTATTGCAAGATGGATTCCTCTAGGAATTATCAAGGAAATCCTTTCCAGTTGCGTCCATGTTTGTGCGTTTTGCGCGCGTGTGTGCGTCCCTGGCCCTGCCCCGCTGCCACGGTGCCAGTCTTTGGCAGAGCGCGGCGGTGTGTAGCGAGGACGAGTCGCTCAGCAATTAAATAAAGATCTCTAATTGGCTGCTTCATATTAGGGTCAGCAGCTGTAAAGAGAGGAGAGGCCCGTCGCGTGCGCGCTAGCACACTCGCCACGTGCACGTGTGTACATCTGCGTTGCCCCGCACTCGCGTACACAAACACGCACGCTCCTGAACAAAATTCAATTATTAATGGACTGATTGCTCGAGTGGAGCTTCTCTGGGAATCTGAACCTGCCACACTGAATAAAATAAAACCACTGCTTTACATTTTCATTATACCAAACCGTGTTTTAAATTGCAAATGCATCTCGGAAATCCACCGTTGCCCCTCCCTCCTTAGCTCCCTTTCTTTCCCCCCTTTTCCTTGCTGTCTCACTACAGCAGCCCTCTCCACTTTCCGCACTCCTCCTCCTTGTCCCCTTCCTCACCAGTTACACGTATGTTTGCACGCGCGTGCACATGCACACACATGCATATTTTACCGCGTGTGTGTGTGTGCAGCCACCATTAAGCAGTCTTATTAAAGGGAAAGACTGTGTGTGTTTGTGAGAGAGAGAGAGAGAGAGAGAAAGAGAGAGAGAGAGAGAGGGAGTTGTGTGCATGAGGAAGTGCTTCTGGGCCACGGCGGAGCTCCTTCGCTTATTTGCAATCAGGTCAGACAGACAGCACAGCCACATACACCACTGTCACCTCCCTCCAGACTTCCCTCTCTCTCTCTCCTCTTCTCTCCTCATCCATCTCTTCTATCTCTCCTCCTCTTCTCCTGCACCCTCTCCCCCCTTTCGTGCTTTTTTTCCCAGGACCAGTGAAATAGCACATTTTGTCAGGAGTTGGATATCTCAATTATCTCCTTCGTAATGCCGAGTACATTCCTCTTTGTTTCTTTAGCCCACTCTGTCTTTCTCTCTCTCCCTTGCTCTTTTTTTACCCCTGTTCCCCTGCCCCTTAAATTTCCATTTCTAATTTGCCTCTGTATACTACATCATCCTCACCTTGGTTGCCCTGATTCTGTCATAGGTTAACTTAAAGCCAAAATACTGATTTCACACAAGGCCCCACTTGTGTCCTCATGCAAAAGGATTTTTTGATATTTCCACATCTGCTGTTTTATGTGTGACTTTGTTCCTTCAACACGTGTGCTTATTTTTAGCCATGAGGTCCTAGTTCTTTTTTTTTTTCTTTTCTTTTTTAAACTTTGCCCATGTTTAGTCTTTCCCGTAGTGTTTTTGGTTTGCACTGGCAGGAGATCACAAGTCATTAAGCTGTGATTGTCTTTTGGTAGCGCTCTCGACCTACCTACGGCCATGCAGGCAAATTCTAACCGCCCATTTCCTCTCGTGTTTGTGCCAGTCGAACTGCCGGTGCTGTTCCTGGAAATTTAAATTGCATGTCCCCCCGTTCACCTAAAGGATTTTTCCGATGAAAGGCCAGCCTGACACCAGATGTCGACAACGGCAAAAGTGGAAGAAATGTGAAGAAAATGAAGTGGCCATTAGAATTACTATTATATTGTTATGTAAGTCAGCGAAGGGAAGTAGCGACATGGAAATTTACATGAAATTGCAGAGGACTATTTCTTTCAATCGATTCAAAGATTCCGCTGCCTGCTGTACTTCCTTCTCTACGCTAACGGCACAATCACACAGTTCTACCTTGCATGCGCGCGTGCAGCAGGTATCCTCTATTATCTGCATGTAATCTCACCGTGGGACCTCACACAGCTTCTTCTCTTATGTTTCTGAAAGTTGTTTGTGCCTGTTTGGATTTACACATGCGCTTGCCAGTAAACATGCATGTGTGTGTGTGTGTGTGTGCTTCATTTTTATGCATACCTCCTTCGCTCCCTCTCTGGGTTTCTATTTCTTTGTGCTGCTCCTTTTTTCATTTGTGTGTTTTCTTGCTGTTCATTTGCCAGTGTGTGTGTGTTAGGGAGAGAGAGAGTGTGTAAGTGTAAGTGAGGGGAAAGTGATAGAGAGAGACTCATAGTGGTTATGGAAGGGGCAGAGAGGCTCATGGGAGTTGTGCTAAGGGCCATAGTATCACTCCACTGTCTCTCAGGGCACATTGTTTATGCATGGGGCCACATATGCAGCAGGCACAGACACTCACTGCATACTCCCAGAGACACTGCGAGGCAGCGCGTGTGCCTGTGCTCATAAAAAAAAAAAAAAAGTGCTAGCAGTATGTGTGTACGCGGGCATACATCCTTCCCTGTTTATGTTTCAAAGTACGTGCACATGTGTTTGTCTTTTGGCGCGTGTGTGCGTGCAAGAGAGGCCGCCACCGTGATTACAGCCCACTGGCGGGACAGTGATCTCATCCTCCAGCCTCCATTCTCTTTAAGTGTCAACACCCTGCCGGCCATGTTGTTCACCTTCACACGCTTTCCTCTCTGCTCACACGCGCACTTTTGCATATGTATGCGGTTGTCCTGCATGTGCACATGTGTTTTTTGGAGTTTGATTTTGCGCGAGTTTGCCAGCGAGACAAGTGGAAGGTCAAGTACTTATGCCTGCTATCTCCTCCTTCCTCCTGCCTTCTCCCAGAGAGAAACAGTCTCGTGCCAGATGTCTTGTTAACAATCACCCCTCAGTCCTTCCTGACTTCTCCTCCGTTTGTCTGCCTATTCATCCTCCTTTCACTCATTTAATTAACTTCACTCAGTGAAATGACAAGGGCTGTTGCTTCTGTCCTGGTTTCTCGTGCATTAATGATACTTTACTGATCCAGCACATGCACCATTCTTTCCTTCCGCTCAGACATAGGCAGCATTTTTTATGCCAGTCATATTTTCCCATTAACACGTCTGTGCACTCGCACCTGTACACACATGCTCATCATCTTTCATTTGTATGCCTTTGACAGCTTTAGTGGAGCAATGCTTTGGCTAATGTCATATTCATGGCTGTACAATAGACGTTACACGGTGTGAGGAGTGTTAGAATTTGATCATTTCTCTTTTCCATGTTCAGGCGGGTTTTCTTTATCGATTATTGTACTTATTGAGAAAAAAACACGTAGTTAACTTTTATATTACAAGTACAACTTTTTTCAGACTCGGTATATTTCAGAAGTAGAAATATATATTGCTAGTTCATGATGCTGCTTCCTATTATTTTCTTTACAAATGTCTTAATAGCAATATCTTTACCTTTGTTTTTACTTCAAAGTGTAGAAATACATGTTACATATTTACTTGTATACATCTTTTAAAAATGAACAATTTATCAGGACTAATCAGAAAACAGTTTATCAGACGAGGCATTAAACATAGATAATGTCATAAATAGACATTTGGCAAGTCAAATAAAATGCCATGAGGTAATGGTCATATATGAGCTGATATACATTCGTCCAAATGTACCCCCTGGCCAGTCCACATCCTGTGTGTGTTTTTTTGTGTGTTTTTTTTTTTTTCTCAACAGATAAATTAGAAATTACCTATGCATGTGCTGCATTGATGTTACAATGTATTGTGAAGTGACATTTCTCTTCTCTGAGTATCTGTCAGGAGTGGCTTTGAAAGAAATGTGTCATTGCAGTCTTGACAACAAGGTGGCACTCTGCACTAAGACAAATCCCCTGAGGCTTTTCTATCCCCCAGAGGACACCTTCCTTTACTGAGTCTTCTTCTGTGTCTGCGTACTGTGTGTGATGGTTCAGAGATGCTCTCCTTCCAAACTCTCCCTGGCTGTAATTTGACTTCATGACTCGGGGAGTTTGCGCCTAACTGGTCTGATATGTATTTACTGGTCTCCGTGCATGTGTGTGTAAAACGTATATAGAAATAAAATAAATACTCAGGAAGCCATGCATGTTAGACATTAACAACGGAGGAAAAGTCAGATTTTATAGGTTTACCTGCAACGCCCGAAGCAGCTGGGAGTATGCCTTTTGATCTACACTTACAATACGTTAGATGAAACATTGTTGTCTGGACTATTACTGGATTAACAGAGATTTTAAAAAAATAAAATAAATAATGTTTTAACAGAGATGTTTTATTAAAGTTGGTGAAAAGCTTAGAGTTTTTGTGTCCCTGGTGAGAATGTTTCTCTTGGTGCAGTTGTGGGCAACAACACCTAAAATCAATATCCCTGTTAATTGTCACTTTTACCTCTATAATGATAAATTTAATAATTTCTTTAGATACGCTTGAGGACAAAAACTACCTTCAGACTAGACATTCATTTACTGACCCACAAAATAAATAATGTATTTATCATTAAGCAGTAAGAACATGTTTCTTTGTTCACATGTTCTATAGCATGTTCATGTTTAAGATTTTCAGACCAGAGATTGTGAAGCTCCCCGTCTCATCTCATCTGCTTCCGTTTCTCAGACTCTGAGCTGATTTTCCGTTTCCTCATTGTGCCTCATAGCTGAGTTAAATCCGTTAAAACTGCTAGTTGCAAGACACGAGGGAGCATGTCGAAATCCCAAGCACACGTTAACGAGCAGCGTAATAGTTTGTTACTAAGGAAAGCTTTTATTCACTGGTATTATTGTTATTGTAGCCAGGTCAAGGAAGCTCAGGGCTTTAAGTGTACTCTGACTACCTAATTAATTTATTGGACATACTGAGTAAAACTAGGTCAGTTAAAGATGTATAATGACAATTAATTAATGTATTTGAATAATGGTCCAGCCCCATTTTTGTCCGTGTGTGTGTTGTGTGTCTGTGTAGCATGTCCCTTCCTGCCCTCTAAGCAGAGTCCAGGTAGCAACGTATGAGAGTGTTTTTCTTACTGGAAGGAGATCACTGGCAAGTGTGCCCAGAGCCATCTGCACCAGACCTCAGACTGCAACATCTGTGATACTCACGCACACACACAGACACACACACGCACACACAACACTCGGCCTCTCATCATCCCATGAGGAGTATACACTTCTGTGTTGTCACACTGCTGTTATGTAGCTGTCATATACTGAGCATATGGCGCTAACCCTTCCCCCCCAAACCTTAAAGGCCCAACGTCAGATGTGACAAGCTATGTAGAATTAGTCTCAATTCTTCTTCGTAATAAAGGGTAGTTATTCATATTATGTTGAGGTCACTCTCATAGCAACTGTCAAATTAGGGCGCATTTTGATTTGATTGCCCAGCTACGTGCCGAGAGAGGCAATGATGAGTGATTTTCAGCCCGCACTTCAATAAAGGCTGATTTGTAATGGCTATGTTGAGTTTGGTCGATGGTTGAGGTCATCCAAAACTTGCTCTCTCACATTCAGTGTTATTATGGCGGAGCGTGCCGCCGGTAACACACGTGTACAGTCATTTGTGTCTAATTTAAAACTCAGTCACTTGCTTTTCTATACACTAAATTTAGCAGCAGTATATGGACCAGTTGTATAATTGAAGGACAGAGATATGAATTGCATAATATGTAATTTCTCACCCTGGATATATTTGGACACTGGTATTTTTATATCCCTATTTCGAGCATTAAACTCTCATTTGTGAACAAGTCAAGTTACGAATCAGACTCCAAAACTATACAAACGCCTCTTTGGCCAGCACATAACACTTGTCTCTGACAGTGTTCATTTCACCAAACACTTAAAATGAAGCCAAGCCGGAAAAATGGCTTCACGTATGACATTCATTTGCTTGTTGTTTGCATGAGGCACCTGCACTGACTCACGAAACATCTTCTTTGTTTTTCACTGGCAAATATTATGTACATTGGAGTCAATGTATTTGTGCGAGACGTGCAGTACACTATCAGAGACTCGTCTCCTTGCTGCTTGGATGATTTCATATTCAAGGGTTAATTCCTCTGTTGCTTTAAGGGTTGATTCGTCTATTACCAAGATCCATTGTTAGACTTTTCCTCTATTTAACAGTGATCACTGTTATTAGAAGATCAGCTGTTAATGAATAAAAAGGTTTTGATTGTGCTCTTGACTCAAATTTAACTGCATCTGCAGCAGCTAGAAGAAGAATTGTCGCCATTATCACTTCTAAATGGCTGCTTTGATAAGCTGTAATTTTATTGTACAACCGATTTTCCCCGTTTCATTTTTTGATTTTCTGCCTTGTCTTAATCTCCTGGCTGCCTTCATTAGCTGGGATGCTTCAACAACCTTATCCTTACGGTACAAACTCACCAGACACCGTTCACTATCGGTAATTTAGTCGCTAGTTTTTCTCTTGATCTCAGTGCCAGTCATCGTATATTGAGTGTCTGTCAAATCCCATTTTGACATTTACATTTCCACATCATACATCTTCAGAGTGAGTCGTCAAGCTTAAGTGGGGCAACAATAAATTTTGTCACAGTGCCCCGGTGTAGGTGTGATATATTTGGTATATGGAGCCTGCACCCAGCTTCACAGCTTTCCTGCTCTGTTGCTTGTGGTGTTTTATATGCATCTGAGGAAAAGGCGCTTTCTGTCTGGGTCAGTTGTGGCTGTAAACTCAGGTGGATCATCTGCTGCAAGAGCGGTACTCTGGAAGTTCAAATGATGAAGATCTTTCGGACAAATACACTTTTACTTGTACTTTGAAATGAATTACTAAATAACATATTTAAGATCAAATCCCGGGTTTAAATCAAATTAGCATTGTTTGCTTTGTATGTACGTACATCCATATAAGGGATTTCCTTTCTGTAATTAACTCATCCAAATTATCCTCACTTGGATCAGTAGACAGCCACGCAAGGCGTCTGCAGAGCAGTTTTGATTGTTTTAGGTGCTTGCTTAAGACATCTCTGGATACAATGGATGTACTAATGACACACTGACGTCCCAAAGCTGCTTCTCTAACCAAATTAATTCACCAGTGAATGAACTATGTTTCAATGTCGTGCCCAAGTGTATGTGTTCAAAAATAATTGGACACATGGCTACTGAATGTTTCTTGAGCTGTTATGTTTTATTTCCACTGAAAGTAACTGATTAGTAATTGATAGTGGGTATATATGGACACTAAAACATGGCTAATGACCTGAGGAAGTGCACAAGGAAGAGCATCCTTGACTGCCACAGCCAGTCAAGGATGCTCTCCAGGATGTAGGCTTTCCTGTTTCTTTATGAGTGATAAAGATAAGACATCATGACCAGAACATCAATGGGGCCAGGACAAACTCCTCGGAAAAGACCCGTTGTTATTTCTGTGGCCTGATGAACCAAGAATCAAACTCTGTAAAAATGATGGAAAGAGGAAATTGAGCAGAAAAGAGGAAGAGCTTATGACCCAAGGCATCACCTCATCTGTCAAACAAGGTGTGCTTCTGTTATGGTTTGAGCGTGTAGCCTATGGCTGCCAGTGGAACTGGTACACTGGTATTTATTGATGATTTCACTGCTGACAGACGCGGCAGGATGGATACAGATGTACACTGCAGCGCCACGTGTGCGCAGATTCAGACAAATGCATCAAAAGTCATCGGATGACATTTCATCGTTCAGCAGGATGACAGTCTTAAACACATGGCCACGACAATAAAAAAAGCTTTTGGGGGTGAAAAGGTGGCTTTTGTTTGACTGGCTGACTCAATCATGTGATCTCATTCCAACTGAGCTATGGTCCGTTTGTTGAAGACCAGACCGAAGGCTCAGAGATCCCAGAGTTAATGGTCAAGTCCCCGCAAGATACAAAGCAATAATATTTATGGGTTAAATACTTGAGGAAATCATTGGCTGTAAAGAATTATCCAAAATATAAAAACCTGTTTATTCGTACCTGTCCATTCATTTTGTTCAGGCAGCCCCCACACGCCTATTTCCATATTAATGTAAAGCTATTCTAATTAAAGCTGAGACATGCTGAGGTGTGTATCCTTATATTTCAAACTGAGTTATTTGAGTCACGGAGCCTGAAGAACAGGAAATATGTAACTGTCCAAAAACTCCCAGTGAAGCCTGTATCTCCTGCGAAATGTCACTTAAATAACGCGATAGTGATTCTCCAAGTTAACGTAGCTCCACTGACTGCACACTGTTCATATTTCTAACTGAAACTTCTCGCTCCTGCTTTTTAATTTCTTAGAATAAGTTATTGCGTTTTCAATTGTACAAATGTGCATTTTGACAGCTGACCCATTTTGCAATACAGATTAACCAGCATATCAAGCTCCATGTAGATAATACCAGTCAATTAAAGGTAAAATCCTTAACTGGCATTCACGCCAATCCGTCATATACCCAGAAAATCCCCGCTTTAAATATTCCACTTTGCTTCTTACTCACCTTCCCACCGTCTGCCCGTTTGATGGTGGGAGTCCGATCCTGACTCAGTGTTTACCTCTTCACCCTGCCCCCCCTTTTTTCCCCTCCCTCTCCTCGTACTCCTCGCTCTCCCCCTTCTTCACCCCCGCTCCTCTAAAAGTGAAAGTGCTGATTGCTTTGAAAGACCATACAGACACGTTGGCAGCCATTATCTATGGTTAGAGAGGACCAAGCAGAGAGCCAGGCCTTTTATCCCGGCGACTCGGGCTCCCTCCCGCCCTCCCCCCCTGCTGGTTTGTGTATGTCAGAGCTGCGTAATTTGGCCCAACGTATGGCCCAGTGTGCCACAGTTAATGAGGGGCTGTTTGAGAGTTAAATGCACATGAATAATCATTGGGGAGCTGGAGCTGCGGAGAAAAGGAGAGGGAGAGATTTGAATATCAACACATGCAGGCAGAGTGGGTCGAGGGACTGAGTGATCAGAGACGCACAGTGTATAGAGGCATGTAATAGTAACTGTGGCCAGGTATCAAAATGAATAACCCAGTAGGAACGTTCTGCAACCAGTGAGCATGTTCATTTGTACACTTAATATTTATGAGTACAGTGACTGCATGCGTCAGTGTCTATACATGCTGTAATAAAATGTCCCTATAACGATTAATTTAATCTCCTCAAAGCTTCAGAGTACTTTGAGGTTTACTAAACAGAAAAATATGACATGCTAACAACTGATACTAAATAACTGACACTAAAGCTGAACCTAACGCCAATATTATTTATGATTAAGTCTCTAACAAGGGGAGAAGATTTCCATGTTTTCCCTGCGAGGGATGAGCACATGTGTCTAATATGGACTTCCAGGCAAAAATAAATAATCCATGCCTGATGTTCAGCGATGATGCCCTAGGATATGAGATTCCTTAGCGGTTGCAATTAGCTCTATTGAATAGCTGGCGTGATGGCTTTGGCTGCTAAATGGCCTGTTGTTGACACATTTCTGGGCCTGTCAGGTGCATGGCTTGTGGTGGGTAGATGAGCAAATTGCTCTCAATGGGAAGTTTTTTATCCAGTGAGAACATACAGTATATCCAGAAATACAAGGCGGAGCAGTGCATCGTTACTTGTCGCGATGCTCTGCATGGCAGCTTTAATTTTAGTCGCTTCCCAACTAGAACAAGCGTCAGATGAAACTTCAGAATCGAGGGCTGAGTACTGGATCCACATATTATCCGAGTGCTGATTTAACACACTAATTAGACCATGGTGCAGGGGTGTTTAAACATGCAGGGAACCCTGTGCTCCAACAAAGACCCACTCTGCCCAGCACTAGCTATCAGAGAGAAGGAGTGTAATGGTAGAAGTCAAAACAGGGCCATTCATTTGCTCTTGTTGAGCTAAGTGCATTCTTGGCTCACAGTCGGGGGGCATCGCACCAGACTGTGCGGCTAAAGCCAGAGAGCCCATTTACGGAGGCAAATGTCACCATGTCACACCGCCCTGCATCTCTGCATCTTTCTCTGTCTGCCTGGTACCCCGCCGTGCCCTTCAGCTGTAACTCTTTCTATGCGCGTTTACATCTGTTTCTGCTTTCTTTCTTTTCTCTCTCTCTCTCTCTCTCTCTCTGTTTCAACTCATGTCTCTCTCTCTTTTTCAACCCTCTCATCATGTCTGTCTTTCCGTCTTCCAAATCAGTTACTGCTTACACAGAAGCTTTTTCTTCCACACATTGTGTCTGCCTCAACAGCCCTCCAAATGTTACCCTCACAGCTTAGCTTGTTTTGTGTCTACGTCTTTCCATTTCTCTTCCGGCGCTACCCTTTTCTTGCCAGTCACCACTCAGCCTCAGCTGAACTCTAAAAGCGGGTAGCTTTTTCTTAACGCTGCACTCTGTGTTACCCTCAGCGCGCTCATCCACTTGGTCTCCTCTGTCCTCTCCCCCTTTCTTCCCCTGTCAACGACTGGACATTTTCTGGTGTGTTTATAACATAGAAGCTGAGGCTTAACTGAAGGTGATCAAGGCAAATATGGAGAAGATGGAGAGTGATCTCCTTTATCCTCCCCATCCCTCATTCCCCCTCTCTCTCTTCTTTCCCTCTGGCTTGCGTGTTTCCTCCCTCCCTCACTTCTGTATCATAGAGACTGTTTCATCTTTCTGGTGTCTGTTTGCATTGCAACCAGAGCGCACCCCGTGGTTTGCATGTTGCCACTCTATCTCAAAACCAAACAGTGTGCATGTGCTCTCGGCCCGGCGAAATGTTCTATAAGGCTGTAACCGCGTGTGTGGAGCTGCCAAGATAATGAATAGGCGACGCAGCTCATGCATGCTAATGTTATGTTGTAAGCAGTTTTGTTGACAAGTGCTAATACTTCTTTCATACTATCATCAAAAGCAGCTAATACAACAGCCATTACTCCACAGCACTCCATGCAAGACATGATGGATTGTGACCTTAATATAGGTTAGCTGAGTTTTGAAAGTTAAACAACCTGCAATAAATCACAGAATTATTACAATGCGCTTTAATTGGTTAAGGACTGTTTATTTCCTAAAGAGGTAGGAAAAATTGGGTTTCTGCACTTTTTAATTTGCAAAGTGCATTTTCATTACAAATGGCAGTTTAATATTACCCTCCTTTGTCATGCAAAATACGCAACACACTGGCAATCTATTAATTGGACAAAAATGCGGTGCCAGCGTAAATCCTCCTCCTCTCTCACTCTGTCTCTCTTTCGCTCTCTCTCCCTCCCTCCCTCTCTCTCTCCCTCTCCACCTCTCGGGTGGTAAGAGGTGGTAACATCGATCAGAAACACAGACCAGGGAGACAAAGTTAAACGCTCCCTCTCACTCCATGCCAGTCCTTATCTGCTGATGAAAATACAAGGGCTAAACGGAATAAAAATAAACGCAAAATACAGCTGACAGGTCATTGTCTGTTCTATGTCAGCAGCTTATTAAGAGATAGTAAATATGAGGGACATGCTGGTAATTATGCCTGCCCCCTGTTGGTTTTGGATTTCAGCTCTTCCTTGGAGCAGCCACACATGATTCATACAGTGGAGGGTGAAGCTGCTGCTGCTCCTGCTTTATTTCCCTTTTAAAAACAAAACCCCGCATGCATAATCCAACATAAAGGGGACGGGGTCACGTATGTAATTGTTATTATTATTTTACATACAGCATATAATGCCTCAGACGTTGCAGCGTCATTACGTACCTTTCATTTCTGTGTCACTTTTGTTTGCTTCTTTTGTTGATGTTCTTTTCATCGCATGGCATCAGAGCCCACGTTCACTCCCATCTAAAGCATCCGTAATCATGGCTTTTGCCATTAGTCCATGTGAATTAAATCATTTTCTGGAGCGTTGTTGAGAGAAAGCAGCAAACAAACAAACAAAAAATAAATACTCAGACTGTCTATTTTATTCTAGCATTGTTGCCTTTTTCCAGAATTTATTTTGGGATAAGAAAAACATTGTAGCTCTTTATAAAGAGTATGTCAGATGTATTTACAGTGAAGGCATCCGCAATAAAACAATGCAGTATGAGGTCTTAGCGAAGGGTATGGTGCTAACCAGAGCTTGGCAGACACACTTTTACCCGCTGCAGCTGACCACCTGGGAGCAGTGACAAAATATATGTACAACACTGCTGCTCATGTTTTTGCTGCTGTTGGTCCTTCAGCTTTGCCCTGCTACAGAAAGGACCAGACAAAGACATTATTTGAGGTTTGTAACCAAGGTATATCGATATGAAGCCAATTCTTTTGCAATTCAAGGCAAACTTTGAACCAATCAGCATTCAGTCCGTACAGTTAGATTGTTGGAGGACTGGTCGTAACCCTTGAGTTGGTTGAAATCCCATAATTCTACACAAACAGATGCCATCGCGTTAATTGCTGTTTACTTTTCACCATGCCTTTGTCATCATGTCTTGATTACTGTGTATGTGTTACCCAAAGTTTATACCTCTCTGCAACCCCTCAAAATACTTCATGGGAAATAAAGTATGTTTGACTTGAAATAAAACAGATTGCAATTAAGCATTTCACAATGCAGGAATGTGATGAACACCACACATTAATCACAGATTAATTTAACAGTGTACTTTTAGTTTTACTTCTCTGTTTGTTTTGTTTGAAACTTCTTTTTTTATTTTCTGGCGCTTTTGGTGAAACCATTGCAAACCTTTCATTTGCTTTGATTATTATGTCAGCATTCAGCGATTTTGATCTTGATCTCTCATTTTCAAGATAATATTAAAGTGATTACAAAAAAAAATGGAAATGCCTCAGAGCTACATTTAAAGAAGAAAGAAGAGATGCATATATGTTCTTCAGCCTGACATGTGTTCATTATATATTAGATTTGGTCTAACAAATCCCTACACCGGTGGGTTAAAAGCTGATCACTTTTTTTTTGTCTTTATTTGAATAAAGTTCACATATGGGTTAAAGCAACGTGAATCTTAAAAACTGCGGCGTATGACTCCCTGATGGCAGCATTACGACACGTTGCCAGCTGGCTTTGACAGGGTGCCACCCAGACATGTCACAGTGCTGTCCTGTGTCTCTAACCCCAGCCAACACACATACACACACACACACACACACTACTCGACACATCTCACACACACGCCGTATCCCCTCGAGGCCATCACTCACCCGTCATTCTTTGATGCCTCGTAGACCAATCAGACGCTGTCTCGTGAGACGCAGTGTCACACATTTAAGGATGCATGACAAAGTGCTCCTTGATTTCCCAGTGGCCACTGTCTGCAGCCTGCTCGCGCTTCGGAACACGCACGAACGTACACACACACGCGGGCACACACACACACTCCATCACCATGTGCTCGCACCTACAACGTGCTTCCATATGTGATAGAGGATACGTGTCAAAGGACGTTACGTCAGCAGTAGGTGCAGTGCAGAGAGTCTGGATGGCCGTGACTTGTTTGTGACCAGCAGAGATTCAATCAATTTTGTGAAAACAAAAAAACTAACTTTTATGACAGGATGTTTGTCATTTGATTTCCAAATTAAAGAATGTTGCCCACTTTGAAGCCAGTGTAACCCTTTGCTCTCACTATAGAGTGTAATGTAGCAAACAGTAACAAATCCAGTCATTGGGAACTGAAAATCCATAAGGAATCATCAGGCTATTTAAGATTACTCTTGGTTTGGCTCTGGACCTCGATTCATTCTGCAGCAAGGGAACATCACGGCTCACTAACACGACCCCATGCTGACATTTTCAAACAAGGAAAAACCTCAGTGGTTGACCTGTGTTCTTTCTTGTCCTCCCCGGTGTTTTTCTCTGTATGCCTCTCTCGGTTCTTCGTACTTTCCCCTCTCTCCTGTGTGTATATTACGTTGGACCTGGCTAAATGATGGCGAATGTGAGGTGCTGCGGAACGGTTTACGATTAGAATAGACAGCGAGGGAGAATTAGTAATAGCAATAGTTTGAGTTGTATGGGTCTCAAAGTTACCTCTGCATCACAAAAACAGTGATTTTGTTCAGGGGGGGAAAACATTTTGGACCCATTACTCAAGCCATTGTGGTTGTGCACTCGTATGAAACAAGGCATAGAGGGTGGGGGTAAAGGCGAGGAAAGGTATAGCACCAAAGCTCAATTGCAAACATAGCTTTTATGCTGGATGAAAGCCGAAACTTCAATTGGTGAGAGCTTTCAGGGTCCTGTATATGGGTTGCATTGAAGAAAGGCATACAGTAATGTTACAAAGCCATTTGTGCCACACTTTTGCACAATTACAGCCTTTTCTCTAAAAATGTGTTGTTTATAATAGGTGACTGAGGCAACAATTGCACCGGAGGAGCTTTGAAGCTGGGAGCTCTGTAGAGTCGAGGCACAATGCACTAAACATGCGACAATGAAGAAGAGCATAATCTTCATAAACCAACAGCGAATCAACATTTAACCGCCATTGTGTGTAGCGTGTGTGAAAGGGGCCGCACGCGTGAGAGTGTCTCATGTTTGCAAATCTTTATATTTGTTCAGACGTGCTTGTGTGTGCGCGACTCCGGCAGGGGTTTGCCTTTTTTCAAAACAGCCAACAAAGTGCAGAGAGACGCAAGTCCCCCCTCCCAGCAAAGCCCCCCATCAATCACGACCAATTAGTGTTTTCTACAGTGATATAGGACCCGCAGTGGTCTGACGTCCTGACACCAGCTGCTGCAACTTCACCATCGTTTCTTCTGCAGCTATATATAAAGCAGTAATTGTTTGCGACGCAAAGCCCGCACTTATCCAAAACCCGGCACTGTCTCAGGTTTATGCAAGATAAATCAGTCATAAATCAATTTACCAAACCGTATACTCTGAGCTTGGTTTTTAAAACCAGGGGTTGTTTTGGTAATGGAGTAATCCTTTTTAATAGAAAATACACCCACCCACGGTGTTCTTTTTAGAGAGTTTGATGGATTAGCTTTTCTGTTGAATTCCATGGATGACATCCTGGAGTGGAAATCCAGGTGTGGTGATCCTTTTATTCCTCCCCCCCTTTCTTTAACTGTGGGAGCAGGAAACTGGGGGACTGGGTGGGTAATATGCCATCAAAATGATGTGTGGCAAAGCAGACCGAGAGAGAGGAAAAGAAAAATTGACACACAAACAGGCTTATATGAGTGTTATTAAGTACAGCCGTTTAAAGTGTTGGCAATTTATGTATCACAAATAGTTTCCCAGATACAGAATATGTATTATTGAAGGTTATAAACTGAAGAATTGACTCGTTAACTTCAGGAAATTGAACACTCTGAATTCAATGCGACTTAGAGTATAGTAGCAGTTATGAATGCTTATTTTAGTACACATAATAATGTAAAGTGCTATAATGCTACAGCATGACTGATTCTCATTCCACCAACTGATCCAAGAGGTGAAAAGTTGAAACGGTTCACAGCCTCATCTCCCCACAATGGGACTCATCACCTCTCAGATGTTTGTTTTTCTCTCACGCTTCTCTTTCTGCTTTGCTTCATCTTACCACTTCATCCTCCCTTTCACGGATCTACATCCCCGGATGAGGGTCGGGGATATACTCAGGTGCGCTGCAGACAAAGGCGGAGAGAGCGCGAGTGAAGCTACTGTGACCACATCTATTTATCCAGCCATCTGTGGCTAAAACATTGGCTGCGGCCATTCCGCAACTCTGCACTGTTTTCCTAAACGCAAGGCGTGACATTGGAAAGTGAAAGTACCTGCAGCCATGTTCCGCCTGGCCTCAGGCGTGACGGGCCTGTCAGCGAGCGACATGAAACACCTGGATAGGAACAGCAGCAAGCCAAAACTGGGATTGCTCGCATGTTTTACCGCTGTCTGAATCAGCTATTTGTTGTTTTGTCTTTTTGCTTTTGGATTAGAGCCAATACAGGGAACGGGGATGGTTGAACTCCACTGTTGAGTTCATCTCTTTGTGTGGCACTTCCTGCATCCTGGAGCCGATTTCTAACTCATTTGCACCAAAGTCATTGCGTTCACTCATCGTGTGCTTTGATACAATACCAGCAGATGTTGTTAAAGCACAGACGTCTTTAGTATGAGGGAGTTTCTGCTGACATAACCGTCTTTCACACACAAACATTCAGAGGAGAGGCTCAGCCGCCCACGGAGACACCTTTTCACACCCTTTACTCCTGAAGAAGATCACTCCGTCGAGGATTTATGGATCCTAATAGACATTTCTTGCAGTGCCCTGGATGAGATGTCAGAATTGATGGCATGCAGACTTTTATTACCTGGTATAGTGTGTGTAATTAGGTTAAATAGATGGGGTTGGACACGCATGGTAGAGGCTACATTTCTCACCCTGGCTGAATTTATTGGCCACACTCCGCTCTCTGAGGTCTGCTCTAATGCACTCATTTGCATGGGGGCACATGTAGCTGATGGGTGTGTTACTGTTACATCAACTGCTAAGCACAATGACAAGGGCCAGCTTATGAATAGCTTGGTTCTGTGGCTGGCAGGGGCCTGGCTCACCAACTGCCTATTAGCTATGATATGAAAGCTGCCTGGCAAGTGTTAGATTGATACTTGACACTTTGAACAAAGCTCATTGTCATTGTAATTACTATACGTTGAGTCTTAATTTCATGGTCGTCCATATTGCCAGCATGATAGGGCTGTCTGTTACTTACATCTTCAGTAACAGCTGTCTATTCAGCCAGTGTATCCATCCGCCTTTCATATGTTCAACAGTCTCAGAAATAACGACTTCATAATGACTATAATCACTTCAGATGTAATTATAATGCATAGCCATTGGTACAATTAAATAGTATTTTCTGAGGAAACATACCACTTTTTTTCTTCCCCCAGATGTCCAATCAAGTGTAAATCACAGATAAACTAATAGCAGAGGACTATATGTGTTATGACCCATTCATTGAATAGTCTTTAAAAGGAATCACTTTATACCAGTTACTCTGTCATTTGCTGGAGGGTCCATCCCATCTGTCTGTTAAGGACAAGCTGATAATGAAGTGTATTTGATGAAGTAAGTTGATAATGAGAGCGAGCCGGCCAGCGGTAATGACAGTGTAGGAGTTGAGACAGTGGCAGTAGCCTGCAGTGGTGGATGTTACTGTTCAGAGTTTTCTGACCTTCACAGATTCCAGTTTCCTATCCAATGCCCATCATCAAATTGAATCATTGGGGAGGCGTGTGTGCTCGTGCATTGGTGGAAGTGTGTGTGTGTGCGTGTGTGCGTGTGCTTGCAAATACGGCAGAATGATCTCATTCACCAAGGTCTCCCCCTCCTGCTATAGGGGGAATGAAAATAATCTTGCAAAGAGGGGCGTTCACATTCACACGCACTCATGCACACATCCCTTCTCTGACTCCAAGGCCAGGCAATTGGCTTGGAGCAGCTGAACCATGTTACTCTACACACACATGGCGCATTTCCACTAGCACGGTTCGGCTCGGTACGGCACGGCTCGGCGCGCTATTGCGTGTTTCCACTAGCACGCAGTACCTGGAACCGGGTACATTTTTGGTATCACCTCAGCCCTGGTTCCAAGCGAGCCGAAGCGTTACTAAAACGTGACGTCAGCCGACTGCCTTCCACTGATTGGCCGATGAGTGTCGTCACTGGAAGCGTCATAACCGCGCGACGACCGCCTAGAATGTAAATAAAAACAAGACGCGAGACAAGACACCACTTTTTACTGCTTTTTGACTTGGAACGAGATGGCTTCTCAGAAAAAATCCGCTCCTTGGTCGGTGGAGGAGGTCCAGACGTTCCTGACTCTGGTTGCCGAAGAACGGATTCAGAGGGAGGTCTTCCGGATTTGTACGTTGCTCGGCGCCGTGTAAATGACGTCACAGCGGTTTCGCGCAGCCGTGTTATGACGACCCCGCCCACGTCGAGGAGGCACCAGTTGTAATGGAAACACAACCAAACCGAGCCGAGCCGTGCCGTGCCGTACCGAGCCGAGCCGAGCCGTGCTAGTGGAAATGCGCCAACAGAAACACATGCAGGCTCCGACTGCCATTTACTTGAACCTGGCTACTTGCCTTTGTGTCAGGACGAGCTCAGTAAGCCCTCCACTGGGATGTGGGATGCATAGCAAACAAATTTGTCTAATATCTCCTGCATCCCGTCTCTCTTTCTTTCCATCCATCGGCTTGTCTTTATTTCTTCTGCATGCTCACGTATTATTTCTTCCCCTCATAATCTTTCACTCTCTTTCATTCTGAACTACTACATGCTCACCACTTTCCCCCTGTTTCCCCCCCACCCCCTCCAGGCTAGCAGACAGCATAGAGGGGTCTGCTGAAGACAGGCCCATTGACAGGCCAGAGTGGCAGTAACTTATTGTCTATTGATGGAGTGTGACAAATCATGTGGGAACGCAGGGGTGCGTAGCAGTGAGAGCCGGGGTGTTGAGTACGTGAGCGTGCCTGCATGTGTGCTTGCATCTCAGATGTGTGTGTGCGTGTGTGTGTCTGTGCACCCGCATGTGTTTATGCCTTTTTTGTGTCTACGCCTGCTTGTGTGCGTAACTTCTTAGTGTGCGGCAGGCGGGCATAGCCGGGACCCTTCACAGCTCATTTAGCCCAAATGGGGCCACCTGGGTGGTGAGGGAGCTCAGCAGGGCGGCCCTGGCATTCTGGAGCCCCGCTGACAGGCCCCAAATATAGGGGCTTCGTCGGCCTATTAATCAGCACAGCCACTCTGACAAATCACCACAACTATGACCTAATGAGAGGGAAGAAGGGAATGAGGAAAAGGAAAGAGGTAGAGACATGATGGAGTGGGCGGAGGGGGCACAAGGAGTATATGGATGAAGGTGGAGGGGTTGTAAGCATGGAGGCTAAGCAGTGACAAAGAACGCGGAGGCTTAATGAAAAGGAAATGAAAGAAGGAGTTGGCTGACATAACGACTGGTAGCACAGGCCATGGGGCTAAGCCATGAGGTAATAAGAGGACAACGCTAACATAGTTGTCAACCATAGCCGCTCCTCGGCTCTGCAATCCTACTTTCAACAAACCAATTGATTTGTTATGAAAGCCCAAATCATGCACTCCAAAAGGCAGCATAGTAGATTAGCGAGCACTTGCTCAGCCACACCAATCCCCTGTCACTGGAAAACAAATTAGACTACGAATGCTTCCTAGACACTTTTTTGCAGATGCTTCAGAGCAAATTAGAGGTGAGAAGACGTTTGATTTTGAAAGCAAACAACATTGATGTATGTCTCCTCCTCTGGTTCCCACCCTGAGGTGAGCTAGCATCTAATCTCTCCACTACCAATCTCAGGTCCAAATCACATTAGCCGGGATCAGAGGTGAAACTGGAGCTTTTCAACAGCAGCCTGTTCTCACTAATGAACCCCCATGGCCATCCACTGCATATTACAGCCATACTGAGTGAGGGGGAGAAAGTTTTGCAATAATCATTATGTAATTGCACAATGCCTGGGTTACCATTGCCCTGACATTTGGAAAGCTCAATAGCAATATCTTTATGCTTTTCTGTGGGGAATATGTTTGGGGTGGCTGTATTGTATATGATTGATGGATTTCTGAGGCTATACAATCTACTTATTGTAATTATACAGTGCAGTGTCCGTCTGAAGTTCATACTATTATGATATTATGTCATTTGCAGTGAATATTGTGAATCCAAATCGGCTTAGCTGACATTGATTGCGTTGGTTTAAGTGACACAGTTGTTAAATCATTCAATGAAGACAATAGAACCCCACCTCTCACCCACAGCCAACACCACCATTACACTTTCATACCACCAGCACTTCTTAATTTCTCTCACATTTCAGTAATCTTTGTAAAACATGTATTCAAGACCAAGCTCTACCTTTCTGCCAATTTATATGCAGCATGCCACTGAACACTTGAGTGAATATTCAAAAGCAGCAACCTCCTATTGACTTGCATCTGTCTGCTGTGCTGTCCAGCATTGGGATCTATGTGATATACTAAGCCCCGGCCTGTCTGCTCCATTGACTGGCCCAGGATGGAAGGCACCATAGAGAGGATGCACAACTGCATGCTCCTCCCATCCATTACCGAGTTACGGTAAAGCGGCAACAGCCACTGCTTCGGAGTGTGCGGAACAGAAAGTCTCACGCACATCTTGTTAGGTATGCACACACCACTTGCTCCCAATTCACACTCATTGATGAATGTGTCTAATTGGGCATGGGTATGGATCCATCCTCTCATATAAAAAAGGCATCCATTTGCCCAAGGTGACTGAAGTATAGAACTTCCCCAATTAATAAGGCCAGTTTGTTCCGTGCATGTCATCGTAAAATAAATAAATGATTAAGATTAACTGTTATTACGCCATTATTATTATTGCTAAATTTTCTTTGTATATTGCCAAATACACAGATAAGGCATAACATTATGACCACCTTCCTAATAGTGTGTAGGTCTCCCTTGTGCCTCCAATCATCAGAGAATGGACACAGACCTTCTGAGGGTGTCCTGTGCTGTTAGTGGGGGCCTTTGGGTCCTATGGGTTGAGGGGAGAGGCCTCTGTGGATCGGGTTTGCTCCAGTGCATCCAACGGATACTTGATCAGTTTGGAATTTAGGGGATTTGGAGGCCAGGTCAACACCTTGTTCTGTTTGTTATGTTTTTTGAGTTGTTTCTACTGTTTTTATAACTCTTTGTGTGTCTGCACCCTGCTGAGGATGACTGCTGCCATGAAGGAGTGTCATTGCTATGGGGTGCCCGGTCTGGTCTAGGTGGGTGGTACACGTCTAAGTAACATCCACATGAATACCAGGTCCAAAAGTTTCCTAATATAACATTGTATTGTCACAGGATGGTCAGTGTTATTCATTTTACTTATGTAAGTGGTTTTAATGTTGTGGCTGATCTGTGTATATGCCACGCATTACTGCCATTATACAACTTAATGTGATACTAATACAGATTTGCTGCTTTTTAATCAGTAACATCTTCGTTTTCATATTGAGTTGTTTTTAAAAAAACGTTGATAGCATTTTAAGTTTGCTTATTTATACTGCAACTTTGTACTCACTTGAATGATAAAAAGCATGAATCAAAATCCACTGATTGCAAGGATTTCATCTATCTTCTGATCCAGTTTGCTGCTGGAAAATTACTATACCACCCCCTTCAGCAGCTGCAGATATACAGTACATCATGCTCCCTGAATACAAAGTGACAGAAACGGCAAATATATGAATGTATAGTGAGATGAATGCTCTCTGTCTGTATCTAACTTTATATACTGTGCATTTGTACTTTGCAGAGGATGTAAATGCGCCTGTTTTATCTGTGTTATGTATTGTAACTTTATTGGTAGCCCTAATTCAAATGCATTTATTCGCTTTGGTGAACAATGCAAATCTGATTTATAGTTAAATTATATTTAATCAGCGTAGTGTTATTTTGTATGGGCGTGTCATTTCTGCTGCTGTCTATGAAATGAGCTGACAGGTCAAACAGCTAGTGTAGCTAACTTTGTGTGGCGAATTCGTGGGGGGAATTCAGTGCTGTTATTTGCAGCCAAGTCAAGTAAAAATACATTTATGAGCGTGTTGAACATGGTGACAGTGTTAAAACGTTGCTGTACACATCAGTATCCCCAGACGTTATAACAATGTAAAGGGGGACATTGACAGGCAACCAAAACGAAACCTCATTATCATAAAAACTACAGAATTCTCTGGTCTTGAACGCTACATTTGGATAGATTTGGAATATTTTTAGGCATTTTAATGCGGAAATGCCACGTACTATACCTGTAAGTAGAGACGTTTTGAAGTTGTGGACAACATCGCTGAGGACAGATCAAGAGGGAGAGAAAATTACTGATGTGATCTGACATTTAGTGTTGCTGATGGCAGCCCCAGCCAGTAATGTAGCATATTAGTGCCCCTCACTTCCCCGTAGAACCTTCACTGTGCTAGGGCATCAAGGTCACTAATGTGCTTAGTTCTCTCTGACACATTAGTGCTGCAAAGAAGTGAAATAATAGGCCTGTGCAGTACACATGCATAACAAGAGAAACTTCTTGACATCACATGGAGAAAGGTTAGAAAAAAAAGAATGTAATCTGTGTGTCAAGCTTGTATTCTTAGTCTTTTTGTGATATCTTCGCCTTAACCAGATCATGAACAACGATGTTACCCTGGTCTTTTCATAGATTTTGACAATGTTTGTATTTTGTTTGTAAGAAACGCAGCACTGCCAGAGGGCTGTGTGTAAGCGCGTGAGAGTGTACATGCATGCTCTCCTGAGCTGACAATAGACCTTTACAGCATCAAATCCCTACAAGGTGAGGCACAACTTAAAAACGTCTTTTCATCGCTCTCCTTATCTCTTTCACACTGCTGTTGGCAGCAAGAAAGAGAAAGAAAAACTGAGAGAGGGAGCATTATAATTTTATTATAAGGACAGAGGGGGTAAAATAGAGCACGCACGATAAGGATCTGGAGATTAGGATGGAGCAGAACAATAAATTATGCAAAGTGTTTGAAAACACATACAGCTATAATTAAGTGGCATTTGATTTTAAATGAGGTGACAGCGAGGATTTATTTATCTCCTTAACCCCCTAAAACTGCCATTAGCATGGCAGAAAATGAACTGTTTGAAATGGTAAGAGAACAAGGCCCCGATCTGATAGACAATAACAGAGCACCCCCATCCAAAGACTAATACGCACGCACACACAAAACATAGAAAGGTGAGATCAGTGTCTGCATGGAATAATCAGTTCATTGCAGGCCCAACAAAACCACAGGAGCCCGTTGCTAATAATGTCATTATGAATGGAGTCTGGACACTGCTGGATTTACAGTATTTCAATTTAATTATTTATATAGCGTCAATAACAGTATGGCCTTCAAGTCAGCATTTCCACACCAACTGGTGTCTGTTGGTGACACAAATTTCCCCATATTTTAAACCAGGCGCAGTACTGACATCAAAACCAACATTTTGAAATGTAATGGTATTTTAGACGGGATTTGTGCTTTTTAAAGGAACATATTCTTTGGTAAGGATCTGTTTAGTCTACACTACAACTTCAGAAGAGAACAGAATGTTGTTAGTGGGGGCCTTTGGGAGGGTCCTCTGTGGATCAGGCTTGTTGCGGTGAATTTGGAGCACCTCAGAACACCTCGTGTGTGTGTGCCTGTGTCAGGCTGCATCCTGCTGGGGATGGCTGCTGCCATCAAGGAGTGTCATTGCTATGGGGTGGGGGTGCCTGGTCTGGTCTGGTCTAGGTGGGTGGTACATGTCTAAGTAACATCCACATGAATGCCAGGTCCAAAAGTTTCCCAGCAGAACACTGAATTGTCACAAGATGGTTATTTACTACTACTGTCAGTGGTTTTAATGTTGTGGCTGATCAGTATGTATGTTACATGACTGCGTGTTTGATGCTAAAGTCCCATCCTTGTGTCAAATGCTGTAAAATGACACCCATGTTTGGGAAGTCAAAGCTAGTCGGTCAGACTGTTAACCTGTGAACAGATCACATTTGATCTGATGGACTGATGATGTGTTGCATCACATTTTTTAACCGTGCTGTTTTGCTGTTACTTCTAGTACCATGAATATTATTGCAGATTTTCTGCACTTTTCTCAACTTACCATTAGATCACCCACCATTAAAACAACCATACCAGCAACTTACTCAAGTAAGTCACTACACAATCCACAGGGAAAAAAGCAGAATATGCTGAAATGTGCAATTTATTCACAGTGGCTATGGAAATTATATATAGCTGGGTTTGAACTGAAGTTTTGCCAGATCAGTGTCGGAGAGCGAGGCCTTTGTCTGAGAGCAAGCTGCTGCTTCTCAGCGCTCCTCAGTAGATTTCACAGTTCATATATGCACAAATGTCAAAGAGAAACTAATGAATAAGTAATAAAAAAAATCTTGGTAGCACATTGAGGTGAAATAACAACAAATACGTCTTTTTTTTCTTTCTCTCTAGGCTGTTCAGTGGGGAGATAGCGTGAGTGAATGCTTGTTCTCGGTGTTTGTGCTGTGCGTGTGATGAGGGCAAAATCTGAAGCTACTGACTGTTTTTTTCTGAATCATCTTTGTTCATTAATTCATGGGTTATATTTTATGCATTTGGTGACAAGGTTTAAAGGAGCACACCCAAATGTAGACACAAGACGCTGAGGAAAATTGCGTGTGTTGTGGGATGCGTTGCTAATTAGCTTGTAATGGAAGCTGAGGCTGTGCAGATCATCTGGCGAGGACGTCGGACGGAGGAGTTGAAGTTTAAGTGGACAGGTGAATGTTGCATGGTGGTGGACGGCAGGGGAAGGCAGAGGATGGAGGATAATGTGGCTCGTTGCAGGCGACTGGTGGACTGAGATGGGACAAAGCTGGCAGGTTACATCAAAACTCAGATTATTCTGAAACAAATCCCAGCGAGAGCTAATGGGGGAACGAGTCAAGACACTGCCTTAAATAGACGGGGCCCATTATAAGAAGGGGAACAGCTGGAGTGTTTTAGCTCATGTTTGCGATTACATTCAGTGTGTGCATTTATTTGTGTGTGCACGTTTTGTTATCGGGTTTTTATCGTCATCCATCATAAGTGTTCCCTCTCTCTCTCTTTTTTTTTTTTTCTAACTTCTTCCTGCTACTTATCTATATCTTGCCCTCAATTTTTCTCTCCCTCCCTGGCTCATGGGGGAAGACAGATTGCCTCTGCTGAGATTTTTGATCCCACAGACCCACGGACACAGTGGAGCCGTTAACAGGTACCTGCCTCTCTGCCAGGTTGAATGACTGACTTACTGACTGCCCAACTTGACTTGGCCTCCCCTTGTTACAGCGGCAACATGCGAGAGGAAGGAGTGGGAAGGAGGAAGCGGGTGGCCACATCGTTCTCGCATACAGTATATACACATGCATCAGCTTTTAAAGGCAACCTCCTAGTGTAACATGAAAACACATAACAACATGAAACCATATGGGAAAAAAAAAAAGATAGAGATTTATTTGGGATCGCTTTTGAGTTCCTGTTGGAAATAATTGTTGTGCCCGTGTGGCGGGAGCTTTGAGACGCGGCGTCAGACAGCCAGACACAGGACACAGCTGAAAGGTGCCAAGGTGGTTGGCTTTCTTAACGAAGGACCTTGCTGTAATGATTTACTGTAGCTCAAGTAAGAGAGGTCACACACACACACACACACACACACACACACACACACACACACACGAGCACATCCACACGCTCGCATTTCTCAGTGTCACAACTTCCTCTGGGGTGCTGTTTCAGTGAAAGGTGCCAGCCCGCTCAGCCAAGCTCCTAACAAGAGCCAAACAGTTGGGAGACTGAGGAGGAAGAAAAGAAAGGAGAGGTAAGGTGGAGGGGAAGGGGGGTCAGAATGGAAGATAAGAGGAGCAAAGAGCTGTCAACCTCCTGGGACACATGCAGAACTCGGCGTCTATGCGAAGCAGTCAGCTACTGGCTGCACTGACCGGCCGACAGTTGTGTAGACTTGGCAGGTGTTTGGTTATTTGCTGTTGTCCTTACTTTTTCACCTCGTATAATAATGCATTCACAAGCAGCGAGGATTTTTAAATTGGACGTCACCTTGTCGAACACAAACAAGGCCCCCCTCACCTTTTTCCTCCTGGAACCACATCTGATAGATCTTACCCACAGAAGCATGGCGAGCCTATTTGAGGAATGTACCAAACTGTGTCCTGTGGACTAGTACTCACAGTCACAGTGTGGCGGACAGGCGGCCTAATGATGTCTGAAATACCAGAACAACTGCTATGATATGCTGTGATAATTGCTACCCTCCTGTCCACAGTACAAATAAATGTGAAATCGGTCGGCAAACACATTAATATGGAAATGTCTACATTAATTTGGAGCATGGTCTAAATTATTCAGTAATTAAGCCCCTGCAAATTTACACAAACTTTCCCCTGGATGACTGGAGAGAATAGTTAGGAGCTGGAAACAGCCATGCGGAGGGATTTGAAATATGTGGTCACATGATACCACACAGTCTTATTTCTCCAAATAATAAGACGGCATCTTGCATGAATGCACAACTGGCCCACAGAACACACACACACACACACACAGTTGACGCTTGTACCACCCTAACCTTTAGATGAAAACACGTATATAAAATCACAGATACATACAAAAATAATTAAATGTCTCTTTCCATTAATGGAGACATTTATGTTTAATCAAACAACAACCAGGTTTATAATGTTTTTATCGAATCATTTGGTGTGAAACTAGAATAAGTAGACTATTAGCTGACCCTAGCTCAAAGGTGGAATACAGGAAGATATAGCTACTGCATGTGTGACCAAATCAGCCTACAAGCACCCATTAACTGAAACCCATTAATTATCTTGTTACATCTCAACTGTTTAAGTGTAAAAACAGACAATTACAGGGAGGATTTCTATCTTTGCCAGGGTGCCGGGCCATAGTTCACTGACTGAGCCATTCCTTCAAGGAATACTACTCACGCTAGTTGTCACGATATGCACGGTTGCTTCGTACCAAGCAAGCTTAGCAATCAACACGTGCTAAGCTGTGTGAAGACGTGGTAAGTGCCCTCCTCATCAAGCGGGCCGGGATTTTGTTATGCTGAACAGTGCCCAAGTGTGATACCCAGCGGGTCAAACAAGTTCGAGTAGCTGACAGATCCACCTAGCGTGAGCACACATGTACATGATGATGTAATTCCTGCCAGTCACCTATAGAGTTGTATGTATTTTATCCATATAAATCTGTGCAGTGACACCATTAATTCATTTGTATTCCCTCACTAATATCACACCATTACATCTCTGGTCATCTCTTCTTTCCATCTCCTTGTGTATTTTGACTCTTTGTGGTGATTTCAGGGAAATGCATTTATGTTCCCTCTGATATGCCGGGCTTAACATCGCTTGGATTTGGAGTTGTGGACCATGGCGTGTTTGAAGTTTTGTGTCTCTCTGTGGTGTGTGCGCTCACTTGCTTGCTTGCGCGTGTGCATGCGTGCCCCTGAGCCCGGGTGTGCGTCTGCGCTCCGTCAAGAAAAAGCGTGTCAACTTGTGTAACTGTGGATGTCCTTTCAAAGGGCCTTCACAGATCTGTCCGAGGCCCTTTGATCAGGCGTTGTGTGCCTGCTCTCGGCGGCCCTCGAGATGGGAGGGTGTGCGCTGGGTGGGAGATGAGACTGATTTGACGCGGCCGATGCAGTGTTTTCGACCCACGGGCTCCCTCAAACGCAAACGTCAACTTTTACGGAATTAAACGAAAAATCCATTTAAACATCTAGACTTTTCCTTTTTTTTTTAAATGCATGAACTCGAAATGTGTCTAAGATTAGAAAGTGATCTAACAAAATCAATGAATGGCTTGTTTAGAGTTAAGATTTAAGGTTAAGAGTCGCAGGGTATTATAATGCAGATGCTGTGCGTGTTGAACGCATCTGCTGGAGAGTAAACGCTACCATCTCATGTTTACTTTGAAACAGATTTGCTTTGATATAGCATATTTTTGTCCTTGTTACTTTAGCGAGTGTCTTGTAGCTTTTGAGTGGACATCAGTTTGTATTGAGATGGAGCTCAGGTAGGGTCTAATACTGAGTGGCATCGCTGCATCACACGGACATACTGTAGATCTGACACTGAGTTGATCTGACAATAGAATGGATCAGTGTAGCGGCTAGTAAGTCAGAAGGTAGAGCATAATCCCTTCTGTCAAGTCTCTGTCTCGTCAATATTCAAATCCAGCCAGCTGTCCAATGGCTGTCAGTTACAATCTCCCTCTGGCTTATGGCCTAGCACAGGCACATATCTAAATTGAATTGGATGTTTGCTTCTCAATGGAAATCGAGTCAAAGTAATGACCCCCCTCGCCCTGCATTGTGAACTTGTCAGCTACCCCAGTTGAACAAGTTTCTGATGTACACCGTCCATTACCAATGGATAACTTATCTGTGTTGTTTTCTTTTTATATATAGATGTGACTTGTTTTTGTTTTTTTTACTTTTTTGCCTCTTTGTCTTCACATATGTGAAGCACAAGTTTTTCCCATTATGTCAAGAACACTGACATTGAATTTAGACACATGTCCTCCAAGGTTTGGACAAATTGTGAATTCGCCTGTCGGAGAAATAATCGTCTCCAGTTAAAACTAACATCAGGTCACGAACGAAACTCTCAAACACCTGTCACTTTCTGGAAGTACTCTGTGTGCTCCTCTGTAATGATTTGTTCCCTTACACCCTTCCCCCCCTGACACCAGCATGCTCTGCACTGCTGTCTGCGCAACGACAAAACATAAGGCCAAGTGAAAGACAATAAAATGATGGACTATGGATTTTACATGGCTATATTATTGTTTGTTATTCAGCTAACACTGGGCAGACACCTCACCTGCTGCCACCCAGAAGCTAGATTTTTTAAAGTATGGTCAGAATCACAGTACTGCAACAAGAACCGAGATTGTTCTGAAATACATTTGTTCGTCCAGATGTCTCAGAAGATAGACAAGCACAGAAGATTTTGCCCCATACAACGATCAGGCATAACATTATATTATATTTCGTAGATCTCCCTTGTGCCTCCAAAAAATATTTGGACTCACCAGAGAATGGACATGGGCTTTTGGATCCTATGGGTAGAGTGGATCAGGCTTCTTCCAGTGCATCCCACGAATACTTGATCTGTTTGGGATCTAGGAAATTTGGAGGTCAGGTCAACACCTTGTGCTGTTGTTCCTCAACTGCTGCCATCAAGGAGTGTCATTGCTATGGGGTGGGGCTGCCTGGTCTGGTCTAGGTGGGTGGTACACGTCTACGTAACATCCACACGAATCCCAGGTCCAGAAGTTTCCCAGCAGAACATTGTATTGTCACATGATTGGCAATGTTATTGACCTTCTGCTGTCAGTGGTCATAATGTTATGCCTGATCAGTGTATAGACCAGTGATTGTAGCACCAACCACCAACATCCATTTCAGTTTGTTTGAAGTACACAGACGTGCTGCTGACCCAGTTTTTAGTCTGACACACTCGTCAGTAGCAAGCTATTGCCAAGAAAAAAAAAAAAAAATCTGGTCAGTCACAACTAATAATGCCAGGCTCTAACCCCAAATTTGGAAAAAGATGTGGTGCCTTTCCTAAATTACGCTGGTTGACCACAAGTAACTTCATTCCAAATGTCTAAAACCGAATGTGTCTCACAAAGGTAAAACTGAAAAAGGACATTTAACCAGAGTCTCTCTCTCCTTGTCTCTCTCTCTCTCTCTTGTTCAGTCCCTCTCTTCCTACTTCTCTGACACATGTCGCCCTGGCATGCATGGAAAGGCCTGACCTTTGGAAAGTTTAGCACTTTAAATATTTAGGCTTGGGTTATGATGGATCCTCCAGGCCCTGCGGCAATGTGCAAAGCCTCTGATTAGGGCTGCTGTCAGAGTCATTTAGCTGAGTGTCTGGCTGTCGGTGGCGCTCTCTGTTTGACAGGCGAGCCTTTTAAACAAACAGAGGTCCCAGTGGCAGAGGAGGCAGGGCACCCCGCGCAGCACAAACACCCAACACTCTGAGAGAAACCACTCAGCCTGCTGACAGCTGCAGAAGAAACCACTGGCCACTGTCTCCCGTGATCTTTCAAGCACTCCGTCTCTCCGCTCGCTCACTTTCGTTAACATACTCTGTACTTGTACCTCTCCCTGTTTTATTTTGTTCGACGATCATTTTTTTTCTTCCGTTCCTCGCTCCGTGGCCGTTTTTTTTGTCTTCTTCTCCGTTTGAGTTTACATCTCCTTTTTGTTATTCTCTGCCGCCAGCAGACAAAGCCTCAGACATCAAACTTTCATCTGAGTCGTGTTTTGAGTAAGATTTAGTAAGTAAGTTGATTTCCTGATGATCTCCGAGCAAGGCTTATGCTCTTAATTTGTTGAACATCGCATCATCAAATCTCGGCGGATGATGCATTCTGCTTTGTGCCTGCATCATCCCGTGATTAGGACAGCTTACACTGGCGTTCCCATTGAAATATATCTGAGCCAGCCTTTTCATCTCACTCTGAGACAATCTGCCGTGGCATCAATCCTGTAAATATATGAGTCTTAATATGTGTGTCCTATTCTGTATTCAGAGGAAGAGCCAAGTCAGCAGCTCCAGTATTAATGCATGAGAAATGAGCAGAGCCCATAAGAATTAAAGGGTAAGACTCCCCTTATTAAGATGTAAATTCCGGGGGGAAACTTGTCGAAATGAGGATACAGTGAAGTTACTGTCAACTTTAACCTACTTATGCATTTCTAAGAGGCATTGTTGTGTTGTAGTTGTTGAAATTAAATACACACACCAAATCACCTTGTGTCTTTTTTTTTTTTTTGCTTATTTTCAACACAGGATCAACCAGCCTCAACAAATATGCAACCTATCGGAGCAATTTACACTTTTGGCAACATTATCTTGTGACAGTTTACATGGCAACTATCGTGGTAATTCAATCTCGTTCTGTTTGCGCTCCCCCCCTTTTTTTCCTCTTCTTCTTTCTTTCTCTACCTCTGCCTCTGTCTCATTTCAAATTTGCACTTAACACCTTCCTGGGGAAAGGCTTCTCATTCATCAACAGTGTTTGTCCCAGTGACAAGCAGGGCGCCTCCTGCATATCAATATCAGCTAAGACAATGCTGAGCCTGTAACCTTCAGCTAAATGTCATTCTGCTTAATCCTATTTGAAAATTAAACATTGAAAAACCTTTAGCGTACCTTCCTGTCTTCCTTCCTCTCCCGCTCCCTCCTTTATTGGCTGCCGTTCCTTGCAGCTTTCTGTTCTCCCTCGCTCCCTTCCTGCTCCTGTTTTGTGCACTGTGTGACATTTGTATTGTTTTATTTGTGCATTTGTGTATCCTAATGGTTTTTTAGTGGAGCTGATTTTAATTTTCTTTCACCGTGGTGATATTGCAGAGATAATCTGTCCGCCCGAAGTCGTCGACTACAACTTCCCCTTTGTTCTCTGTTATTTTTGAGAGGCGGTCCGCGCGTGCTGTGATGGATGTGAAGGAGGACTGACACAGAAATTACCCAGTAAAACAGAGAAAGTTGTCCATAGTTATGTGAGGCGAGAGGAAACCTCTCTGTCAAAGCATATTTACATAAACAGATCCTCCCTTTGCAGAAGGTAATTACTACAATGGCGGTGGTTGGGGAAATGGAGAAAGTGGATGTCTGATTTGTCCAGATACACGCCAGGACAGAGGCTGAAACTTCATCAAAGTGCACTGAGAGGCGCACTCCTTAGTATGCATGAAACACACGCGCGGTGCACTTGGCTTTTTTTTGCCCCCCTCCTCCCTCCTTACACACATGCACAAAGCGCAACTATATGGCGCGTGTTTGAAGATACAGTGAGAAATCGGAGGGGAGGGAGGCCAGGATAAAAGGAGACGCAGAGATTGCAATGAAAATGCAATCATTTGCAGTCAGACAGATATAATTCTTCTTTGGATCGAGTCTGATGCGGCCGCTCAAAGACAGCCTTCAGCCAGCTCTCCATATGGATTTGATTGACCACAGTCACTCGTCAAGGGATTCAATTGAAATACCGAGAGTGAATTACAACGTGACTACCCTTGATGTCTTCATACTACTCATACTCATACTACTCCATCCACTCTGTAGCTTGAAGAATTAGAAAGTGTGATGGGGAGACATAGTATAGAAGCGACCAGACAAGACAGAGAAGGAACATGCTATGTGGAACAATTTCCTCCATAAAAATCCCAAACAGGGACTGTTCTGAATTGCTAAGCCATGACTTAGCCACAGTGAGAATCAGATTGACAGACAGAGCAAGATCCAGTCTCACAGAGCCTTTTTTACTTTTTAATGTTTCCCAGATCGTCCTGTGAGTCTTCATTCTCTCAGTGTGCAGATACCTGGAAGTGTGTAACCTTGTGTTTACATGAGTGCAAAGCTGTATATGTGTTTGCAGAAACTGACCCCCACAGCGTGACAAAAGAAAGAGAAGTGTGGCTTGTGCAGTCATAGCGTTTTTTCCGCAACAGAAGGTATCACGCCAAATTGTCGGCAGCCGGGTCCTTTCTTCTCTCGGTGCACGATCTGCACAGAAGAATGGTGCGAAGACACAAACAGCATTTTGCTGGTGTACTGGTTTTTGTACGTTGGCACAATACCCATACATCAGCATATGAGAAGACACATTCGGTGCGTTCTGCTGAGTGAGTTTTCGTTTAACCCCGAGTGGCAAATATTTGTTGGCGTTAAAACGGCTGATGTTGTGTGTCTCTGCTTTCCAGGTGGGAGATGCAGGAAGATGCGGAGCTGGAAGACGGAGAACAAGCAATGGTGGAAGAACTTCAGAGAGCCTTTTTTGTTTGCTGCTGCAGCCCCGGACCACGGGACCCTGCTGAAACCGATGAGACACTATCAGAGCAGACCCAGGGGGAAACACAACAATCCGATAAAAATGTTGCCCAATAACAGCCCGCGCAGTTGGAATTTTTATCGTGTTGTAAATGTTTGCTTGTAATATGCACTTGCAGCTCTCAAGGTAGCGGAGCGCGTGCCCGTGTGCGCGCTTGCACATTTGTACATATTACCAGGTTCGTACGTGTACTGTATGCTGCACATTTGCATATGTGTGTGCATAAAAAAACATGAGAGAGAGGCCATGAAACAAAAAGTGTGTGAGGGATGCTGCATCCCTCTTTATGCGCACACCTCAGACAAACTCTCTGTACTTTTCTACGCTGCATCAAATGCATTTCATCTTTTTGGAGCACATCTGCAGAAATCAGTTCTGGGAAATGGAGAGCCTGGATTTGTTTGCCTGGGACAAGATGGGACTGTGTGATCGTTGTAGGCAGTTGAAGTTCTTTTTCTCTTTTCAGACAGTGAGTGTAAAGACATTTGGTGTCAGCATACTTTCTCCTGGTTCCTGAAAGAAAACGTCAAATATTATAGTTGGGAAGCCAGATGATGTATGTTTTGATTACAGTCTGTCCCAAAAATCTGCCCGACTATGAAATATCAGGGTGTTTTGTGCGAACTGAGCAAGCGTTTATTTTATGTTTAACATGATTGCTCGGTATATTTTTCCAAATGTGTCCATATTTTGTTATTTATGAGACGGAGATTGAATGTTTTAGAATGACACATGAAAATAAAAGCATGTTCTCCTTTAGTCATATCATCAGTTTGTGTGTGTGCTTTTTTTATGTCTGTAAAAACTAGTGTTGTCTTTTTGAATACACATGTACATCATGTTTTCTCTATTATATCTGATGTTCGAGTAAGGATTTAACAACTCAAATGATGCTCTTTTCAGCAAGAATATAATTTCAACCCACAAAGGCTACTGCACACCACAATTCCTCAGAGAGAGGAGGAAAACATTTCCTGCTCCAGCGGGAGATGTTTCTTTCCTTAACTAGATTTCCGATGCAAATGTAGCAAGATTACGATCACCGAACCACTTAGAGAATACAAAAGACAGCAAAATGTTCAGCGACTGAATTCTGCTTTTGTCCCTGAATAAAGGCCAAACAGTCCTCTCTAAATGTACTGTACTTAATTTGACAGTAAAACTATTTTATTTTGGTGTTGCAAAAAAATAAGTACTGGGCTTTCCAAAGTGCTCTTTTATGATAACTGTTTTCTGTCAAAAAAAAAAAGAAGACGAAGCTTTGATCTCCTTCTTTTTTCTTCCTCTACTGACTTCTTAGAGTAAATACGTCTTCACAGATCCATTTGTATTTCCATTGTACACAGGTGATAGGCTCAGAAGACAACTGTCCATAAAGCTGACAGTAAATACACAGCAAATCCTGACAAAAATATTCTATTATGCATTTATGTGGGGGATTATTGAACCTACCTTTTTTTTTTTCTTTTTAATCCCACGCTAATGTGTTATAAAGAACAAACAGCCACAGCGTTTTTCTATTGGATGATTACTTTCGCTAAAGTGCATTGTCCACGGCAAATGTTCACGGCAGAAACATCTTGGTTTTTATTTGCCTGTTTGGCCACTAGTGTAACAAGCTCTGTATCAGCATGTAGGGAATAACATGGTAGCGTTATAGAAAGACAATCCTTCTGCTATTTTCATGTCAAGACCTGGTTTCTCCACTTATGACTTCCATTTTTTATAGTCATGACTTATTTGAGACCAAATAAACACAGATTCATCATGTAAGCACCAATACCAACAAAGCAATGACTGATTTATGATGAACAGAATTCAAATGGCATTCAGAAGAATCTACCGTAAATGTGTGCTTGTTCAGACATGACATGGTGATATATGGGCAGCCACAACACATTTCATCACTAAGTGTTTGTCTAAGTTCAGACCTCAACCTGCTATCTTCTTTGCTAACCAGCATTTTTTTTTTTTTTTTGTATTTATTGTATTTGTTGTCATTTTTATTTTGCCTAGAGTTAAAGTTAAACTTCAGTATTAGACTCAAGGCTGCAGCTTTGGTCTCAGGTGCGGCACCGAGTGCAGCGTGTGCCAGAAGTGCCTCCTTTGTCTTGTCAACCTCAGTGCATATCAGTGCCACAAAATGCCATCTCTGTCTTTTTTTGGGGGGTGTTCCATTTGCAGCCTATCCTGTGCTCTCCTTAAGGAAAATGGATAGCTCAGCTCCCCGGAGGATCAGCTTCAGCCTCCAGAGGACATCGAGAAGTAGGGCATACTTTAAGTGAATTATTATGGAGTTTTTATGAATCAACAGCAAATTGCACGAGTTAAGCTGCAGTCACTTGATTCAGGTGAACGACTTTGAATTTCCACTAATATGTGGCGAAAGTCGAGTTGACGTCGACCAGTTGATGACGTCATACGTAAAAATAGGAAAGTAATGGTTTTCAACAATGAAATGTCCTCGACCTGAATATATATTGTAGCGTCTCACACAAAAGAAGGTACGGAGACTTTTCTGCAAGGTAAGTGAAGCTTCAACACGGTCTGCTGTTGGCTGTAGCCCACGTCAACACAATAAACACCGTCAGTTTGACACATCTAACATTTGGCAAACCCAGCAGCAATGTCAGCTAATAGAACACAACACTGAACATTTACACACAAGCTTATCTTTACTGTGTAGAGCCTATAGAAATGTGAACCGTCAGTCCTGTTTAAGAGTCCTCCACAGCATGCTATAAGATAATATAATGTAGCCGGGATAAAAAGGAAGTGTACAGCAGCTAAAAGTCTAATAAATTTAGACAACGAAATGAAACCCACTGGGCTCCTCACCTGTCTTCTCCGAGGTGTCCGTGTTGATCACATGATCGGAGACTAGTCGACTTCCTGCTTAAAGCCTCATGGCACAGCAGTAAAATCAACTGGTCAGTTCAACTCCCAGTGAACAGTATGGTGTTAGGTAGGTTGCTTTTGGGAAGTCAATGCGGTTGATGTCAATCAAACTAGTTTTCCTGAAAATACACTGCATTATGCTCCAAGCCCCTTTCACTAAAACAATTTCTCCATGGAGGAGACAGATGTACAAAGAAACACATGATTCTTTTCTTCAAGTTGCTGAGGTATACAACCTTATTTTCGAAAAATGGTAAATAGTCTCCATATACGGCACTTTACTGTCTTAACTGTACTCAAAGGAAGCTGCCATGCAAGTTGCTATTGAAAGCAATCTCAGGTCTTGTGTCTTGGGTCTTGCTCTGCGACACTTCATCTGGCCTTTGGTTGGCCAGGGATTGAACCGACAACCCACTCTACCACCTCAGCCAAAACCACAACCTCAAAATAAGGATGATGTGTAGTTAATATAACTGAGAAATACTTACTGTCCCTATATTGATCCCAAACAAGACACTGCGTTGTACACGTGATGCATTGATAATATTGGTTGGTCACAGTTTAATAAACACAACTCAATTGGTGTGTCATATGTAACCCAGCCCAAACACAGTGAGAAATATGGACTTCATGTTGTCCAAATGGAAAAGCTCCCACCTGCATGAAGTCAACCAGAGAACTGAGTGCAAAATCAAATGGCAAGAAATTCTCTAAGTGCATGAACAGAAACAGCTCTCACCTTTCTTTTACCATGTCAGTTGCTTTGTCCCAAAGAGCAAGTTCTTATAAAATATTACAGGAGGTAGGTTAATGAAACTTTAGGGTGAGCTTCTTATCCAACACACACCACACCACACCATCACATCACTGAATCTGTATCTGAGAAAGAATTTTTTCCAAGATGTTTGTAACAAGCTATCAGCCAGGTAGGCCAACTAGCGTGCACTGTGCACAAGTGTGCCTAGCAGACTTAAAGTGTGGTCACACAAAATATTAGCTTGATGGATTATTTTCTGCTCACTGCCCTTTGTTTGCAGTTAACTTATAATAAAGTGATCGTTGCATTATATTTTAACACAGCCTCACTTTAGTATTTAGCACGTAAAAGCTTTGTTAGTGCGACAATATATGCATTTCAGTTCAAAACTACAAGGGAAACTAAATTTCATCCACATATAGTTTGTATTTTGCTGGATTGTTAAAGCTAAGACTTTGCATCACATACTATATAATGTTCATGTATTATACATGGAAAATGCTAATATGAGAGATATCTGTTTGTTGTGAAATAAATGTAAGGACTAAAAAGTACAGTTTTCCATCTGAAATGCAGTTTGATGTAAGTATGAAGCGGCGCACATGTTTGATGAAAGTGCAAAGAAACTTAACACCCCTGGGAGAAAAAAAACACATACGCAAGTTTGCCAGTTCATTAGGTACATCAGTTAAAACGAATGTATTCTAACTAAACAGTGCTGCACTAAATCTTAGCTCTGTGCTGAAACACTGCTGCACTGTTGACAGTTTAACAGCACCACAAACTACATCCTCCAAAATGATCACAAAGCTGAACTCTTACTCTGCTCCAACATAAACTGAACATTATAAGCGTGATTTACGGGAATTTAGAGCAAGACTGTTTCTTTTTTAGAATGCATCCGCTTTCACTAGTGTACTTAATGAACTGGCAAGCGAGCGCACCAAGCAGACGGTGTAGAAACCTCTGCCAAGCAGCTGCACAAGCTGCAGCTGCTGTTTCTGTGCTACTGCGCCTTTAAATATCCCTTCCAGACCGTTGCCCCGGTAACCCGGAAGCCTCGCGCGCCGCACGCCGCACCGCTCAAACTCCTTCCTGTTTTAGAAATTTCAAGGAAGCAGCAGCAACTGGACGCTGGCTTATTACTGATGGTGCGTGAGTCGAACGAAACGTATGCATGCGTCTTCCGCAAACAGCTGAACCTCTGCCTCGTCTGCTTGAAGTGAACGTGTAGTAAAACACGACTGTCTCGCCGTACATGCTCGCAGTGGCTCCCATGGCGAGCGGCTGAACATTGTTGTTGTTGCTGTTGAGAGTGCGAAGCAGTAAACAGATGTTGATCGTTGGGCAGAAAATGACGGAGCAGTCTGGGGTGGTTTGAGCCGTGCGCTACCTGCAGTGTGGTTTTAAAGCAAGAATAATTTCCTCCATGTTTGCATAATTTACTCATTTGTTGCACGTGGGAACACACGCCTGCTGCCATACTACTAGTTACACGTTGCGTTGCATTACTGTAGGCAAATAATAGAGTTAGCTGCTTATAGCGCGTGTTACTGCAGTGTAAACCTTCACAGCTTCGTTTTACTCACCCGACGAGCTTGTAGCTTTCACAACAGAGGCAGACTCAACAGAATTCTGGCCTACTGCCACTTTACAGGTGCAGAAAGTTTGGAGACAGTTCCCTTTAGGTGGGGGCATGTTAAATTATGATATAAGGCATGGCATACCACCACTCTCTGACTGACTGACTGCCGTTTGACAGGGTTCATCTCAGTGATCTCTAGGAGGAGAGGACCCATGCTCTCTCATCTTTGCGCTGCCACACCATCCCTGTACATATTGTGGATCATCATGGCCCAGGTATCTGGCCAGGAGGACAGAGAGAAGACTACTGCACTCAAAGGTAAATTAAGCATCATACCGTTCGAATAAAATGTCAATGAGTGCTCGTCAAACAGAGGGAAACGGATATAACAGCAAATACAATTGACCTGAGGGCAAGGACACTGACATTGTAGATTTGTCTAATGTAGTTGATGCACCTCAAATTAATAAGATCACAAACTCTACTCTTATTTCAATTAGGATGTCTAGTTGACATAAAAAATAAATAAAAAATCATATGAGCAGTAAACCAAAAGCAGCAGTTTGGTCCATTTGGCTGATTTATAAGTGTATTCAGTTGGGGTCAGAAGTTTACATTCACCTTAACCAAATGCATTTAATCTCAGTTTTTCACGATTCTTGACATTTAATCCCAGTAAATGTTCCCTGTAAATCAATCGCGAGAAAGATTTTTCATGACATTTCCACTGGATCAGAAGTTTACATACACTTGTTAGTATTAGGGAGTATTGCCTTTAAAATCTTTAACTTGGCTCAAAGGCTTCAGATAGCCTTCCTCGGGCTTCTTACAGTTGCTGGATTTAAACCCATTCTTCCTGACAACTGTTATAACTGACTCAGGTTTCTAGGCCTTTGTAGGTCTTCTACGAAGTCTTAAATCTTGAATCACACATGCTTTTTCACATTCTTTCCACAAATTTTCTGTTGGGTTGTGTTCAGGGCTTTGTGGTGGCCACTCCCTTACCTGAACTTTGTTGCCCTTAAGAGCCATCTTGCTCGAACTTTGGAAGTGTGCTTGAGGTCGACCTATTTGGCAACCGAGCTTTAACTTCCAGCCTCACTCCTCCAGCAAATAACCCCAACGGCATGATGCTGCCACCCCCGTGCTTCACAGTTGGGATGCTGTTACTTGTTGTAACTGACTTGCCCTAACTACATCATATTTTAACACTAACACATATGTTGTAGTTGCATCCACCTGAGTGTATGCAGACTGTTAACGTCAACCAAATGACATCATTAGATTATCAATACTGAAGCGTCAGTTGTACAATTGTAGCTGCTGGAGGTGGGGCTAGTTTAAACTACATTATATACAGTTTAAAATACAGAGATAGGAATACAATATGAGGGTTTGTCAGATGAAATATAAAGTTCTTTATTTCTCTGTCTCTCCATTGTCTGATTTGCGGTGAGCTATTGGATCATGTGGAGCATCTGCTGAAACAAAAAACGTGTGGGGAATTCACTATTTGGTGGAGCTGTTTACAGCTTGCCTAGCTATCCAATATAAATAAAACTGAAAAGTGAAAAGTGAATGTGAACATGAATTTGACATTTTTGAGGAAAAGCTGGTGTGGCTTTGTTCCAAGTTTCTCCCCTCCCACTTAATTCAGTCTTTTTCCACAGATTTACTGTCACGAATAGACTTGGATGAGCTGATGAAGAAAGATGAACCTCCTTTCACTTTCCCCAAAACGCTGGAGGAGTTTGAATATGCCTTCAATGAATGTAAGTACAAACATTTTAATGAATTAAACAGGAGTGTCAATGACTTGTCAAGTTGCACACACAGCATCACACTGTGACAAGAAAAACAGAATCCCATGAAGTCCACGTGGCACCGATGAGAGTTAACGCAAAATGAATCAGCTCAGATGAATGGAAATGTTAACTTATGCACTGGACTGAGGTCAAAGCACTTATATAATGCAATAAATCTGACTTGTGCCGTCTATACTAGTTTGTTGTTTTTCAGCTGCTGACTCATTAAGATGGAACCTAAAATGATGATAGTGTGACAACCTGATGATTTCCTCTTGAAACATATTAGATTAATTCATTTGTTGAAGTAAGCTTAAATGTCACTGCAGATTTTTGTAATGAACAGTATTTTTCCAGGCTTGATTCCCCTCCCGTTAATCATCTCGCAAGCTTGTGAGGTTTGGACCCTTGTGACCACTGGATGGGTCCCAGACCTCAGACTGGGCACTGCTAGTCATTAGGGTTCTGTTTAGCGTTTTCAACTGAATGACCTAAAACCGTCTGCACTGTGAACATTTTTGGAGCATAATTACAGATGTGTGTCAGTCAACAGCGACAGCGAGGAGCAGAGCTGTAATCTTGGCTGGCTTTAAACAAAGCAGGTGGAGGGAAGGAGGAAGAGTTGGAGAGGTAGTGGTGATTTTGGCTCTTAGTATTCCCCTGTAGTCTCTTCCCCCTCTCTCTCCCAGCCCCTCTGTTCTCTGTCAGTGTCTCTACTGGCTGTCTGGCTGGCTGAGTGGGGGACATGTTGTGTACTCTACGGCCCGTCAGTAACCTACTCAGCCTTGCCCTCTGCCTGACGGAGCATTTGCATAACCTCGCTGTGCCTAAGAACAGAGACACGGAGACTTAGCCCCCACCCGCCATTATGCCAACACCCGCCAACCACTCTACGCCACCCTCAAGTCCCGGCTCAGTCTACCATGGAGGCAGGAACACAGTCAGAGACTCTTCATCTCCTCTTCCTCGTGCTCCTGTCTCCCTTTTTCCCTTTCGCTCCCTCTCTCTGTATTCCTCTATTCCTGCCTCTGTCCAGCTAAAGTCTCCAACCGAGACATAGCTTACCCACGCACACACTCGCTCACTTCCGTACGCACACCCCACCAATCTGTATCTTGTCAATTTCTACTCGGGCCTGTTTTTGAAGGATTGCATTTCCATTAAAGCCGCGGTAGCCCTCAGGCAATGTCTCTAGTATGTCGACTCTCAGTCGCTCTGGCTTGGAGGCATTTCTATAGCTACACCCAGGCTACCTTAGCCTGAGACAGGTGGAACAAAAATGTTAATTTGACCATGTAATGATGTGAATACAGAAGAGGCTGTGTACAATAGTTTGCAGGTATCTTAATCACTGAAGATGATGGCTTCATCTCGCTAGCCCTCCGGTTTTCCATTACTGGAAATCCAAGGTTATGTACACCTAATTAAGCGGCCAAATTGAGAACAGAATGCTAATTATGACAGAAAAAGAGGAAGAAAAGTTGAGAAAATGTTATTCCTTTGAGAGGATGTGTTGCGGGAGACGGTGGAGCTGATCACCCCCCAGCCCATACACACACACACACACACACACACACACACCTTCATCTCTCCCTCCCTCCCTGCCTCCCTCCCTCGCGCACAGAGCCACACACACCCCTTTCCTACAGTAGGATTTCATTACAGCGCCTCTCTTCCCGCTCTTAGGCGGTAGTGTTTAGATCCTCTCCCCACCATGAATGCATAATTGATTTTCTTCAAGGTACTTTTTGTGCACACTGCTTTATCCTAACTTCTCACTTGTCTCCTGCTCTACCTCTCAGGCACAGATCTATTTTTTAATGCAACGCAATACCAAACCAAGATTCGGGATTACATGTTGTCTAACAACTAACCACGAAAGCAAATGCTGTTGTACACAGTGAGCTAGCAACATAAGATTTATCACATTGATAGAGGTGTGAAAATGGTGGCAATTTAAAAGGAAATGAAAAAAAAAAATCTCTTGCATTCTGTTATCTTGCAAAGATACTATATTTATTTATATCTTAGATGGGTTTTTCTCACGTTGTGCGATAATTGAGAAAGTATGAGAGGCCCCTGGCTATTTAGGTTAAGTATGTGTACTTTTTTTTTGTTTTGGTTTAGCTCCTTCAAATTTTGCAGTCATAAAGGTCAAAATTAAATTTAACACTGTTTAGTGTTTTATTGTGTTGTAGTGTCAACTGCAGGATCGATGGGCTCATTCCTAAGGTAGTGGTTCCACAGCCACACGAGGGTAATTGTCTAAAAAAAGATGTGCCATATCTGAACCACGTTTTCCTGTCTTATGACTCTTTTATATGAGATAAATCCTGAATGTGTTAAACGCTCCCATAGTTTCCCCGAATTAGAATAAATCACTTAAGCGTTGTTCCAAAGACCTTGTGTTTTCTTTTTGTCAATTCTTCTCTCTTGCAACAATTTACAGGAGCGCACATAGTCGGTGACACTTACTGTATGTCCACACCTGCTGCTGGTCCGTGTGTGTGGGGGGGTTTGTGTAAGCTGTGCTGGTTAGGGTAATTGGCTGATGCCCAGACAGCATCCTCAAAGGAATTACAAGTAGCAGTTGTCTTTGCAGCTTATGTGTGCCAGCCCACCTTACTCTCTTCATGCTCACACACACACACACTGAGAACCTTTCCCACACCTCCTTTAGTCTTTGCTCCTGGAGATTTCAGGTGGAAAATGCAGGGACAGAATTGTGGCCAGTCGCCAGAGCGAACAAGGAAGGAGAGAGAGCGAGAGAGAGAGAGAGAGAGAGATGGCCAGAGTTAAAGCGAAAGGGGAGAGGCTTCTAGACGAGTGAAGAGACAGAGAGGGAAAGAAGAGAATTTTTACCATACCAGCTGTCCAGCTCTGGCCCGCCAGACTACCCAGAAGGCTGTTGGTGTCGTGACTGTAAGAATGCTACTGCATCCACAGGCCTTGTACCTGCCAGATGGGGGGGCATGGGGAGGGAGAATAGGGAAGTGAAAGGACCAGTGGACAGAAAAATAGAGAGCAAGTAAAATAAGCAATAAAAAAACAAAGGAGTAGAGCACAATTTGCTTAATGTGACAGTTTGACGTACTTTTAACATGTGCATTCAGAAAGGTTATCATTACAGATTACATTATACCTCTGTATACCTCTGTCCCACAGATGGCCAGCTGAGACATATAAAAACAGGTGAACCCTTTGTGTTCAATGCCCGGGAGGATCTGCACCGCTGGAACCAGAAACGCTATGAAGCTCTTGGAGAGGTATCACACTGCTTTTTCTACTTGCATACCAACCACTGATGAGGGACGTGAATAACATTGACCATCTTGTGACAATTCAGTGTTCTTTTGGAAGACCTTTGGACCTGGCATTCATGTGGTTGTTACTTAGACATGAAGCACCAGCCTAGACCAGACCAGACTCAGCCCCATAGCAATGACATTCCTTCATTGCAGCATCCATCCCCAGCAGGATACAGCCTGATGCAGGCCTACACAATATATATGGTCATAATGTTATGCCTGATCGGTGTATGGATGTCTATCCATGTTTGGCAACTTTGGCTTCAGCCACCAAGCCCAGTCAAAACTGGTCAGAATTTTGTAACAAAATGATGCAATGGTTGTTGTTAGGAAAGCAAATGGATATGGCACAAACACTTTCATCAATAAAAACTTAAAACTTAACACAAAATAAACTTTGAAGCATCAAATGCCGTTACAGCGACAAATCGACTATGACTTGAGACAAAAAATATCAAGAATTGAGTGTGTATTATTTTCCATTTTTGTAGGACGATAAGAACCGTAGATACCATAAACTTATCAAGGCCCTATACAGGCATTTGTATCTGTAGACACAGAAGTTTCTACAATTCAGAGTTTTAGTTGGTCCTCAAGTCATCAAATGTGCTCCTATCTCTAGGTATCATAATTCTAAGATGGCTAATGTGCATTTATTTGAATGGTTTATTGGTTTTAGTATTAAATTTGGTATCACAAATTTAAATTGTATTGGCAACAATTACCAATTTTCTGGTAACAGAATACCTATTTCCTATAGAGTTAATAATTTGAACTAAATTTCTATGCAGTTGAAATTCAGTTATACGTGCCATCCACCCCGGCTGATTACTGTGGATAGGATAACCTTGAAAACTGCTTCCGACATGTGCTGGATGTCTCCTTATTTACGACGTCTCACTTAGGATGCAAAACTGCCTACCTTATTAAGTCTTATTTTTTATCAGTTAAAACCATCTTTAAAGTAGAGCTATTTATTTCTGCCTGATTGCCTGGAAAAAGTAAACCCATTCTAACCCATGTGGACTGTTGGAAATCTCTCTGCACAGGTACAAAGTCAAAAAGCATGAAATCATCTTCATCTTGTTCAGATTCAGACAGTTCTGCTTATAACTGGACCCTCAAGAAAATAACACAACACCACAACGCGTTTAGAATTCACTTACAAACTTGACTGATCACTAAAGCTTTGGATGGCCTGTCTCAAAGCTACATCTCTTACTTTTTAGTCCCTTACACTCAAGGAGAGAAAGCTCATCAAACAGTTCATAAGTCCAGACTTTTAGCTGCTAAATCAGTTACCTCTCTCAATCCACACAGCTACCTCTGTTGAGTCTTGTCAACACCAGCTAAACACATTATTTAAAAAGCTCTAAGTTACTTGTATGATGTGCTTTAGTTTATTCAATCCCACATGCCCAATTTGTAGCAACTACATGAATGAAACCTTTATTATAGCTTCATGCGTTGATTTATTGTAAAATTAAGCTTAACTGTTGGGAGGTGACTGCAACTTTTTTTCGGCTTCGTCCATCTTTCCCGTTCTCTTATACGCAAAATCTTAAACTCAAGGAGGAAGATCACTGACCTCATAAATACAATTGGTCATGGCTGAATAACTTATACTCCAGTTATGACAAAATGCCATGCATGTGTCTAATATTAGTCCACCCGCTTTGCTTCCTCTCTCTTGATGACAGCCTGGACAGGTACCTACTTTTCCCGTGGTAATCCATCACAAGCTTAATATTTTTGCTTATACTGGGCTTCGGCTGATTGTCTTGGCACCATGTGATGAAGCTTGATATCAGTCATCTAGACTCAGCTGTAGCACTGTTAGCACTTTTTCTCGCTGGAAATTATTCACTGGAATCATGTCAGCATGGAGATAACTTCTCCAAAGAGACATTTTTCTTTAAATAAAATTCCTTCAGAGTCTTCAGGATACTGTATATATGAAGAGTCTGGTTGGTGGAGGCACACAACAGTGATTCAAGTACTTCAGGTTCTATGAAGAAGAAGTTCTTGCCAACACAGTTCCTTGGTGCTCTTAAAGTTTTGTGCTCATCCAGCTGCATCACCACACACCAAACTGTTCACCTCTAATTCACTCCCACAGTTCCACAGTTGTGCAGTATGCATTAAGATAATGAGACAAATGTTCTTTTGTAATCTGTTTTTTATTTGCATCCCCTGCTATGTTGCTTTTAATTGTTGTGTGCATTCTTTGAAGTTCAAAGCGCAGTGATAGACCCCGTTTGTGGGATTACCTGGGTGTTTTTTTTTTAATTATTATTATTATTTCTAATGCAGGTATACAGTTGCTCCTTTGAGAGTGTGCCTTCTGTGAAAGCCTTTTCTTCTCCTCTTTTCTTTTGCGTGCTCTGGCACTATCTACCAGCATCTAAAAAGGATGTAGAAACAAACATTTGGTTGCAGGAAATCAGAAGCCCTGAAAGAACACAAAGACGTTTAAACTAACTGAACTCAGACGTCTGGAACATTTGGAAGAAGCAAATAATCATCAAGCAAAATGTATGCAAATTTTATACATCCCGTGATTAAAAAAAATTGACAGAAGCGTCTAATTTGGAGAAGCAAAAAGGAAGCGGTGTCAATCCCTGTTGATACGAGCTTGTGTAATGGGAACAAATACCGTATGAGTTGTGCTGCAGGAGATTAACCGGCTGAGAAGAAAGGAGCAGTACCTGAATAAGCAATATTATGTGTCTGTTGTTTTTAGGCCACAGATGATTCAAGAAAATGAATACTGTACCCCTCTCTTATGCAGCTTTGCAAGTACAAATACATTGTTTTTGCTGGTAAGAAATATGCCCCATTATAAATAGACACAACTACAGAATTGTATGCCTTTGGTTTTAAAAGTAGGTTATGCTGCTTAGTCAGCCTCTTTATGCATGTGTCGCACGGGCATACCTGAATATTACTGCCACTGCATAGGTGATACATGCAGATGTATTTCTGCCTGGATCCTTCACAATATGCCATTTTTTTGTGTGTGTTTGTGTCTGGTCCTGTCTGTCACTGCTCACTGCTCGCCTTCTTCAGTGTGATGAGGGTAAATGTAAAATAAGTCTCTATGCAAAAAGGCAGACAGGTCTGTTATGGGCCAATATCTCTGCACAGCACGGCTTAATGTTCTTAATCAGCATGCCACCTGAGACGGTCTGAGAACTGGCCACATTCAGACGGAGAGCCGTGGAGATGGCACAAGGACATGGGTACATGTGTTTGCCCGTGGCAGTGCAGATAAAACGGCGTCATCATTGCCCCCTAATGTTCAATCACATTCCTTTTCTCAATCTCCTCTCGTCCACACCTCTGTCCACGTCTTCCTCCCTCTTTTCTTCCTTTCACCGACTCTCAATCCTTGCGGTCCTGCGTTTTGTGCGGAGGACTCTGTGTGTGCATGTGTGTGTACTTTTGCGCGTCTGTGAACGTTTGCGAGGGGGCTGGGGAGCGTGGCGGCTGTATTGTCAGACACATCACAGCACCAGATGTCCAATTTGCACTTCAGCCTCGTCTGAATGGAGGGACAGATAGGAAGAGAGAGAACGAGGATGTTGGTGTGACGGCCTCCAAGCAAGAGAAAGAGATGGGAACAAAATTTGGGTTGAGCAGCAGTGAATCACTTTTAATCTATAAAAAAAATTCTGCCATGTTTCTGCCATGTATTTATGCCCGGCTGTAGAGAGATTTGCAGATGGTAGTTCTGAGAAGTTGCACTGGTCCCCTATGTTTGGGGACCATAGGCTATATTTCTATAAATATACAATAAGTGAGGGGTCAGTGTGTGTCTAGACTGCAGTCTACACCAAACAGGAATGCTTATCCATACAATTACATTGTATACATCATACAAATTGTATGGTATTAGTAATCACATTGAAACAAACTTAAATAAATAAAAACTGAGACTGAATATAGGCCTAAAGTTAAAGCGTACAGTATGATGTGTTGACTCAGTACAAACATACAGTACGAGAATGAGGTCTGTCCAAACCAAATTCTTTGACATGAAGTCTTAGAGAGCACCCTGTTAGTATTTCAAGGGAAGGGAAGATATTTGGAGTTCTGACTATTTATTTTTTTTGTACCCTAAGTGAGCTCACTTACTGATGCCTTTTTTATGTCGCTCTGTGCTCAGCTTAAGAAAGGGAATCTATGGTTGTATTTGCTCTCTGAATAAGTAGGACATGGAAGAAATGTGCAGCTGAAATATCCCTTTATGTTTGTAATGCACTCTATAAAGAGGTTAAGCACTGGATTAGGAGATCTTATTCCCAGTTATTCCCCAGTTTGTGAATTGCTGTGTTGGTCTAATACATTCTTTAATCTTTAGGCAAACTCCAGACATACAAACTGAGACTGAAAAAAACCCCACAGACTCCTTGGCTCTGACTCTTATCATAATGGCTGTGTTGCTGCTGTAATACAGTGCAGGCTATCTGTGTGGTGATGCTCGGTGCAGCAGGGTCACCTCCGCCTGTGTAGGTGTCAGTGGTAGTCTAATTCCTGTGATTCGGTGATGAATCTCTCTGATAGAAGACAAGCATAGGGTCTGGCCCAGATGGAGCTCTATTAAGCTGTTAATAAATGAGGATTCTTCTCTGCTCTGTCTGCATCTGTCGAATGGAAGGCAGTCACAAATTTGTAAACACACACACATACACACCCCACATGCGCACACACACACAGTCAGAATATTATAATGAAGTAAAGCAGCCAGATGGCTGAATTAGAAGAGCTCTCTCTCTCTCTCTCTCTCTCCCCCCCCCCCCCCCCTCCCCCTTTCTCTCATTCTCACTCACACTCTGTTATCCTTTTTCCTCCTCCCTCTGTTTCCACATTATGGACATTGCATGTCATATTCTTGAATAACTGGCCAAGGTTTAAGGTCTAGCTGAAACATGTTTACAGTGGGGTCCAAAAGTCTGAGACCCGTTCCGATCATTCGTTGTTTATTTCGAATCCAACGCATTTCTCTACCACAAATAAAATCAGTTCATAATTTTACTTTTCTCTTATTTTACGACAGCATGCACTGGAGCTGCATGGCCTGAACTACACACGTTTGCGTAAAACCTGATTACTTAAGTTGCCCCAACGTGATCTGACCGCGTTCCAGAAAGCTTCTTGTGGTGTCAGGAAGGATTGGGTACTTCAGCCTTCAAGTACCGTCCTAAATGTTCAGAGGAGTTTCAGGTCAGGTGACTGTAGAGGATAGTTCATGACTGTTGGCACTCCTTGCTCTTCTTGGGTCTTAAAGTAGTTTTTCAAAGCTTCTGGGTGTTTTTGGACTGATCATCCTGCAGGGGTGTGGGTGCTCCCCCATAAAGATGCAAATGGGTTTAATTCTGTGAAGGTGCAAAATCGATTTGCTGACAAGAGTGACGTGCTTAAACTTGTAATGCTTCATTTCTCAAAATGGATTTGAGCACGCCTTATCAGCCTGTGTGCACCAACATGTGCAAAAGAATTTAAATCGCAGGTCGTGTGCCACCTTTGCGCAGGATCTGCAGCGTTTCTTACAGATGTCAGTCATAATTTAATAAATTAATTATACTACCAGTCTAAGTAATTAATGCAAAATGTGCAGGTTATGTGGCCGTGCTTGGTACAGACGTCCCAGTGATGTCAGCGTTTCTTTCTAACATAATTAACTAGTATCTGCTGAGCTTAACTTTTAACCATCACCTCACCATAAATGTTCACCATCTTTAACTCAGCCCTGGTACTTATTTTTTATTTCCACCTCCTTTGCCAAAGAAGTTGAAAGCTGAGTAAAAGACTTTCCGTTGAAGAGGTGGGTCGTTTTTCACAAGTTAATTGACCAGCTGCTGCTCACACTTGTGAACAGCCTATCTTGGACTGTTAAATGCCTTTGCATGTGATAGTGTAGGAAGTGTTGGTTACAGTGACCACAAGCAAGAACGTGAAGTCAAAGGAGTCAGATTTATTCCAGATCATTGTGACGGAAATGTGGCCAGCCAGTGTTGTACTTCAGTAAACTGAGATTGATTGATTACAGTCACATATTCCGAATACCCATTGATACCATTGTTGTAATGTGACCTCTTGTCGTCTGCCAGTGCTGCATGGTAGTCCGTGTTACATGCATGCGCAGCACAACAGTCACCTGCACATGTGTAAACAGTTCTGCCTATCTAGACACCAAATGTGGAATAATCAGTTTTGCAGGATTCACACTTTTTCGGTTTAGACGTTCTTTTCTCAAGCAACAGAAATGCGCCGATAGTCGATTGATTACATTCTTGTAGAGGGGCTACGGATGTACCATAAAAAGTCACGGATGATGCAGCCATGAAGGATTGCATCAAGCCCAGGCTAGGAACCCTGGAGACTCCATACTGTACTTAAAACACCAGGAGGCCCCATAACAGTTGTAGACCATTTTGTAGGGAAGCTAATGGGATCTCTCTAAAGAGGAACTATAAATGACAGCTGTCTGCCCTGAGTCACTGACTGCCATCACGTCTCCATTCCCTAAACACTTCAACGCTGCTGCTGTAGCTTCTGCTGAGAGCAGGGAGGAGGAAGCAGACGCAGTCAGACAAAAAATGGTTGCAGGGAGTGTGTGAGGTGGATTTCAGCTGATGAAAGAAAAGGGAATTGGACAGGGGGGGTGGGGGGATGGTGGAGGGGGGTGTCGGGGAAAAGACAGGAGGGCTGGTAGTTACAGCACAGACATCTGTCGCTACCACCGACACCCACGGTGGCATACAATACTTTACTTTGAATTAGCCCTCTGCCGGCTTCTCACTTAACACCTGAGGAGGTCATTATGATGCCATTAGGATGAGTAGTGCAGGGAGGGCAGAGAAGGAGCGCGAGAGAGGGATATCTGCGCTAAGTGTAAACAGTCTGTCTGTCAGTCTGTGTCTGAGAACTTTCTCCTCCCCTGGAGAGCCCTCTCTCCTCTGACAGAAGAATGACAGAGACCTCATGGGAATTATGGCAGCCTCTCTCTCTTTCTTTGTTTCCTACGCGGACTGACAGATCACAAATTCACAACAATAGGGCCTATTTTAATACATTTTCTGTTGGTACACGAGGCTGACTTAAAATAAACAACCTTTCTATTGCCTCGCGCTCTCTCTCATTTTCACAGTGTCTTCTCTTTCTGAGTACGCTTTGCTGTTGTTGCCGCTGTTGTTGTGCTGTATTGTTCGGGGGGATTTTCTTCTCCCTTTTCTTTTTCTTCCTTTCCTCTATTCTCTGGAGAAGAAGGAATGCTTTCCTGGGTGTAGTCAGTGATACGACACGGAGCAGCTCTTTCAGTTTCATTATATAAACAGCTTTGATGCCTCTTCTTGCTCTCTGGTTTCTATGGCTAAGTGGCTTTTGGAGAGGGCTCTGGACTAGAGAGACAAGAGGTGTGTGTGTCTGTACATGAGCTTCCTGTGTGTATGTGTGTATACAGTATGTGCTGCTGTCTTTAATATATTTGCACACATGGCTTCCAGTCACAGGTAGTTCTTCAAATAAACCAGTGTGGCTTAATTGGCCCTAGTAAGTGTTAGAAATGGCTCTAGTTACAATATTCTTTAAACATGAGTGGTCACAAGACCTCAAACTGGCTCTGTAACTATGAGTCTGGATAGTTTAAGATTACTTTGAACACATTTTGTGGTGCGCTTTTTGATTGAATATTACCTTGCAAAGCTGGATTTTGCAAGATCACCACAGTTTAATCCATCTTGCCTTCTTTACGCTGCACCGATCAGGTATAACATTACGACCACCTTCCTAATATTGTGCCGGTCTCTCTTGTGCCTCCAAAACAGCTGTGAATCAACAGAGAATGGACATGGTGCTTCCGAGGGTGTCCTGTCGTGTCTGGCAACAATCTTTGGGTCCCATGGGTTGGGGGTCCCAAACTTGCTCAGTTTGGGATTTAGTGAATTTGGAGGCCAGGTCAACACCTTGTGCTGTTCTTCATGTTTTTTGTAACATACACACAAATGCCACGTCCAAAAGGTCTGCAGGTTTCCCAGCAGAACATCATATTGTCACAAGATGGTCAATGCTATTTACTTCTCCTGTCAGTGGCTTTAATGTTGTGAAAGTATTGGCAGTATTGGCAGTTTTAAGTGTGAAAACAGTCCAAGTTGTTGTGTTTCCACAAAGTGTTTTGCCTACTTGGTTAAGTTTGGTTAACAATGACAATGGTAGATGAATGGCTCAACCTATCACCTGCAAGCATTTCTCTGACACCCCCTTCTCGCCCAATGACAGCTGGGATAGGCTCCAACAGGCCCTGTGACCCTTAACAGGAATAAGTGGTTACAGAAGATGAATGAATGAATGAATGAATGAACTTTTTAGATTCTTGTGCATCATATTTTCATACAGACAAGTTATTGATTATAAATGTCTCAGATATTTATTATTTAAAGTTCATATTTCCTGATTGTCTTTGAGGCATGGTTTTAGATAACCCCCTGACTATCTCCCCCTGCCTTTGACTGATCTCCTTCTTTTTCTCATCATGTTTGCTTTACTCTACTCCGTTAACTTACTTCTGTTTCTCATCTCCTTATCTTTCCTGCCTCTTGATGTGTTGTTCTCCCCTTCCTGTCCCGGTTCTCTTCCTCCCCACGTTTGTTTTGCATGTGGCAGTGAAGGATCATCTTCTTATTGCCTCAGGTGTGGTCAGCCAAACCGGGCATGACTGTTGTAATCAGTGGAAGAACACACACAGTCACGTGGGAGGTCTTTCTCTCTCTGTAGTGTGGAGCTTTAAAACGTATCTACTTGCAACCACAGTGTTCTTCATTAAACCTCGGCCTGGTGTGCATTATGGCCTGGTGATGAAGAGACTGTTATGGAGATGACCAGAGGTTTCAAAGGCGTTGAGGCCACAGTGCCCCCACATCTTCTCTTCTGTCGCTCCCTCTCCTCTCAGCTGTTCACCGCAGTGGGAGCTGGCACAAGACTCTGTCTCCTGGGGATTACTTCGCCGTCTCTCCCTTCTTGCCTTCCTCCCACTGAGCCTTCTTCTAAGTCCCTTCCTTCCTCCCTGATCCTTCTCTTCTTGGTTCATCACCACAATGCTTCCTCTACACAAACAGACCACAGACACAGAGCTGACCTCAGCTACAGAAGGTCTGTGTCACGCCATGCTCGCTCTCACGATCCTGTTGAAAGTTTGCTGTTTGAGTGTACGTTAGGGGCTACAAATGTTTCGCAGCCGCCCGCCGTGGTCATTGCACTGTGTGTGTCGGCGTCTTTGGAGGTGGCACAGTGGCCTCAAGTAAGAGAAACCAAGCTTACATTTAAAATAATGTCATTCCTGTACTTTTCAGTCTGGTATTACGTCGTTATAACAGATAAAAATGACACACTTTTATGGTATTCAAACTTATTCTATATGGTTAGGACTGATTTAGTTCCAGCACCTTTGTTTCTGTCTCATCCCCCTCCCTTCCCCTTTCTTTGTGCGTCTTAATAGTATTTGCCAAATTGTTGTCCGATGGCGCCACTGCAGACACTCGTTGGTGCTTCCTGCAGGCATTTCATTAAAGCGCTAATAACACATTGGTAATTAGGTGACAAAGAGACCCTTCTTATTGTGCTGATCAGCTGCTGAGAAGTAGTCCTCAGAGGCCGACACAGAAGGAGGTTGCTTTTGTGTGTGTGTGCTCTCAATCTATACCAAAAAACGCTGTTAGTCCAGTAAAATGCTCCTCTCCGGCTCTGACTGGATCTTTACCTTACAGCATAATCATGTGATAACCTGACAGCATACGTATATACAAGGCTGGATATTAGTTTTTATATTTATAATCTTCAGTGGAAATGTGTTCATTCAGTGAAACCTTTTTCCCACTCCTTTCTTATTCCCCATCAGCCCTCTCCTCTCATTCTGTATCAGATGGTTCTCGAGCCACCTGAGGCACAGAACAAATAACATAGTGCAAATGAAATTTCCTGTGAAGCTTATTGATGTCATTAAACACTAGCATACTGAGGCCCTGGATCATTTTAGTCTTCATCAGACCAGATGACATTTTAGTGAATTAGCTGTTCGAGATTTGGTGGGGATGTTTTAGCTCCTCTGTGCCACCACCAGCCCGGTCCCCCACCAGCTTCCCCCTCACAGGGTCAAATGGTAGAATCGACCGTTCTGTTTGGTCAGTATGCTGGCCTTTTGATCGGTCATCACAAGGCTAATATGTGTCTGATCTGTTATGTTTTTTGTGCATGTTGCTCTTTAAGCAGTTAATTAATTTAGCATTGAGTTTATTCAGGGCAAAAAAAAAAAAGTAAAGCTTTATTGTCTAGTGATCAACATGGAAATTCCAGTTTGCAATATGCAGTTTCGAGATATGCATAGATTGATTGTCCTGTAGTTGCAGTGGCTGATATTCCAAAACATAGTCGGAAGAATATATTTTATTGTGAGTGTGCCAAAATGAACCAAAAGACCCTTTTTCCACTTTTTGGTGCTAATTCAATACATTTCTTTGCTTTACATACTGCGCATGTTTACGCTTGATTTGCTCTATCATCACAGTAGCAGCATATGTACGTATGACAGTTTGCATATATTAATACAAATACGAAACAGGCCAACATGTTTTAAAATGTTTTCGTGCAGTTCTTTTTAATGAGCAATCCCAGTCACATTTAATGTTTACATGTCTGTTGACTGTTAAGTCTCGCTACAATTTTCCTCCCTCTGCATGCGTTAATGACATCTGAGCGTCATTCCTCTCTGTGCTGTGACATGACAGTCTCTGGTTGATCCTTGTTTGGCGCTTGGATTCAGTCAGTACAGCGTGACTGGAGCTCGGACGCGCTTTGTAGCCGTGGCGCCACCGCTGACCTTTGGTTTCCTGATTAAGTAAGGCTGATGCTTCAAAAGCTAACTAAAGGGAGACTCCACAGTAGAGCGTAACAGCATGTCGCTCATCTGTCCCTGTGGTCCGTCCACGGTGACATGTACAGGATGCAGGATTTGTCGTAGCATGTGTTGAGGAAACATCTTAACAGCATCAGTGGCTCCATCGCGGCTTACTGCTAGCGGTTGTGTTCCCTGTCATCTGTTATGACTCTTAACTCCTCTGTCTGTCTCACACCTGATCAAAAATTAAAATCAGTTCCACAGAGTGCTTCTCTCTGTTCTCAGCCGAGCAGGACGTCTGCAGGAGAAAAGACGGAAAGAAAAAATAAGGAAAATGGAAAGAAACGTTGTTAATGTCACTGAACCATGAAAGGCTTGGCCCCGGGTTGGAATGACTCGGTATACAAGGTTCTTTAGTGCTGTGGCTGCGGGGATAAACATAACTTACATCAGCCCTTCGCTTGTACAGGAGATTTCCTCTCCTGGCACTTACAACCTCAACACTCTCACTGCGCTGTGATTCACACACACACACACGTGTGCGCGCACACCGCGTATAGTACGATCCAGGCCCTTTCAAGTAGCTCATGTGCACATGTGTGCACGCGCACACACCAGAGGGCAAATGAGGGTTTTGAATCGTATTTCTTATTCTGTTTGTAAGCATGACAGTGGATGCCATTACTTGTTCACACATGCACACGGTTTAGATGGCTTTTGTTGGATGGATTTGTATCAACAGCGAGCATATAAGAATATTAATTGCATTAGAGTGTATTATCAATGTAATGAACTGACTGTGTGTGTGCGTGTTTTGTGTCTTTTTTTTTACTCCACAGATCATCACTCAGTATGTTTACGAGCTGTTGGAGAAAAAGTGCAACCTGACTAAAGAAATCCTGCCAGTAAGTACCCACAGTGAAAAGAAGCATTTTCCTCTTTGATTTATGCCCTTGAAGATTAATGGGAGTATTAAATATGAAAATTGACATAAATGCTTAGGCTTCAGCACATGATTATGATATTGAGTGTCCCATTTGAAAAAAAATTAAAGGAGTGAGGAGGCAGCTCTCCCAGTTCTCCATCAGTCTTTGTCTTTCTTTTTCTATCTCACTCAGTTTCTCTCTTTACTCCCTGTCTTTCTTTCCCCCCTCCTCTGCCCACATTCTTTGTGCAAAAGTGTCTCCTCAACAAATTAACTGTATTGTGACGTGTCATTTCAAAGGCACGGAGGCGCAGCATGCTGATGCTTAATCTGTTTTGCATTCAGTTGCGCTGAAGGGGACTTTCTACTCTGCCATCGTGGAGTTATTCTTTGCCCGGCTCATCCCGGCTCAGAGCATACACTTGATCCCTTTTATTTGTTGTAGGAAGCATGTTTGTCTCTTTTTGTCCCCTCTTTACCTCTCCATCCCTGCTCTTTTTCTGTTTATAAAAGTAGTGATCATTTTTCAGGCTGCCTTTATAGGGATGTTAGACAGCGCTGGTGTTTAGAAGCATGCCAGAGTTAGCTCCAGCACTAACAGTGTCCATAAATCACCCACCCAGAGTCAGCGCCTTTCATTAGCCCCCATACACTTTTACTGGTTTATCTGCCTGGCCTATTTATCTCATTATTCCTCTGGAAAATTGCTCTGTTCTGCTTTCCTGCTGCCCACCCGTGTGCGTGTATACGGAGTGTGTGCATTTGCGTGTTGGTGGTGGGTCCGTGCACCTGCGTGGCATTGAACTTGTGACCGGAGATTTTAAGAAGATTAACCACAGCCAAGTATAGGGAGAGGGATTGAGGGAGCACAAGAGAATAAAGGGTAAGATTTTCTCCCCCACTTGGCTCTCTTTGTCTGTTTGGATTAAGTTCTTGCAGCTGCCACCCATGGCTTTTATGGACAGTGTTTGTCTCCTTAGAGATTCTTCCAGGCATACTTGGGAGAGATGCAAAGAAGCATGGGATGTGGATGAAGCACAGGCACACACTCACTTAGCCTCTCTCTGTCTGTGTTACTCTCTGTCTCTGTTCTAATGACACTATTGAGAGTAAGTGAGTCCACAGAGGAAAAGGCTGTTTCTCCACAACTCATGCACATTACATAATAACATTCCTTTTTCTTAAGCATTGTGAGGTGATTCTTTGAAGCATCAGAAATCAAAGATCTAGTTATAAAATCACTTGTTGCATGGAAAGATTGTTCTTTTCAGGCGAATATTACTGACACGTGTTGACCTGTGTTTCATTGAATGGTCAGGTGGATGCTACAGAAGATGAACCCACCAGCTTTATTTACATGAGCCCAAATGCCTTGACCAACCCGTCCAAGTTGCTGGTGCTGATTCAGGGAAGTGGGGTGGTGCGTGCCGGCCAGTGGGCCCGGAGACTAATCATCAACCAAGACCTGGACTCAGGGACACAGATCCCCTTCATTAACAGAGCCATTGAGGTAAGGGGGCACAGCAGAAGAAAGAAGTTCGAGCTATTAAGTTGGATGTTGAGCTGAATTTCTGGTCTTTACATTATTCATTTCTGTCTTTTTTGATCATTTATTCTTTGCAAAAAGTGGAAACTGTTACACATATTTTTGCTATTTAACGTTTTGTGGGTCTTGAATAAGTGAGCACTGTCACAAAGGTTACCTAATAGGATATTGGGGTGAAAACAGAATTTTTTGAAGGACATGCTTGGATATTTCATTGTGTTTTGTTTCTCTTGTATTTGACACAGTGTTTTAGTGTGATTACGGTTCATTAATGTTGCTGTGTTTTTAATTATCTTACACTCTTTGTGTACTCTGTCGTCTGAATTCCATTTAACTTCACTGAACAATTAAAACAATGGTGGAGTGGAAAGGAACCTCTGCCCTGGGATCATAAGACAGATCACATGACGAGCATCATGTAATCACAGTGGCAAAGAATAAGAGGCGGACATTAATTCACAGGTTCAGATATAAACTCCCATCTCACATGGTGCTATTACAGTACAGACCCCAACCCAGAATTGAAACTTATTAGAGTCTTGTTAGTGAAATGAACCATATTCTTCCACGTGATCATTATTATTATACAAGAAAACATTTACGCGTCTGTATGATGCACGATTCCCGCATGGTTCACTGTGTTCGTGAGTAACTGAACTGAGAGAGAGAGAGAAAAAGATAATGTAATGTAAAATATAGATTAGTCTGCTTTCCCTACCACTATCATCACCAACAACTGTAAGCAAACGAAAGGTGCCTCTGCCTGTCTTATTTTCATCCCTATCCTCGTGCTCATTTGTCAGCCTGGCCACGACTACCTGTGTAATTTCATCTGCCTGCTGTTCAAATTGACTTAAGGGAGATCCTGCTCTCCCTCTCCCCCTCATTCCTGCAGTCTGTCCATCTGAATACCATAAAGACTTTACCTGCTGTGTAAAGCCCTCTCCCGCTGTGTACAACAATAAGACAGTTTGGGGTTGTGCCAGTGTATCTTAAGTGCGCTAACGGATGATTCAGACACCCCAAAACTGACTTATACAGTTACCCTGTAACAGCTGGAGAAGGCAGGGTTGTGCTACAGAGAGCCAAAGTGACAGCCCAGATATAGAGAACATGGTGTGCGTAGTGCGAGTGTTGCCCATTCATCATAGTAAACAAGAAATCGTGTTGTTGCACCCTGACAAATCATCATCCAGGCATTTATAACACACAGGCCTTGTACTCTGTGTGTGCGCTGGGAAGGCATCCACATACATTTACAGTCAATTCATGCTGTCTGCATCTGTTACGAGCGTGTTTGTGGTTTATTATGTCATACCATGGGATTTGTCTTGATGTCTTTTGAAAAGCATGAGTTTACATCCAGCATGCATCTGAAAAAGCTGTGTTTTTTTTTTCTCTCTCAGTTCTCAGTCTAAGTCCGTGCCCATTTCTGATAATAGAGTGTGTTTTCAGGTGGTAGCTTTTACAGTGCTTTGAGGGGGGAAGTATGTACTAATGAGTACTTTGTTCCCCTCACCCGCGAGGCAGAAACTCAACAATGTACAGTACAAGACTAGCCATTACTTTAAGACAACAACAACTGAGAATTTCAGCTGTAAGGCTGCACTTATTCTCAAACATGCAGAGGCATCACTATTTCTATAGCCTAGTTTGCCCGTATTATATTTGGTATTTGGCATGTATTCACATGACATTGTGTCTCCAATTTCTCTTAAATAAACATCTCATCTGGTTAATGTGTGCATACTACCAGTTCATCACTCTGACAAATGATTCCTGTGTTACTCTTAAATTCTATTAGATTCCATCAGAAAAACAGCGCAAAGACAGACATTCATAAAGGCACGGCAGTACATATAGCAGCTGTCTGTGCCGTTGTTGTTTGTCAGCTGTTACTGTAGCTGTCGGTGGCTATGTTTACGAGGGCACTATTTTGTTAATTTGATTGAACTCTGATCAGAGATACCAACTTAAATGGACTGGACTGAAATGGACTCAAATGCACAGCGCACACTGAATCTGGCTTAACTTATCTTTTCAAGCACCTTTTTGAATAACTTTTGCTACCATCATTTTGTAGCCACCATGTTTCTGTCTGTCAGAGAAAGAGACTCAGTGTATTTACTCCAACCGGAGAGAAGTTTTGTTCTGGTCCGGCTACTTTTCTCATCATTAGATCCCATGTAAACGCAACAAATCTCAGTCTTTTTTATTTACACCTACAGTAATACTTTCATTAAAACATAAAATAAGATATTTTAATTATGTTTAGTTTAGGTTCCAGTTTCCTTCAAACTGTTGCTGCACTTGAGGCAGTGTTACTCACGTGAAGCTGACTGCAAATTCAAAGCTTGCAGCAAAGGGTCACCTGGAGTGCGTTCAGACAAATATGGTGGGGAACACACACACACACACGGAGCACACAGAGGTTCACACACGGGCTAAACAGCTAATTTGACTCAGCTTTACTGTAATGTGTATGCAGTGCAAGCGCACACTCCAACACACCGTTGTGTGTACAAGCTTGCACCTACACCACTCTGAAATTCTTAGCCACGTTCCTTGGAAGCTCGAGTCAGCCTTTCCTCTCTCTTCCGATGGGATCACCACTGCCAGTCAGGCGATTGTAGGAAAAGTAGCTGATTGGGCTGGTTAATCAGGACCTCCGCACAACACACACGCATGCACAAACGCACACGCAGACAATCACATTCTAGGTTGAATCTCCAGGCAGCCTGTCTCTCTTACACTGTTTACACCCCCATCACCTGTCTCTGCCTCTCATATCCATCCCATATATTCTCATGCCACTATATGATGATGACACCTTAAGAAGGCGGCAAAAATCTTTATGTTCGATACAAGTCTAGGGAATGTACGTATAGACACAGATGCATCACATCGGGCAGAGGGTATGCTCATGACATTTGGCACAGTGTGTAGGGTAATGCTGGGTTAAGGGGATTTTTTTTTGTGCTGTCTGTGCAGACCTCATGCGTGTGTGTGTGTGTGTGCATAGAAGTGGTGCTATTCCCATAGCCTAGAGGTAAAATGACAGGTGAGAGGAGGAGTGGAGGTTTCTCCAGCAACAACCAGATAGTGGGGGAAAGAGGTGGAAAAGAGGAATCTGAGATGGGAAGCGGGGGTGTTGGGAGTGCAGAGAGGGAGAAGGGTTATGATTGGATGGGAGAGGACAGAAGAGGAAAGAAGGAGAGGAGTACAGAAAGGATTGATGCAGGAAGAGAGAAATGAGAGGAGGACTAGGGAGTGACTGCAAATGGGGTGGGACTGGCAGAGGAGAGATGGGAGTATAGAGAGCGAGAGAGTAGGCAGAAGGCAGGCGCCTGACAGCTCCACTACTGGGAGAGGGCCTCTTAATGACAGCTTATTCCTTCATGATTTCAATTCCTGACAGTCGACAGGTCTGCTTGTTGCATCATGGCAGCTGTATCATTACCTTCTGGCCCTGTCAATGCTCTGCATCCTGAGACTGAGATGGTGGAGGTGGAGGGTGCGTGCCATGGGGTGTGGAGGGGTTGGGGGTTGAGAGGGAGAGAGAGAGAGAGAGGAGACTGTGAGGTTATAGTCAGAATAATTGAGGAAGGAGGAATATCGAATATTGAAAGGTGGGATCATTAGTTGGAGTAGTTGTTGGACTAAAGAGGGGGACTTGCTGTTGTGAGGCCTTGTAGATCACTTGACCATTATTTTAGTTTACGCCGCTTCTCAACTTTTTTCCTTCAGCCGTCCCTCCCGTTGGTTGGTTTTATAGGCTTTCACTTAAGAAATTCTCTCCCAAAATGCTTCATATTTATCCAAAGTAAAACCTCTCCTTTTTCAGTATTTCTTAATGATGTAGTCATTTTCGTCGGCAAGTGAAGTGCAGTTGGTGGTCTTTTCAGATCTTCAGCATGATATAATAGTTCATGAATTTAATCCCGTTTTAGTGCATTTTAAATAAATCACATATGAATTATTCCACAACATCAAGCCTCTTGGCTCTCCACTTTGTTAGGTACACACACACAACCCGCACAACCGCACACAAGCCACGCTGTCTGCAGGAATGACTTAATTCAAATTGGAGGTTGCTAATGCAAAAACAGATCTATAGCCGCTGTCACCCCCCTTTTCTTCATCTCACTCTAGCAACTCTCTTGATAGTGAGTCAGGCTAGACACTGGAGACCCACTGGAAAGAAAGAGGGGGTGTGGTGTTTTCTAAAGTGTGTCAAAAGCCTAGGGGTTTGTATCTGCCCAGAATTTCAATGGGAGGCTGAAAGGGGGCAGCGAGGCAGACAAACTCAAACACAGAAATCCTCTTCTAATTTCTGTCATGGCCCCCACCCCAACCTTTTTTCTTTTTTTTTTTGGCCAGATGATGTCTTCTTCAACATTAGCTGCACACTCCATCATCTTTCTGTGTTGTGTCATGGCCCTCTGTGCTATGAGGATGTATATATCTATATATATCCAGTCACCGTTCTGCCTCCTCCTTTCTCATTATTTCATCTAATTCCCCTGGAGCAGTTAGTTAACCTGTTTGTGTGCGTGTGTGTATAGTCCAGTGATAACATTGTATGTGCAGCCTATCTCGGGGCATCAGGCAGCCGCAGAGGCCGAACAGGTATCATTCTGTCCAGCTTGCCAGATTTAGCCAGAGGAAAGTTTGTGTGTGTGTATGTGTAAAGGTCAGAAGATGCACCGCCTTGCCATGGCCTTGTAATAGTAGTCCTGCAAGCAACACACACACACACCAATGCATACACACACCTCCAGGTGGGAAGGTCCCAGCACATCCCGCAGCCCAGATCAATGCACTTGACACCTTCAAAGGCGGGTGTGGGGCCTGGACTTGCTCTGGGGTTAAACCTCTTTTAAATAGCCTCCCGCGGGAAGGCAGCTGTCAATAACCCACCATAATTACCGGGGCCAGGCCCGCCAAGGGCTCGGCTGCACGGGCCAAATTAAAAATTGATCAGAGGGAGAGAAAACATTATTTTGTGGTGGTATTCCCTGTCCTAACAGCACTGCTGCTGCCGTATGTGAAATTTCATCAATTGACGTTCAAGCTAGATACCTAGAGACCTATTTATCTATCTATCTGCCCCCCTCCGTCCAGATGAACAATGGTGTAGTGTCCCAGTTGTGAAAAAAAAAAAAATTTGCATATTAAGTGTCTGTCCGTGTACAAGCGTGTGTGTGTGTGTGTGTGTGTGTGTGTATGCAGTACGTGAGTGTGCGTGCTTGTGCATCCTGCATGAGAATGCAGCTGATTGCTATGTGCTCCAGGTAATCGTACATCATCCCCTATCTGTGTAGTGTGTGCGCACCTTGTAGCAGTATATTGATTGTGGTCTCATTGAGTTTCTCTTGGCGGGGAGCCTGTATTTGTTAGTCAGAGAATGATATGAAGAAGATATGTTCATCCTCAGGCTTCCTCTAGAAAAAAAACACACTGGCCGTTGTTTCACAAGATGCTGATGAAGTAGTGCGACGGTTGACGGTGTGTTTGAAGTATTTTCCCGACACACATTGTAGGTCATTTATCACTGTTTCTGCAAGTCATTGGCGGGACACGAGACATGTCCTTTGCATTGTTTATAATGCAAAGGATGTAAAGGATTTTTTTGTATTTTTGCAAATCTGGTAGTATATAAGTCGCACAAGTGTGTGTGAGCATCAACTTTTGTTTTAAGAGCAGGGACTCAAGGAAAATCTGTCATTAATAAGTGTTGATCAGCCTCTATAAATGTGGGAAGTGTTGATTTTATGCAGAAAATGAACCAAGGTAATTTCACTGCGCAGCGATGACATATTTTGTGTGAAGTACGTCTATATTATACATATAGCACATGCAAATTTCATTGGAGGATGCCTCTAAACATAATCCAATTTGAAGAGTGTGACATTAAACATAGCACTTTAGATGATGTGTTTCTGGCTGCTGCAGAACCCTGGTGCGCCACAAAAACTGGCCACTGATGTGTTTCCAGAAATGCTGATTAGAGATATTTAAGATAAGACATGCTAAGCTTAACTTAAGAGTTTGGGAACTACTGCTATAGATAAAAACTCAACAAGTTTAGTAGACATGGTCGGCTGTAGAAGAATCCATGACTTGCACATCCGCACGGACACACGATCATGCCACCGTGTTGCTTGCGGGATGAGAGGATGAAGAGAATGAAAGAACTAGTGGATGAAACACAAGAGAGGATGAGAGAGGAGATCTGAGTATGAAGCATTATTTGGGAGTGTACATTCATTAACCCATGTGTGATAATTGACTTTATTTTTTCCTCTTGAAACCAACACTATTATATCATCAAAAAGGCTTTGTCTCCATGTGTATGTGCATGGTTGTGTGTGTGTGTGTGTGTGTGTGTGAGGTGGGTAGTAGGTCATTTGCAGCTGCAGGCTGTGTATGTGTGTCCCAGTGGGAAGGTCTTGTTTAGTCTCTGTTCCAGAGGGCCGCAGGCAGTGTGCGGTGGATACCTCTTCACTCTCTCTCTGGGAACACTCTTTTACGGCCAACACACACTCGTATTCGCACACGAGAAGACGCGGGCGCGCACGCATAAAACTCCTCCGCACTCTTTTGCACAAGTTCTCAACCTCTGCAGCAACATGTTCTCTGTTTGACTGCTGGAACGTCACAGCTTTTTCTTCTTTTTTTAGATACAGATATGTGTGTCTGCCTTACGTGTTCACATCAATTAATCTTAAACACACACACACAGTCTCTCTCGCTCACACACACATGCACACGTGCACATTATACATGTATGATCATTTGCAGCAGGTTTTCTGAGGTTAAAAAGTGCTTAGCTGCAGACGTTCCAGGAGGAAATTGAGTTTTGTGCAAAGCTAGTGTTGAGCTGACTGGTACTGTGAGACACACACACACACTTATACACACACACACATATATATATATACACGCACACACACAATCAGACACAGAGAATCTTTTAGGGTCAAAGTTGAAACCTGCTGTAAGCTCTCCAGTACCAGTGTCATGCTCCAGGACTGGGTGCAGGACACATTGATCGATGAGAGGAAACTTAGTGTTTAAATAGGGGTTACAGAGGTTCTATGGCTACTTTAGGGTCAGAGGCAACTAACAGCAAATGTTCCTGTTAATAGTTAATGCAGACTCTGTCGTTACAAATAATATAGATGCTGGAGGTGGGCTCTGGTTTTCCTGTAGATAATAAATGTGGATTTAGTGGAAGTAGCTTTATAGTATAGTCGTCTGTAGCATTTTTTTTTCTTTTTTTTTTGTTATTTGTATCACTGGATTATTGGTCATTAGTAATATGTCATACATTTATTTCAGACTGCAGTTATATCTTTGTTTACCCATCCGTGCTTTTTTCCGTCCGCCTGTGACCAGACATCAGAGATTGAATCTTTATTTGATGGCTTATCTGTCTTTTGAGGCTGATATTGTCCTGCATTCTCCGAGGATGTGAAATGTACATTTCAGTACATGAGATCATGGCAGTGACGGTGCCGTCTGAGTGTTTCCAGATATGTGCGCTTTTGTGTCGGTGTTAAAGAAAGAGAGACAGACAATGAGGAGAGATGGCATCGGTGATCAGATTTGTCTGCAGCTCTTTTGTCTTCTGCAGCTCAGCAGGTCAGCCGTGGGCCGATTTTGTCTGTATGACTGCGTGCCCTGTAAAATAGAAATCGGAACTCATCTTGGGTTGAATTTAGGCATAAAATACATAAAATCTGTGTATATAATCAGAGGAGTGTGTAGTTATTTAAATCACCCATTCAGAGATACATTTGGTCTTGTGTGGAAACGGCAGTGCATTTCCAGTCCATTCATAAAAGCACCACAGACGGAGATAAAAACACACAACACATAAGCATGCTGGCGAAGGCAGCCTTCCTTGTAGCTTACTTTTTAAAAATGCATTGTCAGCTCGCTGAAGGATGAGGAACAAGCCAGATGAGGTATTTACTGTCACTTTGCGTATAAATATTGTGCAAGAAAGTGACATGTTTGACACTGTATTTTGGGAAAGAAAAAGAAGTCAAATTTCAGTATAAATACTAGAGTGGCACATCAAAGTCAGATGTGAATATGATCCTGCTACTTCAGATGTAATCAGATTTTGGATGTGAGACTCATGTTAATGTCAGCTGTGAGGCAGTCGTCTCTGTCTAAACGTTCCTCTTCACTTCTCCGCTTTTCGCAGTGGCACAAAATGCGGAGCCTGGGATCTGAATTTCCTCAACATCCGCGCGACATGTGTTTAGATTTGTTACAATTTGTCGTTTGCTTTTCCGCGTTACTTGTCATCAGTTTCATCTCAGTCGACACCAACCTGCGTCTTTGGTCTGCCTCCCCTCCCCTTTGTGTAGTATTATGGTGCACGTGATAGGTGTTATTATCCCACCGAATGCTGACAGCCTATCCCTTAACCCTCTTAGGAGCGCACTATGCCACGCTTGGCTGACTTGTTTGCGCTAATGTCAAGTTTTAGCGGTTAGCAGGCGGTTACCATATGCTACTGTGCTGCTGTCGTCCCCGATGTCAGTCAAGCGAATGTCAACCTAAGCTCACAACACAGTACGCCGCGGTGTATTCTGAGAAACGCAGTGACATGAGCGCACATACACACAGCACCCATACTGTAGGCAAGGCAGAGACACTGGAGTAAGAACAAAAGAATCACATCCTGTTTAGGAAACCATGAGAGGACTGAAGCTTATTTCCAGGAAGACCTGTGCACGTTGCTCTTCAGCAGCTGACCGAAAGAGGCAGCAGCGTCTGCAGTGGTCCCTGAAGTGAGAGTAGTGGTGTCTATAAAGCCACAGTCACACAACCACACAATTAAGCAGTAGATGGATGCTATTTTTTTTTCTTTAAAAATATCAAATCTAGTAATTATATCTTAGTGTGTGCACTATTTGGTATGTGATGTTGACACACTGCCAGCTATGTTTGCAGGCTGCTACTGGGAATTGAATCCCAGGCCTGTGTGTCCTGGGTGTATCCTAATTTGTATCTGAAGGCTCAAGACACTTCATCATATCACTAGCTAGCCCTGATGGCTTTGTTCATCAGCTAAACCATAAACCTTCATGTCAGTAACATTAATTATATTTAAAACAACTACCTGAAGTACTTTCTTTTTAGAACTAATCTGACGTGTTGCCTGTAGCATCAATATTAGTTAAAGGGGAGCTACCGTTTTTTACAACCTTGACCTTATTTCTGGCATAAAATAGGATCGTTTACTCACCCACGTTACCTTGGTGTCATTTGGAGTCATTTGGACGATATTTAGATCTGCATGTATCCATATAGGGGGAGTGACTGGGGCACCGCAATGCAGCCTCTAAATAACTCATTATCTATCAATATTTTGTTATGATACAGTAGTGCTATTCCCCATTAAGTCCAGAGTTACCCGTTATCTATTTGCAAAGTGCAGCGGCTTGTTGTTTTTTGGCCAGCTGTTCCTCTCTCTGCCTCAGCATCCTCCTTTCACCAAGCTCCTCATCCATATACTCTGGCTCAAAACAGTAAGGACGTCCATCATGAACAAAGTCGTCGTCCACAATCTCAGAATCTGTAAAATATTCAGCCGTGTTGCAAAACACTAGCAGTACCAAATTACAGATAAAGGACAAGATGTAAATATTGTCTGAATGACTCCCAATGACACCAAAGTTATATGGGTGAGTAAACGCTTGGCATTACGTTCCATCTTTCCTCAAAGATTGATCAAATGTACCGTCTGTGCATGAACACACTTCTCTGCTGACTCAGTGTAAATTCTGTGTAGAAAATGTTACCCAAACCAAAATCTGTTTCTATGAGATCTTTTTCTCTGGTTGCTACAGATCTACAATCTGGCGGCCAGAGTGTGTAAGATAACTACCAGCTCTCTAGGATTGCCTTTCCCTGTTCCTAACTTGGCGTCCATACACTCGCGTCTGTCCGTAAAATCAGTGCACATTTGTCATTTTCCCATCACCTGAGATGAGGATGTAAATATGAGTGTAGGTGTGTGTGCGTAGGTATATTATGTCCTTCACTTGCTTGATGAAAGTCTACCACTCCTGTCCTCATATGTTTCTCCCTCCCTTCCTCTCCTCTGGATCCATCTTAAGAGGATGGTGGCTGCTTCCTCGTCTTCCAGAGTTATTCTGTTTTTCTCACTGTTCAGAGTGCCGGCGTGGCCCTGCAGCTCTCTGTTCATATTGACCTTGTTCAGACAAAGACCTTCCCTTTCCCTCTTGAGTCTTTCTTCCTCTTTCTATTCTTTCTTCTGTTTCTAAGGTTCCTATTCCTGTTCATCACTAAGGCTGGCTCTGTGGCGGTTTTATCCAAACTGCAGAAAAGTAGCCCTTGGAGTCAGTCTCTTTGGCCTTTGACGGATCAGGATGGCAGTGTGTGACCGTGGAGGATTGGGCTGTTTCTGCATTCTGCTTGGTGTTTCCGTCTCGTTTTCTGCCTCTCTGCCCCCTCTCGCTGTGTCTCCCTTCGTCCAATCTTTCTTTGCTGTGCGTCTAAATTAAACATTAGTTAAACTGCTGAGCACCAGCGACCATGGGCAGTGATAAAGAAGTAACATTACAGTAACAGTAACATGACACGGTGCCGTACAACCCCAGGGAATGTCAAGAGAGAAAGGCGCCATAATCCATTTTAATTTCACTGATATGATTGTACTGAGAGAGGGAGAGAGAGGGAGAGAGGGGGAGAGAGAGGCAGTGATTGGCAGACTTGGAGAGAGAGATGGAAGGAGTGAGAGAAGGGAGAGGGAGAGAAGTGAGATGTCTCAGGCCAGAGTCTGTACTCTTGCTGACTGCAATGTCTTGTGGTGACCTAGTTGCAACCTCTTTGAAGTCCACAGGCTGATCTCCCCTCTGAAGGCTGCCGAGGAGATCTGCTGCAAACGGCTTCATTAGACAAGGATAGAAAAAAAAAGGCAAGAGGTGAATCAAATTCTCTGGGTTTTAAACTTGCTCTTTATCCACAAGCAGATACATGTACAAGTATTTGTAAAAGTTTTCAGTCGCGCGTGTGTGATTGCGTGTTTTAGAACATGTTTTGGCTCTGCCGGCTCGCATGTACTGCATGTAGCAGATACTCCTTTTGGAACGTGTAGCTGTAATGTCAGGCCAAACACAGCCTTTATCCTTTAGCCTACCACATTAGGAGACAGTGGTGCATTGTCAAGAGAGCTGACCTAGAATAGTCCAATCACTCTACATTCAGCCCCCTGTCTGCCCTCTCCAGTGATCACCACGCTGCCAGTGCCGCAGTCTATATTGTGCGCGTACGTATGTGCATGCGCGTCCGCGTGTGCGCATGTGCGTGACCCAGTTCAGTCACTGGTGTTGCCAGGCCTGCCCCTGGTGAGGGCATGGATGTTAGGGCACAAAACCCTCAGATGTGTGTGTTCTGTTCGAGCACAGCTGTGGATTTCTTGTATCGTCTGTGGTTGCGGAAATGTAGCAAAACTAATTATAATTACGTAACTTAATTTCCACATTATCCGACCGGATTATCGGCTCGTCCGCTGAACGCACCCCTTTTTCTGTCTGTACGTCTCTCGCCGCCACTGTTAACTTTATTAAAGTTTGTGTTCACCACTTATGGTGTCTGTTCCCCACGTGTATGAGCAAATACACACAGGTGTGTGTACGCGCAGGTGTTTGGGTGGGAGTTCATGGACACACACGCCCGCACGCACACGCTCGCTGTACGACATGGCCGCTCAGTGAACTCTCTCAATTATCCAGAGCCTTTCTCCTGCACCCTTCCATCCCTTCCATCCCTGCATCTTCCCACCTGCTCCCCATTGAGAGCCTGTGTGTGCAGACACACTCTGCTGGGGGCATGCTTAACCTTTTTCCCGCTGCACAACACAAGGAGACGGAGACACACATGCTCTTCTTCAAGTTGGGCTTCAATTAAAAAATCCACTTCACTTTTTACCCCCCCCTCCCTTTCTCCTTTCCTTTTTTCTTTCATTCCCTTCCTTTGCCTTCTTTTTGAAGTTAGCCTGGGGCCTCGCAGAGCCTCATCAACCCTTTGCCTTGGCTAGATTGCATACAGGTACCCTCTGTGGCTATTTCAAATGACTTAATTAGCTTCTGAGTGCAGTGGGTTGGTAGAAGCTTTCTCTCTCTCCCTGTTCCTCCCTCTCTCTGTCTGTCTCTGTCTTCAGAGAGAGAGAAAATGATTGAGCCCATGTGACACGTTTAGTGCCTTGCCGTGTGGTTTCACTTTCTAGGTCATGCTCTGGCTGTGAAGCTGCCTGCCTATTACCTTGTAGAATAAGATGACACACGCAGGCGAGTGCATCTGCGCACACGCGCCTCTAAATACATGCACAAACATACGTGCCTCGCTCCACACTTAACTTGTCACTCCACAATCTTTAGCTTTAGGCTGCATCCACCCACCGTCATTTGTAAATGATCTACTTTTCAATTATGCAATATTTATTAATCCCACAGCCCGATTGTGTGCGCGCCAGACAACTGAAAATTTTGGTTGCTGTTTGCTTCGCTAGTTTGGCACATGTTTGTTTGTTTGTTTTGGAGACTCAGACACAATACAACCCTGTTTTGTTGTGCTGCGTCCCCAGGCTTGAATTCCCCTACACACCAGTGATCAAGGTGTGTGCTTCTCTTCAGTTTGTCGCTGAATTTTTTTTTTTTTTTTTTTTTTTTGACAACAACGTCAAGGGCATGCCCCACTGCAGCACAAAAACTCCATGTTCCCGAATCCATCACAGACCTGGTGTCACACGTGCGCCACACATACATTACACATGGGTGATGCACAGACACATATAAACAGAGCAGCGCATCTTTTCGGCACATCTTCCTTGGGACATTAACAAAACAGGAACATGTATGATGATGCCACCTTTGTTGTCTTCTTGCTATTCAGTGCATTAAATCTGTCAGACTGTAAACAGCAATGCAAGTGATGGTAGTCTAGTCAAATGTCAGTTGCATGAAGAATCACGACGTTAGAAGTTTTGTCAGTCTAATGGTCTGTGCCTCTTTTGGCGCTGCCGCCTGTCAAGGTCTCGGAAAAGTTGTGGGGCTTCTCCATAAAGCTTTATTGTAATGAAGTGCCTGGCGAAAAAGATATGACCACAAGGATGTGATCAGTGATGGTCATCAATGACTAAATGAGTTCTCTCGCACCTCAGGGTGGGAACACGATCTCAGGGGGTTTAAGAGAGCAATGTGCCTGTTAACTTCTGGCTCTCTGGTCTAGCTATAGTTTGCTGGCTAGCTTGAGGCGTGTGTTAAAAACCTGGGCCTGCTAAATTAAGTTTGGCCGCGTGCGCCGCCTGTGGCACCGCGCGCACGCATGCATACACAAGAGCGAGAGAGCGAGCACGCAGCCGCTTCAAGTCAGGCATTCATCCATACTAGTGCGTGCACACGGGCGCACACACATTCACTCTCCCATTACCCAGTCTTAATTGGCTGCTTTCTGTCGTTGCCTCTTCCTCTCTTTCTCTCTCTTTCTCTCTCTCTCTCTCTCTCTTGGATAGGCCCACAGGCCTGTTGGTCCTCTGGCACACAGCAGCAGAGTTTGGGCATGTGAGCAGGTCTGGGGGCATGGAAGAAATTGGAGAGAGCGCAGCAATACAGATGGATGCTTGGATGAGCTTTAGAGCTCGACTGGTAGATGAGAGAAGGTAAATTGTAGCCGCTCCTCAACACGTAGCGGTATTTCACACTAAATATTTTGAGAATATTAGGAAATATTTCTGTGTTTTCACCGGCTCACATTCCAGCCACTTGTTATAGCCACCGTCAAAAAGTAGAGTAGAAGATGCCTCTCTGCTTTTCCACTAGCTGAGGAGTTGTCATGTGCTGTCAGCCAGCTTGTTCTCCATGTGCCTGTCACTGCAGTGGATAGGAGCTCTGGGTCCCAGCATCCTGCCAATTGGTGAACTGTGTGTGATTATGTGGGAGGCTGTGTGTGTGCGTGTGTGTGTGTGCGTGCATGTGCATGTTGCCCTCAGAGCACTTTGTTGATTCTGCTCTGCAGTGTCAGTGACACATTGAGCGGGTTCGGTGGGAGTCCCCTGGTTTCCCTCGTGCTGTGTTTACTCCATCTGTTTACTCCCCAAAAACACTCTCAAATCTATTACCCCTCTCTCTCTCTCTCTCTCTCTCTCTTCTTCCCCCTCTCTCTCTCCCTCGCCCTCTCTATTTTTCACTCTCTGCCGATCTCTCTTATTTACTCCTGACTTCTCTTGACTTGTCGTTTCAAATCAGCAGTTGTGTGGTAGTCAGGTGGCGTGCCTGTCGACAGCCAGCGCTCGTCTTTCGCTCAGCAGGAGGTGGGATTGAGTTTCTCTCTCAGCCATCCAGCCAGCCATCTTTTCGCTTGAAAGGCGGGATCACATTCCTTTTCTTGGTTGGATATTTCGAGTCTGTGTTCTTGATTACTAGAATGGATGAATGAAAGACTGGGGGAAATGAAATGACGTCACGCGCACGAGAAGTTATATAACTTTTATTTATTTGTGCTTCAGTGATCCATCATGGGGAAATGCTTGCTCTGGATTTAATCTGTCCATCTGTTCACACAGCAGCTTGTACATTCAGAGCAGTGGGCTGCAAAGTTTAGGTACTTACTCAGGACACCTTAGCTATGGACATAGAGGAATATGAACCTGTTACTTTACAGCCCCAAAGCTGCTCCTGTACCACAGCTAGCCCCATAATAGTCAGGCTGCCAATGACTGTTTTTAATTAATCAAGAATCAATGTCAATACTATAAAGGATAACATTGTTTGAGAGCCTATGGTTGTTTCAGATGTTTTCCAACAGTCCAAGGTGGTGACGTGGGCTTGGATTCAGCACAATTGAAACTGCTTAGTGTTTGAATCTGGTCCCATGATGGCACAGGTATTCAATTAATAAATGATGTCAAGAGGAATATTTAAACGGTTTCCTGTTACCAAATCTTTGAAATAAAACCCAAATTCACACAGTATAAAATGTGTCTCAGAATTGTGAAATAATCATTGACTTTTCTTTTCCACACAACATCGCCAGTGAAACAACTTCATTAAACTGTGTGCTCATTATGCAACCTGTGGTAGTGTTTTTATAATGCCAGGCCTAAGTGCGTGCGTGTGTCTCTGTGTGTGTGTGATGGTATGATATGATAGTTTACATACCCAACGCCAAGGGCACCACCAAGGGCTCATGAATGCGAGATGAAAAGAAGTAGAAGTGGAGCGGGGGAAGAAGAGAGGGATATTTCTCTTTTTTCTCATCCCTGTGACCGGCTAATTAGCCTGCTACACTACCCAGCCTCAGCTGCAGGGACAGGGTTCAATAGTTCACCTCTCTACCACTGAGCTACAATGGTGGTAAACCTGGATTACCTGCTCTACCGGCTACTGAACCCCAGTATTACAAGTACCCGTCTTGTTCAGCAACCTGGAAATCAAATCAGTCCAAAGAGCCGGCCAGGTGGATTTACATGAAAGCTGTTGTGCTGGGAAGACGGTTCCTTACTCCGTGATCTTGGCATTCAAGAAGTTTGAGCGGGCCCGCAAACACAAGTGCACCTAGCAGTACATGTAGAATGAACGACAACCGAAGATTTGTTAATGGGATCAAATTTATGACTACTGTCACTTACAATGACATGTTTTAAAAGCTTTGTCCTAGATGTGTCAGCTGCGCCTGTGAAAGATTAAAGGCTACGGATGATATGGACCATCAATCAGTTTTGTTGTGATGAACTGAAGCATCGGATATTAGCTCTCATCTTGGTATTTGATATTTCAGGCGTGGCCATTGGTTGAAATTGGCTATAGATCTTATTAATATATTCACATATGAAGCATTGAACAAACCCCCAGGTTATTTATTTTTTATTTTTTTTAAAACTTGCTCTAAAAAGACAAAATGCAAATCTGACTGAGCAAGTGTTATACAGCTGCTTTGTTTCTGCAATTTCTTGTGCAAGAGAACAACATTGTAAATGTAAAACACTGAATTATACTGTATGCAGCACATACACCTGAAGTTTATCTGAAGGCTATTACTGAGTAATATGTAGAGCAGTCAGTAGAATACTAAGGAAACTGGCTTCTAGGCATAAGTCTGCATATGCACATGGTGTAGGTGTGCAGGTATGTGCACACCTACACCATGTAGTATATGCAATATGTATTCTCACAAAGTTATCCACAGAGTAGAAAGAAGCAATATTTAAAATATTTAAGATAAATCTGAGTGCATTAGAATACATCAGCAACAGAAGACAACGCATTCTATTCTATTACTTATTTTTCAAATCTACTTATTAACTCTAACCTTAAACTTTTGTTTCTTTTGTATTTATATTGTCTTTTTGTCTTATCTTCTTTTATTTGTGTAAGCGACTTCCTTGGTTGTGTGCCATTTATGCCAGTGCTATCTTCCCGCTGCTGGCATAGCGGAGAATAGCAGAGTAGAGGCTTGAATTTGGCTAATGAAGTTGTCAGAGGCGTGTAGCACCGAGGCTGATGGGAGGGCCTGCCGGGCAGCCAATAGTGAGGCAGCGGCTGTGATCAGCCGAGCATGATGGGAGACCACCCTGCGCAGCGAGTGCTGAGGCCCGGCACAGCCCCCCAGATCAAAGAGCTGGCCCTCTAAAACACCAGCAGTTACAGAGATGCTGCGGCATACCCGCGCGCACACACATGCGGCGTTTTGTGTGCTCAGATTCACGGACTTAAACTAACACCTGGATGATGCCCGCAAACAGAAAAGAATAAACCTAATGAGAACGCCTTCCGCCACGTACAAATGTGCACACATACAAATCACAACTGACTCACAGCGGCATGCACAGTCTCTCTGAAGAATTGTATTTGGATGAAATAAAGAGAATTAAAAAATATCTTAATCTTGTTTGGATAGCTGTAGCCTTTCATTCACTTCTTCAGCCCCTCGTGCGCTCCCTACCAGCAGTTATGTTTCCCCTCTTCCGAGTCCGTGCCTCTCTCTTCTCCTCATCCATATCACGTTTTTTTCTCTTTGTTGCCCTTCTTTAGTTAAGATATCTCATTAATAACCACTTCTCTTGCCTGCCTCATGGTAGCCTCCAGTGTTAGCTTGCTGCTCGTTCTCTCGCCCCGCCGACTCTCTTGTCTTTCCTCCCTTTCCACTCCTCTGCTCTCCTCTGCTCTGCCCAGGGTTCTTGTTTGAAATTCAAGAGTGGTGCAGTGAGACTGCAATAACCTACATACAGATCTCTCTCCCTCATTCTTATTTGCTTTCTCTCATTATCTCGCCATCTTTTTTTGTCTCCACAGCAACATTTTTGACATGATTGATTGGCTGATTGATTGATTGAAGGATTGATCCGTATACATATACTGTAGCAGAATGTAAGTTGATATCTCCCTTAACAAAGCTGTCAGTCTCACAGAATGGCGCACTTTTTCAAGTTTTGTTCTCTTATTTGGCTCACTGCTACAAGAAGAAGAGGCTATGATTGACTCTTAATGTCAAATAGTCCTCCCTTTAACGCTGATTAATTTAAAGTGCTGATACGTTCTCCCTCCACCTTGTTTCTCATTCCACACCATCCTGCTGCGTGCCCCTGTAGCTTTGCATGTGTGCGTGTGGGACACCGGGGATGCAACTCCTGTATGTCCTGCTGACTTCTTGGTGAACTCCTCTCCCGCAGATTAAAATAAAGACAGGAAGAGGAGGAGGCCAGATGAGATGAACAAAGTTTTGTGTGAGTGTGTGAAACAGGGTGGCGGCGTCTGGGTGTTTGTTAGAGGGACGGGTGTGACAGTAAGTTCACGAATGCACATATGCGCTTGCGTCTGCGTGCGCGTGCGTAGTTTGTGTGAATTTCCTCGTGCTTTTACTTGTGTGTGTGGAAGTGGCATATGTTGGCAGTGGGTGGCAGTGCAGGAAAAGCAAGCTGGCTTGCTGGTGGGGAACCTGAGTCAGAGCAGTCAAGGAAAGAGAGAGAGAAAAAAAAAATCCTGCCCTCCTTATGCTGTGCGTCGAAAACTGTGATGTTCATCATCCCCTTTTTAAAGAACTCAACTTGCCCGTTAATGACGGCATGGACATATCTTTTTGTTTTTCTCTCGTAGTCTCAACTTTTGCTAGTGAGACGGTTACATGACAATAAATGTCACGGAGACACTGCTTTTCCAGGTGTATGTTATTTATAATTATCAGAGTGGAAAGTCACCACTGTTTTAGTAGTTACCACAATTATTAAATGTCATATGGGTTCACAAATCTGAACTCCTACTTCCATATCTGCGTCTCTCTGGATGTGCATCCTGCAGCAACAGGATTAACCCTGATTAATCCATAGTTAAAAGCCCTCTAGTATTACTCGAGGCAAGAGATGCCCACTCCCATGCCTGTATTTGTCTGTTTAATGCCCTAGAATTAATAATAAGTACTTCTACTGATGTAGCAAATTTAAATATTCATGCTTAACTTTGCAGCAGTATCCTCAAAGTTAGTCAAATTGGATAGTTAAAGGTTCAAAGCTGAGGGCAGCGTACGTTTTGTAGCCTGGGAGGTGCTGCAAAATGAGAACGAAAGAGAAATTATTGCTTGGCATGGATCTACACATAGGGTCAGAACATGGGTTCAAATGCTGCAGTGCTAACTCTCAGAGGGAATTTTGTGTTTGTGGAGGAAAAAAAAAGAAGAGAGACCAGGAGGGAGGGAGAAGGGCAGCTATTATATTGATGGCACGCCACGCTTCTCTTCTCTGTCCTGAATAATCATGATCCTTAGCTGATGGGATGCTGCTTCAAAAAGATGAGAGTATGCATGAACTGTGGATGAACTGGAACCTGCGTATGAACCAGAGTGGAAGCCCAGCCCGGCAGCTATCCCTGTTCTCCGACTGGTAATCCCAAAATCAGACTGATGCTGATATCAGTGAAAGGAAGAGTGTGTCTGTGTGTTGGTGATCTTACACACATGTGCAAGTGTGACCTTATTGGTTTGATGTTAATTAGACAAATGTGTCAGTGTTTGATGCAGGTGTAGGGTAGAAAGAAAGAAATAAAAAGAGAGAGAATAAGAGAGAGATCTGGTCTGGCTGGTCTGGCAGGTGAGCAGACGTTTGCTCCAGGCTGCTATGCTACCTTTTGATAGAACAGGCTTTGTGGAACAGAAATGATTTTCCTCTTTATTCCTCTCTCCACCTCTCTCCCCTTCTCTCTCTAAAACTGTCACTGTCTTTATGTAATCTCTTTAGGTCTTTTATCATTTTCCCGCCTCAGATGTTGCCTTTCTTATGCTTGTGTTTTTCTCAGTGATTTTCAAACTTGAGCGAACGATCCTAGGACAGATGTGTCAAGAGCAGAGACTGTTGTACCTGATCAGTCAGATAGGTGGCAGTATACTGTCAGGCTAGATCACCACTGTCTCCCTCTCCCTTTTGGTTGCAGCTCGTCCGTCTGTCTGTCTTTCTATCCATCTGTCTGACTATAAATATCTATAACGGTTTGACTTCCTAGCTTCTTGGTCATCTTCTTCTTCATTATCACACTATTTTTATCATTCATCTTCCCTCATCTCCTTCTCCTTCCAGGCTATCTCTCAATATTTCCAGACTCCTCATCTCACCCTGCAGGTGCTATCTGCTTAAATCCTAAAATGCGGGGATGCCAGGCACTTGTTAGCGTGGCTATCCATTCCCCTGTGTCCATGTATGGTCTATAAAAGAGCAGGCGGATAAGAAATTGTTGCTCTGCGTACGAACTGAGAGTGAGTACCGTCAACTTAGAAAGGATGTGAACCGATAAATGCGGGGACACACACACACACACTGTTTGCCCAGATCAATGCCGTGGCTCAGAGGGACTAGAAGGAGATCAGGCACTGAGAGCCTATGGAAATAGATGGCTTTGTCACCGAAACACCCACCACTCCTCCCCAGAGACGCACTATTGTGGTCGCATCCTCAACTCTCAGACTTTCTTCTTCTCTTTTTTTAGTCATCCCATTCTCTTACATCTGACGCACAAGCACAGACGCTGCTCTCCCTCCTTTCTCAACTATCTTGCACTGTCCTTAGGCTAAGCTGCATTTTCTCTAAAAGTGTTTTTCACCCTTCCTGTACAGTACTTTTACTTTTTGCTATTTATAAACGAGTTTCCCTTGCACTAGTGTCAGTAAATGTCAAGTGGACAGGAATTGGGTCATGCTAACTGCTGTTATCTGTCTGTCTGTGTCAGATATCCATCCACCCTTCAGTTGAATGAACAAAATAACCAAAGTTCAGCCATGTTATTTTTACTCTTGTTTCCGTCCTGTCTTTAAACAGTTTTATAAAGTTCAAGCTTCAGTGTGCGGACACCTGGACGCTGTCCCAGGTGTCTTTGAGCTTGTGTGTTTTTCTCAGTTTGGTAATCTCAGTAAGACCAATGTAGAAACACATCATAAGCAGATTATGAGTAATTGTAAGTGTGTATGTCTTTTGAGGGGTCGCTGGGTTTTGATTCTGGCAGTGGCAATTCAGAAATAAACACGAACACTCTCTCTATTACATTCCCGCTCTCTTAGGAAGACCTGTGAGGGTGAGTGGACAGGTCACATGCAGCATCTTCTTATCTGTCACTGTGGTACCAGGCTGAGAGTATAGAATATATATATGCTTGAACGCAATGCATCAGCATCAGGAGGTTGTGCTGGAGCTAGTCTTGTGTCCTAATTCTCCTCATCCCTCCCCCTCTTGTCCATCACCTCGTTCCCACACCTGAGAGTTGAGCGTCTGCCTTGCCCAAGCTGACCACATGTTTGCAGGGTCAGCCAGAGTAGCTGGGTGAGAGCCAGCCCGCTGAGAGCCAGGGCCAGGGCAGGCCCGCGTTTGGTTTGACCAACAGTGCGACCTGGAGTGTGGGCAGAGTGAGATGGAGCTGGGGGTGGGACTGCAAAACTTGTATCCTGCAGATTAAAGTGATACACCTCCTATACACACAGGATGGGCTTTTCAGCATACCACTAACCTGGCCGTGACTCCTTGATCTGGGGAAGTGTGTGCACAGTACAGCGTGTGTGTGTGTGTGTGTGTGTGTCAGTGAGAGGCATGCACACTTTGTTTCTGATGGGTAATGGCAGGGTAAACTTTTCACCCCACTCTCTCATGTGATCCGACTAAAACTGCATTCCACAGAAAACGCATGCGCATTCCACCTGTGCAAATATGTGTGTGTGTGTGTTTGTGTGGCTGGTGTGTGTTTCTGAGCTGATAGCAATAAGAGCGGTGGACTGTGGATTACATCTAGTTCAGACAATTATCTCTCCACCAGTCAATTCAAGGTCAGTTTTACAAACCCATTTACTTGCGAGCAAATATGCTTCAGTCAAGTGTGTCTGAATGAAAGCGCTGTTTCAAACATCTCAGTATGAGACGCTTTGTTATTGTTGGTTTTACGGGTAAACTTTTGGATTATAAATGCCTCTCTGTTTTATTAGTGACTGCTTATATCATGTGTACTTTTCTGGGTGGAAGCAATGTGGTCGTGTTCTTTGAGTTTGTTGCTTTGCCTAATAACTCTTGCAAGTGAATGAGGCCTGATGTTGGGAGCATATTTAATAGGCAGTGCGCGTGCACGTGTCTGTGCTCGGTCTTTAGCAGTGTGCCACATCTCAAGCCCCTTATTCTTGGATAATTGTGCTGCAAGTCCTTAGCCTCCCCTTTAGCCTGAAAACCAAGCTCATTGCGGCCCCCAAAGAGCCCCCCCACACCGCAGAGAAAAAAATCCCAAGTTGTCCTTGTGCATAAAAGTAGATTCTACTCTCCAACACCTTTTCAAATTAATATTTGTGATGGGCGCCATTCTGCAAGCCCCAGTTTCTGTTCCCCGCCTTTGTTCCTGCGTTTGATGTAATGGAGGCAAGGACAAAGAGGAGAGCAGGCAGAGTGTGTGAAAATGGTAGTTAAGTGGGCTTAAGGGCTCCTTCAGTACCTACTGAAAGGCCTGGATCCTGAATAGGACCCTCGCACTGCTAAGCTGTAGTGCAGTAAACAAGACAGGTCCAGCACAAAGGTGCGTCTCAAATGAGCACAGACACCCTCCTCCTCTTTTTCCTCACCCTGTCTCACCCCAACCTCCCACCCGACTCTGACATCTGGCCAATCCCAAGATCTGTCTGAGTCCTCACTCATCCCCTCCCCTTTTATTCCCCCTTCATTTTTTGCTCTCCTTCATATCTTTTCTCTTGTTCTTTAGTGTTTCGCTGCTCTCTGTTCTGGTGTATGTGTGTTTGCGTTTTGTTGTACTGGTCCTGGCTGGACAGCTTGCTCCCCCTAGCCAGCCTTGTCCCCAGTGCTTGGGCGGTTCGGCTCTTTTGTTTAGTTAATTGCAATGAGTATAATGTACTAGTCTCTCGGAGGTCCACGAAAGACAATTAGACAATCCCAAGAATTTAATGAGACACCACCAGCCCCAATCCCCCATCCTCTGCTTTGAGAAACACCCTGCTCTCCGCTGGCACCGACTGTGATGTAGTGAGGAGGGGGTTGTGATGCAGGTCGCCTGTCTGTGTCTGTTTGTGTGTTTACCAGATTGTTGGTCTGCCCATCAGAGAAATCACCAGAGAGAAAAGACCCAGAGAGTTAAAATACAAAGAAAAAAACAAACAAAAGTATTCTGTCTAGATTTGAATTCTACATTTGTGTTGGACACTTCCAGCCCTAACTCTCATCTGAGAGCTGGACAGGACAGACTTGCCAGGAATATCTGGGTAATTATTAAGAGAGATTATCCTGTTCAGCAAGAGAAGGGACAGAGCACTTGACAGTGTCATCCCCGAAAGGAAGAAGGATGGTTGGGGGCCCAGGGTGATGGACAAAACCCTGGGTGGCCTTTTAAGGACTTCTCCCTAGTCCTTTCCTCGAGTCTCTCACTCTCTGTCTTTTTTTTTGTCTTTATTATTTCTCCCTTGGTGTTTCCTTTCTCTGTCTCTTTTTCTGTTATACATTCCATCATCAGTTCTCTGGATTGGATCATACCACGATAAAGGCAGCCTTAAGACAGAGGAAATATCCATAAGTGATTCATTATACCCCTCTTCACCTCAGGTTGAGATTAATTAATAATATCACCCTGCCATTGTGTGGTGCCAGTAATTCGCAACCTTAAAACCTACACTTGTACCGCTTCGTGGAGGCAAGCGCATTTTTTTTTCTTATATTCCCTTTGTTTTCCTCTCCTCTCCTCCGTTCTTTCTCTCGTTCTGTCATTCCTGTGCTTTTTTCTCCCTGGCTAATCATGGTGTTACAACAAAAGACGGGGCTCCATTATTGCATGTGTCCGTCCCAGAAGAAAGGAAATGAGAACGGGACAGAGGGTGGCCGTGGCCTGACACCGCACTATTAATCTTCCAGTAAAGCCTTGTCAGGCAGAAACGGACACAAATGGATCACTCCCATTAACTGGGAGAGTGTAGGTAAGGGCTTTAACAAGCGTTTACCAGAGTCCATTTTCTCACTAATGAAGAGGGGGAATACGCGACCTCCCAGCCAAACCTGCCAGACCGCACTTAAAGGTCTGGATGGAGGAGAAAAGGAGTGACGGAAGAAGAGCCAGAAGAGGATAGAAGCAGAAGAGAATATGTGAGCATGGATAAAAAGCTGTGCTCTCAGTGTTGACATGTTGTAACAAGCATGGGGAGAGGTTAAGGCTCAGGCCACCATACTATCCACCCTCCATGGGTTGAGGGTGTTAAGCCTTCATTTGATTGTGTTAAATATAGTAGTTAATATTTTGAAATATGCGTCTGTCCCATTCTTGTGCTAAATAGTTACGTAGTCCAACCCCGCTAGGCTGCTAGCATAACAAGATGTGTTCAGTCACAGTCAACTCACACTTTGACCTGTCTTCTTTTTTTCAAACTTCTGTGATATTCACACCCAGTGGCACACAGTTGTTGCTTTCTTTGGCACCGCAATCTTGGGAGAAAGACGTGGGGGCCACTACAGTATGTGTCATCTCATACTGTAAGGGATTTGCATTATGCGCTATGTTTTAAACATGTGTCTGACATCCTCTCGGCGCTGTCACGTCCACGGACAGAGTCCTGTCCACGCGGCCCTGAAACCTGCTGGCACTCTGGCATGGCTCTCTGGGATTTCTTAGTATCACAACCACGCTCCCAGCGGTGTGCACGCGTGTGCGGCTTTGTGTACATGTGTATTCGCGCGCGGGCTGTGTGTGTATCTGCGTCACCAGGGGAGACTTGCACGTTGAATTTCTAATGCGCGATGTCCCCTATCCCCTGACACAAGTTGGATGGGCAAGTGATGGTTTTTGAAAAGCCACATGATAATAAGAGATGTGCTGGAAATACATCAAGGATCAAGCTGTGGTGGCACAGTGTAATTCATCACCGCCCCTCCAGATGTCAAAGTGTTTTAGTTTTAAGTCGATGAACTTGCAAACTGATAATGAAATAATCACTTCCACTAAATATGTGCCTCCAATTTTTTTATTTATTCACAGTTATTTACAATGCCCATGCACGGCTCCCTCCTCAGAACAGCCATGTGCGAAACCCTTTGGATGGATTAGTTGTCCATCAGATTGTTGTTAAGGCTGTGATATCACCAGATGAATGCATTTGGCTGTTGTTTTCCTCTGTGTCAAGCGGCTGTTAACAATAAGACCAGTTTCCTGACCACAGCCAGATCAGTGGAACTAGTGTCATTAAAGAGATAGCGGCACACGCTGACCCAAGTGATACCAGAGAGTGAGCAAAGAGAGGGAGAGGAAGCGAGGCTCGGCCGAGCCCGTTTGTCTGTTATCAGTGCCTTTGTGTTCCACGGGCTCCCAGGGGAAACTACGAGACGAGAGGAAGACTTCACCTTCCTCCTCCCAGACGCCAATCCGCCCCGTCCTCCCTAGCACTCCCGCTCCGCGGCAACCATCCCCTTCCGCCCCCCCACACCCCAAACATTTTTAATTATATCTTCTCCCAAGTAGTGCGGCTCAGTAACCAAGGAGCTGACATTGATGCATGTGCTGATAAATCCGCAAACACTGGAAACAAGATTAACAAAGATTTTGAGGAAAGGGTGACAGCTAATTTTGCGCAATGGTCGGTGCCTCATTCAAGAGTGATGTTTTTGATAGAGCAAGCCACGCCTGAGAATTCATGCTTGACGCTGGGGAGGGGGACTCAATGCGATGTGTTCCGCGGCATTTGCACTTTTTAAATTGTTCCTTTTCTTTAATCTTTCCCTCTCTTCGTCAGGGATGGCTGTGCCAGTCTTTCATCATCCCTACAGAGCATGTTGTTCCTATGTGTCTTTGTTATATGGTTGATTGTAGACTCTTAACTTCACGTTTTGCCATGCACAGCATATCTCATATTACTAAAGAAAACATACGATTGTAAAATACTAAACTGTTTGTAGAAGTTGCCGAGTTATGTCCACAGCAGTCCGTCTGTGGGCATTCATTCCTGTGTGAGTGTGCATGTACCAGTCTAATCAGTGTGATCTAATCAGCAGTGTGTATTGTGGAGTCGGTGACATGCCACTCCAGGCCCGTGGTCCTGTCTCTGAACTGACTCTCAACCTACTGAGACACCGATACACACTCCTCTGAGAGAGATATCACTCTGCCTCATCACTCACACACACACACACACACACACACACACACACACACACACACACACACACACACTAGGAAAGAGAACGAGATAACAATCATACTTCCACAGCTGATTCCCTATTTTCTCATCGACGACGCCACACCACCGTACCTCCTTCTTTTCTCTTTCTTCCCTCTGCAGCCAATTTCAGGTCTATACAGTAGAAACATTTTGCAGATTTCTTTTGTTCTTTTTTCATGCCTCTTTCCCTTTTTTTTCTCCACCTCTTCATGTGATGTCTCCCTTCTCAGAATCGCCTCCCCTGTCTTCATCTGTAGGCAGCTGACAGCTTCTTTTACTTTTCTTTGTCAATTTCTCCTTCTCTCTCTGTCTCTCCCTGGCTCTCTTTTTCATCTGCCCCCCCTCCATCTGCTTTCGCTTTTGTTTGCCTGGCCCCTCTCCCATCCCAACTTGATAATGAGGAATGCGGTGTGACCCTGACCTCCATCGGCCCTGCAACCACCTCCGACCTCTCCAGGTGACCCCCGGTCCCTGTTTTGACAGCTTGATTAATTACCCAGTGTTATGATTTATGAGAAAAGCTGTATGTAAAAATAATAGACAACAGGTGGTCTTAAAAAAAAAAAAAAAGTTGGGAGATTTGAAAGGGCTTCTAGCGAGGATTGCGGTGGCGGTGGGGTTGAGGGTGGTCCGTGGGTGTGTGAGAAAGCGCTGAGGAGAAAGAGGATGTGTACGTTTTCTCTGGTTAATTGCTTTCAACCATTTCGAAGGCTACATCAGGTTAATAAGAAAATGTCCGTTGCTCCATGCATGGCTTCCTGAGTTGCCACAGCATGGATTCCTCAATGTGTATCCGAAGGGATGAAGGGGATTCCAACATACATGCGTACCTCCATGTGTGTGCTCTGAAGCATAAACCCAGCCATGTGGTAATGACACTATGGAAAATGTGCTGGAACACACAGACGTACATGCGCGCACACACACGCAGATATGCTATTCTCTGCCACCTCTTTTCTAGGTTACATGCTGTGAAAATAAGCAGAGTAAATGGCAAGACAGACCAGCCATAGTGTTTACCCTTCACACTTCAAACACAGCTTGTGATTGGCTGTGGCGACCTCCCCTGACTCATGGACCTGTGGTGCAGCTCCACTTAGAGAGAGGTCAGACTCTTGGATGGTTGGAGTGTGTGTCAACGTGGTTGCGGGTCTGTGTGCTAACACCCTGGCCTTCGGGTTTACTGCTGATTGTGGACAATCTCCCTGTGTACAATAACGGTGCAGACAGAAATGAATATATGACACATATAAGAAAGCAAATCTCATCTCGTGAAAGGTCACGCTTAACATGAAATATCACACACACCTCACACAGCGGTCAGCGACATTGACAGGTTCTCTCTGTGCCTGTCCCTCTTAGGTCACAATAACAGGGCAGGGGTGAAGGGACTCCTCTTTGACCTTTGGCCCGTCGAGGTCACAGTGGTCCTGTGATGTTCAGTAAGATTAATATGCTAGGCGCAACAGCATAGGCTCATTATTCACCAAGGCGCTACAGATTATTGGTCGATAATGTCACCATATACATAAATGTACTCGTAATAATGCATGCTACGCAGCAAGCTCCAATGTGAAGTTATTTCTATTTTAAGAGACAGATGCACTGTAATGGTTTTTCTTTGCAATTTACCATAGCATTGACGCATGTGCTTGTGTATTATTCCACCACACATCGATGGGTTTACGCCTAGCCGACTGTATGTGCGTGCATGCTGCGTTACATGTGACACACATGCCTGCAATTTTTAGATGTGTCCTGCCGTTGACCCCCGATGGCTCACTCTGTACATATGGCCAAGCGTCTTGCACCCACCGTGTGTGTTGGTGTATCAGCGCGCTAACTACCTGTCCAGATGGTGAAGTGGAAGCGTTCATCGGCTGCGCTCTTTTAAGAATTCACATGCTGGTGGAGTTTCCTTACACCCACCTGTGTGTCTCTGCAAAAGGCTTGGTCTTTAGACTTATTGGGATGATCTTTCTCGTAGTAGCGAGATACATTTTCTTAGATTTCTTTATTGTAGTCATCTTTAATTAGCGTTTTTATTCCTTTCTCACTAGGTGCACTGATGTCATGCTTTTGTTTTTCCACCTTCCGCGCACGGTTATTAGTGGCCTTCAGGACAGCGTTGCTCCAGGGACACCTCCACTCCTCCCGTCTTCCTTCTTTTCGTAGCTCCTCTGCCCCTTCCCTCTCTGCTCACCTCTCCCCCTGATTTATACATTAAATAGTTAGGCGGGAGGATAGGGAGGCACCTATCATTCCATGATCTATATCTCTCTGTGCCCTCATTAAAAATACATGTGTATGCTTAGGGGAGACAATATAGAATATATAAATCAAAATGCTAACGGCATCAGAGTAAGCCTGCTGTATTTATTTCCCCACAGCTTTCCTTCCATGGGCTGAGGACTTTCCTCCTTACTGTATTTCACTTTCTGTGGTAGCTGCAAGTCCAATGCTGGAAAATAAAATATAATGGAAATACTGATATTTGTCATGCAGTTAATTTAAGAATCGGTGCATTAACATTTCATTATTGGGGAAATTCTTTTTGAAGCTTGTGCAATTGTTAAAAGATGTAAAAACATATATACATAATCAAGCTTTGGAGTCGATACACATCTAGTGATGCAGCTCAAAAAGCAGCTAGTGTGTGTCTTTGCCAATGGCACGCTCCTCTGTAAAAAAAAAAAAAAAAAAAAAGACAGAGGGAAAAAAAGTTGACAAATGACTTGTGTAACATTTACTTGCACAATCGATAGCTCTGACAATTTCCACCTGGACGGTGATTAATGCTACATCCACCCCCAATCTAGCAGCCCCCAACTCTCCACCTCCCTCTGCGTGTGTCGTGCTGAGAGCAGATGAAACAGGCCTCCGAACTCTGTGTGTGTGTGTGTGTCAGCGTGTGCGCGTGTGTTTTATGTGACAATGTCTGTCTAGACGCTCAGATGCTTGAGCAACCATTGAGCACGGGTAGTGGCTGAACAAATTCACAGACCTTAAGTAAGGTAAATAACTGACACATTTACCGGCTTTGGCATTTCACCGAGTGAGTTACTCAACAATGTCTGTGTGTTTTTTAAGTCTATCCTTTTCACGGAGGTGCTGAAAATAGTCAGGTCGGGAGGAGTGAGACAAGGAAGAGAGCAACAGAAAGCGAAACAGAGGGAAAGAAATGTAAATGCGAGCATGAAAAGAAGCTGAGGCATGAGGGATCAGAAGCTGTACTATTCTCTTCACTTCCTCCACCCCACTGCTCCACTTTGAACTCATTTATAAATATTCAGCTCCACATACAAACAATATCCAAATGAGCCCAGACATCCAAGCCAAGGTTAAAATCTCTGCTGCTTATTACAGACGCGACTACTTGACTAGCTGGAAAGGTTAGTTTCTTATTCTGACCAAAACTATTTGTGCTCATTAAGACGATCATCACCACGGAGTTATTTACTTTGGCCAAATTAGTCTACGACTACATTAGCAAACACGAAGGAGAGAGTCTTTGAACTTGATGTGAAACGTTAAAATCCAGAGAAACTTAATTAAATGTGTACTCTGTACGAGAGAAGAAATGCATGCAGTAGGTGATTTGTTCAGAATTAACTCGGAGGGCAGATGGTGAGAGGAAGCTCCACTTCGTCTTACCTTTCCCTTGTAAACATTTGAATTGGCTTTTTTGTTGATTGCCTAAATACACAGGAATGATAGAAACAAAGCAAAGTGGAGAGCAGGTATCTCATATATACATATTGTAATTAATAGCAGTGAGTTGTTATTCTATTTTTACTGTCATACTTTTCTTTTTTAAAAACTGTAATATAATAATATTTAGTAACAACCAGAGTTTGGTTTAGTCCACTGTTAGCTCTTGTATGGCCCGCTGGCTATCGCTAGTTATCAAGTGGGTGATTGATTTTGGCTGACAGGCTGATGACAATCCCGTCTCATCCCCTCTCACATCAGCTCTAAGATCCACACGTCTTTTCTTAGCCCCTGTGGTACGGTGAGTACTCTCCCAGCCTTCTGCTGTCTGAGAAACGCAGCCGTGTGTTTGGTGGGTATGGGGGGTCTCAGACTGGTGCTGTGTTAAAATGAGAAAGGGGGCACCGTGACTTAATCTGACAGTACTGTGCGAAGTGTGTGGTATCTCGGCGGAGTGGAAAAAGAGAGAGAGAGGTAAAAAAAAAAAAAAATAGAAAGAAAAAAGAGGGGGAATCCAGTGGATAAAGGGGCCCTGCATGCAAAGCTAGCTCACATAGAGGCTGAGACGGACAAGGTCACACAGAGCAGGGTGGCCCTGACAGAGAGGGAGAGTGAACGACAGAGTGTACCTGTCATTAAAGTATTTACCTTCTCTCTCAGCTCCTGGTTTAGATGGGAACAGTTTGTGTATTTTCTGCCTTCTCTCTCCTCGTACTCATTTTCTGTTACTTGTACTTGCACTTCACTTCTCTAGTAACTGTAATGCAAATTTATTGTGACGCCAAAGGTTTGCTCCAACTTAGCTTCTTTCTCTCAGTCAGCCATTGTGCGCACATCTCAAACCCGACCGTGGCCTGCAGACATCCCTCCCCTCGTCCTCCTCTTATTGGATATGCCATGCTGGTTGACCCGTTCCCTCTTGTCAGTCAAGCCTGAGCAGCGAATAGGAAGCTGCATGTTGCTGAGACAAGGAAGTGAAGCGAATGCCGCTGAGAAAAGGGAATACTAACACCCTGATACGGACGGAGACCGAAACGAGCTCTCCGAGAGTCAATTTCAGTCAACACCTATAGACTGCACGCTAATTCTTGAGATGTTGGATGCATGCACGTGTATACATAAATGCATTAGAATACAAGTGCAAGGGGGAGGAAGAGCATTTACGTACTCCCGTTCCACAAACAATGCACATACGATGCATACAACCTCCAATTCACGCAACCACACCATCCACTTTCCTCCCTGCATACACCCGTGACCGCTATCAGCCATGCTTTGTACCTGTCAAGTGCTGTCCTTTTCCTTGTGCCCAAAGCCCTGCTCACTACATGAGAGCTCTCACATCAAAGCTTCGCGGAGCTCCACAAGCACAGATGAAACACCCTCTCATTCCAGCCGCCTGTGTCCCCGCTCCTGCACATTAGACACATTTCATTTCATTACAACGCCACTGGAAAAATAGAGGTGCTGCTGTCTTAAAGGGACACCTTATTTACTCTTGCTCGCACTTGTGTACTCACTCACTTGCGAACACACACACACACACACACACATAAAGCTATCCGCTTTCTTTTCAAATAATGTGAGTATATGGCAAAACTTCTAGTGGATACCAGAAGAAGATAGCAGTAGTATTTGTCCAGAGCATATTAATATCATGAGAGAGTGTTGCATAATTCATCGCTTAATATAATGATATTCATATAAAAATGTATAGATGTTTTTTTTTTCATGTGTTTTTTTTTTTTTTATATATCTTGTTGATAGGAGGAAGATTTGAGGTTTTTAAAATGCGTCAGAACGCGGAGATGTCGGCGTACGGGCTTCATCGTGAGGATGAGACAAGCCCCGGTTTCCGTAGCAGCGGCAGCCTTTGTTGTGCTATCTGGTGCGGGACAGGCCGACAAAGGAGAGCTAAGGAGCGTCCAGAGCAGGGTGATGGGGGTCGGGGTGACCCTCTTGACCGCTGGCCCCAGGGCGCGGACTCAGTGTGGTGGTGGCACAGGGGCACACAACAGGGCATGGGAAGAGACTTAGCCTGTATACCAGAGCAGAAAGACAAGACTGACCTAATGCTGGAGGACTGTGTGTGTCTATACTATCTCAGACAGTGTGTGTGTAGGACAAAGGCAGTGACCCGGTGTTAGCAATGTGTGTGAGAGATTTAGTCCGTATAAAAAGCAGGGTGACCCAAAGTTTGCAATGTGCATTTGTGTAAGATTCACACCCTGACAGCACATCACAGCACAAAGATCAGATTTAGCTGATGTAACGAGAAGCACAAAGAGCAAACGACCTGACTCTAGAAGGGTAAATGCTGGGGATGCTTAGCTTTCCCAAACAATGCATGGATTTTGTTGATGAACATAAGCTTGGTGGGAGAAATTAGATCTGTGATATCTGGAGAATATACATTGAGATTTCGCTGTTTAATTTCTTTTAAAAACATTTTTAGTTTTTATGTAGATCAGCTTGGGCTATCTAGTTAGCCAATAACTAGCTGTAGTAAGAGCTATATTATTTTTTGTTTTGCTAATTCAAATCAAGTTTATACTGTGTAAAAACAAATATGAAGAGATCTTTCCAGTCACTCTCTCCTTACACCACCAGACTCAGAGTTGTATGTTAGCTTAATAGCAGGAAGTAACTGGACACCGAGAACAGTGTTGTCCTGACACCATCACAGTGTTCAAATGAATGATGGTTTCCGACATGGAGGTGAACTTGGCGGCCCTGCTCCTCCAGACTAAGTGCGCCAACGACACTGGTCGTCTTTGCAGCAATGTTCTTCCGGGTGACTGCACAGCTGAAAGGGTTAGCACTGTTAGGTTGGTTAGGTGTGTAAGCCTCTCCAAAGGAAAGGCTATAGGCCACTAAGGTTTAGCATAAGGATGCTAAAGGCTAGGAACCGGGCCACTTGAGGTTAGCATTAGTGTGCTTAAGGTTGCCGAGGGTTATTGACCAGTGAGAGTTAGGGTAAGAGCACCAAAGACTAAACATGCTTGTAGGCCATAGGGTTCACATTAGAACACGTGCACTGGTGTTGATAAACCATTAACTTTTGGCCTTGTGAACCAGGATTAGAGTAGAGGAGAAATGCACCGAAAGTGAAAGGATGATGTGACATGTAGAAAATGTGTTTATTATCTGCTATAAATTTGACTTTCACAAATCCCACATTTTAAGTATCGGTTGACATGCTCTGAAAGGTGTTGATTTTTATATTTATTTATTATTGAGGTTCTAGTGAGTGGTGCATTGTACTGACAAGTGTTCAGCATATTTTGTCTACCCGTTAACATCAATGCGATTGCACAGACGTTTTAGTGACTGTACTGTGTATATATAGCTTAATAGTTTTGAATTATGGTGATATTGCCACAGGCTCAACTGGTCTTCTCAGTTATTTTATCAGGCTACCACCAGTGGGCAGTGGCACAAAGCTGGTGTGTGTCGGGCTTCATCTCTCTGTCTCCTCTTCCTTCTTTATCTTTGTCTTATCATTTTACTATCCACCTAGATCTCAGTGTCTCCCTCTGTCTCTTCTGCTGTCTTCTACCCGCACCCGCTTCTAGTTTTTTCATCTGGCAATTCCTCTGCCTGATTGTCTGCTCGTGTATCTCAACTTCTGTATCTATGTGCAGGTGTCTCTGTGATGATGATGATATATATAAATTCAGACTAAGACATAGCAACATGAAACTGTATGAACTCAACTTCCTTGAATTTGTTTGCAAAGTATTGTGGACAGTTATTTTTTAAAGTTATAAATGATTTGCTAAATTACCATTAGACTCTGTGCCTTGGAGTAAAATGCAAACTCGGTCAACATGTAGATGCCAGAATGTAGCAAATAAAATAAATAAAATAAACGTAACATGAGTTTCTCAATATATTTGTTGATTCAGTGCTGTTTAAAAGCCTATGTAACAGTGAGTAGTAAGGTTAAATACATCATAAATACTTGAAAATGTAATAATTAACAATTTGATTGATTTCTTCTTTCTTAATTTCTTTCCCTCATCTTAATATTAGGTTTTGCATCAGAAATATCTATAGGAGCAGGAGAGCCTTGTCTCAATTTGAAACGATGTGGGAATAATTTCATAATCTGAAAAAGTGAGAAAGTGTCATTTTGCCGTAAGTGTCATTTTGCCATTGTCAACACACGGCAGGTGCTAAGGGAAAGGGTGTGTGGCAGGTTTGATGTCGATAGGCGCAGGAGGGACACACCACACACACGCACACACTGCGTCAACGGAAGACAAGCACATTGTGTTAACACTTATTAAGGAAGAGAAGACGTGCCGCCTTGAGATGGCAGTGTGTGTGATGGCGATTTGCAGAGGAAGCTGAGCGACGCTGCCTCTCTAAACTCCCTCCCACATCTCCTAAAGGTCTTTTTGTCAGCACTGGTATCTTGCGGACTCCTTGGTGTGCGTGTGTGCGTGTGTGTGTCTCTTTTGGGTGTGTTTGCAACGGCGCACAGCCATGAGTTCGAGTCTCGGGGTGTTGTGTATGTGCACTCACAATGGGTGTTGTGTGTGAAAAGCACAACTAAAGTGAAACAGGAATCCATCCATTTCCTGCTTTAGTTTCAGAGTGCTTGGGACAATAAACACAGTTAATTAAAATGGCTTCAAAGTTGAAGAAGTCACAAGGCTACAAGAAAACTTCCCTTTCTCCACAATACACTTCCTGTCTGTCATTCTCTCTTATTATAACAACGTGGATTTCTTTTCTCCTACATTTCTCTACCTATATGTATATTTTTTTAGTATTTTGTTTCTATATATAATTTTCATACATTTCTTTTATTAAATTTAAACGTGTTGTTTCATTAGACTTCTATACGTGTCGCCTTCCGCACAAGTTTGAAGTTTTATAGAGAAAAACCCGTGCACATACGCTCCCGCATGTACATATTTTGTGCTAGCTCTTTCACTGAGCAATGGTGGGATCGATTGGGTTTGATATTAAGTGACACATGGCCTTTGGAGTCACTAAATGCTACTCACTGACTGAAACCACCATCGCTGAATTCCAATCCCCCGGTTACTTCTCAGGCTTGTCCCTGCAGTGACACGCTCTCCTCTGTCTCTTTTGCTGCCATTTCTTTCGCTCTGGATTTGCGTCTTTTCACCCATTCAAGTCTGTATCTGTGTCTATTAAGTAATGGCCTTGTTTGTTTAATGAACATCCTCCGCCGATCTCCTTCTTAAACACCGTGAACCACCTCCAGGCTCATTGTGCAGTATAATTTCTTTAACGCTTTCATGTGGAATTTGCTACATATTTGACAAAGTTAGTAAAAGCTTTTTTTTCCACAAATTAAAAAAAATAAATAAAAAATGAAAAAGCATAATTCGAGTTCATATACAGGGAAACCTCCAAATTACAGTAAAATAAAAATAATCCAAATCTCACCCTCAAACTTGTGTTGTAAAATTCTGACATATAAATAGAGATGCATATATATAAACTGTATTGTTAATAAAAAATATATATAGTTATATGTTAATGTGAAATATCACAAACAATCAGCAAATTAAGAAGAGTATCACATGATGCAGATGCTGTGGCTCTAATACACAGATTAACAGTGTGTTTTGTATCTGTTTCAGGACGGCTACGATGTGATGGTGCTTAACCCCAACGAGAACTACTTGGAAGTGGAAAAGCCAGCCAAGTCCTCTCCCCTGGCCTCCCCAACGGAGCCCTCGGACGAACCCGCCGAAAAGAGGGAGCGCAAGGACGATAAAGAGAGCAAAAAGAAGCGAGAATTTTACGAGAAATACCGTAACCCGCAGAAAGAGACGGAGACCGAGCGGATTCCCATACGGGTGAGTTGGGGGAAGGAGGAGGGAAGGGATGAAGGGATGGAGAGAGAGGGGGAGGGAGGGAGGGGGAGACAGAAAAAGAAGGAAGTGTTTGGACAGCCGGGGCGGGAGGACAGAATGAGAGATGTTCATCAAAAACACGCCTGATGGGGGAGGAGGACGGAGTGACAGTTCCAGGGTTGTAGGAGGACGTAGGAGAAGAGACATAGGTGAGAAAATGGAAGGGAGGAATTTGGGCAAGTTTGGAAGAAACAAAAGAGGCACGAAGGTGCAAGGAGGGTGGGAGGTAGCTAGCTGAGGAAGCAAGGGAAGGATACGTTAGGTAACAAGGGATGAAGGAAGGATGGAAGGCAGAGGGAGAAAGAGAGGCTCTTGTGTGGTCAGCCTGTGTGTGAAGAGGTTGGCCGTGCTCCAGTCGCCTCTCAGTGAGCAAGTGTTAACCACATGGCTACCTCCCTCTCTCCCTCTTCCTCTCCCGCTTTCCCTCTCTTTTCTCTCTCTCTCCCTCTCTCTCTCTCTCTCTCAGATGGTGGGCTGGTCAATGCAGCTCTGGCCCTTCACTCTTGTTGACCGCTGGGATTATTATCTCCCAAACACACACTCTGCAAACACATTGCAACATTCTTATCAAGCTACGCTGACCGTACACCCCCTAATCATACACACACGCACACACACACACACGCGGCCCCAGACGTACCTAGCTCAGCCAGTTTACCTCGTGGTTAAACAAAGGGAGTGACCCTTTCCATTTTTATTGTGAAAAATAAATATGGCCAAAGTGATGAAGAATGACAACAACGTCTTGTGTGTAGATATCTTGTGTTTCACTCCTGCCAGCAAATTTGCTCCTAATTTGCAGCTCAAGTGGAGTCCTGCGGTTTCACTTTTTCTTTTTTTTTTTTTTCTCATTGCAATGCTGTCATTCAGTAAGATTTTAAAAATTAAGAGCACAGCGAGGCCGACTTTTTCCCATGGCCACTTTTTACATGAGGCTAGCGTCCTCATCGATTATCCGTGTCTTACTTTGGTCGAGGGCAGTAGCGTCACAGTAGTGTGTGTGTGTGTGTGGGGGTAGGTGTTTGCAAGTGTGTGTGTCTGCGTGTGTGTGTGAAAGACGTCACTCTCTGGTGTCTGACAAGAGTTAGGGCTGCTGTGGGACTAGCGGGCGGTGTGTGAGCTGTCAACGCGAGCTTCTTTTTTTTTCTCGCCCCCCCTGGCAGTACCTTTACACACACTCTAATAAGGGATAATTAGGTGCAGCGCTATCTTACTCCATCTCACATCTTTACATGTGCGCTGGTTTTCCTCATCATACGACCGATGGACTTGATTTGCGGTGTTTGGCATGAAGGTCTTGTTAAACGATTCATCATGTCATTTAAAATAATTGTGTCACACAAACCTGCCTGAACTGTCAGCTCTGTATTTTTTTTTTTTACTTTCAACCTTCTAATGCCTAATTATGAGTTGTAATTGTGACTTCCAGGGACTGTCGTATGTGAGCGTACACACGCATCTTGCTCAGACTGCTGTGATTGAAATAAGATTTCTTTTTTGAAAGGAGATCTCTTCTTTTCTCCATTTCTCTATATCCAAACATATATGTCTCCTCTCTTCCTCTTTCCTGAGATCCTGTGATGTTAGCAGTGTGAGATAGTAAATACAGTTCCAACCAAGGTTCCCCTTAACCTACAAGGAAGCATGCGATATTATTCATATCCTGATATGCGGCTCTGCTTGCTTTCCCCATGCCTGCATAATGTATGCTGGACAGGGTCATATGCAATGAGACAAGGGCGCTATGGAGCAGTGGTGTGTCTTTTCAAGACTGCAGTGTCTCGGAAATGCTGTGCAGTTACGGCAAGGCTCTGCTTTTCACAACGGAACGAGATGAGAAAGTGAGGGCAGACAACAAAATTAATAAATGAAAAAAATAAAACACCTCAGCCCACCCCAGTGCCATGTCAGGCCCCCCTTTTTCTCTCGTATTAAACTTGAAGCTCCTGTAGCACAATGATAATTGATGTAGCACTTCGTGCAAGCGTGGTATTCAATGCACGGGCATTTTAAAACATAAAGAGATGAATGAAATAATGGCTTTCTTAATCGAGCAGGCCAATACTAAATTATCCTCATTAAGCAGAAAAATAGGGGTCATGCAGAAGGTGTAGATTTTTCCGAATACACACGTCATCAGATCGTGGGATTGCAAAACTGGGGATGAAGATTAATGCGTGAGCAGCTCGGTTCTGTGTTGGCGCCTCTTGAATTTCGACCTTTGACCCAGAAGCGAGCAGGATGTTAGCACGTATGACCTCGCCTTTATTGTCCACGCCTCCTCCTCTTTCGCCGCGTTACTCTCCGCCGCTCTGCCCCGGAGTAAGCTGTCACATGCGTACGCACACACGTAAGCACACATGCAGATACGTAAAGGCGTGCGTACACACACGCACACACTGGCAGACAAAAGAGTAAAGGAGGAGAAAGAAAGCACTGATGTTGTGTGTGTGGGTGTGTGTGTATGTGTGTGTGTCTTTCTCCTTCAGTTCTGTCAGTCGGGGTGGGTGGTGGATCACATCAAACCTCTTTAGCGGGGCTGTTTTTATCTTTTAACAGCACCCACCCAAGACACACACACATTCACCAACCTTTTTATTCACTACACCTCGCACTCTAAGTCCCGCTGAGCTGCCGGACCACCTGCACACAGCCATTGAGAAACGCACACAATCAGAATATATGCCTCTAGTTCTCATAAGATCATCCAATTCAACACAACACGAGAAGTACCTAAGTTTGCAGTAGTCTGTATTTCTGCGTCGTACGATTACATCGTACGTTTTCCAAAGACTGACGTGCACACACAAATACGCAGCAGCCCCCTGATGGAGTTGAGTTGATTAACACGCTTCCTTACACACATTAATAAGCTCTTAACTGCTTTTAGGATTCTTACTTTTTAGCCTCGGGTTCATAGTGTGCAACCTCTCAACCTTATCTAATCCCTCTCCTCTCCACTCCTCCAGATCACACAGCAATGGGCCGTGTTTAGGGGGATGTTGGTAGAGGAGGAAGAAAAATGGAAGGATAGAAAGTCTGATCGGAGGGATGCTGGTGAGGATAGTGAAGGGGAAAGGGGGTGGGCTTGTGGGGAGGGGGGCACTTTCTTAGCACTTAGCCATATAGAAGTTTGGGAGTTCACTTTACTCTGAATTTTAGCAGTAATCCAGTTAGCTATTTTCTGTCAGCCAAGCGGAGGAATGGCAGGAACAAAAGGCACATTCATGGGCTTAAGAAGCTTCCAAAGAGTTCACCCAAGGCTGGCTGGCTGGGATTAGGCCAGCAGGCCCTGGAAAGAAGAAGGGGAAAAAAAGAGCAAAGAGGACAAAAAACAGAGCTTCGCCTTTCTTTAAGCACCACTTATTTTTATAAATGACTGGAATACTTTTCTCTATTTCTTCCTTTGTTTTGTTTTTACATATATGTTTGTCCTTTCAGTGTTGTACGTTTTTTTAAAAGTTCTGAGAGACAGAGACAAAGATGGAGAGGCCGTTATTCCAGCAGCATTTTGAGCAGATTGAGGCTTTTGCTTCTCACTATATTCATCTTCAGTGCAACTTCATTAGTGAGAGGTCTATATGACTGAGGCTGCACTGAATGCTTCCATTCATATGCGGAATATGACATCTCTCAGTTCTTTTATTTGGCGCAATTATCCCACAGTGGAGAAAAAACGGCTTATTACTATTTTTGTTTCAACTCACTGCATGGTTTCATTTGCTTGTGTCCAGCCATTTTCACCCCTCACTAGTCTAGGAGGTCTTTTGCTGCTCACTGGGGTTAGTTTGCCTAACATTATTTTAGTTTTTTGTCTTACGTTCAGATGCAGGGCACCTTTGAGGATTGTTATCTCCAAATTTCTTGGTAACGACTATGACCGAGGCAGATTTGTATGGGATAGGGTACTGCACTCTCCTATACTGTCTGTTTTGGATGCTACTTTGGTGCGTTTCCTGAAGGAAGAAGCATCCATTATTTAGGTCCTGCCTCTCCAAGACCCGTTATTCCCAGCTGCAACTGTCCACAGGGGCCCGGCTGAGATCCTTGTCCTTGTCTGTGTTTAGCAGATCATGTCTGCTTCCCCATGTTCACACTGTACTACAAATTGTCATGAGGATTCGCGTACATGCATTCACATCTACACACGCACACCGAAACTTGATTATAAACATGAAGACACAGACACACAAGCGCACACACAGTGACAATGGTATTCAACATGGCACTACAGTGTTACTCTGTGGGACTGGATTTTTGCTCTTTGTCACCTTCACCCATATGCCCTAATCTGTGGCCCACAAGCAATTATACAGACAGAGTTTATTTGACCTTTGATCTGCAGGTCTTGCCAAGAAGTAAGGCTCAGCATTTCCAAGGACAGGTAGGGACTTGATTAACCTCTGAACTTGGTCACAGGAGAGGTCAGTGGCCAGGGCTAGAGGTCAGCTCACAGGCTTGCTGCAGAGAGCAAACTGGCTCCATGCCATTTTTGTATTTTGGTGTGTGTTTCTGTGTGTGTAGGGTAGCAAAACAGCTTGACCTGCATGTGTATCTGTCTTTATCAGCTTATTTGGCTTGTTTAAGACCACATTACAAATGCACTGTGTTGTGTGGCTTGTTTTAACTTTGTGTTCATCTCATGTTGAAATTCAGAGTTTAACTCTATTTCACCTATACATTTTAAGTGCATTAAAGTAAGTTTTTTTGGATTGTGTGCTTGTTACTTTGTGCAAGCTTTCTTGAGGGTGCTTTATGTGTAGTACGCAACATCTGTGCATGCACATACACTTGTGTGTTTGTGTGTTTCCTCAAGGCAGAACTAGTATAGCCGGTCTCAGATCCCTGCTCCCAATCTTCTAGTCAGGTCAACCATCAAACACATCCATCCTGCCCTCCCTCACACCTCCCCACCCTCTGAGCTCTGTCTTCCCCTCGCTACACACAACCCTGTTGTGGATGCAGGCTGCTCCGAATAAAGACACGCACACACACAGGTATACATGGGCGTACACACACAGCACCTCAGGGTCATCCTGGAACAAACACAGCCTTGTCTGCCTGCCCGCTCTCCTTTGCCTTATGTCAATTAATGACTCGCAGTAATTTCACCTGACAATCCGGGCGGCAGCGCGAGGCTAGCCGAGATGTCACTGCGATGACCTTTCTGGCCCGCAGACGCTCTTTTCTAATAAAGAATCTCACAAACCCACAGCAACTTCCTTTGTACTTTGTTAATGAGTTATTGATTTGAAACAATGCCCTGGCAAATATTGTCAGAGCAGACTGACCCTGCCAAGGTCATGCTATTTTATTGTATACAGTCTGCGCACGCTAATCTGCACGTGGGATGACATGTACGCTGTAGTTTTGCTTCCTCTCTTTCTCTCTCTCTCTCTCTTTCTCTGTCACTCACTTTCTCTCCTTACACAGTATATCCCCTCATTGCAAAGTCAAATAGCAAACCTACACACTACTCTCTCTCTCTCTCTCTCTCTCTCCCTCTCTCTCTCTTTCACAGACACGTAGTTTTCCCCTCCTGTTAGTCTTGCACACGTTTTTCACCTCACTCTCCCTTTTTTTTCTGTCTCTTTCTCACATCATTATATTCCCAACTCTCCATAGGTACTATACCTGCTAATTACCCACAATGCCACAGTCATTATTTTCCCATCTCTGCTGCTAATTTACTCCATACCTTCCTTTCCCTTACTCTAGCAGACCCATCAGCTCCCAGACAGCTTCCAGCTCGCCTCAGCTCTCTGTCTGCCTTTAAAGAGAGTACAGAATGAAACAAATACAGCAGGGGAAGGGGGAAAAAAAGAGAAAGAGATGGCAAAGGACTGCACGTCCCAGACATTGATTAGAATGAAATTGCAAACAGGTGTCGTAGAGGTCCACTTTTTAATTGTGTGCACAGAGACTTGTACGCAATCATGCACGCACACGTGCACAAACACAAACTCATTCTAATAACCTCTTTGCTAATACCAAACATGTAATTACCTACATTGCTTATTTAATATTTAATCATTAGGCCAAATGAAAACAATCCTGTTCTGAGCTAAGCTGGACATATTAAAGACTATAATGAGTGGGGCTGCAGGTTGGTTTACTCAGTGTGTGGCCTCAGAGCACGAGGGGACTGAGAGACTGAGAGCTCGGTCAGGCAGTCCTTTTTGTGTTTGTGTATGAGAGAAAGTGAGTGAGTGGAAAGGAAGCTCCTGTGTAATTTGAGTAATTTGTTTCTATTTCTTCCTTTCCAGGGAGGAACGCTTGAGTAATGTCGTTGTGTGATGTGTATTTCTATTGCTTTTGGTTCCTGCTTCAGCTCTCATTCTAAAATAGTCACATACTTATTGATATTTTTTGCAACCTAGGAAAAAAAGCGTCGCCCAAGCAAAAGAGTCCAAACCCAATAAAGTTGTTTAGGGATCCCGTGACACTGTCCTGACACCTCTGGCTCCCGCTGAAAGGTTTCGGTGTGTAAAAAGTATAATGGCTCTTATCCTCTAGATTCCTTCCGGTCCACACTGATCACCGTCTCCTAACTGGAAATTCCAGCTTCCTCAGACGTTTTCTGAAGTCCTCTGTCTTCTGGGTGACTGAGGAGGAGGAGGCGGAGGCGCAGAAGGGAGGAGCAGGGAGGTCTGCAGTGGTTGTTTGTCAGAGTGTGTTGATGTTGTTAGATTCATTGTTTCCTGTGTTGGTCAGACACTGGGTTTGTGTTGGCGTTGAGGCTGTTATTCTGGCTGCAGCGCACTCCTCTCCTCTGCTCTCCTCTCCCTGCTTTTCATTACTGTGAATAAACACAGGGCAAGTACTGGACTGCACAACTTTTGAAGAAACAGCAGAGTGTGCGTGTGTGCGAGTTTCAATTTGTGTGCATGTACTGGAGATTGCCTGTTTTTGTGTGTGTGTGTACTCGGGTGCAAAGAGTTAAGTTCTTATACTGTAGATAATGGATAGAGCTAAATTTAACAAATTCTTTAAAGTGGGCAATTTAAAGGCACACATTCAACAAAGGGCCATCAGTTGGAACCACTTATTAACTGTAAATGAGGTAGACAGTCATTAACAATGTTGTGTAGCAACTTATTTAATCTTATTCTCGATACTGTTGAGTATTGTTTTACCAACACTTTTCTATTATTTTAACAGCCTCGTTTTAGTCATTGGGTCAGACTTAACAACAGAGACACGTTTGTGTTTAATTAAGTACAGTTTGACAGCACCGCAAACTGCATCCTCCAAAATGATCATACAGCTGAACTACCACCTTGCCTACCTTCTTATGCAGTAGTAACATAAACTGAACACTTCAAGAGTCATGAAGGGCGATGAAGTGCAGGACTTTTGCATTAGAACAGATTTGTTCTCTCTCGTATATCTAATGAACTGGCAAGTGAGTGTTTGACACGAGGTGGCTTTGGCTCAGGTGGTACAGCTGGTTCGATCCCTGTGCAGTGTCCTCCAAGACACTGAACCTACAGTGGCTCGCTCCCAAAGGCAGGTAAGCCCTTCGCTTGGCAGCTTCTCCCACTGGTGTGTGAGTGTGTATGTGAATGTAAAGTGCTGCTCAAAGGAAGAAAAGCACTCGTGCAGACCATTTACCATTTACATGTGTGACATTTTCCCATACCGAGCACTCCAGTATATTCGAGTTGAAGTGCATGTACATACACCGATCAGGCATAACATTATGACCACCCATGGGAGTCAAGTAACTAACTAAAATTAATTAAATTAACCATCTTGTGACAATACAGTGTTGTGCTGGGAAACTTTTGGACCTGGCATTTGTGTAATTGTTACTTTGACATGTACCACCCACCTAGACCAGACCAGGCACACCCACCCCATGGCAAAGACAATACGTAATAGCAGCCGCCATCCCGCAGCCTGACACAGACACACACAAAAACGGTTTAGGAACGACTCAAGGTGTTGACCCCTCCCTTCAACCCATAGGACCCAAAGGCCCCCACCGACAAGATTCTGTTGCCAGACACCACAGGACACCCTTAGAAGGACCATGTCCATTCTCTGATGAGTCACAACTGTTTTGAAGGCACAAGGGAGACCTGGTCATAATGTTATGCCTGATTAGTGTAAGTGTTTGTGTCTGTCTATTTCCACAAGCTACACACAGATACACCATTTAAGATATATACATACAGTATATGTCTGTCTGTTTATGACTGTCTAGCGAGCAGATTTCTATTTTATATTCTCGGAGGGGGCAGCATATTCTGAAACTCCTACACAGCCAGCACACACCCTCCAGTGTCCCTCGACAGTCATGGCTGAAGGATGTTGGCAACAGGTGTGCAGCTGGGATGCTACTCTGACGATGCTGGCAGATGCACACACACAATACACACAAAAACACGCGCGCCTCTAACAAACAAAGGCACGAAAACAGTGTGGGGAAACTCTGGAAAATAGATAAATAAATAAACGGAGATACTGTGTGAGAGCTGGTGACAGGAATCCAGTCTCGCAGGGTGGCGTGCTCCACTGCAGCGAATTAACCCCAGGAAATAATTGCAGCAATATGCAAATGCTGTTTAGATAATTCACTACACTGCCATGCCAGGTAGTCAGTCACGCTGTTCCCTGCTGGTGAGGATACAAGGGAAGAATGTGTGTGTGTGTGTGAGGTTGGGTGATGGAGTCAGGAGCACATCACCACAACTTGGCATTACGAAGACATCAGGTTTTCAGTTTTTTAATTATCAGTAATTATCGATTCTATAGAGAAAATAAAAGCACTTATTCATATGGGAAAGAAAAGTAATCTTTATCTTTTATTTCTCATTGGCATGATTGATTTTGAACTCGTTCATAATGCTGTATGCGCAGTCACTTGTACAATAACAAAGCCTGCCTAATGTCTAAATATCAGGCATTGTTACTAAAAGGTGGGTGGAGAAGTGCATGAAACAAGAGGTAGAATTTGAGGAACAGGTGGCACCCGTGCAAGAGAATAGAAGAGAGTGAAAGAGTGAGGAAGGGAGGCAGGTTAATGAAATGGGCTTCGCGGATGAAGGGTGACACGGTGGAGGAGCGAGGAGGGAGACTTCAAAGGACTTTGATGTCACAGCCTTTCAGACAGACAACTCTGCTTCAGCCAGCGTCTGCGCACATGCCGGGTGCCGCGTACCCAAGCCAGTGCACGGCGCTGATGGCAGAAGGGCAGGGCAGAGTGAAGTTGCATGCTCTTGCATCACGCCCAGTGAACGGAGGTTGGTGCTGACACTACAACCCCCTCATGCTAATCTAGCACAAACACTCTGACAGGTTAATTTACCTCTAGACAAACACCGCAACAAAAACACACATCAGCACATCATCAAATGGTACAAGCGCGCGCAGACGCGTACACACCGATGCGTGCAAGTGGAAAACATCTCAGATCAAATCAGAGGCTGGCTCACTTTCTTCTAAAAGTAAAGTTTAAACTGTTTTCCCAGTTTTCTACATGTGTGTTATGTACATTCTCCTTGATTACCACCTTCAAGAGAGCAAATGTTAAAGTAATTAGCTTTCTGTGATAATATACTGTCTGTCTTCATAATATCCTAGCACATTTATGGAAACACCTCCCCTGTCCTTTACCTTATATTGCTAATTATTTATTTTGCGTCACATTGAATAGTTTGACACTCAATTAACAGATGAGCTTCTATTCGTCTATTGACTATGTGTTTGTTTGTTATTTTCAGATATTATTTTTTACATGCATATCTATGCTAATTAAAAAGAAATGTGTGTACTTGTGTGTGTGTGTACGTGTAGAAAATCTTTGCACCCAGTATGGCTACTGTATGGTGTGCTGCTACAGTGTGGGATACAGGTGTTTCTGGTCAGCGAGGCTCCGCGTGTAGTGTAGCCTCTTGTGGGAATGTATTGTTGATTTCTATTGTGAAGCAGACAGTTTGATAGGAAATCAAAGTGTGGAATCAATGTCACAAGTTCATTAACGGTTGCCCTTTTCTCGCCTGTACTTTTACCATTGTTCTTTCCAGCGTTGGATAAGCACTTACAACTCGGGTTAATTAAACGTGTCTTCTAGTTGCGAGTTGCTGCACACGCGTGTGTGCAACTTTATACATGCAGATGAGCGAGAGAGAGAGAGAGAGAGAGAACATATGAACGTGTACTCATTTGTAATTGTGTGCATGCATGTTCCACTATATGCCTGAGTGTGTCTTCTCAATGTGCTTGTGTATATCTCTTGTTTTTTTCCTTTGACCTTCCCCTATTGTCTTCCCATTATGCCTCTACTGGTGTTTAGATGGGCCATTGATTCAGCAGCAGGGTACAAATTAAGATTTAAATGTTACGTCATCCTGCCTATCGAGTTTTACATTTAGGGCATTTGCAATATGCAAGACTTATTGATCTGCTGAAGTGTGGCTCTTTGTAGAAATCACCTCAGGCTACCGCTGTTTTTTTCTTCTTCTTCTTCTATTTTTCTCTTTTTGGTTGGCTCTAGGGTGCAGGTTTTGATGCTGTAGCATTAAAGCATCAATAGAGTTTAATGACTCTATTGATGCCTCATTCTCATTGGCCGGACACATCTTCAGTGTTTTGCAGTTTCACAGCTGAATCTGTTGGCAACCTTCAAGCGCATGCAATTTCTTTGAGTCTTTGTTATGGATATGACATTAGAGTAAATTTTTTTGTGTTGCAGGAAAACGGCTCCTCCGAGGAACACGTGCTGTACGTGTGGGACCACTTTGTGTCCAAAGCCGCAGCCAAGAATGTCTTCATCGTGGCCCACAGCTATGGAGGACTGTCTTTCGTTGAGCTGGTGAGTGGTTTTGTTTTCCGCTTTTTCTTCCTACCTCCCACCGACGTAAAGACAATCGGAGACAATACACTCCTGTCAGCATGATCGCTCCCGTACATGATCATGTTAAAAAACCTACATGTGCACACAAACATATAATGTGTTAAAAAAATAAAAAATATCACAAACACACAATACAAACAGTAAGGACATTGACCACCATAGGAGTACAGGCACCAGAGTGATGGTGCGTGAAACATGGTGGAACGATTAAAAATACAATGCGTTCTGTTTTTGTGTTTTTTCTGACAAAGTGCTGCCTCTGTAAACAATCTAGTTCATCCTTGTCCTTGGGCACTATCCGCCTCCTCTGCACATCAAGAACAGGAGGAAAAGAGGGGCAAAAGGAAGGGCTGGATGAAGAAATGTTCAAATGGCAGTGCAACAAGAGCGTTGCCGTTAAACCAGATCTGCTGCAGAGCATGCAGATCCCTCAGCCCTAAGAGAGACAGTGGATAGGTCGAAAGATGGTGGGAGGAAAGTGGATTTGACAGAATTAATGGTGCACAGGGGAGGGTGAAGATAAAACTTTGGCCAGCTTCTTGGCTTTATAACCCTACCCTTCAGCTAAATGGGCCTACAGTGTGTCTTTTGCGGGTTATATGAAGGCCTCGGAGGTTAATGCTTTATTTTCTAGTCTTTGGTTTGCTGTCATGTCTGGTGGGATTCCGCCTCACATATTGATCACCAACATGTCTTCAGCTTTAATGAGAAAGAGAGAAGTCATGATATTTGGTAAGGATGTTTATGTTGTACTCTGCTAGCTTATTACTTGGTGCTCGAGTGCTCCAGTCTAATGTATATATTACTAATGTACTATGTAGAAAGCAATGCTAAGTTGCTGTCGTGTTAAGTTAATGAGGTGTTAAAATGCGCTTTGGCTTTGTGGTCTTTTGTATCACTGAATTTAATACATTTGAAATACACCAATCAGGCATAACATTATGACCTGATATTGTGTAGGTCTCCCTTGTGCCTCCAAACCAGTTATAACTTATCAGAGAATGGACTTGTGTCTTCTGAGGGTGTCCTGTGGTGTCTGGCAACAGACTGTTAGGCCCTATCCACACGAAAACGCATTTTTTCGTAAACGCACATGTTTTTATTCGTTTTGGCCTATCGTCCGCACGAATCCCGTAAACGCATAGCCCGAAAACGCACTTTTTTGAAACCGGGTCCCAGGGTGGATAAATTCGAAAACGCACTTCTCACGAATCGGTGTGGACGGTTGAATCCGGAGATTTCTGAAAACGATGACGTCATTGCCACCATAGCCACCATGGCCACACCCCTCGAGCAGTCTTCCACGTCGTATATCTCGCGAAACGTCTCATAACAACATCAACAACAATGGCGGACTACATGCTTGCGTTACTACTGGAGAACATATTGAGCCTATTATGGTTACTAGGGCAAAATCTAATTTTTGGTTTCTTCGAAAGCCGATTTGTAAACAGCGCTCAAGCTTCATGCGCATGCGCCACCTCTTCCTCTTCGTTTTTGGTGAATTTCTGAAACTGAAACAGCGCCGCCTATAGACCTGTGATATGAAGTAGCGTTCAGTCGTGTAAAGACGGATCAGGTGTGGACGCGGATTTTTTTTGAAACCGTAGAGCGAAAACGGATAGGAAAAAGATTGTTTTCGTACGTGTGGACGGGGCCTTAGTGAGGGTCTTTGGGTCCTATAGGTTGAGGGGAGGGGCCTCTGTTTATCATGCTACGGATACTTGATCAGTTTGAGATTTAGTAAATTTGGAGGCCAGGTGTTAGTTAAGCACTCATATAGTACTCAGTAAACAGTTCAAGTAATAGGCCTGTGATAATTAAAGATTACATAAAGCAAAAATAATATATACATTTGTTTTTTGAAAATTCCAGCATCATTTACATGTGGCTGTGGCTCTGTATTGAGCTGTGTTAAGCTCGGCTAACTAACAAATCGCGCTACTGCGTGTTTGCGAGCTTCTCTATGATCTGAGAGCCGAGACACATCGCTAGGGTTTACTTCTAGACTCACTTCATCCAATATTGTTTAGGATGTATCTCTCCTCTCCTCTTAAGAAGGGGAGGAGGAAGAGGAGGCGCCACACTGACGACACGGCTAGTGGAGGATTAAAGGTGGGCACTTGTCCCACTGGTGTTTTCAGGGATGTTTTTTTTTTTCTTTTTCATTCACCTACTCTTTTTTTGTTTAGTATTTTGTAATTTTAATTTGGCTGCTAAATATTCATGGAGTGTTTTGTCCGTGACAGCTCCAAAATCTCCTGGGCTTTCGCACTGTGTGACGAAGACTAGCTATTCTCTCTATTTGTATCTTTCTCTCTCTCTCAGTTTCCTTCAGTCAAGACTGTCTCACTCTTTGGGTAAAGACCTCAATCAGGTTCTAACGGCTTCCTCTTATGTGATGTCCTTGTCATGTGACAACCCTCTTACAGACACTCATATACAGTGTGTGCATATATAAATACGTAACATTTACCAGACGCGGTATGGAAGGAATAACATCAAAAGTGAGACTTGAAAGATCCGTGTATTCGCTTTTGGTGACGGCGAATTCGAGTGCGTCCTTGTCGGGTTTCCCTTGAGGCCACCTCGGCTTCTGTTTTCTATCAGTGTCGCAACACGTTCACCTCTTCCAGGCTAGTGATAACACAGACACGTATACGCATTTATTCTTTTAATTGGCTAGCCTCAATCCAATCACCCACCTATATCTATCAGCGTCTTTGTAAGAACAGGAGTCTGTAGACGTGCCCAAGTCAGTTGTGCCAAATTTGAAGAAAGTTTTGTTGTTGTTATTGCTCTGCAGACTTTGCATTGCTTGTACATAATGTTCTACTCCTGGCTGTCTTCATCCGGATGTGCACAAACTTTTCTCCTACATACAGACAAACACTTTACAAGAAGTACATAAATATACACATGAGATTTAAGCCACTATGCATTTCTTTCTTGTTATTACTGTATTTTTTTCTCTCATGCACTCACTCGTCCACGTACACCTACACACACATACTGTATATGCATATGCACACAGTCTACTTAATTGAGGAGAAAGTGGTCCGGCAGGATGAAATAGGAGGTGTGTGTGTGTGAGCGCATGAACTGCGGAGTGGAGCCTTGCGGGATGAACCATTTGACACATGAGAAGACCCAGAGAAAACAAGCTGTCTGCGGGTTAATTACTACTCCCCTTTGCAGTTAATAAATACATTTCTGATCATGCACATCAAAAAGGTCCACCATTAATTTCTTCTGCTCGCTCCCCTCGCTGCAGAGCATGTTAGCCCCTGTTTAGAGCGCTCAAGTGTTTCAATGCAATTTGATTCTTTTAAAACACTTCACAGTGTGTACTGACTAATTATAGATACATCCAAGAGTAACTAACTGCCTTTGAATGGGAACTGCAAGAGGCTGGCGCTGCAGGAGAAAGCTGCTCTCTCTCCACTTCTCCCCCACCTGTTCTCCCCTTTTCCATTCCTAAAAGAGCCCAGAATCCATCTATCTCTGTTCACTGTTCTTCTTCTCTCCATCTTTCTCTCAGAGTCTCCAGTCTCCTCTGACATCTGCTTTCATGCTCGGCTAGCCTGTTCCTTCCTGCAACTTCTTCTTGTCTTTCTCTCAGCTATATGATTTTAAAGAAACAGGGATCATGCTCCCTCAATGGTACTACTTTGTTTTTAACCCAGTACTCCTAGTCTCTTCAAGGCATAAGGAGTTTCAGCCCAGATGTGAACTATTGTCCTCCCAGTGTCTGCATCTCATGCACAAAACACAACCATTGAATGACCATGGTGGTTTAGGGTCTAGGTTAGGTTCACATTATCCTTCTTTCACTTAAGGACAATACTTTATCTTAAAACCAGAGAGGGCGGAAGGGGCCGAGGCCCATCAATCTCTCTCCCTCCAAGCTTTTCTTTTCATCTTTCTTCATTGTCAGCAGTTAGAGGGGTGGACATGGAAGTGTAAGCAGCGGTGGCTGTGTTGAGGAAGTGTTGTCCAACCCGTGCTAACCTTCCTGCTCACAGAGTGAAAAAGGAGCATTCTTATTGGATAGGATAGGGCAACATTATATAAGGTCTTATGTAAGAATGCATCTGTCTCCCAGTACACAAATGTGTGGGTGCCAACCAGACAACCAGCCCGCCGTCACAACAGCCCCTCAAAAATGCAGCTACAGATTTAAGTGCCCTCTGTAACCACGCCGCATGCATATAATACATGCGTGCAGGATATCTCTGTGTGCACTTTCTGTAAGGGGCCATCTGTTTCAATGTACAGAGAATACACAGAGTCTTCCCTTCATCCTTGGTTTTGTGTGTAAGTGTCAGATGCTTGAGGTGAGACAGGCAGATATGGATGTGCATTTCTATATAACTGGAAAATTGTTTGGTCATAATCAGATTCACAAGTTGAAATTCAAGCAAATAGTTGTTTTAATTTCTGTTTCACTCTAAGATTTCTCCTCTGTCTTATGTCCTGTCTCCAGTCCTCATTTTCTTTGTCCTCCTAATTCCCCCTCTCCCACTTGTGGTGACCCTCAGGGCAGTTTTGATGCCAACTATGCCCTCTGTGCAGGACTCTAGCTCTGGCAGTGGTCTGTACCGCTCCATGACTGGCATGGTAACATCCCAGTAAACACGTGGTCGCGGTGAAAACAATCCTGCTTTGGGGTTGTCACCTCTACAGCATGTCTCTGACCAATACATGAATCTATATACAGTGAAGTCCAACATTGTCAGAGTAGAAGTGGAGATACTATATTTAATGCATTTAATTATAAATGACAATATTAGCTGATCATTTCAATGAAAAGTTGAATTTCTAAGCAAAGGAATTTTAGTAAATGCTGGTTTTCAAATGTTGTATGTAGCTTTCAGGCACCTCCACAAATGGTCAACAGGCTTTCAGGTAAGGCAATTGAGGAGAGAAGTTTATCACAGTTAGCACTCCTTCGTCTTTTGTGGTTTTATAAAGCTTTTTGGTGTGTTTGGACTCATTATCCTGCTGCAGTATGAAAGCTCCTCTGCAAACGCGCAAACCAGAAGGTGTAGCTCGTCTTCGGAGAATGGAGTGCTTCTTCTTAGCGTGGAGAGGATTTGGTGCAGAATCAGTTTGCTGTCCAACAAGAGTAGGTCATTCACTGTGAAATGCGGGTATATTATAGCCCACACCGAGCCTTTGGCATGTTTTCACCCCAAGAGGGCTGGTTTAGAGATGATACTAGTCCTACTAGACACTACCAGACAGCATTCTTTTGACAAGACCTTTGCTGACTGTAGTGTTTCATTATTTATTTCGCAAGTATTGTATCTGTGATGAAGTTGCACCTGTCAGTAAACAAAAGTTCACGTATTGATATCTTTGATGGTGGGGTCACTTTTGGTCTGCCTTTGATACAGCTTATCAAGTGTTTTCAAGACTGTACACTTTAGCCTCTCTTCTCTTAGAGTAACGGTTTGACTTCTGACACTTTCACTGAGTTCTGATGCCAAGTTTATTACAATTATGATGCTATTTAGTAAGCTGCTGGCAGCTTGAAGCACAAACATATTTATAATGGGCATAAATGGCTACAATTCAATTTACTTGGAACAAGCTGCAGAATATATCCAGTTCACCTAAAGTCAAGTGAACTAAGGCTCTGGAAAGGATGCTACAAAGATGAAATTCGATTGCTGACCTAGAGGCTGAACAGAAGCTGCTTCTACATTTTACCTCTGATAACGTCCAGGTTTCTTTGTTGTTTTTATTGGGTCTGATCCTCATGTAAGCTGCTTCCTGTATTTACATATAGTACACGCTGTATGTTAATACAGTATTTAATTTCAACTTCACAAATGTTAAAGGGATAATCTGATATTATGGGAAATGTGTCTGTTTGAGTCCTTTTATTCATTATTCATGTTTTTTGCTCAAAGCGGTTCACCGAAGTTTACTCTCTGTGACTGCTTGCAACCTCTTGGACTTTTCTACATTTCCTTACCTCACAACAAATCTCTAGTGACTGTGGATAGATCAGTGTCCAGATTATAACAAACACAACCTGAAACACATGTAGGATATTTTGTATATAAGACATACATGAAGTTGTTGGAAGTTTTCTCTGCGGCTGTTCATTTCACCCTGCTTTCAGGGTTTCTGCTTTCCCCTCGCAGATTTATAATTGATTTTTTCTTTTTTTTCTTTTCACAGTATCTAAATCCCAGTCAGACAATAAATAAGCATATCCCTCCAAAGTGGTGCAGTATTCCTTTAAACCATGTCAAACTAAGTTCCACATTTCTATTTATCAGAACTACTCTTTAAGGACCAGAGCAACCTTCACCTGAGTTCATCACCACACAAGCAAAAATCACTTAAATTTGTTGACAAAACCTGCACTATGAAGTCGTCCATACGAAGGCTTTGAAAATCCCCTCATCTAATGCTGTATGCACGTCTCGTCCGCCTTCGAAACTCTGACTGCTAGCCTGTCTATTGCTTCTGGAGGGTATGAAGAGAAGGTTTGTTTTTATCTCAAGGTTCTCCATAGCTGGCGGGCTTGCAGGCAGTGCAGTTGTAGTGCAGTTTCCTGCGTGTATGTCCGTGCGTATGTCTGTCTGTGTGCACACATATTTGTGGGTCTGTGTTTGTGTGTGTGTTTAGGTGCGTGCACGTACGTATATGCACAGAATTGTGTGTGTCAGCCCTAGCCTGAAGAAGCCTGTATCGTCCTGAGCAGAACAGCTTGGTGGAGAGCAGCTATCAGAGCCACGTTAGGGGAGGAGAGGAGAGGGTGAGAGGCGATGATAAATGGCTGGGGCACACTAGCAGAAATTAGTGGAGCCGTATGCAAAGCTGTGGCGTTTTGTTTGATGTGAAACAAAAGGACCACCATGACAAAAGTGCCTGCCAGCCTGCACAGCAGGACAGCAGCCCTCAGGACATACACCATCACCACTGACAAAGTGTGTACGTGTATTTGCACGTGTTTTGGTACGCGCCTGCGTCTGCATGTATGTGGAGTGTATGCCTATCATGCATGGTGCTGTTTTCTAGTCCTGTCTATATTATGTACATTATCTCTCTCTGTGTTTTTGTGCTCCGCTTGTAATGACAGACATTGCCTGGCCCTTTGTATGCCATGAAAAGACACGGTTTATTCCGTGGTACAGCTACAGCATATTTGCTCTATTAAGCGCCTGAAATATAGCCGTCTAATTTCTTTGTGAATGAATAGGATCTTGGAGAGTGGCTCTCCTCTTAACATAAGGATGTAAATTGAACTGTTTAAATGTCACGGCTAGCAAGCTGATTTGATTTGAATTGATTTGCTTGTTTCTGGAAAAAAAAAGACCTCCTTTGCCAAACCTTAGCTGTGCTGGCTGCCACCGATAGACCAAGGTCTTTCTTTCCACCTCAACAACACATTGTAGGGTTCCTGAATTCTTCTATCTACTGTGATTATGTACAAATGGCCTTCATTTGCCATCCATTTCAAAGCTGTAGTGCTGCATTGTGACTAGAGGCAGATGACGCAGACCAAATTACAGCGGGTTTTCTGCCTGAAAAGGATACTCGCACAATGGGCTTTGTGAAGTATTCCCTTCAATACGTCGCCATTATTCTCACCTTTGTTGGTGTTTCTCTCTATGTTTCTGGAGCATCTTTGGTTTCTAGATTGCATTTGTGGTGTCAGAGAAGAGTGTGGGGCGGCTGAAAATACTTTACTCACCTCTTGTCTCTCTTGTGCTATTCCTTCAATATCTAGGGAAATTGATTTTGTGGGAGATTTTTGTTGGCTGCATGTTTTGATTGCCTTCATTATTAATTCAGTCTTGTCTTATTGTTGTAGTTGCAAGACAATCAAGATGTCAGAACATAAACACCGTCTATTGATCCTTTTGGTTTATTTGTATTTATTTATTTATTTATTTATTTTACATCAGCCTCTGTTACATGTACTGCATTCCTCGTCTTAGTCGGATTGTTTTATAATTGAAGGGAAGTGGCCTCAGTAAAATGCAGTACAAAATTGCTTCAGCTGGCAACAATCCGACTTGCTGTGCCAGAATACAGAGTGGATGCCATTTATCTGTTGTGGTATCCTCCTTCATCATGTGTCTTGTTGGCTGCTAGCATCTGCCGGCCCTCTGATTTTCTTTTTCCCGTCACTCCGTTTCTCATGTGTCACTAACAAGGAGCAACTAACTAGCTTGCTTATTTGTCAGGGGAGTAAAGAGTTGAACATACTCCCCCCGAAAAACCCGCCAGCTCAATGATCAGTGATCAGTTGTCCTTTTTCTTTTTTTTTAACTTTCTGTACTTGGTCAACACGGATTCTTGTAGAGTGCTGTCAAGAAAAGCTCTGAGAAAGTGATGTGTTCAGGGTTTTAACAGCTGTTTCCCTGAAGTTTGTTTCAGAAGCACTGCGGCTTTAGCTGCTGTAGACAGACACCTGTACACGCCTCAGTACACAGCTTTATCGTTTTCTAACTTCTGGTTAAAACTTCGCTAACTCCGTGGTTAGAAAGGTTATCTGAGACACAGCCGACGACCAAGGGCAATTCAACACAACACTTTTATTTCCAGACTTTTTCAAATCTCGGGGATAGATGTGTCTTGTTTTGATCAACTTCTCCTATAGTGCACTCAGCAGCCCAGAGGCAGACAGGGCGCTGTTGTTCTCACCGCGAGCCATGGCGCGGTAACAGTCGATACACCTCAGGACTTCAGTTCCTACATTTCATTGTGTGTTCAAGAATCCCTCTTTCTGTTTGTGTTTGTCTCTCTTCACGATGTCTCTTTCCCCCGCTCTTTTTAACTTTTATTAATGCTTTGAGCACGGCTCTCAGCAGTTCCGCAACTTCCTGTCCGTCGTCTTCTTATAGACGTTCTGCTTACAGACAGGAAAGTTATCAGTCTCTCCATCGCCTCAGTTACCGTGTACATAATGAAGACGCTGCTTATAATTGCTTTGTGATAGCCTTTGATTGATACCAATTTCAGACCTCGGTATATGAGGGCATTACTAAATGTCAGCCATTCATTTCCAATGGTTTGTCTTATCTAGTCCTTGGTCTGACCATCCGTGGTTCTAAATGGCCGTGGACGCTTTCACCAGGTCGTCACGGTTACCCACTCCTCTCCTTCGTTTTTCATAACACAAAGACGTTGCCATGGTGATGTAATTGAAAATCATTACATTTCAAACAAGTATTGTTGAGGTGACTATTCATAAGTCTCCTCTCACCTTTATGTCTTCCTGGTTTTTTTTTCCTCCCTTGTGAAAGGGAAGTGCAAAATCCATCTGTCCTTAGCGCATCATTGTGAAAAGGCTCTTTTTAATTTCTCTTGTGCTGCCCCGCCCTCCCCATACCCCACCTCTTCAACACAGGGTCTTATTCACCACTTTATGATATAAGACGCCGAGCTAGTTGAAGTTCATTTGAGTTCAGTGAAATCTTGGGGGATTCATCATTACATATTTACTGGCTGAGGCTGATCTTGCTGTAAGGTTCTACCCTGGTCCCATTGATCTAGTGCGCATGTTCACTCCCGAGGTTACAGGACGTGCTTCCATTTGCATAAGGCCCTGGGCAAGGTTCTTTCCACCATTGATTGGCCTGTCCATGAGCGCCCCGTGCCTTCTCACATTGATCACTTTGTTTTTTCCCGGAGACAGTGCTACTCAGAGTTCAGCTGCAGCTCTGGCATATCAGACCTGCCGGAGGAAGAGAGAGAGAGGGAGGGAGAGAGAGGCTGACAGAGAGAAAAAGGAGAGGAAAAAGAAAGAAAGGGGCAAGTAGGAGTCATAACAGATAGATGGCAAACTTTGGAGCTGATATCTTACTAATTTTGCATATTTCTGAAAACCAAGAACGTGGACCCCAATTCCCCCATCCCAGCCCTGTGTCATCCCTCCTTCAGCTCAATAAATAATCAGATTTACAATAAAACATATACAACACATGGGACACGCACAGACAGATATTACCGTTTCCACACATGCCTGAATTATTGCTACATTCAAACAGCTCTCCTCTCTTCCTGTTTATCCTCAACTTCTGCTTCAACCGTGGTCTCCTTGTATCAGCGTGCTATAGAGAAAGCTGTCCTCTATGCAGCCTTTTTACTTGAGGTTTTTTTTTTTTCCCCACCACTTCTTTCCAGTTTCCACTCTCTTACCGACACTGTCTGCCTCCTAGATGCTTGGACAGTCTTCCCCTGTTCTCTGTTCATTTGGTCTGATAAGATGTTGCCTTGATTTCCCACCACCTTTTATCATTTTTTTAATGCTATTTTAACATTAGAATTAATTGGTTGTTGTCTGGCATTGTACGAACTGTTAATAGTTTTTTTCATATTCTTTCATGCATTCGTCCGTCCTCGAAGCAGATGTAATCATCCAATCCTGTTTTTGAGCATTACATACATATTTTGATTTGTGCATATGTGCTATTGTGTGTTTTATCCGCTATGGCGTCAGTGGCGACGCAAGGATCAGACTCCCATAATGCACCTCTTCTCTTTGTTCTGCTTTGTGAAAGCAGTGTGCGGCTTTGTCTGCCTTCCTCGTTCCTCTCGGCTCGTTGCTTCAGCGGCAAGGTCTCGCTCTCTTCCCTCTCCTCTACTTCAGACCTCTCCCATTCGTTCCCTCTGTAATACTCGCCGGGCACTGCTGTCCACTTTTTTCGTCCTTCAGCGTCATTTTTGTCTTTTACCTTCCTTTTTAATTCGCAGACGTACTCGCTGTCACTTACCCATTATTCCTTTGCCCCTGAAAATTTCAAACCACTCCCTCCTAACACTGTTGTTTTTGTGACACGCACACGGTCCTCTGAGCTTCTTTGGTCACCCTCCTACTATCTGCGCTTTTACCACTCATCTGTAAACATACCTCTTCTCATTTTCTTCTTTTTAATCTCATGCCCTGGTGAATATAGTCTGCAGTTGTCCTCCTTCGCTCCGGGTTCAGTTCTTTCTTTCTCTCTTCCCTCTCTTAACCTCAGCCTCGCATCGGACTTGCAGCTTCAGTCTTTGCCAACGAATCCTTCACTTGAGGCTGACCTCCCTACTCTCTCCTTCACACCATTTTTTTTTTTTGTCTTTTTCAAAAAAAAACACTTCAGCCCAAATCCACCCATTTTTCCCAATGATTCATCCATGTCGCACGTCTTATTTCCAGTATTAAGAATCTCTGAAGTGCCATTTAACTTCGCCATTAAGCTGAAATTGTGATGTCACCTTTGTCACTCAACATCAGCTGAAATGTCAAATAAACAATCTGCAAAAGACTTATTACATCACGAAAAGGCGACTTTAAAAAGTTTACCCAACTCTTTTTTTCCAAATAGATTTTTTCTCTTTCCCATTTGCCCTTTCCTTCCAGCTTGCCTTTACGTTGCATTGTCTCACATTCGCTGTTCCCACTGTGGTATTTCCATGCGTTCACCTGCTGTGTCTGGGTGTGTCGGCTGGTTACGACCTAGGTCACCTTCACCAGAGAGGGAATACAAGTGCTTGACATGAGGTCTGAATGTGGCGAAGATGACATGTTGACAGCTCAAATGAATCACTTGTCACATGTCATTTTTTCCCCCCTCCTCCCTTGTTAATTCCTCCGTAAGAATGCATACAATATGTACGGCGCTGCAGATTGTCACGCAAACATCACTCGGATTCAACACTTTGAATCCAGTTTGCCTTTCTTTCCTTTTATTATTATTATTATTATTTCTCTGCCCTGACGACTGTGAATGGTCTCGTTCTGTGGCGAATGTAGGAGGAAGAATGAGTCTTAGAAGTGAAAGGAGAGAAAGTGTTTTTGAAAGGCACAGCCAGGCGGATCCTGGTGCAAATGTCAGTGAACTCGGTGACTCTAGGGTTGAAGTTTAAACCCTCTCTCTCCCTTTCTCTCCCTGCCGCTTCTGTGTCTCTCGCTGCTCTTTCAAACTCTGAATCCTCATCCGTGCAGGCCTCTGTCACTCTCGCTGTCTTTCAGTACTTTTAAAGTTCACTGAATGCCGTGTTGGTGTTCTGTGGTGTTTTTTCCTTGCCTACTCTAAACCCTCAATACCAGGGTCAGAGCATTTTTTTTTTTTTTTTTTCTATCACTGCAGATGGTGCGGTTTATTTTCTCCGCATATCCACAGTGTCTGTAAAGAAAACACATAATGATGAGATTGATGACAAACGGAAAGCAGGCAATTGCGCAGTCTTTCAGTAAGTTCGTATTTTTCCGCTCTATAAGCTCGCTGAACGCCATACTGGCTATTCAGCTGATATATTCCCTCTTCTATAGCCTCCAATATGTATGGAAAGCCTAGTTTGAATCCTTTATAGCAGTTTTTTTTTTCCAGGCGTGTGTTTTAGTTATGTACCTGCAGTAAAACATATTTAATTTTTTAAGCCTGGAAAGCTGACAGTGAAAAGAGATGAACTGTTTTATGTGCCATTTTAAGGCTTTATGTGCTGTGAAATACGACGGGGTTATGAAAGACCAAAGGAAGGTAGAGAGAGGAAGGGAGAAGGAGAGCGAGCGAGAGACTCCTGGTGTGGAGCAGCCTTTGATGTCTTAGCCGGCTCAGAGCTTGAATGTGGAACTCACTGAAGGGTAGGCCTTGTTTCATGGTGGGAATATGAAGCTGGGTGCGCTGCTCTGATTGAAAACAAACAAACAAAACACGCGTGCAGATTTTTTTTTCTTTTTCTTTTTTTTTTTACAAAGGAGAAATGTTTTTATCTTCAAGCATGAGTGTGCATTTTCTTCCAAAAGGCTCGTTTGTTGTCCCGGTAATCTAGGTTCTAATTTCTCCCCTGTCCTGTCGGTCATTAGTTTGGGGTTCATGTTCAGATCAGTTACCAGGCCACATTAGGGGGCTCCGTAATTCACAGTGTGTGTGTCCCTGTCTCATATATATTCTGCTTTCCTATTAGATGGCTTCACACTCACCGATTTCCTTTGGACTCTTCTGACATTGGCTTTCATGCATGGCCTGCCCGCCTCTCTCTCCCCCTCTCACCCCGTTTCTTTCTCCCCTTCTCACTGTCTTGCCCTCGCGGCCTTGAACATTAAAAAATACCTCGGTGGTTTCAGACAACTTTTAACCCCACGACCACCAACCAACTAACATATACATTCCCATCCCCCACGCTCGCTTGTTAACTTCCATCCTTTCTTCATCCTCCATGCCTTTCTCCAGCGTCTTGCCCCTTCCACCTTACTCACCCGCCTCCCTGCCTGTGCCTTCCTCATGTGAAGCCATTTCTCCCATGAATTAAGCCTCTTCACCTCTCGCCTCCCTCCAGCTCTCCCTCGTCTCCCTCGCTCTCCTCTCATTTCTGTTTTTGTGGCTTTGCTTGGGGTGATGGTTAGTTGATTTGGTCTGAGTTCTCTTTGATGAAAACACTAGGGGGCACTGCCTGTCCTTTGTTACCCCTCTCTTTCCCTTAGCAGGCTTCGGTGCATGTGTATTTTTGTATGCGTGTGTTTTGTCTTTGTCTGTGTGCCCATGCATGCGCTCCTGTTTGTGTTTGCATTTCGTTAAAAAGCAGTCCCTTGTCTGTAATGGATGACACAGATCTGAATTCAGACAGACAGGAAGGCAGGCGGGCAGCAGGTCTCTGGTGGTCGCCAGGGCTAGTGCCCGGCACCCATCCGCATCCCCCTGTCCTCGCTTTCACCCCCTGTTTCTGTTTGGTGAACCCAGGGGTGCGGGTTAATGAAAAGGGCTTGGACCACCGAGAAGAGCGACAGTCATCTCCCAGTCACCTCGGCTCACCTCCAGCCCTCAGAGACCCTCTCTCCATGACAGGCCCCCCCACCCTCCGTGTCTCTCTCCCCATGTCGGCCTCTGTCCCACGGGTCACGCCATATCGTCTAGCCTACCCACTGGCCGCCAAACACAGTGTTAGACAATGGTAGGGGAGCATTTTCAGAGCGGAGAGTTTTTTTGTGGACGAAAAAAAAAAACGGAGAATCCACTAAAGCAACTGCCCTGTTTATCCAAAAGCCTAACAATTTTGACAAGGGATCTCAATTGCATTCGGGTCGGGTCAAGGAGGAGCCGGGCCCAAAATAAAGATCAGCTCTAGACACCAGAGGTGGAGGGGAGACATGGAGGATACAGATCGGTGTTTTTACTTGGCTGGCCGAGGACTTGTATCGCTCCACTTCATGCGGCTACCCCAGCAGTCCTCCGGTGTCTTTCCCTTTACATTTTTATGTCTGCACAAGTCATACTGTGTAATTAGTGATGGTGCTCTCCTCCCTCACGTATCCTTAAGTCTGCTGATGAATGTGATTGTTTTTGAAGGAAACTCTGAATTATTGATTTGTTGTGTTTTCTATGGTAAGCAGACAGCTGATGAGGGGTGTTTGATAGTGCTAATTGGCAGCTCCCGTCCATGCAGTGTGTGGTTGGTGGTGGGTTGGGGCTGGGCGAAGTGAAGCGCTGTTATTGTTTAGAGGTGTCAAACCCAACACAGAACAAAGAGGACGGGGAGAAATGTGCTGTGCTCGCCTATCAGTGTGCTGAATGCGGCTAAAGTACACACACACACACACACACACACACAAATCTACATTATATATATATCTGTATGAATGCACATGTGTCCATCCATCCCCACAAATACACACACACACACACACAGGCACATTAGTTGGCGTCCTATACAATTGAGTGAGTGCTCTCACACTGACATGTGCGCACGCACACAAACACCTACTGCCGCACACATGCACACTCTTTGAGAAACAACAACAACAAAAAAAAAAAAACAGTTTGAAAAATGACAAGATAATCACCACATTCAAACTTACCTTCAGCTCTGGGTAAATGCCTTTCTCTGGGATAAACTAATAAATATTTTTTCTTTTCAAATGCGCACCACTGAAGGCCCTAATTACCATACGCTGACAAAGACCTGACAGAGGTGTAATAGTTAAAAGGTAATTTCACTACAAGTAGGAGTTTGGGTAGGGAAAAGGGTCAGTGCCACCCCCCCTCCCCCTTCTCCCCCACTACTACGCCTCCACCTCTCTCTTTAACGGTTTGTTCGCGCTTTTCGAGGACTTTTTGCATGATTGACTGACAAGGTCTTTTTCCGAAATAGCATCTTCAGTAATAAGAAATAATTGACTCCCTAATCAAAAACGGGTTCATGGAATCCACAAACCCAACTGTAATCTTCTGTGGCATTTCCAGCAGAATTGACAGTCCTCATGGCTTCAGGCTCTATACCACTTTGATTTAATTGCTTTTTTTTATAAGATTAATAATATGCTTTATACTGGATTGTGTGCGCTTGCGCGTGTGCCCGCTCCCTGCACGTGTGTTTGTGCGTGCGTGCACCTGATCCTCCTCTCAGGCTTTGTTTTTAATCAACAATATCACTTGAAAAAGAACTTCAACCGGTGCGTTATTTTTTGTTGTTGTTGTTGTAATTTTTACATTTAATTCATTAAGGGAATCATTGTGGTGGTTTTATTTGATGCTCACAAGTGTGAGCTGCGGTTGTTGAGCGCAATATTTAATAAAGCACAGTAGAAATCGCTTCCAGAGAATAACAACAACAACAAAAAGAAAAGTAAATGATTGTAAATGTATTATTACTTTTATTATTTATTTATTTATTGTAATATTTCCTTACTTTTTAAATAGTTGTTGCTGGAATACAACAGAAAGTTGTGGCTTTTTATTTTTATTTTCCCCTTTCATTGCCTACGTTTTTTACTATTAAATCTGATCTAACAGAGTGTAATGATACTCTTTAAAATTACCTTCTTTTATTTTTACCCTGCCTCTTCAATTGGCTAATTGAATTGCTTTGTATTTTTTTATACCCCGCATTATTATTTTTTTTTTAAATCTTTTACTCTTATGTCTTGATTACTTTGGGCATAAAAATAATAATTTAAGTGAGTATGCCTTGAGAGCTGCAAAGTTTTTTACATGATGGGGCAAATTAACTTGTAGCTTCCCCCAGTCTGTCCAATTTGTAATATGGCCTCAACCCCTTCTCCCTCTCTTTCTTTTCTGACTCATCTTTCCTCTCGTTAAAAAGCTGTTTTAAATCATGGCTAGTGGCAATGAGAAGTTAATTTCAGATTGTTATATATTACCATTAATTTCAGATGGCCTTCTCTGGTTTCCCCTCCTTCACTCTTTCGTTCCTTGAGTACAGGGGGGTTCACGGAGACTTTTCTTTTTTTCTTTCTTCTTTTTTGGGCGTCTCTCTTTTCTCCTTGCCCCACGGCACTGGAGACGAGCAAATATGAAGGAGCAGAGGATAACTGAAGGGAGGAACACTTTCTTTGTCACTTTCATTAGCACCGTCTTTTACCTCTCCCCTTACCTAACGTTCTTCTTTTTTCTTTTCTTTTTTTTAAATTTTATTTGTCCATGCGGCTCTTCTCTCAGAGATGAGCCGACTACTCCTGGAAATTTAAACAAAACTTGCCCCCTAAGAATTCAACTCCTGCTGCCCTGCAGAGACACACACACCTGATTTGCCGGCGAGGCATTAGATGGTTTTACATTACTTCCATTTTCCCTTCTCTTCCTCCTCTCTCTTTCGCAGCCGAGGTGAAAAACAGTCCACTGAGATATTTGGTACATTTTGTTCGTCAGCAGACCCCCGAAATTTATGTGTTGATTTGCACAGCATAAAATTGAATTTGTATGGAGATCAAAAAAAAGAAAAGAAGTATGAAAAAAGACTTTTCTTGGTAACAACGAGACAAAGTGAAAAAAGTCACACGATTGTTAAAATTTAGCTCTACTTCAGCCTCCTCACATTAAATTTAGAAAAACTGAGGAAAAACTCCACATCATAGCTAGTTGGAATTTTCTCACTACACCCCAATTTAGAAATGTTGGCTTGGATTCCAACTTTGGGCTCGGTTAGTGCAAGGAATCAGTGTTTATCAGCCCCTAAGGCTGTGTGTGTCTGTGTGTCTTAGAAATGGACAGCAGTACCCGATGGATATTTAACACATTAGCTTTGGCAGAGCTGAGAGTGGTGTGAAAACACACTGATTTCCTAAGTGGCAATCATATCAGCCTCGCCATCAGAGAGGCAGCAGAGAGCAAACATCTGTGTGTGTGTGTTTGTGCAGTGTGTGTGCCGTGTGCCCCAGAACGTGCTTGAGAAATTGTTTGTGACCATCATTTCGATTATTATTGCTTTAGATGTCTACAGTCAAGTTTGTCCGCTTATTGGTGTGCGAGTGTGACTCAGCAGAGTTAACTGAGTTTATTTGGGTTTTATAAAATCATCTATATTTTTTTTCTTTACTTCAGTTTAATAGGTTCTTATGATATTCTATGGTATGCATTTCTTTCTGCTGTTTCCTCATAATTCATTTTTATCTGATGTTCAGGATCTGTGTTTTTCTTTCTGCATCCCCCCATGCAGGGTTTTCGTCTTCTTCTGTCAGATCCTCAACCTCTGTTGCTGCGTATGCCGTCTCTGCATGTGTGTCTCTATCTGTCCGTCTGTGGTAAGCTGTCTCCTCCCTGCCAGGGTTCAGGAAGCCCTTGGTTTTCCTTGATGTCAGTATCACCCTGAGTTACAACACAAAGGTCCCAGCCTCCTCCTCCACCCACCCTTGTTAGACCCTCTCGATCACTCCCTCCCTCCGTCAATCCCATTCTCCCCTGCCCGATCCGTCCTCGTCTCCAGCCGAGAATCACCCATCCGAAACTATGTTAAAACAGGGTCATCCCCCGGTGCACACTTAAAGGCTGTCCCTTTAACCTGCTCTGAAATACTTACGGCTATTATTATAGCTTATAAATCATTAAGAAAGTTTAATTATACGAAAATTTCATGGTGGAAATGTGCAAGCTGACACATGGGAAGGGGAATTTAATGGGCCAGCAAGTCCCAGCACCGTGAGGGAAAATATTGAGGTTAGGTTTCTATTTTACAGCATTGCCGGAGGGTTGGGAGACAGGGAGAAAGACAAGAGAGAAGCGCTTTAAGAGCGCACGAGAGAAAAGGCGAGCGGAGATGAGAAGGCCTAGGCGGTGTCCAACGTACAGACACAACTTTTCCATTTCACTCTATTGACCACAGCTGGCAATATGGCCAGCGATCTGGGAATGATAAAGACGTTGCCAACCATACCTTGTGCCGGTTTTCTTAACTAAGATGTGTTCTAATTAACTTACACTTTAATTAGTTGACATGCCTTAATTTCCCTTTGCTAAAGAGCGCAGTCTAATTTGAAATTAACATTAAGATTGAATTTTTGTTATTGCCGTCGCTAAACAATAAACGAGTAACCTTAGCTGCTAATGTTTCAAAACTTGTGTCAGTATCATCTGGGCGTGGACATTATAGGCTGTTGTTGATCGTGCAACTCGCGCAGTGGCTGCCAGTCTTGATTTTAAAGATGTAAGCCGATCAAACTGTTGGGAGTTCATATTATTGACACTTAGCACTGTGCTGATGTTAATAAGTAAGTAATTAAATTAGTTTTAGTAACTATGACTTGCTGCAGTGCGTTTGAGCTGCTGCCTTTCATATCAGGTCTTAATGATTCGGATGTAATGCAATAATAGAGTTGTTAGTTAAGTAAAAACCAACAGGAATTCCAACAGGTCATTATTTATTGAACTATGTATCACTAGCAGAACGGAAAGTCTCGGATTACGTGGTCAGTTGTGCAGAGAGATTTGCACAACAGATCAACAACACATCTGCACATGAAAACTGTCCTACAGCCACGTCTTGATGACACTAAATCGATCAATATTTTTATGAAGTGGACACTTTTCATTGGGACACTATTGTTTATGAGTATTCTCTTACCCACAACAGTCCTCCCTTCCTTCTTCCCTCCCTCTATCCTTTCCTCCTTTCCTCCCCGCCCTCTCTCTCCTCTGTCCTCTCTTCGCGTCTTCCTCTTGTTTTCCATGTGGGCACAAGCGGGGCACAGCGCCCGCAGCCGGTGTGTTTCCTGGCACGCCGTTCGTCATCCTCTGCCTTTTTTTTTTTTTTTTCCACCAGTGGACAACTCTTCTCCACCTCTGCTGTGTCAGTAAATATTTATTGGCCTTCCTTTTCCTCACCACCCCCGCTGATGTTGGTGTGTGCATCTGTGCGCCTCTGTATGTATGAATGTGTGCGGTTTGCATGTTTAGACGCACATAGAGTCCTCCTTAGCACGTACACGGACATACAGCACCTCCTATAACCCAGTGTCCTGTGCCGTCACTCGCACAATTCACTAATGCCCCCCCAAACACACACACACACGCACGCCATCCTCCCTCATCTTCTATCCACCATTTGTCGAACAGCCAGAGAGGAAAAAGGAAAGAGAGGAGGAAGTTATTGCAGTTTTCTCCTGCTCTCTCCCTCCGCCTCTCCACTCTCGCCACAACCAGAGTTCATGCACTGGAGAGTCAAAGGGGAAAAAACCCGGAGAGTAAATGCATGTGACCTCAGTGAGCAAAACCTCTGCGCACTCCCACAACAGTAAAGGTTGCACATACACAAACACACTCCCTCTTGCTCCCTAGAGCCCCGTGGCCTCGTGCTAGAGAGGGCTTCCTTCCTGCGGTTAAGACAAAGGAAGCTGGGGACCGACAGGGGACCTGAGACCGCTGCTTCAAAGCCACAGGAAGCGCTGGTGTTGTCTCTTCCTGTGGAGGGTGTTGGAGCGTGGGGGGCCAGCTGCCTGTGTTTTCACAGCCAGGGATGAACAGGGACGAGTGTGTTTTTGTGCATGTGTGTCACAGACACGGTAGGAAAAGTCGCTGAACACAGTGCGCTCCAGCTCCAACTCACCCTTCTTTGACCGGAGATCAATTACCAGCAACATAAAGGCACGTGTAGATAGGAATAAGAGTGAGAACACACACACATCTCCACGATGGGTCCACTTGGGATAAAAAGCCAAATCCAGACGAGGATCATCAACCACCATTTGTCTACATTGTCCTCTTAAATGTAGAATCAAAATTAAATGAAATAAATCAATGTGCGAGCGTCGGGCTTCGTGTTTGTTTTCCCTCGGCGAGAGCCTCTCCACTGTCTTTCCAGAGTCTACCCATGCTTTCAATGTGTACATGTTTGTGCGTGTTTGTGTTTGTGCCCCTTCTTCCAATGTTGTTGTGTAGGGATTTATGGGGGTGTATGTGTTGGTGCGTCTGCGCCATGTGTTTTCCAACCTTCCGGTGTGCACCCACTTGCATGTTTGTTTGTTTTTTCTGTGTTCGCCCTGGCTTCTCTGATGCTCTCCTCTTACTCTCTGGCAGCAACAGGACAGTTAATCAATCAAATATTTAAGCAGTGCTTCAGTGCTCAGTGGGTAGTCCTAGATTATCTGTGGCTGTTGGCAGTGCATGGCGCAGCCACATTATAAGCCTTGTCTCTGACTGGCATCGTCACGGGGTGCCTCTCTCTCTCTTTCTCTCTCTCTCTCACACACACTTTTCCTCCTTCCTCTCAGTCTTTGCTCACTCTCGGGGACGCTCTACAATTTTTCCTCTTTTTCATTCTCATCATTTTCTGTCATTCTCTCTCTATCCCTTGTTTTCCCTTTCTCTTGTTTGCTGCTCTCTATTTTCACTCTCTCTCTAAGTATAATTGTGGCTTTTCACATTGACTATCTGACAGTGAGCAAGGCCCCTTAAAGAGCTCTCATCTTTCTGTCTTTGCCCGTTTCTCTCTTTTCTTTCGCTCTGCATTCTTTCTAGGGATGAGTCTGCCTGTCTCCCCACAGGGAACTCCATTGTGGATTACCATTCAGTTTGCGCCCAATTATCTAGTGGCTTTCGCTGCCTTTGACACATAATTATCAAAGGCCTAAATAATTGTCTTTATTATTGCCGGTGTTTAGATGTAGCGTCAGCGGAGCAGTTGTGAGCAAGGGAGCGTCACGGGGAGAGGAGAGAAATGAAGTATTTATCTCGACCAGAGATTAGCTTAGCATGCTGTTAAATGATGTCTCGTCGCTTATTTCAACTCCTCGTCCAGATAAATAAACATGATTAATATGCCCCCCACCCCATTCCCTCCTTCATACACACACCCTTTGCATATCACATTCTATGTCAGTGCTGGAAATAAGATTATGCACAACAAAAGGTCTAGCAATTAGCTGTCTTTGTAGCAGGAAGCAGCTTAAACCTCTAAACACTGTACTTTGCTGAGGGCCATGCGAGGGGTCAGGTACAAGATACTGGGGTTACAGAAAAGTCTGTGTATATGTGTTGTCTGCCTATGTGTTTGAGTGCCTCCAAATGTGTGGGGGTTGGTCATTTTGATGGCCATCCCCCACAAAGCTGGATTTGGGAGAATTGTGCCAACCAGGGGGTCAGAATATGTGATGTTTGTGGGTTTCTATGGCAACCAGGCCCTCTGCAGAGAAATCAGAAAAGAAATGGTTTATGAGTAGGAGGAAAAAGAGAGGAGTAAATAGAGAAGAGAAGGGTTTTTGAGTTCAGACGGAGTTTGAATGTGCATGGGGCTGGAGCTGGGGCTCGGGGATGACTTCAAGTCTGCATCAGTTCTGACTCAGCTTGTTATCCCCATTCAGAGGAATGGAAATGTGATGTGTAGTTGCAGCCGAATTAAATCCAAATCTCAGAAAGGGAGTGTATTTAAAAACTGCCACAGAAATAGGTTAAGATTTTTTTATTTTTTTTTTAACACCGTTTTTTGTGGAGCAGTGAATTATGGTGTTAAGACGGCCTTGATGATTTGACTGAATTAGACCAATACGTCTGTCATGGTACAGAAAATATTCTTTGACAAACTGTAGTATTAAACTTCTTTATATCGCCATTCAGATTTAGTAATAAACATTCCATCATGGTGTTCTTGGGAGTATGGAGGCCACTCTCCAAGCTCAGGACCTCGATTCAGATCTTTGTGACTGGAGGTATTGTTCCCAATTGGGCTTCTTCTGCTTATGTTTAAGGAACACTGTAAAAACCTACTTGCTTCAGGGATGCTGTTCAGATGCTGGTCCAATCTCCCTGTGAAGTGGGCAAGAGGAGAAGACAATTTTCTTCATGGGGATTAATAATGTATTTAGAAATAGTCTTTGTTGTGGACATCTGCCTGCCTGTCTGTCTCTCATGTGTCTTGCTTTATTTCCTTGTCCCTTTTGCCTCCTCATGTACCACTTCTGATATCCACTGAGCTTCACAGCCTTCTGCCTCTACTCCTCTTACACAAGACCCACATGTCCAGCAAACGCACACCCACCTGAACTTTACTCCGCATATCCAGCTGTTTTAGCATTAAAGGAAAAGGCCAGCAGAAAGGCAGCAAATGTCTCAACATCTGTGTGCTGGTTTTAGTTCAACAAGTATTTCCACATGTTGCTCTTCCCTTTTTCCCTATCCAATAGAAGACTGATCACAACAGCTGGCTTGTTTCCTTGTAAAAAAAAACAAAAAAACTGCTGTCTGCAGTTACATAGTGAATTAGCACATTTAACATTCTGGGTATACACAGCTAACACCAACTCACAGGCAAACATGGTGTAAAAATCATAAGTCATATGATAAGACAGCTGAAATTTATATCCACTTGGGAGTATGTGGCTTCATGGTTCAACCTCTGAGTTAGCTATGAGTATCATCCACCTAGAAGAAGATACGGACGTGCTTAGATTATGGTTTCAACATGTAGCTAACCGCAGTTGTCATTGTGGCTTATAAAACATGGGACCCAGTGGGTGTCAAAATTACTGTGGTTGAGGACCACACTGCATAGAGCATTCTCTCGTGGAGTCATTACTTGTCAACCTCTTACCCCAACTGTTACCACAGCCAACCGTATGTGTGTAGGCACTGCGGCAATGAGAGCTGTCAGAATGAATGATTGATGTAGGCAATGTTGGGAGATTGAGTTCTTTGGTCTTTAATCTTCGGTGAGGCATCACAAGGAAAGCATACTTTGTTTGGTGAGAGTTCCTGATTTATTTTCCCCTCACTCAAGCAAATACACTGTACAACACAGTGTAAATATCTTTGAATAGTAAATCACAGAGAAACTTGAGCCCAAAACTTGGATAAAGACTGCAGAGACAAGATGTTTTTTGTCGTGTTTCAAGCCAGTAAAATATAACTAAGTGGGATCTTTTTTTTCTTGGTTTCCTGAAGCATCCAGAGATGCTAACTCTAATTAATTTAAATGACCATTTTCCAGCAGTCTTATGCCAAAAGGGTTTTCTGTAGTCATTTGTCTGTATGTTGAGACCATCTGTCTATGCAAGTTTAATTATTTGTCTTATTTGTTATATTTGTGTGACTACTGTTATTAACTTCCTTCTTAACCAAACCCTCTATTTAACAGCACGCTCCTATCTGTTCACATTGATTTCCACTCACTTATGCCTACGGACTTCTAGACTTAAATTGTTTTCTCAAAAGTACATTTTCAAAAAAGGTACATTTTAAAATACATTAAATAAAGATTGGCTATCATCATTAGCAGGTTGACAAATGTTTGGCAACAAGTGCCAAGTTTCCTTTGGCACTTGTTGCCAAATTTATCACAGCTCTGTTACGGTTTTAATATACAAGCGATATCTAGTAAACCATACCTTTGTAAAATTCACTTATGCTTCCCATTTGAAATTTATAGATAAAAAAAAATTATTGGATGAATAGTTTAAAGGATCATACTATGGTAGCAAAGAGACCCATTTCTCTGCATGGAAATTGGCAAGCATGAGGTGTTCTGCTTGTACTTCAGTGATGTTTTTGACTGGGCTGAAGTCTTGTACATGGAGTTTTCCATGGGCAGTCAGTCCACTGTCTGCTGATTTCTGGCCTCTGCTAGTAGCCCCTTTATTCTGGGACTGGCCCATTTGGCTAGCTTCGGAAAATAAGACCTTGACTGACACTTCCAGTTTTAAAAGGTTGACTTTGCTACTCCCATGGGCCCAGTTCTGCCAGAGGAAAGCTTTTCAACCAAGCGTGGATGAGGAGGGACTAGAGTGAGAAGTGTGTATTGGTGTGTGTATTGTGGGATTTTGTGCGGGTGAGCAAATGTGTCTGTGCGTAAGTGTGCAGCGTCTATAATTTTTTCTCTGTTCCTACCTTTGTGCACTTTTTCATCTATGCATGCTTATGTTTGTACCTCCTTAGTCATTCTTTTCTATGGTGAAGATGCCCCAGTGAAAGCCTTATCAGCTGGATGATGTATGAGTCCTTAGCGCCTTAATAGATTCCATTTATCTCTATACACTCCCACTTTAATTTGGCTAGGCATGGGAGGATGTATTCAAATGCCCACCGTCATTTTGATGTACAGCCAGCCAGAGCTGGTCTCTGTGATTGCTCCAGTTTTTGTCAAACACAGATTCACGTTTTAGCCCCACTTAAACCTTCTATTCCCACTAAAAACACGGCCTTGAGCACTCAGACTTTTCTAGGTCAACATTTATCCAGTTCTTGCATGCAAGCGCTAACTAATGTCCAATTTTCAACCCCTGCTTTAGCCTTAACCTTATCTAGTTCTCCTATTAAAGTTATATTCTTAGTCCACAACCCATAAACACCAAGGCCCTGGATTACTCCACGTCTTTTGAAGTAAATTTTAGTCCAGCACAAAAAACCTCCTTACTTTTCCCTCTTCCAGATGATATTAGCTGTACAGTAGCTGAGCAGCCAGTCACCAAACTGATATTCTGCAGCACTATACCACCCCCAGTCCACCAGTCTTCATACAAGTCTCAATAATCGTATACAGTAAGTGATTGTTAACCTATTGTTGCAACTTCTGTTCTCTTTTCTTCCCGTTTTATCTTTAAGCGAAGCTGAGTGAAACAGCTCGTTCCCAAGGCCTGGCTATAGTACTCCTTGGGGTGGGACCAGTGGTGAGGGAAGTCTATTGTAGTACCGTAACAAGTCCTTTGTGTGACATTTTCCTTGGCGTTGACATTCAGAGGGGAATAGGAAGACGGGCCTGCGAACGCTACATTCTCTGTGACATGTGAAGGGAAAGGGTATTAAGAATGGGGACCAAGGTATTTGAACGTGCACACGGAAGGACATTTGCACAGGACGTGACAAGGACACGCTATGGCGGAGCAGTGCTCTTTCATATTTCGCTTCATAACATTATGCTACACACCAGGTTAAATCTGTATCTTCCAGTTACAAAGCTGTCCGCTGGGCTGCTGCTGTCAGAGCTGGAGAAACAGGCTGACTTTATTAGACAATTATCTACTGGCATCAATTAGCATGTTATATAAAGTGATTTTGCTCACATTCGTACTTGTGTTTCTTATAAATTAAACTCTTCAGACTGTGTCCTCAGAAACCGTGGCTGGGTCACTGACATGCTGGATGAGTGACTAACATGTTTTCGTTTTTTGCTTTTTGTGGCAGATGAATCAGAGGGAAATGCAGGTGAAAAACAAAGTGTGCGCTGTGGCTCTGACTGATTCTGCTCACAACATCTGGCTACAGGAGACCACCAAGGGCACACAGGACTGGATGCAGGAGGTAAAATAACCACACGTGCTCAAATCCCAAAGGCTAACGAATATGCTGCAAACTGTACAGGGGTCCATCCCTGAGCTCTCATCTCTTCATGTAAATTTACCTATAACAGTGAGTTGAAGCCTCTCAGATTGTGCTTATCTCTAATTTCTCCCTGCACAACACTGCCGACCTACACAGGTGCCCCCGACTAACAAACTACCCTTAGAAGTCATGGAGAACCACGGTTTACATGTTGTCTTTTTTTATCACTTTCTTTTTTTCCTCGGCCCATCTCAACGAATAACGGAGGCAGTTAACCCTTGCCAGTGTGTATACTGGCTGGTTGTCCACAGACTCTGTGTGCATGCGTGCGTTTGTTCATGTGAGCATGCGAGTGAGCGTGTGCGAGACAATGCATGTGCACATTGTGTTAGCTTCATTTTAGCATTTGCCCTTTCTGGTGTGACCTCTGTGCCATATGCATCACCTGGACTCACTCAGTATGCACATACAGATGAGGACCAGCCAAGACCAAAGCTGCTGGAGAGCCAGAGATGCAAATGTCATGGGCTCGCATGCATGCTCACACACGCACAGTCCCATACCTTATCTTTATTTGTATTACATCCTCTTTCATATCCCTAGCCTTTTGTTTTTGCTATTTCTGTCATCTTCAATTCTGTTTGATTGTGTGTGTGGTTTTTTGTGTTCAAGTACACTACTTGTCCGTGAATGTGCATGTATGATAGTTTGAGAGGTGGGGATTCAAGGTTGCACTGGCCCCTTTATTCTTGTTTGGCATTTCCTATTTTTGATTCATCCAAGGGATGTTTGGGACATCACATAATTGGAATTTTAAGTGATTTTCTATTTGTGATGATTACCCAGAACAATAAATCTGAAATAACCTTCATTGTCCAGTCAGAGGAAAGGGGCAGGCAAGGATTCACTCATACTCATTAACCTACTGTCCTTTTTTGTGGAATTACAAGAACCTGCCTAATTAAAAGGAAGCTGAGGTGTACCTCAGTTTGCAACACCTTTCAAGCACACAGAAAAGAAACACTGTATGCGTACAGGTTGTACACACTATGTTTTTATGATTTCATTGCTTACATTCTTATGTGGCTTACCTATGTATTTTTGGACTCGGTGTATACTTCTTCCTCATGGTTAATTCCTAAGCAAAATATTCTCATTTGTACATACACTGGGTCAAATCTGTCATGTTATTTAACATATGTTATTTAAGATGCAAATGCAAACTAACTGACCATTTACTGTGTCTAATAACTTTGTGTTAGATGAAGATAACTGCTAATTCAGATACTGTAGGTCAGTGGGGAGATTGGATTTTGGATCCTTGGGCCTCAAATGATTGATAGTGATGTTGGAAACTAGTCTAGTCAACATCAACATTATCAACATTATAGTCAAAGTGACATTACTGGCTTCTGGTCATGGATTGCTGTGCTAACTTGCGAGCCACAGGTCAACCTGAGGACTGCAGGCATTATTATTAGGAACCACTGGTGTATACATGTGCAAGGGTTCCACCAAAAGATCAACTGTTGATGTTAGCCTTTAAATAGCCACATCCACAGATTACAAGTACATATGCTTGTTGTTGCTTCACAGAACTGACATAAAGAAGAACATAGCCCGACAGGAGATGGCTATATGTCCCCTTTTTAAAGGACGTCCATATCACTAACCCCTCTACAGTTGGATCTTGTGCGTAAAGAAGCTGCGGGGGCAGTGGAAGAAGCTTCAGAACAACACAGAGGAGCGCAAGCATTGAACCTGAGTATTGCCCTAGGTGGTGTATAAATATGGGTGCAAGCACGATTGGGTGCATGTGAGGTCGGGGCACCCCAGCCGCGTGCTGCTCTGTTCTCCACAGACGGATAATTCCCTTCCTGTGGGGTTGAAGAGGTCATTGGATGGTGGGATGGCACGATGAGAAGAGTAAAAGAGAGAAGATAGGATTTAGAGATCAGCGCCTGTTGAGCTAGGTTATATAGATCAGATTCGTCAGACAAGGGGCAGGTGACGTCACAGCAAGGAGACGAAATACAGTCTGAAGGTGAAAGAAAAGAAAAAGGTATAAGCAGTGGCAGAGAAAAAGAAAAGACCCACACATTGACTGAGACAGAAAAAGAAATAGACAAAGAAGTAAAGAATGAGAAGCGTTCAATTATTTAAATCCAGTCGACTGCCACTGAGAGAGCACAGGGTAGAGCTGTGGAAAAGAAAAACAAAAAGACAGGTTCGATATGAATGGAGTGAATACAGATGGAGGAAAGGGGATGAAGAGATGTATGTGGAGATAGATGAGTAGCATAGTGAGGAGAAGTGAGTGAGAGAGAGAAATCCGAATGATGGTGTACAGCTGGCAGCCTGTCACAGTCTCCAAGGTGTCTCCTGTCACTGTGCTGGCCTGCTGTCACACTCTAGTGGCCTGCCCAGAGCACACATACACACACACGCACGCACGCACATACAGAGTACACTACGGTCATGAATAAACCATCCTAATCCACAGAGATTATACAGCGACTGGAGGAGGTGGGAGAGAGAGGCTCGAAGAGAGTGAGCAAAAATTGATACGCGGGACTACTTTCTGAGAAGTTAGGTTGCAGGCTGTCATGTGTGTTATGGTTTAGGAGACTTTTGTGCACTTAGTACAGAGTTTCTGTCATGGGACTCAGTCTTGTGTGCTTTCAGAACTAGAAGGTGGAGATACTGTTTTTGCAACTGAACAGACTTTTTTGTATTTAGATCTGTGGAGCAGATTTCCTAGACACATTAGAATATGATGCATATTTTAAGACAATGATTATTAAGTCAGCTATGTGAAAAAACTTGACTGGCTTTTAGCAACAGATAACAACTGCAGATAGCAACAGGTGGTGGATTACCCATAATAAGGAATGCACACTGAGTGGAAAATAAACGTTCCTTCCAGTTTGTATCGGGTTAAACTTGACACCTGCTTGTCATGTAAAGCCTGTGCTGTTCACTTATTAGTTCAGGTCTTAATGTTAACCTCTAACTTACAACTTTAAAGGATATTTTAGAACTTCATTTCTGTCTGACGCGAGTGAAGAAATTTTGCTGAAATAAAATGCGTCCCGCCTCGCAGCAGAGTGTCACACAGAGTTCGTGTATGGACGCATATGTGCGTCAGAAATCAGAAATCATAGAGAGAGAAACACATGCACAGAGCAGCAGAGGTAGGGGGAGAGTCAAATCTGTTTACATGTTTGTTTCTCTGTCGGCCTTTAGTTCAATGGCGCCATTGATCGGTGGACGAGCTGCTTGAAGTGATGATGCTATGCGTCAGAGGCAGCCGATGTGATGTGCCATCCTTTTGTCATGTCGCCCTTCTCTAATCCCAGCCAGCAGGCCCTGCCTTTATGTGACTGCTGTTATGCCTGCGGTCTCCCACAGCACTGGGGCTTTGTGCCGTGTGTGTGTGCATTTATGCAAGAGTTTGCGCGCACATGTGTGTTGTTGCCTTGACAAATCTATTCAAACCTCAGCTTCCCTGCCTTCATTGGTGGTGATGGTGGAGGTGTAGGGGAGGGAGGAGGCCCCCTTTGAAAGACTCCCCTCCTTCCCCTCTCTCCAGCCGCCTTCAGCCCACTGCTCCACAGCCCAGCTGACATCTTCCTCCAGACAGACTGAATGAATTAAAGGAGATACAATGAGACACTTGATGTAGCAGTCAAGGAGCCCCACTGCTTCTGTGCTGCTCTGCACCACTCTGCCCTCAAGCCCAGGCTCAGAGGAGAGCACATCTAGGGCAAAGCAAAGGATCTAAAAATACACAATATGCCACTGTTTACCAAGATGACTTGTCATCTTCCCCCCAACACTAACACCCTGCCCCCCCCAGCCCTCCTCCCCTCCATCCCGTCTCATCTCTCTGCTGATCTTTCTTCAACCTCTTTTGCTCCTCTTACTCTATATCCCTTCCAACTGCTGGCACATTTGATTGACAGGGCTGAAGAATTGAAACATGCAGGAGAGTGTGAATGGAGCATTTCTGCTATTTAAGGGACAATTTCAATTTATACTTACAGGATTACAGATGAAGAAAACTTTTTTTGATAGCGAGTTTTTTGCGCACATTTCCCAACTGAATTATGTTTACGTTCCAGGCGATATTTACTAAGGATTTGCATACATGTGCCAGATGTTTCATCATGATCATCTCTTGCAATGAGTTCTATATTGCTCTATAAGCTTGTAGTAAAAAAATTGCTGTAGAAGGGCAGTCAGCTTAAAAGAACACTAAGATGGGCTCAATTAGGCACCAGGTTTATTCATTGTCTCTTCATTCCCACTGTATATTCACATGAAGAAAACACCTGCTGCACAACGTCTTTGCCCCTATTCATACTTGTATTTCCAGCCAAAAGGTGTGAGTGTGTTTGTGTGAAGGGAGACACTTAAAGGATGATAGCGAAGCACACGTGTGCAGCGTCCTTGGATTTATTTGTGTGTATGTGTTTTTAAGGTTAAAGTGGGAGAAGTTTTATGGATTTTTCTATCTTGCGAGTTTCAGGGCCTTGGGGGTCGGGGTCCCAAAGAAGGAAAATGCAAAAGCACGTGAACCTTTGTGTGTGTTTTTGAGTATGAATGGTTTACAACACTACATATCTTCGTGGGAGACCCCCTGAAATGCAGTCACTGACCCACACACAAACGCAGACAGACACACGCGCACACACACACAAGCATGCGCAACACGGTAATGGCTGTCAGGGGGCCAGGGTGAAAGTAAACAAGGGCAGATAAGCGGTGATTCAGAAGGACGCCAGCTGCACATTCTAATCTCTTTACATTTTCTCTTTCTTCTATTGAACTTTATCTTATCTAGGGGGAACGTCTTCTCCAAGCATTCCTCCTCAGCCTCCCTCTTTCTCTTTCTTCCATTTCCCTTGTTTTTGTACTAACCTTACAAGCCACAGCATACCAATCCACATTGCACAGACAAAAGGAAAAACACACTTTGATGCTTTGATCATCTGCTGACCCTGAGAATGAAAACTCAAGAGTAAGTTGTCTTGCTCTCGAGCATTGATACCCTTCATTAATGGTATATCAGGTTTAATACGTAAAAAGACTACAGTAGGAACAACGAGTGCCACGCAAGCTCCGAGATGAAGACAGCGAAAACGGATAAAGAGGTCTTCTCCTCTTTTTGACAGTAGAGATGTCAACCACAGGGGGTTTGAAAGGAGTAGGGGTGTTTGCAGGGGGTTATGGGTCAGCAAGCTGGGCAGACACCCTCCCCCAGGGCGCTCACTGATCGAGCGTAGTAGAAGGCCTCAGCTCTCCACCGCAAACAAACGCCAAGCTGTCTGAGCAACATGTCACAGAGCTTTTAATTGCTTGTTCCTGTCTCTCTTTCGTTCTCTTCCCCCACCTTGCTCATCCGTACACACCTCTTTCCTGCTAACTTTCTCTACCCTTGTCCTCCCCACCTGTCCCCCTTTTCTTTGTCTCCCCGGGCCGTCCAGGTCTTCGTGTTTTTCTCTTCCTTTGTCCATGCTTCTGTTTCTTCTTGTTTCCTCTAATGTCTCTGTAAATTTAATTTAATTTAAATAAAAAAACACACACACACACACATCAACAACATAAAGGACGTACATTTTTATATCAAAGCCCGTCCCTTATTATGTTTCTGTCTTCATTATCTTTGTGTTTGTTGAAGTAATTGTGGAGGATATTGATACATATTCATTTCCTATATGCACGCCCTCCACGTGCTATGTCTATGTGGAATTCATTTACAGCCTTTGTAGTATCAACATATGATTAAAAAGAAAGATATCTGTCTTGAGAGTTTTAAATCCCATTTTACATGTTTTTTTTTTTTCTCCTTTCCCTACAGCATTGTCGTAACTGGGTATCAAGTCCAGAGCCTTTGGACACGCCACTGGATCCCATGCTGCCAGACTGCCCCAGAGTCTCTGCAGGTATCAAACAAACTCACTCTAACACTAATACCATTACTTCTGGCTATCTGTTCATCACAGCATAATTGGGTTTGCCTTCACTTTCCAAATATACTGATTCTGTGAGGAATCTGAAGAATTCCAAGACGGTAATGTAATAATGCAACGTGGCACCGTGAGTGGTATAGTGAGGAGCACTGAAAAACAAGTACGACCAGAGGGTCTCAAACAGTGTGGCATTAACTAAAATAATAACATCCTGACTGGTGATTTTCACACTGACAGATATGCTGAAAAAACTATTAGATGTTAATAATATAAACCATGACCACCGGTCTCTTTTATGTAGTGTGATAATGTGAAGGGAAAGATGGAAAAGCATTTTTCTTTTTCAAAAAGAATGTACCAGTGGAGGTAAGAGAAATACTTTTGATAAGTTGTAAAAAAAGACCGATGTGGTAATACATACCTCGGTGTATGCTGTACCTCCGTGGCTTACCGCTGTGTTAGTGTGCAGATTATCTGGGTTCAGTCAGTACCATATGGTGTGTACATTGACACTATTTGTCCTTGTGTGTATTTGTTTGTGCGCGTCCACATGCTTCTAGAAACTATAGATCCTTGGTCTTAGTGCAGCTGATTGAGAAAGATCGTTGTCACAGAAACTGCACAAGGGTTGTCTCACAGACGCGAGTTTGAGTTCCTTTCTATTTTTTTTGCCGTCTTTGACGTGGCTTCTTCCTCTTTCTTTTTCATCATGCACTCTGCCTCATATATTCATTAATCCTCTCCTGTGGTGTTTGGCTTCCTGTCCTTGTGCCCTCTCTGTGGTTGACTGGCCTTGATGATGTCACGTCCATCATGAGAATGTGTCCTTAATGTAGGATTAGGGATGAAAGCTGTAATCCTCAACATGACCGTTGATAAGAGATGATGATTGCAGTGTTGTTTGAAGAGTGACACACATGCAGGCATGTACATACATGCGCACACCCACAGAAACGGAAGGAAAGGCGAGCTATGAACGGGACACAACTGATCTGTCGTATTAAAGTGTTAAATCACCTGTTTTTACTCCACATGTATGTTTAAGCATTGGCTGGGACATTTGTACACACAAACAGGCCCAATGGAGCACTCACATCCTCATCTCATCTCTCATTTCCATCATCACTCAGAAGGTCTTGCTTTGTGATTTTATTCTCTTCAAAGAGCCTCCCTGACATCATGGTGAATGTATAGGTCATCTTACACATGCTCCACATGTCAGTGAATACATCTCTAACACTCCTATCTCATCTTGGCTACTAAAACACCATGTTCCACGTGGAGCTGTGTGGGTGGGTGGCCTTAACATCTACCAGTGAATCAGCGCCTTGAAATGTCATCCAGCCTTCAATACAAAACCCTTGCTGTATTTCATGTTCAAATGTCAGCTTTTTTTTACTTTGATGATTTATGTCTCTTCTTAGCTACTGCTGTTGCTCAAAATACAACGATTCGACCAAAATATTGAGTTCACCTTTCCAAAACTTTTGGCTTGACTATCATTGTCCAAACACAGACCTGTTTGACACAGTGTCTATCCATATGTGTGCACTATTGACTTGTGCTCTATTGATTTTTGCTACTTTAACCCAGCTGAAAAGATCTGTGTCTCCAGCTTGTTAACAGAGCTGCCAACTTGGCTTGTCTCTGGTCTTTTGGTGGCAGCTTCTGATGTCAAAGGTTGACTCAGTCATCTTTGTGTCCTTGGCAGCCTGGCAGGTTCACAAGCAGCAACCATTGTGGCGAGAGTCACAGCAGAGCAGCAGAGGTGACGAGGTTGAGAGAAGGTTGAGGGAAGGCTGTCAGGGCACCGTGGCCCATGCACTTCAATCAACACGCAGCCAGCTCCCAACAGTCACCTCTTCTGCTACCATGACTGCTGTTGTCTGGGTTGCCATGGCATGGGTGTGTGTATGTTTGTGTGTGTGTGTGTGTGTGTGTGTGTGTAGGTTTTGGTAATCAGGAATGAAGATAAAGCTTCTCGGGAACTTAAAACTGACCAGTGAATGCTTAGTGTCATGCCTGCACACGCACGCATACAGAGACACACATCACAATGTGAACCAATGTTATTGTGTGGAGCCAGACTGAGATAGGCCCAAGGCAACTCTGCTGCTGCGGGGAATGGCATATGATCAGACACACATACTAAGATGTCTGCAAAGTAGTGGATGCTTATTGGTTGGTCAGCATGATGAGAAAATGAGTTGAAGGACGAGTCTCTGCGTTGCTCTTTTTCTGCCTCCGCATCTGTTCCTTTTCCGTTTATTCTTCTCTGTTTCTGACTTTCTCAATCCATCTTCTCTTCCCTGATCCGCCTGTGTGTGCAGCAATGATACGATGAGTGTTTCCACCATAGTAGCTTCATTAGAGTGCCATGCTGGTATACCCGGCTTGCTTCACAGATGATTAGGAATAACAGACTGTCCTCACAAAGCGGAAAAGAGAAGTAAGGGCAGAGCTTGTCTGTTATATGTGGGTTTACCACAAATGGCATTTGTACAAAGCTGGAAGGACACAGAAGAGTATGAAGAGTAATGCATAGTGTGGATGTCTGCTGGCATCTCCAGGTTTTGTTTTAAATGTAATAAAACCTGGATCCATTCCCTTCCCTCCGTTTCATTTTAGATTTTGCCTTAATCTTTCTTCTTTTTATTCCACATAAAATCTTGCAAAAAGAATTTGTCCCCACAAGAAGGTCATTGCTCTGGCGTTTGGCAGCGGCCTGGCACTCTAGCAGAATATTATCAGTTAGCAGCACGCAAAACACAGGCTAAATATGCAGATAAAGTGGAACCGCTCTCCAGCTGGAAAAGCTCCTTTTGTGTATGTGTATGTGTTGTGTGAGCGTGTGTGTGCGCATGTGCTGCAAGGCTGACAGAAATGCATAATATGTGGAGTAGGGTGCTGGTATGATGCGGTTTGCAGAGGCCTTCCCGAGATGCAATCACTCCATACCTGTGCTGCTGTTCAGACGCCAACAGTACGATAAAATGTAAAATGTCAAAGTGAGGGTGACGCCCGTGTAGGCTAGTCTGTTTCTGTTTCTAGTTTATTGACTTTTTTTTCCCAGTGAGACGGATGATCAGTTGTTTGATCAGTAAGGCTGGTGTTTCAAAGGTGGGAAAACCCCTTTGTTAATAACACACACACAAGTGAACACACACACACACACATGAACACAAACACAACTTCCTCATGGGTGATTACTCATTGTCCAAGCTGATTATTAATTACAAAGGGAGGGCTCTTTGAAGGTAAACACTGATTAATGGCTAACAAAGTAAGTTAATGTCTTACCTGTACTTTAATTACCAACCCTGCTCTCATGCAAGCATCCCGGCACAAAGCTGTAATCAGCCATAATAGACTGTAAAAAAGGACTCGCTTGCATTTCCTTTCACAACAGATCCGTGCTGCTGTATGTAATTTTATGCTGTGCATTCACTCTAACCCTCCTCCAAGTTTTTCTTTTATTAAAAGTGACTTTTTTATTGAGAGATTTTTTTTTGTATCTTGAATGAAAATAGCAGGCGGTAAGGGCTGGAGGAGTGATGCAATCTAGTTACAGACTTGAGAAATAATTTTTGTTCAATGATACAGGAGGTCACTTTGCCTTTCTTCTTTACCTAAGGCCTATGCGGCTGTGAATGAGTGTAAGTAAAGGACACAAGAGCCCCTTGAAATAAAGGCAGGGAGGCAGACAAAACTAACTGTAAAACACGTCTAGCTGTCTGCACTTGTTCGGCGCACACGCCGTCTGAATGGTGTTTGTGTGACTTTATTTTTTAAGAGGAAACCTGTGCCCACTCAGACAAACCTCACCCCCTCCAACCACTGTTTTTTCAGCTTGGTAAAGTGGAAGTCCGCTGCCTCGGTGAAAGATCACATGCACAAGTGTGTGTGTTTGTGTCTGTGTTTTCACATAGTGTTTTAGTGTTTTCATAGCCTGACCGGCACACGTTGTGCCAGTGTTGCAGGAAATAGACAGGTAAACTCTTTTGAACCGGACCCTGGCCTCTGACCTGGATCCAGTGAAGCTGGATCAGACCATTGTCTGGGTCACACCGGTGATAGAACAAATCATTATGATGTGGAAAATGCTGATGTCAAGAACTCTGGAATGTGTCTGTGGTAGTAGTAATAAAGTCTGATTTGTGAGATAGAATTTTTTTTTTTACTGTGATTATAATAATATGTCATCAACCCGATGATCAGAACTTCTGGACTACTACTGGATAGTAAAGTGAAAGATTTAGAGAGCTCTCTAAAGATTTACGCCAGGTTAGAGCTGAAACATACACAATTTTTTTTAAAAAAAGAAAAAAGTGAACATGTCAAACTGATGGTTAAGGCAGACAATGAGACCAAACTGCCCTTGGATTATACACTGTTTAGACAGGCTAACAAATGCTGTTCATTGATTAGAATAAGGCAATCCAAGAAAATGTGGAGTCATACAAAAGTTTAGGTGATTTGTTGTTATCTTTTATATTTTTTTTTTTTTTTTGCTTACATGCACACATGACATTGTACAGCTGGGAATAAAAGATCATCTGATTTGTTCAACAAGTCCAAGTGACAGTTATGAAATCTAATATTTCTATGAGAGGTGGTACACAACCTTTAAACTTTATATTAGCAGGTCTAAATGACAATATGGCATCCCCAACCTGTATACGCTTCATAAAACAGAGACACAGATTAATTTCCAGTGACTCATATTGTACAGCCACACATACACGGATCAAGCAAAACATTATGAGCATCCTTCCTATTATTGTGCCACCACAACTGTCCCATCAGAGAATGTACATGGTCTTGTGGTATCTGGGAACAGCATGTTGTTAGTGGGGGCCTTTGGGTCCTATGAGTTGAGGAAAAGGGGCCTCTGTGGATCAAACTTGTTCTAGTGCATCCCACAGATGTATAGCAGTTTGGGATCTAGTGAATTTGGAGACCAGGTCAACACCTTGTCCTGATTTTCATGTTTTTCTGAGTTGTTCCTAAAGCATTGTCATGAGAGTGCTTGGGATGGTTGCTGCCATCAATGAGTGCCGTTGCTATGGGGTGGGCCTACCTGGTCTGGTCTACGGGGATGGTACATGTCTAAGTAACATCCCCAAGAATGCCAGGTCCAAAGGTTTCCCAGCAGAACATTGCATTGTTACAAGATGGTCAGTGTTATTAATTTCTCCTGTCAGTGGGTTTAGTGTTGTGGCTGAATGTATTTGCATTTTATGGAATGATACAGCAATAATGCAGCTACGAAAACATAGTGTAGCTAACCGTTTTGGGGAAAGGTTTCCATGGCAGTTCAGGAGGAATAAGATGAGTTGGCCATTGAATGGAAAGGGGGAGAGGCAAAACATCCACTTTTGTAAAACTAAATCAAGCTGATATCTGGTTCATGAGGGCTGAATGTGCACTTATCATTTGGTGGTCCATTTCCTATCATGGGTGGCTGAGAATTGGATAATGGGAATATGAGTGGGCAAACATACAGATTTTTTTTTTTTTATATGGTGAAGTGTCCGTGAAACAGAACAGTGAGATTGCCAGACTCTTTTGTGGAATTGCAATGTATTTAACTGCCTTGGCTAGAGTGGTACCTTGGCTCATAATGAAGAGGCTGGTGTGTATGAGATAAACAGAGGATATGGGCAAAGGAGTGTGCCGGCTACACAGTGACTTCCTTCTTAGCTTTTGTTGTGTTTCGCTTCACACTTTTATTAGCATGGATTTTCTGTCAAGACCATGACTTATTTTAAGGATGTCTTTGCTGATGGTATATTCTTGTGGCCACTTGTGATCACACTGTTTAAATGAGTAGGTGTATCTGTCCTGATTGGCAGAATCTGACTTCCTTCCTCTTGGCATATGATTCTGCCAACATGTTGTGTAAGAATGTTTATCAGACAGTTATGCAGGATTGATCTTGTCCCTGCTCCCCACCATTGCATCTTCAAGCAATACCACCCTGTGGGTTACCAGCTCTTTTGTTACCTCCTCTTTCTCTCTTTCCCCCTGTCTGAGATTGTGGATCAGTTAAAAAAGTTTCTTACATGATTTGCTTTTGTAAATTACATTAATTGTTTGCTTTTTGAATATGTCACATGTGCCAAATTAAATTCATTGTGCCGAAAGCGAGAAACTTGTGTATATAAGTATTCCACACTTCACTATATTTACCATCCATGACAGAAGTGTGTTTAGATCAGGACAAAAATCTAGCACCGCTGACTAAAGCTTTGAGTGTACCCAGGAGCACAGCGACGTCAAGAATTGTGAAATGGAAGAGGTTTGGAATCTAACCAAAAAAAGAAGGGCCGTATTCAGGGAGTTGGCAACAACCACCTAGTAGTCCCACAGAACTTTTCATAAATGTGCAAACTTTTTTTAAACAGCATTTAAAAGATTATCTGATCTGATTGGACAACCCTTTGGGCAGCACTTCAACAACTGTTGAACACCAGGCACTGTTCATCTGCTCTTCACCTGGCTAATACCACACATATGGGGAAGCATGGTGGTTGTAGCTATTGGGTGCTTCTCCTTTGCTGGGACACCGCAGCATGGATGAATACAAAGAGGTTGTCTCCAAAAAGACTTTGTGCTTCTACAAATAACTGGACTATGGGAATTATTATTTTTGAAATGAGAGATTTCACTGTTTAATGCACTTGTGAACATTTCTAAAAAACCCTTTCACTCACCCAAACTAGCATGTTATAGTGTATTGGTGGTAGTAAGAGAGCAAAATAGACAGACAATAGACAGAATAGTTGGTTTACAAAAAAGAGAATCTGCCATCGCTTAATGTGACAGGAAAACATTAAAGATTTGGCATGAATATGAATTTGTGAATATTGATGTTAGTGGCCATCAGCTTTGGGTAGCCACATACATGTATTTATATATAACATATGTGTGTATAGTGATAAGATGTGAAGTGAGATTTACAAACACAGCACATATGCAGATTTCTTAACCGGTTTAGACTATTCTGTGGTCTTCAGTTCAACCCTGCACTAGGTAAACTCTATCCAGCAGGCATTTTATCCCTTCCTCTGTCCTCATACTCTACCCATCATCCCAGGGAAAAGAAGAAAGGAGAGAGGCAAAAAAGGAAAGAGCCTGGCATGCATAAATGAAAGTTCAACAAGGTTCAATGAAACACTTAAACAATTTGCTGCAATATAGTAGGGTTTTATAATCTCATTATCATCTTAGTGCCAGATTTGCCCATGAGGGCCGTTTTGTATTCACTTTTATTAGCTCCTCAGATTTGTCCATTTGTCCTTCTGCTACTCGCCTCGCAGCCAATCACTGGGGCAGAATCACTAATAAATACCCCCTCCTTCTCATTTTATCTTCACTTTTATTTTATTTTTTTCTCATGCCATACCTCCTACAGTTTTATTTATGACTGTTTTACTTTTAGTTGCCATGGGACACACACAAGCATTATTGAGATAATAACTGTATAAATTTCTTTCCATAGACGCAGTTTCTCTTCAAACACATCTGTCTCTACATCGTACAGTCACTATGCGTCAATGTTTTATACATTTTGACTTACTGTAAATACAACTAATGTGTGACTTTTTCACCCTCACATGAGTCGTTCACCTCCTGTGACTGCTTTTTTTTCCAAGTTTTGAATGAATGGCACCCATATGGATGCACATTACACTGGATTTGTTCACGTCAATAGTATTTTTAATCTTCTTTCACAATCAAGGTTCTTGACTTTCTAAGTATTCCGGGTCAGATGGGGGCGCTGATGTTCAGAGTACAGTAGTGCAGGACATGGGCTGCTTTTGAATCCCCAAGCCTCTTAACAGCTCTGGGTTGTGTCCATCCTTGATCACTCAGAGGGCATCCTCAGATTAGTGCTTCGTGGACATGGATCTCATTTGCCCATATGGCCTCTTCTCATTGAGTCGATATAGGCTCTAATCCGCCCAGCCCTTACCCCTGACCTCGACATGTGGCAAGGCATACTTAGAAAAAAGAACACACAAGCCATGCATATACAACATTTGATGGCTGCAGAATCAACATGGTCGCATCTAAAGATGAAAGCAAGAGCCAGTGCATTGATGGGATTCAAAATACTTTTTGGATGGTAATTTAGTCAAAAAGTAGGAAATGTCATAATAACACTTTGGCCTCTTTTGGTTCTTGGCTAGTTTTATCCAATAAGCCCAACAACAAATCTTAACCACTGCTAGTATTCTGACCCTTAGCAATCACCTTCATCCTGTAGTCGTGGCTATGCAGTGGTTGGTCAATCCAAATGGTAATTGTAGTATTGACCTCGTTTGTGAGAAGGTGTTTCCTCATTGCTAGAATTATTTATATATATATATACTGTACATTTTTCCATTATACACACATTCATTTATCGAATAGCTCCATAATCCCATTTTGATCTAAATATGGTCAATGTTTTGGCAGTATTCTTTATGTGTACTAGTTTAGTTGGGATAGAGTAGAACAAGGAGAAGTTAATCTATTGAGTAATCATAGGAAAGTGTCACCATAAAACCTTCTATGTTCACATTGCCCCAAAACAGGCCTAAAAACCACAGCATTTTAATACACAGTTAAGAGTTAAGAAAGCAAATGATTGGCTCCAAACAAAGCATTTTGTTTTAAATGCCAATAATGAAAGACAAAGAACACCATGGTCAGCATTAACCACGTATGCATGATACCATTATAAATAATGAAAACATTTTGTTGATGTCGTATCATTACAAAAATGTATCAGCTCAGCAGCTTGTTCAATTGTTCCTTCCTAGTTAAGAAACAGAATTAGCCTTGGTCGCAGGAGTTTAAGTGCCATATTATCTTATCTTACCTACAAAAGAGAACATTTTACAATTGACTCTATAAATACAGATGCTGTTATTATACCTAGTGCAAAACAGAATATAGTTGCCCTTCACTTTCAACTGATTTCACAGTTGTGTATTAACTGGAATTAAGTGTAAGGGATTTTTGTTATTTCACTGAATCTGTTATGCTGTCTCTTAAATTAAACTGTTATTGTTGATGCCCAACACCTGGACAAGTCAATCAGTTTAATATGCTGTGGTGTTGTTAAGCTTCTGTTCAGGTAAACGTGTTTGATATACTGTGACAACAGTTTTATCTTCTCCTTTCCTCTGCGCAATTAGATTATAATTAAATGCACATTTAATGTGATTGTTATCAAATTAAAAAAAAAAAAAAAACAACAACATGAATGCAGTGAAAATATATTTGGAATGCCAACAAGATGATTAGAAAGTTGGGGAAAAAAAATATCCTTGAATGTCCTTGAGCCATAATCAGCCTCAAATTGTAATGTTTATTTGCCTTTTTGCTAAGAAAAGAAAATTTAATCTTATTTATATAATTATGTAAACAAAAGTGATGGTAGATTCCACAACCACCCAGGTTTTAAGTGTGCGGCAGTGACCTTGAGTTGTCTCTTGTACTCCATGTTGACAGATAAAAACTTTATTAACCAGCCATCTCTAGGACAGGAGACAAACCGCCCGTGAAACCCATGTGCTCTGGTATTAGAGAAATATGGCAATTAGAGGATGATTATTTTTTTTTTCTTTTAGCAAAAACACCAAGAAGTAGAAAGGGGTAATAAACATAGCTTGTTTATGAACTAGGAAGCAGCAATTATAAAGTACTCAGAGAGTTGTGCTTATTTTGCCTGGGACTAATGAGATAGGCTGCGTTGATTCCTTACCGATGCTGTGGTTTCTAATCCTCAGCCTGCTTTTCCTGCTTCCCCTGTTTGTCCACCAGTTCTGACTATCACTGGCCTGTCACTAATCGGAGAAGCACCATGTGACCATTGACCTGTGTGTCTGTTGAATTTTCACTTATGAGTCCCAGCAACAAAGCCAACATAGTCATGAAGAGCAGTGTACAATGTCCCTCTATAAAGAAAACAAAGTCCTCATTTTATTCAATGTTCTAAGTGCCATTAATGTTATATATTCTTCTGGTTTCAGTATTTGTCAAGGGGCCTCTTATATTTAGACAACTGGCATACAGAATTTATTGCAAGACAAAGAAACACATTTTGGGAATGTGCTATATGGTGTAAATATCCAGTCTTTATCATGTGACACTGGAATGTAGCTTTGGACCACTGGAGTCCAATTTCTTTATTTTTTGATTGAGATTGATTCTCTTAAGGTCCTCTGTGTCATGCTGGACAACGGGATGGAGGCGTGTGACCATATTTGTACACATACAGAAACTCAGTTACACTTGTGTTTATATTCTCCCAAGATGTTGAATGCTCTGTACAGCCATGTTATCAGCAAGACCTAGAGACAGACTGGTTATCACTTGTGTGAGCCTCTCAGGGCTAAACTACACAGCCAGCGGAAAAACACCACTGCTGCCTTCCCACTGCCTCTGCTTCTCTGTGTTGGTCAGCCAGCATGTCTACCTACAACAGCACACACCTCCTATCTAATCAACCTAGACAGGCCACTTGACCACATACATACCCACATAAAAGCTGTGTGTATTGTCACAGATTCACATGCACACAGACACGCTCAGAGATAGCCCTACACATTTAGACACACTTAGCGATACACCCTTACAAACACACACACCACACATACACAGACGCGTGCTAAAAATCATGGGCAAAACTACATTGATCTGGGTCCACTCTGGAGCTGTTGTAGTGAGTTGTAGGAATAGCCTTGAGGGCAGAGAGCATGGTCTAAAGCCAGATGGTAAATATTCAGGTCAAGTGGCAAAGGTCAGACTGGTCAGACTGGACAGGCTGACCTTGGGCCAAGAGATAGTCCCCATGCCCATCTTGTGCCCAAGTCTGCCTGTGGGCATCCTTCCAACTACCTCCATGCTATCTTCTCCTTTTCTTAGGATCCTAACAGACTCCCCAGGAGGATATTTTTCTTATATCTACTCTTCAGAATCAGCAGGGCCTGTATTCTAAGGGTACAAATTCCAAATCCATCTTTGGCGGCATTTTAATCCCCTTTTGTTTGGCTTATGAAATGCTTTTTGCTTTCACGGTGCATGCCAGCTGACCTTCTGATGTTACACAGTGAAGTTCCCCTTTGCCCCTAACACGGCACTCTGAACAACATGTGGCCATATAACAAAATCCTAAACAAAAGAAATAGATTGCCAGAGCAGAAGAAAGGTGGGGGCCTGTACTTTGTGTCTGAAACACTTCATGAGCACTAAGTGAGGTTGGCACCAGCTGTTGGAGCGGAGTCGAGGAGAATCTGGGGGAAGTGAATTGCGTTTGGCACCAGGCGGCTATCAGGTAGTAATTAGTATAGCTAACATCCCAGATGAAGGAGTCAAGTCTAGGTCAGGGTAAAATACTTCAAAGGTCTTAGTAGCTAAGGGTTGTAAGGCCAAGCCATGCCCCCTCCCCTCCCAGATTATAAGCTCATGCCATGCCTGCTCAGATTTGCTGAAATCTGTATTGACCTTTGGCCCTGAGGTGTCGCAGCCAGTCACATGTCAGGCTGGCTCCTGTGGACCACGCTGAATGTGTTCATATTAGATTGTATTAGTATTTCCTACCCGAGACCTGCCTAACCCTGCAGCTCAGAGATTTAGTCTTAAACACAATGAGAATTTTGACATAGATGTTACTTTACAGCTTAAACCCATGCTTGGCATTCCAGCACTCCTCTGACCCCAGGATCAACCTTTCACTGTCACATAGACAGGTCTCTGAACCAATCAACAGATAAATTAATGTGTGTGAACGACTGGATGAGAGACAAATAGATTGTTTCATACTACAATCTGGAAATCAAAATCTAATCTCTTTCATACATGGCAAGGCTGGTGTGACATGCCTGTATGAATGTATCAGCGTGTAGAAATGGGTGTTGGGTCACCTTGCATTCATTACTTCTTTCTTAAAAGACCTCTAATCCTCTAATGCAACCATAATCTCTTTTAATACATTGAATGTTAGTCGACAAATCACATGATAACAAAGTGATATAAAATTGCTTCTGTCGAATGACAGGGCACACCAAGGATTTAACCCAAGGGTCTAATCAGAGCTGACACTCTGCACTTGTTATGTTGACCATGTCATAAGGTTATATCTGTTGTTAGCCTGTAACCTTCACACAGCAAGGGCTAAAAGCTCACCAACCACCTAAAATTGCCACCAACCCCTTGGAGACATAGAAGCAGACTATCTAAAAATACATTTTATAGAAATAAGCATAAATTAGAATGCAACAAACTTGCTTTTATATTTCATAAATAGTAAGTAGGGATTTCTGTTTGTTCATATGTTTCAAATACTTTCCTCTGAATAACTTTAGTCTCAGGGGACTTAAGATAAACAAGGCTCTATGGCAAAAAAAAAAGAAAAAAAAAGTTGAACTTTGTGAACCTTTGTGTATTTCAGTTATCCAGTGTACTATTTGTGGTGCTTTTCATCTCTTGAATCCTGGCCTAGTTTCAGTATCATGTTCATGGAAAACACAACCGTAGCTGTGGTACACAAACCAGACATTAGATCGCTGCACTGTATGCCTGACCTCTGACCGGCTAAGTCCCTCACCCCCACCCTACCCACACCTGCCCGCCTCTTGCCCTACTCCATCCCCATTGCTTCTTGGAAATGATATTATGGTGTTTGGTTCATCCTTCTTGTCTTCCTCCATAATGTAATCCTATTTGCTCTGTCATGTGTTGGTGTTCACAGATGGTGTGGGTGTGTGTGTGTGGATGTGTGCATGTGTGTGATAGGTTGACACCCAGTTCACTTACAGCTGTTTGGAACTCACTGGCCTCATTGTCTTTCCCACACATCCAAGAGAGGGTGGCCCTGCACAAACACACGCAATATGTGGCCACAATCACCCAGTCATCCATAGAGAGGTTAAAATATAAATCAGGGTAATATTTTTTGATAAGATGACTAAAAAGTTTACCCATTCCACCTTTGCTTCTCCCTTTCTTCTTCTATTGCCTTCACTTGACTTAATGAAAATGTTAAGCTGAAAGACTGAATAAATGCAAAGTAGGGCTGAAGGGTGTGGTGTGGGGGACTTAGGCTGCAGGTGGGAGGCCGTGAGTTTCCACTTATTGTTGAGTTGCGGGCAAAAGGAGAAAGAGAAAGCGCAGCAGGGTGAGAGGTCCTTGGCTGCAGTCCAACAGTTGGCGTCTCGGTGACCACGTTTAGTTCCAGCTGAGTGCCCACAGTGGGCATGACTGGGCTGCCTTCACTGTGACCTCTCGACCGAGGACCACTGCTTGTTTCCACCACCCCTCTTGATTTATCCCTTTCTTCTCTTCCTAACCCCCTCCTCCTCTTTGTATTTCGGAAATGGCTTCACAACAGACTAAACAGTGACGTTTTGGAATTGATTTGTCAAAGCAGTGGGAAATGTTTGTGATTAGACAACTAGTGTGATTCCTTTTGAGCTTTGTTTTTTAATAAAAAACAATATATCATTCACATCTTGATCCAAAATAATAAAAAAAATCTTTTATTCCTGATGTTCTAAATAAACTGCAGGTGGCATTATGTAATTAATTTGTTTCTGTCAAATCTCCAAGAATTGCTTTTAAGAAACAGAAAGACTTCTTTTGTTATGTTCTTTGTTGGGTGAGATTTGTTGGTAAAAAACTGACATTTAAATAGATAATCAAGACAAAGGTGTGTGTATATAACAACGCACTTCACCGACACATTTTAATTCCAACTGGCAAAATGTTTATGAGCTTTTATGGACCCTGGTTGGCATGCTTTGTCTATTTCAATACAACATTTTCCTGCGTGAGGTCTTTCCTAGTTATCTTCTGAATTGAAGCAGTGGTTTTTATGTTATGATTGGAAGGTAGTGGAAGGCACACTGTACGGAGGGTTTCTCTTGTGTGACGCTTTCTACGAATTTCTCTCAAGGCTCTGCCCTTGACACTCACTCAGTGAAAGTTGGAACAGTCACAGTGTTATTGGGTTCTGTTGCATCGTGAAGGGCGTCGAGTGACAAATTCTTGTAGTTCTCTGTGAAGACAGACCTTTGCCTGACAACAATTATTCTGTCCTTCTCACTATAATATGTCTTTCCATGATCAAGCCTCTTTGATCAAGTTTGATCAAGTTTGTTTGCATCCCTCTTCTCTCCACATTCTTCACTTCTAATTACATTTTCATTTTCCTTTCTCAAATAAGATGTCAAATATTTAGACCTTGTAATTCTTTAAAACATGTTTCTTATTGGAAATTAAAATTAAGTAAAATGACAGCAGCGATTTAAAGACTTAATTATTCAGTTTAGGATGGTGGTGGAAATGCCAAAATAAATTCTAATTGAGAGAATTTCCAAAGCCAAACCAATATCTGTGCATTTGTAAAGATCCTCAGTCATACAGTTCATGGTATATCTAAAGATAAAGATAAAAATCATAGGTAACTGGACTTGGCGTTCCAAGTTTTCTTGAAGATATTTCACCGCTCAATTTCGCTTGAAATAATATAATCCACAAGTACTTTCATTTGGATATAAATACAAGCACTGATCTGGCTGGAGCCTATGTTCCCTTGATTCAGACAAAATCTATCATTTGTGTGTGCATTGGAGCTTGTCTTTTCTGCTGCTGCACAGATGTTGAATAAGGTGGGCACCTGGCCAACCCAGGAAAGGTCAATAACTGTATTAGAACACTTGGAGACAAGTAGATTTTGGGAGACCTAATGAATTGCACCTGTATTGATCTCCATGGGAAATGCTTGTATGATACAGAAATCAAAACTGAAAACACTGGGGTGGATGGGATAGGGGAGGTGGAGGTGACGTTGTTGTGAGAAGCCAGACATGTTTGTGCAGACTTTGTCAGGATGCAGATAGTGGGATCAAGATTGGGTATTGATGAGACAGGGAGCCGGGTGACTGAGCCACAGAAGCTTGAAATAAACTGTTGGAGGCACGCGGCCAGTCATTACAGTGAAGCCGCCTGGCCCTGCTCAACCTTGAGCCAGTCGATAAGCTATTATAACCATGCAAATTGTGGCCAAATCAGAGACCTGACATATTGGTATTATATTCCTGTGCAGCCACCGGGTTATGCATCATTATTGGAATCCAGCAACAATAAGCATTATGCTCCCTTGCTGTTTAGTCTGTAGACTCATAAGGGGGGAAATACTGCCAGAAGGACAATAACACGGTGTAAATGTGTTTTAGGGGCAATGAATTGTTTTTGTAGAGGGCACAAATTTTGGACCGACATAAGTTTCTACATTCCAAGTTGTTTTGTGATTTCTGTCTTTTTTTTTTATCAGACGTTTCTCTTTATCAAACTCTATACAAACCCCACCCTGCTTCCACTCCCATTGTCTTGCACATTCTCTCTGTTTCTCCTCTTTCAGCAGGACGGCAGTATGCCAGGTCATTTACTCTCAGTGACAGTGTGATGCATCCAGCAGGCCAGCGTTTGGATGATGTAATTTGGGCTAAAGGCTGTGTAAACACTGCTGTGACCTTGGTTTAAGATTTGTCAATAGGGCTGGGTTGGAGAACAGAGAAGAGGATTGTGTGGGATTGAGAGCAACGTGCCCTGGCTATGATAACTGGAAGTCTCTAGCTGACTGACTGTTGTGATAACCTGAGATACCTCAGTCTTACCTCTGACCCAAGCTACACTCTACTAACCCTCTTTCTGTACTCCTCTCTCTCGTTGTCAGAGCTCTCTGCTCACCTCCACACCTTTCTTTTTGATGGTGGTGCGCTGGCTTCTGCTTTAACACTTGTTATTGCCCTCCCCTTATGTTCTTCCTCTTCTTTGACCCTATTCCTTTCTTCTTCGATAGCGGTATCACTGCCCTTCTCCAGCAGCTTGTCTAGTGTCTGCCCTCATCTTCTCTGCCATGGTGCTGTTCTCTGTTCCTGCTGTCATCTGTCCTATGCTGGTCTTCATGAGCTCCAGAGGTCAGCACAAGTAAACACTGGCCGCCAGCCCAGACAACACAGAGCTATTGATCTAGTTTGGTGGGAGAGGTGATGGGCTTCCTGGTGGATCTCGATGAGGGTTATGACCTCCAGGTCTAGACTACGCCAGCTCAGATCCTTCATTTGCAGTATCGGACCAAAAGTCAGTCAGTGTTGACCAACAATAGTATTTATGTGAGTTAGCCAAGGTAGAGAGGCCTAGTTTCTGTCTGTTTTATCTGGTGTGTTTGAGGGCTGGTAAAGCTCTTAGTGGGAGCTAACCAGCTGGCATAAAGACAAGATCTTGCTTAAGGGCACAGGTTGCCCCAAAGGTTGGGAATGAGTTAAAATGTTTCCAGTGCCTCACTACGCGACCTTTTCCTGTCCATAAACGTAGTGTGAGGTGAAGTTGCCTAGAATAAGTTTTGATGTTAGTACTATGTAGGTGGGGATATGTTTTTTGAAGCCAATTTCACCATTGTGTTCTGTACCAGCAGTCAGCCTTGAGAACAGATGCTTAATGACTCTACAGGTTCTTTGTCCATGTCTAAAGACAGTTGTATGAATTTGCTAACTGAAATGTACTGCATTGCAACACATTATCCTGCTTTTAAGAATTTCCAGATAAAGTGTTCCATTTGTTTTAGGCTTTGATTTTCTAAGCACTGTGCAAAGTAATCAAGGGAAGTTTTTTAAAAAACTTATGTGAAACAGAGTCTACTCCTTACCATCTAGAACTGGGCAGCCTCCACCAAACCACCAAACCCTTAAATCCTCGCTTAACCATAACTGGGAAAAATGATTTGCCTTCGCTTATAGTAACGGCAAGAAAAGACAGTCATGGTTTTAGACTAAACAGTCTTGCATTTGGGCAAAGTGTATGTTGATGATCTGCTCACTATCCTACAGGCTATCCCACAACCCTCTGCCACCAACAGTCCATAAATGATTTCAGAAGACAACTGGATGAATGGTAAATAGGTCAAACCGTTCCCAGGAAAAAAAACTCAAAGAAAAACAAAAAAGTTGCCTGACTCCAGCCCAGAATAGTTTTAATAATTCTCTCTGGCTCCTTTCCAGGGGGCCAACGATTCCCAGCATGTTGCCATACTCCATACTCTAGTCCCTTCCCCTTATTAGCTAAATAAACCAAATGAGTACATGAACCTTTTATATGAGTGGGCTCCCATCTCTTGTCAAAGACCTCAGCCGCGTTTCTAACACTGGTTTTATTGATATCAAGGAACAGCAGCCTTTTTAATAATGCATGTTAAGCCCCCAGTTTTGTTATGCAGAAACCCTGTGTACTGACCATGATTTTATCATTACTGTGATATGAATCCTCACAATAAACAAACCAAGATTTGTAATATCATGGCAGTGGTGGGCCATGAGGAGCCCTTGCTTCCCTGTGACTTTGTTTTGCCAAAGCTGTGACATAGTCTATTGATATCATACAATGTTCTGAAATATTGTAATAAGAAGGAAGGACCCAAAATAATACAAATGTAGTGTTGATTAAGAAAATATTTAATTGGATAAATAGCTTTCTAAACAGATCTACCTCTTGCCCTGTGCATGGATACTGAAGCAGCTACATGCATTGTTCTTTCACAGGTTATCTGTGCTTTTTTTATAGATTGTAGTAAAGCAAAGCTTGTATATTAGTATTATTAGTTGTCAACTTATCAATTATATACTTATCAATAAATAAATATGGTAGGTTGTCCATAAAATCATCATGAAAAATCATGGACAGTGCACAGGGTTTCTGCATATTAATCTAATAGTGACATGGTAGTGGCTGGCAATTGAGCTAGCAAGGGCTTACTAACTGCATTCATCTAACAGGTCTTATCACACATATCGCACGTACACACTTTATTCACACAGTCTCTAACCACCTGTCTACTCTATGTTGTAAGCAGCAGGAGCAAGTGTCATTATGTTTACTAACATTGTGAAAACCTATCAGCAATTGCAAAATGTAGTCTATAAAATGCATAGGTCACATGCATAGACACTCGGTGACCATTTGAGATTAAAGCCTATTTGGTCTCTGAGAATACACAAATCTGTTCCACCAAGTTCTGCGTGCAGTGGCTCGCAGATGGGCAGCGATTAATCAGAGAGGTAACTGTGAAGTAGTTTGCAATTAGACTGGAAAGCTCTGAGGCATGCTAATTGAATCAGAAAATTAGCGACAGCTCTGTACTGAGCTGCAATAGGCTAGCTGAGCTTGCAGCAGGTGCTAGCCCACTCAGCTGTGGAACAAGGTATTTAAGTCACATTAGCAGCAGTAAAAATATTCCTTGATATGGAACAGTTCGATTTTCTGCTCGTTTTCACCGCCCATGTCACCGGGAAGAACTAAATATTAAGCCAGAGAGCTTAGCCAGCTTGGGGCACAAACACAACAGCTGCCACCGGAATGAGTAACACGTTGATGTGTTGTAGAATACATGAAGAACTTGTAAAAGAATATCACTAGAAATTATTTTGATCGGGTTCATCTGTTTATTCAGTGATAATTCTGAAAACCGTCCTGTTCACTTGATGTGATTGCTGTTTTTTCAGCTCTCACATTTTTCTCCTCCCCCTTTCTGCTCTCTTCTTTGCTTTGCTCACCTGAACTTCCCTCATCTGCTAAGACACCACCCCCCTCCACCCTCCTCTAGCGTCCCAAGGGTTCTTGTTTGCTGACATCTCTCTCTCTCTCTGACACAACTTGAAAAAGTGGTGAGAAATTAAAAATTGATCACTTTTGAGCATGGGTTTGCCATCTCTTCTGCTCATTGGGCATGAGAGGGAAAGAGGGGAGGGAGGGATTGCTTTTGTGGGAACGCTGTGCAACCAAAAGTTCTTTCAGGGTTTCTGTATAGTCAGAGTTGGAGAAGAGAGTGTGGGAGTGGAGGAGTAAGACGGAGAGAGACGTGCAAAGGAAGAGAGTGATGCAGAGGTAGAGAATTCCCCTGGCAAGCAGTGTTGTGCCTCATAGTTCTGGCTTTAAAGCGTGCTGCGTGCCACACATACAGTAGGAGCAGAGGCCATGACGGTGAGAGAGGGAGGGTTTGTTTCAGGAAGGGTGCGTGCATTTCAGATGGAGAACATCCTCTATTGAGCCCCTAGTCCTCCTCAACATTCCTATCCTGTGTCATCTCTGCTAACTTTGACATCTTCATCAGATCGGCCTGTCTGCAAAGACACATGCTCACTCGCGCGCAAACACAATGCAAAGATGACACGCAAAGCATATACAGTATATGCGCGATGACGTAAACATGCTTACCCGCAAGGTAATGCAAGTTCACAGACGTGCCCAGCTGTTTATGTTGCCTGTGTCTCTGTAATGCAAACACACCCGCAGACACATACAAATAAAACCTTCACACATTTTCAGCTGCGTTTGTCATACTCATAAAGATGATTGTGCCTTCTGTATACGCTGAGGCTATTGATTTGTGTGTTTGCGTCTGTGTTCATGTGTTCGGTGTCTGTGCTCGGTCAGAAATGAGAGAGGATGGAATGAGGTCTTAGGCTGATGAAAAGCCGTCCGCTATAAACCAATGTCGTGCATTGATTTTTCCTGTAATGAGTTCCACACAGAGCCTTTGAAACACACACGCATATGTATAGCGCACATATGCACACAGTCACATGCGCTCAACCCCCCTCATATAAAATATACACATGGAGAAATTAGATAGTATAACATGGTAATTAAAATGGGTGTGTAAAGCATCTGTAGGGGTTATAAAATCTAATGTCTAATGCAGACAGGGTTATATATATCAGGACATCTTGCAAGCAGCTCTAACTGTTCAAATTTTAAAACCAGTTTCTTAATTGTGTCTTTTAAAGAGACATTATGGTCATTAAACAATAACACAACCCTAATTCAGCTACTCATGTACTTTAAATTCTTGTTAATTTTAACGTATAAATAATTAAGTGGTGAATGTATTTGTATTGCAGATTTTACTCTGGCACACATCTGAACTCTGTACTGTTCACCCCTCCACAATTTAGTGGGGAGAGCTGCGCTTTCTTCTAGACGTTTTATCTCTGTGCTCTCTTTCTACCATGCTGAGGAGATAAGGGCACCCCCACTCTTGGTCAGCTGTATTTACACTGAGGTAACTGTAAGGTTAGCTTAGTTTCATCAGCTCATAGTTTGGAAACTGTGCCATCTTTCATAGAAGCCCTTAGGCACTTTAGTGTCCTATACCTAAACTTTTACTCACACAGCTCACCTACACAATTCTACCGATGACTTTACTTCTTGTTAGTTTTAAATCAGTAAAGAGTCACGTCATGTGGATAGGGTGCAGTATGGATTCCTTATTATCCCTCACTTTAATGCTCTGAAGATAATTCTCTCTGGTATGGGTCGGGGTTGAGTCATAAAATTCCAGCGACCCATATACTGATCTCTCTTATACTGCATATTCCCACCCTCCACAACTGCGGTTCAGTCGTCTCTCTGCAGCATATTCCAAAACCAGCTTGTTAAACAATTTCAAATCTCAACGCCAGCTCGGCCCCATTCATACAGTTAGCCCCCCAGCCACCCAGCTTTCCCTCCCATCCTTCCATCTATCCCTCCCTCTGTCCCTCCTCTGATCCCATTTCACAGTGGAACCATCAGGAGCTTATCCCGATCTCAGCCTTGGCCGGGGGCCCAAAGCAGTGCAGGGCCTGCCTGAACTCAGTAGTGAACTCTCAACCTTTTCTCTCTCAGTGCCCTTCCCTCTCTAGTTAGCCTGCTCCCCTTTTGCCCAGACTATATTGCCGCCTATTTCAGCAGGATTTTGGATGATGGCCTCAATATGCAGTGCATACTCTTATGCACAGTTTACAGGGCACGTCTAAACACACTCAGGGCGTTGAGTAGAGCTCAGCAATAACACAAACTCTCAGCTGTTATCCATATAGCAGCCAGCACACCAACCAGTCACCCGGCGAAGCAGGCAGCAAGCCAGCGAGGCAGCCCGTCAGTTAGCTAGGGAGTTATAATGCAGCATGCATGTCTGTCACACCACCACCGTAGTCCCATCAGCCAGCCAACCATCACACATGTTACAAAGCTGGTTAAACCAAGGTAGCTCTAAATATGCAGTATGTCCTCTGCATAGACGACGGCAGAAGATGTAGATTATTACCCTTTTCATCGTACATAACATGGCACTATAGTGGCTAATGATGGCAGCCCTAACAAGCATAGTATTACGCTTCTGTTTTATTCATCACAAACACAAACCAGCAGCTTTAACCTCAAAAACACCTCTTCCTTCCATTTTGAACTCTGCTTAGTTTCACTCGCTCTTTCTCTCTATTGCTCACACACCCATCTAGCTACTTTATTTTCCAAGTATCAGGAGTTACAATAATGAGATTAGGATTTTCAACATCTGAGCTCAGCCCGTAGTAGTGTGTGCCACTGCTCATGCTATTCCGGCGCACATAGCCCTCATTAGTATAACTTAGGGGTCAGGATAAAGGCCTGGTTCATGTACAGTGCCCTGCTCAAATAAGAATAGTGTTTTGGAATTTCAGGTCAGAACTGTGTATTTCTTTTTGTTTACCGTTTTAAATAAAGATCAGATTGAAATGGGATTACTGAACGTTCTGAAAAGCCATGATGTGACATTTAGTCCGTGGTTCAGGGTCCACACTGGACAGCGCTGGTAGTGGTAAGGTAGCTAATGTGTCTGACCCTGTCTGGGAGCAGCATGTAACCGAGGTGCTGACAGGACTGAGATGCTCCAGGTCTTCTCCCTTTGCTCGTGTCGTTGAATGTCAACCCAGTGCAGGGAGCTTGAGCTAACCGTGCAGTCATATCAGCTCTTAGCTGTGTTCACAGAGGAAGGGAAGGAGAGACGGAGTCATAAAAAGGCAGGAGGGATTCGCTCCATAGGAGAGAACTGGCATAACACTCTGTTGGCTTATTGTCGTTTTTACTGAAGAGATTTGACCGCATGTGCATGTATGCTTACACCCACAGTATCTGAGTATCTGTGTCTCGGTGGGTGTATGTACTTTAGTGTGGCTGTGTGTATTTGTAATCCCAGTGACACACATCTACTTTATGAGAAGCACATCACACTACAGATGACCCTGTTGGATGGCGATGCCCCTTTTAAATACAGTGCCCTGATGCAATCCACTGTAAATACATTAAACCAAGCTGCTGTAGAGGAAGCTGCTTATCTGTCCTCTCTGCCGCTTTCTCCATCGTTCTTGCTCTTACTCTCTTTTATCGCTTTTCTCCCTCTTTCTTTTCACTTATTCTGCCTATTTGCTTTATATCAGTTTCACCGTATTTGTCTTATTTTTCTTTTTCGTTCTTTCTGGTTTCCATCACTTTCTCCACCTCTGTCTGAAAGTGCTGTATTGTACTGTACTGATCTGGTTTACTCCTTCTTTGCTTTCTGCCGCTACCCACCCTGACCACCAACCCCATTCCTCATTGCCCCTCACCCCTGCTGGCCATGAATCTTACTCCAAACCTGCTTGGGGGTCAAAGGGAGTGCCAAAGGTGCGGTGAGTGACGTGGCACTCTGGCTGACCCCTGGCAGCTTGGCAGGGCTGCCTCTCTAATGAGATTAGCTGGGTAATGCCGACTCTGTGTCTGTTTCTCCTGCCGCCCAGCCCGGCCCACCCTGGGGCTCTTTATTTAGCCACCAGCAGGACAGGGTGTGCCAGCATTTGCAGGTCGAGGGCAGGACAAGACTCACAAGCCCACTGCCCTCTCTTCCCCCTGCTCCCCACCACATTTATCTGAACAGCCCAGCCTGTGTTTGTATTTTTGCTATTATACTGTTGCTTTGTTTTCATCTCTTGCTGTGTGTCATGTTCCTTCAGGCTCTGTAACTTAGCGTCTCACTTATTTTGTGTCTGCCGCCTGTCAGTCTCTGTCTATCTTTCTGGACTCCCTCATCGTTGTTCAGCACACAGGTAAAAGTGCCCTTTAGAGGCTGGACTGAACAATACTGGGAAATGATCAAACAATGCCGTGATCCCTTCAAACACATACACGCACACACATGCACACACAGGCTACCCAGAGGAGGGCGACTGAGCAAGTAACTCAGGAACCTCGGCTCTCATGCGTACGTGTGACTGGCTTTGATGATTGCTCATAGGAGCGTAAAGTGCAAAGCTGCTCACTGTACCGCCCCGTGAAGACATACAGACTTAGACAGTATTACCAAAGCTGTGGCCACCAAACTGAGGCTTATTAGGTAGAAAGGTACAGAGGTAGCTAGCTATTTTGTCAATGTTTGTAACCCTCTTCACACCTTCAGCCGTTGGGCCCATTTATTTCAGTGACTCCGAGAGATATTATTAGTACCCTTTTTAGCAGTGAGTGCATTTAAGTGCCAATTAAATGCCTACAACTTTGTTACCGTGAGTGTTTTTATGAGAGGGTCCTTAACAGACAGGGGGCCTCCCATGGCACAGGTGTGCCCCCCTCAGCTCTAGGCTCACTTTCATCCTGGAGTGTATGACAGCTACAGTGAGTCTGACAGTGCTTTGCAGCCCATCCCAGGTGTCCAGGTGTTCTTACTTTCTGTATGTGGTGTGTATGTGTGTGCATGCCAACACCTGCTTGGCTGTGGCCCTAGGGCGCAGACAGGTTCAAGTTCCACCCAAACAAACATTATGTACCAATCACTCATTAGATGTGTGTGTGCTCGAGTACGGGGATGAATGATTGTCTCCCTATGGCTGGCAGAAGTGTGCGTTACCAACATGCTTACACTGTATGCCCTCCACACTCATCATTTACACTGACGGATTGTGTTACCTAGACATGTCAAAGTCTGCTTTTGTGCTGACAGTCAGCTCGCTCTACACCTTGCGATTGCTCTTGATCACACAGGCATCAGGTTCTGACATTTTGTGTCCCTGCTCATTTCTGTCCACCTGAAACGCTATGGACAAATGTGTCATCTTCCGCCAAGAACCGTATTTAGTGAGGTGAATTAGCTTTAACCTGAATCACATCCGCCGCTTTTCAGTTTAACGCCTCTCTCTCTCTCTCTCTCTCTCTCTCTCTCTCCCTCTCCTCTCCCTTTATCTATCGCTTCAGCACAGACAAGTCACAAAATTCACGCTGAAAAGAACAGATACACGTGCGCACACACGCTCATGTACGCGCACAACTACACATGCTGCCCCACGCCCCCATATCACATTGCTGATATGAACCTTCAGAAAAGAGAAAAGAAATCCTGTTGAATAAAATGAAATTGTGAGGTGGATTTAGAGGCCTCCATGTTAATCTCCAAAGAGAAAACTGCAAACATAATAGGCATGCAGTTGGATGTACAAGAAACTTAATTAACCGGAGACCTTGTCAATGGATGGCAGGTCAAGGGAATCTCACCCACACAGCACCTCATCTTTTCTAGTCAAGGCATTTCGCTGCATTTCTACAAACTGAAGATCTCCCACAACCTTTAAAACTCTGTTTATATTTCTAAACGCCCCTGGTGTTTCCTTATAGTCACAGGCATCGTTGCTGCTGTTTTTCCAAGCTTTCGCTTTTAAATGAATATGGATAACAAGAGCTTAAAACAAGAGCTTTTAATTGTGATGTGAGGTCTCATGCACTCTTTCATCTATATATTAATAGTTTGGGGGATTTACTGTATTTTTAAACTCTATCATCATGCTTATAGGCTCCTCTGATATTTTCCATGAACTGCAGCCCTTTCTGGAGAGTTTGGTTCATTTTCTGTTTTGTCTTCAGAGAATGCTCGGTTTGGTTGCTGTCCGTTTAGTTTATTTGAGTTACAGTCCAGTTTATACTATTTTAGAGTCCTGAGTGATGTCGCACAGGAAAAAGAAAGCTCCATGAGTTTGTGAATGAGAGCACTCTTCTTTATGCACATATGCATGTCCGTGTCTTATTACTACATTGTGTGTTCAGGTTGTTCTTCTGTACCACTGTGTGCCGCAGAGGAATGGTGCCCAGTTCAGGATCAGTAGGGTGACCCATCATAGTGTCCCCCTACATGGACACCAGAGAAGCACAGCCCCTAGCCATATTGTGGGGTCCCTGGTCTATTGGCTGGCCAGGCACAGTTTGTCTGTAGAACACCCTCTTCCTCAGAGACCAAAGTGTGAAGCTTTGGGTTGTATTCTAACAGAGCTTCACACAGTAGAGGCAAAGGAGGCCCATAGAGTGTTGTATTTATTCCTCAAGAAAACCGAGCTCTGGACTGGACTCTAAAGTGAATGGAACGTCCAACCCGACAAAATTAAAAAAAATATTTCATTGAAGACCTCAGTTAATTGTGAATTTGATTTTTATTCTTTATCATTTGCCAAAATAAGGAAAAAGCATCATGTCAGCTTGGCGAGATAGAGATCGTTTAAGGTGGAAAGTGTCACAACGGTAAGAGTCAGATAAATAGATTAAGGAAGTAAGTGAGGGAGACATGGAACGAGTAGAAGGAAAATAAGAACATGAACATCTTGTAGAGAGAGAAAGAGAGAGAGAGGGAAAAGAGCAGCAGGGGAGAGAGGAAGACGGAGAGAGATCACTTTGGATGGAGAGATTGTAACATCACACTGTAGGGTCCCTTATGGGACAGCCACAGACGGAGCACGCTCCTTGCTGCATGCAGGAAGAGGAAGCTTTGCCAGCGTGGAAAACATACAAGAGAAGAACGAGAGACGAGTGGAGCAGAGAAAAATGCGTTTCTCCCCAGAGATGAAGTGGGAATTTTCTGCTAGCACAAACACTATGTAGGCAGATAGCTGAGAATGAAGAGGAGAGGAGATGGCAGAGAATAAGTAAAAGGAGGGGTGTTGGAGGAGGGGAGAAGGAATTCTTGTGATAGATGAAATGGTGGGAAAGTAGAGGTGAAAGGTTCAGAGCAAACGAAGTGGGGCAGTACTTTGCAGAAGTCTGATAACATAATGGAGTAATGAGAACGGTTCATTATTTGATTCAGGCACAAAATCACCACGCATGTGACTCCAAAACATTTTGCTGGAGACCGTGATTGCATTGCAGCCACTCAGCTACATTTGTACAACAGATAAAATGTTCTCACGTATTAAAATACTGTGACATGACTTGCTAAGATTACTAATACTGTTAATGACTAATGAAAAACAATATTTATGAACACTGGCCTTACAGTTGGTAATTTTTTACATCCATCTTGTGCTTTCATTCACTGGATCCTTGACTCGTGATGAAAACCTTAAACTGATACACTAGTATGCACGGTGTTAACACATGTGGATTTTGTGTGATGCCTGAAAAACTGCCATTAAAACAAAGTAACCTAAGTGGCGAAGCATTGTAGTGCATCTCACTCAGAGCCACGGGGTCATCAGAGAGGCTCTGATCGGAGGTCACAGTGTGCTGCTGTGAAATGGGACATTACCGCTCACCAGCGCGGCAATAAATACAGAAAGAAACTTTAACTGCTGTAAAATATGAGGCAGCCGTCTCTTTTGTAGCATATGGGGCGTATATGTTTGTGGCTGTGTGCATACGCCCGCAAGAACGCATGTGCTTAAGTGAGTGTCTGCGACGGCGGTTTTGCTTAAGGCAGGGAAGAGGACGGGGTTAGGGAGGGATTTAATATGCTACTTTAGCCCTTGGGGGGCTGTACAGTTGAAAGTCAATGCATGAGGCGTGCAGAATCACACCAGCCTGCATTACAGAGGGACTGGGGGTGGTGGTGGTGGATTGGTTGAGTGTGGGGGGCTCGCTATAAAAAGTGAAATCATATCACTTAGCAGCTGAGTGCAGATAAAGCTGTGTTTGAACTGGGAGGCATAAATTATACATTGTAAACACAGCGTTGGGAGACCACGGCTCGTTTAAATTATGACAGAGGGTAGTTTTTCCTCCTCTCCTTTCTTCCTTCCCTTTCCTCCTTCCCGCACTTCTGTGTCTGCCACTCTCACTCACAGTTTCCTTCCCTTTGCTCTCAGTGCCCCCGACCTACTAACTTTTTTACCTCATGCCTCTATCTCTGTTTTATACGGCACCTGTCTTCACAAACGGCCTTTTTCAACATACATATATCATTTTTTTCTTTCTTTATTTCTCCTCACTATATCATAGATGGTAAGCAAGCTGGAAGATCCCTATGTGATCTGATCAATGTTCTCTCCTCGCATGGTTCAAGTTGGGCTGCTGTTTTTTCCAAAGGTGCCTTCATCCCTCCTGACAAGTGCGAGGTTATTGATCAGTTTTTTCTATTTGTCATTGACTGCTCTGCCCCGTCTCTCTGCTCTCAAGTCAATAGTGGAGGGGTGAGAGGGTGAGTGGCTCCCCTGACCTGCCCTCCTTCAATCTCTGACTGCGTCTCGTCTGCTGTACTACACACATACACACACACATACAAACACGCACGCACGCAAAATGAATGACTCTCCCTGCCCATTGTACCCACACCTCTGATCCCGGCAACAATTTTGATTAATCTTGAAGTGCTGCAAGGTCAGGGCAGGAGTGTGTGTGTATCTGGTGTTGGCTGATGCTGTCAGATAAAGGTCTTAAGCTCTGTTGGGGTTTGTGCTCTATTTTTCCTCCGTGTATGTCTCTAAGTAGGTGGGTGTAGGTGGTAGATACTCTAACTCAGAGATCAGCAGCCTTGCCCTGTTTGGCACCCACTTCGCAACATGTGTCTCTGTGTTTGTGCGTCCATGGTTGGTCTTGTACTGATGTGGAAAGTCTTCCACAATAAGGATCGCTGGGACATCTTTGACCAACAACACTGCATTTACTTTGGGAATATTTACTGGTAAAGGTTCGCAGATACATTCAAGTGCTATTGTCAGCCTGAATACAGCCTCTTAGTTTTACATATAATGTGTTTTTTGTTTTTTGTTTTTATTTAAAATTTAAAGTTAAAATTTATATTGTTAAATAACAGATGATGTTCAGTGTAAGATGGAATGTAAAGCCTTCTAGCAACTCCAAAGTAATTGTGTCTTCCCAATACCAATTGCAGTACGCAAACAAGTAAGGTTTTACTATGTACATTTTCTTTATTTTTGTTTTTTGAATTAGCATATCTTCATTTCTTTCTTCGCTCATCAGTGTGGCTTCGTTTCTGGAGTTAGTTGATTTATGAAGACCAGACTGAGGGCTGCAACCCCTCGCCTCTCCGTGGAGCGAAAGGAGATAATTATTCTGTTTCTGACTCACGCATTTCGATGAAAAATGCATACAGCTGGGACTAGATGCAGCTTATCAAAAGGTTAACTCTTCCCCACAGTTGTCTGGGTCTGCAAAGGGGAGCGTTTCCTACAACAGTGGCAGCATCGAACCACTTTGTGTTTTCCTGCTGTTTTGTTTGGGTGTTTTCAACATTGCTGTGACCCGCCGGTGGCCCAGTGCTTTATTTTCGCAAAGTTAACTTTCAATCAAGAGACGAGCCAGCTGTTGTTTGTGTTGTGTTCAGTGCATCATTTCTTAAGCAGCCATCTGAGTGCAGACTTGGCAAAATGATTCTGCCATGAAAAATAGAGTACACGCAGCACACAGTTATTCGGTATTATCAGTGTTCAGCTTATCTAATTACACGCTGACCATGTTTTCAGGTTAATACATCATTTCTGACAATCAGCGGGATGTCAGACCAGGGGCACTTTTTTTTTTGTTGCTCAGCGTATACAATGTGCTGTATGCAGCAGTATGCATGGCATTGTGCTTGATAGCTCTTTAGATCATCTCATTGAGATTCAGAAATCTTTTGCCTTTTTCACCTCTGCGTACACTATATTCCCATATACACCACTGTCACTCACACTCACACACACACACGGTCACACTTCAGGCCTTATGTGGAAGGAGTGCTGCCTGGGAAAGTGATAGCAAGAGAAAAGAAGCTCTGGAGAGTGAGTTATCTCTTTAGATGTCATTGAGGGGCGCCTCTTTTCTCTCCCTCTCCTTCCCTCTATCATTTTCCTCTTTCTTCCCTTCTCTCCGTCTCCCTCCCTCTCTCTTGTTCCCACTTGCTCTCTCAAATCATGCTCGCCTCCAGTGGTATTCAGACAGTCCAAGGACAAAGTAGAGATATGCTGGGAGCAATGGACTGTCCGTCAGTTTGTGTTTGTGTGTATGTGTGTGTGTGTATGAGAGAGAGAGAGAGAGAGAGAGAGAGAGAGAGAGAGAAAGGGGTTGATGTTGAGTCTTTGAAGCTGTTCTCCCCTTGTCCTAACAGATTGCAGTCTCGTCCCTCTCCATTTAACCCCCTGATGCTACATCAGACACTCACACACAAACTGAACACACTTATCAGGCAGCTGTGGACACACATAACAACACATTGCAAGATTTAAGATTCACCTAGAGCTCCACGCACAGCTTGCTGTTGTCGAGGTCATGCCCTTGTGTTTAAGGACTGTTACATTTACTTCATTTCATATTTATTGACTTGTCAAGGTGACTGTAATGGCATTAAATAGTTAATTTCCATAGAGATGTCTAAGATATGTGTTAAGGTTTTTTTTTGCATAGCCCCCTGTCTGAGCAGCACCAAGCTAGGGGTCTGTATATTACTAAGTCATGCAGTGTGTTAATGTGGCCTTGGTTTGTCTGACTAAACGAGTTGGAAGTAGATGGCCCCTGGGTCTGTGACCCTGGTAGAGACACACACACGCACACACACACCCACACACACACACACACACACACACACAAAAACCAACCAGATGCATGACCTACTCGCCTCATGTAACACACATACACACACATGAAATCCATCCCGGAGACAGACTTCTCCCTCTGCGTGTGTGTGACGCGGCAGCTCCGCTCTCTCAGACAAACAGGGGAAATCCTCCTTGTCTTGCCTTGTCCATCACAGGCCATCTCACTATCCCGACACATGTGTTTGTCTGCAAACCCTCCCCCAGCATTCCCGGCCAGGCTCCAAAACCAAGATTCAACTAACACACTTGGACACATACACAGGCCCCCTTGGCTCCAGACATGTTCCCCTGACGCAGGGACGCACACAGGCAGGAAGTTTGAGGAGAGGTTTGTGGCAGTTTACTCCTCTTAGAACACTTCAGGTTTGACCCTCTCTTGACCAGGCAGCTTCCTTCTCCTCCATCTCTCCGTAAACAACCACATCCCTGCAACTGAAGGCGTGCCGGCTCGCCAAGTGTAATAACATCACTCATGTTATGATGTGAGTTAAGAGAGGCTGACTCAGGGTGGCTGGGCAGGGAAACCTTGTGTGTATGTGTTTCCTTCTGGGCTTTCTCTGATTGCAAGGATGACAGATCTTCGTCATGCAGGAAACCTTGTTAACCTGTCACCTTAGCGGTCTTCTCCACCCACTATTTATCCACTGTGTCTCCTCGAAATACACTCCCTAATGCCTGTGCATGCACAAACATGACTGCACACACACGCACACACACACATACACACACAAAGAAGGGCTACCCACTGATCTTGTTGAGTGTGTGTCAGCTCTATTAGCACATTCCCAGATAGGGCCAGAGCCCTCTTATCTGTGGTGACCCATTAATTACACTTTGTTCCATTAAGTGATCTATTTCAGACCTGCCCCACCCTCAACACCCACTCTGTGCTATCTGCACCTCTGGCCTGCTCCTCCCCCACCTGAACTCTCTCCTCTCCTCTCCTCTCCTCTTTTCATCCTCCATCACACACACACAACCACACCATCTCACCTTCTCGGCATGTGTACGACTGTGTACAATTCATGTGGTCAAGTATATCACATGTCTGAACGAATCCAGTGAGCTTGTTGGCACATCATCCAATCAAAGAACCGTACAGTCCAATATATATATATTTTTCCTTAGCTGCTGCTACATCTTCTTTGTGCTAATGTAGATGTGCTTTCTCACCTTTGCTGGAGATTGAAACTCAATACTGGCGACATATTTTTACAAAGAACACCAGTAATTTGCATCCAAGGTGCGGCGTGATTTTTTTGCTTGTAGTGCTAAAGAGATCGTCGGGTGATGTGCTTGTTCATGACAGTTGCTGCTTCACGGCCCTCTCGGCCCTTCAAACTATGTGAAAGAGTGAAAGCATCAATTGTTGAGCAGAATCAGTATTTACAACGGGAGGACAAAGATTCATATTGTGAGTAGTCGAGAAAACTGGAGAAATTGTTTAAAAATGATGTTGTTACACACTGTACATTCCCTCACCGTGCTGGCAGCGTACAATGCTTTTAAATACTTCGCAGTTACACCTCAGACAAAGCATGTGCCAGTGGTGTTAATGAAGGTTAGTGAAGGAGGGTTGTATGTAAGGTGTGTGCGATCACCATAGCCTTGCATGGATGGGGGTTCTCACACTCAAGGCTGTCTATTCTTTGACCATTGATTCTGAATGCGGCCTGTCTTTCTTACAGGTGCAAGGGGGCCTCTCTTGCCCCTCTCCTCCTCCTCCAGTTCTTTTGTGACTGAGTGATGTGTGTATGTCTGATATTGTAGAAGTGTGGGTGTGTGATTGTGTGTTTTTCTATGCCTTGCATTGTCCTGGAGGTGCAAGGGAGGTGCATGAGTGCGTGCATGTGTGTGTGTGCCAGACCTCATTGTGTTGAAGTGGAGTAGACGACGTGTGTTTATGTGAGTGAGGAGTGACTGTAGTGTAGTGAAGTGGTGGAGTGAGTGTGCAATTTGGCCTAGTTTTGGTTGTATAGACTCTGGGCTTGTGTATGTGTGTGTGTTAACAAGCGCCTAGACATAGTCACATGTGCGCATGCTCCGTCTCAACTCCATCTTGTCCATCTCGTCTTTGGCAAGGTTGTCTGGCCTGACCCTTGCCCAGGCATCACGATGTCTGTTTGTGTGCTCGCGCCCGTGTGAGTGCACGTATATGCATGTGTGTAGTGCCTCCGCTAATGCACAGTCTTTGTGGGGGCCTCTCTTTTCAACCATGCTGCTTTTGAGACACATTGTGCCTGGGCATAGAAACAAAAGCTCTCCATTGCCCCTCAATAGGCCAAAAACAAAACCGTGTCAGGCGAGCTAGCAGCCCCCGAGTGTTTGCCATTTAAGTCCCAACCAATGGTGGTGCAGATGGAACAAAAGGCCTGGACAGGGAAGGAGGCCTGCACTGTTTACAGTGTTAATGTCTGGGTGGCACTCCCAACAAGGCCTTTCCTCACATACATGCGCACTCCGTCACTCAATCTATTTCTTTCACTGTGTTTCTCTTGCTGTCACAGACGCACACTGAATCAACAGGTACATGTGCAGGCCTTGTGCCGTTCTGAAACTAAATCTGCCAGCTAATCTTGGACAGGCCTGAGAGACCATTTGCATTATGGTGAAGCACGAGTCTGTCACTGGAAGCAAGATAGGAATGGTTTATAAGGAACCTAATAGCACAATTTGTGTGTTGTGTGCATCTAGCGAATTAAGTCAGAATGTTTATTTTCTTAGACTAGAGACATCTTCATAATTTATATGTTTTGTGATGTATTTAGATTTGAGGGAGCAGCAAGTCCTCTTTAATTGGATAAAGATATTTATATATGCAAGCTACCTTGAATCTCTAGTTTTAAGTTGTTATTGCACTTATCTATAACTCTGATATAATGAAACAGAAAAGGTGCAACCAAAGTTCTCATTAAATTTCATACACAGTTGTCACACCTCTTTCCAAAGTGGCTCGAGCCGTTTGAGTAGAGCATAGTTAAAAAAAAGGTGCTGTAGAGGCGAGGGCATGTTTGGGCTTTCGATTTTTACTGAAGAGGAGACGAGAGAATCTGACACTGGTATCAAATAGCCTGCATAGTCCTTGGACCAGGGTTATCTTGTAAATACTCATGCTCCAAGTCTATAAAAGCGAGGGTCCTTTATGACGGCCAAGGCCACTCATTCACGTTAAAATAAAAAAAGCACTCAGTGCAGTCTCTGTGTCTGGGTAGGAAAGGATAGATGGAGGGATTTAACTGAAGGAGAAAGTAGACATACAGGGCTGCACTGTCTTTTGTGCAGAGTCCTTGTTGTCACAAGTTTCACTCTCCATGGAGCTGTTATATGGAATGTAAAGTAGCTTCCGTCGGGTGATGATTTCAACCAGTTAATGTGATATTCTCCCCTCTCTGGGCTTTCACTCAATTTAGTTTCTCGATGTCTCTCTTCTGTTTGTATTTTATTCTAAGTAAATACAGAGCCCCCTTCAGCGGCCCCTGTAGCTACTGATTCAGGTTCCTCATCTCTGGATGTGTAATGAGTTCTGCCTTGTTTTTGTCTAACAACAACACACAATAATAAGCAAAGTAATTAAAAGCAGTATGAGGGAGATGGGGGGAGGGCAGACCCCACTTACCAACTACCATTAAAAATGAATTTCATTCAAGAAGCAACAGTGGCATTTCTGGGTTGATGAAATGAGCTCCGTTTTCAGTCATTTTTTTTGTTTCACATTTTTTTGTGTGATGCATGTGTGTCTGTCCTGCTCTTAAGGCTTTGTACCATATTGATTTTATTTAAAATGAGACACAAAGTGTAGACAAAGTCTTGACTATGCCTGTTTTACACCGTGGGCTTCGTGTGGATGTCTTCACTGCAAGTGGAAATTGAAGAGTGGTGTTAGGGAGGGTACTTTCTAATTTAATTAAAATTTCTGACTGAAGACAACATCTCCGTGTTACAGAGGACGGAGTTGTTCTGGCTTCGTGGCTGACCACCTGTCACCTGCCTGGGCTCTCTTTGACCTCGTCTCCAGTGGCAACATGTCTTGCCCCCTTTCGACAGACAGCCATGTGGGACAAAATGACATTCTTGACCTTTACGCATGTCGGCAAGGAATGTGACAACACACATAACTGACTGCGTGCGCACACAGTGCACGGACGCACACTGCGCACATCGCCTCGCACACACCGCAGAAGTTCATCTAATATCAGAAAGCGTCAGGGGCGGAAATCCGATCGTCTGACAACCAGGATACAGATAGCGATTCTCCACCGCTGATCCATGCAACAGATAGTTTCCACAAACAGCAGTCTGGCTAAGGTTACAACCAGCCACGGCCCGCACCACAATGCACTGCTCTGCCTCATATCGAGATAAAACAAAAGCTTAGGTTACCGTCGATAGCAAATTGATAAGATAATGCACTGTTTGTATGTTTTGGATGAAAACTCTGACGAGAGGAAATGAAAAAAATGTTTGCTTCTGCATGCAATAATATCATGCATATTAGTCCTGTTAGGTATTCTGTTTTTGTAATTTTTGCTTCATGATCATATCATTGTTCATCTCCTTTTTTTAATTGAAGCTCATTAAATGTTTAACCCAAATGTCACTATATTTGATTAAGCACTCATAATTGTTTTAAAGGAATTCAATTCAAACAAAGAAAAGTGTCATCGCTTTACATTCCCCTTGCCTCAAAGTGCTCTCAATAATTTAAATATGTATTTATATTATAAACGAAGTAAAGAGATATGGACCCCTTCACATCAATGTAATTACGAATCACAAAAAAAAAAAGAAAAAAAAAAGAGTTTGATTCAAATAAAATAGGCCATTTGTACACAAGCAATTAACTGGTGCGGCTTTAAATAATGTAGCCCAGATGGAACCTAATTATAGTCGGCATGCTTTGATTCGCGCTTCCTGTCGGAGTATCACTCGGGGCGTCACTTTGGCTTTTCAGTCACCTAGCGTTTGTTTTGAAATTTGTGACAATCAGAGCCGATTACCATTTGTAACAGCATGCAGCGTTTGGTGCAGAGGGAAGAAAGCATGGCCCATAGCTATGGAGGAGTTTCCTTGTTTCCAGCTCAAAACTCCCCTCTGTTCCTGTACCTCACTGCACACAAGTGATAACAACTGTGTGTGTGTGTGTGTGTGTGTGTGTGTGTGTGTGTGTGTGTCTGTGTGTTTCGGGTGGGGGAATGTGAATATACGCGTGAGTGTGCCGCTTCCATGAGTAGACACTTGCAAGTGATGTTTGTGTACGTGTGTGTCAGCATCTAGTAGCAGCGTAGAGTCAGACGGAGATCAAACAGTCAGTCAATTACCTTGAGAGGGCTCCAGTGGCTGTGACAGAGAGGAGGAGGAGGCTAAATATCCAGGATCAAATACTCTGCTCTGCCTGTCACATAATGAGGGAGGCGAACCAGGCTCAGACGACACACACAGAATGGTCAAATACAGGGCACCGGTCAGGCACCACATTGAAACCGTGCCATGACCTGAGCAAAGAGCACACAAGGGAGGGTTCAGAGCAGACCGTGTTTCTGTCCCAGTTCTCTCCTGCCTTACACTGAAATATCATCACGGAGTGACGTGTGTGTGTGTGTGTGTGTGTGTGTTGCAGTACTTTTAAGTCGCCGTCATTATTTATTATAACCCCTATTAGAAAACCATTACTTGCAGTGATCTCTATTAAGTTTGTCATTGCCCAATGATAATCACACACACATTGTGAAAGTAAAGAGAATTCCCTCTGTGTTCCCCAAGACAATACCCACATCATTATAACGTCATTATTGCATTCACAATAAATGAGGACATTATTGCATTTAAAAAAAACTTTATTATATTAATGTAGTTACAATAATCCTGTTAAAATTAGCACATGTGATGTAATAGTTTCATAGCTAATGCAATAAAGCAGCACACATAAACACACAGTACTTTATTAAGATTTTTTTTGTTTAATGCAGGATACAAGTTATAATTAAAATCATGACAATGAGAGAGCTCTGGGTCCATTACATTTGGTTTTGCCAATACATTAATTCAACGGCTCATCAAAGAGTTTGCTTATCAGCTGAACAACTTTTTAAATGAAGGGCTAATATTGATGATGGATTTGTTCTTATTGTGTCTTTATGGGTTCTTTTTACACACGCACACATCCAGGTGACACCTCATCGATTTCCACATGTTATAAAGATATTACTGGCTCAGCTGATGTAATTCTCTCTGCTCTCGTCTTCTCTAAATCAGTGGTAACATCTCAGCTTTGACAACATCGATTAGGTTCAACACACTTTGGCCATTAAAGGAAGAGTGGATGTAAGTTGTTAAAGGCCTGTTTAAGTCTGTATGAGAGCGGGTTTTATTTGTGTGAGCGTTATCTGGGGGAGTACACTCCATTTCAAAGCCTCCACCATATAGAGGGGGTGGAGCTTAAAACCAGAGTCACTGGAGGGGCACAGGCTCATCTGCATATTGGCACAGAGACACCCCCCTGATGACCCTGAACTGCGATGGGATAGGGTGGAGAAGCTGGCGGCATTCCGGAGGAGTTCACCGCCAGTTCAGGGTGAACGAGAGAGTGCTGCGGCATTGATCGCTTCTGTAGGAGGAAAAACAGACAAAACAGAAGTAAAACCACTAGTGAGGGAAAGCCCAATGAGACGGGGAAAATGGAGGTGGTGGAAAAAGATCACAGTGCCTCAAATTGGATATAAATGATAGATTAGGAGTGTGAGAGGGCTGTGTCTCTGTTTCTAGGGATGGGTGTTATGATGGGCCTTACACAGGTAGCACAGGAGAGTGCTTGGTTATTGACTACCATGATTGCAAGGCCAGTAAATTTGACCCAAGGCACTGACTGCCATCTGCTTGCTCTATAGCGTGCAGTGTGGCCCCTCATCTTGAGAACCCGCTTACATACTTGTACACACAAATTACACACAAACAAAACACGCCACCAGCAACTGAACCCGGGTCCACTCTCAGCCCAAGACCCAACACATGCCCCCGGTCTTACAGTCATACAGTACACATACACACATAGACACATGCACGTACATGCACACCGTCTCCATCAATGCGTCCAGGCAGGGGTCAATCTAATAAACATGGGGTCAGTGTGGTGGTCATCAGAGGCCCGTCTATAGTGAGACAGCCTTTAAGGTGCTTCCTAATTGTATCCCTGCGGGCTTCCAGTCTAGCTTTTTATAGCAATGTGCAAAGAATAGAGGGATAGAAGGAGAGGGCACTGAAAAGCAACTGAAGTAAAAATAAGTATATCTATATGTGCAGATTTGACTCATCCAGAAGGTTTGGGGTTATCAACCCTTCTCTGCTGGGACCAGCTGTTTAAAGCCTTTTTTTAATCCTAGCGACACATTTGAATATTATTATCTTACACACAAATGTAGTTTCCAGGAAAAAAAACAATCTGTGTGCAGAAGTGTGTAAATAAATATTCAAAAAGGAAAATTCATGCAAATACTTCCGGCCTTCTATGCATTCATCCCCCTGTGTGTCAACACGTCTTAGATCTATCTATCAAGGGATGAAAGTCTTAATACCATCTCACACCAAACCCATTCTCCCTCTGGGAAACAAGAGGGCACCTCAATATGGCTTTTCAGGATCAGTTACAGTTGTGTTGCTAAGCAGCTCAGCTGCTAGCCAGCGGCAGCAGAAACAAGCCACTGTCTGTTAGTGCACAATATTTAGTGACTGTGACTAGAGATGATTCACGCGTCGGCTGCAACCAAGATCTGTACTCATCATCGATGCTTCAATGCAGAGCCAAGCTGTTCTGCAGTAGGTCTTGCTGCCATTGAGTTTACAAGCTATCCTACTGAAAAGCCTGACTGTGTAACCCTACGGAACCTGAGGCGCATGTACCAGATTTCAAGTTCCACTGTGACCCCAACTTGGGAACTCACTAACCTGGAGGAGGTCAGAGGGAAACCAAGCACTGCTCACTCCCCCCACCACTGCTAGACCACCTGATATGTTCGCTAGTTACCTCTCCCCAGCTTCTGTCTTGCCTTTCCTCAATCAGTCCTTTAGAATGAATGACTACCGCTCCACTGGTTTCACTTAGTGCACCCATTGTGCATATCTCTGGTTTTGTTGGAAGGACCTCTTTCCATCTCCTTGGACGTGCAGTGGTGTTGATTATCAGGTATCCGCTTGGATAACATATTAAGGCTGTCCCATTGGACTAACAGGTCATAGGCTGCCATTGCTCTCACGCATAAGGCCCCAGTTTGCATAGATAGAGGCAGTACATTGTGGGGAGTCGTATGAGACAAAATACCTTATTTAATGGTGTTCATTTATTTTCACCATTTACTTATGTTGCCAAGGTTTATCATGATGTTGGCACAATCATCATGCACTGCCTTTGCCTGCAGCACAACAGTAACCAAATATCTTTCTGTGTGTGTGTGTGTGTGTGTCTGTGTATGTCTTCTACATGTAGGCACAGAGAGGCATGAGCTGACCTCCTGGATGAGTTTCACCTCCATCTTCAGGTTCTTCAATAAGGTCCTTGAGGAAAAAGAAGATGAGGAGGCGGAGGAGACCTCCAACACTGTCACTACCCGGAGCAGCTCCCTCAAAAACAAACACCAAGATTTGTAGAAAACCATCAACAGTGACTTGGAACAAGAAGAGATTATGGGACCGGGGGGGATTGGCAAGGGATCAGAGGTGGGGGTGCAGAAAGGGTCCTGTCCGCTGTTTTGTTTTTCCTATTTTCTCTCTCTTCCTCTGTAACCTCATAACCTCCCACCGGTTTTCTTTCCCTACTCTTTTCCCCGAGTGTCATTTCTCCCTTCCAGCCCTCCCTGGCTCTGCACACACATAGCCCTCTTGTTGTAAGAGACAAGCGTACAGGGTCACCATGTATACATCACAATAACGTTTTGCATTACTTCTAGTCGAGTGCAACTGTCAAAGCAATATGGGCCTGAGTGTTAGCGCTTCCCGTGGGCTGTGGCCTGGCTGCGGGTACGGGCCACAGCAGCAGAGATTAAGGCTGACAGGCGCTGTGCACAATGCGCTGTGGTGCACCTCTAATTGTCCTGACATCAGCCTGAACTGAGCTAATGCCCCGCCTGCCCTCCAGTCTACACTGCTCAGTCTTTCCCTCCTCTCCCTCTTCCCCCCCGGTCCTAAAGCCTGGACCACTTACCCTGAAATTAGCTCATGCCGTATATTCTGGTAAGGTTTGGTATAATTTCAGCCTGGCTAATGCCTATTTTACTTTTTATTTTTTCTTCTCTTCGTTTCATAATGACCGCAAATGTTTTTAATAAGAGCGAACACTCTTAACTGATGACCATTTGTTTTAACAAAGGGTGTTGTTTTATGACTTCTTCTTTATTGTCTGACTCCTCCACACATGTGAGCTTTTAAACCTGGCTTTTTTCATTCAGCTTTATGAACGACTCGATTCTAAGCTATGCCGTGTATATCTGGAATTACAGCCCATATAAAAGGAGAGCTCTTTTTTTTTATTATTATTTCTTAACTTTGCGCTAATTTTGAAGCCAGAGTCTCACACATATTGAGAGTATTTTATATTTAATATTAAGCCAATACCTCACAGTGCACGTAAGTGAGCGAATGTTTACTTTTGTATATCTGTGGGTTTGATTTGCAAAAGTGTGGAGAGTTCATTTTTCTGTTTATTACAAATAGCTTTTTTTCACGGTGTGATATCCTTGAAATTGATGTCTCTGGATGATTGAATGTGATGAAACAAATAAAAAAAACACACACACACACACAACCTATTCTGAATATGGAAAAATTCTGGACACTGAGCATATTTAAAATCACTTAAAGTCAAGCATCAAAATGGGTTTGAGGGATATCTCATTTTAACAGGAGCAAGAAGTCAGCTCACAACACTCATAAAACCTCAATATATCGCCTTACACATGTCAGGAAATCCAAGATTTCAATATTATTCTAAGCCAGAATGATATTCCCTCAGATGTTGGAAAAATGTAACATCTTTTTTTTTTTTTTTTTTCACCAGAGTACTTTTCTTGTGTACTTAGAAGTGACAAAGTCCGCTCCCTGCTCAGCTGCACATAATCTGACTATGTGACACAAACATGATAAAGAATTTTCCATAAAGCCGGTATGTTTTATAAACCACTCAAGGCTTAATGGAATACGTTTCTGATGTGTCTTGACATTAGGAAAAACTCAAACTGGATACTAAATCTTGTGATACCTTAGACACTTTCTCAAATATATACTTTTTTTTCTCATTTTCTTTACTTCAAGCAGTTGCCATTGTTAAACTTGCAACACTGTGAAATCCCGTCTCTTCTGCTCACTCTGTGTATGGTTTAAGGCTTTTGTGGATTATCTCTCTGCTGTAATGAGACAAGTGTGGCTGATGGTTGCAGGCCTAATTTCCTTTTAATTTGATTCAGATCTCTCCAGGTTTCAGCAAAGAAGTTGGCTTATTATTTGATTTGATGAGTTTCATTTCAAGATACCATTGCTCATCTTTCGGCTTTTCAGCTGCAATCAGTTCATTTTTCACTCTACAATTTGTATATTGTTGCCTTAGGAATAAACAAGACTCTGCTCACTGTTTTTAATAACATCCAGCAAGCCATATGTGAACAGAACTAAAGATGTAAGAGCAGCCTAAGTCCAAAGCACAGCTCTGCAAATAAAATGGTACTATTTCTGCCAGTTGCTCTTGAAGACATTATTTTTTGCAGATGGTTTATTTGTTGTACTGGTTTAAGGAACACGCCTATTTGCTTTTATCACAGTGCAAGCTTTTAGCTTTTATGAAACAAAAGTATGCTGCCAGGTCACACATTTTTCTAATATTCTTTTTTTCCCACTTTTCTTTGATCCATTCCGTTTTTTTAAAAAAAAATTAAGCATCTACTTAAACTTTCTTTTACGTGATTCAGTTTTTGTAATTAACCCATTAAAGCAAATGCAACTGAAAGGAAATTTGCATCTTGATTTTTAAAGAATATATTGTCCCATTTAGTTTTGTTTTTATTGTTTATTCCCTTATATATACGGTTCGCGTGTGCAGTATATATTACGTATTCTATATGTTTTTAAATATAAATAAATAAGCATCAAAGACAGGTGCGGTTGTACAGCGGGAGAGATGTGCGTGAAATGAGCGCGCCGAGAGGAGAAAGTCGAGCTCCCTGTGATAAATGAGTGAGAGTCATCGTCTTTCCAGCTACAGCAACGTTGCAAATATGACATCCAGAAGGAAAGTCAGCAAATATTCATAATCGACCACGTGTCTCTTGTCAGGTTTCTAAACTTATTTTTAAGGTGGAGCAAAGTTTTTGGAGTTACAATTTTAAAACTTCTTGTAAGTAAAAGTATCCAAAGAAAGCGCAGGATCTTTAAACTGATTATATCGGCAGCAAGAAGCGTGTCAAAAGGAAAACAAACTATAAACTGTAATACCCCTCTTTTTTTGGTCATTAATTTGGGCAAACGGAGCCCCCTCCGACTCAGCGAGGTTTTACGGCATCATTTGTTTTCACACGGTGAAACCGATCAGGTCATTAAACGCCCCCTCAATAAATCTTTAGAAATCTTTTCCATTAACCCCCGAACAACAAGTGGAACCAGGCGAGTCCCCCTCACACTGTGTCAGGCCGCAGATTAAAGAGAGGCATTCAATCACACGCACACAAACACACCCGGGTACGCACAAGTGAAACTGGGCTGGACTCTCCGTCTTAAACCTGTTCAGAACTATGTGCAAATGTGCAACTTCACAGTTCTGTGATAGGCTACTGAAAGGGAAAATCTCTATTCTCATGTTAGTGACAACTTTCTAATTTTAATTAAGTAACCTGCCTTTTGTCCAAAGCGATGCTGTAGCGGTATCATAAATTATACGATCTCCATCAGTCCTCTTCAAAGGCAGGCTTCCAATAAGGAGTTATATTTTTTGCCAGGAATTAATAAATGCTTCAAGACTCATTTTGCTTATCTTTTAAGTGCATTTTACAGTTCACATGGCAGCGTTAGAAGTTGTGAACAACAAGTTTACATTAGTGTAGCCCCTTACATTGCAGAGAAAAGTTCAGCGCCAGAGTGTTGAGTTTTGTTCGCCAAATGTGCGCATCTGCTCTCACCCTTCTTTTGGCATTTGCCTTCATAAAGATTACAGCGCAATTAACCTAGAGTGCTTTTCCGAGGTTCCTGTGAAACGACGATCTCCCAATTTCTGTTTGTTTTGTCTCTCGGTGGCTCCTAAAACTTCCCTGGACTTTCCTTCTCCAAACCAAAACAAGTCTGACTATCTGTCTTCCCCCTGGATTAGAAGTTACCCCAGCGAGTCAGTGTACAACGTGTATGTCTGATTTGATTAAAGGTTTCACTTCTCCGGCTATTGTCGTCGATTCTTGGGAGAGACAGTTACGGACAGCTCCACACAGAATCATAACTGCAACGGAAAACAACATCAGCTGCGGAGCTTTGCGACGCAACGCTGCCAAATGGGGGGTCTGTGCTGTAATGTCAGCTTTTGGGAGGAGCAGGGGTGGGGGACATGACATGAAAAAAGTTGGGGAACCCCCTGCGCTGCCACCTCCTGATATTTCAATTTTTACTTTAACCCCTTAAGAGAGTTGTTGTCACGCTTGCTTGCTCTTGCTCACTCTGATATGCACGCCATCCCTGCAGAAGATGAACTCTCTCCAAAGGAATCAGGCATTAGGCAAAGTTGGAATGTCACCCCTCTGACAGCACCCCCCCCCCCCCCCCCCCCCCCCCCCCCCCCCCCTCTCTCTGTCTCACACACACTCAGACACACACACTCCTCCAGCACTCTCCAGCGGATCACTGTCAGATCACTATTTGCATAATTATATGCTCAGCTCAGAGGAGAAAACTAACCCCCAAATTTTACGGGTCAACTAACTGCAACAATCAATGTTTTATCGGGTATACTAAGAGAGAAATATCTTTAACAGTCATGGTAGAGGGATTCTCTTTCTCTCCCTCTCTTCTCTTCCTTTATCAATTCAGTTCAATTACATTATTGGCATGACTGCTTATCAGAAACAATATTTCAAAAGCAGTTTAAAAAAATGTAAATTCACCCCCCATGCTTGCCTCAAAAAAGAACCCCACTTTCCCTCTCTCTTTCTCTCTCTCTCCCCCCACACTCAGTGCGTGAGCAAATACTTTTTTTAATCTATTGACTGGGAGAATGTCTGGCTTAAGCTTGAAGGTGCATTCAAGATTGTATCCCTTCTCCCCATTCTGCCCCCTTTTCTCAACCCGACTCTATACTGTGTGTTTTCCTCAGCAGAAGAGGTCTTTAATATAGGCCCTGTATATTCTAGAGCACAGGACACGCTAGCCGGTTTCGTTAGAGATCATTACGTATTCATTGACTTGCGGAGAAACCATTTAATCCAGTGGAAACAACTCCTCTTCAATCGCCTCTCTGCTTCTCTATTCTTGCAAGACCCGCAGACTGAAACACCACTTGGGACCACAGACATCACAGTTTGGAAAGACTTTAATGGGGCTTTATTCTGCAAGGGTTGGGGAAGGTGCGGCTCTGCTGGAAGACGCACAGTCTGGGCACAGGTGCACCAGGTGCAAAGGGCTGTGCCTCGTAAAGGACGCGGAAGTCCCAGATAGAAACGTGCGCATGTGTACTTTCATTTTTATCTGTTAAATGATCTCCAGATCCCCAGGGCAAAAAGAACTTGTGGAAAAACTTGTCACACTGAGCTCACTCCGCGCAGGATGACAATATTCTCCTCTCACCTGTCTTCCTATAAGCACTATTAGGATCATACTACCTGGAAATATGCAAAGCAAAAGGACTATCCCAGCAAAGTTGCAATTCCCCAGGTCATTATAAGAAAATCAGAACTTGTAGACAAGTGGAAAAAGATGCCTTTAGTGAGCAAAAAAAAAAAAAAAAAAATCACCGAGAAGCACATCTACGCTGAAGTCCCCACAGGAATATAACACGAACATTATCGGGACATTCTCGGGGTTACTCGTTGGTGTTTTCTTTTCTTGGCTTTGCTGTCTAATACTTCTAAGTAGCCACTACATCAGCAGCGTGGCCTAATGTGTGTGTGGTGCGTTCTCGAGGATCCTGGCATATAATACTCCGATTGTGGGACAGCTGTTGGCAGAGCCGTTTTACGGTCCTCAGTCCATTTGGCTTTAATAGCAGCTTTCAGGCGGACCGCTACTCTATCCCCTCACCGCCCCCTCAATTACACCTCCTCTGATACTTTGCTGGCCTAAAGACTCCTGCAGTAAAAAAAAAAAAAAAAAAAAAAAACACCCTCTGAAATGCAATACATTTGAAGAATGGGCTCTGACTTTTAAGATTTGGGGCTACACTCTCTGATGATTTCAGGGAAGCAATGTTACTCAGGCAGTGAGGACGGAGGGAGGAAAGGAAGTATAACACAGCTCAGTGGCCTACTTTAACAGGCCACCGACGACTTACTGGGGAAAATTGGTCATTTTGTTTTGATGAATGGCAGGAGAGATGAAGGGGCTTTAGGTAGGCCTGCGTGTGATCGGGGCCTTTCTCAAGCGTAAAATGTGACTGGATATCTGATAGTTCAAGAGCATTAATGTGTTATTTATCACTACAATTTGTCAAAATTTAAATATCGTATTGACAAAGGCCAATTTGAACTGCCCACGCGAGTGCCTTTCTTCAGTGTACACGCCGATTTAAACCAGATTTACAGCTAACAGATCAGACCTCACTTATTTTACCTCTAAAAAAACTATTTTTATATGCATCTTTTATTTTCAAACGAGTCGCCTGTGAGGTCGTTTTTTTATCCACTCGAGTTTAATTCTCTTTTTAAACTCATAACAGAGCGCCAGCATCACAAACAGTAAAATGTTCTCGCCTTTGTTTTTTGTGACTAAATGTTTTGTTTAAATTTGGGGCTTAAATTTGTCACGATACCTGCGTAATGTGACGCACTGAAATGTCACAATAAATAATAAAATAATTCACAAAATAAAAATAAAAAGCAAAATTTTTGGTTCAGGTAACATGGCACGATTTTACCTCAAGAGAAACGATTTTCAAACATCATTTAAAAATAACCATTGCACAATTAAAAATAAAAATCGAAAAGGGAAGTGGTGACGAAAGTAAATAATGTGGCACAAAATAATAAGAATTAGATAAATGTATCAAATAAAATTATATGATTGGGTTTTTAATATCGGAAAGTGAAAGTCATTTTTTTAAACAATTAAAGATCCTCTCTCCTTCTAAACCTGTGCATTCATACTAATAACAACTTCATAGGTGTGCATTCATTGATCATCTAAATTTAGGCGCCTGGTTTCGTGCGTCTAGTTTTATTTTAAGAGATAATAAATCGAAGAATGTCGACTCTATATGAAACAATATTTTCTTGCACTTAAAGCAACGAAATAATGAGGTATTTCCACAAATCCTTAAAGAGCAACCCTCCCCAAATCAATATCACATTGAAGGTGGTGAGATATCGATTAGTTAGCGGTTAGAGAAAAGGCCTCGACTTACACTGCGAAAAAAATACCTCTTAACGAATCATCAGCCACACATTATTCCTTAAAGTATGTCCATTGAAGACCGCTGAAGGATATTACACCTGACAGTGTCAAATTTGTCTAATTTCTGCTTAATTCCTTATTGTTCATTAAATATTATGTCAGTTAATATTTTTGAAATAGCTTAAAAATAAAAACTTTAGTAATAAGGGGAAAATGCTCCTGATAGAAATTCTTTCAAAAAGTTAATCAAAGAGAAATTGTCTCAACTTGTTTCGCGCATTCTCGACGAAAAAAACAAAAAGAATTCAATGCGAAGCTTTGACAAATAGTTTTGTTGTTGTTGTTTTGCTTTTTTGCTATTGCACTAAACCACACACAGCTCATCGTCTATTCTCTTTTGGTTTAAAATCTCTGAGTAAAAAAAAAAAAAAAGAAAGAAATAAAAAATAAAAAAATAAAAAATAGTGTGCAGGGCGATATTAAATCACACATTATAGATGAGTTTCATCATGTGGACGCAGCCCTCCGAGGATAAACACGGCAGTGCGTGGGGTAAGAATAAGATCCAAGGTATTATTACTGAGGGAGCGGCCTTTCACTGGCAGCACCCTGCATCCTCATTACATCCACCCCAAAAAGAGATGAAGGTCTAAATGAAGTTATTGCCATCCAATGAACTCAAATTAGCCGGGCCACACCATGACAGACAGCTCCGAGACAGAGAAGAGGGGGAGGGGGGCTTGGAGGAATATAGGTGGAGGGATTGGCAGGTGTATGTTTTGATGTGCATTTCATGGTTTGCAAGGCCCCTTAAGTGAAACTGGCTTCATCTTGAATCTGCGTGGTTAAGCGAGTTAATATACTTGTGTTATTAAAGGGCCTGCAGTCACCTTGCAGCCAACTCTGTGATGCCTAACCCCTCCTTTCTATCCCGACGGCTTAGACTCTGTTCCCATCTATTGCATTTCTTTATCAGCCCTTTAAATATAACGTTTCTTTCCCTCTCTCCCGTGCACAATCTCCCCATCCGGTTGAATGGCTTTCTTTCTTGTCGCTAAGGTCCTCATTGTGTTTGCTACCTGAGTCAGCAGGGAGGATGAAAAGGGGGAGAGAGTTTTGACGGAGGAAGGACGGGAGGAAGGGGTACTTTGACATGCAGGGAGGGAGACAGAGGCGATGATAGGCGAGGGGGGCCCCTGTGAGGAGTTGAGTGAATTTACCTGCTCCTCCGGTGGCGAGCTGTATGTGTGTGAAGTTAACAACACAGCGGCCAACTCTACTTTATTGCTGTTTATCCCTGCAGCAAAAGCTGTCAGGGGGTGACAGATTGGCAGCATCTCTAATCAGTGCCCTCTTTCCTCTTCTCTGAGATCCCTTCTCAATTCGTACACACTTCTGATCTTTCAGAGATGGATTCTTACTAATGGCATTTATTCTTTGAAAGCATAATGCACTCATAGGCTCAACTTTTCAGGTCTTCTGCTCGAAAACAGTCGAGATTCACAGGTTTAATTAGTTTACATTCACTGAGATGCATCCAGTCTTTGAAAACAGAAAGCTACACACAACGCAAGAAATACACACAACGCAAGTTTTTAATATATCAAACCAGGAACCAAGAGTGTGAAGTGCAACAAATTTCTTTTCTTTACAAATAGCAGTTGCAGTCAGATTACTATAAAACAACGTGTATCCAATTAAAACTAAAATATTTAAGCATTAAATATTCTGCAGAATCTGCCACCAATTAAATGCTGGTCCTTTCAGACAACTGTGATGCAAAAGAAAATTATTACATAATGATCCCACCTTGATGTGCAAACTACAATAAAAGTAATTTCGCTTTCTGTGTGGATCAAAAACGTGCTTGAAACATCATATTCTTTGACTATTTCCAGGGCCACATTATTTATGTCGTGGCTACTGGTCATGCAATCTTTTTGTCCACAGCTATACTCAGTATCAGTGTGTAAAACTGTTCAGTAAATTATAAAGAAACTTTCAGGACTTTATTCGTGTGCGTTTGATAGGTATGTGTGTGATGTGTGGGACTTGATATTCCTCCCAGAGGCTGTCAAATAAATCAGAAAACACAAGAACCTTCAAATATAGAGGAGAAAATCGCACGATAACCAACCTGAACTGTCAGAGTCGCATGCAGGGCTCGCAGAATAACAGTGGACCTAAAGCTATATTTCACTTACAGCCTTCAATGGGATTGGTGCTTATCTCGCCAACACAGCGCTGCTGACCTGTAGGCTGCCGCATCAGAGGTGTGTGTTTGTGTTGAGGTGTTGACCTGTCAGGGGGGACTTGTTAGGACTTTAACTCCGACTGCTGGCGGTCTCCAGACATCCGGGGGTGGCATCGATTTGAAACTTGTCCTGTCTAATTTGATGATAACATCCAGCCTGCCCCGCCGCAGCACCATGGACAGCGCACTGTCTTGACCTCGCCTTGCTATCAAATTACCCCCGTCTGGGCCACGGTGGGAGCCCAGCACCAAGTTTACTATAGGCTGAGAGAGAAGGAGAGAGAGGGGTAGCGGTAGAGAGAGAGGGGGAGAGAGAGAGAAAGAGAGAAAGAGAGAGAGAGAGAGAGATATTTTGCTTCTTCCATTCTTCCACCATAGACAAATCTCCTCTGAAGCCAGTGCTTACGCCCTGTAACACTGTGGTAGATCAGGAGAAAGTTTACATTGGCTGTTGTGCCAGTCATGTAAACTCATACACCGTTACTCTTACACGAAGAGTTTATTTCATGTATTATATCCTTAAGGGATCCCCACATCACTTAACTCAGTTCAACTCAACCAAATCATGTCTAACTCTCCTCTCTTTATTCGATTTCAGACTGGTCATATTCAACCTGTCATCAAATAAAATATTCTATTGGCGGATGGAGGCGCTTTAGTAAAAGTAGCAACACTTCACAATAAAATACTCATCCCAAAGTAAAAGTCCTTTAATGAAAATGTTATTGTACACAAGTATTAGTTTTTCTTTTTTAATCAAAATGCCCTTTTTGCATGAAAAGAAAAGTACTCATAATTGATGAAAGAAAAACGCCCCTAGGAGGTTTACTGTCATATATTTTTTATTATTAAAGTATTATTGCAGCTCCATTGATGCTCAGGTTGCATTTTTGCTGTTATTTCAGGTGGAGCTCATTTTAACAATTTCTTATACTGTCGATTGTACCTATGACAGAGTATCATATTTTATAAGGCCATTAAATGTCTACGAATGTAAAATCGTAACCTGCAAAGTAAACTTTTAGACCATCAAATAAATGTTGAGGTGGAGGTTACTCATTTTTATTTATTTATTTTTTTAATAATAAATATTTGTGAAATGTGAGCTTACAAATGTGTGTCCAAACATCACCCAGAACTTTTTTTGCAGGACAGGGGCGGACAATGCACCATTTGTGAAGCAGATTCAGAAATGTTTCATTCGCTTTAACGGAATACGGAGTCGTGCCTCTGCCGCAGGAGCTGCAGTGAAAGCAACAGTTCTTCTTCGTGCATCATTCAGGCTTGAAGTCAACAGAATCTGTGGACGTCTGGTGAATAAATGTGCGCCTCAGTGCATGTAAATAGATGCAAAGCAAAAAATATAAAAAAAAAAAAAAAAGAGAGAGAGAAAACAAGCAATTTATATTTTGCAAATCTTCCCGGAGTAGTTACACCCTATCAGCTGGTGCACATACTGTGGTAACAAGTTGATTTGGGAGCGGGGACGTCTAAAGTTTGAGAGAGAGCCCAAGGCACTGACGGGAGGAGGATTTACTGGTGGAGAAAGAGGGGGGAGAGAGAGAGAGAGAGAGAGAGAGAGAGAGAGAGGCTGTTTGATGGAGCTCTACAGCTTTGAGACAGCTTGTTAATTAAAACCCCAAGAGATGAGGCTCTGCAGCCACCGTCCATATCAGAGCACTGCTAACTATACTGACAGCAAGTTACTTAACAAGCGTGCGCCTCAATCCCATACCTTTTTTTTTTTTTTTTATCACAGGCGAGCAGTGAGATATTTTAATTCGTTAAAATCCCACTGTGGTGGTGAAATATCGTGTTTTCTACTTAGGAAATTATGACAAACCTTCGTATTCTCTGTCATTCCAGGGATATAGCCCAAATGGCTGCTTATGCTTCAAAATCCACACACACATACCAGCTTAAATGTGGCAAATTCGATTAAGGAAGAAAAGAAAGGGATGTCATAAAAAAGGGAATGAATTAGTCTAGACACAGGTCGGGCGGTATTAAATTCTTAGCTTTATATTCAGGCATTAGAACTATTTCCAAAATCAAAGTAGCCTGCGATTTCTGAGAGGCGGATAGGCCTCAGTGCGGACACAAAGAGGCAACATTAAGTCAAAACAAAGAAGCTACTGTGCGTGTGTGTCTGTTTTCTTTTTCGGTGAATGCGTTTTCTGATCAATTTCAATCGAGGTCATCATACGCTTTGTCCCCATGCATTATTCCACCTTAATTGAACCCGCAACCCGCCCTTTGCCTGCGGGATCTCCGAGCCATTTCAATTCTATATGCATGCCTGAGATGATGGCTTGTTAAGTCGTGGAAAACAAATACCAAGAGAGCCTTACTCAAACACTCAGAATGTATGACGGGCCCATGCCCATTGTTCAAAAAAATAATTGAAATGCTGCTCCCTTCTTTCCCCCTTGCTTGATAATAATGTGTAAGCCCAGTATAGGCCAGCTCGTGTAAATAGCAGTAAGAGAAGACGCGAGTTTGGAGGGAATGAGGTGAAACCAGGCTGGGTTTGTGTCTTCTGGGGGCTGCAGGTGGAGAGGATCCTTACACAGTACAAGCGAACCTGCTGTGCCACACCACCTAGGATCCAGCGGGGGAGGAAGTGTGACTGTCTGTGTCTGAGTGTGTGTTGGAGAACAGAAATACTGATTATACAGCTCAATCAACAAGGAGTGAATCCTTACTTTTGGTCACAATCTTAAGTCCAAGTAAGATCCAGCTCTTGCAACGTCATACGCTTAGCTTCAGTGTGTGTTTTGTTAAAGAACCCCCACCCCCCACCCCCCATCCCCATTGTTGCAATAAAGTCCTCAGTAACTTAAATATATTATTGTATAATAATAATTTTGAATCTACTTTAAACAGCTTGACCTTGACAGTGTCAAAGCTGTTGGAGAAAAATAATCCTTGTAGTTCATATTTGTATTTTAGATTTCTTCATGTGAGGAACAGATGAAGTCACAGCGAGGAAAAAAAAAAAAAAAAAGCCAGAACCGCCATTCACAGCCCACATGGGTTACACTTGCACTGTGTTCCTCTTCAGCCACATCAAACGAGAGGAAAGATATCTGCCCCGTTATCTACTGACAAATTCAACTGCGGTTAAAGTAGATGATTTATAAACAAGTTCAACTTAATAAAACTGAACTCTGTTTCCTCAAACCACCATATCTGTTTCCTCATTTCTATCAGACTGACGTGGCTACATGGTGAAGATTCAAGTCGAAGGAAAACTCGATTTCAAAATAAAACGCTTCGATTTCACTTTTTTTTTCATCACTGCAACAGTGGCTACTTCCAAGTGTGTGTTGAGGGTGTGTTTCTTTGTCACCGACTGCGGTATTAAGGCCCCTACACCTGATCTGCTTGCGGCTGGTCAGGGGCCACGGCGCTTTTTAAGACAGCTGTAAAAGGCTCTCCAGGTCTCCAACACATTCATCAACGTCAGACACCGACACGCCGCTATTTAGTGAAAGTGTAACTGCAGCAGTATATCTTAGAGCAGAGTGGGCCACTCAGCAAACAAAACAATGGACCTTCTTCCTTGGTAATAACCAGTCTAAAAATAATCTCCGACACATGATCGCCAAAGAAAAAAAAAGAAAAGAAAAATTATATAAAGACTAATTTTCGTTATTTTTTTAAAGTAATTATTTAAGGAGAACAGTATGCTTTGCTTTGCTGCACTTAAACAGCCTTACTCTCCAACAGAGTTTCTGCAAAGCCAAAACGCTGCTGTTTGTTTAGTGCACGTTTGCTAGTCAAACTTAATTCACTGTAACATCTTCGAATTAAATATATCCGTCTTTACTTAAACCAATAAGACATTATTTAGTTTAAAATGGATAATTAAAGTCCTTTTATTCCGCATCATTTAAATTTGAATTGGTGTGTAGGCTCTGCAACGTTACATTGCTAAAGCAAACAATTAATTATCAAAAGCTCAAATATTGAGCGGGAGCCGGAGTTATCATCAGTTTACATTAAAATGAAATGCACTGCTGATCGCTGGCTTTAATCGACGTGATTCCACGGCTTAACAAAACAAACAAAAAAATGTCAGTCGACTTAGGATAATGTAATTATAAAAGTGCCCCACTATTCGCAACGGTGGAATCGCTTTAAAGTCGTTTGCAGCTGCTGAAATTCCTGGCTAAAATGGTCATGGAGACGCTGCTCTGCTGCGCCGTGGACTGTGGGTTGAGAGCAGAGCAGAAGCGAGAGAGGGAGAGAGAGCGAGAGAGAGGGAGAGGGTATGAGGCGGTTCCAGTGCCAGAGGGTCCCTCAACGCAGAGCGCCATCTAGCAAACTAAGGTAGAAACAATAACAGCATGGAGGGTCTGAGAGAGAGGCTGCCTTTACGCAGGCGGCACACAGGGGCGCAGAGGGACGCCACAACAAAGCGCCGCGGTTTAGTGCTCTCAAACACTCAAAACTTTGTGTATGCAAGCCATAGCGGAATCCCAGATCTGCCTGTTATCCAAGCTCACTCCTTGTGCGAGAATAAAACATGATCCAATTCAGATTGATTAATAAGTCCAATATCTGCTGCTATTTTTTTCTCTTTACATTTTCTACCGAATGAAACTTTAGCGAATACGGAAAAGCAGCTGATCGATGGTCAAAATGTCACAACGAAGGGAGAGACTTTTAATATCAAAGCGGGTGAAGGAAGGGAAGGGTCGCTACTGACTGCCCCACTTGACAAAATCAATTGATACTATCACTCTCAAGCTCCATCACAGCGTTACACTCGGGATGTGTATGTGAACCACAAGCAAACAATACATCTTCTGTCGAGTGCATGGTTGCGAATCAATTTTTTATATGTAGAGAGAAATGCTCTGCTGCTGCTGAGAGGTGTTAAAGAGGTGGGTTTTGACCAAATAAAAAAAGGGGAAGGGGGGCGTAAAGTATTGCGTAAAATGGTCAGTAATATGCCTCTAACGCATCCTCACCCACTCGCAGTAATCTTCCCTATCACCCTCACCGCAGCCGTTATTTCATATACAAAGGCACAACTAAGTCGTGCTCCCTGTAACATCATTGCTGGTAATGATGGTGCAGTAACAGCAACAGCAGTTATAGCCACATACAGTGTACGCAGTAATAATGATGAGTAATAATGATAGCACTGGTAAAAGCCTGATCGCGAGTATAGGGGCACCAGCTCTATTAGTGCAGCAATCAATGCAGGGCTATATATCTAAAATGATCAAGCTTCACTGTGCTTCATTCAACCAGCGGACCCTCCTCGTCGTTATTCATCTTAGTCAACATTAGTACAGAAAAAAATAAATACCCTTGCATAAGTGCTGTAAACTAAAAAGCCTGTAATATTCCAGATCAATTAAGTAGTGCACTGTAAGAAAGAAAAATAAGCAAACACATCGAATGCAGGTTTAGATTTGGTTTGAGAGGCAAGATAAATATTAAATGTGTAATTCTGACATTTCACGTATCGGAGTGTACCCTGATAACAGTAAAGACAACATGTGGGTGATTGGATGATATACGTATAAGCCGAGGTGTCAGGGGCACGAATGTTCATATTCGTCATCTTGTCATTTGCCTTTCAGCAACCAGAAATGTGGAAATGCGGTGGCTCGATTGAAGCTAAAGACGAACCCACCACATCCCCCATACTGAAAACAAAGTTTAGACTGCACGGACACACTGATAACTAGGGCACTAATATAGTTTCTGAAATAATTACAATGAAACTGTGACTCCTTTCCTGTGATGCACCTCACCTAATTTTATTATATATACATAATCATCAAGTGATAAATGTGTGTGTGTGCCCACGGTGGTTAGTGACTGTGCCCTAGAAGTAAATTGGGTTTATATTCAAGGCAGGAGAGTGCACTAATTGATTTATTAATTAATGGGAAAATATATTTGAGGTTTTATTGCGTGTTATGCCTTGATGTGATATTGTTTACATGTTCTGCTGGAGACTATGCTAAACGTAATCAGCCTTTGCTTATTGGTGATTTATTAGATTAAAAATAAAAACCTGGGATCTACATACAAATTTGATCATCTCAATATCATATATATATATATTGCAAACACATTTCAAATATTAGCGAGAAATATTGCTTTCTTATATTTGCAAGAGTGTTCAATGTTTCATTCATTTGCAATATACAGCACGCATACCATTATATTCATACTTTTCCGTATTATTATTTTTTTCTTTTTTGCCTTAGAAGTAAATCCTTGACATTCTGCACTATTACCAAAATTGTAGCATAGAGCCTGGTAATCAGAAAATTATAGGCTTGCTCCATGGCAAAGCTCTATTTTTGTGCTATAAAGAATCATCTCAGAAAGGTTTTCTATCTCCTCAGCATTATGGTGCTGTAAACAACCCCGTGAGGTTACATGAAATGCTCCACATCAGCAGCGCTAAAAGGAACCCTCTGACAACCACCACTGGCCTCCTCGTTTTAATTCATCCAGCATTTTTATTTGCGCGAATCAAAGGGAACCACTAAAAGGAGAAACTTGGAAACAGCTACTTTTGTGCACCTATGATCCACTTTCTGGTCCGCACGCTTTATTTTCTGCTGCGCGATCCGCAGGCCGTGCCACGGTGCTAAGACCCCACTTTATGTGCCCGCCTCGTGCGTGGAAGGGAAGGAGTGAAGATGTGACGGGGCGTATTTGAAGTATGACGAGCTTTGTGGTCCACTTCTTTTCATTCCCTTGCCTCAAATATACGCCCGCTTTCAAATAAGCCTCTTTGGCAACCCCATGCCGACCCCCCCAACACACACACCCCCTGCCACCTTGACATGAATGGGCGACTGACCTTTAGGGCCGTGTCCACTCTGCGGTCCAGTTTTATCCAAATAAGCCTTCTCCCCCCACCCTGCCTCATACGGTGCCAGCAATTCTTTACTGATATCATCAGCGGATGCAAATGAATTTGAACGGTGTGGGGGTGCCGGAGTGGAGGGGGTGGTGTTGGTGATGTAGTCATGGACAAAATACCACACTGGCTGCAGAATGCTGCATGTGGAGAGATGGGAATATTGAATACCCCGCCACCAGAACCATCCCAATTCAATACTGCTGAAAAAAATACACATTCCTATTCCAGAAATCTTGGCTGTAAAATACCACCAAGAAAAATCGCCATTCAAATGAGATGCGTTTATTTCTGCATGGCCTTTGAAGAGAAGAGAGGGGTCGTGTCACTCAAACGAACGAAAGGGCCACTCCGTATAACCCCCCCCCCCCCCCCCCCCCTCTTTTTTTTGCTCTCCCTTCCCCTCTTCCCTCGCTCCGACCGACCCCCACTCACTCTTCTTCCACACACATGCGCGCACGCAGACACACACGCACGCCCATTTTCACTATAGCACGCTGGCTTTGGGGGCGACACAGAGGCTAGATTAGAGCTTTGCTTCTTTAACAAGGGAGAGGAGGCACTTCTATAATCACAGCGGCGGTATGTGGGGCCACAAAGAGTTTGCAACCACAGGGCGACCGGTCTTCTGTAGAGTGGTCCAAGCCGTGGGCAAGCCAGAAAAATGCTCTATCCAACGTTTTACTGGGATCAAAACACAGTGGTTCTAGTGCGTGGAGAGGTTATTAACCCACAGAGCGCAGCAAAATACCTCTTCTAAATCTCTGACCAGCACAACCCTGGCATGGGCTGATTTAAGACAATTCACCACGTTAACACGACCAGAACACGATGCGAAGTAATTATTTAGTTTGTACAGAGAGAGCAATACGTCCCTTGTTGACGATTTAGAATGTGTTTCTGCGCCACTGCTGGCATCCTCTCCCTCCCTTGCGCGCAGCAGTGTAACATGGACATACAAATTTGATGGATGGTGCTGAGTAAGATGGAAAAAAGACATGTATTTATCAACATGTCCTCTGAGGTGGCGGCGAGTGAGAGAGGGAGAGAGGCAGAGGGAGAGAGACTAAAGGGAGTCAATGGGAAGCCTTACCACTGTCAGGAGCGGTTCCCTGTGGCATAGATGAAAAATACCCTTCAATGCTTCGTTTCAGTTAATCATAATAGACCTACAGCAGCCTCTCTGAGCAATCCAGGTAAACATAGAGAGCAACAATGTAAGCTGCAAGTTTGACAGTGAAACAAGCCTCAGATAGATAGATAGATAGATAGATAGATAGATAGATAGATAGATAGATAGATAGATAGATAGATAGATAGATAGATAGATAGATAGATAGATAGATAGATAGATAGATAGATAGATTTTTTTTCATTTGTTCAATTGGTTTATGAGTATCTTTTTACAATCTGGCAATAAATAAATAAATAAATAAATAAAATGCCTAGAATTATTCCTCAGCAGACACACAAGCCTGTATCATGCCATACTGAACCCAACATAGCAACAATATAGAAACCGAATTAGTCTCTTAACCAAATACCATTCGCATGTGTTTAGTGAAGAGGTTGGATACCTGCTAAGAAGCTTGCCATTTTATTGTCAGTGGATAATACAGCAAAGGACAACAGAGAGTATAGGCTCAGTGGATTATATCTTTACACGTATTATTCTGCCTGAGTGACTGAAAGAAAAAAAACGCACAGGCAACAACAAAGAATGGTCAGGCATGAATGCGGCCTGTGTGTTTTGTCTCAGTAACATATTAATCCATCAATCCATGAGCTGGAGACTTTTTGATGAGCATTATTAATGTTTTTTTTTTTCTTTTCTCTCCTTTAACTTAGAAGTGAACTTATCGTGGACATAAGAAAAAGTGTCAACCACTCACTAGTGGTCAAAACTTTTTTTTTTTTTAAACTAATTTACTTATTTATTTATTTTCATTTATTTGAAATATAATGCGGCGAAACTGGGTCACCAATATATTCTGCCTAAGCATTGATGTAATTGCAACAAAATGGTGCTGAGTAAAAATTGAGTAGCTCGCTGACTGCGGTGGCACAGTCACACACCATCTGGAGTGTATTAGAAAGAGAAGCCGTAAATATTGCTGAAAAGCCTAGGCGTTATCAGGTATATAAGCCCGGGCCTTGGTGCACGGCCCCCCATATGTTGACATAATCAGACTGTTGGGATGTCGATTAAAACGTATCTGAATTTAACAAATGAACACAGTAATTAAATTCAATTTGTTTGTTCGGATCTCCCAATGACTCCCAGCGTTGCTCTGTTTACCTTTTTGGAGGGGTGGATTATTGTGGGATGAGATGCTGCAGGGCTCATGGGATGTTATCGCAGTATTTAGGTTGCTGTTGTGTTTGGAGCCGAAGCAACAGGTTGTCTGGTTTCAACTCCAACTTTCCACTAAATTTCATCAACAGCTCTTTAATATAACGCCGGCATCCGTTATTAATAAGTCTTTTATAATTGCCGCCGAGAAACATGTACACATCCTCTCAGACTTGACAGAAGGAGTTTAGAGTTCCTCTTGAGCTGCAAACGCTCTGTTACATCCGATTCACGCTCTCCCCCTTTTAAAAGCAAGCATTTCCTTTCCGACCATCCGCTTTTATTTTCCCTGGTAGGTAGTACTCCACACACATGTAAACGCCACCATTCATGCAAAACACGGGATCATGTACAGAACATACACAAAACCCCAGTGAGAAAACTTGCACGTTGGAGTGTAATGCCACGTGCTGATTAATTTCTTGGTGATGACAAGCGCGCACACGCATGTATACGGATACACACACACACACACACACACACAAACACAGACAAACGTCCATCCTCTTCCACTTTTTACGTATATATCCCTCCTCCCCTTTCTCTCACACTTCTCCCTCTCTTTCTCACTCACTCCCCCTGGCTTTATCCGTTTCAGTCCGAGGAACACACACGAACTCTGTGCAAAAGAGAGAGAGAGGGAGAGACGCACACACATACACAGAGGAAAGAGAGAGAGGAGAAGAACTGACAGAGGGAGAGAGAGAGAGAGAGAGAGAGAGAGAGAGAGAGCGTCAAAATGAGCCTTACTTTTTTCCTTTTCCTGCCATGAATCTTCATCCATCCGTCGTTGACAGAGCTTGACTTGATCCAACCGCTTCTTCCTCAGTGCTAAAAAGTCCGCAGCAGTGCGCTTTAATTAATATATTTCTGGGCTGTGTCCCGAGCCCAAGAAGCTTTAGAGAGGGAAGAGGAGTGCAGATTGAGACATATTGAGCCCGCTTTAAAAGGATCATTTCATCATGTGGGAGGTTGGGACACACAAAGTTTGGACCCGTGACTGGCATTCCGGAGAGACATGCATATTTTAAAACAACAAAGCAAGACAGAGACCGGGGGCCCCGGGGTGGGAGGGGAGAAAACTTGGAAAGAAGTTACTATCAGATGAACAGCTGTCATTGTTGGGAGAGACTTTGGCGCATATTAAGATATAGTCATCTGGAGAAAAAAAAAAAGAAAAAGAAAAAAATGGAGCTTGTCTAAATTATGTCATTGGCAGTCTCCCTATTACTCAATGGAATCTTAGTTTAAATGTATATATTTTTTAATATATATATATATTTAGTTTTCACAACACGCTAATCATTTAAATTAATATAAAAACCCAACACAACTTTTGAAGTTTCCGAGACGTAGATATTTCTGTTTTTACAGTATTAATAAGTCTGTTTTTTATTCTACACAATATAAAAGTCTTAAATTGCAGCCTTAATAGAAAACTGTTTTGCAGACACCTTAAAGTTAAAATATATATTCAGTTGTGTAAATATAGAAATATCCACCTATGTGGAAATTAAAAATGATTAATATTTGCCTTTTCATAAAAATCCATACAAGCTGCAAATTGTTATCCTAAATGATCTAAATAATGGCAGTTGAGGTTGCAATTAAAAAAAAAACTCTCCCACTTCTATTTTGTCAAGTCACACACCATTGTGTATCTCTCTCTCTCTCTCTCTCTCTCTCTCTCTCCCTCTCTCAAGTAAAGCCAGTGTGCTTAGCGCTGTCACTTCTGCACAGCTTTTACAACATCACTCCCCCCTTTTTTCTCTGCTTTGCTCGAAGGTTTTCTCTCTTGTGCAAGGGGTCCATTCGTGCAAAAGGAGTGGAGAGGGCATAAATAAAAGTGTGTTGGCTGTGACGAGAGATCTGTCCGCTGGAAATGAAGGGCCAGGGGAAAGAAGACAAAGGGGGGAAAATGCATGCAGTGGTGTAGAGCTGGATATCTCTGTTAGTTGTCAGCGTTTAGTCCATGGCTGTGGAATGCTAATGAGTGAGGTCTCTCTCCTTTTCTCGCTCCCTTTCTCTCTCTCTTTCTCAATCCCCCTCCTCCTGTCCACCCCCTCCCCATCTCTCACTCTCTCTCTCAGAGAGAAAAAAGCGGATCGATAGCTGACCCGATGGTTTTGGCCATTGCTTTATTTATCTGGCCAGGCAATGATATTATCAGCCTTGAACGTTATATACAGCAAACGTCTTCCTAAATCAACACAAAGGGATCCGCTTACACAGCGATCCGGGCTTTCTCACAATCACCTCTCTCCCTCGGCCAGCGGCGCGCGCACACACGCGTACGTACGTTGGTAGGTACACGCTTTTACGCACGGACAGACAAGGAACGTGCCCGCACACATACACTGAACGCTGAAGCATCTTACAGATATATATATATATATATATATAAAACCCATTGCCTACACACAGCTGTGACAACCACGGACAAGACGAGTGTGCACGCACAGGCGCGCGTACTCGTGAGCAGGGAGGCGTCCCCTTATGTTACATTCACAACGAGGCATATTTTATACCCCCGAAGGGCTGGATTTGATCCATGGCTCAAAGGTTGCCTATGTGGTCGACGGACAGATCTCTGAACAGCACACTGTAATCGTACATGTCTCTCTCATTGACTGTGTACAGTCAATAGAACAAGAAACCCGAGGTGTTTGCGGAGATATAACAAACATCTCCAGGGAATCCATTTAATTTTTGGACATTTGTCCACACTACGCGTTTCCAGCCATTTTGCGAGCTCGTGCGGACGAGGTGCGCGGTAGTCACGGCGGAGCACTTGTTGTCTCGTGTTGTCATCGTTTTTACGCACAAGACAATATGAGAAATAAGCCGTGTCATACTTCACAGGGGCCCCCATTCATACACGGAGCCGCTATTTGGAAATTGTTATTGTCTCAAACAACAGTATTTGTCAAATGTGACCGGGGGAAGCAGGATACTATAAGTGAAATGTAGTGACGTGTGACGCCAATAGGACATTTCCACTGCTGCATAAAACCACTGGTTTGCATTGAGGGTTTTGGAGAAATAGGCTTGCTGACAACTTAGGATAATAAATGTTTCGCTTTCAGACAGATATCTCAAACGTGAAATCGCACCCAGCTGCTTGTGTAAAGCAAACAAATAGCCCCCCGTGTTAGGAGTCCTCCACTTGTGGTTTGATGAATGAAACCAGACAAAGGTAAATGGTTATTTAACTCATTTCGTAGTAACACTTTGGTAACCGGAGTTTCCGAAATTACAGAGGCACAAATGGAGCCTATAGTGTACCACATATCCATCTCCCTTACCCACTGCAGCTATGCTCCAATCTGACAGTGCATTTACTTTTCTCTTATTGTTCTTTGCACTTTTCGGTCTCCTTTTATTTCATTTGCCTACAGTAATGCTGTCATTACATCAGATGATAATAAATTTGTCGATAAACTGCTGATTAAAAAAAGAAAAAGGAAATACAGCTGTTATTTAAAGCATATTGTTTGAAGTGTTACATAATATACTAATTTAATCCTCAGCCAAAGCGAAGGGAATCAGAAGTGGTCTGCAGCCTAAATACAAAATATCACTTTTCCTAGAGTCCTCATGTGTTCTTCTTGTATTGCCCATACAGAAACGTTAATTAGGAACACATGCCACCGTTTCATCTGTTTTTGAACTATTGCTTTATATAGCCCGCAGTGTAACAATTGTACAACAGAATGCTCTCAGCAAGGGGATAAAAGATAGTTACTCTGGAGGGATTTTGAATACATTATGTGGAGACAACCAGCTGAAAGCTGCGTTTAATAACCCAGCAAACAATTTAGTCCAGAGCTACATAAAACAGAAACGACCTGGACTGGTTTGAGGGCCACGGTGAAGCCAGATTCATTGTCTTTGAAAAACAAACGTTCCTCACATACAGCCTAGACGTCCTCCCCATCCAGGAAACGAGCCTATGGATTATTATTATTATTTTTATTTATAATTAAAGAAAAACGGGTGAAATACTGGGTTCCAGTGGGTTGTGTTTTGCATGTTTCTGGATTGGTGTATCTGTTTTATTTATTTATGTATTTTTGTCGGATTTAATTTATTCTGCCTCCATGATAAAGGAAAAGTCCCATCAGTTTATTCTTCCAACTTCCACCCGACCTAAAGCTCGAGGAGAATGAAATCCACAACACGGAAACAACATTCAAACTGAAGAAATGTCGCATTTATGTACAGTTTGAGTAACAACAATGTGTATTATGACTATAAGACCCAGCGTTATCAGGCCGATTTGGAGCATTAGGTACAATATTCAGAAACAGACATCAGTAATAAGAATAAAAATATGTTCTTCCAAGAGAGCATTTGAGGACAACCTGAAGCACAACCTGACTCCAGTATTAGCGCCAAACTAATTAATGCCTAAATCCTGAAGCATTTGAAAGAGACAAGCGAAAATAAGCCACCACAAACACCCCTCCCCCAGTCATATAAGGTGGATAACAAATATGGCAGTATCAAATTCATGGATTTGCAACGTGCTACATGCAGTCCAGCTCCTGTTCTGCTGTCCCTCATCACTGCCAGTCAGCAGATAAAGATGTGGGCAACACAAGCAACACGTCTGATGATGAAGAGGGGGGACCAACACACATTTGTAATAATTATCACATAGAAACCCCATTTTCTTCTTCCTTCCAGTTCATCACATTTTAGGTGTGAGTGTAATGCAGTATTGCCAGTGAGGGTGGATTCGGGGGCATATTTGAGCTTCCTCCTTTGTGGAAACAAAAAGAGGGAACGCTCGTACAGAGACGGACCAATGCAAGGACAGAGACTCAATGTAACCCATCTAACACATTGAGGACTTATCGATGCACTCATTTCACTCTGAATGTGCAGCAAACCAAGGCCATATCTCTGTCTTACTTCCTCTCACATACACACACGTACACTTGACTTCCTTCTAAGACGCTTCTCCTCTCATTTGTCTCCGCACAGGCTCCATAGTCTCTCCACCCTCTCTCTTCCTCCCTCTTCCGCCCTCCCTCTCCTTCCTCCTCTCTATTCCGACACAATGCATCACACTCGGTGTTCCTATCGACTGGCTTACATGCTGTAAAATACATTTTCCAGATTGATCACGCATATCACAGCAGCTTTGCAGCGGGGCCTAACCCTTTTGCCAAATGACGCCCACATCAATATTGAGGCATGCACTATCAAGGCAGAGTTTTTAGGAACGGTGGAGATTGGAGAATATTGTTTGGTTTGTGGAGAATCACCTTGATTAAGCCACGGGAGGAAGGATAGAGGTGGCTCTGTGTGGTGCGCAGGCTTCCCTTGCTGTCTGGGAAAAATATTAAACATTAATGCGCTCACAGAGCTGGCAGAGACTTCACTGCTGTAGATCCTCACGTACAGTCTCTCCTCCTTTGTATCCGCAATGCCAGTTATGTCAGTGGGTCTGTTGAATCGTAAGATATGTTCCTATTTGTGTAATTACCATGCATAATCCCGTGTATCCCGCATTTAGTCGTAGGTGTAATAGAGGCAAAAAGTGTATTCAGAATTACATGATGATGACTCGGTAACTGTAGGCTTCACCTGCGCTTTTCTCATAGAAACCAGGGGCGCTCAAAAACAGCAGATTCCCTCAGATGGTTTTAAAATAAGCCCGAACATCTTTACATTTGATTCCAGGAAGAGGCTTGAGAAGGAGACATCGTTGCCTATTTCTTTTTTTAATAGTACAGTCACCATCACACAACTTCATCAACCGACCCTTCTGCAAAAAGCTGCATCATGGAGTAAGCAAATTGAAGGCAACAACCAATAAAATTCAAGAAACAATGAAAATTTTCAAGACGAAACAAACAAAATGTATTTGAAATGATATATTAAAAGTGCTTTTGATTTTCATGTCTCTCCTCTTTGACTGATGATCGACTCCACACGCACTCATGGCCCGGGGAAAGGCGCCCCAGACGTCCTGGAGTAAAAATGTCAGTAAAAATGTCCTGGAGGTCAGTTTGCTGCTGTTGCAGGTCCATCGTATCAATTGGGAAAAGTTCAACCATCAGTGGTGATATTGTCATAGCGATTAGACTGTTTCTTATTTGTCTAAATTTCTTTATTTTTCTCTTTTTAAATTCTCACTTCAATTTTAATTCTTGGAGAACATAGCTTCGACAACATATATCGCACTCATTATAAGAAGCAAAAGGTTATATCAAAAAATTATTAGTATAGAATCACAGAAACCCTGGTTTAGAACCAGAAAAAATACAAAACAGAGAGGTACATAGACACAGGACAATTCTTATAATTGCTTGGAAACATTATTTTCCCGCTAAGTCTTGATTCTTTTTTCTTACTGCGCATATGATGTTTTTCTTTTTATTTGTATTTTTTACAAAAAAGGAAAATAAAGACTAGTATTTTACAAAATGAAGAGTATTGTTCTTGAAGATGAGGGTGGATTTACACATGTGTAAAGTCCAGTTCCAATATTTTTCTGTACATAATGTATTCCATCACAGTCCCAGAAGACAGAAAAAAAGTAATGTCTTCCAAGTTTCTCAGAAAAGGTCCTATATATAGTCTTCTTGAAGGAGGATGGGATGGGGGTTGCTGAATTTTGGTCCTTTTTTTCCTCTCTTTTTTCCACTTTCATATAAGGATCATTGGATGGACATGTAAGGCCAGTTGAAGCTGCTCCCGGATAATAGCATATCCCTGATGAGGGTTTCAATAGGAGTTTTACCTACCAAGCGGACGAAGAACAGCTGCTCGATTACCGAAGAGGAGACGGTGCGCAGAGAGGGCAGCCGCAGCAGGAGCTTCCCAAAGCGGCTAGGCTGGTTCGGGTACTGGCTCCTCACGTACTCCTCCAGGGCGCACTGGGATTTCTCTTGTAGGCTCTCGATGTGAGCAGCGTCCGATAGGCCGCAAGCGTCTGCAAAACACACACCAAAAACATTGTGGTTAGAGTCCTTACCTCTCTAAACCCCAAGGCACAGCATGTTGTGGAAAATTCCCTGAGATTACAGATATTATACGTTAAGAGGAACAAGTCGAACAATTACTGTAGGCTAAAAGTATATTATTATAATTAAATTTCAAACTATGTCAGGTCACCAAGCTAAAGAGCAGCAGTGATATTAAATCCACATATTGCTTTTTGGTTACAGTTATTTTTATATGTAGGCTATACAATTGTAATGACATTGATGACTGAATTTTCTGTTCAAAATCTGAACACAGCGCCACACGATCTGTTTTTGCCTCAAGAAAGCTTCGCTTTAGCAAGTGTGCACCTTGCCATACCCAATTTACGCCCTGCAAAAGCGCTTTGGTTATCATTCAACACCCGCCATTACGTGTTATTGACAATGTGGAATGAACAAACACGCTGCCCAAACATGCTACATCACACTGAGCGAGTGGGACTGTCATAAAGAATAAACAAGGGACTTGCTGCTGGAGCAGGGGATGCACAACTCAGTGGAGGATATCGCTGCCTGTCCCTACAACAGTCAACATGAATATAGAGCTAAATGTCAGGAAAACAATGTGCAGACGAAGAAGTGGCGGGGCAGTAGAGCAAAGGTAAAAGGTAGGGTATAGGCCTAAAGGCCGCTGCTCTTAATGTCTGGACTCTGGGGATTCAAGTATAAGGAAACATAAACGGCACTGATGAATCTGAAATTACACTGGATGTAATGTGACCTAATTACTCTGCAGTAAGCTGTTAAGTGATTTCGCCGCTCTTTTCTCCATAGACCACTCTTGGCCTGTTTTTCGATGGAGCCTATAGGACAGGCCGCTGAAAGCAATCAAATTTATTAGAGGAGGTGAAGTCAATAGTCACAGAGACGCGACATAAAATGTCAGAAAATGAGCCTGTGCAACAACGCAGGCGAGAAGTGTTTGGTTGTTCACTGGTGGCTTGTGCAGCCACGTTTCAGTATAGACAAAAGCGTATAATGCTTGTTAGTGTCTCACATGTTTTAGTCTGTTATAAAAAGATCTGTTTTCCACACAACGCAAGCATGTGTGTTCTGCAGCTTATAAAGCGCTGTAAACGCAGGAAGCGTAACGGCTTGCATATAAGGTCCCATGTGAGGCTGTCCTTAAAAGATCTGTATTAAGCTGTGCTTTTGTAGAAACTACACAAGAAAGGCAGCTTTAGTTTTAAGCACTATACATGACGCACTGAACAGGGGCTTTTAAGCCCATTCTTAATTTCTCAGTGCTATAACTCACTATGGCCAGACACAATAACCTTATGAACCCGGGGGCAACGCTGGGATCTCGGGGTGATTTACTGTGACCTTAGTCCGGCCGGTCAGAGCCCCATGTATGCAAATCCCTTTGGATTAACGCTGAGTGTCCCTTTTAAAAACTACAGCGATCAATACGGTTGAAAATAATTACATTTGGGAATTTCTAGTAAAACATAATACTTGGCATGAATTTTGCAATGCAGCAATTCCTAGTCTTCAAAGCATATCAGGAAATATGCTGCAGTTGAATGTATGCATCAAGAGAAAGCTGGCCGAAGACACCCCATAGCTCTCCGTAAGGCCTGCCTGCAACGCTGCACCCCACAACCTCAATAGACTGGGACACAGGAGCAGATAGCTTCCAGATTCGACTGTTTCTGTGAGTTAGCAAAGGCACACACCGCAGTGTGCACATGTGGATAAGGAGTTAATATAAGACAATGATCCTGAACTGTGCTGAAATAGTTTAGCCTGGCCACAATTATTTATGCATCAAATGCTGACAAGTCTGGTGTTATTAAAGGCAAACAATCCACGCTGATCTTGGCAAGGAGCCACATGACTTTCAATCGCCGACACCAGTTGTAGCCCATCAAACTAACTAAATGATCTGTTGGAAAACATGGTGGATGTTAATGTGTATATGGAGTTTTTACTGGGTAATCTGGGGTGATTTACTTGAACGCCGTGCAAAAGAATGATCCAGTGTGTCAATGCACACGGTTACATTAAATACTGTGTCGGATGATAGTAAATAAAGCAAATCTGTCAGACTGTCACATTACTTAACGAAAGCAGCTGAGGCATAATGCGATATTATTTGTGTTAAAACGCACATTTACCTCTCAGCATGCCCTCAAAATTCCGTGTCTCAAATTAACCCATAGCTGCCAAACCCCAAACTAAACAGTAGTTATTATCGCCTCGAAACTAAAAATATGCTCAAGTAGAAAGTCCTCTAAGTGCAGAAAAACTGTGTTGTAAAATATTTGCTAAATGACGAACGCTGAAAGTGGTTTAGTACGTCGCAATACAAACTCGGAATAGTTATTTATAAGTTTGGCGGACACTAAACTCCTGCCTGTATTATTAGGATACACACTGTATAAGATATTCTTATGCAGTGGAGATTTAAAAAAATATATAATATAATATAATATAATATAATATAATATAATATAATATAATATAATATAATATAATATATAGTAAAATATAAAATAATATATAGTAAAGGTGAAGTTGTAGGTGAAGTTAGAAATAAGTATTGAAATGTGCTAGAAGACAAGTGTAAGCTGTCCCAATATAAAATGGGGTTATGCCGCTTTCTAGGGATATTCAAACTGTCAATTACTTTAATATAAAACCAAATCTGAAAACTAAAATAAAGCTTAATACTTTCTCACAACCGTGTCCAATTATAGATTATTTACCACCTTGTTGCAGAATTTTGTAATGGTCCAAACATGAAACAATCAGGTCCAAACTTTTAAGTAAGTTCAGAAGTTTAGGGGCCTGTTAGTGAGTTTAGACTTTCCTTTCCCTTCCCACAATCGCCAGACTCCCCTGACATAACAGGCCTAATGGCACCAAGCGTACACAACTAACTCCAAAATAGCATCTAAATTACGCACCGGGAGTAAATAGGGACCTTGCCCCAGTCAGCCATCAATTAAGCTATCAGCAATGTAGGTTACTTTTAAAAATTGCTGCTGATTACGTTTCAAAGCCGTGCGACAAGCGAAACTATCCTCACTAACTAAGAAAATTAATAGGTCAGCTAAGATTAATCTCTAAACAGTCTATGCAGCAGTGCTGCTCTGTGTCCTACAGAGGCGATGCACTGACATACCAGTCAACTTCCATCAGCTTTTTTTGATCTCACTCTGCTAAGGATTATTTCCTGCCCCCCAAGACATGTGTTTGTGCGCGAAAAAACAAGGATAAAAGCATGCACCCACCCTCGTAAATGCATCAGCTGTCATATATCACACAGTCATAGACTATTTCATCTTTACGCTCAATTATTTGACACCTGTTCCAAAATTTATGGACGCGAAAAATCTCGCTCCCGGTTCAGTCACGTTCAAAAAAAAGTTTCGGCCGAGTAATTATTAAACGACACATTGTTAATTCCACTGTTTAAAAGGTATTGTAGTGAGTGATACACTTTAAAACGCGATGCGCTCACTCAATCTGGATTTGTTTACACGTCTTATGCTGCGGCTACAACTGACATGGGAATGCATGTAAGTGGATACGTAGCGAGCTGTTGACAAAATAGCTGTTTCATCGGCAACACAAACATCTCGTAAACTCAGATTTGTGACCAGCCTAGACCTGACAGCCATATTCTTGACGCCACTGCCTTTCGCCATGAGAGCCTCGCTCCCAGTAAAATCACTGGAACTAGGCCTCATTTGATTAGCCCATAGACATGTTCCTATGTGACATGTTGGACACCCACCTGATGTAAAAAGCACGATGGCCTTGAGGCAGCTGTACTCTGCCGAGTCTACGTGCAGGGTCTTAAGCTTCTCCACTTGCTCCTGGAAGATCCGGATGTGATCCATGAAAGCCACGACGCGGTCCGCGGACATCGGGGAGGCGTGGAGGCCCGCTGCGGCGAGCAGAGGGGCCACATGCAGAGGCATGGAGCACTGGGCAGCGTTAAGCACAAACAACTCGCTCCACGTCAGCCTGAGAAGGGACACCTGGTCGGTGATCTGCAGGTCGGGAAAGAAAGGGATGTTTCTCGCCCACTCCACGGCGCTGAAGAGCAACCGAGCCGCCAGCTCGCAGATGTTCTCGATGCCCATGATATTGTTGGGCTGCATGCACTGGCTCCCGTACCGGGACGTCGGATAAGGCTCGGCCCGGAGCAATAACGAGATGTATCCGGACAGATAGCAGTGGCCATTGAGAGGGTCCCCGTTCGTCAGCGCATACTGGCCTGGGTTGGGCTGGGTTGGAGGCATTCGTCCTCGCTGAACCGCTGACAAAAAGAAAGAGAAAAAGAGGAAATGTGCATCCAGGACTGATAAACATTGTTCATGAGTTTTACAACCGACAAGCAAGCTACAGCTAGTGTGTTTGCTCTCAGTTAAAACGGCATGCACTGAAATAAAAATCCAGTACGCTTTTCAAAACACTCTGACTGCAGTATACTGACCGTAAGACTATAATATTTCAGAGCAAATTATTCTATCGACCACATAAACATTCCCTCCAAACACATGTGCTGTGTCCCTCAATCTTCACACTGTTTGTATTTGTATTTAAGGATTCAGGCTATACAGCAGGGTTGTATGCAAATGAAAATATCCTCACATTTACCAACAAAACATACACATTTTCTGTTGTGCAAAAGTAAATCTAACACATCTGCTATTATGGATATTTCAGGGCGTAATTGCACATTATTTTATGTGGGCTTTTGTTTATTTTATTAATTATTAAATATGGACATACATGTAAGAAATATGATTGATAATTGCTGTTAAATGCAATCACATTTTCACATTTTGCCCAAACCAAAAGATCAGCTGGGAATAAAGGGAATTTAGCTACTGTTTAATATTAAAAATAAAATATTAATGGGAGTTAGCGTGCGTTATACATGGGCTTATAGTTTGAACTGCAAATCACAGAGTCAAATTGAGGGATGTCTGCACAAATTGGAATCAAACACTTGACATAGAGAAGAAAGTTACACGGCCTGTAATGCACCAAGCAAAACAATGAGCCGTGAACAACTTCAGCGACATCATTCAGCGAGTCTGAGCTGTCTAGTCAGCATAAGGAGACATGCAGAGACGTGGGTTTGTAGTGTGTTCATTTTACATTCATACACACGCGCGATTTACAAATCCTACTGTACAATTATAAATTAGTAAGCTGCCCATACTTAAGGGACTGTTAGAAAAGAGACTATTACCCTCGCTGTACATACACACGCGCACACACACACCAAAACACACACACACACTCATTGACAGACAAACAGGCGCATACACATACCCACCACACTCTTCTGCTCTAAAATCTATACGTAAAATGGGCTTGTTGGACCCAACGCCTTTGCTCGAAGACGGTGCAATTTATTCTGCAAGAAAAACTAAATAAAAGGGTCAGCTAGACGAGGCGCTTTGTTCAGGCGACCTGCATTCACAAGCAAAGCTGCTCTGGCTGCACTGGCCTTTTACCCCTCTCCCACATAGGCAGAAAGACTAACCGTTCATGCAAACATCCCTCAAAAACATGGATGGAGACTGCAGTATGCCCAGCCGTATAGCCTGTGACCTTAATGCAACATGGCAGCCTTACTAGGATGCGTAATCATGAGTGGGCTTTAAAAATATATTCACCTTCCCGCCGCATTCCCACTTTTAAACACTTCTTCAGCCGGCAGTATTGGCACTGATTTCGGTGGTGCTGGTCAATGGGACAGTTCCTATTGGCACGACATGAGTATGTTAAGTTCCTCCGTACACTCCTCTTGAAGAAACTTTTGCATCCCTCGCAGGTGAACTGGCCATAGTGTTTGCCGCTCGATTTGTCTCCGCAAACCACACATTCAATATGCTGCTGACTCTGTCCAGAATTTTGACTCCCCTTGTCCCCGGCGGTTCCCGGCGTGGACGGGGGTCCAGGCTGGCTGGGGGTCTGCGGAGTGTGCGGCGCCGCCGACGCCGCCTGCTGTTGCTCCCTTGCCGGCTGCGCTGCTGGGTTGGGGCCGCTCGGAGGTCCTCCGGCCACGTCTTCCTGCGGATCTCGCCAGACGCTAACTACCATTGCCATATCTCGGCCCCGGAAAGTGCTATAAAGCGAAATGATCGCCGATGTTTATGAAGCGTAGAGGAGAAAAATGAGCTCTCAAAAGACGGGGCAGTGCAAAGTCAAATCGGAGCACGCAATCTCATATGGGGTAAGAAGGGAGTACAACGCGATCAATACATTCAAAATACTGGAGGACGATTGAATAGGCACCCGATCAGGATATGCAAGTATCGGGAGGCCAGTTCCAAGGTAAATTGCAGTCAGCCATTCAGGAATCCCTAATCTTGTAGGAAAACCCGAGTCCAGACGTAACAAATTGCAGTTTGATATAAAATAGCCACAAAGGAAAGGCAGGAGCGATTCACATGGACGCAGGAACGAGTAAAAAAAAACCTTTTGCTGGAAAGACACGCGATCCAAAGTGCTGCGGAGATAAATTCCTTTCTCCTTTCTTCCCCTTGCTCCTTTACACTCCCGTCTTCGTCGTATTGGAGGGGAGGAAAAACTGAAGAGCTGGATTTTTACATCTATATTCTTAAATAAACCTCATCATCTCGCCCAGCAGCGAAAGAAAGCCGCGTCGCCGAATGAAGTGCCCATGTATAGTTTCACCTCTCTCCAGCAGGAGGAATGGAGATACGAAGAGAAAAGATAAAAAAAGAAGAGGAAAAACACCAACAACTAATAGAATATGCAAGAAGAAGGAGAGACCCAAAAATGAATGCGCTTAAACGAGAGGACCAGCAGAGCAATGTTTCCGAAACGGGGGATCTGCGCGAATGTCTGTATATAGTGAACTTTGACACTACTATTGAAACTGACACGTTTCTATGGAGATCGCTGCGCCTTATATGGTGCTCATGTCAAGGAGCCAAGAGAGGGGCTGCTGGAGACTGATAATCAAAGGCGACTGACTGGCCAGAGCCCTGCATAGAGGAGGAGGAGAGGAGGAGAGGGGGGAGAGGGAGAGAGAAAATGGGAGGCTAAGGTTATAGCCAAGCCCTCTCTTTCTCTCCATTGGTTAGAGTCCCCCTCCGTTCATTCACTGCAAAAAATGTCCAACCCAATAAGCCACTGGGTCTCGTGTTCAAGTGTTAAAATGTTATGTTTTCTGAAAATACAGTTTTAAAAAAACAAAAAAAAGCAACAGCACCTCGCAGAATTCCACTCTTTCCCAAACGCAGTCTGAGTGCGTTTGTGGTGTTTCTAAGAAATCAATATCTTGAAGTAAAGTGCAGTATGAAGGGAGATTCCTTTAGAAATGAACAGGCGTTGTAATAAAATGCACAGCGACGGATCGATTGGAATTGGAAACAAGTAGAAGCATTTCGCCCGAGAAGGAAGATTCAGTCACTCGTTTGGATAAATCCAAGATTTCCAGACTCAATACTGAACTGACTGATGTCTAAAGATGGATATTTTTTGCAGTGTTGCCATCTACGACTGGAGGGGCTGGGGGGCTCTGACAGGCACAATTTACATTGAGCTCGCCCCGCGCTGCTATTTACTTTGAAACCTGATTAGTATGGGCCGTCTATTGTCACCAAAAAGAGGAAGAAACCCTGGATAGAATAGCAAAAAAAGCGGGGTAAAAGCAAGGGGGGACAAAGCTTTTACGCACGACAAATAAACCAAAAACTGTGCGCAGCGGTGAAAGGGCGATTCTGTCTCTGAAATTCCCCAAAGTTTCAAGATGGTTTGTCTTGGACTGTTGTCTTTATTACAAAATGAACGGATGGCATTATTGGTTTGAGGTGGGTTTATATTTTCGCACGCTGTTTTGTCCTTGGCATGCGCATTGCGGTACATCGTCGACTGTAATCGGCACAGTCTCGCTGATTAAAACTTGGAATTTAGTTTAAACCGGTTTATAAAAGGAAGAATGTGTCACTGGGAAAATGATGCAGAATCGACAGTGCGCTATACAAACGAGATGCCTTGCCAGCGGCCGAAAATCTCTAAAATTAGACGGAAGAATAAGCAATATTTAATAATTAAAAGAGGTCCTACAGTCTCCACAATCACTGAGCTGGTGTCACATTATGTCTTAATAATGACAGTAATTCAAAATCATGTGAAGTTGCTGGGAATTTGCATGGGGATTCCGGCTTTTTTGTATCAGCGTTTCTGCAGGCTTACCACCACTCCAACTCAAAAATGTCTGGATCGCGCTGCCATCTAGCGTACATTGTACAATTACAACCTGATATTAATGCATGCACAAGTAATCAAACATGCATTTTTAAAACTCGAAAGCTGATTTAAAAAAATAATAAAATACAATAAGCCCGAGTTTTTTTTAGGCTTTTTGAGCTCCTGAAAGAATATCGACCTTTTAACGTTGATGTGTATATCAGAGATTTAAAAAACGATCAAAGAACATTATTAATACGAGTTATATTAAAACAAAATGGAAATAATCTCAAGGGTACATTAGCACTTTGATAGCGTACGATTTAGATGAAACATCAACCCAAAAAGATGTGCGTAAATCATCTCCAAAAACAAGGTATAGTGCCATGTTGGAAAATAATAACTATCCATAATACATAGTACACATATTGTTTAATAAAGTACACAAAGTCGCTGTATACAGATCTTCAACCAAACAGAGATATTAGCAGATATAATGGTGTGTTAATATGCAAGTGCCCCCTTTGAAAACGCATAGGAGGGATGGGTTGTTTTTAAGTATTCAACAAGAGAGCTCTCTCTCCCGTCCCTGTCTCGGACACTCCACTGAAACTCCCCGACCATGTCTCCAGCTCTTTGAAAAGGTGAAACCAATAAGATTAAATCGGACAAAGATTTTTTTCTGTAAGTGTATCATTAAGATTTAACTCCTCAGATTGGAAAGGGGCTCCGCAGGAGAAGAGGAGAGGAGAGTGAGAGGGACAGCGAATGGGAGCAGGGTAGAGGCTCTAATAGAAATCTGGGAAACGGCGAGAGAAAAAGGAGAAAGTGGACGACAGGACATTAAAAGAAGAAGCGCCAGCGACGGCGGTTAGCAGTGGAGGAGCAGCTTTCTACCTGGATAAAACCAGCCACCGCTAAGGCAAGTGCACTATTTATTTCTCACTTCTCCTACGCTTCACACGCATGCCTCTAAATGCAAGGTTAAATTCTCTGTGTCACGCCACAGGACCGTTTAGTTCAAAGCACGTAGCAGACCCGGGCCGAGTCAGAGACACAACTTTTTAACTGTAGAGGACAGTCGCATCTTTTCTCCACATAATCGCCGATGATCGAGACTCGTTTTCACATTCACAGCGATCCCCAGTGATTTGTACATCAGGCAGTAGAAACGTTATTCCAGGCTGGTTATAGTACCGCTGGACTTGGGAGCCCTCTTTACACATACCGTGCACCTCACCTGCGAGGCTATTTGTTGGTTGAACACATAATGAAAAGATCGATAACCGTCTGTTTGTCTCAGTGATAGTGTCACCGGATTAAAAAGCTGATCAAGGACATCAGACGTTTCCCAGCTCTTACACTTTTAACTAAGTTTAGCCAGTGTACCATGAAATGCAAATATTATAGTTTAGCGCAAAATTTCAGTGCACCGGCAAAAAACACATTCTGTGTGCAGTAAGGAAATATAAGCTAACACGCTTATGTGATTTATCAAAGCAGCATTATTGATGCGAAGGGACTCTAATGAAAACTGATATAAAATAAATGATGTGTAATGTAGGCCAGGTTAACTTATTCCAGCACAAAGCGCCCGTCAAACAGCTTTACCAAATAACCTTACATAATAACATTTAACTTAATCCTCCCATGGCCAAATGAAGTTCATGCTAATTAATAATTTTTACGTGAGGCAAATATTATTTCTTTATTTATATTTTTCAAGCTTTCTACTTTCTTTTTTGAACTGAAAAATATGGGAATTATTAACACGTTGAAAAAAACACGCAAAGAATGACATATTCACATTATTAAACATGTCATTCAGATGATGGATGCATTTACGCATTAAATAGCAGCCGTCTTACATATACTGTCATGTGATTGTGTGCTTTGCAACATATAAATGACGGTCTTGGGGATGAATCTGACTTTTTCCATTTTAATTAAAACTGAGTTACTCACAAATAGATTATCAATGGCTGCTTAAACCCCCCTTGTATGGTGGTGCATTACAGTTTTGTCAACTCTATAATCAATAACTGATGTCCTCTGCACACAGACTTTATACGGTTCACGAAATGCAGCTTTTTTTTGTCCAGCTGAAACCAACAAGGATCACAATCAGATGGGAAAGTACTGAGGTCAAGGCCCCCCCTAATAAAACAACAGATGACTACACCAAGAACGCATTTTAGAGCATTTAAAACAATGCAAACGGATGCAGAGATTTATAAATGGGCCGTTGGTCTGTTTATTATTGATTGTGCGTAATCACATCAAGGTTATAACCACAGCATATAGTCAATATAAGACATTGCATGGGCTTAGAGGCTGATGCCCTCTTCCAGGGGCCTCCTGTGTACACAGGAGCGTTATGTTTCTGGGTGACGGGCTGAAGGGGCCACATGCAGCTGATCCCTGCGACTTTGACACCTGCCTGCAAAACAGAAATAACGAAACAGCCAAAACGAATTAAGTGATGGACACCTTTACGCGTGGAACTTGAGGCATCGTTACACACATTAGTCCTAGCGGTTTGTTTGAATAATAGAGTCTGGGTAATAGTAAAAACAAGGATTAGCTAGAAACCCCACAGATAACTTAACACCACACCCTGTGTAGCGTGAAAAACTTTGTAACAAAAGTTATTTTTCTTAACGATTGTACTAGTTCTGATTTGTGAGTGAAAACTATGCGCTGCTGTTAATGTACAGGCACGGGTTCACCTGCTAGCCGAGATCACTAATTCTATGTTTTTGTTTTTAATATATATATATATATTTATTGTCCGAACAAAAATAATGTAAATATGTATACCACCTTACAGCATGAGTATCGCACTGACAGTAAATCAATGAACATTTTAGACCATTGTTTATCATTCAATAATATGTTTTGAGTGTAATTTGTTTCTTGCAAATGGGCTTCGAGCTTATTTGCTTCCTTCATGTAAATAGTAACCCTGCAGTATGCATGCTGTTTAGTAAAACCGCCAAATATAAAATGACTTTTGACCTATCTAGACTTTGACCTGGTTTTATAGGAACTAGTTTCTTCATCGCAGCTTTCCCAACATATTAATTTCCCATGCTACATAAAATACATATAACCCACAAACACAGAACATGTGTCATATTTTTTAGCCCTAATTAAAATATATATATATATATATATATATAATCTAAGGCTTAAGTTTGAATTGGGGGTTTGTTACTGTGAGTGTGTAGAAATGGGGGGAGGAGGGGGGGAGGGTACGGGTTGGAGGGGTGAGGGTGAGGGGGTAAAGGGGAGGGGGGCTTCTTCTTTTTGTCCAAATCTGATCCCCAAATTATTCTGGAGGCTCAGATTGGTGTGAAAGGGACGAGAAGGTCACTTGAAATCGCCTTTTATCCGATTGCTTTTTTTTTCTCTATGGATCAGCAACTTTCAATAGACATAATCTAATTGCCCTTAATGGAAAGGCCATCCGTGAGAAATAGTGGAAATATCTTTACAGCCTGTAGGCTACAACCGCTTAAGACCTAAACATTTAACAGGCAACGAGAGTTCACCAAATAGCATGTCTATTAATTATTACAGCAACCTAAAAAGTGTCTCCCAAAACGGGAAATTACAAATCAGCAGATACAAAAACAGCGCGTGTGTAGATAGAAATGACTTTTAAGTATATTGTAATAACCGTGTCAATTCAAAGTTGTTTCATCATAGCACTCTGTATGACTTTTAAAGTTAGCTATCCTTTATAAAGGGCTTTACTTTAACTGTAAAATGACATTCTCCCACAGTGTGAATCATCCTAGTTTGTATATAAATACTGTTTATTCTCTCATTATTTTTAATGTCGACTCGCGTCTCCAGAGATTTGCGCTCCTTCAGCTGTACACGTGATGAATGAAAGTCTCTTTCCAGGGTTTTTGTATCCCAGACTATAATTGAGGACAATAACTGCAACGACTTTCCCAATTAGGCTTGAGGTTGGTGTTAAGTTAGAGGGACTGTCAGTTTATGCTATGGGCAATGGCTTTATTGCTCACTAACCATCATTTCTTTAGAGCCTATGTGCTAATTACTCTGGATGGTCCCAGAGACGGAGATTATAAATCCATTAGCACTGAAACCCTCGTGGTTCCACAGTGCAAACACTGTAATTTCGTAGTACACCAAAAAACCAAACTTTAAGTACCAGAAGCTCAGATGAAGGGAAACAGATTTTCAACAGCGTCTGTACTTCTTAGGGATCCAGTGTTAGAGGAAGCCCAGCGTATATCAATCAGCAGCTGAGCCGAACACACAGTAAACTAATAGAAAATGAACTTGCACAGGAAAAGAAAACGTGTTCTGTGACCGTCTGTGGCCGGGGGTAAGGCTTAAAAACAACCTGTTTATGGAACATTACAATCATAAATGATCAGCACAACACAATTTTAATATTATGAGTACTATTTTTATGCAAGTTTGGAAAATAATTTAGTCTCATTCCCCAAGCTCCTGTCAAATACCCAGGGAGCGACGCAGCCTTAAGGAATACACTGAATTAAAACAAGGCTTAATACCTGCTTGACTGCGTTAAAAGAGGGCAACGCAAAAGAAAAAACAAAAAAAAACTGAGACCCAAACGGAGGGTGCGTGAAGGCATCTCACCCTTAAGGTAATTTATTTCAGGGAAACCGGGGGGCAAAGGTGGAATTCTTGAGAAATTCAACAAGGATAAGGGAGCTTTAGGAATTCTGCACGCAGATTACCTTTCATCCCATCCTCACATTATCCGACAACACACCGTAGAAATATAGCTCAGCGACAGAGGAGCGAGATTACCCTCAGACACAGAAGAGTGCAAAACCGATTTTTAAGAAGTGCTGCGAACATTTGTGTGGAGAACAAGTAGAGAGAGACAAGAAGAGGAGGAGAGAAGAAGAAGAAGAAGAAGAAGAAGGGGGGTCAACACAACAGAGGAGCGTTTTCCTGTGTGCTTTCAATGGGGGGGTTACAAAAACAACAAGAAAAAAAGATGACACCTTATAGTGTCCTGTCACTTTCAGAGCAGAGTGAAGTGGGTGGCAGTAGACCACCTTATAAAAAGGCTATCCACATTTTTAAACTTATTTGTGGTGCATAAACTGACACTGCTGGCATTGGTTGCTGACACTGTGTAATAGTTTGCCACCTTTTAGTTCAACTTTTTGGTTGTTTATCATTTGGTTTTTAACTAAGTGAGTGGCACGATATTAACACGCCACAATATTTCCCCCCAATTTTCTCCCCCAAAACCAACACACAGCAGGGGCTTAATTAGAAATGTAGTGTAGCTGAACCATCAGCATGCTGGAGCCGAGAGTGACTGAGCACAAGGATGCAGTCTATCCAGTTTACATCAGTGCAGAGAAAACAGAAAATAATTCCCCCCACTATTTCTCTGAGGCACTTTGAGAGGAAGACGTACAGAATTTATTTACATTTCTCAACCTTGAAAATATTCGGTGCCGTGAATCGACACATATGGATAAAAAGCTTCAAAGTTTTTGCTTTAATTCCAAACCTTGCTTCATAACCGTGAAATGTAATTTAGCATACTGCTAAAATATAGAATGCATTAACCAGTGCAGCCACAAAAATGTACTTTTTAACATATCATAGATTTCTAATTAAAACCACAATTAAAAATAATGTCACCCCTTACTCTCACACATGCCCACACACAAACAAAGCCCCCCGGAGATATTGTGTATTTTCATTTGAAAGGAGTGTGTGTGGTGTTTGTGCGTGAGGGCACATGTGTGTAAAAAAGACAGCAAAGTGAAGGTGTGAAGATGGGCCTGTGTTTAGTGTCCAGACGTGGCAGATTGTGACCTTATCAATGTGAAACTCTTAAGATAAATTATTCATAGCACCTGTTTGATGTCTCCGGCCAAAGAATGACAAAGGTGTACGATTTAAGATGCATCTCAAAGCCATGAATATCAGCCACTGTGCTACCTGTCTCTCTTTTTTTTTAGCAGCTTAAAACGAGGGAGGGAGGCTGCATGTTCAGCGGCGAGAATTAACCATTTGTTTCCTAACAGGAGGCGCAGATGTACTACCAGAGAGAAGAGTCTTATGAAGTAAGTTTATGCTACTCCTGATTTGTCAATTGATAAAAAACTTAACATACACTCTCAGTCTGCAAGGTGTGGCAGCTTTTGTCCAGTGCTTATGTTTGCTGTCACTGAAGTGGAAGCCACCCACATTACACACACACACACACACACACATCACCTGCTTTATCCACACTTTGATATGAATTTGAAGCAGAGAGTTTGTGTGAGTGATTCAGTGGAGGTACCTTTGCCCTTTGTAACGGAGTCTGTGCTGTTTGTCACCTTGCAGGCAGAGAACGACACGGCGGTCTGGCGTTCGGAAACAAACTGGGACATGTCCACACGGCGCAAGGACTGACACTAAGATGGGATGTAATTTATGGCAAGTGTTGTTTGATTAGAGGACAGTGACACCACTGGTTAGTGGGAGTATTGTGTTTGAACGTATATATGATTATGTATGTGGTAATTATAACATAAAAGACTGTAAGAGACTGACCTCTTTATTTTCCATTGCCCATACAGACTGAATTATTTTTCACTGAGTACATTAGTAGAGTGTGGATTTAGTACGATCCAAGCTTTTCTACTTAGAAATGAATCCAATGGTCCAGGAACTAAAATTCCTTTTCAATGATTTGTTTTGGAAAAAGACTCTAGTATGCTTTTTGGGAAGCTGGCAGCTGATCTTCTCATAGCCAGAGTTCAACATAACACTCAGCATTAATAAAACAAATAAGACTTGGATGGATATTAACGATGATATATACAGATGTACTGCGCATGAGCTTGAATTATGTGTGAGAGCACGCTGAAGGAGAGCAAGGGAGAGATACTCTCACACATGTTTGTGTGTTTACTCGTCTGTGTGTGTGTGTGTGTGAGTGATAGCAGAGTCAGTCTTCCCTCAGATGTTCCCTTTAACCTTTGACCCAAAACTTGGGGTCAAGCCCTGACAAATGAGATGGTCGAGTTCTGGCCAGAACTGCAAACATTCCACAACAATCTTCTGTCCTCCTCCTCTCCTCTCCTCATATCCGTCATTCCTCACCCTTTCACTCCTCTCAGTGCGTCTGTGCTACGACTTTGAGAGAATGTTCTCATTACACACAAAAATGTTTTACTGCGTTTGCTGTGGGAACCTCAAAGCGCGCACGTTTAAAATTAAGAATTACAACACTGGTGAAATGTAATACCGCCAACATCGTCCTTGTTTACAGAGGGAGGGGAAACAAAAGAGTATGATCTGAGAGGAGAAGCTGTGGTAAAGATTTGGATATTACAACCCTGCACTTTGAAAGCACACAGTGTGTGTTTGGAAAGCCTGTCAGTGATGTCAAGGATGAGAAATGTTGCAGTGTGGTTTTTTTACACACGCTGCTGGCTCTAGCATTTCCGGCAACATTTCTCACTCTGCCTCCCTCACACCATCCGCTCTGCTCCAATATCCCCACATTTTTCCATCGTTTCAATCCTTCCCCTGCCCTCCCTCCTCGCCTTCTATCCCCACTCTTGCTCCCTTCACCCTTCCTCTCAGCTGCCCCACCCTGCCTAATCTCAACCTCTCCCTCCCTTCTCGCAGCACATTCACTCCCCCCCCCCCCGTCCTTTTTTTTCCCTCCACCCACTATTTTCTCTGATTTTCTAACATGCCGTTCCACAGAATGCTACCACCTGTGTCTTTAGGAGGAAAGGGGGGAGCTATTGGCATTCCTCCTCTGGAAGCTGGTTAAGGTAAGTGGAACCCCCATTAGAATGACATGGCAAATAATGGTTGTGGTTGTTGCATTTTGTGTGTGAACTTTTTCTTCTTAATGGAATGAACCTGGCGTCCTAAGCATCATCGCCCTCCATCAGTGCTCCGGCTACAAGTCACTGCTGTAAAAACAACACACAGTCACCATCGATGAACGTCAGCAGAGCAGCCACAGGAGACCAACAAAGCTGGCTGATACAGTAACGGCGAGCTGATCACGCTCTTGAACTTGCTTTCATAATGATGTAAGATTACTAAAAGGCAACGCAACACAGCAAAGATCTTAATAAAAACACATCAATCTCGATATGCGCGTATGTGTTTTTTTTTTTCTCCTCTTCCACTCCTCACTCCCACTTGCATTGTGATAACCATTTGATGTCGGCTGTTATGTGATTCATCGGAGGGTACAGCTGCTTCACATGGATCTTGGCCTGGATGAGACTGTTTCCTCACAGGGAAGCTGATCACATGTCTCAATCACACGGATAGATCTGAGCTCCAATTGGCCGGGCATCGGCAACATCACCATGGCGAATCTGGTCTGCGTGCATACAGCTCTCCGCTTTGAATAGCAAGATGGTGGGCTGTGCTTTTGTGTAGTTTTGTCTTCTCAGGCAAGAGGGCAGTGAGAATCCTGCACATCTGTGGGTGGGGACACCTGGATCTAGGTCTGTTGCTTTGATGATTTATGATGCGTAGCATTAATAAGAGCTATCATTAAGAAATGTTTCTAATATTATACATATTTATTTCTTATTCTCTCTTCGTTCTTTCAAATCCTAGTTATGTCCACGTTTTTGTAATGTAAATAAACGCTGAACCTTTCTTTCTCTCTATCAGTTAGTGAGACTAAATAGCCGACAGGGCACAGGGAAAATACATGTAGGCATGTGTGTATAATCATGATCATGTCCATGTCCATGGTGCAGCTCAGCTGATTATGTTTACGTCCATTTCCTCCTCCTCCTAGTCTGTATGTCCACAGGCAGCTCAAGGTTGTAAAGAAAGGACTGAGAGCCACTCGATTCCCTGCCACCACCCTCCGTTACCCCAGTGTTACTGAAGCATGGATGTCTACCGCTGTCCCCCAGGGGGTTGGTCCCCCTCTCTCCCACCCTTCCTCAACCAACACGCACCCACCCACCGACCCATCCGCCAATCTCTCCTCCTCCTTGCCTTGCTCCCTGATTCAGCGTGTAAAAGCGCCCCCTGAATGATGGATTACGGTGTCACTGCAGCCTGCGAAGGATTAATTTGTTTCATTGATTTCTCTTTAGGCAGAATGCCAGCGTCTGCCGCTTCCCACCTTTTCCCCAAGACTCGCAGCTGTAATAGACGGTAATGGCCTAAGACAAATCAACCCGTTTCTTGTAAAAATAGCACCAAATAACCCTCCCCACCTCACAGCCCGCACTCTACTCACAAGCACATCGGGGGTGGGGTGGTGGTGGTGGTGGGGCATCAGGCGGTGTTCGATTCATCCTCCATCTCTATCACTCTATCTGGCCATCCTTCCATACCACCGTCCCTCCTTATCCTGTGCTGCGCCAGAGGAGACCATCCAGTCACTCTAACAAAGCCATAAGTCTGCCGTACTTACAGCTCCCTCTCAGGCCTCACAATGGATGGGTAATGACAGCACTGTCTGGAGGGGGCTGTGGGAGTTGGGCCATTCTCTCCAGTAATGGAAGCTGTTACTGCCATTCCCTACACACCTGCAGGAACAGCTAACGGTTAACCACTATGATCTATGGCAAGGCCTTACCGCGCTAGGGTAAGGTGGAAAGGTTGTACTGACATCAGTGAATTAGGGCATGTCTGCACCTAACATCCTTTTGCTATGGTGCATGAAGTTATTCTACTGGACACTGAGAACTGAGGGAGCATTGGAGTTATTTATAAACAAATCCGTACCAATGAATCAGTGTTGGTACAGCTCTCAGCACTGCAGACTGACAATCTAGCATTCCTGACATCCACTGATTTAACACAGACGTAAGATGCTGCCACATCTTTACTACTCTGTCACTGCTTTGAACGATGGGAAACCCAAACTGCCTGTAACATTAAGCACACCACTACAGGCTGACTGTCCTCGAATGCTTTCCAGTCCCACAGAGATTTATGAGCAGAACCACATCCATTAATCCATTGTTGATTTGCTGTGGCTGCCCTGCAGGGTTTTTGGGATCAGATATCATACAGTGCTGAAATTCACCCCGTTTGTGAGGGAGGTACACTGTAACACATATGCGGGTGTTCAAAACGCTGCACTATGAATCAGGGAACTAAATCCAAGTTAAATCTGTCATTTGTTTATCTAATTTACACGCAACCTCACAGAAATGCAACTTTTGACAGAAAAATCTTGTCACTTGCTTGAAAAATGAAAACATAGAACAGAGAGACAATCTAAGGAGGCCTCAGTACGAGTGAATTAGAGCCCAAGCTCCATGTGATAATGACCCAGGCTGCAGGGAAATCTCATCAGCTCTCTGCAATCAATTTAACAGTGTTTACAAAGCCACAAGCTGAGGTTTGTGCTTGGGGACAGAGCACTGGTCACCTGGTGTTCCTCTAGATTCCCCTGCTAAGCCGGCCTCTCCCGGGTAAACCTCCACAAAGCCCCCTCATGTCTGACACCACCGGCCCCTTCAAATACTCCTCTCAGACAGAGGATTAGGTAATCTCACCATGATACTGTCTTTTTCTCTCTCTCTCTTTGACACTGTCTACCTCTCCGTTCTCATACATTACATCCTCCCTCGCTCTCTGGCCTGTTGAAGTGCTTGTTCTACTCAGGGCACATCTATCCCCCGGGGTCCTTACGTTCTGAAGTGCCTCCAGAAAAGGTTAGTTGGCAGGTAATTGTCCAGTTGTGGTCGGGCTTATCTTAATTGTGGGTGCTTCAGTGCAAGCTATACTTCCCCTGATGAAGAGACTTATGTGGAATAACGGGAGAAGAAAAGAGAATGAGAAAAGGATTAACCATTTTTGAAGTGCATTTTGGTTTTTTTGGGTTGTTTGCACATTGATGAGTATTTTAAATGTTTAATATGCGTATTTATTAAAACTATTTTATAAAATGTCTTGGCATTACTGGATCATTTCTATTATAATGAGCCCAGTATGTATTTTTACCTATTGATCCAACACATGCATAGCGGAAAAAGCAATGCTGACCTCACTGTGTTAAAATCCAAATGACTACGTCTTCAGCCATTCTAAATCTATACTTCTATTAGGCATCTGATCATACATATATCCACGTCAATAGGAAGCTTTAGGGGGGTTAGTGTTTGCATTGCCCCAGTCAAAGGTCATGACTGACCAATAAAATATTTTCAGAGCGCCATCAATAACTCCGACATGTAGACTAATACAGTATGGGATTGTGGGCAGGGGGAGGAAACCTGCTGTGCTTGCTCCGAGCAGAATGGATGAACAAGAGGCCAAAAGGTTACTGGACAGACTTCGGCTCCCTGCCCCTGCACCCTCTCATATGTGCATTTGATAGGGACAGGGGCAATTATAAAGGTATACTTCAGACAGGTCAAATGGAAGAGGGCAAAGAGCAGAACCTTTAAAGCACCGGCAGAAGTCAAAGGTTAGGATGGACAGAGGACATCGTAGTGTGCCGCTGGGTAACGGGTAATGGAATCAAAGCTATAAAGACACAGACTAATGAGAAAAAAAAAAACATGTGATGTGTGATATTGTCATAAACACAGAAAAGTATATGAGTAACTTGTGATCAGGATCTCAATTTAGTGCAGGAATTGCTTTATCGTACGAGTAGTAACTTCATGTTTGGTGTATTTTCATACCCTGTGTTGTCTGAGGAACCAACAGGCTTCATGGCTATTAAATATGAATAGTCCAAGGTCAGGGAAGGTCATGGCACGCATTTAGTACCAGTGACCAATGCCAAATGTAAAGGTCAAAGTGGAATTGCCTGAGTCGGAGCAATACTACGTTTGCTCATCCACATTTATGCATCCCATTGGCAGTGATTTATGGAGGGAGATAAACGTATGGATGGGAAGAAAACACTCTCTTTCTCCTATCCCGTCAGACTCAGTAAATACACTACTCAGTCATATCAATCACCATGTCACAGTGAATCGCCACTGTGTGCTTCCTGCTCAGATTAAAAACTGTCTTTGTCTTGCTATGCTCTCTTCCCCCAGCCTTGGGGAACACACTGGAGGTATTGTTGCTATTTCACAAGACTATATATTAGCATTTCAGAAAGCCGCAGTACAAAAGTAGCGAGTATGTTCAAAGTCAGTGGTATTCTTTAGTTATGCGCCATTTGTACAGATGGATTTGATGCTGTAGTAACCGTGCACTATAGACATCCTCAATCATCAAAAACGCTTTTTACTTCCACGCCTTTTATAGACAACTACCTTATGCTTTCCATGAATTTCGTGTCAAATGTCCATGTTACTTTCATCACAATTCCATGGCATTTGGAAAAAGTTTACGCTGAAGCAGGTTTTATGCCATAAAACAATTCAATGCCTGCTGAATACGATCATTTTCCCTCCTCTTCCCCACAACCTGCTGCAGCCCGACTCTGACGGGACCAGCAATAACCTCTGCATCCTGGCTTTTAGAGTTTTGTAGGCCTCTTGAACATGAACATGTTCTCCGTGTCTCTTTGGCTGCTCAAATGTGAAAAGCAGCCCAGCACTGGTGCACCACAGCCTTTGCAAACTACCCCCAAGTGGTTCAGAATCCAGCCAGAGAAAAGTCCAAAAAGAAAACACGCGTTTGAACTGCTGGCCAAAGCGGAAACACGGTCTAGTAAGCTGCTTTTTAACCTGAACCATAAAGATCTATTTTCCTTCCCTCCAATAGTAATAAATTTGGTCTTTTCCCTTATTACACATATCATGTTTTTCCATGGTAAGATCAAAGGGTGATCATGTGCACCAGTGCATATTACACAACTCTTTCTATTTAGCTCTTTGTTGGTCTGCATCTTCATCTTCAATAAGCGTTTGATAGCAAAAAAACATCAACTTGAATATTGAATGAGTTTTACGCTGTCAACCATAGAGGTCATATTTAAGTATCAGATTCTTACTATATTAATAACAGCGATGACATTTCCCTACGCACTAGCCATTACACCATCTATCCTTCCCAGCCCGTGAGAACAACAGTTCCGAAGGCCGTTTATATACAGGACAAGTCCTGTACGATCTGTCACATTCATCTCTATTTCGCATTCACCATGGGGCATTTGAACCACATCAGAATCTATTACCACCATGCAGATTCAGCCCCTGCTGACAACACAAATCATGATAAGATGGAGCAGTGACTCCATAAACACCCTCGCTTATATATCACATCATACGTGCCGGACTGGATGGCAGATCTCACTTGTCGTCTCTAAGCGACCATCTATTTGTATGGCAGGGCTAAAGATACGAATATCATTACATCTCTGTCTGTCTTAAACTTGTGTCTTATACTACCACAATCAAACAATTGATATAAATAGTCGTGTGTGTGTATGTGTCTAACAGTGGGAGCATCCATCACTCAGCTGTAGGAGTTCCAACTCAGCTGCTTGTGAGGAAAGATTTATGCTGTAATGCATCAAATCAACAGACCTTTACAGTAAAATATGATTTTATCAATAGGCCTGATCAATAGTGCATGCAAGACGCTGTGTAATTATTACAGAGGTCTGTATCAATAAAAGTGTCATGCATGACCTCCTGCCAAAGGCTACAGAGCTGGGAGTCACAGACAGTGAAAGAAAGGTTCGTGTCGTGGCCCTGCGATGTTTGATTACGTGTACATAAGGTCATGTCTTAAGATGCGCTGCAACATATCAGGACATGCTTGGCTGAGATGAAAATTCAGGCATGGAAAGTTTGTGGTAGCAGTGATTAACTAATAAAAAGCAACGCTTTTAAAACTGTATTTATGTGACAGTCTTTCATTAAACAATTAATAGTGTCACGCCCGTTTAAATACAGTAATTTTCGAGGAGTATCCTTGTATTTCTATAGACAATAGAGATTTAGAAAAGACGGGGATGTGGATGACTCTCTTTACTGGAGTGAGGATCATTTGTCCTGAAGCAAGGCAATCTACGAGTTGAGGGAAGACTGTCAAAAGGAGCTTTGTATTACACTGTAGTGGAAACACTGTGCATTACCACACTCACACAGACACATACACACATACAGTACACCACAGAGACAGAGCGTGAGGCAGGGACCAATGAGGCAGTTTATATCGGGATTTTGTTTCACAGCCATGGCCTCCTGGGAGAGAGGGGTCTGCCAATAACACTTAAGAGACAGAGCAGGAAAAGTAAGTGCTTTTATTACAGCTCATCACTCATGTAATTTCTGGCAGCATTTGTGATTACAGATCAAGTGATTGACTAACTACACATTCGGCGGCTGAGTTATGAACCGGGTGCCTACCATTCCAGCCCCGACAGATTTTCAGTGTCAGCTGTAACTCATCCTCTCCAGGGGTGCTAAATCAAAGAGCGCACGGCAGCCGGAAGAGTTAAATAATAACTTGAGCTTTATTGTAAATCTGCCAGAAATTAAACCTGCACCGATGTCGTCTTGGCCCCGATGTTGTATCGCATGGGGTGAAGAGGCTGGATGGAGGGGATCAATAGAGGCCCTGATGGAGGTATTGACGGATGACAGGTGAAGCGGCTGTGTGTGCGGGTTTGTGTGGCCAAGTATGTGTGCGAAAGGGGTGGGACTGAATCGCCCTGGGGTTAGGTTGAGAGCACGGCTCAGGGTGTTTAATCGACAGGTCTCACCTTGAATCGATTGGCAGGAGTCTCACAGGGCAGAGACGTGATACACACAACCAACACTTACTCACACCAAAACAAACCACAGGGAGTGTAAGAGGGATGTGGGAGGATGTCTCAATGCCATCAGTGTTGCATGCCTGTATGTGGTCAGTGTTGGGTTTGGAACTCACGAAAATAAATGTAGGACTCAATTTAAAAGCACTTTTGTGGTTTTACTTGCAATTCACTTCACTTAGGTTCAACCCAACACAGACAAACATGCGAATACAACATGTCACACATGTCTTTTGTTAAAGAATAGACTACGAAAAAACATCACATGTTCCACCTACAACAAAATCCTGAAAAGAGGAATTACCATGTGTCTGTGAACCTCATTGAGGCAAAGAATCAGAGTGCATAGAGTACAAGGCTAATGAAGGACCACTCTAAGAAAGATGAAAAACTAAACAGCAAAGGCACAGAGTAAAGGAGATTCAAATGAAGCCTTGTTTCCTGTAATGATCCCATTTACTTTTAGAAACCTCATCATATAGTATTATCTCTGCAACAAATCAATTTCCTCACACTCACAAGAGCCATAGTAGCATGCGCATGTGACTCATGCTGCAGAGACGGTCGGCCACGAAAACGCTCCACCGTGAAACGTCTTGTAAGGGGCCAGGATCTGAGCGGGCGTCATGTCTTTAATAAACAACATACTGTAAGTATTAAAATGAATGTGGCTCGGTAGTATGCGGGGTAGAAAGAAACCCCACAACCCTCTCAAGTTCTGATGAAATGTGGTGATTCAAGGACTCTGCTGATCCTAGACGTGGCTTTGACTGTAGCACCAAAGGCTCACGCCTACAGATGAGGTCAGGGTTCATGGGTGTTGTAGTCGGAGATGGTTTATAAGAGGAGAATATTTGCCAAATCACAGTGGGGTAGAGTGCCCACTGATGCTGATCTGGAGTCTGTTTTGGAGAGCTTGTACAGAGCAACAGGATGTCTGTCAGTCATCTTGGAAACTAAAATGCTTTGCTCCATATGTGGTCTCCAGAGAAGTAGATTCCTAGAGATTATTCAAAGTGCCAGGAGAAAAGCCTGTTCTATGTACAGGACAGTATTTGCATGTTTCAGAAGGCGAAGAATTTGTAGAGAGAGGTGTTTCAACTCGTGGTCTCATGTGGGATGAAGGGACAAACACCTGAGCTTGCGTTCCAGGGCTCAGGTTTGGAGAGGGCTTGTAACTGCGTTGTCTAATTCTTGAACGGTGACAAGAGGCTACCCTCTGAGTCCCAGGACCTGTACAGCTGCCAGGAGGTCTGGGTTTGGGTTGGAGGGTGGCACTCTGCAAAATGCTAATATTGCTCCCAAAACTTTGGCCCAATTCAGTTAGATGTGCAGATTTCTCCTGAAGAGACAAAAGATGAATAAAAAAATGAAAAAAAGAAACCTTCTTTGTGGTAAGAAATTTCTTTTGAGGTGCTGGGAAAATCATTTGATACTATAATACAATCACACAGCAGGAGATAAAGTCGCCAGAACATATTTTGCTGTGGAAATATAACCAGAAGACCTCATTAAAAATAAAGATTACATACTACATCAGAGTTCCTTTGGAAGACTCCACATTCTACATTTGATCAGTTTTTAGGGAATTTAAACTTCAGCTGCTCATGGTTTGTGAATTACCATTCTTGGCAGCTGACCACTACTAAAGGCACACCTCAAGCCTACCAGCCAGTTGCTTCTTTAATCTCAGCCAAAGTGATTAACTAGTGCTGATGGTATGAAACCACTTAGCTTTCATAGTCACGTTGTAACTGACATTTATAGGAAGCACAGCAAATTATTTGTTGGGGGCCTTGAGATGTAGCCAGGCTTAGTTAAGTTCATTCTATTATCTGCGAGCGATCAAATTATTGAAAACATGCCAAAGTAAGTCAAAAGGCTAATTTTTAACTGTAGTCACCTGAGCACATCCAAAAGATAAAATAGTTAGGATTGTATAGAAGCATTGTGAGGAAAACTAAATAAAGTTTGTATCCCTTTGAATGCACTGTCTGTACAATGTTATCATGGTAAATACAAAAATGACAAGCTGCAGCATGCTGCTTTTTTTCTTTGTGCAAACTACATCATCACTCACCTCTTGAGCCTCAGCTAAAAGTCTGCTTTGGGGCAGCTGTTTTGTCTTTAGCAGGGGCAAGGTGCTGGCACTGGGCCTGCAGTGCTCTCCCTCTGACCTGGGTAAAAGTTGCAGTGTAGTGAAGACTACATGAAGACTGCTTCCTCTGCTGCTGCACGGTCTGTTCCTCAGCTCCCACGGCCCCACCGTCCTACAGCCCTCCCTGTCATCCCTGGATTTGATTGATGAGTGGCCATTTCCTGCACCGTCCATCCCCGTTGCAGACCTAACTATGGCAAATGCTGCATCGTTTAACGCTCCATCTCCCTCAGTGTTGTTTGGGTTTTGCTCATGTCTGTCTTCTTCCTCTGCACTCTCCCTTTCTTCCTCGGTCTCCTGCTCTTTAGAACCGTCTGGTGTCTCCACAACTTGCAGCCGCTTGTGCTTGATTGGCCTGGATTCCTGTCAGGAGGATGCACAATGTCTAGTTAGGTTGTTCTTGTTGTCACACAGGTTGCTTAAATGCATCGTCAAAAAATAAAAAAATTATACAAACTGCAACATGCAACATGATAATCTATGAATTCTGAAGTGATTCTCTGATATCATTCACTTTGCCCCAAACAAAAAAACAAAACAAAACAAAAAAAAAATGAACCCTTTCACCCTTGTATGTATACTATCATGACTCATGTAACCAAAGAATAATAAGGGATATTTCTTGGGTAAATTACTAAACTTTTCCAGAAAGTTGTCCTCTTGGTAAAGGCATCCGACAATCCCATAGTGAATCAGAGTGCGTGAATGTGCACGGGCCATGGCTGCATGTGTAGGTATGGAGGTGAGAAAGTTTCCCTGGTAAGGTTGCCTTCACCAGTGCACAGTATAATTCTAATTGGCTTTATTAGGGGGCTTAAATCTAATACCAGCTCTGTGTGTTGCCTTAGGCACTGAGTGTGTCTGTGTGTGCGCCTCCGTTTGATGTTTACGACTCACAAGGTTTCTTACTGAATATTTGCCATGTAACAGACATGACTGCATGGTCTAAAACAGCTTTATCACAGTAAAAAAAAAAACTGCATTCCCTCCTCTGAATCAGCCTGGTGTGGCGTGTTTCTAAGAGCAGAGCCCAAATCAATAGGCGAATACAGTATTTAGAGGTTCAAGTCCAATGAAGCAGCAGCAGTGTAATGCCAGTTGTAATGATACAGACTTAAGGCAAGAGAAAAACAGCATGAAACTGCTCATTTGACCCCATTTAAAAACTTGATACCAATTAGAGAGTTCTGGGTGTAAATAATTTAAGAGATTTCTCTCACTGAACACACACAAATAATTTGAATCGCGTGTACGTGTGCTACGACACGTTAACCTATGGAGACGTGTGCACACTCCTATGCACGTATGCATACATGAAAAATAAGAACTTGTATGCACACACATATGCTCTGACACACATTAACCTCTGTACATATGCACACACTCCTACCCTCACATGTACATGCACACACATACAGAATCCACCCTGCTCTGGAAACAGACTTCTTAATGAAGCCTTCCAGAAGTGAAAGTAGAGCAGAAATACATACTGGCCCATTTCTGCCTTCAGTTCACCCTCCTCTCCTCCCTCTCTCTCACCTTCCCCACATCATTTGTTTTATGCATGTTTCATTGTCTTTCTCTTTTGTCTCAATGAGTTAAATCACAACCCCTAATTTATGGCTACAGGCAAAGACACTTCTACAAACAAACTGGCTGATGAGAGGGGATGACTGAAAACATATGCGCTGAGCAGTGTGTGTAAATCTTAAAATGTCTGTTACTGTCTTTTTATCTGTGGTTATTTACATAAGAAATGACAGCCTGTGTAAAAGAATGACTGTGATGCAAAATGAAAAAGGCTGTGCACTAGAGGAGAGGAGAAGAGAAGTGAGAGAGAGACGGGGCGAGAGAGAGAGTAAATCCAGTGACACTGAGTGGGGAGCACTCAGGTGTGGTGAGAGGATTATACAAAACCCTGAGTATGAATGACAGTAAACACCTGAATGACAGAGAGACAGGATGGGGCGGGAGTCGTGCATGTGTGTGTGTGTGTGTGGCTCTGGGTGACAGTTTAGAGGTCCTCAATGATGTTCTGAGAGGTGAGTGAATGTATATGCACCACTTAATGTTTTGAAGGCCATGCCGTTTACTGAGGTGCGACATATCATTCATTACTGATAAGTTAATTTACTGCATGTACAAGGAAGCTGAAACAACACAGTTTGAGAAGCAAACAAAGTACAGAGCATACCAACGAGCAGGACTGAGAGCGTGAAAGGTATCACTCAGGAATGATCCAATGCAAGAACTGTGTTAGCAAGTGCAATACACATAGAGATATATAGTATGCAAGTGAGTCAATAAAAAGGCTATAGAACAAGAAAGAGGAGTTATGTTTATCTTACTTGCGCTGTGTTTTCTTTCTCCATGTGTTGCGTTGGTAAGGAATCGCTGACAGGGTCTCTGAAGTGAGCTTGAGTTTCTGGGTGAGCACATTGTTTGTTTCTTTCTCTGCTTCCTGAAATGCAAACACACCTCTCATCACTTCCAATATACACCGAAAATGCCCCTTTATCTCTTTTAATTTAATATCTTGTTCATGGTTTCTTATGTCATGGTTTCTCAGCTGCCATGTCACTAAACATCATTTAGAGAAGGGATTTGGGGGTTTTGATTTGTAAATGAGTTGGACACATGTCAAATTGTCTTACACTGCATTGACAACACAGCCCTTGTGACTTTTGTGAATTTGCATGGTTATGTTTAAATTGCTACTTTTCTGGAAGCTGTTAGCAGTAGTGCCAACACATTTGCCCCGTTGCAGAATACTCAAATGTGTTTTTAACCTTTGGCTTAAGGTTAAATTCAGAAAAGAGCAATGCATGTCGATTCCTAGATCTTCTCTTAGAGAAATCCCTCACCTCTAGAGCTGTATCACTGTACAGCGCTGACTCTACATGAAGCGTGACCCCGTTTCCCCCACGGCGACCCCCTCCTTCCCTTCACAGCCTTGGAAGATAGAGGAGCACAGGGAAAGGCATGCCAAGGCAGTAGACACTTTTAAGCAAAGATTAAAGGTTTTTCTTTTTAATCAGTCATTTGGCAGCGATGTTAGCATTTCACCCTGGTGCGGCTAAGGATCAATTTTTAATGCTGCTGTGCACAGAGCAGACAGGGTGATTGGCAAGAGAGAAGCTATTTACAAAGGATCTATTTACAAATTTTCCATAGAAATATGCACAGGGCACAATTGACATCTCTTACAGAATTGTAAATAAGCTCTCTCCCTTTTCTTTTCTGACTTTGTCACAAGGCACGACCCCTGTGAGCCCCCGATGATCATGGCTGTGTGTGTGTTCGCACACATGTGTCTCACATGTAAGAATAATAAAGGAATCTACACCTCTCCCTTGTGTTGAATAATGTTTCCTTTCTCCATGTTGTGCTGCCAGGGGTAGGGTAACTAGGTCAATCAACCCTGTGTGTAAACACATCAAAACAATCCACCAACATGCTAATGACAATGACTGTTTTTTAATTTATACCTCTTGGTTTCCTGCTCTTCTATGCCACTAAGAAAACTTTACATATACAGTACAACTCCTTGATGAATCAACTTAATCTAGTATATATCTAAGGGAAAATATTAGTAGCTAGTGCTATATATCTATATATCACACACACACACATACAGTATATATGGATGAACTTTAGTGCTCTATACCCTCCACAGGCACAACTAAAAAGCCATAGTCTTTATGACCAAGTAATACTTAGTTTGCTGGTGAATTAAACTCACTTTGAGTAAAGACATGGTTCTGCAGGTTCCTATTACCTTGAACCTTGAAAACAGGCAGTATTTGAAAGGTGCACCAGAAAGAATGACACAAAAGAGGGCAAATAAGTGAAGTCTTCAGGCCAACACAAGTTCATCTGTAGAGACCTGACACTGCTGCCCCCCTCCATACATCAGCCAATCCATATATTCATCCATCCATTCATTCACTGTCCAACCGTCTATTCATCTGTTATCCAACCATCCATTCATTCAGTCAAACAGCCTCCTCGCCGACCTACCCACACACCATTGATCCAATGATTGACCCTGCATCGGGAGGATCAATACTCTCTTAAATGGCATCGTTGTAAGTGCTTAGGCACAATGGCCAGACGTTGTTTGTGCAGTTAATTTCCAAGGTAGCAAGGCCGTACAGGGCTCTAACCCAAGTCAACTCTCCTTTATACTCCACTTACATGATCACACCAAAGAAAAGAGAGCGGGCCCTGGAAATATATTGAGCAGAAAGCATCCTGCACACGCTCCAACAAAAGGGACAGTATCTCATGCAAAACTACTTGTAATGACTCAGGACTATTAGATACTTCTGATAAAGATGCCTGTGGGTACAACAGGTTTACTATCTGCATAACTGTACTGTTACACAGGCAAGTAGAGGTGCAAGAGTTATAGCAAACATTTATAGATACACGAGAAGTCATGGTACACATCAACATAATGAAGTGCCAACTGAGGGTAAACTTAAACTGAACCCTGCACACATTCCAGCTCCACTTCAATGTCAGTTACTCTACACCATAAATTTAGTATTTTATAGGGAGAATTACGCACAGTACAGTTCTAACTTAAAGAATATCAACCTGAAGGGGCAGGAGTATTCAGTAGACTCATGTTCAGTATATCACTGTGGAGAATATTGTGGCTTGGTGTGCATACAGAAACCCTGTTGGGTTAGAGCTGGGGCCGGGTCTTGGCATTAAATGAGTGGGACTCTGACAAGTCTCGGAGTTCTGTCACTGCAGTTCACAGGTCTCGTTAGCCAAGGTGTCGGCAGGGGTAGAAATGGCTGTGTGTGTGTGTGGGTGTGTGTGTGTGTGTGTGTGTGTGTGAGCTGAACATTAGACAGCACTCCTACCTCCACCTCCTCACCTGACACCAGCAATAAAACTAAACAGGCCAAGGTGCTATGCTCTGTGTGTGTGTGTGTGTGTGTGTGTGTGTGTACGGGAAAAAAAGAGGGCATGTGTGCTCCAGGGTTGTTGTTGCTGTCACCAATTTGCCAGGGCCTCCAGACGGGAGTAGGAGCAAGGTGACGGAGCTGTGGCTTGATAAACACAGAAGCCCTGCTTCGATTTCCCATCCAGTCCACTTTGGAAACACATGGCTCTTCCTGGGCGCTCTTGGCCAAAGGAAGGGGAGGGGGCAAAAGAGCAGGAGGGAAGGAAGAAGGATAGCCACAAGAGAGACTCAGTGATGGCCAAGCAGTGAGGAGTGTATACAATGTACATCCTCAACATCATCTTCACAGTGCCCCTCTTTTCTTCATTTTTCTCATTCCCTCCATCTCTTTGACTTGGAAAAAACTTGCAGTGTTCCGCCTTTCAAATGACATCAGAAGTTTAAAGACCAACTCCAGCTGGAGGAGCCCAGGAGTGTCAGGGAGGGAGGTGGGGCACCAAACTCCCCTCTGCCCCCCTAGAGAGTTAAGGAGATCACATTTTAACCACCCCCGCCAAACCCCACCCTGCTGCTCCTCTCCTCCATGCCTTAACACCAACATAAGAGGACAAGTGTGGGCTCTAAGCACCAGTGATCAAACACGAGCGGCTGCTGGGTACGCTAGGCTCAGGACTGTTGGCCTAATAGGATTGGAAGCCCCCAGGTGAGCCAAAGGACACCTCCAATCAGCATGATTAGCCAAAGGCTGAGCTACATTTCTAGCTATAGCAATGACTGATGTACAGCACTAAAAGGATCACATTGGTTGTGAAGGATGCCAGCAAGTGATGGAGTGTAGTGTCACGGTTGAATGTGCATGTCAAAGTTTTGTGTGGGAATGATGGAGTTTAAAACTGCATGCAGTTTTAATGTCTGAGAATGATCTTGAGATTTTGAGTGCTAATCATTTCTAAGTTCACAGAAGCGTGAAATGTGAGGAGCTGTAGAATAATCTTGGCTTAGCGGCTATGTATAAAAACACTGTATGTTTCATACATGTATTCACACAGCCTTAAAGCTGCAAAAGCATAAGCACAAATAAATGTGCATTTCTATCCTCACATAGTAAAAGCAAACCAAACACACATGATAAACGGACAAATGCACACACACGAGTAACGCCCAGACACACGCGCAGAAACGTTTTTATAAACTCATCACATCCAAAAAACAATTACCAGAGACTGAGCTCATCACTGACTAAGCAAAAGTCATCCAGCGTGTAAAACACACAATATAATTAGCACACATCAAGCTGCTGGGTCCTACTGTGCATTAATGATGCTTCCCTCTGAAGTGAATTATGGTTTGATGAGTGAGAAAGTGAGTGAGGAGGGGCTCCGAGAAGGAACAAGACATCATTTGGAGAATGGGAAGAGGAGCCAGTTTGAAGCGGAAAGGGCAGATTTAACTGGTTCACCACTGGTGACCTACTTAAGCTGCTCCAAAAACAATTAACCTGATAGATATCAAGATTTAGCGGTGGATGATAGGCTGCTTACCTGTAGTTAGAGCCATTATATGCCATGTTCCACAAGCAACATCAGTCACCTGCAAATACAATGTTTCAATGTTGAAAGTACTGCCAAACTCCTAAGCACAGAGTGATACTATTGCAAATTAATCTTAGCAAAATATTCAGTCTAATTTAGTCTAACTGTATAAACAGACTGAATAAGATACAGTGCTAATTAAGTTATTTTTATTTTGTAAACATATCTAAAAGTAGCCTCACATGGATGGCTAACACCTCTGTGGTATCTTTACATTCAGGGATGATACACGCTCTAAACTCATGGAAACCAATTCAGATGCTTTCAGACATATGTGGTTCAGTGTCTGCAGACCTTTTAAGAATTCATGCATATCCCACTAAAACTCATATACTCTGAAAAACCTGGGGCTTTCATGTGCTTTACACTTGAGGAGCCCGAAAAACATCATTTGCGCAGTATTTCTCACACACACCTTTCGGCCTGCCAGCAGAACAGACTGGGGGGTCCAGAGCCTTTTGAGGTCTGCATGATAACTGACCCCAAAAACACGGGGGATCTGACCCCAGAGAAGCAGCTCTCCACCTGCTGTAGACGGGAACAGAAGGGCAAGAGTTCAGACAGAAACATCAGAAATACATGGTCACCTTGCCGCATATTATCTCAAGTACGAGAAGTAAAATGATCAAATGAGGATCATGACGTCAGAAAGTCTTTTATATGTTTCTCACCATAAAACATGTATTCATTTTCTATTCACGGAAAAGACTGCTCTTTTTTTTGTTGTTGTCTTCTTATAATAACACAGCAAAGTGCCAGAAGAGGTTTTATCCATTCAGTGGTGCTGGGGCCAGAAGGAAACCAGATCCCAGTCCACTACATATTATCTTGCTCCTGAACCTTGCAACTAAAACAAACAGAGGAACGATGATCTCATTCAGAGACAGTTAACTGGAGCTGAGAATTACATTTTGTCTATTTTGAAAGTTTAGAAGTAGGAGTTGATATAAAGCAGTGTACTGAGATGGTAATCCTGCCAACTTTGTGCACGCACACACACACACACCTTTCTTTGTGAATACATCTCGGTTGACATTTATCAAAAAAAACAAAACAAAAACACACACACATTGTATGTACACTCATGCTGCACTCAAGCATCCACTCACTCATACTACCTCAGTCTGGCTTTTTAAACCCACCGCTAATAAATTTATATTTACTGCCTGCATTGAGGACTTTTAAATTATGGCATACAATAAACCTGGCACACACATCTCAAAAGCTCTTTCAGGGGATGTTAAAGCAATATAGTAAGCAATTTTCCAAAGTGGATTACAAATTTCACATCCAGGTTTTATTGCACATTACGATAACTTAACCACATCTAAATGTTCCGCATAAATGGGAAATATGTGCTGCTTAATATGCTATTTTTCATTTTTTAAGAAGCGCTTTGCAAACCCTGCCAAGCAAGGCAGCATGCTGGTTTGTGTGGTGGGGGAGTCAATAATCTTTATGAGGTGGATTTTAATTACAAGGAGATAACTGAGTATCCTCCTCACGGCAAGCCTCCATCAATCTCTATTCTGCATCAAGCTGTACATAGCCTTTGCACGCGCACACATACGCGCACACACACACTATGCAGACGTAGATACCCTTTCAGATGGGATTGATCAATCAATCAGTAATGTATTATTTTCATCTCACTGAAGCAAACCTTATAAAAGCGCATGAGACAGGCGTTGCTAGATGGCATTTTACACACAAACACATGCGCTTACACTACTAACACATACATGTACGTACACACGCACACACATATACAGGCGCTGGCAGAGTAATCCAGCTAAAAAAGGTTAAGGCTGATGTTTTCCCAAAGAACGACAGTCTGTGAAAGGTCAAATCAATCATGTGCTAAGCATGTCTCGTAAGCAATCCATAAAGAGCTTGTTTTAAATAATAACATTTTATAGATCACTTAAAGACATAACCGTACCACAGGCAGGTACGGCCTCTCTCTCGCCAAACAGTCAACGCGCCAAGAATTCAAATGGGACAAACTTAATATGTTGCGACTGCAGCTCATTTAATGAACCAGTGGCATTTCTAGTGGAACCGTGCAAACGGTGCCAGCAGACGTCTCTGCTCAACAATAGGCAATTCTTTAAACGGAATATTGCAGTGTAGCAGTACGCTGTAAATGGGCCCTGGACTTGAAACAAGCACAGTGCCTTTTCACTTTAAGTGGGTGATGTTACATTTGTAGTGTAACCACTTTAATTCCAGCTGTCTGGCAGAAGGCAAGCAGCAATTGAAGGAGAAGTGGTTGCCTGACACTTTGTAATGGTGTAAATGTATTAGAACTAGTTTTGTGGCAGTTCAGCGACTCTCCGTGGAGCGGAGGGGATGACTCAGATTGCTGAAAATCATACAAGTTAGAGAATAAAGGCAGAGGAAGGTTAAAAAAGGAACAATCTGACACTACCTGTTTTCAAACTTAGTCAGCAACGAGGGCTTTGGAGTTTGGCGTTTTAGGAATTAAAGAAACTGCAGACAGCCAGGCCACTGGCAAAGATGATATAAAGAGATGGTGTGCACCCTTATCGCCCAGGCCTAATAACAACAGAGTAGCTACAGGGTCAGCCTGAGATCTTAGGAAGTTTAGGGATAACTGTCTGAACAACAAATCAATTCATTAAGTACATCATCTAAAACATGAAGCTGAAACTGGGTGCAGTATTGTGCAGTTTCACTTGGCTTAAGAGATATTGAGAACTAATGAGGTTGAATTTGTGCTCCGAGTGATGTCATTTGAGGACACTGAATCCTTGTTGTGTTAATTAAAACTCAATGAAATGATGTAGATGAAAAATTTGCATGGCTCAAAGCCACAGTGAGGGATACTACTGGGAAAATAAGGGTTTCAAGTTAATAAGTTGTTTTATACATTATGTAGAGTGAATTCTTTCAAGATTTTTTAATCACGATGAGAGATATTTGCAGTGACATTTAGGTTGTTTGAAGGTTTGAGTAATGTTATTTAATTGTAGCTTTTAGGCCAAAATAATACTGTCCATGGGCTTCTGCTGCATGTGGCATGACACCTGGCTCACCTGTGACAGCTGCACTGTAGCTGTCCCCTGCTCGTATCTGTGTGACATCAGCTAGTTGAGAATAGCTGAGAAGACATGGACTGGGTATGTGCATCCTGTCATCTCCAAGTCCAAGCTGTCCCTGTAAGAAAAAATAATGATACAGCCAGAGGTACACCTTTAATAGTTCAATCCCAAAGATGATAATTCTTATAGATGGAATGTGTCATTATTTATCTATGCCGTGTCGTATTTGAGTTCGGGGGGAAAGAACAATTTTTCCATTTTGTGCGGCACCATTATGTCTATATCTTTCTACTCTAAGTCATGCTGCTAAGCCCTGTTATTACACAATACACAGTACGATGTGTACTACTTTAAATGTCTTGGCTAACTAGCAGTTCATCTTGGTTCAAATGGCTGTCACTGAGGATGAAATACTATTTAAAAAGGCATATTTCTTTCCCCGTCCAGAAGTCTACTTCGTTTCATTCACCACCCCAGCCTGTCAAAGAGTCCTATGGCCGTAGCAGTTCACACAGTACAACAGAATGCATTGTCCTCCATTTACATCTTTCTCTTTGTCACAAATGGCGTTCAATTTGCCTTTTCTCAGCTGTCCTGCTCTTTCTTGCCAGCTCTTGCAGAGATTAAGGCTTTCTGCACTGCGCACATTGGCATGCCCTGGCATATGTTTGAAAGTGAGCACAATATGCGCGGGTTTACATCGGAGTGTATGTGTGCGCCACACAGTAATCTGAGTCTTTAATTGCTTATTCATATGTGCGCTACTGTGAGGATTTGTAGATGCGCGGCAGCATATGTTCCTGCTGTGAGCGTGTGCATCTAAGTATTTAAGGTGTGAGTATATGTGCAGGAACGTTGTCTAAGTTTACGTGCATTTAGGTACACTAAGTGAGCAGATGTGTCCATACCTGAGCTTGTGCATGTTTTGGCGTATTTGCATGTGTTTATGCGTGTATATGTGTACTTTTGTGCGTCTGAGTGAATGAGCACTGTCAGGTGCTGCTCCATGCTGTGCCAGCTGCATCTGGAGCCATCTGTGTTGGGGCTCAGTGGGAGGGGAGCGGATGACTTTAATGTACTTGAACCCCAGACAGACCTTTCCCAGACAGTTGTCAGTATGAAACCAAGACAACTGGGCCCAGTCAAGCTGAACCAGCTGATCTGGCTGGTGAGCAGGAGACAGACGCTTTGGTTACACTGTAACCCCCGGTCAGACTCACTAGGGAACCTTTGGCAGTCAAACACACACAACACTAGAATCTGTTTGTTACAATGATAGAATAGCAGTATTTTATGTCAGAGAACACTCCTGTCTTTCCTTAGCTGTCAGGTTTACTTGTTATCCATCTGTCTACACACTATCATTGAAGTTTGTGTGTATATGAAATTGATACAATCAGAACACTTTTTACTTTATTGTTTCATTAATTCCTCCAATTTAATCAAATACAGGACAGAGTATTCTTATTTCTCTGAGAAATTGGTTCAGTTTTGCGGCATGCAGCAGTTTTGCTGTGGTTTAGGCTAAGGGAAGAGATGTACTGCAAAACTGTTCATGTATATTAATGTATACTACTGCCATTGTGGGTTCTTGGTCTTAAATTGTCTTGATTTCCTGCTCTTAATCTAATTTTCTTTTATCAAATGACAGAAATAGAAGCTCTCTCAACACTTCACCCTCAAAACTTAGAACAGCACACTTTATTAACACAAAATACTTAACCGCAAAGATAACACAGAGGCCTAGTAATGATCTTGCAGCAACAATATGATTAGTGAAGCACAAAATCAATTAATGCAGCAGCAGAATCAATAGGTGTCTCTCAGCATATATGTCCTGCAGTTAATTAATAAACAAAAAGGACATTAAGCAGCAGAGCATCAGAGTGTGGCAACGACTGTCATCAGTCACAATGTGTGTACTGATGGCATCAGCAGGAAGGGAAAGGGAAGACACAGACAGATATAAATGTGTGCATGGTGAAAATACCAAACACACCCACAGGCGAAGATGCTTACACGTACACACATTAGAGACAATAAGCATGCATAAACACTCACTAAGACACAAATATACTCGTGCATGGTTGCGTTCACAAATGCACAATGACGTTTTTTTCCCCCCTCTTTGTGTTCTCTTCTTTTACACTTGGGATGACCCGTAAATCCATGGTGCAAACAACATTCAGTTTACTGCTGCGTCCCATACCATATTAACACCAATTTGGAACAGGCCCAGAGTTCGATGAGGCCTGAACTGTGTTGGAACCAGGCCCAGGGTTTCCACCACCATCAGGCCGGCTCCTTTATTATTTACCACTCACGACGAGTCACTCTCATCATTGTATTATAGACAGAATAGCAACTGACAGGGTGAATAGCCACACTCATCTGAAGCTGTTCACATACATAAACAAATTAGTTAATAATATCAGCACCTATAACAACGGGCCATGTGACAAGAGATTTGCTGTTGTTCAAACAAAAGGAACAGTTTTGCTCTTGTAATTTGTTTTTGTCATTTCCAGTTGCATATATGTAACAGTTGCACTTCATGAACATGCTTGGTTTTTATCATTTATTATTATATCTTTGGGATATCTCTAGGGTTTAGGATACGTTTGGGTCTGACACTCACATTGTTAAAAATTATTTGATGAATAACAGCAATTATCCCAGTGTTTTTTTTTAAATTCATAATATACTGTCAACACTCCTGTAGTCCTTTTTGTTTTCAATTGTACATTCATGATTTGACAATGCTGATATACTGCAATCCGCATCTCTTTCTGTATAGCCATCATCTGCTTTGTCTGAGAGCTTTTATTCCTCGAGATCTACCTCATTACTTACTTATGATGAAAATATTATTCTCTTCCTTTTCTTTTGTTGCTGTGTGCGCTCCTAAATGAGCTAATTGTATATTCTTATCTCCAGTTTTTCTAAAAATTAAAGATTTAATATTGCTGCAAATCTGCCACATTTGCAGCAATATTTATTCATGTGTCCCCGTAACTTAAACCAATAAATAACAGAATAAGAGGCTGTTTAGGGTTTGCATGGAAATCTAGGGTATGGTATGTCAGTTCAGAGCTCTGGTCGGTTGACAAGGTTTTGACAGACATCTGACCCTGTTACTGCACAACTGACGTTAGGACGCTTGTAGGCTGCAGCTATTTATCATGCAGCATGCATCAGTTACATTGGTTTTCTATCCAATCCACATAACACATAATGTGAATTTTCCCTATAAAAACAAAAGAAACGGCTCAATGTAGAAGTGACAATATATCTGATATAGCTGTTATGTTGTTAAAATATTGATTCTGGCTGGCATATCCTCTCTGACATAATTCGAATTCCTTCTCACCTCAATCATGTGATACAACGTTGGCTGTCTGTCTTATAGCCTCAATATGAGGAAAACAATGAGATTTCTATCTGTAATACTATTACCAGACATAATAGGGTTAGAACTGCCTGGGTTTGGTTTGGTATGGCAACCAAAAACTTTATTAAGTTTAAGACCTTTTGTTTTTTCCCTCCTTTTTTCCTGATACAAAAGAGCCTTTAAGCCCTAGAGAGAGAAAGGTATCAGCTTACTTAAAAATAAGTTCCAAATGTCCCCTAATCTGACTTCTTTTTGAGCAAAAAGCAAAGCGTTATCTTTCTAATGGTGGAACCTTTCTTATTTATTTATTTTTTACATGTTGACGGGAGTGGTTTCGGTGTGGCACTGTGCAGCTGATTACAGGGGGAGTCTTAATCAGGTGGTGCAGTCTGTCGGGGGCCCCTGGGGCCGAGAGTGTGCTACATCCTGTCAGGCTGCACAGAGAAACAATCAATCATCAGAATGGCTCCAAGACAGAAAAGAGAGGGAGCTAGGGAAGATGGGAGAGATGGAGGAAGAGTAAGAAATAAAATGGCGAGGAAAGATGGACAGAAGCAGAAAGGAGCAAGAATGGAGGAAGAGCAGGAGAGGAGATATCACGAGAAAAACAGCAAGATGATTGGAGGGGAAGCTAATGTGCCTTTGCTCAGACTAACTTAAAGTTATATAGATGTGAAGACAGCAATGAAAACCCAATGAGTCTAGTTAGTCTAGAAGCCTCTCTACAACGTAAGAGCTTGGTGTGGAAGCCAAGGCCACGTCAAAGCTCATAACGACAGATGTCTAACATTTTCATTGCTCCCCCTGTCTCTCCAACCTTCACCTACATGAGTGTTACGCTGTCCTGGCAGAGCCTCGTCCTGTCACGTTGTAAAAGTGATCACATTCTGGCCATGGTTTCAAACGACCTCACAGATAAACACCAAAGCCAAGAGGAGAAAGAATCAGAGTGAGTGGAACAGAGGGATTGAGGTGGGCCTAGGTTTTACACTCTCTGGGCTCTGTCTGAGGGCTGTGTAATGATGCAGCTCTTTAAAGAACGTCTTAAATGAAAGGCCAGAACAATCCTCAGTGACAGGTGGGATTCTTTATCTAGAGGAGGATAGACAGGACAGGGCCAACTAACACACATACATGCATGCACGCATGCACATGCTTTTGGCTGTGCACTTTCAAAGGGGTATGCACATACATAAACTACAGAAGGTTCCACAAAGAGGATTTCCTGCTCTGTCTATGTGAAGCAGAGGAGTCGAAATGGACAAATAGCAGATCCCATAAAGGTGATTTATAGAATTTAAAAAGATGTGCATTCTTGGCACACCATAAAGGATATGGAGTGCTCAAAGGGAGGGCTTGGAAACAGATCCCTCTCAAAACCTTTTAATCTCCACTCTGAATTAATATTTAAAAAAAATCTTCTAAAATTTTCTCAAAACTGGAAGACATTTGTCTGTGAGAAAGTCAGAGAGGACATATGATATGAAAAAAAGTCTGGAGTCCAGTGTTGCTCCAAGTCTGCCTCTCCTGGCAGGGCCAAAAGTGGAAAAATGTTTGACTCACCTCTAGCCCCATTCCCCAGGAGAAGACATTCCCACCATCTGAAACAAAGTAAGACAGAGGGAGAGAGAGTGAGACAGGGAGAGAGAACACAGTAAAACAACAGTCCACAACAATTCAAGAGAGGCAACAAATAGAAGCCTGGGGTTAAAATAGAAAAGCAAAAAAACAAAACAAAAAACAAAAGCAAAGGGAGAGAAGGGAAATGCGCAGCTGACAAAAGTGGCTCAAGCATCATACATCAAGCACTTGTTACCTCTCCCGGTGCTTGTGATTGCACATGACTGCAAACAAGTCAGTGATAAAAATCTGAAGAAAGATGAGACCGATCGGGCTGGCTTTAAAGATCATCAATCACAGCCCTGTAAGCTCAGATATTATTAGTTCAAGTAAAGCTGCACTCTTCCATTTTATGGACATCATAAAAGACTTTGGGGGGGTGGAGGTGGAGTGGGGGAGATCCCCCAGTGTTTTAACTAGGGCTGGGATGGATGTGTTTGGAAAAGCAGACCGGATGGATGGACAGCTCTAATGTAGTAATGCTAACTGAATCACTCACACTGCACCGGGCTCCCGAGGGGAAGGAATGTGGGATGGGAGTGTAAGTCCCCACTTACAATATGTTAAAGTAAGTAAAAGTGTTTCACAAAAAAAAAAAAGGTGTGCATTTATGTGTGTGAGTGTGTGTGCATGAACTCTTGGTCACATACTGTGCATTTACACTACACAGTGCAAGTGGACAGTTAAGTGCTTGTATGCACATGCATTGTATAGTACGTCTCAGTTTTAGAGATGACAATCCATCACAAATGAGAGCTAAGTTCAAATAAATCTCATTCAAGATGGTAATAACAGGTGCACACTCTGCTTAGTTTTACTGTTAAATGTGACATTTTTATTAATCTCCTGACAGGTTCTTCTTTTACAGTGAAGACTATCATAACTTGTGTGATGACTAATGACAGTTTGTAAAAATAACCATGTGTTCTTAGTAAAGCTGATAAAATAAGCTTAACACCCCCATGGAACATAAAAAGAAAGAAAGAAAACAATATTGGATTTCCCTAAGACATAAAGATATATATGTATATTTAAACACTGTCTCTAAGTTAGTCTTGATGCATTGAGATTTCACTTCTAAGTGTATATTTTCTATGCATGCATTTTCATCTGGTTTTCAGGGCAGTGTACACTCTCATGTAAAGAAAGCATATGCTATAAAATGTGCATACACCATCACCTGCTGACACCTGTTGACAGCGACAGTGTCTTTTAAATGACAGCGCAGGCTCAGGGCAGCCCATGAAGCAGCCATTACAAATTTGCTTTGCAAATTGTGTTTGTGTTATTGCTACCTAAAAATAAATGAGAGAAATGGGTGGAACAAAAAGAACAAGAACAGTAAGCGAAAACAAAACTTAAGACAAAAAATTATAGGGAAAAACTAAACGTCCCACACAGGACTTGAAACCCAGTTACCTGGATGGAAGTTTTGTGTGCAAATGGACACATATCACTTAATTAAATGTTATAGCTCTTTCACAAACAGCCACAAGACTGTAAATGGTGCGTAAAATACGTGCATCACCTATTGAGTTTAATAATACTGTAATTCATGTAACAACACAAACATGTCAACTAATTCCTTTACATCCTTAATTAATAACATCTAAGAACATGTTTGTTGATCCATCCCCCTGCTCCCTGAGCAATCTCTGTGTTTTCTACTTCACTTATTCCGCGCAACTTTTTTCTTTCTCCCCCTTTTTCACTCTCTGCCTGTCAGCGAGGACATAAAAGCTAGTGTGAAGTCCATCACTGCCTGGTGAATAGCTGCCCTTTGTGCCTCAGAACTCAATTCACAGGCTGAAAGGACCCCAGCCCCGCACCTCTGTGTGCTGCCTGATTTAAAACAGTGTGCATGTCCACGGAGGTCTGCCTGAAAGCCTTCTGTTAGGTTAAACATACCCGGTTTAGACAAGTTTTGAGGATTCAAAAAATGGAGTTTGAATTCCAGAGTCTAAGTTAAGTACACTTGTTCATCATCATAGTTTCAATACAATCAACTCTGATGTTGCGGTCACTAATGTCTGGACTGTTGTCAAGGCAACTGTTTTTTTTTTTCTCTCCCTAGTTGTCCTCATCGTATTCAATATAGAGACCCCTCACCCCTCTACATATCATTTCAACATGCCAAACACAATATTGGTTGGTTTTACCTTCAGCTCATGTTAAGAATGTATCCAAGGGCTGTCTAGTTATAAAGTAAGAAAATATTTGTGGTACCATCACAAGAACCGTAACTTAATTTTTTTTCTTTCTCTGGCATGTGTGACAAGGAATGGATGCAGAGGGCATCAAAAACAACTTCTCTCCCTGACTTTCTTTCTCCTCACACAGAGACCTTCGCTGGGCTTGTTAGGCCTGACACTGGCACCCTAGTGAACAAAAGGACTGCACGGCTTAGGGCTGCCCTGGAATGTCAGCGGGTTCACATTTCACATGCAGATGCGTGACCCCAGAGCCCTTTAGTGGGAAGGTGCGCCTTAACCTCACAGAGAAGCAGAAGGAGGGGAGAAGGGGAGTAAGGGGCACCTTAGGGGGAATCTGGGATGGGGGAAGGGTAAAAAATAAGAATGCGGGTTTGCACCACTTGCATCTGCTCTTACATTGCTATATGTCTCTCTTAATGTCTATCTTCTCTATCGCTCTCTTTCTCCTTTACCAAAACAGATAGTTAAACTCGCTGATATACCTTATATAGTATTATAATTGTCGATATTCTGAAAACTTGTCATAGTTGTCTAGTTTAAGCATGAGCTGTGATGCTCCCCCTCTTTTACCCCTACTTTGGAACACATGAAAGCATTAAATTTTAAAGTGCATACTTAAGATTTCTCCCCAAATAATTGAAAAAGCACAGTGGGAGGGGTTATGTAAGGCAAAAGTACTGTGAGCGCCGCAAAAGAAACCAAAGCTACTGTCATCTGCTCTCTGTAGGCCCAGGCAGGCACAGTTTCAACTCAAGGGCTTCACACTTCTATAACTTGTTCCCCTTCCCTCGCTGCTCTGCCTATCCTAACTCTCTTTATACCAGTTTGCCTCTCTGTCTCTTTCTCTCTCCTTAGCTCTCGACAGTGAACGTTTCAAAGACAACAAGATCTTCGGCAAAAGCCTGAAAACTTCTAGCACGTTTGTTTTGACCCTGAAGCCCCTTGCTACAACCCACCATCTCCAACTTGCAAGTCCTGCAAAATACATGAGACCAGAAATCCAGAAATATATTTTTCCTGCCCAACTCCAACACATTCTTCCATCTGCTCCTGTTGTGTAACTTTTGTAGTACGCAACTCTGGCAAATGCCACCGCGACAACTACGGCGACCTCACAAAACTGATGACAAAGTATGAGGTTTCTAGGCATATCTGATTTTCAAATACCTTAAATATATAAAAAATAAAATAAGCACACATATGTATCTGCATGCACACAGTGAACACATGCAAGTTCTGATTTATTTTTTGGAAACACAAAAATGTTCCATTTATCAGGGGGATGCTGCTCCTAAATCAGACGGAGATGTGTCACAACAGGGAAAAGGAGATTACAGAAACTTGGAAACCATAATGTGAATAGCAGATGACGAAAAAGCAAAATCAAAAGAAGCCACTGAAGTTTATAGTGTTTCTTGTCGTCTTGTGGAAATTAAGCTTCCATCAGCACAATGTAGTTGACCTTGGAAAGCCTGCTGAGGTGTAAAGCATGCTACTCGCAGACATCTCTCATTATACACAGGGTAGGGCCAATGATTGTGTCTAAAAAGAAACTCACACATACACACAAAAAACACGAAACCAGTCTCAAAATGCCTTTGTTTTGTCGTTAACTAGTCATAAATAATGCACCCTTACAAAATGCTGTAAATTTCATTGCTTATCGGAGCCTGAGATTTGTGAATGCTCAATGCAAAGCACTTGATTGTTTATCTGTGTAGCCTACACACTATGTGTGAGAGTATGTGTGAGCTCTGTGTTTAGCAGTTCTGCCCTCTAATAGTTGAGACATCTATAGCATCCACAGCAAGGCCAGGGGAGCAAGGGAGCAATCCATAGGCCTGCGTAGCCATGGCAACTAAACAAGGAATAGGCTAGATGTCAGGCGAGCATGGCTAAATTACCCATTAGAGAAAGCAGGAAGGGGAGAGAGGGAATACTGGTCAGGGCACAAGAGGCTAATGGGGAGATAAGATGGCCAACATATAGACTACACACACACACACACACACACACACACACGCTCATGCACATACAAACGCATACATACACACATAGAGACAGCGCATACGAAACACACACACTGGGAAAACAGACAGAGATTGTCACATAATGATGCTAGTGCAAAACCACACTTTAATAAGAAAACACAATTAGAAGGTTTTAAAACTCTCGTAAATAAAGACAAAAATGATAATAATAATGTGCACATTTATCGACACACTTGTGTTTTTCCATTTGCACATACCGTAGGCAACTGCACGCATGCACACACAAATGCAAAAAGACACTGGCACACACACTAGATTACAAAGGACACTAAGAGAAGACAAAATGGTTTTAATAAAGACGCCCTCTTGGAGAGGTTGCTCGTGAATGTGAGGGAGATGTATTTATAGGAATCCTCCTGTGAGATCCTCTGTGCTCAGCCTCACGTTTGTGCATGAGACAGAGAGAGAAAGGAGTTGCGTTATTGCCTGTTTCTTCATCCTAATCCTTGATGCACGGCCGACTCCTAATGAATAAAACAATACAGAATGAATCGGTCTAAGTGTCTGAACCATTGCAGGTGTGAAAAGGTAAAAGGGATACTGGCCTGGCGGTTCATTCTTGATGTGCACAGAACATCACACAAATCTTTATGTTTCCAAACAAGCTTGAGCACCCACAGTGTGCGTATTTGGAAGAATGCGAGCCTATTTGTGAGCGCGTGTGTCTGTGAACGCACACAGAAAATGTACAACTCACACAGCCACGTGCAAACACTGACACGCAAGCCCTCCACACGCAGAATCAGGCAGGCAAGCTCCTCCTGATTTTAATGCTGCACATTCATTTGCATGCGCCATAATTAGCGTCAGGCACACAGAGGCTGGTCCTGGGGGAGCTCTGTGATAACCACTTCCCCTTCTATTAGGGCTCTCATTCCAAGAGTGTCAGACATTGCACATCTTCATTGTGGGGCCTGCAGCATAACGGCTCAGTGGAAAATCTGCTGCTGCTGGAACATGCAGGAAAAGAGGCAAGGCGGCAGGGACAAGGGCTGGGGGAAAGGTGGAGGATGCTGGAGTTGGTGGAAAACGGGGGGAGGTGGAGCGAAGAGCGAAAACCAGCACTGTGAAATGTAAAGAAATAAAGAGGGTGAGGTGATAAGTTTGGAACACAAAGAGGAAGAGGGAAAAAGAGACAAAGAGAGGTAGTGCGTGGCAAAAGCGGTTACACATTGTGCAGCAGACAGACAGACAGGCTGGACAGAGGTAATGAATGCAGTTATTAAATTGTTTCAGCTGCAAAGAGGTCTATTCTTATGCCATTATAAAGGGAACAATTTATCCCCACTGATCGGCCCTGTCTCCTTTCTCCTCGCTCACTTTGATCTGCCAGCATATTGCCTTGATGTGTCCTATTCAATAGCGAATCTGGGGCAATTTTAATGCTTTTGTACCTCGCCACCGCTCCACTTCTCCCTCCCTGTTTAAAAATAGCTGTTAATTATAAGTGCAGTTTAAATGTCTCTAGTGACCCAGAAATGCAGGTTGGAGTGAGAAGAAGGGATTGAGCATCTCCAAGTTTAAAAAGAGCGAGACACTATTTCTTTCTCTCTTTATCATGCTTTCTTCAATCTCTCTTTTCTCCTCCCACCCCCCCACCACTTCTTTGTCTTCTCCATTCACCTCCCCTCCGATTCTACTTCTCCGTTCCTTTAGTGTTCCTCCACGTTTCTTTTTCTCCATCTCTCGCTTGCTTTTTCTCCTCTGTGGTGTCTCTTCGGCTCGGCGGGAGTGAGCAGGGGCTGGAGGATAGGGGATTCAGTTCTTTCTCTCCAACACACGAGAGAACTGCAGTGAGACATCGGAGACCATGGCTGTGAAACCGCTTCAGTCTGCAGATTGTATGTGCGTCACGCGGAGTCTTTGTATCTCTCTCCCCAACTTCCTCCTCTTATGCAGCCGCAGGAGTGGGATGTTGAAAGAAAAGGCATGTGAAGGTGCGCTAGGTAGCACAGTACGAGGCAGAGGCGCTGAGTATACCTGTGGGGAAGAGAAGGGGCTGCGCAGGGACCCGAGGTGTGCACCTGGGGGGTGCGGTGTTATAAATAAAGCATTAGCCTCTTGAAGGGAACAGAGATATGAAGGGCTGTCTTGGTAGCTCTCTTTTCCCCACTAACTCTAACTAACAGTTAACCCGCAGGCATGTACATGTAGTTCTTTCATCGCTAAGGAGGTAAAGTACAAAAAAAAAAAAATCACTAAGAGGTAAACTGCAGGACTCTCTTGTGTCAAAATCTGGGCACCCCTTTTTAACTCAGGAGGACTCAGGGGTACACTTGCATGTTACCTGGAGTGCCTTTTATGTCTGACTGGCTACTGTGTAGAACTGTATAAAATATAGTTGCAAAACTTTGACAAATTTGTGAAGTAACAGAAAAACAAGGTGGTTGCTTGGTATGTAATGGTTCATCACTACACGCATCATAATGTCATATTCACATTGTTCACACTTAAGCTTCACCTCTTCTCCACTATATTATTTTATGGATAAAATAAATAAAATAAAACTAGTATAACATGAAAATGCAGCAACCCACACCTAAAAGACAATATGACACATCACAGTCTAAAAGTTATAAATCCATACATGATACTGTTAGGTTACATTATATTGTTGAGTGACATAGTGGGCAAAAAAGAAAAGTGTCACCATGGGACACCATTCCACTTCTAACCCTATGTTACTGCAGTAATGCCCCACACAGTACTGACCTCACACAGTGTTGTGTTCGCCGGTCCATTTGATTCCTACTTCAATAATTACAGAGCATATGAAGCACCAGAGCGTCAGTGACCGATATGTGATTATTGCATCCCTTTAAAGTAAAGCTGAACTGAAGTTCGGATCCTTTTTGATTTTATGGTGAGATTGAAGCTTACGTTATTGTTCACACAAGCCCTGGTGCAAACAAAGACATGAAACTGATTAGCAACACTTGGGAAGAGAACTGCAGAACACTAAAAGATGCTCTAAGCCAATTTACTATTCTGCTACCCCCACTAATAGTCTTATCTCATGCTCTTTTCTTGCCACATTCAGAGGTGTACATGTCTATACTGGAACACCAAATGTATGTTTCCACTAGTCACAGTTTTATTGTTTTTACAGACCACTTTTACCGTATTTACAGCGATACCAAAGTTTCTATTGGAGGACATATGCTAACCTCAGCCCATGGTAACTTTTTCCACTAACTAAAAATGCACATGACCTCTGTCTGTCTTCACTGGCTATCAGGGCAATGATATACAGTACGCATCCAACAGCATCCATCGGCCTGGCAATGGAAATATGTACAGACACAGTGCGGTCCACTCACTCAAGTCAGGCAAGCACTTGATAGATAAATAAGAACAATGTATTGGTTTGTCCAGAGGCACGGCGGCATTGACAGAACTCATAAAACAAAGTGTTAATGCTGTCCTTGGTGAGGACGCCATGATAGTAAATAAAATGTTATCTAGTAGGAGGGTGAGTAGCATCTTTAAACATCAGCATCGCCCAAGGAAACCACACACACAAGTGTTGGCTCATGAAAGTGGCTCTTGCACTTTCTTCAAATCGTTCTGGAAAACAGTCAAAATAACAAGGCCGCCGCTGTAACGTGAGCTATAAAATTCTGTCAAGCTCAAATGCAAAACTTCTACTCTCACAAACAGTAGTCGTAAGCGGTGTCATTCTTGCTCACGTCCCAGGAACATAAATTTAAGATTTAATATCCATGTAGTTCAGTAAGCAAGGTGAACATGTCAGCCTTCCAAAACTTAAGACCAATGGTGAAAGTAAAATTATTCAAAGGTAAATTACACTGTCACTATATGTTCCTAAAAGCCAGTTGCTGCATGGCATGGTGATTATCAATGTGAAGTACACAAACTTCGGACTGGAGCACTTGGAAGTCTGGACTTGTCAATTAGACTCTGCTGTTCTAAGTCCATAGCTATTTCCTTAAGTCCTGTCTTTAATAAAATGAACAGTGCAAGAACACACCGGGCATTTGGACTATACTTGTTCAAGTGTGCACTTTGAACAGGAACAGCACTTGGGCAGCGATGATGTTTCACAAGCCCAAGTAAAGACAAGAACCCATGTTGATAAAGGCTGAACACTAAGGATGATGTTTGACTGAATAACGTTTTGCTTGGAATGACCTGAATTAATTTTTTTTTGCAGTTCAATAACTTAAGAATATGTTTGTAAAGCCCACTCATGTATTGATCATTCGTCTAGTTACCGCGTAAAACTTCTTTGTATTGATTGTCTCATCCTTGAAATGTCCCAACAATACAAACAGAAACTGAACTATGTCTGGAATTACAGAACCTCCGCATAGCAGCCAACCTCTGTAAAATCACAGATGGACAATCTTTTACTTCAGAAACTAAACAGAATTAAAGATAAACAAGGGAGAAAGAGGAAAACATGAGATGAGCAAGGATGACAGTACAGAGATGGGAGTTAATGACCTTGATAAGACCAGGGATGGGGAGAGCCCGAGGAGAAGACGTGATGCGTTGCCGTGACAGCAGTGTAGTAGTGCTGGTGACAAGAGGAGACGAGGACACTGCACTTCTTGGCTGGTGTTGCACATTAGCGTTGTTGTTTGCCAGGGGCATGAAGGGTGAACGTGTGTTTGTGCGTGTGTGCTTACAGAGTGAGGTACGGAGACATCCCGGTCGAGGCCTTGCATGGTGACAGAGGCTGATACCGATCTAATGAGATAAGAAACGAATGCAAATGAACCTGGCCACAGTTCACGCTAATCAGCTTAACGCCACGATAGATATCAGCTATCTGTCGCATCGAGTGCGCACACACATGCTCTCAGAAGTTAAAACAATCAGCGAGAGGATTTGCGGCGCTATGTATAAATACAGAGATACACTCACACAACGCACGAGTCAAATTGCTCCTAACACCTGTAGACTCATGTGAAACACACGTACAGTAACTGTTTGGACAAATCAGTCAGCACACATATGTCTGTACATGTGAACATTCACTGATAGACAAACATACAAAGTGCGTAGGAATAGACCAACTGAGTGAGTGGATGCCACTGTGTACGGGTGATTCTATTCTCAGGGTCATGTCTTTCACAAGCTAAACACTGGCTTGCGTAAAGGGGCCCCAACTAAGGAATGCAAGAATCCAAAATAGGTGAACGTAACAGGGAAATGTTTGACTAGAGCCCAACACATTCAAAGTGACCTGCAAATGGCAACTTTTTCTCCACGTCCTTACAGAATTAGTTCAATACAACACAAGCAAATACAGTGTATTTTCCATCAGAGCAAGGATGTATTTATCACCACCTTCTAATACCAGTTGACAGTACTTTTTGTCACACACAGGTTTACTGTAAATAACATGTTTTTTTAGTTCATTCAGAGTGATTCCTCTGTGAAAAGGCAGACTGGTGCAGAGTGTCAGAGTGTCATTTTAAATGGTGTGTTGTCACCAGGCAGAGAGGAGAGGTCGTGCCACAGCTGTACTCTTCAACACATCTCTCTGCAGCTATTATTATCTGTGGGAATCCAGGGCATCCTACATGGTCTGGGGGCAATATGTTGACCACTAGTAAAAGACTGGCCTTGGAAAAACAAAGCTGCCCTTCATACAGTCTGTGCTCATACATTGCACAAGCACAGAAATCAGATAATCTTGCAATTTCTTTTCAGAAGGATCAGAACATTTTTCTTTCAGAAATTAACTATTCAATATGTTGTTCCTTGTGACGTGAAGAGAAACGTATAATTCAGATGTAGATCTTATTGTCCAGTGGTTGAGGTACAAACATTGGATTTTACATAAACTATATATGCGACTGTCTGGTTATTTATGTCATGTGGATTCTGATAAGCGTATAGTTCAAAAATATCTGTGTATAGCAAATCGTATGGTTATGTCAACAGCAGCAATTTGGCCGCGGACATTTGAATTATTCAAATTTCTGCATGCCATGTCTTTGCACATCTTCTCATTTTTATGCCTCTCCCTCATTCCATTTTTCTCCATGTCTCTGTGCCTCTTGGATCTTTCCCTGACATTTACCACTAAGCTACCTATTTCAGTCGACCTATTCTTAAGCAAAGCTGGGCCAAGACATCTTTATGGAAATCAGTGCTCTGGGTGTGTTGATTTGCAAAGGGCATGGAAGCTGTTCAGGCTAGCCTTACCCTCTCATGTTATACAGAGAGAGATAGAGACATAGATGGTGAGGCAGACACCAACTTCCACAAAGACAGACGGTGACGTAGAGGAAGTGAAATAAAGAGCACCTTGCTATAACTATATTGGTTGGCTCCAGTATGTTGGCGCCCATCTTATCTGGCTAGAGTCCCACACAGCATTCATCTAATGAAAACCTGGCTGGATGGTCGGCTGGCTGTCTCATCAAGGCTCATTGCCAAAGGTTCCTCTCCCCCTGCATCAAAGTCACTCTGCTTTAATGTAGCTTTTATCAATGGCCAAGTAAAAGCAAATAACTTCACTGAAAATTTGAAAGAAACTATGAAAAGAAATCCAAAGCAGACACGAAAGGAGAGGTCTAGTAATTCTTTAGGGGCACTCAGATAGGCCTACTGCGGTAACAATCAGATCAGAGAGAGAAAGATTATTCTGCATCTGCAACTGTGCTTACGCACATTAAACAGACATATGCAGACACAAATACATGTGCTACACTCTATTTTACACACACCCACGCACATAAAGAAGATTGCACATACACATATGCACACAAAACGGAAAGCAGACACACATATAAAGGCATTAACTACTGCATATAGTACACATGGTACAAGTAAGCTACATAGCCATCACGCTTTGAAATATCCCCAAGTGTCGCATTACAGTAGACTGCTAAAACTGTGTTGGCTGGTGATAGCTTGGAGACCACAGCCAGACTACAGTAGCAGCCAGTCCCCCAGTGGATGACTGGGCTCTGAATATGAGCTCAGTCACTGTAACAAGCCCCACTTAGTCACTGGCTCTATCTCTCTCTCTCCATAGACCCTCTATGCAAACAGGCCACTTTAAAAACACCATTACCGGGAGATTGCTCAAGCCTTAGTGAGCAGTTCTGAAGTGGTGTGTGAGAAAGATGAGAGGACAAACAGGGTTTTGACGAAATGAGAGAGGGATGAAAAATGGAGTAGTGTACAAAAGGACGAGTTTTTTGAGGACGGTATTACTACAGAGTGCACTAGTAATTAGGTGCAAATACAATTTACTGGTTTAGTAAATAGGTGACAGTTCAACACAGCAGCTAAGTATAAAATTATTCTTCAGGGAAAAAAGAAGCCACTCAGCAGCAGCAATCTCAGAAGACACAGATACTGCATATTCCGAAGGCAGCGGAAGGTGGATGTTGTGCACTTTTTCTTGTTGCTAAAGCTGTGTTTGCAAAACCCTTGTTTTTTGTTAGAGCATGACATACAATGTGTTTTAGATTTGACATTTTGTTGTTTGTGGCTTCACAAGAAAAATAGTGAAGACCTACGTGTTTAACCCAGATGTGTCACATGCTCACCCATAATGTCCACTACCACCCCCCATCTGTCTCTCATCTCTCTCTCACCCCCCTCCCATCTTTCTCTCATCTCCCTCTCGTCCAGCCTCTCATCACTTGTTCATAACTACAGCAGTCGTCATGCAGAGCCACAGTTTCCATCAAAGAGATCAAGAATGGATATTTTTAGGCAGGGGCCCACTTTAAGTAGCCTTTCCAGTGAACGTAAACAATGTCCAAATATCAACATGTTGCACATAATAGGGTAAGAGGTTTCTCTCTTCCCGCTTTCTCATCTCCCTAATGTCATTATATTTCTCAAGGGCTAGTTGCACCATGACTGCACAGTAACTATATGGGTGTACCCCCCGCCACCTTCACTGCCCCCTTGCTGTCCTCTGGATCTGTGTCAAGCAAGAGAGCAGATTGGGGGTGGGCATGGGTCTGTGCCAAAGTATTCTGGGAAGGGCTCCAAAGAACATATTTGTTGAGTGGGGAAGAGAGCGGAAATGGCCTGGTGTCTGAAGGGAGGCATGGTTGAGAAAGCTGGGTGAAGCTGGGGTGAGAGACATGGAGTGAGGTGGGAAGTTGAGTCACTGGGTGAAACTGAGGTGGATAAGGTTGCTCTTGTGTGAGAACTGACTCATCCTTGGCAAAGGGTGGATTCTGATTCAACTCGGCAACAACATTTTCCAAATGTTCCCTGTGTTTCCCTATTATAGGCAGTTTATACTTCAGATTCTAGCACCATAGCTGACGTGCACCATCCCACAACTGTAACTAGAGCTGTGATTGGTCTACTTGGTAGTAGCGTGTTTCCACTTTAGTATTCCTGGCTACTTCTCCATCTCTGCAATTTTCAAATTGATTGTTTTGGATCAATAAAGATGGAACACACTGGGCAAAGTTTAACTGAGTAGATTCGGAAATACAAACATTTGGATGACTCGTCTTTGGTGAAATTTCAGTGAAAGTTTCACTATGGTTGAAAGTCATGCAGGAAGTGGAAACAAAAATTAACCTAACTGGCAAAAACTAAACAGTGCAGACTCATGCTTGGAAGGTGTTTTTACAGGGCGAGCCAGACTGACTACGCACAAGTATAAATGGCTCACAACTGCGCAGGCTATGTGCGAAAGTTATGGTGTCTATGTCCCGCAGTATTCCAAGAGCCTTAGGGTTTGGGATCCCGAATACAATCTTGACGTACAGATGGCTTTGATCAAGATTTCCAAGGCTGACATGCTGGTGCCTGTAACATCCATTTAACTGTATAAAAAAAGGTAACACACAGAGAAATGAGCCTAACAATGCCTACTAGAAGTGTACTTATATCTTGATATTTGAGCTCCCGCAACAAAAATGTGCAAGGTGCACTTGAATGTTCTGCTGTGCACCACTCTATCAGCTGCAACAAAGCTTACAAGCTTAGTCTGGAAAGCTGCACAGACACTGTGCTAATTTTATTGAACATATACAATGTCTTAACTCACGCCACACAATGGGTTTGAGTTTTAATCAGTCTTCCTGCAGCCAGACTCTGCTCACACTAGACGAGTCTATTGACGGACTACCATTACAATGACTGTAAATAACAAGCTCGGAGTTGTTTTTGTCCAGTGACGGCTCAATAAAGTTTATTGACAAAAATCACATCATTGCTTTGAGAAATCTTTAAAGCTGAAATTATAAAATCAGATTAAACATTATAAATGTAATATTTAGAAAACGTGTTGTATTTATATATGCTTGTGAATAAACGGTCAAATACTTGCTTATTGGCAGAATGCAGTATTTGAGTCCTTAACTGATGTAATAAAAAGGATTTCCTATTATTTAAATATTTTCACTGTTTCACTGAAAAGTGACACATTGAAACCTGAATTTTGTGCACCCTTGCCATCCACAGCATTAACCTGTTGATGTACTCTGTGTGTGTGTGAGAGTGTGTGTGTGTGTTACTAAGTTCCATGTTATAGGGCTGGCCTGTGACATGTCATACTTCAGTGCCAGGGGTTTTGTAGGGTCAGTGCTATTTCACACACCCCCTGGAAATGAGTGACCCTGAAAACATACCACATACTGTGGCCTTTGGACATACTTGCTACCATGGATTAGGGCTGTTCCTTTAAAAACAAACACTGATGATGATTTGTTTTCAGCTATTGGGCTGAAATCTAGTTTCACAACTATGTAGCAATAACTGAGTCTTGGCCAGCTGAATAATGTCTGAGGCCTGATGGTTCATGGCATGCAGTGATTTATGTTTTAAAATGCCAAAAAAGCAAGCAAAAAAGCAAATCCGTACCGATCAGATACTGAAAACACGGGTTCACATATTTTTGCAACTCACATATATGTAGAAATTATTAATTTTCTTCAATAAATAAATGCACAAGCAAAATATTTCAGTTCCAGCCGTTTGATTGGGTTCTCTTGTCTCAGGCCCGGACTTTTGGGCACTGTATGTATCTGGTGTTATACTTTTAATAGCTAACATATCTCAGATGTCACACTGTGGCTTGTATACAAGGTACAAAAGGGAAAAGGCAGAGGTTGAAGAGGTGCTTTACACAGTGACCTCTATATAGTCAACCTACCCGACAAATGCCATCATGTGAAAAGTATGTTTTGACTCCATATTTCTTCATGCATCTGCAGCTCTGAACTTTGAACAGGATACTTGCTCGCACACTTTGCAAGGTCAGAAAAGAAACATCAAACAGATTGTTCAGTCCTTGTGGGATCAGTCTTTCTTTGGCTTGCCTTTTGTCTTCTTTTTGTCACACACACACACACACACACACACACATTCACTTGAAAAGGCACTATGAAAGCCCTCAGATATGCAACAGATGCACAAATATAACACAGAGGCACATACGCACAGACAGAAGTCATAAACACCCTCACACACACTTGAATGTGTTAAAAAGTCGCATATGTAAACATGTAACCCCACCAACTCACACATACATAACCCCACATCACACACATGCACATACCATGTGCACTGGCTGGCACGCAGGGGTCATGCATAGCACATAAACTGGAAGCGGCACCTTCATGTAAATTCTTCCCTCTTGACAACTGAGCATTCTCATAAGCTCCAGTAGTCAGCTGTCTACTGCATTCTCCAAGGGGCAGGCATGACATTATGTTAATTTAGGGGGGCCTCCAAGGTGTGTGTGAGTGACTTTTTGACTTTATGCAAGTGTGTGCTGGTACCTAGATGCATGCGTTTTTCAAAGTAATCATGCATGCCAAAATGTCCCATAAGAATAGCATGGGAAATGTAAAATAGTATACACACTACCGCTGCACTACCTGTATAAATAATATTATAATACAAAAGTGGACCCTGATATCCAGTTACATATCAGTTGTTCTCCTTGAAAATGTGAGTGCATCTTCATCCATCTGCTTCAGTCTAGCCCCCAATGTGGCTACAAATAGATGTGCAAAGTGGCTCAATCCCTGTTGAATGTTTATCCAGGGAGGTGGATTACAGCAAAACAGACATCACTGTGCCATGGTGCAGGGCCTGATACCCCCATAAGCCTGGCATTTCCTGCCCTGAGAGCCATAATTAAGAGCGTGCTGGACAGCATCAGACTCTGAATCCCCCAGACCTTTATGTGGCTTTTATTCAGCCATGAGACAAGAGGGTATGGGAGGAGATAACAGTAACAGCTCCTGACAAAGAGAAAAACTAACACAGACTTGCACGTACCTCATAAATGAAAGAAATTCTTCAAACAAGGCACACCACTGCCTGTGAGAATATGTCAATGGACACGGCTTAGAGCACACACCTGCCAGTACTGACCAGCACAAGCACAAACGCTCACAATCACCAAGGGGTTGCAGACACGCCTCTGGCCTTCTCACTCCCCAAAACCCCACTTCTTACCCTTTGCTTGGAACACAATGATTCATACAGAGAGTCATACAGTGCCTTACAAAGCGTAGCACAAGGGAGGGCAACAATTAGTCTGTATGTAAACAAGTTCACCAGTTACGACCCCCTATCCCCGCCTCAGTGCTTAGACAGGACCGCCCCAACCCAGGAGGGGGTGCTTTGTCAGAGAAGGTGGAGATTGTCAGACCACTTGAGTTCCACTTCAGAGTGCAGAGAGAGTGGAGGAGCAGTGCGACTCCACTCCCTGAAGTTGTAGGAGTTACCATAAGTGCTTCAGATCACACCGGGAAACAAAATAAATTTTGCAGTTAAACATCGATGGCAGTAAAAGAACAGGGAATTTAGCTAAAATGGAGCTCTTCGCAAAAGGGGGGGATGGGACTCAACCTCTGGGTTAAATTAATGAGAAATGGTCCGGAGGGATGCATGAGTCTTGACAGTTCTTTATTGCCCTGGTGAAAAGTCAGTGGCAGGTAGAGAGAAGAAGAGATTAAGGTAGAGCTGGGACAAAGGCCATCTCCATCAGTGGACTACTATATTTTTTCATCCCAGTCTTTGTGTGGGTGTCAGCACAGACGTATGTGTGTGAGCTTGTTCATTCACATGTCTGTGTGTGTGTGTGTGTCTGCAGGCCGGTCTGCATCTGTGTGAGAATGTGTATGTGTGGCTAAAGTGAGAGCATAGGGCAGGGGGTTCAGAGAGGCGTAAGGTAATCCTTTAAGTGGGAGAATTTAACTCTTTCAGAAAGTAAACAGCCAAGCAGTTGAGGGAGTATTGTTGTTGGGTAGTGTTACAGAACTGCAAGAGTGCCCCGAGGCACTGTGTATGAGTGACTTAGAGAAGCTATGTGTACGTGTGCTTCAGGGAGGGTTTTTTTTTTCGTGAGTGTGTGAACCTTTCAAGCCATGTCTCACGCTGGCTGCAGCCTTGAATAGGACTGTGGCAAGGAAAAAGAGAGCAGATGCCTCTTCACTGGGGTGCATCAGGCCACCAAATCGGAAATATCACTGATCAAGTCCCAATTCAATTACAGGCCACCAACTGATGCATAACAGAATCTGCTTGTGTGTGCATGACTGGGTGTGTCCTTGACTCCATATGTGTGTGTCTAAAAAGTGTGTGTGTTATGTGTGTGCGGGCATGCATAGCTGCTGTGTTAGTTTTCCGGGGTTAAGGGGGAAGAAGGATGACCCCGCACAGCTGACGGTCAGTCATGCAGGACAGAACAACACAATAACACCCTTGTTAACCAGGACATGGCCTACCTCCCACCTGTTAGCCCCAGAACCACACACAGACAAGCACATACTTGCACATGAACAGCCATTCTCAAAAGCACACACAAAATCTATTTTTGTATATACACAATGTTTCAAATAACATAAAGGGTGCTTCTTCTCTGTGCTGGCTCATTTGGGGCCTCTCCTTCCTTCATTTAGCCCGGAGTCCATTTATCTCTGGAGCTGTCAGGGAGTTTCTCATCACTTAGCCCACTTCCTGTCTGTCTGTCTACCCAAACACTGTAAACAGGCTCCTCAGATGAACATGTTTAGTCTGGACCTGGCCTGGCTGGAGAGAAGAGGGCATCTGGAAACACTGGCAAACTAACACACTAGTGTATCTTGAGGGAGAAACAAACACAAACAGATCTGCCTGGCCTGCAGAACGACTACACACACATCCACACACACATTAAGGCACGCATGCTCTGATGTGAACACTATTTTGTAACATCTCAATCAAAGGTATCCAGAGAATAAAAATGAAGTCAGGCTGTAGCCGAAGGCAGCAAATCCAGATTTTTCTATAATTCAGATGAGCACACAAAACAACTCTTAATGTATTATTCACAAGAAGCCAAAAGGACAGAGTTGTGGTGTGAGTTTTATAGGTGTTTTGTACAATAACAACAATAATAGACAAACACACGTTGATAATATGCAGATATCTAGCTTTCTTCTGCTTTGTAGCATTTAGGAATTATGCATATATACGCTCATAGCAAAAAAAGATTATTTAATTTTAAAACACGGAACTTTTTTGCAAGTGAGTGAAGATGTAAGGTGTATGTGAGGAGAAAGTATATATGTCAGTGTCCAACACATTGTCCACTGCCTATTTTAAAGTATTTATGACACCTTTAAAAAACTAAAATAAACTCACTCAATGGGAGAAATTAGAAATACGTAAACATGTTTGTACTCTAACTACAATACATTCATCAATCCACAATGGTATTACATAATGTGTGTATTCTGTCTTGCAGTATATGCGACTCCTGTCTTTGTTTAGACAGCTCTACGCACATGTACATGCACATGCACATGCACATGCATATAAAACCGGGTGAGTGAGTGGTACTGACGAAATAAGCTTCCGACTAAATAAGCGTTCGAAATTACTTCTTACAATTAATATCATAGACAGGAAGAGACATGAAGACATTGCAAAATGTTCCTCTCCACAAACATCATTATAGATGAGGAAGTGAGCAAACGATTGAGTAAAAAAGAAAGGACACAGGGGAACATGTTTGTGTGTGGCGGGCTGGGGCAAAGGGGCGAGAAACGAGGGGCAAGCGAAAACAAATTCACAATGCCAGCCCAACTTCCAAAAGTGTGAAAATCTCTATAAACCCATCAGCTCCAATAACAGGCAAGACTGAATAGATGAGAAACAGAGGAGGCGGAGTGAGAGGCAGAGCAGAGCCACAGAATGAACTGGCCTCCCCCATTCACTTTTAAATTTCCTCCTACACAGTCCCCTGCACACTGTTAATTACTGGCCAGGCATTCCCCTGCCACCTTTTCACACATAACAAGCGCCCCATCCAGACCCACCGCTGGAATATGCCTGCAGCCTAAGGATCAAGACCAATTATGGCCCTAAGCTGGACCTATTTCTGTTTAGCCCAAGGGGGGCACAGAGGGTGTTAAACAGGCAAAGGAGGGGAGCAGAGGTGGTGGAAGTGTTATTTTTCCCACAACATAAATGTGTCTGTTTATTTCTGTGTTGCTTGCTGAGTTTACTGCTAACTGTAAAACAACAAAATATAAAACTGGCATTCCATGAAACATAAAGTAGTTGGCCACATATTATACACACACTATAAGAAAGATACACAATCAGAGAAAGACGCACACATACACACAAACACACAAAGAGTGGCGTTGCATAGAAGAAGACCTCTCCAAAATGTTATAGACGATCTATGAGAAATGTAGGTATGAAAAATTGAGGCACAGAGAGATAGAGAGAGAAGGAACAAAACATTAGGGAACAAATGGAAGGAGACTGGAGTAGAAAGGTAAGTGGAGTAATATATTGGACAAAAAACACAAGACTTAATGAAAATGTTGATTTTCCCTCAAGATAGAGGACACACACACAAATCCATTGTTGGAAATGCCAACATAAAATATATGGATGAATGCACACAAGCACACGCATAAACACACACACACTTCGAATTACAGCTCTGAGAAGCCATTAGTTTCATATATAAGCAGACCTGCTGATGAAAGCTCATAAAGGCGGCTATGTAAATAAAACAAATGAAAAGCCAGTGCTCAGAGGTGAGGGGGAGAAGGAAAGAAAGAGACCCTCAGGGATTTATTGTTTGTGAAAGGCTGCTCCATTTACTCTCACCACTGGAGAAGTGAGTGGTGCCATCACGGAGGCATTACCCAGCATCTTCTAATGGCAGAAAAACAGCACACCCAGCGTCAGTCTCACAGCTCAGTGAATTGAAAAAGGTGAGGGAAAGAAGACACAGGTGGGAACCGCACATGGAGCGAGGTTGCGACCCACTCACATGCTATGCGCAAGGTAGATACACAAAGACACACATATACGCAATAATGTCTCAGCTATTACATGTCTTATCAGGAGGATTTTCCGCATGAGGACAAAGGGGTGAAAGGTTGCGGCTGGGCCACGCTCTTCTCATAGTGCTCGGCAGCAGAAACATCACGAGGTAATGAACAAGTTCAGGGCTAATGGAGGGGAATATGACCCCCTTGTACCACTGAATACACTACTTTAACAACAGGTAATATTGCTTCCACTCGCTTTTCATTCCATTTTGATACAGTTGATAATCTTCAATTCAATGCAAAGAACCACTAATATGTCAATTTGACTGGTTCTTTACAATTATTGTAATGATTGGCATATATGCAATGATATAATTATGATTTTACTTGTGGGGAAACTGAAAGCTGATTATGATGAATGCAAAAGGTCATAAAAAGTATAAACAGACACTTTCTGCATATCTATGCAGCGGAAAAAGAGGCAAATATTTGTGTCATATTTTAAAGTACTTACAGTCATCCAAACCACTTCCAGTAATGATCCATATGAATACACTCACTAAGTAGAGTGGTCCTGTCACTTTATATGAAATCAAAGTGACAGATATCATCCACAGTATATGCTGAGACGGGGTGAAAGATCAAATATGACGTGAGCGGGATCTAGTGCCCAACATGTAACAGTGTATTTGTTCTCTAAACAGCAGTTGTACCATGAAAGGGCATAGGCAAAACAAAATATACACATCCAGAGGACAGCATATCCCCAAGCTATGGCTTTCATCATATATGTGTGCATAACGTAACATGAAATAAAGAACTGGGCTGATGTTTTTCTGTTGCCATAATGTTTTCAGCATCTAGCATTACCGCGCCGTAAAGTCCATAAGTCATGTCTAAGTGGGTGATGAGAGAGCCAGCACCCAGGCTTCGTGACTTCATGTTAGTACAGGGGCCAAAGTAGGACTTGAACATGCTTTTATTTCTGAGTCAAATCATTTTGAGTGTTCAGGGACCCCAGAGGTTAAGAGTGGTTCAAAAATCACTACCTCAGCCATATTCTGTGAAAGAGAAACAATGTTCTCGCATTTAATTCAATCAAGCAAAATAAGAAACAAACTAAAAGATGTCAGGGATCTAAATTATTAGGTAAGTGGGTATACGCAACTAAGTGAAAAACAAGGCCAATAATCAGTAGACTATATCTGATGTTCTGGTCCCAGTAAAGGTCTGACAGGTGAACAGAACAGATCTAGCACTTGGTGGGAGCAGCAGACAGTGAGAAAAATGGGTTTCTGTACTTCCTGTGACATGACCGCGCTTCCCATGGTGTGGCATTTAGCATAAACAGATGAGCTAATCTGAGCTGTGGATAAGGCACCTGCCTCATTCCACTAAATAAATAAGCCCTGTATCCCAATCCTCCTCCCTCTGCGCCTCTGTCTACACTCCCATCCCTCCATCCCCTGCTGTGCCACTGCTCTCCATTTATTTCTCCTCCTCTCCATCAGTCGGGTAGATGGAAAGAGGGAACGAGGGAGAGTAAAAGTGGAAAAAATAGAAAAGGGCTCATATCATCGCTGGGCCAAAGGTGAGTCGCCTGGGGAGGCAGCGGGAATGAAATTCTCCCAGTCCCATTTTACCAGCCATTCAAAGCACATTACTCTGGAGAAGGGGAAACTTATAAAGCCCCTGCACTTGAACACATTTCTGTGTGTTTACGGGAGACAGAGAGGGGCTGCTGCACCCATGCCTCAGTAATAGATTCCCAATTTAGGCTCACTTCTGCTCTCTCTCCCCCTTTTGTCTCTCTGTCTCTCAATTTTGCTTCATCACTCTCTCTCTCTCTCTCTCTTTATCATTTCCTGTATCCATATTCTCTCTCTCACTGTAAATATATATATATATATCCATTTCTCTGCAGGCCTACTGTCCTCCCCCTCTAGCTAGGATAGCTAGGAGAGGCCCTTGAAGCCTGACTGCTTGGGGGAAAAAATATCAGGAAAACTGTTTGTTTGTGTCTGCCCCTGTAGACACCGCAAATTGTTTCACTGAGGACGGCTGATAGAGTTGATGATATAACTGTCATCTCCATAACTTGATGGCAGTCCCTGATAGCTGCACTGTAACTGTAGTCAGTTGCTGCTATGAGGTGCAGCTGGAGCACATACCATTTGGGGCAATGGGGCAGTTCAGTTAGAGGAGGTAGAAAATAAGATATCGTGATCAACTTCAGTAATAAAGTGGATAAAGAATGCAAGTGGTTATTTCTGTAAGCGTATATGCTGGTATTTTTTAGAGTATTCAAAAGATGTACTTGCTTTGACATCCATCACATTACTTTAACTGTGCCATTTTGTAGGTTACTGAATGTGCTTATGACAAAAGGTATTCTAACAACTGCATCCCTCTTTAAATACAATCTCTTGGGTTATAATAGCGTAACCATGTGGGATGATGCTGTCACTACAGTAATTACAGAAATACTGCCAAGGTGGAAGGGCAACCTGCTTATAATGGCTGATATAAATTAGCTTATCTGTAAGGCATAATAGTGATCCAACACCTTGTAGCAACAGTAGACACTCATTATTGCAATGCCTTCACATGTTCCTGGCTTTAACTGAGGCTACATGAAACATGAATAAGGGATGTTTTGTCTACTGTGATATATAGGATCAGGCCATGGCACGCTGCATATTTTTTATTGACACAGATAAGTTTGACTAAAAGTGAACTAATTATCATATTATGGTTCTATTACATGAAGCTGCTCACAGGCTATGATTAACCCCCGCACCTCTCCTAGTTTAACAACTGAGCGGTCATTGGGTATTATATGAACTGCTTTTAATTAGGTTACTATGTTACGTTTTTCTGGATCTCTATTGGCTGCTCGGGGACAAAAGTATACCATAAATGTCTATTTAATGGCTATACATTTCCTTTTGTGCTAATTTAATATAATTGAGTTACAGATGTCATGATGGTTCAACCCTTGTGGAAATGGAAACACAGGTCAGTGCTAGTCTCACTCAGCCAGGCATTATAAAACATAAATGTAATAAAATGCCCTATTTAAATTTAATTCTTATTATTCCAACTAATCTTTTTCCGTACATTTTCACGCAATATACAAATTGTTAAAATATCAAAAGGTTAGACCTGAAGTTTAAGCTGTGCTCCAGAGCAGACAAAGATGAAACATGAACTGTGTAAGAAAATAAACATCTCAGTATCCTGTCAGAAGCCGTTTCAGGCAGAGGACAATAGACATCATTGAATGTCTTTGGAAGCCAGCCGTTTAGAGTGGACGGCAGGCTGCCCATCAGTGACAGGCCCCAGGCCAGTGTACAAGTGGAGGACCCGATAGGAGCTGGCAGGTGAGACCTGGCCTGGAGTCAGATCATACGAGTCCAGCTGGGGCTTACACATCAGCAGACAGCCACACAATGCAGGTGGCCTGACATGACGTAAATATGACCTGCCACTGATGGACTATAACTGAATTTGGCTTGATTCAAATCAGGTTTTGTTTGCATTAAGAAGTATCGTGAGGGGGAATGTTGTCAAATGGTCATGGCTGTGAAATAAAGACTGAAATATTTGTGTCTCAATGAACTTCAAAAACATGTTTTCATGTTGATTCTCTTCACTCAGAACGGATTATTCTAAGCTGGCAAAAACCCATTAAAACTACTAAGATTTCATGATGGCAACAATTGCGTAGCACTTTTATTTTAAAGTATTCGGAAAACCCAGCGCATTGCTTTTTCATAATCCCCTCAATCAGGCAATTTATTCCCTAATCTCTTCTCAATTTCCCAAAGTAGATGGCACAAAAAGGGCCCGCACCCCTTTTTTCTTGAGACCATAAGGGTGTATTTTAATCAACATCGTGTGCAAATGAAATGTCACGCCCTTTAATGTGAGAGCACCGTGGGAAATGTCGATAGAAATGTCAAGTGGTTGCAGGGATGTGGGACCAGAGGGGTTGATGTCATCCATGGTACAGTAGACTGGAGGGGCCAATGGGCATTCCCAACCTTAACACTGAGGACGGCCGAGTGAAATCAGGATCGGTCTGAGCTAGATCTCCAACTACAACTCTGTTTGAGCATATAAGATAAGAGCCATGTGTTTAGTTTATAAAAGCATTACGCCACTAAATTAAATTTTCGCAATTACGTTCTTATCGAAGTGAATGGGTCACAATATGTCCCCTTAGGAGACACTACCTTACACAGCAGACCGAAAGTGAAAGGACGTTCGTCATGTTGCTATTTATTTATATTAAAAAGTCAGTCAGGTAGATCAAAACCTCTGCGCAATGTATTAACAGTGACACATGTACCATATGTATTCAGGTATCCGTGTATTCGAACGGTCACGTTCACCAAAATGAATTCTCAAAATAACTGAAGGTAAACACCCTTCAGGTTCACTTTGAAAAAAGCAATCAGCTTTCTAAATAATGTCTTTCATTAACCGATCAGAGCAGATTTAGGTAAGAGGCCTTTCTTTCCTGCTCTTCGCCAACCAATGGGTTGAAACTTTGCTGGTCTTAAAGTAGAGGGGGATTATTTTCCCTCGCAGATATAATGGTCCACCTGTCACAGGGAGTTAGAGATGACGCCCTATCACTGACAGGTACACTATCACCCTGCCCAAAATTCAATATATCTCAGTGGAAAATTAAACTATAGGGAAAATAAGGACATGGAGTGTGCACCTACCGAGAGAGACATGGCCACTCATATCTTGCTGACGACATAATTCCACTGCCAGAGAGAGAAAGAAAGAGAGAGAGAGAGCGAGAGACAGCGATGGTGTCTGGGCATGTACCTATGCAGACAGATTGTGCTGTGTATAAGTATGGTGCGCTATAGTGGAAGGGACCTGGGCTCAGGCTCAAATTAACTGTGTGGCAGACTGGACTGTCAACTGCAATTACCTGCCTTGCACTTCCTGGACCATCTTGGTAATTTATTTCCTCCCCCCCTCCCTCCATGTCTTCCTCTCCTCACTCTCTCTATGTTCCCTGATTCCAAATATCACCAGTGGATGTAAACAGGCCTTGGTCACCTCCTTGCAACATGGAAGGCCTAATAATGGGAGTCTTGCCTCACACATTCAGAGGCTATTTTAGGTGAGGAGATAGGCCCTGACCCTTTGATCTGTCTCAGTCACTCTCCCCCTTGTCCTCTGGACCACATTACAGGATAATTATCTCAGTCTAGTCAGACAGGGCAAAGGGTTTAAGTTGAACAGCCATTGGCAGTTGCTGATTGCTTTTTTAGATTTATTAGATTACAAAGTAAATAGGACGAACTGGCATGTGGTGCTGAAAGTTGGGAGGCTATCAATGCAACAGTGTGTGTGTGTGTGTGTGGGTGTGTGTAGTGCTGTATAGACTCTGTCATTACAAGTACCTTGGACACAACTCCTGAATCGCAGCACAGTGTGTGTTGCGTGTGTGTGTGCTTGCATCTGTATGGACCACTGCATACTGCTTACAGTGCATGCCTCCATACATAAGCATGTCCATTCACTGTATATGTGTTAGAGTGAGGGGTGATTTTAAGGCTATGAAATGTGAAATGCCTAAAGGATGATTTCCGCCTCGGTAACATGGTTACAGTCACGATCCCTTGACGCTAATGTCCCTGAGGGGAAAACAAACATTTAGACATGATGAAAAATCATGTAAGAAAAGCCACCGGTTGGCTCAAGTGCATTTATGCGTTTTCATACAGCCTCATACTGCTCTTTATCCGGTTGCATCATATCATCTCAAAGAGCGAGTGGAGGTCTAGGCAATCCAGCCATGTGGTCACACAGTTATTCAACTATGTGAATTAGCTCTGGGCTTGTGGCCAGATGTAACTGCCAGTCTAATCATCTCTGTGTCTCTGCTACCTCTGTTACACTTAAAGAGTGTATTCTGTGGATAGTTGCTGGCTCAGGGGTTAAGTATTCAGACAAAGGTTTTCACACAAATCAACTGTATCTCTCATACCTATGAGAATTTATGGTTACATTACCAGCTGAATGATTAAGTTTAATCATTAGACCAGATCTGAGGTGTAAAGCTAGTTCTACACTTATAACTTTATTTTATTATATATTTTTTTCCTCTTGATGCAAAATCTGAGCTGCAGGTGTAAAAACATTTTTTTCTGTTCTTCAGTGTCTTTTTTATAAAAATATAATTAGGGCAAACAGGTCCTTACCATGCCAGACAATCTGTAGGTGATTTAAGAAAGTGAGGAGGGAGAGCTTCATGGATTGCAGCTAATTTCTTTCTTTTTTCTTTTTTTTTAAGAGTACAGTGTGGGGAAAGGATAGAGAGAGGGGAGAAGAGAGAGTGAGTGAGAGAAAAAGAGAGAGAGAAGGGGAGGGAACAGATAGGGGCATATTGCCGGTTCCACTCTATTTCCAGCCCAGTGTCAAAATGAATTTCACATCTTAATATGGAGAAAGTGCTTACTCTCTGAAATACCAAAAAAAAAAGTGTTGGTGGTGGCAGCAGAAAGGGAGGAGATGGGCTCAAGTAAGGGGACGGAGAGGGGGATAACAATGAGAGAGGTATAATGCTGACAGTAAAATAAAAGAGAAATGAGAACTCAATTAAAGGCAGGGAGCTGACAGGGAGGGGGGCAGCCCTTAGGTGCATAGCAGGAGGGACGGATAGTAGGGGACTCTCCTGCCTTAATGAGCTTAGCCCCAGGGCCTGACTCACTGGATGACTGGCTAAAAGTGAATGACCAAATGGCTTCGCAGATAACTGCAACTTCGCCGCCGCTGTGAAGAGCGGCACAGACCTCGATGAGTGGATGAGCGGAGATGAATTGAGAATGATTCCAACATTGTCATCTGTGAATTTATGTTTTGGCCGCTTGTGTACCCTACAGTGCGGTGTGTGTGACTGTGTCTGTTTGTGTGGCGAACATTCTTCGGTGTCTCTCAAGGGTAAAAAGACTATTCATAGAGTGTTTTCCAAGCAACATTAATGGTTATACAAGCAGCTTACAAACCATGACATCAGCACCAAATTACAGTGAACATGGAAAAGAAATTCCTAGAATAGCCAGGTTACAGGGGAATAATAGCACCATTTGCACTCAGTTTTATCTGTGTTTCTAAAAACAAATACCAAATCATTTCATAAACCTCCTTTTCTGTACTTAGACTATTATTATTAACCCCCCTTGGCTAGAAAGACTCCAATTATTTCCTCCTATTATTTCCATGCCTGGTTGAGAAAGGCATTTATTATTATTTTTTTTTTCCACAATTTGTCGAAACCGTTTCTGACTGACTAACACCCTTTTCCACTGACATTGCTCAGATGGAACATGAAGCGCTTCATTTTACAAGCGGTGAAAAGTCTCTTCTCGTGATCCTGTATGTATTTTCTGTTCTCTTTATCACCACTTTAACAGCAGGAGTAAAACGAGAGACAAGCAGAAAAAAAATCTTCCAAGACTGCCAAGTGGCAAAGTTGAGCTAAAGCTGGAGCGTGGAATCACATGAACTAAAGCCCCTCGAGGGAGAGAGTGAAAGAGAAAGGGGAGAAAAGGAGATGGAGGCAGTGTGATGGGCTGCTGCTGTTCAGTGTTGGGGATGATAAAACAGTGGGGGTGAATGAGGGCCTTGAGCTATGATAAACATATGGACACACAAACGGTAACATACAGATGCCCCCCCCCACACACACCGCTGTGTCTCAACACTCAAGCACCTGCCTGTCCATGGATGAAGCTGATTGCACAGCCCTGACTCATCCTTGGCTACATGTTGAACCCCAGGGAGCCTCCGATTGGCATAGAGATACTAATGGAGTGGAGCAGGAGAGCTGCTGGGAATGGCAAATCTCCGGCTGTGGGGATGCAGCGGAAGTCTATGTGGGATCAGGCTCCCACCCGTCAGCCCTGAGTTTTGATCTACAGTGAGGCACAGCTTTTGATGTCTTAATCATCTCCCTCAATCGAGCTCAGGGAGGTTGGGGAAAGGAGAGCAGAGTGGAGGGGAGAGGAGAGGCAAGAGGGTACGCAGGGAGGCAACAGGGCAAGCCCAAGGATGCGAGGCCGGTGTGGGAAGAGGAGCCCAGATACAGCCGGTCTGTCTCTGGATGACTAACGCTGTACCTGTTGTAAATACTTTCATATCAGCTGTCCTGATTTCATGTTCGGGACTGCCTATACTCCAACTCTGCTTTTGATCTGTGCGACAAAAACGCTAGATAATTGATAAACTCATCTGCACAGCATACCTGGAAAAATCTGGAGAAAAGACGCTGCTCTGACAGAAAGAAAAGTTCATACAATGTTACAAAGCTGAACTTCACAGGAAGCCTGAGTCAAAGAGTCTCCAAGATGATCATAGGAGATGCAACAGAGAGACATGGTTCAGCTCAATCCAATTAAACCAGCAACCACTGTCTTGAGTGAGGAGCAGAGGCCAGAAAGAGAGAAGAAGGGGTTCAGAGAGGGAGCAAATGAGAGATGGAGAGAGAAAGGGAGAGAGAGGGAGAGAGAGATAGTCAAGATTAAACAGTCAGATAAAAGAGGAGTGAGTCAGAGATGTATTCATTCATCAAAAGTAACAGACCCCCACCCACGGCTTCTCCTCAGGGCTAAGTGTTCCATGGTGAAGCCTGATGAACTGAGGGAGAAGCGCGATGGAAAAGAGAGAGAAAGAAGAAGTGAAGAAGATCCACTCCACCCACCTCCTCCAAACCCCCCACTGCAACCACTATCGCTATCTAAAGAGAATATCACAGCATGCCGTGTCATCTCCACACTTCTCAGTTAGAAGACACAAGCAATTAATAAGTCAACAAAACTGGGGCTTTTCAAATACCATGTCATAGAGCCACAGTGCGCAGCAAGAGAACAAAAACCGGCATATGCCTTCAGATAAAGGGGGTAAAAGAAAATCACCGCAGTATTCACTCATTGTGTCAAAACACAGAGGGGAAATGATCTAATAAGACCTCTGAAGTTCAAACTTGAGTCTCTAATACTACAAAATACTTAATTAAAAAGTAACTGCCATGGTGGAGATGGTACCCAGCATGGAGTAGCAAGACCCACAGGTTAACTGCAACAAGCGACAAGTCCACTGGGGTAGCCCTTTAGTCTGTTTTATAGTTTCATTTGTGATAATGTTTTACATTTAAGGGTCATCGTTCAATAGAAAGCACACAGAAAATATCACAGAAAGTCAAAGGAGGAAGTAAGGCTGCTAGTAGGCAAATTAAACATCAGCTGATATGTAATGGTGCGTGTTGAGTTGTCTACTTGTTGTCTCTGTTCTGATAGGGGTGGCACGCACATTTTATCAGTCCTTAAAATAAAGGCATTCAAGCATTCAGATACGAGAACACCATCAAACTCTGCACCATCAAACGCTGCACCACAGTTTAACCACAGTTTAGTACCAAACAGTAAGGATAAATCTTTGCCTGTATTCTCAAACAAAAAGTTTTTATGGTATAAAGTTGGGAATGATATTAAGTATTTTGGAAGCGCTAAACCTATTTCAACCCCTTCAATAATGCAAAATATGAGGTATAAATTTATGAAGTCACTGCAATAATATGTGTGTGCGTGTGTGTGTGTACCAGGCAGACAATGACATAAGCCATGTAAATTATGATGGTAGACTGAATGAGCATTGGGTTCAGTCGCAAATTTCCTTACCTAATCCTGCTTTCTGATTGGAGGGCTAGCTGATTTATAAGGAGACTTTATGCAGAGAATGTAGTGAATTTGAGTAACGGTACTATTTGCCTTAGAGTGGGAGGAGATCAGCTCCTGGACCGTAGCTCTAAGCAGCTAGCAGAGCTCTAGGAAACATGCATAAAGAATTCGTCTGGTTGGGGCTCAGTAAAATAATATTACACTTATACTTATGACTTCAAAGGAGCCACATGCACAAAAAAAAAAAAAAAAGGCTGGAGTTCTAGCTACGCGGGCTAGCTTACTTACACTCCTCATTTAGTAATTCCACAGTCAGTGAACAGATAGATAAACAACATTGACAGAGACCTCAACAGCCACACTTGAGACACCTAATACACCCCTGAAATGAGGCGTTCAGACATGACAGCGAAACGCATTTCTTTAAACATGGACAATTTTTTTTTATTGAGCTTTCTTTTTACTAAATTATGGCGCACATTAACTCCAACCCCTTAGCCACTGAATTTAATCCATCAATTACCCAGAGAGCTGTTGCGAATTCTTCTCATCGCCTACAAATTGTGGCGTCTCTCTCACACACACACACGGTCTCATGGCAGATTTGCCGCTTGCTATATTTATCTGGTACCGATGCATATTTATTTCTAATTCTTACATGGCTGCAGGCTGTGCCGTGATTCGCCATCCTCTACCGGCATTAGTGGCCTATAATAGGGCTTAGAATTACATGTGGAACCCTGTTGGAGTCTCATGGCTGGATTTAAGGTGGGATTTATCGTGTTCAGAATTATTCACTGCTCAAGCGCCTTTCCAGGCTCTATGAAGTAGAACGACTGGGCTATGAGACCCAAAAAGGCCAATATGGAAAACAGGGAGGATGGGAAGGCAATAATACAGTGGGATGGAAAGTGGAGTTACAGGGAAAAGTATAACAGGGTGGAGGAAAGGCAGAGGGAAAGAGGGGATTTTTAGGAAAACTTAATTTCGGCTGAGCTGACAAAATCACTCAATGAATTTGAGCTGAAGAGCCATGAAATGTCCTCAAAGAAATTTGGTTCCATTTCATTCCGTGGTAAAAGTATATTTCATGCACACGTGAATGTTAAGCCTCAATTAAGATTCGACTAATCACCTGTTTTATTAACACATTCCCAACTACTTAAGATAATGGAATAACTCACGTTAATGAAAAACGGTTGCCATGGTTTTCAGGATCACCTCGTCTTATTTTAACCACTGTGTTACAGCCAAACCATACGTAGAAAAAACACAAGTGCACACAAGACTGTGTTGTAGAAAAACATAGAAAATGGGGACCTGCAAGCTGCAGTCTCTCTGCCTATGGTGTTGACAATCATCAGTCGTCAGAGTGCTTGGTTCAGCTCTCAGAAGGACGGCAGTGGATGGAACACCTCAGGGATTAAAGGGATAGTTTGGATGTTTGAGGTACTAATCCAAAGCCAGTGTGTTACCTACAGTAGATGGTATCAAGTAGAGGATTCATTAAATCAAGATAACAGCAATGAATTGTTATGGACAGGGTCAGCAGTTAAACATATTTTAGGCACACAACGGCCCACCAGTTAAAATGTATCCTATATTTACAGTATTATCCCCAGTTTACCTTGCTGTCAGATGGAAGCCATGTGAGCATTATGTGTATCATGGGACTTGCTGGTCTGTGAGATTTGACAATTTAAAATGCCAATTCAGAGCTGAACTCGTGTTAAAATACCAATGACACACAATAACCCTAATGAAACAACACTGGCACAGCATTAGACAGTCAACTACTGTGCTCTACTGAGCAGAATTCTTGTTTTCGCCAGTGGTGATCAACACAAAAATGGATCAAAATCAAATACCAATAAGCACTCATGAGTAGCTTGAACTAACTGTATGTAATTCCAGATATGACGCTCCACAAAGGCTCCACCAATTTGCTAGGAAAAGTTAAGTATTTTAGCCACTGTCCATACAGTAGCTTTCCCTACAACAGTAGCACTGGTAACGCTGAGATTTATTCTTCTTTTATTGTAGTGTGCCAGCATATTTTCTGCACTGCCTCCTGTACAATACAGAAGATGCATTACTCCTGGTGCTCAAAATTTCCTAACAGCTGTGACTGACTTTAGAAACTGGAATAGGGCATATGGTGCTGATGATGACTGATGACAAAATTAGTTTTGCGGATTATATATGCATTATATTAACTTATTCAATCTATTTCCTGGTGCTGGTATCCAGTCAAGATCGGGCACACAATGTACACAATCAGGCATAACATTATGACCATTTTCCTAATATTGGTCTCTATTGGTGCCTGCAAAACAGCTGAGACTCATCAGAGAATGGAAATGGGCTTTCTGAGGGTGTCCTGTGGTGTCTGCCAACAGAATGTTGTTAGTTTGGGGGCATTTAGGTCCTATGGGCCTCTGTGAATCAGGCTTGTTCCAGTGCATCCCACAGATACTTGATCAGTTTGGGATGTAGTGAATTTGGAGGCCAGGTCAAAACCTTGTGCTGTTTTATTTTATGTTCCTAAACCATCTTTGTATGTGTGTTTGTGTCAGGCTGCATCCTGCTGGGGATGGCTGCTGCCATCAAGCATGGAGGTGCCTGGTCTGGTCTTGGTGGGTGGTACATGTCAAAGTATCATCTACACAAATGCAGAACATTGTATTGTCACAAGATGGTCAATGTTATTTACTTCTCCTGTCAGTGGCTGATGTTGTGGCTGATCAGTGTAATTCATGAATTCATATTTCACAATGATGTGACAGTGAGGACTAAACTGGATCAAGCAACTGAATATTTCTGCGCTTGAGATTCATTCAGATGAACATATATTCTCTCACCAAAAAGAAGAAAACTAGAAAAATGTCTCCTTTGTGTTCTTTTTCAATAAAATTAATAATTGATGACATAGCCTAATAATATCTTTTGATTGTTTCACTTGGGACTATCCTTAAGACTAATTAGTTCCCCTAATTTTTAATCCGCAAGACATGTTTTGCTCTGTTTGGCAGCAAACTGATAACGCCTTTATCTGAACACACCTGCTGTAAGGCTTTGTAAAATGATGTTATTTCTGAACACTGGCAATAAGATGTAATTCAAACAACTTCAGAAAACTGAAGATAATAAAGAATTTAGAATGCTATACAAGATGGATAAATTATATAAAGCAGCTAAAATAAACTCCAAAAAACCAAGCTTAAAACCTGAAATAAACAACCATCTTCCAAACACAACTCACACCACTGTACCCTCCAACTGCAATAATGAAACATGGGACTGCAGTGAAGAACAGAATACAACAGTGACTCTGAGGAAACAACAACAAAGAGCACAGAGCAGCTTGACCTTTGCCACTGTTGGCAGCAAACCAATCACTAGCACCCATATCTGAACATGTGCCCCAGGCCAAACTCACTCCTCACACAGAGCAGGAGAGAAGAGGAGAGGAGAGAAGGGATTTGGTTCAGCCACATGATGGTAGTGAGAATCTGCCTCCTCCCTCCCCACCACTCACAGCTCTCCTACCTTTCTCAGCCAGAGGGCTTTTTCTAACACCTCCACACTCATTCTCAGTTATCCATTCCTTTCTTTCTTCATCGTTTTAGAAAAAAAAAAAAAAAAGGTTTCTTTGGCTCTGCAATGAAAGGAGATGTGCAGACTGTCCTGTGTGGTTTGGGTAGTTTACGCTTTTATTTAATTCTGCATACGCTTACTGTAGGTAAGGAGAAATATGCATTGCTGTGGATGTCTTTAGTCAATATAAATCAGTAATGGTCTTGAGCTTTGCCTTGGCTGTCTAGTAGTAGGAGAGTAGTTGGTGGTCTGGATCATGTTACTGGACCAGCTGTCTCTCTGCAGTAGAAAACTCCAACGGACAGATCAGAATAATAAGGCCACAGCGAGTGTATTGCAACATGACCCTAATCTCATCCCTAATAAAATCAACTCCATCGTCACTGTGTCTGTTGATTCTTCCAAACAGACAGATATAAACACAATCCCAGGCACGCTTGTACACAGACAAAAGCATGTGTACGCCTGAGCACATTCAAACATCAAACAGGCTGGTGGAAATATAAATACTATAAGTGAATATATATGCAATGCTGCCACACACATGTGATCCAGAGTACTTTTAGCTTCCCCTCCCCCCCTTACCAGATTGGTCAATTACCCTTGCCAAGAAAAGGACAAGGGTCAAAATAAGGTTACCACTGGGAGAAGAAACATCATCAGCTTGTATAGACAAGCTCAAATCATCCCCTACAACATGTTAGGTTTCCACGTGTGTGTATGATCCTATGAGCGAGTTTCTTAGTGTTTCATTACCAGTTCCCCGGTGACAGATGGTGCGTTTGCTTTAAAGAAGGGTAATGGGATTCTCTCTTAGAGGAAAACACTCAGAAAGACACTGTTATCACGTTCATGTTAGGCTAGTGGGGAAAAGATTGACAAGTGGCTACAGACTGACGGCACACGGGAGTGAGCCTGGGCTAATACTGTATTCAATCTGCACACTTAGTGTTCAGCTGGTTGGAGGATTCAACCATCGTCTGTGCTCTTTAATCATTCATGGTGCATGAGATAGATCATACATCTTGCTCTGTCTCTGCCTTACCTCTGTCATGGATGTAATCAGTTTAGCTGTGACATTCTGTTTTTCTGTGGTTTCGCTGGATTCCTTGTCAATATTTAATTAATTTGCTCAACACAGAGGGTAAAGATTAAAGAACTGTATATTGGATTATCAAAGGCGCAAAGGCAGGCAGACAGAGAGGTTGAGTCATTGGAAAAATCCAACCAATTACAGTGGATTACTAGACTTGTTTGGCTCGCACCATGCTGCTACATCCCATGCTATTATCACATATATTACAGTCTGATGCCTGTAAAGACACTTACGAAGAATACCATTATAGAGGCTGGCATTGCCATATCTGGAAAATGTTTAATAGACTATGAGTGATGCTAATCCAACGAAATCCACTAAAATGTGGAACAAAACAATTCATGAGAAATAACGGGGGAAAAAAAGGCTGCGCAAAAATATACATAAATATAAATCAGCACATGGAGTATTATACTGTGGGAAACATCAATTTATTTCTTCCCCAGCTGAACACACAAAGAGTAGCTTCATGACCAATTGTAGTCTTTCCTACGTCTTGCCAAACTTGTACTTATTGCAGTTCACTATAACTTTACAGAGTTTTATTGATTCAGTGCACTTTTAGTAACTTCACACTTTCTTACGCCCCCTCATTCCACCAATGTTCATTCACCTCTCGTCCAGCCCCCACTCCCACCCCCCCAATAGTATTCTTTCCCACACATGCACATGTAGGCATGCATGTGTACACACACACACACAAAGCATGCAGGAGTCCAGGCCTAAACAGAATGACATGAAGTACCCCAAGGTGAACCTGGTCGGGATTCTACGGCTAGGAGGAGGGCTGTGTAAGCAGTGGAGGGGCTGGTGGGGGGTGGCAGACCCAATTAATCGGACACTTTGACTTCACTTCCATCTCTTCCAATTTACCAAATCCGCCAGACAAACTATTAATGTGTGCACCGCCAATGTGAAAACTTCTTTAACCCCCATTAAATTCAACCAAGGTCATAGCAAGTGTATGCTTATGCTGGCGTGGGATCAAACTAGCCCTATTAAATGTGATTCCAGGCAGGAGGGGGCTGAGCCGGCAAGAGTGTGGCTGGTATGGCGGGGATCTTGTGTAAACAGCCTGCATAAGGGCATTATTTTCTAAATCCCACTTACTGAAGGCTTAAAGGTAACATTGAACGGCATTATAGCAAAGTAGCATTGCTGTTTTATGGGATAGGTTCAAAAGTGCACAGTGAGGTCATTCTGGCCAAAAATGTGTTGTACAAGGACAAGAGTTAGAGAACATGCGGGATGAGTCCAATAATCTTTTTCTGGTAATTGTAGCAGAGAGATGGCAAGCAAATCTGTGTGAGTGTATCTGTGTGCATGTTTTAATTGTGTGCGTGTGTGTGTTTTCGTGAAATGGTAAATGTGCTTTCACAGCAAGAATGATTACTTTCCGGAGAGGTGGACCTTGGCCGGGTAGCAAATTCGAGGACATTATCAGTTTCCTTGCTTCTAAGGTCATAGTTTGTTCACATGTTTTGAACAAGGAAAACACAGCATGGCTGCACAACACATACACACTCAGAACTGGGATGCTGTAAATACAATGTAAATCTAACTTGTTCTACAACAGTGCACTGTAGCTATATGACCATGACTGGATGTAACAGAGACACACAGCTTAGACATACTCAGAAAACACACAAATTCTGTGATTGAGGATGATTAAGTACCGCACACCACATCTTTAGTATGAGTACATTCTTGCTAAGGTGTGACAAATGTCCAGGCAACAGCTTTTCTTCATTATCAACCCTGCAGACTGCTTACGAGACTGCTGAGACTGCTGACCCGCACAGTCACTGCAGTACATAATCAATATAAACGGCCATGTGATGCTAAAAATGTATTTTTGTTTTTTCTTGTGCACTATTGGAAACTGAGAGAGAAAGAGAGTAAATACAGACACTACAGACACAAAAATGTGTTCAGGAAAATGTGTTATGCTCTTAGCAAAATCCAAACATATTTGCAGTCAACAACAGGAGCGACAGAAAATGTAGAACACAGTTAGCATGTGCATTTTCCAAAAAGGCTCTGATTGAGAACAGTGCATGATGTACTGTACAAGCTTGTTCAAGTGTCTGGGGAATATGGAGCGTGTTATGCTTGGACAGCACCTACTATTTTAGACCATTTTCCAGAAGCTGAGAGGAAAAGGAGGATTTATGCACTTTTTTGGCTGCTTCTAGTCTCATTTCTCAGTTTTCAAGGATCAGAGTCACAGGGACACGCTAGAAAAAAAAGAAAAGAAAAAAAAATCCTCACGCTTCCAACTTCTCTTATCACAACAGGATTCTTCGACTTGTTTGCAGCAGAAAGTTTGCCCATCATTCTTAGCAATATCCGTCTGTTCTTATGCAGAAAACCCTCGTAACAGTGATACTGACCATTTTCAAAATATGCAATCAGTACACTTCTTTGGCATTTTTGCACGTTTCTTCATAGAGACTCACTTTGCACGGTCAAATTACGAAAAAAAAAATAAGCAAAAGGACGTGAGGCAGAATGGTAAAAAGCAAAATGAACACACTGAGTTTCCAAAAACGAATTTAATTGCAAAGTTTTCAAAAAAGAAAGATTAAAGCAAAACATGTTCTGTAATTTGAACGGAATCCATCGAGGGCAAGTAATTTTCCTGTTCATAGTTACGCGCCCTGACTGTCTGCCAATATGAGCCAACTGTTAGGAAGAAGGGGTCCAGTAACCCGGCACTGCTCTGAGTAGACAAACAACACTAATGGCTTTCCTGAGAAATCAACATCTCACAGCAGCCGCATCATCTGTGACTGCATGCAATCCCCTCGGATAACCAAGAGACAAAAAGAAGCAGTTGGAATATGCATCGTGAAAAAGGCACGTATTAAAACAGTGGATTTAAAAGGCAGCGGTGCTGTAGAAACGTGTTTATCAAATTCTGCATTTTGTTATTCGTTCACTACGGTAGTCTGTTGCATGTCTCGGTCCCATTTGAACTAACTGAGCAGCCCTGAAGGACGGATGGACAAATGTGATGGTATTACAGCACAAATCGGGCTGACTTGTATGAGAGATTATTTGGTTTGAATCCAAGTGGGATCATAGCTCGCTGAATGTGTGTGGGCTTTCTTTCTGGGCCAGAATCCATAGCTGTGGATGAACAATGTAACTGTGGTCACAAGGCTACCCCTACACACAGCAACCACACACGCAGTTAGATCACTCTAACCTAGAAACACAGCTTGATGTCTGAAAACAGAAAACAACGAGAAGCAAGCCATTAACGGAATTATAGCCATGAAACTTTTTTTATCCAGTATTTCCAGATATAGTTTATGAGAATTAGGATTAAGTCTTGAATGGAGGGATGAAGGTTTTAAATTGTGGTTTAATGCATGTCTGTCAGTGACCATTTGAATTGGTACAGATGGCTGTTTAGTTCACGGTACATGGAGGGGTCTAAAAATCACTGGGCTGGTTTTTGGTGCTTAGACATGAGGATTATAGCCATTACTCTGACCAATTCAGCTTCAGTTAACCCTGGGTCATACAGTATGTTGTTACCTCAGTTCACCCAGTGACATTATGGCAGGAAATTATGACACAAACAGAAACACACAGGACAGATGGGCACCTAAGGACACTAGCTTAATCTCCCGTCTCGTTGTATCTCTGACGCAAACACAACATCCCCAAAACTTAACTTTCTAACAAACTGTTGGCCTCGGTTACTAGAAAACGAAACGTTTTTTTTTTTTTTTCATGAAAGACATAGGCTTCATAGGCACAAAGCTTGAAGGATCTGAGTAAACCTGGGAAAATTTGTATACAGTCAATTAGCAGAGGATTTACTATCAACAGTTCAACAAATTCCAATCACCACTTTCTGCCTCTCTGTAGACCAAATAACAAATTGTGCTATAATCAGTCCGACAGTATCCAGGACTGTGCGATCCTTAAGTAAAATGAAGTACAACTGAAAGAATTTTCTAATTTGACATGGGAGACCAAACACTTAACACATAAGTTATATGGAAACAAACCTGATGCCAAAAAAGATTTTCCATACCAAGGGTTTTGAATGTGTTCGGGGGGGGGGGGGGGGGTTCAAACATTCTCCTGCCGTCAAAGTGTCAAATGTAATGTTCTGTGCTTTGTAACAGACACAGAGGCTATCATGAAGACACACAGTCACAGGCAAACGCATTTATCGGTGACACATGGCTCTTTGTTAGTATTGTGTTAGCAATAGCCGTTGTTAGGGATGAGGGGAGGAAATGCTCTGTTTTACCTGCCATCATTTTGCATATTTGTCACACAGCTCAGACTTACAGAAAGAACTCAAAACCCCATGCTAATGCACACACACACACATTTAGAGGCACAGACATGTACCCACATAGAGTGACATACTTGAAATCAATTTCAATTGCCACTTGTCAAGCCTGTCCAGATGATGGCCCGCCTTCTTTTGTGTGAAGAACCAATCATGTTTGTTGTTGTTGTTGTTGCCTTGGGCATGTGGTAAGGTAGTGGGTGAATCGAGTTAAGTGGGTTAGAAAGAGAGAGGAACAGAGCTGTCGGTGGTGAAAGATCTCAGCATCAGAATCGGAGACAGCATCTCATGCACAGTTTTACCCTATCGTTACCAGTATATCAAGTCCACTTCAGTATGGGAGTTTTGCCAGAATGTTGACTTGCTGTCTGGCCGTGTCTGTGTACGTGAGTGTGTGTAGGCGAATGTGTCCTTTCTGTCCATTGGCATATCTCTTGCTTTGTGTAACTGTATGACTCATGAGGTTCCAACATGTGACAACAAATGTAGTGGGTTGTTTTTCTTAATTTACGTGTAGAGTGTACAAACAAAAACTGGTTTAGTCCAACAAGAATATATATATATACCCCCCAATTCTCTACCAGGAAATGGTAGGCAGATTATGAAGGACAGACAAAGTGGGGGAAGAAGCCTCGGAAGAAACAAAAGAGAGAAGCGAGTGGGCACGATGGGAGAGTTGCTCACCCGGCACAGGGAACATTCTGGTTCAAAGCTGTCAGTCAAATGTGCCCCCCCCCTTCCCCCCCAGTCGCACACATGCACCCATTCCTGTTCTTCTCTAGCCGAGTCCAGATGCACCTGGAGGAAACCAAGCAACCCCAAAAAGCACTGAATTCCAAATGCATGCATGTGTATGTGAGGGGAAGAGAGAACCCAGATGTTTCTTTGCCCTTGCCTCTCTCTCTCTCCCTACTCGCCTGGTGGGGTGTCTGAGGGCCGTGGACGTGTGCACTCTGTTGTGACTAGTACCAGATGTGCTCCATTGACCCAAATCACCTAGGCAGTAGACATGCCACATCGGCCCGAATCTTCAAGACCCACCGCACAATCACACACACACCTGTTTCCATTCATGAGCCATGCTGGGAGGGAGAGGTGCATCCTGGGAAACGCTGTCAGCCTTTTTCATCTGTTGCTTATGTCTTTCTCACTGCTCTTCATTGTCATTGTCTCCTGCGCTGGGGGATAAATACGGCCAAAGAGGGATTTCAAAGTTTTGAGAAAACGGGCCTGATGACAAGGTGGATAGATATTAATTTATTTTCCAAACACAAAGAGTTGGTACTTGGTAACCAGATATTCTGGGAGGAGGCCCGTTTGATTTGGGACCTTGTTTCATGTTACTGATTCTGAATTAGCTTAAGTAAATACACCTGCATGACCTCAGAGTACTCCAAAGGTCAAAGTCATTCAAACATTTAAAGAATGGTAATTAAATTACCCTTGGTGCTGAATAACTTTAATTTGGTAGCTACACAAATTGCTTCCAGCTTTTGTCTTCTACAAAGCTTCCCCTTCAGCTGCGCTTTAATATTTTATCAAGCAGGACTTGTAACAACAAACGGCCACTCATTTCCCAAATCTTAAGTAATCAAAGTTAACTCTGGCCATTTAAAAGTAATCTTTGTGTCAGTTGTTTTTGTTGCATATGAACAAAACAGGCAGATGTACCAAGAGAAGGAACTTTACGACAGAGACTAAAGCTAACATAAGCCAAATGAACTTCCTCGTCCTGTTGGCCTGATTTATGAAGTGAAATAGAAATGGGTCCCTGTGTGGTATTAGTGGGTTTTTCTGAGGGAATGATGTGGGACCTAGGGCCCATATTTTAGCTGCCTTGTGGGAACGTTTTGGCCCAGGTAGGGGCCTCTTAATATGGTTCAACTGAGGTCCAAGTGAAGGCAGCCACAATGCTCTACAATAACTCTTCATTTTGATCCTGGCCTGTTGCCAGCGTATCTACTACCTGAGTCTCTTTGAAGAGCGACACATTGGCCTGGGTATTTAACCATGCTGTTTGAGGTCCTGGCGCTGGGAGAAGAGAGAAAGAGAGAGGAGAGAGAGATGGAAAGAGAGACACAGAGACAGACAGAAGAGAGATGTAAAGAAGAGGGAAGAGAGCGAAAAAGACTGCAGTGGCAGAGGCAATAGAGGCTTGAACTCTGATGAAATAATCTAGTTTGTTGAGCTGACAGTACTGACAGACAGAGAGATAAGCAGCAGCCCTGTGGCGACCAGAAGTTATTTCATAACAGACCCCATCCTCCCAACACTTTTGATTACAAAGTAAACCTCTCTATCTGTTCATTTTCCATCTTGGTCAATAATGTTGTATGCCATGTATCAATATACTGTACAGATGTCACATGCCTGAGGCGTAACCCCTAGACATTTGCAGTCTTGCATATTAACTCCAAATTGCAAAAGAAAATGGAAAATTAAAAACAGCTATTAAGTGAACCTTGATTCTGATCTGTCTCCGTACGGCCAGAAAGTTAACAGTTTTAAAAAATACAGCATCAAGCTCAATGGAAAACAGATTGCTCTTGCAAAGAATCCCATCCTTTATTTAAAAAGAATTAAATAACTTTATCAAGTCACATGTCGGCAGCTTCGCTGTGTTTATGCCAGCCAGCTTGCTACAGAAGAGCACTGAAAGAGCTCTGCTGGATGGAGCTCTTGGCTTTGATATAGTTTCTGGGCTGGAACTTTGGCAGCGTGTTAAATATTAATAGCGATTAACCCAGTTCAAGCTCTGCAGCAGAGAGTACAGACAGAGTTCAAAGAGCCTTCTGCTTTGTGCGGGCACTCTCTGCTCTCCAGCAGTTTAGCCTTGCTATCAGGAGGCTGCTGCTGCAGCACTGCACCACAGACCAGACTGGCCTTTCTCACTTCAGTTCAAATACAGACAGAGACACATGATAGAAAGCATACAACATGTGTGAACAGTATGTACAGTGGACTTCTAAGAGGCTTTTAAGACATAATTAGCCAATAATGAAAAGGCAGCCTGGCTAACCTCTCTCTTCTGTCTCTATCTCTCTCAAACTACTGCCCCCCCCTCGAATCTTGTTCTCACTTGCTGAACTCCTGATAAACTCAGCCTTTCAGAGCTACAACATTCCTCAGGCTGGCACATTCACCCCCACTAAATAGGCCTGGACACCTCAGAGATCAAACACAATCTCCATTGTGCTGCAATTACCCAGACCTCTGTCAGTTCCCCTGCCCTTCACCCCCACCCAAACACTTTCTTTCTCTCTCTGTGTCTAACTCTCCACCCACCCCTACATCTCTCCTCCATATCCCTCTTGCCCTCTGGAGATGATGGTTCTGACGCACTGGGCCTCAACAAAAGCAGGCTTTATATACAGAGAGTCTTTGGAGAGGAGTCCAGGGCAACCAAGTGCTGTCAGAGGGGAAGTGTTGGCTGGATGTTTCGCAGAGCGCTGAGTACCAAGCATGTGTACATTCGTTAACACATGATCCTGTGACCCCTTCTGCTCAATTGCATCAATTTAGAACATGTTAACTCTTTGCTGGGTAGGTCAAAGTGTCACACTTGGTGAGTGTTTTTTAATCTAATGTATTCATGGAGAATGCGCGGTCAGCATGTTGAGGTTTGGAGGGGCACATTGTTATTTATATTGGCTAAATCTAAGCTGAATTCAAATTGTGGTCCCTAGATGTGGTTTTAAATTTGTAGTTGAAGACAGTGGAATTCTGTTTTCTCCTATTGACATTACCGCAGTACACTGGTTTAGAAAGTTGCTCTTATCGTCTTTCTTTCACGGGCTCATAAATCTTCAATGTTCAGAACAAAGTGTCCTTCAGGACCTTAGGCACTTTGACCATCAGTTACACAAACACTCTGTTTGTTGGTTTAGACAAAAGTGAAAGCATATGACACAGGAACGATAACTCAATGGGATCCACACATATCCCTTGTGCACAGACTAATACCGAATAATCCATTCACTGTTTCAGTCTGGAGTGGTGAGATCACTCATAATGACAGTTCTCTTCATGGTCTATTAATTGACAGACACAAAAGTTGAAACTTCAAGTGAATAAGAAAAAAATAAATGGAAGAAAAATGGGGAAAAAGTCAAAAAGTAAACTGTAAGCATATTACAATCAAGGCAACACTACTGTCAGTAATCCTAGGGCAATGGGGCGGAGGGGGTAAAATTCCTGGTGTCTGGCTCTTTCCGCCTGATGACTCTGAAGCGGTGAGAGCTGCGGTGGGAATGTGAGGTCACGCTGTCTGCGTTCCGTCCCCCATGATGCATCTGCCAACGAGTGCGGCCCCACTGTTAGCCATTATGTACCTATTAGCTTTGATTATCTTCTGATAGCCGAGCGCCAGTTGGTTTCACTCACCCTGACAGTCACAGCACTTTGTTTAACCTTTTGACTGCCGGGGCAGCCAACCCTCCAACAGAAGAAATAATGAGTGGGACTCCAGCACAGGAATAGGATAGGCAATGGGAAAACAAAGCCAACATGGAAACATTTAAGACCCTCAAGAGTACCACTACCACCAACACCTTCTCAGCAATGCCACTGGATGTTGCATTTGCCTTGTTGAAAGATGCAACCTTGTTCCTTTGCCACACTGTCTTGCAAGAAATGTTAAAAAAAAAGAAAGAAAAAAATAATGAAAACGGCAGTGACAGAAACACAAGCCACAAGCAGGATAATAAACTGCTCTTATCTTCCTCTACACATTCCTTTATGTATGTTGCCTGAGTGACACAACGTGGACACTTACACTCTGCTTTCTCCCGCTAACATCCCCCATGAGTCTTCACAGATCTGCCTGCCAGACATATTCAATTTGCAGCTCTTCCTGGTCCCCAGTCTGCAGACGTGAGGAGTTATCTGAGACAGAATGAGAAGTGAGAGGAGAGACATAGAGCGGCTGGGATAACATGGAGCCACATGGAGCTCAGTTTCTCTGTCCCTGCCTTGCGCTAATCTCTCTGGAGAGACAGAGGTGGCCATGTTGGGTCAAAGCCTCTACATCAAGAGCCGCAGGCCTGGACAGCTGACCTTGGTCTGGGAGATGGGAGGTGACAAGAGAGGTGGGAGTTGGGAGTGTGTATGTTGGGTTACAGAGGGCAAGGGAAAGGGGAAATGTGTGTGTGCGTGTGTGTGTGTATTTGAGTTGCAGAGAGATAGGGAAAGAATGTTTGCCAGTGCGAGTGTTTCAGTGCGTTTGTGCTTTATCTGTTTTTAAATGCGCACGATGACACACCAGACCCCCTGTGGCAAGATCTGTGCTATAGCACTGAGGAGTTATGCTAAGAAGTTTCCAGCTTGTGGTCTGTGTATGTGTAAGTGTCTGTGTCCTTGCAGCACGTTGACCTGTGATAAGCTTAGTGGCGAGGGCTGGACCCCCGCTCAGTGACAACCACAGAGGGCTGGCATAGGGGGCCGGTTCACTACTCTCTAATGGGCCCCGAGGAGACAGCTCAGAAAAAGGTGGAGGCAGTGGAGAGCAATTATATTATTATAGTATTTTTTCTTCTATTTAAACTTTTACATGGCAGAAATCTCTGTAGCATTAGCATCTGCATTAAAGTGAAATTTCTAAGATGACAATGGAGACAGAAGATGAAAAACGGGTAAGTAAAGCAACTAGTAATGAAAAATACACAAGTCTTAACAGCTTTTATGTTACTGTTGAAAATATATTTGATTGTCATAAAATATATTTATTTTGAGTGTGCATTTAGTTTTGACAAGGCTAAATCTGTGATGAAGAGACCAACAAAGTGCACAAGGCCTTTGTTCTTGGGTTTGATTGATCACCTCCCCACCTGTTAACCCTTGTCTATCGCACTGCCCTCCTGAGCTGGACCGTCACCCAGCAAGGGTCTAAAAAATAAGCATCTATTTTGGAGAGAGTGCTGTGTGAGTACAAGTTTCTATTAATACTGCACCAGCCGGATAATAGGAATCTCTAAATGGCCAACCAGCTGCTAGTGCTGCCCTATCTTTGTTAATCCCTCTCTCTCCCTTTTCCACTTAGTTCCACCCTTTTCTCTCCTTAGGTTAAAAGGCAGCGAACGCGCGTCTGAGTGTGTGCGTTTGTGTGACCTGCAGGGACCTTTAGCTGTGGCACAGACTGGGGTCATGACCTCTGAGCTTACTCTGTCCACGTCGGAAAGATCACCACGCCATTTATTTGCGAGTTTTACAACATGATGTTCTCTTAGGCACATACACACTAATATACACACATGAATTTTAGGTATGCAAGGAGTGCGCACAAACACACACACAAACACAAACGTATTCGCACCCACACAGTCTCTCCAGCCTTTAATCCTTCCCGTTTAGTCAGCGGGAGAGTGTGTGCGAGGTCCCTGCCCTTTGTATTGATCACATTGAACATGAGGAGGACTTCCACGCAAGGGCCTGTCCTCTGAGAGGAGACATGTATGAGGGGAATGAAAGGTCAGTGGGAGCAGGAAATAAGATTGGCAGAGGACACACTGAGACATGGTGATGCAACAACAGAAACTGAGTGGGCGGCAGGGGTACCGGAAAATATGAACACAAAAAAATGGTAGCAGCCAAAGTCAATCGAGTTTTATTGTGTGTAAATGAATCAAACATTGTGGAGGTCAGAGCACTTCCACCTCAGTAGCGACCTCACTGATCTCCTGAATCACATGAAATTGAGGACAGCCCATGTGAAGCATCAGCATTAATCTGATAATCTATGATCACAAGGTGGCACAGGTGACAAGTGCTCTGACATGGCCCGTGAACTCATCAAGGATCGCATTCACCTTATCACACAGTGTCAGATGCATTAAGGAGAATAAGATAGAGACAGAAAGCACACAGAATGTCTTCAAACAGCTTTTCCATTTCTTTCATGGCACAGACAATGGTATCTTATATTCTTTGTTTGTACGAAATTCATTATCGTGAGCAAATTTGCCTTCGTCTCTCATTAACTGGGGTTAACCCCATCGCGATATCAAGTAAATTATTCTGTTAGTCTTCACAATTACAGCAAACAAACTGGCCTCTTTTTTGTTTCTCATATGTTCTGCAGAGCCAGCTTTGGCAGAATGGTAACTTGAGCTCTTAGTTTTAGATCTTATTATGCAGTTGCAAAGTTTTTTAATGTGGTGGACATAATGATTAGCAACGCAGACTGAATATAAGCCAAGAAAACAAGGAGCATAACGTCTTAGAATTGGTCACAAGTCAAATAGAAATGAATGAAATTCCAGGGAGGTGAAGTAGTTGGTGTAAGGCAGAGACACATGTAAAGTAAATCCTTTTAGTATCATTTGTTTTAATGAAACCGCTTAAGCAGCAGCCCACCTTATGCTTTCTAGTGACAGCATCTTATGAGTCCCTGCATTCCGTTAAGCACTTTAGGCTGATCAGTGCCACGGGAGGTTGATAAGCAGATTACGCCTGATTAATTTCGTATCAGTGGAATTTGAGCATGGGACCTGCTAGGACACACACAGTCAATGGTGCACCCCTCCTTCCTTTCCGCTTGCCCCCTCACCCCTAAGTTCAACCCTCTGCCCGTTTATGAATCACGCTGCTGATGGCATCTCTCCAAATGCCATCAGCAACTTCATCGCTCACTTCCCCCAATATACATTGCTACACATGCTAACAGACAAGCACACATGCATTTCGTGTGTGCACAGTGAACACTTGCTCTGACCTCGGGGACTAGTTTATCTCGAGTGTTACTGCCTCTGAGTCACCAGTGTAAAACAAGGCAAAACAAGACTGTCACTGGATGTGTTCAGTTGTCTCCGAAGGGTGCCATGCCTCAGGGAGTTTCAACACCCACTCTCTATATGTGCATTAATGTGCACAGCCTATTTTTGAAGGCCAGCACACACTGTAACATTTCCACTTTGTAGCTGGCAGATCAATAATAAGGGTAGTGGGAGTAAAGGACAAGGGAAATAAACTAATTAGTGAATGATAATTTGTGGATTTGGGGCTTTTTTCCCCCCATTTAAAGAAGAAGGGTGACCGGTTGAATGGGAGGTAACAGCAGGTTTTACTTTCTCTGGATGCAGGACAGTAAATCACCATCCTCCGGCTGGCTGGTTGCCTGACAGGTTGACTGGCTGACTGACTAAGTACATGGAATATGAAGTCAGCATTAGCATGTTATACAACACAGAGCCAGTAAGATGGAGAGAATTAAAGATCTGATTCAAAAGCAATCGAATGCTTAAATAGATGTCATTTTGCTGTTTTAATCAAAATGTAATGCTGAGCATGTAGCAGCATCTTTAACTTCCTCAGCTGGTGGGTTGTGTCCAGTAATAAAAGAGGCCATGCCCAGTTGTCTTGTCTTTCACCGGGGGTGGAGACATCTTATTGTGCCAGGCCATGAGAGCACTTGGAGGATGCTGTTCCCATATCTAAACCACATGCTCCCTGTGCTGTGACAGTTCTCCATACAACAGAGCAGTAAAACCCTGGGGGTGAATTCTTAAGTACTGCAGGACCATCTGTGGAGGTGGGCTCAGAGCTGTAGACTGACAGAGTTTAGCCACTGGGGTTGTCACTGACAGCAATATTAGCACAATTCTGCTCCTCTGTGTTATCACGGGCTCTGTGTGGGCTGGAAATAGGTTAAGACTAGACCAAGACCAAGCCAGATCAGCCTAGAGTGGGCCAGATCCGACAGAAACCACCATAATTTCCTGGAAGTATAAATAACCCTCCTCAGTGTTTGTGTAACCTCCACAGACTCCCTCTGACAGGCTAGTCATACACATTATACACACTGAAACATATATTCCAAATGCAGCTGAGCAGGCACCCACACACACACACACACACACACGCCACTGTCTCCGGTCCATTTCTCATCCAGTGTTTTAGCCCCACAGCCTGTTATCATGACCCCAGGAGAGAACGGGTCAGGTTTGGGGCCAGGGAAGGTGTTTCTGATGAACTGGGTGCTTGGCTTGTACAGACACTGTGAATGATGGTCACATGTTGGCCACAAGAAGGACGAGGTTGGAAAAATTAGGGGGAGGTGATAGCGCAAGGAAAAGCTCACCATAGTTTCTCACCCACTGCTTGGAGTTTAAATGTCTCTCTCTCTCTGTCCTTCTTGAACCTTGGCGAGTGATGATTCTTAACAGCTGTTGGCATGTGCCCTCCCTGTTCCGATTCTTGTATTTCGGGGAAAAAAAAGAAAGAATGTGTGCGGATCTGGCACATTTGATGAATGTTTTGTCATTCTTTATTATTTTCATGTAGACTGTCTACAATTCTGTCTGTAACCCTATTATTTGCGCTGCTGCTTGTCATGGCCAAGACGTTCATGAAATACAGACTTGTAATCTCAATTAGGTTTCCCCTGGAAAAAAATAAATAATAATCAGACTCCATATCTTGTTAAATATTATCCACTGAATACTAAAACCAATGATCCCAAAACAAAAAATAATAATAATATTAAATAAAAATCTTTTTACCTCATGACAATGGCTGTTTGTGTGTACATTTTCTGAAAGGGAAAAGTCGTTTTTGGCTAAACTGGCTAGAACCCAGTGTGTACCCACTTTTCAGATTCAATAGCACCTGTAGCTCACTTGGCATCCCTTCTGACTAACTGTACATGTATTTGAGTGTGAAGTTAGGTTAAGCTTCAGTTACTCATGCTCTCGCTCCCCCTGCACATTGCCACACGGGTGCTGCGGTTTATGCCTTCGCTTGGGCCCAGTAAAAGTGATTGCTGTGTAAGGAGTGTTTGACAACTCTTTAGAGGAGTCCATGGAGCTCATTAGAAGGATAGATAGCCAGCCTGGTAGCAAAGACAGGTGAGACAGATGGAAGCAAGAAAGATAGGACGACAACAAAGATAAAACGAAGGGAGGGACACATAGAGAGGGAGATAGAAATAAGCATACAGTAGGAACAGGGACAGTTAGTGGATATGGTGTGCAAAGTTGTGCAATATGTCAATATTTCTGACAGGATGTACATATTATTATTATTTTATTGTGTTTAACACAGTTAAGGTAAGGGAGCAGTGTTTGCCAGTGGGTAACCTGTAGGTCGTTCATCCTGAGCATTAATTCGAGATCAGAGGCAACATCCCCTGTAGCCTTCACATATACATAAGCTTTACAATCTACACCCTCTGGCACGCACTCACACACAACAACCACCCGACCCACCCCACCCCTCCTGTCAGTGACCTGCAATTGACCGTTTGAACCCTTGTCCTAAGGTCAGGTGGGGTCCCACACTCCAGGGTCAGGATGTGGTCATTGTGTACGCCCCCAAACAGTTTTGTCTCAAAACTGTTCCTCTTTATTACCCTGATTTATGAAAATAGGAGGCTGACAAAAACTGAAGTTTAAAAAGAAGCTCCCAATGCCTGGCTTTCTCCCCCTCTATGGCATTTCTCCTGCCACACCCTGAGAAGACAAACACACTCCCAGTATGCTGTGGAGAATAAATTCTGATTGTCCACTGAGGTCCCGGTATTCATGTCTCCCCTGTGGGTCCAACCATGAAGTCATTTAGCTCACCACACCACACACACATGCACGTGCACACATTTTCTCACTCAACCCCACACTTCTTTTGGTCTATACAAGAATGCAAAAAAGCCAGCTGATTCATTGTGGAGCCTCCAACATTCATTGGCAATGAATTATTTTAATGACGGGACACTCTTAGAAAAACAAAGCTCTTAAATCACTAAGCTACTCAAGACATTGTGAAGGGTCATTTTCATCCTGTCTAAAGCACCATTTGGCTCCCATGAACCAAACTGACACCGACAAAAGGAAATAGACCCGTTGCAAAATGTTTTATTATGAAACCAATTACAGAGGAAATTCGCTGAATCCTGTTTCCTCTCTGACTGAATCTCAAATCATTTTGATTAAGTTCATACAAACTTTAGGAATATATAAAAAACCCACAGTAAAATCTTTCTTATCTGACCTAAACCAACCCTTGTCTGATAGTAATCCAAAAACCAACAAACTCAGCTTAACTTTTGCAATATATCTGTGTAAACTGAAAGAGGCTTGGAGTCTGAAACCTTGTCAAGGTCATGCTGTACAATCTTTACCTATAATGAGAAAAATTAATTAGACAGAATCACTGAAATCTTTGTTGACACTACGTGATGTAAAAGTCACAAAAACACAACCAGTCAGGTGCTTATATGAGTAACAAAAGTTACACATTTTTCGTTCCTTCAAGATCTGAGATTAAAAAACATTTAAACCAAAATAAAATAATGAATACTACATTCGTGACAGAGCCGTAATTTGGGTATGTTTAGAACTGTTTAGTCGCTAAAGGCATCAAAGGGAATTGGTAGGATGTACATGAAGTCAAAGAAAATCATCTTGTTCAATGTTTTACGGAAAATCTTGTGCAATCTGTGCCTGTAGACACAATGTGTCCTCCCTGTATCTTTTCCGGGCCTCTACTACAGCCACTAGCCTCTTCTTCTCTATACATCTGTATTCCTGTTCTCGATGCATCTGTCAGCAGTGAATTCATCAATAAATGCCAATGTTACAGTTCCAGTGGCATACGCATAGTCTATATGTCCAAAAGAGACATACCTTGTTTGACAGATGAGGTGATGCTATGGGTCTTGAGCTTTTCCTTTGTTCTCAACAGTCTTCTTGCTATCATTTTGATCAAGGTTGATATTTGGTTCATTGACTAAAAGACTTTGCTCCCGAATTCATTTTTTTTCTGCTTTTGAAGCTGAACCGTTTCCATTTTACACTGAGGACACGTCTTCTCTTAAATGTTGATGTGGTGACATGTGCCTGTATGTCATTTGGCATAGCCATTTCTTACTGCCTCTGCATACGACCTTCATCATTTTTACCTTAACTTACTTAGCTATGCCTCTGATAGTTTCGTTTTAGCCCCATTTTAATCTTCTTCACTTGCACCTCCATCTAATCTCCCAAGTACTCTTCACATTTTGACTGTTCTTTCTATATTGCTGTAAACCTACCAAAATTGAAGACTTAAACTGTCAATCAATCACTTAATTTCCCAAAAGACACAATTGTTTTCTGGACTGTGTCCATACAGACAGTCAGACAGTATGAATGTGAACACATTCGTACACATAAAGGCATTGTTCAGTGAAGTAGCTAACCCACTAACATGTTCTAATCCATAGGCCAAAACCACTCCAGATAGCATCTTCATGCCTGCTGTGGACAGCCCACACTTATTACCTGGGATACAATCATCTCCTATCTCTCTTGGCCTCTCCCTCTGGCTACACACAGGAGCAACTGTCAATCAAAGTGGCCACTAATGCGGTCCATATGAGACCCAACAAGTAGAGAATACTGGAAATCCCATATTCTGCCCTTTTATTTACCCTCCTGTTAGGTAGACAAATTTCCTTATTGACGTGACTAATGGGGTGATCGGAGGCGAAGGATGGAGATTCTAGGTTTCTTTTTTTAACAGTCTAAATAGTGCTTATCTGAAGTAGCGGTGATCGAGCAATAGATAGGGAAGCGTGATGTTATAGATCTGTGGGGCCCGGTTGAGACTTCTTGTTTTGAAATAATTAAATGTGATCTTTCGTGCCCTTGATCCTGGGGGGTAAAGGAACACAAGCAGGTGAAATGAACCACATAATTGAAAAATCCAGAGTGCAATACAAAACTAAGTGGCCTACTGAAACCATACCATGGTGGGCACAACAAATTTAATAAATAACTGCTGGGCACTGCAGGGGGGTTTGAGAACGGGGGGCTCTTCTCCACCGTCAAAGGGGCCCAATGTTTCCAGGGGTCGCAGAGCGTCCGCCGGGAGAGGAGGTGACACCAAGTGTGTTGTCAAGCGTAAATCCCGATGCAGAAGGCCCTCGCGAGATGGGTGTCCATATATCAAAGGTCTCACTGACTCGAGCTGCCATTTGATCTCCGCTCAGGAAATTCAAAATTCCAGGCAGATGAGGGGTGAAACTGAGAGGCCCTTAAGCCCAGCTTGTGCTAGTGATTAGGGGCAGCTGTTTCGATTCACATTTCGAAGGACTTGAACTCTGCAACCTGCCACATTTTTACGTGGCGGCCCGGGGCTCGGACAGACCAGTGAGAAGGCAGTGGCCATGGCCGTGGAAGTCTAAGGCCAAGATGGGAGAGTCAGGGGTCATGAAATGGTCTGAGACATATGGTATGTATGGTATGGTAAGGTGTGTATGGACAAAATGAATTAACACCTCATCTTAACAATCGCTGCATCAATAATTTGTAAACATGTGGATTTATCTTTACTGAGCTATTTTCTATTTTAAAATTTTCATAATAATTCAAGGGGAAATGTAAGTACATGTAAATGTAGGTTGTCTTTGATAACAGACAAATGTAACACATGTTTGTAGATGTACAGCTCGCTAGAATTTTCTTTCTACTGCATACTGCTGCATGGGACAATGTCCAAAATCTGTAAATTACAGTGTCTTACTAAATGACTACCTAAAGGACTACTTGTGAAAGAATGAAAAACTAAAATGCATGTAAATATATCTGAAGTTATACCAAAGTAACCATTCCATTATATCCTGAAACACAAGTCAGTAGCTATGGCCCCACGGGTTAATGACACTACAAACTGGTCACCATCTTTGTTGAAAGAACCAAGTGTAAGGCTATGAAATGTCAAGGATTAAATAGATTAAGTATGCATGAGAAAGCCGTAAAAAATAAACAAAAAAAAACAACAACAAGAGAGGAGTGATGAAAGCCAGGACATTGAGTTAAAGGGAGAGAGAGAGGTGTGTGACAGACACAGAGAGAATGAGGGAACAAGTGCAGAGTGGTGCAGGCACATAAACGATTAGTCCCAAACATGAGCTGACAGCTGGATGCCTGACCTTGGCTGGATTTGAGCACAACAACCCCCAGCGTTCATTTACATCCTTTCCATGCCAAGTAATTTAGACACAATTCTTATTCCAGTGAAAAGGAGGAGCAAGAGGTGTGGACCTCAGGTCAACCCCTTCTAAAAGACCTCCACCAGTTAGTTAGGCAAGCTTAGAGGAGTGGTTTAGAATGAGATGCCGCCGGCATTATAGACAACCTTCACACCCCACAGAGTCCTTTTGGGCGCACTAACATAGTCACATTCAGAGTCATATTACTTAGTGTCAATGATGCAGTGGTTAGATGTGATAGCGAGCAGAGTCTGCCCCCCTATTTTTACTGCCATGTAAGTTGGGGGGATGCCCAGCTTATTAGACAATGATCTATCTGCTCTTATACAGACTTGGAGGTCACAGAATGGCTGTGATCTAGGTCAAGGGTGAGCAGCTGACATGTCACTTGGTAGATGACCACAGTAACTGACAGAGCCACGACATCAATATAGAAGTCATTCTTCCTGTCACTTTTAGTTATATAAAGCCAAGATTACACGAAAACCAAACAACATGCGTATGGGCAACAGACAATATGACACCAAATGGATAAAGACATTTTCTCTCAGTGACCTTTCATTTGTCTTTAACCTTTTGAACTCTCCATTCTGCACCTACCTGTAGATAATCCTTAACTAATGAATCTCTTATCAGGGAGCAACAAGAGGGACCTGTGACCCTTTGACCTGCCTCAACTATCTAGTAAGTGACTGTTTGAGGACACTTGTCAGAGAACACATTCAAGGATCCAAGGCTCATCACTCACATGAGAACACACAGAACTAGCCTCAGGAATCACACTGGTCTTATCTGAAGGCCTGAGACTGGTAAGGGTACAACTACTGCAAAATGTCTGAAATCACATCATGTCACACGGAAACAAACGGTAGCGTTGGTAATTTGAACACAGAACCTCCACCAGAGTGCAAAGAGTATCGGGAGGCAGCGTTTAATTGGATCAGTCATCCGGACCCTGTGAACCCTGCTTTGCCATTCACCCAAGTGAGAGGAACCCTTTGCCAGGTCTTTCTGAAACCCTTATGTGCTGTGGGCCGTGCCCTAGATTTATGGCACATTTCACACTCCACCAACACGCAGAGAGCCAGTGATCTGGACCTAGCACTGAGGCGTTAATTGGTCAACCTCTGCCAATAAGCAAGACAAATAACTCATGACTGCCTGGGCTTTCCAAAGGTACTGTAGATTACATCCCATATTTTCTGGGGTGGTGACGGTGGGGGTTTCGAGTATGTGTTTTGATCAGTCAGCGTGTTCCTGCACCTGTCTGTGTTGCACACTGAAGTGTACATGTGTGGGATGTGGTTGTATCCACGCTCTTATGAGAGCATGGAGGGAAAAATAGGAGTGGTGCTTAAAGTTCAGCACTGACATGTAGAGTGTGACAGGAGATAGTGTAGATACAGTACACAGTGGTGTTGTGTTCACTTCACTGAGAAGTGGACTTATTTCAGCTTGTACAAGTGCAAGAGATTTTCTGTAACAAACCCTGACTTGTTTCCACATGTTGTCTTCCACCCCTCTCGGCTTCCCTTACTCTGCTGTGTCCACTTTTATTACATCCAAAACATAAACAGGGAGCACTAATTCCAGAAAGTGAGGAAATGTGACCTTCCCTACCCCGCCGAGATGAACAGTGCAGCAGTGTATGCGAGTACTCCATGCTAATTTAAAAGTATATCATCAGCTAATATAATTTTTATTTGCTTCCTCCGATGCCACAACAGCATGTAATAGCACCACACTGTGTAACAAGCCATGAAATACTGTCATATCGTCAATTATCTCTGTAAGTGCGGATGTTTTCTGAGCTTGGTTAACCCTAAAAGCTGGCAGCAAACACACAGCAGCACATCAAGCATTAATACTCTAACCCAGCTCAGTCTTGTGGCTCAGAAATTCCTCCAACTTTATTGTGTTAAGGCTAATTATTTTTAATGTGCTGTGTTGTAAACTATTACTTTAGGAAGACCCTGTTCTAATCACCCATGGGCTTGTTTATATAAACTGGTAAATTGGTTAACGACAGTAAGTCTCCTGCTCTCTTATTCATTTTGTCCGGGCCTAGTCAAAGGGTGTTTGTGCAGTTGCAGATGGGCAGTAAATCAAACTCACTGTAGCATTAAAGCGCAGCCAAGACTCTGGCTTTTGGTTCCAATTGAGACTGTATGTGTTTGACCCTGAACGAATGAACCACACTCCACTTCAAAAGAGGCTGCCACTGAAGCTGATTTTACAATTACAAAATGTACATCACTCGATACCCCGGTGAAGCTACAGTTAAACCCAAATGAGCAACATATGTTTAGGTTCTTTAATTGTATCCGGGTTTGCATTGTGTGTGCACCCGGATGGATGTGTGTGTGTGTGTGTGTGTGTGTGTGTGTGTGTGTGTGCCTGTACTGAGTGCATGGAGAGACAGGATAAACTATAAGTGAATCTAAAAATGTATCTTTTGTCTCGTTCTGGCAGTCTCACTGCCTTTCCATTGACACCAATGTAGCAGTGACAAAAAGAACCATTGATATAATCTTCGACCATGACAGGCATTAAAGGGCCTAATTCTGCCTGCTTCTGTATTAAGCAACTCTAAAGCTGATTTCAATTGCCAGCTCCTCAGTGGGGGGGCAGCAAGGAGGCAGACAGACAAGGGAGGAAGGAAAGAAGCAAGCAGAATCTAGCTGGCAGGCAGAGCAGAGCACCCACCCTCGGCCCAGAGCCTGTAAACTCAGATTAGGGGGTGGATCAAAGCCTGGATTTAATCTGGGCCACTGGGCAAGGGCGGAGATTATGGCACCATGGCACTATGTGACACTGAGGTTTGCCCTCATCACACTCACGGATACGTGGATGAATATGCACACACTGAACTTATTTACAGAAATGCACGTGCACACAATAGCACACACACATACAGAGCAAATATACACGTACAAGTACGCGCTGTTTTGATTCAAGAACCGAGGAGGTGATCTCGGTTTAAACCTTGATCCAGCTCTCAAGAATGGCCACAGGCAAAAGGAAGACACAAGGCGACTGTGACATTGAAGGAAGAGGAAGTGTAAAAGGCAAGGGAGGGCTTAGAAATGAATGTTAAGGGTTGACAAAAGGCAAAAAAAGCTCCATAACCTCCACTCTACACCCACGACTCTGTGCAATCCCCAAAACACCCAATTTAGTTCACACACTCTTTCTTACACTATCTTCTAAACGCACCATTTCTTTCACACACCCAGCAGTAACGTACTGCTGTTGTAAGAATAAGAAAGCAGTGTAAATATTCTGAGCAGCCTTTATCCATTTGTTTCCTCTATTCAAGTCCCAAGCATTAATTTTATCAAGTGTGTAATTCTACCCTATACACCCTCACCGCCAGAAGATGGACTTCATAAACAATTAATCCACCGTTAACTTCCATCCATGACACTGAGGGTGTTCACTCTCGCCTTTTTAGATATTTTTTTGTCAGCCTTGCTAATCAGCTTTTGCAATCCATTAATTTGATTGTAACGCTCTGTAAACGCACTTCTGGGCTTAGAGCGATGCACCTGATATACTGTAATAATTACATGGCCACATATAGTAGTCAGAGGAAATGAAAAAACAAACATATTTGTAGTATAACTGCTGGACACTGAGCTCTGTCACAAATAGCTACAAGACTCTACGTGTAATAGATGTGCACTCGCTCATTTAACATTTAGTATGTGAAAATACTATTTTTTTTTCCACCGACATTTTTTTGTCACTTAGACCTCCCCTACTTCGAGGTGAACTTCACAAGTTGTTTTGATCGCTGAGTCAGTTTGTAATGTGCCTTTAGGGTGTATCTGAATTCAGCCTTCCCCCAAATCTACCCACGTACCCCTAAGGCGAAGCTCTGAAAGTCTTTAAAGGAGTAATGGGGAGACGTGCCAGGGTAATGTAGTGTGCTGACTTTTCTTCAGTCCTATTAGACTTCTCTCCTTCCTGTCTCTTCTAGGTCTTTCCTCTCACGCAAAATTTAAATGGCACACACAGACAGAGTGATTGACTCTCACACATAAAAGCAGCCCCTTGCTTTGCTGGTTTTACTTGATTAAAGTCAGAGCATTGGGGTCTTAGCTGAGCTCTGTCTGGGACAAAGAGCAATATTTGTGGGGTCCGTTCTCCCTCAAAGAACCTCTTGTCAGGGGAGGCCCAGAAAGAGCGCTGGGGGAGCACAGACCGGCTAAAGGCCAGGCCATTTATCATAGTCCACCAAATGAAAGAACCCAAATGTCTCTTTCTTCCTCCCATCTCTTTCTCTCTTCCCATCTCTCCCTTTTGGCCTACTACTCTCCTTTTTTTTCCCCACATCTTCTTTCCTCCCCTTTGTCCAGATCCAGTGGGAGTAGAGCAATAGCAGCTCACTTGCGTTGCTTGCAGCACAGCAGAGATTGGAGGAGCTGCTTGGAACCGGGCCCCTCTCACGCTGGGGCCCTGGCGCTTTTTTGTGTGTCGTGGGGTGATTTATCAGGCTGTGGTGGCAGAAGTCGAGCCCCCAAGGTTGAAAGGCTATGACCCCAGGAGTGCTGTGTGCGTGTATTTGTGTGTGTGGAGACCCGCCCCAGTCTCAGGCCATAATAGACCTGAGCCCGAAAGAATGGGCATCCAGGCAGGGACAGGGGACCACAAAGGCCTCATCTGCATACTTCAGGTAGACACACTGTGATCGGAACTGACAAGGGCGTGACAGGCTCAATGGTAGTGGGGTTTGGTGGAGGAGCAAGACTTTGTGCAAGCGTGTCTGTGTGTGTGTGTGTGTGTGCGTGAAGATGTGACCACCGATGGGAACGTTTGCTACTTGCTTCCACTCTTCTTGGCCCTGACTGAGAAAAAAAATCAATAACAACTAATCTCTCCCAACATAATAAAATACAAAATAGCAAACAATGGCTTTGTTTACCCATCTGTGTGTATGCCCCCTCTGCGCCTTTGTGTAGGCTCCTGGCCTGCATACAAACAGGGCAGAGGGCACACACACAGAGAAAGGCTGACAGCTGACACACTGCGCCTGCTTCTAGCCATGCTTCCCTCCTTCTATGCCTTTTCTCTCAGCCTCTTCCTTTGTCATTAAAGAAGGAAACACTTTCTCACTCAGTTTGTTTGTTTACTGGTTCCCACCTCTCTTTGGGGAGTTAGCAACAGAAACAGAATTCGTTCTCAGCTGGCCGCCTGCCTTGTCCCTGAACACACCCCACTTCTCCTTCCCTTCCACTCCTCCTCCTCTCTCTCAGCATCTTCTCAGCATGGATGAGTAGATTACATATGCTTCCTTTCTGAATGAGTTCACTCGTAAATAATGGATTGAGTTATTGTGTATTTGTATCACTCTCAAGGATTTTTTTTCCCTGTTCGAGTGTCACAGTGGTGGTTTAGTTTGTCCCAGAGGGAGAGTTAGCACAGGGCTAGATAAATGCACAGAGAAAGGACATGAGGACGCTTTAAGTGTGTGTGTTACACGGATATACAAGAACACACGTGATGACACACAGGATATATTCAACAAGTTGTTGTTTCTTTTTTTTTTTTTCAAAATCCTGAAACCAAACATTTTGAGGAAGGTATGAACCTTCCTCAAAATGCCTGGTTGAGTCATCAAACTTTATCCTTTTATGAAAAATCAGCAGCATTGGAAGCAGATGCTGCTTTTGGTTGAAGGCCTCACTGTACTGTCCTTCGGAGCACTGTCTGGAAACATTTACGACCCAACTATACAAGATAGCGACAAAGCAAGGGAGTGAGAAATGGGACAGAATAATGAGCAGGATGAGAACATGAGAGACAAAGGGCATGGCATGAGAGAAAATAAAACAAGCTCTACAAAAACAGAAGCGTATAAAACAGATCTTTTTTTTTTTCTCGCCACTACTGGAATGCCTTAGTGATGCCAGTTTGGGCAAAGGCTAAGTGACAGCGACCCACCCGCTTCCTGGTCTAAGGTCACACACTGCTGTGCATCATCAAGTCTGTGACAGGACCTGGACACACTCAGAGAATGGGCTGTAGCCAAGGCTAAAGTCGATGCAATTATGAAGCAATTACTGTAATGATCCCCAATGAAACCTGCTATGGCATTGTCAAGGCGGGAACAAAGGGATGGGCACTTCCAATTGTTCCACAGAATGTACTCTTTTCAAATAACACAGGATAAGAAGAAAGGGATGCAGGGGGGAGGGAGGACGGGAGAAAGACAGGGACGGAGGGGAAATGATAGAGTTAATGCTGAGAACAGGACAGAGCCCTGTCCTGTTCTTGAATTTCATCGTCTGTGTTTGTGTATGTGTGTGTGGGGGTAACTATGCAGAGAAGGACTTTGATACAGTGTTTAGGAAAAGGAGCAGAAGGATCTAGAAAAGAAAAAGCGGTTGGGTGGGTGGGGGGGTTATTGGAAGATGAATGGCCTCTAAGATAAATGCATGCAGGCCAGAGCGGGCCGACCCCCACTCTATACCGCCCCACTACCATGACATCAGAACAGAAGGGGAAAACATCTCCTCTTTGTGGAAGAGCGTGATTTAATTTGTACCTTCCAACGAGGGGTAAATATGTTTGAACTGCCTCGATGAGACTGTGGTGGCCCGATCAGGTTCTCACGGGAAACTGGTCTGAGCAGGATATCAGGCCCGCTGCATTACAACTTCACTTTTTAAACTAATCTAATTTCTGGGCTCTTCTTTTCTTTCACTCCCCCCACCCCCTGCTCCATCTGTTCCTGCGCTCCTCTCCTCTCGCGAGGCTGTCACTCCCTGCTGTCCATGCTCCATGTCATTCCGGCTCCCGGCGTTCCCCGGGGATGATCCCTGTGACCTTCTCCCTGTCTTACTGGAATTTGACGTCAAAGGTCTTGTTGCTAAGAATGGAGTTTTGTTTAGTAACAAATATGACCCTTTGCCTTTACTCAGTCTCGCGTCCACCCCCTCACTCGGACTTTACTTCACTGAGAGTGAATAACCAAGTTATTCATTCTTACACTTTCCTTCATTTTCTTTCTTTTCTCTCGCTCTATCCATCACTTTCTATCTCTTCTTACCTTGCTTCAATGGATCTTCCTTTCTCTGCCGCTCTGCCCCCTGGTCTCGCCTCTCGTCTCTCCCTGGCTATCTCATGTATTATTTCAGTCTACAGGGGCTCAGGGTGGAAATGAAATATGGCGGCCAAGCCTCAACGGGCATGCTCATATTCTGTGTAATTACCTTGGGCTGAGGAGTGGGGCTCGGCTCGGTATCTATAAATCTGTGCTTCTCACTGGCCCCAGCCTCCTTTTGAAACCTTACCCAGCCGACGCATCGTGGTGAGACTCTGACCCATGACCTTTCACACCGCTAGGGCTGCTGGGAGTGACCTGTGACCCTGCATTGGGCTCTCTCAGAGTCTGCTCAGTCTGACCCCTCCGAGCCTCATGACCTCCCAAGTCACAGCTGTGCCTGATCTGTCCTTAGGGGCCGGAAAAGAACACGTCACGCGGGGCTTTTTGGTAGTAATGTTTGCGGGCGTGCGCGTCTGTGCTGATGTATACGAACGAGAGTCAGTAGCGGGGTGCGTGCGTGTGACTGTGTTTGTATATCCTCACATATCTTTGCCTCTTCCCCCTGCAAAGACCGTCACAGGGGAGTGTATACATAGAGATAGGTGGGTTACCAAAACAACGTGTCTCTTACAGCCAGGGCCATGACACGTAGACAGGGAAAGACAATCTATCAATCATGCATACAAAGGTCAAGGACCCCTAATGGTGGTGTGTCTGTAAGCAATGCTAATGTCATCCGGTAAAAACATGGTGATAGCTTTATCGCAGTGTATTGATCCTAAAGATACATCCAATTCACAATTATGGAAAAGGGTCTCTCAAATGTAGATGTCTAATTGTATTGAGATTTAATGACACACATGGCTTGAGGTCACTTAATGTTTGCTGTGTTGAGTCTGACCTCCAGGGCGGCATTTCATTATCTGGTACCTGCTGCAGGACGTTGTTACCCCACATTTTACCCCATTATTTCTTGTATTAACCATGCTACTCTCTTTACCAAGTCCCTGTCCTCTACTGCCTGTCAAAAGAAGATACTTTATCTCTAGTTGTACCTTCCCCTTCCTGCATTCATGCTCCCTGTAAACTCTTTCCCCCCATTGGCCTTCAGAGCCCTGTGTCCGACCAGAGCGGGGCCTCCGTGACCTGCAGCTGTGTTTACTGTCAACACAGACCAGTGTTAGGACAGCTGGGAGAACAAGAGAAGGCCAGACAGTAGAGAGCATGAGCAGCACATACACCCCCACCCCTGCCCCAAAAAAACACGCATACCAAAAACGTACTTGTACACATGAGCAAAAGAAACATGCACAAACATATCCAGAAGAATTCATTCAAGTGTGGTGCACACCCAAATCAGTTTTAGGACATTTTACATGAACGCAAAAGTACTCAGCGAGTAGTGTTTGTTCTCTATGTGATGACACAGCACAAACACATCACGGTCACGTTTCCTGTTTCTGTTTTGGAGGTGGATTGAAGGCATCACGCCTGTGGCGACACACCTCAGGAAGGTTATGCCCTGCTCCATTACACTGAACTCAACAGAAGGAACACGGTCACCTGTTCAACTTTCTTTGCACAGGGAATATGAGGAGCTGTCTGCAGATAGGCGAGGAAAAGCGTGTGCCTCAGTGCCCCTCTCACACACAAGTTACACAGAGCGATGACACAAATGTTGCTCTTGAACTTATTATGTTTCCCCCTCTTCCTGTACGCCAGCTGATTCAGTGGGACAGACTCTGGTTCACACACTCTGCATCCTGTCCTGCGCTGACACACTATAATAAACACACACACAGACTTCATAGTTGTGCTTTAATACGTTTCCCTGGGATTTCAGCTTTCATGGGAGCATGCAAAACCCCACCATAGTTGTGGTATGACTCTCCCCATGTGTCCTGTCAGGCCTGGGAGAGAGGATGCTCCATTAGTTAGCATCACAGGGGAAATTCCTCTTAACCCTGGCTTCAAACGTCCAGTCATTTCATCAGAAATAACCTTAAAGTGACCGCACGGATGATACAATTAAGGATCTGACTAATGGTGACGAAAACATTAAAAGATAGAGAGAGACTAACCCTTGCCAGTAGTACGGAGCAATTACAGCTTTCCTGATAGAGCACCAAATCATCCTTATCTACATCATCTACCCATGTGACTAACTCTGTAAGTGTAATGTCCTCCACTTCTTAAAAGGTATTGGCACTTCCTCATTGCTATTGACACGACTTATTAGGTGTCAAGGAGACCATTCGGAAAGGATTATTGACAACCCGCTTTTAGTCCCATTGATGTGTTGTCGCATATGCTGATGACACCTCCACACTTTTTCCTCACCGTTCTCTGCAGATACACATCAAACATGGCAGCAGACGTCCATAGATAAATGAACTTACGTGCACTCAAAACACCTGTAAACTCAATCTGTTGTTTTCATCCCTTTTCTATGCATCCATACTGTCTCCATCATTCCTCTCTATGGTATGGTTTCCATGGAAACAGAGACTTTGAAAAAAAAAAGTACTGTATCGAGATTGAGTGAGTTATTTTTTTCTTCCAATTTCTCTCCCTCTGTCTCTCTCTCTCTCTCTCTCTCTCCTGCTCTCGCTTTCCGTCTCTCGCTCGCTCCCTCGTTCACTGAAAGTCAAGCAGTGTGTGGAGCGATCAATATCATTAATCAACACAACTCAACAGCACTCAGCTCTGCGGGGAGAGATGAAGAGGCACGGGGGAATGTCAACATGCCGGCCTGGAGTAGTCTTAACCAATGATACATATCACACATCACATGGATGAGAGTCGGGGCAAAGAAGGAGAGACGGAGAGGGACGGGTGAGGCAGTCAGAGAGAGACAGATAACTCTGAAATGGAGGTATGCTTTCTAGGTAGCGGTGGAGGGGAGCGAGCAAAAGAAAAGAGAGAGATTGGGGTGGAGAGACAGAGGAGTTATTACTTGGTTGTCACCTACAGTCTAAAATCCCATATGACATCAGCAGTGAAGTAGTGACGGAGGTGGAACGTTCATTTATCTGACTCACTCTGAGGTATGAGTACAGTCAATAAGTACAGTCACTATTACACCATCTATTGGAGCTGCTACCAGCAGCTGAAACAAATACTTTCTTATCACTGTCCATTAGGTATAACACAACTGTTTCATGCTGGCTGTCATTTTGTTTAGCTGTAGGTCAAATTTGGGCAATTATAATGACCTTAATCAAATCAAACAAAACACTTGTGAATTACCGGGTTTCCAGTCATTTAACACTAAAGCCAGACAAGTTCAACACATGGCATTTTACAGGGTGAGAAGGCCACACCATCTCTCTACCTATGCTGCTATTTTTCCCTTGCAACTGTTCTTGTTGGAATTATAAGCTGCATGTCCATACTTATCCTAACCTCTAAATTACAAATATCTAATTCAAAACCTACATTCCCTAACTCCGTAGCCATAGGAACCCTGAACTGTGTTAATGGATAATGACGTATCCATAACGAAACATTAAAATGTGATGTGTAATTACACTTTCTGTTCCAGAGACTTTAAGATGATGGGAGGTGAAATTAAACAGATGTAATTATAAGCAGGGTAGACTCCTGAAACAAGTATGAATGAAAGCACATTACTGACAGTCACCCAGATCTAAGTGGCTTAACAGAAGGAACTAGCCCCATAATCATTTTAAGAGTCCAAGTAAAAAATTAAAACAATTAACTATAGATTTGCTTGTCTTGATCAAAATCTTTAAATATTTGGAGGATTTATGCAGAGATGGACAGAAGAGTAACATCGTCTCAGTTAAAACACCCCATAATAAAACCAAATGCTGTGTAATTCACTCTGTAACTGCTTGTCCTCTGGAGGGTGGCAGGGTGCCTGGAGCCTATCCCAGATGCCATTGGACAAGAAGCGGGGTACACCCTGGACAGGTCGCCACTCTATTGCAGGGCTAGAGAGACAGGTAAACACACCTATGGACAATTTAGAATCACCAATTAACCTAAGAACATGTCTGTGGATGGTGGGAGGAAGCCAGAGTACCCGAAGAAAACCCACGCAGACACAGGGAGAACATACAAACTCCACACAGAAAGGCCCCAGTCGGCCGATGGATTCGAACCCAGAACTTGCTGTGAGGCATCAGTGTAAACCAGCACCCAATGGTTTGTTACCAACTTGATTCTGGCTATGGCAAAACCTCTCTGTTGACACTGGTGGGAGTACTTGTCTAATCACCCTGGCTTCTTGACACAGCAACTCCTGTAAGACTATTCAGACCTGGGTGGGGGCAAAGTAGGCAACACAGTTTATATTCCACTATATTAGAAGGCCGTACAATAAGGATCTCTTCTTGTATTATGTTCATACGGGGTAAAGTTTCATTTTATAGAAGGCATAAAGCATGTTTACTGCAAAAACCAGACACTGGCTTTGATTATTTTTCAAAAGTAGGGAACCTAAAGAAGGTATCATAGGGATTTACAATCCACTATATTCATAATGGCTGAGATGTGAACATTATGGAAATTATAACACCATCTTTTCCCAGTGAAACTCAGATTCATCGTATAATGATGGGAGATAGAAGCAAAATGAGACATCTCAAAGAAGCACTTTCTTATAGCCTGTCTCACCCAGTCAGCTGTTTTCATATTATTTTTCCTCCACTGGATTTAACTGAGGAGTTTCCTTAATGAACACAATGAGAAAGAAGAAGGTGATATGAGTTACAGTCAAACAGAATAATGTGTAAAAAAAAAAAAAAAAAAAAAAAGGCTGCGGATTTATCAGTATGTTGTAGCATAAATGCAATTTCCATTCATAAAGTCAAAATAAGGAGGAGTGGAAAGTGACTTCTTGCTCGTTGCTTACCCACCCACTCAGTCCCTCATTATCTCCCCTTCCTCTCCATGCCGTCTTTACAATGGTTTTAGTTGCTGAATAACTTATCCCTCACCGTGTATCTACCAACTCTCGTTTCTCCTCCCTCTCTGAGTGTAGGAGAGATAACTACTGCCGAGCTGAATGCGGCGGTGGTCCTGTGCTGTGGGCCTGGGGTGGGAGGTGAGTGGGAGGCTTGGTGTAGCATGTCAGCCATGCTGTTGGCAGCAGGACTTGCTAGCTCGACTTAGAGCTGCCCAAGAGTTGCGCTAAACAACTCCAACAACTCTGAGGTAAAAGTGGATACAATGGCTCTAAGCCAAGAATGACGCTATGCAACTCACTTTTTCCTTTCTGGCTTTTTAATTACTCTATATCCATATTATGACTTAAAATTTAAAATTAATGTTAAAATTAAGATAAAATTAGATTCATCTTCTCTAAACTATAACAACAAAGAAGCTACTTTAGAAAACATGTTGAACAAATTGTTTCAAATATTTCTTTTCACGCAGATTATTATTCTGCATTTGTTAGTAACCTCTCAGAGGGCAAGGCCCAGAATGTAATGTCAGCATTGCTGTGTGAATCACCGGCTCTTTAGCTCAACGCAGAGCTTTCAGATCTGTAGGATTGAGCTGTGCACAGTACACATGCTCCGAGGGAGAAGAGCACACCCAGGCAGATTTAGAGACTTGTTTGTTTATTTCTTATAAGTGTGCAAGACATAATGCTTTCCCGCATTAATATTCAGCATCAACTCATACACAACAAGAACAGGGAAAGATTTAGAGTTGGAAAAAGAGAAAGAAAGAGAGAGAAAGAGAGATGGAGGTATGGAGGCGGATCTCCTTGCGCTGCTGTGAGGAGGCAGATTATTTAAAGACTGATTGAGACGCCAACGTCAGACGGATTGGGAGCGTGAAGGCAATCAGTGAACAGATAAGGAGCTGTTACCTGAAGACGCAGCACTGTGCTGGCTGGTTGGGTAGTCCTCCCTGCACTGTCTGATAACGGCCTACTTTTAATGACCAGTGAAAGCTGGCAGGAGACGGACACTAAACAGATCAACCTCTCCTCCCCTCCGGCTGCGCCTGGCTCCGCTCACTAGATATACTAACCCCCCACCCCCACCATTCCATCCAACTATTCCCCTTGTTGTCTATCTCTCCATCCTGCCATTCCACCATCCACCTATCCCTCGAGCAATGCTAAAAGCAATGCTACCAACATAGACCGCAGTCAAGAGCCATAATGCATGTAAATAACAAGTGCATGCCGATGTGCAGATTACCACATCTGGGGAGGAATTTGTTCACAATGCACAAATATTTCTCTTGTGATGCTTCATTTTATTTGTGCAACCATTATTTTCATAAAACAAGACACACACTTATTTACACAAAAGCATTCTCCTAAACATCTTCACTTTAAAGGTAGGCACTTCTTGCGCTTGCTCCGTCTTGGTGGATTACAATTAGCCAGGGATTCTCCTGCAGGGCATAAATGTGTTGCTTTCAGATACAGGGATCCATTTGACTCTAATGTAATTATTGTATGGAGGCTCCTGGTGCCCTCGTCAGCCACAGATTAAGGGCGCTCTCGCCCACCACTTGCTCTCACCTTTGGCTCCTCAGCTGAAACCATGCTAAACAGTCTTACTCATTCTCCCTCTCTCTCCCTCTCTCTGCATCGCTTTCCAAGCTCTCTTCCAATAACATAACCCTCCCCGACACCTCTGCCTTTGTCTATTTGCTCGCAGCCTCCAGGCCAAGTAAGCTGATAGGCTGTCAGGGGTCAGCTGGCTGTGAGTGATTGGCTTAATGGGTAAGGCCAGAGCCTCTGCCTGGGAGCCAATGCGGAACAGCAGCCTGGCCTGTACCCCCTTGTTGACCTCCGCAAGCCCACAGCAACGACGACACGCCTCTGCAAACACAGCCTGGGGTGGAAGCGCGGGCAGCTGCCAACAGGGGTCCCCCGCACACATACACACAGTCACTTGAAAAATCACACACACAACTGCTCTCACACAGATACACATACTATGAGATTATACATTTGGCTGCCAAGTAAAGATCCCTCACATCTCTGCCACCTTTCCAGTTTCCGCTTCTCTGTGTCCTTATCCCTCTCTCTCTTTCATTCGCTCCGTCTTATTCTTTCTCTGCCCATCGCCCCCTCATCCTAACTCTGTCTTTGTGAAGCACAGTTCTGACATCAAAGTGGCAGAAATATTAATCCTACCAGAAGTATCTGCTCCCAGTGTAAGGATCAAGAACCAGGTCGAAGACAGGTGGAGGGGGAGACAGAGGTGAGGGGGGAAAATCAGGGAGAACCAGAGGAAAGGGAAAGGGGATGGGGGATGTAAAAGAGAGTTTTGAAGCTTGAGTAGGAAGCCACTGCACAACAATTATGTCTCACTAATCTTCAAGTACAATACAGGTCTCACACACTATGGCTTTCTGTCTTTGATTTAGAATAATCGCATAAGTCCATATAAATGTGATGAACACATGACTCCTGAAATAAAGGACAGTTCCAAAAAGACAAGTAGACATAAAAAAAAACAACAACAACAAAGACTGATTTAGTTTTTTCAGAATTATTAAGTAGTGAGAAAAACTAAAAAATGTTATGACAGAGAGTCAGACTCTACTCAGACTCAAACTTGGCTCAGACAAAGATTCGTACCCCAGTTGCGTGAGATAATGAGACGCAGAGACAGACGGCTAACGGCGATGGCGACACCTGTGTCTACACAATCACACATGTGCATTTATCCAGTGAATAGTAAGTTGTAAATGGCTTAACAGACCATTGCCAAGTGTTCCGTATGTAAAGAGTGGGTGGACGTGTTAATGAGGACAGGGACACAAGAAATGGCACAACAGGTCCTTTCAAAGAAAAGAATATTTTTCACCAGGTTTTTTTCTTCTTTTTTTTTTTTTAATACACACAGCAAAAACAAAAACAACGCTGGGGTAAAAATCTGACTGAGTATAATTCTAGTTCTCATCCGTCTGTAATTTACCTTGGCTGTCAGTTAGCACTGACGGCCATTAAGCTAAACGTCAAGTAATACCACACTCAACCCCAGGGAAAACACATGGCTGGCCAGTGTGTAAAGAAAGACATTACAGTGAGTGTCACAATAATGCCTGCACCTCCCACTTTCTCTCGTCAAAACTGACCTTGTGTAAACACTGGAGGAACGGGTAATGCCCCTCAGATGTGGTCTGTCTGCAGTGTGTGTGCACGCACATGTGCGTTTCCTGTTTAGCAAGAAGTGTGTTGTGCACTGACAGGCATTAATGTGTACAAACCAGCGCAGGCGTGATGAGGGTCCAGCCCTGACATGTATACACAGTACGGACGTGCAACAGACATCATATTACAGAGAACAATTTACGCTAACCAGTCATTAGATTTGCAGAGGTCAGTGTTAAGATTATTTCACTATGCATTAGAATGAATTAAAAAAGATATTTAAATCTTGATGAACTGTCATGAAATTGTTTGGAATCTTTCTTAAGCATAGTGTAAATATGTAATAAGGAATAAATGAGCAATTTAAAATATGTATGCCTGGTCTATTTTCCATTGTGGCTGCTTGCACATAATTATTTGATTCCTAACAGAAAACATTAACAATTTATAACAAATCAGAGGAAATGCTGCAGAAAAAAATGGTACAATATGTAAATAAAAATGACTAATATAAGGACTGGAAAACACAGAGAAAAGCTTTCAATAATCAGAACGTAGGAATTTTTAATTGCTCTTCCACGTCTGTTCCTTTTTCTTTTACAAATCAGACACGAGGCAGAGCTCACATCATTACACGTCTGTACGTGTGCTTGCTGGCATTCAAAATTGTGACAACTCTGCAACAATGGAACAATAAATCGAGCGTGTTTTCCAAAATCTCATGTGAACACACACAAAGAATAGAGCCCTGTAATGTGTAAACCAGAAGACAAGGTGTGCAAGAGATGCTTCCCAAAACTGAAATGGTGAAACCCCAAACTAACAATGCCCCAATTTCGAATAATGTTGCTATGGTATATGGCAGTGCATGTACGTAACAGATACTGAACGCACACTGCAAGATGACTTTTTTTATTTATTTTTTTACCTTGAAATGCTCATCAGAATTGCTGCAAACAGATCGCATTCAAAGCAAATGTGCATATAGTGTATGCCTGTGTATGCATGTGGAGCCTGTATATATTTGTGTTTTCTATCCCCTCTGTGTAAATCCATCTCATAACCGAGTAGCATGATGTAACTTCTCATCCTCTCCAATCTCTCCTGAAGAGATTCAAACAGGGCGTCTTGTCCACACAAACATAATTATTAAAACAAACACAGCTCATTGAGTCACGGAGAAGCTAAACACAATTAGCTGTTTTTGTTGGAATTGCTGCACTGAGATTAGTAGGATCCATAATATGTTTATCCATCATGGTGCCAGTGAAGCTGCAATGCCTTAAAACCTAAACCTAAACACAAAAAGGACAAATAAATCCCTGGCAAGGTAAACACCCAACTATGATAGAATAGCCCAAACCGGGTAAACAGTACTCAGCTTGGTCTTTTGAAATATTTTAAGCCCATGTGTTTTCTATTACAGATCTGATGTCCTCGGATATATTTGTTTCTTGAAGAGCACGCCTGCCTGGGCATCAACATACTGTGTCCATGTTTGTGCATCATATTACGTCTGCATGCGGATTGAAGATGTTTCTTATTTGCAGATTAAAGTCTTGCTCACATACTGTATGCATGATACATACTGTATATTCTAATAACAAGAAATCACAAACCTTACTGTACACCACAGTCTGATAATACAATGTGTTATTTAAACTTTACTGATTGGTCACTGCATTAATTAAATTTGACAAACAACTGGATTTAGTGGAATAATCACAGACTTATTGGATGTGTTGAGAATGTAAATTAAGTGCTAAGATGTGTGTGTGGGTTTTTTGTTGTTGTTGTTGTTGTTGTTGTTGTTTTTAGCAGAACTGAGGTGGAGACTTTCTGATTGAACATAATAGTGGATTGGAATGGTGCTGGGATTGACAGAGCACTCATCCTCAAAAAAGAAAGTAGTGGGCCAGATGTGGCCAAGGCCACAGGATGGAATGTTCCTCATCAAAAGATTGCGCATTGTTTGTACACCTGTTCAAATGTGGAGTCAAATAAATGAAATAAATTTTGCCATTTGCAAATGAAAAAGATTTTAACTTGGTAATTTTTTATTTATTTTTTAAATCCAAGCCCAACTTCACTGGCCATAAAAAGGCAGAAAGAGATTTGTCTCCTTTACCCTTCTGTGGGTACAAAAAAGGCAATGACATAAACAACACAAAGGACAACTCTTTGGGGTTTGTGTCACAGTTTATGGCTTGTCAGCAACAGACAGGGGAGTGTTCTGTGGCTAGTATACACGAGTATCTTATAATGCAGCTCCGTGTTATAAATTTCAGCCCGAGAAAAGTTATGGACTGGGCTCATGAGTGCATGGTTAAATGTAGCCATATCAAATGCATGGGAATACATTCCCTACCAAGAAATGTGACAGCAGCAAATGGCTTAACAGATTTTTCTTCTGGGCTAGAGGGGCCAATAACTGTCACTTTAGTTTAGGCCCACAGACTCTCAGCTCCCTGTGTCTGCTCAGTAATTTGTAAGAGGGAGACCTATGTATTAAAATACTGTTTTGTAATATGGATCTAATCCTCCCAGATCCGGTCTGGTGCTCTGAATGTCAAATGTGAACTGCCGTCTCTCTCAAAGGCACCTGTGTGCATGTTAGGGGGAGGTAAGAGGTGTCTAAAGGTTGGAAGTATGAGGTACAATTGTTGCTCTGGGTATTCTGGTGCAAGGTAAAGGGTGGGTTACGTTTGTGGGGTCTCTTGTCCCTCAGCTCTTTCTAGATGTTTTTACTGGTTTTGGCATTTATTAGGCTTTATGCTGTGCACTTTATCTTTATTGGGATTTAAACTATGAAATGACCCCGACTAAATATCAGCCCAGGGAAACAAAAATATAAACTCTTGACTTGTTCTTTTACCACTACCAATAATTGACTTTTCTGTTTTTCAGTAAAAACTGAATATTCACAAAATGAAAAGTTTTACCAGAAGAAGAAAAAGAATGAAAACAAACCAAAAAAAAATAAAACATTCTCGAAGATGTTCTGTTTGAATGACATTTAATAATCTGTATGAGTGTTGTCATGCAGGTTTAAGATGGAGATTTTATGTCTTTGCCTTCATGGTCAGATTCTCACAATAGTTCTAATTTCTTTTTTTTCTGTCATTGTCATTCTGCTCATGTGTAGACGTGTGAAAAGAAATGATATATCCACAAAAAAAAGAAAAGAAAAAGAAAAACAAACACTGGGGATGAGAAGCAGGCGGAAGCCCGTAAAGCTTGGTGACCCGGGTCAGCTCTCTCAGATACACATCACTAAGAGGGGCTATAAAAGTTCAAGAGGAGGTGTCTCTGTCGATCCAGAGAAAATAAACCCAAGCCTGACTATACAAGGACATCAACATGGAACACGCGGAGGCCCGCCCTGAGTAACAACAACAAGCAACAAGGACAAAATGTCCATCCATCATTCAAGGGCAGATACAGTATGTCCGTCTTACACACAGGAACACAATTTGTCCACATAGGTTTGCGTTCGCACACGTTTTCGAGCACACATAACTTTCACTCACTCATCCTCGCACATCGGAGAAAGGATGTTTGTACTGGGATTTCAGCGCATGAGGTGTCCAGATCCTATTGCAAGTTCCTGAGACGTGAGCCCTGGTAAGCGGTTAAACAGACATGACTTCTCCGTAGTTTACAAGGGATATATATCAACGCATTTCATGTTATACACACCAAAACCAGTATAACCACAGTGCCAAAATAAAAGGACGTATAGAACCATATGACCACATCTGTATATAAAAACGGCAGAGACTGCTCCATGCAGCCAGCATAAATAACCAACAACACAGGCTGTTCATCATCACTTATTGGTGTATGTACATGCCGTGGGTTTGCCGGAACATGATTGGTCGGTGCATTCATCAATCTGATAGTGATCAGTCCCATATAGGGGAGATTAATCATTAGCTCTGCAGGGGCAAATGCATGGCACGGCAGATAGTGATTATTGATGGTTTAATCCCAAGTCCATGGCTTTGCATTCAGGCAACAGCCTCAGGGTCTATCATGCAAAATTTTTTATCGCCTTCTTATTAAGGCGATAGCACATGTTGGTAATATGCAGAGTAGGAATGCTGCAGAGGGAAAATTAGGCCCATTATGGTTAATGCACCATATACATATCAATACACTAGTGCAGTTACCTGAAGCAGAGCACGAATTTGCAATTTTCAATATATTATGAGAGGGATTAACACATTTCCCGGTTCAGTATAATGTGACAGTGTCACCAATGGAAAACTACCGTCCTATCGCCATCCTCTCAGTTTTTCATTTAGTCTTTTCTTTCTTTCCAGCCTTCCTTTCTCTCTCTGTCTTTCTCTCTCTCTCACTCTCTCTCTCTCCTGGAAGTGATGTTTTGCAGAAGTGCTTTTAAAAGCCCCAGAGGGTAAATAGTGCTCGAAAAGTAAACAGAAATGAGCTGACCTTGCCAGAGTTTTGGCTCTTGACAGCAGAGCTGCTTTAAGACTTCAAGCAGCAAGGGTCACAACTATAAACAAATCCATTCCAATGCTTGCAATACATACATACAGAGAGAAAGCAAACAAGTTCCTGCCAAAGGAACATAATTAATGAAAACTCCAGAGACATAATATGAAAGAACAGGAGAAAAGGATAGAGACGGTGGAAGAAAATGGAGGGGGTGGTCTTCCCATGGCTAAGGAGTACTTTAGTGAAGAAATGCAAGAGGAGATGAAGCAATAACACTGCAAAGAACAGGGTGAAGAATTCCTCACCAGTGCACTGAAAGCCGGATGTGAGTCACCTCACCTGGCATCTGTTTTGTTTTAGCCTAAAAGTCAAAGTTCACGGCTCTTAGCTCCTGAGCACTAAGGCCAGTATCTAGTACACCAGCAAACGTTTCGGCTTTAACATGATATCGTACTACTCTGAGCAACTGATAGCTCACCACGAGGGCTTGAATCGTTTAAGCGCCATGCACGGCCTAAATAGCATGTATTTATGTATATATATATATATATATATACACAATATACACACACACTCGGTCCTGAACCACTGTAGTGTTTGGGCGAGGGTGGACAAGGATGACGCAATGATGAAATCACCCAAACACAAATTCATCATGATCTAATAAAGACGTTATGGAGCACATCAACAACACTCAATACATTCTCTACCAATCTCTGCATTCATATTTCTTTTCATTAAAATGGACCTTGACTGCTTCCCTTTTCAATCGCTTACTGAGGAAAGAACAATGTAGAGTCAGCATCCAGCCGAAGGTTCATGAAGTATAGAATGACGTCCACAGAAAATCACCCAAGAGTGGGAGCATACACACAGAAATACTCTTTTTGTCCTTTTCAATCTTCTCTATGACACACACTTGTGTAGTATAACAAAACACATTCTAAAGCCCAACGAGGAAATTAATTAAATGGCTGTTCATATAATGTGTTAAACTGTGTAATACCCTTCTTATTTGTATGCACTCGTGAATGTGTTATCCGTATTGCTCTAATGTAAAGTAATTGCTGAGGCCACAACGGTGACAAACAACCCTATCAAAACTCCAATGACAAATTATACTCCTGATCGTCTATGTAAAATGTTGGTGCACCAGTTTTTCAGGGCATAGAGCAAGCCCATCACATAATAAGAAGCAAACATGATGGCTCTTCTTCATTCTCAGATGCACCTTCACCTGTGCTATAGTCCTGGGAGAATCTTCCATTCCCAGAGCTGGATGCCCTGGATTGGGGCAGTCTACAGTGCGTGGTGTGTGTCTCCTCAGGGCAGTGTTTGTCATGTCAGAGAATCTTGTTATATACTCCAAGTTCCTCAGCCCTGTGATAAGTCATCGTTATGGCTGGCCAACCTGGCAACCCAGTGATAAGGGAGCCATGTTCAATCACTACGCCAGCCAATATTTCAAATTCCATATTGTTTGCCTGCGGTCGAAGTTCCCTCCCTCCAGCCCACGTACACACACACACACACACATGCACACCCACGCACACACACGCGCACACACACACACACGTACACAAAGAACACTTTTTCTATTTCTGTCGTTTGCTGTGAATGCTGCTCTCCTACAGTCTTTCTGTCTGTCTGTCTCTCCCATCAGGGAATGTGAGGATGAGTGGTGTCTGTTGCCTTGTTAGAAAAGAGGAGGTAATGTTAACACAGTGCAGGGCCTGTCATGCCAGCTAGACATAATGTCCTTTACTATGGAGGGGGGAAGACGGATTATTCACAAGAAAGAAAAAACACACTGCTCATGCTCAACTTTCTAAATATATACACAAGCTCAGGCGTAAAACACAGAGGACCCAACACTGACGCCGTAATAAATGTGATTAATACAACTGATCTATAACCAAATAAATCAGTGGCGTACAAAAGAAGAACAAAAAGAAGCAAAGATAGGCCCCCTTGAGTGCTCTGTAATCCAGATGAAGTGAAGTAGGCTACTTCTCTAAACTTACATTGTGAAGATATGTGAGCACAAGCTCGCAGTCCTTGTCTAAACACTTCTACACACAAGCCTTCGTCTGTTTAGTGGTTTTGCGGCTCCTCTCCAAGAAACCTACCAACAACCAAGGGCATCAGGTGGGGTCTGACCACATCTGACGTGACAGGAAGAGGGCCCTCTTGCTCTCATAAGCATCATCCCATCAACCGAGTGTCCTCTAAACTTCTTGGGAGCGCTCTCTCTCTCTCTCTCTGTCTAACTCCATAAAAAAAAAAAAAAAAAAAAAAAAAAAGCTGATGGGTTCGGCTAGGGAAGGCAATGGCTCCCGCGGCTGTGTTTATACAGCTTTAAGAGAAGGCAGTTTAGCAGGTGCATGGCGCTGTAAGTACAACCGCAATCCACCGCTAAGAGGATTAAAAGCTAGGATGATATCTTTCTAGTAAATAACATTTCTGTGGAAAGAAAATACAGCAATAATGGAGCTCTTCTCATTCCCCTAGCCTCATCCTCTTTGCATTGGAAGACAAAAAGTAAGTGAGAGGGAGGGAGAGAATGAGTTTATATGGGCTGGAAAAGGAGAAAAAAAAAACAGGTGTTAAGCCTCTCCAAACTGGCCTGTGTAATGGGGTTCTGTTTGGAGGGTGTGGAACCAGCGGATAAACACCATGCTGGTCGATATATTTGCCTCCTTCTACTCTATAATCCGAACAGCATTACCAAAAGAGTATGCATTATAAGCATCAGAAGCGTCTCAAACATATACTAAGTTCTCTCACAGAGCCCCATTCAGGGACAAGCTAAGCTCCTGTGCTATATCGCCTTCCAAACTGGCAGGGATAGGAACTCATAGCTAAGTAAATGGAGATGAATCATTGAGACAGAATTTCCATCATCTGAATGGTCCCTAGAATCATCACAGGAGCTTTCCTATGCTGACAAGTGGTGCCAGTGCCAGAAAATGCCATTATTTATCCCCATTTAAGTCACTGCTTTGAGTTCGGTTGAGTTACCGCTGCCCAGGCACAGGAAAGCGATCTTGAACTCAATGGTCAATTGAGAGGTTATCTGCCTCTCACAGAGCTGAAGCAGGTCATATCATAACTGCAGAACACCTGGCCAGACTAACATGCATCTAGCCTGCCCTGTGATTCTGCCTGAACACTTGTTTCTTTTCTCTTTGGTTTTTAATTTCTCAATTCCTTCAGGGCAGTGTCCCGTGACTACCTGGGGGTCCTTCTTCTCTTGCCTGCTCATAAAGAGAAAAGTACTGGGTGTTTACACCTGGCAGGCCCCACTCAAAGCCTTGGGGTGGAGTTAGTGAACTGCCCACTCTCTCCTCCCCGCTCCTCCCTCTCCTATAGGAAACAATCAGTCTGTTACGAAGGCATCAATGGCTCTCCCAGCTGGAGTTTCCCTTTGGTTATTGAATGTGCATAGGACGCCACTGTGCATTTGTGTGTGTGTGATAGTGTGTGCATGTGCACAACCCATCAGTGTTGTGATGAGCACCGTTCAAAACACACTCCACGGGCCAAGTGGATGGGTGGGGCAGTGGACTCTTTTCCACCTCATATCACACAATACAACCAATTCTCTTGCCTGCTGAAGTGGAGAGAGGAGGAGGGTAAAGTCCTGGTCTTGAGTGGGTATGAACCCCTAGATCAGTGACCCAGTGGGACAATAAGGCCTCTCACAAGCAGACCCCTTCACTAACCCTCCAACACGACTAAGTTAATCCCCTGAGCCGACCGTCTTACCATTAGTGCCGAAGCCCGGAGTTAGCCTAATTGCGTACAAAAAAAGGCATGTTTCAAGTAGCGGCCAACCAGTAGTCGAGCGACACTTAAGTACAATGTTGTTACTGCTGTATTTTGCTATTTGTGGAGAAGTTTCTCCTGGGAAACATACAAAACCTCTTTTAAATAAGAACTTTTTTGCATGTTACGTATCCAACACTAACAAAAGTCATTAAAACAGTTCACACGTAGTATGAATTAACAAAGTTGTGATCTGGGTTAAAATCCTGACACCCAGGCACGTTGTAGCTAAAGCAAATACCTAGAAATCTTATTCTTCAGTGGTCAAATTACTAGAATTCAAACGTATATGTGGAACAACGTTATTTTAATGTATGGACTCAAAGGTAATACATTTTTTATTTGCAGCCTCCGTTTGTGTAACTGTTCACCATTAGGCTCATACCTAACAATAACACAACTACAGCACTGGATTCATATCCATTCAAAGACAAAAGAAAGGGGGAAAACATTACAGTTATAAAAGCAATATTCTTATCAAATCCACGGAGGGCCATTACAACACATCAGAACCTCTGCCAGCAGGGATACAGTTTGTACCAAGAGATCAGAACTCTTCTTCTCTAGCCAAAGGGAAATATTCAAAACAGTGCTACTGGGCTTTTTTCATTTCCAAAGAAACATAAAATTACTGCAGAAATTCTAATGCAGTCTGAAATTATTCCGCAAAGGAAAAGATCACAATAAGAATATAACTTTCTATGCTATCGCCTCCTTGTTCCAAAAAACAGTGCCACGTTACCTAAACGGTCTTCCCTCTGCATCAGCTCCCACTTCAGACTGTCCATAAAATAAACAATGGGAAGTTAGCAATTTTTCTCTGCAGTTTCTCGGGTACAAATCACTGGACGGCCTGAATTTCGATGAGCTGTCATGACTCATATTTGACTGGACAGACTCTACGAACACCTAAAATATTGATTCGAAGGTCATCAGCCAGTGCAAAAGTTTCTTGGTACTTGTTAACATTTATCAGCTATTCTTCTGCATGGTGGTTGAGATTAGCCTTGTGAAATGGCACAACAAAGTGCACCCTTTTCTTCCCCTCTCATGCACCCTCTTAGCCCTCCTCCATCCTTCTCCTTTACCTTCCAGACTGACACAGTGCAGCTCTTTTATCCCAAAGGTTTCAAAGGTTCTCTTCTCCCTGAATACAAAACACTACTGCCTCTTGAACTTTTGATGGTGGCTGAAAAGCAAAAGAAAGTCAGAAACACCTCTCTATAAAGACATCACAGGCAGGGTTCAGGTGTAGTTCACCTGATCTCCATCCATATTCAAAGGGTTTTGCTTCTTCTCTTTCTCCCTCTAGCTAGCTTTTCCTGTCTAGCTATTGCTATTGAGGAGGGAAAGCGCTATTCAAAGGTAGAGCTCATAAACACATGACAGGGCTGTTCAAGGCCCTGGCTATCTGGAAGATGAGCAATAAATGGGGCTTATGCTGAAAAAGCTAGCCAAAGGCCTAAAAGCCAGGGGATATGTCTTTTTCATTCTTAACTAATTATCTAAGAGAGCAGGAGATAAAAGCCACATGAATGGACGCTACGCATGGAGTCTTTCCATGTGAGTGCTTACAGTATGAGGCTGAGAGGCAAAGACTACTAGAAAAAGATGGTGTTCAAGGGTCTTAGGATAAGCCATTGATTACCGTTTCCCACGTACTTTAATCAGCCTGTACTGACACTTTACCACTGCCAGAGAAGGACACCCCATTGTCTTGGAGATAGAAAACACAGAGTTTAGGGGGTCCATATGCCACACTAATTGTTTATTGACTGTTCACAGCAAGGAGGAAGATAATTAGGGTCATTAACTAGTGTAACTAAGCAGACACAAGTTGTCAATTCCAGATCCCACCAGGCTCGTTCACTCTATTGTAACAAGCTGTGTAGGATAACCGGTGCCTTTCCATGGGAAAACAGCTGGAGAAAGCATGGAAACGCTTCTTTTTCTGTTTTTATTATTCCTCCGCCTCCTCTGTTCTTCCTCCTCCTCTTCATTCCGTTTTTGTTTATTTTTCCTCCTACGAAGAGGGTCATATACATCCCCTCATCGGCCATCATGCGCTTTTTACTCCCTTTTTTTGGCCTCTGTTGTACTTTAGATCTTGACATGAAGGCAAACATACTTGCACACAATTTCAATGTGAAATGTGAGGGGGGTGACACAAAAATATACCGGTATGGGGGACACGGTTCATGTGGTTAAATGATACCACTGAAATGCCAAAGGCTCATAATAATAACACTTAAAAAGCCCCTTCTCAACCTGCCTCAGTGCAACAACGTGTAACTGTCCAGCAAGATGAGGCTTCTGAGAATTTGAAGAGAAGAAAAAACATATTTACGTCATCAACCTTGGACGAAGCTGTACACTTCATAGTTTTGTGTGGTGTTTTGGAAGCCCAGAACAGGCTGCTCTGATGCCTTGATAACCTTAAGTTTGGGGGTCAAGGCTGTCATGAAATTTCTCAAGAGGAATAACGTCCACTGTGGTGTTTTACCTCACTCCCCTGTCTTGTACCCTAGATAATTATTTCTTGTTTTTTAAAGCCAGAATATGAAGTAAGAGTTTATCCAAATAAGTCGGAGTAACTTCTGATTTGAAATGTATTACAACTTCCACTGGATCTCATAAAAAACTTAAGCTTTTAATGGGAAAATTCTCAAATTCTCAAAGCTCCAAGTGCAAATAGCTTGATGATGTCAACAAGTAGCCTTTCAGGCTGACTTTTTCACCTCGCTGTGTCCATCTAAGTTGCACAGTGACAAGGACTTCCACTTCAAAGATAATGAGAAATAGCCCTGCAGGCACACTTTTTAATAAAACACAAGACTGTGTTTGGATTTTCACTGGAGGAATTTGTATTAAGCGGGTGTCGAGGAGGTGTTGAAAGGGTCCAAGGGAAACTGGCTTTTGCGAGGACGCCCGTGGGGTCCTGAGGCTCCGGAGCATGTGGGCAAAACCATCAGTTACTCCCAGATGTTATCAGGTCACCACAGCAGCTATGCCTGAACTCCTCAGGGACACACAAACACACAGCTGGGGAAGGCATTAGGACACAGAATTTGAACCACAACCAGAAGGAAAGGGCTATAGGGGATTTTCTCCTGCGTGTCAAATGTGCGCAAGTGAGACTAAATATGTGGGAGGGTGAGAGAACATAAGCAGTGAATGGTTGTGTGTTTAAGTATGTACATGTTCACGTATGTGTGTGTGTGTGTTGCTCCATGCAGTAGTGTAGCGGTGGATTTATCTCTGTACACGCAGGCGAACTGCTTTATTCTGTGCCGTGAAACATTAGCAGTTCACACGAGCACCGATGAAAAAGACGCAGACACAAAGTCTACAACTGCAGGGACAGGACTGCTAACTTCTGTGACACGACCCAAAGATCTCTTACTAAACAACAACAAAGTCAAAGAAAGAAGTTTGCTACGTACTGTAAACCTCATACCTTTTTTCCTCGCTTTGGGAGCAGTGGGAATCTTGAATTTGCATAACAGCAAAGGGCAATCAATGGAAGAGGGGCCCTTTGTTAGGAACTGTCAACAGAGGCAGGGGCCGCAAGCTTGGAGCCCCCGTGTCAAAAGTGCTTATTTGGGGTGCCACTCGGACATGACAGGGCCTCAAGGAGAGGGACTAAGGGTTAAACTGCTAACAACATTAAATGTCACCCTCGGCGCTGCTTAACTATGAAAGACATGCAAAGTGGCATACGTGAACCACTGTCACCAAGGTTATGTGATACACATTTCCTTACTCAGCTTCTCCAAATCCTGCAACACAACCAGTGAATCTGCTCTTAAATTACTTTTTGTTTTTGAAATGTGATACAATCCATTGCATGTTACCCAAGCACTGATTAATCTTATATTTTGGTCATGATAGAAAATAACAGAGATGTTTGTATGTAATAAACTCATATATGACACAGTTATGTAAATTAAAGCCAGACGTGTGTATCATCGAGGCAGCTGACAAAATGTTGATGTTTTTAGCAGTGCGTCTCCTTGTTCTCTGTTTCTTCCCTTTCCCAATTCTTAAATAATGCGACTCATTCATAGCTGGCTTTTTCATCCATTATGGATCAATACCATATTTGATTTTGTTTGTTCTGTGCCAAGTGTCAATGTGCACAAGTCAAAGGGAAGCAGCCCTTTGTTTCATCCCGTTAATAAACACTAAAGCATTAAATATTTCATTTCTTCTACCGAAGGGCCTCTGAGACGTCACTGTATTTAACACCCGGTGTCGGCAAGGCTCCTCGCACTTTCTGTCGCTCCCTCTCCCCTTTCTGTCTTTTGGGTTTGTTTTCAACTAAGGCGTCTGCGCAGGACTGTGTTCTGTAACTTATTTAACAAGGGTTCATTCTCTTGAAAGCAGTTCCACCCGCAGGACCAACCGAGGCTTTGACTCGACTTTGTGTACGTCTATTAATAAATTAACTATTCTGTCACAATCTGAAGGAAAGATTCAATTATTCACAAATTGCAATGCATAATTCCATCAACCACGTTTTAAGCAGGGCTATGAATATTTTTTTTTTTTTTTTTTTTGCCATTTTACTTTGGATAATTAAAGCAGTAAATCTCTTTGTGAGGCGCGTATCAGCCTTTACCGACTCCGCGGTTCATGTTACAATGGAAACAGAAAACAATACACATTTTCTGTTATGGTGAAGCCAGCATTAATCAACAGCTTCAGGTATGAATATGCATGCGGTGGTTTAGTTAACATCTCTTATCGGAATATAAATCACTCATTTATTGGCAATCTTTCAGCTGTGGAGGATGGGAACAGGCAGGCGGGAGCACGGGGGTGAAAAAAGAAATAGAAACATATTGAAAGGGTGAGGATGGAAGAGAGATGTTGGAGAGGGTGGGAGTGAGAGAGTTCGAAAGACAAAGGATTTAGAGTTTGTGTGTGTGCTCGTGCATGGTAGATAGAGATACGGCTAGATCAGTTTACCACGGAAAGTGTTTCCTCTGGCTCTTTTACACTCGATTTGGGGATACCACATTAATTTGGGGAAACATGCATCTCTCTCTCTCTCTCTCTCCCTCCTCCTTACACCTTCTTCATTTGCTCCCTCCAGATGAAGACTCAGTGCTCTCACACATCCTCTGCCATATGTCTCAGCTGAGACAAAAGTGCCTCTTAGGGTTTTTCTCACAGTATTTTGTCTCCAGTCACACGGTTTGCCCCTGGTCGCTGCACTAACCCAATTAAGAGGAAGCCCATAGCTCCCCCAGGTCAGATAAAGGCACCCCCCTCATCTCCCCTCTTTCCGTCTCTCTCTCTCTCTCTCTCTCTCTCTCTCTCTCTCACACACACACAGCACCACACAAGCCCTGTAGCTGTGCTCTCTGCTGCCCCTACTGACCTTTCTTAACCCCTGGAAAGATAACAGCTGCTCACCATCCACTTACATTGTTATGTACAATGACAATGGTGTAAGTTACACAATGCTCTGGAGTACGATGATCAGTGGCATGGGTGTGTGGACATTGTGACCTGTCTGGCAAATAAAAAAAATAAGGAGATTCAAATTAAACAAAGTGTAAAATGCAACATATAACTGTAAATGCTTCAATTAACATTATATTGTGCTTACAGGACATTTTTGAAAAGTGCTCACACATGTTATGCTAAGAGCTTAAAAGAGAACGGTCTCCCTTGCACATCGTCCTTTGCATAGGTCAGGTATATTCATTGCCCCCTAGTGTCCCTAGTGTCAAACAGTCAAGCAGTGTGTGACCAAAACATCCTGGAGTGGCAACAGGCTACAAGGGAGAGAAAGAGAGAGAGCATAGAGGCCGAGAAAACAGGATGACTTCTAAGGCCACAAACACATCAATCAACTTACTGCCCATCCTCCCTCCCTCTCCCTCCGTCACACACACACACGCACTTCTACCCCGGCTGTCTCAATTAACCCATGGTTAATCTTGGACCTCCCGTAGCAACTTCTAAAAGGGATCCGGGTAGAACGGGAGATGGTATCTGCCAGGAAGATTACAGTGCGACAGGCAGATCAAAGAGGGCCGGACTTTGGGCCCCAGCGATTAGCGGTAATTAAATAAAGTATGTCTGTTTAAACTTCATTAGCAGCTGGGCGTTTGCTCCACCAGAGTGGGCACAACTCAACCGTCCTTAATTAAAAGATAATCCACAGGATCGCCCCTAATCTCCTTCCAAAATATGCTCTCCTCTCCACCCATGACGGAGGTTTTCAGTCCGCTACTACTACAGAACAGGCCGGTGGGTGGAGGTGAGCATTAAAGCTGCCAACACGCTGAATAGCAGCCAGGCGAGTGGGTTGCTCCTCGCTCCCCTCTTCCAACCCCCCGACCTGGAGAGGAGAAGAGACGAAAAAACCTGCCCCCGATAACATCAATTTAGCATGCTATTATCTCCAATGGTGGAAAACTACACTCTGGCAAAGTCTGACATAAATCTTGGAGAGCTGGGGGGACATTGAATATGCATGAGCTGAAACAGATATGACACTGCTGGCACATTAATATTCTTGTCACTGGAGGTTTTCAAACTTTCAAGTCGATGACTTGAGCGAATCCAGTCTGGAGTTTCCATAAAACAGGGCAAAAGAATATTATACATAATTAAAGACCTACAAGCTTCTGAACTCTGAGGGCGAAAAGAGAGAAAGAGGAAAAGAGAAATGTGTTGCTGTAGATTCCATAGAATTTAGATGAATCCACAGTTTGAATAAGGGTGAAGGGATACAACTGCACGGATCAAAAAAATTCTCCATCAGCGTCAGATTCGTGATATTCAGGGCCAAGGAGCACATGCTCGACACTTACGTATTTCATAAAAATAATGTGTGCGTGGGAGAGCTCAATATGCCGCCACAAGAGAGAAAGAAAGACAAGCTATTTTAAAAACTGGGCACACGTACAGTTTAGTTGTCAAAGTCACTCAGACACAAGCAAGTAAAGGAAGCGGAGAGGACTGATGGTTAGATTGCAGCTTTGTTCTGCAAATGAGCGGATATTGATCCCTAAGTTGTGATAATTACATGCTCATGGCTCTTGGGCTTGAATTCTCCAAAGCCCTTATTTACATCACTCACCAAATGCAAATTAACCATCGGACCTTCCTTGGCCCAGTTTTCCTCTCCTCCTATGGTTTTCCTTGCCCACCACTAAGTGCCAATGTCATATGCCCTTTCCATCAAACTCAACCGCACTCTGTAATCAACGGTCATCTTGGAATCATTTCATTTCTTAATCTTGCATTTCAGGGGGATTAGTTGTTCCCGTTCTCTGTTTATATTTATGTCTATAAATTGTTGGGCCCAGAGCAATCCAAAGCAAACTGGTCTTCCTGCGTTTCCCCTCAGTTGCTCTGTTTATTCACCCCTTTTCAACCTCCTTCCACACCCCCAAACCCCTGCACAACACCACTCATAAAACACAAAAAGACACACAAACATACATGAACCATGCTGCCCTTGAGCCCTGCTTGTCCCAGAATACCTTCTAAGGCAAGACACACAGTGTGACCCATCTCCACTGAACTGCCTTATTAAACTCAGATGTGCGACCGCTTTCCAAACAACATGTTCTTATCCTCTTTCGCTCTGGTTGTACCACTGGGTAAAAAATGGGATGCACACAAAACAATATTGTATCTTCAGACTGATCAGACATGCTTTGGGGTTTGACCCAAACTGTGTGAACACTGAGCTTTCTAACTGAAGGATGGAGAGGTAGACAGCCCAGTGATCCGGCTCTGGTTTGCTGGCCATGGAAAGGGCCCCGGGGCCTGGTGGCGAAGCAGTGATCCAGGCCACAGTCTGTCTGGCTTACCATACAGTCGCAATGAGATGAGACTGAGCAGCAAGCACCACAAACACTACCTACGGTAAGCATTTAGCATACAGCATGTAGTATACTCTACAGCATGGCAGACTATATTTATAAACTGTACCATGTATTTAAGCATAAGTAAGGCTCCGGCGTGGAGCAGCTTTTACATATACAAATTGACAGTGTGACAGGGTGGTGCGGTAAAGTCGGTTATGGTGCAAGGTTGTCTGAGGACCTGGCAGAGCCAAGAGTCGAGGATGAAAACATTAAGACTGATGACACACTTAGGAGGGGAAAAAAAGGATATATTGTAAATATCATATACAGTATTGATACACGCGATGAATCACTGCGTAGACTGCCAAATTGATTCATCAATAATGAAACCTCTTTGCACGTATAAACTGCCATTTGGTTCATCATGTTATGTGAAATTGACTCCAAACCAATGACCTGTCATACTAAAAGGAAATAAACAAATAGGGACATAAATTACGTGAATTACGCAATATGCATATTGCATAAATACAATGCGCAGTAGTGTATGCACAGTAGCGCATTAGTTTAAAAGGTGGTAGTCAATCACAGCACATGCTGCGGTACAGGAGGAGAGAATGGATATAATGGATAAGTGTAATGTGGAATTGAGCTATAATACAGTACTTTCACTTGAGTTACAAAAGACCTCACCTGTCTTTCTGCTAATAAACAATAAACAACCTTCCATTTCGCAGACATAAAGCTCTGAACGCACGGATACTGCAATCAGAGCTGACACGGCCTCCCGTTCACTTCCTCAAGGAAAAGAAATATAGCGACCTCTTCATTCCACAGCAGTGTTGCAGCAGCGACTTTAGCGCCGAGGTTACCTTGGACACCGTCATTGTAGCGGCAATAGCAGGACCACAAATAGTAGAAAACGCGAATGTGAAAGAGTGCACATGGAGGAAGAGGGAGAGAGCTATTAGATCAGCAGCACTGTTAACAGACATATTTCATAAATTGATCGAGCTCACCTAACAAAGCTAGGGAGCAGACACATAGCCTGACCTTCACCGTCTCTTTAAGCAGACCAACAATAAATAAATAAAACCTATTTGTAGGGCTGAGCCAGAAACAGTCAGGCCAGACCCCTCTTTACCGCTCTTCCTCCCATCACCTCACCCCTCTTCTTTCAGTATCAGCGCACCTTGGGGTTATTCATCATTTGCCATAATATATCCCGTCTCTGGTCTCTCCCTCCAACAAATTCATTTTGCCCTTGACAGGGCCCAGCCTATGTTGTGACACTGGACACCCTGTGTGCAGCCACATCTGTGACACTGGGCGACAGGCATTTAAAGTCTGCCCGTTCCAAACTGGACAAAGCTTTAGACAGAGTACCCATTCTCAGAAAGAGGGAGGGAAGAAGTAAGGATAGTAATGAACAGGGGGGAGGGAGGGAGAAGTCAAGAGTTGTGCAAGGACAGCACAGCCTTGTTACACCATTACAACCGGCTGTGGTTATATCGCCGTCTCCCTCCTGAAGGTGTTTTTCAGCCCAAGCTGATAAAAAGCCCCTGGGCAAGGTGCTTAGGTCAGGTCTTCAAACACAAGGGGTAATCTATCCCGCCTCTCTGGTTCTTCCTGGCCAATGCTACCGCTCTCATTTCCCCACTCGTTGCCTTAATTTGGCGGCAAGGCCAGATCCTGTTGGTGTCAGCGAGCTTAGTGAATGGGCAAATGTCACAGAGTTGCAATGGCACGGGGAATTGTCAAGCACCTTGTATCGTACATGGCAGCTGCACAGGAAGATAATAGATTAATTTCATGAGTGTCTGAGCCCTACAGGACAATTGCTTTTTCTTTCACCCGTCCTATTCATGGAGGATTGTCGTCTCACACTGATACACACATCCACATTACATACTGTAAACACATTTTCCTGTAAATACACACTCAAACCCACACGCTTGGCTTCTATTCTTTCTGAATTTGATAAGTGGCAGATATTTCGCACTTTCTTCTTTTCGATTTTAAACGCGGAAGAGGTTAGAACACGCTAGAGGCGGAAAAAGCCACGGAGAGCAGGAGAAGGAAATTCCAAAGATCTGTGGTTTTTAAAAAGTCTGGCCACTTGGATGAGTGATGGATCTCCAGCTAAACGCATCAAGCAATATCCGCCATTATAAACCAGCACTTTGGCAAAGATAACCATCTGCTCTACTCACTAGTAGAGTCCAAAATAAGTTCACCTGCAGATCAATGTGAAAAATTATTACCAGACTGAGAGAAAAAGGGACATGCTGAAGAGGGTGATAAGGGTAGAGGGCACTATCTCTTTATTCCTCTCTAGCTCGCAAAGTTCTGGTCAAAGGGAGAGGCTCAGAGGCACGCTTATACTTTAAAAGAACAAATGTCCTAAAGCAGATTCAGCAGATACAGTATATGTTCGCTGGTATGTATTCATGTACAGAGTAGCCAGCATTAGGCGGGCTGACAGTCCCACTGCACTACAATGCATCAATTTACCTAGATATATGGAAACATTTGAATAAATTCACATTTTGACATATTTTTTGATAAAGAATAGGCCGGCGTCTATTGCTTGTAGAGAATGGAGTTGTTTGACCTCAGTACAGAAACCAGGCGTGCACGTCAAAGTGAAGTCATCTTTTATGCATCTCTCTGGGTTGCTATGACGCTGCCCAGGCTCAATGAAGAACATCAGTTCGGTGCTGGAATGATACTGCCGAGCCAGGGCATTTTCGCGGGCACTGAGCTTTTGGCCTGGCTCCACAATCCGCAGCGGTACACTCTCAATCTGCACTTCAATGAAATCTTTTCATGCCATTAGAAAGAAATGATTTTTTTTCCCTGACTGCATCACAAAGGAGAGCAGGAACAATGGAGGCATTGGGTTGTTGCAGCCCTCGATTGAGACATACTGCTGAAATGCACAGCATTATTAAGAGGGCATGCTGGCTGCGGTCCAATCTTCTCAGAATGATCCACATAGTTAGCATTACTGATCCTGCCGCTTCCCGATCGGAGTAAATATCTGGAATTCCAGGCCGCCTACTAAGAGATGCCACGCTAGCCAGCGGATATTAGCATCTATGATGTCAGCACGCAGCACAAAGGGGAGGCAGAGAAAGGGTGAACAAGAGAGGCACTCTGGACAGTAATTTGGGTTATCCATAGAAATCCTGTGTATGTGAGAGTAATTCAGTTATTCGCGGAGCTCACAAAGCTAAGCATAATGAAGTAATAAATTACCCGACATTACAAGCCAACAAAAAGGATGATCTAATTTCTACTGATCAATTTTTGACAACAGGTGGATATTCTTTAGATCTTATTATTTGGTTTAGATGTGAGAGGCAAACTTTGAAATTAAAACAGTTAAGGGTGGAAAAAATGGAGCTGAACTATCATGCAGGAGATTAGTTCAAGCCTGTTTAGCCACACAAATCGAGCTTGTCTAATAAAGCCAATCCTGTACCAGCCCCCATGGAAGACTTGTCTGTTGGGTGCTAGCATGGCTGCTGAATGCAGGAAAAATGTGAAAGACACAAGTGTTTTCAGGTCTGATACCATATATAGACTTGTTGAGCCTCCCATTAAAATTCAGAAAGAAATTGGGAAAGAAGGGGAACGAAACTGAATGAGTCATATATTGGTCACCTTACCACAAATCAAAAGGGATGGTGAACGACAACTGGCTGTCAGGAGCCTTGTGCTCTTCTTCTCCTGTAGCTTTTAGTTGTCTGTAGCTGCGTAAGGAGACTTGCATCCATGTGCAAGCGCTTATGTGTCCATAAGGGGTACGGGGTAGTCTTGCTGCCGTGTGTCCTAATAATCTCTACAGGTAGTTTTGATCTTTGTCACATTAGTCCCACAGCGGCTGCGGTTATTGTTGTGATGCAGAGCGGTAGCTGAATGATTTCCAAAACAAAGATGGCCTTAAATATTTTAACAGACAAACTTAATCGGTTGATGGCAAACTGGTCTCCTACTAATATCGCATACAATCTTTTTTTTCCTTGATTACCAATACACACCGTGAAACACAGTCACAGCAACTCCTTTTACTGAACCCCTTTGACTCAAAAATTCTCAAAGGTTTTAACTTTAACAATATTTCAGCTGAGTAACATGTGCAAGCCAGAGCAGAAAAAAAAAAAAAAAAAAACTATAACTCTTGTATGAGCATGCGGGTGGAATATGAACTCTCTTGCTCTGTGTTGTCTGAGCTGCTGTGAGGTCAAACCCACAAGTGAGACACCACATCTTGGGCCTCCGTGTTTGGAATCATTTCTTGTTTCTAGTCACCTGAAGATAGCGGAACACCGCCTGCCTTCACCTCAGGTCTCTGACAGTTATTGTTCCTCAGCAGCACATAAATCTGCAGCGCTGGGATGTTTGCTAAAAGGGGGATCTGGGTCAAAGGTCGGCGAGCCCTGTCCTTTGGCCCCCACACGCCAGATGGCACCTCAAGGTTTCTCAGGCTGTCAGAGTGCTTTCTCTCTCTCTCTCTCGCACTCCCTCTCCCTCTTTACTTCCCACCACCCCACTTCACTCCCTAACTCATCTCGTATTGTCGCTGTATGCCCCCCCACCCCCACTCCCACTCTTTTACTCCCTGACAACCCACCCATTTTCTCTTCTCACCCTTAGGCCCCAGACTTGCAGGACTTCACCCCTCCTCATCATGCTCTCTCTCTCTGCAGAGATTCCAACACAGCATAAACAAAAAGGAGAAACCTGAGCAGACATCGGGCCATGCTGTAAAAGTCCCAGCCGAACACCTACAGTCAGTGTTAGGGAAGCATGCTGCTAACACTGGCATTAACATCCACTAATTACCTGCATTTTGAAGGATTTTTCATGTTTCCTTTTTTTAACCCCTACTTCATTTCCCCCTTCCTCCCTTCCATTTTGTTTAGCAAATAGCTTTTTATAATCCTCACTGAATCAATTTTCTGTGTCAAAATGAATAAATTAGCTTGCTTTATTTTGGAATAAACCATTAATACAGGAATGGCTGGTAATTAATTTCCTGTAATTGCCCCACCGGGATTGGTGTCAGTTACACCCACTCCATGGAAATGTTGTATATTAGCTTAAACATGGCTCTTACTGTGCCTCTGTGTGATTTGGGTGCCAGCTTTAGTGAAAGGAGGCGTGATTTTAGAGTAACAGGGGAATAGTACATATGGCCAAATGAAGTCTAGAAATTATATGTTATATATATATTTTTTTTTTCTTTAACATGCTGGCAACTGATATATGGTTTTGTATGTTATCAATTCCACTTGAGCATATTAGATGTAGTTAATACTTGAACTTAAGCCTAAGCCTGAGCTTGTAGCATCGCTGCTTGTAGTAATAACTCTTTGTACATAACTCTCCCCAAAATGCTTCTTTAGTTGTAATACCCACACCAGGCTGTTTAACATCTCTAATTTGTCATTTCCAGGGGACGGCTGGGAGAGCACACTGAATTGCCTTCTCTGGGCTAAGCTCCTTATGTTCACTTGTACATATTGGAGGATTTGTGTGAGTGAACTCAGTGGGCCCAGGTAAAGTAGTCCCACTCCACTGGCTGTGTAAACAAAGGATATGAGGGAGCCGCTGCCTTGTAGCCTCTCTCAGCAAGAGTCTGTGGCTCCAACTTTGTACTTTAAGACTTCAAGACAGCACATTAACATCCGTCTCCCCAGCAGCCTGATTTAGGAGTCCTTTCCAACAGGTTCCCTCTGCACCCAGTGCCCCCATTCAGAGGCAGAGCATGGCTTTCCTGCAGTGTCAGGGCAAGATGGCAGAATGTTGGCTGGTAAGTGTGTCACCCCGGCTGAGGTTGGGGCACAGTGGCACAATGGGAACGTTTCTATTCCCCTCCTCCATCTTTCTCTTATGCTTCCTCCCGCTCTCGCCTAATTCTCGCCACAACAGCACACATGAAACCAGGGCATGCCCCCAGTGAACAACAGAATAGGCAGCTGCCACCAGTGGGCCTGGAAGGGCTCGACTTAAAAAGAAATTTGGAGAAATAGCTGTAACCCAAAAACAGCCTCAGTCAGTGCCCCTATTTTCCTACTTGAGATGAAGTGATGATAACTGCAGTGAGGGAAGGCAGCGGTTATGGAGCCTGCCAAAAGACAGACAGATCCTTCCCCCAGGTCAGGAACCATGGGGAATGGGCAGGATACTGAATCATGGGGCTACTCAAGGTTCCATTGTCAGTCTTTTTTGATGTCAAAAACACACATTTTCATACACATGTTCTGTGTTTATGCACATGCTTTGCATGCGTAAGTTCCCTCACACAGAGACACATTCGTTTGCGGAATAGAATTTCCAGATATCTTCGGTTGTAGCTGACATACACACAATTGACAGAAATGGCTTTCTAATTTGTAATCAAATACACACATTTGTTTCACTTTGACGGAACATTGTGAAAATGCCTGAAAAAAAAACAGTGGTATCCTCTGAAGAAATACACAGGAATGCACTAAGGAAATAGGCATGAGGTAATCTCCAAAAGGAGAAGCAAAGTTTACAAGGTTACAAGAAAATGCCCATGTGAAATGCAATGCATCTCTGCATGTTTCTTTTTCTCTCCATGACTTTTTTGGGAATTATACACAGCTGTAAAACCAACGTACAGACATCTGCTTTTCTGCGATGTACAGCCAAACCCGTGGATGCTGCTTTGCAACACGGTTGAAGAAGAGGACAGTGTTACTGCCTGAAAGCTGGGGAAATAATACTGAAATGCTAAGTGAAACCAGAGTTGACTACACTGCAAGTTTTACATGGGTCTTTTTTTTTCTGTGAGGAGAACAACCAGTGAATAACTGCTTTGTTCAATCTTCATTCTCCCTCATTGTGACATATTGGTCACACAAAGACAGCAACATTGTGGTCTACTGTGTTGAGGCTCACATATTCGGTCACACAAGGACTGCAACATAGCTGTTTTGGGGCTCAAATATTTATTTATTTATTTATTCATGTATAGTACAATGTTCTGTTAAAGCCTTCTTCCTAAGTGTGCACTTTACAGACCCTTAGATTGATGAGGAGATAATCCGCGTGAGATGTGTCCTGTTGGAAGTCTATCTTTGGACATTTAAACAGAGACGTTCCATCAGAGTCTGAAGCAGAGAAATATGGTGATGTCTAAAGTGAATCAATACCTTGGGTGTGGAGTGGTAGCCATCTGCCAAAGAGACTGGCACAACCAATGTGTCTTCTAGTGGACATCGAGGTTGAGTAATGAGCGTCCTTTAAATAGAGGATTTCTCTTAGTACATAGCCATGTTATGGGGCCTTTATTTGAGTGCATAAAGACAGTGCACTTATTCTTCTGTTGCTTTTCTTTAACCAATAAATACCTTTTTAAAAAATGTAATTTTTCTGTTTGCAATCTTTGAATCTTATCAATGACAAATACACAAGTGTAATTTAGCTAGACTCTGAAACGAAAGGTTTTAGAGTCTTCATTTATATTAGTTCTGAATGACCTCAGAACAATCTTGGGAACTCTCCTGAAAGTCTGAGACAAATAAATCCAGCACGGTGGAAATCGAGATAAGGAAACAGAGCGATAGCAAGAGCAGGAGTGTGAGATCTCCAAGTCATGTTAAAGCGGCGGGGTAGGGCACTGTCATGGCAATGTGTCTGAGAGGGCTTCAGCCTTTGGCTCTTTGTGCATTTTAACACACCATAAATCACTCTCCCTGCTCAGCCCTGCATTACGTGAATGATATATTTTATTTACACTATAGAGGAAAACACACATGGTCCTTATTAATCATCTCCCACCTTTAATAATGAGTCAACTTCCACTCATTCATCACCACTTCCAAAGCCATGCCTGCAGAGAAATGCACGGGGGGAAGAAGCAAGAAAAACAAACATAGTTGGCTAACAAGGTGGCTGTTTGAGAAAGGATATGTAAAACGCTTTAAAATGCGATTGTCACATTCACAAGGCATTAGAAGCCAATACTGTAATGTGGTAGAGCGTGGAGATTTTAGCCTAGGGGATTTCAGCTATTTAGTTTGTCACTCTTTGAGAGTAAAATACCTAGATGACATGAGAACTTTTCTGCTCCCTGACATGTTTATACAAGCTGGCTTCAGCACCATTACTCATTCTCACTTGTCTCTCTTAGAAGTCTTCTCTAATGATCGAGCAGAAGCATAACCGCAGCCCTATGACATGGGTGTCATAGAAATCTGCTACATTTGCCAATGTGGCTGCATTACTGTCAAAGCTCATCAAAATGAGGCATTTAAAATCTCAACCTTTCTCCACCCCCCTCGCCCACCAGAAAAGATGTGCACTAAACGATAGCTGATTTCCCATCTTTGTGCTTAAAATAGATTTTGCTCCGCTGTTAGAAGTCAAGTTAGACACAGTGAAACATTTTGAAGTGATTCCTCACGTTTGAGATGATTTAGAAAGCAATCCGTCTTAACAGAAGTCTCTGAAAGTTATACTTTAGTATGTTCAGGGTCTTTGGAACTATTCCAAGTTACACACAAGAGGGCAAGAAAGCTGTTACACAGCTATAATTCCCACTGAGAGAAATATAATATGACAATGGGATAATAAGTGACAGCAGACAACTGTAACTAAGTTGTTATATGAAGAACCATAACGGACTTGCCATGTGAACAGCTGGAGAATAAACACACAGAGGTAGTAGTTACCCCTGGATTATTGATGTTCAGTGGTTATTGGCTTGGTACATAACCAGATGTAAGCTCAACTTCAGTAACATAGTCAGCCTCCACGTGCTAAAGACAAAATGAGGCAATCATACACACCAGGAATAACCGCTTGCTATTAAGGCATATTATCCTACAATTTAAATCCACATTTGAAGCCACAGAACTAACAGTGTGAGGGCTGCCCCTCTCTCAAACATAATGCCTTTTTATGTATGCAATACCAGTTGTTAGCATTTATCAATGTGTCTTGTTTCATGTACTGTAAACCATTAATTTCTTGTGGACCACAAATAAATGTTTCGATGAGAGCTCTGAATGTGTGTAAATGTAAGAAACAACAACAAAAAAAATGAAATAAATAGTAGCCTTGCTTTATTTTATAGTCTGTCATTCTGTAATGACTTAGATTTGAGGCTATGTTTGTGCCTAATGAACCAAGAAAAAAGGTCATTACAAAACAGAAACATATATTTTTTAGAGTACTGTAGCCATCATAAAGTGAGGGGGAAAAGTAATAGGAATAAGATTTAACACTTGGTCCCACTAATGTGCTTGAAAAAGGTTAACTGCTGTATTTAGTAACAAGGAAATGCTCCTCCTCCCATTAAAGGTGGCGGCCTCTTTTATAGTCTAGCTTTAGTGAATCGTCACAGCTTGACACCGGTGTACACAGCATCAATAAACATCAGTAATATATAAGCAATAACATTTTCAGAGATTAAACTGATTTTGTCTATAGCCCTAATGACATAAAAACAAAAAAAACTACTAACGAATTTTAAAAGGGAACATAAATGAATGATCATCCTTTACTTCAGCATATCTTGTCCAAAAGGCAAATTGACTGAAGACAACCCAGTTCTGTCCATATGAAAACTTATCAAATCACATTCTCACCTCCTAGTGATGCAGATGCAATAAATTACTGTTAAAAAATTCTTGTTCTCCTCTCCCCTTCTTTTCTGTATTCCCTGACATTTTCACTCCCTTTTTCGAAACCAATGATATATCGAAATCTATGAGCCCATAATCCTATTAATAAAGCTCTCTTGTCCGTGTTACATTTATTTTCCCCCTAATCTCCTCCTCTTCCACTTTTGTCTGCTCTCTCTCTCTCCCCCTCTCTCGCACTTTGTATCTCTCTATGTCCCTTGGCTGACCCCGGTGAACATTTTCCCCTTGCAAGGCTGAGAGAAATTCAGATTGATGCCAAATATAATGCCTGTCGAGGGTTTCACATGTGACAAGGTAGTTAATGGCATGATCAAGGGTGGTTGAGGCTGACCGACCAAGCCAGCCATCTTCACTTTCGTGTGGGAGGTATCCCTGTGCTGTGTTGCATAGTGACATTGTGAAACTCGTTGCCACAGGCATCATGTTGAACTACAACTTTAAATAAGTCTTGCAAAACAGGCCTGGAAAAAAGTAAGACTGCGAAGTAAGTCTGCACTTTGTTTTTTTTCTCATACCTAAATGTAAATATAGAAGTGGTTGCCAATTCATGAGATTAAAAAACAAGCCAAATAAAAATACTACAGAGAGTAAACTCTGAGCTCTGTGAAATTAAGTTCCTGAAGAAACCAAATAAGCTAATTAAAACACTTCAGAGATTCTTGTTTCTGGAGTTTGTAGAATCCATTCATGGTTACTCTGTATTGAGTCCATTCACAACTTCGCATTACTTTAAGTTAAAAGGGAGCTGCCTCACATGTTGCCTTGTATAAACTCTAGTACAAAACACTGCTGCAGCTTTAAGTTCTTCAAGTCAAAGAAGTGGATCTTTAAATTGAGAACATTTAAAAAGAAAATGTCAGCCATGGCTGTCCTGAGTGATTTGTTGTTTTATTTATTTATGTTATTAAGCCAACTAGCTTTTTAATTAAGGGTAATTCTCAAGCAAGGTTCTAAAATCATAAATCGTCACACCAGTGCAACAGGCGTTTGGTATGTATGTCATCTGAACACAGTGTTTAGTTTGATAAAAAAACATATTGAACTCAATCAGGTATTTGTTTTTTCTCATCAAATGCAATGAGGGGTTAAGGTCCCAAGGGCTGCATAAACGTGTACGTGTCCGAACCACAGGAACGCAGCAACATTTATTTTCATATTTCAAAGAACCAAGGAATTACATTAATTGAAGGAAACATTCTGAGTTGTTAAACTCTCCAGTGGACCCAGGGTTGCAGATTTGTCAGCAGGCGTGCTGGACAATAAAATTGAAGCAATGATGGAGTAAGTGAAAAGTTTAATGTGGCTCTCACTTGGCTGCATAATGTGTCGTGACCGATGAAACATTTCCCAGTGGTTCACACGGCTTTCTGTCAGCGCTGATGTAAAAGCCCTGGAGGCAGGGACCTGGGTCTGCCCTTTAAACTGGCGCCTCACTCTTTCAATTTGGTCCTCACCGCAGAGAGAGAGAGGAAAAAAAAGCAAGACAGAGAGAACAACGGGAGTATAGAACAAATACAATAATATATCTATAAGTTTGACTGTGTAAAAAAAATAAAAAAATAAGATATTCTCAGCTTACATAATTAACCGAGAAAACCGTCTGCTCATATCAGTAATAACAAGGGCTGCTTTGTGATAATACAATATAACATTGCATTAAAAATATATTAATAGTTGCAGAGAACACATAGTAAAAATAGAAACATACAGCAGAGAAAGTGAGAAGTAATGCATCCTCTATTTACTTGAACAGAGGCTTAATAGAGTTAAGAACTTTAACCAACGAGTTGCCTAGTGATTTCTTCTGCTCATGATGAAATGTACAATATGTCCTTGATATATATGACGCATTTGGTCCATATAGTTCAAACTTTATTTTGTGTGTGGTAGTCTCTACTCTCCACCTGTTCAACATATCTCAAATGAACAATTCATTTTTAGAAAATTAGTACATTGGCTCCATTGCATGTAATTGACTCACTGTTATATTCATGAGAAATGAACAGACATCGTCACATCGCAGTCACAAAGGAGGATAGAGATGCTTTACACGAAAATCTAATAGGCAATTTACATTTAAATTTCTACTGTCCCTGTTACGGGTAGATTTAAAAGAGCAAGGGCTTGCTTTTAATGCCTTCATGCTGTCTCCATACCACCTATTCATCTCCTCTCCCTCCGCATCACCCTTTCAACCCCCCGTGTCTCCCACAAGGGCTTTCATCCTCACCTTTAAGGGTACCCAATCAACAGTGGGCTTGGCATAGCTTCTATGGTGAACACACAGGCAACCTGAACCCCAAACAAAGGCTATTCATTAAAATATCTCCAACAGAAAGCTCAGGGGTTCAAACTAGTACATTACCCTCTCTGCTAACACACGGCCGAGATCAAACATTAGGTATACAACAGAGAGATTTAGGTGACTTACTTTAAAAACCTGAGGACTCCAGCAAGGAGAACGTTAAGGCTCACAGTCCCTCTACATTCAGCAGACGGACAGACTGGCCTTTTGGGCCAGAACACCAATGAGGATGTTAGGTTGATGGACGAGCATCTGCTCAGAACAACGAGTGGGTGGCCAGATACAGCCTTTGATGGCTGCCGATGTCACAAATCCCAATCTCCTTTGTTAACATGACTGGTAATGATAGAAGCTCACCTCAGTCTGTAGCCTTTCAAATGAACACTGGGGCATCACTACGTACCACCATGTTGAAAGGCCAGTGTGCAGTGTAAAGGTATGGCTGTCCATTGTGTGAAAAATCTGTCATCATAGGGATACAAGCTGATGAGATGTCAAAATATCAAATATAGTCCAGGTGGATGACAGTCTGGCTAACTAGCTTATCCAGATTCAAGAAGATGTCAACAGAAAACACATTTTAAAACCACAAATACAATACACAAGAAAGCATTCTTTCTTCCAAGAAATTCAAATATGAAAATTTCCGACAATATTTTTATTTCACACCGTTTGATCTGCTCTACAAATGTTAATGCTGAGGTAAGAGCCAACACTTTCCTCAAAGAATGCAAACGGTGAAGGATCAGCCACTCATCTTAACGCAACAACAACAGTTCTCACATGTCTGTGGATTCATTTCTTCCTCTGCGGAAAGGTGTTGAGAAGTGGATGGGTTAAAGCGACGTCTCCATAAAAATCCAACTTTACTGCATATAGAATTATACACCTTATGTGCATCATAAATGGTAGGTAACTCATCCATAGACGTAATAAACCATGGAATATGGATGACATATATTCTACCTAACAATATACTTCAGCAGGGAGGAAATAAATATGGTTGTGTGATTTACAAAGTACACCCATAAATTATCAGAATATTTAACAAGTCAAACACTGCATGGTGTGATGCACTGGCGCGGCACTGCACCGTGGCTGTCAAGTGAAAGGATAATAGTGGTACGGCATTATGAACGCCTTGTGGACATGCACTGCCACGAGGAGACACTGTGCACTGTATCATCTCCGTTCTTAATAAAAGGCGCCGGTGCTTTCTGAGCATAAGAAAAGTTATGGAAAATATCTCTCACCCAAGGACACAGAGCCAGATGTGCTAAGACTTATGGGAGCAATCATAGGTGGCCAAGGCTCTGGTGTGGGCCTTATTACGTTAGGCTGCAACCCAGCACCTTCAACTTATTAAGCTGTCAAGAGTTGCAATGATTAAAACCAAAGAAAGGTCAGTCGCAGACCTTCAGCATTGTGCAGACCCTGATATTTGCTTTTAGGCCTCAGACCTAATGAAGACGTTTTACTTGATACATGCACAGGGAGACTAAAAGAAATAGTCTTTTTGCAGACCCCTTTTTCCGGATTCTTTTATTCATCCTAGATGGCTTGTAAAAATGTCCAGCACTTGTATTTTCTCTTTGCCCCCAACTCTATCCCTCTCTTCTTCTTCGTCCCTTTTCTATCCCCACAGACTCCTTTGAAATTAATTTAATCCATGACAAAGAAGCAAGATAATTAGAGAGAGATAGAGAGTAAAAGAAGAGGAGAATAAGTGAGGAAATCAGAACCACGGGTAACTGCGTGCTGTTTTGCACTATCCTAGTCTCTCTATTCAGCAGTTTTGCATAATATCATCATGTATGGGGGATCAAAGGGAGTAGGTTAATGGGAAAGGGGCTAAGGGATAATTACAGGGAGGGGACAGGTCGGGGAGCGGCGGGTCCAGGTGGGGCCAGCCCTGCTAATATGCTCCCGTTATGCTGACAGCAGGATTCCGACGTCTGCCGTTGGAGATTAAAAAAGGAAGGAGGAAAAAAAAACAATCTTGGGGAGTTTATTGAGAGCTGTCAGGGGCGTCCCTCAGATGCTAGGCGAAGGTGGCCGCTCACGGATTTATTCTCTTGTCATAGCTGATGATGCCATCCAGACCGCTGGAAACTGGCAGATGCTGGGGGAAGGTATGGTGGAGAGAGGTAAGGGGAAAGAGGACAGACGCAGCCCAGTAGACGGGTAGGGTTCAGGGATTACAGCCCCTGGGCGAAGAATCAATCACAGCAGAGCAAGGTGGGGTGATATAGGGTGTAGACGGGGATACAGGAATCATGGCGTCTTCAACAAGCGCCACTCACTGTATGCCATTTCAATTTCCGTCCTCATGGAGAAATTCATTGTGTCAGCTGTGCCATTCTCATTTCTTCCATGTCTTGACATAACCCTGTCTCTATCCACAGATACAGTATATACTGGAGCAACAGCTGTAAACACCTGTCTAGGTAGATATAAATGTGACCGTGCCAGTGGACAAACTATTAATGTAGAGACCTAATTCTGGCGCGCCTTTGACACCCCGTGAAATCTGTATCATTAGCAGGACACAGGCATGAGGCTATAAATGACAGGGAGTGGGCAGCGGGAGAGAAATAAATGAAAAAAGGATGACAGCGCAGAAAAAAAGGGGACCTGATTTAGTTCAAAGCATGCCCTTGACTTCAGAAGGGAAAAAGCGTGGAAGGGACTGCGATAGAGAGACATCTGTCTGTTTTGGCAGTGCACTTCAGCACTACCTGTGAGTAGCAAATTGCAAATGGCATATGTAAAACTGAGGGGTCAGATAAAGTTCTGTTTGGTCTCTGAGGAGGTGCAGACAGCTAGTTAGCTAACTGACACTGCAAAGATGATAGAGGTTGAGCATGTTAGAACACCAACCTTGGTGGGATGCTTTACTTCACAGAGGTGAAATAATAGTGGGGCATTATCACAGTACTGCAAAGTTGTGCAGGTTTCATTTGTACCTAGAAAGACATTAAAAAACAACTTTCTTGCTCATTATGAAACCAGATAATTTAATATCTTCTGAGTGAAATTATGGAGTACAGATGATGAGATATTAAAGAGTTTTCTCAAATTTGTCAATGTAAAAAAACAAAAACAAAAAAACCACAAAACTTCAAGGACATTCTAGTGACATGAGGCCAGTGGCAGAACCACAGGTCTGAGATCAGCCTTTCCTACAGATGCCATAACCATGGCCGTAATTACCTCAATGACAGACCTAGCCTCAGATCTGCTCCTGGGACCGACATCCTAATCTATTCCTACCATGACTGCTGGCGAAGTCTGTTCTAAACTTGCCCTCTTGTCCGAGCTGTAGGCCCCCACCAATGGTTTTAGTCACATGTCATTCAGTCTAAACTCATTATCATATGTCCTCTAAACCTGAGACATCAGGGTGTGATGGCTGTCTCAGTCGACCAGAAGACTGGAGGCTAAATGAGAGATGTCTGCACGGAAAAAAAGAAGAAGAAGAAAAAAAAAACTTGTTCCAACCTCTTGTCTCTCTGATGCCCTCCATGGGATCCATGCCCTAAATAGTGATGTTTTACCTGGGGCCTCCTCCTCCCTCTTCTCCACTGAACTGCTATCCCAACAGGCAAAAGAAAGTGTTTAAAATACCTAGGTGAGGGGGTGATCATGTAGACTTTGCCAATGACGAAAACAAGTCCAATTCACAGCAGTCAAACGGAAGACATTTAAAATGCAGACAATGAATATACACACATGCACGCATAGACAAAAACTTGTCGACACAGTTTTAAGAGGATCCGTACAAAACTGAATGTTTAGCTGTTCCAGCTTGGAGTTTACAGTATGCTGACTCTGCACCGATTCGATTCAAAGATTTCTGGCAGAAGAAAGACTTAAACAGCCTGTAGCTATCCCAACAGGAGCAGTAAGTGAATAACAATGTGCTACTGTGAGCCTCTTTAGCATCACATCCATACTGCTGGCTAGCATAGCGCTTGGCTCCCTGCTCTCATGCCTAGCAATACTCTGTTCCTAAGGAAAAAAAAATCTTATCTGTCTATCTTTGTGATCAGTTACACGCTCATTACGTTGGATCCATCAACATTTTGAAAAGCTTGAACACTCTCTTTTTATTCCCCTTAATAGTTCCCAGGATACACTCAACTGCATTTGAAAGCTCCAGTTACCTGAAACAAATTGCCTGAAGAAATCTGAACCTCTGCTAGTCTGCAAACGTAAAGAGAGAGACATACAAGAGCTTCAAAACATTAAAGCACACAATACTCCAGTGTTTTCAGCCTTTTTTGAATTGTCCGCTTAAAAAAGAAATAAATAAAGAATAAAAAAGAAACCTTGTAGTCTGTGTGTGCATTCACGTAGAGTTTGCGCTTTGGGCAAAACGATGTGTTTCACCACATCCCCCCCACTTTCCCGCAGTATAAAAAGAGCTTTGACACAGCGGTAAGATAGAGTTTCACAGTGTGTTTGAGTGAATGTAATATGTTAAGATGTTACCAACATGGTTTCCATTAGAGTAGAATAACAGATTCACATTTTGTAGAGATAAGCACTGAGGGGGCGTTCGGAGCATAGCCTGCTGTGACATACTGAGTATTTATGTCAAATGATGATGGGGGACAAAGAAAAAAAAATCAACACGGGTAGGCAAGACCTAGTGTATGATGTATGAGGGAGCTAGAAATAAAGTATTGACAGGGAGAAGAGCTTTTTAGTGCCTATACATTAGCACAAAAGAAGCCCAGAATGGACTAAATCCCATTTTTGAATCCTGAGGCAACAACAAAACACACAAACAGACGCAGACCACCCTGTAGTGCTGTACCAAAAATGATGTTTTTTTTTTTTTTTCCTCTAATCTTTAGTCCTTCTCTCTCTCTCTCTCTTTCTCTATTTCCGTCTTCCTCTCTGGCCCTTTGGCCTGTGCCATTTGAGGGCTTAGTAAAGCCCGTAAAGCCCAGGTAGAGTTTGGCCAGTACAAGGAGAGGGAGGATGCCTGACAAGACCACTGCCAACATAGACCTAGAAACCCAGTGCACACACACAGATGTGTTAATCTGGGAGGTCAGCACACACGCACATATGAAGACCCGTGGGAACACATATTTTATGTAACATGTTTGTGTAAATCACATCCAAATAAAGTGTTGGCATGCTGATCAAAACTATTACGCTCGCTTGTTCAAGGTTTTAGGTTTCCTTTGGAAACAATGTGAACTACCCCATTTATGACAACCGTATGTGCCTAGTCCTGCCCATTTTGGCTGGTGGCCTTGAAGATTTGTCAAGAAACTGAAAATTTATTATCAACCTTTTCCATTAATCTATCTTTTGTGCAGCATCAAATTCAGTTGGGTCAAATCTTATTTTCCAAGGTTGTTACAAAAGTTTGGCAGATGTAGCCTCTGCTGGAGAGAAAAGCATATCGGAAGAAAAGAAAAAAAAAAAAAAGATGAGAACAATAAAATACAGATGATGAAAATCCAGTACAGTTTGGAAGTATCTGGACAAAGATTTGGCTCAGTGCTTCAGCACACTCATTTTTTTTTTTAAAGAAACACAGACTTTGAAATTTAAAGTGCCGACTTTCAGTTGTAATTTGAGGACATTTACATAAACATCAGATGAACTGTGTGGGAATCAATGACTGGCTGGTCCCAAATCTTACACGGCTCATCTGAAAGGGATGTAAACATGCTGAAGTTAAACAAAAGTTGGCATTTTAACCTCATTGTCATGGTTTGTATTGGATCCAATGTACTGGAGTACAGATCCAAAATAATAAAAAATATGTCACCATCTGAATGATAGACTGCACTGTGTATAGACTGAATATCTTCTCTTGAAGTAACTAAATAAACATCGCTGAGTTCATGGTAAGTTCAACAGACGAACGCCAGCCAAAACATGAGGGGTAAAAATAACGATCAATTTCTTTCTCTCTCTCTCGCTCTCTTTCCCCTTCTTCCATTGCTGACTCCCCTTATTCTCTTCTCCCCTGGAATTTCTTGCTGCTAGGTATTGCTAAAATGATTAGCTGCCAGCCATCAGCCCCTGGTCAGATCAGCTTTGAACTGGTCAGGGCAGACTTATCACATGACGGCCAGTCCCTGGGCCGGCCTTGCGCTGTGCGTTGGCAGGTGAGACCTGCATTACAGCTTGCATAATTCCCCAGGTGGGTGCGATGAGTTCACAGCAGCTTTAGTAGGAACCAAATTGTGGGGATTGCTGACATATAATCGTTTTAGACGAGTGTGTGTGTGTTGTGTATGTGTGTGTTAGTCAGGGATGGAGAGGGGATACGGCCTCAATACAAATGTTGCTGTTTTTCCTAGCCCCTCACCCCTGACCACATATGGCGCGTACACATACACATTCATGATGCTGAGCCACATATATTCCTACGCACACTCGAGAGCCACTCGCACACACACACACACACACACACAAAGGTGAGGAAGACAGAACGAGGTCAAACGCAGAGGCAATAAAAGCCGCGATGTCCGACTGTTGATCTCATCCTGGGTTCATCACTTTAAACAGGCTGGAACAGCAGGAGAAAGATCCGACGCTGAGCAGAGACCTTCCCAATTAGGATGACTCATGCACAGAGGCAAGGCCCTACACACACCCACCTTGTCCCTCACTCTGGGAGACGGTCTGCTGCCCTATCAGAGGTGAGCATGGCCCGGGCAGCCCAGTGTGGGATGATAAGAAGGGGATGATTGAAGGGGGGCTTGTTGGAGAAAGGAAGGGTGTGATGGGAGATGTTGCTTCGTTTTTTTCACCTTTCTTTTAGCACGTGGCTGCTCCTGTGGTCGAACGAGAGGCTTCGACCGCAGACACCCACTCCCTGTGGGACCACTGAACTGAGCACCAACCTCACAGCCTGGGTCTGATGTGTCAGTAAGCAGAATCACCACTGACTATGAACCTTCTCACTCCCTGCCTCTTTGCCCCGCCGTACCCTCCCACCTAACCTGGCTCTGCACCCCAAACACCCCTGGAGCAGCAGTCGACCGCGCTCTGCTCCAGCTATCATGTGAATCTTTTCCTTTTACTTCCACATTCTCTGACAGCTCGCCTACAGCAGGCAACATAAACCCGAGAGATTGCGGAGAGGGAAGGGGAAAGACAATTGAACGTGGCAAAGAGGACAATGTCTTTTCCTTTTAAAAACGATCAGGGGTGTAACTGGAGACATTTTTTTCCACTGCTGTAGCTTGAAATGTAATACTTCACCCGTTACTACATCCTAAACCATGTAATATGTGAAGGAAATGTTCTGAACTCCCTCGTATTTGTACCTAGATTTTGCCTTTCAAGCTCCTAATACCTTGTGTCACATCGGCCTATGAGTGTGTAAGTCTTGTTTTGGCCTTATGTCAGAACGAGTCTCGTGCTGAATAGACATATTTGTAGTGGCATATTGTTGGGCCCGGGGGGGTTTAGAGTAGAGGAAGTCCCTTTCAGTATTTAATCACTATTTTCACATCAAAAGCACACTCCCCTCCATGTCCTCCTCCCTTCTCTCTACATCTCACGCACCCCATCGTGTGCACACACATACGTACACACACAAACCTTCACACACATTGACATGCACACACACCTGATCCTGACAATCATCATGCCACTACTGATCTGCAGTCCGTTGAGGTCATGGCAGAATGACAGCTGTCACAGAGTCCCCATTACCTCCACGCAGCGGGGAATTAAAGACAAACAAACCTGCGGCCATAGGGAGACGAAGCGAAATTGTGTGTGTGAGTGTTCGCCGTGTACATCTTTGTGTAGCAGAGTTACAGTTGGGGAGATGCCATCATTCTCTTATGTTTGAAGGGAGTAATAAGGGCAGAACTGCTGTTTTTCCATTTCCTCTCCTGTCCTTCTTTGCTAGCATGATTGTTGCTGTGAAACTACTTCCAGAAAGTCTTAAGTGTCCTTTGACTGTGTAGGATTGAACAGAAACGGGCTGACGAATTACACAAAATATATGTAGTGAAACAATGGAGGAAAATGATGCATCTACTTTGTTTTACTGAAGTAATACGCTCAGATCTACCCTCTACCCTTACAGAACAAAAATATGCTTTAGCTCACTGTCTAAAGAGGAGTCCTGAAGTTCAATATGATTCATTGCCTTGTCCCAATCCTTGTGACTCGTTGCTATCGGCGTAGCGGCTCTGTAGTTTACATGTGTTCCACATCGTTTAGCATGCAGCCCAGACACAGAATCACCGTAGGTTTTAACCGCTGCTGGGGGTTGGGTTGGTCAGCAGCCCCCTCAAGGGAGACCACTGCTCTAATGGTAATTTAAGTGTAAAATCTGGTCCCTGGGAAAAAGGTCATTGAATCTGCATAAGCCCCTTGAGCCAGGCTTAGGACCGTCGGCCTTCAAGAGAATGGTGATAGAGACTAGCTCCTCTCCTTCCATCTCTTTTCTTCACCCCCTCCCCGCTTCCCTTTTCAGCCCCCCTCATATCTAAGTCCCTCGGCTCCACAGTTCCACTTGGTGCTTGATCTATGTCTGTGAACAATAGTTAGAGATGCAGTGGAAGTGGTGCCATGGGGAAAAGGGATGAGAGCTCGGTTGCTCTTCCTCAACTGCCCTCTGCATCCTAAATGGCGACTCAACACTGCAGAGATCAATACCGCTGTTATGTGTACTTCCCAAAAGCATAACATCGACACCCCACGTCCATGTTCACCACACATGTCAAAGCATGTAAAACTCAACACATACAAGAACACGCACACTGACTGGATCCTCTCGTCCTCGTGTAATGAATCCAGCCCATTTGCTGGCAGATGGGAAAAGTGCAGCTGAAACAAAACAATGTCAGTCATCTGTGGCACCGCATATTAGAGAGGAACTTCTGCTCAGATTGTAAGAGTATAAGCATATGTTGTTTTGTCTTTTTGATTAGGGTTAGTTTTCTTTCAGTGTGCTGCTCGACTTCAACTGCTACAAGACTCTGAGGGGGAGCTTTTCTGTCAACAGATGGCAAAATTAGCTTAGGGCAAATCACTTTGTGGTTCTTATCAACAAGTAAGTATATAGGCATGTAAAATGAAATGCAGGAGCTGCAAATTAAACACTATACACCGAAACAGCGTGTATGGAGACACAAATATGCTTATGTAATTACCCACTTGTGGCAATAAGCACAGAAACCACAAACATGCAGTTATTCAGTGTATTGCATTTTAACACTGCTTAAGCGGTACTATCAACCAATCAGTTTTACTTAAGTGGAATCTCCCCGTAATCAACTGTTTTTGAATTATGAAGAAACATAACCACTCCATCTTTTGAGAAGCATCCTACACAAAAGATACAGACATGAAGGAGAAATAAAGGGAGGAATCGGTGTGTGCTGTATCAGACAGAAACAAGTGAAAAGAGTTTGTACATTGAGGATGAACTGCCATCCATCACAGCTCAGGGTTTCCATCCAGATTTGCAACATTTTCGGTAACTATGATAATTGTTAGGGCAGGGCCAGCCCGGACGGTGTTTTAAAAATCAAAATAGTGTCAGGCTTCATTTCCTCCTCCACTGACAATTAACAAAGGAGTATTCTGAAGCCGTACAGGAGGTGGTCATGACAGTCCATCCCTGGGGCATTTTACCAGTGTTTGAAAACATGTGGAAATGCTTTCTCTCAAACATAAAAGGATCAAGACTCCCTATATTCTAAAGGGAAACAGAGCTGCCTTGGCACAGTGTTAATTTTAACAGCTTCTCCCTTTATTTGGCACCGCATTAACTTTGAGGCCGCTGGACCTCTTTTGAAGTTTTCGCTGCCCAGTAGAGAGCATCCAGTATAAAGTCAGTGAGTGCGTTATTCAAATGAATTAATGGATAGTGAACTCTGACTTTGAGTTTTAGTTATGTCCCTGAAGTCTCTCTTTCTTTTAAGCACAATTTGGTTCAATATATAATTGTAATCCAGATTCTAAACCTTGAATATATTCTAGTACAGTGACTAAACTTTAATAATTGCATATAAACAAACAAGGCAAGAAGTTTATTGTGTTAAACTTCCTAATGGAACAACCTTAGCTTTTTGTTCTCTGGAATATGCAAGTTGATTTCATGTGTTTTCTGGTCAAGAACGAGTGCGGTATGGAGGTTTCCGGCATGAAGTCCTTGATTGTTTAGTGTCGGTGTACTGATACTTTTGTTCCTCCCTTGCTGAAAGTCTTTGGCAGTCACACAAAGGATTTTCCTCAACGGTTGTTTTCAAAAGTGTGATTGCCCTTGGATGAATTTTGCTTTACACACAAGATGACTTGCCGCTGTTCAACATTTTTTTTTCTCCCCTTTTAGAGTTTGAGACAGCTTCTTTATCTTTGCTACGTTTGCAACTGTATGCAGTCTGAACACCTGCATATCAGGCTTTACTTTATATGTGAATTCTCGTTGGCTATCTGTGAGTGAGTGATTAAAAACAGACTGAATAGTATGATATAAACCACAAAAAAATCCTACAAGTCAGAAAGATCATTTTACAGATCCTAATGATCTGTTTGATAATGTCACAGAATAAAACAAAACATTAATATAACAAATTGGATGATAAGCAAAACATTTAATGTGCAGAGAGTTAAATATTCGTGGTGGTTAAATCATTTTTGAGTGCAGTTGTATGTGGGGGTATGCATGACAGAGCACTGAAAATCTTGTTGAGCAATGAAAAAGTTAGACAAAAAAACTACAACCAGCGCTACATAATTACATCATGAATATAGGATGGATATAAAGTACACCCTGCTGTTAAGGTTACTGAGCTGTTCAAAATCAATATCAAATATGTTTTCTCTTGTTATTGACAAATTAACCCCATGCTTTTTGAAAATATATAGTTTGGGACATTAACTGTGGTGCACAGAACAGGAGAAAGATTCTCCGCCACCCAGAAAGTGAGGTAAAAGTTAATTTGGCTTTGATCAATGTAACATTTGTAATGGACGATGATGGATCACTAGTATAATAATACACCGGTGGCAACGCCAGCCTTGCGGTGTCTCCAAAGAATAAATGTTAACTTCTAATCTGTATCTTAAAGAACACTCCCGTTGTTTGTTTTCTCTCTCCAGCCCAACCCTGCAATTGATTGGGCCAGTATTGAATGCTCAAACACTGCATGCAGCGATTGATCACTCCCAATTAAATGCACACTGGATGTTTCCCTTCGTACCGACATCCTGAATACCTCATGCTCACAGATGCATTTATGACAGAAGGAATTGATGGGTCTCAACCCAAATTGTGGAGATGAATCTAAAAGCACAACAGATTTTTCAAATTAAATTGGAATTTGATTTAGGTATGATTTTATTCCTTCTTTCTCTCCTTCTGTCTCCATCTCTCTTCTTACTTTTTCTTTTCTCCATGCAGTTGCTGGCTTGACCTCTGATCTCGACCCCTGACCCTTGACCCTGAGACATCTGATCAGTCACCACTCTGGGGGAACCAAATTAATAGAAGCGTTGCTTGTTAATTGCATAAGGGGCCAGCTAAGAGATTCATCACCTCAGTCATTGCCATTGCTTTACTTTGACCCCCCCACTTCTTTGGTTTCCCAGAGGGCATTTGGGGGCAGGCCCAGCTGTGCTTTTCCTATAACCCTCTCTGTGTTTGCTGTGTAATTATTCAGCATCAGCCCTTATTAATCAAGTCGATGCCCTTACGTTTTAAATGGAAATTGCGGGGATTAATACAAGCATTCATTTTGTCCAGGAAATCTTGATGGCTTTAGCCCACTAATCGAATTGGAATAAAGAGGCCACGGCAATGGGAGGGACTTGATTGAATTAAGGGAGAAGCAAAAGCACACATTATACTGTATCCGCCAGCAGGGTCCTGAGTGCTAACATGCACACACAAAGGTTGCAGAGCATTGTCTGCCATGACACTTTGATGAGTCATAAGTGCATCGTGCATAAAAGTGTAATTTGGCCTCATTAGGAGGGATGATTCCGCGTATGAAAGCATCGATTCCTCTTTTTGCTTTCGTGTTTCTTTCAAGAAGTAACTAAGTAAAATCTCCCTGAATTCCTAATAGCATGTTACCTTTTTCTTGCAGCACACTTTTGGGGTCAAACCAGTGCAAACATATGTGCAGGCACACACACGCAGTGCACAGGGGCTGCCACTGAGACTGCAGACACATGCGCATAGACACCAGCACACATTTATTCACACACAAATATATACACATACACATCACCATATTCATATCCCCACTCAGATTCATAAATAAGTAACCCCCTGTTCCTGTATTATACATGTACTCAGTCTCTCTGTCATTAGGTCGCACTCAGTTCCTCTGCCTCTCTTCCCCTCTCTCTCTCTCTCACTTTGTTGCTGCTCTCGGGTCAGTTCAGATGGCTGAGATGCTGACCATGATTCCAATTATCCACCAGCTTCACTGCTGGATGCATGACACCCACCCTGCGCAGAGCAACACGGCTCCAACACGAACGCTCACACACACACACAATCACACACAGATATTCCACAAACACATAAACATGAATACAAATGTACATTATGCTAAAGTGACGCAGAGGGCAGTAACAGACTAGAAAACCTTTAAAGCTCTATTGATGGGGACGGCACCTCAGTAAAGCATTTCATTCTTTTTTTAAAAACAAAAAAACAATGTATGTTTAGCTCTATAGACACAAGCAGATAACTACATACATGTTAACATGCTGCTGGAGCTTTACTATCAAATCCCCTGTCCAAAATAACAAATCCACCTTTTCTCTCCTTTCACTTTACTATTCCACCTCTCCATCATGTCTCCTTTAACCGTGTCCTCAGTCCCTACAACCCAGATTGACAGACAGATTAGATTGGACACAGTTGATGGCGGTGGAAGCAATCAGATCCGGTGTTTGGCAGAGGTTTTTGTTTGTGTAAAATGACACGTGGGCCTCGTTCTCCCTACCCTCTCTCTCCCTCTCCCTCTCCCGCTGTATAAGAGATGCCATTGGCACAATCTCACAGGGCGATTACTATCAGGCCTGGTGGAGGTGTTCCAACGTGTCATTTGTCTGTCATTTGTTTGTCAGCTGACGACAGCTCCATGTCTCTCCAGTGTATTTGAGTAGGTGTGTGTGTGTGTGTGCGCGCCCTGGTGAAAATGCGCATTGTTGTATATTTCTCTCTCGTTTTTCCTCCCTGCAGCACCTCTCCTTCAGGTATCGTCTTCTCTATTTGATATGGCAGTGACATTTTTTGACAGCATGTAGATAGATAAGATTTGTTGCGCCTATAAGCCATCTAGGGATTAGAAATGCACACTCCTTTTGGCAGACACTGTCTAGATAGCTTTTTCTTGGCAATGTGAGATTCAACCGAACAGCTCTTGTGTACTGCTGCTTAGTTTTGCATTGACTGTGACAGCGAAAAAAGCCACACACCACTAAGAAGAAAAAAAGAAAGAAAAACATGCATTTTCAATCACAAGAATAAGAGAAGATTTTTTTTCCTCTTATTTATGTTATATGAGTGGTTTTCATTCAGAAACTGTTTTCAACTACATGCTCATTAGTAAATGATACATTTGGGGCGCAATTTATACAAATTTGAAACCCATTCAAGAAAAGTCATAACCACTTGTCCACAGTAAAAAATCAGCGCAACAGCTCTGCTATAGTTTTGCTTCCAAAGCCGTGTCATATCTTAACGATTTCTGAGTGTGAAAGTTCACACTGACCCAAAACAGAACATCTTAATGCCTGAAATCCAAACTAATTGAGGTAGAATTACACAAGATGACCCTTGGAAATACTAAACATCTGTTCAGCCACCACCCCTCCACCCCAGCCTCTATTCAAACATACAAATGGGCAGCAGTGTTTTCTTGGCCCATCCCTACCGTATAAAGGTTTCAGGGGCCTTTCTATTCATAGTGGACTAGCCGATGAACAGTTATCTCATAGACTCCTGTCAAATCAATCATGTCAGATTTGTTTAGATCCTGGCCCAGAGAGGGCTTGTGTGTTTATGTGAGCAGGCTATCACAGCAAGAGATGAGGGATGTGCAGCAGAGAATCATGGCATTCACTTATCCACAGAGAGGAGCTTATCAGTCGTGTTTGGCCCAAGTCTTTGATGTCGCTCAGTACAAATGTTACCATGTGGTTGCTGAGTATAAGAAAAGTATCAGCTGCGTTTCTACTACATATTTCTATATTTTTTCAAGTGGCAGTGTTTGTTTTCATTGTTGTCTATCGTAGCTCTAACATATCATCTCATGCACACTGGCCTTGCCCTGGATCCTCTTTGCTCTGGCATAGCTCAGCTTCAGATCTTGCGTTTTTTTTTTTTTTCTCAAGGGGCTAGTTAACCCCCACATAATCTGGCATTCCAACGCTCTTCACTCTCCTCCTCATATTCCTCAATGACCGCCATCTCTGTAGCAGCCCTGAAACATTACCAAAAACCCCAGTGTCACTTGGCCTGATTTATGGTGTCATTAATGTCAGGCTATCAGTGGACATGAGCACACGAGACAACAGACGAGCCGCCCCAAAAACAAATAGTTTTGATTAAAGTCAAGGACATTCCGTACAGCTTTTCCGTAGAAAGGCATTCATCACATTTGATGCTGACCCTCCCTCCCTGCTTTCCTCTCCCCCTTTGCCTGTCTGGCGGTGGAGGTGATTGTAAAGGCTGCAAAAAAAACCCAAGGGCTGAGCTAACATAGATACAGACGGCTTATGCGAGAGGGGTTGTACAAATCAGTGTGTAATACAAAGTTGGACCAGCAGCGAGTGGATTAATTGAACACTAAAGGGATTACAGTGGAGAGGTTTACGTGGACAAACAGTAGGTCACAGATAGAGGGCTTGATTTTTACATGCCTCTTTGGAATCAGGTAGTCAACCACGTAACTGTTACTCGCTATATCACTCTATGCGCAGCAGTAGTCTATCTTATTTTACATGCTTGGGATGACAAAACCGCTCCTACATTATCATCTGTCCCCTGAGATCAACATGTATATATATTTCCTCTTACACACAGTCCAATATTTAGTGTTTGGCTTGTCAGCAGATACACAGTCCACGCCAAGTCTTTAATATGACGCTCGGAGAGTTATAAGTAATAAGTAGATAACAGAAATTGAAATGCAGACATCGTTTACAGTTCCCTAAACCAAACATCTGTTAAAGTGACAGGAGAAGGGTCGATGTGAGGAGGATTCCTGAGACGATGGGAAAAGCACTTCACTGCCGTTACTAACTTTTATCTCCCACCAAAAAGCTTCCAGTTTGTGTAAACAGATCCCAAAGAGTCTCCCTTTCCTCTTTCCTGCCTTCTCTCGCCTGGCCACCCAGCCTGCACTCCAGCCCGCAGGATTCGACAATAACTCAGGAGGTCAAGGTTTAAGAGGCAAGTTTAAGATGAAATCATGAGAATTGAAAAGGTCCACAAACAAATTAGTTAAAGAGGGGAGAAGAAAACAAAACTCGCTTAGTTATTGAGGTGGCGTGTAACGCGCAGGCTAAACAGACATCACAGCCTCGGCTGAACCCGAGCCGAGCTACATCTTTGCTTACCCTTATCTAATAAAAAGAGAGACTTAAGTTGTGTTATTCTAATATGCGGGTGTGTTATTTTAAGCCTGGGTGTTTTTAAGTGTCATTTTGTCACGGCTCGGGAGAAAAAGTGTGATTTTAATCAGGGCAGCTTTAGGTGTTTTCCTGTACGCCAGATGTTCTATCCCCTGCCTGAGAAAGCTTTTTTCGCTTTTATTTCTTCCCCTCCAACGGAGACATAAGTGGAGGGTTATTGTGTTCCTCTCAAGGTCTCTCTTAAATGTCTCTCCCACTCAAATATTTGGACAGTCACAAGAGGAAAGAAATGTATCAGGTGCAACTTGGGGGTGGGGGTGGGGGGGGTGGGGGGGATGCTAGTTGTAAGTGTACGAGCAGATTTGCAGGAAAATATTGGTCATGCATGTCTGTCAGTATAGCACGTCCACATAAACACAAAATAGACAATAGCACGGGATGCAGTGAACGTGTTCCATTATTTAAACAGTGAATGATTGATTTCCTGATCACTCCTGTAAACTAATAGCATCATTAGTACATTGCTGAGTATTTCCAGAGCATGTATAACCCCCGCGTTATAATAACAGCAGTATTGGATGTTTGATATGAGGTTACAAAATGGCACCACCGTTCAGAGGCCCCCTTCTATGAAAGCGTGCGAGTGCGCGTGCATGTGTACGTTTAGGTTTGACCCAATTTAACCAGCCCCACATGTGACACTCAAAGAGAGTCTGATTCCCTCACCCCTGCTGAGACCAATACACCCCTGGTTCTCATTGACTTTGGTTTCATGCTCGCAGGGCAAAAGCAAAATGGCAACAGAAAAAAAGAAGAGAGAAAGAAAAAAAATAAGAAAAGGAAAATAAACATAAAACAAAGGATAACACAGAAAAATTCAAGCCATGTGGTTCTCTTGCCAGTAAACAACGAGCGGCCATGGACTGAAGGGAAAGAGAAAAAAAAGCCGTCCTAGGGTTTTAATCGTGCTAGTGATGTGTGTCTGTAAATGTTGCTACCTCTGTGAGGAACTGGAGACTAGAGGAAGTTATGCTGACTCCAAGAGAAAATAATGAGTCCCTGTGGTCCATCACCGGTTCATGGTGCTAAAAATATTGTGGCAAACTCTTGATTATTGATGAAAAAGTCAAACAAACTATTTGGCTTAAAGGGCTATTTACAATGAACAACATTATTACATTCCCCTGAAAGTCATCCATATCTTTTAGATTTAGCTGCATGTACTCAGATCTTGAGTGAAAGACTTGGCTGCTATTCTGTCAGAAATGTGTACCAGCCACCAGCCACCAAAGCAGCAGCATAAATCTTGAGATCAGCCTGTATTGATAGGGCCTTGGCTACCGATTTGGTAACACGTGTGCATATCCATTTCCCTGACAGAGACTGATTGCACATGACTGCGGAGGTAATAGAATTGTCTTTAAGAAGCCGGACATCATTTATTACAAGCAGAAGGTAGCCTACACCTGCGGTGCATCCCATTACTCTAAATATCACCCCTCCCTTTGTCAAGTACATCCTCCTTTCTTTCATGACTTATAGCAGTACTGCAGACGAGGTCAAATATCTTGCCACAGCAGATCAAAAGTGCGGTATCACATGTACATTTCAAGTCTATGAGAGCACAGTAACAGCTGATTGATGATATAACTAATTCAAAAGGTGATTTAAATCAATGCATTCAAACATGGGTGACTTATTCGTTTATTAAATTGAGCTAATTATGTATTAACAATACATGTAATTATATCACACTTTATTATTATATTTAATGAATACCAGGTGAGAAGTAAATGTGATTTTATACAGGATTTATTTTGGTATTCATTCATCTTTCTGATTTATGCTATGTTGTAGGATCGTAAGCAATTATTTTAATAACGTATTACCCTTCTTTTTATTCGCTTACAACGTTTTCAGTCTAAAGTGTCTCCTGTGATAGGCAGAATTTCTTAGCCATCAGATGACTGGTGAAAAAAATAAAAAAATAATAATAATAATAAAAAAATGACACCATCAGCACTGTGCCCACTCCATTTTCCTCAGCACAAGGAACCAACGCTCTCCGACTTGTTTCGATTTATTTTAGCAGGGATCCACTCAACTTGTAAAATGGTACCGATCTCTTGCCAGCCATTCTGACACGCTTATTTGTCACTGCGCAGTGGCAATTACACACTGCATTGTGGACTTGAGTCAATAAGCTTGTCCTAAAAACTTTCCGCTTTCCATCGTTCACGTCCCAACGCTGCCCCTACTGTTCACGGGCGTATTGCAGCCTGCGCACACCACCTGCTTCTTTTCCACACCACATACAGTCAGTCCACGACCTACGCAGTGTAAGTTTCAATTGGAATTTATTATATTGTCTGTATAAAACTGATGTTAAAGCAAATTTTCAATGAGGAATGGATTGTGTTTTTGTTTGCAAAATGTTCTGCGAAACTCACAACTGCCCTGCTGAGATAAGCCAAATAACTGAAATTTAATGACTACTTATTGAATAAAAGCTTCTTTTATTTCTTTAATTTCAAACTCTTCATCCATTGGGTTCTCATCATTAATACTGACAAGCAGTGTGTCCCAATTTTCCCCTTCTCTCATCCTTCTTTCTTTTCCTCTCCTCTGTTCTTTCCTTATCTCCTCAAAGTTTCTTGCTGAGAGGAAAGCAGCAGTAATAAAGTCTTGGTATGCACCCCGGGGAACTTATTATGTCGAGAGAACTAACGGCACAATGTTTCCTGCATTCTGTCTACCTGTTGGACTGTCTGCCATTGATCTGGGAGGCAGGTGTCAATATAGAAAAAGAAGGCAAGAAATCATTATCGTGATAAAACTGCCGTTGCAATATGGGCATGCACAGTACAAGTCTGATATCTCTTGTGCTGTGATTTCCACGACTCCTGGGGTGAAAGTGGTAAAAGAAATCAGTAAATATTAAAAAGTAGAAGATAGGAAAATGAGTGAATGATTTACTTGTGCAGAGTTTGTTATTTGGTTCACAGTGAAAATAAAAAGAATCTGTTATGGACATGTAACATTACAGCAATAAAAGTAGTTGTACTTGGATGTGTCCCTCTATGAGGAAAAATTAGAAAGGTATGAACTGAATAGTCACATGGCAGAGAATAATTCATGGGAGGCATTATCAGTGAGTGCAGCGTGTGCATACTTTGCAGGCCTCCCCCCACTTAAAATCACCCCCAACGCTTGCTAAGCAAAGCTATCAACATTAGAAATGCAAATCCAGGTAACATGTCTCCTTTATTCCTTGTTCCGTGTGGTGCAGCCCCATTATTACACTGCCGACATTCCCTTCTTTTCCTTAAATCAACATCTTACAGCCTATTAGCCAAAGCTTTGGGGGAAAAGGGTGGCATTCGAGAATCCTTGCGTTTTACAATTCATACAGTACATAGCTCTGAATACCTACAGTAGTGTGAATTTCAACGTTCCAATCCATTTAGCAAAACAAAGTATAAAAAGTAGTAAATTATAATTATATATAAGTATTCTAACACAATATCCTAATTATGAAGTATCCAGCATTTTGTGTAAATTGTAAGTGAGTAGATCATTTCTTTCTGAAAGATTTAATTTTAGTCATCCTTAAATGGAAACCAATAGAATCTTTAAGCAGCAAATTCAGCTCAAAGATTTTCTAATGGACACATAAACGTCTGGTTTTAATTTAAACCTTTTAATTTACATCTAAAAAATCTGCTCACTTACGCTACAGTCCTCTGCAGCATTGGAGCACTGCGTTCTGCACATGCTGAATAAAACATAATACCCTCCTGAAGCCACTAGGGGTGTTTTGAAACAGAGATGGTACAACAGCAGCCAACCACTAATGTGTACGAGTACACACACATACATACACACACACAAAGTCACAGTGACCGCTCTCAGGCCGTCTCTTTCATAATGAGGCTTTGTCTTTGAGAGAGCTTGGAGGACAGGAGGTCATTCAAGGTCAGCCAAAGACAAGGTCAGCCTACTCATCAGAGTTGTGTAAGGAAGTCTGGAGCCAATGTCACTCCAAATCATATCTTCTAGACACAGACAGGAAAGCAACGGTGTGTATGTGCGTTTGCTTACTGAGCTGTGTGTAATTGTTTGTAAAGTATGCCTTATCTGAGGAGCCTCATGCTCTGTAATGCTTTTCTACTTATCATATTTTACAGCTACCTGTCTGTCTCTTCTCCCCCTTGACAGTCACGTGTTAATTCTTTAATCCAACAGCTTGTGACATGTTAAAAACAGGAAAGGAAACGGTGGCCTAATCGCTCACTAATGACGACAAATACCTGTCCCCCACCCCTCACCCAGCGGAGAATGGTGGTTGCTGGGACTGGTAGTCAGACACAGCGTTGCACACACATATACGCCCACACATTCTCCTAATTACCCAGGTCACTGGCTCAGTGCAAGAACTCACACCAGCTTTCATTTTTCTCTTCTCTCTGCTGACACCGAGGCTCCTGACTGTGCCCGGGAAATACACTAACTTTGTGTTCCTGTCCTGTCTCATTTGGTTACCGGGGACCCACACGAATCTCTATTCTGGGAGTGTCATTCAGCAAAGAGAGCATGGGGAGGGGACACTTATTTGGAGAAGTTCCCAATGCTGCACAGTGTGTTCAGGCCAGTCAGTGTTCTTTGGCTTCAATAATTGTGATTTATGCTCCAGCCTTCAGTAGCAAGTGTGTGTTGCCGAGTTCTTGCGCCACATCGACGAATGACATATTTCATGTGCTCCCAGTGACCTGATGTGTCCACGACACACTGACATTCTGGTCCCTCCCCGTTCATCTGCAGCTGTCTCCCCCTACACACACACACACACACACACACACACACAGGCACGTGTCTCTGCATTTGCCAATGTTAAAAGCAAAGTGAGATATCAGACACACTTCTCAGAGAAAGAAGCACACTTCTGAGTGCAAGAGGGTAGAGACGGAAGCTTATATCAACTTGAACGTACAAGTACAACACAAAAGAGAAACTAGGGCATCAGATGCCCCTGTTCTTTGATACAGGCGGCGGCGGTGACACTTTTTCCCTGTGTTGATTTTGTCCTTGCTGCAGGATGCCTTGGATAACAGCGATGTATTCTCACAGGAGGACAATTTTAGCTAGTTTAAACCTATGGGCCTTGAGTGGAACAATGAATCTAATGACCAGGAGGATAGAAATAGGCGAGCGACCTGGACAAATAGTAGAATATATTTGGAGCGTTTAAAGAGCCGCTGTGATTTATTTTGCTTTGTACTTGATGGTCACAGTTTTGAGGAAGGGCAACGGTGTCTAAACTAACTTGGCACTGGGAAATAAAATCCATAGTGCAAAATTACATTAAACACATATAAAATAAAACAATTGGACCTACAGTGTGTTGATATGCAATGATATATAATTGTGGTCAATTATTATTGGGCAGAATACATTATATGTCCGATAAGCTATAAAGAGTTGTAGACTTCCATTATCATACATACTGTAGGTCTATCTTTCCCCCAAAATGTTGAATTTTAAATTTATGCGTTAACTATAAACCACATGAGAGTAATAACCTACATTTTTGGTTAAGTTATGGAATGCACTCATAATTTTTTGTTTCCCTTTGCTTTTTGAATCTGCAGAAGAAGTGGAACTTTTGTCATCAAAAAATAAATAACACAGGTATATCTTGTGAAAAACACTTCAAACAGTGCCTTTCCTACAGTATTCCAATTTCGATGCACAGAGCAGATTTTATTTACAGAGTTTATTCAGAGCGTACTGTGTACACACTTAGAATACTCAGACGCAGAGACCCATCACTTGCACATGCTAGCTTGACAAAACATGCACCTGAATCAAATGAGGGGGATTATGCATTTTATCTACCTCCAGCACATAAGAACGACAGGCCAAAAGACACATGACACATATGGCTGGTGAGGAGGGTAAGGCTGATTGATCCTCTCTTCATCTCCAGCACGACTGTTTTCCTCTGACAGCATTCAAAGGAGACAACATCCAAACTTGTACAAAGCCCCATCTCCTCACTACATAAACAGCTTTAGGAGAAAAGGGGGGGACAAGAAAAGGTGTTAGGATTGCGACACAAACTATGTATGCAAGCACAGCTGCGCGTAGAAAAACACAAACCCTGTACCCACCCCTACACACAACCCTTTGTAGATCTGATCGAATACAGAATCAAAACAAGACAGCTTTTTTTTTAAATGCTGTCTCTCAGACGGTGCTTTTCTACATCACAAAAAAAGTGAGACAACAAAAAAAAAAGAAAGGAAAAGCTAAATTGAGTCTGAGTCCAAGGTCAGTGTGTAGCTGTCTGAACAAAAGTCGGAGATCTCCCAAAAAATATCTATCAAGTTAGGGAGAAGGCGCCCTTGTCCCGACCCCTGCAGAGTTGCTGGAAAGATGGTTTCCTGTAAAAAGTTTATCCGAGGGTATGGAAGATTAACGAGGGTGTTTTCATTGGCTGCTCTCTAGTCGTCTTGCAGTACTTAGAGGTGATAAGATCAGAATATTTATCGAGCCTCTTCTTCAGGTCATTTGCTATGTTAATTTTATGAGCTTGATGTTGCCTTTGTTTCGCGGTCATGTGTTATTCCTCCTGAACCCTGGAGCACGGAGAAGAAAGGGGGATTTGTATACTTAGCATGCAGTGTCTCCAAATTAGTAACCCACGCATAATTATTTATGCTGTGCAGGGGGGTGCAGTGGAACAACTAATTCTACTTGCTGCGTGTGAAAATTAAAATCTTTTATTTTTTCAATCAGATCAGCCTCTTGTTTTCACACTTTGAATTATTTGTTTGAAATAATGTGTCGTTGCGAGACAAAGGTGCTCACTTTTTGATTTCTCTGGGCAAGGGGAAGCTATCGGTTGCTTTTGAGACAAAATCTGTATTCAGACTGGATTAAGATGGGCCGATGATGAGATTAGTTGAGAATTCGTTGCAGTTATCGTTATAGAAATGATTATTAATAGCTCTGTAGGTATTATAATAATCGGCAGTAAATGGTTCCAAACACAAAGAAAGACGAATATAGTTTACCAGATATTTTAGACAAAGCTGTGTCTTTCCACTTGTTCCTGCCACTGTCAAGTTCATTAAGTGATTGAGCTGAATGGATTGAAGCCCATCAGGCCCTGGCGGACTCCTATGATCGTAAATCAAACAGGGAGGGTCAGGACATCAAGACAGGTCTAGCAGAATAAGCCAAAGCATTGCAACTATGACCTCATCTCTGCTCCCCCATGAAATATCCATAAAAAGCAAACATTTAGCCAAAGATAAGAAGATATGATGATGTGAACTCAGACGTATGTGGATAACTATTACAGTGATGGAGCTGTCTGAGTGAGAGAGAATCCCCTACCATGACATCGGTGGGTTATTCATGTGAAATTACATAAATCTTTCAAACTGTTTTAAATCACTCTCACCCTCCCCTCCATCTCTCCCCCCTTTTCTCTATCCGCAAGCACTCACCATTAATGCCCATATCAACCGCGGGAGCCAATTGTTAAAGAGAGGTTCTAAGTGCACAGCCCGATCGATATTGATAATGCTGAAAATGTGGTAGGAAAGAGAGCGAGAGTGGCGGAGAAAGAGGGGAAAAAAGAGCGAGGGAAACATAAATCTGCACGCAGTGAATAGAGGAGAGCAGCTGCGGTGGCCTCTGAGCTGTCCCCTTCACCTCTTTGGAAACATCATCAGCACTAATCAGGGCCCTGCTAAAGAAAATGGCCCCGCTTGATTTACACTTACTACCCTCTGCTGTGTAACAGAGACAGAAAGAGAGAGAGAGAAAAGAAGCACGGGAAGTGACAAGAAGGACAAGTGGGAAAATGAAGGGGGATTAACGGAAAGAAAAAAAAAAAAAAGAAACGAGTTGGTGAGTAATAATAATAGCAGACATAAATGCGGAGAGCCGCATTCCTTCAAGGTCAACCTCAGGTGAAGCAAAAGGTTGTATAAAGGTCATGCCGCGTGAGGGTCATGTAGGTCTCAATGAGAGTCAATAACACCTCCCAGTCTGCTGTAGACGTGTGGGGGTCGCCCCTGCTCTCACATCAATTCGCCAGGCATGGACCACGGCAATAAAAGAGATGGAGAGAGACTTAGCCGGGGAGAAAGGGTGAGAAAAAAGAAAATGTACAGGCAGATTGTGAAACAGCTCGCCTTTCAACTACTAACTGCTTTTCATGTAAATGTCTGGGACTGACACTTCTTACACATCCCAGCCCCTACCTTCTCTCCCCCCACGCACACACACACTCCCTCTCCCCATCTCTTTTACGCCAGTATACTCTGTCAGCAGAAGAATAAAAGAGAGGGGAAGGCGAGGGAAGGGGCAGGAGGAGAGAGAGAGAGAAAGAGAGAAGGGAGTGAAGGAGGAGGGAGGAGAAAAACAGAGAAACGGGAGAAATCAGACTCTCGCCGGGGTTGGCGAAAGGTCAGTCCTGACAGGCTCGGAGGTTAAACTGCCGAGTTAAAATACTGTTCATTATCCTCTGCAGCCTCTTCCCAAATTCCCCTCTTTTGTGTCACAGTCAGTGCCCGGCATCAATGTTCCCCAACCCAGGATTTATTAGACATTGTTGAGCAGCGAGAAAGGGGACCTTTTCTGTACAATAGTAGCAGTGATCCTATGGCAAGGACAATACTGCTGCCAACACAATTACAGAGGCTGGCTTGAGTTATAAGGGTTGTAGGACTGACACGGTGGTGTGTGTGTGTGTGTGTGTGCGTGTGTACTGTATGATGATAAATACAACCAGCATGTGGTACATAAATACTACAGTTGTTTATGTTGACCTGATCCACAAAAAGCATCCTGAGAATGAATACAAAAAATAATTTACATGAATTTCTGCATATTTAAAGCCACCGTATTCCAGTGCAGGGAATTTAATTAGTGCACATGAAGAGAACAAAGCGGGGGAATATCCATAACATGAATTAGGCTGAATCGCATCATTCATTACTCACCAGAGAGCAATGAGATGTGACACATGGCAACAGAACACTGCCTGAACTGGACAAATTAAAAACACTAGTAATTAGCGCTATGCAAAACATGTTGTAAGTTTATTACCTGATTTATGTAGCTTCCTGTTTATAAGGGCACAGCGAGCCGGCTATTCGTCTTCCACCTAGCATGGTTAAGAGTCAGAATGGGCTTAAATGATTTATTAAATGAATAAACAAATAAATCACCTCGCACCTAATTTCCCTAATGATATTAGAAATGACTAACCGTACAAATTGTGCAAAATATAAGCTACTATTAACCTGGAGCACCTTTCATTTCAGGGGTTCAAAACGTCCATCCATTTTCATTTGCGCAAAAACAAAAACATGATTAAAGATTTGACTCCTGACACGGATTCCGCAAATAAAACACTCCACTCTCTCTTTGCTTAATAAAAGAGGGTCATACACTCACTGCTAGCAGCAATACGTCAAAACTTCACTATAGAACAGTCGCTTCCATGTTTGCCAGAGAGAAATATACCCTCAGACAACGCAAACCCTGCATGCTTCCAAACTCCAAACTTTCTTCTAATGTTTCTCTTACAGCGCTGCGTTCGGAGTAACCCCGACCACTGTCTGAATTGTATATTTCTATTTAAGGAGACATATTGTTTTCATCTTTTGCCCCTCTGTTCCCTAGGGGAACGAGTGGAATATAAAAAGCCAGACTTTAAATAACAAGAGACTGCCATCAGTTCCCCTGCTAGTCCGCACATTAGCCTCGTCTGTGAGTGAGCATCCGACACCTACTAAAATGTTTCAGCTCTATGTGCGCATAAGAGCATAAATAATTCAAAATTAATCCCCGCTGAGGGGGACTATGGGAATCATAAATTATCCGAGTGTAGTCCCTTAATGCAGTCCCAGGATTGGAACACCTATGGTAACAATCGAGCAGAGGTGCTCATTACACCTTGTGAAGAGATATCTTAACCTTTGAATATTAATTTCTGTGAATGAATGGGGAGAGGTGCGCGCATTAGTTGTTAGGTACGTGAGTGACGGAATATTTAACACAATGCAAAAGCTTACACTGTTCTGTATTTGGAGTATGAAGGGACTGACAGGGGGTGAATCTAAAATGTAAGAAGGTGCGAAGTATACGATGTAAATTCACTGCATTAAATTAACCCAAAAAGTCAACGCTACAGCCGTTAAATCGTTCAGAGCTAATGATGAATCTGTTCATAAAGAATACATGCGTGAAAATAAAAGGAAACTTGGACACCCACGGAGATGTTTTGCTGACATTTACAGCAAGTTCCTCAAAAGGTTTGCCCATCACTCTGCAGTGACTCCAGGCTGCCCAGGAGGCGCTGATGGATTGCAGGCCAACAACAGTTAATCAACTCCAGCGGGGATGGAAATATTAATGCTTATTAATTGAGAACACAAAGGCGTGCAGTATCATACAAAGAAGAAGCATTTAGATCTGCTGGTACCTGGACTCTGAGACGTAAAAAAAAGAAGTGCTTTAATAGTAGAAGTGGTTTTAACTAAACCTACAGAGTATTTTCCGTAACTGAAGAAATCCAAATGTATGCAGCCGCCGTCATGGCTATCATCCTTGAATTAAAAAATAAATAAATAAATATACTGCAGAGCATGTTCTAAGTGGCAATGGCAATGAATCGTTGCGTATATTTTCATAATATGAAAGACTGGAAACACCACCACGAGTAGAGATGAAAATGCCAGTCTAAAGAATATCAAAGCTATATTAGATGTGTCTACTCTCGTGTAGAGGGAAGATGTGAAAACACAAACTGATCCTCAATAAAAAGGACTACTGTAACGGGTATAAGAGAGTGGCATTTGGTGAGGGGAGGAGAAAAATATCCGCTTTAGAAAGTGGTTGAAAATATACATATCAAAGGAAAGACACGGAGATTTCCTTTGAGTGTGCATCCTATCCATGTACCCCCATCACCGGCGCCACCAGCACCACCACCAGCACCACCTCCCCCGACTTTGTGACTGAGCTGAGGGGTCTGTTGCAAATTCTCAGGTAAGAGAGCCAGAAACCTACTTATGATGCTCTGCTCTTCATAATCCATAGGTTCTATCAGCAGATTACTAGAAATAAAGTGTTGGGAGAGACGTAAAGCAGGACTCAGTGTGCCAAGTGAGACAATGCCGGGTTTCAGTCTGCACTTCACTCCAATACACATAATTTACAGTTTGTGTTCAGCTGGGGAAAAGACAAAAATATATATATATGTAGGGGGAACAGTCTAAATCATCCCGGCAGGATACTATATTAAGCAATTTATGCTGTAATCTCTCATAAAATATCCCTCAAATCCACTATGAAACCAAAATATGATAAAATGTATGATTAATATATGTCGTCACATTTAACAGATGGATCTCTATAACTCTAATTTCCTTCTTAGTTTAAGTATTTATTTTTTTTGCTTTTGACTTTCCACCCTCTTTAGCTCCACTGGATGTGTGTAGGGCAATTCATTCGTCACACGGCTTTACCCATTAGAGGCGGACTGCTAAATGCTTCACCTTTTGATTTTGAGGAGGAGTACAGGATTTGTCAGGGGAAAAGGGAAGGTGCTTTATTGCTCCAAATTTCATCACAATAAAGGCTTATAAGGAAGGTGGCATAATCGTTGCCCTATAAATGTCTCTGTGTAGATTACATGCTTCTCGCCCGGCTAATCCCGGTAATTGATGAACTTCTATGCTGACGATTTTTTTTATTATTATATTTTGTAATTTGTTTATTAATTAAGATAACACTTATTTTGGGACCTCAACCAAGTAAACACGATTATGTGCTCTGCGGGGTGAGTGTTCAGTGCGCTGACGTTCCCAAAGCAGCAAGCTGGCTGGCTGGCAGGCTGCTGCTGCCAGGGAATGTCTAATAGTCTTCCACTGAGAAGTTTAATTCATTTGCCATAAAGCTAAAAATAAACACAGTCACACTTAATTGGGCTCTGAATGTGAGCATTATTGAGTTGTTGAAAAAAAGCAAGACCACAAATTATAACCAAGGACTCAACATTTATACAGCTGAAAGACTGTGTGGAGCACATGGATTTCAGTTTGGTGAGTTTTATTATTTATTATAAAAATGGGAGAACAAGCTATAAATACTGCAAAAAATTAATAATGAGGACTTGACTACTGCGATTTATTATAGGGCAAGCGGTAACTATTCAACTAACAGTTGATCGTACCGATAACATTGTGTAGTTCATTACATACATATGATAAATAAGTAATAGTGGATAATTAAAAATAATAATAATATACATGCAGTATCTGAGTATACGTCAAAGGGAAAACGGTTTACTTTATGAGACAGTTCCAAAGGTTTCCTCTCTTGGAGTTACAGTCCTGAGATGAAACATTTGATTCATTCAAGTTTGTGAGTGACTCTGAGGCAGGACGGGGAAGTGTTAGGATAAGAGCGAGAGAGGAAATCAAAAAGATTTCCATAAAAAAGTGGAATAAATAAGTGCCTGAGATACAACAATTTGGATTTACATACATTATCCAGCTCTATCTCTTTGGGATATTTTACAGTCCCGATATGAGAGGGGGAGCTGCGAGATAAACTAAATATGACCTATGCTCTGCAGGCTCAGCCAGAAAGAGCAGACGCCTGTAAGAATACTCAAGGAGCAGAAGAAAAAGGATGAGAGGATGAGGACAAAAAGCCAGGGGAAGGAAGAAAAATGACACTAAAAGGCAGTCACGAACTGATTGATGCTCTGCAGTATTTGAAGATCAGTGGCAGCCTTGTGGTGGCAAGCACAGAGGTCAGAGAGTGTGTGTGAGAGTGTGTGTGTGTCCATGCTCGCTTATAAGGGCGTGTGGCTTTCTTTGTTGGTTTCACAGTCTGGATTTTGTGTGCGTGTGTGTATGTGTGTGTGCAGGAACGTGTGTCCAGAATCGCTCCTCCACTCTCTCTCCCTCCCCTCTCTCTCCCTCCATTGTAGGCGAAGAGAAATCTCAGTCTACGGGTGGCTGGGGGAAATCAGATGTGAGCACAGAATAACATGCTCAATTTGGCCTGGGAGTGCAGCCGGGGCTAGAAGAGAGGAGAGCACCATGATGTATCGAGCCGTTTGCCAGCCGGATGGGGCACACGGTGGCGGCCCTCTCTCTGCCTGTCAGCAAATACACATTTTTCACCCAGCAGGAGTAGTGGGAGTCCTGTGTATGTCTGCGTGTGTGCATTTGTGCGGTGGGAGGAGAGGAAAAGTGTGCATGTTTTTGTTCAAGAAGAGAATTTTATTGTGGGGTATAGTGTCTTCATATTTGGTGTGATTTTAATATATTAATATCCATGCATATGTGGCTGTTTATGTGGGATTTTTTTTTTTTTGGTGGGGCGGTGGGGGGAGGGGGGGCTGCCCATTGCAGGCACAGCTGTTACATCACATGGAGTAAGCAGGCCGTTTCATCTCGTCACGGCAAACGCCCAAGCTTCTGCTGCTAACAAACAATTTTACACGAGGAACAAGTGGCTCTAACGAGAATCATTACTCTGGGTTTGTGTGCATGTGTGCGTCAACGTATGCATTTTCACGCGCTACTCTGTGTGTGTGCGTGTGCGTGTGTGTGTCCCGATTTTTCTCTGGTACAGGGATTCAGCGCCCTGTGCGTGTGACCCACACACTCAGCAGATTTTACTTTGTTTGCCCTCATCAAAAAAAACAGAGGACACACAGCTGTGACCAGCAAGAGAAAAACATGGAGGTCCTCCAAATGTGCCACATTGCTTTCTAACCTCCAACCTCACACTTCAATTATCTTGCAGTGTCTTTAATGAACTACAGCGAGCCGGTGCTGCTTTCATTGTAAAAATTGCAACTGCTAATACATAAGACATTTTTTTTTTTTTTTAAAGTCAAACGAAAAATAAAAGTAAAAATAGCATATTTCTAAAGAACAAAATGCACAAAATAGTTGATACCATTGCCACTCCTTTTCCAAGCCCAGAGGGTTTCAATAGAAGCCCAAGAACCTGGTATCACCATCTAGTACTGCACACTGGAAGCGCACGAGGCAGCCTGAAGGTCTCAGCGCAACACTCACATATATACACACAAGCACAAGCCTCCGCACTAAAGACCTCTTTTCAGCTAGCGTCGAGGGAAGTGGGCTGGGGAGGCCCTTTGATGTGGGAACACCGAGGTCAGAGAGAACAGTCTGTGCAGCGCTAAATTCCATCCCCCACAACAGTTCCTTTTTCACTTCTACAGCTACTGGCGTCGGTCTTGTGAAGCCTATCTTCAAAACAAGTTTAAAAAAAGACTTTTGCACAGTCTGAATATGTAGGAGTACAGAATGGATATATGCGGCGTTTCAGGCTGTAGTCACCACATATTGCTTAAAAGTCTGCGTGTCTGTGTTGCATTTAAGGCTTTCCCCCGCATACACTTATTGGCCTTTTGTCTCTGGAACCCAGGGAAAAGGCAAAAGGTCTAACCAGCGCATAAACTAATCTCAAATGTCATGTCTTATTAGACGCAAATGGAAGGAAACGTTTGGCTCACTCAGCCTGCCGAGTCAATGAATTTGTCAAAATTTTATGATAATTCATTCAATTACTCTTTAGACATTTAAATGATGTGAGGAGCGAGGGAGGAGGCGTCGAGGGTCAGCTGAAGAGAGAAGAGAAGGAGAAGAAGAGGGGAGTGAAAGAAGGGGGAGGAAAAGAGGGATTGGGGAATAATCCTGCTCTTGATATTACACTCCCTCCAGAGGCCTTTTAAGGGCTCCTATCACAGTGTGAGGCCTCCTAAACTTCTCTCCCCCTGCTTAGCCACTCAGCAGCCAGTTCGCCCCCCTCTCTCCAAACACCTCTGTTCACAAGTTATTCAGCTTACACATACTGTACAAACACGTCTTTTGCTGAACCCACATGCATGGTAATTAAAACCAAACACGTGCATTACAAATTTTCTGACCATTTTAAAGTATTTCCACTGCGATGCTCATGCAATCCTTCTGCACGCACATACATACACATTTGGATTTTTTTGTTCCCCCTTCGTGCTCCAGTGTGCACAACCACAAACACTGGTGCTTTCATTGCTGGGAGAATGACAATAAAAAGGCCCGTCGCTCTTCTCGACCCTTGACCTCTGATCCCTGGAGGTCTCCCACTGCCTGTGCTAGAGGAGGGAGAGACGGAGGGACGGAGGGGTGATAAAAGGCGTGGATGTGGTGGGGCCCTGAGAACAGCTCCCTCTGTCAGACCAGCTCAGGCTGCATCATGGGTAAGCTCCCCCTCTAGTGTTCACTGGCCTCTCATGTGCCTATTCCCACTGAAAGAGTAAGTTTTCATTCACTGTCCAAATGTGTTGTTCATTTAAATACAAATCATGGGCCATTGTGAATTTATTAGAGATACTCGATCCAAACGGCTTTACTCAAACATGATCCCCTACAGGTGTCTACAAAATGTGAACCACTTACACTGTACCCAACTTGAGTAAGTCTGCATGGTCCTAATAAAAAGTTTCTTTTTTTGAAGCAACTAGTGTTTTCTAATCATCCAACCACAGATCAGAAATAGAGTAATGCATTATACAAAACTAAACATTATTTACGACATTTTACAACATGCTCTTAGCATCCAGTAACAATCAGATTTGCATGTGTGACATGTCCTTGGCATCATCTTTCCCTTGCAGGATTGGCTTTTGCTGCGTGCAGAGTCAAAGCATCTGGTCGCTATTGCCTCAGAACCGAGCACGCTGTTTCCCATTCACATCTAAACTATACTAGTGCCTCCTATTCTAGCTTAGCCACGCCTGAGGGCATGCTAATTACCTTCTCTCTCGCTCCAAATTACCCAGCTTTCACTGGGACTCTGTCGCCCGTTTCAGTCCAGCGTTGATAGCAGACGGAGAGGACAGAGTGAATGATAGAGAGGGAGAGAGAGGGAGGAGCAAAGGGTGAAAATAGAAACAAACCAATAATCTTCTACATTGCCTGCTAAACGAGAGCCACTCTGTCCCTAATGTAGACAAGTCATTTTGTACAAGCCGTTAAAGCCCACTGGGCCAGGCGAGCATGCAGTGCAGGGCCGCCTGTTTCAAAGATCTTTTGCAATCAGTTACACAATGGACCCCCTCATTTTATGCTGCTACATCATAAAAGTGCTCCTTTTGTTACATTTCCATCCTTAAAAGGGTCTTAATCCCCATCCTTTCAGGCCAGTCTATGGCAAATTCCTCAGGGACATCCCATTCGCTGCAAGGGCTGGAGTGACCCACTCAGAAACCAGCATGCAGGGCTTTGAGCTTTTCTTCTGCTGCCACTCTCCAGAGAACATTAAATCGTACTTTTCATCCCCCTCACCATAGGGGGAAGCCCCTTAATGATGACAGAGAAAGAGAAATTCCTCCACTCAGTCCTATGACACCATTCTGCTGTCAAGCAGGCGTCTCGGCGGACAGAGAATCAAACATGGCTTCCTGCAGGTGGAACGCCAGTGAAGGTCACGGTACAGTCCAAAGAGGAGAGATGGAGGGAATAGGGACGAGGAAGAAAGAAAGAGAGAGGCGGCACTTCAGAGGGAGACCGGCTTCTTCTTTGCAAATTAAGTCATCTGCTGAAAAAGGTTGAAAAAAAAAAAAAAGCAGCTTTTCGCTCCATCATACCTCGTGTTAGCCAACCGTCCCATTTCTACATAGCAGATATTTCTAGACTTACTCTTGCTCAATATAATGTGGATACTTTTAATCCAGCACATTAAATTATTATACTGTTATACGGAGCGTTGTGCCCTTACCAACTCTATTTTACCCATGATTGCTTTTGTGTCTGTATTAAATCCTGTTTGTTTTGTTTCACTACATATAACTGTTGCCTGCCTTCTTGAAGCCATCACTCTCAAAAGGTTCATTTAATCAGGCTGAGACTGCTGCTGTCTAATCTCCCCGCACTGCTTCACACTAGATGCACAACATGTGCTATTACCAAATATTTCTGGAGCTAGGCAATAGTGGTTATAGAAGCAGCTTTGGGACCATGGGGTCACTGCTTTGGCCTCCACAGTGTCTATGGCTGAGGTGGCCTGAGCAAGCACCTGAAACCCCCCTGTGCACTTTGCATGGCTACCCACTGCCCCAACTGTGCTCACTGGAGTGGGATGGGTTAAACGCAAAGAACAAATTCCTTGAGCTTGGCGAAAAACGCTTGTTTGATTTGTCATTTAGCATTAAACTGCAGCCTTGCTTTATCCGTAAACATGTGTTAAAAGAGCAATTTTGTTGGCTCCTTGTGGTCACGCTTGCTGGAATATTGAGATTATACATTAATGTGTGCATGTTGAATCCATACACATGAATAATATAAAATCAATGTATAATAATCACACAAAGCAAATACTAGATTACAAGAAAACCAAAATATTAAACAATGCATATACTATCTTCCCTGTTGGTATAACATAAAACTTTTTTGTGGGTGTTGAAGCATGTTGTAATTGTTAGCTTTGACACATCTATGTCTGAGCTAGTAGCCTGATTGTAAAGGCAGGTCAGTCAGTTGAAGGACTAATGCTGTGGGATTTGAGCAGGTGAAGATGTCATTGATAGTTTCCAGCATGAGACGAACATAGACTTCAATGCTCCATAATCCTCCAGCTACAAGCCTTACCCCGCTGTAATGGCTTTTCTGACTACTCGGCTTTGGCCAAGACAAAAGTCATGGAACGTGTACCTGTAGGTACAAAGACAGATCAAATCTGTGGTGAATTTCTACCTCAGGCCTAGAAATAAAGCCTTTCAGTGTTTTATTTTCTAATAATTCTGCTCCAAGAAAACATAATAATGTAGGGGATACCCAAGCAGAGCACGTTTCACAGTTTAAACTGATGTAAATGGAGCATGTCGCTTGGCTGAATGCAAAGAAACCAAAATACAGGAGATGCCATCAAAAGCAATAATTACATGCAGAGTCAGGGAGGGGCTAGTATGAGCCAATAATCACAACCAGCACTTATGCTAGAATCTGATTAAACTGCTAATGACCTGTCACTCAAGAGCGAAGCAGATGTTTATAGATGCCCAGTACCAACCGCACAGCTCATCAGTCAGAGTCAGAACCTTGGCAGCCATGTCACCTACCACACCCACTCACTTAGCATTGCCACCACACAACACGGGGAGGGGAAACTACTTTCAGGTTACTGATGGCGGATGTTGAGCTGTCGCCATGTGCTTTCACACAATCAGAGGAGAGGGCAGCTGTGTGTTTATTTATTTATTACTTTTTTCTCATTCTCACTGTCTTGCTTTGGTCATATTGCAACACCACTGCCACCTCTCCAGAGCCATTGCCCCTTCTCTTTCCCCATTTGTGATGTGGAAGCAGCCATTTTCTTGTGGTGACTCCCTCAGCTTTCACCCTGACGCGTGACACTCATGACAAATTGGGTGTGGAAGTGAAGGTGATGGGCTGTGAAAGCAATGCCCCTGCCCCCACTACACACACTGTGCACATATACACGAAAGCAGCCAGACACAAAAATATCAGTCGTGTGTGTCTGTCTGTGTGTGTGTGCGTGTACGCAATCTTGCACACAATACTGTTCAGCACTCAGCCCGGCTCTGAGACAAAGAACACAAGTTATGTTGCAAGCAGGGTGGCGACCTGGATGTATATCACACAAGGAAAGAAAACAGGAAATGGAAATCTTGACTTCCTTCAACTCCAACTTTGACTCCAACATCTGTTTCCCTACAGCCTCATCTATTCCATCTGCAGCGCTACTGAACAAACTGCAATACTGCTCTTTGAAGCATGCACCAATGTGATCATACCATTTTTCTACTTTAAAAAAAAAATACATCCTAAAGGCAGATTTTTCCTCCACATTTGAGATTTATTCCAGCTAATGTGGAACAGATTTAGCATATCCAACGTGACACGCCAACAAACTTACTCTCCCACTACCCATTATTATTTTCTAACAATTCATAGACCAATTCAAATTCTCACATCACCCCACATTTATTGTAAAAAAAAAAAAAAAAAAAAAAAAAGAATAATTTCAACCAGGGGGAAAATTATTGTACTGAATTGTACAGCAATTATCATAACATTACACTAATTCCCATAGAAGTATTTAAATTATATGGTTGGTTGATTGCATGATGAATTAAAGAGCCATTTTTTTTTCTTACCAAGAACCTTGTCCAACAGTAATCACGATGGGGGCTCTAAGGCACATTCAATACCAGACAGGCCGGAACCAGCCTGAGCTAATACAGAAGTCATATCATTATGCTCGTCACCTCCAGGGACTTAATCTAACCTGTAGCTTCGGCCTGATCCACAAGTGCTCAAGGAACAGACCATCACATTAACACCTTAATGATGCAACAACATGTCACAGTTTAATGCGTTTTACAGTCACCTTAAGTTGTTTTAATTACATCAGCTTTCTCCACAACTACTGGTTTCTCTTTCTGAATAACATAAAGAAATAGAAATGATCATTTTAAGCCTCAGGGCTACAACCTAAACACCAGTGTCCATGACACAATTGTTTAGATATGGCTTGAATAAGGAGCAGATCACAATAGTAAAGATAAATCACAGAAACACACATTATTGAAGAGTTTGAGTTTCGGTATCAAAGAGAAGTTAATATATTAACAGCGAGCTGAGTGATACAGTATATGTGTGGATGGTGTATATTCAGCATGCAATTACTAATTTGCTAGAGAGTCAGGTTGAGAATGTAACCAGATCACAACATGCTATCAGACAGAGAAAAGTGAAAAAAATGTTTCTATATAATTCAATTGAATTTTGTGCAATTTTTGTTAAACAATTTGGGCATTTCTATCACTCAGTTTGGGGCAAAAACAAACCATTGTTCTGGGTCATTATGTGAGAAAAAATGGAGAGAGGGCTGCAGTTTGTTTTGCCATTGGGCATAAAGCGTAATTATTCTTTCATGTCAGCCAGCGTTGGCTATGCTTCATGCTGTCCAGAAAAGAAGACAAAGAAATGCAATTTCCATGCACATGGAACAGATGACTTCTTTAGAAGGTGAAACAACTGATCAGTCACATGAGTTAAATGTTCACTCTGTGTTTCCATGTCCCATTAGGTGAACCAACTCTTTAAATAACAAACACTGAAGCTGACGCCATAAACCTTAAAAGCAATACTTCCAAATAAGCATCAATGTACGTTACAATCTGCCACAGACCAGACCGAGTCTTTAATTTTACTTTAGGAACAGGATACGTGGGAACATATTCACACCTTTAATATATAAACCCAAAAGAAGAAACCACATCAATTATGGATTCCAATCCATGTGTTAAACATGCACATGAGATTATAGAAGCATCATAATCATTTGGTCAGGTTAATCAGAATATTAGAATCCCACGTAGTAAAGTCCATTGAGAACAAGATTAAAACTTTGCTGAGCTTAACAGAAATCCAGCTCCTGACGTTGTCCTGATGAGATGACAATTTCCCAGTTACAATATTTCCCTACACTGTAACAAGGCCATCACCTGGCACAGACTTCAATACATATTAATGAGGGAGACGGCGCTATTATTAGATTACTAAGGTGAATGTGATTAGCAGGAACTATAGCTTTGCTTCCCGAAAACATAATTGTACTGCGTATTAGGCTAGAGGCTCACATTATCAAAGTTGTATCAGGCAATTGACAAGGCTTTTGTAATTAGGCATGCTATTCTTTGAGAGACGAAGAAGAAATGTGAGCCACACAATGCACAGCAGGCTATATATTCACTTACAACCCCTACAGGCAGCAGAGAACAGCCTTGTTTGCCTTTGATCCTTCCATCCAATTGTTTATGGAGGTTGTAGAGGTCCCCAGACCCTTTTGTATTAAGCATAACTTCACTTGCACAGCTGAGATGATGGTAAGAGAAAGGAATATTAAGGACTCTTGTTTCTTGAGAACAATTTGGTTGGTGTAAATGCGGTCACAATAATCTAAATGTAAAAATACAGGGTTTACATTATGCAATATCCTATTGTAGAGACACAAGTTGTGAATTTTAAAAACAAAAACATTTCTTTATGCTAAACCTCCACCCATCTGTACATCCATTCCTACACCCACTCCTGAACAGGGTTCAAGGGAGCTGAAAACTGCTGCAGCATACACTGAAGAAAAAATGTGAACCGAAGTTGTTATATTTATGTTATATCAGGCTAAAAAATGACAAGCTAGCTAAAGCAACAAAATAATTTATTTCTGTAAAGTCAAATACTGTATACAGTTTGGTTAAGAACAATAATAATGCATATATTAATTACTAATACGCCAAATTAAAGCAGTCCTGAGAAGAAACTTCTCCTAATCCATGTCATCTCCTCAGTGTCGTCGATACCGCCCTTCTAAAGTGCCTCCATTCCATGTTTACACATATATTTTCTCTAAGACAGTGGGCACCACTAAGCTATAGGCCCCGTCTGTGCACGGTTGCCATTGTGCGCACGTCAGGCAAGGGCTTTTTGTGCCATTGTGTTCAGTGACAGACTGAATGAGAGGGAGTGTTTCTCAGTACCAGGATGTGTGGGAGACACCTGCTGGGCCGGGCTGCACCGGCCTGCTCTGGTCCGCCATTAAAACGTGTAGCACTAGGGGCTCCTTTGTTAGACAGGAGCTGTTGGTGGGGACATGTTTGAAGTGTCACAAGTGTCAGTCTTTATTAAATCCAGAATGACATTAGGGGATGGAAGAGTGGGGTTAGTCAAGAACGGCGCAAGATGGATTGAGCAGTGGGTATCCCCTTCATTTTTTTGTTAGTGGCTGAATTCAGATAATTACTGGGGGGCAATCATTCGGCGATAACTAGAACGAGCAATGTATTGGTTAGACCAGAGCTTTTACTTGATTTATACAGTCCTGTGTTGGTGAATATGAAAACATAAAGAATGTGTTCTATGCTGCTGCTGCTAACACAATTCCTCAGATAATCTTCTGAGGTAATGAAGCATCTCCTTACTATTGCTTTCTTTGGCATAGTTTCTCTCTGATTCACAGCTCTTTCACTGTGTCTGAGAGTGTATGTGTGCACAACCGTGTCTGCATGAATTTCCAAAATAAGAGAATACAGGGGAGATAATTTATGGGGTTGCTGCAGTACAAATACGGAGGTTGCTGCTGGAAGCACACATCGATTGACATCTGCTCAAATGTTCATTGACAAAAGGAGAAAACACTGAGAAAAAGTGTACGGGGGAGAGAGAAGGGTCCTGAGAGGGGGAGAAAAATCCATAATTGCTCTCATCGCCATATGATTTTCTGCAGGCAATTTTCAGGGAGCACACACTGACCTTTGCCTGCTTAATTCCTGTGCAGTAAAGAAACAGAGAGATGATCACTGAGGCACATAATTACACCCTCATCAATACATGGATCTACGGGATGGACGATGAATGCAACACGGGGATGAAAGGACAATACATATTACCCTCACCCCTTCACATACACACACACACGCACAAAAGCATGTGATCTGACCTACATGCACTTGAAAGAAAACAAATGCCCACACACACGTATCATTGTTGCAGCAGCATATATTTCTATCTGGATGCAAAGTCAATGTGAAATGCATGGTGGGTAATGATGATGTGAAGGTTTGAGGCTGCAAGCTGGATGGAGGACCCCATATGGCTCTCTCCGTCCGTGTCATTACCTTGTTACGCCTCTGACTTCCATTCAGAGAGAGAGAGAGAGAGAGAGAGAGAGAGAGAGAGAGAGAGAGAGAGAGAGAGAGAGAGAGAGAGAGAGAGAGAGAGAGAGAGAGAGAGAGAGAGGGAGAGAGAGAGAGAGAGAGCGAGCGAGGATCACCCAAGACCACGTTACAACTGAAATTGTCTGGGGTCAACAGTGCCATAATTACTTTAAAATGTCAGCCTGCAATAAAATACAACAGTTCATCTGGCAGAAAGCAAATTAGCTTTGACCATGCCGTAATTACCCTTTCCTGCAGAACCATTAGAAGAGATCAAATCTTCACATTCTCTGTTTGAGGAAAGGCCATCAGAGTACACTCCACCTGACAAGGATGCACATTTGCCATTTTGCAGGGGTAATTAATTGTCCTTATAATAGAAATTTTATATTGGACTTCGAAATGGAAAAAAAGTGTAATAACCTGCCAGTTTTATCTTAACCATTTGATGACACCCCTTGCCTTTTGCTCTCTCATCATTTCTTCTCCCTTTTATTTTACTTCAGCAGCTGACTGATTTGTGCGCTCAAATGCTCCGAGCTGAGGACTTCTTGCTCCAGCATTTCCTGCGAGAAACTACAACGTGCACAGGCATCTCTTTGTACATCTCAAGCCATGATCTACGTACAAAACGGAAGTAAATTAAATGTAGAAAACCTGATCAAATTAACCAGATAGAAATTGTTTTGACTTGTTGCCCCTAGTCCCCCCACAGCCACTGACATTACCCCATCAGATCCCCTTTATAGTGGCGCTGCAGTGGTAACTCCAAACTTTCAGACAAAACTTTGTCACACACCATTACAGTATGATGAACAAAACCAACTGAGGAAGGAGATGAATATGTATGAGGAACATCAAGCTAAGGATAACTTCCAAACTTGATTAAAAAAAAAAAAAAAAAAAAAATTGAATATTGAATAATTTCTTGGCATCCCAGGCTATACACAGCATTACAAGCATAGCAGCACTGGCATATTCCACCGATATGATGAATATGACGACAGATTAAGCAACAGAATTAGAAAAAGTGTGTAAATCTACGGGAAACTTTAATTAACATATCACACTGCTGGGTAGGTACGACAAAAACAGTTTGAGGAGCTGGCTTTGAGCTCGTTATCTCACATGTTGAATTCAAGAGTACCTCCCCAGCATGCACGGCCCATGTGCAATCTCCTGTAACCAGTTTGTAGCGACACTGCGTTTACTGACACGTTACAGAATTACATCAAAATACAAGCAGAGAAGAGATGAAAAAGCGACCTGTTTCTCCACAATAAAAGGGAAGTGACGCACCACAAAGCTCTTTTACGGAGATCAATGCCATTGTGATCGATTTCCATGAGCCTCCGAGTGTTTCATAAGGCACAGGTACGTTCTGTGGATGTTAAATACCATTCCTCTTTGGAGCTTTGTATGCTTGTGGCGATTAGCGTCTGAGACAGAGGGAGATGTTTCTTACGCAGCCAAGCTAACTGAATAGGGATTAGGAGTGGAATAGCTAGGTGTGGACGGAAGCCCAAAGCAGTCAATTGGGACTGTGACTCAGGTAGCTGCTCAAGGTGCTGTACTACCACTGTTGCACTGCTATTGCTGCTGAAACTGAATCTCAGCTCAAGAGCATTGTAACCTTATCAAATTAGCTGTGGGCCCAGTCTGTCAGCCAGTACCGCTGGGTTGGCAGCCAGCACCATGATTAGTCATATTGAATTATACATTCAGGGCATGTACGACACCTTCCACATCAACACAATACATAGACACACACACAAAGCCACAGTCATACTGTCGTCACACAAACTCACACAGAGATGAAAACCAGCGCACACATATGAATGCGCGCGCGCACGCACACACACACACTGACAAAAAACACACACTTAGTTTCTGTTTTGGAACAGGGTGATGCGGATGTGCGTAAACAGGATTAGGAGAGACGGTTCCACTGTCACACAGACCTCCAGATTGTAATTCTCATGCCTCTCTGACAGCTTGGCACAGCACTAAGTCACCTAACGTTTGCTTTGACATGAAATCCAGACCTGGGCACAGATGAGGTTATCAGTGGGGGGAGATGAGTGGGAGGAAACGCGTCTAGTCCTATTGGGAGAACAGTTTGGTACTACTGCCTGGGCTTGGTTGACTGAGGGGACAGCGGAGGCAGGAGCAGGATGGCGCAGGGTACGCAAAAATACCTACCTGGCTTTGGAGCAGCTACTGACGGCTGAGGTCCTTGCACATGTGTGAAACCTATCTAAAAGTAGCTGGAAGATTACAATCCTCTTCATTAAATTTATCTCCTGCGACATAAACTTTTAATATGCACACCAGCAGTGTGTATGGGACTTCCAGGGCAGCTTAAATGACTGCAACCTGTAATTACTGTTCCAGCACTTGATTAGAATAATCTGATTGCAATTATTCAGTGACTTTAAAATACAAGCCTCGAGCTACAGAACAATAATTCAAGGGCAGTGATTGGGAACGTGTTTCTTTTTTGGCTGTAAAATGACGTTTTAATCGACACGAGTGAAAGAGGTTCCCTGCTAAGGAGCCAGCTCCCTCAATTAAAGCCCATTTATGCAGTGAGGGGGAAGACGTTGTGCTGCGATGTGGAGTTAATCACCAGTCAGACACTTAACAGAGTTCTCACGGATCAGGGAACTAACCCCTCTAACGGGTAAACAGGCAGAAATGTAGCACACAGCCACAAAGAACACACACACACACACACATGCATTCATGCTACCAGTTATGTTGTTTCTCTCCTGAATGAATCAGTGAAAAAATATAAAAAGCCTAAAGGACAACGTTTTTTTTTATTTTTTTATGATCACTTGATTAAAAGACAAAAACTTGAAATAGAAAATTCGAGACAAAATCCACCTGCAGTCACCAGGAAGACATGTCAATTATCTTCCGTATTCTGTAGCAACATTGCCAGATAATTGATAGCATTCAACAGACAACTCTAATGTATCTCATCACTCTAAGGAGTCTGTGGTGGATTAATTAAAAAAGTAATACAACTTGAGGGAGAGGTATTGCCCAGCTGGCACTCATTCCATGGTCAAAATGAAGGACAAACATGGAGACTATAATCTTTTTCTAGGCCTCTAATTTGCATGACTTTATTTCCTTGTTCTGATTTACCTGAGGTGAGGCGATTTTTGTCCCTGCCTTACAGTCTGACCCACCCCGGGTGATTAACAGGGTTGATTAGTCCTTCAACACAGACACACACACTTGGAAATTTACTTGTCCTTCAGCGGTCGTACACCTCCATCCACATCATTACAGTATATCTTCGTGTGCACACTTGCGGTACATGTGGACATACGGTAATGATGTGGATGGAGGGCCAGTGTGTCTTTAAGCTTATCGACGCAGAGACTCAAAATCAAAACTGATTGTCTATTGTATTTTTGAAAGCTTAATTGTTACCATCCTAAATTATCCTGTTTCATAATTGACTGTACATTATCAACACAACGTGCTACCAAGAACGCATTAATCAGTATTACTCTGCCTTAACCTCAGTAAGTGGCACAATAAGAGACGTGCCCTCACTAATCAGCTTCATTGTGTTATATCACCTCCGCTCTAACTATATCACCAAGAGTTCAAAGAGCTCACACTACGTGTTATTGCTGAAACCATCTTTAATCAGCAGCATTGGTCTTTGTTAGATCATGGAGGTCTACGTTGTAATGAAAACGGCAGCTAGCTCTGATAGCAGCCTAATTGGGAGATAATGAGCCAATAACATCAATAGCTAATGACACACCGAGTCTAAGTCACACCCCCCTCAGGCCACACAGAAGCTCATTCAGCACTGATGGAGTGCATAGCTGGGAAGTCTGACAGAGCCAGACCAGGCTCTGTACAAACAGCCTGTCTTGATGGCTTCATTAGGCTAATGAAAGGCGGTGGTTGACACTTAAAGATGGTTATAGTGGACTAGCTAAAGGGAAGAGACATCTGATCTTTAATGCATTGTCTTGTGGTATCCTTCAGATGAAAAATAGTTATTGCAATAACAGTAATTGCTGAGATATTAATTGAATTATTATGTATTTCACCCAAAGTACGTGTAATTTAATGATCATAAGAGGAGAAAATTATTTCCTTCCAAAAGAAAGCAGCTCTAAATTTTGGCCCCCTGCTATACTTTGCCAGTGTGAAATGATGTGTAGTTTGTTTGTTTGTTTGTTTATTTGTCAGAGGATGAGCAGGGGGGGTTGACAGCTTAAGCGCTGTATGAGTGTGTGGGCGTGGGCACCGGTAAGTGGGTTGAAGGGGGCTGAACTTTTGTCAGGTCTCAACAATGAACTAGCTAACAGTAAACAAGCTTGATGATGCATAATCACATTAAGAGAGGCACCAAGCATGGAGGAACGACCCTGCTAATCCACACTGTGCTAGCTCTGTAACCTGCGCATAATCCTAGAGAGAAGGAGCGAGGTTGAGAGGAAGAGAGGAGAAAAGAGGAGAGGAGGACCAAAAGAAGCTTTGGAACAGAATTACTGTACGCACAAGCTTTAGGCCAATTAACCAGAGGTTTCAAATATTCAACCTGTCCTGCTGTTGCTTTCATTTTTTTAAACTAATGGTACAGGTGTAGGCGTTTGCAAATGACGTGTGCACTCATACAAGGAAAAGATCCAACATAACCTATCCATAGGAAGCAACTATATAGGCTGATATTGTGACATGTGATATACAGTGTGTGATCCTTCATGGGTAAACATGCTTGAAACAACATAAGATATATAATTATACAGCCATTTTTTGATTCCCTCAAACACTAAACACTGCAGATAAAATGGTGTCAACTGTTTCATGCCCTGAAACTTCACAAAACTGTTGGTATCGCCAGCATGTCCATCCAAACTCATAAAATATGTTGTGACGACTTTGAAGGAAATGAATAAACTGAAGCATGTAAAATTGGGGAAATGGGAGCTTTAGGATTCCAGTGAAACATTTCCCATGATAAACAGAGACAGCTTTGTTATATTACAGCTTTGTTACAGCAGATATTCACAACAACAATAACTTATAACATTGTATTGGAATAAAATAAGAATAAGAGGACCTTGGTTATCTTCCAGGTAGAGAAAGTGAGGCATTTGTGTGAAATTCTGTCATAAACAGCCCATGTTTCACTATGAATTTTGTGAGGTCATGTAACTCCATACACCACTGAGCCAGAAGCTACGGCGACAGAGCAAAGCATACACAATACCTGTGCAGACCGTAGCACCGTGGCTGACGTGCACCTCCCCAGAAAAGGTTAACTGGGGAAATTCTGAGATATCTGAGATTTGTGTGGTGACTCATTTGTGTGACTTGTCTTCGATGAAATTTCAGTTGCCGTTGCTGAAAGTGAAGCAGGAAGTGAAAAGTGAGGTAGGAAGTAGAAACAAAAATTAACCCGAGTGGCAAAAAAAGACACTGTGCCAATTAGCCACTGGGTGCCATTTTTACAGGGCGAGTCAGACAGACAAGTATAAACTGGTTTGCAGTGGCGCAGGCTATGCGTCTATGTCCCACAGTACTCTAAAAGAGTCTTAACATCACTCTGTTGCCAGACACCCCCAGAAGAACTATGTCCGTTCAAGTCAAACCTGTTTCGGAGGCACAAGGGAGACCTACACAATATTAGTTTTAACGTTGTGATGGCACTGTAACGACTGTATAGGTGTTGCATTTATGAACAACACTAGAGTCTGTTCTTTAAGTTAACCAAGTGCTGACAATCCTAAATCATAAAACATTAAACATTAAAGTGGAAATGGTTTTGCAAGACTTTTGCGGAGTAAACACGTCTGTGAACATCTTAAAGATCATTATCAGCATACTTGCCATGTTGAGCTACTCCTAACACATACCCCCAAATACTACATAACATATAACAGTGATTCGTCACTGCACTAAGAGAGAATATAATCTGGTTACAATTACCTCGCCTTCAAAACGTGTTTGTTGTTGCAAGTTAGTTGTATAAAAATGGAAATTCTAGGAGAGTGCTTGGTCAAGATTGATCCATGTGTAAGGACTTGGCTCAAGAGTCATGTCACAAACTAGAGGGAAATGCAGGTTGAAGGCCAAAGAAGGACGTATTTACTCACAAAGAAAAAATATATATAAAAACAAAATGCAAACATATGTGGAAATCTGTGCACTCGGTAATGAGGTTGCACACAATACGCTTTTGTGCATTGTGTAGGCAGACACTCTGACAATCTGTGGCTGAGTGAAATAAGCATCGTCAGGAAGTTATGTTGAACTGCATAAATGAAACACGAATGCTCAGGAGTAAAGAGCTCCACCTTGACTCAGGCAGGGAAGGAACTGTAGATAAAGAACATTTAGAACGGATAAACAAGCCAGAGGACCAGCATACCATGTCATTTGACAAGACAGTATATTTAACACAGCACTAAAAGAAGAGGATGTACATATTTCACCAAAAAGAAAACTGGAAAAAGTTGATTCTTCTCGCTGGTCTCAGATGCTCATATCCTGGCTGGTGTATAGCCTACAGATGCATAAGAAGATACTATATTCATAGTATTTCCATGGCCTGAGATATCACTGCAAATAGTCTTTTTTTTTTAAATACAACAGGCGATAAGTAACAGATTGGCCTCTAATAATTAAAACATTGGATTCAGAATCTAATGAGGCCTATATTACAACGTTTATTATCATTATTCCCCAATCTCCTCCGGGAGTGATGAGCTTAAAGCTAAATATTAGCTGTCGGCGCCCGGTAATCACTTTATGAAGCTGTTCCTAAAGCTTTATCAACAGTAGGTGCCTTATATGCCTTATAAAATGTAAAGCAACTTCTTCCAGCACCAACATGTTTATTGATTAAAAATACATTTTTTGTATAATGCGAATTGGCATGTAGCTGTTTCTACAGATGTATGCAAGAAAACATTGTTGCCAGCTGGCAGACACAGGTGACGTTAGTTTCTGTGGTCGATAGTTTTTTTGACAGTGGTTTGCCATGTCTGGGCCTTAAGGGTCTGGGGATTTTGGTTTTCTTGCTAGACTGTGCAATGCAAGTCAAGGAAATGATAAATTCAGATGCTTTCAAGTTTTGTTCATGAATTGCCAGTAATCATTTATCAATATCTCTGTGACTTTTGTGTATTTTATTTTCTTACTTTCCTCATAAAACTTGGTGTCAAGTTACCATTCATTTCAGTTTCTGCTGATTTCAAGTGAGAGACCTTTCAGTTAAAAGGACGAATCCTAACTGCAAACCCAGGAGATGGAAAACAATCCAAAGTAGCAGGATAATGAGAAAAAAAATGAAAGTTTTAAAAAAGCTTATTTTGCAAAAAGACATACAAAGGATGCTAAATGAGGAAAAATGGCTTTGTCTTCCAAGGTATCATGTTGAACTTGCACTAATATCATAAGCTGCGTTCTCTTCACCTTACTTTCAAAAGTTTGCTGAGCAAACTTTTTCTGCCAACTCCTATACAGCTGAGGGAAATTCATCATTAACAGCCAGCGGATCAAAAATGGAGAGAGGATGAAAATGACAGATACAGCAGAAGTAAAGAAAGGTGGGTGGAGATGATGTGGGGAGTGAGGATACAGGAAGACTGGAGCCAGACAGTGAGCAATGGTGGAGGGTGTTACTGTGTGTGAGTGTATGTGAGTGTGTATGTTGGTGGGTGGGTGTAGTGGATGGGTGTGTGTGTGTGTGTGTGTATCAGAAAGAGAGAAACAGAGAGGTCCTTGATATAAACCCAGCGATTCGGGGACCAGCTGGACTCTGAGTCCTTCCTGCTGACTCTGCCTGCCCTCCCGATCCCTCAACTCCTTACCTCCCTTCTACAAACTTTTTTTTCCATCATGACATTTTCCTCCCTCTCTCCACTGTATGCTTGTTATTTTCCTTCTAATATCCTCACATTTAAACTTGGACTTCTAAGTGTGTACTAATGTCCTGCCTCTGCTTATTGCTTGGAATTACACTTGATTAAACAACAAAAAAATGACTAACGCTTTTGAATCTATCCCTCATTAACATACTGTTAAATATATTGTACCACAAAAGACAATGATCTCTATTTAGTCATTTCAGGTAGCCCATCTCAGTGATATCGACAACTGCCATGTTGTTAAATGTCAAAAATCACCAACTAAAACAAATAAATATGTACCAGGTGAGGACGATACATCACGCTGACACACATTTGCTTGGAGCACTACTGCCCAGCCTTTAGAGTAAAAACTTTCAACGAGTTTGACCTTAGGAGACTTATTTTCCATCGACTTTCCCATCTCTGCATACTCCACTCCGTTTATCCCGTGGATTCTTACAGCACAGATTAGAAGGTGAACTCTGAACCATGCTTGTGCTACCTGTACACCCTGGGGAGGTCAAGAACTGTAACTGGTCTCCATCCCACTGGTTAACCTGCACAGCTGCACGCAGTGAGGTGCAACCACACACAGCACAAAGAGCATCTAACTTTGCAAACCCACCAGCTAACCCAGCTCTGTTTGACCTCTTTGTGGCAGCAGCTAATGTGTTACAACAGTCCTCTGGCCCATGGCCCCAATTTGCTATGCTTGACCACACGGTCTAGTAGCTACTGTATTATTCCTATACAGTCCCCACACTCCACAATAATAATTGAACAATAACATCTGTCTGTGCTTTTTGCACAAAGTGCAGAAGAAAGATGTTTGTTCATGATATTTAGATTTAGATTTTTCCAGGTCTGCATGGAACTTGACATATAATATTATGTTACAGCAGCTTTAAATATGTTGAAACACCTGGTTGCAGAATTACATGCATCAGTTTAAACACAGAGTGTGAGCATGTGTGCATGCGCTTGTGTCAGTCCTGGATTAACATTTTACTTGTCTAGGTTATCTTTTAGGCTGTTTAAATACTGTAATTGTGCCTGAAGAAAACCAGAGTATAAACTAGACTTCAGAATAATACAGTTCAGGAAGAGGGCAAAGGAAGAAAGTAACAAAAGGTAGAGACATCCTGTACTTCTCACTGACTCAAATTCAGACTTTATTTTCGTATCCTCATAAACTAAACGGCAACTGAAATCTACAAATCGTTTAAAAGCCAAAAGTCAAGAAGTTATATAAAATATTGCAGGTGTGTAATTGTGATGTAAATATAGTGAAAGATTTATTCCACAAGAATCATAAGCCCTGAATGGTTGCTGAATGAGCAAAAAAAAAAAAAGTGAAACAAAAATCTACCTTTTTGGATTTGTATTCTGAAGATAAGAAACAGGTGAAAAGTGTTGGTGAAATACTCAGAGAAGACGAACAATAAAAGAAGAGATGCAGGAAAGAGAGGAAAACAGGGTCTTGAATCAAAGCCAATCACTTCAAGGACCTGAAACTTGGCCACTGAATTCTTTGAAAACTATTCTTATACACACAGGCAGGAGAAACGAGCACTGGTGGAAAAAGGGTGGGTGGGGCGGGTAGAGAAACAGACTGGGAGGTGAGGAGAAATTAAACTGATGAAGCAATGAATGTGAAGTTATGAGGGGGGAAAAAAGGTGGGGTGGAGTTATAGCGTCTACACCCAACTGACCTGTTTCCAAATAATTATGCAAGAAAAAAAAAAGATTAAGTCCCAGAGAACAAGAGCAGTTTTCACAGTCTTGCTCACAAAGAGAAGGACCGGCTTGGGGATGAGAGGGTTGGCCGCATTGTACTGCCCCACTTAAATCTCACTTTCAATTCACTAAATGTGTTATTTGACTTGGCAAAGGAGCTGGTAGGTCCCTCTGGGTAGCAGGGAGTCTTACCAGGGTTTGCCAAGTTTTCTGCAGCCCCGCTGAACAGCCTTTGCCTTGGATAGCTGTTGACCTTAAGACTTAGTAGGTGGTGGTTCCAAAAAAAGTGCTTGTGTGTGAAAGAAAAGGTAAAGAATAAGCATAATATCACTAACAACAGTAGGACTGTTCTTGTAAGGACAAAAAGGAAAGGTTTTAAAGTGGGGACATGAATGACAGACGAAAACGATATCGAAGTCCTTGCATTTACAGTGTAATGAGCGAGTGAGCGGGTAGTGACATGCGCTCCTTGGCCAGTCCAAGGCTAAGTGGTGCAATCAGAGATCAGAGAAATGCAAGTAAAAGTTACTAGGGCTGATTAAGAAAAATAAATAAAACATAAGATCATTAAACTAATGCTAAGGAGGTATGGTCAAGGTGCCAATAAACAAAAAACACCTGCAATACCACTTACTGCCATAGGTGCCGCTAAAGTACATAATGTAAGAAAAAAAGAAAGGCTGCAAGAGCTCAGTCCAAACTTGGACAGAGTGAAACTGAATGTAACACACTAAGTTAACACTGGCCTGGCCTGAGGATCTATTGGTATAATGTGTCTAGCAGGAATGGAAAATATTTTTTGTTTGCCTTATGAATGATGGAAAATGAGGACCGCAAGAACAACTTAGTAGTATATACTGTACTGTAAAACCAAAATAATGCAAAGTTATTAGAGGGGTGGAAAAATCCAATAAAACCTCCCAGTGATTGGCCTAAGACAGAAACCCTATTATTTCACTTCTCTAAGACAATAAATCAGTGGTTATTATGGGAACTTGTCAAGTCAAATGACTTTCTAAACTCATAAGCTATATATTCAGCACGAGCAATTGAAGTTGGACACAGCTGATCCCCTGTTTGGCTTTAAGCTATGCAAACAATAAATTGCTTCTGCTAAATAAAACACTTTACGTTTTTGAGATGTATTGCAAGTGAAAATCTAATCAACTACTTTCCGTTTTGCACAGAGCATCTTACAGAACCCTTGTGTGCTCTGTTAACCCAAAATTTCATCATGTCTTTCCATTAAATAAAAGAAGTGATCATTTACAGAACAGTTCAGTGTGAGGTCAGAAGTACATAAAAACGGTGTCTAAGCTCTGCAATTAAACTTGACGTTCTATGTTAATGGCTCTATTTGTGCAGTTTTCGGAGAGGATTCACGCCACTATGTTTGAGAGGTCCAGACGCATGGGAGGACAACTCGTGACAGCTCTAAAAAGGAACCATCCATGACTGCTATCATGATAAACCTGTAGGGAGGCGCCCTGACACCCAGCTCCATAAAATTCATCCGCAAAAGTCTTGCCCTTGTAAACTCGAAGGAATTTGAAAGATGGGTCACGGCGTCTTCCCCGTGGCCCAGATTGGGGAAAATAAAAGAGAAGTGAAACGTGAAGACTAAGAGAGATGTTGTGAGGAGGACAGGAAGAGAAGATGAGGAATTATGCCAGGGTCTGAAGATTCATTCTGAGGTTGGATTTAGAGAAATGGCATCTGGCAGCATGCACAGGGTCAAGACCTGCAAGCCTGGAGCTCAAGCAGCCATCTTGGCAGAGACTCCTTTGGTGCAGCAAAAGGGGGGCGGAGGGTTTCAAGGTACATTAGTCTGCCGGGACCCGGCATTTCCTCTTTCCCACCACTGTAATAGTGCAACTTCTATTTTTCTTTCTTAGAGTTTATCTTTGATCAGAAATATATTACTCAGTTGACAACTAATGTAAACATCCACATAATTTGGAGCAGAAATCATTACTTCCTGGAGTTATATTTACTGTTAGGATGATGATACTCAGAAGGGAATTGGTAATCAAGGCATCTAATGGTGCAAGCCGTCCCCCCCACAGGGACAGAGTTTCTTTCCCTTACTTCCTGTTCTTGTGAATATTTCAACCTCAGATTCAGTCATTTTCAATAAACAAGGGAATTCAAATAATCACTGTGACATATTTTACTCCCTCACTTTCTTTCGCTGTCCCTCTTTCTCTCTCACACATATCACACACACATACACACACGCCCGCTGCACTCCCCTTCTACAGGGCCTCCTTCATGGGGAAAGTAGACAGGACATGAAAGGTATACTGTGTTGATCCAGCCGATAAGCTGACCAATTGGGTTCATTTATCAAGAAAAACCTTTGCTTAAATGTGATCCTGGTGTGTGATGCACAACTCTATCCCATCAAACTTTCTGTGGTTGCGTAGTCGCCTTGGAGAAACCCTGACAGTGTCCAAATTCCAGTCTATTCTGGCCAACAACAGGACATTTTTTGAAACAAACACTTAAGTCTGGGTAAGAGTGACACAAGGTAGAGAGTCTGAATGATGTATGCCATATAAAACTTTGCCTAGAAAGACAGACGAATGACCTTAACTGTCACCACGCTGCAAAACCCGGTTAGATGTGATAAATTAAGACAACCAGTGGCTGATCAGAGAAAGACCCCGAGACAGTTTGTAGAATCCATCTGGAACGGCTTTCTGTCTCTTCTGTATATGCTGAAACCTAATACTCATATCAGATCTGAACACTGCACAGCGATAATAGCTGAATATTCATTTTTTGTGTGAGCGGAAGACAAACATTCCCGTCCTTAATGACATCTCCTGGGAGGAAGTTCATTACACAAGGTTGTTATGCAACAAAGCTCTGTCACTTTGAGAGGTCAGAGGAGGTTCACACTGCTAACATTAGCTCAAAACCCAATGGCAACTAGGTTAGTGACACTTCCTGCATTAAATAGGATCTCTAAAGAACTGGGATACAAGTAACATCACTTCTCCAGGTAGACATGATAAGACTTAGATATTCTGACCTACTTTGTGTGAGGCAGCAAAACACACAAACCGTTTTTATGTGTCAGTGACTTCTAAGGTGCACTGTGACCCAGTCACTCAAAGCACTTAGACAGGTTGTCTTCGATGTATTTGACCACGCAAGTTTTGTACTGTTAATGATAAAGTATACTGATGAGTCCCGGACAAAAGACAGGAAAACTAGTCATCACGTACATAAGTGCTACAACCACAGTGTCCTAAACTGTGGTTGTAGCACTTATGTACGTTTTCTAATAGCATGCACATGAATACAAGTTCTTGAAATATTGTTTTTGTTGCTAGCTTGTAAGAAACAAAGATGTTTGGTGGAAGACTTAGTATAGTAACAGTGTAAAGGTCCTTTGACCTTGTAGTGACAGTGATGTAGACTGTAAGAAAAGCTAAACACAAGTGGAAACAATGGAAAATTCATTCTAAAAGCTTTAACTGAGTTGGTTATGGATAACTCTCCATAATAACAATCAGCAGCATGAATCCCAAGATATTTTGCAGTTCATCATTAATTAATTTTTGAATAAACCCAATCCAGAGGCTGATTTGTTTTGATGCTCAAATCCTGATGCATTTGAAGAAAGAAGCCTCCCATCACGATGGGGCTTTTTGGTCAAACCTAAAGAAAAATTCTTAGTTTGAGCCTCTTGAACTCTGTTTAGAAATCATAACAAAGGTGGAAGCCTACAAGCTACCTGGGTGAAAATCAGATAAACATTTGGGAAACGAACCAAAAATTTACTTTGAATTTCTACCACCTCCAGTGCCACTTGGGGTTTTCAAAAGACAGGACAAGAAAATCCACTTTGGCTTAACCTAAGTAATCCAAGTCATTTTAGTAATAGCAAGGTAAGAATGCTATTATTGCAATAATGACGTTAATGCAATTATATTATATTATATAATATAATAATAATTATCTGTCAATGTGCAACGCTTTCTACTCTTTTAATTATCTTCTTATATTTGAAACGTTTGTGTTTTCTGCGTGTATGTGTTTCACGCACAAGATGGGTTTTTCATGTGACTGGAGTAATACCAATGGACATCAAAGACAAAAGTGTCCATATAGAATAACAAGGAAAAAATGAGTAGGAAATTCTACTACTGGTTGAATCATCTCACAAAGTAACAGGCAGGTGTACTGTATATATGTATTCCTGATGGAGGGTGTGTGTATGTGTGTCTCTGGGAAACACTGTAGATGTAGTTACACACTGTTCTGTGCACTGATTGATGGTTGCTGTCCATGCAGGCCTACATTTTTGAGTGGATTGGAGTCACAGCACATGAGCAAACACAAGATGGAAGACTGTGGAACTCTCCACTACAAAGAATAGCAAGACTCTCTGCAGCACATACACACAGTACAGAAACACAAACCCACACACCACACCCACAGATCCACATCCCCACCTCCATTGCTTGAAGATCTACCTGCCAGCTGCTGCCAGTCGCAGGGAAAGATGGGCTTTGTTGGTTTTGTGAAGCCCACCGACAAGACCCCCCTGGAGACTGCAGGTCTCCAGCAGCACAAGCCTCAGCCTTATCCACTCCGCCGCACAGGCAATCTGTTTTCTATATTACCAGCCTGTATCACTGTACTATGCACTATAGAACAGCAATTGAGCAGGAAATTAAGTTAGGGGATCGGTATTTGGCGGAGGAGAACGAGCTGGTGTGGTCTTCTCTCTCCACATACAAGGATCATTAAATATCACATGAGTTTTTTGATAAATTTCCTCTTCTCCTCTATCTGCTGTTCCCATCAACTGGCTCCCCTCTTCCTCCTCTCTTTTTCTCTTGTCTGTCTCTTTTCTTTCTTCTTCAATTTCCCTATCATCATCAGCCCGTTTCTCTCTCGTCTTGCTGTATTTGTGGAGTGTATGAACCAAAACATCCTAATGGATGTTTAAACAGCTTGAGATGTGTCGGCCTGGGAACTACTTCCCTGTGACAGGGAGCTCTGGCAGGGAATTGAGACCATTATGGGGGGAAATAGGGGACATATTTCTGTCTTTTCCTCGTTGTTTATTTCTCTTCCTCTCTCTGGATCCTCCTCTGCAGCCCCCTCTCACTTCTGTCTATTTTCTCACATTATTCCTCTGTACATACAAATAGAGGACAGAATATAAGCATTTGGGGATTTTTTTTTTTAACCTTGTTGACTTTTCTCTCTTTCCATACGTCTTCTCTTTCTTCTACTTATTATGTTTCACTGTTTCCACTGAGAGACAGTTTGGGTCCAAGTAGTCCATGAGTGAAGGGAAAAGAGAGTAACAGAAAGACAGGTCAGTGTGCCTCTATTCAAAATGGTAATGCTTAACATACACTAGTGCATTGGAGCACACACACACACCCACACCCACACACATATATATATAAATATATATATATATATATAGAACTACACATACCAGTTCTCTGTACTCCTGTGTGAATCCACCGTTTCATTTTTAGACACAAAAAAAATGACTTTTTATTTCTTTTATTAACTTCTTAATCATAAACCTCATTATCAAACTAATAATTAACTTATATTTCAGATTAATTTTAGGTTAATTTTGGGCATCCAAGTGCCCCAGATCTCAACTTATTAATGAAATGTATATTCATAGAAGGGATTTATTCCATTTGCTCCTCTTTATACAAAAAAAGGAACATCTTCTGAGTGGACTCGAGCACGTCGTGCGCCGGACATATGGTTTTAGTTTTATGTTTTCATGATAAGGATAAGAACATTTACATTTGATAGCTTAATATCTAATAAGGATTGCAAATAAAAGATGACTCATATGGAAACACTTATCCTTTCAGTGATTGACATTTTGAGTTTCTCAATGGAAACAACATTTTTGGCCAAAACTCACAGACTTTATTACAACCACAGAGAAAAGACACCAGAAGACACAGTGGCGCACACATACACACAAGGACAACAAGCTCTAGCTGCTACAATCTAAGGTCAGTCAGTAGCGTTGACAGCTGAATTAACAAGTGCTACAAGCACCATTACATTTGGCTCCTGTTAGTGTAACAACAGATATACAGTATCAATACACCGTCAGACAGATAATCAAATAAATCAATATCTATACATAAGCAAAAGGAAGGAAAAATATACATCCCTCCGGAGGTAGAGTCACGCTCATCGCTGGCCACATGGAACACACACGTTACTCAAGGCCTGAGCACTGGTCAGGTTATTGGGAGGGAGTCAGAGAGATAAGGCGGCAAACAGGTCTAAATCCCTCCTGAAGCTGACTTGATGGACAGACAGGCCACCATTAACAATGCGGTGGCTTGTGAGAGCAGCGGCTGATGGAAAGATACCCTGGCATTTGCTGTGTTAAGAAGTGGCCCTTAAAGATTTCACACTTCCAATTTCTTTGAATTATCTGCCATCTCGGGCCTGTCACTCAGCCCGACAATCGTAGATTCTTGCTCACTGAGGCACTGGACTAGTTATTGACGAAGCAATCCGCAGTGATACAGCAAAAGCTGATAAAACATTAGTCAAACAACACGCAGTGCAACTCTAGACTCACCTCACGCGTGAACAGATGCTCACACTTTTCGTTTCCCCTTTTTCCTCACAGGAGGAAGCTTAGGATTGTTAAAAAATGTACATTGGATGGACGCATAGCTGTCTATGCAAAATGCCATAAATCTAAGAAACTTTGAAACTCTTCTCTATATACGTACCCCATTCTGATAGATTGCTGTTTACAGAGCAGAATGGTTTTGTTAAGGTCCTCTTATAAGGCAGTGATGACAGCCAATGCTGTTATGCGAGAGAACAGACTGCTTATCAGATCTTTACTGGTTTGATTCACTCGCTGCTCCAGACAAGCCATGATAGAAATATCACAACATCCCCATTACCCTCAGCATTCAGTACATAGTGCACAGCCTGTGCTTTCTATGAATTATTAAAAGCAGACAGATTACGCTGCAAGGCTGCAAGACTGCTAGTCTACAGGCACGGCGCAGATGCTGCCGAGCAAAACATTAACATTATGAGTCTTTTTTGTTGTTTTTTTATTTATTTTATCTTCTTTTTTTTTTTTTTTTTTTAGAAAAAAACTATTCAGAATCAGACTAGTGGGGTTGGCTGTTTAGGTTGGTGTATGAGTATGTGAGAAAAAGTAGATGGTGGCAAAAGATGAAGTGGGGTGAAGGGCATAATGTCAGGGCTTGTCTGACATGTGGCCTGGTGGGTTGGCTGGATGGTTGGTTTGCTGTCTAGATGGCTGGTTGGGTGCAGCCCAGCTCAAGCCTGGCAACTCTCTTTTACTCTCACTCTCTCTTCCCCTCTCTCTCTCTCCCTGGAGTGACAGGCTGAGACATTAAGACAGGCGTTTTAATTAACTGTGCCACTCTTCCACCTGCTGCCCTCAATATGCTCCGGCCCTGGCAAGCTGTCTCTCATACCACTGACTCGCTTGCTCTCTTTTTGTTCAGTCTATCTTTTTCTATCTCTTATCTTTTGTACTACTTTCACTTCTTTCTCTCACTTACTTTCCAATTTTCAAATCTGACCCTTCATCACTCCAACTTCCACACATTTCTACCCGCGGCGCATCCCTCCGCAGTTTGACCCTAATAAATGGAAACTCATACCAATAGATAAGGTCGATTCCATAAGGCTCAAATGACAAAATTAGCCAATTTCTTTTTTGAACTTGGAGAGAATTAATTCCTACACGTGTCCTGTTCTACTGGCCCCTCTAACTACCCACCCACCCATCCCACACACATATACACACACATACGCACTGTTCACAGACACACACACACACTCACGCTCTTCAAATCTATCTGGTAATTCAGTTCTGCCCGACACTCATCAGGCTATTCATTAAGGCCTGATTGGAGATGGATATTTCTGTTCCCTCATGACAGAATGGAACTAGGGATCAAACCGGGGACATTACAGGATTTAAAAGAGCAACTGCAACACACACCAGTGTTGAGCGCGTGTCCTATCACTTGGACATGTCTGTGAAAATGTGTGCCCATAAATGTTTGTATTAATATGTGTAAATGTATGCCTGGCGGTTTAAGAATCCCATTTAGCGCCGTGACTCCTATAGTTTAATCATTTAGATCATAAATTGAGAATTAATTCAAACAGAACGGAGCAACAAATGATCCACTTTTAGCACTCTACTTAAATTGTATTACACTTTTAATGGGGTTAATAATAGACGGCATTAGCAACACAGGAAAACGACGCTACAAAGTGTTGTATTAAAAGGATTAATGTTCTCCCTTCAGAATTAAAGCCAGGTCTTGGAGATACAGCTAAAGCTAACAAATGGCCCAGCTCTGGCTCCACGATGGGGCCTCAGTCGCAGCTATACTACAGTAAGAAGACGGCAACTGGGGCCAATATATCAGAATGGAAGACAGGGAGCATTCATCTGCTGTGTGAAGACATGTGACTTTGAAGTTCTCCGCAGTGAGGTGAAAGAGCAGCCGTGGCCTCAACCTCTGTGTTTATGTAGCCGCACTAGCCCTGAGAGAGCTCTTAATGAATGATGTGGATAGATGGACACCACAGCTAAAAGCACACGCTCAGATGTCTGTGTGAGGGCCAAGACTCACAGCAAGGATTTACACATACTTTACGTTGGGGTTGTGGAGGTCGTGTGCGCAGTTCATGCAGGCATGTACTCATGTGCTCCTGTCTGCATGTGCTATGAATAGAAAAATGCATCGGCAGTGGGTCTGATTTATACCTGCTTTACCTGAATAAGTCTGAAACATAAGCAGAGACTAACCTGTTAGAAGCAAGCTATGCCAGCATCCTCCAGCTATGTCTGTCACCGGCGAGCTTGGCAACGTCACTTCCTCTGGCAGCAGGATGTTCCTCTTTGTGTTCCCACATGCACGTCCACAGCCCCACTGGAACAATTTGCCATCGCCTGCATGTCACAATGTCACCAATTAACACATTTAATGTATCAAGTATTCTCAAGACTCATACATTCTCATAACTAAAGAAATCAATAACAAATGATAAACATTTTCAAAATTTAGAACACAAAGGTATTAGAAATACGCCTGGTACATGATAATGTTAACTGATAGAAGCGGTTTAGGAGCCCGTGCGTGTCCTCCATTAATTGAAAAGTACAGCAGGGGCCTCCAACAACCCCCCTGCAGCTCATCTTGCATCTCTCTCCAGTGCACCTCTAGGAGCGTGTTGTCCTTGTTGTGGTGCTGCTGCATGGGGGCCTCAGGAGATAAATTATGGATGCAACGCAAAAGCTGTAAAATTTGTTGTATCTTCTATTATCTTCATGTTAAAGGCCACAAAAGCTCTTCAGTGAAGTCAGCCATTAAGAAATGACAGGTATTGCTATCAGGCTTCTTTATAGGCTATTACCTGCAATGACAGCAGCTGCTGCTGCACCACTGTACGGCCTATCACATTATTTGCAGCTAAAGTCAGCTACTGTGTCATTTTGCCTCATTTTCTTGACAGTGCTATCATAAATCCATTGGGCTGCAGGGGAAACTGTCGACTACCTCGATTATCTTCATAGCCTGAATGAATTCTGAAATGTATGTAACAGGCAATGACTGTTATGGATCAGGAGCCAGAGCCATATCCTCGCTAACTCTCTCTCTCTCTCTCTCTCTCTTGTATCTCTCAGGTGATGTGCTGATCGAGGGCTTGAGGGCTCAGATATGCACATAAAACTGAGTAAAAGAGGCGAACTTTGAAGCACACTGTGACAGCTCATGACTACTGACGTCAGCTCCCTTTCTTAAAGACATTTCCTAGCCAACTTGTACTTGTGTATTTTACAAAATAAACAGGTGAAACACATAACAGGTGAAACACCAATGATAGGACTGCCTTCTTTAATAAGAGACAATATTAAAGAAAAACAGTTAAGAAGTGGAGGAAACAAAAACTGCATTTTTAAATGGCAAATGTTTATTTAATTATTATCTAATTGACGATAAAATGTTGACTGAATGTTGTGTATGCCCACAAAAGAGCATTACAGTACCTGTCAGCACAAGATTGTGGTTTGCCCCACAAGTGACCTTCGACACATGGCGCACACACTCCACAAAGCGAGGAACGACCACATTTTCATTAGAACCACTTCCAATTTGTCCATAATCATTCTGCCTGTAGGGAAAGAAGTATCAACACGTAATTAAAAACATAATTAATTACCTGCAGGCATCATCTTCATTCTCTTTTATCACCATATTCTAAACTATATACGATACAATTTCAAAGCATGAAAATAGTGTGCATCCTTTAATTTCTATAGGCTAAAATAAATAATCAAATTAATTAAACTATTGCAGTGAGCAGGTTCCACTGGGGACATATGTGTTTCCTCACATTTCTACAAATCCTCTTTGTGACAATAACGAGACAGAGGCCTATCAGAAGTGAAACACCTCACTAACTAATTAGACTCTCAGGCTGCAGTCTGACAAAGTAAAAAGAGAAAAGTGCTTGAAGGGAGACTTGCTCTCCCGCAATTTGCATCTGCCACTTTTTACTGCATCTGTTCCAAGTGCCATTCAACGTTCTCTTCCTCCTTTTGTTGGGAAGTGTTGAGGCCCAACTATTTAAGCTCACCTCCTACCTACCCTGAGCTTTGTTCCTGCTCCTCTGCAGACCAGTAATGAGCCAACCGCCACAAAACTGCTAGGAAATTAATGACTCATTACGGACGGGGCCTAGGCCGCTCCACAGCCTCTCCTCCTTCCCCGCTCCACCCACATGCCCGCATGTAATCCTCTCTCTCGCTCTCTCTCTGTCTGTCTCGCCCCTTTCTCTCTCTTAAACCTCATCCCCTCAGCCCGTACAGAAAGACCCCAACACCTCCCTATCAATTAGAGCCTATTACAGGGCTCCCATGCTAGCAGGGTAAAGAAAGAGGGCCTTCACAGCTCAAGAGTGTGTGCAGGAGAGATTGGGGGAGTTGAATGAGGAGCCTTAAGGTGCTCCTTTCACACCCTTGCCCTTATCCATTATGCCAGTGTGTAAAGCCCCCTAGGAGAAACGTGCAGCCCCAAAAAGACTTGGGGATGAAAATAAGTCAAGGGAGGGATTCTTGGTCACACCTTTTCCCTTTTCCTCCTACTTCAGTGTCAAATTATATCATAACTAGTCCTTAAGCAGAGCAACATGGTCACTGTGCTCCTCCTTTAAATGGAGTGTTAGAAAAAGATGTCAAGCTCTGAATGGCATTAATCATACCATCTGTGTGAGCATTCATAGACTGAGACAGATATTAAGATGAAGCAAACGGTGGACAAACACCTTCACATGAAAATTCATGCGCTTATTGATTTCATTTAGTTTCACTCCCTTTTACCCTCCGTTGCATTCCCTCAGGCAATACCTACTTATTCAAGGGATTGTTGTCTTTGTTCAGAGGAAGAAATACTGTTCTACATTGCCAGCATTTTAGAAAATCTTATCTTTTTTTTTTTCCTTGATAGGGTATGTATCAGCTTTTCATTCAAGCGTTTTGAAGCCACGGTGCATTTCAAGACAATCCCTCTGAGAGTGAATGGGTGACATCACATGGGTTTGAGGTGGTTTAGAATGGCAAATCCTGCTGAAAGTGTCATTTCCAGTCGGTGACATCAATTTGGTGTGTGAAACGGGGGCCCAGGAGAGCCGGATAGCCTGGGAGATTCCTGACAAGAGCAAAGGGCTTGGGGATCAGATCGTACTCACCTGGATAAGACAGGAATTTCACAAAGCGCTTCAAATACATGAAGCAGAGTGTGAAAGGAGGAAGACAGGAAGAAACATCACGACAGACAACTCAGAATAAAGTGTAGAGGCAACCTAAAAAACATCAATTTTAGCGTATGATTGCCTTTGTATCGCACATACTAAATTCTAGCAACGCTGTTCGAATTTTTCATTTTTATAGCGGCTACAAAAATAATAGCTTTTAAAAAAAATTATTTTTACGCCATAAAGAAAAATCACTAATCTTACATGCGCAACTTCTTGTCCTTTTTGACTTTGATACTATTGTGTACACTAGTTGTTAGCGTTAGTAAGAAAAAATACACCAGCTGATCAATGACCTCCATCTGGGGAAGACTGCCAGAGCTCATAAACATGGTTAATAGGGAGATATTAAAACAATGACATGCCCAAATTAAAAATCTAAAATTATCGGTTGCACTATTTCTGGTCAAACGTTTTGGTAACTGTAAAACAGTGCACATAGGCAGCAGTATTATCTCGAAGCCTCAATTAGCTTAAGTGAGAGCAAAATGGCTGATAATTATTGCGCCAGCTCATTAGACTTGTTTTGACACTAAAACCACTTAAATCACCACACAGGCATAAACACGAGCACAGATGCAAATGCACACATGCAGATGTTGGGAGTTTATACCCCTCGTAATGAGGCAGATACTGTACAGGTTGAGTTTTACTTGTTTAGAGGAAAAATGAAACAGTTAAACCTAGAATTAATAGGGTCTTATGGTTACATGAGCTATTAATAAATCGGCGCATGGATGGCAAGTTTAATAAAAAAAAATAAAATAAATGATTCCGTAGGAAAAACAAATGGCTGCCAGGAGTGAGTGCACCTCAGGTCTAGTTAATCACGAAGTCAGTCAACTTTAAAAGACACATCCTGGGTAAAACAAACAGGATGCCACTGCCGACTCCATTGATTTCATGAAAATATCATCTATGAAATAGTGAAGAGCACAAAAGCACGGCAATCATCGGCGGCACCTGCAATAGATCTTGGCCAATAATGATACAGGCTCCTAAAGAATAAAAATCCTTGGGGCCGGCCATGAAAGTTTAAGATTCAATGTGGTAAAATACAATGTGCTGTAAAATATTAATGTGTGTGGTAAAATTATGCCGGTGGTAATATTTTAGATTGCTGCTGTCTGTAAAAGAGACGTATCTGTATTTATTTACAAGCAGGGATAGTGGATGGGGGGCTTTGTTTGAAGCCATGTTTATGAATATCGACTCTGGCTCCTAGGTAAGTGGCTATAAATCTGCAGGAGGATCTTTGTAAAGTTCCCTTGGAGGACATAACTTCAGGTCTAACCGTCTCACTTCCTTCACTTGACTTTTAAACATTTAGATATTGCCCGGCCAACTACATTTAGAGCAGCTTCTAAATTATGAAGGCTTTCATTTAGATAGCCCAAGTGTTAACCGATCAAAACTGATGAATTGTAGCAATAGATTTATCTAGGACAGAAATATGGGTGCATTTGGCCTTTGATCTGGAGTGTTTATGAGTTTAAGGATAATAAAATAGATCTCTGCACAACTTGCTATGTTCCAGATGTTGACTTAGATGTGAAAGATGCCCTTAAACCCTTCACATCCACACCACCTACCCACTCATTTAAATATCCTTACACCACATACACATCATTATTTTTTCCATCTATTCATATAGCATTTAACTTTTCAGACAGATTTCTCAATACTAGTCTCCCTGGGTAAAATGATGAAAAGTGCGAACTACTTGAAGCTGAGAGCGTGACCCGTGTTAATGAGAAGAGCATTACTTGTACGATCAAAAAGATCATATATCACGTAGCTCATATCACCTCAGGCTATCGAGACCAGCTGGAAAAGTTCTATAGGTCTCCACTGGATGAACCTTTCGCAGATGACTCATTTACACCTTCTTTTTCTTCTTTGACAAGTTTATCTATTTATTTTGGTTCAAGGTTTCTGAAGTCCAGATCACTAGGGTTATTGCATTAGTAATGGTGCTGCAGTTGGCCGACCTGGAGATGATGGACACAGAGGTCTGTATCCTCCGGCTACAATGATTACATAGGAGTGAGGATTAAGAGAACTGATTTCTTCCCCGGTTGAGTTCAAAGGGCTCAATCAAAGTGTTTCACTGCTGAACTCTTGCCCCTCGCTTTCAATGCATAATTAACTGACAAGTGGTGATACAGTTGAGCCCTGTAAAAAGACAGTTTGTGTTGTTTTTTTCCCCCCCTGCCTTGTGATGAACGCAGCAGCGGTTGATGTCACTACAGACTAATAAATGTCTGGAAAGCTTCATTGATCCAACCATCTAATTCCAAGAAAATAGCTTCCTCCTGTGCTAAATTGGAGAAAATTGACAACCCGCCATTAAAGCCCCATCTCTCTTGTTCTCTCTCCACTATTTCTTTCTTCATTTCGCCCCATTTTCATTTCTTTCTCCCCAGAGCAACTCCTGCTTCCTCAGAGCTAACCCTATTCGTTTATGTAGGAACACGGCTAGCTCTGTCTCTGTCCATTCTGTCCCTGACACTAACTGACACTAGATATCAGTTCACACCCTGAACGCACGACGAGAGGCGCTAAACAAGGACTTCAGGACATGTCACAGCAGACTCAAAGGGCTTCACAGTAATACAGCGTGAGTACAGACCTGGTAAAGTGGACAGAACATGCTCACACGGGAATAGTGACATGAAGTGTACACAGCACACACGCAAGTCCAGCGCGCATTTAATAAATTACACTGTACGACTCAAACTACCCTATAAAAACAGAAACAACATACCCTTTACTCAAAAAAAAACAACATGTGGCAAAATAGTGATACGCTTTCACATTCGTTGATTTTATGGCAACGCATTTGTAGAAGAAGTAAATACTTCCATCTAAAACTCATTTTCTTTCTCTGTATTTGCAGTTATACTATATATAGTGCGCTTCTGAGATCTATTGCAATTAGGCTATGTTCCATGCTTAATCAGTCTTGATTACCTGTTGAACGTCCAAAACATGCAGCCTCCTGGCTCTTGGAGACATGAAGGTTGGGTTGCACTAATTAAAACTGATGCAGAAATGAGAGCGAAAGAAACTAAACAAAACACACGATTACGAAATTGGGGAGAGAGATATTATATAATCGGTCCGCATACGCAAACAGACTCACCCTGCAATCAGTATCTTTCGTATTTTCTTTTGGATCAACATTGTTTTATTGCGTGATCGACATTATCCGTGCGAGATCCTCTTGGAGTTTTGAGCGGAAAAACGACAGCAGAGGTCGAATCTTAAAAGCTTTCGAATATGGTGTGTATGTGTCTTTGTCAAGAGAAAAAAGCAAAGAAAGTTGTCACAGACGGTAGATATTTGTTTTGTAACAAAAACCTTTGACTGTGAAACCCCAACCAAGTAGTTTAGTTGCTAAAACTTTCCCTAATAGGAACAGTACCAGTCCGACACAGGGCACAAAATCCAGTCTCCACGGCAAAGGTGCTTCATTTAACTTATACCACATCAACTGTCTGCAAATTTATAAAAGGTCATAAATGTAGTCAAATCTGGTGGTAAAATGTCCTTTATCTATGAGGACATTTTTGTTTTAAAGCAACAAAACAATTTTCAATGACTTTCTTGGGTTCACACTGAGAGAGCTGAACACTCAAGAACCCACAGGTTGATGCTCAGGTTGCAATCCAAGTACAAGTACAGTGTCAATGAAAATAGCTGATATTGAAAAATGTTGAAACCATTTCCCTGCCTATAACATAGAGTGCTTGAAGAGCTTAAAAGCTTTGGGGACTTGGACCACTCTCCCACCAAAGTTAGCGTCAGCACAGAGTGTATGTATTTTTTTTTCCTCCTCCCTCTCACTTCCTGTTTTGCGACTGAAAATCATGTGGAGCCCACACCACTTTAAGCCAGTATTTACAGTTACGATCTGGCTGTTGTTTTCCAATGAGCCGAGCTGTGCTTTTCCTTTTTTTTTCTTTTTTTTTTAATTCATTTAGCTGTAAGGCAGAGTGTGATAAGACAGAACGAAGACTTCCCTCATAACGAGGCCCATGCCAAGTCTGACATAATCCAATCTGGTCCATTTTCATCAGCTTTTGTCTTGTGTTTTTTGCTTCTCTTTTGGACTTTCCTTTGGTTCCAACGATGGCTCGAAAACCTGAAATGACACAATTCGGTCGCACTTGTATGGTGGTAAGGCTGCAATCCAAACGGCTTTTCTGCAGAAAAATCCTTGAAGACCCACACACATTTAAATCTGGCCCTGGGGGCAACAGGCTCTAAACCACCGAGATAAAAAAACATCCAGGCCAAAAGCAGAAATATATATTTTAAGGAAGGGCTTACCATGGCAACAAAAAGGCATGTCAAACTTGTGGAAAGGAGGCATTCTGACTGAGGAGTAAACACAGACCACTGTGCCCGTAGGAAAGCCTAGGAAAAGCTCTCCGCATATTAAAGGACCCAGCCTCACACATGTATACAGCAGAAAGGGAGACAATGGCGGTAATAACAGGCGAGGCGTCAGGGTGCGGAAAAGACGGTTAAACGGTCATTTGTGAGAAGAAACGTACCGGGGTCTAATAGAGGCTGTGCCATAGGCAGGGTCTTGCGGAAAGAGACAAATAGCGTAGACTTAAAGACGTTATGTGGCCTCAACGAGAAACATCCCCTCCAGTCCAATGGTGTGCAGTCAGTGAAAACATTAACAATTTACTAAAGAAGCTTACTGAGGACATCAGCACCTGGTTCAGAGACTCCACATGTTTCCGTGCAACGTTAGCTCACAAATACAGCATCACACGAACATACGTGGCTTAGAAGAAGAGGTTGCTGCACGTTTGGGAACGTCAGCTTTAAGGAAGAAATTGTGGCAAAAGACAGATATGATGGAAGAGAACCAGGAAAATGTTGGACGTTTTATGAAAGTGTTCGTGCACATAAAGATATACTTTTTGGAAAATCTCAAGCTACTTTGCCTCCGATCGAAGATGGGAGGGGAAGAAATCCGGCACCCCGCTGCTCTGTGGCACACTGTTCCACCTTCATGGCGAGCCGTTGATACGCAATGAGGATGCTTTCAATCTTCAATAACATCTGACGACGGCAAAACAAATTCAACAGAGAGGTGAAAGGAGGGAAAAAGACAGAGTGGGATTCTCACAAATAAAAACCTTGCCATATTCTATTTTTCTATTCACACTCATGCCGTGAATGCTTATATTTCAAGTGTAAACACAATCAGAGCTGTGCAGGAATGATGAAAAGCCGTTACTCTTATTATAGGGGAAAATAACAAGCTCTCATGAAGGGATTGATTGTTTTCAAATCGTAGATCTTTGTAAGAGGAGTGTAAAGTAGAGCTAAGTCTCCATTATAGGACGCTGCTGCTACATTGCTTTTGATTTTCTGTCAACATCCCTCTTACCAACTAGGCACTGTATTTACTAAATGCATCAGGGCCAAGAAATGGATTGAAAATATTGTTCGTCTTCTGCAATCCAAACTGTGTCAACCAGTTGGAGGTATCGCAGGTCTTTTATTCCGTGTGTCTCACTCTGCCAGTGTTTATAGATACTGCAGGACTCTTCTGAATAGCTGACTGCACAATATGGGTGTAGTTACTGTAACAAAACCGAACATAAATTAACCGTGAACCATGCAGGCAGGCAACTCACTCCGGCAAAGCTCTTTTTCTCTGACGCGGGGATTATACACAGAAAAGCAGTCTTGAACCGAGTGAGAACTGTTCCCCATACACGTCCTCGCACAAATCAACGCCTGTTTAATAAACATGCTTTTATTCTCATGTTTTACTGGTTTTACACCCAAACAGTGTTTTATGATGGTAATGATTATTGAACTACTAATTCAGCGCATAAAATATGGCTTTGAAGAGTTGACAGGCAATGCTGTACGACGTTCACAGTAATTATATTTTAATGCCTTGTTCCGTGTTTTTTTGATAACGTAATACCTCGTACTCAAACAAAGGTTACAATCCCACACTATATCAATGCACTGCAGTAGGTTTAGCTCCCAACACTCTCATACAGTACATACAGACCTGTGTGTAAGCGTATACATACATAACGCCACATAAATATATAAAACTTGCATCCTTCTCCGGTTGCTACACTGCCCCCCAACACTGTCTATTATAAGGCAGTCATCTGCACCCCTCACCCCTTTGCCTCTCCCTCAGAGTCATGGCCCTTCTGTCCCTTCTAAGTACCCCAATAAATTCAAATGTAATGCTCCTAAATGAGATCACTTACATGTGCCATTTCTCTTCAGCTATATTTATCATCTAACACTTTGGCCTTCATTAACAAATAGCACTCAAGGAGGTGGCAGCGGTGGGTGATTCCTCATCCCTGCCGTGGGACAGCGAGCGAGAGAGAGAGAGAGCGCGAGAGAGAGAGAGGGAAAGAAGGCCGTCACTAAAGGACAACGACCGGACCGCGTGGGGGTTAACACTTGACTTTGTGACGTAAGCCTCACTGAGAAGTGTTTCATGAGGTCAACTAAATTGCTGGCAAACAGATCTGGATAAATACCATAAGCTACAGTAGTAACAAAGGACGCACCGGAACATATTTTTGCGTCAGTATATTAATAACTTGACCTTTAGATCATTTTGTTTGCGCAGTACAAAAAATAAAACGTGTAAACACTGTTGCGGCCACCCAGGGTGCGTAACATGACTCACTCCTGTTCACCAAAACAGTTCAGAATTTCAACTTGAAGCAAAAGCTTATTACACTCACAGAATCCCTCCTTCAGAGCGCCATCACACGATAAATACAGAAATACAGAGGCCACCCACTGACCAATGAGCATCAGCCAACTAGTTTTGGCCATTTACATCGGAGGATTTAATTGGCTGTCGTCTCCAGCATTGTGCGAGGCAGTGGGGTGCATATGTATGCTACCACTCCTGTAATATTACACACTGCTCATCACTTAAGGTTAAGCCTACCTATTGTTTAATTTATAGTCCAACTATTATTCTTGCGCTGGCACTGTCTCCTCATCTGCACTGGCAAAGAAAGCGTTCAGTTTGGCAATTAATTATCGCGACAGTGGAAAGATGCACAAAGCCAGGGTAACCCCCATTTTATTTCCTTTAATAAACATTTTAAAACAGCTTCATTATAATAATGTATTTTGATTAACGATGTTTACCACAGTGCTGGTTGTGAAAATTGCTTTCCCATAAATTAAACCAATAAAAGTTAGTTGATGAATTATTGCCTAAATGTAAAGTGTTACAGTCTGATTCATTCACAGCAGCTTCACTCTGTAAAGTATCTACGGAATCTACATATTCAAGGAATTAATCCACCTAATTAATTAATTAATTTGATTTCCCACTAAATATCCTGATATTTTTGGTTTTCTTTCATTTGCAATTGCTCATTACTTAAATTATGAAAAACAACAGCTATTAAATAGTAGTGTTTAGCATGCTTGTAACATTGCAATTTCATATTATGCAGTTATTATAGAACACGTTAGTAATAAGGATTCACTTTATGTTGAGATTTTTTTAATGCTTGAGTACTTTGAAACCTTCTAAAATAAATACTGAGGACTTACAGTTAGCTCCCAGCTTGTGCATACTCATTTAATTTTACCTGAATGCATATAAGATGTATATACAGTATTTACATGTGCATGCTGTTTTCCTCATAAAGAATTATGTAATCTATTAATTAACTTTTGTTCGTAATTTAAATTAAATATATTTAAATCAATTTACCATTAAAATATTCAGCTTGAACTGAAAAAGAAAATAAATAATAACCAGTGATATGAAATGAATCTTCACAGAGGTCAAAGTGAAGAAAGGTGAATAAAGATGTACCCTTTTATTCAAAAGTGGATATGGTTGAATGTCAGAAACAATCTTTCAGGGATATATAATTAAAAAGCCATAGTCATTCAGCTAAGTTTGACATATTGACATAAAAGGTGTTGGGTACAATGAAAAGGACGGCGCTTTAACATGAAGAAATCAATTTGGAGTCCAGACCGCCGAAGATTATGCTTATATTTTAATTCGGATGAGATTTAAGAACAAAAGTGCATTTTTAATCACAGCCGCTTTGCGTTCTTTTCTGATAGCTACTTGTTCATGCTGATTTCAAACAGTGCTTTGTGAGCCTCTTGTATTTAACGGCGCAAAAGGCTGCGTACCCTCAAGGTAAATTTACTATCTCTCTCTCAAAAAATAAAAAAAAAGAGTGGGGGCATGGGGGAGGGGGGGCTTTGTGGGGCAAGTCAAACATTTTAACATCTCTGTGTTTCATCTAAATCACTGACAACAAAATAGCCTCTAGCAGGAGTCTCTCTCTTTCCCTCAAAGTTAACTATGACATCTGGCATGGGCTCTGAACACCATGACAACAGACACCGTGACTACAGACACCACGGCAGCGTAAAACCGTAGTGTAAGGAAAGAGACCGTGAGGAAGAAGATGAAGCGTAGACACACAGCTTGTTAATGGGAGTGAATGTAATGTAAAGAGATCTGTAATTACTATTATTTAAACTCCTCCCAATAACAAGTGGATTATGTAGAGCCGAGCTATTGCGAAGACAAGTTGCTGAAGTCTGGTACTAATGCATTTTTTTTATTTTTTTTTTTCAAAAGCTAGAGGAACATATGGCAGCAATGGAAAATGTACAGTAAAACAGATAGTTTGTGCTAAGCTAATAAGGGAGGACACACACTTGATTTACAGTGAATATGTCTATGCATTATTCATTTAAGCATAAAGGATCCAGAAGAGATGGTACATGAGCCCCTGTGTGTGCCCTGGGGCTGTTGTCATGGCAGGCATAATGGGAGGGGTCTGTAGCGCAAATGTTGTCATCTGAATATCCTAATGCTGTAATTTAGGATGGAACGCTAATTATGACGAGAGGTCTGAAATGATGTGCTGATGCAGACTAAAGGAGAGGGATGACAGAGTGACAGAAGGGAAGAGAAAAAGCGTGGAGGGAGAAAGTCTCATCTTTGGTGAAGTGAGGAACGTGGTGGCAGGTAATACTCTGGACACTGCCACTCACTTTCCCAATCAGGCAGAAATTATAATTTTAATAGACATTCAATTAGATTCATTATTTCACATTTCTTCCTTGTGTCGGTCAGGACCCCTCTCCATTCAGATTTATCTCGGAAACACATTTTTTTTTTTTTTTTTTTGCTCAGGCAAAACGATGGATTGACAATGCAGGGGAAGAGTGAAGTCAATTTTGCTTGATGTCACTGATGGCTTAGCATGTAATTACTGTCACACAAGCACAATAGCAGTACTTAGAGAAGTGCAAGGACAATCAATTCTGCTTTCAGGACTGCAACTTCAGTATAAGTACATAACTTTATTTAAAAGAGTAAGCGTAGAGGTTGTTTAAATGGGAATATATTGAAATATACTATGTGTTTTGGATTTCTTCCCTTCGCCTCTTAAAGATCTGGGATGGATTGTCCAGCAGCACCCTCTTGTGGAGTGAAAGTAAAATGCAACCAATTCTCAGTAATGCAGCTTCTCTTGCTCTTCACTGCTGCAGTCCTCCTCCTCCGGCTGCATCTTCCCTCCAGCCTCTTCCTGTCGGAGACGCCCAGCCACTTCCCCTCTTGCCTCACACTGCATCCGCGTCTGAATTTCTCACTTGGGCTTGCCGCGATCTCAGTGACCTCTTAGTCAAATATTTAGATGGTCGATTCCAGCCCCTTTAAGGAACTGCCTCACAACCCCTCGCCATAAAGAAATCGATGGGATGAGTTCAAATGCCAGCGAAAATGTTCAAACATAAACAGGTTCATAGGGAGGCTATGGGGAGGGGTATTGGCAGAGGTAGAAGTGTTGGTAGAAGGGGGTGGGTGGCAGCAAAGGGGAGAGAGTCTGATGCTAATATATGCACAGCCATAGAGTAGCTATGCATATGCATATGGGTAGAGAGGGATTACACACAGGGATGAGCAGAGATACTGAGAGGGTTTAAAAAGAGGGCAAACGCTTGGGACACAATGAAGCAAGGCGGGGCATTTATGTTTACAAGGAGAAGAGAGGAAAGGGAAGGAGAGGATTTGGTACATCGTGGCAAAAATGGGCTTTGCCTTGTGCTAAACAGAGTGACCTCTAGTCGGGGCCTTGGGGGAAGAGGGTGTGGAGGGGGTAGAGTAGTTAGAGCAGCCTACTCTCACTGTTCCCTTCAGGGAGCAACACTGCACCAAATAGCATGGACAAACCAGGGCATTAATATCCTCACACTAACCCCCTGACAATACCCCATTATGTATGTACGCCTCTGTGCATTACACACCTTGAACTAGAAACAATCGCGCCCTTTTTCTTTCTTTCCCTTCAGCACTTGAACCACAGCCAAGAAATGCAATGAGAACATTTTATTATATATATAATTTTTATTTCACAGGCAAGAAAAAAAAGAAAGAAGCGGAAGTGAATACACACACCAGCAAACACACACACACCGCTGAACACCTTCACTGTGTTCTTTACATAATCAGTTACCTTGTGACACCTACCTTTGCCGCAAATGACTGTTTGCCTTTTATTCTGCTCAGTGTTTTCTCTCTATCTCTCCCTTCCAGCCATGTGTATCATCTCTAATTACAATTCACAGATTCAAGCCCGCCATGCTAAAACCCACCCTACAGTACAAAAATAAGAAAGCAGCTTGTAAGGTGCAAAGGGGCACATGACAACTGAGTCACAAGGGAGGGGGGGAAGAGGGAAAAAAAATTTAAACACAAGCTATGGCCGTGGGGTTACAGCATCAGCGCAGTATTATGATGTTTCTAAATGGGGAGCGTGTCTCGTGACACGGGTCCCTGTCCAGATATCGATTGCTCCTGTGGCTGCAACACTAACAGCAGTGGAGAGCCATTGAACTTTAAAGCAAATAGTCCTTCTCCCCCGCTCGGCGTTCTCTCACAGACGATCAATACAGGTCGGCCCAGCACGGCTAACACCTCTATCTGGAATAATGGCCTTCCTCCTATAGTCACTGACCAGGAAGCAATAGAGACAGGCAGAAACAGGTTGGGGGGTTCAAAAGGATGAGATTTAAACATACCAATTGCTATTTAAATCATAAACTAGTGGGTAATTTAGAAGAGTTACTGAAGCTGATTATTTCACCGAAGGATAAACAGGTTAGGGATCTGTAATGTTATTTAAAGTGCAAATTATATACACCATTATAAATAATAACATCTCCAATTGATTCAATGCAAAGATTAGCAACAAGCACTTCAAAGTTCTGACATTTCATGAGCTGCTCAGATAGCAGTTAAACCACTGGTGTTTGGACTCTCCCTGCCAATTGTTCTTGTAACAGTCTCCTATTTATCAGCATACTTAACAGGTAGATGTGGACTGGGCATCTGTTTGATCACCATTAGCCCTGTATTAGCCACTATGACCCTAATGTTCCTCACTCCATTACTCTGCTGTGGGAGATGGAGGTGGAGATGATGACCCTGGGAAGATGGGAAGGCCAAGGGGTTCAGCATGGCTGGGCAGAGATCAAGTGTGAACGGGGAGAAACGCCCATCACCCATTCTTGAACACACTGGAAGCCCTCGGGACTCCGGAGGGATACACCCCGCATTCACCTCGGCCTTGCAGAACATGATGTAAAATACTGTCACCATGTACAACACATGTTACCAAAATAAAGCTATTGTTGCCATATACAGTATGTTCAATTAAAAATGTCTTAGTTAACAGAGAAACAACATCTGTGGATTCTCTTTTGAGCCAGATCATATCAAAGACCAGTCTTTTTTCTTTTTGGGGGGGTTTGAGTACAGCGGTGCTGTTGGACGAGTCAGAGAATGTGAAAAAGGTTTCTCCATCCTTGTCTTTCTGTTTAAAGGCATTACTGTAAAACAGGGAACTGGATAATAGCAGGGTTCAAAGCAATATGCAAAAAGAATGGAGTGTGTCCCGCTGAAATCATCTGATCCCTTCCATGACTGAATATGCCTCAGCTGTAAGCCATCGCTGAGTAGGAAAACGGAGGGGGAAAGCAAAAGAAAGAGAGGGAGAGAGAAAAAGAGAAACGACAGACAGGAAGGAAAAGGAGAAATTTGAGAGAATGGAGCATAGTACAAAGTGTTTAAAGATGGCTAATGTCAAAAGTCAGAGACACTTCTTGGCATCAGGAGTCACGAGTTAGCAAACCATGTGGCCAAGGCAGAGGCCTTTGGATCAATGGAATGTAACTGAAGCCTCAAAAATGGAGGCACAGCAACTCAAAATCTCTTGGCTTTCTGGATTTCTGCAGCAGCAAGCTACTGTGTGGGGAAGTGCTGACTGCTGACTGAAGGAATTTCACTTCTGAGGATCAGAAGGAGATCCATCGTGAGAAAAAGTCCCTCATTAAAGGCTCAGGCAGGCTGTGACCAAGATTACAGCAAACATGTTTGTTTGCAAGTGTATGCATACTTCTAAGCATGCAGGAAAAAATCATTTCTGTAGTTCCAGACTCTGCATACAATTGCCACGTATACAGCAGAATTCATCTCATTCATAGTTTCTATGTATGTGCACAGGATAAAGTATGTCGAGTGAGTCTTGTCAGCCATTTAAAAAAAGCGCACATTAGAATTTCCAAAATACACATCCCAAGTTCAGCCTCTTCAGTTATTAACTGTATCTTTACTGCTCTAGCCAGTTTTAGTGGATGGAGGTGGGTTGGCCTACTATCCGAACTCCATTAGCCCAGTATTAGCCATAGTGACCGTAATGGCCCCTACTTCATTACTCTGTTGCTGGGAGAGATGAGATGATGGCCTAGAAAAGAGATGAAGGCCGGGGGGTTCAGCATGGCTGGGCAGAGCTCAAGTGTGAACAGAGGAGACGCCCCTTTGCCCATTCTACAAGTCCCAAATTCCCTCTGAGACCTCAAGACGAGTACCAGCCTGCGTTTAACACGCCCCTGTCCGACACGGATGCCTTGCACAAAAAGGATCAGCAGTTATGAATAACTCTTTTGCTAGTAACCACTCCCCTCTCACTCACCACGAGACGTCAGGCCCAGATGAATGGTCCACGCCAAAAGATTGCACTATAAAGCTACAACGGACAGTGATCCTATAATATACATGCATCAAAATCCACATCAGTCATTCACAGAGAAAGTTGTCAAAGGATGTGTAACTAACTACTCCGGCATGTGCTTGGTTCACTACAGTTTTCATTACCGACCCTTCCCCACCCATTTTCAAGTAATTCCCAAAGTTATTAGGTCCAATTGCACTAATTGCTTTGAGGAGTGGCCATAGGGCATCTGTAAGACTGCCTTTGACAGCAGTAAGCTATGCGTGTGGAGAAGTCAGGAGCAAGTGGCACTGTCCTATAGTTGAACCCAGGAACTCCTCTTACACATGTCTCACCTTTCCTCCTATGACCCCATTATTTCTCCTTCCATAGAATCCTCACCAAACAGAGCATGTTTGATTGCCCTGGCCCTCCAATCTTTCTCCCTCTCATAATGTTATCTTAAGAAATGTGGAAACAATTGGACCTCCATTTGATTTTGGCGCTCGAAATGACTACCACATTGGCGTCCTCCAACAACGTCTATGTGTGTGTGTGCGGCCCTCCCCACCCCACCCCTGAGATTCCACTGAGAGATTCCAGGGGTTGTGTGATCCAGTTCCTCTCATCATGGCAAATTGACCATGTGCACTTGACGGCCAGCTGAGTAATCTCCCGACACGTCGGATTTAACACACCACTCTGCAATCACAGAAAGAAAAATAACTTTGGGGAAGAAAAGTCATAAATAACCTGGCAGAGAGGGAGCTTCACTCTCTACTTGCCCTCTGAACCTGGTTGAGAAAACAGTCAATAAAAGAGGAGCCACATGATTTCCGCGAGAGTTATGTGGTTGCGATCATTAAGAGAACCATTATATGTCCCGGAGTGTAATACTAACCCTGAATGCTGAACATAGTCAATACAAAGGGGAAAGAAATAGTTGCTATTGGTAATAAGGGCTATGGGGAGCATTTAAGATGTTAGGGCAGGTTTGTTATTGATAAATAAACTGACAAAACATTCAGTCGACAATATGTATTCATGATAATTCAAACTAGATAAATCAGGCATATCTGCCTAAGATATTGTGCTTAGGAAGGGTTTCATTATGGATTTAATAACTAACAAGCATGCGTCCTTTGAGAAAAATAAAAATGCTTATTACCCTGATTGAGAGTGGCAATGACAAACTATGCAAGTTGCTACAACATCACTTGTTAATTTTTCAGTGTAAATTTCAGAGAGTGGAAATCAAAGAGACCTAGTGCAAGACTATGAGAGCATTAAGGAAATGATGAAAATGACAGGAGAAAGCGAGAGATTGTCTTTCTTTACGGGAGGGGCGAGCAGGAAGTGGTTTGGAATCAGGCGGGTGTAGGCCATGTTTTTTAGAAGGCAGGATTACACTCGGCTCTTGTATGACAGCAGACTTTTCATCACACAGCCACACTGAGCCACCACTGGGCTCCAAAATCTGTCACCAGACTCCATCAGAAGTGGCCCTCCAAATTGAAAAAGTCTGCTGTCATCACACGACTGTAAGAGGTGAGAGATAGGAGTGCGTGCGTGTGGTGGTGGTAGAGGTTGAAAATGTGTATGTGCATTTACGCAGCCACGGACCTGTCTGAGAGTGCATTTGTCTGTGTGCAAGAGAAGAGAGGCTGGGAGGAACACAGAGGAGGGAAAGGGAGACAGTGAGAGGGAGGGAGGGCAGTTGAAGGGTTTAGAGGGAAAAATGTGGTCATCAATTGCTGGCAGCAGATCGAGGGAGAAGATTATTGGACGGTAACCCAGCGGCAGATGTCTGATGAGTGTCTATTAACCTGCTTCCTACATCTCGTAGGCCGTGTCGCTGATGAATTCAGACCAGGAGGCCTTGTCCCGCCCAATAGGAGGGGTCGGTAATCCCTCTCCAGGAAATAGCTGCCAGAGACCTCAAGACCTGATTGGCTGTGTATGCTGCTCTGGCACAGCTAACAGAATAGGGATGCTATTGAGGAGATATGACCCCTGCTGCTTCCTGTCCATTTTTCTTCTATCATCACTCTGCTCTCTAACTCCTATTTCTTCTGTCTTCCTCCTGTGTGTTTACACTCATCCATCCACCCACTGACACCTGTATTCATTTGTCTGTTTACCCTTTCTCAAATTCTTCTGTTCCATTTTTTGACAGTTTCACCCGCAGACTTGAAAGGCTAGAATAAGATGGAAACTCAAATAGACCTAGTCTTGTCTTAGGTACACAGAGAAATCCAGAGGGACATTAGCTCAATGATAACAGCTGGAGGGACAACATCTGAGACAAGCCATGACTACCAGGGTACTGGCCTTGGCTCATCTGAACTCCATACTGTATGTGTGGTCTGAATACATGTTTCCTTCACTGGTCTATGGCACAGTCCCCTTCACCAGCCAATGCTGGTTCCAATCCAGCAAATTACTACATGGACACGGCAGAACATCTCCCGCTTACTCCCCACCAAAGACTCCTACATTAATTTGCCAATAGAAGAGAATGACTGAGACCATTCATAATTCTCTTGGAATAGGGTGTCCCATCATTATTGTCCAAGACATATGTGAACAGACAAGTATCCTTTAAGCCTTTTTTTACGGCCACAGTTATCATTACAGTTTGTAAAATATACCAAAAAGTGAGGATAAATACTGAGATATCAACTGACACATTTCTCTAAACCAGTTTTGGTGCATTTGGCCTGTTTGTAAAAGAAACCATGTCCCAAACGGCTCAGTGATATACAGGTTCGCCAACAATTCACTTTTTTATGTCATCGCCTCGACTCAATGTTTGCTACCCCTCCTTTTCCTCTGAACAGAGCCAAACACAAATAATTTTGGCAAGGGGCCATTTGGGCGGGGGGGGGGGGACAAAAACAATAGTATCCACCCAACCATATTAGTGTGCCAGTTAGTTCCCATTAAACCTGTTTAAATAGCAGCTCAGGACAACACGGCTGGCTTGAGGCAGCGTGCAGGACAGACAGAGGGAATAAGGTTCAGGGTCTATGCTCCACATCTGTTCCTATATTGAAGGCATATGGGCTGGGGCAGGCCCAACCACTCATGAGCATGCACGTACCCTTGCACTGAGCCCAATCAGTCTTGATGGGGGTGATGTAATGGACCTACCTCGGCCTCCCTTGTCCTCTCAAGCACAGTGCAACCGTACTGTAATCTCACATTGTAGGCCTGACATCATGCCAACTCGCTGTCAACACCTGCCCCTCAAAACCAGGTGGGATGAAGGGACACATGCAGGGGGAGAGAATGGACAGAGATGAGGATGGACTGATGAAGGAAGAAAGAGAAACGGAGGAGGAGCATTGGAGCCGGACAGTTAGGGAAAGAGGGATAGAAGCAGAGAGACTTAGAGGTAGAAAAACAAATTGTTTTAGAGACCCCTGCTCCACCTATCATTTTTGTTTTGTTACCTTTTATTTTAGTTTACACAGTTTCCTGTGTCATTCTGACTGATTTTCTACAAATTTAGTTTGTTTTACAGTATGGAAATCTATAGTGCATGTGGATGTATAGTAATCCACAAGAGGCCAGCTGCTCTACTCTCTGTTGAAAATTAGGAGCCTCTGGAACAACATGTCCCTACCACATTTATCAGTGACACCACCATGCCTGGACCCACACAATTGTGTTTTCATCTGCTCCCACAAACGACCATTCATCTTGGCTGTGGTGTAATGGAGAAGTAGTTAAGGGACGGAAACAGGATCAAGGGATCCTACGCTTTGGTGGACAGGTATGGTGGTGGGGAAAGGGTGGCCTGGCTGGATGCCCGACTTGGATGACTGAGAGTCATCTCAAGGTGGGGTGCAGCTAGACTTCTCAGAAGGATAAGGTGTAGTCACTCTGTGGTGACCCAGGAGCTTGTCACAGGGGATGTAATGAGGTCAGATTACAGGCTAGTCCACAGACTGGCTGCAAAAGGTTGGCCCGTAATCCCACAGCCATTAAAGGAATGCTTTGTTAAAAGCGGATGGAAGAGAGGAAAAAAAGATTGAGAGAATGAAGAAGAGGGGGGAATATAAGAGGTGTGTGGGGGAACTCAATAACACTTGATTCGATATGAAAAGCCTCTTGTTGCCACCCAGGAGAAGCCCGGCTAGGAAGGATGTGAGGGAAGCCAGCCGAGAGACTCCTACAACCAGGAACAAGACATGCCTTGTTCCGGGTTTAAGGAGCAAACAGATTAAGATGAATTGATGCAAGCTTAGTGACTTTGGAGAATGGGGGAGAAAAAACGCCCACAGATCAATAAGGCTTAGGAAGCAAGCAACCAAAGACAGAATCTCCACTCACATTCAAGGGGATAATACTCAATGAAGAGAACAGTCTCAGATCTCATATATATCCCTACTTTGTGTGGTTAAGATAAAAATAAAAGAGGTTTAGGTGTACAATGACTAAATTAACAAATCTGGAGAAACTGCAATGATTTTAAATAAGGTTTTCTGGAAAAAATTGCTTTTTACACATTAATGTTTGCCAGCGTGCTAAAGATCAATAAACTCCCTCTGAAAGTCTTAGTAGGCAGGCCTTTCATACAATTATTCCCTTTTTTTTTTTTTTTAGAATCTACATTGCAAGGTTTGAAAATATAAGTGCCTGCACTAACTGTGTGCAGCACAACACGCAAGGGGTTCAACATAAAGCGTATGCAGATCACACCAAAAAGTCCTATTGCTCGCAAGCTAACATACATCCAGTGTCCCACAGTGCACTGTGACAGATCAGTGCCTAAGCCGGCCTGGCGGGGCCTGCGCCCTGATGTTTGCAGAGATCAGAGAGAATCATCTGGGTTAACATGGTAATTATACGGCAAAGCCCTGCTATCTCAGCTTGGATCTGATACTGTTTTTCTCCTCTCTGCTCAGAGATCTCAGGCCTCCAGTCAGGAAAAGCGACAGCCGTCTTCCAGAGCTAAATCCCTCAAGAGGTGTTGCACCACTGTCAACTTAATGAAAATAAGCATGCTGTGTATGCATTCATTTGATTGCGAAAACACAAATGGGTATCAAAACTTTGTGTTATTAGTGAGTCAATACTGACAAAATTCCTCTCCATGTCCTGAATAAAGGTAAAGAGATGTATCAAGAGTGTCGTGCTTGTTGATAATGGTTAGACTGAATTAGACATCAAAGGAAAAAGTGAAGTTAAAGAAGTTCTGTTACTGATGTGATACCATAAAATAAATATTGGTGGGTCTTATTGTTAAGGCAATAAGCTATTTTTGTATCTGACCTCTTAGCCAAGTTGTTATAAGAATATATTCAGCAACAATGCTTCATGATGTTTGGTGAAACTGATCCCATGAGCTTCCGGGACCCAGAATAATATTTATTTGCTTAATATAACATGGTGAACTATGAGGACAATGTCATGTTATTTTGTGGAGGTAGAAAATTTTAAATACAACACAGATGACCTTTGACAGTCCTGAAATTAGTATTTTCTTTGCCTCTTGTGTGGCATTAAAACATGACCTGCTACTGACCTTCAATCAATTTCAATTTAGAAAAATGATAATTACTTTAGCTACAATAGAGAAAGAATGATCAAATATATAATCACAGACTCAGCTAACCAGGGGTTGGTGGATAAGACCTGTTATTTCCCAGTATGTTTGTTTATGTTTTTCTGTATTTCTGTATTTATTGTAATACGTATTGTTTTTGTGACCGCAGGTGTGCCCTTTAACCCCGAAGTCATTAGCCTTTGCAGGCTGGGTCTCTAAACTGTGCAACGCTGCTGCAAAACACGTGCGGGGAAAAAGAGAGACACACAGAGAGAGAGAGAGAGACAGAGAGAGAGAGAGAGTGAAACAGAAAGAGAGAGAGCGGGAAGGGGAAGAAGGCTCCAGGGCCAATTACGGCCCCAAGAAAACAAAGGGCTATATTTCAATGATTCCTCCAGCTGTGCTGTTTATGAGCTGTGTGCTTAGTCTCTGTGACCTTCACCTCCACACTTGCCCTCTCTGAGGGAAAACAAGCTAAAATTGCCCGATGCTCAATCTTTCATTTCCCCTTGTTTTTTCAGTATTTCCACTTTTTCTCTTTGGCTGGTTGCTGAAAACATACAGTTTATTTGATACAGGGTTCTATTAATATTTGTTGTTTCAGTTTTTCATGGTGTAGCACTTTTAGTGCCACCTCGACACTGTGCCACTGTGTATGAAATAGCCTTAAATGTAAAAGTAAGAAAAAATATGGACTAATCTAAGGCTTAATGGCAACGTGTGTGTCATATGTAACCTTTATATGCTTGTCAGTCTCAACTCCAGCACGCATGCACACACACGTGCACACCCATTACAGACCTCATAAGCAGGGTCTGGGTATCAGTCACTGTGGCCCTTTGACAGGTCTAACCTTCCCAAGCGGCAGGCTACACCATCTTCACTGCAGTCCTATTGACCAAAGCAATAAGCCATTCTATATGGTGTATTAAAGTAATTTTCCACATGCTACCTCAGCACGATCCATTGTTCATGCAAGCTCCTGCTGACCATGAAAAGAGGTGGAAAGGGGGGGAAAAAAAAAACTTCCCTGTGCTCCCAGACCAAATAGCAACACTTTGCGCAGTTTACATCTTTTAAGGAAGAAGTCCTGGCCGGAAATGTTTTTTTTTTTTTCATCTTAAAGGGTAGTCATTATCATGGTGACTCATGAAGCAATTTTGGGCTTTCAAAGGTAGACAGAGGTCGCAGCAACATCTCAAAACCTGAAGGCATACAGTATGTCCTTACAATCCTGAGACCATGCTCAGTTTATATGTTCCCATTCCAGGGTTCCATTTCATTCCGCTTAAATTTGCAAGCTAAAAAAAAAAGGAGGGGTCCTTTTGTTGGCAAGCAATGGCTGTGTAATATGCTGAGGCCATCTGCGTAGTCCGGTGGCTGCCCTCCCCTGTTCCTTGTGTCAGAGGTGGTGTTGGAATCGCTGTGTACCTCATCCTGGCCTCTGCTGAAATCAGCTCCAGTGCAGGACCATGTGACAAATGATTCCAATCTAGGCAGAGCGCCCTTGACTTGACCCTGACCGCTGTAGACAATAAGGGCAAGCTCAGTCACTGGAAAAGATGTTCTGCGCTAATAAACCCGAGTGCGGACCAGGGGTAGCAGTGAGCGCCGGCACGGCTCGGGGAGGGGGGTTGGGGAGGAGAGTTCAGGTTCTGACCTCTCAGGTGCAGGTTGATAATGAGTCTCCCTGTTTGCTCTGTGAAAATGACCTCAGAGAGATGAAAGGAGCCAGAGCACAACAAAGAGCCCCATTCTCTGCTCCTCTGAAATGGGATCATTCTTGAGGATTGGCTTATGAATGCACTTTCTATTTCATTGCTTTTAAAGGGCACTTAAGCCAAAATACAAACATGTAAAAGTAGTCGGGCTAGATGCCGCCACACAGCCACTGAAACCAAGCACACCTCCTCTCAGACCCCACACATGCAAACAAAACACAAATAATGCAGACGCTCACTTGCACACACACACACACGTACACACCGACAATATCCCAAATCCTGCTTGTGCCTCCCCTTGTCTCCTTAATAAACCCTATAAAATGAGTGTGTTCTTGCCAAGCGTGGTGCCGTAAACATGCCACTCCAGAAAGGTTCTGGGCATCCCGCTAGTTATGCTAATGAAACCCCCACCCTCCTCTGTTTTTCACTCTCTCTTATCCTGCTGGCACAGCCTTCAGTCTTCCACAGTACACCACTCCATTGTCATCCCCTGCCCCTGTTCTGCTGGCATCAGACTAGATAATACACAGCAAAACGAAGATCCAAGAACCCTTGTAAAAAAACATGGCAAGAGAATAATATGGTTATTATTTCTTTGAACTCAAAACCAGGCCATTGTTCTTCATTTTTGTGTCCCAATTTGTAGCAAAATATGGTACAAAATATGATTATCTTAACAATGTGCATGCATGGATGGCTAATTATCATGATATAAACAACGTTTCCAAGGTAAACGATTGGAAAGAAACTAGAGAAGGTCATAATATACTGAACAAAATAACCCTCACTTCCGTTTGATGAGCTCTGAGCAGGCAAAGCTGTTCACGGCCAGGAAGCAGAGACAGGACTTCTTGTAGTGCTGATTCTGGCGCAGTAGAGTGTATCAGCAGGTTCTTTGTCACGGAGACTTTCAGGAACTTAGTGCTTAGTGGAACTTAGAATTTAGAGGCGGCAATGCTGGGCACAACAGGAACCAGTGAAGTGTGCTGAACTCTGCTGAGTGTCAATCTGGAAACCAGGATTATACCCTCCATCCTTTGGCTCCAAAAAACAAAACCCACTTGTCACCACAGCCCAAAGTTTTGTTTGTGTGAATCCAAGTGTTAGTAGGTGTGTGAGAATGCACATTTGCGCTCGTGCGAGAATGTGTGTCTTCATGCCTCTTCAGGGCCTTGTGTGTGCGTGTGGCTTTCTCAGAGTTGTTCGGTAAGCCAGGCCTCTGACATGTGGATTTGTTGCTTGACTGCAGAGGAGTTTATCACAGATAATTACGTAAGAATGTGCTGGAAAAGGAACAAACCACGGACAGTCTGGGCTGGCAGATGCTGAGCTTCGGCCTACACAGTGCCCCGTGCTCCCTGCACTCCAGACTCACACACTCCAGCCCCCACAGGGCCTCTCTGAGCTTGAAAGGGCAGCAGAGAAAACACTGAAACGCTGGAGAGCCCAAATGAGCTTCTCTTTTATTTCTCACCCTACAGCCCCCTCACCTCTCTTTCATCCAGCCTTCTTTTCACACATTTAACACAGTACAGTTTACAGCATGCAAGTGAAAATGTTTTCAATATCTTGTTACAAAATAGTTACTTTAAATATTACTGTTAATTCGCAATATGTGGATATAAAAAGGAATAACTGGAATGAGCATACAACAAAAATAAAAATCAATATAATTTTAATGGAACTTTGTGAAGAAAGAAAATCCAATTCTGATGTTTTCCATATTAAATTCTAAGCGTTGTACTTCTTGTATTACCTTCTTGAATTTGGGGGATGTGATCTGACAACTCTGTTTTTTATTGTGTGTCCACTGCATAGAGGCAAGCATGGACCAAAAAAAAAAAAAAATTCTCTTCAGTGCATCAGAGAAAGTAACAAAGGACAGTCACCTAGATAAAGGGCACATAGTAGACTTTTGTCACACTCAGTCATACATAAAGACCACAACCAGAACTAAATTCATTCCTCGGGATGAGCACACTACAGCAGAAGAAGCAGGAAGCGGTCGTGGGCTGAATGGTTTACTCTGTATTATGAAGGGAACCAGGAAGAAGAGACCATTGAGACGGCTTTTACCAAGTTTCCCACTTTTCTGCTCTACCCATTATATAGAAATGATTTCTGATGACTACCTAGAAGCTCCTGAATCAAATGAGTGACCCCAAGGTGAACACTGAACTATATAGCCCCATTGCAGGCTCATTCAGCCATGCATCCACTGTAGACATCATTACTTCCATATTTTACAGGTGTCAGATGTGATATCGCTAAACTGTGCGTGTAAGTGTGTGTGTGAAAGAAGAGCGACCGCAAGACTGTGAGGAGAAAGAAGTACAGACAAAGCCTTCCCTTAATTCATATATCATCTTGAGCAATGTTGCAAAGCCTCCGTCTGTCTAATTAAATCTTAAATGCACCAAACACAGTCGGATTTTGTACCCATGAATCTTCAGCCACCGGACTCCAAGTCAACGTCTTTAATGTCTGAGCTTCTCCAAAGCACAAAATGTTCACTGTTTGCACATGTTACGGCGGTTGCCTTCGTTGCTATGTGTGTGCTAATGTGCAGAGGGAGGGGGCATGTCTCTATTGCAGATGATGCGGTGTGTGCAGGGGGGCATATCTATGTGCTGGTGTACCGACTTGGAAATGGAAGTTTATAAGGGCGCTTGCAAAAAAGCTCTCCTCTGCCCTCTCAAGATAATGAAAACAGTGAAGCGGGAAGTAAAGTCTGACCACTGCAAAACTGAAACGGCACCGAGGTAGGAAGATGAATAACCTTGTGCATCAGCCCACTGAATTCTGGGTATCAATGCTTTTTCAATTCACTTAGTTTTTGTAATCATCAAGGTCAAAAGGCAATTTCTGCGACCGCAGAAATAAATAAAACAGGTTGGCAGCAAATTAAATAGAAAGGGGAACAAAGTCGTGCCTCTAGCTAGTAACAGAAAAAAACAAGGGTAGAAAATCTCACATGAAAGCTAATTTTAGATAACATCAAGCTTTGCCATTTGACTAATTGGAATACACTTCAGTCTTCATACAGAAATGCCATTAGCACTTAAAACATTTTGTGCGAAACATTTTTGTTATGCAAATCATTATTTACCCATCCATGACTGCATCCAAAAGATGCTGATGGTTAATAAGTTAAGTTAATCCAATTGTTAGTTATTACAACATTACTTTACAAGAACACTGATCATAACAGTTTTATTTTTCTTCCGCTGTGATTTTAATTTGTCTAATTAGCTACCCCTAAATCCATTATAAAACATTTCCCAGATTTTACCAGTGCTGCATCTTAGCTTCTTTCCTTTTAACAAAGAATACTTGAGCACAGCAGCATACACAAGGACATTACGGACAATAATGGCAGGCTAATCATTCATAGTTACGTTACGTGCTCTGGGTCTTCCTGTTTATCTGCATGAGTCTGTTAGAGGATGGGTTCTACTTTATTTTCAGACTGAAATGAAACGTGGAATTTAGCATTGTGCATAATATAAAGACTCGAAAACTCACTGTAAGCACAGACGTAAATACGTGGAGTAATCAAAGCTTGTCCTCTCAAGAAGTAGATGAGCTACAGTTGGTAACTATTAGCTTTCAGATCCATTACTGTGTAATTTTTTTGTGTCATGAGTTTCTCTGTGACAAGGGACAAACTGAATAGGTAGAAATTTGTCACCACCCTAAAGCTCTTGTCGTCCTTTGTTTTGTAGCTGACAGCTGGTCACTACTGGCCGTTCCAGGCTCTGGTCATCTAGGTAATTCTTTGGTATATTTCCCGAAATGTTTTCCAGTCAAACAGTGAAAATATTTAATGGAGCTGAGAAACTTTTGGACCTGGTATTCATGTGGATATTTCTTAGACATGTACCACCCACCTAGACCAGACCACCATAATAATTACACAGGCGCACACACAAAATAAAATGTTTAGGAAGAACTCAACATGAAAAACAGCACAAGGTGTTGACCTAGCCTCCAAATTCACTAGAATCCTAAACTGATCAAGTATCTGTGGGATGCACTAGAAGAAGCCTGATCCACAGAAGCCCCTTACCTCAACCCATAGGATGCAAAGCCCCCCTACAAACAACATAATGCTGACAGACACCACAGGACACCCTCTCTGATGAGTCACAGCTGCTTTGGAGGCACAAGGGAGACCTACACAATATTATAATTTATGAAACATATCTTTGTTGTTTTTTTCCCTTTGTAATTTCAGTACACCCTCAGCTGTTTCTAGTAGCTTTTATAAATTCCAGAGTATAAAATATGTGTGGTTTTTTGTTTGTTTTGTTTGTTTGTTTTTTAGTTTTCCCTTCTCACAAAATGAGATTGCAGATAAGTGAACTTTATTAACTTGTGATCGGGTGATACTGAGTAGTGTCAGACACAGCTCAAGGTTATTGTGTGAAATGGGTGCAGGATTTATAAGGCTCAGCATAGTAAATTAAATCAATAAGACCAAATAGTGAGTACAGCCATTTACAGCATGATGCCAGCCGGAATTTCATTCCAGCCATAACTCTCAGTGCTGGCCTCTGCAAAGTTAGTAACAACAGACCCTTATGAAAAAGTAAACAAGTTGCCGGGGTCATGCGGTTTAATCCTCAAGGTTACATCCCACCCCTACGTCTACCCTCCTACTACACAGCCAAAGGTCTCTCATTTGTCTGGCTGTTTCGTCAGGGACAGATTCCTCGTTGCTAGCGGCGAGACGGACGTTTTTATTAAGTGTTGGCACAAGACAATGTGGCCTCCGTCTGTTTCTAGTGGCCCTGATCCTGCTCTAGCAGCGCATGATAAGATTTTGACTTTGTTCTGTATATTCACTTTTTGTTCATAAAGCCAGTGCAGTTTCTAAAAAAAAAAAAAAAAAAGGTAAAATAAACAAGGGTGAGAACAGTTTATTACGGTTTAGAAGCCTCCATCTGAGAGCAAAGCAAGCGCACGCAAGAAGAGTAATGATGTGTTTTAGGTCAATATTTTACACAATGATGCATTTTGGGAGGCACACCTCTACAAGGCATGTGTGAAACAATGGGTGTCATAACTGCCCGGTGCAGCTTATTAATCTTCTTCGCCTTGTGATCAATCTGTTTCTCCCCTCGCAAACACTGCTTACATTCCTGCGTTAAACGAGAGACCATCTTTCACCGTGGCACAAAAGGGTGGCTCCAGGATGGTGATGTCTCTCTCGAACGAGGCAGCTCGGAGTAACAGCACAAAACGACTTCCTCAGGATGTTTTTAAATCAATGACGGCAAGATTAAGCAGGGAAAATGTTACCGAGAGCGGTTGTGTTGTCAAGCTTGTGTAACAGGAATTCAGGAGATCGTGTTTTTCTTTCCACTGCAGATATATAACTGTGTATGGATCCGCTAGGATAAGAGAGGACATTTATTTCTGAGAGTTTGTTTAAGTGATTACATATTAACTACCTGAATAATGGCTGCACAAAAAAAAGGCAGGCTTCCAAAGCTGTGATGCAATGATATGTTTTGTCATTATTAAACCTAGGCAGGATTTCATTAGGCATGTCCAAGGAAACATATGGTGTCATGCTTACAACTGGGAACCATTTCAGAGGTATGCTGTGAAGTCATACGGTAGTGCTCAGCTAAAATTATTCTATAGATGACAGCAAGGGGGAAGTTGCCACTATTCTTGTTATTCCCCACTGTACAGTCATACTGCAGCAATTATTCACAATCTTTGATTATCCTCAGAGAAACGATGCAATCATGGCTGAAAATCAATTTCAGGGACATCAGGAAAAATCAAAAAGCCAGCACAGTGCCAACAGGGCCAAGGGCTTGCGCAGGAGAAGGGATTTTTTTTTTTTTTTTTCTCATCATCGTTTCCGTTTTCCCTTTGCTGAGAGTAATCAGCCAGCAACACCAGAGAGCTCACTGTTAGTCGGAGCCAGATCCTGATCCTGTTCAGAGCTGCAAGTGATGTAGAGCCAGGTAGCATCCAATTAGTGCTTAGTGCAACTTAATGCAAAGTGCTGGCACTCAGCTCACCGAATCCAACTAGTTGTCATAGAATTTCCACGCTGCTTCTTCTGTCGAATTCATGAACATTTGCTGATTTGCTTTGCCTCCTCAAGGCACCATGAAGTTGAAATGAGACATTTCCATCAATGCTGCGTCGTGTATGGCCATTTTCTGCTAAACCAGATTGGCCTGATTACTGATGAGACAGCAGGCATGTCAGCGACGGCTGCTTGAAGCTTATTGACTACTGTGTTGCTTTAGAACCACATTTACTCCTTTTACATATAGAGCAATTTGTAATGGCACAGGTTCCAAAGCTCTGTAATGGACGTAAATCCGGTGAAAATGTCTTGATAAACTAAGAGCATGTACCATTTTTAAGTCAACAAAGCTGAATATAAAATTCCACACATGTTCAATAAAGGCGTGCCTCCATGTATTCAATCGGTCTGGACTTGTCCAGATGCTGGACTTATTGCACAGCTGAGAGGAGATAGAGTCTGATAATTACATATTTAGAGACAGAGCATAAAAGGCAGCCCCACCCCATGTTTTCTTCAAAGCAGACTGATCTAGTAGATGAAACACTCAATATGCCAGAGACATCACAAACTGAGGGATGATGTGTAATTTCTTATTTGTCCCCATTTCATGTATTTCAGCACCTCACATCTATATTTGACACCTTTTTTCTCCTCCTATCCTGTCCTTACCCAGGGTGTAGACAGCTGTGATGAGCGTCTCCACAGACTGCGGTCTCTCGTAGCAATCAGACAATCGAGTTTTGGCACGCTGCGTTTGTGTAGAAGGTGGCTTCCTCCCTCTGTCTTCCTCCCTGTCAGGGCTCCATGGGCAGACTGCCCACTCTTTTGTAATAGCATTAGCAGAGACTACGCGGCAAAACAGTGGAAAATCCACTCCATCATGTTCCCTCGTCAAGGATGTCTTCTCTCTGACCTCTGCCTCAGTTTCAGTGAATCACATGAATACAGAAGATGAATATGAGCCATCTTCTGAGGTTACGCCAAATCCAACAAGAGACAAGCTTGTCAACCATGAAATCGTCTTTACAGGAGGAGTATGGACAAATTTGGATTGGTTGGAGGCACTTTCATCTCTGGGAAATTTCCTGACCTTTATTTTATATCATAGGCCATAAAGATCAGGGAAAATGCTATCATAACAACCGGTATAAAAGGAAAATGGGGGTCTATTATCCTCCGTAATTCCTCTCTGGACATCTATCATCATTCACCCTGTATTTGGGCCATCCAGCACTCACCACAGGCCACTCCAAAACAGTTGTGCAATGTATAGCTTTTCTTTTTTTTTTCCTTTGTGGCTTTTCTTGGTTATACCTCCCGTGACTTGCTTGGCTCAGCGCCCTTACACAAACACACACACATACACACACACGTGTGCACAAACAGAAACTGATGTTTGACCTCTGAGGTTGAGTGAGAGCATTAAATACCAATTAGGTTGAGGACAGGCCAAGCTGACTATGAGGTTGTAGCAAGGCCTTGAGGAGGCCCGTGGGAAGCAACTTATTGGTCCCAAGGTATAACTGTGTGTGTTTGACGAATACAATCCTGGAGGTTAAGTTAATACAGTAGGCGAGTGATGTTTCATACACAGAAACTATGTGGATATTTTATTTAATGTTCCATTTCTCTGAGAAGCCAGCCTTTTGACTCTGAGGTCTGGTTATTTTCTATTCAATAAATTCTTCAAAAAGTGTCTTGTATATAAATAAATAGCCTAATGCTTATACTTAGATATACAAACTCTTATCAATATATGGCTTGAAGAGGTGGTTTACAAGATTTTAAGTTTTTAAATATGTAATCTTTTGTGTTACTCTTTAAATATGTTAATAAGTCTGGTAGCTAAATCTACTAAAATGCAAAGGATGGTTTTTTTTTTCATTTTAACCACAGACAAAAAAAAAAAAAGTTTCCTCTTCATATGGGTCCTGCTGTGTTCATGCTACCTTTGAGCAAATACATCTATGTAGGCTTCCCTCTTTTCTTTCTTTCCCCATGACAACTTTCATTTCAGTCACAAGCTGTCATAACTCAGTTTTATGTTCAAAATAAAACAGCGATACAGGGGAGAGAATATTGCTAAACGCTCGGAAGGCGACCCTCTGAGAAATATCCGTTTCTCTGCAGTGAATCTTGAGACTGTGTGTGATGATCTGCTGTGGTTATCTGGTGGTTTCAGAGTCATGCCCTTTACTGTCCCTCTGTTATTTACCCACCAGACACACACAGCTTGATAAATGTTTAGTCTGACCTTCTAAATTTGTTTTCCTTCCTCTTAACTGTGATTTTATTTCCCTTGGACGGGCCAGACAGTGTGTGTGTGTGTGCGCATGCCTGGGTGTGTATGTGCTTTTGTGGATGTGTGCGGATGTGTCTGCTTATTTCTCGGTTTGCAAAGAAAGAGTTCTATAAGTAGAAAGATAAACCTATTTTCTACAGTACTTGTTGCAAATTACTTCCAGCAGTTGTTCAATTATATAAAGAGAAAGCATAGAACAAGCAGAGGAATTTTAACAACTACTAGCAGCAGTGCTTTAACAGCCACTGTCCATCCATCTCGTGTGTGTCTACTTCAGTCTGGAAAGGGTTAAAGTCGCCACAGGCCAGAGCAGAGTCAACATCGGCCATGGCTTGGCTGGCCTGCCCAGCCAGATCGATATCTGCAAATAATAAATTAGCTCCCCAGAGGGGTCGCACTAAACCTTCAGCAACACTGCCCTGGAAAAGTCCACAATTGGTGTGTGCGAGACTCAATAAGCCAGGTGAATGGCTGTGCAGGGGCACATCTTTAGCACTCCATAATAGAAAATTAATGGTGCTCAAATCAGTGCTGAGGGCACCCTGAGGGTTACCTAATAGGCCTAGTTAGAACTGTCATACCTCCCAGAGTCGCCTAAAATATCACATGCAAACACACAGAGCAAAGAAGAGAGGAAGAATCGGTGTACATTTGTGTCTAATATGTGTCTGGTTAGATCAGCTGGTTAGGGTGACAAAATAAAGATAACAGTGATAAGATATTACTTACTTTAAGTATTGAACAGAAAACTGAAAACAAACTTGTTCTTAACACATGTGTCCAAATGTTTCCATAAGAGGAAAAAGCAGAGTCCTGGAAAAAATACTTTCAACTCCTCCTTCAAGTCAAATTTACTTAAGAAATTTTGATTCCCTTCAGCAAAAGACAAGACCGAGGATAATACTGAATCATCTAAAACAGATTGTAATAATCTGATTAACACTGGACTTAAGCACTATAATGTTACCATATCTTTAGAATGGATTTTGTGTTTGTTTATCATCTTATGTCAGATATTTCCTATTCAGTCAATTTCTTACGGATATATCCGTATCCTTTATGGATATTGCACAGTGTCATACTTAACTAATCTGCACAGATTTTAAAATTATTAGACAGTTACAAACTTTTTGTTTAAGGCTTATTATCTAATGGTCTGTGTCGATCACACTGACAAAGCAGTCCTCAGACATTTGTGTCTTGTTACCAGGAAGAAAAATAAGATGACAGAAATGACTAAAAATAATGATTCCTGTTTTCCGCAGCTCAGATAATTATCATCTGCCTTTAAAACAAACCCTAAAGAATCTATATATAAATAAGAATACATTAAATTCAGCTGTCTTTGTTGCCCACCCACATGCATGCAGCTTAACAAAAACAGAACTAGTTGTAAGTGAAAATCTAATTTGTGGGAGAGAAAAAAAACAAATCTAGCAGATGATCAAATATAATTCTGAAATCTGATATATGAAGTTTACAGCATGCATAAACTTTTCCAATCTACACAGCTGCTTAAAAGCAGATCTATATACCCAGAAGGGTAGTAATGAGCTCTAAAAGCGTATCTGATCACTTATTCCAGTTGGTTTATTTCCCTTCTTCAAAGAAACAAGTATTGGACTCAATAAACACACTTCATATTGATCCTGTGCCACACGGCAGCACATGCAGCTCTCTTGCCCACACCCAACAAGATTTATTACAAGTTCAAATGCCGAACAGGAATGAAAAGCCATGCAAACACAAATATAAACTTTAAATACCTAATGATTTCATGTCAAAGCACCCCTCACATGTGCTATATCTTTCAATCGTTCCCCTGAAACCTAATTTGCCTATGCAGTAATATGAGGGGGGGCTGGGATGTGTGGGGAGGGGTTTGCCTCCTCATCTCTCCTCCTATCACCCTCAGGTCTGGACTTCGGCAAACTATCTGCTGCATTGACATCGAACTTACCCACATGCCGCCACGCTGCCGTCCTCAAGCGCGAACAGAGTATGTCGCTCTCCGCAGGCCACTTGAGATATTTTCAGAGATGATGGAAGATTCTGGAACAAGCACGGTGCCAGCTGGAAAAGAATAAAGTTCCCGGTGAGGTGAAGAAACACACAGTATCTCTGAGTTGCTCTGTAGCAAAGTTGGTGTACTCCATCACGCTGGCAAACATCCCAAAGACAGGCACCGCTACAGTAGATCCTCTCAGCGTAGATGAAGACAGAACAACGTGAACAACAGAGGGAACAAGAAAGAAACAGCAGACTCCTTCATGGCGCTCAGCTCTGTAGATCTGATGTTTTTAAGTCCCTGTGTGTATGTCTGTCTATCTGTGCGTGTTCATGCCAGTGCCACAAAGAAAAAAATGAAACAGCCTATGAGAAGAAAAGAAAGCCTGGTTCCTCATCATGCGCTTGTTAGCTTGTCCAATCTATGGCAATCAGCACAGTCCCAGGGGTTGAAAGACACGAGATGCTGGGGAAAGGGAAGCCGAGGCAGAGGAAAAGATCAATACTGCACTGTGAAACAAGAAGTGTGGGCTATTTACTCTCCATTGATCTGATGATGCTGGAGAAACACCTCACTCGGCTATTAAATTGAGGGTATAAGTCTAGTGTGGAGGGCTTTTTTTTTTCTTCCTCTCTCTATCTTTCTCTCTTTCTTCACCCCTAGGTCAAGAAAAAGCTAAAAACATCCACAAACAAACAAAAATGGATTGGTTGGGCCAGGGAAAGTAATTAATCTACATTAAAACGCCAAGGGAAAAGACACTAACCACCCATTTTAAGTGAAGTTTTGCTCGGAGCGACAACAGACCCATAGCAGCATAGGATGGGCTACTAGAGGACACACTGATAAATACAGATTCACCGCTAGCAGGGGGTCAAGCAGGAGCTTTATAGGAGTTACTTTAAGCCTGGGATTGCTACCTGCATAAAAAGTTAATAAAAAATACTGAGCAGAAAGTTGTACGTAGGCCTTTTGGCAGCACAGCAGTGAGTAAGATAGGTAGGCCAAGTTAGACAGAAATAATCAAGATCGAACTCTTTTTTGGCTTCGTTTTCACGGTTTTTGATAATTTAACTATAGAGTTTCAAGACAGGGGGCGACTGTGGCTCAGTAGGTAGAGCAGGTTGTCCACGAACCGGAGGGTCAGCGGCTCGATCCCCGGAATGTGCCACATGTCGAAGTATGCTTGAGCAAGAGCATACCAGTGCGTGGGACTGCTGTGTGAATGTGTGCGTGAGTGAATGGGTAAATGTGTCTCTGACTGTAAAGCGCTTTGAGTACCAATAGGTAGAAAACTGGACAAAACTCTTGTGTCTTTCTGGGAAGATAATATTTTGTAGGATGCCAAAAAGGATATCATAAGGTAAACAATAGATAAATATAATCTTAAAACCATGATGTTAAAGGTAAAATGCACATGAATGGTGCACACAGAATCTATACATTCCTGTTAGGTTAGCAAATGTGAAGTTTGCAGTTCATGTTTAAGACAATGTTGCCACTGATGTCCTTGGATGACAAATCAATCCACTGGATCGTACTAAAGTAACTCTAATTGGTTGCCTTGCCAGCATATTTGTGGTACACAAATAAGTCACAGCTAAAATCCTTGGAACGCACTTTTGTGTTGGATATAGACTGGATGAACATTACACAGAAATGTGTTCAGTGTCACATCAGATTGTTGACATAACCAGAACATTTCTGACGTTGGAAGAAAAGACAGATAGATATAACATTATGCGTTAAAAGCTGCCAGTTGATTATGGTGAATGGCATTTATGTGGCCGACTGCAGCTCTGCTGTTGTGAAAGAATCATAATCCAACATCTCGTAGTCTCAGTCTCGTATTCGGCTTTAACAATTACCTAAAACTGAAGCGTATTCAAATATAGAATGAAATTAATTAATTACATCAAATCTTCAAATGCTTTAATATTCATCTAATATTAATAATGTAATAGAGCTACATAGCAGACTTCAGACATTTTTGTTGTGTTTACAGATGTTTTATGATACTGACTTTTCTGAGAAACGTAACTTAGGTTGTGAAACAAAAGAGAATTTCATTTCAATTTACGTTTTTTATTGTGATACTTTGTTGTGCACTCTGTGTGGTTTCCTTAACGTGTCCAGTGGCATAGCTGTTAGCGTCCTCACACTTGGTGTGAAACTCTCTTTCCCTCCATGTCTTTCTTTGCCTTTCTTCTACTCCTCAGAGGAGAAGCCTTATTGACTGTGTGGCTGTATTACAACAAGCAGTCTCTAATGACTCCCTGAAGACCTCTCTACCCCTACTGCCCGCCCGCCCGCCCGTCCGCCCGCCCTCTGTCTCTCTCTCCCTCTCTCCTTCTCTGCCTGCTCTTCAGGCTCCAGTTCAGCAGCTAATTAACCCTCTCTAATAGCGTAGATTACATTAGCTTTGAGCGGCTCGCACCCTCCACCGGACTCGCACTGCCACACAATGAACCCAGCCTTGCTTTACAAATCTCCCCCTTCACAAGAGCACAATTATGAATTCAAACAACTTCTTATCCACACTCACTCATCCAGGGACAGAAGCCCTCCTCTGCAACCGCCCCACTCCTCCCCTGCCACCCATCTCCGAGGCCTTCACACGGAGAGTAATGAGAGAACTGAAGAGAGGAGACCACACAACAAGACGGGCATGAGGGGGAGAGGGGTATTGAGGGAGGGGAGGTAAGGACCCCTATTGGGTAAATCAGAGAGGTCACTATAGGTGTTTCATTTGGTGAGCCTAGAGACGCTCAGCGATAACCCTCCATTTCAACGTTCCCATTCAGGGAAAAATGGAATCTTAATTACCATGAACAGATAGAGCAAGAAGGGGGAATACCAGGACCAAATGGAGGGTTATGCTTAAAGTGGTCAAAGAGAGGGAATTAGACGCCCGAGTGAGCGACTTAAGCCAGTGAAGCTGTTTTCTAACATATTGACAAAAAGGCAAGAAAGCTGAAGATTGCTCCCTCATTTAAGAATGTGCAGGTTAGTGATCTTTGATTCAATTGGATAACAGTGCCACAACCATTAAACTACAGGAGACCAACCAAACTATGAATGTTAAAGCCAGCTAAGAACCTAGGACAGGATAAAGAAACACAGAATCAATGGAAAAATCATTATCATTATTTTTGAATTGGAAGTTTTTTTCTCTCTCTCTATCTCTCTTTTAGCACTTAGTGGTGTTTTACGGATGATAATGTGGTGAGATATGGCGGTGATAAAAAAAAAAGCTCAAGAAGAAATAAAACATGTTAGAAATGGATGTAATCTGCTCCGTCTAAATGTAAATTGGTACATTTGTAGTGAAAGGACATTCTCATGTTTCTTTGTCCGAACAAGTAATTTTCTCTCCGTCCCTCTTCTGTAAGGCTTGCCATAGCAGCATTTTCTACAGCATAGAGCACTCTCCTTTCTATTTCAATAGGACAGCTCATTTGCTAGACTCCGAGCCCAAACTGCTGACTGGGTTTTTAAAGGCTGTGTGCTTTGTGTGTCTGGAATAGGGTGTGTGCGCACAAGCTTGCGCTAAAAGAAAGAGAAAAGCGAGAGAGCTCCATGAAAGAAGGGTAGGAAAATGGAGGGAAAGAGTGGGAGAGGGAACACATTGTATCATTAAGGTACTCAGAGATCATTAGATATATAAGGGTTCTGCTATGCAAGGTCAGGGCTGCTGTGTTTTTCTAGGTCGCCAGAGGAGCAGTAAAACCAGTCTAATCAGCCGCTTCTCTTTCCTCTCCTCTCCCCCGGTATCACTCGCTTCCTCTTCCATCTAGAGGTAGTGTGGATTACAGCCCAGTTTATCCACGCTCCTGTATGTATTTACCAACATTATCAAGGCTCACGAGCCAAGGACACGGTAAACCACACAAAAGGCACAGAGAGGCTTTGAGCTAGATATTGGCCTCATTATGAGGTAAAGTTGTTGGCTCCCCGTCTCGCTCCCAGGATGTACAAGGCTACTTTAACAGGTGCAGCACACTGCCAGACTAACCGGTGTGTTTTTCATTAAAGCTGGCCTTAGTTTAGCAACTGGCAGTCTGCCCCCAGTAGTGTGTATGTTTGTGTCTTTGTCCTAAACAAGCAACAAAGGTAACAAAACCCAGAGTGTTTTTTTTCCCCCCCATTTATGAGAGCAAGGACAAAGTAAATCTTTTACATAATGGCAACATTAACATCTTTTGTTGAAATACCCAGAAGCTCTGATTGGTTGCTCCAGGTTTTCCATAAGACACAGGACACTTTCATATTTTTTTCCGTTGACCGCATACAATTTTAAAACACCCAACATTGTCTCTCTTATGCAAACCCACTATTAATCCAGGTCAGCTTGTTAGTTGACCAGTAACAAGTCGACGCTTCAACTAGAAAGTTGACCAGTAACAAGTCAACGCTTCAACTAGAAAGTTTCAGGTTGGTGTAAAAGAAAATTTTGTTTAACTACAATAGTATTGATACTACATCATCCGACACGCAGAGTTTGACCGATTGGTAAGGCTTGCTTTAACAGTGTTGAATGAATCAAGGCAGTGGCCCTTCAGCACTCCCTGCTGGTGATACCACATGGTTAGGTCACCTGTAAATAGCTTTTTATAGAAATTTGCTTGTCCAACATCAGCTTAGTTGTCTGGCCGGTAACTTCACTGCTGAGGTCCACCCTCACGCACCATTTCTAGCCACAGCAAGGAGCCAATTCTAGCAACAAAAAAAAAAAAAAAACTTTTCAAGAACCACTGTTCACTATCTGCTGGGCACCAAACAGCAGATGGGCCTGATTAGCACGTTGGCTTATACTATGAATTAATTAAGATGGAGTAAATGACCGTTTGAGATTAAACGGAAAACGCAGTAGAGACCAAAACTGAGGTCAATTTCAGTCGAAGATATCCAAATACACAACTCCAAATTGGTGATATTGTTAATTAGGAAACAGTAACTTAATACGTGTGTAGTATATCTCCCGTTCACACTGCCAAAAAAACAAAACGAAAACTTTGACTCCTCGTTAGACTGAGGTTCTTACATGTCCGCTGAAGGACACACTGGCACTAGCCCTGGTGGCAGGGAGGCAATGCTGTTGGTGATGTGGCGTGTTCATCAAGATAATGATGGATATCTTCCAAACGGACCCATGGCTTTATAGAGATGAATGTCCTGCTTAGCTTCTTACTCAGCACTTTGGCCTTTCCTCCGCTCACTGCGCGCTTTATCACACAAACGCCCTCACCCAGGGTAAGATGGAGATTAGCAAAGCCTGCCTGGAAAATGGAAACACCTAAAAGCTATCAATCAGTTCCGGCCAATCAAAAGAGGAAAACACACGTATTGGGGGAAATATCCACATCCACCAAGCAAAACTAAAAAAAGTCTGACTTGAGAATGTTACATGCCCTGCAGAGAGGAAAGGAAAATTAATGATACAATGCCGTGGCTTCACAGTTGTAGTTGGATGATAGGGAGCTAATGTTTGGATCCAACTGCAACTAAAGATTATTACCGAATAAAAATGTTGGACCAAGAGAGAAAGGCTCCCCTATAAAGTCAAGAAACTAATGGATAAATCACCACATAGTTTCTGCTATGCTTGTGTAGTATACGGTATACTGTGGGTAGTTTAATTTGTAACAAACCACTTAGAAGACAAGTTCTTCATATGTTTAGTGATATGTATAGAGACTAGCAACTAAATCTGTCAGATAAATGTAAAGACTCATGTAAAATACAAGTACAAATACTTTGTACCTAAATATGTGAGTACATATGTTTTATTCCACTAGCCGTATATGTGCAAAGATCAAGAAGAAAAGAGAAAAGGACAGGTGTGTGTGACAGAGAAAATGTGTGTAAAGGAATGCCTCTCTTGCTCTTGACCATCTCATTAGGCTAATGTTTTTTATAAGGCACTTGAAATGCCAAGGCATTGGTGGATTTAGTGTAAACTTAAATTCCATTACCTGGCAGGCATTAATTGCTCACTGAGCCCAGAGATCTCCCCCTTGGGGCCTCTATGTTTCCTCTCTGTCATCTGGTTAACTATTCTGTCTAGACTAACTTAGAGCACCATAATCCACCATAGGGATCAATAAACTGCACATAATTCAGCCCCAATAATGAGCTTTCACTTCAACACAAGCGTCAGCCCACTTCCCAAGGAACGGGCAGGGGCGTAAAATGATAATGTAATTATTAAAAGGACAGACAAAATGAGTAAGCACTTTCACACAGAGAGGGAGGGCGAGCCCGGCCTCAATTAGACACACTTAAAGCTATCATTGTTATTCGAGACAAAGCTAATCAAGGAGGAGATACAGGGGCATCCATTCCAGCAGGTAATGGAATGGCGCTCGCTGACTCTCCCATTTCCCCAGGCTCATGATGCTATAAAGGCCGCCCTGTAGTCACGCGTGAGTGGGCACTCTTTAATGGAGTGCAATGGATGTGGTTTGCAATTGGAGATACAGAGGAGAGGACCTGGAATGGATAAGTTTAAGATTCCCATTCTAATAGCGACACATGAAACCATATGCGTGAGGGATCCTTTTACACCTGTGGTTTCTATTAGTGATTCGGGAACAGAGAGGCCACATTTTGTATTGTTGTTTTATGCAAAGTGGAAGATTTAAATCTCTGAAATGTCATAGCATGTTATTTACGCACATGGTATACACAGATCAAACTAGCGGCTGCCTTTAGAGACCAGCATGAGAGATGTGATGTGAGACAAAGTAAGGTTTAACCTGGGGCCTTATCTGTTAACTACTGTTTCTCCAATTATATGCATCCTTGAACTCCAGCGAAATCAAGAGGAGCTAGTTTGTTTTTTACACCCAACTGCTCCCAATTCATCTGCAGGCTACAGGAGGTCCAGGGTGGATAAATCAGGCTTTTACGGAAGAGTTGCTCCTACTGTTTATCTGCTGGTGACATTTGCTGCATGGCCCCAACTGCACCATAATTACCCCACTTATTCACTAAACAGGAATCATGCCTGGCAGGAACCCCCTGCCACAAAGGTTGCAGGACTTAGGGCTATATTCAGCCTCCAGGGTTCAATGGCCATGGCTTCATGAAAGGACTCCATTCATTTGAACATCAGCATGGGTTCACTTTAGCTTGGTCTAAAAGAAGATGGGGGCTAAACCGACTCGCATCAATAGCCGGAACAAAGAGCATCATGGCTGATGACGATGATGAATTTACATCAGACTGCACATGCAGCACACCTTGGCACGCTTTGAATGTCACAGTTCCCATAGTGGACTGGCATTTGGAGAGGATTCTCCTGCCCCTCGAGCCAGCACACTGGGAGAGGATCGCTATCCATATTCTGATGAGGTTGACTGTCGAGGGGAAAACGACAGATGAAAAAAATAATAAAAAGCATGCTTCATGATATTTCTATTTACTGTCATTATTCAGACTGAACTGCGCAGTAATTGTGCCATTTCTTTGGGAAATGTATTACAGGCTTGTGTTAGGACATCATCCTATTTTTCCCTTCTATCTCCCAGTCATTGTTTTGAGAACACACCCAAATGCAGCTCAACTAGGGAAATGCCAATTAAAACTAGAGATAGTTGCTTGTTGCGCTACTCTTCAGCTGTCTAGAGTACTGCATAGTCTTATCTGTCAAAGACAGTAAGCACAGATGGATGACAAGTGACAAAGGGATATTTGGTTGAGGTTGTGCAGTAATGAGTGTCACATGAGTCCTGTGTTCAAATTTCCAGCGGCCTCTCCTGATCCTAAAGCTGCAATCAACACTGGGCCATCTGCAACGCTGCAAATTAGCATAATTGGTGTACATTACATGCTTATAGAGAGTACGTTTTTATCCACAATTCTTCGCCCTTAACAAGATGAGCTCTGGAGATACTGGGAGAGCAACGCTGCTGATTAGCCACAGATAGCGGCAGTAGACAGTGAGACTCGTCTTGGTGAAAAAAGCTGAACTGACAATCAGAGTTTGGTGAGCGACCAGGTGTTGGGGCCAGGGTGCAAGTAAGCCCACGCGCATCTGACACAAGCACCTTCGGTACACCTGGAACTGGGGCCGAGGTGATCGACAGCCTGGCCATCTTGTCAGACGGCTCACAGACAGAATACAGTCAACACTTAGGCCTCTTCCAGCTGCTCTTCCAGAATAAATTGAACTTGATTAGAATTAATCACACTCAACTTCGAGTAATTTGCAAATATCGGGGAAAATATTCAAAGAAATCTGTTTGGAAGATTGGAAGTGGTAAACAAAGAGGAAAACACACAAAAACAAAATATTCAGATGTAGATATTTAGATGTGTAACTAAGAAACCAGTCATTTTTTTAAAATCTCAGAATAAACTATGACTGAATAAGAAGAGTCGGTACTGGTCCAGGATGAAGTGCATCTTTTAGTAGCATGTACAGCAAAATACATTAAAATCTCAAATGTTTAAATCATTAAGAGTAGGTGATTTTTGAATATGCTAATAAATTAGCAGTTGCAATCTTACCAAACACATTGTACACATGGAGTACACGTATGGTTGAGATGCAACACACGGCGAGTGCCATCTGAAGTTGTACATGAAGTACTCTTGAAGAAGGCGCAAGTTTTTCATGGTAAAGTCACTCCACTTCCATTAAATAAATTTATTCAGGATGAAAGGGGGGATAAAGTCACCATAAGTTAACTGTCTCCCTCTCTGTGTACACCATGAAAAGATGAAGTATGTAAACTGCCTGATTTTAAACTTGTATCTAATTGTCTCACGTCATGGGTCCGGGCCAGGGCATTGTTGCTTGAAGAATAAATTGGGTAATTCAATTAAAGTGCTTTCCAAAGACACATCGTAAGTGATGGAGAATGACTCTAACCCAGGCCTGAACTCCGTGCCCCTCCCATCGCTCCGCTTGCCTGACAAATGGATGGCGGTGTATAATTGAAACACATTGCTGCCAGCGTAGGTCAATAACATCGCTCTCTCTGCTCACCAGCACCAGATTAACAGACTCTATTTTATCTTCCCTCAGCCTGTCCCAGCTTGACAGAGCGGGAGCGTCAGCTGCTTATCCATAAAAGAGGCTCCTTATCTTGAAAATAAACAAATACATAAAGTGCAACAGCCTGCTGTCTGTCCAAGCAGTTAAGGGCTACTTAGTTTAAGGCAAACATGTGGGCAGTGTTTTGTTAAACACATCATCGTATGAGACGAAGCGCCACTGTCACTTCAAAAAACCTGGACACAAAGTCTCCTGAGAAAACATCGACAGAGAGGTTTTTCACTGAACATATCCAAGTTTTATTTTGTTTGGGTTTTAAAAAATTGTATAGGTTTAAGAGCATCACTTGGACCAATGTCGTTCAATGTCACGCGCCAATGTTTGTCTAAAACAAGGACAAGATGTGTCTTTGGACATTTGTGTCGGCTCTAACAATTAGCATTTTTTTTCTGATTAAAAAATTAAACACCAATTTTATTTACCAGATGTAAAATGCAAAGCCATCACTGTTTATGCGTGATAAACATTGGGGATTAATTAGCTTAAGCACAAGTGTAATATGAAGCTAAAATGGGTGATTATATGTATTTAAGCCCAAGCATAACAAATCTACTGGCCTAAATTAATTTGATAAACAAATGGGAAAAGTAGGGTTAAGGTTCAAGGGTAAAAAAAACTCCATTATCTCCTACTCCTCACTCTGTGCTTTCATGTAATTATATGTTAGGTTAGACAGAGTTAATTGAATCTGGTCCATTGAATTTGTTTACAGTTAAGGATTGGAAGCAGTAATTCCTGACTTTCAACATCAGACTAAATGAACAAGTAACCTCAAAATGAATTCCTACAGGGGGTGTGCGCTCACAGCTTTGCGTGTGTGCGTGTGGCTGTTTATCTGCATGTGCTTACTGTAAGGAGTGTGCATGTGAAAACGAGTCTGTATGCATTTTGTGCAGACTTAGAGCTTGTGTTTACGTGTGTTCCCACATGGAACACACACAAATTAGCCATGGACGGATATTCAATTAAGTCTTTTGTCAGGGGTCTTTGTAGGGGCGGGACAGGATGCACAGTACAGTAATCCGGGATGCACAACAAGGTGGCAGCTCCATTGTCTGTCTGACAGATAGAAATTATTTGCAGGCAGCTCGACCAACAGATTAGACCACTGTTGGGGGGCGAGATAAGATGGCAGCCAGCAGTATGGAAGGTACCTCTTTTCCCAGCTCAAACAATGCCCTTAATCCATTCCTTTCTCACAATCAGGTTGTTTGACATTACTTTTCATTGCCCCACACACTTATTCTCTCCCTTCCCCCCCCCTTACTTCTTCCCCTTTCATCTAGACGGCGGCTTAAAGCAGAAGAGACTTGATCGTGTAAATTAATTTGTGTCTTGTATTATCAGCCCCAAAGCCAATGTCAAAGAGACTTTTGCTGCACTCTTATCACATGAACTGGAGTTTTACCTTTTTTTTTTCCTCTCTTCATGTTCTATTTGGCTTTCTCCAAGCCAGATGAGTTATATGGCAAAATACAATTTAGCGTTTAATTCATTGCTCACTGCGTGCTCGTCTGTCAGCCGCAAGGCTCCATTCCTCCTGGTACTGTACTTTCTCACAGTATTTTATTATTGAATCGAACCTTACTGGGGTTGCTTACAGCTGAATGAAATCACAACTCTATAGGTGACACAAGACAATATGGAAGACCTTGAAATCACAAAGAAATAGTTATTGTAAAACTCCTTGCAGCTTCTATTACTGCTAAATTAAAACAATTAGAGGGCCTGGCAACTATAAGACAATGCAGTTCAATTCAAGCTATAATAAGGAAGTGCCTTGCAGGTTGGTACATTGTTCAGGTGCACCTGTACTCACATGTACACAAAATGCTCTGGCACTGTTGATATATTTGAGAAGGAAATTTTGCGCCAACATGTGCCAACAGTTGGCTATGCTAAGTGTTCATGTGTGGACCACCTCCAGTAAGCAGTGATCAGTCACATCCTCAAACATCCACGCTATGCTGCCAGAAGGTTCCATAAACAGCTGTCTATTCCAGGGGCAACAGCCTATTTTATATTTGCTTAAGTAAAAATGATTATTGCCAATTAGATGCCCATTAATTGTGCAAGCATGGGATGCTGCCAGCTGTTTACATGGGGAGAAAAATAGCCCTTCTTATTTAATTTCTCCCTCGCAGGGAACAGCATAGTCTCTGTCTGCCAGCCAAAAATTTGAAACCAAAAAACTTAAAAAATAGTTTGTTTATGTCAGGTCAGATTGAGTTGACAGTTTAAGTTGTTGCTTAGATTCTCTGCGCCAACGTTTCTCACAGAAGTAAAAAATAACACCAGCAGAAGGCATTTTCTCTCAAAAGCTCTATTAACATTAAACACATTAACAACTGTGAAAAAGGACGTCAACATTTTTCGCCAAAAGCCTTTAACCTACCTAGGCAGAACTTTAAAGCTAGGCAGTGCTGAATTTGTGATGAATGGTTGTCAGCTGCTCTGGCAATCTGGACGGCTTTAACCTGACCCCGCAACAATAGCCCAGGACCCTCAGCTTGTGCCCCAAACCAGCAGAAAAAGCTGAATTTAGTCTTTTCAGTGGTTAGCGACTGACCCGGGCGCAGCCTGCTGAGTCTCAAAGCAGCATACTTTTATTCCCACAAGCGCAGTCCTTGCTCAGCCTTAGCTTAGGCTTCCTGGAAGAAGCATCTGTTGCAGGTGTCATTAGTTTACCTTTGACCCTTTTCTGAGCCGACCCTATTAGAGGAATGGAGACTGGATGCAACCTGCCTCACCTCTAAAGATGGGCTCTGAGCTAGCTGATGCAGCAATTGAGCGTAGACTACAGAGATAAATACCATTCAAGCTGCCACGCAGAGCTCTGCAAAGGACTGTAGAAAAGACAAATGAATGTTGAAATCGAGGAAAATTATTCAACCATTTACAACCCCTGCTAGCGCATCACTGTTATTCTATTTGTCTTTCACCACTTAAACTGTAAAATCATACAGAGTGCTGCGACCATTTCTCTTTGCGGTTTGTTGCCTCACTTCCACAAAATAACACATCATTGGACAGATAGCATCAATTCTGCCCACGGTAATCCCAGCACCTCTGGTTGTATCACTCATTCAATTTCAGCCACCGGCTACAGCAAACATTACACACTGCATCAACATTACCGAAGAGAGGCAGAACGGTGGAGAGAAGAGGGGGAAAAAAAGGGCTGTATCCATCATGTCGTGATGCCCCTGTTATTGTGACAGATCAAATTCAGTGGCATGTACGTGTGTCTGTCTCCTGTGCTTGTATGTGAGGGATCCAGACTGTGGCTTCCTAGGGTGACCTGTTTGGTGTATATGTGGCTGTAGTTGATGTGCGTGGATATGTGAGGGTTTCCTCACATGACCTGCTTTATACAGCAGCCGAAGCAGAGGCCGCAATGCTCGTTTCAGCCCCCGCAATTAACCATGCGTGGTTACAGCCTCGAAAACCCACCCACAAAGCCGAACGGCAGAGGAGGAGAAAGAAAAAACAAAGGGGAGAGAGATTGAAGAGCAGACTGATGAAGGCATAAAGCACAAATTATTAAGACAAAAAGCCTATACAGAGCTTAGTAATTTAAAGAAATGAGGGCAATAGAATGTAAGAGCGATGTCTGTTTGACAGGCTGGCTGTTTGGCTACCTGGCTCATTGGACAGTTTGCTGTTCTTGTGTCTCTGCTCTCGGGGACATGAGTTTGCAGTGCCGGCCTTTGAGAGCAGGCAGAAGATGAAGAGGCAGTGTCAGGCTGCCTTTTAATGGTCAGGAGTGTAGTTAGTTCCACTGACTCAAGCCTCTCCCCCGTGATGCTGGGTCCACTCCACATAACTGGCCATAATTCAACTCATTTGGCAGTTTGGGGTCTCGAAGGTCTAGGGATAAAAAGTGTGGAGAGGCCTAATGGCAGACGGAGGGACCAGCTGAGGGCACTTCTTACGAGATCTCCACAGGAGAACATTTCTGGAGCAGGCCCTGGAAACCACAAAGATCCATTAGCTGCTGAACAGGAGAAACGGGCAGATCGAGTGAGAGAAACATCAAGGTATGGCAAGGTATGGGTGGAAAGAAAAAGGCTTTGGTGTGTTGCACATCAGCGCCAGGCCATCAATGAATACAGTGTTGACTTCTGGTGGGGGGGGGTGGGGGAACTTCATCACAAGTTTTTTTTTACTTAATAAAGAACATTATTTTATCATCCCTCCTCTCGATTTAATAATTTAGTATCACTATCTGTACATATTCACCAGGAAGACTACCCACTGAAATGTCTGTATACTGTGTAGAACATTAAAAACAAAAAAGTTTCAAGTCCCAGAATCCTCAGGCACAGGCACATACATGTACACTCAGCACAACAGCTCATAAACCTATGTGTTTCATCAGCTGGTGTTGATTGAGACCGACTCGGAGTTAAGTGATAGTCAAGAATGTGATGTGGTTAAGAATTAAAGCAGTACGGCATCTGAGGTGAACACTTACGGGGAGAGCACACCACCACAGTACGTCTCTGTGGCTCTGTGGGGTGCTATGCCTCCTAAGGGGTATTAATTGAGATGTTGAAGGAATAAGTGCAATGGGACTGAGATGGGGCACAGTGTGTGTTTGATAGGAGAAAGGATATTTTGGCAAATTCCTGTCTGGGCATGTTTCGAGGGGGCCCTTTGAGAGTATCTGCGAGAGAGAGAAGGAAACAGAAAGGTTTGTGTGTGTGTGTGTGTGTGTGTGTGTGTGTGTGTGTGTGTGTGTGTGTCTTTGTGTAAATGAGAGAGAGAGCCCTGCTGACCTCCAAGTTGGAGTGTTCTGGCTACACAATTAAATGGTGTTGAAGCATGAGAATGAATAATCAATCTGCTTTATTCTCACTGATGTGAAAATTATAATAGTGGTGAAAATGAATAAGGCGGCGAAAATATGTTATAATTCTTACAAAAATCTCATAACATTAGGTATATTTGACTAATTTCTATCTTATTATATATTTATATAGTATGCTTTTAAATGTAGGAAAAAGACAATAGGTGACACACTGCAAATAAATAACCAACTGAAATATATGAATGTAGCATTGCACACTCAGACGCACCACAATTTACTCATATGCAGGAAGCAGCCATCATCTTTGTATCACATCAAGATGGGAGGATGAGGGAGGAAAATGTTTAAATTTGACAAAGGGAGAGGTTTTCCAGTCCAAGTGGGTGTAATTTGGGGATTAGGATTCGCTGTACGCTGGTTAGGGAGCATGTATATGACGTGAAGGTTAATCACAGGCTGCAGTTTCGTAATGCTAGTCGTCACTGCACTGCAGTGCAATCAGCACAGTGAGAAAATAAGTGGGTCACAATGCGAGACCTTGATTAAAATCGCGGTGATTATAGTGCGGCTTCAGCTCTGATTTTGTGGGTTTCCCAACATCTGTCCTCGAGAGGAGGAGCCCATATGAATGAAAATAGACAATATAGTAAGTGTAAGCGCTCCTGCAGACACGCTTCTTGGGTGCACACACGTGCATGCTCTCTCTTCATTCTGCACACATGTGCACATCCATAACCATGTAGATTCAACTGGAGCTATACATTCTGAAAAACAGTCTCCAGTTTCTTTGTCTTCCGTCATTTTTTTTCCCCCTGTGGCTTTCCTCGTCTAATTACTCACTACTGACTGACAAAACCTTTAAAATTGCAATGGTAACACTGCTCTTAAAATTACATGTTAATCATATTGTGCTTTATTTAAGAAAACAAAACAAAAAAAATGGATAAAACGCTTTCTTCTACATTAAATGCATGATGCCAATAGAGAGACTAAGCGCTTTAAATGTAACACTGGATTTATTTATACACATAAGTGCATATATAAGTGCAAAAGTAAAAGGTGAAGAATGAAAAAGACACCAAACAAAACACAGTCTTTATCATAATGGCTATGTTTAAGGTGATAAATAAATTGAATTTAGTAGAATAACAGCATGACTGATATCGTGTTTTCCATTTTTCTTTACTCTGCCTCCCAAGTTCATTCTAAGTCTATGTGAAAGTACAGGGTGAAGGAAACAATGCTTGTGCCATTTAACAGCAATGTGAAATCAATATATGCTCTGAAATGGCGGGAAAAAACATCATTGTAAACTAGTTATTGACGTGTTAAAGTAATTTACACTTGCTGGTACAAGACAGATCGTGGCAATATTTATTTAGCTGGCAAGCTGGCGGTGGGAAAACGATACGGCAGCTGCAGCTATCACCAGATGCTGGTGTTACAATGTCCGTCCATCAAACTGTCCCCCCTCTACCCCTCCTCTTCCTGCTCACTACCCTCCTCCTTCACTTTCCCAAATGACTGGCTCCCTTTTTGCTGCAACCTGACAGTCTTAAAACAACTGTATAATTAGAGCTGCATCTGTCACACAGGTTTATCCTGGCTTTCATCCGCAGGTTGTGGGAAACACTTGAGGACAAAACACCACAGCAAAATACTTTTTTTGTCAGTGGGCACTGCTTTACACTCGTGTACAGTTTAGAAATAAAGATGTAAAATTAACGTTTTGTGTATGCTAATGATTTTACATATAAACGAAGTGTTGCTGCAGATATAGTTGTCTATAAGGGAAAACCACTCAATGGCAAGTGAACAATGCAATTAGTCAGTACAGTACAGCACAATGTACTAGCCACCCCCCCAAACTAAATTAAAAAAAACAGAGCTAAAGAGTAGGGGGGGACAAAAGACGAAATATGCAGCTGTATGGTGAGACATCCCACTATCAGCTGCTGCAATTAGGGAGCACAATGTAAAATGTCACAGTGGATCTGTATCATCGGCAGCCCTGTCACAGGAAAAGGCCAGGAGGAGCAGGAGCAGCGCGGAGTATGGCGAATCCCATCGGCCAAGCCTGTTTTAGTTATGTGAGAGCGAAGATCTTGCAGCGTTATGGCAGGACAACTCCAGGACTCCAGTTCAGGTGCTGTCGTGTCAACCCGGTCCCATTAGGGAGGGACAGATACAGGAGGAGTATGATTAACTGGCAATATGCATTAGTCTTCCCACAGGCTGACGAAACACAAGATGGCACAAGTTCACAGACGGTATGGATAAATGTACATGTGTATCTATAGGTGAACACAAAGGGATAATTGCACAGATGTCTGAATGTAATTCCATGAGCAGCACATTCACTTGATAAATGAAATAACATAATAACATTTACTATTTTTAAAATCAAGTTTAGAAATAAAGCTATAGTAAGATTGCTTATTCATTTACTCTAAAAGCATGATGGAGGAGATCAAATAAAAAGGAATCTGCTCTAAACTGAACCAGACAAAACTGATTTCTGACTGAATTGCTTTCATGCTCCGACTTTCCATCTATATTAGGAAAATAATGGTGACGAAAGATGCCTTTTAATTTTCAGCTCAGCATCATTGTGACATGTGTAACTGATGAATCTCCGCAGGATATAATAAATCATTTGCAGATTTCCTCCCGTTTTTGATCAAGTTGGGATGACCGGACTTCAGCTCGGACTCATTACATTTGGGGAAACAGATTGAAAGCACGCCTGGGCATGCTCTCCGTTATTGTCATTACACACTCAAGCTTCTGAACAACAGCGGAATTATCACCTCTGCATGTGCACACATAGACTCGCACGAGCAGATATCAGTTCACAGAAACACTCAAGAAGCAATTATTGTGTTTGTTTGAAAGGACGCAAAAGCCCCTCACACTAATATACGTCTGTGTCTCTTGTCTGGGTTAGAGGTCGTGATCCATACATCATCAGAACCATGAAACCGCTGGACAGCTGATGAGGAACATTTGTGCCTCGTTGCTGAAGCAACAGTACAATAACACAGAGTCCTGGCATAAAGGAACACAGCATAATATAAGCTCCCTCTAGTGGCTGTAGTGCGGCTTGCAATACATGAAATAGTAAGAGAAAGGCTCCTGTCCTTTTTTGATATTGCTAAAAAGGAAATCTCATTCAAACAGAATTTCTGGTTTGAAATTTCAGCAACTGTTGACAACAGAGGGCTATTTTGTATCCCATTTGCATCCATTTTGACCTCCTGCATGAAAAGTAGCACAGCAGTAAATTAAATCAAAGTTAGCGGGAGAAACAGTGCAGTGTACATGGCGTGTTTGTGCGTTGTGCAGCTGGCCGTTGAATGAGCCGGTGAAGGTTCACTCTCAGTACCAAATAAACCCCGCAGCCGGGTTTGCCACTAAGGAACGGAGACGCCCAGGGAGAAAGATAAAGAGAAGGAGATGTGGAAAGGGAGCAAAGGAAAGAGAGAGGAAAAGAAGAAGTGCATGAGAAAGAGTGGAGGCTGTGTGTATTCATATTTTGCCTATTTAGCCACAAGCTCTTCAAAGGCTACGGCTTGCCTACAACACATCTGGGAATGAGAGGGAAAGTTGAAGAGTTCCCACTGCTCTTTTCTCTCAAGCCCCCGAACCCATTTTGCTGATTCCTCTTTTTTCCCTCTTCTCTTTCAGCTCTCATATTGTCTCTCCCATGCTCCCCTTCTACACTTTCTTGCACATAAAACTTGGCAGCTGTTGACCAGCTGACCTCACCGTAACATAAATGTTACTGGTTATAAAAAGCTGAATTTGCTTTCATTTTGGGAAACAATTATTACACTGATATACTTGTACAAATGAGACATTAAACATTATTAATACCATATAAGGTACAACTAAACAAAAGTAATTTAGTCATTTTGTAATCAGCTGCACCAGCTGCCTAAATATGAGACAGTCTATGGCAAGAGACATCAGTGGATCTACGCTTTTTCTATAAACACCGAACACAGTGAAATGTTCAGAGCGTGAATGCTGATATGGAGCGCCACGATACTTCTGAAGAGGCGACGACAGGTTAAGAGGATACCTTTTCTCTCCCTATTCCTTCTGTTTTAGTCACGCCTGTGTCTTCGTTCCATTTTCCTTTTTTTCCCCCTCTCTATCTTCCTTTCTTGCTAAGGTTTATCCCTGAGGTGTCCTCTGGGGCTACCTACTGGATAAGCCATTTGAAATGTATTTTCTAAAGAACCTTCCGTTCCATTTTTGAACAGCTGCTATCTATCTAAATGTCCTTAAGAAAAGTGTGCAAAAGAATGGTAGCAAATGTTTTAAAGTACTCCTGCTGTACTTTTCTGCGTAGTTTACTCATGCACAAAGAAACCACAGTTTCCCCATCAGCAGTGTGTTACAGACTTCTGGGACTGTGATCTGTTCTGCTGCGTACTGCAGAATGTGACCTGTTCTGAGAGAAACCTCCACTGTGCCAGTATTGTGGAGCTCAACAGGGGCTGATAGAAAGGCCGGGCACATAGGGCAGAGAAGGAATTTGGCTGAGCTCATCCACTGACCGCGTCTCTCCTTCACCCTTCCCACTGCATGTTATTAGCAGATGGTTTCAGTCACAAGGTAGAGAAACTAGCAACATTTTAAATTATTTGACCCCGCTAGACTCTATGTCCTGTGTTTGCATATTAACTAATCGCTTCTTGTACCGTATCTTTAAGCATCTGAAAGGGCAATCTATAGTCCTAAAGCCATGATCACTCATTTCCCATAAAGTGCATCACTGTGCCACATCATGGACTGCAGCCTGCTCCGTCAACCAATTATGCCAATTATAGCCAGAAACCCCCTGTGGTGTTTTGATAAGACCTTCCACAATTTCTTCCAATGAAGCAATTAGTTCCAGCATTTGTTTACAGAGAGAGGCTGTGACTCGCAGCGAAAATAATATTTGTTATCTCCATTTGCCATCAGAGCAGAGTGAATCCACCACTGGCTAATCTTAACCTGGCTTTCTCATTGAGGTTTAATCTGGTCATGGCGACTTAGCATCTACTATGGAGAGAGTGTGTCTGTGTGTGCGTGTGTTTGTGATTATGTGTGCGTGCCCCGCGAGTGTGCACATATGTGTGTTTGCATTTGGGGAGGGAGTGAAGGAGGGAGATAGACAAGCCAGTCATTCTCCTCCTGCCCCCTCCCTTTCCCCATCCATGTCAAGAACCAATCACGTGTGAAAACTTGCCTTAACTTCCCTTGCCTGTGTGACTACAGCGTCAGAGAGTTTGACAGATCTGTGCGCCACGGAGGCGTCTCCCAGCCATTTGGCATGCCATGCGCGTCTGGTGCGCTGGAGACTGCCTGTCAAACGCCTATGAGTCGGTGGCGCAGCCAGGGACCCTACGGAGCGCCAGATGGGCCATTAAGGTAGTATTAATGTAGATGCCATCGCTTTTCTCCTCTGACTGGGACATGCTCTCTCGAACTGCGAGCAGCTGCTGCCATTTACTAGGACAGCTTCCTGCTAACTTTGGCCAACTGGCATCACTACTGACTGGCTCTCAATGTAACAATACACTTTTTCTCCGTACTATACCTGTGACGCTTTCCCTTCCACCCCCCCTCACCCTCCCTTTCCAGAGGTTTTAAGAGGATAGGACTGAAAACTTCCAGCTTTTCCCACTGCCACAGAGACACAAACTCCCGCACAGGCAGGCACCGATTCTCTCTCCATTTCTCTCTCAGACACATACGCAGACACATATAAACACCAGCGCTCTATGAGGAGTATAGAAACTGGATCCAACTGTACACCCACTCTTAAGCTCATAATCAAGGCGTGATATTCAGTAGTGTACGGTTATTTCTGTTTATGCCCTACTGAGTGCTAATATCATGCTTTAATTGAGAGAAAATTGGCTGTTGGCAAGAAACAGAAAAGAAGGTTACCAAAACCCCTACCATGGATAAGTGTTGCAATCAGTAATATTCTATTTAGTTAAGTAGCCTAAAATGGGATGTTTTGAGATCATTATTCAAATCACATTGACAAAATCCTATTATGAGAATTAGTTTTCCAGAAGGAAATGTACAGAATTATTGATGTGTAATAAATGTGCTTTCAGCATTACATACACTAGGGGCGTATTAGGAAACAGTGGGGCATATGATTCAAACTGAAACAAGGTCACAAGCATCATATTCTCTCATTCACACTGAGAAAATAATGCACGTTTCCAAGTGCAAACTTTGCATAACATCTAATGGTAGAAAGTACAGTTCCAGAGAGTAGCACAAGTCATCACAATGCACAGTTTCAATACTGTGGACCTAAAGATGGGCACTTTTAAAAAGATGCAGGATCTCCACAGGCACCAGTTAGCCTTCCTGCACAGCTGAGACTACCTCCCCTCTGTTCCATCTCCTACTTGTTTCTCATTTTGCAGCAAAGCCCAAGGCCTTAGAGAAGGAACAGAACAAATGTCCTTTGAGGTGCCCTAGGGGAGATGGGTATAGTAGCTGAGGTCGCTGTACACCCACACCGAGTTCCCACGTACTGCAGTACAACAATAGACGAGGGAGAGAAGTATATACCGTACAGCGACTTTTATTGTCTGGCAGCCTCTCTCTTTCCTCTCTGCGTGTCTCTCTCCCTCTGCAGCATCAGTCTGAGAGAGAGATGTGGGGGAGGCCTGTCTATGTTTGTGTCTCAAGAGGCACCTCATATGAGGACTACAGGGTTGGCATCACCGGTGGTCAGTGTTGAAATCAAACGCACCATCACTGAAGCGCAGCAAACGCTTATGCTCCCGCACAGCCGTTAGTGTACTTGTGGTACGAAACTGACACCTTCTCCCTTGGCTGCTCCTGACAAGGAATTTCCTCGCCTCAAAATTAGTCCTACCTTGCCAAGAGCACAGCGGCAATTTGTACAGTTGTGAATAGATTTAATTCCGAGTAGATGAGATAAATCTTTATTGTGATGAATAACAATATTCAGGCCCGGAGGAGAGAAATGCATGGCACTCATACAGTATGCTGCATGAGTAAAATTAAAATAAATAAATAAATAAATAATGAAGGAAAAAATATTGCTGACCTCCCACGGTAGAATGAATGTTCAACTAGCTGTCAACTGAATTAATTTCAAGAGCCCCTTCAAAAAGTCACTAATCAACCTCTTGCAACAATGCAAACCAATTTCTACGTAGTTGACTGAGAACAGACATTTCTATTTTGGTACAGGGGCTCAATGAATAGGTCCAGCTTTCTATCTGGGTATCTACATATTGGAAAAGAAGCAAACTGGCACTAACCAGCGGTCTGCCAAATAACAGAGGGAACCACGTACATTTTTGTGTGTCTGCCTGACAGACAAGATTAAGAAGCAGTAAACTTTAGGATTGAGGGAACAGAGTCTGTATACTGATGTGAGATGGCACACGGATCATTTCCCACAGCTTTATCCAGGAAATCCAACCTGCGATGAACAGGATCAATTCCTTTATTTACAAGGTGCATGTTATTGCTTTGCCATGCAAATGCTTTCAAAGGCGCAGTAATGCCATCCCGCTATTGTGGGGGAATGATCGCTGCACCAGGACAAGCAAGCCAGGCTTTGATAGGTGCAGAATAACGGTGTTACAGCGCTAAGCGATGTGTGTGTGGGTGTGCTGCAAATAGGTTATTTTGGACGGGTTTTTTTTTTTTTTTCTTTTTAGAAGAAAGGAAGCATTACGGAGGCCTATTGGTGCACTGAGGTGTACTTCCAACCAAGGCGATTAACATGAAAGGAAATATCTAATGTTATTTTCCACTGCGGCGAAGACAGAAGCAGAGAAAAGCCTGTAATCACATTATTATTTGTGTCGGAGATCAAGATCAATCAGGGTTAAAGCGTGTCACAATGTTTAACAACAACAATGGATGGCTGCTTGTGTAGGAGATATTTACAACACATCTGGATGTTCCTGGGGTTGGGAGACGGTGGGGGCTAACCAAGACGATTTGTTTTGGTATTTTTGTTTCTCTTAGACCAGAGTTGGGCTACATACATTCCCATTCTTTAAATTCAATTTATGCACGGGGTGATGTTTGACAGCTAAAAATGTGACTTGCAGTGTTTCCAAATAATATCCAGAAAGAGACGAAGGAGGCAGAAAAACAGACAGAGTAGAAAAGGCTCAGTTTTCCTCAGAGGCCTGTACTGGCAGTATCTTAACGCTTGGGGAAAGACTCAAATACAGACCACAGCATGTACTAACCTGAGAAAACATTCAGTAGCTCAAAGAGTAACGCTTATTTTACAGGATGTACACACTGCCTTAGATATGAGCAAAGAGCAGGAATACGAATGGAATCACGAGCACTAGTAAAAGAAGGAAGCACAAAACTGTGGCTTTTACTACAAAGCAGGTGTAAGAAACGTGCAGAAAAGGGCGACTGTTAAGACTCAGACACGCAACGTATCGAGCGGTAAGAGGGAGATTCAAACTTAATGAGAGCTTTGGCAGCTTGTGTGGAAAAGGCAGGGAGGCAGGCAGTGATTAACGGAACACTTCAGAGTACAAGGCACAGCGGTGCTCAAAGAAAACAGTGATGATCTCCACTTAATCGCGGAGAAGCCCGGAGCATCTGCCGCCAGAGCAGGGCAGCGGCACCGGCGAGCTCCCGCTCCGCTAGGCTGTCATCTCCAGAGAGCTGCGGCCATATGCTCGGCTCTGCCGCAAACTCACAGGAAGTTAATTTTCTGACAAAACACAGGGATAAATATGACATTCAAACAAGTTGTGTGCAGCCAGGCTGAACACAGATGCCGTGCCGAGCTCAAGCTGCACACGTGTCACACTTAGGAACAGAGTTTATTTTCTTGCTCCGTGGTCGCTATTTGCCTAGGTGTGTAGAAATACACTGAATGGGTATTAGATTTTCAGCTAGGAGGTGTTTGACTGCACAGAGACTGCGCTATGACATGAATACAAAACTCATTCATACAAATAGTGACAGAATTCTGGTATATAATACTTGCCTTGCTTCCACAATAACTACCACAAATTATCTAATTGTTTATATAATGCAAGGCATGGCTAACCAGAGAGGACCTGTCCTATCTGCATACAAACACATCCATCAAAACCTTGAGAAAATGACAATGTCATTGTCCTAATGAGAGGAGAGAGGGGGGCAGAGACATGAGAGGGGAGAAAAATAAGATTAACTTTCATTTCCGTTCACAGACATAAAGCTCCCTACGGTGTTGCATTAAAATAATGTCAATCAAACCATTAAATAGGAGATCTGTCTAACCTTGTCTGTAGCTGGTGAAACACCATAGCGGGCCAGAACAAAGGGTTCGCAGGTGTGAGCAGAATCTCAACACCTTATCACCGGGCCAATAAAGAACAGAATATAGTGTTTCTTAGATCTCAGCGCTCTGCTACCACTCCATTTCAGACAAAAAGGAGAAACTGAGCCTTAGGGGTGAAGCCGGCTGTTCCAGCCTACAGATTCTTTACAACAATAGCCAGTATCATATAGTACGGGGACTTGAGGGTAGCTGGAGGTGGAGCAGCTTGTTAAAAAAAAATGCACAGAGGGAGGCAAAATGGATGAAAGAAGCAGGAGATTGGTATACAAGGATGAGGGCCAGATTTGGGTCTCCACCTGGGGCAATCAGAGGCCACTGGTATGGCTACACAGAGCAATGGGGATACTCATACCACCAGGTCACATTCTCTGCCACTGCTGCGGCATTAGCCCCTTTCAGTATCATTTGCTTAAGCAGATAGATGTGAGGGCTGCGTGCAGTCAGGCAGATCCAAATGGCCTTTATCAGTAAGGAGAGGTAAGAGCTTTGGCCTCTGGGCTTTGACACCGCTGCCAGGTGGCTGTGTGCTTTCTGTCCTCCAGTATGAGGCTTCTATAAAGTCTGAGGCCTCTCTTGAGGGAATTTGTCTAATGTAACTGTGGGAACCGGACCACAGGAGCAGCAGACAACACAACAATATAACAGCAGCGAGATCATAAATAACAATAACTAATGAGAAAGAACTCCAAAGGACAAATGAGACATTAATGGCTACGCAGGGAAGCAGAGAAGTTTTAAAAGTAACTCTGTCGTGACGTCAGCACAGGAGACACGTGGCGATGAAAACAATATTTGGGCAGAAGTAATAGAGTGGCCCAAAATCCACACACTGCTACTTTTTATGACCCATCCATTACAATATGAGTGTGTGGAAAAAAACATAATGTGTAACAACGAAGCAATGTTACTGCAAGAGACTGGGTAAATCTGTTAGGAATAAAATATATCCAGCACACATGCACAGAGAAGCACATGCCCATATATCAAGCGCTGAGTGGCAATCATTCACCTAGACGCTGTCACATTGCGGTAAATGGGCTTATTTTGCATGAGAACGAAGAGGGAGCGACGGGCTGCAGCGAGCAAAGGAGGGAATGAGGGACTGAATCAAATGATATGAGTAGGCAAAATTAAGCTCCAATGCAAGTGGAACACTTCACAAGAGAGCCAATTTCGATTCCACAGCACTTAATTTAGGATTTGTGTAGTTCAGTGCTACTGTATAGTAACCCATGTAAGGAGAGAGATTGAGAGAGGCAACCAACAAAAAGCCATCCAGGCCCTCGAGGTATCCACCAGCCACATCACCGTCACCACCAGCAGTGAATCAAAAACTAAAACCGTAACGACTGTGCAGATATTTTAAGAGGTCATGAGAAAGTCGTACTGCTTTTGATGTGATGACTGCACATGTTGGGTTTCTGTGCAATTTGTGTGTCATGTCAAGTCTGAATAAGACTTGTGTTAATTGGCCGTTCACTGGTATTTAGGGTTGTACCGATCCGATCACGTGACTCGGAAATCGGGGCTGATCACGCAACTGAAGACTCGATCGGGACTCGGACGTTACGACCCGATCAGAGATCGGTTTTATATATATTTATTTAGTCATTATTTGTATTAGATTGTTGATATATGGGCTATTGGTGATTAAAAAAAATAAAAAATAAAATGAGTATTTACTACCACCGTTTACGGCATGCGCATGTGCAGAAGACCAGCATGCTAGTTTGTTTTGAAGCGGAGTGGCGAGTTGTGGCGCACCATGTCTGCTGTGTGGAAGTATTTTAAAGTATGTGAGGAGAACGATGCAGTCGCAAACTGTCAAATTTGCAAAGCTGGAATATCGAGGGGTGGTAAGGACAAAGCGTCGTTTAATACCACAAACTTAATTCGGCACTTAAAAAACAAACACAGAGTATCGGATCGGGACTCGGTATCGGCAGATACTCAAAAGTCAAAGGACTCGGACTCGGATCGGGGGCAAAAAACCCTGATCGGAGCATTCCTACTGGTATTATGATTGGTCAGCCAACTGCCAATCAGAGAGAACCTATCCTTTGAAAACTCCCTTCATATGTTACTGTTGGTGTATAGAAAAATATTGAAACCCTGTACATTTAATGAGCTTGTGCTTCCTCAGACACATGAAGAAGAGAAAACAACCATATAAAATCAGAATGTCAACAAAGCATCACTTTGTTGACATTCTATTCTATTCTATTCTATTTGTTTCAGTTGTATTGATTTTTAATGTGAACCGTAAAGATGCTGCTATCTTCATACCTGGTGCTCTTTGAAGTCAGCCCTCTGGAAGTCGTGGCCAAGCTGAGCATAAAAGTTGTTCCCAAAACTGTAGGCTAGCCCGGTCTCAGTCCAAACGAAGGAGTGTCTACTTCCACAGGCTACGCCGGCTATACTGACAACATCCACATCTGCAGTGGCTTCCCTGGACGTTCAATTCCTGTGGCAACGCAACTTCCACCGGCTGGTCCTTCACTGTCTTCTCTCCATCACCAAGCCTTGAAAAAAAGAGACAGAGAATACTATTTGAGTTTTTGTTCTCTATCGAGTGCATCTGAACATTTTATGGGAAGGTTTGATGTGCAACATTTTTTATATTCTGTAGTATAAAATAAGCAGCCCAACAAAATCTAAGTGTTTTGTCTGTTTGTGTTTCTCGTTTTTATGCGATGTTTTAAAGACATCAGCAGATGCCACTTCTAGCTTGCACCGCAGCAGCCATACTTATGTGTTGTCTTTCTGGTACATAGACAAGAGTCACATATGTCTGACAGGCATATCTCACCGAGGTCAGTTTTACGTTCCAGTGGCAGAAACAATAACCGAACCTCACTCAATTTGTAGCTTTACAAATGACTTTACTTAGGGCCTTAGCTGAGAGTTGTGTTTGTGTCTCGGCATCCCTAGTGTGAGCGAACAAAGAACATCCAAGACCCTGTTTCAAGATGAGCTGGTCAAACGCAGCCCCAGCACCCCTGTGACCTGCAAGCTCCCAGCAGCTTCAAACAGAGCTCTGCTGTTTGCTTCTTGATAAAATGCTCCTCTTTGTATTTGTTTCCCTGAGCCAGCGTCATAACCTGCAATGCCCCGGCCATATCTGCTAGTTTGCGGCATGTCTGGGAAAAATAACAAACAGTCTTCTCCATTATTTCCACAAACGGGGAACGAAAGGTCCTCGCCCGCCATCCCCACGAGAGGCTGTATTGATTACAACAATGCTTCAACTCAAGACAAGACCACTCTGGGGTCACAGCTATTTCCATCAGAAAGTTTGCCAGTTTAAATTTACACAGCTCCCTCATACTCTCCTCCTCTCTCGCCTCCAGTGAGACATACAGGAGAGCGGTGGAATTTTCAGATATCAGAGTGCCAGTTGTGTAACAGAGATGCTCACCCTTTGCTCTGTAAGTGGGTGTTGAGGAGCTCCAACTATAGGCTCCTCCAACTATAAGCTCCCCACTAGAGAGCCCCGACCTGCTTAGACGGGTCAAAGCATCATGAGGAGCGAGAACGAGACAGACAGAAAAATGGAGATTGAGAGAAGGAGACTGAGGGACAATGGGAAATGATGAGAGTGAGGAGTGATGCCTTTGCTTCTTTTATGTATTTCTCTGAGGTCTGCCATGCAGCGGTTTGAGTACATGAGGGCCACTGAATCACTGTAGCCCCCAGGCCTTTAGATGTCATTATAGCCAGACTGGCTCTTGGCTGGAGAAGTTTTAACAAGGAAGCTCATCAGGAGAAAAACAACTTATCTTCGTCCGTGTTCATTTGTTGGTCAGTGTCTTTCTGCAGTTTAATACGCAGCTGTAACTGTCAGAGGACAATACGACATGTGAATGGCCGATGGGCAGAGTAAAACTAAGAGAGGATAGTTTCATGGACACCCGAGTAGTCCCCTTAAGTATCACTACTCAGTCCCATCCTTCACACACTGTCAAAGCAAGATAGATAATGTTACTTCTGACATTTACTTACTGTCCACTGGTGCCATTTCCCCATGCAAAGATCTTGTTATCCACTGTGGTGAGAAGGAAGAAGAGGACAATGTTAACATAAGACACGCTGGCTGAAATGCACCATCATCTGAAATTCTTTGTGGACATGAATTAGCTTTGGAAAGATGATTGCTTTTAGACTAATTAAAAGTGGAAATCTTCAAAAGCTGTAGATTTTTTTGCACAGAACAGCTTAGGTTGTGTGTTTTTCCCTTTTGTCCTGAAGTGTAGAGTGAGCAGTGCCGTGTCAGCGGGTGGACCCTTTCCCGCTGTGTGAAGTTTGATTAATACAGCCTCGACAGAGAGTTCAGAGACTGGGGCCGCCTCTCACACACCCTGCTGTAAAATAATGAGCCTTCAGCGGGAAGGAATAATATACATGGGAGGGGAGAGACACTTCCTTAGTCAGAGTCCAAGCTGAATATATTCAAATGAAATGAGGAGAGGAGGTGATCCTAACTGATTAGACTTGTCTCAAAGAGAGGGAGAGGCCTATATATTTCAGCTTCTATGTACATGTATTTAACTGTCACCTCTCCGCACTAACAATCCAACATGGCACTCGACCATTTGCATACAGCTTCTATAAATACCTGGACCTCTACCTGTTCCTGCACTGATTCCAGTCATGTTAGAACACAGACATGCCTTATTGGTCTTATGGGAACTAAAACACCAGAGGGGTAACAGCCAGTAGCAATGGACTTTACTCATCAAGCCAGCTGAGTCCTCATACATTATAGAGTAGGCTGCGTGATTTACCTAAGCTTGTCAAAAGAGAAAAATTATCAGGCAAATGTGGGGTAATAAATTGTAATCCGTGCTGCATATGTTTGACTCGTGACCCTTGGCATTTTAAGGGTTGCGTTGCATGAAGGAGTTATAGCAAAATGTGTAAAAGGAAAGAACATGACAAGTAAAATACCGCTTGGGAAACTTTGAGGAAATTTGAAAAAAAGGGGTCACTGATTTTTATGAGTCCTGCACGTTTTAGGGCCTTTATAGTAGAAAAGTTGCAGCCATCAAAAGAAAAAGAATGCAACAGCAAAGGTTATAAAGTTTGTAGAACTGTTTTAAAAATGAATTAATCTAATATTTTTATCAATATCCATATTTGTTAACTTTCACTGATGACAATTTGTTTTCCTCCACTCATATAACCTGTTGTAATATCTGACAATAGTTCCCTTATTACATGCAGTTTCTTTCACATTTCTGTACGTTACCCAATTTGTGTGAATGTGCCACATATTTAAACTAGGGCAAGATTTACTTCAGTACTGTATATAGTAGATATATAAGATATATTTGCAGCTGATAATCTTGTGTGCAACACTGACAGTCATCTAGGTTTTAATTGTTTTTAATATAGTGCCAAACACAAAGGGATCTGTGGATCCGTGTATTGTAGCAAAACTTGCATGTATTAATATATCTACAGTGATTTCCCACACTACAGAACAAGTACAAGCAATAAACAAAGAGACTGTAACTTCATCCCCGGCGCTTCTAATACGCGGGTATGTTATAACCTTTTAAGTGCTTCAGGAGAAATGCATGTGGTAATAATTCATATGAAATTATATCCTTCAGCTCTGTTCAGGACAAACAGCTCACTGGACCAAATGCACTCATTATGCTTATTATCAGTCTAAGCACTCTTTCACTGGTCACAGGAATAATAAGAAACTAAAATAGTTCAAAGAATGCATATCTAATTTTTGAAACAATAAATACATCTGGATAGCTTTAAGAAATTCTCCTATCTCCGTGGGTGATGATGCAGCTCTACTGCTGCAACCATTATGCATTAAAAAAAAAAAAGATACAGCAGCAGCAAAGAGTCCAAGGTTTAGGTTTACTTTCACAAGCATCAAGAGTGCTTGCTGGAATAATGAAATAAGATGAGAGTGAAAATGCAATGGGAATAAAGACTGTGACTGTTCCAGAGTTTTCTTTTCTGTTTTGTACTTTTTTTTTTGGTATTCTTGTACTTTTTGTTTTCCTGTTTTTTTTTCTTTTCCTTTTTTTGTTTCTTTCGCTCCTTTAACTCCTGAGAATTGTTATGTGGGAGTATGATAAATAGCAGTGGTTAGATTGTGTAAAACCAAAACACAAAAATATTTGCAGCCGTAGGTCTGCCGCGGTACTCTGCACACCAGCACGTTATTAACAATATCTTTGTCAACACCAGATTTGGGTCAAATGATGCGCAGCACCAAGTAGCATTTACAGTTTAGGACCTCCACTCATTTGTGTCATTCATTTAGATTGATAAGTTGCAAAACGGGATATAAAACTCCTGTACTGTAAACAATAAATAGATGATTTGGTTAGTTTTGCTGACACATGTTAACGATTTCATTGAGTCAGGTTCAAACAAAAGCCACAAATACCACTGCAAAGTATTAACAGACCCTAATCGTCATAATTTGTATATATGGCCAATAATGAGCATTTATCTGAGCTGCATCACTTTACTGTGATACAACCCTCACCTTGTACCATAGAGCCTCTGTTCTCCTGAGTGGCAGATGTTTTTACCCCCCTCCAACCCACTCATCCACCCACACATGCAGTCCTCTCTCTCTCTCTCTCTCTCTCTGCGGCATGAGAAGCGGCTGGCGTGGGGGCACGAAGGCCGACAGCGGTGCATCAGGCTGACATACAGAACTGATGGGCAGGGCTGAGAGGCTGCAATCTGGCAGGGTGAGTATTCACCCTCCTTTGCCCCCCCACTAGCCCCCTGCTAGCCCCTGCTGCTCCTCACCATACCCAGGCACCAGCATCCCAGCGGCTGGTGGCCCATTGCTTTGCTCCCCCATAAAAATAGCCCATCCCATTATTCTTCTGCCTCCCTGGGGGCCACAAGGTCTCCAGCATCATTACCAGGACTAAGGATCTGACTCTGCCGCCACCACTTGGCACTCCCCCCTCCTCTTCCCCTCACTCCTCTTCTCTAATTATAGGTCAAGCACTCTTTTTGTAAATTATAAAACCTTTGTTCTTATCAAGAAAACAGAACAAAAAGGAAAGATACCATGAACGGAGGAAGAGTTAGAAAGGTGTATGAAAAAAGAGGAGGGAAATGGTATAAAAATAAGAGGGGGGGGTGGGGGATTTTTCAATTATAAAACCAAGCTAATTTGGTATGACCAGCGACTGTCATGCATGGTGACGGAGCTCCATTATGCAGTCATTTGAGCTCTTTCAAATTAGTTATGTTAATGTCCTGCGTGTGAATGTAACACTTGGATGGGACAAGATTTCAGCAATTAATTTCTACAGTCAGCGGAGAGACAAGCAAATTTATTTTCCCCCTCTCAGGGAATTGGTGGTGGAGGGAGCGAGGAGGGGAGAGAGCATTCTGGAGCAGGGAACAAGCTAAACACAAGACCTAAATAAAGCCTGAACAATGGGAGCCAATGCCTCCTCATTCATTCAATTGACAATGTTTTGCAGCTTAAACCTGTTTTATTAATTATGTTTGACATTTCCTTAATTAGTTTCATTTACACCAAATCAATCCCTGCTGCTGTACAGCGTCATTTATCATTTTAAAAAATTTGCATAGCCAGTGCTGACTTTTTCTACTTAATTATACATTAAAAGTGTCAGCCGCGCTTGCTGCCTGGCATTATCTGAGGCAGAAAGGTTTGTGGCTGGACGGGGGTGGCATTAATCATCAGGGCGGGCGCGGGCAAGGGGTGCTCCCGGTCGCCAGCGGGAGAGCCGAGCGGGGCTTCTCATTTTCTAAGCTTGATGCTTCCGGGGCCGCGGTGACCTCAATGACCTACGGGGAGAGGCAGACAAATCAACGACCTCCAGCCCCAGAAACAACTACATCTTGTTTACAAATCACGGAGATGGGAAAGAGGGAGCAAAATCATGAAAAGAAAAACTTAGAAGATGTGTACTCAGATCCAAAACAAAAGATGAGCCGGCAGCAGCATTTAAACAGGCGTGTGTAGATCACGCGGATTCCTCTTCAGCCTGCTATTCAACACTTAAAAATCTGTAATTTAATCATTAAATTAAAGAACGCCAGCTTTCAATAACACATAAAATGTTACAGTGAAATAATGTCAGCTTTTGATTTTGCAAAGACTTCATGATCAATAGTAACGACCATACGTTTTCCGCTAAAACTCCAGCAGCAACTCAGGTGGCTGAGTCAACTGGCTGAGTGTGGCTATTACTTTCCCTTCAGCAAGTTTGTGAACACAGAGCGAACTGACAGCTCAAATACCTGGCAAGCTCACTCCTGAGTAAATCTTCTGAGTGTTGAGGTGAACATGGCTTTACAAATCACCCATTCAGGAACCGAGACAGAAATTGGCAGGTAGGCAGAGCCGTGGTGTCAGGAGTGAAAATTACTCTGAAATGCGGAACACAGTGAGGGGCTGAGTGAGTGAGTCTCTGAATGGTGAAAGCTCTGGGTGTCACTGTGTACTATGTTCACATGGGAAATCAAACAAGTGTATTTTGGAGGCGAGTCAACACTTTTGTCCTTTGGAAAATGAAAATATTTTGTGTCAATTTAAATTCAGAGAGGCTTCAGGTATTGCCATATACTAAAAAAAAAGGGGAAAAGTGCAGCACATATAGAGGTATGAAGAACACTCATGCACAAGTGTATCGATTACTCTCACAGTGGTAGATTACTAGTCTGTTCTGTTCTGTTTCAGTTTTCATAGTAAATTAATCTTTAAAAAAAAGAAAAGTTAATCAAGTAGATGCCTTAAAATGCACAGTGATAAAACCAGTCATTCTTAACATGAGGTGAGCAGGAATTAATGGGAAAGACATTGAATCCTGAAAAGCCTGAAAAGAAAAAGTCCGTCCCACGCCAATGAATTCTTTAAAAAAGTCCCCTGAATAAGCTGTATCAAGATGTTGAGATGGCTGTAGCCATGGCTTTGCTTGAAACATCCTTCAAGGGAAGCACAAAAGAGAGGCGGACAACAAAGAACCCGATGAAGTGGCTAATGCCCTGGCATGCTCCAACAGGAGCAGCAGAGGGGCGGCCGGAGGCGGCTACATGTGCACGCCTCGCTGCCCCGTCTGGCCACAGCTGAAGTACTAACCACCCTCCCTGGGTCCGTAGATTGAGAAATACAAAACCAAGAGCAATACTAGAAATTGCAAGTGCCAGATCAATAGTGGAAAAATAAAAAGGAAAAAAGTTGCCATTTCTAACAGACAAGGGAACACGCAAGAATTAATTCTTAAAATGTGAGGGGGGATGGAAAGTCTGAGCATCACACATTACTCTAACAAAAGTTCCTCATCAGCATATTAATGGTGGCATATTGACTGCAAAAGTTTCTATTATTTTAAAGTAGCTGAAGTAATCCACTGACTCTTCTCACTGATGAAAATATTATAATTCATATAAGTGATCACTCTAAAAACTAGAACTTTCCTTTCTCTATAGCCCCCTCTCTCAAACATCACCATCAATTCCCCAACCAAAAGTACCCCTTTAAATGCAAAACATTTCTACTATCAAGGATTATGCTTCCTTTCAGGATATATGAAAACCCCTTTGAGAAAATATGATGATGAATTCATGGGGCCTAAAACTCTGGGGTAGTTTGTACATTCGCAAAAACGGAAGGAGGGGAGGAGAAAAATCACCTATTTGGATGGCATACATTACCATTACTCTTGCATTGTGTCTCCACTTTTCATAATGACGGGGATAAGTGTCCTGCTCCAAATGCGTATCCGCTGACAATAGAGGCAGACATTACTTGGTTAAAAGCTCAGGGTCCTGTGGGTAAAGAGGCCCAGAGAATAAAGAGTATCCGTCATGGCTAACGAGCTATAAGGATAGCACATTGCCTTTATAAATCACTAGATCTTGCTGTTTATTTAAATTCATTGGTGCCTCATTATAACTGAGCTATGCACCTTTAGGTCCGAGTTGATTAGGAGTGCCATAGCTCAAAATGGCTTTTAATTCAGTGAAACGTAGCTCTGACCTTGGTGCCGTAACCCTGACTAAAACACGCAGCGACTCCCACATTAATAATGATGCTACCTTTACTGGGCCGCAGAGCTGTGCCGCTGCTACTTAAAATATGTATTATTAGTTACCAGCGACGGCACATTTATCACACCAAATTACCCTTCGGTGTAAAACTGCTTAATTCTGGGTCCCTGTACCCCTCTGCACTATTACCTGCTCTTTAGAAAGGCCTGGAATTAAATGTAGGGATGAAATGTCAGGGTAATGGGGAAGAGGATGCGGGTCGATGGGATGCACACTTGATCATTCCCTTGTGGCCTTCTCCACATCCAGACGATATACTGAATGTGTCTTCCTCATAAAGGAAGTTTCATTGCGCCTTGCTTTGCAGACCTTTGAAGATGTAAATGAAGGGTATTTCTTTGGAACATACTTTACGCTGTTCATTAACATTACATGCAACACATTATCCACTCCGTGTGAGCTGTATTTTCAAGGTATAAAGATGTCGTGAAACATTTAGCTCATGAACACAAACTTTGGATGAGCAAACAAAACTGAAGCAACTCCAAACTTTTTATTCACCGAAGCATTTTAGCGAGTGACACGGTTTGCTCGCAGGCACGCACACAACACGTACCCACCTATTGTAGATTCAGAGAGAAGAAACCGGCCTGCAGCCACAAAACACTTGTCATTGTTCGTCCCATGTGTGCACACACCAGAGACTGATTACTTTGACCAATCGGCTAAATGATTAGATCAATTAGGTACTTCAGAGTGGGCATCAACAGCGGCTTGCTGCTGCTTCACGACCTGTGGGACCTGGCCCATCAGAACCGCCTCATTAGGTCTCTGGACTCTGCCCAAAACTACAGCACAAAGACAAAGACAGAGGGCCAGGAAGACAGTGGGGAGAGCGAAGGAGAGAAAACTAAACTTCAATAAATGAATTAGATGCTATCCTACAGTAAAGTACCTCTGGGATCAATTGTGTTTATGTGGTTCAACATCTCGAGAACATGTAAAAACAATACAAAGCGATCTAACAGATACATAAGTGGGAGTGTTTTGAGTGTTAGCCATATAATCCATTGTTATAAGACCAGTGGGAATGCACTGGTATACAGAAATTTCTTTTCTCCAAGGAAAACATCAAACAGTCCAGCAATAATTTAGATTACCAGGGACAACACTACGTGGGGTTTGCAGAGGAACACAGACAGTGCTGGCATAAACACATTTCTCATATCAAACACAGCCGTACTGTACATAAATATATGCACAATACATTAATGGTTGCAGCTCATCTGAGCAAGTGGCAAGGCTGGAGCAGCGGGGGAAAAGAGATGTTACACACATTCCATCAGATGTCGAATCAATTAGTCACGACCATCTTCCAAAGTCAGAAATAACCACTCGTCCCTCCCGTCTCTGGGGAGCCAGGGATGGGCCCGGGCAAGAGAGGAGAGATGGGGAAAGGATCCAGAGACTCAAAGGGGGGTAAAGGGAGGAAAATGAGAGAAAAGGAAAAAAAGGGGATAAATAATGCCGTCTGTTTTACACCGCACCGTCTAGCGACTCTATTTTCACTGCTTTTCCGTACATGCAGACAATTCTACACTCTCAGCGGAAGTGCTTTGCATATCAGAGGGCACTCTTTCTGCACACTGCAAACACTCGGGTCATTAACATGTGATGATATTATCTTCCTAATCGTACTACAGAGGACCTCCTTTATAATGTATACAACACAACGTTAACACCGACTCCAACCCTTTTTTTTTGACAATATGATGGTTTTGACTGGGTTTCTGTTTGTCCCTTTTTCCACACCACAAAGCCCTTAATCTTTTAATCTGAAGCATAAAGCACGCATATACAGCTCTGAGATCACGTGACCACCTTGCTAAAAAGGTAAAGAGACATGATTATTCTGCATAAAGGGAAACACAATGGAGATCCTTTCCCCGCAGGCTAAAAATAATTTAATCTGTCGTGTAGATGCACAAATAGCAGCCTTACACCTGAATAGCACCCATTATTACCCGGTGTCTGAAGTTGGTAGCAGATAAATCTGTTTCTCCTCATCTGTGCTGGTACAGAGAGGAGAATCCATTGTATCTCCTTAGATTTCCGTCTTGCATTGGTAATCTCTCCGAACCACCGGATTAGAGCAATTTGTGTATGGACTAAATAAACCATCTAAAATGTTTTTATTAATATCTGTGTTTTGGAGGGAACTACAAAATGTATTATCTGAAATGTTTAAAGCGTGCATTCACTGTTAAAAGTTTTGTTTCAGGATTATGGCTGACAAACATTACAGCTGTGCCGCATAAAACAAGTGCTCCACAAATAGCCAATATAAATATAGTTGCACAGAGGAACACTGATGCTCTCGCTGCTTTTTATTCTGGCCCAGGATTTTATTTTATTTTATTTTTTCCCACAGCCAGGTAACCTTTTTCTTTTAAGTTTCAAAGCTGAAATATGTCTAATAAAGCAAAGACAGCCGCTCCCCACTGAGCGCAGCACTAACCAAGCCTCTGGGTGTAAGTGTTGTTGTTTGCACATGGCCTCAACCCCTAGAGGCAAAACAGGAGGAAACTTGCAAGACAGAGACAGAGAGGGGACTATGCTGAACCCCAAACTACTGCAGAGGAGGCCACAGACATCCCACAATCCCCTCTGATTCCGGTACTTTCTCAGATCGTTGCGAGCGCTTCTTGTTGTTATGGCTTGGCAGTGGAGTATCGGCAAGAGGCATCAGAAAGCTGTGGTCCCCGCTCCGAATCCGCCACATTAGATGGCGTGTTTGTGCCCTGGGGATCGCAGCGCCTCAGCCTGTGTTTGGGGTACTTTGTCAGATGACTCAGTGTGTGTGATTTATGAGCTCTGGAAAGGTTGCATTTCCAGCACGCATGGACGTCCGCATGGTAAATGGAGAAATTCTGAATTTATTAACATACAATGAATGATGATTAATGTTTTGGTATAGATCATGCTCTCTTTTCAGATGTCTCAGTGTGGGGGTGATATATGCGGCCATAAAATGATATGTATGTACTCAAAAGCACATTGCATGAGTGTCGGGTCCATGACTCTCAAAACACATTTACTGTATGCCTGTGTGATGACAGTGTTGGAAGGTTTCATGGTGTTGTCTGACCTCCATGGACATTTATATCCACATAGAACAGGGCTTTCTTGTAAACGCACTATCCTCGACACAAAGTGAACTGTTCCCTTCTATAGAAAAATCTCCTTGCATAGTCAATGAGGGAATGTATAAATTAAAAATACAAAAAACTGTGAGCAAAAGAATGCAATTTAGACCGATATCAGGACACATTTAGAGATCCATTCATCAAAATCCCCACCATTATTAACTTTTGTATTCTACAACACATCTTGTGTCTCCCTCATCAGCTTTTTCAATATCTTCTCAAATACATTACTGCCAGTGTCGAGCGGGTACGTTCACCCTAGGCCAATTACTGCAGCGAACCATAAAGGTAAGCAGTGCTGAAGAAGGTTTGGTCATATATTTGCCTTTGTGTTCCAGCCAGACCCCCACAGTGGAAGCTGGAAAATACAGGGAATGTCAGACATCTTTCTAATCGCAATGACAACAGAGGAATCAATATGCAGAGGCATGTTTCCGACAGCTTTTTCAGAATACGTTTATGTAGGCGAATGTGAGTCTACCCACATGTTTGCATCTCAAAATGGCGAATCAAGGTTGACTTCTACTTATGCAATGACCTCACCATTTCACCCTTGGAATGAGGTTGAACGCTGCTGTATGCTTGCACGTGAGACAGAGGGAAAAAAGAGAGAGATAGCTGGGTAGAGTGATCATTCCATCACACAGCTTAAAAAGTGTGTGTATGCATACCTTGATGTGGCTGTAAATAAATGTGCACTTTAACGTGCCTGTGTGCGAGGGGTTTACCGGGCAAGTGTGAATGCAGCATGAACGCGGTAAGAGTTTGTGCATGTGCACGCGCGCTCGGTGGTTAACTTCATATGTATGTGGTTGCTGTCAGAAGACGCTGACTGGTGATGAGGGATGGAGAGAATCAGAAACACATTGGGCTGGGAATGGGGTGTGAGCCGCAGGGTCGCCCTGGCACAAAACACAACTGCCTCTCACATCATTACCCTCATTCCCCTAATGCGCACAACACTTAGAGCTACAAACAGGCTTGACTCCGGAACATACACACAGACACACAGTCCAAAAGATACACGCACTCACACATATAAAGTGACGTGTGCCTCTACGCACTCACTAGCGACACATAATGCGATTTAACCTATCAAATAGTGTCGAGAAAACTTTCTTTTATGTGTGACAGTGACAGAAACTTAAATAACTTGACAAAAAACATACAGCTGCAACTATTTTGACATTATACTATATTAACAGGCTGTTTGGAGGCGAAGTGTATACTATCCTTTTCACATTTTCCCACACCTTCAGATCTTTGTTCATTCTGAAAACACATGCAGTACATTTGAGACAAAAAAAAAGAAAAGAAAAAAAGATGATCGCCATTTCAGACACAACTGAGCTCCACCAGGAAAAGTGTACCTATTCAAGTACGGGACCTCCATAACATCACAGTAGTTTCACACTGTAACGGATGCCTTCCTCCCTTCTTGCTGCATGAGAGGGTTTAAGAATGGTGGGATCGGGGGAGCAGTTGAGCAGAGAAAGAAAAGATAAAGGGAGAGAAGAGAGCAGGAGATACGATGCAGAAGAGTGGAAGAGAGAGGTAAGCCAAGCATAAAATAACTTCAATCTAACATCCTCTCAGTGGGGCCGTAGGAGGCAAATAGCAATCCCACCAATGCCGTGTACTCAAGGGGGTTCCCCCCACCTCTCATTGACCCATGGAGAAGAGGATCATGGGAGAGAAGGGATGAGACAAACCCACTTCAATTAAACCACAGCGACGTCTCGTCAGCACGGCAGATGAGGTGTCAGAGAGTTCAGCCGTGGATACATCACAGAAAAAAAAAAAAAAAAACAGTTCCTGGCTCAGCACAGTCACGGTCCTGAACCCCTCTTTTTTTCTGTTCGCCTATTGTCTCCTTCGCCTTCTCCACAACTTTCTCTTTCAGTTTATAATATCAATATATTTTTTTTCCTTTTTGCTTTCCTGCAGGGTCAGTTTGGCGCAGATGTCAGCAGGCCCACCGGTGTCCCTTCTCGCAAGCCTTTTAGATTGTGGGACGGATAAACTTCTTATCAAATTTGTGCATTAGCAGCGAGCCGCCTCAACACACCTGCAAATGACATTTAAAGGTCAAAACGACATGTACGGGCGGGGAGTCTCATGCTACATATTATGGAGTATCACGCTGGGGGAAGAGCACAGAGTCAAATCAGAGGAATGTCTGGAAGACTAAAACAAGAGAGATGACTAAAACTAGCCTTTTTAAGGGGGTTGTTTAAAAAAAAAATACAGGTAGCTTTAACCATAGAGAACATTCAACTCACTGTGCCATTTAAAAGAAAAAAAAATAAACATTTTATTTTAATAATGCATTAAAATCACTCAAGATCTATTGCTCCAGCGGGAGAAATGCATCATCAAAGTCTTTAAAGTGAGAGAAGCAGGGGAGGGGGCATAAGAGGAGGGCACACACTGGGAGACCCTGAGATATTTGGGAGGACAGTCCTCTGCCAAGGATTTCCAGGAGATCTCTCCGTCTGTGATTAGACTGACATTACCATAATATCGGCTTTGTCACCTCACAGGCCAATTGTTACGGAAAACAGCCATCCTTTCCTCGCTTCCCATAGAGGCATCAAGCAGGCATTCTAAGGTACAGAAGCCGCTTTCTCCTCACTCTTCACCCACTCTCTCCCCCCCTCCTATGAAGCTCTACTCGGGAGATACAAGCTGGATTTGGCTCACATATTTGCCTCTTCCCCAACACTGTGCGTGGCTGCCTGGTGTCAGAGCGCCAACACTCCCAACCCAGCTGCACTGATTAGCACAGGCAGATTATTAGCCAGGCATCTCCTAGAAGCACTGCATACTTCTTTTTGTTTTAGTTTTTTTTAAAACCCTACTTTGAAATCACTATGTCCCACACACTTTACTGTATTTGCCTACTTGCAAAGACAAAAGTGAAGGACTGAAATAAAAAAAAAGTAAACAATTAGTGCTCACATACAACAAGCAAAGAAAGTAAGCAGAGTGAGGCGACACAAATTTGTTTTTACTGCTTGCGGACACATCAGCAAAAAGTGATTCATCAGCATTGTGAAAAGAGCTCGCTCATCTTTCATTCCCTGTCTCTCTCTGTTCTCTCTCCTCCCTCCTCCACCACCACCTCCTCCTCCTATTCCTCCTCCGCTGTCTAGCACCTGTCCTGCTGCCAAGATTTCACCTCCCATACCCCGGGACGTGGGCATCCCGTCCTCAAAACTTGTGCAATGCCTTATCTGTACCCCACACACTAACATCCAGCATCTGAGGCATCCTTCTCTCCCCGTGCCAGAAATATGCCGGCATCTTTCTCCCTCGCCCTCTCCTTTTCTCACCCAATTCTCCATCATGCTCTTTTCTCTTTCTCCCTCTCCCTCTCTCTCTCTCTCCCCCTCTCTCTCTCTAGAGCTTTGCATTTGAAATTGAACAGACACACAGCCAATTTATCATAGGCTGACACGTGTCATGTCCAAGGCCTAACCACAGGGACTTACAGTAGGCATTGCATTTATCCCCTTTGTTGTCAGCAAGGACCAAGACAATACCAGGAGCTATTAAAAAGGGGTAGGGAAGGAGAGAGGGAAAATAGTGGAGAATGAGAGAGGTGAAAATATACCACTAAACATCAGCCAAGATTGCATACACCGCTGAAAGGTTACGGACCCCTGCAAGGTTGAAGCCAGCACATTTTCCTAACCAACAATCAAATATGTGGTGATGCAAGGCATCTGCGTATAACCCCGATACAAAGCCCAGAGAGGCACGAGATGGATTGGGTGGAGAGTTAGCAAAATATGGGATCAGACCTTTGTGCTGGGGTACGCACTGCAGTTTAAATTCTAATATCACCGCGTGACACTGGGGCAACTAATAGACCCAGAAGAATATGAAGGACAAAAAAGAAAGTGGGAACCCAAAAGAAAATGGCTGACTGGGGGGGGTATGAAAAGAAAAAAAAAAAAAGGCCACCCCCTGGAAAACATTTAAGAATAATCTCAAATACAAAAAGAAGCCTAGAAAGTTCACTCCTAGTTGCTAGGCTGCCACTTAGATGCTTTCATAAGCTGCAATAAAGAGCAGGAGAGATACTTAAAGGTAATCATTGCCGAGACATGAAAGGGGACAAAACTGTTAATGTGCATCATATAAAGCCCTTTCTATTTAATCACCTTATCGCTGTATTATCGCGTCTCTCTTTGAACAGGTTCTTTAAAATAACACACGTCCTTATCGTTACACTGTGTGGAAGAGGCAAGAAAGATGACCCTGTCTGATAATACTGTCACTACAAAGAATGTATATATTCTCCGTATGCAGACTAGGTGAAAAAGATAAAGAGAATGGGGATAGAGGCTAATGAGATGAGGTGGTGAGTGCGTGCGTGCGCGTGTGTGTTATAAAGTTATAAACCACAAGGTTATTAATTGGCATCTCACAGGTCTATAGTCCTACATTCATTCCACTTTAACACTATGGTATTAGGGATGAATGTTGAATAGGCCGTCTACAGGGAATTTATATTCAAGCTAATAACTGACAGACAATCCTCACAATGGCCAAAGAAACTTAAAAGACAATGTGACATCCCTCCATCTCCTCCCTCACATTATAGCACCATAAGTCTTCAGCCTGTGCAAGTCTACTAAACCAGCTGACTTGAGAGCTGTGGAGACTGTTCATTACCCAGTGGTAAGTGACCTTTTACAAACTAGCTTTGGAAGCCATTTTGGCTCTTCGAGTAATTAACAAGTGGTTATGCATGCGAGACAATTAATGGAAGGTCAAGTGTTTGCCTGCTACCCTTTTCGAACGCCACCGAGCCCCTGACACCGAATTTGAAGTTCAGAGCCCATCAGCTCCTGAAATCCACACATGGGAATAAGTCATCTCTGTGGTCTAAAGTGTAAGGTAGGCAGAGCCTTTGGTTTCTGCTGAAGAAAAGAGAGCATAATGTGGCAACATGTCCGATATGTGTATCTAATAGAGGAAGAGTGCATGAGGTACAGAGGACGGACACGGCGTCTATGCATTTAACGATGAATGCCTTTACTATGTGTACACCAAGGCCTTCACATTTAGATACAGGTTGAATAATAACTGAAATAAAGGCCAGCGCTTCGTCTATTGGCTTAAGAGTGTAGGAGATCCTTGACTTCTTGCACATCCAGACCTATGTGGGTACTCTGTTGAATTATTCTGCTCTCACAGCCTTGAATATTTACCCTATTTTTTACTTTCATAGCGTAAAGTCTGATGTTGACTGCTATTAAATTTCCCTCGAGGGCACACTCCTTCACTCACATGCTCCTATCAAATGAGCCAACAAAGCATATCAGGGTGTCGCGTCTGTGAAACACTGCATCACCTTTGTTCACTCTTCATCAACCCTCCGCCCCCGTGCTATTACCTCAGGACTATTCCCTATTCCCTGCTTAACCCTTGTCTACAGGACTGATGTCACACAGAGCAGCACTCTGCTGCTCTCCATATTCCACAGTCCCTCGCCTCGGCTGACACCGAACGCTCGCTTGTCGCCTCTGACGTGCGCACGTGCATACAAACGCGCTCCGAAGCGCAGCCGCAAACACTTACTGCATGAAAACGTGTATGCACTACCCCAGACGTACACACTGCAAATTAGCAACACACAATGACAAATGCACACATGGATGATTAGCCTATGGAGGGTTTGATGTCTCCTGGTCTTTGCCCTTCATGATAGCAGCAGCGGTTGTCATTCCCACTGAACTCTGCCCCCCTGTGCTCCTCCCAACACATACACTGGCATAGCTGTGAGTGAGTTAACACTAGAGGTGGCAGGAGAGACTGGCATTGACAAAGTCTGTGCCAGTTGTCTGCTGACAGCACCTTTGGGATTGCTAAAGTTTGATTTGATGGCTTTCCTTGTTAATTAGGGTTTGGAGGTGACTCCTGAAATGGAAATGGGCAAAATGTTCAAAAAGAGATGTGCCAATTCCCTCATCCCCTCCATCTCCACCTTCCAAAACATGTGACCCATATACGGGAGTACCTAATGAAGAAAGTAGAACAATCAAGTCATTTGAAGTTATAGGCCACTCCGCGTTCCTGTGTTTCTGCCAACGTAGGCAGGCCAGCTGAGTCAAACTAACGATGGGAAATAGGATAAAACTTGTATGTGAACAAAGTCAACAACAAATAAGAGAACAAAGATGAGAATGTTTGTTCATGCTGTTGTTAATTAATCACGCGCACACTTATTTGTTCAAGCATATCAATTTACATGTCATGTAACACTGTCCCCTGCTGGTCTGGAGAACTGCTGCATGTGCAAGAAAGAAAAAAAAGCTTAATAATCTTTACACTGTGTCTTTTCTTCTTTTGCTGAATTAGGCTAAAGAGAGAAAATGAAAGTCTGGTAGAAAGAAAGACGAGAAAAAGTGAGGAGCACTTTATTCTTTAACGGTGATATTTGATCACAGTTAGTGAGCAGGGCCAGAAAATGCCCTGTATCTGTTACAGAGCTCACCCTCAGCCCCCTGTTGCAAGACCCTTTTACTGCAGTGCAGGACTCTTAAACACATACAGCGCACAGTGACCCAGCTATTTCTGATTTACTGTGTGCGTGCCATCCTCCATTTTATTTTACAGCTGGCTGGCATGCCGCTGTAGGAGGATACTGCAAAAAGCCCAAGGTCAGGCCATTGAGATGAGACACTCACAATAACGCATACACATGTTCCCTCTTTACACTGACGACATTAGAGCGTATTTAACTCCGTCCCTTTCAGACGGCAGGCTGCCTCCCTTGATTAAGTTTTGTGTTTTCTAGCTTTTCATTGACTTGTGCTCAAGTTTTTCTTTATGGTAAAAACACACTTAGCTGTCAATTTATTAGGTACTCTAGTGAAAACAAATGCAGTACCACAGAGCTGTACCAAATCTTAGCTTGATGAAGGTTATGGTAGTCAGCTGTTAACTCAACTGTGCTTTCATTCTGAAGGCTGTGGTTTGCAGTACTACTGAAGTGTATTGCACGTTTGTATTATTTTGACAACCCCATTTTAGTCAGCGGACTAGGCTAAATAATAAACACTTTTGTGTTCAGTTCAATACGGTTTATTGGCACCGCAAACAACGTCCTCCACAATGGTCATGCAGTTTAATTACCTCCTTTTTTAAACAGGTTTCAACATGAACTGAACATTATAACCGTCCTGAAGAGGGATTTACTGCAGGACTGTAATATTAGAAAGGCTTCCAGTAGTGTTACCTAATGCTTTGACAAGTGAATATACTAATATACTTTTTAAGCAGACACATAAAGCTCATTCAAGTCAATTGTCAATTTAAACTTGTAAGCAAAAGAAAAATTAATTGAAACTAAATATTGTTTATTAACCTTCAGAATTTGATCTGTGCTCATGCAGAGAAATGACTGCATGCACATGTGGAACAGGATGAGAGACAAGGAAAGTAGAAAGCATACAAGGAGAGACTGACATACATGAGGTGAGTGAGGGAGGGGGAGGAGGGCTTGCCGAGGGGTGGGATGGAAGGGGGGACACTAACAGTGTGCTGACAGCATGTAGAACAGTCACCAGATATCTTTAATCAGTGAAATGTATTTCCCTCCTGCTCTGCCCGGGAATTGTTCAGCGGTCAGACCTGCTGGGGCGACACAAATGAATCTTGGCGGAGGTGAGGACAAAAGGCGGCCGTAAGGTTATGGCATGTAGATGATTGGAACTCTGCCGGTTTCTAAGGGAGCTGCCATGTCCCACAGAGCGGGTGTCACAACCAGATGATGGGGACAGGGTACCCACTACCCAACCAACAACAGCATGGTGAGGGCTGCGACACTGTGGGTGCAGTCAGTGTGTGCTTGTGCGCACATATATGCAATTTAACATAAGCCGAAGTGTACACACACAGGCTACATACTTATATAACTATACTTCAAGCAATAGCCATATTAAATTGTTATGCAAATATGATCTTGAGCCACAATATATAAATTCCAAATAGTAAAAAAGGACAAAAATAAATGTGAACGCAGTGTGCAGCAAGGATATAAAAAAATATATAGAATTATTTAGTCCAAGCTATTATACTGAATGTAAAATAATAAGAACTGTAGTCTAGGAGCAACTTTGGTTATTGCCTTTTGACTTCACAAAATACCTTTAACTCCAAGTAACCAACATCAAGGAGGGGGAAAAGTGAGTTTTCTAAAAACTGAATTCTAAAATTCTGTTAAGAAAAAATAAATTTCTTCCCCTGAGCTCATCTCAACAGGTTTCACTATATATCAAGAACACATATCATCTGATTTTGTAATATACGGCATTTGTTTTTAACCAGAGAAACTCATTATAATTATTTCCACTGAAGGGATAGTGAGGGGTTCCCCGACCTTACACCGCTAACCAATCAACTTCTAGTAGGTGTGGCTTATGGTGTCCCATGACCCTGAACCCCTGAAGGAACCTCGCAGATGTCTCGTCTGTACCGCACCCTCTTCCTCACAAACCCACCGCTGTTTGCCGTCAGTGAGGAAAATTGTTTAAGAAGTAGAAATGCAGAATGGCCTAAAGCAGAGCAGCGATTCACGAGGTCTTGCTACTGAAGCCGAAAAACAAAAACGAAAAAAGGGCAACACTAAACCCTGGGTCAGGGAAAAGGGGCGATACACCAGGTGTGGAACTGTGGCGTACGAACAGTAGCCGAGGAGAAGGAGAGATGGGTGAATGGAGCAGGATAAAAAGTGTGTGAGTGAGAGATAGAAAGAGGGATCAAGAGATTTGGTGTGTGTGTGTGTGTGATTGCGTGTGTGTGTGTGATTGCGTGTGTGTGTGTGATTGCGTGTGTGTGTGTGATTGCGTGTGTGTGTGTGATTGTGTGCTGAGGCAAGAATGTGCCTAATGGGATACAGGTGACAACATGCTGACCAGAGCCACTGCACAATGATTACTCAGGGAGCTGGAGGTGTGTGCATCAATGTGTTTATTTGAGTGCGCTAGAGAGAGAATCAGACGCGAAGCACTGAAGCAAAACAAAAAAGTTATCAAGCTTAAAAGTTAGAGGTATCTTTTCTATAATGCAGCATATGAATAAATAAAGTGGAACAGAAAGAAAAAACGAGAGGAACCGTCATTTTTAGACATCAAAATCAATCAACTGGAAACTAGGGGGAAAAAAGTCTGGCACATAAAGTAAAAGTTTTAATCACTTTAGATATTTTGATTCACTTGTATGATACAATCAACGGGTTTAATTAGATCCCAAGTTCAATCTGCTTCATCACAATGACCCAAAACATAGAGCTAGTTACATAAATTGTCAGTGAGAAGAGTCCCGCAACAAATGCAGAGCCCTGACCTAAAAATCAAACCAGAGGCAATGGAGACCGTTTAAATCAGCAGAAGAACTGCGGAAAGTTGCTTGAAACTATCTAAATGCCAAGCAGCTCGAAATACTGGAAAAAAATTGTTGCCATTTGGTAGGCAAAGTCTAATTAAATACAGCTGTTTTTATGTTAACTGCATTTGTTTGGAATATTACGGCATTTTTAGCAGCATCCTTACTTTACACATCTAAAACTTAAGCACAGTTTTGCATATTCTATATAAAATTAATTGATGTTACTCTGTTTGTTTCATTAAATCAAAAACAACCTTGGATGTTTAAAACTTTAGTGTTCCAAGTGTTTTATACTAATACACTATTTTGTTTTTGTTTATCACGTCGTACAAAAAGCACTGGCTAAATTAACATGAAGTAAATATTTTTCAGTTGTTCTGCTACCCTTCAAGCCATGTATCTAGATTTTCTTCAACATAAAACTCACCTGAAACAATGTAGACTAATGAATTCATTTTAATGAATTATTATGGAAAACAAAGGTTGGGTTTAAAAAAAGGAACTGAAAAACTATGATTCAAAACTCAGTTCATTGCATATAAAAAAGGTGAACTATGAACTATCAAAAATCTTGCTGCTTTTGTTAGTTATTCAAAAACACACTTTAAAAGCAGCTTCAGAATAAAGGGCAAATAAAAACACTCATAATGATTCTAAACTAATTAATTGTAGTGGTATTGTTAGAAAATAAAATTCTTAGAAGCTGTTATTGTGAAATGAAAAACTTAGTATCTACAAAACTGTGACTGATGCCCGGGATAAACAAATGAAATACTTTCATTCGTCACTGTTTTTATTTCCTACAATTTCATCAACAGTTTGTGTTCTACCTAATTTATTAATTCATACATGAAAAGAAAACCGTTTTAAAGTTACACCTGATTGATTGTTAACTTTGATTTCTCCATAGCTGATGAGTAAAGGAAGTGTATTAAGCACTAATAACCAGTGATTGTTTTCATTAGTGTTTCCTTGTATCTACCTTGACCCCAGCTTCTCCAGCAGTCATTTCTCCTGAAAAGAGAATTATTCAGTTGCTGTACTGCCAAAGTAAATTTATGCAGTATGTCAGATTGCTTTTGAATTATTCTAAAAGCCTTGTCAAAATTAATTAAAATATTTGTAAGGTAACTTTGTAAGTCCTATTACTTGTGAACATGCATTGTGGATCCAAAACCACATCATTTATCAGAACATGATTTTCTTTCCAGTGTAGTCTCCACAATGGAAACACAACGTTGTGTGGAACTCTGGTGCCCCCTAGTGTTAATTATATGAGCTTTTGATTGTAACAACACTGATGGGAAAACTCTGTCCAATCAATATAAGCAGGAAGGAAAAGGCTTGTTTCATCGGGGCGTCTACATGTTTCACTTTTATTTATTTTAGTCACATAACGTACATTAATTAGGAGGCTGGGTTTGATTATATTTTCTTCTAAATTATTCTCAACAAGTTTCAATGAGACCGAGTTTAAAACTTGCTGCAGTATAATATTACATTTCAAATCATCATTGCATAAAAAAAAAAAGACTTTGTCATGGTTGATGAAGGTTACGGTGAGTTGTTGCTAAGTTTACATCAGATTCAGACCTATGAACTTTTTTCCTGCTAGCTCTCAGCCAGAGAGTGTTTTGTTAATATAAGCTGCCGCTTCTTTCATTTCCTCGTTCTTCGGCATGTGCAACTATAGCTCGTGCTGCCAATCCCCGACACAAGTCTGAAACTCTGCATCCTCCTGGTAATAGCCAGGAAGTCTTCAAATAAAGAAAAACAAAATGTGTGGTCTCACCAAATAAGTGCTGGGTTTTGATGTGCATAATTGTGACCATTCGGCATACGCACAGACACTGTCGATTTTTTTTCCTCCCTCTTCACTGCTGCCTGAGTGAGACTGCATCATGAACTTATACCCTCAACTCTTTCCTCTCATCTCGGAGCTTTGGAAATTAAGTTATTCTCATCTGGCAACCCTCCCTCCCCTCAATCCCCTTGATCACAAAGAAGCCGTCAAGCTAAAGATATGAAAGCGCCACACAACAACCCCAAACCCCCCTCCAATAAGCATGCCATGTTTCTTATGCAAATGCCAAAGTGAAGCACTTACAAGAGGACTTTAAAAAGTACGGAGACCCCGTCTGTGCAGCTGAGTATTATAGCGCTCACTCACTAATTTCTATGGGTCAGCTGTGAAGGAATGGACCTGCCAATCATTTTCACATGTAGCAAAAAAATTGTCTGTCTACAAACAGGGTTGCTTTGTCGTTGCTATGGAGACTAATCCACAACTCCCTACTCCACACACACTCCCTGTCCACATTCTGTGTCTTGACACAGTCGGCCAGTTTCTCCAACTACCTGATCACACGTTTAGCTGGTGGAGCTGCTGGGAAGCATTAAATGGAGTTCACTGTACAAGAGGTCGACACACATACACACAGATGCGATAGCGATACTTTCTTTTTCCACACTGAAGCTACGTCTGTCTAGAACTGTGAGAGGGGGAAAAAAAAAACTACTTTCTTCCTTTTTTAATCAAAAACTCTTAAAACTGTTGTGACTACACTTCAACTGAACTGGTTCAGACTCAGCTCCAAATATTTTTGGGTAAATTATTCAGCCATAAATATAACATGTCGCAAAAACAGACAATACTTAAAAACTGAACAGCTATTCAAGTTTCATTGCGCACCAGCTACAAAATCCCTTGGACATAAACAGAATTGCGTCTTGGAGAAAAAAAAAATATATATAATATGCATTTGTTTTCTAAAATAGTCACAGTGCAGGGGGATAGACAATTAAAAAACATATTTGCATGACGGTAAAACCTGAGTGTCGAGATTTCCGAGAGGAATATTCTAGGTTGTCTGTTTAAAATGCAGTGCATAGATCCTATACCTTCTCCCTGCAAATCAAATATTCATGCACTACCTTGTTGTCTCTGGTCCTGAGGGTAGAGATGGAATTACATATGCCTCACACGCATCTTCATGAATCATATATCACTGTATACCTACACACACTCATAGTGGCCATTATGGAGTCCATGCACTCACACTCACACGTATATAACATGACAAAGATATGTATGAAGGCATATCTACATGTGAAAACAACTGTCCAGCACTTACGATTTATTTAGAGCACATGGACAAGAATTAGGATGCTCTGTAAAACCGGAAACCTCAACACCGGTGAAGCACTTGAGCGTGAATGAGAGGAGATTGGGAAAGAGGAAGAGGAGTAACTTAAGGGTGGGGCAAACGAGCGTGGAGGGGAGTTTTCACGTTCTTGGGGCAGTGGCCTTTCTTGGTGCCAGGATAGGCACTAAGGCACCACTCTGCAGCCCCCTTCAATTAAACAGGAAAATTGATGTGTATCATTAATTATGTCAGTAATATCATAAATCATCACTGGGTGCAGTAATTAATTATTTTCTACTCGTGTGAAGAACATGACAGAGTAGAGATAAATAAGGCGAGAGAAAGCTAGAGTGGAATGGTAGGAGAAAGGGAGGAGGTGGTGGGGGGCAGAGAAAGGGAGGACGGAGGAGGGGAGGGGAGGGATGGGAGGCTATTCGTCCGTCAGTAACTGGGGGGTACTCTCACACGCTCTATTTACCGGACCATTGGGATGTGACGGGAACGTGACAGCCCCCCTCCTGCTCTCACTTACCAGCCTTCTCATAGAGGAACGACAATTAGGCCTGAACGAGACGGGCACTTCCTGGAACAGATGCTGGCGTTCCCTGTGAAAAGCGACCCTGTCCTGCCTCTGAGGTTAAGGTGTGTGCAGCGGAGTTACCATTGCCTCTAAACGAACTAACAGCCTTGTGATGGACCATTTATAATCAAAGGGCAGCCTTAGAGAGAGTACGCCTGTAAGGCCAGCGAAGCTTGTCTGAGGAGCTGAATGCATTTTATTGTTCAAGTCCGGCCCACCATTAAGGGGGAACGTTTTTGTGGCTTGTACGCGATAGATCTGAGGCTCACGCATGTATATCTGATTAGCAGGTGAAAATGGAAAGGACAAAATATTGTTGAATTATTAAAAAATTTCCTACCATTTTATTATGTATATGTTCAGACAAGAGTGTATGGCACAAACTACAGTTTTACAGCTTCATGAGACCTCAGCAGGTGTAGCTGAAAGATAATAAACACAACAACGGTCAATTTATTTTTATTTCCTATGTTACTTTCTGGCAGGTTGTAGGATATGCATAGCACAGTAGGCTCTGGTGTTTTAGTCTATAATTTGATTTGATGAAATGGCCACTTGAACGAAAGGTATTTGGGTTGATTAAAGAACACGAGAGCAAATGAAGAGCTCTCTCTGAAAGGTTATCCAAGCAGAACTGCTCTGTCTGTGAACCATGTGCTCGTTTAAAGAGCTTCAAATATATGCATTTTTTTAATTATGTACAGTAAATGCCACATCTGCTCTTTGTTAACAAAATTCCAGTCACTATTAAAATGTAAATATATTTAAAACATGATACAGAATACAAACCACTTCAAAAGATGATAAACTGTGTATTTTATATATATATAGCTTTTTGTAACGTAATCTAAATCATCTACACAGGAATCTGCCTAACACCCACACCATATGCACTCTACATCCAGTGATACAGTCTCGAAAGTGGGAGAGAAGGTGATAGAACACCGACTGCAGCCTGGGAGATTTCAAACTCCATTGCCTTTAGCTCAGTAAGTGTTGACTGACTCACATGCTCGCCTTCTCCCAGACCTTTGTGGATGCAGAGTATCGATCCACAAGATGGGGAGGAGATGAAGGGAGGAGAACCTGTGCTGAGAAAAAGTAAACACCGCTCCAGATGACAAAACACTGATCACCCCGGAGACCTAGACCTTCCCTGCTTTCTCTATCGTTTTACGTGACCTTTGGCATCTAAACCCAAAGCGGTGATCAGCCTCATTGTTTTTACCCACTGTATAGCTTTGTGTGCAGAAATTCCAGCATGTGAGCATCACAGCACATTTTAGAGGTTATTGTTTTGTTTTTTTTAAATGCATGTACATGTGAGGGAAAGCAGAGGCTGTGTGGAGCAAGAGGGGTTTAGGGAACACAGGCGTCTAAGCCAGTGTTTAATATCAAGTGTGCACAGTAGAGTTTAATCAATACCAGGCCTCTTTTGTTCCCAGCCTGCTGAGGCGAGCAGCGGCCATTCACTCCAGAGAGGTTAATGCTGGGGGTCAAGTGATTTCACACCCACACCAGGATCCTCCATGTCACCACAGCTACCACGCCTCCAGCCGCCATGACACCAGCATCCTGATTTATAGGTTGCAAGAGTGTGATGGGATTGAAGGTGAGGGTATGTTGGGGGGGGGGCAGTGTTATCTTATGATAATGCTGTAGCTCTGTACTCCAGCAAATGAAGGGAATGAGAGGCAGGAAGCAGAGCAGAGAGCGGACTCTTCCTCCCTTTGCATGTACGTGGGTGTTATTTCTTTTTTCCTTTCCTCCGTCTTCTCTGTGACACGGACCTTTTGTTTCAGCCAAAGCCGCGCTACATGCAGACAGAATGGTAATCTTTATCGTGATAATTGCTCTAAATTTGCGTGTCCACTTGTGAAAGGGCAATGACGTTTGGAGCAACAGCACTGTGACTCATGATGGATTAGAATATTAATAACACCACTGGCAGAAGATTACACATATTCGAGAACAGTTTATAATGTCCAGCATGAACTTTTTTCTTCTTTGTTGGTCTTTTGATCTAAATTAAGAAATGAAATCTAAAGTAAATATCCTAGCTGAAATCTCACTGTCTGTAGGGATAAATCTGTAAAATAGGAGTGGCATGGTTAAGAAGGTGCCAGAGAAGGAAGAGGCGCAAGAGGAATTAACATGAGGACTTATCTCGCACGGGCCATTATTTAAACCCTCACTATTCTAAACACACCACCCTTCCAATGAGAAGGACAATAAATAATCCTTCCAAATAACATCTATTCCCTGCAAATTCTCGAGGATACAGCCCATCATTATCAGTAGGAGGGGACAGACAGCAATTAATAACACGGCAGCCCGTCTCTCAGCGAGCATCCATCTTATTTTCATTAGGTCTATTGCTGTGTGTGTGCAGGCTTGTTTGTACGTGCATGTATGAGTATGCAGGAGAGACTGTGTGACTGCATGCATATTTATGCATTGGTGAATGATTCCACTCAGTCACAGTGCCTTAAAGTCCAGCATCGACTCTGCGGGCCTCGGTGTATGCCGTTTGAGGTCATTTTTTTGTGATCCTGCCTTTAATTTTTCTAATGCCTTATTAATGCTCTATCAGAACTACCTTTGATTCACTCCTCTGGATCTCCTGCATTTTTTATCTCATGTTTGGAGGCAGTATTCTCTCTCCAAAAGGGCAATTGCACTAGCATTAGCATCCTGTGGGTCTCAGGGGGTGACAATAGCAATTAGCTTCAATGACGGAGCGATATGAGAGGCTGCTGATTGACAGATGCCCCCAGAGAAGGGGCTGACTGAGGTGACAGCTGGGCTCTCCACTCTCCCTGGCTGCCCCAGGCTCTGGCCCTGTGTCATCCCGTGCGCCAGCCAAACTCTTCCCCAGCACACGGTCACATGTCTAGTTACATCCTGTGCTGTGGCCAATCCCTTCCCCATCACTCAAGCTTATGTCTTGTTATATCCTGTGTGTCAGTTAAACCTTTTCACCTTAGTCCATGCCTGTTTCTTGTTATTCTAATGTAGCGCAATGTGACACACAACACTGACCTTTCTATTTCCCTTTCCCCTCATCATACTATGTGTGTGCACACACATCCAAAGTGTGTGCGTGTGTGTGTATATGAGAATGTTTTATCGTTTCTCAAACAGTGCAGCCTGATGGTTTGTATCTCCTCGATGTCAAAGCAACAACTGCAGCAGCCCTGACACATCAGTGAGTGTTTCTTCAGTAGAAGCCTGAGGAAATGAAGCACTCCCTGTCTATTGATCCCCCTACACTCCACTGTGCATCAGGGAGACTTTGTTTTCGCTGCCTAACAGAAACACAGCTCCATCAATACTGTACAGTACTCCTCGGCACCAGCTCCTCTCCTCACACAGTAGCGTCCCAGGAGGCCTGTGATAGACTCCACTAACTGTACACAAACTGTACAGACAGAGAATACAATATGTTTGTGTGTGTTGTGATGCATTTGTCAAAGCACAGAGGGGGCCCTGGGATGGCAACGGCAATTTAAGGAGTATAAAAGACATATTGGCAACAATGGTTTGTGAATGATGTATTATGTAATCTGCCCCAGGAGTATATCTCTTCTACTCGATCTCCCTCTCTTTTTCTTCCCTTCCGTCTTTCTAGATCTGTTTTTCCCATCTTTATCTTCCTCACCCTGAGTATATGTGTGTGTGCGTGTGTGTGTGTGTCTGCTACGGCTTTTAAGGCTCACTTCCACATGCATCAAAATAAGTGCCAATAAACAAATCACTGCACTAAACGGCATCAAGGTCACATCAATCTGAGAACAACAATGCTGACTGGTTTCACCAGAGTCTATTAGTTGAAGGGGGAAACAAGCAGGCACCGGGCCAGGCTCTGTGTGTGTGTGCGTGTGTGTGTGTGTACGGGGAAAGAGACCTCCGTCAGCACTGATAGAGAACCACTATCCTTATTTATGGCGTACTGTACTCCATGTTCAGCATTCAGCCTTCAGCCTGTAAATAGGACAATGGTACAGAGGCCTGACCGTGGGAAGGGGGGTCGGGAGAGTATGTGAGGATGTGTGTGTGCATTAGCTGTATGAAATACATACTATGTGCTTGTCTGGTTCCCATACTTTTGCAGTCTCTGTCTACTCCTCTTTTCACACCCGAGTTTCAGGTCTAATTTTTAATTATTCCGGAAAATAAATAATAATTTAAACATAATAGTACTGTTAAAGACACTTTGTCTGCCAGAATTAGATTCTGAGAGGTCTGGGTACATAAACTTCTGAAAAGGAGTGTCACAGATTGCCAGTTTATATAATTAAATAGTTAGTTAAAAAGTTCTTGATCAATACTATTAGAACAATAGTCCTATTAGAATATCTTGGAATTAGAATATTCTTTAAAAAGCTTAGCACTTCATGTTTCAGCAGCGTTATAACATGTTTCTTCCTACAGTCTTTTTTAAATTGTCACTTATTAATATAATATCCATGGGACATGAATGTATTTCATGTATTACTGTAACTCTGAAATAAGAGATGTGTCCCTCCTATCATAAACATCCAGAAACCTACCCAGCTATACCTGGAATATTTTATTTTCAATCAATGACTTTTGTAATTGCGCTTTGTAACTTTATCGTGCAGTTACAGACGTTAAAATAATATGTAAAGCTCAAAACAGTGGGATTCAATTTTGATGGAGAACAATAAGACCTGGAAATATAGCCCAGTTCTATTGAGAGTAAACATAAAAGTGGAGGGAGATTCTGCGGGGAATGCAATAATTCATACATAACCATAATTTCCATCATGCACCACGTTTTCTCATCCACACCACAGTAGTGAAGATGCTCACCAAGCAGCTCAAGTTTAATTTCTTATCAAATACACCATGTAAACATATTCAGGTTTTCATTTTCCCACGATTTACCATTTTCTAATGCACATCCTCCAATCAGTAGGTAATTTTAAGTGCATGTAATGGTGCGTATTTCACTTACTAAGTTCTGCTCTTTATGAAGTACAGTGAGGAGATGAGATTAATTTAAAACATCTCTGAAGGTCAGACAAAGGGGTAATATGATGTGTCGTTTGCGTAATTGTTTGGCTAAGGTTGCAAACCTCTGGATTCCACATCACATCCCATACAATTTATTGCCTCTTAAAATAAAGTGCAATTAACCACTGAAAAGCACATCTTTATGGGTTTCATATGGACACACACACAGAATATCAACAATGCATGGGTGCACTTAAAAAGTTTCCACAAATATGCACACACTTGGGCACCTGAAGATGCTTTGTTCAGATGTGCGATTATCCACCTGCCTTTAAACTATCAGACAGTCACAGTGATCGACTGGATGAAACAATCAGCACATGTCCCGTCCTTACATTCTCTATCCGACTCAGAGGGAGCTCTCAAACTCTGACACCACAGACATAACCAGCCCACTGCTTTCATTTAACCAGACATACATTAAATGGTATTAATAGGACACCACTTAATGGATCAATTTCTTCTGTTTATGGAAAGTGGAATGGAAAAGAGGAGGGTGTAGAAGAAAACAGAGAAACAGACAAAAAAAAGGAGGGTGGGATTAAGGGAGGGAATGAAGTATGGTAAGACAGGGAGAGATATTTCTGTGTGTGGGAGAGGTGTGAGTGGGAAAAAAGCACCTTATTAAATGACAAGCTTTTCCTGGTTTGCACTAATTAATTGCGCAGTGCCACTGACTGCTAATTTGCTGGGAAAAATGCATCCCAAAAGCAGAGGAGGCTCCTGCTTGAACTTTGCCTCAGAAGCACCTAATTCACCGGTGACTGCAGCTGTGTCCCTCTCCTGGACTGCAACACTATTAAATTAGAGCGCCTGGGCCATCAATTTAATAAGCGCTGGAGCAGATCATTTGAATAAGGACAGTATTAGTATTCTAGCTGAGCACAACTAAGAGCAGCTGACCTTTTTCACCGGAGAGAAGATCCTTGAACACATCCAGCTGAATCAGAGAACACAGTAATAAGCCCGTCAATGCTTAACATTGTCAAAAGGAAGGGTGCTTTTTTTTCTTCCGCCAATCGCCCCCCTATCCCCATGGTAGTGCCAGTTACTGTGGTCTATCAAGCCAGCTAGGATCTCAGCAATTTAAACAGAGGAATGGACGAAGGGGAAAAGGTAATAAGGGAAGACGAGGCGATAAAAACATGCTCGCATAATTCTGAAAGAGATTTATGATTAATTGCACTATGGTCTGCATGGGTCCATTTGTTCCTGTCCACACGTGTGCTTCCACACCGCGTGCACACATGTATACCACCTTCCTTCCAGATGCAGAATTGATTTATGTGCATGTTGGGGGTGTGAATTGATCAGTTCACATCAAAATTCCACATGAACTCCCACATAACAAATCAGATCCCGACCTTTAGCCCCAACATCTTTAGCTGCTGATGCACACCTGGGGGACAGCCTATTAAGTACTGTTTTGACACATACAGTTGGTGTTTTGAACAGTACCAGGGTGAATTGGCAGCATCGTGAAACATTAGTGGTAGTAATGCATGGGGCTGTGAAATAGATCATCTGCAGTGACAGTTATGGCGACTGTCAGACCGTAGAGAAAGAGATTTAACTAGCCTTTTGTCTGCATGAAATAAACATCGCATGGGGGGTTAAATGCTCCGACATATGACTGCTTGGCGACGTATCAAGCGCTTTCTAAATACCCACCGCAGTAATGAGGATTTGGTAAATAACACTGAAAATGTAGTTATAATCTGAAGAAACATATATTTATGTATACATTTCTTTTAATTTCAGGCAGTTTGGTTCGAGCCAATTATTTCCAAAGAAACTGTCAGACATATGAACTGAGGAGTGCACATTTTACTGCTACAATCTTCTACAATCTAAGCAGCATTTACAGAAATGCTTAAAGGTGATTTTGCCACGACAGGCAACGCAGTAATCATTTTAGAGCAGCAAACACACAAGGCTTCAAGGGTAACATGCAAAACAAGGTCTGTGGCTGGTCACACAACTGCCACTGCTCGGGCGTTATCCAGGGATATAATAAATAAACAAGATGGCGTCTCATTCACTCACAATGCAGCACTTAAACGCTGAGGACAAGTAAGATCCATAAATAATGGGGGAGTTAGATGGTAGATATATGTTAAGCCTGGGAAACGGCCGGCTCTGTGTTTTATGGGGCTAGTTCCAATGTTGATGAATATTTGCCAGTTCGGAATCATAGCTTAATGTCAGCCCACAATTTGTCGCAATTAGCAGGATGATTTATAGGAATGGCGAGGCCGAGTGCATGGTAACAATTAACACAGCTTTCTCTGGGCTTTTTTTTTTTTTTTTTATTAATGGGGTGTCGCAGCAGAAGAAGGTTTCAGCCAAAGCTAGTATTCATGCAGGTCTCTCAGTGTGTGGCAGCGTCCAGCTGCAAAGATAGAGGGCAGACTAAGGCAATTCTGCAAAAGTGAAATGAACTATGTATACTTATTCTGATAGACCTTTTTTTTTTCCAACAATATTTGATCTATTTGTTTAGATAATTTAACATTTCTTTATCCATTTTGACAATTTATGCTTTTTAGTTTTCTAATGACAACAAAAGTTATGCAAATAAATATAATTTTCCAGGCTACTGCTTTTCCAATTGCAAATATACATATACACTTTATACAGCAAATATGCAACATTTGGCATTAAAGTGTGCACTTTTTCAAAACTATGCAATGAGACAAAAGGAACCAAACAGCTGTTCTGTCTGGCAATAACAGGGTTCAAGTGGAGCGATGTGCCCCTAAACGGCTAATAAACGGCACAAAATGAGCCTGCAATTAAATTTATACACTTGATTGCACTGCTGTCATGTCCACTACAGGCTTATCGAACACCTGGGATCTATTTCCTAATAGAACCTTGGGGAGAGTGGGAAAGAGAAAGAGGAGGGGAAAGAAATGAACAAAGCAATCTTTTTTTTCCCCTAGAATTTTTGGCCTGCTTTCTCAGTCATTTGTGGAGGATCCCCTTCGCAGACGGCAAGGTCTGAAGCTTTTCTAAAAAAGAAAATCAAGGCGGCTGTCATTGAAAAATGCCATGTAGCTGCGGCAAATTAGGTTTTCTATTATGCATTTAAATTGCTGTATCGATTTGCAGTCATTAGTAAGCTATTTTATGACACTAATGAAATGTTGATGTGTTTACGGATTCAGTCAAGGTGAGTACTAAACAGGAGCAAAGTGTTAAAATGTATTGCATCTTGTAGTCTTAAATGTTACACCTTTCTAATTTTCAGCATTTTGAACAATTGTGCAGACAGGGAAAAAAGCACTGAGTAGCATAAATGTCTATACATTATTTGTGACCCGTCTCACGAAGTAACATGCATCGATACATGATAATAAATAACGTTATTACAAATCTAATGAAATGACAGATCCTCTTCTAACCGACTCCATAAGCGCTGACAGCGCACTGCAATACCTCTCAGCCCAGCCTCAACACTCCATCTCATCATGAAAAAAGGTGTCAGCACAGCAAATTATAATCGTTAATAAACCTTCATTTGATGGTGTTTGACAAAACTGTGTCGTTACTGCGAAAAAGCCCATCTTTTTCCTCATGTCTAGTTTCTTCTCACTTTCATCTACATTTGAATAGCGAATAAGCATTTTACCTCCTAAAACCTTTCATATGAATCTACAGATTTTCTACCAAAATGTATTTGTACCAAATAAAATCTAGTGAAAAAGTTTTATTCCTAGAAAGCTGTGAAAAACAGGTCATGTTATACCCAATACAGAACATATTAAATATGTAGTTAAAAACGTGATTTTATTCTTCTTCAACATCACTGCAGAAAGTACAAGCAAAGAAAGTGACATTGTCAACAATAAGGGGCGTCTGTTGAATTTGAGTTAAACATAAGAAGCCTACACTTATGTCTTTGCTCCGTTTCCTCGACAAAGAGCAAGGCTTCCTCCTTCCTAAATTTCCTTCAATTTGCTAATTACACCGGGCAATTGCAGTGAGCTGGTGAGGGAAGTTTTGGGTACTCCGGGCCCGTCCGTGACCACAGCTAAGTCACAAAGTATGTGGCAGTAGGCCAACCATAATTTTGCTAACCCTTTTTTAATTGTGGGAGGGTCATTCACAATGCCCAGTAGAAAGCATTAGGCACTGAACTGCAACTGACAAGGGCAGGTTTCCCACCAGCTAGAGGCACCTTGAAGGCAGGCCAAGAAGTGGGGGAAAAAAATAAAAGTAATGCTAAATTAAAAGCCATATATTTGTTTTTAGAAAATTCTACAACATTGTGAATTGTGTCATTTAAAGTAAACTTAATAGGGTTTGAATATTGCACTTAAGTTCAAGGAATGAAAGCCATGAATAAGTCAGTCAGCTTCTTATTTGGTTATGTTTTCTAATTTTGTGACCTTGTCAAGCAATTATTCGCCACTCTCTGCCTTTTTCTCTACTTACCTGGTTCACTGGTTCACTAAGTGACTAATGGTATTTTAACTTGTCCAAATGTTTTAGCACTCCTCTGAAGTGGCTGCAGCACAATTAGTTCAACATGTTTCACCGTTAAAAATCTAACTAAGATCATTTTTCATGAATTTGTACATTTCTCAAAACAATTCATCGTCAAGAAATATACGTTCTCTTATTTCTTACTGTTAAATTAAGCTTTTTTGACAGCTGACTAACAATCATCATTACAGCTTAACAGTTACCTGTGAGAATGGCCATAAATCTTGTTAAAATAACCAAAATCGTCTCTCGTGCATTTTTTCCACACAAGAAGCAACCTGTCTGTGAGCACACACCATCTGTACATAGTTAGAGCCGTACGCACACAGATGGCAGCCAAACACTCCCAAAGTTGCTCCGTCCGCACGTCTAACCTTACAAAGCAAACTAATTAACAGTAAAACGCAGAGAGAAGGGAAGGAACAGTTTGAAAGAGTTGCAATGACTCTAATGAGGAGAGAGAGAAGAGTCATCTATATAGCAATGCCGGAGGGATGGGGTGGGGGGGACTTTTACTGAGGCTTTAGCTTTACTGCCCTCTTTAAGATCCATATTAAATGAGGGCTACTTATCGCCGAGACTCTGTCCCAGCACACAAGCCTTTAACAGCATGGCGAGGGGCATAGGGCAGCCCTCTGAAAGGAGGGAGATGAGTGTTGGCGGGGAGGGAGGAACCTCGATTTACTGAATAATATATTGCAAGATGCACTGACACCGACACACAAAACATGTTAACCTGGGTTAACTGGTCAGTAATGTTAATATTAGGTACACATTTTGAAACGGGCAAGTTTAAAATTTTCATACTTCACGATCACAACGCTGCATTTCAATCCACCTGTTGTGACAAAAAACAGCTACAGAGCTGTGTGCCAGCTGCATGCAACTTACTTCAAAGTATATTTCATTCATTTCCTTTGACAATGACAACAAAACAAGTGAAGGACGCGTGTATTGTTCTGGTTGTTGTCTTTTCACAACAGTGTGTCCGCCTCACTTCCAGGCGCCTACCACACTGATGAAATGTATTTTGTGAAAAGGAGGACAACTCCTTGGAAAGTTAATTAGGAAACAAGCGGAGGAAAAAGCAGGAAACGAGAAATGACCCAGCTGCCAAAAGTAATAACGTTTTCATTATTTATTTCATTATTCATTTATGGATGTGTTCAGACAGAATTAATAATAGAAAATCCCTGAGAGAAAATGTTTGCGCTGGAACCCTATTACGAGCAGGGCCAAGTCCAGTGGCACAGTTAGTTAACATGCACAAATGTACTGCCCCTGACAAATAACACATCAAGTGGAGCGCTGGATTATTTTGTGTTCCCAAATCTCTCTCTCTCTCTCTCTCTCTCTCTCCCCCTCTCTTTCAATTCTCTGCTTTTCATTTAATTGTTTCAGTCAAGGTTAAGGTTGTATTCAAACTGTTACTCCCTGCTACCTTCATGGAAAAATAATGCAATTTAAGAAAAACTAAAGCAATAAAGCAATCATGTGCTACCAAATGCTGCGAGAATTGCATCGCAATAATAACCGTGGCATCCATTTAAATGTGTGTTGTTCTGTTTATGTACAAAAGTGAGATGTCCAGTTCTCCAAGAGAAAGCCAGTAATGAAGCACAGAATCAATTAGAAGTCCCTTTGGAGAGAGAAATATGTGCTGTTCCATTACACATTTCTGTTTTTTAGTCCAAACACTACACTGCACGATATTCCCTGATCTGGCCTGTGTTTGCTTTTCTCACTGTTTACTGCAACACTTCCAGGCCAACTCACATTTGATTTTTCCCACTGAGATTCCGAGCACACTCCCAACACGGACTCTGGAGAAAATGAGTCCGGAAAGGAGTAGTGGCAAATCATTCAAGGCTGTCCAAAGATCTCTATTACAAAAGCAGATTTTATTTTCACTTCCAACACAGACATCTCTGTTAAAAAGCATGTCAAAGGCAACTGGGATGGCTGGTTTTTCTCTTGGCATATTATTTTTCACTTATCAAATGTGTTTCCCTTACCAGCGTCCCAACCACAACCCACCCATCCAATTCCTGGCTTTATTATATTAAGTAAAATTGAGACCGGATGGCGGGGGACAGAGCGCCTTATTGGATCTATGAATCTAGCTACAGAAGATGAGGTAGCGTTGTGTTGGTGTGTAGGTGGGTGGGTGTGTTTTGGTGAGGTTAAAGGGACAAGTGAAATTAAAAAGACGAGAGCCTTGGCCATGTGTCAGCAGAGCATTTTTACATTATCCATACATGAGGCATTTCTTTCTTGCTCTCCTATTCTGTGCTCAAAGCACCAGGGCCACAGCCATGTGTGAATAATCACACAGAGGGCCTCAGAGGTGCCCTCGCCGCCTTTCAAAAAGGCTGGGTGCAAGGGCAGATGGGGGAGGTATAGGCTGAAGGAGTCGAGAGATGGAAGGGGGGGGGGGGGGGCTGTAAACGTTAACACGTTGAGGATTTGGATATCCTCACAAGCTTGTCTCATTAGCCGCTAATTGGCAAGACTTTCCCCCATCTTTTGTTCAGCATCACGTTTGTCTTTTTTTTTTTTTTTTTGGAGAGATGCAAAAGAGGAAGAGAAAGAAAGGTGGAGCTAGTAGGATGGTCGACTACATTTTTCAAGTGCTCCATGGTTCGCTGAGAGAGCCTTAAGCACATATTACAGCAACTTCTGTTCGATTGATTAAGCTTAGAAAGCAGCCAGTACAAAACTAAATGCTTAACCTGCTCAACCAAATTAGTGGTGGGGGGCTCAAGAAAAAGAAAGAAACAAGTGACATAGAAAATAAGAAGGAAGGACGGGGTTATTTTTCCCCTTTTTCTCTCGATCACCTTTCCCAACTGGGACATCAAAGAAAAATATCAACACAGCTAAATGGTAAATTATTATCAAGGCTTCCTTCAGTGCAAGGTCCCAAGCAGACATATTGGAGTTGTCATGCAGGGTATAGCCAATACTTTCCTAGAATTATAGAAATATATTGCACGCTTTGACAAACATTAAACAAGACAATAAAATACATAGGTAAAGGTGTATTTGCCTACAGGCACAGATGGATGGAAAGAAAAACGGGAGGAAAGGGAAAATGAGAAAATAAGTCTCTATATTAACAACACAGTTTCCTGACAGTCCAAGTGAATTATACGTTTCCAGAAGAATCCTTAAGGCAGAAAAAGAGGGTCATGCGTGCACCTTGAGGATTTTTTCTTTCCTGCCGTGCTCTGCCCATAGCTCGCTCACACTTGCTGCATCCCTTTGATTCTACAGAGAAAACAGTGCCATGAATGCAAATAAGGATCAGGTAGACAGCAGGTCAATTGTCCATTTATGTTGGCTTACATTAGTTTATTATTTCAAAAACGTATTGGATTTCGGAACATAATAATTCAGAGCAAACAATGTCTGCTGTACTCAATTTTAATGGATGTCGTTAAATGGAATAGGCAGAGCTATGTGCACCTCCATGTTTGCAGAGATTTGCAGGATTTTTATAATGACTAAAAGAACAGAAGCTGTGTCAATACAAGTTGTATAATATTATGAACTCTGAAAAGTCCATCTCTTTTATCGCCGACATTCACATGAAGTCGTCACACAGTTTTAAGTTGTGAAATGTACTATAAGTTCAGTTAAGAGCATACAAATGGTGCGATGCTCATCAACAGCATACAGAGGGATGTACTGGAAAAAACTGGGCAAAAGTAACATGATGGTTACAATTATGGTGTGAGTCAGGGCTCTGTTTTATGTTGAAAGAGATGTCAGAGAGGAAGAGAGGGTTAGGAAGCTGGGTCAGAGCCCTCATATGCTGTTTAACACCTGACACCAAGGCCTTACCAAGGCTCCAACTCATATGGAAAAAAAAACAAGGTGAGGTGTAAAAGAAAAAAAAAGGAGTAGCCCAACCCTACAGCTGTCCTTTTCTGGGACAGCATCTTGAATTTCTGTCATCACCTGACATAACTTTTTACAGAATAAAAAAGCTTTAAAAATATTGTATATAAAATATTACTTTGTCTCGCCTTAGAACATTCAAAGACCTAAATCAAAATAAAAATGTCTGACCAAAGTTAAACATCCAACATGAAACATCCATGGGAGTCACAAGAGCGAAGCCTCCAGCAGAAACTCATAGGTCACAAGCGGCCAGCACATGAGTCCTTGGCTTCATACAACATGCAGCAGATCAAGGGCCTCGAACTAAAGCAGTACTGACAGTGACCTCACCGAGACCCAGCAACTGAAACAGCCCTAACAAGGTATTAGCAGGCACCTCTGTATACCCTCCAACTCTCAGCCTGGGTCTAAAGAAACACAGCTGCATGGAGTGTTTTCCAGGGCGGAGGGCAAACCTGCAAGCAACATGGTGCCCCTGGGTAAGCTCAAGGGTGCAGCTACAAGGTCAAGAATTCAAAGCAATGGGGGGCAAAGTTTACTAAGAGTACTTTTTTAAATGGCATTTTCTTTCGCTAACTACACAAAAAATATTTTAAATAAAAAATTTGCAATATGCACAAAAAATGTGCAATATGCATATGTCATTATGCGATACTTTAGTATATTTGAAGTACAAAAGGGTTTAAAATTAAAAATATAAAATTAATTAAAAGTATGTGTAACCATAAAATTACAAATAACATAAGAATAAAGATTTAAAGATTTAAATTTCAGATCAAGATTTATTGACTTTTTTGATTCTGGCTAGTTAAGTTAAAGCAAAATTTACAGCCTACTGTACAACCGCTACATTACAAAAGTTATTGTTCTAGCCAGTTTATTCATTTCATTTCCTACTGCTTCTACTTTACAAGGTAGAGCGAAATAATCAAAAATATATTAAAGGAATGCCACCGACTGTGTCTACCTTGCACAATATTTAATGATTATAAGTGTCAAATCAATTTTTTTTTCAGATGGCTACACCAGTTTGTAGACCTGAATGTATAATTGTATTCTATTGAATAGAACAAAAATTTTATAAATTGTAAATGCACTCAACAAATGCCAGGAGTCAACATAATGGCAAATAGCTCAATATAACAAGAGTTAACAGCAAATGCTCCACTTAGCCAAAGTCTGTCAAAGTTCATTAAAAACTCGTAAGCAGCTACATTACTGAAACACTGTGAAAATGCATGTGACCAGCCAGTTATCTTTTTTCTGGCTGGTTTACTTCTCAGTGGCGATCTACCTGTTGGGTTAAGGTCATAACAATCTGCATGAAGCGGAGATGCCTCGTCCATTTTTATATACATACTACATGCTATACCAAGCTCAATCCCATCTGCCGTCCCATTCAACAGGCACCTTTGGCTTGTATAATTAAATTCAAGTCAACAGAAGAGGTCAAGAGAAGGCAATTCAGGGAAACTAATCAATATCAAAGGATCAGTATATTGGTGTACAAGTCAAAAACAGTGGCAATAAGTGACAGTCACTGTGATAACAACTGACACTGTAAAATAAAATTGCCATTTGGAAAAAGAAACACAGGCCACAATGAAAAAATAATTTTAAGTTAATAATGGCTTGATTTAAATAAAGGGGAAGTTTTATTTATATTGAGAAACTAAGTTGGATTAAATCCTTCCTAATAATGAGCCGGGTTTTAAAGCAGTATAAACAAAATTCCAAAAGTTTATGGTTTAACCATATATTTGCATGCATAATAATGTTAATTTTTGTATATAATTTAATTCTGATTAAATCTCATATCCATATACACTATAAACATATTCACTCCCTGCAGGAATAGGTATGAGTTTAGTTTGCCCTCTACGAATGTGGTATAGCAGTGTTTTTGAGTGCGTATGCATGTGCAGGCACGTATGGTGGTTGTCTCTGTGTGACTGTGGGCGTCTGGAGGAGAGAGAAGCCTCATCTGTTACCAGCCCAGCCCGGCCGGCCCGCCGCGTGAAGTAGAACGACAGGGTGTCACCGCCGACGACAGTGATGGATGCCCTAAATTCTGTAGGCAACTTGGGCAATTGGACACATTAACAACAGGCACCTGCTTTCCCCCGTACAAATCTATTAAAAGATAACAGCAATGGCGGCTCCCACACTATTAGTAAATTATAGCTCTGTCTGTGTGAGGTAAGTGTGAGCCTCCCTTTTCCCACATACCCCCACCTACTCGCCTCTGCCATTTTTTCTTATTGGCAGTCTCACAGTGCCACCCAGTGGCAGCAATATGTAATGCTTTTTCTAAAATGTGAAGCAATGTTTTAACATGGACAAAAAGTCAACAGAAGAGACCAAATATACTCAAAAGTAATCTCCACCCATATCTGTGGACAAGATGCATGAACTACAATATAAATTACCATTACAGTCAATAGCTTTAGTCCAGGTGGAAATCAACCATATCTGCAATCTGAACACAAAAACAAAAGTCAAGCCAAAAACAAAGTATTCAGTATGAGAGTTTGCCTTAAGGCCAGCCTTGTTAACAGCCAATCACCTTGGTTGGTGATGATCACTGGCGTGACAACCCTTAAATCGGTTAACAGTTCACCAGTGTGTGTTCTTCACCCTTCTGTGCACCTCATGGATTTTTCTTTCAAGCTTATTTTCCATAAATAAATAAGCTCTTCTTAGAGAAGAGTGTACCAACTGGCCAAGGATTGGAGACAATGTGGTAGACATAAAACCATTATGACCCACTCAAGACCTCCTCTATTAAAACATTAACAGGAGACCAGCACTCACAACATGACACTGTTATGGCATATCTTGGCTAGATATGGCTATAGCTCAGGTACACCACATAAACGTGTGTCACATAAATTTGCTGTGGATAAATATTTCTATGTCTGTGAGAGAGGGCGTGTGTTTGTGAGTTGGCCAAGAATAAAGGGAAGACAAGACCAATAAATACTTTTACAGCAGGCAATTTGTCAGGATGTGTAAATGTCTCCGATTCCCAACAGCACTGGGGTAAAATTTACAGTCACTCTGGAAGTGACAATGCACAAAAAAGGACCACTTTTTACTCTCTCTCATCTCCCTCAGACCACTAAAACCTTCCCATAAATCTCCTCCGGTCCCTCCAGATGTCTGCTGTTGTCAGATATCATGCCTTGACAACGCCTTCCACCATCATTGTCTTGACAGAAATATGATATGTGAAACTGCAATGTCACATCACTTAACATGATTTAGCCTAAGCTAGCCTGCGCCATTTTAATCAATCAAAAATGTCACCTTTTTCGCTGTAATGATGGTAGAGGTATAGGATCCCTGTGTTGGGCTGATCTATAAGACTTATCTAGGCTACTGATTTATGACTCCTGCCAGCTAATGTACTAAAGGAGACTCCTCTCTTCTTGTCATCAGGGTTTCTATCAAATTGGCAAATAAGTAGGCCAGTATTACCTCATGAGCAAGGAAAGGAAGACACTCGTGTCACTGTGTTAACCCTATGCCTAAGTGCATTTGAAATCTACATGAAATACTTCCTTAATAGTCCACCGGACAATCCTGCTATCTGGATCTTGCTAAAGTACACTGGACAAACATGTCCATCAGTAACAGTATATCTGGTCCCAATAACATAAAAACACTAAAAGACATAACAGACTTAAAATTACATTTAAGTCTATACACCACAACATATTTCAAGAAATCATGCTTAGTAGTCAAACTAAACTCTGATGCATTAATTAGAAACAACATAGTTTGAAACTTTTTATAGATGTTTTGGTGTTTTTGATTCAATGCTTAGGCTCACAATTCAGTTCAAAGCCACAATTCATCACGATTATAGATTAAATAAACAGAAAAATGGAAACAGTAATTTTGATAGGTAAGAGTATGCTAGACCCCAGACTCCTCCTGTCTGAATCTTTTGCTCACTGAGCTATAAATGAAGAATGACTAAGAAAAATGACTAAGAATTATGCTAACTAGTGTTAATGAAGGATGTGTTTGAGCGTTATCGATGAAAGTTATATGCATTAAATGCTTTAGGAGGATACTGTTTGCCTAATTGTTAAACTGTATTGAATTAAACATAAAAGCGTTTGTTATTTAGCCAAGTCCAATGACTAGAATGGATCTGTCAAAATAATGGAAACATATGTTGATACAACAAAATTCTATAGCACTACAAACCACAAAGCTCAGCTCCCTCAGTTATGATAAACAATTGCTGAAAACCATACCCTCCATGAGTCCAAGATTTAATGACAGACTATTTAATTAGAATGAATTTGTTTTCTCTACTGTACATAGATTAAACTGGTAAGTGTGTGTACGTGCTACACTGTGCCCTCTGAAGAAGGAAACATTCTGCTTTTCCTTTCTTAATTACATTATTATTTGTAGAGCTGGGTATTGCTCCGGATTTCTGATTATTGACTTGTTTCTGATTCACAATATCCTGATTCGACTGAATATCAATCACTTTCAAAACAACTATACTTAGTTATGAAAGAGATTTCGATGAAACTAACGTCATTCGTTCCAGAGATTTACAGTATTTTCCCCAATATTTTACCTATACTTGACACATCTTTCATATAGCTTTGCTTTTGGGCTTTGACATGATATTTATTAAGTCCTATCAGCTTTCAGTCCTGACTGTTTCTCTCTGGAGTTTTGCTTCCATCTTGTCACACATGGACTAATATCATTGTCTGATCTAGTTTGATTTGAAGTGCCAAACCGATCTTGCAAGACTGTGACAAGATTTCTAACAAGAGGATGTAGGAAATTTCTAAAAATCCAATCCGAAGATTTTATAAACCAAGATCTAATTAAGACAGATTTGAAACAGAGAATTTTTTTAAACCCAGGGCCAATTATTTACAAAGTCAGTTTTGTTATTCAGTGAATTTAGAATTATGAAAATTAAAAGAATTATAAGTGAGAACTGTACCTGTAACCACAACAGAGTGACTGGCCCCACATGCCAGCAGCTTCACCCTGCCCAGCCCAGCCGCAGTAAAGTCTTTCAGATGGGACTCCAGTGGGCCGATGTCCCCTGGTCTGCCATGTCCAGTCTGGCCAAGCTCCCCACTACCCCAGCAAAGCAGATCCAGATCCAACTCACTCTGTGTGCCCTGGGAAACCAGACAAGGAAAAGTATTAACATTTGCTTGGTTCCGCACAAATAAACATTCATTCATTTTCTGTACCCGCTTATTCCTGTTAAGGGTTGTGGGGGTTTGCTGGAGCCTATCCCAGCTGTCATCGGGTGAGAGGCGGGGTACAAATAAACTTAAGAAATACATTTCAGATTCACTGTTTATCACCATCAAGCCTTAATACACAGTACGGTGATCTTCTAATTAGCATTAAGCTTGCATGAAATAATCAGAAGTTCTATGCCTTATTTGTAATGAACTGCAGATCACCAATATGCTCCTCAACATGTTTATTTACAGTCTGCCCTCCATGCTAATTAGATTGTGACCCGGCAATCACATGCACCCACAAGGAAGCCGAGTGTTCATGCACACGTACACACACACACACACACACCCCACAGCAATATCACAAGCACAATTCCATCCGACTGATATTGGAATTTTCCGAAAGAGCAAACCAATAGATAACCTATTACAAAACTATAAGAGATCAATAGCTAATTTCTTTGCATTGATTACCACTTGGACATTTAACACGCGCCCTGTGGCCACAATGTGTGTTCCACAAGCTTAGATCCCCATTGGCCCTCATGAGTATTAAAATTATCGATTCAGACAGAGGACTAAAAATGTCAAGCTGTTCATTAATCTTAATAAAGACTGGACTTGACCAAGGCACCCTTTCTCCCAATGCAGGGATACAACCTATCCTACTAGGAGCACATACACGGCATAGATTAATGAGCTTCTACTGAGGGATGAGATTTAAGTCTTTCCTGTTAATAGATCAATTACAAAAGAACAAGTATTTTATAATCGTGTTTACTTTAACCTGGTATGCACCTCCACAACACAACATTTTCAAAGTCACATTAAATGCTCAATTTGAGTTATATCTTGAGAAATTTCAATTCAACTTCACAAAACAAGCAGTAATGAGGTCTTTGAAGCTGCATCTGCCGTTACACTACAGATGGTCCTCCACAGTCCACAACAGACAAATGTTATCAGGCACTGCCTAACAACCAGTTTCATCTCTCTCTTATGTAGATGAGTTTCAAAGCATGCAGGGCTGTCCTTAGCTTAATGAGGGCCCTAAGCAGGATTTGATTTGCTCACTTTTCTCACTTTTAATTACTTTCATTTTTCTGCCACAGTTGCTCAGACGTTTCCTGCTCGCAGCTGATTGGCAGTTAAGTTGCTGCCTTGATTTGCTACATTCATATCCACTAATCAGGGATAGGGCCACTACAACATTTTGAAATAAAAACGAGTTAGAGAGCAGTTTCACATGTATATTTTAAAAATAAAAAATTGCTGACAAGACAGAGGCATTATGACCAAATTCTGTGCAACAAGAAAAACCTCAAAGCTTTTCTGTGTACATTCAATACATAACTCTAGCAAAGCCAAACACATTTCTTGCTCCATTCAATACCACTCTTTTGACAGCTTTTACCTCCCCCAGCTTTATTGACAACACAGAATCCATTCAGTAGAAGAAGAGCAAGATGAACGGAAACAGATTCACGCTGTTAAGTGCTAACCACAACCAAATTTTTGCACAAATCCATTTTGGTCACTACTGGGAATTCATCACATCACCTGATGTTTACCCCATGTGGGGCAAACCCCAGAATGCTATTAGTATTAACTCGTGTCCATATAATAAATTCACAAATAATAAATTCACTCTGGGCATGCATTTATATTCTGTTTAGGTAACAATATCTTCATTTTGCATTGCAGTGTTGTTACTAACTGCAGTAGTACCAACCAGTATTTGGTTAGCAACTCTGCACACCAAGCAACCCACAGACAAAGGTAGGAGGTTTCAAGTATTCAGACCAATAACTAACCTGTGCCAGTTTTAAAGAAGAACTTTCCATTTCTTCGTCCTTTACATTACTTTTCAATCTGTGTACTCCTTTTGTTGCTCCCTTGGATTTCTCACATTGCTCTGATTGTCTTGTAGCCCTGACTTCATTTCCCCCTCCTCCCCTCACTACACTCACAACATTGCCACAGTAACCGTCTCCATAGCACTTTTTGTTGACAGCTGATTGAGACTAGCTTCTTATTACCTAAACTGGTTTAAACATTTAAAGGAACAAAGGACGCTAACACCTGCAATATTGTGATGACGACATTAGTAATGCTAAATGGCAGTCTTTATGTTATCCAGTGGAATTAACAAAAAAGTTTGCACAAAGGTGATGTGTAGATTTACTTTCCAATGTGGTTATAACTGAGCTTTCTGCAATAATATAAAAATTGTAACTCAAGATGAGTTTTAGACTCAAAATGTAACCAATTTTATTCAGCCAAGACTTACACAGAGTTTGTCAATTATTCTAACCTTCAAAACTCTGCAGTCACACAAGTGTCTTGATGACATGAATGATCATATTTTTACTGCCTTACTGTGTCACGTATTCTCTGCGCATGGCATTAACTGCAATACATTAGGGCTCGGCGATATGGCTGAAAAATGTATCACGATATAAGTGTTTCATATCAGTCGATATCGATAATTATTCATTTTTTTTAGCCTATTCTACCCAGACTTCTCAACTGTGCTATGCTGCATCCGTTATTTCTTTATATCGCTTTGATGTAGCGTGCTAACTTTTTTCGTTCATTTTAATTTAAAAAAAAATGATAACAATAACATATTCAATAGCATTTAAATTTCATCCATTTTTAATTTATTCAGTAGCTGTGGAAAAAAAGGTTAGGTTCATACAACCGTCCATCAAAGACGACTAATGTTACCTGTTACCTATCCACTTCGTGCCTCGTGGCACATAAGGCCTCCACAGAGCGCTTCCACTTCTCCCGGTCAGCTGCTGCAGTCCTCACTGCAGACCATGATGTCCATCCCGCTTCCTTCCTTTCTTTCTCAACAGTACGCCTCCAGGTGGTCTTCGGTCTCCCTTTTCTTCTCTTCTCTTCTGTGGAAAAAAAAGTTAGGTTCATACAACCGTCCATCAAAGACGACTAATAACGACGAATAAATCTAGAGTCCAGCTCAGTTGAGTCCTACCACGTTTGATTGATAATCAATAAACAGCACCATTCAAACATCTTACATCTCACTTGGCAGAGAAACAAAACGTACTACCCGACTTGACCAGCAAACAATAAGCAGTGAAACGAAACTTAACCGACTCATAACCGCTGCTCGTGGATCCCTGATTAACCGCGTCAGCAGCCACTCACTCGGCCGGCAGATAAACAAAACTTAACCGACTCTTACACTAATCAAGAGAGACAAGAGCCAATATACTCACTCGCCACCAAGTTTGCAGACAACATCGGTCTGCCAAACTGGTAACGTGATCTTTCCTTTTCTTATCTAAAATTTCCTCTCACACTGTCGCGCTCGTATTCTGCTTTCACTCCATGTCATTCTTTTATTTTGTTGTTGTTGTTGGCTTAGCTGGGCCGTGATAGGTCGAGAGGCTAAAGCCTTTCCTCTGCCTACATCCCCCAGAATGACTTGCAGTTGTGGCTCGGGATTTTCTTCCTGTTTTTCTCTAACGGAGTTCAAGTGAAATTATCGAACATATTTTCTATTGATATCGACCACGTGTCTATCGCGATATATATCGTTATCGTTTTATCGCCCAGCCCTACAATACATTAAACTACAAATTAGACAATACACGCAGCGAAGTCAACCAAACTGTGACTTCAGAATGTCATTACAAGTTAAAATACATGGATCTCTGCACAAACAGAAAGAAAAATGCATTTTCCAAGATTATTAGCTCATTTGGTTTTTAAAAGTTATTCTTAACTCAAAAATTCCATGTCTGTCTTGAGTATACTTCACAGAGAGGAGAGAGGAAGAAGCTTATCCTGATGGATAAGATCATCAGGAAGTCCAGCTCTGTCCTGGGCTGCCCTCTGGACTCAGACGGGGAGGTGGGTGACAGGAGAGTTCTGGCTAAACTGTCATGCATGCTGAACAATGAGTCCCACCCCCTGCATGGTGATCTGACAGGACTGAGGAGCAGCTTTAGTGACAGACTGCTTCACCCTCGATGTGTGAAGGAAAGATACAGAAGGTCTTTCCTTCCTGCTGCTGTTAGGCTCCACAGCGAACACTCTTAATATGTGCAATAGTACTACACCATAAGTGGAAAACCTTTTTTTACAATTCAGCCCGTGCAATATTACAATTCAATCTGTGCAATATTTCTGATTCTGTTTCACTATTTATCTTTTATAGCTGCCCTTTTTGCTCTTGCTATTTTTTTATTCTGCATTTTTTGTAAGCTGTTCATTTCCCCATTGCGGGACTAATGAAAGTTTTCCTTATTATTATTATTATTATTATTATATTATTATTATTTATGTCACCTCTCTGCACACACTAAAAAACCTATAGCTGGTATGCAATATCAATCCAAAATGCACCGTAGACATGTTTGTTCAAACAGAACCACACTCGGCCTCATCTTTTAAGAATCTTAATGGTTACATCTTTTGTCCACATTACTACAGGAGAAGAGAGTGGACCGTGGGAGGCAAATCAGATTTCCAAAAGATATTGGGGAAACCACTTGTGGACATTGTGCTATTCTCTAAATCATCTAAGCAAGTGATTAAACTGGAACCGATGACGCCCTATAGAGTACAACTATGCAAACAGTTGAGTGCATGAGTGCCGCATGTTGTGGTGGATACCTGTTGAAGCGAGCAGTGAGGGCTTTGCAGGAAATAACTGTGCCTAAAGCCACCATGGCATCACAGAGATGAAAAACCACTGGCAGATGAGGCAACAGAGAAAACATTCAAGATTGCTGTGGATATGAAGGGCCTGACAGTAAGTGTGTCCCTGGATTGATGTTATCAACTCGCTTAGGAGTGTTTGCAAAGTAACAAACGGCTAATTATTAAAATACATTCCTTTATTCTGCTGTAACTGTCCATTGTCCGATACATTCAATGAGTAGTGCCATAAGTCAAAAGATTTAATCAGTTGATGTAAAAAAAAAAAAAAAAAAAAACTTACTCGCAGAGAAAAGAACTGAAAATGAATTCCACTTTGATAAACTTTGACCAGCAAGCTAGGTTGCTTCACTGTATGCAATTATATAGCACTTGTAAATACATACAAGTTGCAAAGCGCTTTACAGTAAACGTCCGAACAACAGGAAAATTAACCTTTTATATATGAGCCTTCAAACGTCCTCAACACAAATAGCGTTTAGCTAACCGCAGATGTTTGTTAGGCTGCCGTATGCTGTATGAATGTAAAAGGGTGTCCCAAATCGTGTTGGTACTAAAAAAATAAAATAAAACAAGTTCACGTAAACTTACCATGCGAAGGATTGCTGCTCAGTGAACCCTTACCGCCATTCTAATCCGCCGCCGCCTCGCGCGCCGAAGAAAAAACTGTTTCCTGTCTTGACTGTGGCCTTTGACATGCGCAGTAGGTGGTCTTATTTAAATTTGGCTAAACTTTTTTTAAAAGCAGCAAACTGATCAGCTACCCTCTCCGGGAAACATCCTAATTCGCATTCACGTTTCCAGTTAGAGAAAACCAACATTAAATGTTGTAGTATAAGAATCTCTGTGAGTTGCTGTTTTATTGAAATTGCCCCAAAATGGTGAAACAGTTTGATATTGATTGGACAGTAGAGTCACAAGGACTAAATGTCCACAACAGTGACAGTCAATTGACAGGTGGTTTGTGGTTATGTCACTCCCAATGCTGATAGCAAAACTTCACCCCTCCATTAATGATATGTATAGCCATCATTCTGCTGCCCATCATATAGGCGTCCAAAAATGATTGGAGTTCATGACAATTGGAATACCTTCTGGGGAAAGACTGCTCTGCTTATGAGAGACAACATTCATCCCGCTGGCCCTCATAAATATGCTGAGTCTTTCAGAAAATGTGAAGCGTTATAATCCAGATTTGAGACCAGGATGCAGATTTGCAGTCTTACTGTTTCTTTGCATCTATCACCACCAGAGTTTTTGAAGAAAACCTAACCAAAATGAATACTACCTCTCTAAAAGCCCAGTGTAACTTATCGTCAATGTAAACAGTGCATTCATGTTAACTACGATTATGTCACACACACATAATGAGTAATTTACCAGTAGTGTTGTATTGCAGTGGGGTACATTGCAGGAGAATATTTGGTCTGACAACTGCAGATTCAACTTTTGTTTTTTCAGTTTAGAAACCGCTGGAACCACACAGCTCGATGGAAAATAGTTTCAGCTCATTTTCTGTCAAGTAGTAATTGATGTATCACCTGATCCTTTCAGCTTAGTGACTGTTGAGGGTCTCTTAATTAGGGGTTAAGATGGAAACATATAGCCGAGTTTGGTCCAACTCCTTAACAGGAACTCCTTAACAGGAACAGGAAATCCTATTCAGCATCTGATGTGATTTATACTAATAATACAAACATTTCTTAGAAAGCCATTTCATAATTTTTATTGTGATACTTTGGAGAGTTGGAGTTATAATTGTAACCTGTTGGTTTGGATTGACACTTAACGTGGCAGAGCTTCCAAATGCAAACAGAGTGAGATGTGCAAGGTATGAATGGAGCTGATGCAGGCAGTTTTCAACAATATCTTATCATACTGAGAGTTTATACGGTCTCTAAATTATGACCAGGAGCCAATTACAATACCATACTTAAAATGAATAATAGTCTGGGGTCTCAGTTCTAGGTTCAAACATCAGTTATATCAGTAAATCAAAAAGCAATGTTCTGAATAAAGGGAAGAAATACACTTTCACTGCTTCCATTTTGTTCCTCGTGTCACAATCAGTGAACATGTGGACACAACGCAAAAAGGAATTTATTGTAAAAAAGACTGATAGAAGCACAAACATTCCTGTAATTTAAAAAGCTGTTACATTTAATTATACTTTACTGCTGCAGAACAAATTGATAGCAAATAAAAACTTGCAATTAAGTTGCTTCAGTGTCAAACCAAAGAATCAGTGCAAAGTTGAAAGTAAAATTGTTGCTACAGTGTTAAAAGTTGACATGACATTAACCATATTCAGATAAACATAAGATAAGACACAAAGTCTTATCTTGTCGCTGAGACATTAAGCATCGCTGATAGTTGATAGTTGTTCGAGTTGGAGACACCACTTCCTGCTGGATGCAACTCTTACCTACTCTTATCTCCTGAGTTTTGTTGCTAGTCTGCCGAAGTTTTGACATAACTCTGAAACTCATCAACACAATGTGATGGAAGTGACAGGCTGTTTTTTTTAACAGACTTTTAAAAAAACAAAACTGAATCATGTCTTTTAACAAACACACCTCACTTCTTTAGGAGGATTCGTGGACATTATTCACAGATCCTATTTCTCACCCTGATATTCACTACTTTTAGCTCTTTTTGGTGCCACTCCAACTTGTGAATGATAACATTTTGTTGCATCTTCATTGTGAGCAACTGCGATTTTACATTGTAATGCTGTTTTTATATTGTTATTCTAGATGTATTGTTAGTGTAAAATATAACATCTAGCCACTTCATGCCAAGCATCAGACTGTGAATTGTGAAACTGGATGAAAAGTACAGGTTTTCCCCCTTTTCTAGCGTTTTAGTCACAAAAAGTTGGTTGAGTAGACAAAGACATGGGGCTTTTCTCCAAAGGACACATACACATGGATGTCACTCACAAAAGCGCCTATGCAGCAGGTAGTAACATTTCTAATCCCTTGCAGTAGGTTCATGTTATGTAAAGAAATCTTCTGTCTGATGCAGATTCTGCAAAGCATTTATTGTTTTGTGATTAATGCCACAGTTAAGATTTCATAATCACCTCCTTGCTATTTCCACATTTTGGTCAGACAGCATTTTCGCAAGCTTTAACACTAACGTAAAAATGGGGTTTTGTTTAGCATTTCTGGTAACATGAGTAAGTTTCGCTAAGCAGGTGTAACAACATTTTATCTTCTTAGTCTTTATGCACTATAATAGACTTTGTGGAACATACTTCCTAAATTAAAATCTGTGAAAACTAACTTAATATGTTGTGTTGTTTTGCAGGTGAAACAGCTGTGATTGTAGCAAAAGCCAACACCCAAAAGTCAACACCCAAATTTAGTTTAATCCGAAATGTTGTATATCATATATCATATGATCTCACTCTTAGGGCGGAGTCGGGCGTGTAGTTTTACTATAACCAGGGGTTGGGTAGCAGGGTTACTGTTGTAAGGGACAGAAACATGTCTCCGATAAAAGACTTCAGTCTGAGTTACGAAGCGCTTAACGAAGAAATCACTTTCACTGCAGGAGATACAGTTATAGGCACAGTTACTTTCAAGTTGACAAAAGACACCAAAGTCAAAAGCTGTCGGATAAAAGCGAAAGGGGATGCGAACGTTCACTGGACAGAAGGAAGCGGAGATAACGAGAGATCCTACAGTGACCACAGGAGATACTTCAAAGTAAAAGAATACTTAGTTGCAGAAAATGCTAACGGTAAGACTAAAAAAAATATGCCATCTCGTAGTCATTAGCAATCTGGAAAAAGTGTGCTGTATTCTAATATTATGGACGTTGTTTGAAAACGTAGCTGTCTTTACATTTATCTGTAATGTTGTATTCATTTTGCCTTTAATAGTTTATTGATTAACATTAGCAAAACCATCGCAATTCTCGAGTGCTTTTTCTACAGTAAAAGTTCACGAATACACTATTGTAATGTGTGAGGAGTGAGCGTGACTCCCCGATCCTGGAATGTTTGGTTGCTTCCGGGTGGGAGGAGCCTGTGTTGGCTTGGTTTGTTTACACATTATTTCACAGTACATACACTAACTATTGTGAAATCATTTCTGGTAAGAACAGTGTGAGATGCAATAAAAGACTTCTCACGCTACGAAGACTATGGAGGAACACAGGTGTCATGAAAGTATTCGGCCAGCTAATCAGTAACTTAATTGTGTAACACAAATTGTCATTATTAAATTTAAAAAATAAATTGATCTTTTTTTATAGTAAATAAAAAAAACTCAGACATTCTTCAAGATTCAATGATCATTAAAGATGAAATATATACAAATAATTTATAAATGAAATTAATTAAAAAGAGATTTCCAAAAGCTATAATTGATTAATGAAAACATTGTTTAAAAATACATCAATGAATTCATCAATACTGGAATCCAGAAATCTATTAGACATGACATTTAAAAGGCCATCTTCTTTTCAGATTTGCATTTTATCAGCAGCACTGGCTAGCATGTGCCATCACGAATTACTTTCACTACACTTGGAGAACCATATGTATCTCACAATTGTAATCAGTCCAGTTCTGTGAAGACTCTGATATTTCTAAAGTCTCTAACAGATGGCTTAATCATTACTACTTTTGCAGGCACTGTACTTCCCAAAGGTTTCCATCAGTTTAAGTTCAGGCTTCAAATCCCACAGGGGTAAGTGGGGATTTTTTGTTACTAGCATTAGCTTCTGTCATTGTTTACTCTTGCAAATACATTAATTCCTCTGTTGCTTCTATCTACAGGGACCTACCATCATCCTTCAAGGGGCCTTGTGGGTCTATTACCTACATACTTGAAGCAAGAATATCCAGGAGCTGGAGGTTGGATTCAAAAACACAAAAAGAGATCAGTTTTGTTTCAAAGACCTTTCCACTCATAGATCAAGTAATGGTAAGTGTGTTACATATTACTTGTTATAAATGCAATGCTTTGAAAGTAGCTTGCTGCTGCTACAGTTGAAAATATTTAGGACAGTAAGTTGCATGATGAAAAGAAAAATGGGTTAATAGAGGGAATGAGTTGAGTAAAATGCAGCAATAAGAAATGATCACACAAGGCATTTTTTTTACAGTGCCCACAGTCTGGTTCAGTGACTAAAGAGATGGGGACTTTCTCCAAAACACAAGTTCATTTGTCTGCTACTGCTAGCAAGAAGGTCTGCTCTCCAGGTAAAGTGACTGCACATTAAGATTACATGAAGATGTTGTAAAAATGTGCTATTACTTATATGTGGTTGTATTATCTGAGAAGAATTGGTGCACACTCAAATGTTGTGAATTGTTTTTCATAGGTGACACGTTGTCTGTTGTTGCCAAAATCGTCAACTCTTCTTCCAAAAATGTGAAGCCCAAATTCAAATTAGTGCAGAAAGCAGAGTACCGCGCCGGGTCCTCCAGAACCAGCAGTGAAAAAATTCTTGCCAAAGAGGTTGGCGACACTATCCAGCCAAGCTCAGAGGAAACAGTCTCCTGCCAGCTGATGGTTCCTCCTGATGCCATCTACACTATCCATAACTGTGAAATCCTCACGGTAGAATATTACGTCAAGGTATGTAACAACATGGTATCAATACATGAACTCGGAAAGGAATGAACTGTTTTTCTTTGCACACACTTGTTTTAATCAAACAGAAACACACACTGATCAACATCATCATAATCACTGGTCAAGTGAAGGGCGCTCATTATGTCATTCTCATTGCACCTGTCAGTGGACACAATGTATTAGGCAGTTAGACAGGAAGTGAACATTTTGTCCTGAGATTTAACGTTGGTCAACAAACAGGAAACAGGAAAAGTGGGAAGTGGAAGGATATTAGAGACTTTGACAAGGGCCAAACTGTAACGGCTACATGACTGGGTGTGCACATCCCTTACCTGAAGAAGACATGGCAAGAGCTGGCTGCGTAACTTAGTAACTAATTGCAAATCATGAGAGATTTGGTCGATTGGGCCGTGGTTCAGTCCATATCAGCAGGTATGATTGCTACATAAAGGACTAGGATAATTTACTGAAAACTTGATGTTGATAGTCACTGAATGACGAGAAAAAATAGATTGTGCAGTGGCAGCGTGGAGGGGGGTGACTCCAGGACGCTGGAATTCACTGTGAGGCCTTCTTGAGGTGCTGTGGACCTAACTTAACATAGGTGAAGGGAGGTCCCCACTTGAATTTGTTAGGGTTTCTCAGTTTGACAGGGCCTTTAAATGCGTTTTGCCTGGGACGTTGGAACAGTGGATTGTAACCTCTAACCCTGTGTATTTACTAATGTGACTGATTGGTAAATACTATAATGAAACAGCCCAGCAGCTTATAAACCCACAGTATAGTACGATAATCATGTTTATCTGCCAACTGTATTAAGAATTTCTCTTTGTCTTTCAGGCATATGTGGACATCAGTTTTTCCTTTGATCCAGAGGTGGTGTTTCCACTGGTTGTCGTTCCATCTGCCCTTGTTGCCATGCACCTTTGTGAGGTCGCAGGGCCTTACCCTCCTGGAGCTGTTGGGGCTCAAAGTTACAGTGACTTCCCTGCCCCCAGCTTCCCTGCTGGACTTCATCCCCTACCTACAGGCCCAAGCGCTAACGCATACCCAGCACCATATCCCCCTCAGCCTGCAAACATAGGAAGTGGCTACAATAACCAGTGGCCACAAAATCTTGCTCCATATGGGTTTTCTGCTGAAGCTTCCATGCCATCTTAGTGCAGCCTCCAGCCATTACGGTTCCACCACAGTTCCAAAAGGACGAAGAACCTCCATCCTACATGACCCTTTACCCACCTTCTTATGATGCTCTTGGCAGTGGGTCAGATCACAAAAGCTGAGCCTCAGATATAACCCAAAAAGTACAAGCTAACATATTGTTATTCAGTTTTTCATATATTAACACTTTTAAACATGGAGTTTTGTATCTGTCCTTGTGTTGTGTCATTAAGTTAACTGTTCATTAAAAGCGTATTTTCCACTTGGTTCTCAACATAACCAGCAGATGCAATTGAAAAATGAAAACAAGCATCAGATTTTTCACGGAATCCTGCAAAATGGATTCTGATTGGATTCATCTTTTTGACTTAATTTGATGACATTGTTTGTGTTGCATCAGGATAAAGAAAAACTTCATGTGATCACTCAAGCCTCCTGTAACCCTCCTTCCCCAAAAAGCTCCCATTCTTCACAGTAACAGTTGGGGCATACCATTTTCTCCTTACAACAGATTTAAGATAAGACACAATAGTTTCTTTATTGATACCACACTGGGAAATTTCTCTGTTGCAACAGCAATGTACAGGCATTCAACCGTACATAAATATAACAAGAGCTAAAAATAATACAATAAAAGGAATGGAGAATTAAAAAAAGAACAAAAAGTATACACAATATTTAAAAATGTATATTATTATAAGTGAATAAGTGAATAGTAAAAAAGTTAAATTAGAATGCAATGAGGTGTACTGAATTTTGGTAAGATTAAAAATTTACAACCAATAACTAAACAACCATATGCTAATGTGCAAGAAAAACAAAAGTCCAGAGTGTCATCTGTCACACACAGGTGAGGATTTGCACAGACAGATAGCTTGGGGCAGGAAAGATTCCTGTTGTGTTCTTTGAGACAACAAAGTTGTCTGGGCCTTCTGGAGAAGGTGCTCTGCCTGTCTATTGTGTGGTGGAGAGGTGGTCGGGGTTATCTATGATTGATAACAGTTTATTCACAGTCCTCTTCACCACCGATTCAAACGTGTCCTCTCTGCAGCCAATGATAGAGCCGGCCCTCCTGATCAGTTTGTTCAGTCTGTTGGCGGCGTTGTTCCCCCAGCAGACCACAGCAGAGAAAAGTGTGCTGGTCACAACAGACTGGTAGAAGATCTCCAGCTTCTTGCTGCACACATTGAAGGACTTCAGTTTCCTCAGGAAATAAGAGTCTGCTGAAGCCCTTCTTGTACACAGCTGTACTGTTGGTCCTCCAGTTTAGTCTGTTATTGATGGTCAATCCCAGGTATTTGTAATGCTTCACCATCTCCACATGCCTACCCAGGATGCTGAGGGGCAGAGGAGCTGTTCCCTTCCTCCTGAAGTCAGTCACCATCTCTTTGGTCTTGTCCACATTAAGCAGCAGGTGATTCTTTCCAGCCCACCCCACAAATTCGTCCACCAGCCTTCTATACTCCTCCTTCTCATCCCGTCCACCACTTATGTTCTTTAAAACTATTCAGTAGTCCATGAGGTCACAGCACCGTGGCTGTAAATAGTTTTCTTGCTAGCCACAGTGGTAAACAGGAACTGTTTGGGGGTTGTGTGTGTCAGAAAAACAGTAACCACACATGCAAAACCAGAATGAGCCAACCTGAACTATGGTCCATGGGGTTTGGTTTACAAAACCAGTTACAGCTCATACAATTGTGATGTAAATGCCACAAAACCACTGGACTTTATTTATAAATCCTATACTGACCATCTACTGGTGCATGCTACAGGTACAAAGTAGAAATAGAAATGGCAAGAGTTTACATTTTAACAATCTGTCAATATGGACAAACTGCTGTCCATACTGGACAACGCCCCCCACCCTCTGCACAACACCTTCATCAGGCTGCTGTCTCAGTCCTGCTCCACCAATAGACTAAAGAACTCTTTCGTCCCCCTGGCCATCAGACTGTACAACAGCTCTCAGTGATGGCAGGAGGCACAATAGACAATGGACATGTCTACTGATTTCATTCATTTTGTAGCTTTCATATTTATATAACTTCTACTGGTCACTTTATATTTTTTACATAGTTTATAGCTGTACAAAACATTTTATTTCAAATCACTTTCTATTTTTTATATTTTTCTTTCAAAATACATGGATGTGTGTACAAACAGAAAGCAAAATGCATTTTCTAAGATTAGTATTATGTTTATTTGGTTTTTAAAAATGATTCTTAACAGCTCTTTCCTGGTGCCACCTGACCCACTATCTATCAACAGTACATTCAAAAATTCCATGTGCTTTGTGTCTGACTTGAGTATCCTTCTCTAAGTCACCTCTCCCCACCCACTAAAAAACCTAGAACTGGTATACAATATCAATCCAAAATGCACCGAAGATATGTTTGTTCAAAAAGTTTGTTCAAAAAGAGTTCATAACAGTTTTCTACCCATACTCGACCTCATCTTTTAAAAATCTCAATGATACAAATCTTGCCCACATTACTACAGGAGAATAGAGAGAAGAGAGTGCACCGTGGGAGGCAAATCAGATTTCCAAAAGATATTGTGGAAACTACTAGACATTGTGCTATTCTCCGAATCATCTAAGGAAGTGATTATACTGGAACCGATGACGCCGTAGGAGAAGAACTATGCAAACAATGGAGTGCATGGGTGCGCATGGGTGCGCATGGGTGCGCATGGGTGCGCATGTTGCAGCAGATACCTGTTGAAGCGAGCAGTCAGCGCTTTGCAGGAAAATAACTGTGCCTAAAGCCACCATGGCATCACGGAGATGAAAAACCACTGGCAGCAGAGTCAGAGAAAACATTCAAGATTGCTGTGGATATGGAGTGAGGCCTCTCGGACACAGGCCAGGGACTAATCACTACTACTGGCATGCAAAAGTAGTTATCCCTGACAGTAAGTGCGTCCCTGGATTAATGTTAACTAACTCGCTTAGGAGTGTTTGCAAAGTAACAAACGGTTATTTATTGAAATAGGTGCCTTTATTCTATTGTAGCTGTCCATTGTCCCATACATTCAAACAGCAGTGCCAGAAGTCAAAAGATTTAAACAAAGATTTGCTGTGAACAATTGTTCCACCACTAGATGGCAACACAATACAAAGAGTTCTCTTTAAATTACTGTTGTGGAGATCTACAAGTACATCTTGAAACTACCAGTGTTTTTTTGAGAGAATGTTCTCTCAACATATAGATTGCCATTTATCAGGTCAGCATCTTAAGGGGTAAAGGCAACAACTTAAGTGTCAGTGAAAAAGAAACTGATGAATTAACTTGACTTACATTTAATTTAAGGTACACCAAATCCAGAATAAAGAGCAGTGTCACAAATGTCGTGATATACGAATCTCTGCAATTTGCTGCCTGACTGAAATTGCCCCAAAATGGTGGAACACAGCTTGATATTGATTGGACACTATTCGGAATCACAGTGACAGTGAATTGACAGGTGTTAGATTCACTTAGATTTCCCTTTTTAACGGAAACAATAACTCTGGCAATCAACAAGGAAAGAACCCAGGGAGTATGGGATGCAGTCAAAAAGATTTGTGCCAAACAAAATGAGGAAAGTACAAAAAAACAGGGACCAACTCAACCTGAGACAAAAGAAAAAGGAAAACAAAAGGCCTGACTCTGCTCTAAGAAATATCTGAAAGTAATAAAAAATACAATGGTTGCAACAACCCTTAACGTAGTGTATTAACAAATGGCAGTCTACGTGAGCGACTGTATACCTCAGCCTCACCCCAGCCTCACCCCAGCCTCACCCCAGCCTCACCCCAGCCTCACCCCAGCCTCACCCCAGCCTCACCCCAGCCGGTCCTCCCCACCACAAACAAATGACAGTATCAGACCGTCTCAGCAACACAAGTGAGAGGCTTTTTAAAAAAGGTGTCCACCATCCTGATTGGCTGGTGGGTGGGTCAACCAACAGCTAATCTGGAGCTCACAGGTGGCTGCCAATCTTCCAATTTCTCACCTGTAGGACAAGGAAGAGAGATACAGACACACACACCTTTACACGTAACAACAGGTAGCATGACAGTGTGATTGTCCATTAATGATACACTATATTACCAAAAGTATTCGCTCACCCATTCAAATGATCAGAATCAGGTGTTCTAATCACTTGGCCTGGCCCCAGGTGTATAAATTCAAGCACTCAGGCATGCAGACTGTGAAACAAGACATTTGTGAAAGAATGGGCCGCTCTCAGGAGCTCAGTGAATTCCAGCGTGGAACTGTCATAGGATGCCACTTGTGCAACAAATCCAGTCGTGAAATTTCCTCGCTCCTAAATATTCCACAGTCAACTGTCAGCTCTATTATAACAAAATGGAAGCGTTTGGGAACAACAGCAACTCAGCCACGAAGTGGTAGGCCACGTAAAGTGACGGAGAGGGGTCAGCGGATGCTGAAGCGCATAGTGCAAAGAGGTCGCCGACTTTCTGCACAGTCAATTGCTACAGAGCTACAAACTTCATGTGACCTTCAGATTAGCCCAAGTACAGTACGCAGAGAGCTTCATGGAATGGGTTTCCATGGCCGAGCAGCTGCAGCCAAGCCACACATCACCAAGTGCAATGCAAGGCGTCGGATGCAATGGTGTAAAGCACGCCGCCACTGGCCTCTAGAGCAGTGGAGACGCGTTCTCTGGAGTGATGAATCACGCTTTTCCATCTGGCAATCTGATGGACGAGTCTGGGTTTGGAGGTTGCCAGGAGAACGGTACATTTCAGATTGCATTGTGCCAACTGTGAAATTTGGTGGAGGAGGAATTATGGTATGGGGTTGTTTTTCAGGAGCTGGGCTTGGCCCCTTAGTTCCAGTGAAAGGAACATTGAATGCTTCAGGATACCAAAACATTTTGGACAATTCCATGCTCCCAACCTTGTGGGAACAGTTTGGAGCGGGCCCCTTCCTCTTCCAACATGACTGTGCACCAGTGCACAAAGCAAGGTCCATAAAGACGTGGATGACAGAGTCTGGTGTGGATAAACTTGACTGGCCTGCACAGAGTCCTGACCTGAACCCGATAGAACACCTTTGGGATGAATTAGAGCGGAGACTGAGAGCCAGGCCTTCTCGACCAACATCAGTGTGTGACCTCACCAATGCGCTTTTGGAAGAATGGTCAAAAATTCCTATAAACACTCTCCTCAACCTTGTGGACAGTCCTCCCAGAAGAGTTGAAGCTGTAATAGCTGCAAAAGGTGGACCGACATCATATTGAATTCTATGAGTTAGGAATGGGATGGCACTTCAGTTCATAGAATGAGTAAAGGCAGGTGAGCGAATACTTTTGGTAATATAGTGTATGTATAGACATCATGGGTGTCCAAAAATGATTGGAGCTCATGACACTTGAAAAACCGTCTGGGTCTCATAAAGTCTTTCTGATATGAAACGTGATAATCCAGACTAGAGACCAGTGTTGTTTTTGACAGCCACTTTACATTTAGTCTTAGTCTTTAGACTGAATGATCGTACCCCACCGTCACGTGCAGTGACGGTCATAAGTGTAACCTGTTTGTTTGGATTGACACTTAACGTGCCAGAGCTTCCGAATGGAAACAGAGTGAGATTCTGTATGGTATGAATGGAGCTGATACGTGCGGTTTTCAGCAGCCTTCAGTGTTTACAGGAAGTCACAGAAACACCCACATACTGACTGAGCTGACCCAGATTCAACAACATACTGAGAGTTTATACAGTCTCTAAATTATGACCAGGAGAAAATTACAATACAATACTAAAAATGAATAATAATAGTCTGGGATCTCAGTTCAAGGTTCAAACATCACTCATAGTAGTTATGTCACACACAAATGAATGAGTAATTACCCTCCAGTAGTGTCGTATTGCAGTGGGCTACATTGCAGGAGAATATTTGGTGTGACAGCTGCAGACTCAACATCTCTGAGTGGGTTTTCAGTTTAGAAACCGCATGTCGGGTCAGGTGTGTGTCGAAACGTGTTGAGGTTTCACATCTGAGCTGTTGACCTTCTCTGTCACGTACTAATGTGACTGTTGAGGGTCTCTTAATTAGGGGTTAAAGTAGAAATATATAGTTTGGTCCAATGCCTTTAGGAAGTCCTTAACAGGAACATGAACGTCAGCATCAGATATCTGATACCATCAATAATACAAACATTTTTTACAAAGCAGTTTCGTAATTTTTTTTATTGTGGTTGTGGTTAAAAGAGCATATGAAGTTATTTACTTTTTTTATGATCTCACTCTTAGGGCGGAGTCGGACGTAGTTTTATAAAGAGGGGCTTGTCAACAGAAATTACTGTTGTAGGAGTCAGAAACATGTCTCCGATAAAGGATTTAAATTTGACTTGTGACGCGCTTAACGAAGAATTCACTTTCTCTGCAGGAGATACTATTACAGGCACGGTTACTTTCAGATTGACAAAAACCACCAAAGTCAAAAGCTTGCGGATAAAAGCCAAAGGGGATGCGAATGTTAACTTGCAAATGGGAAACGGAGAGGTGGAGATCTCCTTCAGTGCCCACAGGAGATACTTCAAAGTAAAAGAATACTTAGAAAATGCTAAAGGTAAGACAAAGGATGCATCACCGGTCCGAATCTAATCTAAATCTGAATTAATTTTCATGACATATAAGTGTTTCTGTGATTTACCTTTTTACAAACACATACTAAATTTTAAAATTAAAAGTGCTCTTTTATTAAAATACTCAGACTAGTTCATTCAATATTTAATGATCATTAAAGATGTAATATATACTAATAATTTATAAATGAAATCAATTAAAAAGGGATTTCCAAAAACAATAATTGATTAATGATAACGTAGTTTACAAATGCATCAATTAATTCATCAATACTGGAATTCAAAAACCTTTAATCAGACATTTAAAAGGACTTAAAAGGATCTTCTTTTCAGATTTGCATTTTATCAGCAGTACTGGCTAGCATGTGCCATCGTGAATTACTTTCACTACACTTGGAGAACCATATGAATCTCACAATTGTAATCAGTCCAGTTCTGTGAAGACTCTGATATTTCTAAAGTCTCTAATGGATGGCTTAATCATTACTACTTTTGCAGACACTGTACTTCCCAAAGGTATCCATCAATTAAAGTTCGGGCTTCAAATCCCACAGGGGTAAGTGGGGATTTTTTGTTACTAGCATTAGCTTCTGTGTCATTCTTTACTCTTGAAAATGCATGCATTCCTCTGTTGCTTCTATCTATCTTACAGGGACCTACCATCATCCTTCAAGGGGCCTCATGGATCTATTATCTACATGCTTGAGGCAAGAATATCCAGGAGCTGGAGTTTGGATTCAAAAACACAAAAAGAGATCAGTTTTGTTTCAAAGACCTTTCCACACATGGATCAAGTAATGGTAAGTGTGTCACATATTGCTTATTATAAATGTAATACTTGAAGCTGCTACAGTTGAAAATATTTAGGGCAGTAAGTTGTATGATGAAAAGAAAAATGGGTTAATTGAGTAAAATGCAGCAATAAGGAATGATCACACAAGGCATTTTTTACAGTCTACACAGTCTGGTTCAGTGACTAAAGACATGGGCATTTTCTCCAAAACACAAGTTCATTTGTCTGCTACTGCTAAGAAGGTCTGCTCTCCAGGTAAAGCACTGCACATTAATAACGCACGGGACACAGGATACTGTTAGCTGATATCTGATGTATTTCTTTATTAACTCAGAGGGGGACATTTCAATGTGTCTAATATATGAAGTTGTTGTAAAAATGTGCTATTACTTTTATGTGGTTATATTATCTGAGTAAAATTGATGCACACTCAATTGTTGTCATTTGTATTTGATAGGTGACATGTTGTCTATTGTTGCCAAAATAAGCAACTCTTCTTCCAAAAATGTAAAGCCCAAATACAAATTAGTGCAGAAAATAGAGTACCGCGTTGGCACCGCCAGAATCGGCAAGAAAAAAATTCTCGCCAAAGAGGTTGGCAACACTATCAAGCCAAGATCAGAGGAAACAGTCTCCTGCCAGCTGATGGTTCCTGCTAATGCCATCTACACTATCCATAACTGTGATATCCTCTCGGTACAATATCACGTCAAGGTATGTAACAGCATGGTATCAATACATGAACTCAGAAAGGAGTGAATTGCTTTTCTTTGCAAACACCGAACAGAAACACTCACTGATGGCGCTCACTGAGGCTGGCTGAGTGCCATCAGGTGGTTGATTGGGTCGTGGTTCAGTCTGCATCAACGTGTTAGGTATGTTTGCTACATAAACAGGCTAGGCTATTTTATTGAAAGTTTAGTTGTTGATAGTCACTGAATGGCTGGAAAGGGGGGTGATTCCAGTACACTGGAATTTACTGTGAGGCCTTCTTGAGGTGCCGTGAACCTAACTAACAGCCCAGCAGCTTATAAGAACACAGTGTAAGATGATAATCATGTTTATGTGCCAACTTTACTAAGAATTTCTCTTTGTCTTTCAGGTGTATGTGGACATCAGTTTTTCCCGTGATCCAGAGGTGGTGTTTCCACTGGTTGTCGTTTCATCTGGCCTTGTTGCCATGCACCTTGGTGAGGTTGCAGGGCCTTACCCTCCCGGAGCTGTTGGGGCTCAAAATTACAGTGACTTCCCTCCCCCCAGCTTCCCTGCTGGACTTCATTCCCTACCCGCAGGCCCAAGCGCTAACACATACCCATCACCATATCCCCCTCAGCCTGCAAACATAGGAAGTGGCTACAATAACCAGTGGCCACAAAATCTTGTTCCATAAGGGTTTTCTGCTGAAGCACCCATCTTTAGTGCAGCCTCCAGCCATTATGGTTGCACCACATTTCCAACAGGGAGGAGAACCTCCATCCTGCATGACCCTTTACCCACCTTCTTATGATACTCTTGGCAGTGGGTCAGATCACAAAAGCTGAGCCTCAGACATAACCCAAAAAGTACGAGCTAACATATTATCAGCCTATTTGTTATTCAGTCATTTATATATTTGCACTTTTAAAAATTGAGTTTATATCTGTCTTTGTGTTGTGTCGTTAAGTTTAAGTGTTCATTAAAAACTTATTTTCACTCGATTCCTTACTCTTCGAATTTCCTTCAAATTTTTGTGCCTCAGATCAGATTTTTCACAGAAAACCTGCAAAATGGTTAACCTTTCCCTTTTTGGCTTTTATCACATTGTTCATGTTGCATCAGGATACAGAAAAACATCATGTGAACACTCAAGCTCCTCCTTCTCCAAAAAGTTGTCCCATTCTTCACAGTAACAGTTGAGGCAATGCTATTCAACCATTTTCTCCTCTTAACAGATTTGTTCTTTAAAACTATTTAGTAGTCCATGGGGTTGCAGGACAGTGGTTGTAAATAGTTTCCTTGCTAGCCACAGTTAAACAGGAACTGTTTGGGGGGTTGTGTGTATCAGAAAAACTGTAACCACACATGCAAAACCAGAATGAGTCCAGTCTGAACTGTGGTCCATGGGGGTTTAGTATACAAAACCGTTCCCTCTCACACGCTGCTTTTGGTAAATAGATACAAGCATCAACATGAGAAGACAAGTGTGTCTGTTTTTTTGTCTTTGTCAAGTTCATTAGCAAACAGCCTAGTAACGATTTCACGCTGGTGTTCGTTTAATTTAATTTTGAGAGCACACGGATTTCGGAGGTAGAACATGCCTAGTAGCGTTAATAATATCAAAATGACTATAATGTTAGCCTTTCAAGTAGTTGAATATATATAGTCGAAATTACAACAATATTAACAGGTGCTAGATCAGTTTTGCTACAACTAACTTCATCTGTTTAGCGTTTGTTTACATTTTACTATGGGGGGAATCCGTATATCATTCGTTCATTCGATTTTCAAAATAAAACCGAAATTTAAAAAACGAAACAATGCCTTGTTTTCTCAATATTCGTTCCGAAAACTGAAAGGAAAAAACGGATAACGAGTGTTTTTTCCGATTTCCTATTCTGTGCACAAATGGAAAATTGAAAAATCGGATAAGAGGCAATTTTGGGCGTTTCATCCCATTCGGATATTTACATTTGCCGCAAGTTGCGTGAACCGGAAGTGAAGTATCACCGGACTCGCGCCAGAGCGGGGAGACGGCGTGATAAAGGAGATATGGCCGGATTGGAGGACAGTGCAGACATAATAACAAGGGCGTAGAATTGGGTAGGGACTAGGTTCCGGTAGGCCGACAGCCGATCCCTGCGGCCAGATAAGCGGACACGTATTGTCCCCTTTTTGAGGCACGGCTTAGACGAGTTTCATCTTTGCTGGTGTGCAGGCATAGCCACATAGCGTAAAAAATGCCCCCAACCAGTAACATATCAATGATTGGTAAGACGTGTGACGGTCACACAAAGCTTATCAGGTTAAAAAGGTAACGGTCCATACTTTGCTCAGCCAAAACGCAGAGACCTCGTTAATTCTAATGATAGCATGATATATAAAGGTTATTCAGCTTTTTTAAAAAGCATTTTTTTGTATTTCTTATATATGTTCCTGTTTTTGTTGTTTACATTTAAGTCCACACTGTTACTGCTTTGTGGCACGCACTGAAAGATTCATCGCAGTGGTCACTTGACACACAGTATGAAAAATACAAGATGTAAAAACACTTGACTTTAAATTTTTTCCTAAGCAAAAAAATCTTAACCACCAAAATTGACTATAAATAAGATATACAGGTCCTGTACACATAGAGTGCCAGCTAATTCCTCCTTTTGGTGTCTGAAATGGTCACACTATAGGACGCTAGGGACACGCCGACCAATATTCAGCCGCTACTGTTTTCACTATCATTACAATGTCCGTAGTGCTTAGGTGTGATATACACAAGGTTAACGTCGGTTCTCTCGAAGTCCCGCTCTAACCAATATCGCTCCCTGATTGGCCCCGCGCGTCACTCCTGTTTGAAAAGCTACACGCAACTGCAGTTGGACGCAGTTATCGGCAGTTGCGAGTGTGCATCGTCATCAGCGTCAGGGGCCATATGTATAAAACTATCCGCAAAGTGTATTCAATCCGGTGGGAACTTCATGGCCTACCTTTTGCGCCACGGACCGGTTCAATTTCAGACGGTAGTTTCACGGACCGAAAGGTGTAGTAGATAAAAACAAAATACAATGATAAGACCGGCATAAAAACTGTAGTATTTTCTCTATAAAATAATAATAATAATAATTATAAACGTAAATCCACTGTGTAGCTACAACTTTATTTGCAGCGTCCTGGTAAGTCACACCAGGGACGTGCACAGGCAGTTGCTCTGACCTGAAAAAAAAAACCCAAACAAACAAAAAAAAACAACAACTCACGGGCTATATGAAGGACTGAGAATAACAGGGTCTTTATATAGCTACACAAAGAAGTAAAACACTGAAATACAGCACTCAATCACCTTAACTACTACTACTAATAGCACTGAAAAACATGACTTGAGTCATGAAAATCCCTACATCAATATCCTATCAAGTCGCTGATATAGGTTTCTCCAAATTTACATACTAAACGTGAAAAGCTTCAAAGGAGAAGCTGCCTATTAGCGGGCCATTTCAACAAAAATATTCAGAACTTCTTTCTTGTCGATTGCTATGTCCTGCAAGCTATCTGTCTGCTAAACATGGCAAACTCAGCCTGGATTTATGAAAATTTTAATTCATTTAATAAAACTTGAAACTTTTCACGTGTGGTAAAATTTATCAGTTTTCTGGTCTGATTTACCCCCGTGTAACACAAAAGTTTTGTGTCCCCACCAATCTCAAAATTAAACCTACTCGCTTGCATAATAACAAAGCTTTTTGATGATGGAAAAACGCATGACGAGATAGCCAGCGTCCTTCAGCAATTAGGTGTCCCAAATTGCTCCACAATGTCAGTCAGAAGGTTCTGCCATCGGCATGGACTCCGGCGAAAAAGACGTGTCGGATGGAGAAAGGACACGTACACGTCCAACCCATTGACTGCATAGACATACACTATATTACCAAAAGTATTCGCTCACCCATTCAAATGATCAGAATCAGGTGTTCTAATCACTTGGCCTGGCCCCAGGTGTATAAATTCAAGCACTCAGGCATGCAGACTGTGAAACAAGACATTTGTGAAAGAATGGGCCGCTCTCAGGAGCTCAGTGAATTCCAGCGTGGAACTGTCATAGGATGCCACTTGTGCAACAAATCCAGTCGTGAAATTTCCTCGCTCCTAAATATTCCACAGTCAACTGTCAGCTCTATTATAACAAAATGGAAGCGTTTGGGAACAACAGCAACTCAGCCACGAAGTGGTAGGCCACGTAAAGTGACGGAGAGGGGTCAGCGGATGCTGAAGCGCATAGTGCAAAGATGTTGGGACATGACCCTGGTGGAGAGCTATGGGAGCTCCCCAGGCATAACCAAGTTAACCACATGTTTTGTCTTTGTCTTGGAGACAAAGGGAATCACTGGGAACTACAAGTCCCACAATCCTCCAGGTGTGAAAACTGACTCAGCAGTTCACTGGCTGACAGTGGCATGTGACCTCTGAGGTCATCAGGTCATATAAAATGCACTGTCTTGGCCTTTGTTCCCCCTCTTCCGCTCTTCCTCTTGCTTCTTACCCTTCCTCAACTCCACACCTCCGCGTGGAGCCCCCCAGCTGCTCGGCTGCAGCTGGGTGCCAGGTAGTCTGCCAACAAAGAGCACTACTTCAGGCCTGTTCTCCCTACAGCAGCGAAGCGAAGTCCTGCTGAGGAATCTTCACCAGCTCTCCAGCCAACAAACAAAGGTTTGCAGGCTAAACTTCTAAACAAAAGGAGCCACGCGGCTAGTTAGCACCGACCTGCTAACAAGCAACATCAAAGGACTCGAGGAGCGGCCGGTTTCCCTCCAACGTCTGCCATCAGGACGCACAGCAAGGACTGCAACTTTTCCCAGTTTGGCTTTCCACCAGGAATTGCCAACTAAAGGAGCAACATACCAGAAATGGACTTTCCACCAACCGGTAGTATGACCTGGGCATAGTCATAGTTAAGCTAAGCATAAAACGTTTGATTTGATGTGATATTTGTTTGTATTGAGTTGTTTAGTTTAGTGAATTGATGTTATTTAGATTTTGCAACACACAGACTCAGGGTCTCTTGCATGCTAACTAACCACTCTTTTCTAACCTGGCACCTCATAAAACCCTTATCACATTTCACACATCTGCTGGCCAGCACATGGTCTGAGCAGCCCCATTGTTCCCTCGGCGGCCATCTTGACACACCCACATTGTCGGCCATCTTGACACACCCACATTGTCAGCCATTTTGGAACGCCCACAGCGGCGGCCATTTTGGAACGCCCACACCGGCGGCCATTTTGACAAACACTCACATACACACACACACACACACACACCTGTTTAGAGTACTGTTTAGTTAGATTGTATGTTTGATTTATTCTTGTAATAAATGTCCTTTAAACATACCAGTTGTCTGTTTAATGTTGTACAAGAGTGAATGCTGCCAACCTCTACACTGCCAAGAACCCCCAAATTCCTTCAACTAGTTGTTAATGGTAATTTTGGTTATAGTTATTAAGATAATTATTAATCAGAAATTGAAATTGACAATTTAGTATGATTTATGAGACTGATTTAATTGATTGGCTATCTTTTCCCTTCCTAGAAGGGTGGTGCCCCGAGGTGATCTTGTAATTCAGATCCGATTATTTAATAATAAATAATAATTTTTAATAATTATTAATTATTCTTGATAGCCAAACCCAGATATTGAGTGCCTTAATATCCAGGCCCAACAAAGAGGTCGCCGACTTTCTGCACAGTCAATTGCTACAGAGCTACAAACTTCATGTGACCTTCAGATTAGCCCAAGTACAGTACGCAGAGAGCTTCATGGAATGGGTTTCCATGGCCGAGCAGCTGCAGCCAAGCCACACATCACCAAGTGCAATGCAAGGCGTCGGATGCAATGGTGTAAAGCACGCCGCCACTGGCCTCTAGAGCAGTGGAGACGCGTTCTCTGGAGTGATGAATCACGCTTTTCCATCTGGCAATCTGATGGACAAGTCTGGGTTTGGAGGTTGCCAGGAGAACGGTACATTTCAGATTGCATTGTGCCAACTGTGAAATTTGGTGGAGGAGGAATTATGGTATGGGGTTGTTTTTCAGGAGCTGGGCTTGGCCCCTTAGTTCCAGTGAAAGGAACATTGAATGCTTCAGGATACCAAAACATTTTGGACAATTCCATGCTCCCAACCTTGTGGGAACAGTTTGGAGCGGGCCCCTTCCTCTTCCAACATGACTGTGCACCAGTGCACAAAGCAAGGTCCATAAAGACGTGGATGACAGAGTCTGGTGTGGATGAACTTGACTGGCCTGCACAGAGTCCTGACCTGAACCCAATAGAACACCTTTGGGATGAATTAGAGCGGAGACTGAGAGCCAGGCCTTCTCGACCAACATCAGTGTGTGACCTCACCAATGCGCTTTTGGAAGAATGGTCAAAAATTCCTATAAACACTCTCCTCAACCTTGTGGACAGTCTTCCCAGAAGAGTTGAAGCTGTAATAGCTGCAAAAGGTGGACCGACATCATATTGAATTCTATGAGTTAGGAATGGGATGGCACTTCAGTTCATAGAATGAGTAAAGGCAGGTGAGCGAATACTTTTGGTAATATAGTGTATGTTGTAAACCTACAACATGGCCATTTTGACTACCACAATGGCCCAGTGTTGTAAAATTACAACATGTATATAACATGCTCTAATTTACATTTGATGAATGTATTTCACAATAATTACATATGTACATGTTCTAGTAAGTGTAATGATTACAAAAAAAAATATTAAAGGCATTATACTTACTTAAATCTGATAAATCCAGTCCAAGGAAACAAAGTGTTGTTGCTCAGCCAAAGTTTTGCAGATTGTGAAAGTTTGGGACCTGTGGGTCGGGCTTATATACAAATGTCCTATCCAGAACCATTGTGAGACTGAACAATAGGACCCAATGACTATGCTAATGTGAAAAAAAACAACAACAAAAAAACATTGCTACCCTTTTTTAGAAAAAATGTTGTAATTCTGCAACGCTGGGCCTTAGAGGGTTAATGAACGATGGGGAACATTTTCAGACCCATCAGCAGCAATTGTTATTCTTATCAAGCTGAACAACAGTGGTTTCGGGGTCTAAAGAATAAAACAAAGCATGTCTCCATTTTTTCCGAAACCACTCGACACCGTAATTCGCGCATAATTGCGCCATTTGCCCACCTCCGGTAATTCTTTGTTTTCCTTCCTGCTAGCTGTTACTGGTGGGCAGCTTTGGCTCAGAGTTCTAAAATGCCGCGGTCTTTCAACTGGCTTGAAAATGGGCTTTGGCATAATGACTTCGGGCAAATAGGGGCGTAACACCTGGGGTCCGAAGATCGCCGGTGAGAATTAATCTGGTCCCCAAGCGCGGGTGCTAGGGGCTGGGATGGGCTACTGGCACGGCGCGGCGCTAGCCCTCCGACTGCGGTGAGGCGTCTATGTATATATGTCTATGATTGACTGTATATACTATGGACCAGTGCCATGGACAAACCCTTCGTGACGTCACCCATTGGTTTCTGAATTCAAAAATGAAGCCTCTAGTGGATTGGAGGCCAAGATGGCGGCAAGGAGGTAGACTCGCTGGTAGAACTTTCCTCCAATTAATGAGAAGAAATAGCATCAGAAATCTGTTCAGTTGAACTGCAGTAATGTCAAACAACCCCCCGGGTAAGCGTAAAAGTGTAACTCATCAACCTGTCACTCCGACAAAAGTGCCTTCTTCAAAAAAAGGGAAAATGGAGCAAGAAACGGCAGATAACATCGTGGCTGTTCTCAAGCTAGCTATCCAGGAGCAAGGATCCTCTATTGGCAAGTCTATTGAGGAACTCAAGTCTTCTATTAACTTTCTTTCTGCTGATCTGCAAGACATAAAAGGTAATTTACAGCACACGGTTGATAGAGTGAGCAAAACCGAAGAAAAGATTCAGTCTCTGGAAAATAAAGTACTGGAGCTGACGCGCTACAAAAAACGGCGGAATTTGCGTTTACGCGGGCTGCCTGAAGAAGAGGAGGAGAATGTGCGAATGAAGGTGATCGATATCTGTCAAAACGTTGCTCCTGATTATAAAGAGAAGTTTGTGGAAGTTATTGATTCGGTTCACAGGCTTGGTAGAAAGCACCCAGCCAAAGCACAAGCCCGCGACGTGATCCTTCAATTCTCTATGAGACATGTTCGTGACATGATATGGAAGATGTCCAAACACGCTGAATACCTGAAGCAAAGAAATCTCCGCTTCAAGGAGGACCTGACTCCAGAGGATCGGGAAAAACGGAACCGACTATGGCCGTTAATTCAGCAAGCCCGTCAGGAAAAGAAGCTCGCCTTCTTCGTCGGAGGGAGAGCCTTTGTGGATAACAAGGAGATATTCTGACTGTTCTGATGCCTACATGCGGATTATGTAAGGGGGATAAGTTCTACACACTGTTCATAACCAACTTCCAGGTTATAGTAATAACTGTTTGGTTGTACAATTTCTTCCTTAAAGTTCTTTTCTGTTAATGCTCGAGGCTTGAGAGACATCACTAAACGGAAGGCAGTTTTCCTTTATGCAAAAAACTTTAATGCAGACTTTTGTTTAATCCAGGAAACTCATTCTATAGACAAAGACTACAACTTTTGGAAATCACAATGGGGAGAGGACCTGTGGATGTCGCACGGGAGCCAGCGTTCAGCAGGAACACTAATTCTTAAACACAAATTTAACGGAAAGATCCTCTTCACTCAAGCTGACCCACTTGGACATTACACTCTAATGGTTTTTTCTCACTATAACCAGCTCTTTCTGCTTGGTAATGTTTATGGATACAACAACGCAAAGGAAAATGCAGACCTCTTTGAAATGTTAACTTCCAACATAGACGCTCTATCAGAGAGATTTTCTGGTATGAAAATTATTTTGGGAGGAGATTTCAACGCTACTATAAACGACAGTTTTGATAGATGGCCAAATAGAAATAAAGAAAATTCTACTCTGATTGATTTCATGAATGAGACAGGCTTAACTGATGTATGGAGAATAAATAACCCAAACTCTAAAGAATTCACATGGAAAAACAATTCGGGATCTCTACAGTCAAGAATAGACTTTTGGTTAGTCTCTGAATCCTTACCCCACACTTGTTGCAAAGCTGATATTATCCCAACACCTCTAACAGACCATAAAGCCATTATTTTAAATGTTAACGGGCCATCAAACAACATGAATAAAAGGACTCCTGCTTATTGGAAGCTTAATAACTCACTTTTACTTAATGAGTCGCTGAATACAGTTATTAAAAACAAGATAGATAACTTGAAAATGGCACAACATGAAGGAGCTTATGGAAAATACTGGGAACTCTTAAAATTTGAATTGAGGAAACTTCTAATGCAAGCAGGTGCAAATATTATGAAGGATAGAAAAAAAAATGAGAATAGCTTGATGACTGAATTAATTTCTCTATCCTCTGTGATGCCTGATGATATGTCCGAAAATCAAAGAGCACAATTACAAACACTGCAACTGAAACTAGATCAACTCTATATCAGCAAAGCCAAAGGAGCTTTTATACGCTCAAGGGCAAAATGGATGGAAGAGGGAGAACAGAATTCCAGCTATTTCTTCAAGCTAGAGAAACATAGACAGAACAGAAATGGCATCACAAGGCTCTCTCTGAATGGCACAATTGTTGATAACCCAAAGGACATTGCTGAAATGTGTGAAAATTTTTACAAAGCTCTTTATGAATCTAAACTGTCACTACCTGAACTTGAAGACTTTTTTGACTCTTTAGGTGAAAACAGAAAAATAGGAGAGGTTAATAAGACAATTTGTGATTCTCCAATTACTATCTCAGAAATCAAGGATGCTATTAAAAAACTGAAATCAAACAAATCTCCTGGAGTAGATGGACTAACTTCTGAATTCTATAAGCTGTTCTCAGCAGAACTTGCCCCTTTTCTGCTTAATGTTTCTATTGAAAGTTTTAACAATGAAGTTCTCCCACCCTCACTATGCCAAAGTTTAATTACTTTAATCCCTAAACCACAAAAGGATGTCTTACTGTTAGATAATTGGCGTCCTATCTCATTACTAAATAATGACTATAAAATTATTGCATTGTGTTTAGCTAACAAATTAAAACAAGTTTTAAATGATATAATTGATTAATCGCAAAATGGCTTTATGTCTGGTAGATGTATTATTGATAATATAAGACTTATTCTCGATCTCTTGGACTATTCAGATTTAATACAAGACAATAGTTTCATTCTTTTTTTAGATTTTTGTAAGGCATTTGACTCTGTAGAACATCAGTTTATCTTTAAAGCTCTTGATTTATTTGGCTTTGGTGAACCTTTTAAAAAATCAATACGCACTTTATATGCTTTTGGGAACAGTTCGATTAAGTTACCCCATGGTACTACTACAAGGTTTAGAATCGATCGGGGAATCCGGCAGGGTTGTCTTGTCTCCCCTTATTTGTTTCTATTACCTATGCAAATTTTGGCCAACTATATTAAAAATAGCCCCTTAAAAGGAATTTCAATCGCAGGAAGGGTAATCTCTCTGAGTCAGCTAGCAGATGATACAACTCTTTTTTTACAAGATAGATCCCAAATTGATATCGCAGTTAAACTTTTAGACACTTTCTCAGCAGCATCTGGGTTAAAACTTAATTTATCCAAAAGTGAATTACTTCCTATCAAGACTTGTAATGACTTACAAATCTCTGGAATCCCAGTTAAATCTAAAGTTAAATACCTTGGTGTTATTATTGTTAAAGATCAGGTTTCAAGAATGAATGAAAATTTGGTTCCGCTTATTTCCTCAGTACAGCAGAGGTTTAATCTATGGATTCAAAGAGACTTGACGATAACCGGTAGAGTCTTGCTCTCCAAAGCTGAAGGCCTATCTAGACTGGTATATGCGAGCTCAACTCTTGAGGTCTCAAAGGAAATTTCTACCAAAATTGACAAAACCCAGTTTGACTTCATTTGGAAAAGAAAATCTCATCTGATTCGGAAAAATGTAATGGTAAACAAGCTTAGCAGTGGCGGATTCAATGTCTTAGACTTTCATACTTTACACTCCACATTCAAAATTAAATGGATCAAAAGGTACCTAACACACCCAAATTCGTTATGGAACTTCATCTCAACATATGTATTTGAGGCTTTAGGAGGTCTTAACTTTGTACTAAGATGCAACTACAAGGTAGAAAGACTTCCTGTAAAACTATCTAATTTTCATAAGCAGTTACTTTTATGCTGGTCCCTGGTTTATAAACACAATTTTTCCCCCCACAAATGTTATATATGGAATAACCAGGATATTTGTTTCAAACATAAATCACTGTTTCTAAAGAATTGGATTGATAATGAGATAATATTTGTCTATCAGTTGTTTAACAAGAAGGGTCAGCTGTTCTCCTACACTGAATTTTTATCAGAATATAATATTCCTGTACTCCCAAGAGAATTTGCTATTGTTTTTGATGCTATTCCTTCAGGTTTAAACATTTTGCTATCATCTACTGATAGACCCCCACCAATTGTTAACCCTCCAATTACTCAATCAGAATTATACATAGGAAATTCAGACCCTTTTTTGAGCAAAAAAACGAATAATAAATGCATTAGAGAAATAATTCAAAAAGATACAATTTGCAAGCCGGCTTCTATATTTTTTTGGAATAATCTGTATTTTGATGTGGTCTGGGAAAGAGTATGGTTATTACCTAGGAAGTTTTTCATCTCGAACAAGGTGCGTGAGGTTTCTTTGAAATTATTACATAGGTGTTATCCAGTTAATTCAGCTCTGATTAAATATAAAAGAGATATCGACCCTCTCTGTTCATTTTGTCGCAATGCAGATGAAACATTAGTTCATCTTTTTTGGGAATGTACATTCAGTCAAGCTTTTTGGTGTGACATCAGTCTTTTTCTAAGTAGTAAATTGAGCATTCACTTAAACTTAAAAATTGAATACATTTTATTTGGTTTCTTTAGTAATGACTTGCCCATTAAGAAATTATTTGTTATTAATCTCATTTCATTATTAGCCAAATTCCATATACATACCAGCAAATTTGCAAATCAGAAACCCAGCATTAAGGTCTTCATAGCGTACTTAAATTCCTATCTGGACACTCTTAAATGTTGCACAAACTCCAAAGCTGTGAAAACTAAAGCCTTGTGTAAAGAATTTAATCTTTTTGTTTTTACTTTTATTTACTTAATGTACTTATTTATGTTTTTGTCTTATTATTTCTATTATTATTTTCCTTCCTTACCTCAAGCCTCATGTATTTTCTGTTATACTGTCTATTGATGTAATGTGTGTGTTTATTGTTGACATGTTTGGTACGAATGCAATGCTTAAATAAAGTTTGTTATAAAAAAAATAAAATAAAATGAAGCCTCTAGTGGGCGGAGACTTCAGTCGCCATGTTGGATTTGCTTTACTCCGCCCACACTCGGATATTCTAAATATGGATATGGGCGTCGTGTTGAGGCGGACCTAACGCAGTCTGGACACTGAAACCCGCCCACTGAACTCTCCGCTACCGTGTTAGCTCCGGCTACCGAGCTAGGCTAATCTGGGCTAATCGCTATCCGCGGTGCTAGTAACTAGTAGCTGTTAATTAGAATTATATTTAGTCTTTTCTATATTAATAATACAATATTACTGTGGTTTAACAAGTTATGATCAAGCCATGCACAGGGAAACATCAACATTATAAACAACACATTTCCAAGTTGTTTAGTATGCTTTAATGAGTTAACAGATGTAGCAGTAATTACAAATACTTCTGTTTTGTGAAATAAGTAACGTTTTCAACCTCTTTATTATTGTTATTAGTGTTGATTGTTGCCCAGATTTGTCTCTCCCAAAGTGTCCTACAGAAGAAAAAAGGAACTGGTTAATAGCAGTGGCAGAAAAAAATACTATGGTATGTCTAGTGCAGGCCAGGAACACTGGATAAACATATTATAAGAAACTAAAAAGTACGAGGTCTTAGGATAAAAATAAATAAATAAAAATATGACAGAACCAACACTGGAGAACCTGTGTATGGCATCTGTAGCAACAGGCCAGATGAGGTTTGTCATTAATCATTTTAGGCTACACTTCATATTGTAATTGCGCATAGGTCGCCACTTTTTAATGATTTTAAACTATTCTGACATTAACGTCCCCTTACCTGTTAACGTTATATTGCCAAAAGCAAGTTCAAGATTAACACTACATGCATGTTAGCTAATTTATGAGGTGAACTATTTTTCCCACCCTCATGCAGAGACAGTAGATTTAAATGTATTATCATTGTAAAGTCTACATTACTTCTATATTATATATTGATTTTGATACAATCGGTTTAATAACTGAGAACCAACAATGTGCTCCCATTAACATTGAAGCTAATGAATTACCCGAAGGCTAATTCATTAGCTGGCTAAGTAGCAAGCTAACAAGCTGAGCTAACACGCCTGTTTTGTTAAGCGCAAACACAAACCCTTGCTAATTAGTACGAACATATTTCACTCACCGAAAAAGATGGAGAGCATATTTCTTTGAAGGTCTGCTAGAACAATTGACCGAACAACAAGCCATTCAGTGGTATCTACGTACAATTTTCCATAGTCATGACACTAATTAGCTAAAGTAGTGGGGACGAGCGGAGAGACCAAAGCTAGCAGCTACCGCCAAGGGACCGGCCCATACGTCACCTGTCACTCAAGGCGGGAACGCCCTTAATTATAAACCTATAAACCTTAATAAAAAAGAAACGAACGCGTTAGAAAAAAATTCACCCCCCGTACAGTTGTCATGAATAGTAAAATAATGCATTGAGACTAAAACCATTTTTTTGTACCAGGCTGTAAACATGTTTAATATTCTCTTCCGGTTCACGCAACTTGCGGCAAATGTAAATATCCGAATGGGATGAAACGCCCAAAATTGCCCCTTATCCGATTTTTCAATTTTCCATTTGTGCACAGAATAGGAAATCGGAAAAAACACTCGTTATCCGTTTTTTCCTTTCAGTTTTCAGAACGAATATTGAGAAAACAAGGCATTATTTCGTTTTTTAAATTTCGGTTTTATTTTGAAAATCGAATGAACGAATGATACACGGATTGTTTCCCCCTTTTCTAGCGTTTTAGTCACAAAAAGTTGGTTGAGCAGACAAAGACATGGGGCTTTTCTCCAAAATACACATGGATGTCACTCACAAAGTGCCTATGCAGCAGGTAGTATTATTTCTATTCCCTTGCAGTAGGTTCATGTTATGTAAAGAAATCTTCTGTCTGATGCAGATTGTGATAAATGCCACAGTTAAGATTTCATAATCACCTCCTTGCTATTTCCACATTTTGGTCAGACAGCATTTTCGCAAGCTTTAACACTAACGTAATAATGGGGTTTGGCTTAGCATTTCTTCTAACATGAGTAAGTTTCGCTAAGCAGGTGTAACAACATTTTATCTTCTTAGTCTTTATGCACTATAATAGACTTTGTGGAACATACTTCCTAAATTAAAATCTGTGAAAACTAACTTAATATGTTGTGTTGTTTTGCAGGTGAAACAGCTGTGATTGTAGCAAAAGTCAACACCCAAAAGTCAACACCCAAATTTAGTTTAATCCGAAATGTTGTATATCATGCCAACGGCAATACCAAGCTTGAGAACAAAGTTTGTTTGTTGTGCTTACCGCGAACAAATTATATCACAGCCTACAAGAACTCGTCTTCCAACCTGAAAAAGCATGTCGCTGTTTGTAAAATTGCTGAGGAACATTTTTAACGTATTTAGCCTATATAAAGAGAGAGAGGCTGTGTGGATTGTAGGGTGGATTGTATAATGACAATAATAGATACTTTTTATCACACACACACACACACACACGCACATACACACACACACACACACACAATAGTTTTGAACTTAAATCATCTACTTTCTATAGCACAGACCTTGAACTCCGACTCAACTTTGGCAGGTTATTTACTGTTTTTTTTTTTTTTTTTACTCTTAGGGCGGAGTCGGGTAGTTTTATAACCAGGGGCTGGGTAGCAGGGTTACTGTTGTAAGGGACAGAAACATGTCTCCGATAAAAGACTTCAGTCTGAGTTACGAAGCGCTTAACGAAGAAATCACTTTCTCCGCAGGAGATACTATTATAGGCACGGTTACTTTCAAGTTGACAAAAGACACCAAAGTTAAAAGCTGTCGGATAAAAGCGAAAGGGGATGCGAACGTTCACTGGACAGAAGGAAGCGGAGATAAAGAGAGATCCTACAGTGACCACAGGAGATACTTCAAAGTAAAAGAATACTTAGTTGCAGAAAATGCTAACGGTAAGACTAAAAAAAAATACCATCTCGTAGTCATTGGCAATCTGGAAAAAGTGTGTTGTATTCTAATATTATGGACGTTGTTTGGAAACGTAGCTGTCTTTAGTTTTATCTGTATTGTTGTATTCATTTTGCCTTAAATAGCTTATTGATTAACATTAGCAAAAACTTAAATAAAAATACATCAATGACAATGACAATGACATTTAAAAGGCCATCTTCTTTTCAGATTTGCATTTTATCAGCAGTACTGGCTAGCATGTGCCATCATGAATTACTTTCACTACACTTGGAGAACCATATAAATCTCACAATTGTAATCAGTCCAGTTCTGTGAAGACTCTGATATTTCTAAAGTCTTAATTATTACTACTTTTGCAGGCACTGTACTTTCCAAAGGTATCCATCAGTTTAAGTTCAGGCTTCAAATCCCACGGGGGTAAGTGGGATTTTTTGTTACCAGCATTAGCTTCTGTGTCATTGTTTACTCTTGCAAATACATTAATTCCTCTGTTGCTTCTATCTAAGGAACCTACCATCATCCTTCAAGGGGGATCATGGATCTATTACCTACATGCTTGAAGCAAGAATATCCAGGAGCTGGAGTTTGGATTCAAAAACACAAAAAGAGATCAGTTTTGTTTCAAAGACCTTTCCACACATGGATCAAGTAATGGTAAGTGTGTCACATATTAGTTGTTATAAATGTAATACTTTGAAAGTAGCTTGTTGCTGCTACAGTTGAAAATATTTAGGACAGTAAGTTGCATGATGAAAAGAAAAAAGGGTTAGTAGAGGGAATGAGTTGAATAAAATGAAGCAATAAGGAATGATCACACAAGGCATTTTTTACAGTGCCCTCAGTCTGGTTCAGTGACTAAAGAGATGGGGACTTTCTCCAAAACACAAGTTCATTTGTCTGCTACTGCTAGCAAGAAGGTCTGCTCTCCAGGTAAAGTGACTGCACATTAATAACACAACCAAATGTAGACGCAGGATACTGTCAGCTGATATCTGATGTATTTCTTTTCTAACTCAGAAGGGGGCTGTTCAGTGTTTCTCATATATGTACATGAAGATGTTGTAACAGTGTGCTGTTATTTATATGTGGTTTTATTATCTTAAGTATTGGTGCATACTCAAATGTTGTGAATTGTTTTTGATAGGTGAAACATTGTCTTTTGTTGCCAAGATCATCAACTCGTCTTCCAAAAATGTGAAGCTCAAATTCAAATTAGTGCAGAAAATAGAGTACCGCGCCGGCTCTGCCAGAACCAGCAGTAAAAAAATTCTTGCCAAAGCGGTTGGCGACAATATCAAGCCAAGCTCAGAGAAAAAAGCCTCCTGCAAGCTGAAGGTTCCTGCTGATGCCATCTACACTATCCATAACTGTGAAATCCTCACGGTAGAATATTACATCAAGGTATGTAACAACATGGTATCAATACGTGCACTCAGAAAGGAATGAATTGCTTTTCCTCGGCACACATTTGTTTTAATCAAACATAAACACTCACTGATCAGCATCATCATAATCACTGGTCAAGTGCTGTGGACCTAACTTAACATAGGTGAAGGGAGGTCCCCACTTGAATTTGGACAGGGCCTTTAAATGTGTTTTGCCTGGGACGTTGCCACAGTGGATTGTAACATCTAATCCTGTGTATTAACTAATGTGACTGATTGGTAAATACTATAATGAAACAGCCCAGCAGCTTATAAAACCACAGTGTAGGATGATAATCATGTTTATCTGCCAACTTTATTTAGAATTTCTTTGTCTCTCAGGCATATGTGGACATCAGTTTTTCCTTTGATCCAGAGGTGGTGTTTCCACTGGTTGTCGTTCCATCTGCCCTTGTTGCCATGCACCTTGGTGAGGTTGCAGGGCCTTACCCTCCCAGAGCTGTTGGGGCTCAAAGTTACAGTGACTTCCCTGCTGGACTTCATCCCCTACCCGCAGGCCCAAGTGCTAACGCATACCCAACACCATATCCCCCTCAGCCTGCAAACATAGGAAGTGGCTACAATAATCAGTGGCCACAAAATCTTGCTCCATACAGGTTTTCTGCTGAAGCTCCCATGCCATCTTTAGTGCAGCCTCCAGCCATTACGGTTCCACCACAGTTCCAACAGGACGAAGAACCTCCATCCTACATGACCCTTTACCCACCTTATGATACTCTTGGCAGTGGGTCAGATCACAAAAGCTGAGCCTCAACCCAAAAAGTATGAGCTAACATATTATTATTTGTTATTCAGTCTTTCATATATTTGCACTTTGAAACATGGAGTTTTGTATCTGTTCTTGTGTTGTGTCATTAAGTTAATTGTTCATTAAAATCCTATTTTCACTTGGTTCCTTACTCTTATTTCAAATATTTGTGGAAACATAACCAGCAGATGCAATTGAAAAATGCCAACAAGCATCAGATTTTTCACAGAATCCTGCAAAATGGATTCTGATTGGATTCATCTTTTTGGCTTAATTTGATGACATTGTTCGTGTTGCATCAGGATAAAGAAAAACATCATGTGATCACTCAAGCCCCCTGTACCCCTCCTTCCCCAAAAAGCTGTCCCATTCTTCACAGTTGGGGCATTCCTATTCAACCATTTCCTCCTTACAACAGATTTAAGATAAGATAAGATACGATAGTTTCTTTATTGATCCCAAAATTTCTCTGTTGCAGCAGCAATGTACAGGCATTCAACCATACATAAATACAAGAGCTGAAAATAACAGAGTTATAGAAAGAGAATTAAAAAAAGAAGAAAAAGTATACACAATATTTAAAAAATCAGTGAATAAGTGAATAGTAAAAAAGTTACTGTACTGAATTTAGTTAAGATTAAAAATTTACAAACAATAACTAAACAACCATATGCATTTACTTTCTGTCACTGAAAACAGGTTTCAGACCTGATTTAGCGTCACGATTCATGCTAAACAGTCATTAATTCTGGAATATGACTTTTGTAAAATATTCACAAGAAATTAGTACTTTTTACTTACGTTTGAACTGCCAGAGGCCATTTTTCGTCTCCGCCGTCCTAGCTTCCAGCAGAGACGTTCTAGAGCACGGGCTGCCTGTCTACCTGCCTGCCTGCGGTGCGCGTTTTACTGACGTCATAATCACCCCTCGTGGGGGAGACACTCACGTGATTGGCTGTAAAGGAGGGAGACATCTGATTGGCTACAGCCAACCTCCTCTTAGAAAAAACGCATTTGTGGATCAGAGTCACGTCAGGGGAGTCTCAAAAGTTTCACACACAAATGCAGGGAGGTTTACAAATTAAAAGCACTTTGTAAATACTGGTCCAACAGTTCATATATGAATGTAACAAGCCCCAAATGCGTATTTGATGAAGATTGCAAATACTTTAACATTCATGTAGGCTATTTGTGATTATTTTTTAGATTTGTGTGTGCATTGGAAATATGTTTATGAGTCTTATTTTTATATGTGAATATGTTTTACTTATATATGAAATGAAACACATTTGTGTGTGCATTGAAAATGTATTTGTGTTTTGAGTCACATGTATATACAAATCCCCAAATACATTTGTGAAACTTTTTTGTGCATTTGTGAATTTCTGTGTGCATTTATGAATTATGAGACTGTTCTAGCTCCATACCACAGAAGATACTTAAAAGTAAAAGAATACTTAGTTGCAGAAAATGCTAACGGTAAGACAAAAAGATGTCACCTCAACCTATCCCCAATCAGATTACTTTTAGTGGTATCTGCTGTCTTTCAATAGGATTCAGTCGCAGTTCTCTAGTGTCACCCCATGTGAAACCCAAATGTATGCAAGTACAAAAAAAGTACCATGAATTTCACTTTACTGATTTTAAGTAGAGTGGTTATACTGATATCTCTTATGACCATATGAAGTGCCACACTTAAACATCAACACTTATTTATCGCTGATGCTCTTGGGAAATGTGCTCACTATACTGTCACAGGAGGCTGATGAGTGGACTGCCACAGGTGCAACAGCTGCAAACTGTAGGAGTTTCACATTCCTATACTACACCGGAAGTTTACTCATTGGCCTCCTTTGTTAGTAGCGAGTACATTGCCCAGAGGCTGCAGTGATGAAGAAGTGTTATGTTGTACTTATAGTGGCTGTCTTGTGTTTTTTGCCATAGATATTCAAGGTGACATCTGATATAGGGCTGCACGATTATGGCCAAAATGATAATCACGATTATTTTGATCAATATTGAGATCACGATTAATTATCGCGATTATTTATTTCAAACAAAACAAATTTTATTGTCACATAGTCTATTTTAACTGCTTTCACATCCATATTTTGCACGCTACACCCAAAATGCTTCCAAACAATGGATGATGATCCGATTCTAGAGACAAGCCCCTCGGCTTCGGCCTCTGCTTCATTAGCTTCATTAGACATTTTCTGTTTCCTTTGTTAAGATTGTTTATAGCCTTATGTACGCCCGCCGATAGGGGGACCAGTTCTGGGCCCAGAACTGGACTCTCATTAAATTATGGAATAATTAAAAAAATAATAATATATATATATATATATATTAAAATATGCCTATTTGTGGGAAGAAATACGTAATATCTGAGTTACATAAAAGCTTTTTATTTGTTTTCTTCCTAATTGTCCTTGAAATAGTGGTCAAGAACCCCCCGATTCCCAACACAAAAATGGTTTGGCCACTGATTGAAATTTGATGTTGCCGTTTGAGTTCCGGTCAGCACAAGTCTGATGCTCAGACAAGGAAAGAAAAGAGAAGAAACTAGAGGCCTTAAAAGATTTTCTTAACAAATATTTCACCTCATTGAAATCTAACAGTTGTGGTGCTACAGGTTTAACCTAAAAAACTGTACTGTATTAGAATATCTATTGCCAGTATAACAGTGCTATTTTACTAACCATTGATTATTACTGAATTCATGTACCTCGCCCAACCCAGTTGTTCAGCCAAACGTGACCTTTGATGACTGTTGTTGTTTACAAATATGGACACAAAAAATAAATGTGGACTTCACAATGCCATTTCTGTGTGCTTATTTTTTAAGTAAGGTAAAGTAAGGTGTGTTAAGTGCATTTTACTTAATATTAAGTACTGCTCACTCAGGATATGAAGTCCCTGTGACTCATCTTTATTGAGTTCCTGTCATTTGTTGAAGTTGATTACACTTATATACATTAAGTGTAGTGTATTACTAATGTCAGGTAATGCCCACTTTTTTGGTGGAATATATTAAGTTAATTTGACTTAAAGAATTTTAGTTGTAGCTTGATCTGAAGTTACCTATACCGAGATATTTTCAGTACTCACAACTTTCGAAGAAGTAGAGCTAACTCGGATATAATAATTTCACTCTACTTGGCACAATTAAGTCCATTTACTTACTTTTCTCAAGGTAATCGGTTTCCTAAATTCTTTCAAGTAAACTTAACTTGTTCGAATTTACAGTGTAGTCATTATGGAAAGGTGTGTTGTATTCGAATATTATGGACGTTGTTTGAAAAGGTCGCGGTCTTTACATTTATCTGTATTGTTGTATTCAATTTGCCTTTAAAAGCTTATTGGCACAATTAACTGTTACAAACATCAGCAAAAACATTGCAGTTCTTGAGTTCTTTTTCTAGAGTAAAAGTTCACGAATACACTGTGTGTTGGCCCGCGTACAAAGCGAAAGGAAATTAATTCAGCGAGGCGGAAACGGTCTAAGTTAGTATGACTCCCCCATCCGGGTGGTAGGGGTCTGTGCTGCCTTGGTTTGTTTCATAGACTGTTTATGTGTTTGTTTACACATTATTTCACAGTAAATGTAACTATTGTGAAATCATTTCTGGTAAGAACAGCGTGAGATGCAATGAAAGACTTCTCACGCTACAAAGACTATGATTCGAACTGGTGACCTTCTTGCTGTGAGACATCAGTGCTCACCTCTGATTAACAAAAAGGGTAATAAAAATATTATCATTCCTGAAGTTGTGTTCCCATGGCGATGCTTGTATCTATTTACCAAAAGCAGCGTGTGAGAGGAAATGAAACTTCATGCAATCTCCAGCTGTTCATCCATCAATCTCAAGGATGGATGAACCCGTACTCATTTTAAAATTTCTAAAAATGGAAATGCATATTTCTTGTGTTGAGGTTATTGTCAGAGCAAACTAATGCAAGCGTTCAAATCTGAGCTGTTGTACTAATGTGACTGTTGAGGGTCTCTTAATTAGGGATTAAGGTAGAAATATGTAGTTTGGTCCAATGCCTTTAGGAAGTCCTTAACAGGAACATGAACTTCAGCATCAGATATCTGATACCATCAATAATAAAAACGTTTCGTTTCGTATTTTTTTATTGTGGCTGAAATAAAAATGAAAAAATGAATGCAAAATAAAAAAAAAATATATCACCTGAAAATGAGTAAACCTGTATGGCGAGTTATCATCATGCACTGTCTTGGATTGCTTAAAAGAGCATATGAGGCAACGAAGTTATTTACTTTTTTTATGATCTCACTCTTAGGGCGTGTTAGTGAGAAATTTGTGGTGATGCCGATGAAGACGAAGAAGTACCAGAGTCCTGTATGTCTTATGCCTGAAGGAGTTTATTCGTATAGAACAGAAGATTAGTCATCACAACATAAGTGCATGAGTCCACCTCAATTCTAAGGGACAAACAGTAAACACAAAGTCTTATACTAAGAGGGTGGACACAGTGCATACAGTGCCCACAGGAGATACTTCAAAGTAAAAGAATACTTTGAAAATGCTAAAGGTAAGACAAAGAAATGTCACATTTTACATTTATCGGTGTTGTTGTGTTCATTTAATAGCATATTGGCACAATTAACTGTTATAGACACTTAAAAACATCGTAATTTTTGAGTGTTTTTTCTCCAGTAAAAGTGCACGAATAGCCTACACTAATGTGTGTTGGCCCGTGTTATAGGTGAGCAAAACCGCTAGATTTGTTGTCATCCGATATCAACTAAATACAAGGATAGTATCGCGGATACTTTTTAATAATTACGGTGGATGCATCATCGGTCTGAATCTCTAAGAAATGGCTGTAGCTTTACAGTACAGAACATCAAAAGTCCTACAGAATTATACAATAATATTACTGCACAGTACTGGAGCTAATATTGCATCTTGGGTAATATTTGCAAGGTGGGATTATTGTACAGTAGTTTAGGGCATTTCATGTTTACTGTACAACGAGATTCTATTTGCTGTAACCAAAGAGCTCTTTGCTGTAACTATGCTGTACGTTTCGTCACCGGACGTCACTTCAGCCAGCCACTCCAGCTTGCGAGTCGAGACCACCCACAGCGACAAATACTACTTTAAACAAGTTACATAAGGTAAGCAACTGCTGAAGTTTCAGATAAACATTCGTCCACAGCTAAACTAAGTTCGGTGTCACTGACGTAGCACCACCAGAACACTAGGTCAAGTCAATGCAGCAGCAGGTAGTATAGCTTTGATACGTGGACGTTAAAATGCTTTTACGCAGTTAACCAACGTTCATCATTGCCACTTGCAAATGTTTTTCTTTCACTATTCTTTTGCCATTTAAGGTTAAGGTTAAGGTTAACGAAAAATGATCGTGCATATGTTTTTTAGCCAGGGAGAGGAGATAACAGGCTACAGTTTTAGGCTAATTCGTTATGGACATGGTTGCAGACCTGTCCGAAATCTTGTGAAAATCAATGATAACCTACGCTTTATACGCTTTAAGTTAATATAGTGTATCTGATTAGTATATTCTGACGACTTAATTCAAGTTTATCCACCACCACATTAAAACTTGAATTTAATCACACTGTTTTTTTTTCTTTCTGTGGATTTGTTTTATATTTTTAGTGAGCTTGTGTTGTGACAGTAAAGTTATTGCCCTAATGTGTCCACTTCCTTCGTCCCCCACTCCAATGGCATCTGGTGGATCAGTTGAGTGAGAAGTTAGAATTATATGATTCCACTAGCAATATGGTCCCTATTTTAAATCCATGTAAGAAATTGCCACTTGTTTTTGTCAATTTTGCCAACATGTTCTTCATGAATTGTGCCATGCTAGCATAGCCACTGTTCCTCCAGACTGCACGACTGGTTGCACACAGATAAGGAAGGCACATCAAATCTTCTAAGTCAAGGGAAGGAGAAAAATAGCTGAATTTCATGCATATCCCTTTCATAATGAGCACAACAACTGTAATTTTATTATGTATTACTATTAGTAAAATGAATTGGAATTGCTTGTATGGAGTAGTTTGGGTTTGTATTAAAGTACTGTAGATTGTGACATAGTGTTTCTTTTTCAGGCCAATCACTGGTGACATCTAGAAAATGGATGTTGTCCACTGAAGGACAGCTGTACGCGACAACCACTGACAATTTTGCGTGTGTGTGTGTACGTGCATGTGAGAGAGAGTGAGTTTTATACTACCTGTTACATTTAGATTGTAACTCTTGAATAAAAATGAAGATATGTTTTATGGATACCAAATATTTTCAATAAATGTATTTTTATGAAAACCTTTCAGATCTGTTCATTTTAATTTTCCACGTAACTGTTAAGATTGTTTGCCAATATTGTTATCTTTAGGATTTATTTTTATTGAATTCATCAATATAAATTGTTACTGAATATGAGAGATTTTAGTAACAATAGTCATTATTGCATTAATATTTAAAAAAATGCTTATTCATCAACTTACGGTACATTGCTGTCTTAATGAGATACAGTAATACAAAGGCAAAGTGAAATACTGTAACCTGTAATTACAGTAACATACACTGTATACAGTAAGATTCAGTAATCCATACTTACGGTAATTTCAGAAACACAGTAAGGTACAGTACAGTGTTCCTACAGTAACCTGCCATTACAGTAAACTGCAATATATTGTATTACAGTACTGTGTTGTACGTAACAATACAGTAAAGTTCTGGCAACTGTGCTGCCTGTACTTTACTGTAATTTTTACAGGGCATTTCTTATACTAAATCTGAATGAATTTTCATGACATTTAAGTGTTTTTGTGATTTGCCTTTTACAAACACATACTAAATTTCATTTTTTTACTAAAATACTCAGACTAAAGTTGGAATATATACTACTAATTTATAAATTAAATTAATTAAAAAGGGATTTCCAAAAACAATAATTGTTTAATAAAAACGTAGTTTAAAAATACATCAATTAATTCATCAATACTGGAATTCAGAAATCTTTTAATCAGACATTTAAAATGACATCTTCTCTTCAGATTTGCATTTTATCAGTACTGGCTAACATGTGCCATCATGAATTACTTTCACTACACTTGGAGAACCATATGAATCTCACAACTGTAAGTTCATTTGTCTTCTACTGTTTAGAAGGTCTGCTCTCCAGGTAAAGCACTGCACATTAATAACACAACCAAATGTTGACACAGGATACTATCAGCTGAGATCTGATGTATTTCTTTTCTAACTCAGAAGGGGGCTGTTCAATGTTTCTCATATATGTACATGAAGATGTTGTAAAAATGTGCTATTACTTATATGTGGTTATATTATCAGACTGATCAGCATCATCATAATCACTGGTCAAGTGAAGGGCACCCATTATGTCATTCTCATTACACCTGTCAGTGGACATGATGTATTAGGCAGTTAGACAGCAAGTGAACATTTTGTCCTCAGATATGACGTTTTAGAAACAGGAAAAAAGGGAAAGTGGACGGATATTAGAGACTTTGACAAGGAGCAAACTGTAAAGGTTAGATGACTGGGTGTGCACATCCGTTATCTGAGGAAGACATGGCACCAGGATGCAGGACTGCGTATGCAACATGTCATGGGCAGCAGAGAGAGCAAGCGAGTGGCTGTGGGTTAGTATTTGCGAATCATCATAGATTTGGTCGATTGGGTCGTGGTTCAGTCCGCATCAACGTGTCAGGTATGTTTGCTACATAAACGGGCTATGCTATTTTATTGAAAGTTAAGTTGTTGATAGTCACTGAATGGCGAGAAAAAGCGTGGAGGGGGGTGACTCCAGGACGCTGGAATTTACTGTGAGGCCTTCTTGAGGTGCCGTGAACCTAACTAACAGCCCAACAGCTTATAAGAACATAGTGTAAGATGATAATCATGTTTATCTGCCAACTTTATTTAGAATTTCTCTTTGTCTTTCAGGCATATGTGGACATCAGTTTTTCCCGTGACCCAGAGGTGGTGTTTCCACTGGTTGTCGTTCCAGCCTCCCTTGTTGCCATGCACTTTGGTGAAGTTGCAGGGCCTTACCCTCCCGGAGCTGTTGGGGCTCAAAGTTACAGTGACTTTCCTCCCCCCAGCTTTCCTGCTGGACTTCATCCCCTACCCGCAGGCCAGAGTGCTAACGCATACCCATCACCATATCCCCCTCAGCCTGCAAACATAGGAATCGGCAAAAACCAGTGGCCACAAAATCTTGCTCCATAAGGGTTTTCTGCTGAAGCACCCATCTTTAGTGCAGCCTCCAGCCATTATGGTTGCACCACATTTCCAAAAGTGCAGAAAACCTCCATCCTACATGACCCACCTTCTACTCTTGGCAGTGGGTCAGATCACAAAAGCTGAGCCGCAAACATAACCCAAACATATTATCAGCCTGTTTGTTATTCAGTCATTCATATATTTGCACATTTAAAAATGGAGTTTATATCTGTCCTTGTCCTCGTGCCATTAAGTTAAGTGTTCATTAAAAACTTATTTTCACTTGGTTGAAATTGAACAATTGAACAGTTTGGTCCAATGCCTTTAGGAAGTCCTTAACAGGAACAGGAACTTCAGCATCAGATATCTGATACCATCAATAATACAAACATTTTTTTACAAAGCAGTTTCGTAATTTTTTTATTGTGGCTGAAATAAAAATGAAAAAATGAATGCAAAATAAAAAAAAATATCACCTGAAAATGAGTAAACCTGTGGCGAGTTATCATCATGCACTGTCTTGGATTGCTTAAAAGAGCATATGAGGCAACGAAGTTATTTACTTTTTTTATGATCTCACTCTTAGGGCGTGTTAGTGAGAAATTTGTGGTGATGCCGATGAAGACGAAGAAGTACCAGAGTCCTGTATGACTTATGCCTGAAGGAGTTTATTTAGGCTCGTATACGAGGAGAACAGAAGATTCGTCATCACAACATAAGTGCATGAGTCCACCTCAATTCTAAGGGACAAACAGTAAACACAAAGTCTTATAGGCTACTAAGAGGGTGGACCGAGGCAGGATAGATGTGTCAATATCCCATTGGTTATTGTACATAAACATGAAGATAAGGATTCACACCAACTAGGAAATACAAATTGTCAGACAGTGACGGAGGACATTATCATCTAACTCTACAGCTGTGTCTGTTGACAGCCAGACAGTGAGACTGAAGACGCCATAAGAGTTACCATGGGCTTAGTATGTTCCTCAGAGAGAAAATAGGGCAAATACCTGACCCCAGCTGTAGGGAAGAGAAATTATTCTCTAACAGGGCGGAGTCGGACGTAGTTTTATAAGGGGCTTGTCTGTTGTAGGAGGCAGAAACATGTATCCGATAAAGGACTTAAAGCTGACTTATGAAGCGCTTAATGAAGAAATCACTTTCTCTGCAGGAGATACTATTGTAGGCACGATTACTTTCAGATTGACAAGAAACACCAAAGTCAAAAGCTTGCGGATAAAAGCCAAAGGGGATGCGAAAGTTAGCTGGTCAAAAAGAAACGTATATTGGGAGATCTCCTACAGTGCCCACACGAGATACTTCAAAGTAAAAGAATACTTTGAAAATGCTAAAGGTAAGACAAAGAAATGTCACCTCGTAGTCATTAGCAATCTGGAAAAAAGTGTGTTATATTCTAATGGGCGTTGTTTGAAAAGGTATCGGTCTTTACATTTATCGGTGTTGTTGTGGTCATTTTGCCTTTAATAGCATATTGGCACAATTAACTGTTATAGACACTTGCAAAAACATCGTAATTTTTGAGTGATTTTTCTCCAGTAAAAGTGCACGAATACACTATCGTAATGTGTGTTGGCCCGTGTTGGTGAGCAAAACCGCTAGATTTGTTGTCATCCGATATCAAGTAAATACAAGGATAGTATCGCGGATACTTTTTAATAATTACGGTGGATGCATCATCGGTCTGAATCTCTAAGAAATGGCTGTAGCTTTACAGTACAGAACATCAAAAGTCCTACAGAATTATACAATATTACAATATTACTGCACAGTACTGGAGCTAATATTGCATCTTGGGTAATATTTGCAAGGTGGGATTATTGTACAGTAGTTTAGGGCATTTCATGTTTACTGTACAACGAGATTCTATTTGCTGTAACCAAAGAGCTCTTTGCTGTAACTATGCTGTACGTTTCGGCACCGGACGTCACTTCAGCCAGCCACTCCAGCTTGCGAGTCGAGACCACCCACAGCGACAAATAATACTTTAAACAAGTTACATAAGGTAAGCAACTGCTGAAGTTTCAGATAAACATTCGTCCACAGCTAAACTAAGTTCGGTGTCACTGACGTAGCACCACCAGCTTAAAGAACACTAGGTCAAGTCAATGCAGCAGCAGGTAGTTAGCTTTGATACGTGGACGTTAAAATGCTTTTACGCAGTTAACCAACGTTCATCATTGCCACTTGCAAATGTTTTTCTTTCACTATTCTTTTGCCATTTCAGGTTAAGGTTAAGGTTAACGAAAAATGATCGTGCATATGTTTTTTAGCCAGGGAGAGGAGATAACAGGCTACAGTTTTAGGCTAATTCGTTATGGACATGGTTGCAGACCTGTCCGAAATCTTGTGAAAATCAATGATAACCTACGCTTTATACGCTTTAAGTTAATACAGTGTATCTGATTAGTATATTCTGACGACTTAATTCAAGTTTATCCACCACCACTCAGTGAATTTTGCTGTGACATTAAAACTTGAATTTAATCACACTGTTTTTTTTTCTTTCTGTGGATTTGTTTTATATTTTTAGTGAGCTTGTGTTGTGACAGTAAAGTTATTGCCCTAATGTGTCCACTTCCTTCGTCCCCCACTCCAATGGCATCTGGTGGATCAGTTGAGTGAGAAGTTAGAATTATATGATTCCACTAGCAATATGGTCCCTATTTTAAATCCATGTAAGAAATTGCCACTTGTTTTTGTCAATTTTGCCAACATGTTCTTCATGAATTGTGCCATGCTAGCATAGCCACTGTTCCTCCAGACTGCACGACTGGTTGCACACAGATAAGGAAGGCACATCAAATCTTCTAAGTCAAGGGAAGGAGAAAAATAGCTGAATTTCATGCATATCCCTTTCATAATGAGCACAACAACTGTAATTTTATTATGTATTACTATTAGTAAAATGAAATGGAATTGCTTGTATGGAGTAGTTTGAGTTTGTATTAAAGTACTGTAGATTGTGACATAGTGTTTCTTTTTCAGGCCAATCACTGGTGACATCTAGAAAATGGATGTTGTCCACTGAAGGACAGCTGTACGCGACAACCACTGACAATTTTGCGTGTGTGTACGTGCGTGCATGTGAGAGAGAGTGAGTTTTATACTACCTGTTACATTTAGATTGTAACTCTTGAATAAAAATGAAGATATGTTTTATGGATACCAAATATTTTCAATAAATGTATTTTTATGAAAACCTTTCAGATCTGTTCATTTTAATTTTCCACTTAACTGTTAAGATTGTAACCCTACAGTAACCTGCGATCACAGTAAACTGCAATATATTGTATTACAGTACTGTGTTGTACATAACAATACAGTAAAGTTTTGACAACCGTGCTGCCTGTACTTTACTGTAATTTTTACAGGACATTTCTTATAGAGAAATCTAAATCTGAATGAATTTTCATGACATTTAAGTGTTTTTGTGATTTGCCTTTTACAAACACATACTAAATTTAAAATTTTTACTAAAATACTCAGACTAGTTCATTATTCAAGATTTAATGATCATTAAAGTTGGAATATATACTAATAATTTATAAATTAAATTAATTAAAAAGGGATTTCCAAAAACAATAATTGTTTAATAAAAACGTCGTTTAAAAATACATCAATGAATTCATCAATACTGGAATCCAGAAATCTATTAGAAAAATGACATTTAAAATGACATCTTCTCTTCAGATTTGCATTTTATCAGTACTGGCTAGCATGTGCCATCATGAATTACTTTCACTACACTTGGAGAACCATATGAATCTCACAATTGTAATCAGTCCAGTTCTGTGAAGACTCTGATATTTCTAAAGTCTCTAACAGATGGCTTAATCATTGCTACTTTTCCAGACACTGTACTTCCCAAAGGTATCCATCGGTTTAATTTCAGGATTCAAATCCCACAGGGGTAAGTGGAGATTATTTCGTTACTAGCATTAGTTTCTGTGTCATTGTTTACTCTTCCAAATACATTCATTCCTCTGTTGCTTCTATCTATCTTACAGGGACCTACCATCATCCTTCAAGGGGCGTCATGGATCTATTATCTACATGCTTGAGGCAAGAATATCCAGGAGCTGGAGTTTGGATTCAAAAAGACAAAAAGAGATCAGTTTTGTTTCAAAGACCTTTCCACACATGGATCAAGTAATGGTAAGTGTGTCACATATTACTTGTTATAAGTGTAATACCTGTAGCTGCTACAGTTGAAAATATTTAGGGCAGTAAGTTGTATGATGAAAAGAAAAAATATCACACAAGGCATTTTTTACAGTGTACACAGTCTGGTTCAGTGACTAAAGAGATGGGGACTTTCTCCAAAACACAAGTTCATTTGTCTGCTACTGTTAAGAGGGTCTGCTCTCCAGGTAAAGCACTGCACATTAATAACACAACCAAATGTTGACACAGGATACTGTCAGCTGATATCTGATGTATTTCTTTTCTAACTCAGAAGGGGGCTGTTCAATGTTTCTCATATATGTACATGAAGATGTTGTAAAAATGTGCTATTACTTATATGTGGTTATATTACCTGAGTAAAATTGGTGCATACTCAGTTGCTGTCATTTGTATTTGATAGGTGACATGTTGTCTGTTGTTGCCAAAATAAGCAACTCTTCTTCCAAAAATGTGAAGCCCAAATGCAAATTAGTGCAGAAAGTAGAGTACCGCGTCCTCTCCGGCAGAAACAGCAAGGAAAGAATTCTCACCAAAGTGGTTGGCAACACTATCAAGCCAAGGTCAGAGGAAACAGTCTCCTGCCAGCTGATGGTTCCTGCTGATGCCATCTACACTATCCATAACTGTGACATCCTCACGGTAGAATATTACGTCAAGGTATGTAACAACATGGTATCAATACGTGGACTCAGAAAGGAATGAATTGCTTTTCTTGGTTTAATCAAACAGAAACACAGACTGATCAGCATCATCATTATCAGTGGTCAAGTGAAGGGCACCCATTATGTCATTCTCATTGCACCTGTCAGTGGACATGATGTATTAGGCAGTTAGACAGCAAGTGAACATTTTGTCCTCAGATTTGATGTTTTAGAAACAGGAAAAAGGGGAAAGTGGACGGATATTAGAGACTTTGACAAGGAGCAAACTGTAAAGGTTAGATGACTGGGTGTGCACATCCGTTATCTGAGGAAGACATGGCACCAGGATGCAGGACTGCGGTATGCAACATGTCATGGGCAGCAGAGAGAGCAAGCGAGTGGCTGTGGGTAAGGAGGAAACATGCTAGAGCTTGAGGCTAGAGATGAATCTGGCTGCATAACTTTAGTATTTGCGAATCATCATAGATTTGGTCGATTGGGTCGTGGTTCAGTCCGCATCAACGTGTCAGGTATGTTTGCTACATAAACGGGCTATGCTATTTCATTGAAAGTTTAGTTGTTGATAGTCACTAAATGGCGAGAAAAAGCGTGGAGGGGGGTGACTCCAGGACGCTGGAATTTACTGTGAGGCCTTCTTGAGGTGCCGTGGACCTAACTAACAGCCCAACAGCTTATAAGAACATAGTGTAAGATGATAATCATTTTTATCTGCCAACTTTATTAAGAATTTCTCTTTGTCTTTCAGGTATATGTGGACATCAGTTTTTCCCGTGATCCAGAGGTGGTGTTTCCACTGGTTGTCATTCCACCTGCCGTTGTTGCCATGTACCTTGGTGAGGTTGCAGGGCCTTACCCTCCCGGAGCTGTTGGGGCTCAAAGTTACAGTGACTTCCCTCCCCTCAGCTTTCCTGCTGGACTTCATCCCCTACCCGCAGGCCAGAGTGCTAACGCATACCCATCACCATATCCCCCTCAGCCTGCAAACATAGGAATCGGCTACAAAAACCAGTGGCCACAAAATCTTGTTCCATAAGGGTTTTCTGCTGAAGCACCCATCTTTAGTGCAGCCTCCAGCCATTATGGTTGCACCACATTTCCAAAAGTGCAGAAAACCTCCATCCTACATGACCCACCTTCTACTCTTGGCAGTGGGTCAGATCACAAAAGCTGAGCCGCAAACATAACCCAAAAAGTACGAGCTAACATATTATCAGCCTGTTTGTTATTCAGTCATTCATATATTTGCACATTTAAAAATTGAGTTTATATCTGTCCTTGTCCTCGTGCCATTAAGTTAAGTGTTCATTAAAAACTTATTTTCACTTGGTTGAAATTGACCAATTGAAAATGTCAACAAGCCTCAGATTTTTCACAGAAAACCTGCAAAATGGTTAACCTTTCTCTTTTTGGCTTTTAATCACATTGTTCATGTTGCATCAGGATAGAGAAAAACATCTTGTGAACGCTCAAGCTCTCTGCGCCCCTCCTTCTCCAAAAAGCTGTCCCATTCTTCACAGTAACAGTTGAGACAATGCTATTCAACCATTTTCTCCTCATAACAGATTTATGTTCTTTAAAACTATTTAGTAGTCCATGGGGTTGCAGGACAGTGGTTGTAAATAGTTTTCTTGCTACCCACAGTGTTAAACAGGAACTGTTTGGGTGGTTGTGTGTATCAGAAAAACAGTAACAACACATGTGAAACCAGAATGAACCCAGTCTGAACTGTGGTCTAAGTTTTGTTCCCTCTCACACGCTGCTTTTGGTAAATAGATACAAGCATTGCCATGAGAAGACAACTTCTGTGTGTCTGTTTTCCTGTCTCCGTCAAGTCAGCTAGCAAACAGCATAGTAACAATTTCACGCTGGTGTTAATTTAATTTAATTTTGAGAGCACATGGATTTCGGAGGCCCAGTAGTGTTAATAATATCAAAATGTCTATAATGTTAGCCATTCAAGTAGATGAATATATATAGTCAAAATTATAACAATATTAACAGGTGTTTCTTTAAGTTTTACTATGGGGTACCATTTGTAAAGTTGGAAAATTCAGACTTTTGGCAATGCATCTACATGTTCGGGGCAGCGACGGTATGTGTCGTACATATAGCTTAGCGTTAGCTTGTAGCTAAAACTATCTAAGGCTAGCTCAGCAGGACATTTACAATTCACATAGAAATGTATTGTTTATAAAGCCAATGCTCTCTGGATATAAATGTCTCCTCAGAGCTCCACTGGTACTGCGGTTCCTGGAGGAACAAAAGTTGGAAGAGCTTACCTTGTTATCATTATGATGGAATGGAATGCCCTCCTCTCTCGGGGCATGCTGCAGGCAGGTGATTGTTCAGTCTGAAATTTTAGACAGGTGTAGAGGAGTACTGGCCAGAGAAGGACTGACAGTGGAGGGGGTCAAGGAGGTGAAGGAGTTGGAGAATGGTGGTCAGAGTCACTGGATGGAGAATAATGACCAAGGCTTTCAGAAACATGGACTGCCTGTAGTCAGGAAAGATGTCCAGTTGGAAGTAGATGAAAAGAAGCGGACTGAAGAGGAGATGGGAATGGGAATGGTGGGAATTCGAAAGACTCGCTGTCGGATGTATCGAGTACCAACTCATAGTCCATGGTGAAGGTAGTGAGAACTGAGCGGGTGAGGAAAGGTTAAACGCATGCGGCTAACTGGATGTTTGAATTTGTGCCCCCAAAGAAGAGCTGTGATGACAATAGTGATGACATTTCTGGTGGCCATTGAGAAGTATCCTCTGAATTTGATGGAGGGTGCTTCTGAAAAGCTAGATGTCATCAGCTTGCGAGACTCAAAAGGAAAGGCTGAAAGGGGATAGGATGAGATGGGTTAAGGAATGAGAGGAGACGAGGAGAAGGAATGAAAGTCATCCGATATATGTATGATGAAATGGAGCTTACTTGAGCTAGTAATTTGTCAACTGTATCTGGTACTGCAATAGCTCACTGGATGCCTGGGTGGGGACAAATAAAGTGTTTTGAATTGAATTGAATTGAATCGTGTGTAAAGCCATAAATGAACATACTGACAAAGGAGTGGTTTGAGAGCGTCAGTTTTAATGGTTGTTTTGAGAAACGTGGATTGTCTCTCTGTCCGATACTGTTGTCAGTAATGTGGAGGCACCAAAGAGGACTACCCTGTCTCCATTTCTGTTCACTCTTTACACCTCTGATTTCCACTACAGCTCTGGGTCCTACCACCTGCAGAGGCTCTCTGATGACGCTGCAGTGGTTGGGTGTATTAGAGATAGATATGAGGTGGAGCATAGGACACTGATCGGAGACTTTGTTGAGTGGTCCCAGGCAAACCACCCACTCCTGAATGTGTACAAGACCAAGCAGCTACTCACTGACTTCAGAAGGAAGAGGTCACCAGCGGAGGCAATCACCATCCAGAGCCTAGAGGTGGAAGTAGTGGACCAATATAAGTAGCTGGGAGTCCACATGAACAGCAGACTGGACGGAAGAGACAACAGCAATGCTGTGTACAAGAAAGCCCGAGTAGATTCTGCTTCCTGGACATTTTCTACCAGTCTGTTGTTGTGAGTGCCCTGTACTTTGCTGTGGTTTGTTGGGGGAGCAGCACCAGCAAAAAGGACATAAGTAGCATTGACAAATTGATCCAGCTCTACTGGAGTTTGTAGAGTGGTGTGACAGCTCACACCTGGAACTGAATGTCAACATAACTAAGGTTCCATTAGAACATTAGTGCACATCCACATCAACATACGGTTTATCACATTAGACAACATTAGGCCTAATATAGTGATTACATTGAGAATGTTGCCTTGATCCTCTCTGATTGCCTGGTGAAAACAAGAAGCTTCTAAACCGCACTGAGAGTGACAGGGACGCAAATTAAATGTGTGTGGAAGTTAACAAATATGGTTCCTTGCCTCATAAAAGGTTAAGCAGAACACCAGACAACTACTTCTACAACTACGTCAGTGTTTTGCACTTGATTTGGTTTAATGTTCACTAACTGCAAAGTGTTTTCTCAGACTTGAATAAAGATCAATAAAGTGCCTCTTTCAGTGTGAGTATAAGGATTTTTTTGTGCCTTAATATGTTGGCATCTCTTTAAATAATAGTTTTACACTTGAATCTACTTTCTGTAACACAAACCCTTAGACCAATATATCTATTATAAAAAATAATTACCTGGAAATGAGTAAACCTGTATCATCTGAGTTGTCATCCTATACTGACGTGGATTGCTTAATAAGTGCTGTCAACATTTCTCAACTGACACATTATAGCCAGTTTAGACTTCTGTATTAAGTTGATGCAGAAGATAGGCAGCACAGACCCCCACTAGACAGTGTGCAGACCCTATCTAACTGACTGTTTATCCATCTCCACGATTTTCAAATTGACAGTTTTGGATCAATACAGATAGAACACATCTGAACTCGTGTTCAGCGACAGATTCGATCACAATTGTTAACACAAAGTTAAGCAGGAACTGGAAAGTGAAGAAGGAAGTAGAAACAAAAATTAACCTTGGCAAAAAAGACTAGCATTTGAGTGGTGTTGTAACAGAGCGAGCCAGACTGACTAGCGCACAAGAGACATAGGGACGCAATTTAAAATGTGTGTGGAAGTTACCAAATATGGTCACTTGCCCCATTAAGGGTTAAGTAGAACATCAGACAAGCATCCTCCAACCATTTTACACTTAAATTTACTTTCTGTAACACAAACCCTTAAACTCTGACTTCTATTCCAAAATATAATCACCTGAAAATGAGTAAACCTAGATGGCCTGAGTTGTCATCATGCACTGACTTCAATTGCTTAAAAGAATGCTGTCACTGTACCCTATTTTTAGAGTTGGCCTACTTTTAGATTAGAGCAGACTGGCGAGGTGGTTAGCACTGATACCTCACAGCGAGAAGGCTGGGCCGGCTGGGCATTTCTGTGTGGAGTTTTCATGTTCTTCCTGTGTCTGTGTGGGTTCTCTCTGGGTACTCCGGCTTCCTCCCACTACCCAAAGACATGCTCATTAGGTTAAGTGGTGATTCTAAATTGGCCGTATTTGCATGTGTGAGTTTGAATGATTGCCTGTCTCTCTATGTTGGCCCTGCCATGGACTGGGTGTATCCCTGCCCATGGGCGTGGTAGTGGGGGGAAAAGGGGACCTGACTACCCTGGGCCCAAGTAGGGAGAGGGCGCATGAAAATGAATTGAATTAATTGGGTTCTCCAATTACTTGGTGTCATAATGTATTTCATATATATTGACAACATCAACTGAGAGAATGAACTTTGTGTCACAGCCCTCCCAACATATTGAACATTCTGGGGGCCCCCTCTTGGAGACGCAAAATGGTTTAGTCCGCCCATAGACCGCGGCAGGCAACAAGTACGTCAGTGAGCACAGATTGAATGACTCGGAGGCTGTCATCATGCCTCCCCAAAAACACAATAAAGAAGAAGAAAGAGCAGAAAGAAAAGAAAATAAGGCAGAATGAGGGGAAGCAACTGTTAATTGCTTTTTCTCCTAAAGGTGAACCGACTTTATTTGTTGCGTAACTGCATCCAATCAACCTTAACGTTGCGTAACTGCCTCCAATCAACCTTAACGTTGTGGTAGTCCAAAGTCTGTGGGCATTTATTGTGCCATTTATTGTGGGCTTTCAACAACACAAAAAGAGGTCAGTCCTGTTGACGCAGGATACTGTCAGCTGATGTATTTCTTTACTAAGTCAGAACGAGGCTGTTCAGTTATATTAAACTGAACAGCCTCACTGATCTTCACTTTAAGATGTAATAGTGCAGTATTAAATCTTAGTACAAAAGTACAATACAGCATGTATTCCTAGTGGTTAAGGGAAAATTCCCTGAAATTTCTTTCTTTTTTTTCTCTTTTTTTTTTTTTTTTTTTTTTTACAAAAAGAACCTACAACTTTTCCTGAACATTTAGTTTTGTAGCTTCAGGCTACAAAACGTTTATCTAAGGTTCCTATTATAAACAGCCTAGACTGTTCCCTAGAGGTTCCAGTATGTGTAAGCATCAGTCAACACCGAACATTACTGCTTGTTGGGTGTCATATGGATTCTAATCTAGTAAAATCGTAGTAGATTAGGGTTTTGTATCCTTCAAGTCACTAAAAGTTTCTGTAAAAGGTACAACAAAAACAATAGCCTACGTTGTTCCTTGAAGGTTCTAGTTTGTTGACAAATGTATACAGTGAACATCAAAGGTTACTGCTTGCTGGGTATCATATATAAATATGGACAGTCTAGTATGTGCATATCCGTGTTCAATTTAATAGGAAAAGTTTATAACGGCCAATCAATAAACTGTAATTCAGAGGCCTAGTGTGTAAGGACTGAATGTCCAGTGTAATTTATAATAAATAAATGTCTGCAATTATTCTCTGGTCATGCATATATATATATATATATATATATACACTACCGTTCAAAAGTTTGGGGTCACATTGAAATGTCCTTATTTTTGAAGGAAAAGCACTGTACTTTTCAATGAAGATAACTTTAAACTAGTCTTAACTTTAAAGAAATACACTCTATACATTGCTAATGTGGCAAATGACTATTCTAGCTGCAGATGTCTGGTTTTTGGTGCAATATCTACATAGGTGTATAGAGGCCTAGTTCCAGCCACTATCACTCCAGTGTTCTAATGGTGAAATGTGTTTGCTCATTGGCTCAGAAGGCTAATTGATGATTAGAAAACCCTTGTGCAATCATGTTCACACATCTGAAAACAGTTTAGCTCTTTACAGAAGCTACAAAACTGATCTTCCTTTGAGCAGATTGAGTTTCTGGAGCATTACATTTGTGGGGTCAATTAAACCCTCAAAATGGCCAGAAAAAGAGAACTTTCATCTGAAACTCGACAGTCTATTCTTGTTCTTCGAAATGAAGGCTATTCCATGCGAGAAATTGCTAAGAAATTGAAGATTTCCTACAACGGTGTGTACTACTCCCTTCAGAGGACAGCACAAACAGGCTCTAACCAGAGTAGAAAAAGAAGTGGGAGGCCGCGTAGCACAACTGTGCAAGAAGATAAGTTCATTAGAGTCTCTAGTTTGAGAAACAGACGCCTCGCAGGTCCCCAACTGGCATCTTCATTAAATAGTACCCGCAAAACACCAGTGTCAACATCTACAGTGAAGAGGCGGCTGCGGGATTCTGGGCTTCAGGGCAGAGTGGCAAAGAAAAAGCCATATCTGAGGCTGGCCAATAAAAGAAAAAGATTAAGATGGGCAAAAGAACACAGACATTGGACAGAGGAAGACTGGAAAAAAGTGTTGTGGACGGACGAATCTAAGTTTGAGGTGTTTGGATCACAAAGAAGAATGTTTGTGAGACACAGAACAAATGAAAAGATGCTGGAAGAATGCCTGACGCCATCTGTTAAGCATGGTGGAGGTAATGTGATGGTCTGGGGTTGCTTTGGTGCTGGTAAGGTGGGAGATTTGTACAGGGTAAAAGGGATTCTGAATAAGGAAGGCTATCACTCCATTTTGCAACGCCATGCCATACCCAGTGGACAGCGCTTGATTGGAGCCAATTTCATCCTACAACAGGACAATGACCCTAAACACACCTCCAAATTGTGCAAGAACTATTTAGAGCAGAAGCAGGAAGCTCATATTCTATCGGTGATGGAGTGGCCAGCGCAGTCACCAGATCTGAACCCCATTGAGCTGTTGTGGGAGCAGCTTGACCGTATGGTACGCAAGAAGTGCCCATCCAACCAATCCAACTTGTGGGAGCTGCTTCTGGAAGCGTGGGGTGCAATTTCTCCAGATTACCTCAACAAATTAACAGCTAGAATGCCAAAGATCTGCAATGCCGTAATTGCTGCAAATGGAGGATTCTTTGACGAAAGCGAAGTTTGATGTAAAATCTTATTTCAAATACAAATCATCATTATTTCTAACCTTGTCAATGTCTTGACTCTATTTTCTATTCATTTCACAACGTATGGTGGTGAATAAGTGTGACTTTTCATGGAAAACACAAAATTGTTTGGGTGACCCCAAACTTTTGAACGGTAGTGTATATAGTTTCTATGCATTTTCTCTCTTCTATGATAGTATTATCCTCCAGTGGGCTCTGTTTGCTTTTGAATGAAAGCACTGGACAACCCCCGTTACATCTTTCTCACAGTGGATGGCAGTAGAGCCTTGTGGTGGGCTTTCTTGGGGCGCGCTCTGGCCTGCAGCCTATAGCCATGCGACATGGTTCCCCTTTGGAAAACAGCACGTAACAAAAGTAAAGGTTTCCCCCCTTTTATAGCATTTTAGTCACAAAAAGTTGGTTCAGCAGACAAAGGACACGTACGGTACACATGGATGTCACTCAAGAGCGCTTATGCAGCAGGTAGTAACATTTCTATTCACGTGCGGTATTTTGAGTTTGTCTGATCTGTGAAAACTAACTGAATATGTTGTGTTGTTTTGCAGGTTAAACAGCTGTGATTGTAGCTAAAGTCAACAATTCGTCATCCAAATTTAGTTTAATTTAGTTTCATCCAAGATGTTATGTATCATGCCAACAGCAATACCAAGCTTGAGAACAAAGTTTGCCACAAAGTGGTTGACAACTGCATTAAACCCCACACAGAGGTGGAGGTCAGGTGTCCGATGCAGATTTCCTCTGACGAGATCCTGATGATTCACAATTGTGAGATTGCCTTAACTGAATACCATTAAAAGGTTTGTAACATTATAACAATGACTTAACAGACATTGTGAATAACGTAAATATTAACAAGGATTTTTGAAGTTAGTTGTGACTTTCAGTGTGAGTGTCAGGATTATTTATTTATTTATTGCCTAATGTGTTGGCATCTCAGGAGACGGGGACATGGTGATGAGCACTGATGCCTCACAACAAGAAGGTTCTGGGTTTGAATCCATCGGCCGCCGAGGGCCAGGGGTTTGCACGTTCTCCCAGTGTGTCCGTGGGTTCTCCTTGGGGACTCCTTTGGTTAACTAGTAAGGTGTGAGTGTGAATGGTTGTCTGTCTCTCTGTGTTAGCCCTGCAATAGCCTGGCGACCTATTCAGGATTCAGGGTGTAGTCCCAGGTTACAGAAATTGAATGAATGTAAATAATAATAATAAATCTCTGTAAATAATGTCATTCCTCTAAAGTTATACACTTAAATCTACTTTCTGTAACACAAACCTTAAACTTTGACTTTTATTATAAAAAATGATCAACTGAAAATGCACTGTCTTGGATTGCTTAAAAGACGCATATGAGGCAATGAAGTTATTTACTGTTCTTTTTTATGATCTCAGGGCAGAGTCTTTTTTATGATTTCAGGGCAGAGTCAGACTTTTTTATGATCTCAGGGCAGAGTCTTTTTTATGATCTCAGGGCAGAGTCTTTTTTATGATCTCAGGGCAGAGTCTTTTTTATGATCTCAGGGCAGAGTCAGACTTTTTTATGATCTCAGGGCAGAGTCAGACCTTGTCAGCAGGGTTACAGTTGTAAGGGGCAGTAACATGTCTCCGATAAAGGACTTCAATCTGACTTATGAAGCGCTTAATGAAGAACTCACTTTCTCTGCAGGAGATACTGTTGTTGGCACGGTTACTTTCAGATTGACAAGAAACACCAAAGTTAAAAGCTTTGAGATAAAAGCCAAAGGGGATGCGAAAGTTCACTGGACAGAAGGAAGTGGAGATGACGATAGTTCCTACAGTGACCACAGGAGATACTTCAAAGTAAAAGAATACTTAGTTGCAGAAAATGCTAACGGTAAGACAAAAAGATGCCACCTCCTAGTCATCAGCAATCTGGAAAAAGTGTGTTGTATTCTAATATTATGGACGTTGTTTGAAAAGGTAGCTGTCTTTACATTTACCTGTATTGTTGTATTCATTTAGCCTTTAATAGCTTATTGTTATAAACATTAGCAAAACCATCACAATTCTTGAGTGCTTTTTCTACAGTGAAAGCTCACAAATACACATCGTAATTTGTGTTGGCCCATGTACAAAGTGAAAGCAAATTAATTCAGCGAGAAGGAAACGGTCTATGAGTAGTAAGGATTTGCTTTCTTCCGGGTGGGAGGAGCCTGTGTTGGCTTGGTGTGTTTGTGTTTGTTTCCACTTTTCACAGTAAACCTAACTATTGTGAAATAATTTCTGGTAACCACAGTGTGAGATGCAATCAAAGACTTCTCACGCTACGAAGACTATGGAGGAACACAGGTGTCGTGAAAGTATTTGGCCAGCTAATGCCAATCAGTAACTTATAATTGTGTAATACAAATTGGCACTGCTAATTTTAAAAATTAAATTGCTCTTTTTTATAGTAAATAAAACTACTCAGACACTCTTCAAGATTCAATGATCATTAAAGATGAAATGTACACAAATAATTTATAAATGAGAGTAATTAAAAACAGATTTCCAAAAGCTATAAGTGATTACAGTTTTTTTCAGTCGCTAACAAGCGTTTGTCCAATCAGTGATCACATTTTCAAAACTCTAAACACAATTAGCACAGCATGGGTCTTTTGTGGCCACACCATTCACACATTTCATGTCATTTTCACACAATATGCAGTCAGTGAACACATTTCCACAATGCTTACATTTTCTTAACAGACCAGCTGTACCTCCCAACAAAATTATGGATTGTTTTTGTATTATTTACGAATGTTAACACACAACATCCCACAATAGCAAAAACAATATTCCAAACCTCAGATACAGTATAAAAAACTTCTTCTTCTGCAATGATATCATTTCAAACACAACATATCTCAGCTCATAATAGTTTTTTAGTCCACTGTTGAAGAAAAAAAAAACAATCCAAGTCTAGTTCCAAGTTTGCAGAAGTGGTGCAAGTTTATTGGAGTTCCAGGTCATGGTGAGCCTACCGACACAGAACCCTGAATACAGGGCCAGAGCACAGATATAAGTGTTTTTATCTCAGGTGCATGGCATTGGATAATATCAGATGCAATGTTGATGAAAACATGAGGCATAACCCTGAAGATCGCAGAGATGACATACAGTCATTTTGTGCTTTGTTAGCACCCTCCATTTTTTGTTCAGAATCCTCTTATGTGTTTCATGGATATTTTGTTGCTGTACTGTAAGCAACACTGTAAAACTTTTTTTCTGTTCTATCATACTGTAAACAGTATTTCGACTGTACCTCCTGTAGTAAACAGCAAAGGAAAAAAATGATTAGTTTTTTACTTGAATGCTTTTGAATGTGAACAATACATGTGGTCATACAGCTCCTAACCAAGAAATTTTGAGTAAAAAACAGTGGATTGCATGTTTTTTATACAAATACCTGTCTATGCAGTTTTTGTAATGTCAGCAATAGCCAGTATTTTGAAACCTGGTGTACTTTGATTGACTCCATGTACCTTGTGCATTAAAAACAAGTGTTATTCTTTGACAGAATAATTTCATTTTGAGTCATATTTCCAGTGTTTTGGTATAAAGTTGGTGTGTGCAAAGAAATATGTGTTCTATTTTGAAATGAAGAGTTAGTATATATTTAACAAAATATGCTTTTGTGAAGAAAATGATCCATTTGGCCAACTGTGTTTAGTAGGTGAGAGCCTGTGTTAAGAGTTTAGAAAAAATATCTGAAGTATGGGTAAGCGCTTGTTAGCGATTGAAAAAAAAAACTGTAATGAAAACATTGTTTAAAAATTCATTCTTTCATCTTCTATACCCATTTAGTCCTGTTAGGAGTCACGGGGGTCTGCTGGAGCCTATCCCAGCTGTCATCGGGCGAGAGGCCAGTCCATCGCAGGGCCAACACAGATTCAGATAACCATTCACACTCACACGCACACCTACTGCCAATTACAGTTTTTTACAATCGCTAACAAGCGCTTACCCATACTTCAGATATTTTTTCTAAACTCTTAACACAGATTCACACCTACAAAACACAATTGGCCAAATGGATAAATTTCTTCTCAAAAACACATTTTGTTAAATATATACTAACTCTTCATTTCAAAATAGAACATATCTTTCTCTGCACACACCAACTTACCAAAACACTGGAAATAAGACTCAAAATGAAATGATTCTGTCAAAGAATAACTCTTGTTTTCACTTCACAAGGTACATGGAGTGAATCAAAGTACACCAGGTTTCAAAATACTGGCTATTGCTGACATTACAAAAACTGCATAGACTTTTATGCTTCAGTTTCACAGGTATTTGTATGCAAAACATGCAATCCACTGTTTTTACACTAAATTTTTTGGTTGGGAACTCTATGTCCACATGTATTGTTCACATTCAAAAGCATTCCAGTAAAAAGCAAATCATTTTTTTTCCTTTACTGTTTACTACAGGAGGCACAGTAGAAATACAGTTTACAGTATGATAGAACATAAAAGGTTTTACAGTGTTGCTTACAGTACAGCAACAAAATATCCATGAAACACACAGAGTTTCTGAACAAAAATACAACAGCAAGACCCAGATTGAGGGGGGGTGTAACTAAAAAAAAGCACAAATGACTGTATGTAGTCTCTGTGATCTTCCAGGGTAGGCCACATGTTTTCATCAACCATCGCATCAGATATTATCTAAGGCGATGCACGTGCAATAAAAGCGCTTGGTATGTCGGATCCACCCTTGGCAATCATGAACTGTGATGTCCCTGCAGCCAGCACCCATGGCTTCAAGGAGGGACATCTGGTCATGTGGCTAATGGTCATCAACCTTCCCCTCCAACAGAAAAGAACTCCTCTATGGGGTTGAGGAAAGATGAATAGGGTGGAAGGGAGAGATGTACCGTCTTGGGTGGTGAAGAAAACTTTGAAGGGGCCATTGAAATTGACATGCCTGGGGCAATTCCGCCATATACTGACCTCTGATATGACCTCTCCTGCTTCTGCTGCCCTGCTGATCAGAGTTTCCTCCTCCTTTGTCCTTTTGTTCTGACAAAGTCTGGAGCAATCTCTGCCCCTCCACTGAGTTCATCCTCTTGTGTAAAGTTGACCTTGACTAACCAATATGCAACCACACCTGGGGGCAGGGTATATCTGTGCTCTGGCCCTACATTCAGGGTCAGTCTCCAGTCTCTGACCCACTCTGTGTCGGTAGGCTCACCATGACCTGGAACTCCAATAAACTTGCAACACTTCACCAAACTTGGAACTAGACTTGGATTGTTTTCTTCAACACTGGACTTCAAACCATGTTGTTAGCGATTGAAATCAATTGATCAGCTGAGATATGTTGTTTTTGAACTGATATCATTGCAGAAGAAGAGGTTTTTATACTGTATCTAAGGTTTGTAATATTGCTTTTGCTATTGTGGTATGTTGTGTGTTAACATTTGAAAATAATACAAAAACTATCCATAATTTTGTTGGGAGGTACAGCTGGTCTGTTAAGAACATGTAAGCATTGTGGAAATGTGTTCACTGACTGCATATTGTGTGAAAACGACATGAAATGTGTGAATGGTATGGCCACAAAAGACCGATGCTGTGCTAATTGTGTTTAGAGTTTTGAAAATGTGACCACTGATTGGACAAACGCTTGTTAGCGACTGAAAAAAACTGTAATAGAGGGAATGAGTTGAATAAAATTAAGCAATAAGGAATGATCACACAAGGTGACCTTCTTGCTGTGAGGGATCAGTGCTAGCCACCTCGCCACTGTGCCGCCTGTTTAATGAATTCATCAATACTGTAATCCAGAAATCTATTAGAAAATGACATTTAAAAGGACATCTTCTTTTCAGATTTGCATTTTATCAGTACTGGCTAGGGGCGGCACAGTGGAGATGGTGGTTAGCACTGATGCCTCACAGCAAGAAGTTCGAATCCATGGGCCAGCTGGCGTTTCTGTGTGGAGTTTGCATGTTCTCCCTGTGTCTGCGTGGGTTCTCTCCGGGTACTCCGGCTTCCTCCCACCATCCAAAGACATGCTCATTAGGTTAATTGGTGATTCTAAATTGCCCGTAGGTGTGCATGTGAGTGTGAATGTTGGCCCTGCGATGGACTGGCGACCTGTCCAGGGTGTACCCCTGCCTCTCGCCCGATGACAGCTGGGATAGGCTCCAGCAGACCCCCGTGACCCCTAACAGGACTAAACGGGTTTAGAAAATGACTGACTGACTGACCAGTACTGGCTAGCATGTGCCATCATGAATTACTTTCACTACCTGAACACAGATATCCACAAAATCTTCTCGAGACTCAATTCAAAGTTGGCAACATAACTCCAAGCTCCCAAGCCATCAGAAGAAATCCCAGAGTGCTCCTAGCATTACCAGCTGAAAACGGTTTCCTGCTGACATCTTCTATGCCATCTACACTATCCATAACTGTGAAATCATCTCGGTAGAATATTACATCAAGGTATGTAACAACATGGTATCAATACGTGGACTCAGAAAGGAATGAATTGCTTTTCTTGTTTTAATCAGAAACACACACTGATCAGCATCATCATAATCACTGGTCAAGTGAAGGGCGCTCATTATGTCATTCTCATTGCACTTGTCAGTGGACACAATGTATTAGGCAGTTAGACTGCAAGTGAACATTTTGTCCTCAGATTTTACGTTTTAGAAACAGGAAAAAAAGGGAAAGTGGACGGATATTAGAGACTTAGACAAGGAGCAAACTATAATGGCTAGATGACTGGGTGTGCACATCCCTTACCTGAGGAAGACATGGCAAGAGCTGGCTGAGTAACTTAGTAACTAATATTTGCAAATCATGACAAATTTGGTTGATTGGGCCATGGTTCAGTCCATATCAGCAGGTATAATTGCTACATAAAGGACTAGGATAATTTACTGAAAACTTTGTTGCTGATAGTCACTGAATGGCAAGAAAAATGAGATTGTGCAGTGGCAGCGTGGAGGGGGGTGACTCCAGGACGCTGGAATTCACTGTGAGGCCTTCTTGAGGTGCTGTGGACCTAACTTAACATAGGTGAAGGGAGGTCCCCACTTGAATTTGGACAGGGCCTTTAAATGTGTTTTGCCTGGGACGTTGGAACAGTGGATTGTAACATCTGATCCTGTGTATTAACTAATGTGACTGATTGGTAAATACTATAATGAAACAGCCCAGCAGCTTATAAAACCTCAGTATAGTACGATAATCATGTTTATCTGCCAACTTTATTTAGAATTTCTCTTTGACTTTCAGGTATATGTGGACATCAGTTTTGCCTTTGATCCAGAGGTGGTGTTTCCACTGGTTGTCATTCCAGCCTCCCTTGTTGCCATGCACCTTGGTGAGGTTGCAGGGCCTTACCCTCCCAGAGCTGTTGGGGCTCAAAGTTACAGTGACGTCCCTCCCCCCAGATTCCCTGCTGGACTTCATCCCCTACCCGCAGGCTCGAGTGCTAATGCATACCCATCACCATATCCCCCTCAGCCTGCAAACATAGGAAGTGGCTACAATAACCAGTGGCCACAAAATCTTGCTCCATACAGGTTTTCTGCTGAAGCTCCCATGGCATCTTTAGTGCAGCCTCCAGCCATTATGGTTCCACCTCAATTCCAACAGGACGAAGAACCTCCATCCTACATGACCCTTTACCCACCTTCTTATGATGCTCTTGGCAGTGGGTCAGATCACAAAATCTGAGCCTCAAACATACACTGTAAACTGTAAACAAGTCCAGAATACTCAAAACGTGTGTGCAATCTGATTGCATCAAAGTTTTTGAGTAAATAATTTAAAATATTTAAGTACTTACATTTTTTAAATCATACACTCAAATATAGTCCTTTTTTTCTGTTTAAGTTGTGAGTGTACTGTACTTAAAACATTTGTTTTCATTCATATATATTTTTTAATTTCTTTGTAATGTCTTGTTCTGCTTGTAATTAACTGATCAACATCTTTAAACTCTTTTAAATATACTGGTTTGTAACCAAAAAGATGATTTTACACAACTCTTAAACTACTAAGTTGTGTCCCCAGAAATGTGTGCATAAATATTTGCATATCTGCTAAATATGTGGATAAATCTTTGCACATTTTAATCATTTATGCACTTCCACTCAATTATTCAAACAAAAGTCATCTTCAGCGTCTTTCTTTCAAGATCAATGTTTACCATAGAGGTTCTGTGTCATTCACTGCTCTCAATGTTCTTCACCCGTCTCAGGTGTTTAATCCTGTGGGATGACATAAAATAGTACTCTGAAACCACTCAAATAATGCAGTCCAAATTTCTAATTAGAATATTTTAGCTAAAAATAGATAAAGTAATTTATAAATTTTAAAACACAGATTGTGAACCCTTTCCAATCTTTGTTAAAAGCTGTGGACTAAGCTATTTTTCTGACGATAAAGACTAAACAACTGTGCAACAGATATAGCCTAGCCTTTATTATAGTTAATCTAATCTCTTAACAATTAGGGATGACATTTGCCGTCATAGTTATTTCTTTTATCCCTTTAAACATAGAAAACTGCATCATCGACCTCAACAAAAAAATACAGTTAAAAGCATTTGAATTTGCCTCATTCGGCCCGCCAACGTAGTGGTGCCGTGACGTCATTACGTTGTACGCCTCCATGATGATCATTCAGACAGTTTAAGTAGCACGAAATTGTAACTGCATTTCTCGTTCGGAATACTTAGTAACTTTAAGTTGGGTTTACTTGATAGTGGATTTTGATTAATGTTTTCACAATAATGTTTGATTAATGTTTTCACAATACTTTTTGAGTTTGTAGTACTGTTCAGGTTTACAGTGTAACCCAAAAAGTAGGAGCTAACAGATTATCAGCCTATTTGTTATTCAGTCTTATATACAGTCTCATATATTTCCACTTTTAAACATGGAGTTTGTATCTGTCCTTTTGTTGTGTCATTAAGTTCATTAAAAGCGTGTTTTCACTTGGTTCCTTACTCTTATTTCAAATCATTGTGGAAACCAGCAGATACAATTGAAAATGTCAATAAGCCTCAGATTTTTCACAGAAAACCTGCAAAATGGTTAACCTTGATCTTTTTGGCTTATTTTGATTACATTGTTCACGTTGCACCAGGATAAGGAAAAACAAAATGTACCTCAAGCCTCCTGCGCCCCTCCTTCCCCAAAAAGCTGTCTCATTCCTCACAGTAACAGTTGGCGCAAACTTATTCAACCATTTTCTTCTTATAACAGTTATATGTACGAATTAGTAGTTCATGAGGTTGCAGCACAGTGGTTGTAAATAGTTGTAGTTCATCCATCCAACCTTGAGATGGAAGAACAGATGAAGATTGCATGAAATTTCGTTCCCTCTTACGCTGCTTTTGGTAAATAGATGCAAGCATCGCCATATGTAGGAGCCATTTATCATTCTATCGCCAAACCGCTAGGCGGCAGTATTTTCTTTGTTCCTACCTGAACCGGATGTTGGTGGTCAGGTGGGTTTATTTAAGGTTACTCAGCAGTATGCCAGGTTACTGATTAGGAGCAAACAGTTTTTGACGTGTACGGTCCGGAAAGTGTACGGTGCTGAAAGAGTATTACGGTCCTGAGAGGTTTGTTATTTTGTATAGTACAAGTGGCTCCGTTAAAGAAATAAATGAAGATAATTCAAACCAAAGGAGATTTCAGTGGTTTTATTGCTTGCCAAAGGACTAGTCGAAACAATCCAATCAGTTACCAGTAGTGACCACAGGTTAGGTCGCTAAACCATGGGAAGACAACGTTTGTGTGTCTGTTTTCTTGTCTTCGTCAAGTCCACTAGCAAACACTCTAGTAACGATTTCACGCTGATGTCTAAAGGAAAAGGGTGAAAGGGGATGGGGTGATGACATTTCTAGTGGCCATTGAGAAGTATCCTCTGAATTTGATGGAGGGTGCTGCGTAAAGCTAGATGTCATCAGGTTGCAAGACTCAAAAGGAAAGGGTGAAAGGGGATGGGATGAGAGGGGTCAAGGAGAAAAAACAAAACTCAACACAATGTTCGATCCAACGTGATTTAAAAACAAAATGACAAAACAGACGAGGTGGAGGCACGGCAGCAGCTTGCCAGCGGTTCCTCATATCCTCACATTTTATGTCAATTTTTCAATATATGTATGCTGAAATGGAGCTTACTTTAGCTAGTAATTTGTCGACTGTATCTGGTACTGCAATAGCTCACTGAAGGCCTGGGTGGAAATCGTGTGTAAAGCCATTAATGAATGAATTTGACGAAGGAGCGATCTGAGTGCGTCAGGCGTCAGTTTTAATGGTTGTTTTGAGAAACATGGATTGTCTCTCTGTCCGATACTGTTGTCAGTAATGTGGGGGCACCAAAGGGGACTGTCTTGTCTCCATTTCTGTTCACTCTTTACACCTCTGATTTCCACTACAGCTCTGGGTCCTACCACCTGCAGAGGCTCTCTGATGACGCTGCAGTGGTTGGGTGTATTAGAGATAGACACGAGGTGGAGCATAGGACACTGATCGGAGACTTTGATGAGTGGTCCCAGGCAAACCACCCACTCCTGAATGTGTACAAGACCAAGCAGCTACTCAGTGACTTCAGAAGGAAGAGGACACCAACGGAGCCCATCACCATCCAGGGCCTGGAGGTGGAAGTAGTGGACCAATATAAGTAGCTGGGAGTCCACATGAACAGCAGACTGGACGGAAGAGACAACAGCGATGCTGTGTACAAGAAAGCCCGAGTAGATTCTGCTTCCTGAAGATTTTCTACCAGTCTGTTGTTGTGAGTGCCCTGTACTTTGCTGTGGTTTGTTGGGGGAGCAGCACCAGCAAAAAGGACATAAGTAGCATTGACAAACTGATCCAGCTCTACTGGAGTTTGTAGAGTGGTGTGACAGCTCACACCTGGAACTGAATGTCAACATAACTAAGGTTCCATTAGAACATTAGTGCACATCCACATCAACATACAGTTTATCACATTAGACAACATTAGGCATAATAAAGTGATTATGATCAGCGTTCATGCACAGGTGGACGCTGCAAACCACATCTGACCCTGATTTGACCAGAGAATGTTGCCTTGAGCCTCTGATTGCCTGGTGAAAACAAGAAGCTTCTAAACCGCATCCGCATGGTCGTTAAAGCCAAGGGAGACACCCACACATACACATCGCACAGGAGATATTTTAGGGCCCGAGCAGGGAGAGGGCCCATGAAAAATGTTTTTCGCTTGCATGCTGGCATGGATAGGGGCCCACTAACATTAAGAGTGCACAGGGCCCAGAATTTGGTGCAACGCCCCAGAGGGTAGGTAATATAATCTTGTCAGCAATACATACCTTATACATGGTGTTTGTATGTCCTGTGATGGCGATGACAGTTAATCATATTCAAATAAACGTTACTGAAATTTACTTGACTATATTAGAGAATGGACATACAGAGTGTTGTTACTAGTCTGCTGAAGTGCTGACATGTCCAACTCTAAACCTCATCAACACAATATGATGGAAATAATAGGCTGTTTAATTAGCAGACATTAAAAAACAAAACGATATTGTTAGTGTAAAATATAACATCTAGCCACTTCAAGCCAAGCATTATACTGTGAATTGTGAAATCGGATGAAAAGTAAAGGTTTTCCCCCTTTTCTAGCGTTTTAGTCACAAAAAGTTGGTTCAGCAGACAAAGACTTGGGGCATTTCTCCAAAGGACACGTACACATGGATGTCACTCAAGAGCACTTATGCAGGAGGTAGTAACATTTCTATTCACGTGCGGTATTTTGAGGCTATGTAAAGAAATCTTCTGTCCGATGCAGATTCTGCAAACCATTTATTATTTTGTGATGCATACCACAGTCAAGATTTCATAATCACCTCCTTGCTATTTCCACATTTTGATCAGACAGCATTTTCGCAAGCTTTAACACTGAGGTAGGGTTTGGTTTAGCATTTCTTGTAACATGAGTAAGTTTTGACTTAATATGTTGTGTTGTTTTGCAGGTGAAACGGTTGTGATTGTAGTCAACAATTCTTCATCCAGTCAGATGACACCCAAATTTAGTTTAATCCAAGAAGAAATCTTCTGTCCGATGCAGATTCTGCAAACCATTTATTATTTTGTGATGCATACCACAAGTCAAGATTCATAATTCACCTCCTTGCTATTTCCACATTTTGATCAGACAGCATTTTCGCAAGCTTTAACACTGAGGTAGGGTTTGGTTTAGCATTTCTTGTAACATGAGGACTTTGTGGAATGTTCTGTCTTCCATACTTCCTAAATTAAAATCTGTGAAAACTGACTTAATATGTTGTGTTGTTTTGCAGGTGAAACGGTTGTGATTGTAGTCAACAATTCTTCATCCAGTCAGATGACACCCAAATTTAGTTTAATCCAAGATGTTGTGTATCATGCCAACAGCAATACCAAGCTTGAGAACAGTTTGCCACAAAGTGGTTGACGGCCGCATTAAACCCCACACAGAGGTGGAGGTCAGGTGTCCGATGCGGATTTCCTCTGACGAGATCCTGACAATTCAGAATTGTGAGATTGTCTTAACAGAATACCATACCAGGTTATAACAATGACTTAATAGACACTGTTAATAACGTAAATATTAACAGGGAAGTTAGCTGTGAGTGTTGAATGAATGTTGACATCTCTGTAAATAATACCATTCCTCCAATAGTTTTGTACTGAAATCTACGTTCTATAACACAAACCTTGAACTCTGACTCAACTCTGGCTTTTTTTCATGATCTCACTCTTAGGGCGGAGTCGGGCGGGTACTTTTATATCCAGGGGCTGGGCAGCAGGGTTACTGTTGTAAGGGACAGAAACATGTCTCCGATAAAGGACTTCAGTCTGAGTTACGAAGCGCTTAACGAAGAAATCACTTTCTCTGCAGGAGATACTATTATAGGCACGGTTACTTTCAATTTGACAAAAGACACCAAAGTCAAAAGCTGTCGGATAAAAGCCAAAGGGGATGCGAAAGTTCACTGGACAGAAGGAAGCGGAGATAACGAGAGTTCCTACAGTGACCACAGGAGATACTTCAAAGTAAAAGAATACTTAGTTGCAGAAAATGCTAACGGTAAGACAAAAAGATGCCACCTCCAAGTCATTAGCAATCTGGAAAAAGTGTGTTGTATTCTAATATTAGGGACATTGTTTGAAAAGGTAGCTGTCTTTATATTTATCTGTATTGTTGTATTCATTTTCCCTTTAATAGCTTATTGGCACAATTAACTGTTATAAACATTAGCAAAAACATCGCAATTCTTGAGTGCATTTTTTTCAGTGAATTCACAGTACGAATACACTGTTGTAATGTGTGAGTAATGTAATTAAATTTAAAAATTAAATTGATCTGTTGTTATAGTAAATAAAAATACTCAGGCATTCTTCAAGATTCAGTGATCATTAGGTGAAATAGATACAAATAATTTATAAATAAAATTAATTAAAAAGAGATTTCCAAAAGCTATAATTGATAACATTGTTTAAAAATACATCAATGACAATGACAATGACATTTAAAAGGCCATCTTCTTTTCAGATTTGCATTTTATCAGCAGTACTGGCTAGCATGTGCCATCATGAATTACTTTCACTACACTTGGAGGACCATATAAATCTCACAATTGTAATCAGTCCAGTTCTGTGAAGACTCTGATATTTCTAAAGTCTTAATTATTACTACTTTTGCAGGCACTGTACTTCCCAAAGGTATCCATCGGTTTAAGTTCAGGATTCAAATCCCACAGGGGTAAGTGGAATTTTTTTTGCTACTAGCATTAGCTTCTGTGTCATTGTTTACTCTTCCAAATACATAAATTCCTGTGTTGTTTCTATCTATCTTACAGGGACCTACCATCATCCTTCAAGGGGCATCATGGATCTATTATCTACATGCTTGAGGCAAGAATATCCAGGAGCTGGAGTTTGGATTCAAAAACACAAAAAGAGATCAGTTTTGTTTCAAAGACCTTTCCACACATGGATCAAGTAATGGTAAGTGTGTCACATATTACTTGTTAGAAATGTGATACTTTGAAAGTAGCTTGTTGCTGCTACAGTTGAAAATATTTAGGACAGTAAGTTGCATGATGAAAAGAAAAATGGGTTAGTAGAGGGAATGAGTTGAATAAAATGAAGCAATAAGGAATGATCACACAAGGCATTTTTTACAGTGTCCACAGTCTGGTTCAGTGACTAAAGAGATGGGGACTTTCTCCAAAACACAAGTTCATTTGTCTGCTACTGCTAGCAAGAAGGTCTGCTCTCCAGGTAAAGTGACTGCACATTAATAACACAACCAAATGTAGACGCAGGATACTGTCAGCTGATATCTGATGTATTTCTTTTCTAACTCAGAAGGGGGCTGTTCAGTGTTTCTCATATATGTACATGAAGATGTTGTAACAGTGTGCTGTTATTTATATGTGGTTTTATTATCTTAAGTATTGGTGCATACTCAAATGTTGTGAATTGTTTTTGATAGGTGAAACATTGTCTTTTGTTGCCAAGATCATCAACTCGTCTTCCAAAAATGTGAAGCTCAAATTCAAATTAGTGCAGAAAATAGAGTACCGCGCCGGCTCTGCCAGAACCAGCAGTAAAAAAATTCTTGCCAAAGCGGTTGGCGACAATATCAAGCCAAGCTCAGAGAAAAGAGCCTCCTGCAAGCTGAAGGTTCCTGCTGATGCCATCTACACTATCCATAACTGTGAAATCCTCACGGTAGAATATTACATCAAGGTATGTAACAACATGGTATCAATACGTGCACTCAGAAAGGAATGAATTGCTTTTCCTCGGCACACATTTGTTTTAATCAAACATAAACACTCACTGATCAGCATCATCATAATCACTGGTCAAGTGAAGGGTGTCATTAGGGCCCGAGCACGAAGTGCAGGGGCCCAATGGGGCCATGCAATGGAGTGGCCCTGTTATGGTAGTGAAAGTGAAATCTCTCCCTGTCTGACTGAATCCATCATTGTTGCACATAGTGTGCTACTTTGTCCAGCAGATGGACCCAAAGCTTTTCTTTTCTGGTGGCTGGTTGCCTGTGTGCGTGTGTGTGTGTTTAATGATGGGTGTAGTTGTTTTAACATACTTTGATGCCACAGAGACAATAATTATACAATTGTTTGGTGATGCCACAGAGAGAATACATTCAATAGAGACATCTGTCACAGATGATTTGCTCTGACAAGTATTGCATTGCATGGCTGTGCATCGTGCCCCAGTGCATTGTTACTCCGCTGTATCCCCTGAGAACTGCAGTGACCCCGTCCTTGCCGGTCGCCGACGGGCGTAGGGTGCGAGGGGTCTGCTTAATGCTGCTTGCAGCTTTAATTCTCATTGCACCTGTCAGTGGACACAGTGTATTAGGCAGTTAGACAGGAAGTGAACATTTTGTCCTCAAATGTGACATTTTATAAACAGGAAAAGTGAGAAGTGGAAGGATTTCAGAGACTTTGACAAGGGCCAAACTGTAATGGCTAAATGACTCCGTGTGCACATCCCTTATCTGAGGAAGACATGACACCAGGATGCAGGGACTGGGGATGGGCTTGGTCTGCGACAACGTTCATGTGGTGGTACATATCAAAGTAACATCCACATAAATGTCAGGACCCAGGTTTCCCAGAAGAACATTAAATTGTAATTAGATTGTAGTCATTCAGTGTTAATGTTGTGGATTCGGTGGAGGTGGGTTGCCATGGATTTGTGGCAAAATTCGCGATTGCGCTTCTGAAAAAAACAGAGGACTGCGTTATGTAACATGTCCCAGGCAGCAGAGAGACTAAGCGAGTGGCTGTGGGTAAAAACATACTAGCTGGGGAGCTCGCTAGAGGTGAGGCTGGCTGTGTAACTTAAGTATTTGCAAATTGTGATGGATTTAGTCGATTGGGTCGTGGTTCAGTCAATGTGTCAGATATGATTTCTACATAAAAGGGCTTTGCTAATTTATTGAAAGTTTAGTTGCTGATAATCACTGAATGGCGAGAAAATCGAGATTGTGCAGTGGCAGCGTGGAGGGGGGTGACTCCAGGGTGCTGGAATTCACTGTGAGGCCTTTTTGAGGTGCTGTGGACCTAACTTAACATAGGTGAAGGGAGGTGCCCATTTGAATTTGTTAGGGTTTCTCAGTTGGACAGGGCCTTTAAATATGTTTTACCTGGAGTCTTGGCACAAGGGATTGTAACATCTAATCCTGTGTATTAACTAATGTGACTGATTGGTCAATACTATAATGAAACAGCCCAGCAGCTTATAAAACCACAGTGTAGTACGATAATCATGTTTATCTGCCAACTTTATTTAGAATTTCTCTTTGTCTTTCAGGCATATGTGGACATCAGTTTTGCCTTTGATCCAGAGGTGGTGTTTCCACTGGTTGTCATTCCACCTGCCGTTGTTGCCATGCACCTTGGTGAGGTTGCAGGGCCTTACCCTCCCGGAGCTGTTGGGGCTCAAAGTTACAGTGACGTCCCTCCCCCCAGCTTCCCTGCTGGACTTCATCCCCTACCCACAGGCTCGAGTACTAATGCATTCCCAGCACCATATCCCCCTCAGCCTGCAAACATAGGAAGTGGCTACAATAACCAGTGGCCACAAAATCTTGCTCCATACAGGTTTTCTGCTGAAGCTTCCATGCCTTTAGTGCAGCCTCCAGCCATTACAGTTCCACCACAGTTCCAAAAGGACGAAGAACCTCCGTCCTACATGACCCTTTATCCACCTTATGATACTCTTGGCAGTGGGTCAGGTCACAGAGTCTGAGCCTCAGACATAACCCAAAAAGTATGAGCTAACATATTATTATTTGTTATTCAGTCTTTCATATATTTGCACTTTGAAACATGGAGTTTTGTATCTGTTCTTGTGTTGTGTCATTAAGTTAATTGTTCATTAAAAGCATATTTTCACTTGGTTCCTTACTCTTATTTCAAATATTTGTGGAAACGTAACCAGCAGATGCAATTGAAAAATGCCAACAAGCATCAGATTTTTCACAGAATCCTGCAAAATGGATTCTGATTGGATTCATCTTTTTGGCTTAATTTGATGACATTGTTCGTGTTGCATCAGGATAAAGAAAAACATCATGTGATCACTCAAGCCTCCTGTACCCCTCCTTCCCCAAAAAGCTGTCCCATTCTTCACAGTGACAGTTGGGGCAAACCTATTCAACCATTTTCTCCTTACAACACATTTAAGATAGATTAGATACGATAGTTTCTTTATTGATCCCAAACTGGGAAATTTCTTTGCTGCAGCAGAAATGTACAGGCATTCAACCATACATAAATATAACAAGAGCTGAAAATAATACAATAAAAGAAATAGAGAATTAAAAAAAGAACAAAACGTATACACAATATTTTTATTCTAAGTGAATAAGTGAATAGTAAAAAAGTTAAATTAGAATGCAATGAGGTGTACTGAATTTAGGTAAGATTAAAATTTTACAACCAATAACCAAACAACCATATGCTAATGTGCAAGAAAAACAAAAGTCCAGAGCATGAGCGTGGAAGTGTGGAGAAAAGGGGACCTGACTACCTAGGCCCGAGTAGGGAGAGGGCCCATGAAATTTTTTTTTGCTTGCACGCCTCATGCACTGGCATAGATAGGGGCCCACTTACAGAAAGAGTGTACAGGGCCCAGAATTTGATGCTATGCCCCTGGTCCAGAGTGTCATCTGTCACACATAAATAAGGAGTTGTACAGACAGAAGGTTTGGGGCAGGAAAGATATCCTGTAGCGTTCTTTGAGGCGACAAAGTTGTCTGAGCCTTCTGGAGAAGGTGCTCCGTCTGTCTATTGTGTGGTGGAGAGGGTGGTCGGGGTTATCTATGATTGATAACAGTTTGTTCAGAGTCCTCCTCTCCACCACCGATTCAAACGTGCCCTGTCTGCAGCCAATGACAGAGCCGGCCCTCCTGATCAGTTTGTTCAGTCTGTTGGTGTCGTTGTTCCCCCAGCAGACCACAACAGAGAAAAGTATGCTGGCCACAACAGACTGGTAGAAGATCTCCAGCATCTTGCTGCACACATTGAAGGACTTCAGTTTCCTCAGGAAATAAGAGTCTTCTGCAGCCCTTCTTGTACACAGCTGTACTGTTGGTCCTCCAGTTTAGGCTGTAATCGATGGTTACTCCCAGGTATTTGTTCCCTTCCTCCTGAAGTCAATTACCATCTCTTTGGTCTTGTCCACGTTAAGCAGCAGGTGATTCTTTCCAGCCCATCCCACAAATTCGTCCACCAGCCTTCTATACTCCTCCTCCTCATCCCGTCCACCGCTTGTGTTCTTTAAAACTTATTAATAGTCCATGGGGTCGCAGCGCTGTGGCTGTAAATAGTTTTCTTGCTAGCCACAGTGGTAAATAGGTTTGGGGGGTTGTGTATATCAGACAGTAACCACACATGCAAAACCAGAATGCACCAATCTGAACTATGGTCCATGGGGGTTTGGTTTACAAACCCAGTTGCAGCTCATACAATTGAGATGTAAATGCCATAAAACCACTGGACTTTTTATTTATAAGGATTGTACTGACCATCTACTGGTGCGGGTTACAGGTGGAAAGTAGGAATAGAAATGGCAAAAGTTTACATTTTAACAATGTCAATGTGATTTTTAAGGGATTTTAATTGATTGACTGAGCTACAGTACAACATGCATGTCAGTGTGAATTAGTGAATCCCAAAACAAGAAATATGCATTTCCATTTTAATAAATTTTAAATGATTACAGGGTGCCTCTGTTCATCCATCCATCCTTGAGATGGATGGATGAACAGATGGAGATTGCATGAAGTTCTGTTTCCTCTCACAAGCTGCTTTTGGTAAATAGATACAAGCATCACCATGGGAAGACAACTTCAGGAATGGTCATATTTTGATTACCCTTTTACTATGTTAATCATCCATCACTATCTGAGCATGGCATTAACTGTGATATATTAACCACAAATTAGATAATACACACACAGTCTGACATCAACCATACTGTGACTTTAGGATGTCATTACAAGTTAAAATACATGGATGTGTGTACAAACAGACAGCAAAATGGATTTTCTAAGATTAGTGTTATGTTTATTTGGTTTTTAAAAGTTATTCTTAACAGCTTTTCAATTCAAAAATTCCATGTATGCTTTGTGGTTGACTTGAATATACTTCTTTATGTTACCTCTCCCCACTCACTAAAAAACCTAGAACTAGTATGTAATATCAATCCATAATGCACCGTAGATATGTTTGTTCAAAAAGAACCACACCATGTTCGGAGTTTTTAACAGTTTTCTGCCCATACTCGATCTCATCTTTTAAAAATCTCAATGATACACAACTTGCCCACATTACTACAGGAGAATAGAGAGAAGAGAATGGACCGTGGGAGGCAAATCAGATTTCCAAAAGATATTGTGGAAACTACTAGACATTGTGCTATTCTCCGAATCATCTAAGCAAGTGATTATACTGGAACCGATGACGCCCTAGGAGAAGAACTATGCAAACAGTGGAGTGCATGGGTGCACATGTTGCGGTGGATACCTGTTGAAGCGAGCAGTCAGCGCTTTGCAGAAAAATAACTGTGCCTAAAGCCACCTTGGCATCACGGAGATGAAAAACCACTGGCAGCCGAGTCAACAGAGTAAACATTCAAGATTGCTGTGGATATGGAGGGAGGCCTCTCGGACACAGGCCAGAGACTAATCACTACCAGTGGCATGCAAAAGTAGTTATCTGTGAAAGTAAGTGTGTCCCTGGATTGATGTTAACTAACTCGCTTAGGAGTGTTTGCAAAGTAACAAATGCTTATTTATTGAAATAGATGCCTTTATTCTATTGCAGCTGTCCCATACATTCAATGAGCAGTGCCATTGCTGTGAACATCTGTTCCATTGAACAATTATTTCTTACTCCAGTAGCAATAACACCAATAACCACTAGATGGCAACACAATACAAAGAGTTCTCTTTAAATAATATAGATTGCCATCTATCAGGTGGTTATGATAGTTGGTGGATGTGTTGCTGTCAGTGTTGATAGCAAACCTTCACCCTTGCATTAATGATATGTATAGTCATCATTCAACTGCTGCCCGTCACATAGGTGTTCAAAAATTATGGGAGTTCATGACAATTGAAAAACCTTCTGGGGAAACACTGCTCTGATTATGAGACAACATCCATCCCATTGGCCATCAAATATTGCTGAGTCTTTCCGAAAATATAAAACGTGATAATCCAGACTTGAGACTGGTGTTGTTTTTGACAGCCACTTCAGATTAAGTCTTAATATTTAGACTGGATGGTCGTACCCCACCCCCACGAGCAGTGGCTGTTCTACATTGAATTACGCCCCAGAGGAGACCCCCTCTGACAACAGTCGTTAGATGTTAGATCTGGTGTTTGTTAACAACGAATTACTGTTGTATAAGCATCATAGCAAAAAGGCTTAACAAATGTATACTAACAGTTAACATTAGCCCTTTTATAGCGTTATATGGAAGAAAGTCAAGGTGTGACTGAATTTTATACAGTGGACCCCCCCGCTCAACGTTCAATCTGGGAAAGACCCAGAGGTGAAATGTCCCCTGCGCCTCCTTCCCTTTCCCTTTCTCACACACACCTTCTGTGCACTTTCTCAGCAAGCAGGGCTCCTGCAGCTGCAGGGGGCGCCAATTTGCCAGACCCACACAGATATGACAGATAATAGAAAACCATGTAGAGAGTGGAACGCATTCCATCAGAACAACATCATATGGTTAGTGAGGAGCATGAGATGTCGCTATCAAGCTGTCATTGCGGCAAATGGTGCTACTGACATTGTAATTTTTTGTTATTTGGGGCTATCATTGTTATTGTCTAAATTTTTGGGGTAACAAATATTAAACTCATGGAAATGGTGTTTCTTCTCATTCATTATTAGTAATATCAAAGGGAACTTTGACTAAAAATTAAAATCCAGATCAAATAGGAAAAGCACTCATGTAAATAACAATATTCCTAACTTATTGTGAGTAGTGTATGTATATATGTGTGTAAGTGTGTATGTGTGTGTGTGTATATTTAGTCATATTAATTGACATATTAATTGGTGCTACAATGTCAAAAGCTCTATCATCTTTGTTTTTATTTTTATCAAGAAAAAATGGTGCACTGTACCTTTACAAAAATAGTGCTGTCTCTTTAAGAAAGAGTCTTGCGTTGTTGTTGAAGATGTGCGTGGATGTGTGCCGCTGAACTGAGGGCATGTAGGAAATATAGTAAACAGTAATAAGATAAACAAATAAAGATGAACGAAGATAAATGTTTTAAACTAACAACTAAAAAAACATCAACAAAACAAGGATAGGATGCAGCACCATTGCTGATACTTTTTATCTTTTGACAGGCAGAAATGTCATGCATTTTGAACGTCTGACAGACCATCCACTAACATTTTCTTCCAATCTCGTCAATGACAGTAGTCATGTTTTCGTCATCAAAGAGCCATGTTTAGCTCGTCACTGTCTCGTTATCGTCATGAAAAAAAGAGGGGTCAACAAAATAATTACGTCATCGTTGACGAAACACTGCTTGAGACCAGGATGCAGATTTTCCGTCTTACGGTAACCGTTGTTGCAATTATATTGTTTAGTTAATTTTTCTAATTTATTTTTCTTTTTAATTCAGTGTCGTAATTCAGAATGTATGTAAGTTGGATTTCGTACCATGCACTCTTATTTTGTAGCAGTAGTATTTTATTTTAAGTGCCTCGTTAAGTGGCTCGAAAGTAAGTGGTGGGACGAGTAGCAAACAGATAGCCTATCAAGAATAAGGTAAGTTGATGCTGGTAAAAAGGTCTTCCTGAAAGCTAAGCAGGAGAGCTCTGAACATTATTCCCTTGGTAGCATGCAGCCAATGAGGTATTTGTTTTGTTTGTCTGTAATTTCCTTTGTTAAAATGCCATTTATTTCACACGCTCTGCATGCTATTTACGATGTATTTTGTATTTCAGTGTGCTACATTGCAGGAGAATATTTGGTCTGACAGCTGCAGACTCAATTTATAACTCTGAGTGGGTTTTCAGTTTAGAAACCGCTGGTCAGGTTCGGTGTGTGTCAAAACGCGTTGAGGTTATTATCAGACTAATGCAAACATTCACATCTGAGCTGTTGACATTCTCTGTCAAGTACTAATGTGACTGTTGAGGGTCTCTTAATTAGGGGTTAAGGTAGAAATATATAGTTTGGTCCAACGCCTTTAGGAAGTCCTTAACAGGAAGAGGAACTTCTATTCAGCATCTGATGCGATTTATACCATCAATAATACAAACATTTTTTACAAAGCAGTTTCGTAATTTTTATTATGGCTGAAATAGCTAATATGTGGAGTTCTTTTCTTTTGTACACAAAACAGGTACAAAACTTGCAAGAGTATGGGAAGTTTCCAGTGAAACTTATTGTGTTGGACACTTCATAAGTGTAACCTGTTGGTTTGGATTGACACTTAACGTGACAGAGTTTCCAGAAGGAAACAGAGTGAGATTGTGTAAGGTACGAATGGAGCTGATACGTGCGGTTTTAAGCAAACTTCATTGTGCAGGAAGTCACAGAAACACTCGCATCCTGATCAAGCTGACCCAGATTTAACAACATCATACTGAGAGTTTATACAGTCTTTCAATTATTACAAGGAGCCAATGACAATACAATACTGAAAATGAATAATAATAGTCTGGGTTCTCAGGGCAAGGTTCAAACATCAGTCATAGCAGTCATGTCAAACACACAAAAAATGAGCAATTACCCTCCAGTAGTGTCGTATTGCAGTGGGCTACATTGCAGGAGAATATTTGGTGTGACAGCTGCAGACTCAACATCTCTGAGTGGGTTTTTAGTTTAGAAACCACTCGTCGGGTCAGGTGTGTGTCAAAACGTGTTGAGGTTATTGTCAGAGGAAACTAATGCAAACGTTCACATCTGAGCTGTTGACATTCTCTGTCAAGTACTAATGTGACTGTTGAGGGTCTCTTAATTAGGGGTAATTAGGGGTGGAAATATATAGTTTGGTCCAACGCCTTTAGGAAGTCCTTAACAGGAACAGGAACTCCTATTCAGCATCTGATGTGATTTATACCATCAATAATACAAACATTTTTTACAAAGCAGTTTCGTAATTTTTATTATGGTTGAAATAGCTAATATGTGGAGTCATTTTCTTTGTACACAAAACAGGTACAAGACTTGCAAGAGTATGGGAAGTTTCCAGTGACACTTCATAGGTGTAACCTGTGGGTTTGGATTGACGTGACAGAGTTTCCAGAAGGAAACAGAGTGAGACTGTGTATGGTACGAATGGAGCTGATATGTGCGGTTTTCAGCAACCTTCAGTGTGCACAGGAAGTCACAGAAACATTTGCATCCTGATCAAGCTGAACCAGATTTAACAACATCATACTGAGAGTTTACAGTCTTTGAATTATGACAAGGAGCCAAGCTGCAGACAGCTGCAGACTCAACATCTCTGAGTGGGTTTTCAGTTTAGAAACCACTTGTTGGGTCAAGTGTGTGTCGAAATGTGTTGAGGTTATTATCAGAGGAAACTAATGCAAACGTTCACATCTGAGCTGTTGACATTATCAACTGAAAATGCACTGTCTTGGATTGCTCAAAAGACGCATATGAGGCAATGAAGTTATTTACTGTGTTTTTTTTTATGATCTCGGACGTAGTTTTATGAACTGCAGTTTATGGCTCCACAGATCTTGTCAGCAATGTTACTGTTGTAAGGGGGAGAAACATGTCTTAGGGCGGAGTCGGGTGGGTAGTTTTATAACCAGGGGCTGGGTAGTAGGGTTACTGTTGTAAGGAGCAGAAACATGTCTCCGATAAAGGACTTCAATCTGACTTATGAAGCGCTTAACAAACAAATCCCTGTTTCTCCAGGAGATGCTATTGTAGGCACGGTTACTTTCAATTTGACAAAAGACACCAAAATTAAAAGCTTTAAGATAAAAGCCAAAGGGGATGCAAAAGTTCAGTTCTCAAAAGGAGATACTCACTACAGTGGCCACAGGAGATACTTCAAAGTAAAAGAATACTTAGCTACAGGTAAGACAAAGAAGTGTCACCTCGTAGTCATTAGCAAGCTGGAAAAAGTTTGTTGTATTCTAATGAAAAGGTTGATTGTTTAATCTAACGAAAAGTTTCGTTGTTTGAAAGGGTTGCTCTTTACATTTCTGTATTGTTGTATTCATTTTGCCTTTGATAGCTTATTGGCACAATTAACTGTTTTAAACATTTGCAAAAACATAGATACGCTTGAGTGCTTTTTCTACAGTAAAAGTGTAATGTGTGTGTAATGTGTGTTGGCCCGTGCCATAGGTGTGCAAAACCACTAGATTTGCTGTCATCCGATACCAAGTAAATACAGGGCTAGTATCGCCGATATCGATACTTTTTAATAATTACGGTGGATGCGTCATCGGTCTGAATCTAGTCTAAATCTGAATTCATTTTCATGACAGTTCATGGAAGTGTTTTTGTGATTTGCCTTTTTCAAACACATACTAAATTTAAAAATGTGAAAAGTGATCTTTTACTAAAATACTGAAATGCTCAGACTAGTTCATTCAAGATTTAATGATCATTAAAGGTGGAATATATACTAATAATTTACAAATGAAATTAATTAAAAAGGGATTTCCAAAAACAATAATACATCAATTAATTAATCAATACCGGAATTCAGAAATCTATTTGAAAATGTAGATTTTAATCAGACGTTTAAAATTACATCTTCTTTTCAGATTTGCATTTCATCAACAGTAGTGACTAGCCTGTGCCATCGTGAATTACTTTCGCTTGGAGAACCATATGTATCTCACAAATGTAATCAGTCCAGTTCTGTGAAGTCTCTGATATTTCTAAAGTCTCTAACAGATGGCTTAATAATTGCTACTTTTGCAGGCACTGTACTTCCCAAAGGTTTCCATCAGTTTAAGTTCAGGCTTCAAATCCCACGTTGGTAAGTGGAGATTTTTTGTTACTAGCATTAGCTTCTGTGTTATTGTTTACTCTTGCAAATACATTCATTCCTGTGTTGCTTCTATCTATCTTGCAGGGACCTACCATCATCCTTCAAGGGGAATCATGGATCTATTACCTACATGCTTGAAGCAATAATATCCAGGAGCTGGAGTTGGGATTCAGAAACACAAAAAGAGATACGTCTTGTGTCAAAGACCTTTCCACACATGGATCAAGTAATGGTAAGTGTGTCACATATTACTTATTATAAATGTATTACTTGTAGCTGCTACAGTTGAAAATATTTAGAACAGTAAGTTGTATGATGTAAAGAAAAATGGCTTAATAGAGGGAATGAGTTGAGTAAAATGCAGCAATAAGGAATGATCACACAAGGCATTTTTTACAGTGTCCACAGTCTGGTTCAGTGACTAAAGACATGGGGACTCACGTTGTTCATTTGTCTGCTACTGCTAGCAAGAAGGTCTGCTCTCCAGGTAAAGTGACTGCACATTAATAACACAACCAAATGTTGACACAGGATACTGTCAGGATTTCAGTTTCTCATATATGTACATGAAGATGTAAAAATGTGCTTTTTTTATATGTGGTTATATTATCTGAGAAAAATTGATGTATACTCAGTTGTTGTCATTTGTATTTGATAGGTGACATGTTGTCTGTTGTTGCCAAAATAAGCAACTCTTCTTCCAAAAATGTGAAGCCCAAATGCAAATTAGTGCAGAAAATAGATCATCGTGTCAAGTCCTACACATACCCCAAGGAAAAAATTCTCGCCAAAGCAGTTGGCGACATTATCAACCCAAGATCAGAGGAAACAGTCTCCTGGCAGCTGAGGATTCCTACTGATGCCATTCACAGTCTCCATAATTGTGATATCCTCTCGGTAGAATATTACATCAAGGTATGTTACAACATGGTATCAATACGTGAACTCAGAAAGGAGTGAACTGCTTTTCTTTGCAAACGCTTGTTTTAATCAAACAAACACACACTGATCAGCATCATCATAATCACTGGTCAAGAGAAGGGCGCTTATTATCAGGGCTGTTTTTTGCTATGGGCAATGTGGGTGACCGCCCAGGGCGCAATCCATGTGAGGGCGCACGAGCGCCCTAAAGAAAACAAAAAAACAAAACAAAAAAAGACACACTATTCAAAGGTTGGCAAGGAGGAGGGGGGCGAGGGATAGACTTTTTCCAGGCCACACAACACAAACTGCTTCGAAATAAATTGTATTTCATTCCTAAAATTACACCATGGGATGGTTTGCCCAGGGCGTAAATCTAGCCAGGACCACCTCTGCTAATTATGTCATTCTCATTGCACCTGGGTGTGCACGTCCCTTACCTGAGGAAGACATGGCACCGGGAAGCAGAGAGGGTAAGTGAGTGGCTGTGGGTAAGGAGGAAACATGCTAGCTGGGGAGCTCGCTAGAGGTGAGGCTGGCTGTGTAACTTTAGTATTTGCGAATCATAATAGATTTGGTTGATTGGGTCGTGGTTCAGTCTGCATCAACATGTCATGTATGTTTGCTACATAAACAGGCTAGGCTATTTTACTGAAAGTTTCAAAAAAATGAGATTGTGCAGTGGCAGCATGGGGGGGGGGGGGGGGTCCAGTACGCTGGAATTTACCTAACTAACAGCCCAGCAGCTTATAAGAACGCAGTGTAAGATGATAATCATGTTTATCTGCAAACTTTATTTAGAATTTCTCTTTGTCTTTCAGGTATATGTGGACATCAGTTTTGCCTTTGATCCAGAGGTGGTGTTTCCTACTGGTTGTCGTTCCATCTACCCTTGTTGCCATGCACCTTGGTGAGGTTGCAGGGCCTAACCCTCCTGGAGCTGTTGGGGCTCAAAGTAACAGTGACTTCCCTCCCCTAGCTTCCCTGCTGGACTTCATCCCCTACCTGCAGCCCCAAACGCATCACCATATCCCCCTCAGCCTGCAAAGATAGGAAGTGACTACAATAACCAGTGGCCACAAAATCTTGCTCCATACGGGTTTTCTGCTGAAGCTCCCATGCCATCTTTAGTACAGCCTCCAGCCGGGGCAGAGAACCTCCATCCTACATGACCCTTTACCCACCTTCTGTTGACAGTGCGTCAGATCACAAAAGCTGAGCCTCAAACATAACCCAAAAAGTACGAGCTAACATATTATCAGCCTATTTGTTATTCAGTCATTTATATATTTGCACTTTTAAAAATGGAGTTTATATCTGTCCTTGTGTTGTGTCATTAAGTTAACTGTTCATTAAAAACTCATTTTTACTTGGTTTCTTACTCTTATTTCAAATCTTTGTGGAAACCAACAGATACAATTGAAAATGTCAACAAGCCTCAGATTTTTCACAGAAAACCTGCTAAATGGTTAACCTTTCTCTTTTTGGCTTTTAATCACACTGTTCATGTTGCATCAGGATAGAGAAAAACATCATCCTCCTTCTCCAAAAAGCTGTCCTATTCTTCACAGTAACAGTTGAGGCAATATCATTTTCTCCTCATAACAGATTTATGTTCTTTAAAACTATTTAGTAGTCCATGGGTGCAGGACAGTGGTTGTAAATAGTTTTCTTGCTTTCCACAGTGGTAAACAGGAACTGTTTGGGGGGTTGTGTGTATTAGAAAAAATGGAGTGTGCTGCGTAAAGCTAGATGTCATCAGGTTGCGAGACTCAAAAGGAAAGAGTGAAAAGGGGATGGATGAGAGGAGTCAAGGAATGAGAGGGGTCGAGGGGAAGGAATGAAAGTCATCCGGTATATGCATGATGAAATGGAGCTTACTTTAGCTAGTAATTTGTCGACTGTATCTGGTACTGCCTTAGCTCACTGGAGGCCTGGATGGAAATCGTGTGTAAAGCCATTAATGAACTAATTGACGAAGGAGCGGTTTGAGTGCAGAGTTGAAGGCATCAGTTTTAATGGTTGTTTTGAGAAACGTGGATTGTCTCTCTGTCCGATACTGTTGTCAGTAATGTGGGGGCACCAAAGGGGACATTTCTGTTCACTCTTTTCACCTCTGATTTCCACTACAGCTCTGGGTCCTACCACCTGCAGAGGCTCTCTGATGACTCTGCAGTTGTTGGGTGTATTAGAGATAGACACGAGGTGGAGCATAGGACACTGATCGGAGACTTTGTTGAGTGGTCCCAGGCAAACCACCCACTCCTGAATGTGTACAAGACCAAGCAGCTACTCACTGACTTCAGAAGGAAGAGGACACCAGCAGAGGCAATCACCATCCAAGGCCTGGAGGTGGATGTAGTAGGCTAATATAAGTACCTGGGAGTCCACATGAACAACAGACTGGACGGAAGAGACAACAGCAATGCTGTGTAGAAAGCCCGAGTAGATTCTGCTTCCTGGAGATATTCTACCAGTCTCTTGTTGCGAAGTGCCCTGTACTTTGCCGTGGTTTGTTGGGGGAGCAGCACCAGCAAAAAGGACATAAGTAGCATTGACAAACTGATCCAGCTCTACTGAAGTTCGTAGAGTGGTGTGAGATGTTGCCGTCTCTTTAAATAATCTAATAGTTTTACACTTGAATCTACTTTCTGTATTACAAACCCTTAAAACCCAGATGTCTATTATAAAAAATAGTTGTCACCCTACCGTTCCGCAGTACTCTAATTATGCATTACCACAAGTCCTTAAACTTAGCTGTTATAAAAAATAATCACTTGCAAATGAGTAAAGCTGTATCACCCGAGTTGTCATAATACACAATAGTGACTGCTTAAATGAATGCTTAAATTAGAGGCTTCTCAACCTCACTGAGAGACATGGGGACACAATTTAAAATGTGTGTGGAAGTTACCAAATATGGTCACTTGCCCCATTAAGGGTTAAGTAGAACATCAGACTAACATCCTCTAATCATTTTACACTTAAATCTACTTTCTGTAACACAAACCCTTATACTCTGACTTCACCTGAAAATGAATAAACCTAGATGGCCTGAGTTGTCATCATGCACTGACTGCAATTGCTTAAAAGAATGCTGGCCTACTTTTAGAGTAGAGCACAGTGGCGAGGTGGTTAGCACTGATGCCTCACAGTGAGAAAGTTGGGCCAGCTGGGCCTTTCTGTGTGGAGTTTACATGTTCGCTCTGTGTCTGCGTGGGTTATCTCCGGGTACTCGGGCTTCCTCCCACTATCCAAAGACACGCTCATTACGTTAACTGGAAGAAATCACTTTCTCTGCAGGAGACTGTATCCATTGTAGGCACGGTTACTTTCAATTTATCAAAAGTTACCAAAGTCATCAAAGCGATGCCCCCTCATCCTCGAATATTTTGTTTAACCCCTTATAGGGCACTCACTGAAATACTTGGAAATACAAATTTTCAACCCTAAAGTATTGTTGTCGGACTTTTTTACATTTGTACATTTTTTTAAATTTAAACATTTTAAAATTTTCTTGTAGAAAAAACGGTGAATTTACCATATAACATGTTCCTCGCCCTTAAGTGGTAAACAAATGCAAAGATGTATTTAGCCTATTAGAATATAAGTGCTGATTCAGACACTTCTTTATGGTACCTTATAAAGCATTTATACTTCAGTTTCATTCAGAGGTGGACGTTGCAGACCATATTTGACCCTGATTTGACTTGAGAATGTTGCCTTGATCTTCTCTGACTGGCTCGGTGAAAACCACATGCTTCCCAACCTCACTATGTAGCACAGGAACGCCATTTAAAATGTGTGTGGAAGTCACTGTACATGTTTCACTTCCCATAAAGAGTTAAACATTTCATAGGAAATGTAACTATTGTGAAATAATTTCTAGTAACCACAGTGTTAGATGCAACCAATCACAACTCACGCTGGAGGAACACAGGTGTCATGGAAATATTCGGCCAGCTAATGCCAATCAGTAACTTAACTGTGCAATACAAATTGGCATTACTAAATTTAAAAATTAAAAGTGTTATTTTTATGGTACATAAAAATACTCAGTTGCAGACTAGTTCATTATTCAAGATTTATTGAACATTTAAGATGTAATATTTAGAAATAATTTATTAGACAGAAATTAGAAAGGGAGTCACAAAAACAATAGTTGATTTAATTTAAAAATACATCAATGAATTCATCAATACTGGAATTCAGAAATCTATTCGAAAATGGAGATTTAAAATATTAATATACAAACTATTAATATACAAACTATAGTAAATATTTAGAGTGTGTGATATACAAGATCTTTAGGTGTAGAGATAATCTGCAAAATTTGTATGATGAACGTAGACTTTGATGTCAATGCCGTGGGAGTGTGAAACTGTGCCCCTTCAAAAAACTGCAAACCTCTAAAGCCATGCTACGTTCTAAACTATGGCCTCTTTTTTAACTACTTTTTTTTTGTAGTAGTAAAACACATTATTAAGTACTGTATAAATGCGGGTGAATTACTTTCACTATACCATAAGAATCTCACAGTTGTAATCAGTCCAGTTCTGTGAAAGATATTTCTAAAGTCTCTAATGGATCGCTTAACCAGGAGCTGGTGGTGGCTTTCAACAACACAAAAAGTCCTGTTGACGCAGGATACTGTCAGCTGATATCTGATGTATTTCTTTACTAAGTCAGAACAAGGCTGTTCAGTGTTTTATTATATGGTAAATTCACTGATCTTCACTTTAAGATGTAATAGTGTAGTATTACATCTTAAAGTCCAATACTGAATGTATTCCCAGTGGATAAGGGAATATTCCCTGAAATGTCTTCCTTTTTTTTTCTTTCACAGAAAGAACCTAAAACGTTTACCTATTATAAACAGCCTAGACTGTTCCCTGGAGGTTCCCGTCCACAAACACTGCAATAGTCCAGTCTGTCCTGACCACGTCCATCACTGTCTGGTTTGGATCCTCCACCAGGCAGGACAGGGACAGACTGCAGAGAACAGTCAGGTCTGCAGAGAGGATCATACCAATCTTCCCTCCATCCAGGACCTGTACCAGTCCCGGGTCAGGAAGCGGGCCAGGAAAATCTCCACAGACCCCTCACACCCTGGTCACAAACTGTTTAGACTCCTCCCCTCAGGCCGGCGCTACAGAGCACTGTACGCCAAAACCACCCGGCACAAGGACAGTTTCTTCCCCCGGGCTGTCGCTCTGATGAACTCTGAGCAGTCACAGAGTGCAAGCCCACCCACATGAACAATAGATGAACATGAACAATGACTCTGCCTTGTAAATATTCACTGTACAATAACCCCCGGTGTATATATTATCCTATAGTTTATATGTACAGATTGAGATTCATTTTATTTTATTGTGTTTTTATTCTTTCCTTGTATGTGCACATACTTGGCCAATAAAGGTGATTCTGATTCTGATTCTGATTCTGATTAAAGGTGGTTCCTGTTCCTCCAGAGTTAAATGGCTCCTGCATAGCAAACATAATGGCAAACAATGTTCCCTCTAAAGAATGCAAACATTGGGACAGAATCTATCCTCTCACCAGACCAGATAAACAAAAACCACTCTTTAGTACAAAAACAGCCCCAGGAAATTTTACCTGCATAAATGGCACTGATGAGGGCTCCAGCTACCTGGGTAGTTTTAATACAGCTTGGTGTGCTAATTATGTCGCTACTAAATCTCCCCTTGGTAAAATGCATAGCGACATCTGGTGGTATTGCAGAGGTGCTAGTGGTGGAAGAAAATAGAGAGCTTTCTTCCCTAATAGACTAACTGCACCCATGTAACCAGGGACCTCCCTAAGCACAATAAAAATAGAGGAGCAAACGAGAGCAACCCAGAATGTTCGGAGATTGTACCTGGGTGCACCTCTGTTCGTTCTCCTCGCGAGTATTACATAACTGCTGTCTCTATGTCTTTTCTCTGAGTTAATAGATTGTTGAGGTGACTGCAGTGGGTCTTAAACCTGACTGAAACGTTCTGTCTTACATAGTTCTTGAAGTAAAATCTGTGATAACTAACTTAATATGTTGTGTTGTTTTGCCAGTGAAACAGCTGTGATTGTAACAAAAGTCAATAATACTTCATCCAGTCAGATGACACCCGAATTTAGTTTAATCTGAGATGTTGTGTATCATGCCAACGGCAACACCAAGCTTGAGAACAAAGTTTGCCACAATGTGGTTGACGGCTGCATGGAGGTCAGGTGTCCGGTGCAGATTTCCTCTGACGAGATCCTGACAATTCAGAATTGTGAGATTGTCTTATTGAATACCATTAAAAGGTTTGTAATATTATAACAATGACTTAATAGACACTGTGAGTAACGTAAATATTAACAAGGATTTGTTGATATTAGAAAAACAGTAACCACACATGCAAAACCAGAATGCACCAATCTGAACTATGGTCCATGGGGGTTTGGTTTACAAAACCAGTTGCAACTCATACAATTGAGATGTAAATGCCACAAAACCACTGAAGTTTTTGTTTATAAGGACTGTGCTGACCATCTACTGGTGCGGCTTACAGGTGGAAAGTAGGAATAGAAATGGCAAGAGTTTACATTTTAACAATCTGTCAATATGACCTTTAAGGGGATTTAATTGATTGACTGAGCCGCAACATGCATGTCAGTGTAAACTGTTAAATCCCAACACAGGAAATATACATTTCTGTTCATTCATCCATCTTGAGATGGAACTGAACGTCAACAAAACCAAGGTTGCATTAGAACATCCACAAACGGTTTATCACATTAGAGTCAGTTTTATTTCAAAGACCATTGGTCAAGTAATGGTAAGTGTGTCACATATTACTTGGTATAAATGTGATACTTTGAAAGTAGCTTGTAGCTGCTACAGTTGAAAATATTTAGGACAGTAAGTTGCATGATGAAAAGAAAAATGGGTTAATAGTGGGAATGAGTTGAGTAAAATGCAGCAATAAGGAATGATCACACAAGGCATTTTTTACAGTGTCCACAGGCTGCTTCAGTGACTAAAGAGATGGGTGTTTTCTCCAAAACACAAGTTCATTTGTCTGCTACTGCTAACAAGAAGGTCTGCTCTCCAGGTAAAGTGACTGCACATTAATAACACAACCAAATGTTGACACAGGATACTGTCAGCTGCTATCTGATGTATTTCTTTACTACCTGAGAAGGGGCATTTCAGTGTTTCTCATATATGTACATGAAGATGTAAAAATGTGGTTATCTTATCTGAGAAAAATTGGTGCATATTCAATTGTTGTCATTTGTATTTGATAGGTGACACATTGTCTGTTGTTGCCAAAATAAGCAACTCTTCCTCCAAAAATGTGAAGCCTAAATGCAAATTAGTGCAGAAAATAGAGTACCGCGTCAGCTCCGCCAGAATCAGCAAGGAGAAAATTCTCACCAAAGCAGTTGGCGACACTATCAAGCCAAGATCAGAGGAAACACACACCTGCCAGCTGATGATTCCTGCTGATGCCATCTACACTATCCATAACTGTGATATCCTCACGGTAGCATATTATGTCAAGGTATGTAACAACATGGTATCAATACGTGAACGGAGTGAATTGCTTTAATTGACAAACACTTGTGTTTTAATCAAACAGAAACACACTGATCGACATCATCATAATCACTGGTCAAGTGAAGGGTTCTGATTATGTCATTCTTATTACACCTGTCAGTGGACACAATGTATTAGGCAGTTAGACGGCAAGTGAACATTTTGTCCTCAGATTTGAAGTGAGACTTTGACAAGGGCCAAACTGTAATGGCTAGATGACTGGGTGTGCACGTCCCTTACCTGAGGAAAACATTGCACCAGGATGCAGGACTGCGGTATGCAACATGGCATGGGCAGCAGAGAGAGCAAGCGAGTGGCTGTGGGTAAGGAGGAAACATACTAGCTGGGAAGCTTGAGGCTAGAGGTGAGGCTGGCTGCGTAACTTTAGTATTTGTGAATCATGATAGATTTAGTTGATTGGGTCGTGGTTCAGTCCGCATCAATGTGTCAGGTATGTTTGCTACATAAACAGGCTAGGCTATTTTATTGAAAGTTTAGTTGTTGATAGTCACTGAATGGCGAGAAAAATGAGATTGTGCAGTGGCAGCGCGGCAGTGTAAGATGATAATCATGTTTATCTGCAAACTTTATTAAGAATTTCTCTTTGTCATTCAGGTATATGTGGACATCAGTTTTTCCCGTGATCCAGAGGTGGTGTTTCCACTGGTTATCGTTTCACCTACCCTTGTTGCCATGCACCTTGGTGAGGTTGCAGGGCCTTACCCTCCCGGAGCTCAAAGTTACAGTGACTTCCCTCCACCCAGCTTCCCTGCTGGACTTCATCCCCTACCTGCAGGCCCAAGCGCTAACGCATACCCATCACCATATCCCCCTCAGCCTGCAAACATAGGAAGTGACTACAATAACCAGTGGCCACAAAATCTTGCTCCATAAGGGTTTTCTGCTGAAGCTCCCATGGCATCTTTAGTGCAGCCTCCAGCCATTATGGTTGCACCACATTTCCAACAGGACAAAGAACCTCCGTCCTACATGACCCTTTACCCACCTTCTCTTGGCAGTGAGTCAGATCACAAAAGCTGAGCCTCAAACATAACCCAAAAAGTACGAGCTAACATATTATCAGCCTATTTGTTATTCAGTCATTTATATATTTGCACTTTAAAAAATGGAGTTTATATCTGTCTTTGTGTTGTGTCATTAAGTTAACTGTTCATTAAAAACGTATTTCCACTTGGTTCCTTACTCTTATTTCAAATCTTTGTGGAAACCAATAGATACAATTGAAAATGTCAACAAGCCTCAGATTTTTCACAGAAAACCTGCAAAATGGTTAACCTTTCCCTTTTTGGATTTTGATCACATTGTTCATGTTGCATCAGGATAGAGAAAAACATCATCCTCCTTCTCCAAAAAGCTGTCCCATTCTTCACAGTAACAGTTGAGTCAATGCTATTCAACCATTTTCTCCTCATAACAGATTTATGTTCTTTAAAACTATTTAGTAGTCCATGGGGTTGCAGGACAGTGGTTGTAAATAGTTTTCTTACTTTCCACAGTGGTAAACAGGAACTGTTTGGGGGGTTGTGTGTATCAGAAAAACACACATGCAAAACCAGAATGAGCCCAGTCTGAACTGTGGTCTATGGGGGTTTCGTAAACAAAACCAGTTGAAGTTTCGTTCCCTCTCACACGCTGCTTTTGGTAAATAGGTACAAGCATCACCATGGGAAGACAACTTCTGTGTGTCTGTTTTCTTGTCTCCGTAAAGTCTGCTAGCAAACAGCCTAGTAACGATTTCACTGCTCAAGGGTTCCTGGTTGAACAAAAGTTGGAAGAGTTTTGCCTTTTTATCATTATGATGGAATGGAATGCCCTCCTCTCTCAGGGCATGCTGGAGGCAGGTGACTGTCCAGTCTGAAATTTTAGACAGGTGTAGAGGAGTACTGGCCAGAGAAGGACTGATGGTGGAGGGGGTCAAGGAGGTGAAGTAGTCGGAGAATAATGACCAAGGCTTTCAGAAACACGGACTGCCTGTAGTCAGGAAAGGTGTCCAGTTGGAAGTAGATGAAAAGAAGTGGACTGAAGAGGAGATGGGAATGGGAATGTTGGGAATTCGAAAGACTCACTGTCGGATGTATCGAGTACCGAGTGCACAGTGCATGGCATAGTGGAGGTAGTGAGAACTGAGCCAAACAGGTGAGAAAATAGAGTACCGCGTCGGCTCCGCCAGAAACAGCAAGGAAAAAATTCTCGCCAAAGAGGTTGGCGACACTATCAGGCCGAGCTCAGAGGAAGCAGTCTCCTGCCAGATGATGATTCCTGCTGATGCCATCTACACTATCCATAACTGTGATATCCTCACGGTAGAATATTATGTCAAGGTATGTAACAACATGGTATCAGTACGTGAACTCAGAAAGAAATGATTTGTTTTTCTTTGCAAACACTTGTTTTAATCAAACAGAAACACACACTGATCAGCATCATCATAATCACTGGTCAGGTGAAGGGCGCTCATTATGTCATTCTCATTACACCTGTCAGTGGACAGGATGTAATAGGCACTTAGAGAGCAAGTGAACATGTTGTCCTCAGATTTGACGTTTCAGAAACAGAAAAAAAGGGAAAGAGGAAGGATATTAGGGCCAAACTGTAATGGCTATATGCTTGGGTGTGCATGTCCCTTACCTGAGGAAGACATGGCACATTGTTCATGTTGCATCAGTTTTCTTGCTTGCCACAGTGGTAAACAGGAACTGTTTGGGGGGGTTGTGTGTTTTAAAACAGTACCCACACATGCAAAACCAGAATGAGGTCAGTCTGACTGTGGTCTATAGGAGTTTTAGTATACAAAACCAATTGAAGTTTTGTTCCCTCTCACACACTGCTTTTGGTAAATAGGTACAAGCATGATGGCCTGAGTTGTCATCATGCACTGACTACAATTGCTTAAAAGAATGCTGTCACTGTGCCCTGCTTTTAGAGTAGGCCTACTTTTAGAGTAGAGCACAGTGGTGAGGTGGTTAGCACTGATGCCTCACAGTGAGAAAGCTGGGCCAGCTGGGCCTCCTATTAGAATATAAGTGCTGATTCAGACACTTGTCATCATACACGTTATCACATTAGACAACATTAGGCCACTTCTTTATGGTACCCAATAAAGCATTTATACTTCAGTTTCATTCAGAGGTGGACGTTGCAGACCATATTTGACCCTGATTTGACTTGAGAATGTTGCCTTGATCTTCTCTGACTGGCTTGGTGAAAACCACATGCTTCCCAACCTCACTATGTAGCACAGGAATGCCATTTAAAATGTGTGTGGAAGTCACTGTACATGTTTCACTTCCCATAAAGAGTTAAACATTTCATAGGAAACGTAACTATTGTGAAATTTTTTCTAGTAACCACAGTGTTAGATGCAACCAATCACAACTCACACTGGAGGAACACAGGTGTCATGGAAATATTCGGCCAGCTAATGCCAATCAGTAACTTAACTGTGCAATACAAATTGGCATTACTAAATTTAAAAATTAAAAGTGTTATTTTTATGGTAAATAAAAATACTCAGTTGCAGACTAGTTCATTATTCAAGATTTATTGAACATTTAAGATGTAATATTTAGAAATAATTTATTAGACAGAAATTAGAAAGGGAGTCACAAAAACAATAGTTGATTTAATTTAAAAATACATCAATGAATTCATCAATACTGGAATTCAGAAATCTATTCGAAAATGGAGATTTAAAATATTAATATACAAACTATATATTATATATTTAGAGTGTGTGATATACAAGATCTTTAGGTGTAGAGATAATCTGCAAAATTTGTATGATGAACGTAGATTTTGATGTCAATGCCGTGGGAGTGTGAAACTGTGCCCCTTCAAAAAACTGCAAACCTCTAAAGCCATGCTACGTTCTAAACTATGGCCTCTTTTTTAACTACTTTTTTTTTTTTGTAGTAGTAAAACACATTATTAAGTACTGTATAAATGCGGGTGAATTACTTTCACTATACCATAAGAATCTCACAGTTGTAATCAGTCCAGTTCTGTGAAAGATATTTCTAAAGTCTCTTATGGATCGCTTAACCAGGAGCTGGTGGTGGCTTTCAACAACACAAAAAGTCCTGTTGACGCAGGATACTGTCAGCTGATATCTGATGTATTTCTTTACTAAGTCAGAACAAGGCTGTTCAGTGTTTTATTATGTGGTAAATTCGCTGATCTTCACTTTAAGATGTAATAGTGTAGTATTACATCTTAAAGTGCAATACTGAATGTATTACACAGTATGTATTCCCAGTGGATAAGGGAATATTCCCTGAAATGTCTTTCTTTTTTGTTCTTTTGCAGAAAGAATCTAAAACGTTTACCTAAGGTTCCTATTATAAACAGCCTAGACTGTTCCCTGGAGGTTCCAGTATGTGTAAGCGTCAGTCAACACTGAACATTACTGCTTGCTGGGTGTCATATATGGATTCTAATCTAGTAAAATCATACTAGTTTAAGGTTTTGTATCCTGTTTGGTCTAGCTACTTGTAGAGAGCATTTTAAGGAGGAATTAGTGGCGTTTTAAGGGATTCTTCTCTACAACGTTCTTGGCAACATTATTCTCTGGTCATGCAAATATATATACTGTATATAAAAGTTCAGTTTCTATGCATTTTCCCTCTTCCACAATAGTATTATCCTCCACTGGATTCTGTTTGCTTTTGAATGAAAGCACTGGACAACCCCCGTTACATCTTTCTCACGGTGGATGGCAGTAGGGTCTTGTGGTGGGCTTTCTTAGGGCGTGCTCTGGCCTGCAGCCTATAGCCATGCGACATGGTTGCAATTTGAGAAACAACACATAACAAAAACGCAAAAAAGCGATCGAGCGGATCTCTTTTAAGATCTCTTACACCGTGTACGCATTTTGTAGCCTTCGTGTGCCGCGATGCCTTCCATTAAAAGCCTTACGTTCACATACGACTTGCTGAGCGAGAACGGGACGTTTTCGGAGGGGGACACCGTAACAGGAGCCGTAGCCCTGGTCCTGTCGAAGGAATGCAAAGTTGGAAGCCTGGTCTTTAAAGCCAAGGGAGACACATACGTGCTCATCAACACAATATGATGGAAATAATAGGCTGTTTAATTAACAGACATCAAAAAAACAAAAAACAAAAAAACGATATTGTTAGTGTAAAATATAACATCTAGTTACTTCAAGCCAAGCATTATACTGTGAATTGTGAAACCGGATGAAAAGTAAAGGTTTTCCCCCTTTTCTAGCGTTTTAGCCACAAAAAGTTGGTTCAGCAGACAAAGACATGGGGCTTTTCTCCAAAGGACACGTACATATGGATGTCACTCTCGACAAGAGCGCTTATCCAACAGGTATTTTGAGGTTATGCAAAGAAATCTTCTGTCCGATGCAGATTCTGCAAACCTAGTTCCACATTTTGGTCAGACAGCATTTTCGCAAGCTTGGTTTGGTTCTTTTAGAGTAAGCCTACTTTTAGTTTTGGTTCAGCATGTCTTGTAACATGAGTTAAGTTTCGGTAATCAGGTGTAACAGCGTTTATCTTCTTAGTCTTTATACACTATAATAGACTTTGTGAAACTGTTCGAGTTTTCTGTAAATACATTTATCGTGTATCTGCTTGCAAGAATCACACGCTATGTGCTGACCGGTGAAGGGTCAGTTTGACCCTGAGATGACTTGTTCTGTTTCGACCTTGAGCACTAGCTGTGTTATGTGTGACTCTATGTCTTTTCTCTGAGATTGTTGAGGTGACTGCAGCGGGTCTTAAACCTGACATTCTTCTTGGTCCTTCGAGCCGGATCCCAAAGTTGGACGGACCTCGGAGGACAGGGGGAGACCTTCAAAGACCGTGGCCATGGCTGATCTATGATCAAAAGACCCTTTCCGGGACTGGGTTCCCCCCGTCGTCCGGGGGCCTAAGACTGACGGGAGACCGAGGAGGAGACATAGAGGGTGAGCATGTTTTGTGTTAAAAGAAGCAAATGACTGAGGGTCATTGCGCGTAGAGAAACCCTACCAATGCTAGGCTCTTGATAGGTAAAGACTGATGGTTATTTAAGTTCCGTAAGGCTGCCAGAGACCTATAATTGAGCAGAGTCAGTTAAATTCCGAGGCTGGCAGAGGCCTACAATTGAGCAGAGTTAGTTAAATTGCATGGGAGCAAAGACACTAGTCTAATGCTCCATACCAAAGTGATCAGGAACAAACAGTGAACCTCTAGCGGAAGCACAGGCAAGAATTTTCCACCCTCTCAGGGATAGAAGAGAAAATTACCACTAGACGGATTTTTGTCACTGTCTGATCACCAAGAATTAACACCAGTCCATAGAGCCCTCCCTATGAGTGAAAGGGACTGGACCCAATTAAAGGTAAAAAAAATGGGAAAGAACCAAAGCAAAAACAAAACAGACCCTAAACAGGATTTAGAGTGTAAAGATTGGAAATATGTTGAAGCAAAAAGCCCCGGGGCAACCAAACCTTTAAACAAATGGGTGATAAAATTTGGGTTAGATGGATCCTTAAACACATCTGAATTACTCCAGCTGAGAGGTAAAATAGAACATCATGCGCAGAATAATGAGAAGAAAAAAGTAAAATGTGGCTGGCCACAGTTAGAAATATGGATGAAGCTAGCTCAAGCAAGGGAGCAAGGAATAAAAGTTAAAAAAGATAGGAGAGATAAAGAGCAGAAAAAGGTGAAGGAAAAAGAACAGAAAGTTTTGTATTATAAGGAAAGAAAGATAAAGGGAAACAAAGCGGTGAACTTATACTGGGAGACAGTTCATTTTCAGGGCAGAGGAACAAGTGATTACAAATAGGGGAAGCGGAGGTTTCAGAGGCAGAAGAGGAAGTTTTGAAAGAGGAAATGTGAAGGATGGAGGTGGTAGAGAGTGTTGGGGATGTGAAAAGATGGGACATTATGTACGTGACTGTCCAGATAAAAGAGAGCATGGCGGCAGACAGGATCAAACGTGACTAGATGACAGAGAAGTAAAGACGAGGAATGATGAAGGAGATGGGGACGTGACACTCAATTTACAAGACCTTTTATTGTCAGATCAGACTAAACCACTGATAGTTCTAGTAGTAAATGGAAAATGATGTAATTTCTAGGACTTACAGATTACCGCATGGATTCCAAACTATGCAGACCTGGTCGGACCATTGCAAGCAATAATGTATGATGAACAAAACCTATGTGAGCCAAACTACTGTGGGATGACAAATCGACACAGGCTTTCTGCAATTTAAAACAAACGTTGGTATCAACTACAACCTTGGCTCTGCCTGATTACAAAAAACCTTTTGTACAAATGGTAGATTGTAAAGGGGAATATATGACATCAGTCTTGCTTCAAGCTTATGGGGATAAACTACGACCTGTAGCATACTACTCCACTAAGCTAGATGCAGTAACATGTGCACTACCACACTGTGTAAGAGCTGTAGTAGCAGCATCATTGGCTGTAGAAGCAAGTGCTGCTGTGGTACTTTTTCATGATTTAACCCTACAAGTACCACATGCTGTAGCAGTACTCCTGTTACAGACCAACATGACATTCCTCTCACCAGCACGTCATCTCTCTTGCATGGCTCTATTGCTGTCACAACCCCACATTACAATCAAGAGGTGTGACTACTCTGAATCCAGCAACATTGTTACCAATAGCAGATGATGGTGAACAACATGATTGCCAAGAAATTTCAGAACAATCCAATCCAGTGTCGACCAGATTTGACAGATAAACCCTTATCTACTGGCACAGTATTGTTTGTTGATGGCTCATCAAAAAAGGGATTAGATGGGAAGACATTATCAGGTTATGCTGTTGTAACATCTTTTTTTTGTAGAGCATGTCTTATATGCGCAAAATATAACGCACAAGGGAATATAAGGCCGAAGTGTGGGAAGTTCCCAGCAGCACAATATCCGTTCCAAGTCATATATATGGACTTTATAGAACTAAACAAGTCTGAAGATAAAAAATATTGTTTAGTGATAATAGATACTTTCTCAAAATGGGTAGAAATATTCCCATGCAGAGCGGCTGATGCAATAACAGTAGCAAAAGCACTCCGTAAAGATATAATACCAAGGTATGGAATACTTGAAATTATACGCCGTGATAATGGTACACATTTTGTGAATCAAATTATTGCTGAAATAGGACAACACCTCCACATAGACTTAAAACCGCACTGTGTATATCATCCTCAGCATGCGGGATTAGTGGAAAGAATGAATGGAACAATAAAAACAAGATTAAAAAAGTGCATGGAAGAGACAGGAAAGCTGTGGACAAAATGTATAGATTTAGTAAACTTTTATAAACATAACTCCATCAGGAGGTGACGGTCCGACAACTTTTGAAGTGATCTACGGGCGGCCTTATCGGTTACCTGAGTTTAAAACTGATATAGACCTCACTGATAACTATGATTTGATAGATTATTTATTTATTTTCAAGTCCTACTCGCCACACCTACTGCGCTAAAAATAGCTGAGAGATCCTTGCGGGTACATAAGTCACATTGCAAGCTCTGACCACCGTTGTTGGCTGACCCTACCACTGAGGTGAGCCCTTAAAGTCTGACTACAAAGGGGGATAAGACAGATAGAGTCTTATGAGCTAAGGCAGTGAAGAATTTTGAGGGTCCTTGGTCTTAGTGGGACTGCCTGCAACGATGGCAGCAGCACTCGGCAGACTTATTGTAACCTCTCCATTCTTAATTTGTTTTCTGTGTGAACCGGTCCAAATACCTCACGAAAGTAACAGGATTAGAGAAAAACGAGTTGTTAGTAGTAGAGAGGGGCCTGCCTGTGGGCAAAAGACCTCCTACCTATTTGGCATTCAGGTGTGTGTGTGCCACCTAACTCTGCCACATCAGTAACTATCCCCTTTGGCAGTCTCTCAAGAAGGGGGGTTTCAGGGGTGGACTGCAGTTCCCATTATTGGTATATGACGAATGACCAAATTAATACAGTCTGGTCTAACATGGTAGCAGATGAGGATAATGTGTGGACACCTACCTGGGGCACCACTCCCTATGCTAAGCATCAGAAGCGATTGTTGACTCTAAGGCGTACTTCTAGTCTTTACAATAAATACTACAGTAGGCTCTCTATACCCTCCATCATACCAAAGGACAAACACCGGACGCTTTTATGACAGATGTTGAGGTTTCTTTTTATGGGCTCACAGTTCTGGAAAGGATCCAAGCTTTCATCTGATAATCTGTGAAGATAATAATGGCACTGATGCCACTGAACTAAAGAAAGCTGAACTTTCACCAGTGGCAAAATGGAAGGGAGTAAGAATCTTTGACACAAAATCCATGACAAAGGAACAGGTGTTCTGTCCTGTAGAAACAGGTCTGTCTGAGTGGAAGAATAATTGGTTGCTGATGGTGGAGCAAGGAGGTCGGTTTGTGAAAGATGACTGTGTGGTGTGTTTGGGACCTCGTCCACTGTTAAAGGTGGTTCCTGTTCCTCCAGAGTTAAATGGCTCCTGCATAGCAAACATAATGGCAAACAATGTTCCCTCTAAAGAATGCAAACATTGGGACAGAATCTATCCTCTCACCAGACCAGATAAACAAAAAACACTCTTTAGTACAAAAACAGCCCCAGGAAATTTTACCTTAAATGGCACTGATGAGGGCTCCAGCTGCCTGGGTAGTTTTAATACAGCTTGGTGTGCTAATTATGTCGCTACTAAATCTCCCCTTGGTAAAATGCATAGCGACATCTGGTGGTATTGCGGAGGTGCTAGTGGTGGAAGAAAATAGAGAGCTTTCTTCCCTAATAGACTAACTGCACCCATGTAACCAGGGACCTCCCTAAGCACAATAAAAAGAGAGGAGCGAACGAGAGCAACCTAGAATGTTCGGAGATTGTACCTGGGTGCACCTCTGTTCGTTCTCCTCGCGAGTATTACATAACTGCTGTCTCTATGTCTTTTCTCTGAGTTAATAGATTGTTGAGGTGACTGCAGCGGGTCTTAAACCTGACTGAAACGTTCTGTCTTACATAGTTCTTGAAGTAAAATCTGTGATAACTAACTTAATATGTTGTGTTGTTTTGCCAGTGAAACAGCTGTGATTGTAGCAAAAGTCAACAATACTTCATCCAGTCAGATGACACCCGAATTTAGTTTAATCCGAGATGTTGTGTATCATGCCAACGGCAACACCAAGCTTGAGAACAAAGTTTGCCACAATGTGGTTGACGGCTGCATGGAGGTCAGGTGTCCGGTGCAGATTTCCTCTGACGAGATCCTGACAATTCAGAATTGTGAGATTGTCTTAACTGAATACCATTAAAAGGTTTGTAATATTATAACAATGACTTAATAGACACTGTGAATAACGTAAATATTAACAAGGATTTGTTGATATCAGAAAACAGTAACCACACATGCAAAACCAGAATGCACCAATCTGAACTATGGTCCATGGGGGTTTGGTTTACAAAACCAGTTGCAACTCATACAATTGAGATGTAAATGCCACAAAACCACTGAAGTTTTTGTTTATAAGGACTGTACTGACCATCTACTGGTGCGGCTTACAGGTGGAAAGTAGGAATAGAAATGGCAAGAGTTTACATTTTAACAATCTGTCAATATGACCTTTAAGGGGTGTCATGTTTCATGTGTACTTGTCTGTATTTGTAATGCCTTTGCTCCCCCTACTGGTGTTTAAGAGTAACTCATTATTTCCCAGCCTTTGTTCTGATAGGTAGATTTAGTCACATGACACTATGCAGAGAGTCTGATCAGATAGCATTAGCTTTACGTGCCATGCGGTCTGCCTGTAGCTTCAGCTATCATCTCCTTTCCTCCCGCTGTTTGTGCCAAGGAAAATTATCGCTTGTAAGTTCATATTTTCAGAGAATTCTGTTGTTACACAGGTATTTGTGCAGTAAGTGTAATGTTTAGTTTATTTACATGTAAATGTTGCTTTGGCAGTAGACTGTAACTACAGTTAGCTGCATTATCGTATTTGTGAATATATTGTATTATTTAGGAAACCAGTCAGTAATCAGTGCTATATTTTTGTATCATTTCAGTTTTACAAAATTGTTTCATGAAAACGAAGACGTCAGTAAAGATCATTCAACTTTACTCCAGCCTCTGAGTTTATCTTGAAGCTTGTTCGCTATCTGTCGATGTGTACACAGACACTCACACTGAGGACAGAATAGTAAAAAAGCGTCTTCACGGCAGGCACTACAGCATCAAGGAAAGTGAGGTACTGTGCTAGCTCAACGCCACACACTCAAGCTTTCTATCTTCTCATACCTCGTTGGAGGAGCTCAGTCTATGATGTCGCATGCTAGTGAAGCTAGACAGGAATGATCATCTGACAAAGGTCATGATGTTGCAGAAAAGGATGCCGCACCCAAGGCAAAATCGCAGTGCTCTGTCTCATCATCTAATTCTTCCTCAGTTAGCAGGGCAGCAGCCAGAGCCCGTGCTAGAGCCGAAGCTGTACATGCGAGTGCACCTTTTGTTCAGCGAGAAGCTGAATTAAAATTAGCAGAGGCTCGTTTAGCCGCAGAGTTGAGAGTGGAAGAGGCCCGTCTAACTGCAGATGTGAAAGTAAAAGAGGCACGCATAATAGCTGAATTGTCAACGTTAAGACATGAGAAAGAGGTAGCTGTAGCCTTGGCAGAAGCTGAAGTCCTTGAAGCAGCAGCAGGGGCAGAAGACAGAGAGGGCAGCAGGAGTCACCACGATTCAGTTCACATCGCCATGCAGCGCACCCGCGACTATGTCGAACAGCACTCCAAGCTACATCTTAGTGATGCAGAGCCTCCAGAACTTAAACCATATACACCATCCTTGTTCAAACCTGTCAAACCTGATTCCCAAACAGGAGAAGGCGAGCGCACCCCCGGAGATGTCAGTGGCAATCGTCATGCCTTACCTAAGGTTGATGTTCCTGCAGCAAAGCAGCCAGAGAGGGCAACGCCGGTGGTTCGCCAATGCACCACGACGGACAACAGCTACCACAAGGCTCAGCAACCCAAAAGGCCAACGCCAGCAGTTCATCACCAGCCCTCTGCTAATCCTCCTTTCATGCCGCAAGACACTTTCTCTTTCAACAGGATCTCATTACAGCCCCATACTGATGATAGGAGTGGTATGAGTGATATCACAAGGTACTTAGTGCATCGTGAGCTTGTAAACTCTGGCCTATCAAGTTCAATGATCGCCCAGAAAGCTACTGGGCGTGGAAGTCCTCATTTCACAATGCTATAGGAGGACTTAACTTAAGCGCAAGTGAAGAACTCGACCTCTTAACAAAGTGGTTAGGAAATCAGTCTTCAGAGCATGTCAGGAGGATTCGTTCTGTGCATGTCGCTAACCCTGCCGTAGGCCTAAGGATGGCCTGGGATCGCTTAGAGGAGTGTTATGGCTCCCCCGAAGTAATTGAGAGAGCTCTTTTTGAAAGGATAGAGAACTTTCCTAAAATCAGTCCCAAGGATGCTTTAAAGCTCAGGGAACTGGGAGACCTGCTAAGGGAGTTAGAGTCTGCCAAGTCTGAGGGCTACTTACCTGGTCTCTCATACCGGGATACCGCTAGGGGAGTTAACCCTATCGTTGGGAAATTGCCGTATAGTCTGCAAGAGAGGTGGTTAGCTCACGGTTCTCAGTACAAGGAGCAGTACAATGTATCTTTCCCTCCATTTGCTTTCTTCACAGACTTCATATGTAATGAAGCACGCAGAAGAAACGACCCCAGTTTCACACTCTCGACTCCTCCGGTTTCATCGAATAGTTCCCACATATTCTCCACAGATCCACCAAAGCCTGAACGAGTGGAAAGGAGGTCGGGATTAGGGTTGGGTATCGAGAATCGAGAATCGATTGGAACCGGGACTAGCATTGCGATTTTCCCGGAATCGTTTAAAAGTTTAATTTTCGATTCCTAGTTTCGATTCCCAGTCCGCCGACCGGAAGAAGAAACCGCTGAACACCAACGAAGAAGCGTCCACCGGAAGTGTTGGCTTAACTGAACGTCTATTTGAACATGGATAACGTGCGTCGGAGGTCCAAAGTGTGGCTTCACTTTTCTAAACAAAATGTCTTGGCAAAATGCAACATCTGCAATAAGATTGTTTCGTGCAGAGGAGGGTGCACGGAGTTCATGGAGTACAAATAAATGTGTGCCCCGTCTTTGATGCGCTGCGCCGGCCGTCCTCCGCTGCCTCTCTCCGGCTCTAGCTCCGACCCCCATTCTGGCACCGCAGTGACTACACTGCAGTCCGAAACAATACATATACATTAAATAATATGTCTTGCGCCAACATCAACATCTTGCGGCAGCTAGCAATAGCCCACATATTTTTTTTCATAGACAATTTACGACCTCAGATTGTGAACGTTAGCCAGGCTGATGACTCCATGACTCCGCGATGTGCTGCGTCTACTCCGTTCACCATAGCGGCAAGAAGATACAGTACAGGAGCACAGTAACATGTTTAAGTACCTGCAGCATCATACACTCATGTGCAAATGTGTTTTCATGAGATTTTCAAAATAAGGCTTGCAAGGGAAGTGTACCCCTGTGAAAATATTTTCATAAATTATAATATTTCAGTTCATAGATTTGATATTTATATTGTAGTTGAAAACAGCCCTGTGAGAAATTCATAGTAGGCTCATAAAAAGGAAAAAGTAAATGGAGAAGGTCAGACTATTTCCTTCAGAAAGACCGCTGGCTAGCTCTCATTTAAAATATCCTAAACTTTTTTTTGACCCTGCCTCTTAAAAGAATCGGAATCGAGAATCGTTAGGAATCGGAATCGAAACAAGGAATCGGAATCGGAATCGGAATCGTTCAAATTGAAACGATACCCAACCCTAGTCGGGATACATCAAAAGTCCTGTGTCTGCTCACAAAACTGAAGTGGCATCACAACACTCAGCTTCTCAGTCAGACAGTTCAAGCAGCAAGTTGGGTGACAGTGATAAACAATACCCCATCCATAAAAAACCCCATCCTCTAAAAAAGTGTAGAGGTTTTCGAAGCAAGCCACTCGAAGAGCGCAAAGCCTATCTTAAAGAGAACGGCATCTGCTTTAAGTGTTGCTCTTCTACTGCTCACTTTGCAAAGAATTGTGAAATGGCCTTGAAGTGCAAAGAATGTGAGAGTGATGGCCACATTGCTGCACTACACCCTGGACCTGCTCCATGGGACATTAGAGACCCCTCCTTAGAGCATGGCGGGGAGGGCGAAGAAGAAGCTCCTCAGTCAGCAGTCACATCCAGGTGCACAGAAGTTTGCGATAGTGGTAAAGAACCTAGATCTTGTTCTAAGATCTGCCTAGTGAGAGTCTATCCCAAGGCACGCCAAGACAAAGCCATTAAGGTTTATGCTATTTTGGACGAACAAAGTAACAAGTCATTAGCTAGGTCGGAATTCTTCGACCTCTTCCAAATTAAAGGATTAGACTCTCCATATACACTGCGTACGTGTGCAGGTACTACAGAAACATCTGGAAGAAGAGCTACAGGGTTTATGGTGGAGTCGTTGGATGGAACAACAAGATTGATGCTTCCCACACTCATCGAGTGTAATCACATGCCAGATGATCGGTCGGAGATCCCAACACCCGCAGCTGCCCAACACCATGCTCACCTGAAGTCCATTGCCTATAAGATTCCACATCTAGATCCAGAAGCTCAGATACTACTCCTTCTAGGACGCGACATCCTGCAGGTTCATAAGGTCAGAGAGCATCGCAATGGTCCTCCCAACGCCCCCTACGCGCAGAGACTAGACCTTGGCTGGGTTGTCGTTGGCAATGTCTGCGTAGGCTCGGCCCACAAACCAGAGGCTGTCACTTCCTTCCGGACCAATGTGCTTGAAAATGGACGTCCGTCTCTCCTCACTCCATGCCCCAAGTACCTTAAAGTGAAGGAAAAGTTTAACACCACAGTCTTTGATGACTACAGCCTCTGCAGCTCAATTTTTGAAAGAACCAAGGATGATGATAAAGTGGGTCTCTCCATCGAAGACAAGCTCTTCCTGGAGCTTATGGATAAAGAGATGTACATGGACAACACCAATAGTTGGGTGGCACCCCTTCCATTTCGGTCCCCTCGGCAACAGCTCCCAAACAACCGAGAGCAGGCCCTCAGTCGCCTTACTTCTCTTCGACGCACTCTAGAAAGAAAGCCTGAGATGAAAGCTCACTTTCTGAGCTTCATGCAAAAGATCTTTGATCACGACCAGGCAGAGTTAGCTCCGCCATTGTCAGAGGGAGAAGAGCGATGGTATCTACCCATCTTTGGTGTGTACCATCCTCTGGAAACCAACTCAAATCAGAGTTGTCTTTGACTCCAGTGCCCAGCACTGTGGCGTCTCATTGAATGACGTGTTGCTTACTGGCCCGGATTTGAATAACAGCTTACTCGGAATCTTGCTGCGTTTCCGAAAAGAGTCAGTGGCCGTGGTAGCGGACATTGAGCAGATGTTTCATAGCTTCGTTGTCAGAGAAGATCATCGAGACTTTCTTCGGTTCCTCTGGTTCAAGGACAACAAACCCAGCAATGAGATTGTTGAGTACAGGATGAAAGTTCATGTGTTCGGCAATAGTCCATCACCAGCGGTAGCCATTTATGGTCTTCATCGTGCGGTGCAACATGGAGCAAGTGAATATGGCACAGATGCCAAACACTTTGTAGAGCGAGACTTCTATGTCGACGACGGCCTCAAGTCCTTCTCATCAGCAGCCAAGGCCATCGACCTTCTCAAAAGAACACAAGAGATGCTTGCTGCCTCAAACTTGCGGCTCCATAAGATAGCGTCAAACGACTCTGAAGTCTTGGATGCGTTCCTTCCAGAAGACCATGCAAAGGGTCTTCAGAATCTGGATTTCGATGACAGCTCAGACCTCATCCAACGTAGCTTAGGGCTCAACTGGGATCTCAAACATGACCACTTTACCTTTAGAGTGGCAACTACAGAGAAACCCTTTACCCGTAGAGGTGTTCTAGCCACGGTGAATAGTCTTTTCGACCCTCTTGGACTTGTCGCTCCGATCACCATTCAAGGGAAGTTCCTACTGCGCAAACTCACCAGCGGCGAGGCTCTTGACTGGGATAGTCCTCTTGCAGATGAAAAGGAAGCGGAATGGAGAATATGGAAAGACTCCTTACAGAGTCTGAGTGACTTCAGGATTCCAAGAGCTTACACTCCTACTACCCTTACCACAGCCTGTAGGAAAGAACTCCACATCTTCTCAGATGCCTCTGTGAAAGCTATCGCTGCTGTAGCCTACCTGAAGGTGATTGACAGTGATGGAAAGTGTCACGTAGGGTTTGTCCTAGGGAAGGCGAAACTAGCTCCTGCAGCTGCTCACACTATCCCAAGACTGGAGCTGGGTGCAGCTGTATTAGCGGTAGAAATGGCAGAGTTAGTGGAGAGTGAGTTAGACATCAGTGTAGACGTAATGCAGTTCTACACAGACAGCAAAGTTGTCTTAGGATACATATATAACCAGACAAGGCGTTTTTATGTGTACGTTTCCAACAGAGTACAGCGAATCAGGAAGTCCACCAAACCTGAGCAGTGGCACTATGTCTGCACCACTCAGAATCCGGCAGATCACGCCACTCGATCTGTATCTGCAGTTGAGCTTGCTAACACGACTTGGCTCACCGGGCCTCCTTTCCTGTCCCTGCCTGAAGAAGTGACCACTTCAGAAGAGGAGTCATACGAGCTGGTTTCTCCAGATTCCGACACCGAGGTGCGTTCTCATGCTACCGCGCTCTCAGTTCCTCCAGTTAACCTGGGATGTCATCGTTTTGAACGGTTCTCATCTTGGAAGTCTTTGGTGCGAGCCATAGCATTTCTGACGCATATCATTCAGTCTCAAAGGAGTTCCACAATGGCCAAGCATAAGGACTGTAATGGCTGGCATCAATGCAAAAGGCCTCACACAGCAGAAGAGCTGCTCAAAGCAGAAACTCTGATCATCAAATGTGTGCAAAGACAGACCTATAGCAAAGAGTTCTCTTGTCTGGCTGCCGGGAAGAACATCTCGAAAGACAGTCCTCTGAGAAAACTCAACCCCCATGTAGACAAAGATGGCCTTCTAAGAATAGGAGGCAGGCTTAACCAGTCTGCACTCGACACAGGAGAAAAGATGCCTCTCATCATCCCAGGCCGCAGTCATATCGCAACGCTACTCGTGAGGTATTACCACAAAAAGGTCAAACACCAAGGACGTATCTTTACGGAAGGGTCTGTCCGCACAGCAGGGTTCTAGATCGTTGGTGCCAGGAAATGTATCAACGGTATCCTTCGCAAATGCGTTATATGTAACAAGCTTCGTGGAAGAGCTGCTGAGCAGAAGATGGCAGATCTGCCCCCTGATCGCCTGAGCACAGAGCCACCTTTCACCTACGTGGGACTTGATGTGTTCGGCCCTTGGAGTATTACCACAAGACGAACTCGAGGAAGTCAGGCTAACAGCAAAAGGTGGGCTGTGCTTTTCACGTGCATGAGCACACGTGCTGTGCACATAGAGTTAATCGAAGCAATGGACACATCTAGCTTCATTAATGCCTTGCGTCGGTTCTTTGCTCTGCGAGGACCCGCTAAACAAATTCGTTCCGACTGCGGAACCAACTTTACAGGTGCCTGCAAGGAATTGCATCTACTCCTCATTGATCCTGAAGAGCCCAGTGTTAGGAGATACCTGAGTGAAGAAGGCTGCACCTGGGTTTTCAATCCTCCCCATTCCTCCCACATGGGAGGGGTTTGGGAACGAATGATTGGCATCTCCAGGCGGATACTGAACTCCATGCTCATGCAAACCAGCCCTTCACGCCTCACTCATGAGGTGTTGTCAACCTTCATGGCAGAGGTCACGGCCATTATTAATGCCAGGCCACTTGTGCCAATCTCTTCAGACCCAGACTCACCTTATCTTTTGACCCCTGCTTCACTCCTGACACAGAAAGTGTGTGCTTACCCTCCTCCTCCGGGAACTTTCGACAGCAAAGATCTCTACCGCCAGCAGTGGAGACAGGTTCAGCATCTGGCCAACACCTTTTGGAACAGATGGAGACGCGAATACTTACCAACGCTTCAAAGCCGCAGCAAATGGCAGGAAGTACGTCCTAATCTGAAGAAAGGTGATTTGGTCCTGCTTAAAGATAACCAGGTAAAGAGGAATGAGTGGCCAATGGCTCTGGTTACGAAAACATTCCCTGACCAAGATGGAAAGGTCAGGAAGATTGAACTCAAGGTCACAAGATCTGGCTCAGCTAAGACTTTCTTGAGACCCATCTCTGAGACGATTCTTCTCAAGAGTGCGGAAGACACAGAGTGAATTTAGTTTCTCTGTCATTTAGACATGTTCAGTCTATTCAGGTAGTGGTATTTGTATAATACCAGGCGGGGAGTGTCAAGTTTTATGTGTACTTGTCTGTATTTGTAATGCCTTTGCTCCCCCTACTGGTGTTTAAGAGTAACTCATTATTTCCCAGCCTTTGTTCTGATAGGTAGATTTAGTCACATGACACTATGCAGAGAGTCTGATCAGAAAGCATTAGCTTTACGTGCCATGCGGTCTGCCTGTAGCTTCAGCTATCATCTCCTTTCCTCCCGCTGTTGGTGCCAAGGAAAATTATCGCTTGTAAGTTCATATTTTCAGAGAATTCTGTTGTTACACAGGTATTTGTGCAGTAAGTGTAATGTTTAGTTTATTTACATGTAAATGTTGCTTTGGCAGTAGACTGTAACTACAGTTAGCTGCATTATCGTATTTGTGAATATATTGTATTATTTAGGAAACCAGTCAGTAATCAGTGCTATATTTTTGTATCATTTCAGTTTTACAAAATTGTTTCATGAAAACGAAGACGTCAGTAAAGATCATTCAACTATTCCCGCCTCTGAGTTTATCTTGAAGCTTGTTCGCTATCTGTCGATGTGTACACAGACACTCACACTGAGGACAGAATAAGGGGATTTAATTGATTGACTGAGCCGCAACATGCATGTCAGTATAAACTGTTAAATCCCAACACAGGGAATATACATTTCTGTTCATTCATCCATCTTGAGATGGAACTGAACGTCAACAAAACCAAGGTTGCATTAGAACATCCACAAACAGTTTATCACATTAGAGTCAGTTTTATTTCAAAGACCATTGGTCAAGTAATGGTAAGTGTGTCACATATTACTTGGTATAAATGTGATACTTTGAAAGTAGCTTGTAGCTGCTACAGTTGAAAATATTTAGGACAGTAAGTTGCATGATGAAAAGAAAAATGGGTTAATAGTGGGAATGAGTTGAGTAAAATGCAGCAATAAGGAATGATCACACAAGGCATTTTTTACAGTGTCCACAGGCTGCTTCAGTGACTAAAGAGATGGGTGTTTTCTCCAAAACACAAGTTCATTTGTCTGCTACTGCTAGCAAGAAGGTCTGCTCTCCAGGTAAAGTGACTGCACATTAATAACACAACCAAATGTTGACACAGGATACTGTCAGCTGCTATCTGATGTATTTCTTTACTACCTGAGAAGGGGCATTTCAGTGTTGTGCTGTTACTTATATGTGGTTATATTATCTGAGAAGATAATTGGTGTTGTTATGGCCTGGCTCAAGTGGCCACAACAAAGAAGGAGACACACCACGGTAACTGCAGGGAACAGGAACAATTATTTATTTATTTAGACAGTGAACCAAAAAGGCAGCTTAAACCACACCAACGACACCTGCAGGAGGGAAACAAAGAGAAGTTAGATGGTCTGTCTCACGAGAGCGTAAGGCTCTCACACAGCCCCTTTTTAAACTGCAAGAGTGGTGGCAGCTGAAGACTCCTGGTCAATGGACACAGGTGCCCGGAGTTACTGTGATTAGCCTCAGGGAATGCAACCACACCCACACATGCCCACAGGGGCATCACACCCCCCCCCTTAGAACAGGGGCTCCCACAAAGACCCCTGAATCCATTAGGTATGCCCCCCGCCAAACAAAAGAAACCAAAACTATACCAAACCAAGACTGAAACCTCTAGCGAGCCAGACAACACGGGACTATTCTGCTGGACAATGATAAAATCACTGCTTGATAGGAGGGGTGTCTCCCACATCAATATCATGCTCTATGAGATTTGTGCGTAAAGGGACATCACCAAACAGTACCAAAAGTTGATCAATACAGTTAACTGAGCGCTGAGATATTGTTCGATGATTCAACAAGCGATCAAGCTAGCCTAGTGAATCAGAATTGTTCCACACATGATAGACATATCCGGGGCCTTAACCTCTCCATCCACATCCAACCCTGCCTCTGAGACAACATCTGAACCCACAGAATTAACCACCATCACGGGACTAACAGCCACATCCTGAGGGACAAAATGGAACGCTGCGTTTGAACCACATGCATCGTATGGCTTAAGCAAGTTGACATGGCAGAGTTGAGACTTCTTCATCCAACAGGGAGTAGAAATCATATAATTTTGATCTGAAACCTTCTTCTCAACAGTGTAGGGACCTGCAAACCTAGACTGAAACGGTGAAAGCTGGAGAGGCATAAGAGCCAACACTTGGTCCCCCGGGCTAAACTCAGGGTACTTTGATTTCTGATCATATAGTCTCTTCATTTTAATTTGGGCTCCTGACAAATTTTCCCTTGCCAATTCAACAGCTATGTAGAGGCGACGACGAAACCCATTGACATAATCCACTAAGTTCTTAGGCGGTTCCTTTTCCACCAACCCATCCTGAAGGACAGCCAGAGGACCACGTACTGCATGACCAAAAACCAAATCATTAAGGCTAAACCCTGTGCTCTCTTGGACAACCTCTCTAGCAGCTAACATGAGCCAGGGCAAGCCCTCCTCCCAGTCCTTCCCCAGCGTCATCCCATACGCACGCAACATGGACTTCAAGGTCTGGTAAAAGCGTTCCAGAGCCCCTTGGCTCCGCGCACGATATGTTGATGAACAGTTATGCTTCACTCCCAGCTGCTGCAGGATCTGTTTAAACATATGGGAAGTAAAATTAGAACCCCGGTCAATTTGAATCACACATGGAATACCAAAGGTAGAGATGAACCGAGTTAAAGCCTTAACTACTTGCTTCACAGAGATTGAACGTAGGGGAAATGCTGCAGGATATCTTGTAGTCTGACACATGATAGTCAACAAGTACGCACAGCCAGACTTAGATGGAGGCAGGGGACCCACACAATCTATGATTAGATGTTCAAACGGTTGGCTAACAGCTGGAATAGGACTCAGGGGAGCAGGCTTAATTACCTGACCGGGCTTCCCCATGACCTGACAAACATGGCATGATTTAACATAATGGGCAACATCACGCTTCAAACCAGGCCAAAAGAAATAACGTAGGACACGATCATAGGTCTTCTTTATACCCAAATGACCACAACTGTCATGGGCAGTTTTTAACACGCCGTCCCGAAACCCATCTGGGACCACAACCTGAAAAACTGGCTCCCCCACTGAGTCACCAATACGGGGCACCCACTTACGCACCAGCAAGTCCCCCTGAACAAAATACCCCTGGGCTACCTCTCTGGTCTCCTCAACTGACAACACCTTGTCCCAAAGGGCTGAGAGAGATGGATCGACTCTCTGGTTTTTCACCCAGTCCTCCTTCAGCACAGATGGAGGAAGGTCCGGCAGTGAGACCAAATGCTCCCCAATAACATCAGACTCTGACCCCGGCTGATCGGGAACAGGCATTTTATGGCTCTGTGCACGCGTCACAGCACAAACTGGAAAAATATCAGAACACAAATCCCTTCCATCTGGATCACCAGAGGTCAAAGGTCTGGAAACAACCACAGGGGGTGGCACACCTGCCCACACAGCACTGCCAGCTAGGTCGTTACCCAAAATCATATCTACCTCAATAAATGGCAAGGCCGGACGTACCCCGACAGGAACAATCCCCTGCACCAGATCACAATCCAACACTATTGCATGGCGCGGTACAGGTACCAAACCCATCTCCATCCCTCTCATCAGGACAAAATCCCCTGTTGCCGTCACTGGTGAAAATGGCAACACAGACTCCACAATAAATGAGTGCTTAGCAGCTGTGTCGCGCAACACCTTAATTGGAACATGCTCATCATTGCCAACTAGCGACACTGTAGCATCTGTGATAAATGCCTCCAATACAGACTCAGAACTCACGTCAACACACGCCACTTTGTCAGGTAAGACACCTGTACCTATACCGTGATCTGCATCTGACATCTTTCCCATTAACACAGCCGAACAACACATAACTGGAGCACAGGATGACAAAATCTGCTTGTCACTTGATTTTAACAACGGACACTTATCCTTCCAATGACCTTCCTCACGGCAGTAATTACACACTAAGGAGCCCCCAGCTCGCCTCGTCCCCGCAGGCTTACTGGAGGGACCAGAACTGACCAACTCTGCACCACCACGAGAACCTTTCCACCCCACTCCAGAACACACATCCAAAAAACTTCTCTTATGCGTCAGCACAAATTCATCAGCCAACTCGGCTGCTTTAAATGCGGTGGGGGGCTTCTGTTCACTCACATACATGGCAATGTGATGTGGAAGTGTGTTTTTAAATTGCTCTAGCACGATCAGGGCTGCAAGATCGTCAAAATTGTTCACCTGTGCTGCTGCACACCAACGCTTAAAATGGGAGGTTAAATCGCGGACAAACTCCACATTGGACTGGTTGTCACCCTTAACCCAATTTCGGAACTTTTGACGATAAGCTTCGGGAACCAAATCATATGATTTTAATACGGCTGATTTAACCATGTCATAACCTAGGTCAGCTTCGCCACAAATCGCTGAGTAAGCCTCCTGTGCTCTCCCGGTGAGGACACACTGAAGTAACAGCACCATCTCCGAATCCGACCAGCACCTAGCCTCCGCGACACGCTCAAACAGAATGAAAAATATATCAGGGTCATGCTCATTAAATCTTGGCACTAACCGCAAGTCCGAAATAATATCACCACGTGTAGAACCTCCAAGACCCGACTGGTGAGAGGCAAGCCTGCCCTCCTTAACCGTCTGTAGTTTTGAGTGTTCTAGCTCCAGCTTCATTCTTTCTATAGTATGGCGATTTTTTTCCAATTCAATTTGCATGCCCAACATCTCTTTTTGCTGCTCAAACGACAAACCTGACATCTGAGCCATCGCAGGCGCAGACACCGGCATAGATTTAGTTTCCGCAGCACCAAGCTCCCTTTTCTCCAAAAACCCCTTCTCAACCAAAGCCAAAAGAATAACATTCTTCAAGTCATCCTTACGTTTGCTCACCGAAACTTCAATGCCATAATGCTGCGCTATTTTGACCAACTGCTCCTTCTTACAACCATCAATAAATACCTCTGAAGGGCTCTTAAAAAACTCATCCAACGAAGCCATGATAACAACTCTAATTCAACCAGACAGTAAAGTGCCAACTGCCGACACGCATGGGCAAACCATCCACCCAACAGGAATACTTCCCCCTAACTGCCTAGCCAAATCTACCTACTACTCACCCCTAGTCTTCATGCAGCTGGTGGCGGGTACTTACGCACGAGAAACCAGCGGATATGTGAAACAACCTGCATGCAGGCAATCCCACAACATCACACGGATGTGCCCCCGAGACAGCCTGTCCGAAAACAGCTGACACTAGCCACGTTACCACAACACTATAAAAATAACAAACCTGACGTAACCCAAAGGGGTAAACGCCACTATGGCCTAACGGGGAAATTCCTGCACAAAGCGTATCAAAACAGTAGCACTTACCTTCTGATTGACATACCCAAAACCCAATAACAGTCCTGCACTACACGGCTTCCTGGGAACCAATACACGTGATGCATCTCCAAAGACAAAGGACCCAAAATCAGTACCCAGCTGGGTCAAATTAGCCAATTAGCGACACCTTGCACAGCGATGTTCCTAAAAAACACAAGTTTAGACGAGCCCCCATTTGTTATGGCCTGGCTCAAGTGGCCACAACAAAGAAGGAGACACACCACGGTAACTGCAGGGAACAGGAACAATTATTTATTTATTTAGACAGTGAACCAAAAAGGCAGCTTAAACCACACCAACGACACCTGCAGGAGGGAAACAAAGAGAAGTTAGATGGTCTGTCTCACGAGAGCGTAAGGCTCTCACACAGCCCCTTTTTAAACTGCAAGAGTGGTGGCAGCTGAAGACTCCTGGTCAATGGACACAGGTGCCCGGAGTTACTGTGATTAGCCTCAGGGAATGCAACCACACCCACACATGCCCACAGGGGCATCACAGTGTTGTATAGGCCTATGTCACGCAACAATTGAATATCGAAGAACGTCTCTGAGTGGGGAGACGGCACTTCCGGTTAGCTTTTTACAATGGCGGAGGCCGATAAATACCACTGGACCAAGTCTCTTCATAACTTGCCAGAAAGTCACCTACGAGGACGTGGTTCGGATTGTAAATGAACACTCTCAAGTAGAAACGTCCAAACTTAGGAAGGGATACAATTTTCAATTACAGAGGTGTTTGAATTCCGCTGACTCACCTTCGTTAACGTTAGCTAGCCTGAATGTCAAAGTCAAGAGTATTTATATAGCAGAGATACGTGTAATATGTGTCAGATTTGAATTAATACACAGGACAAGATGTTATAATCCTTTGTGCCAAAATCCCAGGCAAAACACATTTAGAGGCCCTGTTCGACTAAGAGGCCCTACTAGTGATGGGCAGATGAGGCCTCGTGAAGCGTTGCGGCACATTACCAAATAGTATCGATACTGTGTCGATACTGTGTCACTCAATAGGGACACCTGCTGGGCCATAAACATTATTGCAGGCCACCTGGTTCAGACGCCACTGACATACTGATTGAATTACCTAGTACACAGTTACTCATTGCGCGGCTCGCGAGCCACATGCGGCTCGTCAAGCTATAACTGGCGGCTCGCATGGTAGCTTACAGTATCACACTGCCACTTGCCTTTAATTGCAATCCACTATTTACCGGCAATGCCGCTTAAACTGCCATCTTGTGGCGATAAGTTGTAATACATTTCACGCAGCTGATCGGAAAGCTTGAATGAAAGTGGCCATGTGGCATTGTTTACAAAACTTGACCACAACGCACGTTTGCAGGCAGACGACATAAGCTCCGCCAGCTAGCGTAAAACACAAAAATGGACCGGTTTTTAGGGCCGACCTAGTATGCACAATATAATTTGTTATTGTTGTTTATATTGTGTTATTTTATATCTTAATCTAAATGTAAAAAATATTTTATCTTTAAAATGTACAGTCAATAAATAATGTGGACATGTGAAAATTATAGTGAATGTGCTTATGTACTTGTCTTTGAGGCAGAGAGTTTTTTTTTTAGTTTTTATTAAAAAAAAAAAAAAAAAAAAGCTTTTCCAGGGTTTTTGCATTTAGTCGATTTCTTTTTTTTGGATGCTAGTTCTCCAGTTTTAGAGAACACCCGCTCGCATGGGACTGACGATGCTGGCATCCATGAAAACTTTAGTGACAGCCAGAAGAGGTGTGGATGGTTATACTTCTGGCCCAGTATCTTAAAGGACATTGGGATCAGGGGAGGTTGCCTCAGCAAGGTACCGCTGCGCCTACCTGTGGTAGGTAGGCGCAGCATTTTCGTGCTTAGCTCTAGTGTCCCAGCATTGAGGAGGTGCTTTTATTTATGTAAGATAGTTCAGTGAAACAAATGCGGCATTTAACCTGCAGACAATAAAATGAGTAATTTAAACTAAGAGTCCCTTTGAAATTGATTTGAATTCTGACAGATCAAGTGGAAACAGAGCAACTGGATGAAATAAAAACAAACACCTTATTTGCCGATATAAGATCAAAATGGTCCCACACGGCGGAGACCTTCCTCTTTCTTTGGGGTTCCATATTCCAACTTGATTCCACAGTTCCAGGATTTTTTGTGTTTTTTTTTGGCAACACCATCCCGTTGACAGTTGCGCTTCCTTATAAACACAGTTTGGCGCGTCGGTGACGAACGAAACAGCGTCTGTATCGGTCACGTGACTTCTTAACACGATACGCGCACCGACACGGGGTTTCGCTCTATTAGCTCGACACATGCGCCGACGCATCGGTGTTGCCGGACCCATCACTAGGCCCTACCAATCCTACAGTCATGTGATATGACCAATAACCTATATTCTACCTAGCCTAAGTAGAAGCTGCTGGCTTTTAGGCCCACAGAGCAGCAGAGGATACTTCAAACATTGTAAAACTTACCTAACTAAACGCTGCTGGCTTGTATGGCCCGCTCAGCAGCTAACCATGGCTACCAAACAACATGAGAACAACAGGAACCTGACCTGAACAAAAGCAGTATGTAGCATGTCATTGGGGTTTTCAAGTGGGCACCTCCTTTCACCGATGTTTCGTTAAGTTAGGCCCACGACACCTCGAGAAGGCTTAACAGTGATTTCCAGCGTCCTGGAGTCACCCCCCTCCACACCACCACTGCACAACCCTGTCTTCCTCACCATTCAATGTCTATCAATACCTAATATGGAACCTGATAACCACGAACCAACCTAACAAATCTACCATAATTCGCCCCGTTGATACAAGCTGGAACACATAACAAACAACCAAACCTACCGTGCTTCGCTCCGTTGATGCAAGCTGAAGCGCGTAATAAACAAACAAATCTACCATGCTTCGCTCCGTTGATGCAAGCTGAAGCGCGTAATTAAACAAACAAATCTACCATGCTTCGCTCCGTTAATGCGAGCTAAAGCAGGTAACCACCAAACAAATCTACCATGCTTCGCTCCGTTGATGCGAGCCGAAATGAACACGTAACAAACAAAACGACACGCGGCTGTCCTTACCTTAGCTAGTTCCCCAGCTCGCATGTTTTCTGCGCAGCCATACCCAATTACTGGTTTTCTCTGCTGCCCGAGACATATTGCTAACCGCAGTCCTCTGGCTTCTTCCTCGTATGCCCAGCTCACTCAGCAGAGCAATCGCCGACTTTGCCACAAATCCACGGCAGCCCACTTCCACCGGGCGGACATAAGCCCTCCATCCGTTCTGTTCTGCATCTGCCGCTAGCTCTGCATACTTAGCTCTCTTGCGCTCGTAAGCCTCCTCAATTCTATCTTCCCACGGGACAGTCAGCTCTATGAAATAGACTACTTTCTCTGGCTCAGACCACAATAGCAGATCTGGCCGTAGTCGGGTGCTTGCTATCTCACCTGGGATAGCCAGTTGTCCATTTAAGTCCGCCCTCATCTCCCAGGCTCCTCCTACTCTTAGCTGTCCCGTGTTATGCCTGACGCCTGCTACTCTAGTCTTTTCTCCCTGCCGTACAAACTTAATACATCTATTCTCTCTGTTAACGGCCATGGAATTTACATTCACCCGTTTTTCCTCTATTGCAGCTGCTAAACATTTTAGTACCTGATTGTGACGCCAGGTGTAACGTCCTTGGGAAAGACTAACCTTACAACCTGTCAGAATATGACTAAGCTTGCATACACAAGTGCACAGAGGACAGGCAGCATCCTCACCTACCCACTGGTTTAGGTTCTGGGGAGTTGGCAGCACATCATAAGTAGCCCCTAACATAAATCTAATCCTGCTAGCCTCCATGCTCCAAAGCTCTCTCCACTTCACCTTCCTTTTTTCCACACTCTCCCAGTTCACCCATTGACCCTGCTTAGCCTGTGACACTGCCTTAGAGCATCTAACTGCTTCCTCTTGCTTCCGTACCTCTTCCACTATCATCTTTCTCCTTTCTACTGGTGATGCCTTGCTCCACAGAGGTTTCCCTGCACACAGTCCTAGGCCTCCACGCCCTTGCTGTACATGCCCTATGATATCTCTATGCTTAAGAGCTGCCTGTGCTTGCTGCACTGCTTCTTTTGTCTTCCACTTCCTCCCTGTCTTAATAGTAGGCGCTACACTCCTAACTAAAGTAGGTACACTACAAGAACAACTGCGGGTGGAGGCTGCCATTGTTGTTATCATTACAGTAGCGTTACTAGCGACGACCGGAAGTTCTATTTACCTACTCCGCGTTCCGGAAGCAGGAAGTGAGACATAGGCCTATTGCAGCGTGCTACATTGCAGGAGAATATTTGGTCTGACCAGGGACGTGCACAGGAATTTTGAGGGGCAGTTGCTCTGACCTGAAAAAAGCCACGAAAACAGAGTTTGCCCCTACTGACTTTCACTTTCGGTGGAAGTGAATGAGGCTTTTTTTTTTTATCTTTCATCTTTTTTTTTCTTTTTTTTTATCTAGGCCTATGTGAAATTCTGCATCCATTGTTCATTTTTTTTCCCCCCTCAGAAGGGCAACGTGAGTCTAGAAGGATATATGGGCAGTTGCCTGAGCAACCTGAGCAACCCCCCTATGCACGTCCCTGGGTCTGACAGCAGCAGACTCAACATCTCTGAGTGGGTTTTTAGTTTAGAAACCGCTTGTTGGGTCTGGTGTGTGTCGAAACGTGTTGAGGTTATTATCAGAGGAAACAAATGCAAACGTTCACATCTGAGCTGTTGACATTCTCTGTCAAATACTAATGTGACTGTTGAGGGTCTCTTAATTAGGGGTTAAGGTAGAAATATATAGTTTGGTCCAATGCAAGGAAGTCCTTAACAGGAACAAGAACTTCTATTCAGCATCAGATATCTGATACCATCAATAATACAAACATTTTTTACAAAGCAGTTTTGTAATTTTTTTATTGTGGCTGAAATAAAAATGAATGAAAAATCAAAAATTATCACCTGAAAATGAGCAAACCTGTATGGTGAGTTGTAATCATGCACTGTCTGGGATTGCTTAAAAGAGCATATGAGGCAACGAACTGATTTACTTTTTTTATGATCTCATTCTTAGGGCGGAGTCGGACATAGTTTTATAAAGAGGGGCTTCTCAGCAGAAATTACTGTTGTAAAAGGCAGAAACATGTCTCCGATAAAGGACTTCAATCTGACTTATGAAGCGCTTAACGAAGAAATCACTTTCTCTGCAGGAGATACTATTATAGGCGCGATTACTTTCAAATTGACAAAAAACACCAAAGTCAAAAGCTTGTGGATAAAAGCCAAAGGGGATGCGAACGTTAAATGGTCAATAGGAAACGGACATGACATGGAGATGTATTTCAGTGCCCACAGGAGATATTTCTGTGAAAGTAAAGAATACTTAGAAAATGCTAAAGGTAAGACAATGAAATGTCACCTCATCATTTTCATGACATTTAAGTGTTTTTGTTATTTGCCTTTTATAAACACATACTACATTTAAAAATTAAAATTGATCTTTTACTAAAATACTCAGACTAGTTCATTCAAGGTTTAATAATCATTAACGATGGAATATATACAAATAATTTATTAAAAGGAGATTTCCAAAAACAACAATTGATTAATGAAAACATTGTTTAAAAATACATCAATGAATTCATCAATACTGGAATTCAGAAACCTTTTAATCAGACGTTTAAAATGACATCTTCTTTTCAGATTTGCATTTTATCATTAGTACTGACTAGCCTGTGCCATCATGAATTACTTTCGCTTGGAGAACCATATGTATCTCACAAATGTAATCAGTCCAGTTCTGTGAAGACTGATATTTCTAAAGTCTCTAACAGATGGCTTAATCATTGCTACTTTTGCAGGCACTGTACTTCCCAAAGGTTTCCATCAGTTTAAGTTCAGCATTCAAATCCCACGTTGGTAAGTGGAGATTGTTTGTTACTAGCATTAGCTTCTGTGTTATTGTTTACTCTTGCAAATAAATTCATTCCTGTGTTGCTTCTGTCTATCTTACAGGGACCTACCATCATCCTTCAAGGGGGATCATGGATCTATTACCTACATGCTTGAGGCAAGAATATCCAGGAGCTGGAGTTTGGATTCAAAAATACAAAAAGAGATCAATTTAGTTTCAAAGACTTTTCCACACATGGATCAAGTAATGGTAAGTGTGTCACATATTACTTATTATAAATGTAGTACTTGTAGCTGCTATAGTTGAAAACATTTAGGGTGATAAGTTGTATGATGTAAAGAAAAATTTTGTTAATTGAGTAAAATGCAGCAATAAGGAATGGTCACACAAGGCATTTTTTACAGTGTACACAGTCTGGTTCAGTGACTAAAAAGATGGGTGTTTTCTCCAAAACACAAGTTCATTTGTCTGCTACTGCTAAGAAGGTCTGCTCTCCAGGTAAAGTGACTGCACATTAATAACACAACCAAATGTTGACACAGGATACTGTCAGCTGATATCTGATGTCTTTCTTTACTAACTCAGAAGAGGGCATTTCAGTGTTTCTCATATATGTACATGAAGATGTGAAAATGTGGTTATCTTATCTGAGAAAAATTGGTGCATACTCAATTGTTGTCATTTGTATTTGATAGGTGACACATTGTCTGTTGTTGCCAAAATAAGCAACTCTTCTTCCAAAAATGTGAAGCCTAAATGCAAATTAGTGCAGAAAATAGAGTATCGTGCCGACACCGCCAGAATCAGCAAGGAAAAAATTCTCACCAAAGCAGTTGGCGACACTATCAAGCCAAGATCAGAGGAAACACACACCTGCCAGCTGATGATTCCTGCTGATGCCATCTACACTATCCATAACTGTGATATCCTCACGGTAGAATATTACGTCAAGGTATGTAACAACATGGTATCAATACGTGAACTCAGAAAGGAGTGAACTGCTTTTATTGACAAAAACTGCTGGCTAACTAACAGCCCAGCAGCTTATAAGAATGCAGTGTAAGATGATAATCATGTTTATCAGCAAACTTTATTAAGAATTTCTCTTTGTCATTCAGGTATATGTGGACATCAGTTTTTCCCGTGATCCAGAGGTGGTGTTTCCACTGGTTATCGTTTCACCTACCCTTGTTGCCATGCACCTTGGTGAGGTTGCAGGGCCTTACCCTCCCGGAGCTCAAAGTTACAGTGACTTCCCTCCCCCCAGCTTCCCTGATGGACTTCATCCCCTACCTGCAGGCCCAAGCGCTAACGCATACCCATCACCATATCCCCCTCAGCCTGCAAACATAAGAATCGGCTACAATAACCAGTGGCCACAAAATCTTGCTCCATAAGGGTTTTCTGCTGAAGCTCCCATGGCATCTTTAGTGCAGCCTCCAGCCATTATGGTTGCACCACATTTCCAACAGGACGAAGAACCTCCGTCCTACATGACCCTTTACCCACCTTCTCTTGACAGTGAGTCAGATCACAAAAGCTGAGCCTCAAACATAACCCAAAACCTACGAGCTAACAAATTATCGGCCTATTTGTTATTCAGTCATTTATATATTTGCACTTTTAAAAATGGAGTTTATATCTGTCCTTGTGTTGTGTCATTAAGTTAACTGTTCATTAAAAACGTATTTCCACTTGGTTCCTTACTCTTATTTCAAATCTTTGTGGAAACCAACAGATACAATTGAAAATGTCAACAAGCCTCAGATTTTTCACAGAAAACCTGCAAAATGGTTAACCTTTCCCTTTTTGGATTTTAATCACATTGTTCATGTTGCATCAGGATAGAGAAAAACATCATCCTCCTTCTCCAAAAAGCTGTCCCATTCTTCACAGTAACAGTTGAGTCAATGCTATTCAACCATTTTCTCCTCATAACAGATTTATGTTCTTTAAAACTATTTAGTAGTCCATGGGTGCAGGACAGTGGTTGTAAATAGTTTCCTTACTTTCCACAGTGGTAAACAGGAACTGTTTGGGGGGTTGTGTGTATCAGAACAAATTGAACCAATTGAAGTTTCGTTCTCTCTCACACGCTGCTTTTGGTAAATAGGTACAAGCATCACCATGGGAAGACAACTTCTGTGTGTCTGTTTTCTTGTCTCCGTAAAGTCTGCTAGCAAACAGCCTAGTAACGATTTCACTGCTCAAGGGTTCCTGGTTGAACAAAAGTTGGAAGAGTTTTGCCTTTTTATCATTATGATGGAATGGAATGCCCTCCTCTCTCAGGGCATGCTGGAGGCAGGTGATTGTTCAGTCTGAAATTTTAGACAGGTGTAGAGGAGTACTGGCCAGAGAAGGACTGATGGTGGAGGGGGTCAAGGAGGTGAAGTAGTCGGAGAATAATGACCAAGGCTTTCAGAAACACGGACTGCCTGTAGTCAGGAAAGGTGTCCAGTTGGAAGTAGATGAAAAGAAGTGGACTGAAGAGGAGATGGGAATGGGAATGGTGGGAATTCGAAAGGCTCGATGTCGGATGTATCGAGTACCGAGTGCACAGTGCATGGCATAGTGGAGGTAGTGAGAACTGAGCCAAACAGGTGAGAAAATAGAGTACCGCGTCGGCTCCGCCAGAAACAGCAAGGAAAAAATTCTCGCCAAAGAGGTTGGCGACACTATCAGGCCAAGCTCAGAGGAAGCAGTCTCCTGCCAGATGATGATTCCTGCTGATGCCATCTACACTATCCATAACTGTGATATCCTCACGGTAGAATATTATGTCAAGGTATGTAACAACATGGTATCAGTACGTGAACTCAGAAAGAAATGAATTGTTTTTCTTTGCAAACACTTGTTTTAATCAAACAGAAACACACACTGAACAGCATCATCATAATCACTGGTCAGGTGAAGGGCGCTCATTATGTCATTCTCATTACACCTGTCAGTGGACAGGATGTAATAGGCACTTAGAGAGCAAGTGAACATGTTGTCCTCAGATTTGACGTTTCAGAAACAGAAAAAAAGGGAAAGAGGAAGGATATTAGGGCCAAACTGTAATGGCTATATGCTTGGGTGTGCATGTCCCTTACCTGAAGAAGACATGGCACACTGCTTTTGGTAAATAGGTACAAGCATGATGGCCTGAGTTGTCATCATGCACTGACTACAATTGCTTAAAAGAATGCTGTCACTGTGCCCTGCTTTTAGAGTAGGCCTACTTTTAGAGTAGGCCTACTTTTAGAGTAGAGCACAGTGGCGAGGTGGTTAGCACTGATGCCTCACAGTGAGAAAGTTGGGCCAGCTGGGCCTTTCTGTGTGGAGTTTACATGTTCTCTCTGTGTCTGCGTGGGTCCTCTCCGGGTACTCGGGCTTCCTCCCACTACCCAAAGACATGCTCATTAGGTTAACTGGTGATTCTAAATTGGCCGTAGTTGTGCGTGTGAATTGTTGTCTGTCTCTCTATGTTGGCCCAGCGATGGACTGGCGACCTGTCCAGGGTGTACCCTTGTCAGCAGGATTACTGTGGTAGGGGACCAAACAGGAAACCGCATGTCAGATAAAGGACTTCAATCGGACTTATGAAGCACTTAACGAAGAAATCACTTTCTCTGCAGGAGACTGTAGCCATTGTAGCCACGGTTACTTTCAATTTATCAAAAGTTGCCAAAGTCAAAAGTTTTCTGATAAAAGCCAAAGATGATGCAGGCGTTCACTTGACAGAAGGAATCTCCAATGAGGTACAGGTAGCTGTCTTAAAATGTATCTGTATTGGTGTATTCATTGTGCCTTTAATAGCTTATTGACACAATTCACTGTTAAAAAACAAGAACTTGTCAATTCTTGGGTGCTTTTTCTACAGTAAAGGTTCACGAATATACTATGTGAAGGGCCACACACAAAAAACGAAAGTTACTTTTAGAGTTCTTTCAATTTTAGATATAATGAATTTAGATATAAGTTCAGTTTCTATGCATTTTCCCTCTTCCACAATAGTATTATCCTCCACTGGATTCTGTTTGATTTTGAATGAAAGCACTGGACAACCCCCATTACATCTTTCTCACGGTGGATGGCAGTAGAGTCTTGTGGTGGGTTTTCTTAGGGCGTGCTCTGGCCTGCAGCCTATAACCATGCGACATGGTTTCCTTTTGAGAAACAACACATAACAAAAACGCATGAAAGCGATCGAGCGGATCTCTTTTAAGATCTCTTACACCGTGTACGCATTTTGTAGCCTTCGTGTGCCGCGATGCCTTCCATTAAAAGCCTTACGTTCACATACGACTTGCTGAACGAGAACGGGACGTTTTCGGAGGGGGACACCGTAACAGGAGCCGTAGCCCTGGTCCTGTCGAAGGAATGCAAAGTTGGAAGCCTGGTCGTTAAAGCCACGGGAGACGCAGACGTGCGTTGGACGAAAAAGCAGGGCGAACATACCCACACGTACTCATCGCACAGGAGATATTTTAAACTGAAACAGTGTTTTATCCAAGAGGGTAGGTAATGTATTCTTGTCAGCAATGCATGCCTTATACAACTCGGCTGACATGGTGGTCCAGACCTTTGTCCCTGATTTGTTTGTATGTCCTGTGATGGCCATGACAGTTAATCATATTCAAGTAAGCGTTACTGTAATTTACTTGACTATATTAGAGAATGGACATGGGGCTCCTGAGGGTGCCCGGTGGTGTCTGGCAACAGGATGTTGTTAGTGGGGGGCTTTGGGTCCTGTGGGTTGAGGGGATATTCCTATGTGGATCAGTTATATATGTATATATAGTTGTTAGTTGTTCCTAAATTGTTTGTGTGTTTTTTCTACATTGCGTCATCACTGTGAATCTGACCCTGCTGTTAGTATTAATGTCACAATTTTTCTTTTTCAGATACAGTTTTGCCACAAGGCAACCATATCTCCAAATTCAGAATTACATTACCAGGAGTGTAAGTACAGTGAGACGTGTATTGATTGTCACCAGCATCAGCAAGTTAGATAAAATGTTACCTAATATTTATATTATGTAATCTACTGGTTTCCACTTGCAGAAGCATGCCTTCATACTTCAAGGGAAGTCACGGAAAGATTGTCTACCTGTTGGAAGTGAAACTGTCCCGGAGCTGGAGGTCAGATTGGACGGAACAAAAGGAAATCAAATTTGTCTCCAAGTCCATTACAAATATGCACTCGCTAATGGTGGGTGAACTATTTAGCTGCACACGCACATACATTTTAAAAGGCAACTTTACGGTTTATCTCTTATTGCTTATAGAAGACAGAGACTCATCCAGACCACATTCTTATTTGGTTTTAGTTGTTTCCACTTACAGAGTGTTGTTACTAGTCTGCTGAAGTGCTGACATGTCCAACTCTGAAACTCATCAATACAGTATGATGGAAATGATAGGCTGTTTAATTAACAGACATTAAAAAAATCAAAACAATATTGTTAGTGTAAAATATGATATCTAGCCCCTTCAAGCCAGGCATCAGACTGTGAATTGTGAAACCGGATGAAAAGTAAAGGTTTTCCCCCTTTTCTAGCGTTTTAGTCACAAAAAGTTGGTTCAGCAGACAAAGACATGGGGCTTTTCTCCAAAGGACACGTACACATGGATGTCACTCTTGACAAGAGCGCTTATGCAGAAGGTAGTAACATTTCTATTCACGTGCGGTATTGCCACAAAGTGGTTGACGGCTGCATTAAACACCACACAGAGGTGGAGGTCAGGTGTCCGATGCAGATTTCCTCTGACGAGATCCTGACAATTCAGAATTGTGAGATTGTCTTAAATGAATACCATTAAAAGGTTTGTAATATTATAACAATGATTTAATAGACACTGTGAATAACGTAAATATTAACAAGTTAGTTTTTTTTAAGTTAGTTGTGACTTTCAGTGTGAGTGTGAGGATTATTTATTTGTTTATTTATTGCCTAATGTGTTGGCATCTCAGGAGACGGGGACATGGTGATGAGCACTGATGCCTCACAACAAGAAGGTTCTGGGTTTGAATCCATCGGCCGCCGAGGGCCAGGGGTTTGCACGTTCTCCCAGTGTGTCCGTGGGTTCTCTCTGGGGACTCCTTTGGTTAACTGGTAAGGTGTCAGTGTGAATGGTTGTCTGTCTCTCTGTGTTAGCCCTGCAATAGCCTGGCGACCTATTCAGGGTGTAGTCCCAGGTTACAGAAATTGAATAAATGTAAATGATAAATAATTCTCTGTAAATAATGCCATTCCTCTAATAGTTTTACACTTAAATCTACTTTCTGTAACACAAACCTTAAACTTTGACTTTTATTATAAAAAATTATCAGCTGAAAATGCACTGTCTTGGATTGCTCAAAAGACGCATATGAGGCAATGAAGTTAATTAATGTGTTTTTTTTTTATGATCTCAGGGCGGAGTCAGGCTAAGTTTTATAAACTGCAGTTTATAGCTCCACAGGCCTTGTCAGCAATGTTACTGTTGTAAGGAGCAGTAACATGTCTCCGATAAAGGACTTCAATCTGACTTATGACGCGCTTAACGAAGAAATCACTTTTTCTCCAGGAGATACTATTGTAGGCACGGTAACTTTCAATTTGACGAAAGACACCAAAGTTAAAAGCTTTCAGATAAAAGTCAAAGGGGATGCGAACGTTAAGTTCTCAAAAGGAGATAATGACTACAAAGACCGCAGAAGATATTTCGAAGTAAAACAGTACTTAGTTGCTGAAAAAGCTAAAGGTAAGACAAAGAAATGTCACCTCGTAGTCATTAGCAATCTGGAAAAAGTGTGTTGTATTCTAATATTATGGACGTTGTTTGAAAAGGTAGCTGTCTTTACATTTACCTGTATTGTTGTACTCATCAACAATTAACTGTTATAAACATTAGCAAAACCGTCACAATTCTTGAGTGCTTTTTCTACAGTAAAAGTTCACAAATACAGTATTGTAATGTGTGTTGGCCCGTGTACAAAGCGAAAGCAAAATTAATTCTGCGAGAAGCAAACGGTCTATGAGTAGTAAGCATTTGGTTTCTTCCGGGTGGGAGGAGCCTGTGTTGGAACGGTTTGTGTTTGTTTCCATATTTCACAGTAAACATAACTATTGTGAAATAATTTCTGGTAAGAACAGTGTGAGATGCAATAAAAGACTTCTCATGCTACGAAGGCTATGGAGGAACACAGGTGTTGTGAAAGTATCCGGGCAGCTAATGCCAATCAGTAACTTAACTGTATAACACAAATTGGCATTATTAAATTTAAAAATTAAATTGATATTTTTTTATAGTAAAAAAAGTACTCAGACGTTATGATCATTAAAGATGAAATATATACAAATAATTTATAAATGAAATTAATTAAAAAGAGATTTCCAAAAGCTATAATTGATTAATGAAAACATTGTTTAAAAATACATCAATGAATTCATCAATACTGGAATCCAGAAATCTATTAGACATGACATTTAAAAGGACATCTTCTTTTCAGATTTGCATTTTATCAGCAGTACTGGCTGGCATGTGCCATCATGAATTACTTTCACAACACACCACATGTATCTCACAAATGTAATCAGTTCAGTTCTGTGAAGACTCTGATATTTCTAAAGTCTCTAACAGATGGCTTAATCATTACTACTTTTGCAGGCACTGTACTTCCCAAAGGTTTCCATCAGTTTAAGTTCAGGCTTCAAATCCCACGTTGGTAAGTGGAGATTTTTTTTGTTACTAGCATTAGCTTCTGTGTTATTGTTTACTCTTGCAAATACATTAATTCCTGTGTTGCTTCTGTGTATCTTGCAGGGACCTACCATCATCCTTCAATGGGAATCATGGATCTATTACCTACATGCTTGAGGCAAGAATATCCAGGAGCTGGAGTTTGGATTTAAAAACACAAAAAGAGATATGTTTTGTTTCAAAGACTTTTCCACACATGGATGAAGTAATGGTAAGTGTGTCACATATTACTTGTTATAAATGTATTACTTGTAGCTGCTACAGTTGAAAATATTTAGAACAGTAAGTTGCGTGATGGAAAGAAAAATGGGTTAATAGTGGGAATGAGTTGAGTAAAATGCAGCAATAAGGAATGATCACACAAGGCATTTTTACAGGGTCCACAGTCTCGTTCAGTGACTAAAGAGATGGGTGTTTTCTCCAAAACACAAGTTCATTTGTCTGCTACTGCTAGCAAGAAGGTCTGCTCTCCAGGTAAAGTGACTGCACATTAATAACACAACCAAATGTTGACACAGGATACTGTCAGCTGATATCTGATGTATTTCTTTACTAACTCAGAAAATGGGCTGTTCACTGTTTCTCATATATGTACATGGAGATGTTGTAAAATGTGCTATTACTTATATGTGGTTATATTATCTGAGAAGAATTGGCGCATACTCAAATGTTGTGTCTTGTTTTTGATAGGTGACACGTTGTCTTTTGTTGCCAAAATCGTCAACTCTTCTTCCAAAAATGTGAAGCCCAAATTCAAATTCGTGCAGAAAATAGAGTATCGTGCCGACTCCCACAAATACAGCAAGGAAAAAACTCTCACCAAAGAGGTTGGCAACATTATCAGTCCAAGCTCAGAGAAAACTATCACCTGCCTGCTAAACATTCCTCGTAATGTCATTCACAGTATCCATAACTGTGAAATCATCTCGGTAGAATATTACATGAAGGTATGTAACAGCATGGTGTCAATACATGAACTCAGAAAGGAATGAATTGCTTTTTTTTTGCAAACACTTGTTTTGAACAAACAGAAACACACACTGATCAGCGTCATAATAATCATAATCATCAAGTGAAGGGCGCTCATTATGCCATTCTCATTACACCTGTCAGTGGACACAGTGTAGGCAGTTAGACAGGAAGTGAACATTTTGTCCTCAAATTTGACGTTTTAGAAACAGGAAAAAAGGGAAAGTGGACGGATATTAGAGACTTTGACAAGGGCGAAACTGTAATGGCTAGATGACTGGGTGTGCACATCCCTTACCTGAGGAAGACATGGCAAGAGCTGGCTGCGTAACTTAGTAACTAATATTTGCGAATCATGAGAGATTTGGTCGATTGGGTCGTGGTTCAGTCCATATCAGCAGGTATGATACATAAAGGACTAGGATAATTTACTGAAAACTTAGTTGCTGATAGTCACTGAATGGCAAGAAAAATGAAATTGTGCAGTGGCAGCGTGGAGGGGGGTGACTCCAGGACGCTGGAATTCACTGTGAGGCCTTCTTGAGTTGCCGGGGACCTAACTTAACATAGGTGAAGGGAGGTCCCCACTTGAATTTGTTAGGTTTTCTCAGTTGGACAGGGCCTTTAGATGTGTTTTGCCTGGGACGTTGGAACAGTGGATTGTAACATCTAATCCTGTGTATTAACTAATGTGACTGATTGGTAAATACTATAACAAAACAGCCCAGCAGCTTATAAAACCACAGTGTAGGATGATAATCATGTTTATCTGACAACTTTGTTTAGAATTTCTCTTTGTCTTTCAGGCATATGTGGACATCAGTTTTGCCTCTGATCCAGAGGTGGTGTTTCCTCTGGTTGTGGTTCCATCTACCCTTGTAGATGGAACGCACCTTGGTGAGGTTGCAGGGCCTAACCCTGACTCTCCCGGAGCTGTTGGGGCTCAAAGTTACAGTGACTTCCCTCCCTCGAGCTTCCCTGATGGACTTCATCCCCTACCCGCAGGCTCGAGTGCTGACGCATACCCACCACCATATCCCCCTCAGCCTGCAAACATAGGAAGTGGCTACAATAATCAGTGGCCACAAAATCTTGCTCCATACGGGTTTTCTGCTGAAGCTCCCACGCCATCTTTAGTGCAGCCTCCAGCCATTACGGTTCCACCACAGTTTGAACAGGATGAAGAACCTCCGTCCTACATGACCCTTTACCCACCTCCGTATGATGCTCTTGGCAGTGGGTCAGATCACAATGTCTGAGCATACACTGTAAACTGTAAACAAGTCAGGAATACTCAAAACGTTTGTGCAATCTGATTGCATCAAAGTTTTTGAGTAAATAGTAAATAATCTTTTTTTTTCTTTTTAATTTGTGAGTGTACTTTACTTAAAATATTTGTTTTAATTTGTATATATATTTTTTTATTTATTTGTAATAACTTGTTCTGATGCTTGTACTTAACTGATCAACATTTTTAAACTTTTTAATATATATTGTTATTTAACCAAAAAGATGATTGCACACAACTCTTAAACTACCAAGTTCAAAATACTCAAACTTCTTCACACAACAAATGTAGAATATTTCAGTGTTTTTATTCAAAGTCTTTTTCTCCAAACCACTTTGGACACAGCAACAGCACTGTAAGCATACAAACAACACAAACAAACACCCGCATGGGTGTGTGCATAAATGATCAATGTCAATGATCAATGAGGTTCTGTGTCATTCACTGCTCTCAATGTTCTTCACTGGTCTCAGGTGTTTGATCCCGTGGGATGACATAAAATAGTACTCTGAAACCACTCAAATAATGCAGTCCAAATTTCTAATTAGAATATTTTAGCTAAAAATAGATAAAGTAAATCATACATTTTAAAACACAGATTGTGAACCCTTTCCAATCTTTGTTAAATGCTGTGGACTAAGATTTTTCTGACGAAAAAGACTAAATAACTGTGCAACATACAGCCTAGCCTTTATTATAGTTAATCTAATCTCTTAACAATTAGGGATGACATTTGCCTTCATAGTTATTTCTTTTATCCCTTTAAACAACCAAAAAAATACATTTAAAAGCATTTGAATTTGCCTCGTTCGGTCCCGCCAACGTAGTGGCGTCCTAACGTCATTACGTTGCACGCCTCCATGCATTCAAAGGTTTTGAGTAAGACGGTGATGATGATCAGACAATTAGCATGAGACAAAGTAGCATGAAATTATAACTGCATTCCTCGTTCGGAACACTTAGTAAGTGTTAAGTTGGGTTTACTTGATAGCGGATTTTGATGAATGTTTTCACAATACTTTTGAGTTTGTAGTACTGTTCGGGTTTACAGTGTAACCCAAAAGTAGTAGCTAACATATTATCAGCCTATTCATTATTCAGTCTTTCATATATTTGCACTTTCAAACATGGAGTTTGTATCTGTCCTTGTGTTGTGTCATTAAGTTCATTAAAAGCATGTTTTCACTTGGTTTCTTACTCTTATTTCAAATCATCGTGGAAACCAGCAGATACAATTGAAAATGTCAATAAGCCTCAGATTTTTCACAGAAAACCTGCAAAATGGTTAACCTTGATCTTTTGGCTTATTTTGATTACACTGTTCATGTTGCATCAGGATGAGGAAAAACAAAATGTGATCACTCAAGCCTCCTGCGCCCCTCCTTCCCCAAAAAGTTGTCCCATTCCTCACAGTAACAGTTGGGGCAAACCTATTCAGCAATTTTCTTCTTATAACAGATATATGTACTTAAAAACTAATTAGTAGTCCATGGGGTTGCAGCACAGTGGTGGTAAATAGTTCACTTGTAGTTCATCCATCCAACCTTGAGATGGATAAATAGATGGAGATTGCATGAAATTTCGTTCCCTCTTACGCTGCTTTTGGTAAATAGATGATGGAAGACAACTTCTGTGTATCTGTTTTCTTGTCTTTGTCAAGTCCACTAGCAAACACTCTAGTAACAATTTCACGCTGGTGTCTAAAGGAAAAGTATGAAAGGGGATGGGGTGAGAGGGGTCAAGGGGAAGGAACAAAAGTCATCCGGTATATGCATGATGAAATGGAGCCTACTTTAGCTAGTAATTTGTCGACTGTATCTGGTACTGCCTTAGCTCACTGGAGGCCTGGATGGAAATCGTGTGTAAAGCCATTAATGAACTAATTGACGAAGGAGCGGTTTGAGTGCAGAGTTGAAGACGTCAGTTTTAATGGTTGTTTTGACAAACGTGGATTGTCTCTCTGTCCGATACTGTTGTCAGCAATGTGGGGGCACCAAAGGGGAATGTCCTGTCTCCATTTCTGTTAACTCTTTTCACCTCTGATTTCCACTACAGCTCTGGGTCCTACCACCTGCAGAGGCTCTCTGATGACTCTGCAGTTGTTGGGTGTATTAGAGATAGACACGAGGTGGAGCATAGGACACTGATCGGAGACTTTGTTGAGTGGTCCCATGCAAACCACCCACTCCTGAATGCGTACAAGACCAAGCAGCTACTCACTGACTTCAGAAGGAAGAGGACACCAGCAGAGGCAATCACCATCCAAGGCCTGGAGGTGGATGTAGTGGGCCAATATAAGTACCTGGGAGTCCACATGAACAACAGACTGGACGGAAGAGACAACAGCAATGCTGTGTACAAGAAAGCCCGAGTAGATTCTGCTTCCTGGAGATATTCTACCAGTCTGTTGTTGCGAGTGCCCTGTACTTTGCCGTGGTTTGTTGGGGGAGCAGCACCAGCAAAAAGGACATAAGTAGCATTGACAAACTGATCCAGCTCTACTGGAGTTTGTAGAGTGGTGTGAGATGTTGGCGTCTCTTTAAATAATCTAATAGTTTTACACTTGAATCTACTTTCTGTAACACAAACCCTTAAAACCCAGATGTCTATTATAAAAAATAGTTGTCACCCTACCGTTCCGCAGTACTCTAATTATGCATTACCACAAGTCCTTAAACTTAGCTGTTATAAAAAATAATCACTTGCAAATGAGTAAAGCTGTATCACCCGAGTTGTCATAATACACAATAGTGACTGCTTAAATGAATGCTTAAATTAGATGCTTCTCAACCTCACTGAGAGACATGGGGACACAATTTAAAATGTGTGTGGAAGTTACCAAATATGGTCACTTGCCCCATTAAGGGTTAAGTAGAACATCAGACTAACATCCTCTAATCATTTTACACTTAAATCTACTTTCTGTAACACAAACCCTTATACTCTGACTTCACCTGAAAATGAATAAACCTAGATGGCCTGAGTTGTCATCATGCACTGACTGCAATTGCTTAAAAGAATGCTGGCCTACTTTTAGAGTAGAGCACAGTGGCGAGGTGGTTAGCACTGATGCCTCACAGTGAGAAAGTTGGGCCAGCTGGGCCTTTCTGTGTGGAGTTTACATGTTCGCTCTGTGTCTGCGTGGGTTATCTCCGGGTACTCGGGCTTCCTCCCACTATCCAAAGACACGCTCATTACGTTAATTGGAAGAAATCACTTTCTCTGCAGGAGACTGTATCCATTGTAGGCACGGTTACTTTCAATTTATCAAAAGTTACCAAAGTCATCAAAGCGATGCCCCCTCATCCTCGAATGTTTTGTTTAACCCCTTATAGGGCACTCACTGAAATACTTGGAAATACAAATTTTCAACCCTAAAGTATTGTTGTCGGACTTTTTTACATTTGTAAATTTTTTAAAATTTAAACATTTTAAAATTTTCTTGTAGAAAAAACGGTGAATTTACCATATAACATGTTCCTCGCCCTTAAGTGGTAAACAAATGCAAAGATGTATTTAGCCTATTAGAATATAAGTGCTGATTCAGACACTTCTTTATGGTACCTTATAAAGCATTTATACTTCAGTTTCATTCAGAGGTGGACGTTGCAGACCATATTTGACCCTGATTTGACTTGAGAATGTTGCCTTGATCTTCTCTGACTGGCTCGGTGAAAACCACATGCTTCCCAACCTCACTATGTAGCACAGGAACGCCATTTAAAATGTGTGTGGAAGTCACTGTACATGTTTCACTTCCCATAAAGAGTTAAACATTTCATAGGAAATGTAACTATTGTGAAATTATTTCTAGTAACCACAGTGTTAGATGCAACCAATCACAGCTCACGCTGGAGGAACACAGGTGTCATGGAAATATTCGGCCAGCTAATGCCAATCAGTAACTTAACTGTGCAATACAAATTGGCATTACTAAATTTAAAAATTAAAAGTGTTATTTTTATGGTAAATAAAAATACTCAGTTGCAGACTAGTTCATTATTCAAGATTTATTGAACATTTAAGATGTAATATTTAGAAATAATTTATTAGACAGAAATTAGAAAGGGAGTCACAAAAACAATAGTTGATTTAATTTAAAAATACATCAATGAATTCATCAATACTGGAATTCAGAAATCTATTCGAAAATGGAGATTTAAAATATTAATATACAAACTATTAATATACAAACTATAGTAAATATTTAGAGTGTGTGATATACAAGATCTTTAGGTGTAGAGATAATCTGCAAAATTTGTATGATGAACGTAGACTTTGATGTCAATGCCGTGGGAGTGTGAAACTGTGCCCCTTCAAAAAACTGCAAACCTCTAAAGCCATGCTACGTTCTAAACTATGGCCTCTTTTTTAACTACTTTTTTTTTTGTAGTAGTAAAACACATTATTAAGTACTGTATAAATGCGGGTGAATTACTTTCACTATACCATAAGAATCTCACAGTTGTAATCAGTCCAGTTCTGTGAAAGATATTTCTAAAGTCTCTAATGGATCGCTTAACCAGGAGCTGGTGGTGGCTTTCAACAACACAAAAAGTCCTGTTGATGCAGGATACTGTCAGCTGATATCTTTACTAAGTCAGAACAAGGCTGTTCAGTGTTTTATTATATGGTAAATTCACTGATCTTCACTTTAAGATGTAATAGTGTAGTATTACATCTTAAAGTCCAATACTGAATGTATTCCCAGTGGATAAGGGAATATTCCCTGAAATGTCTTCCTTTTTTTTTCTTTCACAGAAAGAACCTAAAACGTTTACCTATTATAAACAGCCTAGACTGTTCCCTGGAGGTTCCAGTATGTGTGTTCCAGTCCATAGAGCCCTCCCTATGAGTGAAAGGGACAGGTCCCAAATAAAGGTAAAAAAATGGGAAAGAACCAAAGCAAAAACAAAACAGACCCTAAACAGGATTTAGAGTGTTAAGATTGGAAATATGTTGAAGCAAAAAGCCCCAGGGCAATCAAACCTTTAAACAAATGGGTGATAAAATTTGGGTTTGATGGATCCTTAAACACATCTGAATTACTCCAGCTGAGAGGTAAAATAGAACATCATGCGCAGAATAATGAGAAGAAAAAAGTAAAATGTGGCTGGAAATATGGATGAAGCTAGCTAAAGCGAGGGAGCAAGGAATAAAAGCTAAAAAAGATAGAAGCGCAGAAGAGCAGAAAAAGGTGAAGGAAAAAGAACAGAAAGTTATGTATTGGAGACAGTGCACCACTCCCTATGCTAAGCATCAGAAGCGATTGTTGACTCTAAGGCGTACTTCTATAGGTATAGTCTTTACAATAAATACTACAGTAGGCTCTCTATACCCTCCATCATACCAAAGGACAAACACCGGACGCTTTTACGACAGATGTTGAGGTTTCTTTTTATGGGCTCACAGTTCTGGAAAGGATCCAAGCTTTTATCTGATAATCTGTGAAGATAATAATGGCACTGATGCCACTGAACTAAAGAAAGCTGAACTTTCACCAGTGGCAAAATGGAAGGGAGTAAGAATCTTTGACACAAAATCCATGACAAAGGAACAGGTGTTCTGTCCTGTAGAAACAGGTCTGTCTGAGTGGAAGAATAATTGGTTGCTGATGGTGGAGCAAGGAGGTCGGTTTGTGAAAGATGACTGTGTGGTGTGTTTGGGACCTCGTCCACTGTTAAAGGTGGTTCCTGTTCCTCCAGAGTTAAATGGCTCCTGCATAGCAAACATAATGGCAAACAATGTTCCCTCTAAAGAATGCAAACATTGGGACAGAATCTATCCTCTCACCAGACCAGATAAACAAAAACCACTCTTTAGTACAAAAACAGCCCCAGGAAATTTTACCTTAAATGGCACTGATGAGGGCTCCAGCTACCTGGGTAGTTTTAATACAGCTTGGTGTGCTAATTATGTCGCTACTAAATCTCCCCTTGGTAAAATGCATAGCGACATCTGGTGGTATTGCGGAGGTGCTAGAGGTGGAAGAAAATAGAGAGCTTTCTTCCCTAATAGACTAACTGCACCCATGTAACCAGGGACCTCCCTAAGCACAATAAAAAGAGAGGAGCGGACGAGAGCAACCCAGAATGTTCAGAGATTGTACCTGGGTGCACCTCTGTTCGTTCTCCTCGCGAGTATTACATAACTGCTGTCTCTATGTCTTTTCTCTGAGTTAATAGATTGTTGAGGTGACTGCAGTGGGTCTTAAACCTGACTGCAACGTTCTGTCTTACATAGTTCTTGAAGTAAAATCTGTGATAACTAACTTAATATGTTGTGTTGTTTTGCCAGTGAAACAGCTGTGATTGTAGCAAAAGTCAACAATACTTCATCCAGTCAGATGACACCCGAATTTAGTTTAATCCGAGATGTTGTGTATCATGCCAACGGCAACACCAAGCTTGAGAACAAAGTTTGCCACAATGTGGTTGACGGCTGCATGGAGGTCAGGTGTCCGGTGCAGATTTCCTCTGACGAGATCCTGACAATTCAGAATTGTGAGATTGTCTTATTGAATACCATTAAAAGGTTTGTAATATTATAACAATGACTTAATAGACACTGTGAGTAACGTAAATATTAACAAGGATTTGTTGATATTAGAAAAACAGTAACCACACATGCAAAACCAGAATGCACCAATCTGAACTATGGTCCATGGGAGTTTGGTTTACAAAACCAGTTGCAACTCATACAATTGAGATGTAAATGCCACAAAACCACTGAAGTTTTTGTTTATAAGGACTGTACTGACCATCTACTGGTGCGGCTTACAGGTGGAAAGTAGGAATAGAAATGGCAAGAGTTTACATTTTAACAATCTGTCAATATGACCTTTAAGGGGATTTAATTGATTGACTGAGCCGCAACATGCATGTCAGTGTAAACTGTTAAATCCCAACACAGGAAATATACATTTCTGTTCATTCATCCATCTTGAGATGGAACTGAACGTCAACAAAACCAAGGTTGCATTAGAACATCCACAAACGGTTTATCACATTAGAGTCAGTTTTATTTCAAAGACCATTGGTCAAGTAATGGTAAGTGTGTCACATATTACTTGGTATAAATGTGATACTTTGAAAGTAGCTTGTAGCTGCTACAGTTGAAAATATTTAGGACAGTAAGTTGCATGATGAAAAGAAAAATGGGTTAATAGTGGGAATGAGTTGAGTAAAATGCAGCAATAAGGAATGATCACACAAGGCATTTTTTACAGGGTCCACAGTCTCGTTCAGTGACTAAAGAGATGGGTGTTTTCTCCAAAACACAAGTTCATTTGTCTGCTACTGCTAGCAAGAAGGTCTGCTCTCCAGGTAAAGTGACTGCACATTAATGACGCAACCAAATGTTGACACAGGATACTGTCAGCTGATATCTGATGTATTTCTTTACTACCTGAGAAGGGGCATTTCAGTGTTTCTCATATATGTACATGAAGATGTTGTAAAAATGTGCTATTACTTATATGTGGTTATATTATCAGCGAAGATAATTGGTGTTGTATTGCAGCGTGCTACATTGCAGGAGAATATTTGGTCTGACCAGGGACGTGCACAGGAATTTTGAGGGGCAGTTCTCTCTGACCTGAAAAAAGCCACGAAAACAGAGTTTGCCCCTACTGACTTTCACTTTCGGTGGAAGTGGAATGAGGCTTTGCAATTATTATTTTTTTATCTAGGCCTACGTGAAATTCTGCATCCATTCTGCATCCTCCCCCCCCCCCCCCCCCCCCCATAAGGGCAACGTGAGTCGAGAAGGACATATGGGCAGTTGCCCGAGCAACCTGAGCAACCCCCCTGTGTACGTCCCTGGGTCTGACAGCTGCAGACTCAAGTTATAACACTGAGTGGGTTTTCAGTTTAGAAACCGCTTGTTGGGTCAGGTGTGTGTCGAAACGTGTTGAGGTTAATGTCAGAGGAAACTACAAACATTCACATCTGAGCTGTTGACATTCTCTGTCAAGTACTAATGTGACTGTTGAGGGTCTCTTAATTAGGGGTTAAGGTAGAAATATATAGTTTGGTCCAACGCCTTTAGGAAGCCCTTAATAGGAACAGGAACTTCTATTCAGCATCTGATGTCTGAAACCATCAATAATACAAAATTTTTTTACAAAGCAGTTTCGTAATTTTTTTATTGTGGCTGAAATGAAAATGAATGAAAAATCAAAAATTATCACCTGAAAATGAGCAAACCTGTATGGTGAGTTGTAATCATGCACTGTCTGGGATTGCTTAAAAGAGCATATGAGGCAACGAAGTGATTTACTTTTTTTATGATCTCACTCTTAGGGCGGAGTCGGACATAGTTTTATAAAGAGGGGCTTGTCAGCAGAAATTACTGTTGGAGAAGGCAGAAACATGTCTCCGATAAAGGACTTCAATCTGACTTATGAAGCACTTAACAAAGAAATCACTTTCTCTGCAGGAGATACTATTATAGGCGCGATTACTTTCAAATTGACAAAAAACACCAAAGTCAAAAGCTTGCGGATAAAAGCCAAAGGGGATGCGAACGTTAAATGGTCAATAGGAAACGGAGAAAATGAGATGTCTTTCAGTGCCCACAGGAGATATTTCAAAGTAAAAGAATACTTAGAAAATGCTAAAGGTAAGACAATGAAATGTCACCTCATCATTTTCATGACATTTAAGTGTTTTTGTTATTTGCCTTTTATAAACACATACTACATTTAAAAATTAAAATTGATCTTTTACTAAAATACTCGTTCATACTAGTTCATTCAAGGTTTAATAATCATTAACGATGGAATATATACAAATAATTTATTAAAAGGGGATTTCCAAAAACAACAATTGATTAATGAAAACATTGTTTAAAAATACATCAATGAATTCATCAATACTGGAATTCAGAAATCTTTTAATCAGACGTTTAAAATGACATCTTCTTTTCAGATTTGCATTTTATCATTAGTACTGACTAGCCTGTGCCATCGTGAATTACTTTCGCTTGGAGAACCATATGTATCTCACAAATGTAATCAGTCTAGTTCTGTGAAGACTCTGATATTTCTAAAGTATCTAACAGATGGCTTAATCATTGCTACTTTTGCAGGCACTGTACTTCCCAAAGGTTTCCATCAGTTTAAGTTCAGCATTCAAATCCCACGTTGGTAAGTGGAGATTGTTTGTTACTAGCATTAGCTTCTGTGTTATTGTTTACTCTTGCAAATAAATTCATTCCTGTGTTGCTTCTGTCTATCTTACAGGGACCTACCATCATCCTTCAAGGGGGATCATGGATCTATTACCTACATGCTTGAGGCAAGAATGTCCAGGAGCTGGAGTTTGGATTCAAAAAAACAAAAAGAGATCAGTTTTGTTTCAAAGACTTTTCCACACATGGATCAAGTAATGGTAAGTGTGTCACATATTACTTGTTATAAATGTGATTCTTGTAGCTGCTACAGTTGAAAATATTCTGGATGATAAGTTGTATGATGTAAAGAAAAAATTTGTTAATTGAATAAAATGCAGCAATAAGGAATGGTCACACAAGGCATTTTTTACAGTGTACACAGTCTGGTTCAGTGACTAAAAAGATGGGTGTTTTCTCCAAAACACAAGTTCATTTGTCTGCTACTGCTAAGAAGGTCTGCTCTCCAGGTAAAGTGACTGCACATTAATAACACAACCAAATGTTGACACAGGATACTGTCAGCTGATATCTGATGTCTTTCTTTACTACCTGAGAAGGGGCATTTCAGTGTTTCTCATATATGTACATGAAGATGTGAAAATGTGGTTATCTTATCTGAGAAAAATTGGTGCATACTCAATTGTTGTCATTTGTATTTGATAGGTGACACATTGTCTGTTGTTGCCAAAATAAGCAACTCTTCCTCCAAAAATGTGAAGCCTAAATGCAAATTAGTGCAGAAAATAGAGTACCGCGTCAGCTCCGCCAGAATCAGCAAGGAGAAAATTCTCACCAAAGCAGTTGGCGACACTATCAAGCCAAGATCAGAGGAAACACACACCTGCCAGCTGATGATTCCTGCTGATGCCATCTACACTATCCATAACTGTGATATCCTCACGGTAGCATATTATGTCAAGGTATGTAACAACATGGTATCAATACGTGAACGGAGTGAATTGCTTTAATTGACAAACACTTGTGTTTTAATCAAACAGAAACACACTGATCGACATCATCATAATCACTGGTCAAGTGAAGGGTTCTGATTATGTCATTCTTATTACATCTGTCAGTGGACACAATGTATTAGGCAGTTAGACGGCAAGTGAACATTTTGTCCTCAGATTTGAAGTGAGACTTTGACGAGGGCCAAACTGTAATGGCTAGATGACTGGGTGTGCACGTCCCTTACCTGAGGAAAACATTGCACCAGGATGCAGGACTGCGGTATGCAACATGTCATGGGCAGCAGAGAGAGCAAGCAAGTGGCTGTGGGTAAGGAGGAAACATACTAGCTGGGAAGCTTGAGGCTAGAGGTGAGGCTGGCTGCGTAACTTTAGTATTTGTGAATCATGATAGATTTAGTTGATTGGGTCGTGGTTCAGTCCGCATCAATGTGTCAGGTATGTTTGCTACATAAACAGGCTAGGCTATTTTATTGAAAGTTTAGTGGTTGATAGTCACTGAATGGCGAGAAAAATGAGATTGTGCAGTGGCAGCGCGGCAGTGTAAGATGATAATCATGTTTATCTGCAAACTTTATTAAGAATTTCTCTTTGTCATTCAGGTATATGTGGACATCAGTTTTTCCCGTGATCCAGAGGTGGTGTTTCCACTGGTTATCGTTTCACCTACCCTTGTTGCCATGCACCTTGGTGAGGTTGCAGGGCCTTACCCTCCCGGAGCTCAAAGTTACAGTGACGTCCCTCCACCCAGCTTCCCTGATGGACTTCATCCCCTACCTGCAGGCCCAAGCGCTAACGCATACCCATCACCATATCCCCCTCAGCCTGCAAACATAGGAAGTGACTACAATAGGCAGTGGCCACAAAATCTTGCTCCATAAGGGTTTTCTGCTGAAGCTCCCATGGCATCTTTAGTGCAGCCTCCAGCCATTATGGTTGCACCACATTTCCAACAGGACAAAGAACCTCCGTCCTACATGACCCTTTACCCACCTTCTCTTGGCAGTGAGTCAGATCACAAAAGCTGAGCCTCAAACATAACCCAAAAAGTACGAGCTAACATATTATCAGCCTATTTGTTATTCAGTCATTTATATATTTGCACTTTTAAAAATGGAGTTTATATCTGTCCTTGTGTTGTGTCATTAAGTTAACTGTTCATTAAAAACGTATTTCCACTTGGTTTCTTACTCTTATTTCAAATCTTTGTGGAAACCAATAGATACAATTGAAAATGTCAACAAGCCTCAGATTTTTCACAGAAAACCTGCAAAATGGTTAACCTTTCCCTTTTTGGATTTTAATCACATTGTTCATGTTGCATCAGGATAGAGAAAAACATCATCCTCCTTCTCCAAAAAGCTGTCCCATTCTTCACAGTAACAGTTGAGGCAATGCTATTCAACCATTTTCTCCTCATAACAGATTTATGTTCTTTAAAACTATTTAGTAGTCCATGGGGTTGCAGGACAGTGGTTGTAAATAGTTTTCTTACTTTCCACAGTGGTAAACAGGAACTGTTTGGGGGGTTGTGTGTATCAGAAAAACACACATGCAAAACCAGAATGAGCCCAGTCTGAACTGTGGTCTATGGGGGTTTAGTAAACAAAACCAGTTGAAGTTTCGGTCCCTCTCACACGCTGCTTTTGGTAAATAGGTACAAGCATCACCATGGGAAGACAACTTCTGTGTGTCTGTTTTCTTGTCTCTGTAAAGTCTGCTAGCTGCTAGCAAACAGCCTAGTAACGATTTCACTGCTCAAGGGTTCCTGGTTGAACAAAAGTTGGAAGAGTTTTGCCTTTTTATCATTATGATGGAATGGAATGCCCTCCTCTCTCAGGGCATGCTGGAGGCAGGTGATTGTTCAGTCTGAAATTTTAGACAGGTGTAGAGGAGTACTGGCCAGAGCAGGACTGATGGTGGAGGTACAGGTAGCTGTCTTAAAATTTATCTGTATTGGTGTATTCATTGTGCCTTTAATAGCTTATTGACACAATTCACTGTTAAAAAACAAGAACTTGTCAATTCTTGGGTGCTTTTTCTACAGTAAAGGTTCACGAATATACTATGTGAAGGGCCACACACAAAAAACGAAAGTTACTTTTAGAGTTCTTTCAATTTTAGATATAATGAATTTAGATATAAGTTCAGTTTCTATGCATTTTCCCTCTTCCACAATAGTATTATCCTCCACTGGATTCTGTTTGATTTTGAATGAAAGCACTGGACAACCCCCATTACATCTTTCTCACGGTGGATGGCAGTAGAGTCTTGTGGTGGGCTTTCTTAGGGCGTGCTCTGGCCTGCAGCCTATAGCCATGCGACATGGTTTCCTTTTGAGAAACAACACATAACAAAAACGCATGAAAGCGATCGAGCGGATCTCTTTTAAGATCTCTTACACCGTGTACGCATTTTGTAGCCTTCGTGTGCCGCGATGCCTTCCATTAAAAGCCTTACGTTCACATACGACTTGCTGAACGAGAACGGGACGTTTTCAGAGGGGGACACCGTAACAGGAGCCGTAGCCCTGGTCCTGTCGAAGGAATGCAAAGTTGGAAGCCTGGTCGTTAAAGCCACGGGAGACGCAGACGTGCGTTGGACGAAAAAGCAGGGCGAACATACCCACACGTACTCATCGCACAGGAGATATTTTAAACTGAAGCAGTTTTTTATTCAAGAGGGTAGGTCATGAATTCTTGTCAGCAATGCATACAACTCAGCTGACATGGTGGTCCAGACCTTTGTCCCTGATTTGTTTGTATGTCCCGTGATGGCCATGACAGTTAATATTAGTTGTTTCTAAACCGTTTGTGTGTGCGCGCCTGTGTCAGGCTGCATCTTGCAGGGGATGGCTGTGGCTATCAAGGAGTGTCATCATGTCTAAAGTGTTTTTTCTACATTGCGTCATCACTGTGAATCTGACCCTGCTGTTAGTATTATGTCACAATTTTTCTTTTTCAGATACAGTTTTGCCACAGGGCAACCATATCTACAAATTCAGAATTACATTACCAGGAGTGTAAGTACAGTGAGACGTGTATTGATTGTCACCAGCATCAGCAAGTTAGATAAAATGTTACCTAATATTCATATTATGTAATCTATTGGTTCCACTTGCAGAAGCATGCCTTCATCCTTCAAGGGAAGTCACGGAAAGATTGTCTACCTGTTGGAAGTGAAAATGTCCCGGAGCTGGAGGTCAGATTGGACGGAAAAAAAGGAAATCAAATTTGCCTCCAAGTCCATTACAAATATGCACTCGCTAATGGTGGGTGAACTATTTAGCTGCACACGCACACATTTTGTAAGGCAACTTTACGCTGGATGCTTCTATAAGCAACAAGAGACTACATCTCTTGTTGCTTTTAGACGAAAGAGACTCATCCAGACCACATTCTTATTTGGTTTTAGTTGTTTCCACATACAGAATGTTGTTACTAGTCTGCTGAAGTGTTGTCATGTCCAACTCTGAAACTTACCAACACAATATGATGGAAAGGCTGTTTTATTATTATTATTATTGTTTTTAACAAACATAAAAAAAAAAAAAAACTGCATCAGCACGCCTGAGTTATTTAGGAATATTTGTGGACATTAGTCATAGATCCTGAACAAGAAGTTGAAACTCAGTATAAAACTCAATGCCAAGGGGAGCTGCCGATTTAAATGATTACATTTTGTCGCCTCTTAACTGTTAGCAGCTGTGATTTTACATTATAACACTGCTTTCATATTGTTTTTCTGGATATCGTTAGTGTAAAACATAAGATCTAGCCACTTCAAACTATGTATCATTGTTTTCTCTCTTTTGTCGTGTTTTAGTCACAAAAAGTTGGTTCAGCAGACAAAGACATGGGGTTTTTCTCCAAAGGACACGTGCATATGGATGCTACTCTTGACAAGAGCGCTTATGCAGCAGGTAATAACATTGCTATTCACTTGTGGTAGATTCAAGTAATGGAAAGAAATCTTCTGTGCGATGCAGAAACTGCAAACCATTTATTGTTTTGTGATGCATGTCATCATCTTAGTCTTTGTGGAACGTTCTGTCTTACATAGTTCTTGAATTAAAATCTGTGAAAACGAACTTAATATGTTGTGTTATTTTGCAGGTGAAACAGCTGTGATTGTAGCAAAAGTCAACAATACTTCATCCAGTCAGATGACACCCAAATTTAGTTTAATCCGAGATATTGTGTATCGTGCCAATGGCAATACCAAGCTTGAGAACAAAGTTTGCCACAAAGTGGTTGACAACTGCATTAAACCCCACACAGAAGTGGAGGTCAGGTGTCCGATGCAGATTTCCTCTGACGAGATCCTGACGATTCAGAATTGTGAGATTATCTCAGTAGAATACCATTTAAAGGTTTGTAACATTATAACAATGACTTAACAGACATTGTGAATAACATAAATAATAACAAGAATGTTCAAGTTAGTTGTGACTGTTAAATGTTCTTGTTTCTCTCTTCTATGTCAAATGTAAAGCACTGTGTATTAACGAAGCACATGTTTTCTCTCAGGTGTATCTGGACATCAGTTTTGCTTTTGATCCAGAGGTTGTGTTTCCAGTGGTTATTTTACCTCCTGACTATCAGAGCCACGTAGCCGGTGCTGCTGGGGGCCCAACCAACAGTGACTTCCCTCCTCCTGCAGTGTTTACAGGCCCATATCCTGTATCACCATTTTCAGGCAGTAATGGATACCCAGGAGTCCAAAGCCCCCCAATGTATGCTGGTCCACAGGGTGTGTACCCTTCTTTTCCAACACACATGAGCGGAGGCTACAATAACCAAGTTCAACAGGTGCCTCCTCCATATGGATCTGCTTATTCATCCCCATTGTCGTCCAGGGTGCTCCACCCTCCACCATCTGCCCCACAGTTTCACCCCCTGCCGGAAGCACCGCAGTTTCACCCTCCACCATCTGCCCCAGAGATTCAACCACCCCCTTCTTATCAACCCCCAACAGCTCCTGCACACAACCTGCTGCCCTCTGCACCTATGATGAATACAGACTTCCTGTCTCAGGACTTTTTGTCTCAGATGGATGAAGGTCCTCCATCATATTCACTCCTTTTCCCGTCTTCTACTACTGATAACTCTGATGCAAAATAACTGGAAGAATGCTTTAAGGTCAAACCAGACTGTTAGTAAAGAAGTAGGATGCTATTAAATACGTGCAAGATACTTTAGGTCAAACTGTGATGTTAGATGTAGTAAATTATATGTTTGAGTGTCAAACTGCTCAGGAAAGTATGTATACGTGCATGTGTAAGCGCATATGTTGCCATATGTTTTTTTATGCAAATTACTGAAAAGTTACTCATCAGGGTACACTGTTTAAATGCCTTGGTCAATGTTCAAAGTGTCCTTTTCATACACTATTAATTCTACTAGTAATGTAGCTCACTCTTCTGTTCAAAGACTATGGAAATTAAATAGGAACATAGAGACATACCAAAAAAAACAAAAAAAAAACATTTTTATATATTTGTTATTAACACCAAGAGGTCAAATATTGTCTCACACCTTGTAGTCTTTGAAACTGAACACTGGACAACTACTTCTGGCAGTGTTTTGCAGCTCTATTTGGGTTTGTAGAGTGGTGTGACAGCTCACTCCTGGAACTGAACATCAACAAAACCAAGGTTCCTATAGAACGTAAGTGCTGATCCAGGCACGTATCAACATACGCTTTATCACATTAGACAACATTAAGCCACTTCTTTGTGGTACCTACTAAAGCGATTGTGCTCAATGTTCATGCAGAAGTGGACGTTTCAGACCACATCTGACCCTGATTTGACCTGAGAATGTTGCCTTGATCCTCTCTGATTGCCTGGTGAAAACGAGAAGCTTCTAAACCACACTGAGAGGCAACATTTAAATGTGTGTGGAAGTTAACAAATATGGTTCCTTGCCTCATAAAAGGTCAGACTTCTGTCAGTGTTTTGCACTTGATTTTTTTAATGTTCACTATCTGCAAAGTGTTTTCTGTGACTCTTTCAGTGTGAGTATAAGGATTGTTTTGTGTGCCTTAATATGTTGGCATCTCTAAATAATCTTTTTATTGTTTTACACTTGAATCTACTTTATGTCACACAAACCCTTAAAACCCAGATTTCTGTTATAAAATATAACCAGCTGAAAATGAATAAACCTGTATCACCTCAATTGTCATCCTATACTGACTTGGGACTGCTTAAAAGAATGCTGTCAACATTTCTCTATTGACACATTATAGCCAATTTTGACTACTGCATTAAATTGATGAAGAAGCTACGGCAACAGCGCAGACCAATGTGACTGACTGTTTCTCCACCTCCACGATTGTCGAATTGATTGTTTTGGATCAGTACAGATAGAAGGCATCGAGGAGAAGGAGTAGAAGGAAGAAGGAAGTAGAAACTAAAATTAACTAAAAAAAAAAAAAAAAAAGACTAGCAGACTGCGTGCGTGCAACATCTAGGAGTAGGCCTACTCTAATTGCACCTTAACACAAGCCCTTAAACTCAGGTCACTGTCATAAAAAAATAACCTGAAAATCAGTAAACCTGTATCACCTGAGTTATCATCATGCACTGACTTGGACTGCTTAGAAGAATGCCGTCAAAATTTCTTAAATGATGGGGCAATATTGTTTTTTTATGATGTGTCAGCAGGATTACTGTTGTGCGGGGCAAAACAGCAAACAGCATGTCTTCGATAAAGGACTTCAATCTGACTTATACGAAGAAATCACTTTCTCTGCAGGCGATACTATTGTAGGCACGGTTACTTTAATATTGTCAAAAGACATCAAAATCAAAAGCCTTGTGATAAAAGCCAAAGGGGATGCGAAAGTTCACTGGCCAGAAGGAAGCGTAGATAGCAATAGAGCCTACAGTGACACAGGATACTTCAAAATGAAAGAATACTTAGTGGCAGAAAATGCTGAAGGTAAGAGAAACTCAACTTGCAGTATAGCAATCTGGATAAAGTTTCTTGTACTCTATTATTACGGACGTTGTTTGAAAAGATAGCCGTTTTATCTGTAGCTAAATGTAAATGTATCTTGTATTTATTTTGCCTTTAATAGCTTATTGGCACAATTAACTGATATTAACTGTCACCAAGAAATTCGCAATTCTTGAGTGTTTTTTATACAGTAAAAGTTAACGAATACGCTTACGTAATGTGTTGGCCCGTGTACAAAACCAAAGTATATTCATTCAGCGACTCCCCTCTTTACTGGAATGTTTGGTTTCTTCCGAGCGGGAAGAAGCCGACGACCGTCCGTGACGTCACCCATTGGCTTCTAGCAGCGGGAATGAAGCTCGGACCTGCTACGGAATCCTGGTATTGGGAAGATTTAGCATAATATAAAAACACTGCGGCTGGAGTTCAATAAATCCGTACATGTCCGACTGTAGTTTGCATCAGTAAACATTTTATTACTTACAATAATAATAATTACAATTTCTTCTCAAATACACAAATATAGCTACGACCATAATCTGTCACTTTCTGCAGTGACTTGTAAAATGTAAATTTTAACAGAATATTAAATTCACGTTTTGATTCCTCCATGGTCACAGTTTATATTATCGTGTAACTTTACTGACCAACATTTTAACATCAACGGCATGTCTGGATCTATGCTGTAATATGAGATTAATTTTAATATAACTGAACACGCCTCAAACCTGTCAAAGGTCAAACTGAACCAAGTCTGTCATAAAGACATAAAGACATGTGTGTTGGAAAATCACCTTTACGTGGTGGATTAGTATTTCCCAACCTCAAACTAACACACTTTATTTATTTATTAAGCATCATCACTTCTATATTTCTTTTTGACTAAAGTACCAGTTTGATAACCATGGTGAGATTAGCCTCCCATAAGCCTTGTTACCACAACCAGTGTAAATAGACCTGCTGCCTGGAAGAAGCCTGTGTTTGTTTACATAATTAATAGGAAATGGAACTGCTGTGAAATTGTTTCTGGTAATCACAGTGTGAGATCTAACCAATTACACTTAATCACACTTCATGCGGCCAGCTAATGTCAATCAGTAACTTAATTGTGTAATACATATTGGCATTACTAATCTTGATACTAACAGTGATTTCTTTTTAATAATAACAAAAAATAGTGGCAGAATAGTTCATTATTCAACATTTAGTAAAAAGGGTTTAAAAAACATTAATTAGTTAATGAAAATGTAATTTAAAAATACATCAATAAATCAATCAATACTTGAATTCAAAAATCTATTTGAAAATGCCATTTAAAGCCATCTTCTTTTCAGAATTGTATTTCTATTTCCTGAATGCTTTTTTGTATTTTGAAATACCTTCAAAATACAAAAAGAGATAAATTTTGTTTCAAAGACCTTCGTACACGTTAATCAAGTAACGGTAAGTGTGTCACTTGTTATAAATATGATCCTTTGAAAGTAGCTTGTAGCTGTTACAGTGGAAATTATTAAATGACAACAGGTGAGGGTTGGATCGTAGATCATCCGGAAAATTAAGAGCTTTGCCTTTCAGCTTAGCTCTCTCTTTACCACGATAGACCAGCTACACTTCGCATCTCTGCAGATGCCGCCAAGATCCGCCTATTGATCTCCTGCTCCATCTTTACCCTCACTTGTGAACCCTTGAGGCAGGAAGTCATCCCTGACCTGGAGTGGACAATCCACCTTTTTCGGACTGAGGGCCATGGCCTTAGACTTGGAGATGCTGATTTTTATCCCAGGCGCTTCCCACTCGGCTGGGAACAAGAGCTGAAGGTTGTTCGATGAAGCTAGGAGGACCACATCATCTGCAAAAAGCGGAGAAAAGATCCTCAGATCACTAAACCCAACACCTTTCCTTACCTGTCTGCACCTAGAAATTCTGTCCATTAAAGTTATGAACAGAACCGGGGATGCCCGGTGAAGGGCATGATTGTAAGCCTTCGCTAAATTCACAAAACACTTGTGGACCAGTTGGGTAAATTCCCTTCTCCCCTGTAGCACCCCTAAGAATGAAGAGCCTGTCTGTGGTTCCACATCTGGGATGAAAACTGCAGTGCTCCTCCTCGATTTGAGGTTCGACTGAACCCTCTTTTCCAGCATCCTGGCATAGACCTTGCCTGTGAGGCTGAGGAGTGTGATCCTTCTGTAGTTGGAACATACCAATTAGGTCCTATTTCTTAAAGATGGGGACCACCACCGTTTACCATGAACGGTTGGGTGAGTTGCCGCCCACCGTCCCCAGATTTGGGGATTACCGCTGCGACCAGTACCAGCAACCTTGTGGCTGCAACTCGCAGCAGTCGCCTCAACAATGGGAGAGCAGAACATGGCGCATTCAGTTTGTTCCCCAATGCCTCTAGGATGTGGTTGAAGCTCTGCTAATTGAGAGAATGGGTTGAGTAAAGTGCAGCAATAAGGAGTGATCACACAAGGCATTAAATTAATTTGTTTGTATGATTTTTTTTTTTTTACAGTGTCCACAGGCTGGTTCAGATACCAAAGAGATAGGGACTTTCTCCAAAGCAGGAGTTCAGTTGTCTGCTACTGCTAGCAAGAAGGTCTGCTCTCCAGGTAAAGCACTGCACATTAATAATGCAACCAAATGTTGACACAGGATACTGTCAGCTGATATCTGATGTATTTCTTTACTAACTCAGAAGGGGGTTGTTCAATGTTTCTCATGTATGTACATTAAAATGTTGAATTATTATTTATATGTGGTTAAATTAAAATTGTTGCATACACAAATGTTGTGATTTGTTTTTGAAAGGTGACACATTGTCTGTTGTTGCCAAAATCGGCAACTCTTCTTCCAAAAATGTGAAGCCCAAATTCAAATTAGTGCAGAGAACAGTGTACCGTGCATCTGGCGCCGCAAACAGCAGTGAAGAAATTCTCGCCAAAAAGGTTGGCAACATAATCAAGCCAAGCTCAGAGAAAAGCGTCTCCTGCAAGCTGACGATTCCTGCTGATGCCATTCACAGTGTCTATAACTGTGAAATCATCTCAGTAGAATATTACATCAAGGTATGTAACAACATGGTATGTCTGTGTAGGTTCTCAGTCATCCAGGTCATGGTAATCCAAAAAAGGTTTCAAAAAAGGCAACTGGACTCCAAAATCTACAAGTCCAGTTGCCTTTTTTGAAACCTTTTTTGGAACAACATGGTATCACTACATCACTACTGAATTGCTTTTCTTGACAAACACTTTTAATCAAACAGAAACACACACTGATCAACGTCAACATAATCACATAATCAAAGTGGAAGGATTTCAGAGACTTTGACAAGGGCCAAACTGTAATGGCTAGATGACTGGGTGTGCATGTCCCTTACCTGAGAAAGACATGGCACCAGGATGCAGGCAATGGGGTTGGGTTTGGTCTGCAACAATGTTCATGTTGTGGTACATATCAAAGTAACATCCAAATAAATTTCATAAATGGTTTCCAGAAGAATATTTTGTTGTAATGTAAATCATCAGTGTTATGAAGTGTTAATGTTGTGACTGATAGGTAAACACTACAACAAAATAGCCCAGCAGCTTATAAAAACACATTGTAGGACGATAATCATGTTTATCTGCCAACTAAATTGACTTAATGAATAGTTCCATATGTGACATTTGGATTTTGATTATTACAAGCCCAATTTTATTTACATTTTCTCTTTATCTTTTAGGTATCTGTGGACATCAGTTTTGCCTTTGACCCAAAAGTGGTGTTTCCACTGGCCATCGTTCCATCTGGCCAAGTTGCCACATGCGTTGTTGAGGCTGCAGGGCCTTACCCACATGGAGCTATTGGGGCTCAAAGTTACAGTGACTTCCCTCCCCCCAGTTCCCCTGCTAACGAAAACCCACCACCATACCCCCCTCCGCCTGCAAACATAGAAAGTGGCTACAGTAGCCAGTGGCCACAAAATCTTGCTTCATACGAGTTTTCAGCCGGATCTCCCATGCCATCTTTAGTGGAGCCTCCAGCCATTACAGTTCCACCACAGTTCCAGCAGGACGAAGAACCTCCATCCTACATGACTCTTTACCCACCTTCTCTTTGCAGTGGGTCGGAGCACAAAAGCTGAAAGTGAAGCAACACAACCCAAAAAGTATGAACTAACATATTATCAGACTATTTGTTATCCAGTCTATCAAATATTTGCTCCTTTAATCCATTATGGGGAGAGGAACCATATATGGTAACTTCAGCACACATTTCAAATTACTCAGTGATGTTGAGAAGCATGTCATTTTCGCTCAGCCAGTCAGAGAACATGAAGGCAACATTCTCAAATCAAATCAGGGTCATATGTAGTCTGTAGCACTCACCTCTGAATGAGAACTGATATAACAGCTTTATTAGGTAACTTGAAGATCTGGCCTAATGTTATCTAATGTGATAACGTGTATGTTGACAAGTGCCTGAATCAGCAATAATGTTCTAATGGTCTAAATACATATTTACAGGGAACCATATATGGTTTATTCACTGATCTTGATTTTCAACAGGTACATTTAAAATTTTTACAAAGGCAAAAAAGTCTTCTTATGCTGTGCAATAACACTAATCCAAATATTCCATTTTGCTCGAATTTTGTTAGACACCTTTATGAAATATTTCTAGCTTCGATACGGGATGGTGAGATTTTAAAGTAATATTTTGGTGAGTGGCCTATAAAGGGTTTAAGAATGAACATGGGGTTTGTGTCTGTACTAGTGTCATTAACTTTACTGTTCATTAAAAAAATATTTTCACTTGGTTTCTTTCTCTCATTTCATATCTTTATGGATTTATGGACATGCACAAGCTGTTAATTTCTTCTACATGCAAGATTAACGTTTACCAATGTGGAAACCAGCAGATACAATTTTAAAAGGTCAGCAAGCCAAAACGCTTATCCTTGATCTTTTTGTCATCTTTTAATCACATTGTTCACGTTGCATCAGGATACAGAAAAACATCATGTGATCGCTCAAGCCCTCTGCGCCCCTCCTTTGCCAAAAACTTGTCCCATTCCTCACAGTAGCAGATGGGGCAAACCTATTCAACCATTTTCTCCTTATAACAGATTTATGCTCTAAAACTAATTAGTAGTCCATGGGGTTGCAGCACAGTGGTTGTAAATAGTTTTCTTGCCAGCCATAGTGGTAAACAGGAACTTCTGGGGGGTTGTGTGTATCAGAAAAACAGCAACCATATGCAAAACCAGAGTGAGCCCAGTCTGGACTGATCCACAGGGATTGTTTCTTACAGAACCAGTTGCAGTCATTGACTGTAGGTTGCAGCTCATACAGTGCAGACGTAAATGCCACAAAGCCACTGAACTTTATAATTATCTACTTACAAGTGGAAAGTAGAAAAAAAATAGAAATGGCAAGAGTTAACATTTTCAGCAACCTGTCAACCTGTCAAAGTGATCTTCAAGGGTCTATATTGATTGACAGAGCTACAACGTGCATGTCAGTTATGCTTGTACTAAGAAATACGCATTTCCCCTTTAAGAAGTTGTAGTACGATTACGGGGTGCCTCTGTTCGTCCATCCATCCTTGAGATGGATGCTCAGATGGAGATTGCATAAAGTTTCGTTCCCTCCCACATGCTGCTTTTGGTAAATAGATACAAGCATCACGTCAGGGAAGAGCACATCTAAACTAACAGCGCCTGCTGCCACCGCCATGGGAAGACTTCTGTGTGTCTGTTTGCTTGTCGCCGTCGTTTTTAAAGGTAAAAGTTTGGACCAAAGTCGCTAGGTCCTCTAGCAAACAGCCTAGCAACGGTTTCACGCTGGTATCCGTTTATTTTTTGACGAGAGCACACCGATTCGGAGACAGAAAATGTCTGGTGGCGTTAATGATGTCAAAATGTCTATAATGTTAGCCGTTCGAGTAGTTGCAGTTTGACGTATTGTACAGTCGAAATAGTTTGAGAAAGTTTAACAGTATTTACAGGTGGTGCTAGATCCGTGTTGCTACGACAAACTTCACCTGTTGACTGTTACTTTACGTTTCATACCACAGCGTTTTTTAGCTAGCTGTTAGCTGTTACCTCGCTACAGGCAGTTTAACCACTTAAAGGTCAAACTGGTTCTTAAGTAAAGTTAACTTTTTAAAAAATATATATTTATTTTTGTTTCAGTTTTACTGTATATTGAGTGTCAGAAGTCTCCATAATGATGGAGCCAGTTAGGAGCTCTCATGTCCTGTCATGCATAACAATTAGCATAACAAGTATTGGTCTCAGCACAGCAACGCTAGGTCAATAACTAATGTATTTTCTTTGATGAGACATTTCCATTAAATGTCATGATATATTGTAAGTTAAGTACAGTCCTGAGGTTCCAAACGTGTCTTTCATAAATTATTTGTTTTTACAGCTTTTGCAGCAAAGACAAAACCCATTTTTATGCTCCCTTCACAGAAGTGCCTGGCTTTAAGATTCGGAACAAGCTCTTGGGTAAATGTCTGCAGGTGCAAGAAGGAACACAGGGTGGTAAAGTGTCACTGGGGGAATGCAGCCCGTATTCGCCTTTTCAGGAATGGCGCTGGCTCCCAGAGAGCCATGCGCTCAGCAGTCACCACACCCGAGAGTGTCTGACTGCACCGGGAGAGCAGTATGAAGGCGTCTACCTGCAGCCCTGCGTCTTCAGAGCTGGAAGCAGCAAGGACATTGGTGAAGAGGCAGCGGAGGATATGAGCAGAGAGGCAAGCACCCAGGCGTGGGCCTGCTCTAAGAAAGGCCACCTTACTTTGTTAGGGAAAGGGTTGCACCTTAGTGCCACGCAAGAATCCACTTTGGTCTTTCTTTCAAGGGAACATAAGCAGGTAACAACATTTTAGAGAGGGAATAGAAAGACATTCAGAAATGTATGCATATTGTATATTACTTTTTTTATGATTTTCTTTTCACTCCCTGTTTTGTCAAGCAGGGCAGCAGGTGGCGGACACTTGATAATCAGACGATGTGCAACGGGAGAGACAGCGCACACAACCAAAACCAACCTCACCATTATCGGGGAGAATTGTTGAAACCAAGTGATGACCCTGATATGATCAGAAAAGCTGAAACATGTAAGGACCCCAATTGCAGTAGTTTACTCTGTCTTCATGCAGCGTATGACTGCATTAATAGTTGGTAAGAGAAACATACATTTCCCAAAAAAACTAGGTATGTGATCTTGCCAAGTGTTTATTTGCAGAGAATATTGATATTGGCTTTAGATATCCTTCTAAGTGTCATCTAGGTATCATCTAAGAGTATATTGTGCTGTTTCTTTATTTGTATTTTTTAATGGTTGCTAACGGTTGTTGTCCTGAAACTCCAAGCAAGTGTAGTTTTCAAAACGCTGCGTGCATGCATGGTTAAAATCATTACTTTGACATCTTGTAAATTGTCAAAACCAGAACCCAAACAAGTGTAGCTGGATATCCTGAACATCATACCAACAGCTTCAATGGGAGTTGTAAAATCCTCACTAGCATGATTTATGTGTTGTTGTTTTTTTTGTTTTTTTTGCATAAACAGATTTGATCTTTACTACTGCAGGTGGAGAAGGACAACTATTCTATTTTTGACCTTCTTTTTTACCCCTCTCCAGTGGAAGGTATAATGATCTCAGACGTCACAGAACCATATCCTGGAAGAGATGTGACATATTCGTCCTCAAGCACCAAATCCCCCGCAGATCCCACTATGGTTTTTTTCAGCATGGACTATGGTAAGTATTTACATCTGTAATCAACGATTTTATCAGTAGAAATCCTCAATTTCACAAAACTGATTTAGAACCATTTTCCTTATTCAACACAAATGCAGCTCCGTTCTTCCACCACTAGGTGGCGATAGATGCGTGTGAGGTAAAGCAAAGGTTGTGGCGCATGTGCTGTGATATTTGTAAAGAGGCATTTATTTACAGTCTCTTGAGTGTTGACAGAAATTAAATGTGTGGACAATAATGATCATTTAGAAATAAAAATATAGTATAGGCTGAAATGTGGGTTGTTTACAATCAGCGATGTATGTCTAATGTCAATGTTTACAGGGATGAGCTGGAAGATAACCATGCTGGTACTCAGCTCTTTGGCTCTGGTTCTGGGGACTGTGATTCTTATTCTCAATGTCTACTCTAATAGGTGAGTGACTAAATACACACACAACACACACGTACACTCAGCAGATTTTGTAGTTAAAAAGCATTAGATTTGTTCATTAATTTTGTTATGAATTAATAATTTATCCAGTAAAATAGCCAAAGATTTAGTAAGCAGAAGTGAACATTTGAAAACATCATTAGTCTCTGTTGACTTGTGATGGAAAGTTGACCACATTTTTGTGAAAAAGAGCATGTAACAAAGATGAAGACCTGCCAACTTGGAGGAACTAGCTTATATCAGAAAATCTCACAGGGAGAGCATATTGAAGAAACTCTGGGATACGCACTTCGGCTCAAAGTGAAAACTTGTCCTGTCCACCCATTCCTTTTTTCTGCCTTGCTGTGTCAGACGGAAGAAGGTGGTGTGCGTTCTCAAGTCGTACACTCCAAGACCAGAGGCGAGTGTTCCTGGGTCCCCAGTTCTTAGCGAAAGAGCCCGGCTGACGGAGCACGCCATGCGCTTCCCCCAGTCTACCCCCACCTTACAACGAGGAGAAATCCTGATTGAGTGGAAGGATGGCACTATTACTCCACTGTACGAGGCCTAAAGGTTGTACAGTTTATGCAGACGCTGTTGTGGTTGTGTAAGCACTGTGGTTTCTTGTGCAAGAGTAGGCATGCAATCTTCTGAAAGTGTCGGAAAGTTTATAGTGAAGAGAAAAACGAGAGAAACAGAAATCAAAATAATAATAATAATTTTTCTGATGGTGTACTCTAAGCTGAACTCTTGAAAGGCTGAGCTCAATCACGTCAGTGGTCTACACTGGAAATTAGGTGAAATGTTCATGGCTATAAGTCAGGTTGTCTGGGAGCTGTCAGAATAGAAAAAAAGTGAAACATGAACTGGACTCGAGTTTTCTAAGGTATGGTGTCTGAACACAACAAACATCTGACCCAAGTCCTGAGCAGAATCCATGCAACTACTAGCAGAAAGCTATGGAGGACAAGAGCTGATGGACAGATGATTACAGCAATCGTTTGGTGGCAGTTTGGAGGGAGGGTTTCCCCAGACAAACCTGGAACAAATGTACCAGAACAAGACAATTTAAAGCTTAGATGCGTAGTCACTGACGCCTGCTGACATTATTGCCGCCGCAGAGGTTGCAGACAAGTCGGATCTGATAGTAGCACGCACAGTCTGTCCTATAGATCTGAGAATTTGTTAAACAAATCAGATTTGCCTGCAGTCCAAACAAAGCCCCAGATTGCCATTAACCCCCTCCCCTGTCCCAGAGGTGGAAGAGCTTGAAGAAATTACAGATGAAAGGACTGTAAAATAAAGCATTCACATGTAGTTTGTAGACTTGCTATAAGTACCATTTAAGGGCTCAGCAAAGAAACCACGACAAGTCTTTAGTTGGATAAATACTTAGGAACTAATCTTTATTTGCCAAGGCCTAGCTTTGTTACAGATGACACAGATGATGATGGACACTGTTGAGCTCCCTCCTCAGCTCAGCTTGAATCTAAAGAACTTAGGAGGTCTACGGGCAGATTTTGACACAGTGTCACTTAACTTCCTGATCCTGAGACACATTTTAGGCTATTTTCAGGAACATGTAGTTGCACTGCAATGCAGCGTTGTTGTGTTGTGGTGCAGCTGCTCTTAGATGTTTAACAAAAGATGTTTAACAAAAATTGTTTTAACATTTCAAGTTTATTTAGCGTTTACTCCTGCTTTTCAGAGGAAAGTCTTGAGAAAGTATTAAAACCTGTTGATTTTGATAGTTCCTTTGATACTTCTACATACTTAAGTTTTATCAGTTTAATAGGGTGTTCTTCAAAACAGCACAGTACAGATGCTCACTTTTACGGGGGCATTTGACCCAACAGATGAGCACTTTTAGGACTTATCCAAATTAGATCATTGTGAAAATATTTTAACTTGTTTAATGTTTATGTGGAATTGAGGTTGGACTACTAATGGTTGTGAAACATTGCGGTACATTTGTTAGACTTTGAAGTAAAACGGTGAATTAGCCAATAAAATATGAAGTACATCTGAGTTGTGTTTGTTTCTGTGAATACAAAGAAGAGTGTTTATTTCTGTACCAGCCTCTTCCAGTGGTTTAATATTCTACTCAATGAGCCAGAAATGAAATGATTCCTGTCACTGATAGTTAGGGAGGCTGCTACCACAGACGTGGTAAGTTTACGATGATTGTGGTGAGAGTTAAAGTAAACATGCCGCTTCCCTGTGGCACGGAAACGTCCCGGCAGGAGGCATCTGCCTACAGAAGAAAACCAAAGGCTGTTTTGCTGTTATTTGGGGAGAGGCCTTGGTGTTGCTGGGCAGGTTCATTTGATCTTTTAAGCAGTAATGAGTAAATGCATGCTTAGACAAAACACTGCCAGTTGGGAATTAACCTGGATTGACATGTAAACTTCTTTCTTGTCAAAAGTGCATATTAAACCCAGTTCATTTTTCTGTTGTCTCTGGCTTCTTTACCCCCAGAGAAAGTAACACCAGTCCTACTGCTCACATCCTGCCCTTCCTGCTGGTAGTGTTTATACTAATGAGAGGGCGCTAAACACACAGCAACCTGAAAAGGGAGGTCGCATCCCACACCCTTCCAAACCACATCCACATGCCAGGCGAGAAAACGGCAGGTTATTCCTTTTTTTTTTTTTTTTCAGCGAAAAAACGAAGCTGGGCGATTAAGTAGAGCATGCACTCAATCAATGGTACAGTCTTTCTGCTCAGTGCTTCAGCTTATTGACTTTCAGATAAAACCTTGAGTGCGGGGCAGACTTTCAGCTTACTCTACATTGAGGGTGTTTACATACACTTGGGATGAAAAGTATAGAAATCATTACCCTTCCATTGTCCTGCACGGCACTGTTAATCATTATGGATCATGTGCCCACCTTGGAGCAAAAAAAAAAAGAACATGTTGACTGGATCGTCAGTGTGTCAATATGAAATGTTTAAATGTCCAAATGCAGGTCGGATTGAATGTGCACAGACGTGTCTTTTTGCTGGTGCCGGAGAGGAGGGTGGGAGTGTCACCTGTATGAATAAAGGGTGTGTGTGAAAAGAACTGAGTCAGCACTTTAAATACCTGGCACATCACATATTTGGTTTCACAGTCCCCCCTTCAATGGATTCATTCGATCAGACCATTTGAAGCCAGGTGTCTCAACTTGTTCCTGCCATTAGGTATTTCATGCAGGATCATGAATTGACACATGCTCACATACAACACTTTTGTTCACCGGTCGATCAAAGTAAAACAGCAGCAGTGCTCAATTCGCTGAAAATACGCCGTTCATGGCCTTTCAAAATTTACCTGCTGCTCCTTTTGCTGCACTGGAGAGAAGTGTTGGCGTATTGTTTGCCAGGAGAACAGTAGTTTGTTTGTCGGACTGGAAAAGCCACAGTCATGTGATGATGCAGAATTTGTGAGACCTCTTTGACCTTCAAATGACCTTTCAGGAAAGCTAATTGTATAAATACCAATCAGACAGCATGGGATGGTAATATAGATAGATCATTGCACTGTGAAGTAGTCTGGCCAGTGTTTTTGTGTTGGAGAGCCTCGGATGAAAGGGAGGGGAAGACTAGAGGAAGGAACAGAAGCAACGACAAACAGATGTGTTCTGAGGACTCCAGATTTATGAGCATCCTCTACTTCATTTTCCGCAGTGCACAATGTCTGCCCTTCAGTTTGAATTCCAAGAAAGAAACATGAAAACGTCTTGTGTGTGGACGCGTGTGTGCTCCTTGTTAAATCTGTCACACCCTGGTTCTTACTGTGACTGTGCGTGGCACTGTTTATGCGGGCCGTACAGCTAAAATGGATCAGCTCAGCAACATGTTCCGAGGTGTTTGTCACTATACTGTATTATGTTATTACTGTACTACACCCTGCTCGTGGAACTCTGCATGTCAGCGCACGAAATGTTGTAAATGGATCGGAGGTTGTTGAAGTAGCTGCCTCTTATTTGGATTCACTGACGCGCCAGAGTAAATGCAGCGTTACCACACATGGCCTGCACATGGTACCAACTCTTCCCTCAAGTGTTTCATACTATGCATAACAAAACAGGCTATTAGTGTCACAGCCTATCCACATGGTCTCCCGTAGAGAAACATTTTACTGCTCTGTAAAACGTGGGGTGAAAGTTGTGAGCTGCAAGGCAAGTCACCTCTCTTCTTTCTTTCTTTCTTTCTTTCTTTCTTTCTTTCTTTCTTTCTTTCTTTCTTTCTTTCTTTCTCTCTCATTTCCTCCCCCACTCAGATGCCACTGCCTATACTGGGTTAAAGAATGCTGGTGTTTCCCCCACACATCCATCAGCCTGTTGTTTTCATGTGAAAGTGTGTTATACAATGTTGAAATCTAGTCAGGTGTATGAGTGAAATCAAAAGCTTTGATGGAACTCTGGCATGAGCAATCTGGCCTAAGGGGGATACAATGGAGGTTTTACAGGTATACGCAGGACCAGCTCTGCAAAAATGAATATTCCTGGTATGTGAGACATTATATTGGGGGTATTATATTGCTTTACCATGAAAGCATTCCGTTTTGGGCAGAAGGGGGGGGGTCCTCTTTTTTTTCTACACAAATCCTTTGTGGGTTTTAGACATGCCCCCTGCATCAAGTTGTAATGTTAGAAGCGTATTAAGCCGCGCCTCTGTGATTAATGTAAATGTTCATGTCTTTGTTTTCTCCGTGAAAGGAGGACCTGCCGAAACAAGCAGCTTTTTTTTTCTGTTACGTCTTGTCTATTGATGGCTTGGCCTGCTTTTTTATTTTTTTATTTTTTTCATTCATGTACAAAATCACATGAACCAAGACCTACCTAACACCACGCTTTATAAACTGCCCACACTCTACACTGACCACATAGCCATTTTATGCAGTTAAATCATGTCAGTGATTTCTGAATTCAGCTGATAATAAAAATGCTGAAGCAATAATACATTAAGTGGGATCTAATGGTAGTCTTGCACTGGAGCCTCAGGCAGAAAACTGTGTCTAGCAAGGTAGCTCATGATAGAAAACACATGTTCACTGCAATGGGGGTGCGTTCTGCTTGAATCTTGTCTTTAAAGGGCTATACTGGTGGGTTTGCATGATTTAGCCTGTTGCTAAGAACTGCTTGGTACTGCTTACATTGCTGCCATACAATCTTCAACATCATATCTGGACTGTTTTAGAAGCTTTTCTTTAATTCATTTGTCTAGCCACTTTAGGCTTCACTGCAGTCACCTTGCAGGAACGTGAACACTACCTGTGTTGATTAGCTTAGCGTACCATAAAGGCTAGAGAGTTCAAAATTATACCTACCAACATCAAGTTGATCTGTTTTTGGTTTCCACCTACTCCTGAGGGAAATATTAGGCTCTTTAGCTCCTAAACACTCTGACATGTTTACCAGCTGTGTACTACAGTACCTCTGTCTGGGTTTTCACCGTTTGCAGCAGGGCATGGAGATTGCAATCACCTGGTACTTCAACATTCAGGTCACTTGAACTGAATTGAATTCATATGGGGAATAACTTGCAGTGTTGCTGTCTTTGTCTTCACTCTGTACAGTACAGGACTATTATAAGCTTTAATACATCATTAAGATTTATATTTAGGCCTATCCTTTTGTGGAAGAAATATATACCCATTCACCTAGGAGTGTTTTTTAAGTTTGATAGGTCATTAATCTAATTAAAATATGAAATGACTGAGTTGTATTGTATCAGTATTTTGCTTGTCATAATAATGTCAAATGAGTAAAGTATGTTATCACCTCTGATTAAGACCAGGCTATGCGCTGTAAGAGGAGTCTGTGGATCATTTACTTTTTGATTACTTTAATGCATTTTTAAAGGCAAACACTCTACGACCACAGCTAAATTAATGTCATGTACTAGACACTGCCTCTATTTCTCAAAATGCACTGCTGTTAATACATTTTTTTTTTAACTTTCCAGAAGTGCATTTGGCAGTAATTCTAACCAAGTGTCTCTGTATCACTTCCACAGAACACACCTGCCACGTCCTGTTGAGAATAATTATATTACACCACAGATTCACACTTCCTGCCAGAATACAGACTTGCTCTTTGTGTAATCCTCATGACATTCACATACGATAATTAAACATGAATAGGCATATGAAGCTGGACGAAGACCAAGTATGTTAACAAAATGCTAAGTCAGCAAGCGACTTTATCAGAATGAATGCTTGGCCTGGAGAAGTGGGGTTATTTGGTTTGATATAAGCTGAGATGGACAGTGGTCCCATTCTGGTCTGTGGCTACTGAGGTTTGAATATAAATAAAGGGTAGCCTCAACTGCAAAATGATTTTGGGAACACAAAACTGTTCATATAAAAGTACATTTGAGTGAATGGAGCCACCACTGAGTGCTGAATGTCTGGTTTCTTCTCTTTGAGACAGAATCACATTTTATTTCAATCCAATCTGTTTTAAAGGAACATACTCATGGGTTTATATGCTTTTCTGAGTGACTCACGACTTATGTGACCAATATACCTATATACTTATATGACTTGTGACAATAATCTTCAAGGATGTGTGTGCAAAGGACTGACCAGTCTCCATCTCCTTTTTAATTTTGCAAGGTCAATAAGATCTTGGATATTGTCATATAGTCATTTGTCAAACATAACGCTTCAGTACACTGAGAACTGTCTAACTCACTTGTATGCCATGTTGTTATTTAATCGGATGTAACCTGAATACGGTCACCTTCACAAATGAGAAGCTTTTGTGACAAACAGGAGAAAACTGTGACAAGACAGTAACATGAGCCGCATTCATGCAACAATAATAATCATAAAAAAACAGAAGTTTATTGTATTGGTACAAAAGCATTTCCCCTCAACCAACATATATAATACAAACACTCAGAGTGTGGTCTTGCACCCAACCACAGATACACAAGACAGAAACACAAGAGGCATAAGCGAATGTAAGATAGTGAATGTGGTTCTGTACACAGAAGAGGGTGGTAACTAGAAGGGTGTAACAGCGCCTTCTAACATTTCTTTCATACGAGGGGTAAATAATCAGTTTGGGGTTGCTGTTTAAAACTTTTTTCTTGGTCGTTGTGGGCAGTGTATAAAAAAAAACTGGGCGCTTTAAAGTAGCTGCTTTAAGACTGCAGTGGTAAAGAGAAGAATGTTGTGGGAAAGGCTCGCCACCCGTCAGCTCTAGACAACACAGTCGATGCCGTCTAGGATCGTGCCTCTTGTACGCTGTTAGTGTAGATTACGTTACGTTATGTTTGAAAAGGTAGGTTAAGTTTGAAATTTTAATTTCCCTGAAAATAAACATTGACATGCTCTGGACTTAGATGTAGGAAAGACCTACACCTCTCTAAATGTAACTACTGCATACAAAGTATTTATAATGCTATAAATGTTATATAAAACTACATTGGTATAAAGCACACAATACTGTTTAAATGGACTCCTATACACACTAAGATTCAAATGTTTATCTCTTAAAAGAATTAATGTAATTCTGTGTTTCTACTCACACACAATCATTCCTCTACAATATAATACAGTCGAATGATAATGTAAAATAATAAAAAAATAAAAACAAATGTGGCTTGATTTCACAAACACTCAGCTATACTGGATGAGTTCCTAGCGTCAGCTGTAAAGATGGTTTGAAAAATCAAATAGTTGTGGCAGGATGGATAAATGCAGCAGTGTTGGTATTCACATATGCATGTTTTAGGGTGATTAGCTGCGTTTCTCAGTACATTTCTTTGGTAGCCTCTTTGGAGTTGTCGTTGGAGTGAACATTGGCGAGTCGGACATTCTCTTGCTCCGTGGCTTCTCTCTGGTCACGTGCTTCTCCCTCCACATGGAAACCAACCATCAGCTGGTAGATCATAACACCAACGATGGTGCCAAGGAACGGTGCAAAAACAGGTACAAGGAACCAGCCGTTTCTCGCCCTGAGTGGTGACAGAGGAAGAGTAGGAACGAGGGTCATTAACCGGAGAGCTCTGACAGGAAATAATTCATGAGCAAAATACTTAAACATAAGTGCACTTACTTGAAAACGTCAACTCCCCACCCTGCCATAGCGGTGAAAATACGTGGTCCGAGGTCTCTGGCAGGATTGACAGCATAGCCAGAATTAAATCCCATAGACAATCCAATGACCAGAACCACAAATCCCACAGTGAAGGCCTCCAGTCCCTGGGGGATGGGGTTGTTGTAGGGATCCACAATAGCCAGGATGGAAACTATCAGCGCTGCTGTTCCAATGATCTGTTTTGGAGAGATTTACATGTAAGGCAAAATCACCTATGTTTCTAAAACTATGTTTATGGTGTGATAGCTGTCAGTTCAAAAGTGTACCTGATCGAAGAAGCCATTGACAATTGTGAGATGCTTTGCAGGGTATGTAGCAAAGATACCAGCGGTGGCAGCGTCTCCAGTCATATTGAAACAGCCAGGAAAGTCCCACAGGGCATCTTAAGAAATACAAATAGAATGGTTTGTTGAGTTGGACAAAGGATGCACTAAGACTATGTGAGTAAAGCGTAGGCTGTCATGTCGGGTCATCCCTTACCGTAGTACATGCCGAAAATGATGGCAGCTCCAAAAAAGGCACCAATTGTCTGAAAGAGGAAGTACATGGGGAGCTTCCTCCAGGGCTCTCTTCCAAGAAGGCACAGGGCAAAGGTCACAGCAGGGTTGAGATGGCCACCTACAGAATGTCAGAATGTATTACAGACCATGGGCATGTTTATTTTAATTTAGTTTTTCTCTTTTTGTATCTTTCTTTTACTTCTTTACTACTTCTTTCCAGACTTAATATTCACCTACACACACTCAAGGCATACTAAGGCACACACCTATAATTAAAACCAAACCAAAACGTGAACTACAATAAACCTGTTTACATACCCGACACCTGGCCACAGACCAGGATGCCTAAGGTGGCAGCGAAGCCGAAGGCAAAGTTGACGGTGAGGAACATGCCATGGGAACCTCCACTCAGCACCAGCTGGGCCACGGCACCACAGCCAAACATCTGGAGAGAGAGAGAGAGAGAGAGAGAGAGAGAGAGAGAGTTGTAAAGCGAGTTTACAGTGGGTCCAAGTAACGCCTTGCGCACATAACAGCTCTGTAGAGACAAGTAATATTATTCTGAAGATGCAACTGATTTTGTCCAAGTTTTCTTTTGCTCTGCAGGTTGAGTGCCTGGACAGTCAACCAAGGTCAAGCTGAGGGGTGAAACGAGGCAGAGTGATCATTATCAGTGGAAGAACTGGAACAAAAACCCATTGAACGAGCTCTTCTCAGAATTAAATGAGCTCTATTGTGTTCGTAATGGCACACAGGAGTACAGTATGCTGTATGTACAGAAAGGTCACTATGTTGAGGTACTGTCACTGCTGCAGTTTCCGCTTTGCTTGAGAGAGAAAGAGGAGAAAACGTGTTTTTTGGAGCGAAGTGACCGATTCTGTCAAAAATAAGAGAGAGGGCCTCACAAGCAGGTGTCAAACTGTGTTTCTGTGCGTCTTCTTTATATGCGCTCTGTAAAAAGACGTTTGTGTGGTCCGTGCTGACACTGCCGCATTCTAAGCCCCCCGATGAGGGTGCTTTTCAGTCAGACCACACGGCTCGGATGTTGAGGTTAGCCTGAGGGAACCACACTCAGAGTTCCTGGCGCCTGAGGAGCGTTCATCACCACTGGGCTCAGTCTAAACTCTTATCCACTTGTGATGAGACCTGCCGTTCCTTGAACAATAGGCTACAAATCAGGCTCTTGTTTTATCTTTGGAATCTGGATGAACTTCATGTAATGCCACAATAAAACTCTATAATAAAAAGCTCTGGACTTTTCACAGATTCCATCTTAATGTCAGAGGAATTAGATTACAGATGATGGGCCATTACCTTGCAAGTCCCTACTTCCTTACTTGGATCACATTCCACCACAAAGGTCCTATTTAAATCTGGTCTTTATTCGGGAGCCACAAGCATTACACCTAATTCTGACGTGCTCATATCCAACAGTGACTCCGTACTCACTGTTGATGAATTCCAGCAGCTTTCTCTGTCGCTCACATACTGTTGTTGTTAACTGCACTCAACCAACTTTAATTCGGCTGACTCAGCGAGTCATGCTTCCATGCAGCTACTCCTGACTTTTAACACAGTAGGGAAGCTACTGGAAAAAAACAAACACACACACACACACACACATTTGGCATTTGTCTGGAAGCTGAAGGCGAAAGAAATCTGCTGGCCTGGAACCAGTCTCTAAATCACAGCCTGTGTGATGTTTTCAAATTCAGGATGAAGAGCCCCACAAGGAATCTGACAGCTACTCTCTGCATCAAAGCAGGAACATTCCCTTAAATTGGAAAATGCAGTCCACCTTAAGAGGCAGCTGTTCGAGGGGGTTGCAATTTTTTTTTCTTCTAGATGACCTCCAAAGCCTGTCTATTTGGATGTCAGTTAATGCATAACAATATCCTGTTTAATGATCCTAACAAGATGCAAGTGACATGCCAAGAATGCCACTGTCATCATACACAAAGAGACGCACACACCCGCACACACCCTCTACAGTGCCACTTATCTGCCCGTGTTTCAGAATTTGGCTCTAGTGGAAGAAATGTATTGACGAGGTGATATCTAGAGAAGGACGTAATGGTAAACAAAGATTATGTCAAAGTGACACTTCCTCTATCTCTGACAGAGGAACTAAAATGATGTTAGATATGACCATGACCTGACAGCTATTGTTCTGCCACTGACCCTCCCAGCTCTGCCCTAGACGTGTGTCACCTGTTTTGCCACACCCCTGTATAATAACGAGGACTTTTAACAGTTCGATTATGTGTCATCTCCAGTAGCAGATCTTACAGAGTTGATTTCTTGTCTGCGCTGTGTGAAACTCAAGTTGTGAAATGGTATTCAAAAATCAAAGTGTGTTACATCACAGAGTGAGTCCCTGCTACACGGCAGCTCCATTAACATTAAATCCTTACAGGAGCCTTTCACTTTCTTGTTAAACTGGCTGTTGCACTTCTATTTAAGGTATTAACTGTAAAACCTTTCTACCCCAAGTGATTTTTTTTTTTTTTAATGCTCCTGACAGATCAGTATCTTCTGAATAACTGTGCTTCAGGAGTCTGGATTCCTTTTTCTGATGCAGGAAACATCTTGCATGACTGAGGAGGAAAAATAAGAAATTGCAGGTGTTTGAAAAAAACAAATATGTAACTCAATTATGTAACCTGGTACAGACAGGCAGACAGACAGACAGACAGACAGACAGGCAGACAGACAGACAGACAGACAGACAGACAGACAGGCAGACAGGCAGACAGGCAGACAGACAGACAGACAGAAAGACAGATACTGTAGATAGATATTAACATGAATGTCTTTATGCACATATTCACTTGGCTCTCTGTCATCTGATATAAGGATGTCACATAAAAGTCACTAGGTTCCGGCTCTTAGCAAATATTGTCATATGATTGTGAACAGGGTTTAGTACACAGCGCATACAATCCTGAACAGCCTGTTGTGTTTGCTGTTTGTTCTGAACTTACTATGCCAAAAGTAACATGACATTTCCACACTTTGAGAACAATGGATTTGTGTAACACAAAGGCTATTAATTAATTCCCTTTGAATATGGATTATACATGACGGCACATGCTGTTTCTTTTCAAATCATTCATCATTCTTGAAACATGGCATTATACAAATGGCATAATACAAATGAAGTCAGGTAGAGAGAGATGGAGCAGGCTGCAGCAATTCAATAGAGAGGGCTGCTCAGAGAAAAGAAAACACTCAGAGTGGGCAGAGCTCACCTGTTATCAGCAAATTTAAAGAAACCTTGTCATGAGATGATTCATTAGTTACATGCACGCAGATGCTTGTGCACACCCAGAAACACACATAAATTCACTTACCACAAGGATGAGGGTACCAAGACACTCTGCCAGTGCCTGACGGAGCAGCAGGTTGCGGATGTGGAAGAACCGAGAGAGTTTATCCAAATACTGCTTGTGTCTACCCATTTTTTTGTTTTGTTTGTTTGCTAAGGCTGAGAGAAGGCACACACACACACACACACTATGGATGATAGGGTTTCCTGAGTGGCTGGTAGAACTGGGACCTTCTTATATAGCCAACTTTGACTGGGCTGGTGCCAAAACTAAACTGGACCCACCCTCCTCTCTGCACCACGCCTCCATGCTTGTCACGGTGTGATTCACAGTCCGGTTTTCTGGGCTTCTCTGTCCCTTTCCCTCACATGCACATACAGCACATACCGTACACATACACATCTTTACTTTCCTGTGTGAGAGCTCCCACATTGATCTCATTCATACCTGCAACTCGATCCATCCTCCTCAGTTCACATGTAACCATAGCCAGAATAAACTGCTGAGTTCTCACATTTTGTAGACGTTCAGAAATGTGTTTGGTTCGTTGTGGTTCCCCAGTAAAGACCTTACTGATGACGCTTCTTCTCTGTCTCTTTGAGTTAATTTAGAAACAGCCAGTTCACCTTTCGATTGTGAGTAATTAAAATAAGCTTTGCCTTTTATAAAACTGTGCAACACATGGCTAATACATGGCCAGGTGTACCTGCCACTCTGAACATTATGGGCCGTCCTTTTTATCTAGACTCCTTTACAATCAGACGTAAGTTAAATGTCCCCAAAGTTGATGTTCCACACTTTGGCACACATAACTGTAATGTACACCTTTTTGCGCTGCTGGAGCATTCCCACCCATTCTTTTTTCATGTTTCCTTTCTGTCCCCTCACCTCATTTTTTCTGACCTGCTCTATTGTCCCGCGTGTGAAACTTCATCACCACATATTATACCTTCTTTGTCTGGTATCAATGCCAGAGGTGTGAGAACATTTCCACTTTTAAAAGCCCTCAGCCATGCCTGTATCAGTGGGAATCAGTGTACCATTGCTTTATTCTGCTTGGACTCAATTTTTTTTTTTTTTTTTTTCTTTCTGGAAAGTGGAGGACATTATCAACTTGGGTCACCTGAACATGAGACTGCTAAATAACATTTTTGTGCATTTATGGATTGCTTTCACTGCAACGTATAACGCACATCTCAGAATAAAAGTATAAAAATCTTCCACTCCACTAGCATGCAGAACATATCTTAATAGCAGCTTGCCCCAGTTCAAGTCTAATTACACGTACGTGACATGTTTCATGATACAAAGAAACCAAGACAACTGAGTCATGGCAGCCTCACACGTCATTCATCCATGCGTCATGAAAGTTGCGTAACTTTTTGTGGCAACTGCTCTGCTGCTACAGAGATGGGAGGGACAGGTGATGATGACAGGTTAGTAGAAAAATGAGCGTGCCCGACTTCTGTGCATGTCCCAGGATGCTTTGGGCAAAGAGAATCTTAGGCGATCCAAGTGCAAGTGAGGTGAGCTTTTTACCAAAGAATTGGGTGGGAGTGCACAAAGGGGGGTTGGGGGCTGCAATTTGGTGGAAAGTATGGGTGGCCGATTTGAGCTCTGATTCGATTTCTGGCACATAGCAGAGATTCCACCCACACTGATAGAATTAACATCCATATAATTTCCCTAGCCACAGGTAATTTGTTTCCTCACTTTCTGCCAAGTGCATGTCTGGATGAGTTTGGGTGATCAAGGACAGCTGTACATACGCAGTACATATGGGCAACATGCTTTATTGTTTGGGATATTTCCCACGAGATAAATAAAGTATCTATCTAATCTAATCTAATCTTTCTGTTCAGTTATGTATCTCCTTAGATCGGGGCCTCAGTTTCCTTCTGCTTAACACTGCCTTCAGATCGGGGTACGCTGGGCACTTAAAGGGTTCATGTGGGTTTGTTTTTTATCCTCCACATACTTTTCTTTTTTTTTTTATTCATTTTTGTCTTTGTTTCGATTTATCTTTTCAGGCTTCCAGAAGGAGTCTGATCCAGAAGGGCAACGGAGACGCATTTTTGAGCCACATGGTTTTTAAAAAGACTTTTTCCTGGAACAGCTTGGCTCAGAAACGGGACAGTGAATGGTAAAGTGAAAAAAACAAAAACAAAATAAAATAATAAATATGGTGGTACCCACAAGCATTTTTGTGAAATCGCTGGAATAGTTTTAATCCTGACAATTGTGAGTTTGGTGTTGCTTACATGTTGCTTTATTTCATGTTTGACCTCAGGGTGTTTAGCGCGTGACACTAATCACTGTTTTGAATGTTGGTGAATGATGGCCATATGCAGAGTGTGTGCACCAGATGTGTTTATCTCCAGCAGGAGTGCCAGTTGTTTTTCATTAGGGGCTGGAAGTCAGGACAGGTGCAGACAGGTGAAGAAAGATTGATGCCGCAGACAGACAACACACGCTGGCAGTCTCCCTCACCACGCAGATATGATGGTAGTAACAAGGGAAAGTTATACTTCATAGTACAGCAGCAGTGTTTCCATTACTTCAGTTACTTTTAGTGATTTTAAGAGACACACTTATTCACTATAAGCCTGCTAAATGGCTGTATGCAACAGAACAATAAAGCACATGTGATACACGCATGTCACGGAATTTGCAGTCATGTCAGGTCATGATACCACTGACTAAGATCACGGTGTCATGCACCCACAGGCAGTGTAGTATCTTGCCAGTTCAGATTTCTCGTTAAATGTTTGGTAATCTTGGGGTGTTCAAACATATAAGTTTTTGTTTTAACAAAGACATTGTGAAACATCTGGTACCAGTAGGTTATTAGTTATAGTCTGTTCGTCAAGACTGAAAAATGTATATGCTTTCCTCACGTCGCCTTCCAGTAAATAATTACACTCTGCCTTCTCTGTCAACAGCTGCGGAGGCACATACGCTTCCTGTGACGTTGCTGGACGCGGCAAAGCGGCAGTTAAGATTTTTTTTATATGCCAGCACGCTTCATTATTCTGTATCTAGCAGCGATGGTGTGACAAACAAACTGCAGGGAAGCTGTGTAAAATAAAATAGTAAGTACAGCTTTGAGATGTTTCACTTTAATAGTTCCGTCACTTTATACGCCACAAATCTATTTCAGAGTTATGAGTGACTTTGAATGTATAACAAACTTCTAAATTATAACACCTTTTTGTCTTCTGACGTCTTACAAAAAGGAGAGTTTCGTCTGGGACACATTTCAGATACTGTATCCACTCCACAAAACAGTGATTTTTCCCTTTATATGTACTTCTATTGTTTCATTTCAATTGATCAACTGATTATTTCACTGAAAAAAAAGAAAGAAAAGAAAATGAAAAAAAGAGGAAAACTGAAAACAGACTTGTGATTAAGAACCCCTCAGATATGTACTGTATGCGGCCTCCACCTCCAGCAGCCACGGCATGCAGCTGATACACTAATGGTGTCATATACACTGTGTCCTGCCTGCTGTGGTGACGCTGGTATGGGGGGACCTTGGGGTCCTGTGGACTGATGGGAGGGCCCTGTTGTAGTTTGGGGATCCAAGTCTATATGTGGTGTTTTGTGAGCAGTTTTTGTGACATGGTAGTCCTCAGTGCTCTGCCGTAGACAGCTGATCAAGTTAGAATCAGTATCACTTCAATCCTTAAACTACATTCTGCTAACACTGAAGCAGGATTTTTAACTTGTGAATGTTTTAACAAGTGTTTTAACATTGCATTTACCGCCTCCATACCACCATACAAATATTCCACTACTCCTCTGTAACATTTTATACCACCTCTAATAACAACCCTGGGCTGCATCTCAGATTTTAATTCCCCTTCAGTGAAAGCAGTTCGACTGAAATCTTAGCTGCATCTTACAGAGAGCGAGACGGGCGCTGTCACGCAGCAAGCGACCTCAAACGACACGCGTCTTCAACTAGCAATAAAAACAGTCACAGATTATAACGCACAGGCCATTTACAGCACACTGCTAAATATCACTGAATGAGAAATGAGCACGTTAACTGCCTAAACACGTATTCTTTCACATCTGCGCACAAGTTCTGCCTCCACACACGCACTGCAAACGCACAGGAGGAGCCTGCCGACAGAGAGGGTTTGCCAGGGTTCAAAGCCACCTGTCTTAACAATTGGAATCGACAAGTACAGACACAAACCAGAAACGTGAACTCAAAAATCCCAAATAGGAAATTCAAGTTCCTGGTAAATCAAGGGATGGTATTCCTGGAGCTGCGTGGAGTACCGCGTACACAAGAGGCACCTGTAACTTACAGTTGGAAAGGTGTTTATGTCACATCATAACTGACTTTTAAGACGGAGAGTTTCCGCCTCACTGCCACATTGCAGCATTATTCATGGTCGTTATTGCTTATTGAAAGGCTCTATAAATGATTCAGGTGTGCAACAAAGAGAAAAGCAGCATAAATAATGTGCAAAATCTGTATAAAGTACATTAATGTTCAGCAATTTTTAAGAGTGCAGGCTCTGTTCTGTTAATGAGTTTTTATGTACAGTAAGCCTTAGCACAGAATTATGGTTTAATTTAAGTTTATTTTCATTCGGATTTATTTCTGTATATTACAACTATGCCTGCAAAAACTAGGAGCTCATGGTAAGGATGATAACTTTGTCATCAGATTTCTTCTAAGCAAGTTTGAACTGGAAGCTTGCATGACTGGAGTGCTCTGCTTCTTTATTTAATGGCTAGTGTGGTTGCTGCGTTAATGTTACAGATGATGTTATTGCAGTAAGACATCATCTCTGATAGACATTCCGTGATTTGGAGTCATTACTATCCGTGTACCAACAGCTTTAAGGCTGTGCCTATAATACCCGTTCATAAATTTCTCAGAAATGAAATGCAGTTTGACAAACCCTTTCCACGAATTTCTTTTTTAGAAGCAAACAAGTGTCTAAAGACGTTACATCCAGCCAGCAGGCATGTCTCTGCTTGACATCCCTGCAGTTCATGTAGCTGATAACAACATAGCACGCACTGCACTGCTTCTCTGCATCAGTGTCCTGCTTTTTAGCATCTAACTACTAGTTTGAAGATAAATGGGTACAAGCCCTGGGACGCTGAGCTGCAACAACTTGTCAGTTCACTAATATTGGTGAACCGTATTTTCTTGATTCATAATTTCGTAAACTAAGTCGGAGAAGCACGTTAGCATGTCCACCCAGCTTTCAGCAATCTTAAGATATTGACCAAAAAAGTGAAGTCAGTTTGTGACAAATGATTACTCATTTGACTCATTTTTTCACGCTACTTTTAGATTAGCCACGGGTTGACTAACCAGTAAATCACTGCAGCTCTCATCAGTCAGAATTAATCTGATGATTAAGTTTAATGTTTACCCACCATAAACCTAATCAGCAATCTAAAAATATACACATATTCATCAAACGGTTTCATCCAAAGATAGATACAATAGGAATCAAATTGAAATGTAAAAGCGTAGATATGCATTTATTAGACAAGATACAGCTTCACCAAAAAAGACAAGCGGCTGGTCTTTAAACATCTTTAACAGCAATATTACTAACACATAATATTGTTAACAGGATGCCCACAGTTCATTCATTCACATTTCTTTTGTTCTAAGCTATCTATCCATTCTACACCTAAAATGAAAGGATCTGTTGAAAGTGGCGCATCTGTGTTAAATTGACCATGTTTCAATCTTGGCTTCCACTGATTTGACCAAGTCCTTCCCCAGGACCCGGAAGTCCTCGAGTATGGCTTCTGCATTGGGAATGGTATTTGCTTGATCGCCAGTCACCTCCACGCTCCGGGCACATACCTGTGACGTCTGATGTGCGATGACACACAATAAAAAAAAGAAACATTGGGCAAGAGCGGTGAGTAGTGTCATGTGAAGATGGGGGCAAAAGAGATAAGATAAGGGACTTATCACAAAGCAAGCTGCTAGCAGTCCAAACAAGCTCTTTGCTTAATTACTTTTTAAATGGAAAACAAGCGTGACTTAGTCTTTACCTTGAAGGGCGTGGGGAGGAAGGCTTTTGGTTTCCACAAAACTGCAATCACTGATCCACCGTATGGATCATAGAAGAAGAGCGCCAGGTCTCCGTATGCTTCCTGGAAATAAACAAGTTCAGGTGAGCTGCTAGTATTGAAGCCAAACACAAAAGTCTGTTACGTAAAATGGCGTTGGTGGATTTGCCAAATCCAGTCTGATAGTTTAGTAATCCGCATGAACTCACTGTTTTAACAAATCATTAATAGTCAGGTGATGATTTGCTAACACACTGAAAAAATAAACTTGTAGGATATACGTAAGGCAGAATGTGACCTTTCAACACATTGTCAGGAGATACAGTGAAAACTAAACAAGAACTAACATGAAGTAAGACGAGGCTTTTGTACGGGAGGAACGTTTTCATTTGTTCCTAAAACAGTCCTTAAACCGCACCCCCTCATTTGTGACTGCAGGAACTGGGAACTACATTTTTTTTTTTTTTTATATCCCAACCAGGAACCTTAAATGACGCAAGTTTAACACCAACAATAAAGTCCACATATATGCAGCATTTGTGTGTGTAGTGCAGCCATCATGTCCCTACAGTGTTTCTGTTGGCGCTACATCGACTTAGACGGGCTCCCCGGGGGGTAGTTACCCGCCGAGATTGCCCAGAACTGTGATTAGAAGGAAGGAAACGGGGAAAAAAAAGAGAGTTTGTACTTGTCTGCGTTTGTAGAAGTCCAATCTTTGGCCAAGAAACATCCTTAAACATGAGTCACGTGTAAAAAGACTGTATGGAGAAACGGCCCAACGTGGACAATATAATTTCTGAAGTAGAGCCGTTCAGAGAAACGTTCCACAAGGTTTCTAGGAACTTCACATTAATGGAAACCAAGCTTAGAGGCCTTGTGAACAATGTAAGTACAGCCTAGTTTCACTGGGTATTTCTCCTCCATGTAATTCATTTTAATTGTCAGGAAGCTGCTGGCAGTCACATAGCCCAGTTGCAACTTCCTTGCGTAAATCCTGCAACATATCTTACCTTACCTCCCGTATCTAAAAGGCATTATCATGGTCACAAATTTATTTTAACGTCCTTGACAAAATAGACTCACTCTCAGCTCTGTAAGGTAGAGGGACACAGGGTTGTAGTCGATAACCGGCAGGGCCCCTCCAGTTTGGGAGATGCTGCCAGTCATTACACCCCTGCTGAAGGTGACGGCGGGAGGGTCGACTGCCTGGCCAAGCAGGGGAACCTGCTTTGGGTTCAGGTGAATCACAACATCGTAGACATCCAAAGGAGGACGCATGACCACCTGCACACAAAGAAAGATTAGTGTTAGATTAGTGTGAATTTACTAAATAATTATGCATTAAACACAACGAATTCTAGGTGTGGCGAGCAGACGAGTGTTTTCAGACACCAACCCTGACGTCTTGTATCTGACTGCCGTCCATCAGCTGACATTCCAGCACCTTGAGACTCTCTGCGGCCACCGTCATTACACGCTGCAGCATCTGGACACACATCCAAGAGAGTCAGTGAACATTGCGGCACGTCGCCACAGAAAACACTCTGACATGTAATATATACAGATGACAGTTGTGGTTGTAACACTTTGTGTAAAAACAACCGATTTCTCAGAAAACATAAAAGAAGCAACTGCAGGCACGAAAGAAACCAATAACAACAAGAATAACGCTGTTAAGAGTTATATCCAGCAATTGTTGTATTTTGAGTATTACAAGGAACCGCCTACTGTCTCAGCCTATCTGATGAAAGCACACTCTTACGTCTCTTACAGCTGAATAAAAACACACGTGGGATGAGGTCAGTTTCTTGTTTATTAAGAGTTGAAGAGGTAAATAAAAGTGTGTGAATACTGGACACACGACACACCCCGTCTCATTTGGGAACTCATTTCCTATGGTACTGGAGGAACAAATGTAATTCAGCATTATAGTAGAAACACTATTTTCTATAAAGAATATTCTAGTGCTAATGTTTATACTACAGTTAAATGGTACTTGTACTTCAATTAAATAAGATTATCCTTTAAGACAATCCTCTAATTTCTTCCACAGATAGGTTTCAAGAAAACCCATCTGAACAAACCGATTAAACTATATATATTTTTTCGACTATTCTTTGACAAATAATTCTAACCTGTGTTCACCCACCAGGCAAAAATACTTTAAAACTAACATGAAATCTGTTTATAGCGTGTTTAGTTTTTATTTATACTTGTAAAGGAGCTTTAATTTCAGTGCTGTTGATGCATTAACTCCATCATAATCTGCTCCCTAGTGGTCATTCAGTTGAACTGAAATAAACAACACACTGAGCCAGGGTCATTATTTGTTATGAGACTTATTTTCAGTGTGCCATCAAAGGACCAGTTATAGGAGTTCAGCAAAATGAGCAACCGCATCAGGCAAAATGATATCATCCTGAACACTGTTATTAAGCCTAGTGGATTTAATCCACACTGACGTCTCTTGTCAGGACGTCACAGAGCACAAGGTTCCTGTTCTCCGTCACTGTTATAAAGGGAGATGCTGGAGAGGCTCGCTGTTAAAGTTGGATTCATAGGGGCAGCGAGCACAGGAAACTTATCTGGGTCAGTTACGCACCATGGGGAACATGTGTGTGTATATTTTTGTTACGCTACTGTGTACCACAGAACTCTTCAGCCACGGTCACATCCAAACAGAGGAATACAAAAGCAAATATCTAACTTATTTCGCTACAGCAGAGGACGGCAATGAAAAGCAACTGGTAAGCTACATCTGAGACTTTTTATGTCCCTGATAAGCATTCATTTGAGATGAAAAAAAATATTTTGAATACTGCATATTATTATTTTAATCTTGAATTATTACATTCTGCTTTTCTAGATCAGTAATTTACATGAGGTTTTGGAAAGACTTCAGAACAATCAATTTCCAGTTTTAAGAAAAAGGCACGGCTACCTGCCTCCGGTATGTAATGCAGCAGCTGAGTCTGATCTACTGAATGTGTTTAAAGCAACACATGTGAATCCTTTATTGATATCTTCATCAGTTGGGTACTGTGTGTTTTCAGTGTGAACCAGGAGACCAGTGTGCACTTAGGAAAGGCTCCAGGATTGGACTGCTCTGCGACTGCACTCTGCCGAGAACTTGCAACTCTTTTCTACACCGCTGTTTATGATTCTGTGTATTTTTGAGTGTTGAAACAAAAAAAGTGAATCTTGTAATCTTATTTCATGGAATAATTCTCTGTTTTGTCTTTTTTATGTTTACTTACAAAATGAATTGAGTGCTAACCTATTAAATGTGTCTTATGTGTCTTTGTATTTGCGTGTTACTGACCTGTACACTAGGTGACCGTTTGGTCCACATCGATAGCTTTTTGTCTTTAGGCGTTGCTATAAACATGACAGGCAGAGACTCCCTGGAGGCCATGAAGCCATTCTTGATCTCTGTGTAGTCGGCAGCTGCACGTGACAGAGAGGCAAACAACAATTACACTTGGGGTTGAAACAGCGACACATATAGAGAGGATGTTTAAACACGATGGGTGGGTAAATAAAAGGAGGTCAGGAGGCATATGTGTCATAGGGAGGGAAAAATGTGTGTGTGTTGTGTGTGTGTGTGTGCATGCCTGTGAGCTGGTTGTTGAGGTCGACCACCAGCGGGTTGTTCCTCCAGTCAAAGGAGGACAGCAGATGAAGGAAACGGAGGAAGCCCACCTGCGGAGAACTGTGGAAGACAGAGAAATTCACGCACATGACCCAGTGAACAAAACAGTGTGGAGAAAATGCGTGTCTCCACAAATGAAAGGAGGTGGGCCGATTAAGAAGCAGGGTTGTAGCTTACCTTGGAACAGTAAAGGGTGCAGGCTTCAGGAAAAGCGACGCCACGAGCAAATCTGCCGTGTCCTCTGTGATGTCGTCACTGAAGAGCTGAGAGCCCAGCCAGCGTTTGGCCAGGCGGCACACTGCTCCAAAACATGGGTGCTGCTGCTGGAGCCTGTCAACAACACGAATATGGATGAAGAAACAAAAAGTCAAACATAAGATAACAGATAGGAATATAGGGAAAGTTGGATTGAATTAAAAAAAAATTAAGATGAAACAAAATCTTTTTTTTTTTTTACCCATGCAACGTGCTGGTGAGTAGCGGCTTGTGAATGGTGGCCATCTCCAAGGCCTGAGCCTCCTCATTGTCCCTCATTACCAGCAGTCCCTCTGCATTCACACTCTCCCTCAGCACCTGAGGCTCACGATGGTATGCCACCTGGATGCGAAACAACAGGCCGCCCTGTGCGCAAAGGGAGATATGTACAAAGCCCTTAAAGACCAAATATTTTTCTGCAGGTATCCCTGGTTGGACAACCACATGTTTGTGATTTACTGGCTTCATGAAGTTATTCAGTGTTCAATGTTGTTGTTATCACTAGAACAACCAGTTGGACCGAGCACCAATACAATTAAGTAGAACCAGCTGTTCCTGGTATGGCTCTTCTTTACCCATCCAACACCTTTTCACTCTCTACTCTCACTCCAGCTCTGAGTGTGATTCTGTCAGTTTCCCTCGCGAATCTCGCCATGTGCTTTCTCACGAAATGATTATTTTTTTTCTCAAGTGCCATGAGATGACGTGCTATCATTTGGCACCATCTACATAAAACAGAACTGAACTAATACACAGCTAAAATGAACACACTTCTGTAAATGGAAAAGAGAAAACTTAAACTTCAAAATTAGATACTAAACACTAAGCACTTTTTTTTGTTTGTTTGTTTTACAAGCCTGACGATATCTGAGATATACAAATTCAAAAATATACCTTCCAGACGTCCAGGTGGGTGGGACATGGTCTGCATGTATATTTATGGTGCTTTGTAAGTAGCTCTCCCAGTCGGATGTGGAATGCTGCTCGGATATGGCGGATTGCCAGGCGGTCGTGAGGCCACTTTCCGCTCCCCTCCATGTGACAGATCACTGGAAGAACATAGTTGACAATAAATTGGCTTTGAGTTTGCTTAACTGAAGGTCTGGTTAGTAGATGGAAATGTAAACTCAGTTAATACTTAACATTGTCATCATCGCAGTTAACAACAAACAAAGCAGAGACATACAGGCAAACAAGCAAAAGATAAATCAAGTTATATTTCAGTAAGAGTAACAATGAATTAAGTGGCAGTGGCACCATGTCTAGATGTAGGTTTCAACATAGTGAAGAAGAGGCAGCAGCCCATTAAATAGCTGCTTGAGGATGAAGCATTAACCTGTGATAGGGGTGATATAAGCAGGACAGGGCTTCCCTTCTTTTGGCACCAATGATCTAGAAGTTTTTTCTCTGTCAAAGAAGGAGTAGTCCAGCTTCAGTGGCACAGGAGGGAATACCTACAAAGCACAGGGGATGTATTAGCATTGCTCTGAAGACAAATTCAACATAAAAGTTACAAAAATGCACACTGGATTGTAGCTGGATTGTAGTTGCGTTCTGAAGTTGTGCAAAAAGACTTTATCACTAGTAGTACATCTGCATTAATGAGAATGGTTCTGAATGTTCTGCCTAGAACAAGACATATCACCTGTGTGTATCTGAGTGCAGGGTGGGCTCCTTGCACTGCTGTGATGGAGAGAGGCAGATCCTCCAGCCGCCACAGTTTTCTGCTAAGGTCATCATAAGACTGAACCACCAGTAAACTGTCCTCTTCTCCGGTACTAGGCACCTGGAAAATATAATAAACATTGGACAAGCTCCATATTATGGAGTAGGGAGGAAACAGCAACACTAATAACCTCTTCTGATGATTTTAAATAATAGGCATACATATATAGTAAAGTATATATGTATATACATACATATAATATTCTTTACAACAATTCAAGAAATAAAAGCATGACTTAAGTTGCTAAATTAGTATTTGCTTAAAAAGGATTATAAAAAAATAAATGTAACCATCACTGTACAAAATTACAGAAAGTGAATGGTTTTAGAATGGATACAAGACTATTCATCAACTAAATAACAGCTATGTCCCTTATTTGATCAAATTTTAAATATATCATAAATTCAATCGCAGCGATTTACCTCACTTCCTGTTTTGATGACATCATCAACCAGCGCCCCGACATATCTGACGCAGGACTCGGGGACGTCTGCATGCCTAATGGATAAGAGATGCATTATTTTCTATTTTTAAACGGTTTTTCGTCTTTAAACCGACCGTCTCGTCGTCGCTGTCGTTTCGTGTAGGAGGAATTTTTAAATGACCAGAGCAAACAGTTATTTATTGCAATCGGCGCTAACACTTGCTAGCTTGCTAACATAGCTAACCTTTGGGTCAGCACAAGGTATGAAGCGCGCGGGAAGGAGACGGAGCTCTGTGTGGGACTGCTTTAAACAAGTTGGAAACTACGTCCACTGCATGAAATGTGACACTACATTTAAGTATTGCGGCGGAGCCACCACCACTATGATGGGCCATGTGAGCAGGCATCATCCCAACACGGCAGCGTTAGATGAAGACGAGAAACCGGTGATATGTACAGTTCAGTGTATCGAGGACGAGAGTGTTTCTAATTCGGACATCATACAGGTTTCTCCCATGATTCCCAGCACGACCACCGCCACTCATGATCGGGACTATGGAGAGAGGAAACGCCTGAGGCGAAGCTCTGTTTGGGACATTTTTATCAAGGTCGACGACGAGGTTCACTGCACAATGTGCGATACAAAACTGAAATACAGGAGCAGCACCACCACCATGATGTACCACATTAAAAACAAGCACCCGGACGCAATACCCAATGATGGAGTGTCTCTGGCAACACACGCAGAGGTGACTGAATTGATTTCCAGGATGATTGAAAAGGACATGCTCCCAATCAGTGTGGTTAATGGTGATGGTTTCCGTGAGCTACTCGCATACACTGTGCAGAATTATAAAATGCCATCTGCAGCTGATATTACGCGCATTATTAAAGGCCATTTGCATGAGAAGATGGAGGAGCTTGCATTGCAGCTGAGCAAAGTGGAGAAGGTAGCTCTAACAGCTGATTTCTGGACAGCCCTCCCATTTCAGGGGTACATTACAATTTCCTGTTCATACATTACAGAAGACTGGCAGGGGAGGTCAGCTGTGCTGCAGACACACAAGCTTTCATCGAACGCCCCCATTACTACAGACAGTGTCACAGAGAAGCTGCTCAGCACTGTGCAGATGTGGGGTATTTCTGGTAAAGTCACTGCATGTGTTCATAACAACACAGAGGACATTTTCTCAGCCCAAGCTTGCGGCCGTTTCACCTGGAACTATGCTACTTGCTTTGCCACTACACTGCAGGTAGCGGTCAGTGATGGGCTGAGTGAGGATCTAGTCCGTATTGTCACTGCGGCTGGGACACTAGTCAGGCATTTCAATCGCAACAAGCTGGCAAGTGATGCCTTGGAGCACAAGCAAGTTCAGATGTGCCTACCAAGACACAAGCTTATTCAGTCAAACAAGGCGAGGTGGGACACTATCTGTGACATGTTTGAGCGCTTACTTGAGCAGCGGTGGGCAATCAAAGCTGTGCTTTCTGATCGCGCAATCACCAACAGACAGGAGGCTCACAGCCTGGAGATTGAAGACGACTACTGGCAAATAATTGAGAATTTCACACCCTGTGCTGGCAACACTGAAATGGGCGACAACCGTCATATCTGCTGAAACAGAAGTGTCCATTTCAAACATCTACCCAATCACGTTCAGCCTAATTCAGACTCACCTTGTGCCCAAAGAGAACGATATTGAACAAGTCTCAGAGTTCAAGCTCAAAGTTCAGAAGTCACTCAGAAATCAAATGGAAGTAGGTGTAAACTAATTTATTTCCATTTCTGCTTTTAAACACACTGCAACGATAAACAATCTGTGTCCTTTCTATAATGCTTTTTCAATTCTGTTTACTTTTCGCAGGTTGACTCTAACGAACTGGCTTCAAAACCAGCTCTGATTGCCTCGATGCTGGACCCTCGTCACAAACATCTCAGCTTCCTGACGCCAGCAGGGAGACTGGCTGCAAAGGTTAAACTGCATGAACTAGTTTCAAAATTAGATGTGCTAACTACTGCAGTGGCCATGAAGGACGAACAACAGGAGACCCTGGTCACACCTGATATTAGCCAGGTGGCTATGCCCTCACAAATGAGATCAGACACCAAAAACACCATGGTCTTGCTGCTAGGAGACAACTACAGCTCCTCCTACGCCACTGACTCCGAGGCCCAGGTGGATTACTACTTGAGGGACATTGCTCCATCACTGGACATCAATCCTCTGGAGTGGTGGCGGTTAAATGGACCTAGGTTCCCCAAACTGGCCACTCTGGCCAGACACTATTTGTGTGTACCTGGGGTATCACTGCCATCCTTATTATCAGAACCTGGACAAACATTTGCAACAATGCGCACACGACTGAGCCCAGAGCATGTTGACATGATGATATTTGTAAACAGAAATGCACAAGTTGCACCATAACCCTGACATGATGGAGATTAACAAACCGTGCAGATAACAGGATGTGGAAGATGGGAGTATTAAGAAAACAGGTACTCTCCCATTGCAGATATATTGTACTTGCTGGTGTAAACAGTGTTATAAACTAATATTTATTATATCCACAAAAAGTAAGAAATTAACTCCTCAACAGTTACTGTATGCTGTTGTTGGTAATTTCAAACACTGAATCACAGCTGATCACCTCACTGAACTTGATGGCCGACACTAAAGCAGTGAGCCAGTGATAACATTTTGTCAGCCATATTTTAGGAAACATGCAGCAACTACAAAACCTTGAAACATACTTTGAAGTCTCGAGGAGAAAGCTGTGTCAGTGTTTCATTTACCTTTAACATGGGCATTGTGTTTTTGTACTGTACTCCTTGAATAGAATCTGTGTTACAGGTTAAATAAAAACTACGGAAAAAAGGTGGAATATGTAGGAATACATATATTAACGAAACAGCTTGAAACTTAACCTACCACACTAACCACTGTATTGCTGCCAGTATTGATGTAATTAGTGTTGTGTTCTGCATAAGCTGTGCCAAAATAAAATACGTACAGCTGCAGCAGGTGTGTAATGATCTGTCTGGGGACCAGGCGCTTTTGGCACATGCTCTCTCCCTCCCACAGCACGGCTTCAGTGATGGCACCGTCCTGGAAGCGACGCAGCTCAGAGCGAGGGCCCCACAGCTCACGAAATTCAGCCGCCTAGCAGAACACGCCAGAGCTGTTAATAATGACTCCTTACACGAGCAGGGTAATACAGAGGGGATGGGAAAAACGTCTACAAAACAACATTGCAAAGTCTACGCTAACATGCAACAGGTTCACTTATTCTGTCAGCTAAAACAAAAGAAGCATTTCCTACATGCTGATAGTTAGCTTATTAAACTGTTTGCTTCAGTACCTACTGTTTGACAAAAGCTGCCTAGAAAGCAGTGTTTGCTGCCCAGAGTGTACAAAACTTCCTATGTTGTAGCCACAAGCTCACAGTTTCCATCGGAAGGCAACATCAACCAAGAGAGGCCTGCAGGTGGCCAACATTTGTTTGATGCTGCAGCTTCCTGCACTCTTATTCTTGCATTTGTATTCATTTATTTATACAAAAATAATAATTTTAGTAAAATCTGAAATGTGCTCTGTCCTTGTGGCCTTTGTACCACCAGAAATAGAAATCAAGAAATAAATCCCTGCACGTCCAGCAAAGAGCTACATGTGAAGTTACCTTGGGGCTGTCTGCTGGTGGGCCTCTTTCTAGGACAGAGGCTGCAAGCTCTGGCATTAAGAGCAAACCAAAGGAGAGGGGAGGCTGAGCTTTGTATTTTGGTGCTTCACTCTCCACAGACCACTGTCATGAAACAAAGATAATGATTCAAATTATGTTTTTGATAAAACGTAGTAAGATAGCTTTGAATAAAGAAACAGCATTGACTCCATCCAAACGTTCAAATGAAATCTATAATTATAAACAATTTTTAAAAATATATCAATCAGCATGTTTTAGCATTTGAATAATCACCTCAGGGTCAGGAGACAGTGAGTGGGTGAGGAGGTGAATCCTTTGGCCCAGCCCTCGCTGGAGCAGAGACAGAATAAAAGGGAGAGCAGTGTGGACATAGTTTCCACTGTGGTCCATGAGCTCACTGAGGAGATTCAGTTTCTTGCAGCTGGACTGAAGCTTCACTAGCTCGCATAACCTGAGTGGGAGATGAAGAGGAGAGACACACAGAAGCAGAAGAGCTGTAAGGATGAGAGCGAGAAAGACCTCTGCACCAAAAGGAAAACTAATGTGTCATTTCAGTATGTGGATATTTTTCCATTACCTTCATTATTCTCACAGTTACTATGAGTATGAGGAAAGAATAATGTATATAATGTCTATAACTGAGAAGATAATATAGACAGTGGAAAAGTCTGATTGCCTATTTTGTGCGCATGACAGGCTGGATGTAGAAACACACATACTGGAATACATGGTCGCTTGTCCTTATCATGGGTTTGGGGGTCATGAGGAGGCCGTGGAACGCATCCACTGTTGGGTTGTCCCAAAACTGCATCGACACAGACGCCTCGTGCTGCAGCTGAAAACCAAGTTGAAAAGAGTCAAAGACCAGTCGCTTTATCTCTCCGGGGAAAATAATCCTGTGTCCAAGCATAGCCCTGTTTTTAAATACCTGTTTGTAGGTACATGCGGTCATGTCAGCGCACATGTTGAGGTGTCCCGATGGGTCGACAAACACAACCTGGAAAGCATTGTGGAATTCTGCAACGGAAGGCTGCAGGCAAAAGAAAAAGGCACAGAGGTCAGTGGACGGGTGAATATTTGAGTTTGTAATTTGAGTTAGACCACTCACAGCGGTAGAGTCAGGATCCCTGGCTAGGCTGATCCCGTTCACTGTCAGATCTGTAGATGCTGAGGATTAAATGAAACGTTGGTAAAAGTTGCAAGATTTTCAAAATAAAGAAAAATTAAATACTTTTTAAATTACAATTAAATAAAGTGGGTGAGTGGACTTTTCTTAAGATTTTCTTACCCAGGAAGTTCAAGCTGTTTCGAAGCAGCTGATATGCTGTCATGGTGTTACTGATCCTGTGAGTCATCAGCAAATAACCCAACAGCATAGAAGCCAAGAAGCCATTAAAACAACCAGTGCCCTGCAGAACAATAAGAGAATAACATAGATGTGAGATGAACAGAGAAGAAAATATTTTGTAAAAAGAAGGAATAAAACTTTGTGTAAGTGGTTGAGTAGCTTCAAGATTGTTACCCGGTCAAGTTCTCTTTGACGAAGCCAGACTTTCAGCAAGGCCACGCCATCTGCAAAAGCTGAGCACTGGGAGCTGACAGCAGAAAGGAACTGGAGGTGGGCCCTGGGCAGTAAATCCCCCAGAACAGAACTGTTGTAATGTGGAGTGGGAGGTTCGCTGGTCTCTGTAACAAAGCATTCAGGAAAAATTGTTGAGGTGTTGCTGATTGCAGGGGGTCCATATATTTCTGACACTGACCCAACCATTTAGCAAAACATATTCAAGCTAGAATTATATAATGAACATGGGCTTAAATTGGGCTCAAAGAGAGTCACCTTTAATAGTCACATCCAAATCAGATGAAAAGTTTAGGAATCCACACGACACACTGGATTTTATTAATGTTCCATGGTCTCTTAATGCCCCATTACTTTTAGTCATTTCCTGGGTGTGCAGATCTTAAGATCAACCTGCATGAATAGCAATAAATGAATTATAAATAAACAATCGTACCAGAGTGGGTTTTCGGCAGTCCAGTGTACCACTCTGTCCGGACGTTGTTCCTCTCAGGGTGGAAACGGTTAGGAGTGAAGAAGCCAGGAGGAGGACAAGCGTGAACACGCAGAGTAAAGCTGGGAGAGTTTTTATCTGAAGGGACAGAACACCACAACATTTCTTGCGTCACATATCATAACCAGAAAAAGACCAAACAACATGTAGGAAATCAAAACTTAAATACTTGGAGGGGTCAGCAGCAGAACAGGTCGGAGTCGATTCCCATGGAGACAGGAATAACGCATGGTGCCGATGTCAGGGGACGATGTGAGATACTGGGCCAGGCCTGCCAGGTAGAGGGCCCTCTTTCTTGGATACCTTTGGTTCAGGACATCTTTTGGGTGAAGGACATCCTAAAAAGAGCGAGATGAGCGGACAGAAGATGTCAGCACCTCTTTGTTTCAAGTAAATACAAATAAATGAACAAATAAAAACAAGGCACGTGACTTACAGCTGGGATTGTGACAGCCAGGTCCACCATTATGTTTGGTTTGGTACAGGTGCCCAGGGGATAACTCCCGATCAGATCAACAGAAGCAGGGGGTGCCATGTGGAACTTGCCCTTCGTTGTTTTGGGCATCAGGAGAAAAGGGACTTTAACTGCACCAGACAGCCAGGAAACATCACTGACCTGTACACACAGAGAGAAAGAGAACAGCTATGGACCTGAACCTGTATTCACTGATTAGAGCTGAGCCTCCATCATGAGAGTTCTCTTACCTCAACCTCTGGGGATTCTGGCACCTCCTGGAGCAACGCGGTGACCGTCTGAACGAAGGAATCGATTTGCTGTTTCCTGCGCTCACTCAGGGCCACCTCTTTCAGCAGCTCCTCCATCTGTTGTTGTTAGTGAGAGACCACGGATATTGAGTGACATGAGTGTGTGTTGTGTATTCACAGGCTTTAGACTCCTTTCTCCGCATGTTATCTCACCTGCATTTTAAGCAGGCTGCAGTGAAACAGGCTTTCAGCCTCTTTCAGCTGGTTCAGCTCCTCTGCTGTGGGAGGTCTGTACAAATCATTTCGGGAGAGCTTCACTGAGTGGTAGACCACATTCTCTTCCTCCCCAGCATCATCGGGTTTGCTCCTTTTGGCTTTAACTGGAGCCTTATTTTCTTCATCCTCCTCCTCCTCCTCATGAGAGGAGTCTGAGGGAACCATCTGCAAAACAAGAAAACAAAAGCTTGACTCCACTTGTCTCATAACTAGTACATTATGACAGAACTGTGGTCTAAATAAACACTTAGCAAAAGCAAATGTTACTGAAGGTTAAGTTTGTTCACCAGTCGTTAGACAGCTTATTTGTATCGCTGGTAGATTTAGAGCCATAAATGAGCAAATAAAGAACAGCAAATGCACGTCCCGAATAAGTGATTTAAACTGTCATGTTAAGACGGGGTTTGCTACCGAGAAGCTAAAATCCACATTAACGTTGTCGGTCTTACCTCTGCTGAGTCCTCTGCGACTGTCTGCTTCTTTTTCATGTCTGAACTGTTTGCGACGTGGTGATAAATACGATATTTTCAAAGTTTGGATCAGCACCGCTTTCCCTTCATTGCGAACTCACATGTGCCAAGGGTTAGCTGAACGTGCTACCAAGGAAAATAGCAAAATATTAATCTGATTGGTTTACAATGTGTAGAAGTGAGTGCTGATTGGTTAATCATTCGTAGGTCCGTCCCATTGGGTTCAACAAGATTGGTTGCATGAGCACAGAGCCTGTTCACGGCGGCTCACGATAGGTGGCGGTATGGCGGCGTGCTTCCAAGTTGTTGCAAAAAAACTAACGAAGAAGAAGAAGAAGAAGAAGAAGAAGAAGAAGAAGAAGAAGAAGAAGAAGAAGAAGAAGCAGCAGCAGAAGACAATAACTATTAATTCAAATTCAATTACAAACAGATGCACATAGTATATGTAGTGTACTTGTATGAGCACACAGATATTATATGTGAATCCAAGTCCAGTTTGACCTAATTAAATAATAGTTCTGGGTTTAAGGTAACAGTTCAAGAGCAATACACACATTTTAATCTCACAGTAAAATGTTTATTTTTGTGTATGAAAATGACAGTTACAAAAGTGGAAACAAACCTGAAAATAAAAAATATTCTATTTCATGAGAGGCATTGACAGAACAAACAGCTTTATTTTTATATATAATAAGTGATGTACTCTAATGTAACTGTAGGGGATAATATGGCTTATTGACAGCAATTAATACAAAAAAAAAAGATAACAAATATAAATTACTGTTTTATCACGTGCTATACTCCTGATATGGTACAATGTACCTCAATACTGTCGGGTCCACTCAGCTGCAGGCATATATCATCAGTAAATCTTACAGTCAGAGGTCATGGCTCTTGGACAGAAACAGTGGGGTGACCTTAGGTGGTGGACCAGCAGTAACCTGATTAACAGAATATAATGGCACAGCTGGATTACGCTGTATAGGCCTCAGTTTGGTAGACTGGGATGGACTGTCTAAAATGAGAGAGTTCATTTCAACTGCCCGAACATCCAAGAAAACATCCTTAGAGAAGAGCATTGAATCAGGACTGGGCAGCAAAAGCTGTTTCTTTGTTTGTCTAGAAGGATACACTTCCTTCACACAGTCAACATTGTCATTAGTCCCCTGAAGGCTTCTGAGAGGTTCCTTGGAGCTGGTTAGTGGCTTTGGTGGGGTAACTGTACAGTCGGTGTGCTGGTTGTTATATCTTGGTTCTAGTCGGGGTAGTACACTTTGTTTCTTCTTGGTATTAGGTTTGGAACAGGTGCTATCCATAATCTCATACTGAGGGAAAACACAGTGTTGAGGCAAGCAGAGAGGGTCAAGCTTTGGTATGGGTTGGCAAGTCTTCTGCCTTATCAGTTTTCTCTCTACCCCCATATCTTTTTTGTCTGTCGGGCAAGACAAGGGTGGCAGTATTTTACCTGCAATGGGTTTGCAAGGTAAATTAACCTGCTGCTTTCTTCTGACATCTGTTTTTGGTGGAGGACAAGGACTGATCACTTTACAGTGCTTGTCACTGACAGGCTTCCTGGGGCTTGCTTCTTTTTTGGGTTGCTCTGGAGAGCTCTTTGTTTGGGTCTCACCACTACGCTGCTCACTGACTCTTGGTTCTGTTTCTACTGAAATCACGTCAGCCTCAGCCATCTGTTGGAAGTGGATACAGAGATATTATAGCTATAATGTAGATATTAATACAAATAAATTAAAATGTAAGCAATACAGAAAGAAGACTTGTATCAGAGACATATTAAAGGTACCTGTTGTGAGGTGCTATGAGGTCCAAGGAAAGCCTTTACAACAGGCACACATCCTTGAGCCCAGGCATCTGGTGCTGCTGGCATAGCCTGTGAGTCTTCTGTTTTAGATAATTCCTCTGGCCCTTCATCTGGATAAAATATATTGTGCTCTAGAGTCTGTATGATGAAGCTCTTGACCCAGGATGTTGTGTAAGGTATTAGCTTGATGGCAAAGACAGGCAACATCATATATGTTATAAGCTACATGTGTATGGATGGCAGCAAGATGAACAGTATCAATGAATTTAAATCATAATAAAGCTGATGTGCCATTTCAATTTTACCTGTCTGTCAGTGTCCACCTTTAAACAGCCTTTCATGACGTTGTTCATCAGATCTTCCATGAATTCCCCCACTACCTCATGTGCCTCCAGTATATCTGGCCACTGATCTTCAGTTAAGTCAGGGAAAATGTATTCCAGTTCCTCCTCCTGTACTGGAGGTGGGGTCTCATGGGCAGTTTTTGACTTGACTGCAGGGCGGGGCATCTTGGTTCAAAGGCTGGTGTGAGATATGAAACACAAATAATAAGAAACAAACAAACATACTGATGTAATGATGGAGTATGACAAACCTGTACTCTATTGGATAGACCCACACTCTGTATCACCATAAATGAGGAATATAGACAAAAATCACTAAAAGTATTTTTATTTAAATAACTGTTTTAAGGGGGCAGGCAAATTAACTGGCTGTCTTTACATTAGGGTCCTCCTATATCTGTGCATATGTACAGACATTGTACTTACTGCTCTGCTATTTGCTAACTGCATTTGTTTGTCCTGCACTTAAACAAAACCAGTGGGTTTGCAGTATCTAGCAATCTTCTGTGGTTGTGAAGAAACAGTGTGCACGGACCGTCTACAAAGTGTAAAACCAAACAAATATGCTACAGAAATATTCTTTGACTTCACAAATATGCATTGTATAGTGCCACCAAAATTCACATTAAGAAGCTTCTGCGTTTTATGCTATGACACTTTGGGACATATGGCTTACTCCTACTCACTGCTTACTTCCGGAATCATTGAGAAGAAGTTGTTTATTCCAAGCTTAGTGTTGTTTGTATGACCAACAGGAGATAATGAGAGTGTGGAGTCATTTTCTCTGTGACGTCTAGGGTGAATATTCCTATTAAAATTCTTCAGAATTCGTCAGAAACTGAGTATTGCAGAATAGCAGGGGCTTCATGTGTGTAGTGATTATGGACACTACAGCTACGCATAGACCATGTTGTTTAGAGACGGCTCGACTCGACTGGATGAAAATTGTGTTGTAGCTAGTTTCGTACTACAGCAGAAAAGGGTCGTCATTTGTATGTTAAGTTAGGAATACCGGAAGTATGAAGCTGTGTGTATATATTTCTAACGTTACCAGCACTGTATGAAGCCCGGGGAAGATTGCTGTAGGCTACGTCTATCAGCTTTAGGTAGCTCATTGTTAACAGCTTGGATGGAAAACTATGCCACCAATTTATCGCAACAACGTCGTCTATAAAATACTTTTTAATACTCACTATATTGCGCAAAGTATTCTTCTCAGTCGTCGTTGTGTCCTCTCCTCCTTAGCACTTTGGTTGCTAAGCAACCGACCACGCATAGATACCGTATTACGTAGAGGTACGCTGTGTGTGGCTGTGGAGGACTCGCTGGTAATCCTGTTGCTAATAGTAGCCAGAAAAGCGCTTCGTTCACATTAACTTCCTTTATAATAGTCGATCGCAACAGCACCAATGGATATGGAGACAGTTTTCATGTGATCCAAAGAAAGGTAGGTAAAATATGTCACACAAATGTGACGCTTTCCAATTGAAGTCATAGTTGGGCTTCTCGCTAACATACCTAGCATGTTGCTAATGTAAAGTATTTAGCGTTCTCCTTTGCTGAGAAATAACGATCGGCTCATGGACAGGCAGTGGCTTTGTATAAGTTGCTAATGTAATTGTAGCTTCGTGTTATTTCTGATTTTAGACTGACACCAGATCGCACAGCCGTTCAGCACACCGTCAGTAGAAGGCTGCAAGATGTATCACAAGGAAACGAGTATCCAGATAAAAAACAGCGCATCGGCGCTGTACAACAATCTCAGCGTGCTGCGGATCGCCCCGAGGCGCCTCACATACTTCACAGTGGTCCATGCTAACGTGGTCAATATGGTCAGCGCGTCCTGGGACGGGGTGAACTACTCACACCGTCAGCTGCAATCCAAGGAGCCGAATGTCGCTACAAGCACATCGCTCATCATGCAGGTGGTGGTGGTGGTGTTTGTTTGTTTATCGTGTTTCTTGACTTAGTGTGGCCAAGACAAACTTTAATTTGAAACTCAAGTTGTCACTCATGTCCGTGACCCCTAAACGTCATCCAAAGTGATGCTCATAATTATTGTCTCCTGTATGTCTAGGATAACTGTCCCACTGATGCTGTTGAGCCTATGCTGTTCTCTTATATGGAGATTAGTGTCGTTAAACAGTTTTAATATTAGTTACCATTGTTGTATTACCAATCCAGTGATTTGAAGAACAGTGCAAAAACAATATTATTGTTTTATTTTGCCTGGATCATGAAAATAATAGTTCATTTCCTTATAATAGGCTGCATTCTGTGTTCTCCCCTCTCGTGATCTTCTGGTGGTGACATCCCAGAAGGGCATCCAGGTGAGTGTTTGCTCGCCCCTCTCTGCTGGCTGTTGTAGTCACATTTGGAGGAAGTACTGTATGGCAACTGTGGTGCATATCAGTATTGTGCAGGAGTCTGCACCACATCTGTACCATTGCATAATAATCCTGTATATGTGTTTTTGCAGCCTTTTTACTTTCATATAAATTCATTGTTTTAGATGTACGAATCCGATGGCTCCATCATGGTGTACTGGCATGCTCTGGATACTCCGGAAACACCTACAGGTGAACATAAACATAAACTGTGGATTTGCTTCACATGTAGGCACTCACACAGAGATGGACCCGTCTCACTTGTTGGGGATGAAAACATTGAAATTATTAAATCTACTATATGATGTAGAAGAATAAGCAGTCATGCAGTGTGATGTAATTATTGTATGACAATGGAATCGGAGTCCTGCAAATGTGTCAGTGCAGTTGGTAATACATCCTCATAACACAAGCCTAATTAATACCACTAGTAGGAGGTACTCATTAGTATAATCAAATAAACTGCTTTCAGGGCATCTGCGCTTCCATTATTAAATCTATGTGATCAAGATGGCAGTGGAGACATCATATTCATAAATACTGTTAATTTTTGTCAGCCTGCACATGTACACACACGATCATAAATTGCATATTCAGAATTTAAATCAGACGGATGGTTATTATTTAGACTATTATGTGAAATCTGTTGCATTCACAGAACTTGTTTCTGTCTCAGAACAGGCAGTGTTTGCTCGAGGGATATCGGCAGTATGGGAGAATTATATATGTGTGGGTGAGTACTGAGTAAATGTACTGTATGCAGTATGTAATGTGTATAAAAGCACAGACCTCTTCAAGTCTGCTTGTCCATTTTTCTTCTCTAGGCGTTTCATCGGGTGCAATTCTAGTATTTGATGTTCCCAGCAAAGGAAGCAATATTACACTGTCTGAGGTCCTGGAGGAGCACAAGGAGTCCGTCACAGATATGGCCTCAGAGTGCTCAGGCAGCCAGGTGTGATGTGTTGTTCAGTTTGCTTGTGCATTGTCTGCCGTCTTTCTGTCTAAACCTTTGTTGATAAAGGATAGCGCAGACCTTTCCATACTTCATGAATAAGTGATTACTTTATGTAATACTTCTAGGAAATTTAACAATTGTATGAATTATATAATCCCTTTCGCTCTGTGGCTGTCTCCATCCCTTCAGGAGTGCATAGCTAACCTGGTCACTGCAGATGATGGGGGCAACCTGTGTGTGTGGAAGTCTGGGGAGGAGTTTCAGCTCTCAACAAGATCCATGGTTTTGAGTAGGTTGAGTAGGTAGATTGGAATATAGTTGTTTTGTATATAGTATTTAACTGAGCTAAAATAAACCTAACTAATACTGAAGCTTTGTTATCACGAAGTCATTTGTTGCTCTCACTTTCGCTCTATCGCACTTCCTTAATACTTTGCTGTACTTGTGTAATTTATGGTCTTTTCTACTGTCCTGTCCTATCCTGATTTTTTTTCCTCTCATTTCCTTCCTTAATCTAATATCTCTTTTCATTCCTGTTTATTCCCTGATGGCATTGATCTGCTCTGTTCCTCTCTACTCACAGTATGACCTGCTCATCTGTCAAGCTGTGGAAAGGAACCGTGGTGGCAGGCTACGGCACGGGCCAGATCCGTCTCTATGAGGCAGTGACGGGAATTCTGCATGCTGAGGTCAGCGCTCATGCACGCTGGATATACTCACTGGACATTGCTCCTTTTTCTGGAATGGTGAGTTACGTAAACCGGTATAAGACAGGCATGTTTTCATCGATTACCTCGCTATTTGGCATATTTCTTTCATACTATTTGATATATGAGGATCTCCTTGTGTGCTTTAGCTTCTGTCTGCCGGTGAGGACTCTCTAGTCAGGGTGTGGCACCTGACTATGACCCCAGAGACCAACAGTGTGGAGGTAACAGAACATGGAGCCAGAATCAAAACATAGTTTTGGCAAAGTTTAATAAGTTAATTCATCTCTTACTCTCAATCAGACCCTGACTGTATGTTTTTTCGTCTTTTTAGGTTGCTCATTTGCATAATGAGTGCGTGACTGATACTCAAATCTGTGGCGCCAAGTTCTGTGATGGCGATGGTTACGCTTTTGCAGTGACAGGCTACGATCTGAGTGAGATTATTCGCTACATACAGTCGTAGAACACCTCTGAGGATTAGCGTATATAAATTTGAATTTGTTATATTGATCTGAGTATATTTGATATATTGAACATTAGAAACATTTCACAGTGTTTCTGTTTGTATCTACGAAGGTTAGAGTGGCATTAACATATAATGTAAAGCGTTTAAAGTTTCTGTACATATTATATTAAGTAAAAATTCACGTGGATGTAACTTTAAAGAAGGTAATTTTTACTTTATAATTATTGTTTCAAACCAGTACACCAATAAACGTTTTGTAAAGAAAACTGTTGTTTAGTTATTTTAATACCACAAATGCAACAGTAGATGGGGCTGTGGGCTAAATATTTTTTAGCAGCAATGACAGTGGAGGGCCACCAGAGTTCATATTGTGACTGTCGATCACAGGCCGCTAGTTTTGTCAACAAATATGCATTGTATAGTCATTCAACAAGTGAATATCAGCACTTCACTTTTTCATGTCATAATATCTGTGTGAACATACCGATTATGCACATGCACAGGAAATACACAGCACAAGAAATAAACAGTGACCATCTTGTGACAATACCTGGCATTCATGTGGATGTTACACCCCATAGCTACGACACTCCTTGATGGCAGCAGCTACCCCCAGCAGGATGGTGCCTGACCCTGGCACGCACACAAAAACGGTTTATTAATGAAAAAAACATAAGAAACAGCACAAGGTGTTGACCTGGCCTCCAAATTCACTCGACAAGGAGGCACAAGGGAGACTTACACAATGTTAGGCATGTGGTTATAATGTTATGTCTGATCAGTGTATGAGTTTCATTATAAATGTATGCATTCATATGTGACTGATTTCAATGTTTTATTTATCATTTAATAATTTCATTTATTTTTATATGTTGCATTAGAACTATAAAGGTCTGTCTCCTTGAAAATGATGTGTAAATGAAAAGGCCATTACTGACGAAAAAAAAAAAAAAATCTAACTACTCCCTACCTTTTATGTCACACTTATCCACGCTGAACACCAATGCAATATGAAACTTCACAAAGGTCAAGGAGATATTGTTTTCTAGGATTTCAGAATGTGCAGGCATGGCTTTTGCTGAAAATAAATCTTGCCAGCTCAGCTGTATTGGTATTGTAAAGATCTTGTGAGCCACATGCACATTTTTAGTTCACATCAGGCAACCAGGTATCATAATCCCACCTTATCGTGACAAGATAAGGAGAATCAGGTCAGCGAGGAATTGTGTGTGCTGTTTGTCAGTCTGGGGCTAAGCGTGTATTAAATCCCTTAGTTCTCGTCTCTTCTGGTTTGCAGTCAACACTGGTCACATAACATCAGCTGACAAGACTGTTTTGAACCCACACACACGACAGGTTATGTAAGTTAAATTCATTAGGTACCAACTGACAGCTGCATTGATGATTTAGCCCGTGTCGATTGTGAAGTGTAAACATGCACCAGAGTGACTCAAACACACAGTCTTTAATGGAATCAATCATTTTCAGTATGTAATATGTCATACTTCCTAGTGTCCTGGAGTGGGGTGGGTAACTGCATTGGATGGAGAGGGACAGTGAAGGACTGAACTGTCAATATGAGGACCCAAATGACATAGACGCTGAGATTACATAATTCAGTGGAACAACGCAGAGGGAGGAAAAGGTTGGTCAAAAGCGTTACATGATATAAACAGAGAACAGAGAGAGGGCAGAAGTTTCAGAGTGAAGGAAAAGTGCCTTAAAAGGAAAGGGCAGGGTGGAATAAGGCATCTTTTTTTCTTTTTTTTCTGAAAAACACAGAGACGCGGAGAAACAATACCAGTTATTTCCTTGTTAACCCAGTCAATAGTTCTGTGTCACTCTAGTCCCATACACAGCCCGAGGGCCACTCATGCTGTGTACTGCCACACTACTTGTCAATAGTGCACTGTGCTGCACACAGCTAAGTACACAGTGTTGGGGTAGATCAGACTTCAACATGAACTGTTTTCAGACATGGGTGTGAATGTATGCAAAATATGCACATGTAATAATGGTATTTGGTTACCATTCATGTTCATATTCCCAGGGTTCAAATCTTTTATTAAGGAGAGTGAGACGACAACAATAGTTGAGCAGAACCTTCAGTGAAAGGCCTCAATGTGTCACCTTAGTAATGACAGAGAAAATACTTACTGTATTTGTTGGGTGTCATGTTCTTTTTAATATATAACCAACAAGACAAGTTTGTTCAGTCCACAGCCCAAACTGCCTGTTGGTTTCGGCCAAGCCTGGATTCGTCCTGCCTCAATACAGGTTTATCCATTAAGGGCAGTCATGGCCTTATGGGTTTGCAGGTGTGGTACATATTTGTGTGAGTACCGCACCATGAATATTTTTGAATCCGTTTGTTTGTGTGATCCTTCATTATTCTGGTGGAGAAACGGCAATTTATCCCTTGCCCATCCAGGCTTGGTGCAGCTGCCTTGGCCTGTGTCACTAAGCCTCCTGGGATAGAGCCTCACTGGGGGAGGATGAGGGACCTAAAGCCCCTCTAGCTTTCTGCCACAGACAGACAGACCAGCTCTCTGATGAGGGAAGCAATCAGGAAACCAGCTACCACAGGCATGCTGTATAAATAGCCCTTCCATTTTAAACACACTGAAAGTGGAAGGAGGGGTGCAATGCAAACTGACAGACTACAAGAACTGCTAGTGATGACTGACAGACGTTCAGAGAATAACAGAGAAAAGCAGACACAAACCTCAATCAGGTCATTAGCCCCATTCTTATCCATCGCACATTATCCTCATGAAAAACTGATCAGTAGAAGGAGTCCTGCACCAGATAGTATGGACTCCACAGAGCCTTGATCTCAGCATTACGCAGTCAGTGGGGGATTAGATGAGGGTATAGGAGCACCCAGGTCAGTCTAAATCCACAGGAAAGATGCTCATGATAACCTACTTGCCAAGTACCTTGAACACAAATTTCGTTCTCTTCGTGTGTCTAATTATTCTGCATGACAATAAATGAACCTTGAACCGTGACGTGTACTTAACAGAATTGGTGCATTTAATTTCTTTGTAGGGGTCTGATAAACCCACTAAATACGATGGCTGGAACTAATGCATTATCAAATAAGACCGATTTTATCTGCAACACTAAGTTTATGTTACATACTGGTGTAGGCCTGGGTTTTGAATTTCAGTTTATTTTGAGCGCTGACGGAAATATCTTTGTAGCAGTGAAATGCTGGCACTGTATTGTACGAACACCAAAAGCTGGCGCTGAATGCTCAGAGAGATTCATATTGTTGCTTTCTTATTCTGTATCCTGTAGCCTTTGTGTGTGTTTGCATGTTCTCTCTGCGGTTTCTCTCCGGGTACTTCCTCCCACTGTCCAAAGGCATGCTCGTTAGGTTCATTGGTGATACTAAATTGGTCATAGGTGTGCGTGTGAGTGTGAATGGGTGTCTGTTTCTCTGTGTTAGCTCTGCGATGGACTGATGACAGCTGGTATAGGCTCCAGCACCCCCTCGACCCTAACAGAAGATGGCTGAATGAATGGAGCTTGTTAGCAAACAGCTGCTTGTACACTGTATCGTCCAAGTCATAATCCAGGAATTATGAGCAACATTCACTTGGAGCTGTGCTGCTGTCCTCCTACCGAATGCAAGGCCCAGCTTAGGAGGCATCCATTTCCACACTAATTTAGCCAACTTTTATTGTGCTAACTTAAGACTATTTTTAGTCAGTGTAAAGAGTTTTGATGTGACTTTTTTGTTGCGATATCATTAAAAGCATATGTAATTTAGACGTATAGTCTTGCAGTTTTTATGCTGCATTGATGCAGATATTAATTTACCAGACCTCATCTACTGGTACCACTAATGATGTCCATCTTATAAAGAAATGGCTGATGTTGTGTGTGACTGAAGTGGTAAGAAGTGAAACAGGTTAGGTAGAAGAGAGAAAGGATGTGGAAACCAGAACATATCAAGATGACTGCGATAAATGGAATGTGGAATGTCTGGAGAATCAACTTGGATGATACAGTATGCAAATAATGACAAAAGACTGAGATACAGACTAATGCGTTTGGGTAGATCTGTAAATCTGGTCCGCCTGCTTCTGTAAACACATCTTCTGTGCATTACCAGGCTGTGTCACGGAAAGCCACTCAGACAAGACATGCAAGGACAATCCACCCTTCCTGTCTATGTGGGCCTCTGATTTGAGGAAAATGTCTGCACATCCAGTAACAACTGACTCACTGTATTTAAAATTAGTTGTGGTGTGTTTAAGTGATTTTCTGTGCATCCTGTTGACTTGAGATCAGCATTGCCATTTGGCACAGTGGGTTACACATCAAACCTTATAATGGACTTTAAATTACAGTGCATGACATCACTCCCAAGTCCTGCTTTGTCATCACTTGCAATTGTGTCTAATTGATCTTACATGGGACGGCACAGTGGTGTGGTGGTTAGCCCTGATGCCTCACAAGAGTTCCAATCCATTGGCCTACTGAGCCTTTCTGTGTTCTCCCTGTGCCTCTGTGGGTTCTGCAGCTTCCTCCCACAGTCCAAAGACATGCTCATTAGGTTAATTGGTGATTCTAAATTGGCAATAGACGTGAGTGTGTGAGTGTCTGAGTTGTCTGTCTCTCTGTGTTAGCCCTGTGAGGGAGTAGCGACCTGTCCAGGATGTACCCTGCCTCTCGCACAGTGACAGCTTGGATAAGCTTCAGCCTCCTGCGACCCTCAAGAGGACAAGCGGTTACAGAAAATGAATGGATGACCTTACATGATGAGAGTGCAGAGTGCTTTGGGGAATCTCTGTTTATTTCCTAAAAATACACATGTAGAAACTTAGATGTATTATTATCTAAAAAGACACAGTCCATACATCAACTGTGTCCATGCATTAGAGAGGCTAATGCTTTTTCTCTAATGCCTTTTCTAATCAATGCACTACAGTGCACTGCTAAGTTAATCATGTATTCAACTACTTCAATCTTCATCTCAAGTGATGTAGTCAGCTATTTTAGCCATGGACAAGTGGAAATACTGAAAAGCGAATAGCTAGGCAGGGAACTTTACTATCTATTTGTAAGTCAAAATCTCCAGACAAGACCTGGAAAATGCTGTGGAGAGACAGGCAGAGTCAGATGTGGAAGTGTGGCACTGTTGGAGGCAAGTTTATTATTTTATCTGGTATTTTACTGTTACATCCCAAAGGCATTGCTGGAGAGGCCTCCGCTGACACCGCCATATAAGGTCCTGTTAAGTTCTTGAATAATGGGAGTGAGCACTGTTAACACTGACCAGTTAGGTATAGTCCATTACACAGGCACCATTAGTAGGTCTTTCCTGACCTCTCCACATGCTCCCTCTTTCTCTCAAACAGACACACATAGACTCACATATCTTGCATATCCCCAGTAACGTCATTTAGAGGGCATGGATAACCAATGGGACTTAAATGCATTAGATTAGAGTAAAATAAACATGATCAGACCCTGCCATCTGCACTTGGATGGTACGGTTGCCTAGCACTGCGCATTGTTTAGCTTGTCTGACGTTAGTTTGCTGATGCTAGAGTGTGTGTGTTTATGTCGATGTGTGTATGTGGCCATATGTGCAGATGGCACCACTCAAACTATGATCGTCTCATTTCTCAAACAGTCTTCCTAATAAAGTCAGTCTCACCACAGATTTGAATCAGTGTCCCAGTGAGTGGCTGTACGTGCATTATTTTAATGTTCATGTGCTTACACTGGGTTGTAATGGCAAAGCTAACAAGCTGTGGCCTCAAAGCTGTTCAATTTTGGACATTTATTTTATAAAAATGATCAAATTTGCTTGCTTTTAATTTGAAACCACTCCTTTTTACATAAACACCCCTCTCATTACCTCTGCTGTGTGGGTGAGAGAGTTATTGAGTCTCTAAATAGAGTCACGGCAATAATAACAGCAATATCCTGGCAACCCTTGTCATTGTGCTCTGTCAGTGAGCCTGCTAATAGGGTTAATATGAAAGAAATGAATGGGCGTCTTCACGGCACAGCCTGAATTCAAAACACGCAAACATTTCCAAACACCAGGTTTGTTTTGGTTTTATCTGATGAACGGATAGGCGTAGTAGTGTGTGTGTGTACTTGTATTACTCATGTTAGAAATCTGTCACATAATCACTTTGTGGGGATCTGCCTCTCCTTCAGAACAAACAGCATCTTCCCATTATGTAAACCCTTACATCTGAGATTGAAAATCTGATATAAGTCCAATGTAAGGTAGATTTGTTTTATGCTTAGGGTAAGAGCTGGGTTTACCTCTCCAGAATATGGATGCAAGTCAGCAATACATCCTTTGGGGAGAACAAAACATGACTTGAGAGACTGTTTGTCAAAATTAAAAAGGCTTTTCAGCATCATTGCACACACCCATATCATTGGCAGCCAAGGAGAAAACCCAACTAACACTGTCAAGACTCCAGGTCAGGTACTGGTCCTGTTACTAATGAAGGTAACTAACTGACATACATTTTAACATTGTCTAAATTTGACATATTTGAGAGACATCTGTTACAACTTTATAGGGAATATAGAAAAAGAGGAAAATGTTAAAAATTATGAAGTACTATACTGATGCTACTGTACTAGCTAATTAGCATAATTAAGAGCTGCATTTAATCATAATGGAGCTGTCATACTAGAAAAAAATACAAATTCATGTTTTTTTAGGTATTCCATATTATTATTGTTGCCATTATTAGCTTGCAAAACAGTGTTAACTTAGCTGACGTTACCTGTTTCTTCGTTTTATGCTCGTCACCCTAGTCATGATCTTATGATTACTGTTAGCCATAACCTACTACGTTGTTTCTTTTCATATTCTTAATCCGCTTCCGGCAGACATCTTTGTCCACTGGACACCCAGGGAATCGTGTATGGTCTTATGAAGTAATGTTATGTATTTCACGTATGTTTTGATTTTTTGTTTGTTGTTTTGAAGTTTGAAGCCACCACTGTTGGAGCAGCTGAGAGTTGCACAAGCCCTTCCTGGTTTCCTAGTCATATGTCACATTCAAGTGGAACTCTAGGAGTTTCAACACATGAAAATGCTTGGCATTCAAATGGTAACACCAACCACAAGTCAGGAGAGGACAACCATGAGGCATCTGTTGATACCTAGAAGCCACCAAAGCTAACAGTTAACAAGGTAACAACCAGATAACCCAGTGATGGAAATGTAACATCAAAACAAAAAAATGTGGCCACGGTATTATGCTCATACATGTTATAAAACTACAAAGAAGCTATATTCAACTAAGCTGATATATTTTAATTTACCATTCACTTCTGTCATTACTGAAAACATCAGTAAACATGTCACGACTCTGACCTCATCAAATTTCCAGTTAGGAGGTTTTTGAATTCCACATGAGGGGGCCGTTCAGATGGACTCTTCTTGTGTAGGTAAACACAAGAAGAGTGTAAAGGTAAACACTTTGAAGGCAGCAATAGCAGTAGAAAGTAATGATACCTAAAAAGTAAATGTGGTATATAATTGTACAGTATTTAGGAAAGGATACTGAGGAGAGACACCACTACAGTAATGGCAGCTTGTTTACTTGCATCACTTTAATGGATTGGTGTATGCATAGGTTACATAACACACTAGATTTATAATTTATAATCTATTTATAAAGATAAACAATCTTTTAAATCAAATCAGTCCTTAGAGGCCAAAAGGTCTGCTTTTGGTTATTTTAAACAGTTTTCAGTGGCAGTATATAACTAATTTAGTATAGTATATAAGACAGAGGAATAATTCATTAGGTGGGATCTGCTGTATTTCAACTAAACGTCAACATTTAAGTTCAGGCACACACTTGACCAGTGAACACACGTTTACCAGGTGTAGTCAAGTTTCACATTGATTAAGGCAGTATTCTGCTTTGTGAAGACAAACTGTTAGGCATGTTATAATACAACAAAGATTCAGCAGTTGGTTCATATACTGAATCCAATGGAGTGTCCCACTATTACTGACCCTCTTACACAACACATTCCCCAGCTGTTCACTCAGTATCAGTAATAGCATGAGCCTGAACCACAAATACACACACATTAAATATGTGCCCACATATTTGCGTCCATGTGCTCATAACCTTATACGGATGATGACCCATAAACACCACATCTCAATGACTTGAATTTGAACTGACTTTTTAGTGTCAGCTCTTTTGCTAAACTCAGTGTACATAAACTTGACCTATCCATGCAGACAGACTATGATATACCGTAAATAACAATTATGAGTGAGTGCCAGAGTATTATGTATCAGTATGCACACATCAGTGATGAGATTTTCTATCATTTTTTATTATTATTATTATTATTTTGACCATTTGCACTCTGCTTCAGTTTATTGCTGTAAACAGCCTAAAGTTTCAACACATGACAACGCTTGGACAGCAGACAGTTTAACTCTAAAAGCAGCAACCAGAGCTAGGATGTTAAATCAAAAAAACACAATAACACAACTGGGAAGAGAATGCAGGTCCCGAGTAACTCCTGTCTTTAATATTGATTATTAACTTAGTACCTGTCCCTGCCACCGATCTGTTGTACTGCCTGACAGCCGGGACACAGTAAATTATATGTGATTAAACTCAAGTTGGTAAATGGAGCGAAAGTGCAAACACTGCAATCTGCTCATTTGTCCTGAGGAAACTTTTAGTGCACATTGCAGGGACCCACACACCCCTACTTTAGGGTCAGTCATTCCCTCACCGCATGGCTCTGCGAATGGACCGAGAGAGAAGTTTGGCCATGAGAGACGGACAGAGGAGAAGAGAGACGTGATAGTCCCCATGTACATGGAAGACCTAGAGAAGCTTCTCTTACACCATTGACTCACAGGTGGGGAAACCATAAAATGCACACACAAATGTACCTTCCCACAATATTCAAAGGAAAATTAAAAGCTAAGACTTTGCACAAATACACATATGATCACTTCCTGCAATTCTTAATTAGAGTAAAGAGAACAAGAATTAAAAAGACTTACAAAACTCATAAATGTAAGACCCCCTGGATAGAACGGCAAATCTCCAGTTCCCTCTTGAGCGTCATAACTAAGCAAGGGACATGGCGAGACATAGAAAACATCGAAAGAAAGAACAGGAGAAACAGATGGGGAATTCAAGACAGGAAGAGATCGAGAGATGCAAAGAGATGATAATTTGGCCTGAAAACACAGCCAATGGATGTCAGGACAGAGGTAGTTGTGCTCGTCCCTGTTTCCATGGCGACCCAAATGTGCTGTCAGCGCAGTGACGCCACTGAGGAGCATTGCGCTGCTGCCGTGCTGACATGAGCCACACGTGCCAATGCCCAGCTGACAGCACCGAGCATACGCCCGAGTCTATTCATAGCAGCTAAATGACGTGCTGGAGGGACGCAGTTCAAACCGGAGAGCAGCCTAAGGAGGCCAGGTGCCCAAAACTGGATGTGTACTAGTCCAGGACTGGATGGCACCCTCTGTTGGAGGTGGACGAATGAGTGGAGAGAGTGAGGGATTAACTAATGGTCGGGGTTCTGTCATTGTCTCTCTGATCTTTGTCCAGAATGACCAAGTGACACCTGGCTCCTCAGTCATCATAAAGAATGACACAAATCTGTGCCTTTTTGAGGCCTCTAATCATATTCACATGAACAAAGCACAATGCATATGGACAACACATGCACAAGTAGGACAGGAGGGGTCAAACAGAATTAGCTGAGACACGTTAATGGCTCAGCTTTGACTGACTGCATCAGCCTGACCAGATGCATGAAGTGGTATATAAAAAGCACAATATACTTATACCAGGACAAGAAGTAATACAGCAGCCATGGAAGGTACTGTAGGGTTTTGGGGGAAGGGATTTTTCCAGACAAAATCAGACAAGGGACCTTCAGATGAGTCATACACAGCACTCTAGTGCCTTACCAGAATCATTTGAAGAAAGGTGCATACAATATTTGTGTCTTCCACAATTGCAGATTTTTTTTAATGTGTTTTTGAGCAAATATAAGATCCAAAACATGCAGCATAACTGACAACATAACAAAAATACTCCTAAAATCACTAGACATTTTGGATTCACATTTTTTCATGACTACAGATTAATAACTGGGGCACAAAGTCAAGTTTTGACATCCTTTCTGTCCACGGATGTAAATGTTAACAAAATACGGTCACACCACACTGCCAAGAATGTGGTACAGTTGGCAAGAGGGCAGGAGTCACCAAGTCCGTGCCTCTTTTGTTAGCAATTGTTCAAGCTCAATTGGTAGCTCTATAACACTGCTTTGTCCGAGGGATCAGGGAGAAGAAAAGCAGAGGCTCTGCAGCTAAGAGAGGTTCGTTGTGGTCAGTCTGCACAAAAAACTTAGATGTCATTGTGACTGTCTGATGACTGGTGTCAAAGGCTATTGTACTTCCTGACCTGCTGTAGTGGAGGTACAGTGCTACTGAGTGAAATTGATTTGAGGGGGACAAAGATCATCTTTTTCTTTGTGTGTAAGCGTTGGTCTACTGTGTTGTAGAAATCAAGCTGATGCATGCTATTCTCACGCCTGGGGTCAGCAGTTTGCGCCCTCAGGACACAGACCCCCTATTATGCCCCCATTGTGCCCACAAGGCTCCATCAATAGTGCAACAGCAGAGGTCACTGGCAAAGGAAAAGAGCTGCACACAACACTTTGAGATAAAGGTTTAGCACACCTGGGCAAGCCATGAGGAAAACAGGAGAAAACAAGAGGAGTCATGGGACACCACACCATCATATGGTACTCTGTGTATCATGATCTGTGTCAGCAGAACATTGCTTGTTAGGATAGAAATGATGAGTACTTTTTAGAATGCACAGTAGCAGTATCAATTGCTACAGCATAATGTTCCACCACTGGTTTGGGCTTGCATGTGTGTGTGTATCTGTGTATGTGTGATGTGTCCCATGTCTGCTGGCTGCAAACTGGAGGATGGTTGCCTAGGACTTGCTTGCATGCTGAGGTAGGAGCAAGTCTGGGCAGGTCCCTCCGTTCACTTCTTAGGACAATGAGTTCCTCGAATGCCTGGCTGAGCAGGAGTTTTGGGGAATCTGCAAGACAGTGGGCTTCTCACAGCCCCTCAGTTGTCTGACATTTATACTTTTGCCAAGTTCAACAGCTATACACAGAGAACAGCATTTTAAAAAGAAATGCTGATGCTGGATGCTGAAGCTATGAGACTGATAACTGTGTTTGGGGGGGGGGGGGGGGGGGGGGGTTCTGGTCTTGGAAACCTTCTGGGCTCTCTAAGCAAAAATTGAACACTTAAAATCAGTTGGTATGCAAAAACTGAATAAATCTTTCCTTTTAAAGGACACAAAGAATGTGTTATACTGTGTTGTACTGATACGTTTTACTTTATTTTGACAATCCCATTTCAGTCAGTGGGCACAGCTAAATAACAGGAACACTTTTGTGTTTTAATTCAATCCAGATTAACAGCGCCACAAAGTACAATCTCCAAAATGATCGCACAGCTGAAATACCAACTTACATTGTTTCCCTATAACTTGAACATTATAACAGTCATGAAGGAGGGTTTAGTGCAGGACTCTTATATTGGAATGCAATCACTTCACATTTTTTGTGTATGTAACAATGGCTGTAGCCTGCATCCTCCTGAGACTTAAACATCCACCCGAATAGTTTCAGGATGAACAGGGCGGGTTGTGGCAAGGATAAAAACAACTGCTTAACAATGCTTTCAACTATATGCACACTGAGAACTGTGCAATGTTATGCAACCTTGTCGCTGGACATGTCAGCAGTGAGTCCAACTGAGCAAGGAGGAGCAGACTTCAAGAGCTACAAGAGGTGGTGAGCATCAGACCTCTGTAAGTACTTGAACAAGAACATTTTCCTTGTAATTTTTACTTTGTGTTAGAATGTTCATTTGACTTGAGGCCTTTTTACTAATGAGACATCTCTATTAAATTAAGTTTGAAAAGAAATGAAACATGCAAGCATATTAGCAGACTTCCCAATATGTACCGTTGGAAAAAACAATAAAAAACAAATTAAATCATGACTGTTACATCTGCTGCAAGGCGTTCCACATATCAAATGAAGAACTGACTCTTTAAACATCTGAAAATATAAAAAGGAAATCAAGCAGGGAGATTTGCTTCACGTTATATTTTTAGTAGTATTAAATGGCTGATTCAGCAGAAAAGCCTAAGTTCCTCGAACTTCCTCCATCAAGTTTTACTTAAACTACATAACAAGCAATGGAAATCATATATGGGGCACATTTTTAAGGTTGCAGGGGGCACTAAGAGCAGTTTAAACAGTAAGAAAACAAGCAATAATTGGCTATTATAAGACAATGCCACGTATAATCATTTTTCCTTATAAAGGTGAGTGTGACTGCTATCTTTTAGTCTTCCTTTAGGTGGGTGCTACATGTCTAAGTAACATCCACACAAATACCAGGTCTAAAAGTATCCCAGCAGAACATTGTATTGTCAGTACTGTGATAGACTGGCGACCTGTCCAGGGTGCATCCTGACTCTTGCCTGATGACAGCTGGGATAGGCTTCCCTGCAACCCTTCACAGGACAAGATGATGAATGAATGAATGAATGAATATTGCATTGTGACTAGATGGTCAATGTTACTCACTACTCACTTGGTTTTAATGTTGTGGCTGATCGGTGTATGTCAATATCTGGAAAAACATTGATTAAGTTTCCATCTTTGCCAAAAACAATTACTACTAGACAAGTGAAAACACTACAGTGAGCCTCAGAGTACTGAAATGAGTTCACCATATGAGATGGAGACATATGAGACGATCAGTATCAGGCTCCAGAAAGAATATCCATGCCATCAGTGCCTAAATGCTCTCAGTGGATGTTTTGCTACCTTCCCACCCTGCGCAACCCAGGGAGGCTGGCACTCGCTCAGCTTTATGAATGGATGGGTGTGGCACTGGGACTGGCAGGGATCCTGTCGTCACTGCGCTCGTTGATAGGCGCTGGCGTGCAGTCCGCGAAGGATGGTCTGGAGTGAAACATATACTGGGTCCTGCCACCGCTTGGGAGAGAGACAACGAGGGACAGAGCTGGGAGGAGAGCAGTGAGATAGAGATAGAGAGAAAGAGAGACAGAGACCGCACCGCCAGCCCACTCCCCAGCGAGGACTCCAAACTTCTGGAGAGAAATTTGGTGAGACTTGGGTAAAAGCAAGGGTGCGGGTAAAAAAAAAAAAAAAAAAAAAGCAAAGTGACTGTTGTTGTAGAATATACATTTTGTTTTTTACAGGAGAATTATCCAATATGAATGATTCAAGATGATGTAAGGTTGAGATGTAATGAGGATGAAATGCATAAGAGTTTATACAAATAAGCTCTCGTCCATCTGCGATGTAAAGTCTGGATCGATATTTAAGAGAAAAGCAACTCATCCAGCCACGATGAGGAGTAGTCCTGCGTAAAAGCAGCCAGACAAAAGAAAGTCGAGGCAACGCTCCCCTCCTCCATGTGCTCCCCTCCTTGTAGGTGTGACAGAAGCAACAAAGGGACGTGGAAAAAACTCGCATCAGGACCACAGGCGGACAACTACCCCAGACAGATCCCAGAGCACAATAGCCGGGGGTCTGCAGACCAGAGCTTGTCCACAGGTTTTGCAATATGCAGCAGCCTTCGCGTAATTACATTCCTCCTGGCGTCTCTCGGCTACAACAGTCGGGAGTATTTTTCTTCTGTCAGCTCTGGCAGATCTTCACCAAACACGAAACGAAGCCGATAATTTGAGGACTTACGAGTCCGCACTGAAACGGGAGCGAGCGTTTAAAACGTGTGAGTTGTGATTAGATGTTGTCATCCAGAGGAATGCTCTGAAGTGATCGCATTTGTTTGTGCCTTGCAGTTTAATGGGGAGAAGCGAGAGACGAGCGTTGGCCAGAGTAAAGTGAATGGAAAAAGAGCAGCGGAGAGGTGTGAACTGAAAGTGGGGGGAAAAAAAGATCTGAACCGAGTACAGAAGTGAATGTCTTTAAAAGGTAGGAACCGGTATTGTTACGAATACTATGTGCATAGAATACTGATGTAAAAAATAAACAGGGTTGCATAATGGTTCAGTGAGTTTGGCTTGTAAACTGTTATGCGCACATCATTAAACCTCTAAGTTGCTTTTTAAACTTCTGCTCCATAATTTAAGTCAAGCATTTATTTTCAGCAGTCTCGAAGTATCTAAAAACATTGGGCAATGTCTGCAACACTTGTTGAAGTCCAATATATATATATACATAATTTAAATTTTGAGACTAGATTAAAATGAAAGTTTATTAAAAAACAACTTGGATGTCGCTTTAAGTCCGTCCAAGACATACTCTGCACAAGATAAAAGATAAAAGCGCATGTGACTGTGCTGCTTTTTTTTTTAATTGCAACTCTGCACAGTTAGTCTGTAATGCTTGCGCACTCCTTAGTTGCAGGGTTTAGAGATATTAAGTTGATACTCCAACTTGTTGCTGATATGATGTTGTTTTGGGTCAATGACGCCAACATCCTTAAATTGCAACAGTCTGAACCTCATTTCAACATCACACTCTTTCAAGTTTGTCTGTGGGAATACAGAAAAAAAAAGCTGCGCATGAGCTACATCTAGTTGGCTTCAGTTCACTCAGTTTGGCTAAATACAAGTATGCGATATCTTGACCACCTGCAGCCTGTATGAGTGAGTCCAGCTTGAATGCATAGCTGGGAAATGCAGTCACTCTGTGTCAATAGAAGCAAACGGTGGTCACTGCGGAAGGAAACTTGGTATCTCTGACAACAGCCTGTTATCAACCACACTAACGATACCCGCATGAGTCTCTTATTTCCTAATGTTTTTGTTCCCTTTTCTCTGTAAGTATAGACAAGATGGTGGGTGTGGGGATGGTCTGACAGAGTTGACATCAGTTCCTCCGCCCTAACCCACTCCCCTGTGTTTTTCTATCAGCTGTGGAATTTGAACCATTCTTGCATTGGAGTGAGGCCTATCCCTCTGTCAGCCCTGCTCTGAGGAGTAGGTTGTCTTCGAGGGGGCTGGAAGTGTGTGTGTGTGTGTGTGTGTGTGTGGGTGGGTAACAGGGGCTTTCCAGTAGGAAACCAAACATTCTTGGCTGCCGGATGGCCGACTAGTGGGCCAAGTCCACGCAGCTGGGAGTCGTATAAGAAGCAGTGTCTTTGTGTGAGCTGAGCATTATCCCACACACATGCACACGCATGCTGACACGCAGAAACACACGCATTCCGAGAGCCCACACCTCCCCTCAACTGTGTTCAGAGTGACAGATGGCAGCGAGATGTGTGTACGGGCAGTTTGCATGCATCTGTCTGTGAGGATGGATAGTTGTATTTATTAAAGCACTAAAGTGACCCTCGAAAAGAGAAACACACACATCCTTGGACGTAGGCACAGGCATTCACGCGCAGGAAAAACATATAACAGAGACTCACAGTCAGCGTACAACAGTGTCTTCTTCTCTTACCGGCACCACATGATATTTGTCCTCTTTTGTAAGGTTCGGAGAGAGAAAACATGGTAGGGGGGAGAAAGAGAGAGAGAGAGAGAGAGAGAGGGAGAGAGAGAGAAGAAGTGATACTCCTGCTGATGGCAACTGTACAGCTAGTTGCGTGGCTGCTTCTTTGGTTGTTGTTTAAACAGGGTGTCAGTGAGCAAAGAATGTGTATGCTGGAGCAGAAAGCAGAGCGAGACAGCTCAAGGGAAAGAACCTGGGCATAGAGCACAAGACGAAAAGAGAAAAGAAAAAAGAAAAAAGAAAAGAATAGAAGAGAGAATCTGAGCTGTGCGGAGTAGAACGAAAGCAGCGCTGAGCTTGAGGAAGAGGGACACGAAGGGGTTTTGGCCGAGAGGAACTCTAAGTAAAGCTGGCTGAGCGAGCGAGAAGCAGAAAGAGAGACTGCGAGAAAAAGTGCATGATTGCATGTGATTGTAAAAAAAAAAAGAAACACACTGCTTGTACCTCCTCTAAGTTTGAAAAAAAAAGATGGCAAACAATTTAAGTAGAAGAAATGAAAATAGAAAGTTATTTCAAAACCTGTCCCCCTTTCCAGACAGTCTGCTCAGGGGTGACGTAAAAGCTTTGTTAGCTTCTCATACCAGAAAAACCCCACCACAGAGCTGCCTCCACATGTAAAACTCTTTTTGAATGTCTGTGTAAATTCCTCTGATGTGGTTATTGGCTGCTATGTGTCACCAGGACTCCCTGTTTTCACTGTAAGTGTTTATGAGTAGACTTTATAGGCCTCCGCAGCTCGTCAGAGGGCACGCTGTTATTGATATAGTCCATTAAAAAAGAAAAAACAATCTAAAATCAAACACAGGCTTCACATGCGCGTGTTTCTCTCCACTGCATCCCAATGCGTCCACATATGCAGCAAGTAAAACAAACCTTTACATGGCCTGACAGCTCATGTGTGAGAGAATGAGGAGTTTGTGTGGTGAGAGGCTTGGATAAGAAGGTGTTGTATCATCTGCACGGACAGGGCAGGGTATGGCCGGACCAAGCGGGTGAGGGGAGATAAGAGTGCCAGTTCGCTTCAGACAGGGTGCCTTTCTCCAGTCGTGGCTGCTCAGATAGCTCCGGGCTGGACCGAGGCCAGCGCCTGACAGGGGGCTGTGTCCAAGGATCCAGGATGGCTGCACTGATATGCGTGCGTATTACACAACATCGCTGAATGTTGACAGAATGATGAAAGACTTGTGGGCCAAAGGTCCTTACGCAGCGAGAATTGTTTAATTTTTGTGCGGTCATCGCTTTTACATCGGAGCTAATTAAAAATGTCACGCAATTTTGTCAGTTTCCTCGATTTTGTGTGTTTGTTTATGCCCCTCTGACTGAGTGACATGTACTCTTACACCATCACCTTCAGGAAACTCTGCCTCGGCACATGTTCTGCATTGCGTGGCTTCAAAATGACAGATAAGCAGAGGTCTGAGATAGGTCAGGGTCGGCTGGAATAACAGCTGAAGAGGAACTTTTAAAGGAAATAGCCGGTGGACGGATGTATAACAAAAAAAAAAAAAGGCCTTGGACTGCTAGTGGCTGGGAAATTTTAAGCTAAAAACTGACATTCGTGCAGAGAATCACGCCTGTTTAAAGACATGTGCAGATTTCCTTCTGCCTTTTCACTCCCAAATCCACACAAACAATATAAGCCATGCACATTTGTTTTGTTATTTCTCTGTTTCACCGTATCAGTGTTATTCTGTGTAACTGTGTACCCGCATGTGTGTGTGTGGAATCATTAGATGTCTTGGAGGAAGTTCCTCTCTATTTATGTGAATGTTTGTCTGCTCCCATGCATCATGATTATGCGGAAGTATCACTTCAAGAGGCACATTTTGCTGTGCATCCTCATGCCATTGTGCAGTCATGCGCATTCCTCACATTCGTAGATCACCGTGGCTGAACTGGCTCCAAAGATAAATGATGGAGTCAATGCCAACAAGGTGCTGAAGCATGTGTGTTCCACAATCACAGACTTTATATTTCGCACCACAGGACTTTGAGGATTTTAGACTGGTAGGTGTGAGCGTGTGGTTGGGTGGGTGTGGTTGTCTCCTTGCATCCTCTGCAGGGTTTAGGAGACTGACCCAAGCACTAGACACTCCCCACGTCTGTCTGGGCCCCAACAGCCTCATATGTCTTGCTTCTGGTTTGTTCCCACAGTGCTAAACTCTAGCGTCCTTCATTTCCAGCGCCTGCGCCTGTGTTTTTTATTTTTTTTACCTGCTTTGTATTGCTGTAATGACACCAGTGTAGCCTTCATTAGGTGAGAATTAATAAACCCCAATTAGCACCTACAGCAGCAGCAGCCAGCGCTGGGAGAGCTGACTGTGCTTGGGCGAGAGAACGCAAGGCATTTTCTCGCTTGTCCATGAGAGACGGTGGGAAAAAACCTGGGAGGTGCCACTGCATGCTTCATGTCACGTAGATGTTTGCCCTTGTGTCATTTTAGCAGTGTCGGCGACTGATTGCTGGTGATAATGAGACAGTTAAAAACATTATGGAGAACAATGATTATGTGATTTATAATCCTCCCTACTGTGTCTTTGCCACACTCTAATAGCGTCACAGGGATGTATAAAAAACACATGAGCAGACAGACAAATATACACACAGTGACTCATACAATGCAATTGAAATCCAAAACCCATATTTGCCAACCCCTTCACGCTGTATAGACATAAACAGATTGACACATACACTCTCTGCCTTCTCAGCTAGTAAGCACTAGAGGCTTAAAGCTAATATTCAGAGAGAGAAACGCCCAAGGGTGCCATTCCTGCTAATCAGGGTCAGACCAGTTTTAGTCTTGGCCAAGCCATTCATGAAACCGCAGGGTTATAATCTGTAATTGTGTTCGGTTGTAAGGATTTACAAGGTGTTTCCCCTCACGTCTATTTTAAGACACGTCCCCTTTGCGCTTGCAATCACCTACGTGGCATTTAATCGAGGACTGCCCAGTCTTTACAGTTTCGGGAGCTGATGCAATCTGACTGACACTCTCTCATCTCTCTTTTTCACAGACATGCGAGCACACACACACACACACACACACCACAGAGGATGAATCAGGCATGGCAACTGATGGTAGCAAGTTTGCAGTTGAGAGCTCTGTCATCATCCCAGTCAATGTTTGTCTGACTCCACTCTCTGTGGTTTGGTTCCCACATGGAAATCTGAAACTGACTCACCACGTATTATGTGGTTTGGTTGCCCACTTTTATCTTGGATCCATTTTTAGTACACTCCAGGGACCTTGCCCTTAATTTAAATAACTGACTGGAAAACGTTATAAACATAGAAATTGCACAGATTTCACCTTTTCTCTTTCTGTGTTTTATTACGCAGAACATGACAGAACAATAAAAGAGGAATGAGTTCAGAATATGCGTGATGATACCGTGAGTAAATCTTATGACACGTAAAACCTTAGTTTATGAGAGTTAGTTGTAAGTTTGTATCTGGATAATATATAATGATGTAATATAAATCTACTATGCCCTTATAAGGAGAGACACTTTTGAAATTGTTGCGCTGCCTGGAAATGAAATATTCTCTCTCTTTGTTTCTCTCACAGTGCCCCCTCCCACCCCCCCACACTGGAATACATCACTCTCGTTTTAGCATAAATATTTAATCAATATCACCATTACCATTCCTATTTAATATCATGTGCTACTTAATACTGGTGCATTTCTCAACAGAGGTCATAGAAATATTGACTTCTTGTTGTTAAGCTCCATTATGGCAGATTGTTTTCTGTTCAATCGCCTTTTACTTTCCCCTCAACGCAAACATCAATTTTACAGTGGGGCATAATCTAAGTCATATAGAATTGTACAGGGCAATTTGAGTGCACGGCATATTACATCTGGCGCACGAATTGCATCTCAGTATGTATCATCCAAACATTTGACCTCTGTTTATAAGTGTTTAGGATTAGCTGGGATCAACAGTAAAGCGCCATCTAAAACAGATTTCCACTTCCTTGCCCCTTGCCCTTATTTAAATGATTAAAACCTGTGTGGCCCAAGCCGCAGCTTGGCAGGCAAATGACATGTGCTCACAGTGTGCAGTGATTATCCGGTTGTATCACCAGGCCGCGGCACAGCAGTGCGGAAATAACCGAACACCAGTATAGATTTTTCCATCACACTATTTTAGGATACCTACTGTGCATAGTGTATCAGCTGTCTGCGTCCATGCACGCATTTATTGTCTGGTGTATTGCAATTATCGCAATTGCAGATGCACAATGACATCCGTTTTGACAGAGCAGGGCATATGGTGCATGTCAATAGTGAAGATCATATTTGGCAGGCAAGCTTGTGGATTACATGTATCCTCCGCCACCTGAGAAAATGCTCTGACCACTCAGGATTATAAAACCCACTCAATGCCCCGTTAGATAAAATGGCTAGTGAGATAAACGCTGTGCTCTCTCTGTGAGACGCAAGATTTTCACCTAACAACGGGTTTGTTTTTGTTTGTGCGAGTGCAATACAATATGAGGAACTCTACCAAGGAGCTGCGCAAATGGATAAACAACGCAGTCTATTTGAAGTAAACACAACAGAGGACCTTCCTGTTATGCCTTGGCTCTCTCTAATGTGGTTTATTTGTCTGTCTGTGTCTCGGTTTCTCTGCCTTTTTTTGGGGTTTTACACTCCTGTTCATCCCCTCCCATGTGTTTTTCTCCTCTCTATTTCTGCATCTGCGAGGCTTCGGTGTGATTTGTATAGAGACAGATGGATTTGGGATTAGCCTGCTAGCAATATTATGTAAAACATCCACAGCACAGGTGATGTAATAAATGTGATTTAAATAGTTCAAAGTAAGATATTTTTACAGTTCAATTAATTAATTGATTTAAATATGGCAATGACATGTAAGTACATGTAATTTCATTGGATAATCTGGACACATATGACAACACCTATGATTAACAGTCTGGGACAACAGGGAAAACGTTTTTGCTGTATTTCTTACAAACCACTCAATTATTTGAAAGTTGTTCCAAGAAAACAATAAAAACACTTTAATTCTCCGATCTGCTTTAACTGATGGACTCATCACAGAGCCTACGTCATTTTAAGTCGTCACAAGCCAAATGGACCGACATCCTCAGATACACAGCACTTTGCAGAGTTTGCTGGGTTGATGTACCGACTGTTTGCTGCGTGATCTCGGCAGGGCCGCAGCTCTGCTTTTCTGTGCCAGACTGAAGTCCAGAGGTGTTTGTCTTGGCTTTGCTCTCTGTTTGATCAGGCTGTTATGAGAATACTGAGTGACCTGTGCTGAGGCCAAACACATCTCTCTGCTCACAACTTTAGCATTTCCTTTGCCCCAGCCCCTCCCCCTTGAAGTTTGCGTCAGAACCATTTCATTCGAAACTTAATGTAGCCTATATTTTTTAATCTTTAAACTTAGCAATGTGTCTCTCCTGTTTTTATAGCTGTACGAGAGAATTCATGCAAAAAAAAAAATCTTTCTTCGTGTGATATTTGCCCTCCTTCACCTCACTGAGTCCAAAGTTTACTCTCAGGCATCCTCACTAGAGCGTAAGTCTGAAGTTCAAGAGAGGTTATCAACTTTCCCAACACCACCACGGGTAGCAGTGAGGTGTCAGAGGACAGTATCAGACTGCCCACATTGCTGGACATGCTGTAGAGCACAATAGTTTAAGTGCTCATCAATAAAGCTCTTAAGCTCATGCTCAGCATGATGGGAAGCCTTCTGTACTTAAACTGAATAAAGGCATCCGTTGAATCGTCCGAGGCTCACGCAAGGAGTATTTCCCCTTAACACTATTAAATACCACCACTAACTAACAGCAATGTTTTTATTTCTCAGTTTAATTTGTTAGTTTTATTCATCAGTTGTCTGTAAGCACGCTCCATTGTCTTTTGTGAATGCGTAATTTCACTGCCACACCACTTTCACATGTGGATTTTTTCCTTTATTTAGGCTCAAAATATCTTCTGACCTAAATATTAACTCCTTTCTGACTAGCACTAGCACTCTTCCTATAATTTAAGACACTTTGCTGGTAGTTGCTGATATGACTTGTTCCTGATCCCTGCTAATGGATTTACTGAAGGATGTATTAAAGGAATATGTCAGTAGGATTAAATCAATTTCAAGAGCAGTGTGTCTGAGGTGTAAGTATAACAAATCTAATAAGAGAACATTCAGTGGATTATACTTGTTAAAACAGTTCAAGGTGTGATATAGCAGAAAGGATTGTCAGTCAGCCTTTCATCACCATGTACCTATCATGGGACTGTAGTGTATTTTTTAGCCTCAGGCATGTTCTCATGGGCTATGTTTACATAGAGACAAGTATTCCGCTAGCCTGGAAGCCGGCCCCACTTTGTCTGCTCTCAACATTTTTGCAGCAGAAAGTTGGTTCTGAGTCACTCTGTTGGGGACTGACTTATATTCCTGGAAAGATCTGTGGTACAGGCTTAACGTGTGATTGACGAGAAGAGCAACAGCACTATAGTCATAGGCGTTGTTTGAGCACCATGGAGTTGATTGAGCGGGGTGGTGTTACACTGATAATCCAGTGAATAGTAAAATATTGACACGTAATGTCTCCCAGTGCCTTCTTTCTGTGTGGAATGAATAGATAGTTTCTGTGCACATTTTTTTCCTCAAGTGCGGTAAACACCAGCTAACGTGACGAGTATTCAGAAAGGACAAAACCCCAGCGGTAGCAGTTTAGCAATTTGTTCAAACACTGCAGGCGAGGCAGCAGAAAATGTGGGTCACTTTTGATCTGTTGTGGTGATCTTTTTCTATTGGAGGTATTCTGTGTTTGGTGTGTAGTTCAGCATTTACGCATTGCTTAGTGAAGACCCAGATTCCATTCATATTTTACAAAGGGTATTTGTATCAGGCTTAGTGATCTGCATTACATCAGACTGTTAGTGTGTACTGACTCTATGTCTATAGTTTTAATCTTTTGCTCTTGCTGCAGTCCATGACCTGTTGACACTACTTCCCTTCTGACCCAGATTCTGCCCTGAGCTCATGGCCTTTGGTCTTATATTCACTTCTTTCCTGGTCTCCATCTGCATTTATACATCTGTCTCTGTGTCTTTCCTCAATGGTCATCACACCCCATCTTGAGATAATTTCCCTCCAACTCTTAATAATTTCCCTCTAACTCTTCACCTTTTCTATAATATGAACTTCAGTCAACATGAATGAATTGGGATTGACAGTGTATATGGAAAATACTACTTGTCTAACCAAAAGTGATACTCTTCAGGTGGTTTTAATGTGTTTAGGTTCATATTGTACATTTTTTTATCAAAGTAAACTATCACTTTAAGAGTTAGGACCAGCAGATGAAGAGAGTCTTAATGAGATTAGCCCTGCCACTTGACAGCCAGAGCTTAAGAGGCACCTCTACTGACCTGTGTGTCTCCACCCAGCAGAGAGTGTGCATGTGTATTTGTTTGTGGTTTTAAAACTGTGTTTGTTGGACATTTGGAGAGCCAGTTTATTTGCCCCTGCATAAATTTCTGCACGTTTGCATATCCACACATACTGCATCTATATCTGTGTCCTTATATCAATATCAAGACATGCCCGTGCAACCTCAGTCTCCTCGCTTCAGAATGCAGGCAGCATATTTTGCTTCCGGGGCAGACAAGCGGTTTGTCTTCATCACAGAAGATTTGTGCCACTCAAGAATCTAGAGTATCCATGTAACCTTTTCAAATTCTCAAAATCCTGGCCTCTCTCATGTCTCAGCCTGGGATTTTGGGTAAAACATGCTTAACGTTAAAAGCAAGGACTTTAAGAAAACAAGAAAACAATTCCCCAAACACAAAGCCTGTGGAATTACTGGAATCTCTCAGTTAAATGTCTCCCACTTAAAACTCAGAGATGTTTCAGTTGGGGACTGTAAAGTCATACAAGACAATGCCCTGGGTTATGTGACGTGGACATGGACTGTTACTGGGTGAGATGGCCTATGTTAATGGTGGCTGTGTGTTCTAAATGCCCCATAACTCAAATTTACTCTGGGACAACCAGTTAAGACAACGAGGAACATGCAGTCCATCGTTCCCATTCACCCCGAGTACTACTAAAGCCAGGAATCCAACAGAAAAACATTTGATTTGGCCTTGATATCATACTCAGATATTCTCAGCCAGTGAGACAGAGAACTTCCACCCTTGGCACTATACACCCTCAGCAATGCTGCCTCCCTCCTCATTCACCCCACCCTTCATCCTTTACTCAAGGCACTTTACATTCCTGACATATTCCACCCTCACATCCCGTCATCACCAATATAGACTTCACGTGATCATACTTTAGTATTATTATCAGTGAGCACTTGGATGCACTCTGTGAGTCAGACAAAATAGCTATCATTCCATTCCATCACTCCAGAAAGTGTTTTATCTCTTATCTTCTGTTTGGGTTGCTGCAGAACCCGGCCTCATGTTTAATGACTCGTACTCTATTCTTGTTGCAACTTGTTGTGAAGGATCTTTCTAATCAAATAACCACAGTGTACAAGTTATTTAAGCATGCTGACTTGTGATTTTATTGATAATAATTATTTTCTTTCTCCCTGTATGGGGTTACACTGAAGCTTTTAAGGTCAAATTCATATTTGATTTAGTTTTTTTTTTTTGTAATAAAGACCAAAGCATGCCCTTTATACATAAAATATGATCTGAAATTAAGAACAGGTTATCTGGCAAATTGCAAAATGGCATAGAAAGGTCTGTCTTTTTCTAAAACATCCCAGAAAGCACAAGCAATGGAGTGATATGTCTTCATTAGTATATAATGAGACAACAGCAGCTGCTCACACATGGAGTTTTCCAACTGACTCAAGATAAGACAATCTTCTGATAACTTAGCAAGTAAACAATATCCTCTGGCTCTCTCTCTCTCTTGCACTCTTCTCTGCCCGTCTCTTTCTGCATTTCTCTCAAGCTTTATCTAACATTGAATGTTTTCCACTTAAACTCATGCTCTGCTAACGTGCCCATCACCCATCGCCAAATAGCCCTGCTGTTACAAAACACACTGTGTCTCATGCCAGGATGCTGGCTCTGGCAACGCTCAGCCACGTCAAAATGTACGCCGTATATGTGTGCGAGAGGGAGATTAAGAGTGGGAATGAAAAAGACATTTGACATTGATGTATTTGAATTTCTGGGCATTTTACACTGTTTCGCCACCATATCTATTTATTTAGCGATGCCAGTTTCCCACAAGTGCATTCCATTTCAGCTTTCAGCATTTGCAGTCTCACTCTTGACCTCTGAATTTTCTTCCCTAGTGAACAAATTCATGTGCCGGGTTTTTCTTGTCCCTCGGACAAAAGCGAGTGCCAAAGTCGTCCTGCCTAACACACATGATAATGATCTCATCAGCGATGTACATGCGTGTGTGTGTGTGTGTGTGTGTGCGCGCGTCAGGGCTGAAGGTAGAATTTAATCTATGATGTTGTTATCAGTTCCATGGTGTCGGAAGACTGTTTGGAAGACTCACTGCAGCTCTGACCTACTTGTGTCAGTGAATGAGCTGCATGTAGACTGTTTTTGTTGAGTGTGTTGCATGTGTGTGTGTTTGCCAGAGCTCGGGACCGTGTGTGTGTTTAAGGCGAACTCTGTGTGGACACGGGGAGTGTGAGAAGCTGGGTGTTTTGACAGCTTTAGAACTGTTCCAGTACAGTGCTGGGGCAGGGGGTGAGCGGGCCTGTTGGACATTTGGGTGAGCTGTTGGGATGAGAATGGGGTCAGTGGAGGAATGGACAGGAAGGGATCAGATTTTCTTCCACGATGCAAACTGGCCATAAAAATTAAATGTAAAATCAAATGCTTTGAGTGGTATTCTCAAAGATGGTTTAATTTAAGTAAAGGTCAAGTCACTGTAACTGAATGGGGTAACAGTGGTGATTAAACCCATGGCCTAGTGATGCCACTAGTGTGCTAGTATATTCCAAGAGTTGTAAAGTCATGTAGATTTGCTTTATTGTGAATTGTATGCCTGAGCATTTACTACTGTTGCAGCTTTATGTTCAAAGCATCTAACTGGAAAAGCTAATTTTTATCACAAAATAGTCTTGGTAAATAGCACTTTGTTTGGTCATGAGCTTTGCATTCACTCCTATTTTTAATCTGTAAAAACGGTGCATCTGTTTCAAAAACTGCAAGGAGCAATGGAATAAGAAGGGGCAGCTAGAGTGAGCTGTTAGATGAAGAGCTGCAGCCACTCTAACTCTTGTAATCTTGGTAATCTTGTTCCATTTCAACACACATTTACTCAAGCAGAGGGGGCATTTACTGAAATAATTACAAATGTATTAACATTGTAAGATGAAAGTGCATCTTAAGTGTTCATCTTAAGTGGAAAAACAAGTGCCTGGTAGGTATCGGAGTACGCATGTGTCATTTGATATTCTCAATGAGTGTTTGAAGTGAGACTTTCACATTTAGTCTTAAATATTGCACTTGAATATTGTTAAACTTGCTGAACAAGGTGATATTGACTAAACCGATTATTTTAAATGCACAAGTCTATCAGTAAAACCTGAGAAACTGGAGTGCATTGAATATACTGCAGACAAACAGAGCATTTATCCAGGCAACGCTCAACTACTTGTTGAAGTAGTCATGCCAAAGAATGATCTCAGCTCATTCTCCCAACTTTAATCTCACCAAAGTGTAAACGCTATGGGAGTAGACTTCCCACACAGTTAATAAAGGAGCGATAAAGCTTGTGAACAAAGCACAGTCCTTTTCGTACTACTGTAGCTGAAAAGGCCAGACATCACCTCAGACTGTGCTGCTTCAGAGTTCTCTCACAAGTGCACATCTCCGACAAAGGGGCTCCCTCTCCACATTTCTAAACCCTCTCAGTGCCAGTGGTGCTGAACCCCTGCTTTCCCTAACGGCATTCCAGCCCATCTTTCATGCTGTTTCATTCTGGCCATGCCAGCCAGGTCAGGGGGCAGTATTTTCTCAGGCCTTCAACACAACATTGGATATGTGCCTGTAAAACACTCCCACTTCTTGTGTATTGAACTGCTGAATTCATTTTGGCATTGAAGCCGTTTGCATGTTGTGCGAGGCCCAGTGTAAACACATATCTTTGGGAATATATGTGAATGCAGGAACAGCAGGTCACAGGTCAAGTAATAGATTTAAGCGTTACATTAAAGGCATACAGGTTGCTGATCAGTGCTGATCAACACTTTAATCCATCTAAAACATTAATGACGCTGTTGTGGTGGCCTCGTGACAACACTGACTTAATGAAGCAGATGGAGGTGAGGTCTTCTTTGTTTCAGTGAGAGCAGTACCAGATTTGACCAGTAGATGTCTGTCTTCAGTTTGCACAGTCATGAAGGAAAGTTGGTAGACACATGTTCAGGATCCTCACATTAATGTTAGATGAAATGTAGTCAAATAGAAATTGTATATCTATCTATAATATATTATGAGTAGGAGATGTTAAACGTTTGAAGAGAGTCCCTGTCTTGAAAATGTGTATGGGTAAAGCTTTTAAAGTCTAAAATAAACCTATCTTTATATTTTTTATTTATTTATTTTGCAGAAGGGGGTAGTATGCCTCTAGTACTGCCTCTTGGTGACATGGTAGCATTTTTGTTTCCTTCTCTTGGTGCAGCTTAACAATCCAGAAATGAATTCCCAGACATTGTGATCTAGGAAAAATATCAGGGCAAAAGACTGGGTATTTTCCATGATCCAGTCCACAATCTACTGTTGGTATTTTCCTGCATTGGCTTTAGAAGCAGTTTACAGTTGCTATGTGGCAGTTGCTATGCCCGATCACCCAGAATAACCACAGAAGAAAAATTCTCTCCATTGCCATGAGTAATAACAACACTATTGCATAATTTATCTGGATTTTAGTTTAGAGAGAGGATGACTTACTTGTATAAGCGAGGATTAAAGGATAAATAGAGCTCAGTCAGACGGATATTTATATGTGTGGACATTTCATAATTGATTCTGGTTTGATCTCTCTTGATTTTATTTTAATATGCCCTATTCTGTGTGTCTAAATAATTACATCTGTGTGAAAGCCTCCACAGCCTGCACAAAGACCACTTAAAGGCAGCATGCTTCGCAGGGTGTTTTGAGTTAACAGGATGGAAAGAGCACAGTTTCGGGGGCGGAGTCGTTATCCGGTTTGGGTGATTTGATTGGCTCTTCTGTTCCAACGTCTTACGAGACCTTAAAGTGCCTCTCTTTAGCTCCAACATCCGACACACAAAGTCTTAAATATAGCTCACTTGGATATGTTCAGGCGCGTTTGATTGATGTTATTTATATCAAAGAAAGCTAGTTGACCAGTGTTTGTAATTTGCAGAATAAATATAACAGTAAAAGTGCAAATCCAAGAGAAATGCGAATGTCAGGGTTTGATTATAATATTTGAATTAATACACTTTGCAAATGGCGTATAATTTAAATTTTATTCATCAGTAATTTGTTCTTTTTTCTCACGTCGTCTCACAAATGTGTAATTGTCAAGCGTCTGCGGTGCGGATTAATAATGGATAGAGCCTAAGGGCGCCGCTCTTGTGCAAATGTCCCCTTTCAGACAGAACATGAACGCAACACGGGAAGAGTTGGACGCCGTGTGTCGTGACGTCTCGTCGTGGGGGCGTGCCTGTGATGAAATCAGCTGGGGAAACAACAACAGAAAAGGAGGTAGCTCAGACCAGAAACATCTTTCGGCCAGTTATGTTTAGATTACAGTCGAAAAAGTGTCAGTTTGAAAAACGAAACTGCACAATATCAGGTCTGCGGCAGCGAGTCCGCACTTGTTGAGTCCTGTGAGGCGCTGGATTAAAGAGGCAGCGAAGGGGAAGTGAGAGGTGGAGGATGTGACAGGGCACAGGTCCAGTCTGCAGTTGCGCTCTTTGTTAAACGACGGGACCACCGCGAACGTCTCTTCATTCTCCGCGATTCGTTGTCCGGTTTGAAATACCGGCTGAACCACCAGCAGAGTGGCATGTGGGTCAATTCAGGAACCGTCGGAAGGTAGGGACCCCTCTTGCAGGAATACTGGGTAACTGTTCTTGCTCTCCTTGTTGTGCACAAAGCAATCCACACGCCGCTTGAAATATTATTCACTCCAAATTCTCAAATCAATACCTGCTGTTTTCTGCTCATATCTGGTGACCTTATTGTACTTAGGAGTTTAATCTCCTCGTATATCTCTAGAATATCCAGGTAATAGTTCCAGAGCCTCTTACATCTAAACCGCATTAAATTAGATTATTTTATAGCCTGGGATGTCACAATGGGAGATGATTGTTATTTCTGAAATCCCACACGTGCTGCACAGACTGATGATACTATATAGCATTTTGATTCACTGTTGTGGCCAGTGTAGCGGATGGGCTTGGCACGTTACGCAAGACTTCTCAGCGCATCACTTAGGATGTAGGCTAGTATGCACCTGCCTTTTATAACATCCATAAGTGAAAGATATCCTAGCATGGCGCTGCAGTAAGGTGTGTGTCATGCATTTTGTCTTTCCAGGCGTGGATGACAAAACAATCGATACCCTGGTTTGTTGAATCGGTTTCCAAAAAATAATAAAAAAATAAAAATATGAATGAGCCAGGTGGTTATGAATGGCTGCGGGGAGAGGGAGCAGACAAGGTTCTTTTCATTGATGAGTGGAGTGATCCCACACCACGGTATTTACTGGAGCAGCATGCCGATCAAAACATGTCTGAAGATGACAAAAAAAAAAAAAAACTTGTAAGATTGCAGACGATTCACATGCACACGCAAAGGGCGCACTCTCCCCCCCCCCCCCCCCCCCTCTCTCTCTCTCTCTCACACACACACACACACACACACTGTAATGCTGATCCCGTGGCTGTGACGACATCAGAGGGATTGTGTTACGCAGGTGGCTGCGTGGCTGAAGAAGCCTCTCACTCCTACCTTGAAATAAATAAATAATGTCTCACACGAAGAGCTCTTATCTGACCATAATTTCATTTCCAGTCATAGGCAATTAATCACGTCTACAGGACTGCGTAAGCCATTTGGCACACTCACAATATTGTGCAATCCTTGTATTTTAGCCAGTATATTTTTTTTCTCCTCCTGACAAGATGTCTATTAATGGGCACCGTGTGACTGCTTCATCTTTTTGTGGAAACGCCAACTGCATTTTCTGTTCTATGAAACTTTAAACATCCCCGTCTAAATGGTTTAAGACCCTGCCAGTGCTGAAGCATCACTACAGCAACGGCTGGCGTTTTAGAAGACGCTCTGTCTCACTGGCCGCCACTACCACCACTACAATAAATGAAGTGAAGGTGGTGCTGTCACTGTGCACCGGCTGATGCATTTGGAGCTACTGTACTCCTGATTAGGCACCGTGCCCGAAGCTTTGACTGAGTCAACAGCTTTGAGATAACATTGTGCACCACTGACAAACCCACATGGAAGAGTGAGCCAGCATTATATGGCTGGCTTGAAGGTTCTGACCCCTGTGGCAGCTGTAGTGGAAGATACATAGAGGTAATAGAGCTTGTAACGTTTTATGCTTCATGTGTGCTCACTGTAGTCCGGACGCATTGTGTTGAAACATGGAGGGTTCTGTAAAGCATGAGAACAATTATGTAAAAAAATATTTGCACTGCTGCTGTTGGACTTTTCAACTAATGTATCTCCAGTCATTTGTTGGCTAACATCCAGGTTATGTACTTTACACTATGCTTAAAATGGGATATCTTTTTCCAGACAGAGTTAAGCCACTCCCTGATCAGTCAAGTAGCAGTATGTGGGTCATTGACTGAGTCCTTGGTTTTAATTGCTTTGACTCGGTGTAAGAGGAGTATGCAAAATTTTACGCACCCAGTTATCCAGTATTCAGTCATTACAGAATGAATCTGTGCTGATGAAGATGCATTTGCAAAAGAGCCATGTGTTACGCTTATGCAAAAACAACATTTTGTATGCAAATGCAAAACATTTAGCAAGAAAGCATTGTCCTATGAATGAAGACCTGCTCTCTTTCGAAAGCAAAGTCAAAAGAACTGCCAGCTCATCTGTTAGTTTTATCTGAATAGCCTTGAGGAGGGAATTGCAAGAACAGGTTAGAACTCAGGGTAGAAGGAAGAAGAGCGACATATTTGCATATGAAAATAGTGGAGTGGATACTAAAAAGCATACAAAATAGAAAGGAGATAGAGAGAAACAAATCAAAGCGGGACAAATACAGGCAAGGAGTCGGTGGAAAATATGGCTGGGGGGGTAGGAAGATGGGGAGGGATAAAGTAAATGAGGGCATCAAGAGGAGTCTGTATGTGTTTACAAAGCGTTATTGCAGCAGAGAAAATAGAGGGAGAAGGGTTTCTCTACTAGACCTACATGAGGCTTCTGAAGACCCTTTCGTTCAGTAGGATCAGTAGGATGAATGCGAGCATAACAACGTCTGCCACGGGCCGTGCATTAATACCAGAACCATCTGCAGTGTGTGAGGCAAGTACGTGCAGGCATGCATGTGTCTATGCATTTCTGTGCTAGTGTGAGTGAGTCTGAGGTCTACTGTCAGCCAGCCAGGGAGCCAAGCAGAGGCTACAGACCAGGTTATGTAACCAGTCTGTGCCAGCTGCGCCTGTGGCAATCAGTGTCTCAAACACCCACATGACACACACACAAATATATACACCTGAAAAGCATGCTCAAGCACGTATGAGTAGACATTTATTTTCATGATGGCAGACTTCTGACAAAAAGTTAAGGCGCAGGGAAAAAAATGAGGAGTGTGTCATGATTGCACAAATGGCCATCGTGTCTGCCATCAATTACACATGGACACTCTGACTATGTAGACACTGTGGTAGCGTTAACCCCATACTGCTGCGTTAGTGCTCAAGTGTTGGCCTATTTATTTAAAGTGGATTTTACAGGAGTATGTGTTTGTTGTTTTTACACGGCTGAAAGGATGGCAGCAAAGAGGCAAGTGGGTTAATCATGGCATAGCCTGGATGGAGTAGTCAAAAAAAGAGGCAAATAGAGACTATGGAGTTTTTCTCTCTTTTTTGGATGAGCTATTCCTGCCAGTGGATTGCTAAATGTGTTACATAACAGAGAGAATATAGTGGGGCAGCAAAACGAGTGTGGGAGGGCTGTTGGTTTAATGCTGCTCCTCAGTGGCCTTCCAGAAAAGTGTATGGTCACATAGATAGGTCGGATAGATAGCTGCTATTAACAAGGGTGAGCAGGTGTCAGACATTAAATGTGAAATAATCTGTTGAGATAAGGAAGATGAGAAGGAATATAGTAGAAGACGATAAGTGGAGTCAGGTCAGAAGGTGTGGTTGAGTGGATACAGCTGGGAAGGAATTAGATAGACTATAACAAAGCTAAAATACAGGAACCCAGCCTGTCTGGCTTTAAAAGAAAACTAGATCCACATTATGGATGATTGTCTCTGTCTCTCTGCCCCTTGTGCACAAAACACTCTTAGACTCACTTGAAGGATCCTGAAGGGCCGTGTTTGTGTGTTAAGTAGTGGGTATTTTTGAGGTACATGCAGACAGGCACCAAAACGTCTTTCACAAATATTTTATTGTTGCATTCCACCACCTCTTTGTCCTTGCAGACTCATTTACTCCCTCGCTGGGAAGATGACACTGGCCAAGAGATGAAGTCTAGACGTCTGTGTACAGTTCACTATAGGTCGTTGGCTAAAAATGAAACCTGATCTTCACAGCTTCTTTTTCCACTCCTCTGAGCCGCACCGCTCGGCTCCCGCAGTATCCGGCTCCTGCTCATCCTTCTGTCATCCAATTAAAAATAATTGGTGAAGTCTGTGAAAGCTCATGAAGTTTAAATATAAACCTGTGAGCAGGTGCATATTTGCTCTGTGCAGTGGTGCATGAGGACCCAAATTGTGTTATGTGTGTTGACTGACGCATGACTGTTGAAGAACCTCAGATGCAGGACGAGCTGGGCGGTCTTGATCCCCCTGAGAAGCTGTCCGCTCCACATGCAATGCCGCCTTCTGGTCACGTCACTGTTTGCATGATTCGGTGCATCGTAGGCTGGCCCAGTGCTCATTACCACACGCACACACATGAATGCACTCGCGCACACTTCGTAGACGTAGGAAAACAGCAGGAGAAGCTGTGATTTGTTCCCTTGAGCAGACTCGGTTGTTGCTGGTCGTGCCCTTTCGATCCCCATGGCATGACTGACTGACACTAATGTTCGGCTCACAGTCCCTCTCTTTCTCGCTAAGACTAATAATCCCTTCCCTGCCTTGTCTCTTGTTCAATTCCTTTTGCTAATCTACTGTTGCATTGGATACACTAGGAATTAACAGTAATCTACATCATCTCTCTCTCCCCCTCTCTCTTTCTCTTTCACTCTGTCAGTGCTTTCGATGTAGGTTTTGCTCATATGTCCTTTGACACATTTTTATAGTAAGTTGTTTGGAAACACAGGAGGTAATGGGGTAAAAGGAGACGGCATGATACTTGGCAAAGGGTGCAGGCGGGAGTTGAACCTGCGCCACTCCTTGCTTTTCCTAATGCGGCACAGAGAGGACGTCTGCTGTGACCATTAGCCAGAATGAAGGCTGTTAGGTAACAGCAATGTTGTGCTACCTTTTTATTGCCTCTTCTATCTCTGTCCTCTACCTGTGGTACGTGTCTCTGAGGGTGTCACAGCCAGACAGGTGGTAAGGGAAAAAGAGGTATTTATAACTCTCAAAGTCATAGTTCTCTTCCGTATGGACCATTCAGGGAACAGCTTCTTTGACAGACACCTTTCTCCAGCTCAGACAGACAAAGGTAGGCTGTCTGTGCTGTACTTCCTGGCTGATGTATAGGACTCCTTTTGAAATCAATAAACAGGAAGAAGGAAAATTAATGCCATAGGTCTTTAGGGAAAAAGCAGCAATGGTAATATATACAGAGCGGAAGTATAGCAATACATAGAAAGTGTGTCGTGGCTGAATAGCAGGGTGCACATGTGTCTCATGTGTCCGATGAATAGATGCCATTTTTAGCTGCCGGTGTCTGCCACTGCTGGCATCCTTGTCAATGGAATAACAAGCAAAGGCCTTTATGAATGTTTCAGATGCTCTATTTATGGAGCCTTCACACAAGTCGCAGTGATGGACGGACTGACTAGCCGACTACCGGTCCATCTGTGTATGTGGGGCAGTGATGTGGCTGTGCAACAGAGCAGATTCCTCCAGGAATTTTTGCAATGGGCATTAACATGTGTTTTGACACGTCAGAAATGTTTGTAAGCAGTTTATGGAGAGGGGATTTTGCTAAGCTTTCCACAGTGATGTTTGGCGTTAAAAGAGGAAGTCAGTCTTTTTGTGCTGCCAATGTAGCTCTTTCCCCATCTTCCATTGTGTTTTCTCTGAAGCAAGGATGCTCCCAGTGCACTAAAAGTGGAGCAGACAGGGGCTGAGATGTACAAGGGCAGAGAAGGACAGTCAATTCAACTCTCCTTTGTCTGTCCATCTTTCGCTCTCTCTCTCTCCCTCTCTCTGTGCTGTTACAGAAATAGCTCCGCTGTCGTTCTATTCCTCAGCCTGTGAACCATGTGTTCTGTTTGGGGGTTTGGCAGAAGCCTCTGTACACTGGGCAGCACAGCTACGGGGGCTTAGAGCCTTAACGAAGCTTCCCTTGGCCGGACCGGGCGAGAGTTTGAAGCTACTGCGCATGATGCCAGTTGCTTTCATTCATTGTCAAAAAATGCAGTGTCATTATTCCTGGGATGTTTTATCAAATGTGATTTTAATCTCCCCTGAATGTTAAATTAACCGTTTTCCTTTCTTTTGCTCTCCTCTCTGCATTCTCCAGGGCCCTCTCCATGGATATAGACACAGACTATGAGCGGCCCAATGTGGAAACCATTAAATGTGTGGTGGTAGGGGATAATGCAGTAGGCAAGACCAGGCTAATCTGTGCCCGGGCCTGCAACGCCACCCTCACACAGTATCAGCTGCTTGCCACCCACGTGCCAACCGTCTGGGCCATCGACCAGTACCGTGTATGCCAGGAGGTGGGCACACATTCACACACTCTGTGGAAAGAGACAGATATAGACAAACTTGGGTTTCTGGACATGCATTTATTACTGAACAAAGTTTATTGAGCATTAAAACATAAGGAAATTTAAATTCAGGTTTATGAAAGCTATGACTGCTATATTAATGTTAAAAATGCATGCAGTTTAAGATTATGCAACGTTATTTCCTTTAGCCCAGTGATTGAGTAATCCTTCAATTCCACTAAAACACAAACCCCATAATGAAGTACAGACCTTTTGACCTGATTACGGCGATATGTGTCTGTTTTGCAGGTGCTAGAGAGATCTCGTGATGTAGTGGATGAGGTCAGTGTGTCCCTGAGGCTGTGGGACACATTCGGGGATCATCACAAAGACAGACGATTTGCCTATGGCAGGTGAGCAGACACACGCTCTGCGACAGGCACACACACAGTTTCAAGAGGTCCAGCAGCCAGAACTTAGTGACTGACCCGATAACACAATTGGCTGACCACACATTTGACTACCTTGTAACACGTTCCATTTTCAGAATTGGTGCAGCCAAGAGATTGCTTGTTCTTGGCTGTATAACTGGTGAGCGTTGACACAATTTCCCTGGGCTAATACTATATCACCACCTTCATTGTTTGCTGGTTCAGGAGAATCTAACTTCCAGTGAGAATGTAACTAATCTGCCACCAGCCACATAAACACGCCCACGTAACTTTTGCTTAGCCAAAAGTTGTTCTTTGTGTAATCCAGCTGCCACGCTTTTTACGTGAACTCTGCCCTTAAGCTGTTACATCCTTCCTCCACCAGACATGATTGGATCATCACTCTATCCTCTTACTCCCCATCGCTCTGTCAAAGCTGCTTTATTGGCATGAAATGCAAAAGTACTTATGGCCAAAGCAAAAGCAGCGAATACCTATTCAATAGACACTGACCGGACGTGATCGCATGACATCAAAATGATCAATGAACCCAGAAAAGTGAGGATGCATTTCATTCATCACTATTAATCCACATTCTTATCTGAATACTTCTTTAGTGTGACTCTAAATATGTTGCCCTTCTCCATGTTTTTATCCAAATTTGCCAACTGTGATTATATACATTTTCTTTCCATCCAATGAATGTCCACTTCATTGTTTTTTATCCATACATCTTTAATCCATTAATCTACCTCTTACAGAGTTATAAACCACAACCCTGCACTAAGTCTTCACAAACATCTACATGCTCACACATGTGTACATCAGATAGCACATACTACGAATTCTCTTGAGGGTCTGTAATCCTCTCCCTTCTCTTGTGTTATTCCACTGTGTCAGTGTCTGTACATGTGTGCAGTGATCTGCTTCTGTTTGTGTGCGTTTTGGTGGGATTGTGTGTGTCTGTCCTGTATGCTTTGTCAGCCTGCAGTCAGCTGATAAAGACACAGTGTCAGCTCAGCTGTTTTCTCCCTGCCTGCCTCCCCGGCGTCACCAGCTCCAGGCATCAACCTCCCCTCCCACTCGCCCCTCTCCCCTTCCAGCACTGTCCATGCTCTCATTCATCTGGGCCGTGCCGTCTCCAGCCTGCCCCCAGACTCCTCTCCTCTCTTGACCTCACCTCCTCTCTCGTAATCTCTTTTTCAATCTCCACACCTTCCTCCACTCTGCGCACCTTTTGTTGATATCAAAAACCCAAAACATCACATTGTCAGACAATGCCCAGACTGTCACATGCCGTGTCAGAATGGGAACAATCTGTTTTGGAAAGAAATGACAGCCTCTAAATAGGCCAAGCTAAACTTAATCTGAGCCTTTCCCTACTTTATTTTGTATTATATTATGCAACAATGTCAAATTGCACTTTTGTGAGCATTAACTCTCACAAAGTGATGCCGTGTGCATATATGTGCCTTTGTTTATCTGGCATTATCTGGAAAATGATGACCTTTGTAGATTGGATTAGTCACATACAAATAAACAGAGAACATCAAATAACCAGTCACTGATGAAGCTAGTTATCCTGCATTAGTAATGCTAGTAAATTATTAGCGGTTTTGCAATGGCGTCATTTGCTTCATAATTAGCCTCACATGCTCTTTCAGATGTAGATGAACGCAAACCTGTGTGTACGTGTGTTTGTTAAAGCTACAGTGCACATCCTTTGCCTCTATCTGGCAGTCAGAATAATTCCACTTTAGAGACATGTTTATATCATATATCTCTCCAAGGAAGAAACCCCACTCCAGTGGTAACCCACCTTTGTCCTCATCATTGATTGTAATCCTTGTAATCTGAGAGTTTCTTTTTAATTCGGAACATCAGAAACCTTTCATGGACAACCTTTCACCATTCACACAGTCCTGAAAGGCCATGCAGAACAGAGCAATATGACTGCTTGGAGTAATACTGTTTTATGGTGTAAATTAATAAAGAGTGGTCTTTAGTCCATTGAGTAAAATAGGGCAGAAAAGGTTATGTTGTATGTCTTCTTAACCAAAAGAACGAAAGCATGTACACATAACATGACCTGAAGCAGACTAAGCCATGGTAATGATCCTTTGACAAAGTGCTAATGGAAATTCTTGTGGGTGTGTTTGTGCTCTTGTACAGCTATCTGTCTGAGGACCAGTTTTTAGTTCTACCATCAGATTGAGGACATTTGTGCAAAGTGTGGACATTTAGGCCTGTCTTTTACTTTAGAGGGTTAAGACTCAGTTTTAGTGTAAAGGTTTCTATTTGGATATGATAGGGTTAGGGTTAGGCACTTACCTGAGATGATTAGGGTTAACGTAAAGGGCTGCATTGAATGTCAATGAATGTCCTCACAAAGGTAGCCATACAAACATTGTGTGTGTGTATGTGTGTGTGTGTGTGAGCTGTGATGTAATGCTCAGCTGATATTGTATGTTATGTCGTGTGAATAGGAGCTTTTCAGAGATTACATGAGTGAAAGCAAAGGGGACTATATAACCCATGTCTACACTGCAGACATGTCTTAGCTAATTTAATGCTGTGACTTAATGATTTAACTTTCCACTCAATAAAGATATCAAGTCAGCTGCCAGCAACTTCACCACACATATTAATTTTAATTACGTCTCGGTGCTCCTCAGTGAGGTTTAGAAGCATGTGGTATCATCAAGGTAACATTCTCAGGTCAAATTAGGGTCAAATTTTTTCTGTAAGGTCCACCTCTGCATGAATGCTGAGTGTAACTGCTTTTTTAGGTACCACGAAGATGTGGCCTTATGTTATCTAAAGTGTCTGAATCAGCACTTCTGTAATTTCACTGACCTTGATTTGCTACATGAATATTAAAAATTCTGAAAAATGTTACTAAAATAATAAAGTCTTCTTATGCCCTACAATAACTAGGGTTTCCAAGTATTTCAATAAGTGCCCTATAAAGGGTTAATGGCAATCAAGTTCTTGGTAAATCTCCCTAAATGATGCTTCATACAGTAATATTTAAAAAAAAAAAAAAAAAAAGCATTACAGCATCAATCAATATCTCTCAATATATATAATAGTTGCAGTAGTACAGGTATTTTGCTGAAGGGACAGACAGTGGGGTGTAAACCTCTCAAAATGGTTCACCTTGCAGCTTCTGATGAATACTGAATGCCTCACAAATCTTAAAGACTAAAATATACAGTATATCTATAGTCCTCCAGCTATTGATGATTAATGTTGCACACAAGTTACATAAGTCTTAGTTGTCTTTTTCTGTCAGGGTCAACAGCCCCATGTTGTTGCGTAGCTGTTAGAAGTAGATCATTTAGGAGTTGTAAATAGTTCTTGCCAGGTCAGCATTGCTCTGGTATTTTATGAACCATCTGACTGACGCAAAAGTTTATCAAACATTACCTAGAAACAGACACCAACATGTCACAGAGATATCAGCACCAGGGAACAGCTGCAAGTGCTGCTGTCTGCTTGCTCAAACACATCAGTTGTGGAAATGAATTTGTGTGTGTGTGTTCTGATCTATTCTTAGCCTTCTCTTTGTGGTCCATGTAGCCTTGAAGGGCTTAGGGAGATTTACGTAAGAGAGAGAGAGAGAGCGCGACAGAGAGACGGGCCACACAAATCGCCATCCCAGAGGCCCAGGCTCATACACACAGACGTACACACACCCACCCACCTACCCATACTGTACTATACTATACATAAGTCTTATGACCACACCTCATAGCTTTCTCACTGGCACGGTCCATACTCCCACAATGCCTTGCAGCATCCAATTAAAGCCATTCCATATATGCTTCACACAATTTTTAACAGAAACTGACAGGATATTCAGTGAGTCAGCGCTGGGACTTTCTCTCTCTTCTGTCCTGTTGATTCAATCAAAGACCACCTGTCTTCTTTCGACGGACGCGCCATGGTCGTGACACCAAAAAATCTGATTTCCTCTGCCTCTTTTTTTCCCCTATCTTTCTCGTGATCTCGGTTATTCTGTGATCACATGAAATGAAGAGATTCTTCTCTCCCTCCTTTCTCTGTAGGTCTGACGTAGTGGTGCTCTGCTTCTCTCTGGCTAATCCGAACTCCCTGCGCCACGTCCGCACCATGTGGTTCCCGGAGATCAAGCACTTCTGTCCTAGAACACCCATCATCCTGGTTGGCTGCCAGCTGGATCTGCGCTATGCTGACCTGGATGCAGTTAACCGTGCACGACGACCTCTTGCCAAGTGAGAGTCTTCTTCATCAGGCATTAACAAACAATTGTAGATAGTGCTGAACCTGCAACGATGTGCCTGTGTCGTTGCTTTACGCTGTTTTCTTTGTGTTTATGCTTGGTTGACATGCACCACTTCCTGTTTTCTTTGACTTACTGCAGTTCCTCAAATAGTGAGTGGAGCCAATAATTTGTTTTGTTTTATAAATATATCTTGTTTCGATGCACTCTCGTTTGCCCCGTTAAAGCCACTGCATATCACTGTTACTGTAATACATACACAGTTGTATAAGTTAAAAGCCCTCTAGCTTTTTCAATAAGCAGAAACCATTCATTTCTTAAAGGCCTTCTATTGTGAAACATTTACAGCAGCACCAGCAGCACTTGGACAAGATTTAATGATGACAAAGCCAAGTGAATCAGAATCAATGAGACCAAAGTCAATTTGAAGATTTCAGATTCAGTCTGAAATCTTTAAAACATAAGTTCCTTGAAAACAAAAGGTATAAAAGTAGATTATAGTACAGCAAGGCTATCAAATTTTTGAAGAGCTTGACATCATCAGCAATTACAAAAAATTACAGAAATTTGAATAGGCCTGTCTACTGTATTTCCTTCTTATCTGAGGATCTGTGGCATTTCTTTATCTGATCACTGCTATCATTAACTTCTTTATCTCCTTCTGACTCACAGACCCATCAAACCTACAGACATCCTTCCTCCAGAGAGAGGCCACGAGGTGGCAAAAGAACTTGGTATTCCCTACTATGAGACCAGCATTGTTGCCCAGTTTGGAGTCAAAGATGTTTTTGACAATGCCATCCGTGCTGCCTTGATCTCCCGTCGACACCTGCAGTTCTGGAAGTCACACCTGAAAAAGGTTCAGAGGCCCCTTCTCCAGGCACCGTTCTTGCCTCCTCGCCCACCACGTCCCATAGTGGGCATCCCAGACCCACCTCCCACAGATGGCGAGGGCCCTGACTCTCTTTTCTGTCAGTCTCTGTGTGCGGATGTTGTTTTCCTTCTGCAGGGTGGCATTACTCGTGTCTTTGCGCACAAAGTCTATCTGGCTACGTCCTGCTCCAAGTTCTATGACCTCTTCACCCTCGATCTTGGTGGATCATGTGTGGGGCTATGGGGAGAGGAAGAGGAAGGAAAGGAAAACTTGGAAAGTGGAGAGGAAGATGAGCAGAGCAGGAGAGGAGCCAAGGAGCAAGCTGGTCGCACTAAGAGCCTGGACATAGATAAAGATGGAGTCGATGGAGGAGTGCGGGGCCTGAATCAACCCCAGCTACTTAACCAGGGCTCTTTGAGGACTTCCCAGAGTGATAATGCACTCCCATCTCGAGCCCAGTACTCCCTGGGAGTGCTAGGGACCGGTCGAGCACTCTCAGGATGGGGAAGGGGGTTCCTGAGTGTGTGTCTGGAGCACATTGATGATCCCATGACCGGACGACCACGACTCATGACTGTGGTAGCCATGGATGCACTTATACAAGAGGAACCATTTAAGGTGATGGAACAAAATTACTAAAAACATATATTTTTACACTTAAAGCAAAAATAAGCTGTGAATATTAAAAATATTCTCTGCCATTGCTCTCAAATTTCCTCTGGTGCTAGGCAGTGCTTCAGTACCTATACACAGGCAGTCTGGACGAGGGCCGAGGCGATCTGATGCAGGTGGCCACCATTGCAGAGTTGCTTGAAGTCTTCGACCTGCGGATGATGGTGGCAAATGTTCTGAACAGAGAGAGCTTCATGAACCAGGAGATCACCAAGGCCTTCCATGTCCGCAGAGCCAACCGCATCAAGGAGTGTCTCAATAAGGGGACCTTTGCTGGTAAACCACTGTACCAACCATTCTGTACTTCACTGACATTGGAATCATTGAAGATGTTTTCCATGTTTGCATCGGTGGGATTTTTGTGTCCGTCTGTAAGCATACGTGTGTGTGGGTGAGGATTATGAACGGTTGGTGAGTGATATAGTGTTACAGGAAAGATTTTGCTAATTTCCAGCACTCTCTTTCAGTCTCCAAAAATGTACACTCTGCGTACATTGGACCATATACTGTACAGCATTTTTCATTGAATAATCACTGTGTGTTGTATGTTGCAGTTCTGTTTTCTGAAGTTCTTTCAGAGTCATAAAGTGACTTGATGACTGCTGTTTGCCTGTATATTTTTGTGCTGGTTGTGCTTATTTTGTCCTGTCTTTGTGTGGTATTGTCTGTCCCCTAAAGCTGTTCTGCATGCACATTGTCACATCATTTGTAGCCAATGCCAAGCGTTTGCTGAACAAGGACTGCCTAAACCTTCTCTCTTCATGATTATAATAACTGGATATTTTATATGTTACTAAGAGTTGACAGATTGATAAATGAAGATTGGGCAAACATAGGTGATTTATTTCAGTCATTACCTAAGGATGAATTAAATGTAGATAAAGTCCAATTACACTTTCTTTACAAAAAAACAGAACACACAGGATTTGCTCCATGACACACTGCTCTGCATCTGCTCTCCCTCCCTTACTCTGTGTCAAAAGCTGTTCTGTCAATTTATCTCTCTGTCTGTCTACCTGTGTCCACGTCTCCGTGTGTCTGTCTGGCCTTCCGTCTGCCTGTGTGTGCGTCTGGGCGTCTGCCTTGTCTGTCTTTCCCCCTCTGTAGCTTGGGCTTCTGTGGCATTCCACGAGATGAACGCTCTTTTCCCACCCCGGTTTTAGATGTGGTGTTCCGACTGGACGATGGCTGCATCCCGGCCCACAAGCCTCTGCTCATCTCCAGCTGCGACTGGATGGCGGCCATGTTCCGGGGATCCTTCATGGAGAGTTACATTGAGGAGGTGAGTTCAGACGCACCGGGAAGAGCTTTAGGATGCTGCTACCTTTAGAAGAAGTGATTCAGTTTCTCTGTCCTAAGTCCTGGGAAATTCAAAACAGAAAACTGATAATGGCCTTTAGACACACATGGGCAAGTGATTAGCAAAATCCATAACAAGCAGAGACTTGCACTAAGTGTTCTCATTATGTGTTCAGGATGTAAAAGTTATCGCTGTTATCAGAATGACCCACAAACCTCTGTTGCATTACAGACAGGCTTGACACTTTTCACCTCAGGAAGTCTTGCACACAATGTGCACATATAGAACACACCACAAGCGGCCATTTCCTGGAAGCATACCCTAATCATTACCGTTAGCTTAACCATTTAATGACTGACTCAATATTTCAGACATACAAATTATGTGGATTTGCCTTTGGTACGCAAGATTGATCCCCACAGTAGGACAATTTGGCAGGTCATGACCGTTAAAACTTTAAACTGTCCCACTGTGGGGATCAATTTTGCATATGTGTTTAAACTTTAAACACATATGCAAATGTAGACAAGCATGCACACACACAGCTGCACTTGAACACTTCCTGATTTAACCTTCCTGAGGTGGTTGTGGTTTTCTGTGACAGGTCATGACACCAACCGCGGACTGTTTTGTGTCAAATGAGACACTGAGCCTTGTTTTTGATTGGTGGCTTGCTCTCCTATCTGGCTCCTTATAGTGTTAAAGTGTTCAAATACTGTTTTATTAATGACACCCTCTAGTTTGAAACGTTGTCGCATTTGTTTGAGGACTCTAGTCGGTTATTTAGCAGAGTCAGGATGTTGCATTAACTGGTCTGAATATGTTTAACTAAGAACATACTCCGTTTTGTGATCTGGTTGCTTGAGGCATACTGTCACCAGTTGTTTAGCATCCCGTGGGCCTGTGCAAAGCATGTGCTCCCAACCTGACATGATTGGAGAGGAAGTAAGAGTCTGTCTCTAAGTAGGCTGTCCTCGGACTGTGTTGCAGAACTAGATCCCGCAGGGTATAGTTACTTTCAAGGTGAGCAGGTTTAGGTTGCTTAGATTCAGACCTCCAAATGAACTGGAGAGACAGAGGTGTAAAGGTCTAAGCTATGGATGTAATGTCAGAAGAAAATTAGAGTACAACTGGTAAAGAAAGTCAGATGTGTGTGTGTGTGCGTGTGTGTGCGTGTGAGTGTTTCCATGTGGATAGCCTAGATTTTATTCTGGAACACACCAGATGAATGGGTGTGCAAAAGAACTGTTGCAGCTATTGAGGCGGCATCAGCATCACCGGGGGGGCGCACAGCGTTTGCTGCTGGTGGGCTGCCGGTGTCTATGGTTACTCTAAACAGTTCATGTTTGTGACTATTGTGGCATTGTTTATGGAATGAAGCTGGCAGGCCACAGGAGGCAGGTGCTCCGTAGACAAAGACTCAACGACTGAGTGCACAGTGAAGCTGTCAGCATTTCTGTTTATGACCAGCAGTGCTTTTTCTATTTGCATGTAAATTCGCTGTATGTGAATTTTTATGTCGCACAGGGGCGACATCGTTTTTTACTGCTAACGAGCGAATTAGACTGCATTTGTCGGCAGCGAGCAGCCGTCGCCGGATTGTGTGCTGGTTTTGAAAAAGTGTCTCATAAATAGCTCTGGCTCTGTCAGTAGTGGCCCTAAAACATTGGTCTTTCAATAGAGCATGACACAAGGAGATAATTGCTCAACCTTGACGTAGCAGATGGTCTAATGTTATTCAGTTTCTCTAAAAGAGAGTCAATACTGGTCAAAAGTATTAGGATATGTGATATCGGAGATTTATAAAGATTATGGATTCGGTTAAATCAGGGTGATAAATAGATAGAACTGGTTAATAATGCATTCATCATGTCAGCAGAAAATATCCTCTTGTTATCACATTACACCAGTTCTGATTGGTTGGGACGTCTCGGTTTTCGAAGAGCATTTTACAAAATTTAATATATGAGATTTAAGGAAGCTGTAACACTATAACTGAGAGAGGCACATGAAACCAGCCAGTGGCATCCTGTTCTCATGCGCATGCCACACTTCCTTCTCTGTATTTTTAATGCTCACACATTTTGTCGGTCATGCTGTCGTGTGATAACAGGGCTATTCTCGTTTTTCTGTGCATAGCGGCATTAATGTGTATATTTCAAAGTGTTGTTTTAACTGTTATTTATAGTATTATTTCACTTTCTAGCAACATTGCGGGCATTTCTTAGACTGTGCATGCTTTCTCAGTGGTAATGGTTACAGAGATTTTGTAATCAAAAGCTAACCAGTCAGAACACAGCTCTTGCGGCGTGCTGCATTTGTGGGCAGATACACTTTATTTGTCCTTCATGTGGGTGCGGATCCTAGTGTGTGCACTCCTAACACGTTGAGAAGCCTAGCTTATGTAAACACCTGATGAGCTTTTGTCTTTCTAAGGAGAAGAGATACCCCCTTCTCTTCAGTGATTTCTAATGAGAGCTGAGTTGAAGTACTTTCACGTTGGGGACTGATGTTTGATTTGCACATTTTAGTGAACTGCCTTTCCCTTGTGTCTTTTTAATAGATTGTACGAATGTTTTTCCACTTGAACTTTGTTGGTTTGCAAATTAATTAAACATGCACCGAACCCATAATTGACCGTGACAATGTGCGATAGCAGACTGAGAGCAAACAAACACCTGTCCTGAACGGTATAGCTGACGGACCTTATCCATAAACATCCATGGAGTGTCGCATTGAATGTGTCCACTCATTAATGCTTCCTGGACCCAGCTGGGGGCTGAAGCTCCATAAACCACCCATGTCTTGGTGTCATGCGTTTTCAATCATAACGAGAGGTCGTGCCAAGCTGACATTCTCCTAATTGGTTATGGGAGTGGAGGCTGAAGAGTGCCTCAGTGGGTAGACTCCTGGAGGGGTCAGGTCATCACTCCCATGATCATTTACCTTCTTTCCATCCTTGCGGTGTTGGACTGCATTACCTACGTTGAATTGGTGATGGTCTGACACACTGTGATTGAGCTTATTTAACTACTCAGTGTGTGTACGGTTGAATTGATAGTATGTCTGCATCTAGGTCATTACAGGTAAAGAGACAGAATTTGTTATGGTAAAATGATTTCAGTTTAGACTTTCTAGAAACTATTCATAAGTGGCTTTCACCTTAGTTTTAAACATGTTTTATGGATCAGTGTGCAGGATTTATTGGCATCTAATGGTAAATGCCTGTGTCTTTCTATGCGTGTGGAAAAATCTTCAATAGTAACATAAGTCTCTCTGCTTGGGTTTTTGTGCAGAGACAAAATGTCTGTCTGAGGCTGTCTATGTAGATATAAAGTTCTCATGCTAAGCTATTTTGAGAGCACAATGCGACTAATGAGATCCACGGTGAGGTATACCTTTTTGGACAACATGTTACAGATTCTGAATCTGCACGTAGCTTAAAGGCACATGAAAGCTTGTGCCTCACTATGCGAGAAGCTGTGTTGGCTGCGTGTTAGCGTGTGGTGTGGTCTTTTGCGTCAGCTACATTGCTGACATCACTGCCCCTCCCCCAGAAGGTGCTCTCGTCTGAGCTGAGATCAAAAGGAATGTGACCAAAACAGTATGTCCTCTGCCCTTTACCTCCAAACATCCACAGCCCTGCTTTTCATTGTCATAATAGGGCCCTACTGATTCCTAGCCATTGCACTTAGTACACAGGATTGTGCATGTTTACTCAAAATAAGTGCAGGATAAAATAAACATTTACTAACATTTAGTAATATAAATACAGTTTTAAAGTGGGGTAGACTGTTCTCTTTATAAGGAACGCTACAAGAAATTGTTCCTGCATCAAGCCATCGGTCTGTACAACTCCTCATCTGTGTGTGAGAGATGACACAGGACTGGACTTATTGTTACTTATCTATCTTACTTATCTATCTATCTATCTATCTATCTATCTATCTATCTATCTATCTATCTATCTATCTATCTATCTATCTATCTATCTATCTATCTATCTATCTATCTATCTATCTATCTATCTGTCTGTCTGTCTCCATTCATTTTATTCTTTGACTTAATTTTCGCGTTTTCCTCTTGATTTTGTCATTTTCCAGGTATCCATTCCTAACACTAGTGCAGCCTGCATGCGTGGGGTGCTGGAGTTCCTGTATTGCGGTCTCCTGACGCCCTGTCCTGGTCTGGAGCCCATAGAACTAATTGTTCTGGCCAACCGTCTCTGTTTGCCGCGTCTTGTCGCCCTCACCGGTAAAAGACTCTCACTACACTATTAAAAATGTCACATTATGTTTTTGATCGTGCACCAATGTCATTCTATCAATGAGTAAAACCAGGTTCATGACTAAGAATTTATGACTGGAAGATGAAAAAGCATCCCCATATTAGTGTTGCCTGCAAACAGTACTGACATGTTCCATGTGTATTTTGTGCGTCTTCAGAGCAGCATGCTGTGGACGAGCTTCTCCAGTTGGCAGTAAAAGGAGTTGACGTTGACGGACAGGTGTTGTCTTACCTTGAGCTTGCACAGGTACGCTTATCTCTGTAATGATCATTTCAAAGTTTATATTCCAGTACAGTAAAAGTAGCTGATGGCTAATACTAGTTAGCCATCAGTGTTTTGTAATTCACCCTGGATTCATTTGACAACTGGTTATCTTAAATCTCTTGACTCCCATGTTTTGTTTTGTTTTTCTTTTGCAGTTCCACAATGCTAAGCAACTGTCTGCTTGGTGTCTCCATCACATCTGCACTAATTATAATAGCATCTGCCGCAAATTTCCCAAAGACATGAAGGCCATGTCTCCAGGTACATATGCCTTGCCACTCTTGGCCCTGACAATCTGCCTCTCTCGCATTCATGTAGCTTTTCCATTAGTAAAACTCTTTAATATACCTCGCAGTGAATTTGAGTCTGAACAAAAATGGACATTATCAGACTTAAACGCACCACTTAGAAACTGTGGCACGGTGTGATTTGTTCACAGGAAACATTTGGTTGGCGTGGGAGGATTGATTTTTTTTGTGTGTGTCTGTGAGGTAGCTAAAAATAAAAATGATACAAAAACCAAAGTTAAAAAAAAGCTTCAGATATGTTAACAATAACATTCATCCTTCATGAATGTATCAGTACATTATTTTAATCTACAAATTTCTGATCTTTATGCTAAGATGATTATGTATTTTTTTCTCTTTTCTCTGTAGAAAACCAGAGGCACTTTGAGAAGCAGCGCTGGCCTCCCGTCTGGTTCCTTAAGGAGGAGGACCGCTATCTGCGCTCTCAGAAGGAGCGTGAACGTGAGGAGGAGATCTTGCGCAAGCAACACACCAAACGGGGCTGGTGTTTCTGGAGGCACCCATCCTCCTCTCCGCACGTCTCCTAAAGGGTTTCATCTGCTGACTTCTTCGTCCGAAACCTGGGTCATACCACCTGGGAAAGCTACCTTCCCCCCTTAACAAATGTAAAGGATGGCTCTGAACCATCAGCGCTTATACGCCTGAATGTTAGCTTGGTTGGGGGAATGTGTGTGCCTCTTTATAAGTGTGGTTGACCACATGAGTGCATTTTAGTATGCTGTGTGACAAGTGTGGACTCAGCTGAAGGGTATGTGCATGGGTGTTTGAGTATATATATGTGTGTGGTACTATGATTGAGTGATGCTTCCAAGTTGAGTGCTTCCCAGAAGCCCCGATGTACGAGGGCCTGTGACGTTGCAGTGCAGCCCCTTGTCCCCTCCACAAGAGCTCTGTCCCTTCAACACTCATAGTGTCTCAGCCCTTGAGTGATTGGACTGGGAGCAAGGGCTCTCTATCTCTCTCAGTCTCTCAGTCTCCATCCTTCACGCTGACCTTAATGACTATTTCACATTGACCACTGCAGCTACCCTTGGGGTGGCTTATTTTTGCCTTCACTTCTATACAGACTGTTAGCTTACATACACACAGACAGATACACATGAACTACTACTCTGACACCAGCACTGGATTAACAGGAATGGACATATAATGATTAATCTTTAAATAGTACCATATATATGTATATATATATATGCACCTTCTAGGAGACTATTATCAGGGGAAATGGTGCACACCACTCCTGGGACACTGATGATTGCCATTGCGACCGCAAACTAGAGCCCAAGTGCCCTAGAGCCAAAGTTTGATCATAGTTATTAACTTCCAGTATAACCCTGATGTGATGACCGTCGTCCGGCCCGGCACCTCCCATCCCCTGCTTGTGCACATCACACTTCAAAAACAAAAGAAAAAAGGAAGCAGCAAAACACAAGCAGCTCTCCTTGACGAGTTGATTTCACCAAACTGTATACAGAAACCCTCAAAAGACCACTCTATAGCAATGATGAGAGTAAAGAGGGCTAGCCTTACTTGTTACCTCTGCCTAGGACGAATAATTCATTCAGTGTTAAACAAATGTGCTTGTAACGTCCGTGACCACTAGGTTGTGTTGAAACACTTCAACCAGCCTGCCTTTACACCCCTGCACCACTAGGGGCAGCACTGCTCAGGGCCCCGGCACTAAACTTCACAGTTTTAATGCCTGTGCTTTTTTTTCACTCTAGTCTCAGTTATTACGATTTCCAGTAAGTTCACACCTTACAAAGTGTTAAGAAAAGCTAAGGTAGATGCACAGTGTTATTAGTGCATTTAAAGACTATACCTAACTGATATTCACCTGATTTTGAATACCAAAGCTGTGATTCTTCTTCCTCACTTTCTTTATTTCTACTTCCCACCTTTTTTTGTTTAAAAGAGAGGAAAAATAGAGAAGAGGAAGTGATTTGTAATAGAAAAAGGCAGTATGAAATAATATTTGAATGCCTCTTAGGGGTGGCGTTTTCAATCTGTGGTGCCGGGAGGAAAGTGTCGCTGCTGGACATTGCCTTCCACTATTGTGGCTGGAAGTGAAAATGGTGCTTAAGATACAACGAGACAGTGTCCACACGAATACACACTGACACACGTGGGATTTTATGTTCAAGCATCTGTGTAGTTGTTCGGTGTTTACCTGACGGTATTCAAAATTTTAAACCTTAAATCTCATCCTTCATTTTTTTTCGTCTGTAAGAGAGAGTCATAATAGGTCACTGATTTTTAAATGTCTAGATTTTACATGCAGCAGTTACAACCCTCGTGATGTCTTTTTGCTGCTTCAGTAATCAATTTGTTTTGCTTTCCTCTTGTTAACCGGGAAATTAATATTTCTTTAGATTGAATTTACATTCGTGAGTGTTGTTTTAAACAACAGAGAGTTGCACATGAGAGCAAATTGGATTTTCTTGTTAAGGGTGCTAATTTCGTTGGGCTTTCGTACTGAATGTGAAAAAAAGAAAAAACTGTTATGGCGATGAGTTTCTATTAGCACTTTGTCCTATTTGTGGGTTTGCGCCCTTCAGCTTTATCCAGGCAACAGTAGGGGATAGATAGATTGTGTGAGACATGTGGTGTGTTGTGCCGTTTTCCATTGTCAGCTACCGAAATAGAAGTCAGAAAGGATCTCATGAGACCCAAGTGAGAATTGAGCTGCAGCGTCTCTAAAATAGAGTGAAAAGTGGAGTAAAAGTGAACAAGTCTCAGTAAACATTAGATCCTTCCTACATATTCTGGAATTGCTCCATAGATATTTGAACGCATCCCCGTCCACCGGGAATTTAGAAAATTAGAAAAATAGTTTTTGATGGACCACCCTGGCCTCTTTGTTTAATCTTGGTCCGTGTGCCTTATAGTTGGACAAAACACTCTTAGTTCATGCCTGCAGACGGGTTCTGTAGTAACTGATTCGATGGCTGGTGGATAATGGATAGTGTTGTGTTTGTAAAAAAAAAAAAAAAAAAAGATTATAGTGTTTCTTTGTGCACTCTTAGCCATTATCTTTCTTGAGGGATTTTTTTAAGCCAACCTGAGCCATGCATGTGCAGAATCTTTAGGCCTACTCCTTGTTTTATGCAGACAAATGGCCTTTTAACCCATTTTTAGAGTGTAGTACAGTAGGTGGGTTCAATCATATGGCCTTAGATTAGGATGTTTTCTCTAGATTGAGACTCATGTCATGGATGGGATTCTCCGCTGACCTGATGTAGTGATTAATTCAAACTGGCAGGTTGATCCCTGCAGTGTAACTTTAAAAACCACTGACTTTGAGAAAGCAAAGCTTTTTAATAAGCACTGGCTGGCCTGTGTGCTGTGTGGGTGCAACCACTTTTAGAATGTGGTTAATTTGCATGGTGGCCTAACTTTGTCATTATAATGACATTTGTGTTGGATTGCACTTTCTTGCTTTTTGTCCATACCTTTCTGTACTTAGCATGAATTGATCCTATGTAAGATTGTCTCTTAACCTGATGACTGTAGCGCGGCAGTTCCACTTTTTACATTTTGTATTTTTATTTCCCCATGTCTTTTCTAGTGGGGAGCTGGATAACATAACTTATCCGGCTTCTTTAGGGTTTTGTTGGCACTGAACCACTCAGTAGCTCTTCTTTTTGCTATGGGGCTTTATGCACCAGTGTGTTTTACAAAATTAGCTCAGCACAGCCTAAGGTAGCAATGTTAGTTATTAAATAATATGTTGGGGTGGATACTTACTTACTACAGATGATCTGTTGCTGCTGTGCAGTGTTACAATTGTTCCTGGTATGCTGTTACGATGATGCAGTCAGTCCAGCGTATTCTTAAGATTTTTATGATATTAGGTTTGGGCATAAAATTGTAAAGCATAAACAGCAAAACTTCGATTGAAATCAAGTATTGTAATATTATATGATGCATCATTTTCCTAAATGGCTGAAAAGCCAAGTGTAATGTTTGGATTTAGCTTGCATGTAATGACAGAGGAAATGTGTAAAGCACAATGCATGTTCTCTGGGGTTAAATATTGGCTACTGTATACACAGCAGAGGTCCTTAACCTTTGGTGTTCAGATCCTCTTTGGGGTCACTTGAATTTCTAAAACTGAACACAAATGAAATCAAAACACTTTTTGTGGGTGAGAACTGTGGGAAACAGAAATATAGTTACAAGCCGGCAAAGAAGCTCGAGGAATTCCTCATTTACAGAATGTGCAGGGCGGAGATTCAGAATCGAAGTGTTTGTGTCCTTCTAACTCTCAGTATTTGCACCAGACTGACCCCGTCAGGCCAAAGTTACATCTCTCCATTCTGATGTAGGACAGTGTTGTGAAATTCATTTGGATTGTCTTGTTCTGTCACGTCCAATCTTTTTTTACTGTCACATTTTCTTCAGTTATTTTTCATGATGCACTTCTTCCTTCTCCGCCGGGCTGATCTTCATATTTTAATGTGACGCCCAGTGACTGAGAGAGCACCTTGTTTTTAGTCTTTGGCGTGTCCTATCCTGTGCCTTTAGTGGACTCTCACTCTTTTAGCTCTGCACAGGCTGACAACACTTCACCTGCAGCCTTCTGAGCTCAAATTAATGTCAGTTAAGCCAAGAAATACTCACGTGAGCACAGAAATAAAAGTAGGTAGCTTTCATTAATATACAGTATCTTAAAGCTTATCACGTGGATTTGCCTATGCTTTCTAAAATATGTTTAGGCATGAAGCAATTCCTGGCTAACTTCCATAACACAAGGAGCTTCACAGGTTTAGTATGTATCATCATCTAGGCTAAAGCCACGCAATAGATGACTTCAATTATAAAACGACCAAGAAACCCAGCAAACCAGCAGTTTTAGAATAATCTTTCCGCACTGGTTCAGGTGCCTGCACTTTCTATTATGTAGCCTAATACAACTTTTTTTATGCTGTCTTTGTATTTACCAGTTTTCTCGATTGAAATGAAAATATCATATACTTTTTCCACTACGTCTTTCTCTCTAAGCCAAATTCAGCAGTGTACTCTTATTGCTTCCATTATTTATCACACACACACACACACACATACGGTGTTCTTTCTGTTGGGGAACAGCATCTGTGAACTACTGGTTGAATTAACAGCAGATATTATCTGTGACAACTAAATATATTATGCTTTAATGAAGGTAGTTGTTATCCAAAGTACAGTACAGTGTTGTAAATTTAATATAAGTCCCAGCTAGAAATAAACTCTCACCTTCTTACTGCTCACCACACTGCATCTATTTACTAAGTTGGTGTATACATAGGATTGTATGCGCAGGGAGTTCTTTATATAGACAGACATGGTGTTATTAACCCCTGGTCTATGCTGTAACATTTTTAGTGGATCGTATATATTATATAGTATTGTTATGCACAATGTTTCCATTGACTCATTTGAGTTTTATTAACATTGACTTGCTTATGTTATTGTGTTCCTCTACAATAAAAGGCAAAAGAAAGAGCACACCACACTCACAATCTATTAAGGGCTTTCTAGAAAATATACAACAATCAGAATGTTTTGCTGCTGTTGCAAAAAATGTTTTGAAACTAAAATTTTGTAATATTTTGCAACCACTGTGATTTGTACAAAAATTGAAAAAAAAATGTAGAAAAAAAAACGTTTTTTTTTTTTTTTTTTGCCGTTTCAGTATTTGGATGTTTGACATGAATTTTATTAAAACTGTTAATCTTTTGAACTTGTGTCACATTTTTGCTACTGTGTGTGTGCGCGCATTTTTGCACGAGTTTGATTATAAACTAGAATTAGTATAGATATCACACAGCACATATCACTAAAAGCTTCACAAAGTAATTACACTAAGCAGAGACTTTCTTATTCACAGTGAATACATAAATAAATGGTCATCACAAGAAAATAGAAAATGTTGTGATATAAAGCCCGTATTTCTTTCTAATCTCCAAGCATAAATAAGGAAATAAATTGTTGCTCCGTCTTTTTCTATCTGACTTTCCCAGCCTTTTGCCTGAAAGGATGCATGCAGGCTTGCAGACTCCTGCACTGTGTTCGATGCAATTGTGTCACCTGGTGGAAATTAACTGTAACTGCAACCACAATGGGTAAACAGGAAAGGTTGAGGACTTATTTTGTACACATAAAAAAGCTGTGAGATCAAAAATAGTAAAGTACAGAGAGCGAGAGAGATAGAGAGCGATACAATCTCTTGTTTTTTCTCTTGTTGTTGTAGTAACATTAAGACTGACCAGTTCAGTCAACCAGGACATCCAGTACCCAAAACAGTATAATGGCTGAAGTTGGTTAGTGTCACATATTGTAAGCTTACATTTACACCGATCAGCCACAACATTATGTTCACTGTCATGTGGAGAAGTGACTTGTGACAATCCAATGTACTGTTGGGAAACTTTTGGACCTGGCAGACCAGGCACCCCCACCCCATAGCGATGACACTCCTAAATGGAGCAGCCATCCCCAGCAGGATGCAGCCTGACACAGACATACACATGAAAATGCTTTAGGAACAGCTCAAAAAAACATGAAGAACAGTACAAGGTGTCGACCTGGCCTCCAAAATCCCTAGATCCCAAACTGATCAAGCATCTGTGGGATGCACTGGAACAAATCTCATCCACAGAGGCTCCTCCCCTCAACCCATAGGACCCAAAGGCCCCCACAAACAACACTCTGTTGCCAGACACCACAGGACACCCTCAGAAGACCCATGTCCATTCGCTGATGAGTCACAACTGTTTTGGAGGCACAAGAGAGACCTACACAATATTAGGAAGGTGGTCATAATGTTATGCCTGATTGGTGTACAGTAGTGTTTCTGTATTAGACTTGTTTTTGTTGGCAGTTGACACACCAACAGAAACAACACCCTAAACCCTTAACCCTACAATTTCCTATTTTTTTCCTTCGTTCCTAAACTCTTCTATGTCCTCTTACGTTTCCTGAAAGAGAGAATGAGTCAGCAACTCCCACCGAGTGGCTCTTAACTCATGTATTTTCGAGATCACCATGCGCTGAGCTGAGACTTTTAATAAAGTCTGGCGAGGGATCACAGAAACCCACAGAAACGTGGGGGGAGGCGTCGCCATGGAGATGTTTAGTGATGTGGTTGATGAGTGACAAGGCAAGGTGGCGGTCGAGGGGAGTGGAATATTTGTGTCCATGTGCCATCTTGACGCGTGTGTGTGTGTGTGTGTGTTAGAACAAGGCTCTTCCAGTCAAGCCGCCTACTAACAACCTCTTAACAGTCAGTGACGTGCACCAGTTTTCCTTTCTTTTTCTTGTAAATGGAGGAATTTACTAGCTTTTTGTTGCTGTGAGCTCAACGTCTGCCGTCACGAGCGGCAGTTCGAGCGCCGATTACAGACCTTTGTGCTGCATCAGCTGTTTGAATCGTGGGCTGTGTTCGAATTTCCCACAAACCTTGCCCCCCCGCTCTTGCACCACAGCCTCGTACAACACAACTTCAGAGTCGCAGGCGTGCGCTGACATCACCACATCTGGATCTCATTTCCTTGGGTTCTCCTGGGAGCCGATAAGATGAGTTGAACTGAGAGCAAAAGACAGTGGAGAACAGCACAACTCAAGCTCGAATAATCCAGTAATCTGATAGATGAGTCTGGTCCCATGCTTGGCATTAAAGAATACCTTGGGAGATAACGTTTTGATGTTCACAGACACTTGAGATTTCATTAGAAGTGGACAAACTAGAAATACCTAACATACAACGGAGGTCTACTGGTGTCTCTGTATACTTCACCCTCCTCTAAGTATGTTTCATCCACAAGATGCTCGTCTAGACCTCTCCAAGGTCAGCGCCATAAACAAACCTCCCTCCACAAACCCTCAACAAACATGCAAACATCTCTAAATCAGGGCCTCTCAACACAATGTTTATGAATACTTTATCATCCTGCAACCGTGGTTTAATTGAACAGTAAGCCAAAAGCTTATGTTTATGGATCCCTATTGAGGCAAAGTGTAAAAAATGTGGAGATGTGTGTGTTTAAAGAGGTGTAAAACTACTTAAAACTGCACATCACACATACGTACTCATACCAGGACTTGCATGCACACACTCTGAGGCCCAAGGGAAAGATTTCTCAGGGTTGTTGTGGAGGCGCATAGCTGAGGAGTGACTTCACCTGGAAGCCTGAAGAGGAGACACGCAGATTTACAGAGCATGTGTAGGTTGCTCATCTTTCCCCCTCTTCTCCTCTGTCTCTCACGCAGGCAAAGGGCATGTTTGGCTATCCCGTATACACTGTCCGTTCTTTCTCCTCTTCTCTCCAGTAAGTGTGTGTTTGCGACTTTGCTTTCCCTATCATTTCTGTCTGGTACCTGAATTGACCTCAGCTGCCTCTTAAGGGCAAATCACAGTGTCATTAACCCCCAGCTGCTGATAGATTTGTGAGTTCGGCTGTCAGATAAATGTGTGTTCTTTGCTGGCATATCACCTGTGACCCACTCAGCTCTACACATCAACGCCTCCTGTGAGCTTCTCTCACATCCATCTTATTATCTAAATTCTCCTCCCAGACAGCAATAGTATGTCTCCTGAACTACATGATAAGAGGAGTGGAGACAGATCCATTCTGTTGGAATAAACAAGTCTTATTAGTGTGCTAAATTGTCATTTGAGCCATATTTCTTGAACCTAATAGTGCCCGCCGCCGTCTGCAGATGTTAAACATTTGTCAGACAAGACCAGAAATACACTGGAAATGAAACCAAAGATCCAGAAGTGAAATTTGGATAATAAAACTTAGTTTAATTAAAAGCATTTGGCGAGGAGAGCAGAAAAAAGAGGAAAGTTTCAGTGAAGATTTTTAACCGTTACATAATGTGCAGTAAAACTAATCTAACCTACAGTAAAGTCCAGGGATACCGATGAACCTGTATGTTATGATAGCTAAAGGTAGCAAAGGGAAATTAGCACACAAATATCTTCTGAGTAAATTATGTAACGGCTCCACAGACACTGTTCTCTGTTGGCCTATATCAGTGCATGTTCTTGATGGTCGTGTGAGAAAATAGGACCACGTACAGTAAAGTAATGTTTTGTGTGCATGCTTACAGCTGGTAAAAATGCAAATTCCAGCTGCTCACACTGTAAAATTTACAACCTAATGAGGAAGTGTCAGGAAAGGACATATCCATGACTGCAAGGAACAGAAGATTACAACGACTACAGTTATTCATTCACATGTAATACGACGGCGCACTCTCAAACATGCAGGACAGTATGTTCTGGCCTGTCGAAATATGCTGAGAGGACCAGTGACAAACACATTATTAGTAAAGTGTAGGGAAGCACACGGGGGAGGGGGATACGTGACCCTTAAAATTCAACCAGTTTTGGAGACGTCCATGCTTATGATATCGTGGTTTGTTTTGGCACAAGTTTATTTTGTCAAGTCAGAGGGAGATTTCGCTCTGTGTTTTATGCGAAGCCAAACATCACAAACTGATGGAACACACACGGACATGGACTTATTAACAAGAATTTCAAATATACATATGTCCCTGGGTGGATTTTAAGATCACTGCAGGCGACTCAGAGAGGATGTTGCTTGTGACTGGGCCACTCAGCACTCTGTCACCCACTCACAAACTATTAGTTTAGGCTAGCCAGGAAGAAGGCAGGAAACTGAACAAAAAGCCCGTCTCCAACTGGAGAAGAAGTTTCAGCAAATGAGGAGAAAATCCCCATTAGCCCACGCACACACACACACATCCAAATCCCCACTGGACACACAATCATTCCCACATTTAGACCCCATCTCCAACAACAGCTGCCACCGCACCCCACCAGAGGAAATGCCAAAGTCCTCTGAAGTGGAGCATAACAGCATTGCAGTTCACATCCACAGTGAAGGGCTGAAAGACTGGGAGGGCAGGAGAGCCTCTAATAGCAGGAAGTTGTAAGAATAATAGTGGTATGGAGATGTCATGCCCCTTGTCCCTGTGGCATGCAAGCTCTGGGCCAAACACTGTGACTGTACTGCACACTTACTTCTACGATCTTTCACATGGCTTACAGTAGGGGTTTACCAGATGTAGGCCTAATGCAAAACATATTTTTAAGAAAAAGTGGCAGAGTGATTCCTTACAGGTCAAAGTATTGTTAGAGTTGTACAATTTGTTATTTACAGAACAGCAACATGCCACAATCTCCTTCATGCCAGAGTGGCTTGCTCTCATCTAATCTAAATATGGAACCACATGATTTACAATGCAAAAAAAAGATTTTTGTTGTAGTGTAGCCCACTGATCACCACCATAATAATTCTAAACAATTCACCAGAGGAAATGGAAACTTCTTACCTAACAAGGACATGTTTTTTATGACTGATTGCATTGGGTGACTGTGTCAATCCAATATTCACCAGAGGATTACTCAACTATTGTAAAGAGTTTCCAGTTAAAGCCTTAGCATGGCATTCCGCAATTAATTGCTCTGGGAAGTTATCTGAAGTTACATGTCATGCGGACAAATCCAGCCTGAGCCTGAAACACCAGAATATAAAAACCTGTGACTTTTATCCTCTGCATCTGTCCTGGATTACCTAAGAATGGCTGCTAAGTAAATTAAAGAGCTCAGGAACATTCCCATAATCCAAGATCTTAAACCCCTGTGCCACTGACCCACAGACAAATACCAGTTCACGAGTGTGTATGTGTGCACGTAAACGTTTGCATGTCTGGGGCGTCTGCAGTGTCTAGATTGTGGTCAGTTTGTGTGTGTGTGTGTGTGCGTCACTGTTGAGCAGCAATTGAACAGACCCCCAGCCGTCCTTAAACACTGAACCAGCCTCCCCTGTTTTTTTTTTTTTTTTTTTTTTTTTGTATGTGCAGCCTGCTTCAGACTCAGTTCCCATGAAATGTGCTCCTCTTTGGTTTGTTGAGAGATCGCCTGCACTGTAGATGGCTTCTCTGGAGTCTGCCAAGGGCCAGTGGGGGCCGATTGAAAGGCAAAAAGAGACAAAGAGGGGCTGACAGATCCAAAGCTGCCGCACTGCCCTTGTAGTCCCTCCAAACAACATCAGCAATTCTTATTCTGAGGTTTTCTTCTGTTCAAATAAATCTCACTAATATTAATAGAAAGAAAAATATACTCTCATTGGTTCTTGCTTTTCACCCTCTCTTGTCACTTCTTTACTGGGACTACTAGTATTATGTAGTGATGTGATGCAAACACGTATGTGCTTTACTTTAACACAGTTAACTGTGTGTTGTTCATTGTGTGAGGTAAAGGAAGGGCAGGCATGTTGCCTTATAAACGAGAAAGGTTGAGGAAAGAATATTAGATTAAGGAAAACCTGTGATACTGTTTTTTTTATGATCCGCGTGCGTTGCTGAGTGGCTGTGCTGCACTCTGAACACTTTTCTTCAAAGTGACCCAGCTAGTGAAGTCATTATGCTTTCCACTCTCTCAACGGGAGGTGGGGCTTTTTTGTGAAAACTTATTCTACCCAGCTGCACAAAGACCAGTGTGCAGTCTCAGCCTCCTCCACGCTGTGAGTGCGCAGCGCCTCCACAGATATCGCTCCAGTTTGGAACTAAAGCCCTCTTTGCATGAACCTGCATACCTTTGCGGCAGTTTTCTTGGGCGACCCTCGTTATTTCGCTGGGGCTGTTTTCCAGCACGTACTCGGACCCCGAAAACAATCGGGACCTGTGAACAGAGAAGCTGCGGGAGTGGTCTGGAAACTTTTGTCATCATGAGCACGCAGTCGGTCAACCTTGATACCTACAGCCTGTCGCTGCTCACGGCCAAAGAGGACATCCTGAACCCCCGTTCGTCCACCAACTGGTAACGCAGAGAGCTCTGTAACTAATTTGCATCTACATGTCGTAGCAGCGAGTGATTTCTCTTTATCATGTCACAGATGATTAAATGTCAAACTTCAGCGCCCCGTGCCATTACAGACTATTACGACTGCAAGAAAATCAGCAACTTTCCGAAAGCTTTCGTGCTTGTTTTATCGTAAGAGTCGTTTACGCACAACCAGAGAGGAGGTTGCGTAAGCGGAGGGTTGATTTCAATTAATCCAGTGAGGAGTATGGCCAGCCAAAAAATGGAGACAGCAGGCAATCTGGACTACATTTACAGTGACAAATGTGTGCGTACTGGTTTAGCGGCAGGCGGATGCGCAGACTTTAACTGCCGTCCAATACTCAAGCCAGGCGTCTGGTGTGTCTCAGAGCGCAGCACCTGGCCAGCGTCCTCTCTGCCAGGCTCTGCGCTCCATGACTTTGCTATTCTCCCTCAGGAGTTGTGAGGCATCATCGGGTCGTGTTTCTGCTGATGTGCTGATCCCTGACAGGAGTTGTCTTTCAGAGAGAGGCTCAGTAATTTGACAGACAGCATTGGATGTACGAGTAAAACCCACATGACTAACCACTAATTAAAATGTAATTACTCAACTGCTTTTTGCAGTGACTGAAAGTTGTTTAGAAAGAAATACTCAAGGGCAGCAGTGCTTTTTAAACACAGACAGCCCATTAAACGACTAAGTGTAAGAACATTCAGCCCAGTGTAGGGAGAGCCAGTTTTATATTTCAGCGTAATTTAATTCTTTAACTCTGGGAATTTATTTATTCCATTGATCCTGCACTGGCATATGAGACCATGTCATGCTGTAACTTGAGCACTTGACACATGGCTCATTTGTTTCCTTTGTCACAGGGTTTGGCTGGTCTGTCACTATGGTGATCTACCCATCCTTTCCAAACAATACCAGCCTGCCTGGTAAAATTTCTTGCTCAATTTTTATCTCCTCTTATAGTCAGCTGCCTGTGTGTGGTGTAATCTCTGGCTACAAACATGCTGTTGCTTGCCATACTCATCTAGTACTGGGAAAAATAAATGCACCATGACCCCTCTTCAGCCCCATATCTGCTCAGTATGATGGAGCTATAGTTTAGAAAGAAAACATCCCGGTGCGTTAAGATGTCCCATGTAGTGATTTGGAACTGGAGGTCTGATTGTGCCCACCTCTGTTTCATTCTCCTCTGCCTCACATCTCCCTCTTCAGCAAGGTTGCCCTGCCAACTTTCCTTCTACGTCCTTCCTGGGTTTAATTTGGAGCTAACAATGCCATTTCGGAAATGAGATTCAGAGCATTGTGAGGGAACCTTGACAAGTTGAAATCTGACATATTGATGAATGGGCTGGAAAGACATTCCCCCAATCCAAGCAGAACTTGCTCAGTTTCCATTCTCTCCTGCATTTGGAAAAACTTTTAAAATTTCCATGTTCAGTATCACTATGGAGTTATTGTCCCATGGCAACAGCTCCGTATTGACTCTTCAGTGATCCGGCAATTCCTCGTTTGAGGAAGTTTCAGAGAACCACAAGTCTGCCAACAAGCTGCCAATTAAACAATCACACAAACATTTGCAGATGTATATTTCCCTTAGCATACTCACGATTGCTTGTACTTGCTGGAGAGGAAAAATAGAAAGGGAGATCCCCTCAGCATTCATTGTGCACACTTTAGAAAGCCAAATAACTCTGCTGTGACTGGATAGAGAGGTGGGAGGGGAACATGATGATGCCATTATTCCCACTGTCAAACTTCGGAGACAGGAGCCTCACCCACTGTGTGTGTGTTAGAGGGACTTAATGTGCGTGTATGTGAGTTTGCACTTCAATATACTCATTTCTGGATGGGTATCTCCATCCTACAGAGACTATTGTAGTGAGTTGTGGACGTTGAGAAGTTTTCATAGAGAGGGGTAGGAGGCTTGTTTTGTTGAACGATCCCGCCCCCACTGCGTGGCCTTGAGGTCCCGGTGTGTATTATCTAATGACCTTGTGTCCTGAATGGGAAACAGACGCTTTGTGGGCGAGACTCTGAAGAAAAGAGGAGCAGTTTCAATGCATCCTCCATTCAGACCTCACTGCTCAACATGCAGCCTCGGAGGTCTCTGCTCAGTCCCCCGGACTGTGCACAACTACAAAGTGTGTTGCTCAAAGGCTGGAAACTTGCAGCGTGTGTGTTTTATGTTTGTCAAGGTTTGACAGATCAGCAGTAAATGTGTGTTCCCAGTGATACTGTGCAACGGCCTGAATCGGAAACACCTTCATTTCTTATCAGTGAAATTCCTAATTTACGTCATTAGACTTTGCTTGTCATATGAAACAAAGAATGCAAGTAGTAGTTGTAGCACCTCTAGGACAGTATCAATATGAATCGAGAAGCACGGATGTCTTCCCAAATATGAAATAGACTACAGTGCCAGCTTGTCCAAAGAAGGGGGTGTTTTAGAAGGAATGTTTACAGTATTGTGTCAGCCTTGCAAAGCAAATCAGATAGGAATTCCTATTGAATCGTAGAGCAATTCATCAGAATGGGTGTGGGTTATATCTAGACATCTGTGGGCCTCAGTGAAGCTGGAACACAACTTCCTCTTCATCTCTCTGGACACACTTTGATACTGTGTGTTATGCCTGTGGTAAGTGTTCGCTCGTCGGGATTATCACAGTTAGGCAATGACACATAAAGTAAATATCTGACTTCACTGTATTAACAGAGTGATTCACTTCACACAGAGGATTCATACAGAAAACAGACTGTCTTCATTCATCCTCGCTTGAGTTCTTGTCTTAGGTCAGATAAATTCATTCATGAAGCATATAGTTTTAAGGTGGTAAGCCGGTTAAGTTCCTCGTTGATTTGAGAACACTCGCTGTTGTTAAAGCATTCACTTGTGGTTTGTCTTTTGGTGTAGCGTCCAAGTAATCTGCCATCAGATGGTAAGGATTACAGACTTGTTTCCAGCCATTTCCATTTCAGCATTCCTTTGAAAGAAGAAATTAACTCGAAATTCACACTAAGTAAACGCTATTGAACTGAATTTGAACAAAATGCAATATGCAAGATGTTGCTCAACCTACCGAACACATTAATTATCTGGGGTTGAAACATTATTATTACCTTCATTTATTTTTCTCAGGTTTGAGAGACTGCACGAAACATAAGTAATTAATCAAGCCCATTTTCATTTAAGAAGCAACACATTATCCCTTCTCTCCAGGCCTCTGATCTCACATGACGGGACTGTGTTTGTGATGAATGGAGGAGCCTTTATTTCAGCATAGGCCCGGGGTGTTTGTGTTGCTCCTACTTGCCAGAATTTCCACAGGCTCATGCATGATTAACTGATACCTAAAGAGTCCCTGGGTCTAAAGTTACATGCTAGATGGAGTGCACCTGTGGGTGTGGAGAGAGGATGAAGGGTAAAATGCAGAGCTGTCTGTCATTGTGTGTAGATGCACATGCTTGAGTGATTCTGCCTGTGTATACAGTAGTTGTACAGTCGCTCCTGACCCCAGGGGTGCACTGCATATGCAAGTGCAGCAAGTCAGTTGGACAAGGATACTGCAAGCTACTCACTGCATGAACTTTCTTACACAGGTTCTGCATTTTGTTCAGTTCCTTAACTATCCACAGAGATCCACACATCAAAAGAAGCACTGCAATACTTGCACAGACTGTTGTGTAAACTAAACGTAGCTTTGCTAATGTTGTTACAACTCTGTATGTTGCAACACACCCTACCAATCATCTCTCAGTGGAGTCCCACAAAAGGAACCCAAGTAGTCTAGTTGGTTTCCCCATGCTGTTCAGGATGAGGCTTTAGGTTGCTATCAGGCTGAAAGATAACACCACACATTTGACTGATCCATGATAGGAGCACATAGGAGTGTACTGAAAAGCGGAAGTCAAATGGCAGTTACACTGAACCAATGCCCAGTCAGTACCTTGCAATACCTGTCTTGTGTGTCTTGTCTCATTTCTGAAGAAAAACAGAGCCTATCACATACATAACACCCGTTTTTAACTAGAATGCCATCCAACTATAGGGATTTCTCGGCTGAGAACACCGATTTGGCCTGATCAGAGTGGTTCCTGGGCCATCCAGTGGTTTTAGTTTGACATAAGTAAACGTATTAAGCGCGCAGATAAGGAGTTCTTTTGGGACGCATGCATTTCAAGGTTAAATTAATTTGTTGAAAAGCTGTTGCAACAGGAGGAGCTCCAGTTTAAAAGGAAAAAAAAACAATTCCAATGAACCGTGTAGGTTGTGTCTTCTGCAAAGCTGTGCCCTCAGCTTGCCTTGCTGCCTGTGTGAGCAAGTCTGTGGGTGGCACACTGGAAGATGATGACAATGAGAGATATAATGTCTGTTTTGATGAACTTACATTGAGTGATTTGAGCAGTCGCTAAACAACTGCTTACCATCTCCTTAAGTATAGTTTAGATTCATCTGGGGTAATGGTAGGTTTTAGGTGAGATCACGATGAGACGTGATTGCAGAAGGTTATACTGTATGGGTGTATTACGTGTGCATGTCTTTGTATGTTTTGGCTCCTCTGTGTGTAAACTGTTGTGTAGAAGGCCACAAATTCATACTGTGTCCACTTGTGACTTGTAACTGCCCCACAAATGATGCAAAATGTCAGTAATCAATGTTTCATGGCTTCGTGGCACCGGTGCGCTTTTATACATCCTGGTGTCGGTTGTCTGTTGGAAACAAAACAAAGAGCTCCTAACTTTAAAAAGATAATGTATCCAGGAGGCGTGACTAATCTTTTTTTTTTTTTATATCGTGTTAAATGTTTTATATAAAGATCATGTGAACAATAACCTTCAAAGTATTTTATCAGTCCTCCTCACACCTGACCTTTCTATCAATTCCCCCTTTTGTTCATTCAAGACCTGCATTGATCTCAGTTCAGATGCCCTTTGCACATTGTTTCCATTGGAAATCCGGCCTTTTCAAGCCTACAGCAGTGGACACAACAAACATGTTATTGTCTCCCTTTGGAGTTCAAGATAAAGCACACACACACACACACACACTGTTGGAATACTTAGTATCTTTGTGGAACTACAAGATTTCCTTGATGCAAAGACTGCAAAAAATACAAACTCCACTGAAGTGACCTGCTCGTTTAATCTATGTAATGAGCATTGAGGATAGCAGACGGAGAGGTGCAGTTTTTCCAAGGGTGTGTCAGAGAGCTGTCTGAAAACATCTGCATTTTAATGTTTCTTCAAACATTGGCGAGAGAATGAATACGGTTTGTAGGGTGTGTGAACGTGTTTCCCCAAGCCCAGCTGAGGTGCTTTTAGGAGATGTCAGGGCAACAATATGGTGTGGGTGAAATAAATGACTTAACTGATATTTATGTGTTTTTGGGCTGCAGAGTTTGCCAAAGATAAAATCTGTTAAACCAACACTTTAGCATTAAAGCGCACTGGAGCTCGCATAACAGTATTGCAGATACCAGAAAACCACACAGCAGTCACGTTAATTAAAAAATTCACTTTAATAGCGTCAGAACAAATAAAGAGCAGATAAATATTGCTGGATAAAATGTGCCATGTTGTTTATATGGTCATAATAGGATCTAGAAAGTACTCTTGTCATGATTTTCGTCTTTTGACTCTATTTTGTCTTTTCGTTGCCTGTGTTTCGTTACACTTTTTTTCCTTGTATATTTATGCTGCCTCCAAATTAACTTGTAAAGTTGTGGTTATGACATGGGATGGGATGGTAACGTCAACTGTACATCGTGAAACGAGCGTTGCTCGGCAACTGTTGGCATGTAGAAGTCACAGAGGCTAACAGATGCTACACTAAAAACCAGATAACTCAGTGTAAAAAATATATATTTGTTATGAAGAGATGAGGCCGTTGGTAATAGCATTATTTTATTTGTGTATTATAAAACTATAAAGAAGCCTCTGTACAACTAGGCTGCAATATATTCATTTACTACTTTGGAAAATGTTGAAAAAGTACAGTTATGAGGTTATGAATACAACAATAGAGCACCTAGATAAATCCATTTAAAGGCAGCATTACACTGCAAAAAAACAAAATCTTAACAAGTATATTTGTCTCATTTCTAGTCAAAATATCTCATTACACTTAATATAAGATACAATTGCCTAAAGAGTACCATTTCAGCAAGACACGAGTCATTTTCACTAGTTCCATTGGCAGATTCTTTTGGCCTAGTTTCAAGCAATTTTTGCTATTGCAAGGTACTGACTGGGCATTGGTCCAGTGTAACCGCCATTTGACTTCCGCTTTTCAGTACACTCCTATGTATATCATGGATCAATCAAAAGTGTGGTGTTATCTTTCAGCCTGATAGCAACACTCTGTGCAGCATTTAAAGCCTCATCCTGAACAGCATGGGGAAACCAACTAGACTACTTGGGTTCCTTTTGTGGGACTCCACTGAGAGATGATTGGTAGGGTGTGTTTCAACATACAGCGTTGTAACAACATAAACAAAGCTACGTTTATTTCAAGCATTTTTTGCTTGAAACTAGGCAAAAAAGCAATTTTTGCTGAAATGGTACTTTTTAGGCAATTGTGTCTTATAAGTGTAAGTCCATGTGCCCAGTCCGTCTCATTGTCAGTGTGTCTATTCTCAGATTTTCCCGGTTTGATTTACAAATCTTTTGTTGTACTTAGTTTCAGTTTTTCTTTTATGGACTATAGTGTTTAGTGTTTGGGACCTTATCAGCTTTTAATCAAACGCTCCCATTTAGCGTTCTCTTCCTGCCTTCTGTGTCTTGCATTTCATTCTTCCTTTTGATACACTTCTCTTCTTTTAAAAAGCTAGACCTCATTTCAAAATTCACATTTTTATGCCCTGAGATAGACTGGCGACCTGTCCAGAGTGTACCTCACCTCTCAGTCAGTGACTGAATGAATGAAGGATTCACATCTTTACATTCAGAGCCTTGACAGTAACGTTCCTGAGTGAATCTTGTGAAAGTAACCGACTGCATGCTGAAACATTTTGCCACGTTCTTCGTTGCCATGGCTCATTTTCTTGTAAACTGGCCAAGCACAACACAACCGGCATCTAACAGCCGCAACGTGTTTCACGGATGATAACATTTATTTTTATTTGGATTTTTCTTTTAATTGCGCAAGTATGAGATCATCAGAGACAAGCAGCGACCCATTGCGAACATATTCAAATGTGGCAACCTACTGTAGCAAAGTAACCCTTAAACGAGGGCTTCGGCTGGGAACTTCACTTGCCTTTCTCTTCATGTTTGTTCACTAGCTGGTGGTGTGATTGAGTTGCGGGTCCTTGTGGAGAGTTGGGGGTTCTGTTGTCCTGACGACCCCGGTGGGAAACCTAGGCTGTTTGCTAAAGAGACTGAATGAATTGAGGGAGATGAGTGGAGAGTGACTGAGGAGGCTCAGAAGGGGCTGCAAATGAATGGGCTAGGACATTTGGTAAGAAATATGGAGGAATAACGAGATGAGAAAGCGCAATGTGTGAGAGGAAAGAGAATTGCAACAGAGTCAAGACAAAGTGCATGGGGGTGGTCGGGACAAGAGGATGTTGAAAAGCAGAATCTGCAAGTGATAGAACTTGGGGCACTGATAGGGAGCAGAAAAAGGGAATGATGAGAGGACAGGTGAAGGGGTGAAGAGGACTCAGAGAAAGATCAAAGGATTAAAAGAAGCTGCTGAGAAGACGGGCCAAATAAGGCTCAAGTGGAGATGTGATACTTGAGAGTTTGCTTTGTTTAACTGAAGGAAATGGCTGAAGATAAGATGCTATCACGTTTTTAGCGGTGCCATAATAACTGGGATAACTGGAGAATGCAGGCTTTTCGTGTGTGCGACAGCAGGAACAGGAAATGCCAGTGTGATCCCATCGGACCATGATTTCTGAGGACTTATCGTAACTCATCCCTCTTCCTCTCTTTTGGTCTCTTCCCATGTCAGGTGCAGGAACATAAATTCTGTTCGCATCCGTTCCCCCACAGCTAACTGGACAAGCTGTGGGACATGCCTGCCCAAGTCATAACAATTTACCCCATACAGACCCAAGACAACTCCCTTGTATTACTTTCATCAGAACTCTTGCCCCATTAACCACATACTCTACTGCCCCCTTGGAAACCTCCAGTACACTCTGTCTGCTTTCCATTGTGTGCCTTTGTTAAATGTGCCCCTCTTAACCTCCCCATTTATACCTGTATACATCCCTGGTGCTTTTCATCGTTTTCCCCAGTGTGAGCTCTATCTGTGAGTGGCTTTTCTCCAGCCTGAATACATCCCACCCCCATGTGGCCCATTACACTTAAAGCTCACACCGTCATGACGTTGAATTTCATATAGCCATCTTCTATTAAACCCTAAATCAGGGGTGTCAAACATATGGGTTTCAAACATATGGGCTGCAGACCAAAACTGGCCCACCAGAGCGCCCAATTTGGCCTGCGGGATGAATTTGCAAATTGCGAAATAAATTACAAAGAAGACAGTAACTATTAGAACTGCTTTTCCTAATTTGCCCACTAGGGGTCACACGGTTTTAGTCAGAGTTGCGACATAACACCAGACACTGAATGCCAGAGCTAAACAGCAGATGGCTCCTTATAGTTCATTTTCATAATGTGCTTGTACTTACACTTCTTTGCACTAAAAATGGAAAAATCTGGAGTTGCTGTTATTTATAGCTGTTATGTTGCTTGTCTGGCCCGCTTGAGATCAAATTCAGCTGTATGATGCCCCCCAACTGAAATGAGTTTGACACGCCAGCCCTAAACGCAGATTTCCCCACTGTGTTAGCTGAAGTATCGCTGTGTTTTCGTAGCAGGCACAGAAATGGGAGGAGCCTGAAAATGTGTTCACTTAGCTGCATGTTTGAATAAATAAATTCTAATGTGTTTCTGCTTATAACATGTGCCCATGGAAAGAAACACCACCATGCAGAAGAGAGTGTCAGTTCCACATATATATTTTATTATTCAAAGAAGAGACAATTTCGTAATAGAGTAAAAAATAAAAGTGTTTTTTCTAGTGCTCAGTGCAAAATAAAACCTTTGATGTATTAGTACTGATTTCTGTTTCACGCTGTAACGAGATAGAGATTAGTAGTTCCTGTGTTATCAGTTCCTGTGTGCGGCTGTACGTGTTTGGTGGTCTAGTCTCTTTCCTCCCGCTAAACTGATACATGGGTCACATGTGTACTGTGTCTCTCTTTAAAACCACTGTAATTCTGTTTTTCTTTCGTCCAATGCAGTTAGTGCAATATGCCATGTTATGCTAATGCGTATTGTTTTCAAAATCTATATGGAGACAAAGTATGCTGAAGCTAACACATGCACGTAACATGGCAGTGACATACTGTACATTTGCCTTTCTTTAAAGTTAGAGGATAGATGAAGGCTTATGTTACACGGAGAGGAGCGTTATGCTTAAGTAATTAGAACGTCAGCAGCTCTGCCTGCACAGAGACTGGTTAACGTTATCTGCGGATTAACTCAAGGCCGTAACACGAGACCAACTGTTCACCAGCACTCTCTCACAGTTCATCACCTGATACCACGCTCGCCACCGCTCACACGTGTCACTCCCCAGTCTTTCAGAGTTATGGATGTGTTTTTTTTTTGTTTTGTTTCTTTTGCGGGGGCATTTTGAATTGACATCCACTACACAGCAGCATGCTTTGTGTCCCTCCCGCTCTCTTTGTCCATCCCCCGCTCTTTTCCATCTGCCTCAGCACAGGGAGGGCTGTTTTCTCTCACTGGTCCTTGGCAGTGATTTAATTACTTATTTGTTTAGTTTGTCATATTCTAAACTTCTCTGGCTCCGTGCTTTTGCTGAGAAAAGACATTTTCTGCCCTCCCCTCCTCCTCCCAGCATTCCATCCAGTCTCTCTCTCTGCCCCTTCTTCCTTCACCCCCCCCAGTCCTGCAATCCTGGATGCAATCTCTTGTTTAACTTTTTAAACGTTTTCCTACCTTTATTTTAGCTTTAGTTTTGTCCTTTCTTATAAATTTGTTCTCATCACCTCTGTGTGTCATTCCTCCCCCTAATTTACTAGTTTCTCCGGGGCAAATAGCTGCAGTGGTCTGTAATAGTCTCCAGAGGAGTCTGATTTGTCCTCCACCCTGTCAAATATCATAAGATCAGTCAGTGTTACTCAGAGGGTGGATCCGAGCAAGTACTCTTGTGGGTCAAACAGACAACCCACTCATATTTCCAGTCAGGCAGCTGTTGTTAAACGTGACGTTAAACATGATTTATCCTCACTATGACACAACCATTACACCACCACCAATGCTAAATGAAGCGACTAATAGATATTTCCACTGTGACAGAGTGCATGTTGCTGTGACTGGCAATACACAATGTCGACAATTAACATTACCAATATGATATTTAATTTCTTTTCATTTATTTAACAGCCAAACAGTTCTTGTGACACTGAACTAACATTGAACCATGAGGTCACTTTTCCATGCCAGCATGTCTCAGTCTTCTTTCTTGTAGTCAGGCTGACACATTTTTCAGAAGTATTTGAAGCATGCAGCACAAGCATTACTTTGCTCAAGAGTCACTGGAGCCTTGCAAGTTTGCTCAATATGCAGCTTCCTACTGGTAAAGTGAAACCTTTGCCAATATATATATAAAAAAATAAGACTTGAGCATTTCATGACAATGCAATGAGATTGCAAAGTTTATTATAAAAAAAGAGCAATGATCTAAATTACAGATGACTGGATTAATCACAAGTTGAAGATTAAACGATTTGTTGGTGAAATATTAGTGATGTTACAGATATATTGTGGGCCCAGTAGAATATCTTGCTAGTCTGTTTGACCATTGTATAAACAGCTGATTGGCACTTGGACATGATTTGGCTGGTGGATCAACACAACCCAGTACAGATCCCCCGCCAGAGGCCCGCTTTACTTTTGGAAAAGAGCTGATCCTATATGCTGGACTGGCGTTTCATAATGAAAGTATGCATTTGTGTATTTTTCTTTCAAGAAAAACCAAAAAATGTATACATTGTGCATCTCATTTGGCATTAGTTTAATCTGATCTCAGCGGGAGATGTACTTGTTAAGTATTGTATTTGGTAAAAATGACAGCAGCAGGATATTACACCTCCCTTCATAAACTGCAGTACTGCCAGAGGATATTTTGAATTGGTTAAATAAGACTTCACCCCGCATCGCTGCAGGAATCCACAAACATTTCTTATTCTGGGTTCTGTCGGCTCTATGCCTCGCTCTACGCACATCAGTCATTATTACGCAATGAGCAATATGTTCTAATATAAACTACATTTCTGTTTTCAGTACTTCATAATTTGAAGCTGTCATCGCAGAGATTTGGGTGCCATGTCTCAAACCCTTACTACCCAGCAGCAGCTCTCATTAAAGGACCCTGCTGCTTAGTTTGTGAGGATTACAAAGAGGTCTACTCTCTGCAGGGCACCTGACTGACTCGTCTGCAGCAGGTCATTAAAATGAGGGCCTTCTCTTTTGAGATATTACTCTTTTCTTACCTGCTTTTCAAGAGACACCGTTGCATCATTTAGCTGCCTTCCTCTCTTTGTGATTCCTCCTCTTTCTCTGAGTGCATCTGGGTCAACTCGGGGTGTCCACATTAACACCATCTCTCAGCAGCGGTCTGCATTATTTTGACATCCACGTTTCAGCACTTAATGAAAGGCCAAGAGACAAACACTGGCGCAGGTCACTGCAAGTACCGAAGATCAGAGATGTTGGGCAGCGTTAATGCCCCAGGTTTAAGGCCGCATTTTTGGTATTATTTTTCTAAAGCCCAGTTAGCCTTTTATTTATTGAAATCCTGTATTCTCTCAAAAGCAACATGTTTCACCTCATTACAACTGGAATGCGCCTCTGCTTTAGCGTGCCAGATTTATCAGTCGTGATCGCTGCTGTGATACATCACTTCAGAGCACACTGAGGCCCTAATGTGGTTCCATTCTCTCTTTTCCTTATTCTCTTTTTCTTTGGCTTGAATGCTCTATCAGTCTGCCATTCCCTTCACTTCCTCTGCCTTACTCAAATTTCTCAGCCCCTACCCATAAACGTCCACGTGTCTCTGTAGTCCAGACGGATGGAGGAATGCGTGTACCACTGGGGTCGCGGCATGGACACTATATGAGTAACGTGCCGGACGGGGGAAGGAAAAACGACTTTTTCAACGGTCAAGTCTGACTAGACTTATTTTGCCCTTGTTTGGAGAGAGGAAATGAGTGCTGTGTGCTGTGGGGACGTCTCTGAGCTCCCCTCTCCAACACAGCCCGAGAGGTAGACTGTGAGACGGGCTAAAAATAGAACCAGGAGCTCAGGTCAGCTTTGAGCCAAGAGTAAGGAATTGGGGAGCTGAAGGGGAAGGGGAAGGGGAAGGGGAGGAAAAAAAACATATGATGTAAAACTACAGTAAGTGGGGAGAAAGAATCTTTCGGAGAAGTACAGCATATAATATATAGGTTACACACTAGATGGAAAATACCTATCTTTAAAAAGCTATAGCACAAATGAAGCGTTCACAAGACTCTACTGTTGAAGCAAAAAGTGACAAATTGACAAAGGCTTTACATGAGAGTTGGTGGGACTGCTGGGGATATGTGTGCCGCATGTGGAAGGGGAAGAGGAGGAGTAAAGGGAGCAAAAATAATGAACTGACGGAGAGCTTAATCTGGGCAGTGAATCCTGGTGAAAGCTCCCGGCCTCTCATTTATTTTCTCATATCTTTTTCTTCATACACAGTTTATCAAACTGTAACAGCGCGCATAGCCAGAAATCTCTCATATCTCCCCTGCTGGCAAAGACGGAATGAATAAATGACCTATGAGCTCACAAGAACTTCTTGTCAGAGAGACACAGAGGGGTAGGAAGTGTGGAGTCGGGGGGGAGAAGAGATGAGGATGAGATATGGCTTTAGAGGTATGTGAAATGAGATTTGTTGTGCTAAAGGATTTAGGGTTTGAGGGAAAGAAATATACTGTAGTCGGAGGTAGGGGTCAGAATAAAGAATTTAGAATAGGAATGATGGTGACAGGTTAACAATGGATAAGAGATGCAGTTATTGGTTCTGGGGTGCAAAATATGTTATCATGGGGTTAATTTAGCTGTTTCTTATTGCATAATATAGCACAAATAAAATGCACTCCTAGACAACATCATAACAAAACCTGGATGCGAACACAGGGAAAGCAAATCTGCCCCCAAATCTCTTTCGAAAATTACAGCATGAGAGAAATGTGTACATTGTGTCCAAATATTTCCTGTGTATTACTGCGTTCAAACGGCTCAGAGTTCGGCCTGGCATCGTGGAATACACCCAGATAAGTGATGACAGGACTGTCTCCTGCACAGCTCTCCATCTGCTTCTGTTATGTTAATCTTGAAATGGTAGAGCGTAGCAAGTTTGGAGATATTACAGGGTCTCTGGCAGTCCAAAACAAACCATCCCTATTGTTAGTGGCTCAGACTCATAGTACATTGTGTGCACATGTGCCTTTGTGCGTGTGTGTGTGCATGTCTGGGTTTATAAACTGTACAGGCATCTCTGAGTGTGCTGAAAATGGCTTTGTTTTAGAGATGTTTTGGTGATGATAATTATTCGTAAATGTTGTTTCAGAATATGGCATCACTGCTTTTTCTGTTCTTTTCCTAACCCTTGACCCTTTCCATACCCCTCATTTACTTAATGATGGACACTTCTCTCTTCTCTTCTCTTCTCTTCTCTTCTGAGGTCATAGCTGGCTGAGTTTGAAAGGTGGGCTGGAGTACAGACACAAGAGAGTCTGTTTTTCTCATCAGACAGTGTCTGTGTGGGGGTCTATACGCTCTAGTTAGGAAAAATCTTACTACCTCTGAAACTGCTTGTGCCACCATAGCGTTACAGTAACTAATCAAGCATGTAAAGAAACATCCTGGCTGTCATGGTTTGTTCCTCACCATCGGTCGGCAATGGAAGAGAGACCCCCAAAACAACTTTGGCCTCATTGCCTTACTTAAGATTACAGGAGGCATGGCAAACATCTATAATGTACTCGCCATTACACACTTTATGCCTTTATTCTCGACTACAATAAAGTTATGTAGTATAAAATACACTGAAGAATAGTAAGGATGGGTAATTTGACTTTTATAGTAAAGCAAGTAAGATCTCTATTGTACAACTGCATTTCCTCGCTTACATAAGACTAGATGAGAGAGCAGTAAGGTTTTGAAAAGTGATTCTTGGGAATACAAAACACCTGAAAACAGGATCTTTGCGAAGTCAATCTCAGCGAACGCTCGGATAGAACAAAGAGAGTCCCACCGCACAGTGTACCCTCATGTGCAAGCCTGTTCCCTGTGGGTGGAGAATTTGCACATGCAATTAAGACGCCTTCAGAGGCACAGTGACCTTTGACCTTGACTGCTGGCGAGTGGTAACCTTTAGGAATGCTAGAGGACCAAGGATCAGTGCATGTGGCTGGCTGCCTAAGCTCTGGATGCTGGTGAGACTAATGAGGGAGTAGAGTGTGTTGTTATTGTGGCTAGACTAATCCCCGAAGAGATATGTGAATGATCCAGGTGACAGAGAGCTCATGTAATACTGGACGGCTGTGGACAATGTTCCCATTTCAAAATATTGGTGAGTGATACATACAGAGTTAGCGCTTGTAAGCAAATAAGCACTATAAAATCTGTCAGCCTGCCTCCACACACACACACACACACACACACATACACACACTAGACCAGTATGCAGCTTGTTCAATGGGCTGCACAATATGGTTATTGTGTCCTCAGCACACTTGCATACTGACTGACTGACTGACTGACTTTTGGCTTTCTTTGTTCTTAGGGGAGAAAGAACAAAGACTGACTTGTTGTATCAGGAAAAAATAACAGCGTGAGTCAGAGACGCAAACTGAGTTAGCCAACCCAGCGCTAGCGTTGTACAACACAACACAGTGGACCAAACATTTTAAACTGACACTTTGTACTCCTTTGTACGCACACTCACACACAGACACACAGACACCGACCGACCATTCACCTTTGGCCCGTTGTAATAGCTGTTCATGGCCTCTTGTAGCCCAGATCCAGATGTTATTAACACACCTCGAGGAGTTCCACTGAGAAGAATGTACGCAAGCCCACGGTCACACACAGACACATGCACGTACACACAGACACACAGTCCCATGAACATTTAACAATTCAGCTCTCTGCGTGCCGCCTTGTTAAGTCACAACCACAGACATGTTTCCACAATTGTGCTGAAAACACGCACAAGAATCAAGATTCTATCAAAAAAAGGACTTTTCAAATAACACATAGGTTTGGGATTCTGCACCACGGCTAAACAACCTCCAGTATGTGTTGCACAATAAAAGTGGTAATAGTAAATCAAGAATCTTTCAGTATATCTCTTCATATCTCTCTCAGATTGCTTCGCCCTTAATTGAGCAGTGGAGTTGCACCTCAGTGTTTCCATGAACACGATGATTTGTTAAGTTGCTGCAACAATAGTTGACTGACAGAAGGGTGGGTTACGACAGGTTTTCACCTGCAAAAACGTCAAAAACATTTTAGCACTGGTTGCATTTATTTCCCATCCAGGAGCCCATACACCTGCAAGACAAACACTGCGAGAGCAGGTTATTATGTTGCAGTTTGCTCCTCTACTTTATACATGTAATAACCCATTTTTCCTTGTTGTGTTGTAATGATGCTTGCACTGCAGGGAATGGCATGTGCAGCGAAACATCTGGCTACGCTTGTGTGCCTCCATGTGTGTCCCCTGTGCACACTGAAATTCTGAACACGCGAAATACACAGCTGTGTGCATGCTAAAAGTTTTAGGCGTGCTTTCGCTCGTGCGTAGAAAAGAATCGTAAAAGTTCCAGAGAAATCATCCGGCAGCATTACAGATTTGTCTGTCAGGTCTTTGTCATATGTTTCTCTGTGGCTGATATGTGTGTGTCTGTGTGTGTCTGTGTCTGTGTGTTCTCAGGGCATTATTTACATATGATGGAGTGACCAACAAGCTCAAACTGGCTGACTCAGGAGGTAAAGTGTACAGTTTTTCAAAATTTCAAATACCTAAGCTAATAAACTAATAAAACTTCTTCACTTCGTCTTCAAAGGCTATCACATGTCCTGAGAGTTCTAACAGTTTGCCGTAAAAGACATTTTTTAATATCCCCCTTCCTTTGTTCCCTCTAACCTTTACTTATTTCTGTCGTTTTTCAAACAGCGGGCGGTGTGACGGAGCTGGCTGGGAAGTTTCACATCGCCAAGCCTCAGTATGGACTGTGCAAAGTGGGAAGCGCTGAGACGGGAGCCCCTCGGATTGCCATGATCTGCTGGGTGAGTGGCTCAAGGGGCTTAGCGAACTGGAAGCACGAGCCTATCACAACACACATACCAGCACAAATTATAGAAACACACACGTATGCTTCCCTCATACGCGTCGAAACTGCACACACACGCGCGCTCACTGGCGTGCATTCATTTCGAGACGGCAGAGTATTTTGCGGATCCAAGATAATGAGTTTAACATATTATGAGGTCACAGACAGAAAAGTCTATGGGCTAATTAACCTGTAAAATGCTAAAAGAAAAACCATGCTACTCAGCTTATTCACATCCTATGATCATGTTTTGACACAAGCTTACTCGGGATTTGAAATGCGGGAAACTGCCCTGTGAGCGTGCCATTGTATTACGGAAAACTGTGAATCACACGGCAAGAAGAACACCTAAATGCCCACGCTGATTTATGTCACAAGCTGCAGTCATGTGAAAAAGTAAGCACAGTGCTTTAGTTTTTTGAGCATGAGGTGATATACTCAAATGCATCGGGAGGAAAATTAGCCCATCATTCAACACAAATATTAATAAATGCAGTGATTTTTTTTCTTCTGTCAAAGCTAGTAATCACCGAAAATAACTTTGTGTAGGTGTTTTGTTTAATAACTACCAGATTCTGACATTTGCTTTCCAAAAAGTCCATGAAAAAAGTGCTTTCAGCTGCAAGCTGCTTAGAGGTTTTTCTAGCATGTACTATTCATTTCAAATCCTCTCACAGTATTTCATGGAGGTTCTAATCTCTATGTGTGTTTTAGTCTTGACTAGCCCAGTCAGACTATATAAGCCTTTCATTTCTGGTCTTTACAGACATTTATAGTGACTCTGCTACTGTGCTTAGAACCATTATCCATTGAAAGGCACACTCCTGGTTCAGCCACATCTTTTGGATAGACAGTCTCACATTCAAGCGCTATTAGATACGTTAAGAACTGATGGCTGACTCGGTTTCTGCATGCCTGCCACTCCCACAGACAGCAAAACCATAACATTTCGACCACTATGTTTCACAGTTGCTATGATGTTCTTCACCTAAAAAGTCTGTCTTTGGTCTGCTCCAAACATAACTACTGTTACTGCGTTCAGACACCCTCATAGCTCTTTAATATGTCCAGAGCACAATATTCTTTGCCTTTATGTTGATTGACAAACTGTGGCTGGGCTCTGGTGTTATTTTTGGGCAGCAGAAGTAGCAGAAATGTCATTTCCTTCCACGTCTTCCATGCAGATTACATTCTTCTCCCTGATTTGACAAACGCTTGGACATTTAAAAGAGTTACCTGCGGATCCTGTGGCGAAATGTTGAGGTTCTCAGAGATTCCTTTTTGCATCTAACAGTTTGCGGGGACGACCAGTCCTGGACACATTGGCAGTACTATGAAATCCACACCACTTATAGATGATTTTCTGACAGTGGAAGGATATATTTAAAAAAAATATGAAGCTTTTATTAAGTCCATTGCTCCCACACTCATGGGCATCCACAACTTTTAGAGAGCTCTTTAGATTTTTTTTTTTTTTGCAACAACGCCAGACTTTCATTATTATGAATCCTGTTGTTCTTCAGCCTGTTTCCTGCACATCTTTTTTTAGTCTTTCCAGACAGAGGTATGAGATGAACGCAAGTGTCTACATCCTGTGTTTGTCCGCAGGTCGGCCCAAATGTGGATGACTACCGCAGGACGGAATGTGCCAGCCACATTCCAGCCATCAAGAACTTCTTTAAGGTGCAGTACATCAAGCAGAGATTAATAACATGGCACCAATCTTTGTATTTGATCGACTGCTTGACAATTCATTGGCGATGACATAATTCCAGTAGTGAAACTAGTAGCATTGTGGAGCAGAAGGAGTACAGTACATATTCATTTTTGTCTTATTCTTCAACTCCAACTATAGAAAAAAACTTTAAATTCTGTTCTGTTGTCTTTACCTCCTGGACTCTTGACTTTGTACTATAAAACCCTATGTTTACACACAGGAGTTTACATAGTATTGTTTTGAGAGTTTCCTGTCCTCAGCCCCCTTCCTGTTCTATTCCCCATGTGCAGGCTTGGTCTATTTGCCACTCTGCTACTAAGGGAAGTACTAACTCTGAGGTTAAAAGTAAATTTTTTTGTAATGCCACGAAGAGTCACATGACTGATCGGAAAAACATGAAGTAGACATAATAAAAAATAGATCCAGGTGCATGCGTGTGTTTTATGATCCGAGTGCATTGTGTGCAGAGCATCATGTTTGCTGCAACTTCGCGCCTCCGTCTGCGCCTTTCAGACTCTGTTTATTTAGCGTTCCAGTAAGTAGGAGCAGTTTATCTGACCCCTGGGTTTACTAGTTTCCATATAAAGGCATCACCCGGTCGACTGCAAAAGCATCTGTGGAATGTTTGTTGTTTTTTGTTTCTCGGGAGTCAAAGTTGAATCTGGCATTTTTTGGCAAGCAACTGTCAAAAAACTCACTTAACCCCCTCTGCGGACGTGTGAATGCACTCACTCTTGAGCGCATGTACATGTGGGACTTTTAAATTTTGGTGAAATGACTGGATGTGGAGGCTAGTGGATTGTGGGAGACATGTGACCTGTAACCGTAGCAAACACACATCAGACATTAACGTCTGGTTCTGTGTCGCCACAGCGCTTGTAAGTGCAGCGCAGTCACCGGCGTAACTGCTAACCTGTGAATACACTGGAAAGGGGAACGGAAAGAATTTATTTTAAAGTGAGACCAAACTGTTGTTCCTACAGTTCTCCTGTGACTGAGAAAAAGAACATGAGCATTTTCCATTTCTCGGTTCAAACGTCGATTTATTACTTAAAGCTGATTCAGATTTAAAGAGAACATGCAATGGGCATCGAAGACACGCATATGGTTTCACTTTGCAGAAACACACTGAACCTAAAACAATGCGGTGGTGATATATAACTGAGCAATCACATTTTTATTCATTCCAACTCTGTAGAAACATTTTGGTTTTTCACATTTTGGTTTTTCACCTTTCCTGCTTTTCTCAAGTATGTTGATCAGAGACTAATAAAGCTTAACATATAATGATAAATAATAACTAAAACATAGGGAAACAGACTTTTGTTCGGGTTATTATCTGGGGTTGTGATGAATTCCTGAAAATATCTGTAGAAATTATTTGCGGCAGTGCTCTTTCAGCAAAATGAGCATTAAAAGACTCTCAAATGTTAGACTCATACAAAGAATATGCAAATTTTTCCACATCGTAAACAAAGTTAAATCTCACAGGCTACTAGTTTAAGACCATCTCTCTCATCTTGACTGATTTTAAAATCTGCAACAGTGTGCAATACTTCAGTATAGCTGGACAGATTTTACCTGCCACTCACAATCTTGTCTCCTAAATGTCCTCCAAGTAAAAACAGAAGCCTTAGCCTTAAACAGTTCTGACTCTTTGCTAAATTCCTGCTTGTTAAACCACAGCAGTAGAGTACATGCACACACTGATGATAACATCTGAGGTCTCAGTTGCTTGTTTTCTTGACAACTTCGACTTGAAAGCAGAATTTCCCTAGGCATTTTCTTTGTTATTGTTTCTTTCCTTCCTTCTTTCTTTCCCTGTTTTTTTTTTCTTCTTCACTTCGTCTCAGTTTTTATGTCTTGCAGTGCTGCGTGTCTCAGCTGGCATTGGGGGGGGGTTTGTCAAGGGGAGTCTGCAACAGCTGATTTGGGTGTGTTACAAGCTGAATGCTAGTGTGCATTAGATACTGATATTAAAGGAAAACATGCCTTAGGCTGGACAGGCAGGCGTTTATTTGACGAGCTGATGGACAGGCACGAGGGCAAATTTCTTTTAAGGCAAAGCAGGAGATTTGGAATTGGAAAGAAAACAGTCCTGCTTGTAAATAAGGAACAAAGCAACGTGTTGGGGTCAAGGCCCTAAACTCTGAAGCTCTTTAGATTACACATTCGTCATATTGCCCCGAGATACACCTGAGAACAGATGCATGTCAGCTAACATAAATCATTGTCTTCATCTATCTTATGTCAGCTGATGAGATCTCATTACAACTGTACCGTAAGTGTAATAACTTTTATAAGCACGGTACAATGTCAGTGTAAAATGAATATACACTGATTAGCCATAACATTATGTGTAGGTCTTCCTTGTGCCTTTAAATCAGTTGTGACTTATCAGAGGATGGACATGGGCCTTCTGAGGGTGTCCTATGGTGTCTGGCAACAGACTGTTGTTAGTGGGGGCCTTGGGTCCTATGGGTTGAGTTGAGGGGCCTGGATCAGGCTTGTTCCAGTGCATCCCACAGATACTTGATCAGTTTGGGATCTAGGGAATTTGGAGGCCAAGTGAACACCTTCAAGTTTTTCATGTTTTTTCAGTTGTTCCGAAACCATTTTTACATGTGTGTCAGGCTGCATCCTGCTAGCATCATTACTATGGGGTGGGGGTATCTGGTCTGGTCTAGGTGGGTGGTACATGTCTAAATAACATCCACACGAATGCCAGGTTCCAAAAGTTTCCCAGCAGAACACTGTATTGTCACAAGATGGTCAGTGTTATTCACTTCTCCTGTCAGTGGTTTTAATGTTGTGGCTGATCAGTGTAATTTACAATAACAAAGTAAAATGCAACAGAATCCAAATTTGGAATTCTACTTGTCAATAATGCATCCTAAGTAACCCATCAGTCAACTGGGACAAACTTTAACTGGGTAAACTTGAGTATCCCCGCATTCACCTACTGCTTGTTACTCTGAACAACTCCTGAGTAGCAGAGAGACTACGAAGCAGTTTGGTTCCAGAGCGGGGGAGACAGTTTGTGCCGAGTTGAGCCCAATTATAGCTAAAAAACCCTCTCAGCCTGTCACTTCACCTAGGTCTCCTCTCCCTCCCAGACAGGTTATTTTCTAGCGAGTTTCCACAGCCAAGGTCATCAATGCCACAAATCCCAAAAAGACTGTTTCACAAGCAACATCCCACTTGGCCACTACATTGAGTTTTCTCCCATGAAAATATCTACGGCATGACACATTCTTCTAAATAGTGCAGTTTACTACTGAAGCAATCCTATGAGCACGTATAGAAAGCTTGTGGGACTGAGCAGGTTCATATTGTTTTATCATATTGTAATGTGTGTTAATTCTAAAGCCTTGAGATTGCCGCTTGAATCTATTCTAATTTATCGAAATAGTGGAAATAAATTAGTAAAACATTGACTGGGAGGAGGATTTACATGTAAAAAAAGTCCCAGCATTTGACAGCCGTACAATAACTCCAAGCCAAATCACCTTCAATTAGAAGTGATTTGCGTGAAGTTTTCAGGGAGGAACACATACGCAGATGTTATCCTGGGGGAAAACCATTCTGTTATCTGTTTTATGTGAGTTTGTCACCTTAATAGAGCGGCCTGAAACGAGTAGGAGTCATATCCTGTACTTTATCAATTACTGTCAGTAAGGCACAAACATAGGGATTTTTTTTTTTTTCATTTGCATTTTTCAGAGTTTAACAGTGCACTCCGCTACTAAAAAGCTTTTACTGTAAGCCATGGTATGTTTCCAGGATTTTCTCACTGTCACAGGCAGTACTGTGGACGGCTTGTCTGTTCACTGGGCTAACTCTGTGTGCAGTTGGCAGTGACAGCCAGATTGATATGGATTATACACTATACCGACATGTATTATAGGGCACACTGAATGCTCTGTTCAGTGTCAGTGTCAGTGTTGTCACTCAGATAAAGCTGTGGTTTCCTTTTGGAGGCTGACAGACCTGGAACTCCATCAACAAGCCTGGAATTGCTCTCCATGGAAATGATGAAGCCACGGCCACATACAAATGCCCGTACACATGCACAGACTGGAGTTCAGTAAGTCATGTTAAATGCTTATATGGCCCAGCAGTGCACCATGTACTTTGGTCTTTGATTCGTCAGTGTAAGCATCTCTGTAAGCGCCTCTCAGTGTCCACTGAATTCGAGGTATTGCTGCGTGTTAAGCCCTTGAGATGGGATTGGAAGGGGGAAGTAAAGTGAAAGTAAACTCAAACAAAAGGTGAAGGTCTCTTTTCAAGTTTTAATTTTTCAAATGCTTTCGATGCTAACGATTCTATGATGCTAATCATGAGGCTAGTTAATTTCCAAAAATGTATATTGAAAAATACAGCAGCAGACCCTGTACTTGGTGAGTGTTAAGGGACTAATTGAGGGCATTTGTGCGTGTTTTTCTGCCTCTCATCTCCCCCACCTCCCCACCTGCTGTCCATAACCATCCAAACCACTTGGAGTTTCGTCCACACACTGAAGCCTTTGGTGTTTTTGTTCTCTCACAATCCTTATTACTGAAGCGGTTGCACAACTGTTTGGCTTCAAGTTTGCATAACTCCAAGTCGGACTCTGACAAAACAGAGGGGCTGTGTGTACTTATGTATGGATTACAGTGTGTGTGTGTGTGTGTGTGTGTGTGTGTATGAGAGAGAGAAAGGGAGAAAGAGAGTGGGGCTAAAGTACAGCCAAGGTGGATTAAAATCACATCTGTCTTACTCTACTTGCTTTCTCTTTTTTCTCTCGATCCGTGTTTCAGGAAGCACATGCTTTCATTAGTGCAGAAAAGGTGGAGGATGTGACAGAGGAGAGGATAAGAGCTGAGCTCAGCAAGGCCCAAGCCCACACTCCTACACAGTGGGTGAGAAGAAGCTCCAGGTCTGCAGACAAGGAGGAGCTGGTGGTGAGTCTCCTGCAATCCCTCGTCTGTCCATCAGATGGAGACAGAGACTTTCCTATACATGCTATGACACATTTTAAGGTTAAAACTCAGTTTGGGCAATCTCTTCAGTGACTTCTGGGTTTTAAGTTTGACTTTCATTGCATTTATTAAGTAATTCCTTTGAAATAAATGATAGACTTTAATAATTGAAATTGAGATCATTACTTTTAACAACACCACTAAATATAAATTCCCTTTGAATATCCAATTAATTTAACAATTTATAGAATTGTATTACCCTATCCTTGTTTGTTTTCTCATAGGGTACAAATTATAGAAAAACAAATGCTGCTATGGAGATGAGACTAATAAACAGAGACTCCTTCTGGGCACGTGCAGAGGTAAGGGAAAACACACTTCGCTCTGATTGAATGGTTAAATATAGTTCACTTCTTTTTTACATATAGAGAGCCATTAAAGGGAGCTAGCGTCTGATTTTTAAGCCAGTCTCATGTTGCGACCCTGTTTATGTGTCAGCGCGAAGAAGAGCAGAGGAAAGACGAGGAGAGGAGAAGGGCGGCAGAGGAGAGGAGGCGCCTTGAAAGAGAAAGGGTTCTGAAGGAACGAAGGGATGCGGAAGAGAGAGACAGAAAAATGAACGAGAAACTGAAGATGATTGAGGAGCAGAGGTTGGACATTCATTTTTAACTTTCACTGGTTAAACTACTCAGTAATTAAATTTGTGGTAATAATTTAGGACGGCGATAATATGGTGTGTTTTTTTATGTGTTTTTCTGTCTTGCAGGAGAAAACAGGCAGAGCAGGAAGAAGAGCTGCGCAGGAAGGAGAAATTCAAATGGGTGAGAGAAAATATCCTGCCAGAATTTTGTATTTCCATGTGACATGGTGAACAATTATCTAAATATGACGCGTTTTCAATTACACCACATGTTTTTGGGGAATGAGAAGAAGAGGAAAGCTTCTAAGGTTTAGGAGAGGGCTGCATGGAGAAATGGTTTGGAGGAGGCATCCCTCATTTGGGTTACAAAATTAACTTTGGCCTTTACTTAATGATGTGTGAGTGCAGACTATGTACAGTGTGTTGAGATTTATGAGAGGTCAGGGTAATTGATTGTGTGTGTGCGCGCAGAGGGATGCCAAATAGAAAAGCTGCGCTGTACTAGGTATTGCTTCGTGTTGGCAGTTGCGCTGCTAATCATTATGTAGAGCCTGTGTCACAAAGTTCAAGTTCCTCATTGTCTGAAGCTTCAAGGGTTGTGTCCTTTACTTTTATAATGATGAAAATAGCATTGATGATCCGTGTTTCTGCACTGACAGGAGATGCAGCAGAGGGAGCATGAGGAAGACATGAGGGCTCGACTTAGAAGGAGTGAGTCCATAGAGAAAGCAGCAGTAAGTAATTTTTGTGCGGGTAAATGTTTTTACGGTGTTTGTCGTTAGAGTGCAGGATGTTTGGGCCATTTTCTTGCTTATTGTGCATTTCTTCTCCTATAGGAGGCAGCAGTCTTAGTGTCCCAGCGCTCCATGAACCCCAGAGAGTTCTTCAGGCAGCTGTCATCATCATCGTCACAAAGTCCTACCAGCCCTGGATCCTCTCGTACTGGTATGAACAGAGAGCGATGTTATGTTCACTTAAAGTACCAGACAGGCTTTCTGAAACACAAGAATCATCCCTGGATAGCGGTGCTCTTTGAAGGTTTTAGCACGTATAATGCATATTTGCTTTTAAAACTACATCTTTCTCTCCAGGCAAACCCCTCAGACGATACCAGCGCAGCCTGACAGACACAGCCTTCATCTTCTCGAAAGCGGAAGAGAGCACGGCATCCTCCCCTCGCACTTCTCCCCTCGTCTCCCCTTTCTCCCGGGCTCCTCCCTCCCCTGTTTACCGCGCCATGTCTCCCCCCACGAGCCCCGGTTTCTATCCCGTCAGCTCTCCGCAGAGGCCCAGAGCGCCCATGTCACCGCCCACGTCACCTCTCCGCCCTGCCGCCCCAGTGTTGCCTCTGCCCAGCGTTCCGCAAATCAGCAACCACGATCAGTCAGTCTTCGAGCCCAAAGCCACATCACCCACAGAACCTTCTGCGCCTCCAGCCTCCCCTACTCTGTTCGCCTCTATGTCCTCAAGTTTAGTAAAAGATGACCCCTCTCAGACACATTCAGACGTCCTGCCCGTCTTACTCACAAATAAAACCCAAACCAAGCACACAGATTTTTTCTTTGAGCCTGGTTTTCCTTTACAGGCTCCAACAGCTCCTCTTCCCCAGAATCCACATTCAAGCACAGGTAGGGTGAACAGTAGTAACCCCATATTCATATGGATTCCATATTATACTGTGCACCATGAGAACTTGCAGTAATACATTAGCTGTTGTGTTTTTGTTTGTTTTTAATGGTCTAAATTTTCAATCCACAGACCTCAACACAGCCAGTCACGTGCACACTGAGCTGGTCTCAGACACTGGCTACAAAGTACAGGCTGTACTGGTGGAGGAGGATGAGGAAGAGGATGAGGAGGAGCATGAGGAGGTTAAGCCCGAAACGCAACCGGAGCCTTGCACTGCTCCCGCAGAACAGGCCCAGGCTGAGGAAGAAGAGGAGGAACAAGATGAGGAAGAAGAGGAACACAAGGAGGAGGTGATGAAAGAGGAGGAGAAGGTGATGTATGAGAAAGACGACGACGATGAGGAGGAGAAGGAGCAGCGGATTGAGAATGAGGAGGAGGAGGTGGAGGAAGTGCGCGAGGAGGAAGATGAGAAGGAGGACAAGGGTGAGGAGGAGGAGAAGGTGGAGCGTGAGGAGCAGGACAATGAAGGAGGGGTGAAGGCAGAGAAGATGGAGGAACATGAGGAGGAGGTGGAGGAGGAGGTGGAGGAGATGGAAGAGGAGGTGGAAGAATTCAAACAGGAAACCGAGCCTGTGTTACTGGAGGAGCACGTGGAGGTGGCTCAGGATGAAGAGGAGGCAAATGAAGATGAAGGGGAGAATAACCAGGCAGAAGAAAGTCAGCCTCCTGCTGTGCCTGAAGAGTTTTCAGAGAAAGAAGAAATTTCAGGTAGCTATGCGGCCTCACATCCTGTTACATGGCCTATATTTTATTGATTTGTGAAAAACATGACGTCAACTTGCAAATAATTATTTCAGATACCAAACCAATATGTCAAGAAATCAAACACGAGGCTGTGATCCCATGCACCAATGGAATCACAAATGGGGACACAGAGGAGCAGAATGGCATAGGTTCGACAACAAATCAGTTGGAACAACATTATACTATGAGATATTCAGTGATATAAGACCAGTGCATTTGTTGATTTGCGCTGGTCAGACTGTGATGAATGCCTGTCACTCTGGTCCTCCTCAGTGCGATCCCTGAGTCCGTCCGACACAGAATGCAGCGCGACAGAGCTGAACACGTGCCACGATCTCCACGGCACTGGAGAGGAGGATGACATCGCTGAGGATGAGGAACAGGAGATCTCAGAAAACGGAGAGGACGAGGAGGTACTCTATCTACAAAAACACACAGTCAACAAACGCAAAAAGATGTTAGACTGATGTTCCTACTCTTTAGGCATTCATCCTAAATTCCTTCTGAATTTAGGACTTCATATCATGCATTTGATTTTACCACTTGATCTTCTGTCTTTGAGACATTTAAACTAAACTGCGAAGAACAATGAAGGAACATAAAAGGCGTTAGTCAGTGATGCATTTTTAATAGTTTTTGGACCACTGTTGAGTTTTATGACACAAAGAATTGTTAATACTCATCAGAAAGAAGTTGAAATCACTGATGGTTTTGGCTTTTTCATGGGATCTTCTGACAACAATATAAATATATATTTTATGAGAAAGTTTTATGAAAGTGTTTTATATAGTTTTTTTTTTAATTAACCAAGAACTATATTCCAAGATTATAGCCTTTTCTCTGACTCCATTTTCTTCTCCAATCCAGGTTTTAAACGAGCGACAAATGTGCGTCCGAGCTCTGTATGACTACCAGGCAGGTAAGCTGCCATTTAGAGGATAATCGGCACACGTGTGCACATAAAGTGCCTCCATTTACAATAATTACGCCGCGATTATCAGGTCTTCACCGTGTTATCTTGCGCCTCCCACAGGGGACGAATCCGAGATCTCCTTTGAACCAGGTGACATCATCAGGGATGTGGAAACGGTGGACAAAGCCTGGTGGAGGGGGAGGAGCAAAGATGGCCGTCAAGGCTTATTCCCCGCCAATTATGTGGAGACCATGTAGGCAGACGGAGGCACACACTCACACACACACACACACACACATACACAAGACACACACACTCAGGGACGACATCTCCCCTCACGTTTATGCATGTTCTTACCTTAATCCTCCCACTGAAACTTTGTACTCTCTATATTTGTTGGAAGAATAAAGACAACGTGACTCTCTGTTTTTTTGTAGAAAAGCATAAAGAAGAAGTGTGACTCACTATTTTGATGTTTTTGGAGGAAAACAAATTATTTTCACAAGTGTGCAGAAATTACCCAGCCTCATTTTCTTGGATATAATAGCTAAGACCTTTTTCCTGGACCAAAATAACTTATTTCTTTTTGAGATACAGTAGAGATGTTGGTGGGAGGGATCAGATCACAATGGCAAAAGATCACAAACTTGCTTTTCTTCTAAGAAGCACAAACAGCTTTTTATAGTGTATAGTTTTCTTTTTGATCCATACACATAACAAGCATTCCATTCTGCTCACCATTTGTATCCATGTATGAGACATCGTCTTATAATCATCTTCCTGTATCTCCTGAGTTATTTCCTAGCACTGTATTTGTTACTGTCAGTCTCACAGCACAGTTTAATTACCCAAACCAGAACAGAAGCATAACAAATGATGAAAAAGCAGAGGAAAGTGGCGTTGCGTTTGACACCTGTGTAACTCTGTTTTTTGGATGTGTATCAGTTCAGATTGTCATCATGTCTTATTTTTTTTTCTCATCTGGATTTTAACAAATTAATGCATTTAAGACACGAATGAAAAAAAAAAAAATCTACCCTGCACTGTACATAAGAATGTATAAAAAAAAAGCATCAAAGATTGTCTCTTTTTCTAGTCTTGGTTTGTATGTTTGTGTTGTATGCTTGTTTCACTGTATCTGTTTTTTTTTTTTTGTATTTACTCCAAACTTACAAATATATAGCCTCTACAAACTTAAACAGCTTTAAAACATTTGTCTCCTTTTTCTTTTTTGACAACTAATCACAAATCTATAACGAATATTAGCATTACTGTCCATATTTGTTAGAGATTTATAGGATTTCTGTTATTTAATCATCCCAGTGTGGGAGCAGTTGGAGTAAAATAATGTCATTTTCTTACTTTTAAAGAATCGGGGAACTTTAAAATGAAAAGATAAACGTAAAATCAAGCAACTCATTGGTTAACCTGTCCTTGTAGAACTTATACAGAGTCATAAACATAAATGTGAAAACATGTCTCTTTCTATTTGATTTAGTTTCACGTAAAGAAGACACGATGCTCTCTAAATAGCTTGCACAACATCATGACATTTACAGCAAAAGTTCTGCTTTTATTAATAGAGTAAGTATTCACAGGAAAATTTCTAATAACATTTAGTTTTCTAATATTAAAGTTTTCTTGAGTAAACCTATTTCTGTAACGTGCTGTTCTTACTCTGCTAAACTTAAACGTGGATTCCTAAAGAAACGGAAAGAAAGAAGAAGAATCTTGTAGTGGCATGTTCACACCAATAGGTGGCGACATTGGCTTTAACAAATAGTCAGAAGGTGAGATTACTGAGAGCTTGCTCGCTGAAGTGAACAGATTCCTCAGGACAAAAGGCAAAATATTTTGACAGGCAGAGAGGAGGCTCATTGTTGCACACGGTTTAGAAGCGGGATATCCTGACATTTCCAAAGCTAAAAATTCCTAATGCTTTTACACCTTAAACAGGATTTTCCCCTCGGGTAGTAATGATTGATTGAATATGACATTAATATTTCTAAACCATACACCTTTAATATTTATGGGGCGGCTAGGTTACGCTCTTGTAGTGCCAGTTCAATAACAGCGTTTGGCAGATGTGCCTCTGTTCTGAAATAGAGAGGTAATGTCTGACATGGGTCTCATCCTGCTTGAACTGATGCCTGTTGACAGACTGACTAAATCTATCCAGGAGACTATTCTGCCGAAGTTATCCCAGAAGGCTAATCATTAGTGATAAGTGTGAAAAGGTGATGAGCCTCTTATGAAATACTAATTGGTTTGCAAGGAGAAGACCGTGAAAACCTCAAATGAGCAAGATAGAAAGATAGAAAAAGATTGTTCATTAACGTTTTGAAGCGGCAGTAAAGCGGTAAAATTGGCGGGGTATATAACTTTACATTTGTGTGCATGAGAAAGATAAACAGCCAGCGAGGGCGAGATGAAGTGAGGGCGAGATGGCATCTGTGCACAGGGAACGTGAAGGCAAATCATTCTCGACAGTTGTGTCCCCCTTTCTCTCGTTTTGCCAGCTCCCCGTTCCCATGGTCATCCCCACGAACTCCAAGAGATCCCTTGTCTCTTCCGATTAAACAGAGTGATAGGGGGACACAGGCTAATGTGCCAGTCAATTCTCCTTCCCCTTTGTCTTAAGGCTGTCCCTTCCTTCTGTGACCCTCATCAGAAACAAAAACCCATTGACTGTGGTGCTAAACTAACAGAGAAGACACCCCACACCCCCACCCGACTTTGCCTTTATCTCTTCTTTAACTGACAGACCCTATCTGACCGGTGGACGACTGACAAGTGTGGGATGGCCGAGGTGAAATGGCGGTAGGGAAGTGCCACTCACTATAGCGTTATCAGCACAATGCCAACGACAGAAACCTAATCTGACCTGGCTGCTGATGGCTTGTGGCTTATTGGCTCGGTTTCTGCTCTGAAGTAGATTCTGGCAACCCCCGAGATACTTGGTGGAGAGGATAAGCGCAGGCACGTATGCGCATAGACACGGATACACGCGTGAAACACGAAATACATGTACACACAACACGCAGATGCTGTCTATTCTTAGGTCCCCATTTCTGAAGCAGCTCCTCAACTCCTGCCTGTCATGGTTAAATTAATAGTTTACCGAAACTTTTGGTGATTAATTACGTTTTTGGGAGAGGTGTCAGTATACGGGAGACAAAAATCTTACTACAGCAGTCTCAAAACTCTAAGTTCAGCCCTCCTTCTTTACTATAGCTGCTAGCACCTGGGTGTAAGCAAGAGCGCTTTTTGGCTCAGTGCTCTGCAGAAGGAAACACTAGGGACAGGGTTACCTCCTCTCTCCTGTAGGCTTCAGATTACTTTGCCTGTCTTTGGGCAAGAAAACTCCCTCTTTGGATCTTCCCCGCTCCAACGTGCAGCGAAAACTTACAATGCTCCGCTTAGGTGAAGGTTTCACGGAGCTCAGGCATGCGGTGTTTTTCTTAAAACATTTCTCTCCTCCCTTGCTGAATAACAGATCAGTGTTGGTAAGCACCTGTATGTAAGAGCCCTCCCCGAGAAAATGTGTTTCATTTTCTTGTTGGCTCTTTTTGTTCTGCAGGGCAAATTGTCACCAAAGGCAACATTATATCCAGTGGATCAAACACCGCTCACTGGCAGTAGAAACTCCATTTCTAGCGTGGTGGTGCATCAAAAAGTGAAATTCGTGCAGTTTGCTTTTGAGACAATTTCAAGGCTGCAGCAGTTATCTAGGAAGAATTTCTCTAAACTGTTATCCAACATAAATCAGCTTTAGCTTGGTGATAATTCCATGTGGTCTAAGTCTTGATTAAACCTTTGCTTTTGAACGCATCTCTTGTTCTTGACATTGTCATTTGCTGTTTTCCCTTTAAAGATAATCTTCAAAACCGCTGAAGTAGATAACGCCTCGGAAGCTAATGGCAGCTCCAGCCAAGATTTTACTGTCAGCATAGAAACCGGCCCATTAACTTCTGAAGCCCTCTTTGGCAAAGCTCCCTACTCCCTCCATTGCCATCAAAAAGCTATTTTCCTCGGCCAGTCCCACACAGCCCTAACAATGAACAGAGGATTAGAACATCTCTCTGTCTTGAAGCACAAGATGTAAAAATGGATTTAAAAAAAAAAATCTCTTTTTACCAGTCATCGGCGAAAACTAGTTGGCAGCATATCCACCTCAGGATTGTTCCTGACATGATTCCCAAGAGGCAGTTTTTTGCTTTTTTACGATACAATTCCTGTGCTTGCGATCAGCCAACATGTGGCATTGTGATCCAATCACAGATTTTTTTTCTCCCCCCATTCAGTTTGTAAATGGATAAGTCTCTCAGCCTATTGTGAAGGAATCTTCAAAGTGCTTGGAAACCACTGGGGAACATTGGTAGTTGTTAATTAATGCAACTGAATCTACAACTGCTTTATTTTCCTGATTCTACGGATGAAAAAAAAAAAAGGTTTTGAATCCAGCAACAGGCACATCTAAATTTCTTACCTCATTTTCAAACCGTTAGCCTTGGACAATGAAAAGCTGTTGCTTCTCTTAAAACCATAAGTAATTTTTTATTTTTTATTAACTCTGCCGTGGTTCCAGAGAAAAATCTCCTTCTCTCTGGTTTTGTTTTATTGGATTTCTTTCTTCCTACTGATCATTTATGTTTCCATTCAGTAAACTGACGTAAAACGTGTTTTGCTAAAATGATCTTTTCTGGTCTTTATAACTATCATTGAATTTGAAAGAAATGGGAAACTCGTCAAAGGCTGCGGTAACAGCCGAAAGGCAACCAAATCTAAACTGTCCAAGATAAATGATGGATAACAGGGTCTGATGTTAAGAATTTCTAAATTGCTTTCAATCCATTGGATGACTTTAAGTGTTTTGGATGGCTTGATTGTACACTTTTTTCATAGGGCTTAAATGCACAGCAGTAGAAAAATATTGCTTGGAGAATAGAGAAATCCTGTCAGTGAAAAATCATGATTTAAACTGAAGTCTAAATCGTTTTCAGAAGTCAGAAGTCAACGTGTAAATGCGGATAAGGTCCCAGAGGTCAATTATGGGGTGAGCTGTCTCTTACCCTAAAGACTAACAGGGGTGAAAGACCCTGTCCCCATGTTAGCAACACACCCATCCCCTCCCTGTGTTGCAGACACACTGCCTGTGGCATCATAATCACTGCCAGATGCTGTGACTTTCCTTTAGACAATTCATTTCACAAGTATCTCTGAAGGAGCGATGCCGATGGTAGCATTTGAGGGAGACAAATGTACATAAGCGCGTGTGTGTGTTAGCGAGTGATGGAGATATGCCGGTGGCAGTGTGAGAAAAAGACACATATGAGATCAGATAGAGTTGAGACTAATTCACAGCCTAGCCTGAGGACACCAACCAGGATAATGTGAGACATCTTTCCTCACACCATTTAGGCTAAGCCCATAGGGACACAGTGTTTATTTCTTGGCTAAACTACATGATTCAGGCTCACTTTATGTGGCTGTAAAAGAAAAAAAAAATCACAACAATGACAAAGACAGGAAAAAAACATCATCTTTGATTAATTTGATGTAAAAAGCTATATAAATCATCCTGATTTAATTTTTTTTTAATAAGACATAACACCCGGTGCTTCACGCTGCTGTTCCAGTGACTGTGATGTTAACCGTGCAGATTTATAGTGGATGAGACGCCCAGTGCCAGCCCTTGGCAGCCCCGGCACGGTGCCCGCCCCGGGGGAGGTAGATGATGGAGAGCAAACAGCTAATAATTAATACAATGATTACACAGGCTGCAACAACACTGAGAGACAAACCTTCACACACCCAGGCAGGGACCTGACCAAGACTGATAGTGGCAGAGCAGGCAGGTACATACACAGATGCACAAATATACAGGCACCGTTCTGTCATGCACACGCACATTCCAACAAAAAACAGGGGCGGAGTTCTGACAAGTATTGCCACAACATCTAACATCTCTTTAGTCGCACAAAGATCAATTAGAAATTGTGAAAGCCACTCTGGTGCACAGGGAGAACGAAAAACAGTAATTTTGCAGCTCTGTTTTGATTTTACAAGGCCTCTGCAACATGGAAATGAAACCCTGTCTTCTATTCTATTCTATTCTATTCTATTCTACATCACTGTAGTCAGAGAAACTACCTCTGTATCAGTTTGGCTCATGTGAGACACTTAGAGTAAATAAATCCAGCTTGCCGACCAACCATTAAACCCTACCTGCCATGTGTAGAACTATGATACCATATTTCTTAAGCTAAGAAGACCATAAAAATGTGTTTAGGCTGTAACAATACCACTTAGACCCCCCTGCACTGGTGTGGATGAAACCACCCATCCTACAGCCATTACCTAAGCCACACAGTAGGATAACAACATAAAAACGCCACGGTCACCCTCATTAGCAGCTGGGATGGGGTTCTTTTGATTTGTATGTGCATGCATGAGGTCTGCAATGGCTTCCATATGGGCACCCCCTTCATTTTTTAATATGACCAGCATCACGTTACTCCGAGATGAAGTGATTCCAATTTCTCCAAAAACCGCAAGTATTTTTCTAAATGTGCTCGACATGTCCAGGATTTCCTACCATTTGAAGGGATGCAGGGGCGGTGTGTGTTTTTACTACAGTGTGGCATGCCTATCTCCCTTGTGTGTGTGTGTGTGTGTGTGTGTGTGTGTGTATGCGTGTCAAATCCTGAGAGGGAGAGAAATGTGGTGTGAGTAATGTGTGGAGTAATGTGTGTGTGTGAATGTGTGTGAGTATAAGGAGATGCCAACCATGAAGGGGCCATGCAGGGCCCAGGGCCCACAGCCATTGGACGCCTCCTCCTAGACTTCCGTGCTGCATTGACTCTGTTTCCATTACCACAGTGGAAGGAACAATAAAGAGCTGATGTGGATGTGTGGTCTGCTAAGACAGCAGAGACCTGGACAGCTCAGGACAGATTGGACGAAGCTAGTGAGACCTGAAGAGACGTGTGTGGGTGTGTGTGTGTGTGTGTGTGAGTGTGTACGCATATTGAATATTCTCCCTGATGACAGCTTGTCAGAAACACAAGAGCAGAGAGGAGGGTTACTGCAGTAATCTTCTATACTTTTTGTCCCAGTCTAATTTTAACACCTCCGTCTGCTCAGGTCAAATTCCTATTGGGCTAATTTTCTCATTTTTGAATCAGTATGTTCATTACATTAAGTTATTTTTAACACTGTAACTTCAAATAGTGCTATATATTCACTATATAGTCCAAAACAAATAAGTCATGACATTTACATTGCTTATTAGACTGAATTTATTTGTAGGAAAGCAATCCCTTGCCTTTTTGTCCCTGCAGAGCAAAAGAATGGAAACCGACAAAATTAAATTAGAAGATATGAAACAAAACAAACAAACAGACCTGGCTCCGATACTACTGACAAGAATTAGCTTATGTAGCAAAAAAAGAGTTTCTCATCTCTTTGTTTCTTTGTTTGAGGAGATGATGACACATTTGATCCTGTCTCGCAGCGTCACATGTCAACCTCCTCATGCCCTGTCACTCTGACAGCTCACAGCCCGCGAGGCAAAGGATCATGGGTGCTGTGTCAGACACAGCGGGGAGGTCGGAGGAAGGCAAGCTAAATGCACGACGTGCGTTTCCGTGTGTCACTGTGCGCGCAGGCGAGCGTGTGTGCGGCGGCGGGTGTGCGTGCGTGCGTGTCAGTCTGACGGGATGGATGCATGCCAAAGGCGAGAGCAACACCATGTCAGAGTGCTAGCAGACGATGCCCATTTCAGATACACTAATACAAACAGTCAGCTCTGCCATGAAACCATTTCCTCCCATCATTCCTCCTCTGCTTTCCTATTTGCGCCATGTGCGTCTGCAAGGTATTGCAAGGTTAGCAACGTTCACGTCTCAGCCCAAGTTCAAATCCATGTATACATGATGAGTAGATGAGAATTATTTTTAAATAGCTACATTGTAACTGCACTATTGGAACGTAATTATTCATAATCTGCAGTTTGATAAACTTTCTACACACCTATACGTGTTAGGCCTGTACGTGGCAGTGGTAGGCCTTTGGGTGTTTGCTGCTGTATGCTAATGGGATTGTTGTTGTAGCGTTGTTTTTACTCACTCTGGGGAACAGACAACACTCGTCTTGTGTGCGGTCAAAGAGACAAACTGTCTGTCTCCTGTTTTTGTGTCATTTATACAGCATAAATGTTTGGTGACCCGCGTCGAAAACCCTGTTGCGTAACCAAATTACAATATCTTGCCAGTCAACAATGACTGTGACACATTTGCCCCCAGAAAATTAGTCATGGGTGAGAAGTTTTGTTTTGATGGCAATTAATTTTACTGGTTCAGAGTTTCGCTGGGGCCCGCTAGCTCTATCCGTGACTCCGGATCAGGGATGTGAGAACCCCTACTGTGGATCAGAGCAAACGGTCATGACACTCGGAAGTTGATAGAGTGAATATGGGGGCACCCTGAACATTGAAGAGAGTTTCTTTCCAGTTTGTTTCATTTGCTTTGTGAATAGCTTCAGCCCATCAATAGGCTTTAGTGTGTAAAGTTTTTCATTCTTTCAGTCTTTTAATTGTTTCTACTCCTTCATAAGGCACATGCAGACGTTTCAAGTCTATATTTGTTCATTATGCCTTTCAATTTCATTTCGAGTAACCACATTTAGTGGTTACTGGTGATTGTTTTCCTGCTGTTGTTGAACCTTGAAGCCAGCTCCTTACTACACCTACTTACACGGCAAAGTGATTATAACTTCGCCATTGTCATCTATCAAAACATATTCTCTCTCTGTTCCTCACAAACAGATTTTTTTCCCTCCTAGCTTTGTGGCTAAATGTATTTTGCTGACATTATGATATCTTTACTCAAGGTGACAAAAACTGAAGACATGTTTTTTTTTCTCGGTGAATGTGGAGATTTAAGAAATACACTTAAATGCTTAATAACAGCGCACTACTACAAATGAGACGAACGTCATTGCCATGGTAGCGATGGTATTAAATAAATAAATGGCTGGGCCTTTAATGTAATTGCCCATTAGAGGCTGGAACATTGCACGGTTATGAGATCTCTCCAACAAAGACCATTCTGTAGTTTAAACCAGAGAGCAATCATATTACATCCTGCATGAATCGAGTATGGAAACTGTGATGGCCTCATACAAAGATATGAATAGTAGCCCCATAATAGTTGTGGCTTTGCCTGAATGATCCCTTTTGAATGAACAGTTGGTTATAGCATTGCCTTGAAATCGTTTTAGCTGTCTGCCACTGTCAGACAAAAAAAGTACTACCTACTTTAGTGTACTGGTCAAGATTTAATGTTTTTTACAGGTGTAAGGGACTTGGAGTAATTGGTAATGGGCAGCAGCAACTGGGGCCCCTATGTGCCACCTGGAGAATCACACTAACCCTGCCAACCACCACCCATTTACTCCCCCGGCACCCACACATGGTCTCACACGCATACACACGGTAACACACAGTAGTCACAGAAAGATGTTCCTTGGAAGCAGAACGAGCGAAAACTGGCTCTCAATGTAGATGTATAAATAGTCCTCACACTGCACAACATGTTCTGTTTTGATGTAATTATGGTGCAGGAAGAGCCTGGTTTAGCAGGCAGCACTCTTGGGCAACCACTGTGGGGTCTTTAACAAGGGATTTGGTACGGAAAACGGTTGCACCTGGCTGAGCTCTGTGTGTCAAGGAGAATGGAGGAAATAGAAAGAAAAGATAGAGACGTAAGAAGGTGGAGAAAGCGAAATAGGCATCGGATGAGAGGGGCTGAGAGGCAGAGGAGGCAACACATGAACAAACACACATACTTGCACTGTTGCAAGAACACCTGGACTTGATGAGAGCCAGATGTTCTGGCCAGTTAAGCATTCTGTAAAGTGGAAAACAAAGAGGAACGAAAGGCTAACACAAGCTGGGGCATGAAACAGACACTTTATCTGTAAGCGCTTTCAAACGGATCATTTAGACCCCCCATGCCACTCTGTGTCACTTGCCAACATATTGGACTGATTCAATTTAGACAGATCCCCCGAGAATGAGCCGCTTGTTAACGAGAGCGCAGAAGACAGATATTCCATTGGCAGACTCTTTTTCAGACGAGCAAATGGACGATAAAATGAGGTAATACTCACTGTGCTAAGAAGAAAAGAAGAGGCTGGATGTGCTTTGCCAAACTTTGTGAAGGTATCCATAGTGACAGAGTGCCACAGTTATGATATAATTTTACTAATGTGACTAAAAGTTACACTGTCCTACAGAGCGAGAAAAGATTAGAGGCAGAAGTATGTGTGCTGAACACAAGGGGGAGCACTTATCCTTTCCCTGTGTTTTCAGGGGCTGCCGTTACTACAGCGCAAGCAATCTTTTCCAGTCCATTGTTCCCTGCTATAAATCAGGAAGTCCTGAGTGTTTGTGTGTGTGTATGTGTGAAAATATACTGAACAAGACCAGTCAGTCTAATCAACCTAATCACTCACACCCACACAAGCCATATAAATATGGAATATTTACAAAAGGCGGCATTAACAAACTCAGACTTTTCCAAAACTTGAGTGCCCAACCTGAATAAAATCAAAAATCAAGCACAAGTCAAATGCAGAAACGAAAGCTGTAACCTTTTCGGGACATGTAAGGCGCTGTAGTAATTCCAAAACACAAAGGAGCTCAACACGCACCCTCTTAACACTTTTACAGGCCTGTGGCGTTGAATGATTTGAATTCTTACTCTGGTGAGTTTCCCCCCTCTGTGAATTAATTAGTCTTTGCCAAAGCGGGCCACATTTGTCATTTGAATTTATGCTAATGAGTGCCGAGGTCTCGTGGAAGAGCTGATAGGCCGGAGCAGCTGCTCTGTCCTTGCGGGGCCTAACTGTCTCCCCCTTTTTAACTGCTCCATCTCTGTGTCTACTCCTCTGTCTGGCTCCTCATCTCATTTCTCTCTCTCAGGTTTTGTCTGCTTCTCTCCCTCCTCCCATTCTCCCCTGTTCTTTCTCCCTTCAGCTTCTTCTCTCTATTGCTCCCCCTCTCGCTCTCCTCCATGTCTCTCCTCCTGTGGCCTTATCATCCCACCTCCTCCTTTTCTCCAACCTCCTGCTGGTCCTGGGCTCCATGACCTGTCAGTGGAGAGGAGACTGTCCATGTCCCAGGCTGATAAGGCAGCTAATTATCCAACACTTCACACAGGGAAGCAGATCGGCAAACAGACAGCCACACACATACAGAACTCTATGGGCTGCAAAAACACTGCCAGACGTATGCATACACCAGTCATAGCCGCACAGGGCTATAGCTGATAGATAGATAGATAGATAGACAGATGAATTAATAAATCAGAAAATCAGAAAACAGAAAAAAGATGCTACTGGTTGATACCGGTCATCGATGAAAAAACAAAATGGAGGCAAATAAAAAGTATAGTTCGAAGCAGAATTTTTTATTCGTAAATGCCCCCACACACAGAGATAGGACCGATAGATATAGTGGTTCCTCCTCTCCACTCCTGTATTACTGTACACTGTTATAACTGAAAGCTGCTTGAAAAGTCAGTGGCATATCTTGGCAGCAATTTTTGGAGTCGAGCACTCCAATCCAGCCTCCCAGGCTCCCAATTTGATGGAGCAGAAATAAGCACTTTGGTGCTCTTTCTACAATGTTCGAAATGCAGCATTGTTGGAGGAAGAGGTCCACATTCTGTAATGCTCCATTTTGAAGTTTGCTACAAGTAGCAGCTGAGTGGTTTAGATGGACAATCCAACCAGGTATTATCAAAAAGCATATCCTTTTTCCATCTAGATTATAGAATACCACTACAGGAATATGACTTGCAGCCTTTTTAATGCTAGTTTTTCAAAGGGGAAGGATGGTGAAGATGACGGAAAGTTTAACAAATCTTCACTATTTGATAAATACCTTTAGACTGCTGAGGAAGTCAAGTCAAACTATCATACGGACCAAAATTCATTTACTGTAGAGCTTCTAATAGGCTTAGCATGGAATGCTGAGCAGATACCATATTTATACTTTTTAGACTTAATCAAATTACATTGGGAACTTTATATGTTTATCACATCGTTCCCAACACCCTAGAGTGTCTTCAGTAATTTGGCTCAGATACATTCCACCTACTCAAAGAGGAGAGTGAGGACTAATGTCATTTCGAGGGGATTATTGTGATCTTTCAACACATCTTTGGGGAGTTAAGCATGTTGTTAAAGAGAGGAAGGGAAGCGCAAGAAAAGTGATAAAACCCCACCACACAGCCCGTGTTTTAACTTTCACATTTTCTCCCCTCTCTCTCTCTCCTCCGATCTCTCCCATTTTCTCCCTCACAGCACCAAAAGCCATATTATGTGCTTGTCAAGATGGATAAACCCCTCAGCCAAATGTTCAGATGAAAACAAATAAGTAGGAGACGTTCATGTAATCGCTTCTGCCAGAGAAAGGCTTTAAGAAGAACATAAACACTTTCTGGAAATGTGCCTCGCACATACTAATTCCCTCACGCTTTTGTTTGAGTCTCATTCAACTTCAGGACCATTTCATACTGCGCCATGATGAGATGTCACCATTGGAGACACGGTTAAAAGTACTTTGCAACACGGTTAGCAGCCCTAAACAAAAATATGGGATCATATTACCTTGCTGCTTGTAAAACTGTCACGATCATATTCTGGGGAATTAAGGAAAGAATTCTTTAATTAACCTGGCTACAATTACAAATATAGATGCGGGCTAAAAAGGAGGGGTGGCAGGATGGCGTTACTTTTTAAAAAGATCTAACTCAGATTGCCTCATTATCAGGTCATGGATGCTCTTTGTTTGTAGTGGTGTGTTTTTCTATGGGATGGCTGGGTTCTGTTCACATGAGAAAAGTCCCCCAACTGTCACTACACTCCCACAATCTTTCCAGCCAACCCCTCTAGTAAAGTTCCCATGGTGGTCCTTGGACGGCTCACAGACTCCTGCGCCAAATGCCTCAGTCAGATAGGGAGTTTGCTTAGGTTGTCACACCATAGTGTGACTTCAGATTCGGCTAGAAGATTGTGGAGATTATTGAGCCACTGTATACAAACAACTACACAGAACATGTTTTCTCTTGTGTGTTAAGCCTATATTATACATCTGATTTTAGTTCATGGTGAGTAAGGAATACTTGGCTTTTAAATTAAATGAAGTTGGTCCTCATGTTGGTCCAGGGTTTCAAATTGACAAACCTTTCACTTTTGCCCTTTTTACCCGAAAAGAATTGCATCTGCAGCAAACTTAATATAGAAATAGCAGAGAGAGAGAGCGAGAGAGAGAGAGGCGGGATGGGGTGGTGTGAGGGGGAGGGGGTGGTCGGTGAGATGAGAAAAATATACAGCAAGCAAAGGATACTGAAAAGTTTCAGAGAAAAAGCTCTCCTCTTGTAAAATATTAAAGCGAGAGGACATGCAATATTCCTAACAACGTCCCTGAGTTTCTTAAACTCACTCAACGTACTCGCAGAAACACAGAGTCCATTCCTCGTGCGAGTCCTCTGAAACTAAAAGCTCTCGAGCGCCGCCTCACTTCACTGATCACAATTAAAGCCTTAAAGCACTGTCGATTTCAGCTAAACGTCTCATCTGTATCAACAAATCTGTCATTCCTCTCTGTTTATATAGTGAACTTGGGCAGTTCAAGAATTGATTCCACCACAGCAGTCAGGCGTCTTAGAAGAAAAATAACTCTCTATGATGTGGCTGGAATACTAGGGAAAACTGTAACTGTGGGTAAATCCCAAAAACTAACAATCAGCCTGTTAAAAGGGAGCACTGAACTCGGGCCTTTGGACTAGCCTGATTTAAAATGATGTAATACACACAGAGCACAAATAGCAACTGGATGAAGGGCTGTGGCCATGACCTATGTGTCTAGGGAACTCATTTTCATAGTAACTAAACACCACTGAAATGTCTTCCCTGGAGTGAATAAAGCCAGAGCACCAGCCATCCAATAAACGGGATAAGGATACGCAAATATGCCGAACAGGAAATAATATGAGGGATGTTAAATGAAACTCAGAATCTGTACTGATGACCTCTTTAATTTCCTCTGAACTCCATTTCATCTGTCAGTAATAAATGTACTAAGGATGTTCAGGGAGACACGTTTGTTGAATTATAAAATATACGACTGCACATGTCTCTGCCTTGTGAATCAGTGCAATTTTATGGAGCTGATAAAAAGCTTCTCTTTGAGCATTAATTTGGTGGTGCGGTACACTGCTACATCTAAATGAAACTTCATTTAACCCCCTGATACTCTGAAAGATTCCATTTCTAGCAAAATGGCATTATCATGGTTTGAAAGCGTATCACAGGAAGACCATTTCTGATAATTCAATCTGTTCAATTACACCGCAATATTACAGCCAAAAGAATTGAGATGTGAATGGCCATGTAAGCCCGAATTTAGGCCTGTGGTGTGTTAACTGATAAGCAGGCAGAGCATGTCAAGCCTGTGGGCCAGCTGGCAGGGCTCTACTGTTTGTGTTGTGCTAGTTGGGATGTCAAGGCTAGAGTGGGATGAAGGGGGCTGGAGGGGCTACAGGAGCACCAGGCCTCCTCCAGACTTGGCTGCTCCGGCTAAATGGACCAGATCAATCACATTGGACGGCCCTGTGACAGTGAGTTAAGGTTCTGCGGCACGGCACAGCGTTTTTGGACACAAAGGCCCTCGGCAAGGCTAGCTGGCTGGCTGGCAGACGCACGCAAGCGTTCCTCTCACTTTCTTTGGGCGCACCAAGCAGATGGCAGTGGCAAGGACGGAGGCGGCTAGCCTGCCGTCAATCCCTAGCCCCCATCCATCCAGAGACAAGTGATGAGATTAGGGTGTGGGTGATGTGGAGAAGGATGAAGTGGTTGGAGAATGGACTGGTGTCAGCCAGGTCTGGGCTGGATCACACACAGCTGGGCAGGGCTGCCCTGGCCTGGCCTGAGGCTGGATGTGTGAGGCATGGCGCTGGATAGTGGTTTGGGGATACAGTGGCAATGGAGGACCCAGACAGTGGTGCAGTATGGTAACATTTCTGAGGTCTGCCTGGCACCGCATCTGTCAGTGTGTGTGTGTGTGTGTATTTGTGTTTGCTTGCATATGTGTGCGTCCCATGAGGTTGTGCCAGCTATGTGTTTGGTGGCATCCAGAGATGGGGCAGGGCTAACCTCATGCTCTCATGCTGAGACACTCAAGAGGCATAGTTGGAGGAAATTATGACCTACATTGGCATAAGGGGAGGAGGGTGCTTAGCTTTCACAATATACACAGGCAAAATCTGAATATTCATGGCCACAGTACACAAATATACAGTATATACATATACAGTAAGACATTCCCCTGAATTGCTTACATTTTCCCTAAATTATATTCTCAGTATGGCATTTTCATCATTAATGTCTGCCTCCAGCACTGGTAAAAGGCGAATATTACTTGACCTGATTATTATTACAACTATCCGAAGAAAAAAAACACCAACCTTCAGAGTTCATTGAGTAAATAACACCATCTTGCATATACATTCATATGAAATGGCGTCCCCTGGTAGGTACCCTGGCAAACCCTGCAATCTATACAGTTTCAGGCTGCATGTAATGTGCTGTAGGCATTTTATTCTTAATCCAGATTTGATCTGATGCTTTATTGTGTCAAAAGAAAAACAGTGGGGAGGGGTACTGGCTTGTCACACTGCTTTGTTTACTTGCTGACAATGTATCCTCCCACTTATGTCTATGCAATGTGGCAATGAGTGTTTCCCTTTTTTTTTTTTTCTCAGGAAGCCAAATTTCAAAGCTCCCACATTGTAGAGGTTTCTGTGAAAAATCACTGTATTCACAGATTTGTCTATAATAATGTTGTCGGAATTGATTTTTAATTATGATTCAGGCCACGTGTATCAAGAGAATCTAATCCAGCTATTGAACGTCAGCCTTTCCTTTCAATGTGAGCCACATCTTTTTGAAATCATTAAATGGACCAAAATGGATGGCGTTGCAAAGTGATTTCAAGCCATGCATGTATAATACTGAGTTCTGGTGATAATTCTGGCTTGCAAACACTCTCATTTAAAGTGGTGCGTATGATCTATTCCTGCGTTAGCCCAAAAAAGAAGGCAGAAAGATGATTTCAAAAGTGCAGGCAATGTAAAGGAACAACATAATTGCGCTTACACAGATTGTTCCTTGATCTCGTTTAGAAATAGTCTTTTTTTTTTTAAACATTCTTCCCCCGCTGTAATTTGACATCCAGATGAGATCCTATGGAAAGGTATTCAACTCATCTCCTCCAATAACCTTGGATGATGCCCAGCAAAAGCCAATGGTCTCTATGACATATTACAAATATTTATCAGAGGGGTCGCAGACGCCTGTGTCTCGCCATGCTCTGGACACTGTAACTAATTGGAGATCCTTTTTTGTTATCGCTCCTCTCTTGGTGGTTGAAATGTAAACAGGGTGTTATGAAAGTGCCCTTATGGCGTGGGGGGAAGCGAGCGAGGCCACTCTGGCACTTACACGGCATGCCTTATAAATAAGTAATGGTACTGGACGTGTAGCGGTTAGTCATAGAGGAGGAAGGTCTGCGCATCAACCCCACCTCTGTTTGCCTTGTACATATTTCATAAGATGCTGGGGTGGAGAGAAGTTGGAGGTTGCGGGGTATATGGGAGGGTGGCTGAAATAAAAGGCAGCTCACACAGGTTCTTCTCTGTTCACTGTCATGGGTCCGTTACTATTAATAATACCAAGTGTCCTCTCTCTCTGCTGATACAAGTTCATGGTGTTTTTCTCCTCCCTGCCTTCCTGTATTTGACAACAAAATAGAGCCAGGCGCTGCCGTGCCCACTGAAACCCACGGAGAACACAGCGCAGGTTGCACAGTGTTAGTTTTAACAATTAAGACAAAGTTTCCTTTACACAGTCCAGATGACCATTTTCTCAAAGGCTCTGATCAAAGGTGGCGTGGAAAACTGCGCACAAGCTTTCATGCTTCTAAGAAATTAAACAGCGTCAGCCGTATAACCATAAATGCTTTCTACAATACCTGCTAAGTGCAGGTCAGTATGCTCAGTCTGTTTTCTTTTTATTTCATTTTATCAGTTAGTTGTGAACCTGAGCAATTTCTTCTTCCCTTGAGCTTTCGTTGCAACGGCATGTATTGATTAGAAACTGTAGGGGCTAGTTGATCTTCTTACCTCTCCATTTACTACCTTGACACAGATGAATCAGTTTGACAGAGGCTAATGATTCTCTACCAATCAATGACCTTTATGTCTTCATGATAATGTAATGGAGGTCATGTTATCTGAATAGATAGGATCCTGTCCTGTTTACTCACTGCTCAAACAACACCTTGAATTATTGATTGGAAGAATAGTAGGAGTCCTTCAGAACAATATTAGCCAAATAACACTTACTTCATAGGCAAATGTGCAACGATGTTAATTATGTGGCCTCTTTGTGAAAGTAAGATATTAAGTGTGTGCCATCAAGTCACACATTTTTAGCTGCAATTAGTCACTTTTTGAGTTTGTAATTCAATAATTATGTAAACTTAAAAATACAGCGTCTCCTTTTCCCAGCCTCAAACATCTAACTGGGAAAAGGAGGCCATACTTGCACCTTTTACCACTTTGATAACAGGCCACGGTACTGATCAACCCCAGACAAAAACCTGCTCTTAACCAAACTCTGAGCTTGAATAATGATGAATGAGGACCAGTAGATCGGAGCAGAGAGGGGCCACATTTTCAAAATGACAGGCCACATTTGTTCCCACAAAGTTTCCACTTTCCTAGTGCCTTTACTTTCTTTGCTTTGACACCGATCCAGGTGTTTAACCTCCAGTATGCCGCCTCCGACTTTTCAACCGATCAAACCAAATTTTAACAGTAGTTCTGCCAGAGGAGTGAGAGAGCTTACCTGACTTTCTCAACTGTGTTACACAGACAAATATTATTATTTTATTTTTTATTTTTTTCATAAAAGCACACAATAAGTGAAGAATACCTAACCTGTTGCCAGGTTACTGCTAGCCTGGAAGCGCTGCCTCTCAAGGTGGAACAAAGGCAGAACAGATAGGTAGCAGAGCCTCAGCAGCACACCTCTAAATATAAAGTCTTCGGGTCTCATCTGTTTGCACTTTTCTCCTCTCTCTTTGGAGAAGGTTAATGGGAAGTGATGGTCATGTGGTTTGTTGCCACAGGCAAGTTAGCCTTAGGCTTCCACGCATTGGCTGCCCTTTGTGTTTGTGCCTGAGTATGTGTAATAGTCCATTATATGACCAGTGTGAGATTTGAGAACAAAGAGACAAACTTAAATTAACAACAATGTGATTAAGCCTGCCTTTAATTTCCTGTCATGTTGATGGGTCATGTGAGGGCCTAATTGAAGGCATGTCCTTCAATTACTCTCTGGTTAGATAATTCAAAATGATTTTGTTTGAGAAATGCATAATATCACCAGAAGTGCTCTTTCAACCACAATGAACTTCTATGAAACTTAATGTATTGTACGTGGCTACTGTATGGTACCTAGTGTTGAGTTATATGGGTCAGACATTGTGCTCCTGGGGGCCAATTTCAGCCTGCAGCTGAGGGATTTGGCTGAGTCAGCATCTCCAGTTCACTCTCTGGGACCAGGATGCAGCACTGTGTTCCGCTGTGACTAGGCAACCAGCCTCAGTGTTATGTGCATGCATGCAACTGCTGTGCCTCTCTCTAATTTAAGTCTGGCTGTGTCCCACTTTTGCCTCATGCAGTCAGGATAACACAGCTATACTTCATTCAGTAGGGTAAGGTAACTTGTGCTAAGAAAACAGCTAGTTTCACTCCTTTTTTCATCTGCTTCATGCTGCTTGGTGTATTATACCAGCCATTCCTCTTTTTATTATAAACCCTGATACTTAGATAAATACTTCAAATGATCAAACAAGACAGATGAAGAATCGGTTTTAAGTAAATAGTATTAATATCTGCATACACTTAAGTCACTCCATGTTTATGCTAAGTTTGCGGAAAGCAATGACAAGTCTGCATCCATGTCTTATCCACATTCGTCGCTAATTATGTCCTCAATTAGCCTTAAAGCTACAGTGCAGAACATTTGTCTCCCCCTTCTGGCAGTTAGTGTTGTAGGATTTCTCACAAATCCTACAAAGGGGGAGGACACACAAGGGGACAAGGAAGGATAAAATAATAAAGTGTGTTTAATAAAACAACAGGAACCAACGGTGCTACAGTCACTATAGGCAGGGCAAATCCAAATAAAGTCCAAAAGACAGTCCAGCATAAAACGTCCACAAACCAGAAACTAAATAATCCAAGAGCAGTAACATAAGAGGAGATTCCATGGAAACAACGCAAAGAAAGGACGTAACATGTAGGTATCATTTAAATAATCAATACACAAAATAAGAAAACCCAAGTGAATAAAAAGTCCAAACAGAAATTCATAAAAAAGTCCAAACTAAAAAAAAAAAAAAAATTCAAAACTTGATATCATGACAGTTAGAGTAATTACACAAACAACGTTGATGCATTTCTATGATGTATTTCTGCCATATACGGTTCCAGTTCCTTCTCTTCTTGCAAAGCTTTTCAATGAGGGAAAAGCCACTGTTTGTCCTCGCTGCTGACCACTTTCTTTTTTAGACTGCAATCTTCCCTCTGAATGCTGAGTTTCTTTTTTTTAATTCGGACCATCAAAAACTTTTCTTGGACTCGTCCTGGTACTATTTCCTTCTTCTTGTATGCGATGTTGAAAAGAGGTTGAATTCATGGAGCCCAAAAGGCTCAGAGTTAGTTACACTCTGTTACTTTAGTGGTTTCTCAGTTCAGCTCTAGTGTTGCCACATACAAATGCTGCCAAATACTGAGATTTTGAATCTGACAGACAGTCATTTAGACGTAATGCTGTCATGGTATTCAAATGCACACGTAATCCGACTGACTATTTTCTATATTTCAGATCTAATCATTTTTTTTTTTTTCCCCCCCAAAATATCTGACACCTGAATAGGAGTAATATATGAATTACCATTCCGTATTGTACTGTTAATTATGAAAAATAAATTGTTTAAATTGAATAGTTAAATATACAACAGATGTCCACACAAATCTAACCATCTTTAGTTCCTACAAATCCAATGAAAAGCGAAGATTTGAAAGGTGCTGACCAAAGCGGATATGCAGAGCTCAATTGTTAATGCTGGAGATGACAGAGGACTTAGTTGTTAGAGCGATGCAAATGGATATATTGTGTTCGGTAGTTTGCCCTGTCAACCTTCTGATGAATAATAAAGTTGGATACAGTTTCTCCATCTCTGGTTCCACGTGATCAAATCTTTTCCACCTCTCCGTTAGGGTAGTGTACATGCAGGTGTCCAGCAAGTTGAGATAGAGGGGGCTGTTCGAAGCTGGCTATTTCCTGGGTATCAACAACGCTAATGGAAGGGCCAGATGGATAGAACTAGTATTGTATATAAGAGTTCTCGTAAGTTCTCGTAAGAGTTCTCTCAGATAGTCAGTTATCCATACTAATGGATAACTTGGACACATTGCTCTGGATACGATACCATACGATACGATACGATAATGTGTTTACGATTATAAACACATTAACTAATCGGTCATGTTGACAACAAGCAATAGTAATCTTGGTCCATCTCTTGATTTTCTCCTGGTCACAACGATGCTGGCATTTTCTCTGCTCTCTGTCTTTCTGATCAGATGTGGCCATATTATACAAATATTACTTTCCTTTAGAAAGGTTACCGTGGATACAAGGCTATTACTTAATCGCTCAGCTTGTGGCATTTGGAGCCACGGCTAGCTGCCCCTATAATTACTCAATTCCAGCACTTCCGTCCATTGCTCTTGTTCAGCAGTGATTTGAATAATTGTACAGTGAACCATTTCTGAGTCCAGTGGAGTGCCTTGGATACTGTTATGGGTCATTGTGATTAAGAGGTAGTGAGTAATTGAGGGAGCTTTTGGAGTCAATTGAGGTTGATAGCATTGGCTGTCACTGGCCATCTGTCTCTCTCGCCGAACCAACATTTATGATGGACATGACAGTTATACAGTGTGGTTAGCCTGTGGAACGCTTTTAGATTTAGCAGCTTAACCTGTTGAAATTCAATCTTACACAACTCTAAACTTAAAAACCGGGGTTAGTATTAATGCAGACACACAGACACAGTCCCTCTCTTGTACAAACAGTCTCTGCGTAGCGCAGTGTGTCTTAGATCCTAATGTGATGAAGTAAATCAAGACAACAGCAAGCAGCAGCATTTCATTACATTTCATTTACAACTGCTGCTCCATCAACACGACTTTATGGGCCCCAGAACTCCCTTTTTGTGGCTTTACCATTTCATACTTTTGAGCATGGGTATGTGTCAACAGCTCGCATTTCAGAGGCTGCCGGCTTTTACAGTAACTCCTGATGACAATGTCGTCGTACACAAATTACATATGCATTTTTTCCAGCTCTCCCCACAGGAATAACAATTTGTTTCACCTAACATAAACACAATGCCATAATAAGGGCTCATTATGAGGCAACCAGATTCATTTGGTCTGTAACAGGAGAAAATGCATGAGAGATTTAACGTGGCAGCACCTTCACAGGGATACACATTTTTCTTTGATGCATTGCTGAATTCATGTAAGCGGTATGTTCTCTACTGAATAGCCTTTCACTGAATTACTTGATGGCAAATAATGCATGTGCAGTATATGCTTCACCTTTGATGAAAGATGAGCGTCATTAGGTACTTGATTCAGTTCCTATGGTTACATCTTAGACCTGTCTTACACTGTGTGATATATTGGACCAAGTAAATGCTGACATATACCTTCTATAGCTGATATATGTCTGCTTAGTAGGTGACTTACGATGGGTCAAAAGTGACAACACAGAATCCAAGTAACCCAGATATAGTGAGTGTTAAATGCTCTCAGTAGACTTGGCAATCCTTGGTCGAGGAAAATCAAAGAAACCCGTGCTTTCCTTTTGCACCCCCTCTGTGCTTTTGTCTTCCTCTAAGCCCTTGGTAGTCCTCAGCAGACAAGAGCAAGAGGCCACTTGCTGTTAATGCTCTTCAGTGGAGAATTTATTTTAGCAGGGATACAGTGCATCATGCCAAAGGGAAGACTTCCTGACCCACAATCCGCTTAAGCCCCGACCAAGGGCACAGTGAGTTACGGCTCCCTACCGCACAGTGTCACAGAGAAAAGCATGGGGAAGCAGAGGTCTGGGGAACAGCGAGGCGCGTGGCAATCGATTTCTCCTTAGGGGAATCCAACACGGACACTGTCGCCACCTCACTGATTCCTCTCTTCCACCTCTCGCTGCCCTCTATCTGTCTCTCTTTCTCATCATTCTCAATCTGTTTATTTATACACTCCTTCCTTTCTTGTTTGGCTTCTTGCTCACCTCACTATGGCCCACCTGCCAGCACTCAGATGTGGAGGGTTTACTCCACAGTGTAGGCTTCCTCGAATCCAACAGACTGAGCTTTCTGACTCTGGTCTGACCCAGCCCTAATTAAACACAATTAGATAAATCCCATGGACTCTGGCCTAATCCTCTGGACTGCAGCAGGAGCAAGAGGGAGCACAAGCAAAAGAGATAGTTGAGGGAAAGAGGGGGGCTTGGCAGAGGAAGGGACAGCACATCCCTGCAGAACAAAGCCAAGCAGAGCGTCTAATATATCAAACACATGGATTAGTGGTTAGCTGGGAGAGCGAGGGCTGAGCGAGAGCCTGCGGTTTCCAGCTTTCTTGGAGGGTCAGACTTGGTGTAGTGAGAAACAGGGGCCCCTGGTTAGTCTTGTGGGAGGCCAAAATCCCCTTCTAAATGTGTAAATTAACATCTGTATAAAGATAAGTAAATATGTCATAATTCCATCTGTGAGGATTTTTCTTTTTATTGTTTAAAATGACAGGTGCCGTGATGATTAGATTTCCACACTCATGTAACTGGAATCCTTGGTTTGAAACAGATTTACTATGCCCTGCTGAACAGAGGCTCTCTTTTAAGTCTACTTTTGGTAAAAAGAAATATAAATACATTTTCTCTCTTTTATGTAGCGTTACACCAGACTCAGGTTTTAGGCTGGATCTCTCTACAGCACAGCGATCAAGCCCTACAAGCTTTTGGACAAGTATTTGAGAGTAACTCAAGTAGTCAGAACCATTTACTATCAAATTCTTCACACAGAACGGCAACAATGGGCGCATCGTCTCACCTCTCCTGTTGTTCGAAGGCTGCAATATTTTCATAACCATGGAAAGATAATCTTGCACTTGACTCCCAGTATTGAGTCATTTCAACAGACCCACTTTTGGCCATGTATTATTCACGGGTATTCAAGCCCCACTCTGGCCCAGAGAGGAAGTGCTCTCTCCCAGTCTCCGTCACAGGATATCAGCCTCTAATTCATTATTCAACATGCTGGAGCAAGGCCACTCAGTCTAACTCACTGAGATGCTGCCTGGACAGGAGAGGGTAGTGTGAGGCTACAGAGGCTGGTCTGAGGCCTCCGATGATTTCTCCCGCTGTGTAAATGCTTTTTTGCCTTTCCCTTTCAAGATGGACGAATGGATGGACCGAGGGACGGATGCAGTTGCATTCTGGTAATGTTTCGGATCTAGTCACAGAATATATGGTGTATGGTGCCAAGGAACCACAGTTGTTTATTTACCTGACAATGGCAATGATGTTGAGGTTGGTGCTGCAGTGATGACAATGATGATGATATTAATGACAGCCATGTAAAGCATTAAAGAACGCCCTGAATTTGGTCTTGGTCTCGAATGCCCTCAGTGACAGATGAGAAACCATAAAAATCTCAAATCAGAATTTTAGTGGGTCTCAAATATGTGTCTAAATATACAAACAGGGCGCCCACTGTGCTGCATTGTCACTCATCGTACTCTATTAATGTAAGCTAACACATTCTCCCAAAGGTAATATGAGGTCATAATGTCAAATAGGAAACATACTCCTTTACTGCCCATAGCCTAAGTCAAGGGGCAGCGTGAAAAATGAACAGTGAACAGTGAACAGGCAGCTAATGAAGATTATACTTCAGCTGCCCATTTGGATATAATACCAACACTGCTTCAATGGCAGGACGCACCACACCTGGAGAACTGTTATGATCATGAAGATGCCCTGGAAGGTTAGGTCATGGCCAAGGTGCCCTGAGCAAGCACCCAACCCCCCATTGGGTGCAGCCTACTGCCCCGACCATACACAACACTGTGTGAATGAATTTATTTCCCAGGTAGGATCAATAAAGTATAATAATTATTTTATTTTATCAAGTTATTCAAACTAGAGTTTGTGCAAGAGAGAAAAAAAACACACTCAACATCAGTCTCACAATTAATGCATGCTAATAAGTTGAATTGACAGACTTTTACAGGCTATGGCCCAGCTCATTCAGGAAGCAAATACGTTTTCCTTTCAGAAACAAGCTATAACAGCAGTTTGTGAGATGTAGTACCTCTTTTCAGAACATTTAACCTTGTTAAACACTAACACTGCCTGATCTCACAGAGCATTTGCAGTTCTTCTTTTTGTATCGTCCTACTCTTTCGCTATTAAACTGCTTTTTCACTGTCATACAAAAGCACCATGTAAGAGCAATAATACAACAAAGAGACAGCAGTCAGATAGACCTGCTTGTTAGATGGATGTACATTTGCACACATATGCAACTTACATTTCTGTTCATTTATAATAGACATTTCAGATCGATTAAAAACATCAACAACCCCCAAAATAAAGTTTCCAGTTCAAAATTACAGTTATTTAGTAGAGAAAAGTGGCTGAGAGGTTAGGTTTTGAGGCTTGGAAGAAGATCAATCACTGTAAATTAGGTCAGTGCTGTGGAGGTCTTGGGAGGTAGACGACAGGGAGAGTTTCTGGTTTTGGGTCATCTTTGCCCCTGACAGAGCTAGCTGAAAATCAGTGGGGAAACAACTGACCATCATCCTTTTCCATGCTTCCTGAGATTTTCCTCTCCGGCTCTCTTTTATAGAGCTGTGCTCCAGTGCATCATCATCAGTGTTCATTCACTCATGGTGTCGCTCACTTCCTTTTCTCATTTCTGCCCTATTATGATCCTCGCTCCATATTTTAATCACTATCCACTAAAGCCATTAAACCTCCTTTGTCCTTTGTTGGAACAATGAATTAGGTAAATTAAAAAAAAAAGCATTAATTTTATCCATTTCAGGCATATTTCAAGATTCTAGTCATGGTGGGTGATTCTAGATGTTCGTCTCAACTATGCTCTCAGCTCCTCGTAGGGGATGCTGAGGTGTTCCTAAACTAAAACAGTGGGTACATGCAACAGCATAAAACAAAGCCCGAGAGCTAGAGTAGCTAAGTTCTCTAACTGATGATTCAAGCCTCACTTGGGGCACTTCCCTTGGCAGCTATTAGGTACTTTCTGACCAAACTGTTCTGGGACTCCCTGAGGGTAACCCACTGGGGAGCTCCCCCAAGAAGTACATATCTTAAAGGGCTACTTTTTTCTGTTTGCATTTGCACCCTCAACAGGACAACTGAAGTAGTGAAGTAGTCAGCCAACAGCTTTGAGTGTGAATAGGGTCATGTAGCCTGTTGTTTCTTTAAATTTATATTATATTTTTTGCATGTTTTTTTTCATTGCGTACTTATGGCAGTCAAGGTTTGTCTTGTGCTGGAAATGTACCCTTGCCCTCTTTCAGAAAGCCCTCATACTAGTGGTTGTGTATTGTTAATGAATTTAAACATCTGCCTCACGACAGGGTTCAGCAATTGAAGTAAGCCATTGTTTTTATTTTTATCTCAAGTTAAGTTTCATTTGAAATACTGAAAATTAGGTCTTACAAATAGATTCAGAAGCAGAAAAGAAGCATAGTGTTCTGGCAGAGCACTGAAGTCCTGATTAAATTGGCTGATTGGTTTCAGCTGTTTGCTGTGTGCTTTACAATTACCGTCTAAGTCAGAGCTGAGGCCAGTAATGCCTCATTGTACTCACACAGGTTTACAACACAGACATATTGCCCTCACTTATCAAGTTAATTAGCATCCCTGAGGTGGAATGAACATTTTTATGAACTCTTAAACCTTAGTAACGTGTCCTCTGTGGAGGGTGCAGCGTTTGATTTCGGGGAAGCCCGGATTCATTCGATCTCCTCCTCCTCCGTGGCAAGGTGTCGACAGTTGATGAACGCACTGGAAATTGTTGGCTGACATATCCCTTCAGTGTTGCAGAGAGGTGTAGGGTTATAAGGGTAATAGGAGTTTGGCAGTCCATCTGGATTTAGAGAAGTTTTACAGTATCCCTCAGGGAGACTGGTTGAGTGATTCCCTAAGTTTCACTACGGGAAGTCAAACATGTTCTCACTGGTATTGGCCTGTGCCAGGATTGTTCCTTGTCACCAATACTGTTGGCGATTTTCATGAACAAGATTTAAAAGCGCAGCTGGGGGGTAGGAGAGTGCCTTCTGTGCTCTTTGCAGACGATGTGGTTGTGCTGGCTCGATCGGACCATGACCTTCTTCATGCACTGGCGTGGTTTGCAGTCAAGTGTAATGTGGCTGGGATGAGAGTCAGCACCTCCAAGTCTGAGGTCATAGTTTTATGTGGGATAACAGTTGATTGCTCCCTTTAGGTTGGGAGGGAGCTGTTGCCCCAAGTGAAGGAACTTATATTTCTCAGCTTTTTGTTCATGAGCGAGTGTTGGTGCTGTACCATATCGATGTGGAGAAGAATGGGCTCAGTAGGAGGCTTTTATTTAAGCGCCAACCCAAAGCTTTGGGTAGTGACCAAAAGCTTGAGATTGTGAATACAAGTGGCTGAAACGCAATTCCTCTGTAGGGTGGCTTGGCTTATCCTGAGAGATGGGGAGAGTGCAATGCAGCCAGTGTTGTAAAATAACAGTTGGGCTGACTGGAGCATGTCATCAGGGTATCTCACTTTGCCTTCCAATGGGGGTTTTCTGGGCATGTTCAACTGGTAAAATAACCCAGAGGAAAATCTCAGATGAAGTTAAAAGATGTTGCTGAGGATAGGGGTATTGGGACTACCTTGTTCAGCCAACTTCCTGTGACCTGACTCTGGATAGCCGCTAGAAAAGCAATGGATGGATGGATGGAAAATGACTGCAGAAAGGCATCATAGTGTTAGCTCAGAGACAGCACTGAGGTCTTTGTGCAGTCATCTTGTACAGTAGTGGCTGATTGGCAACAGCTGTTAGCAATAAGCTTTGCTGGCTTATTCACAGCTGTGGCTAGTAATGTCCAACCATATTTATACAAATGTATTATGCAGGCACAATAAGCTGTCACCTAACACCGTCAGACTGCTGATTACACAAATGCCAACACCACTGCTCTGCCACAGCTCTGCCAGGGAATCCTAAGATGTTCATGTGTTTAAAATGAGAACTCAGCTCTGTCAGCAGAATCCTCCGCTTTACCTTGATTAGTCTCTGGCTCAACTACTGTAGGTAACAAGGTCGCAATGTATAGAAAGTAAAAGATTTGGGCACTATACACTAAATGGCTTCTTGTGTGATTACAAATCACACTAAAGCAATAGTTTTTGGAAATACACTAATTATTTCTCGCTGAGACTTAGATAAAACGATCAGTACCACTGTCACGCATGATGTACAAGGCCTGGAGCCAAGAAGCTATTAGCTTGGCATAAAGACTAGAAGGCAGAGAGGAGTCACTAATGTATGCCAAAGTTGTAGCATTATTTAAAGAATTATATTAAAGAAAAGTATGTTAATACCAGTAACTACGTTCTTATTCTACTTCAAAATTGCAATGGATGGATGTCGGGCTTGTACAAATGCCAAGGTTGAGGTCATTACTGCAGTTTGACTCACAACTGTCCCTTAGTGTCTAAAACACAGGTGCAGTAGGAAGGGGGGGCAGGTGCCAGATGTGTCCCAACCACAGCCTATCGCTGTACAGAGAGGGACAGGCATCTCCACTTGCCTCTCATATCATTCATGGCTCATTAAGTCCACACTGTACACTGAGCATCTGCTCTGCATTTGTGTGTGAGCATGTTGTTTCCATTAGTATTTTTTATATTAATACATTGTATTGTATAGAGCATACTTTATCTATTGTCCTTTTCTCTCCAAAAAACACACAAAAAAAATCTTGTTGCATGTTCTGCACTTTTGAATCATTCTTTAATTGTTTCAGTCAGGCCTCATTGGACAAAAGAATGCAGTTGAGCAGCTGAGATAAAACCGGTATATAAATATGGATTTTAATGACCCAAGCCTTCAATAAGAATGACTAGGAGAGAGTCCCCTGTAAGAGTTAGATGTACAAACTTAATGGTTTTGCTTGTTCTCCATGGAAATGTTCAGAGTGAACACTTGAAAAAACGAATAAAGATAAAGAGAAAAGTCCAATAATCTCACTCTGCATTGTTACATTGTGACCAAAGTTTGCATTAGAATGAGGAAACCATTCATTAAACGCAACAAAACAAAAAAGTATTTATAAATGTTTTACTTAATGACAGAATAACATTTACTTACTAGCATATACCAGAATATATTTTATTTTCTGCTTTTGTTAAGGTATACAGTACATTTCAAGTCCTTACTGAATCTCATCAAGGACTGCAGTCCTACACAACCCCATATTCTAAATACATGGTGATACCTGCAGGGTTAACTCAGTGCACTGCTTTTATAGCAACAGTGCAATACATGCTAATGCAAAACTGTCGCAGTGTCTTTCTTCCTCACCACTTTTTGGTGGTGCCTTTGGAGCCTCAACAACATGAAAAAAAAAATCAATGATGATGTCATGTCATTACAAAGAAGTTGAGAAATGGAATTGCTGTAAACTTTGTAAACCTGCCTAGTGCTCATTAAATAATCAATGCTGTGACATTTCACGAACAGCATGTTCGATTAAGTGCAAATAGACTGTGAAATCATAAATATTTGGTCTTTCTCAAACACACGATAATTAGGTACATCAGCCGTACATATATAATAAATTGTTTACTTGCCTTAGCAGGTTCCTTATTGCGCTAATAGGGCATGACAGATTTTGCTAGTTAATAATTCTGCCTGTTGCCTGCTAGAGATGATGGATGGGGTGCAAACAGCTGTGGTATCAACATGCATTTCATGTAAAACAGGGACATGAAGACATGTGGTGTGTGTGTTTGCATGTGCGTGTGTGTGAGTTTGTGTATGTGTATGTGTTTGCACTATGCGTTGTTTGGCACATTTTCACGGAGGGGTGTGTGTTATCCTTGTCTTTTGGAGTCAGACCCGAGGCTATGTCTAATTGGAGTCTTCACACTTTCAGGCTTGACTCACACTGACACGCTCGACCTTGGCTCTCCTGCCTTTGCCATGAAAAGGGAAAACAGTGACACAGAAACATGCCTTCTTCTTTGCTGTGAAGAGAAACTTTGCTGCTACTTCTTTCTTTTCTCTTCTTTTGTTTTTCAGATCTTCGCCTTTCTTCTCATCTTGCTGCCTCCTTTAAGAGACTACTAGAGTCTTTCCTACATTTGAGGAGATGAACTTTTCAACCATGGAAACATGATCTCAGAGACATGGAAGGTCACAACTGTCTCTCAGCACCATGCTACCGCTGGATATCTTAATAATATGTATAAAGTGCAACGTTTGTGTTCATATTTTTGCCAGCACAAAAACATACATGCACAGGTGTACCACACATGCATTTTACAATAGGAGAAAGTGTTAGGGACACTTGTATTTCTCGGAACTCAGCCATCAATATACCTCTCACCATACATTTCAATGTCCCTCAGGTCTCACTCCCCTTTTAGCATCCAAGGGCCCATTTATGGGCTTGATTTTCCCTTCCCATCAGGCAGCATTGATCAAACAGCACACTTAGGGTTTTTCAAGGTGGACATTACTCCTGATGGCAACCAGTACTTGCAACTACAGTGTAAAAACTGTGGCCATTATTCACCTGATTGGCCTCTCCTCCATCTCTCAGTGGTAGGCATTTCATGATTCGGCAGGTATTTATATCCCCACAGGACCAAATCCCCCTCACAGTGTCAGTGGTGAAGTACATGCTTTCTGGTGGTATCAATTTAGTTATTTAGTCATGAGGAAGGATAGGGGGGTGGATAGATGATTGTAATGATGTGTTATAGCTCAACTTAGAAATACACTTTAGAGATTGGGTTGTCTGTCCACCTGCCAAGTGTTTCATTTTCTTCAGTCTGATGGTGACTTGTTAAATTCACAAGTAAATATATTATCATCTGATATACAACTGATATGGATGCAGCATTTTAAAATATACACAATGGCATTAAACTAAGCAGGATGTTGTAATTATTATTCAACGAAAGCTGAAAAATGACTTCTATAATGTGTGTGTCCAAGGTGTTTTAAGTATATACATCTATTTAGCTTTTCAAAAACTGAGAAGAATAAGTAAACAGTGAGGACTCAAGCTATTGCTGAAATTTGCTCATAACTACCAAAAACCTGATTAATGTGCCATAAACATGTTTGGATTTGTGTCTTTCATCAATACTAATTTTCCACAAACACACAGCTTTCCATTCAGGCAGGGAAAAAAAATAAATAAATGCTGAACTGCTTATTCACGTGTTTGCTGGGATGATGTAATTGTGTTGATAATTTTACTGATTAAAGTGATTAAATAGTTGAGATTGGCCTTTGGAGTAAGCATGTTGTTACCAAGGAGACTGAGATTTTTTTAAATCCCTCCCCTCATTGGTGGCAGTATGCCTGTCTCTAAGAAGAAAATTACATTCCCTTGCACCCCATGCCTTCATAGGTCCCATTGGGCGCGCGCACTTGGTCTGCGTGGGCCGATGCACTCTGTAAACAAAGGAGCAACATACAGATGTAAAAGTCTTCAAATTTTAAACACAGCAGCAGAAGTGAAAGTAATAACAGATAAGAACAATGCTGTGTTTCTCTCATGGCCCCGGGCCTGCAGCTTAACATCACAGTCCAGACGTCACGTGTGAAAGAGATTGACAGACGAGCGGCTTCAAACCAGCAGCTGCATCCTTAAGCAATTCACATGCATGCACCATGTGGGAAAACACACACACAATAGAAATCTCAATCTAAGAAACACACATAAAGAAACTGTGCACATGCAACAGATTTCCCGTCTTGTCTTCACCAGTCATTCTTCACTGGTCAGTCTCTTTGTGTTCAAAAGAATCAGGGTGTAGTGGGCGAGATTATAGCTAGTGGGTGTTGATGTCCGTTGCGAGGGTCACTCTTACCGCTTCAGTGCACTTACGAGTGAAATGCTCATTAGAGCTAAATGGAGATCTCGTGGTGGTTGATGGACGTGTGTCCAGCTAGAAGTGGGATAAAAGCAGGACACAGGGATAAAACTAAGGCCTTTAGTCTCTGTCCCATTGTCTGCAGCAGCCAAACAGACAGCCGCTGTGTCCCTAAATGTGTCCATGTAACCAGGATTTGGCATAATAGACCCACCTCATTTGTTTCCTGGGCTTACAGTGACACGGTTCACCATGACCTCAGTCTTGACAACTTGTGCTGGTACTGCAAACTGTCCTTTGTAGCGTGGTTGTTTTTGAAGGGTACCCTATCTTTTCAGCGGGCATTGTGACACAGATTAACATTGTGTGAGTGTGTGACTTTGTGTGCATTCATAGAAAGATGTTTAAATGTCAGGACATCTGCGGAGTGACCCATGATTGTAGTAATCGCCCATTTAGCACCTAGAAGCCACAGAAATCAGACGAGCGGGACCATTTTTGGGCCTTACAGACTTACACAGACGCAAAACACACATGCATTCACAGGATCCTAATCACACATTTTAGTTACAGTGTGTTTTATGTTTTTAAATCAAGGATGCTACCAAGCTACAAAAACACTACCACATCTTGTTATAAATTTGACATTTTAAGTGTCAAAGTCACATTTGTTCACCCACATCCGACTCCACACAAGAGAATTAAAGGCTAGTGATGTTCTGCAGTCGCGCAGAAAAGCCTTTCTCATTTCCTCTGAAAATTGTGAAAATTGAGTTAACAATGTCTCATTACATTTCCGACAAAAGGAAGGGACCTTTGGGGTCTGATCCATAGATGAGGATGAGTACTCTTGTTCTGTCGTGTCTTACAGAGATGCACAGAGAAAAGGTCCTTAAGAATATCTTCCTCGCACTTGGACAGGAGGCGCAATTATGCCTGCCACGATTTCAGCAGAGACGCACAGATACCCGTCATGTTGAGTGGGTTTGCAGGCTGTGGGCGGCGTGCCAGGGGAAGGTCAGAGTGCCCATCTTTTATCCAGATTTGTCGGCTCTGCTCCTACGTGTGTTTTGTCAGTGCCGCGCAGTCTGAAGAAATCCTGAAATAAGAGTGCTGATTGCCGTGATTGCTGCGCTGCCATACACTGCGGTAGTGTATATTTCTCAAGAGATGCGCATGTAGAACATTTTCTTTAATGTTTTCGGATTAAATTGCATTTTGAAAATAAAGGACGCCTGAATAACTTCAGGTACAGTGTGAGTTATATTCAGTTCAGAAGAACAGCATTATAGTCCAACTTTCTTTTGTAATGTATACTAAAATGCGCTGATGCACACAAAAATGTTAACTCTGTCTCAGTATGAACGCATAGAACATAACGGGCTTTGTATTCAGAGCTTCTTACAATCAGTCTCTGGGCCTGTTCATAATTCATATGGAGTAGGGCACTAAACACACCATGAAAGTGGGTGCCAGAATGAGGAGGATGTTCTCAGGGGGATTCCCATTCCTGCATTTGTACCTTATCCATACCTTTTCACAGGTCCCATCTGTTTGCCTGCTCAAATCCCTCTGGCCTGTGCTAAACTCAGTGCTGTGCACTCTTTCACGATTGGAGAGGGAGAAATGAATGGGCAATATTTGGTATTTAAATGTGGTCTGTGTGATGCATGGTATTGCTCTTGTAAAGCTATATCCCCAGAGTAACATTTAGCTACTGCTGAGCAGGTTACACATGCAGGCTGGGTGAGTTAGCGGCACCCACACACTATAAGTTGAACAGACTGGAAAATGAATAGCAGAGGAAGTTGAGAGGGAATAAGTAATGCCTCACCAGCAGAATCTGCTTGTTGTGTATATGAGTTACTTTGTAAGACAGATTTTTCTCTGAGGATGCTCATTTCCTCATGACTCAGTTCACTTTGTGAGGCAATTACACTTTCAAACCCCAAGCACCCAATCTCTTCAGCTTTAACACAACACAGCATACAGCCAAAAACACAGTGCTGCTGTCAGGCTGAACGACTGATTATAGATCTGAAACGGAAACCATGATGATTACTGTACATGTACACCTCAGGAGAGAGGCGTTCTTTTGTGGTACAAGTGTGACACTGTCAAACCACCTCCCCGCGGTGCCTGACAGGTGCAGGGAGTTGGGGTTTTCTGGATCCTCAGCAGGGGCATTGGACAGGATATCACGCCCTCTGATCCCAAACACTGTCCCCTGCCGACCGGGAAGACGTCTGCCTTTTGTCTGTAACCTGCTGTTGACAAGTACCTCTTACTGCCACGTGGTCTCCTGGGGGCAGCTGTCATGGCGAACAGAGCCGCCATCACAGGCTCCACTGTATTAATACCTACAACTCATTTTATACCCATTAAAAACACGGGGGGACTCGTTCCCAGAGGATGTGTTCACAGCCATGGCAGCAAAGATCAACTTCAACATGACAAATAAATTCAACCGGAAGTTCATTATGTGACCAATTAGAAAAGTGGGACATATCTCAGTTGTTTTGGCTGGATTATAAACATGGTCAGTTGGTTAGACATGAGACATTTGGGATGGGGGAATAAATCCGGCCTTTTGTTTCTGGTCTCTATATGTCCACATAATGAGAAAGAATTAAAACCAGTATGTTCACGAATGCCTCAGTAACATTAATATTTTAACAAAGTGGAAAAATTCCCGCAACATGGCAAGACTGATAGCCATCATAGTTCTTAAGAGGAAATCTTACTCCAGTGTCTTTTTCTTAGCTGATTCCCAATGATACATTTATGTGCGCTGCGCCCAGTTATTGGAGGCTAATGAGGAGGAGAAATGTGGTTTCTACCCATCTCTCCTATCTGCTTGCCTGCCTGTCTCGGCTGCTCGGGGTTGTCACGGTGCTCTGAGCTCCTGATGTGGCATATTAGGCAGGACAATCATTATTAAGCACATTTCAAGCTCAATTACCACTCAAATGCACAGCCATCAAGGCTCCACCATGGGCTCCCAACAGATGGTTGCGGGTGTCAGATAGACAGGGCTGGTGATGCCTTCGTCAGACTAGGTGCTGTTTTGTAAAAGGAGGAACATATTGGCACCAAAACAAGTTGATAGAAACACTGTGAGTGATTTGAACAGCTGAAACGTATCACTTTTTTTTTCTTATTTTGTTAATCCCACCGTTCGGTAACAGTTGTAACACAGCGGTCTTTTAAATCAATCATCTGCGCAGTATCATATGCTTGACCTTTATGAATAACCGCCTCCACATTCATCAGATGTGTTTATTTTCACATTAAGTCTCTCTCTAGGTTTTACTTATTTTTTTCTCTCAGTAAATTTAAATTCATGTTTCTCCGCCGGTTTTACTGTTGATTTGCAAGGTGGCAATGTATTATAGCACTTAGGAAATGTGCTCAAAGAAATGGTATATCTGTGGACAAGAAATGAAAAAAATAGGTTCAGCTGAATGGTCTAAAATCCCCAAATCCTTTGAGACTTTCAGAAAAATCAATAAAATTAAAAATAATTGCAGGGATCATGCAAGTTTATGCAACGTGCGTTATGTGAGAATACAAGTGATGCGCGCTCTCTGTCAAAAACAAACATTCAATGTGAAGGCATGCATTGAAATAGGGAATAATTACCTAATTTGATTTAAAGGTTTTCTTACGAAATGAAGATCAGAATCTTCGCTTTTATTCAATTTAATCTCGAAAACGTTCTCTTTATTGAATTTTATAACACTGCTTTGTATTCAACGGGGACATTAAAATGTGGCATTAAATCATAAAGAACTGAACATTCGTAATATTCATTTTATGATGCCATGAAATTCTAGACTGATATAAAAGCAGACAAGAAGAGAAGACAAGGGAGGTCTTGTGACACGCCGGGAAATTATAAAATAATACAGATTTCAACTTGAGATGCAAACAAAATACCACTCTAATGAAATTAATGACACAATGGGACAGGATGCCTTTTCAAAAGCACACACAGGCTCGAAAGTAATACAGTAAACCATGCAAAAGTAACAGGTGAGTCATTAAAACGGATCGACTGGTGCAGCACAGCACAAGTGAAACCTCTCTTACCATTTTATGGGAAAGTGTGAAGCACATCTTCAGTCCAACGTGAAAACGGCCATCCAAGGCTTTGTGTGTTGTGCAGCTCAGAAAAAAGGAGAAAACATAGCCCTCAGATAGTGACTCATTCTGCTTTACAGACAGCCAAAATTATATAAAGATAATCACGTTCAAAGATAAGCCAGTTGCAGTTTCCCCAGTACACACAATGTTACTTAGTCACTTTAGCCTGTCAGGGAGAATTACCCATGGTAGAAGTAAAAATCTAAATCTATAACTCCGGGCAATATTTAAAATCTGGAAGGAAAGAGTCTAGTCGTCTATCAGCGTTTGATTTGTAAGCCTACAGCTAAAGGTTATCATATGTATGATATATATTTGATATATTTCAAGATCATCTTTAACCTTTATCTTTTAAAAAAAAGTCTAGATGTAAATCTCATCATAACCTAGATACAGCAAAAAAAAAGAAAGTCTCTCCATCCAATCTGTTTGATTTAATTTTAAACAGTCTCAATCGTGTAAAGTAGCTTTAAAGCCTCCACACTGATTCACAACATCTAATAAAATCAAATATTTAATTTATACTTATCCATTTCAAAACACTTTCTTGTGATGCGGCAAATATGAAAATAACTCAAAAAGCTGCATGGTTTGGATGATTATGATAATGCTGATCTGCTAATGTCATTTTGACTCTGAGGCTCAGGGAGCTATCATTGCAAGTAACAGTCATCCCGGCAAATCAAATCAGGAGCTTTGGTTTGTCTCCAAAACAACCTAGAGATATAACAGCGACAATCTTTGAACTGTAAATCACATTTGAAAGCTGTGTTCGGTTCTCCAATTTTCCCTGTTTCAGCTACTTATCAGAATATCTCCCGTGTAAAAGTGAGTGGAGAAGCTACAGTTAGCCTATTTAACCACCCACCTGGGCCCATACCACCCACCTTAGCATCTGAGTCACACTCTGCTTTCTCTTTCAGATGGGATGAGCAGGAAAATCAACAGCGCAGCACAGGACAGCTCTGCTCAGTGTACATGTGTGGGTGGAACAGCCTTATGGCTTCAGTCATTCAACCAACCATGAGGGCATCAAAGACACACAAGACGAAATAGAGAGACAGAGAGAGAGAGACAGAGAGAGAGAGAAAGAGGGAGAAAGGGAGAGAGAGAGAGAGAGAAACAACCACTCAAAACGAGGTGTCAAACAAAGAATATGAGAATATGAGGGGGAGGTGAGGATCCATAGACAGAAAGTGAAATAAAAAAGCCAAGAAGGAGCAGGACAGACAGGCCAGACACCAGAGGAGCGAGCATATAGAGAGGAGAATGCACAGCAAACAAAAGAAACATGACAAACATCCTCTTCTCTACGTCCACAGCCTGACACGCAGGCAGCCACTGTTGAGAGCGGCAATATTACCTCCAGCACAACTCCACTCATATTCCCCAGAACTTCCTTCGGCGGGATTGTTGGCATGAGCCCTGAAGCTTTTGTTCTGCCAAATAACATTAGGAGGTGGGCAGGCAGAAGCGTCAGGTCCTGCTTCTTAGATGGCACAGATGCCGGCAAAGAATGGGAGAGACCCGTTAAACACAAGGAAAAGGATTGTGCGGAAGTGACAGAAGTGACAGCTACGCTTCCCGTGGTGGACACTAATTCTATTGAGATTCCGTCTCTTCTGCATATTTTAGGGATTTATAGTATGTCAGCAATGTTCCAAGTCAAGAGTGTGACTTAGGGATGCTTTTTTACTTGAATGACAATTAATTCATATTCTCATTGTGGATAGCACAGAGAAGAGGTGATTAAAACTAAGACAGGGTGTTTTTTTTTTAAGTTTTTTGTGATCAAGCACTTCCCTGCTTTGCTATATTTCAAGGGCTTATGACAGAAAACTGAATGTAAACACCAGTACGGTCCCCCTCCACCCCTCCTCCCCATCCCTGCCTGCTTCTTCCCTCAAAAAAAAAAAAAAAAAAAGAAAACTAAAGGAGGAAAAAAAGCATCATTTTTGAATACATCAACTCCTTTCTCCTTTGGCTATAACAGCCACAGCTATCCACCACTAAGCTTCTCCACACACTGAGCTTCTCAATTCTCAAAATTGATCCTATCGTACTTTAAGTCAAGCCTTGACTGTCAGCAAAAGCAGTCGCTTGCTCTTTTCGTATTCCGTCTCCTTGCATTGTCTCCTCATTTCCTATAATTTCCTCCAGCACTAAACAGATGAACAGATCTTTTCAGCTAACTGTGAGACGAGTACTTCTCAATAGCGCGGCCTGATCCCATCATGGAATCTTTTTTGTTTTTAACTGCTTGCGCTGTAATGCCTCTGTCTGAGCAAAAAGCCGAGGGATTCCTAAGCCACAGAGAGAATGCATGTTGTTCCATCCCCATGACTGGGTGAGTGTGGTGTGTTAATGTGATTAGTGAGACATTAACGCCTCCATGCTCAACCAGGCAGACGCAGTAACGGGGCTTGCTATAGAACAACTCCCTCTCTCATGCTCCCTTTCTCTTGTTCTCAATGGAGACTGGGGTTGTTTGTTTAAGAGAAAAAAGAAAGTTTACTCTACCTGACAAGTTTTTAAAGGAATAGGTCAATTAAAATTGAAGGATTAGGCATCATGTAATAATCATTTTAGTCAAAACAGTTAAGTTTAAATATGAAAAGACGCATATGCACATTAGCACCTGTGCCTTGTTCATTCTTCTGAGACAATAAGCCTCCATCACATGCAGAGTGTTCACCTATAGTCTGAATAAAACACACCTAATTATTGCAGAGCATAGAGAACGTGTCACTTTAGTGTGAGAACGCATCACCTTTCTTCATTGCCCTTGACTACACTTCTGTCTTTTGTCTATTGTATTATATTATCTCTCTATGACTGAGTCAGTCTTCAGTCAAGCAATGGCGATAAACAAGTGCAAAATCCGTGGCCCAAACATAAAATCATGAAAAAAATTATGTAAACTGTAAAAGCCAAACTGAGAACTGCAAACTGCACAGGATCTGTATTTTTATCACTGGAAATCAATCAGTCCCTTTAAACCAGCGTTATTATATTGCCCTCATCGCTCTGCATTACAGTATGAAAGCTTAGTGCGGTTTGTTTGTGTACGTATACATACTGTACATGAGTGAGAGGAAGACAGAGTGATGACGGTGCTGGAATAGAGCAGATCCATCTCGAATCCACTTCCTGACACACTTAGCTTCTCTGAAGACTGACTCCCACCCCTTCACATCCACCTTCATGCCTTTCCTTTTCCTACTCATTCCTTTTCCTTCTCTTCCTTTTCCAGCCCCCTCAGCCCCCTCAGCTACTGTAGCTACCCAAATCCCTTTCATCACGCAGCACAAAGAAACAGATAAAGAAAAGTGGAAAGAGGAGGGTGCTAGCCATCGCGCTGAAGGAGGTGCAGATTTGGTGAAAATGCGAGGAGGTGGAGGTGGGGGGGCGGGCGGGGTTTCTCGCGGGGTTGGAGGGGTGATAAAGAGAGGGAGTGAATGGGAAAAAAAGTAATTTCAGGGGGCGGTGGAGAGGTAGAGAGTGAGTCTTAATATGCAGACTCAGAGGGTCACTGTGTAGGCAGCAGTGTGTTGTTTGTTTTATCATTGCCCCACTGGCGCTATGGGATGAGGTTTGAGTGAAGGCCAGTGGCCACAGCTTGCTATGGAGGGTCCAGTGATGAATGTTCACAGGCAATCTAGGACACTGCAGCAGAAACACCATCAATTCAGCGGCTGCATCACAGCAGGACTGGGACGAACTGTACCGTGGAATGTGTCTTTGTATATGTGTGCAAATGTGTGTACCTACAAATTCCATTGTGTTTAAGAAAGTTTGTGTGTGTTTTAAAACTCATACGGGGGGAAAGGGTTAAAGGATTACAGCTGTCTCTTGGCTGTGGGAAGTAGCTGAGCAATGCTTCCCATTGGTCATTCCCATGAACCCTTGCTCTTTAAGGGGCACAGTGGGAGGCAACAGTGAGGACAGGGGAGTGTATAATCACAACTGATACAACCGTACTCAGTCAAACTACCAGCCCAAACTGGAGTAAGTATTTCACACATGTAAACTACAAATGACATAGATTTTGCCATGCAACAATCAAAATTTTCCACAAGCATGCAATAAAACATGACTGTTTTTATTTCCTTTCTTCTCCAACTATAGTCGATCCCTGGCATCAGCCCAAGACTCAACTCCAAGCCTCATCTTCTCCACTATACGACCCACTTTCAACAGGTTTTGCTGGATGTGAGGTCGTCCAGGCTCTCTCATATAGAGTGCACGATTAAGGCAAAAGGGGTGGGCACTGCTCTTCAGAAACCAGTCCCACATAAAAAAAAAAGGCCCACATGGTGATAAGGCCGAAGAATCCCAAGCACGTCATGGATTTTACAAGCATGTCATGGTTTTACACCCATCCCCCTGAAGCAGAGCGCATTTACTGTGAAGGAAACAGCAGAAGTAATCATGTTGCCTTTGCCCTAACTGTATCGAAATTTGTTTGGTGGAGCTTCAAGAGACAGCTAAACTTCTCAGTCCCTCACTGTCACAGAGATAGAAAGGATGACTTCACAGAGCTTTTCCTGAAGGAGAAATATCTTGGCTGTATGTTTCTCTTCCTGGCACCAGCCTGCTGGATGTCTCAGTTAAAGAGTATAGCCCGTGAAAAAAATGCCTCTGTAATTTATTTGATCACATTAAAATTGGGAACAGATTTGTTTGCTGTGACAATGTTTGTTGAGTTTGGGGCAGCCAGACTGTCTCCCATATTGGCCTGTTGGATGTGTGTGAAGCTACAGACAAGTTGTCTGTACGCCTAAACAAACACTGTACTTTACCTTACCCAGCGCTGTCAAGGAATCTGTCCTGTATGGGCTTAAGAAAACATCACATATACGGAACTTTCCTACTTCTCTGCTTAACCACAACTATTAAACTTTTAAAACCGGAATCCAATTATGATTAGTGATTTATTTATTTATTTATTTTATGTATAGAGCTACCATGACCACAAAAAGTCTAATTTCAGCAGCTTGAAAAATATCCCAGTGTTTTCAATATGTGGTAAATGGGGTGATCAGACGGCTCTTTGATCAGTGAGCCAAAATATCCCTCTATCACTTCGCAAGTGACTGACTTGCACATGCCACAAACCTTAAAATGCATTTCCCGTGTCTGGACAGCCGAGGCATTGTCAGTAACAGAAGAAGAAACTGTAGCAAGAGGTTTTCACATATGATCCATGGTATAACTCTAGACTGATCTCACCATGCCAGAAAATATGAATGGCAGCCTCTCACAGGGTGGGTTATTTCTTGGTATTTCTGAATTTCGCACCCAACCTCCCCGCTTCAGTGAGACTTCGAAATCCGTGACACATTGTCTGCTGTCCAAAGCACACAAGAGACTCAAATGAGCAATGGTTAACATTCACACATTCCTTACATAGCTTGCACATAAAGGTCATTAACAAATCAAAGGTAAAGGACTCTCGCAGTTCTGCATACATCTGCACACAGTCTTGATTTAAAAAAAGTGGATTCTGTGACAGATTTTAATACAAGAAACTATTATTTAACTGGGCAACATCCACCACGAACTGGCACTGATGTCCCACGTGCAGTGAAGAATGCAATGTGATTAGTTTAGATGTATTTATTTTGTTTTTATTTCAAAGTCACACACTTAGAACTGCGGGGAATTGAACTGAATGAACTGATGTGTAAATTAGTTTATTTTAGAAGGAGGCCTCGGAAGCATTCATCTAGTGATTTTAAAGTTTAATTGCCACATAAAAAGGCGCAATGTGCTCTATCAAATACCATCTGAGGTACGAGAGGGGTTTGAATGACTGAAAGGATTAGGAATCAGACTGAAATTATAATCACCAGCGACTAAATATGATGATATTCATGGTGAATTGTAGAGGTAATTCTGACACTAACTGGAAGAAACTGTCTCTCTGTATATGTGAGGAAATGTCCAAAAAATCTTTAGAGGTGGGAGAGAAAAATCCCTTCGCATGTAAATTGTTAGGTAGGCAGGAGGAGAGTCTAGAATAGTTCTCTATTGAAGATCAGACTCAGAGACCATGGACCTCAGTGCCACTGCCAGTCTCATGCAGACGCCAGAGCAATATTATGGCTCTGGCGGAAATTAATTGTGGGCATAGAGGGTTCCTCTTGTAGCACAAGACAACACTGGTGTCAGAGAGGGAATAAGAGCAGCTGCCTCCGGGCACGGGCTCGTGCCAAGTAAACATTAGGCATAACCCGCCAAAGGAATATTTTGTATGGGTGTCTTTGAGGCCTCACCTAAAGGTTCTTTGATTCTTATTTAAAAAGGAAAATAAAGACTTTTTGATAGTTTCAGAGGAGCTGCAGAGACAAGAATTGGACTTGACAAGCAAAACACTCATAAAAATGAATGAGGCCCTAAAAAGGCTTTGAAATGAGGCCTCTTTACATTGAACTGTGGATTACGAAATGGAAAAACCTAAAATGAATTCTTCCCTTTTTCTGCAACTCACCAGTGAAGAAAGCCCAAAGTAACAGTATTACATTTGTACAATTGCATCTAAAGGTTAAACTCGCTCCTTTTTCAAAATCTTCTTCAAAGTGTGATGACCCACTGTTAAAGCTGTGGGACATCCAAATGTCTAAAGCCTTTGCCGTCATCAAACTCCTAAAAGGAAGAGTGTCAGTCCCTACTTGCTACTAATGGGATAACAGGGGCTCTCTGGGGGAATAAAGCAAGGTCTCTTGGTGGTTGAGTGGCCTAAGGGCCTGTGTAGTAAAGCTACTTCATACTGACCACCACTGTAATGGCCTAGCAGAGCAGATATGATTATCTGTCATTAGTGATACAAGTGTCACTCACTAAAATTCCATATTTGGACATAGTCATTGGTCAGTGTTCGCTATATACACAATACCAGCCAAAAAATTTGAACATGCCTACTATTTTTTAGAATATGCTTTAGTGCATTTCTACAATGTGGGACTTTTTGTATTCTCTCAACCAGGTTTATAAAGTTGTAACCTGGAAGGCCTTTTACCACAGAAATGTATGGTAAATTTATTAAGCTTGATTTTCTCCATGAAGATTTAAAGTCTTCTTATGCCCTACAATAACACGTTCCAAGTATTTCAATGAGCTCCCCATAAAGGGTTAATATTCTTTGTGACTGCACTTGAAGAAACTTGTGAAACCTTTCTGGGTTGACTGATCTTTGTGTCTCAGAGTGAGGATGGTCTGTTGTTTATCTTTACTTGAGTGAATCTTACCACAGTATGGATTACTACAGTAGTGATGGTATCCAACATGTTAAAGGGGTAAGAAATACCACCAGTTAACTTTTGCAAGCACACCAGTGAACCAAACACCACTCCAGATGGCAACTGTACATGAACTACAAAGATGCTAAAAGGGCAAGCAGAGTAATCTAAAGTAGTTCTTTTCACTACATAATTATATTTTATTTCATAACTGTGGTGTCAGCATCGTGTAGTGAACTGTAAAAAAAAAAAAAAAAAGAAGAGCAGTAAGCCTTGAACGCAGTGTTTAATGGCAGTCAGATTATCTAAGCAAAAAAAAAGAAAAGAAGTGCACTCACTACTAAATACTTGCCAGTCTGACAATTTCCAGCTTCTGGTAGCTCCACAAGAGACATGTGAAAACTCTGTCAGTCACCCTATCATTTTCAATTATCAAGAACAACACTGCTAAGACAATGCCATATGTACATGTGATTGTTCGTGACATATGATACCCAGGAATGTCACCTTTATTTCTCACCTTCAGTCAGGCCACTGGGAGAGAGCACGTAAGGCACCAAACTCTCACCTTTTTTCTCAAGCCTCAGCCTCGTTTGGCGTTGGTAATACCACCTAATTTTAATCAGTGGATCTAAGAAATCCGTGCGGATGGTGTTGATCATCCTTGTCATGAAATGGTAGCGGTGTTAAAATACAGAGGTTCTACTTATTATTGTTACTTTGAAATTTGAATTGCTGGAATATTGATGCAGTAAAGTACAGAGTTAAAACTTCCTTGGGACAAATGGAAACCTTAGGATTGTGGCCTAGTTTCTTGTCTGCCTCTTTGCTATCTAATAAAAGCAAAAATGCCCAAAAATGTATAAAAAGTTATAAAAAAAATAAATAGATCTGCTCTCATGCATCACATTACATGTGTATCCATTTAATAAAAAGTCAGGATATGCTGTTCATCCATGTCCTTGACATGTATAAGTAGGGCCCTTCCAAAAAAAATGATTTTATAATACAACAGGTGTTACACGTAAGGTTTCATTAACTTTATACTAAAGTGTGGTTTTAATCTTAACCCTAAAAAGACCTTTTAAGCAATCATAAGCAGACATTTAAGGTAATAGATCGTGGCCATGTCAAAGCTGGATGCCTGCAAACAAACAACTGTCCAGTGTTACTTGACCCATTCATCCCCCCTCTCTTTATGTAGACTTACTCTCTTCTTTAAATGCCTCATACTCAGTATAGAATTGATACTTGAGCAACTTGTCAACAATTGCTGACATTTTTGATTCTATTTGTCTTCTTGCTCCAGCTCTATTCATAACATTGTTCTTTCAATGTGCATGGTGGCGTTTTGCTTTTCATGAATCTCAACATAAAATATAACTCTTCTCTCATTCAGAGCAAATTATCCTATGGCAGGTTTAGCCTCTAGGGTTCCTTCAAGATAACCAATGAATAACAGAAAACTCATTTCAGTTTCCAGCTTTTAGGAAATTGACTCATTTAAAACATAAAGATAAGTGAATATGAAACTGAAGAACACGTTGGACCTGCTGCCTTCTATTAATTAGTATTCATTAATGTACTAAATGTTAAAAGAACACATGGAAACACAAAATCTCACAGTCAGTTGATAGCCCAAAGTTTTACAATGCTTCTCTGGTGCTGCTCATCTTAACCCCATAATGAGTGCAATTTCACACATCCTCAGCATTACCATTCCTCGGAGCCACACCTGCACTACTTACAGACCGGCGGTGCTGATTAAAAAAAACAACCTACATCAGCAGTGGAAAAATGAACAAACGCCTCGTGTCACACTTCCGACCCCAGGGTGAAAGAGTGCAAATGAACGAGTGATCAGTTAGCTCACTATCCAATCATCTGTGTAATGTAACTTCCCTTGTTGGCACTCACCTGTGTCAGCAGCAAAGGCTTTTTTTATTTTTTCAAAATGTCAGGCAGTGAGTGTTCTGTTCCTCCATTATCCATTTTATGCCAAGGCACCCTATGTGACAGGTTGTACAATGTAATCCCCGCAGGTGCTTTTGACACCTGATAAAACATATCAGTTAAGCCAATTATAGTGAGCAAGGTGGAGGAGCGGCAGAATTTCCTTTTAAATGCTATTTCGCCATTTTCTTTTTTAAATATTTCAAACCATAACTCATAGGAAATACTGATTTTGTGAGCAAAAAATGTCACATAACAATACCTCATGCCTCCGCATAATGATGCTAAAGTGCATGACAATTTATGCTCCGTTTGTGATCAAGGTTTGGGGAGATCAATAAATTAAAAAAATGCCTGCCAAACAGCATCGCAACTAAGCACATGAACTATGCATGATAATAATAATAATCGAGCACTGAATGTAATGTACACTGAATGTAAAGAAAATCATCCCGATCAGAGTCCTCTACCAGAAATCCCCTTAAAACCTTAACTCGGATTGTGTCCAGAATGTACAGAATCACCTCAGATGACAAGATTATGAAGTGAACGATTTTAAGTTATGCTCCAACTACCCCTTAAACACTGAGTAATTCTGATGAGAACTGGTTGCCATGGGCGGCACAGTGGCGAGGTGGTTAGCACTGATGCCTCACAGCAAGAAAGGTCACCGGTTCGAATCCATGGGCCTTTCTGTGTGGAGTTTGCATGTTCTCCCTGTGTCTCCGATGACAGCTGGGATAGGCTCCAGCAGACCCCCGTGACCCCTAACAGGACTAATCGGGTATAGAAAATGACTGACTGATATGATCAAAGTGGATAAACTTGAAAAAGTGATCAGTTCATTTGTTGGCCTCTAACAGATGTAATTTATTATAAGACGTGGCTGGTTGGTACGACCTATTTGCATTTGCTAATGTGAAGCGCAACATTCAAAACATTTACCAAAATCTTCAGTGTGATTCATTTCATGGATGGCAACATCTGACCAATCGATCTAAAGAGCTGAGGCATTTTATTGTATTCAGTCTTTACAAACTACTACTTCAACCAAGGAAACATAATCCCTTCCTTCCAACAACAGTTCAGTGGTACTTGTGAAAAATAACTCTTTTTAGTTTCAAACCCCACATGCATTAAAACCTGATGTGTGCAATTGATAACACTATCCGCAGATATCATCTTCCCTGACGTTTAGACTTTGGACGCAGGGACAGTGACTGAGGTCTCTATTTTGATTGATTGCTTTGAATTACCACAGTCTCTGGCCTGTCTCTTAACCTCTGACCCCCATTCTGCCAATAGAAACAAGATGAGAAATTGATACAGCAAGAAACACACAAAATATATATTTTTAATAAGTCAGAACATGTTTGTACTGTATCAGTGTTACACAGTACATTCTACTGTGTGTGTACCTCTGATGCATCCATTGAACTATGGTGTTAGGATCACATGTCTGACTTTGAGAAGTAGAAAAAAGCAAAACTGAAGCAAATCACTCAATAACATAATTGCTTCGTTGATTTCACAAAGCAGATCATAAAACAGCGCTGACTCAGGTTTGTGTGCTTTCTGCACCTCAGTTGGATTCTGCTCTAGTGAGCAACAGTCATCCAAGTGATTCTGACTCGGCTTGACCTGGGACAATATTCTCTCACCAGGTCCAGTTCCACCTCACTGGATGCATATTGCCACTTATGCACTTAACTGTAGCGTGCTCCCCCTTTTCCCCTCTTCTTCCTCTCTCCGCCGGTCTTGCAGTTATCCTAACAATTTCTTTTGGCATCTCACACTCCTTCCATCACTCACCCTTTCTGCTTTCTCTTTTTACTGTCTGTTACTCCGACTCTTTGGCGATTTGTGCTCATAAATTCTTTACTCGGCTCCCTGGTCATAATTTAATAATCAGAAGCAAGCAGCTGAAGAAAGTTCTCCTGCTCATCTTTATTTTTATTTTTTTTCCTTGAGATTTACACAGAAATGTCCCGTCAGATTAAGAAAGGCATTTGAACAAGTCTAAAGGGATATTTGTTGTAGTCCACGTTTGAAATGCGATATATAAGCATCTGTCACAACCAGTAAACAACGAGGAAACTGAGGAATGAAGTAAGACTGCTTGCACAGCACAACGCTTCTGCCAGCATGGCAGCATGCACAGAGACAAACGCATTAATGGACCACCTTGACCTGATAAAGACACATCAATAGTCCTAGCCCTAGCGGCGCAAGAAAGGACCACAGTGGCAAAGTCACTGTTGTATCTCCAGCTAATGGTGCTAATATTTGTGTGGGCCATAAATAATGCTAACAAATAACCACATAAAAAGAATTAATGAAAAGCAAACAGAAGTGGAGCAGAGAGATGCATGGTTATACAGAGTAGCGACAAATTACCCTGGGGGGAGGGTGGTGGGATGAGGGGCTTCTGTACAGTCATTACTCTGTACAGCGAGTACGGTCTGGCTAACACCTGTGTTTCTCTCCGATCTGCCTCACCCTAATTAGCCCACACACACCCTGGGGATCCTCTGACACATAAGACCTGGACTGGAGGTGGGAAGGGGAGGGTTAGAAAGAGAGGGAGAGAGTGAGGAGGGCATATAAAAGTTGAGGAAGAGAGGGAAAAAAAAATAAAGTGTAGGTGGAGGTCAAGAGGAGGGGACCTTGTCGTCATTCCTCTTCTGTTGATATCTGATTAAAATGTTGTTATGAATCCACTTCTGAGAGAGGGGAAGAGAGAGAGAGAGAGAGAGCAAGGCAGCAGTGCAGGCAGAAGTTAACTGACATCTGCTGACAGTGGTGAGAACTGGAGGTTGAGAGGTGGAGGAGTCACGCTCCCCTCTGTTTCATTTGCACGCTTCAGAAGTGTGGAATGAAACATTTGATAATTTCAGATGTCACTTTTGCTCTTGTTACAAACACCTGGAACCCCTGCCCACCTCCCACTCACGGCGATAACACAATTCCTCAGTGTTGTCCTTGACAACCACAGCCTGACAGTCGATCTCTTTAACTCAGGTGTCTCGGTAATAAACTCATGCTGTAACACGTCTAGTAAGTTTGAGGGCTTTGAGATCCCATATCTGACGTAAATCTCTCTGAATGACTGGTTTAGTTTTGGGTGTTCTCTTTGGGCAACGTGTTTACTCGGCCGTTGACATCGTGTTCTCTCCGTGTTGTTTTTCGCTGGTGGGCAGCCAATAACTGAAAGAAGACAATCAATGTGATCAAGTTACCGCTCACCAATGCATTGATCCAGCCTGATGCCCAGAGGATGGAAAAGATCCAGGGAGAGAAAGGGAGAGAAATGTAGACCTATTACATGGTCAGGCTGCCCCCAATGAACTCCGGGTGCAGAGCACACAAGTTATATCACAGTTCGTGTTTCCACAAATCATAATGCGCACCAGTGGCATGCTAACGCAGGCAACAACAAGTTGCGTGAGTTTGAAAATGCTTCTTTTTATTTATGTTTTGAAACAGAAACGAGTAGTCTTTGGCCAGTTTATTAATTCCGTTTATCTCTGGTCTATGGCTTGCTGAAACTGACCACCATTGTTGCTTTTATTGGTGTGAGGTACAGCAGAATAAGACACTAGCAAGCTCTGGTTCCACTTTTAAGGATGGAAGTCTACAGTTTCATATGCCTTTTTTCTCTTTCTGTCACACTCACTTTCCCATTTACCACACTGACACCCGCGTAGCAAGACACAACAAGGCACACGCACAGTGGGCTGCGTGTGCGTCTGTGTAGGCAGACGTGCGCGCACACACACACTGCCATTCATTCAAATGAATTGAAGCTGACATTCAAACATTTTGTCGATCTATTGCTGATCTCTGCCAGGAAACTCTGCCACCCTGGTACTGTGGATGCGTTGTGTGTGTGTTCGTGTGTGTGTGTGTGTGTGTGTGTGTTCACTTAGTAAGAGAGTACCAATCCCCCACATGCTGACTCCAAAGACAAGCATGGATCATATTACTCTGTGCCTCAGGACCACACACACATACACATACAAAGATTAATAACAGAGTCGAGTTATACAGATATTTAATGTCATTGTATGATATAGAAATACAAAGAAAACAATCGTAACTCAATCGTTTTTGTGTTGTGTAAACGTGCAGGTCCGAGGTCTATAAATAAATCTCAGTGTCCTCATGAGCTCTCGAGATGGGTGGTTCGTGGTGAGGGAAATTACTTACTCTTTCAAAACATACAAGGTGTTAGAGCAAGTGAAAGTGAGGTAGAATAGTGTCAGCAAAGAAAGTAGAAACTGTGGTTTTCCTGGGCCTCCCTTTGCTTGAGGAAACGACATCATAGTGGAATTTACACAGAAAATACTGAATGCCGGGTATTGCAGACGTCAACAGAAACTAACTTGCGCTGCAGTGTTTTCATGCTAAATATGTGTGCTGAGGTGATATTAATGGCATTTTCCCACTTCCTCTTAAATCTTCTGTTTTTAACTTAGGACCTCTCACTTCCACCTCTCTTTATATCTACAAGCTTCCCTTACAAAAAAAATAAAAAAATAAAACATCTCCTCTCCTCAACACTGAGACACATCTGAGACTCCTCTGGCGGTGACAGAAGTAGGCTGCGTACGCCACAGCGCCAGCCCAATCAGTGACGATCTGCATGGTAATGTGTGGCAGGGGCGGGATAATGAAGTTCCCAGCTTGCCGACTGGAAGGCTATCCTCCGGTGTGCTGAGTGATTTATCTCCTCTGTCAAGAGCCAGGACAGCCAGGACTTGTCCTTCCCCATGGTCCCCGGGAACAGGAGTCGAGCGGAGCCAGATAAGAGAGGAGGAGAGCAGAGGGCCCAAGTAGCTCGCAAAACATGAACATACATGTATGTAATTAGAAAACAATAGAAGATATGTTAAAGTGAAGATTTTACTATCAGAGGGCAACTACTTATAAGTTAAAATCCATTATTGGTGTTATGGTGTAATAGTTAGTGGGACCTTTCACTCTCTCTATGTTGTTTCACTCGTTTGCCCCCTACACTGTAGGCTTATCCATCACACTCATCCTGCCCAAAGCGACATGACAAAATGCAAAATAACTCTCATTCATGATTTACAACTCTTTTGTGATGCAGCCACGAACAAAACCCAATAGTGTTGTTGCCTATTATGCAGAATGCAGGCCAAAAAGGGAGGAAACGGCAGAGAAAAACAAACAAAACAACGGTGTGACATGGTTCAGTCCCAGGATGCTTGTTTGAAGACTCACAATACGTTTGTCCTGCCTCACATTCTGCAGTAGGTTGCACGCATTAAGACGTAACACATATACATAAGACGCTGCCTTGTTAGCCGTCATTTTTTAATGAATTATAAAACGAGTTCAAGCAACATTCGTACTAATAGTACCTAACATTGATTTGTTAGATAATGAAATAAATGCACAACATCAACTGGAATAAAATCTTTCCTTTATTTTAGTGATGTACAGTATTTTGATGATGATGTTTTTTTAGTGTACCAGTGCTCACCAGCCTCCGGTGTGTTATTGTGATGTGCTGTTGTAATGGTGGATGACAGATTGGTGACCCACAAAAAAGTTTTCAGCAGCATCAGCTCTTCCCATCTCAGGTTAACTTCATCACCTTCAACGTATAGCGGCACGATGATTGAGTTGATTTATGCATCCTACAGGCAACGAAATAGCACCGTAGGAAGACTGCTGAATTTTTTCTTTAATTAATCTTTTATTTTAGCCTTTATGTTGATGGTGCTAGTGAATGCAGAAAACCATGGGGTGAGAAAAAGGGTTTTACATGCAGAAAACGGCGTATCCTGGAATTCAAGGACTGTTGCCTCAGTTTATGGTGTCTCCCGCTCAACCAGGTGAGCCATCAGGGCACCTCAGCTCTTGGATCTTTACACATAGCACCATAACAAAATTCATCTATACGATGTATCCTTTCTGTTGCGTAGTCAGCAATGGCAGTTCTGACATGCAACTTGGATTTATAACCATTTTACCACCATCTCTGTCTCCCTTCATGTTCCATTCCACATTTCTTTTCCTTGGCACTTGGCGCTGTTCCTCGTCTCCCAGGCCCATAGAGTGGTCACTTTAAATCTCTGTCAGACTTGACCTTGGACGAAGAGTTGAATTAGTTCAGTGAAATACATAATGAGTTCATTTAGGTAATTAAGCATTCAGGTGGAATGGAATAAAACTGCACTGAACATGCCTGAGGACAAAAATCATCAAGACACGTAACATGCGCTATTGAATTGAATTTTTTAATCCTGCAAGTGACTATTTTTCTGTTGGATGGTTTTAATAATTTGATCTAATAAAGGAACCCTTTAGTTTTACACAACTTGTACATTTTCAATTTGGACTATTATGAACAGTTAAGCTAACTTTTCCTGCAAAAACACACAAAACCACCAACACCATAAAAGATATAAAACGCTTTATGGCACTACATTTATACATCGAGTTCATTCTGTTCTACAGATGAACACATATTTACCGAGAAACAAATGTACCCTTTACCTTTGAACATGTGTTACATAAATGCAATACGCTTAAGTCGTATATTAAATGAGTCAGACGCTTGAAATGAGAACAAACTGTACAATGGGCTGACCTCCACTGAGCTCGCTGACAGCATGTTGCATTACATGAGACTGAATCAACATGTTCATAAATGTAAAGTCAGACGTCAGTTTTTGAATATACGTTTTGTTCTGAGATCCAGATTTTCACATTGTGTTATCCATTCTCTTAGTAACACAATGAGGAAACAGCAGCTCTAGATTCATCCTCACATGAAAACGTCTTTATGACAAGAGGAGTGACACATGACATGTAGGCCTAATGCCTAAACGAACAGGGGTACATGTGGTGCTTTTGACATGTTAATGATAGTGGATTGTGTGAAAAATGTGGCCGACGTTACAGACATTATCACACACTTATGATTCTGGAATTAATCTTTAATTACACTAACAACGAACGAATGTTTCTTTCTCTCACCTCTCCTCTCCTGGTTAATTAAAACAAATGAACAAAGCCAGAGGTTCCCACAACCTGATTTGGCAAAGATCAACCTCATTTGGAGTGAATTAAAACGTAATGCTGTGGAATTCATTATCTCATTTCCACTGTGTATTCTCGAAGCCAAGTTAGACTGATCTGCTAGACATGTGGAAATGTTTCTTTCCTAAAAAGAAAGTCACACCATTTAAACAAAAAAAAAACAGAAACAGTGTGACGAGCAGCGATTGACAGAATATTCGGAATAATTGAAGAACGGTGTAATTCTCCAAACAAAAAGTGTGAAGACACCATCCTCCTAAGCATTTATGACTGCTAGCGAAATACCCTGTTTTAGGAAGGAGTTGCCATTTTAATTTGTTGCAGCTCTAATTTGGAGAGAATGTCATTATATTAAAGTAATTTAGCTGTCTTTAAACCAAATAAGTGGTGGAGAATGTGAAAGAAGTGTGGAAGGTTCTTCTTGTCTTGATAATAGCAGTTAACTACGGCTGTTAAATTAACTTAAGCCATACAAATGGTATGAAGTTTGGCTTTGGTATTTGTGGTGGGTTTATTGTAGAAGTAATGGTGCCAGAATTAAGACAAATTTCACTTCTGTGCTATATTAGGGACTATAAGTCCTGTGAATTACATTAAACACGGGACAATTCAATCCAATGATTCGACACCAGTTTTTAAACCAGGCAGACAGGCGCACATCTGAATTTTGTGAAGGAACCTGGGGGCTGGATCAAATAACGAGACATTCAGAGCACTTTCGCCTTTTTAAAAATCATGACCAAAACAAAACATTTTGGTCGTTTTAGTTTAACTGAGCCTTGTTTTTTCTTAGCAACCGTTTCCTTTGACCAAACGTAACCATGTGAGACTAAATAATTTGGAAACTTTGTATAAAGCAGGTAAGTCAATCAGTGGATATACAGAGGTGGGTTTGCCGTTGATTGCAAAGAAACACTGTCTCACCTGACTTTAAAATAATCTTACCTCACCCTCAGGATTCTGCCTGCTCCAAACACTCAAGCCCCGTCTCATCTCCTCTACAAACAAAAACTAACAGACTCTATAGAAGAGAGGGGTAACTAGCCGACACCAACACAAAACCACACCTGTAAATTAGCAAACAATGGCATGTGCAAAAAAATAGGATAAACCACAAACGTATTTTTAGCAAAGGAGTTGTAAGTTGGTTACACAGGTAGTGTAGTTGTATAATGATGCAGAGAGGGAGTTCACAATGGCTCTTTTTAGCATCAGCTAGCTAGTGTGAGAAATCTGGATAATTACACAATGTCAATCCAAGAGTGTTTTTTCACAGTCTTTTTTCAATGTATAGTTGATCCAAACATCCTCATATACTGTCTCTTAAAAAGAATACTAAATATGAATACATCTTTAATCTTGCATGCATACATATTGTAAAAGAATAACAATGGTATTTAACTCACTGTTTTGTAAAGCCTTGCCACATCTGCCACTGTATTAACAACAAATGTGTAAAACATCATTACACTTTTAAGGTACGCGTTCCTCGTGTCACTCACCTCTGTATTAATTTATTATCAGGCATCAGTGATAGAGTTGGGCACAAAGGCACAGCAAGAATGGAAAATGTTTTCCTTTTCTGTGAGTCAAAAGCATCTAGTTACCCCCTTGTTCGCTGTAGCTCATTATTAGAAAGCGTTAACAAGTCTGTGTTCAGGCGGAGGGAGAATAAGTACACAGTAATTGACTCCTGGCCTCTTTCATCACATTAGAGACCCAATAAAATGGGCTCTGCAATCACAGGCGAGCCAGACGACTGAGGGAACATGCTCGTCTCATTTGTCATCAGAACCGCCTTAAATACGTATGAGGCCCTCACCAGATGAACCATGAACCTGAACTAGCATTTTATAATAGACTCACCGTGTATCTGTCTCTCTCTCTCTATATATATGTCTCTTTATTTTCTCACTCTATCATCAGCCTCCGTGAATGAAACAGTGCTGGTGTGACAGGGTTTCACAGCATAAAACACCAGTTTAACATTCAATTGCACACATATATTTATGCACACACAAACTGTGACTTGAATGTCAAAGACGTGCTGGCGCAGAGCACAACCATGGTCTGGTAGCAGCTGAGGCTGCCGCGTGTCTGAGTAGGCTCCTTAGAAGCAGGCAAGGGTGACAGCGTCAGCTTGGCTCTCCTAATGAATGTCTCACTTCCCCCGGCACACTCCCTTCACTCGCCCCTTGCAGGCACCTAGCACCCCACCGCCTACGGGCCCCACATCTCACCGGTCGACAGCTAGTGCCATCGTTTGGTATGACCTCATGGCCTCCCAACGTCGCCAGCGGAGCCAGTGTCACTTTAGCTTTGGCAAAGGCTGGGGTTCTGGGGGTGGTGTCAGGGCATTGTGAAGGGTAAACAGATTAATAGAAGTTAATGAGAGACAGAGTAACACTATGGTGGATCCAGAGAAATTAGTGTTTGTCTTTACTGTATGTTCACAGATTCAGTGGTGCAAGACATTAAAAGAACGCAGAATGGCAGTGTTAGACCAGTTTAACTATTAATCCACATATATTTTTGTATTTCTAGGAATAACATTTACCATATTGTTATAGTCCCATATTCCAAAGACATGTTGGCAAAAGTGAACCGTAAAATACCTGTAGATAAGAACGTACTTTTCTGTACATATGCTTCAGTATGAACGCTGGGTGCATCTTGGGGTATTTCCCATCATAGTTTCTCCCTGAATAATGATGGATGAAGAAAATGGACAGATGGTGTTAAACCCAAGTGGCAACCTCTGGGACTCAATTATGAAGCCAACATGGAAGTGCCGAAAACAGTGTAGTTCCTTGAATGGCCACTTGAGGTTGGCGACTAAAATTTGTGAATCCCCAAAGGCTCCCGTTCGTTAATCCACAGGATAAGATGTTACGATCCCTTGTGCCAAGATCCCAGGCAAAACACATTTAGAGGCCCCGTGCAAAATGAAAAAGAAGAAATAAAAATAAAAATACCTGCAGGCTAGCAGCCACTAATGTTAACGGCTTTGCATTGCTAGGTGCAGTTTAGCTTCTCCAGGAATTCTATGGATGGCTTCATGGAGGGGTTAAAGCATGTCGGTAACTAATGAATAAAAACAAAACAAATAGTTATTAGATATTGAGAGAAAGTAGTTAAGAAAAAGCCAGATTTCAACCTCTTTTTTAAGAGTTTTCAAACGTTTGTTTCACAAGTCACGCTGTAATCTACTGCTGTACATGACTATGTTCTCTACGTGTACTCTTATGGCATAGTTGTAAAGGGTTTTACAAATACAGCCCAAGGCTTAATGAATTGTATAGTAACTCACCCTGAACATGTTGGTCTGGTTTGCTCAGTGACAAAGTGGAAACACTATCTGTGTTATTGGTCACTCAGGCACTAATAATGTAATGACTGTGATCACTGGACAAGCATTGATTGTCACTCACTCAGGTTGTTACAGCTTCTCCCACATACACACACGCACACAGGCAGACATGCGCGCGGACTTGGTTGAATGCACACCACACATGAGCTCACACATGCTGCACATGCTGCAGCGCCACGCTGCATAAATCAGAGCAGCATGGCGTTTGTTTTAGGTGGTCACCAAAATGTCCATTGCGTAATTGATAAGGTCCACGTTTCTTTTTGTTTTGTTATTTTTTTTTTTGTTCCCGTTCTTCATCTTGTTGCGGATCTCTCTACCTTTCCCTCTTTTTTGATTGCTGGTTTTCAGTGAGGTTATTCAATGTGCATCTCGCCCATCTCCCCTACTTGAGCAAGGTGACAATTACAGGGTTTCCAAGCTGAGAGGAGACGCTCATCAACAGCTATAATCTGCGGGGACCCCTGTCACACTTACACACACACACACACCAACACATGCACATGACCATCCTGCTTGTACTCAATCCACATACAAAGCTAGATGGAGCACAGTCTTGCACACACACACTTTACCACCCCCACATGTCCCATGCTGTTCCTCACTCACAGGAGCGGAGCAAGCGAATCCAGAGGCATGACAGACAGACAGACATATCATTATCCAAGGCTCTCCATCAGGGTGGGTTGTCTGATGATAGCAGAGATGAGGACCACAGTCCCATGATATTCTAACACAACTCTCTGCATACATACATATACCCACACATTCTGCAGAGCCCATCTTTGCCTTTCAACTCAGCCTTTATTGTACCTGTAATGTGTCTAATTCATCATTTAGTCCAAAGTTACGATATCTTAGTGGAAGGAACAGGGAAAGAAAGTGACGGCAAGTTATTTTCCACAAATATAAGACTCTTTTAGTGTAGTGACTGCTCCCGTGTTTTTCCCAAATTGTTTTAACTAGCTATCCAGATCTTCACAAACGCGAAACACTTTCCGACTCTGTCTCCCCTGTCCCCTCTCCTTTCCTCTTTTCCTGGCTTAGACCCTGTCTGGACCTAAACAGGAAGGGTGTGGCGCTGAAGTGGCACACCAGGGTCGCGACCTGGCCTCCCTCCCGTCATTAGAGCCTCCAGCTGGGCCAGGACTTCCGTTGATGTGGTCCACCGAAGAGGGGAGGCAGGGGAGGGACATCCCTTTAATTGTACCCTAGGTCATAGCGAAAGGAATGTCTGAGGTCTGAGGCCTTGTTGCACACAAACACACACATCCAGAAACGCTCATATACACACACTCTCCCTTGCTGTTTCTCCTCTGCCTCTCGTTCTTCTGTGTTCTCCACCTCCCATACACCCCTGCGGAGAAGGCCACTAATTGGCACATTGGCTGCCAGTGTGGGTGTGGAGGGAATGTCAGCGCGCCACGCCATAGCAAGGAACCCACAGACATCTCAAGAGCAATATGGGAACCCTGGGGAGGAACAGAGAAGATAAAGAGCACCTTACATCACGGCTTCCTTTGACCACCGCATAATAAAAATGTAGGTAAAGAAATAAGATGATGTAGTAGTTCAGTATTATATTTGAATGACCTACTGATTTTCATCACTAGGACTAGTGCCATTAAATCCCCTCACTACCACAATGAAAAAGAGTGTAAGTAAAAGGCCTTTGCATTAAGGAAAATATTCAGGTACTAAGCTAAGTCTTCATCCAGTAACATTATGTACATTAGAGGAAGACTAAATCCAGATAATATAAAATACATGGGACTGGGGCATTTTTAAACTTCTCTAATGGGCTCTCATCCTCTCTAACCCTCTCCTTTCTCAACTACTCAGTGTATAGCAAGCACACTCATAAATTAAATCCAATAAATGCAATTTCTGTGTAGGTCACTTATTTCTCCTCTGAGAACAATAAACATGGTGTTTACTGGGTTGTACCAAGAGTTGTATAAGCTCTCAGTGGTGCTGTATTCCTGACATTTAATGGGTACTTTATGGGATTAAGAACATTTTTTCATTCTGAAACTGACTGAATCAAATTTTCATTTAAAGATGTTAATTATCTTTTTGTGTATGGATGCGTTTAAGGAGTTTTAAGCCTTAACCTCCGCAGGTTCTCCGCTGTTAAGTTGGATTGTTCAAGTAAACTTAAGTAACCCCAATGCTGAATGCTTTTTATTTTTTCTGTATGGATGCGCATAAGTCAGATTCAGCCTCTGTACAGTTCTGCTGTCTCTCCGTCTGCCTCTTTGTGTCTCTCTTTAGTTTGTGTATTTTCATACCCAAACAAAGTATGTGGCACGTGTGCATCGTAAAAAAAAAAACATTAGACGATCATCTCCTACACAACTCCGGCTGAAAGTCTCTCTAAAACAATGGCAGTCCTTCCATTCGAGACCCAGAGAAGAGGACTAGGTGGCACAGCCGCCATAAAGACAAAAATAGAGCAGTGATGAGGTTTGGTTAGAGTGGGCGGGAGGATGGGAGTGGGAGGCCATTGGTGCATTTGAACTTGTGGTGGGCTGAGGTGCAGGGGGCCCAAAAGGAGGGAGGGCAGGTCAGGGACTGATAGCCCACAGGGCTGGTGGAGCCTCGGCCCGTGGAGCATGCAGCCAACTTTCCAGTCAACACATGAGTCAGTCAGCAGAGATGCGCCCAAAATAAATGGCTTCCCTGTTCCAGGCGGAACCACACCCTCTCGTGGTTTCTTGGAGGGCAGCGTGGGCTGGCTGGGCGGCCGCCCCTCTGGGGTTTCTGGAGCTGTGGATGGATCTGAATGGGGGAGGTAGCGAGGGGGATAGAGGGAGTGGGTGGTGAGAAGGGGGTGTTGGGAGCATGGGGGTGTGTTTGAGTTCCCAAATTGGCAACATTAGGGTGAGTAGCTGGCAACCCCTCAGTCTTTTCATTGTTTATTGTTTACCCGCATAGCGGACAGTAAACAATGGCACACCCACTATTTGGGCACTGTGGCGGAGGCTGGAGTTGAGGCTCCCAACCTTTCCTGTTCCAGCACACCACTGGGCCTTCACGGACGGACTTAAATTTTAATTTGCTGTCTTTTCTCTTGCTTCGCCACTCTCCACAATATACACACTTTTTTCCCCATTTGTTCACATCCGTGAGTGATGGTCAGTTGTTGACTCTCTAAAACAGGTTTAAGAAACAGGCCAAAGCTTTAGCTGCTTCCGTGACAGTACACCAAGGTGTTTGGTCAGTCCAAGGTTAGATGTCCTGATGACACTTGCCCTCCTCTTATTTTCTTTTTTCTCTCTATTTTACTCTCTCCCCCATTCTCTTTCTCTCTGTCTTTCTCCGTGTATGTGTGCATGTCCCCACCCGTGATGGGTCTCGTTAGCTGTCAAGTGTCATCTTTATTAGCGCTCTCGGTGAGTCAGAGGAATGACAAGAGAGAGCTGGGAGTCGGTCTTTCATTACCCCTGGCGACGGAAGTGTCATTCTCTCCATCTATTATTCATATTCCCTTTAATTTAACCAGGTAGAAGTAGCCTCGCAGCCCGGCACTCACAGATATAGTGACTCACCCCAGCAAGACAAACATGGACAAGGAGTTTTTTTTTTTTTTTTTTTATTTGAAGCCATTCCCAGTGAGCCAGTCTGCATGCTGGCTGTCAGGACACATAGCAATTATATGTTTGACTCAAGTTTCAAGACTTCAAATGTAATGATACATGTATGAGCTCCATCTGTTAAAAACGATGTCTAAAGATGGCACAAAGCCATCAATATATTTCTATGAGATTATTGTTCTAACTTTGAATTCATGAAAGGCCTCACGTGATTGTTTATATTGATGCGAAGTTTTTTCCTCCCGTGTTTCATGCTTGAAAAGAAAAAATGCTAATCATTGCACCATTAATTACATGAATATGATAAAATTGTTGTTTTTCTTTTGTTTGCTAGTGTGTTTTTTTTTTCCTCGCAGACATTTCTTAAATTTGCTTTGGGAAAAAAAAACTAAACCTTTAGGGAGTACCACCTTGCCTGCATTAGATAAAAAAGATCAAACTGTACGCATACACCCTTTAATGCAAAACACACACACACACATACGCAAGCGAGCATAAACACACGCTCAGAATCTGCTCAAAACCACCCAAAACACACACACACCCTGACTAAAGCCTTTAGGAGCTCCAACTTCTCAAAGTTGGAATGATAAGAAGTACAAGGAGAGCAGAAGAGAGTGAGACAAAGGAAAAAGAAGAAGAGAGAGAAAGAGATAGGAGAGAGAGAGAGAAAGAGAGAGAGAGAGAGAGAGAGAGGGAGGAAAATAACATTACATCTGCTAGCCTAGAATTAGAGCGTGAATGTATTGTCACTCAACTGAATGTTGCAAACTCCAGGTTCCCTCAAAAACAGGGACGTCTCCCTCACCGCCTTTTCCCCCCGAGGACTGGGTGCGTTTGGGGAGATAATTGACGAGTCCCCTGGCATGCAGTGAGTGAACGAGCACCACACTCAGCGACTCACAGCCGCACAAACCCTGGCTCCCTCGGTGGTGCGCGTGCATCAGTGTGTATGGCGAAACAACAAGCTGGAAGAGAGTGTGTGGCTGTTTGTGCGTGCGTGCGTGCGTCTCCGTGTGTGTGTGTTTGCGTGTGTCCTTGCGTGCGTGTGCGCCGTGTGTGTTTATCAGAGGAGGAGGAGGAGAATAGGGTGATTATTCCTTTCTTTGTGTAGCATAATCCATTTCTGCTAAGCTTGAGAGAGCACCCAGGAGTAATGAGAGATGAACCTGAAACAGCCAGACTCTATGAATACCGTTGTGAGGAAGGCCTGTGCGCGGTCTTTTTCTTTTCATCCCTCTCTTTCTCTATGCCTTTCTCTCTCTCTCTCTCTCGTTCCTTTCCTCCGCCTCTCCATCCCTGTGCCTGTGGAATTCTTCCGTGTTTGACTAACAACTGTTGTGTCTGAGCTCCAGCGTTTTCTTTTTTTTCCTGCTCTTTCAAACTATGAGGCGGCTACGTTAGATCCAGTGCGAAGGATTGAATTCCACACTTTCCTGTGCTTCTGTCCTTTTTTCTTTTAACAAAAGAGCAAACTACCTGCTAGACTAGAGGAATTGCAGGTATCACAGCCGTGTACAAGAGGAAAGTTTTAATTGTTTACGGGAAAAGTTCGAGCGAGCTGCAGAAAGTAAAGTTGGAATCACAGTCTTCTACTCAAAAAAAAAAAACTCGGCCATCTTTGCCTGCACGTTTGGAACAAAATGTCACGTTGCCTCAGTATTTACATTATATTTCATGCTCTTTACTTTTAAAATGCTCTAACAACTCCATTCACCATAGCCCCCAAAAAAGACTAAACCTTTACTATAATCACTGCAGTTAACTTGCGTCATATTTCTTAAATGCAAATATTATATTTATTATAGTTACCATGAATAATTTGATTGATATTATTGGATTATTTAAGTATTATTCTTAAATCCATGCTTTTTATAATACTAATTAAAAAAATCATTAAAAGGCTGTTTATCCACAACCCTTGTGCCTTTTAAACAAAATGCTGTATCTTTTCACTAAATCAGTCTACTCTAATAACCTGGAAATGTAAGTTTGAGTTATAAAGTGACGCTAAACAGAAAATGGCAAAAAGTGTGTCTCGGAGCAGTGTTGTTCCACACTATAGAAAATGTTCAATTAAAAGCTCACAGCTTCCTGAAAGAGCTGCCAAACTGAGGCTATAAATACTCACAACAACCCAGTCTGCTTGTATGCCGGTTTACTTGGTCAACATTTCAGTACAGCTCCCATCTATTCATTTAGTTTGTTTATTAATTTTGCAGCGGTTGTGTGAAATGAAACTGGTGTCTGGTCTGCTGTCGCATGTCACTTCATTCAACACGCAGACATATTTGCTGTTTTTTTAAGTGCAGTTTCCTTTTTTTCTTCTTATCCCTGCTCTAGCCCTCTTCGTCTAAGGTTAAACAGACTTTCTCTAAGCGAGATTTTATTTATTCTGCTGTACGTTTAAATCACAGTCCGTACTCATTTAGAGAAAAAGGGAGAATCCAGCCAGACGTGACATGAAACGATGACACAGGGCCAAGTTCCCTAATATTCTGACTGGAACCGTAAATACTTCCCCAGTTAACAAATTGAGGAAGCTGTCAGATCCACATTTGCCCGGGGACAAATTCATTCATAGGGGAAAAAAAGGAAGAATAGGCCTACACACATAAGATGATGGCTCTCGTTGTCAGACATACAGTACGACATATTAGTGAGACACTGAATGAATCACTGACTGATCATCACTTCATCAAACTGACAACAACAAGATGAATACTAACATGGATGCTTTTATTATGTTTGATTTACTAAAGCCAGCAGACGAATTAATAGAGAGAATATGTGCAAATGTTTGACGTTGACTGTTTCTGTATGAATTTGTGCGTGTGTACTTGCTTTAACATATGTGTGTGTATGTGGAAGAGAAAGTGTAAGCCAGCAGAAGATTCAGCCGTGAGTGCAGTAGGCTCTTGCACTCAGTCGGTTTGTCCCTGCTGTGTGCGCTCCCACCCAACGCCTCCATTCCCGACCCCCTGCAGAGGCCTCTGATTGCCGTGGAAACCGCACTTAAGGAGAAAATTAGGATTGCCTCCTCCCTAATTTAAAAGTGCGGCTTAATTGGTTTCATTTATTACAGATGGAAACGCAAAATAAATGTTGTGGTATCTGATTTTCATAGGTGTCCCTATTTGCCCAGAGATATGGCATGAAGATAAATGAATGGAAAATTGTGAGAGCAATTAGGATGAAGGAAAGCTGCCACTGTCACGGCAAGTGTTCCTGGAGACAAAAAAAGCGGCTGCAACACGTAACACGCGGATACAGACGGGCAACATGTGTGGAAGCCCACGGTACATACGAGGAACGCGCACAACAAACACACATGGAAGCATGCAGCTCTTGTCCTCATGGAAACACTCTTCAAGGTGGACTCAAGAGGGCTGAGTGTAGATGTGGAAAATTACTGCTCTGATCCGACCACCCCTTGCACAATCAAGACTCAAGCCTGTGGGTTTGGTGCAGGTATATTTATCTCTTGTGGCAACAAACTTTACATTTGTAGACATGTAGACAGAATTGAATACCGCAAAGGCATTTTCATGCACATGTGCTGTGTAAACAGAAATACGTTCAGCGTGCGGCCACTTGCATTCATCTTTTGCACGTGCCCATGAGCATGCACATGACATTTAATCATGAACACAAGAAAACACGGAGTTGAGCACAATTTTAAAGTGGACAAAAGCACCACTCTGCTTCTCTGGTCATCCCTTCCCAACATTCCCTGGACAAGGGGTTTGTATGGTCCCACCAGAGGGTGACAGCGGTCAGTGGTCACCTCTCTCTCACTGACTAGTTCTGTGTTGAACCATGACCACACTATTACCACACGGCGTCCTGGGCCCAGGTGAGCATGCCACTATCCAGGGCACAACACAAACATCGCTCCAGTCTTGTTTCTGTACATATACGCACAGGGGGCAAGCAGCGGGGCATGAGCGGTTAAAGTTTATTTCTGGATGTATTCATTACACAGTGAAAGGGTTGCAGTTGGGGCTAGGCAATTGTGGCGCCAGCGTGTGATTGTGGCAAGACAGCCTGACCGCCCAAAAATGGCTGAGCTAACAAGGACAGGAGAGCAGGCGAGGCTTAGACTAGCAGTCCCCGGCAAGTTAAGTCACCTCGGCGTCCCCGCCGCGCACCTTATGAGGATTATTTACCCCACTGACACCGCTATATGCTGCAACAGTTGACAAAAAAAAAAGAGCCAGAGAGAGCACCAAAGGGCAGGGAGAAGAAAGAGGCAGCGAGATCTGAAGTGGAGAATGTGAGTCTTTCTGCCTTTCCACTGAAACTAGCAGCTTCAGAAGAGACAGCCACCAAGCAATCCTGGCAATCACATACTCTTCCACAAAGAAATAATAAGCAGCAACTGGAGAGAGCGGGAGAGAAATTGCGAGAGAAAGAAAAATCGGAGGGTAAAAAGCAAGTGATGGATAGAGAGACTTAACAGAAGATACTTCTTTGGCGAAGTAACTATGCTCAACCTCCAAATGCTGAGAGACACAGAGAGAGAAGTTTATTTGATGGCTCTGTATGTTTGAAATGGTGAAAAAACTTGCTCCTGTCACCTTTGCCTTTCTATGGCCCGTGTTGCTGAGGGTGTTTCACTCTGAGATGTTGTGTAGCTGTTTTGTGATGAGAACACCCTGAGGGAGACACAGTGGGACACAGGGTGTTAGGGTTCAGCTGTGTTTGCTTGCTTACAACCCGAGGAGGAAAAAAAAAAAACACACACACACAGACATAAAATCAATGATGAGACTGTTAGTGGAGGTTTAAAAGAGAACGTTTAGAGAGGATCCCTGGGTGGAAGGTGATGTAGTTGCAGTTTGTAAAAAGCATGTGATCCAACTCCACACTGCAACGGAGTGAGGGGCAAGACAGCCTCTGTGTGAAATTGTGGTTTCTCGTGAAAGCACATAGGAGTGATTGAGCCAAGGGATGAGTGAGCTTGAGAACATGCGTTGATCTGTTTTTTTAGGTATTTATGTGAGGTTTCAGGGTGAAGGGGTGGGAAGCTGGTGTGTGTGTGTGTGTTCGTGTATAGTGTGTGTGTGTGTGTGTGTGTGTGTGTGTGTGCGGAAACGCGCACAAACGCTAGCTCTCTGGTTATCGGTTCTGTGTGTGGTTTAGGATGATAAATCACATCCTATTCTTTAACAGTGACAGCTCTTCGTGGCAGCAAATCTGATTCTGGCCTCTTAAATCAAGACATGTGGTTGAACGGAGGCTGTGAGATCTGAGGTTTGCGATGCCTCTCAAAGAGAATGTCTGAATGGGCCTTTTGATAAGAAAACAGCTTGAAGCCATCCCACACAGGCATGAAAACAGCATGCACCTCCCGTGTGAGAGCCAAACAGATTGGAGGGGATGTGATGTTGGATCTGTTCCTATTACCCAACGAGCCAAGTGCGCAGAGTGATTGACAATGATTAAGTGTAAGAGGGTATGCTAGTGTCATTCCCTGAAACATATTTCCTATGTGTCAGTGTGTAGGAGGGTTGGGCAGAGCCTGTCCATCAAAAAAGACAGGATGAATATATGGACTCTATCATTTGCAGCTCTTATCACTTTGGATCAAATTACTGTCTGTTGAGATACCTGAAGTATCATCTGATGCCTCCCTGGTAAAGTGCACTTTTTAAAGTGCAGGTCAGCATAACAATAAAGGGATATATTCAAGATAAAAGTAAAAAAAAAAAAAAAACCTCCTCCAGCTTTGGAATGTGATCGTCCAAGTTTCAACTTGGAATCTGTTGTGGAGTCTCTGCCAAGTTTCAGGAAAACAGCGCTTGTTGACAAATTGGTTGAATCGTGATCAAGGCACCTGCCACATTCAGAACCTGAAACAGGCACCATTTGGTGGTTCACAAGTTCACTCGTTCTGTGTTGAGGAGAGATGGCATGTGCCAAATTTGCCTTTCAATCATATAGTGCTCGCGGAGAATACCACCTACTTTTACAGGCCTGGATTTGGATCAGATGTAACAAAAAAAATAAATATATAAAACTTTATTGGTGGCATCCTTTCAGGGCCGCTCTTTAATTCCCTTTCTTTATACACCACACACTTCTCGTTATGAGTTCACCGCCTTGTACTCTGAGCTGTGTTTCATTAAGTACCCGCTCTCTGTTACCTACTTTTCAGCATTAGTGGCCTGCTGAGTTCAGTGTATATTATATGTTTTCCCTAATTGCAGCTGCATAGCAAAACATAAACAGTAAATGGAGGCAGTTATGGCAATTTCACACTATCACAACAGTACATTTTTCAATAAGTGAGTTATTCTAATGTTATTATTTATATCTCGGCCACCTTTTAAGTGAATTGCAAGAAATCATACAATGAATTGGCCTCGGGAAATGGTCAGAGATCATATATCACTTCTTCTCATGTCATTCATTCCTCCATTTCTGCAGCCCGTTGAGAACAATTCTAAATTTCAAGAGCATGTGAATCGTCCCCTTTCTTGCTAAGGCTCTGTTTGATGATCTTGAATTCAGTTGCAATGAAATAATGTCAATAAAAAAACTAAAATAAAGGATAAAATAAAAAAGAGTGATCTTTAATTGTAAAATAAGCATTGAAATTTGTTGCATGGATTTTAAAATCAAACATTAGAGCATTTTTTTTATGCCATGTCATTGAGAGAGATTGGCAGATATTAATGCTACATTAACAGAAAGAAATATCAATGCACAATCATTGCCATCAACATTTTAATGCATCGCGATGCACGTGTGTACGGCAAAAGACAACGTGACGAAAAATATAAATAAGTCTCTTCCTGATTTCAAGCGTTTTCACATGTTTCAACCAAAACAAATCACCTAAGCCTGATGCGGGGGAAACATTTGGAGGAAAGTGTTACCCACGCACAACAAAGACTTAAATGTATGCACTATTTAATTAGGAAAAACAGAGGATGCGCCATCCAGGGAGCGTCAGAAGGAGACTGGGAAAGAAAAAGAGATGGCGAGAGGGGATAGTGAAGAGACTAGCAACAGTTGCAGAGAGTGCTCCCTCTCTTTCTCTCTCTCTCTCTTTCCCTATTTCTCTCCGTCTCTTTTTCTGCAGGAGCTTTCTCACAGGTACACCGAGAAGTGGCATGCTGCAGCAACAACAGCAGCAACAGCAGCAGTGTGTCTTTGGCTGACCTATTTAGGTAATTGCACTCTTCATTAAAAAAACTCCATCTGCAAGAGAAATTACACTTCCCCAATGGTATCTAGGTAACATAATCTCCCTCCGGCGGACTAATTGCATGGCATGATAACCTCATAGGCTCGGCCTGTTTAATTTTTCATCTTTTTTCAAATAATTATGGATCAGTAGAGAGAGGTATTGATTTGATTCATTAACTTCCTACGCCAAGCCAAGGTTAACGATTACACAGATCCCCAATTACTATGTAAAGATCTGCCGGTCTGTTTCACTTGATCGGCTTTCTCTCCATTTGAGGTTGTGTTGTTAAAGTGCACAGATCTGGTAGCGAGGGGCTAAGGAGCAGATGCACTGTAAATGCACAATGCCTTGCAGCAATGAACACATTATTGACCAAAAAACAAAACAAAAAAACAAAAACAAATCTGCAGCTGAATAATCTGCTTTGCTATGCACAGTCACAGCCCTGTTTCTCTCCACCGGTGGCATGTTTTGCTCAATCTTGATGACAAGTTGCACATCCCAGTCTGAAAGCTTTTGTCTGTTTTGTAGAGAAATTGAGAGCATTTCAATAAATGAGCCACAATTGCACCTTGCACTTTGCTCAAACACCTGCTGTGCTCTACTTGTGAACAAACAGGTCTTTAGAAGACACAGGGCCTCGGGCAGGGTGAACAGGCACAGGCAGCAGTTCAGGGCGTCTTACTTAATGTGCACAAGAAAGGTTTGAGGGCATCTGTGAAAAATACTGTAAAGAAATGATCCCTCGGTGTATATTTTCTTTTACAGTTGCTACGCTGCTTTCTAAAACATAACGCTGGTTTACATGTGACACAGTATAGCACCAATCGCTCTTCCAGTGATGTCAGATCTGCACACCTGTGCATCAAACCATAGCTTCAATCCCCATGCGCAGACTCGTGCGTCGCCTTTTTTATCAGTTCGGCCTCCTCAGATTTTTAATCAGAAAATATTGTGTTAAACACAGCACCAGACGCTGTGTATTGATCAGATTTGCAATTAAATAAAACCCTTTCCTGTGACAGACTGGTGTGCGTGCCCCCTTCGAGATGATTTGAAATAGACATGAGGACATTAAAATGACTGAAAAGTCTAAATGATTTCCTCCCATTAAGTTTCCTCTCCCCTCTCCTTCCATAATCATTTCTCTTATTTCCGACACCTTATGTTGGGAAGGGGGAGGAAGCTCGTCTTCACACATCCACAGATGAATTACATTTCTCCTTCATCACATTCACGATGGAAAAAAAAATATATTAATAAGAAAGAAAAGTTACAGAAAGTACTAGATTTCATGTAAGTGGTGGCCATTTCTCGCTGCCCAGTATAGGGGCAATTTTGAGTCTGCACTATTAAGTCCACAGTAAATGTTTTTTTTTTCTTTTTTTTTCTTGTTGATCACACTGTGGGGTATGTGCTAATCTACCCCCTGCCAGTGCTCTTCCTCTCAGTTTCCATATACATGTGCCTAAAAACATACACAGGCACACACACTGTCTAAGGATCTCACCTGCTCAGGATCGCACTCTCTACAGGCTCCTTCCAACCTCCCATCAACCTTGTTATGTACAAAAGACAATAGGCAGCTTGAGCGTGTGTGTGCAGACATGCACGGCTTGGTATTGTTCCCTTTGCTATGATGCAATGAGTGGCATCACATGGCTTTAAGCGTAAAATGATTTGGCTTAGTGCATGTCTAAGTCTCACCAACACTGTGACAACGTACCTTGATGTCACCCAGGTGTGGGATGATGTGGATGATTCCACTAAGCATGACCTGACCCGGAGATCAAATAGCAACCCTGGGAATCGTCCTTTATTTTTTAATGAAAATGGAAAATGGAAAGTTGGTGGCCCCTGTTTCTCCTCTTGCTTAATTTTGATTTCTTTCACATCCTCATTCTTGCGCTTCCCTCACTGTACCGTCTTCCTTTCTCAACCCGCTTTGTTCTTTCTGACTGAGCCTGCAATGGCAAACAATGGAAACTCCTCAGACGGGCTAGACTTTCCATGGGGTGCACTAAACTAGACGCTGGAACCTATAGGGGCCAGAAGGGAAACCCGCTAACTATTCCTCCAGTCTCCGCTATGGAGTCTCATGTTGCCTTTCACCATCCATCTGTGGGCAGAGAGAGAGTGTAGACAGGCCAGCCTGCTTTTATTTGCGCAGCATTTCCATTCAGGGTGACGGGGCCTGCCAAGGTTTCACAGGTACTGGTAATTTAAGCCTTGCTCCTGGGGTCTCAGTAGTCTAATTTAGGGGGTTTAGACAGCAGGTCAGGGGCGTAGGAGCGGTTTGGTTGAATGGCTCTGAGTTGGGTTGGTCTGTCTCTCAATCAGATCCTTCATGAAGCCGACAGGAGGAGGAGAGCAGAGGTGCTACGCTAACTGTATGAAGTTATTCCTCCCTCCATCACTTTCCTCTCTCACACACACTGTCTTTCTCCCTCTCCCTCTCGTTCTCCCCTTCTCTGCTTTGAGGTTCCACTGTGCATATAGTGCAGTAGCAGTCCCAGAAGGGTCGTTCTCAGGCTGTTGACATTGCAAAACTGTAAGTTTTAACAAGTGTTTAAAGAGCATGGCTGGGGACACGGGTCTATGACTCTGAATGTTTAGAGTGTTAACAGGGCCCTGGGTAGGGCTCAGCACAGCTCATGAAGGGGATTCAGAATGACATGTTTGGAGAAGTCTGGTCATTGTGGCTTACTGGTTTTCCCCACCCCATGCCAGCATAACTGGGACAGGGCTCGGGTCAGTACCAGACCTCGGATATTACTCCTGTGCTATGAAACAAATTGAATTGTTATAATTAGGAAGTGCTCTCCGATCGCAGCCCCTAAAATTACAAGAAAGCAAAGCTAGCCACCAGCTCAGGTAGAGTTAGTGACCGGGGAAATTGGGTAATTTCACAAATCACCCCTGCAGGCACCTTCGCCGGTGCGGGAGACAATAAAAAAACAACAGAGAAGACGAAAGCAGTGCAAATAATTTTAGTTTTTAAAGCAGCAAAGCCATGCAGCAGACCCAGAGAGATATTTGGATGAGGTTAATTTGAATAATGAGTGTAAATACTCTCCCTTGCCTACTCAGTAACAATCCTCTTCATTGCCCACTCCACATGTTTCTATTTAAGTAATTACTTAAATTTCCCGGCTGCAAGACTGTACATTTATGGATTTACTGTGCAGTCATTTCCATTGGCTTACATGTCTTAATTTCATTGTAAGAAGATGGTTCTTAATTGGTTGTTTTACATTTTTGATTGTATAAGTCACACCTCATTGGTTAACACATGGGCTAATTATGTTTTTATAGACATATACTGTAGATTAAATAAAAGAAATACAACCGTTGCCAAAAGTAGCTGCAATCTTTACAAAAGAGATGATACCAAGAGTCTATTTTTGTCTATATTGTAGGCCTCAAGTTACTCATTGATCTGATTCTGGGCTCTCTCGGTTCAGACCACTGCAGTTATGTCCCTCTCAGGATCTCTAAGAATTTGTCTAGGTTACTCACTGCACCCCTAAAACCAACCTCTAAATCATAGCTATGACACCTCTCCATCATTGGTTTGTTGCCAATTTACCTCATGGCAAAATCCCGTCTGAGTTATACCCCAACCTATCCCCCTTCATAGCCCCCAATTCAAACATTGACAGCCTCTGGAAAGGTGCAGTTCAACTTGTTTTCACTGAGAAGTATCTCAAATGCAGCGTTAACAGACGGTATGAAAAAATACCCCGAAGACACATATCAGTTTTGGCTAAAAACAGGGTGTTATGAGTAAAACATTCAGAGCCCCTTGTGAACCAATATGTTTGGAACCCTCCAGAGATGTATTGCTTCTGCCTTCTATTCGTTTGCTGAGACCGGCAATTAGCTTATTTAGAAATTCACGGCAGCGGAAAGTTTATGGTCAACAGCGAAGGTCAGTTTTTACACACAAAAGCTGAAACAGAAAGTTTTACTTGTGTTTTAAATTCATTTGCTATTTTTATTATAAGCCTGTGGAGCGTCTGTCACAATGACCACTCGCTGCTAGGTCCACAGCTTCGCATTTTTACTTCAACAAAAACATAGTTGGATATGGCGCATACCTATCTCTCAACAGAATTTTAACCCCAAACCTGAACACCAATGAGCCACTGTATGTGGTGAACATTTATCAAGTTTCATTTTACATACTGCTGCACAAAGAGCCGAGTGTTCTGGGAGCCTACTGTAGGGGACAGGCCTCCGAGCCCACACGATCTGCATATGTGTGCCTGAAACCTCTCCATATTTATGTGGGGTTATTTCTTCCTTACATTTCAGATACATTTCTGTGGTCAGTGTGACATATTTTGCACTGAGCGTAACTGAGGTAGAGATTTTAAGGAAGGAGAAAAGAGGAAGCAGATTTTCCACTGCGAGCGCAAATACGCGGCATGAAATTCCCAAACCTGTATCGTCTGCTGAGAGTCGCCGGTCAAAATCAGCATGTTGAGAAAAAATAAAATAAATAAATAAATAACAACCACATAAGCTTTTTTTACTACCTCAGCTGAAATCCTGTACGGCGGGCACCTCGATCCACACTTACACACACACACACCCATGAAAATGCACACAGACCCACGTGCACACAAACTCATACACAATAAGTGGGAGACACTTTTTCCTCAAATGGGATACGACAATCCAATCAGGCATGCAATCATGCTAAAACAGAGTAAACACGGCCAATTACAGAGCATTTTGCTGGATGCTGATTAGTGCGCGTTACCCCCAGGCTACAGCCAAACAGAAGCAGTGACCGACGGCGTGTTGACGTTCTCCCTTCACTTCACTTGCCCAACTGGATGAGGGATGACAAGTCAGCGTGCGTAATCTGTTAAAGGTAGAATAACAAATACCAAAGTGCCACTTCGGTTCCTCCATCCCCCGGCAGCCGTTTCCACCCCTGGAGGGCAATTTGGACCAAGATTTATTAGACATAATTAACTGACTGTGCTGCTCCTGTCTTAGCCCTGATATTTAATTTGCTCACTTAAACAAAAGACAGTCAAATGGGATGCGCGTACGGTATTCTCTGTGAATGCCTTTTGTTAGACTTTTCCTCATCCCCGGCTATGTCAGACCAAATGAAGTTTACAAACTGTAGTTACAAATTTGAAATCCATGTGGCCATGCATACAAATGCTACTGATGAGACACGGGAGGGATGGCACTGATTGTGCTGGCAACACAATAATAACACAGCTTTTGTCACGTTACAAAAATAAGAAGAAAGAAAGAGAAAGCCATTTAAAGAAAAAACACTTTTCTCTTTCACTAAGGCTCAAAGTTGTGAAAGCAGAATAATGTTGATGTCACACTGTGTACTTAATAAGTTTAAAAGTCAGGCTGAATTATATGTAAATGGTTTACGCAGCATAGGAAGAGAGACTGAAGTGATGAATTCCTGAGGTTTTTCTGATCGGGGCGCTGTGAAGCATTAAGATGTGTTCAAAGAAGATATGCATTAAAAATACATAGAGTACAGTATACATAATCCTCGTCCCTGAAATTGGCATTAAAACATTGACAAATTCAAATATTTAAAAAGGATTATTTTTGTTTGTGGTACAGTCATACACTGCAAAACCATGGAGGACAGCAGGAGGCAAAGATTAAGTAATCCAAGTAGCACGGCCTCTTTAACGGCGCTTCTGCTATTTCTCCCTGAGCACTACTGTTACTGCACCTACGGATGTTTGTTTACTTTGAACACCGACGAAATTTAGGCTTCCACCATGTTACATGTTAGCAGCGTGCAAATGGGCAGATCCTCATTCACAAACACAAAATTATGTAATTGCAGCAGAGCAAACCTTTACTCCACTCTCGTCCTCATTCTGTCATCCTGCACAGTTGTAGGAGTGGTTTATTCACTGTAACCAGTCAAGACAAAAGACCCTTGAGCTAAGCTTAAACAATTACTTTACATCAGACTAGCGTGCAACTCAAGAAAAAAAAAAAGAAGAAGAAGAACCTTTTGGGAAGCTGATTAATCTTAAAATAAAACGTACCATTAAACAAAAGAATATTCGTTCCTTTTTTTTTTCAGGGGGTGGTATTAGTGGCTTATCTGTGAGGGCTGGTGGTGGCGTATTAGGTATTAATGGTACAAGAGTCTTACAGTAAGGGGAAGTGTGCGCTTTGTCATACTGGAGGTTGTGGTGTGTTAGGTTTGGAGTGTGACTGTCTTTTTTTTTTTTTATCCTCTATGTCTGTCTCGTTTTCGATCTACAACGTGTTTCGAATGGCTTGATTGTGCTGGAATCCCCCTCTCAGGCCCGGCAGCCTGTCCAGCTGCTCTGTAGCGAGGCAGAAGTGTCGAAATACTTCCTGAGATGCTGCAGACATCAGGGATATGCAGTTTGGTCTTACGTGCATTCAGTGAACTTGTGCATATTGAGCGTTCGAGTACGATTTTGGGGGGGAAGGGGCTATGACAAGTCTGTGTGAATACATCATTAGCGTTATTTTGTTTTCTTCACATAATTATGTTTTATCCTTTATTATATTCTTAGTCATACAGCATTTTGTGACTCATATTTACTACACAGGAATGGCGAGCATACCGAGTACGTCGCCTGCAGTAACTTCACTTACACGTGCACTTCCTGTATCACTTCTTAAACAGGGAACGTCTCGTTGTATCTTTTATCATTATATTTCCATTATCTGTACAGAGCGTGCGGCAGCAGTAAATGAGGATACGGTGAACCAGAGAGATGAAACACTTCTACAAACAAACTTGCCATAGAATAGGGATCTGAGATCACATCTTAAAAGAAATGTAGTTTTGCGGTTGCAATATTTTTAGTGAGCTGTGCTGTTGGGTGTAGTGATATTAATTAGTGTTGTATGTTTCTCAGTCTTGACATAAAGAATCTGCTTTTTTCTCTTTTTTTTTAATTCTCTTGTCATGGCACTACCGTGAGTAATGTGAATTACATTGGAGGTATGTATCCGCAGAGCGAGGACTACAGCAAACGCAAACAAAATCTGTGTACACAAGTCGGTGAACGCGCGCGTACGTGTGCACATACGTGGATGACTTTGTGGCTCCACACATACAGGCATGCACGTGTGTAATGACAAGACCGAGACAAGGGATGCCCTGGAGCTGCTTGTTCCATCTGATGAGGCAGAGTCAAGCTCTGATAGATTTCATCTACCTTGCCTTAACCTTAATTTGCCAGGATGCGGCATGTCAAACAGCCTCAGGACCACTGGAATCTGTCAGCCAACTTCAAAATGTTTTTTTTTTTTTTTTTTTTTTTTTCTCCAGTTCTTTCTCTGCTGTAACAAAGGAGTTCAAACGTGCATCCACTCAAGCAGCAAGAAATCTCCTATCCTCTGTTGCTTGCATGTCTTCTTTATCATGCTTTTCTTGAAGTGTTGACATTTTAATTTCAAAAGTGGTTAAAGGCATTTCTAAATGTTTGCTAACCTGTTCCAAAAACATCAGAACTTTACAGAAATTAACCACAACATTATGACTACTTGAGAAATTATTTTGCATTAATTACAAATCGTTAAAGCATATCCAGTTGTGCCTGTAGTATTGTCCGCTCACCATCTTGCTGAGTGTGCCATGTATGAGCTTTTAACATATCAACCGTATGATATGTTACACTGATCAGGCGTAACATTATGACCGCTGACAGAAAAATTAAATGACACTGACCACCTTGTGACAATACAATGTTCTGCTGGGAAACGTTTGGACCTGGCATTCATGTGGATTTTACTTAGACATTATTCTACCCACCTAGACCAGACCAGGTACCCCCACCCCATAGTAATGACACTCCTTGATGGCAGCAGCCATCCCCAGCAGGATGCAGCCTGACACAGACACACACACACACAAAAACAGTCTAGGAACAACTCAGAAAACATGAAAAACAGCACAAGGTGTTAACCTGGCTTCCAAATTCACTGCATCCTAAACTGATCAAGTATTTGTGGGATGCACTGGAACTGGAAGGTGAGAACAAGGCCTCTGTGGATCAGACTTGTTCTCACCTCACCTCAACCCATAGGACCTAAAGGCCTCCCACTAGCAACATAAGGGAGACCTACGCAATATCAGGAAGGTGGGCCTGATTGCTGCAGATTTTTGTGTCCATCTTGTTCTAAGGTATTGGTTTCCTAATACTGTGTAGTCATGATGTACGGACAAACAGACATTTTCACTTCCTTAATTCAGCACATGTAATTGCTTTTTACTGGCAGCCCACAATTATGCACACTAGTACTGTAACTGCTTTGCACAAGAATACTTTAAATCCATACAAAAGACAACGTAAGTTAATGCATTTTGATTTAGTACAGTGTTGGTGATTTGACTTAGAGCAGACTGCATGTGTCTCAGTGTGTGTCCTAACATGTGTCTGCGAGCATGTACTGTACGTGCAAGTGTGGACGTGTATGTGTGTGTGTCTTGAGTACAGCTGTTTGCTTCTTTCCACAGAGTGTCTCTGTGGTTGCCTACTTGGCCCTAAATGCCGGAAGTCCCCCACCAGTCGCATGTGACATTGGTTCCTGACACCCTCATGTTTACAGCAAGTGCAGACGACACAGCCCCCTCCAGAAACGTTTGTCCTTAGCAGACGAGGAGGTGTTTGTCCTTCCAAGCCTCTTGGGAAATTGTCCACAGTTCTCGTTAAGCGGCTCCAGACCACACTGAAAACACAGGCCTGTCCACAGCAGATGTTTGTTTTGCGTCGACTTTGCTCTGTTGCGCTTGGAGCACAAGAATAGAATCCTTATGGAGGCTGTTGTCCACATGCGACACTTTGCTGCAAAGACTGTCTTGTGTGAATTACATCAACAGCAGGCATTACCCCACAACCACTTATTTTATGAAATTTTCATTAAACTTTATTGATTTTAATTATTTCACGTTACAGAAAATGTCTCAGTCGAGGAATAAATCAAATGAAAAATCTCCTCTCTTGCCTCCTTCTTTTTAGGGAAATAATCGAAAGATATTACAGATGATTTTGAGCACAGTGTTTTTGTGGTGAAAGGTTTAATAGAAGGTTTAAAAGAAAGAAAGAGATGGAGGAAAGGGAAATATGGCCCAGAACATTACCACCAGCCGGGTCATTAATGAGCATTGCTCATGCTGTCATGGCAACTATTATCACAGTGATGTCGCTAATGGCATGTAAGACAGGGCAAGAGAAATATGTGAAAATTATTGTCAGATTCAATTAGGATCCGTTCGTCTGAACTCAGCTGGTCCTCCTCCAGGCTCCTCATTGATTAGCTATCAAACTGAAAGAAGAATGGGAATGGTGGAACTCAGACACCCTGATGTGAGAGTCATCACAGGGTCTTGATGCTCACTGATAGAGGAAGGCTGACCCTATCCAGCAACCTTAATCAGCATCATATCTGACATATTTATATTAGTTGTAGTGCAAACTATCATCTGCACTTGCAATATAATTGTTCTGACAATGCCTGAGACGGCTGGTGGTTTCTTTGTGGAGAATTTCACTGTAGCGTTTGCAACCAAAACTACATCAGTGCATAGTCAAGAAAACAAAAGTAAAACACAAAAAAAGTAAACACAATGATCTGCTTGGTATTATTAATAAAATCTGACTTAACTGAGGGAAAAACAAAATCACTGTTGCACTTTGCATTTGGAGTTTGTTTTTTATTTTTGTTTAGGCCCAAAATTACAGACCTATCACTGTGAACATTTACTGGAAAATAATGAACCGTGGCTTAAAGGCAATTGAGAATGATGTCAGCTTAATGAGAACCATATTGGCCCGACGGGCAGGTGGTTTGCTGAAACAAGTGAAAAACAGAGTGGATGTTTAAGAGCTGGGTGCTGGAATAATCTGGATTGATGAGTCCCGTTTGGTCAACATGTTTGTGCGCTCTGGAATGCATGAGGTTGTGGTGGCGGGCCACATGAGAGAGACCGGCCTGGATGGCCAGATTCCTGTGGTCAGACAACGACAGAGCTTCTTGCCCCTGTTTCAGAAAAAAAAAAAAAAAAAAACGCGAAAACCTCACTCATGTTTGCTGGCCTGCCATCAACAATACACTCTCAACTGAAAGAAAGTTCAGCTTGCCTTCAGATTGCCTGACTAGTATAGCATAGATGTACATTTTCCTTGGCCTCGCAGAAGGTCATCTATAAAAAACAGAGTTTTAAAATGGACACATGTTAATAAAAAAGACATTTTTTTTCTCTCTGAATGAACATCAATATGGTTTGGATCACGTCTTTATTTATATTAATAACTAACCCTGTCTGCAACCTGACTGTAAACCACAGGCTACAGCACAACTGTGCCAAAACTAACCTTTAAGTTGTTGGTATTGTATCATTTTGCTAATGCCTTTCAAGATCATGTTAAAGCAGTAATTGCAGGTTATTACATGCGAGTCTTCAGGAAATATAAAGCCAAGTGCACAATGGGCCCTGTGTTTCTATATCCATGACTTCTGTATTGAAATTGGATTGTCTGTACGACATTTCAAAAAGTAGTGAAACCGTGAGCGGATTGCAGAATCCCTCTCTATCTGTAATAAGTGGCAGTCCAGCTCCAAGGTGCCAGTCACTGTGGTAACAGTTGAAACATTGTGCATGCAAGTGTTTGGATTCGAGAGTTCATAAAGAGCACTTCTAGTCTAGACAGGATCCACAATCATCTCAGTCACTGGGGGTCAGTCCAGGATCACCAGGGAAGTTTGGCTTCATTCTTTCTCTCAGTCATCCAGCCTGCTTTTATGGAATTGTCTAGTTTGTCTGGGTGGGGGCAGTGGTCAGTCCTGTGGCGGCTGGCGACACAATGGTCTGCAACCTTCATTTTGTGGCAAAGATCATATTCAGGGTCAAAGAAAAGGATGTAACAATACGGCTCCCTTTCTTCAAATGCAAACAGAGAGGCTTTGATGTTTGCTGCGTTTTTGACTGTGGGTTTGACTGGACAGAGGAGCGTCTCATTGTCAGCAACATTTGGAAACTACTGTGCCATACCTTTCTTCTTCTTTTCTTTTCAATGTCATTTTCCCTCTCAGACACAATCTCAGACATCACACCATATAATTTCAGTTAACAAGACCATGGAGTTCAGCTGCCATAGGAACTCTCTCCCCCGGGTGTTGCAGACGTTTTAGTAGCAGGTATTTTATTAGGTTACTTTGTTCATTTCTTATAATAATGCATACTTTGAATACCTGGACTTTTAAACGATGCGGACCAAATAACTGCTATTACTTAATACGACCATGCATCCAGCATGAAATGTGTGCACGAGAAGGCTTTTCATTTGAAACAGGAGCTGGTAAATGATTTTTAGGCCAAAACCCAGTACTATATGAGGTGAAAAAAAACAGAAAAAAAAACTACTGCTTTCTTAAAAATGGGAAATTCTTTTGATTCCTGTGGATGCTTCTGAAGGTTTCCATTTCCTTAAATAAACTGCGTCAACTAAATACAAGTGGTGATTTCGGAGTAGATGGATAAGCCGGCTGAGATTTAATAACCACATCAATTGCGGCAACCTTATTAGAGTCATTACTAAATACCTCCATTCTTCTCCCTTTGGAAGGGCAACACAACTGAATCGCCACAGTCCCAGAGTTCAGGCCTCGGTTTCTCGCGTTTAAACAAATCAAACACTTTCAAACTGACACACTTAAAAATTTTGACGAACTGCCACTCATAATGAGTGACATCTCTTAGCTGAGCCTAATATTAACACAGATAAATAAAGAGGATGTGTAATAATGCATATATGTAATTATCCCATTATGAAATTCTAGCCCACGGCACAGCCCTTTGGAAACTTTTAGACTTGACTGTGTTTGCTCAGGCCCTATTAATAAACTCCGGTTTGAATGACAGAGTGTGTCCAGAGCAGACAACACATGTCAGCGACAAGAGAGAGACACAGACAGAGAGGAAAGTTGACTGTACCAGAGAGGCAGTCTACCACAGCCTTTTACTATTTACAGAGTCCAGTCTGCTTGTTTAGAGAGAGTCTATTTCTCTCTCTCTCTCTCTTTCTGGCTGAATGATGCCAAATCACCACACCAGCTTACAGCCACTGTGCCCTGCTCCAGACTCTGCCTCTGTTGTTCCTCTCACAGCAACTTCCAACTCAATGCCCCCTCGCTTACTCAGTGTCAGCTACCTCAATGTTCCCAGAACCAGCTTCCCTGCCCTGCTTCACTGGCACTAACCACAGCGGGCCCACCTCAGATCTGACGGCGTATGACACATTAGAAAGAGGAGAGAAGGAAATGCTTGTTAAAATACAAATATGTAGTATATTTGCATAATAATGTGGTATCATGGGGCAATTACTCACAAAAAAGGGCAGCATAAATTGAATATGACGGTTTTATGTGCAGATTTTACAAAATACACAGGCGATGCTTGTTTGTTTAAAGAATGTGCTCATCTGAAGATATGTTCTTTAAATAAACAACATTACTTTAAATCACCGAGCATGGTTTGGTCCTCTGTGATTATGTGAACGCAGGTTTGCATTCTAGCATGTCCTACAAACAGTTTGACCTCTAGGACAGATGCGACCGTTGACTGGTCTGGCTGTACACAAGTCTGGGTGGAGGAATTCAAACCCTGCCACCAGGAATGCTTTTCCCAGTATCTCCACATTCCAAAAGCAGATGATACGCATTCCCTGGTGGCTTCTTCCAGGCTTGTATCTGGCTTGTAACCACCTCGCACACGGTGTTCAAAGCTAAACCTTAAACAACAAGCCACGCTTTTAGGGAGAAAACCCTATTTGGTCCCGGTTAAGTATCTTTTGATCCCAGGGTGAGGACGAGCGAGAGGTCAAAACCATTGCCGACATGGCATCTGCTTTGCGTGCCGTGATCACACGCCTTTGATGAGACCACAAGAAGACGGCAAGAAAAGTGTTGGAGGTTGGGATGCCGGCTAATGCGCCCGCACGCCTATTTGCACAAATGCTCGTGTCCCTATATGGTTGTGCACAGTTCTTCCATCAGTACATTACACTGCAGGCACTAACAATAGAACACACCTGTTGGTCATTACTGCAGAGACACCAGACACCGTGTAGACACACCAGGCTCACTCCCAGAATCCCCACATGGCTGCAGCTGACACATGCAGTGGCTTCTGGAGAGAGACACTTTCTGGACACATGTACACACACCTTCAAGTACACACACTAGTGCATTATCACCCTTATCTACACTACAGAACAACAGAAAGATGGGCACTTTGTGTTTGTGAATCCTTGAGCTATTTAGTCCCTAGTCTTTCTTTCTATACCCATAAAAGGTATCATACAGTAAATCGATGTCCTCTGTGTGTGTGTGTGTGTGTGTGTGTGTGTGTGTGTGTGAGTTTGGGTCAGCAGGCCTGCATAGGCGGTACTCAAAGCTGACACAAGCCTGATAACGAAAAGCAGAAAACGAACATTATATTCACTGCATGCCCTTATCTAGTAATTACATGTTTAATAAATGGCTAAAGTTCACAAGGTCACCAGAGAGTTTCAAGAAAAATCTTAAAGAACAAGCACACTGTCAGAGCATGAGACCCCGCGACAATGATTTTTCCATAGTCTTTTTGGATAGACCACCAGCATTCCTGATCTTCTCATGCTTTTCTCAGCTACAGCACCAGGTCACTTCAGCGCACCACGTGGTCAGAATGTAAACTGTTGGGAAGTAGACAGGGAATGTCCCATGGTGGACCAGATTAGCATCAAAACGGTCTCTGAGGGGCATCCACCGAAGAGAGATAGAAAATGGAAAAAAACAACCCTGTGTGCAATACCTTACTGAGAGCAAAAGTATGTATGGTTTAAAAACTTTATTTAAACTGAAATTAAACAGAACAAAAACAAAACTACATCTACTTTTAAACTATTAATCGGACAATTATACTTTACAGAAACTTTACAGAAATTTTCCACATCGGTTGATCATTGAAAAACAACTTATGCAATATAAGACAAGACGTCCTATTACAAAATTTAAATTTCGTAGCAAATCAGCAACAAAATCTTAAGTGCGATGCAGTAGACCGCTAGGACTCCATTTACGTCATAGGTCCAGACATATACTGCATAAGCACAACAACTGAAAAATGTCGTAACAAGTTAATGTGAAGTAGCTTACAAAATACTTCCTGTTTATCACGAACGGATATGACTACTTAACTGCCAAGAGCGTAAAATAACATGTGTCTGTTTTACGAAAGTGCGACTATTTACATTTTACGTTGTTCGTGGCTAAATTAACGGCAGATTTCCAAATCATATTTGAGATTTATATATATATATGTATATATATTTATTTACATTCATTTAGTGGAAACATCAAACAGCGATTAGCCACAACATTAAATGTTCAGCTGGGAAACGTTTGGACCTGGCATTCGTGTGATTGTTACTTAGACATGTAGCACCTACCTAGACCAGACCAGGCACCCCCACCCCATAGTAATGACACTCCTTGATGGCAATAGCCATCCCCAGTAGGATGCAGCCTGACACAGACACACAAACAACGAACAAGTCAAAAAAACATGAAAAACAGCACAAGGTGTTGACCAAATTCAGAGGCCACAGGACACCCATAGAAGGCCCAGGTCCATTTGCTTCTAGACAATATTATAGGAAATAGGAATTTGGTTATAATGTTATGCCTCTTCGCTGTAGTTACAATTATATTAAAATCTATTTTATAAAGACCGTTTAATCCCACAGGTTAGCCAGTGAACTGTAGAATAGCGCCATGCTAGTAGTAATTTAATTAATTTTCATTCATTTCACTAATTTTAAAACATCTCCCATCTGAAATGAACACTAAACACACAAATGAACAATAATCAAATATACACTGGGTTTGAATTACTGAACAACACTGGACATTGAACAAAAGATAAATAGACAGGTTGCATTTGGTATTTGTGTTGGATTCATGGTGAAAAGTTGAGACATGGAGAGAACCTGCAGTGAACTAATGGTAAATACTGAGGAGAGTTAAGACTGCAATGTTAAAATTTACATCGTAGACTTGTTATTTAAATTTCGCCGTATTATATAAATGGTACACATTTGGTGGTACACCAGTGGTACACTAAATCAAAGTCCACCATATTTCTATCCTATACACAATAGGACTGCCTCTCTAAGAACTGGAGCTTTTCAACGTTCCTTGTATATTTTGGATGCTGTTCTTCCAGCCATCTTGTATCCCAAACTCTGGCAAGAATGAAAGCACATTTTATGAACAGACTGGCAATGTGAGTAGCTAAACAAAATCAGAGAAATATGAAAATACTGCTTGATTGTCTATGAACATTTGTCAGCTTAGTGCTCACAATTAATTTACAGTCCATCCACTTACAAAAACCAAACCCCATCTCCTTTTGTCATCCCCAGAAATCAATTTAGGAACCAGAGAATGGCCTCTCTGGCCCACTCATTATCCCGGCATACGATGTTGCATTTGTAATTCTCATGTAATCAAAATTGTCATTGATGTGTGCTCTCGTCCCTCTGGCAAGGCAATTCATGAAACATAGAGGTAATCACAATAACTGTGTAGTGACAGAATATGCTGATTATGTGATTAAGTGTGCATGTAATTGGCATTATTGTTATTTTTAGCTAGAAGTTAATTGCTAATGGAGATCCTAGTAATTGGATCACCGAATGGCAACACTGCAAATCTATTAGCTCCTAATAATTGCTGCAAAGTGAGAACAGAAAGAGTGGGTGGAAGGTGTTTATGGGGGATAAGTAGCTGTCTCTGTGCTGCAGTGGGGATACAGATAGGATATTTAAAATTTACAGCATTACACTTAAAATGGGAAAGGTGTAATGGTGAATTTAACAGAATGATGGGTGCCGATTTATTTATTTATTTGTTGCTGTTAAGTGTTTGCACCCTCAGAAAACATTGCAGCTGTTAATTAAAAGGATTTAATGTGGATATGATACGTAGGTCCTGTAAAATAATCCTTAATTGATGGGATTTCGGTTTTTTTTTTTTTTTTTTTTTTTTTTTTACAGATACGTAGAAAGAAAGAGGAAGGAGGATCGCTGTGCCCACACGAAGGAAAACGCACATTTCAGGATGGCAAGCATATGAACTCGAAAGAGACAAAAGAAGAAAGAAGAGAATAAAAAGAGGAAAGAAAAACAGAGAAACGAGAACGACGGGAGCCTGTGCTGTATCATTTGACAAGGGACCTCTCGAGTGCTATCAGATGGAGGCGTCAGAACGATCAGTCTCACACACATGCACACACACACTCCCTCTCTCTCTCTCTGTATATGTCTCCCTCTCTTTCTCCTTGTCTCCTTCCAGAGCAGGAACCAGCCGCTCGCTGATAGAACAGGCCCATTAGGATCCTGCTATCGTCCTCCACAGCGAAGAGATTGAAAGGCCCAGATAGCTGCTCTGCAATCCTCACAGTCCCAGGAATCGCTCCGTATCAGTCATTGGATCCCTTTCTTGAGACAGAGGGAAGCGAGGGAAGGAGGGAGCGGGAAAAAAAAGGGGGAGAATGAAAGGCAGGTTACACACCTGGTGAGAGTTAAAGAGGGAAATCGCAATGAAGAGAAAGCTGAGAGGGAATGACAGAGACTGTCAAAGAGGGAGAGCAATTCAGAGAGAGATAAAATGAAGAAGGAATGTGTGTGTCTTTGTGTTACTGCCTACATGCTGTTTACCAGGAGAGACAGTAGCAGATATCAGGAACGGCACATGAGCCTTTCTAAAGGTAAAGCTTATACCGTCAGACGGAGATGAATCCTATCCTCCAACACGACGATTTTATGCATCTTGCAGTGACACTAAAGATTTCCGATGCAGACAACAGTGTCCTTTCTTGCAGTGCAGCGCGGTGTTGTCCTTTTTAGGCTCCTGCCACGTTGGCCATTATCTCCTGCCCGTCTCAGCCTGTAGGGAAATCCAGTCATTTAGGCTGCAGGGCAGGGGGTCTGGAGGTCAGATCAGAAAAGGACGGAGGACGGGACAGGGGAACAGGGTACAAAGGCATGTCCTTTAATGGGCAGACACTTGACTGGCATGACAGAAGTCAGTTCAGTGGTGCTAAGCTGGTGTATGACCTCCTATCAGTGGGGACACAGGAGCGGCCGCCAAATCTAAAGCACTTAGTGGATGACTTCCAGAGGAAGAACTTTGTGTATGTGTGTGATAGCATGGAGTATAAAAACTCATACATGTGCCTCTGTGAGTGTCAGAACTGTGTGTGTACAGTGTATGCCAATGTGCTATGTGTCTTCAGCATGTGTGTGTGTCTGCGTGTGTGTGTGCTGCCAGTATGTCAGCTGCACCTGTGTGTGTGCGTTAGGTTGCAAAAGAGAAGGGGGTGGGGTGGGGGCTTCATTTGAGTCACATTTATGTCGTCAAGAAGTTGGAACAGGAACAAATGACTGATTGACTCATTTAAGGTCGAAACCAAAGAGGTCTGGAGGAGCTGCCTATCTGGCATCTGATTGAGTGAATGAGTCATGCAGATTGAAATAGGCAGTCTGAGCCGGAGCGGACTTCACTGGAGCTCAGTGACTCTGGACATAAAAACAAAGTTTTAAATTGCTGTGTGTGCATATTGGTTTTGTGTGCAGCTGTGAGTGTGAAGTCCTCCGTGTGGCAGGACAGGAGACAACAAAACAGTGTCTGGGATTTTGGCTGCTCTAATAACACCTTGCCATTGGGAGGCTAATGAAGCATGTCCGCTTTCTTCATCTTGACAGAGAACGAGAGGGCGGACACATACGCACACAAACACACACACACACACACACACACAAAGTGATGCGGATTCAGAGCTCTCTGGAGGTCACCATAGTGTGAGTAACTTTTTGCACATCAACAATAGAGAGCAAAAAGGAGAGGGGGGCTCAAGCACGAATGACAGCAGTACCCCGGCGGTTTTTCTTGCTTTGACTGTAAGGGTCGGTGAGTTTATGGTGCTTAGACCTCAGGATGCCTTCTATACTGCCCGGGGGGCCTGTTTGAAGAGCAAGAGCTGATGAGGCTTCACTGTGAAGCCACATAGTGGTTTAACGGTGCAACTAATATGCCCAATTCGTGGAGTCGACCCAGCCAAAGTAGCAATTCCACGGAACGGTAGATTTCTATTAATTAAATCATAATTGGGTTTTATATATTTATTTGGTGGAGACATTGGCAGGGAGAAGAGTAAGATTAGGCAGAGATTTGCATGTAAAATGTACGAGCTTCATTACACTACCTTGGCAAAGACGGAATAATTCGCCTGCCTGCGGGGCACACAGATGGCTCTGTATGTTTGCTAATTTGCTCTCCTTTCAAGGTCATTAGTTCTGTTTGGGGAACTATCGAAAAGTTTATTTGAGGTGGGTAAGTTCTTGAAATGCTTGCGATGTGACAGCTCCTTTGTTGTGGGGCCGGGGATTAGAAGCAAACTTTAACTTCATTAATTGTCAGAACAAGGCTTAGCTAAAATATCGTAATTAGACTAAAAATGTTCGGAAAAAAACAAAACCAAGAAAATAAAAGTTTAATCTACAGCAGGCGTATTAAACCCAATAAAAGGAGAGAGAAGTTTTCTTTTTTTCTCTTTTTCCGATAGCGTTGATAACTTGGTGATCGTATGTAATGTGTTGTTTTCCCCACATTTTGTCCTCACCAACACTAATGAGTGCTGCACAGACACAGTGTACTACCTGGATGTTATCTAAACAGCACCCAGTCGTGTCTCTCAAGCTCATTACTCAGCAGTGGTCTGGGAAGCTGAATCAATTTTTCAAAGTGCAATATTCACCATTTTCTCTTCCCTCTTTATACAGGTCCTGTTTAGTTTTCTTGTGCAGGAAATGAGTTTTGACATAATGGATTTTTGCCCAGCATTACATAAACACCGACAGCACTGGCACAGTGTGCGGCACAGGTTGCTAAGGCTTTGTTTGCCCAAAGACCTACAGGCCCTCCTGTCACTCACAAATGATTCTAAATAATCTAGATACAGTCTGTGTTTTTTCTTGCTTCAAACATTTATTACAAACAAAATATTTGCCTGTCAGGGAGGCGAAGGAGTTTTTGGCCGTTACACACGTGGGCAAAATGACTTGAAAAAAGAAGTCAGCGCTGTAAATTCCGTTTACTTGCCATTTGTTGTTGTAGCATGTATTAAAAGCATATGTGCCGAAAATGAGTTGTTGCAAGGTAATGCACGAGCTGCGAGCCACACAGTCAGCCCCTCTGTTTCCTTTTCTTTTTAGTTCGAATCGCTGACGTGCAGAGTTGGATGACAGCTATCATTTCCAATATCGTCCTAGACATTCAGCGGACTCCTTTGAACAAAGACCTAAGATAAAACGCGGTGAAATGTCTTCATCCAAGGAAATCAGTGCCGTGTCAGCATATTGTGTGGTTCAAATGGATATATGTACGCATGTGGCTCGAGATTGGTCACGTCTTGTTAGTGGAACTGATTTAAAAACCCAAGAACACAATAGGATTTGTTAACTAGAGAATGAGAAAGATAGTTATAGGCATGTATCTTTTGAGTATATGGCGCTACTGTAAGTGTGATAATTCAAAATTAGCATGTCGAATTCTCTGTCTACTGAGATAGGAAACAGCGCTGTGTCTTATAAGGCTATGTTTTATTTAATAATGAAACAGACAAGGGAAAAAGTTTAATCAGCCTGGGTATTATTGAGGATATAGCGCAGACAGTCTTGCATAGTAGACATAGAATAAAACGAATCACTTTTATTACTATCTAACTGCAATTAGTTTAACCCTTTTATCTCTCGCCATTTGTAACGCTATTTGGACCATTTCACAGAGCCTGGAAATTTGGGCAGTAACAGTGAAATTGATATAGTGCGGAAGATACCATCAGCCCAGGGGGAAGGGTCGGGTGGGGAGTGGGGGGCCCTGCTTATTTCACAGTCTGTCCTCATGGCTTAAATCCAACCGGTAGCCATGGAGGAATCGCTACTATGGTTTTTTTTAATGTAACGTACTGTACATTTTTACAGTAATAAATCAAAGCGCAGTGAATGGTCTTTTTATTACTGCTCAGGTGCTGCATGTGACATTAAAATAAAATACATTTTCTCTGACGTTCGTGATAATTCTACGCAGAAAGAGGGGGTCATCTAAGAGCATCATGTGTCATACCTACTACAGCCGTATATCACGCTTAAATACATGTCCATGGATGACAGGCCCCAGTCTAACATACCTCCAGTTCTTTCTCGTGAGACTCAGGAGATGGAAATTAAAATATTCTCTTTCCAAATAATAATATGACTAAGACATCTCATTAGCATACAGTGCCGGGAAGAAGTCTTTAATGAAGGTATCAGAAGGATCTTATTGTCTGGGGATTAACACTTTCTTTTTCTTAAAAGCCATTATTCAACATTGACTAATGAACGTATTGTATTTATTTGTGTTATTTTTGGTCTTTTCTTCATGTTAATTGGCTGTTTTCATATTTCTGCTTTTTGGTTTTTTTTGTTTCTTTTTTTTCGAAATAGGGCATCGCAATTACTTCACATTTTTTTTGCTGTATAATTAGAGGTTTGAATTTCAGTGCAACTTTAAACTCGAGATTGACAGCGACTGAAGAGGAAAGACATTGGTGAGTTTTTGACATGACATTTTAAGATGTCAGCTTAAAGATAAAAACAAAAATAACACGGAGTAAGTCTAATAAATGCAGCAAAAGGACAATGTTAAGAAAAAGATAAGATATCTGAGTGTACTTTTGACAGACATTCGTTTTTCTTAAACTTAATGGACTTAATGGCCAGTAGGCCGGGTCTTGTAGAGCGCCTTGAGATGATTTGTATTATTATTGACGCTATATAAATAAAACTGAATTGAACTGAATTGAACTTTAATTAATGCAAGGTGTCCCGTTGAAATTCATTTTAAAAAATACACAACACACATACAGTAAGTTTCAACCACAACACCCTAACAATTACATATTGAACAATTGCATCACCTGTTAACTCAAGGGTAAAACTGACCTGAAACAGCAGATGAGGAAACATAAAACAGCAATGAAAATTGTGGACAATTTAAACATCTGTATCCATTTGACATTTTTAAGTGACAGACAATAATAAACATCCAAGTGTCTGTAAAAGTTCTTGTGTTTTTTTTAACAGTAAAACTTGCTGCAACTTTACAAATTAAATCGAGACAAAAGTTTTAAGACTGAATTTAAAATGACTAAGAGTTAAGAGCAGCGTTCGCCGTTAAAGAAAAAAAAAAAGAAAAAAAAACAGGAAGTCGAGCCAAGATGCCAACAGTGCCCTGGCAAAATTTGACCAGTTTAAATTTCTCCAGACCTCTGCTGTTCGAGCTGAATGTGTTAAATTGGATGTTTGGTAGTTTTACACAAATGACATGATTTGCAAATCTTTCACCAAGCGAGGAGAATGTGTCTTGATCATTGGCAGAGAAAATGAGCAAGGCATGGCGCCACATGGCCGAAGACTGTGAGCCCACTGTTGGCAGCCTTGAGGGGGATGGCTACCTTCCAGTCGACACTGAGGGCTGAGCGGCTCGGAATTCTTTAAGCAATTTGAGTTAAGAAATGTGAATTTGAATTTGGAAAGCAGATCTTTAATGGAAATTGCATCAGATGTAAAGACGTGGTGTATAATTTTATTTTGTCATAAGATTCAATAACATTCAATAATTTAGCGAATCGTTTCTAAATGGTCCTTTGCTCTGTGATGCAGCGCTCTGCAAATTGCCGTTTCCTTTTGGCACTTATCTCTTATTCTCATAGAAGCCATCTGAAATGTCACAAGGTCATATATTGCTATATTATATCTTAAACATTTCAAAGTGATGGGTGGACTCTTTATGAAATAAGCAGGGATACATACAACTGCCTCCAGGTCAAGGTATATCTAAGAACAGTGGCCATGGTGCATCTGTAGGTTCCTTCCTCCAATGAGCCGCAAATATACCATGACCTGGATGACTGAGAATCTCCACTGACACTTTACCACACACTTTGGGGCGTCCAGGGAACTTACAGAATACAGCAACCTCTTCTGAAGAAGACACTCGGACGAAAGTTGCAACGAACGTTTGCCACTAATTAAAAACCAACCAACTACCAAATGGAAAGAAATTCAGTTTTATTTCCTCCGACAAGGCCTCTAATCCAACCAAATGGCTTTTACTCTACTTTTCAGACCACAATGATTGAAAGCGGTGGACTGGTTTTGTCAGCCTAAATCTCCTCCATCCTACGCGGCATGTGATAAACCACAGCTGTCTCTTAAATGTTACTTAGCTTCCCAATAGACTTATCATAGTACAAATATTATTGTGCAATCGGAAATGTCATTTAAAAAAAAGAAAGAAATTGCCATATCAGATTTAAAAAAAAAAAAAAAAACAAGAAAAAAAAAAGGAGTTGTTGCCCTTGTACTTCCTAAAAAAATTTTAATTTTCCGTTCGGGAAACTCCCGTGACTCTCTGTGACTGGGGAAGATGTAGTACATAGTGATTTATTCTTGTCTGGGGTCAGATGTTAAAGACTGCGCAAACTTCCTGGTTTGTGAGTGATCCAGACAAAAAAAAAAAAGAAAAAGAAAAAACAGCTCTCACAAACTTGTTGCCTCAAGAGTCTTGAATGAAAAGATACTCCTGAGTAGTAAAAGCATTAATTATGCATTCTGTTATAGTACTTAAATCACACTATATGGTGATGATATTTATTCATGAGCTTTGTTTCGAAACATCTGTGTATGTTTTTTCATGTTTTTTTTTTCTGTGTGTGTGTGAGAGAGAGGGAGTGAGAGAGAGAGGGAGAGACCAACTAACTCTAATGGCTTTGTGTGTGAGATAGGTTTGACTCTACTGCTCTGACAGTGAAACGAGGATAACAGGGAGATGAGGAGCAGAGAGAGAAAGAAACAGAGAGAGAGAGAAAGAGAGAGAGGCACTCAGACACTCATTAGCCACCAGACGCTATCTGGAGTGTGTCAATAGAGTCATGTTAGTGGGGTGTTAAAGCATTGACCAAGATACGCTGAGAGAGGCAGAGGAAGACAGGGGGGAGGGGGCGGGGGGGCAGAATGGGAAGGATAGCGAGAGCTCCCCCACCATCGCAGCACCTGTCACACCTTGAGATAATCATCCATCATGTCTCGCCGGTGACTGGAGAGTGTGTGGTCCTTTTTAATGGTTGCCATTGACATGATTCGTCTTCCCCGCCACCCACAGCCTGTCACCAAATTGCTACTGTTGCACCGGGGATACATTTTATTGCACCTGTGCTAAGATGAGATGTGTGCATTCCTGCCTCTAAGAAGTTTTTTCTGCCCGGAAACGTGTGATTTCTACGCGTCGATAGAAGGTAAAGAAAGCGGTAATTTCCGTTGTCAAAACGTAGGCATTCCTCAACCGATCAACTCAATGTGTGACATAAAAAAAAAAACGTATTTGAAGTTCCATTCGCTCTGCAGGATAGAGCCTGGTGGAGATACTTGATTCAATAAACAGCTACTGGAAAAAATGGCACTTTGAAGTGACGGCTTTTGATTTTACAGCCCACTGACACTGAACGAGCTTGTCCTTTTCATCTGAGATATTATTTTACAACTAAAAAAGAGCCCTTGAACTGAAACATAAAGATTTTGTCTGTGATTGTTGAAATAAATCTGACTTTGATGAGAAGACGTTCTGTCAGTCTGTGGATACATTATCTGGCCTTCACACGTACACGTTTATTTCATTCAGACTTAGAACTGACAGGTCTAACTCCACACCCAAACGGAGATACTCTATCTACACTCACCGGCCACTTCATTAGGTACATTAGTGAAAACGAATCCATTCCACTCCAACGGCCATGCACTAAATCTCCATGAAGGTTTGTTTACAATAAACAAGAGAGCAGTTGATTGAACTTGGAGGCTGTGGCTTATAGTACTAGGAGAATGGTGCAGGTCAGGTTATATTAGTATGCATTTGTTTCCACTCATGCACAAAATAAAGTGGTCGGTGAGTCTATCATAACATGTATACATGCAGAAGCAATGAAATGACAGTGGCTGGTTGAGCATGTGTTAAGCGTGCAAGTTAAACGTGTCAGTGTGTTGGACGTGATGTGCCGTAATTCTGTGAATCTGTAGCATGAATACGATGATGTGTAGTTTAGGAGGATCGCACCAGGTCTTCCTCTCCACATGACGACTGTTTCTGGGGAAACTGCGGTAAGGTGAGCTCAGGCATTGGAACAGGCGTTAATAACGCATCTAACACGACTAGATGTCCCATGGTGCAGCTGGGCACGCGAACGGAAGAGGCCTAGCTAATGGGAGGACCACGGTGGGAGGGTGGCACACACCCAGGGCCTCTGGCGGCCCTTTAATAGAGGACCGCAGAGATGCCTGCCTGCTGTGGTTTCTGGGTTTCAGATGATTCTAGTTTCAGGTGACATGCCTCATGCTCTATTAGCAGACTCTTCCGACCACAGTTTTCTTTGGCAGCCGCACAGGTTCAGGCTGCAGCAGCTCCGAGCAAGACTAGTTTTCCACACGCCACCTTTCTCCTCCTCAATCATTTACACACATACGCATAAATAAACGTACGCTGAAACCCATACGTGGACATACCGACACATTCCAAATCAAAATCTATATTTTATTAATATATATATATATATACACACACTATGAGATGCATAATCAAACATAATCATGTGCAGACACTGACAGACAAGTCCTGCCATTAGTCTCACTGGTAAATAGAGTCTGTTGATGTACATACGGTGAGTCCAGCACACAGACATCCATATATTTTGTCTGGGCCAATACTGCAGGTCGGCCTTGACATGGTGGCAGTGAAGGATTTCGGCTCCAGTGGTGTTTGTTAAGTACAGAGCTGTGTCCAAACATCCTGCTCATTCCTATGAAGTGGTCGGATGCTGGTCCCTCTCTCTCTGCCCCTTTTCAGCCTCCTGGCACACATTCTGGGTGGCATCGGGTCTCAGGCCTCAGTCAAAGTGCTGTCTCCTTGGCTCGTGCTAGTCTTTCGCTCTCTCCTTTCCCCCTCTCTGACCATCTCTCTGTCTGCCTCTTGGAGTCTCGGAGCGGAGTCGTGCAGACTGCATAATGTTTTTCTCTTTCAGAGGATCCTGTGAGAGGCGATAATGCCAAAATGAAGCAAATGTGTCATCTTCTGCGGTTTGCATGGAAATCTACAGAGAAATGCCTTTTCCCTTCTGTTAGAGTGCTGACTTTTGTCTTTTGTCATTGTGACAAGCGTGTTATAGCACCATATTTTGCATACACAAAGGCGTGCTTTGTACTGTTCAAATCACAGTTCCAAAAGTTATTGTTCAGTGATATTACCAAGAGTTTTCCACAAGTGATATCTCAGTTATCATCTCGGTTGGATACTGGCACTCGACTGACTGTTGAAAAACCGTATTGTCTTGAATCATTCAAATCCGTCTCAATCGAAATTTGTAAAACACTTTTCCATGTATTTAACATTTAAAGAGCGACTTTATTAACGTAATCATTGTCACAGACTGACATGTGCACAGCGTCTTCTCCTTGCCATGTGGTGTAAGTCAAACCCTGTGGGGCTGTTTGGCTGTTACAGCTATTTAAACTAAGGTGTTCACAACGGCCATGGATGGAAACTCCTCTTGGTTTTGAAAGTGACTGGAAAGTGTATTTATTTACACACATCTAAACCCTTTTCCTGCTAAACACGTTGGGGACACTGAGCAAGACAAACAGCAATGAGCTAGTGAGACATTTGGTCAATTTCGAGCTCCTTAGCAACTATTCCTGACGCTAAACGAATGTGCATTTCATGTTCTAGTACATATACACAAAAAAGCATCTAGCAGGATACCACAGAATTTTTTCAAGTATAAAAAATTTTAATCCACGTCTGTCACTTGTAAAGGCATTCACACTGCTACATATTGAAAACATTCATGTCGAAAGCTGACGAGAGAGACATTGGTGCTGTTTTTTTCATTTTTTTTGATGTAAAGCGAGATCATTTTGACAATGATGAGAGTATTCAGTGCACTGATATGTCTCTGTTTATGTCGGCTTGCTGTGTATTTGCTGTATAATCCGCATGGAATCAGATTTTCAACACAGGATATTTTCATCCGGGATGATCTGATTTTAATGAAAGCTTCTGTCACTCACAGTGCTAACCTGTGTAATTCACTGCATACACTGTGTCTTGAGGGGAAATGGCAGGCGAACAAGCCCATAATGTTCAGGTGAGACCATCGAGGGGAAGGAAACACATTTACATATGTACACGGACGTGCGCACAAAAACACACACTTGTTATTCTATCTTTGTGAGGACCCTGACTTATATAATTTAACCAAACCTTAACCATCACAGTCATATGTAGAACCCCAACCTTTACCCTGTGAGCTTTCACATTTTGTAAATCTGTATTTACAATTTAGGTATTTTAAATACATATATACTTCAAAAAGTGCACCTGTGATGCAATGAATGTGCGATTCAAGCAACACATCACCAACAACATTTAAAAAAAAAAAATGTCCCAAACATTGCTCAGAAAACCCATTCACCACTTCAACTATAACCGAGCGTGTTTCCTTTGAGAGTGGCCTGGCTCAGCTGACCAGAGAGGAGGCCAACCAGCCGCCTCACGTGACCCACGTCGACGATGTTATTTACATTCAGCTCATGGTGAGCTGTTTGCTGAGAGGGATAATTTGACAGTCAGATAAACAGACAGACAGACAGACGGATAAACAGAGTGTTGGCTTCGGACAGAGATCTCACTGTCAGTCTCACTGCCACTCTGTTCCTCTCTCAAGCCCAACAGCCATGGGGCAATATTTGAGCAGACAGTCAGCAAGTCTTCCAAATATTGGACAACATGAAATATCTGTTTTTTTTCCAAGTGTTTTTTGGACTCGCTGTCTCAGCTTTCTTCTTCTTGTGGTGCAACATTGGCCATGGGCAGCTTGAACGAGTGTCTTCTTGTTATTTATTACTGTCTGTCCTCACTCCTTCCAGCTTTAAGTCTCTGTATAACAAACTGTTAATAAAAGTAACTTTCTTTTCAGGTTATTCACTTGTTATTTACATTTTTCAGTTTGTTTTAGTGGTGTTGAATGTATTGCACCGACAGAAGCTACACTACCGGGGATTACTTGCTGTCAGAAAACGTAGAAAAAGGCCTTTCACTATTTTAAAAAAAAATAATAAAAAAATAAAAAAAATAAATCAGCTTGGACATACACAAGTTTAGAAGCATTGTTTTTTTAACTTACTTTAATGAATGCCCATATAGGGATGATATGGGATCACAGATACGTGTCTTACAGTATTTTTCTGTCTGTTTTGCGTAGGCGTGACAGTTTTGCAATATCAGATGGTGTCAGTGCTTGTCTTTGTGTCTGCCTTCAGAGTGTGTCTCCATGTGTGCATGTGTATCCATTGTGTGGCCATGTGAAAGTAGTTGTGTGTGTATGTGTGTGCGCACACATGTGTGTTCAGTGTTCTATGCCTGTTGTATCCAGTGACGTTGTCACACCTCTCTCGGTGTCCTGCTGTGTTTCCCGCGGCGTCCTGAGGTCCTGGATGCTGTCTCGGTATCGCTGCTGAGGATGGTGGGCGTCTGGCACAGATAACACTCTGATAGCTCAGTGATGGACAGCCGGGAAACTTTTTTTCCTTTTGCCCTCCCTTCCCCATCCCCCATTGAACACTATGACAACCTGCTGTAAATGTAGCTCAGAGGTGTGTGTGTGTGTGTATGTGTGTGTGTGTTGTGCGTGTGTGCATTTGCTTTTATGATTGGAACGAACAAACCATTCTCCATGAAACTCAAAGGAGCTCAAAAAAAGAAAAAAGACGATACATAAAACAAAGAACCTTTAATAAGAAATGAGGATTAGACTTTTCCTTTTATTCCTTTCTTTTTACTTTGTAATTGCAGTTCTCTCTCTTTTGCAATTATATCACAACTTCTAATGCGACTACACAACTTGAAACATAAGTTTTCAGTGGCTGTTATATACGCAAATGTCATTGGCATTCTTTTATTCTCGCCTCGTGCTGGCCTGTGGGGGAAAGGCTAATATCTTGTGTGTCAATTCGCAGCATGGAACTTTTAGATCTATATAAGGTTACTCGTTGCAGAACTTATTTTCTAAGAGAAAAAAGTAATCCATTATTTATGAACATATTCCCAGTCCATGGCTAATTGTTTATTTTCTTCACAATTGCTTTGATGTAACCAGCTAGACACTTATAGAAGTCTGTTGAAAGCTGAATATTTTCCATTACGCTCTTTTAATATATAATTATTGTGTGTCATTCCACTAAGGTTTATTTTAGTTCAGTGTTTCCCAAATGTGAATTTGAGCAAATCAAAAAGATATTGTCTGTGTCCTGCTCCAAAATGTGCCACCATGGTTTGGAAATTGTTATTTCCCCTGACAAAGATTTCTAGTTTTCTTTCGCTAAGCACCGCTGGGCAGCATTATGTTTTATCCGAACCAAATACCTCCTTTGGTTGCGCTTGTAAAACAAAATGGGGAAATCACTTGTCTGGCACTGAGTGAAATAACCCAAACTGCTTTTTGAGTGAGCTGGGCGGAAGGTGCTATGTTCTTTGCTGGGGTTTCTGTAATTAAGGAGGCTGAACATTCCTCGGTTAACGTTGCGCCCCGAGCTGCCTGATCAGCATTCTTTAGGGTGGGAGTGGACGCCCAAGCTGCAGAAGAAATCAGACAGTCATAAAATCTGATTAAACTACTACAAAAAAGAAAATGGAAGCCTGTAATTAGATTAGGGAAACATAAAACATAAGAAAGAGGATGTTTATGCACGCCATGCCAATCTTTTGCGCCCATACGATGCCCTGGAGTTGGACCATAGAAGGAAGTCATCCCAGTGATGATCTTCTTGTTTTTAATCAGACTAAATATCTACTGGATAACTTGCAAGGAGAGTAATTAAATATAACCCAGTTGTCTCCCCTGATGCTATTTTTTTACTAAATATATGATGTGTCTTTTATTTTATCGTGGATGTCAGTGTAGTGAAACTTAATGTGCATTCTGTGAAAGTGATAAGATTACATTTTTTTTTTCTTTTTAAGAAAGTGGTGATATCTTTCAATATTTGTCAAAAAGTATGACATGGTATCATACTTCTGTTGATGTAAAAGCTCCTCGTTTGATGCCAACCAACTGCATGTTGCCCAGGTTACTGTGCTGTGTTCCCCGTACGACCTTTCGAACACGATGAGCTTTATACCAGTCAGCTGCACCTGTCTAGACTTAAAGTTTCCAGCTGGCAGGCTATAGGGGAATGGCCTTCTCGCTGAGGCTTTACACAGAGCCATGTCATTCAAATGCCAGGGTGCCCAGTGGCGGGATCTGTAGCTCTGTTCTGGATATCAGCTTTCATAGGATCAAAGCACTGGCAGCGATATCCTCCCCCTCATCAGCCGAGCAGCAGCGCACATACCCAAGGGATATGATCGGCGGATGGGAGTGAAAAGAGGGAGAGAGGGAGAGAGAGAGAGAGAGAGAGAGAGAGGAGGGTGAATGAGGCAGCAGAGGAGGGGGATGGTTTAAGGAACGGAGAGATGCTAGCTAGGTTAAGGGCCTGCAGGGCTGGGGAGGACGGGAGTGGGTGAGAGAGGGTAGGTGGATGGTGGATGGAGAAGACGGTTGTTATGGATGTTTGAAGGCAGCAGGGGGGGGAGTGCTGATGGGAGAGCGGTGCAAGGGGTGCAGGGGTATGAGGTGATGTGTGTGTAAACGAGACAGATACGGCAGTCTCATCAACATATAGGGTCTCTAGATGGAGCCCTAACTGCTGAGTTTCCCCCAGCACAACAGCATCTGTGCACCCCCACCAACCCCCTCACGCCACCCCTTGCCTCACCTACCTTCACCACTCTTTAAGCCCATGAGTCTATTTACTCACCCGTTTGTTTGCCGAGAGCGACAGCGCACCACCCCTCCTCCACCAACACCGCCAACCCAGACACCCTCAGCTCCAGCTCCTTCTCCCCCCCCTTCTTCCTATCCCCTCTATCATCTTCCTTAGAGATATGAGGAGCGAGGTGCAACACTTTCCTCTTCCTGCTCTCCTCCCTCTCTCCAGGCGCTTTTTGATTTCTCCTCTCACCTCCTCTTTTTCTCTCCCTCTTTCATATCCCAGAGTGCTTCTTTTCTTCTGCTCGTCTCTTCCGATCGCAAGTTCTCCTCAAGGTATCGCTGTGTGGTATGGAGTTGTGGCGGAGTCTTTTCTTAAAAGTGCTAGCTCATTAAGGAGTGAGAGTGTTTGGATATGCGTAGTTTGTATTTTTAGTGTGTTTGTTTGTGCCGCCGTGCCGAGGCTGTGTTCTCAGTTCACCGCGCGCGCGTGTTTGTGTGTTTGTGTGCGAGCTTGTGTGTGGCATGTGTGCGTGTCGGGTGTAAGCAGGCCTAGGAACAGTGCTGAGTCTGATTCTTTCTGTTCCACTGTGGCGTTTGGGAAGTAGAAACTTTATTCCCGTATAACAATAACATCTGTTTACAGTGTTGAACATACTGAGCGCCGGGCGAGGTGAAACAACAAGATGTTAAAAAATCGTACTGCATAATGTAAGCATGTGATGGTACAGTAGATGGTGTTGATTCAAACTTAGTTGTAAACCCACGTTCTTTTTATAGGCATTGGCATCGTGATGGCATGAACACTGAGAGGTGGCCTGGTTATAATTAAAAATAAAAACAAAATAATATTTTTGTAAAAACAATAAAAAAATACTATTTTATTTTAATAACTCTTTTTTTGTATTATTTTATTATTTATTTATCTTATTAAAAAAAATAGGTCAGAATGGAACATCTCAGCTACTATCAATAAATTATGGTTACAGTTTTCCCTATATTGTATTAAGGCGTTTAGACAATAGATATCTAAATAATACATTTTAATTACTACTGATTGACATACTGTAAGGGGTACAGCAGGAGGCTGTAAAATGTGTGGGAGAAACAATGGCAGTCTCATTAAAAATGTGTTACAGAGAATATGTATTCTTGCATATTTTTCAAGAGTACGTCTCTTGAAAGCACCTCTCACGTTAGTTACTCCAAAGATTTTGTGTTTATTAGTCACAAATAAATGTACCTGCATGAAAATATATATTTGTATATCCCTCCATCATGAGAAGTGTGTTTAACGTGCCCGGCGTACAGCCCGTCTTTGCGAAAATACCCCCTGAGTGACGATGAGAAGTATCTCTGTCTCACGGCGTCACTCTCACAGGCCGGGACACTGGAGCGGCGTTAGCCTACATGCATGCCACTGTACGTAGAGGTCACCCTTTTTAAACATCCCGTGCTTGGTTTTGACAAGCGTTGTCCGAGAAAGTTGACTACTTCAAGAGAGAAGTAATGAGGAATGAAGAATGGAATGATATGGAACTTATTAAGTAGAGGAAGTCTAGCGTAGGTAATGTTCCACTTAAAAAAAGAAACATCCTACGCCATCCGCAATGTTATTAATGTTTTGACATGTGCAGTATTAGCTTCTCCTTTAATATTTCAAAATACACAAACCACAGTAGTTACTTTAATGGTAATATTTCATTTTTCGTAAAAAATATTTACATTTAAGCCTTAAAGCTGACCCAGACCCCCGCTATACACATGAAAACGGACCTGATCTGGCATGGGCATATAAATAACCCCAGGGTCTGTGGGTTTGGGCTGGGTTTGTGAGCATGCATTAGCAAGCAGACTCAAAATGGGCATGGCTGTATTGCCAGTTGCTGTCACCTTATGTCCTGACAACAAATTAAATTACACACAAGCAAACACACACATACACACACACACACACACACACACACACACACACAAACCAGGACACTTAGCTGCTGCACAGCCCAGCCCGAGCAACAGGCTTGCAGCTCCCAATTCTGCCCCTCTGTGATTATGTGTTATTGTGTGTCTGTGTGTGTGTCTGTGTGTATGTGTGTATGTGTGATAGAGCCTACACCATGAATATTTCAGCCTTGACCCAGTTCCCCAATGCAAGGGATGTCCTGTCTTCACCAGAGGAGACGTGGTGTCATATATTCCAGGTGGTTAACTGAGTCACTGTGTGCACTGTGACATCTCAACCCACTTCCACTTAATTCATATGCAATCAGGATTATACAGTGTGTCAACCAATGCATGCGCAGGCCAGCCCAATGATGGATATTCATTGTGGACAATAAATGCTTGTGAATGACTTATATTACATTCAGATCACTTGTGGTATAGACTTTTACTTACGTAGAACATACCTATTTACTAAAAGACATGTGTGTATGTACTGTACATTCTTTAAGTTGCACTCACACACACAAGGCACAATGAGATGCCTTAAGGTCTATCCCGTATGTGCACAGTCTTCCTGGAAAGTGGAAGGTAGCAGTAGCTGGCAGGCTCACTGCTCCAGATCGATACAGGACTGCTTTTACTGCTGTTTGTGGACGCCTCCTCTCCACTGTGTTATTTTATCCTTCACTGAGCTCTGTTCATTTGTTGTTCATTTGCTCTGCTGTGTTGGTTCAATACATCTTATATCATCTTTGTTTTCCCCCCATTACAAATAGCCAGCTCCGCTTTGCCAGGTCTTCCACAGTATGTCTGCTCATCCTGAGCAGTTATTGTCTTTCCAGCGTTATCCGGCAGCCCATCTGTGAGCTGGGAGAACAGATTTGATGGAAGCATGTGATCTACAAAGGAAATCAAATTTACATACGCACGTTACGCATGCAAACATACAGAGGAGCTTTGAAACAATGTAATGCTGCACAGACAGACACGTGACAAACCTCACGCAAAAACGGTGTACACTGTTTCCATCATTTCAGAGGACAAGCGTAAATACTGCTCATCAAAGCTCAACTTTGCCTAACCGAAACCTAACATTACACAAACATTAATTAGACTTCAAGCTAACGTTTTACATTATAGGGGGCTACTTTCTGTTCCCCAAAAACAGACAACCCAGAATGGGACTGCGTAGACAGATTTGCTGTATGTCCCCACAACATAATACAAGATCACACACACACACACACACACACTGACCTGCCATAAGCTCCATTTAGGTCACAGTCTGCCTGGCCACAGGTGGTCTTCCTGTCACAATCAGTGGACCATGACTGTGGAGGATTAATTCAGGATGTACAGTACCACAAGAGTCAGTTTATATTAGACAGGAGACTGAGAAGCTTAAGTTTCAATGAAAACAACAGAGAACGGTGGTGAGATGTGAGACTCTATTGTAGAAGAGAAGAGAAGAGAGGAGAGGAGAAGAGAACTGACCACCAGACTTCTGCAGCAGAGTGTGCCAGGCGTGCCAGAGAAGCTGTCACTGCTCTCACTGCTGACAACTCCGGTGCCACCCGCCACTGTTTGTGTTTTATTCCCTCGCTTCCTCGTCATGGCAACCTGCTATGTTTCCTCTCGTCCTCACCATCCTTCTTCTCCTCTGTCGCCTTTTTCTCCACCTCGTCACCCTCTTTTTCGCTGTGCAAAGTGATTCTCCAGGTGGAGGTTGGCCATTTAGAGGCTTGTGGACTGGCAGTTGACTGGTGCGCGGTTTCTTCCTGAACCCATGCTCACCCCGGGGACTGAAGCCCAGGGGGCTCTTGAAGCTCAGCGTGGCCGACGTCCAGCGTCTCCTCATCGAGAAGGACTGCCGCCTGGCTACACTTAATGCTCCCAGCTCCAGACAAAGACTGCCGTGTCCTGTAAATACTGTCAGAAGCAGTTAGGAATTACGGTGACGGCTGATTAACTCGTGCAAGTTATTTCCCTGAAAATTTGGACAGAAATTAAATTTCCTTTTTTGGGGCCATTCAGCAATTTTGGGTTGGCTGTGTTTGGGTGTGAATGTGCATGACAACTTCATTTACGCCCTATACATCAGTATAATAATGACATTTCAATCTTTCTGAGTGATGTTGTAATATGTCTGCACAACGACATTGTCTGTGCATGTGTATGTACCTGTGGAGGTGTGCGTTGTAGAACAGAAGATCACCTTGACTGTGGCCAGTCAGAGAGAGCCGTGGGCACTGAAATTGAGAAGGCGGGGTTGAACTGGCTCCCAGAAGGCCGTTCTGTTCAGCACAGCCGTCTGCAGCTCCCCTTTAGACTCTCTCTCCCTCTGTCTCTCTTTCCATCTTTTTCTCTCTCTCTGATTCTCTCTTACACACACACACACACACACACACACACACGCTATCACAGCCCTCCAGCTGGGAGGTCCCAGGAGGTAGTGAGGCTCACTGACTGATTAGGTCCTAGGTAAAGCACTGCCCGGGAGCTTGCTATAAAGCCAAAGTCAATGACGGTGCTCTCAAGCACACGCACCACTACTGTACACCTCTCCCTATGATGTTTTACAGCACATGCAGACACACACACACACACACGCACATGCTGACGCACACACATGCACACGCCTACTGTCTCTACCAGACAGCTGCTCTTGCAGTCGGCTCACCGCTGGGATTTCCCTGTATTATATATGATATAATGATATTATTCCCTCTATTTGCTGGATAGTTAGGCACCATGCCAAGCGGCTCGCTTGTGAAATTGGGGTACAAGCGTGGTGTTATTTCAGGATACAAAACACGGAGCCATGGAGTGGGACTGGGTGTCTTATTTGCACTCTCTGCGTTTTGTTTCTGTTCCTCTTTTAATTGTCTCCCTTTCAGGCCTCTTTTATCGTGTTTACTTTTCTCTCTTTCACTTCTCGCCTCTGAACGTTCTTTACAATAGTCTTGCCTTTTAACAATAGCTTTCATAGTACTGTACCCACATTTATAAACCATGCACCACACTGCAAATCAGGAAGTCACTGGACAATGGCGGTGGCCCCCCTCCAATCCACAGGCAGTAAAACGATAGCAGTCTCGGATTCTATTCTCTGCTCTCTGCCATTTTACAGTCTGTCAGCCTGTTAGTAGCTCTGTAGTTTGAAGCTCAGACCGGAACCCTCCAATGCTATTTCCAGCCCTTTTCTGAAAACCCACTATTGTGGAGGTATAATTACAGGCCCATACGCTGTGCTTAATTCTCAAACAATAGGGTATACTTTTACACAAGGACACGAAATAACTCTCCATTCAGAATGTACTTGACTAGACAACAGTGCTCTTCATGTTCAGGGGACATTTATCCTGCTTTAACGATGCTGTGCAAAGGCCAGACTACAAGTCTCTTCCTGTTGTTCTCTGTTATTATTTCAATGTTCCCATCTATCTATCTATCTATCTATCTATCTATCTATCTATCTATCTATCTATCTATCTATCTATCTATCTATCTATCTATCTAGGAAGTAAACATGTCTTATAAAGTTCTGTGTGTCTCAGCACCAGCATAGTTTGCCAGGTTGCTTTTCTCATTTTGTTCCGTGGAAGAAGTTGATGAAGTTCCCTAATTAATTAAATTTGCTTAAATTCCTTTTCACTTTTGTTAGTCTTCTTTCTCTCTTTCTCTCTTTTTCCTCTGCTGCAGCTCTGTTGTTTCTCAGTGGCCATAGGCCTATGTCTGACAGTGATGGTGTTGTTCCACCGTTCTGTGTTGGCCTCCTCCGACAGGCACCCAGCTCCTGACTCTTAATTGGTGGAAATGCTAGCAGCATCTGGTTCTGGTGAGCGTCTTTGTCTACGACGGCGGTTATATCCAGCCTCTTGACAGCTATGGTTGCCATAACGTCATCACCTTGGCGACAGACTGGACCCTGGCGCTGTTCTGGAGTACCTGCCACTCAGCATTACCAGCCACCCTCACAGACGAGATGGGGCATTTCATGCATCCAAGAAATAAAGCAGTTTCAGAGTCATTTCTGATAATGAGCTTATTTCAGCCCCCAACAGAGCACGCCACAGCAAACAGTCCTTCCAGCTCACCATGACTAACCACCAGCTTGTGGGAAGGGGGACTGATATTTTAGTGGATGAATTAAATGGCCTTGACTTGATCCTGTCAACAGTGCAAGGTGTCAGTATGCCATATATCACATAATGTCATTTTAGCTTTTTGGATGATTCCAACTCTTTTGAACCCCTACCCTTCTCTCTTTGTCACCTCATTTCTTTGTATCCATCAGCCATCCTAATCCAGGAATAGCCAAGCTCAGTGACTATTCCTATCAGCCTTTATTGCTAGGTAATGGTGCAACTTCGGTGGGCGATACAGTCAGTGTTATCTGGCAGCAGTTGTATTTAAAGTGTTTTTCTGTTCTGTGGTTTGATTTGATTGATTTGATTTTCTGTTGTTTTTTTGTATCTGAAAAAGTAGGAGGTTAAGTGTGACACCACTGTTCTCATGGTACATTTCAGACAGTTAAGCAGGGCATGATATGAAAGTGAATCAAAATAAAAAGTCAATGACATTGTCTTATTATCCCCAATCTAAACTAATTAATAATGATGTTGATGCACTTAATACTGGATTTCTCTCAAAAGAAAGTAAACAACACCGCTGTTTCAAAGGCAGGCAAGAGAAAACACACCCGTGGCCGTACAGAGGCACAGACGAGGCGGCCGAGAAGCAAACAGCACGAGGGCACAATTTTCAAACTGTGGTGACCAGTGGCTCCTGCCTGTCCGTGGCCTCACAGCCATGCCTCTGGCTCAATGCAGGTATTCACAAACTGGATTCCAGTGGCCACCAAAACATCTAACCCAAATGGACACGCCGACTCTTCTAGGTAAACAGTGCCCAGGATCCAAATTATACACCATGTAGCCTCCTATTCCTCTGTTTTTAGTTGTATCTGGCTTTGTTTCCCTTTGCAGCCTTAATCACACTAAAAATGAAAGTGAGCATGCTGTTTAACGGACCTCGCAACTCACGTTTTAAAATGAAATGCTCCCAGTCAGTAATAAATGCGAATGCTGCGTTTGCGCTTTTGTCTTTCTAGAAAAGGAACTAATGGTGATTTGGGGGGAGGTTTACTAATTATCTGCATTTATAAAATGATTAATCTAATGACATTAAGTTGTAAAAAACAAGAAACGTTTTAACCAACTGAGAGTCGTTTCTCGTCCTTTAGTGTTAACTTCTATAATTATTGTTCTACATTTAGTGCCTCTCCTCAGCAGTGGTGGAAGCTGGAGGAGACTTGGCATACTCTTGGTAGAAACAAAAGGCAAACATGAGTCTACAGAGAAAGCGAGCAGTTCATGGGAGAACAAACCACACCACAGAGAGAAATCAAACTAAAAGCTCAACTTTCTGAATTCACATAGCCCCATCTCCCAGCACGCTTTGTCTCAGAACGCTTGTTTGTTGTTCACTTGCGGTTTAACTGATTGGTTCATTGTCAACCAATCAGACTCAGACTCTGAGTGACCAGATCCGAAATAACACATTACAGTTTACTTTGTCAGTTTACTTTGTCAGTGCTGGTGTTTGTTTCAATGCAGCATTTGTGTGCATTTATTAAGCAGTTTTGCGCTAAAAATGAATTTATAGCAGACACACCTATGAGTCCTCGGGGGAGCAAACACCTTTAATTACAATACAAAGCACCTGGATTCATCGGCTGCAACTTGAATAACGCCACTAGTAAGAATATCAGCACCAATCAAGTCTCAGACTTGACTTAATTAACAGTGCTTCAGGAAAGAGCAACTATAAAATCGGAATACTTGTACAACTACAAATATTATCCTACTATATCCTCCTAGTGTTTTTATAGTAAATATGTTTTACTTATAGACTTTTCTGAGTTAATTGGGAAGTTTAGCTTTTCCTTTGGCCTGGAAACAATGCTATTAGGCAAATAAAGAAAGATTTTAATATGCTGTATGCATGGACATATTAGTCTGTATACAAAGAAAGATCAAAAATGTTGTGCCACTTAGTATTTTACATAGCTGCTGTTTGACCTCTTATGGAAAAATCAGTAAAGCTTGTGAAATAATGTCACGTTTCTTCATTTGGAGTATTAAAGAGAGTTCACAGGGAATTGTAAGGGACTCATTATAATTACTTCAATAGGTGTTGTATAACCAGAGCATTAATTAATGGCATTAATTTCTAGACTTTGTATATAAACTTCCAAAGCTACAGGACATTATGGGATTGCACTTGATATTAAACCAAATGTTCTCATTAACCTTTCTGCATGGTTTATTGGCTATGACATAAGTAGCGGCTGGTGTATTTTTGCGGGAACCTCGGTATCGTCTGGCTGTGGCAAGCAGTGGTCTACAGGCTTTCTACATTTATCAAGCATAATTGCTGCTTAAAGTCTTAAATTATTTATTATTGTGAGATCTGACAGTGCTGCTCGGAAGCAAATTGGGATCATCTTCCATGACCACCAAGGATTTGCAGATTGGAGGCAGAACTAAGTTTATTTCCTCTGCTCTGCTTTTATCCCTGCAAACGAAGCGTTTAAAAGGATCACCCGCGACAGATAACCACGTTACTGTACAGACGAATAACGCCGCTGCTCTTAAGATCCTGATTTTGTCTGTGAATTTTTTTTTTTCTCTCCTTCCTTCACCCTAGTCTAATTGTGCTGATGCTCTCCCTGTGGGTTTTAATGTTTGACACGGCGAAACGCTCTTAAATCCTCCACACTACTCCCTCCCTTATGAGGCCCAGTATCTTAAAAGCAAAAAGGATGTATGTCTAATTCACAAATTTATCACTTTGCAAAATGATGCATTAAATGAGAGGGGACACGCTCTGATTTGAAATGCTGACTTTAGAAAAGAAGTTCTGATTTTCGAAATTAGTTTAGACGGGCTCGCTTTCACCCCTCACCCACCCGCTTGCCTCCCACGTCCTCTTGCTTTCGCAGTTATATCACTCTCCCTCCTTGAGATGGGAGGCCATGCAGCTCTGTCTTTGTCTGCCTCTCTCTCACCCTCACTTTTAGTCATACACACGCAAAACACATAACAAATATTTCATTACTTCCCTGTGAGCATTTGCACATTCCTGCTTGTGGATATATGATATACAGCATTACGCATACTGCACATACATCTTTTAAACAGCAGTCACGTGATCGCCTTCATGAATCTATCTTTGCTTTTGAGGACAAAGCAATCAGGATGCTGCCATTAAACTGTGACCGATTTGAATTTTTCTGCCTTAAATTCACAAACTTGTTGCAATGACGCTCTTAGTTTGTCTTTACCTCATATTTTTCATCATGGATGTCATTAGATGTGATTTACATTAGCCCTCTCCCGTTCATTCTTCAAAGAAAGCATACAGTTCAGTTGTAAATAGCCTCGTAAGGAGCCATGATTTTTATTGATAATAGACACCCATGCGTACATATTCTCAAGGGCATTCTGTGCTTTTTCCAAACTTTCTCAAAAAAATTTGTTATTATTGTTATATTTTGTGTTCTCCTGTTTGGCACAGACAGAAAAGCTGCTCTCTCGAGTATTCTGTGTTCCCCAGAGGTTGAAACCAGAGAAACCATTTTTGAGCACAATTCTAACAGCTTTTGAACACAGCTCAACTGGCTGTGAGGCACCTTGGGCTTCCTCTCGACAGGTCAACCTGCCAAGAAACAAGTTTAAAGAGGGGGGGGGGGGGGGGGGAATCGGTGTAAAAGAGTAAATGTAAATGTCTGCTCAAGAAGCAGTGATCCCCCGGGGATGTGTTAAAACAAGGGCGAGGACTAAACTGATGACAACTCCATCCGCACTGCCTACACCGTGGTGGGAAAAAGAAAGACATGCTTAGTTTTTAAGAGCTGCTCTCTTGACAGTTATGTTCTCAGTTATGCTATGTTCTCAGAGGAGGAGCTGCGATTGGGCCAAAGACAAGACAACAACAGCAGCCACAAAAAAAAAAAAAAAAAAAAAATCCACATTTCCTGTTAACATCCAAATTGTGAATAAAAGATAACCCTCGCTCTCCTTCATAAGAAGGAATGGGGTTGTCTATTATTGATGGAAACATAAATAAAAAAAATGAATTCTACTCTTTCAAATTGAATTTTAATTACATATGGTTTTGATATAATACCTTTGTTGCATTTTATACTATGTGCTGATTTTTTATATATTTTTCTTCTCAACCTGAGTATTTTTTATTTTCATTTTATTTTGAATGGGATAATAGGCAAGTGTTCAACACCATGTGAGGTGAAAGGAGCATACAGTATGTATGCTGCTGTTAAAAACAAATGTTCAGTGGATAAATTAACAGCAGGCTAACTGGACATTTTCACATTGCTTGGAGCTATTGGTTTTGGTTTTATGCTTAACTGCTATCTATTAGCTGGGCACCTAATGACAAATAAACTGAGTCCTAACAACCATCTGGTTCACAACATATTACATTTCATTTTAGGTGAATCAAATCCAGAATAAAGAGCAGTAGCACTGGGGTTGATGATGTAAAATGAATTAAAACAGTTACAATCCAACCATTGCACTCAAAACAGAAGAAATTGAGTGGAACAGCTCACTATTTAAATTAAATTACTCACTTATTTAGAAATGTTAGTTGTCTTTTTTGAGAGAAATCAGCCATGTTCCTGATTAGTTGCCTTTCTTTTGATGGAAAGCATGACCAGTCCTGCTTGTCACATGAATGTCTTGATTGTTAGCTAGCCAGCTTTAGCAGTAATACAAGAAAAACACACACACACAAAAAAAAAATACATTGGGTTAGGAAACAAATAGCTGTCGGTACATGCAATTGTATGTTTCAGCATTGGGGGAAGAATTATCAGCGCCAAATATAGAGAGGTCCGTGAAGAAAACTTGCGCCCAAGCAAGGCCACGGGAGACCGTGGCAATGGTTTACCTTTTAGCACGACATTGACCCAAGGCGTGCAGCCAAAATAATGCTGGAGTGGCTTCAGGACAGGTCACCGACTGTCCTTGAGTGGCCCAGCCAAAACCCAGGCTTAAACTCCGCCGAACATCTGTGGCGAGACTTGAAGATTACAGTTCACGCGACCCTTCCTATCAAATCATGACAGGATCTGCCAGGAAAAAAAGGGATAAGCTGCCCTAAAGTGGCTTTGCACGGTGTGAATGTATTTAACCAAGAAAATGTCTACTAAGAACTGATTAAGGGTCTAAATACTGTGTCTATTTGTGAGGTGTGTTTGCTTTTCTGTCACTAAATCACACGTTCATACACACATACATAAAGATGTAGAAGGGCCAGTCATGACACAAGCTGTTTGTTGCCATCCTCTCGGTAAGCCATACAGTGTAGGCGAGTGGGTCTAATAAATAGTGTTCAGTGTAAAGTTACAGGCAGTCAGAGTTCTTTGGCTACTCACCAGACATAAAGCTGTAAATCAGAGGGAGTCAGCGGATTACTGAAGCATGGCGCGTGGTTAGAGGCTGACTGCAGGTGTGCGTTGTCAACACAGGAGACAGAGGGAGAGAGGAATGGAAGGAAAACCAGAGCAGAACTGAGAACGTTTTCGGTAGTCTTGGTTACTTCCCTCAATTCTCCAGGTGCAGGATCATATATTTGAGAGACATTTAGACTCCTAGTCATCTTTCTTTCTTTCTTTTGTTATTGATATACATCTCTTATATACCTGTGCTTATAACAGATAAATAAAGAAATGTGTACACTGTATGCATTGTTGAAACTGATAAGAACAAGGGACTTTTCAAAAGATTTCTGTTCTTGGTTTGTGTTTTTTTCCTCCAATTGATTAGGATACTCGGATGCTCAGCCCATATGTGCTGGGTTTTTTTCTTCTCTCTTTGTGCATGCATGTGTGTGTTGCATGTAGAATAAATCCCAAAGGGGACATCATGCTCTACGTTACACACCGTTTCATCCCTCATTGTATATGACTCAAAGACTACCGTTCCCTCCCTCTTGATTGAAACAAACACAGCCTCATTAGATACAAACACATTCACACACACACACACACACACACACACACACACACACACACACACACACACACACACACACACACACACACACACACACATGCATACATGCATAGAAGCATTCAGGCAGTATACATAATGAACACAGAGCCTCAGAGTAGGACAGCATCCTCCCCTCCTTGGGTTCAGGAGGTGAGGTTTGACAAAAGTAGCTACAAAGCCCACTCTCCACTTAGTATCAAAGACCACATTTAAGTAAATGCACAAAGGCTAAAACAATGTGGACTTCGCAGTGGAGTGCAATTATGTGCATGCTGAGTTGCCATTTCATGCAAATATGCACACAAAGGCACACGGACAGAATTATGCATCCATGGGAATTTCACCTGCGTGTGATTTTAACGCATCTGCGTGTGCTATAGATTTGCAAGTACACAGACAGCTGGTGTTTTCTCAACTTTATCCGAGATGGAGCGCAGAAAAGAAACTGCACCACCAGTCTCCGTGAACCCACTGGGTATAAAGAACGGGTGGGGGAGAGTTTGAAGAGACTGTAAAGGTGAACAGGTGAAAGAGAAAAGCAGAGGAGTGTAGCTTTGCCTGCCACCTTTCCGCCCTTCATTGCTCCCCCCATCCCTGCATCACCTTGCCTCGGGGGGTTGAACAACTGCTCTTGATGGGGGGGCAAGTGTTCTCTCTGTTCTTTCTCAGCGCCTCTGGGTGTACTACCGACTCTCACTACCCTGGCGATCTCCTGCCGCCTCACGCTCTCAGAGTTTCACAAACACGGAAACACAAACACACGTACGAACACACAAGCCCTGCGCAACATCTGAACCCTCTTCACTCTCTGCTCCTTCTCATCTTCCTATGTGGGGCTCTTTGTAGCTGCCGTGCCTGAGCTTGGTGAGGAGAACAGGGAGAACAAAGCGAGGGGAAAAAAGGAGGATGGAGAAAAGAGAACCGAAATGGCGTTGGAGAAGCGAAGAAGGGAGGGGATGGATGAGAAGGAGAGGGAAGGAGCTAATGTTCACATCGTACTGAGAGGGCTGCAAGCTGCTGCTCGCGGAACATCGGTCGGTGAGCGCTTGTGCGCCACAGCTTGATTTGGGGGTTGTCCCCAGCTGTGCGTGGAGACAGCAGTAAGGAGATGTGGCAGAGACTCTAATTAGAGGGGCCTAAGTGTGCTGAACTGAGGGAGAACCCTGGAGCGCAAGCAAACGCTGCTCAGCCCCCCTGCAAACAGAGCAGGAGGAGACCCCCAGCAGTAATTACAACGTTTCACAAACCAAGCAAGACATCTCCAGGAAGTTTTCAATCAGAAAAATCCTCTTTCACTCACTGGGGAGCTGGAAAGGAGTTGTATTTCATTAGCCCTCACCATAGGGTCCTTTAAAAGAGAGAGAGAGATGGGATGTGCGTGGGGGGGTGGGGGTGGTTAAGCTTTGACTAGGGGAGGTCATCCTGTTGCGTCTGCTGTAACGCGATTGTGATTCAGCATTGTCTGTGAAAAATACATTAGATACAAATGCATTTCAGCATTTCACTTATGCTCATTATGGAGATGGATACGAAGCATGCTCTCCGTTTCACACATACACGCTGGAATCTTTAAAGTCATGTCTGAGTAAACATTAAAAATCTGTTCGAAAAGATGTCAGATGCATTAAGTGGCAACTTCTGTGCCAGCACAGAAATTATTGGCTGCCTCGTTATCAAAACTGAATGTGGATTTTGGTGGCGTGGAAGTAACACAAAAGTAATTCTGTATGTCTTTGAGGAATGTACTCTGGGATGTTATATCTCTATTTGCTCAAACTTCTACATAAAATGAGACTATAGAGAATTGTAGGGCATACTAGTAGGAGAAATGTTCAACGCAGGTACAGTATTTGGCTCGAGAGGCAGTGTCAGTATCTAAACACGATCCCTCTCCCCTTTTCCTTTTTTTCCGGCAGCCGCTTTCTGCGACCGTGAAAATATTTTGAAGTCTGTTAACAAGATGATGTCACAGAGAGAATTGCAAACATGTTACGTATCCATACTCATTTCCTGAGAGCAGAGCTGAGACATTGGGCACTTGTCTATATATAAAAATATCCGAAATCCTTTGCATGCTCGTGCTCTGTCTGTGAAGGTTGTTAGTGTGTGTGTTTTTTGAGTGACAAAAACAATCACAACAAAGGTGCGAAGGCACTCTCACCTGTCTCAAGCCGGAAGCATGCCAGAGCTGCACACAAACGCACGCACGCAGATGCATAGACACAGGGTGGCACGTGTCACGGAAAACAGATGTGCGAGGAACAACGCTGCATCAATTATCCCACCAACTTCGCTCAGTAAATTAGAAAGGGATAATTATGTCGTACTTATTTTTCTACCGTGTCTATCTTTTTCACTTTTTTCCTTTTTTTTTTTTTGGTTTTGGCATATGTAGTGGCAGTTGTCATGGAGTGCATGTGAAATCATCTGTGCAGGTACAAAATGCCTAATCTATGCTTTTCCTGTTGGGATTAGCCAGGGATGCTGTGGTATGGCTGTCACAGAGTATTAGGGAGGAAAAAAGAGGAATAGGAGCAATATGGGACACCTACAACTTTCCTGCTGGGCCAAATTCTGTAGATATAAAAAAAAAAGTAAACAGACACATAACATCACCTCAAATGCAGGTTTGCGGCTCCATTGTAAAGCAGTATAAAATATCAAACAAAAATACATCTTAGAGCGTTATAAATTAACATTATGTGCCACGAAGATAAATACACCAGAAACCCTCTTTTCACATACATTTTCTGTATGTTATTTACTAACATCTGAAGCATAAATATGTATTAGCTTTATCTTCTCTTGCTCACTAAAATCCACATGCTTTTACTTCACTGCAGAGACGGTAATTACAATCGTACACTAAATAGGCTTGAACCGTATCAAAAATTAATTAATATCAAATTTATTTGGGTTATCCATTGCTAAAACACATGGTTTTTGCATGCTAATGCCACATATTTTGAAGCATTCCTGCAATTCAATTACTTGGGAATATCATTAAAGGCAACAAATTTACAGTTTAATTTGTGTGGACTATTTAAGTCGCTCCAGAGCTACAGAATCCCCTTCCCTCTGTAAGTGGATTAATTAATTTGAATCAATAAAGTCTCTCAGTCGGGTTGTACCACTCCCCCCAAAAAAATAACAAACTCCACACAAAGCCTTATCAGCTGCAGTGGAGGTCCAAACCCGTGCTTCTCAGCTCAAGAGGGAAGTTTTCTGAGACAATTACTAAATCTTTCGCTCTTTCAGCTTATTGAACTTCGTGCAGTATATTAATTTGTTTGCATGCTTGTTTTTGCAGCATGATTTGTCTTTGGTAATAGCAATATGAGAGTCTATATAAGCAAAGATGCTTTGCATTTAGTCGTTTTTTTATGGTATGTGTAAATGTTTCGTGCATTTCTGTACAAATATCATATATTCAGTGCAAACTATCATCCAAAATTTACCAAAATACAGTGATTCATTCAAAAATAGTGGCCACCGTATATTCTTTACAGCAAATTATCTCGCTTCTTCTCTTCGTTTATACTCAAGCACTCGTAAAACATTAACAGAAGATCACTGTGTTTTATTGATATCGTGCAAGCTGTGATGTAATTCTGAAGTTATTGTATGGTGTAAACCTGTTACTTCATCAGATAACAACTTTTTTGTGCAACCTGTTTGTTTCTTGACATGGCATAAGATGGCACGTGTTAGCTAGTAGTAAAAGAGTTGTCGTAGTTGGGGCGCCATGTCGAGGGTTGACTGAGGTTGTGCAAAAGTTCTCTTTTAATTGGGAAATGGAGCATCATTTCTCTGCAGTCTGCAAATGCAAGTTAAGCTTAAATATCCGTGGATTAAAAACAACTCTCCATTTGACGGGTTTTGTGCTCAACAGCGGGAGGCCGAGTTGCTTGATGAGTCACTATGACTACCCTGCAATGTAAAATTCATGTAAAGAACAATATTCAGCCTCCACATGTCAGTGTTCTACATTGGTTTTGCTGTTTTAGTGTCATTTTACATTATTGGAAAAGCATAAAAGTGCCTTGCTGTGCCTCCAAAACATAAAACAGCTCCAGTGGATTACTTCACATTTCTGTGTGCTCCCTTAAACTTGTAAAGGAGATCATTCATGGTACATTTTCAATTAAGGATTTAGTACAGCTGTCTGCAGACATAAAGATTATATTGTGTGATTTGTGACGAGTTTCTTTCCTGGTTTCTAAGAGGAAAGCCCAGTTTAGTTTTGATACTCAAAGGAGAGAGAATCTGAAAATAGTGTTGACAGATGACTCTTATTCATAGCCAGTTGAGGGTGTCTTGTTTTAAACAGGTTGAGGACAAAATGTTCATCAGTGACAAGAGAGGTATCAACATTAACTCATATGCTAAAATACCAAACCCCCAAACTCCCAGGCCTCCACAAAGGCACCCCCACGTGGGATGTGTTATATTTTTTTGACATTTACATATATGTATGTGTGCGTGTGTGCGCACACGCTGTGGCTGTTTTCACTCTCTCACTCAGTTTCTCTCGCACTCCTTCCTTCAGCTTTGGTGAGGAATCTGATGCAGGGGTGTTGCATTTCTGTTTGTGTAAGTGTCTGTCAGAAGTCCAGTTGGGAAAGTCTGAACAGCCACGCTTGTCCTCAAACAGAAAGCTTTTCAACACGCACGGCTCATGACAGGAAACATTATTTATCAGAAAGTGCACGCTTTCATGTAAATGAGATCTGAGTGCAGGAGTAATGTGAGAAAAATGTTTTGATGATCATGAGATAATTTAAGTTGCATTTGTGCAAAATGGACATATGGGGTGTGCTTCTGTTTCTATCTGTGTTTGCTAGATGCATTTTAAACTAGAGAGCTGCTAAGAATCTGGCTGGTTAAAATAACTAATACTACTCTTTTAATCTTGTTATATTGTGTGTGTGTGTGTGTCTGTGTTTTTTTTTTTTTTTTTTTACTGTTATTTAAAAAAAAGAAAGAAAAAGAAAACGAAAAGGATCAAGATACCCCGAGTTGTTTGTTTACTTTTCACCTAAAGCCCAGACGTTTGGTGAAATTACTCTTGTCACTCAGCAATATCCGTGAGAAATTAGAAAAAAATGACAGTAAACATGACACGCTGTAAAGCTGCCGCCAACCCTGCTCCTTGGAATTTAATCAGACTCACGAGGAAATGGAGTTCAGAGGGGGGAAAAAAAGGAAAGCTGCAAGAATATCAGCGGATGTCCTCCACTTTCAGAAAGATGCAGACCGTACTCAATACAAGAATAAAAAAAAAAAAGAAGGTATTCACTATATTCTGTAGGAAGCCAATTGCACTATATCTTTCTGGTATTACTATATATGCACTATATAATCCTGAGGGCAGGTAAGAAAAATTTTGAGCATCCCCAAAACGTCGCAATTAAATCCATTAAATATAACTGTTTATTTGCTTTTTTTCTGCAATTTCTACTTGATGTGACAGATTTAAATCACAGCTGTAAATGTTTACATGCAAAGGCGTTCGCTCAGTTTCGATGAAGGCTTATCATCAAGGTACGAAACTATGAGTAATTTGTCGACTTTTAGATTTGCTATGCATTTTTTTTAACACATACGCATACATCACCATATGTCTGCTTCCTTTCCCTCTTTTTTTTTATTTCTGCTTGACGCTGCATGCAATTTAAGAAGTAATGTAAGAAGCGTATTGCCAATCTGAATGGTATTGGCAGTACTGGACACGTTTTTGAAAACCTTCTCCTTCTCCTTCACTCATATCAGTGATTCTGTAGACAAATGTAATTAAATATTCTAGAAAGAATACTGTAGCAATAAAATAAAATAAATCTTACGCAACAAAAACTGCAACTATAATCATACTTTCAATGTCTTAAGGTTTTTTAAATAGCTGCATGAATAGTCATTAGAGCGCTTGTTGTAATCTTACACATGCATTACAATGCTAAATAGCAATGTAAGTGTCATATACAGATTTGCATTTGATAGAAAGCGTTGTTAGTTTTTTTCCCCACTGAAATGAACCTGTGGTACACTTTTCCCCATCGTTTCAGAGCAGATAAATGTGTCTTGACGTCCGCGCTCTGACTCGCTGAGAGCCGGCGCACTGGTTCAGGTATTTGACTCAAAGCTGAGGACACATGCTCCACTTTAACAGATCTCAGATCTTTTCTAATGAGTCTGAGACCACAGGTCATAGCTGCTTGATTTGTCAGCAGAAGAAGGAGTATCTCATTTATTCATAAAAGAAGAAGCTGTACGGACTAATCAGAGCGTGTGTGTGGGTTTGACCAATTTGAAAATTACTGTGACAGTGATCACCAGGGATGTCTTATTCCTGTCCTTTGCAGAAATATTTAAAAATGTTTTTTACATCGTCGTCGCCAGAAATGACATTGATCACGTTTTCTTTCCTCCTGCTGATGCTTATAAAATCATAATGTATATATTTTTAAATACAGTCATAAGAGATTTAATTGTTTTAAAATGGAATATGTGAGCTACTACGCAAATTATTTCATGTGTGTGCATTTAGATACTATTATAGGAAAACGAAGACATGCGGTATATATTTTTTAGTTCAATAATTCCATAATTTCAGCTCTACAAATAAGAGAAGAAAACGAAAGAAGGCAAGGGCTGCCCTGCACCATTCACTGTCCTTTTAGGTGCTTTTTGCTGTTAGGAGAGTGGTGGGCAGTTGGGCACTTTAACCTAAAACACTGTAATGGGTGACGACTCAGGGTTATACTCGCACTCCACATCCATCTACTCAGAACAGCACTACCAGAAACTAAGCCCAACCAAGAGCTGCCCTTTCAAAATGCTTTTACCCCTGGTGGTTTTACACAAAGGTAGTAAGTTCTGGACTTGTGAAATGACAGAAAATCAATACTGAGTAGAGTCAGTGCTACTGCAGCCAAGCTCAAATAATAAAGAAGATCAGAATAACTAGTCAACCGCTGTGAAATTATATTAAATCTAGCAGCAAATTAGCAGTAGTCGTCATTTATTGTGCAATTTGGCGGCATTCTATTTTATTATTTTACAAGCTCGGTTGTTCCAACAGATGTAAATGTATGTTTTTTGATTATAAAATACTTGATAGTTAACACACAAAAAACAACCGCTAGTGCAGCCGGATGTGACCATAATCCACCAGCAGTGCCAGGGCATATGGAGGATCCAGAGACATGCCTCTCCATCTTGGTGGATCCATCTGTCAGTCTTTGCTGGTGCTTTGCTGCTTTCTCTGGCACATTTGACAGCCCCACGCCTCAGCTAGATTAGAAAATTATACAAATGTAAGGTTGGAAAGGTGTAATTGAAGATGGCAAAAGGGCTGATTGGGAGACATTTAAATGATTATTCTTGAGTGTTCAACATGAGGGCGTGTGGCAGAGGCCACAGACAGAAACACTTTGAAATTATTACTGCTCCTGACAGGTGGATGACAAGTCTCGCTCTCGCTCTCCGTCTGTGGATCTATGCAACGAGTACCAGTACGTACATATACATGCATTATATATATATATATATATATATATATATATATATATATGTGTGTGTGTGTGTGTGTGTGTGTGTACTGTATAAACGTCTATGCAAGTTTTTCCTCACTGGGATGTCTGAACTTTCGTGCGATATGGCTGGCAGGCATGCATATGAGCCCTGCGGAGTTTCTTACTCAGAGCCACTGAAAGAGCAGAGAGGATTTACATCAGACGGGTTACAGCACCGCTACAATGACAGCATCTAACGGAAGAAACAACACGCCATTTAATGAAGACGCTAATTTAAGAAATATCACACAACTCTCTGAAATATAAATCAGACAAGGATGCAACGGTGGCTGGAAAACATGGCCTGATGCAGGGATGTTCCACTTTATTTAGGGTCAGACTGTGTCCCACAATTTATTTTTTTTAATTAGTGTAGCAAGACCAATGTATTTTACATATTGCCAACAAGCGCAGTACACTTGTGTTTGTGAATGTAATACTCCTTTGGTAATATTTGTTTTCAGTTTTCAGTGATCACCTGTTAACTTTGCCATCTGTGTCATTTTTAGTCAATCAGTGTAGCTTGGTACAAGTTTGGGTTTCAAGCAGAAAGAAGAAATCTTAAATCATCCACATCCTTTGTTGTTGCAGGAAATTTCGACAATCAACAATCAAAACAATTCTTCTCTGTATTATTCCCTCAGCCAAGTTACGACTTCCACTCCACTGCATGCGTGGCAGTCGTACAATGTATGCCACAATGAAACAACTGACATATCACTTTTTCCCCTGACATAGTCAGACATTTTCTATCTATGTGGTCTGAGTCAGAGTTGTGTTCTGTCATGTTAAATGCAGTTGACAGAAGAGCCAGGCAACACCCTAAACCTCTGGCCTGAGACTTTGTTTTCCCTGGGCACCGAAGCACTGTACTCCCTCAGGCTTTGGTCTGCGAGCTGCAGACTGTGGCTGTTTAACTCTCTCGTGCCATACATTTGACATAACCTCAAAGGGCGTAGCGATGTATGGAGCTATACCTACCCCAGCTAACTGCAAGCACTGACAACAGCTTCCTGAAGTGTAGGTAAAGCGTGCTTGAGGCCAGCCTAGTGTCATGAGATGGTGAATGAGTAGCACGCCAATGTGTGTTATCACAAATTCTTTTGGTTTTATATTTTCATGTATTGTTCTCTCCAAGAAGGACAACTACCCATGATCATAGCCCTTACCCTTACCTTCTCACTTGACATTAAACGCTGTAACATGATACATGAAGAGTTTTGTAGGAAGAAAAACAGAAATGTTACCAAATTTGAATTTATTGCCATTTATATACTAATGTCAGCAACTAAAAGTTTGTACAACGAATCAAATGTGCCACTTATTTAACACAATAAACACAATAAATATGGGAACTGTTTGCCTTCATGCTGTTAGGAGACCTCATTGAGGCAAGATGCACAAATGAGACCAACTCACATCAACAAGTGCAACTACAAAGATTAAAATGCAGACTAACATGTTATCCTGGGTTTGTATTATCTCAAGTGGAACCCTGGTTGTCCTCACCCATACACCAAACCCCAGAAACAGTCTGAGATGTGCGATTTGCAAATGAAAGCGGCGCGTACCGTGCATATGCAAATGAATAGGCAGACTTTGGCTGCTGATGGCGATAAATTAAATCTGATGTATGTAGTTTACTAAACCGAACTCAAGCTGAAAATGAACTATCAAAGTGATGCATCACAGGAAGAGGAAATAACAGGTTGGGTAACTTGAAAGCGTGTTAATTTCTTGAAAGGTGTGTAATAAGGAGGAGTGAATAGAACAAATAATTTCCCATGAAAGAAAATGAGCACATGCTGATTTGGTAAATTATGTTTTTCTTTCAAGTTATTCGCAAAAACAAAATTACACTTATCCACTTCCACAAATGGTAAAACTCCCAAAAGCTGTCAGGGTAGAGGAAAAACAACGAAAGGAACTAAATCAAAAAATAATAATTCTGATGCTCTGTTGAGTAAGAGCGATGAAGTGTTGACACACAGAGGAAAGACTTGATAGTTTTGTCAGGTACATAAAGATGTGAAATATTGAGCCTTGTCTCTTTGTTAGTAAATGCGGAAAAAAAAAAAAAAAAAACATAATCTTTCATTGCATGTGACACCCCATCCTACTGAAATGCAAACACATGAGTGAGAGAATGAGATGTTGTGTATATTTTTATTGTTTTTATGCTATCAGTATTACCTTGTAAAGATGTTTATTCACCATGGACTCTAATGCATGCACAGTATGAGGAAACCAAGTGGTATACACATAAATAGTAAACATATTACACATCGAGCTATAGCGGAGCCTGTACAGCTCTGATTCAACAAACTAAGGATCGACTCCTTATGCATTGATGCTAAATATAGCCTTACTTTGAAAAATACACTAATAGGCAATTTCTTGCTTGGCATGTTTTCAAAGCAAGTCTAGATCATATAGTGAGTTAATGTGGTATTATTTAGTGCAGTGCGGTATGTAGTTAAGACGGGTTCATGTGGCATCACAAGTTCATCACCGTCTCACTTCCTATTGGTTTCCAGAACCAAAACATCTCCCACAGAGATTCACTCAGGGGTGAAAACACTCAAAGAGCAATATGAGGAGAAAATGAGAGTTAAAGCATTCAGATTTAATTTAATGATGTGGTTGCGCTGTACCAATGTCAATAATTAAAACTTAAAGCGTGAATATTAATCAAGTGCCTCCTTCGTGATACTGTGAGTTCGGTCCAATCTACTTTGCGCAAGCTTATGAGATGAGGCTAATCGAGAAGCCACCCTATTTTTGCGCTTTCTCACTCGTTTGCCTCAGACGATTCCCCTAAATTGAAGATACGGGGCCGGCGATTCAATAGGACTGCTTGTCACTTTAAAGATGGTGCCCTAGGCTTAATCGACACCACGGCATGGGAAGGAAGGAGGAGAGGAGATCTTCTGCTGCCACTCGCCATCATCTTACGAGCGCAGAGAGCACCACACTAAGCATGCTTCATTAGTTGACTAAGTGACTAAATATCTAATCAAAAGAAAAAAATGTACGGTATATTCACTACACTTACAAAACTGGGTGAGATTTATGTGGAAGTTATGGCCAACCCAGAGCGGTAAGTGGAAGGGAAATTGCTTAGCTTTGTTACCATGGTCACCTGAAAATGCTGTCTGTTTTTCTCCGGCACAAGAGAGGATGAACAGAAGCAGACAGAAAATGTGTTTTTAACAGATTTGAATGTTAGGTGATTTCATTCAAGATGACATGGATTATGCACAAAAATATCTTAATGTCTCTTGTGAGGTTTTTTGCTACCTTCTGCCGCTTGTAAATTTTGTACTTTATTCCAGCCGATACGTTTGCGATCATACATAGTGTGTGTGATATATAGTTTGAATTCCCTACAGTGGTAACAGGACTCACATTTATTTCCTGTACAACTAGGCTTTTGGAAAAATGTCAGACTGGACTTACAGAAGGAACAGTGTGGGATAAAGAGTTAGCCATGGCACTAGTCATAATCCACCCTTCAAAAGAGCCAGATGGAAAGGGTAAGGTTTCAGTCAAAATATTGTTTTTGGATGGAGGTGTGCACTCTCGCTCTCTCACTCTAGCACTCTCTCAATCTCTCTATGTCCTTGTCTCTCGCAGGCGTTCTCTCTTGTGCTCTCCAGCCCTCTCTCAAACCCTCCTCCTGCTGTGCTTTATCAGATCCTGTCATAGGGGGGGGCCTCTTATAAAACCAACACAGCTCATCAGGACAGAGATCCAGAGGACCAGTTCAGTCAACCCTCGGTAAGCTACGAGGGTCCTGGTTGGGTTAGGGCCTCCGCCGGTATTTATCAAAAATATCAGATTTGGAGAACTGATTTAGCAGTCAGCACTTCAGATCTGTTTTTCCACTAAGAGTGATTTGCGATGAAAACCATGGTTAAAGGCACCTGAGCAGCGGTCCTAAATCAGCAGTCTCACCCCGAGACGCTTGATAAACATACAGCCCATAGGTTTGTGTCTGGACTAGTGGTGCTGTGGGGCAGAAAGGTATGTGCTTAGTGGTGATTGTGTGCCGTGGCCTCCCCTCATTCTCCGAAGCCGAACACACACAGAGCGACCTTGTGTGGAGTGGAGGGGTGGGCAGGCACACGGATCACGCCGTGCAGTGCACTGCTGGCAAAAGACATAATGATTCTTCTGGAATACACACACACACGCACACAATTGTGTTTCCATAACTTCAGAGGACATTGTTTCCACTTTTATTCACTCTTTGGAGACTTACAATACCCAAACCACAACTACCTAATCTTCACCTTCAACTCCACTCAAAAAAAAAAAAGAAATGTCGCACACACATCCACACACACACACACTGATAAACACCAAAAAGTGATAATTTCATCATGTTGCATTCTGCAGTTTTATTATTTAAAAAGTAATTTAGACAACCACCACACCGAGCCAGACTGTAGGGTCGCCCCAGACTACTGTAGAGTTGTTATACAGGCACTCATAAATCCACCCAGAGTTACATAAACCTGTCAGTGGGTTCATTACAATAATTATTTTAATTCTGTGTTGATGATTTAATGATAAAGCAACAGGGGAGGGGGGAAAAAAGGAGTGAAAATAAAATGTAGTGAGAGCAGTTTTCAGAAGAGACGCCATGCCACGTTTCCTGTTGAGTGCTTGTCACCTTTCAGCTGACAGAACACTTTGTGTTTCTCCACCGGCATAGCCCACAGTGTTGTTAGCCATAGCGGAGGATAGCAAAGGGACACAGCCTCACCCTCGGTGAGAGCCCATATATATATACGCTGGTAAATGAATTGAATGAATGCCATAATTACACGCACATGCATGAAGACAAAACATTGTTATACCCAAACCAGCAGGAATGGAAAATGATACTTTTACTAGACTGTTTGATTAAGTTGAAAAAAAATCAGTGGAGCAAATGACTTTATTTAGACTTCAGATCAGATTTGTGTGTCCAGACATCACAAATTAACCGTGTATCGATGTGGTAACAACAAAGGCAGCTACTCTGGTGAGCCGTCTTTTTTTTTTCTTGTTCCTATGTGATGATCAAGTTGTTTTTTTCCTGGTAACAATCAACAGTGAGTATTAAAATCTTTACCTGGGGACAGTGAGGTCACTGAACATGGCACAAGGATGAAGGAAAATTATGTGAGGTGGATATAACTTTAATTGTAGCGAAAAAAAAAATACTTAAAAAAAAGAACAAAAACATATATTTTTTTAGACATAGTCAGAGAGAAGAAATACACAGTAATGACATCCATCCCTGCAAACCACAGCATGTGTGGACTGGCTAGTCTGGCTAGTGCTGGTTTGATTAGGACAGGATGTACACTCTCCGTTTAGTGACTGTGCTGAAGCCTTACTGGTTCTTGTGGTCAAATGCCGACTGCCATGCCGCACTCTGTTTTTCCCCCTCTTTGACCCTGCCACTCTCATAAAAAGACAGTCATGCTTTAGTCCTCTACTCACCCCCTCCTCGGTCCGTTTAAACGGGAGACAGAGCTTAAACGCCCTCTCGCCAGGCCGCTGCCAACAAAGCTGTACAGTCAGAGGAAGTCTCTGGCCAAATCAAAATCCAGACACAGGCCAGTCATGTCACCATGTCTGATCCCTCATCTGATTATGTCTTAATTAAATGAACTCCTATCAACATCCATTCACCCACTCTCAACCCCCCCATTCCCACCCAAAAAGATTACTGAATTCCTGTCCATGAGGTCATCGCAAATAGCAGACAGGGCAGACACTGACCCCTTAATGTATAGGGGTACAGGTAGTCATGGTGACAGGAATTCCCCAAAATAAAGAGATTAGTTGATTATCTGTGCCCAGAAACATGTAAACAATACAACCAGATCAATGCAAAATATATTTCACCGTCAGGAGTGTGAACACCTATCATCCTGGGAGCACCGCTCTCTTACCTCCTCTCACAGTGGACCCACTCTTGTGGATGTATTCTGGGAAAATCTTTACTCTACTCATCTTTCCTCTGTATGATCAATCTCCACATTAACAAATTCGGCTGATTTAAGAGGGATACATAAAACACTAATTTGGGTGTATCGTTTGTTGTCATTATCTCCATTAGATTTTGGCATCAGGTATGAGAGCGTGACTGGAAAATATTTGATACAATTACAATTACCCCTGTGCCACCCCCACAAAACTCCACTAATGTACAAACAGTCACAGAGGATATTATGATTTAAGCTTGTTGATTCTTGCATTCTAGTGAATGTGTCATTTAGAAGGAGAAATGGCTTACAGTCAGGATGCCAGCAGCTTAGAAAAACTTTTCTTTTGGATGGAGATGTATGATTTTTATCAGGTCGAAATGAAAAAAATAACATTTCCTGAGCATTAGGGTTCTTTGAAAGAACCAGACTGTAGGCGGGTTTTAGTCATAGATATACTCAGTTAAATGGGTTTATAATTACCAAATTATAGGTGTATACCGCTGCACCTGGTATTTTGACATTTGACAAGATGCTATCAGCGCAGGCTAATTTTTTTCCAGTGGCTATTTATTTATGGTTTACATAGATTAACTGAATTTTGCTTTGAAAGAATATTAGCTACGTACAAAATACGGCCTACACCTGTGACGCTCTCAAATTAGAGAAATAATCATGTTTAAATAAACTCTCAGTCAGGAACGGTAGCGCTTTTTCATTCCATTCTCATATACAGTGTGGCGTCGGCGTCCCTTCGGTGACACGTTAAGAGAAAAATTAAAGGAAGAAATGAAAAGTTTGCGCAGTGTATGACTATTTAGTTTCAAAAGCAACAGCTCTGTTTCAAAACAGCACAGCTAACGAGAAGAGTGTTGATACGGTTGTCGATGTGTGAAGGGGCAGAAAGGGAGAGGGTGGTCTTTTTTTGCCACAGTGAAGATGGCAGCATTCTTTGGGTGGGGGGGCGGGAGGGGACATTTATGCCAGTGCTGACAAAGGTCTGGGGGGGCGTGTGTGAGTGTGTGCGTGCATTTGTGAGTGTGTGTGTATGCGTGCATCACTGATGTAGGGGGGTGTGTGGGTGGCGGTGGGGTGACACTGATCCCTCAGAAGGCTAAATTTACCCAAGAGTGATAGGGGCAGGTGGATCCAGCTGGGACAGACGGGCATGGGTGGCGGGGGTGGTTGGAAAGAACCGGACCTGGTTTCAGTTCAGGCAGAGATCGGGGGCAAACGCACAACCCAAATCGGGGGTTTCTATTCAAAGCCAGCTGGTCTGGCTTTATTACATGCTGGACATTTATTTTAAACAGTTTGTTGGTATTTTTTTATTTTGTTTTTTTTGTCAGACATCTCTTTTATTTTCCTCTCTTTTGAAAACATTTTTTTTTAAACTGTTTGATTGAGCTGGGCCTCAGCTGGTGCTGCAGGGCGTAACTTCCTGGGGAAGCAGAGAAAAGGCACGGGTGAGTTTTTACAGTACACCTATTCCCTTCCTTTTTTCCCCCCCGTCTCTTGTCTAAATCTCATTCTGTCAGTGGAAAACCTGTCTCGGCCAGGATTTCAAACCCTACTCTGCACAGCGGGTCATGACATGTTTAACAGATTAGGCCATAATTTTGATATTTGAGCTGCTCAATTTGAACCGTTCTGAAATTTATTTTGAAAAACTGTTGCCTAATTGTTTCATTATACGTTTGCGGGATTTCTGTGAATGATGTCTTTGTCATGTAGCCCAACACAGAAATGACTATACCAGTATGCGCAAAAGCCAAAAGATATACTTAACTGGTGTTTACTTTGAGTTTTTCCTGCTCTTGACAAAGCCGAAAGACAGTTAGAGAATCTCTCACAGCGCCGAAGGAGGAGTCAGGTACCAGCTGTTGCCAATCACCTCTGTTGGGCACTTGGGGAATAGCTGATTGAGGCTCCTGGAACTGTGTGTTTAGTTTTAAGAGTCTACATTTTTATTTCTCTAAGGCCCGACAAATGGTTTAACTCACTACAGTGGAACTTTATATCGTGTTGTTTTTCTGTTTCTAATTATTCACAGTCAGTTTAGGTTACTGGTACTTTTAAGGGTAATTGCTTCGAACATCTCTTTGCACAATCTGGAGTTATCAGTGAGAGAAAAGAGCTCGGCCTTAACATGCTGTTTGCTTTAGAAATGACTCATTTCATCAAGGTGGCTACCTAAGCGGCAAGCACACGCTTCAGACTCGCTACGTGTCACGCGGTTCGGCCTCCAAGCAAGACGCATTGTGCGAACTTTCATAACAAAAGAGAAGCTTTTGTCATTTTAAATGAACGGAGAGGTGGTTACTCTGAAAGCAGGAGACATGAGTAAAGGTCTTTACTGGAGGGCACTCGTCCCAAAACAACTAAATGGAATTTCATACCAAAGCAAAGGCTTTATTTTTTTTTAATGAGTGGTGAATGACTCTGTTGGTTTTTCCTTCAGGGTTTCGACTTAACTGGCGCTTTTGCATAAAATAAGTGAGTTGATTTGATATCTTCACATTTTGAGTTTTATTATTTTCGGTATTTTGTGCCCACGACGGTTATTCAGAATAAAAATGGAAGCAAAGGCCATTTATTAAACCCACTCTGAGCAATTTGTATCAAAGTAAAATAGAGGAAATTAACAGATTTTTAAATATACAGTACACATTGTATACAAAGATAAGTACACATGCACCCGTGTACATTTACACCTGGGGAGAGCGGCTGTCCTTATGCTATTAACTCAAAAAGCAGGACCTTAGAAACTTTGACCCAGTTTACAGGAAAAGCACAGTCCTCACTTATTAGCTTTTCAGCCCCTGAATTCCACGGCTTTGATGGTCAGCGGAGCTGAGGAAACGCGTTGTTTTCTTTCTCTGTAGGGTGGTGCGTGCTTTTACGCAGTCGCCCTTCTGCCTTTGAAACTCACCTCATCCTGTCATTCCTCCCTGCAACTCTGCTGTTACTTTCATTGTTGGTTTCTGTTGTGTTTTAGAAATTAGGAATCTTAAGCTTACACTGTATTCAGGGTAAAAAAAATAAAAATGTATCCAAAGTTGGGATAGTCATAAACTTGATGTCATTATAACACAACAGCTAAAGTCGGCTAAAATGCCATTTGTGGTTACAGCTTCTTTGGTTTGTTTAAGTTTAGTGGGATGTAATTCGATGCAGATATGCATTTTGCGGTTTCCACTGGTGTTTTTGTGCAAATGAATTGAGGGGTTAAGATATGGTATAGAAGTAATTTGCTGATTTGTTGTTATTCTGTATGGCTGCTGACAGAAGGCATGGTAGTCATTAGTTTCCATGGTTATTCGGTGATCCAGATGCTCTTGAGTTACTGAAACTTCTGTACATTACTGTAGAAAGTGCATTTCATTTTTTTAAACAAATTATAACTGAACCAGGACCAATTAGACATATGGGAGCACTTTGAATCGTAATGGCATGGAAAGCACAAGTATCTTTGTTCTGTAATGGCACACAGTGACGCCATAGTGACTTTGCTCTTATTTTTCCTTTTCATTCCCTTCTATCATTTTTATTATTTCATTTTGGAAGGTCTCCAGCTGTGGTCCATCCTCCCGTATAAAAACTCTCTTTCCTTCTAACCCCCTGAGCACTGTCGAGGCCAGAAAACAGTATGACGCTCCGCTGCCACGATACATCGCTTGTGCGCCGGGGCCGCCTAAATCTACAAAACACGAGTGCTGGCGCTAGGCAGCTCTTTTGATCTGCAGCTAATCTCAGTTGCCTGCCTCCCCTCTGATCATGTCTGAATAAGAATGAGTCGGGGGTGATCCTGGAGGCACAAAGAGCTTTAGACGCTGCCGCTCGTCTGCCAAGCTCCGCCACATAGCACGGGCCTCCGCCGATGGTCGCTAGGCTCCGCTATCACACATCTGAAATGGGGAATCCTCATTTAGACACACATTATATTCCACTCCACTTGCTTTTCTTCACAGCGAGATGCTATCAGCTGCTTGTTGGGAGTGTGGGAGAAGTTGCACAGCCCCGCTGAGTGATCTTTAATTGTCAGGGGAATTGGCTGAGGTCACCAGCTGCAGGAGGGACTTCTGCTGTGTAATGATTACTATGGGAATTCATAATAGTTATGACTGTAAGCTTTATTGTGCTAAAGTTGAAGAGAAAGAGAAATCTTTATCAATAAACTCAAAAGAGTAAACCAGTAAATTAAAATAAAAAATAAAACCACAGTCTTGTGTTGCTGATGTAAGTTCTCGTGTCCTTGATACCTACAGGAAGCTTAGCTTGTGGACCAACTTTGAACTGTAAATGTGGGTAATTTGGGTCTGCGATTATTCACATGTTGATCATGGAACTTGCTCAGACGGGAGATCTATCCCACAGCTGCATACTTAACACTAATAATGTTGTTTCAGACACAGCTTTTGCACCACTCCAGGAAACACCCCTTGAAGTGAGACAAAAAAAAAGTAACACTGGCATCTCCCCTTTATGAGCACAATTAGAGAAAGGGCAGCGAGAACAATGAAATTACTGTGCCTGTGTTGGAGCAGTTCATAGAGAATTACTTTCCAGCCATTCAAAAGGAGGAAAAATCATTAGCAGAAAGTGAATTTCTTTTTTTCCCCCCCTCACTTGAAGCAATCTAGCAGAGACAAAGGGAACTTTGAGCCCTTGATATACAGACAGAAAGCGTGGCAGTCACACTTGCCACAGCATAGGAAAGACATGGGAAGAAGAGGAGGGGAGAGAGAAACAGGGATTAGAATAAAAAAGGAAGTTAATTAAAATATAATGTGCGATAATTGTTACTGATATTTCATTTTGGTTTAGAATAACTTTGCTTAAATGTTAATATGATTCCTCTAAATGAAAATGCTATAATGCAATTCAGATACCGATTAGAGTCTGTGCGGGGAATACCTCCAGTTAACCTAAACCACTTTTATTGTGTGCTGGGAAGGGTGCAGACCTCCCCTGCAGGCAGCACACTTAATTGCAGTGTCTGTATACAACGTGTGTTTCATTTTCAGCAGACTGGACATTGATGGCACCTGCCAAGTATGTATTTATGATATGTATGTGACATTCAAACATTTGGATTACAGAAATATAACTGTTAATCAGTCAGCCTGCAAGCCTGAATAATCAAACTTGAGCTTTATCTTCTGCGTATCCAAATCTTAAGTAGACTTTCAAAAAGAGGCATGGTGTGGTGTTTCAGTGAAACATATAATTTAACTGACAAGGCCGCATGTGCTACACTTTATTTGACAAAGCGGAGAAGCAACAGGTCTGATCAACCTCTCACCCAGCACCACTGTATCTCAGCCAGTCAGTACAGTCGCAGGACCACTGGGCTTTTCCTGTGATGTAACTGGAGCATCAGGCAGAACAAAAGGAGAGCTTGTTGTTCAGCTTGTGCCTCATCCATAATGCAGAAAAGGTGTACAGACAGCATGCTGTTGGTTAAACACAACACATGCAAATCACCTGTGCTGTCTCTCATTTGACACTGCTTGGTGAGGGGTCGTTATGAAGCTTTGGAGACGTTCTGACTTTTGGTACTGCTGCATTCAAGTTTATTCATGTACTGCAAAGTCGAGGTAACGGACGACACTGGCTAGATATTGCTAATGGTCCATCCACAAAGAAAAAAGTGGTTAAACGTGAGCAATCAATGTCAAACATTTTTCCCTGTTAAGGCAACTTAAGATAAGATGAAACAAAAAGACTTGCGGTTAGTATCAAGTCAGGTATCAGATGTATGTTTATCGAGGTATTATATTTTCACATATGACACATTTTCCAGTTGTAATTACCTCAAGGCTTTCTTTCACAGGTAGAATTATCAAGGAAAATTGCCTGCAAGCTGAAATCAGCAACGGAAATTGCACCTCCATATTACAAAAGCTCATTTGAGTGTACAAATACAAACGTCCCCATAATTATGAATTTCTTTGTTTTATATATTTCGTAATATGAGGATATATCATTTCAAATAATTAAAATTGATTTTCTCACCTTTGCTTCCCTAATTACAATGTACTGTGGCACAATTCCTATAATTACTGATGACATTGCCCTCTGAGTTTCATTAAAGCCCTTATTAATAAGGAGTTTCAAATCATGTATAATATAACGCTTTGGATGACTTACACAAAGACCAAACGCAGATCTGTGGGGAAATGTCTCTTACCTCGCCTTGAGATGACTTCTTGTTTTGCCTGAGAACAGAGCCTGGTTGATCCAGCAGGGGAAAACCTGTACAGTGAAGATATGAAACAATGAAGTAAACCCAAATGAATGCAAGATTTTTTTTATTTATTTTTTTAAGTGTATAATATACATCAGTATTACAATTCAGTATTATTGCATTAGTTATATGTTAAGTTTTGGGAACTATTTCTTTAGCCAAAGCCTAACTATAACAAAGATGTGCTCCTGAAGTTTAATGATACATAATAGGTTGAACAGTTCTTTCACAGGCTTTTCAACCTTTTCAGCCACAAACTTTTAGTGGAAGAAATATAGGTATATTTAACAATAATTTTCCACTCAATTGTTACCATGCCCCCTCAAACGCCAATACCGCTGTAAGACAGGCAGGCAAACACTCAGACATCTAGATACACATGTGCAAAAATGCAATCCATAGATTCCCAGCTGAGCCCCTTCAGTAAAATTGGCCTGCAGGTCTTTCTGTGCCCCTTTGGTCGTCACATCATGTAGCATCAATCTCGTGTCAAGATGCCAAATGTCTCTCAAACTCATTAGGGACAGGAAGAATGACTGAAAGCGGTAAATACCAAATAAAGCTGGAAGCATCCTCAGACATATCCGACATGCAACAAATACTCCTGCGTGTCCCGCGCTGCTTCCGTAAAAGCTGGCTAATTCTCAGGAGCGGTGAGGCGGAGTGCTTGACAACATCATCAACTGTGACAGGCAGATTGTGTTTTCACGTGAGCATGATCGACAACAGATTGCACTGAGCCCGGGCTGTTCCTGTTTGCCCTGGAAATGTGCTTGTGTTTATCTTTCGCTTGAGAGAGGCATTCCTTTCTTTCTCCTTCTCTTACCAAAAAAAAAAAAAAAACGCACACATTTTCAGGACGAACTGTTCTGCGTGCGTGTGTCGCACATGCTGCGAAGTGACTGCCAGGAGAGGCTTAAGAAACAATCCAAGCAAGATCAATATCAGAAAACCGCACTTATGTGTTTGACTTAACATCCAGTCGCAGTTTCCCCTTCTTCTCTTTTTATGCTCGACTGATGCCAAACCTCACAAAATTGCATTTACCCAAAAGCCTAAAGTAAGTGTATACACACTGTGACATATTTGAAATTACATAATTGTTTTGGCAAACTGTAAATCTGATTTTTCTCCACCGGGCTTTGATGAGACAGTCAACCCACACTTGAACACACCCACAAACGTGCTTCTCAGAACACAAGTTCAGGATTGTGTGTCCTGATAGCAGGAGGGAGGGACAGTGGCTAATGAGTTGGGCTGGGAAAGTTTCACAAGAAGCAAGAAGCTGATAATTTTGCTCATTATGATTAATGAGAAAATTGTTCATCTCAAAACAACACAAAAACCTACAATATTTAACCTACGGCATATTTAGCTCGTTTTCACACGTGTGCACCAAATTCTAAATTTATCATATTTAAATAGCATATGACACACCTTCAACTACTCAGTACAGTGTAATAATTGTTTCTGCGGTGCTCAGACTTAGCCACAGACCCCCACTCGGTAATCTCAAGAGCAAATATATACAGTAGGTCTTCTCTCCTTTGCATTAAATATACGAGCATTGAATGAGTCTGTTAGTGTGACTTCACCATAGGTTTATCCCCGCAGACAAGTCAGACAGTCATTTATGAATATGCATGAGCCTGTGTTTTCCTCGTTTAATGATTGTTCGCCTTTCAAATGTATTCAATCTACATCCCCCAATTCATCTCTCTGTATGCTATACTGCCAGTGCAGACGCACACACACACACACACACACTGATCCTACATATATAACATATGTCTTACTCACTGTGTGCCAGTACATAAAAATACAGGCGAACAGTAACCATTTCACTTGCAGTTTCACTCCCTCCTTTACTTCTCCTCCCAGGTGCCAACCAAAGACAACCTCAAGCATTGTGAAAACCGAAAGGACCTCTCCAATGAACTACTGACACGCAGCGCAGAAAGCTACCAGAGTGAGGGCACGCAAGAGAGAGCAGACGAAGGAGCACTGAACGTGGTACGTAAAATCACATAAGCCCCCGTGGCAGCCCGTACGCAGCCCGCCATCAGATGCACACGCAGCTGCCAGCTGTACACACCGAGACGTCTTGTCTGTTGAGGGTGTGAAATCTGTGTACTCGGTGTTTCATACACGCTGACATGCAATGCCATTGATCTCCGCCATGTTGCATTTATGAACCCCACTGAGTCTAACAGACTACACCTTATTGATTGTTTTACGGAGGTCCAGGGGACCAGAGGAAATGCTATTAAAGATTAAAGGGTCAGGTGATGTGAAGGTGGTATCCAGAGTCATCAGACACCAGTGGCTTCAGTTACAGGCTGTAATGTCCGCCCGTCAAGCAGATTAGCTGGCTTGATTTATTTATTAAGTGATGTCCCGTCATTTCCTACCCTGACTGACTGACACGGTGGACGACTGCATACATAGCTTATGCTTCACAGGTGAACTTCAAAGGAAGGGGAAGATTAAGAAGCCGCTTGGTGTCCACTTACACTTCTGTGCATGTCATGCAAAGCTAAGATCAAGACAGAGGGCTTTGTTGCCAAACGGTTCATAAAGCAGGGTTAGGCTAATATTAAACAGCTGAGAAATTGGGCTGGCTGCATGTAAAACAAACACACGGATTTCAAACTGATAGTTGCTTTTGTTTTTTAACGAAGGCCCACTGCTGAAACCTCAAGAGAAGAGGGACCTGATGGCGTGCTAGTCTGTAGCAGGCTTCATTTAGCACAGTCATTTAAAATCTTTAAAACGATCCAGCACCCATATAATGTGAGTTTAATAGAACTCTGGTATTACAAGGCCTATCTGCGATACATCTCTGTACAGAAAGCCACTCCGCTGCCTGTCTGCGTCTTATCTGAAGTGGCAAACTTGCTGTTCTAATTGTTATCTTCACACTAATAGAGTGGATGTTTTGAAATCATTTGGTCGGATGGATAAAGGCTTGGTAATTCCCCCATGCTTACTGTCTGTGTCAGGGCTTATCTGCAGGAGATAGCTGGCTCTTGGAGAATGATTGGCGGCATGCAGGAGGTGGAAAGTGCAGCAGCGTCTGAAAGTAGACGGCATTCACCAACATCCAAGAAACTGGATGCGAATTGAAGAACGGTATTGTTTGAGACTTTTTAGTGAAATCACATTTTCATTTGACGTGATTATACGTTTGAAAAATCGAATTTTTCTCAATATATGGTTGGATTGGGATTAGTGATGGTAAAGTGTTTCATGGATGAGGGAGATTTGTCTCGTTGTGTCTTTTTCCAAAGTATTTCAAAGAAAACAAGTGAGACTATTTCAGGAAATCAGATAATTTTTCAGTATTTTGACAGTTTTATGGCTGAGTCTGACTAAAGTTTTAGCGTGCTTGGCATCCGGCGTGGCATGCATGAAATAACAGGCGAAAACTGAACGCGCTGCAACAAAAACAGGCAACTTTGGCGCACGGGTTTCACCGTTTAAAGCCGGCCGCAGACGCGCAATAACGCGCTCTCAGTTGGTTCATTAGTTTAAGTACACATCCCCCATCATCTACCTCTAGTGGTCCTCTCAGAGCAGTTAATTGTACGTCCACTCTATCGGGGCTGGCGCGATAATAAAGCATTAAGAGCCATGCCTCGTTCATTAAAGTAGAGTTGGGAAATGTGAGACCGCCCCTTTCAGGAGTCAAAGAAAAAAAAAAAGGAGAGAGAGAGGAAAAAAAAAATCGATTATTTCTCCTCGCACCGGGAGAGTAGAGGTTTAGGGAAAGACTCGGTCGGGATTGTGGGAAGGAAACAGAAACAGCGTCTCAACATCACTGTCAAGCTCCAGACGTCCAGCGCCACACCGGCACCACCTCCACCTCCACCACAGCCGCTACGCAGCTCCACCGAGTCCCTCGCCGCTCAACCGACACCTCGCAGAGAGACCAGGCGAAGCGTCTTCACCGCCTCCTGAGAAGGCACTGTCCGATCAGAGAGAGAGAGAGAGAGGGAGAGGGAGGGAGAGAGAGAGAGGAAGAGAGCTAGAGAGAGAGAGAGAGCTAGAGAGAGAGAGAGAGGGGGAGAGAGAGAGTAGTTTGCTCAGACATTATAGAGACTCCTACCGCGTACTGTAGGTTACTTTTTTTTTCCTCCCGGCGCCGTCCTCTGCTAAGTTGCGCTTCTGGATTTTAAGTGCGTCTCGGCGAACTCAGTCTCCACCAAGCAAGCGGCTTCAGCCTTCCTGTCAAACAGCCGGGCCAAAACAACCGGCGGACCGCTTGTTGTCGCCTCTCGCTTCACCCGGACAAGATTTCACGCGAAATAAAGTAAGTACCCCACTCACATCACTTGCCGCTCGCCCGCGAACATCCACAATTACCCCGCATCATTTGGGTTTTTTTTTTTCTTCTTTTTTCCCCCTTTTTTCATTTTTAACCTTCCCTATGGAAACTTGAGGGGTCTATTCAGATGCGCGCTGCCCCCTTCAACAAAAAGTACAGTAACTGCGCGTATTGATTTGTTGTGACCCCTTTCGACTTAAGCCGGTGACAACTATGTAATATAATTACAGGGTGACATCAAATAGCTGTTTCTGGTCTATTAGAAGAGTCTCGTGTTTTAGGTGGTGTTGCTGCCGTGTCGACCTTGTGCAGCTTTCTCGTGTCCACATGCAGGCGCACAGTCCCTAAGCCAGTGGAACTGAATATGCTGCCCTCCTTAACCTAATACATTATGCCCTCTTTTGCGTTATGGGATGGGATAGAAAAAGTTACAGCAGCAGCCCAGTTTAAAATGTGTAGTGTAAGCCTGCCTGGTGTACAAGTTTATCAAACATTCTCACAAGAAACTTTAAAACAAGGGTTAAAGACTGTTTTAAAAATTTAGTTCCAAAGTTTCTTCATGTTAGGTTAATTGTTTCTTTAAAGCAACACATTAGGGGAAAAAACAACTGCACAGGAGATGTCCTTATTCTGTGGGTAAATAGTTCTTTTAACATATTGACCCAAGGTTCAGTAGGGTTCAGATATATCCCATGCTAATGTACATTTAACCAGCACAGCACGCACATGGGCAGCTTTTATAAATATATTAGAAAAGGTTAACTAATGTATTAAACCACAAAACAGGGGAGCAGAGTTTGTTAGAGTTGTTTAAATGTCAGCTCCAACCAGAGACACAGTGAATCAGTGTTTTAGGTTTGGCGTGAACTATATTTTCTTCTCTGTGACTTTGGGACCGAGACTGACACTAGAGCGAGTTTGATATATTTACAAGTTGAGTTTGGTTCAGTCTCGTGTTGCTCACTTGAACCTGTTGCAGAGAGAGAATTAATAATGACACCATAATTAACTTGTGGCAAATGCAGCGAGGCTGCTGCTTCAGAATTAAAATTGGATCATTTGTTTTTTCGTACGCAAAGCGTGCGGATACGAGGCCCAACCGAGGATGCTTAAAAATGTGAAATTACCAAAGCACACTTTGTTTTAATTCAGACCGGCTGTGGAGCTGTGACTGTAGGCTGGGGGCATTCACTGTAACTCGTGGTCATTAATTTGAGCCTAAAAGTGCATCTCTGCACTCTCATATTCTTTTCAGTTTGTTTTTAGGATGAACAGCAGTTTGATTATCAAATCCACTTTTGTTTTAAAAGTTTAAAAAGGTGGCTGTTAATGTAGACGTACCTGCAGTCTTTCCAAAATTAAACAAAACATTCAAGTAACATTTTGAAATTTACGAGAGCTTTTTAATTTGAAATAGAGACATGTGAGCTGGATTTTTTTTTCAAGGCAATAAAAAGGTATAATATTTTAAGTGGTAAAGTGTTGCTGTCTATTTCAGCTTATCAGCCTAATTTGTTTCTCCGTGTAAAGCGCACTGCATACATTCAAGCATTCACTACTTGATTGCTTTTCATTTAGTTCAGTTTGAAAAGAATAATGTTCCCTATTTATAGTTCATTTGAGATATATATATTTTTTACATTTAACTGCATGCAGTTTCTTTTACATTGCTTCATTACCTTTTATAATCCCTTTATGTGAATTGTTTTCTCATGATAAAAATATAGGGGTATTAGTATTTAAAAAGGATCTTACACGTGGCCTTCCCCTTTCTGACCATTGTCAATGAAGTTGTTCAGCTTGGCCTGTCTGGCCTGTTGCTCTCTTGGGATTTAGCGATAGGTTAATCCGCTCAGAGGAAGGTGAGCACTCGCATGTGGACCCACACGATTACACACAGAGGACTCTGTCAGCCAGGCTCTGTAATCTCAGAGACCCTTTACAAACACACACATGCACGCATGTGTGCAGTTATGCGAAAACGCGCTCAAATGCACAGACAAAAGCGTGGTCTCTCCCCTTTCTCCCTCTGTCTTTCTGCTACACTCAGACACACTTTTACACACATGCACGCATCGACACCCACACTATCTGGCCTGCGCTGCTTTTGTTTCTCTTATTCTCTTGAAACCTCTCCCTCTTGACAAATCATTTGGGATTTTGGGCGCTGATTCACAAAACCAACAGTGACAACACACTCTTACCCTTCTCACAGAGAGGGATTAGAAGGTCACGTGTCCATGTGATTGGCCAGGGCATTGAGCCGATTGTCAGGGCACTTTGCTGTACACCAGGGGCTCAGTAAAGCTTTAGTTAAGTGAAGGGAAGGGATACGTTGCAGGCCATGGTCACGGTTCTGCCATGTGTTTTACAAGGACCCTGACAAAATCCGCATTTGACAAACTGTTCCTAATATCTTTAATCATAAATGTCTAACATAATGCTCATATATGTGTAAATGAGTTTGACTGGATGGCAGAGATAAGCATGGCCACACCGAGTTAAGCTCTGAGTGCTGCGTCTTTAAATAAAAAAATGAAGGGGGTAAACTATACCACTGTGCTGCCTCAGTGCTTAAGACATTTACCTCTATACAAAAGACACATTTTAAGATTCCCCTCCTCATGGAAAACCAGATCTATGAAAACATTATTCTTATGTATTTACGTTTAAGCAAATACTTTAATGGCCCCTTTTTGCTACGCTTTAAAGTTGTTTTTTTTCTCTAATGGTTTCAAATATTTTGGAAGGAGTTTGCTGAGTTTGCTCAGTGAAACATCAGTAAAACATTCATTTGCAGATTGCAGGTTGGCAAGATCTGGAGGTAGATATTGAAGAGCTGTAATTGGACTTCATGCCCTTTGGCTCAAAATGAGAAGGTAATATAGGAGTTTATTGTGGACAACTACATATAAGGCCTCAAATATAAAAGAATATAAATATAATATCTGAAACCATTGATAGGCATCTCCGTATATCCTGTATAGTATGAGGTAATTTTTTAGTTTAGTAGTATCTGTGATAGAAAAATCATTTTTTTTTTTAAATATGACTAATATAGAAAAAATACTAAGACATTTGTGGAGAATAACTTTTTTTTTGCCACCTCATAAACAGGTGAAAACGCTTATGTTTTATGATAACTAAAGGGCTTGTTGTATTCTTCTTAATTGCACAAAGCAGGTGTTCTCCCTTTTAAGGTATGAATAGTCACCTCTTTTTGTTTTTTGCACATTTTATAGAAATAAACGAAAACTGTAGGGCTCAACCTCACCATGTTTATTTACCCATTTTGAACTTTAACAGTCCTAACTATTGAGCAGCGTTTTTCCAAACTCATCTTTTACCGTTCTGTATATCTGACATTTCTCGTAAAAAGTTAAAATAATAACAATTCAGAGTAAATAACACAGGCCTTGAATGGTTTATGGCGCATTGAATGCATACATTTGAATATGTCCTGGTTTTTGCATAATGATGCAAAGTATTCTTCTGTCTCTATCTAGTAATTAGCAGTGACGTTCAGCAACTTTCTGTGTTCGCTGTAAGTGGATGGGGGTGTATGGGGTTTGTTCACTGGGGTGTTAAAGATCACAGAGGAATATATCAGCCTTTGATGTTTAATTGTATTGTAAAACACACTTTAGAATATTTCTGCATAAAGTAGACTTCTGGCTGTGCTGTGCTTTGTGTTTGCTGTTTCTTTGTGTGTTTGTCTGTCAGTATGTGCCGTGTGTCTGGGAGGTGCGCGCGGCGTGTGTACGCGCATTCAACTTTGCGTCTTGTGTCTGTGTGTTTGTGCGTTGGGATGTTTGTGCTTCAGTGTTGTTTTTTTTTCTGTTTTTTTGTCTGAGTTTGTGAGGTTGTTGCTGGTGTATATTCAAATGAAAATGCGTGTTTTTCTTTTTCTCCTTTATTCTCACACTGAAGAGGGAAGGATTTGATGTCTGGGATGATGGAGCAGTCTGGAAAACAGTGTCAGTGTGAGGGCTGAAAAGGCAAACTGAGAAGACAGATGCACTTGAAAACAGAGAAAGACACACGCGGAGAAAATGTAGCTAGGGATGTATCTGAGCGGAGGTTAGTTAAGAGCAGAGCGACAAAATGTTTGCCCTCTGATCAGGTATTCTTCATTATTTGGTGATGCTTTCGTGATGTCATGCTCAACAAACTGATCTAGATGAACAGGATGTCCTGCCTTCTTCATCCTGTTTCCTGTTTCCTGCCTGGCCTGTTGGTCATTATTACAGCAGCTGCCTGCTGGGTGGTCTGTGCTCAGCAGTGCTGACCACACAATCATATCGTCAGCTGCAGCCCACCTAAAGAGACACCCAAAACACCTCGCCATACTTGAGGCCTGCACTCTGAAATATTTGGACAGGGAGCGAGTCCTGGGAGGCGAGACGACCGGAGGAGTGCAGGGAGCTGAGGACTTTGAATGATAAGACAAAGAGAAACATTTAGAGTAGAACAGAGGTTGGATTTCTTTGTCTAAACAGTGGATGTTTCAGATTAGGCAGAATGCCACAACATCAAGACTTAAATGTTAAAACAGCGACTTGAATGACCATTAACACGCTTAGAAATTAATTCCTTTACTTCCATTTCACTTCCTTCAGCTGCTTTCCTCAGATTTGTTTTCTGTGACAAAATGCAGTCGGCCTAATAAGTAACACATACAGTACTTGCTCTATATGACATGTGGAATCTTTTTTAGTGTGTTTTAGGAGTTAGTTTGAGGTAGAAGTGTTTGCTGTCCACGTACTTAAACGTAGCGACAGAAGGAAGGTTCTATGATTAAACACTGTACCTGACCTGTAAACGGTGAGGGGCAACCCTAATATATTTTCAGCGAGCGATACGCCACCGCCAGCGCCACCCTTCGCCGTCTCCCTTTGGTGTGGGCCACGTTTGGAATACACCCAATGCCAATAAAAAAAGAAAGAGGTGTGGGTAAGGGGGGAGAGAGAGAGAGAGTGAGAAAAAAAAAACGTAGAAATGTTTTCCAGCGGCTGTAATTTATCTTTGTCACAACTGCAACATAGCCGAGTCATTCTGCAACAGAGTCCAGTGAGACGCACAGAGGTAGCTCTGTGCCTTGGCCTCACACAAGCTCACATCCATCTGAAACCCCTGCTCACTCGGCTGCCACAATCCGCGCTGCTGCCGCCACTTCTCCCCATCCACGCTGCCGCCGAGCCTCGCGTTGCTGTCGGGTATTTTTAGCAGATCTTGTGTTCACACTGAAGTCAGAGGACCTGAATTTTACCCAGTCAGGTTTTTTTTCTCTCTAATAAAACGATGTAACGCTAGATTATCAGTAACGGGCCGTGTGATGTGCATCTTTATCTCTCTTTTATTCTCCTCTTTAAGCAACAACATTAAATATGATGCTTATATTTCACCATAGATATCAAGGCAACGTCTGTAACATCAGGAGAGACGCTGCTCAACTCCAAGGGGAGCGTGTGTGTGTGTGTGTGTGTGTGTGTGTGTGTGTGTGTGCGTGCGTTGAAAATGCGCTTAACACGGTATAAGTCAAGAAGAAAATCCATGCTCAGTGCGCTCACTGTTCTACAGCTTCACCAGACGGTGTCCTGCCAAAGTCCACACCACTGTTCCTTTCCACTGTCATCTGTGCCATTCCCACACCAAAGGCCAGCCTATATAAAATAATGTGCAGCACAGGACCGTTTCAAACACTTATTATACTACTCAGCCGACCAACAAAAGTAAGCAGAAATGTAGAAAAAGAGAGACTTGGGGGAAAGTAGAAAAATAATGAGGGAAAAAAAAAAGAAGAATTTTGTGCAAAAGCTTAAACTGTACGTGAAATCAAACGTAATAACGCACAGTAACATGCAGCAATATGAAGCGCCCTGAGGGTGGAGGAGAGCGAAGCAACGCCCAGCGCACACACACCCCTTTTTTCTCCGTCATTTTTTTTTCTTCTCTTTCTCTTTTTTTTTTAAACTTTTTTTTTTTTTTTTTTTCGGCCCAGCTCCTTCTGCCTTGTGATGTATGGCTTTTTCCTACAGTGGCTCTTCCAAAGTGCAGCTCGTGATGTCATTAATTTTATTCATACTTTATGGATGCTCTGTCTGGAAAAAAAACGAGAGAAAACGAAGAGGGACGACGTGAGAAGAGAGGGAGGAAGACGAGAGAGAGAGAAAGAGATAGGCCTGGAGAGGCAGGGTGAGATAGAGAGAGAGAGAGAGGGAGCGAGAGAGAGAGAGGAGAGATGGTGTTGCGGAAGGAGATTTTCAGTGCAGTCGCATGTATAATGAATGAGGGGGCACTTTGTTTGAAACTCCAGCCCGGCGCTTCACTTCAAGGTTTGCTGGGCAGAGTGGGGCCTTGTGATCTCACCCCCAGCCCCTCTCTTTATCCTTCCAATAGATGCTTTCACCTGGCACTGTGGTTCGACCCAGTGGAAAAACAAATAACCTTGTGTGTGTATAAGAGAAACACTGAGTGAGAGAGAGGAGTGACAATGGAACAAGGGACTGGGTGGAAAGGGTGAGGAGCGGGTGAGAGAGGAAAGAGGTGAGTTTGTATAACAGCACCACTGCAATGACGGCCAGACGATACTGAGGAGAATACTGGCACCTAGCCCACACTTCCTAAATAGTGCTCTCTACAGAAATAGCTCAGCCTTGATATTGACTTTTGTCTGCTGTGTGTGTGTGTGTGTGTGTGTAGATGTGTACGTTTGAGCATGCTCAATAGGAGGACGACGATGGTTTCATTGTTTAGCAAAGACTTTTTCACAACGTTGGTTGTCGGTGTGCGTGCATGCGTCTTCAAGTATATGTGTGCGTGTGAGGGAGTGTTTATTTGCCTTTATTATTGCGGATAAAAATGGCCTCTGTCTTATTTTTGGCCCAGCGCTGGACTCGTGGTTTTATTAATAGCTGAGGAAGTGCGGGGGATACCTGTCGTGGCTCCAGCCTCCCTCCAGCAGAGTCCCAGTTCCTCAACGTCACATCCATCCACCGCCGGCCCACTCCGGGCCACGACAGAGCAGCCCCCTCGGGGGCCGAGCAAACAGGATGGGATTGAGGGTGTGAGAAAATCAGTCTCTGGGGTAGAACACAAAAGGGCTTACAGTTAGTAAAGCCTTAGACGGCACTGTCACATTTTGTAAAGAGCAGATTAAAAACTACCAGCTAATTTCTCTTTACACAGCGTGGAGCAGAGTGTAAGGCTCTGAGAGGAGTGGCAAGACGGCGACACAATAGAATGTCTTCAAAATGACAACTTTGTTTTTCAACACTTAGTCTATGAGTGTAAGGTCATAGGGTGGTTTTCTCTCCTCTCTGCCTCTTTGTGCGCCGGGGTGTCTTGTTAATTTCATTTCTGCATCTGAAATGTGAACTGCATAGTGAGTGTTAACTCTCTGCCTCTGCCCCACTTCTGTGCACAGTTTCCCTCACGTTCTGCTTCCACTTCCTCGCTAAATGAGTTCGATCCAAATATTTGAGGAGAGTTTTGGAGCATTCGGTGAAAAGTGTCGGTGTGGTTATTATTATTATTAGTAGTATTATTATTATTGCCTGTTTATGCTTTGACGTGTGCGTTCAGATTACCCGGGGTCAAACCCGGCTTTAATTTCCCAATTAAAATGGGCGGATAGCGGTCTTCTTGGTTAATCCTGTTATCCTTTAGTGGGCATCATAACCCTCGATCACACCATCTACAGTAATTGTTTGATTTTGAAGCCGCATTATCACCCGGAGATGCTCTTTCATCTGTAATTCTGGCTATGAGCATCATGCCTGCTGCACCCTAGCCCAAGACATTGTTCAGCCTCCAAATGAGCGACACTTTGCATCTTTGCCCCTCATAATAGGGGCTCCGTAATCATATTACGAGTAGGACAGAAAGAAAGAGGGAGAAATCTTTGAAAAGCTTTACTGCCCTTGGTGGACTGTCTCTTTTCACAGCGAATGAGAAATCATTTCATTTTTTTTCTTATTTTTTTTTTCTCGAATGTGCTTTTTTTCCCCCTTTTTCTTTGCGGAGGGAATTGTGCGGCCTGTTATTAATGTGCTTTTGACAGCTTAATTTGATAAGCGGGCTACTTGTTAAAGAAACCTTGGATTGTTCTCATAGCAAGAACATGCCCCCCTTCCTCCTCCCGTGTTCTTCAAAATGCTGCCGCACAATCTGTCGATGACCCAGTTCTGAGAGATGGTCGAAAAAACAAGGAAGAGCAATGCAAAATCCACAGGGAGAAGAAAGGAGAGAAGGCAAGAGGATAGCGGGAGAGAGAGAGAGAGAGAGAGAAAGATAGGGAGAAGGGATACTATAAGTAAGAAAGGCACTTGTGGGAAGTTAACTCAGATGATTTTCTTTCTTCTTTCTCCCTCTTGCTTCCTTCTCACTCTTCCTCCTCCTGCACCGAGCAGCCTACCTTCTTGGGCTCCTCTTCCCTGTAGCCTAATCGGAAGAGAAACGCTGGGAACGATAACGGGGATTAGCTTCCACTGCTCGCCAGTTCCCTTTGGTTAAGTACACGTGTAATGAGTTGTTTATTTGGGATAATGCACAGTAGGCGCAGCAGAAGCCCAGAGCTGCCCTCACCTCCCTCCTCCGCTGCGCTCACAGACACACGCAGACAGACACACGCAAAACGGACGTGCATACAGTAAATGTGTAACACAGCCAGTTATGCAGAGATGTACATGTAGCATACGTGGTGCGAACATTGACGTGTAGGTATGTGCACATACAGTATGAACATTCACACGCTCAACCCTCCTACAAACACACCCTCCCATACAAATTCCCACACACAGCTGTGATGCAGGTCACTTGCTGTTGCAATTTGTACAGAGAGAGAGAGAGAAAAAAAACGACAGCTTGTAGTTAAAGGGTTTCGCTAAGAGTGTGTGCGTGTGTTGAGTGTGTGTGTATGTTCTCAGGCCTTCCTTGGGTCATGGGGCTGGGGGGATTTTTTCTCAGGGTGAAGAGAAGGGGAAGAAAGTGAATGATATGAGAAAAAATGAAGGGACGGAACGGAGCGAAGGAAAGGGGATATGCTGTGCCCACTGGTCTGTGCATGCGTCCAGTGCTCTTGTGTGCTTGCGCACCAAGTTTGTGTGTATGTACATGAAGTGGAAAAAGCTGTTGCCTTGTGGAGGGGACGTGCTCTGCTATCATTAGCGGGGAGAGGGGGGGTGGGGGGGGGAGGTGGTTAGGGTAGGAGGGGAGCAGGCGAGGTTATGTGAACGGTGCAGCTGTGCTTGCAGCAGAGGGATTTGAGTGGTGGGGGTGGGCGGGGGGACTCCAGGCGGCCAGGTCCTTCACTGAACCACCAGCTTGCAAAGCAGATGAGAAGAGAGAGATTCAGCCGAGGATCGAGCCTTGCGAACTAAACGCAACTCACCGCCGCCCCCTCTGTCCGCTGTCCCTCCATCTCCCGCTCCCTCACTCCTCCGCTCCTCCACTTTAGCCCTTTATTTCCCATAAAATAAATAAATAACAACTGATGCTTGATAGCGAGGATAAGCGTGCAAGAGAGAGGAAGAGGAAGGGGAAAAAAAATACAGTCATGATTTATAAACAGCATAGAGTCTGCTCTTCTGCCATCCATTAGGGGTTTTTACATTTCTGATTTCAGTCAAACTGAACGACTTTAGCAATAATAAAATAATAATAAGTAATATGTATAGAATACGGAACTGTTCCGATTTGCTGGCATTTTGTTGAGGGGGTTTCCCTACGACTTCACTTACGATTCTAAAATTGCTCCCGATTTGTTTAAAGCTTCCTCCCCAGCTCTCTTATTTTCCTCCCTGAAAAAGTTGGAGCCCACGTAGCGAAGGATGGCGAGGCAGACGCAGACCCAAACTCGCTTGTCAACCCGTGTGATCAGTCGTGGTAGAGAGACAAGGCAGAGGTGGCTGAGAGACGACAGAACACAGAATGGCATCGGCGTGCACTGCTAATGCATTCAGCCTGCCACCGTATCCAACAACAAGGCAAAATATCACACAACTCACTTCACAAGATGTTCCTACAACAACAACATCAACAATAACAGACACATAAATGCACACACTTGCGCAGACAGACAGTCGTACAGTCTCTCACACACACGCAGGCATGCACACATGCATAAATAACCACACGCAGCATGTTAAAAACCAACCACGAGGAACGGGAATTTGAAAGCAAACAAACAAGTCAGAATGTAAGCAACTTGTCTGAGACTTTGTGACAGAAAAAATAAATGAAGAATGAAAAAAGAAAAACACCTTTTTTTTGTTTCATGAGAAAGAGAGATAAAATGCGGTGGTGCACCAGGCGTTCACATGTTGGGATGGAAAAAAAAAGTTTGTAAAAAACCCTGAGGTTCCTGGTAGATTTTAGCATAAGTGTGAGTTACGTCAAGCACAATGGTGAGCGCTGGGCTAAAAATAGAGTGTGGTCAAACAGCAGTAGTGCCTTGGCAGGACGGGTCATCTCTGTGTGATACAGCGGCCTTCACTGTAGCCACATATCGAGAGCAGAGGCGCTCTGCCAAAGCTTGTAGATTCACAGCAGTAATTTAATATTTGTTTGTCTCTATTATTTCATTCTTCCCCTTTCTCCTTCTCCCTCGCTCTCTCTTGCTTATGGGGGTTAAGTAACAGCACGCTTTATCAGATTACTGGGTCTGAGGTCTCTTTCAAACCTCTCTTTGCCGTCTTGATGTTATGCAGCTGTGCAGACTCTTTAATCACACGCTATCTTTTTTCACTCACCCTCTCCTCCTCTCCTCCCTTCTTCTCGTCCTCCCTCCTCCTTTAACATATGTTAATTGGCTGCTTTCTGTGACAAATTACGAGCGCTCACTTTGATGAGGTCGGGTTGTGATGGTGCTGGGAGTGGAGCACAGTGGAACTGCCAGACCCTCACCAGTTCCCCCCTTAACCACTCCAAAAAAAGAGCGCGGCACCCAGCCGATGACTAATGAGAGGCTTGGACTGGGTCTGGCCGAGCTCGAGCCTTGGTGGAGCCACTCCCCTAAACAGAGGCTGATCTGTAGGTACCGTATGCCGCCACACGCCCTCCACACTCCATACAACCTTTGCCTCATACACCCCACCGCCGGCTCTCCTCTGGGAACTGTAACACGTTGTGAGAGCAGAGGAGTTCAAGCTATGTGCTGTAAAAAAAAAATCATACGTTTAACACCCTTGAATTTTATATTCGACGTCAATGCACAGCGCTTTTCGATTTAATTGCTTTGTTAATGTTTGAACGCGTTTAAACGCAACTTAAAGCAAAGCACAGGAGTAGCATCAACTACGAACATATCGTGTCTCAACCTTGAGTCTGCGTGCATGCGTCTGTGGTGAAGAGAGTGCCTGGAAACATTACACCAGCCTTGCTTAAACAAACTCCAACAGTGGAACAATCTCTGTTTAATGATGCCCAGCGTCAACAGGGAAACAATGCTCACCAATAATCAGCACAATCAGCTTGCGGTCACACTAAAAAAAAGAACAAACCTGACATCATCTTACTAGAAGTTCTTTTTTTTTCTCTTAAAGTGTTGGTGTTGGTGGGGTGTGAAAATTTGACTCCGTCTCTGCTCTGTCTCTCATGCTCAGTTTCCTTTTCTACCTCTGTCGCTCATTCTTTCTGCCTGTCTTTCTCCGTCACCATCCCTCTCTCTCCCTGCCGTATGATCTAGGTTACTTGGTTTCCTAGCAGAGCATAGGGACCAGAGGAAGAGAGAGAGAGAGAGAGAGAGAGAGAGAGAGAAAAAAGAAAAAACAGAAGGTCGAATCTATGAAGGACATCCTTGTTGAAGTGCAACCTTCTACTTCTCTGAAAATTACCCACACACTGTGCATAGGCCCAGCGCAGAGTTGAGGCTCTCGTTTCAGCTCAGCAAGGCTGCGACCGTGACATGTAATGCTGTTGGAGTGTCACAACAACAGCGAGAAGGGCCAATGTTCCATCTTTTTCAGTACTTCTTCTGTCATGGTCATAACTTAAGAAATAACCACATAATAGTATCATTGTGGAATCCAAACTTGCTGATGAAGCGAGATGAGGAAAAATAGTAAATTCCACGACTTCCACAAAGATCTGCCAGTCTTCACGCGCTGACTTAGTTACAACAAACACAACTGAAAAGGGAAATCATGCCGTTGACTTCTTCCCATCAGCAAGTATGCAAAAAAGATATCAGCTCAAATCAGCGAGTACGCATTTCCATAGCCAACAAACTGACTGACACCCGCAAATAGACACACATGAATACGTACTTAAAATGAAGCTGGCGAAAAAAATAAAAATGCATCAGGCACCTTGTGGTTGCATGAGGCTTAGCCACGTTAGCATTAGCCTGCGGGCCTTAATTGAGGCCAGGAGGGAGCATTTAATAATTGCTGTCACAAGATCAAATTTAATTCTCCTCTCTTCACAGCCACCACTGCTGTAGGGTAGAGTGAAACAAATTGTCATCAGAGATTTCTAAATGAACAAAGCTTTTAATTAGGGTGATTAGAATACTGTGGCAAAGAGAAAGAGTAAGGGTTGGGGGTGTGATGAAATCATCAGTGAATTCTCTTTACCATGATGTCTGGTGTTGATACAGTGCGGGGTGAGGAGTTGGGGGACTCAACTATGGGGAAGTGGTGCCTCTATACAAGTAAGCAATCCTATCTCCTTCAAGTTACATCATGTCTGGGATAGATGGCAGGTCTATGTCACAACAGAGACCAGGGTCCTTCTATCTGCTTTTAGGTTTAGGTAACAAGTGTACATTGGTTAAAGGATCAGTGTAGTATTTTTAGAGTATTATCTGGCCATAGTTTAGGAAATCCCAAAGTTCTCGTGGAAAGCAAGCAGAATCTGAAGTGTGATCATGGTACATCTCTGTGGGAGACAATGAAATGCCCCTGTTGCATCAAAAATCCCAAAAGAGGAAGAGAGCAAACAGAAATGGATCGAGAAACAAGTCTTTTGGCAAGGTCGCCGATGGTTCTCTCGACGTGTGCATTTACTGTCTGCAGCAGTGTGCGATGTTGATGAGAACATGTTAAACCACATAAAAAAAATACATTTTAAAAGCGGAATTTAAAACACGTTAATTATGGAAATCGTAAGATGAACTGCGATGAATTGAAGTTTATAAATACATTACGATGATGACGGCCGTCATAGGTTGTCCACCAGCTTAGAATGAAATGGGTATTTAGTTGATTGTTATCTGCAAATTTACCACTAGATGCCACTAAATTTTACTCGCTGGTCCTTTAAGTTTTGGGAAAGATGGTGGATTTGGCTAAATCTGAGTCATCACATTGTGTCTCAAATCACTGCGAAGATTTAGTTTTTAACCACACCACATGCATTTTAATTATAAAGCAGCTGCCAGTGCTCAAATTAATGCTGTAGGTCATTACTGTGGCTATTGTGCTGAAAGACTTTGTCAGAAAAACATTCTCCGGTACATTTGATATCAACATTTTTGCAATTAGTCAAATTAACATTCCCTCATTCTGTAAAATCTATTTACTGTTCCAAATTAGTTGTATGTAAACATAATTAGCAGGGAACAGGATTGAAGTAAGCAGGGCCTGCGCAGCCACGAGGTCTTAGCTTCAGTTTCAGACCTCTGACACAAACACACACACTTACACACACTTTCTGCCCTTCTCCCCCCCACTGGAGAACATTGCTAACATCCTGAGACATTGTCATACTCAGCGGAGAACATAATTGGGTGAATATGTCAGTGCTTTGTGTTCTTAGTGACATGACTCCCGGCTGTTCCTGTGGGGGCTGGGTACACTCATTGAAGGGTTTATACTGCAATTCCCGTGCATTGGATTATTGTTCATTCTGGTGTTACTTGTTTTCTGAGCATAGATAAGCAGGGAGCTACTTCTCTGTGCGTTCATTTTCTGTTCCTGTACCCTCAGAGCCAGCACTTGGTTACACCTGGGTCCGGCGGCACGCTGGGCAACATTTGAATTTAGACAGTGGTTTACACTTACTGGTGAGAGACAGACAGAAAAGGACACTGAGAGAGGAAGAAGCGAAAGAAACCGCTGCAGTGTTGATAAAGTGAAACTTAGTGAAGTTATTTGTGTTTGAACATCAGATGTGTATATCACCACAATCAGCACCACTTCCATATTCAAAACCACTTCAGCACCATTTATTCTTATCCCTTCTGCCACTCTTCAGTCCACCTTGTACTGTCACCTCTATTAAGGTTATTCTTTTTTTCGGTATCTTCTTTTCTATCTCTGCTTGAATACATTCATTGCTCCTTCTTGTGCTCATGCCATGGAAAGACTGAATGTACTAAATGGTGATTCATTCCAGCCTTTCCGGGGCCTCTCCAAATTGTGGCTCGCCTTTGCTTCTGCTTTTTCTTCTCTTCTTCTTCTTCCTTTTTTTTCTGATACTTTTTTTCCAGCTTGGCACAATTGTATATGTGTGGTGAGTTGCGGTCCTCTAAGTTTATTTGTTTATCACTCATGGCTATAAGCCACTGTCACAACAAAAAGCTGCTGACAATTGACAGGGAATGCCTTTTTAACCGCAGCAGCTTTCTCCCTATTCCTTTTTTTGTATGGCTTTGCCTTGCTTCCACGCGTGGCCTCTTGCTCATCTGCCTTTGGCCTAGCAGCTGCAGCTTTACAGCTTTTGGCCTCCTTTCAAAGGGGGGGGGGGGGGGGGGGGGGGTTGACGCATTGTGTCAAGTCATTTTGTCCTTGGGGAAGTCAGCATAGGGTTATGGAAAGATGGCTCTCACCTGTCTCCATACTGGCTCTGACGGATGGCTACCTGTCTCAATGCTGCTCTGATGGCCCAAGGTCTGTGTTTCCTGGTGCTGACGGAGGCACACAGCTGCCCAAACGGAGAGCAGACCTTCCACTCCTTTTCTACCCACTCACTATGTTTACCTGACACTACAAAGCTGTAGGGAAAACTCCCCATGCATAAGTCAGTATCTAAATATAGGGGACTCAAATGTTGAACAATTAAATGCAACAATTAAATGAAGTCAGTGTTTTGACTTCATAATGAAATATAAGTAAAATAATATTTTATATCTATACAAGCAGTAAATGAAAGGTTGCTACAACTTTAAATTTTACATGAATAGCAGGCACCAATATGGTAGAGCAATTGCACCTTGACATGGTTATATTTTCAATGCAAAGAATCATTTTCTATTTTTTTTTTCCACATCTGATCCATTATATGGAAATCTGAGAATATGGCTTCATAGCCATGTAAAACCAAGACTCGTTTTGAGGAGTCAGACGTGTTCTGTAAACATATTGCTTCTGTTTTTTTGTCTTCATTATCTGCCACTGGACATAAAAGAGGAGACTGGCGGTTGGACTTGATTCCCGATCCATGCTCTGTGAACAGGGTGATTTAGGGAAGGAAACACCTTTAGCACCTTTGATGGTCTGTGTCTGTGTCTAATGTCACATCCTTCCCCCGAGTTGTGTGTGTTTCCTGCCTTTCTGTCCTCCAAGACCGCGGGGCAGACATGCTGGACTGAAGGATAAGAGGGTGGACAGCGCTGACAAAATCTCATTAGTATAAAAAAACAATTAAATTTAAAGTTGAAGTTTTAAGTCGAGACACTGGTTGAACCTGGGCTGGTGAGGAATTGAGAGCTCACCGCGTAGAGCGCCTGAGCTGCTACTTATAACAATATACTTTGTTCCGTGATGTCAATCACACTTATGAGTGCTTGGCAGAGTGTATAAAACTTGTGCCAACCACAGGCTATTGGCTCACTTTCCTCCTCATCAATAGACAAGTGTCTCGGTTCTAAGGCACATAGAGATTGAAAATAGAATACATGTGAAACCATCTCTGTCTCACTAATGATCCAACTAAAGCGTGATCTAATAGAGAGAGACAGGTGAAGACATATCCTCCAACACGCACACATGCACACACACAGACGCGCGCACGCACACACCGGAGCCTCTCAAATTCAAGTTTAGCTAGAATGCTCTCTGGGAAAAAAGGAATGAACACATTATAAGATGATCCACCACTATCACTCTAATCCCCAGATGTACATGTTGCTAATCTCTTTAGCTGCTAACATGTTAAATTAGCCCTAATATCTACTGCGATTCAGAGCCATAGAGGCCCACCTACGTGTGGGCTACCGCCCAGGTTTAGGTCACTCTTCTCCCCCAGCACTCAAAAAAAGATACAGACAGTGGAGTGGGGGGGTGGAGGAGGTGGGGGTTGAGGGAACTAGCAGTGATAGCCATTCGTCACCCTGCCTATCTCGCTCTGACAGATGGGGAGTGCGGCATGCCACATAGAAGAGTCACTGCCTGTAATGACATTAGAGGCACAATGAGACCTGATACACATTTTTCTGTTCCCATCCTGCCTGGCCATCGACTCGCTCCTCTCCTTGATCCTTCCCCTCCTCTCATTGCTGCCGCTTATATCTCCATCCACCCTTACAGAAGATACAGTGTTGCGTGCCACTATTTCCAAATCAAAAGCGCGAACGCACAAAACATCCACATTTATGCAGCCAAACACGCACGCAGCTACGGCAAAAACACAAAGACGAAACCACCTAGAAATCTTGAGCAAAAAAAATAAAAGTCGTCTAGATGACAGAAATGCTCTAGTAAAAACGGAGCAGCGAGTGTACTGACATTCAGATTGTATTTGAAAAACTATATTAAAGCACTTTTTTTTCCGTCCTCCTCTTCAAGGAAATGGGAGTTTATTTAAAAAGAGAGAGAGTTTATTTAATGTACCATACACCTCCTAAAAGGTTTACTTACTGCAGTGTAATATGTTATTTCAAATCCTCACAACCACATTTCCTAGGAGGATAGGGGATACTGGCATTTATATACAATATATAAATGCCAGTAGGCCTATCCTCATATATTTTTTTTATTATTATTATTATTTATTTATTTTTTTTACAGGACACATGCTTTTACCAAATGTGTTGCAGATGTACCATGTGTCAAGGCTGTGCTGCCGAGGTGGGGTTTCTTGGAAAAATCGCCAATCCCTGTCATGATAAATCACCTTCCCCAATTTGCTATAACCCGTAGAATTAGGATTCGAGAAAGTCCGCATCAGCAGAATTCGGCACACAGTGCGTTTACAGTGTGAGTGTTGGTTTCGCTTTTAACGTTTTCCCTCGCAGTTCTCCGAATGCAGAAATAATCTCAGTGATGCACAACTTTTGTTCTTGGAACTAGGGTTCACGTACGCTCCTTCTCGTTTGCTGTCACGTCCCTGCAGCTGTCTTTCAAAGTGATGAATTAGTCCTGAGCTCAACTTAAAGTAAACTTCCTTTTTTGGTTGCCCCCTTGATTCGGGGGAGTCGTCTTCTGTGCATGTCCTCAATAACAAAACCACATTAACAAGCACCCTACAGACGTCTATTAGAATGTGAAAAAGCGCCATGTGCTGTATATTAGTTTTTAGTGACTAAACACTTGGGAGAGAGGCGACCTAGAATCAAGCCTTGTGGTGCACTGAGTGTATATGTTCTCATTGTCCTCTCAGCTACACTTCTGAGACACAGAGAAAATGCTCATTAGATCTATGTGCTGAATCGCTGCTCCCTCTCCATCTCTCCCATCCTCCCCCAACCTTCATATCTCTCTCTCTCTCTCCATCCGTCTGCTTAACAGATGGGAGGGTCGTGGGTACAGCTCTTCCCCTCCCCCTGGAGAGGCCTGGTGCCTGTTCAAAAGATCCCTCTTTATGCTTCACTCCATTTCCCTCTCTCCACTCCATTTCTCTGTTTTCCTCTCACCACTCTCGTTCTCTTTCATTGTCACCTCTCCAACTCGAAGCTCAAAGATATAAAACAAGCAGAGGAGCAACTGTGGTCCCTCTGTCTGCTTGGTGCCAGTGTGCTCTCTGACCTTAGCAATTTCCCACCCTGGCCTCCTTCCAGTTAACAGGCTAATGTGAATACAAGCCTAACCATTAGTCGAAGTCCACAGAGTAGATCTCTTTTGTGTATTCTTCATTTTTCATTCTGTGTTCCCCCTTCCCTACTTTGGGATTAGTAAATTGGCTTAATGTGTACAAGCTTGTTAGTTCTTTCTTCTGTCTCTCTCTCTCTCTCTCTGTCTATATCTCCCTCCCTGTTACTGTTCTCACCTCATTTGCCCTCCCAAGGTCAGGTGTCAGTGCCGGTGTCCTGCAAAACATTCCTGCTGAGCGCTACTGTGACGTGCCACTTGACCGCGTTCACTAAGCAATGCTTGTTTCCTGCGTTTCCCTCCTATTCACTGTCTTGGCGTCATGAGGCTAAATTGGATTTAGTGATTCAGTGGTAATCTGCTAAGTTAACTGATGCTCCCTCCACCACAAGGGAAGGCGAGGGAAGGGAGCCCGATGAGGAGGTGGGCACTCAGTTCTTATCCAGGAGCTGCCTGGCACTCATATGGGACGGGGGCGGGTGTGAGGAAACGTGGGGGGTGATGGCGGCAGAGGGGGGATTGAGGGAAGGCAACTTGTGCTGTTGTGTAGGAGGAGGTAGAGGAAGCAGGAATTAAAAGCGATGGGGAACGAGGCTGGCTCGGGTGGGGAGGCACCAACACGGGGCTAAGCGGCAGCAGAACCTCACCTCGGGGAGTGTTGGCTGGTGCTGGGAGCCAAAAGCAGGGATTAAATGTTCAGGACACAGGCTTAATCTTAGTGTTAATGTTACGTAAGGCCTAAGGTGTTGCCCCAGCGGGTGTTGACATTGAGACATTCAGCTCAGATCAGTGGGCTGTGGGAGGAACGAGGAGGAGGTGGAGGCCAGGAGGCAGGGATCATGGAGGTAACGCCTCCTTGTTTGGAGCGATGCCCGGGCTGGGTAGTGTCGACTACAAAGACTGGGAGGGGATGACGCTGTCAGCCTGTGATTGAGGTACGCCGGCTTGATTGATATCCTTGTCTGGCTGTCTTGTGCCAAGCGCCTTAGTGCTGGCTTGTAATCCTGGTTTGTCTGACAACATCGTTTTTTGTTTTCTTCCAGAGGGCAGCTCTTTGTTTTTCTGTCTATGGATGGGTGTGTTTGTGCAGAGCAATGCTAAAATGTTTTGGATAGCCTCTTCAGAGCTGCCACAGAGTTATTTTAGATCTTGTTATTATTGTGATGGCGCTGTTCGGCTGTTGTCCTAACTGCCAAATGATGCATTTATGTTCATATCTCAGTCCCTCCATAAGTGGGTGTATTCCAAACCATCATCTCAGGAAGTTTTTTTTTTTTTTTTTTGTCATGCATTTCATCATTGTTAAGACTGCATTGTCCCGCTTTGTTTTCGGTTTTGTGTGAGGGAAGTTTTTGGCAGACAGTCTTAGAAAATACATAAGAATCAATGTTGTGTCTTAAAAAAATGATAATATTTACTAAATCTGAGTCTGAAGGCCCACACCATTGTGCTGTCTTGGTGTTAACCAAATTCAACTAAACAGTACTGTAATATAAATGTTGCGCACGGGCTGCATTTTTGTGCAGTCCGTGCACAAAATCTGCTGTTATGTCCAACTGCTACAGGCCTTGCGCTGTCACTAAGAGCAACAGTATGCCTGGATGTCTCTATTACTGGCTTCCATTATCAATGTCCCACTCACGCACAACACTAAAAGGTCAGCTGAATAGCAAGGCTCTGGGCTCAACTCGGGGTTTTTGATCTTTCTTGCGCTTCCTCGTGCGTGTTACTCAATAAATACATGGATTCAGGTTAGGGGGAAGATGAAAAAAGGGGAAGGAAGTGCATTACAATGTGCAGGTATGTGTGCGGTAGTGTGCAAAGGAGAGAATATGAGAGAGTGAGGAGAAGAGCAAGGGTTTTTTTTTGAGAAAAGAGAGAGAGAGAGTGATAGAGAGAGAGACTGAGACTGACATGTCTTTTGGTGAAGTGGTGTCGTCTTCCACATCAATGTCTGATGTGTGTGCTGCCAGGTGCCGGAAATCTGGTTCAGAAAGGAGAGAAGAGAGAAGAAGGGGAAAGTAGAGAAAAAAAGGCAGGGTAGATGGAGGATTTTTTTTTTTATGTGACGGCGCTGACAGCTCCCCTGCATTGCACTGAGCTTAAATAATGGGATGCTCATTTGCATAACGAGGGACGTTATCACCTCTACTGTCAAAAGAAAACACAACAACAGTTCTTCTGCTCCTCCCTGAGATAGATTGGGTTGGCCTACTTTAGCACTCTGGAGAGATGCACTGGAGCTCTGGCATAGCCAAGCTCACACAAGAGCAACACACAGGCGCGCACACACACGCACACACGTATACGGACACATAGTCACTCACTCATGCAACTTTTTGGCTGCAGCTTTCTTCCACCGTACATGCAGTCCAGCACATCAGCTGCTGGCCTCCACCCCTGAAACACAGGTACACGCACACACATATCCAGCACTGCGCACACAAGTACTGCTCAGAGGATCCCGCTGACGTGCTACGTCTCCAGCTGGATTAAGTTGGTCTTGGAATTTTGTTCGATTTTTATCTTTAAGAAACATCCCTTTGCTGTGTTTCAAAAGATCACTCCTGGCACTTTTGTTTTTTTGTCTTTGCATTGCCAGAACATGGCAAGACTGAGCCTTGTTTTTACATCTGTATTCTATCCTGAAGCTCACATCTGCCATTTTAGAGATGAGCTACAGATAGTGTAGAAAAAGAAAAAAAAAGAAGTTGTGGCTGGCGGTTCCACTGTCAATACAGTGCAGTTTCATGGGAAGAAACAAAATGTATTTCTCAGTCTGGAGGTAATGTTACAGTGTTGGTGATTAGAGCGTTTAAGTTAGCGGCACTTCCAAAACACTGTCAAACTCTCTGTGAACGAGGCGAGATCCTGACAGCGCTGTCTCCTCTCATAGTCGGTGCCTGGGTAGGAAAAAAAAAAAAATGCAAAAACTGATTTGCATGATATCGACAGTGAAAAACACAGCAGTTCTCACAACGTTGTTGACAGATTCTTTGTCTTTCTTCACCCTCCCTTGTGGCTGCCATGATGCCACTTTTATTATTTTTTTCTCTCAGTATTTTGCCATATTTCATTTCATTTAATGCTTACTCTCTCCCCACCCCTCCTTTCTGTCTTGCAGGTACAGATGCTGGAATCTTTGAGTTGATTGGAACAAATAGAAAGCAGAAAAAAAAGGCAGATAAAAGAAGAGCGGAAGAGTGACGAGAGAGAGGAGAGAGAAGAAGAAAGAGGAGAGGGAAGAAAGCTTAAAGTTCTTTAGAAAGAGGAGAGAAAGAAAGCGACGGGGACGATGGGGAGGAAAAAGATTCAGATCACGCGGATTATGGATGAACGCAACAGACAGGTAAGTCCCTGGGGGATGGGAGGATGGATGAGTATGAGGATGGGGGAGAGAAGGGGTTGGAGGAGGGAGGAAGGAGAAACACCCTACACCCCACATAGCCCTCAACAATGAAGGTCTTCTGGGAGTCTGGGCAATATGTGAACCGGGGGACAGAGAAGTGCATGCAGGGAAAGCACAGTTATTGCTTTGGGTGGAAGAATTCCACTCGCTTATAATAGCATGTTTGTTTCTCTTCAGTCTAACAAACCAGCTTGCACGAGGTGCGCATTTCCTAAAATGGATTTACATGAAAATATCTGTAATTTTAAAAATCCATTCTGCATATCACAGAGCGGTCTGACACACCCAGGCCCTCACACCATGCCACCCAGTTTAGCACTCTGCCAGTGGAATATTACCGGGCAGAGGGTGGTAGCACTAAAGAGGCAGGGTGGGGGGAAATAAAAACAAACAACCAAACAGAGATGAGATGGTCTAGAGTGACACACTGAGAAACAAACACTGAAAATGTACTTTTCTTGGGACTAAATCAGTAACTGCTGGGCTCCTGTAACTTTCCTCTGTGCAGCTCAAAATATACACAATTAAACAAGTTATACGCAGTATTATGAAAAATGAAATCACATCCAATAACAATGGAATCCTTGCAAGACACCTTTGAACAACAGCTGGCATTACTTGAAACAGACACATAATAAAAAGTGTGGACAGCATGATTCAAACAGACACTACCGTCTGTGGCAGGAAATAGATAGAGACAGAGCTCCCTTACTGCCCTTGAGGCCGACAATCGATCACTTCCTGTGGCACAGCTGACCACTGACACTTTGTCAGCTTCCTGGCAGCCCAATTGGATCCATACGCTGCTAACGTGGCCTCTGGATCACGGGTCAAACACATAACACCAGCGCGCGCGGTTCCGAACACAAGGCTCGCCTCATTGCGTTGTAGACGTCTTTATTGTGTGACATCCTCAATAATGCTCCAGAACCATTTGACAGCGCACTTCATCAAACAGTCATTTGCGGCCAGTTCAGAGTGACGTTAAAAAGCTCAATGGATTGATTGGGCCATGCTGGAGGGGTAATTGAAGCAGATTCTGACCCTTGTCATGACCGATCTTGAGTGTGATTGTAAGTAACGAGAAGATTCGGAGTGCGAGGTGGGTGCACATCACTGAAGCCACTCCTGTAATCATAATTTTACTGCGTACTCACCCTTTAAAGTCTTTGACACAGCACAGAATATCTAGCGTGTACATAAATAGCAGTATAAATAGCAGTATGAAAGAAGCGGGGATGTTTGACAGTCTATGGTCATATTCAAATTTATGTATTTGTTAGTAAAAGACATGCAGGGACAGAGACACAGAGCAAGAGTAGGGAAGAGGTCATAGAGTTTTAGACGAGAACTAAAACTATCGTGTTGCAGCAGCACCCACGCTTCCCCCTTACTGTTATCTCAGCCCTCGTCTCTCATCCCACCTTAGACCGGGCCTGCGAGTTGCACCAGGCTCTCCGACTCCTGAGAATAAGGAGGGGAAAAAGGGAGACAGGAAGGACACCTGAGGGGAATCGATGCCTGAGATATCCGGGCTTTACTTACAAGGAGAGGAGGAGGAGGAGGAGGAGGCAAGACGGAGAAGAAAGAGGAGAGAGAAGAGGGTTCACGGAAAGGGAAATCAATGCGTCAATGGATTTAGTTGTTTTGATCTTTAAAATGATAGATCACTCGTTTAGTTGTTGTTCTGCCGAAGTAACAGTCCCTCCTGACATGATATCATCAAGTCATGTGGATGGCACCACATGCTCCGCGGAGCAAATGACATTGGGTGTCATTCAGCTCACAGCCTAAATAAGTGACATCACCAGGTTTTGAGGGGGCGGACATCACATGACAGGGACAGACACAGAAACTTAAATTTTCTTCTTTAAAGGAAAAAAAAACAAAAAACGGAAGCTTTGGTTTTGCATATTTTCACTTCCTTTTTGAGGAAATGTCCCAAAACCCGAGCCAAATAAACACCAGATGACTATGTATAGAGTTGATTTCACCCTCACATTCTTTACATACTTTTACTATTAATGTCAGAAAAGTTTTCTTGAAGCTCTTCTGCATACTTAATATATTTTTATACTGATATTGGCATAATAAGAGCTTGCACTGTTGCATTTGAACAACAAAACATACGATTCGTTTTTTTCAGTCCAAAATAGAAACTGAATCTATTTTAACATTTCCCTGCTTCTCACACACTCCATAATGCGGCCCTTTTTGGAGTGCCACCACTCTATGGGGCTGTCAGCGCTACCTTGCCACCTACCATGCTACCCTGCCTCCCCACTCTTGCCCTCTGTGCAGTAGCAGCATCATATTGGGCACAGGGCCTGGCTCTCTCTGGGCGGCCACTTTGGGCTGCCACCCCCAGGCCCCGAAACACTTCCCCAGAGCAGTGGCAGAAGGGCCAGGCCTCCCTGGCGTTGACTGGCTGCCCGGAGCTCCGGACAGTGGGCAGCAGTGTGTGAGCCCTGGCTCCAAGCCTCCCGACCACTCAGACCCTCTCCCAGCCTCGGGCACATGAAAGGGCCCCCTGTGCCATAAACTCATGGGCTGTACACAGAGAGCAGACTCTCTTGATCCACACGCACACAGATAGGCCGGCGCACACACCGACAGTACAAGATTCACATACAGGCACGCGCGTGTGTGAGGACACGTACTGTCATAAACTTCAGCTACAGCAGATAATACACTCGGACACATACTCAGATGGTGCGTTTAGTGTCTTTGTTTATGTAGCATAGACAAATGCCTGCTTGTATTCACATCTAAAACACATCCATCTCACTGGAGTCCGTCTTGGGGATCGACTAATTTACTGCAATTGGCTCTAATTAGTGTTACCTCTCCAGCCAGTACGCTCGGAGGGCTTAATTTAGGAGGACTTGTTTGTGTGAATCTTTGTGTGTGTGTGCGTGTCTTTGTGTGGGACATGTGGATTCCAAGGGGGAAGGGACCCAGGGCCAAAGGTTAAACATGGATCAGGTCATCAGCGACAGGAAGTAAACCAACAGGATCTAACTACTCCCACAAACAACAGTCGCAGCAACGCATACTCGGCTGGGAAAAGATAAAAACATAAATGTTTTTACGTCTCCCCGCGCATGCGAGCTGCAGCGCTACAGCTGAAATAAGGGGTCTTTTTGTTTCTACGACAAAGCATTCTTCCCTCCAATCAACAGCACTGGGGTGAGAAAATGTGTGAGTGAAATTAACAGCAGGAAAATAATGAGGCCCACAGGGTAGCTCCTCACCCCTGCACCCCTCCTCTAATTCCCTGTTTCCCACCTTCTACCATCTCCTCCTTTTACCACAGCGAGTGGCACTCCTCTCTGTCGTACGCTCGTCGCTGCGAGACCTCACCTGAAAAGGGCTCGCTAAGCTCTCACCTCTCTCCCTGATGCAATTTGTTTTTTCTGGTTTCTCAACTTGTTTTTTTTTTTGTTTCGTTTCCCGTCTGCACGGTCTTCACGCTGTTCATTGCGCTCTCTCACTTCACTCTAATTGTTTTCCCCTTACTATAAAGTCTTAATGGTTTGTCTAGCTTTCGCTCTTTTCTTGTACTTTCTTTCACCCAGCGGACTCATTCCATGGGGCTGTTTATTTACCGGGTGGAATACTTTTAAAATTTGATCAAAAATGTATCAAATACTACACAGATATATTGGAAAAATCCAATTATGAAACTGGGTTTGTTCAACTAGTCTGGGGCCCCTGATTAATCTGTGCGTCGTTCACATGTTCTCTGATTTTTTTCTGCACATATATAACGAATTTTATTTTTATACAGTCTGTGTAAAAGTCAATTCAAACAGTTAGTTCTTCTTGAGAACAAAGTTGTTGTTTTTTTTTCAGTGCAAAATGTGAAAATCCTTAGTGTCAGACCAAATGTTTCCAACTTAAATGAATGACAACAGAGTTATTTTTACCCTCCTGACCACTAACTTGGAATGGAATGTAACATCCACTTTTATTTTTGTCAGTCGGTATAGCCTTGTTCAGTTGCGGCTTTCAGCTTAAACAGGAACGTGCGGAAGAGCGCTGTACTGAAATGTAATTACCAGCTCTGGCATAAAAAACATTCAAAACTGCCATGCACTTTAGGACACGTATAACTAAGAATGGTACAATTAAGACACCTGTTGGTTTTACGGGTTAGTTTTTAGCTAAATTGGACGCTTTTAATACAGACACAGAATGAAGAAATGTTTGGAGGCTGCTGCCTCCTGTTCTGCAGGATGAATGCGCCCTGGAAAGGGATGATAAGAGGGGTTTTGAGGAGGGAGAAGAGCATAGCATATATTAGAGGTGGGACAAAGCCTCTTTTGTCGTAATGCCACTCTTAACAGCTTCTTTGGCTGTGAGGCAGAGTTCAGGCCAAGGTCTTGCGCTCCTCTTATTCCTTTTGCGTAAGCCCATGTCTTCCTGCTTGGCTCCTGACAATGGGATAAGTGTTTGTCTCAAGACAAATCGTGCTGCTCCATAGGTGACTGACATCTGTGTGTGTGTGTGTGTGTCTCCACACAGCCATGTTTGGTTTGCTAACCAGCAGTTTTTTTGGTGCCTGTCTCTCCACTCCTCCTCTTCCTTCACCTCCTCCTCCCCCAGGGAAGCAGGCAGGAGGTGGGAAGCAGAAGCGAAGCCATTGTGAAGGGGAAGCCACTGGCCTCTTCCTGTTATGAGAGGAAATGCATACAAATGTGCTTCCTGTGCGTCCGCCCCCTCTTTTTTCCCCTCCTCTTCCCTCCCGTCTTTCTCTCGCCCATGTGGCAGAGAATCAGCCTCTGTCCCTCCTTTCTCTGTGTCCGTCTGTTTATCCTGGGTGTTTTTCTCCTCATTTGCCAAAAGGAAATGTGACAGGTCAATTGTACAGAGCAGAAAAGAATTCCTTTTTTTATTTACGATTGATTTTTTTAAATTGGGGATTCGAAGTGATAGGATACATATAAATACGCAGAAAGCATACAGAAAGAAAAGTACAAAGAGACAGAAATGTACAAAGTGCAAAGAAATGGGGAGGTGAAGGTAACTTGGTTAAAGGGCGAGTGTCTGGATGCATTTGTGTGTGCATCTGCGTTGCATTGCATGCATCTAAATCTCTCATGGGATTGAGTTGTGGAGGAGGATAGGGGTGAACGAATAAGCCATGTATTGCTATGAGTCTACAGTGTGTAGATGTGTAGATCTTTGTGCCCTATGAGCCCAAATGTGTCTTTTCACTGTATATTACACAGTTTAGTTCCCTATGCTACCAGAGAAATACAAGTAGATATGAGGTCATTGGAGAGTGAGTTTGTTTTCTTCTCCTTCTCCCAAATTTTGAAGCATAATTGTGGTCTATCTCTTACTGTTGCCAAGAGCTTCCTTATAATTGAGTGATCGCTTCGAAGGTTAAGCTGTTGCGATTCGAACGAAATAATTTTCCACTGCAGATGCAAAGCCCAACCGCCTAACACTGAGTCGTCGCTGAGATTCGAGAGCTCTCCTGACAGACACGGGTTAACACTTTGAATTTTTGCCTCTAACCATTTCACGTGAGCACGCATGTACTTTCTTAGAAGTCCACGGTGACACTTAGAAAGTCATGTGCCCCATTATGCCCCCTTGGTTTAAGACTTCAGCTCACAGATGGCTAAAAACGGTCTCAAATTTTTTTTTTTTTCCTGTGTGTGTGCTTTTGTGTGTGTACTTTCACACCCTGGTTACCAATATACTGTGAAAAGACACAGTTGGGTTCACACTCACACACTCAAGCTGGTCCGTTTTACCAGTGTGCACAGTGCTGTAATGTCATGCTCTCAGTTTTTAACATAGTGGTGTGTCTAACAGCACCCACTGACCACGGAAACAAAGATTACACCCACACTGACATATGGGTGGTTAGCAATAAGTTTTTGGGTTAACAACAAAGACATGGGACTCATTCAGGAAAATAAATCAATATTCATCTTAATCCTAAAGCTATACACTAGCTTCACAAATACCAGTGGTAATAATGTGTAAGAAAAGAACTTGTTTAATAGTCTTGCACTGATTGTGCTGCTTAAAAACAAGTTTATTAGTGTGTTATTAGTTCTTAAACATGGCTTTTTATTAATGGCTAACTCAGTGTTGTGTGATAATCAAAAAGCTGTAAATGTGTGATGATCGGGTGCGTCATTCAGAGGATCTGTTTTTAGCCACTCAGGCAGAACAGTAGCTCTTCGAAAACAGGTCCAGAGCCCCGGTTTACAGCTGCTGTGGGGGGGCCGCGAGAGCTGTTTTGAGCTTAGACAGGAAAGGCCAGGCCAGTGGTGAAATCATCAGCTTGGATGTCGATGGGCTAAAAGGGGTCACATGATTGCATCATGTGAGGCCGCGAAGGCGCCACAGAGTTAACTTGAGCGCCGACGACGAATGTAAAAGAAACTGCATAGCGGAGGTGCAGTACAAATTAGCACATCCCACGTGATGTTTGCACCGGTATTTACCGTCGAGGCCGCATTCAAGCCAACTGTCTTTTAAAATGTGTGTGTTCAAGCAAGCAATGTACAGCAGATATGCCTGTATATTTATGGATGTATGTGTTGGTAATATATGTGCTTTGGAGGTAGCAGGTTGTACGTGTCAGGTGGAGATATGGGGGTGTGGTGTGATATTCATGTAGGTGTTATTGTTTGGTCAGTTAAGGCTTTTCATAATCACACTCATTTTCTTCCTGTGGTGTTGTTAAAGTCAGTCTACGTGTGAATTATAATATGTGGGAAATGCTGTTCCTCATTTAAAGTGTGAGGCACAAGACAGCTTTGATTGGATTTAGCTCTTCTACACGGTGAAACGCAAACCAGAGAACGCTCGTCTTCCAAATTGCGCGTCGCACTGGTGTTTGTTTGCGCACGTAGTTGTGCTGATGTTTGAGAGTGTTCCACCGTAGCAGCTCTGAGAGACTTCTGAGAGTCACACCCGGCCCGCCGTGTGTGCCACGTGCCACCTTCGGAAACATTAATGGCCCCAGCAGAGACGGGGGCTGAACGGGTGGGTGATAACGGAGCTGGGCCGGCAGCTAGCTCAGTCCTGCGTCTGCCCCTTGTGCCCCTTGCATCAAAACACAGAGGGAAGACAACACTCTACATGTCCTGTTCCTGAATAGTGTGCTTTGACCTTATGTTCTATAGTCCTGTCGTCTTATTTACTCGCTCGTGCACAATTTGTACCGCGGCCCCACTGCTGTAAGGCTGGCAGACCCCTTTAGGGTGCTCACGTTTCAGCTGAGGACGTCACGCCTCAGTGTGGGTTGAATATGACAATTAATCTTATTGTCACAAGATGCCTTTTGATCTTACACTGTAAGAATGAGGCTTGTTTTTTTCACATCGCAGTGTGACTGTGTAAATGTCAGCATGGTATTTAGAGCCCAGGGGAGTGTTTTCTCCTTATGTCGTCGGTGAATCAGATGAGTGTTTGTGCCGAGGTACAGAGCCTGACATTGCATACACGCCGGTTTGGCAGGAGTTGTCCGCTGTCCGTGTCTCTGGTTACAGCCTCTGTTGTCTGACAGATAGCTCGGCACGATGTGGTGACATCACTGGAAAACTTTTATTATTATTTTTAGGGGAAGAGTTGTGGGGTGAGGGGTGGGGGGGGGGGGGGTCCAGAATATGGCAGTTCATGCAAGGTTTTACCCACTCTTAGTAGAGAGGGAGATGGAAAGAAAGATGCAAGGGAGGGGAGGAATTGTTTGATATTCAGTTTCCCTGGTGCATCCTGGGAGATATGATTTCAGGAAACCCAAAACTATCTATCAATATCTATTCAACCCTATCTCCTCTTTCAGTTGTAAAGAGAAAATGTGAAGGGCAATATGTGATAGAGCAATGCCAAAAATCTATTCATGCATTACCACACATAGATATCTATTCTTTGAAGGCTTTCTTTGCGAGCGCCTTTATCCTTACAGCTACGGTCTTTATTATCGTGTTCAAAAGCATGTATTCCTTCTACATTCAGCCTGCTTTTTTTTTTCTTTTTTTTTTTTGGCCCACTTAAGTGTCAGAAGAGAATAGGCAAACATGCAGTTAATCAACAAACTGAGATCATTAGCTACCAGCTGGGCTCAGTTCTGGCAGTTTTTCCTCCCTGTAAAAGCTTTGTCAATACAGATCTCCAATGTAAATAACACACAGAGTCGCCGAAGAAAATAAAAGAAATTTCAATAAAAACATGCACAATCGCTCGGAGAGGGAAGCTGCCAGTGGCACATTTTCTATTTTTTTTTCCCATACAACTGAAGAGCTCGCACACATGGCTTGGAAACGAAACCAGGTGCAGCTCACTGGAATTAACTCACTTTCACTGCTCTAGTTTTGATCCAAACAATAGAGGAATAGAGGCTGCTCTATTTTGACAATGTGGGCACTTGTGGTATGCCCGTGTTACCAAAGGTACCGGTCCTGGGCCTCACGCACATGCACACGCAAATGTCCTCGCACATCCAAACAGAGAGGGACGATTCTTGTGGTTTAAGTTGAGCGCACTGTCACTGTCGAGCACTCAAACAACTTCAATGCCCTGTTATTCACTTTGTGAGGGAGTTAATTGGGCAATGCAACTGAACAATGTGTGTTGCAATCTATCTGCACATCTCAGCTAATTTTTTTTAAATGAAATCGCAATACATTTTTTTTATGCAAAAGCAGGAGTGAGACGAGTGAGCACGATTTAGCTTGACATATGTTCCATGCCGAGCCTCTGTGTGCTTTGATGTACAAGCAATAACTGATCATCCTTACCGTTATCTGACTGAGACAGAGTATTTTCAGTTCCTTAAATGTGAGCCCAGCTTCTTTTTTTCCTTTTTCCTGGTATAGTGGACGGACTTTTACAGTTGGGGGTGTTGAACCATCAGCAGACTTACTTTCCTTTAATGCTGAGACCTAATCATTTTAAGAGGAAAAATCCATGACATCAGATTTCTATTTATTCCATCATTTCAACTGAACGGGTCCTGGGTGGGGGATTTTTTGGTTGTTGTTATAATTAAATTCCAGCCACATGTAACATGTGTTGATTTAATTGCAAGACTGCCACTGAAACATGTGTTTTAATGTATATGTGAACCCTACGACGCTATTCCTCATGTGCTGTCTTTTCTTCTTTCTTTTTTCTTTATTTCCCAGGTGACATTTACAAAGCGAAAGTTTGGCCTGATGAAGAAGGCATATGAGCTGAGTGTGCTGTGTGACTGCGAGATTGCCCTGATCATCTTCAACAGCACCAACAAGCTGTTCCAGTATGCCAGCACAGACATGGACAAGGTCCTGCTTAAATACACCGAGTACAATGAGCCCCATGAGAGCAGGACCAACTCTGATATTGTGGAGGTAAGTTACAAGAAAACACAGACGGCAAGCGTGCACGCGCACACAGATGCACGGTAGCACACACGCATGCTAGACACACACGCTCATGCAAACGCACAACCAGACAGATGGTTACAGCATTTGTGACTCATTCAGCAACCCTTACTTCTCTCTTTTAGTCTTCACACCTAGCATAGTGCAAGAAATAATTGCTCCCATAGTTTGTCAGTCCTCCCCAAAGGTTCAGTACCAACATGGATCACTTTTAGAAAATGTATTTTAAGACTCACAACATGTCATTAATTTCAAGAAAAGACATTTATTTAAATTGTCCCCTTGTGTTGTTTGTACTTAACAGCATAAAAGCGGTAGCCTATCATTGATCTGGGCCTTTCAGGCTGTCGCCTGTGGGGTGTAATCACAATCCCCTGCCCTTGGTGTCTTGTCACCATTGATGTGTCCCTGAGAGGAGGATGTTGATCTGACTTGCTTTGGACACATGTCGCTAGAGTGGCTCAAGGCGATGTTAAACAGCACTGTCAACTCAGCCAGCAGGCAGGTAGATAAAGCCGGAAATGACGCTGGCACCCTCCTGGATCCTTAAGCTCTCAACGTGAAACTGTTATGCAACATGCACGCTGGAGCTCTGACAGACCTGGTGGGCCACGCACACAGACATGAATGCATTCGTGCAGAGTTGATCCCTTTCTCCCCTTTCCCCTCTCTCATTTACACTCATACCATGCTTTCACACTTAGCTGTGTCAGGCCCCTAACGTAATACTGAATGATTTTCATATGTCACAGACTCTATATTCAGTACTCTTTAGGGAGTCCATCCAGGTTGCATTTAACCCTGTAATTTAACACGTGTTTGTCATTTAGCTTTAGGATGAATGTGTATGTTTTCATGATTCAGACTGCACCAATGGCTCCATTTCACCCAACACAAATGAAACAGCTAGTTTTTAAAATGTTTTAAATTAATCTTGGACTTTTTTGCATCATGAAATAACACTAGATACAACATAAATCATGTTAGAGGCTCAGCGCTTACACATACTCTCATGGTTTGTGATTCGTGCATGCTCAGTTAGTAATTCAACAGACACCTGAGTGCAGCATAACATTCATTTGTTTGGTCAGCCCTGTTTTAATTCATGCACAACACCATAAATCTGTCATTATGGGCTCGGCATTTAAAAAAACAAATGTTCGCAACAAATATACCAAAGAAAACATGATGATCAATGAAATGCACTGCATGAAAGCCACACAATAGTCCAATGGGCTAACACTGTCTGCATCAAACAACAGGGACACATTTTCTATCTTTTCATACAGGTGTTTCTTGACTTGTCGACAGCCCTTGGGTGAACGTTCCCCTGCTATTCCACACAGCACCCTGCACCTGACTGCAAACTTTTTGAATTCTAATAACAAATGTCTTTGGCTTACAAGATTTTCCCAACCCATCCAAACATTGAATCTATTGCATTATATCGCAAACTTAAGTGGTTCGCTAAAGTCATTATTGCTTTTACTCCACTGCCATTTCCATTTGGTGCAGTCAGATATGTAGTGTGTTGATGTAGTTCGTACATTTAGTGATGCAGCACTCAATACATGAGTGACCTCGATGAAAACAAGGAGAATGGACTTGGTGCATTATTGTATAGTAAGAGGCATAACAATGTCTGCACTTTTGCATTATGTGCTCTGTTCCCTTACTATCGTTAATATAATTGAGGCTTTCTCAAATTGTTAATGTTGCCAAGACTATAACGTAAGCTTAGTTATAATATGGTGTGCAGCAATAAAACATTCAATAATCAGAAAACTGTTATGCATTTCTGATGTGTCAACAAAGATTTTGTTTGTTTGAATCTTGTTGGAAATACTTATTAATTACCACAGATTCTGGAAAACGAGTCACATCCAATCCGGCACGAAAAAACATCCTCTGTGCCTCATTTCCCTGTAGTTCCTCAGTCACTGTATAGTGAGTGCATTACCCTGCCTCAGCTGAACCCATGAAAAGAGTTGTCACATGTTCCAGCAAGCGCTTGTGACGAGAGCTCCCTGCTTTGAAGCTCTCTTTTTAGCTGTGTCTCCATTAGAGAGCAGAGGATGGCTAACGTGTAAACAGCCGTGTCAGGGGAAGATGCTAAAGAGCCTAGTGGGGGAGAGTGCTGTGGAGCACTACCTACAATGTGATCCCTGGAGGACTCAGGCTCTGCACTCTCTGAGCGACTCACAGCAGGAGAAATCGATCTGAAGGGGCCTTCAGCCTCAGCTGCGGCGTGCTAAAGGGATTGGCCACAGGGCTGACACTAGCACGTTTAGCATGGGCGGGAGGCGGGTGTGTGGAGAGGGAGAGGGGAAACGAGGAGAACAGGAGGGTTGGATCTTTCCCCACAAGCCCTGTGTGCTGCTGTTAAGCGACGTCACAGGTGCAGGAACGTGGGTGGGTGGTTGAGTTTGGGAAGAGGCAGGAGCAAAGCGGACTTCCTGTTGAGATGATGCTGAGGAGGAGGTCAAGAACAAGATGAAGGGGTGACTTCAAGGGCAGGTGAAATGTAGGTTCCTCTGCAGGTTCCTCCACAAAGAACAAGAAAATCTTAAATATTACATCTAAAATGTGTCACATCTAATTTCAAAAATGTTTTCAAAAGCTTACGTCTTTACCAGCATACTGAAATGCATGCATCTATCTCCCTTTATTGCTGCTGTGCCTGAAGGTGTAGTGGGAGGAGAGACAGAGGTAGGGGAGCGGAGCTCAAAGTGTGGGCGGCTGGCATAGAGGCCTGCTACATTAGCAATAAAGCTCTATGTAATTAGCATGTCTTTGGTTGATAATTAGCGTTGTTGAGAGAGTGGCACTGAGAGCGTTGCACAGCCTCTCTAGCAACAGCATGTTTACAAGAGGCTGGAGGGCTTTTCTCTCTACCTCTCTCACCCTCCTTTTCTGTCTTTCACTTTTACATCTAGTTTTCCGTTGAACATACAGAATCTCTAGGTTTTGATATTATCTTGACTCCATAGTCTGTGGGTCGGTGAGTGCATGAGCGTGAAACACAGAAATGTGGGGATAGAAAGCGAGAGGGCGAGAGAGAGAAGAGTGGCAAAGAAGGTCTGGATGACTCACTTGAAAACCATCTCAACTGGGAACGACACTTCTACAAATATATGTGAAACCAAAAGCCAAACAAAAGCAAATCAACCCCTCCTCTGAGGTGCTAAAACAAAAGAAGCACTGTTAATCATTATTATCCTTAGATACAAAATGGGTCCCATAATAATGTGCGAATACAGTGACAACTTGAAAACTGAGGACATGTTAAAGTATTCAAAAAAAAATGTTTTGAATACTTTAATTTAATCCTTCGGTCATCAGCTATTACATACACAAGTACAAGCCCATTTGATTAATGTTAAGTGTTCAAAGAGATGTCTAAGCTCCTCTAGGCTCTCTTAGCTTGATAAAAGCAAACACGGAGGCAGATCCTCCATCACTGGATGTCCATGCAGGGTCCAAGTGTGTCGTCCTGGCAGGTCTACTGCACACTCTGAGCTTGGCTCCAGATAAAACAGTCAAACATGCAGATAGATTTCCTATACTCACTGTCTGCCAGGCCAGTTTCCTGGACATGTGAACGGCATTAGAGGAGAAATGGTAAGCTATGTTGGGAAATGACAAGAGAATAGATCCATCTCTCCCTTTTCCTCTTGTTTTCTTCCTGCTTAAGAACAATCACTTTGAGCTGTTATTGGTGATTTATTATTCCAGTATGGGGGTTGTTAATTGCAATAGCACATGAAAGAGGCCTTTCTTTCCCCTCCCGATGATTACAGATCTAGCCCAAACCTAAGCGGCGTTGGCTGGCTCTCGCTGTGATTGAACGGCCCCAAATCCAACAACACACTTGGGCTTTGCCAAATCCCTGATCCACAATGTGCTTGTTTTCCCCACTGCCGAAACAAAGAATGCAGGTTTGTGAAACAACTAAAGGGTTAGTGAGTGTGGGGTTATAGGGAGATATATACCCTCATTGCCTGGAGTAAACCCATGTGGAGGGAATATTTGTGTGTACTGCGTGTACATACACCACATAATGTATAGAGCTTACATGCACACACATGTTAGTGCGTTAAGCTTTTGTAATTGTGTTCCCTCAATGGCTGCACTGCATGGTGTTTGTGTATATGTCCATACACGGTGACAGTCACCTCGGACCCCGCAGAGCCAACGGCATTGTGATGACCTCAGTCAGAACCTCACGCTCCGCTGCCATTGACTCAAGTATCACATGGAACGGCACATGGCTCTTGGTATTGAGGTGACCTGCCTGCTTGCCTACCTGCCAGAGGTGAGCCCTTGGCCAATCCCATTTCCAGCAGATTAACCTAATCTGAAAGTTCAGATCATCCTGTAATCTTAAACAGCAGCAGCAGGGACCTGACTTCCCACCGATCCTCAACTCAGTCCTGCCACTTCTTCTTCTTCTTCTTTTTCTTTCCCCTCCTCCTTCCCTTTCTCTCCCTCACCTATAGAGGGACGTATTGAATGAGAGGGGGACGGGAGGGACAGAGGGATGGATGAGTGTGAGAAGAGAAGGAGGGAGGGAAAGAGAGATGGAGGGAGGAAGGCTGGTAATTATTTCCAAAGGTCATTCTGTTAATGACTACCTGCTTGGCTAATGAGATTCAGCAAAGCTCCCTCACCATGTTTCACCCCGCGTATGTTTCACCCGTGTGCCGAGATGTGTGAGAAGCACAGGTGTGATTTCAGCCCAGTGACAGTCCACTGGAGGGAGGGAGAGTGTGAGGGAGGGGTAGGCGGCGGAGGGGTGTAAATGAAGAAACATAAAGAGAAAGTACATCGAGTGGGTATGTCTGGGAGATAGCATATCCACCACAGTTCTCGCTGCATGCCTTGCACAATGTTTCATTTGGCTTTTAAGACCAGATTTTCCACAAATTACACAACAGAGACTAATTTGGTTGATTTGACTGTCAGTTACCTCAAAAATTCCCTTCTTTATATCATTCAAATGCCCCCTTTCTACTTTCTCGTAATACTTTTGCAAGTCAACAGAACATGTGATCTCCCCCTCTGAAGTGCCAGTGTGCTCATGTTCTGCCTCGCTCTTGTGAAAATATTTTCCAGCATGTGTGCTATTCTGTGTGCTTATTTGGTTTCTAAACAGCATGGAGAACATTAGCCTTGAGGAGTTTTTCGGTGTTGATCAGCGCACTGAATGGCTTCTTCTCATGGCTCCCGAAGACTGTATAATTAGTTTGACTTGAATGTCATTCATCCCCTATTACATTTACATGTGCCAGCGTCCAATAGAAATAAGGGAGTCATATCATATCTTCTGTGCTTCGGTTGTCCGCCGTAATTTTGTGCGTGGAGTCGTTTTGTGGTTTTAGAATAGGGTCCGTGCGGTAGGGGTGAGGGCGGGGTGGAGTCGTCACAGCGCTCACAGAGCCTTCAGTGTTTACTAGTGACAAAGCGATTGACAACACGGCTTGTTTTTTCCTGGTGAGCTGGGGATTAAGGTCTGAAGCTGCTTTGACTGACTAAGTAAATTAACCTTGTGACATTGGCAAGCTAATAGTATGGCGCTTCTCTAAAACAAAGGCTGGGATGTCGAAGTCGTGCACATGCTAGAGCGCATCGTCAAGAACAGAGACCGGTTAGTGTGGGGTTGGGCGTGTGATTGTACAACTCTCAGTAACTTGCCACATAGCTCTTACCACGCTGAAATCGATTTATTTATGGGCGTATTTATTAACGAGCATTTCCGTAAATGTGCTGCAGTTGCCCAAAGGTTAATTTTCCTTTACGTGCACTTTTAGTTACCACACATCTGCGTAATTGGCAACATGTATTGAACTCGCCACATAAAGCACCCCCTCCCAAAACAACCACAATTTTATTTGATATGCTCCTTCTCTAATGAATACCTCTAAAAGTGGTAGCGTTCTAAAAATAGTGCTCAGTGAGGCTAAATATAGTTGCCTGGCTGGCTGTTCTTGCTGGGAAAGGATTGAAGAATAGGACTGGGATCGCTCTCGCTCTCTCTCTCTCTCTCTCTCTCTCGCTCTCTCTCTTTCCCCCTCCTTGTGTTTCGTGGAGGGTGGGTGGGGGTTGTTTTTGAAACGGAGGAGTGAGTAAGCAAAGTGTCAGGGTATTCATTGAGTCCCTCTCTCTCTCTCTCTTTGAGTCTGAGGACCGACCAAGAAGAGTTGCCCTCGGCGACCACATGCATAAGACACGGTGCGAGACCCTGCGGTGCCTATAAACATTTGGTCCCTTGAATAAAGAAGCCTGTTATCCAATCCTCTTGTTGATTTCCCACCCCAACTTCACCAAACAGAGCGTTCTTGTCTTTCTTTTTTATTATAGAGACAATATCATCTGTTTCAGTAGAATTAAGTGCTTTTTAATCAGCACGTCTGTTTAAGACACAAGTGGCAAAACCCGGAGAACACATATGTCTGTGGCGCCAGCATCAGACATAAAGAGAACTAGTTTACTGAGTTCCTATTTTATAGACTATAGGTTTTTTTCCACCCTTTAAAGGAGGCTAAAAACAAGATGGCAGATAATGTATTTCTACAAGCTCAGCATTTAAATCCCCTTCAGATCCCTGCTGACCAGAAAAGCAGAACCTCAGACAAGAAACTATACCACTTGGATCTTTGTCAGAGGTGTTTTTTAAGGTCAATACTAAAGCGGAAGTCTGAGGTACTCACACAACAACAAAAGGAGGTTTTAAAAATAGACTGTTTGAAATGTGCCAATATGTGGTCCCTGTGGTGAGGAGCAGTGAAAAAGGCAGGCCACTTCTGAGGCCACGCTGCCAAAAGGCAAGGCTTTTCCACTACACAGCCCAAAACAATTCACGCCAGCCATTAAGATGAAATGATGCCTTGTTCTTTGAAACTATTTGTGGAAAATTCAGAATAATGAAGATCTATTTTTATAGATGGCATTCCCTGCCCTGCCTCGCCCCCCCTCCCCTCCTCCCGGCCCCACCCCTCCTGTCATGATTGCTGCTTTGGGCAGGGTGTGGAAACTCAAGGTCACAGTATAGAGGTCAGCCGGCTGGTCATTGTTACTCGAGGCCTCCCTCAGGCTCCGTTTTCCTGCTGTGGCACCACGCGATAAGAGACAGAGAGACAAAAGACGCTAAGTGACGATTAGCGGTGGTGGTGAGGGGAATTTGAGACGAAGGAACAGAGAGGGGCTAGAAGGGGGCTTGAAGTTTCACCCTAAGAGAACTGGAGTCATTTGCCTGAGGCGACACTATAACTCTCTGATGTTAACTTAAAGTATGTAAATTGAAGCTTTATTGAAATGACTGACGTTACTGTGCGGCTACAGAGTGGTAATATGTATGACATAAATGTGTCATATGATATTACAGAGTATAAAGCATGTAAAGCTAACTTGTGTGTGGCAGACACACACAATTTAGCTTGACGAATTAATTTTTATGTTGCATCAGAAAAGCGTTCCGTACAGACGTAGTCTCATTCCTCTCATTTGAATAGAGACGTATTATACACACTGGAGTGTAGATAGGATGAAAGATGGGTAGGTTAAGGGTGCAGACATAAGTGCCCTCTTTATCCAGTTTCACTGAGCTGGCATTGTGTCTCATAATGTCTATCTGGCTAATTATACAGTGTAGTGACAAGTCTGAATGACCACTTTGTTCCCGGGGCCGGGATGCTGCTGTAGCAAACAGTGTTGGATTCTGACATGTGCTTAGTGTGTGTCTCTTCCATATGGGAAACACTGCACCATCTGGTATTCTGCTGTGTACTGGCTAGCTAAGATCGTGTGTCTGTGAGTGGGCTCTCGTCTGCAGTGGGCTCTTCTTAATAGTGATTTTAGCACGTGCACCATCACAATGGCACAGTTTGGAGAAATGTGGAGGAACCTTGTTGCGCGCAGTACCCTCTCTCTCCGTCTCGCTTAGTGTCTGTCTCACTTACTGCAACACTTTTTTTTTTTTCATCTATTTTTGCTGTACTTCTCACTCCAGTTTTTAATGTTTAGTCAATCTAATAGTCCCCAGGCAGTTAGCAATCACACAGTTAGCCGACGTTATTACTGAACACGCCACCACTTTGCCCATGGATGATGGATCCCAGACGCCAGCCTCTGATTCCTGATTATAGTGCAGCAGGGCACCAGGAGTAAGGGGCTTCAAAGCCACTAAATCACTGAAAAGTCATTGATGCGATAGCTGCCTGAACCAGTGCATAGGGATGCACAGATGATGACTGAAAAAAAAAAAAGAGCCAGGGACACACTGTGATTAGGGCCCCCGTTCCTCAGATTGGTAACCTACAAAATCAACCCCCCCCACACGCCGTGTAGCCGTCATCCATGGGCATGCCCCTCGACATGGTCCTGGCATGTTCAAACCACGCTTCATGAAACTGTGGCCCTCTTGCCTTTGGTCTGCCATCTGCTTCCAATAAACTAAGCCAGCCTGATCCCTCTGATGTTCCCTCCACTCTGAAAAGCAGAGAGAAAGAAAGAGTGAGCGAGAGAGCGAGAGAGACAGAGAGAGAGAGAGAGAGAGACAGAGCGAGTGAGGGAGAGAGACAAAAATGAGAGCAAGAAAGAATGAGCCACACAGGCGAAAAAAGAAAACAGAAATAAGGAGAATAAGAGCACATCACTAACATACTATTACCCCTTCTCTGTTGCCAGCAAGGCCACCCTCATTGTGCTTATTGTGCAGGTGCTGGGAGGTCCTAATCCACACTGAGTCCACTTCATGACCACCTCCATCTTATTTGTGATGGGAAGGCGCTTTCCCTCTATCTCGCCTCACCCCTACTGACACTAAACCACATTGCTCCTTACCAATCTGCTCTGACAAAATTAAGTTTGTCAGTTGGTAAAAACAAACATGATCCCTGCGGTTTTCCAAACTTTTAACAGCTTTCCCCCCCAAATCATCACGATCTAAATCTTACAGTTCAAAGTTAGAGTAAAAAAAAAAAAAACGTTCCAAATAAAATGTGCTGGCAGTGCTCTCTTCTCATTTCTGTATACTGTGCGAATCAAATAAACTTAGAAAGATTATCCGGAAGCCCTCTTAAACGTCAGCGTGGTTCACTGGCGTAAAATCAGTTACTGAAACGTCTGCACAGTGGCCACACCCCTGCCTTCACAAAATCTCACGCAGTGTGAAAGGACAAGATCTGCACAATTCACATAGATTCACGTCTTCAGTCACTGTGTTGGATATTACAGTCGATCGGTGTCTGAGACTCTGCCAGACAAAGGAGTTAATTCCAGTGGCATTTTATAATAGTGTAACTGCAATTATGATTAACCATAAATGACACAGTTATTGATGCTTTCATATTACGCTTGTCTGTCATGGACTTGTTTTCCACCCACAGCTGAAATGGGCTGCAAAACCATAAACTCGTCCATTTATGGTGGGAAACCCCTGCTGCTATATTATCTTCCCAGTTGGTTGTGCTTACAATAGTGTGTGTTTACTGAAGATCACGCAGTGTTGACAGAAATAAAAAAGGCGCTTATAAACTGATGGTTTTTGTAGATGGTTTTTGCCCTGATGCTTTCTGTCATTGGGTTGAAGACACTGAGAAACATTCACTGGCCCGGCTGTCGCCAATAGCCGTAAACACAATATTGAATGTGTCGTACCCTTCAGCCACTGCCAAGATAACTGCAGAGGGGAATGGTCAGCAATGAAGCTCTTTCCAAACACAACCCAACAACTAGCCAGAATCAATCAGGAATAAGGATGTACCCAACAAGCCAACAGTGTTTTGACTCGGCTTCTGTTGAGACGTTGTAGTAGCGCTGAAAACGAGGGGAATAGGACAGGGGTAGCGAGACAGAGACAGACTGAGCAGCAGACTGAGACAGAAAGATGGGGGCAGAAAGACGGATAGAGGGATAGAAAGGGTGAGCAGGGTGGCAGAATGCCGAGCAGACGGATCCTGGTATGGCGGGAGCTCTGGGCAGGCGTCAGCTGTCCCTAGCAGACCCCCTGTGGCCTCCCAGAATTCACACCCAAATACCCTCCACCGTTTTCCTCAAGAGCTACATGAAGTTATCACCCACTCCTCAAACTATGAGACGAATATAAGGCGCAGTTTCCCAGCAATTAAAACGTTAGACAACTCCAGCGAATCTGTTTCCTTGGCGATCATTCCTGACCGTAATTTAGCTTTTTCTCAATGCGGCCCTGCGGTTCCTCTTAGAGCAGCCCAGTCTAGGCCAGCTTAGCTGAGGGTGCAAAGCTGAAGAGACGGGTGGCTCAAGTATGTAGGACACCTTGTCTATGCTGCGCCAGCTTCACACAGGCCCTGCGAGTCGAGTCATGAGGGAGCATCATGAAGAAGGAGTTTAATTAGGAGCAAGCCTCCAAAGGGGCCACAGTGAAAGACACGGAGCCAAGCAAGAAGACGCTGCTTTTTTTTTTTTCATCATACTTTTTACTCCTTCTCTCTCACATTTGTTGTACTCACCCAGTGTTGCATGCTGGGCGAATGTTGTAGTTGTTATGTCCAGATTTGGTCATTTTCTATCATTATGTCACACCGTAGCAATCAAAGTGGACAGAGATGTTAACGTTAATAAATAGAAAAATATCTTATTTTTTTTAAACCGAGGCAATAAAAATGCTATAATGTTAAATATATACTGTTCAGTGTCATTTTAACAAAACAAAAACATGAGCTATTTTTTTGTGAAACTGAATATTGTAGTTATTTGGAAAAAAAACTGAATAATCGTAACATAAGCATGAGAATTAGGGTGAATGTTCAGTGCATACAAACCTTGGCACAAGTGAACTGTAACAAAGTGTCTTTGTTTAATCCTCATCCTATTACCATATTCCCCAAAGACTCATATTCTCATGCCAGGTCTTCACACCCGTGCTGCTGTTTCTCTCAACATTAGGATAGCGGCTCTCCTACCAGTGATTACTATTCTCTCAGTTATTTTGAAGCGTAACTCGCGGATGTAGCTTGTGTAATGATGACGTCATTGTATAACAGACAAAAAGGCTCGCCTGGAACAGCAGGCGACGGCTCTCTGTGAAATACGCGACAAATTCGAGGTGCCGATAAAGCAGAGGGGCGTTTAGAGAAGGGTGAAAAAACATCGCAAACTGGGGCAGTAGGATGGTGAGGTGGAAAGCACAAGAGCGAGAGGTCCTTCTAAGGCTACATGAGCTCTCCGACAGATCTGATTGGTGGCTGGGTTGTGTGTCAGCCCTTGGCAACAGGTGTGATGTCTTTTAACAGGTGGGCATGACTTGGATAAGTGGCATAGCGTCCTTGTACCGCACCCTAAATATGTTGAGCCCTGCTGGAAAGCTAAGCCACATGCTTCATGGTCATATAACACTCGCGCCCTGGCTGCCTGCACCCCATCAACACCCAATGCACCCATTGCCCAACCCCCTGCCAGACCACCAGCTCAGTTACCCCATATGGGTGTCACCTTTAGCCCATCCCTCGCTCTCCTCTCACAGCAATGCTCCGCCGCTATTCTTCCTAGAATGGAAGTGAATCTTCCATGCAGTCTGTGGTGGCGGTGGCAGTAGGTGGAAATCTGCGCAAGTAGGAAGAAAAGTTTTTTTTTTCTCTCTCCTGCGTGCATTCTCATGTGAACAGAAAAAGGGCAGTGGTTCAGCTCTTGTCAGTTTGATATGATGCATCGCCGAGGCCAGAGCGAAACTACGCGGAAGAAACAGCAAAAGTTTTACATCTCGCGCCTTTGCCAAAAAACGATAGCATGCTAAACCTCTGCAACCCCTTTGTTCTTTTGACTCATCCTCCTCAGATAGAGCAAGAGTGCCTGATTCACTGTGGGTCGGTTGGAAGTCAGATCTCCTGCATCGCCTTGGTTGATTTGTTTGGAGTGATTTCCTGAAGACTGTCAAAAGATGTGAGAGACGCTTTCAAATTCAGAATTCCAGATTTCCACTCTAGGGGCCAAGTGAGGATTCAGAGAGAGAAAAGGAGAGCCAGCAAATGTTGACACACTTACAGTAGCTGCCTCGCCACGAGACGCCTCAGGAATCAAACAGTTATCACACACACACAAAAGAAGCCCTCTAAGTTCACTAAAACCACACTCCAAACAGGCCTTTGTTGTGCTGACATGAGAGATGACTGGATTTTTATTTGTTTTCTAAGCAGGCAGATCGCTCCCTGTCACTTCTGCTGCTGGTTGTGATGGAGTAGCTAGCGCTCGTATCTCCTCCGTGAGTGAGCACTGACGGAGACAAACAAATGAGAGGAAGAAGTTCACCGAGATTAACTTATCTTAGCATCTATCTTCTTCCTTTCTCCTGCACGGTCTCTCTTTCTGTTTTTTTTTTCTTGACTCTAACACCCACTCTCACACACCCACACATGCACACACGAACACAGACTCATTCCCCTCTTTCCCCTCCCACACACAGACACGCACACACTCGCACTGGCGGACGCACACACGCCCGCTACAACATATACAGACAACACACACACACGCACGCACACACACTTGATCAGCATCAAATACAGGGTGTGCTAAAGTAAATTTAATTACGTCTGTCTGATATGGAGCTTCAGATGAAAGTAGGAGAGCGCAGTGTGAAGCGACGACTGCACAGACAGGAGCAGGCCCGTGATATTCCTCCTGTAGACTAATCTCCCTTTATTAAAGCCAGGAGGAGAGAGGGAAGAGGGGTGGGGAGTGGAGAGGAGGAAGGAGGTGCGGGGTGGTGGTGGGGGGGGGGCTGTCTTTGATGAGATCTCTAACTGTCAGCTACTGTACTTTTCTTCTCTCCCGCTCTGTCTTTGTCTCTCAGTTTACGAGGCAAATGAACGCAGCACCTATCGTTACATGCCTACTTGCTCGAGCAAACATACGCTCGTGCTATCACACACGGTAATGCGCTCTGAAACTTATCCCTGTTGTTACGGTTGTCAACAATATCTAAAAAAGGACATAGGCAGCTCTCCCTCCTCCGCCTCTTAACGCTCTCTTTGTCTGTGTCTCTCCTCCAGTTAGAGGGAGTGGTGAGCGAGGAGAGACTGTATGGTTTTCTGCCTGTCTGTTATTTTCTGGCCACTCTAATGGGGGCAGGTGGCCATCAGGTGGCCGAAGCAGAAACTGCCACATTTAATACCGCATGTACCACAGTAGTCATGGACTCAAAACACGTCTAAGTGTATTTTAAAGCTGTTTCTCGGGCCACCGATGGTTATGGTTCAGAAATGTGTTTTCTCTTTTTACGAATGTTTGCTTTGCGGCGCAGTTTTGTGAATTCAAGGTCCCGTGATTTGTCATTCGGTCCAGACTGTGATCATTTGTTATGTCTTGTTACTGTGAGTGAATAAATCATTTGTGCCATCTTGAATGTTTAGCTGCATGTTCACAAAAAAATCTAGTGTGTGTTTGTGTCACCCTGCATTGACTGTGAGGTTAGAAGGGAGTCTGCCAAAGGAGATTTACTCTAAAGGTTTCTTTTGTTTAGCAATTTCTAAGAACAACATATATGATATGAAAAAGTGCTCAGAAAACATATTTATGTGACATAAATAAAAAGATGCAGTCCCGTTCAAGACGTCCTTAAATGGTTTACTTAACGTCCTCTAATTAGACTCTTATTATGTCAGTAGTGTACCTCCTCACACTTCATTATCGTTTGTCCCTCCCAAGCTGTTCACCTGGGTTGCTGTTCCCCCAAAGCCCTTCAACTATGCTGTGCAACTGCTTTGTTTGCAGACATTGAGAAAGAAGGGCCTAAACGGCTGTGACAGCCCAGACCCCGACGCAGACGACTCGGTTGGCCACAGCCCCGAGTCCGAGGACAAGTACAGGAAAATAAACGAGGACATTGATCTGATGATCAGCAGACAGAGACTGTGTGTAAGTACTCCTCATTGACCCAGAGTCTTACTCTCACCTATCTTTCCTCTCTTTCCTCTTTTTGTCCCCTGTGCTTTCTGTCGCTTCATCCCCGTCTCCTTGTACTCGTCATCTGTTCGTACCACCCATCCCCGCGTCCCTTTATGCGCGTCTCCCCCTCCGTCCTTCTCTGTGGTTGTGGGACCTCTGGCAGGCATTGAACAAGAAGGAGAACAAAGGTGGCGAGAGCCCGGAGCTCGACTCTGCTCTCATCCTCACCCCACGCACTGAGGAGAAATACAAACAGATTAACGAGGAGTTTGATCACATGATAAAAACTCATAAGATACCTGTAAGTACTGGGCCGACGCTATGTCGCATCCTCAACAGGCTAACAAAATGCTGACTGGCAAGTACATAACTGTCGAGCTAACCCGGCTAACCACTATTGTTTGGCACTAGACTGATTACACAAAGCGAGAGTGCGAGTAAGACCGGAGTGACATTGCACTGTGTACTTACAGTGAAGAAATTACAGTTCTTTGATTTTGCTTGCTTACAGTTGAGGAGCGGTCCTCTAATTTGACTTAACTGTAACCATAACTGGCCGGCGTTCTTGCTCCATAAATTGCAGACTTTCACTCATGACAAATTTTAACCTTAGCCCAGTTCCCACCTTGAACTCATGCTACCCATAATGCCTTGCCTGGCTCTCAGGGGAGGTGTGGTCTGCATGCGCTTTTCCTTTTCCTGCACCAAAACTCAGTGCTCAGTCACCCGAAACAACGGGGACAGACTGGCAACGAAACAGCAGCAGGCATTCACAAACTCACAAGCATATCTTCAAACCTCACTAAACTCCGTAAGCGCTTTCCTTCTTTCCGCACTGAAATAATTGAAGGCAAAGTCTTTGGTAGCAATCGTTGTTAGTGGGCATATATGTCAAGACACGTTAGCTGCTGGATTTATATTATGTAGTGTTAATTTTACAGAAGAATCCAATCTATAGCCAGCTGCCAGAACCCACAAAACAGAGGCTTCTTTCTATGTAAACTGAGCCTGCCCTCATTCAGAAAGCACCATATTGGAATGGTTAGTCCTCTGGCCTTACAGAGATAATTCCACGATAATTCAGAGAAGAACAGTAGTGTCTAAGCCGCGTGGAGCAGGAGGAGATGTGGTTAGAAGCAAGGCAGGGGTTGGTGAGCTGGGGTGGAGTGCGTTGGGATCGGAGCAGGGTGGGGATGGGGGTGGAACGGGGTGTCGAGGCGGGAGGGCGGGGGGCTCTGCACACAACAAGTGGCAGTTCAGTGTGTGGTCAGGGTGGCTGCCAAGCACTGGGCCTCTGGATTGCAGGGGACTGTTGAGGGGACTGTGGGGAGAGGCAGAGGAGGAAGATGAATGAAAACAGGAAGGATGGCACCAGTTAAAGGACAGCTCACAGACGGGGCCCTTAACACCCGGCAGTAGGGTGCGTACACACAAATACAGTACGTGCCGAGAGATAGCTTCCAAGCTCTTAGCAAACAATGTACGAGAATTATTAAAAAACTCCTACAAGGAATCTGAGACGGAAGGAATTACAGGGTGGGTGGGGATAAATAAAGCAGAACGAGAGAAAGCCCAGCAATAGTTAGAAATGAAAGCTCCATAGGTCCCATAGGTTTTGGCTAGCCCACTCGTGTAAAATTGCAGCTAAAGTGAAATGTGCAGAATCCCTCAAAAGAAATATGGTTAAAGTAACCGTGTTTGTAGAGTGAAATAATATTTGGCCTGCTGAAGGAGCATTAGCAAATGGGAGAAAAATCGAAGGAGCCGAAGCAGCGCTAAGGCGCATAGCCCACTTCCACGTAAGCCAGGCTGATGTTCTCCCCGATGCTCTCCCTCCACGGCTATGAGACACATGGCAGTAATTTAGGCTCCTATTTTCTACTTCCTAAAACTAACATGCAGGATCAGCCACTTCCAGGGCACTCCCAAGGTTAAGCCCTTCTGCCAAGTGACACAATAAACATGACAAACTAGATGCCTGGGGCTGTCGGGCTACCTCTGCTCATGTTACTGATGAGACTGCTGACTGATCTGAGTCTACCACTTAAAACACAGCTCCACGTGACAGACAAATAAATTATTCCTAATTGCATTCAGTTCTTCAGTCTTGAAGCTCCGTTTGCCAGACATACTGCTTTTTAGTGAGGTGAAGACAGACTGAATTATCTTCATCCCCTTTAGAACAGTGGGATTCCACTGACGTCATTCCCAATGAACTGTAGCCTTCTTATTTTTTTTAATGTAATAAACCGGGAATGTATTTCAGGGACATTCGTATAATGACCTGAGGATGATATTTTTATCTCACAGGAGCCACTTATAGAAGGTTACCATATCTATATTGATTGTAGTCTATAGTGATTCTAAGTGGAATTACAAAGTTTCCCTTCCACCATGGATACTTTTACTTTTAGTCTGTGCTGCTAAGGCGTCCTTTGTGAGATCCTTGTATACGTGGGCTGCCTGTTGTTGCTGCTGTCCATTTGTCCTTTGTGAACTTGTTTCTCTTATCTGTTTTGTTTGTTGTGCTTGACTGCTTCTGGAGCAACACTATAGCTAGTCAAAGGCCTTCAAATTCCCATTTGTTGTTAAAGTGTTTCCAAGTTGTCACATCTTTTTTCTCTCTCTGTTTCCATTCCTTTACTCAATTGACTCGTTTTCATTGGGCCGCTCACTGGTTGATCTTAATCTTTAATCTAATCACACCCATGTCTGTGTCTCCCTTTTTCCAATTTTCTCTCAGCAGGCTGTGCCCCCATCGAACTATGACATGCCCGTGTCCATTCCTGTTAGCAACCAGAACAATCTCATTTACAGCCATCCCGGTGGATCCCTAGGCAACCACAATCTGTTGCCACTGGCACACCATGGTCTACAGAGAAACAGCATGTCTCCTGGAGTTACACACAGACCCCCCAGTGCAGGTAACGCAGGTGGAGCCTCACATGCACCCATGTACATGCTGTTATCCCATCTGCCTACCTTCTCAGCTGTGAATGTACCTGTCTGACATGCTAATAGACACACAGCTATACACAGGATCCCACCTAAATGCACTGAATGAATCTAGAATCTCCTCCTCCTACATACATTCACATAGTTAAAGATTTAAAATAATATTAAATCCCAGCCCACAGTCTCACTGATTTAGTGCAATGTTCTGCACATGGGACGTCTGGCCCTATATATAGTCAGAGTTGCTGGTGACATAAGCAAATTGGGCCTGTTGGTTTGTTATTGTTGTCCAAAGTCCTTTTTCTGTCCCTCTGGTCTGAAGGCTCCTGCCCACACCCTCACCCTGTCATTACAACTGGATGCTAGAAACGCCAGCACAAACTAAATATGAGTTTTGGCGCTTGCAGCATCCACACCAAACCGCACACGTTCTGGACCCTCCCACTCTTCCACCTCACATGCCTTAAAAATAATAATGTGTCATTTTTCTTGGACGGGAGCTTAATGTATCCGCTCACGGTGTCCATTTGCTCAGCATGTTAAGGTTTGAGTGGGAAGTATTACTTCTGGTATCAGTACACTTCTGATGCACTGACGCGCACCGAGCATTGTGATTAAACTGAGTAAGAGGACGGGAGGCGCAGTGGATGTTATGTGGGTGTCTATCCTCTAATGGTTTTCTCTCTTTGGCTCTGTTCTCTATTTCATCTTACAGGTGGCCTCATGGGTGCTGACCTCACCACTGGCGCAGGCACCAGTGCTGGTAAGAATGGCCTCCTCTTCTCACACACAGATGTCTGCTAACACACACACCCACACGCACACACATACATGGCACCCACTCACCCACTTGGGGCCATAAAATGCATGACTAACACTAACCCAAACCCGAGTGGAGATTTTGTCCATGATGTGTTGAAGTTAGTGGTCGTGGAGTTCATCTGGGAATGTTTGCTCGGTGCCTGGTCTGTGACACATCCTGCCTGTGTTCAGCTATAAAATGGTAGAACAAGTGGGGGGAAACAGAAATAAAATGGCATTGTGTACTGAAGCGGCAGATCTCCCGACAGGCAGTTAAAAGACGTGCTGCACTGTTTTGAATGTACAGTTAATCTATTTCTCAGAGCTATTTTAGATCCTACATTTTGGGTTGCAGTCAAATTAATTCAACATTTCTTATCCCGATAAAACGTGAGCAACATGTGCGAGGAACCTTATGTATTAGCTCCTGTTTGTCTATGGCTTTGCCCCCGAGGACATGTCAGGCCCCAGTTTATGGCTAAGAGACCCCCTCTTAAAGGGTTAAATTTTACAGCCTCGGCGTACAGTGCAGAGTGTAAAAATGGAGAATCGGGGGGTTGTCAGTGGGGCACAGCTGGGCAGCCTTGTCTGGCCCCCAAGGCTCCATCACAAGGGGTCAATGCCTGGTTTCTCTGTCTGGTCACTCATCGCACACACAAACACATACGCGCGCACAACAGGGCCGTTTGTTGCGGCGTGTGTTCCATTGACGGCGTTTCGCAGCGCGTTGCCTCAAATGTAGCCTTTGTGTCACCGCGCCGAGCGAACAGAGGAACACTGTGAGGGCTTGTGCGTCGCTCGGCAGCGGCGAAAAACACAACGTGGAGGGAGAGAGTCATGTGGGAGCTGAAAGATTCCATTCAATGCTCTCTTAAATCTCATCTAGGGAGCGAGAGAAAGAGTATGTTGGTGGGGGGCGAGGGTGGGGGGGGACCCCAGTGATGAATATCCACTGATGGTGGAAGCATGTGTGCAAAGGAGAAACAGTGGGGGGAACACAGATGGAAGTGTTCTGCGAACTTGGTCAGCCATTTTAATGATGTTCCTCTAACATCATCAGTGTGAGGTGGCCCAGCCACTGTGGCACCACAAAGAATGTTTTAATGTTCCTCTTCTCTCCACTGTAAGTTTTGATAAGCTGATTGTACAAGTGGCTGCCTGACCTGTGCATGTGCCTTAAGTGGCGGTGGTTGAAGTGCCGTAGTCTGGGCCATGTGCGTGTCTGTGCGTTTGTTTCAGACATGCACATAAACACGGCCCCCACACTGATGTCACTATCTGTAAAGAGGAGAAAATAGCAGCTCTGGAAGTTCCTTTCCCTTAGCAGCATTAGCATGAGGACGTTGTTTTAATCGTGTGCGTGGATTTGACCTGTAAATTGGGTTCAAAACACAATGTTGCTTCTGCTGTGCAAAAATGTGACACGAAACCCAGATGTGGGGGTATATTCAAAATCACAAACTCCCCAGGTACTCTGAGACCCGTGTAAATAGGGCATGTTTCTGAAAGGCTGAGTCATCACGTCTTTTCTATGGAAATTTTGCGGGAAGTGTGTGTGTGTGTGTGTGCGTGCACGTGCATGTTTACTCATTTATATACGCCATGCGTTCAATCTGTCAATTCGTTTGCTGGCTAGGAGAGAGCGCGAGGCGAGGAAAGAGACAGAACATGGGTGAGAAAGAGAGAAAGAGAGCTGATGAAGGCAGCTCCGGACCGAGGCCTCGGCTTATGAAAACCTCACCACCTCCATTCGTGCAATTAGGTAGCTGTCGTCTGCGCTCGTATCAGCGCGGTTCTCACCGAGGCACAGCAAGGAATTAACAAGAATCTCATGTCACCTCTCACCTTGAACACACACCAATTATTCCTTTAAATTAGTTACATACAAGGTTCATCTTCAGGGCATCGCTGGTCATAGTCACACAGAAGTGCGAGTTAAAAAGCTCACATACAGTAACGGACTGCGCCAGCCTTGACAAGCACCCCTCACACCAACTGAACAAGTTGTAAGCTTGAGTGTGCCACCTTAGTTCAGTTGGAGAATTCAGGGTTGAATGCACATTTGGCCAAACCGCAACGGAAGAGTGTGTGTGTATGGCGAATGGAATCGAGTACGCCTGTTAGACCACAACAGGACATCAGAAATTTGTTCAGTAACAGTAAAATGTACGCGAGTTTAACCACACCTCTCCTTTGTGTGTGTGTATGTGTGTGGTGTGTGTGAGAGAGACAGAGAGGGAATGAACACTCTAGGGGGGCCTTGTCAAACACGTGCATCTCAATGTGCTCCAGCTAACCTTAGAACAGATTAGCTTTGACTTTAGCTGCCCCCCCCCCCCCCCGACACCTCACGAATGACCAGAAAAAATATATATAAAAAATAGCTGTTTATCTGAATCTCAGATCAGATGTTGTTCTCTATATGAGAGTTTTGCACGGCAGCAAAAAGGACCCCTTGCTGGGCTATGTTTAATTTTGGTACTTCCTCTAAACAGTTGACGCCAGTCTGCACCCTCGACTGCGCAAAGTAGAATTAGATGAGGAGGGTGGAAATGATGTCTTGGTATCTTCAGCCAGCGAGTCTCTGCTGAATGCAGCCCTCCTAAAATCAGAGAGATCACGCTACAGAATAAAGAGATTTGAGTTACAGTTCTTGCTTCATTAGCTTAATTGGCTTGTGATTTTGCTTTTGAAGTGCTTAAGGACTGGCCTATGCCACTCATGATTATAGTCATCTAGCATATAATTGACTGGACTGCAGCCATCTCCACGGGGTGGCAATACACAGATGTCTGATTAACTGTCACCGAGATGAAGTCCGTGTCATCTTGACCAAAGTGTGTATTAGCGTCTCTCTCTATAGCTCAGTGTCTTTTTTATTCATCTGTACAGAAACACTGATGTACTTCCTGCTGGGTTATTTACTAAAGTATGTGTATGTGCGGTGTGTGTGTGCGTTTTGTGAGTGTGTGAGGTCTCATTCATCTATCTCCACATGCACCCACTCAATCCCACAAAGGGCCAGCTATGAGAATGAGAGAGCGGGAAAACTGAAGAGGCAGCTGCCTCTTTGCTAATGTGAGATTGACATTGGAACTAAGAGGGTCCAATACAAAACACACATGTGCATCCATATGCATGCCTCGTGCACGAGCAGCCATACAAGCATGACTCACGTGAGTCTCCGCTGCTTGTGTGCTCTTCAGTGTGAAGGAAAAAGCGCACACATGTAGATGCACACACATGCAGAACTGTACACAGCAAAACATGGAATCACATGCAAAGCCCATGTTAACATCAGCTTATGCGTGCTCACACACCACACATGCCAGCAGAGACAAACACACACACACAGCGACGGTGACACACACTGTTTTTCTCGTTTTCTGTCAGACGGCCTCATTTTCTCTCACCGCTAGCGGTCGTTTACTCTTCAGATTGTTCAAATTGAGCTTTTGAGACTTTTCATTTCCAAACAACAAAAACCTCGCTCTCAAATTAAACAAAGATCAGCAGGGGAAATTGCCCAGGAAGACATCTGCGACTCATTTTCCCCTGGAGTATATGATTAGGAAATTCATTTATGTCTAACGTATAATTCCTGCCCGTCTTTCAAGTGGGAACGTCCACACAGTGCCCTGTGTTCTACCCCTTGGAAGAAGGAAGGAGAAGTAAGGGGAAAAACAGCCTGCGGGATTGGGTTAGAAACAAAGACTATGTAGCTTGCAAGAATGCTCCACTTTAAGTTTTTTTAATGATGTTGCTAGGATTTCACCCCACTGGTTTTTGAGGCAGAAATGGGTGCTGCATTTGGCCCCCAATGCTTAGAGGAATGCATATCTGGTGACAACTCCAAGGCAGGGTCTTTGTCTGGAAGAACCGCAGAACCGTGTTTAGCTCTGATGGCCAAATGCTGTGCCCCATCCCTCTGTGGCCATGCTACCCGTAATTAGATGTTTTTACAAGATTCACTCGCTGTTCCAGGGCACATGTAGCCTTCATTGACGGTGACAGACGAAGAGGGTGAGGTCCTCTAAAGTAGACGCCTTCATTATATAATTCCCGAAACAAACGGGGCCGATCATGAAGGCAAAAACAGTACGTCTGACTTTCTGCTCCACCGCCGTGCACCGCTTCCATGCGGCACAACTTATGAGTTTCTTCAGGCTGGTGCCTTAATAGAATTTCTACCACTGGAAATGGGGGTGAGACAGAAACAAAGAAAAAGAGCACAAGGTGAAAATTGATTCCTGTAGTTCTTAATTAGGCTACACGATCATGGACAGCAGGAGTTTCAAGATTCATTAAACTTTTGAATCGGGTTTAATATCATGCAGCTCCATCTTTGGTCTTCAAACGCCGCCCAAGAATGCGGGAGTATCTAACGTGTCCCTGCTTCTGTCTTTGCTCTTTCTCTTAGGAAATGGATATGGGAACCACCGCAACTCGCCTGGTCTGCTGGTCTCTCCAGGTGGCATGAACAAGAACATGCAGGCCAAGTCTCCCCCACCCATGAATTTGGGCATGAACAACCGCAAACCTGACCTACGTGTGCTCATCCCCCCTGGCGCCAAGAACAACATGCCCTCCATTGTGAGTAATTTTTCCGTTCGTCTTTTCATGCCACAGTTCCTCCTTTCCTCACCCACTTTCCCAATTGTGTAGCTTCCTACCAATATGATTTATTTCCTTTCATGTCCTCTCCGCTGCTTTCATCTCCTCGTATCAGACTTGGGTTGATGAGGTTTTGTTTGTGATGAGCTTGATTGCCTTTCTTTAAAACGTACTTCTGACCCAAGCCTGATACACTGTCAGATATATATCGTCTGCTGTCTGTGTGCGTGCGCTTAAAGTATAGGCCTTGGTATTTATTTCTCATTTATTAATAGTAGGTGGGTATAGTAGCAATAGATCTTAGCATCCTCTTTTCGCATTAGTTCTGTTTCCGCTGGCTCGACCCCTTCAGCAGCTCCATCCCTAGATCCACGCCTATAGCCACCAGTTCTATATGCTCACTCAAACTCACTAATTTCAATTTATCACCCTCCCCTTCCAATGCCGTCAGTCTGAGGATGTCGATCTGCTATTGGTAAGTCAGACTGCATCTAAAATTTAGAAAGCCTAAAAGGATCTTAAGAATCTGAAACTTTCAGGTTTTCTAATGAGAAACTGGTTTAGCATAGCTCTCGAGAGCGGGATGTGCCACGTAGAACCGAGAGCGCCGCAGTCACCTGAGTCTAACCGCTTCATTTGCATCCATTTTTTTGATTTCACTACTGAGACAGTTGCACACAGTAGCAGTGTTTTTGAGAAAAGCAGCCCTGACTTTAGACTAACTTTCACCTTTATTGTTGCTGACTCTGCTGAAGGCGCCAATGTCACCTCGCGTGACATTTTCCGAGGGCGCATAGTGCCATCCAGTGGTGTGCCGGCGCAAAAGCAACCTGGCCTCTTTTTTTTTTTTTTTTTTTTTTTTTCTACCACAGCCCCTGTGTATCTGCTCCTCCCTTTCTCCCTCGTGTCTTTTCACCTGCCTAGCATCTTGCGTTGCGGGCGTACAGCTCACAGCCTTTATTACTCAGAATGTGGAAATGAAGGGCAACAAAAGAGTACACTTCAATTTTGCATCAAACCTCCATTATTTCCTAGACAAACCCTCCCCTCTGCCTCACTAAAGTGCCTTTCCCTTGCCTTTGCTACCCTGCGTTGCCGTGGAAACCGATGGTGTTACTATAGCGACAGTGGGCCCTCGGAAAAAAAAAAGGGTGGTAAATGATAGGGTTGGCAGGGTTCAGCCGTGCCGCATGTCAAGTGATTAATTTCCCCAGAAGTTGGCATCACATTCATTCTTCTCAGCATCTGTTGAGCGAAATGGAAGAAATGGGGGGAAAAATAGAAATGCTTTCTTGGTTTATTGCAGGTTTTTTTTGTTGTTGTTTGTTTTGTCTGGGAGTTGATTCCATGTTCTCAAGCCTCTCCCGTCTCTTGTCTCCCTCTGTGTCGTCCCTTCCTCTGTCACAGAACCAGAGAATAAACAACTCTCAGTCTGCTCAGTCATTGGCCACCCCTGTGGTATCAGTAGCAACTCCCACTCTACCAGGACAAGGCATGGGTGGTTACCCGTCTGCCATTTCTACTTCTTATGGTACCGGTACGTATCACTGTGTGTCATCTTTAGACGTTAAGTTCATTTATATCAGTTTATATCAGTACATACTACTGTTTTAAATAATATGGTGTTGCTTCAGATTCCTTGTATTAGATCAAAATTATGCAGAATATATATATATATATATATATATATTATGCTGTGCATAAATAAAAATATAAATTGTATAAAAGCGGGTACATTTTAATAAACATCCTTGAGCTGTCATATAACCATCTAACAGCAGAGGGTGCTATTGCGCCACCTACTGACATAAAACGCATCCGGCAGCGTTAACACATGTGCTTTTTCTCTTTGCAACTTTATTTGAAGTGCACTCACTTCTTCTCTCCCCTTCATGTTTGCACACAGAGTATTCCCTGAATAGTGCAGACCTGTCCTCCCTGTCTGGCTTCAACAGTGGCAGCTCCCTACACCTTGGCTCAATGAGTGGGTGGCAGCAGCAACACCTTCAGAACATGCAGCATTCAGCCCTCGGCCAGCTAGGGTGAGTGCGCTCAACTTACTTTGAGGTGTTGTTGGGAAGTGCATGATGTAACACACCAATTATTACCAGAGAGTGTTATATGAGAAAGAAATCTTAAGACTCCCTGACTGTTCTCAATCCTCACTTGCAAGGTCCAACACAAATGGCACCTCGCTGTTTTCATGTGTACGCCTGCATGCATGTTTGTGCGTGGTCGACTGACTTTAAAATCACTTTGTCTCTTGCTCTGTAACTCTGTAACCCCTTGCGTTTCCTTTCCTTCCAACAGAAATTGCTCTAGCTCTCACTTATGTCAGGGTTCAAATCTCTCCCTGCCCTCTGCTCAAAGCCTGCACATCAAGTCCGAACCTGTTTCTCCTCCTAGAGATCGCACCAGCAGCACACCGGGGGGCTACGGTGGCGGGGTACCACCTCCCCAGAATCCCTCGTCCCGCCAGGACTCGGGACGCTCTCCAGTTGATAGCCTGAGCAGTTGTAGCAGCTCCCACGAGGGCAGCGACCGGGATGAGCACAGGAATGAGTTCCACTCACCTCTGGGACTGGCCCGGCCCGCCCTGGATGAGCGCGAGAGCCCCTCCATCAAACGGGTGCGCCTGTCGGAAGGATGGGCGACATGATAGCTCTGTCCTCTCCCTGGCAGTGCCCCAAGTTGCCCTAAACCCCCCCCCGACAATGCAGCATCACGATGCCCCCCCCCCCCAAGTCAGCTCCCTCCTCTTGCTCCTCTCACTCGAGATTACGAGTCACTCACCACCCGACCCCACGGCCTCTCTCCTTTTATCTCTTCAACGCTGAAGGAAAGAAAAGGGACAACCCTTTTCAAAAATCTGTTTGTAATTTCTTTTCCTTTTTTCTTTTTGCTGAGTGTGTGTGTGCTTTACGTATTGACATTATATAAACCAGTGGGGTGTTGTAGTGAGGGGTTTGGGAGGGTGGGTGTCGGTTGGGAAGGGATCCGGGGGGTATTTTTGTTGGGGAACTATGCATAAATTGTATCGTGTGTGGATAAAAAGAATCACGTATGCATATATCTTTACACGTGTGTGTGTGTACATATATGCATATCAACAAACTTAAAAAAAAAAAAAATAGTCAGGTACTCTGTTTCATAAAACGTACTTACACTTTGCCTCAGCGATATATCAGTGACTAGAGACACAAAAAAAAAAAGAAAAAGAAAAAAACATCAACATGAGAGTGAGTGTGTCCAGTGGAAAACACGTTAGCACTTGAGTTGGACAAACAATACACGTGTACAGTATCAGTTTCATTGCTATATACCTTCTCTGCAGTTCTCCCTTGCAAAAATGTGTGTTAACATTAGATGATGTCATGTTGCAGGTTCAACGTATTTATGTAAATAGCGGGTAAAAGGGGGGGAAGGGCAGGGGTCCAAAGTTGCCAGACATTACAAGATTTATTTACTCACTAAATGAAAAAGCTATTATGCAACATTTGAAGGATTGTACAGGTAAACCGGCAAAACCCGATGCTAGATGTGTGGAACCTTTGACGATTTTAGCGCTCCCCTTAAAGAACGGAGCGAGGACCACCCTTCGATCTAAGAGCTACGATGGTGTAATCAAGGAAACTCTGGATCTAGTATTAACTATTCAGTATTGATAAACAAAAAAAAAGAAACATAAAAAAAACAATTGTACGATACACTTGCTTATATTTTCATATGAAAGGAATACAATGCAAAGCATTTTTGTGGCTTTTTGTAGTTTCTATAAGCCAGAATGTGTTTTTGATAGCTTTGCTAATAAGAGATGGATAGTTCACCCAGAGGGGAAATGACTGGGCTTCAAAGCCCTAAGCCATGAAAAACAGACTGAGATCCAATGCTTTGCTGATCTGTTTTATCTTTGTAGAGGTTTGTTTTTAAACGTGTATTTCTAATTATATATAATAATGGTAATATTAAGAATCTTTAAAAAAAAAATCTGTGAAATTAACATGCTTGTGTATAGCTTTCTAATATATAAATATATATAATAATGATTTTTTTTTTTTTTTTTTGGTTGTTTTCTTAGTGGAGTTTCTATGTGCAGTTGCACATGTTGTCTGGTTTGTTTTATTTGAACTCTGAACAGTGCTGTTCAGGGGTGTATTTAGACTAACCTTAAAAACCAGCTGGAACGCATTGCCAGGGTTTGTGTGACGGAGGGAAGTCGGGCCTGAATGCTGAAAATCAAATGTTCACAAGACTGGAACCGAGGATGGCACAGAAGTAAACGCTGACATGTGACGTGCCTGCTTGTCACGCTGATGAGGAAATATGACTGACCCTTAAAACTCCGGATGCATTGCTGTGCATCAGATATTTCATTAGAAATCTAAATGGTCTAATTGATCTCATTAACCATGTACCTGACAATATCGATTTTCTATTCCACCTCAGAGCTCTGAAACAATCTTGCATTCAAGATGTTACACAGGCTCAAACCCGAACTGTAAAATCTTCCTTTGAATCATATTTATGTACGTAATACAATTTATGCGTTGTGATTAATTATCCCCGTTCGTTTGCAAAACCTAATTTGACCCATCTGGTCTCTCCTCGTGTTCCGGTCTTCAAAGCAGGGTTCCACATCATTTACCACGTCACTGACAGGTCAGCTCGAGACACAAAAAGGACAAACTGATAATGCTGGTTTGGGAGAAGCACAATTGTTTATTTTAGACGAATAGCTGTTTTGATTTTTCTCTTTTTTAAACAATGAAACTAGCCACATATCTCTCTGCCTCCCACTCCCGTATCTGCTGTCACTTAAGTGTTATGATATTTCTATGTGCATATTTCATGCAGGTTCACTATGTTGTTACTGTATACAGTCTGTGTAGTCAAACGGGGCAGAGCCTCTATAAAAGGTGTTCTTCTCTTCTTCTTCTTTTTTTTTTTTTTTTTTTAAAACTTCAATACAAAAAGGTTGAGAAAAAAAAAATAAACCTGATGTTTCGGGCAGCATAATTGTGGAGAAACCAAAGCCAGTGGCATTTCTGTGTTGTAAACTCGACTTTTATTTTCTCATTCATATATGGTTTTTGCAAGCATTGAAACAAGATAATAAAAAGAATTTGCTCAAATGTACAATCGTTTTCACATTTCAATTGGAGTCAGTCGAATGTGGCTTTAGCTGTCACGCTGCGTCGTTGGTGATGACCCCAATAATTATTTGTTTTGTTGTTCATTCGTCTCCCTGTGCATTGCAGTGAAAAGAAGCTTATGTGCAAAAAAAAATAATAATGTATTTTTAACTTGTTATTCACCCTGAATCCAAACAATCAATCAGTCCTAATCAGGTGAAACATATGCTTGTTGTCCACTCCATCAAACCCTATTAGTCCCTAATTACCATGCTACTTGCTCACTTATTGAACCAATGCCAACACATCCTGATGGCTAATTAGAGTGCTGTAGTTTTGACAACAATTTTAACCAAAGACATGGAGGAAACTTGTCTTTATACATATATCTTTGTCCTTTTGTTTCTTTTGTTAAACCTGAAGCCATTCTTTTTCATCATCTGTTGATCAGTTGTTCTTTGTCATTACTTTAACAGACGAAATGTTGGTACCTCAAAATTGACCCAAGCCGTACCTCAGCTGATCTTTTCAAACGAGTCACTTGCAGTGCAAAGGGGAGACCGTACACCTGTACAGCCATGTGATATAACATAAACTTGCTTAAGGTCCCGACATTCACGCGGGATTCTCTGTTGCTCCACTGTGTTTGTGGTTTATTTAAGTTGTACTCGAAAGCTCAAAAAAAAAAAAAAAAAAAAGATGTTAAAATACTGAAAAAGTCAGTCTGTAGTATAAATGTAGCTTGTATAAATTTGAAAATGGGGGAAAGTTTGGAACCAATGTTTTCTGGAACGCAAGAGCGGCTTTCAGCGGCATAAGCTGGCCTTTGTCGCCACTTGAGACTAAGATGGTATTGAAATAAATCACATCTCTGTAACTCAAGGGACTTGATTCAGCTGTATGTAGTGAAAACGTATGGGGATGAAATAAAAGTCTCCTCTGCTGGAGGGAAAGGCTATTTGTATTTTGCAGAGATTTCAGTAAAGTTACTGGCTTTCTTAGTTATCCTGATGTGACTTGGTGTGATTTCATTGTGTTTGACTTGTTCCTACATGCACCTCAGAACGGTAATTATTTTCGTACCATGGGGACATAGAGAGCACATCCACATGAGAATCTTCTATGAATGGTGCCAACTTCACTTAGACGCAATCTAGAGAGCATGACACAGAAATAATGACAACGGCGTCATCTTTACATTTGTTTCTTTACATGTTCATCAAAACAGATCTGACATTTTACCACGCTAAAGACATTTACTTGACATTTAAAGCTTTTAAAAGGTTTGTCCTGCTTAGATTTACAATTACATCATCTCTTTCTGTGATATATTAAACTACACATAGTGCACATTGATCTTAAATTCACAATAAAAGCATGTATGCTCATAATCAATGCAAACACATATGCACAATCCACTCACACACACACACAAACAGTCTACAGGCCTCAGATTAAATCATTACTTCCTCAATCAAAGAAAGAAGAAAATAAAGAAGGAAACAAGGAGATCATTCAGTAAAATCCATGTGTTTATTTTTTCTTGTTCCTTTGTAACAATAATGTCACAGTGTCTGATGAGGAAAAAAAAGTAGCACAAACAGAACTGTATATTAAATTATAACAGCACTGGGTGACGCACTTCTGACCTCTGACAATATAATAATAATAAGTGACATCAGTTACACCGATTATTACGTAGGTGATGACGTTGCCAAGATTAAAACAAAAACTAAATAATTAAATATGTTTCTTTCTAATTGCGACTTTGCTGTGTCTTTCTGCAGGCCTCTGTGGTTGTCACACAAAGTCAAAGCCATTTCCTTTCTAATTGCGGTGGGTCTCGCTCTCCTTTCTAAAAATGATCAGGTGCGTCTTTTTTTTGTCACAAACAGAAACGATGAAGAAACAAAAAACAAACGCCTTTAAAAGTCGACAGTGAGCTTTACGCAATATATTGCAATATATTTTTAAGTATTAATTATGTTGTTTTTTTCAAATCCCAGCTGTTTCCTGTTCAGATGTTTTGCAACATGTCATTTAGAAACCCGTGTACATATGTGTGTATAAGAATTTAGCAAACTGCATTCCTCAGATTTGATAAGAAAAAGGTGTTTGCAGTAGGTTGGTTGCTGTGGTCCTGCTGCCTGTATTAAAAACGTTCGTTTAATTCTCGCGTTAAATTTGATCACTATTAGTTTGGATTTTAACACAGTTATTTCACCCTCAATAAACTCCTGTTTGTGTTTTCTAACTTCCTCCCATTCAGTTATTTGGCAGTTTGATTTTTCCGTCGGAAATAAAAGTTAATCCAAATAAAGACTATTTTCAGCGGAAAAACAGATGCAAAACGATACCTTATCAAATGCAGTGACCTTAAGCGTTACCCGGTGCTCAAAGAAGCAGATTCGACACATTTTTTGAAACTGTTTCATTTAATCTCACAAATAATCATCACAGCGGTTAAAAAAAACAAAACAAAAATAAATATATAGTTTTGTCTTGGGTGTGCTGAATGCGCGTGAAAACGAAAACGAGGATATAATAACGGTTGACCCTTAACATACAGAAGAGCAGCCAGAAATTACTTTATTATACTTCTTAAAACAACTCTACGATTTACGGATGCGTGTTAGATTTTATGACAATTCTCATTTCATTTGTTGTGTTACTGCAAGGCTGTCGTTTGAAATCTGTGTGTATGTGTGTGAGCCAGTTTTATAGCTGACAACATTTTTATTTCGACAATATTCCTGCAGGGGTAAATCTGGATTCTTCTAAAATGTCTAATCTGTTTTCCCTGACTTTTTTTTTTCTTCGTCCTGCGTCATGACATTAACCCTACAGCCACGATGGCGAAAATGAAGAGTTAATTCCAGTAGCCTGTGGGGAAGACGGTTTATAAGGTCACCGCAGACAAAATATAATTTATTATTTGCCAGAAATAATCTATTTTGACAACAGTTTTCACAGCTGCTCAAAAGGTCAGGCTGATTCAAAGCACGTCGCCGTTTGAATCTGCAAACAGGTTGCCAAAATCTGATTCATCTCCTGTTAAAAGCGACAGATGCGAGGAAAAGGAAACAAAGAGCAATGGCACAAATATATATACATACATATAACTTATAAAGTGTGTGTGACGGGAGCAGGCCACGTGGAAGGACAGGTACAAATCTGCAGATGAATAATCGATCAATCAATCAATAACTCAAGAGAGCGCAAAATAAATTTACTAGTAGCCAAAAATCTAAAAAGTTAACAGATGTAGTCTTTCACTGAACACGCTTTGCTGTCATTGCACTTTAGGCTACGATTGCTGTGTTTGTAGAGTGTTTGCACGTCAGTTAAGTGAAAACGGGGCTGGACTTTCAACAGAAATACTTCTCTTAATATTTGCGTACGCAGATTGACTGTTTTACGCATGAATTTGGATCGCCGAATGTGTTGGGTTGGATACACGCGGTACACGGGACGAGCGTGGTATCCGTACAGTATTTGACTTCACTGACCGTGGGAGGCTGGCCCCCGTTTTTCCATTGGTGACATTCTCCAAACTCGCCGCTAGATGTCACCGTTTAGTCGTCTAGGCTACACCCGCCCCAACCTCCATCCTCGTCATCCCTCGTCCTCCAAGGAAGCCGCGGATGGACCGGAGCTAAATATTGCCCGTTGTGTCACCAAAGAGCTGCTTCACACCACATTTCTCTGAGGTGAGTCAGTGCAAAAATAGACGACTGATTATCATTTAAACCTCAGCACTAATGTTTTAGATTGCAAAACATCGATAGGCCTATATCTCTGTTACAAAAACAACTATAATGTCATAATAATAATAATAGTAATAATAATAATAATATCCATTGCAATGCCATTTCAAAAAAAAAAGAAGAAGAAGTTGAAAATAAGTTTTCATTTATGATCGACGGTCAGAAGATATCTCGCACCTTTACCTCAGTTATGCCATATTAAAAAAAAAGCTTGGCTGCTTCTTTAACTCAGAGGTGTTACATTACACCAATTTCAGAGCACGTGCCAGGCAAGGCTTTGTGTCCTATTAAAAGGGACATCTTAGACTGTGTTTGGCCTAAAATTGGGGGGAAACGTAATTTAACAAACGACGTTCACATCACTGACCATTTATTAAAATAAATCCACGACCTGGGCTTGTTTTGTTCATCGTTTTACACGAGTATTTAAGAGTGTATTTAAATCAGTTGATGGCCCGACTGTGGTACCCCTTTCAAAGTAAAACTATGCGTAAAAGCGACCTCTTATTTTGTCTGTTCTCGTGGAATCAATTTTTATATACAGTCGAACGTGCGGCCTCGTGGCTGCATTATCAATGCAAGCATGTCATTTTAAAAGCAGCAGGCTACAGAGGGAATCCGGAATGCGCCTCCTCTATGCATGATTCAAATGAGGATGAATGAAAAGAGGGCTGCGCGCCTCCACCACTCTCATTATAGAATACTAATGTAAATCAGCTGCTACACGATTTAAGAAATGCAGCGGTTTCAGTATATTTAAAGATAGATATAAATGACACTGATAACCTTGACGGTCTGTCTTTTAACGAATTACACACCTGCTTCATAGTCAGTGACGAGCTACACCCACCACCTGAAGGAATACATGGCTGCCTTGGTTTTGTTAAATTATCTAGACCCTCATTTCTTGATCCATTACAAGGGGAAAAAACTCACATGATCTAAAACAGAACACCACACGTAAATGATTATTTGGTTTAGTTTACAGCAAAATACACTAAACACACGCATTTTATTTTTATGGATAAACTTAAGTATACAGGCCTATATTATACATTTTGGGGAAGTGGTAATGAAAACGTGGGCTGTACAGCTGAGGGTGACGAGTGGAATATTTAAGCTCCCCACGGAGAGCCCTTTGAGCGATATTCTAATATTTTTTTGCACAAGCAAATATTACTTTTTATAGCGAGTATCCCAGTATAGGTGGGGTAACGGACTCCCGTGGCTTTGAATATCCTTACGTGAGCCAGCCTGACCACTGGTGTTGAGCCACGAGCAGTTTAAGAGCAAGGTTCAATGACGAGGGGAGTAGCCTACTGGGAGTGCATCTGCTTTGGCTGCTAGAAGAAAGTTTGCCCTCCTGGAAAACGTCCCACCAACTTGATCGATAAGTCGCACGTTGCCAAACGCCAAGTGACAGCAGCAGCAGAAGCAGCATTTTGTTAACTAGAGGTAAGTTAAAACGCTTTTCATTTAAGAAAGGTCTCCTTAAGGAATACCACAAGGACGCAAAGAGGACAATTTATTTTTGTTTTCAGACAATATATTAAAAAAAGTGGACACAGTTAAATGGACATTTTTTTCGCGTTTGGTCTTTTGATCTTTTGTTTTACGCGATCATCTTTGTAGATGCTCCGTCCAACAGCACTGCGCTTGCATTCGCGCGCTCGTCCCTGGCTTCTCTGTGCGCGTGCACGGAGACCGAGCAGACAGCCCGAGCAATTGCAGCCTAAATGTCAGCGCTGCGTCACTGATTTCTTACAAACCGGGCTGGGGACTTTTTGGTTATTAGTTTTCGCGCGGACCGTGTCATTCTCTTGCCATGAGCCAGTCCTATCCATCTTAAAGTAGCACATCCTCGCCATATCTCCTCTATTGTTTGCCCAACAGAGAGCTCTTTGTTCATGCATGCTGCATATAAGTATTCAGAGGATTTCGCCGATTTACATCATTCAGAATAAAGGCATTTTTAATTATTGACACCACAACGCCTTCGACAGCTCTCCACTGTACAGTCGGTATAATTTTAACCATACGTTTTGAATATGAAGACTGATATTTAAGATAATAAATGTCATCGTCGCAGCGTGATACGCATGAGCTTTGCCTATACCCGGACGCAAAATGATGTACAAATAAGTCGAAACAAACAATAAGCTGTAATTATGCAATGCAAATCTACCCACTGAATATGCATCAATATTAAAAATAATACGCACACCAGAGCCAACGGCGTCGGAGAATTGAGAATGGCGGAGCGGGTCGTCTCATTACGCATGGGCGGTTTTCCACGCAGGAACCACGGTTCCCCTTCTCTTCATGTCTCCCTTCTGTCCCGCTCACACTAAGGTAGCTTCTTTGGGGAAAAAAAACAAAACAAACAACGTTGTGTTGGCTTTCAAAACGGCAATCAAACACCCAGGAACAGGCTGGGGGGAAAATTACTCCGACTGCGGCCGGGCAGGACTATGTAGTAAGAGGGATTTGCATATTTTGATGCGCTAATTGCCTTGATGTATTTAAATATGGCTGCACGTAGCTGATATGCTTGTCTACGTCATTGAACGTGCCCTCGCTGTTAAACTAAAACGTGAATCCGGTTGAATCTAATGGATACGCCTGCAATTAGGCAAGGGGTGGGGTGGGGGGAGACCTGGAGGGGGGAGTAAAACGAGAAAGGATGCTTGGCGCTCCCTCTGCGATTGCTGTCCTTTTCAGTGACATGATTATTTTCTAAAAGAAAAGAAAAATAAATGTCTGGAAAAAAAATTGTGACAAATAAAAATAAAGCAGGTGCAAGCCTTGCCTTTGCGCCAGAGTCTGGGAGGAGTGGTGTAGAGTGAAGCTGAAACTGCTTTTGCTGGAAAAAGTCCAACATTATGATGTATTCACAAAAAACACAAAGTATGCCATCATCCATGAGAATTATCTGAAGACACAGGCTACTCATGGGCTACTGACAACTAGGTCACCTCGTTCCAACTTTTTTGTGAGAAAAAAATTCTACCATCTTTCTTTTCCCTTCTCTCACCAGGCTGTGTGCGTGCGTCTGTCCAATTTGGGAGGGGTGCGAGCCTGTGAGTGTGTGTGTGTCTTATAAGATTACCTCTTATTAGGCTACTGGGAGCAAGGTAAATTCATAAGTCTAGCATGGGCCTATACTGTACACACAGATCCAATCAAGGCATTTTGAGTCAAGTTAAAAGTGTGTTTCTCCCTCTTCTTTTTATTATTGACCTCATTCTAGACTTAGTTTGGGAATTGCATGTAGCAAATCATTTCCCCTCTGTCTGGAAACCGGTAAATGCGTTCCGTTTGTCAAAGCGTGTTAGCGAAGCGCCTGCAGCAAATTCATTACCACCCAACTGCGAGGCTCACTTCGCAACCTGGTCAGGGAGAAGGAGGGAGAGGTCCACGCCAAACCGCGAACAATGCTGCCTTAGTTCGTGCGTGCAACAAAAGAACCGAGGGAACTTGTTTGAATTTCAGAGCACGTCCTCTCCTCACACAGAAGGATGGACTTTACATCCCCTCCTCCCCCACCACCCCTTCTCCTCATCATCACCCCCCCCCCCCCCCCCCCCCACCATCAACAGGAAAAAAAAAAAAAAAGAAACTTGCACACTCTGAGAGCTCAACTGTGCATGCACTTTTCTATTTGGTGCTTGTAGACGTTATGGGAAAGTTGTCTCTCTCCCTCTCCCCATCCCTCCCTCTTCCGCCTCCTCTTCGTCTGTCATGTGCTCGGGATATGCTCATGCTTTTGCACAGAGCGGCTGTAGCACGCCTAATGCGGGCTACAGAGAGTTAGCGGCAATTTTAAAGTCCCCCCACCAAATAACACGGCCGGGATATTTGAGGGGAACATACACCACGTCACGGTGCACACGGAGCCCGCTGTTCTTCTCCTGCTTGGGACGCTTTTTGATCACTCGCAGTGATTTGACTCTCCATCAGAAAGTAAGTGCAACTTTTGTGCCCGCTTTAACGTTTTCCTTGTGCGTAAAAGTTACCGCTAGGAAATGGATTGTTTCGAAAAGATTTTAAGCGGAGTGGTAATTTGTGGCAAGACTGGACTTATTTAGGAGGAAATGCTTAGTTCCTGACTGTTTGTGCTTTCTCACACACTTTGTAATCGGTGCGCACGGGTCAGATCTAGTATCTATCTGGAACATTTTAGAAGGAACTGCTGCAGGCGTGATGTTAAATTTTGCCCGAGATTATCTTGATATTTCACACTTCCACGTCTTTTCTCGTTGCATTCAGCCTTCTGATATGAAGTCATCTTTATTTCTCGGCAGTATTTTTTAAAGCAAATGATGCGCATTGTTCCCCTGGTTTAAAAACAAGAGCATCTTCTTAAAAGCGATGCTTCCTAAAAGTATCATTATTACCATTATTGTTTATAATAGTCTCATTTCTATAGCAGTGAGGGTAGTGATGCAGCTGCTTTAGTTTGAGTGCACTGTGGGAAGTGGGGAAGTGTGATTTCGGCAGCGATGTGTTTGAGATCATTTGAAACCAATAAAAATGACGCGTTTGTGTACCGAAACGTGAAACACATACAATTTGAGAGCTTATTTTTATTAAGTTGAAATGTTATGCTTAAATTGCTACGTTGAATGAATAACGTCACCAAAATCGTCACACAGTGTCTCGAAAACAAAGCGTTCAGTGTACTGTATATGTGCGCATTATTACGCACGGATACACCGTTAGTTCGACCCATAAAGCTAATAATACGAAGAGAATTGCGGCTTTCTGGCGTATTTGGCTTCTCGGCACTGTATCATTAACTTTCACAGTAATTCAGTTTATTGCGGTTTCAAAGGGACCAGCAGGTTGTACGTTTAAAAGATGGTGTGCTGTAATTATAGCATGGCCTCTGTGTGGGAGGCCTGTGAGGAAGCCTCCTTTACCCTAATCAGGTGTGTTTTACAATGTTGATCTTAATGATGTGAAGGTGGCCTTGGAGTTCACCAATCATCAGGTCCACATCGGGGGAGACAGAACCATTGTGGATGTGGGAGATCTGGCGATGCACTGAACAAAACAGCTTTATTAACAATGTGTGCGTAAATTAGTGAATTAGTGAGTATCTTCCACAGTGCAGTGATGACGTCTGGACGGATATGATAATATTGAATGTTGAATATGTTATTTAAAATGGACGACTAAGCTGTGCAAATCTGAATGCAATGACTGTGAGTGTGAACATTTGAAGAACTAAATGGTGTGTGTATAGTAGTCCCTCATTGACATACCCAGGCCTTGTGGCTAATTTTGCTCATTAAAACACCTCTGCCTCGCCCCTCCCACCGCCGAAACGGGAGCAAACTTGAGTGTCAGGTCTGAAACTGTGGCAAGAGAATAGAACACCTGAAGAAAAATATAAATGATGCAAATAACACGGAGATAATTGCTGGGCACCTGATTGTCGCCAGCTTACTCGTAAACATGCACACGCATGTACGCATGAGGGGAGTCAATCACAGCCTGGGGCTAACTTTTCTTTTTCTAGAATTGTGCATCACAGTCCGACCAGAATCAAAGTTGTGCACAAGGCACCAAAACGTACTGAATAACCTGCAGCTGCATGCTCCTGCGCATGATCCATCACATGTTCCCCTGCTTGTTATTGTTGACTCAGTTACAAAGATCCTATATTTTGACCCATTTGTGCTGAGCTTTCGGTTAACTACTTACATTTATGTGGAAAAGTGAGGCGTGTTAACGTCCACACGTTGAAGCGCTGGGGCTTCATTTCGCAAGAGGCGACATCGCCAGCCCACCTGAATACCACTGTAGTCTCTACCCATCGGATGCGACGATGGCAAAAATACACACGAGAGGCTTTTAAGGATTTCGACGCAAAATCGAGAACGTGAGAGCAATTTAACTCTACAGCTATGCCTCGTGCGAGAAGGAGAGCAATAAGCGTACCGTGTTATCGCGAATAGACAATATAGCCTAGACAGAAGACGCTGGCAGGCAGCTTCAGGATGCTCTCCTCACTGAGTTGTTCCGTTTTTATTGCTTAATTTCTGCTATTTCTCATCACATCTTCCACTAAAGGCAGTCGAGTCGCTATCATTCTGTGTAAAAACAAACATATGGTTTCCCTGCCATCCATTTTCATCCCTGTGTGAGGGAAGGCGAGCGGACTGCTCTCTGCAAGGCGGACTTATTCCAGCGCGCTCTGTGTAATGGATGGAGATTGTGCATTGATAGGAGGATGCATTTGCGATTTTTTCATGACATCACCGTAGTTACATTGTCGTGGTCCGAGGCCTTTGACCTCACCGGGGTTGGTCCATATTTTGGCCACCCCCAGCCCCCCTATCCTTTGGGGATGGCCCCTATTCCCCCACTCTTTTCAGTCTGATCGACCATGCTGCCTGCGGAACGGACCCTTTGGCTCAGAGTCATCGCTTTTTATCTCTCCTTAAGTGCGAACGGACAACTTGACACTCTCTGGTCAAAAAAAACAGGCTCCTGTCTTCATAATCCGAAACATTTGCGTCGTAATTCCTTGTACCGTTATTGCACTTTCCACAGGAAACCGGATTTCCCCCCTTCTCTACCGTATTTCTTCTCCGCCGGCCTCGCAGGATATCTATTGCAACTGCCACAACGACTTAATAGAGGCGAAAGAGCCTTTTGTGGGATTGAAGCTATTTTGCATTGCAAATTAGGGCCCCTGTGCAAGGATGACTGCACCTTACCGCGATTTTCAAGGCCTGCTCCAACTCAGTAATGCTGGTTAATGTCAAGTGAATATGACATTAACATTGGGAATATATATCGTTTTTTATTTTTTATTTTTTTCTGAAGAATAGTCGCCTGTTTAACAGTTCGGGCTCTGCCCTCAACGGCAAAAATAAAGGGAGTATAAGGGATACAATGCACAGTGTGACTTGAGAAAGGACATTGATGGCTTTTTATTTTATGTCTTTATTTTTGGTCTGTTTGCGAGGTGGGAACTTGGAGATGTCCAGAAGATGAAATGCACATGTGGATTATTGCTGAAGATTGGGAAGTGGGTTGTTATCTTTGGTTATCTAGCTGTATGAGTGTTCTGCTCGTCATAAAGCTAGATAACCGAAAGTAAAAACTACTTCCAGACTCGTCGAGGACTTTTGGACGACATTTCCAACTCAGTTTTTTTCCCCCCACGGACTGGATACTGTAGAAGTTATTCACCTAATTCGGTTTTATTTTTGTTTTGATTTTTAATTTATTTTCTATTTATTTTTCTAAGTTCATAACTGTATTTATAACTGCACTTCTGTTAATTGAATTAGCAATGCTCTAAGGGAGTACTATAATGTACATTACTGTTACGCACACGCACAAACACAGATAGACAGATAATGTGTGTTAATAGTTCTAGCTGATTCTCCAACATGGCATACGAGTTTGATTTTTATTTAACGTGAATGAAATTTCTGCAAAGGAAGCATTTAATGGGAATGTAAGTGACATTTAGCGCGTCTGTCGGAGTCCACGTGTAAGCCTCCATGCTTTTTAGTTCAGCATGATCGAGTCAGGCCAGGAAACGGCGCTGGCATTCCAAACAGTAATAATTAGGACGTATACTGAACTGACAAAAATGGAGAGAGAGGGAGAGAAAGAGTGGGAGGGAGAGAGAGCGAGAGAGAGAGTTGGGGTACAGGGTTAGGAGAAGGAGGGAGGTGGCAGAAGAGGGAGGGAGACTGCGAGGGGACTGGGGAGAAGTTGGGGTGGGGGTGTGGTGGGGGTCGGCCCCGCTTAATTGATTCCGTTAACCGCAGTGCAGGAGATGTGAACGACTGGACGATCCCATTCCCACGCTCGGTGGGGCAAGTGGCAATGCCATGCCCAGGCCCAATATGACAGACAGCGCGGTGAGGGCCTGGGTGGGGGGATGGGGGGGACGACAGGGGTCATGAAAAGACGTCAAGTGCACCAGACTCATCTGCATCCCCAAAGAAAGAGGCGACGTTTTCCCAGCCCCAGCCGACGCGGCGCTCCTAAACTTGGAGTAGCAACGGTCCTGAATGCGTTAATGTCTCGCCAATTGTACTGATAATGAGGACTCGGGGTCATTATCTTAAAACTATACGGCTTTATGAATGTGAAAGGGATGTTGCTGCAACTCGGTAATCCTGCATGGCCCCACTTGCGCGCACGGCGTCATACCTCTCCTCCTGAGAATTAGTAATAGCGCAGATGATATTGCGTACAGAAGTCTGGGGCATTTGAATAGATGACATTTCAGTCTATTGTTTGTGTTTGAACTTGGCCATGAACGGAGTACGACTTTAGATTTTAAAAAATAGAAATAAAAAATAGAAACATATATTAGATGGCACAGGGAGAAGTGCGGGGTGACACATTCGTGAAAGCTCATTTATTTTAAAATAGTTCAAATTATACGACCATTTTTTTTCAGATATAGAAATATAATTTCACAAAGCATGCAATTTTTGGATACAATAAAATTAACAGCCTAGTGTAGTAAGAAGTGTTGTCACAGTGTTGTACGTTTGATCCTTTTTAACACACACACAGAGAGAGAGGATGCTCTTAGTTGATTGCTGGAATCACTATATGAAAGATTGTTTCCGCTGTAGACCACGTGTTTACACCTGACTGCTTTAACGACACGTTGCACATTTGAGATTCATTTTTATTTTTTTTAGTATCTCCACCTTAATTTGTCTTTTAAAATTTCCAGGACTGAGGCACAGTTCAAGTTCAGTGCATGTCCAGAAACCTGCCATTTTGCAATGGGGGTGGGGGGGTGGGGGGATTATTATTCACGGGCAGCGTTAAACAGAGGCACACTGGCCGGATTCAACACCGCCTCTGCATAAAAGGTCTCTTGCAGACTTTCTCACACCGCCAGACAAAACTAGTGTCTCTTGTTCCCGACCCCTGTCAAAGACGGCATACAATACCAGGTCGTTTGCCCGAAAGAAATTTGAGAACACAATTTGGGCCGAGCAGTGGTGAATAAAACAAGTCTTATTGTCCTCGGTTAAGTCGATTGAAATAGTTGTCTAGCTTTATGAAAGAGAACACTGTTTTAAGTCTGGGGGTGGGCACGCTAAGTCAACCCAGAGTAGGAATGAAAAAAAAAAAAACCTAAGTCCTTCTAACTGAGGTGCCATCTCATATTTAACCAATCTCATATTTGTAATGCTTTCTATTCAACTTTATTTAGAACTGTGGTTAAACAACTAATTGCGTGCTCATATAGTATGCTTTATAAGTTATTCTATTATTTTTAGAGATTAAGAGACAAAAAAGGGTATTTGTCTTGCATGAGTATAGAAATCTGTGTGTGTGTGTGTTGCCTTAATTCATTCTAGGTGTCCACCTTTAAAAGAATCAAAATAAAAAAGGACCTTAGTGCATGGCTACAAGGATTTGCAGTGCAATGTGCAATGTTGAGATGTGCTATTACCAGGAGAGAGCAGCATCACATGCCTCAAACACTTGCAAATCACACTTGCATTCATCCTCTCTTCTCTCAGAATTCCTGGGCTGCTTGGAGGAGAGATGCAGCATGATTGGTTATGATTTGTGTTGCTTTCTTTTTTCCTTTTTTTTAAATTCCCATCCCTGACAACCGCTGCTGCCGCTAGTCCTAAAAATAATGAACTGCCGTCTTTATCTGAGACGATGACTCGGCCTCCATCTAAATTTCACATTTCCCTGATAGTGTAAAGGTGCATTTCTATTCTTCTTCGGTGTCTCTCTAAATGAGCAGTGTGTCTTCTAGGCAGCGAGGTGGCCAAAAGTGTGCTTTTATATTATTTATGGAAGTGTTCCTGCCAAACAAGTGCATTGCTGCTGAAAAAGAAAGGCGCCTGCAGTTCGTTCCACGGCACCCTACATAAGCATATGCTGTGTATGTGTGGTTTGACTATGCATGTGGAAATAGGTGGTGACAGTGAACCTACCCTCCTTCACACATGCACAGCGCTGCAGCCATTGTTGTCACGTGATTTGTTGAGTAACAAAACCATGACGACCATGGAAGGTGTTTTCATATTCATTGGAGGGGCAATCAGCATATTTTATATGAGTGTGTCTGGGTTTTTTTTTTTATGTGATTCCTCTGTGCCGTGCATGGCAGGTGCAGGAGCAGGTTTATAATATGTATCGGCTGCAGGGTCATTTGTGTGCCAGACAAAGGATGTGAATGTAGCTGTGATACAGGTGCTATTTGTTAACATATGTGTTTGCATGGCTGTATTTTTTTGTTATTCGTCGTGGCCTACTGACATGCTGCTTTGCAATAACAAGGTGGTTAGATATACTGTATGTCTTCTTATGCATTCGGAAAACCATTAGCTAGTTACAGTCAAAAACTATTCAGGCTGGCAGGCGCAGGGTTATTTTCATTCTGCTGAGGTCTGTGATAGGGGCTAAAGGCTCCATGTGCGCCAAGCATATGTACGTCTGCGTTTGCATGTACGTTTCCCTGTGCATCAGTCTCCGTGATTAACTGACTCGGGCTGCTTGGATATCCAGCGAGTCCACAATCATGTTGATGAAAGGGAACAATAGCTGTGTCTCAGTCAACAACGTCTGTCTGTCTGGCTTGGGCCATGTCTCACTCTTTTTGTGTGTGCGTGTGTGTCTCCTGGACATGAACTTGAACTTGAGACAGGCAGCCAGACACCATCTGTGCACCAGGGGTAATGAATTCAGTGCATTCATGGCTGTGGAGCAAGCCTAGGCCACCACCACCCATTGATGAGCAGATGACCCCTATAGTCTGAGTTAGCTCTTCATCACTAATAGAATTCAACAATATACCAGCTGGTAGTAGGGGAGTTTGTTTTGGCTGTTTTTCTTAAGACAAATGTGGCGTGCCAGCAGTGGATGCTGTATGCGCTTGTATGTGTCTGTATGATTGTCAGTGTCTGAGCACGTATGCATAAAACTGGCCATGCTTTCCTGTTTATCTTTGTCTCACCATACAGCGTATGCAAATTAATTGACATGCACCCTCTCCCTTCCCATATACTGGCCCTCTTTCTAATAAAGCGCCGGCCGGCTGTTTTAACAACACAGCCATGCCGAATTTATTGCCTTAATAATTGAATGGGCCAGTTCAGTATTTCCCCTGATAAAGGGTAGTAAGTGAATGAGGCATAAACCTTAAACAAGCCAGGCACAATGTGAATTCCTGCAGGCCCTCCTTCTCCTACTCCTCCTTCCCCTTTCCCTTCCTCCAGCTCAAGCTTCTGTCACAATCACAAGCACATACACACACGCGCGCATGCGCACACACAATATGGCTTTTCCCTCTGGTTGGTGTCGCCACGGCAACGGTAGGTGAGATCACCTTGCGCATGGCAGCATCAGTCCCTGCCAATGCAGGACAGGTTCCTGGTTGCCGTGAGTGTGTGTGTGTGCGTGTTTCTGTTTGTGTGCACGCGTGTGTGTGTGTGTGTGTGTAGAGAGTTATATGCAGGAAACTAGAACGTCACCCATTCCCCATCTCCGTGCCTCATTGTAGACACTTATTATTTCACGTAGGGTAAGCCCGCATGCATGGGTCATTTGATCTACTTAAAGAGATTCTCTTGTTTTCTCTATCAGCCAAAGTCGTTAATCTTATTGCTGATTAAACTCTGAGAGAGAGCAGTCGTGTGTACACGGAACACGACAAAACAGCTTCACAGACGGTATATATGTACTTTACACGCATACCAACACACACACACGCCTAAAAGGTGTCACTGCCTTCATTGAGGTGTCATTGCCGATTAACAGGGATCCGATCGACCTCCCTCCATAACAGACCAGCCAGCCATAACTTGCCAATAATCCACTGAGGAATGTCACGGCTCGGCCCTTTTTAATGACATCATGCATGGCCACTTGAGCGTCTTGTGGGGAGCAGCGGGCATGCTGTGCTCTGCCACACTGTATGGCCCTCCCCTTCAGCTAACTGTGCGGATATGCGTGGCGGACATGTTAGTCAGGCACCTCACTTATACGTACAGTCCCCTATTTCTGTGTGTAACATGAGGGGACGGTGTTTGAAAGCGACAGATTTACGGTGCCTGTGTGGTGTAGGTTTGCTGCTTTCGGGTGCAATCAGATTATTCAGATTTTTGCAGCTTCAAAATAATCTCTTTAGCACGGGACTCAGAATAATATGCATCTGTGGAGAATGTTGTCAAACTTTTATATTTTTTATCACTGATAGCTAGAGCCTTGGACTAAAATGAGCTCCAGGAAATGACTGCTTTCATGACACGGATGCTCCAAAACTAATGTTGTCAGCCTATTTAAAATTGTGAACTTTATGGTGTCAGTTGCCCATCATGCTGAGAGTTCAAAAGTCAGAAGTGAAACCAAAATTAGTCTTTCACAAAATTGTTCCAGCCAATTACTTCATTTTACCCAAACTTAAAGCCTTATTAATCAAAAAATCCCCTGTATTATTGGTTATATCCCCAAACAACACCATACATTTCTCTTATATTTTCAACTGTCCATATAAACTGATCACTTTTTTACTGGAAGGTCAGAAAAATAAAAGAACACACAGAAGATTTTGAGAAAATGAAAAGCAGTCTGCAGATTTTTAACCATTTTCCTAGGAGTGGAGCAATAAATTACATTTTTATAGTTAGAAATATATCTGCATATATCATATATGAGCCAGTGTACTGGCCATCTTATCTGCATCCATTTTTTAAGTTGATGCACATGTAAAATGCAAATATAATTTGTCAAATCACAATGCTCTGATAAAAAGTACACAATAGCCCCAAAATTAAGTCTGATAAGTGCAGGATTCTACCAGGTTCATAGCTGCATGATTGGATATTAGTATTAGCGGCCGGCATCCACAATAAGGCTGCGTGTACAAATGCTATTTTTGCCCTCTAAGTCTAAAGCTGGCTGTCAGCCTGTCTTCAAGGAGCTCTGCCGGATTTTGATTATGCAAATACAATGCACTATAAATGAATTAGTATACTTGCATGCGAAATATGCTTCCTCAAAAAAAACAAAAAAAAAAACGAAAGGGCGTAAATAATATATTTTGTGTCGTTGCATTATTCATCCTCGATTAATTGCGAGCCAGCCTCGGCATGCTACATGCTATGCTCCACATTTAAGTGGTCTGGGTGCTGCTTTTAATACACTCCATGAACGTCCAGGATCATGTCAGTACCAAGGCACTCGTTCGCAAAATTATAATGCTAATTGTCTCTCACCGTATTCACCCTCACTTTCCTATTATTAAACATCTAATGCTATCAGGCCTTCCAAAACTTAATTGGTTTTTTATTGTTGGAATGATAATTAATGATTGAGCAGGCCCTGACCCTGTAAAACGCAACGCCCCTGTTTTCACTGTCCGAACATCGAGTGTGTTTCTTCTTTTTCATTATGCACGCGCCCGCCTGTATTGTGTACCATTTCATAAGAGAGGAGGGGCTCCAGAAAACATTAAAGAAGCGTAAATACTGTAGACGACGCCTCCGCTACAATTAAAATATGCTGGCGTATCTGTTTTTTGTCAAACATATGGTATCGAGGCCTGGACGCAATTTGAATACGGCGAATCGTTTGAAAAATATATGCTGTTCGGCAATTAAATTATATGGGCCCTCGGACTCGGGAGCCAGTGCCAGTGCATATGGAATGGTGAGCGGTAGTTGCTACGCTCGCATTAGCATCTGGCCCTTTTATGTAAATTTGATGAGAAAGGACTCATGCATATACGCCAGGGCTGGGGTGTACTCGCCTAATATCCTTATTAGAGAGGGGTGAATTAAATATTTATTAGGGGGGGTAAGGGTTAGGAAGTGAGGGGGGGGGGACTGTCCTGTGTTGTCATGAGGACCTGAGGTGGAAGAAGGGGGAAAGGGAGGAGGAGATTGGCTTTCTGAACGAGTGTCTCTCTCTGCCTCAAGGTGCCACCATCTTAAGGCGTTTGGCAGTAGTGAGAGTGTGGGGAGGGTAGACCTAAAATGTCCGCTGGCATAGACACGCGCACGCATACACATTAACGCATACGAATTTCCACGCAGTATGCAGACAGGACAGAGATCTGAAAGTCAGTTATTCAATTACCGGCGTCGGCAGCCGTGCATGCTGAGCATTTCATTTGCATGTATTAATTCCTTCGATTACTGTCACTTATGAGCTCGGCCTGTGTCTAGCTTTCCGTTGCACGCCGTTTATTGTGCTCGAGCGCTAATGCCAGCACCTCGGTCATCAGAGCTAGGAGCTAAACTAGGATTTGCTAATCCATATAGAAAATTTCAGTTCTGGTTTTTCATCCCAAGAAACTACTGTTTATCTAGGTTGGCCATTATTATTGTAATAGGAGGCACAAAGTATTTCTATATAAAAATAATTCAACATGTATTTATGTTTTTATTCGTCGCATTAAACAGTCCATTAAATAACTTGATTGCCATCATTTTCAAGGGTTTGCCTCTTTAAAGTTCCACGCGTAATAGAAACAAAAGTCATTTTATAATACATACTGTATATGTCACAAATGCAGCAGCGTACTTACATAAACCAACTTGCATTTTGAGAGTATAGTTGAATATAGTATTTACGAGAATACAAACCCTATAGGAGGAGGAAGTCAGCGGAAATATTGCCCGTTTATGTAAATGAGTACTATTCTGTTCTCCCTATCATTTTCTGTTTCTTACTCACTCTCGCTGACACACACACACACACACTGCAGGTGACCTCTCCTATCTGTTAATTATCATAAATGTGCTTACTGAGGTGGCATACACACACACGGGCACACACACACATTGTTCAGCGAGATACAGACACAGCATTAGTATTCCCTTTCATCCTGAAGTGCTCGTGAGCATGAAAAAGAGTGTGCAGGAAATTATTCAAGATGAATTATGCTACGCATCATTCCCAGTTTTCAGGCATCGACACACACACACGCGCATATGTGCAGCTCAACCGGTTTAGGGAAAGTATGTAATCGGGGTTGTTTGACTCGTTACAATTTAAAGTTTTGCTTTAAATCGGTTGTTGATGTGTGAATTAGCGTCCGTGGATACGTGCGCATCGCCGAGTGTGTTTTCCTTCTCTTCAACCTCCAGAATTGCGTGAATGAGTGTGTGGAAGTATTGTGTGTCACATCGTAGTAAGGCCCGGTGTCCCTTTTTTTTATATATGCATGAAGTATATACACAATATCAGCTGTTCCCCTTGCCTACCTCCCTGTTTCCTCTGATGAGTGGTACGTCCCGGCGTGCTGCCAAAGAAGTGAGAATAATTAAACGCCTGTGAGTTTGAGCCTGGCGTTGGCTAATGGATTGTTACTGAGAGGAAATGAGACAGGCAGCGTGGGGGAGCTGGGTGGCAAAGCAGACCTCGACTTTGGATAATGAAACACTGTAAGCCACCGGGGTGGAGAGAAGACACACCTCTCATAAAGGAAATGCTTTTGTTCTATGACTACTTCCTTTTGTCATATAGGTAGGTGCAATTGCTAAGGAGTGTCTCAATGTGAGAAAGACAGAGTTGGTGATGCATCACTTATGTCAAGTAATTTTCTTTTGCCAATTTTAAATGACCCTCTTTTAAATCAGCCACTTAAACATTTCTATTTATTTTTTCCACCTACAGTAATGTATGTATGGCTTATACTGTATATGTTCCTCTTTATGTTATCTCATATTGCCTGGGTGCGTGCGATTGTGATATGCATACGTATGCAATTTGCATTACATTTAGCATCCCATGCATCACCACGGTGCCGCTTCAGAAAAAGTCAGGGGTGAATCTGGCACCGCTGTTGCCAGTGCAGCCCCCCCATCCCCCCACCTTCCTTACACGCATGTAGACTGGAAGCGTGGTGCTGAGGAGAGAGGGAGGGAGGGGTGGGGGGGGTTGGGAGTGGGAGCGGAGGAGGGAGATAGAGGAGCAGGAGGGAGATGGGATGAGACAAGCCACACAAGCCGCAAAGGGAACGGGGTGAGGGCAGAGAAAGGGGGGCGGCGAGGGGGGGCTTGGTGCTGTATAGTTACCCTAAACTCTGCCGTAGGGCTAGAAACACACACAGATACACACACACACACTCTCTGGTTCACCACACAACCACAAGACACACTCAGAAACGTGTAGAACATTGCAGCGGGGAGTTTGAGAATATGCCCTGTGTAAAGATACCCTAACTGCTTTTATTGATCCTGTTACTCCTGAAGGGTTAATTAAATTTACAGGTGTAAGACGTGTGTGTTTTCAGCATGCTTGATTTTAACATGTGTATTTTTTTTTTTTTGTAGCTACTATTTGATAAAATAAAAACATTTAATCCTGAGAATCTTGTGTGTGGTTGTATTATTAATTACTCCCTTATAGATGGCACATGACAGCACGCGTGTCAGCATATGTGCAAGTGCGTGGTTGTGCACGTGTGTGCGAGAGCTTTGATATGGCGCTCTAATAAAAGGTGGCATCTGTCAGTTTGATGCTGACGTGACGGAAGAGTCTCACAATTACTTAGGAACGCAGCTGGAAAGAAAACCATGCAGTATGTACTGTATATGTCTGCAGGTATACTCCTAATGAGTACCACATAAGAGTAAAAATAGCTTTCATACAGAAACGTAGGCAGGCAAATCTAAAATAATATTTCTTTATGCCAAATATGCATGTTTAGCCATTAGTCAAATTGACATGTGACTATTTGTGGAGTGTCTTCGCTTAAACCTGTCTTAAAACAAGGAGAATGTCGGCATTCACAGCTATTTACAATGTTAGAGGATAAAAATGAACAGAAAAAAACATCCAAATTGTTCAAGGATGCATTCAAGCCGATTGCCAGGCTGCCGTGTCAGGTCAAAAGTCTCTAACCAACCATAGGCTGCTACAGTCTTTACCTTTGACCTCGAATGGACTTGTCCTTTAGCTTTGACATTCGTTGGCGAGTCAGAGGTCGAGCGGTTCAAACAAACATGGCTGCGGAAACAAGGTCAGCATACACCACAAGAGGGTTGGAAGAGCTTCCTACAAGGACGACAAATATTTTTTCTCATTTTTCTTCAGACATTTAAAAAATGTCAGCAACGCAGCTCTAGATTTCGTCGAGTTAACGTTTAAACAAAGTTTCATGTTGATATTTTGGAGTGCGGAAAAAAAAAAATATATATATATCTCCCATGACCTTCAAATGATTTGTAAGTCAGCCGCTCGTGTTCTGGAAAGGTCCTGGGTTTGACTTGCTATTTGTGGCAAAGTGTAAAGGTTGAGAAGACATTTGCACAAAGTTATTGCCAATTTGAATTCTTTCAAGTAAACTCAGCTCTGGCAAATGCTACCTCTATTTCCTCCTCCCTCTGCGTGTTTGCAGCCGTTCCTTTCTTTTTAGCCGAAACATGTTAATTGTGATTTGCTCAGGAAGAGTTGTTCAACATGTAAAGGTTACCTCTTGGTAAACGTATTCTCTCCCTGCCTGTGTGTCTGTCTTCTGTTGCAGCAGTGATGGAGACGGGGAGCTTTGAAGAACTGCAGGCAGCTGGAAGTAGAGGTCAAAATGAGATGTCTGGGATTTTGCTTTCCATTGGACCCACATGAGGTGAGCTTTGGTTAATAACCAAAATGTGTGTGTGTGTGCGTGTGTGTGTGTGCATGCATGTTCGCAGTATTAGCCTAAACTGCACTTGCTGAATGTGGAGGCATGTGTGTATTTGCCCACCATCCTTTTATGTATCTAGCAGGAACGACATGAACGTAATCACATCTGAAATGTATTACTTTAGATTTGTTGACTGTTAATTGTAAAATAAAAGTCAATGAAATGCACAACATGAATTTATTGCTAAGCTTCTAAATGAGTAATTATATTTTCATGTGTATTCTCTCACAACTCAAAATCAATTTGCCGTAGAACTGTTTAACTGGACACGTATTGTAGTCTTACGAGGCTTCTGATACTCATCTGAAACTCGTAAACACAAAATATCGAACATTTTGCCAAAAACAGACACATTTCTTTGTTGGCAGGGGTTTTGACTGAGTGTTTTTCCCCTCTGTGCTTATCTCCGCTGATGTGTGGGTCTGTGTCCGTGTGTGTCTGTTTGCCTGCAGCAAAGTTAGCCCGTGTGTGTGTTGGATAAAGGCATAGATGTTAGCAGTGGTCCAGAGGACACAGTAAACAGAATAACAGTGGTTTGAAGGCAGCTCAGGCGGTGTGATCGTGGCCAATATCAAATCCCATGACCCATTCTTTGCCCTGTGGTCCATACCAAAGACAACAAGCACGGGGGAAACAGAGGTTACTGCTCACTGTTCATCACCACTACAACACACAAACACTAGCTACAACCAGGAAGTGATTTCACACATCTCCCCTAGCTACTCAAATCCATGCAGAAACAGTAATTGCCCTCCGCCGCGGCAGCGTTTGCTTTGTGTGCCCCCGACATCTTGCCCCATCAATTTGCGCTATCCCACCATTATTACACGTGACATTTTATTGTAATTGAAGACAGACAAACATTTTAATGAGCCGAGCTAGCAAAAGAAGGAAATGCTTATTACATTAGTCAGCAGCAGTAGCTTCTATGTTTTTTTTTCTTTTCTTCTTTATTTCAACTTTGACTCCCATTTTTCCCTTCAGCGGCGTGGCTTTGTGAGAGGCTGACATGGTGTGAGGTGTTGGGATATTAAATGTACGCACCATGCACAGCTAGCTCAAAAGACTGACACCTGCCACCATCAGCAATACACAGAAGCCACTGTATGTAATGCTTATGTTCTACACCCTACAGAGTTTTCAGTCTAAAGTATTTTTTCTTTTTTTTATCTTGGTGATGCTAAAAAAAAAAAATTCAAGGGCTGCGGAGAAGAGGTTGTATGTCAGCACCTTTGGGTCATGGCGTACTATGGTATTACTGGTCTTAATTACTCCCAGCACCCCTGCACATTTTGTGGACTTCTCAAAAGCGCTAATTAGGAGGGCAGGGCGAGTCTCTCGCTAGTAAAACTCAGTGCTCAAGTCTGTAATCTGCGGCATCTTATACTAAACTCTGAAGGAGATTTACGCAAATTACATTTCTGTGCAGAACTAAAGCATCTGCAGCACTGCTCCAAGTCAAATATTTGAACAGTATTTATTGCAGATGCGTTCTTATACCAGCATAACTTTCAGTCCCGCATTTTTGCGAGAGTTCACGTTGAGTTTAGCCGAGACAGCGCTGAACAGGTTGAACAAGGTCATTAAAGAGCTAAAGTGAAAGCCATGGAAGAGGAAGCTGTTATCTGAGCCTTAAGAATTGTGTCACAGCATAATGGAGGTGGGTCAGCCGCTTTAAATATCGAAACCCTTCTTGGTTAAGGTTTACTATACATACAAAGCTATCACCCTAATCAGAACCCTAGCCCTTGATGGATGTGCAACGGGGTCATTATACATCTATCTATATATGACTTTGCATTATTTAGTTAGAAAGGCAGGCTTTTTGGGTTTTACGAGAAACATGTGACCTCCCCCCCATCAGCTATTTCTGTATGTGTGGCAGGGTCAAAGCCGAAACAGGAAACCAGGACAGCTTTCCATCTCTGCAGATAGAGATGTTCTTTTGACATATCAGGAGATATTTTCACTTCAAATGAGGACAAGGATTCATTTATTTCATTTTAGTGGGCTGCATTACTTTGCTTTCTCTGCCCTTTCAAATATTAACACACGACGTATATCTCCATCTCTGTGTATTAGCACACAGTAGATTTCACAGCTCAGAAAATGCAAAAACATTTACGCTGAAAATTGCGCTTCATGTGCAGAATATTAAAATAAGCACCAATGAAAACGCGGGATGTTTACTATACAGTACGGTTTGTTTATATTGCATCGCCTCATTTGCTATGTTGCAGTCATAATCATCTATCAGGAATGCAAATTTGGAGTACAGCTGCTTACTATTAGGGTGCCAGCAGGAGTGAGTATTTATAATGTGGCACCCGCCTTCGGTGAATATAAACCCTCCAGTGTTGTGGGGCCCGGCTTCTGTATCATCAGCGCTAGCCCACAGCGATTAATGAAGTCGTCTGCATGTGCCTGTATGATTAAGGAGTGCTAAAGTGTCAGCGTGTGTGCGTCTGCGTGAGTATGCATGTTGTCCGGTCTGCACAGATAAAACAACGACGGAGAACAAAAGATGCCAGCATACAGGAAGGCACCGCAAAAAGGCAACACACTCACGCACAGTAATGAGAGCGCGGCAAATGCAAATGGTTAATTCTTTATGATCACACTGAAAACAATTAGAAGCTTTGGCTAAAACCGAGGAGGCAACTGAAAGCTGAAAATAATGAATTATTTCGAAAAATATTGTCAAATATGTCAAAGGGCTTTCTTTTTTTTTTTTCTTTTCTATGATTTAGTTTCCATCTATAATTTTCCTATTTCCTATTTGTCAAGTAATTCCATATTTCATGCTTGGATGCAATCCTTTCCCCGTGCCATATATTGCAGATGCTCATGCCTCTTAGCGATAGCACAATATGTCTTTTCCATGGTTGTTCAAAAATTCCACAAAACTAGAACACGCTCACCCCCACCACCACCACCCCACCCTTCCCTCATTTGGATGCACTACATTATCATGGGTGTACCAGGGGATGAGTTAGGTATTTGTGGAAATCTCATCTTATCAATTCATAATTAAAACACACTATAAGGCTACCGTTTTTTTTTTTTTTTCATCTAATATCCAAGTAGTTTTCAGTGGGCCGTGCAGAAGCACCCGCGTAGGGAGGGCTTCTTCTCCTGCATCATCATACAGTCAGAACAAAGGATATGCACATCGTAAAAATCATGCAAATAAATGCAAATTGCTGCCAGCAAGAAATACCGTGGTGGCAGGAGGGGAGTTTGTGTAAGCAGGGAGGGATGCCAAGGACTTTGTATACAGCACCGGCTGGACAATATTCCTTTAACTTGTGGCAGAATCGGATTCCAAATCTCATTCCTCTTCTTATAAATACTGGTCAGATCTGTTTACCCACAATGCCTAAACAATAGCTTTGTACGTTTCTTTTTTTTTTTTTTTTTTTGGCAGAGGCTCGTACTCTATTTTTCATGATGCAACCAAATGCACGGCGCTCACTGAAGATGCTGCTCTGAAATGCAGTGGATGCAAATACGATTCATTGGCTGCAAACCGCGCTGCAGTACGTGCCTGCCTGCCTGCGTGCGTGTGTGTTGGGATGATGCAATATTTTGACGTTGCCGCCTCGGAGAAATGCAAAGCAGATATTAATGACATCAACGCTAATGAAAGTCACACCTCTCCTCCTCGCCTCGGCGGCAAAAACTTCAGCTTTATCATACCTGACATTTTCATGAGTGTGTTCCGTAACTGTGGGGATTAGGTAATGACAACTCAGGTCATTTCCCTCTTCTTCTAACAAAGACAAAAATATGTTAGTATGATATTCCATGATTTGGTTTCTTGGCCCTGCATGGATATTTAAAACCCCTGTAGGGTTACCACATCATCACAGATTCAAAGGCACAAAAACTGCAAAAAATAAAAATTCAGGCGTGCGCTTATGAGCTGAATGTATTTCATCCTGAATTATACATCACAATTTTTATGATGAGCACAGTTGGCTCAATGTGAAAGGGCAAGATTAGTGATGCAAGATTTCCCAGCGTGTGTTTCTCAATGAATAAATTAAAAAAGAAAAAACTCCCCGTTTTTTCTTCAGTAAAGAAATCCTGGAATTACACAATAAAATCCTTATTGATAAATTGTTTCTTTTTACAAAATACATATTTGTTTAATGCAATTATCTCTTGCAGCGGCGTAGCGAAAAGCCGCTGTTAACGAAGACACTGCATTCACTTTACACATTCAGAGGGTCTCACAGACAGCTAATTTGTTCAAAGTCGCATGCAAAAAATAATTCTTATTTAAATAGCTCCACCCTCTTTTGTGGCACACACACACATGCGAACTAAGTTGCAGACACAATGTGGTAAGAGAGGATAGGGGGAGGGCGCATACGCACACAGACAGACATTCACAGTTGTGCATAATGATGTTAACATTCCTGCATGTCTAATGCAGAGGATACTGAGACAGACACTAGCTGGTCTGCGGTCTCGCCGCATGTTGTGCGTGTTCACGGGTGTAAACTGCAGCGGATCATAATGATGTATTAATTGCGGCCTGCTCTCGCGTGTGGTATTTTGGACTCCTCGCTGAGGTTAACAAGGGCTTTGATGTAATCATCAATCTCATGCAAGATCACATTGCGCCTTATTTTCCGACTTTTCACAAAATCACGTGCACCTGAGTAAAATGAGCGGCTCTCATTGCTGCTGCTTTGTACAAAATTGAAAGCAGTGGATTGCTTATTGTTTGTTTTTAGGATGACTTGTTAATCTCGGCGTTATTGTCCAGATTTATAATTTAAATATAACTGGACAATCTGAAGCTAGTATGTTTACGTGGACAGGAATTTAGGAGATAAATTGAACGGAAGGAAATGGCATGGCAACAGCAATGTAATACCTCATCCGCCTTTATTATGAATTTATGTATTCGCAAGGAGTGGCTTAAAGGGTGTGGCTTGATTTGTAATGCATGCAACATCAAGTGATCCTCCAGTGGTCTTAATTTTCCTTGCAGTTCCTGTGCAAATAGAAAGGCACAAATAGGGCATATGAAAATCGAGCGCCAGCATCATGAAGGATGGAAACAAAGACAGACAGACAGCATATACTGACAAGGACAGGAAAAAGATGAAGCTCATTTTTCCGTGGGCACCCAGTGGCGTCTGCATTGCAGATCGCTGAAATCCCCTTCGAATGCGTCCCTGGGCTTAAGGGGGGTGGAGTGGGGAAGGGTGAACAAGGGATGGGTTTATGCTATCTCTGCTTTGGTACACTTTGTTTTTTTTTTCTTCCTTCCCCCCACCAAAATATATTTTTTTTTCCCGTCTGCATCAAATGTCAAGTTAATTTCCTGGGTGCTATGAGGGATGTGTCCTCCCCTTCGGTATGCGTGGCAGGGTGGTGGATTGTGGCAGGGTGCTGTGCGTGCCGGTGTGTTTAATGTGTGTGCGTCTTTATACGTGCGTGTGTGTGCGTGTGCGTATGGGTGAATGGGGAAAGGGAAAGGGGGCATGGCAAGGCAAAGAGAGAGACGAGAAGTGAGGGGGGGTTCAGTACAGTATGTATAAATTGGTTCTCTCTGAAGAGCCAGAGAGGTGTGTTGAAAGTGTGCACGCTTCTGTGTGTGAATGCGTGTGTGTTTGTGTGTGACTGGTTGTGTAAGAGTATGATCCAATTATGAATAGATGCTTTTGGCAGTGCACCCATGGCCATGTACCTGTCCTTATATGTGTATTCATATGTTCAGGTCTTTTGAAGGTTCATCTGAATTGAACACTAAAAAAAATAAAAAAATAGAAGAAGAAAAAACACACCATACACTATGACAGATGCTTCGTAAATTAATGTCATTATAAACAAATAAAGGCAAATATCCGACTATAGTCATAGGTATTTCACAAGAATGGTTAATTATGGAGAGTGCAGCATTTTCCGGGTTCCTAACAGCAATGTCTAAAGCCCATTATCAGCTGATAGTATATTATGTTAAACATTCTTCAGACCTCTTGCTAACCTTGCTGCTTGGCAATAAAAACCCTTTGTGTCCTTCTGCCATCTTAAGACTGGTTGATATTATATTTTATTTAAAATTTATGTAAACTCTGACTTATTACTATCCCATAGCTGTGCTCCTTCGACACCCCAGAGTCCACTACCTGTAGACAAAAATAAACCTTTACTTTCGTCTTTTTCACAGTCCTATTTTTGAGTTTTTTTTCTTATAACATATGTATCCATCTGTGACTTCACAGATGCGTTTGCGTGTATGTCTGTCTGAATACTCTTCCGTATTCTGAATGCAGCTTTTAAGTGTGCAAAGGCACAACACAATATTTTGGACGGCAAAGTGTGAAATGCCTTATTGCAGAGAAAGGGATTTGCATTTGTCAGTCGTGCTTTACACTGATGTATGCTCCTGCTCCACAAATGTCACATCCCATAACCCAGAAAAATTACACCAGTCCCACCTAATTACGCATATTCATGACGCTGTTTTGCATAGTGCTGGTAGCATGCTTCTGTTGCAAGCCACGGAGCTGAGGGATGTGGCTGAGTGAAAAGGCTTTCAATCCACTGATTCAGCGCGTCTCTGCCACAAGCATCAGCTTGATAACAGTACCTCCATGCCATTTTTTTTATGATCTGAGACCATTATGGAAAGAGCTTTTTCCTTATTTCTTACAGTCACTCATACTGCCACTGCCTGCAGCATGCTCAACCCCAGTGGGAATCTTTAATAAAGAAATTAGCTTTGTCCTAGATTATGAAGGTCATTTTGAAAATAGATCAGATTCAACTAACGATTTTTGAAATACTTCATTTGTCATTTATACTCCATCTCTTCTCGGTTTCTTTTTGCATTCTCTACTTCTTTATCTCTCTAATCCTTCTACTGTAATACATGTGATTCTCTTGGCCATTGGTAATGAATATGCAAATCAGAGGGGAACCAAAGCTAACAACTGGAAGCAGCTGAAGTTATGACTGAAGAGACAGAGGAAAGTGGATGAGTCTTAGCGGCAGACTCAGAGGCTTATTGTAGCACTTGCGGAACAGACTTAATCAGACTTGGCCCGGCTGTAATGAAGGAGAGGGTCCACTGGTTGGGTAAACAGCGATTGTCTCAGTCCGGGGTTCCAAACATGGCCAACAATGGTACTATTGTCCCGCCAGCTCTCATTAAGAGGCGAACCAGAGATGGGGTGAGGCACAGAAGTGGGGATGGGAGGTGGGTGAAAAAGGGGCAAGAGGGGAAAATTGGAGGGGGGGTAAAAAGGAGAGGTTTGGGGAAGAGTAGGAGCAGGTGGGAACCTGGCAGAAGCAGAAGATGGGGTGGGTGGGGGTAGTGAAGGAAAACAGACGTATGGAGGGAGATGGTGAGAGGTGCTTCTCTGATCCAGATTTCTCTTTTTCATGCCTTCAGTGTGTTTTCTTTCTCACCATCCTCCCCGTTTCCACATCCCATCTGCAAACATCTCTCCTCCCTGTCGTTTCCTCTCATCCTTTCTTTCCTTCCTTCATCATCCTTACCAGCCACTGCATTCCCTCCATCTGCCCTTTGTTCCTCTTCATTTTTGCATTTGGGATGGTGAGGGATGTTTTGCCTGTCATACCACCTTTGTATCACCTTTCCCATCCAACGCAGGGGAGACAGAGGGGCAGAGTGAAGAGGGAGAGGGGAAAAAAGAAAAAAAAAAGCACCAGGAGGGAGGGATGAGAGGAAAGGGGTAGCGAAAAAAAGGGGCAGGAGCGAGACAAAAAGAAAAGATGGCGCTGCTTCCTGGCTTAATGAACATGGGCAAAAGATGATCACAATAGAATACATTATGCTCTTGTTAGCAGAGGCAATCAATTAGCAGAGAGCACACCATTGGCACACCATCTTTCCCGCTTGGGCACTGGCTCATTCACAGCCCAAATGAGTGACTGAAGGAACCCCCTTCGCCTTGCTGTTTTTCCCACCCTCAATACCCAGTGGCCACAAAAGATTTGATTTTACTGCTCAATGTGAAAGCGGGCTGTGTTGAATTTGCATTTCCGCCACATTCACTCCACATTAGTTTACATATTACTCAGATTGTGCTACATTCAAAAGTCCTGGCCCAGCGTAAAATCTGCGCGTTTGAAGGAAGGAATACACGCTAAAGCATTTATATTAATCAAAGCTAATCCCAAAAAAACTCATTTAGTTCTCATCAGCTAAGCCAATAAAAATGACGTAATGTTGACTGGAAAGCTGTCCACTGACAAGTGTACTCACTGAAGCTTGGCTCCACAAGACGGGAATCAGACACGACAATGTACCTTTGAGTGACATTGACAATTGCATACCAAATTGTCACTCAGGTTCCATCAGCAATTCATACGGTGCGGTTGGGTGAAATTCCTTCATCGTCTTCCACCCCGTGTTTTCTTCTTCTTTTTTTTGTGTCATCTAGAGGAATAGCTCTGGATAATGGCAGCAATCTTTATTGTGAAAAAGGCAAGGAGTAGTTCTGCCTTAACACAGGCACAAATCACCACTGTCTGGCTGAGGATCTGCAGAAGTGTCTGTGATGAGTAGAAGAGACTGCTTTCACTGAGGAACTTTGCTATGATTCCAGGCAGAGGCTGGAAATGGAGGAGACAAAAGGAAATGAAGGATCGAAAGAGGAAGGAAAATTCGTATTAAGAGTCAAGATGCAGGACTTGTTTTTTTCACAGGGCGCACCGAGAGAAAGATGGCCTCGGGTTTGTGTTCAGGGAATCTGCTGTTGCGGTTTGTGCCAGGGTGTAGACACTCTTCATGATGGCCATCTGGAGATTGTATGCGTATTTCAATCACTTTTCTTTTCAAGCCATGGAACATAACACTGTGAATACAAATTGATACGCAATCTGTGTCTGTTTGTCATGATTAATCAGTATTTCTAGTTTGCTCACCTGAAAGTGGGTTTGTAGAATTTAATGTGTCGAGTGATCTAATCAGGCAAACTAGCAAACAGTCAAGAAATCTTGTTGCTCATTTATTTTTGCCAGCAAATAAAGAAAGCCTGGAATATTAGAAAAATTTGCAATATACACACGTGTTCATATTTTAAGTCTAAACTCAAATTTTAGATTAAGCTAGAGAAAATGTAAACTTTTAACAGATTATTTCAAAATTAAACTCTGATCATCTCATCATTTAAAGCTGTAACTTTTTCATTACGTTTACACGTCCAAACAATTTCAGCTATGATGAAGCTTTGGAGTTTTAGAGACGCTACTGATCTCATTTTTTGAGATTGTGTTTTAGTCTGTTCCGGCACAAATGAAGTCATTTGACGACAACACGGCCACCCACGTGCACTTCCTGATGGCCTTTAGACATTTAACGTCCTTATTAGTCCAGGCTGAGTGTCCTTCCCTTATCCATCAAGCCCCACACAACCCATCACACAACCCTTTTCAGAAAAGATGCATGAGCCTTGACTACCAGTGGTGAATTCAGCATAGAGAACTAAAGGTGTTGGTGGCCTTGTTGTCAATGTTAACAGCTGCTGTGCGGTTAAATTCCGCATTTTTATCATGGAAGTACCGGTGGTGAGCTACTATTGGAGTGGTTTGTGAAAATTCCTACATCCAACAGCATTGTCAGCCCTACATGGAGGGCCATGACCAGTTCAGGATTGAAGTATGGAAGAAAAATATTTCTGAAATGGTCTTGAAAGGTTCATCTAGATAGTGAGTATTAGTGTGGCGCCTAAGAGAAGAAAAATAGATTGAAACATTTTTTTGAAGCTAGGTGCGTAATTGTAGACATCTATGTTGCTTCAATGCTGCAATGCCGAATACAAAATGAATCACAACATACATTCACAGTTGGGTGGGGGTATGAAGTGGATTTTCTCTCTTTACATTGAGTGCAGGAGTACAAGTGTTTCGTTGGTCACTGCTCTGGAATGGTGCAGCCTTGATTTCTTGACCTTTCAAACGAGAAAAAAATAAATAAATAGATTTTCGGGATCTCTGTTTATATGCGCTCACATGTTTGTATCTGTTGGAGTATTCAACTGAGAGTGCAAATGCTTGCAATGTGCTCTGTATTTTTAGGCTGCTGAGGGCAATGCGTTCTCTCCAATTTTCAGACGTTGAACACTGAATGAACGAAGCAGGAATGACAACATAATGCATGAGAGGGAAGTGTGCACATAGTATTCCTTCAGTCACCTGACAGGAAGTTGGTGTTGCATTTATTAGATGTTTAAATATGCCAACAATTGAAATTGTTATTTTTATTGCCCCTGCTGAAATCAAATCACTTTAAACATGAAAGATAAGAAATATAAGAAAACATCTTGTATTATTTTTCCCTTCAAACCCAGTCTCAAAATACCATCTTTACAAAGTTAAGTGTTTCTCTCTACTGTCGGTTTTGGGATGTAATGTTGGTTCTTTTCCTCTTTATCTGTTTCTCCTTGATCATCTCTCACTGCTGGGTTTCTCTGTGCAGGTAGTCATGCTGCTGACATTTGTGTCCAAGCAGGGCCCACTGGTATGGCCTTTACCACCCCTCGCTGGTTCTCTCTTCGCCATTAGTACCCCCTACCATCGTCCTTAACCCGCCAAGTTCTCTTCATCTGCGTTCACATCGATATGTGTATGTTTGTGCGCGGTTTTGTGTGCGTTGGGACCGTCCTGTGTGTACAGTGCCTGTGTGTTTAAACCATGTCCAGATCAACCGTGTTCATGCTTGCCTTTAGCCTGTGTGCACAGTAGGGGACATGGCGCGGAGTGAGCCTCTTTCTCTGCTGGATGCAGGGTGAGCAAATACAGTCACCGCGGGCTGGGGGGTAGTGGGGCACACAAGCACATGTGTGACAGTGGATAGCTCACTCTGATGTGATAAGATCAACACATGATGTATTTTCAAACACTATAATTTGAAAATCTCTCTTAAGGGATTTAGAGAAAAACACAAAGTATAGATTTAGAATAATATTTAAACCTGGGGGTGTAACGGAATTTGAAAGCACCGTTGTGTGCACAAAAAAAAAATAATAATTAAAAAATGCAAAGCCCCATTGTTCTTCTTCTCAAACACACACACATGCACAGATATACAGACATGCTCACCGTCCCTGCAGCCATGGGAATGGAGAATGCTGAGGTTCAAGGTCATTTCAAGTATTCTGCACCCTGGGGCTCTCCATTGTCAGTGCACCACATCCTTTTGCACACACATGCGCTCAAATTCACGTACAAGACACTGTAGGCGGATGTTCATTCTACACACAGCTTCTTAAAAACACACATATCCGAGACAGGAAAGTGTCCATCAGGTGGGAACATGACACTCAGTGACTCCACTCACATACACAAACAGGTGCATGTGTGAATCTACACAATTACCCATGTTTGTTTCAGTAGCGCAGAAGAATAAAAGGTGCAACTGTCGCTGTCTTTTGCGTTTACCACCGCTTGGCATCAACAGATTGCTCATATTTGGGGTTCTGTTTGGTATATGAGTGAGACTGTGAGGACATGACAGAGGCAGAATTTTGGGACCCAGAGTGAAGGTGAGAAAGAGAGAGAGCAGCAGCAGTGGGTGTGATTAGCTCCTTTGTTGGAGGTCTGTTGAGCTTCATTGGTTCCAGAGAATAGGTTCCTAATGAACCCAGCCAAGCTTGGGCCAAACTTTGTGCTGAAGACAAACTAAGTTATGGTGGTCTGGCAGAGCGCTGGGGGCGAGCCGACTGATATACAACGCCTGAACATATGGTCCCCCCATCAGGGCCTCTCCCAGCCACTTTCTCATGTCCCAGCTTCCCTGTGTGTGTGTTCAATTTGTGCGTGTACATGTCAGAGTGGATGCACACAGAAAGAATATTTATAGGTTGCATTTTTGTATTTGTTTGATAACTCATTGGAACAGAGAAACTGGAGAGAAAACTGGAGAAGATACAGAGGGGCTGAGGGGGGGCAGAAGGGGGGAAAGAGAATGAGAGGCTGGTTGATGCTTACTGAAAGCGACAGAGGAGAGAGGGCTGCAGGCTTTGTCTTTCCAGCTGACCCCAATACAGAATCCTTTCTGACACGTCCTACAAGACATGGAGTAACTGAGTAAATCAGGCCAACCTGGCTTTGGCGCAGCAACAACCGTACCACAACAGATGCAAGAGAATATGAACTCATAACAAGTAAGATATGATGGAAAAAAAGTTTCTGCGTTCTCAGAATTGCTGGCAAATGCTGTTTATATTTGTCGTAAAGCGGAAAATTAAATAGCATAGAGCTTTCTGTGTGTGTTTTGAACGTGTTCATCCATGCATGTGTAGAGGAGGCGCAGGTGAGCCTCACTGTGGTTTGAGGCTAATTGTTTGGGTCAGGGTGGGAGTGTGGGGACGGATGTCTTCCGTGTCCCACCAACAAGGCTCTCGGTAACTGAGCTGGCGAGGGGGAGAATGGGCCCACTACAGGGCCACACAGCAGGCTCAAACAACACTTATTCTACTGGCCAAACTGTCAGCCAGAACAACTTCATTGTGCCCAAAATTGGAGTTGAAAGCAAGGCAGAGACTTGGGAGGGGAGGGGGGCTTGGGAAGGTAGGGAGAAAGAAGGGGAGGATGCGGAGAGAGCGAGAGAGGGGAAGAGACGAGTGTGTGGGGGGGTCTGTGGGAAACCGGGGGACTGGAAAAGGGGGAGTCCCAGAGAAAGTGCAGTCTTGGGGATGAATAGGGTCAGACGGTGTGAGTTCATTTCAGTGAGGAGAATTCCCATAGATCCTACACGAGGGGCAGACGGCCAGGAGCAAGGCAGTGGCTGTGAATGGAAATTTATTGAAATGTATTCTGGGATAAGGAGAAGAACTGTACCGCTTCTGTATTCTAGTGTCTGTATTGTCACCACATTTAATAACGCTATTCACGCATGATAAATACAATTTTAGACAATGACATAACAGCTGATAGTGCTACACTTTTAACAATGCACACCTAGCGCGCATTCTGGTGGTTATTGTTTTCTTGTGCAGCGGCTCTGCGCAGCCCTTCCCCCATCATGACAATATTAGATCTTATATTTGAGATATGTCTATGTAATATACAACCCGTGCCACACAAACACGTCATCCACGAGCGCTAGACACTATCCTACAGCCCCCCCCTCCCCTCCGATGGACCACAGGAGGGAGTCCAGCCACAAGCTTTGAACTGTGATTTGTATATAGTACAACAGAAAGCCCTTTGGAATGACATTAAACCAGTTTAAATCAGTCCAACGCTGATTTACGTCACCATTCTCCTCTTTGTCTCTTTCCTCTTCTCCTGCTGCCTATTTCAAATTCATCTTCCTGCCCTCTGTAACCACTGCAAAAGGGTGAAGAAGTTTACTTAGTCACACTGAGTTTAGGGAGATGAGGGAAGTCTGTGATCCTGTGCATGTGTGTGTGTGTGGGCAAAGGTGTGTGCATTTCACCACGGTTTGTTTGTGTCTGTTGTGTGCACAAAATGCAGAAATGTACACACATGGGCACGCGCATACACACACACACACCTCTGTTTGATCCAGAGCTAGCCCTGCAGCTCCCAGAGACTCAACAAAAGGCCTCCTCTATCCATTGTATGAGCTGTGTGTTTCCCAGGAGAGCTCGGGCTCAGCGAGAGAAGGGCCCCAGATCGCTTTCTCCTGACATGGATGTTTATTCGCTCTATGGTCCAGCAGAACACCCTCAAAAGAACTGGCCTTAGCATTTTGACGTGCATGACACATAGTTTTCGAAAAAGGGAAGAGGGGCTAGGGGTGTGAGAACGAGGAAGGGTAGAGCGAGCGTCTTGACAGATGAACAGACATACAAGACAGACAGATGGAGAACAGGCCTGTCTATAAAGGTGTTCTCAGTGCACTCATATGAAAAAGAATATTCACAGTGTTCTCCGCCATTTTATTTGCTCCTTGTCTTTACACTAGTCAGCTTTCTTGTCAACCTTGTTCATGAATGTAGATCCACCCAGTGGGTGGGTAGAGATTTCTTCCTGATCTTGACAAGCCCTCCCATCCCTGACTGCATACTAATTTCCCCAGAACTACTGAGCCAGTACAAAACAAATACAAACTGCCAGACTACTGTTCACTGCCTGAGAAGCAGGGCTTTAGCAGGGTAGCAGATAGTAGCTGTCTATTGTGGACATGTGATTAATCAGATCGTCTGCTGTGGAGAAAGAAGCTTACATGGATGGCTTTTGTAGCTGGCAATTTGGCATTGTTGGGAGTCTGTCAGTACATCTTGAGTATAAAATCCCGAGCTAATGAAGGGAAGTGTAAAAAACGACCATCTCATCTCTCAGTCAATTAGAAGTACATCAAATGTTTAATGCGGTCAAACTTCAGGTTTTCAAACTACTTCCCTTTCACAGTGTACTTTGCGGCGCTCGTTTCAGTATCTCAGAGTTCTGAATGCTATCTATCAGCGTACTTCACTCTCTCTGACAATATCTAAAGGTTTTCCTTGAGATTGAGAGTGCCTGCAGGGTTGGCCATAGATCTCAGTGGCGCTGCAGAAGCCGACGGTTGAAAACAAACATGGTAGGCTGATACCATCTAATCTGCTGAACACCATTATCGTATAAGATATCGCAATACTCCCCTTCCATACGCGCACAAACCCACCCTCCAAACGAGACCTACTCTCTGCCTCAACTCCCTTTGAGGTAAAAGCTTGTGTGTTGAATCTGAGAATGAATGTAAGCTATTGTTATGGTGTAACTGGACTCCACAGCAGGTTGTTTGATCCTGTTTTGGGCCTGAAAAGCCTTTTTCTTACTTGAACTGCCACATCAGCTGAGAGGGTCAGACAACAAGGTCTATTTGTAGAGTTCTCTGTCTGCTTTGTCATTTTTGTTTTTTTGTAAGACTGTATCTCTGTTTTGTACATTTCTCATCGAGATTCAGGTCCGGGTCCATAGCTTTAATTACAATCAAGGGGAGCATGTATTCACAAACTGTACTTAGATGTAATTGGGAGCTTTTAGACACATGCTGCCACTGTTGATTTCCCCTTTCATTCTCTCTCCCTTTTCTTTAAACAAGATTTAGCTCTCTGTTGTACAGACACTGGGATTATATTTGTCGTTTGCACCTTTGGTATGGAAATAGCAACGGAGAATGTTACCGAAAAAAAGCTTTGGTAAATTGTTTTGTTCACCCACAATATCTCCCACGATGCATCCAAATCCTTGTCGGGCTCCTGTTTACTCAGCATCATTTTATTATTTACGTTACAATGTAGAACCATGCCGCCGTATTGTCGTACGTTTGGGAGGTGACTTTCACTACCATGCCATTGTTACTGTTATGACAATGTACTCCCAATTTCTGATATTTTTGGCGTTCTGCGTGGACGACGTGCATGCAAATATCCTCGTCCCATTATACTGGCTCTCTCTTTGTATGCCAGCTTTCTTCCATAAGAGGTATAGATCAAGAGTTGAAGGGGAGGGGGATGGAATGGTGCTGTATGTTTTTGTGGAGGACGATTTAATGTGCACGCACACGCCATGGCCCCCCCAACCCATTTCAGACGTGAGAAACTGTACCTTGATTTGCATAAGAATAATTGACACTTCAAATTAGCCTTCCAATCAAAGAGGATTATTTTTTTCAGCATATGTGCAGACAGCGAGCACTGCCATACTGGAGAATATGAAAGGGCGGGCGAAGAGAGCAAGAACGGGAGGGGGCATGTCATAAAAGATTAACCCTTTCATTTCCTCATCTCAGACTAAAGGGTTTGATGTGCCTTTTTATTGCAAATATGACTCGATATACAGTAAAACAGACTTTTGTGGGGAAATAATAAATGATTTCTTCTCTAAATCAAGGGATCCTGTGACTCCCTGGTAGGGCAAAGTGGGGTTTCTGATTGATAGGTATTTTATCTTTAAAAGCTGTAGGTGCGCTGACTGCGTTATGTGCACGTTTACACATCTATATTCACCTCGGTGGCATTGGGCGCCGGCCAAGAGAGTGAGTGCTATTAAGCAGAGTGTACGGGAGTGTGCGTGTGTGTCACTGTGGATGTGCGCAGATTGAGGGTTTGCCCACATTAAACCATTAAAGCAAGTGCAATGTTGAATTATTGATAATGGCTAATGAAAAGGATCAGTTCAGGATGAACTGGAGGCTTAACCACAGCCCTGAGGCTAACACACACACACACACACACACACACCCATGTACATGCGAACACACACAATTTCCCGATTCAACATCTATTTTAGTTTTTGTCAGACGAGAATTAAACCGGTACCAGCATGTTTTTTGGTCCTTTCATTGTTTCATTGTGTTCTTGTAACATCCAAGGGAGGCAAGGAAAGTAGGGCCGCGGCACTGCAAAAATATAGCTGCTGCGTCGTTCCAGGCCGACCCAGTTGACAAGCAGAGAGCTTTTTTTTTTTTTAAGGCTGAGCCCGTTTTCGGGGAGAATAAGGGACAGGGATTCATTTGGGGGGAAGGGGTAGAGAATGGGGGCTGAGGGTTTGAGGGAGGTGGGGGGGTTAGCCTCGGCGCCAGCCCCTCTGAAGCGCTCAGCATCCCCCCGCATATGGGATGGCGGATGTGTCTGGGTGTATCCATGACAACCTTGCTGCATGCAGGGATATACCAGAGCAACATGGCCAAGGAAAGTTGATGTAGGTGTGTGTGTGTGCAGATCCATTAAGGCCCACATATCTTTGTGACATTATTATTCACTCAGTCAGGGTGAAGCTACTGAAGCCTCAGTCAGTTTGGTGAAAGACAGGCCCATTTCCCTGACACCTTCATTTTAGCCTTTGACTCAGGAGCTTAACATGGACATGCCTTTTGTTTACATCTGCTCTTGTAAATCAGCTTTTTTTTATAGTTTGACATGGTTGTCAGTGAAAACACCTCCTTGCTAATGGCCCGGTATGGCACAGTTTTATGCTATATATTTCATACTTTTGCACACAGTGAGAGGTGCAGCCTCACTCAGGCCAGGCCTCGCTATCTAACAAACATACACTCACGCTAAAACACACTGTCACACACAGACTTCCACAATCACACTCGTGGCTCTTGCACGGATCAAGCTGTGTTCTAATAATCCCATCTGGGACAGCCGGGATTCTCACTCAGAAAGTACCCACATAATGATGCTCTGATGAGTTTGTGTGTGTGTGTGTGTAAAAGAGAGAGAGGAAGAGTGAGAGAGGAAGGTGCATTATGTGACAGGGGTTATATACTGTTCTATATTTTAAATCAACCTCCCTGTCCGCACTCACATGGACACACACACACGAATGGAGTCAAACTCAGATCCTGTGGGAGTGTATTTTTAACCCCGACTGCCTGTGCATTTGCTGAAGGGTTAAAGGGCCGAATAGTGAATCAAGTAAATAATTCACAGTAGCTGAAACTCTTTCGATGTAACCTCAGAATGAACGGGGGAGGGAGACCAAAGAGACTTAGTTATGTAGTGGCACACTATAGTTCTGCCCCGTCCTACCTCCTGTCATGTTTTAACTGTACAAAGTATAGAGAAATATGTAGGCCAAAAAGCAGTGTCTAAATAATTCGCAGGACTCTCGTCTTCTGATTCTCGGTGAAATTATTACAACTTTGTGTGTATCTGTATGTCCACAGCACTAAACATTACACCTGTCCTGTGTTTTTAGGCTGGGTGGAGACGTCATTGACCGTGACCCTTAAGCAAGTGGCATAATGACTGGACTGGTCCACACTAAAGACGCCGGTGATGTTCCGCTGATCTCAGAGGTGACTGTGCTCTCTCCTTTCAATCATTTCTGTTCCTGCCCTCTTGTTATGTAGGCTATATTTCACAAATTCCCTGCTCCGGATCAGCACTTTGCCTTTTCTCAGAGCTTTCTCTATGAAAGTGTCTGTAAGACATTTTGAGTGACATTGCTTCTGTCAAACGGCTGATTGAAGGAGACACAGAGAGAAATGCTGTGCTAATGAAATCGTCTGACCCACATCCTTTAGTGCTATCTGTTTCTCCAAAGACACAGAAAGGGCATTTATACAGGTAAACCATGACTGGTCCCTGAAGTGAAAGAAGGGGTTTTCAGAAGGAAGAAGAGCATCCATTATTTACTATACTGGGGTTGCTAGACACTTAGGAGATAATGCAGTGCTTCAAGCATACAAAACATAGAGCCTCCTAGGTGCTAGCGAGGCCATTGTTGTGTGTTTTGAACATGCCTGTTTCCATCCATACTGACAGATGAAAAAGAATATGTCTCCCTAAGGTTCAGAAGCACGGACACAGATAGGTAGGGAAAGGAGAAGAGGCAGAGAATGGGATGGTGGAGAAACGGGTTTGTGTCTTTGTTGTATCTTTGTGCATGTTTAGGGTTCATGTTTGTGTGTATCCATTTACTGCCCCCAGTCTAGTTGTTGGCATGTGTTCTGTATGTGTAAAATCAGCACTAGATTATCTGATATAAATATAGTAGTCTTACTTAGTGTGTGCATATATTGTATATGTAGTCCATATAAGTAGTCTCTTCCAGTTCTGAAAGGCTTTAGTTTAGTTTTATTCTCTGCAGATAAGCAACCTCGTTTTCCTCCATAAGGAGAGTGGAGGCATCTGACTGCTGTCTACTGGGAGTAGTTAGCAAAAAGAGACAAAGGCATACTACTCCTCCACCCTGTTATCCTACTTGGGGCAACAGCAGACACTACTTTCTGCCTTTGTCAATTTCCTGAGGGACGCTTTGACATGAAATCCATTTTTTTTGTGGATGAGGGGAGAGCAGTCCTAAATATTCCAGTACTGTTCTGCATAAACGCATTGTCATAAAAACTCATGGCAACTATCAATGTATGCAGATCTGATCTGGGAAAAAAATAAATAAAAATACAGGGCTTACTGGTGCTGACTGATGCAGTCAGAATGACACGTTTTTCATTACTTTTTAATTCTAGATAAATGCGTAAGGTATGTCAATAAACAGGTTACATTATTAGGAAGAAAGGAACAAAAAACACAAGTTTGTTTCATTGAAACTAGCTCAGTTTGGTGATTACAGTAAATTCATAGTAGTATTAGCTGATACTCTGTGCATCTAAAGTAATCAATGAATTTGCATGCCCTGATTTTTTTGTGTTTTAATATCACCTCCCGTTTGTTTCTTCCAATCAAATATCACAAATTTCTTCCTAAGTCACTGAAAGCTTAAATTTTTTTTACTCACATCCACACATAGTGTGGATATTCTCCTTATATATAGGCGTTAAACTGCAGTGTCAGCACAGAAGGCACATGTAGTTTTGACTTACGATCAGCTGCCACAGATAGACGGGCAGGCAGCGTGTGCCCTTGAGGTGCTGTGAACAGACAGGGTGGTGTGCTTGAGTTGTCTGAATACACCTCCCTTCATCTTCCGGAGTTGGGCTGAGTTTAGCCGTTGATGTCCCAGGGACCCCCTGCCAACCCTGAACTGTTCTGTACTGTCAGCCAAACATCAGAGAGGGTTTTTTTTTTGAAGGAGACAGCCTGGTCAAAACAGTACTCTTGTATATTCGTAGGAAAAAAGTTTCGCAGAGCAGTCGTCCACTCTTGAGACATTTCAAGTTTCTGAAAAGATAAATCAGCAAATAGATGTAGAGTAAGAGTCTATTGAAGTCATGGGATCCTAAAATGACGTGCTGCTCTGTCTTTGTTGTCTAACGCAGACAATGACACCGCGTATTGAAGATTTAACTGAGCCAGTCAGTCATACTTACTGTCTCAAATGACCTCAGCTGCTCTGTACAGCCTATACATTCATATCAGGCCCCAGAATACCTCCCATGCTTGTCAACGAGCTCTATAGTTTCGAGGAAAGGTAATACCATAATGTCTTTTTGGAGGAAGGGAGTGTCAGGTAGGGCAGGGGTAATGGAGGAAGGGCTGGAGGTGCAGGTAACCCAGGTTAGGCTGAGAGTACAGGGGATCCGATAAGGCGTTCCCCAGACCCTACAGTCTTCCAGTCTCCTCAATGAGAGAATAATAAGCAGCTGTAACCCTGAGACACTCCCAGGCCTATGTCCTCAGCTACAAAAACCTTCACTGGGCGTCTTATCAGGTTCTAAGGATATCATGTAAGACAATACATGTGAGAAGTGCAGAGGGAACAATGGGAGGAAAGTGCAGCGTGATATGAGGTGGACTAATGTCAGCGGATATTGCTGAGGCCTTTGTCGCCTTCAAGTACACTGGGAACTCACTGCTCACTGAGTGCCTTTCATTGAAGGATCTTGCTCTGGGATGTGATGAAACTCTACAACGAGTGCTGTCCCTCATGCTTTTACAATGACAAACTACATGCACAGAGGTAGTGTTGTTGTTGTTGTGGATAAAGTGTAACTAATCCTTACCCCAATTAGGCGGCAGTTGAAATGATCAATTCAGACTTCTGGTATTAATTGTTTCTCCTTTTTTTTCTCGCTTCCAGGTGAACGAGTTCTCCTGATCAAGAAGGAAGGAGTACGAATTTCAGCACGACGGAAGATTCAAGATGTCCACTCATGTATCTCATAAACTCCTGCAACAGTCTCTCGACAACACTTGAGCCTCATCTGTACCCAATTTCAGTATTTCTGTCAAAATTCAAGGAGATGAAATTGACAGTGGCCTGAAACCTACTGCGACGTTGCTCTGAGAGGCTTTGCTGTATTTATGTATGCATTTTCATATGTGAGGACACTGTTGAAAATAAGACAAGAATATTTTACACATTTCAACTTGCATTTATTTCATGTAAATGATTGAGCCTAACAAGTATATCTTTTGACAGCCAAATAAAGACATTTTTTTCCCTTGAAGTGATGTTTTAAGTGCAAGTTATTTCCTCCTTTCTGTGCAGTGCTGCGGCACTCCAGGTAGAGAACAATGTGCTTGACATAATTGGGTCCTATTTGGTTTTGAAAAGAGCATGCACGCTGATAAAAGCTGGCAGTGTGATCAAAGCACCGTGCGTCCTGATCAACATCATACACCTGACACAGTTGTAGTTTGCGAAATGTGGGGAAACAAATTTCAGACAGCACGGAGAAGCCTTCCTGTTTAAAATATGTTCTATTCCACAACGTGTGGCACAGTGGTGTAGTACTCCGTATCTGTCAAATCAAATGAAACGCTAAGTACAACAATTAAAGGCTACCCCTTTTATGCCCATTTTGTGTTTTAGAAAGTAGTGAAGTTTAAAGTTTCCCTGGAATTTTATTCACACGCAAGACATGTAAAAATTGGTATCATAATTTCTCCTGACAAATTGTATCTTATGGGAAAAAAAATGCCTAATTCTTCTCCCTTTTCTGTTATTACTCTTCATTCATCTTTATGTGTCTCTCCATTTCCCCCTCTCTTTCCTAATCATATTAATTCTCTCCGTCCTTCCCTGCTTAACATTCATTCTCGCTATTTTTCTCACACTCTTCCCATCTTCATTTCCTCCACCAGCATCACTCTTCCCCTCTTTCTTACAGCCGTCTTTCAGGCTCATCTGTCCCCTCTCGTCCTCCCCCACCCTTACCCATTATATTTGCTACCTCTCTCACCCGTTCACTCTCCCTCTCTCTCCCTTGTATGTGTCTCCCTCTCAGATGTCAGATCATAGTCGAGTCTTCCGCTTGCCCTGTCATCACATTTTTCACACAGCCCCATCCCTTAATTGGGCCTGTATCATCATATCATATCATGTAGAGTAACTGATCACAGCGAGAGATGAAAGATGGCCTCCACCTATACCCCCCCCAGACAGACAGACAGACAGACAGACAGACAGACAGACACACACACACACACACACAAACTCACGCAGACGAAATACGTCAGTGGTCATACGGGACATGAATCCAAACTGATGGCTGTGTCTGTGCACATTTTTGCACCTCATGTTTGCGGCACGTTGCCGACGTGATTGTTGCAGCGTGACAGGTGAGACGGTGTGTATTCCAAGAGTGTCCAGTGATGTTTGCATCAACTGCTAGTGGCTTTTGTGATGAGACAAAGGATGCCCCGAAGCCAGCGGTGTCACATCTACAGGTAACTAGCAGAATAAAGGAAGCATCTACAGAAAGTGTCTCAGGAGTGTTAAAATAGCTCACACTTGTCTTGGCATCAGTTCGAAGGATGCACCACGAAATCTTGTGCAAGCGATCCAGTTACTGCTGCAGCTGGCAGAAAATGCTTAACTTTACAAGTGCACAATAAAAATGAGCCCCATAATGACATAAACCGCCATGGGCTCATCAATAATACTGTACTATTCTCCACTGGCTATAAGATCTAAGTAGTGACAAAATAAGCTAATAAATGCTGGTGTGCAGTATATGGATGAACACATGCTGACTGAATACGTAAAGAAAAAAAACTGCAGCAGAAAAAGTTGATCATTCGTTTTACAGTCATTGTCCACTAACTGTTTGTTTGTGTATCAATACCAGCATTCACCTTGACACATACTGGACCAGGAAGTGGGCGGACAGACCAACATGCAATGTAGCGCAGATTGGATTCCACCTTGGTTTGTCTATAAACCTGAAGAAAGTTCACTCATTTATGACCAAACCATTGCCCGTTCATTCACGTTCCCCTTCTCTGAAAAATCTGTTTTGGTCAGTGTTACTTTTTTCTTTTTTTTTTTGATGTTCGACCTTCATTGTGCAGAATGATTTATGGCCAGAATTTGACACTACAAGACTGTTTTTAAAATGACTGTGCGCTCAACAAAAATCAGAGTTAAAGGAGTCTATCTGCATACATCATTTGTGACATTACAACTAATCTGGAAGCCAATCGCGCTCTAGTGGCCAACTTACACATACACCTGCACGAACATCGGGGACTCTTGCAGTTTTGGAGCTCTTGTATCCGGCAATTAACCTTTTGAAATTAAAACATACTCGCATATCCCTAGATTCACAGAAAGCACATTGCAAAGGCACAGTGTCTCGTATTCCCTCGACACATGCTACTCTCAATAAAATGGGTAATTATGCCAGTTTAGTAACTAAACTACTGTATGTGTGCCAATGTGCAGCATGAACTAGTTAACACAAGAACTGACCCAGTAAACATGTAATACATTTCATAGTGCGCTGCATGATTTCCTGTCTTGACAATAACTTCATCCATAACCTGGCACTATCCATGAAGGAGGATGTTCACCACAGACTGTACTGTGCTACGGCGCCTGGTAGATGATTTGGTGGAGAAACCCAATGACAAAGACACAAGCAAGATGTCAGTCAAAGTCATATTGCGCTGAGTACATCACATCATATGGTGCGACTGAACTGAACCGAAACCAATTGGGAACCACAAAGATCTCAAGATGACTTTGCATGGCAGTTACTTACATTTGAACTCCTGAAAGCACTGAAAAAATACATGTAAGAATTCCACTGCTCATGCAGAGCTTTGAATAAAACAATATTATATGAAGAAAAAAGAAAAAAAAAATTGGCCCACGAACATGACCTTGGTAACTGCTGGAGAGGAAAAGTAAAGAACAGAACTTCTAAACTCCATTATGCGATAGAACTTTATTTTTTGCTCCTTTCTTTGCCTCCCTCCTCTCTTTTTTTCCACTAGACGGCACAGTATTTCACTTTTATCTACAGATAGCAGGACTTTGTGTTATCTTATTTTGTTTGGGAGAAGATTCACAAGTACTATCCGCCCCATGATCCCAGCAGACGACAAGATACAGAACTCCAAGTCTGGAAACTTCACAGTGAGAAAAATGAGGTCTTGCTTAAACTACCTTTGGTGTGCGTTTAACTCTCTGGTTATTCTCTCAGACGATCTGGAAACCACAGTGGCTGGATAGAGTTTCAGAGCTGCAGTGCAGGGGCGTGTTCAGGCTCAAATGACAATATTGTCATTGAAAAGTCTGACTTTTTATTTTCTGTGAGAGAAATCAAGTAAAATAAGCATGCTGCTCCAGAACAGTAGTTCTCGGTCTTTCATTATCTGATGTACCTCCACAGCCCTCTCAGATCATGCCCTCGTCCATCAATATCAATCATGTTACACATGCGTCAGTTGTGTTCTTTGCATGTCACTGGATCACGGAAAAGCTCCTGTAATATCTCAATGTTCCTTCTAGAGTTTGGGTATTGTTGCCGATTTGACATCCTATCCTCTTCTTCTGTAATGATCACATCACCGCAGTACCGCTTTCGCACATTGCCTTGACATGCTGAGGCTGCCTCGTTGAAGCCGAACAAGGACAGAAGACACTGCCTGTAACATGTTGTGTGAATGTGTGCCTGTTTGCGCACGCGGCCGTGCACATGTGTCTTTTTTGTCCAGTTGAGAGTGATTGATTTTGAAGTGTAGAGTGTTGACAGTGTTCAGCTATCCCAGGAGAAACAAGACCACGGGGCCGAAACAGACGAGCAGCCTTCACCGTCTTCTTCTCTCCCTCTTTCTTCTCATTCGCTCGCTCGCTCTCCGTTCCCCCACCTCTGCCCTCTCCCATTCCCCGCATCTTTCCCCCCCCCGTTCAATCCAACCTCTTTTCCTCCCTGCTATTTTTACCCCCCTCTCTGATGGGTTTATTGATATGTAACATTGATATTTATTGCTGGCTAAAATGAGCCGCCGTCTTGCAAGTGTTGGGTGGGGATTCCTTATGTGGGTCAATAAGAGACAGACATGCCTGCTGATTTGCTTTGAGGGAATTCACAGCGTCTGTTGCTTATACCTCAGAGATATAGCCCATGTCAAACTCCTATCCATAGGAAGGGGAAAAAAACAACAGAGATGTGAAATGGAAGAGTCTTGGGGAACATCACAGATTTTCAATATTGCTTAGATAGAATAGCTTATTCGTGCTCTCTACAAGCTGTGCACTCACCTGTCACTTACTGGCCATGGCTATTTACACTACATAGGCACTACACATGGAACGGAGTGAGGAAATAAAGGGGCTTATGTGCACCACCAAATTAGTCTACATGTGCTCCTTCTGGGTGTACCATATATTTGTGGAAGCATGAAAACTATATTAAAGGTGAAATTCAGTTTACACCAATACTTATGACGCCATCATGGCTACAAAAAAAAAAAAAATCAAATTATTTTTCAAACCAAAATTTCCTATATACCGATCTTTAAATTAGATTGATGTCAGGCAATATATTACCACAATGAAACGGATATAAGTCTTGAGCCAGCTCCTAGGAGAGCGCTCTCAGATGCTGTTGAACCAACTCAATTCAGCTATGCAAACTTCAGATTCGAATAACCCGAATTGTACTGTGCCGTATCTTAGACCTGGTAGTTGTCATAAGGACTAAGGGTAACAAAACAGAAGCAGTGATTCTCTCTGCTCCGCCATTAGTGATGTCGTGTCTCCCACTCCTGGGGCTGCGGCTTTGTTTTCCCATCATGCCCTCGCTGCCTGCTGGTTGGTTTAAACAAGCAGTATTCTTCTTCAGCCTTTCAATTATACCATGCCCTGTAGCAGCACCCTGTACCCTCCACATACACCAAGACGGGAGCTAAGAGAGTAGGAGGAATTGATTTAAATTTGGCATCTAATGGGTGATCCTGTGGTATTGTGACTGGTTGATTTTAACTCCTCATGACTAGATATTTTCTGTATTAGGCACTATTTGGAGTGATGCACTAATCCAGAACTGGAAAGCATTTCCTCACACTATAAGAGTTGCCACAAATAAGCTACATCAAGCACTAAAATGGAAATAACAACTACAATTTTTACACCAGCTGTTTCACTTTAGGTTTTATCACCCTAAAATATTTTAAAAGTCAGGCCTCCTCAAGTGAAAATGCCCAAAAACATATCACTTAAAGTGTTGGCTCATCAGCACCATTTCCTCCCTGTCTGCTTGGCTGCGAGTCCCACGGCAGCTAGACACGGGTCAAGTTCTCCTATTGAAAGGGTGACATAGTGGCTGAAACCCTGCAACCACAAAAGCAGGCCGTCTAGACAAGGCCCCACAGTCCTGACCCCAGTTAGACCCTGTCCCCCCTGGGGGCCTGTAACACCTTTGTTTTCATGTTGATAAATTCTATTTCCTGTCATACTAGCAGCGCAACAAACACTGTGACACCAGAACTTTGAGAACTCGGACCACAGGCATGCACGCAGCATTAAGTGACTTTTTGTGCAGAAAGAATGAGGCTGTATTTGACAGCTATTGTATACCTGATGTTGGAAACACACTAAAAATATTATATGAAAAAAAATAAACTGTGTTGCACAAACTGCTCACTTCACATAATAATGTTATGGATAAATTTACGTATTGTTATTAAAGAATAAAGCAGTCTGCAGATAAAAGAATGCTTTCCCTTTGGTCTACTTTGATTAGCTGAGTAAATCTGTCTTGGTCTGGGTGATGTGAATACGTCTGGTGTTGACTTAGGGTCTTCGGCTACCATAGACACTGTCTGGATTGTGGGTTTGGGGGGGTGGAAGCCTGGTGATTTAGACATGAATTATCCTCTCATCACATGGCATAAATTAACATACAGCCTTAGACAGAGCACACAAGAGCTGGCCACTTCTATTCAGCGGTCCACAGGGGAACGCGGTTTGCTGGCCTGAGACTCCTCGCCGTGTCTGATTTAGGCCTGCTCATGGCTACGTGATATGCTAATTAGCCTGTGTTTTTCACATACACCCCGTCATTAATACGATGTTATGTGTGGGAAAAGACAAGGTTATAAATCAAAACAGAAAGGGGTCATTTTCAGCCACAATACGTCATAATTCAATATCTGCAGAAATGAACTGTTACTGTGTCATGTGCTGGTGCACCCTTTCCATTTAGGTGGCACACTGGCATCATCTCAAGACCCCATGAATGAATAAATGAAAATAAGGATGCATAAATAATGATTTATAATCACAAATCTGCAATAAATGGCTTCGTATGATACATTTTTGGGGTGAATTTTTAATCGGCCCGATCATCTATCTTTCTGGGCGTCTGTGATGTGCACAAAATCAGTGCTTATTAAAAAAAGATTGCCATGTTTCATTTTGATAAGTTCTATTAAGAAAACGTCCAGTGCTGCAAGACATCTTGTCAGAAGCCCAGCGTTCCGTTCTTTGTCCTCCGTCTCCTTCCCCCATGCCAGCTGAGAGCTAGCAGCTAAAACGTACATTTCATGCTGCCAATGCAAGGGTTCTGAATTCTTTCTTCCATTGTTCCTACAGACTCCTTGTCCACCCCTCTCCATCTTCTGCCTCCCCGCAGAGAGCCATGAAGTGTCTGAGTCATCCTCGATTACAGTATGTATTTATAGACAGTCGAGTCAGGACCTGGGCCTGTGCGAGAACGTACATGCGTACGTGTAGGTGGATGGGTCTTTCCAACTCACACTGTCTAAAACTAGGGCCCATTGTCTGATGACTCACCTCGGCTACTGGACGCTGGAACGGGGGAGCTGACGTCACCTGTCCTGAGATAAGAGTTACTGCTAGCTGTGACCTCACTCTGATCCGGAATAAAGAGGAAAAGTGCCAGAAAATGTCTCTCACGTACAAGCTTAAAGGTGCTGTCTAATTTCCAGAGCATTTGTCAAAGTAAACATGCGGCACTGTACTTGGAGAAAACAGACTGTGAAGATGCAGTTGTTTCTACAGCCAGTAGCTGTAAAGTAAAATATGCATTGCAGTTTTAGCCTTCGCACACATTCACTAACCATGTGTATATCAGTGTGTGTCCAGCACATGCCTAAATAGTTTTCCACTGGGAAGTTTGGAGAAAAGACAGATGAGGAGCTCACACTTGTGCCCATGCACACAAACACAGGGCTGAGGGCTGAGGCCTTCGCGCTGCTGATGTTTGAACATTTCAATTGAGAAGCCTATAAGACCTGCAGCTGCCTGTCTCGTCTGGTTGAATGGGGGGCCTTTTTTTTTTTTTGGGCGGGAAGGCGAGAAGGCGGTGAATGCTTTCCCAATGAGAGATGAGGCATATTGAAAACTATATTAAATTACCCTGATTAACAATTTAGCCACGATCAGGCTAGCCATGGGGGTGCACTGTGGGGAGGCCCAAAGACTATTCATACCCACAGCGCCAGGGTCGAAAGGTGCCCCAAGTTCACAGGCTCAGGCCCTTTGTTATGCTAACGTCGTATCCCAAATCAGCTGCCTCCTCCATGGCTAGACACATGCACTTCCCTGAGAACTTTCAGGGAGTCGTCATTCCGCTGTTCATCTCGACCCCCACCCCGACACACACGTCTGTGCCCACACAGACACCTCCACGCACAATTCCGCGTTTTCTTAAGTGGAGTAGAGTGTGGGAGATGTGGGGCGCTCAATCTGTGTGTCCTCAAGAGATAGTGTATTAAACAATGCCTTTTGATCTTCCTTTTCCCTTATCGCGCTAAAACACTCATTGCGCAAAATCATTTATTTAAAGTCAAAGAAATTATTTGGTTTTTTTTTCTTCACTTGTGTATCTTTGCAGGTGTATGTCAAAATTGAGAAAAACCAGGGAGGCCCATTTCAGAAAAAGAAAAAGGAGAAGACTGAAAATGATATGTTTCACCCTGTCTGTCTCACGGGACGGATAATCAATACACATAAAGAGGGGAGTTGATAAGACATGTATTAGAGGTCAAGAGTCAAATTCTGGTCAAACACCCTTGACCTAGGGTCAAAGTCTTTAGCGTGAACATGCCACTGGTGCACAATCACATAGGTTTCAAATCTGCACTAAGTAATGACAAGTGCATTTATCCGGATAAGAATTTTTGCAGCCAAGCGTATAAAGTAAGAGCTTTATTAGAATTTTTACATGTTATTATCGGAGAACAGTACATACATAATACGTTTTGATTTACGATGAAGTCTAAAAATGTATCACAAGATATGGATAAAACATACACTAACACACACACAACGCACAAACAGACGCCTTTGTTATGACATTAACAGCAGCAGCGAAGCACGCATAATGTTTTACAAGAAATTGAACGTCTACAAAAAAAATAATAAAATAAATAAAAAACATGCAATATAATTATATACCACTGTTCAGAAGACACTGACTGTGTACAGCCATGGTCCTGAGTTGCAGGCGTGCACAACTGACCTCGTCTTTCACTCACTACCGCTGAGCCAAAACCTCAACCAGGAGAGAAAGGAAAAAAAAAAATCTCATCAATGCAAATTAGAGCGCACAACCTGAGGAGCCTTGCTTGACTCGCCAGTTCTCCCAAAAAAAAAAAAAAAAAAGTCACCCGAAATCACAGGCTTTCCTTCCAAATCTTGTTGTCATATGTGACTACAGATTCTTCATATTAACACAAGATAGTCAGTCACATCCATGGATTATACTGCAGTCACTTAAAAAGCCGTATCCACACTCAGGCTGCCACAAGAGAAAATAAGGACGCCTCTAATTCTGCCAGCATAATTGCCTGATTATAATGAGCTTCTCTCTCTCTCCCTCTCCCTCTAGCTCTGCCTTTATTTCTCAGTGTGTCTGCTGCTGTATGCAGGCACACACACACACACACACATGCACACAGCAGCCTAATTCTGATATAAATCAGTCTTCAATTGAATAGAGGGGGAAAAAAATCAGCATTAATATTTTCTGCTGCTGCAATGGTGCTATGCAGCGTTTGGTGAAACCTGCGTCGTTTCTTGGTTATGGCTTCAACGTTGTGTGTTTGAGCAAAAAAAAAAAAAAAATCATATATAGATAATACAATTATTTATGCGAAAATGCTCCATGGTGACGTGCTGCCTAACACAGAGACGATTAATTGATGCTGAGGATATCAAACACACTGCCACGAAGGTAATGTGATGCCAGGCTCACACAGGCCTATGTTGCAATTGTGTTGACTGTCTTTGTGTGTAACAAAGAAGGAAAAAAGTCTAAATTATACATTGTGGTGACCTTGAAATGATAAACTCAGAGTGAATTAATGAAATAAGGAACAGCAAAGTGTCCCACCTGTCAAGGGTGGAATAGTTATTCTTATATATATATTTATTTTATTATTTATGGTTTTATTTCTTTTTATTATTTATATGATTATTTGAGTATGGTATGTTAACATTTTATATATTTATTTTTAATGAAAGTGATATTGTTATTCCATTAATTCTGGTTAGGTTTGGCACAGTCGAGCTTGAGGTTAAAACAACCGAACATAATCATGATTTAATATCCAGATTTTTATTACCACGTCAGCATCTCTTTTATATTCAAATGAGCGTAGGACGCCGTCATTATGTGAAATTGCACTGTGGGAAATTATTTTTCAATCTTCCTTAAAAATATTTGACACTTAAAAAAAAAAAAAAAAACTATTATTATTATTATTATTCTGTTTCTAACCACATCCAAAAACAGCCGCTTCACGTGAATCACCCAACACCAAATTTACATGTTTAACCCCTGTAGTCACAATAATGCTGCTCTTTAGGCATGAAGGTGAGCACAAGACAAGAGGAGAAACAAAAACTTTCACAATTTCTGGTCTAAAAATGAAAAAATAGGCTACAATCCTAAAACTCTGCTGGCTTCACACAAAAGAAAAGTGTATTAACAAAGTAAAAAAACATCGGAAGAAGAATAGATAAGCACTTCCTATGATTAAAATACTCGGAGAAGGGAGAGTACACACTGGAGCTGACAGCCCTAACATAATGTTACGAACTTCTGGAGTCGTTGTTATTCTGTCTGCAGTGTTTTCACTTTGGCTATAGCATACATTGCCTTGTTCCACCAGGATTTGTTCTTCCATCCCTCTAAAGCTGTCTAAACCAGACACAGGCTAAATGAGCATGCCCACTCATGAATGCTTTTGCTTAATTACAATCCCTGATGGAAAACATGCCGAGGGGAGAAGCTTGAACACGGCCACGCATATGGATAGAAACAGAAGATGTTTTTTTTTCTTTCTTTCTTTAAAAGAAGACAAAATGTATGTGTTCAAGTGTGTCTGAATGTCATTAATCGTAATGGGTGTCATTTTTTTTTCTCATCAACACAAAAGACAAAGGCACTCGGCGCGCGGTTCAATTTAATTTACAGAAATTATATTAAGGTACTGAATGGGGACTTTAAAAAAAGGGCCTTATTACTGTTCTGGATGCAAAAACAGTGTAATATCTGCGAATGGGATCTAATGTCAACAGTGACTTGGATTGGCATTTGCATACACGTATGTAAGAGTTACTTTAAATATCAACTGCAGTGAACATGAAAACAAATTAATCTTGGGGAAAATAATTTGAACGCTATCGACAGTATCGTCAAGTAAAATGTTTTCCTTTTTTGTCAGTTCAAATTGAGCCAAATGACAGAGAAAGAGGGATCGTGGTGTAAAATGAAATTGAATGTTTTGCCAGTATGACAAAAAGAAATGTTAAGTGATTTCACATTGTCCAGGTTTCAGCCATATGGACCACAGAGAGGACTCTATGATATCATTCAAAAATAGAGAATCTTATTTATTTAATCCTGATTCCTGCAAAACATTCACTAAATTGTTTAACTGATTTTTTTTTTTTTTTACACAGTAAATTTCTATCATGTGGTTAACCAAATGTGTGCTCAGAATGCCACGTTACTCTGCTTAAGCGAAAAAAAAAAAAAAAAAAGCTCCCGGTTTGTGTAAAGGAACTCTATGCTACACATAAATTATTCAGTAGTATTTGCATTTGCATTGTAATTTGCATTCTTGTAGATTACAGAGAACGAAGGAGGAGAAGAAGGAGGCGCTGCACCAAAGAGAATTGCATTCTGAACCATTTGCAGTCCTGCTGGTGAGGAGTTGACATGGATTTCTGTTCTATTTTTCCTCCTCTGCATCGGAGGTACACTGCTGAGATCAGTGACACACATTTCAAACTGTTGTTTGATTAATAAAAGAAAGGAAACAATGTATAATGCTCTCCAGCGCTCACGCACAAAAGCCTGCCATTAAAAATGAATCGTGACATCCAACAATGAGTCTATTTGATTGACTAGGCTGAGGTTTTTACTGTAATATTCTCATCATCTTTATTTATGTTGTAAGGCTTGTGAGTTGAAACTCAAAAGAACCAGTAGGCACGGAGGAGATGTCATATGGATTAAACACTAGGAAAGGGTGCGAAACTCTCACAGTACACTGAAGATCCTGGCTATTATGTTTCATCTAAAAATAACAAGCCTGACTAAAAAGAACAGATAACACTGAATAAGAAAAGGAAGAAAAAAAAAAACACAAGCTCCAGAGAGAACGGAGTTCAAACAGCAGCAGTGATAGTGCCGAGTGTGATACGAAACACAACGAGGAGAATGTACAGTATGAGCCTCCCTTCAATTATAAATGAAAAGGAAATCAGTGTGAGATGTATGGAATAACCCAGATTCTGAAATGAAACATTGTCTATGTCTCCTTAGAGCCACTTTTGTGAAATGACATCCCGTTTTCAACATTTCATTACTCTATTCTTTTCCCCCTCATGTGAATCAATGCAGCATTTTAACTTAATTACATTCATTGATGGCATTATCATTAGTAAACAGCGGGGATTAGAGTGCAGTCTTGGGGCCTGAGGGCAAAATATAGAAGAGTAGATTGAGCTAGTGTGCAAGCACACTCCTGCAGTGTGTTAATGTGTGAGTGTGTGTGTGTGGGTGGGTGCACATACCATGAGGGGTTAGCAGGATGCATCAAGGAGGTGTGGTAGGTGTTCCTGCAATAAGAGAGGAGGGCTTAGCCAATAGATGCGCATGTGCAAATACAGCTCATCCCTTATATAGCCACATGTTGACATACAAGGCATTTCATATGTGATAAATATGAAAGGGGTACAAACTCAAACGCACAACCCCATATTCTATGAAAACCTGTGTTCACCATTTGATCATGTTGTGAGCTAAGCTGCTGACGGAAATCACCTTAGGAAAATCAAATCCTGTCGTTTAAAAAAAAAAAATCCATGTAATCAACTTCTGACATTCATTCAATCTTTATGTCTAAATGTGAAGAACAAAAATCACAAGAAAAAGCCATTCCCGTTCCTTAATTCTGTGTTGCTTTGCACAAAACCACTGACAGTAACCGTTAGTGAACAGACAATACTTTATTCAGGGTTACTTTATTCAAAATTTTGTTCATTTCCACCTCAGCATTAGGTAAACAGACCAAATCTTTTTAAAAAGGAGAAAGCGATGCAACTAAAAGTTTAGATGACTGTGTATGCAGAAGCCTACAATATCACAGAGCCTGAAATTATGAGATTATAACAGTAAACAGTGCTCGTCAAGAAAAATCCCAGCTGGATGAAAGAAAAACAAATTACCCACTCTTGTTTGACACTTGTGTATGAATTGTAGTCTTAATTGGTTCATTAATAAAGTGCAACTGATGTGTATTATTCAGATGGGAAGGAGTTCCATTCTTTAATACACACGATTAGGTGTTTCAATAAATTATTGAATTAAATGTTCAGCAACAGGGAGTGGACAATTCAAACCTTGTGAAATATAAGCTAACCAAACTAAACTAAACAAACAAAGAAATATCACTACCAACCAACATGAAGACATCTGATACCTGGCCTAGTCAACAGCAGTATGCAGCATGTCATTGGGGTTTTCAAGTGGGCACCTCCCTTCACCAATGCTTCGTTAACTTAGTCCCATGACACCTCAAGAAGGATTGACAGTGAATTCCAGCGTCCTGGAATCACCCCCTTCCACGCTGCCACTTTCCACCATTCAGTGACTATCAACAGCTAATCTTTCAGTAGATTAGCCTAGCCCTTTTATGTATAACAATTATAAGAAAGAAGAATATTGTAGACATTTAAAGCTCAATTAATAGCTAAAGGTGATCAAGGATGTTAAAATAGGATCAATGAAAGCAAACTCTTTGTGGTTATCAATAAACAAAAGTACAACGATGCACAGATTACATTTCTGTCTTTATAAAATGTTTCAGTTAGATGATTACGTCTATTTTACACCTCAGAGTTTCGTCACTTATTCATAGTACCCATTTCACAGAAAGTGCAACCTCTTTTGTACATCAACATGCTGCAACTGAAACTAATCGTAATTCTAAACACATATTAAGCGGTTCTTTATAGATCCTACTTAGGGTTAGACACTTGTTAGAAGAAGAGGAACCTTGATCGGTGTAAGTGTATAGTGATGAACAGCGCTTATTGCTTATCCTTAAACGTGGGCCTTTGTCGTACCTTTATGTGACATTTGTCGCTGTATGCTACACAGAACTATTTGATGTTGTCGTCATAGCAAACAGGTAAATAGTGTCTCCAGTCCAGTGTAAACACACAAAGAAAACATAATGCATTTCTTGGGGAACTGTTTGATCTGGAAGTGCTTAACTAATTCATGTGAGAAGTTCCCAAACTTCTTCTGGCCTCTCATACGATGAATCCTATTCATTTAGATTAGTCTGATTACATATTTTCCCCCTGGCCATCCACAGTCCCATACAGCAAATCTTTGCCCACCCAAGAGGGCCCACCCCTAGTATTATTTCTTTTTTATATAGTGCTTTTTATTAATAGTGTCATAGTAGTTTTAATTTACCGAGGAACATTTCTTAAGGTGGGCTCAGACTACATGAGTTTTGGGATAATTTATCCCTCTACTCACCCGTCCTGACAATAGAGGAAAATCTAGCCTGCGTGGTACAAAGGTTCAGCCCAGATTACCTAATAATTACTCATCTGGGCCCTCAAGGTTAATATCCCACATATTAGAGTTTAAAGTGTTCGTATGAGTGCCAATAAGAGAGTCAAGTCTACAAGGAGACAGAGCAGCTGGCAGCGTTACCAAGAAAGGGAAAACATTTTAGTCCGTGTGGTTAAATGCAACATAAGAATGCTAACCTAGCATACTAGGTTGCATACAGTAGTATGTTAGCTAACCCATCATACTACTAAAAAACTTACCACATGTTCTCATATATCAACATTTCCCCAAAATTTGTATCATTTGCACATAGCCTTATACTTTGTAATACTTTCCTCAGTGGAAAGTATTACTAAGATTTAGCAAGTTTCACCAAGTAACATCATCAGGTAGGGTGTTGCACTCATTACCCTCAAGCCCGGTGCAGTAATCTAAATAAATATCATGCAGTTTATTTGCCCTGTTATTCTCAAATAGTGGGTGCTACTGTGTGCTTGTTTGAAACTAACAAAAACATGACTTTGGAGTTTTTGTGCGTGATGCAGCCAAAATTTCGACATTAGTCAGGATTTTTAAAGTCCTTGAGTCTGAGGCCAGGTTTAAAGTCATCTTAACTAAGGCAGCCTGTAGTGCACGATTCATTTACCATTTGATACAGGCACAAAGTACAATGTGTGCTGTCAATCCGGGAGGAAGACCACCAGAATCAGAGCCAGGTTTGTGTTACGTCTCTCCATTCGTCGCAGAGAGCAGCGCCTACTGACAAGCGAATAAGCCTGCCAGAGATATTCATGTGTAGCGCACATTTGTAGCGCACTGACTAGCGGTGATCTTTTCCGGTTGGGGCGGTCCTAATGCACGCTTATAGTAGGCTAGGATAAGCCTATCTAAAATTACAAAGTATATGTGACTTTTAATTAAAATTAAAAACTGCAGCTAATATATGTGCATATTACCTTTACTTGTCAGCTGTTTCAATTTTTTTTGTGAGAGTGTTAATAATTAAATTCTTATTATTTACTCTCACTACACAGGCATATCTGAAGACGCCTCCTTACCCAGAGTTTTACAGTGACCTCTACTGCAGTTGAAAATACTTGGGAGCGGAGGTTGTATCCATTGATTTTTTTGACGATGTAACTCATATCTGTAAGGATACGGTGACAATCTGAATGACAAACCCCTTCGTTTTGTGCACAACCATCGCAAAAAGGGCTTATGTGCGCCTCGCCGCTTGATTTCCGACTCGGGGTGCTTAGTGTTGCCGGGGTAGAGTCTGTTTTAGCTGCACTGCATCAACATGGTGAGTATGACAGCGAACACCTGGACGCAACGCTTTCTCTTTTCTGTGCCACACTACTGATACAGCATTACGTGCTAAGATCGGTTTTCACGTGGATATGTACTGCGACGTTGACGACCCGTTTATGTTGGCAAGCTGTCTGTTATTCTGAATGTGGTGCTACGTTAGCTTAGCTTGCTAGCCAGACCAGGTGCTTATAGCCGGGTCAGTGTAGCCTTTTAGCTAACGCTAGCTAACGTTGAACGTTAACTGCTGCCCAGTGATGCTAACAGTATACACTTTTAAGTGATGACCACTTTAATACAGAGTGTAGTAGTGTTGTCATTGAGAACGTATGCAAGGTAAAGGTCGAATAAACGTTATGTATAGTGTGAATCACACCAATGTAGCAGTTAGCTAGTCACCAGGATACCTGTGTTAGAAGTCAAGGTGTGTTCACTCATCTGACCTCCTCAGTTTGACCTCAGGATGCCCTCGGAGAAATAGAGAAGTTGATGTGGTGCTCATTTAATTGAAGTTACTTGTAATTCCACGAACATTAGCACTGATGATTACAATATCATTTCAAGAGTTTGGGGAAAAGCTTATCACCAAAATGTCTGCATCTTCAGCTTGATCAACAAGAATACTGATGGTGCTTCCTGCATGCTGCTCTGTGTGCACATTTGCCCTTACATTTCTGCATGCACTAGTCAATGTGTGGGCAGCTCTGACTGAGCCCACAGTTGTGTTATTTTGTTATGTCATTCATTTATCGCCTTTAAAGCACAGTTGATGTCATTTCACATGGGTAAATAGTAAGATGGGAACAGTTTCATGGTAGTGACACAGTTAAGAAAAAAACTATTTCAAAGAATTATGAAGTTATTGTAATGTAGATAGAACTATCTATTTTGTAAATCAAGCACTTTGAGCAGTCAGATGAAGTACAAACATTTCTAGTTTATTGTAGGTTTACCAAGAGTATAATGTCATACTGGAAGAAAGTACTACATGATCTAGACACACAATATTATGGATAATCACCTTAATTTGTCGTGTTTATATATGTACACATACAAGGAATGCTCTGTGCATTTAACCCATCTATTTGTACACTCTGAGAGTAGTGAGCATCCTCACCAAAGCCGTGGACATAGAAGGCGTCCAACCACTGACCTCACAATGTCACAACTGTTTCTCTAACCACTAGTTAGACCACTAGCTCACCTATAAACATCCCTGATGCCAGCTAGTGTCTTACTACATTAGATATTTACTGGGCTCACTTAGATAAATAGAGTATGGTCCATTTTCAACTATAGCTGCAATATTTATATTAGATGAGGATTAAATGCACCTGTGCCTTCTCAATACGAAGAAAACTGGGTAAGTATTGGTCAATATTTGGTTTCACTGCTTCAGAGTTGGCTTCATCTGTAAGGAGCAGTGAGGTGTTTGAGCTCTATTGGATGGAAGGGGTTATCGCTGCAGTTCCCACTCCCCACCCCCTATAGATTTCATTTGGTCGTTGTATGGAGGGGGTCAAGTGGACTGGGTGAGATAAGAGAGTCCATGCTGGCTCAATTTCCCCCAGGCCTGAGATCCCTGCACGTACCCCACGGAGAATGGTCAGCATACACCCAACTAAGACTGTGTTCTTTTGACCTATATAGCATGGCCGTTACTCACATGGAGAAAAGTCTTGAGTCAGAGAGGTTGTGTTTGGTCACGCACCACATCTGAGTGAGTATAATTGCCAAATAAATGGCACCCACTCTCCCCTATGTGACTCTGGAAGAGGTATTGACTTTAGCTTTTGGAGCTTACCCCATGCTGGGTGACACTGGGGATCCCATGACCAATCCAAAATCTAGGTCTAATGTACCGGCCTGGCCCTGTAACGTTTACAGTTTACAACAAGGCTACCATAAGAACGGAAAAGTAAAAATGGTTATTCACAAAGTTTCCGCTAAGATGCTCGACATGTAAAGCGAAATTTGCATCCTGTAACACCTTTAGGGTTTATCTAGACTTTATTAGGCACATTTGAGTTAGGCAGGGAGGTTGTGTAGTCCAATATTACAGAGAAAAAACACTGAAGGCTGCACGATATTTTGCTGTACTTTTCAAGTGAAGGTTAACACACTTTATTGGGGGATTAGTTTGCCTGTTGGTTCTCTTTGCTCCAGTGTGTGCAGACACAGATATCAATGGTTCCCACTGATTGCCAAAGAGAAGCCAACCCACAGATCTTAGCCTACAGTGAGTGGATAAAAGCGCACCATGAGGGGAATGATTCTGGCCTCTTAAGTCTAAGTGAATATTGATCTAAGTGTGCAGGGTTGATATTGAGCTCGTAATGTTGCTAAATCTTTTTGGTACCGAGTACAGGAGGCCTGGCTTGTGGCCACACAGACACGACAAGTTTAGTGGAATTTTACTGGATGTCGTCATCATGCCACTATATTGCAGTAGGTGTTTAGTTTTGTTTAATTGATGATCAATGATAAGTTGATTATTTAATATACAGCGTCAGTATTTTCTGAAAAATATCTTCACTAGTTGCCAAGTTGCAGTCATCACACAGGGTACAGGTGTTCACGTCAGCCACCAGTAGATAATTTCATGTACTCCAAACTGCAATTTGTAGACTCGAAGTTGCATCAGTGGTGCATGTGGCATCTTTAATTCAGATAGGTGGGGAAGTAACAGTTGCTGAGAGCATGTAGAGGGATCGTTTAACTGAGAGACATAGTCATATGAATCAGTCTCGTCTGAAAGGTGGCCACATTGTCACTGGTCATCAGAGTCAACATAATCTGTTGAAGCAAAATGGGAAAAGAAGAATTGAATTGAAGATTTTTTTATTGTTGTTGTTGTTTTTTGTCCACGGCCTAATGAAGCACTGGACTCCTGACTTCTACCAAGCACACTCCCTGCAAATTAAACATCCTTCTGTGAACTCAAGGTCTTAATCAAGGTTATGGAGCCTGATCTTCTACAAACACAATGATGTTTGCTTGTGGTTTTGTGGGGAGCAAATGAAAACCATTAGATTGAGTTGTTGTTTCAGTTATTAATATCTAACCTAAGGAAAGAGTCGCTGACAATCAAAGGAGGTCGAGACAACATTTTAGGTAATGAAGATCAACATATTTTACCTCTGTCAACTAAAAGCTTGTTCACTCATTACAATGGTGGAGTCCATGGAAACATGAAAGGCAGATTTTAAGAGTCTGTCTTTAACTAATACATGTGTACAGTTTGCATATCCATTTGATCGTGCTATCAGGCAGGATAAATAAAGTGTGATAAGCCTCTGTACACTGCAGTTTTGAGAGTCTGTCGTCCCTGCTCGGAATAATATCTGCAAGTCTGTGTGCTGGTCTGTCGAAGGCACAATTAAAGAATTGTATAGACCTCATGATGTGCATTTGCAATTAAAATGTTAAAAATTTTGAACTAAGGAAACCAGATTGTAAACATGAATCATATGTCAATCACATACTAGCTGCAGTTTGAAGGCATAACTCCAGCATGTGTACTATTATTTAAGTGTAGTTTACACATACTATCTTACATTCACAGGGTGTGATCGGTGTGCAGCTTGTGGTTACCATGGTAATGGCCAGTGTAATTCAGAAGATCGTACCTCATTATTCCTTTGCAAGATGGCTACTCTGCAGTGGCAGGTAATGTATAATCCTTTTACATGTTGATTCCTGTTGTTTATCTAAATGCTGCTCTTCCGTTATTTACTTATTTCTTGGAAGTTCATTCCAAAAGGAAGGTCTAGAACAATGCAAATCAAAATGTTTACTCAGCGTAATCAAAAGGGATTGGCTTGAAGAAGAAACAGAATCATCAAAACATACTGCTGGGACCAAAGGACATCAACATATTACGATACCCCAGAGGACGGGGTATATAAACTTCTTGCCTCATTTCTTCTAATTAGTGCCACACATGCTTTTTAGTAAACAGCTCTTCGGAACACGATTAATAATTTATCCTTCTTTTCAGGCTCCCGTTGAAACATTTTCAAAAACTTTCGCCCTGGGCGCGAGGCCTGGCATGTCCCCTCGGATTATTTATTAATTATTTTCCCATAATTAATAAATAAATATTCAAAGAAAAAACAAAAAAACAAGCTGTGCTCTTCCTATCCCACTCCACTACTCGGAGTACTTCTCGAGATGCTCTGACGAAGGGCTCTAAACAAAATTAAGGGAGAATATTTGTCTTCAAACAGATGTTCTTAAATTAGCTCTTGCTTCAAGCTTAAGGACGAATAACCTTGCTGTTGTAAAACCTGTTGTAAAGTGCTTTTCAGATGTATATCTAAGTCTCGTGGATCTGTTACAAACTGAGGCTTGGAGTCATAGAATTAGGATACCATTCTGATATTCATTTAAAGGAAACCCTTATTTCTGGCATAAAATACGGTCGTTTACTCACCCATATAACTTGTATAATTTATATTCCTTGGGAGATATTTAGATCTGGGTATATCCATGTAGTGGGAGTGACTGGGGCACCGAAACGCAGCCTCTAAATAACGAATTATCTGCCGCGATCACCAATATTTTGTTATCGTACGCTAGCGCTATGCCCCGTTGAGTCCGGAGTTAACTGTTATCATCATTGGGCGTCTATAGATTGACCTACAAGACAAAGATGTTTCAGAGACGCTATCATCCAGGTCAGAAGACTTCATGATACAGGGTAACTCTGGACTCAACAGGGAATAGCACTTATGTACAATAACAAAATATTGGTGAAATAAAGGAGTTTCGCAGCAAATAATGGATAGACACTGATCTAAATATCTCCCGAAGGAATACAAATTGCACAAAAGTTATATGGGTGAGTAAGCTACCGTATTTTATGCCAGAAATAAGGTCCAGGTTGTAAAACAGTAGTAGTTCCCATATAATATATATAAAGAGAGTTTAGTTTTTAAACAATAAATTGAATCCCACTATTCTTACAAGACGGGTATATTGTTGTGTTACAATCGAAATCACTTAGCAGCTTTTTCCATGCTGCAGAATCAACATAAATGGTTTTATATTGTATGTGCTAGTGATTACATAGCGGGACAGCTAATCCAGCTGCAGTCTGTCAGTTTATTTTCCATGTCCACAACTTCAAAATATCTGCTTTATTGTTCTCATTCTTTCTACACCCCTCTATGTCTGAGTCTGACTCCTCATCTTTCGCCTTTTCTTTGTTCGCAGTCTGCGGTGGTATCAGCACCCCACGGAAGATGAGTTGAGGAGCTTAGCTGGGAAACAAAAAGGACAGAAGAGGAAAGACAGGTAGGTTGGAAGGGAGGCCAGAACCAGAGGAGGCCTATTGTTCGGGAGGTGGGAAATGTAGTGGCACAGAGGAGGTAGAAAAAGGCAAGCCTTTCATCAGAGAGGAAAAAGATGAGAAGCAGATGTTTGAGATGGATGGAGACCACAGGCATGTCGACGAAAAAGATGAGGATGATGTGTTTATGTGACTCATTTAAGGTCTGTTTGAAGTAAGGAGACAGAAGTCTGTTTTTGTTGTTTTGTTCCTTTATTTGCTCTTCGTTGGGGCTCAAAGCAGCTCAGCGTAGAAGTGGTCTTGTCTAGTGGATGCGAGGCGGATGTTTTTTGGGGCCTATTGAGGCTATTTTAGGGGATGACAGTTTACAAAGATCACATCCACTTTGAAATCACAGTTGTCAGTGAGTATTATATCTTCAAAGTTGTCCGAGATCAGGCTTTAATTCTGGAAGATTATTTCCCTTCTTTGCAAAAAAATAAAAATAAAATAAAAAATATGATGGTTCCAGGTGGAAGTTGATCCATATGTCGACCACATGAATTTAGTGCCTTTGCAGTCTCCTTTTTTAAAAGTGAATTTAAATTCACAGAGTCACAAATGAAAGTTAATCCTTAGTGTTCCACATGAAGGCTGTTTTGTAGTGCAGTCCTTTCTCCGACCCTGTATGAGGCAGGTCGGGGCTCTGCGGCACCACATGCTCAGTAATCCCTTGAAGAAAAAGATGGACCACTGTCCTTTTGCCAGCTCGTGCCATGCAGCTCCGTTCCTTTGTTAGCCGTCAGACTTCCTCAGTCAGGGGTGGAGCTGAGCCCCTTTTTTTCCTGTCAGGTGCCTCAGAGATGAAATCTGTCCAGACCATGTTTGGCCCTGGAGTCTTAACGGTGGTATTGTCCAAGGAATCCAGCGCACACACAGGGCTGAACAAAGTCCAGAACTTAGGTGGCCGACCAGACAGCTGCTTGTGTCTTGCCCCCCAACCTTGGTCATCAAAGATTCCAGTAGTACTCGTAGCAATGAAAGTAACTAGACCTGTGCCAACTAATGAAATAAGATGAGAAAGCTGCCTTAAGCATCAGAACAAGGTTTTATCTCTGAATTTACTTCCTCAGTGACTATCTGGGTGGCAGGAAGAAAAGGTATGCAGTTTAGGTTAAGACAATATTAATGATGTGAAGTTAAAGAGACTGTGATCTTGCATTTTTGAAGTTGTTTTTCTAATTTGAGTTGTTCTCTTGCTGCTCTGTCCTCTTCTAGGAAGTACAACGGTCACATAGACAGTAAGCCACTAACAGTTCCCAAGGACATAGACCTACAGCTGGAGACGAAATGCATCACAGAAGTCGACACATTAGGTAAAAAAAAAAACAACCTCTGAGGACCTGGAGGATGTGGGTTAATCCTGACCTCTCACTCACACATTCTCTAAAGTTTGTAAATGCTGCAGCATGTGGTGTATTTAATAATTGAACGTTGAGATTTAATTCTATCTTTTGTGCTCCCAGCGTTGCACTACTTCCCAGAGTTCCAGTGGTTGGTGGATTTCACTGTGGCGGCTACTGTGGTTTATCTGATAACGGAGCTCTACTACAGCGTGGCTCAGCCCTCAGGAGAGATGAACATCAGTGTGGTCTGGTGCCTACTGGTGCTGGCTTTCGTCGTGTATCCTTACACACAGTGCTTGTTACATCCTGGTTAGCCTCATTCTCTGATCTGTGCAGGCTCTCATGTGCACAGACATGTTTTGGTTATTTCAGACCGTATATATACGTCACAGGTTGATGTGTTTTTTGTCTATAACAGACCAAATCATTCCAGCTTGTGTAGATGCAGTGACTGGTGGTGAGAGGCTATATTATGTCAGCTAAAGCACCTCCTGCCTTGGCTGCCATTGCCTTTATCCTCCCCCTACTATTTTACTATGCTGAATGATGGTTAAATAATATACATTATCCTTGGCACCGACCAAAGGGATCAATCTTTCCAGTTCTGCCGGTCAGACCTGGCTCACCGCAGTCAAATGGTGTGTCATTTCCTGCCTATGTTGGAGATTGGAGGCCCAATTTTCACAGCCAACTGGGTGATATGCTTTGGAAAAGGGACGGACTGGGGAACTGATGAAATGGGACTATGAAGATGAGGGAATGTGTTGGTCCAATATATGTGTTAATGGGACACTTGATTTCAGTTTTCCCATTTCAGCTGTGATGACATGTTTAAGACATCCGCTGTGGAAATCAGCTCTATTTCTCTATTAACCTTTTACTTATAACGCTGAAACACTGACGCTCTTCAAAAATGTGTGCTCAGCCGCATTCACGTCCTATTTTTTCCCACATGTTTGCTGAAATTTATCAGCGTTACTGGATACCCTCCCCCTTTGGCAGGTGTATTGATGGTATGCCCTAACATGATAGCTCAAGCGCGACTATTTCCCTTTCAGTCTCATGCTAGTCAATGTTTATACAGCTGTCTTCACAGCACTGAATGAGGGTTAGAAGAAAAAAAAAAAGAATCCACTGCCTTGAATACCATTCTTGAATTGGGCTGAAAGTGAATGAATTGCATACTGTCACCTGAAATGCTGGGGAATCGGAGCGTTTCATTATCACGGCGACCAGATCACTGGCGACGGGAAAGAGTGAAATACTGTTATGACCTCGGTGGCACACGCTGGTGCCAAAGCACCACACACTCTGTACCCACACATGCTGGGTTTCAGGGTCTGTGCGGTATTGAGGGGCTGAGGGTTCACACCGGAGGTCTGAATGTATGCACTTCTGTAAAGACACAAAAGAAACCGTTTTGTGTAAAATAGCTATGGGTTACTAATTTTGTACTGGCCTTTCACGGATAATTATCCATATTTCCTTTGGACTTATAACAAAGCTTTATAATGGTTTTGCAAAGGTTGGGTTTGTGCCTCTCGAGATGTTTTTCCTTGACTCTGTCCCTACAGCAAGACCCTTTTCTCTCTAACAGCACATTACTTTAAGCTGGAGGAAGGAGGAGAGCGCTCGCTTTGCATTACTTTCGCTTTCTTCTTTTTTGTCAAAGCCATGGCCATTCTCATCGTCACTGAAAACTACCTGGAGTTTGGTCTGGAGACAGGTCAGTGCCTTTCTCGCAAACAGCTGTGATGGTAACAACACAATCCGGTTGGGTTTTTCCCTCCAGTGAGTGAGTCACTGTTGAACATTCCTTTATTTTTTAGGTTTTGCAAACTTTTCTGACAGCGCTCAAAATTTTCTGGAGAACCAGGGCCTGGAGTCCCAGTAAGTATAATCTGACTATTCTCATGGTATCATTTTTTTTTTTGCTTTTTCTACTGTCATAAATAATAAATTCTCTCTTGAAACTACAGTAGTATCTCACCGTGCGTTTTCTCCTCCACAGGGGTCCCATATCTAAACTCACCTTCAAGCTGATCCTGGCCATGCTTTGCGCGTTGATTGGAGCGTTCCTGACTTTTCCTGGCCTACGATTGGCCCAGATGCACCTAGATGCACTCAATCTAACCACATCCAAATTTACACAGTGAGTGGTCTGCTGTAATTACTGTCACTTATGTCCACTGATGTCCTTTTCAATAAATACATTAGGAGTCTCCTTTAATAATAAGGTTAGTGCAACCAACCTTTCGAACTTTGCTTTTATTTTAGAAAATCTCCTGGTCAGTTAAATTTAATGCTCTATTTTTTTTTCTCTTTCGTAGTTATACAATGCTGTGTTGCTTCTTTGGTAATCCTTTTTTTTTTTTGGCTTTGGCCAAATGTTTGTCCTCACACAAGGGGATGAAAAGAAGCCTGTCACATACTGACAGCACATTCTTTGGTCAGATGAAACCAAAATGAATTTTGTTAGGTCACACCGGGGTCCAGCATGTTTGACGTCGACCCACCAAGGATCGCCACGGCAACTGAAAGCTAGTAACATGTGTTAGGAGTATGCTGACCGGAGCTGACACTTATAAACGGCACTATGCAAACTATTATGCATGTTTTTACACTGAAAAACGCTGAATAAAAATATTGCTCTACAGTTTCAAAAAGACCCAGAGAGGACATATCCAACATGACAATTACCCCGAACACACTACAACAATCATGTATGTTTTTAAAAGATGAAGAAGAAAAAAAAACCTGTGACCTGGCCAGGTGTGTCACCCGTCTGGAATCTAATAGAACATTTTGAGAATTTTAAAGTAGAAGGTAGAGCAACATAACCCTTCCACCAAAGAGCAGCTGAAAAGAATCACTTGTGAAGCAAAATGTTTTTCCACAGGACCTACAACGTTATGTTAGAAAGTAAGGAGTAGAATCTCCCAGATAAGGGTTTACTCACTTTAACTGCATTGACGATGTACCTCAAAGCCCTTCATTTAAAATAAATATGAAACATGAAAATGAATGAGTGATATATAAGTTCCAGGATGCTCTAATGTACAGCATGCCATTCTAAACTTAACACATGCACTGTCCTGTCTATGAAGAAGTCAAGTATACCTCAGTGGTGCTTGTCTCCTACTATACCGAGTGTGTCAGTAACAAGCGAGCACCATGCGAGTCGGGTCAAGACTTTCCATTTGGGGCAGATTTCTATTTCAGAACCCACTGGATGGCTTGTCTCTGGCCGTGATAGGGGGTACAGAGCAGGGCGCACGTCGCATTCGGATAATCCACTTTGGCATAGCAGGCTCTCCAAAATGGCCTCCTCTTCCATTCCCCCTCTTAAGTGTCATGAGTTTACATCCTCAAACCCTGTCACTGAGGGAGATTATCTCCAAGCCCTTTAAAACGTGTGCCTTGGTTCCCTCTCAGGGAAAGTTGCTTTGATAAGACGGACCGTTTTTCTCACTATGTTAACTTATATCTGTCGTTGTTTCTTTAGGACTCTTCTTCATATCAACTTCCTGTCTCCTCTCCTCATGGTCCTGCTGTGGGTGAAGCCCATCACCAAGGACTACATAATGAACCCCACTCTGGGAAAGGAAAGCGTGCCTTTGTAAGTAATAATAGATCATCGGTATACATCATGTGCACACAGGAGCAACCACAGAAAAGTTTCTCGTTCTGTAGCTGATAGATATAACACGGAAAATAAACTTTTTTTCTATTGGCACATCAGGAATTGTCAAAGAGGATTCTCAAAAATAAACAAAGTTAGGCATTTTGACTGAAGTCAAATGTAGGAAAAGAAAATGGTCTAAATTACAAAATGAAATTATTTAGAATGTGCAGCCATCTCAGATGTAATAATTCGTGAAGACATTAATCTACTGGGGGAATATGTTAAGACCCTCTTTCTGATTGATCAGTAGTTCTTAGGCCAGTCAGTTGGACTTCCTGGATATCTAACAAGCTGATCGCCTGCTTCTCAAACAAGGGACAGGACGAGACTGTTAAGCTTTGAAAATAGAAGTAATTGTGGCTTTTGTGCAGGAACATTCATGTAAACAAAGCAGTTCTGAGAGCGGCTTTAACAACAGTTCAGTGAGATAAAAAATGTATTCAGCTCGTTCTTTAAGTGAAATGACAACATTACACGCTGATTGGGTTAAATTAAGCCGTAAACAAAATTAGTCATACCTGAAGTAAATCAGTTTCATTTCTTCTTTCATTCTTCGATGGCATTTGTTTTTTTCTTGCATAAGTATGAATTCTGTCACCTGTCTAACTTTCTGCTGCTGTTGACAGTGACTGTGATTCCATCAAGGTCAAACCAGATTATGTCTGATTTCATGTTACAGTTCCCCCTTTTCACCTTTCCAAACCTCAATTTCACCCTCTCTTACTTTTCCTTCTGAATTGTTTATGACTCTTTTTGCCCTTACTATCTTTCCTTTCTGTCTCAGCGTCTCTGCCTACCATCCAAATGATACGGCGGGTACATGATGTGTTGAGTTTGCAGACCAGAAAAGGCCGGCATCCTTTCACCTCTTCTCTTTCTATTACTGTCAGGATGACTGAACAGACGTATGATACTTTGCGGTTATGGGCCATCATACTGATGTGTGTGCTCCGGCTAGCTATGATGAGACATCACTTGCAGGCCTACCTCAACCTAGCCCAGAAGGGGGTGGACCAGATGAAGAAGGAGGCGGGACGGATAAGCACTGTTGACTTGCAAAAGATGGTGAGGGAAAATGTTGAATGCACTCCTTTGCAATACGCGGTGTAGTTTGGTCTTGAAGTCTTGAGACGTGGCATCTGTCAGGTGTGAAGAACATTCATTGGACATGTATACAGCACGTTTGAAATACACATCTCAATTCGCTGGGGGGTTTACCCCGGTATGTGTTTAAATATACCTGCATCGACTTGTCCAGAAGGTGGTTCACACAGCTGGATAAGTCTGTCATCTCTAGAAAAATTCAAGTAAACTCCTATTTTGGCACAAACAAGCTAAAAGGCACACCCAGTCCCCACTCTGTTAAGCTGTCAGTACATATTAATATTAGCTGAATATTCATTTTCTTTGGTAAAGTCATCAACTTGAAAAGAATATTGTATTTTTATCCAACTCCGCTAGTGATAGCCTTGTCTTTGGGGTTCTTCTTTCATACCTATCAACATCCATCACATTTTTCTAAATAGAGTATCACATAAACGTTTTGAGAGAATTCATTCAAATTGGCCAGAAATGTTTACTAGGACTCACGATTAAAGTTTTGTAGTCATAGGTCAAGCTTACTGTGACCTCACACTACGTCCCGTTCTTTTGAATGCAAAATATCAAGGGCATCTTGGGGACATTTCTTTCATTTTTGCTCAGACGTTTACTTTTGCTCAAGGGGGAGCTTTTCAACAAAGGCCAAGGTAATTGTGATCTCACAAAACACCTTTTCGATCCTAGCTCAACTTATTCAACTTGACTAATTAAATTCCTTCAAAGTCACCGACTACATAGAGTCTGGACAGATGAGGGAGTCGGCTGCAAGTGGTTGGCAGAGGCGGTAACCAAAGAATATGTCGTGTAAATGTTGTCACTGAGTGTGTTTTACAGATGTGTCCAATCAGGTTATCTCCAACATGCATTAGAATATAGGGCACTGCAAATACAGATGTGCTGCCAAGAGCAGAGGGTGGTAGTTTATGTTATATTTCTTTTCTACCTCTGTGGTAGGGAAGGAAGTTGTTGTATATGATTAATCCTGGCTGATCAGACTCATTATCAGTGTCATTATATGATCATGGTGTTTAATTACATTCAAAATGTAGTTAATTGTTTCATTGACACGTCCCTCGATCCATCATCATCATTAGTATAACAGGATTCCTACACTACGTGGTGATTGAGCAGCTATGACTGTTAAGTGTTTAACATCTTAATATTTGTTTTACATTCAACATTGCTCTTCTCTGATTTCACCCAGGTTGCACGTGTTTTTTACTACTTGTGTGTAATCGCACTACAGTATGTGGCACCCCTGGTGATGCTGCTGCATACGACTTTGCTGCTAAAAACCTTAGGTGAGTCACCCAGTGTCGGGTTAGTTTGCAGTTTTTAACGTCTTGTTTCCCGCCTTACGTCTGAGCCGTGCCTCATTTCTTACAGGTGGTCACTACTGGTGGGTCTATCCTGAAGAAGACCTGCCCTGCATCCACGAAATGAACTCTGACTCTGTGATGGACGCAGCCCCGACACCAGCTTCAGTAGTAGAAACGGGAGTCCGGTCATCAGTTGCCCAGCTGTCAGTAGCCCTGGGAGGCCTGCAGACTGTTTTCAGCCCCTTACTCTTCAGGGGCCTCTTCTCCTTCTTCACTTGGTGGATTGCTGCCTGCCTCTTCTCCACCTCACTCTTTGGCCTCTTCTACCATCAGTATCTCATGGCAGCATAGCCCCACCATTCCAACAGAGGCGTCCCAACCCCCCACCGTACTACCACATGTTCAGCCTGATCAGAAAGGACTGAACGAGGGTGGGGGGGTCTGCTGATGAGTCTGCTCCACTTCTCCCTCCCTTCCCTCTGATCACCTCACAAAGACTGATCATATCATCAGAGCTCCTGGTTCAACTTCCAGTGCTTCCTCCACAGATGACTGTGAACTCTTTATTAATTTTACTTGTACAAACACAGTAATGACAATTTTATTCAGGTTTCATTTGGAAATTTGAATGATGTGAGGCGAAGTACTGTGTCTGAGATGCTGATTACAGTTCATTTTCCATTTTGAAATGTGGCGTGTCTATTCTGCTCAATTCTGCCACATTTACCGGAGCTAATGGGGAGAGTTTAATCGATGGTATTTATAAAGCACATGCTATGAGTTCAGTCCATCAACATCTTCAGATTCATTGTGATCTTTTGTTCTGGTTAATCGTAAATGCAGCTTATTTACAGCTTCGTGCATGTTGTAGGATTCTGATATCAGACTGCTCCCTCTATTTTATGTGGTTGGTAACTTTCCTGAAAACTAGTATTGGCAATCATCCACCACTTCTGGGGTTACGCAGCATGACTGGATACATGCTGTCAGGGGCCGTGGCCGTTAATAGTCCAGTCCAAGATGGTGCTCATCTTGGATAGAAGCTACACACAATTTTGGGGAAACTAATAACTGCCATATTTGGACCCCATGTTTAAAGTATAAAGACAATTATGGGTTTTTAAAAAAATGAAATGTCAAAATGTTTTTCTCAGTTATGTCTTAAAAGCTCTGCTGTAAGGACCAGTGAGGCTCTGTTTAGTAGATGTGGAAGGAGAGGCAGTCTGTGCATATTTCCAGGCTGGTTGGGAAGAGCTTCACGCCAACCAGGGTTATAGAGCAGACGACGTGAGCCGTACTCACGGAGGAGCAAGAGGAGTTGTTAAACTTAGGGAGATACATGCCATGTTCTAAAACAAACTTAAGATTCTCAAATGAAAGGCGTTCCAATAGATTTGTGATGTTATGATTTGCATTTGTAACCATGCTGGTGTTAACTGAGCCATTTTCCAAGTCACGGGAGAATTTGAAGCTCCCTTTTTTTCGTGTTAAGCAGAGGTATTTTCAAAGGGAGGACGGCGCGTAGGGCTCAGTCAAAACCTCGTGTCCACGCGTGTGTCTGCGTGTAAAGGGTCTCTGCTGTAGGTCAGCTGTAACAAGAAAGGGCATTGTGATCAAGAAGAGATGAAGTCAGCCACTGTTGATAAGCTACCGCCTTTCCGTTCTGCGTTTACCCTTTGCTTTTAAACTCATATGAGAACAATTTTTAGTTCTTTTTCTTCTTTTTTTTCTAACTGATCAAATTGTGGATTTGTAAAATTTCAGATTTTCTTTAAAAAAAAAAAAAAAAAAAAAAGGTGCCAACTGAGTCTGTCCCGGTGGCTTTAGGTTTAATGTCTGCTAGTGTTTGAATCTGGACTACAACTCTGCGGCCTTCTGTTTTCTGTAGATCCACCTCGATGAAGAGGGAATCACTTGTTCTAGTTCACAAAAGGACATTGATGCGTGTCGGTGTACTGTAATTCTTTGGTGGGTAAATGTGCGCACAAACGGTCATTATGCTGATGACACTGGCCAGTGAGACTGTCCAGTCTATTCAGGAATGTAGGGTACGTGATACCAGATTAATTACGGCTCTGGCTCTCCGCCGTGTCATCTCATCGTTGCATTTCAGTGGAGCTGCGATCGATCAATTCCGGGTTTTGTATAGAAGACGTTTTAAGAAGTCGAGCAGCACCATATCAACACAACTCCTGATGTTGAAAGTCTTACCTTTTAGTTTGTGTCTGTTTTTAAATGATGGGGAATATGCACATAATGAATGTATCAATCCTGCCTAATTTCTAGAGTGTTTTCATGAAGATGATTTTTATGGTGAGTTTGTTTAACCCCCCCCCGCCCCCACACACATCCCCTGCTCTTCTAAAATTTGTCTAATACCATCAGAAAATCTCATGTCCTAATGACAGTTTCTGTTGATTGACCAGTCTTTGTTTTTCTATTTATTACACGTGTTGAGGCCTGTAAACATTTCTAATTTTAACAGCAAATCCATGTTTTTTTCTTGTTTTTTTTTTTGAGTGCATGATGGCTGAAATTTGAAAAAATGTGTTTTGACAAATCAGTTACAGATTAAACTTTAAGAAACAGCTGGGGTATACGTTCAGAGTTGTATTAGCCTGATCGGGCGTCATTTCTTCAGTTTGTTACCACTGAAAGTGTTTGTCATTCATTGCTGGGTTCACGACGTAAATAACACACATTGTTGTTCTTTCATGTATTTATTTCTGCTTTAGATTTTGTCTTAAATAAATTATGTTCTTTATTTTATCCTCACCGGCTCGCTGGCTTCATGCGAAACCTCAGCAGCTACGCGAAATGAAGATGGGGCCATTTGCAGAGCTTTCGCGTTGCAAACTTAAGAAGTGGTTTCTCCGCTTGTTGGCGAGTCTTTTTGTGCAGGTCAGGTGTCGATTCCCAAATGGCCAAAGAGAGAAACTGCGAGTGAAATTTAAGTCATTATAACTCAAAAAAATGACAGCAAGTCAGTGATATTAATGAATATTTGGCCGTTATAGTAGCAAATGTGTGCAGTAACAACTCACCAAAGACCATCTTTCCCTCCAAATCATGCCAAGATCAGCCCTATAAATGTGATCAAGAACATTTTTTTGTATGCTGTGTTTAGTTTAGCTAGATCTGTGTTTTCAAAAAAAACAGGCAAATGACGATTCTGTTTTACAAGGATGATTAAAAAAAAAATGTTTTTCTACTGAGAGAGTGGAAAACCTGTTAAATGACTTGAATAAAGCGGCGTAGTTTTTGTATATCTTCTTGGCTTCTACTGCAGGGCTGATTATTTGTGTGATATGGCCTTGTCGTGGACTCCCACGCTTGCATGTGCTGAAAGTAAAACACACTTGCCTTAAAAACACATGCTGTAACCTAAGTTTAAATTTAGAAAAGGAAAAAAAAAACTCCACACAGATGTCCCTTTCCTTTCCAGAACCTCACAGCACTTCAGTGCACTTGAAGACTACAAAAACATAAGGTCCTCTTCTCAAATCAATGCATCCCTTTCGACTTTTTTTTTCTTTTCTTTTTTTTGGCTCCTTTCTGAATCTTCAAGGTCTCGAAGCGAGATTTCAAATTGTGTCTTTTATGCCAGCCCCAATGCTCTTTGTATGACGGTGCTCGGCAATACTGTAATTGTGTTTCAGCATCGCTCTACTTATGAAATATGTCCTCGTGCAAGCTGGCACTGATTCAGGCAGTCAATGGCCATCGATTTGCTTTTCTTAGTTTGGCGTCTCTATTCTTGTGGGAAAGGTTACTGGAGTAGATAGAGGGATGAGATGACAAACGCTCCCAAACTCCTCTTAATGCGCGCCATTCTCTGGGAATAACATCGGGCCAGTTAATACAGGCCTTGAGTGCCATTGTGCACATGAGCGGGAAAAATGGGCCAATGCATTCATTCATAGGTAGACAGATCAATAAGACAGCTTCCAAAACAAACCAGTGGAGAGGTTCCTTTATTCCTCTTGAGTGGGGCCTATTCACAGAGGTCCCTTCTCCATAGAGTGCCGTGGAGCTCTGATTCAGGACGGGCAGCAGAGACCCCCCCCGCCCCCCCAACACAGCCAGAAGAACTGAGAAGCTTCTGAAGGGGGAGGGAGGGCGGTATAATAGTGAGCTTTCTGTCCAACACAGAATGGTGATCCCATCCTCAAGTTGATTGTGAGAAGAAGAAGAAGAAGAAACGGCCATACTTACTTGATTGACCTGACCTTGTTAAGAGAGAGAGGGCTTTGCTTCGCTGCGTCTCCTCCTCTGACCTATTTTTTTTTTTTTACACTTTTTATTTTGCTTTCTTTACGACGATATTTCCAGATTGCAAGACAACAACAGCGAAGGATTCCCGCTGATCCGCGCGCCAATTTACAGATTGGCTGACTGAGGTCGGCGCACAGCGGCCATTTTAAAAGCGACACGTGCAATTATCACCTTTTCATTACCATGACAACAGCTGAAAACGGTAGCGGAAAACATTTAGGCGTTGTTGTATGCCACACGAGAGTGATTTTTTTTTTTTTCAGCTGACATTTCACAAAAAAAAAAGGAGATAATAGTTAGGTAATTTAGTTAGCGTATAAGCAAAATGGGTTTTAAATTCCACTTTTTCTTTTTAAAGAGACCCTTAATGACTCCAGGCGTGATTGAAACAACAATTTTATTGACACATGAGATAAAAGCACAGTTTATTCTAAGGCAGTAAATACGGGATCAGTTCACAGTTTATTCACGCTGCTCGCAAACCTGCGTCGAGATTCAACAGGAAGTTACAGCATGTTTAATAATGAATAGTAAAGAAGGCTTTCGCTTGAACGATGTCAGAAAATCATTGAGGGTCGAGGGTGTCATCCAGTGTCCATGAATTCTGACATGGAAGGCAACAAAGATGCTCAAAGCACAGGAAACATTCAAGAGGACGCAGCACTGTGGTTTTCCCAGGCAGGCACGCACACACGCCGGTCGCCGTCCCACCCTGAGCAAACGTCGTTCTCTGACTTTAACCAGTTAAAAAGCAGGAAAAGTGAGGCAGTAATCCTCGCACCGTGTAAACTGCAGTTAAATCTGGCCACGGTTAAAATTTCAGGTCCACTGCCTCGCGCGAGAAATGTGAAATGGCTGACTGCCCTCGTGGTAATCACCACTGCTCTTACATTAATTCATCTCAGATGAACATTGTTCCTCTGGGGTTTCCGTGCCTCATTGTTGTAGGCCTTTAATTAGCAGACACTATACCACAGACACACTGCCGGAGTATGGCTCCTTCAAAAGAGTGTGAGAGCGTGCAAGTGTGTGTGCGTGTCCACGTACTAGGGGTTTATATTAATTGCTTCTCTTTGAATCTTAATGTGAAATAACTGCGGCGTTCTAGCAGTTTTATTAATCAGCACAGTCTGTATTTAGCCGTATTATTTCCAAAGCGTATTGGCCTTTTTAATGTTGTCGAGAATTAACTGCAATGTAATGTGTAGCGTGTCAGGAAACCCAGCTCGCTCTATTATTAACGGGTTTAGATTAGGGTTTTTTTGGGTTTTTTTTTTTAAGGGGTGCTATCTGATAACATTTGGATCGATTTGCTCAGATTAAATCACACAAATCCATTTAAATTTAGTTTCACACTCTCTAAAGAGAAGTATCCTCCCACAACGACAAGTGGAATTTGTATCTTGCTTATGCAATTCACAATTTGCCAAATATTAACATATATATATTTATATATGCTTAGCTGAAGATTAACGGTGCATTTCAAATTAATTAGCAAAAGTGAAACGTCGCCTGGTGAAAACGCTGAACACTAGCTCACGGCATCCTAACAAATTTTCTTTACATGATAAATGCATTAATATATGAAGAAAAAAAAATAAAAAATCTTGCTGTGTCCCATTTCCTTTGATGAGCATTCTACTGTAGATGCCTCCCTACCAATAAAAAAGCAACAGAGTGGACTGCCCTCTAGTGCCACCAGCTGAGTGTGACAGCGTGCGGAGGGGGAGGGGGGAGAGGCTGCTTGTTTTGAGCATTAGCAGAGTGTTTTTTCTCCTTTTTTTTTTCCCCCGCATCCCCGTCCAATCGCAGGGCGCCTCGGCGACTCGTTCACACATCCAGTGGGACAAGGTGGCGAATGCAAATGCCCCGAGATCAAGGTTTTCTCCTTGGCAATGGCGCGGCACTTGTTTCCCCCCCTTTCATGTCCAAATGATGATGGCGATAATGCGAGGGGAGGACAGGCCTCAGATTGAGCCAAGGGGGAATGATCATCGATGAGATCTTTGATATGGGATGCTGCCTCATATGATATTAGTGTCATTCACGCCGCCGCTTGATTGACAGTTTATTAGAAAGAATGTGAGAATTGCACCGTTGTCTTCATCCATTTTTCATGTTTGAGTTGCTGACACTTTGATGCACTTTGGGCCAATGTGGTGCTCAAACTAGGACAAAGGAGCTGCAGGCTACAGCACATTTGTTTTTTTCCCCCTCTGTGGGATTTTCTCCTTTCCTCACCAGTAACGGAATTAATACAATAACAAACATTTTGTTTCCATAATTGCTTCCTTTGTGGCTTCACACTTGCAAAAGCACTTATATAGAAACACGCACATATCAGCACGCACGCCCTCTCACACACACACACACACACGCGCAGCCGAAGCCTGCATCATTGTACCCCGTCGTTCTGCGTGCCTCAGGTCGAGCAGAGTTAATTTTCAGGGGTTATATTTTATTAGGCTGATGATGCACATTGCATTCGCCGAGCACTTCAACCTCCAGGTCCTCCCACACATTGCTGTAAAGCGAGCCTATGTTCCTAATTAAGACAATGTAAGTCGCCGCTGTTTTCAGGAACTGAGAAACTGATTGGAATGAAGGCGGCAAATTCTGAACATTGTTCTGGACAAAGGGAGACATTTATTTTGCAGCCTGTCAATTAGCTGGCGGCATAAATACAGATCAGCTACAGAGAAGATTCGCGTGCGTGCGCTGAATGTTGATGCCGTGCGAGGTATACGTATTGTGGGTTTGTTATTTCACTTGTGTCATAGAGCGATCCCCAGTCTCTGAGATCTGACTTTGACGAGGAGGAGAAAAAACTGAGACATCTATCAAGTAATATATATTCAGCTAAATCTTCTTCTTGGATATCATATATTGACAGTGGATTCAAGCACTAAATAAGCAAGAACAAGGTCATTTCCAAAAAATTTTAGAATCAGGAAATTTAAAACCATCTCCATGTTCAGAGAGTAAAGTCATTTGATCCTATTTGTCTGTGAGGCGGTAACACGTTCACACCCTGTTGCTTCAAACGACCCCTGACCTCTCGCTGCGACCCGCCGGAGGAGGAAGTCTGAAGGTCACCGGAGTCCTTTAGAGCGGTCCCGAGGGGGAAACTGGCCCCCAGACAGCGGGCTCCCCGCGCCTCTCGTGGTGCAGACCCAAGCTCCAGACTCCTTTACTGCACAGCCTGCAGGGGAGACGACGGGCGTGTGAACTTACAAGAGAGAATAGCTGTTTGTGACTGAGACATGGAATACATATTTATGGTGTATATGCATCAAGAGCGGATGTTTTTGCAAAAGATGTTTGCAAAATTATTTGTGTGTCTGTTTATGTGCGTGTGCGTGTGCGTCTCCGTTCTTAACCCAGCTCCATACACACTCAGGAGAATACCTATGGGGGCCGAAAGCAAACTTTCACCCTGCAATATTTCACAGAAGAATATGAAAAAGGAACAGCTATAGAAAAACGCACTGCACTTTCATCATTATCAATTTTCCTTCTAATGAAAGATTGAAAATTATATATCACTTTTAGCACATTAGGAGGAGAATATAACATAAAAATGCCCAATTTCTTTTGAAGGTATTTCTTTTATTATTCCTACAAAAAGACTATTATCTGGTGGTGGTGAATGCATATTAAGCAAGAAAAAGCAACTATCATTCATCTTCTACAATGCATAGCTGTAAATTATGGCATTATCTCTGCTGCCACGGAGGAGAGAAGTGGGGGAGAAAAGGAGGGCTGAGGTGGAGATGAGGGGAGGGAGTGGAAAATAAAGAAAATGGTGTAGAAAGAAAGGACAAACCCTAGCACGCACGCGCACGCGCACACCCTTCAGCGTGAAGTCAATGAGAAAGATTATGCTTGGCCTTATCCAGTAGGGCCTGTCAGATTTATTTCCAACATCAAGGGACTCTCTTCTCTCTCCAGCCCCATCCATCAGTGCCCTGTCTGGGCTTCTGTGTGGTCAGAGTTCTGGACGAAGGCTCGGATTGGCGAGCCAGAGGAGGCTGTGTGTATTCGAGAAGCGCGTCGGGGAGGGGTGGCATCTAAAACAGGAGCGGTTGCCAGGGCACACAGGCCCGTGGCATTCTGCACTGTCTGGCATCCCAGTGTGCAATAGGAGCACCAGTCACCAGTGGAGGTGAAAAGCACTGTCACAGAGATGAAAGGGGGCTTCCCCCCGTCCTCTGATCTGTGAGAGAAAAATGAAAAAGACAGACGAATATGGGGAGAGAGCGAGGGAGGGAGCTAGAGAGAGTTTTAGAGAGCGTAAAATCGCTCTCACTGTATTTCATGTCAATATGTCTCACATTTGAAATCCTTATTATAGATTGGGTGTGGAAAAAAAAAAAAAAAAAAGGGATGTGCTTTCATTGTTCAGGGACATGTCCCGTCACACACACACACACACACACGCAGGCTTGTGCGAATATGCATGCGCATCAACACACTCACACATACACTGCTCCCCTTGCCCAGGCGCCGGTGCCACACCACCCACCTCTGTCGTTCTGCAATGTGTAACCTAGCAACTATTTAATTAAAATAGCATCAGCAAGGATAGAGGCTTTCCCTCCCCCCCCCTCCCATGCAAGGATTTCCTCCAATCTCAATGCTTTTCAGCACGCCGTGAATCAAACATGACGCCATGTCTGCCACCGTATTGTACCCCTCACATCCCCTTCTTTGTTTCTGCATTTGCACTGAACTAGCTCGCTCCGCTGACACCTGGCCGGGCAGAATGTACCTGACGTCACAGCGTGCCGGCACTACGTCTGCGCTTTAACTGGGCAGAGATTTAATGCAGGACATTATTATGCCACAGAGTTGTACAAACAAGGCCATCGCCTCTCTGTCCTTCAGAGTAGTCTATCAGGAATAATAGAATGCCTCCTCTTCAAGCCCTTCTCCTCCTCCTCCTGCTCTTCTTCTACCCCCTGTGCCTTCTTTTCTCTTTGTATGCCAAATCACAGCAACCCCCTGTTTCGACCTAAAAAGAGGCGCCTCTTACCATGCTCTACATGTGTGCCAAGCTCGGGCAATGCGGAGCAATTAGAGGAAATGTGAAGCAGCTCTACGTGTCAGCGTACATCACACTCACTGTCACTCAAACCACATCCATGACTCCTCGTCTCTGAGAAACAAACAATGGAGCAATATTCTGGTTCAGGGCTGTCAAAACACAAGGCCTGATCTCTCTCTCCTTCCCTGTGTCTCTTTCTCCCTCGCGCTCTTTCCGCTGCTAATGGATACCCTGATGTGTCACACAGCAGTGAAGTTATCTGTCCTTTCTTGATTTTTTGCCGTAATGTGACGCGGCGCCCGGCGCAGGTGCGGCGGGAGGATCCGCGCCGCTCTTTCCCCTTACTCTCAATGGGAAGACCTCTGTCATTACTTAAGAAGCGACGCAGTGAAAGTCATGGTAAATGGCTTTAATGATCCAACCTCCAAATGGGCACATCATAGGGTTGACCTCCATCTCAGGTACATACATGCCTTTCACCAAAAATGACATATTTCTACCTCTTATGTCCCTCTTTTCTCTCACTCTCAATTTCCATTTCGGGCAGAAGCGCAAAAAGGGATAAAATCACATGCGCACTTCTATCTAATAGTCACTGAGAAAATCGCTTTAAACCCAATTGGAGGGGCTACTGTGCTGTACGTTTTGCATGATCTTTTCAATAAAATGTATTAGTGACTGAACATCCTCTCGACTTGAAGGATATTTTCAAACATGAGCATGAGCGACTTCAAAAGCCAGGTATTTTTTTTTTAACTATATTTTTTATATAATGCTCTGAGTTAATCACATTTTGTACAATGGATGAAAGACAACAAAAGCACACAAGTTTCTAAAAATGTTTTTTTTAAATGTTTTTGTTAAGAGCAGATGTGACATTTTCCCATACTTTCATAAATGTACACATGCAGCGTGTATCTCTGAGATTAATTCTGTAATCATCCGAGTTCTCCATTGCCTACAGCCCTTATAGCTTATGTAAATCTTGGAGAATGTGTGTTCACACAGTGATTTGCATAATGGCGCATGATTTTGACAGGCAGGACGAGAGAGAGGGACCCCTTGACATTTTTATAATGGCACTTTACAGGGTGGACAAGGTTGGGGGTAGGGTGGTGAACGGGAGGCAGTGCTAGTGGAACAAAATATAAGGACGTCTACTGTAGCTCGCTCTCGCGAAGTAAGACAGTCACCTACAGCACGGTCCGTTACTCAGCACACAGGTGCACCTGCCTCCAAAATGCATCGGGAAAAAAAATATATTTTCAAATTTATATGCATCTACTTTTACTCCAGTGTTTCATCAAATTTAAAACCTTCAACTTGCAACGAAGACCTTTGACTGCAAAGAACATACCCAAAAGAGCCTGTTTAAAATTGAACATGAGCCGATTGAGAGAGAGGAGCAGCGTCTTTCATTATCGTCTCCGTATTGGGTCACATCCTCCGAGACATCCATGCTGGCATTCTACAAATAATCCATCAAAGATCACAGTTTCAATTTTCAGGCATAGTTCTCTCACAGGCCGTAACCTCAGACTATTTAACCTAATTTTCTTCTCAAGGCTCACGTTGTGGAAATGCTATGTCACATGTGTCGATAAAGACTTTTCTAACAAACCTCTGCTCTCGTACTTTCCTCCTGGGCTACATCAGTCAAACTGAATCTCACACAAACATGTCCCTCGTCAATACCAGTGAGATTGATATACTCCCAAATCCCGGAATAGTGCGTGTACGGCCGACGCAGGGGTCTGTGGGAGAGGCCAGCGGCAAATTAAAAGGTCACAGAGTTTGATGGCTCTCCCTTTGCCTTGACACACGCCCCTATGTCTTGTCTAAGTGACACGTGCAACAATGCAGTTTTTTCTTTTAATCTTACCCAAACAGCTCGGACAAAGCTGCGGCCTATAGGGCCATATGCTGTGCCTGTGGCCGTCCCCCCCATCTATTTGTGCGTGGGAACGCGGGGTACGTCTGGAGTGAGACCATTAACACGTATTGGAGGATCATTTTTTGTCATGTAGTCTGGGCCTTGCCAGACGCAAGAGCGCTGTTAAACAGCAGTGTGATGTGGCCAGTCGTGAGAAAGTAAATGAGTTGTTTCCACGGCGAGACAGTGCCGGTTTCAGCCCAGATATATTTTATGCATAAATAAATATCATTAATAATAAAACTGATTAATTACACGTCTCGATGACACAATATATAGAATCTGCAGACTGTCTGTGGTTTATAACCAGTGCAGGGTCTGCAGGCGCGGTGTGTTTTTAGCTGTAACTTGAAGCTGAAAGGCATCTCGTTACTGAGCCGTACATTGATACCGGCCGGAATCAGGACTCCTGGTCGTTTCTGACAAATTCTCCTCCATCTCTCTGCTGCGCTCCCGAGGCCCCAGTTCTAAACCTGGCTGCACGTCTGTCTCGCTGCACGCTTCAAATCTCTGTCATCCTGACACGCATACACACTCTCACACGTACACAGACACCTCATTAAAATGCATAAAACCCTCGGTCGCACGCACACACTCCTGACACATGCATTAATTAGCACGCTGGTAACAAGCTAGCCTCTCCATTCACACCCTGAGCCTCTTTCATTAGCATGACAGTGGCTACCAGCGGCCAGGGGCCCACGGGCTGCAAGGTTCTCTCCTCAGGGCCCCTGATTAAAGGGAGAACCCCTAGGATGCAAAGCTCCCAATTCCTTTCATCACTGGACCCATGCAGAGCCTCTTGGATGATCCCTGGACCGCAAACTGTCAAGTATACCTGTTTCTATGGACCCGACCCCATCTCCATCTCTTTGACTCTGTCCTCCATCTCTCCATCCTCCATCCTTCCTAAACTCACTCAGACCCACTACAGCATACTTTCTTCCGTCTGATTCTAATTGTCACTTCACCTCCTATCTCTCCACAGACCTCATGGGCTTCTTTTTTTTCCAGCATAGCTCCTAATATATGCATGCAGAAGGGGGAGGCCCGGCTGGTGTCGGCCTTCTCTTTGCACATAGATGCAGATCACACAGGCGCACTATTTCAGGTCGGCTCTCGGATTCACAATGGCAGCCCCGGGTGACCCAGAGAAGAGAGCTCATTCTGCGAAAGGCTTATCCTTATTCCTCGCTCTTAGAAACCACCTTTCCCCTTCTCAGTGGTGAGAGACCCGGACGGCTTACACCTGACGTACAGGGTGGCTATCATCTCCAGGCCTTGCCCATCAGGGTCTCCCCCATCCAGCCTGGATTTCAAGGCAAAACGTCTCATTAGCCGTGGTCCTTGAAAGAGGGGCACTCAATTTCAAATTCAGTTACACATTCCCTTTGAATGGAACTGGAAGGCAAGAGAAGGAGAGAGGGAGGATGGAGAGAAGGAAGGCATGGGAGACGGTCTCAGTCGAAGGCTGAGGCCTTGGACCCAGAGGGAGGGAGAGCAGAGAGGGGAATAAGGTCTGCTGAGGCAGCCATAATTTCACGCCATCATTACCTCTATGGGTTGGAGATTTATGCTAATGCTATTTCAGGGGAGAAGTGCTGGACAAAACGGGTGTAGAGGGTCAAAAGCAGCTGTGTAGTTGCATGTCAGTATCTCGTTTTCAATTTGTTCCCTTCATACTGTAGAGTCCTTTAATTCAATTTAGACACTGATTCAGCTAATTAAAGGCATTTTCTTTGGTGTGTTGTGTTCAAGATTACTTTATTTCATTACTTTATTTATTTTATTTCATTTTTTAGGGGTTGGGAGGACGACTACTTACTTGTGTCTTAAAATACACACAATGACTGCATTCCTTGACATACATTTCTTTACCTAAGCTTACTACCAACATTCATTTCACCACCCCCGTGACACTGCATTTGTCAAGCCAGTCAAAACTCCATCATAGCTTCACACTGGTGGAGACAAAGGTGAAAATCAGATTTGGCCCTGTCCTCTTCCCCTGCAGAGCTGAGAGCTCAGGTGGATGTCTTGCTAAGCTCTACGGCGGAGCGGGATTGCACTCGGCTGAGTGGTGTAAGATTTGTGATCTGGACCCCGTAAAGCTCCAGGATAGCCTCCTGGAGTTAAAAAATGCCGGACAAAGACCCTCGCCGCGCGGCAACCACATACACCACTGTCACTCACTAATGATGCTTGCATGGCAGCGGCTGCATGCAGCAGGGGGCGAGCTGGCTTTCCCCTAACGAGGAACAGTCACGGAGAGGCAGGTCAGAGGTGTGAGGGCCGGGCAGATATCGTAACGTAACACATCACACACACAGATGAAGAAAATGTCATGGTCTGCCCCTTCAGCCGGAGCGGAACTAATAATAATTAGGATTAGTTGATGTTATTAAAACGGGGGGGGGGGGGGCTGGCATCCTGCGGGGTTTCATAGTTAATGACCAACACCGAACAACACACGGTGGCGCAGAGGTTGCAGTGCAGCAACGTGGCGATCGATCGGCGCCGACCTTTCGCCGGATCCCCATTCTGACCTATCGATTATGACATCTATTGATCTGCCTTTCTGCTGTGTCCTGTGCGGACATCGGTGATGAGATCAGTGACTGAGGGTTGCACCATGGTGAGATGGAAGGCGGCGGGCGGATAGTTATCACGGAGACCACCTGTCACTCCCCAGCCTTCCTCAAGAAGCTCATCAGGACCCTCGATAAACACCACAGGAGATCAGGCCATGATAATAATAAACCAGCAGAAGGGACGAGGACACAAAGGAAATAGTCTATGACAGGTTTCAGAGGAAACAGTGACAGCACACGTGACGGTGTAAACTGGATGCGATTCATACGTCTTTGGAATTCAGCCGGTTAGCTTCACCTTAGCACAGCTGCATGGTTAGGAGCTACTGACCAGGGTAAAGGTATTTATAATGACGGGAAAGATGAGTTTCAGTTTCAAAACCTAGAAACGATCCAGGAATAATAAGAGTGTCACCGACTACTGTGCTCATATTCCAGTATCTGGAGCTTGAGTTACTATTTGCTGCTTGCAAAAGTTGGAGTAGTGCCAGTGCTCGGCAGCAGAAGAATGCTATTACTGCAAAACTACGGGTTTGTTTTTTATGAGAAAATCTGCTTCAGCTATTTTAAGAACACAGCTGAAGGTTGGATAATTTCCCTTGATGCTATTTTAAGTGATCTGATTTGTGTGCACCCACTGAACAAAGCCATTCACATCAGAATATTTCCTTGTCAAATGAAATTTGATTGCTTGTCACGGGGCCTGAATTGAGCTCTAAGAATGCCTGCATGACATCTGGCTTCTCTATAAGTATGTTTTACTTACTATATTCCTCCGCTTTTGCGCGACCATCTGCCAATCAAGATAAGCCTATACATTAAGCAGATGATTTGATTTCCAGGCGAGAGGGTCCTCTTCACCTCCAGACACAGATACAAAAATTTGTGAAAGTGTTATGCATACGTTAATATAATGGCTGTCAAAAGTCAATTTCTCCCTCCTCATGCCATCTCTCATTCCTGCAAATTGAACTGTGCCACGCAGATACAGAGTGCGGGAGGAGTCACGCACAAATGGCGAGAGCCGGTGGAAGAGGCTGTGTTGGCGCCGCACCAGCCCGCCGCTGTCTGTTAGCGGTGCGGGAGGGTGAGCACTTCTGCCCTACGGCACACTGCAGGGGCTAAAACGTTCCTCCACATCTACGCAGGCAGCTAAGAGACTGGAGGCATACAAGGGATTACATCCTGTGCTCTTGCCCTAGGCAGTCACCGGGAGAGGCCCTCACACACGCAGTACAGTAAAACTGCACACACAAACACATGCGGCGTCAGCGCTCACCTGTGCACGCCAATCGCACTATTCTGTTTGTCTTAAACACACTCAGGAGGAAGCATCCACTTTGAGGGCTGTTTTTTTTTATTATTATTATTATTTTTGTTTTGGGTCATTAATATAAGACTTGATGCAAGTCTCTTCCTGAGGCAGTCAGCAGGCGGCTAAATAAAAGATACTCTCAGAAGCGATGCAACAGAGTTAAAGAGTTTTATTTTTATCTACAGAATACTTGATGTTCAAACTGTTTCTTAAAAATTGGGAACTCTATATCATCATGTGTCAAATTAGGACTACATGCTGATGCTGCATCAGGAATATATATATATATATATAAATATAAATGTTTCCTATCTGTGTTGCAGTGCCCAAGGTGACACATATCCCTATTTTACCACTCAGAGAAACACCACACACACACACACACTCCAGCAGGATCTTTGTGGTGAGCAGATGAAAGTATCTCGCCTGCACTCTTCTTGGCATTGTGCAGGAGGACCCAGGGGGTGTTCTCAACAGTCTGGTACATATACAACGCTCCCCAGACAAACACACACGCGCACACAGAGTAATGTGTGCTACATATTCAAGAAAAACTCTCAGTAAGTACTGAAAGGTCACGTAAGGGCAAGAAGGTGTTCCAGTCACCAGTTCAGTCTGATTCCTATATTTTAAACACATACTCATTGTTTAAGAAACGGTTCCCAGCAGAGATGAAGATTAAAATCGAGCTTTTTTTTTTGGCAGGGATTTCAGGTATGGTTCAATCCAGCACATCTTTGAAATGAATCCTCATTCTGGTTTAGGTTAGTTTATGCCTCACCTTCCACCTTTTGATGTGTTCTCATCCCCAACTCAAAGAGGGATATAAAGAGAAATGTCAGAAACATTTCTCTTAATCTTTCAACCCTTGTGCCCATTAACAGTTAGTGCTCGGAGTAATTGTGATTTGAATGTAACCCCAAATCTGTTTAATGAGAGCAATGATCCATGGAGGGAGCACAGGTAAAGTGCTTTTAACGAGAGGGCCCTTATTTTACCAGCCGGAGAGGAGCAGAGAGGAGCGGAGCCGCTATTTCACATTCAGCTTCAAAGCAGCGCTTCAAATTGTGCCGACGAGACTTCATTTCCTCTTATCTGAGAGTGTATAGGTCCTCCAGAGTGAGAGTGCACAGAGCGAAAATACGAGGGGATGGTGGGTGAAGATGTATAGAGCGCACGGCACCACAGAGAGATGGGAAGACTCAAATTAGCTGAATATGAGAAATGGTGGAAGTTGTTAGACATTACAGCCGCATGCACAGGAGCGTGGGCTCTACAGTTATGTCCTCCTCCAGACAGACCTTGAAAGATACTTTATAGTGATGAAAAGTCCATGATATTCATTTCACTGGGACTCTGCTTGCACTAGTAATAGGTAGACTCTATATCACAGCTGCCTTTGCATGCTTATACATACAAAACATGTATATTTAGAGCTATCATTGCACGGGCAACTTTGCATTGAGGTTAAAGTGAAATCAAATTGGAGTCAAAAGGGAATTTATATAATTGACTGCTGCTGTGTTCTTGTTTATGTCATCCCTCAATTCACTGGCAGATTTTTTTTTATCTGTAGTCTATAGAATTGCCTGCTCTAGTGTGGCATTATATTGAAAACATGCAACAAACGCTTGGAATAAAGTATATTGTCTGGTTTAAGTGGCCTCAAAGCCACACAGAGCGAGATTAGTTTGAATTGCTTTGGATTTGAAGAGACTTTACCAGGTGAGCTCTGTGATTTTCCTCACTGAAAAATCCAGGCTTGCCAGCAAATTGTAACACAGCGTTCAAATATACTGCCAGGAAAACGCAGCTGTTCAGCATTCATACTACCCAATGTTTAATTTGCTGCAGCGGCCGCGAGGAAAATCTCGACGTAAGGCGTCATTCTCCAACGCATTCCGAGAGTAACTGTTGTGAAATAAAGGACACCATGGCTGATACTTCCTTCAATGGCTGTGCCTGCGTGCACAGTATGCAGGAGTGACTCCACCACACAGAGAGTAATTTACAAGTTCTGCGTCTGTGACACGTCAGCTGTGCCGTAAATTTAGCCTACAGTGGAAATTTCCTTGAAATTAGCCCCTTGACCCCATATACGCGTGGGACCTTTGGATCGGCAAAAGCGTTATTGATAAAAGATTAAATTTAACGGATGTGGAATTTACATCAACACGGAAAAAAGACAAAGAAAATAGCTTCCCTTAGAATGTATGGGCTGCAGCTAAACAGCACAAGAAAAAAAAAACATGAAAACAACAGCCAAACAAAGGTTTTAATAGAAATAAAGAGAAACCTGGAGGAAAACCTTGACTCGACACAGAACCCAGACTGCGCTTACTTCTCCTTAGTGATATAATGATGAAACACGTTCAAAATCTGTGAATCAGCAGTTTTTTGGAATTTCAAAACTCACCTGTGGGTTTCTAATTAAAACACTTTGCAGGTATATTTTATCGCTTTTCGTCATGCCCTGACACTACTAGCCCTCACAGCCTTACCCATGTAATAATAATATAATATTTAGGACATTTTCACCAAATAAAACGAGTCAAATGCCTTTTTTCCCCCAGTTTCACAGGTTACACATCCGTTACAACATTGTTACCGTTATGCTCTTGCTGTATGCTACACATGAGGGACCTACATTAAACACTGCCGCTTAAATGTATTTGCATCATTCAAGATATTTTCTTCATTTCTGCATTAAAATGACTCAAAACATCAGCAGTTTTTCACACAAGTAGACAGAGAGAACCCAATCAAACAAATAAAACAGAAATGCCATGCAATTGTATTTGTTTATTTAAGAAAATGACTCATTTGTGCAGATCTGTGAGGTGGAAAAGAAAGTGAACCCTTGTTTTCAGTATGCGCCGTAACCAACGTTTCCGGTAACTGCTGATCTGTCGTCTAGAGCGGCTGGGACAAACTGAAGCCCTTTTCTTAGTATTGTACAGAACCGTTTCAGTTCTGAGGTGCTGGTGGGTTTCCTCACAAGAACACTGTGCTTGGGGTCCTTCCACAACATTTGACTTGGCCGTTCCAAAACATTCATTTTGTCCTTTAACCACCTTTTGCAGAACGACTCATGTGCTCAGGGCCGTTGTCTTGATCCAGTTTCAGCTAGCTACATGTCCTGACATTTTCATTTAGAATTTGCTTTTATAATTCAGAATTCACTGGTCTGTTAATTGATCCGTCAGCACGTCACGTACTGAAAACACTTTTTCACTTACTTTTGTGTGCAAATGATTGATTTTCCTGCATAAACAAATACAAAAGCTTGATATTCCTATTTTACTTGTGCGATTGGGTTCTCTTTGTCTACTCTCAGGAAAATCCGCTGATGTTCTGAGTCGTTTTTATGCAGAAATGTAAAAAATAAATAAATAAATATAAATCTATATATACGTGTGTGTGTGTATTTTCAGTCAGTAATATCCTTGCCTAAATCTCCTGGTCTTCTATTACCCGGTGATAGAAATCCTTGTGGGGAACTACAGCCAACTTGAATGCCCTCCCCCCATACAACAAAGCATCTTGGACTAGAGAAATACTGCTGGAAACCTTTGAGGCTGGATTGAATGAATGAAAAAAGAGAAAATGTCACCAATTCCATCTTCGAAGATTTCAGATAGAGAGTCTGACAATGAAAGTACATCAAAGGGAAATGCAGACCCCACAGTCTTCAAAAGGCACCGTGAGCACATACAGGGTTATTAAATAGATGAATATTGACAGGGTTTTTCCTGTATGGAGGTGAACGGCACCCCGGCTATCTCCACAGATCCAACGGGACCAGGGAGACGGCAGGCACAGCCAGGCGCTCTCCACCTCCCAGCCATTCACAGCGGCCTTAATTGACAGGCAAAACCTTACAACGGCTCGTTTCCCCCCCCCCACCCACCCACCTCCTCCTCCTCCTCCTCCTCCTCGCCTCCTCGCTGCTAACTTTGCCCACTGGACCGAGCTGTTGCTGAGCCAATCAGGGGAGGTTTTGTTTGCTGAACTCCGATACGTCCTTCAGCACTTTGGCCCCATTCATCTCACCAAACAATACCCCTAAGAATTTAACTGGTGGGCAAACACACAGCACATGGGTAATGAAGGGGGCACCTTGGCTCTCTGTGTGAATATTTACCCTGTCATCAAAGGAGGGGCATGCATATAAATCTCTGCCTCTACTCCCAAGTTCAGGTTCAGGCGTCGGCAGCGCAAGAGGGGAAGCGAGGAAGACAGCGGTCTTCAGATCTAACAGCCTATGGAATTTGATAGAGCTTTAAACGTATGGAATATGATAGAAAATTAGCCTGGCTTGTAGCTCGGCAGGCATGCAGGGGTTGTTTAAAATGTCAGATCCATGAATAAATACATTTGAAAAATAAAATGGCAGCCTCCCACGCATCGCGGCTACTCGACGAGGGATGCGTGCGAACGCTGCGGCGCATTCCAAAGCAACCAGGACGTGTGTTTTTCAGATCCAGAGGTGCTGTGCCCTCTTCCCCGCCATGAAATTGAAACAAAGTTTGGTTTCTGTGTCGTGCGGAAAAAAAGTTGCGACCTTTCCCCGCAATATTCTATTCAGTTGTTTAACACCCGATAAACCATCCCCGTTCCATTGTTCAACACCTGATAAACTCAATTCGAAAGGGCCCAGGAAACAATTCTGCTAAAGAGAGAGGCAAGAAAATAGCTGCAATCAGCCACTAGATTGCAATGTTTTGTCTGCGATTCGGAAGAGTGGAGAGATTCTATCAGGCTCGTTCCCGCGGCTGATACGCCACTGGTTAGACGTTCAGCCCAGGTAAACTTACAATGGGATGAATGGGCATTTTATTGAAATTTTTATATGTAGCACTCAGGAGCTTGCACGGTCTATTGGAGACAAACAAACTGTGCTTTTCAGTTTTTCTCCACGGGTAAAAAAATTCCAATCTCTGCCTATTCGTTTTTCCGCCCCCGTCAACATCGAGTGGAATCTATGTTGAGCAATGACGTAGAGGCAAAAAAACAAAAACAAAACACAAATGAAGTGAAGTTAATGGCGACGGTTAATGGGGAGACATAAAATAACAATAAAACTAAAAGAACAAAAAAGGGCTTACAGATTTTAGTTACATGTGTTATATGATCTCACAAAAAGAATGCAAAGACGTGAAGCGGGCACAGAGAGCACTTCATGCATAAAAACAAAATGGCTGCCATTCATCACCACACATGCAGCCCGTACCAAGAGGAGCAAACTGGCACACATCCCCTCTGTGCACTATACACCAGAGACCGTATCTCCCTCAAGATCAGCTTCTTCTTCTTCTTTCCTTTTTTTTCCGGCTTTGCTCTCCACAGGAAGAGTATACGTGTGTTTGTGTTGTGTAGGCGCGTGTCGGGGTGGAGGGAGTCTCTCTCTTTCTCTCTCTCCCTCTCTCTCTCCGTCTGCGCCGTCGTCTCTCAAAGCTAGCAAGCTCGCACCCCTCTCAGATCAACAAAGCCCTAGTCGCACATTATTGTACATGTCGATCCCACCGCAAAACTAGACTCCTGAAAACCTGTCAGAGGCCCCTGACGGTACGAGCAGGCTAGCATTAAAAAAGGATGACCTTATTAGGAGTAGGAATGTGGGTTCCTTTTCTTTTTTTTTCCCCTGGCATGTAGGCAGAGAAAAAGGGTGATAATGGTAGGATGATATGTTTTATTTATTCATTTCGCTGATGTCTTGTTATTATTCAATAGCTCAGAGCGTCAGCATCAGATGCTAAGGCAACAAGATGCAAAATGTAGACGTGCAACGGGGGAAAAAAAAGGTAAAAGGAAGAAGGAAGAGTGTAAAGCCATTCTGTGATTTAAAGAAACACACGGCATATTTACAAAATGTGCCAAATAAACTGCAATCAGTTCAACTATAGTGCTTAGACCAAAAAAACAAAGCACACTTCATCTCAAAAATGTACTTTTATAACAGGAATTCTGTGTCAGAAGGCAAATATTTGAATCCTGTGATATCTGAAATGAATTTGCATAAAACGTTATATCTAATATTATAAGACAATCCTGATTTAAACATTACTGATTACACTGTATTCCTCATATTTTGCAGTGAAACGTCTTGGAAGGTTTTTACAACACTTGTTGCTGTTAAGCTAACAGCCCCGTGACACTATTCAGCTTTCTTGCTATTTAACTTAATTAGTTATTCATAAAACCACAGACCTGAATTTATTGCTAACACGTAAGATAATCATTTGGATACTCATGCAAACCAGCTGAGGTGTGCAGTCAGTCACACATTCTCTCTCTCTCACACACACACACACCCAAACAAAGCCCTTTGTACCATCTTCCACCAGCACTCCTCTAGGGGCCAATACTCTGCTCCAAAGCCCTTTAGAGGGGCAGCAAGCCGGAAAATGACCCCATGCTGTCCCTGCTCGCCTCAGCCCCGCCTGGTTACGCCCGTTTCCCAGGGACCCGCTGAGGGTCCAATGCCCCTAGGCCTCCCTCTCACGCCACACTACCTCCCAGGGCCAAACGTTAAAGGGGGCTCCTCGCCGCGGACAATGGCTGCCGGGAAACGTGGGAAAGAAATGTCACAAGGCTCTCTGACAACCGAGGTCCGACCCCCTGACCTTAAGGGCTGGTCCCACTGGGCCTCTTTATGTAAACACGGGGTGTCTGAAGAAAAGCAAACCCTGCGTTAATCAGATTCATAACCCATGTGAGAAAATGTATAGGGCCGTGTTGGAAGACTTGGGTTTGAAGCCAAAATAGTCATTTATACACAAGTGGGTTTTATCAACATTTACACTAAGTGGTTTTTTCCTTGCATTTCCCTATATGATGTCACACTAAAATACTTCATAAATCTGTTAAACTATTCTTCATTATTCTTTAAATAAGAACTCTTTACCAGCAACACTTCCATAAATCTAAACTATACAGTACACACTAGTGTTTAATGGAGTCATTGACAAGGTGAGGACAAAGAAATGACAAGGGTCTTCTGCTGGAACTCCCCGTCGCCTTGTAAACAGTCCTGGTCATTTAGCCTCTGACCTTCTGCCAGTGTCCTCTCAAACAGTCCACTGCCTCCCTCCATATGGGAGAAGCAGGTCAAACGAGGATATGGTCAGCCATGCAGCGGTCTCCAAGGGGTTTGGCGGGGGGAGTGGGGGTTAAGGCGCTGGGTGGACGCAGGCACGGTGGCTACTGTGTAATGGAAGTGGGGCAATTTGTTGTGGAGAGGGGGTTAACAAGGGAATGATTGGTACTGAGCAATGTTTGACTTAACCCCAGGTTCCCTGGCAATGAGCTGCAAGCTGGCGGTTATGCTACATGCGATATCTCACACCGTACTATATACTGTGAATTTTACATACACTATGTATACTGTTTATATATACACAAGTATATTTTATACATACTTTTATATATTGTACCTTAGTTTTATTACATAATTTAACACAATAAAGCATCTATCTATCTATCTATCTATCTATCTATCTATCTATCTATCTATCTATCTATCTATCTATCTATCTATCTATTTTTATTATTTTGTGTAAAAATATTACATTTTGATTAAATTCAATTGAAAGAAAAATGAAAGAAAAATGACAGAAATGACACATGGGGCCAAGTGACTCCGCTAAATGGGTCTTAGTTGTACTTGAGGGCCCAGTAAACGGGTCGTTGCTGTGTTTTCTTTTTCACGGGTCACGTAATTATAGAGATGGGCAGCGAGACAGCTGGTCATCCTATTTACAAACAATGGTCTTAATCTATTTGCTGAGGGCCCTTGACATGGGGCCCTTTGATGACCTCACTGGTACAAGAGCACATGCGCGGGTCAGACCGCTGTGGTCACTAGAGGTCAGAGTTCGCAAACCAAACACCATGACCTCATTCCCAAGAGAGTCTTGCTGATGGACTCCCCCGTGCTAGTTAGTGGACATCATTAAGGTCTGGACGAGTGAAGGATTAATGACCCCGGACGGGATGAGCTGCTAAGCTTTCAAACAGAATTATGCCCAAAAGCCAAAAATACTTTGCAAACATGCAAACAGTCAGGAGGTTGGAGCCATGCATCCGCTTGAATGTGTTATGGCTCTCTGTGCAACAATAGCATCACACTAGTTGCGCATGTCCATTGTCACTCACAATGGGACCGGTGACCTAACTGTGATGTTACAGTATAGGCACATAAACTGTAATTTAAAGCAAAGAAAGAAAAAGACTACATTGTGTTTTGTGAATTACCAACATAAAGCACCATGATGGAAAGAATTCAGTTTGAGAAGAGGGCGAAAATATGCATTGCAAGTCATTAACAATGCAGAACCGAGAGCGGGAAACAATAATTAACTCTAGATGGGGTCTTTAAGGGACAGTCTTTGAGGATTGCATTTTCCACTGCTGATCTCAAGGTTAACTATTCTGCATGGAAATAAGGGTCCAGGGGTGCAGCATTTCCTGACCACGAGTCACATTCAGGATTAGCATGTTAATATGAGTTTTGTATCCATAGGTGCGTCGGCATGGTGGTTCTCATTTGAATTAGCGCCGACGCGGTTGGGGTTCCATCACCCATTCATAACTACAACTTCTCGCTGCCCTTCCACACCTATTTCCCACCTCCACCTCATCACCGCCATCATCATCCACCACCATGATGACCGTATACAAACCCCAAACCTACACAATTTATGAGCACAGATGAGAGGCTGCATTGTCCCGCGTCTCCTTGTAACCCCCATGATCATAAATCTGCTTGCATGGCCTGTGGTCGTTTATGAGCACTTTACATGAAGATCACTCTCACAAACAACGCCCTTCAGCTAGTAATGAAAGCCAAGCATCAAAGTTGAAGATCAATGTCAGGATGCGAGTTTTGTGAAACGGCCTGAATGAATGAGTATAATCTCCTATGTAAAGAGGATCCCTAAGCGATCAAGTGATCTTTATACAAACCAAAGTGAGATGCACTGTAATCCATTTGGGTTAGATGATTTGAGTGAAACAAATATCACTGGAAGCTTCAAAATCTCCTCAACCCCTGCAAAATACGCATCAGGAAGATGCTGAGGATCCCCCTGCAAGGCATAGGTCAGCTGAAATCAACAGAATCCCCAGACTGGGACATGCTTTCAGCCTTTAGCTGAGGTCAAGGGTTAAATGGCTGAGGTCAGCGAGACTTCAACCTCTGCCTAGGGACCTCTCAGATCAACGAAAGTCTGTTAAACATGTGGATGGATTAGAGGAAGTGTCAGATGGGTTGATTGGTCTCTGATTAGCGTGTGAGAGTAATTCTCAAAAAGAAAAGCAATGATGAGTGTGGTTTGTGCTGAAAGACATGTTCACATGAGAACATTTTAAATTGAAAAAGCATCATAAACAACAAGTCCTCTGAACATTTTTTATATTATTATCAAACCTTACTGGAGGTCAGGACACTAAGCATTATGAACAACAACAACAACAACAATGAGTCATATTGTATAAAGTGTTCACTATCCCAAATTAAGTGACTGATGTGGCATTTATTTAATGCTGAGAGGAACAGAAAAAGTGACCAAATATGTGGCAAATATGGACCAAAATGTTAAGAAAGGACACTTAAGTGTAACAAAATCTGCCTCAGGGACTTAAGGAAACGCCCGAACAAAAAAAGGAGGGGAAAATGGAAGCAAAACAAATGCCTAGCAACGGCAAAAAATGGGCTAGGATCAAAATCACAGACTTCCAGAAATCACAACAAGCTCAACAAAATCAGTCATGTCCAAATGTGGCGTGGGACACAATTCCAGTGATGATCAGATGAAGTTTTCTGATCCAGCGCCTCAGTTGGATCATTTCTCCCTTTATCTTCCTAAAATCTTTACAAATCCATTTTATGATGGTACAAAACCTTGGTCCGTTTTTGGAAAAGAGACGACATGTAATCATGATAGTAATCTTGATACCTACTTGATCACAGCTAGGGAATAATTGGGGTTTCAATAAACTAGCAATGGACATACAACTGGAAATAGGAGGAGAACAACATATTCCCTATATTGTTTTCCCCATTTACCCTCCTCAGCATGGACCTGTGGACCAGTCAATTAATGTCATTTTATGGCACTGATTCATAAGGGAGGACACTCTGCACAAACACAGCTAAAGAAAATAATAAGATTTAGTACAATGATGCTGGCTCCATTTCTCCTGCCTCCTTCAGACCATGAATGCCTGGCATTGAGCCGCTCAGACTCAGCCTTGGCAGCACCCAGGCAGGTACCAGCTCAGATAAGCACCTCGCCTGGGCCACAGATTAAAACACGTCTCCCCTTCGCCCACTTCACTTTCATCCGGGGCCAAATGTCCAGCCAAGCGTACCCTGTGCCTCCTTACCCCTGCCTCCTCTTATCCTCTTCCTCCTCCTGCCTCTGCTTTCTGTCCCATGCAGGGGACCGAGAGTGGCATGCAGGGACAAACCTGAGACCGTACAAAAAAAAAAAAAGAAGAAAAACTGGAGGGGAACGACACAGAGGGGTGGGGATGGTGAGGAAGAAAGGAGGCGAGGAGAAAAAGAGAAATGCACATTGTACTTTTCAAATGGATGGGAAATGATTCGCTAGGATTTGCTGACAATTATACGGTGGGGTTTAATCAATTCGGACCATTCACAGCGTGGAGAGGGCTGATCCCCCAGTACAAAGGAACAGACCGTGGGAGGGCGGTACCTAAGAAAGCGCCGGCCTGGTGTAAGTAACATGAGGCAACACTCCCCTCCCCACACATTGCACCGCAGCATATGGCTCCTCTCTGAACTTATTAGCTGGCGGATTAAGGCCAATCGCAGAGACCCAAGGGCCTGTGGCTGCCTCCGTTGCACCCTCCCTCTCCCCTCTTCACCCCCAGGAATGAGGCTGACTGACAAGGGGCATTGTGTTAGGCACCTAGATCGCCACACCTCTCACTTACCCTGTCATACAGTGCAGTTTGATGAGGTTATTTGGTAGAGAGAACAGGATCTAGCCATTACCCTTAGAGCCACAGAATGCACCGCACATAGACCTGGAAATTGCTGCCTCGCGTTATATCCGAACAGCTCCTTTCAAACATGTCTACATCAAAATATTTCATAAGATAATTTTACCCTTTTTGCCTTGACCACTATGGTAATGCTACCTGCAAATTAGCAAGCTGCCCGGCTATGGAGTGGATTAAAAGCACCTGAATGTGAACACACAGATTAGCCCTGTAGATATGAAGTCTAATTAGCATCTCATTGCAACTCGACATGCAAGCTCAACATGAGTGCAGACATGCTGAGAGAAAAGGCTCCATTGGCCAGGGGTTGATTATAGGTCCATTATGCACAAAGTACTTAGTGATGGGCTGAGAGTAGGAATTAAGAGCTTGATGGCTACTGTGAGGGGACCTGGGTTGAAGTACAGGGGTGTTAGCAGTCAACAGGGTCTCGATTCTACAGGAGGCCAAGGCTGGGGGAGGCTATACAGTAGTCTCTGGACTTCCTGAGCATTCATGGAGAGAGATTTGACAAGAGAAGAGCCCCCATTTAAGCCCTCATTTGATCTGGAAAGCGGCAGGTGATCCTCTGCCTCTTTTTGTGCCAGACCACGGGGGTCTGCTGACCCCTCGTGACCTGTCTTACCTGGCGCCCCTCAAGACACCTCATTTAGACAAGACAAGCTCATTCAGTCCCGGGTATGCACCCTTCACAGAGCTCCACCTGGCCACAGGGCTGCAGGGTCAGCTACACACTGAGACAGCAGGGATGCTACAGGCCTGCTTCACTAATCCCCTCACATACTGGGAGGTGCTGGACGACCCAAAGGTCAGGGACGGAGCGGAGAAGCCATCTTCTTGGTTCATTTAGACAGGATTAGAGGGCCAACACGGGTATGTCTTCAGGACTGAGGCCTCGTGCTTGGAGATCACAGAGGCATTTCTGAGACGAGCAGAAGAAGGCCACGCTTTGGTTCGCTGCCCCCGAGGGACTACCTTTGACCTCACGGACATATCCACAATGTACTCTGACAAGTGTGACAGCGGTGAGTTTGGCGATGCAGAGTTGACAATATGTAAAATCTTCTGCTGTGGAAGACCTCTTTTTCATTTGATCATTCTCTCCAAGTGAGAGCTCATCTGTTTGTTTGCTTTCAAGAAGGAGTTCTTGTTAAGAGAGAGACAGAGAGTTGATCTTTAATGAGAGGGGAAATCCTGTTTTCCCTATGGATGGATCTCTTGGATACCTTAACCTGAATACCCTCCGTGTCTTGTCATTCTGGGGCAAATGACTGCTGCCCAGACACACCGTGTCTGTGTTTTCGTTTGAGGTGATATTTACTAATCCTTCTTTACATACAAAGCAAAAGACACCCTTTTCCTACACGAACAATGAGGCTGCAGCAAGAGTGTTTGTAAGAAAAGCACACACACCGATGGTAATTCAGACACATCGATCTAAATGGACATCCTAATATTCAAAGCCCAGATCTCCAGATACACCCTCCTCGGCCCAATCAACGCTCCTGCACTCTATATCTCGCCATTACTGACTCTCTCACCTCTGAGAGCACCCCAGAAGCCCGGCCTCGCTCATCAAAAGCTTTTCTCACAACAAAATTAGCCGCAGCACGGGTGAGAGAAAACCATTCCTAGAGTGAACATATCCAACGCTAAACAAATACGGCAACAGAGACGAACACAGATGTTCGGTGAGAACAAAAATATGAATCATTAAACAGGCAACACTTACAGCTAATTGCGTTCGGATTACATTTCATTTTCTACTGAGTGACAATAAAAATCGGAGAAGGCATTAGAATGAGCTTATCAGTGATCACCGCATTAAATGCTTGTAATGCTCAAGAGCATTTAGCAGGGGCTATTAGATAACCATAGCGATAAAACCTAGAATAGCATCAATGCAAGGCCAACTGTTAGCATTTCAGATTAGCTCCACACTGAACCTTGGGGTTCATTTAGCCGCATTTGCTTCCATTATCGACTGAATAAGCAGATCGGGCTGGCAGGGATCCATTTCTCTCCTCACACTGTAGCCCTCTATCTCTGTCTGAGCTCACTCAAATCACGTTAGCCAGTCAAATCGGGTTAGCTCCTCTTTAGCATCTAACACACTTTTAATTCAAAGCATCACTTCGTCGACACTAGACGTGTTGGCATGCCAGAGACTGAGTTGTCAGTGCCTCTGCACTGATCCACATCCACCAGGGTCATAGAGACCAAGATACTGAGCCAGCCTTTGCGAGTTCTGTGTGTGTGTGTGTGTGTGTGTTGGACTGTGAGATTTTAGGGTTGGATGAGAAGAGTTACTGACAATCTGGCAGTCCTTCACAATGACATGTGTGTTTGATGGTACACACGGCACGTCATCGGCCTCCGTGACCCAGCGCTGTCACCGAGGGTCGAGTGTGTGACAACGCGCCGCTGTTTGTGCTGTGGAGGACTACAGTTTGTTAAGGGTGGGTTGGTGGGGGCGAGGACAACGGCGGGGGTCGGAGCTGAGGGAAGGGGTTGTGTCGAGGCTTGCCAGTCTTTGTGGCGAGTGCAGGGCACGGAGACACGCGTCGCCGAAAACCACCGTCGTGATTCCACACTAATTCATGGGTTTATCCACAAAAATAAACTAATCAGAATTTAAACATTTAGTATTTATTTTACATTTAATTTAAATCGTTCGGACAGTGCAGATTATTTTTACCAGAGCCATCCATATTTTACCCATCACTTTGTATTTCTTGCAGCCGACTGCAAATTCACATAAAAAGCAGACTTCTAGTCAGAGTAACACTGTGTCCTATCTATAATAAATCACCAGGGTGAATGCAGAACAGCAGTGGAACACAGAAACAGCATCTCATAGCTTTTTAGTCTGGGGGCTTGGTGTAGACGTTGTTAAGAGTTCGACACAAAAAAAAAAAACAGGCTGGATTTACCAGCAGACCCCTGCCCTTATCCCCACTCGCTGCCTGCCAGGTATGGTAAATGTCCATTTCTATAAGCGAAAGGGTCCCTGGGAGCAAAGAGATGTACAAGGTGCAAATGAAAGAGAGATACAGGCTCCGAGTTAGAAGTTGAATTTCCTTCCCTTGAGCCTGAGGCCACAGTTGCCTAGTGTAAGACTAAATAAGACTCCCTGACCATAAGAAATAAAAAATCGTAGGTCTTAGGCTGAGCTGCGAAGGCTTTAACTTGCAAGAATAAAAGCTCCTATGCCTGTACAAACACCTACTGCACAGTGTGCCTTTCCAGCATATTGGAACTAATTGTTATTGCATGGTTCCAAAAGAATCTATTGACCGGACTGTCTTATAAATTTTACTAATGCCTCGCCGAGGTCTTTCTCCCGCACCACTTCTCTGATTCTGCAGGGACAAATTTATTGCCCGCACTATACACACGGAGCAATTATGCTCTTGAAAATAACAGAGCTGCAGGTCGCTCTGACTCATATACATGCCAGGAGGTGGAGTCAGGTATGTCTGATTGCGCGAGGCTAATAACAGCAGAGTAGGAGGAAGAGGTGCAGAGAGAAGTTAAAAAGGCTGGAAGGCTTTACTGTGGGTGTGGGCGGAGGTCTGGGTCTAAATGTGTGTGTGTGTGTTTGCATGAGCGCACAGTGTAAGTGTAAGTCACCGTGTAGTACACTAACCCTACTCTGATAAATGTGTGGGATGTGAGGACCCTCACCGTAGCCTGAGGGCCTCCTCGGTGCCTTCCTCTACCTGTCTGTCTCTCTCTTTTTTTTCTTCGCTCTCCTGCTAGTCAAACACTCCAGGAATGTCTGAGTAAAAAAGATTTTTCTTGGAGTTATAAAAGTGTGATTTTTTTTCTCAATAACTATAAATATATAGGTGATATTTTAGTCCTGTTGTTTTTGTTTCACACACTCGATTTAAGCCTCAGCGACTGTTTCGGGGAGAGCAAAACCAAAAGGTGAAATAGAGTCAAAAATGATGCTGAGAGACCTTTTTAAGCCAATGTTACCACATGTCCGTCATTAAGGGAAACCCATAATGAAATGAACAAAGGCCTTCTCTGCTGAAACTGCAAATTAGCTGCTTCATTACGGCGCAGGGAGAGAAGCCCCCTCTCACAATCACCGCAATAACTGGCACGCATCAACACACGGGCATCTTAAAATCAGCGAAATGCAGATGACAGAAACACTTTGTAGATGTAATTTTTCCTTCTCTTGCATTTGAGCTGATGAGCGGCGCGGACGGGGGAAACCGAACGAGGGCTGAGGGCCGCGCGCCGGAGGAAGAGGAAGAGTGATGCAGAATCAGTGTGTGATGGAGCAGAGCAGCAGAGAGAATAAGGGCGTTTTGATCAGGAGTTTCTCTGGGATAATTGTCAGGATCTGCTGTTTGGAAGATGACTGACGAAAGGGAAAATGTGACAGTGGAATTTGTTGAGGAAACATGAAAATGTGTCAAACATCCGTCAAACAAAGAAATGTAATATTTATGGATTCTTGAAGAACCTCTCCCTCTCTCTCTCTCTCTCTCTCTCTCTGTCTTTCTGTAGATGCACACACACACACACACACACACACACACGGACACGTACATGCGTATTGTTTAAGTCTCCTCGGCGTCTTCTCTGCGAATCATTTCCCATGTCGTCATGCGTCTCGCTAATGTTCTCTCATAAAAGGATTAACATGCAAAAAAAAAGGCTGTTTACATAACAATGACAAGAGTGAGTGTTTAAAAATCTGCAGTTGAAAACGTGATTATGATGAGCGTGTGAAAGTTTTTAGCAGACCCCTGCAGGCATATGCTGGAGTATTAGAATATTCTTTTACCGCCCGTTATGTTTTTGATGATTACAGAACGGGGACATTTTTCATTTTTCAACAATCCAGCTTATGATGGATTTTAACTCTAACACATATTTATACATATTTGCAATATCTTGATTTTTTGTTCACTACCCTTACTAGAATATATAGAAATATAATAAATGTTTCTATTGTTTCTAATGTTTCTATTTACATATTACATGGTATATATATTCTAGTAACCTGAGATTAATAATTCAACCAGGATTTGAATTAAATTGACATTTTATAAAATGTACAAGTATCAAAGCAAATCAGTACCAAGTATTAGAAATAACGTAAATATATAGAAATATAGGCGTCTATCTGTATTTAATACATTTAAGTCATATTGCGGTTTATTTTTCTGTCTGATAATCAAGCTACTGAGCATGATACACACGCTCTTATAATTAATAAAAGAAAGAAAGAGAGAAAGAAAGAATGTTTTCCTTTTTTTTTCAGAGAACCCGTTGATTAATTAAGAACTATCTGTCTGAAGACCTCTTGGTGTGCTCAGACAACCTCTCCTCCCTCACCCCTCTCCCTTCCTCTCTCTCTCTTTTTTTTAACTTCCACACACACTCCCTCCCTCCCCTCGCTGACAAACACACACCCGCACACCTACTAAGAAAACAAAACCCCACTAATCATTTGAAGCCTGTGCTTTGTAGGTGGGGCCCGGTCATTATCAGGCCTCAGCAGTGCCGCTTTCTGTTGGTTTTAGCTTTGCATCCTCAATCAATCGCTAACAGGAAGAGCTTTAATCAGGGTTTTAATGCGGCCGTACAAGAGGTGGGCAGGCCCATTGTGCGGGTCTGAAAGGCCGATCGGAGGGGAGTCCTCTCGCGTTTCTTTACATTCACCTGCTGGGCCTTATTGGGTCTCTTTCTGAAAGAAAGGGACAAGGGAAATGAATAAAGAACACAGGCAAAGTGTGGGCCTGCTCAACCAGCCTATGGGTTAATCAAGGAGCTACTTGTCATCTCCACAGAGTCCCACAGTTCTGCTGGTTAAGCTCTCCCCTTCTCTTTCCCATGCCAATTCAGACGCACCGAGGAGCTGGGCCGGGGCGAACAACGGCGGCCCATAACACAACCATGAGCTAATGATATGCTACTCTGAAATGAATGTATGAAGCGTGAGAGGAGGGGAGGGGAGGGGGGACGCTGGGAAAGGAGGAGGACAGGGAGGAAAAACTTTATGAATTGCACTGAAACGCAATTTTGAGAGTCGGAATATATGAGAAAAGGAATGAAATGAAATCTAAAATAGATACGGAAATATTGTACAGCGGGAAGATGTGTTTTTCCAGAAAGTTATTTTGTTAAAAACAAACACTGCAAACACACACACACACACACACACAGAGTAGGTCTGCTCAGGCTGCAGGAGGAGCTCGACAAATCATCCACACAACTAATCCACCCCAGTTTGTCAAGTACATTGGGAAAAAAACAAAGCAGAACAGATATTTGTATATATAAGGTTTTGTTGGTATTCAGATTTTCCTTTGCGTTTAGGCACTTTGGAAAATATTGCTTACAACGGAGCATGTGAAGAAATTTGAAAGAGGGGGGAAAAAATAAAACACCTTCTTCAGCATAAATCGCAAAGGTGATGTAAGTTCAGGCCGTGGAGTTCAAGAAAGGGGAGGGAGGGAGGAGGAGGGGGGGAGGGAGAATTTAAGTGGAGTTTTATGAAGAAATTGTCATTTCCAGAGGTGCAGTGTGGAAGAGACGCTTGCTCGGGTTCAGGGCCTGTTAAATGATGCTCTTACACCATCTAGTGAAAAGAAAGGGTAACTCACACCATCCACGGGAAAGACAAGAAAGTGTGTGTGTGTGAGACAGAGAGAGAGAGAGAGAGAGAGAGAGAGAGGGGAGAGTGTGTTTGAGGTGTTTCACCTGAATTAAGCTTTAAATAAAAAAACGCCAAAAATGTACGCATTAATTGTGATTTACGAGTGCGACATAAGGACACAAGCATATCTGGAGGTCGACCGGAAGGAACAGGCACAAAGCTTTATTTGCACTGCTCATTATGTTCATTTTAAATTAGCTTCACCTCAATATTCCTCATTCAAAGACCACAAGGGGGCATTATTTAATCCACGTTGTTGATTAATATTATTGTGGCACAGTTTGCTTCAGATTACACTAAAAAAGACATTTGTACAGCTGTACACCTACTTTTTTATCAGATAAGGAGTAAAAGGAAAACACAAAATGAGTTTTCATCATTATCATTAATATCATTATTAATGTTATTGTTATTATTATTATTATTATTATTGATGGTGGTTTCTTCCAATTGACATTTAAAGACTTATCACATTTCAGGATAACAAGAAAATGTTATTTAGTAACACAGACATGTTAATAAAATGTAAAATCTACTTTGAGGAACATAAACCAGTCCAAATCATAATAATTACTATTTAAAATGATGTTTTATTCATATATTTACCACCGGTGTTTATTGGTCAAAATCTGATTTATCCGAACAAATCATCCAAATCAGCCTTTTCACATCAACATGTTTTCTGTAAAAGTTCAACCCCGGCGTTTATGACATTTCCAGGATGGAGCGCGTGCAATTTGTGCAGCACAGAGAGTGCTCGGGAATTATGCGTGTACTTTAAACGTCAGATTTGTCAGAGACAATGCAGACCGGTGACTAATGGCTGATCTACCTGACAGGGCTTTTTGTTGGAGTCCACAGGAAGTCCGCAGGAAGCCTTTAGTGCTCTCCAGCAGGGATTGATGCACTTATAAGAATGCTCTCTAACAAAGGGGATGGCAGCAATTAGGAAAACAAAAGAGGGGAGGGTGCCAGTGATTATTGCTGGGGCACTTCAACACCCAGCTTTTGCATTGTCAATTAGAGAAGCCAGGGGTGTCAGACAATATGCTGGTTAATATTTGTTGAAAATGTTTTTATGATGACGCTGTGATTATGGTTGGGGAAAAGAATAATGAGTTCATTCATTTGAAAGTGTATTTCTGTGTCATTGTTGTACCAGAATAGATGCTATTTTAAAACAAAAGGGCTTTTTTTTTTCTTTGTGTCTGTCATTTTCTTTAATTATATCTGGTTTCATTTTCAGGAATAAATGAAGCATGCAAACCGTGAACCTGCAGGTACAAATGGGAAGGTGAACACTGCGTTTAATTTATAATGAGCGCGTTTGGACTCACTTGAGCATGCTCAATTAACCAAATTCCAGACGAGTAAAATACACATTGTGCACGCGTTGCTTCAGTTTTATTGACTTTCATTTTTTACTAGCTGCATCCGAGGGCCTGCTCTGGCTGATCTGCAGCGTCTGCGGGCTTTGTTTTGACAGGCGCTAGAAGGTCACCAATTCACCTGTAAGGCGAGAATTTACCCTGCCTAATTTTTGGTGTCCTTCAGGTGCAGCCTGCCAACCTCCTTTGCATTTCAATGCCCACAGCCTGATTATTAAATCTTAGAGGGATTTTTTTTTTGTCTGAAATAAATGGTTTGGGTTGCTGGGCAACCTGATCAAACGCTGTTTCCCCCTCCCCCAATTTGAAGCTCATAATTCTTCATCTATATTCAGGCGTCTATTTCTTAATTAGATTAAGATGCATAACCCCCCCTTACTGCAAGCAACATGGCACTGATGCAGGGATCATATTTACACACACACACACACACACACAATGCTTTAGTGGAGGCAAACTCATGTTATAAATGTAGCTAACAAGGAGAAAGTGTAGATTTTGAAGGATGTATCAAAAAAATTACTAAATATTCGGAAAAAGGATAGATTTCTTTTAAATGTAACTCTTAAATATTGTGGTCATTACGCACACAAGGGTTCACGTTCATAATTTTGATTCAAAACGGAACTTGACCCTTGAAAATGATTTAGATATTTTAATTATTTTTGCAGAGTAATAAATAAAAATAAATGTGGCACAACCACATGCAAACCAGTACATTCATGCTCCAACAGATGCACACACAACAGCTTTCTGGTGAGACAAAGAGGACGGTGCCAAGGGACGGGTCAAAGATGGCTCAACCTGCACAGCATTTCGCTCAAACGGCCAGGCTGTCCGGAACAGGCAAGGACACTGATGCATCGTCATACAGGATCATTTGGAGGACTTTCTTTTTAGGCTCTGTACCAGTATGACTGCACCTCAACATCACCCTGTCTCCACGCGGCTCAGATTGATGAAGCACGATGTGTTTTTCACTCCCCGGTAATTTAAAACCATTTACAAATGCACAAGCGACTTTGTTTGCCAAATAAAACATTTACATCTTAACTCGCTGAAGGGGGGAGGAAAAAAAAACAACAGCACGTTTTTGCACCGTTTGCATTTGTCTTCAAGGTAAAGTTAAAATGGGTCATCAAATTTGATCAAATCCTCAAAGGCCCGACTGTGGAGGAAGAACCAAGGACAGTTGGATTTGCAGTAAAGAGCATGCCAGTTTTGCTCTCCCTAGAGCTACGGCTTTGATTGAATACTAAAACGAGTTGAAATGTCACAAATCTCCACCAGTGTGCTCGAAATGAAAACTGGCCTTGGGGTTTTAAGGTTCCCATTAAGGGTGTGCTTAACACGTTCTGTTAAGTGTGGCTGGAGTGCATCAAAAATACGACATAATTATGCGTCTCTGAGCACTCAAGTAAAATGTCCCCAAAAATTCCTCGATGCTTAGCAAGTTTCTCAAATGCAAGCGAGTCAGGATCGGGCCTCCACGGGACGGAGGGGAGAGAAACGCAGAGGGGCAGCAAATTAAACCTGAAACTGGAGCAATTATCATGTGACTGGTGCCAGAAAAGCTGCTTAAATCCTGCATTTTCCTGCAGAATACATAAGCCTAAAGCAGAATTTTTCCAAAAAGGAAATTTTAAAATTGGAGCAGCGCATATATAGAAACTTCTAAAAAAGAAATTCCTTTGTACATGACAATATATCCGGCAGCTTTTATGTCAAATTAGAGCATGTGACACCTTCTGCAGTGTCTCGTTTTATTAGCAATAATAAACTCAGCCTGTACATCAGCATCTCTTTCAGCCTGGTAATGCTTGTCTTGCTCTGAATGCACTGATTTGATGCAGCCGTACTCCTTCCTATTTACCCCTCATCTCTCAGGTAGCTGAATTTCCAGGAAACAGGAAAATGACTATCCTGGCTGCTTGGTATTCACGTCACGTAAAGTGGGTCTGTGTTCCTCATTTAGTTCTGTACTGTACAGCTGGGGAGCTGTCCAGCACGCAGCGGCAGTATGCAAATGAGTCTGGATTTGAATGGAGATGGAGGTAGACACAAAGCTCAATTAGAGACAGAGAGAGAAGGAGACGGTGGGGGAGCGCTGAGTGTCTGTAGGGGAGGGGGAGGGTGGAGAAGAAAAAAAAGAAAAAAAGAAAAACACCCTGAGCTGCTTAATGCCAACCTGAGGAAAACCAGTGTACGGACACATTCGAACACAAAGGCACACGCTGATGTGAATGCACTCAAATAGCCAGACAGATTCCTAAATTCTAAATTCAGACGGGCGGCTGATCTCTGAGGGGCTCAGACAGCTCAGCTCTGTGATGCGTTTCAGTCACACCAATCAGGAGGAGAATATCCCACATCATCCACATCACACATATCGTCAAAAAAAACCCAAAAACAAATGAAAGGTATCAGTCAAGTTCAGAGGCTCATGTGACAAAAAAATAAATAAATAAACAACCGTGATGGCGGCGGCGGCCATTTTGTTCTTGGGTGCGAGTTGATGCCCAGCAGCAGCGCGCGCCACCTGACCCAGCGCCTTGCTCGAGTGTCCTTGGAGGAGACTCTGACATCAGCAAACCCCCGGTTGCCTCGGCAACTGCAGTGCCAGCGGGTGGGGAGGGGGGGTTGTGTCACTTGTGCATGATGGAGGGGGGGGGGGGGGAGAGAAAATTAATATGCACATGCGGGGCAGTTTGAACGAGGATTTAATTGTTGGCGTGTGAAGGCGAAATGGATTGAACGCTGCAGCAAACACGAGGGACGCCAGAGCAGGGCGGCAAGAGGAGATTAAGTGAACTCATTGGTCAAAGAAATCATTTGCATCGTTGTCAAGGTTATTGCCAAATTAGTTCCTTTCACACAAGAAAGTAACTTCACATATGAGACGGCGGGAAGGTGGGCCATAGGGTGGGGATAATCCTCCTGCAGCTTCTCCTCCTCCTCCTCCTCCTCCTCCTCCTCCTCAGCATTATCATCATCATGAATAGTTTACAAAGCTGTGTACAGCCAAGGTGATGCTTCACACAGCATCAGCGGCTGCATTTTAGCTGACTTTGTGTCCATGAATCGCAATCATTTCAGCATGCCTGGCAAGGTTTTCATATGCAGCTGAAATGTGACAGACAGGACTGCAGACTTGACTCCGGGAGGATGAGAGTAACTTGATCAGGGAGGCTCAAAGATCATTCGGTTGATCTGGCTATGCCACAAAATCACCCGAGTCTGATTTCCCATAAAATACCGCCTGTCAGATTATATAGGATGAACATTTACTCACAGGGACACACGCCCCGACCTAAAAATTTTGTCTCTCTTCAAAACCACCCCTCACACATACACACACACATACACATATACTACAGAGTTTCACATAAAGCATACAAGCATTCCTGTGCAAATAAAGCAGCAGGCTGCAGTGACAGTCTCATTACAACCTGAAATATAAATATAAAATTCCACACAAAGAAATAAAAAAACAAGCATATGTTCCTAGATAGTCTAACACGAGACAGAAAGGCAAGAATAAGTCATCATACACTGCGGAATTATGCGAAAAAGCACAGAGAAAGGTGTTAGAGACTGTCACAGGCGTGCGCGCGCACTCACGCACGCGAGCATTGTACATGCGGTCGGTGCGCGCGCACACGTGCACACGTACAGTAAACGTTGCGATGGTCTCATCAATAATGCATCGGCACTTCATGTTTATGCAATTTACAGGGCAAGACCGAGCCGCGGATCCTGGAGCCCCGCGCACACTTGAACGTATAGCGTTTCCCAAGCCTATCACAGACAGAGCTCAGACATAAAAGTTCAAATCTTTACAGCCTGTAGAGAAAGAGATTATTATACAGCAGTCCTCTGCACATACCTGTTTCTCTTTGATTCTTGGTTTGCGCAGGCATGAAGGCTCTTCATGACAACACCGCACTAAGGAAATAAAACTGTAGCTGTGGTGATATGCAAATTAACAGCTCCCGCTGAATGCAAGGGCATTTATTATTCATAAATTACTCATGTTTATGCAAATTACGGTAGCCTATACGGAAACACTGGTGGGGGTTGAGTGGCTCTGTCTAAACATAGGCTCATGTGTGTGATTCAATTTGTGTTGCCCTCTTCCATCTAAAATGATCCAAATCTGAGCATTTGACCAACATAGTCATGAACCAGCTACGCTATTGTGATCTTTCATGGAAGCAGGTTTAGGGGCTTGTAGGCCCAATCTGAAATGTGGATGGGGACAGGTGATGTGACACACACATTCTCATTGAGGATAACCTACAGTTGTTCAGCTAATTATTTAGGTTGTTACAGTTTTTGTGTGCACATTGGGTGTGCAGCACTCTTATGCAGATGGGTTTTACAGTATGATTCCAAAAAGTCTCTATAATCATTAATAATATCATCATTATTACCACTTAGGCTATAGGGTATGTTTGACGTTTAGATGTATTTATGGACTATAGGATTTTTTAAATTTAGACATTTAGCCTAATTGATTAATACAGGGCTATTACGTGATGTAAATAGTATGCAGTATAGTAAAGAGCTGTCTGAAACCAAAATGTTTCAGTGTTTTATTGTATCAGATATTTAGACATCTAATCAAAGGAAATGAAAAAAAAAAATTTGTTTCCGTTTTCCAGATATAGGTAGATAGATAACTAGAGAGAGAGAGAGAGAGAGAGAGAGAAGGATTTAGGATGCGCCGTGCACCCTAAATTACGGTAGGTCGTACGTTTACGTCATCAACAGGAGACAACCGCGTTGACGTAAAAGAATGAAGACGCTGGCGGATTGTGTTATTGCTGATGTTTGATTTTTAAAACAACGGTTTTGAGGTTTCACGAGAAATTAAAAACGCTATTCTGTACACAGGCATCTATCGCCGCTACACGCCACTCATGCGGGCGGACTAACGTATATTTTGAACCCAAAAACCCGTAAGTTATTCAATGTAATCGCAAATCGGTTACACTTTTAGCAGTTGGCTAACGTTAAACTTTATTTATGTGTTTATGTGCGTGTTCTTGTATGTTCACCTGGTATTTGGGCCGTTTCGTTCCTCTTTCCCTGCAGACAGACTGTCGCCATGTTCCACAACAGCTCCCAGAGAAAATTCTGGATCTTCAAGAGTGAAGATGAAATTGAGAAGATGAGGATGAAGGCCAATCAGAAGTTCCGTAACAAGGCACTAGAAAGTGGAAAGGTAGGACAGAAGATATTATACTAAACTTTTTTCTTTTTCTTTTTTGTCAACCAACGCTAATTTAGACTCCTTTGTGATAATTTAACTCTGTTCGTTTAAACTCAATTTTATTTAAGCACCGATCAGCCACAACATTAAAAACAGGATAAGTTGATAACGTTGACCATCTTGTGACAGTTCAATGTTCTGCTGGGAAACTTTTGGACCTGGCATTCATACTTTAGACATGTACCACCTACCTAGACCAGACCAGATACCCCCACCCCATAGCAATGACACTCTTTGATGCAGAATGCAGCCTTACATAGACACACACACACACACACACACACACACACACACACACACACATAACGATTTAGGAACAACTAAAAAAAAAAAGTGAACAGCACAAAGTGTTGACCTGGCCTCCAAATTCACTAGATCCCAAATTGATCAAGTATCTGTGGGATGCCCCTCAACCCATATGACCCAAAGGTCCCCCACTAACACCATTCTGTTAACAGACACCACAGGACACCCTCAGAAGACCCACGACTATTCTCTGTTTTGGAAGGAGACCTACACAATATTAGGAAGCTGGTCATAATGTTATGCCTGATCGGTGTGCATACATCTCGCTTAAGCATGCATGTATGAAACTAATCTTGATACAAGTACTGTACAACATATAGATGACACATGCTACATAAGAGCTCGATGAGGAATAAAAAGCAGAGCATAGGGAAATAAAACCGTTACAACTGTGACTATAGCACACCTACCAAAGGTGAGTTATCTGCTGTAATGATTGAGTAACTTCACCTCCTCTTGTCTGAATCAGCCTGTGAGTGAGTCCATGTTCTTGGAGCGCCATGAAGAGGATGTTTTATTTCGACACTACGAGAGGAGACTGGTGGACTTCTGCAACGCTTTTAAGCCTGTGATGCCCAAGTCTGTTGTGGTACGTGTGTGGTTTCTTTTTTTATTTGATCAGAACAGAGTCAGACCTTGGTACCTGCAGACGCCTGATCCACGTGTGTCTCACCTGTGTAGGGCACAGCAGTCATGTACTTCAGAAGATTCTACCTGAACAACTCCATCATGGAGTACCACCCCAGGATTATCATGTGAGTAGTGTTGATCACGGCCATAAACACACAAACAACATATGTTTGAGGGGAAATGGATATGTGAGGATGCATTTTCCATCGCATGTATAGACTGTAAATCTAATAAAGTGTTTAATCAGATTGCAGTATATGGTCTTTACTGGCTACTTCAAACTTCCTTTCTTGTTTCAGGTTGACGTGTGCATACCTGTCCTGTAAAGTGGATGAGTTCAATGTGTCCAGCACCCAGTTTGTAGGCAACCTTCTGCAGGAGACCCCAGCAGGACAGGAAAGAGTTCTGGAGCAAATCCTGGAGTATGAGTTGCTGCTAATCCAGCAGCTCAATTTTCACCTGGTGGTCCACAATCCCTACAGACCCATGGAGGGTCTGCTTATTGATCTCAAGGTGGGTGGTCTCTACAGGGCAGTCAGTGTCAAACTGTCACGAACACTGATAGCTTACTTAGTAGTTTATTAGATTATTCATCTTGACCTAATGAAATGTTGCCCCTCAGACTAGATACCCTACGCTGGAGAACCCAGAGATGCTGAGGAAGAGTGCTGATGACTTCCTGACACAGGGAACCCTGACAGATGCAGGACTGCTGTTTTCTCCCTCTCAGATCGCCCTGACGTCTATTCTCAACAGCGCCTCAAGAGCCGGTCTCCACATGGAGAGGTAGGTCACTTAGCGTTGACAGTGGCAAATTCAGTTTGACTTCTAAAACACAGAGTTGGAATATTATTATATGTCCTACACTCTGGTAAAACAGCAGCAGCAGGAGCATTTTGATTTGTTTTCAGTGAAGATATGGGATCCTAAACATGGAAATGAAGGCTTCCAGACATAATTCCTTCTAGTTAAATGTATAAAAATAAGAACATTTTCCTGTATAATTGTAAACAATCCCCTCTCTTTACTGTCTGTGACCACCAGCTACCTGACTGAATGCTTTGGCCTGAAAGACGACAAAGAAACTCTCTCCAAGATGTACGAGTCAATGAGACGTGAGTAACTGCACCTTCAGCTCGGCGACCACAAGATGGCGATGCTGAGCGGCTTGACGCTCACTGTCCACAGAGCAAGCCTGGTGAGATTTAAGTGTTTCCTGTTTTAACCCAGGGATGAAAACCCTCCTGAAGAAGTATGAACCGCCCAAACCAGAGGAGGTGAACGTGTACAAACAGAGACTGGAGAGGATTCATGCTGAATTTGTCAGCTCAAGCAAGTAAGCACAAGTGACATGTTTTTTTTTTTTACAGGATACTTTATGGTAATCTGGTAATCACCTCTTTTTAAATATTGTGTAGGTCCGTTGTGTCTCCAAAACTGTTCTGACTCATCAGAGAATGGACATGGGTCTTCTGAGGGTGTCCTGTTGTGTCTGGCAACAGAATGTTGTTAGTGGGGGGCTTTGGCTCCTGTCAGTTGAGGGTAGGGGGCCTCTGTGGATCATCCTGTAGATACTTGATCAGTTTGGAATTTAGTGAATTTGGAGGCTAGGTCAACACCTAAGTCTGTTTGAGAAGTATTATATCCATTTCACACAGCATAGAGAGGTCAAGACTCCAGCAGCACTTTATCAGGGTCCTCGAGACGTCCTGCTGTCAGCTTTCATAACCCACATCATAATTTGACCCGGACATGTGCAAAGGAATTTGAGAATTTCCCGAAAAATAAATGATGTGAGTCAATGGGGCTTCCATTAGAAACCCCATTGACTCACATCAATGTTAGTTAAACATCAATCTCATGAATAAAAGATTCATGAGGCAGTGATTGGACCTAATATTGGCCTCTTTCAGTCTTGATGGAGTAATGAGCAGTACGAGATAAATTAAAATGTTTTTGAACTGGGAATCAGCCAAAAATACAAAGTAAATTAGTACATTGGTCCCCTTTAAGGTATTGTAAGAGTCGTGTACTAAATTTGTTTCAGATAATAACATCACCATGTGTGTCTATGTAATATCTGTATCTAATATGTACCATCAGAGCTCTGGTTAGCGCAGATGTGATTTCCATCGCTCGCACCCAATGATTGACTCCAGGTATCCACTGTGGTACGTAGTAACAGTTTTATTTAAGCCAGGTTGTCGTATCTAAGATGCAAAAGGTTCAAGGTTCAGTATCAGGTAGAAAAATAAAAAGGAACACATCATCATCATCAGTATGACAAACAGAAACGCAACAGCTTCTCACAACGCTACTACCTTCATCACCCAAAGCGCGTAGCACAGCGGATGAGGAGACTTTCAGGCTCACTCACTGTCACCTCTGTCCGTCGCCAGCTGTCCGTTTTAACACTTGGTGAGGTCCGTGGTATCTTAAGTGCAACTACAGTAAACAGTTTGGTAAACGTTTAAGCTATGACAGGCACAGATTCAGACTCTGCAGCTGCTTGAATCAGGAGGAGGCACGCGAGGCGCCAGACCCCCGATGACGGTGACAAATCTGTGCGTGGCATGACTTCCCCAAGAGTGGATCTACATGAAAACAGTCGGTGCGGAGGGTGGAGGCGGGAGAGCGACGCATGAAAGCTTTCGTTTACATCAAAAGGCATAGAGGGAGTTCAGGTGATGGTTGTTAGAGCAGCATATATGTAGGCCCACACACTATAGCAGGATCCATTCAGGGTTAACACATGCACAGGACAGGTTACGAGTAATCTACAAATTCTTGGACTATCTTTCGGCTCTGTTCAGCTATGTCATACACAAACAGAGTTTATTTCTACACAAGCCTAAGTATGTAATACCGACAAACAGAGCAGCGTATAAAAAAATGTAACAAGTGGTTCCCGTGCTGCGTGGAAGTTTATGCACAAAGACAGTGGACGTCAATGGTTCCGAGGAACAGCTTATGGTAAAGTCGGGACGGCGTGGGTGGAGAGGGCGGTGAGTAGAAAGGGAGTTAAGGCTTGTGTCGTCTTGGAAAGAGGTGCTATGTTTAAATTCCCTGATGACAGCAGAAAACGCTACTTCAATGCTTTGGATCGCCTCCCCTCCAACGTCCTCAACCAGTTTTCGTAGTGGCCGAGCAGGGCGCTCCATGACAGCCACTCAAGACTTTCAGGAGGGAGCGGCAGGAACAACCAGGACAGAAGCAGTTCAGGCAGAATCACTGCGTCGCAGAGCTTCCCAGAAATCATCTCTTCAGGGCCTTCTGTGAACGAGGCGTCGTGTCTACACATATTTTGGAAAGGGCTTTGGAAGGACAGTGTTCAGATATGCAGCAAGTGGTTTTCCACGGAGAACAGCCGTATTGCATTTGCACTGCCAGGAATCTAGGCCACATGCGTATCAAGTACAAACTCAGTTCAGTCTGTCGGTTGTGAAGCCCACAGGATGAGGCCTCACTTCGGCTGGCCAGCCGGATGGATGGATGGCTGGCTGGCTTGCGCGGTCTGCCTTCCGCACTGTGGGTTCTCCAGTGGAAAATCTGTAAAACTCACATTACCTGGATGGCAGCGGCCAGTGACATGATGGTGCACTCTGTCCTGTAAGATAAAGTGGACACGTTTGTAAAGAAAATAAAAAAAGCACAAGAATGTAGTAAAATGCTTCTGACAGCAGAGCTAGCAGTCTGTATGCATCTCTAAACACACGGCGTAAACTAATCTAAATTAGCAACTGGACATGAGGGGACACAGGAAACTACAACTACTGATGGTGATCATGAGGGTGCGGTGGACACTAGGTGTTACCTAAATGAGCGTTGACGATGGACTTCAGGGGGGAGTTCACCAACAGTGATTGACATGCGCTTATAGATAATGGTTTTTGTTTCGCAGCAAACGAAAGAGAGGATACGAAGAAGACGGCCACGTGGCCAAGGAACCTCGTTTGGTAGAAGAGGTGAGACCTTGTTTTCGTATCGGCTACAGGACACCTTTATTCCAAGTTGAAAATTTGTTTTTTTTTAAAAATCAAATTAACTTTTGTTTCATTTCAGGAATGGACCGACGAAGATCTGATATGAGTCTGTGGAATCAAACCCAGCTTTAAGTTATTATACGTCTTGATTTCCATTTTTTTATTTTTTTTTAAACTGTCAAGTCATAGAACGTTAAATGCAATTGACTGGCACTATTTGTTAAGTGTGAATGCCACATTTACTTTCTACATGATACGCCGGTCATGTTTCCTTTTGTTCTGTACTAAAAAATAAAGATATTTTTCTACGTACGCGTCTCTGTGGATAAAAACTAAATCGTAAAATATTCCTTCAAAGCAACCAAAGCCATACATGCATACATTCCTCCACCACTGCCAGGGGACAATAAACGACTCCATAATCTACTTTACAAAAACAGTTTAATAAGTGCATGCATGTCTGATACAGTCTGTACTATTCCAAAAAAAAAGAAAAGAAAAGAAAATTACTGCTGTAAACACTTTCATTTTACTTGGTTTCTCTGATTATGTGTCTCATCTGGCATTGAGAAGTTAAAAAAAAAAAAGCCGCAATGAAATAATCAAAAAAAAAAGCTGATACAATTGGAGGAAAAAAAAATTCAGCTCATCTCACTTATATACTCATGATTCCAGCAAGAGAATTTATTAATATAAAATAACCATACTTTTTCTGAAAGACTTTGTTCCAATCTAGAAAACAAAGGAGGAAAAATAAACAAAAAAGAACAGACAGAAATGCTCGTTTCAGCACTTTGCAGATATTGTCACAACCTTAAAATAAATCAGTCACTAATTACAGTATAAAAAGCATTCTCACTCATAATCCAGTTACCAGTAAAGGGGTCTGGGAGAACTAGCTTCTTCATGTCAGTTTCCTCTCACTGAGCGGGAGGAGGGGGACACACTTTGGCAACCTGTGCTGTCGACACACATCGTGGGTACAGAGAAACCTCTTTTTGAAATCTTAATATTTGGCCCTCATGATGAATGAAATGTACCCATGTCAGAATCATGAAAAGTTTATGAGGGGGAAATATTTCTCTTGTGCATACAGCTCTGTCAGTCGTTGGTGCAAGTATTTTTTCTTTGTTTTTTTTTTTAGTAACTGCGTCGCTTGTACTCAGCTGCTGTTGCATAGCTCTCTTGTGGTGAACAAGACAAGATGGCAGGTAGGTAGGTAGGTGGGTGGGATGGGCGGGGCTATCAGAGGAAGACATGACGGAGGGTGGTGGATGGGTTGCCATGGTGATGAGGGTTGAGCATGCTAGGTCTCCTCTGGGCTGCACTCCGGCGGAGGAGACTTGGCGCAAGGATGGGAGGATGGGAGGAGAGGAGGAGTACAGTACTACCTGTTGCTGTTGGACATGGCATACTGAGCCTGCCTCTGCTGGAGGAGCTCTGTGATGGCCAGCAGCTTTTTCAACACATGCTGCGGAAAGGAAACAGGGATTAAAAAGGTCTCCTAACACTGGATGGCATAAACTGTACTGCGTGTTTCACAGCTGGGCCAACGTCGGCCTCTGACCTGCTGCGCGCCCCTCTCGTTGCTCAGCGTCCGGAGTTCGTCCGAGTGAACGGCACAGACCTCATGCAGCGCAGCCAGGTCCCGGGACAGGTCTGTCCTAAAGTGCTCTGTGGCTTCAGGGAGGTCAGGGACATTCTGGAGACACAGATGAGGATTTTTCTAAGCTTGTGAAACAGACTCAGCATTCATTATTTTTTGATGATCAATTTGCGTGATCTGATATTTTTATGTTATTTCTTTCTGTAGCTGATCAACTGACTCACCCCTAACTCGTCCAGAAACATGATCATCCTATGTTTGTTGTTCTTGATGAAAGGGTTGACACCTTCCATGTAGGGTTCCTGTTCAAGAAGAGAGACGGCTGCTGAGTGCAAACAAAAAACTCAAAACGCACTTTACTGTAGGAAAAAAAAAACAGTCGGTTTCAGGGAGTTCGTACCTTAGCACCAAATTCAACGAGGTTGGCCAGATTCTGCACAGACTTTGCCACCAGGGTGAGGGTCCTGCTTGCCGTTAAGGAAGGAGGGTCTGCACAAAGAAGTGATACACATCTTAACACGTGACGCGGCAAACAGGAAGATTCTGTGTGTGTGTGTCAGCAGATGATTCTCACCAGCGATGATGTTGAACATTCTGGGGTTGAGGATGGCGGGGCAGATCAGTCTTAAAAAGACAAAGCCACTAGAGAAGGAACAGAGAAGGAGAAACATGTTGAAACCTAACGGCCTTAAAGCTGACAAAGCTGTGTCTTTATCGTTAACAGACGTTTACTTACCTCACGACTCTCGTCCGCATGGTGTTGTTGGCAGGCCACTTCTTTTGCACAGACTTCTGCAGGCAGCCATATATGAACCTCAGCGTCCTGGATGGGTCGTCACAGAAACACATGATTGATTACTCGGGACACTTCTGATTTACCCCTCAGCTTAAAATGCTGGCACAAGTGACAATAACCCTGCATGTGAGTCTATAAACGTACGGTGGCAGGATCTCTGCAGCCATGAAGATCTTCTCCACCAGCTCAGACAGGATGGTGAGGAGATTAGCCAGGTTCAGGTTCACGTCCTCATTCTTTTCCAGTTTGGAAGGATTCAGCTAAAACCAAAGAAAGAGAGGGGGATGCATGCACACTGATCAGTCCTAGCCTTGTGACCACATGTCTAATATTGTGACGGTCCCCGTTTTGCTGCAGCCCAGGGCTTCCCAGCAGAACGCAGACCACAAACACCCAACAAGAGCTGAAGCTTTAAAAATGCTCTGACCCAACAGGTCAATACTGAGGACCAAAACTTGATGATGGGAGTACGCTACATTTATCTATTCACGTCTCACTGAAGTGCAAACACTGCAGCTTTGAGACGTCGGTCATGTGGACGATGTGCCAGGTTTACTGTGCATCCTTAAGGCTTCCTTTACCTCACAGGACTGTTTGCTCTCCATGATCTTGAGGATGGTGTCTTTGAGAGCGTGGTGGACGAAGGGCGTGGCTGTGGCCTTCATGTACTGCTCCATCAGCGTGCTGGCCAGTGTAGTCGCTCTGAACAATGTTGTGGCCTCATCTGGGGATAGATCACAGGAAAAGAAGGTTATCTGAATGCATCACTGCACAAAAACATGAAAACATTAAGGTGAACCCTGCAAAATGATGGGGGATCTATGAAGTAATTATCAGTTTTTTGTCATGCCTAAAGAGGTTTTATTCCTTGTGTTTGTGATTCTTACCCTCCATGCTAATCTCTCTGTCATTGAGTGTCCTGAGTAGAGGGGCTTCAGCCTTCTCATGTCTGAAGATCCTCAGAAGGAGGCTTGCCAATAAGGTGCGGTCCTGACCACAAACATTGGCCAGAGCATAGATGACATGGAACTCTTTCTGCAGTATCATCTGCAGAGGACACGCGACAATGACACGATGTTAAGTCACATACAAACAGCTGTTAGAAGCTTCGATCAAAACGCCTTTTCACTGCATCAGACCTCTTTGAATTCGCTGTACTCGTCTTCGGACATGATCTTCTCCACGGAGTAGCGGGCGCGTACACGTAAGGAGCCCGGCTCAATGCCCTTCAGGGGAACGTGGGAGCTGAGAGGGAACCACTCGTCGATCATCTGGCCCTTATGCAGACGGTTTAGCTGGCAACGCATGAACACTGCAAGAGACAGAGTGAGGAGGTGTAGAAAGAAAATGTGAGAAAGAAGGTGCAATCTTATACATTTATTTGCTTTAATATTTACATTTAAATGTACTTACAGATGTCGCTTTCTTTGCTCTTTTTTGTTTTGTTGCTGAGGCTGATTTCAAATCTGTTAATCTCACTGGACAAGTCACTGAAACAACAGATAGAAGTATTTAGAAATGCTGCAAACAAGTGGAGAGCCTCAAGAAACTGAAGTAGCTTGCACTAAACACAAGGATAAAATATAGAGGGAGTAAGAGACTTACTCAAAGATGAACTCCTCTGTGAAGACGGGATTCTGCCCCTCCCTTGGGTGCGTCTTCGCGACCTGGACACTGTTCAGGTAGATGTTACAGTAGGGGTTGGTGAAATACTTCCCCGGCAGCTTGTGGGCCTCCTCCACATACAGCACCAAGCTGCTCACCTGAGAGAAAAATGAACGATTTAACACAAAGACACACCAGGCTCGAAAAATGATTCAGCATTTTCCCACGTCTGTAGGGATGCCGATCAATTCTGCTCACACTAAAGTCCATCTGCCTCATCCCAGAGGAAATAAGACACATGTTCTGTAGCTTCTTACACATTTAGAACATGTGAACTAAAAAAAACAAAGCCAACAAAACAGCTTTGTGGAGAATGTGACTACAAAGACCTCTGGAACTTCTTGATTTCAGACGATCATCTTGAGACCCTATTTAAATGACGTCTTAGGTCGTGTCCAGATTTGTCTGCACGGACACACACTAGTTGATGGAATACGTACCTGTCTGAGCCTCTTGTTGGAGGTGGGCTGAGTGTTTTTCCTTAGGTTACTGCAGAAATTCTGAAGGCATTTCATCCAGTCCTGTGAAAACAAGGGAAGACTGCTGTCATGAGCTCTCATACTCCAAGAATCCACAACACTGAAAACTGCTCAGGGTTAAAAGGACTGACTGATGTCTTGATTGTACCTAACTACATAGTTGTCGTCCGTGTCTTTCCAACTGGAAATGTAATGATGACCCAGCATTCATACATTAAGACATTTTCTTGTTTATACATTAAACCTACATTAGTTAACACATTTTTTTCAGCTGAATAAGAGACATCTACTAACATGTTATCTGCAGCCTCGGGTCATTTTTCATTTATAATAACTCTTCTGAATTAACACTGTAAATGAGCTATGTTATGATAGGCGGTCATAGGTGTATGTCACTGTATGTGGGATTAGGCTTCCAACAGTGAGCCTGCACTGCCACCATGAGGTAAAACCAGAAACTACAACACTGTCCCTTATCATTTTGAACAGAAACATTATTATTATTGAAAAATTCTATACAATTCCCCTTCATTAGTCGCCCCATACACATTTATGCTGTAACTGAATATATTATATCCTAACTGTGGGTGCTGTGTCACTTGTATTTGTATGTGTTACCATAAAATCTACTTTGGTGGTTTGACATTTTCAGTAAAAAATGCTTTTTAAAATAAGAAGAAGGAATTCAAGGTGCTTTAAAGAAATAATGAATTGGACAGGGAGTAAATAAACTTGAGCCTCAACACAAATAGAAGGACCAGCTCACAGTGTCGCACACATTTCTTTTTAAGACATAACATGCTGTTTCAGTTTTTTTCTGGAGTCTGCCCCTGAATAAAATAAATGTGCTATATTCCTGTTTGATGAACCCATTATCGTTTACCTGTGCCTGCTCTGGAGCCTCTCCCGCAAAGTAGAAGATGTACTGCTCCTCACTAAAGTGCTGAACAACAATCTGGAAACAGTTTGGCCTGAAAAAGTAAAACACAAGAAAAGATATTTACATTTCTTCGTCCCGTACTGCTGACGTATTTTATTTTATTTGATGCGGAGTCAACATTCACAGCCGAGTTGTCTGACAGTTTTCTTTCGGCCGATACAGATATTTTGACGTCTCACCTGCCAAACAGACTGTCATGCACACCATACACGGAGCACACGCTTAGGTCTATCAGCCCTTTGGGTTTGGTGGCCCTCTTCTCGCTTTCAAAATAGATGAGCTGTGCATCGTTACCCTCCAGGATGAAGTAAAGGTTCTTCCACCGTTTGCCTTTGCCTAAAGTTGAAAAAGACCAGAGAAAAGAGGACATCTAGGCTCATCTGATCATAGTAGAAGACTGAGAAAATATCATTTGTGCCATTTAAGGCTCTCTACAAGGCAGATGTTACCTTTGTTGAACAGGAGGTAGCCTTTCTTGACAATGTTTTTGTAGAAAGCGTCTTTTGTTTTCCGTCTGATAGTGTTATAAATTTCTCTCCCATCCACTGTGTCAGTAAGTACTTGTTCTTGCTGCTACAGGAAATGCGGAAAAAAAAAATCAAGGCAAATACAACATTAATTCCATTCATTAAAAAGGCCAGCTTACATTACATAGAAATTACAGAAATTAAAGAAAGTCTAGATGCCTAACACAATTTATTTTTTCCAAAACATATATTTACAGGTGTACTCTTCTTTTTTATCTTTTTATCAGACATGCAAGTCAGGCCAATCTGAACAAATGCGTGCCGTACCACCATAAATGTTGAAGCATAACAACAATAATAATGCTAGTACAGGGTTGTGCCTACCTGAACTGATACTGGTTCTTTCAGGTTGTAACCCTCAACAATCTGTTCTTTCTTGTAATGGTCAATGATATCATCAACACTGCCAGAGAAAAACAAGACGCAGGACATGAATCAAAAATGCTACAATTAGCACGCACCGTTTCTTTACACAGCTCTCACTGAAGAGACACACATATCGTACACATACCTGTTGTAGTACCTCCCCCCCATCATGTACTGATTGTTGGGGGTGGGGGAGATTTTAAACCTTTGGATGTTTTCACTGGTGCGAAAAAAGAGGGAGTAGTCCCCAGGTGTGTTGTCTGACGGCCGGACTAGGAAACTGCACACCTGGCCCACTGCGACATTAGAGGGAGCAGAGGAATCAGTGTGAGGGACGAAGAGACATGCCGTGATAAATGGACTTTCAGGTTCACAACGTATTTCTGACAAAAAAAGAAGTTGTGATAACGTCTCAAGTGATTTATAACTTTGTCCCGTGAGAGGCAAAGAGAAATGGTACCTGTCATCAGAAGGTTGTAGGCCTCTTGCTTGGTGATCTTTCCATGATACCAGCTGTGTGAGAATCAGAAGAAAAAGAAAGACGACTGAATTAACTCATTCAAATCCACACGTTCAGATTATTCAGTACTGAAATCTCAAAGTCTCTGTTGGACACATTTGTCAAAGTAAACTAAACCGACTGCCACATTCAAGAGCTTGAATGTGGCCAACTGCATTTGTATCTGTACAAAAGGAATCGGTCAGTACTGGAGGAGTAGCCGAAGCTGAAGGACGTGATAAGAGATTAGGTAATGACTCATGCAGTAAACAGCATGCCATCATGCTGCTCTGCTGGTTAGAGCAGATCAAAACATCATTTATGTGTTAAGGAAACAAGGCTGTGTCTATGGAAACAAACAATCAGACTGAACTGATAAGGTGGTTATTGTCCTGCAATTAAATGTTGCCTCATAGTATGCCAGCAACCATTTTCACACAACAATGTTGTCTCACTGAGCACTGACTTAATGTTACATCCTGTTTTGTAATTTTTTACTCATCAGACACTGGACATTAAGAAAACTCGGCTTACACTTTTCCCTCATGTGGATCCTCCTCCCGGCCCTGGAACGAGTCAGAAATAGAAATCAGTAAAGACACCAGTGACTACTTGCTATGCCATATGTTCTGTGCCGTTTGTATGATGCATAGTAGACGCCTCACTTTGGTATATATTGAAAATGTGCTGTACTTACCACCTCCTCCACCAGATCCTCCACAATGAGTCCTTGCTCCTCCGTGCGAACATTAGTCACCCACATCCAGCCATCATCCAGTTCATTGTGAACAATAAACATGTCCCCTTTCAGGAAGCTGTAGATACGGCGAGTAAAAATTAAATAACACGGAAAGAATAAAACAACTCAAGGCAGCAGATTGCACCATAATAAGGTACATATAAAGAAAAACCTTCAAACTGTTATAACAGACACTGTTGCGCTATCAAGGTACTATGAGCTTGACGGTGATACTGGGACTAACAAAGTAAGTACACAGACATGCAATATTCATTTAGCATAGATTATAATACCAGAGGGGAGCCAGTAGGTGTCTCCTTTGACTCATAACACTTGAGGTAAATGTTGCATGCCTGTCTTTTCAGTTACGCCTGTGCCTCGCTGGCAGGCTCTGAGTCGAGGCTGACTTTAGACAGATGTTTATCAGATTTAGGGAGTCAGGGATAGCTGGGATCATCGGTAAGTGTGCCTACTGTAGCTTAATGATAGGGACAAGGCTGTTTTTCAGATGATGTGCTTTCCAGGCAGCTGTGGCATAAATCAGAAGGAAACCAGGCTGCTCTTTGAGAGCAATATAGGAAAATTTGATATTTTTTAAGACATAATCAGTGCTTGTGTGTACCATCATGGACATTTTTAGAAGGAAGCTCAGAAGATGCTATTTTTATTGCAAAGTTTATTTTTCACATTCCTCACAGGTGCTTACCTGATCTCATCAGTCTCTGGCACTTTGGTGTATGGAAGTATGGCCCTGACTCTCCTCCTGTCTTCCACAGGCTGTGGAAACATGCACACAAGGGATAAAGGCTCATAGCAGGATTATACTCACGTCAAATCCCCTAATTGTTCGACAAAATCAAGTATACTGCTACAACTCCCGATGGGAGACATCACGCTCAGCTAAAAAGCATAATTAGCATTAGCCTGGGCTTAAACATTTCAGAACACTGCCTGAAGGCAAACGAGCAGAGGGAAGAGGAGGATGTGAAAACGAACTCTTGTACAATGAGGAAGTGGCTGAAAACGTCAAGGTTGATTTTGAGTTATTTAAAAACAAAAAGTGTTCATCTACATACATTTTTCCAACCACAAACATTTTTATCAGATCAGAAAAAAGCTTTGGACCATTTAAGGAGATTAAAAAAGTGACAGATCAACAGTACGGACGAGAAGCTGCTTGAAATGCTTCTACTGAGCTCTAAAGATTTCTCTTTGCTCTCTTCTTTCACTTCGCTCAAAAGAGCAAACATTACAATGACGTTATTCTATAGCGTATAATTTTAGTTCAATATGACACCATGACCTAGATATAGAAGGCGCATACAGATTATTTACTGTTAAAAATAACAAGAAGGGGTGGAAAAAGAAGACATCACTTAATGTCACATCACTGCAACTAATGAAGAGAGGGGTGGGGAGAGCTGAAAAAATATATTTTAGATGGAATTTATTTATAAAATGCTGTTTAGTCCCAGCCACAGAATTAGTTTTACCTCTGGAGGCGCCACTGGCGATAGCAGTTTCTCTCCTTTTAGCAGGCAAGACACATAGCTGTAGTAACCAATCAGGTCTGATAAAGAAGAGAACCGCCGCCCACCAATGTAATAGTCCCCACACATGGCGATTATCCTGTAGAGAAAGCAGTACAATAAATACAATAAAACTGAAGCACTGTTATTTTTAAGTGGAGGTTGAGTAAATATAAAACTTGAATTCATTTGAGAGTAGACCTATCTGTATGCATAGAAATCAACGCTTCATTTAGAAAAATAAGATGAAAGTCTGTAACAAAAACACGTGACTATGGATCTAAACAGGAAGTCTGGTCAAGTCAAAAAGGCCTCAATGTTCACTTCAGGTTTTTTAACTCCATCTTTTTGTGTTGATGGTTCACAATAATATTTGTAACTGACATCTGGTTATACCTGGGTATCTGGCTCTAGACTACTATACATGTTATCGTCATTTGCGTGACAGCATAATGATAAACATGTGAGGAGACTGAACCCTGACTAGATCGCTCTGGTTGACGGCTGTCTGAGCGGAATTTGTTTCTTTGCACATGCACAGAGATTGGATATGAATCAGGTGGCTTGTTCACACGGCTGTGAATAATCTCAGATAGGAGTTACGAATGAAAAGGGGAAAAAACGGATCTGAGCATAGTGCGGTGATAATATAGTCAGGAGATCTGATTGAGTGTTTACAGCCCATAATAAAGCAAAATAAGTCAAAGAGATAATGACATCTCCACGTAGTCACATCACACCTTCACGTCCTTTGTTTTATCTTTTTAAGTACAGACCTTGATGTCAAGAGAGAACATATTGTTTACATGTCAGCTGTGGGGTTAACACTGAAAATAACACATTACTGAAGGGGAGAGCAGATTGTAATGTCTCCTCTATCTTGTTTTATTGACTATATGGTTGTAAAACACCCTAAGGTACTGCTTTCAAACAAGTGTGGAGTCCTTTTTCGACTACACCGCGTCCACCTCCACACACTGCATAAAAAAAATGCATGAAGAAATGTCTTCTGCGTCACACACAAACTCGTGTACACATGCACAGTCATAGAGCATAGTAGACATCCAAGGGTGCATGTAGGTATGAATTACTCACGTCTATATGACTTTTCTCTCTGATCAAGATGAACATTTTTGGCATATACGGGTGAAAACTCTGTAGCCATCGTAGCAGACAATGCTATAACTATGGATTCTGCTGCAAAGAAGCAACACATCTTCAAGATAGTAGATTTTCAGTTTAATTAAAATTTATATAAACCAACACCAAAATTGTCTCAAGACACTTTATAGAGCCTTGCACTCCCAGTGCAGGCATTATCTATCCAAGATCCTCATAACCACCAAATTGCTCCCTGTTCTCTTCCAGAGTTACAGAAATAAATAATGATTAGTGTGTTTTTAATTGGTTCATTATTCAGTCTGGGGCAAATTTGGGGAAAACTCACTCAATTATTAAAATATTGTGCTCACAAGAAACTGAAAACATAAAGCTTCCGGTTGGGGATATAGCTGTTGCAGAAGCATAAAAACAGCGTCTGAATTTTGTGTGGTCTTTGAATTACTCTAACACAAATGCACTGATGTTTGACACAGCAGGCCACCACGCACTGCGTTTTCAATCCAAAACATTTAACATCTGTTCTAAGCGCTTCTCCTCATTCTGCTGCAGGCTGTGGCTCTCTGGCCTTTTGGTTAACAGGAAATGAACGACTCATGTAGTTCCCTATCTTTGTCTTCTACTTGAGGGTGACATGCTGCCTGCTTATGGTACGATGCCATAGTACAGAAATGAAACCCCGAACTATTTGAACCATTACATCGAAAATATCTCTCCCAGATGTGGGATGGACAGGTTAGGCAAGTTTACGTAGCTGCCATGCTTGACCAAACAAATGAGCGAATGATAACGTTCAAGTTTCATGTGAATCCTGTTTGGCATCAATATTTGTTTCCCAGTAAATTACAGCGTAACAATTACAAAAATAAAAAAAATCAATAACTCAGTGGACAAAAGTTTTCTCATCAGTGTGTAGGCCACAACTTCAGACACAGTATCTTACTAGCAGCAGAGGATGTGGAGACAGACTGGGTCTATCACTGAGATTTAGTCATTTCTTCTTGGTGCTCCACCATACCTGAAATGGTTGACCACGTTGGTCATGCTGAGGAAAGACAGGACAAATGAACCGGGCCGGCGGTCACTCTCCCTGATGAGGTAGCTGCCAGGGTTCCGGGCCTGGCGCAGACGCTCCTCAGCAATGGTTCGGTCTAGCTTGCCATGGTACCACCTGAGAAGAGGACAGACAATGAGACGGTTTCATTGTGTGTTAGATCACGGCATACATCGTGTACACAAACAGCATGAAGCTATGAACTGTGGTCCTAAAGTAACGACCTCATTAAGCAGGGACGTGCAAATTTCTGTTGAACAGTGAATGCAGCTTAAATTCAGCTGCACAAATGATTACACTGCAGTACTGGGTAAAATGGCTGATGAAAGAAAATCTATTTTATGTTAAAACAATATGTAGTTCAATTACACTGGCCTCCTGGAACAGATAATTGAAAAAGGACATGGTTTGTCATTTGGAGAAGTAAATAAACACATGACACTCGGAAGCAACAAACACTCAAACACATTAGTCATATGTTCTTCTCAATTTCCGCTTTGACCAATCCCAAAACCTTGTTACTCAGTGAACAGGTTCTACCAAAAATAAATACAGACTGATAGAGCATAAAAACAAGCTTTAATAAATTTGCTGATGAGTCTTTTCTAAAAAAGAAATATAAAATGGAAGGCACTTAAAAACATTAATGCAAAAGCTTTTCTTCGAGGAGTTGCCACCACTCCATTCTGAATTAAACAGAAGACCTCTGGACAACACTGGTTAAATTTTCAGCAGGTGAGGCTGTACTTGACAGGGCCTTGCCAGCTGGGGTAAAAAATTAACATGCTTTTCCAAATTTAGGCCACTGGTGCTTTGCAGAACAGAGGGCAGTGACTGGAAAAACATTCGGCGTTGAGAGGATGAATGAGGTGCAGCAGCAGCTCTTTTCTCAAAGGAGACCTAAATGGCTCCCATCTGGGTTAGGGGTTGTACAGGTCTCTGCTTGTGAAGGAAACGTGATGAAGTCTTGTAGCGTGCAGCAGGCTAGAGAAGGATCGCTGAAGGGGTGAGGTAGATTGTCTATGAGGGGACCAGAGGGATTTTGGTGATAAGAGAATTGAAGAGGGCAACTGAGAGCAGTTGGAGAGTAGGGCCAAGAACCACTTGGGGGGCTGGGGAAGATGGGGAAATTATAATGAAGGGGTAAAGATCAGTGAACCTTGCAGAAAATAATACATTCTAATTATTATGACGTGGTAAAATTACCAGCCATAACATTAGCATGGACTGGTCATTACAGTGGGTCAACTGTGATGGCTAGACAGGTGGGTCAGTGTATCTCTAAAGCCTCTTATGAAGAATCATATTTTCTTTTACAGCACGTGAATGGCTGGGTGCCCATGCACCGCTTAGAGGAACATTTGTGATAAGGATGCAAAGAACATAACTCTTAGCAGGTAAAATTACAACATGAAAAACAATGTAAAGGCCCATTAACGTTGCTTTAAGTTGCTCATGACAGCGAATGTGAAACCAGCAGAGCTCAGCACTGCACAGATCATAAATGATGAGATGATGTTACGTTGTTAGCATCTCCAAAATCCGCTTCTCGTGTACCAGAACCAATTCAAGACCTTTTCAGAGAAATGAAATGCCAGCACATGGATTACCATATGAGAAATGAAATACAGCTTTACTCATTTCAATTAGGCAGCCAAGTTAAACAAGCAAATACGCTCATGAAACAATATGCTGATTCAACCTGATTAACAACCTGGGTCTGTGCATCACGCTGACAGACAGCCTCCTGCTAATACTGCTGCAGGGCAGACAGGAACTGCATCAGCCAAACTTTTCAGGGCTGATAAAAGTCAAAAGTGTAAAAACAGCAAGATATGCTGTTGTACTATGAAAGAAAAAAACTAACCGATGACAAATGATCACACCTAGTGTAAAATCTGTGCATTAATGTTAAAAGTCCAAGATGAGAAGGAACTTAACAGACTGGAAGGTAGGGTGTGATATTTCTAAAGGTCCTTTTATGCATGTGATTCAGTTCCTCTGTTCAGTGCCAATAACAAAATTGTACATTCTTACATCCTGCATCATCTGCAAATCATCAGGACGCACACAGGAAAATCCAATTCTGACAGTGAGTCTGCATTTTATGCCTGCAAGTTTTATATTTATGCTTCCTTGAGGCACAAAGATCTTGAAAAGAATCAAAAACCAATATGAACATTAATTATGTTATCTGCATCTTTAATCTTTGGATTCTTACTATGCAAGTTGTTATTTGTCCAAAATATTAGTCACACCAACGGATGGAACCTGTTAAGAAACTACGAAAACACAAGCACTCACAAGTTACTCAGCAAACCAAACTCACCGCAGTCAACAACCCTAACGCAAGATGTTTTTAACCAGAACAGAATTCCAGTTACACAACCAAAAAATAAGATTAAACGCATTATAATCATCATGCAAGGTTTAAACATGACGATGGCATGGCCTTTGGGCCTGCGTTTGGAAAATGCCGAGATGTAAACTGAAATAGAAGCTTGATCATCGTACGCATCATCACATCAAGTCTGCGCACAGTTGAACTTAGCAGAGAAGCTCTCTTATAGCTGCATACTCTCCATTTATTTTGATTTTGTCCGAAACTACTCTAATTGTGAATGGAAAAAAGTAGCATCAAATGGCCAGAGAACGAAATACAAAATCTGTTGAATCAAACAGGTACACAAAGAACAAAGATCAAGTGTAATTGTCAACCATGTGAAATTTTGCCTTAAGCTCATCTGCATTATTTACATTGTCAAACATCTCTACATCAAAATATCCAAAAATATTTTGATATTTTGTGAACCTTTCAGTGATTTGCATTTTACATATTATGTACCTACATATTCAGCTGAAACAACTCATTTGGTTTCCTCTAGCTTTTCTGTATGGTCCAGTTCTTCCATTTCACCATTGCACATGATTAAATAACTCAGACAAGAGGGGCGTTAAGGTATGAAACGAAGCCATGGCAGTGGTGATATGATACAGTGCTACTATTAGCTTCAGGAATGCCTTGTCATGTCCGTACATGAACAGCAAGCTGCACAATGACGTCTTGATGCTTTATGCAACTGGCGCTTAACTCAAGATGAGGCATTTACCTTTTTGCACACAATTCTTCCTTGATTAACTAAAGCAAATACAAAATGATGGCCCAGACACTGTACTGCATGGTATTTCACCAACTCACACGCATTGCATGAAGTCACGACTACCTCTTCATGATACAACCACAACAAAATATATTTAAAACTGTTCATGTCTGCGAGCAGGATGTCTCAACCACAGTGTCACCATCCTAATGCTCACATTCTGTACCTTGTATATGGGTTTATAGGTAAAGGCTGTTCCTGTGAGCTAGTAAGCTTGTGCATAATCAGTTTTATGGACAGCAGCTATCAATGCACACTGCTACAACTGAACATGCCCTGGCATAGTGAGTTGGGCAAGATGACAAAATATGTGGCTTGAAGCCTTAAAAAATATTGCATCAGCTTCAACATGAGCGGAGCTACAAATGGTGTGTATTATGTCTATAGTGTTGCCCCACAGTTAATAGGTTTTTGACTGAGGCTGTTTTATTTAAGAAATCAAACGTAACGCGATTAGCGTAATTTGAGCTCTAAATGTAATAACCAGATAAATTAAACTGGCAACAGCTGTTCTATACAGATATGACTTAATAGAGCAATGTAAATGTTGCAGCATAAATAAACCCCGGGCTAAGTAACTAATGTTGCTTGCTTCGTGTGGATCATTAATTTGCACTCAACTCATAACGGAGGTATTTTAAGACAGCAGCCATATCAGTATAACCATGCTATGTGCTCCCACAGGACAAATCAACCAGTGACTTAAAAGGGGATAAAGAATATGACAGACAATAACATCAACAGACTGATCCCAGTAAAATCTGTAGGGACAATAATACTGAAATTCTCTAGGGGAATTCATGTCATCCAAAGGTGGACTAATAACTAAAAATGGTGCAGTCGTAAAATAGCACAGAGTCTTCAGAAAAATTTGGAGCCCAAAATGAGGTCACCGCATACTCTACTGACCAAGATCATCCAAGCAAAACAATTTTTTAAAAGCAAAGATCCCCAGCATATAATCATTTAATAAGCCTTGTTAAATGCAGTTGTACATTAACCCACATGAAACTGCAGCAATGTGGAGATATTTAAATTTTAACAGTGATCTAAATTAGGGAAAGATTCTAACAGCAGTATCGTTACGCTTTATGATCAGTTTTATTGCCACCACGTTAGAAGAATACGACATAACGTTGTTTTTTTTTCTTTCACTTGTTTTTCTGTTGGCTTGAGCCGAGCCTGTGGGGGCAGTAAGACTAACAGGACAGACACGGACTGCAGTGACTTGAGCGAGCTTGAGTTCTGTCTCTCTCTCAGTCTGTCTCTCATTAAGATCTTTGGGCGAGCCATTTCTCTCTGGGGGACGTCTCATTTATTCATCTTCTTCTGTCACGATGGATGCAGTTGTACTCAAACATCTCTACAGACATACTGTCAGTCCCCATCACTATCAAAAAGTAATGAAACATTGCATTTCTGTACATTAGCAATGCCTCTCAGTGGAGCTACAGCCTCAGACAGAAGGGCTACTGAGTACGACATATTTTACTGAATGCACACAAATTTAACTCTCAGCAAACAACCCACTACACATTCCTATGCAGAGTCAATCTTTGACATTAGGCTTTGTCCATATTCTATACTGCCATGTCTGTGAATTGTCATAGTACACTGGCACAATATACCATCAATCCTAAGTGCATGGCTATTCAAATTAACACTTTTTCCAACCAGTAAGCACACATCAACATCTTCAATAATGTTTTTGTGATAATCCAACAGAAAAGAAGAACTGGAGGAAGAAAGTCCCCTGTATAATATTAAATAAACTGCACACATACGCAACAACCAGCTTGTGCAATCCTATAACCACAAAAGTAATGCAATTCAATTGAAAAAATAAATAAATATGAAGCCACTTGTAGTTGTGAATATAGCCAAATATTTTCATAGTCATAATAAAGGGGTAACCACTCAGTAATGGTCACTTATTGTGAAGATCATTTGGTAAAGGATCTTCACAAACCAGCTGTCACTGACTGAGTCAAAAGCATACAGTCTACTAGACTGTATAGCGCGAGCACGTTTCCTCTAGAAGTGACAAATTGTTCGTGTGCTACAGTGGAAGTGACTTTCTGGCACTCTACTTAGCAAAGCTCAATGCACAAACTGCTAAGGCATGTACCGTAGCTCACACTTATAGCTGGCATGCTGCTGCGGAAACACACTTTCACATCAAAGTCTGTGCTCAGCCACAAAATGTCAGGAGTCTTTTCGAGAAAAACCACTGGTTGATCATGACACATTCAAGTGTCGGAATCTCTGTGTTACAACTTTCTTCATATCATGTCAGCAAATTAAATGAATCATTTCTGAAAGTATTTGCAGGTTGTAGCTTTTGGAAAATGATGTATGCATGAGTCTGTTGGTGGTGCCAACGTTTAAATACACACTTAATCTATGCCATCATGTTCTGCTCACTGTGCATACTAAGCATCTTCCACACACAATATTTTTTTGAAGAAGAAATTGAAGAGGAAGTTTTCTTGATAACCAAGAAAGCACACTCATAAGGTGTGCTTATGTTTGTTATATAGTAATATTTTAATCAACAAATGCAATATGACTTTTTCCACAGAAGACTATTGAGGGAAAAAAATGATTCCTGAAACATGAAATAACTCATAAGCAAGAGCGGTCATCTTTTTCTATCAGACCACTGTTGGAAAATCAAATTAAGACTTGCAGGGTGATTTGACGCCAACTTACACCGAGTTCACCCTCTGCTGCATCTCCCTCCTCTGTCCCGTGGACTCACAAGTTGCACCCACTCCACCGATACTGCTGCCGGCCAGGAAAAAACTGTGAGCTCCGACGTGGAAAGCAGAGCAAATGCAGCTCTAAAACCATACAAGGCATGATGATGTGTCTCTGCTGCAGCCCTGATTCAGTCATCTCCCGTGGCTAGGGTCTTGTAAATAGACCGACTCATATGCATTTAGTTGATGAACTAACTTGATGGCAATTGTGGGATAATTTCTGGCTCCGTTATCCTTTAGAAAACGTTCTTATGAATTACACAAGTTGATTTTTCATCTGAGGCAGACTGTAATCCTGTGGTCTTTGCTCCCACCTCATCCTGTACTGACTTTCTCTGATTCTCTCCTCTTTCTCTCTCATAAAACCACGCATCATGAGCACGCTGCCTATTGGTTTTTAGAGCACTGGGCAGCAAGGATAGGGAGTGGCATATCTGCTCACACACAGTCAACAGAATGTATGAATACACATTTATGTGCTGCCCATGAACACTCCAATATGCACACATATGCATGGTAGAATAAAAACCAGACAACACTATCACCTGCAATTGTCATTTGACTACGACAGGGTTTAACCATGTTTAAGATTCAAAACTCACTATGACCTGAAGCTTATTCACTAGCTTAAATGGTCCAAATTCATCACAACAACTGCTACACGATATACTTGCTTTAGCGTACTTACAACAAATCAGGAAATGACACTTCTTTTTATAGCTACCATTCAACATGTTGACGTTTTGATAACTTGCTGTATTCCGTGACCTTTAGCATTTCAGGTAACGTCAGAGCACTGTATTTTTTGGTTAGCTTAGAAGTAATAACATTTAATTTCACACAAATCTGACATTTCAGTTCTCTCACAATTATTTCATTGTCTTTGTAACTACAGGATATGGAAAGAAATTTGGAACTATCTCGATTCAGGTTCAGTAAAATATGATGCTTTGCATGATAAACCATGACAGCCTATTGTCTCACTCAAGCATAAGTGTGGACAGCACACTGCTGCAGATCTAAACCTTATACAGTTATGTAGGCATTAGGGAAGAGCCATGTACGCACACTCAGCCTGGCTGAGTATGAATACTCACCAGTTGTCATAATGTTAATGCCCAGCCTGACACATAAGGACCAGAGCTGACATCTCGGCTTTCCTGGTGTGAATCAGCCTTCCTAAAATAACATCATTACATCTGTAGTAATAGGCTTCACTCTCATCTGCCCAAACAATATATCTCCCGAGCTTTTGATTTCTACAACCAGGGGCATATAGATGAGAGATAAAAGTGACACAAATATCAGCATGACAATATGGATCTCAATCAAAGGAAAATCTGCAAAACTATTGCGGCTTTCCCATTAGTACAGGTCGCGACCTCAGAGCTAGAGCAGAACTATAGCTTTAATCTGACAGTCAACAACTTATCATTCAGCAAACCTAGCTAAAAAAAAAGTCATTCACATCAGAAATCCTGGGTATTGTCAAACACGACTGAAATGCTTCTGAGGATCCTGTTAAGGCCACAATGAATGGCTCAGAAGTCTTGAAAACAGGATGCTGGAGAGAAAAGGCAGGGCAGTGTGGGTATTGGAAGGGCATGACAGGACATTGCGTAACAGACTGGAAACGCATGGAAACCATAGGCTTTACCTTATCAATGCACAACACAGATCTTACACTAATAAAAGTTGAAGTGCTATTTCAATCAGTGGGTCTAGCAAACCAACACTAAGCATGTCCATCCTTTGGTATAATGGTTGAGAGACCGAGGTTGTATTTGTGGGGCAAAGTGCACAGTTTAATGCTGCTTGCGCTAGTTTATATAGCTTTCCAGCCAAGAGCACAGCAGTAATTTAAAAATGGATGATGGGACATTATAGGCTTAATACTAACTGCTGTGCTCAGCAGTCACCTAACTTTTGTCTCATTAATAAAATGCTGCTTTAAAACATGTATTGTAAAATGTTTTGGTTCTTGGGGACGGTCTTCATCAAGAAATAACCAAATTATACAATGTGACATGGTCCTTTTTGTCCTTTCACTACACCATTGTCCTTGTCACCCTTTACAGAGTGCAATTAGGTAGCTAAATGTAACAGTGCAGTTACAGCTATGTTTCCACAGCCAACAGCTAAATCTGGTAAACTCGTTCTCACAGCCACTGATCTTCAAATCCAACTTTTCTTTTCCCTTTTTTCTTCCTTCCTCCAACCACCACCTCCTCAGGGAAACCCTTTATGACTTAAAATCCCCTCTAATCTTCGTGGAAACTCAAAATCAACGACTCATTTCCCAACGTGCTGTTTGTTTAAGCTCAGGCATACGGCCAGAGGTTTCTAAAGGTAACACACACACACGCACACACACACTGTTAAGTGCCACCTGACATCTTCACTCTTGCCTCTTCATTAAACAACCATCGGTGTGAAATTCTTATCACAGCGCTGCAAACACTATGAACACATGTGTGAATGTACGTGACTGCTGTTCGTCTTTCTTGCACTCTTACATTGTCACTACAGTGCACTTTATAGAGCACTCCAACACGGTTTTACTTCTATGATCATTCGTGCAACATGAACTTCACAGACTAACATAACTCAAAGGAATATAAGGTCCGTCTTGGGCTCTGATTACAGAAAGCAGACCCAGCTAGCAACGCAGCTGAAAGTATGAGGTAAGATTCAGAATTATTCAGGGTTGTTAGGGCAGTCAGCTGTAAATACAGTGCTCATAGCTGCCAATAGTGATTTACGTCTGACATACGGTATTATGGGTACGGCAGAAAAAAAGACCCATTACTTTTGCATGTCAAGTACAACATGCTGACTGGATGTTCACGTACAGATAAATTTACTTCATGCCATAAAGTGTGGTCCTGAGTTTCTTTTTGACTTGATGCCAAGAAATCTTCTATGTCCATGACTGTGATGCATTTTTTATGAATCCTTGTTTAACAGATTAGGTATCATCTACAGTAAATACACTACAGCACAAAGCATTTATATCACATCACCTCTGCTATCAGTGGATCAGTGGCACATCCTGAAAGGAACCTCTACAGCAGGGGTGTCAGACTCATGTTAGTTCAGGGGCCACATACAGCCCAGTTTGATGTCAGGGCCAGACCAATAACACGACGTTTACCTATAAATAATGACAACTGTTTACGTTTAATGACTGGACATTTCTTAAGAGAAAGAAATGCAATTTCTGTTTAGTTCCAGGTCTCAGTGTTGTGTTATGTCCACAACTCTTACTAAATCTGTGTGAACCGTAGGAACAGCAATTACCTTTAATGGAAAAATTGCAGTTAATGTTTGTAATTTGTAGTTTGTAATTTTTGCAATTTGCAAATTCACCCCGTGGGCCAGATTTGACGCTCTTGCAGGCCGGTTTTGGCCCACAAGCCGTATGTTTGACACCTATGCTCTACAGGGTCAACTTTACGGAAAAGGTAGAATATTATAATGTCTCAGTTCTTGAGAGACACCCACAGCCAGACAACAATATTAATGAAGATTGTGTGTTTTTCTCTCAAGAAAGTCTATGTCCTACCTTGGCTATTAATTTCATATAAGCACATACGTACCGTCAGATATTGAAGTCTCACCAGATGTTTGCTGGAAACAGTCTTTTTAATAAACGTAAATTACTCAGGTAAAAATATTATCATGTTCTGTCTACCGGCCTACATATTTCATCTTGCTGTGGACAAAGTTCAGTGTGAATTAAGGTCAGAATAGCAAGCCTCATTTTGATAAAGGCTCTTCATTGCTCTACAAAAAAGTACTTTCACATACCTTAATAATAACCAGAGACCTTAAATAAATGTGGTCTAGCTTTCCACCATTCATCACCGCTAGAAGCAAGTCACCGAAAACCACAAACCAAAATAGAGGAAAAGCGTGTCATTTATGTGCCAACAACTCAGTTAAGCAAAACAACAGACTAAACCAGCGTGTCGGGCACAGGAGATCTCACCAAAATTACGTGCGGTGGTATTATAGCAGATAAACCTTTGACTTTGAATCTCTCACTATAAAACAAGGAAAGACAACAAAACCAAGGGCATTTTTTTCCAAGTGACAATTGATACTGACTCACTGGTACAATGGAACAGAATGCAAATGCAGACCCATGAAAATGACCGTATTTCCTTCCACTGAAGTAGTAGGTTTATTTAAAAACGTTGATTTTCAGGTTATACCACAACTGACAAGACTGGAGATTGGTAAAAAAAAAAAAAAAAAGGCTGGCCTTCTCTTTCCTGTGTAATCTGACAGGGAGATATAGAGTGGCTCCTAAAATAAGAGCTGAATCCACACTCCAAAGCCCAGTCACTTCATATCTCACAGTATGAGGGCCACAAATGACAGAGCTCAGCAGTTCACTAATGAGACTGTAACAAATGGGAGGGCTGTATTTAGGTTATTACAACATCAGCACACAGGTTTGGACGTGCTTGTGTGCATGCCTGATAAATTCATTTCAAATACCTGAAAACACAAACACAATTGTAAAATACAACGCTTAGTTTAGAATGACACAGTACAAGCAGTTTACATCTACAATATTTCATGCTTGTTTTACTTTAATCACACACATCATGACTGAAATGGCAGTCAGTAGACAATCGTGCAGCAAAGCAGAAACATACCTTTTGTTTTTGTTCATGGCAATTTCTACTTCCCATATAGAATCATAAAGCGCTTCACTAAAAAAAAACTCTTAGCCAATACAGATCCATCTGGTAATGTGGCCCTGTGCTTGTACATGTAGAGCTGCTGTGGTACTACCACATGCCATACAATTTAATGTCGATGCAACATTAACTTCTCATTAACTGTGCAGAAAACTAGTAGATGCAAATAGTAGGAACACAGCAATTGCAGTTTTGCTTGCTGCTTGCAGTAGCTTTTTTTTGGCTTGGAAGTGCTGTTAATAGTGCTTTTTAGAGTGATATACGTGAAAAGGCATTCACGTGCAGATCAATCAACCTATAAAAAGACTTCAGCAAGACGTAAAGAGCTGCTGGAACAGCATGTAAAACAAGCTAGTAGCATGTAGTCTTATTGTACAGTCTCTCATTGAGCAGAAGAGGGCCTTCGGTGTAGTTGGGCATGAAGGTGAAGTCCCAACAATATCACTATTCATCCATGGACACTTCTTGAAAATAAGCTACCTGTTCTGGTTCTGTTTAATGAGTTAATCAGAAATGTGAACTTCTGTGATGCTTTGGCATCAGATGTGATTCCTACTGTGACAGTGCTTTCTAGACGTCTGACCAAAGATATAGACACTAAAGCAATGATCTTAACCACAACCACAGATATCACGAAAGTGGCCTCATTAAAAAAAACTTGCCATTATGACAAAGCTTTAATTAGCAAAATTATCAATGAAATACTCATATCTGTGAGAATCTAAACTCACCTACTTGACAAATAGTGGTATTGGTGCATCCAAGGAACAAACCAACAAGTGTGTACATGCACATAACAAAGGTAAAGCAAAATTAGCAAAAAACACGAATGGCAGTATTTTTGCAACCCTTTATCTGATCCATTCATGCAAGAGATGTCTCTGTGCCTGAAATCAAGCTAACCCTCATGCAGATGAGCAGTTGTAATTCAAAGCCCCCTGATGCAGGCATCCCAAAACAGGTTTTGTCACAACAGGAAAGGCAGAGATGCGGATATTGCAAACCTAGATGACATGCACTGACTTCACCCAGACTGAAGTCAGTGCATTTCACTCGTGAGTCATCATCAAAACACTTGACTTGTTGATCTGCTGAATAGTTTCATTGGAAAGTGGCCAGTCTCTTTAGAGTGAAAACATTCTCAAAATTAAAACCCTAGTAGGTGGATATGGGCGGATATTGTTCAATAAAAACTATTAAAATTAGAGGAGAATACAACAGCCCATTTAGTTTTTTTAAGTGCCTTGTAATTTCAGTAATCTAATTTGTGCAAGCCAAAACAGCTAGTATGCATGGTTGTTATGTTTAATTTGTTTTAAATGTATGCTGCCTGTGTAATAAATAAATAAATGAGAAGCTATTTTGTTATTTTTTTTAATTACTCTTAGTTGATTTATATTGTTTATGTAGGTAATTACTTAGGTGATGCTGTGAAAATAGTCCATGTTGATGTCTAAATACGCTTGCCCTTCAGTACACTCATTATAGTTTTTATGTTGTTCACTTAGTGAAAAACAATATACAATGTGTATGGTGGCACCCTTACTGCAAATGGAGCACAATAAGGTTAATGGTGTTGATTGTAATAATATCAAACAGACTTTATCACTGACCCATTAGAGTTAGTATTTCTTTTTGTATAAGTGTGTAACAATTCAGTTCAATTTGCCCTTACTTTGACTCAACACATCATGCAATTCAGCTTGATCCGAGTAATGTTTATCAAAATGTACAACTTTGCCAAAACAAAATCAGATTTATGTAGTGGGATTATTGCATTGACTGAACCTGTTGATTATTATAAAAATCCACAGCCCGTGGAGCAATGTTTCTGGGGTGTAGTTACTAAATGAAAATAGCTGAAAGAAGCCCAGGTTACCAGTGAACCTACAGTAGTAAACACCACTAGACCTCAAGTGCATGGCAGCAGGAAGGAAGTGAACACAGCAAAAGTACAGGATGCTTGAAAACGTTAATTTGTAGGTGTCAATGAACATTTCACTAGCAGTATACTTACTGGTTCGTGGGAGGTGCAGAGAGAGGGAACACCACCTCTTCTTCCTCGTATTCCGGCCCATCCTGCATGTCGCTTTCATCCATGGTGCCGCCGAGACCCCCGCAGCCTGGAGGGGGCGGAGGAGGTGGTGGCAGTGGGGGGAAGGCAGTGGACCCGTCCGGGCCAGTTGATGTGGGTGAAATCCGACTAGCCGGACCCTCCAAAGTGGGAGAGCAGCACATGCTGCCTGATGTCCCTGAGCTTGTTCCTTGAAAAACTGAATGTCCACCTCCTGCTCCGCCACTCCCTGCTGCGGACATCACTGGTCCGGGCATGTCCCCACTAGACGTGGGATAGATCACGCTCATTTCGGGAAGAGAGTCCGGAGAGGTGTTTGAATGTTGGCGGAGCGTTGGTGCTGGCCCTTGTCCCAAATCAGTGACTCGCACTCTGCTTGGGTTGGGATAGTAGGAGAAAGGGGCCGTCTCAGGGCCTCCTCCGCCTGCCACCACTGTCCCTGTCGTGACCGAGCCCGTATCCTCACTGCTGACCTCCGCAGCCATCATATTAGGGAAATACGTAGAGGGGATAAAGTCCAGAAGGGAACCTGCCCTTCCCCTCCTTTCTTACAATAATGCTTCAGCGTTTGGGCTCTGGGGAAACAACACCAAAAGTTTCTCAAAAATGCGTTTAGCTATGCAGCTAACGTTAGCCGACAGCTAACTTAGCTCACTCGGCTGCACTAGCGGGCGTTAGCTTTACCTCGCATTCGCTCGCTACAGGATAGCCAAGCTAACACTAGCGGGATGGCTAACAGCTTCGAGACACTTGATGAGTTCTTGCTCGCTATGTCTTCATTGTTTCCTGAGTTTAAAGTTCACACCGAAACGGCACTTGGAGACGAACATGTACAATATCTGAAACGGAATATTAAATTCACCAATATTTCCTGTTTTGATTTTTGTTCGGACTTCACCCTCGGCACCAGGCAGACCACTTGTCGAGGAGTGTTGTTTTATTGTCACTGCTGTGTGTAATCCCCGTCTTTTTCCAGTGTTGTTGTTTTCTTTCCTTCTGACTTTCGAGTCGTCTCTAGCGGAGTCCTCAAACGACCCGGCCTTGTCGCCTAAATCCCCGGCACGCCGTGCTGGTCTGCGCGAACAACCATGTCGGCAACCAAAGTAAAAATTTCTTGCGTATACAAGCTAAGTTCGCCTTTATTTCTGGGTTTCGGGCTGGTGGCTTGCCCGCTGCTACGCTGCTCTTTCTCCCCTCCCTCTCCCAGTCCTCTCCACTAACCCAGCAGACACGGCTAAGTGAGCACAGAGCGGCACAGGTTCAATCCATGCCATCTTCAATCACACACCCAGAGATATGTTAACTGATCATATGCTGTGTTCAGTATGAATACATCTTACGGATTTTGTGGAGGATCAGAGATACAGCTGTGGAGAATAGAAATTACAGACAAGCAGCTGTAACAAAACCATGTTTCTATAGTTGACATTTTCACATGCATGCATATTTTCCCCAATACTTATTGTGACACACTTGATTAGTGACTTACCTTAGTTCTGATGTGTAATAGAGTTACACAGGCATGACATTATATCACTTTAATATCAAGAGTAATTCTCACTCAGTAATAAGGAAGTTTTGGTTTTAAGAATAGAATAGACTTTTTCCACAACAGACTTGATGACATCAGCGAAGCAGGAAAAGTGAACCGACCTTATGCACGGGTCATTCTGCTGACATCATCATAGTCTTCCCATCCCTGTGGTTTAAATAGTACTGATCCTCTATTTGTGCAACATCCCTCTATTCAAGTGTCTTCTTTTTGTGTGTGTGTGTGTTTTAATTTCCGGTCCGACACACAGAGGGCGTGTGTATGCTGTTTTTGTTGTTCATTTTACTTACTTTTATTTGGTATCTTGTGAGATATACTATAGCCTTGGGACAGTGATAGCGTTACAATGGACTGACTGTCAAACATGCATCCACTATACAATTAAAGGCAAATATAACCACCTGAAACAAACAAGAGCCTGTGTATCTGCAATCAACCCTGACTGAGCACCACTGTATGCAACACAACAAATATCTGCTGTAAAACCTGCACAAGTCACATGTCTGAGCGGGCAGTCAATTAGGAGCAATAGACCTTTTATTGGAAACAATAGTGACACACTTTCATTAAGTGTCCCAGTAAGACATTGCAGTGGACCGCCATGCTCAAGTTAAGGGCTTCCCCTAGGTGGAATACAGCTATAACAGAACTGCTTTCCCTTCCATGACGGATCTAAATGTCTATAGTAGTGTAGTACACAAGTGCTCTTTGGCACAAGTACACCGAACAGTTTCACGTTAGAGACGTGAAATTGCACACCTCTATATAATTCAATAATTGCACGTAAACAGCAGACATAAACTGGCCCGAGGGCATCTAGATGGAGGACAGTTAAGCCGATATCTTTTGTAAATTCTAACCTGGGTCAGCTAGACACATGCAAATGCCAGAAAGTTGATTTGTAAACTCAAGCATGTCAGCCATGGACATAACCTTGACTTGAGAGTGCTTGCTTCGTATTGAGCACACCACTGTTGTCCTCCGCCCACCATCTCCAGCAATGACCCTTAGGCCAGCTGCCATCAATGACCCACCTCCACACAGATCCTTTTCTGAGCAACTGCCTCTCTAATGGGGATATCTAAGTCATTTGCTAAATTAATGGACCATCTCATCTCAGTTTCTCTGTTTTCCTCATGAGTCATGATAGACATCTAGATAGATAGATAGATAGATAGATAGATAGATAGATAGATAGATAGATAGATAGATAGATAGATAGATAGATAGATAGATAGATAGATAGACCTTAAGTTCTCCTCCCTCCGTCTTCTCTGAGTGTTCCTCTCATGCATGATGAATGGCTCCTAACATGAGCAAGCACAGAGGTTGACAGGTCAGGGTGTGAACAGCTATACTGTCACAGAGGAGGAGGCTCCTCCTTGGTCACTCAGGGAGCTTATCCCTGTGACACAGAAGGTCAGTGAACTGTGAAATCAAAAGGCCGACATAGACTTGTCATATAACCATCTCAGACACTCAACTCGAAACACACGAGCACTCGGTGGAAGACAAACAAACATACATCATTTAATCAAACATTTAAGCAGGCCCTCTGAGCAAAGTTAAGCAAGGCCCAGCAGCGGAGGTGCTCTCTTTAAGTGTCCGGCCTTTTGTTCACTGACATTAGTCTGAGTGTATTTACTGTAAGGATAGTCCGGTGATCTGGAGGACTGGGATCATCCCCTGTGTCTTGTGGATCCTCCCAGAGTGCAGATGCAGCTCATGAAGGGGTCAGCTTCAAACCTGCCTGGTCTGAATCCAACCACTGAGTGTGAAAGAGCCTGAGAAGGGAGGCTTTATACATGAAGAGGGGAAATGATGCAGTCAGACTTCGACGGTTGAACTCAGGGGTGCATGTACGATTTTGCGCATGTCTGTGTGCACCCTCACGTCTTTGTCTGTATAACTCTGATAGTGTCTTACAGGATGGGGGAGATGGGGTGGGGGCTGGCACTGACAGACTGCCAAACAGAGGAAGGGTGTGTGAAGGAGAAAGGCAGGCCAGCCTGGCGGTTCTGCTCTGTTTCACCCTAACTGTATTGTCAGACATGAGGGTGAGCACTGATGTGACTACTGTGGAAGCCCGACCGGGTGTCGACTGAGGCCTCTCATCCATATTCATTGTTATATTATCATAACACGTCATTGCCCTCAAAGACAGCACGATTCGGCTTTGAACACTGTTTTTTCCTTTCACTTGTAGACTAATATAACACAAAGTTAATTTAAAGAACCGAGCTTCCTTGCTGTTAAATGTGTCAGAATTTTCTGTTACAAACTGTCCTTGGCCGCTTGATTGTGTTAGTTCAAGCAACGGGAAACTATTTCTGTCCTCGTTGCCACTTGTGACAGAGCGGTCAGGCGGCGATGGCAACCATGGCTCGAGTGTGTGCTGCTAATCTTTCCACTTGTGCGGTTTGCATGTCTGAGGTAAAAGTCATACCTTAGATTTAAATTGTAACACGGCACTGAGTGCACATGCACGTAGACTTCCTATCCCCCCCCACGGAAGTATAAATACGCTTTAGTTTTTAGCTCTTCAACCGATTGACCCCTTAGTGTCTCTTCTAAGCGATAAAATGGTGAAAGTCTGAACTGAAGTGCGCACATTAACAAATATGTCACCGGATCAGCGCGCAAGCCCTCTTGACTTCCCACTCAAGTCCTCTCAATGAGGGGATACTTGCAGTCACATCGGGTCACGTGTGAATAATTTACTGGGTTAACATAAAAGTTTAAAAAACGGGGGGCTGAGTGACATGTGGATTGATGGCGCGAGCAGCAGGAGCCTGGTTTTTTCCAGCATAACTTTCTCTGGATTTATGAAACCTGCCCGTTGCATGCCCAGTGTTAACCACATGCTTAACATTTAATGTCATACGTGAATTAACAATGTGGACTTCTAGATGGCGACGACGGCATAAAAATTTTAGCAGTCGCCTCAAAAGAAGGGAGCACATTGCTGAGAATGTGTCCGTCTTCTGAGTTTGTGCCAGAATGCTGAGGACTGTTTGCTTCTAATACATATACATTAGCTCACATTAGAATCTATTTTGTGCATTATAGCTGCTCGGGGAAACCCACAAGACACCACGTGGATTATAAAAAAAATTTTGGGATTAGGTTTTTTAATAATTAACTGTTACATTTCAGATTTATACAATCAAGGATCCACGATAGCATTAAACGGCTTCACCGTTATTTGCTTGGTCCACTTTTTAGCCAGCGGCAAAAATTCTAATTAGGGCTTGAATTTGAGACGTGCATTTTGTGTTAAGTTGCATTTTACGTGTTCTTCTTAGTTTGCTACCAATTCACGTGACTTAATTTCCTCTTTTACACCAGTACTTGTCAGTGAGCAGATACGCCGTATGTACGTGAGAGATGACATTTCCCTGAGTGCTGTGGGGTATGTAAAGCAGACAGTGTGAAGGAGACAGAAATGCGAGGCCTGCTGCATACGTATTTGCGTCTGCAGCACATTTTTGCATTTGTTTCCCTGCCTGCCCGCTTCTCCTGTAATAGTCTAATTGGTGCTTGATGAGGCTTCCTCTGCCTGAGAGTTGCCTGAATACTGTACGTGCCCTCATGTGACTGCATCACCCAAAAGAGTTGGGGTAGGCAGATGGAAAGGCCACTGTGGTGCTTCTTAACGGATAATTGCAGGTTGTGCGTGCGTGGCGCTCACATACATTGTAAAAATAAAAACTTCACATACACAGGGCCCTGTGACCCTTCGAAGATGCTTTACAAATGACACACAACTCCCAACCCCTTCTCCTTTCCCTTTCTCCTTGTTTCTTCCTGACAGACGCACAAGTGGCTGCCAAACACAGGCTGACCATAAAAGCTCTCCTACTTTTGCCAGAGAGCGGAGGGCTGTTTTTCACTTTCTTTTTTCATAGGGCGAGCGGGGGAGTTTGCAGCTGCCACTCGAATGCACATATGGGCCGAGCGGTGGCGCGAAGGGGGTGGAGGGGGCGAGAGAGAGCACATGGCCCGCTCAGTCACACTTTTAGAGAGGAATGGCTGGAGGAAGTGGGCAGCTCTGGGCATGCACCATTTTTCAAATTACAAAATGAAGGCAGAGGGCCGGAGTAAAATTTGCACCGTATCTGATGGCTTGAAGTACTTGGACATGACTGGGATTCTTAAAGAGCATTCTGTCATTGACTTCTCAATGTCATCCTTGTGATCTCAAGACTCAAGCATGCCCTGTATTTAGTTTTGTTAAGGTTTCTGTGTTAGAAGGCAACATAGATATCACTTCCCGTTTTGGCAAAGATCAACTGTCTCCAGCTATACATACATGTATTTAGACCAGAATTTAAATTCTGCAATGAAAACACACAGTCAGACATTGCTAAATGGTCTGAATGCTGCAGCACATTTACTTAGCCTGTAGGTGTTGATTGAGGAATAATTGACAAGGACATGCTAAAGTCCACCATGCTTGATGCCTGTCTCCCACATGTTTGAAAAGATGCTTGTCCACATGGGCTCTGGAGGGAATTAAGAGCACTCAGGCGCAAGTAGAATGACAACTGATACTCCACAGACAGACTACTATTACAACTAATGGACTGCATCAATAAGAGAAGCTACATTCAGGTTGAGGTTTAAAAACCATTTTACTGATTCTAGTTAATAAGCTTAATTTACTTGGCACCCATTCCGAAATATATAACGCTCACAGCTTCCCATTTTATATGACAAGCCCATTTCACTTGTTCTGTGGGATCAATATTTGCAGAAAAGGGCCTGAGTATAAAAAGACCTGAGTATAAAAGGGGAACGTGAAGGATGAGGACCTTCCACTATATGAAAATGCACTGCGTGGCTCAGCGCCCATGTTTGAGGTTGATTATCAGATGATATCACCCTGGCACCAGTGGTCTGGGCGGTTCCTTTTCCCGTCTGGGGATGCCATGAGAGATGGACAGCAGCTCCCTGGGGGCTAGTGAAAGGGCTTGTCATTAGCGGCACTTCCTGTAAAAAGTTACTTACAAATATCAGACTCATAAAACACACTAGTGTGTGCGCGTGTGTGTGTGTGTGTGAGAGAGAGAGAGAGAGAGACAGAGCAAAGCAATAAACGGATGGTCTTATCAAGCAAACAGCCTCTGTATTCAAGATATTACATATATATAATCGTACTAATCTGCAGCTTGGGTTAATCCGGAGACAGATTTATTATTATTACACACACACAACATGCATGGCCCAGAGAAAGGGCCTATAAAGATATAAATACATGCAGGAAATTCATCATCAAATGTCTGACTTCAATACCTATTAGTCAAATTGTATCACATCCCTAAAGCAGGAAGGGTATTACGAGAGACTTTCATTACACATAGCTACTGTGAATGGGTATCCTGCATCAGGTGATGAGTCACAGCCTAAATGAGGTTATCCCATCCATTCGGACACGCAGGCTGACACCAGAAGCCTCTTCCTGCCCAGCCTATTTGAGCAACAGCTGAAACATCACACACCCCGTGTCCGCTGAATCATCTTCGCTCCTGTATTTTACATGCATCAGTAAGGGATTAATGTCTCTCCGGCTAAATTAAGACCGATGCAGCTCTCGGTGCCGTTTCTCTCTTCCTCTCTGTCTGTCTGATAGAGTTCCTGTCTCTTCTGTCATTTATCCTGTCCATGATATTCTGCTTTTGTCTCTTTCTATTTTTCTACTGCATCTTAATCGTTGGAAAAAAAGAAAAAAAGAAAAAACTTTTCCTCTAATCTCCCATCTCCCTTCCTCCCCGGCTGTTTCACCTCCCTCCAGCCCCTGCGGCTGCAGCGACATGTGCTTTGCAATCTGCAGCCCCAGCGCTGTGCGCCTGTGTCCTCAGGCCTCCCCATCACCCCGTACCCTCCTCTTGTGCTTTTAGGCCCTTCTGTTTAATTCATGAGCTTCCTGTGGCTCCTGTCATGTCTCATCGGGGCCACAGGAAGGCACGGTGTAAATAATGGAGCATCCCCAAAGACGTGCTCGGTGCTGACTGTCACAGCGGTGCACCGCGCGCTCCCATGGAGATGAGAGGACAACGATCCATGTTTCGCTTTCTTTCTAACACATATGGCACGCTCATGACATTATTTTTTTACACATATGGTGAACAGGAAGTGGCACCCATACGCATATAAGCACACATTCCACTTCAGACACATTTTTTCCTCTAAATAAAAGTCATAAATTAGCATGTATTAACCGGCATTAACATCGCAAGGTAGAAACAAAAGTCTAATTTTAACTGAACATGTGCTACCCACACCCTGCACTCGTGTTAATTCAATAGAAGACATGGTGTGATACTGTATCCATTAAAACAAGCTGAGGCTCATTTATGAAACAAGCATAATGTTCTCCTGCTGCTAAAATCTTTACCATTGATCACCTCTGGGCGCTTTATTGGCATTTTTCACAGCAGAGGTGATACCGAGGCAACATTCCGTCAATGATCTTTTGTGGAATCCTTTCTTAAATCCCATAACAGGACGAAAGGATCGATTTTGTTGTGAGGCAAAATGAGAAATCATGGCAGCGGTAAGTAGGCAGGGCCCACAGTTAATTCTCACTAGAGGCAGGTCTTTAAGGTGATCTGCTTGTTAAACATAGCCGAGCAAATTCCTCAAAGGCGGCAAAGGCGGCTCTGTTCCTGCTCACATGTCTAGCTTTAGGATATTTGTTCTATGGACATCAGTGGAGGATGGATCAGGGCGGGGGACTGATCCCGTAAAGATCCGGGAATAAATGGGCATTGTTTCACGGTGCCGTCTTTAGTTTGAAACCTGATCAATTTTTCAGGGATCAAGCTCTCTTATGACTTACTATAAAGCGGTTATGGGCTCAGTGTTTTCACACAGACACTGTGACAGCGAGGAAATAAACAGAAGAGAATCTGTGTTAAATCTTAGCTGACTGCTGCTTTTTCCCCCCTTAGTGATGGAGAAAACGACAGCAGTATTTCATGCTCAAAGTCGAAGAGATGTTTATTTTTACTTCATCTCACTCATCCAGATGAGACACATTCTTGGGTATTAAAAATGCCTTGAAGTAACACCTCCATCGTGTGTCATTTTCATGTGCACACGTATTCAAATGCTGCATGTAAGGCGGAGACAGACAGGGAGACGGAGAAGCAAATGTAAGTTTGATCAGATCAACATAGGAAACCTCTTGGGGGGCAAGAACCTGGAAACACGCTATGTGCTTATTGATCTGCGCTATGTTCAGCAAATCTGCTACTTAGGCTAACTGTGTTTTACAGACACGTGTGTAAACCCCCCACCGCCCCCCACTGTTCAGTTCTGAGGTGTATGTTGTTTAATTCTGCTTGATCTGCCTCCCTGTGGCAGTCGGTGGAGCCCACTGGGTATAATAGTGGAATCTGTAGAAGCACGTGTGTGGATACTTCATGTGATATAACTCACATCATTTATCATCATTTATTGTCTTTTCAAATGATACTTTCAGTGATATTCAAAAATCTCTTCTACGAATGAATTACATTATCACAAGATGGTCAATGTTATTTTCTTCTCCTGTCGGCGGTTCTAATATTTTGGCTGATGGGTGTATATTTGTTCATTCATTAACACATAAAAGTTTCTTCATAAGTCGATTTATTTTCATACTTTCTTTTCATACTTTATTTTCTCAAATCTCCCACATACTGGGTTAAAGCGTCAGGTTATAACCTGAAACACAGCTTCTTGCACTGCTGTCTTATGTTTATTAAAGTAACAATAGGAGGAAACAGGAGGATGACACTTGAAGATCACAGGATCTTCTTCATGCCAAGATATGCAGTTTAGCATTAGTGGCATCATGACAGTGGTTGCTAATAAACCTGCACGCAAACTCTCCAATCTGGCAACAACATTTAGTCTGACCACTGCATCTGTGGTGGCCTATAAAAAAATAACAAGCGTGACATTGTACTAAAGTTCCCTCTTTATATAATCCCGTTGCTCAATATCAAGCAAATTATCCCTCTGGAAAAAAAAGTCCTTTCAAGCATGAATAATGCAAAACAAATTTAGATTATGGAAAAAAAAGCATTATAAATCAGCTGAGTGCTCAGAGGTAAGAGGTGAGCGTCCGCTGTCTATATATGCATAATCCTCTCAGTGGAATGGATGTTGTAAAAAGCGCGTTACTTACAGTGTGATGAAGTTGGGTCTCAACAAAGCAGCTCCCCTGGGCTGCCTATAGCTACGCCGTAGTAGGCTTTGTTTTGTGTTAAGCGGAGGAACGACGGTAGATTAGACACCGCGGTGAAAAATAAGGGCACTGCAGGTGGGGAAATCTAGGACGAGGCATTGGAAGAGGAAGGATATTCATCTTCTGTGCTCAACCAAGTGGATTCCAGCTGAAAGAAGCGAGAGATGCCTCCTTAGTTTAATATGAAGCTGCTTGTACTGCTTTTATTAACTGAGCCATGCAGCTGCCTCTCTGGCCTTCGCTGTAACGATCCTGGTGCTGATGTTCAGACTGACATCTAGTCCTGCAGCATAGAGCTTGTATTTTCACCAGCGGCCTTTGTTTCCGCCTAAAGCAGACAGCCTTTTTCTCTTTTGTTTCTTTATTCTTGCTCAGGGGCAAAACTTGCTCTGTAATTAATTAATGGCTGCTCCGTCCCCTGCTTTTATTGGCCAACGGTTTTAAAGCTCTTCACATAGACGCGAGTGAGCGCACACCCGCCAGAGTGGCTGAGCAACTGTAATCACCTTTTATTTATGCCACTGTTAATGCACAGAGAATACAGCTGGCCTTCTGGCTCACCTTGGGACTTCACAAATAATAACCTTTCAAGAAATTACTCACTACAGACTCTAGTGTGTTTTACATTATAGGTCAGGGTTTCTTGAAGTTGGTTTTTGCAAATGAGAAGAAGGTTAGCTTGCACAGGAGGAGGTATGGTTTTATCATTACAGCCGAGACAGGGACTATTTTTATCGCACGCCTTCCTTTGCTGTCTTCCAAAACTAGTAAAATGAACGATGTTGAATGTAGTACAGTGAATAAAGTGATTTTTTTTGTCTTGTGTCACTTCCCACAGCCAAGACAGCTTATGAAGTCATTCATGCAATGTGAATGTGTCAAGGGACGATCTACTTCTCTCTGCATTAGTGCTATCACATCTAGCATCACAGCTAATGTGACTGAATGTAAGCGACAGATAGCCATCTGTGCTGATAGATAAATAATTAGACAGACAGATACCAAAAGTCACTTTTTGTCTTTACCGTGTTTGTCTTGTAACTCGCAAATCCAGAATCGCGGCTCTCGTTTTGCTCTTCCTTCCTTCCTTCCTTCCTTCCTTCCTTCCTTCCTTCCTTCCTCCTCTTCCTTATTATCTTACTCTCTATTTCTTTCTTTTTCCTTTTCTCCATACACATCCCCAGGCCAGTGGCATCCAAAAAGCCTCTTTATGAGGGCCATAATGAGAAGTAAAGCTCTGCATTCAGTCCCGACGGCCCCGGGGGCCTGTTGCAGGTCTGAGCTTAGTTTCATGTCCCATCCTATTCAGGAGGCTTTGCGAGAGGGCACGACGAACAAAAAGACAAGAAAAAGCAAACAGCGGGCTATTCTTAGAAGGCCACAGAGAAAGACACGCTGATGTTCACCACCAGCATTAGCGGGTTGATGTTCTGATTAGAAACAGACTTTTTTAAACGCCCTTAAAGGATACCTATATTGGCAATGAAACAATACTCAAAAACTGACAGTGTGGTTATATATATATATATATAACATCACCAGTTTTGCATTTATTTGGTATATCTAAAGCTCACAGACAGGTACTGTGACTTGTTTTCATGCCTCTGCGCCATGTCTAATCCCAGTCAGATGGAAAAGTGTGGATAAAGCCCCCTCTTCTGGTCATATTTTGCATTTCCAAAAACAAGAGATGCTTTGTCCAAATAAAACCAAGAAAAAAAAAAACACTATCAATGTACCATTCTTCTGCAAACACCCAAAATACTGTAAAAGTAATTGGAATGACAGATAACGTTCACAAAGCCTTCTTGTTTGGTCATCTATCTCCTCAAACAGACATTGTCCTTATTTCTTTCTCTTTTTTTTTTTAAATAAGACATCCAGGGTGATGATTTTATTTGACTTTTGCTTCACAATGCCCACGTTGATGCAGCACGCATATCCTCCTGGAGCAACAACAATGCCAGCAGTCACAGATCCTCCGTGTCGTGTGGCAGGGAGCCAGCGCACACAGACACCGCCAATGCGTTCTGATAGTTTGACACAGAGACGGGAGAAGTTGTCAGAGAGGGCCTCTGTCACCGGCAAAACAAAACAGCCGTGGTACACGCAGTCACATGCCCGGGTTTCTTTTCCGTTGCAGCGACAATCCGGGACAGGGGCGTTTCTGTCTATGCCAACAGATGGCACTGCTACATCAAAGCTGAGCTATGGGTCCTTCAATTGCCATATGACAGACGCAAGAAAACGCATCACCGTTATGGGGAATATCCGCCTCATGTCGCCTATAAAGGGGGAATAAAGATGCACATTAGCGGCGGGAAACGATCAAGCTTTAAATTCTGTTTCTAACAAGCTATTTCCACATGCGCTTTATGTAGCAAGCACAGCGGCCATGCATGTTCAAAAGCTGAAGCTGTGCCATAACGTGCAGCGAACTGACAAGCTGGTTATTGAAGCACACGGGCAAATGATATGTGTAAATATTCAGCGCCAGCAAACAAAACATGTAGGCTACATACTCAGGAGGGCCGTTCTCCCATCTCGGGAACAATGAGAAGTAAAGGACAGAAATTACGACCTCTCTGTTTGGCTCGAGCTGCCATGAGTTCCCCATTGCCTGCTTCATGCAGCTGTAAATAAAGGTAATTGTACAAAAGCTTAATTAAACGACATAAATCCTGTTTACGACATCTGGGCTCTGCCGAGCCACTGGATCAGGGGAGGGAGGAGGTTTGCACTTTGTGTGTGTTTGTGTGCGCGGCCTCGTGCGTGCGTTCCCTCATTCAGACACACTGTACTAGACTGTGTATGCAGAACACACAACCTGAAGTCCTCCCCCTTCCTCTCTCTCTCTCTCTGTCTCTGTCTCTTCCTCTCGCTCTCTCCGAGAATATAAAGTAGAACTTTATTGTGGCTCTTCTTAAAGTCACTTTCTGCGAAGCTCTGGGAACTCGCAGCAATAATTCATCTCATTCATTAGAGCTGAGTGTGTGTGTGTATGTGTGTGTGTGTGCAGACAACTCAGACGGCTCAGCCTAGTGACCGTGACCCCGTGACCTGATGAGACCATATTTAATGAGCAAAGGCAGCAAACGACAGGGCACAAAGACAAGGACGTCCCCAGTTTAAAGAACAAGCAAATATATTCATGCAAGGTCAGATGGAGTTCAAAGATTTGTTGTAAAAAATCATAATGCAAAGGCAGGCTGTAGGGGAGAGAGGGGGAGGGGGTGTCGCTGTATTTAGCCAGTTCCTCAATCGATACGCGTTCGCCTGGATGTAGAATATACTGCGGCTCCGCGTACGCCACCGGCAGAACCCGCTTCCATCCCTCTGTCTCAGCAGTTTCATCCGGGAAGCACCATCTCCTATGATTGATTGATATTAGATTGAACTGGCTGGCTGTTGTTTCAGCACCATTGGCTTCTGCGAGAGTCGCAGCCGAAGATTACGACGCTGATTGCATTTCAATTTTTAATGGAAAGTGCCAGAATATCCAAAGTTCTTTCTGGCGAGTTCGCACGGAGTGTTTTGCGCCATTAGCGACCCCCAGAAAGACAAATTGGCTGCATTAGCAGTCGCCTAATGTTCATTTATTATTTGTAATAATAAAGTGGCATGTATTTGTGCTGCCCTGAAATTTATTGCGTCGCACAGCGCTCCGTTCGGGGGAGGACGGTGCTTTTCTCACACCCTCATAAGTCAAATGAGACTTGGTGGCAGTTATTAATTTGTATGTGTGATGGGGTGCCACTGAATCCAGCGGGCCTGATCCTGTCGTATCCAGTGGAACTGAGGTAAAACGGGCCTTAACAGCACTATATTCCACACGTACTGAGCATTAAATGCAAACAGGTGATGGGGCTGACAGAAGAGGATGAACGCTAAATCTCCATCCATTCATCAAGCGCCTACTAGTCGGATGAAAGGTGGATGAAAAAGTGGAAAATAAAAATCATTTAGTGTTTGATCAGGTATGGGGGAAAAAAAGCATAAAGGTGTCATTTAAAACTACTGACTGAGTTGCCTGTGCTCTGTTATGTGTCGGTTCTTTAATACTGTGCTCTGTAGTGAGCCGAAACACTATATTAAAAGCAGAGAGAGTTCGTTGTTTGAAATCACAGGTGAGAAGCGAATCATTTCCACAGGTAATGTAACAGATGAATAATTCACCAGCAGAAACGGTGCCTTTCCCACCGATACATCTTCAGCTTCCTCTCCGGTAGGCTACAGCGAAGCAGCCCATAATTGCTCAGGGCATGAAGTAGTACTTAAAGCCCAGAACCATGTAGATCAGAGTGTGGTGCACACTACGGTGACAGGCGCCACCGGTAACTAGTCCATCAAGCTAACCTCTTTACCGTGGCACATGATAAAGATGAAGGCCCGCAGAACGGCAACATTGCTCGCACGCCGATGCAGGCCATCTCCCGCGTGCACTGTATGGCAAAAATGTGGAGACAAGAGCTTTGGAAATCACAGGGACGGGAATTATGGCGCTAGTTAGATTTTAATGAAGGCGCGTGGAGTGGAAATCTGAGTGTTCAAGACCTCAGTGGAGGGAGGAATGATGGAGCTGAAGGAGGAGCCCTGGAAGGAAGTCTTTGATCCAGCTGGAACAAATCTTTAAACTGTGTTTGAGTATTCAGAAGATGAATTGTGGTTAGTGCAAAGCTAGGAGATAAACCAAACAATAATTACCACTGCTTTAAGACCACAAAACCATACAGCCATGATACAATGATCAGGCAAAACATTATGACCTATTGTCTCCCTTGTGGCTCCAACACAGTTGTGACTCATCAGAGAATAGACATGGGTCTTCTGAGGGTGTCCTGTGGTGTCTGGTAACAGAATGTTGTTAGTGGGGGGCCTTTGGGGCCTGTGGGTTGAGGGGAGGGGCCTCTGTGGATCAGGCTTGTTCCATTGCATCAAACAGATACTTGATCATTTTGAGATCTAGTGAATTTTGAGGCTAGGCCAACACCTTGTGCTTTTTTTTCATGCTTTTTTAGTTTCTGAAGTTGTTTTGTGTGTCCCTGTGCTGGGGATGGCTGCAGGCAAATGGGGTGGTGGTGCCTTATCTGGTCTGGGTAGGTGGTGCATGTCGAAGTTTCCCAGCAGAACATTGTGTTGTCACAAGATGCTCTATGTTATTTACTTCTCTTCTGTCGGTGGTCATAACGTTGTGGCTGATCATGGTGTACGAATTGGTAGAAAACTCCATAGAAGTGCCCGGGCCTCCATCCTTCTGGTCTTATCTTCCTCGGCAGTACTCTGGAGGAGTACTTCTCTGTAGTGTGAAAACCTCAATATAATGGCCGGCTCAACTTCCCTTCTCAGTGGATTATTACTGTATGCAGCTATTCTCTCAAAGGTCAAGAGAAGTGATTTGTCTTTCCACGGCACTATACTGTCTCTCACTCTAAATCCCAGTGGTGTCTGGGTGGAGATGATAGAGCAGCCCATTCCTTCCCTGACCACCACCACCACCACCACCACCAGCAGCAGCAGCAGCCTTACTCAGTCTCTCAATCACATGTAAATGCATGCGCAATTTGTTTAGAAGACACAGGCGCGGTTGTTGCTGAAAGCACTGCATAGCACCATTTCATAAAGTTTATTGCTTTTCTCTCATGATAATCCAGCCCTGGCTACACTCATGCATGTTTTATAAATCTGCGCCATCTTGTGATGTAAAGCAGAAAGAGAGAGAGAGAGAGAGAGAAAAAACAGAGATTTCAGCAAATATTCAAAACTTTTTTTGCAAGTGTAATTAAAGTCTCACCTCTGCGGAGAAACTTTGGCACTCTAGCATTTAAGAAGTATTTTTCCTACTGTATAAAGAGCGCTTCTTCTCTTTTACTTATTCTTACTATTTTTTCCCCCCTTCTTCTTCTCTCACTCCCCGGCCGCCGCACATTACTTTTCTCCTCTTGCAGCTGGTTGTGCAGTTTTGATTCAGCATTTCCAGTGTTCCCAAACTCCCCCACGCTTAGTCTCTCAGCATCGCTCGCAGATGGCTGCTGAGGAGGCTCCAGGGATGCTGGGCTTGCATAGACCGATCAGTTGGACACTCAGCTGCTGTAATATGAATTCACAAAGACCAACTGGCTCCTCGTTGGTTTTTTAATCTTTTTCTTTTTGGATTCTCGTGCTTGTTCTTTTCAGTGACGACGATGGCAACGTGTCTAACAAATATTTAACTCGATACCCCCCCGGGTGAAGACAGGAGGCCTTTGGCGAGGGCCTACCCAAGTTTTTCACATTTACGTGCCCACGGACAAATGGAATATAGATCAAGCGACCTCCATATCAGGAAGTCATTATTAAAAAAATGAGTTTAGACACGGCGGCGGATGCACAGTTTAATCCTTTCCTGTTCTGAAAAGCAGGCCAATCACTTTAACTAAAGGTGGGGTTCTTGTGAAATTTTGGGAGACACAAATCCAATTTAGCTGCATATCATTCACACACGCCTCTGCTACAAGCCCGGGTCCATTCAGCTAAAGATACAAAAGCATTAATTTAACCTTGCAGTGAGGCATTTGACAACAGGGCAGCCTGTGAGTGGCGATATAAGAGAGGTGTCATAAACGGCCAATTTACACCGCTGAACAACACCCGCTGCAAACGCAATTAACTTCCAAGAATAGATAGACAGAACAAAGGCACTTCAGAGCAAAATCACATTTAAAGTCAAAGAACTGCGCTTAATTGCGTTCGCAGACTTTGAAGGTAGGTGAAATTCAATTTTCGAACTCCAAAAAGACCATAGCCGCATCAAATTAGGCCTACACACTTGGTTCAATTTATTCCGCTGGAAATTACGGCAAAGTAATGAAATATTATGCTGTAGCCATAGGGGACGCTTTTCAAGGATAGATGAAAACATTTATTCAGTGTGAGTGCGCTTTATGATACGATGACATTGCGTCAAGATAATACTGCTGAGAATGCCTTCTTTAAGAGCTTATAAAGATAGGTTAGATCTCCGCTGGAAATGATGAAACAAGTGTGAAACTCTTGTAATGTGTGCTTAAAGTGCTGTGAGGGATCTTTTTATTTTTTTATTAAACAAATACTATCCCCAACTTTCATAATTCACCTTAATACATGTGCTTTCTAGGGTTTTCATTATATGAAATCTTGGAAATATATAAATATATATATATATATTTAACATCTTCTGATTCTTTGTTTTGACTTTTTTCCCACTTCGGAAAGGCGTCACTCAAGAAAGCTGCAGAGTTTCGGAGCCCCCCGAGAGCCGAAGGGCTACATGTTCTATTCAGAGTGACTTTTCTTAAAGTTTAAAAAGAAGTCTGCCTTCCGTCAGTTCGGATTCATAAACCAAAGTGTGAGAGATGTGAGGGAGATAGCGGGGTGCAGGGTGAAGGGGTGGGGGGAAGAGAGAAACAAAAGACAGCAGATGGGAATATTTCTCAGGCTGCCGAGGAAAAACTGCCGTCAGTGTCTGTATGTGAATTTGGGTAAAAAGTGGATACACTAAAGCCTCGTCCATGGCTGCTTTTCAGTCACAATGTGTCTGTATATATATATATATATATCTACTTTGGCAGCAGCTATCAATCTTTTTTTTTGCAAGCTCAGAAATTCCCTAGCAGAGTGGAGAGTCCCTGGCTTCCCGGGTAGAGTCAAGTGAGCGATGCTTTTGATTGTGTATCCGTGCAGGTGCTCCGACAAAGAAAGAGCCACGTGTCACATCAGAAAGATTTTCTGATCATGTCCTACAGCTTTGGACTACTGAGCAGAGATAAAATGCTCCTGACCGCACACCGCTGGGTAACAAACACCAGGCTGACCTATGAAAATGTGAACATTTATATGCAGACTCTATGCATTTATTCCATTACGGCATTATAACCTGCAGCTCTGGTCGCCGCGAAAGGTTTGTTTTGAGCGTCGTTGCAGCACACGGCCTCCACCTGAAGTGGGCTGATTGTTCCCATTACAGATTCAGCGAATGCTTTTGTTCAGTCAGCTTCCTCATTTGCCTCGCAAGCTAAGCTGTCAAGGGGCCACAATCTTTCTCTCAGTCCTTATCGCGGTTTCCTCTCATCCATCCCCTCTCCGCCGCCTCGCTTCCCCCTAAGTGGCCACCCACCCCGGCAGTGACTTTGTTCACCGAATTAACCGGGGCGCCAGCTGTGATTGGACCAGCACGTGGAGAGTCAACTTTAACCTTTCTTATTAATTGGATATCTTGGCCTTCTCCTATCAGAGGCCAGAGGCTTTGGAGCTTTGGGATGGTTTTGTTTGTGTGGACCTCCACGTGCACATAAGAGGCACGAGAGTCTTTCTTATCCTGTATCGTGTGCATTTATAATTGCATTCTCACTTGATAAGTCTGCATGGTAAATGGTGGAAGAGGGTGAAGAACTTGCAGAACTCTGAAGAGGTCTGTATCCCGTGGAAACGTGAAAAGGTAATTCAATTTGTGTAAGTTTGAGCAAATTGCTGTGAAAGTAAAGTTTTGCTGCTCTTCAAACAGAACTTCTAAAAGGTTCATCACAGGAAGCAGATAGGGAGGATGCTCAGAAAGATTTTTATCTGCTGCTTTATTGCATACTGAAGCTACCCAAGGGATTACGTGCCATGCAGTGGCACATTCAAAATATAATCTAATTTATGAAAATAAATATTTAAGACAAAAAAAAAAGAAGATTTTTAAGTAGATGCTTTTATGTGGTGAATGTTGGCGGCCTGAGATTGTGGGCATTTGAAGTGGCACCATTCACAGACCCATCTGAACTCGGGCCACAACATTCGTGGTTTCTAAACCACATCCTAGAAGTGACTTATTTGCTGAGAAAAAGCAACCATTGTGTGAACCCTGTGCCTTCCTCCGCCCCACCTCTCGCGCAATGCCCCAGTGAGACACAAGCCCTTCGTTCTTACCCCCCCCCCACAGTCAACCCTGCCTTTGTATCTCTATCGCTGCTCTGTTCCTGCGTTCAAAGGAAACAATTGTGCTTGCATCCTGTCCTCTGAACAAACACACTGACAAGAATTATGTGGTGTGACCAAATTGTGTTTCTATGGACTGTTGCTGTGCCGCTGTCAGAGTTACTCACGATTAACGTGAAAAGCGCGCCAACCGAAGGAGACGAGTGTGATGAAGTAAAACAAACGAAAAGTTGTTTGAATTTTAAGGACTGTTGATTTCGGCAGAACAATTTGCTCATCACGCAGCAGCTGTAACCTTGGCACCGACGACTAGCTCAAGTCTCCCATAATTCATTGCATGTTACAGGCTGGCAGTTTGTTTTAGTCCAGATGGGGGAGCTGTGAGGCTGCCCAGGAGCACGACTGCACTGCTTCCCCGGCACTAGTAGCTCTGCATCTGTGTCCTGGGAGACTGCTGCAGAGCTACATCAGAAATCTTGCAAATATGGTAAACAGAGCTGCAAAAACTACTAAAGTGCTGACTCTCAGACTCCAGGACGGTGTTTGTTCCCAATGGGGTACAATTGTAAATATATAGTTCCTATACCTGTGCAGCTTCCTTGCCAAATTCTGTCCTTTATATCCATCAATATCTCTCTCTTGCCTTAAGCACGGCTGCCTGTACAGTGAGCAAAAAGAAATTTACATTGTATCCAGCTATTCTCTGTATAAATGATCTATTTTGGATGTAACAGACTGCATATGGGGCACAATTTCAAGGAGAGCTCTGCAGCTGCACGTACTTAATATATGCAACTATAAGTTCTCTCTCAGCACTCAGAAACGTTGATTAGAAATAGAAATACAGCCAGATTTACAGTTTATGTAGGTACTGTGTACAAATTTCAGTAGCGCCCGTGCATCTGCTTCTGGGCTTACGTGCGCGCAAATGTGCCGGGTTTGTAGCAGATGCCTCTCAGCGTGTGAAATGCCTCGGGTTGGATGTGTTTCACTGAGAGTACCGAGGGAGGGGAGACCACTGGAGAGCAGCAGACACGGTTTCAGACTGAGAGAAGGTTCAAATATTTTCTCTCCGTCTGTGGGAGGAAAGAAACCCATTGCAGAGAAAACAACAACAAATGATCAGCCGAGCCTTTTTTTTTTCTCCTGCCATCCCTCCCACTCTCCATTTCCAGTAGTCTCACATTGTGAGACCTTATTCCCGCATTACATTTACACAGTTCCATCTCAGATGAAATCCCTAGAGAGGCTTCATTGAATTCAAACATGTCTTTCACTGTTGGTTTTTCCGTGTGCGCAGATCGCAGGCAAGCTGAGAGGGTCTACAGTGAGCAGGATGCGTTCACATGTGGATGCCGCGCGCCGCTATAAATCGAAAATAAAACACTCCTCAGAGGGCACGACAAGCTAAACAACACAGATTGTGATTATGGTGAGCACTGGCGACAGAAAATGAGGTGTTGTTTGAATGACTTAAACAGCTGACCCTAGAGTTGTCAAATCTAGTGTCAACTAATTGAATTAAACATGCCATAATAACACTCACAGGGAAAGAAAGATGAAGGACCTTCACAAAAATCACATCCAAATCATGTGGTGTTCAGTCGCATGGCCTTGGACGGGAGAAAATAAACACTTGCACATCTCAAAGTGCCTTTGTTGACGCATATTTCAAAAAGGACACGGCAAGAGGAAAATAATTTTTTTTTTGTTGAGGGAATAGAGTTAGAGGGGAATAACTGTTTCTACAACCTGGACCTGATTTCTGGCATAAAATACAATCGTGTACTCACCCATATAACTTTATTGTCATTTGAAGTTGTCAGGACGATATTTAGATCCAGCGGAGCGCCACGTTTATCCATACAGTGGAAGTGAATGGGGCACCAAAACACAGCCTCTAAATAACAAATTATCTGCTGCGAAACTCGTTCATTTCACCAATATTTTGTTACGGTATGCTAGTTCTTTTCCCGTTGAGTCCGTTGAGTACCTGTTATTATTTAGAGGCTGCATTTCGGTGCCCCAGTCACTTCCACTATATGGATATACCCGGATCTAAATATCGTCCAAACGACTCCAAATGACACCAAAGTTATATGGGTGAGTAAACGATCGGATTTTAAGCCAGAAATAAGGTCCAGGTTTTAAAAAACGATAATTCCCCTTTAAATTCACAATGCACTGTATATTGCATGAACTAAAAAGCACCTCAGTCCACATCAGACTCTTAAGAGCCATTAATATAAAGGAACGGAAGCGGGAGAGCGTGGACTGAAGGGTGCATGATTATTTCAAATGAAAACTTTTTCGCCCTCTGCCCCCCCCAAAAAAAACAAAAAACAAACTCGTTGCTGTTAACTCAGGCAGTGTGTAGCGTTACATTATTGAACTGAAGACTGTTCTGGGATCTAAAGTGGGCTGGAAGGAATGTAGAGATTATGCCAGTGTCAGATCTTGACCTGGAGCTATGCACCCGCTATTTTCACATCAAACCAAACTTGCAAAAAAAACCTGGCGCATGACATATTTCTCTCCTTTTCGGCTTTGCAGGCTCCTTCGTGATTTTGCCACTGAATAAAGGAAACTGTTCTCCTTAAAGTGGTGGCAGGCATTTGTGTTGCATACTGATGTTGTATTTTCCTTTTCCTTTTTGCTATCTTGCTGGGATTGGTGAAGCTTTCATTTCCCCCTCCTCTCCTGTGTGTTACAGTGACATACAAACACACAGAAACACATATGAGCATTCATCTCCTATGAGCAACCATCCCCTGGAGGTCCCGGACTAATTGTGTGGAGTTCCTGGCTGAGGCAGAGGAGATGTACTCTCACGAGGTGGGAGGTGCACGCACACTTCATCTTCCTGCTCTGACAGTTCCCCGCTTCTCCACAAGTCAGCATCTTCGAGGTAAAGAGTAGCAAACAGGGAAGGTAGGGGAAGGAGGACGGGCGTGGCAGAAAACTTGGTAGAGTTCATCTCGCCCTTGAAACTTTGTCTGACTGACAGCGCGGCGTCAGGTTGTTGTTCGGGGACTGGAGACAGCTGCGTTCACCTCTTATTGCCATCACGCTGATATGATGGGTGGGCCACATCGAGAGCGTCCCTGTGTAATCCAGTGATTGGTGGTATAATGAAATGCTGCTGCGCTTGATGTTTGCGAGTGCTGATTAGAACTCATCCACCTCACCCAGAGGGCTAATTTAGTCTGCAGAGTATTTGACAAGCACCCACTCTCACTCTCAGTTAGTAAATGTTTGTATAAGCGTCATTCACTATTGAGTCCGCTCACACCGGCTAACAGTTGCAAACATAATTGTTTAATACTGCGGCTAGAAGTGAAATTTGACTCATACTGAGGGGATTCAATAAAACGTTGAGCCTTTTTATTAGATGGCTGTGCACGCTTTACACCAAGCAAAGCCCACTTTCTTCTCCTCTGAAGTGCAAATGAGTCTATAATTAGATTCCATACGTGAGATGCGGAACAGTCTACAGAGGCTGCAATGACTGGTCACAAATACTGCAAATAAGGTGATTTACATATCTGCAAGAACACATGCAACTATGTAGGGCTGTCGGATAAAAGGGGAAACGGTGGTGCTGTAATGCAGTGGCCTTGTAGTCTGTGATGCAGTATTTCCAGGTAACCTGTTCATTTTATTGGCTGCCATCTGCATGATGTTAAACATTCACTGACTGGTGATAAGCTGGTGTGAGCTGGACTTGATCTTTAATGGCTGCCCTTTATTTTAATTAGCCGACGTGCGCCAGGGAATGTAAAGCATTTAAAGACAACTATAACAATGACTTGAAGGTGTAAATTCTGGCAACCCACAAAGAAAACACACACGCACGGACAATAGCACTCCCTCTCTCTTCCATTCCACCCAGCACTTAACATACTAAATGCAGCATGACAAACTCCTGCGAGAGACTTGGCATGCTGGGTGCGTAATCCCCCTGTAATGTATTCTTTTTCTGTCTCCCCCTGCTTCCTTCCTGCAGCCGCTCAAAAGTGCCACGCAGTGGAGATGCGGCCAGCCCATCTAAAAATGTGTGATGCAGACTACTGTGCGCGCCATCAGGACCACTCCTGCTATATACCCCAGCGCCAGCAAAACCCTCACGTACTTTTCATAAGTCGCCAGTGCTGCACTGCAGCTTGGTCCTTGTCCAGATAACACCATTGTGTCTAATTGGTCCCCACCGTTGGAACCTGGCATCAAGTAGGAATCTTAAAAGCTCCAGTTAGAGCACATAATGGAAGAAAATAGATCATTTATGACTACACAAAAAAAAAGAACCCTCTGCTTAGTGCATGTCTTTCACTCTTGGATGCCCAGATAATGCAGCACTCCTCTCAGATCTGATCACTGTAAGTGTCGGTGCCAGTCTAAATTTGTACTCTCGGTGGGAGCAAGAACATGTCTCTTTGTAGTATTTTATTTTTTTTTTCTGCTAAAGGGTCCAAATGGTGGGGACAGTCCCAAATTAGCACTCTGAGTGCTGGGGCGTACCGTGCCTCTGAAGTGAACCATTTCTAAAAATTTAAAGCCGCTGCTGGCAGCTCTATTCAATCAATGCCACACTGTCAGAGTTCAGAGCAGGAAAAGTGGACCTTTCAAATGTTTACTGCTGCATTGAAATGGAAACCGAATAAGTGACTGGGCAAAATGATCTGCTTTTTAAGGACATAAATAAGTGCCCATAAGTTGCTGGATGTGAGGAAAGATGAAGCTGACTGCTTGAAAAGCCTCCCCTTGAGCCCAGGGCGAGCGTTTGATACTCAAAAGAAAGATGGATGGAGTATCACTTCAGTGAGGCCTATTTGTCTCTAATGCCACTTGAAAGCTCATTCCTTCTTTGTGAGCAGAACAGAACGATCTTTGAGATGCACTCAGAAAGAGTCGGCATGAAGTATGGCTCATGTCAGCGGCTGAAGGACATCAATTAGCGGGCTTATACACTTAATCACGATGGTTCATTTCATACTAAGCACCAGTTTAACTGGCAAACAGGGAAGCTATTGAGGCGTCATTGTGGAATGACAGACAATACTTCCCCTGACCTCCGGTGTTTAGTTGCATTATCACTTCAAGGTATTTTCAAGCGAGACACGTGTTGATCAGGCTGCTAGAGGAGCACGTCTGCCTGCATGTTAAGTGTGTTTTTCAGCAAGAAACATTTGCCGATTAATGGAGAAGGAACCAGATGCCTCTCTTTCTCTCTATCCTTAAGCTACTAACAAAGGTCAGCCAGTAAGTGCCAAAAATACAAAACAGCTATGAAATATCGGCGCCCGCTCGCTGGCCCCATTAAATGCCTGATAACTCTATCACCACCTAGCAAGAGCTGCTCGACCTGAATGCTATTCCACCCAAGAAGCCCAAAGGCACTTACAGTACAACACCATTACAAATGCAAGAGGACACAAAACCACCTGACAGGTTTACTAGTCCCTTTGAGTAGTGTGTGCACGGAAATCAGCATTGGGGTTGCTAAGGGTACACAGCAGGTCGTTTCTCACACTTATAGCTCGTCTCATATATTCTCTACAATGAAAAAAAACTAAAAAAAAACACTTCAGTCGCTAAGGCAGACCTCAATAGATGTGCATGGAAAACCTTTTTAACGCTTATATTCCCTCTCCCCACCAACGGAGCAGCCACACTATCATTATTTTTTAAATACTTCGTCCTTTAGTAATTATAGTCAGAAGCGCAGGGTTAATTGAACTGAAAAGGTTATTCAGCGGAGTTCAACTAAAGAGCTGAACTACAGAGTGAGGGAACAATCCCCGTCAGATGAGGACGGGATTCATCACTGCAAGCACTCTTGCACCGATTTTCAATTTACCACTTTATTCACTGGCTGCGAGGGATCGCTACAATGGGATTCAATTTAAACAGCTATGGGTTTACTATTAACTTTTATAACTTGTAGTCTTTTCTCAGAGAGGGCAGGCACGCTCCCCCACGTTTTACGAATCATTAGGGATCTACCCGGGTAAGGCTGCGGATATCGTATTTTTAGACCGGCAGCAGCATTTATGGATCTGGAGCATAGCTACTTGCAAGACTGCGAGCTGACGTAGTCAATATAATATATAAGATACTCATTTCTCATCTTTTTAATAAATATTAGACTTTTTTTTATGTGGAAAATAAACATGTAGTGTAAGAAACAAGAACAGGCACTTTTAAATTTTAGGAGACTTTATTTACAAAGAAAAATTAAGTGATTCCCATTCTTCAGCACGGTCACAACGCTGATGGATAAATATGTTCCAGCCGACAACCTGCAGGAGGAATGAGAAAATAGGGCAGAATGTGATAAGATGACTTGCACACATCGGATGTCAGAAATGCAATTTCTGAGTAAACACCAGCGAAGATAAATGTGACAACGGCAATTCTGACCTGCTCCCAACTGATACACATCTATGCCTGCAATAAACTGTCGCATTAACTTGCAAAAGTGCAAGCTTATCTACACAACACGGAGGCACCAAACATGACATTTGTAACTGTCACTCTCAAGACACACAGGTAATTTATTTAAGATATGCCACGGAGGAAAAAAGGCTAAAGAGGTGTTGTAAAGGACTGTGATTGTCTGAGGTCACTATACAAACTAAGGTCGAAGGAAATGTCACATCACTGACATTTTAATAAAAGCAGACATGCTAGATAAAAATGGCATGTGTAATTACCTTGAAGGTTGAGTTAACAACTCTGGGCCATTTCACTTCTTCAGGATCTGATGTCTGACGACAATGAAGGGGAATGCAAAGCCACTGCCGAAGAACAGCACCATCATGCCCAGCAGGCGCCACTTGTTCTCCACTGAGAACGGCAGGTTCTGCACAAAGAAAAGAGTGATAGGATGCAGTGAAACTCTAATAAGACATACAGGCAATCCTGTTCAATAAGTTATTCATTTGATCTGTCGAATGAGCCATAAAGTCAAAACTATTTTATTGGACAATGTACAACATTTGGCTGCAACATCTGAACTAGTATCCCACAGTGGATAGATTACTTTAAAACTGTGAATAATTTGTGCAGAATTATTGTATAAAGCACATCTGAAAAATAAAACGCAACTACAATTTGTTGGCGGGGGAGAAACTGAGAATTAAATTACAAGTGGCTGTGAAACTGTAAAACCAGGAGTCTCTACAAACTGCCAAATGCCAAAACGTAAACTGAAACCAAGTCTGTATTATCGCACCAGTAGAATGCTCTTCAGTGTATTTACCAATACACTTATGGACATTTAGAAAAAAAAACACACACAAAAAAAACACACACAATTATGTTGCCCTTGCTTTGTTTTGGACATACAATGACCTGGATGACCGCTTTAGAAACTATATTCAAACTTGTAGTCCACCGTTAGAAATGTCAAAACATCAGCACCTGTATCCGGGTTCTCCTCCACTTCATTTAGAGCTGACCTCAAGTTAGAGGACAGTCCGTTAAAGGACTTACTTGTATCAATTTAATTGTTAGCAGATGTACAACTATCTTAAGACATATTTATTCGTATTTTATGTTTAAAACGTATATGTGAAGATGCTTGCAAACTAGCGAAGAAGCTTTGATAATGTTCGCTAATAACTTACTAGCCTAGCTTAGCTAAGCTAACGCTAACGCCGGACTTCCGTTAACAAATGAGCACTCGTACCACATCTTTGTCCTCTTATTAAAATCTTTAAGGGCATTATTATGTACAAAGTACAGATAACTCAGTGTGTGGCTAACACTGCTATCAATACATTCACCCTCAAGTCAAATGACAGAACATGACCTCCAAGCACGGGTAGCTAACGGCAGATTGTGGATACAGACAAGGCCGCGCCGCCAAATATCACATTTAAAACGTTTATGCTGCTTTAAGGACAGAATCGCACCTTTCCTGGTCCTTCAGCGTAGTGTGAAGAACGGACGGCAGACGTCGTGAATCGCCTCACAGCTTGTCCTAGCATGATTGCAGCCGGGTTTCTTCTGAGCTTCAGTACACCAAAAGCTACGTGCGACCTTCTTGTTTCTGTGTGAGCGGCGGTAGGACAGCGCAAAGGGTTATGGGAGAAGAACAGGAAGCTGTAACTTGTGGGAAATGTAGTCCAAATATAGTGCAGGTCTTGGCAGTGTTTTTTTTTTGATTTTATGATTTTTTTTAAATTATTATTAGCACAAGGGACATGTCGTGTGTTAATTAGTGATATAGGTTTACATTTGATATGTTATATTTAAACAACATCTTAAAAATCTCATTCTCATTGTATGAGTGTCTAGGAGTGTCTCAGTGTGCCTGTCTAACATTTATTTTGTATTTTACACCACAATCACCTCAGACGCCTTTCAGCCCAGGGAGCAAACTGCCTCACACTGTGTACAAAACCATCATCAACATTCACACAAAATAAATGTATAATTAATGTTATCCTTGGCAGACTCTGACTGTCAGGAAACAAAGGTCCCCCCTTTTCCCCAATTATGCTTAAGATGCGGAGACATAATGAATAAGGACTGCCGGCCACATCCTTTGGCATATATGTGATTGACAGTGTTTTGTAGTGATTTACTTTCATACTCTTCTTCCAAAAATTATAGGGGCCAAGAAGTCAAGCCAGCTAATGCTGCCTTGTCCCATTGGAAAACACTGATCTCGACATAAATCTGGTAATTTGACTTGATTGTCTGAGTGTGTGTGCTTGTGGGGTTCACTGGAGAGAGGAAAACAATCGCTTGGTAAGCTTATATGCTTACTTTTTTAGCCTCAGTTGCAAACATATCACTGCCAAGGAAATACCCAGAGAAACAGATAAATATATATATATAGAGAGAGAGCATTATAATGCGTGATAGTTTAAACTAGGAACTACCTCCTTGATTAATGCTTAATGTTTGTTGTTGTTTTGAATTTGTTTATAATTTGATGCAAATGAGCACCTGTGTTTATAGTTTTAAGAGTGATATGAAAGTTTTCCAAAGGGCCCTATGCCTAACTACAAACAAACTGCAACCTCCAGACAAGGTTATCTGTATGTGAATGTGTGTGTGTGTGTGGGTGCGTGTGTGCCAGGTGCATTGATTCATGTAAAGGTCTACACCTGCAGCACATCGACTGACTGTTTTTTCAAGAGAAGAAGAACTCGCATACATCACCTGTCTACCACTCACAGCGTTTCTTACATAGAAACATGGCACATGCGCTCTCCTGCATCAAAGAACATCTTTAAACAAACAGGCGGTTTTATGTTCTGTCCCCAGTCAGATCTTAAACACAGACGTTTTCTGTCCAATCACATTTGTTTCATGTTTTAACAAATGTCCAGACATCAAGTTAAGGCGTCACATTTGCACAGGGTTGTCACAATGATGCATTCACAGACACGGGCGCAGTATCGACATTTTCATTAACAAATAAGTGTGTTCATCCTTCACTACTGTAAAGTATACAGCCATGCCTTCTCTGAATTCAGAATGCATTTCTCGCTGTTTTATTCAGCAAATGGGTTTCACTCACTTGTACCATCTGGATAAGGATTTAAATCGGATCTTCTGTGGCTTTCTTCTTATTACTGATTGATGACTTGGACACTTTGGACAATGTGGATGAGCTCTTAGACTGGTTTTGAGAAACATAGTTCCGCTAGTTGGAGCTCTCCAAAAGAAACTGGGATGCAGGTGCATGTATACAGTACAAAACAGCAAACTACCTGTGAACAAACATAAACAATGGCAGTTTAGTTTTGTCTTTTGGTTATGAAAGAAATACAAATACTTGACAGTTTCAGATCAAAATGAAAATCTGTTTAAGTCTGCTGTAATGAGGCTAAAGGACAGGAGAAAGTCAAGTGAGATCCTGAGGATATTTAGCAAAGATTAGCACTGGCATATATCAGTATTTTTCATTCATTCATTGCAAGTTTGTGTTGTTTTATTTAATGTTAAGCTTTATTTATTGATACAGCTCACATTTATCAATCATGTATGACACAAATTATCTCTTGGTTCCATGTCATATGTAATTCCACATATGATTATAACCGGGACACGAGTGTGCATGCAAACACAGTCACTGAAGAAGAGCCTTTAATAAAGTTGAAAATTCTGCTGGGTAAACCACTCAGCACACTGCTTTGTATTATATTTAAGTCTAAATAGATTTTCCCTAACATTATTTTAAATTAGCATAGTGATAGCACAGTATAAATCAAGATTCACTGTCCCAAATCATGCTGTAATTTTGGAAATCACTACTTTTTGTCAAAAAAGGCCTTGAAGTGAAAAAGAAAACAAAACAACAACAAAACAACAACAAAATACCATCTCAAGTTATGAGAACAATTATCCCTACAATTCTCAGAATTTGTGATTCATTACCAGCTACAAGGCCACTTTAGATTGACAGTAACGGCGCTGTTTTCTTTTCTTTTCTAGATCACTTGGAATATTATAAATCAGTGTCACAAAGCCTTCCGCGCTCCAGATTGCCACAGACAATTTATATAAATTTTATGTATGAATCACTTTAATATATTTTTCCCCCCACAATTGATGGCCTGAAAACACTTCTCTAAATGCAGACAGCCGTTTATTGCGGAGAGCAGAGAGGAACGCTCTGCGTAATGAATGAGCTGAAAAGAACACGATTCATCGCAAAGAAGCTCACAATAGACGTTCACAAAATGAAATCCTTTGAGTTTGTTCAAGTCCACCTTGGGAATAGTTTTAGTTTTGAATATTTTGAGCAGAGAATGAAGTAGGTCTTTAACTTTTACATAAAAAAAAAATGATGTTCTTCACTTAGGCATTCACCACAAGCTTTAGTCTTACAAAAATAGAGTGAAGGAAGAGTTTCCTGCAAAATCTGGCGCTGACATGGAGGGAAATCATATTACTTAGCTATACAGTGTGAGTGAAAGCTGCTACGGCAGTGTCACAGTAAGTAGATCAGTCCACGTGAACGCTCCCTCAGTGTTTTGTGGGGAAGCTCTGACGCCATCCCCATGATTGTCCGGGCACCTGCTGCAGGCTGGTTACTCATCGTCGTAGCTACCACATCCATCAGTGCAGGGTCATCACCTGGCCCGCTGCCACGAATCTGCCCTCCCTTTGTCAGCGCAATCTGTTAAAAAGCAACAAAGGATCGGGAATCATCCTGCGGCCTGGTGCCCACCACAAACACTGTCATCGGGGCCCCGCTATAAATATTGATGCTATTACATGCAGTACTTGTCGTGCAAAGTTGAGGGCACGAGGCTGAAATCCATCCCGCTACTCAGATTCATCCATCCTGCCGGTCTACTGTTTGTTGTTTTTGTTGACTTTCTTAACGCCTTGCTATTGACTTTCCCCCGGCTTATGAGCAAAGCTGTTTTTTTTTTTTTTACCCAGAGTGTTCTGTCAATAGCCATGCGAGACCCTTAGCGTGAAAAGGAGGAGAGCAAACATACTGTATACACAAATACTCAAAGCGGCCGTGGTAAATAATAACTCACAATCTCATTTTAAGTCTGCCAATTACCACTGAGTGAACCCCAGGCCCAGTCATATGTGTAAACAAACCTTTAATCAACCACGTACATGAGTATGCATAATAATATTGAAGGCCATGTGCATAATTGCAATGCATGGTTATCACAAGCTTGATTCACTGCGAGCGTACTGGCTGTATGTAGTTAATGTACGGCTGAATTTCAAAAGGTTCGCCGTTCGTAGTTATTAACCCATCAGCCGCAGCGTATGATGAATACCAGGCCAGACTGCCAAGGTAAACAGCATCTCTCTCCTTGTCCACAGCTGCAACAATGCTCCACAAAGTACTGGAGAGTAAATAGGTGCTAAGCAATGAGCTGTTTTTCACTGTTACATGTAGCGTCGAACGTGAGGCTGAAGAGCGAATTCTTAATTAGGCTGAAATGCGATTACTTCTGGTTCACACGCGGCGACAAAAGAGCGCCGCGTGAGATGTTAGTCTGTCTCGGTTTGATCCGGATGGCTTCATCTCCTCTTCAAGGCCGTGCGACTCCCTTCCGTTCCTTCTCTGTGTATTTCTCTAAAATTTGCACCTCCCTTTCTATGTTACGGTTAGAGGGTGTTAAGGGATCGCAGTCAGTGCACGAAAGTAGGAATATCACATGCCCATGGTAAAGGCGCAGACGCGTGTGCAGCCTGCAACGTGCACACAGCCTCCAGCTGGGTCACTGTGGACATTCATAGCATGATGATGTGATTTGACATTAATCTTTCAAGTGGATTGAGGGGAAATTGCGCAGACCTGCAGCTGACCTAGCCTCCGTATGATGACTAACACGCGCCCTTATACATTCAAGGTATGGCCTCCAAAATAACAAACATCCTTGGCGAGATTTGTGCTCACGCAACATCACCGTTCCTCCAAAGCACGGTGATATTTTAATACACCCAAGTGTCACAAACAGGCGTTCGTTCCCTATTCCCCACTCTGTTCGTCATCGCTGTTCTTCTGAAATCAAATGGACACTGATGATTGGATTCTATATTAAACCTGCTGGGCTGGAAAGAGAATTAGATGGAGAATTATTCTGGAGACTAGAGGTAAACATGACAAATTTTCATCATTTTTCTTTTTCATATTCCTTGGCCCCCAGCATGCGCCAGTCCCCGTCATTACAAGCATTTTATGAGGTCCTTTTTTGAAGGTTATATTTGGATGCGTGAAACAGTCCAGCGTCCTTCCTCGATTTTCCCGTTTTTTTTCACTTATGGGTAATTTGTTTAGTGTCTCAGCAGGAACTGGTTCACGTTATACTTTTCACTAGAATCACATGTTGGAGATAATAAATGCAAATATAATAATAATGGGTTATAATGTAGACAGACATCAGACAGGGGCATTATAAACAACAAATGATCTATTATTACATTACATAGTATATGGTCACAGAGCATATACATACATATATGTGTGTGTGTATATACAAATATATATATAGAGAGAGAGCAAATATTAGACTCTTTTGCACAGAAACTTTAAGAAAAGTGAACGAGTATAAGGTTCTTCACAAGGTCACACTTTCTCATTGTTTAACCGCTTTCACTCTTTCCCCTCATTTTGTCCACTTTCACTCATTTCTTTTTTTTTTCCAAGCTGTTTGCCTGCACAGGATTATCACTCACTGTATTACTCGTAAGCCCCGTTCTATTTTACCCCCGAGGCATCGCACACAAACTTCAAAAGGTGTGTTGGGGGAAAAAAAAAAATCATTTAACTTTCAGTTTAACAGAACTTTTGCGCCTCTGGCATTGACTTTTTTTCTTTCCTTCCAGCTTCCCGAGGAGCGAAAGCGAGGACGGAACTTTTGAGCTTTGTGTCACAACAGCAACAGTAAAAAGCACTTCACTGAGCACAAATATATGAATGTTTTCTTGTTGTGCCACGACAATGCTTCATTATAGACATATCAAACGGCGCAGATCCTCTTGAAGGCACAATCATTCATCTGGTCTTGCAGACACAGAGATTTTATGAAAGAAAAAAAACGCATGAACCGTCTGTTTTCTTTTCTTTTTTCCACTCTACACTTTATCAGTGTTGGCAAAACCTTCACGAGTCATTTAATTATAGCCTCCCAGTATTCATATATGTGATTTATCTTCCGTCCTTGGTGATCCCTGCAGTCCACTCAAGATGAGCTCCTGCTTTGCCACCCTGTCAACCAAGAGACAGAGTGCCACAAAGCCACCTGTCAGCGGTCCGTTAAGCAAACCTCCAGGCTGACCAAGGACTGACCGGGAGCATCTGTGCCACTGTTTGTGTCTAATACGCTAATGAGAGCTGTCAAGCTGTCGAATGCACCCCAGTTGCCCTCCGGCACCAACAATGGCACCTTCAATTTGGCTGTCTTGAGTGACATTAACAAACGCAGCCACAAAGGGAACAGATGTGTACCAGCAACAAAAAAATGCACTGACATGTTCACAAACACATAAAAAAAAAAAAAGGCAGGCACACAAAGAATACAATCAAAGACACACATATAGAAAGATAAAAAGAGGGGGAGAAGAAAGAGATTTGTTATTTTTAATAATGTACTTAGGCTTTTCATGTGCTGTTTCTCATGTTAAGAGGTGTTACACTGGCTGCCAATAGAGGCCAGTGTTGCTCAGTCGCTGTAATAGAAGTTTCCCTCCACTTTAACAGCATTAAATAAGCCCAGAAAGATCTAACAACACATTTATCCCAGAGTAAATCCATTTAGAAAAAAAAAAAACTAATTCCCTGCAGCTTCGCTAATTTTACATGAGCGTTCTTGATTGATGCCACGCGCCAAGCCGCGCAACCCTGTGCCACCTGAAAAGAACAGCACACACCAGTCACTGGCAGACAGTGTGTGTGTGTGTGAGAGAGAGAGATTGTGTGTCTAAGAGGTCTTAAGGCGCTCCACTCTAAACCTGCCAAGCATCCATCAAGCTCACTCTGGCTCCTCTCAGCTCACTTAACATGTTTCCCTCTGCAGTATTCTGGGGCTCTGACCTTGTTCCGCAACAACGAAATCTTCCTGGCAAGAAATGAAGGGAAAAAAAAACAACAAAAAAGTACACACAAACAGACACACACACAAACACAAAAGAATAAATTGGGAAAACAGGAGTCCACTTTAGGGTGCTCGCTGAAATGCTGCTTGCACTTTCTCCACGCAGAAAAAAAAAAAAACATGGAATAAAGTGACTGTTCACAGGTGCTTGGGCTAAATTTTGGCCTTTTTCCTTTTAGAAAAATGAAGATATTAAACTCATAAATTGATTGCATGCAAATCTGCTGGTCTTCGAATGGTTTTAACATCTCCGGACCGAGTTCATTTGCACAGAAAGCATTTGCATACAAAATAAGCATATTAATAACACCATGTTTTAAAATAGTGGCTTGACCACAACTGGGCTGAAAGCTTTAATGGACTTTACACAGTTCATTTGATGGTCAAGTCAAATATTGCAAGGGGCGTGAAGGAAACCCTTTAGAAATAAGAGGGGGAAAAAAAAACTAATCTCACTTGTTGATTTCAAGAATGTACTTTTTGCTTTAATTCTGTACTGGAGGCAGCCTCCCATGCTGAGCCAGTAGAGAAATATTTGTCTTGTTAATACATGGCTTCTGCACATTTTGCAAGAAAATAATAAAAAATCAAAACTAAATCATCCAACATCTGTATTCCAAGGAAAAAATCCTACCATAATTGGAAATCCTTTTCATTTTCACCCCCCCCTATGTTTAATTCAATTCTCCGCTCAAAAACACTGCGGCAATAAAGAGAATTTCCATTTTTCGGATATTCAAAGTGGAGACATTTGGAGATGCTCTGAAAATAAATGAGGTCAGATATTTCGATTACTATTTTGCAGACACGTTGACAGCGTTAAGAATTACATCCACGAGCCGGCGTGTACGTTTTGCAGGTAATGAACTGAGCTGAAGGTCACGCTATTCGCTGCTTATCTTCAGTGCGCGGGTATAAAAAGCAGTATGCGGAGCCTCGCTGTCAGACAGTGCTGCTAGGATGTTATTGTATGTGCCAAGATTTTATAGAGTGAGTCAGCAGATGTGCATGTCCCGCATGTCAGGCAGACACTGGCAATCCTGAGCAGATGTGCAGATGTGGCGTGCGTATGAGGTAGAGGTGGCATAATGGATGCATTTAAATTCCACCACATAACGTGGTCCCTCTCGCCAGTTTTCTGCCATATTGAGATTTGTTTAATATGTATATAATATGAGCTGAGCTTAAACATTTCAGCTGAAAAATGATAGCACGGGCTACTTTTAAAGACCTAACTTAAAGGGGAATTACTTTTTTTTTTACAACCTGGACCTTATTTCTGGCATAAAATCTGATCGTTTACTTGCCCATATAACTTTGATGTCATTTGGAGTCATTTGGGCGATATTTACACCCGCGAATAATCCATATAGTGGGAGTGACTGGGGCACCGAAACACAGCCTCTAAATAACGTATTATCTGCTGCGAAACTTGTTCATTTCACCAATATTTTGTTATGATACACTAGTGCTGTTCCCCATTCCTCCCACTATATTGATATATGCAGATGTAAATATCATCCGAATGACTCCAAATGACACCAAGGTTATATGGGTGATTAAATGATCGTATTTTATGTCAGAAATAAGGTCCAGGTTGTAAAAAACGGTAGTTCCCCTTTAAACATTTCTCTTTGAAAAAAAAAGAAAAAGATGAACATACCATAAATGAATTAAACATCACAGATATGTGACGTCTGAAAAGCTCTTCGAGCATATTATTCCAGATTCAGCATATGAATTATACTGTTTGATGAGATGTGCTTTAAAGGAGTCATTCGCTGTTTTTCAAGCCAGGTCTCGAGAAGTCGTTTCCATTACAGCCAGGGTCAGACAAGACTGCACTGCTTTTTTCTCCTCTTTTGCAGATTTGATTCCTCTTCAGCACGCCAACCTGACTTTTTTCATCTGCTTCACTCGTTCCACTCTCAGACTGCTCTTCAGCTGATGCCGAACTCTTACTTGGACCTAAAGTGGCTCCATGTATGTCTTAATCACCTTTCATGTACATCTTCGCAATGTCCACTTCAACTTTCCTAATATGTCATTCCTTTGAGGATGAAGGATTATACACAGTATGATGATTTTACATATCTGTCGTAACAGTGCAAAGGCACAAGAGAAATGACTATTAATACTATAGGGATTTAGCAAACACTAGGATTTGATTGGCACAAGACATTAAAGCAAAGGTGACAACATGACTCTCCAGACTGGAGTTTCTAATTTGAACTGGAGGAGGAAGAGTGAAAATATGAAAGTCCCTGGCAAATGTAGCATCAGAAACAACTGTTATCAGCCTGGGATCACCTGGGGAGAGCAGGTGGGTGTTTTGCGAGTCTGATTCTTTGGAGAGATTCTTTCCTGCCAGGAGCTGACAGATCGTTTTTATTCTGCCAGAGATCAGACTCTTTATCTGGGCGCGAGAAAGAGAAGCGAATGCCTGCCGAAACACAGGTGGAACTGTCACACACCTGCTTTGGCACTGATTTCGATCAATTTGCCTTGCTTGGGTCGGCCTGCGATTGTTGGAGCACTTGACATACGGCGGGGACAGGTGCATCGGAGACGGCACGGATGAAAAGCATCTGCGCGCGGCTCGTCGTTGCCCCTGCCATGATGCTTGGTTGACATTCAAAATTCATTCAGGAAATCATCCGCGCTCATGACTCACGAGCAGCTAATGGTGTAATGTATCTCACAAACCCAGTTAGGCTCCCCGTTCAGTTTTGATTCCACTAATAGACAATGAAACTCAAAGTGAATCCCAAATTTTCTCTGTGTAACACATGTAAGCAGGGCTGGCAATTAAGCTCCCTTTCCTGCAGTTTGTTAACGATGATGCCGACAAATATGAGGAAATTATTTAAAAATGCGCAGCACAACATGCAAATTTAATACTTGATCCATGTTTATCTGTTCAGTGCAAAGGACGCAGACACAAGGCAAATGATTTCCAGCTGCAACAGCCGACTTCAAAGAGTCCAGGATTGTTGTAATTGAGGCAGGCATAGGATTCATTATTATGCTCATAAATCTCGCCTTGATTTCCCCTTGCTCAACATAAACTGGCACAGCACTGTTGCTCCGCTCTCTCACTGGCAAGCGCCGCCGCCTCACAGCTAAATATCGAACCGTGGCGCGACCACGGTACAGTTTTGCTCATCTGTTATTGTAATGTTGAATAATTCGGAGATTGGTTCAAGTGGATTTGCAGTTTTATCCGGCTGTCGTGGTGAGAACACGAGGCTGAGGGTGAATCAGTAGCTTTCAGTACAAAAAAATAAAAAAAATTAAAAATCATCAGCTGCAAACGTTTGACAAATGTGCCCTGACAAATCACGTTGAAACGGATTGCTGCCAAAGCACTTTCATAATTAATTTTCTTGCACAGGCATGCGAGTATTGTTCACTTACTTTGCAAAGTTAGTCAAATTCAGTGTAATGTTATTTTATATAACATATACAGTATGGTCCAGCTCATTGCATTTCATGATGTATAGGTGTATTGATGTTACAAAAAAAAAAGGTCAGCATTTATTGTGGGATTTATGTTCATCTGCTACATCGATTCATCATTTCAAACGTTCATCCAGTGGCCCGGGCTAGTTTTTTTTCCCTTCCTTAGGGTGTGATGGATTGTTGACCTTCATCAGTGACTTTCTGTCACTGCAGATGTCTGCAGAATCCACTCAGCGCAGGACAACTTTTCTGTGAAGGGACGAGGGGACATTGAGTCATTCAGCCAGCATAAGCACTGCGATGCTTGACTGGGAGAGACGCAAATATTTGATGAGCTCCCCAGCTAGCACTGTATTATAGATGCACTGGCGTGTCCGAAGCGAACTCTGCAGCAGCTTGAGGTTTACTCTGAGCTGGCCGCGATCAGCGGTCGCGAAAGCAAAATACCAAAGCCGAGGTAAACATTTGTGCAAACAGTTCACGCTCAAACGCCAAGTACTGCACTAGACGTTAAAAACAAGCACGAGAAAGTTTTGCGTACGTGTATATATACAGTATATGTACACAGGCATATACTGTATGTACCAAGAAGCAGTCATACGGTTTCCTTTCTTGGTTTTAGAAGACCTAAGGCGACATACAGTTTCCAGTGCCATTAAATACAAGTCCCAATATCTCTGGCCCTAACGTAACCTGGTCTACAGTAAAGGCTGATTAGTGAGGCATAAAATTGCAGCAGTCATGCAGTAAATCAGATTGTTTTTACTGACTTCCTTTTAGATATTTTACACTGGGTCTTTAAAATCACACCATTGCCCCACTCATGCTGGGATGCTCTCTAAGGACCAGCCACTTGGCTTCATGGGTGATATGTGTAATCACATTAAACGGCCATCTACCCCTCAATCAATATAATGGCTTGAAATCGGCAGTTGTGTAGTGTTTAATCTAATACTGGTAAAGCAGTAGTGTGTAGAAGTAAACCAACTTAACTCCAATGATCTTTGTGCTGTAACATACGCATGAGGCAAAGATAAAGTCTTCATCAGTTTTTAGGGTTAAATCAGGTAATTCCACGGCGGTCTGGCCCCGGCCCTTCTGAGCCAAGGCTGATACAATAGAGCGTGTAATAATTTGGCCTAAGCATTCTAAAAGCATTTGAAGATGCTGCGGTGAAGAGGCTGCTTTGCAAAAAGGAACGGATAAAGACCGCAGAATTAGGACGAGGCAAAAGTCCTTATCTGGAAACGGGGTGGAGTAAAAGGAGAAAAGGAAGAAATTCACACCCATATTCTGAACCTATGCTGTATTTCATTTCACACAATTATGCCCAACCATTTGCCTGCAGTTACATTCATTGAAAATCCATCCCTGCGTTAATGGAATTATAATGATGTAGTGTATGCCGTGGCACCTAATCAAATGGAATTGATTTAAGTTGCTTTTTGGCCCAGGGCCCTTGCAGCTCAAGGGCTCTGTGTGTCTTCTGTTTCTCTGATGGTCCCTGCCTTTGGGGAAGAGACTTGATAGAATGAGAAACACTGCATGTGTGTGTGCGTGCACCCATGTGTGTGTGAGTGTCACATTATTAACAGGTTAGCTATTTCTTTTCAACAAGCTGTTGGCTTTGACTCAAAGACACAGTGGATATGAAAGGCAAGGGTGGGCCGATGGTTTAACAAGGCCTTTGCTAAATGCAGATTAACCTTTATGTGTGTATTTGCTCTTCACAAAGCTCGCAAATTTCTCAGGCTGCACGCAACTAGAAGCTAGCAGCTGTACACATGGATGAATGTAGGTGAAGGCAATACTAGATGTCAATGCTACTGTTCACCAAGAACCAAAGGACAGAGAGATTCAAACATTGATCTGGCGATGGCATCAGATGAGAAATAATTTGCAAAAAAATAGTTTTGCTGGAGTAAAACTTCAAAATAAAGAATGCCTGGGTGCATGACATTGCACGGCAGTCTGTCTAATAGCTGCTCAGACATTTCACTCCAGATGACAATAGTAGAATCAGTTAAGTCATTAGAAGTCTGCAAACCAAGAATGTCTGTAAAATAGGTTGTTCTAAGCTATTTATTGGATGTTGTCATGGTGCATGCTCGCAGAGCTAGACGAAAGTCAAGGACACTAAAATCATGTTCTGTTCATTGCTTTGCAGGTTTCGCAGTGATTCGTGAAGCTAACAAGACGCTTCACAAAAATCACCAAGTTCACTTGGCTTCAGGCACGAAGGTCTGTACAAAACTACAGACAGCATGGCTCAAATAAACTTCCCAAAAGCTTCCATAAAGCTTTGTTTCTGCAGGCAAATGAGACACAAAGCGCTTGTTTCTGAAATTATTTCACAACACCCACCTAGACCAGACCAGGTACAAACACACACATGCACAAAAAGGATTTAGGAACAACTCAAAAAAGATGAAGAACAGCACAAGGTGTTGACCTGTCCTCCAAATTCATACCCTCCCCTCAACCCATAGGACACCACAGGACACCCTCAGAAGGCCCATGTCCATTATCTGATGAGTCACAACTGTTTTGGAGGCACAAGACTCAGAGATGCTGAATCTGTTGACAAGGGAACACAATTTTGTACCAGAAAATTGCATTTCAGGGGTTTCTGTTCTTTTTAAGTCTTATTGGTAATCCTTGTACTATTGACCATAGCACTATTGAGCACTATATTAGAAGGGTTTGATTGCATACAGGCAAACAATCTGTGTGGGAACTAAAAGAGGAAGAACATCCCATCAAACAATGTCAGCAACTAACTGTAAACCTTGAACAGAAACTGTTAAGTAAATATAAAATACCTACGTGTGAAACAATCCAGTCGTACTAGACGCTGTCTCTCAACTCAACATCAGCTCAGCTCTAGCGTCTCAAGTTGCTAGTGGGCTGAAAGCAGTGACACACAGCAAAAGGAAGTCATGACCTATACTTTCATTAGGCCCCAAAAGACAACGAACCAGAGGTGAGAATTGAAACTAGTGACTGAGGTTCTTTTATGAGCTACCTGAAAAAGGTCATGACTGTAATGCCCTGCTCAGATCATTGCCACGGCTTTGCAGAAATGTGGAGAGAATCCGTGTGAACAAGGTTTCACTGCACTCGGTCGGCCGCCATCGTCCTGGCTGCCCACGAAACTGCTCTGCAAACCAATTTTACATAGCAAGACTGCAGACTTTATTCATCACACCAGCTGCCATCAGCGGACAACTCTTTCACGTTTGCCTCCTCATCTGAACAAGAAGACTCACAATTATAGATGTCCTTGTTAAAAAAAAAAGAAAAAAAAGTATGTTCTTCAATTAGCTTCTCATTGAGCCTGGACACTAGACGGTTGTGGAACTGCCTCAAGAGTGAATGGAATCAGCAAAGCGTACAAGACGGCAAATCAGAATATGTGAATAAGTTAGCGGTGAAGGTGGGGCTGAGCAGAAAGAAAAGCCACACAAAGACCAAATGTGCTGTGAATCTTGGAAGAGTTTTGCACATTTACAAAAAGCTCGTTCTGGCAATTCTGCAACTAGATTCTCGCTGAGCTTTCAGTGATGAGGTGGAATCAGACGAAGCACAGACGTTACACGAAAACACTAGCTTTCTTCCCTCTTCCCTCTGAAAGCATGCAGCCAATTGTGTTTGACAAATTGAGAGCATTTTACAATGCCCTTTGCCAGGCTTGTAAAAAAAAAAACCTTTCCCTGCCTCTTTCTCCTGTCTTCCTATCCCGGACACCAAAGCCTCCCCGTTTCCTGCATGTCTCGCAAACACAAAAGGAAAGTAGTGACATTTATGGGGCCCCCGGTTTATTTGTATTCCATCTCTTCCTTCACTACGTGTCGGCTTTTATGAGCTCACTCAGGCGGAACATTAAAGAAGCTCATTCTTTATTAATCCTCACAATGACAATTCAAAGCTTCCGACATACTGACTTTACTGTGTGTGCTTGCACTTTCTACCTTAAGAAATCAGGTTACTGTCATTATTTTTTAAACACCCCTCAGTCGTTGCCGCATGTGGAGTTTTCACGACTTGGTCTTTTCATTTTGTCAAATGGGATAAACACGTGGAACTGCTGTAGCCTATATACAGTAAATAGCTGAAGCAAGTAGTTTCCACTTTTATACGTCTAATAGCCTGGCCTCGTATAAAGTTGCATAAGAGTCTGCCCTCAGCTGGTGAGTGGCTTGACCTTGTTGCGCTGGCACTCTAACTCATCTTGTCTGCCTCATGTTTATACAAATACACCAACACGGAATTCATTAACAGCGCACGAACCGAGGCTAAAGTTTTTGCCCATTTTTAGCAGCATTTTACTCAAAGACAAACAGCGGACCCCATGCTGATCTAGCCTCCCTGTGTGTTTCTGCAGCTGCCACGGTCCCAGTTTTACAGTGCAGCATCTGCACCGACCCCGAGGTGCGATAACCAGACGTGCCAGATATCGGTGCACTAATGTGCTTGGGGGCATAATCGACTGAGCTTGCTGACATGCATTTAATTAGACACAGGGCCATATTCAGATACACAGATAAAATGCAATATTGCTGGATCACTAATGTGGTATCTGAAGAGTCGCCCATGATCCAAATCAATACTGCAACAGTTTGTGATTGGTTCTAGCGATCAGCGCTGTCTTTTAATTGATGCAGTATGCAGTGTTAGGAAAGTATATGCATTGGACGACAGATGATGATGATGAAAGTATTGGTTATCCAATTAAAATGTAGTGAAACTATTTTAATTACTTCACGAATGAGATCTAACTCTTTATTTTTAATTATTTTCAATACTTATAACATCTTAACTTAATTGTAACTTGAATAGTCAGGTTTGACACAGAGTATTTCGACATTTGCGGAATTTCCACATGTTGGTATGCTGGTAAACAAGCATTATGTAGTAGTGTTAGGGCCTTTTTTCTTTTCTCAAAAAGGAAAATAGTGTGGAATTTCCAACACTGAAAGGTTTTATTTTCCCACAACAAGGTCACCCGGCTCTGACAGGTTGGCTGCTTGTGAGTGTGCCATTCTCAGGTTGCTTAGATCGAAACCGGCTGGTTTAATGCGTAAATAGAGTGTGTATATACTGTATACGTATAAAAAGCAACAAGACAGCTGGTGTGCACACCGTTCAAGCTCCCATCCAGTGTTGGGAGCATCTACTTGAAGACTGTGACTGTCCTACACAAATAAACAGGACGTAGTATATACTGTATGTTATTTGCCATGCAGGTAGAAGATTTTGACACCGGTAACTGGTGATAGTTAAGTTTTAAATCAGTGGACTGGGACATTATTACAGGATTATTATAGGATATTTCTGACCAGAGGCAAGTTTAGACAGCTTTTAGGCATGGCCCCTCAAGAATTGTGCATTCACGCGTGTCACAGAGAGCTCTAAATTACTCATGTTGCTCACAGTTGAAAGGAGAAGAGGTAATGCTGTGCCACAGATTGTGTTCTTTTAAATGAGTGGGGCAGATTTAAAACATCACGTTACGCGATATGCTACTGTAGATACAGATGTGCTGAAGGATGACTTGGCATCACTGCTGTTTGCTTATGCATATTTGTTCTGAAAACAGAGTGAAAAAAAAACATTAGCTGACAGTTGCTTCGCTAGGGTTTATTTGCTAATGTTAGCTTTCTGAGATTTCCGTTTGCAGCCTGCAGCCACAGAGCCCCCGATGTCCATCATTATTTTAGTTTGTGATTGAATCTGGCTCCATAGTTTTCTTACAGTACAGTCATATATAGAGAACTGAAATGCTGAGACATCCCCTGAGTTCCTGGACATGTTGGTTTTGTCATGCTAAACGGGTTTGCTTATGTATATTTGCACAAAATATGTCATATTCGGGTGAGAGGAAGACATTACTTCTTATATGTGTGTGGCCAGCCATTCGTATGGATCAATTTCTGCCTTTTATTGGATGGCAAATTGTGTTTGGTTGCAATGTTTACCCCGTGGATGACAGCACATCTCAAAGACAGAGAGAAAGAGAAGGAGAGAGAGCAGGATGAAGACAGCAAAAAGTGCGAGGGAGAGCAAACAGAACCAGTGGACATATAAGTGAAGTTAAAACCAACAGGCTTCTGTTTTGCCATTGGGAACTCCATAAGGTTTTCACATATTTTCACACAGCAGTGTGTGTGTCGGATTTTTCCCAACCTCCTTTTTGTTGCTTGCGCCATAAATATGGTTTATTTGTCCTATTTGTCATTAGACTATTATTCTGTTGTTTTGTAGTTAAATACAAAATGTCAAGCGATTATACCAGAGCAGGGTGAACCAGTGAAGTTAAGCGGGAAAAAAAAGAAAGTAAAATTAATATTTCATGCATTTAATGGATGCTATGTGTGCTTTCCAGGAGTACTTTTAAAATTCATGCCTGTAGACACTCTAAATTGGACATATTGGTAAAAACACTAGTTAACCATAAACAGGGAGAGTTGCTGGGAAGTGAGACCAAAGAGACCGACGTAGAGACAGAACAGCATGCTGACAATGAAGCCCGAGCAGCAGGCGTTCGAGATGTTTTACACCGTGTCAAACTCACGTTATTAAAAGTAATCCATTAGGTATTATTAGACAAAATCAGCTGGAAGACACTCAATCAATTTCATTATGCTTTCCAAACATCATATTATCGAAGTTGTTATGAGCACACTGGGTGTTTTCACACTGCAAAAAAGTCACAGCACTGGGGTTAGAACATCACTGAGAGTAGTGGAGTGTTGCTGTGTCACTGCGTGGCTGTTTTACGGTCGATGATCAAGGCATTTAAGGAAATTATACTCAGGCAAAATCTGGTCCTAAATTGTTCTGAGGGGACATTAGGCCGGGCAAAAAAATAACAGAGGTGTTATAGAGAAATCGATAAACGTTTTTTAATCTCACCTCAAAAAAGCTAAAGTCCCTCTAAACAGCTCATTTTTCCCCTGAAATGTGCATGAACTGGGCAATCCGATAATAGTCTCTCCTAAATGTTGTTTTGTTTTTCAGCAATATCAAATAACAGCCCAATCTAGCACTCGCCTGTGAAGTTACTGGGATCTTCTGATGTACAAATGCTGTTTCCCCTTTGAGCACGCTGACGCTAACACCTATCAGCTACGTTTGATTTTAGAAGATGTTTTTGATTACAGGAAGCTTTCAACCCACCGGATTAGAGGATCCCTCACATCTTTTCGGGACAAATAAAACGCCACGCTCAAAGAGCGGCGGGGAAACGCCGGCAGAGATGGAGAACAAATGTGAACAAACACGGGGAAATGTGAGGAATTCAGGAGAATAACTGCACGTGAGGTGGGCTCCAGATACATGGGAAGGAACAATGCAAATATTCAGCGTTGCAGCAACATTTAAACCCTTTCAGGAGAGTTTCACTGATAAGCTCATGCCATAAGCAAAGCTTTAATGTTTCAATAAAGTTCAGTGATAATTCAATTCACCCTGGATGTGGTGGGGGAGGTGGGGGTTAGTGAGGGGTTGTGGCAGCCTCTACTTCAAGACATAATGATGGATTATGACCAAACCAGACCGCATGTGGAAATGCACAATCAGCTGAATGTAAGCCAGAGGCTGAGATTTTCATAAATATGTATGGCATCTTAGATATTGTTGAGGGCCCGCAGTGAAATACAGATCAGCATTATTAATTCAGAAACACATCATTCTGCTGAGGTACATTTGAAAAGCGGCTTACTTCATGAGATGCAAATACGACAAAAGAGCCTCAAAGAGCAGACGGACCTTAAGTGGCTCACTTGACTTTTAGCTGCAAACAGAATGAGTTCAGGTGACATTATGTCCCAGTGGTTTTCACCTATCAAAGAACAATTTAAAGACTCCTTCCCGAAGAAGACTTCATTACGCTGTGATAAGGAACTTATAGGGGGGAAACTTTATAAAGTCCAGACTTGATGGGGGGCACTGGGGCAAGAACTCCTGAGCAATATCAGCAGAAGTCCCCCTCACAATATCGCTTTCAGTTTCTGAAGCAATCACGGGCCAGCAGAGCACAACTGAACCGCAATTAAGCTGTCTGTGATTTTTAATTAAAACTAAGAGGCGTGATCCGTCTAAAACTTTGTTTGCCTTTCAGGCAACACAAGTTATCATCTTCATAATGGATAAGATTATAATGTTATATGAAAAATGATCGCATTACTATTCAAGTTTTCCAATAATACGAGGCAGGCAGAGACAGACAAAATAAGTTCTTTCTCCTTTCTCGCAGCTCACCATCCAAACATTGTTACAATTAGGACAATAATTGTAATAGAGGCATGAATTATTCAGAGGTGTGAAGCAGTTTCGGCTGTACCCATAAGGCACAATCAATACGCCGCCTGATGCCTTCACCAAGGCAAAGTCCATTACAAGTTCTAATGCAACTGAGTAGCTTCTGAACCAAAAAGCAATTTAATGTTGATATCTCTGGGGACTGCACGAGAGAACTTGAGAGAGACTAATAAACAAAACCAGCACAGCAGCAAGCACACACAGCCCTGAGGGATGCATGCCTTTACTGTACAACTGAACTGTTGACTCTGACTTTGCAATGACAGTTTGGATATCAAATACTGTAGGTCCAGTTAAAGGACAGCAGCAGACAAAAGTTACACACAATCACATACGACTTATAAGGACACACTACAAGATGTTTTTTTTACCCACAATTCCCAGCTGGGAAAAGTCTGTGGTAGTTGGGGACAGTCGGCATGGGTAGCTGGCACAAAAATCAGTTAGTGTGCGAGGGGGTGAAGACGCAAATCCGCAAGTGTGTTCAGGGAACAGACCCGACCCAACCTCGGTCGCAGTCAGTCAAACAACAATTTTTTGAGTCAATTCTGGACGTAATCTGTCGCACCTGTTGCCAACAGCCAATGGAAAACAGAGGGCGGGACTATGGATAAGGGGTCAGAAGACGACGGGAGGTAGCGGGAATATCAAAACAACAATGTATCAGGTACAGACCAGGTGGAGTCAGGGATCAGGTAATCTCGGAGGTTGTTTTATTCAGAAGCAGGTGCAAAACCAGGAAGTCAGGATACAGGCTAAGGTACAATGATCCGGCAGGCAAAAAACTAAATAATAAAGACAGGCTAAAGTCACAACTAGAATCACTTCGAAGAAACTGGCTCAAACGCTTCAGGTAAACCTACAAGACGATATGACACAGAAGGAGTGAGACGAGGGAGAGGGAGACAATGAGACACAGGGGAAACACATGAGGCCGGGGAAAGCGATCACAGACAGAACTAGACGGGAAGACAGACTTAAGAAGACTCACACTACAAAATAAAACAGGAAGTGACAAAAAGGACAGAACTGAACTAAAAAAAAGCAACCAAACTGAAAAACAACACATTATGTGTGTAGGATAACAGACAGCAAGAGAGCAGAGACTTTGTCTTTTATACATAAACCGCACTGCTGCATTAGTGACAACTGCCATGTGTATGTTTTTTTTCTCTGTGTTAGTTACTGACAGATATTGTGGGCATAACAACACAACAGTACAATAATAGCCCAGAAAGCGAAAATGGTTTGCCTCAAAGATGTAAGTTTGGTATGAATAGGTTGCAAAAACTTTGTAAAAATCCTGAATGCTGATCGATTTCAGGCACCATCCAAGCCTAAACACGACAGTTTAATTCAATGCAACCTCTGGCCCGTATTGGCACCAATCTTTACGGTGTTAACAGAAATCCTCTGCTGGTCATTCAGTGAAGCTCAGAACCAAAACTTTCTGGCTTTTCATTTGTTTTCCAACTTTATGGCTGAGTTGCTGTCTTTTTTTCCCCCTTTGGGTCTGTTTGGTTGGTTTCCCCCTGCTGAAACTAACATCTTTGGGGAAACAGAAACAAGCCGGAAAGTCTGTAATCTTGTTCCTCGACAAGGAAAGTCTGATAGCTGCAGGGGCTGGCGCTCATAAGTTGCTGCTGGTCCATTGGGTAAGTGAGGTGTAGCAGAGCAGATAGAAACTGACTGTGGAGGTACATGGTCAACATTTCAACAGCAATATTCGGCTCCTGGCAATGCAATTTTTATTTACTGTGTACAGTAACTGAATGCAATATGCTACATAATATATGGATATACCTTACTATAAAGACTGCCCCAGTTATTGTATTCAGTAGGTGATGACCTAAGTAGTTATCTAGAAAATGCCCTGTGGTTTATGTCGATGTTTACAGGAAACTTTCATTATGACGGATTTCTTACTACAGTCACAAATCAGGAGCATATTCAATGCAGTTTGCATTACCCTATGTCAGCAAATGACTTTCATTTGCTTCAAAACACCCAAGATCGATTCCCGCTGCAAAGAGAAATAACCCTATTTAAAATATTCAAATGTAAGTTCTGCCCTGAAGTTAAAACAATCAAACAAATGTATTCGTCAGTGCTTCTCTTCTGGTCCATCACCGCTTCCCTTATTATTTCCTTCTTATTTCTCCTCGGCTTGTGGTCATTCTGGACTTTTTTTCCCCCAGCATCAGCCTGTTGCTGGCATCGAAAAACATGTTAACAGAGGGATGAAATGGAATTCATCAGGACTGACACCAAATCTTCAAGATGACAAGGCGTCTGCAGGATCTTAGACTTTATTGGCCAGGAGATAAATGGACCGCAGGAGTAATTCAAAGTGAAAAATCAGTCCCCGGAGAAATAGATCCCCTTATTCCAGGCGCTGTGAGAAATTCCTATTAGAAAATAGAGCAGTTTTTCTTCGGCAGCCTAATTTACAGTTGGCAGTTAGGCGACACACTATGCCTTAACTGTGCAATCCAATAGCTTGGAAGCAGATTGATTCTGAAGGTAGAAAATAACAATGATAATTCCTTCACTGCTGGGGCATGTTGCACACATCTCTTTCGACATTTGAACCTAAATATTTAATAAGGTAACTGTTGCGTCAGATTTTTGTTCTAAAGGGCAGAGACTTGCTTAAATAACAAATGCACATCATCAGTGAGTAGGTGAGAAGGGGCTTAAATTAGAAACGATTTAGTTAATCTTCTCAACTGCAGCCAGTGCTGATCCTTTAATATATTGTTTCCTATGGAATAAGATAGCAGATATATTTAGTTGTCTTCTATGTAGTCTTAAAGCACCCTGATTTGTCGGTTGAGCTCATAGCAGTCAGGAGCTTTTCTATCATTTACGCTGGAAAGTGTAGACGGATGGCTCCTAATACTAAGCTACATTAAAAGGGTATTTTATAAACCTATTTCTGGGATAAAATATGATAATTTACTCACCTATATAACTTTTGTGTAATTGTAGTCCTTCAGGAGATATTTAGATATATATTAATATATCCATATAGTGGGAGTGACAATGTTTTTTTTGTTTTTTTGCAACATGGTTGAATATTTTTCGGATTCTGTGGTTGTGGACGAACCATATCAGTATATTACAGGTAAACAAGACCACCGTCGCAGATGCACGCAGCGCTCAGAGATGACACCATTCACGTCAGAAGGCATCATCCTGCATTTCGGTGCCTGAGTAACTCCCACTATATGGATATATGTGGATCTAAATATCTCCCTAAAGACTACAAATTACACAAAGTATAATTATTAGAAGTGTAGTACATGGGTGACTAAATGATCATATTTTATGCTAGAAATAAGGTACAGGTTGTAAAAAACAGTAGTTCCCTTTTAATATGAAATGAAAGATCATAGTCTTGGCGCAATATTTTAATTATTATTTTATTTAATTATATTTTAATTATACAAAATAACGTGAAATCTATATTAGTCCTCCTATATTACGTCCATGTTTTATTATATTAATATTTAATGTGTTATTTTGCAGCAATTTGGTGAGCAGCTGCAAAAAGGACAATAGCTTCACTGGTAGACCAAGACGAACCCAACTCCTAGCTGACCTGGCATTCTTGGCTGTGCATGGTGTAGCCTGTCTCCTTTCAAATTTAATGGACTGCAGAAATTTCCACAACGACAATCACTGATATTCAGATTTTTCTTAAAGAAAAAACCCTTCATTCTCTGTAAACCAACCTAAAGTGTCCACGTCTTGATGCCTCATAAATGTGTTAGCAGCCAGGGTTTTTTTTCTGCAAAAAAATAAATAAAAAAATCAGACGAATGCATGATGATCATCAGTTCTTATTACTCTGTGACATTTAGGAAACAGGAGGACATAATCTTCATATGCCGTGTCTCCTTGTAATCACCTTTTCACCAAGATTAATGGAAGGAAATGGGTCTTTAGGCGGTGATGAGTCACCCAGCGAGGCCAGCCAAGTGGGAGAACATGAGAATGGCATTTCCAAAGGGTGGAAATCATCCCAGCCATCTATGTGTTTCTATTTTCAAAGAGCCATTAAGCAATGAGGGCAGTGAGGTTGGACTTTAAACACCCCACGCGCTGTTGTGTCCTCCAATATTCAAGTTAAATAGCGGGTATATGTTACCCGCTGTGCATGGGGATACAGTGAAGCAAGTAATAGGTATACAAAGCACCCGCTGACCTGTTTGTCCCCTTGGATGCCTCCATTTCCTCAATGGTTTTCCACTCTTTTTGTCATTATGTCAGCAATAATAATGTTCTCTCCAGACACCCGTGAAGACAGACAAAAACGTTTTATAAGTGGAAGGGAAAACACGCTGTTACTGGAATCAGTTAACTCGCAACTTTTTTTTCCATTTGAGTGAGTGAACGAAATTTTGTTTGCGAGTAACTTCAACAGATATTTCGTGCTAATGTGCAAACAAACTTTTCATAATCAGTTTCAAACTGGCAGGGCCTGCGGCATACAGTGGTTTGTATTGAGAAAAAGAAAAAACAAAAAAACTTGTGTGTTTCCCTTCCTCCAGTCTGATTGTGACAGACAGACGCTTCGCTGAACCAGAGACGCACGCCGAGGCGCTCAGATGTAGAACGCAATGTTCATTTTCAATTTTCCATTTGATTTCAGAGAATGCAGTTGTCAAAATGTAAAGATGTTGTCAAACCCGACTGCTTAGCAAGCTGAGGAAGATCAACGTGAGCCAGCCGAGGGATGACTGTGATGGGCTTCTTTGTGTTTTAGGGCCAATGAGACCAGCCTGTCAGAGACAGTCTCTTTGCATTTTGTTCTATGTTTGTCAAGCAAAATGTATTAAAAACCAGCGGCGCGCTATCTGCATCAACGCGGCCTGCGTCTCTCCGTTTGTAGCGGGGGTAAAAATTCTCCCGTCACTTGTCACATATCAGAAATTTCTCATGTGCCGTCCATAGAAAGGAGATCTGCCCAGTTCCTCTTCTTTTTGAATTCATATTAACCTGCCGCACTTTCTCATCAATGATTCATTAGAGAACCTTCACGTGACCTCTGTGTGTCTTTTACTGTAATCACCGCTGCCACATGTACTGGTTTGCCCCGCAGATGTGATAACAGAGAAGCAGAACTGAGTGCCCCGAGAGACCCAAGGTCAAAATGACTCTGCCCTCCATTTTATTCCAGATTTCTGTACTTTCCTTTCACATTACAAGGTTGATTTACTTTGGTCTCGGAGGGGTTTAAAACTATTATCCGGAGCACTTTCTGATCTCAAAGAACAACTCGAAGCCTCAGATTGCAGACTGCTCGCGGAGCTTGTCTAAATTTTGGCTAATGAAGTCAGAGTCTAGGTGTTGCGTACGTGGTCAAGACGCCAAGGAACCTGACTGGAACTCAGAGCTCATGAAAAGTGAAGGAGCATGTTATGAGGTTGCGTCTTGACATATTCTTGTCCGTATAGCTTTTTAATAACATGTCAGCACACTTTAAGTCATGAACAATATATGGTGAGATCAGTTTCCAGACCTCCTCCGTGGTCAGCAGTGATCACTACCACTCGTTGACCGCGCATTTGTGGCGAATCCCGAGAACTCTCGAGTGTTTCTGACTGGAGGGCTGCGTGGGATACATTCACTGTAAGTACCAGGATTGTCATGTGATGTATTTATATTAAAACCCCTGTATGAGTGTGGGTGTACAGAGGTTTTAATATAAATACATCACATGACAACCATGGTACTTACTTAATCACTTACTCAATCACTTGCTGCCTTCAAATTCTTATGAGAAAAGTCTGGGAACGATCTCCTCTTGTGGTATTCACTAAATCGCTTATTCATTCACTCAAATTCATTACCGCCTGTGAACCAGCATGTGAATGCCAAGCATTTTGTGCACAACATGGTCTTCCCATCTTGTACCCACAAATTCTAAACTGACCCTTAATCTTAATCTTGTGTAAAGCTGGTGGAGCCATGCTGATGTAGTTAGCATATTTGGAAACACGTGAGTTAAGGTTGTACATGGTATTGAAGCTCTTTGGCTACTTTCTGAATATTTTAATGAACTTTCAGTTTTTGTATTTATTTATATTCAGCCAAGCTCATGGGTCAGTAGCAAATCTCTCTATCAGTTCATTTAATTCCTGGCTGTCGGGCTCTTCCTGCGTGATCCCAAGGCATTTCCCTTTTTGCCGTCCCGGTGACCTTTGAATGAGTTTTCAGGAACAGAGAAGGATATTTGATAAAAGGCATAAGTATATCCATCTCCCATATGGATGATGTAGTGCTCTCGTCTCTTATTCATTTAAATATTGAGATGACTCTTTCTTGCTGGACGAAGAGCTAATAACTTGCCCTTAAAACTCTGGTTGGGTTTTCAAATGGCCTATTTTCTGGTGCCAGATCATGCTGCTCACAGAGCCATAACGTGGGCACACAAGCGCAGATTGTTTCCTGTGTGAGCCTTTGTGGCTTTAGAGGTTTGCATGAATGTACAGCAGGTGTAAATTTATTGGGTATACACATGCTCGCTGGCCCACGTCCTCTTACACTCACCTGTAAAAAAGAGCTCCTGTTGTGACATTGTGTTACCACAACCATAGAAATGGACTTGTCATGCATTTGATTTCTGACAGAGGCATCAAAGTCATCAAGTCGCTGCGTGGAGGCGGAGTAGGGCCAATTTCTAACAAAGCCCCGTCTGAATAGTCAGTCAGCACCATACTGGGTGTCACTGCTTGCATCGCTCACGTTGTGGAGACAGTATGTGTTTAACAGTCACGTTGTGAGAACAGTCTGGAAGCTAAGCCCCATAATGCAAGCTTCAGGGTTAGGTTAGCAGCGACTGTGGTTGTGGTTATGGTGAGGTATTATACTTTTTTAACAATAAATGCCAATAAGGCACTCAGGTTCGTTATGCAAGACAGGCAGGATCCCATCTGTAAAACAGTTTTTACTTGATGGACAAAATATTCCCGACTGTCACACAAACGTCTTTGAAATCTGGGTTCAGAGCTGTAGTGTACCAGTGGAGGTGGAGGTATCTCGGGGAAGGGTCAACCTAGACACACTTCAAGCCAGCGCGCATGGGTGAACAAGCAAACACAGGGGTGCACAGAGAAGGAGATGCCCCCACTGCAGGGGCTCAACCACCGCCACTTTAGGCTCCTGAAAATTGGGTAGAGGTTAAAATAAAGAAACACCGGAGAATATAAGTTCATACTACCATGCTGACACTCGCGCTGTCGCCTGGAATGGTAAGACGCACAGCTACCCACTCAAAAAAAACAACAACAACAGCACAGCAACAAACCTGAATAGACAGAGAGGGAGGCACAGTTAGTTGTTGGGGCCAAGCTCTAATGTTGCGTGGCCATTTTTCTGAGCTCCATAACTCAATGATTGGACACTGAGTTGAGACTGTTAGGGTAAGGGGCTTTACGTCAGTGGAAAGTCCTTTCAAAGATAAGGGCCCAAACTTGTGATGTAGATAGATAGATAACTTCTCCGTTCGTGCTCTGACATCTCGAGTGTGAGGGTGGTGAGTCACTTGGCAGCTGTAGTAAATCTGAATTGCTCAGGAACAGTGCAGGCGATGGCAGGTTGTGAGTCAGTGAGCCAAATGTCTCAGCATGTTGTTGTGACACCGAAAGGCTTCTGTGAATAAAGACGTTTGTTAGGGCGATAAGGAGTGATAGAAACTAATTGATGTACGTCTAATGTCACTTTGTGTATTAGAGCACTCAGGATCCACGTCCTGTGAGGAAATAATACCGGTTTACTTGCAGCGGCTTTTCCTCTTCCCGTATCAGACCGAGCCAGTGATGCTCCGTGCATCCTGTCAGGCTGAAGGCGAAGCACTGGTGAAGGACACTCCCCTGAATCACACGCAATTCCTTTTTAAAAAGAGGACAGGACTTCTAAAAATAGCATGTCAAACACGGCGACCACATGCAGAGATGCACATCCAACAAAACTAAGCCCACCAGCCCTGGTGTCATCCAAGCTGCAGTCAACAGACTGGCAACAAGAATTATTAATAATGTTCTTATAGCACAGTAAGATTCTGACTGAACCTTATGCACCGGCTTACAAAGGAAGAGCTGTCCTTCACTTCATACCATAAAAAGCACGTCAGGCCTGTTTCAATGCAGTCCACAAAAGATGTATACATGGATGAGCTAACAGGGTCATAAATTCCAGATCATATCATCAGCATGTAATGTGGCACTTGCTGACTTGTGGGCTGCACATAAACATGTACGCGCTGTATGGTCAGTAAGGGCAGCGGTACAAACCGGGCACGATGAAAGAAAATGTCAGCTGCCATGTGACGCTCACCTCTCGCTGCTCACAGCGTGAATCCTTTTTTACACCTGTTGATTTCTGATGCCAATTAGCTCGAGCCAACAAACTTCAAATCCTCTGGGTTCATGGATATCAAATGTCTGTTGCCAAGGAAACAACACTGAACGAAAAAAAATAAAAATGTTCAGTTGATGATGCCGTTAGAAGGTCAAGCTTGGTTTGCAGGCAGATGGTGTGACTGCACTGAATAAGTAAACATCAGCCATTGTGCACATTGCTTCTGTGTGTTAGCTACTGATTAGTGGAAAGTTGAAAAGTTTAGGAGAAGACACATGGGTTTCTCAGAGGCAGCGTCCGTGGCGGATTTATATTGAGATGCAAAGCTCCAATACGTTCACCGTTAAGGAGTTAGATGCAAAGAAGCACTGTACTCATTATAAATTAACTGTGGGTTGAAACGAAAAGATAAACATGTAAAGGAATAAATGCTCAAATCTTTTACACCACTCAAATACACAATCAGGGACATGCACAGGGGGGTTGCTCAGGTTGCTCGGGCAACTGCCCATATGTCCCTCTCGACTCACGTTGCCCTTCTGAGGGGGAAAAAAATGTACAATGGATGCAGAATTTGACGTAGGCCTATAATAATAATAATAATAATAATAATAATAATCGCAAAGCCTCATTCACTTCCATTCGGGCACCGAAAGTGAAAGTCGGTAGGGACAAACTCTGTTTATGTGGCTGCACGCAACCGGCAACGGCCCTAGTAGGAGCACGTCGAGGTTGCCGCATAGACGGTTGTCGGGTGAGAGGACTCAACGTTGACAGAGAAGATAAGTTTGTGATGTATAACACAAACGATCATCAACATCATCATCAAGTTTTATTAAATGAATTAAAATATTCATAAATCCAGGCTGAGTTTGCCACGTTTAGCAGACAGATAGCTTGCAGACAAGCAGCCCGTTATCACACAGCAGTGACTTGATAGCATATTGATAGAGATATTGATAGGGATATTCATGACTCAAGTCATGTTTTTCTGTGCTATTATTAGTAGTACTTAAGGTGAATGAGAATGAGTGTTTTGTTTCAGTGTTTTACTTCTTTGTGTATATAAAGACCCTGATATTCTCAGTCCTTCATAGCCCGGGTTTTTTTTTTTTTCAAAATTCCTGTGCACAATTTTTGGCTGAAATATTTGTGGCAAAAAGTGTGCACGCAGCTCAGAAATGTTGTAATTTCCACGTGGTCTGAACAGTCTGAACTCAATGACACAGGTTTTTGCACCTACCCTGCCTCCCGTCTTGCAGGAAACAAATAAATAAAACTAATTCAAAATAGCACTGTGCCATTCATTTAGAATTTTTTAATCTGTCAGTCACATGATCAGTCCACTCTTTAATGTGTGTTTGAGACAAGGACTTTGGCAGATTTTAAGTTTTAACTGTCTTATGAAATAGTTATTTTTACATATCAACATGACTGATGATAGCCTCATTTATATATATATATATATATATATATATATATATATATATACTGTATATATATATATATAAAGTAGATTAGTGGCAAAATCATTCATATCAAATTAAAACCTCAACATACACGTTTTTACTGCACGCGTTCATTCCTTGCAAGAGGAAATATTCATGTCAGCTTTTCCCATGAAGCAGGCGGTGAAATCCAGCTCTATAGCATCATTTAATCAGCAGATCCATCTACACTGGCAATAATTACATTCCTAATGAAAAAGGAGAGAAAAGCGTCCGGCAACGTCTCTCCATCTTCTCTTTCCCTGAATTACCATATTCCGATGTAGCGCCATTAGTTGTATGAATTTCAGGAAAATTTCTTGGCAGTCGTGACCAATTTAAATATTTTATGGAGCGCCGTTTAGCATAATGTACTGTGATCCATGAAGGTAAATGCCTGTGTTTACAAAAAATCCCCAGGGCAGATAAGACCTTTGTGATTACACCTTTGCCATGAAATAATCTGCATCTCATTTATATTTATAAATATATATCAGGAGCATATACATGTGTATATATGTGTGTGTATGTATTGTTATTTGCAAATGTATGTAGACTGAAATGATAAAATCAAACTAACAACAGTTTAGTCACAATGATCACGTTAGTTCATGTGCTTTATGGTGTCAACTTTACAAAATTCATGTGTTAAAAAACACTTCCACAGTCCCATTCATCCATCCATCCATCCATCCATCCATCCATTCATCCATGTCTTACCTTAGACACCGCCGGAGCCGTAAACCTGTTCTAACTTCCTCTACAATGTGAAGCTCTGGTGAATCCATCCAATCAGGAAGGAGACGCTCGAGGGTGCAGGTGTACCTTTCGGCTGTCAGTCACAGCCAAGCAATTACACAGAAAGGAGGAGGAGAGAGGAGGCGTGTCATTCCATGTGTCAGATTGACGTCCCATGATTTGAGGACGTTCCACCAAAACTTACTTACAACCGGTAGTTAGGAGGAGGTGGGAAACAGGGGTGTATTTCAGCGAAGGGCTCAGAGATTATTGACTTCACCATCCATTGATTTTCATCCAGAGGATGGGAGAGGAGCAGGAAATAAATTATTATTCTTGTCTAGAGACCAAGGCCTACATTTTCACGAACTAGTGGTTTTCTGCTCATCCTTTTTATGTACCCGTATATGTCGTGGCACACGCCGACAGACCTGCGAAATGAGATCTATCTGTATGATATATGAACACAAGTGTTGCTGCGTCCCGCACCTATGATGAGGAGCACGAGAACAGACACCGGTTGTCTTTGTCTCCAAAAACATCGTATACGCTGCTTTATTGCTGCATTTCTTCTCCCAGTGCGGCTCGGTCAAACTGACAGCAGGCAAAGACACAAAGGCCAGCCGCGCTAAAATGCCTCTTTGTCAGCGCAGATACCTTGACCTTGAGTCATGAGAAATGAAGAGGCCATGATCCATACTACTGCAAAACACCGGAGGAATATCTTGCTAACGCTCCAAATAGCTCCTTGTTTGTTCAAGAGGAAAAATAAGTTGAAGGAAATGCCTAAAGAAAAGAAGAATACAAGTATATTTTGTTGACGGCAAATGTAAAGTTTTTCAGGTCACTTTCATGATTTAGTAAAAGTCAGATTGCAGTTGTATGGTCCTTAACTAGCTAAGCCATCTGTGAATAAGTTGACTCCTCAGACGCCTACAGGTAGACGTTAACAATCCCATGAACCCATGTCAGCCATCACCCCAAACAAACCAGTCCCCAAAACCCAACAGATGAGGAAGTAGGGCTTGAGGATAGGAAGCCGCTGCAGTTTGTATTTCAGTCTTTGCAGTCGCTTGGCTCTTCTAGAGGGGCATGTGGTGCGAGACACTGCCGATAGCCGCTGTCTCTGAGGAATAGCTGTGTCTCAGGACATTTTCCTGATGGGTGCCCTGTTTAACAGTCACAGTTTGTTGTTACTGATGTTACGCAGAGGTATGTCAGGACTTTGTATAAAAGTTGTCTTCGCCCCAAGCCACTCCTTTCCTGCTGTATTATTACTTATAATAAAAATGATAGTAGAAGCAGCAAAAACAGCATCTCCACATAAAACAACTGTTATTGGAGGAATGGGGGGAAAAACAGGATGTTTTGGCCCTTGGCTTAGCGTGCTTCACAATACTTGGTCCTTGGATAAAATTAACTGGAGGACCCTGGACTACAGTATTAGTTTTACTTTTTTATTTATTTATTTGTAGGGCTAAAGAATCCAAAAATGTTCATGGCTAGACTAGGAACATCACTGAAGGTTATTTATTTGATAGATTTAAATGTGTTTTCAGTGAAACAGTGTCTGGAAGACAGACCAACTTAGGCATCTTCAAATCTTATGTGGCAGAAAGTTGGTCTGGAGTTGGTCTGACACTGCCTTTGCCCGGATCACAAATCTGCACTTGAATACATCAAGTAGACTACAGCCAGCACTGTTAGCATGCATGAAAAGAAAGAAATCTTCATGCCAGCAGGTGGCGGTGGTCTCTGTCCGTCATTCAAAGAGAGAAACTTGATGAGCTATGATTTGCTGGGATTATAGAAAGCTGGGAAACTGCTGTACAGACCTGGCCTCTCCAGAATAATGATAATAATCGACAAACCACGGCCTATCAAGTTAGTGTTAGTGTGTCACAGCCCTAATGCATCATCCTCTGTGTGTAAAGTGTAATTTAACATCCCCTGAAAATCTGTCTTTGCTGTTAGTTTACAGTTTCCACCTGCAGTGTAAGCGTAGTCCAGAACCAAATGACACTGTCGGATACAACCTTTCTGCAGACCGGATTTACGTTTTTGTTTTAAGCGACTCTTCATTTTGTAAGACAAAATGGAAGAGTTCATCCACCAAACTTGACTGACAACGGCATAGACAATTAATGGCAATATATGTAAATGATAGTGTGGTGCATAATACTGAGTCTTTGTTCTTCTCCTCTTCCCTTCTGTCACTGCATGATTCATCTGCCACCTGGCCTGCCAGCGTGACAGCCCAGACAGATCTCTGTGAATGCTCTGCAATATTGTGTTTGCCCTTTTGTGCCGTCCCTTTTGTCCATACTTATCCAATAAAGTATTAAAGAATATCATTTGACGGAATATTAATTAATGAGGGAGTGAAGAAAAATACAGTCAGCTCTCTTGTTTCTTTACAGTAAGCCAGATTGCTCTGGTTCAAGGGCTAGTCAATCTGAATTAAGAAGGCAAAATGGTTTGAAGAATGTTACTCTGAGAAGACATTGCGACTACGCAACTGTGAGAGATGCATATGCTCAGATGTGATATCAAAATGAATCATAATAGGCTAGGAAATAATGTTTCTGTGAGGCTTTAACTTTCCTAAATGTCTGACCAGACTAAATTAAAGGAAATGGGGTAATATAAAATAATATGAAAATTGATCTTGTACACTAAAACACTGGGGTAAAAGAGGTCTAGACTGGATCAACGGTGTCATTCTGCCTTCTGCGTGATTCCTCCAGCTGTAAATGGGACGCACCGGCTCAGCTTCTCTGTTACCTTTGGAAACTGCTTGGTGGCAGGACGCAGGCTGTCACCTCTCAGACTGCTCTGCTCCAGCCTGAGGCTCTAGGGCTGCCCACTCGCTGGTAGGTGAGAGGGACATACACGAGTAGAACGTCTTAAGCTCAGCACAGGCATAAAGCACAGATCAGATGGGAATATATATATATATATTTAATTAGACGGTAACCAATTCACATGGATTTTTCAACAGCTCTTCAGTCTTTCAGTCAGCAGCTGCTACTATTTTTAAATTGGCAAACACATATTGCATTGTGTTTTTAAAGCACTTGAAGCAATGATTTGAACGCCAAGATGTAAATGTCTGCATTAACATCTCTACACACAGTTGGTCTGCAGTGCTCTCTTGTAATTTAAAGCATGTGCATTGTTTGCATGTAATTATTTTCCTCATTACGTCTGTCGTGATAGAAGCGTCCTTTTGTAGATGCGCTTCTCTCTGATTGGCAGTTGTTTAATAAGGTGCAACATCTAATGGCATTCGTCTTAATGTACGCTAACTGCCATTTACGTGCAAATCTTAAAGGACTCATTGAACATAATAGATATGTTTCTCTCTTCTTGAAAGAATGTATGAGATTTCGAGATTAGCACGTGCCATACTGTATTCTGTCATTCTTAAGTGCCACAGCTGGCTCTTTGAAAATCACGTAATCAGCCCCATTATATCAGCATCTGCAATCAGCAGCACAGCTGGGGATCTCTGTGACCTTCTCCCGCGGTTTGTCAAAACAAAGGTGCATTAAGACTTCTTTATTCGTCGCCAGGGCTGATTGTGGCTCCCAGCGCACCCCAGTCCTGATTGGGTTTGATTGCTCTCCTTATTGTTTTCCTTTTGCCGTTCACATTCATCCCCATGGCAGTAATGACCCACAATTAGTGCAACCATACAATAATTTGCCACTCCTTAAACGTTAACAGGGATAGCAGCAGGTAACTTGTTGGTAACAATTTTTTGCTGCGTATTTTGGTTCAGGTGGAAGATTCATTTTTTGTTTGCAGCTTTCCAAGCTACATTCATCCCATGCCTATGTTCTAGGCATAAAAGTTCAATACTGGCCAGCCTATTATTTTCTGTGTACAGTAAATGAGCCCAGGCCCGACACAGAAATTGGCGCTGTCCTATTTTTCCACATTTTCCACTTTCTCACATGCTTTCCCCTCGACTGGCATATTCAGGCTACTGTATGTTCACTTCTCTTGAGTGAGCAAGTTTTCTTCTCCAGTGTTGCAGCCCAAGTATTATGTTTCTGCGCTTTGGGAAGAATGACACAATACTTGGAACATGCAGTGGAGCCTAATGGACCACAGCCTTGCCTGGAAACAGGTTTTAGAAGCTTTGGGTTTGTATTACTTTTATAGTGTAAATCTTTAATGTCTTTCCACATTTTCTGCACATTTTTTAAGAACTACACGAGGGCCTATGAATGCTCATCATTCAGCTGCAGCTGGTAGGACATCTGTCTTTTTCCTGAGTTCTGCACCTGCCACCCCAACCTCCACTGCCCATGGCACAATTTGTCATTCAGTCTTATTCATCACAGAAACAAAGAAAAAAAATGAGGTAATTAAAAATGTTCAGTTTTGCAATAAAGCCTGTCGTATAGAAGATATTGAAATACAAATACAGTGCGGCCCTGCAGAATATTACAATGGATATGAACAATTTTGGCTTCATTCATCTGTGCTGCCTTCAGTATAACTCTGAAATTGGTTATTGACTGAGTCGGTTATAGGCTGCGTGAAACATATCCTCAAATTAAAGCGGGATTACAAAAGTGTTCCGACGAGGACCCAGAGAAGCGTCCACCATCCTAACAAATTAAGTTTCTAAAACTGTATATGCTCGAACATTTTATATTTGAACAGCGTTTCCTTTATTTTACCAGTCAAGACATTACCTCGAGTTCTTGTTAAATGAAAAACAAGTAAAACGAGGAGCACAGAACTAAACTCACAAATGCGCTCCGTCGGAGGTGACTAATGCGATAATAATTTAAAACACGACGTCTTGCGATTCTCTCCAAGTCAAACATAGCGGAAGAGAAATGAGAGACAAAGGAATGCACAAAGACATCTGCGCACCGAAATTATTTTGTATGTAAGAGACAACTGTGTGCCGGTAATTAAGGACTGCACGGCTCAGGCTGCATTACATGTGACCTTTTTATGTCGGTTGACATCTGGTTTCAACAGTGTCACCGCAACACGGAGGTTTGTTGCATGCGAGTTACGTCACCTAGCACCAAAGCTAAGTCAAAAGGAGACGATCTGTTCAAATTTGATTTCGGGGGTTTGTTACTCTTGCAAGATGCACTAACATCTTCTGCAGTGCAGTCTGGAGCACGTTACTTGAAGTTGTTACGTTTCTTAAAGCCACAGTGCCACTTCTCGACTCTTTCTTGCTGTAGTCTACTCCAGTCTCCATCTGCTGACGTCTTGTGGTCAGGCAAACAATGATCGATGGTTGACATAAGTTGCGCCAGGGCAGGAATGCTGCCAGATACGAGATTTAAAACTGCAGCATTCGGCAAATACGGAGAGAGTTACCTGATGCTAATAGCTCAATCAGCAGTGTGCGAGCTCGTTTGGCAAGGGCTTGAATGTGACAGACGTTCATTTATATTTAAAAGTCCTGCATTGCAGCTTCAGATAATCCCCTTGTTGATATCCCACATTAAGATGCTTGCCTGTGTTATAGTTGAGTTATTTAATAAAGGCGCCTAAATGTAAGGGCGATGTAAGGACAGCTTCCCTCCTTTTCATGCATGGTTTAATGCACAAATATGGAGACCTATATACTGTAATTTCTGGTGCAAAATGAATCACAGACATGTCTTTAAACCTCAGCTTGGATTGGACAGTAAAGCCTTTGTGATCTTTAAACCCTTTTCATGAAATGACCTACATTAAGACTGGAACTTCCAAAACTAGCTTCTCTCTCTCTCTCTCTCCCTCGCTTGCTCTGTGTGACTTTAAAGCCTTAGTTAAGGTACTGCAATATGAAACTAGTGGGAATTGCTACTATTACTTTGAATAAGTTGGTTCTTACTTTTTGTGCTCCACTGGAGCAACTGAGCCCACACACACGGATTCTGCTTGTGTGTGTGTGCTGCTCTCCTGCAGTCGGATTATAGGACAGTAAAAAAACAAAAAACAAAATCATAAATGTGACACCTCTGTGGATTAACATGGTATATTTTTATCATTTATTTTGGTTTTCATGGATTTGGTTGGGCGCTCTGTGATGTTAAGATACAGTGAGAGGCAGAAATTTATAGTTACCTAAAGTAGCTACTGCAACGCTTGCTTTAACACCATTTCTCGCACTAAAGCCACCGTTACCGCATGTTGGTGCTACTGCAAATTCTTCTGTTCCACGAGCTCTTGATAATGCACTAGAAACTATGATATATTCTGCACCGCAGCGCAGAGTGATTCAGTGTTTGACACATAATACACTCCTCTTGTGTTTGGAGAGAACGGAGGCAACAGTGGTTAAAAAGCACTGGAGAGGCTCCAGTAGTTCATCTCAACTAACCAGCAGGCACACATTTGTGTTTGTACTGAATTTATTAAAACTGGCTGAAACGAAAACCAAAATGAAACACATTTAAACTGAAATATAAATAATGGTCTCATCTTTGGTCATCTTGTTGGCACATGAAGTGTGAAGCATCAGCTAACTTCACATGAACATCTTTCCCCTGATAATTACCGATCATAGTGTTCTAAAAAAAGCTACTAACACAGAAATGAACAAAAAATGAGAATTAAAGGAAAATCAAACAATAAATAACTAAAAAACTACATTGACTTGAAAAAGAAACAAAGCAACTGGTTTGTATTGTTACGGCTCACAGTTTCTGAAGACCCTAAACTTGGTGAAACAACATGGCTGTGTGTTTAAATCTTACTGACCTTTAAAATAAAGTGACTCCTGATCATGTCTGCCAACTTTACAGAACTGCAAAACTCTGAATTGCCAGGGCTACTCTGGGAAAAGAAATTGTGAAACCAATGAAGTGAAAAAGTTGAGTTAGCAAGTCTGGGAATGGTAGCAGTTACCATGTTTTTGACTGCTACGCTAGAAGCTATGATCAGTCAGCTGCACAATGATGTCCTGGAGAAAGAAAATACCCAGTGGCAAAAGAGTGCCTCAGAAGTGGACAGGACATTTTTGTTGGAGACTGCATGTTATGCTTCGCTACCCAAAACGACAGTGCTTCCCTTCAAATAACGATAAGCAGAGCAGCACACTGCCTCTTATCTCTTTCTAAAATGGCCCGCCATGGCTGGAGTTACTGTGCAGTTCTTAGAACGCCGCTGGTAATGTTTGCCTGGATGGGGCTGGAGCTTGTGCCTCAACGTTACATTAAGCTCCATGGACAGAGTCTTCAGGAACCAATTTAAAACTCTAGAATGTCAATAGTTTATTAATAGCTGTCTCCTGTATAGTGATGCTTTTAGACTGCGCAGGTTGATTATTGGAAGTAATGCAGGATTCCTTTTCTTTTATTTGGGCTGTTCAATGCTTGACTTTTTGGGATCCTAGAGATGTGAGGCAAGATTTTATTTTGTCAATTTGCTGATCTGCTTTCACTGTGCGCATAGGTAAAAACGGACAGTCTACAGCAGGGGTGGCCAAACATCAATCTTCTGGACTGAGGCTTCTGATGATATATAATACATTTAAACTGTAATATAATATATAGATATAGGTTAGATAACCCACACAAGAAACTTGAAACTCGCACTTGACTGTATTGTACAATTTACTTTTAATGGTTGGCAGTGCTAGCCTCCAGTCAAAGGAGACTTTTAACACAGGTGAACCAAAAACATAACGAGTGCAGAAAATTTCAGACACATTGGAGAACAGCTAGCCTGTAAGCCAAGATAAATATCATGGACATTTACACATCAGTTTGTCAGTTTTCCAAAGGTCATCCAGGAGCTGAAAAGTTCACGGTACTTAAAATCTAAGAGGGGTAACATTACTGCTGCGATTCCTGTCAGTCTGTGTGTCTTCCTCCACATCCAGCTGTCATATTTTTTTCTCTCTTCATGCCAGTCTGTGAGCAGTCAGTGTGACGCCGTCCGTCTCATACAACGGCGGAGCAACCTCCTTTCCACACACACACACACACACACACACTGATTGATTGATTGATTGATTGCTGTGTCTGCTTTAATGCACACCTGTATATCGGCACCACCGTCAGACACTGTTAGCTAAATACAAAGCTGAAAGGGCTATGCTTGTTCGGGTGGGGAAGCATAACACCGTACCTTTCTACACAACTGCTGTACATTTGTTTCCAGCTAAAACCTTCAGTACATGTGCAAGACGTGATATGTGGAACGTGCATACCTGACACGCCTCACTGTTTTAATTAAAGAGTCCACACAGATACACATAAAGTATTGTCATAGGTGTGCAGGTCGCAGATCTGCTCTCTCCGCTGCCTTGTCCGTCGTCGAACCTGGACAAATAAAAGACAGATGACCTCTGAGGATACTGCGGCTGCCTGACATGATTGTATGATTGTTTGTGGTCGTGATGCTCAATTGCCCTGAAACATGTCCCAATTCGGCATCTGACAGCTTCATTCCAGTCCAGCGCTTTCAAAAGGATCGCAGTGTGTGTGTGTGTGTGTGTGTGTGTGTGTTTGTTCTTCCTCTGAGGAGTTCAAATAATTAAAGGAGTGGTAATCAATGTAACTAATTAAAGTGGAGCTCCATCCACTGTCAACAGTGCACTTACAAGGCTGTACGTAACGTGCGATCCGGACTCATAGACTCGTCTTTGGTGACTGTATCTTCTTTAGCAACTAGCGCTGATAATTAAATGATTAAATGTAATGTTACACAGTTTTGTGGTAACACACTGACGCCGTTCTCCTGTACATGTTCCTGCGGTGGACGGTGTGGAGATGGCATTTGAGAGCCGTTTCTCGAACGCCGCCTGCCGTGTACGTGCAAACCGGAGAAAAACAAAAAGGGCCGGGTTGGAAAATTCAGCTCTCTCAAATCTGACATCCATTACTTGTGACCTTTTACGTCTCAGCTCATCCTGTCTTCTTATTTCAGCCTGACTGATTTGTCAGGTACAGCAACATGGGTTTTACCCCGCCTGTATACCTGCCATGGAGAATTGTGTGCGTGCTTTTTTTCAGCGTTGAACTCGCACATACAGTAGCAGCTTCACACAGCGCAAACAATGCCTTTCACATTTCATTTGCCATTCCATAGTCTTTCAACAGGCCAAAGGGACAAGAAAATACATTTTAATTGAGGAAATTGGAAGATACAGAACTAAAACTGCCCGAGATTTGGATGTGTTGCGGGAGTTATCCCAGGAGAGTTTCTCTGAACTCATCAAAGTCCTTCAGTTGCCTGCGCTCTAATTGGGCTACGCTCAGATGGATTACTGAAATAAGGCAAAAATTTTCAAGTTCTTAATTGAAGTAATGGGGAGAAAATCAAACTGTTTCCCCCTTCAATGTGTCTGGCCAAGCTTGTTCCTGGAAATGATAGCTCAGCACATAATGCATAGTCTCAGCATTGTGGTGTTTTATTGGGAGAGAGGAGCGCTCCAGCCTGCCTTCGGGGTTGTGCTGCCAACTGCATCAGATATTGTGGAAAATATTAACTGTGGTAATTACCCACTCTGGTTGAGATAGGCCCTTGCACCTATTTTTTACTCCCGTTTAATTGCTTCCTTTGGGATAATTAGTAATCGTTAAGAGATAGTCAATTGGGCATTTATGCACTGTCACGATGCACTGTACCAGACCTCCAAACATTAAGTGGTGCATCATTAGCTGAGAGGTCAGCAGAGTGGTGCTGTTCAATCTACAGCCCCTGAAAAGAGGCCCACCAGTAAACTCTCTATTAGGATCCAGAGCAAAATATTGAACACTGCTGCCGTGAGTATCTTTATGATTCCCCTCGGCAGTGCACAGTTTAAAATCACCCACTCAGAAACTGTGGATAGTGAAGGTTTTTTTTTTTTAGTATATCATCACATCAACTCATCACTCTGGGGTTCACTAATAAAGGCCAACAGTACATCATAAATTAAACATATTAAAACACAATAGCTGACAGAAGCAGTCTGACCCGGTGCTTTTACAATATGATGCTGTCATGGATTAGTGCATGTCATAAATCCATGGGCAACCACCGGTGCTGAAAAATTAAGCCAGAGCACAATCCCAAAAGCACTGCAGTTGAGATGCCCAGGTTTACAACCAAAATAATAATGTTTACAAGCTCATACATATAGATTGTTTCTTAATTCCTGACAACTTTACAAGGGGTACTTTCAAGGCAGGCTTAAAGATATGCACAATTAATGGCGCAGAGGCTTTGAGACTCATGTGGTTGCCAGCTGCACCACCTGCTTTGACCATTTTTGAATTAGCTGGGAGTTAGGAGGAGTTTGGGTCTGCTGCCACACCGATCAGCCACAGCATTATGCCCGTCTTGTGACAATACAATGTTCTGCTGGAAAACTTTTAGTTCTGGCCCCCAATATCCCTCGATCCCAAACTGATCAAGTATATGTGGGAAGCACTGGAACAAGCCTGATCCACAGAGACCCCTCCCCTCAACCCAAAGGACACCCTCAGAAGGCCCATGTTCATTCTCTGATGAGTCAAAACTGTTTTGGAGACACAAAGGAGACCTATACAGTACCAGGGGTCATAATGTTATGCCTGATGTATGTTATTCTTAAAACACATGTGTTCTGACTTTTGTAGAATAGACTTTATTTGGGAAACATTATCAAATTCCATTTGATAGGAGCATATCTATGTTGAGTAATTAAATGCAGCATTCCAGACGTCAGCAAATGTGCTCCTGCATGTGTTTTTACGGCGTCTTAGCTGTGATCGTTGAAAACAGTAAAACAGTAGGGACTATAATGTCGCCTGTGCATTGCAGTGTACTCTGGTAAAGGTCACTTTAACTGCAGTACTTATCAAAGTTACTGAACTTTGGAGGAAGGGTGAGAGATTCTACATACTTACTTGACCGACCATATGCGCAATCATTAATTTCAAATAAGAAGTAATTTTTTATTATATTATATTTATTCTATTACTCATTTACAGCGCCTATATATTGCTGCGGCTGGCTGAAGCACCACATAACTCGAGACCTACCGGGAGGAGCACAGGCAAAAGAAGTTCTCGGCTTATGGGATAATATAACTCATTTATGTCTTTGCTTTATCCCACCATTAACATTGTGATGTAAGGATGAAGGTTGAGGTTAATGTGAAGCAAAGTGTCTGCATCAATATCTGCCAGGGGGAAATGGCTCCAGAGCAAGTACCTCCCCCTGCGCACTGGCTCATTCGCCGCCTCATTATGTAATGATTTAGTCAAGAAGAAGTCGGAGGAAGAGATGTATTAAGTCTGCAAAAAGAATCTAAAGATAAGTTTGTTAGTCCACCTGATGTACAGTAAAGCAGTTGCAGGTCAGTGTACAATGCTTTCCAGAACCTATCGTGTAAGTAATATCGTCTGGTTGTTTTTCTCATATAAGCACAGTTTTAGGAGCCACTTTGAAATCATTTCATGTTTCCCACATCCCATCACTAAAATTGAACTTCTGAAACTATTTGCATGTGATATCCTTGCAAATATGGGGCTATTGCACCAGGGAGATTGTGCAGGACCTGAGGGAGTCTGCCCTGGGACCTGTGAAGTTGCAGCAATGTTCTGATCGAAACCATTTCCTGCAGCGATTCTTAATCTCTCTCCCCGGTCCCTTCTCATCATCCCCTGCCGTCAGTCAGAGGAGCAGAATGCCTCTTGCAGGTATCTGTTTTTAAATGGAGACCAGCGGATATGAAGAGGGGTCTACATGTCTTCCCCGGCCGCTGTAAGGTATCTTACATGTTCATTCAGTCAGCATAAAAACCTCATGAACACCAGCAAGTGGGCGTGCCCCCGGGAGCCCGAGGGGATGAAGGAACCTGAATCCATTCAGTAAAAATGAAACAGATAAGACATGCGAGCTACTGCAGCTAAAATGCAAGCGAAGCAGGAACCGTCTGATCCTGCCAGCCCTCCTGGGGTCATGAAGACCTTGGTGGTTGAAACTTTAATCTGGAATGAAGAAGGATGGGGAGGCATTCATGTGCCTCAGGGAGTGGAGGTGGCTGCGTGGGAAGAGGAGGTCTGTTAAAAGAGGACTTTTTTTTTTAAAACCAGTATTGAATTAAATTAAAATGGCCTCCCACATGCGGTGCCAGTGAAACGTTGTATGAGATCAGAAGTGTTCACGGGCTGATGATTCTTTAATAAGATCTCCAGCAAAATGATGGGTTGATATAGATAAGATATAAAATCATATGTGAAGTGTTTGCATTGAGCGAAAGCCCGTGGATGCAGCTAGAATGCATGGCCTCACTGAAAGATCTGACACGAAAGTGCAGCGTTGCAAAAGAGGTCTGTTCTCGGCGTTCATTTAATGAAAAGTCACACTCAAGAATCCCAATCATTGTAGCTGCGGACTACATCTGCTTTCTATAATGGCATCATTAGGATGTCGAGCGCCGTGTTGGTTTGTCATTATCCAGATGATAAAAAGCAAAAGTGGTTTTCCTGTCTGTCATCTCGGAGGCAAGTAGCAGCGACAAATTATTTTCCTGTTCGGATCACCTTAGACCTCGGGGACCATATACAACACAGCATGAATTATTTTTCTATCCGTTTTATGGAAATGTATTTTGTGAGGTCAGAACAGTACTACATTTGTGCATTTGCAAAAAAGAAAAGAAAAAACAGTTCCAGCTGTTCCACACAAGATAAACCAGGACTGATGGCATGTGGAAGGAAAAGGGCCTGCAACTGGCATTTTATTAGGGCTACACGAAGATTAAGGTGACAACACCATGTTTACAACAAAAATATAATAATGCGTGAATGAAACTACTCAGGTACAACGGGTGGTTGATGTATGACACCTTTCTAATCTGTAGTTTATTGGATTAAAGGTGCAGTAGGCAACTTTTACAAAACTAACTTTCTGTCATATTTGCTGAAACTGACCCTATGGTCAAGTATAATTGCATGAAGCAGGTCATTTAAAAAAAAAAAAATTGGCTCCTCTGGCCCCTCCTAGAGCCTGCAGCGCGATTTGCAAGACATCCACCGCTCCACTCTCAGATGCACCAATCAAGGCCAGGGGTGTGTCAAACAGAGTGTCAATCACTGCTCATGACACGCATTTCATAGTCCTAAAGTTGACTATTGCTAAATATTTTGACCTAAAGTATAACAACTGTATCGTTGTACTTTAGATCAAATTATTTAGCAATAACAAAGGGTATTATAAAAACTATTTTGTTGTTCTTACGTCAGTGTGTTCCATGCTACTTTGTTTACTCGCTCTCTCTTGGTTCTCTGCTCGTGCGCAGTATTCCAGGGCCAATATGCACGCGCTCTATCGTGCACAGCTCTCCCTTATGGGGGGCGGGGCTTGGGAGACCGTTTTGGGCTTTAGCGGAAAGGGGGTAGGGACTGAGAAGTTGACGATGTTCAAATTTTTTGGTCCTGGATCTTCAGAATCTTGCCTACTGCACCTTTAAATTTGAACTACTGTTTTTTACAACCTGGACCTTATTTCTGACATAAGATATAATCGTTTACTCAACCATATAACTTTGGTGTTATTTGGAGTGGTGTTTAGAGCCGCATATATCCATATAGTGGGAGTGATAGGGCACCGAAACGGTTCCCTAGCATATTATAACAAAATATTGGTGAAATTAATGAATTTCACGGCAGATAATGTATCATTTAGAGGCTGTGTTGCGGTGCCCCAGTCACTCCCACTATATGGATATACGCGGATGTAAATATCTGACAAACGACCCTAAATAACACCAAAGTTATATGGGTGAGTAAACAATCGTATTTTATGCCACAAATAAGGTCCAGGTTGTAAAAAACAGTAGTTCCTCTTTAAGTATCTGAGGGCTTCCAGCATCTGTAGCAGGAGAAAGGACAACAATACGCAGTATGATGACTCATCAGCCGCTAATAACTGAAGGGGTGACATTTGAGGGGAAGAAAATCCCTGGAAGTCACCATTAATCATTCATGTCACTAAGTTTTGCAAAGAATATTTTCTTTACTTGAAACAACATAGCATCATGTAGCAAGTGAGAATCCAGAACTGCAGAGAGGCCTGGTATTTTTTGATCTGAGAGGAGGATCTTTGATCATCGGTGGCAGCCTTATCTACTAACGCGCAAACACTCACACACACGCAGACGCATAATTCTCGGGCCCGGCAAAGATATGAGAGAAACTTTGACGTTTCCATTGCGAGTATTTCATTTTGTCAGGCCCAGGGAGTGGGCTGTTACTCATGTATGCAGGTGATCACAACCATCTCCGAGGTATGTGCGGTTAATTGCTCCGCGTTTGAGAGAGAATTGAATTGAAGGATGTGGAAATATATATAGAGGGAAAAAAACAAAAAAAAAACAGGATAAGAGTGGGAGTCTAAGACAGGCAGGAAAGGAATGAGAGGTTGATTTATCCGTGTCAGGATGTAATGTGAGGAACTGAGAGAAACCCGCTTGAGAGAATAAAATGCTAACTATGTGTGATATTTCTTTTCCACACTTTAAATCTTCCGTGCAGTGCTATTCCCTGAAAACTTTTCACCGCGCTCCCTTTACTTGTTATATGACAGGAAGAACATTGAATTAGTCACATGCCGCGGAAGTAGGCCAAGACCTGCAGCGCACCTGTCCTTTTGATTGACTTAAGAATGTACAGTGAGCCATGAATAAATGCATGCACCTGCACCTGCACATGCACACACACACGCCCAAATACAACACACGCACACGGAGGAAATAATGGATTTGCTGCCGGAACATAAATGAACACTGGCCCTTTGATACCGCTGTAGCTGTCAGAGGCAAAGAGGGGAACGTTGATGCAATGGAGAGAAATCCCAGCAGTTTGGTGTTTATTTGTTGGGGAGTTGATGACAGCACGAGCCCAGGAAATTAATTTATTTCGTCACAGAACGGCTCTAATCCGACGCAAAGCTGCCTGTTTTCCGTCGGAACCGGTTTTCGAACAGCACCTCACTTCGAGGAACACAATCCACTTAATAGAAACACTTGTAAAAGCAACAGTAAAGAAAATAGAACTCTCCTCCTAAATGTCATTTCACCCACTGTGGTCCAGTAGTATGAGTTTGTCAAACTAAGAAAATCGATTTGAGCTCTCTCTTCCACACACCCACTGACCCTCTCTCTCTCTCTCTCTCTCTCTCTGCACGCATAACATTTCCACACAAAAGGATAGTCCACATGCTCTTGAGCCAGAGCTCGTGCCTGACACTGTGGGGCGTTCTGGAAAAAAAAGGCTAATCTGAACCATTAAATCATCAGTGACAGTGCAAGTGAGATTCAGATACACTTGAAAAGGTTACGAGGCACTGAAGGCGCATTTGAGTCATATCATACACACTCCGGAGGCCATTTGTACAATCAATAACCAGTTCTAAAACCACGGGGGGCGAAAGCTTTTTGTTTCAAACACCTAGATTAACTGCTTGTATAACAATGACAGCATCAGGAAATGGTCTCATATACGTATCTTTTCTTTCTTTTTCTTTTTAACTACTGCAGGTAGTAGTGAAATCGTTTGAGGCAATGTAAAAAACAATCCATGGAGCTTTTAAGGTGTAGAAGAATATATAAAATGTAATAAACACCTGTTCTACGTTCTATTGTTTGCATCGTAGGATCTGGTTCCAGGCGGGTAAATCTTTTACTTACAAGACAAAATTGTAGCATACAAATGTCCAAGTGCAACTGTAAGTGAGTCTTCAGTGCACAGCACAAGTAAAACTTCAGGTATGAACAGTATGTCTTACTGCAGTTATCTAATTTTCATCTGTATATCTTGGTCCCCCAAAGCCTTTAGCAAATCCCTTCGACGTCCGAGCCGATGTTCTCTTGCTGATGTTCGAAGGTCCCCTTGTGTAGCATCAGGGGTCAAAGCGTGGGGACAGACACTAGAGGCTTGCTCTGTTGAATTGAACTCTGAGTATTGTGTTCAAAAACCACTGACACTAGTGCCACAATGATAAACACGACAAAAAGATGGAGAGCGAGGTTTAGCATCCATGAGCTACATTGTGCAAAAATAAACCAAAAGAGTCTTCAGTTTCACAAAGAAATGAACAAAAGCAGGGTTCTCATGTCTTGCTGGTGGCTCTGTTAGTTTGCTGAAATGCCCACTGTAGCTAGCTCCCTTAATATACTGCTATCATTTACATGGTCGAAGCTGGTTGAGAGCTTGGTCTCCAGTGACTGAGCCTGCAGGCAAAACATCAGCAGAGAAGAGCACTTGTACTGGTTAGCCCTAGGTTTATATATAGTGTTACATGTCACTAAATGTTATTAAACTGGTGTGTTTTTCTAACTTAAAGTAGGATTGGCTTCGGTCCTTACCAGAGAAAAATGGTATGTTTGGTTTCAGTGGCACAGTGGTTAGAATTGTGCTTTAATGCCTATATGTTTAGTTAATTTCACAAGACAAAAGGCTTTAATGGTGGATGGTATTCAACAGTAGGACATGGATGTGACAGCAGCTTGTAACATGTGAATATCCAAAACCAGAGAGTAAAAAAAAACAAAAAAAAAACACTAGTTATAATGTTCTTTCCTGCAAAGTCATTTTTGTAACATGGCCTCAAAATTTTTCTCTTACTAGTCTTGTTAAAGACAAAATTAAACGAAACCTACAGGATTCTTTAAACACTGAGCATGTCTGTTGCTGCAGCCCCATGCACATGCCCTTTGAGCACGTGTGGAATGTCCAGGGCTGTTTTGCCTGGTTACCGTTGCTAACTGTGATTAGACCATCAGGGGTACGATTTTTCAAATGGTCAGTTTCAGTTTCATCAGTGTTGTGTAGTTTAATTTAGCAGCTACTAGGGCGAGAAAGGGGACGATGATCACAGCTGTAAAACAGTCTAGTGCAGTGAACAATTTGTCGTGGCTTGGTTGTGCAACACTGAGGCAGCGAGGAACACCCTTGTCATATTTTCACTGTCATTCCTGACACTTGGCAATTCGTATTTTTCACGGGGGAAAAAAAGTTCCAAGAAAAGGCAAGGAGGAACAAAACAATAACAGAGAAACAAAAGAGGACATAGGCTTAAGAGAGACAAAGAGGGAGACATAAATACTTTAGTATGTGTGAGTGCGTGAGTGCAAAAGTTTGTGTTGTACCTCTATTTTACCGTGCATGCATTTGTGTGTCTGTGCAGTCAAGCATGCATGGCCATGTGTCTTGCGAGAGGGGCTCCTTTAGCCTGTGATGGAACAACCTGCAGGCAGGAGGCGGATGGTGTGACAGGAAAGGGGGGAGAAGGGGAAAGAGGATGGGAGAGGGTTATAAAGGTAGTCGGATCAGTGACAGGCTGGAGCTCTTTCCCCAGAGAGAGGCCATTACAGGGGGGAATGGAGGAGGGACATGTTGGCTCGGCCTGCCACAGAGCTTATTGGCAATCTGTTAGCAAGGCCGCCGGCAGGAGGGGGAATAACAGGTCCAGGGACAGAAGAGTGCCTGTGAGAAAAAAGAAAAATCTACTCTCCTCAGGATTCCTGGCAATGGGAGAGATATGTGGAGTGGGTGGCGGCGAAGGGGTCAACAGTCGACAGGACCAGAGGAGGACAGGAGAGAAGAGAGTGGGCCAGAATATATATACACATACTACCTATTTATTAACAGTAAAAACTGTGTATTGAAAAAATAGGGTAAAATATACCCAGAAGCTCTGAGTCCTGTGCTTCAAATCGCGCATGCGTCAGACGGTGTATTTGAGCGGGACACAGGAAGTCTTCAAGGCTATCTTCCTCTCGCTGCCGGCAGCCATTGAACTTCGGAAAGAAAGGTAAGCTAAGCCTATAAGCCTATTGGTGTGTATAATAGCGCGAATGTAAATTATATTTTATGAAATGATGAGATATTCCACTTCACTTGTATTCGGCGTGCGTCTGTGTTACGTACTATTACTTGAACCGAAAGTTTGAACCTGTTGCTGTCAGCAGCATGGTTGTTTTACCGTCTGGACCTTTTTTATATATAGTCTAAGAGTCTATATGGTCTGGACACATCATTGGAGAAACACCACTGAGTCACTAACTCACTCAGTAGGCTACCCCTCTATTCCTCCTCAACACAAACAGGCTCCGCGACGTGCTACATTACTAGCGTTAGCTCCGTTAGCACAGCTAGTCGGGTCCGTTTATAAACAAAATGATCAGCCCTACTAATTACCTCGTTGCTTGTGTACTGCTCACGTGTGAAATAATTGCTTTGTTGTGGACAAGGTTGAGCTCCTACAGTTAAATATCAATCTGTGAAATGTTTAAACAATGTTTGTTTTTAAGGAATTCAGTCTCAGTGTATGTAAACAGTATTTTGACTATATTGCATCTCCCTACAGTCACAGAGCGTTGAGGAAAAAAGGGATGAAGTTGCTGCCTCAGTGAATACCTGGGTGAAAGACAAGATGATCTTTTCCATGACTGTCAGGTAGGCTATGTCATTGATAACAGGTGACTGATTAAATCAAAAAGATCCTCATGTCTTCCTCTGCTCTCCTCTTCTATTTTCCTCTCATTTCCTCTCTCTCCCCTCCTCGTCTCTGCCCTAATCAGCTCTCCCATGGTATCCCCTCTTCTCCCCTTCTCCTTTTGTCTTCTGTCCACTCCCCTTTGCTCTTCTTTACTCTGCAAGATAAACTGAAATGTATTGGAACAGCATCTTAAATAATATACGTAAATTAAAAATGTGTATGCTTTTTGTTTCTTTCTTTTTAACATGTAGGAATGTGAGGGCCACACGGACAAAACAAGGCTGAGGAGGATCCATCAGATGTGTGTATTGTGATTGATGTCCAAAGCAGCAGAAGAACACATATGAAGCTTTTCAAAAACTTCTTGTGGAGCTTGACGGCGAAACTACTGAAGAAGGTCCACAGCCTCAAAAATAAGCTCTGCAATAGGCACACACGTCCCCTCAAGAGGATCTTTTGTCTGAACAGAGCTAGATGGAGTTGTGAGAGTGTCATTTTTATTTTTATTTTTCCCTCCACTGCTCTGTAAATGTCAATACCTTAAGTCTCTGTTACTTTAGTTTGTTAAACTGAGAAATTCATTATTTCATGGATTAAATACGTGTATGATCACCATCTCAAAGACTTTGTGTGCGTTGTTGTTAGGTGTAAAAATCTTATAACTATTTGGCAGGCTGGAGTGAGATGTCCACACCACATGGTTAGCATTTCAGAATCAAAATTGAGTAGAGCAATACAAGAGTAGGTAGTGGCGTTTTGTTACTGTGTGAGGCAGGCTGGGAATGTCCCAGCACCTGGATTAGCATTTGAATTTAGTACAATACAAGAGAGGTGAGAGAGGTGATTGCACGTCTGGAGATTGTGAGCAGAGAGCACGAAGATGAATTACAAAGAGGGGCATTAGAATGGAAGGGAAATAAATCAAAAGGTGTGATTGTGTGTCTGGCGTAGGGTAAATTAGCCTCTTAGGCAGAACAACAAAACAGATCCAGTGTTTCATCCAGTTGCTGACCTGTCGCTGCTCACGGAGTTAGACACGTTGGACACACTTTGTATGTGAAGCAGCACTTTTATGGGGCAAGCCAGGAAGTCGTCAAATGAGGAAGGGTGGAAATAGCTAAGTGATCAAAAGACAGGCTCGAGTCGGTATGTTAAAACACAAATAAATGTTCTTTCTTGCTTTGCTTTCTTTTCAAAATTTGTCTTGTTTTTATCGTTTTCTAGCTTTTCCTAGCTTTTCCTCCTTGGCCTTTACGAGCCACGCAGTCTGAGACACCAGCCTCGGGGCTTTGGCTCTGCAGTTTTTGCACTGTAAACCTCGGCGTGATTGGGATCATTCGCACAGTTCTGTGTGACATGCTCTAATGACACGAGACAGATTAAGTGTGTCAGTGACTAGCGGGGAATACAGAACCAGATGACAAATAAAGCGCGAATCCTAAAAAAACTCCACCAGTTTGACATCCAAATCTGGCAATTAACCTGCCACTGCTTTGTCGCCACGTATATTTATGTACGGTTCTGGGAAAGAAGCAATAAGGAGGCTGGGGTTTGTAACGTGATGAAATATAGACTGAGAGGGGAAATTGGAGAAATAGCCGGGAGCCAGGAGAGGCGCGATAACATCTCTCATAACCATTCAAAACAGGCACATTATTTCAGCCTATTTTCACACAGTTTGATATACAGTCGGATGCTGTGCTGCTTTGCGCTGCCTTTTATGTCATTGTTTCCAGCGACTGTAGCGATTTCCCTCTCCTAGACGAAAATTAATGATGTCCGAGGGGAAGATGAGAAACATCAATCAGCAGCTAAGGTGACGGGCAACCTTACGGGCGAATTACCCGCACTTACTGTAGGTGATGTCATATTAACCACAGGGTCTCTGCTGAACCTCCTATTTACAGCCACGTACCAGAGGCCGGGTCTGCTCTCAGGAGCCATGAGAGAAACCAAGGTTTCGCAGAGAATTATTGATTCTGTCATGTAACCCAATTTTTCAAAGACCTTGCTCCGTGGGGAAGGAGGAAAAGGGGAGAAAAGAACCCCCCCCCCGTACCGCCAACAAGAACTAATTTTCCCCCTCTAACAGATGAGGAGGGAGCATATTTCCATTCCAAAAGTCCTTAGACGTATTATGGTCTGCGGGTATTTTGTCATTGTCGTAAGCACAGTAAGAATTAATTGGTGAAGCGGCGCCCCACGAGCTGCGTCGCGGGGTGCAAATGACATTTTCTTATCCTAAGGACCTTAATCAAAAGCATAGAGGTGCGGCTCACCTACCAAGTGTGTTTAAGCTGTGCCAACAGGTGCAGCCTGACACCAATTTGGAAAGTCAGCAGGTCTGGCTGCTGGAATAGAGTCGAGTCTGAGCTCTTTATGACTTAGCGCTTGTGTCCCGTGTCGAACAAACAAGGTTTTTACATTTGTCTAAGAGCCCTTCAAACATGTGGTTTTAAAAAAAATGTTCGTGGTTTTAATAGCAGACTGACCTGAAATCATGACAGCACGAAAGTGAAAGTAGGCGGAACATTTCCTAGTCACTTGAAATGTAATAATGTGCTTAATTAACAATGATAAACACTTAATTACTAACATTATTCCAGAGCCGGCGCCTGAGTCACTCTTGCTCTTGATAAATAGTCGTGTGAAATGTGGTAAGTTGGGCGAAGCTGAATATCATAACTCCCAGTTTTGAATACAATCCAATTAACCTCCTTGAAGCTTTTATACTTACAGCGGGGGAGAAACGGCACGATCCAAGACCTCCGAGGAAAAACTGCACCGACTGAAAGCAGGCTGGAGGGAAAGAAGCAACCCCTGCGGAAAGCTGCTGCGCCTCTCCAGAAGAAATTATGAAGAAATAAATGTTCTGATTAAACACTGTAATTTACACACATAAAAAAGGGACACATTCAACATATGTGTACTAATTTATGTTTCTTAAAAATGTGTCGTAATCATTGCTGTTGTAACTCAAACAAAGTGTTTAATTAAGTAATAGCTCCTCTGGTGAATGTTCCACTTTAGTGAGTATAATACTAAGTTGGCCGTTGTTGTTCCTCGGCCTCTTCTCCTTTCATTCCTTCCTTACCCCCCTATGTCACTGGCCTTGTCTAGAGGGGTAAATAATTGACGCCCCTCTTCTAACGTTGTGAGAAATTTATGAATAGACAGAGTAGAGGGATGGTTGTATTTTTCTCCCTAACTTCTCAGTAGCCTTTCTCTGACTTGTCTATGTATCAGCACCAAGGTCAAAATAAGTGTATATTTTATAAAGATGGATCACTCTGGCAAAACTCTCGTATTCAGGCCCCGGCCAGCGCTCTCCACGCCGAGGCGCTTTCTGGCCTTACCTAGCCTCAGGACGCCCATTTCTCACTGTGTATTTTTGTGTTTTGTGTGTGGGTGCAGACATGCCTTCGACTACGAAATATGGAGCATCAACACCAGATTTATGCCCTGCGCCTACTAAATCAACACCTCTTCCCCAGGTACTAAGAAGGGATAAATACAAATCTAAATAGAAAATGCACTTGATCAACAGTGTTGGTGTTTTTAATCCACTGCAATGTCACAACAAGAATCCGTCTCGTCTTTAAAGGAGTGTGCGCTGTTGTTTCTGCAGGATAAAGTTGTGTGAAACTTGCAGTTTCATCCAATTACTGTGAGGAACAGTGAGGACAGAAAAATAAGTTCTCACGGTATCATCCAAAATAAATTTTTAAGGAAGGCCTCCATGTACTGTGCAATGGCACGGTCTTCAATCACACTTAGCGACAGCCAGGGAATTATAGATATCCCCTACTGCTATCTGCTAACATCTGTCAGCTTGTGGGTGTATTTTAGGCTGTAGCTGTACAAAGTCAAGTTGGCTCCAGCACAGAAAAAAAAAGTCTTTAGTTCAAATATCCCCAGCGATACTCAAAATAGAGAGACCGAGCGCCTTTTTAATCCCAAAGCCTCATCTGTGTTGTTCAAACATTCCTTTCGATTGCATAACTCGCCTCCTAAATTTGAAGATCAGCGAATAAGTGGACTTTTGAACACAGTGAATTTAATTCCGGGTATAACATGATGCTTCTTTCATCTGCTTTCTTTCACTGTGATCCACAATTTCACAGTGGGTTCTGATGCTGGAGGTTGAAGTCAGATTGATTAAAAAACAACTCACAACGAACAGACGTCTTTACGGAGAGAAAACACAACTGTAAATATAAAACAAATCCGAAAAAAGGCGCCTGCGGCGGCTGAGACTTTGTTCGGGCTGTCGAGCCAAATCCGTTTTTCATCATCGCACATCTACTTCACCACTCAACTAGCTACAACTGTCTGCAGCCAATATATATATTTATATATAGATATAGCAGGGGTGTCCGAACTTTTTTGTCTTGAGAACTGCTTTTACAATAACAAAGTCAAAATGATCTGCCTACATTCAGCCATAACAATTGTGTCTATCTCCCTTGTGCCTGCAAAACAGTTGTGAGTCATCAGAGAATGGACATGGACCTCCTGAGGGTGTCCTGTGGTGTCTGACAACAAGATGTTGTTAGTGGGGGCCTTTGGGTCTTATGGGTTGAGGGGAGGCGTCCCACAGGTACTTGATCAGTTTGGGATCTAGTGAATTTGGAGGCCAGGTCAACACCTTGGGCTGTTTTTCATATTTTGTTTTGTTTTTTTCTTTTGTTCCTGAACCATTTTTGTCTGTGTTCCTGTGTCCAGCTGCATCCTGCTGGGGATGGTTGCTGCCTGGTGTGGTCTAGGTGGGTGGTACATGTCTAAATAACATCCACATGAATGCTAGGTCCAAAAGTTTCCCAGCAGACATTGTGCTGTCACAAGATGGTCCATGTTATTCACTTCTCCTGTCAGTGGTTCTAATGTTGTTGCTAATTGGTGTATGTCAGCGCATGCATGAACCCTTATGGCACAATACATACACTTGTCACTTACCTTACTCTGATGACTTGCACTACATGGAGTCAGCCTCATTTTTAGATCCTGTCTTTAGTCGATATAAACTGGGAGGCTAATGACGTAGCTCGCTACGGTTTTTCAGAAGCTGGCACGCTTGACTGCACACATGTGGGGCGATCTCAGACTGGCTGCCTGTCAATCCGTCATTGTATTGCACGTCGCCCAAGTGTCAAATATTATAGTGAGAATAGATGATACATCTACCATCTAACATTTTTCTCTTACTACCTTTGCAATCTAAAAGATGGTATGCGATCGATTGACGTATCGGACACCCCCAAATAGTTTAGCATCTTTTAATTCAAATCTTAATACACATGTCTGGGGACAGTGACATGGCTTAATAGCTTGTGTTGTTGTCAAACATAATGTCAACTTATATTTAGTGTTTTTTTTTTTAACCGTGTGCAATGTCATTTGAATCTTAATAGCATATCAGCTAGCATAAAATTAGCTTTCTGGCTAAAAGACAAAGGGTTCTATGAGCTGTATCTAAGGTTTGTCCTGTTTACTGGAGCAGTGAACAGTGTTTCCATTGTGTTACAACCGCATGGGTCAGACCCTCATGTTCTTTGCATCGGCCATTAATTCCTGATAATGGACACCTATCCCTTAAATACTTTTGTCCTGCTAAGGATTAACTAACCCAAGAAAAGCCTCATTTACCTGCCAGACCATTTAACTAATAAAATGACTCAGTTTGTACAATATTATATTACGTTGTTTTTGGAAATTAATTAAAAAGACAACCTTCCCTCATCACCTTCCCTTCCCACCTTCTGTCTCTCTCTTGTCATCCTCCGGTAATTCACCTGGAAGCCAAGTGTCGGGGGCACTAAGTTTTATATTGGTTAATGAAGCGTGTAACCTGCATTTCTCCTGCCCTGGATGGCATGTGCTGCTCTTGTGTGCTCTCCAGTCCACACAGCATCAAGGGCAGGAGCACTGGGAGGCAGCTTAGTGCTCTCTGCCTGTCTCAACCACTCTTTTCAAGCCCTGCCAAAACACTCCCAGGGTACTGTATGCAACACTGCTCGACGGCCAAACACAGTTTATGGAGGACACGTTCACACTAACATGCTGTCTGTCAGCACAGCTTGACTTGGTCGCGCAGGTACGGGGTTCCTGGAATAGTGACGGATCAATTTGCAGCTCAGATATCTGATGAATCTGATAAATATTTTAGAGGGAACATGGGGACCCGTTACAAAACAGACTTTTGCAGAAATTTCATCTGAGTATGGAATTCCCAGTAATAACAGAACAAAAAAACATTCAAATAAATAACTAAACATGATCTGAACTTAACGCTGCATTGCTCCTGTATTTTTTATTTTTATTATAATTTGTTGGTGTGAAGGTGGTGTTAGGATGACATGTTTAGTTTGAGTTATTAAGCCCTTCACCCTGGAGCACATGATTAGTCCCCGTGTTCCACTGCAAACCAATGGGTTTCACGTTGTTTGAGCTGTAAACAGGCACACCTACATACACAATCACACACTCACACACAAATGCCATGGAAAATGTGCAACCAAGCAACCATTGACAGCGAGTACAGCCACGTAATATTCCAATTCTTGCACTTATTCAGAGAAATACACCATTGTTACTGAGTTATTTACGTGGCTAATGAAAGTTAATATTCCACTCTTATTCCTGTTTACAGTCGGCAGGACTATTTTAAAGTTTTCCACCTGTGTGTGTTTGCATTTACAGAACTTGCTTCTTTCATTGCTGAAACCACTTTCCGGCATTTTTTCTTTTGCAGATGCCGGAGCTTTACAAGCTGTTGCCTAGTAGGGTAGTCTATAACGCACGCAGCTGATTATAAAAAGGCAAGAGGTTCTGGGACTCAAATCCCATTTACTGCAATCCTGTGCAGAGGCACATATTTTGAATGTGCAAAAAAAAAATAAAAAAGTTTGGATGTAGCCTAATTTAGAATATTGACATTGGATATGCTGTTTACACGACCTGTATCAAATTTGGGATAGTGCGATTTTAATTGTGATAACAGTGTTGTGTTAGTGTGCTGCCACATATCTGTGTGTGCATCCTAAATAGATGATTTTGTGTGCTGTGTTTGAGAGCGTGTTTTTGCTGTGCTCACATACATTGCTAAGACGGAACATGTTGCTCCAGGTATCTGTTTCCCCCGAACAGTGACCCAGTGACCACTGCTTTTAATGGTTTATTTTCAAAAATTAGAAGTCAAAGTCAGGCGCAGTCTTTTCAATTAAACTCTGGCTTATTGAACTATAACTGCATTCTATTAACTTTATCTTAATTACTTCTCTCGGTGTCCTCTGTAACCTTGTGGGTGGCAATGCAGTCCCACAGCAACGGAGTGTTAGAAGGTAATTCTATACCAGAAACCATTGCTTAAGTGTGTGTAATATCCAGAAACAAATCTATTTTCTTTTAAAGAGCAATTAAGTAATTGAATTAATCGTTTTTAATGCAGGTCCTCCGGGGGAATATTAGTCACTTTTCTGTTTCTGCCTCGGGTATGTGCAGCATAACGCAGTAAAAGACAAGGCCGCGCAGATACAGTCGAGCTGGGGCGAAATAAACAAACCGCACAGAGCGTATTGATCTCGAGGCAGCAGACATCAGCAGTGCCGCTTCTTCGGCTCTGCTGATGTACAGGCCGTGAACTTGTGACCTTTTGCTGTGTCAGGCTTTCCGGGTTTAATCCCTGCAAATCTTCCAGGGTCATAAATAATGCTGGGTTCGCAATTTCAGCATTATAGTACACTACTTCCACACTAAACTTTTTGATGGTGGAGTACTTTTGCTTTCCTTCTCTGAATTTTGGTTGCAACAGATAAAAACCTTTACATAAACCTGGTTATATCTATCGTGATTTATACCACATGGTGAATGACTGGGTGAATATTCAGTTCTGATTAGTTGCAGAGTCTCTATCATTTCCTGATGCAGGACAACAGCTAAGTATTTCCAGTATTGGCAGCAAAATGTTTTGTATATTTTGTATATTCAGATACACTTAACACTATACTGCATTAAAACTAAAAGTGAATAATATTAGAATGTTGGCATGTTCCTAATATTTAAAACAGATGTTTCTTTATGACTCTCCAAACTAAAATAAAAGAAAAAGTTACAGCATTTGCGTCTGGCTCGACTTGACTTGAAAAAACCTGCTGCTGTGATTTGCTAATTGAAGTCATCTGGCTCTTCTCACCACATTGATTTGATAGTCAAATAAAATGACTCACAGTAAGAGTGCATTCACACTCCGAATTCCTCGGATGGTCTCGTTTTCATGAGTTGCAAAGTGTTTTTTATGACCATGGCCGTTTTTGTGTCCATGTGCTTCTTTTTCAAGCAAAGATTAATCTCTTTCTGGTATTTGTATGACAAGAGCAATTATTTTAACCACAAAAACACATGTACATATTTCTGGTGTTAACCACTTACATGATGGACATGCAACTTGAAAGCGATAAAACTGGAACTTGCTGCTGTGTAACGGGTCAAAATTGCTCCATGTGAATTTGCTTCACCTGTTAATTTTTAAATAGAGTGACGACCTGACAATGTCAAATAGCGCTTGAGCAACAACTCAACTGTGAATGGCCTCTTATTATAAACAGTAAACACTGAACATTAACCTAGCCTGGGGTAGCCAGACAATTCTTTTCAGAAGTGTGATTTCAACCGATACAGATAAAAAGACCTCTGCATGTGACTGGATAGTCCTGCAACCAACCAGAGCGATCCACAGGATCCCAGTGTGTTCCATAATCCAATGTCTCGAGTTAATGCTAACTAGCGCTAGCCTCGTTAGCTTCTATGCATCAGCCCAGCATTCATCATCCATTAACACCCTGGCAAAAAACGTTCCTCTGTGAGCAACACAGCGACTTACGGGTTGTTCGAGATATTGGGGACACATACAAGCCGACCAGTCGGCAATACACATCCACAGACTCTGATAAAAATGCCATAAAAACATATAAAACATATAAAAACAGTACAAAAACAGCCGCTCTGTGTACCACAGGTCAAAACACAGGCTTTGAAATATATAGCAGGTGCAGTACGTAGTGAGAAGACCTTTGAAGACAAAGGGCTAAGTATAATATATGGGACTGAGAATAAAATTTGTGTGCGTTTGTGTGTGTGTGTGTGTGTGTGTGTGTGTGTGAGAGAGAGAGAGAGAGAGAGAGAGAGCTTATGCAGACAATACAAAACAGTGCAACCACTACAAACTTGGCAGACAGTGCCAACAGTGCAAAGACATTTTGTTCCCTTGTAAACAAATTCAACTCCACGGCACTCAGGTGATCAGTATGACTACGGCGCTAATTACTAAAATGACTACATACTTTTGATATATCATGTACATTTGCAACATTATTGATTTTCAACTTATTTTAAGCCTAAATACAGAGGATTCAAAATCTGAGGACCAAACTTGTTGGTAACTGTTAAAATTTGTTGGCCTTGATGGTGTTTTATATGTATTTATTTATTTTTTTCAAATTATTGAGTCCATCTATTTTACAACAACGATATCAGGGTTCACATCAGCTGTATTGAAAGACGGATCAAAATTTGTGTTATAATGGCAGCAGCGTTGTTCTCATCTTTAGCGGTCGGCTGCATAGTCCAATTTCTTGAATTCTGATGACTGTTTTGAAGAAGTTTGTAGCATCAATTATTCATTCCTTTACTATTTTCTCTCTCTCTCTCTCTCTCTCTCTCTCTCTCTCTCTCTCTCTCTCTCTCTCTCTCTCGCCGTCTATCCCTCGCTCTTCACCTCCTGTGCGTGACTATCCTTCCACACGAGTAAGCACGCTGTCATTCATAACACACCCACCCTGGGCAGAGGTAGATAAATAAACCAGCCGCATCACATGCGCCTCATTTCATATGCTATTTCCATTTACTTATCCATCACTTTCTTGCCTCTTTGGTGGACTATCATTCAATTAAACACCATTACCGGCTGGTATGCTCGGGGAATTCTGCACACCTAAGCCGCCCCACATGGCTCAACCTTTAATCTAAAGCAACGGGCAATTAATCAGCGGCAATCAGCATTGTGGAAAATAATATAGGGAAGAGGGCAGACTTCATCAAATTTTCTTTAATTAGGCAAATCAGTGCAAGGGAATGTGATGTAATTTGCCAATTAAAAAAAACAGTATTGAGGTATGGATAGGAGAAACAGCACTGAGAGCTACGTGCTCAGCAACAAGGTTTACCCTGAAGTGTTGTGTTGAGGCTTTCATTTCAAACGTTCGGATGACATGTTTACTTAACTTTCTTTTATTCCACAGTGCACATAAAGAAATGATTGCAAGTCGGCATTGAAACTATTCCTTGGGGTACATATGTATATGTAATGAGATTATAAAACATTCTTTTTCATATGACTTTATGCAAGGTTTTCCGTACAGCTAATACGTTCAGCCACCACCCTGCCGTTTGGAGAAAGGTTTTCATCTTCTTTCAAATCATTGGTGCAGTCAGTGTTTACTCACTAGTGTCTCCATTCCTGCATTCATGCTAGCATTTTATAAAAGCAATGCATTTCAGAATGTGACATGTGATTATCTTACAAGTCAGACTCAAGGTTAAATATATATGCATTGAGCCCCTGCACAGAGGAATCTGTGTGTTGCTTTTTTTTTCTGCAAAAGGTGTCCTCAAATTTGCCAAACGGTACATCAGGATATGGCTTTCTGAAACTTTGCACATGATAAGGGGTAACCCCACATCTACAAAACCAAAAGGTATTTTGAGAAACAGCTGAAGTACTGCAACGCGTACTATGCAGAAACTTAAAGTGACGAGATAAATGAATGAATGGGGCTAAGCTCTGCCATGGCAACTGCATTGCATCTGATACAGCACTCACACAGATGTATCTACTATGTTGATACACTGCTACATATTTTTTTCTAACCACTGCTCAACAGTTGGCTTGATGTTTTGGCGGAGGACGCGTTCTTTTGTTTTCCTCATATCCCAGGAGATGTTTAGATTGTAGCTGATAAAATAAAAAAAAAAGATGGCTCGTGTTACCAGGCCCTTGCAACCGGTGTCGTCCAACAGAAAATCAACCCATGTTCACATAACAGATGTTGCACCTGTCTTTTTTACAGCAGCTCCTCCTCCTCTTTGCATTTGTATTCGCCGCTTTCACTCATTGCTTCTTTTCCAAAGAAAGCAAAATGGAATCTAACATTTTCCAGATGGCCCGCTGGCACAAGTTGATGAAAACAAAGGCTGCGGCCAATATTCTTCTTCGTCTAGGTACGGTTTAGTGCACTGCTGCCTCTCACCGGTGTGGTCATGTCATTGTCTGTGAGTGTTAGCAGGTTATGGTCACAATACATACTCGTGTGCTTTCGACCCTGTCTGTGATGCCCATCCTTAGATGTGGCCCATCAAATGTGGATGAATACGAATAAAAGCCTTTCTGTGTATTAACTGTTACTTAGGAGAGGTCAAGGTTTAGCTGTGCTAAAAGCCATTATCAGTGTGCACTGGTCACATCAGGATCTTAATATTCTAGAAAAAAATAGTAATACTTAAGCAGCATAGAACATAAGGGTTTACACATGAAATAGCTTTACTAGTGAGACTAAAAGCCGTACAAGAAGTCGCACCAACTCGACAGTCTGATCATGATTTTTCGCAACTCCTGAGAGTCTGTGGACAACTTGCACCAACACCTATGTGAGCTTAATTAAAGGTTGCAGTCTTTGGGGTGTCGGGGTGTAGTCCTCTGTCAGTAACAGCATGCAGTGTGACAGCGGGACTCTTTAAATAATCTATCAACCCCGTCTCACTCCTGTGCTCTCTGCCCGATTTTCTGTTTGACTACATGGACATACACAATGGACATGTTTAATTGGGCTTTACAACTAAAAAAATGACATTTTCTCTGCCTGATTCGCTGCTTTGCCGCTCCCTCTGAGCCGAGGAGGACAGGCCAAGGTACACATCTCAACAGCATCCGACAATGACTGCATATTATTAAGTTTTAATAGTTACGGTATATCATCATAATAAATTGCTTTGGAAAACTGGTCCTACTTCACATGAAGGCCAGATCCCACCCTCCTTCAACTCACATCAGAGGTTAACTGAGGATGTGGTGGCCCTGCAGTAGCTGCACTGAGCCACCTGGACCATTCTAAGCTGCAGGATTTTAGCTCAGCTTTCAAAACAGTCGATCTGGACATCTAAGTTGACAAACTGCTGGACTTTAGGCCTCTCTTTCCCCATCTGTTCCTGGATCCAAGAACTCATCACAGATGGCCCGCAGAGTCAAGACTTACCCCCACCCACCCAACCCCATCCATCTCCTCTTCCATCATTCTAAGCACCGGCGCCCCGCAGGTCTTTGTGCTGAGTCCACTTGTGCAATTCTGACTTTTTATGCAAGTTTGTAAATAAATGGGCACTTATGCCAATTCATTCTTTTATTAGAACATTGTGTGATGTGTTTTTGTTCACAGTAAATGAATACTGAACACTTAAACTGCTGCTAATAATTCCCTCTTTCTCATGGTTTTGCGTGAGTTCTACCTTGGTTCTTGTTGCTGTACTTCCTGCGCTTCCCCAACTTTGATTCTGGGATCGGTTTCTCTTCTTGTGCTCCGTCCTCATTAGTTTCACCTCTGCCCAGGTGTATGTAAATCTACCCCTTCTCTGTCAAGTATTTCTGTGATGTTATGTTTGTCTTGCTGCTCAGTTCTCACGCTTCCTTGTGTTCTCGTCTTGGTTTTTGGCCCTCACCCGTTTCTTTTTTGATTTGTGTGTTTGGATTACTCTGCCATCCCTGCGGCGCCTTGAGTTCTGTTTTTATGAGATTTTATTAAAACCATTTTGTCGCCTGCTCCTGCCTCCCCTTAGTGTCTTGCATTTGGGCCCTCCCTTCATTGCTGCTGTTCGTGACAAAAACAAGACTTCTGATTCTGATCACACTCGCAACATCCCGTCTGCGTAGGACCCATATGAACCACTGTGCCCAGGTGACGGAGGCATTTGGAGAATTTTTACTGAAGGCAGATTACATGTAGAAGTTTTAGTTGTTAGCTCCTTTCATTCGCATGCTACCATTTGAGTTGCCTCCAGTAATTCCAGGAAATTATTTTAGAAAGAAAACTTGGTGGACTTTAGGTCTCCTTGTCTTTTTCCATGCGTATTTGAATGCACAGAAACCAGACAACACCGACATTCGTCCACATTTATTCAGGATGTTGAAGATACCAACTAAACTCATTTATTATTCATTTATTATTGTATTCCAGTTTAACTGTGAAAATATGTTTCTACTGTATTATCTGAACATTTAAACTATACTTGCATGAGTGACCCAGCTGTGGAGCCAAGAGCATAAATGAGCTCAGATGTCCCGATTGCCTAAACAGCATAACCAGCCCAAAAAACAAAAGTCCGAGTCACTGTGGCCTTACAGTTTAAGCTGAAACTTTAATGAGACCCAAGGGGACACTGGGTCCTCATCTGTACAGCGAGCGGGATAAAGATAAGAGGTAGACAAATAGTGCTGGCATGGTGCAATAATGCTGAGAACAGAGACGCATATTTGCAAAACGATAAAGCAGATTTATCTCAGGATGATGCCACGGAGCGATAATGTGAGCGAGAAATGCTGAGAAAAAAAAAAAAACGGTGCAGTAGAAGGGATTCTATTTGTGCACAAGCAAGGAGACATTATCCCAAGGTCACATGACTTGAAAGTGTGACTTTTCAGTCTAAATTCATGTGACGCAGGTCTACTGAATGCAGGCGTCACATCAGGCGATTATCAAGTTAATGGATGCTGTTTGCAGCACTGGAAATTCAGACATAATTGAATCTGTCTGTGTGAAGGAAAATGGTATGGAAATCATCCAGTGAGAGCAACTACTGTATCTCACTCTAATAGGGCAGTGAGGAACAGCTTGTATCATGGTCATATTTTCAAAAATTGCCCTTCACGAACTGTGTTAGGGTTACTGCGTTGCTATTCACTGTGTTGTTTCCTCCCGTTCCTTACCTTTTACGCTCAAGCGCGGTTTATACCTGTAAATACGTAGTCTAAAGAGATTGTGCCCAGGGGTCTGTGAGGGACAGACTGGTCAGCCGAGCTCCTTTTTGTTTCCACTTCCTGCTGCACTTTCAACAATGGCGACTGAAACCTTTGCCGAAATTTCGCGGAAGACGAGTCATATAAATGTTTGTATCTTCGAACCTTCTCAGTTAATCTTTTCTCGATGTGTTCCATCTGCACTGAGCCAAATCAAATCAATTCTAAAATCGCGGTGATGGAGAAGCAGACGGAAATAGCGGTAACACGCCACTAGCAAGCGGACCAATCGCAGCTCTGGTGGTCTGCGGTCGCACTGGCGCCTTTCTGGGCAGGGTCTAGCTAATGCTATAGATACGGTATTAAATTAATGCAGAAGTATAAAACAGCATTGCATTACCTCTGATTCCACCACCATATCATTTGTGAGGTTGCTGACAAACTACAAGTTTTCAAATATTCACAAATTCACTATAATTAGCGTCAGAATGTGAAATAATTATGACATTATGTCAGCGATGTCTTACGTATTGTGTTGAAGATGTCTACTCCTGAACTACTACTTCCAGCGGCGTCTTGCACTCTCACATAACACCACTTTGCACCACAAGATACAATAATGAGTTGACGTAGCTTCTAGTCTTCCCTCAGTCCAAGTTAGTAGTGGCCCATATGGAACAGTTTTTCCTGGTTAATCTAAGTGCCATGTAAATTAAAGAAAGGTGGGAGAAGAATCGAAAATCCTTTAGTATCTGTTGTGCCCACTGCATCGTGACCGTAGTGGCTTCAGTATCTCAGGGCCATTTAACAGAAAGAACAGTAACCCCTTCTGGGAAAGACTACCTTCTTCACAAACCATTTCACAAACTGCTCCTTTGAATGGAATTTTCACTGCCGTTAAACAAGAGGAAGGAAATCCAAATTGGAATTCCTGTTCATTGGCAGCAGTATAATAAACCTCAGCTGAAGGAAAACAGTTGTTTAGTATTTTTAAGGTTAAGGATAAAAATAAGGTCTTTCCTCGAACCATGTAGGCTAAGGTCAAGTTCCTTCAGCACAGAAGTCACACAGATTGTGGCTAGGTAGAAGAACAAGCGCTGGATGTGATTAATCTTTGTCTCTGGGAAGGTCTGGTCCAGTGGTGGTATAGCATCGTTTCTAGAGGAGACAGGAGGGTGATAAGAGGTTGTTTTAGTTAAACAAGTCAAACAAGTCTTTCTCTGTTGTGTCTGGGTCGCCTGCATGGAGTCTAGCTGAGAGATGGTTGTTCCCCCAATCCTTGGCAGAATTAGAAATCGTTTAAATGTTTATGTATCATTAAAATGTCGCAAGAGACTTCATTTGTTTTCTGTGGGCAATTTCTGATACAACATAAAAAAATATCCACTGCACTAGCATAGCAAGTTTAGGCAATGGCAACACTCATCAGTGACCTGAAGCACACTGTGTTGAGCAAAAACCACCATCCACCACAGACAAGAAGCCACCATGGAAACCTGGTCTCTTGTTTCACTCACTAAAACTCACTAGCATTTGCAACCATTTCTTATCAAGTCATTAACTCTGTTTCATTAACTCCGTCCATCAAAAATCAGTTAACGTATACTCCGATCAAATTATGACAGGAGAAGTAAATAACATTGACAATCTTGTGACAAAACAATGCTCTGCGGGAAAACTTTGGAAACTTAGGAAACCACCCACCTAGACCGGACCAGGCACCCCCACCCCATTTGGCTGCAGCCATCGACCACTGTATGTGGTTTTAGGATCAAATCAAAAAACATGAAGACCAGCACAAGGTGTTGACCTGTCCTCTAAATCCACTAGATCCCAAACGGAACAAGTCTGATCCACAGAGGTCCCTCCCCTCAACCCATAAGACGCAAAGCCCCCCACTAACAACATCCTGTTGCCAGACAAGCATGTCATACCTTTAGTTATAGTCTTTCATTGTGTAAAGAAGCAGAGGTCGTGGTGTATTTTGACATTGATAGGTGTGATATCAATGCTGGTTTCACTTTAGTGAAACAGAACTTAAACTTGATGATACTGATATGACTTGTTTCATCGGATGCACCTGCATGCCTGTATCTGTAACATCCTGCCTATAATGGATATACATGTTAAGCCAGCTCTATCAAACTGCACCTGGCGAATGCAGGTGGAAAACACTTGAAGAACAACAACTGCTAGTAAACACGACTTCATTAAGAAGGGCATCTACTGGGATATTGCTGCACAGTTTAAAAATGCAGGATGGGTGATTGTAAACCTGCCATAACAATGCTCGTCATCAGACTCAGGCATGTTCTCATTTTGCGTGAGAGGCCGTTGCCTTTCGTGGCGTCACCCACAGCTGCGAGCCAAGTTTGAATAAATGATCGGCTACACCTCAGGAAACGCACTGATTGACTGAAAAGTGGAAAGACAGCACAGACATTAAACCCGCTTTGAGTGTAGTGCCAATTAGCAGAGGGGGAATAATTGCATATTTAAGAAAAACAAAACAGGAGCTCAAGCTTGACCTTTTCGAACATTCAAAACACAATGAGATCTTAACATCTTATGTTCAACCTGCTCCCACTAAAGTGGAACTTCTAAGATATTTTTGTTTTTGTCAGTATGCGAAACAAAAAAAAAAAAATGGCTACAGATGAGAGCACTAGAGGATATAATACAGCACAGAACAAAAGCACAAAACATAATGAGGTAATTAGCGAGCATTCCCGGATGAGTTATAGACATTCAAGATTCAAGGTACTTTATTAATCCTTTAAAAGGAAAATCGTAGTGTTACAGCAGCGGCACGTCATGTCATCATCACAGTAAAAACAACAAGCAGTCCATATAAATAAGTAGAAATGAATAAACATATAAATACAACATAAGGGATAAAAACAATGGCACACGTGGGATAAAAGCTACTGATCGTTAAAAAGCCTTATGGCTGCAGACAAAAAGAGACCTCCTGTTCCTCTCGGCCTTGCACTTTGGAAAGAGGAAACCTTTTACTGTGTGAGCTCTTCCCGAAAACCTCTAAGGCGTGGAGTGGTCATTACTTGCGGTGGCCTTCACTTTCCTTACTCATCCTTACTCCTGCCACCTGTTCCACTCCTTCCTGGGTGACACCAGTGATGCTGCCAGCTTTCTTAATCAGCCTGTTGGTGTTGGTTACCCGAGCACCCTCCTCCCCAACTCACCACACCAAAAAAAAAAAGAAACACAGCAATGGCCACAACAGAGTTAAAAAAGGAGCACAATGGTGGTTTAGAAATGTTAAAACAACGTAGCCGTCTTAAAAAGTACAGTCTGCTCGGGCCCTTATTGTAAACAGACTCCATATGTTTACTCCAGTTCAGTTTATAGTCCAACTCCCAGATCTGTGTAGTAAGTGACCTGCTCAACCTCAGTCCCCTGTATGAGGACTGGGTCCAGTTAGGGCCTCTTCTTTCGGTAGTCCAGGACCATTTCTTTGTTGACCCAGTCCAATAAATTCACTGTGTGCCTGTTTTCCTCCTCATTCACTTCCAATCACTGTCATATCCAAGTAAAGGTCCTGATATATTGATTGCCCTCGCCCTCAATTCAGCCTCTACTACCCCACATGTATGAACTCTTTTCTCCAACTATATTGTTAGTGTGAGTAACAAATATTCAGCTAATCAAAGAGAAGGAGCTTTGTTGTAAAACTTTGCATCTCTTCTGAAACCCAGTTAAGAAACTCTGCCTCTATGCACTGAGACAGCTGAGTGCCTGACGCATCACTAAGTGAAGATCTTTCTGCACTTCTTCATTTATTACAGCCTTTTTTGAAATCTCCACTTTCCACTGGCTCCACTTAGGGCTCTGTTTTCACTTGGTTACTGAATGCGTTTCCGTGATCTGAACACAAATGGAGCTGTGTCCATCATGTGTCTCCGAGGTGTCCGGCTGTTCCGATTAACTCAACTGCCTACTGCTACAGCAGTGTTTAAATATACATGCTCTTGAGAATGATAGGAAAAGCACCATGTGCACTTTGCAGGACATCCACCAAGTTTTACACTGACAGTGGATTGGACAAGGCTTCCAGTTATGTCATTGTTGGAGATGCATTGAGGCACAGCTTTTGGACCTGGCATTCATCTGGGTGTCACTTAGACATGTACCACCCACCTAGACTAGACCAGGCACCCCCACCTCATAGTAATGACACTCCTTGATGGCAGCAGCCATCCGTAGCAGGATCTAAACTCGCTAGATCCCAAACAGATCAGGCATTTTAAAAAACATGTGTCAACACTGTCAGCAGATTTCACGCATGGACTTGAGTATCTGAACCATTTCACGGCAATCATTCCAAAAGTGGCACAGCCATTTCACACTGGATGTACAGTAAGTGTGGGATTCGTACACTGTTACAATGTTCGACCAACATCGCTGCCTGTGCCTCTAATCAAAGATATTTCTTACCACTTCAGAAACATTTCCTCCCCTCTCTCTCCAAAGAAATACCATGACGACACCCGGCAGCAGTTCCACTTGTGACTGTGTTGTGAACTGAACCATCGGTTTACTGTTTTCAGCATCAAATACACGATTCACAGGCTTGTGTTTACGAGATAACTCCCTCAAAAGTCTCAGGCATTCATTTCGAGTATCGGAGATAATTGCTGTTTTATCTCTTTTCCTACCTATGCTTTAGAATTCTTGTATCTCAACACCCTGCACCGTGACAAAAAGAAGGTGTTATCACATACACAGAGGATTTCAAACCTTTAAAGTTATCAGTTTGACTGCACAAAGTGTTTTGGGAAACTGGCCCTTCTAAGCTCCTCTGATCCCATTTAAATTGCTAAGTGGGTCCTCAGACTGTTGCGCAGACAGACCGACTGCTGGGCAGCTCTAACTGTTTGAAATGACTGGAAAGTGAATACGTGTGCATCATATTGCCAAGGTTAAACTACATGAGATATAAATTGCACAGCTCCGAAGCAGTCACGTGAAAAAGGAAGGTGTTTAAGTTTGTAAGGGAAAGAATGTAGGAGGTCAAACACGGGGGTGCCGTCACCGTCGACCATTGGTTTGTACATGTTAATAATTGTCTAAACAAATGTATTTCGGAAATCTGAGAAAAGACAAACGCATTCCTAATGAGAAAGAGAAACACATGAGTGAGCACATTTGAAGCAGGAATGTGTGCTCGACCTGAGAGTGAATGAAAACGTTGAAATGAGATATCAGCCGAGGGAAAGGAAGGGAAGGGAAAACAGCGAGCTGAGGAGTGGTGAGAATATACCAGGAGAGTGACGAGAAACTGTGTGGATTTCAAGCATTTGCACTAGGCTCAGTCCTGGTTAAGAAACTAATACCTCAATTCACCACCTGCAGCCCCGCATAACACTCCCTTTTCACATATTCATCTCTGACACGCAGAAAAACCCCGGAGGAGCGAGAGATAGAGAGAGCGAGGGAGGCATGACGCTCAACAGCCCAGTTTTATTTTAGCCCCCGTGAGGCACTGCAGAATTTGTCATAAGGAGAAGCTGAGTTTTTTGACAGCTCCCAGAAAGCTGTAGAGTTGGATTTTTTTTTTGCACTCGCTGTGTTCGAGCCTTTTAGCCCCGTGGTTGTCTGTTTGGGAGTCCTCCCATGAGACAACATCAGACGTCAGAGTGAATGAGGGCAGTAGTTTTGAAAAGTGAAGCAACGTTAAGGAGAAACTATGGATATTCATTTGTAATCATGAAAATATCTTGGAAATATTTTTTTTTCTTCTTCAGTTTGGCATTATAGTATTTTTTTTATCTGTTTTTGCAGACATAAACATTGTAATTTTTTTTTATATTTTTCTTTTTTTAAATTAAATTTAGTTTCATTTTAATAAGATCTACGTAAGTATTGCCATGAAGAAAATGTTAAATATATAGGCACACTACCAAAAAAGTGGTTAGTAGTTATGTAATGTTTTCCTTTCTCCCTGTCTCTCTTTCTTAAAGCAACAGTCAGATCCAGCCGGCTCATTTTTTTATGGACATTTATTTATTACCAAGTAACATTTCCAATCCCACTGATTCACTCGGAGTGGACTTCAAGGCCACATTTGCTGTTTCAACCAAACATAGTTTCATCCTTTAAAAGAAAAGAACATCCACGAAGCCAACGAAGGGGAAGCGTCTGGTCGTATATCCGCTGCTGCCTCGTGCACTGCCAAACTCTTTATATAACTCACAGTGTAGCCCCTGACTTTGTCATTCTTTAATTTAACACACACCAGCACACGCTGGGACACACGTAATATATTCACTCGACACTCCACCAAACACACACCCCATGCCGAGCATGCATAGATCACATGCTAAACGTGTCGCGGTGCTCTCTGAGGAGGCTCTGTGTGGATGTGCGCTATATAAATGCAAATGATGCAGGACATACAGCCTCTCTGCTTGATCTTGAAACATAAATGGAAAGACAAAATGGATAAAAAAAAATGTGCAAACTAAGTTTTTTAATTTCCCCAAACTGCATCAGCGTTCGTGTTTGCTTCTTCTGTTTGTGCGTGTCCATCCTGTCCAGTATTCATTCATTTAAAAAAAAAAAAAGAAATAAGGAAAGTCATTACTGCAGGCGAGCACTAATATATGACACCCTATGTCATTTCTGAAAGGTCAGTCTAAGATGAAGCTGCTGGGGGAGAATTAAAGATTCAAGCAGCGTGCCCGTAATGGTCTTCCGTAGACATTTGCTACTTTGGTAATGTGACAGGCTCAGATTACAAGCACATAGAGGCAAAATCGAAACATAATGAAGACGTTATCAGCCATCTTTAATCAAAATCATTTCATGCTAATTGGAACCTTAACTATCTAATATATTAGAGGACAGGTAATCTTAGTGTAATATCGGAAGTTGCAGCTGGAAACTATAGCAACTACAGCGTGGTCGCTTAAGCAGCAGCAACCTGTTTATCTCTGGGCAGGGGTACACAAAAGAACATATTACTTGATTAGCAATTACTCACATGGCTGCAAAATGATTACACGTAAGATCAGGATATATGCAGCCGTTACGGCGGAGATATCGTAATCAGCCGTTCTAAAGGTTTAATGAAACCACTGCAGCTTCTTCAACGTTCTTCTGATTTCACCACCAACGTGAGGAAACCACAAGCTATTCCTCCATGGAACTATTTCCAACTATTTCGATGTGATTTTAATAATGCACTGTGGCCGGGAAATTATTTCTGAGTCTGAAATTGCAGGCTGGAAAAGGGATTCTTAATGAAGCTCTTGTAGGATAAAAGCTTTTATCGGCGGGCGGCGGAAAGTCTGGGTAACAGTGTTTTAGGTCTATTTCCTCTCGGTGAAAATACCGCCTTCCTTTCATATAGATATATTTGACTTTGTATGAATCATATACTGATGTCGGATAATGTTCAGTTTAATATGCCTTTGCGAGCAATCAAGGCTCCGCTCTAGTCCTCTTAAGAGCTGCAGCTCGTAATAAGGTGTAGTTTTTTTTTTTTTTTTTAAAGTGATCTTATAGCTAAAGTATTTTGTCAAATACTATATTATATTGCGCCATGAGAACAGCGTGTTCCTCTCCATGCGTTGACGTTGACTTGCAAATCTGAGGAAGTCTAAGTAGACAGTGGTGGTCTGGGGAGCAATAAACCGCTCTTACCATGACCAAAAGAGGATTTAATGATCCAACAAGGTAATGGAATGAATGTTGGGTATCTGCGGCTCTGTATGCTCAACTGAGCGCCACCAGTGAGATTTATTCCCGTCACGACATTCAGTCGACTACTTAAAATAATCACAGAAAGCATTTGTTTGACAAGCGCCCTTGCCAAAGTAGATATCCCACGTTCCCTGCCTGAACGGTTATTTCAGACTTTTATCAGTCAGGTGAATCATGCTGGATACCGGTCAGCTGACCATGAATTTTACTGGCCCACTGGCAATAATAATTCTACTGTATCAAGTTCACACCGGGGGGATATGTGCACTAGCACGAGTCTGAGTTCAGGCTCAGGTGGATTGCGGTTTGGAGTGACACGGGCCTGGAGCCAGAGGGCTGTGCGGGAGAAAGCTGTTAGTCTGGATAAGATATTTATTATTTTTGTATGATGTTCCTATAATTCTCACCTTCATATCATTCGTAAAATCAAGAGTATTTCCCAGCTAATAAAGACAGTAAAAAAGTTCAATTACATTTATTTGCTAAGTGAAAAGTGGATTTCTTCTTAATTTACAAAGACAGCAAGATGTACACCAGGCAGGAAATAATGTATGCTTTCACTTGGATCATGTTTCTTTTGCAGTCCCAGCAGTGCTATTTCAGCCTTGGTAATAGTGTGAGCTCCTCCAAACTGAGGGATGCAACGTGGCATCAGTTAGCAGCAGATGGACAGGGCATAGACATGGGAGAACAAAAGGCCACTTGGCAAAGCTCAGATATAGGGTTGTTCGAGTCCGAGAAACACAGAAGTCAATGTTTATCTTTCTGTGTCAAACCATCCAAACAAATGTAACAGAAGAACACTGCTGAGAAATGGACAGCGTGGTCTGGTGTCCAGCACATGTCTTGTGATTGCAAACAGTTGCGTTCCTTGCTTCTGGATTGCCTCAGGCAAAGATATACAGTACACGTCGCTGTTTAAGGGGGTTTATGTCAAAAGATACTCATCCTTCTCAGTTCTTTTCACGGAGCCCCAAACAGTTGCTTGGTTTGCCTGTCTTCGCGGCGTGCCCCGGACTGCAAAGGTCAATCTCATGAAAAGCTTGAGCAAGACTTTACAAAGCAGTCATTTCTAATAAGGAAAAAAGACTGTGACCTCTTGGATGGAGTGCATGTGATTCAGTTCAAAGGAATTCCCTGAATTAGCAACAAAAGGATTTAACTTTAAATTGATTGTAAGATAAGATGAGGTAATCCTTGATTTATCCCACATTGGGGAAATATGCAGTGTTGTTGCAGCAGCAGACAGTTTAAAGGACGGTGCACACAAGAGGTAAATGAATACAAAATATAGAAAAATACATGAGCAGTTATACGTCGATCAGGCATAACATTATGACCACCTTCTTAATATTTTGTGGGTCTCCCTTGTGCCTCCAAAACAGTTAGACTCATCACAGAATGGACATGGTCCTTCTGAGGCTATCCTGTGGTGTCTGGCAACAGAATATTGTTAGTGGGGGCACAGATACTTGATCAGTTTGGGATCTAGTGAATATGGAGGCCAGGTCAACACCTTGTGCTTTTTTTTTGAGTTGCTCCTAAACCGTTTTTGTGTGTCAGGCTGCATCGTGCAGGGGATGGCTACTGCCATCAAAGAGTGTCATTGCTATGGGGTGGGGGTGCCTGGTCTGGTTTTAATCTTATGCTTGTTGGGACCACTTATGTACACCGATCATTTGTACAGCCTCACAGCAGCAGGAAGAAAGGACCTGCACTAATGCGCTAACACAATGCGGGCAAAGCAGTTGACTGCTGAAGGCGTTGCCGTTATACTGCGATGACCTACCACAGCCCAGAACAGAGCTGGCCTTCCACTAGATTTCTTTTCATTTGCCGCTGAGTGCCTAAGCGTCCTTAGCATGGAGAGCCTGCTCTGGCCTTTCTCATAAAGGCCTCTTGTGGTACGTTGCTGGCCGACTACAGCGTTTTGTCACTGAGCTTCCTTGGAGAATACAATGGCTTTTGAATTATAGAACAAAAGGTATCTAAAAGTGAATGAAGCTGTCAAACAATGACAGCGCTCATTTTTGTTTTGGAATGAAACAGTGATTTTAAATGCCCTTTATAGTCACACTTTTTGTTTTCTGAGAAAAGAAATTACATAACCAGCTCTCATATTAACAGAACAGAAGCCTTGTAGCAACCTGATACATATCAGGGGCTGAATAAATCTTCCTTTGTTTGCCAGCCTGTCTGATAACTCTGATTGACTTGTCAATAGTTCATCTATTTATTTTTCTACGACACAGCAAACACGGAGTTGGCGTTAACCAGTAAATTCAGCTCAGAAGTGTAAATGTACACTTCATCATGATGGTTATCTCTACTGTTTTCCTCCAGAGTAGACCCATACTCATTTTCCCGGGTGTTTAAATTCATTCCCAATGTCTTGCCTTCCTCCATATGTTGTTCTAGTAAACTGATCACTGTGGGCTTTTCCCTTTCCTTCCGTGTGCTTACACATTTACAACACAAGATACCATGTTATTTTTTTCTTCCACTCAGTAACGCTTCCATGGCCAAGTCTGTATGTGCTGCTGTAACATTTTGTGTTGTTTTTGTATTATTCATTGTTGTCTCTATTATTTATGGTTGATGCCTGCCTCTGCAGCATGTTTTTCCGCGGCCGCATTTTCTTCCATGTGTAGTTATCGTTCGGTTATCAAATACCCTTTGTATGTATATATACTCTAAGGCAGGGCCTGTTAGATATCTGATGACGTTTCAAAGCATCAAATCTGAACAGAAATGGAGAAAAAGCGACGCACAATGAGATGGATGAAAGGGGGATTTGTTTTGTGAATATGAAAGAGTTTGACTTTAAACTGTTCCCTGAGGAAGAAACGCGGGTGTTTGAAATGCCGTCCCCGTGCCGCAGCTGGTGGGATGGTACCGCAGCCTCCACGGTGCAGTGTTACCACAGTCAACTTTCTCCCCCTTACATCTACATGCTAGTGCCTTGTCCTCGTTGGCGTGTCAGTGTTTGTTTGATCTCCAGCAGTCATGCAAGTTAAAAGTGGCAGCCTTGCATTAGGGCAGGGGATGAAGAGGCATTGGATGTTTTATGCGCATGCAGGCATGCATCATTATCCTTTCCCCTTCCCGTGTAATTAGTTAATTGAAAGGACATCTGTGTAACATCTACAACACATTAGTGCTTCCCGATGGATTTGCTCTGCTACTAGAGCCACGTCAGTTCTTTGTGGCATCTTTTGAACAGTCGCTGCAGATTCCGTTTTATCCGGGCCTTTCGTCTCACGGAACAAGTTCACAAATTGCAATCAATGCTCAGCCCTAGCAATGAGTGTCATTTATTTTTCTCCCCAGAATATTATAAGATGCGCATCTTAATGGCTGCATCTGTCTTAATGGTAGAAATGCAAAGTGTAAAGCAGCCAACCAGCCAAAATATTATTTCACTTTCTCACGCCACGCCCGCCCATTTAATATATTTTACCAAGCTCCTTTCAAATCCTTAATGTATTTCATATAGATTTTGTCATAAACCCCAATCAATACCTCTGCGTGAGATTTGTGTTGGCTGCTTAAACCGAGGCAGTTGGCTAAGAAACCAAGAGAGCAGGGCCTGCAGGACAGCTGTGATGAATAACATTTAGAAAGATAAAATGGCTAAGAAATAATACTGCATAATGTAAACAGTTGGACTTTTAATTTCGTATTTTTAACAACCAGACCTGCTGTATGCATGCAAAGCGTTTTTTTTTTCCTCCTAACAAATCAAAATCCCACAGAGGATTCTTAATTGCTAAAGTATGCCTTTTTCTTTTTTCGTCTGTCTCTATTCGTCTCTCACTGTCTCCTTTTCAATATCCTGGCAGGACAATGCTTCACACAGGTAACAGCCAAAAGGTGTGATAGCAGGAAATGCATTCCGGGACGCGGTGACACCCCAATTACCTGCTGGCACTGGCAGGGGCAGCTCCTTGTCGTGTCCTTGGGTTGTGACATTTTCCCTTTCAGCTCCCCCTCAGATTTACTGGAATGAGCGGGGTTGCTGAGCAGGGCACTTTATAAATACATCTCCTCTCGATTACTGTGACCACCGGCCCTGGGCAGCTGAGTGGAGCTGGGATGGCTTCATCCCCCGAGACTCGATGCTGTAGATCAAGGCCCCAAATGGCCGTCCTAACTCCGCTATCAATCTTTGTTATTGCCTGCCACTGACGCCAGCGTAAGGGACACACACAATGCGCCGCCATCTAATCAGCGCGGCGCCGATCGGTGGATGGTAAACACAAAACAATAGCTCTTGTGTTACCTGTCACAGGTTGTGTACAAACAGAAGGATGTCATTAGTGATCATTAACGGATATTGCTGTGTGTGTATGTGTGTGTGTGTGTGTGTGCAATCCATGAGCCTCATAACAAACTCATAAAACACGTCGACATATCTGTGAACCTTTATACTGCTACAGCTACAAAATCTCAAGACAAGTCCATCCTGACATCCCTGTCAAGGTTGGATCCTGACACATGAGATGCATCATATCAGGAAGTATCTGACATTTATTGGTAAAAATATGTTTTAAGCGCGAGTGTTGCCAACACTGAGGGTGTTTTCACAATTGAACTGTAGCGTGTCTGGCCCCTCTGGTTTGGTTAATTTGGGCCGGTGTTAACACACAAACAGATCCGACTCAACTACCAGATACGCTCTACTTATTCAGCCATTTGCTCGCTTGTTCTGCTCAGTCGTCTGAGAAAAGCGCGTGTCTCTTACCTGAAGAGTGAAGCAGTGTAGTGTTTTCAAGGCTTGTCCTTGAAGAGCTTGTCCTGCATTCTGCTGGTATACAGTAGTTAAGCCTTGGACATTGCCCAGATATTTACCACATCTACCCAGTCAGCAGAGTGATCGTAACTCGTGAACAGTAGACGTTTTGTAGTTACAGATACGCGTCAGTAAATGAAGAGGGTGTAGATTTTTGTGACACATCAGTAGTAGCAGTGAGACTGCCTCTTAAATTGTGAAAAAATGCAACTGTCCCTCTCTACAGTCAGTACTTTGTGTTCTGTCCTGGGCTGAAACAGACGCAAATATATAAGGGGCTCATTGTAAGTTAACAAAAATCAAACCCTTCCTATTTGTAATCTGTTATAACCAATGAAAACCTACTTGTGAATTACACTGCATGTCATAAATCCCCCTGAACTCACACATTGGACCTCTAAATGTTCATGGCAGGGACAAAAGAGTGGTTAATGCAATAATATTTTAAAGTAACAGAAACAGTCTGGCATTAAAGATTTGGATGACTAGAGCGGGGCAGAGAGAGCAGCTCACGATGTTCACGAGATTTGAGTCTATTCAACATTGGTTCGTTTAGTATATTTAAGGGTCAACAATTTTGCCGAAATAGATTTTCACAAGACCAATGTTGTCATTGGTTTTTGGAGACTGGATGTGTTTCCACAATATTTTACCTCAAATCAGGCACATGGTTTTGATTCTCTGTTCTCTGTTTGATTCTCTCTGAGTAGGAGCTCCCGTCATGTTCTGGATCTAAATCGCACGTGGACTAGTCGTGCATATTTAACGAGAAGATGCAGGATCGTTCTAATCAAGACTGATTTGAATCGCTTTTAGAAACCCAGCCCTCATTAACCCTTTATGGGACAAGGAAACAGTACCTTCAGCACACATTTTAAACTGCGTCCCCAGTCTCTCAGTGAAGTTGAGAAGCATGTGGTCTTCACTCAGCCAGTCGGTAAAGATTAAGGCAACATTCTCAGGTCAAATCAGGGTACAATGTGGTCTGCAACGTCCACCTCTGAATGAAATAAAATGCTTTATTAGGTACCACGAAGAAGTGGCCTGATGTTGTCTAATGTGATAAGGACAAATAGGGCAATTTCAATAAGTATATATTTTCATTTTGCATGTAAGCAAGTAACCTGTCCAGGGTATACTCTGCCTCTCAATCACTGACCGGACAAGTGGTTACAGAAAATGAATGAATGAATGAATGTAAGTGAGTATATTATCAGTTATCATTACAGAGTTGTGCTAATGGCCTCCCAGAACTGCACTGTTTCTGTTACTCTGGCTGGTGATTTATTTTGGCTGAAGGTTGATGTTTGACAAAATGATCCTTTTGTTGGACAGAGGTTTCCAGCATCTTTACTTTCGAGGGAGTTATCGATGCGTACGTTGGCCAGACATAACAGGCGCAACAGAACTAACAGAAATGTGAGAGCAGGGTCTGGACTGTCTGAAGAAGAAGGTGAAAGAGAAAACTTGGTGAACAACACTGACATTGTTCTTTTATGAGCTATTCCGTTAGGCTTTGCTAAAGATTACATTTTTTTTTTTGTGGCAAAATCCAAATCCTACCTTGCAATGTCACATGTAGTTGTCCTTCTAACTTTAATGCTTTTTCTTTTCCCTTTTGAAGTTTTTTTTTATTATTATTCTGAAAAGCGCTTCAAGCTCCAGGGACATGGAGAGGTTCTGAGCTGATAATTGCTCTTGTAAACATGGGTCTTGCTGCTGCTGCACCTATGCATTATTTACACGGCTAACTCCCAGCAATAGAATGTTAAACACTAGTTAAGTTTGCCACGGCCCCCGGCGCTTTACACTCGCAGTGGGGAAAGGTGCAGTCTGTCAGCGCAGCCAGGCTGTATTTTAGCTTCAAAGATGAAAGGAGTGAATGTCGAAGAGTATGGGTTTACCACAACAAATAAGAGAAACGTCTTAATTGAATTTTAATGCAACAGTTTTTTGGAGCGGTTAATGCCCCCAAACACAGATGCACAAATCCTCCCTTTCTCTGCAAACACAAAACAGCCGAGACATGCATCAGTTACCGCATGAGAAAATTGTCTGACAGACCGCTTGGTTGAAGATCTGAGTGTTTAATGAGAGCGTTTGCTAATGCAGGCTTCAAATGCTACTTAAGCACCATGCAAACATGAAGTATGAAAAGTATTTAAGCGCGCTACAAACGTCTGATAACCTCTCTATTTTCCAACTCCACGCCCCCGGATTTTTGTTCCTTGGCAATTTGTCAGATTTTCTGAAAGCTCCCTAAGGAGCCACAAAAAGCTGTGTTGCAATTTTTTATTTTTTTTATTTTTTGACATTTTTTCACAGTGTTCCCCAAAACCAGTAAACAGACTTTGATGTGTAGAATCGCTGGAGTTCCCCTTTGAATCCAAAGCCAGCGTCGACCTATCATCTCCAAAAACTCAGAGATGCCTGATGCTGCGTCTCTGAGGTTTACGAAACAATAACCTTTTAGTTTATGAAATCAAATACATTTTTGATGTCTGTAATTGTCCGATGATATGATTTAGCTGCTAGATTAAACTATAACTGAAGCTTAAATTACATAAAACAGAAGCCATGAATTAACTGAAACAAAACACATGTCATACAATATCAGTAACGTCTCGTTCATCCTTGTTTACGTGCTGTTCTTGCTTTATAAAAGCTTTATATGTCTTGATCCAGCATCCGTTCTTAATTTAACAGTCTATTTCTTTGTTTTTCATTTCCAGACTTCAAGCTGTTCCTTCAGCACAAGTGTTCTGCTTAACACCGACCTAATCAGAGTTTGTGATTATAGTTCATCGCAATTTTATTTTTAAAGCAGCAGTCATGCTTTTCTGAGCGCTCAGTGTCGCGATAAAGTCATCAGACTTTCTTCCATGCGCCGTTTTCCGCTGTGTGATACTGGAGAAATAGCTTTCACATTTCAAAATCAACCCAAATGAGCTCATTATGTTAAATGACTCATGCTATGCATCAAGTAAATAAATAAACCAAAATAATAAAAAAAATAAAGGCGTAAAAGGTCATGTATCCATCATTACTTTCCATTTCTGATGATGGCATCTGTTCTTTGCTTTCTCCACCAAATAAACAGGCTTCTGGGCTCTCAAGACACGAGGTGGAAGATTGGCGGATACGTGATATGTTGGAAGTAACCTTGTTTCTCTGTAGGTACCGTGGAGGCCATGTCATTAGCATACAATACCGCCCCAGTCCCAGTTCACTGAGCTAGTCCAATTTAAATTTATCTCAGACCTTCATATGGTGTGACCCTCATGTGATTTTATATGGGCTCCATGTTTGGATGGGGATGTGTGACCTTCGTGTTCAGATGGCTCAGCATTGTAAATCCAGGTTATCCTGTAGACAGTGTCGGCTAACAATCATTATTCACATATAGCTCTAATTTTAGTTACAATAGCAGCGTGGCTCTAAGCAGATGGTGCGGTGCTTCATAGGACCAGTGAGTGGATTTTATTGGCTTTTCATCCTGGATTATTTTGTAGAACCACACACAAGACAAAGTGGTACGCGCTCAACGATGCGATTCATGATACAGTTCATCTACTTTCATGAGTATGAGGAGCCAGACTGTACCCGTCGCAGGACAGCTACAGGTAACCAGCTCATACCGATACACGGCCTGCTTACTGTAAAGAGCCAGAACTAAGCACCATTAAGACACATCTCCACTGAACATACTTTTGTAGCTATACACCGACCAGGCATAACATTATGATCACCTTCCTAATATTGTGTAGGCCTCATAAACGGTTGTGACTCATCGGGGAATGGACATGGGCCTTCTGGGGGTGTCCTGTGTTGTCTGGCAACAGAATGTGTGTTCGTGGAGGGTCTTCAGGGTCTTGTGAGTTGAGGGGAGAGGCCTCGGTGGATCAGGCTTGTTCTAGTGCATCCCACGCATACTTGATCAGTTTGGGATCTAGAGAATTTGGAGGCCAGGTCAACACCTTGTGCTGTTCTTCGTGTGTTTTTTTTTTTTAGCTGTTCCTAATAGGCAGTTTAGACTTCTGCATTAAATTGATGCAGAAGCTACGGCAACAGCGCAGACCTTGAACAGACCCTAGCGCCGTAGCCTGATGTCCACCTCCCCTGAAATGTAGGACACAGAGCGCAAAAGATGTAGTCTGCTTGGTATAGCGTGTTTCCGCTTTAGTATTTCCATCTGCTTCTCCATCTTTCCAATTTTATAAATGTTTTGGATCAATCATAAAGATGGCACATGCCGAGGAAAGGTTAACTGAAGAGGTTCGGAGATACAAACATTTGTGGGACTTGAAAGTTTCAGTCGTGAAGCAGGAAATAGAAACACAGCGCCGACGCCAAAAGTTTCCCAGCAGAACACTGTATTGCCAGAAGATGCTCAGTGTTATTCACTTCTCCTGTCAGTGGTTTTAATGATGTGGCTAATTGGTGTATCTTTGCATGCTTTTATTAACATTTCTTTTAGCAAACAACAATGCATGAAACTGGGCTCACATTACATCTGGATAAAGAGAGAGCGACATGCAAGCACCACACCTGCATCTACTCTCAGTGGGCTAACCATAACACTGCTCTTTATTCCTGCTGTGTCACTAGCTTGACTACAATCACTTAGTTTTGCAACAACCACTGAAAGGAGGCTACTTGCCGTGTCTCAAGAAACAGCCACACAAACACTAAGGCGTCTCTATTTTCTTCCAGTCGTACAACACGGGCCCATTGTGCATACGTCAGTGCAGGCATCTTGACTTTCCGCGTGATAAGAGAAGTTTATAGTTTAAAAAGGAAACCTTAACGCAAGGAGGTTCAATTCTGAGAGCCATCAGTCTATTATCCATCAGCCATTGTGTTGTACCCTTGAAGAAGTTAAACATAATGAAAATGTTATGCTGCGATGAATAATCGCAAAGAAAAATGCTATTTGCCACAAATCCTTAGAATACGTCTGGCAAGTCGGAAGGGCATATCACACAGACAAAACTAAATAAAGACACAATAGAAGTTAAACCGTGGCCCACGCCATGAACTGTACATCTGTCCAATCCTGTTGCAGTTTTGTGTTGTCTCGCTTACTCAGGGCTGTTTTAATGGAGCAATTACTCCGTCATCTAATGTGATTGTAATGTCTTTAAGCAACAAAGTGCCTCTGTCTTAAGCGCGTCTCTTTACATGAGAACAGTCAAAAGTTTTTCCATTACCCCTTGCAAGAAAAAAAGCACAGTTCTGAGGTGATAGGGAAGTGGCTATTAGAGCAATTACATTGAGTGTGGCAGTGATACACTTGTGTTTTTCCCTGGACCTTCCCTTTGGCAGCGTAGGTTATAAAGAAGTTTTTCTGTCGGTTAATGAACCGGCGCTTGAGATGTGTTTTGTATTTTTGAACTCGTCAACTTAGACAACCGCCGGCGCAAGTTTAGTGCCGCTTTTGAACAAACGCAGGAAAGAAATAGCAGAGCCGCCTACGATGGACAAAAAGAGCAAAAATGCAATTATTTTAATTTACTGTATTTTTCACAGAGGAGACTTATGAACGTACAGCGCAAACAAAAGCCTACCCTCTTCACCAAATGGAATCCAGAGACCTTCATTCCCCCCCATCTGCTGATCTATGTTGTAATAAACATCTGGGATCAGTGTAATCTCTACACCAGGCTGACATAAACCGGCGTAAAGGCGTAATTCTTACCTTAAGGAAATAAAAGTAGACACATTGTATTTCTTGATCACTGTGAGCCCACACAGTCGCGACTTAATGACAACATGATATGTGGTGCTGGTCAGTGTGTGGGATGCGGTCCTTGAGCGATGCCTGCTTTCACATGGGAGGCAGAAGAACAGATGGGCAGGGCTGTTAACTAAACAGTATGTGACCCACAGGAGGGTTTTCATGTAAAGACTATATTCAGTTTAGGAGAAAGAATACACAAAGGGACTGTGTACACGGAAAAAAGAAAGGAAATAACAGTTGTAATAATGTTACTGTGAATGCCGCTGTCCGTGTTTGACTAATTGCCTATAAAGGCTCCTTCTCAGAATAGAAGGCGAAGGCAGAAATGAGCCAGAGACAGCCAGGAATGCAAGTCATTTCTCTACAGACATGTAGCATCCTAACAGCATTTGTGATTCAGAAGTGTTGCGGCCTAGACATGATCTAAAACAGGGGTGTCAAACATATGGCCCGTGGGGCAAAAAAAGACCGCCCACCAGAGGCTCCAATCTGACCCGCGGGATGGATTTGCAAAGCGTGAAAAGTAGAAGACGTTAAGAGCAATTTTTCAATAAAACTGGCACCTGTTTGAAATGTTTCCACTCGGGGTCATGCTAAGCCAGTCACAGTTGCAGATGTAACACAACACTGGGACACCTTTCTGCCTCACTGTGTTTCTGTGCTTGAAGTGACCTTTGAGCTTTGCTCTTTCATTGGCTTTAATCACTCCCGTTGCTCTTTTCGTGTACTGGTTCGCTAAGCTGAACAGCCAGTCAGAGTGATCTCTCTGACCCACTCGTTCCACTGCCCGTGCAACATACTGAACGTTCACTAGTGCCAACGGTGTGGGACTCACTAGAAATATTAGGGTCATAGATGCTAACTGACGGCTCAACGCAGGAAAACTGCCGACCGTCAGCCAAGCGTGCCAATACCCTTACACTAACAAAGATGACTAACCCCTATATCATTGTTAATTCTTTACATCCACTTCACCAGACTGTAGAGGACCAGCAGAGCTCATTCTACGACTTACTCATCCAGCGCCGCTCCAACCGTGAACGCTATAGGACTTCATCCATGTTCCTAATGTTAATGCTCCTCCATCCATATTTTTACAAATTATTGCTTATCCTTCCGATGTATATAGGGTATATTTACCTCTATTCCACTTTCTTGTTAATCTGTAGATATATATTTTTGATACTATTATATTTTATTGAGCACCTGGGCTACTGTGACCAAGCAATTTCTCATGTGGATCAATAAAGTCTATCTGAGCCTAAGTCTATTGTCATCATGATCATTAGGGCACAAGTGCACAAGTTTTGGTGTGCTGTTCTTTGCAGTGCTCGATTTTTTTAGCTCAGCAGGGAAGACGTTAATATAATGTGATGCATACAAATCATGTAAAAAGGTGAAAAAAGAAAAAGTAAAGTGAAAGTAAACTAGCTGTTAGAAATGAGCTGAGCACGTACGACTGTTTGATTGAATGTTTTCAGTCAAAAGTCAAATATGGAATATGACTCCAGAGGTTGTCTTGCAACGGGGGGAAAGAAATAATTTATGAGCAGAAAAATCCATGGTGTTTTAAAGGCAGAAGACAGATAGAAGGCATCCAGTGAACAGGGTAAAGTTAGACTGCACAGTTTAGGAGGAGAAACAGTTAGGGTTTGTGCATTAAGTGAATTAAAATATCAAGTGTCACCATTAAAATTGTGTATCGTTGGTTTGTGGTGTTTACGGGTATTGAGGGAACAATGTTGAATACACTGTGTTCATCAGAAATACACAACAAATCCCTAGAAGGTGGGGAGGATTTGCTTGCTAGCCACTTTCCCAGCACACATGCCTGCTTTTGTCCGTGGTATCAACAGTGCGTTTGCTCTAATTGTCAGCGCTTTGACAAATAGACCAGCTTTGTTCACTCAACTGAAAGGGACCATCAAACACGGATAACAGTACATGTTCGATTAATCATTTTCAGTTGTCACTGGAAACTGTTGGCTGCTTGACAAAATGGCTGGGCTTTTGCTTTTTATTTTGCAGCCGAAGGCAGCCACCATGTCCGCATCACACAAGTCTAAAATTCAATATGAATATGTTTTAGCTTCATCCAGTCCGACCGGGTGAAACCGCAGCAGAGCGGAGACGAGACGAGAGGATCAGGCTCAAACACGGGCGCCATAAAAGTCGGGATCAGCTGTGCCCAAACACCAGCTTCAGGAAGAGACATCTGCTAATTTAGGAGAAGATGCTTGAAATGAACACTTGCATGTGTCTTGTACTGCAGCCACATGGCTTGAGGCACTTTCTGCAGTTGAAGCAAAGCTTTATTTTATATCTGAAAGAAATCCTTGCGCGGCTTGAGCTGCAGCATGTCGTTTTTAACAGGGAAAATCTATATTCTTTCACTCTGCTGTAGATCCCTTTGTGACTCAGGGGATAAGTGATGAAAAGTCTCGCAGTGATAGTTGTGTGTATTTTTCTCATCATTTTTCTTTGTGCCTCGGAGCCAAGGAGTTCCCCAGTAAGCATTTAGAACAGCCGCAACAGTACAGAAAATCCCCCAGCGCGATTTTACGGATACATTTGTCAGGATTTTTTTTTAGCGTCAAGCAATGCGATATTTGGCAGTAGTGCAGGTCAGCAACCTGACAAGTGAGCAGCTCTTCTTGTTTTGTTTTTTCTCTTCGTCTGGCCAAATTGGAATGAACGAGATTACAATCAGCCAGGGGCCAAACACACATTAGAGGAAAATGTAACCTTCTCAAAAGTCGGACATCTTTCATTAATCTCATATTTCACATCTACCACAAGTAAAGTGTTATTGATTGTCCACGGCTGTGCTGATGCCGCTTTATACTGACTGCTGTTACCGTGTCCGCTTGCACATTGAGATTGACAGAGGTTTTATGTGAAAAGGCGCCCAACTGAGGGGCAGACTATATCCGACAATGGGGTATTAGTCATTTTATTGCCCAAAAGAATAAGGCAGAAAGTACAGAAAATGAAAGTGCGAGATCCAAGTAAAGCGTTGTAAACCACGGGGCTTGTTAAAGTTCTGACAGCGCACCTGGCAGTTGCCAGAGGCCCCGAATCCATTCAATAAGACGAACAGGAACACTCCCAGTTGTTTGTCTTTCACAGAGAATCCATTAAAAAGTTCCCTCTCCCTTGGTTTACAGTGCAGTCTACTTGTACCCAATAAATCACGCCTCTGTCTTGGGCGTCTGCCTACTGTGTTCTCCCATTTGTACTGCACCACTTTAACAATGTGTCTGGAACAGAGTTATCGTATATTGCAACAGGGTGATGATGGTAAACATCAATCAAATGCAAAATGATAAATAATTGAAAATCAGCCGTTGATTTGTAGCATTTCGAGGCAGGTGCCAAGTTAATCTGAGGCTTCAATCTCCACGGGAAGAGCAAACAACACAAAACAACTGGAAAATGGAAGAGAAACGTTCAATTGGGAATTCTCACCGGAAATAAATAAAGACATGAATCCTTATGACAACGACGGAACAAAAAGAAACAGCAAAACATAATGCATGTTTAGATATAGTGGCTCTCAAACCGTCACCTGCTAGTGTTGGTGATGGTGGATGGATGACACGATGTTGGTTAGAGCTTCAAGGTGTCGGTTCTCGGAGGGATTGTGTGGCTGCTTTTCTCCTGCAAGGACATTGCGGAGAAGAGATCCAGCCCCAGACAGCAGCTGACACTGTGCCGGATCCGTCCATAAGTCGCCAGATCCGCATAGCACTCACGCCCGATCAGCACATGTGTACCAGTTATGGCCCGGGCCGTCGGTCTGACAGTTGAAATGATTGGTTAGGGGCGGCTATGGGGCGGACCTTTTAGACCGAACGCGCCATCATTTAAGAAAAACAAAAACAAAAACAATCACCGCAGGAAGTTACAGCAGGTGGACCGAGCAGCCGTTGGACACCAGTGAAAAGACGTGAAGAGGAGGAGTGCAAAAGTTTAACAGTAAGTGCTTAATTTTTCCACAATATTTAAACGTCGGCAGCCAGCCAGCCAGCCAGCCAGCCAGACAGACAGCCAGACAGCCAGCCAGCCAGACAGACAGCCAGACAGACAGCCAGACAGCCAGATAGCATGTCTGTCTTTGTGTTACCTAAAATGCCCATGTGGCACAATGTGTTATTGGAGACATAGAGATAATTTATTCGAGACAATTTATATTTTACCCCCGTTCATTCTTATATTTTGTATTTATTTTTTGTTTCCATGCGATGAATGTGCGTGTGGAAACAACCGGTCAGCAGATGGCGCTGCGTCTCTGGTATCCTCGGCGGCGCACGCAGTAGTCAAGCGAGCAAGACGTCAGACAGCGGGAGCATGAGACGCCACTGCCAATTAAGTTAACTATTCATGCTATTCGTGTTTCACAGGTAAGGAGGGAGAAAATGTAAAGTTGGTAGGGAGCCGATGGGCGAGGTTGACATTCCGCGAGCGAACACGTGAGACTCATGCATGTGCGGTGGTAGGTCGGTCTCGGCGAGTTAATCTATGTATTCACGTTAGCTCGCGGCTAATCGTTCAGTGCAGCCGGAGCTAACCGGCGGTTGTTCGGCTCGCGGTAGCGCGGGACTGAAACACGTACGGGGCACGACTTCCGGTTAGCCGGGATGACTAATGGCGACATGTCGAATCGATTTACTGTGATTAAAAATGATGAATACTGCTGTTAAAAGAGTTCATGGAACGGTGATACCTTGGGGTAAACGGCGTCCGCGGCCGTGAGTTGTAGTTTTGCACTATATGTTTTTTTCTCATTTCAGTGGTGGGCTATCAGGGCCAGCGAGGCCTTCTCTTAAATTTTTAAACATGATTATGATCAAACTGGAACATTTTGCCAATGGCAAAATGAAACTCGCCTTAATGTCATGTCAACACTGTAAAAACCTCTTCTTCTCTTCAACAGCTTTTCGTGTTCCGGATGACTGAAGATAATTGAATCATCTCAGCTCAACACGTGAGTCAAATATGGAAGTTAAAGTTGTTTCTAACTCCACTCTGAGAAGGCGTGCACGAAGAGACCTCAAAAGAACACTGCAACAAATTAGTGATGACTCCAGCATTCATTTGCCGGTCAATGCTGATGATCAGACTGGAGAACAGGTGATGGATGAGATTTACAGTGAACATGCAGAAATGCAGGAGCACGATGCAACAGACATTGACATGAGCCCCAACTTTTCTGACCATAATGTGGATGCTAATACTTTTGACAATATGCATGCAGACTTTGAAGGCCTTCCTCAGTGTAGTAGCTCAGACTGTTCTGAATCCGATGATGAAGATGTTGAGCCATGCAGTCTGAAAGATAGCATCTGTAGTTGGGCCCTAACCTTTGGAATTTCACTTGTTGCTCTGACAGCACTTTTAAGCATCCTGAGATATTACCACCCAGACCTACCAAAAGATGCAAGAACTATCCTGAAGACTAACACTCAGTATACCATTCAGAACAAGTTTGGGGGGCAGTATCACTATTTTGGTATTTTGTCTTCCATCAAAAGAACACTGTCTCAGATCTGTGATTCACTTGTTGATTGTTTCACCTTGAAGTTGCAGATAAATATTGATGGGTTACCCCTGTTTAAGAGTACAGGCATTCAACTCTGGCCTATTTTAGGACTGTTGGTCAGTGTTCCAATGAAAGAGCCTGTCATTATTGCTTTGTTTTGTGGACCCACTAAACCACAATCAGCTGATGACTTTTTAAAGGATTTTGTTGTTGAGCTACAGGAACTGGAAAAGGGCTTTGACTTTAATGGAAAACGCCTTTTTCTGAGCATTGACTGTGTCATATGTGATGCACCTGCAAAAGCATATGTAAAGAACATAAAGCCCCATAATGGATATTACGGTTGTGACAAATGTGTGCAGCGAGGACTATATACAAACAGACGGATGACTTTTCCATTAACTGATAGCGTGTTAAGGACTGATGAATCTTTTGCACAGCAAATTTACGAAGATCATCAAAACGGGCCAAATCCTTTTCATGGTTGTAATGTTGGCATGGTGTCACAATTTCCATTGGATTATATGCATTTGGTTTGTTTGGGTGTCATGAGAAAGTTGCTGCTGCTGTGGCTTAGAGGTCCTCTCAATGTAAGGTTATCTGCAAATGTCATAACTCAAATGTCTGATCGCATGAAAGAAATGCGGCCTTATATTCCTGTCGAATTTGCACGCAAACCACGGTCATTTAGAGAAATAGACCGATGGAAGGCCACTGAATTTAGACAGTTTCTACTGTATATTGGTCCTGTCCTTCTGCCCTCATTTTTATCAAGTAACATGTACAACAACTTCATGTTGCTATCCACTGCCATTGCTATTTTAATCAGTGTGGATCTCTCATCATCCTACAGTCAGTATTCTCAGACACTACTTAAAGCTTTTGTGTCACATTTTGGTGAGATATATGGCAAAGATGCAATTGTGTATAATGTGCATGGTTTAGTTCATCTTCCAGAGGATGTACAGAAGTTTGGTTGTCTAGATCACATTTCAGCTTTTCCCTATGAAAACCACCTCCAGAAGATAAAGAGACTTGTGAGAAAACCAGAGCGCCCTTTTGCTCAAATAATTCGTAGACTGTCAGAACGAAGTTCTTTTAGGGCATCTGCTGCAGCTACTGATGGAGCTTCTGCTGTGGCATCAACCTCCTTAAAAATACAACACTTTGATGGACCAATTCCAGATGAACTTGATGTGAAAGCACAGTACACTCAGTTACATACTGACAAATGGACAATGAAAATCTCACCCGGGAACAACATCTTTTTTATTGGAGAGGATGTTTGTGTGATTAAAAACATTGTTAGCTGCCCTGATGGAATACACATTGTATACAAGGTCTTCTCAGAAAGGTCACTCTTCTTTCAGTACCCATTCCGGTCTGACTTTCTAAATATATTCTGTGTCTCTCATCCATCAGACCGAATCAAGTGTGCAAAAGTGTCAGAAGTCACAAAAAAGTGTGTGGCCCTGCCTCATAGAGGTGGTTTTGTCGTCATTCCTTTACTTCATTGATTTAATACTTTACTACTGTGATTTTCTTTTTCTTATTTTGAATGCATCCAAAAGCTGGTATTGTGGACCAGTGATATGCACTCTTTTGTCTTATTTTCCCCTATTTCCTTAATTTACAGGATGTTTCATGTAGTCCAGTTTGTAGATGAACAAACATCTGTGTCTGTGGTGCCACAGTCTTGGTACAGCAATGGAGAAACATACTGGCCATCATACAAAAGTGATGAAAAAATAAACAAAGCTGCAAGATTGGCAGAGCAGCCAAAGCAACATTGGGCCAAACATGATGTCAGAGTGTTAAAGACATGCGGTAAGAAAAGATCTCATTTTGCTATTGACAACTTGAAGGTAGTTGTTTACAATAAATTAATTGAATTAATGAGTTAACCTTGAAAAAAAAAAACTTGAAAATATGACTTGGACTATATTATATTAAGATGGTCACAAGAAAAAAAAATCTACATTTACATGTGATGCATGTATGCAGTAGTAAGACGCATGTTTATGTGGAGAATTGGTTAACGTCCTTCATATGTTAACTGTCTAAACTGTTTATTTTCAAATCAAATCAAATCAATCTTTATTTATATAGCACCTTTCATACATGCGAGATGCAACACAAAGTGCTTTACACACATAAAAAATAAAAACAATTACAAGTAAAAAAACCCTCCCTCCCACACTCCATACTACACACACACACACACGCACACACACACACACACACACACACACACACTCTCTCTCACTACTGACGCTAGGGAGACATGGCATGACACTGAGGATTGATCATTTTAGATGATTACATGTCAGCATGGCAGGCGATGAAGAAGTCCTTGACCTGCCAAACATCAGCGCTTGACTCAGATCATGACGAAGATGAGATGGTAATACGGCGTCTTAAAAGGAAACGTAAAACAATGTAGGTTCAAATAGCATTCCGATTTATTGTTTGAGTTAGACATGTTATTTTGCATTATTGCATATTTTCCATATATTTTCTTTGTGTTAACAGGCACCGCTTAGGTGATACAGATGATGAAAGTGATCCAGAAATGGTTCTCCAAAAGAACCTGGCCCAATCAGCACAGCCTTCAAAATCCAGTGCAAGTAAAACTCAGCAGTCCTCATCATGCCCTCCGCCACCACTGCCATCTCCGTACCGATCATCAGTCCGTAAGTCACCTCAGGGACCTCCACCACCACCTGTTTCATCACCTAAAAAGTCATCATCACAGTCATTGCCATCAATATTGCCACCAGTGTCATCTTCTCCGGCATCGTCTCCGAGGTAAATGCAAGATGAAAAAAAAAAAGTAGAGAATTCAGTTTGTGTTGATTCTGCTTTCAAACCACCAGTTCTTAACGCTTCTCCTGTCTTTAAATACCTTACCAGGTGCCAAATTCCATCAACACAGTTGTCTCAGAGCTCCATTCAATCTCCTCATCACTTTGGGTCATCTTCATATTGGTCGCCATCACGACCACTCTCACCTCCTCATCACGGGTCATCTCATCGGTCATCTTCTCGCCCAGGCTCATCTCCTCATCATCGGTCGTCATCTCGCCCAGGCCGATCTCATAATTGGCCTTCATCTCGACCAGGCTCATCTCCTCATCATCGGTCATCGTCTCGTCCAGGCTCATCTCCTCATCATCGGTCATCGTCTCGTCCAGGCTCATCTCCTCATCATTGGTCATCGTCTCGTCCAGGCTCATCTCCTCATCATCGGTCATCGTCTCGTCCAGGCTCATCTCCTCATCATCGGTCATCGTCTCGACCAGGCTCATCTCCTCATCGGTCGTCATCTATCCCAGGCTCATCTCCTCGTTGGTCATCTCCTCATCAGTCATCACCAAGATCGCCCTCATCATGCCAAGTGCCACCTAGTTGGCCCTCTTCTTCCTCTGCATGCCATTCACGGTCATCCTTGGGGTCTCAAGACACTACTGAACTCTTCAGGCCATCTTTAAGAGTGGGGCGATCAGGAATAGAGCAAATACCTTGCTCTGGTAAGTTTCCAGACCAATGGTTTTTTTTCATCATTATTACTTTTGTCAGTCTGCAGATCTGAGCTAAATGAAGATGATGATATACTCATAAACACACGACGGAAAACCAAATGAACATGCCCCTCCACAAATACTTATTTCTCATGATCAACCTTAGTTTTTTAATCACTAGCACATTATTTAACTCTGCACACATTAATGTGTAACCCAAAATACATAATGTTGTGATGATAGATCTTTCTCTGTCTCTCTGTCTAAGCTTCTGAACTCCACATCCTTAAGCTGCTTGAACACATGAAGCACCAGCTAACACAACTGATTGCAATGGTCAATTTGATCCCTGGGAGGATGGTGGATGAATGTCCAACTGAAGTCCCTGAAGACATTCAGTTCCCTTTTGGCTCACTGGAGGAGGTGGAACACTTCGAGGAGTGGCTGAAAGAGCCACGTAATTCCTCACAGAAGAAGAACTTGGTATGAACTGGTTTGTTCCAACATTGAAATCAATTTGCTTTTTGAATGCCAAACCATTTTATATGCAGAAAACCAGTCTGTATATGCATTGAATTTTAAATCTCTGCAGATTTCTGCCCTTGGTTCCATTGGTGGACAGGACACGAAACATGTCACGTGGAACATACTGTCACATATATTTTGTGACAGTGTGGCCAAAAAAATAAGTTGGAAGGGAGCAAATGGAAAGATGGCATTCAAACAAATGGCATTGAGGGCAGTGCTTGCACGTGAGTACATAATGCATAAACACGCGACTAGACAAACAAAGTGCAATTTGTGGAAAAAAGTTACTTTTTTCTTAGAAACTGATTTACATGTATTTTAGAATAAAGGCATAGAGCTGTTATCATGCCCCTTTCTCTGGGACTCATGGGACCTCTCGGATCAAAAAATGCAGTAAAAGGTTGTGGAAAAAATTTAATGACAAATGCATATGTGACATAACTCGCATCATGCTTTTCCCACAGCCTTTTACTAAGCAATTGTATAATAAACTGTCAAACTCTCAGTCTCAAAATGAAAAATGATCGTTTAATTCCACAAACATATATATCCAGTACATATTATGACCGAGACCAGAAAATAATTGTTTCAGTCCTTCAGAAACTCATGCACATTTTTTAAGCCAAGAAATCCCATGGGGTCTAGAGGAAGGGGCATGGCTGATCAGGAATCAGTGACATTAAACACAACATCATTACCTGATATTGTGTTCAGATGACTACTTAATTGTGAATTAGGAGTCTGTTCAAAAATAGGTTAGGTAAGGCTTTGTCACATGTCTGTTTCATGAATGTGTATAGTTTTCACTCTTGCTTTTTGTTGCTTTAATTCATTTGCTGTTATTGTTGTTTGTGTAGGTGCCGTACGGAAATGTTACGTGGCTAAGCAAGCAACAGACATGGACATCAACAAACATATCATCAGGTGGTTCAACTTGGCATCTGACCGTGGAGGTGGTCGTCGGGACCGGGAGCACAGGTAACACTCGATGTAACTGTAACTGTTAGTATCCTACTGCAGTGTTCCCCCTTCCCCACTTGTTTGTTGTTTGTTGTAACCTGGTCCCGACCGCGTCAACACTTTGTCACTGCCTTGTAATGCACAGAATATTTTGCATGATGATGCAGTTTTTATGGTATTTCAGTCACAGTGAATAGCCTCTTTTGAGTTAGTTTTATTCTTTCTTCTATGTCATTAAATGATTTGACATCACAAATATTTTTCATTCCTAGGTTGGCAGCCCCGAACCAGAGGCTGCACAGTGAGCTGTGAAGGCCATATGACCAGTGTGAAAGTTTGTGTGTGTGTTCAATACTTCTAATAGCAGCCTTGTTTTTTAGATGTTGCATGCTTTTATTCACTAGTATGCTAATTCTATGCTAATTGTGAACGTTGTTGTGCAATGTAATGGTACACCATTACCATTAATAAAAGTCAGTTTAGTGAAGTGTTCTCATTGGCATCTGACTGTGGAGGTTGATCTTTTAATAGATCAACAAATTTAATTATTCATTTACACATGTTGAAGTATACATTTCAATACTAAAAACTGTTTTGGTACAAATCTGGGCCACATCTGGTCCACAGCTGATTCCTGTGGGCCTAGTTTTTCAGATGTTTACATTGGTTGCATGCTTTTGTTCAATAGTATGCCAATTGTATGCTAATTGTGAACATTGTAGTGCAATTTAATGGTGCACGGTTACATTAATAAAAGTCACTTTAGTGAAAAGTGTTGTCATTATTCCTTTTAATAAACCAACAAATTTAATTAATCATTTAGACACATATTGAAGTATACATTTCAATTCTGAAAACTGTTTTGGTACAAATCTGGACCACATCTGGTCCACAGCTGATTCCTGTGGGCCTTATTTGGGCCATATATTAACTTGGTTTTTACTGATCTGGATCAGTTCTGGCCCAAAACTGTTGCGGATCTGGCAAATGAGTCCAATCCAGATTAGGCCCATTGTGCAAAAAGACACTGGTGCGGATGTGTTTTACCAATTCGGACCGAACTTTTCAGCACATCTGGCCCATGTCTGGTCCAGGTAGATTTTGCTGTCTGGGGCTCTGTCCCCACACTCAGCGCAGCCTCTGCCAGTACCTCGACGCAGAACGCCGGGGAAGGCATCCCTTGGTTACTGCAGCTCCACTGAAGGCAAGCAAGCGAGCAAGAGCAGCGACGAGGCACGCTTGCAGCGGGGGTGGACGAAGCGGGATGAGATGTTAATGTGCAAAGGTGGTCCCCAAAGCAGCGTGGTTTTAATTTGAAGCGACATGATTATAATTTCACCTCTCCATCGCAGATCCGGCGAGAGCAACAATTTGCGGCGGCGGAGAGCAGGCACACAAGTGAATGTGAATTTTATTGAACAAGAGAGCAGGGGGAGATTCTGCCAGGCCGATATAATCTGTGATTCGCTCAGTCACATCGCATACCCCGCCACACATACACATACAAACACACGCAATTTATAAGCTGTTAAAGAACCCAAAGCTAATAGACAATATTAGAGATGCAACATACGGGTCTTATAGTTAGCAACTGAACCGCACTTTGTCAGAACATTTCTCTTCCTGTCACATTTTGCTGTCCTGGGTGCAAAGTTTCCTGTGCCTTATTTAACTTTCAGAAAAGACATGACTCAAAAAAAAAAAATAAAAAAAAAATGAAGCCTTCCTCCAACTTCACTCTGACATTCTAATGAGCACCGTGAATCTGGATGAGTAAGTATCCAATTTCAGAATCACCAGCGATCCACCATCTCACCGACTACAGTGGCATCAATTTGCTGCCTCACATACTTTGCACCCGCGGGCAGAGATTAAATGCGAAATTATTGGACATCTGTCATATTAAAGAAAGTTGAAATGTCCCCGGGTCTTTTGAGACAGCGCGGAATGAAATTACAATGACATGACAAAATGAAAGCAGGTGAAGCCGGTTGCTGATTCTGTCAGGGCTGCAATATCAGTAGTGTTAAATCAGACGTTGGACAGAAAATTCTCCCTTTTGTGCGTCAGCCTTGTTCTGTTGAGCTCGGTCTCGCTCCGACACATAATACACTTTTTTTCGCCTGTCCTTTGTTTCTCTTTCTCTGCCTTGTTAATTCTGTCATAAATCATCCTGTGACAGTGACAGAATTGCTTTTGATTGTGATCTTGCAGTTTCCTAGTTTGATAGGGCCTGTCGCTTGATTTAGCCCGGTTCCGCTGAACATATATCAGGCGTTCCTGCACGGCGAATGCTGACTACGGTCTTTTTAATGGACCTTAGTTAAAAGTGCTCTTTGAATGGAGAAGCAGCTGCACGGGTTTTAACAAATATCTTCTGCCTTCACAGTCTTTCTTTTGATTTCCTTCCTCGGCTACTTCCTCGGCTGTTTAGATCATGCTTTTATTCTGATGTGCGAGGCCTGCATGGAGGATCTGCAAGCTGATTAATTACATCTCTAACAGACTCCGCCTCGGGGGGTACTGGAATAGTCTGCTCAGGATGGGCTTGATTTAAGCTCTTGCAGAATTTTACCCATGATGCCAAGAGGAAGGTCAGTGCAAGGGAGTCCACGGAGGAGAGCAGCAGCAGGACAAGGGACTTAACACCCGATGATGGATGCACGTGGTAATTCAACATTCCCTCAAGGACAAGGAGCTTGCCCTTAAAGGGAAAGAAAATAAGTAAATACACATTACCTAATGAGAGAGACACGTCTAGTCGTCAACTTTGAACTCTGTAAAGCTCTTAAGTAGTGAGATGCATGTCCTTTTAGTACAGAGTGGTGTTCCGATCAGTTACTGCGTCGCCAGTGCAACCTCCCGTACATCCTTCAAAATTTTAAAACTATCAAGATATTCAGTTTCTTTTAATTCCATTGTTAACTAAATACTTGGTGGCACATGTACTATGAGTAATGGTGAAGGAGCTTTGGCTGATGATTGCTTAATTACAGGCTAATGGGTTAGGACGGGATCACAGAGCTAAGGGGATGTGCGTGGCATCTGGCCATATGTTGATATAATCTACATCCACCGCTGTAAAAGAGAGAGGGGCACCTCAGCCACAAGCTGTTATAAGCGCTGAACATCTTCTACTCAAGTCACCTGATCATGTTCCTTCCTGCAATGTAGCAGCCTCAGTAGATACGATGGAGGAACCGACCGGCTATCATCTGATGACTTAATGAGGCCTGTAAAGACAGCGGATATCCAGACAATAGATCATGGATATCCACTTCTATATGCCGATGTACATATTGAAAAGCAGCTTGAGACTTGACAATGGAGAGCTGAGAGACAGCAGCTCTAAGTCGCCAGTTTCATTTTATGTAACAGTATTGTTTAAGGCTTTGGCTTGATAAACGTGACGTGATAGCTTGCTTAGCAACAGGTTGTCACTGTTCATTTTTCCTCTTTTCTTCTCTAGTCATGGGCTATTTACCTGCAGGGAACCACAGCCAAATCCTCAAATGTGATTGGTCAGCACTTCTCAAACTACAAAGGGAAAGCATAAAAAACCATTACCAAAATCCTCCGCTTGTCCCTTCCCTGTAGATTCTGCTCATACATATGCAGGCAGTTGTTTATAGACTTATAGGTATTACACATCAAGATACCTGATGTCTACGCGACCCTTCACAGGAACAAGCGGCTACAGAAGATGAATGAATGAATGAAAGGAGATACCTTATGTCACAGGTTAAAATACCAGTGTCATTTGTCAGTGTGAACTACTGGAACAAGCCTGATCCACAGAGAGCCTTCCCATCGACCCACAGGACCCAAAGGCCCCCACTAACAACATCCTGCTCCCCTCAGAAGGCCCATGTCCAACCTCTGATGAGTCACAACTGTTTTGGAGGCACAAGGGAGACCTACACAATGTTAAGATGATGGTCATAATGTTATGCCTGACCAGTGTATGTACCGGCACCAACAGGTGTGTGCCAATAGCAGACACACATGCCAGTCAGATGTCAATACAATGTGGAAGTCACAGACCTGGACAGTTTTAACGAAACAGATTGTTAAAGAACATCCAGTACTCATTGGGAGTCTTGTTTTTTTTTTTTTTTTTTTTTTTTTATTGACATAAATCTAATCGTGACACTAAACCAGTCCACCCTGTATAGTATGACATCATCCTCTTTGCGACAGCTCACTGAGAATGCATTTCTAATCTCTCTCTTTTCTTTTGCGGTGAGGTGAAACTGTTCCGAGCGGACCCTTTAAACCAAGTTCGCAGGGGCTCTTTGTGTAATTCGACTCGATAAGAGATGATTTATTCGGATGCATGTGGAAGCTGTACGTTTCAAATAGCCTATGAGCAGATAAGATAGCCGAGTTTACATCTGTTAAAGCGAAGCAGCGCGCAGATAATTCATCATTACTGTGACACAAAAAGAAGAAAACGAAGAGTGCGGAGAGGCGAAGAATTGAATTGGTGAAAATAACTGTACTGAGATCAACATTTATTGCCTTTTTAGAAACAAAAACGACAGCTTTAAGCTTTTTCTTTCATTGTTGCAGTGCAGTTGCGAAGTTGTACAATAGAGTCATGGCAAACAGTACAACTTCTCAAGAGCAAGGAGAGTGTTTTAATTGCTTAGATCACACGTCTTCATGGGAGTGGAAAAAACAATCAGTCTCCTGCCTCTCCGGCCCCCAGGGATCTGTTCCATCACCCGCCCTCAGCCTCCTTCCTTTTTCACTTCTCAGGGTGTTTGACAGCAATCAGGCAAAATTAGTTATTGAGAATAAGTGTGATTTCGGAAAGGAACAGCACTCCCTGCGTCGAATTGTACTAATTTGTGGAGTTTTATTTATTTATTTTGTCTTTTACCAAGTTTTTGTTTCAAAAGTTTAGGTCTTTAATAAGTCGCTGAATATTATGTGTGTGTGTGAGAGAAAGACAGACCAGACATTATACGAATACGACGCGATTATACGGCTTATTTATTCACAAAATCAGATCATGGAAGGAAGAAATAGAATCTGTTTCACCTACTGATTGCACCAGTAGTCTGTGTTTTTCATCCCAGCGATTCCTTCAGGCGCTTTAATTGTAAATTCACAAGGGGATTTACATGGGTGGTTTGAGGGATTTTGTTTTTTTTAATAATTAATTAATGGCATAAATAATGTGGTCCATGTTATTCCATGTTATTCCATATAAGGTGCCGGCAAAAAAATAAAAAAAATAAAAAATAAAAATGTGCATGTGAGCTTAGCTAATAGGTCCTCCCTGGAATTAAAAATGGATACTGTAAATTGCTTTCAGATCAAATTCATCATCGCACCAGTGCCCCAGAAACAACGGATCATGTGGCAGTGCATTTCATCATTATTTATTAATTTATTTTTTGTGCGTCTTCGTGTGGAAAACAACAAAAGCTAAGGGTCGTTATTTCAGCGCAACCAAGATCATTAGTTGTGTGCACTGGGGTCATGGGAGACGAAGTATCTCTGCAGTACAATGTCATTAAGATCTTATCGAGGATTAAGCCTCTGCTTCCTGCTCGGTGTCAGTTCATTCTCTCACTCGCTGCTGTCACTGCCAATTTCCTGAAAAATGCACGCGGAGAGAAAGTGTGAGTGGAGGGGTGAGGGTTACGGTGGCTTCATTGTGCAATTAAGAAGGTTTTGTTCCCCACCGACACCTTTGCACCACCTCCCGAAAAGGAGGCATCCTGAAATAGATGTAAATAATCTACAACAAGGCAGCAGCTAAGTGTCCCATCTGTCAGTTTCCTTTGTGGAAGTTTGTAACCTAAAGCCTCTCAAAAATCCCTCAGTGCCAAATCATGATCAAAGCCAAGCTTGCTCTTTTAAACACTTGTTATACCAGAGAGAGACAGAGACAGTTATTGGAAGTGGACCACACACACGCGCATACACAGTACAGTGTAGGCTTCCCCCAGCAAGAGGTCAGGCGTCAGTCTGACTTTATTTACCTTACAGAGTCATCTATATAGGAGCGTTACCTAACGCTGTGGAAACATCTCCAGAGGGGAGCAGCCAGCCTGCCGCTTCATCGACAAACGGGAGTGAACGCCAGTAGAGCTCTCCTGCTGGCTCCATGCTGTGCCAGCTGGTGTGTGGGCCCCTAGAACAAAGCAGGACATTTCCAAGCCTGCCATATGGGGTGAGCTGACGGGCAAAGATGCAGAGTGAGTCAGGTGAGCGACAGAGGGATTTTAGGGATCTGTAGTCTTTGTGTAAAACCGCCGACAGAGATGTCACAAATCCCAGATCTGCAGAGGGAGCACATGGCATACATATATACGTACATACACTACTGAGGGGACAGCTTGATGAATGTTTTCTCGATAAAGCAGGTCACATGGATGAGAGAAAAATAGAGGAGGAGGTTTAGGAACAGGGTGCAGTAGTGTCTCAACTCTTAGTTGGGTTGGTGATAATAAAGAAGCCACGTGAATGTAATGCTCATGAAAGTGGTGGTAGTCTTGAGTATCAGTGTAATGGATGAGCAACCACAAGTCAAAGCAAACAGATCTCAGTGGCCCCCGGAACTACCAACCTTAGGCTCTAAAAGTCTACAGGAAGAAAATCAGATACGATAATAAATTAAAAACTACTGGTTAATTCTTATGAAACCAGGCTCTTCACACCTAACCTTTCACTGACCTGACGTGTGATGTGATTGCTCATTCAGTAAAGATCATTGTTGCCTCGAAAGGAGGGTCATGTTCCAAGAAATTGTGCATGAGTGTGGTTTAAAGTGTGAAACCACAAGCTGTTGTAATAGTCATTAAAGAGCTCTGAGCATGGCTTTTGTTAAATCTACCTGCTGATTGTGAAGAGCTAAGAAAGCAATCTCGCAATCTGCAGTCTATGACTGAGATGTAACCTACACTTAAGCAGCAGCAATCGGTAACCTTGGTAACAGGAAATGCAATCATTTAGTGACGCAGTAAGCATTGTGTTTTTCTGCAGAGACCGCTCCTTCTGCCTGTATCATGCTATGACTGGGACATGTCCGGACTCTGGTTCACAGCTTTTTTGTTTTTCTAATGCCGCTCACTCTCTTCATGTACTCTACAGCTCAAGGCTACAAATTTTGATCTAAGTAACATATATATTTTCCCATTGGTCTGGGGCAAATAGAGATTTGCTAGTTTGGTATCTGAAGTCATATTAACTGAGTTCTAACGTGGTGAGCCTGTATCGTTAGCACTTTATGGGGGAATAAAGTGCTAATGGCAGCAGCAGGCCATGCAACCTTCACAAAGAACTGATTATAACCCTTGATACTGTTAACATGTTAAATTAATTTACTTTGTAATGGGTTTAATGAAATAGACAACAAAAGACAACAGAGGACAACATACACACACACACTGGAGTGTCATGTGGTTGGTGTGATATTTTTATTTATTTTTTGTCTTCCACACACAGACTGCAGCAGTTTCATCCCTTTCAGATGACTGGGGTTTAGGTTAACAGCTTTCCAACAGACTAAATGAACAGTTTGTTTGAAGAAACCTGATAGGGTTAGGAATGGAATCATGCACCGAGATCAGAAAACAGTTTAAAGCCCCGGCTTTAGAAGGTGAAAATACGTTATGTGTAACAGGTTGGTGTCAGTAGTTTTTGTGCCACCAGAAAACAAAATAAGGTAATGTTCAACTTGACCTTCCTTTTCTAATATATTCATTTGTTTTAACACTATGAGTCATGCAGTTACCATTACCAGCACATACACAGCTAACAGAGAGAGCACAGGTTTCCTTTGAAGTGTCTTTCTCGCTTTTCTGTTTTAATGTCCGTTTTAATTTGGCCCCTTTGTTGCAATGTGAAGCTTTGTATTGCAGCAACAAATAAGCTGGTAAACACAAAAGCAAGAAAAATAGGAGTACCAGAATATTCAGAGACATTTTACACAGCGAACAAGGAAATAACATCTTGTGACAAATGTTCTGCTGGGAAACTTTTGGACCTGGCAGTTGTGTAGACAATACTTAGACATGTACCACCCACCTAGACCAGACCAGACCAGGCACACCCACCCCATAGCAATGACACTCCTTGATGGCAGCAGCCATCCCCAGCAGGAGCAGGAGCAGGAGCACACAGTTTAGGAACAACTCAAAAAACATGAAGAACAGCACAAGGTGTTGACCTGACCTCCAGATTCACTAGATCCTCAAACTTGTTCCCCTGGCATGGTCTTCTTAGAGACTGCAGACCACTGCTCCAACAATACACACTACTCTGTGAACGAATGGGCGGATCAAACATAATTTCCCCTCAGGGATCAATACACTATGAATTACTGTTATTATTATTAAGTATCTGTGGAATGCACTGGGACAAGCCTGGTCCACAGAGGCCCCTCCCCTCAACCCTTCAGTTTCCAGACACCACAGGACACCCTCAGAAGGCCCATGTCCATTCTCTGATGAGTCACAAGTTTTCTGGAGGCACAAGGGAGACCTACACAATATTAGGAAGGTAGTGAATTTTTTTCACATCATACTGTATGTACCTATTTGGGCATAGAAATCATTACCCATGGGAACATTTGTGCAACAATACTGATGCACATGAAGTTACATGTTGTATAATTGCGTGAGGTTTCTGACACAATTTATAAATAATACCAAATCTTGAAAAAAGTCACTTGAGCAAATGATGAAGCAAATAAGAAATTACATGGTGTGTTCTGTCATGTAATTATGTTTATTTTATAAAGCGTGAGTGCACAGCGGGAGCCTCAGTCACATGTTAGTGTGACAATATTTTCCTGAGATAAGACTGAACAATTTGCGGTGTTTGCCAGGAGATTTTTTTTGTAAAGGTTATGCTTGTACAGAACAGATTGTACACAAATGCCACAGAGGGACAGAATTTAAATGAAAGCAAGAGGAACATCACTGTTGAGATTTAAAGTTCCCATGCAGGGTTCACAGAGTTATTATTATGACACAATGTCACAATGTCCCGGTTTCATTCACATCCATGAATCCGATCAAGGATTTATCTGTAATACCTCAGTGCAAGATGATATGACAGCTGGATAAATATCTTTAGGTTTATGACTGTGGAATCACGATGTAAACTCCAGTTATCCTCAATGCAATTTTCCTAACAGCTATTTTAATGTACCTCATTTCACCTGAAATATCTGCTGGAAAGAAAAGAACAGGAGTTGAAAGTTATTGTCTAACCCTAAAAAAACAAGACAGAGGAGGGCCAAAAACAGAAACATCTATTTCTCTCCAGCAAGAAGGCTCATTTTGCCGGAGATCCCCTCATAGTCTGTCTCATCCTTCTCACTCCCTTGGGGTGACCCAGGAACAGTTTGTCAAGCTATTTTTCCACGTCATAGCCTCCAAGAGCGATAATTTGCCCCGACAGTGGAGCAGCGCACTGATGGGTTAGTGTATCCGTGTGAGGTGTGCTGTCGGGCCGGGCCAGACCTGAAATGCTTGTTCAGTTCAGTAACATTGGGTATTGGGCTTGGAGAAATTGGCTGGTAAACTCTGCCCAAAGCTCCTGAAAAAAAGACTGGCGGAGCTCCTTCAGTGCAGGGAGCTCACAGCTGATAGGGGCAAGAATTTCACAAAATCACCATTTGCATACAGAGATACTGTATCTAACACAGCCCATACTGAAAATCCAAATTTCCAAAGACTCTTATTCTGGTGAGAATTAATGCCAAGGTTAGATATGTTTGCTGATGAACAACTGTTTCATCGCAATCGACATTTTTCCCTTTCACCTTCTTCAGTTGGTAGTTTTGCTTGCCAGCAAATGCCATATCCAGTAAAGATGAGGTCCATAATCCAAATTAGCTCTCAGCAAGCTATCAGGTAGTTATGTCTTAAGTTATTTTGAGACATTGTCTTTGTCATGTTCTCTGTCATGTCTTTCGTCTTTTTTTGTCTTGTCCTTTTTCACAGTCTCTGTTTAGTTATATCATGGTTTAGTTTATTGTGTTTATGTTGTATCTTAAGTTCTTGTTTTTTTCATAGTCATGGTTTAATTTTTCAGTTTCCTGTTTTATTGTGATAAGTTCCTTTCCGGTTTCTCATGTCTGTGTGTTCCTTTTGACTAGTTAAGTGGTGTCACCTTGTCTTGTTACCTGATTTGTCTCACCTGTGTCTCGTCATCCCTCTGTTCCTCATGGGTATTTACATGTTACTTGTTTCTTCATGTAGACCATGCTTTGTTTTACCATGCCAAGTCATAGTTTTGAGTTTTGCTTTTTTTGCATCATGCCAAGTCATTGTTTTTGTTTATCAAAGAAACTCTTTTTGCCGACTCCTGCCTCTGCCTCAAGTCCTGCATCTGGGTCCAAAATCACATTCCCTGCTACCCCCGTTGTGACACTCTTGTTTTTGGCGTGAACACTTTTCATGTAAATTTATTTTTTACATGCAACAATTTATATAGGCAGCATTACTACGAACTATAAAGTAATGTAACGGACGGCATTACTGAATGCCTGTTCTGCCTTTTTCCCAGTGAAGGGGCCATCACATGACCAGGCGTCATCAATCAACTTGATGAGGGTGGCGCGTTACCCGTGCGTCTTCGCTTTCTGTGCCGCCGGCAGCCATGACTGCCACGTTGTTGGAATGGGCTGCCCAATGTAGCCTGAGGAGCTTTGCTGAGTCTCGGCTTGTTTTTTGTTTTCATTAGGAGAAATTGTCTTTGTTTTTGAAGTCGTGTTTTCCATAAGGACACTGCATCAGCCTCAGGAAGCGGACCGGTTAGCACCAGGCGTAATATCATGGGAGTAAAGTTCATCTATGAAAGAACCTGATAAATTCGTGCAGAATTAATTTTGTCCCGAGCTTTTTGATCCACAATTTGTAAGTTGTCAGTTGTTGTTGCTACTTCTGTTTTCTGATGCCTGTTATTTACTAATTTCTTTGCATTTCACGATGTTAAAATTAGAATACCTCGCGTGTATTTACATAAGAAAAGTAAAGTGTTTCCACTGAAATAATGAAAATAAAAAATGTTACTCATAAAAAAAAAAAAAATAGAATAAGGTCTCAAAATGTATGATGTTGAGTCCACACTAAAGAGAAAAGCAAGATGAACTTACTGCTCACAAGTCAATATTTTAGGACTTGGAGGCACCATTCTTAAGTTTTAGTTCTTTTTCAGTCCATGTTACAGATCACATTTCATCAGACTGTGCAAACAAACTGAGAAAAAAGAATACTTATACTCACATGCTGGAATATCAGCTGTATAGCATTTGACAGGTATATTCGTAATATTAAAAATAGAGAACACTAAGTGATTTTGAAGAGTGCGCAGAGATGGAAAGCGACTAAGAACTCTCCAGGTGACGAGAGCAGACAATCCGCAGTAATGATGCAAAGTAATTGTCAGCGTTCTCCTTTGCACCTCCTCCTCACACTGCATTGCTTTGTTCGCTCGTTCTTGTCAGACTGTTACCCCTCTCCTCTGCGTGAATCACAATGTGCCGCTTTGTTTTTGGTTAATTTGGTTCGAAAATGTGGTCTTTGGGGGAAAAACAACAACACGTCGGTCTCATTAAACTGTTCAACCAAACACACCGGAGTGGATTTTGATAATAAAGATTCTCAGCCCTTGGGGATTCGATGTTAATCAGGAATCCTATCTGTGGGTCGTCAAAAGTTCTGCAAACTCGATTTGACCTGATCATTCGACCTGATGATGATAATTACAGTATGGCCTTTGTTTGCCTTTCAAGGGTAAATTCAGTTCAGACTAGTTTGCTCACAAGAAACTAGAGTGTGGATTATGGTACTTCAGACATCTCATCTCTCCTTGGTGCATTTGGAGCAGAGCAACAAGCACATATTCTAGTTGTAGTTGAGGCTGTGGTCCCTCAGGTGCTATGATTCACCATCCTGCTTCTCCATCGACTGCTTCGCCTCTATGGATTCCCTGTGCTTGTGGAAAAATGTGAATATGCCCATATTAGTTGTTGCACTGACAGAGCAGTCTGCTCCATACTATATACATAATGCACCGTGGGTGTTATGGAGCAGCATATGTAAATAGTAAGGAGCAGTATAGCTAAACCAGTTATCAAAAGAAGATGCTATTAGATGCTGCACGTTCAGTTTATCTTCTTATGTAAATACACGCGAGGTAAATATACGTATGAACTGGAAGTGGAAAGTCTCATTTGCCAAAGGCTGATTCCTGAATGGTAAACAAAACTACTGGCCCTCCAAGCTCCTTTATGGATTATGAGCTTTCCCTTATCAGTAGACTGAGCACCTGCAGCATCAGAATTATAATGCAGCCGGGAGTCTGGCGTTATAGAAAAGCTCAAGGCTTGCATCAGATAGATCTGTCAGGGTTTTAATGCGTATCCACACTGCACACAAGAGGAGACACACATGACAGTGTAGGCTGGTTTATTTTTGACTTGATAAAATGAGGTAGATTTGAATTCAGCTTCTTCTTACTCAGCTACTTTGTTTCTATTATGATGTCGCACGTCAGTAGAGTTGTGAACCGAACCAAATCTATTGACCGGCTCTTTAAAACAAACGATGGGAACAGAATCACAGTTGCGAGCCGTTCTTTTTCTTTTTTGATGTGCATAATGCACATACGCACTTCCTTTCCAGTGCCTTGGTACGTATCGGCCTCGAGAAAGGGAAGGGGAAGTTTTTACTGAATTTCCCACAGGATAAATAAAGTATCTGCCTAGAATCAATAATTCAAACTCAGAAATCCTGCCAATAGAATATATTGTGGTCAGATATCTAAGTTTGAATGATTCTGATCCAGATCTTACTTTATAATTCCTCCCAGTGATTATGTCCGTATAAAATGAGTTACATGGTGGCAACTAAAAAATCAAAATGAGTCAGTCTTTTGAACGACTCTCAAAAGGAATGGATCCACGAGATCCGGCTCCCTCTGAAGAGCCACACTTTATGTCACACGTTAGCCAAACATTATCTTCCATTGGCCTAAAAGCCACACGAGGGCTTCTCCACTCAGCATCACAGTCGATGTCAGCTACGTGGCACAGGTCCATAACATTCAGCGGATTTGACACGCATAAAGGCCAACCCTTGACTCTGCTGTTTCCCAACCCCTCTTTAATATTTCAAATGCTGCAACCTACGTTGGACAGAGGGCTGGAATGCCAGCACAGTGCAGGACCCCGAGCTCAGACTTGAGCAATGACTGACGCCCCAGAGCTCCCCGCTGCAGCGCGCCCAGGCAGCCCAAAGCAGATCGATCACAGCTTTAGCTACAGCGCTGGCATGTAGCTTTAGCAAATACAGATGGAGAGAGATGGATACCCCTACGCTGACTATTTCTATGATAAATAGTTTCCTGGCATCCACATTCTTTATTTTGGCAGCTTATTTTAATATTCCCCACAGCTGGATACGTACGTGTGAAAGCTAATGGACAGCAAATTTATTTCATAACTGCAACTAAACTAGAATAAACATTTCTAAGGAACTGTGAAATGTCAAGCAGCCACAAGCTGAGGATTGTTCAGGAATGAGACTATGAGGCATAAAAACTACCTGGCACAGAATGCCCATTCCACAGAAGAAGAAGAAAAAAACGTAGAAAGATTTTACGCTCTACAAGACACAACACAGTGAGCCATAAAATAATTGATGTTAGCAAGCCTGCAAAAATCTCTGTGATACTGAGGACTCTTCTTTATTTAGTCACACTGTATGTAGTTGACACGACTCGCGCTGTTTCATGTCTCTGGATTTTTTTATAAATAAGTCTCTACAAGCTGTTTGTTCAGATCTTGGCCCTGAGTTTTCCTCCAGGTCCAGGCAGCCCGAACGTTAGAAGATAAGGTAAAGAGAAAACTCAAAAAGAAAAAAAAAAAGAGGCCCCAAGGTGTGAGTGTCTGTCTGTGTGATTTGAGATGCATTGGCAACCTGTCCTGTTTTTTTTTTCTTCTCTGCTTTCCATCCAGCGCTGCAGGCTGCATGCTCCAGTTCCCCTTAAGTCGACAGGAATAAGAAGGTAAATAAGACGGATGGATACTGTCACAACGCGGTTCTGATAATATTATGCCTAAAAGTTAAGCCAATAAAGTTTAATTAATTACTTATTAATTTTGTTTCATTGATTCAAACTTGAAATATGCTTATTCCGTGTGTTTCCTATTCGAAGTTCAGCAATTCAAAAAGTTTGGCAGTTTTATGTTGTTGTTGTTTAAACCTAATCCCCACCGTAACTGATCTCTTTTCATAGTTGCTGGCAAAGATGAGTGCTATAACTACACGTATCAGTGCTACGGTAAAACGCTGTTTTATTTCTTGAACTGAGTTTACTCAAAGGACTGTGGGGAGTTCTGTATAGGCTTGAAATTACAGAGCTGATTCATTATCCCCCCAAGACCCCAATGGAAAACACTGTCTTACACTGAACAGCATTATGTCAGACTGCAATATTTATTTCCTCATGGGATAACACGTGTTTGAGTTATCGCTGATTCCTTTTGAGCGTTTTACCTCAGACAAGTTTGAGAACAACGACACAGAGAACTTTTCCCCGTTAATCATGACAATAAAAAATGAAACCACTGTTTTGTAGCTGTATGCTGTTATCCTCTGCGATCTAAACCAAGGCCAAATGACTGTATTGGTTTGAGCCGTGAATAGAGCTTCACCGTGACAGTAATCACCCTCGATGTCAGTCCTCACAGCTTGAAGGTGTCTCCCTGCTGTTCAGCCTCACTCTGCTTTTGATTTATCTGCAAACTTTTGCTCGCATTCTCAGCAAATACCAGATGCTGATCACAGCCCAAACGGCGACGAGTAGACACCGCTATCCTTCAGGGTCAAAAGTCAGAAAAGTCTAGTGCCGCCGGATCGATATGTGATTTCCCTGAGGAGGGGTGAGCTCATCCTTTCACGATTAATTTAGCTGACCCGGTGCCTGTGGAGAATTGACTGAACTGTTGAGGCTTAAACTGAAACGTTTGTGTCCAAATATCGTACTTGGAAACAAAAAAAAATGCTGTTATAATCTGAAGCACAGATTTGAGTTGAACCAATGTTGTGAGCAAACCCGCGGCAGTGTAATGACACACTGCTGAGCACGTGTTTTTAATCATTATTTGAGTATGCAGCCAAAGAAAAAAGCCAATGCATGTCATCCTGTTGTTAGTATTCAGAGCGGAGCAGGGTAAGAGAAGAATAAAAAAACTTCCAGAAGTCTGATCATTCCTCCGCTGGCGAGCAAAAGCTGATTCCAGGCTTAAAGCGGCTGCACCGAGCATTTTGCAGCTAAAGCCTCCAAACTACAGTGCGTCTCAAACATTCACCAAAGAAAAGAAAAACAAAACAACTACACCCCTGGGCAACAAATCATGCACAAACAAGAAGAGCATAATAAATTATGCACCATTCATGAATAATTAAACATACTCTGAATTGAAGGTGAAAGCAGAGAAAATAGTAAAAATAATAAGGAAGCAGATGAAATATCCTGTCCCAGCTGGGCAGGCGCTTCTACAGCTAACCTGAATTAACCTCATGGGCCCTTTAAATGAGTTATCTTTGCTCGCCCACTCACACAAACACACACGCAATCAAAGACATGTTGTCTAGTAAACTCGGAGGAGAAAGTGGCAAACCAAAATAAATCACCAGTTATGGGGCCGGACCTCGATAGAAAATTGTCAGATTTGCTCTTAATTGAGGGGATAAATCAACTGATTTTTTTTTTTTCTAAATGAAACAATTGCCGTCTAAATGAAATCAGGCACAAATAATGAAACCGCCTTAAAAGTCTTTCATTTTTTCCCCCCAATTAGTTTGAGTCTTATATTTAAATATTGATTGGTGCACACAAACAAAGGCCTAACTTTCATTTTCCAAGTAACCGCTTTGTAAACCGCTTGTTTTTTCTTTTCAGCTGCTTTATTTCATTGTAAAAGGCTTTACTTTAATTCCTCTGCTGTGAGGCACTATACTACGACAGTAATCACCCTTGATGTCACTTCTCACAGCTGAAGGTGTCTCCCTGCTGTTCAGCCTCACTCTGCTTTTGATTTATCAGCAAACCTTTGCTTACATTGTAATTTATGAACCAATACCAGATACTGATCACAGCCCAGACAGCAATGAATTCTGTACCAATATCTTTCAGGGTCAGAAAAGCCTATATATTTTTTTCCAAGTAACCGGTTTGTAAACAGCTTATTTTTATTGATCAGCTACTAATCATTGTAAAAGTGTTATTCTTTCAATACACTTTGCTTTAAATTATGCATTTAAATAATAATTTACTCTGTATTGATTTGACCTACACAGTAGTCTGTACACTTGGAGCAAATTGTTGTGTATGGTCGAGCAATCTGGGGGTTGAGCTTGTTACATTCTCTGTGAGAAGCGAGAAATTTGCGCTCACACTTACGGAGGAAGGAAAAAGGAAAAAGTTCATTCGGCCAGGTAAAGGTTTATTTAATGTACTGCAGGACTATAGGCTGTGACCTACGCATGTAGGCTACGCCAGTGTCCCTGTAAAAAAGACCACCCAAATGCTAGTCCACGCTGTGTCTCTCTTGCCAGTTGAGTTAATCTTTGTGTCTACTTTCTGCTTCGCTTTCTACTTCCTTCTTCACTTTCAGCAATGGCAATTGAAGCTTTCACTGGAATTTCAGCAAAAATTCGAGAAGACGAGTCACACAAATGGTCTTATCTCCGAACCTCCTCAGTTAACCTTTCCTCAATCTGTTCTATTTTTGATGGTCCAAAACAATGAATTCCAAGATTGCGGAGATGGCGAAGCAGATGGAAACACTAAAGCAGAAATACGCCATTACCAAGTGGACCAATCACAACTCTTGCACTCATTTCAAGGCATTCGGGCCTTCATAGGGAGTGGTCTGTTGACAAAGTGGACGCAGAAGTCTAAACTGCCTATAATTTATACTTAATGAGAAACTCTGGGAAAGTCCTCATGTGGACCTCCTACTGTAGCATATGTCTCCTGCGCTAAGCATTGTGGGAGATGCAGGAGATGGATGACGAGAGGCACTTTTCTTATTAGTCAGCCAGTCCTTCTGACAACAGAGTCTGTTGGATCACACCATTCATTCAATATGCACCCACACATAGTATGCCGATTTCTACCCAGGAGCGATTAGCGGTCATACTGTCAATATTAGCATCTGGGAGTGCACAGAGTTTCTGCTTTAACCATGCCCACTTTCGATTTCTGACCAATCACAGAATAGTTGCCAGACACCACACGAGAAAAAAGTTGATGTGTCAAGAACAGGCTGCGAGAACTCCCGAATGAGGGTGCAAGAGCAAACGTCTTGCTTCTTGTGGAATATATCTTTAGGTGCTTGCTCCAGGTACCTCAGCGATGGACACGAGAGGAAGCAAACCTGTGACCCTTTGGTCTTAAAGCCGCTTCCCCAACCAATGTTATCTGTTTGTTATCTGTGCTTACTTAATGACACTAAGTGTTGCAGAAATGTATCTTTCATTGTACTCATACATTTTGTTGTAGACTTCAATTCAAATCAATAAAAAACTTTTTACTTTCAGTTAGTTGATGGATGGAAGCAGCATTTTAACTCAGGAATTGAAAGCGTAAGCCGTGTAAAAACTTTCACACCAATGCACCTTGAATGAAAGGCCCTGGCGGGGGTTGAAGAGGCTTTTCTAGCCTGCATTCAAACGTCTCTCTTCGTAATCTCTCCCCCACTGGTTTGTCAGGGCAGACAGGGTCCATTTTGATTAGACACACTGGCGTAGAAAGAATTAATCTCTGCAGAAAATGCTAGATTGATAATTACAGGTTGTCACTATTTGCCCCGCTCGTTCAAGTGACTGCTGTAATCAGTTGGAGGGAATCCAACTGCGTGACACCTACTCAGCCGGAGCACACTTTATAAGACTCTGAAGTTTCGCCGTGACGAGGAGATCAAAGTATTTTTTTTCCTCTCTCTCCTATGCGCTGAATGACCCCAGTTGATTAATTCCCCCATATTTTAAAACAAATTTGCTCGGGCCTGATATGTCCAGGGCGCTGTGACAAAAGTGTGACGGCATATGACTGTACCAACACCAGATTTGTATTTCTCACAATGCCCCACTAAATTACACTGATAACTTCAAAGATTTCACTGTAATCACAGAAAGATTAGCTGATTAGTACTCACTCCAATAAGAGATACAAAAGAAGATGAAGGGAAATAGCGTGAAACAAATGGCCTGGGTTTAGATTTTAACCCAGGACATGCCTCAGGGTTTTAGTTTTATCTGCTAGTAGCTTGATTAAGAGGATTTATGCAAACAAGGCTGAAAAAGTGGAACATGAATTGTGCCTCAGAAGCGCAGCATCCTGCTACGCTATCGCGCCATCGGAGGAAAAAAATAAAAAAATAAAAAATGCTCTACGAATTACACGCTGGTATTTCTAGGTTTTGGTCGCGGAATTTTAAGAAGGTTTGCTTGGCTTGTGGGATGACTGCAGAGCCCTCAAGGTTACCGTTAGACATGTGGCTGAGGTTTCTGGCACTCGGACTGAAAACGGCTCCGTCTTAAGAAAAAGCAAAGAAATGTGTTGATTGTGCATTGTGTTTCAAGTGCCGCTGGGTTAGTGAAAGGGGATCCAGGAAGGAACAGATCCATGAGTTTGGAAGCTTACCAGACGATGCATAGCAAGGGTGGATCCTACGCCACGAGGTTCTCAGCGTTAATGATAGGAATATGTGGGCATATAAACAAATATACACATATATTTCACTGCTGGATCTCTTTGCATTGACAGCCAACCTCTGAGCTCACTGCGATGATCTGAAGCCCTGCAAAAACAAGCCAACTGAAAGTATAATCTCTGGGCAAACAGAATCAGATGGCATAAGACGATATTTCTGCTAAATCTTTTAAAGGAAAGTCAAGTTATTTAGGCAAAGTTAAGCTGCTGTGTTGTGTGCGTGTGCGTGCGTGTGTGACTGCTTGTCAGTGGAGGCAAAACTTTTTCCATTACAAGTTTAAGGTGGGCAGAGACGGAACAGAGTCCAATTACCAGGGCACTGCATTAACTGAGACACTGGCATTATGACCACATCAGTAGAACTACAGCATATCATTTATCTGTCAACACACCAAAGCTGCAGCGGAGTAAGACGCTGTTATACCTAAGCAAAACAACAGTATATTTCCTTCTTATACCCTGACAACTGTTAAAAAAAACAAAACAAAAAACAAAGCAGCAACTGTCAGAGAGGATGATGCTGCAAGGACGTTTATGTGTATATAAAAAAACAGGTTTAGAAAGCACTGTCGTTCAATGTCAAGCCGTCCTCTGGTCCGCTGTGTTTCCGTGTCAACATGATTTGGCAAAGGAGCTGCTCTGTTTTATATTGGCTTGTGGAAGGGTACTCGGCAGTTGTCCTGTGAGTGATAGCCGTCCTCTCCCTCAGTTCCCCTTGTCTCCCAGCCCAGCGGGCCTTAAGGCAGCCTCGTCCTGGAGCCGGTGTCCCCCTGCGAGAAATTTTACCCGGCCGATTACCCAGCTGGTACATTCAGATGGCGCTTCTGTCTCCCGTGGTGATGGACTAGCCAATCTCCTCCTCCGGTCATCCCTCGGTGTGTGATAAGTCGCAACAGTTGTCGTTAGACTTGAAAATGCCACTGCCAGCAGTGATGGATCTGGGAGGTCAGTGGGAGGCTCGATGGCATTGTGTGGTCAAGCTTGGAGAAGAAGCCTAAATGTCATCAGTTAATAGTCTTCAATGTGGACTGCACTCATGCAGACAGACATAATTGACTGATGGAGTATTCCCTTTAGCGTGCGGTACTGGATAATTGTGAGATGAAACAGTCAATAAAACTATTATTATAGTTTATGGATGCTTTATTTTTGTAGTAGATTTTGTAAGTATTTTGTTTAAAGCCGTTTCAGTGTATTCATATTATACCAGTCAACTTCTTATAATAGGTTTCATAGTAATAGTATAAAAATTATAAATGATACGCTTTAGGTATAGGCCATGCAGAGACTTATTGATTCCAGGCAGACACATTTATCATTGATATTCATGCCTGAGATATTGATGAGGTTTTCTCTCCTCTGCCGCTGTGATTTGCATTTAAAATCTCATTTTCACGAAGGTCAGGATCATTTATTTTTGGAGGGATAGACACTCTTTACATATTTGTTTAATGGAATATGAATCACTTCACACCTGAGAAATGAATAGATGCAACGGTGACATTTCCAAGATGTGTTTTTGTGCTAATGCCATAATTTGGAACTGATAAATGACCCAGGCGTTTTTAATGGAGTGAAAATAAGGTCAAAAACAGCTTGAGCAACATTAACTGGTTGTTTTAATTGTCACATATGGTTTTCTAAATGATTAAATGTCACTCAGTTATTTGCTCAGAATAACAAGCGGAGTGCAAAAAAAATAATAATTTCAGATCCAAATTATCTGAAGTGTAATGGGACACACACAATATCTTAATCTGAAAAAAGAAAAAACTGTATTTAGCTTGCATCGACAACAGTGCCTACTAAAAGTGATCCTTAATATAGCGCATGGTACAAATAACCCACAGTCTCTATCCGACTGACATATGCCATATGCATCATTTTATTACATTAACTGAGGATTTCAAGTCAACATATTCCCTTAAAATGTAACAATGCCACATATTGTTTTGGGGGAGGGGATTACATTCCCATATGCTCACCGCTCCAAGATAACAGAGGATATCTCCTTGGCCATAAATAACATAAAGCAGAAAAGTTTCAGGATGCTGGTGAACTATGTGCCCTCTTAACCCTGTTCATCTACTCTGGATTGACAAACCAAAACAATAAGGGTCATGCATGGATTAAAAAACAAAAAACAAAACTGATTTCTCCCCTGCCCAGAAGTCCTCACATCACATCGCAGATCTGATCTGAGCCGGAGGGGAGAGAGAGAGTGAGCTGTGGGAGCGGATATGAGATGTATGGAGCGGAGGAAATAAAACAATAACACTGTCACTTTTGTGGGGAGGTGGGCTGGATGACGTCAAACGAGGATGAAGCGTTGAGCGGAGTGGGTCTTCGTTGTGCCGCATCGAGAGTGAATCTCGAAAAGATCTGCCGCGTTTAATGATCTTCTGCCTGAGTGTCTAATGAAATTCATGGCTACGGTTTAATCATTCCTCATTCTGCACTAGTGTTTGATGATGCTGTATTTTTTAAAAGGGTCTCTCTTTTCCCACATTTTGAGTATCTTGGCAGTGTTTCCTCTCCTTCAGCCGCCGATATCCGCATAAAGATGCATTTCACGCTATTCGTAGAATAATACAGTTATTATTTTGCCTTTGTTTCCCTGTAGTAACCTACTGTATGCACGATGCATTCACTGCACTGGAGCCAGACAATTACATTTCTAAAGGCAGAATAATCTGTAGGCCAATGAAATTAAATGGGATTGTAGGGGATTATGTGGGAAATAAAGAAGGGAGTAAATGCATTATGTGCAGATTACAGTAAACCCCATAATCTGTTTGTCCTAAATGGGCTTTGTTAACTGGAAGCTACAATCCATCGGTCCCAGAGGGACACTGTCTCACTGATGCCATCTCCAGCTGTTGGTGTTTAGGCAAACCTAACTTTTTAATTTATTTTTTCATGGCACCTTTTGCAAAATGTACAAAGCTACAATATCAAATCCATCCACAGGCAGCGTGATGCACACAAGTGGCTCAAAGCCAGTCCGCGTGTATAACTCATAGAACAGTGCCTGGGCTGTAGTTCACCACGCATAAAAGATTAAAATAGTTTCCACCTTTTTAAGGAGTAAACCGCCGGAATCAGACAAGACACATGATATGTTTTTCCACTTGAATGTTGCGTTCCCTATTTTCTGGAGTAGTGTGAAACACAATTCTTATCACGATAACAGAGCTATACGTCACTTAGAGCGCTGGGAACTGCATTGCCCCCTTGACTGCATCACTGCACTCCCATAATACAATATATTACAAGTGCAGAAAATTTGTTTACGGTCTCAAGCTGTTTCCCAAATATAAAAACTCTCCAAAGTACATGTAGGAGTACACAAAAAGTTGGCAATTCTCTCCAGACAATTTCGTTCTTCACTTCACTTCATTTGTTCAAAAATTGCAAATCTCACTGTGGATGAGCACGCGACTCTGTAAACTGTTTGCCCGTCTTATATATCTCTCGCTCTCTCACGCGCCAGCCACGAGTCAGGCTTTTTTTTCTTCCTACACTCAGATAAAATCTCTCGGAGCAACGTTAATGGCCTGTCTGGAGCAGCCCACGTGGAATCTGGGTTGACAAGAGAGGTTTTAAATCAGAGGCTGTCCTTGACCAAAAGAAAACACACATATCTGAACAAATATGTGGGCTGAATTCCATGTTAAATGTGCTTGACGTTTAGTCTTAATTCATGGAGGAAAATCCATCTCAACAAGCTGCAGAAAAGTCATTGTGCCGTTCATGACGGCTAAGCTCCACCTTAGAGGAGCTAAAACGTGCCATCCTGTTAGGATGACAGACTGGGATTTAAAAAGAAATACACACATACAAAAAAAAGTGTCACCACACTTTGGATTTTAATTAAAGTATAACAAATATTAGCTCAGTGAACTGATTCTGTGCAGTTTTATAATCCGGAAGTTCATGAGACCGAGGAATGAACTCCACAAAGTGTTTTCACCTTCTTCACCAGGTGTGGCTTCTCCCTCACATGTCATCATCTAAGTCTGGTTATTAATAGCACAATGGAACTGTGTCGGGTGGCAGGTGTCCTACATAGGACCACTGCCTTACATCTTTCACATAATCCTAGCACATTTCGTAATGTCCTATATGGGAAATGCGGCAATATGTTCATTACTACAAACAAAAGGGGGGAATAAAAGAAAGAAAAGTTGGTGACAATTGGTGCAATTTCCTCTGGACCTTCCTGGGTGAATATACTCAGGCATCTATTGACAGTACTGAATGATACTTACTGTGTAATTACCACAAACATCAACTTCTGCTATAATTACCACTCTTTTCTATGGGTGACTCAGTGTTGCTGTAGGGTGTTCCAAGATCTTCACACTGGGCAACGCTGAATATGGGTGCATACCTGAGTATGAGTGCAAAAAAAACAAAACGTACGCCAAAACCTGCCTCGCTGCTCACAGGCTGGCTTAGTTCGTAATTAGTATAATAACGGCGTAATGACTGTTATGCTCTCCCTCCGTCGTCTTGTTTGTGTGCCTCAGCCAGAATAGTTTACCGAGAGTTCAATACCTACCGTAGTGCTCCAAGGATACCGTGGTGCTGGGAGGATTGCTGGTTATATGTAAAGCATCCGCGCTTGTGTTCTCAAGCAATCCACAAGGCACTGAACCAATAAATATGTTTCAAGCACATGGTGTAGGGCCTCGTCTGCATATGTTAATGCTGTGTAAAATAATGACGGACAACAAAGAGTCAGCGAACATGGTGACATACTGCACGGATCACAGTGAAGCACGCTGGCTGGCAGGCATGCCTCTGAAATGAGGCCTTTAATAAGCACGAGTTAGGTGATATCACGCTGCATTGTGTGCAGACAACAGCCCTCTGTAGAAAAACACCATTAACAGTTGGCTGCTCTTCTGCAGGGCTGCAGGTTCAAGGAGATGCAGGGCAGTGCCAACAGGATGATGGGTACTCTAACATGACAATATTATCGCGTAGGAGGGCACAGTTGGCACCCCCCCCCCCCCGGCATTTCTGCTCCACTCGACTCTGCTCCATTACCGCACAGCGCCACGATTGTTCTCTTTGTGAACGTCCTTCATCAAGAAAGCGCGGATGGAGAGAAGCGCACGAAAGTCAGGGGCGGTGAGAACAGAGAGCGGGCCGAGAAAGATAATAGAGAAAGATAAGTGAGACTTAACGAGAGGAGAAGGTGTTCTAATGGACTTGCACTAATGTGTTTGTTATCTCTCGGCTAGACTGAACAAGCATTCAGCAGTGCATGCAGCTAAGTTTATTTTTATACAGATGTCTAACTTCCACATGATTCACTTGTGGTACTGTTAATTGTAATTTATTGTAATCAGCTGATTTCAGGTATTGCACAGAATGTACACTGAAACTTAAGCGGTAAATGTCGGTAAATAATGCACAATGCAATATTTTGCATCTTAGATAAGGATAAAAACCCGCTTTTCCTTTTGCCACTTAGTTACATGTGTTTTTTTTTGTTTTTTTTAATTGGACTGTTTTTGCATTTCTCTGGCTTTCTCTCTCATTGTCCTCCTCCGGTGACGTGCATCCGACAATGCAAAAGGCTGATTCAAAGTGCTTCTGATCACGCGAGCAAAGGCCAAAGCTATTATGTTAATTTAATTTCAGAAGAGACGTTTGGATTTCGCCCAACACCAACAGACAATTTCCTGCCAGTACAGCTCAAGTCGCATGCCCGTGGATGGGTTTTAAGGGGCATGGCAAAAAAAAATTAAAAAGTGAAGATGTATGTTAAGATTAATGCAACGATATAAAGCAGAGTAAAATCATTCATTTAAATAACCTTGCTTAAAATAGTGGAGAGCTTCATTAATCTTCATGTCATTCCCAAGGATAAATGGAAGAAGTAATTAGACCTAATAGGAATTTCATTTTCCCCTCTATTTTGCAGAGTTATTATTCACTATCTGTCCGTAATGGAGGGGAAAAAAGGCTCAACCTGATTGCATAGACATAGTTTGTGGGCTATATGATAGCATTCTTTCATAGGTTCTGGATTTTCTCTCTCGAAAGTTTGGTCTTTATGGGCATCAAATATAGCATTGCAATACTATGATTATTGTAGCAGATTCATTTAACAACAAAATGCACATATAGAAATGAATAAAATACATAATAATACAGGACAGGCAAGCAGGCTGCTCGGTCTACTAATTAAACACAACTCAACAAAGTAAAAATGAACAAAAAGCACACATGTATTGTGCCAACTGATTAACTTCACAGCACCTTATGTTCCGATGAAATGCTGGAAACCAGGACAGACCATAGACTGTGTATAAATATGAACAACACATCCCCACTTTCTCGCACTGGCCTAGGTGATGCCCTGTTTCCAGGAATACAGGCGGTGGCATCTTGCGAGTTTGGAGCCAGAGTCTGCACAGTACAGTCCAAGAGTGAAGCCACTTGAAGCCGCATTATCGATGACCCGACCAAACTTCCTCCACAGGACGACTACAAGTTGCCAGTTGGCATGGTATTTGGCAAGTTTTCATGATGTCACAGCCTGTTTCTATAGAGTCAAACACTAACTAAAACGAAACTTATCAGACAAATGGACACTGGATCGTGCATTAGCATTATATTTACTACCTAAAATGAGCGAAACCATCCTTGAATTTGATGTACTTCAGTGTTATAGTTTGGCCGAAGTCCAATCCAATAACAATGAGGGGGTGGAGCTTATGACCTGTACTGCCGCCAGTCTCCAGGGGGAGCTCTACTGAACTTTGGCTTCACTTTTGAGGAGCTGTTGCATTGTCCACCTTTATACTGTCTATGGGACAGACTGATGACAAGAAGGCTACTGAAACAAGGCACACACGGACAAGAACTGAGAATATAGAATAGATGGACTGCTACTACAAAAGCAGGCCTGATAATAGAGAGGGGGTTTGACCCCCAGATGATATCCAGCAGATTGAATATCTAAGGTCCAGAAGAGTGCAGTCTCAGTAGCCAGTGTTGGTTTTATGTAACAGCAGCTGTTTCATATTTATCATATTTGCCAATGTCAAGTGGTGTTCTACCGATGATGAATGCTTAATGATATTTAAAGAAACAATCTTACATATTAACCCACACAACGAACAATAAAGATACGAAAACACTGTGGGATTTATATCACCAGCGAATGCTACAGGATCACACACAGCAACCTCTCAAGACTCTACTCTGCATTTTGCCAAACAACCATTTACTCGACATTGAGCTTGTTAGCACGACTGGCAGCAGTATAGTCTCTAACCAGATGGTTGTGTTTTGAATTCTTGATCACCTTTGAAAACTCTGATCTTGGAAAGTGAATGAGTCACACGCTCCCCCGGCTCATCAGCTACCCCAGAGATGCCCTTGAGCAGCGCACTTAACCTGCAGCTTCTGAAGTAGAGCCACTCAGCGGCCAGCTGCACAGGACCTGCGGTTATATTGGGCTGCTTCCAGGAGTCATTAAACGCTACTGTGTGAATTTTAAATTGGGCTTTTTCAGACACTTTTCATTCCCAGCCAAGAAGCATTTAGACCCATTAGATTTGTTAATTTGTGATCCTTTGAAGGAAGTTCAACTTAAAATGTCAAGTAGTGGCACACAGTATAACCGCAGAGAAACACAGGCATATATGTGGAGAATAACACAGTGTGCTGTGGTCTTTTAGAATAATATGAGAAACAAATGTGACACAGTGACAAGTCACAAAAAAGCATTATTTAATTAGACATCATGAGCAGTCAGCTGAATCTCCCACAACATGATGAACATGAACAATTCAGTGAACAACCTATAATTGGGTAGGTATTTTTTTTACAAAAGTTACACTTTTAATTGTTCACATATTATAAATCTATTCACTGGCAAATCAATGAAGCCAAACACTCAAAATCTGTCAGCGTTATCTTTATCTTCAATTTCAAATCATGCCTGATGCAGACTATATCTTCTCAGAGTAGAATTCCACTTTCTAAAATTTTAAATTGAAAGCTGGCTGTGCAGAAAATGGGAATCTTAATTAGCTGATATGCACATATTTTGTATGATGATGTCTTTGTTGGCTGGCTTAGATGCACTTGCTCATTCACACAGAACAGCATTAGGTGAAAGCTGGAAACACTAAAACAAGACTCCATGAAATATTATAAAGATGACCAGATCTGTGAGGATGTGTTAACTGCAGATTTGTAAGTTGTTTTTTTTGTTGTTGTTTTGTTTTTAATTTGCTCTAAAATAACCATACTTTGGAACCGTCAGAGTTGAGGCATGGACCCGACACCTCTTCAAACCAAAGATCAACAAGATCAAGTTTCCAACAGAGTTCCTTTACACTAACGACCACTGCTAACTAGAACCAACCCAACAAACAACCAGCTTTCCACATATGTAAAGTCACCCACTCCGAGGCCTTGTTCTATGTCCTGTTTACATGTATTTGCAGACAAATGTGATCTTGTTTCACGCTGGGGAGAAGGTAAGGGTTATGAGCAAGGTCATTTCTCACACAAATTGGTTAAAATCACATTCTCTAACATACAACAACTCCCAAAGCACCATAGTTTAACTGTTGGGGGCCCTCACGCCCATCCATCACCACAGTGGAAAAGATGATTTACAGCGTGTTCATAAGACCTCCAGGAATTCCACCAGTGATAAATTAACTGGGAAAAGATCCTTTCTTCGTCCCCGAAGGATTTCACACTAAATGCCACCATCCCATACGGCTTCACTTTCAAGCCTTAATTTAAAAAATGTTAAATAAGTAAAATGCAGCTACTCTTGTAGCGTCGGCTCTTACGGCCGTTCCTCCAAATCCCATGCTGGATCACAGACTCATACAATGCAGCCTTTATTAAAAAATGAACATACATATAACAGACCCATGAACTGGATGGTGAAATACAAATGCGACTGCTTCCAGAGCGACAATTCATCACGTACTGAAAAATAAGTCATCCATTTCTTTCCCTCTTCCTTTTGCAGTGGTGAAAGATCATGAGCAATTTTGGGGCCGGGTGGCCTGGAACACACGTTTTGCCTGAAAGGGTTGAGTAATGGCGTAGTGGTAGTAGATCACTGATAAGTAAGTGCTCTAAAAGTGTGTTGTAGAGCGAGGTGGATGGAGTATAATGGGGGAAGCTGGACACCCCTGATATAACATACAAACACTAACTCATCCAGAACTAATGTAGTATCGTCAATCTCAGTTCTATCATGCAGACTGCACAAGGAACATGTTGCACCTTTAATAGTCATTGCTGCACGGGGCGTGTACAGCTTTCATCGTGGTCACTGAGTGTACTCTCAATCTCACATTGTATACCATGAGGTAAGTTCCATGAAAGTTATACAATAGCCACATATGGAGGAGAGCGTTTCCTTCGTGTGGAGCAAATGCTTCGCTTTTGGATTACCGCTAAGGTACTTATGTTGATATCAACAAATGTTCAGATCACAGGCATTCTCACCCTCTCTAAAAGTATTTTTCCACTCTTAAATGTGCATAAGCTCCTTTGAGTCGTCCCTGCATCTGTACAGCTCCAGTGAGGAATCATTCCCTGTCACCACATCTAAGCCACTTTGCTCACCTCAGCAGGGAGGGCGAGAGAGAGAGAGAGAGAGAGAAGGGGAAGCACTCTGGGATGATAACCGCTGTTAAGAATTTCAACGAAAAAGAGATTAGGGCCACATTCAGCTACAATGGAGAGAGGACTATTGGGAAAGGCTTTTCTTCAGAATCCACAGCAATTCTGTAAGATTTGAAGGAAAAAAAGTGAATATCCTTACGGAAGTGTGCGGTTTATAAAGTAAATCTATCCGGTAATGTGGACTGAAAGTATGAATTTCAGCAGCTCAGTGACAACTTTTCCACATCTTCCTATGTGACAGTGCATGTGGATTCATCCCTGTTATGGATTTTGACTGCCTTGTTACATAACTGTGGCCACACTAGGCTGAAAAAGAATGAACAATAGCTTGCTTTAATGAGTGGCGCATATGTGTGTGTGTGAGAGAGAGAGAGAGGAAGAGTATAAGCCACTCCAGACAGCTTCATAGTTGATGGGATTCTTTTTAGCACACTCAGCAATGTGTTGCTTTCTTCTCTTTTTTCCCCCCTCCCTGTTTCCTCAACTACACATTGGGTTTGTATTCTATGGCTGACTTAGGGGTGCTTGAAATGCACGGCTCTGCAGCACTGCGATAAACACCACCCTAGTTAGACCACTGAGGGAATCTACATCAGGGTTCATTTGAGGGCAGACACCATTCATCACTGGAGTGCTCTGATGTGAGTTATGAGCTGCTGTAGCTGTTTTTATGGGTCGAAAACCTCCTGACAGTATTGGAGTACAAAGATGCTTTGACCGCAGCACACATAAAACTATAGCATCAAGATGGCAGCTCTTTGTTGTGTGACAGTGAGCCAGCGAAGCGACCAAAACTATTGAGGAAGTCCATTATGAAACTTGAAATTGGTTCTCTCTGGCTGATTGACTGCCTGACTTCTCTTTCCATTCTCAGAGTGCCCCAGACAATGGAGACAGGGAGGCTGCCCTTTATTTTCCTAATGTGGTTACTGTGTATTCGTTCACACATTCACACACTCCTTGTTACTGTGAGAATCATGGTCGTGTTCAGAAATTATCTCCACAGATACGAGATGTGAATTCTATAAGATATTTAATCGTGATTAATCGCGTGGTTTCCACAGGTTAACTCGCGATTAATCTGCTAATATGCTGGCTTTTTGCTAGTATGTGTTATTATTATTATTGCGACAATAACAAGTACTGCCCAGAATATTGTCCAGAACAACTTCAAAGGCACTGAATGCTCAGAGGATAGGCTCCATCCATGTTGCAGGCTGTCCGGCGCGGTGTGCCTTTGGCGAGCTGGAGGAGGGCTGTCTGCATCAGCTGTGTGCTAATGGTTAGTGCTCCGGTGGTGGCTCAGTTCACACTGACAGTGAATGCAGGTGGCTTTGTTCTTGTCGGGAGAGCCATCTGGCAGGTGCCGGGTTTGCCATTTGGAGGACCCTTAGGTTTGCCCATTTGCTCAGGGAGGTTTGTCTCCACTTGCCATCTATGCCTCCGCTTCTGCATCACTTCCTGATTTCCAAAACTGTGGGTTGGGCCGGAGTAAAAGCACAGAATGTGTTAATAAAACCCCAACAAGTGTTGTTAACATTGTTTAAAGTAATTTGTGCCCAACATGAACATTAGCTTAGAAGGTTATATCAACCTGTTTGTTTGTTCTGTATCTCAGTATTATGCCCTGGATCAGTGAATAATGAATCAGAGGTTGCCTGAATTGTTACATATATATATATATATATATATATATATATATATACAGTATATATATATCTCCGGAGTAGCTGTATGTAGTAGCATACATACATCTACCAATAGGTAAAATTTACCTTTCCATATTACATTAGGCTAGTTCAACTCAATGTAAAATAATAGAAGATGTAAGTAAGTAGTAAGTATGTTAAATGCCATTAGTTTCATTATTGTACAATGCATTGCTCAAATATACTTTGCTGAAAGACTGAGCAGGAACACAGCTGTGCATATCCTACAAACACCATCCCCACGCTTTCCAAATGATAATATGCTGCTTGCGTTGTGGATTAACCACGATGGCCATGCTCCTATGCCCTTATGCATCTGAGAATGTCACGTCCTTGCACGGCACCTGACTGGCGTGCAACTTCCTGGATAGCTGAAGCGTGAAGCGCGTACTTTTGTTCATGCAGCAAGCGTTCGAAAACTCTCTTTCATTTATTCATACAGAAGGGTGGCCTTCAACTTATGATGCGGCTCCAGCGCGCGTGGTAGCCAAAAGGAGTCACCGGAGCAGCATTAAATGTTAATTTAAAAGCACAAAATTGATTTACTGTCTCCTCTGGACAGATAAATATTACTTGCTGATGCTTAAAGGAAGTAAGTTTTAAAAAATCTGGCTTTATCCAGATGTTTGTTTTAGCAAGTGGAGGCGCTATTATTGTTTTTGAGCAAATCAGGGATAGAGGACTTGAATATTTAAGTTGCATACAATGAAAAATCTGCTTAAAGCAGGTAAAGTTTACACGTTGTTGGTTATATTGCTAGACTTAAGGCATAAATTGGGATCATCTAATAAGAAACAAACCATGTTGGCTAAAACAATCCACCTTCTTTTGCTCCAATTTCAAATTCTTTTTCTGGAGCTACTCAGTCAATGTAGTGGAAACTTCAAAGAATCTTAATTTAATAAGTATTCTGTGTTCTATGATCACTCTGATTGAAGGCAGGGACAGAAGTCTCACTATGATGTGGTGCTGAGAGTAGGCATTAAAGTGCATAAATCTAACGATGTGGAAGAACGAGACAGAATCCAGTTTGTCATTATTTTTGACAGTCTTCTGCTCACTGTTAATGACATCTGGTAGACCTCATGTATAATGTAGCGTTGTCTCAGGAACTTAGACCTCGAGACAAAAACAGTGCTTCATGCCGTAGCTGTGAGAAAGCATTGTTCCTCTGTTCTAATTAACTGTATCACAGCTCTGCCAAAAATAAACTCAAGGACTGATTTGTTTCAGGCATATGGAGATGGAGGGGGGGAGATCTTCAGATAGAACACCCAAGTCTGTTGGGAAAGAGACCCTGAAAACCTGCATAAATTACGACAGTACATTGCCTTCTGAAATCTCTAATTTCTCTGCGTAACGTGACCTAATTTCTCATACCTGGGGGACCCAACAGCATCTTTTACCCCCCCACACCCATCTCATATTCTTACACTCGTGCAGAGGCTGAGCATTGCAGCAGGGCGGAGAACATGGAGAACCAAGGCTTTTATCATGTGAAGGGAAACCAGCGCTGGTTAAAGTCCATACAGCCACTGTAATCATTTTTCTCTGTAGAGTATTGGCATCAGAGGTATCATTGACTTACAGTATCTATTGATCAAAGTGTTCAAAGAAGTAGAGCACCGTGCAGCGTGACAACACCGCATGGAAATGTTTGATGTCATGATTAAAATATTACATTTTATTTTACGTTTGCAGCAAATCTTGATGGCACGTTGGCCCAAAATGTGTGCACTGCTTTAAAAATCATAGTGACGAACCGAATAAAGTAGAAAGGTCACTGAATTCTGTGCTTGAAGGGGAATTACTGTTTTTTACAACCTGGACCTTACTTCTGGCATAAAATATGATTGTTCACTCACCCATATAACTTTGCCGTCATTTGGAGTCCTTTGGAAGATTTTTATATATTTTGTTATGATAAGCTAGTATCATGCTATTGCAGTGCCCCATATTATTTATATTTCTTGTATATATGCAAATTATGTACATTTTATGCTTATTGTATTTCATTTCATAATATTATTATTTTTACCTATCATGCACCTTTTTTTCTGCTGGTGTGCTGGTGTTCCTTTCTCTCAAAGTGGGCTTGAATTTGAGCACCGAGGGTGTTGCAAGTGTTGCAACTTGGCCAAGACAGCGCAGGCAATAGACGAGAAGATCAGTGCTGCTTAAAGTGAACCTCTGTGTTCCAGCAGAACAATTGTCTCTGAGTGCAGGGATAGTACTTAATGTGCCATACAGAAGAAAAAAAAAAAGTCTATATAGTCGGGGCTTGATATGCAGACGGGCATGGCAGGACAACAGCAAGTAATAAACATGCTAATTGAGGAAAGTGCAACAGCCACTTATCTGGAGACGAAAAAAAAAAAAGGCTCATAGCATTCCCTTCACCTCTGCATCAAAGAGAGTTAGAAGTCGTAGCCGGCGTTGCAGCGTGAGGCCAGGCAGGCGCTGCGGTTTGTTTTTCATACCCACACAACTAATAAAATATTAAAGGGCTATTTTGATTAGAACAACACAATCATCACTTCTGGCATTTACATATAAAGTGTATGCTTTCGTTGGAATAATGCCTCGGTGCAAGGAGGAGGAGGTCTAGAGTCTTTAATTTCTCTGGCTCAAGCTACTTTGTGTGTGTACATATGTGTGTGTTTGTGTGTTTTCATTAGAGCGTACAGTAGACATTCTCACTTAAAGGATATCTAAAAAAATAAATAAAAGATTATTAACTAGGAATTCAGCTTCATCACACGAGTCAATTTATTTGCTGCGATTATTTAGTTTATTTGCTTAGTGTGTGCAAAAACTGTGAGTGTTTTTATTAAATTTACTTTCTACCCCTTACCTAATCTGACCATGAACAAAAGTAAAACTAATACTTTTTTTAAAAGTCCTGCTCATATGCATACCTCAGTGTCGTTTTATTACCTTGCTACAGTACTTGCAAAGAAAGTCACGGTAATAGAAACACAAATCTGCCCTCATAACTAAAAGCCTCCAGTGGTTCTGCACTGTTTGGAAAGCCTGACAGAGATGTTGCAGAATCTCATCCACTAGCAGAAATAATGTCAGATGAGTTGTGGGCGATTCTGAAGAAGGCATTTGAGATGATGAAGTGCCAGAATGATGGCTTGCTATCACTTTGTGTGCGTTGTTGCTTGCGTTGCCCTTGAAGAAATAGATGGGCTCTGTGCACACCGGAAGACAGAAAATTATACAGTAGATTATTGTTCTGAGAGGTTCTTCTAGGACGCAGATTGCCGAGCCCTGCCTGAAGATAAATCAAATTAGACATGGGGTAAATTATCCGAACATACATTTTATTGAAATAAAGAAACACAGTGGAATATTGGAGGCAGATAAATTTCACTCATTGATAGTTCTATTGCTGGACATGAGGCTTAAATAAGGGTGATTTAATAACAAACAATCCACATTCATTACAGTCTTTTTCCCCAGTTCTCTCAAAATTAAAACCAGTTTTTAATCCGTCACTCTGATTTAAAATGCATCTTCTGAAGCTACTCGGTTTAATTGTATGTTTTATAAGACGCTGGATTTCAAGGGGAGGCTAAATATGAAGTGGTATGTAAGCATGTGAGTGAGAAAATCTCAGCGTGTGTGAGAGAGAAACTCTTTATACAGTAAGCTGAGACCCACTTTGAAGCCAGCTATAGGGGAAAATAATCTGAGTTTGTTGCATTTACTTACCCATTTTCTCCCAATCCCTCCCAGTTTGAAGCCCAGCTTCAACCAATACCAGCTCTCCAGGGGCAAACAGTGCCAATAAGTCCACAGTGTAAATGCCTTTGTTGTGAATTTAAGAGTTTGAGCACAGACTTTTCTTTTCCATTGTAACTGTGAGGTTACATTTACAGCATGACTTGTTTGCACTGGGTTTCTTTAAAGTTCTTCTCACTCCTTGCCTTCAAATAACAAAACAACTGTGCTGTTAATAATACATTTGTCTGGATGCACTCCATAACGCCTCAGTAAGTGTTTAATCAGGTTCATGGCGGTGAAGTTTCCAATGCTGCTGCCACACCTCTGAACACTTTCATGTCACAAACTGCAATTAGCTGCTTTTTTTTTCTTTTTCTTAATTGAGCTCAGAACCTCACTGCTGACAGGTTTCACGCATATTCACATACTGTTCACGCAGCACACCTGCTGCTCATCTGTATAACTGGTAGCAAATCTCGCTTTCGGTCATATCAGCTATGTGACATGTTGGACTAATGATTGATATTAGATCATTTTTTTGTTGTGTGTTAGTAAACATTATTATGTTGTTTGGAGTGGGCGGGGCTTAGCTGGAGGCCAACTAATCCACAGTAATAAATTAGCTAACTCCGACTAGCAGTTTGTGTAGGCTTGTTATTGAATTGTGGAAGAACAAAATGAGTTTTTTATCAGAATACATATGGCCGCTCACTATACAAGACCGACATTTCAGTTCGGACCTATTTACCTTACTCCTCCTCCAATTCTGGCACCAGACAACACTGCAAGATGACATTCTGATAACATTAAGTGAAAGGTAGGTGCCTCCAGATAACTGCCGAGATGTAGTCGTGACACTGGTGAAATCAAAACTGCACTCTAACAGTGTTACTGCACTAAATCTACCTTCATGACTGCAATATTAATTTTATGTTTGTTGTGTTGTCATGCTGGATTTAATTAAATTAAAGTGTTTCTCTTATTTAATATTAGGGACAAACAACTGGATACTATGAAGCACCATCTCCCCCCATGATGACTGTCATATTTATTCACTTCAGTTTAATTTTATTTATATAGCTTCAATAACAATACAAATTGTCTCAAGACACTTTACAAAATCTGAAATTTATCAGAATTGATTTGGTTGTGCTGGTGTTCCTAATGAGCTTGCTTAAAGTGATCTTAGTTTCATCCTTAAAAAGGTCAGAACCCGTCTCTCTTTTACTTATCTGTCTTCTCTCTTGATATTAGCTTTACTTCCTACCCTGTCTGCTGTCTGTCTCAATGGCCATCTGCCCATCCATCATCGTCTGTTATTTCGAGCCAAGTTTCGAGCCCCGGGAATCTATGAGGTTATTCCAAATCTAACTTGTGTAGCAGCTGTCAGACACACCATTTATTTGATGAGCAGTTCGATTTCCAGCTAAGATCCTTTCATCAAAAAACTCCTGGGGAGCAAATCTGATTTCCATTTTAAAGCATTTCAGGTGTTATTTTGCAATAAACATGCCCAGGCGCCAATGTGCTGTTAATGTCGTCGCTGCATGTGTCACATTTATGTTGATTGCCTGTTTATGGTCATGCCATAAAATCTAATGTTACTCATTTGAACTCCTGTGGTAAAGGTGGAGAAAACTAGATGAGAAAAACACATACTTTGAATGCGTTTCTAAACTAAATTATACAGTGGCCACAAAAATTTCGTTTTGTTCTCATAATGACATTAAAGGCTCTTAATTTTTGATTCTTGAAATGTATTTAATCAGTTAAGCTATCAGGGAATTCCCATGAGGTTTATAAGGTTATTTTATAAAGCATTTTATAAACCAGGGTAAAAAATAATTCATCTTCAAAGTTGAGATTGTCAAACTTACAGGAATATGCCAACCTGATGAGATGAAGTACACTGCTATGGCAACCTGTGTGATTTTCAGTAAGTAGTATTTGACTTTCAAATCCATGATAAAAGTACCTTGGAACTTGTGAGTCAGAAGTGAAAAGGTGAATTGGCAAATGCTAGTGTGAGTTCTGATAAAAGGTCAAACACCATTTACATAAAGAAGGCCAGTATTTTTGTCAGACCATCAATATTAAAAAAAAGAAGAAAAAAAACTCAACCTTCCGTTGTCTGCAGTTGGGAATATTGTCAGAAAGTACAAAAATTAAGGACTTGTGAGTGAGAAAAGACCGGAATATATAGTTACAGACAGTGGGTTGAGTTGCTGGAAAAACAGGTGAAAAAAAGTGCAATCAGACGTCAACAAGAATGACTAGATACATATTTGAATTGGGATAAACAAGTGTGGGCAGAGAGGAGGAGAGACTCAGAACTGGCAGAACTGTAGACGGGTCCAAACACGCAAGATGGCTGTGCCCATATCCCTGGGAAACTAGAATCAGTTTGGCCAATGCAAGGAAGTGGGTACATATTGTCCATATTTACGTACAGACTATGGTATACGTTTTATACGTTAAGAGTTTCATGAACTCAAAATTTGTTTTACAAGGTAAAAAAAAAAAAAAAAAATGCAAAATAACATCCACAGAAAGGCTGCAGATTTTGGAGCAGCCTTGATTCTGGGGGCCCAAGGAAAAGATGTACATTGAAAAACATGCCCATAACTAGCCATGTGTGGGGCCACATTCTTGATATTTCTCACCCTAAACAACAGCTTGGTGTAAACATGCCTGAATTCTGCCAAGATGGAACTGATGATAAAAAAGTTTGTTTCTCACAGTGTTGTTGGTGAGTTTCTATTTATTGATGGCACTGTAAAACAAAAATAACAATAAAAACAACTAATTTTTGGATGCATACTTAGAGAAATCACTCCAAAAGAAATCATTCAAGCAACAGATGAAATGGATCTTTTAGCAGGGTGCTGATGCCAGTAGCTGGCTGAAATAATATTTTGCCCAGGAGAAAATCAGTCAGAGGCCTGACCTGAATCTCATTCAGCACAGATGCCATGCAGCTGATGAATTGGAAGCTTTCCGTGCTGAAACATGAGGAAACATTTCACCAGTGCTAGACCAGAATCCGATTGAGACTATGCCAAGACATTGTGAAGGAATTCTTCCTTCATGTTTGCTTAAATATTTTGCTTGACATGTGTGCTTAGTTTTCTTTGAAATTGATATTTCTGACTTATTTAATCAGCGTAGTGTGAGGATTCTTCTGGAGCCAAAAACAACGTCTGTAACATTAATGTAACATTAATGTTTTTGGTTCCCATCGGTTTCCTGAATATGTTGGTGTATGAATGTGTACATTAGAGGCGTTAACTTCTAGTACTTTGTAGAAGACACTTAATAAAGTTCACTCCATTGACTTGTATTGGTTTGGGTGACAGAGCTACCTCCTCCAATATGGCGGTGACGTTTGTGTATGGTCCAGCGCTCAATGCACTATTCAAAATCACTAAATTGGAATAAAATAGAAGGCTCGGAGTGAAACTAACCTAAATGAAGAGCCATTTGGGAGCCATAAGAGTTTGCTCTATGGAGTCGACTCAAATGAGTTGAATCTTTGAAAAGCGGCTTACCATCACTAATCTGAAAAGCACAAACAGTGACCTACATCACGAAGACTTGTTAAAATGATATACAGCAGGAAAAAAAGAAAAACGCGTTTTGGGATTTTATGGTTCATCTGGACCTCCCTGAAGGTAAGAACATGAGGGGCAAAAACATAAAGCAAGGACACTGGGTGAGGTTAAGAAAACAGGTGCATGCTGCTATTCTGAAAACCACTTGGCGTTCTTGTGGCTTTTCAGCTGATGTGGCCCCCCTCATTGGTGTGGTCAGCAGTTTCAGCAGGTGCGAACCATGATGACGCACACCTCGTAGATGCATTTCAGGTACTTTGAAACCTTTAGCAGACTACCACACAACATTTCCCTTCCCAGACTCATAAGAAATAAATAGTATGAGAGAAAAAGACGATTATTTATCAATTGAAACTTATGCAGGTAAGAATTACTTAATGCCACATTTTGTATGAAATAATTAATTTCGACATTGTACTTTGCAAACAGCGCCAGCAAAAAGCAAATACGGCATATTTTCACTGTTGCCAATTTGTCAAAGTGTTGTCTAAGTGGCTTCTACAGTCTCAGACTTGGAAACCTCTTTTATGGAGAGCCCTGAGGCAGTCTAGATTTGAAAGTGTAGCAACTTTTTGCCATCCCAAAGCCTACCCACATGACAGCCTTCTAGGCACTGATTATGTATTTAGGCTCAGACCTTTGGTTAGCAAGCTTAACTATCTGTCTGCCATTTAAAATGTGGGCAAAGTTTATGCATCAAGAAAAAAAATAATGAGTAGAGTTTATGTTTCTTTGTAGTGGCTGTGAGAAAGTATGCAGTGTCTTGACACAAAACACTCAAGTATTTTAGTGTGTTCATGTGGCGTTGTGGTATGTACTATGTGCATTTTCAGCTTTATTGTCCATGTATACATGTACACATACATGGAATGTGCTCTCTGCATTTCATCCATCCATTGACACGCACAGAGTACACCAGGAGCAGTGGGCAGCTATATAAGGTGCCCGGAGAGCAGTTTTGGAGGGGGGCTCCTTTAGGCAACTGGGGCATGGACATAGATGCAGTTTGATCCCCCTCCCATGGCTCCCCCTTTATTTTCCAAAGCGTTAAAAAGGTGCCCAGTGGTACTGTGATAAAGAGGACTCGTCCTCAGACTTCAAAACCCCTATCATCTATGCATCAGTGTTGTCAGCGCAAGAATGGAATTCTCATTGGAGCCGAGATCCCAAGATGATACAGAAAGATATAATTACGTGTCTTATGTGCAACTACGAAAACCAGTCCCATCCTTCCTAATGAGGTATCTGAGAGGATACATGTATTATCTCAGCAGTACAAAGCCCACAGTGAAGCTCTAAGGAATATGCAAACCTTTTCAGATTAGAGCTGTTCCCTCCCGGTTGCGCTATTAAGAGCGAACAAAGGCGCTCTTACTTTGACATCGATGTTCTTTGCGTTGTTTCTATGCGAGTATGCTCTTAATTTGCAAGAACTGTTTCTCAAGAAGTTAACTGAGAGGTTATCCAGAGTTTCAGAGAATGATTGTTAGGTTGTCAAGGGCTTTATCATCATAATTAATTGTGTTTGTACACAGTGTGCACAGAGGATGATTCTAAGGTTTCACAGTACGTATACGCAATTACTTGTTGAAGTACAGTTAAGTGAGAGCACATACACCTTAACATCTTGGTCCGCCTGAACAGACCAGCATCAGTTGTGTTACCTAAATTCATCCGGGCTGCTGTGAATTGCAACATTTTACTGCAAAATCCAAAACTTGTATCCAAAACAAATAATAAGTCTCAGGGAGTTTTGCTGGAAGTCCCATCTGGGTACTCATTGGTGTGTATTAAAGTTCTTAATATTGGGTAGGTCTCCCTTGTCCCAGATAATGGACATGTGCCTTCTGAGGGTGTCCTGTGGTGTTGGGCAACAGAATGTTGTTAGTGGGGGCCTTTTGGGTCCTATTGGTTGAGGGGAGGGGCCTCTGTGGATCGGGCTTGTCCCAGTCCGTCCCACAGATACTTGATCAGTTTGGGATCTAGGAAATTTGACGACCAGGTCAACACCTTGTGCTATAATTCATGTTTTTGAGTTGTTTCTAAACTGCTTTTGTATGTATGCCTGTGTCAGGCAGCATCCTGACTAGCTGTATCCTACACTAGCTTTATCTTTACAGCGTGTTATGCCGCATATAATGCATATCTACCAGCCTCTGTGGCATTGCAAATATTATAAGCATGTCTGCACTTTCATGACAAAACATCAATAAGTTGGCGTGTAAGTGTGGCATGCAATATTAATAGCAATTTTTAGTCTAAAGAATCCTTTAGCTTGTGATTATGATTCATCGTCACAGGATTAGTTTTATACGTTAAGACAAATAACGTGGTAGATTTAACAATAATTTTATAGTGTGTGTCTAATTGATTTGTGCATTCCAAAACTGCAGCTATTTGCTCATTTTGACCAATATCAGCAGTGTATATATATGTGTGTATATATATATATATTTAACATAATCTTTTATTATGTTTCATGATCGCTGCGTGTGCAAATTGGTTTCCCACAATTCATTCACCCTTAATTGCGGTCGAGCCAGTCATGCTGAGGAAGTGTAGTCTGCTGTGATGAATTCATTCCCTGTATTATAATGTAAGTCGCACTGGCAAAACAAGGAAATGTTGGCCTGACACACAAATGCTGTATTAGATAGCGAAGTACTGAAAATCTGTTCAGACATGATAAGAGGTTTTTCCTCACGCTGCTGCTGCTTGAGCCAATCATCATTCAATCATGTAGTGCCTGGCGACTTACCCTGCCAAAGTCCCCGGCCCTGGCAGAGAACCAGTCCACTGGTGATTTCATTTCCACTTGTTTTATTTTCGTGCAAATGCACTTTCAAGACTCGCAGATGGCACGGCATCAAACCCTCAAATACGGCAGTTGACATTTTTACCCCAGAACTGAATTTAAAATCTCAGCGAGATTAGTTGCACATGCAAAACCTGTTGTGTGCCAGTTATTATTTGATTGTCTGAAGTTGTTTGTGACTCTAGTTTAGATTAAAACTCATTACATTGAAAATGTAATGAGGTTTTTTACCTTTTTTCCCCCCTCGTTTTGTTCTCTTATGTAGACTAGACAAATTTGCTCTTCAGATTATTTATACAACCAAAGTACATTTTTTTTTCCTTTGGTGCACATTCTATTGTTTAATCTGACACTCCAGTATTTATTTCTAACCACTGCTTATTCACATAGCTTTTATAGAAATATACACAGCAAAGTGGGTTACATGGTAAACCCTTCCTCTATAACATCTATTTTAGATGGAAAAATCCCCCCTGCATTATGCACATTGCTGTGAAACTGCTTCCTATATTTAGCACAGCAGTCCACAAAATAGGGAATCTGTTTCCCTGTGCATTGTACTGTATGGTGAGCGGCACATGAATGTGCATATATGAGTGTGTGTACCAACACTGGTGTTATCTTCCCACGGAGGTAGATAGTTGGTGAACACTCTGTTTGCTCCTCCTGAGTGACAGGCTTCGTTTTGTGCCCGGAGATACTGTAGCCTTAGCGAGACGCCTTTGGCATAATAAGCCAGAGGAGGAACACGAATAAATCTTAAATAAGCGCATCCTCCACAGAATTAATGTGTCGCCAGTCAGTCTCTGCTAGCGGCTGCACTTTCCCTGTCCATTTGTGTGGATATTGTGTTGCACGCAGAGATGGACTTGATTTGCCTGTAGCAGCGTGGAAGTGACCCTGAGATGGTCGGGATAAGTCTGTTCTGATCTAATATGAGAGCGAAACGAGCACATCGGTCCAAAAGGAAAAGGATGTTTCAAAGGTTTGAGTGGTTCATGATTCTCACAGCTCTCAAATAAACAAAATATATATATATACGTGTATACACGGACTCTTTGATTAAAAAACAAATGTGACTGTCCTCCTGCCAGATAGAGAGCTTCTTTCAAATAAGCCAAAATCACTCAGACGCTGCTCGAGCCAAATTGTTTTATCACCTCATCAGACAGAAAAAGTCTCGTCACTCTGAACTATTAAATAATTCGGATTCATTTCCTCCTCCCTAAATGTATCTTTCACATCTTTTTGGCAAGTGCTCCGTGGTGCTGCATATCAAACGGATACGTTTTAATACTGTATGTGACCTCGAAAAGGTCCGACCTTCAATCAAGTAAAACAGACGCCATCGTTACCTGATGGGGTTTCCTTTGCTCACGGAAGGAACGCCACAGCAATCATTTATATGCGTCGTCCCCGAACAACAGTGGCTAAAACATTTACAGATGTATTCTGTTCCCATCCAGAGTATCTGTCAGCGCCCCCTTTTCCCATTAGGATTCTTTTCATCCTGACTGAATGACCCCTCGCAGTAAATCAAAGCCCCTTACTCGGTTTGAGCACTTCCCACGACTGATAAATGTACTCTCATGTTCTTCGTCTTCTTTGGTGGGCTGTGAGTTCCTGCAAGGAGCCCTTCAAGAATCGATAGGTCCGTATCTTTTTCGACAGTCCCTGCGGTGGCTGTAAACCGTCTCAGCGTGGAGCGAGAGCTGTGTGATACAGGACGGACAATGGCTTCCAGGAGTCATGTTGGATGCACTCAACACTTTCAGATGTTATTTGATCAGCTATGTTATTAATAACTTCGGCATGCTATAAAAGAGATATGGGAGGTAACGGAGCAGCTGAGAGACGTCCACGCAACCTTGATGTTGGGAAACTGATCTTGGCAGACAGATTCGCATTCCTTTTATGTATTTTTGTATCTATTTACTGCAAATTGTGTTGGCCTTTTAACACCAAAAGCAGCTAAAACAACAGCGGTAATAGGCTTGGATAAAAATAAGACAGAAAATGCAGATTTTTTAGAGGTAATAATATTAGAAATGCACACAAATCTGAGGAATATGTATCATAAAGCAGAGGATTCACAAGCAAGATGAAAAGGATATTTATTTTATTGTGACACGTTACTTTAATCTCCGCTGGCAGCTTCTGGGGTTTTGATATCTCTGTGCCATTTTGTATTAATCTGAAGGAATCCTAAATCTATTTATTCTGATCTTACAATCAGCGCCACGTCAACCCACACTCACTAAATGTGAAACCATAAGGAATGATCCTTAAGTCTAATAAAAGTCAAAAAAAGTCTTAATATGTAAGATGATCAAGGATTCAGTCACATCTGAGTGTCGCGCTGGCTTCATTTTACAGTCCCCTTGACAGAGCAACCGCAGGCACCAGTTGGAGAGCTAAATCCTACTGTACATGCTCGCATTAGCACAAACCCCCAGGAACCCGTTCATATCAGGGCCCCCTCTCTTCTGTATCCAAGACATGGAGAATCGTCCCATGTGATATCTGGCTGGGGAGCGAGCACCACACCAAAGACAAAGTCATTTACATATCCCACATCTCCTGTTTACACGGCTCGCATTTATCATCAAAGGCGACCGTACGGATAGGTTTTTCAGCCGGTGAGCGATATTAATCAAGCGCGGATCCAACGAGAAAAATCAGAAAGCCAGGGGCCCGCATGTTCCTGTGCGTGGTGAAGGCCCATGTCTTGGGTAAATATTGCATGCAGATAAAGTGCGGGGGTAAGCAGAAACGGGGGAAAAAAGGGGAGGCAGCGCATTTTGCAGAGGGAAGGTTTGTTCGACTCAGCAGTTTGCCGTCGCCCGATATGCCGGATTAAACACTACACTGATGTTTTTGAGAGACAAAGTGATATGTTTGCAAGAGGCAAAGTTAGTTTTCATTTCATAAAGGCCATCAATAATAACCACAATACTCAAAAAAAAAAAAGAAATGCTACAGAGGGACAGCTTTGCGCAATCAGTGCTCATGTTATTGAAGCTCCAGGTTATATATCATGGAGGGGGAACACTGTAACAGCAGTTTACTGTAGGTGAAGCGGTGATGATATAATCTAAAATACTTACATAGACCAGCTTCAACCGGAACATTAAATGGACTGTGATAAAATGCCCTGCAGCAGGGGCCGTTCTCTGCAGAGATCCATCCTTTCTAAGGTCTCAAGGTTCATGATGCCAAGTTCACAAGGCTCTTAAAGACCATCTCCTGCAGAGGGAGCGCATTACTCCACTGACTTCCGCGGGTTAAAAGGTTCAGCTTACACCCAACAGCACAGTGTGGATGTTATTAACAGTACTTCATGCCTCAAAACCACTTGACCCATCAAGCTTTGGAAAAAAGCTCATGTCAGCTGCCATAAGATTAGCAATACAAGGCAGAGCTGGAGCGAACAAGTAGATGGATTATGAGTTTAGTAGACAATCTCTTTTAATTTAGGTGATTATTATTAGCTAGTATCCACGCCTCTGGTTTTGTTTAACCACCGGTCAAAAACCCACAGAGATTCAGTCTCTAATGATAGCAAACAATGGATTGAAAAAGAAATTAAACTATTATACCAATTGGATTTCTTCCTTAAAATATGCTGGGGTTAATAAATAGAGTTAAGTATAATAAGTCATTTATCAACAGCTGTATTAGTTATTGATGGGGATTCATGTTAGTTCTCAGTCTGCTTTAATTTAACGGGTTTACATTTTAAAAGGTAACAACTAAAAGCACTGCAAAATTAACAATCGCTGACAGGTAGCTGTCTGTCATTTGGAGGGAGAGAGAATTCATGGGCAGTTTGTTATTGATTTATTTACCAAGTGTAAGATCTACTAGATGCTGCCTGCTTTACACGTTGAGACAGTCGCCTAAGGATTGCTTCATACACCAGTAATATGTTGTAGGCTGAGTTTGACATTTGTCCCCATCCACCAGGTCAATAAACCATGAGAACGCGATGAATTAGGGTGTGAGAATGTTCGTAAAAGTTTCAATACAATAAGACAAATGCTTTTGCTTTGCTGACAAGCATGAAGCATTTGTCACGTATTTCATTATTAATGTGATGTGGAATAGATGTTTATTTTAGCGCTGCCTTAAACTACAAAAAAAAATACAAATATATGATAATAGTGTACAGTAGTTGGACCGCACTAATGAGTTCACCATCACCGTGACCATGTTTACATACCATTAGCACAAAACAACACAATAATGGAGCACTTATTTTTCATAGTAACACCAGCCAGGTAGCAAACACAACATCACCACAAAATATTAGCGGCAGAAAGTTGGTCTTCGTTTGCTCTGTTGGGAACTGATTATGCCCAGCAAAAGATAAAATCATTCTGGTGGGCTTTATGAAGTACAGCAGAGTAACAGCGACGTAGTATGTATGTAATCTGCGCGCTGTGGAGTTATATTTGTTTACAACAAAATGACTCACATTGGTTGTAAGACTATCCAGTTGTGTGTAGAGTTATTTTTGGTGTTGGTTGACACCTCAACTTTCCCTTATGCAGTTGTTAGCTCTGTAGACATGCAAAGTCAGTGACACTCATTTTTTGCGCACACACTCATACAGGGACACTGTACACATGAACAGCATCTCTCTTGACATCCACCACCAGTTTGTTGTGTTGTTCACATGCGGTCCCCGGAGTGAGAAGGTGTGAACAGGGAGCGAGGAAGAGAGAAGAAAGACAAAATACAGTGTATGAAGGTGGGAACAGATTACACTGCACAGTAAAAAAAAAAAAAAAAAAAAAAAAAGGTGTGCAGTCCATTTGCAATGTCATGTTTGCATGTTCAAGGTCTAATGCACGGACATAATTGCTTTATTATGCACCACACAGCAAGATGCCCTTTCTCTACCAACAGTAAAGAATAACACAGATTTACACAGGAGAGTCTGTGCCACTTCTAAGATTGAAAAAAGTAAAACCATTTGTTTAATATTCATTTTAACTGCCTTAACATAACATATAAAATACACTGCGGCGTGCTCAGCATATGACACTGGCTCAATGCAGCGTAAAGGTTCAGTTATTTCGCCCCAACATAGTGTTGAGATTGATTCAACAAAACATTATGTGGGTTGGAGTTATTTAAATAGTACATTTTTAACCTTATAAAAATGCTATTTTTTGAAGATATTACTGTGCACAGGAACCTGAGTTCTTAATCGCATGTAAGCCTCACCCTTGCATTGAAAGGTGAGCAAAAAAGGTTACATTTTGTAGCAAGGGTCTCTACTGTAGCCATAGGATTACCAGAGCTCAATCTGTAAAAGCCATTCTAATCATCTATAGACAGCACAACCTATATGGAACTATTCCCAGAACACGGAGCCAAACCATATGTGTTCAGTCTTCCTGATTGCAGCACAATCAGGATTTACCCATGCTTTTCAGAGGAAATCTGAACTGCATGCAGCCATTCAGGATTTCAGCAGAGTGCAAATCGAGTTTTTCTTTGGAGTCGCGCGGCGCCACGCACTCCCGCTAGTATTTGTCACCAGCCCCCACAGATGTATGCAAAGACGGGATGCTGCACCAGCATCCTGGAGCATGCAAAATACTCTGGAGATGAAACCACGTGCACGGCAAAGAACACACTGCTTCCTGAACATCACGGACCGTTAGTGGCTTCGGAGATTGCTGCATATCTTATGCGCTTTATTGAAATGCAACACTTGCCTGTATTTAATGACTGAATGTGCAAATCTTCAAATAATACACCCTTTCATAACCTTGAATATGCATACATATATTTTGCCTTTACCCTTTTTTTTTACCAGACTGTAAAGTAAGGCAAGAAACTGGCACTATCTGTAAGCAACTGTTAGTTATTTGGAGTCCATTAAGTTGCGGTTTGAATTTGTACAGACCTGACTTTTTGACTTCCAGTCTTATTTCATTATAAGCATAACATCATAGCAAGTGCATGCTAAACTGGAATGTATTGCCGCAGGGAGTCTTGTGCCCTGAGTTAAGCCTCTAAGGCAGAATCTCCTTTCAGGCTGTCTGTTTCCTCCAACAAGCTCACCGCATGAGACCAAGTTCAGTCTGAGTTTAATTTAACCCTCCTAAAGCATGTAATGTTGCAGACAAAAAGCCCCAAAAGGCATGGGTGGCATTAGGCGAAATGAAAATGCAATTAAAAAGAAAAAAAGTTTTTGCGCAGTGTTAACTGAGCAGAAATTACTATTCATAAGCAAAAAAAAACCTGTTGCCAAGTTTGAGTTTCTGAATTACCTGGCCTGTTTATGATGTGCTGTTAGACAGCATCAGTAACTTCTTCTCACGTGAAGAAGCAACGGAACCATGAGACACAACTTTGCAAATGATACCGGAGCTAATGACGTATCAGGCGTGCGTAAGAGACAGAAAATGGGGACTAGATGATCCAACAAGCTCAGTGTTGGCGTGACATTATGCATGCAGACCACTTGGAAATGAGCCACCCATACTGAAGATGAAGTGGGCAGGAAAATACCAGTTTCCAGGATTTGAAGTGGCACTCAGTCACAAGTACCAATTCATTCCCTTGATGAGTATTCTTGAAGCACAGACGTCGCTGTCAGATCGGATGGTGGGTTTATATATCACGCAAATACATGTAGGTATTATACAATGAATGAGGTGCTCTGACGCGGCCGCTCATTCATTCCAATAAAAGCTGCTCACACGGAGGATGCACCTTTTTTTTCTGAAGCAGAATCTTATTCAGGTTAACCTCAACTGAAAGACACGTCTTGGAACTGCGTTGAACCATTTTTTTTTATTTATTTATTTTACTGTTCGTTATACTTCTATAATATTTGAATTGCTGGTAAACCTCATTTTGTGCCTGAAGATAAGCAAGACAAACTGCACAATCTCGGTAAACTAGAATTGGTTGTGTGAGAATGGGGAAAGCAGATTGTAACATCACTTCTCCACACTGACAGTTTTTTGTGTTTTTTTCACATTTGTGCAATCATTTGTGGTTATTTATGAGACTTTGTGAAGCTCCCCTTGAAGCTGCAAAATATATTTATTCAACTTTTTTACATAATGCAGTGGTACTCGAGACCTGTAAACAGACTTTGATGTGTAAAATCAGTTCCCCTTTAACCTAACCCTGCTCTGAATGCATAACATGACTTAAGTTACCCTCATTTAAGGTTATTATTATTAACGGTGACCACAGTCACTAATTTTCTACTGTAGCATACTGCAATTACCTGGACTTTGAACTGTTGTTTTTCTAACCTTATATAAGAATTTGTACAGGAAAATACTTCCTGTGAACTACACATACAATATTCACATTTTCCAAATGTCTCCACTGCATTACAACTATAAAGACAGTGTGCACATACAATTTGCAGAGGCTGAAACTCATCGACACTCATAGTCTACTTGGACCCTATGATGACGGTTCATTTTACAAAACTAGAACTATTTTGACATCTGTTGAGAAGCATAGTACTTACAATAACCTAAGCTGCAGCAAGACCCTTTCATTATTCATTCTTTCCTCCCAATGCCTTAGGGAAGACATCAGTCAAAACAAAAGACAGAGCACGAACTGGAGACACTGTCTTTCAACGAATCCATTCATTTTCACCTCGCATGAACTTTTAACTTTTTATAGATTATACAGATATCTTGCGTAGCGCTGTGATCCGGTAGGCGGATGACATCTGACACGGTTCAGTCTTTGGAGCGTGAGGCACACGCCTGCGGTGGTTCTGACCTACAGCGTGAACAGGATCTCTCCCGGGTGAATAAACTGCTAAAAGACAGACCATGGAAGGCGCCTGATAGAACCAAGAGAAAACAACTCAGCTGTATTCAGAGTTACATGTGCATGTACAACGTATGTTCAACTCCTGAATGGAAAACAGCTGAAATTCCTCAGATTGTAAAAAAACAGGCAGACTGTTTGGGAAGTGAAACTCCCCATAGTCTCATGTTCATGATCACTGCCAGCGCTTGATGAAAAAGCAAGAGGGAGGTCCGAACCATGTGGATCCTGTATAGTTCTGTTGCATGCAAACTGAGGTTTGACCAATACACATTCTTGCACAAAATGTCATCCATTAAGTGGTATATACTCTAAGCTTTGGAGAGACCGAGCAATGCTTTTGGGCAGGCAAACACCAGTTCTGTGGGGTCTGTATCGAGGAGAAAAAAATAAAAAGTTTAATTCTCCATCCCTGAGCAGGAACATATTAGATTTTAGATTCAATTTGGCTGATATTGGTGCCAAAAGAAAAACAATCAACAAAACAATAAAATCAGCAATCTAGCCATGGAAATTATGTCTGGATACATGGTCCCAAAATTTAAGCTTGTGCTTATAAATAAATCTAATAACCCAATAAGTATGTGATGTTAAATTCTATTATACCTACACTATACATGAATTGTAGCATTAGTTCAGGTATGCCATGGTCTCAAGTTCGGCTCACAAGCCCACCTCATCAGCTGATAGTTAATCTATAAACCAGTCCATATCAGCTGGCTGCTCAGCTGAAGCATCGTTGCTTTAGCTGGCCTTCTCTTGCTGTTTCTCAGTTCTCTTTTCAACCCACCTCCACCCAGCTCCTTCTTTTATGCTGCATCTCTTGATCAATGTGAATACTGTGTCACTGATGCCTGCTCTGTTCTGTACCGAGGTCTTTGCTGTTGCTGCCTTAGGCTTTCCATGTAGGCGCGTGGAAGGGCAGGGAGGTCCAAGAACAGAGCCGTGGCACAAAAAATAATTGACTGCAAGTGCAAAAAGTTTCTTTGACACAAGTGGTCCGGACTGAAATATTTTCAATAATTTAATTACAATGGCATTCACTGCCTTATGACCTCGTATCCGACTTCCTGTCCCCTGTTTCTGAGCGTAACAAACTCATCAGCTGACAGAATTAGCTCCTGGTAGTTTGAAGTAGTCAGAGTATTTCTGATTCAGCTATCTATCTGCTGGGTCAAATAAACACAGTAAAGCTTAAAAAAGTAGCACATGCTACCAACCTAGCTACGGGTTACACTGTGGAAAGCAAGCACAATCTGAAGTGCTGTTGTAGTGAATAATTTTGCCCTGCAGAGGGCAGTAATATGCCCTGTAGCATCAAAAGTGCCATAAATAGCAGTGGTAGCCAGTGGAAACAACTCAGACAGGCAGAAATGTATAATGAAACAGATCTTTTGAACAGCAAGTTCAGCTTCAACGTCCTCGTGGGTGGTTCTGTTGGCAAGAACTATATTATCTGCATTTACTGCCAATGCAAACTTATGTTATGAATTGAGCTGGGAGATTGCTGAACCGCTGAGATGTTAAGTGTATTACAGACTTGAAAAATTATCGCTTCCATGTATGTTTAGAACAGGTGAAAAAATATGATTACATTTTCTCAACACATGATAACTATGGAAATCATGTGGTTAATGGCAATTAAATATTTTATGGTTACATCTATTGACAACCCTAGTAAAAAAGAAAAAACAAACAAACAAAAAAACAATATGCAGGTGTTAACTTTGACACTGTGTGAGTGAACTGAGTTTATTATCTAGGCTTTGGTTGTCAGACTGACATCCCATTCAGATCAAAGCCCCTTATTTGTTCTCCTTATCACTTTTCAGCCTAGAACTGACATTTGAAACAATTCACTGTATGTGTACAATACAATTCTCTGTGTATAAACACAGGTCTGATAATATATGTAAATGAATGTTTACATCAGCCATACAGAGAAATACCCCATTAACTAGTAAAAAATGCAGAATGAACTACGGCTATACTATTGTTTGTCTGTTTACTTCATGCATGCCCCCTGAGATCTGCAGTTTCTATGGAGACTTACGTGGGTGGTGGCAGTGGGGACTCAAGAGAGACCTTTTCCCGTTACTAGTTCTGCTACACCGATGGCCCGGCTTTGAGTCAGGTTAGTTAATGTGTGCAGTCTTGCAAAATGATCATTCACGGCCAGGATGCGGAGCCTCAAATCCCTTGTGTTAAATCCAGCAGCTGCATTAATACTTTTGCAGCACATGCCCGTGGGCAGCTTTCTGTTTGCACCTTAAGTTGAGTCAGTTGTGAGAAGTAATTTTACTTTTAAGATACTACAAATTTATTGATTTTATTTCTCCACTTAGTCAAAATATGATATTTTTCACTATTGTATGACAGAACTGGCCATTTCTGTGTTGATGAAAACATGCAATTACAAAATAATTGTGTCTGACCACAACCACAGTTTGTCGTCAGTTTTTACCCTTTACAGTGCTGGGCTGAAGTCTACCAGAACTGTATCCAAATTTGTGAAAAATAATATCCTTGTATTGCTTGGCATTTTCAGAAGCCTCATGAAAGACTGAAATCTGCTTATTGAGGAGGGAAAGAGGATTTTGTTTTGCCAGCTTCACTTCCACCAGCAGCTAATTACGCAGCAGCATCCTCAGTTCCCGCATCTGTTTTCCAGACCTCCGAGGGGAAAAGAAACAATTTTTGGAAGGCTTACTGCTGAAAGATGGCTCTTGAATTGGAATGGAAAAATGTCAAGTGCACTGCTTTGTAAAGAATGGGATGGGAAAATTGAAAATCCTCCATTGCCAAACGGGAGAGTTTCTCACCGACTGACAAAGGCGCAGCCAAGACAACCTCGGAAATATTTACATATTGCGGTAGGGTACGCAAACATGGCTGTTATACAGACCCAAGGACAAAGCCTATTGACAGCTATCGTTTTACAGAGTTCGGACCGTTTGATTGCGGAAGTGTCCGCAGGGAAAACAGGGACAGTATCTGCAAGCTGGATCGCTATATTGATTGTAACCCGCGGACCGATGGCCCTGTCATGTCAGTGGTCCCCAGCTCTGCTTAACTTATTGACCATTTAATAGTTTTTGCGAAGGCAGTCAATGGTGGCTCAGGAATTAATCCTTAACATTTACTTTCACACCGCCATCCCGTTATGAAAATACCCACAGAGTGCATAGCGTCAGGTTATTGCATTTTTGATTGGTTTCAACTAAAACATTTTTTTTTTGAGATTGAGAAGTAAAATCACATCAGTTCTGGTTGGTTACCTCCCACAAAAGGCTGCCTTTCAAGGTCTCTGGTCTCCAGGGCACTGCTCTCTATCAATACCAGTTAAATTAAAGTCTCTGTAGCCTACTAATACAAGGGCATTGGATTGTCGAACATTCCAAGATGCTTGTTTTCATCATAAATGAGGTCCTTTGTTGGGGATACATGGCAACCGAGAAAATAAACTCCTTTCTCTGTCTGATTCCTAATTATTTTTTATTTTATTTTTAAGACACTTGACACTGCAGCTTTATTCGCAAATCATTAACATATTACATTTCTGGATAGTTCTGCTAAGCTTTTCTTTGTATATTAGATGTTGCTGAGCAGCAGCTCGCAACAAGAAATAAAGAACGGCTTCATCCGCTATTCACCCTCCTGCAAGTTATCGAACAACACAACAGCAGAAGTGACATTTAGTAATCTGTGATATTTGCCGTCATTACCGTATGTCAACAGCTTCCACGACTCATTCAATAATTTAGCTCAGACAAAGGAAAAAAAATCACACACGAGTGAGTAAACACTGCGATAGTGTTGTTTACACTCTATAAATGGAGGTTTGATGTAAAGTGTCGCCTCTCGTTCCTTTCATTCATCGCCCCCCCACCTTTTCCACCCACAGCATGTGCCGTTGCTTTAACATGTATCATCGCGCCGTATGAGTGCTCGGAGGAGAGAAACATTTACTCGTACTTTGAGTCTTAAAATATCACTGGAAATGTATCGCTACCCACACAATCCAAACCCAGGTATAGTCTTTATTTTTTGGAAGAAAGAGCCCATACATATAACAAATATTGAGTGAGAAACTATGTCAAGTGTCTGAAAATATGCACTTTCCAGCTCAGAATTTTTCCACTTTCATGTTGACTGGTGCATTTCACTTTTTCGACGGATCCATTTCCAACGATTGCAGTCTTCAAGTTAAACAAAGTTAGCTGCCTGCTGGCAACAGCTTCACGCTTAGCATGAGGAAATGATAAATCTTCTCATGTAAGGCTTGCCAGGAGAGCATAATTTAACATGTACTGGTCTGTCAAGTTATGTATGATTCAACCTTACTTTGACCCCCAAACTATGTGATATCACGAGATAATATTGCTTAGAGGAATGCACTAGTATGCACAGACTGTTTTTTTGCATTATCATTCTAGTGCTCTGGAACCATTGGTCTTTTATGTGTCTTTAAACACTGCACAATCACAAGAAGATAATCCGAGTAGATGTGCAAGAAGCAATAAACACATAAATACAAATCTTTTGAAATGTCCTTTATGTGCAGCTCCTCTATGCCTTTAAATACATTTCGTGGTTCCACTCGTACAAAGGCCATAAGTGGCCCCAGTAAATGGTTTTATAAGCAGTTCACTGAAGCATGGTGTCTCCTTACCTGAAACCCTTCACCATTATCCCTCACATATTACCACTGATACAATTTACTCCCAGGCAAAGTGTGGCACAGGCCAATGATTCCCTCGACTGATTCCACTGCTCAGGCTCAAGATCTGCCCTCGCTCTTCAGAGAGAGCGAGCCATCCATGCTTTTGTGTCCTCAAGACGTGGACTTCGCTGCAAGCCTTGAGGAACACTCACATTAGGAAAATGAAAGCCCAGTTTCTATGTGACTCAGGCTTCCTCCTGTTATGTTTGGTTTGGGCTGGATGGGTTTTAAGAGGTTTGTCTAGACTGAGGTTAGAGCAGAGGACAAACCAGGGCCAGCTTTATCGTTGAAAAGCAAACTTCAGACAAGATGTATTATCGCTGCTGACACAGATAAATGCTGCTTTTAATCACTCTTGCCAAAGAGTGATTCAGGGAAAGGTTCATCTGTGAACAGAACATAGACTACTGCTATTTAGCAGCTCACTAAGTGGAGCATTTATATGAAATAAACACATGACTACTATTGATTGCCTCCTTCCATCGCTATAATTGCCTGCATTTATACCCATCTGAAGGTGCCAAATACCTCAGTATAGCTGCTGGTTTGATCAACTTGCTCATTAGAGAGTTGGTTGACTAGATTTCTGAAGTTGTAGTTCACTCAAGGTCCCTGCAAAACAAGTTTCCAATTTTAATCAGCAAATCCTCTTGGCCTGTGTAATAACTTTTAGTGAGCGTTTTCTAGTTCTGGCAGAGGCTTTTAACAGCTAAAGATGGGAAGAAGGGATATATGGGGATGTTGTTGTTTTTTTTTTTTTCTAGTTGGGGTGTCATGTGTTTACTCTAGTCTTTGATGATCCGGGTTGTGTAGGAGGGAGCGTGGGATTATTTAGTCGTAACTCACATTGCTACATTATAAATCTGGGTGTCTCATGCAGGTGGACAGCTTATTGATTTTTTTTTTTTTTTTTTTTTTTTTGCAGCAGCAGCAGCAGCAGCAGCAGAAATACAATCTGTCCAGGCAGTTTACCTTTGTTGATATGTGGCACTGTGGTGTGGAAAACAGGTTGCAGGGGTCTTCTGGGAGAAGATCACACACATTAACTTAAATTAGTACACCTCACGTAACTGTTTAATTGTGTTTTGACTACTGGCAGCTTTGTATTATTGTGTACAGCACATCATGCTTTGTCTACACAATTTGTTTCTTTGACGACACAGATCTCTTTTACTAAATATACCAGCCTCTCAAGAGTCTCTTACAGCTTACATATTACGTAAATTAGTTTGACATGAAGGCCTTTCTATACTGTGCTGATTCTCCTGTGTTTATGCATTTAACACTTGACTTTTGACTAAAATGTGGCTAATTCAGACATGGGCAAACCCAGATAGCAGAAGATGTTATTTCAACATGGAATTTTGGTTGAAATGGTTGATTTATGGTTATGGTTGAAAATGTGTTAGTGAATCAACCACTGAAGAATTCTTCTCTTTTTTGTCGAGGGGAAATCGGTAATAAGAGATTGTTTTGTTCACGTTGTTTCTGTTATTGCAACAGGGGACACAGCACTGCACCATTTTAAAACTGTTTTAGTCCAGTTTGACACAGCGCCGTGGACACGGAAGTGGCTTTTTGGACATGATGACGTAGGGCCTAGCCATCCCCATACTGGTCAACCAGCGTCTAACGGCATCAATAATTCTCAGTTTGAACATTATTTTAAAGTCTTACCCTGTACCCGTGGATGGCAACAGGTTCAATCTCCGTTTAGATCAGATGCAACCATGACCACAAAACCCGGAAACCTTTTAACCTACTTTTTAATGGTTGTTGAATATAAATCAATTTAAATGAATTAATTTATTTCATAAATAAATGAATTACTATTAGAATTTTAATGACTGCCTGATGAATTGTTTTTTCCACAAATAAAATTAATTATTTTTAAAGGAATAGTTTTAACAAAATGATTTTACTTTACAGCCTGGGCTACAATTGCTACGTCACTCTGTTGATGTTTAAACAAAACAGAGAGCGAGCTCGCTCCCCCTCACTCCTGTGCAATTGAAACTCTCTTAAATGCGCATCTCGTCGGTTATTGGTTGGAACACTTTGTTTGGGGTGGTGAATACTTGTTGATAGCAACTGTCAAATTGTGTACAGACGGCCTGCTTATGGGGCAGGCAGCTAGAGGATCGTTAGGAAAGATTAGATGAATGTGATCATTTATGTTTGGGCCTTTTTTGGGCCTGAAATCGCTATTACAACCTTTAACATTCCTTGTGCTGTTTTATCACAGTAACATTGATGTGCATTTAAGGCCAAACAAAAGTATTTTCGGTCTCTACACATCGTAAGTGTAACTGGACTGAATGAGACAATTTGGAAAAACATAGGCCTAACTGCCATCTCCCTCATGCCCCCATGGGTCTGCTATAAGGTGCCTGTCCATAACATGGTCTATGTTGCATGGAACATTATCTTACAGCTGGCCACAAGTTATTTCAACCCAACTGATGCAATGAGTATCTTATCATTCCTTACAAAAAACATTTTGGATTCATGTCTTTCAGTTGCTTCTCGGCAGTGTGACAGGAAGCTCACACAGCAGGCCTTCAGTGAGACAGTAAAGAATTGGCTTCGTTATGCCCCTTGGCGTGCAGGAGGCATAAAGAAAAATTAGATGTGAATTTGATATTAATATTCCTAAATAGCTGTTGCATAAGTTGCTCTGCAAAATGTTTCATCGTGAGTGCTGACATGTCTCTGCTTCTCTCCCACAGTGTCGTCTTCATATGGGCTATGGCCCTGGTTGGCCCAGAGGTCATAAACACAACAAAATTCTAATAAATGGTTTTATCCATAGAAACTAAATGAGTCCAAAATGTGTCTGTTGTTATTATACATTTACTATATTTACATTTATTATACAGTTGGTCCTATTGTTGACGGCATAGTCTTACTGCTAAATAGAGTGTATTTCAGTGGAGGTTGATGTTGATTGTAATGCAAGCTAGATTGTCCATCACTCATTTTAATACTTCATATAAATGAATATTATACCTTTTAAAAAATGGTTGAACCAATATTGATTCAGTAACATTATTTCAACATAAAATCAACTGAAATTTAAATGTAGATTCTCATTTAGATGATGGTTGATTCAACATTGATTAAATAACATTATTTCAACATAAAATCAACTGAAATTTAAATGTAGATTCTCATTTAGATGATGGTTGATTCAACATTGATTCAATATCAGTATGGTTGAAGTTTCAACGTTGATTCAACACAAAGTAGAGGGGACACTTTCAACATCGGATCAATGTTAGGCTTCAACGTTGTTTCAACATTTCTGCCAAACCATATTTCAACGTTGATTCAACTGAATTTTGCTGTGTGGGAATTACTGTATCGTGAGTGGATTTTAAGTGAGTGAGTGAGTGATGCAGCTAGCAAACTTTGAGGGCACTCAACTGACCACACACTTTTTTTTTCAAAGATTTTGGAGTCCGCCTCAAGTGGCCATTTGAGGTACTGCAGTCCATGGACTTCCACCCATTCACTAAGGAAGGTTTCTATCACGTTAGGCAGTTAATATAATGCTGGTGTATAGGTGTTCAATCTACATTTATAGCCTACTTAAATATTTAATAGTAGCTGGCGAAGGTAGACAGGAGCGCAGTATAAATTAAACGAAAATGTACAGGAGGTGTGGGCGGGGCTTCGATATCTGCTCCGCGTGGCGCCACTCTCGGACCGTACTGCGCAGACTCCGGCTCCAAACAAGATGTGTCCCGGGGAAACTGGCGTCAGGTCGACTAATGCAAGGAAGTGGGGACGCGTTATCCTAATGCAGTCTGGGTTGCCCCCACAAGGTGTCTGCTTCAATTGACTGCTATTTCTGGGCTCAGCTTGCTTCCAAAACACAGGTGAACAACAGCATCAACACAGTGCCTGACTACCGCCTATGTAGAAACACACACTGCTCTGCTAAAGTGCTTCTCAAATTATGGCTTCTGTGTAAACAGAGCCTCAACCAACTAATAAACCAGCTGCTCAATGCCGAGTTAAAAACTCAAAGTCTTTCACTTGCAGGTTAGGAAACTGATGCGCTTGATCTCAGCAACGCAAAAATTAAAAAGTGGCAGTGACTGCCTGTAAACAAACCACATTCAAAAGAATCCTGAAAATCTGACTAAACAAAGCCAAATTGAAAGCTGTTTGGAGTCTGTCTAAATAACACATTTTGTTCCCTAGATTCAGGGATCTGCGCAGTTAAGTTGAAGGGAGCTTTGACGAAACAAAACAATGTATTTTTGTTTGTTTGAAACATGTGTTTTAGTAAATCTGGTGATTGTGATCTCTGCCATTACAGCAAGACACTATAAGGGAAGTTACTAAATTAAAGAATTGAAAGAGAAGGAGTGAGAATTAACACCAGAAAGTATACGTATAAGGTTACGGTACTGTCAAACGTTAAGTTTTTGAAACTGACTCACGAGTAAATTTGCGGCTACAAAAACATTAACAGTAATTACAAAGGAAGGCCATGGCATCCATTCAGCAAAACCTGATAGGGCCTTACAGTAGATCACTGTATTATGCATTCAGCACAAACTGACAAAAACACTGTAGAGTGGAACGTCAGCGGAACGTGGCTGACTACTGAGCAAACCCAGCCAAATATTATGATTCCCAACCATGGTTTGAATAAGAAATTCAGGTTTCATTCACGTTGAAAAAGGTTGACATTGTAAAATTACAAAAAATAAGTGTGATTTGTGTCATTTGCTTCTTTTTGTTTGTTATTTACTGATGCAGTACCCAGTGTTTTACAAAAGTCGGATGATTTGTCTGCTCTTCAGTGACAAAATAATTAAAGTAGTTTTACACTGAACATCCAATCACTGTAACTCAATCAAAGTCCCATTTCCACTGCATTTGTAATAGTAGCACCTGCAGAACAAAAAAAGGATAATGATAATCCGAAAGACAAAGGGAGGGAGCGCATGAGCCAATGCCAGTGCTATCAGCGGCCTGGGACTAACGGAAGACAGAAACAGAGTAGCCTGCCGGGGGAACATAACTCCACTCTATGTCCCATTGCTGAGAGAGGAAAGGAAAAGAAGACACAATGCAATATTCTCTTTGGAATTAATTCAATGTCTCTTCTCCAAGAGCATCTAATTTAGTGTTCCTTGCCTTCCTCACTGTCTCAATCTGCCGCTTGCTCCCTGTCTCTCCCACTTTCTTCATCCATCTCCTTTACTATCTCACTGTTTCCATCCTGCCCAATGACCCCCGCCACACACACACACACACACTCACACACACCACGCTCCTACCTCTTTCCCTTGACTCTCTCCCTCCCCTCTCATTCTCTCCTTCTCTGCCTTAGGCCTTTGTTAGACTGTCTTTGTGGAGAGTGCAGAGAGAAAGAGTGAGGCCTTGAACACGACTCAAGCTGCCTGATTGGGAAGGAGAGCATGAGAACCTGGAGACATGGAAGATGAGAGGGCGAGCGAGCGGATATGAAAAAACACTTCTCCCCCCTGTGAGAGACAGGGGGAATGAGAAAGGAGAGCAAAAATACTGGTAGAAACACGGACGGGCAAGAAAAAGAAAAAAGTAGTTATCCCCTTATCCACTGTTTTAAAGAGGTTAACCTCATTAAAATTGTGGCTACAAAAATGCTTACGCCGTGAAAGATAATAAATTCTCCTGCTAATTGTACATTCTCAGCCTGAATTCATAGATTCCTCACCTATTAAGTTTCAGTTTGAGGTTATTTCTGTGTCCTAGACATGCCACGGCCCTCTGTCCATTCAGAGAAACGGCTAAAATCTCCGTGCCCATCAAGGTGTGGATTATTGCCCAGGCAGAAACAACGGCCACTCCCCTCCAACTCTCTAACTTTTGCCGGAAATAAAAACATGCCGCCAGTTTTTAGTGGCTGGAATAAAAACAGCAGTAAATGAGTTGAATATGAGAAGGTCACTGTGTTTTCCAGACCGTTGCTCATCCTAAATGGGTCCCCACGGTCCAAATGAGGATGGATGTGAGCTGAAGAGGATTCACTGGTCTGAGCGCAGACTCTCGACAAGCCAAGGGAAAGACAAGGGCAGAAGAGTCGGGGAAAAGTGGTCTGAAGAAGGGCCGGCTCTGGTGAGGTTTAGGTACACTGGTGTGGAGGATTTACAGAATATAGTTGTAGCTGCGGTGTTCACTGTGTAGGCTGGCAGTGGTAACTGGATGAGGTCAAGGGGCCTATACTTAGTGAACAGATTTACCAGCAAGCCCTAGTGCCGGTGGCCAATCCTCTATGATCTGTTGCTTAGTTGTTTCTCTCTCTCTCTGTCTCTTTCTCTGTCTCTCTCTATTTTTATCTCTCTCGCTGGCATAGGCAAGACTAATGAAGTGGTTTGAGTTGTTTTTCAAACTAAATACACACTTGCTTGTTATTTTTGGAAGGTGTGGTTTTAGATTTTTAATTTACCTCCAAACAAAAAGCAATACCCGTAAAATAACAGCATTATGTTGATCTCTTACTACGCAAGATTAGCATAATGCATAGATTAGGCATGACATTATGACCACCTTCTTAATATTGTGTAGGTCTCCCTAGATAGATAGAGGGGGAAATTCCTCCAAAACAGTTGTGACTCATCAGAGAATGGACATGGACCTTCTGAGGGTGTCCTGTGATGCCTGGCAACAGAATGTTGTTAGTGGGGGGCCTTTGGGTCCCACAGGTTGAGGAGAGGGGTCTCTGTGGACCAGGCTTGTTCCAGTGCATCCCACAGATACTTGATCAGTTTTGGATCTAGTAAATTTGGGGGCCAGGTCAATACCTTGTGCTGTTTTTCATGCTTTTTGAGTTGTTCCTAACCAGTTTTCTGTGAGTGTCGCTGTCCTGCTGGCGATCGTGGCTGCATTCAAGGAGTTTCATTGCTATGGTCTGCTCTAGGTGAGTGGTACATGTCTAAGTAACATCCACATGAATGCCAGGTCAAAAGTTTCCCAGCAGAACATTGTATTGTCATAAGATGCTCAGCGTTATTTATTTCTCCAGTAAGTGGTCATAATGTAATGCCTGATCTGTGTATGCCATCAGTGCCACCAATTTTAACCAGAGCTGTTCACAAATCTTCAAAGTTTTAATATTTTTTAAAAGTGATTTCATATTCCACTAAGGATCACGTGCTATGGAGACAGAGTCTGGAAGCCTGACACAATGGGAGGTGCTGCGATCCTAGCAATAGAGGGCACTATCTCATTAACATGATAGCAGACTTTACAGTGGCTACTCCGGGTGATTTATTAGTCTTGACCGAGTGCGTACAGTTATAGGTCTCTATCTACATTAAACCATAAGACACTTGATATCTTTCATGATTCATGATGAGGAGCTTGGAAACACCTCAAGGTCAGCCTGATAACTGTGGGATGTTGGATGGTGACATCAGCATAAAGTCTGAGCGTTACCTCTTTCTTTTGTGTGTGTGTGTGTGCGTGTGTAAAGTTCTCACTAACGTGTGTGGAAACAGAAATGGCATCCACAAGTATGAGATTTAACAGCATGCCCTATATCCCGTGAAAACAACACATTCCTCCAATCAATTATTGATCTACACTAAATGTCAGCAAAGGAGAACCTCAGATCTTTGATATTTTATAATCATGAGCACGGTAAAAAAAAAAAAAAATACAAACTTCTTTTTAGTTTCCTGCATCGAACACAATGAAAAGTAAATAAAATAAATTAACACAACTCGATTGGTCTTACAATCACAGTCCCCACCGTGGGTTAATCAGTGTACATTTGGCAAAGCACAATTGTCAGATTGATTTAACCCCATGCAGATTCATCAAAATCCAATCAGAGATGGCTGAAATATCCCGCACGGCACAGGGGCAATCAGTGTGGCACCGTCCTCGTGCGAAATAATCTAATTTTGAAAATGCCACAGCTCAGTGAGAAACTGTTTACATTCTAGTGTCATTTGTCTAATGTCAACGGAATCTGAGCAGACAGATGTGTGTCCCAAGTTGGTCATTACGTTTGATGTAGCATAAAGATCATCTGGCCGTGCTCTCTGTGTGATTGTCAGTTAAATATGAAGAAAAGCATGATCACTTTCGCTTTGGTAACACTGCAATCAACATTAGTCCTTACAGTGGATTCAGTGACCGTTACTGCTTGACTTTTCCAAGCACAACAGACAATTCAATAAATACTTTGCCCGTGTTGCAATGTATTTACACCGATCAGGCATAACATTATGACTACTGACTCTTGTGACAACTCAGTGTTCTACTGGTAAAACTTTAGTCCTAGCATTTGTGTGGATGCTACTTAGACATATACCACCCACCTAGACCAGACCAGGCAACAACCATCCCATAGCAATGCCACTCCTTGATATACAAAAACAGTTTTGGAACAACTCAAAAAACATGAAAAAAAACACAAGGTGTTGAACTGGCCCCAAATTCACTTGGTCCCAAATTGCTCAAGAATCTGTGGGATGCCTGATCCACAGAGGGCCCGACTCTCAACCCATAGGGCCCCAGTAACAACATTGTGTTGCCAGACACCACAGGACACCCTCAGAAGGCCAATGCGCATGCTCTCATGAGTCACACAAGGGAGTCCTTCACAGTATTAGGAAGGTGGTCATAATGTTGTGCCTGATATTTAGAAATTACGTTTGTGGTAACTTTTGTTAACGTAACTTTGAAGCTGATGTATGTTGACGTTACAGACCCCCCTCTATTTAATGTTTTAGCAGGGGATGCGTGTTCAAGATCTGCACTTTAACACTCAGTACGGTTTCCTGAGAAAACATACTTGAAGCAGCTCCATTCATCAATGCGCTCCCCGCGGCTTGAAAGGGAAGGCACTGGGAGGAAAGGAAGATGTTAGGGAAATTCTAAGGAGGGCTATTATACACAATTTAAAGTCCCAAGGCGGCGTTTTTTCTTCTTTTTTTTCTTTTTTTGGAGATGTTCTTCAGAAAGAGGAGGGATTCAGGAAGAGTTGTCTCCACCAACGAGACAGCGCCCCAGTTGGTGTACTGTGACCGACCACGAAGCGCGCATCCCCCGACCAGCTCAACACGTCTGCCCTGCGAGCTGCGTAAATGTACACCGCCTAGCCGGGAAGCGATGTACCTTCAAACTAAAATTAAAAATCTATTTTTATTCTGAATAAAAGAAGAACATAATAATAATAAATAAAAAAGAAAAGTTGACCGATGGTGTGTCACGTAGCTTTATAAATACAATAACACAATGGGGGGCTGGGGTAGCGTCTGCGTTTCTTACACTGCTCAAGTAAGCGTTGCAATTTTTACCGTGGAAAAGATAATATAACAATGGTCGTAAAACAGCACATGTTAACAACATTTTTAATACTGGAATTAAATTAAAAGATATCGTGACTCGAATGTTTTATTTTGTAGCCTAAAGGTGGACCGGAAGTGATGACTCCTCTGACAGTAGAGATTTGACAGCAGTTGTCCGGGAGCACTGAGCGCACACGTCGCTCTCTCCACTACATCGCACCACTGCGGTAGGAGCGAGAAGGCGGCAGCAGCAGCAGCAGCAGCAGCAGCAGAGAGAGAGAGAGAGAGAGGAGTACCCGGCAGGCACAGTTCACTTGTTCCTGCACGACAAAATCCCAGGTGGCGAGAGTTTATCGCGCAGGAGGACTTTACCTGAGAGGACGTAAAGCAACAGCTCCCAGGGCAGTCCTGCAGCCCGGCGCGAGCCAAGGAAGGAGAACTTTTGGCTATTATTTACCACATCCCCGTAACCTTGGAAGTCAGACCTGCTTGTTGTGAGAGGATGGGGCTGCTACTCCTTTCCATCGCCCTGTGCCTGCGCGCCGCTGTCCCACAGCATGTGAAAGGTGAGTGGAAAAGTGTGAGGAGGCTGTTATTACGCGACTAGCCCTTTGGCGCGGGCAGATCAATTGCGATCGGGGCAATTTACATATTGAAAAGTGATCAAGTGATCCCTCACGCCGAACACAATCCCGTGTATTGTTTGCGGAATAGGAACAGCCCGCGAGCAGCACGCTTTGGCACAGAGGAGCAGCGCTTCTGATGTGCGCACGACTCGTTAGTTAATTGGTTTACTTGTGTTTAAATGACACTTGTTTGAGTCGATCAAACTGACATTTAATTCATTTATTTATTTTTTAATCCGTGCGTAATTCTCTTTGGTTCATCAGTCCTCGCATTTGGTGCGCGCATTTGAGGTAAAATAAAATGTGCACTGCTCCGGAATTTTATGCATGCGATCATCTTCAGCTTTCTCTTTCTTCTGTCTGAGCTCCTGGTATAGTGATGTTTAGTAATACAGGGAGGACGTCACTTCTCCCTCTGGGAACAGAATTGAATAACCAAAAAAAAGAAGATCAATTGGAAGATTTCATCCATGTCAGCTACAGACAAACCCCGATGTTATCACTAAGAGGAGGCAGAGAGCATCGTGAATTAGTTGTGGCTTTCTTATTATCTGGGGTGACATCACAAGAAGGCTGGTTGGGCATTTCTATTCTAATGCTGAGTCTTAACAAAAACTGTCAGTCTGCTCTATGTGGAGGAGAAAGCTTATAGATTAACCTGACCCCGTGGACTGCAATTTAAACCATTTCACATCCTCCCCTGCTCTCCCCCTTCCGGTCCTCTGCTGATAAGAATGTTTAAGCTTTTGCCCGCTGTACATTTTCAGCGACCGTGCAGAACCGTACCTGTGGGATTTTCTATAAAGAAAACAGCGTAGGTCCTGTGGAAGTGGGTCATGCCATCCTCCCTGTCTCTATTAATTTAGCAACATGCTTGCCTCAGGAGTCACACATGTCAGACAGACCTCAGTCTCTACACCGGGATTGTGCCTTAAGCATAGTTTCCAAGGATCCCTAAGCCTCGCAGTGTCAACTCAGAGTCAGCCGTTACAAGACATAATACTCCCCGGTAGGCTGGCATAATGAATGCAGGGAGCCGAGCTGCCTTGGGTCGACTTGTTTCAAGGCTCAGTGAGTTAAAAATACACCGGCAACTTGTCCCTCAATTAATCATATCCCAGTTAATTTTGTGGTATTGTAAAGGGATTTTTGTCCATCTGCCTCCATGCCGAGCAGCTGTAACCTCATCTGCAGCGAGGAGCTGAATAGGATGTTCTTTTCTGATCTGCTCTAACCTCCTTATAGGTACAATGGTCAGCCTGGCAGCACTTTTAGCAATCTTAACTGCTTCATCACTCTCACTCACTGAGGCCAGGATGCTGGGACAAGAACAAACAAACAAAAAAACAGACTGACAGGGCCCCAAAGCATTGAAAGTCCCCGTCACAGAGAACGAGATGGGGAGAATGCATTGTGATCATTAGAAATCCTTTTTGTATTGAACCGAAGATGCATTCAACTTACCTTTTGTCAGTGCCCAAAGAGAGCAGGTGTCTTCGCAGATAGCTGCTAACAAACACTCTATTGGGGGTTGTCACAGGGCGCCTCTGTCCACTGAGACAAATTGATGGGGCAGAAACGCTCGCCTTCAGGTAAAACAGACGCCATTGTTTCAAGCGACTGTGCAGTACATCACTTCCTCTTCTCGGTTACTGGTGCTGACTCTCACGCATTGTTTGGGATCCTGGGCCGTCCGACCGGGCAAAAGCACGTGACTGCACCCGTGGGGCCTTCTGCATGAAAATGCAAGGCGCTTTTGTGCTTGTTTAGAGAGTCGGCTTTTAATCAATTTTATGCATCTTAATTTCAGTCTCAGTCTTTTTATAATGGCTGCACAATTAGAGCCTTTTAGGCAAATGGGCGGCCATCTGGAGTGGCAGTGTGGTTGTCTGCTCGTGGTGAATCGTGATTAATGCTAATATTGTTGGTGGCTGTTCATTTCGCCGCCGTAACGCAGTCGAAGAAGCCTGTCAAGCACTCGTGTAGAAGTGCTGTAATATGCGGAACGGCCATGGCTTCACATTGGCTCGGTGAGATGCTCATCGTGTCCACAAACTGTAATTTTGTGGTTTTCTAACTTCGAAACTGACATGTTGATACGCTACTGGCAGGAAAGACGCCTGCTACAGTTGGATCAACAAGCGACAGAAGTTACTAGCTTTATTCATTCACTTCAGTTATTTGAAATCAACTGAACTAAACAGTAAAAAAAAAAAAAAGACCATTTGTTTGCAAACTGCAGAAGGAAGGGTGGATATTAATGAAAGATGCGAGTAAATGATGGCAATTTGTTTAAAACCTCATTACATTTACTGGCCACTGAAGGTTATGGCTGATGTATGGGTGAATTTTAATAACAATGACTCGCGACCTACCTCTACAGTGCCCTTCACTCTGGTTTTAAATGGCACAATCTTCAATCAGTGGAGAGAGGTCGGACCTCTGTCAGATACCCAGCCATGATAACCGCAGGGATGAAACCACTGGACGGCAACCCATGCCTGAGGAAACCGAACTCAGAATATGAGAACACAGCGATCAGTGTTGTAGTGACATTGGATATTATCTTTTTTTATTGTAACCGTGGAACGTAATTGGGCTATTCATTACACTGCAGATGTTCCTTGATACCTTTATTGTTTGAAGGAGACATCATTCGTCTCTTATGCGGACAGGTTAATGGATACAGTGCTATACGTCTGTATGCTGCAGTCAGGCCTCTGTTGTCCTGCCTACATTTCATGCTTGACTTATTGGGAGGGCACTAGAGGGACAGTTATAAAAGTGGCAAGGACACGAGCAGAGGAAGTGCTTACCAAATAACTTTAATATAGTCCTGAGATGAGGATGGCAGCGCAGTGGTGAAATAAGTCGTTTGAGCCAACAACGACTCATGCAAGCTTTCAGACAGCAGCAAAATGAATGTGTCACTGTTGTTTTGCTTTTTCTTTGTATTCGATTTTCTCCCTTGTAATTGAGTAACGACACGTCCTAAGAGTCTCACACAACAAAAATGCTGAAGCTTGTGGTGTACTTACACTCAGTTCTAGGTCTTCAAGGTGGCTTATCGACTCTGCATTTGTACATCAGAGTGTGAAAAAGAACTCAAGACACAAAGGCAGATCATTGGTAAAAATAGCCTCCTTTCACACAAGACTTAGACGGCTTTTCTGCAATCCTCAAATCAATCTCTGATGTTTCTATTCGCAAACCTCTGGAAACATTGATTCTGAAGCTTCCCAGACGTTTGAAAGGTCCGCCGCTTATTAAAAGCAGCGTGTGACATTATGACGGCTGGTTTACTGCCAGTGTCACGTAGCCCGCTGAAAACAGTAACAAGATTTATTTGAATGTTTCGTCTGTACTGTCGGCTCATGTTGGTGTGTACATCGCTCTTTCGGCTGAGAACATGCAGCAGCTTAGCCTTTAATAGTTTGAGCATTCATAAGGCTGCATGCTGGTTTTAAGCAATCCCACTGGGTCACGATTAATGACTCAACTTTTTGGAGGTGTGAGCCGCCCTATAGTGTGTATGCGGTAAAAGTAAAAGAGCAAATAATAAAGTTGCCCAATGCCTGGTTTGAAATTAATTCACTGTGGGCATTTTAACTTGGTTCAGGTCTTTTAAAAAGAAACTTGAGCAATTTTATGAAGCAAACTTTCTTTATAGGGGCATTTTTTTCTGCAACAGAGCCTGAGGAGTGTCCTAATGCAGATACAACACAGACAACCTGCAGGTGGATAACTTGTCGAGGCAATGTAAACCTCCTTTAAATGTGGCGTTGAAATCCAGTTCTGATCGGTTCAGCTCTTGGCAGTTGACGACATTCTTTGATACACGTCTTGATAACATACAGCCAAAGCCAATCTTGGCGCTGTTTCTCAGATGGTAGGAGTGTACGCGGCGTAGAAGATGAAATGCAGGTTTTTCTTTACTCTCTTACCGACGGGCGATTCTGTCAGCACCTGGGACATTTAACAGGAATGACTACGTTTCTATTTCATATTGGTATAGTGCGCTTTTATTGCCGAGTGTTACGGCTCCATGCAGCTGTCAGAGTTCATGCATAAATGCAGACCTACTGTCCTGTTTAATTAAAGTGTCACCAGTGGATGGTTCTGTTTATGGTCTGGCATCACAGTTCAGCCCGGCTTAATCCGATGCTGTGTTGTTTACATCACAGCCAATGCAAGATTAGAGCTTTAAAGTCTTAGAAGTGAGAGATATTAAAAATGATTACAAACAATAATTTTGCATTGGCCTAGATCCTGGGGCTCGTCTCCCCTCTTGTTTCTTCTGCTTGTAAGTGAAATGGAAAAGCACAGATTTCATCATATTCTGCTCTGGTTAACTTCTGCAGTATAATTACTTTGCAGGAGCTCAGTTACTTCTTTTGGGAATCAGCTGCAGTTTGATGGAGAAAAGACTGATGTCTGTGTGAGAGGGAAAAGAGGGAACATTGTGCACTGCTCCACTGCAAGTGTTTTGTTGTTTAGCATCTATCTATCTATCTATCTATCTATCTATCTATCTATCTATCTATCTATCTATCTCTTGTTGAAATACCTGCTCATACAGATAAAAAGAAAGTGAGTCTACAGACATCTTTGACATCTGTGTGTGTGTGGGAGTTGAGAGGCAGGAATGCAAAGCTCACTGACAACCATCAGGGTGGGTTTTCATTGCATTCCTTATGTGATCCAAGCACATTTTTTTTTATTATTATTATTCTGTTGTGGGCACGGCTGTCGAGCGCACTGGACCCACCCGATTTGTCGGTGAGGTGTCACACCAGCATCAGCCATTTATTATCAGCGGCGGCCGTGAGTGAAAGAGTCCACCTTTCCACCGGCAGATCAATAAGCAGAATACATTATTCTGGATTGAGTGCAGGACTGCAGCAGCCTGTGAGCCGGAGGAGGTGTGAGCAGCTGTTTAAGTTTTATTGGGAGACCAAAGACGGTGAGGTTAAAACCGAAAAGCTTTCACACGGATGAATGAATGATGCATAGGCCTTTGAATGTTTGATGTTTACACAAAAAGCCAGCACCCGACGCATTCTTGTGATGTTGACGTCTCTCTGTGAGGATATAAAGGTTATGTTAGAGTAGTGTTCGACTGAAATGATTTTTTCCCCCATTTTTTTTCCTTCTCTGGTTTATGCTTCAGCATCAATTTTATACTGTAGCTGGCGACAGCCCAGACCCAATGCAGACCCTAGCGCTGTAGCCTGATGTGAACCTTCCCAGAAATGTATCTATGCATCGCGGCGTCCACAAGAGCTGTGATTGGTCGGCTTGGTAGTACTAGCATTTGGGTGGAACCAGACAGACGAGCGCACCAACATAAATGACTCACACCACGTCTATGTCCCGCAGAAGTATAAACCTAAAAAATTAGGCTGCAACACACCAAGCCGACATTTGTCCATTTGCCACTGGCTGGTGATCGATGACCGTACGTGGCACTAGTTTTTAGTGTGTCCTGAACCAGTTCAGGTGAAGCTACAAAGCTCACTTCAACTTGATACAGAAGAGTCCTGACTTAATGCAGCCTTTAGCTTCATAGCGTCTCAGCTAATAGTTGCTCTTCTGGTTTGCCCATTTGGATGATGAATAAAAACTACTGCCACCTGCTGGTATTGAAGAGTGGTTTCCTTTCACTTATGCAAAGGACTTGCCAGTTGGCTGGTGTGTTCAAATGCAACTTTTTCGTCAAGGTACCGGCAACGTGAGCGTCATCACTGGTGGCCTTTGCTACTGGTAGTCCTTTGATGTCAGTTTTGGGGTGTCAGCACCACAAGACTCTCAAAGTTCAGTTGTTTACGCGGAACATCCAGGAAGAGAGTTTGTGAGTCATTTTTCAAAGAGCCCCAATATTTGATACATTTATGTGCTGGACAAGCATGCTGCAGCTCATCCAGAAGTTAAGCCCACTTTAGTCAAAGTAAGATTGAGGAGTTAAAGCGATGAGAGTTTTCTTTGGTCTGGTAAAGACTCTCCATTGGATTGTGGAACACCACTTCATTTTCAATAAGCCCGATCTACTTATTTGAGATCTGGTGCTAGTGGCTTAAGTTCTTACTTCCAACAAGCCCTTAGGAGATGTGAGATACTCATTTCTATTCGGGAGAGACACTTACATCATGAGCCCAAGCTAACCATTTATACACCCAGCTTAAAAAAGTAACTGACTTATTCCTCTCTTGCATAGTTTATGTACAGCTATGATGTGACTAAAATCTGAAATCTAAAAATTATTTCAGGATGCTTTTCATTTTATTCCATGACTTATCAGCTCAAGAGTTAACAGTATTTGAGCACATTAGTACCTGTGTGTTTTATTCAGTGTGTTTATGCATGTGAATGCAATGTGTGGACTCTTGTGCTCGAAACTTGGAGAGGTAACCCAGAAATGTCATCACACAACATCTATGCAGCAAATCTAGCTCTTTTGCACAACTCTGGTGTGCGTGCATACGTACCTCACTCATTTGCCAAAGCACAAAACAACATCCCTTTATTTATCACGTCAGCCAGCTTGCTTTTCCACTGAATTGTGCTGAATGTGTTTGGTGAGTGATTGACTCAAAAGAAAAGAGGGAGTATCTGTTTAAGTAAAAGGTAAAAAATGTTCTCCAACCTGCCAGATTTCAAGCGCCTGCGCCTCAAATACGAACAAACTCCCCTGGACTTTTTCCAAGTACTTTTCAGAAGGGCCATTTGAGGTAATGGCATAAAGTATATGCATCCATTGAGAAGTGAAGTGCAATTTTTTTTTAAAGTGGAATATCTCCAGTCCAGATGTTTTAGATTACCCTTGGGGCGTGTAGTACCAGACATTCGGAGAGCGAGGGACAGAAAGAGACAGATGAGAGCGTGGATGAAAGTCTACTTTAATGCAAAGTTCAATGAACAGAAACCACTCACCTTCAAACTTCAAAGTAAGACCCATTAGAAAACTGAAAAAGAACCATTGCCTCTGCTGAGTAATTGCAGTCCATTGTCAGTGACAAAAAGAGCAAGGGTTTGCAACAAGTTGCACCGTTTTGGTAATTGTTGGGTGCTGGTATGAAATGGATGGCTAGATTATTTTTTTCCACTCTGTATTGTTTCTTTTAGGTCTTTTGGGCAATCCAAGGCCAGCTGGAGGCATAATAAAATACAACATATACAGTTAAGTTCCTTTATATCAGGAACCACAACAACATATCGTAAGACAGCCCTTACTAAATTCAGATGAGCACTGAAAGACAGAGTGACAAAGAGCAGGGACACGTGAAGGAAGATGATGCATTCAACATAATGCAGTAAGAAGTATTCATCTGTTTCTTCTGTAAAGCTTATTTGCTCTGTTGCTCAATAATAAGTGAAGGGAAAACTAATCGTTGCTATAGCCACTCGTTGAGGTTACGTCCTTGACTGACATAAGTTATGAAAATATAGAGTGGAAGATTAATTCTGAAGTGAAACTTGACAAAAAATAAATAAAATAAAGTTACTAACTTAAGAGTTTATACCTTCCAAAAGAACACTTTGTTGTCTTTATAGCCTCCAAGAGACGGTATAGCTAGGTGATGAGATATAGGTACTCTAGCTACTCTGGGTGTGGGTACTCAGATACAATTCATTCATTCATCAATTGTCCTCTAGGGTCGTAGGGGGCTGGAGCCTATCCCAGCTGTCATTGGGCGAGAGACAGGGTACTCCCTGGACAGGTTGCCAGTCTATGGCAGGGCTAACACAGAGAGACAGAATCACCAATTAACCTAATGAGTCTTTGGATGGTGGGAGGAAGCTCGAGTACCTAAAGAAAACCCATGCAGACACATTGGGAACATGCAAACTCCACACAAAAAGGCTCCAGTCTCAAATAGCCTTGCATTTAATCAATTTCAGTCTTCGGTTGTGTTTATAAAGTCATCACTTCTTCCCCCTACCTAAGATTGCTGGTAGTGGGGAACCCACCTATCCATCATTTCCCTATCCATCTGTGTCTCCAAATCATGGGAGGCTGAAGCCAGTCGCAGCATGCACAGTACACCAAGGACGTGTTACCTGTCAGAGGGTCAGCATGATTCAAGATATACACACGTTCACAGTCGTTCACTTTACAGTCACTTTACCAGTGGTTTTGTCCTTCTTGCTAACATGCTTGTTTTAAGAGAACAGTGTCTGGAAAGCAGAGAGAAACACTTGACAAAGACAAGCTGCGTCTTTGAACAGCAAATCTTCAAAAATCTTACTAGACAAAGTTCAAGAGGTTCCCAACATTTAGTTTTGTTGCCATGTTATTACTTATTCCATTGATATCATGCATACTTCTCTGAAACAGCTCTTTCAGCAGTTTGGTTTCTGTATGATTCACCACTGTATACTGAGGTGTATAAAATATATAGTTTTGTGGCCTATCAACCCTGCATCAGTTGTCCCAGGTAGATGTGCTCTATTTTACATGCAGGCAGTAGTGTCAACACTGTTCTTGTAAATATGTGTTGCATTGAAGCTGTGAAGACTCTGACAAGTTAAATTGGCACCTGAAGATGTTCAGAGGTTCCAGTCACAAAGAATATTTTTAACGAGGTATTGAAGGTTGCGGGATATCTCAGCCTCTCTTCCTGCCTCACTCTCTCACAAACAGAATCTCTGCAAGTTTTAATTATAACACATCAAGCCGTGGTTCTTAGGTGGCTGCTGCAGCTGGGTGGAGATGTGGTTTGATGTGATGAATAAAACAATTGGATAGGCTTTGCCTGCGCTGTGCACTGGACTGGTGAGTTTGATTGTGGAGCATCTGCTTATTTCACAGATGGATGCCTGTCCGCTTGATGCTGTTCTGTCGTACAGTGTATCAGTTATTCATTTCCAATATATGTGTTTAAAAAGTCTTGGACTAAGTGCTTATTCAAGGAGACAAAAAATAATGGCTGAAAAGTGGCTACAGTGAAACATTTAGAGATTCAGTAATCACCCTTGACTGCACATCATCCGTCATAAAGCCACTGTACACTGGGCCTTTTCCTGCCAAACACTGAGGCTCTTTGAGCAAGTAGCGCCTGCTACACGAAATTCACTGACCAAGGGTTAAGCAGGATGAAAAAATTCAATTTGTCAAGGCCTGCCCTTTGCAGTACACACAATGCTCAGCTCTGGCCAGCGGGTGTGAAGTGCAAGGGGAACAAGAATCAAAAGACATTTTGTAACCACTTCTTCATGTTCCTCTAACATGCATTGAATGTTGAGCAACATCACACGCAGCGTCGCTGTGGTAATTTTCTCGGTTTAAATCACTCGTTTGACCATAACCAAACAAGCAGTTGCACCACGTGGGCGACCTGCTATGAAACGAGACAGTGGCCTGTGGTGCAGTGTTATCTGAACAGGTGAACGTATGATCCTCACTGTATGTCATCCATTAAAACAAAGGAAAATGAACTGTGTGGGTAACTGTCATAAAGCTGTGATGGAGCGTGTTGAAGGGGTGTGTGAGATGACATTCAGAATAGAGTTTAAAGGAGTAGTCTGACATTTATGGTAAACAATTAATTAAAGATTGATACCATTCTCAAATATGTCTGTTCGTTATGCAGCCAGTGTTACAAAGCTTTAAAATTTGTTCAGGTTATGTTCAGGATTACTTCATCAAAACTGTTACTGTGTGTGTGCCATGAAACCAGCTGATGGTTATGATTACCAGACTAAAGACTCTTAAGGGTACCAACCCAATCATGATGATACTATCAAGTATCAATTCAAATTAAATCAACTGGTGCCAACTTTTAGTACCTAAAATCGCATATGGGTGAGGGATCGTTAGCATACAATTAAGGGAGACTGTTGCACCCCTGCAGCTTGTTTTAGTCCAACACTTTAGTTGGAAGGGATGGCAAGTTGAGAGCAGTCGCAACAAGTGTAGATACAGTTGTAGCAACGTGAAATGCAAAACTAAACTACAGTATTCAAGGCCCATAACAATAACACTAACCCTAACCCTAGCCCTAAGCTGAGGAAATACCTGATCAAACGTGTACCCTGCAGCGGCTATAGCTAAGGTTAAATAAGAAACAAAGAAGAAACTCCCAGTGAGGTATCAACAGCTTTGTTGACATTAATAGGTAATTAATTGCTATTTTTTATGTGTCTGAAACTTAAGCATGAAACCAATAGTATATGAAACACGTACCATATACTGATACGCTGCAGAAGTGATAACAAGATTAACAGACAGTAGCTAAGCTAGCTCTGCCAGAATGTTAATAAGGCGTCAGTATGTATTTACTACCATTGGCTAGTGATACTGAGTGAAGAGCACTCAAGCCTACCAACTGACTGTGAAGGTTCCCAGTCATCCAGGTCATGGTATATCCAAGAAACTCTACATGTCCAGTAACCTTTCTTTAACATTTTTGAACCTGCCAACCGAGATTGCACAATTCGAATGTGCGTGAGTCCAAGCCAATCAACAGTCTGGGACGTAATCTGCCATGAAATGGAAATTGTCTCATTTACACGTTGGTTCTTGTATAGAAAAAATTATGTTAATAATGTTATTCGGACAAAGCGAGGCTCACCCTTTTTCCAGTTCATTTGTAATGTGTTTCTGAGTTCTGATAAGTCTTATAATGTAACTCTTTGCCTTGAATAGAATAATGAAGAAATAAAAACGGGGAAGCATTCAATCAGTCACCTTTTCTTTTTTCGTTTTTTTTTTTACAGCTCTCTCTATCTCCCTGTCATTTAAACTTGTAAAAACACAGCCCAATTTGCCATACTAGCGCATCCTTTGTAAATTTTGGATCAGTCATGGAGTGTATTTGTGTGGCATAATTTCCCTTTCATCCAAAATGCCACATGGAAAACATTGGGACAACAAGAGAGCTAATGAGGTAAACATTTAACAAACAGGGTCAAAGAAATGCCTCCATGTGCTGTTGAATATGCATTAATCCTGTGAATTAGTGACACACTTTTCAACTAAAACGCATTTTCCCCCTCGCCTGTTTTCCTTTCCTCATCTGTTAATCTGCAGTGGCACTTTTCCATCGCAGACACCTTCCTCCTCAGCGGTTGCTGTGAAGGTTCAGATGAGATGTGAGCTCCACTCCTTTATGCATGTTTGATGAATCTTTTTTATGCCGCTTCTGGGATACGAGCGTGAATGTGGGAGATCTTGTCTGGAAAAAAGGTACAAAAGATGGGAGGTGTCCAACTTTGTAATGAGGCTAGCGAGGCTCTCCTGGCTCTCGAGCAAACTAGGGCATCTGTAATGAGCGTGCCGAGAGACGCGGTTGGTGGGGTGGGAGCGGAGGGGGGTGGAGGCAGGGAGGCGTGTTGCTAACTTGCACTGAACCACAAGCCGTAGCATCAGCTGTCCGGTGGATGCTATGAGGCAGGAGGTGTCAGTCATAGCTCCCACTCAGCAGGAGATAGTGAACAAATCTCGTAATTACCACTCCCTTCAGACCTTAAGCGTGTGTTTTCCGAGAAGCTCAGCAAGCTTGACTTTTAACAGGTTTCACAAGAATTGTAGATGGATGGCGTAACGCTCAGCAGTGCTTGTCAGTAGAACAAAACATCAACACCATTATGAACTGCTTACTATAGATTCTTTTTTATTCTTATTCCAACACTTCCATCTAAATACAACTACTACTGATAATAATAATAATCATAATATTCATAATGATACATTAAACTAAGTGACAAGTAATGGCAGTATTAATAATAATATTGTGAATCCAGTAAAATATTTACCAAACCAAATGAGCTTTGCAGGCTCTTAATTAGCCAGAACCTGAAATAGTATGCTTCTGAATTATATTAATTAGCACAATCCATCAAAGGGCCACGATGTTATGTTTTCTCTGCCAGTCTGTGATTTACAACCGAGGAGGGAATCCGACGCTGTTTATTTGTTATGGCTGTTTTATTTTTGGTTACTCAGGCCCAGGCTTACTCATATTTTTTTTACTCTTGACTGATAAGCTAAATTAGCAAACGAGAAATCCGCAAGTGAGAATTTAGAGCCATGTTTTGAAGTTTTTCCGTACAGAACCATGCAATAATCCGGTGCTGTAGATTTCATTCAGTCCTTAGTGTCAAAGGTTCAGATCCAGCAGATCCAGTTTTGAACTACAAGTTGAATAAGGCATTCACAGCATGTTCATGATGCAGGTTGTGAATAATTAATACAGTGACACTGGGTGGTGCTGCTGTGTGTGATATTATTATACTGTTTCACAATAGCAACATTGCGTCACTTTTGCGATCGCCCTTTATCAACTTTCAAGAACGTAACAGTTGATGTATGACAGAGTATGTATTAATACTCTCGCATCTACGTTGTCACTCTAGTACATTGTACAGTTACGTTCCATAGTGACTTCATGGTTCGCACTGTACATGGGTTACATTCTCACCTCTGGAAAGCTAGAGTCCCGAGTCGCTGGAAAATCCTGTGAACCCTCTAGGCCCTGGGCTGAGTGCATTATCGCTGCCCCTGGCCCATGATGAGGAGAGGTATCGATCTTATCCTCAGACGAAAGCCCTCTGTGCACCTCTGCAGGGCTTAGAGTTGGCTGAGGCAGGATGCACAGTAATGAGAGCGGTGGAGGGCAGAATGTGGGACCAGCTTATTCCTAACAAGGATGGAGACCTTTACACTAAAGAAAAGAAAGCAGCTAGCAAGGCAATTTTTAACCCCTACCTTCAAGCCACTCTGTTCCATCTTTCTCTAGGCACAGTTTAGGTCGGGACCACACCGTGCCCCCTACCCTTGATAGTCTTATCTGGAATGTAGGACTCCTGTGGGAATATATCTCAGCACAGACTGCTTGAAAACTAAATTTGGTTTACTCCCAGTGTGAAGTCAGAGGAGCAGTGGAGGTGGCCTTACACGATTAAAAGCATTTCTAAGAGAAAGTGGTTACAGCCTACCCAGGCCGAAGAGTGTAGGGTACCTCTGGCTAGGAAGAAAACCCCCCAGCCCTTTGAGCTCCATGGTTGGAGGTCTTTGTAGTGGCAGAGGTTGTTTTTATGACAACGACTCCAAAGAGAGAACTTTGTGTGTGCAGACATTTGAGGTGATGATTGCATTTGGCGAGGCCCCGGACCTCACAGTGACCAGAGCTCAACCACATCTCAGTGATTATGGGGCTTGGATGCTGTAGCTTCCAATGAGGGTTGGCCAGAGCTTAAATCATATTGTATGGTGGTGAGATGGGTAATGGGGTATAAACACTTTGTTTCAAGATAGAAAGGAACAAATGGCATTGCGTACTGGTCACATCAGTCCGTGTTAATGCCTGGTGTTACCAGAACGTGGCAATCTGAAGGCCTGACGCACCAAACCGACATCAAGGACCTACCAGTAACAAAGGTTGAGGCTTTAGAGTCATCATCTGGCAGACTCTTTCCACCAATGATTCAACATGCAAAATCAGATAAAACGATCCAAAAAAGGGATCACATTAATGCCAACAATGTGACAAAAATAAGGTTGCAGACTGTTCGCAGGCGGTTCACAGGAGGATTGGAGGCGGATCGCAGGAGGTTCACAGGAGGGTCGCAGGTGGTTTGCAGGCTGTCAATGGCGTCCTGACACTGGCTAACTGTCTGCTGAGTGTGTCATGGCCTTTAATGCCATTGTGCTGAGTGACTGATGGGATTTGATGTTGTCCCAGCCTGAAGCGTAACTTTTCCGTGACCTTCCGCCGTTTTTAGCACCAAGGATCTGAATTTTGCAGGTCTGAAGCTCATGCGTGCCCATGCCATGAGCCTCTCTAACCCCTTGAGTATCCATCTGGCCCCTGGTACCGCTGTTGTTGTCACTGTGAGGTCGTCCATGAAGGCTCTGCACCAATAGAGTTACAGGTGAAGATCAATGCCATTGCAACAAATATGAAGCTACCAATATCAACCACACTTCATGTTAAGCAAACCAGCTATTGTTTGGTTTGCAGTGAATCAAATAAAAATTTACATTTAGCAAAGTAGATAGATCAAACAACCCAAGTCAGAAATGTTCTCATCATAAATGCTGGTCTGACTGATCCTTGACCTATTTGAAAATGGGAAATCACAAGCTTGATTTTTTGAAATATTAATATCGCCCCGTATTTCCTCACTGTACTGATCTGGTTAACTCTTTGGGGGGGGGGGGGGAGTTTAAAGGACTACCCTCAGCAATTGAGTGACTTCACAGGAGCACCCAAGGTTTCTCTCATCTTCAAATGTCCCTGCAACGAAGACCCAGATCTCTTCTCTCTGGACTAAAACCTCCCAAAAGCTTTCACAGACTTAGTGGCCAGCAGGCTCTCTGTTATCAAATCCTATTGCATCTGTTTGATGTCCTGCTTTTCCGATCTCTCTCCCTCTCCCTCTCTCCCTCTCTCCCTCTCTCTCTGTGGCTCTAGCTCCTTTTAATTCCAGTCCACATTCCTTTGCGTTCACTTCTTTGTGCCTTTGTCTTCGTAGGACTGTTTCTGCACACAAGGCTGCGCATGCTTCTTGGCTTACTACGACCACGCTGTCTGTCTTTTTAGTCTTCTGTGGATATTTAGCATTTTCAGCCCTCTAAACATCTCTCCTCTCCTCTTGCTCTCCCCTCCTCGAGGCCAAAGCAAGTTTATTCCCTCTAGCTATTACACCCAATTAGGAGGAGTGAGAGTTTCAGCCCTCCTTCCTTTCTGCACTAACAATGTGGAATACAGTGGAATGAGTCGGGGTTTTCTCTTCTCTTCTTTGATGTGAACAAATTACACTTCAGATGCTCACTTGGCAAGGGAACAAAGACCCAGTTTACTCTTTCAAGTTTGGGTTCTTTGTCATTTGGTGAACAACAGGATACACAGTGGAATATGAGATCATTCGGTGCGGACTGATGCCTTATTTTTTCAGCTGCTCTCAAACGGCTTAAAACGTTAAAGCTCGAATTCCAGCCACAGCAGTATTAATGTATGTGTATGTAAAGTGACTGACTATTAACTGGACTATGATCATATTGCTAAGCTCATTCCTTGAAGAACAAGCTTTCCTGTTTTTCCATGAACGCCACCATTTGCTCTGACAGCACTCATGTCAGTTGTGCTGACTTACAGTGATGCGGTTTCCCGTGGCTTTTCTCCTTTCTGCAGGTTGTGTATGAACCGAACCTCTGAATGAGTTCTTTTTTAGTTTTCTTCAGAGGCCTTTCAGTTGAATATAAAGCTGCGCTGCATGAAGTACGTGCAGTCATGGTGACCTTTCTGCACCTCTTTTTTTTTTTTCTGAAATCAATGGCCTTGAGAACCCCTTAAGTTAACATTTTTTTTTTCTTACCAAACAAGGTATAATTAAAGCTTTGTGATAGAGCACAGTTTGATGAAAGAGACGGAATGAAAACGTATTTCTTCTTAAGCTCTATGGTATTGTGCATCAGTGCCAGTGTCAGGCATTGAAGTGCGAACTGAATTCTTATAAGCAGATGCCAGCTCTGGAAGGTGTTTGCCTGAACGCATACAAACCCGTAACAGGAGCTTTGTGTGCCGCACGCGATAAATCTGAGGCAAGTTTGACCTACAGTTTTGTATATCATGTGAGCGTACAGGTGACAGAAAAATCCAGTTTTACAAATCCTCACTATGTCATTTCAAACTGTCTGGAACTATTTAAAAAATAAAAAAATAAAGAAAACAGGAGTTAACCTTTAGGGCTCCATCTCAGATAATTGAAGTAAACAGTGGTTTGTGGTACAAAAGGGGCGGAAAATTACCATAAAATTCCTGGAAACAGCTTGTGCTGCATAATGGGGTCTGTGCGCTCTCGCACTCAGGGAGCTTGTTTGCTTTTGTTTATTGGCTGTACACACTTTGGCAGGTTTTGTCTCGCATACATGAGGGCGAGGGCATCCTTTTCATTTTGGTGCGCCCGGTTCCTTTCCAGCAGCGGTCTCCTATGGAGGCCTTACATCGCGCTGCCAGGGTCTTGTCTAGTTTTCTCTCCTCACTCCTTCGCATTTCTTTTTCTTAGCACGGTTTTGGTTATGATCTATACTTGCATTATTCATTAGAATACACGTATCGAATGAATAAACACGTGCCCCGGACCCACCCAGCCTTCTCCGTATGTGTCCACTGTTTTTAATTCGTTTTCTCTTTGCTCCATATTTTCTACCTCATGTATTGAAACCAGAGAAACTGTGTTTTTATCGGACCATGTCCTTATTCTGAAAGGGTTAGGGTGTTTTATGTAGTAAAACTTCTTTTTATGACAGTTTTTGTTAAAAGCTACGTTAATGTTTTCTTTTAAGTTATATGAAAACAGGACATTCAGTACAGTGAGCTGCTGCAACGCCTTTGCATTCCTAAACTCTCAAGGGTTGAACTGTAATTTGAACCCTGACCACTGCATGAATCCTAATAATTGTGCGAACGTGTCCAAAAACTAAGCGGAAAGAAGGGGAACTAGATGTGTAGACAGCTGCAACACGTGCCTCTTTTCCAACTGGCTTCTAAAGAAACATCTTCAAGAAACTTTACGAGTCCAGTTGCCCCTGATTCAGATTGTTTTTTGGATATACCATGAACAGGATGACGTAAGACAAGTTGGTTAGGAGGAAATTTCTGCAGCACATCGGAATATAATCAGAAACAACATAAATTACTTTCATATATTATTATTTGGCCTGTCAAAATTAACCGGGATTAATCCATCATCATGATTAATCTGATTAAACATTTTAATCCAATTAACCCATCTGCAGCGCAAAATTACTCTCTGGCAACGCATTTCGGGCAGAAGTGGAGTTACCGTCGCAACTTGCTGTTTAGCATCTTCCATCTCAGCTCTGCTTGGACATTATTATATACAGTAATTGTTTTATGTTGCGTAGTAGTTCCTCACAGGACACTAATTAGTCTGAACCACTGTGGTTCAACCACAAGCACAAAGCTATAAGATGACAAGATGGATTCTTGAGCCTCGGGAGAATCCAGTTGCCTCACAAGGTGAGGGTGGCATCGCGAGTCAGGATTATGTTCAAAGGCATCTTTTTTTTTTTTTCCTCTCCTGTGTCAGACTTGCAAAGATGTGCTTATGTTGGATAGTGGCTTTCCAGAGTACTGACACCAGTCTGTCACTGGGTTCAGCTGACGAATGCACTTTAGTTAACAACAACAAAATTGGTTTAAACACATCGCATCAAGTAGCTGTAGCTGTTTTCTGTACTGAACAAAACCACAATCATTAATCCCCAAAATTAACGAAGTCCAGCAAGTCTGAACATTATCCATGAACTTTATACTTCAAGAAAAGGCGTTTTTTGAAAGGAAATTAAAAAATGTTAATACTGATATTTGCTATCAGCATATTTGTGACAGGAAAAGGCGTTCATTAGCAACATCTCCTCATTAAGCTAATAGAAGACACGTTGCGGGCACAGTTGTTTCCTTCGCAACATGCTGTGTTTGCTGTTGTGTGTAAAACTGATGCCGAGGAGACAGGGTGGACATGCTTGAGAAACATCTCCCTGCTGAAAAGGACCACTTTCTGCACTGTTATGCGCATCCACTTCTTTGCCAAGGCATCTCATTAAACTGAGCAACAACTGTTGTTCAGCGAAGAATAATTTTTTTTGGAAATGCGGCAATGATTAATGTGTAAACTAATTGTTTTGATATGACACTGGATGGCATGGCCCGTGTTTCAGTTTTCTGTCTCTTACTCTGACAAAATCTCAGAATTTGTCTGCTTCAGTTGCCGGCATCCAAGTTTGCATTTTATATGTACTGTCAGAAAAATTGTCTATGTGCTCCACTTTTGAATTCTTGTGAGGTGCGGGCGATCAATGCTGACTATATAGCAGTATTGATAACATACATTATTTGCTGACACTTGGTTTTGCACGCTGACACTTAAGAGCAGACCTATCGATTGCATGTCGAAAACACAGTATGAATCAGACCTTGGATATGTCTGCACTCTGTATTGACCACATTACAGAAACACTTCTCTGTAGACAGACAGATCCAATGGGATTTTCTTTATATTATGCTTGGAAAAGCAATTTGATGCTCTATTTGACTGAACATCCCGTCCACAAGCAATCACACTACGCTGTGTAACATTATGGATTTTAAAACAGTTTTGCGCTGTTTTCTTATTTCAGTCAGGCACACTTGTAAAAAGAAATAAATACTGTTTTGCTTTAGCCCAGAATTAAATGTTAAAAAAATAAGAAACACAGTATTATCAAGATTTTGAATTTTGCTAAACTATCATATGTGAAGAAAGAGCACAAAAACTGTAAGTGACAAAGAAATGTTATTTTTTTATATACTATATAAACCAATCAGCCACAACAATATGACCACTGACAGGAGAGTTCAATAACATTAACCATTTTGTGACAACTCTGTTCTGCTTGGAAACTTATGGACCTGGCATTCATGTGGATGTTACAATAGCAATGACACTCCTTGATGGCAGCAGCCATCCCCAGCAGGATGCAGCCTGACACACACACGAAAATGGTTTAGGAACAACTAAAAAAAAACATGAAAAGGGTGTTGACGTGGCCTCTAAATTCACTAGATCCCAAACCGATCAAGTATCTGTGGAATGATCCACAGAGGCCCCTTCCCTCAGCCCATAGGACCCAAAGGCCCCCACACCACAGGACACCCTCACAAGACCCATGTCCATTCTCTAATGAGTCACAGCTGTTTTGGAGGTGCCTATACAATATTAGGAAGGTGGTCATGATGTTATGCCTGATCGGTATGTATATATCTGGGGTAAACTGCATTTAGTTGTTTAATTGTTTGTTTATTGGCATTATTTGTCATTTGTCAAACTGGCCCACATTCTTGGGCCAGTTTTAAAATTTAATAAACTAATATTAGAGTTTTGAAACACTTAGAGCGTCCATATCTGCTTTGTGATGCGTCTTCATCTTTCAGTGCCTTTGCCACTATATTAAAAAATGCCACTGTAAAGCCAGGAGCATATTATATGGCAAACCATACCCGAGTTATATCTGTCAGAAACGCTGCAATAAGATCTTTGTTTTTCCTTCATATTTGCCGCCCTAATGCTTCACTTTCACGTCTTACTAATTTCTTATGAGCGGTTTAAATGACATGAAAAGCATCCCTTGAAGCCACACATATCGTAAGGGGGGAAAAACCTTGCTCTAATACTGGGGGGGGGGGGGGCTCAGCTATGTCGCAGAGCTGCTCGCTAATAGAGGACTATCCCCTGCACTCCTGCTCCGCTGACAAAAAGTAAAATGAGGATGGATGGGTTATTTTCTTACAGAGATGGTGTTTACCACTCCAGCTGTTATACAAGGGTATGCTACTGCACCTCCTTGTCATTACTTGGAAGACAACTAATGATAAGGAAGTGCCTCAACAATGCCTCCCTAATTATTGTTGGTATTGTGACTGTGAGTCATTTCACAGTTAGCCACCCACTCCACTGCGAGATGATTTAATGTTAATAAGCACTGCTGTGATGGAAGAAACACTTTTAAGGTTGATGCTATGTGGGAGAAAGATGCACAGTGAGCATCTGCTGGTGGTAGGAGAATGCGTGTGTGTGTGTGGGTAGGGGGGGTACAAGGAAAGGTGATATCTGTAGTGCTAATGTAGCACATGTACACAGGCTGCCATATGTGCCTCGGTGCAGCAAACTAAATCCTCATTTGCGGCAAAGCACTTCAAACGTTGCTTTCCTACAGCCACCGTCAGAAAAAAAAAATGAAAATAATATGCAGTGTAAATGTAAATATGAATTCTGACAGGGTTCACTGCCAGCTCGACTGACTTCTGTAGCCGTCTTTAAAACAAACAAAGTGCTTTTACACTCTCGCCAGCCCAGAGTACTTTTCCAAAATTCCTAACCAACCAACAAACATGAGTGACATTAAAACGGAGCAGGGCTGAATTATGTCACTTATATTAAATGCTTGCTTTTACCTAGTGTTACCATTTCTGACAGTCTTCTGCTGCAGCTGCCTTGCGAGCTGATTATGATAATTAATACTGGCCATTTATGTCTTAAAACACATGGAACATTTTAAACTGCGACTTGAGTCATGCACTAATTAAATGCAGATCTGTGACAAATTAAACTAGTGTGTGTGATAATTTTATGGACCTTACCCCCCCACACACACACATTCAAACTACTGTATCCTGATTAAAACAGCTCTTGTTACTCTCTTACTCTCTGCCAAATGCTGGGAGGGAACATGAAAAACTCCCAAGTAAAGTTTTACTGCTTGAGATTCATAACTACAGACGCTCGACAGACACAAACAGGATTTGTCAGGCCCAACGAGCGGTGTCTGGGCTGCCAGCATTAGCAGTGACAGCCGACTGTCACTCTTGATGCTCCGCCGCTAAATGGGAATACGATCCATTATACAGATTGTTTTTGACTTTGCCATGGGCTGACTGGCTGTGAAGGTAAGACTAATAAGCTTTGCAGAGCTGTGATATCAGGTGCAACTCAGTTTTACTCATGTCCAGTTACTGTTTTAAGTGTTTTCAGGCGACTAAAAATGAAAGAGTTTACCGTAGCCAATGCATATAATTGCTAGTCACTGTACCTACGAGCAGTGAAACCTACCACTTAGGACCAGTCCATCAGGCCACGGGTGAGCGTCTATGGCCCTTGTTTTGCTGTGTCATGTCGAGAGGACACACACAAAAACCTTCCTATCTGAATGTTCATTCATTCATTCATTCATTCATTGTTCTGTAACCGCTCGTCCTCTGGAGGATTGTCACGGGGCTGGAGCCAATCCCAGCTGTCATCGGGCGAGAGGCGGGGTACACCCTGGGCAGATCGCCAGTCTTTCGCAGGGCTAACACAGAGAGACAGACGACCATTCACACTCGCACCTACTGCCAATTTAGAATCACCAATGGACCTAATGAACACGTTTCATGGTGGGAGGAAGCCGGAGTACCCGGAGAGAACCCACACAGACGTAGGGAGAACACGCAAACTCCACACAGAAAGGCCCAGTCTGCCTCGATTTAAACCCAGAACCTTCTTGCCGTGAAGCATCAGAGCCTCTCTCTGAACATATGTTTTCATTTTGTGAAGAACACAAACTACTGCCACCTGCTGGACTGGAGAATAATTTCCTCTAATGTAAGCGCTGTTTGGCTTCAGTGTTCGCAACAAGTTGTCAAGTTTGTCAAGTTTAACTTTTCATAAAACTGTTAAAAAAAAACTATTGTTATATAAACGTGCGTGTCAGTCAATTATATGGTAGCACGCCCTAGATGTTCTTGTAAATAGCTTTGTAATGAAGTTCTTCCGCAACCTTTTTATCAATCACGTCAGTGCCATCAAACGCAGCATTGTGTAACCGACTCCTACATCCGCGTAATGCACTGCAATCATAATAACAGATACTGCAATCATTGTGTTGACCCATCACCCAGACAAATGGAGGTACATCAGAACAATAATGTTATCTTTATTATGAAAGCCTTATGGGGTTACAGGGTTAATACTAATGCTAAGGAAACAACACTGGAAAAGTACATTAAATGCTTCATGCAGCTCAGTTGCACTCATTCCAAATGCATTAGCATTCGCCTCTTCACATTAAACCTTACTGGACAGCTATTTCTAAAATAATTGTATATTGTTCTGTTTAATAAAACATGCGACTTCTCAGCTTTCATGCCGTCTACGGTATCGCTCAGCCTCCGAGTCATATTGGCATTTTAGGCCAGCAGCTAGTACATTATGAAACTGCTGAACTCCACCTTTCGACAACTGAGGGAAAAGTTTCAGTTTCATGCGTTCGCTGTCTTCAAAATCATTACATGTACGTTACGTGCTAGCACACGCGTTTCTGACAAATACATTTTTAACAAAGCTGAGGGTTTTCCTTTGCTCAAAAAAATAGATATCGACTTGCCCACGAGCCACGTACATAACACGGCGCCTCGTGGAGATGGGTTTTCGCTCTCTTCCCCCTCACTCCTTTTCACCCTCTCGGATTCCATTTCTAGGTGTCTGTCAGCTTGTGAAAAGCCGATCACGTGGCTTATCTGATGTGGTTCGAATGCATTTTACACTTTCATTCATTTCAAGTGAGCCCCTCTCCCGCTGTCACAAATATATCGCACTTCAGCTCCGTAAATCTCCAAATCGTTGGAGACCAAAAGTCTTGTCACTCAGCTGGTCGCTGTATTGATAATGCTGTTGGTCAGTATATCTAATATTAAATATTGATCTATATTTGGCCATTTTAATTTATATTGTGGCTGGATGCAAGTGTGTAAAACGAGATCTTTATGTTTTTTATTCTAAATCAGATTCTTCTACTGACGAATAAAAGGAACACATTTTTGTCACGTGAACACCTTATTGTTTTCTGGTGTGTGTTTTGTTTTACATATATTTTTTATACCTGCTTGTCCTGTGCACTTGCTCCTCTATCTCAGCTGAACACCTTGAGGCCGTATCAGCTATGGCGGACAGGCTGGCCTGTTCCTATTTAGATTATGGATGGTTATTACTGCTTCCTGGCTGTCAGTCAGATTAAACCAATATGTCCCAGCATGGAGGCTTATCATGCTACAGAGAGGACCTTCTCCTGGGAAGGAGGAGGGGCCACTGAAATAAGTCATCTCCCGAACCTCGCATGTTTTACAAATTTATTAGTGCAGTCTCGAGATGTAGCGACACATCAAGTGTTTATTGTACAAAATGGAGCAATATGTCCTTGTCTGTCTGTCGACCGTATATCTATCTGTCATAATAACATCAGCAATATAACCACAAGTATTGCATTGTCTTTCAAGCACCTGGTGTTGATTACTGTGAGAATACATGCTTGTAAAGTCCCCATTTGTAACATCTGAAGTTTGACGGGTAGCAGAGTAGTTTTTTGGTTCTCAGCCTCTTTCTGATTATAGACAATAAATTATTATTTATATAGTTATTTTGAGGAAGATCAGTGACACTTGCACAATGAATCACTTTCAAGATTCTTTATAGATCTCTTTAAAGGCGCCCACTGCTGAAGGGAATACACTGGTGCGCCTTTGAGGGCCCCTTTTTTATGGGGAAACTCAAAAGATCTGTTGGACCCGCAGGGTTTTATGAGAAGACACGGGCCAGCGCTCAAACAACATTTTGTCAGTCTTGTTGGCTGGATATGTCCAAAACAAAATGTATACGCACCAGCATAATTTCTGCTTTCCTACCGTTTTGTGAGTACGCTTTAGAATATATGAGGTATTTCCTCCAAAACATTTGAAGCGATAACTTTAGTCCCCTCCCCGCCGACTCTTCACAAGACAAGTGGCAATAGAAGACGACTGAATGAATGAATGAGTGAATGAATGAATGAACTTTATCTGCCAGGTGTGACTGACAAGTAGCTCTTCACAGTCAATTAGTTAAGATGTATCTGTGTCCAACATCAACACGGTTACTGGTTATACAACACAAACAGTGTAGAGTAGGCTAGCATCATGCTGCCGTAGCTCAAACCCAGTCTCATTAAACCAGTGTTAACTCAATTAGACTACCAATTAAGAGTTTTACAGATGAGTGAACCTACTTTAAGACACAAATAGAATCTCTACAATACAGTCTATTATAACCTTGTGCGTCTTTGGAGTAGTCTAGCATGTTAAACTTTCTCTTCAGAGTGTAGCATCTAAATTTTCATGTTTGCATGTTTTCAGTGTTGCATTCACAGCAATTCCACATACAAAGTCATTTCCAAAATAAGAAAGCTCCTCTAATTAAAATAGGAAATTAGACAAGATGAGTTTAAGACATGTGCATGCACTGATCAGCCGCAACATTAAACCCACTGACAGGAGAAATGAATGACATTGGCCATCTTCAGTGTTCTTCTGGGAAACCTCTTCTGGGATGACTCAAAAAGCATGAAGAACAGCACAAGGTGTTGACCTGGCCTCCAAATCTCCAATCTCCAAGACCCAAAGCCCCACACTAACAATGTTCTCTTGCCAGACACCGCAGGGCACCATCAGAGGGCCCATGTCAATTCAGTTTGGATGTCTGAATAACTACAAACAGTGCATACAAACGACTATGCCAAATTATATACTTGCTTGTTTTGTGGTGGCTGTCTCAGTACAGGCACGGCTTGGTGAAAGTTAAGAAAACATAATCATTATGACGCCAGTGTGGACTGTCAGTATTGTGTGGGTCATGAACCATGCTCTCTAATCTTGTTAACCCAGTGCTCTCTTCAGCCATAGGAGGTTCTGCAGTAACAATGCCACATTATCTCTGCTCAGGGTATTTAAGGAAGACAATATATAATCTTACGGCTGCAGAAGATCATTTTTCTGGACCTATAGATGTCACCCAATTTATGAGTGAGAAGCCGGTGCAGTTGTTGTAATGAGGGTGGTCTCTGACTTACCCGCTTTGCGTCGCACGCCAACAGCATTTGTGAAATTAAGCCAGTTCACCCCAGCTCTGGTGATGCATTTTCTGCTTCACTGTTTTAGTTGAGCCGTACTTGCAAATTCATTTTTTTACGTGTGTAAAATGTATTCGTCTCATAAGTCAATTGTAAATAAGTGCAGGTGTTGGCTTGCATGGGAAACAAACCACGGGATGCAGCTCGCATTGGGGTAATTCATCTTTAGGAGACAGCATCTGAAGGCATAAATTTCACCAGTCCAGTGAAATGTAAGCTCAGTATTTTATGCACTCTTATGATTCACCACTTCCACACTCGGATAAACAAGGAAAAAAAAAAAAAACGTTCTTTTATGTATCTGTCTTCTCAGCATGTGTATTTATGCGTGGTTATGAATAGTTGTCTGCAGAGGCGCATGGTTTTCTTTCTTTCTTTTTCCTTTGTAAGCGTGTAATTCTGCGTGTGTGTTTGCAGTATGAGTCTGAGGGCTTGCAAGTGTGCGCCTTGACCCTTCTGGTAAGAACGGAGAGGAAATGGCAGGAAGAAAACCACACTAAGCGAAGCGTGGAATGTGCTTGGTTTGGGGATTACATTGGCCCATGTGCATGGGAAAACACAAAGGGGAGCTTCTGCTGCCAGACAGATGAGGGGTTGAGAAAGTGGTCGGCTTTGGCTCCGTGCGACCTCAGCTGAAGCTCTCGCTCACATTTAAAGCAGCGTTAAACGCTGCGGTTCGCCCTTTAATTCTGTCTCTTTATCACAATTGTGTCTAAGTGAATCATTTCAGTTTGCAGATGCTGCCGTCTGGGTAGAAATCATCTGTTTCGGGCATGTCCAAAGTTCTCAAAGCCCTCCTTCCAGAAATAAAGCACCACAATAACACTACATTAAATTATATAGGCAATGTAAAATGTCCTGGAAATCTCCTGAGAGCACTTTGAGAAGCCATTTGAATTTCCCATGCAAAAACACTACAATGAACACAAGACCACTGATGTTTTGGTTTCAGAAGGGGACAAATATCTACTTATCTCTGAGTTGTGATTGGACGTGAAATACATTTTCTGAGATGAGTGTGGATGCTGTTGCAGACGCATGTAATGCAGGCATTTCTTCTCTGCCTCATGATCTATGTGGCCTTAACCTTTTCCGTATGCTCACGCCTAATTAGTATTCGGTGCTGTGGATGGAAAACATGCACATGACATTGAGTCATATGTTAATTAAACAAGCATTGGTAAGCAGTATCATTAGCCATTGAGACATAACTGACATGCATATTTAATGTGATCTGTAAAGCAACCAAACCCAACGCATTCAGCCCCTGTTTGTTCATCTGTCTGTATATCCATGGTAACAAATTTCTGATCATCCCTAACATTTCCAGCAGTCTTGTTTACCATCCTTTTCATCTAATGCCCTTGGTCAACTGCGTCCGTATCTGTGTCCAGCTTTCGAACGCGGCTTTTGGAGCGATTTCATTAGTAATGATGGAGATGGAGGGTTGTGGTAATGATGGCAGACAGGCCAAGTCTCAGCCGCAGAGCCAGGCTCGGGGCTTGGGAGCCAGGAGATGCAGCAAGCATGTATGTATGCCGCAGGGGCTAATCCTACACTGGTCCAGAATGATGAGCACATATTAGTCAAAGTCAACGGACCGGGATATAGTCTATGAACGGGGGGAGGGGGGATGGGCTCTGAAGCTGCTCCAGGTTACAGTACGTGTCACGGAGTGTTTCTGTTGGCGGGATTTTGTACCCTACAGGTAGCAGGTGTGTCTGGCTTTAAATACTGTGCGCTCGAATGAGCTACGCGTCAGGTGCTCGCTGCACATATGGCGGGGCGCGGTGCAGTTTCTAATAAAGTTGAATCAGTAGTGCTAAACGCATCTGCAGCAGTGAATTCTGTGACATAGTTTTGATGAAATTAATATAATTCTTCTCTCTTCCCCTCCCTCCCTCTTTTTCATTCTTTGTGTCTCTACAGCAGCAGATGGTGAGGAACCAACTTCAGCAGGTGGGAAATTTTTATGCTTGGTAACACGACTCTCCTTCATTTGTGTGTGTGCGCGCGCACGTGTGAGACGGGGAGAGAGCACGTCCAGCTTCTAAATCTTGGCCGAGGCTCCTCTTGCCTTCATTACCACAGAGTCTAATTCTTGCATTGATCATGCCAGCGGCACTCAAGATTATATCATTTGGTAGTTCAGTTCATAAGGCAGCCATATTTAATCTAACTCTAATTTGCGTGACTTGGAAAACTATCCTGTTGTGTACGAAGTTTGGAGATTGTTTCCAAAAGCTCGTAGTGCAATTTGGAGCAATGATTGCTTTTTGTTGACTGTTCTTCCTCCCAAGTGAAATCTTCTGAAAGGGCTGGTTTTGAAAGTCATTCCGTGTCGCGCGTGTGAGCGATGACTTTTTAATCCATTAATTTAAGAGCACCATTACTCTATAGAAATGTCTGCATATGTATTATTAAATGCATTACTTACATAAATACATGCCATTAGCATCAATCTGAAAGCGCAGTGTCCACTTTGTAAGGGGTGCACCAACTGTGCTTTATGTTGCTCTTATTATTTGCATTTAATAGGCACTGAAGTACAAATCTGTGTATTATCATAAAGATGCATCTTTTTTTTTTTTTTTTTAAATCATCTTCCTGGGAGAATGTATTTGGGAGCCTCTGATTATTAAAAGAGCTAATGTAACGGGAGTTTTATTACAAAAGCAAGACCACAGAGGACAACAGTAAACAAGAACCTGATTTATCTTCATCAGTGGCGTAATTAAAATGTCACTTCACATCCCGGGGAGGTACTGCAACTGAATACAAACTTCCCAGCTCTGAGTGCATCCTCGGCATCTAATTGTCTATGTTTCTTTCATTAATATTAATCCCCGCCGGTTTGTTTGAGATCAAGTAGGTTAAAACAAGAATGATTCATTTAGATAAGACCTAATACCCCAGGAATCAAAGTAGTTTGCTGGTGTAATGCGAGGATTTGTGTAATCTCACGCTCTAATCCCATCGACAACGGGATAGAAAACAACAACACATGAATCATCTGTGTTTACATTTGCAAAATACTAACTTTTTTATTCAGTTTAGCTGGAGATGATTGAAAAGTTCAATTTCACTCTGTAAACAACAACTGAAAACGTTACCGTGTCAACGTTTCTACCGATGCTCAAAGAAAGCTCAATTTAATTGAATTGTCTGGTGGAATAAATGTCACAAAATAGGTCAACTAGCTGAAAATCACTAGACAACATGAGCATATCAAACATGTCTCCTTATATAATGTAAATGTTTTAGACTTGGATAAGACTTATTGATCCACAAGGGAAATAGCTTGGAATAGGGTGTTTGTAATTTAAACGTCTTATGGATGCTCTTATTTTTAGCATCAGTACAGCCTGGCTGCTATTTAAACAAACAGGCTACAGTACATCTTGTTGCTTTAATATTTCCAAATCTTTGTTGTATTACACAGTTCACATCAAAATCAAGAGAACAAGACAAACAGCACAAGACTTAATTACTGGATTTAAAAAAAATGACCTGAATTAGGTGTGACTTGCGAGCGCTGACCTGTAACTGGACCGTGAGAGAAAATAGGACAGGGTGATGTGGAAGGGCAAATTACTCCTGACAGCCCTTTGAAGAATTTAGCAAATCAGCTGCTGTTTTCCCAACCTCCGTATCTATTTAATCTACATATTCTCACGCATTGTCTGCACTCACATAACGAAAAAAAAAAAAAAAAGTAAGGAGGGGGGCCATGTTTGGCCTCTTGGCCCCATTGGGCGTGCATGTATATTTTATTTCACTGTGGTGTGCTCTGTGAAGGCAACGTCTGTAGTTACCATTAAAACTGAAAGTTTGGGATTGAGAGTGAAAAACCTGCTGAATGTACTAGACCTGAAAGCGTGCTGGGTTTCGTTTTGCCCCAGTGGAATATTAAAATGGGGGAAGTGACTGGCCGCATTTTATCTTCATAAGCTGCAATTCTTTCCGTGCTTCTAAGGAAGATTGTTCACATTTGGAAAATAAATAAATAAATATATATAGAAAATCCTTGGTTACAGTTAACGACACAAAGGCTCACATTATGCTACATAATTTCCCTTATCGACCTTGGCTATTTTGGGCTGCACAGCATGCCGATGCAGTAATAACAAAATAACACATATAAGTGCTTTGCTTTTCCTCTACGTAGTGTTTTGTTGATAATTTTGATGTAGTTTAAGGTCGTCCTCTCAGACTGTCCTAAAAACACGTTCAGCACTGTAGATGAGCTCTTTCTGTAAGCTCTTGATAAGAAAATCCACACGTGGTCGGTTTTAAGATAAGATAAGATCCCCAGAGAGAGAACGGAGACGTTACGGCGTTACAATAGTGCAAAATATAAAAAAATAGAATAAGGCAGGACAAGATAAACTATATGAAAGTAAATATGTTTAGTTACAAAAAAATATTCACATACTTCATCAGGTTTAAGTAGCTGGTGTTAATGGAAGTGGTAAGAAGGCTGAATGTACATAATGACGTCCATGAATATCATGAGTAAAGACAAATAGGGCTCGCACCAAGTATTCACCAAAATGACATGAGATAATGACGTGAAATAGTGTAATACGGGGATGAGTTGGTATATAGACCGTGTGACTGCTGAAGAACCCGGAGGCGTTCCTCCTTGCACCGTGGGTGCAACAGTCTCTGGCTGAAGGAGCTGCCTAAAGTGTCTCACACAGGGGGTGAAGTGGGTTGTTCTTGATGTTTGACAGTTTGACAACGCCTATTTTAAAACTACAGTGGCCTCTGTGGTATGCAGGCTGAAGATCTTCGAGGAGGGTCCATGAGGTAAAGGATCTGGCTGACCAGAACTTAGCAAAGCCATTTGCAGGGGGGTGGGCGGGTGGGGGGCACTCATTTCATGTAACCTGAAAAAACAAGTTCTCTGAAACTGAATTCGCCGTAACGCTGCAGGGTGCCCGAAGCACAACTATGACTGCGCAAGCCCCGTGGTTGTGGCATGCGCAGTCAAAATACTGCGAACTCCACTGAGGCTGCTGCTAGAAGAATTCCCGAGCCCTAAGGTTAAGTGGATAACTAACAGCCTCCAAGGAGAACGCAGAACAGTAGTCCTCCTGTGAGCCAGTTGGAGCCAGCCTCGGTTTAATTTTCAAATCGTTTGAGGGTGCCAGAAATTTATTTTATTATATGCAATTTGCTCAGAGACATTAGACTTAAAAAACTACCTTTTTTTTGATGAGAGCCTTGGGAGGAAGGCTACAACGCTGACATTTTTGTGGCATTTAGTCTCTGACAAGACGGCCCCTGTTTCTTTGTACCATCCGAGAACGAGGATGATCTTCAGCGCGACCTTGCCTTTTGGATATTCATTTGACATATTCCAAACCGTTTTGTTTTCGGCGGGATTCTTGTGACTTTCACCTCTAAGTGCATTCGTCTGACATTGACAAATGCTGATGGGCTGAAAAGGCAGAGTGGCAAGGGCGCCGGAGAACGGGAGGCCAAGGACCCACTAAGAGCCCGATCTTACGGTGGCTCACGCTGAGAGCCTTGATGTAATGTTGGTGGTATGGTGCCAGTTTTCATCAGTCGAGGTGCAGGATGGGTGCAGTGACCATGAGCCCGTGAACCAGTGAAGCCATCATAGAAAAAGAGGCAGGGTTAAAATAGATTTGACACAATTAGGCCATGTCAGATCCGCGAGATGTGGCTCGGTGCACATTCAGAGCCGGGGAGCTTAGATGTAAATTTAATACTCTCGGGGTAGTAATATGTGTTTGTTTTTTTTGTGTTGATTTTATGAAAATGTAACTATATAGATGTGCCGTGTCACTGTTAACTCAGTGCCGTGTTAGACGGAGAAGCTGGAATTCAGAACTGACAGTTTCATTTTCACTCGCGTTTTCACTGACAGTCATTTCAGCTCTGTCATTTTTGATGCCTACAAAAGGCTTCTCGGTGGAAAGTTGCGGGCGTAGCTGGGTTTAGCGTTGCTCAGTGCCGCTGTCAGGAGGATCAAGACTTGCGCGCAGACGCTTGTTTGTGGTTACTAAGTGTATCCGGATTAAAAGCGCTGCTGTATAGAAAATGCACAGCTGGCCCCGCCGCAACCTGACCTGACCCACTTCACCGGGATCAGCGGAGATCCGTAACTAGGGGCGGCCGGTGATTACTTGTCCGTCCTCCTCAAAGACTCCACGCGATAATGCGAAGACTGTAAAGATTAAGTAGCAGTGAAGAGACGTCTGTCTTTTTCTGTGCATTTAATTGTCCTCGAAATAGCCGTGATATACTTTTCACAAAACGGAGGCTTAGTGTTTAACTGCATCTTTCTTATAAATTCAAGGGGAGTCTTAAAACCCCCAAGCTTTTTAGCGTCGGTGGTTGTTGTAAAATTTAGTGTAGTGAACTATACGAGTAGAAAGCACTGAGCAACGCGATGTTATCCTTCTCCCTAATGAAGGGTCCCTTGTACATTTAGAATGAGCTAACGTTGGTGACAGCTTTCAGCTAAGATATAAGAGCGCATATGTAGCCACAGCCCTGGAAATGTCAAGTGTTTGTGATTGATCTGCGAAGAAACAAAGGATGCTTTTCCTGCGTTTAACCATTGGTCAGGTTTTCACGGCTGATTGATTGGCCTCTCTTCGGAGCCAGAAAAGAAATCACAGTGCCCGCGCCGGACGCAGCACGGGCTCACATCAATCACCGGGCAAGCGTTGGCCCGTGCAGCAGAGCAGCAGCTGACATTCACACGAGAAGGCTGCCAATGTTTCCTCCTGACATGCGTCGCGCAGTCACGCATCACACAACTTACATAGTGAAGAAAACATCCACTGTTGAGGCACACTGTCCACTTCCTGGGGTTTTTTGTTTTAGCTGAATTCAGTCCCTCCCTGCTGCTTTCGCCACGGCTGCCTTTGCTTTACGCATTCATGCTTTATGGGAAAGCCAATTGTGGAAGTGAATTGGGGACTTAATTTATTTAAATCTTAAAAGGAACAATTTATTTCACAAAATGGAATTTCGGGAATGGAATATATTGTGCAGCTCTTGGTTGAAAGCTTTAAATGGGTCTGTGTTTGTAACTGTCAGTGTTTTTGGAAGCAAAAATACATTTTTCTTAATAGCTTTTAAAAAAAGAAATTGTGTCTCCCTCAGCCCTGGTAGTAGTAATGCCAGTTATACACTGAACAGACATAACATCCTCTGACAGGAGAAGTAAATAACACTGACCATCTTGTGACAATACAGTGTTCTACCACCCACCATGTGCCACACACTTAGACCAGACCAAGCACCCCCGCCCCGTAGCAATGACACTCCTTGATGACAGCAGCCATCCCCGGCAGGACACAGACACACAAAACGGTTTAGGAGCAACTCAAAAAACATGAAAAACATCACAAGGTGTTGACCTGGCCTCCAAATTCACTAGATCCCAAACTGATCAAGTGTCTGTGGAATGCGCTGGAACAAGCCTGATCCACAGAGGCCCCTCCCCTCAACCCATAGGACCCAAAGGCCCTACTGACAGCATCATGTTGCCAGACACCACAGGACACCCTCAGAAGACCCATGTCCATTCTCTGATAAGACACAACTGTTTTGGAGACACAAGGGAGACCTACACAGTATTAGGAAGGTGGTCATAATATCATGCCTGATTTGTATATTTGGTGTTTTCTTCTCAGTTGAGTAGCTTTTAATATGCTGGGTGGATCATGATTAATTTGTTTGTGTGTGCTAATGTGTAAAATATGCAGCGTTTCCAGCCCCTTTTAGTATTTTTGGTTTCGAGCCGACGTCCGGCTCCGTGCATCAAGCTCTTTGATATACTGCTTTATAATGTTGCATTTATAATGTGTATAATGTGCAAAAAGCTCCCGACTCAAACGTCGGTGTCATTCAGAGCACTCTATCTTCCCTGCCCTTCCTGTTCTTTCTCCATCTCCCTCCACCTCCTCTCCTATCGCTGCTGTTTTTCTGCTTTATGCGCTCTCCATTAGGGAAGCTGTCAGTGCAGCGTTGAGCGACTATGGATCGTCACATCAAAACAGCCCTGAAACCTGTCACCCCCTCACCCCCACCTCTAGCCGAGCGAGCACGGCCTCTGCGATAGCTATTATACGTTCCTCTGTTCGACTGATTAGCCACCGTTCCAATTATTACCGATACAGGTCCTGGCTTTGAAATGACGTGACTTCGATAGGATTAGCTCGGTTGTAATTTATATCCAGAGGCCTACTAATTCCAACAAAAAGACAATAATAAACTAGGTAGTGATATATATATTTTTTTCCCGATGCATTTTCAGGGTTTGGGCTAGATTTAAATGGTTCGCCAGATGATGTGCTTTACAATTCAAGTCCACACCTGTTTACTTGACATTGTCGAATGTTTTGCTCATGGCCATTAATTTGTCAAACTGACTCGAGAGGGCATGCTATTCCCACTTGAGACTTCTTCATGCTGCTTATCACTTGAAAGGAAATAAGAGACCCATCAAAGCCCGGTTTACCTGTCATCAGAAAGAGTGCAAATATACTGGACTAGGACATAGATGCACAGCATCCTCTGGTGCGTCTTTCTACAGAGTTTACATGCTTTGGCCTGTCCATACAAACCCTCGTGCTACCCGCTAACTTTGGGGTCTCTGAGACCCCAGGTGAATGGACAGACAGATAAAGAGCATGCAAGAGGGTAGCAAGAGGGAAGGATGATACCAGAGCAAGTAGAGCTCCCCCTGCTGACTAGCTGTAGTATAGCTCCGCCCCCTCCTTGTTAGTGGAAGGGACTTGGGTCGAACTAAAACACTAAAATACACGTCAAATAATTGTTTTTTCAAGCGTGGTCATTTTAGGCAGTTAATATAATGCTGATGCATGTTCAAGTGTCAAGTGTTTTGGATGAGTTTCGTTTTCGTTTTATTTTAGTAAGTGGGGATGAATTCTCCATATTTATACATATGATACAAACCGCTAGATTGCCATTTCATCATCAGCTTGTCTCTTACTAATGTCTATCGAAAGGCTTTTTAAATTTTGACATCAGCCCAAAAGTTTTGACAGCCTCAGTCAGTGTATAAAAGATGAGACAGCTATTGGCATGTCTTTGAGTTATGAATCCAATAACCCTGCATCAAGGCCTCGTCATTTTACATGTGGCCCCACGCTGTAGGCTAGTCCGAGTCTGATTTTAGATGGCAGTAATACGGCACCATGGTGTGTGCACTGCGAGTGAAATAATATGTTGTAGTGACAGTGTCGTAACTGTAATAACTTTGATTCAAAGCCTTGGTTTTCATCACTGGTCCCAAAGAGATAACATTACGAGGAGAAAGCTGAAAAAACATCAAAACACAGAAGGGAAAGTGCTCCAACTGAGTTATTTATCATTACCAGGATAACTTTTAAGGCTTTTTTCTTTGTTTAGTGTTTTATCCTGTTTTTGAGTTGGATATTTTTTGTTTGTTTTCATGTTCGCTAAATCCCCAAAGCATGAATTCTCTGGTGGCAAAGCTTCCTGGTGTTTCGACAATGGTTGTGATGAATGCGGAGGGGTGAGCACAGCAAGAATTCATGTGCTTAGCGACTAGGAATATGAATTCCCTTGCAAATTAGTGTTTGGCTCATGAGAGCCTTTTGTGCACTAAGCTGTGCCGACCCTTGGACAGGGCACAGCATAAGTACCCTTTGATTCTCGCTAGGAATGCTGAACGGTTTTAATTTGTTTGCATGTGAGAACTTCTGCAAAGCTGACTGGTGATTGGAGGTTGAGAGTACAATAAAGCCGCAGCACAACAAAGAAAGCAATAAAACATTATTCACTGCCAGGGGAAGCCAGAGAGCCCATACTGTTTTAAAGAGCAATATTTATCATAAAAGGCAGTGTGCTGGACATGCACAGCATACTTCCTACTCTTAAACATTGTTTCCTGGATTATATGGAACGTTGTGACACAGATACAGTAAACACACTCCGAAAATATGAGTTGTACACAATGGAGCCCCGCGAGGGGTGGAACAATGCGACTGCAGCCAAGCCTGTATTGATTTTTATTGATCGAAGATTGATGCGCTCCGCATTTTGCAACACCGGCCACTACTGTACTGTACTCCGCCTTGTGTTAACCAAAGCATCAGAGCATGAGGGGTGGAAGGTCACATATTAATTATCCTGCAAGGCTGAGGAGCAAAAATCTCTCAAATGCAATCGCTTAAGCGGCCACTATTTCAGAGATGAATGTGGAAAATAATAAAGTGCACAACTGATAACTAGCTTTCTAGATTGGGGATGGGGAAAAAAAGCAATTAATCCTCTTTAACTGGGGCATTGTGCACAACGATGCCCACTTCTCATTAACTGCAAAGAAAAAAAAAAAAAGCTGGTTGTCCGTTGTAACAAATAACCTACTAAACGCGTGATTTGTGTTCCTTTGTTGTGTTTTTATTTCTGACTCGTGTTTAAGTCTTTGCCAAATTTTCAACAAACCGAAATTAAACCGAGGAAATGTACCTCCCTCCGTATACTCCGGATAGCGCACCACTGCACCTTCCAGCTGGTCTGTGCTCCCAACCTGGCTCTGCGAGAATGAAGAAGTGTTGCCTTCCTGGAGGGGATATATTCAGCGATTTCTAGACAGTGCCCTGGGCGGCCCTCTGGAGCACAGAGACCTGCAGCGGTCGCTGGAATCCAGACTCGGCCTCGCTCTCCTGTCATCAGTTTTGGTCGTCAAACAGCTTTTCTTATCTCACAACGCCTCTCGGTGTAATTTATGCATCCAACCTTTTTTTTTTTTGCTGTTCAAATGCATACCCTATGCACACTTCTGGTTTGTTTCTTTTCTTAAATCACGAGCTAGGTGAGGTCGTCAGAGTATGTTATTGTCACTGTTGACATGGCAACGTTCATTTTATTCTTGCACGCGGCGAAAAACTGTCACAGTGAATATAATACCTATTGTGGTCTTCCTCATTATCGTTTTCCCACTTTTTTCACAGTTCTCTTTTTGTTGTTTTTGTTATGACATGAAACATTTTAACACCTTTTCTTCTTTTTTCCCCACACAGGGCCTTGCCACCCAAACCCCTGCCACAACAGAGGAGCATGTGAGATCAGCGAGACCTACAGGGGCGACACCTTCATTGGCTACGTGTGCAAGTGTCCACCAGGCTTCAGTGGAGTCCACTGCCAGCACAGTAAGTTGGGCCGCTCCCTTCCTTGTTTCCCTAAAGAACGCTGAAACACGCGCTAGGATGTAAAATCAACAGGTTTGTAAAACCTTCGTGTCTCCTTTGAAAGATTACCACGAGGTATGATTTTTTCCCCCCTGTTTGATCAGATTTTCCAACACAAATAACGACCTTGGGCAGCGAATAAACACTGAACAGCTGACAGAAAGTAAATTCCCGTTGAAAGGACAAGTTCAGCAAAATGAGAGTGGGTTCAGTAGAGAAAGGAAAACGCTGAACTAGCCTTCTTTTGTTGAGCGTGCTCTTCATAAAGGTTAGTGTCAGAAGATTTTTGCTGCCTATGAAATAATACTTTACATTAGAACAGGAGCATTGTTCTCACCCACACTACAATTTATGCTGCTTTAAGAGGGGCTCTCTGCAGCTTAAGCCCTGGAACTGGACACAAGGGTAAGAGGACAAGCACATTTGGGTGAGACCAGCACCAGCTACTAAAACATGAGCATGCAAATGAGAAGGATTTCACTGCATATGTGCATTCATCTTTCAAGCTGCCTTTTTACGAATTTAACAAAGACAGAAGGCAAGGCAATGGGAAATCAGCAGTGCTGGTCTTCTTAGAAGAGCAAACACTTGTATTGATTACTGTTTCAAAGCTTTCTTCAGCCTTTGTCTAGATTTGGCAACTGTTCGCATCAACAAGAAACAGCCGGCATTAGTCAGTCTGACATTTCAAAAAGTCAAGTTGCTTTTCTGATGGCGTCTGTTTCACTTTTAAGTATTCTCAGTAGTTAGCGCTCTCGGCCGTCTTGAAAAGAGTTTCGTAGAAAATATTACACGGAGGCTTGCTTGTGTCGATACTGTTTGCAGAACCACTCACGCACAGGGTCTGTTATTCACTGTCGGGATCTGAAAACCCGCTTTTATTTATCTGAAAATCAAAGCAAGGCATATAATGGATGTGATGGATCATCATCAGCTCACCAGCAGTGCAGACACGTATTTACGGCATCGTACATACGCGCTGACATCCTGCATTTTTGAATGGACCTCGGCATTTGAAATAGCTGCGGCTCTAAGTGCTACATCTTGCTAAATCCAGCAGTGTGTGATATGTAGGCCAAGTTCCCTGCCTGCGTGTGTGCGTGGTTGAGCGCCGCATTAGCTTGCATAAAACGCTTGTCCTTCATCACAGGTGCGCCTGTAAGTAATGCGTTTAATGTACCATGGTGCAAACTGCATGGTGACTTCTTACCGGTTTAAAGGAGAGAGAGGGTTGAGCACAGAGGAAAGGAAATAAAATAAAATAAAAATAGAAATGTATCCTGGGAATAGTCAGTGCCAGTCATTAATTATTTCCTTCCCCCATATCTGTTATCTTTTTTACTTTATTAAAAGGCATGAAACATGAAAGGAAATGAAGCAAGTCACTGTATCAACGGCACGTCATTGTGTTTGTTTCCAGTCTGAATTGTGAGCAATCGGCTAGCGTTCATGTCATAATTCAGTTATTGTTTCCTATTAAGCCCTTAAGGGTTGTGTGAAACTGATTCGATATGGGCAGAATACACATTAACGTCTGCCAATTTTCCTCACGGTCATTACAGTTGAATGGAAGAGAGTGGGTGACGGCGTGAAAGAGAGAGATAGAGGGGACTTCTGTATCAGAAGACATTAATAATCAAATCTGCGTCTGAGTAATTCCTGCAATTATACCATAAAGGCACATAAATTATTGTCCCCTGAGGATGACGGCTTGGCTGGCTCGGTTATTGTATGGTGCTGGCTTTTAATGAGTGACGGGCCTAATGAAAAGGGGAAAACTGGGCTGGGACTTATGTGGAAACAGGCAAAGACAAGGGGATATTCAGTATTGGAGAGTAAAATGTATTAAACGAGTGAATATCAGTTTCAAAGAGATGTAATAACGTACATGTCAGACCAGTACTTCCTGATTCACTTCATACTTCCCCCTTCTACTTCTTTCAACAATGGCGATTAAAGCTTTCGTTGAAAGTGTCGTTCCATTGCTTGTACCTTTGAACTTGTGTTTCATCTTTATTAATCCAAAACAATTAATTTGAAAAAAACCTGTAGATGGAGAAGCAGCTGGAAATACGCTACTACAAAGTGGACCAATCACAGATCTTGAGGTCTGCGTTGCTTAGATGCGTAGTTATTTATGGAGAAGTGTACGTCATGCTACGGTGTTGGGGTCTGGGCCATAGCTACGACGCCACATTGATGCTGAAGCATAAACGAGCATTAGTTGCATCTGGCAGTACTACTGATTGATCAAACATTTATCAGTTTTATCTTTAATAAGCTCACACTGCCTCACATTTTTGGTCAATGTAAAATATTAATTCTCCATTAAATACTTAACGGAGCAACAATTTCACTTTCCAGATTCATACAACCTTTTTTTTTTATTATTGGATTCAGAACTGTGTCAGGATTACCCTTCACATGTGATGTGTGTTTCTCTGTGTAATCAGTATTTCTCCACACTTCATGTTTAGCTTTGGCGAGTGTGTTCTGCACAGATGTAACATAAAATATGTGTAGGCCCGGCCTGGCTTCTTACCGTTGCTCTTAAAATCTCTTTCCAAATCCAATTTCACACCTTTAAACGTTATCCCAAACACGTGCACTACATATCCCGCTTGTTAGGCCGGCTTTATGAAGCACAGATGTCGCACACGCAAAACCGGGAGAACTACGAGCTACTTCCGACTTCTTTGAAGTGCAGGAACGGCATGCTGCCGTCAGTGAGTCATCTCGAGGTGGTGAGATTTCCACATTCAGTGCAGACGTCATAAAATCACAGCTGAAGGTGATGGCAGCGTGCCGGCACAGCGAGGGCGCAGTTCAGAGAAAGTTTCATGAGGTGGATTTCGCTCACTGGATGCAACCAAATCGCAGTTTGTAAAAGATTGGAAGAGATTGCAGACATGTTAGATTACTTCGTCTGCACTTTGCATTAATAGTCCTGCCGTGTTGAGTTTTCAGCCCAGACTTTTTGGCCATTGCAGACAGTTTTGGTCTGAACCAGACTTCAGGCCAAAACCAGAGTTATCGCTGAGTTAGTGTCAGTGCTTTCGATATTAGAGCCATTGTTATCACAAAGTCATTCATCTTAGGAATAGTGTGGCGTCGTGTCCCCGTGGTGACAAGAGTACAAGTGCGACGTTATTGGGCATGCAGCCAAACGCTGTAATGAACTGTCACAGTTTGAAGATTGGGACTGATTGCCTCAGACGTTGCAGCAGATCATTTTTAGGGCCCACGTTCTCGGTCTATCAAGGACAAATGTAGTATAAGAGTTGTATTTTTCTCCACCAAATTTCTCAGCATCACAGCCTCGTGTACCGGGCCCTTCTTGAGTTTAGACTGATATGTACAACATAATTAGATGTGATGAAGTGGTAGGGAAGTTGTCAGATCAATAGAAACTCTTTTTTTCCCCCTTTGAGTAGTGGAGCTAGAAAGTTTCTGCAACTCTTTTTCCCTCTCCCTTAAAGATGTTGGCTCTCTCCGATTCCTTTAAGCCCACTCTCATTGATGCTGTGTGTGGAGCTACTGCAAATCACAGTGTAAGTTAAAGCCGACAGACAAACTACTTCTCGAAAACTATGAGTCAGAGTGTTCAAGTTGGTGGCTATGACAGTAAACGAAAAAGAATTATCAAGTTAATTCCGCTAACTTGATTTTTAGACTCTTAAATGGCCGGTGTTCTCTTTCTAACTCAATCTTTCTCCGGCTTTCCGTGGCTCAGAGGTCCTTTGAGTAGATTCCATCTCGCTCTTTGATCAATATCTGTATTTGACTTGCTTTCTGAAACACGGCAGCGTGGCAGGATCGATGGGGGCTAAATGTAGGATGTGCAAAATGTTTTTTTTAGAGCATGGCCCATGCATTTGATCACAAATTGACAGTTGTGCTGTAGTGCCGTATCAGCCCTGCTGCCTCCACAGCTTCGTGCCACAGGATAATAAGCCAGTGTTTATGACTGTGGCCGTGAGGAATCATTACTGTTTGTCAATTCACCTGGGACAGATCACAGGCTGCCTTTCAGCAGCACAAGAGAGAGAGAGAGAGAGAAAAGTATTTCTCTGTGCGTACTCTTTGGTAACCCATTTAGAACTGCATTAGCTACCTGTTTAGGGCGCGTTGCAGCCGGTAAGGAAGCATCCAGCGGCGATTACACCTTCTTTTCTTGTATATTTACTTTCTCTGCCCTCCGACTCCTCGCCTGCACACGGATCTTCACGCAGAGTGAGCAAGAGAAATTGAGAGCTGACTTTTTCAACTTTCATCTGTGTTTCTGTGAAAGAGAGAAGAAGAAGAGACGATAACATAAAAATAACACTACAACCCGAGGCAGCGTGAATCAGTATGAAAACAGCAGCGGTTATGTACATCTTAACCTTTAAGCATTTGACGACAACAACAGACTCTTGCTTGTCAGGCTCAGTGCAGAGGTCTGACAGTCTCTGCCGGCGCCCGCCCCCCCTCCTCCACCACCACTTCACTTTACCAGCACTCCGAGTAGTTACCCGCACCTCTTGTAGCGAGAAATCACTTGCCCTTCTCAAACCTGCCACTGCCTCACAGGAGGTGACTGTAACAGCAGATCTACAGTATTTTGTGATGGCAGAGGGAGGCCTGGCATATCTTCCTGTCCTCCTGTGGAGGCCACGGAGAGAGTGCAGTAGGTAAGGCTGAACAGAGATTGTTGGGCTTGTGCTTTTCTGTTCCCTCTCGTCGTGATTGAGGCAGTTGTTATCTCCTTCTGGCTGCGAGGCGGCACTTTTAAAGTCAATCCAGTAAAGATCACGATGAAGCGTGAAGACTTCTTTTGTCCAAGCTTTTGAATGTTAATGGAAGCCCACTGGGCCTGAACAGTACCTTGAGTTAGTCACGGTAGTTTTTTTCTTTTTTTTCTTTTATGCTTTAAACATTGATATATTATTCAAAAACACTGTAATCATAAGTCAAGGTTCAGATTTGTTGCCAGACGTATAATATAGAAATGGAAGAGCGCATCTCATGATCAGCGTTCCCTCCCGGAGCTGCTCCTCTCGCAGCTCGCAGAATGCCAAACATGTGGACTAAATAAGTGTTTGTTCCTTCTGTCCGCACTGAATGTTATTTTGTGAAAATGATGAGAGTTCTGAAGGAGTAAATAAGCCCATATTTCCAGCAAATGATCTTGCAAATTGTCACTGTGTCCAGAAAATCCGCCTCCAATTTATCTCCGTAATAGAACTTCACAAAGTGCCGCCGCCGTTTTGTTTATAGCTCCGGGGAAAAGCTGTCCATGTACAGAAATCCGCCGACTGTCTAAGGCCATATGAGCGGTATAGCGGAATTTTGTTTTAGGGCGGCTTTTCTCAAGTTCTGATGTTTTCGGGGCAGGCTTAGCTAAATGGATTAGGATAGAATTAAGTGCGACTTAAGTTAGCGAAAAGTTTGTTAAAGGAAAAGAAGTTGGTAAACAGGCAGAAGGAATACTTCGTCAATAGGAAGCCATAGTCATTAGTCATAGTGCCTGAGGTGTGTACTTGTAGGTACAAATGTGCTTCTTCACAACAGCCACTGGGGTCATAAGACTTGAGAAATGTAGCTGAAATTATGTTAATCTGCATGGCAGTTTTTAGTTTTGAAAGCATTAGCATAAATACGTTTTAGCATTAGTTTGTTTTTTCAGACTAACTTTTGCCTAAATGTAGGTCAGGTCAGACATTTAGCTCACATGACAGGTATTTAAATTGCTTTATTGCAATCTATAAGTTAGCATTAGCAGCTGTTGATACAGCACTAGTTCATTGTTTGAGTTTGGCTTATTCACTCAAGAGTCCCCAGCGTATTTTTCTTGACACAGTTAGATTGTGTGAAATTCTTCCCAAGATCGCCCTATCTAAAAAAGCGCCCCGCTACTATGAAGTGTCCTCGGAGCTAAAGCGAACGCAGGCAACCTCGAGGCTCTCCCCGCTGCTAGATTGCTGTGATGAAGAGTTGTGTGGGGAGCATGGCCATTTCCAGACCTCATCTCGACATTGCGCTCACAATCCCGCGGCCCACCCACTGCTCACAGCCTGTGGCGAGAAAGCTGCATTTACAGGAAGAGATGAGTGCAGAGAATCCCGGGGGAAGGGTCCTTAGTCCACCAAACATCCAAAGAAGTGACCACAATCACGCAGCCAAACCGAGAGACGCCAGTGATCAACAGCATGTGGAAAGAGCGTAAGTGTGCTCGTGGATCAAAATGGAAAGATGGGTTATGCCTGCGGGCCGGCGCTCGGGTGGTTTTAGCTTGGTGTGCGTATTTGGTGTTTTACTTCTTCAAAGCCGCGTCCGTTTGTGTCAGTGGAAATAGCTGAACTTCTCGTTCAGTGGGTGAAGCCTCTAAATCCAGCGTTGATGACTTATGCCTCTGTTTCTGTGCAATATTAGAAACACCAGATTGCATCTTTACATGAGGTGTTCATTATGGTATTTGAAAAAATCCACAAAAAGAACAGAATAAATTGTTAGCATGCATTTATTGTCAAACATGAATAACTGGTGCATGCATGTGGGGCCATAAATCGAAAAAGTTAAAGTCTAAAAGTAATGCTGTGGGCTCCATCATTTCCCCATAATTCATGATTAAATGTTAGTACAAAGGCTTGGTTTAAGGCTCGGGTACGATTCTTTTTAAGTTAAGGTTAAGATGTGACAAGTAATGGCAATGCACAGGGTTTGGTTAAGTCTCCAGGAAATGACTGCCACATAAATGTAATATCCTGAAGTGATCTAAACGTGACTGTGTAAACCTGCAGCAGCCTGGAGCTCTCTGTTTGACTTACCGAGCGCTACAGTTGTTTCTCCGTGTGGTTGATCGTCTCCCGGCGAATCGGCTACTCTTGGGGCTCCGGTGAAAAGGGTGTAGCAGAAGCAGATGTCTGCTGTTTGTGTAATATAACTAGCATTGTCTTACTTGACAGATGCTTAATTATCTCCATTGTAGAGGTAGTGAATGTGCACTTGGCACATTGTTCCGTCAAATGGGTTGTGTTCTGCATATAAGGAGGCTTCAGTAAAACCCAGAGTAGGGGAAGCTTTCACACTTAGACTGGTACAAACACTAACGCTTTATAGTGGAATACATCTATTTATAATTTGCTGTGCAGCTGGCTGACAAGGGCGTTACCATATACACTGTAAAGATGGACGGCAAAACAGCTCCTCAAAAGTGAAGCCAAAGCAGGTAGAGCTCCCCCTAGTGACTGCCTGCAGTATAGGTCAAAAGCTCCATCCCCTCCATGTTAGTGGATGGGACTTGGGCAAAATTAAAACAAATAATTTTCAAGGACAGATTCAAACTCCGGCTTCGTACTTGCAAGATGCCGCCATGTTATGGAAATGTTGTGGCTATATATTTTCTGTCAATTAGAAATGGATCACAGCCAGTATTTTCATAGGTATTTGTACCAAATGATTCCTGAGATGGAGCTCCTTGTCAAAAGAAAACTGCCTTCCTCCTCCAGTCAGGTGCATTTTTCTGGGTTTGCTTGTTCTTTGATTCATTTTCAGCTTCCTGCAAAATTGGCACAATTGTGATGTGATTGTGCGTGCAATGGCTCATTGTAGCAGCACTTGTATCTGGCAGCACTTGCTGGAATATGAATATAAATGCAGCATTTGTTTATGAATAGTTTATTTGGAATGCCCTGTTGGCATGCAAATTCTTGTTTTTGGAGCAGAAACTAGTTTTGCCGTTTTGTTGAGGCACTACCTGCCATTACTTTCAAAAGTCTCTCGTGCAAACTGTTGAAGGTTAGCGCTGTTTGTGTCTCAAAGGGCCTGCAGACATATGGAATAAGTAGGTGGGCGGAAAGCCGCTCTTGGTACAATAGAGCAGTGATTATCCGGGCAAATCTTTTCCTTGTGCAAAGACAATCAACAGTTTGGCGACTCCTGCGGTAATCCTACAGATAAGGTGCGAAGAAACATCCTGAAAGCTCTCGAATGTTGAGTTTACTTTTTGTCTTTGTGCGTGTTTGTTCCCAGTAAGAGCCTGTTGCATTTTTCAGTGCACTGAATCTGCAGTAAAGAGGGAGATTTAAGGCAGGTGTAAGAAAGTAGCTGGTGAAACAATGAGTCAGTGTGGAAATTACCCATTTCTAATATATTTTACAGTATCATGAGCTTCTTTTTTTAATATTAACTCTTTCTGTGCAAAACGTCATGCATCTACAAAGATGGAAACCACATCAAAGATCGGTGCTGCACTTCAGATGTCTATTTCCTCAGGTGTCCTGCCGCCCCCTCTTTCTCCATTCCTGGAGGAGCCGACCCTATCTCGCGTTTGTCAGAGAGCAGTTTGGATAACAAGCTGGGGAAACAAGCTAAAATCAAGGTGTTTAGGAGCACTTTCTCTGTGGCATCGACACCAGTGTTTTATTTACCCTTTTTGCGATGGAGCCTTTTGCTTGGCAGATCGGAACTGAGGACCGTTTTTCCTCTGGATTATTGAATAGAAAGGAAGGCACTAGACACTATTTGTTATGAGGGTGCCCGTGTTTGGCCTTGCTCTTGTTAGTGTTAGTCTGATGCATGTTCACACACCCTCGTCTGTCAGCCGCTCCGGCCCATCATCTGCAGTATAACAGCGCTATGTCACCTTTTCCGTATGTCTTGAGCAAGCGCCGCAAATCCTGCCAAATAAAATTGCTGTGGAATCATACCTTGAGTAAAATGACCTTTCCACGTTAGCAAGGTGGTGCTTTGCTGGCAAAAATTACAGGAGAGACAGTTTCTTCCAAACATCCAACGTAGCTAGAAACCCCTCGCGTTCTTTCCCGCACGGGCGCCGGGATGTGTCGGTTATAAAGTCGCAACCGGCGCCACTTTTTTAAAGGTTATCAAGCGCGGCACATTAGCTGGAGTGTCACTTCAATACCGCTGCGCCTAAAAGGGTGGTAGCATTTGTTGTGCTTCATTTTTTATTTTATTTATTTTTTTTATTTTTGTTGTTCCCTCAGATTGGGTAGAGCTGCAGTTCAGAATGTTATAGGTTCAGTAACATCAATGTTTACTGAGTCGCCGTTATAAACCCCGCTATTTTCTCTCTAATTTAGATGGAAGTAAAATGTCAGCTTTTGGTGGAGTTTTCATAGCTCACTGCAGCCCGGTGATAAGGATAAAGAGATCTATTGCATTTCTAATATAATAATATGCCTTTTATCCACAGAGCCCAAGGATGTCCATTTATACATTAATACCTCACGATGTTGCGGCAAAGTCGCTTTATTTATTTATCTTTTCAGATTTTATAATGCAGCTTTATTTTTTTTATATAGATTTATGGGTTAGGAAAAAAGATTATAGCACAGAATGTCGTGATGAAGTTGTAGTTTATATATTTGACAGACCAGTGGCTTGCAGTACAGCCTTGTTAGCAAAATATAAGAGTCTGAGTTTCCTTTAGGTACATTTTATGAGATTAAAAAAAACAAAATAAGAAGAAACAAAAGCCTTTGCAAAGTGTACCTTGGATGCTACAAAAAATACTGAGATGGGGATCGCCAAGAACATATTTGTTCAAGGTAGTACTTCGCCTTTCCCTTCCCCTGTCCCCAGGCCTCGAGCACCCATTCACCTGGTTTGTCTCTCCTGTGGAGGAGTTGTAGGGAACGAGCTGTTACCGGGGTCTAATTGTGTAAGGCCCCCTCGGTCACTTGAGCCGCGCTGTCTCCTCCTGGCCTCTGCAGTAAGGATGGACCTGTTGGCAGATGGCCAGAGCATAAATAGAGATGAAATTCTAAATCCCAGATGGCGGAAAAGAGCCGGGCTCAGCCCTGCCCAGGGCTTTTTGGCTGCTGCTGCCAGCCATAACAGAACGCTGACTACACATAGCTGCATTAATTCAGGATGATCAGTTTGGGCCAAATTAGCGTGGCTGTTGTTTTACAACGAGATCGAGTTCATTCGGTGTGACGGATAAAAAAAAAAAACGTTAAGGTCAGTGGTCATGGGAATTTCAACTCTGTAAACCATAACATGGGATTTTAGCAGGTCTGGTCTGGTATTTTTTTTTGTACTGAAGCTTTCATGGAACCTTTGTCTTGTGTTCAGTAGAAATAGAAAAAAAGTTCAGAGGAAGTGCGAGCAAGGAAATGTGAAATTAGTTGCTCCTGAAACCAGCGACGCGTTTTAATTTGGCTGCAATATCAAACTTTGCAGAAGTAATTCAGAATGTGACCCTGATTAAACCCAAGTTTCTTTTGACTGATGTGATTTGGTGGTGAGGCTACTGTTTCCTTAGATGTTAAATTATGAACTGATGTGTGCCTGCCTTTCATGTCGTATTTAATTCAATTGTGTATTAACAGTGTTTTATTTGACGGTAAGGGGCTATTTTTAGCCATGCAGAAAACGCGCAGTGGCTCTAGGGACGGACGGATTTTATATAGACTTTAATTGTTCTCAGTCATTACATCCAAAGGACTTATAGCGATCCCCTGACTTTTCATCCATCGCCACTAAAAGGCTGTCATTTGTAACGCTGATAATCCCGTGGCCTTTTGTCTTGTAGTTTTTCTCATTTTGGTTTCCAGCATTTTATGACTCGCACCTAAAAAACAAACGGCACTGTCAACACAGTGACGACATCCAGTGTCCCTGGTGGATATTTTTTTTCAAAGCTTCATTGATCTTCTCTTCCAGTTGCAGTTAAATTGATTTAATCTGTTGTATGATCACCTGCTCCATGCTTTGGCACACATCTGGCACAGGCATGGTTCCTGGATGACGTTGGCGATCCTCTAACGTTTTCCTCCCTGGTTTCTGTGACATTCCTCTTTCTTTCATTTTAATCTAAATATCATGATAACTGCTGGTGTAAATCACTGAAACTGGCCTCTCTCTGTTTCTACGACCCCGCTGACATTTGACGCTGAGGTTTTCAGTAATGCTAATCACATTCTGAATACGTTGTATTGTCACATACAGTACCTGTGTTGTGACTTCATAAGTAGCTGTAAGGGCAGAAATTGTATATCCTCGTGAGAGCAGATGTCTCTTGTTATCTTTTTTTTTTCCTCTAAATTAAGCCCGGAGCTTGCTCTTTGTCCGTCACCGCCGTCTGCCTTTTATCTGCATGTCATTTAACATTCTAGTAAGTATACCTTGGAGATGCTAAGGAGCCTGGGGATCAGACTCTGTTGTTCCTAGTTACATCGGTATGCCGCTCACACACCTGCTGTGGACTCTCCATCTGTAAGCTTAAAATGACACTTAAGGCTTTCCTCCGAGTGTCATTCTACCTCCGAGCTGAGGGCTCTTCACATTCTGTGCGCCCCAGCTCCGGTGGAGCCCCGCAGTCTGCATGTCGTCAGACTGATGAGTGTTTTGCTTCTCACGTACTCAAAGCCCTCTGCATTACGTTCGAAGGTACCTATTCAAGGACTTCTGGAGTGCAGCTTTCAATGACTTCTCAGTGGCCTAATCCCACTTCAAAAAACATGTCCTTGGAATACACCATTCTTAATCCCGCATTCACAGCTTCATGCATCGCCATCTCCCCTGAAACATACAGCGTGCACCTCGGCGAAAACCGCCCTGCATGTGAGATGAGAATTTTTGCAGAGGAGATCAATAAAGTTAATACTCGTGCTAAGCCTTGACGCGCACGACCAACAGCCCCACGTATATCAAAACACATTTCAAGGATGCACTGGGCGATGCCGAATCTCTGGTTCAACTGGTTGTGCAACTTCATCAGGGATCCTGTCTTATGTGGTGATAGTCACTTCAGTGGCGGGCGCACGGCAAGGATAGACTGACAGCCCAGATTGACAGTGGAGACAGGCGCTTCCTTGTTCTATCTTCTATCTCTGACTCAACTGGGAGAGACAGGCCTTGTCTCGGCGTTGTGTAGTGTGGACTAGACATATTTCACTGCACCGGGATCTGTCAAACGCAACATTTAGAGGTGATCAGCCCTCTACAAAGACGCAGCTCTGAGGACATGTCAAGCACTTCTTGAAGTATAGGAACATCATAGAGCTATCCACACTAGACGTCACACAGGCAAACAATAATGTGTTCAAAATAGATATACACCGATCGGGCATAACATTATGACCACCTTCCTAATATTGTGTAGGTCCAAAACAGTTGTGCGTCATTAGAGAAAGTGGTGTCTGGCACCAGAATGTTGTTAGTGGGGCCTTTGGGTCCTATGGGTTGAGGGGAGGGGCCTCTGTGGATCAGACTTGTTCCAGTGCATCCAACAGATACTTGATCAGTTTGGGATCTAGTGACTTTGGAGGCCAGGTCATGGGGTGGGGGTACCTGGTGTGGTCTAGGTCCAAAACTTTCCCAGCAGAACACTGAATTGTTACAAGATGGCCAATATCATTCACTTCTCCTGTCAGTGGTCATAATGTAGTGCCTGATCAGTGTACGTACATTGTGTGTGTCTGTGTGTGAGTGCGTAATGCAGCTACAGTAGGCGCTTGTGCGGGCATCCATCACGGGAAACCAAATGAAAAGCACTCGGACACTTGATACGATGTGATGACGTGCAGATGGAAAAACATAGCATGCATTTTGACCTTTACTGGTAGTAAAGCCTCAACTCTGCGCACACAGCCCACTGAGATGTCCTGCCTTTCCCACTGAGATACGAGCAGATGTGTTACATCAAAACTGCCAAAAACGAGCCGAGGTATGTAATATTCACAAAAGGAATAAAAAAGCACGAAGACTGTTGCGCCTGTCACAGAGGGAATAGAAGAGTTGTTGTTTTTTTTCTTGTTTTTTTATCAGAACTGCAGCTCAGCTCATCATTGGCTTGTTTACGTTGATACCGCGTCAGAGCAGACTTGCGTGTTTAGCGTGACCCCAGCGGCAGAGCGCACTGTGTTATGAGGTGTTCTTAGGCGTGAAAAACACGTGTGTTTCAGTGTCACTGAATTATAACATCATGTGAGTGTGTACAAGCCTTGAACTTGCCTGTATGTTGCCTTGAGCCGAAACCCATATAAATAAATCAAATATATCATCACACACTGAATTTCTGTTCCCACAACTTCCTCAATAAAATCTCCGCCAAAGAGAGTATAAGTTAATGATGTATCCATTCAGCTCGGCAATGTAAATCACCGGCTGTATGTTTTTCATTTCTCCCCGTCATGAATTTATTGGACGTGTCCGCGGACTGCGATCCCTTTTTCCGTATCAGATCCCACAGCCGCAGGACCACCGTGAATCTCAAGACGTGAGGAGGAGGAGCATCGGCAGCAGCCCGCCCCTGGGGAATCCCAGAGCACCATAATAGACAGGACGATTACTTCCAAGGAAGGAAGGGTGTGCAAGGCCAGGGGTTAATTATGTCGCGGGCATAAACAACCGTCTGTCCACTTCCTTCCTGTCGATCGCTGACCGTAGAGGTCAGACCACCGTTTCTTCCCCTGATAGAGGGGGGTCAGGAGGGTCGGCTCGCTTGCAACACACGTGTGCGTCTGCTGACTCTGTAGCGTCAAGACAGATAAGGTAACACGTCCCAGGTGATAATAAAATTATGCACATGGGCTAATCTGTGTCTGAATGCAGAGCTGAAAAAAATAAATAAAAACACATCTCCCACGTGAAAAAAAGTCTTGACGGATCGCCAGCTGTTTGGCTCGCAGTGTCTCACGGTGGACAAAAATAAATAAATAAAAAGAATAGAAGGCTTTACCCGGTTTTAGTCCACACATCTGACTGTAATTTAATGAAGGAAGTGGGTGAGCTGTAGGGGCAACACTGCTGGGACATTACCTTTCATTTAGATGATTAAGTTTGGGGGCTTTACAAGTGTGCAAAGATTAAAAGCCATTAGCAGACATTTATTTCAATCATCTGTGTGATTCATGTTTCGGTTTGGGGCTGTTTAGATTATCTGATGCTGCTGCATATGGATGTCCGACTGAAATTAAAATCCATATTTAAGTTTCTTTTGTCTTCCGGTCAACACAAGCGATATTGTGCTTCTGCTATTGAATGAACTGGAAGGCAGAGTCGTTGGTCTGTGTGTTTAGGTGGCTGTAGCAGGTGCAGGCGTTGTAGAGGTCAGTCCAGCCCACAGGTCAAACCCCTCCCCCCAGTTCCTCTGCGTGCCCTGTTCCTCCCTGGACGCACCCAAGCCAATTTAGCGCTCAGAGCCAGCATTAGTTCCTGACACCTAACACTATTCATTGCTCTCATTACTGTCCGACTAAGGCTCTTTTTGGAGAGCAATTGAAGAGTAAAGCCAGGGATCGAGACGTTGCAGCAGATTGATGAGAGCAAGATGAGAGTCTGACCAGACACCTTAGAAATTTATTTTTGGGGATGAGAGCCGTGTTTTTAGGAGGGTTTGCGCCGGGTTAGAGTTAGTGCTGGTCACACATTCTTCTATGCTGATCCTCATGTTTCCATTCATCCTACGATTATAACACATTCCCTGCCTTGATTTGGTGGAAAACATGAACTGACATTCACCTTAGAGTTTAATTTAGAATTGCAAAACAAAAAGAAACCACCAGACGACTATCTGCCTGCTGCGCTGAAAAAGCTTCATTTGAGTCATCTTCAGCCACGTCTCTCCCAGCATCTTTATACACTGTGAGGAGCGTATGCGTTTTTGTGCAATTATTAGTGGCCTTGAACCTGCACGTTTTCATCTGCAGATGAGTGCACGCAGGCTCAGTGCCGCTGTGCTGCGCTCACAACGTGTGCTGTGGCTGACAAACACCTGGGCTGCCGTCGCTATGCTACAAACGCTGATATTAAATTCACGGAAGTGAAATGGTTTGCCTTCGCGCCCACGTGAGATAGCACAGGATTGTTTTCCCTGAAATGAGGTGACTGGATTAGTACTCCGATGTATTTAATTACGTTACACATCATTTTATGTGCGTGCAGGGAACGGACAAAATGACACCATCGCCTTCCAGAGTGTTACAAACCAGAGTAATTTTCCAGTCGTCACTCGACTCAGCATTGTTCTGGGACAAAACCAACAAAAACATTGCGAGCCTCTCTAGTATTATTGGACAGCCGGTGCGTTGGATTGCATTTAAGTGTCTGGTATTTTTATGGCCTCTGTCGCCTCCCTGTAGAAATCTCAAAAACTAGCTTCTTCAATTGTTAGAACACACAGCATTATCCTCATTAAATCGAGGACACCAGTCTAAACACGTTGTTGCGCCGTGTTTAATGCTTTAATGATATTTAAATGGAGAACAGTGGACTTGGATTGACCTCCTCAGAGGAACCTCTTTGGAGGCACGTCTGTGACTGTAGTTGTGTAAACCGAGTTTATTTACCAGACCACTGGGCGAGCATATCTTTCCCTCCGTGCAGTTCCTTCACCCTCTCCTCTCTGTCTTTCATAGTTTCTGCCTCCCCTGTCCTCTCCACGCTTATCTTTCTCCTCTCTAGTTTTTACCAGGTGGATTAACAGCTTTTCCCCGAAGTGCCGTAATCCCTTTTCTCTCACCTGATTTACTGGCAAGTCTCACTTTCCCCACGCTGATCTCCCAGGAGCTAATGGCCTCTCATAAAAGGAAAGCAAATTGCTAGATGGGCTAGCTGTGTTTTCCACTCAGAGGTTTGCTGCGCTCCAGGCTATTTAAGTGACCTAGCCTTTTGGTTTACACACACATTTGAACCGACTGGTGGCAACAAAAAGATATGAACCTAAAGGTTCATAGCAGACATCACATATGGAAGTGTTATTATTGCAGTGCTGTAGTGTATATCACAGTATATTTTGCGGTGTGCTGAACGAGTTTTACAGCACACACTCAAAGGTGTGTCATTTTTTTTTACGGTTTTCATATAGGTGTGTGCACATACACATCCTGTTCCACATTCAGTTAATGCACAGAATCCGTCATATCTCCATGTTCACAAATGCCTATAAAATCACATTTTCCTTTTCAGTGTTCCACCAAGGCAATTAGCAGAAACGCAATGCTCCCTTCACGAATTATTTTGATGTGAAACGCTCGACTGTTGTTTCACAAGTGCACGCTCCTGTGGGCCTTGATTAATAATTGTCTTAGTATTGTTATAGTTGTTGTCATGACTGCTAACAATTAGCTGTTCTTGAGGGCTAGAGCCATTAAAATAAATGAAAAGCTGAATAGTTTAATGAGAATCGGCCAGTGTTTTTTTCCTCTCTATCGGGGCAGGCCCTCGCTGGCATTTTTCAGTTTAATAGCTTGTAGCATGATTGTACGGCTGCAATGAAAGGAATTCATTCAAACGTATTCCCCATTGATTGCTGGTACCTCCCATAATCAATATGTTTCCCTCTGACAAGAACTTGTTTGTTCATCTCTGCACTGATAATGTGTTGCCGGTAAGAGGCTAGTGTCTAGTATTAATCACGTCAGCTAATTTCTAGGTTTGTCATGATTCGTCCTGTCGTGTACTGGCTCATCAATGTGTAACAAACATAGAGGATGATTTTGAATCTCACCTCAAACGTGACAGTTGACGGCGGAGTACAATAACGGCTGATTGCTGTGTGGTTTGCATCTAATTATAGGAAGCAATTTGAAGGTTTAAACACACCTTCAAACCCCATCAATGGCAGGCCTCAAGTCTCTGAGCAGCCGGGTCTCTTGATGGAGGATTTAAATATTGGGCTTGAATAAATCTCATCCAAACAACGCACATCTAATAAATCAAATCTACTGTTTGTTGCTCAAAGAGACATTTTATTATTATCATTATTATTGTCTTCCCTTCTCTTTTACCTTTTGGTCACTGTAAAAGCTTCGCGTGGAGTTTTTATTGTTTGAGTGATTTCTTTTTTTCTCAGGCAACCCTAGCTGCTATTTAGCACACAACACATCTCAACATCGGACTCAACCATTTGGACTCATTTGTTCACGCATTCAACCAATAGACAGATGGATAGACAGTGAAAATACACGACAGCAGAACGCAGTTAAAACACATTTAAAGGGGAATCTACCGTTTTTTACAACCTGGACCTTATTTCTGGCATACAACACAATCGTTTCTTAACCCATGTAACTTTACTGTCATTTGGAGTCATTCAGATGACATTTAGATCCTCGTATATCCATACAGGGGTTAGGGCTATTCAACAGGGAATTGCACTAGCATATCGTAACAAAATATTGGTGAAATGAACGAGTTTTGCAGCAGATAATGCGTTTGGAACATTATCTGCATTTAGAGGCTGCGTTGCAGTGCCCAAGTCACTCCACTATAGGGATATACGCGGATTTAAATATTGTCTGAATGACTCCAAATGATCGTATTGTATGCCAGAAATAAGGTCAAGGTTGTAAAAAACAGTAATTCCCCTTTAAGAATGGTGTAGTTTGTGACTATTGTTTTAAATTGACCTATAGCTACAATCGTATTTAATTTTAATATATACTGTAAAAAGTTCCAAGCGTGTGCAGAAGAAAAACTAAAAGCCATCTTTTCCAAAGATGGCTTTTATCCGTCACCAGGATCATCAAGAATAATTGCCATATCTTACTTTTAGAGAAGCCCACCCAGCGTCGTCATACAGCGTACGGTGCTGGGAAGAGTGACAGTCAACAGTAATGACTCAAGCACGTGGACCCCAGTGGACAACGAGAAAAGATGTAACTATGATGCAGTTTGGGAGAGACCGTGCATCAGCTCTTGAGATGATGCTTTAATGGCTTTGCATTAAATGGCTCCAAAAAAAACTCACACAAACAGACAATCACAAACTATATGCATACAAATAAAAGGCAATACTCCTTACTATAAACTGTAAATGTAAAAATGCTAATGCCAACCAAATACTGTATGTGTGGATCCTGCAATCTGAATTTGACTCTGTAGTCTTTGAGTGTTTTTTTTTTTGTTGTTGTCATCTGTGGATTTGCTTATCTTTTGTGCCCATCGAAACATGGCTAGTAGTAATGCAATGAAATATAAAAATACAATATGAAGTTAAGCCACATTGAGTTTGATTCATTTTCGAGAAAACGTCCGAAATCCAAACTGACAAAAAGCAGGGCGCCACTATCTGAGGAAAGCTCCGCGTCACAACACAAAGCGCCCGTTGCTCTGAAATATCCTGTCTCGCCATAAAAATATATAAACAAAATGAAAACATTGGCACGAGATTGTGTTCGGGTTTATAGACAATCCCGGGTCCGCCAAGGTCCAGCCGAGCACACACTTGAGCTGAATGTCTCCTCACGCATTCCAGATGAAGGAGAACAGGAAAAGCATGTGTGTTTCAAGTTCAGCCTGGACGACAATTTTATTATCTCTTAGGAAAGATTTTATTGCTCAATTTCACCAAACATCTTTTAGCCCAAATATGGTTGTCTTGCGGGTCTCCTGTGGATTTTTGGGTGAATCACAAAACCTTTCTCATTTCTCTCTCTCTCTATGTGCCTCTCTTTTTTTTTTATTTCATTCTGTTATTTTATTTATTTTCTTTTTTTTTAGTATCCTGCCCTGCTGGAGATTAAAAATGTGACTGATTCTAGTCACAGTACCTCAGTGACCATTATGTGTGAAGACCATGACTGTATTTCTCCAGAGCGTGAGACATTCCCAGAAAAAAAAAAAAAAAGATGTATTCGGAGATATTACAAATGTGCCCGAGTGACTATTATAGATGTTTCTGATACAATCTCAGGGAACGGAAGCGCCGTAACAGACTTACTTTAATCATGTTTCACTTTCTTAAGCTTTCCAAATCTCAAGCCTAGTTACATATTCATGAAGCTGAAGATGTACCTGTGAGTCACAGACAGCCCGGAGTATGTTTCAGAGGATTAAAAGTGTTGTAGCAGCCACGGGCGAGTTTGGAAATCATTAGAAATATGCTCAAAAAGTAGTTCAGAGTTCCCTCCTGTTTCTCTAACCCCCTTTCTAAACCGTCCTTGCAGTTCCCCTCTGTTCGGAGAGCAAATGTGAGTGATGGGTGGCGTTCGAGTCTTGTCACCTCCCGTAATTGGTTCGTTAAATCGGAGAGGAGCTGTTTTCAGAGAGCAATTATGGAGCAAAGGTGACAAAGGCGTACAGTAGATGATCAGTCCGAGGCAATTTGTCACATCGATAAGTCTGTTCTGCTCTCGTGTGTTTCTGCGATGTTTGAATGAAGAGACAGAAGGTGTTTAACACGCCTGCTGCAAAATGTACAGTCAGTTTGTGTCGTTCTGTGTCATAGGTATTTGCTAACACGAGTCACGCTAAGTCTTGTGTCTGGAAAGCAATGGCACAAAAGAGTCTTATCGGCTACTGAAGTCGCCTTGTTATTATTGAGCAGAGCCATTTATTCCCACAAGACAAACTGAAAGATAAAGCATAATGTCAGAAAAAGAAATATCAAATTCTAAAATCCTCCAAGTTATAACTAATACATATTAAAGGCTTGTTTTAGTTCTACTGCTATCGCTTCATTATCGACGTAAACAGAATACCCAAACTCACAAAACTTGGACTTTTTTGCTCTTTTAATTTCTCCACAGAAAAAGCATGTTGTCGTTTGCGTAACAACCGAACGCTGCGCCTTCCTTAAAATCTAATCTAGCCCGCGTTCAATATGCCACTGAGGAGTTATTTTCATTTATTTGTTTCAAGAAGCCTTTGTCTGACGGACTGACGGAGTCAAGTAACGAACGGGGGAAATTCAATATATGCTACCTACCAATGCATTTTAATGAGGATTAAGCCTTTCTAATTGCTTGGTTCAAATAAATGAATGCGCCCCTTTCCTTTGTTTCTTCCAGATATCAACGAATGCGAAAGGGACCCGTGTAAAAATGGGGGCGTCTGCACAGATCTGGTTGCCAACTATTCCTGCGATTGCCCAGGGGAGTACATGGGGAGGAACTGTCAATACAGTAAGTTCTCATGTTTCTTTTGAAGTGTTGTTTTTGTTGTAACTCTTTTCCTGCTTCCAATTGATTTTAGCAGCAGACGTGATGCAGGTAATCACAAAGTGTGTCGATCGATCCGATTGCGTGTTATTCTCACAGACATCCATTTTTATACTTTAGTAGATAGTGCGCCGATCTTTGACATATCTGATGCTGTACAAGGTATTATTAGTTATGGTAGCATTAGTAGTAGCAGTATACAGAAGATCTGCAACAATATTTAGATGTGTTGCACAAGTTCAACAGAAAATTGTTCCTTCCATCCCTGCTGCTCACCCTTAATGAAGGAGTCAGTTGGGTGGAAGGATGAGCTGTCAAGTGAAAGGGATTAATAACTGTTGGAGCCACTATGTGCTCAGTGTGCTCCACTGCACGTTAAGGATCATATGCTTCGGTGAAATTAATCCATACTTTGTCTCTCCCCTTATCATATCGGTAAACACATGAGCATGGAGAGTATGAGCTGATCAGATCTCATGCTGAACTTTGATGGATGTCAGTAAATGTATTCTGCCTGTGTGTCTTTATAGATGTATACCGATCAGCCACTACATTAGAACCACTGACAGGAGAAGTAATGAACATTGATCATCTTGTGACAATGCAATGTTCTGCTGGGCAATCTTTCGACCTGGATGCTCTTTAGTCCACCCACCTAGACCAGACCAGACCAGACACACCCACCTCACAGTCAGTGACACTCCTTGATGGCAGCTGCCATCCCCAGCAGGATGCAGTCTGACACAGGCACAAACCTGGCCTCCAAATTCACTACTACTGACCAGATCAAGTATCTGTGGGATGCACTGGAAAGAGCCTGATCCACAGAGGCCCCTCCCCTCAGCTCATAGGATCCAAAGGCTCCCAGTAAAAACTTTCTGTTGCCAGACACCACAGGACACCCTGTCCTGTTTTGGAGACACAAGGGAGACCTACACAGTATTAGGACAGGACACAGTAAGGTCATTATGTTATGCCTGATCAGCATATATGCAGTGTTTTTATCTGGAAACCATCCAGAACTGCTCACAAGCATTTAGTTTTCTGATTATGAGGCCGAACTGTCCGTTATAATCCGTGCTAATGTTCTCTCCCACAAGCAGGACATACTGTTAAATGCATCATCTCATTTATGAACTTCAGACAAACCATGTAGCAATTGTATCCCATCTATACAGATCCCCTGAAGGGAAAAAAGTGCCCTCAGTCATACACTGTTCACTTAATATAGATGTCAGCGATATAACTTAATTTGAAATTCATTGTGAAATTCAGGACACAGTAAGGTCATAATGTTATGACCTTACACAATATCTTTTCGGGGGGTGGGGGTCCAGTTAGTCTGGAGTCACTCCATTGGGAGTTGATGGTGCCCTTTCAAAGACCTGCTGAGCCAATCAATCATTCTGGGGCTTTATCCGGTGATGGGCTGAAGCGTAACAGCAACGTAGTCAAACATAATTCTTGCCCCACTGACTTCAATTTGTTTACGACGAAATAGCTCTGATTCATTTTAGGATTATCCAATTGCATGCAGAGTCCTATCATGCAATCCAAATTGCGTGTCACCAGACTCATAATCTGATAATAATTGAGTCTGGCTTCACCGGACTCGCAGTATGTAGTATTTCTTTAAAACCTGCATGTTTAAGTCTTAGATACACAATGTTCCTGTTTTCTGCATAAAAAAAAAAAAAGATAAAAAATAAATAAATCATGTATTTCCTGAAATTCATTAGTTGTGATCAATTGTCAGATGAAAAGAGAGACTTAATGTAGTATGCTCAGCCTGTTTATTTAAATTGAATAATGCTTTATTCTGCATGTTTATACAAATGCAATTAAACCCAGAGCATAATAGTAAATAATGAAAAAACTATCTGAATGCTGATAAGTCACAGTTTGTATTTGCAAGCCCCAGTGGCCGTATGGAAAGAGGGAGAGCCTCTGTCTTATCAAAAAGTAGCTTTCTTTTCCCACGAAGGCCAGGAGCTAAACGAGACTCCATGTGTTTATTATGCTATTGTGGGGATTTGCTCTGCAGTCTAGGAGCATATTAGGATTAATATATCAGTGGGCTTGGAGCCCTGAGCCCCATCGCCTGGACTGCTACTCGCAAATTAATTCTCAAGATTTTCTATCTTACGTGCACCACAGTTGTTCGGTGACAGGCCAGAGCGCTGCAGTGTGGAATTTGGAACATGCCTGCATTGGCAATAGAGACATTTCTGATTCAGTTTGAGGGTAAGAGGAGACGGAAAAGGAGTCAAGAGGCGCAGCCTGACTGAGTAGATTGGATTAGGGAGTGAAACAGTAGAGAAAAAAAATGGAAGTCATGCTGATTGAACATGGGCTGAGCTCCATTATTTATTTAACAACGGTCATTTCCTCCCCTCTCCTCCCTATAAATTCAATATGTGTACAGTGTATTACACAGCCATTATTCAGCCAGTTACTTTCAAAGTTCCTGTCTTACTAGTCTATTAGTCTAAATTCCTTCTAGAGTCTATTCGTATTTGGATGGTTTGTTTTGGCAGTGTACTTAAACCCTATTTACTCCAAGAATGCACGTAAAGATGATGTATGAAATGGCATACACTTCCTGTCTCCTGAGTGGCGGCTCTCTCAAGTGCTCTGAGTATAGAATTAGTTACATCATGTGAATGTGATCTTACATTAACACTTGGCTACTACACAACATGTGCGTGTGAAATAAATAATCCAAAATATTTTTAAGAAAAAAACCTGAACCATATACTCAGTATAGTTTTGCTGGTGTTATTTTATTTCCCTTCGGAGGATGTATATGTGTTGGCAGATCTCGCAAGAGTGAGCTGCTGAAAGACAGACAGGTCAAGTTTTTTTTTTTTTTTTTCTGAATCGTCTGTCAAAAAATGCAATTTTGGCTTCAGAAAGTTTGGAAGCTACAGTATGTGTCGAGGATTTCGTTTGCTTATTATGAGGCCAAACCGTCCATTAGAATCTGTGCTAATGTTCACTCCCACCGTTGGAGATGCACACGCGGGACGTGTCTGTTAAATGCATTATCTCATTTTTGAGTTTTTGGACAAGAAGTGTAGGAACTGTACTCCACCTATGCAGATCCGCTGAAGAAATAAAGTGCCATAAGTCGTAAACTGTTCATCTAATATGAATGTCAGTGATATAACTTAACTTGAAATTCAGCGTGTTGGGCTATAACCAAACATAATGTCCTAATGCTTTCAGACTGAGCTACATTTTGCTCAAATGACAGATTTGGATTCTTTTATGCAAAAGGAATATATATTTTTAAGTAACAACTAGAGACATCCAGAAGTTTGGAAGTAGCAAAATTACATGATGGTTTTGGATTTCTGTCATTAGTCCCTCTTTACAAGAACAATCGGTGGAAGGTGGTACTCCAGCCATTTAGTAATGCAGTTTTATAAAGGTGGGAGATCTGTGAGTGACAATTTGATCAAATTTAAATGTCAAAGACAATGACACGCCTTGTTATGTCTGAACTAGGGCTGTCAAAACGTATGCCTTAATAATACGTTAACACAAAGTACATTTAACACATGCACATTATGTTATTATGTGGTAGCCAGTAACGCAGTAACCCTGTGGAAAGCGAGCACTATATAACATTATATAACCGTAGTAGGCAGTCATGCACCATGTAGCACCAAAACTCTCCAAAATCCACAAGCACAAGTGAAGAACCGCTTTAACCACACCCATTTCCAATTTCTGATCAGTCGCAGAATAGTTGTCGGACGCCACGCGAGAAAAAAGTTCTGCCCGGTTGATGTGTCGAGAACAAGCTGTGAGAACTCCCTAACGAGGGCTGCGAGAAAAGAATGACGTCATTCTCTTCTCACAGCCCTGGGAGAGAGAACAAATTTCTCTGTTCTTGCAGCGTGTGCAAGAAAAATATAATTTAGAACAGATAAAAGATGGTGCAATTTATTTGTTTAAACGTGCACCGACTATTGAAGTCCTGCAATTAATTGTGATTAAATATTTGAATCTAATGACAGCCCTAGTTTAAACTCATCATTTATTAAATATGCTGTGCGGCTGGTTTGCTCCCCAGCGTGCACAGATAAAGGTAGAACGCCTGGAATGCAAGAAACCACCATCTCTTTTGACTTGTTCCCTCAGCCCACGTTGTGTGTGTGTGTGGGCAAGTCCAAGCGCACACAGGCTGTGGCAGAATAAGCAGCTGTATATTTTCTGGAGGTCCTGTGCTGTACCAGAAATCAGCGTGAGAATTTTATGTGAAGGCACTATTGAAAGCAGTGGCAGAGTTTAGGCTGTTGCGTCTCAGTTCAATGATTACATTGCCTTCGGTATTGATTTCCTTGATCCCACGGAAAGTGAGAAGCGATACGAAGAATCATATCTATTACTTGCCAAGATGAATCCTACTAAATATACAAGAAGGCATAAAATAGAATGAGATAACACTTGGCACAAGCCGCCTCAGCCTTTCTGCTGAAGCAAATTTGGGAATGTTTCTATGGTAGTCGTCCCGAGACATTAACACTTTAAGACACTAATGTGGGCTAAATGGTTGGTTAAGGATTCAGTACTGAAGAAAGGTGATGACTCTGCTGCGCCCTAGTTCCTAAAAGCATGGTACGGGTACAAGGATTATAGAGCCATCTGTCTTGGGTTGAAGCTAAATTGTTCAAGTACTCAAAGTTTACCTTGGATGTTCTCCCATCCAATAACATCACATAAAACCCAACGAGCCGGTATCAGATAAATTGCAGGTGGCCGGAAACTCTGCTATCTGCTGCGAATTAGCCTCAGTTTTCATGGTATTTAATTTAATTTGGTATTTCTTTTGTCCTGTTGGATTCATTTTTATGCCTCCGCTCCTGAGGTACTGCGTTTTCATTTCGTCTGTTTGGTCCCAATTTTCGAGAACGCGACACCTGAGTTAAGCGTAGAAGGAAAGTCTTCGAACTGGGCACAGCTGAGTCGCTTTTTAGTCATTTTAGTTCTTGTTTTCAACTATTTACTATCATTCTGCAGAGGAATATGTTAGCTTACCCACCGTTGTAACTCTATACTGACTCCATTGGATAAGTACAGGCAAGTGTCACATTTAATGTTAACTTAGATCTATTTGCATAAGCCGTTAAACACATACTGAAATAGATAAATTGGTACTGCCTTCAGAATGGGTTAAATGTCTGGTAAAGATGCTAGTGTGCATTTATCATTCCGTCCACCCTGTTAATACCCTTCACAGTATCTATCCTCCTGCTATTCGGTGTGGTACCTGTCCTGGTCATTCTGTAACTTTAATGAAAACCGTTATGCTCATGTTTGTCTGCGTCCCTCTTTGTTTAATTATAGTGCAGTTATTTTTCATCTATCTATCAATTGCTCTCTGACTCAGTTATCAACCAGTACCATTTGTCATCTGTGGAACCTCTGTTGTACGGCAGACATCTGTTTTGGGCGTTTATTATTCTTTTCCTCTGCCCTCTCTTTCTGCTGCGCGCTCATTAGTATTGGTGTGCTGGCATTAATTTCGGTGGGGCACTAATTTGTTTAGGCCGTAGGTAGGGCTTGTGGGAGATGGATTCAGCTGTCACATCACGCCAGCGCTGGCGTTAGTGATGTGCGCTGTCGCCGGGCTGATGTATGCTCAGGGGCCAGCAGGGCAAGGCCCGGGGGCTGGCTGCCTCCGCGGCTCTGACGGACGACTGGCAGGCAGCTCGTTAAAGGCGGCCCATCATTGGCACAAGGTGAGGAGGACCGCGGCTTTGCAGTAGTGTCTTGTCACAACAGTTGCATAGAATAACTTACAAGAGAGCTGCCCATGAGGTGCAACATCCAGACAAATGTGATATGATGTGCTGATGCAACATTGCACTTCGATCCATAACGTTTGGCCTCAGTGGGTAACGACAGACGCCGTCTCATTTTTTGGGAGGCAGACTTGGGTGATGTGCCACTTGCTGCTTGTGGGAGAGAACCATGCATAGCCCCGACGAACTGAAAGTCAGGATTCATTAAGTACATCGCATGTTATTGATCTGCGCAGGCTACATGCTTTGCATTTGGTCAGGAGATATAAGGCTCAACTCAATTAACAGTTCATTTGATTGCAAGGTGCAGACATTGATCGCTTGCAAAGACAACTTATATTGTCATTTACAAATTCGTGGACAAGTGAGGTAACATGAAGTCGGCTCTCGGAGGTAGACAGTGTTGCAAGTCAAATCCAGGAGTTTGTGGCTCCTACAGACCCTTAAGTTCTTGACTTATGTTAAGCAGATGTGGCAAGGTAGACTTCGCCAGTCTGCAACCACCTCCACTTTGTTGCCTGCCATGGTGATGAGTCTCTAGTGGGATATTTTATAAGAACGGCATTCACATGACCTCAGGAGCTCAAGAGCATATGTAAACTACAGTCATTTAATCACTTGAAAAGAACAGCCTGTTGCTGTTTTTTTTACTGTTAAGGTTCAACTTTAACACGATAGCGCTTTGAATAATCCTAGCCCGCACTCAGTTTCACGGGTCCCTCATCTTTCCAAGCTCTCAGTTTAAACCGCTAATACACGTCTAAAAATAAAAGCTGTTTTTCCCCTGCAAGTCTTTTTTAAAAGAACTAATTTAAACTCATCCACCAGATATGGGAAAATCAGAAGATGAGCTTCGGGAGTATGCTAGTGCATCCACCTACACCATCCTCTCATCAGTCTGGAAGCAGTGAGTCACATACAAGGAAGAACTAGTGAAGCGAGAGAGATTTACCATACTGGAATATATAAACATATCTCTGTCAGTGCACACAGATACACTTTTTACTCTCCTCCAGCCTCCAGACGATTCCCCCGGACTGTCCTCAGACATTACTCACTGTCTCCCTGCCTCCCTGTTGACTAGAACCCCACTGTTTAAGCAGCTGGATAAGTCGTTCCAGAGTTGTTTTCATTGTTCCATTCTTTTCTGACTCTTGGCATTCTTGTGCGGTGAAAGTCTTCTCACACTTCTCAGCCCTGCCAGTTTTATTGTCTGCTGGTGTGTGTGCCATATGTGCGCCTTTTCTGCCTGCGTGTCAGGGCTCAGTTTTGAAATGCTTGTGTCTTGTTTAAACGGTGACGGCATCACAGCTTTCAGGTGACCATTGCTCCAGGCTTCCCCCGAAGGCTGCTTTGCACAGACACTTACAGTTGAGCCAGCATGAGCGAGCCTGCATGTGGCTCTGGCTGAAGGCTTCGCTTGACATGTCCTCATTCAAGCTCCACCGTGGTTTTTAAGGCTCCCACGCACAAGTGTTTAATCATCTGTGAGCGCAGACAAAGCATACAAATATAATAAGAATCAGATACACCACTGCTCATAAAACAGAAGTATAATAAGTTCTGCCTATTACTTTAATTGCTTTTATCCTCGTTTCCATTAGAAATAAACGCTGGGAACAGAGTAGGAAGAACCCCTCCCACATAATTTCCATCATGAACTGGAAGCTATTGTGTATCAATGAGATTAAATACAGCATTTGTAATAATCCTTTCTCTTTTTGTAAATCTTTTTTTTTTGTAATTCTAAGCCATCATTCAATTAAAAGAGTGCATTTGAAAAATGCGTACTTCTGCCTCTGACTGCCGCAAAATGTCTTTAAAAACACGTCAGTCAGACAAGAAGATCTGAAAAGGAGAAGACAAATCCCAAACACAAATGTGCACACGGACAAAAAATACATGCTTGAATACTTGGTGCTAAGACAAACTGGTACTGCAAGGGAACACACAGACAAAAAACATACGGGATGGATGAAAAAAAGGATCTGCCCTAAAAGCTGAGGCGAATATCTCAAAATAAAACAACTGACTAACAACAAAGCGGCAGGAAATAAATTACGTACATATTTCAGGTTCATTCTCAACTGCACGTCTTTGAACTCTGACAGAGAATTAAACACCTGCTTTGTTTTCTCCCAGATTACAACGTGCGGGCAAACAATTTCCAACCAATCGCATGTGAACGGCGAGCACATTAGCAGTTAAGGTCTGCGCGATGAGGAAATGAAGGGAGGCCGTCGGTTTCACAGCTCTGAAGACGGTCACACCTGATTCATTCATGGTGCCGAATGCGCCGCAGCTGTTTCCAACAAATTCAACCACAGTTGAACTGATCGGCGTGTTTTCTTGGCGCACCTGAGCTCCTCAATTATGATGCATTTCCACGAGCTGAGTTATCCTATAATTGTAGGGGAAGCCATACGATTTGCATCCGTATGATATTTTATAATTGCATCCACACAAAGAAGGTGGCATCCCTTAAAGTCTGATGTGTGTTGATTGAAACAGCAGACGGTTTGTCAGGAAATGAGCAATTAGGAAAATCTCATTTTGAGAGGAGGAGGACTTTTTCTACTACTTTATATAAAACTGTGCTGTACACTGTAGTCGGTCTAAATCTACCTGCAACTATACATGCCCCATCTTATCTACTTCTACATGTTTCATGGGTTTTCTATTAATATTTGATTCCCCAATACTTCGTGCATACCTGTTTTGCAGAGCAATAAATTCTTTATTGGATAAACATTGCTAGACTCCCTTTCACCAGGAGGTTTCATGTATACTGTGTGTTTTCGCCCCACATATTTAAAGATGCTGGATTTTGAGGATGATGCTGTCCAGAAGTGGTCACAGCTCATCAGGAGGAAGCCTGTGGGCTCCGTTCCTGATGGAAGGCAGGCACAGAGTCCTCGTGCTGGCAGCCGGGAAAGGATTATATATATTTGTTTGCCTCATTGGAAACATTAGGATCGCTCTTGTCATGAAACAAAGCGACTTGTAAAGGAATAGGTCGCCCATTATGATCAAGTCTCAACAGGAGGCAGTAACAAAGCTGCGGTTTCATGAACCATGCGTGAGAGGTTTAAGAAGAAGGACATGAGGTAGAGGGAGTTCTGTGAGACGCAGAGAAACACGTATATTGACTACAGTATGGAGACATTTAAAGGGGAAACAAAACAAACCGAGAAGGGCAAAATCACTGACCTTACAAAAACGCAGGCTTTGTGGTATTTTTAAAAATCTATATGCATCCCATAGACTGAGCCCAGCGCGTATTCGAGTGTTAAAATCATCCATCTTTTTCTCCGTCTCTTCACCCAGAATGCTCCGGACCACTGGGCATGGAGGGCGGTATAATCTCCAACCAACAGATAACAGCCTCCTCCACCCACCGCGCTCTCTTCGGCCTGCAGAAGTGGTACCCGTACTTTGCACGCCTCAACAGGAAGGGCCTGGTCAATGCCTGGACGGCTGCCGAGAATGACAGATGGCCATGGATCCAGGTAAAGCACAGTTGCAGGACAGACCGGGGCGTGATTTGAATAAACAAAGGTGCAGGCGCAGTCCTAATTATAGACAGACTTTTGTTTATGCGTCTTAAAGTGGTATGACTTGTATTTTCAAGTGTGTTTTTTGTATAACAGCACTTTGCATGAGTAGTTTGCTGTGTGAAATGCAGCCGTTTTCCATTTTTGGAGTTTATCACAGCTATAAGTTTGACAGGTAACTTCATAAGCCATAAAAACCATAAGCTAAGGGATAGAACAGATGCAGATGTAGTCAAGTGTGAGAAACAATGCAAATGTGCTTCGCTTTATGGTCACGATTTGGGGGGGGGGCAGTTACTCAGCGGTGCCATCTCTTGTTTTGACATTCAGCTGTGACACGCTTACAATCTGCAGTGGCACCCTGTTCTGTGTCATAGTTTGACTTCGGCAAGGTTTCCTAGCAACCAAACCATAGTGCACACGGCATTGTAATTATTCAATCCAATGAAGATTTCTTTTTGTTAAGAGTTTTGTTCATTCTGATCCGCAAATTGCTGTCCTATCCGGAGAGTCTAACTTTACGTTCAACAGCCATATGAGCAGTATTGTTGCTATTATTACTAAAAAAATATAATTTACTCCCTTTGTCAATCTTGTACTTCAGAGTCCTTCAATTTGCGGCCCTTTATCTATAACAACCATACAATGAAAAGAAAGTTTCTGTTTGTAGCAATGAAGCATTGATACATGAAACCCTTTTAATACTCAGCCTTTGTTTAATGCTGTGTTCACTCTTTTGTTGTTGTTGAAGAGCTACGTACACAGCTCAACATGGCATATGCACTTAATTTCTACTATTACAGATTTTGAACCTAAGAAGCCGCGTAGTAGGTTTCAATCATAAACTGTTGAAAGTTGAACGACGAAACTGCTCCTCAAAAGTGAAACCAAAACAAGAAGAGCTCCCCCTGGTGACTGGCTGCAGTGTAGGTCATAAGCACCACCCCCTCCATGTTAGTGGATGGGACTTCAGCCAAACTAAAATGCTTAAATACATCTTTTTTTTCAAGGATGGTTTCGATCATTTTTGGCAGCTGATATAATACTGATACATACTCAAGTGTCCATTTTTCTGATAAGTGATGATAAGTTTTGTTTTTAGTTAGTTATTTGACCCTACAGACACAGGAAGGCTATGCAAAAAGAAGAGTCGCATGAGGTATGCAAAAGCACATCTGGACAAGCCAGAAGCATTTTGGAAAAAAATACTGTGGTCAGATGAGACTAAGATGGAGTTATTTGGTCAGAACAAGAGGAGGTATGCATGGCGAAAAAAAGAACACACTGAATTCCATGAGAAGAACTTATTGCCTACTGTGAAATATGGTGGAGGGTCCATCATGTTATGGGCCTGTGTGGCTAGCACAGGGACTGGAAACCTTGTTAAAGTTGAGGGCCACATGAATTCCTCTCAGTATCAGCAGATTCTTGACAAGAATGTTCAAGAATCTGTCACAAAGTTGAAGCTACGCCGGGGTTGGATTTTTCAGCAGGACAATGATCCCAAGCACTGTTCAAAATCCACCAAGGAATTCATGCAGAAGCACAAGTACAATCTTCTGGAATGGCCATCCCAGGCCCCAGACCTTAACATCATTGAAAATGTATGGATTGATTTGAAGCAGGCTGTTTACGCACGGAAGCCAAGAAACCTGACTGAACTAGAGGAGTTTTGTTTGGAGGAATGGGCCAAAGTACCACCTGCCAGACTTCAGGGACTTGTCAGTGGCTATAGGAGGCCTCTACAGGCTGTTCTTGCAGCAAAAGGAGGGTCTATTAAATATTAATGGAATTATTTCTTTGGGGTACCCAAATTTATGCACATGCCTATTTTTGTTTAAATATACATAAAAACATTTATGTTGGACCAATGAAAATGATTTCACTACTGAGATGTTTCTGTTTCCATAAGGTATAACATTTGTTAAAATAAAGTTGCTGCTTCAAAAGCTCAGCAAGTGACAAACTGATGCAATGATTTTCCTAAGGGGTGCCCAAACTTTTGCATACCACTGTAAATACAGTCTGTGGTTTCACTACATAATGCAGTCTTCTGTGCCTCCCTTACTTATACACAGCTATAGCTCCTAAAACAACTGTCGGGTGATGCACAGAGCAACTTGTTTTTCATGCAGTTTTACAAAAAAATTATTATTATTTTTCTTCTGCTTGGTTTCCTTAGAGCACGCTGTTGTCAGATATATAACACACAGACGGTGAGGTGTGAACAAAGTATAACAGAAAGGCATACTACATAGCAACAGCATGAAGGAGAAAGTGGAGCCACATGTAACAACAGGAGACTACTAGGTGAGGGGAAAAATGGGTCTGTTAAAAAAAAAGTTTGACGCGAGAGAGTCAAAGATGCAGCCAACATGAGTGAGAGGAAAAGAGCCTGGCTCACAGAGAGGCTGAGGATAGCGGGAAATAAAACATTCAGGCGGTTTGTTTGACTTTAATGATGCCACGTGGGATGCTGCGCAGGATGCTGTAGGCATTGTGTGTTTCTACAGAAGGCCGGGATAATTGGGACGTGAGTACAGAGGTGTACAGTCATGTCAGTGCTTGGGGATTATGCTAAGGAGTCGATGGTGTGCCTTTGGAGTGTGAAGAGACGCGCTGTGACTGTTTGCATGTCTGACACGCCAAACAGGTTATACCGACAGATGACAACCGATTGCAGGACAGGGTTCAGATTTGTCCGGCTCTCCGTGAGGTTTTTCTCTGCAGCAGTACGTACTGTATCTTTGGATGGCGGCCAGGTTCGGCACTACCCCCCTGCAAACCTCAACAAATGTTTCAGTCATAAACAAACATAGAGCAATATACTTTGAATAATACATCACACAGCTTCACACAAAGCATGCAAACACTGAAGATGTGTTTGTTTGGGTTTGGGTTGGTCTGTGCTTATGACTGGTGTGTGCGTGCGCCAGCTTGATACCATTCACACATCTGTGTTCTGTGAGAATGCGAGTTTTCCACAGCCTCGCCACGTCTAGCTCACACATAAAATTGCATTTGAACACTCAAGGGAAATATGCTGCCGGTCCCACCAATATCAACAAAATAAAGCTACAGCTGGCTGGGGTGGTAGAACGAAACAATACAAATCACTTGTGAAGGCTAAGAGGGGCCATACATATTTTAATGTGAGTTAAACAGTTAACAACCTAATGTTCAGATGCAGATCTCTGTCAGTACGGTCACATTATATGGCATGTGGTGATATGTACGGCATATGTAACGGACTCCAAAACTCTTATTCTGTCTGGGGAGATTTTCAATTTGCGTTCCAGTGTAACCTTACATTATTAAAACGTTCTGCAGGCTGGTGTGGTTGAAATGTGACCCTGATGGAGGCTTTTTTGTCACAGCATGACTGCATGAAAGAAACCGAACAAAGGTTTTGGACACGCACATTTGGTATGTTTGGCATTTCTGCGAAACAACTTGCAGTAAGACTAAACCTATTCTTTGATTAAAAAAAAAGAAGAAGAAGAAGAAGAAGACCTAGAGCCTAGTTCGAGGTCCAGCATATTTAGCGCTGTGAGCACTATCCAGATGTTTTCTGTGGATTTTTCATTAGTCTCTAACTGGCTATCAATTCTAAAGCAAAACTACGTACTGACGACAGTAGGCTCGCTGATTTTCCGCCGTAGAAATGAGCCAGAAACCAAAAAAACAAAAAACGAAACATTAAACGCAGATGTAATGTCAATATTTGCATAATAAAGGATATTTTTAAAAATGTGTTCACGTGCACTTTTTACACAACAGTGCCACGGGGCTCTCAGCCAGTTTCAAGGACAGTCTAATTGTAACAGTGCTGTTTCAGTTCCCTCTGTAGTCACGATCACAGCGTGCAATCAAAGCATTACTTATTAATTCGCTTTTAATGCTCTTGACCTTTTTATGACTGAGTGTGAGTTCTTGCTTGTTCTTATGGTCATAATTAGTGAGCATGTCCGGATACCGCTTACTGTCATCCCCATACATTTGGATATTTGTGCTAATAACATCACACATAAGTATATAATATAGTATAAACATTTTACCTGGGTTGGAACGTGGATTTCTTTTGTCACTGAAGCATCTTTTGGCAGTTGAAGTTACCGTCATTGTTTTGATACCATGCTACTTCACACCTGATGCCAAAACACCACAGGAGCTCACTTTTCTATTTAACTCCTCAAAGAGAACAAAAACAGATAGCTTATTTTCCAGAAGTGTCCACTGGTGAGCGGTGGCATTGTTGCCAGCTCATAATCCGAGTCAAATATTTTCCTGAGGCTGCTTCTGCTGTCTTTCTACATGCTTTAAGCATCACCATTTTGGCCTGACTTGCTGGCCTTGTAGGCAGGTTGAGCTGCAGCTGAACGCCTTGCAGGCACCAATAGGATATGTGTGAATGATGAAACTGTCAAACTATTTTATGTCTGACTGCCGCCGCATCGGCGAGTGCTTCCTCTGAGCCAAAAGACTCTTGTTAGCAGCCAGGTCATCTGCATACACAGCCACCTACAATTGTTTTCCATATTTATGGTTGGCAGACCTGCCTGGAGGTGTATTAGTGCAACCCTCTGCATTCACCTGTCTGCACAGCTAAAGGTATCGGGTACAGCTGTAATGTTGATCTGACCACGCCTCCTTCAGGCTCACTCGTGTCCCGCTGGACCGCTTTATGAAGCAGTTGGCATGGCAACTCGTAGTCGCCATTATGTCACATCCTGTTTCTCTGGAGCTTCTGACCTATACTGCAGCCAGCCACCAGGGGGAGCTCTACGTGCTTTGGCTTCACTTTTGAGGAGCTGTTCCACCGCCCATCTTTATACAGTCTATGCCCAGTACTGATACTAATATTACTTATACTAATATCCCTAACTGTTAGTGGTCTCAACCATATAACTTAAATTTAATATTTATTTATGAATGAATATAATTGTTAGTGACTGTATAGACAGTTGGCTTGACAGTTGACAATGGCTTTAAATGAATGTGTTTTTTTCCTGTTAAAATTGTGTGGACGCGCTCTCATTGATATTCATCATCGTCATTGATATGGAACATGTATCATATAAACGTATTTCATGCTGCTCTTCATTATTTACCAGAAGGTTTTCAGGTTCTGACATGCTGTGATAAGGCATAACTGAACCGGACACTTAAAACAGAGCAAACAACAGGAATCAAAGTTTTCATCATGGCTGCGTCTGGAATTATTTTCATCATTAATTACACTGTTGATTATTTTCTCCATTAATCAATTACTCTTTCTGCCTGTGAAATGTCAAGTAACAGTGAAAAATGGCCTTTGTAATTCCCCAGAGTCAAGCTGCCTTTCACTGACTAATTGTTTCGGCTCTAGTTATTACGCATAACTCAAATTTTCTCCTGACATGTATTTCTTATGGCACTGGGCTATGAATTTAGATTAAAACATAAATGCAAACAATGTTAAAAGCAGATCTCTCAAACACAGGGTGTATTTTTACTACGTTGTAATTACAAATCTGCCCTGTTTCAAGCTGATTAATGCTTAGTCGTTGCAGCTAATAACATAACTCTACATGTGCTCTCAAAGGACCAATTAGAAATCTAAGACATGAGTTTGAGTATGACCTTAAGTATTTGGTAATTTCTTTAGCATTAAAACTGTATTGGTATTCTCTGAAGGTCGTGTGCGATACGCTGCTGCAGGACATATTCGGTTTCAGGATGTTCCATAGTTGCAAAGACAGTAGCTGAACATTTTCTGCCGTTAGTGAAATTTCTTCAGCAGGAAACCAGGTTAAATCACACTGTACAAACAAAAAGATATTTATGATTTGCCAGTGAAGTTCGAGATCAGAAATGATCTGATGCATGAGTTCTCTTCTTCGGGGGCTCATTTTAGTGGGAGCGCCTCAAACGCAGGATACTGTGCATGTCTGTAAAAAGAAAAGGGTGAAACAGTGAAAGGGGAAGAGTTCATTTCAAACTTCGTCTTTCTGCAGTGTTACTTCTGTCTTTTACTCTAAACTAAACTTGGAGACTACACACCTGCTGAGGAAACATGTTGTGCATTGTTTTGTTTTTGTGCTATTTTATATATATATATATATAAAGTGTAGATATTTTTATTCCGCGCCATAATAAATATGAATACACTTATGCATACACCGATACAGCCACAACATTAAAACCACTGACGGGAGAAGTAATAACATTAACTATCTTGTGAGAATACAATGTTCTGCTTGGAAACGTTTGGACCTGACATTCATGTAGATGTTACTTTTACCAGCCACCTGTTCCAGACTAGACACCCCCACCCCACAGCAATGACACTCCTTGATGGCAACAGCCATCCCCAGCAGGATGCAGCCCGACACAGGTACAGACACAGAAACGGTTTAGGAACAACTAAAAAAACATGAAGAACAGCACAAGGTGTTGACCTGGCCTCCAAATTCACTAGATCCCAGCCTGATCACGCATCTGTGGGATGATCCACAAAGGCCCCTTCCATCAACCCACAGGACCAAAGGCCCCAACTACACCAAAGGACACCCTCAGAAGGCCCATCTTCATTCTCTGATGAGTCAACTGTTGGTTATAATGTTATGGCTGATCAATGTACGTAGTAATAGAAAAATGCGGAAATAGAAAATCATCACGGTATAAGAATTAATTTAGCCAAATACCAAGAGATTAGCGCTGACATCTCTAAATGTGCTTTGTTACTGTGCATTCAATACTTTGCTATTCAAAGAACACACATGTTCACATATTCATGTTTTTATTTCAACCATGTGCAAGCTACAGTGAGTAGAGCGCCCGTGCCACAGCCATTTATATAAACAAACCTTGTTTTTGTGGAGTTTTCTGGTCGAGTTACAAAATGATTCATTTTCACTCATAACAATGTCCCCACACTTGGCATGTTAACGTGCTGGCCTCAGTAGTTGGCTGTTGTGGATAGGAGCTGTAGTTTTTCAGCCAGGAATATCTTGCAAAAATGATTGCACAAGGGTTATGGGTGAAGGGAATGTTGTTGTTTTTCTTCTTCTTTTTTTTTTAACAAAGGTATCTTCTCTACAAATACTATTCCAGTGTGCGTGTCTGTGTCTGGGATCTTGGTCAGCTGAGGACTGAATAGGCTCTTGGTCAATCATGGAGGAACCTGACAGAGCCAGCATTTAACACGCATCCCTCAAATTTCACAGTACAACACCTCTGGTCTCTGAAGGGAACACATCAGAAGTTCGGGCTCAACTCCTCACTTCATTCCAGAATTCTGGCCATTTTTGAAATAACAGTCGTAGTCCCTGGGAACAGCTCGTGGCTCGGTGGAGTTGCGACACTGTGATAAGTGCTAATTTTGTTGTGGTGTTATCTGTTTATGTCGGTGTAAACTTCATACACCAGGCATGTCAATTTCGAATGATGTCTTTTAATTGGCGCTTCCCTTTAAAATGACACGTACAAGTGTGTAGACAACAGCCTGCACGAGGAGGACGCTTCCGGGCGATACCTCGCTCAAACAAAGAAATGCATCACCATTAGCACTCAAGTGACAGAGGTGCGTTTTCTGAGTGGTCATTAAAAAAGTGAAGAATCACCCCAATTACCCCGGCAGTGGCCTTTTAGTGACAGGGCTTCTAATTAGTGCAAGAAGTATCTATCTCTACGGAGAAAACTGAGAAGAGCGGAGAAATGCTGCGAATGAGAAAGAGTGGGTCACTGCGGCTCCGAGCCTCTAAGAGGGGTCCTTATGTATAATTAACCGGATACGTTGGTTTAAGCTTGTAGAAGGAAAAAAAAAAATATATGTGTAATTGAGGCTTGTCTCTACAAATGGAAATGAGAATGAAAATCAACACTGCAAGTGGCTTATTATACTTTACTCCATTAGTTTTTGACAGTTCAGAGACGATTGGTGGACATAAACAATTCTGTTCTTGCGCTGGATCCTAAAGAGCTAACACTCTTATCTCTAATGTGCCCTGGAGACGTAGATTGGATTATTTTCATTAACAGAAAGAGAGAGTGTAACTTAGCAAGCTTGGCTTTTCTGTAAATTGCCTTATTTCATAGTATTGGCGCCATTTCCGCAGCAGAAAATGAGCTCAAGCCCCTGGAATACTTGTCTGAACGCGGTCACACTGTCAGTGGGCGACAGACCTCCATTTCTTGAATTGCCTTTAAAACGCTCCATGTTCCTAAATAGAGATATATTTGAAGTTCGCAAACACTAAAGGGAAACTTGGGCTTGTTTGTTTGCAATATGACATTAAGTCGTCTCATCTAAACAAAGGGGACGGTAATGACTGCAGCCTTGAGTCATATCGAACTAGCTCGATTCATGGGAGGGAGTCACGCTGTCTTTTAGTCTAAATGTCTTTTTATTGGTTAGGCCATTCTAGGTTAATGGCCCTTTGCTTAATACTGACACAAAACTGTATTACTGCTGCCTGTCTGTTCTACAGCTACTGAAGACTAGACAGCTGCGTTTTTATATCGGGTGAGCTAGAGGAGTCAAAATGTCCTTTTTTTCTGAAAAAAATAAATAAGCAGCTTGGTGTGAACGCAGTGCCAAAACACTTAATGGGTTTACTTTATCTGAAATTGCTCAGTGTTCCTACGTTTTTTTTGTTGTTGTTTTTTTTTAGTTCTCATTATTGAAACTCACTGTAACGAATAAATGGTGTGTGTGTGTGTGAGCGTGTGAGCGCAATGTATGAGTAACTCCGCGTAGCACCACTCCTTAGTCACCACAGGCTTCTTCATTTTGTCACAATGAAGTGAGCTGTCGTCGGCTGTCGTCGGCTGTCGTCGGCTGTCGTCGGCTGTCGTCGGCTGTCTCCCTCTTAGACACGAGTTCACCAGAATTAGAGGGCCAGAGGCGCTTTCATAGGCAACCAGCGATGACAGATTGAAACCAAAGACTGGAGGACAAACATGGATGTGGCATGTGTAATATTACTCACATGTTCTCTCAAACTCCCTGCAGTCTTATAATTAGAGGCAGGCTATTGACATTTGGCAGGAGCATAGGTGGAAAAGGTACCGTGAGTGTGACACTTTCGGATTCCTGTGGCTTCATCGGGAATTATTATTAAAAAATGTTTTAAATCCTGACCAAGAAACGCTGCACTGTAGGAGAAATTCATCTCTCCTGCAACTGAATGACTTTTTTGGAGAAATGCTGGCCCTTTGGTGTTTTTGCTAGTCAATTCAATAACAACTCTAGCGATGAAGGACACTGGCAAAAAAAATAACAAGCGTATCAAAACTCATTCAATGACTAGAAAATCTCAGCGCTATCACACATGCTTTTAATTTGAAAAACTAGAAAAGAGATGGAAAATGTGCAATTTTTGACCTGTCAGGAAACATCTTAAAGTGATGTGTATGTAATGGTCATTCTTTGTGTGCACTAAGCAGGATCTATAGAAACCCTTTATCATTTTTCCTTCTTTTCTTAGCGGGCTCTTTTCCTCCTGGCTCACCAAGCTGCTTTACATTGGCACCGTATTGACAGTCTGCACAGGGTGGACAGACTGGATGTGGAGCGTGGGGATTGATTAAATGTTCCATTTGGTCACAGACTTTCTGAATAAGATGGATGGCCCTGACAGAAAAGATACAAGGGGGTGAATTGATTCCCGTGACAAGCGCGCCCACGCCGCTTGTGCGCGTGCAACACACAGGCGCGGCACAAGCGCGCGTTTGCAACGTCCGAAACTGAAGCTATGATTTCACGATTTTCACCTTTTTTTCTTTCTCTTTTTTTTCTCCCCCCCCGCAGATAAACCTGCAGAGGAGAATGAGGGTCACGGGCCTAATTACCCAGGGTGCAAAGCGAATCGGCAGCCCGGAGTACGTCAAGTCCTACAAAGTAGCCTACAGTGACGATGGGAAGAGCTGGAGAACGTACAAAGTCAAGGGCAAAGATGAGGATATGGTGAGACGCACAGACACAGGCGTGCGCGTCCGCTTGTCACCCGCTGCTTCTTGCTCTGCGACGCACAGACAAAAGACACACACTCGCACACGTGCACACACAGCGACTAGAGACTGCACTCAGTCAAGGACGGAGTGGAGGACATGATGAGATGGCTTTTTAATTAGCTAGCACACACCGGGCCCATCCTGCTGCCCCTTACCCCCCTCCACTTTTATGAGTTCTAGATTGAATTTTTATACTATTTGGGGATGAACAGCCACCAAATAGGCCACACGGCATTCTATCATTCCTGACAGCAAACCACGGCTGTCCTCTGTTTGGCCGAGCTCCGAAAGACCCAGACCTCCGAACTTCTTCACAGATTTATTACACGTAACGGCGTCTGTCTGGTCTTGAGCAGTATCAACTTTCAACTTTTTTTTTTTTTTTTTGTCTTATTGATTTCTTTTTAAGCGTGTTCTCAAAACTAGACACACAGAAGACAACACTTTACAACTGTGTGTGCATCTTTCGCTCAAATCAATCTGTCGCTGATCTCGGGTCAGTTGGATGAAACGCAGCAGAAGGTAGAGCAGTATAATTGGAGCGCTAATTTAAAACACACCACTGTTCTTATGAATTACTGGCTCAAATGGTGCGAGAAATTGTCTATTTTTCCCTGTAATTCTAGCTCATTGACCTTGAATGACAGCAATTTGTTGCGTGTGGAGTAGACACTGGAGACGGCGGAGGATGGAGTGTCACGTTATTGCGAACCGATCTGCCTCACCGTCCTCCCCGCCCTGATGCGCTGTTATTTCACCCCTCGCCAACAGATTTTCAGAGGAAATGTCGATAACAACGCTCCGTCGGCCAACTCCTTCACCCCTCCCATCGAAGCCCAGTTTGTGCGCATTTACCCCCAAGTCTGCAGGAGGCACTGCACCTTACGCATGGAGCTGCTCGGTTGTGAGCTAACAGGTGAGCGAGCTGTTGTCACCCATAAAGTGATCGTCATTAATCACTAATAAACCGTAGATGATTTGAAAATTCACCCAGAAGGCCTCCGCTATGGTTCATGCATTCAAGCTTTTTTTATGGAAAAACAAATCTGCTTATTATTCCAGGCTGTTCTGAGCCCCTGGGAATGAAGTCGGGCCACATCCAGGACTATCAGATCACGGCCTCCAGCATCTTCAGGACACTCAACATGGACATGTTCACTTGGGAGCCAGGGAAGGCCCGCTTGGACAAACAAGGCAAGGTCAACGCCTGGACAGCTGGACACAGTGACCAGTCACAGTGGCTACAGGTACGGTGTAATCTGAGCTGAATCGGCTGTCTTCTACTGTAGAGATAAATCAATGTTTTATCAGGGAAACAAACGACAGACAGTCAGCTTCTTTCAGATATCTGGTTTTCGCTCTGCTGAAGGATTAGCTCTTACCTCCCTGGCATAGTAATTGATGGCCTGTACATGGTAATGCATGCCAATGGATTCAATTATGTTTCATCTGGAAAGACTTCACCGATGGGTACAGTGTCCATTGCGAAATAAATTATATCTTGAAATCCTTATTCGCTTAGCTCGCTCGTCGTGTGCTTCTGAGAAACGGTCAGTAAAAGGTAGTCAGTTCTGTTTATTTCCATGCCAGTCTTTTTTCAATCCAACACCCACACTGCCTCTGTTGGAGAGTTTAGCCCAGCTATCCTTGGCTGCGGTCCAGGCTTTCTATCTCTATGAAACCAGCCGATCTATTTGTTTTCATTACAGTAACTGATGGCAGAACATGTCTCCTGAAAGGGACAAGACACATCTCTAAGTGAACATTTACCTCCCAGTCTGTCTGCTTAACAATATGTGAGACCGATGGAGGCTGAGCGAGTTTAAGATGTGTATCAGTCAGACTCATTGTGCGCAGCATACGCGAGTATGGCCTCGTATATTGGATATTTTTCGGTCCTTTTAAAATAAAAGGCAGCAAAATGTGCTTTCAGCTTCAAACTGAATAAAAAAAAAAAAAAAAAGTGATAGCACAGAAGAAATTGCGATGTGGATCGTCTTCTCGGGGAGCTGAAGATTAGTGATTTCTTTGATTTCTTGGCCTTTCTCTTGCACTCCCTCCACGCATGCCGCCTCCCCTAGCAGCGACACAGTTAGCGCTCTGTAGTCATCCAGACCTGTCTGGGCGTTATTAGATTGGCTGGGTCTTGATTCAGACATGATTTTTATTACGCTGAAAGCTTTTTTTAGAGGGTGACGGCATGCAGTCGCTATGTGTTGGAGGAGACAGGTACTTAGGCAGGCTCCAGCCATGCCAGGGAGCTCATCTAGGCAAAATTGATTGCTGTGGGTAAAGGAAAACTTGCGGCCTCATATTACATGCTGTGCCGGCAGGAAAGAGGAGATGCCATACAGATGCAGTGAAAGAAATCAATGGCTTCCACTGCTAAGGAGCATTTCTGTGCACACTGGTGTATAGAATATCTGGCTTTTGAAACCTAGACATTGAGAGTCGTATACAAGAGTAATGCTTTACGTTTATATTGATAATGTTGGAAATGATCATTTCATATATGTAGTGATCAGCCTATACGCATCCCCTCAGTGTCTTCTCTCTGCTGGTTGCCATGGCAAATAATCAATTCTCGGGGACATTACCGAATGACTTAAAACCTCAAAGAGTAATGGAATTAATCAGCCCTAATGATAAAATAAGTATTCCTATAAATCAAGACAGCTGTTCTGTTGTGGAGTGGAAGCAGTGGGAAACTCTTTGCGGGCACCAAATAGTATAATGTGGATTTGTAGATGCATTGGACTGGACAGGATTGCATAGCAAACAGAGGAGTGATCAGATCAGCCCTGAATGCCGTTGTCTCCTTTTTTGATGAATTAATTGTCCGTGTGTGTTTTAGGCGGTCTTTAGTAATCTTTAAAGAATTCTTTATCCATGGCTTTAGGGGGCTTTAAACCAACAAATAGGTCGCTGTGCTGAGTGATGATGGCCCCAGTAGTAAATCTCAGATATTTGATGGTTTGTTTGACCAGACTGTGTGGTTAACATGTTGAGAACATAGCTTTCGGCTGACTAAATACTCCACAATTGATATTCAGTGCCACAGAACACTGTAAGTCAAAACAAAAACACGGAGAGCTGGACCCGCTGGTTGCCGTCCAAGCTAAAGTTGTTCTGGCGTGGCAGGAGATAAAATTACGCAGAGGGAGACTGAACCAGCATCCTTCAAGATGTTTTCGGGAGAGTAGCTGAAGCTGTCAGACCGAGCTGCCAAATGTTCCAGCTGGCGTAAGCTGATTAGTTAATTATGCACATTAACGTGTCCACGTAGCAAAGAGAAATTGCTAGAGAGACAGTAGCTACTTTTCTGTTTCACTGTGTTCCTCTTAATGAGACATATGCAGTGCAAATCTTCTGACAAGCTCTGCTCAGGACTGTGGAGAGTTTGCGTTTTTTTAATGTTTTTTTTTTTTTTTGGTGGATTATGGCACACATGCTTCAAACAGACAAATAAACGAGGTTGGTAGGGAGTGAGCTCCTCTTTCACTCTATCTTCCACGGTGTCGCAGGCAACAAGTGAGGCGTCATGTTGAATTGTATCTCGTGTTGTGGGCAGCCCTTTATAGTTTTTAGGCAGTAGAGGGGGGTCTCTGAGCAGCCCATTCTAAAATAATAACACAAACACAACAATTCTTCTGAAAGATTCTGCTCAATTTTTTAAGAAGCTACAGAAAAGTTTCAGGAATGAAAAGTCCAGCTACACTGAAATCAGAGGTTTAAATTATTCACATTCTTCATTCATTCTTAAGTAAAAGTACAGGTACTTGTAAAAAAATACTCTGGTAAAAGTAAAAGTACTGATTCAACTCCATTACTCAAGTAAAAGTTAGAAAGTAGAGGCTCTGAAATGTACTTAAGTAAAAAGTAAAAACGATTTAGCTAATGAAACGCTACATCTGTTTATAATTTTGCAAAATGAAAGAAGTTCTGACAGAATAATCTAGACTAAACTAACCAGTGGTCCTGCATGAGCATCTGGATAGTTTTTAATACTAAATTGAAGGTTATTGGGCTGTTGATTTTTTTAAACCGAGAGCTAGCTAACATTAGCTATATACAGTCAAGATGATGTGTTCCCATAGAACTGCTAACGCTAACTGGCTTCCAAAAAATCCTCAAACAGCTAGCAACAGAAACTACACTTTACCTGAATGTGTCTTATCAGATAAGATGGAGAATTCTTGAACGCCAGAAGCTCGTGGATTTTCAGTTGGCACAAGACACAGCGCATTTGACATGAATCATTCCTGCAGTAACATCGAACATTTCTCTTAAATAAGGCCATGGATGGGGAATGTCTTCTGAAGCGTCGCCGTCGGCAGTACATCCCAGTTCACTTCCTTCCTCCATGCTGCTGGAGGTCCTCTCTCTAACTCTCCATTCACTCTGCAACTGTCCCTCTTCTTCTTCATCTTTCCCTCTCTAGTCCGAAGCTGTAGTCATGTCCAGTCATGTCACGTCTTTTACTTCATGTCATCCGTGGAGGTTAAAAAAGTGACAAGCCTGTTTTTCCAATGTAAGGAGTAGAAAGTACAGATGTTTTTGTACAAATGTAGGGGGTTAAAGGAAACAAGTTGTTAGAAAAGAAATATTCAAATAAAGTACAGATACCTGAGTACAGTAACAAAGTATTTATACTTCCCACCTCTGACTGAAATATAAATTCATTACTAAAACAATTAAACATACAATTGATGAAATATCTGTTGTCACATAGCCCCAGGGGACGCAGTTAACTCAACATGTCACATACTGTTGTACATGCATGGCCCCGTGTAGGGAAAAAAACAAAAAACAGAACAGCATCACTTCATTTGTAACTTGTTAAATTTCTATCTCCAAGCCTGCAAAGGTTACAAAACAAGCTATGAACATTATTCCTTTCCGGTGGATCATTTGTTATCCACTGTCTCCAAGGTTTTCACACCCAATTATCTCCTAAAAGTGATAAATATGTGTGGCGTGTGGCTCTGGCACCCCGATAATCACCTCTGCCTCTGATGATGCAGAGTGAGCTAAAGCATGTGTGAAAACTTTGAAAGAACGACCATACACCCTATGCAGACAGTGTAATGATGTTTGTACTAAATTCAGCCCGGAGCCAATGTTGCATATCAATTCACACTTTGCCTAATACAGTAATATAGTAGCTGGAGTAATATGAGATCCTTTTCTGTCATTGTCCACTGCAAGCAGCGCATTTGCATACACATTTACTTGTGTCATCCTTGGCTGCCGACAGAAGAAGTCGGCAATTATTATTATTTTCAAATTGTCAGACACACATTTTTCTTTCATTTCTGTAATTAAATCAAAACAATTGTTCTATTTAGGTCGATGAGGATTGATGTTTACACTGTTATTAAGCAGATTTACCCTACTTGTTGCCTCCGTTTAATTGGTAGCAAGGGTGGCAGCTTTTTTCTTTTCTTTTTTAACGAAAGGCTGAGCCGAGAATTCGCAAAATCTGAGTCAATTTAGACTAACTAATGCAGAGCACACATAATCAGTGCCTGCCCTGAGAGTGGAGGTTTGCATAGGCAGATGCCGAAGAAGTAAAGAGTCGCAGTTTGAGAGGTATGCCATCGCATGCACATTTAGGAAAAAAAAAAAAAAAAAAAGCGCCTCTCTGCTGGAGCACAAAGGACCAAGGAGAAAGCACAGTGGGTGACTATAAACAAAGACGGTGGAAACAAAGTGAAGAGACACAAGTAAAGTGACCTGTCAGTGACACAGCTGTGATATTGCAGGAGCGGCTCAACAGGCTCCTGCTAGTGTTATTACCCGCCTAACGCTGGCTTATACACGTATGTTCGTTGCCGGTGTATATATGGCAGTTTCTCTTCCCGTGTGGCTGCCAATGGGAGGAGAATGTACAGGAATAGAGTGTGATTACTTAAGAAGTGCTCGTGCCCCCATTCTGAATGATGGTCATGGTGCATCTCTTTATATCCAGTGCTAGGGTGAAATGTTGCTTGCGCTCCACAGGCGCACATTGTTGGCCCCAGGAATCCAGTTGAATAATATAAACAGTGTGTACCAGCAATAAATGACTCTGCCTCAAAAGTATTTCTGCTTTCAGTGGCAGGAGTTGGAAATCCTCAGAAAACACTGCAGACAGAATTGGGTTGGAGTCATTTGTTTCCCGACTTGGGCTAAATCCACGTGTGCAGCGAATGGTCACTAGAGATGATGAAGCCCTTTGAGGAGGTGGTTGAGCCGGCGGATTCACTCTTTTTGGCTTTAAGCGAAGGGCGCCGGATACAAGCTCTGACGCTCTGTGTCACGCAGAGACCCAAAGACAAATACATTAGCACCTTCGGAAGAACACTGTAAAGCGCTTCAAACTAAGCGGGAGAGAAAGAACCCCTACTGGAGATTATGGCGTGGCATCAGCAGGTTTTTGTCAACTTCCTTCTTTCAGTTCACAGCCAACATCAGAGGTGATGTGTGAAGCCTTGTGACACCCTGAAGGAACGCAGCGCTTTGCAAGATAGTAGTTGGTGGTCTTCGCAGTTTTTTTTTTTTGGTTAGTCGTGGAAAAATGTTGTAACTTAGTTGAACACCTCTTTAAAAATTACATATTGGAGAAACCATACGATGCAGCACAGGGAGAGCACAAGTCATAGCAGAGGCTGAATGTGAGCATGACCTTGTCATGCTCAGGCAATGCACCGTGAAAGCTACACTTCAGAAGGTTACGACCCAACATTTTAACAGGGAGAATCAGTCTGATACTGTGCACGGAGCCCTTTCTGTGTCATTAATCTCATCAATAGTTACTAATGGCAACTTAATACTGTATAATTGGTTGAGTTGGACTGAAAGGTATGAAGCAGATTTGCATCAGCGGCTGGCTTTATGTGGATCATCACGGTAACCAAACAACATGCAAGCGGCTGTTTGGTTTGTTAAGCCAGAGTAGTAAGTACATGATAGTCCATCACATGGCCACTGATCAACTGGTGAGTGATGAGTAGAAGTGGCCGAGGTCGAAGGATGAGATGACACACTCAACACTGAGTGAAGATGAAGGAGTTGAAGTGTGTTTTGCAGAGAGCAAACTTCAATTTGCTACTTCTAGTTTTTTGCAACATGGCTAAATATTGTTCCGATTCTGAGGTTGTGGACAACGACTTTGTTTATGATGGACGTCCTTACCGTTTTGAGCCAGAGTATACGGATGAGGAGCTTGTTGAAAGGAGGAGGCAGAGACGGAGGGGAAGAGCTGGCCAAACTGCCGCATGTCCGCGAACAAATAACAAGTAACTATAGACTCAACGGGAAAAAGCACTAGCGTATCTTGATAAATACATATTGGTGAAATTAACAAGTTTTGCAGCAGATAATGCATTTTTTAGAGGCTGCGTTCCAGTGCCCCAGTCACTACATGGATATACACGGCGCTCCGCTGGAGCTAAATACTGAACGACTCCAAATTACACCAAAGTAATATGGGTGACAAAACGATCGTATTTTATGCCAGAAATAATGTCCAGGTTGTAAAAAACGGTAATTCCCCTTTAAAGCTCATGAATGAATACCCTTGAAGGGAGTGACTCCAGCTGCCTTTCCAGTGGTTCATAAAGCATCACTTCACATAGAGCACTGTCCCGTGTGGAGCAGAGGCTGGAAGGAACAATAAGTAGACGTGATGCGAGATTGATTCTTGCTCAGTGCCTCTGAGCATACATTTGATGTAATCAAACTGGGTATTATCATTTCACCAATTTCGCCCAGCACAGCTTCCTAATCAAATTGCTACCTCAAATACAGCACTTGCCGACAACAAACTCTATTTCTTTTAATCAATAGAATTAGCCGAGTGTTTGTTTCATCCACCCACAGAGGGGAATGGCTTAAATCTGTCCCACTGAAACTCATCTCGTCTTGAGTGTTTATGCGGCAATGATCGAGTGTGTCCTTTTTAAAAAACGACAAGCTGCCTCGGAGAGGGTAAAGGCGCTGTGGCGTGAAAAAGATTACGGGCCATTCTGATCTTCTGGAAGAGCAACGATTGTGTCTTTATTTCACAAACAAAAGACCAGTACTCTGCTGAAATGACTTGCACGGGAAGGATGATTTCAAGAATGTATTGAGAAGTTTAAGGGCAAACCGTCTTTTTCTGCAGTGCCTCCTTGAGCTCTCCCGCTGCGCTCTTGCAACAAAAAGAGGATCCTCTAAAATCCCGCATTTTGATACCGTCATCCTACACTGAATCAGGTCGAAACTAGATAAAAACCATTTATCCCTTCAGATAGGTATATTCTAATCACACTCTTTATTTCACCGGCCGTGCAGCATTCTATCATTATTTGTCCTGCAACGCTACACACAAAACCGAATCAATAGGAAGAGCACCTGTAGCCACGTTTTCTTGCTGAACTAATTAAAGAAACAGAACCCTACAGGGCCAGTGTATCTAATTGGTTTCTGCTGCTATCACTTATAAGCACACAAACGTTTCGAAAACGGTTTAGAGTTTGGATGATTAGCTATGAAAGTGTTAATTATCCAAAGCAACGCAGAGAGGATTTTCATGTTAATAAGTCAGTCAAGCATTTGTAAATATATACGGAATGTAAATCTATAAACGGCATCGCATTCCTTTTTCTTTTTCGAGTGCCCGTTTTATTTTTTACCCCTCCACTTGTTGACAAGATCTGAGTTATGGTGCTGACGCCCGCTGATGCACATCTTCAAAGCCAGAGAATAACAGATGACCATGACTGCGAATCCCTCTGCCAACACTAGCTCCGGCAGATGTGCCAGCTCACTTTCAGAAAGGCGAGATCCAATTTGCGGCTGTGCGGGCATGAATATTGTGCGCCATGATCGCGACACTTGGCGAGCTTTTCGAATATGGAGGGGGGGATGGTTGTTGCCGGCCATTATCAGCGTGTGAAACGGGACCCATAAAACCACTGCGTCTCCAGCTAAAGATTCGGCCGTATACTTTGAACGGGCACAAATAAAGTATATTGGTTCCAAAATGTCCCCTGAAGCTTTGGGTAATTCCATCATCTTGAGAACATTATCCGAGAATTCAAGAAGATTCTTAGAAAGAATCTGCATTAATTTGAAAACATGCCTGATGTAAATTTCATTACGGCATTATCGTCAGAGCCTCATTTTAATCCTGTCCAATGTGGCTCTTCCTTTGCTCTGTTTTCTTCAATTTCCCTGCAGCAAGTATGCTGATTCAATTAGTCCCCAAATGAAGTTACGGGAGGGATGGTAAATCCATCTGCTCCTCTAATTCAATTGGGCGTTTTTTAGTGTTCCCTCCCTCCAACAATATCCTTAAATGTGCAGGTCTGGAGTCTGTGTAATGTTACTCTTTTATTTTCATTATCCGGGGAAGCCATCTTATCCTTCAACACTACATCCTGATCCTCATCTCTTTCTCTCTGCCTATGTCCCCCTCGCTCCCTCTCAGCCAGCGTGGGATGCCTTTATCTGTTTTATCTCGGGATGATTGATTCATGAGTCTGCAGCAGCACCTGCTGTAATCGTGGGATCTGCAGGAATCGTCAGGAGCCAAGATGCGCGATCTTAAAAATCAGTGCACATCCATACATTTAAGTCACACATCTATATGCCACTCACCCAGGAGAGTATAGGCTGCACTTAAGGAGTGGTTACACGGCACAGTAAAGTGCCTAATTCGGAATAGTTTCTCAATGTGCTTTTATGCAGGGTAGGTATTAGATTACAGAGACCACTTATGTCTGCATAGGAAACATGTTATGTTATTTTGTGATTGCTTTTTATTGCCTCAGATGCACACAATTTTTATTTTTTTACTTCTGCAGGTTGCGTGTTAGGTTGTGTGCATACGTGTGAGAATATGACATGAATATTTTATGTACTGCGTGAGAAGGAGGAGAGCAGAGACAGGAATGAGGAATGATGAGCTGTAAGTGCAGCACTCGGAGTCGTAAAGTATTTCTTTCTTTTTTTTTTCCAGCCTCTTTTGCAGGACCTTTTAAACTTTTTATTATCTTTGCTAGAGTGGGAAACCCATACGTTAGGTCATTAAAACATGTCACACTTGCTGAATATTTCGACACAAAGCGCTTTCCTGTGCTCCAGCATGAATTACAGATTTGATTTCAGTCAAGATCACGCGTGGAGGCAGACTACTGGATTTTATCAGCGAGTGGGTGTCCATCAGATGTCTAGTCACGGTGCGCATTAAACAGGGTGTGAAATTCCCCCAAGTTCCCTTCCTAGTGCACCGTCAACGCCATTTTCTACGCACATGATCTGCCTTCCTCGCTTCACTCATCCTAACATGGCGAGCATCTGGCCGGTTCTGCAGATGCTGCTTTTCTCCTTGCTTTAATAGCTCTAAATGATCCAGACCACCATGGTTGATTTCCTTCCTGTTCCTTTTGCCATGGCCAATTCCCTTCGTCGTTTCCTGCAACCGTTTAGACTTAACTTGACATGCTGAAGAGAGGCTCCATCTGTTTTATGGCTGTGTGCTCTGAGTAGACCATTACAGGCTTATTCAGGTAGTAATGTTTGAGCTTTAATGTACTGGCATTGATGAAAGCCTCCCTTTCTTTTTGGAGCAAAGAACGGGGATTAAGTAATAGTGTAATGGCCTGAATATGCACCTTCTACTTTAAAGTTCTTCAAGTTAAATTATAAATGATTGAAAACATTTCTGGAAAACAAATAGCTGACTGCGCAGGTGTTTGTCTCGCAAGCTGTTAAAGGGGAGAGTCGCTTTTCAATCAAGGCTGGATTGAAATGTTAGCATTTACTATATGTTATACTATATTGTGTAGGTCTCCTTTGTACCTCCAAAACATTTCTGACTCAGAGAATCAGAGAATGGACATGGACCTTCTGAGGGCGTCCTGTGGTGTGGAGGGTGTCCACTAACAACACAAAGTATAGGCCGTTGGGTCCTGTGGCTTGAGGGGAGGTGCATCTGTGGGTCAGGCTTGTTCCAGTGCATCCCACAGATACTTGATCAGTTTGGGATCTAATGATTTTGGAGGCCACCTTGGGCTGTTCTCCGTGTTTTTTGAGTTGTCCCCTAAAGTGTTTTTGTATGTGGCTGCTGCCAACAATTAATGTCATTGCTATGGGGTGGAGGTGCCTGGTCTGGTCTAGGTGGATGGTACATGTCTAAGTAACATCCACATGAATGTCAGGTCCAAAATTTTCCCAGCAGAACACTGAATTTTCACAAGATGGTCAATGTTATTCACTTCACCTGTCAGTGGTTTTAATGTTGTGGCTGATCGTTGTGTAATTCGTCCCTCAGGAATACCTTTTGCATTGAGAAATCAATATGCCTGTATGTTGTACTGGTAAAACAAGTCAAAGCCTTGGTTAAATGCTATGATTAGCATTCAGACAGGCTCCCCAGGACATTGCCAGTGCACTAATGCTTAGCAGCCAACATTTACAGGAGCATGTCCATCATTTAAATGTAGCCTTTTAGCATAACATTTGCTTCAGTACAGCTGAATCTGATGGCATTCTCTTTTTTGTTGTTAGAAGGAAATCTGAGGGATCACCGGAGTTATTAAAGTTCACCTGGATGGGGAAATGGCAATCCATGAAGACATTTTTGTGACATTTCTCTTGTACTGTTAATGTACTCTTGATGGTAAGATTTACCATCTAATAGAAACTGAGACATTCCACTGTAGATATGGAAATGATTTGTCTGGTGTCGCTATTTAGGGGGATTCATCTTCAGGGAGACCAACAGTCGCACCCTATCTGCTAGCGTGGTTAAAATGTTTGATCAGGTAACAGGGTTAGCCTGACCATGAATGTGTGCAAATTCTAGCACAAATTCAGAGAAAATAAGAACGAAATTAATTTCACTTACATGCAGCATTGCATCATGTAAATATGGTGGCTGGCACAAAAACTGGAGCGAAGAGTCGCAGGATGGAAGGGGGAGGATTTTTAATGCACAGCAATGTTTATGCCATGTATTTATGCGTTTGCCACCGCTTTGCAATTCAATCGCGAGTCACCGTGTAGCGCTTCTCTCGCATTCATAGCCCCCATCAGTTTGGCTGTAAGATGTGCTCTGACCAGCCAACCGGCTGACTCCTGTAATGTGCTGCCAAAGCGAGTCCTCTCGATCTGTCACAGCGACATCTATGCACATGTCAGGACACCACATGCCACATGAAGACGTTTCTTTCGGGGGATTGGATTCGATTCCACATTTAGCACTTTCAAAAAAAAAGAAAGAAAGAAAGAAAGAAAAATCAATGTATATACAAGTCACATTTCAAAAAAGAGAAGATGTTCAGTGCCACACTGACCGGCCTGTGATGTCTTCCCTCTGTGACATTGCCTTTTTCCATGCCGAACGCTCCGGGGCTACTTCATACTACCTACACACCTTCCCTTCACTGTGTGAGAGCTCAGCAGGCATTTATACCTTTTGACATCCCACCACCCCATGTGGAAACACCAGCCACAAAAGGTGTTTGAAAGGAGATTCACTCTGCATGTGTGTGCTGGGTATATGCAGCATATGTGCCTCACAGGACCCATATTTAAATTAGAAAGATTTAGTATTACTTTCAGACTCAGCTCTCAGACTACAAGTTACTGCACAGAGCCTGTTAAATGGTCGACTTTGATTCTGCTCAACAAGGATTACTGAGAGGGACGGCGTTCATCCCTGAGAAGGGGCCGTTTAGTGATAGATCATGAGCACCTACTTGCTCTGTGCAGACAGTGGTGCAACATTATGCATTCACACATATTCTGTGAGGAATTTGCATGTTCTCCCTGTGCCTGCGTGGGTTCTCTCCGGGTGCTCCGGCTTCCTCCCACAGTCCAAAGACATGCTCTTTAGGTTTTATTGCTGATTCTGAATTGGCCGCAGGTTTTTGATGTGTGTATGAAGGGTTGTTTATTTGTCCCTTTGTGACCCTACGGCCCTCTAGAGGACAAGCAGTTACGGATAATCAATGAATGAAAGAAAGCAGGTGGTATTTTATCAAGCAATTAACCACAATGCTAGCTTTCTCGTCTGCAGTGTGATAATAGGTCATGCTCCAGTTTTGTTTGCTGTTAAACCTGGAGTTTAGATGGGGTCCATCTCAGGGCTACTTTGAGAATGCAGTCTTGGTCCACTTGGAGGACATGTCCGAGCCATCTGACCCGCTGATGTTTCATTTCTGGCACCACATTGCAACTGTCTTTTGGTAGAGGTCTTCATTAGAACTTCTCTGGCCAACAGATGTGACATATCTTCCGGAGACACCCATTGTGGCCTCGTTGATCTTTCTCATGTAGCTTCCAAGCACTCGCCACCATTCCAAGCCACACAGCAGGACTGACTTAACATTTCTGTTAGACATTTGGATCTTGGGTTTGAGGCTGTACTGGTTGGATTTCCAGATTGTTGCGAGCTTTCCCAAGCCTTATACTGATGTCCCTGCTGCATGAGTTATCCTTATTGAGGAGACTTACCAAGTATTTAAACTCCTTGACATAATCAAGGGGGTTACCATCCAGGGTGACCTGTGCATGTGGTTTTGGAGGTGTTCACGTTCAGACCAGTCTGTTGTGCAAATCTGTCAGGCCTGTCAGTCTTCTCTTGTAGGTGTGTGTGATTGGTGGAAAGAACAGCAAGGTCAGCAGCATAATCAAGATCTTCTAGCTGGGTGAAGAGAGTCCACTGGATGCCTCTGGGCTTGTCTGAGGTGGTCTTACGCATAGTCTAGTCAATGGCTATCAGGAAGAGAATGGTTGCCATTGACATTGACACTTCATGGTAGAACATTTTCATCAGTGCAGTCATCTTCGGGAGAACCACAAGGTGTCACGATGCAAGCTGTCAAAAGCTTTCCAGAAGTCAATAAAGTTGATATACAATGGATTGTTCCTCTCCAGACATTGCTCAGTGATGTTCCTTATTGTGAAGATCTGGTCAGCGAACCCTCTTCCTTTCCTGAAACCTAGTCTTTAGGTAAGAATATTCCTTATCTGTCAGGTGGAAGCTGTGTGTAAGTTCTGCCCCCTGCCTCATGCAACCTGAAAGTATAAAGGTGTATTAAAATGAGGCCCTGAGCAAGCTCATAAGAGACTTCACTCCCTCTACTTTTTTTTCCAATTTGGCCTGCAGCTATTTATAATCAGCACTCTAGATTTTACATATTAATAAGTCATTATGGTTCTTTGTCTAACAGGCTGTGCTCATGAAGGGCTGCAGGCTGTTTGTTTGCTACAGTAATGAAAATACAAACAAAATGAATGAGCTTTTTGGTCTAATTTATTTCAGCCGATGTAATTGCTGAGTAAGGACACCACTTATTTGATATCTTTTCATTTTCACTTTTGTTGTACTGCGGCAGCGTGCCTTCGCTCTGAAAAAATAATGTGTCACGTACAATATTTTTTAAGTTCAGTGAGCCTCAGACCACCGCTTCATCTTGTGGAAAGGGTTTAGCCGCCTCACCACTGCGTGCAGTGGTACATTTGTCAACGCAGAAAATGATCGTGACCCAAACAGGCTTTTCTTTGCACTCAGCAGAGGATTGCTGTACTCAGGCAGTCATCTGTCTGGACATTATCTGCCTGCAGCCTCGTACCATTTTTTTTTTTTACAATGATTCTGGTTGTGCTTTTCGGGTTAACGGCCGTGTATGGAGACAGTAGCTTCTTGCGTTGGTATGTGCCATGTACTGTTATGTTCAGATGGTAAGGAGATCCAATACAACATGGGAAACGTTCTTCTCCTGTGGCCCAAAACACCCTGGCCCCCTCATTCTCCTGGAGAATGGAGGCTTTACATAGACAATATTACATCAGCCCAACTGAAATCAGTCTGATTAACATTCAGCTGAACTCATTACGAAGACTCTAAACAAAATGATCCAATAAACCATACCATATATGATCAAATATGGCCATGGCATTTTGATCATCCAGGTCAGAGGTTAAGTCAATCTACAGAGCCTGGGTGATGATAACGGGTAACTCGGGATTCAACGGTGAATAGCACTACCGTAACAAAACATTGGTGAAATGAACGAGTTTTACAGATAATGCATTATTTAGAGGCTGCGTATCAAATATATCATAAAGAGAGGAAGAAGAAGTTATTTCCCATCCAACTATATTGATAACACTGAATTCATTCAATAGTAAAAGATAGCGCTGATCACATTGATTCTGGCTCTTAAAGCACTTTTGAACAACTGGAAATTATCGGATTATCGAAGTGTTTATACGCATATTAGGCACTAATATTTTAGGCACTAATTTTTTTCCTTTCCAATTATATACCCTCCTCAATACGATCTTCCTTCCCATCAGGCCAGCCATCGAGGTGGCTGCATCTGATCTGAGTGGGATTATTCAGATTAACTGTGGAAGTGATGAATGTAAACACAATATGTGTCAACCATCCACAATGCTTGTGCACTATTTAACGAACCATCTCAGATTAAATTATCTACAGAAACACATTCACAGTTGTCGTAGGTGACTGCTTGAGTCACTGTCCGTTGTGTGCGTTCGTGCCTTCCGTGCGACGTCTAAGATTCACGCGTGCGCACTGAAAAACTGACGAAACAACAGGAGCCTGGAGGAGTTGGAAAAAAAAAATGAATAAAGTATTGACAGACAGTGGCTTAGATTTCTCCTGTGTGCTTGCTCAGTGGATGGAAATGGGCACGCTTGACTGTCAGTATGCTTGACACGTGGAATAGAGTTCTTCATTCTTTTTTAATTATGTTGCATGTTTAATTTCCACCATCTGAACTTAACACTATTCAACATGATTTTATCTCAGCAGGGTCTTGGTCTTCTGAGAAACCTTTACAGACCTTCTGATGGTTTAGCATGATAACGAGTCTGCTTTGTGGTCATGTGAAGGGAAAGGCATTCATGCTCGGCATGATTCCATGAATCCTACAGTGTTCTGGGTTGTATATGTATGTTTAAATAAAGAGACTGGCCACAGGTTTATCAAGTATTTTTCTAGAGGGAAGCAATGAAGCATGGCATTTTCATTTTCTTACCACGGCTTTAAGCTTTAATGATAGCTGCCCCGCTGTGCGATTGATGGACCGCGGCAGTGTCTTCCTCATTGCTCTCTGAGTAACACGTCATTCTGACTTCTGCACTGTGAATATACAGAAAATATGCATCTCTGGAACAAACACATAAGCACGCTTCAGGCTGTATAGATTCAATGAGTCAGTTAAATGTGCTGGATAGAGGACGTTGGCGGGTATATAAAATAAGAAACCGGGCCTCATTTGGCTCCTTTCAAAGCTGCCTTTGGCTGCATTAATCTCTTTATCCTGCAATGGCAAACCCACTTCAAATGGGGACATGAGATTTACACACCAACTCATGTCTTAATGAGCAGGAGAGATAAGGGTTTGTCTGCCTGAAGTGCACAAATGTCGCCTCTCCGCACGCAGCCAACAAGGAGAAGTACAAACAAGTAATTGACCCTGTCTCCATTTGGATGTTTGGCTGCATTTGTTGCAAAACTAGAATCTCAGATCAGAGCTGTATGATTCGTATTCTGTAATCTCGGCTGCAGCGGGCAAAAATTCTGTAATTGATTATCATGTTTCGTTTCTTTGTAACATCTATACCACGAGCATCCCAGAGATTGCTGCAAAGACTTCACACTCCTAGTTTGTCTGGGGTAAAAGCTCACGGAGAGGGGAATGAGGCTGAGAATGCGATGGCAGAAAGAACAGAAGGTGGGGGCTGGAGGAGAGGCCTTGCTTTAACAAGCTTATCTCGCTCCCTAATTCAGTTTGGGCCATCAAAGTGTTCAGAGGCGGCGTCGCTAGGAGCGGTCGTATTTTTTGACCGCTACCTGTGACAGCAATTACAGGTTCCCCTTCAAGCATGCCTTTGTTTTGGTGGCAGACTCGACTGCTTGGGTAGAACGAGATTACCTCAATGTTCTGCAACTGGAGTATAATCAAAGCCTCACAATGCAACGTGTCACGCCCCTTTGAATCAACCAAACAGCCCCTGCCACCATTTCTTTTTGGCCCCCTTTATCCCGGAGGCTTGTTGTGACATTATTGTCATTTTAACAGAGCTGTTGTTTAAAGGTATTCATATACATCGCGGCACAGTATTCCACACTGCTGGCACAGCTGCATTCAGAATGAGCGGTGAGCACTACATAACGCGCAAAGGGAAGAAGACAGAATTCATTTAAAGGCAAAACTTCATGAATAGTGCATTTGCAACAAATGAAGCGTGCACTGTGCCGCATCTGCATAAATGCATACCTGTAACCGCAGCTTTGTTAAGAGTTGAGGTATGTCTACATGCAAACTTGTGCCCTACTTTCTTAAGCTTAACATTTCACAAATGGAGAGCAGGGTGTTTATGCGTTTGGACGCCTTTTAAAGAGTCAAGACTTTGCTTTGTAGTTGCTAAGGCATGGCTTTGTGTACATGTGTGTCAGGACCAAGGTCTATTTCTGCTTATGTGCACAGCAGGATGTCAGCATTTAAGAAAGCCTCTATAATACCAAGGGAGCAGTCCTCCAGCTTAAAGTAGCAGGGAGAGAAGAAAAGCTCTCTCTGAGAGATGAAAACTCTACGGGGATAACTTCCACATCACGACTCAGAAAAAAAAAAGATTGTTTTAGGGTTTGTAGCACATTGCAGGCAACAGAAGTGCGATATAGAAAGAAAGATGCGCTGCAGTGATCTGCAACACATCAAGACCAGGAGGTGGGGGAATGAAACTGAACCGTACCTCATGCTCTCGCTGGTTGTTTGCTTATTTGTTTAATCTACGAGGGGCCTTATTTTCTTTTGTCAGAGCGGTGTGACACAGTATATGTTGGCCTGTGACCAGGCCAATTAGTTTGATGTATGGTTGTCTTGGTGTTGTGTACAGCATATTCAGCAAAGGAAATAAATCTCTGTGCTTACGTTTCCCTCATGCGCTCTCCGAGCTTCTAAATTTTGCCTCTATCTATGTCAGAGCAAAATGCCAAGTCGAGCCCGGTTTTTCTTCACGTACAGATGGAAAAATTTGTGCTGCATTGATGTATGTGGTAAGTGTGGCAGTTTTACGGTGACATTTGGGCTAATAATATCACCAGGACGTGCTATTAATTATTTATCCATATAAAATGACAAGCTCCTTCAAATAAGGTAGATCACATGGGTAGATATGGAAATTTCCCACCTTTAATTTCTCAAATCTGTTGATATTTTTAACTATTTAATGGCTGTTGTCATAAACAATACAATAACATTTTTGTTTAATGTATTTTTCTTCTTTATGAAAGTCAGTGAGAGGGATTTACTTTGTAATACTATGTTTGTTACTTGCATCGTAGTATTTTATTCATTTGACATAGCTCTAACAACTGAAATACCTTCCTTGCAGTATGGCTTGACCATTTTTAGATGTAACTGCAGAATATTTCTCCTCGGTGCAGAGTCCGTCCATGCATTTTGGGCTTCAGCTTAACTCAAACCCACAGCGCCGAATACTTGTCTAAATAACAAAGCATAATTGGACACTTAAGTGTTGACAAAAGTAACAGTTTGCTTATTTAATGGCACTCTGCCGCAGTAAATTGTTTGCAACAAATGAGATCCTATTAAAAATTAACCCAAATGGAGTAGTGTGGGTCTCTGAAGCTGCTGCAGCATGCAATTTCTGTTTTGCTGAGGCGAGGTTGTGGACTTAGCCTTGTTGTTCAATATCCTGTGAATAATTGAAACTGACTTGACTCGCACACAGTGTCTTTATTCAGTAAGTCCTCTGATGACATCCAAAGAAAAGGAAAGATGCTGACTGGAATGTGAAAATTTAGCACATCTGACACTTTTTTTTTCACCCGGTTCAAGTTTCTTGAGCAACTGAATTTATCATTCTCTGCCGTGTTTGTCTCCCTTTCTCTCTCTCCTCTGGCCGCCTTCGCCTCTCTCTCAGGTGGACCTGCTTGTACCAACCAAGGTCACGGGTATCATCACCCAAGGAGCTAAAGACTTTGGCCATGTGCAGTTTGTTGGCTCATACAAAGTTGCCTACAGTAATGATGGAGAGCGGTGGAAAGTATATCAAGATGAGAAACAGGGGAAGGACAAGGTAAGCTGCTTTCATTCACGCCGCATAATGACTTTGATTAAACACAGGTCTAGATTAATGTCTGGATCACCAGAAACACATTTAATACCAAAGTGCAGTGGAGCTGTTTCGAGACGACTACGTACTAGTTTGAAGGAGCATTTTGGATAGAAAGCATCCCAAGACAAATGCACATGAGGGGAAACAAACCTGAAGCCCACAAAAATAGAAAGCGGCAAATGTCAAAAAGACAGGTAGTGAGTGTGAAAATGTCCATTTTGGGAGCTGTCTGGTTCTGCTTTCCACTTCCCTTTAGCATCTTCTTATCTGCTGCCCGAACTGAACTCTCCCGCTCTGTCCCCATTGCCTCCCTCTGGTTTGGGATCAGATAAGACCGCTCTGTCAACCTGGCCTGGCCAGTGCTGGACTGAAAATCTTGTTTACGGCCCTTCAACAGAGTACACATGTCCATTCCAATCACCCGCGACAGCGGAGACAGTGCAGAGCTGCAGCCGCCTCTCTGCTGATATCAGGAGAGCTGCAGGCACAGGGTTACAGCTAAAGCTGAAGCCTCTTGTCTTTCAGATGCTGGTGTCAGGAGAGGTAATGTTTACTTTTCTGTCTTGCTGTGTTATTGAAAGATAAGCCGTTCTTATTCATGTAATGCTGATGCGTTGCCTATGGAAATCAAGAAGACAAATAACTGCAGTATGCGGTTTAACGTGCCGGATAATTTGTTGGTTTAATCTGAAGGTTTTATTTTTTATCTCAAACATAATTTCAATTTGTTTATTTTTTTTTCCCCAGTATTTACAATTAGCATTTTTTAGCATTTGTAGCTTGTGGAAGACATTTGCATGAAAAAATAGCTTTTTCAGTTGGTTTGTTTTTTTAAAGCCCAGCTGCCAGTACTTAAAATTGCTTAATTCAGACTTGTAGCCGTGCATAGACCAGGTGGAATAATGTTTTTTTTTTTCGATTCAGCAACTCCTTATATAAAACTGGTTTTGTTCAAGGTGCCTGACCTTCATTTATTAACAAGAACTTCTTCCATTAAAAAATAAAATCCCCATTTGAAGGCATTACCGGGTTGTTTTCTCACAATTTGAAATCCTTTAGTTATTCATTTGCCATTTGTCATTTCATAGCTCATTGTCAGACCATACCCTTCAGTCTGAGCACATAAAAGCCTCAGCTATATATTTTTTTGCTCATAAAGATCGATTTTGAACAGTTCACATGGTTATGTGTTCATGTCAACAGCCATTTGTGAATTAGATTTTCTTAAAGACTTTTATTTTATTCTTCTCATGCGTGATATACTGTATCTGAGCAGCAGTTTATTACAAATAACCGATCTCTGTTTATGCCTGTGTTGCAGATTCAGTGCAGCAGCCATAAATATATGTATTTTTATGGTTTTTTTTTTTTTTTTTTTTTTCTGCAGATCTATAGTTTGGAGAGTTTATAACACCCATGATGATCTTTGGAAAGGGGCCAATGCAGGCTCAGCATGATTTTAAGTAACCTGGATACTAGGAACTGGAGGCCTTGTAGAGTCCACATCTTAATGCAAAGGCAAAGGCAGAAAGGTACAGGTGACATCGGGAGCCTATTATGTTTATTTTTAAATCTCATTTTGAGAAGAAAAGAACCCCAGAGCACCACACTTTTATCCAGCTCCACATTTATTTTTAACTGTCTGTAAATCAAACACGGTTCCTTCCATCGACAGCGCTCCTTGTTTTATTTTCGCTCTTAAATTCAGAAGCAAGGATCGGCATTCAATCTGACTATGTGTGCTCTGTATTAGAGGGCAGGCGTGCTAAGCAAGACTACCGAAAATGTCAATCAGTTTGTCCCTAGACGGAGCCAAGTGGCTGTTCAGATGTATGATTCTTCAAGGTGTTTTCCCCCTTCAGTCAGCTCAAGCAGCCATTAATGTTAGAGGACACATTTGGCTGCTGGATTCCCCAGGCTCCTCCTGCCACACCACAATGCCCGACTTGGCAGGGATATACTGCGAAAGTGCGCGTGTGTCTGGGTGTCTGGTTGGAACACAGCGGTAGAGGCTTGTAAGTATTCTTCTCAGCTCCCCCCTCCAGCTCCTGTGTGGCAGAGTCTGCAGGCAGTTAGATCTAGATTGAGAGAGGAGGCTGTGTCAGAATACAGATGTTGTCAAAGCAGGGCACGGCGGCACTCGCACCAGCAGTATCCCGCTATGGAATCCATCGAGTGCCGTGTTTGCCTTTTCTCTGAGCACAAATCCCAAATACCTCGGCGCAGCAGATGTAAGTGAGGCAAGGAACAACACAGTGCATTGTGTAAAATTAATTAAACTGGAGTACGTCGCATTATTTTACATATCGGCCCGGTTGCATGCACACCTGTGTCGCTGCGCCGACTAGCCCTGCACGCCTGCTCTTTTGTGGGTGTCAATATTTACACAGTCTGTTGATGGGGCACAAAAGCAATTGATTTAGGTTTAATAGTGTTTCATACTGGTGACATGGGGTTAATTAGCCATTAGAGGCTTCAATTCCCTCCAGGTCACGAGGTGGGTTTCACATCTGCGAACACAATCATCTGACGATGAACCGCTAATCGTCATACTTTTTGTATTTTATTTCTACAGTTCTAGAGATTGCTAGTCATGAGAATCAGCGCACCACAGGATAAGAAAACTGCAGTCTGCAGATAACTTATCGCTGACCTCTTTGAAGAAGTGGTCTTGTTGTGCGTTTCGGTCTGATTGAGTGTAACTGCCTCCTCTAAGCTGGCAGGCCACTCTTGACCTTTCAATGAAGACATAGAAGAGTTTTCCTGGTATTACCGCCGCCGCCTCAGGCAACATGAGGGCATAGAGCAAAGAGATCTCAGTGACCTGATCCTTTGACTGGTGCAGCACGTTTAAATAATGGAGTAGGCCTTCAATTGTAAGGCGCATTCATAAATCTATCAGATTGGAAAGTCAATAGTTCGGAGTAGACGTGAGGCCCCTGGGGCAGACTGAAGACACATTCAGAGACATGTGCCCTTTGTCCTTATGTCGTGGCTGTTGGATAATGTAGTTCCAGGTGGTTAACTGACATAACTAGCTCCACACATACACCGATCAGGTATAACATTATGACCCTTCCTAATATTGTGTAGGCCTCCCTTGTGCCGCTGTTCTTCATGTTTTTTGAGTTGTTCCTAAATTGTGTTTGTGTGTGTAGCTGGGGATGCCTGCTGCCTGTCCTTGCTATGGGGTGGGGATGCCTGGTCTGGTCTAGGTGGCGGTACACGTCTAGGTAACATCCAGGTCCAAAGTTTCCCAGTGGAACATTGTACTTTCACAAGATGGTCAATGTAAGGTACTTCTGTCAGTGGTTTTAATGTTGTGGCTGATCGGTGTATAAGATTACAATATAAGAATGTAAATATTTGTGTAACATCTCCCAGTTCAATCAATTTGATCAGCACTGAAAATACTACCTTTAACCATTTGCCCAGCTATTTTATCTTTGTTGGAATTTGCAAACTTGATTCTATAAAGTCGCCATGAAATCAAATTAGATGTTTAATGGTTTTCATATGTCTTACATTATACGTACATGACCTACCTCCAGTATAGACCAGCATTATGTCCAACACTGACACAAAGTTTTTGAGTATCCCTACGTTTTCTTTGCAGTCGACTACCTCAGTTTTAGATGCGTTCCTCGTCTAAGTTAATAAAAATGATGTATTTTGTTCTCATCTCATTTCTGTCTCTGAAATCTTTTATTCACACTAAGTTGTTTTCCAATATGTTGCTGCTCTTTCATCACGTTGCTCATCCTTATCATTTCTTTTCCTCCCAACATTATTTGTCCTTTTTATTGTCATTCTTCACATTTCCTGTTCCACAGAGTTTATTTGACAGACGTTACTTCTGATACCGTGCACGTCCCCAGACAGTCCAGGAGACACCTTTGTCATATTTCAGGCAGCCAGTGGTTTTTATGTGCTTGCTGTCCTGCCTTTTCTCTCGTTTTAAGCATGTGCTCTGGTTGCCACATCACAGCTATGGCAACAGTCCTGCAGGTGAAACAATTCTCACTTCGCACCATCAAATGTAGTAAAGACAGAATGGATCTGAAGAAGTGTGTGAGGACCTTTTTTAGTCTACAATTATTATATGACGAATGTATGCATTTGCTATTTAAACACACTGCTGAAATGTATTTAAATAGCTGTTTCAGTACTTTTGAACACATAACAGCAGTTTTTGCTTATTCTGTGAAACAGTGCAGTGAACACTGAACACACCTGCTATAGTGTACATTTATATGTTGTAGTTGTTTGTTATTCAGAGTGTGACTTTACATCATTAGACGTGATGATTAATTGCAGAAAGCTACACTAAATGTCACGCAGCACCTCCTGGGACAATGAGAGGAGCTTCCAGGCAAGTGACTGTACCAGATGGCCTAAAGTAATAAGGTTGGGCCGCTATCATATGGGCCCACCACCTGCATGTTATGGAGTACGAGTCTTTTGTGATTCTAGTTATGCTCAGTGATGTACTTCACTGTGTGCAACCTCAGAAATGCTTGGCTGATCTGAAACCTGGATGTGGACAATGCTATTCATGACAAAGTCAATAATATGACACATGATAGTTCCTATCATAGACTGTATAAATATGGGCAACACGTCGCCACTTCCTTACACTGGCTAAACTGACGCTGGTTTTCCAGTGATGTGGGCGGCGCCATCTTATGGGTTTGGTCTGTGCAGTATGTCCAGTGCGGTCCAAAGGTGGAGCCAATGCTTTATCGATCACCAAATCACACTTCCTCCAGACTCACTCACGTTTTCATTTAAATAATACTACGCTACACTCTACATCCACCAGTTACACAGACACACAGACAGATATATTTTTTCAACTCTCACTGCCCCTGAGCATTCAGTCACATCCTGTTTCTATAGCGTCAAGTAACTAAAACGTAACTTATCCAAAGAATTACCCTTGAACATGCATTATATTAACTTCCTACAGTGACTGAAACCACCTTTTAAAAAAAGAAAATGCAGCCAGTCACCAGGGGGAGCTTTACTTGCTTAGGCTTCACTTTTGAGGAGCTGTTTGCCGTCCGTCTTTATACAGTCTATGCTTCCTAACTGGTACCGGAACATAGGTCCCAACATTTGTATGTGTACAAAAGTGTACACTCTTGAACGTCAAAATAGGCAGAATGGGAAGGGAAGGTTCATTTTAAACGCTCTCTGAATAAATCTGCCTTATTTCTTCGTGCGTTGTCCAATTGCTGGAGGCTGTTCACATTACTGTATGTAACATTTACTATATTACCAAAAAGTCATCGGAGCTGGTTATGTAAAGTGTATTTATGTCTGGTCTCTCTAAAAAAAAAGAGCACCTGCTGAGATTATGTGTCTGGATTTTCACTTCATGCAGAGACAGAAAAGCAATTATACATACATACACACCACTAAGGAGATTGACTTATTGGACAGGCGTGGCATTAGACAATATATTTCATACAGAAGAAAGGATTAACAAGATCAGGAAACATAAAATATATCGTGTTTTTCTCCAGCACTTTGAAATTCTAAATACACTAAAAGAAAAGCTTGAGGACATACTGTTTGTGACAGAGAACAGGATGCCATGTGAGTGGCTTTGTTTGCTCGTCTCCAGAAACACGTCTTGTCTGACTGTCTAAGCTGCGTGCTACAGTATGGATGAGAAAGGCTGGGGAGAGAATGGGTTTCACTGCAGGAGGCAGATGATGAAAAATAATGCAGGTTGAAAAGGTGACCTGCAAATGTATTACACATGTGAAATAGGAAAAGTAATGAAAGAGTACACCTGTCGCATGAGCAGCTTTAGTTCTCAGTAAGGGTAGCTCACATAATCTCTGTAACCTCTGAAAATGACAGGACTGAACACAGCGAATAAAGAAACATTTATCCATTCATCCTCTGTAACCGCTTGTTCCTGTTAAGGGTGGCGGTCTGCTGGAGCAGCAGTCGTCAGGCGAAAGGTGGGGTACACCCTGGACAGGTCGCCAGTCTATCACAGGGCTGGGACAGTTATGTCTTGTATGTAAATCCGACGCTGGATTACCAAATATAGGCTATGAGACTATCTGCAAACCATGTTTCAGGCTACAACTTAATCTAGAAGCTAATAAAAATACAGGATCCCTATTGAGACTATACAGTTAAACGCTTTACTGAGATTCATATTATATATAAACAACTGATTTATGAGTGTCATTAGTGCCAGTATGAAATGAAATTCCCACTTTTTTGGGCACTAACATCAAGCCTAAGTGCCCTAAAAATAAAATGACAAATTAGAGTATTTTTACCTTATACAGACGCTCTTATAAACTTCTGAATAATTACAAATAGCCTAAACCTCATGTAAAGTTCTTTATCATAGCTTGTTTGCTTGAGCTTCGCGTTTTATTGAGATTCAGTCTTAAGCTGTAGGCTAAGCTGAGTTTCTAAAGAAAGCTAAAAAAAAAGAAAAAACATTAAATAGTTACAACTTTAAGATTTTTTTTTTATGTTGTAAATTATTTTTTTCTTTGTCTTTAAACTGTATCATAAAGGCACTTTCTGGTTTATAACATGGGAGGAGTAGAGTTTATGTTCACTTTTTTAAAATAAATAATTAAATTACATTAGGATCTACTTAACTTGATTAACTGAGTCGATTTAATTAACTCACGTCTACGAATGCATCAATAGCTCTTTTAGTCAGTATCTGGATACTCGCCGATACAAATACTTAAAGGGGAACTACTGTTTTTTACAACATGAATCTTATTTCTGGCATAAAATACGATCATTTACTCACCCATATAACTTTGGTGTTAATTCGAGTCGTTTGTCAAATATTTAGATCTGTGTATATCCATATAGTGGGAGCGACTGGGGCAACACAACGGTGATGATGTTTGATATCTAAGACGAAAGATTTAAACCAGCATTTTACGTGTCAGTGAAGCATCTTTTGACGGCTGCAGCTGAGGTTGCCTTGGCTGTTTTTTTTTTATCCCGTGGTCCTCGTGTTTCTTCAGTAAAAGAAGTCTCTGATGCCAAAGCCTCACAGGAGCTCACTTCTCTCCTCAAACTGAGCCAAAATACAGACAGTCTTTTCGCGAAGTGTCCACTGAGGGCAGTCAGTTATCAGACAGAAACATTCTCGGGGCCTTCTTCTGCACGTCTCGGTACATCATCATCAGCGGCACAGCTTCGCCGAGGCAAAGGATCCGAACCACTATCCGCTGCGTACCAGCTCAGCTAAGGAGAAGCTGATGTTGCATCACCGTAATCTGATATCACTGCGGTTGTATCAGAGCCATTAAACGAGTGGATGATCACTGTATTAGACCAATACCAGTGAATGTAGATGATATTCAGGAAGCAGGGCTCTTCCCTTAACTAATACTTGACAATAAATACACAAATAAAATACAGGAGACTTACTAAATAGCATTTTTTCCACTACAGTCCAGATTTAAAGTAAGATACAGTGTGTTTCTTTGCAGGTATTTTTGTACTGAATGTGTAATTTGCATACTTTTACTCCACGCACTGCACCCACAACTGACAAAGTATACTGCTGACTTAGTTATATCACTGCAATGATCATCATTTCCTCCATTCAGTTTACAGATACAAAAAAAGGGATACTTTATGATTTGGTGCAGGGGACATTGGGGTAAAGTGGGTGAACATTGAACCTAAAACTAAATCTGATCTCCTGTCTCTGATACCATACTGTACAGTCTGTGTCGTCCATACAAACTGTTTATCTCCCAAACCCTATCCTCTTGTGATTATTTGAAAAGGGACTCAGATGAAATTTACTCCAAAACATCCCCTGCTTGGATTTAGCCGACTGCTTCTCCATTCCACACAACGCTGAATCCCATTATATCCCAATTACACAGGCATAATCATATCTGTTTAATTGAAGTGATCATATCCTTCAATGGAGCACTCCCTGTAGATACATTTCCTTCTAATATACTTCATTCCACTGTCTATTAAGCACGCACAAGTGTTCTAAAAATCAACAATAGCATGTGTCCCGGTATGATAATTGTGCTTATTTGTATGTGGTGTGATTTAAATGTTGCTTCAGGGCTCATCTGAAGGCTCATAATTATTACGGAAATAGAACTGGATTCTCAGTACTTTCAGTAAAAGATACAACATTGACTTTATGAGAAGATGTGTAGCCATTGCATGGTGGTCAGAAATGCATATGATTAGCACATGAGATGCAGTGCCTTTCTTTCGTAGGAAGATATTTGACGTCCACCAACGCCTTCTCTCTTCTTACCAACATGAATAGTTTAGGAAACTGACACAAAACTGAAGGCAAAAAGACCAACAAGGCTGAGGTGCGCATTATTAACACCCTTTAGTTAGCAGGAGAAACAGCAGCTGATGTTTTTTCCACTAAGTGTGAAGGTGGTACTTCCAGCTGTGCCACTTTAACAATACACAATTTTCCTCAGGGGGAAAAACTGTTCTCTTATCTGCTCACATGTGCGACGCATGAAAAGGAAAGTGCCAAGAATAGGTACGGGTTCAGGGTGTGCTCTGTTTCTGGCGCTGTTTGAATCGAAGCTCTGATTGGCTGTGCTTCATTCAGCAGCTCTTCAAGCACGAAGTCATGGAGGTAACAGTCATGAGAAATTGAGCAAGAAATATACTAAGAATGCTCTGCACCTGTCTCCTAATAAAAAAAGCTATCTGTGTTTTTTTTTTCTTTTTGTTGCTGTTGCTGTTCTTCCTCTGAAGATATTTTTCTACAACATGTTGACTGCTAAAACATGTGGCTACATTTTTCTGAGTGTTAAAGCATTTGGATATTGCTGCAACACAGTTTTCCAATTACAAAAGACAAAACGCTGACTACAAAATCAGTTTCTGTTTTGCACGTTAACAACATTTTGTCCCTCTTTTGTCATTCTCATCACAGGTATTCCAGGGGAACTTCGACAACGACACGCACAGAAAGAACGTGATAGATCCACCCATCTACGCTCGGCTCGTTCGGATCCTTCCCTGGTCATGGTACGGCCGGATCACTCTGCGCGCGGAGGTGCTCGGATGCACAGAGGAAGAGTGAAGGCCCCTTTTTCTCTCGCCATAACCCACGCCCCTCGGCATACTGGAGCACGTCACGTGGTGCAACAGAAATAAACTGTTCTACCTGTAAAAAGAAATCAATTTCCGATGGATTTTTCAAGAATAAGTGTTTGGTTGTGGTGGGTTTCTGTTTGTTCTTTTGTACAATGATTTAAAACCTGCCCTTGTCCCTCTTTTGTCTCTTTTCTTTCCTATTTAAAACGTGATCTCTGTCTTTTTATTCTTCTCAAGATTTGCCATCCTGTTTGGAATGAACTTCTAAAATATATATACATATATATACACATATATATGTATATATATGTGTATATATATATAGGGAGGGGTGGGATTAAGGGTGGAAGCAGATACAATGGGTTCTCACTGTGGTTTTAACTTGTTGCCATGGAATCTATTGTACAGTGTCACTTTTTAACAAAGATGTGAAATCTGTCCGTCGTGCTCCATTGGACGTAATTAACCAACTTCATACCATAACAAAGTACCGTGTAGAGATGACATGTTATCACATCATCAGATATATTTTTACTTTGATTACCGCACCTCCTCAAAGCCATGCTTCTACCCCAATGGACACTGGCATTGCTTCATCAATCAAAAACACTATTAATGCTCTTGTATTATATGTAAAAGACTAAGAAATTGCATGGTTGCGTGAATTATACATGTATATTATGACAAATCATTTAAAACCTCCTCCAGCCCTGAGAGCAAATGGCTTTAATTTAGGGACCTATTTTTATGTGCATTTTTAAGTAGTTCTGAAACATTACAGCACACTGCAAAACGCTTACTAAAGATGGCCGACGACACGCGAGACAATAAACGAGCACTGCAGTTCAGCGTGGCACTGCTTCACTGACACTGAGGCTCCTAGGCTGTTGAAATGTCTTAACGCCGCTCTCGTAAGGAGATTCCTTTTTTTGTTTTTGTTTTTGTAACTATTCGATTATCCCATTTTCTAAGATATTTAAAATTCTTATTTGTGCCTCTCTCTTTTTTTTATATATATATTTATAGATTTTTGTTTTGTTTTGTTTTATTCATAAAATCTTTGTTAAATGTCCTTGTGCTGTCTTCTAAAAGATCTAAGTTGAATCAATTAATAAAGCTCAGGATAGATGTCATTCACAATAGCAATTTTTTGGCCACCTACTTAAAGAATTTCTGTGTCTTATTATTTAAAGAAAAGCTCAGATGAGTGAAAGTGGTTATTGAAACACCCACGTAAGTTAAATACATCGAACATCCCGTTTCCTTTTAATCCCTTTGATATGATAAATGATAACTTTTAATTAATTTCCGTATTTTCAAAAGAGCGCAGATTAAGATTACTAATATACTAATATATATGTCGTTATCTCAAACCTACAATGGTGATTAACCATGATAACAGTACTGAGCTCTAAGAGAATTTCTTTATTTCAAGGGATTCAGTGTTTCTTATCATGTGGTGATGAAATGTTAAAGAGTTTGTGGGTGATATGACAGCAGCTTTCTGCATGTTCAAATGGCTGCAGGGTTATATTGAAAAATTAAAGTTAGGGAGGATAAAAATGCTGTTATTCCAATCTCATCAAAACATTTTGTTTATGCAGTTTTCCCTGTATATGGGTTCTGCTGCCGGCTGCAGTAAACGGTTAAATAAATGGGAGTAAACAGGTCCCGAGGTGTCGTAGTAGTGTCAAACCTTACAGGCCATTCTGCGCGGCTTAAAAATAGGCCTAGATTACCCCAGTGGATTCCGCTCATGACTAGCTATCCCAAAAGCTCTTGAGTGCTATAGTAAGACCTAAAAGGAGGCACATCCACTTTTAGGCGTCATGTTTCGCTTAAGACTTGTCAGCTTTCAGTCCCTTAACAAACCAATCATTTCACAGTTTCGGAATGCAATTTATTTGTTCTGACATTGCAGCAGAAAAGAGAAAGGAAAAGTGAGTCATTTACAGCAAATCCCTGTTTAATTGAATGCATCAACCTGTCCCTGTAGTTTTGATTGCCTGGCCGGACTGGAAACGCAAGAGTGCCGCTCTTATTTTCAGATCTTTGCGTTAAATGTCTACAAAAAGGAAAAAAAGAAGAAAAAAAAATGGATTAAAACATTTCAATTCCCTCACGCAAAAAGATAAAACGCAAGAAAAGATTAAGATATGCACCTGAGTCCAAACACTTTGTAGATGAGTCTGTTGTGCGCCAGGACATTCTGACGTCAGAACAATTGTCGTTGTAGCTGACCATATAAAGTCTGAAAACAAAAAGTTATTGTTTGCAAAGCTGGAATAGTATTCTGGGTTGGCGAATTACAATGTACTGCTCAGTATATGATGAACTATAATAGCTCCAATGTGTCACGTGATAAGGATGTGTTGGAGAACGTGTTTAAGTCACACTGAAAGACTTTCCTGTATATTACCAATATGTGGAAATTGTTGTTGGTGTGAATCAGTGACTTTCACTCTGTAGATTAATGTACAAAGGATGAGCATAAATAGCGTATTTCTCACTGATTATTTGTCTTTTTACATTTTGACTCTTTCGTCCTTTATTGCCAAATGGCCGTGTGCCGGCCAGCATCTGCTCTGATTGACCTTTCATGCGAGCATCCCATCACAGAGCAGGCCTGCTACTGTATACAGAGCTTTTAGGAAGTTTGCATGTTGTGCGAGTTCGAACGGTGCAGCGTAACGAAAATGTCCACAGGCACATTCTGTTCTTGCATATCGTGAGGATCTGGCATCGTCTTTACTTTTTACTCACCATCGGTTGTCTTGTGCAGTGTAAAACATTTTTTATCTCACTGATCCAGAGTGGGAGAAAAGCGGAAGCTCATCCTGTCTTTGTATGTCTGCATCAACTGTTTGAATATTATTTCTCCTGGACCTCCTCAGTCTTGAGTGTCGACCACTATCTAGAAAAATGTTATAAATACTGTCTGGGTTCAAGCCTGCAAAGGAGAGTGAGGAACTGTGTACAGTCAGAAAAGACGTTGCTTCAAACAAAAGCTCTTTCAGTTTGACAAATAAAAACATATCTGTGAAAATGGAGTGATTGCTTTGTTTTCTTTAAGAGTCTGAAGATGCATAATGATACTTCTATGGTATGAAGGCTTATATCTATCAACTTCCTGATTCCAGTGCGGCAGAGGGTAACTATGAAAGGAGGAAATTCTTGATTTTACCCTTTGTTGTTGACAGTTATTTGTCTAACAAAGTAGTTCATATGCTTTTGATCGGCTTTACCCACTACTGTCGTAACGTGACAGTAGATGCTGTGAAGTCTTTCTTCATGCTTCTCTAAACAGCCACAACAAGGGCGACTGGACTTGTAGCCGTTCTCGAAGGCATTTCACTGCTCATCCAAGTGCAGTTCTAAAAGACTGGTGTGGAGTCGGGGTTTAAAAGGGAACATCTGTGGGTGTTGCTCATCAGTAACTCATAAGACTAGTTTTTATTGTAGTTAGAGGAAACCGTAGGAAACTGTTTGATCCTGTCTTCTTTCGCCAGTGAATGGTACTCTAATGACCCATTATCAGGCAGAGGCTCCAGTCTCAACGTGTGAATGGGGGTGAAACTGCTTGGGGACAGATGTTAAGATCATGTTGCAGATTGATGGCAAATTATATCTCAGTCGAGATCTTTCAATTTGACTTCCTTTACCCCTCTCACAAAACATCTGTCTCTTCGAGCTGGCTTTCCTGTGTGCAGCCATGCATTTGTGAAGGGGTTGGTTTTCCCCCAAAATACAAGCCTGTACATCCCTTCTCTCATTTGTTTTGTTTTTCAGATATATGATGACCTGGGTGACTGAGCACCTTCGCGTTTTCCTACTGTAGATTAAATGCCCTTATGGCAGACATACTCTAAGTTAAAGTGTCAGCTGTAAATGGACTGATTTGTGGCTTAGAATTCATCAGATGTGCACCCAGCAGCTTCTCTGCAACATCCCATCAGTATGAGTGAGCTTCCTTCAGTATCAAGAAAGATTCTGGTGAGAAACTGATGCATTCAGTTTCATTTACGGTTTCATTGCAGGATAAACAAGCATAGAAGCAGCAAGCATGGTTTTCAAGGGTGACAAAATCAGCTTGCAAGGCACAATGAAGCTATGTAAAAACTGATACCGCAACACAGCCTTGGAGATCGTTGCTACAAGAGGCACAGCAAGATGCACTGCAAGCCAGCAACATCATCTGTCGAGAGAGCATACGCCAATAAGCCACAACATTAGAAGCACTGACAGTGTTCTGCTGGGAAACTTATGGACCTGCCATTGTGTGGCTGTTACTTGTACCACTCACCTAGACCATCCCATAGCAATGACACTCCACACTACATAGCAGACTACTGGTATTTGGGAAGCTTCATTAAGTATATGGGATGTCCTATGTTTAACATGGTTCCTGAATGCACCATAGTCTTGTGTCGTAAATGGTGTGGACAGGTGTCAATCTGTTTGATTAGCCAGTTAGTCACGTTCAACTTAACCTACGGTACGGAGTTTCCGCGTGGGAGGGAACGAGAGGAAAGAGACGGGGCAAGAAAGAAAGTCACTGTTAAAACTTAATTCAGTGAGATAGTGTTTTAAGTTAGTGTGATTTAGCTATGTACGTGGCTGCCTGCACGATTTGTTTGCTGGAGCGACTGGACGCAATGAGAGCATTTTCCCGTCGGGAATTCTACTTAATTGAAGCTAAAGCTAGTTAGATCCTCGTAGCTTCTTGCAGTATGAGAGACTTGTGTTTGGGACACACTTGTTGCACCAAGCTGCTGAGAACCTGGATGCTTATGAATCTGTGGACGTGTTTCTTCACCACACTGACGGGACACTCCTGAAGGAAGGGTTTACCAATGCATCCCAGGAACTGTGAGTACTGTTAATGGTTTGGTAGCATACATTAATTAACTAAGGAGCTCTTCAAAACACATTTGCTTGTTTTGATATTAAATTCAGCTGTGGGGACCACCTGGCCAAAAATAAACGTGTGCTCTTAGACGTAGCCTCCCTTTGTGATAATGTATTTCCTGATAACACAGTGGTTTTGTTAATGTGTGGGAGGCTGAGCTCTCATGGGCAGCATAGCATAGCTGTATATGAAGCTATAACACCAGGTCTCTCTGCATCCTAACCTGCTGCTATACACACATCCCAAATTTAATACCTCAGTAGACCCGTCATCTGTTCACCTCCCATGCATTACTCAGAATATTTGTAAGACGGGCTTCCCACCCTGGTGTAAAATTGGAGAACAGAGTGCTACAAAAGTAACTGCTATTCCTCTCTTGTCCGCCGTTTTAGTAAGAGTAGCAGGAAACTACACAACATCCAGAACTAAACAGAAGGCGGCAAAAAAAAAACCACCACTCTTTGAACTAAAACAAAGGGAAACAGGCTCAGGCTCATCTCACCAAAGCTCTTCAACAAATGCTAATTTACATTAAGGAAATGATGAGTACACTTCACCTTAGTATCTTTCTTTAGTACTCCTGTCGTCTCATCTTGACTGGATGTTTGGGAGGATTGCTGACGTTTCCCAGAGATTTGTATTCAGGATCCTTTACTTGGTTTACCTCTAACATCCAACCTAACGACCCCACCATGGAACAAAAGAGGAGGAATACTGCCAGTACAGCCGTGTGTGTGGGTGCGTGTGTAATGTGGAAAACTTTCAGTAAAATGAGACGGAGGCAAAAGAGGCTGACAGAAAGCGGAGTGATAAGTCCCCCTCAGGCGAGTCAAAGTTGTGGCAGGAAAATGTGCATTGGAGCGCTGATGAGGGCCATAAGCCAAAACATGTGGATCTGTTAAGGTGTTGTTGGAGTTTTGACCACTACATATCTCTTAACCTCCTTCTTGCACCTTGTTTTCTTTTGTCATGCTTTATTAAACCCCCTGCAGGAAATGTCTTCTATGCATTTAATCCATCTATTTGTACTCTCTGTAGTGAGCAGTCAGGATTTGAGCTAGAGTCTGCTCCTCTGACCACAATCACACAGTTTCCCCTTGGAGGAAGGTGAAGTTGGCCAGAAAATTCAGACTCCATGAGATGTCAAACTTCTGAGTTCCAGGGTTGACACTCCTTGGCGACAGCAGAAATGTTCAGTAATGATTCCTGTTATCAAAGCGTCAGTGCAGGGACAGATCACTGGCTTAAAACTTAGGTGAGTGAAGCTACTTGGCAATTATAAGATGATCAAAATTTTCCCCCGTTGGGTTCTTCTTTTCACAAAGGTAAGATCAGTAAAGGTTGTATATTCACAGTGCGAGGGGCCACATTTTGGTGGTTTCCAAGAACTATTCTCTCTATAATGAATGTTTCATTTGTGGTATCTTATCTACACCAAGGCAAAGCAGATTGTATACAGTCTGTCAAATGACTTGCTAACATTGTGAATATGGAAGTAATCTACTAATTACTTCTAATTAAAATACCAGAATAAGTTCCTTCCTGATTTTATTGTTGAGAATATTCATGGGAATGTCTCATCGGAAAAGGCAACAAAAAGTCTACCCTTGCTTGAATATATATATTTTTGTAATATTAAGAAGCCAGTATTGTAAGAAGCTCTGAATGTAATAGAGCAGCCACACTTTGTTTGCCTTCTTAATTTCAGCGTTTCTATAGCTGTTTGGATTTCTCTCTCTCTTTCTTGACCTTTCATTCCCTTTGCAATTTCACTTCTTTTATCTTTTCTTAAGCAAAGGGCACAATTCTATTACCGTAATCAAAAGGCAGGTCACATTTGTTCTGGTGACGCGCTGATTAAATTTAGCTTTGGAGACTGGTGAAATGAGTCGGCAGATTAAAGCATCAGCAAACTGTGTAAACCAGGGAAGGAGAGAGACGTCCCCATTTCCAAAAGGTCTTGAGAGAAAAATTGTTCTTTTCTTCACATAAGACATATTGTCTAAGGTTATATCATTACTCAATACAGCAAGAAAAGAACATACACAGATATACGCAAAAAAAATACAAATACTCACCATATGGTTCAGTGGAATCATCTACAAATGGTAAAAATTTCATTTCTTCATTTCACAATAACAAAATATCTCACTGTGGCATCATTGAGCACATCAAATATGCACAAGGTCTTGCCAGGATCTTTTTCAAGCCCTCTTGTTCCCCTCTGAATTTTTTAAAGTTTCAAACATGCTGTTGCATAGCCTCCACGATATTAAGAGCAGCATATAATGATCCAGAGAGCCTATTTTTAAAAGGCCAGACTGAGAGAATGAGGGATGAAATGTTCTGAAAGAGTGCAGTGTAATCTGGAGTCTCCCTGACTGCCTGTCTATAGAATGTGCAAAAAGCTATTTGCAGAAAAGTGAAGATTAAGACTTGTTCCCATCAGGAGCGAATCCACCCCTCTGCCTTAGGACGCTACATTATCAAGTGAGCAGAAATGACAGGGCTTGGATCACATTAAATACTCCCCTGCTGTTCCCATGTTTAACAGACTGACAGGGCTGTGGCAGGAATGCCACATGAGACCAGAGGGAGAACTGTGTAACACAAGCTGCCTCCTACAGACAGAAGCAGGCTTAGACATTATTTCTTTCCCCAAAATATTGCTGTCTTTATACATTCTGTCATTTGGCAAAATGGCACAAATGAAATTATTTTTGACAAATCAGTCTGAAGAGCATGATGCTGTCATTGTGTTGCCACATGCAGGTAGATTACCCTATATAATACCTTTCACCTTGAACAAGCATAATACTATAAAGATCTGGAACATGAAATAACTTAAATAAATATTGTGATTTGGGTTCTTTTTGGATGTTACCTGCCTACCTTGCAGCGCCTTTCATTTCAGATTAGATTTTTGCACGTTTTTGTTAAAGTCATTTTGTTTCCTGCTCCTGCCTCCCTTTGTGTCCCGCATTTGTGTTCTACTACACCATACCTTACAACTCAGAACATAAAATCTCTGTATTATCAGCTGTGAGCCTGTTTCTGTTTTCATCTACAATATGTGACACTGAGCAAAACACCCTTTGAATTTCAAGCATATGCAAGACATTGGCACTGCCTGTCGAAGTATCATTAGTGAAGCCACAGGCCAAAATGTCCCAAAAAGGTGGCTGGAGTCATACGGCCTTGGTGTTATGATTCAGCTATGACTGTGAAGTCAGAAACCCATATTATCTACCACTGTGAACCGCTGGCCATCAATAGAAATATATTTGAAGTGCTACTGTTATTTTTACAGACTGTGGGATGTCTCTTGACATTTTCTCTCGCTTCTGTTCTCTGTGAAGTTGGTTATTATTTCCCACTTCTGGCATTAACATACTCCTTGGACTCCGTCAAATGTCTTCTATTAAAGGAACCATCTTTCACACCTCCTTTTGACAGTTTAGCAGAGCAGATCCGATAGTTTGCAGTCTGTTATCATGGATAAACTATTACCAAAGTGCTGACATTTACCTGTGCGGGTTAGCACTCCAAAGTGATGACGTCCAATGTTCTGTCCCTCCATTACCTCCCTATTACCAAACTATAAATAACTTATCTGCTAACAGAACAACAAGCTGATGGGTCAAATAAACTATTTAAAAGGGGACTTCAGATTGTTTCACATTTGTCCTGCATGTCCTGCATGTCAGTCATGAAAAACAGTTTCATGACTGCAGAACTGTTATTAGCATTTGGTGTTACTTGCACTGCATCATATTGTCGAGGAGCACAGTGATGGGGCAAGATCTATGTCTTGATAAAAGTCCCTAATTATGATTATACAGTTAGCCATATACTGTGGCACATCAAGTAACAGATTGCTTTTTACATAAGTCTGTCTTTAAATTACTATAATAACGCCAATATTGTCAGTCAGTCATTTTCTAAACCCGTTTAGTCCTGTTAGGGGTCACGGGGGTCTGCTGGAGCCTATCTCAGCTGTCATCGGGCGAGAGGCAGGGGTACACCCTGGACAGGTCGCCAGTCCATCGCAGGGCCAACATTCACGCTCACATGCACACCTACGGGCAATTTAGAATCACCAATTAATCTAATGAGCATGTCTTTGGATGGTGGGAGGAAGCCGGAGTACCCGGAGAGAACCCACGCAGACACAGGGAGAACATGCAAACTCCACACAGAAAGGCCACCCGGCCCATGGATTCGAACCGGTGACCTTCTCGCTGTGAGGCATCAGTGCTAACCACCTCGCCACTGTGCCGCCCCGCCAATATTGTATTTAGCGATAAACAGCAGAAGCCTGTGCCGTTAATGTACAGAAATACCAAATATAAGCTGTTGAAATGTGGAATTCTATTGACAGTCGTATGTGCTTAAATAAAGTATCGGTGAATAAAACGCATTTTGAGAAAACTGTTGATTCCAATCTAACTTTTCTAGCTAGCGCTTATAAAGTTAAGCCAGTTAGCGTTATGCCCATGGTTGGAGCCTTTTCCTCCGATTTTGACCAGCTGTCATTCAATAAATGTAAATCTCCAAAAATCAAGAGCACAAACATCGGGTTTTAGAAAGTGTAGTAAAATTTTATTGGTGAACAACACAAGTAGGTTCAGAGTCGTTTTCTCCATCAGGTTAAGTTAGGAACAGAGCAGGTGAGTGACTGGTGTGTATGTGAAGGGTCTTGGGGGAGGCTCTTTTGAAGAGGAGAGGGAGGGAGAAATGCTTTCAGCAGCAATAGGGAACAACGCAAGCACAACGCTGTTTGAAAAGTGCAAAAATATTTCCAATTCATTATGGGACCATAGTGGAGTGAACTAGACCCTGGCAGGCCGCCATGGTACTGACATTATATGGGAAACCCTGAGACAGTTCTGATCCATGGTGGATAACGCAACAGGAAAAATGAATGTCTTAAATCTGCTTTGGATATTTCTTGTGATTATTTATTGGTCCTGTAATGTCAGGGTTTTTGTAAACATGAATTCACAGTAAGGTGGAATGGGAACATTTTTCACAAAATATTATTTAGTGTTGTGTGTGTTGACTGGTTTTCATTTTGTGTTTGTGTAATCTGTTCTCAGGTCTCTTTTGAAAAAGAAATTTTGATGTCAGTGACATTTCCTGAATAAGTCATTGCCTCCCTGCAGATGTCTCCTTGACATCAGTGTATCATTCTGGTCAGTGGGTTACAGGAATGGAAGAAGCAGCAAGTTAATATATAAAACTAATGTGACTGCATGACATGATTGGTAACCATAGTAAAAGGCAGTTTTAATGCAGTCAGTTTGACCAACCTCTCTTTTTGCTCAATTAATGTCTGGTTCTTGGTGAACCTTTGACAACCCTTTGAACTCAATCCCCATCCGTGCAAGGCTAGAGATTTCATTAAAATCGCTATAATCGGTATTGCTGTCCAAGTATCACACAATCCTGCGTTATTGCTCTAAATTTATAAATCCTCAAGGGCCTTTTGTAAAAGGAATATTAAGTGGTATATAAAAAGGTAGCTGAAAACACGTACCAAGTGACATGTCTGGTGAGAATGTGTAATAGCCTAGGACTTTTTAGAACGTGATAACATGCAAATTTGTTCTTATGTATGGCTTATGGTTAAAGTCAATGGAGCAAATTCGGTATGTTTTTGTTCATCTGGAATCCACAGTCTGCATGGTACAGGAAAACGAAGTCAGGGTAAATGCATCTGCGAACAGGAACAAACAGGAAGTCTGACTTCTGTTGTTTCCTAAATTTTTTTGTATGAGTTTGGGAAAATCTCAGCTTTGTAGTTGTGGCATTAAACAATGAGAGCAGATATGTCTTTGAATAATATTCCCATAACTGCAAGAGGTCCCATGCTAGGTTAACATTGCATGGGACTGTGCTATCATCATCATGCTTCCAGTTTCCAGTGTGAACTTATGAAAAGAATTCACATGTGTTTGATTTGGTCCGTTATTACAGTTAAAGTGACAATGATCTCTGCTCCAGAGGATGAATCTACACTCTGTGTTCATTTTGCTTTGACTTCCTGCTACATTTGTTAGGACAACTGTGGTGACAAATTCCAGATTTGCTTCAGCCACAGCGTTTAATATCTGGAACATTACAGCTCACCTGTATTTATATATAGTGTCACTTATCATATGGACTAAATTCATCTACGTGCTGCTCTGTTTGTTGCTTTGAGTGCTGAGGGCAAATGAGTTTCAAGTACTCTGTGATATCTTTTGTTATCTTGTTTGTGTGGTCTTTAGGGAATCTTTGGCAGAACTGGGCCAGCCGTGTATGCACTGTTCACTTCTCTAATGAAACTGATGCAGATGTTATTTTTGGCTGAGCTATTGTACCTGTAGGTAGTTACGAGGGAGAGAAACTGCCACTTATAAGCTCTTGAAAGCCTTAAACAATCTCGTCCTTTTATTACTACCTCTTTGCACAGAGAATGAAGTTTTGGGTTGATAAGAGTTCAAGTTTCAGGACACAACACATGAACAGCACACAGTTCAGTCAATGTTAGTGTCACAAGCGCATTTTAGAGGCGTCTTGGAGAGAATCTGCTTCAAATAACTTGACTTTATGCATTATGTTAAATAAACCTTTCATAGTGGTGCATGTCTGCAAGAAAAGATGGTTGGTCCTCTTGATGGGTTTTCTAGATCATCAAGGCACTGAATAGCCGAGGCACTGACTAGTTGGTATTAGTTATTCTTTTTCTTAAAGTTTAACAAATCAGGCATAACTTTTTTGACAGAGTACTGTATGTCAGTGGGTAGAAGACCACGACTTTATTTTGATTCAATCTCACTGCTCTCACCAGCCATCAGGGACTTAACTTGGGCTAGAGCCGGAGTCTGTTGACATCTAAATCACAGCCTGTCAAAGCTCAGCTCTGTCTCCTTCAGCATCACAGCACTGCCAACATTTGCTTTGGATTTGAAACGCTTAGTCACTTTAAGACTTTAGATTGCCTCAAGGTGCTCAAACAACTGTATAATCATGATTTCTCTTCTTTGACCTTCTTAGACTATGATCATGAAGTAACCAATGATTCTTGATTGTCTTAATTTTAGTATAATTACAAGTAAAATGTTAGATGCATTTCCGTGCCAATAAAGTGAGGCTAAAAAAGAACAGATTGTAGTGTCTGAAAATCAAAGCCTGTGAGAGATATGATGGGGGAGAGAAGAGTACAAAGTCATTGCATCTAGAGATGAATTCCCCGTTTCTCAGAGATGCGTCTGCATGATGAAGGTGAGAAGAACTTTGCAGCAGAATCTATGAAAGATACATGAGCCAAGCTCCAGTGAAACTCCTGTCCATGCAAAGAGGAACGTGAGTGTCCGGGGCATGTGAGAGTCACCTCTTCAAACACACTGCAGAAAAATACTCTAAAATACTCAGCACTTTAAGTAATGCTTAAAGGTTTGAGAACAAAAGTTTGGAATCAGGGCAGATCGTCCTTGGAGACCTGAAAACTTCTTTAGGTAAGTATTTATAAGCTGACGTTAATTTCTTACACCCGAACCGGTTTATTCTGGACTTTTGCACAACAAAAATGTTTAGATCATCACGATAATCAGAATTAAAACTTTAAAAAGGCCACTAGTTTTCACTGCAATGGCTTATAGAAGGTCAGAATGTCATGTTTTTTTTATTTTTTTTTAAACAATCTATTTTGGTCATGATATTACCTTACACTGTGTCAAGTAGCGTTCATGAAATGTCTGGTGTATTCATCCAGAAAGCTATGCTATTTAGAGGTTTGGATTCGTATCCATCATCCATCACTAGGTAGGTTCCTGACCAGTCTGCAAATGTATTCTGCATCTGGACAAAGACAAACACACAACCAGAGTTGTAAGTAGCTGAAGCAAAATGGACCCATGTTTGTGGCCACGTCAACTCCAGCTTCCTTCCTTCATTTTTTTTTTTTTTTCCCAGACAAAAAACATTGGTGTTGTTCTGTCTCTCATGGAAACTTGTCACAGCTTTCATCACGATTTTAAGTGGAACACCAGTGTCCATGTAAATTAAGACATTGAGCCCGTCTGTAATTACATGAAGAGACTGAAGAAACTGAGCCAGCCTAAATTGGCTGTTGAGCTGTGGCAAGTTGTCCAAGATCCCGAACAGCCTGGCTACACTTTCCTGCTAACTGATAAATTATATCTATTATTAGTTATTTAGCAATCCATCTTTACTCATAATGTCTCATAACACCAGTTCTGCTTTTGTATAAGGGAGTTTATATGATGATGGTGATTTATAAGTGAGAAATGTTTGATGTAGTGTCTCAGAAGTAAAGTTTTTATTTTTGTCCCACTTTGTGCACAGTGGACCACATGGACACATCAATCCATTGCTTGGCCATGAGCGACTTTTGAATGTTGTTTCTTGACTTCTGAATAAGTGTAAGTAGCTGTGGAGTATTTTACAACCGGGCTCGTGTTTTGTTGCCTGTAGGCTTACAAAACATGTTCAAATGACTTCTTCGTCTGGTGGTCCAAACTGTGCATGCCTCTCCAGATCCTCTGTGGACCCAATTAGAATCAAATAGTACAAACGACATCCCTTGTGGTCGTCGTAGTTGAGACTTGTACTTGCAGTGATGTGGGGCGCTCTGAGTGCAGTTTCACTGCATATATTTTATAACTGTACAAAGGCTCTGCATTGTTTAGTTCTGGGAATGTCCCCAGTTGCTTTTGAAAGCGTTCCTGTGCCCTGAAACACAACAGAACCCACAACATGCAGTATATTAAGCCTTATCTATTTTCTAGATGAGCTGTTTAGGACTCATATTGTCAAGATGATTGCCTACCAAAATTATTGACTTGTTACAGTTATGTTTTTATTTCTTGAATTGGATTTTACCCAAATACTAACTGGAGTTCAGTGTTAGCTTGCAAAATGAAACGTTTATCATTTGTGGTAAAATAAATAATCAGATAATCTACGTTTGCTCACAGCCAAAAGACTCTCAGTCAGCCAGATGTAACTGTGTTTCAAAAAGTCAAAGGGGGAAAAAGTTTCATAGTGATACGGTTCCCTCAGAAAACATTTTGTACAGACTAGTGGTCTCTGTGGCAGGGTGGTCCACTCTCCCAGTCCAAAGGCGGCATACATGTGCTGTGTGTGTGTGAGCAAGAGACTGTAGTTTGAGCGTTACAATACCCGTTCTGCCTCGTAAACCGTCAAAGCTGCAGGAGGTGAGAGCGCTGTCAGATTTGACGGCAGAAGCTCTTTCTTCTCTATATGTCATGTTGAGACTGTCCTCTAACATCAGAGCCAAGCAGTGCTTTCGTAGAGTATGTGAAGAGAGACGTTGTTATCTAAAGGGTAAACATACTATCGCATTCATGATCAGAACCCCAAGGACATTTTAACTAAACAGAGGTTGAATCCCTGGGTCGGCGTGATGGATGTGGCACCTTTGTCCTTACTGATAAGAGAGTTGTACAGCTGAACAAGTGAATGCACACAACCTAATCCACTGATAATCCGTGTCAGGTAGACATCAATGTTTTGTTTAGTATTTAGGAAACGACGAATAATCTGCAGCACATAACGCTTTTTGGAATTAAAAACAAAAGATTAGTACAGACTTACACTGATTTCTTCAATTCTGATTTTCATGTGCAAAAAATCTCCAATGTGCATGCATATTTCTTGAATCCCATCCTCGTGTTGAATTATGTATTCTACTTTATTTCATTTGCATACTGTAAATTATGTCCAAAAAATAATCAAAACCTGTCATCAAGTCCAAAAAATTACACAGCCTGCATATTCATATGTTTTTCCTGCAGCATATAACAAACACACATATCCTTCTCTAGAATCGTATAAGTAAACAAACATTTAAGCCCTTGCAGAAATATGAAATCCTCCTCATTTGCATTTTTCTTTTTATTTACAATTTGAGATGGCAGCGGAGATCATACCAAATTGGCATGAAAGCCCAATGAGCCATTTGGGTGCAGCGTTACACTTCAGAGAGCCTTTCAAACCAGCCGCCCTCTCATCTCTGCCAATGAATGCTGCATGTCATTAAAACCTAACGCCAAAACATAGGAAGTGTCTCAGTAGTTTTATCAAGAGCGAAAAACTGTGACTTGAAATCCACATCAGAAAAAGGGTGAAAAAAAGAAAAGATATGAAGAGGAAATGAAAAGGAATAACCACCGATCTCATCTCTGCAGTCATACAAGTTTCATTGCGTGAAATATATTTAGTGTTGAAACTGAGTTGGGAGAAACTAAAAGGTGCTGCGTTGTGCTCGCAGGAAACTTTATCTTCATTCTGTGAATTCAAGTTTATTGCTGGTTAATGGTTGTAAATAGCAGGTAGGCTGTGCTATTCACAACGGTTGTAAATATGATGCTAACCCTATCAGATAAGTGTGTGTTCATGTTAAACTTTCGCGGGAGGCTACAAGCCAAAGACAAAATGTTATCTTTTTAACATAAATAAGTTTATTGGTAGATAGGTTGTTAAAAAAAAGGGGGCTTGAAAAGGGCTTGAGGGGATGGGATGAAGAGGGATAGGGAAAAGATAAAGGTTTGAAGGTGAAGGGGTGAAAGGGGTCGAGGGGATGGGATGAAAAGGGGCTGAAGGGAAGATGTGATGGGGGCGGAATGTGTAGACGAATGGTTGGAAGTAGAAGCTTCAGATTCTTCCCCTGGTTCCTGTAATGGAAATAAAGATTTGGGGGGATGGGGTTGAGAACTGAGAGAGAGAATTTTAGGACGTACTTTTATAGGTAAGCAAATAGAAAGATATGGGTGTAGTTCCTGAGCTAAAGTTAATTAAAAGGGTTATTTTGTGATATGTTACTATTTTAATCCTCTTGCTGAGTCTTAACTTCGTGCGCTCATAAATTACTTTCTGAGAGAGTTTGACTTTTTGGGAATTTCAAATCTCCGCAGTTATCTCTTAACAGTATTTTTTCCTTTTTTTAAATTCAGACATTCAGCAGACCTGAATATAGAGCAGCTCTGACCTTAACCAAACCTACAGAAACCCTTAAAGCTTGAGAGACACGGGGGGGATGAAGACGGGATCATGGGGCAGGATGTGACTGGCAGGAGGAAATAGCTTCGATGCCTGCAATCTCAGTCTGGTCAATCAGCAATCAGAGCGCACTGAAACACTAATGAGGGGTTTCAGCACAGGATTTCAGCAGGACTGCAGCTGAAGCAGATGGGATATGACGGTTAGATCAACTACGGGTATCAGCCTACGTGGCGCTCTGATGGAGCGAGCTGCACTTTCGCTCTGATTTGAAGGGTTATAAGAGAAAAAGACAATATTGTATTCCTGCAGGTGTGACACCAGAGGCAGAAGGAAGTAGGAGTCAAACAGCCTGGGAGAAGTGATAATAATACACATGCCTGATATTTCACACTCTCAGATGTGAGAGACCCACTTTTATAATATTCTCAGTCTATCCACTGAGGTTTTACCACAGTCACAACAGGCTTCTTATATTTTTTACAGTTTTTTTCCTTCTTATCTCGCCAGTATGTAATGGTGCTGAATTAAAAACAGTTTTGTGAAAGACAAACATACCAACATCTGGACCTCTGGCTACAAAATCATGCATGTGTAATCGCGGCATCTCGTTGCATGTTTTTGAGTATTTCCAGTACAGAATATCTCAGCGTTTTGTAACTGCCTGAGCAGCGACTTCAGTCCGAGGGCTGCTTTGACAACTCAGCCTATTAAAACTCCCCATTGCTCTCCAAATGGTTGCATCTGTCCGCGGCATCTGTCCTCGCTTGTGTTCTCGTCTGCTCAGGTCAGGCCATCTATCGTGACCTCTTTCGGCTGGCTTGGGGCTCAAACATCATCAGGAACGATGCCACCAGTTGTGCAGCTACCAGGACAGGTGAACTGCCTCGGATACATTGCTCAGCCTGTTTGATGTACATCCCGAGTCTAACACGGCACTTTCAGCCAGCTCTGCTCATCAGTGGGCCACGGTTCAAGCATGAGCAGTCTACAGGGGTCCGACAGATGGCAACAGTGGATAGTGGGGATTCATCAGATTAGGTTGGTTTGACAAACAACACAGAACAGTTCATCTTCAATTCTCTCTTTTTTATTTTTTTCCTATTCTAATGTTAGATTGAGGATGTAATATACGGTATTATCTCTTTACGTAAATAAATGAAAAAGAAAATGAAGGAAAATGATTGTTTTGTTGTTCAGTTCTTGTCCTGGATATTTTCCAGTACACTAGTCTTATCTCTAGTTCAGTATATTTGCAGATTGTATTGATTCACTAATGAGAATACATTTCATTACTGTCAGTTTGAGCACAGTTTAACGGTTATACAGTTACAGAACATGGCATTACAGAGCTCATAGAAAATAACAGTAACATTAGATTTTGCTTCAGCACTATAGTCATGCACCCATTACCAGTCTGCTGGTGCTGTAAATGTTAATGTTGATGTGTGTGTGTGTGTGTGTGTGTGTGCGCGCAGTACCAAAGGTGCACTCAAACTCTCTGTCACATGTTTTTTTTTTTTTTTTTTTTTTTTTCCACACAAGGCTGAAAAGACTATAAGAGGGTGTCATCATCTGGGGTTTGAAATGGATAAAAGCAGCATGAAATATAGATGTGTTAACTGTTCAAACAAGGGTTCTAAAATTGTCCTTTATGTTACATCATGTTCAATTTCACAATGTCTTCTTCTGTCTTGTGATATCTCAGCTGTAATTTTAAAGGGAATTGTAATTTACTGTGTGCCGTGACAGGATTTAAATTATCAAATACACCGGTCAGGCATAATACTCCTAATATTGTGTGTTCAAAAAAGTTGTAATTTATCAGGGAATGGACATCAGACAGATACTTGATGAATTGGGGATGTAGTGAATTTGGAAGCCAGGTCACCTTGTGCTGTTCTTCATGTTGTTCCTAAAGCCCTTTTGTACGTGTGCCTACATCAGGCTGCATCCTGCTGGAGATGGCTGCTGCCATCAAGGGGTGTCATTGCTATGGGGTGGGGGTGTCTGCTCTGGTCTAGGTGGGTGCTACATGTCTAAGTAACATCCACACGAATGCCAGGTCCAAAAGTTTGCTTGATTGTCACAAGAAGGTCAATGATATTATTTTTCCTGTCTCCGGTCATAATATTGTGGCTGATCAGTGTATTTGACGTATACAATTATTCAGGGAAAATAACCAGCCATACAGGCTGCAGTTATTCATAACATTGGCACAAAACTATCCCACTGAGCTGAAATTAGCTCTTATGGCTTATTTATTATGCATCTGATAGGAGATATATGTTCATTGCTACATGTTTTCACAAGCTACACATCCCCGTTCACATGTCAACACGCGTCCGTGACGTGAAGTGAAAGGGCTGTGAATCATCAGCGCTTGTGATCATGAAACCTAATTTCCTTCTTTAATGAGATATCTGTACGAGGCGACTATTCATACAAACCATTCCCCAAGAAATGTAATTGGCTAATTGTCAAAATGCCGTGCGGTCTGTCCCTGCCACATATATCCCATTATTGAGATAGCTGATGTGAGGGTGGCGGCGGCGGCGTGTGGTTCTGTCCGAGAAACAAGCAAGCTCTATCTTCCTTGCAGGCCTACATTAAGAGCTGTCTGTGAGGTCTGATAAGGGACCACAAATAATGACATTTTAATTACTGGGCCGTGTGGACTCTCTGCTTTTGTTTTATAACAAGGACAGTGAAATAACATTTAAGATGCTCGCTATCTTTACAGCCCCTCTGTTCTGTAAAAGACAACAATGTTGGGCGCTGTGTTAACATACTGTACCATGTTCATATCAGTCAAAAGGAAATCATTTGCTGATTAAGAAAAAAAAAGATCAATCAATACCCCTTTTTGTATGTAGTCAGCTCTCGATTAACGTCATTATCTCCCTTTGCCTTCTTATGGTGTCTGTGTCTACACCACTTCAAAATCTGTGCACTTGGTTTTCACACCTCATGCAAAGTCACACCATCACACTTGTCTGTCTTCTCCTGCAATAGTCATATTTCATCTAACGGGATCACAGTTTGAACTCGACACTCTTCATTAGTTCCACACACAGTCGCTCATCACGAATGCGAACGGCAGTATGTTAATTGAAGTATTTGTCGAGAGTTGCTTCCTCTTTACTTGGATAAAATGTGAAACATGTAAAACATGATGATTTCTGTCATAAGGTGTCACTTAAATGTGATGACATAGATTTATTCGTTTCTTTTTTCCCTTTTGTGCAGTAACTGTGGCTCCTTGTTGTTTTTGATCCTACCCTTAACTTTTTTTAAGCACAATAAATCACTGTACAAGTCACAGAATAATATGACTGCTAATGGCCACATTTACATGGACACCAATGAACTGAATAATAGCCCAACCAGGATAGATATGCCTCATGCAATCACCTCAGTTGGAATAAACTGACCTGATTGGAAGGACTTCTCTATTGGACTGATAGAGGTAAACCTTTTGACAGTCTGTTGATTAGAACATTATGTCTAATTACCATGGAAATGCTTGACCTAGTCACTTCTGTCTTGGGGCGATGATTCAGGTCTTTCTACTCCTGCTTGTCCCACACGGGAAAACGTCCCGGTGCGACGAGTTTCTAAGGAGACAAACAAAAGGTTTGAATCTAGTGTTTGAAAAGACGGACAAAGCTGTAATCTGTGTGGGCGGTGCTGCTGAAAACCTTGTCTGCTTCCGTCCAACTTGGTCATCCATTCAATTGCTTTTCCTCTTCTTTTTTTAGCATCCGTGTAAAGAGTCACGGAGGACTCTTTAGCCGATTATATTACTGTTTGGCCAATAAAATAATATATTTGACTGTTGACTGCAGAAATGACATGTATTACAAATGACAGAGTCAGCTAGGAGACTTGATGACCTGCTTTTAGGCAACAAAATGACTTAGGATTAGAAAAACATCATGGTTTGGTTAAAAGATACCCTTTTGCAACATCAAGATTATAATACAAGCAAATGTCTCCAATCTGCAACAAGCTCCTCTTCCATTTTCTTGGCATGGTGATGAGTCACAGCCCAGCTTGGAGAGTTTACATACATTTATTCACCAACCACACAACATAAACACCTTATAAATTCAACCACAACTGTTTTTGGTGGGGTCTGGCTGCGCTCCAAGTAACTTAAGTTACATATTTATTGTTTGCACGTGTTAAATGCAGATGCATCAGTTTTGTTGACTCTAAGATTGCTCTCTAACTTTTACCTATTGATTTTGCAAGGCTGTATTAAGGTCAGCGTGGCAACAGTGATGCTAATATGTTGATGTTTAGGAAGTATTTAAAGTCAAATTATTGGACTAATGTTGAAAAGTCAGAGCATCGCCGTGTACCAGTTTTGCCATTTTATAGCAACCGACCTAAAAATAAATGAAACTGTCAATGAAAATAAATTTATTCAAGCGGAGTTTATAAAAACAAAAATGACAACTATTTATGGTGTTCACCAACCGAAATAGAACTTATTATTATTCTTTTTAGCCAAGTATTTTTATGATGGCACAAAACTGCTACTTGTGTAGTTTTCCTGCATGTCTTTAATATTTATAAGGTGTCTGATGGAGAAGCTGCAAGGCCCCTTCTCCTTGTATCGCCGGAATTGCTTCATCCTTAACGCATGCAACTCTGCAACATCATGAAAGCAAACACGATAGATATAGTGAGACCTGTTTCTGGTGATTCTCGTGCATGTAGGCAGCGAGGGTGAATGCTGTTGGCGTGGCCGACGTTTCATTAGGATATGAAAAAGAAGATGACGGGGAAAAGCGCATTTGCATGAAAACAACATTAGTGAAATAGCAATCAGATGGCGCGGGACCATGCTGAAAGTCATCCTCCTGGGACGAGACTAGGGTTATATCTTTAATTGAAAGGAGATAGGGGGAGAAAACCTTTCACAGATACGATGCACAAGCACTTTCATCCTTTTTTCACTCAGTGTTTTCATATTGTCTTCCATTTTTTGCTGTTGTGTTTTCTCTCCTCTCACTATTTCATTACTTATTTATCTGTTGTTTTTGGCATAGCCTGTTCTGGGATTACTATGCTGTGAATGGAATGACTATGAGTTGCCATGTAACATCCTGATGCAGACAGATATTACTACAATGCCCAAAGCTAGCTGTGCGAATGGTGGCAGACAAGAATGGGTTGCCAGTGGCAGATAAGCATCGGCCTCTATACAGCCTCAGTAGTATACAGACCAAATGTAAATGATAAGGTAGAAGTTTCTTCTTTTAAGGTTCCAAGGTAAACCTACATCAAGCTTTAGAAGACATGGGGGAGGATTTTAAATCACGGCGTGCTTTATTTTTAGACGAATGTGAAAGCAGATATGCCTTTGGTATATCTCTGTGTGCATGCATTCGTCTCCCCACCGTATGTGAAAGCGAGAATACATTAACGCTCATGTGCACTTGAAGAGCATTGTGAGCTCTGTTACAATTCCTGCATGATTAAAGAACCTTTCAAGTTGCAAAAGCAGTGTCGCTAAGTCGCCAACTCCGCAGAAGGGACATATCATTCATCGGCCGAAATAAGAAAAGGGCTAATGAGTTAGCTGTGGTCCACTGTGGTATCGCATTGGGCCACATGGTCCTGTAATGCTGTAACAAGGAAAAATGGCCAAGGCGTGAAGTGAAGCCAAGAGGCGGGGTAAAGGCCACTAATTCCCCCGTCTGGAACCAGAGATAAGAGACAGATTAAGATTAACAATGTCCACCCTGTTGAAACGTTAATTATGAAGCACTCTGTGCTGTTCTGTAGGGCATCTCACAAAGGCTGCCTGGAGTATGTCCACTTGTTGTTTGTGTGTGTGTGTGTGTTTGTGTGTGCACACGCTCTGCATGCCCTCTTTTCTCTTTAGTCCTCCCTTCAGTCTTCAGAGTCTTTGCAGAGCTTCATATGTTTCACATGTCAGCTCTTTCCACCTTGCGTGGCCTCACACAACAACTCAGCTCCTCTCATCTATTAGAGGCTGACAGCCTGGTGCCATTATAAGTTTCTATCCATCCAGCTTCAAAGGCGCTTTGCTTTAGTTAGGGTTGCTGTGGATGTGCTTCCTGATAATACTCTGTATTTCATTATTTTTTGAACAGTTTATTGGTTTTTAAGCCCTTCCCGGCAGTGCACTATAGCTATAGATACATCACTGACATGTTATCGCCTTATGAAGATGAAATGGGAATGTCTTTGGTTGCCAGGGTACATATCTGGTGGATATGGGGAGACATTAACGACGTTGGGTTTCAGGTCACCTAGTGTTCAAAACTCAGTTTTCTTTTTTACAGGGTTAATTTAGAAGCCGACATGCTGACGTAGCTATGACTTTCTGCTGTTTAGTGTCGGTCAGGCAGTTTATCAAAGCTTTTCACTGGAAACAGCTGCCTGCTATGGCTGCAATTTGGTTCATAAGAGAAGTGAGAATTAACTTTAACAGCAAATCAAAACAATGAGCTGAAGATGGTAAAATACACTACAGAGACTTGAGAGTTTTTGGATGGTTCATCACGGCTTTTGCATAAATAATTAGTAGAAAGGATATACAAATATTGTTTGAGTAGTTCTAGGTCATTATCAGTAAGCTCAGAGGTTCTCGGCACTCATGGAGTTAAACATTTGGACCAGTCTGGATTTTACAAACATCAAGGTCTATCAGAGAATGAGTGACCAAATCACCCTTATTTCCATAAAATTAACTTGAGTCCAAGGAGTACATGCAAATTGCTATTGCCATTTAATCTGCATGATTGATCTTCTGCAGCTAATTAGAGACACCATCCGCATCATCCACACCTGTACCAAGTGAGCAGCTCTAACACGTTCTAGCATCAGTCACAAAAACAACGGAGGAGAAACACGAACCTGCAAGCGGGCGCCATGTAGCACGCTGCTGCTGACATGAGGTTTGTAATTTTTGATCACTGAAGCGATTTGACTGTAGCTCTGGTTCCCCGGCCCAGAACAGGACAACAGATGGAGAGACCTGAGAATTTCCTTTCAAAGCAGTTCTCTGCCGTTGGCCACTAAAGTGCAGCCTCAGACTGCCTCCTGAGCCTGAGGGAGAGGGAGCAGAGTCAGCTGTGGTGGGAGTTGGCGTGAGTGGTTTACACAGGCACAAAGTTCACACAAATATGCATGTGTCCTATATGCATATGCCGTATACATAGCTATGTATTCTCTCTTGTCAATGTGTTGGAGAGAGCACAGAGAGAGTGCACTCTGTGATTGTCTAGGTCTATTTAATAAAGTTGGGCAGGTAACAATACAGTAAGGTTCTGTTCAACTGTAACTGTGAATATCTTAGTGTTTCTTTTTATATCCTGCCTTCCCTTCCTGTCTCGTGAATAATTCATATCTGTCACCTGTGCTCTGTCTGAGCGACTAACTCTCTGCATCAAAGGAATTTCTGACCTACGAAGGACTTCTCTTCAAAACCGGTGCACACAAGTACACAAACACAGACACACAAATGCCCACACAGTAATAATTTGATGACTACAGCCTCCATTTCTTTCTAGCAATTTCCATTTTTATTTTAGATTCAGCTGATTTTCACTGTAGCTCTAGGCAGTCAGTGCTAGATGTAGTTCTTAGTTCTTTTACATTTTTTATTATTTTTTGGTTCAGGCTGAAGTTTCTTTACGCTCGGTAATATATAGTAGTACTAAGACTGTACACCCAGCGCACACTCCCAAATGTGTACCAACTAAAAAGAGACAGTCATGACAGGCAGACGATGCGTGCGCAGATTTGGCCAGTTTCAGAATCAGATCATTCATTTGATTGTTCATTATTGAACAATTTAATTTTCCCCCTCTTAAATGTATTTTTTTTAAAGCTTTATTTTTTAATTTATTTATACACGCCAACCATCTGGCAACTTCTGGAGCTGAAAATGAACCTGACAAAACGGCCTCTTGAGGCTCGCTCTGAAATCAAGTCGGAGATGAGTGTGCCTGTAGTCCATTGCAGTCTGGTACAAAAACAAAAACTATATTTTTCTCCTTTATGACAAGTGAACTGGCTTAAAGTTATGTATAATTTGTTTCAAAACTATGTTAAAAGTTGTCATGACAGTTGTTAAAGAGTAAATTTAGACTATGGTTATATACCAGTGCTGCAGTAATTACTGTGAGCAAGTTTTTCCTCTTTGAGCATCTTCTATATTTACATTTTGCTCTTTGCACTCTTCATATAGATGCTTTAGAGAACTTCTTCTAATGTCATGCAATATGTTATCTCATTATGGGATTGCTTTTTCCTGTCATTTTATTATTAGTCTCTTGTTATGATGACTGTGCATAAAGTTAACTGTGACTTGGTCATAAACATGCTTAATTGTGCACTGGACGTCCATTAAGTTGTTCCAGTGCCACATGAACATCTTCCTCCTCATCCCCCTAACATTTTAACCATGGTTAACTCTGCAGCATCTGCTCTTAATATGTGAAAAGATATTGCAGATTTTTTTTTTTCACAACCATTTCCATGAAGCTTCTTGGCAGTGCCTCCACTGTTTATGAGTTTGTAAAACAAAATCAGTTGCAGCTATTTATTGTGCAGCCTAGCAGCTTCCCACATTAAAGTGCAAAAAGAAGAATGCTGTTTTTTGTATTTTTGGACGGGTTTAATCGTAATTTCCAATGCACTGCACATGCCAGACATCATTAATATTAGGCTTTTTAGTGAAGGTGGGCGGCACTGCCAGTTCATCGTACACACACTGCTTTTAATGGCTGGTTCCCTGCTAGCCGCGGAGCTGGCTTCACTGTTTGAGTTCCTTTTCAGCTTGTGCTGTGGAGCCAAACATGCGCCTTGCATCCAAGTCAAACAGCGTTGCTCTATGGCACACACAGATAATTGGTAAAAATCTCACAGCCTGCAGTCATGTATTCTGTATGTCACTAAATTAGACTGTGAAGATGCAGAGTCTTAGCAGGGCTCTTTTACACATATTGTGTAAAAACATGTGTCCAGTTGTTCCACATCTGTTATTTTATGGTTATTTGCAATGTAATGCTCCATCTAGAAAAACTCTTGTAAAGGCAAAAGGCTTCTTGTCAAAACTCTTTCTTTAAACAACAAAATGTGTGCCCGAATCATCACCCAGCCACTTACTCAGTATGCGACTGAGTCACAAAGACAAAACGTGTGTTTGTGAGATTTCTTTCCTTATCGTTTAGCAGAGGCAGCAAATGCAAACCAGACCATGCAGCTGGATGACTATCTTGAGCTGAAGTGTGCACATGGATGCTGTTAAAACACCTGGAGGAGGGAAAAGGGGGGAGAGAATCAAACGCCCAATCTCAGCTCTGGTTCCATCTGGTCTCGCAGTCATACTGAACGGCTCAGTCACTGCTGCTGGTATCATTGCGCACAGAAACACACCCGCTCACTTATCACGCTCAGCGCTAAACCCCTCATCATCCAGTGCATTGGTGTGTGGCAGTGATTGAATAATGACTCATATGTAAATACTTGAATATTTAGGCAGATGGGTTTTTTTTTTTTTTCTCTTCATACTAGTGCAGAAGTTAGTGCGCTGTCTTTTCAGAGCTACAATTTCCAGGACGATGAAACACAATACAAACTATATTCATGTGTTCTTGAGCACAGGCCAGTGAGACTGGCTCTGCAGATGCCACCTTTATAATTATTCTGCAAATGGTGTACAATTCTACAGGATCTGTTCTGTTACAGGAGGTTTTCATTTGTGTTACACAAAATTACACAAAATTGAGCAAACTAGTGGAAAAGTGTGGCAGCCAGCTTACAGAAAAAAAACGCTGTTGATTAAAGTCCTCATATTTTTTTCATGTACTATATTAGTTCTGGCCCATTTTTCTTTGAAGTGATAAAATTCTACCCATGTGAGTCTCCCCGTGACCTCGTACAGGTCGCAGGTTTAATTGCCTTGGCATTCCTGCCGATCCTTCCTCCACCTTTTTTATGTATGGGCATCACATACCTGACAGAAAAAGGCACGGCCTGGAAAGATTGAAACCTCCGAATGAAACACCCAGAGAGAAGAAAGAGCCGAGAAATTAGACGCGAGGAAATGTACAGTGTGACATTTGTTGACCTGCGCAGTGCAGATACCGAACTTCAGTGAAGAATTCTGCCCCTCGCAGGATATTGGATGGTTTGCCAACTCATGTGTGAAAGGAAGCATAGGATACCTCTGGGGGCTCTAGGAGGAAATGTTTGATGATCCACATCTTGTAAGCCTATACCTTAGGTTGACAGCCGCACTGGCAAAGCATTGTAGTTTTTTGTGGGTTCAAGCGTTTGAGACATTTAAATGACTTGTTTTGTTGGTAAACAAACAAACTCAGAATATAGAGATGTCCCAAATTCCTAAAGTGTGTTTTTGAAGCTCATTGCGGCGGCTCCAGCTGTCGCCATCTTGGCAGGGGCTGACTAATTCACAGCAAATTCAAAGAGCATCAGGGAAGAGGAGAATGAGTAGAGCTGGAAAGATCTGTCACTTCAAGCCTCCACTCCCTATTATTCATTCATTCGTTTTCTGTAGCCACTTGTCCTCTGGAGGGTTGCGACTGGAACCTATCCCAGCTGTCACTGGGCGAGATGCTAACACAAAGAGACAGACAACCATTCACACTCACACCTACAGCCAATTTAGAATTAACCTAATGAGCACGGCGGAAGAAGTTTCAAACCCAGAACCTTCTTGCAGTGAGGCAGTCTTCATACAGTGTAAATAAGCGATTTCACTCATGCACAGTTGTCCTGATTGGGGAACACAGTCAGATCTATGAGCAGAGTCAGCTCTAGCTATTTTGGTGCCCCAGGTGACCGCCTGCATCGCTCTGCCTATGAGGATTGACTTCTGTTTGGAGCCAGGCTCAAGGTGCTATTCAAGTAACTGCAGATTTTAGCAAATCCACATTGGCATTTGTTTATTTATTTATTTATTTATTTCACTGCCCGCATTGGAGATTTAAATTTCTTTTTTGTTTTTCCCATTAATCTTGTTGATAGGGATTAGGGCCCCTGAACTCAACATCAATGATGTTAAAAGGCAAACCGGATCCATTGAAAGATTATTAACAAATGGTAGTGCTTGTCTCAGAGCAGGCCCTGACCTTGATTTACATATAGCTTGTCCACTACAACTGATGTTGATTCACAGACTCTGACCTGGTGTGCAGCCCCTCTGGTCGTGCTGCAGTGTGTTCAATAATGCAGGGATAGGAGGCAACGACGGAGGAGTCGGAGTCAGGGTGAGTTAAGAATGTTTCTCAATAATATTTCACTCTTCTTCCAGTGCAGAGAGCAAAGGCAAAGCAATTTGGAGGGGAAAAAGATATCTTAAGACAAAAGGCAAAAGGCCTCGATATCTGAAGATTTCGGGAAATCAAGAAAGAAAACTATGTTTGCTTCAATCACCAGAAATGTATTTCCTCCCATGTGTCTTCTCTGTACATTGGAGAGAGTCTGAAAGGATGTCATTAAAACCAAACCAACCATCAACATTTAACATCGTGGTCAAAGGGGGAGAAAAAAAAGCAATTTCCTCTTACCAGGCCATCTGAGGTTTTAGCTGGAGCTCACTGATCTCGCAGCTGGACTGAGCAGCAGGGGAACCGGTGGAAGGAATCCTAACACTTCGGCATAGCCTGATGCTATCCAAACTGACCAAAGACCCACTGGGCCTAATCACCGCCATTACGGAGGATTTTCACAGCGGAAGATCCACTAATGGAATTTATAATCACCAGGTTTTAATGCCATAGCATGAGGCGATGGCTCTTTAGGACACATTTTAATCACAGTTATGTGGGGTTTTTTGTTTGTAAGAGACATTGGGACGTTTGTTGTGGTGCTGTTGTTTTGTGTTGTTTTTTTCATGAATAAAATGGCCAGTTCAGGAGAAAATGCGACACCTCTGCTCCCTCAGCTCGACAAATACTTTCTCCCACTGGATCTAATGCATGGGAGCATAAACGACTTCAAATGTTTAAATCTGTAGTCCGTCCAGCGTTCGACTTAAAGCTCCATTTACTTTCAAACACAGATGACTTCTACCTAAAGTCTCTATTCAAGACCCTTTGCCTATTCATCCGTCTGCCATTATTAAGTCCATTTCCATTCAACGTACTTTTTTTTTCCCCTTTTCAAATAAACTCATTAACTGTATCTTTTGTGGAGCAGTCTCTTGAGCGAGGACACAAAAGCAGGAATATAGTTCCAGACGGCCCCTGTAGCACTTTCACCACTGCAGACTGAACAACACAACATTTCACTCCCAAGCGTGTCGCCGGAACTCCCCAAAGAATATCCAAAATTATCAAATGGAAGAAGAAATGAAAAGAGAACTTCAGTCGCACACGTTTGACAGTCACAGTTCAGCAGCAATGTGCGTCAGAAGACAAGCGATTCAGACGAGCGCTGACTTTGAAGGTCTGACTACTCTTACCATGACGATAGCGGAATGAATCAACGTAAAAGCCTTTATCTGTCGATGATTTTATTCATCACATCACAAACGTTTCTGTTCAGTGTATTTATGTATTTTAACTGCATTACATGTTGTGCCTTGTATGGTGGCTGTGTGTATCTGCAACTAAAAAGGCTGCTTTCCTAATGTCTTTATGGTTGTGGAGTATATCTGCTTTATGTTCCCATGCAGCCAATCACATCTGTGCAAATAATAGCAGTCAGACAGCAGCCTTCTACCTACAGACATACTGTAAATCTTGTCCTGCACCTTAGCTTGAACAAATAACCAACAGCAATCTGTCACCAGGGGAAAGTACAATGCTAACTACCTTTTCCAGGGTAGAAAGCCTGTTAGGTGGTCAGCTGTTCAGGCTCCTTCCTCTTCTTGTTAAGAACCCGTGCTTTGTCCGTGGCTTGTAATCTGAAGCATGTGTGTGTTTACATTGCCTCTCCTCCTCCAGCCTACAGCAGCTGTCGATCAAACTCTGGACGTCCACATATACAGGTGGACTGTATATACAAACAAAACTTTATTCTGTTTATTTTCTTAAAAAAAAAAAAGCCCCTGTCAGTTATCATATCGTAGTTTTTGGAAAAGCGGTTTAAAAGGAGCTCGAAATGCAACCCCAAAAACTGTGCTTAAGAGCCATTTGCTTCGTTACTTTCCATCACCGCTTGCATATTGAGCTTGTCAGAAAAATGCTGTGTGTGTCTGCGCAAAGCAGAAAAACAAAAATCTGCATTTCTGAGTCGCAGGCTTTCAAAAGACTGAGCCTCCGCTGAACCCGGCCAATAAAAAAAACATCTGAGGATCTGTTGGTTTGCATCTTCAGCGTATGCCATCATCCGCCGACTTTCTTGCAGCACTGTTACAGCACGCATACATCTATGTAATGACTCCCCCCAGTGTAATGTTATGCAGTGAGCCCCATTGTAGATGTTTTTTCGGTACACTGGGTCAGACACTGATTGGTGCAGCCCCCCCTCCTCAACAAGCCCTCTTTTGTTTTCATGCTTTTTTTTTTGATGCACTTTAAATTTCATTCCTGTGAGAACAGATGTGAACTGCAGGTGTCAAAGGAGCTGTTTAAGATCTAAATATTGCACGACTATTTTTGTGGCAATTTTAAATAGAAAATGAGATGTGAAGGTGTAAAAGGCCAGGAGAGAGAGCCTCGTACATGCACATCATGAGCATCCAGAGAGCAGTGATTGCATCCACCCACCCCTTTCTACCCGCCTCTGTGCTCAAGCACATTTGCAAAGAGAGGGGGGGGAAGCATAAATGGGGCATGATGTGTCCAATGGTGCTATCTGCTGTTCACTGGGTCACACTGCACCTCGGTACATATTACGTTTTAGGGTTTAAGTCCATGGAAGGGGACACGGAGACAAGAATATGCAAACAAAATATATTGTTACAAAGATGCTGGATTTTTTTTTTAATTTAATTTCACCTTTAATCTGGTGTTTGATCTGAATTTGTCTATTGTTCATAAAATATCCCAGCGTTAAAATGTATAAGGAACTAAAACTATCTTGTTTTTGTTTCCTAACTTCCACAAAAGTATGACTTTATACTGAGATACATTAAGTTCTGATAGCAGTCTGCATAATCCATTTCTGGGTTCTGGGTTCATTAACTGTACAGACAGCTCCACCTGCTGTTTAGACTTTATTTAGAAGTCGTGTGTTGAATGTGAAATGGGTTAGAATAGATGTTCTGTCTTGCATGAATCTACTGCATCCATCTTCCTTCCAGAGTCTTTAAATGTTTTTTTTATTGTTTGTTTTTTTGGAAGGCGATAAAGCAGTAATCCTCAGCGTAGAGTAGCAGGCTCCTTTGTGAGTGGGCTGAACTGAAAAACATCTTACTCAGCGGCGTGCAGCTGATGTATAATAGCACATACACCCTAAATGCTCTATTGTTTAACCCCTCTCCCTCCCCTTCTTCTTCTTCTTCTTTTTTTTTTTAAATTCTCTCTCATGTTTTAGTCTCTGATATGAGGGGGTGGTCCCACCCCATTACCAGCCCCAGAAGAGACATTATCCCTGTGGTGATATCCATCACAGCACTGGCCCTTCAGAGACTAATAAGAGGAGAAAAAACTGGGGCACCTGGAGGCGGCAATGATTGATGATGTGCTGAGGTCAATGTGACCAGCCAATCATAGCTCAATAAGGTCCACACTAAGCGGGAACGTCTCATGCCTGTTGCTGCGTGGGAGAAAAAGCGACGCTGTCTGGGCGTAACGGTTTAATTTCACTGTGGTTATTCTTGTGTTTGGACCTGAAGATGGTGTCACCGTCGCACCTGACGACCCTTATCTGCAGGAATCTAATGCCCACGGTGGATCGGCAGAGGGAGGGATGAAGCAGCTGTCTGCTTCCTGCTGTTATGTGACATGCAACTCAGGATGTCAGTGGTTTCCTCACGCTGTCGTTTGCCTGTTCAAACACTCCCATCACGACCCAGCGTTTGCTGTGAGGACCAAGAGTGTGTGCTCACAGTAATTTCTCAGCAAGTGACAAGCATTTCGGTTTCATTGCCCTGTCTTTCTTTTCTGCAAACCATCGCGAAGTTTAGCTGAAGTTTTTGTCACCTCAAATGTCCTTCGTCCGTCGTCCTTTCATTAATGTGTGCGAGGGAAGATGAAAGGTCCGGAGAAATCTGCTCTCCTTGTATTGTCTGCCTCGGGTCTCCCAGTAGGAAGAATGTAGGTACACAGAGGAAGTCAATATTGATCCCAGACTGATGCCTTTTCACCTTCACTGAATGATACTGATTGTCTTTGACCTCTGACCTGCCCTACACTTTGTTTGAATGGTCACAAACTCTGATTTCTGTGGAATTTGACTTTCCCGGCTGCTGTGTCCGTCTACGTGACTGGGCTGGTGGGCGGAAGAAGGTGTTGGAAGAGGGAGCTGCAGAGCGACTACTGAATTACGTTTTATATGTAGACCGTGCAAACAACAATGAAACCTGCTGAGCAGCGACTGGTTAAAACATTGTTTGCGGATGTGAAATGCAATTCCACTTTTGTGCTTGAACATTATTTTGTAATTCTTACAAATCAATACCAATAAAAGGAAACATGCAGGCTTTGTTTATCATCTTTCTTTTAAGCCGTTGCGCAAAGAAACAACAGATTTTTATTAAAACGACTAATGCATTGACATTCACTTTATTTCTCCTCCGCAGCTTCAGGATTCTTAAAATGACCTCTTTATAAAGAATAACTGAGACCAATTTCCCGCCCAAGTTCAAAATGTTTGTGTTTGACTTTTGACCCTGGGCAAATAGGAACAGAATGGTCTCTTTCTCTGAACTTGTCCCACGACCTGGTGTTTCTCCTCAAACGCTGACGTGTGTGAAAGCAAATATTAGCCAGGGAGCCAAAAAAAAAAAACATAAAGCGAACGTTTAAAGTATTCCGCCCATTTTCAGCAGCTTCTTCGCTCGGCGCATTCTCCGATTTAAGATGAGAGCAGATTATCCAAAGAGCCTCTGAGGCGACCGCTTTACAGTCTACAAACTGCAGTTCTCTCCACTCAGCAGAATTATTTTGTTGCTGCATAACGGCTGAGCTTTGATCAAATGGCAAAGCTCGTGGATAATGCGTCGTGTATACAGTTCTTGTTCTTTTATTCCTCTCATGTTCGCCTGTTTTTCCTTTGCTTCCTTTGCTTTCTTATGTCAGTGGTTCTATATATTTTCCACACAGGGGATTATTGTGGCCTTTGATGATAGCAGACAAAGTAGTTTCCATTGCTCTGGGTCCTATCTTTGGAGAGAAAACAAGCTGGTGCTGTTCAATCGACCTGTCAAAAAATAGAAGCATAACCGTAGATAATCCTTATGAGAATTCACCCAGAAAAAAGATAGGGCTGCCGTTGTCCCTGCATCAGAGACTGCTGCTGTGCGTTCTACGACTCCCCCACCCCACCTTCCCACATCGTCGGAGGAGAAAAGTGGAAAAGCAAAACGAAAGGGCAAAAACAAGAAAAAAAAAGTGCTTTTGAGATTCATTTTTGAAACCAACATACAGTACCAGATGATGCCGCCTTGCCTTCCCTTCCCTTTTCCCAGAGAGTTCATTTCACCTCTCGAAGCTCTTTGTTCTGGAAACTCCAGACTTCTATAATCCATGAAAGTCCCCGAAACCGGACCTATCGTCAGGTACACACACGGGAAATCAAATTCTGCCATCCATTCACCTGCTTCCTTCCTCTCTTTGAAAAATGTGTGCAGAAGCCTCTCAACAGTGTGAAATTACTCCCCTGGGTGGGCAGAGAAAAGGCAGTCAGCCAAAGAATGTCACCTGGATTCCATTCGATGTCCCCTCATTTGTCATGACTCTACTGCACAGGACGGGCCCAGCTTACTGAGATGTCCTCTTTCTTTTTTCTTCTTTGTGATGTACTCTAAACTCCTGTTCCTGATGCTCTTATTTCCTTGCCATGCTGAGAAACACTGATGAAGCCTGTGGGATTGTTTTCCACGCACATTGCCTTTAGTTCCATTAACAATTTAGCAGCATCAGAAAATAGCTCTCTCAGCTACATATACTTTTATAGTGACTTAGCTCTTTTCACCCGTTCCTTCACGTGCGCCTTATTACCATAAGCCTTCTTTCGAGAAACCTTGAGAGAACACAAAATAAAAGTGGAAATTCTGGAAAGGAAAAGTTAGGCAGCGCAAATGTGTTCGTGGCAGACTCTGAATCTGATTGGTATGAATGTCACATTGTGCCCGAGGAGTGTGAAGGAGAGTCATTACATCCTCAGAGGAAGCAGGGGAGGGTCTGTTTTTGAACTCCACGCATTTGTTTTGAAGTTTGCTTCCAATTATCATGACTAAGTCACTTCCTCGGGGTAACATTTGGTATTTAATGTGAACGTGTCACACGCACTCTCAAAGCTGGTGCTCATTTGTCTGTCCCACGTGAACGTGTTCTGCATACGTTCCGCTTTTAGCAACTCAGAACACATTTCTATACATCGATACCCACTTTAAATGTATTCTAACAAAGGGTCCGTAATCGAATATTTCATGTTTATTATTTCTGGAAAACGATTAAACCAGAATTGAACTCAGAACTGAGCTCATCTGTGTATAACGGCCTGTAACCAGTAGGTCAAATTCTCTCATCACTAATAAAACTGAACTGCAGGTTTTCTGCCTCGAGTTGGCACACAGCTGTATCAACATGTTTTTTACGGGCTCTGCTTACGTCACCGCTCACTTGTGCGTGTAAGTGTGCCAAAAAACTATTAGGCATGTTTCTATTAGTGTAATAAATACTGCGTGTACATGTCCACAACTGAAAAATCCATGAGAATCCGGGAGAGAAACCAGCAGGCAAACGGACTGAGGCAAAAAAGAGTGAGCCTTTATTTTGGATCATTTAGTTCAGTTTAACGTCACTGGAGATCAGGAAGCGTCCCCGTGCATTACACCAGCATCCACGCCTTATTACTAACCCAGCATGTCTGAATCCTTCAAAGGTACACGCGATAAAATCCATGCACGAGTCTGTCACTGGCTTTGTGTCTCTGTTTGTTGCTTCTTCTTTTTTTCTTTGCAGCCTGTCTGTGCAGCCGTGGAGCCTTGCCGAGCTTTCTATGGGTGTTTCACTGGCTGTCACTCCAGCGATCCATCTTGTCTCCTCGCCCAGCTGCTGATTTGCCACAAGCTAGGAATCTAACTGGGGTGGTTCGAGCCGGAATCTGACGTTTGGAAAAAAAATCAGAACTGCCATATTTCATTTGAGAAACACAATAACCGTGCAATATTTTTTGAGTGCTGCCTCTTTGTTGGGAAAGAACTTTCAATATAGTTAACCAACGCTGCCTACCAGAAATGAATTTTATGGTGAGCGAGTCTACTTACTAACGAGAAGTTTGTCAGAATGTGCAGTTTGGTGGGTTGTCAGGGAGATCAAAAACCCGCCCATACAAGTTTTCGTCTTAATTCCAAATGCACAGAGGCAGTGATATAACCAGCACATCCCCAGAAGAACTTGCTATGTAACAATTTCTCCTTCAGAGTCAGTTATTTTTATTCCAAGAGTCCAAGAAGCTTGATGTTTCATGTACTGTAGGCGCCCCTCCTCAGAAACCCAACACAGATGTATCACCATGCAAAGGTAATAAACCTAAATCCACTCTTTATGCAGCAGGATGACATTTTAGTTCTTTATAAATCCTTTCACTTATTTCTTCCACTTTCACTCATTCATTTCGCTAAAACCTGCCAGACGCTGTTGGCACGAACACACACAAGACCTTGGTGAAGTGTGCAGCTGGATGCATGTAACCGCCCACTATGATGCACATGTTCTGCAGAGTTATGCAAGGCATCTTATATGACAGGACAAACCGAGGGACCTCTGACCACGAACATTATGTGCTGCACGTTTCTTTCCGGTTTCAGTGTTTTTCTTTTTTTCTTACTGTGATCGACGTTTAGTAAGTAGTCACGTGCAGCTCTTGCATTTCGTTACATAGATTGCAGCTGCATTAGGGCGGGAATTTGTGGCATCATATCATTATGGTCCTTCATCAGCCCGACGCAGTATGGGCTGTTGCACGATGTTAGTTTAATGACATGAGTCACCATTACACCTCTTCATACAGTCATTAGAAGCACTTGAACAAACCGAGTTAATTGTGTCGAGATTCAGTCATTAAGTTAACATAATGATAGCAAAATAATACTAATGTAAAGCCTTGGACAGATCTGCTCTGTTAGCAGTGGTGCAAACTTAATTCCATAAACTCAAGTACTGTACAGTTTTGAGTATGTTTATGATACTTTATACTTCTACTCATTTCAGAAGGAGATACCGTGCTTTATACTCTACTAAGCCTATTTGACACAATGTAGATGTGTAGTTGGGGTCATATTTCGGACGTCTGGGTTCATAACCACGCCACCAAACAGTGATTTTTTTTTTTATTTCACGCCCCCTTAAAGTTCCCATATGGTTTCATTTCAATCAATGTTCGTTTGATCCAATGAGAGATTGGAGAGAAAGTCCAAAAAACTCAAAACAGATTTGTGTATCAGACCTATATTTCTCTGTCTTTTCTCTCCAGTTATTCCTCTCATAACCCCTCAGATTTATCTGCTGTCACTCAGTACAAAACTAAACATAAGCTCTAGATGTATTGCTCTTAATAAATAATATATATCAGAGGGACCAAACCAGCACTTTTACTGTGTACTTTTACCTAAGTCGGATTTTCATATAGTGCTTTTATTCATTCTGTGGTATTTCACATTGTCGTCCTCCTTACTCAATTCAAGTGAAGTATCTGAGTACTCCTTCCATCACTTTCTGTCAGCGAGCACTAGCCGAAGTGTTTCAAGGCTCAAATAACGAACAGCGTTCGGGGCTGTGACACCCAAGTTGACCTGCCTGCTCAGCAGCATGTGGGGCATTCAAAGAACAGCAGTATATACATTAGTGCCATGAACTAAATAATTCACAGAAATTACCCAACAGGGGCTGTGGAATATGTATGAGGACAACCCCCGAGAGAGGCTATTTGAAGGAATTACAACAGGTTTTTAAAAAAAGACCATTTTGTGGCTGCATTGCTGCACATCACTCAGGAAAATATAGAACTGCAGCCCCGCGCTAAAGAACAGTACAGTTAGAGCAGCCTTTTGTTTGGGTTGCTAATTATTATGTACTTAAAATAAAATACTTAGTTTCTTGTTTCAGTGACATGTCGTGACACAATTAATAATAAAACAAAACCAATCATCTTGTGTAACTTATTGTGACACAGCGCACCAAAACTATATGATTCATCCTCGGGGGGAAGCAGGGGAGGTCTCTGTTCCGAACTCCAATTATCATGTCACTTCCTCTGGGCAACATTTGGTATTTAATATGGATATGCCACACAAAGTCTCAAAGCAAAGCAAAGCGAAGCAAACAAACCTTTATTCTCCATGTACTGTATACATGTGGGTATACTTTATACATACTGTTGGCAGAGTTTTGTTTGTTTAGTAAGTTCACATTTGGAATCGATACAATAAAATCACTGTGCTCTCAGTGGAAACACTCCTTGATTTTATAATGTATTAGCTTTATAGAAGCTATGCAGCCAACTTTTATACTGAGAAAACTCCTAACCTGAGTCTAGTGTAAAAAACAAAAAAACAATGTGCCCGAGTTACAAGCTATTTGAGAAATAGGTTTAGTTTCTATTTAACACAACTTCGCTCGCACCACCTTCGAGTTTTATGTGCATCTGAAAACCTACAGAATAGTCATATCTTAGCCTTACTTAATAATGAGCTGCAGGTCGTAGGAAAAGAAACACTGGACTTGATTGTTTTAAATCAGGGAACACGCTGTTAATGCCACGGGATCATTAAGTAGGACACACTCCAAATAGCAAAAACCCAAAGCCGGAGCTGTGCCAGTGCAACCGCTGAGCCATCAGTCACAATAATGATAATTTATGGAGTTGTCTGCTGATGATGTGATTAGCTAATTAAATGTTGTGCACCTATGAGGCCAGCAGAGGCCAGGGCACATTAATAGTTTTTGCCTGTGCTGAGAGGAAGTATTCTGAGGGATTCACTTCAATTCGGTGATTACTGTTATTTATTATCCTGTCATTACAGTTTTAATTGGCGTCCCACGTTAGGCAGTGAACTTTATTTATAGTACGCTTGTCTTTATTTCCACCCACGTTTCTTTTGCGTAATTAATCATAGTTGGTGTATGCTTTGGCACCGTCACGTAACAAGAATATGGTTTTAATCCACCGTTCGCTGGGAGTTTCTCTGCTCTCTTATCTGCATGAAGATACTCCTGGTGCTTTTGTTTTCACCCCATAGTCTAAATGAATATGTCTGCTTGTGATATCAAATGGTTTTCTGTCTATACTGTAGGTTGTGCCCTGTCTCTTGCCCATAACGAGCTGGGACAAGCTCCAGCACAGGATGAGTGGGCTCAGATAATATATTTATTGTATTTCCACTATTTAATCAAGACGAATTTGTGACATCATGAGAGAAAGCTAAATGAGAAATGTCTGGAAACTACGCCGGTGTCTGCTATTCAAGCAGCTCTGAAGCAAATTGTCTGCAGGCTGTCATTAAATGAGCATTATGAGCTTCCTATCGACGAATGAATCACTAAACAGTAGCTCTCGCCGTCAGTGCTCAGTGCCCCTGCTGTGGAGAGCCGAGTTCAAGTTTTCTGTTGTTTCACATGCAAATTTTATCTTATGTCAGCAGCATCACTGAAGTGAGTGTGACAGGAATTTTCCATGTTCATTAATACCACCACTACTTACGCAGTCATTTCCAGCACGGGTCAAGCCGGCTGCGTGAGTTCGTACGGGGAAGACCCGAAAGGGAGAGAATACACAGTGTGTGAGCATCTACAATAATTAAAAACAGCCAGGCCGCCCTCGATCTGCATTGCACTCCAGCAGTGTGTACTTACGTTAAAGTGGGCATTGAGGGGAAATGAGCTATCAAGAGCTGTTGCTGAATTGTGAGATTTAATTTGCAAGAACATCCAAGTACCTCTGGAGACTACTTACACTTCAGACATGAGAATGAATTGGTACAAAGGAGCTGTTTGTGCTTCCTCACTGTGTTCTGTTCTATCAGATAAACATCCCCCCCACAGAACATTATCAGAATTATAATCTCCCTGGCTGGAGCTTCAGCTGCTCCAGGAAACATATGGAACTCCTCTAAAATAAGTGTTACCAAATGGGTTTTTTTTTTTTTTTCTTTTCTCCTTGATTTTTTGCAACAATGGGTCAGTGTTGAGCTGAATCATTTGCAGGAGCGCGAGCAGAGTGGCGCTTGTTTCCAAAGCTACAAGCGAAGCCAGCCAATCTCAGAGCTTGAAAAGGCTTGTCCATCACGATGCTGTCAATGAGCTTTCAAGTCGATTGAAAACATACGCGGAAAATAAATGATTATTGTGCTGCATAGATTTAATTTAATTACATTACTGATTTTTTTCCCCCCCAAATCTATAAAAGAATGCAGCATCAGCCTTAAGGCTGCTAGACAGTTTCTGTTACTGCCCAGCATATTTAATATGATGTTACATATCAGCTGCCAGCACACTGTAAAGTATACTCTTTATTTCATCCATATGTTCTGCTTTTCCTCCCAACTAGACATTAGAGCTTAGCATTAAAGCCCTGAAGATGTAGGTGATGGCAGGACTAACAGTTTACATAATCCCACTGAGGCCTCCTGGATCTGCTTGTTACTGAACATGAATCTGGGCCTCCTTCAAAGTGAAGATCACTCAAGCTGAGACTAACACAGCTATGACCTCACAGTCTGCTGAATCAGCATTATGCCACAGTCTGGACACCATGATCCAGGTTCTGCCCCCACCATGATCTGAAAACTGGTTTCTTTCTCTCATTGTAGTAGATGTCAAATCAATCATGTAATAGTCTGCTTGGTCAATGTGTGGAGTTTTAGTTTTAACTTGAGCCGACGTGCTGTTTCTTTACATTTGTGGGTGTGTGTGTTCAGTATGGAGAAATGATTTAAGATCAGAGAGGGGCCGACATTGCAACTGGCTGCCTTCCATTAAGTGTCACTGGAGAAGAATTATGAATTCCCACATTGAGTTCTCGTTGTTTGAGTGATGGAACGGAGGAAGACAGCAACAAATACTATGATCCCGTTCAAATCCTTTAACAGCATTACAAACACTTAACCTAAAGCTGAATCCAAGATGAATAAATTAGACCGCACAATTACATATGCTGTAAATAAAACAGGAAATTGCTGCTGATGTTTCATAATTGCATCCTTCCATTACCGTGTCACATGCAGCCACTGCTGTGGTTGCACGCTTAGTGTCATGCACTGAAATGAAAACTGCTGAAATGCAGAGCGTGGAAAAACTATGCGCTGCCAAAGTTTTGACATCCTCAAAAAATGGGAAATTAAATTTTCTACATTAAAAGAGAACTGGACAAACTGCATCTCAAAGGATTTCAGCCCTTTCAGTCAAACATTTTTTTTTACTTGATCCACTCAAATGATGACAGTAACCAAAAAGGCCCATTCAGAGTTTCCACATTGCGTCAGATGGCTCTGAAAGAAATATCACCTCTGCGTTGCTACAGACTCACTCTGTTACCATAAACCACAGAGATGACAATACCAGATGCTGATATCTTGACTTTCCCTTTTTGTCTCTCAAGCCTTTCCACCTATACAACATCATCAATGATAAATTAAACACCGAAGCGGCGCAGAGTCTCCAGGACTTATGTATTCTTGTCACAACACCGACTGCTGGTGGGAAAGGCAGAGGAATAGATTGGAAGCAAGTCAATGTTCAGTAGCCTGTGATTTTTATATCCCAGCAGGGGACACAGCATGCACGTGGTCCAGTTCAGCAGAACAGCGATCTGTAAAGTGCAGACCCCCATAGAGGAGTATAATTATACTAACATTGAAGGTTTTACGTTCTCTCTGAAGCCAGCCCTCACTATTGTTCACGGGGGACATCTTAATAAATTCCATGAGATAACGTCGCCCTATAGCCTTGTTTTCTTCGGCTACAACACGATTTACTATCTAAGACAGATGAAAGGCTGTTAATAGGAACGCACAATCCGTTATGGTTTTACAGTGGTGCTTTGAAGTGATCCACATATGGGCTTTTCAAGTTTTTGACTGGTTACTTTATCTCTGTCCCATGCAAACAATAAGTAAGGTCACATGTATGGCGTTAGTCTGCATTTAGAATCAGAAGGCCTATTATTTTGTCCTTGCACACAGTACAACGGGAGGTGAAGAAAAAAAAAACATGAAAAACGGGTGACTCACCCTCATTGACCCACAATATGTGAGATATTGCACTAAATATTGATTGAAGTGGTTAATAATGGAGTTAATAATGAGCTATAAACGATGTTTATTGAGATTTTAAGATAATTAAACATGCTTATATACCATATAGACTTAGACCTAGTAAAAATAGGTATAAGTATAAGCATAAATGTACAGAATTTGCATATGAACATGTACAAGACAGAGAGACAGAAGTAAATATATATAATACACATAGGCATTAATAATAGGGATGAGCGAGTACAGCATTATCTGTATCTGTATCTGTATCTGTTAACCATATGAATTATCTGTATCTGTATCTGTACTCGGAGTGGGCGGGGCCTGACCCGGAAGTGGGCGGGATTAAACCCGGAAGTGGGTCTGGTTGTCTTGAAATGAGCGAGGTTTTAACTGGTATGTTATTTTAAGCATGCAATTGATATGGGCTGATCAGAAATAGTTATTTATTGCTGATTAGAAAACTGTTTACAGGACAGCATCAGCATTGAGCTTCAGAGATCAATGGTTTTGATCACGATAGCAAACGAACTATTTACAGAACAAGTTTTGCAACAATGCGGTTGCAATTATCAAGTAAAATGTAATGAACAAGAGTTTTCATGCTCAACAATAACTTTCTTATTTTAACTTTAATTTTTTTTATGATCAGTGTGATCTTTTTATATATATATATATAGGCTATATATATATTTTTGTTTTTTTTTGTTTTTCTTTTCTTCCCACACCAGGTGTGGGGCCAGTCGACCCGGAGCCGATCTGGCCCCGAGCTATTATTGTAAATATGAGTTCCGAGCCGAAATGGACCCGTGAAAATTGGAACCGGACCCGACTGGCCCCGAGCCATTATTGTAAATACGAGTTCCGAAACCGAACCGAACCCTTAAAAACCCGTGGACCCGAAATGCCCGAGTTGCTTTATGAGTTAATACAAGTTGTCTTAAGACTTGTTTTTATAAGCTATTACTTTCTGTTTCTTACCTAAACGTAGTCTTCTTCTACCTGGTTCCGGCTGCGGCTGCGGCCGCTGCCAGCCCCCACCCCTGGCCTAGCCTCGCATTGGAGTCGGGAAGGGGGGAAAGCGGAGGGCGGCGGTGATTGACAGCTGTGACCGCCAATCGCCGGGTCCTCTCGGGTACTGTAGGACCCGGCCTTTCACAATAAGAGACCCGAGACCCGAGACAAACTCCACAGGTTCCGACCCGGCCCCGGCGTTACTTCTTGTGAGTGGACCCAAACCCGAGCCGGGTCGGGTCGGAACCTCGGGTTTTCGGGTTGTCGGTTTTTTCCGAAGACCTCTAGGCTGTAGTCTATCACAGAACGCAGACACAGTCAGCTACCCAATGAGGATTTTTATTTAATCCGAGCACAGATATTGACTCGTATTACTCGTATAATACTCGTACTCGGCAAAAGTGCTTTATCCGTACCGGATACTCGTTTCAGCCGAGTATCCGGCTCAACTCTAATTAATAAGGTGCAATAATGTGCATTAACTTTAATAACATGGAGTTATCTATTACAGAAACGTCAGTTTGTCGTACAGCTGGATTGAGAGAGTAGATATGTGTGTGTGTGGGGGTGTGTAAGTGCGGCAGATATTGTTTTATGGGCATAAATTGCACAGTACCAGTGTCAAGTACTGACCAGATATTTTTCATTGAAATTGCACATTTGAAATTTAGATGCTTTCATGCTCTCATATTTCTTGCAGAAGTTCAAATTGTATCCAAAGCAAAATGCAAAGGTGGTGGCCCACTGGTCACATTTAGTGATAATACCATGTTTTTCTTTCAACTGAATAATTATCCCGGATGAGGAGTTACCCCCATTTGCTTCCATTTGCTGCAGTGCGTTTGGCCATGTTTTAACACATGGTTATTTGGAACATGGTACGTGTGCAATTGGATGGAAAAGAGGTGGATGATGTTGCAGGAGTAGATTTGAAGGAGACTGCTGCGGATATGGTTTCCCTCTAACGGACATGAATTCAAGCTGACTTCAACCTCTGTTCTCTTTCATGTTTTTAGGTGGTGAATTTCACTTCTATTAGAGGGACGTCATTATAGAGATGAAAGGAAACTAGGGGAAAGGAAGATGGGAGAGGACTTAAGCCTTGGACATTGCAGTCAATGTTCAGCATGTTAAACATCCGCCAGGACACCCAACATCAAATAAGCTTTTTTTAGTCTACTGGACTAAAAAGTTTCTTCAATCTCCTTTGAGGGTGCCCTTTGCACTTAGTATATTATAAAACCCATAATATAATCAAGGCCCAAATGAAGATTCTAGACCATTTTCTCTCTTTATCCATTCATTGTTCTCATATCTGCGTTTTGTAGAGGACATGTGGAACCTATTCGCATGTTGTTGTGCAGGACAAAGATCAGGGAAGCAGCTAGAGGCAGCTGCACATCACTGTTAAAACGGCAGCATGGCTGATTAGGAACTGATCTAGCCTACACCAGAAGAAACAAAAGGAAAAGAAGAAGTAAAATGATTCCGAGAGCAAATTGAAAGGCCTGGTGAGACATAACAGCATTGTTCTGAAATGACACTATTTTGTACAGTAATATTAATCTAACAGGTGAAAGGAGGGGTGAAGAGTGTAAGGGAAAGTGTTGTGCTTAGTGGTATAGAAGAAAGGAGGTGTAAAGGGGCGAGGGCAGACGGGAAACAGACCGTGAGGAGAATGAAAGGGAATGGGCATGAATAGAGCATTACACACCGTAATAAAAGAGAGCTGTTACTGTGCCCAGAGCACACTAATGCTGGGCAGCTAATGCTGAAATCTGAACTTTCTTGGATTACATTGCGGGACAAATTCTGGATCGGGGCTGCGCTTTATAATTCACTACACTTGAGAAAACCCTCCTTTCTGGTCAGAAAGAAGCAATATCTTTAACTTTGAAGAGAGGCAAACATCTCCTGGCTTCATGTTGGTCACCAGTAAAGTACAAAATGCACTTTTAATTTGTCACATTCTGCAAACAAACGAAAGGACAATGTGGAGTAGGTTATGCTGAACACGGGAGAGCAGATAAAAGTGACCCATTTAAAAGTCTCTATTAAACCCATGTGTTACTTCGGTTCAAGCCTTGAGGGACCTCAGAGGAAAACAGGAGCAGCTGGGCATTTTACTACAACTCTGTCCCAGAACCCTATTTGGGGTTTTGGGGGGTGGGCTTCATGTCGAGTGCTTTAGAAATGTGGGGTGGTCCTGAAACCTCAGTTCTCCTAGTTCAACCCGGTTCCCAGCACTGGGACTGCTTAAATGCACTTTGTGTTTATATTGTCCACGCAGAGATGGACGGTTTTCACTTAAACCCAAAACCCCAATGAAATGTATGAACTGATACCCACAAGAAACATTCTTAAAAGCTGTTTAGCAGCTCACTTGCGCATTCATTCATTTGGGTGGATGGATGGATGCATGGGTGTGGTGTGTTAATGTAAAATTAAAAAAAAAAAAGTTATTTTATTGGGCGTAAATTCTGAAGCGGTGTTTATGAACACTTTGTGTTATCTTGAACAAAGTGCGTCAACGCTTCAATGAATCACTGACCCGAAATCCTCATACTTAACCTTTGAGTGTGATCATACCCACCCAGATTTTCAACAAGAACAACTCCGCAGGCCATGTGACTCTTAAGTATTGCTATAAAACCAGTAATGAGATAAAGTTAGTTTGAAGTAAACATTGGAGGGTTCAGAAAGCGTTCTTAAAATCTTGGGTTTTATGGGTCTCTTTCGTTTTTTTTGTAACACATTTTTATGTTGTTTTTTTGGTCGTTTTACGTGATTCACAATTCTTATTTTCAGTTTCTCAGCAGCACCTTGTTCCTAGAAACACAAAGGTGTGAAACGCTTTTGAGAAAAGCAGGTCACAGCATGTGAATTAGGCTGCCCCGCATGGGAATGCAAATCAACAGACAACTGGGCTGATCATTTACTCCTGAGTGAAAAACGGAGGATTAAGTGGGTTTACAACCATCACCCCATCCACGGATTATTTCCTGTCAAACAAGGGGTCTGTTTAGCAGCGCCGAGAAGAGGATGGAACAAATTCATTCCTCTCCCATTTCTTCTCTGTTTTTTTCACACCGCTTCCCCTTTACACAAAGGATCCTCTGTGAGAGGAGATGGTGTGTTAAAGGGGCGGATGGTGGGAGTTGGATCCGTGCACTGCTGGCTAAACATGCAAGTTATCAATAACTGTTCTACAATGATGCAGAGGCATCACTCTGCACTGTTACACACAACAGAGTGGGCATCATACTCACTGGTTTTAAAGAACTTAATTTGGTAAAACTCAAAGCACAGAAAAATAAAGAGCACACACATCTGTTACTTGTTAATTATATGCAGCTTGATAGCCGTCCTTCAAAGGATTCAACTAACACTAAAGTAAACTAGGTGACTCTTAACATTACAGACTAATCTTGATTTACACGTAGCAACTTACAAATGAGCACAGTTTTCAGTTCGCCAAACAATTGGATTTAATTCTCAGCTTTTTAACAAAATGAATCCATGGATAAGATACAAGGGAATAAAATTAAGAAACTGTGAGGGCTGCACAGACGCTGCACAGACGCTGCGAGCATATTGATTTCCTGTTACAAAACAAACCTGAGAATCTGCAAATTCTGGAGAATTTTAAAGGTGCTGTACTTCCATATGCATGCATGTAGGATTAATATACAATGGAGACAGAGTTTTACATCAGCACCTCGAAAAGTACTTATGGAATGCGTTTTTCACCCACAAATGTCTGGGTGCAAAGTTGAAAACTGATCATCATCATTTAAATTTGTTCTCTGCACATGCATCTACCTATGTGCAGCAGCTGTTCAATCCAGTACACTGACGTTTTATAGTAGATGCCCGTTGATGGAAGCACATCAGTTCTGCCGATTAAAAAAAGAAAGTAAAAGTTGATTAAATATGGAATTTCTTTCTAGTGATTTTCCTTCTGACCACTGGTGATCTTTGAACCCTGGCTTTTATTCTGGTTGATTCGAGAGGTGCTAATAATCGAGCCGTTTTGAAACGTTTGCGGAGGCGGTCTTCATCGGAGAACTGGTGGCCTGCACTGATCAGATTTTCCCCTGTGTTTGACTCACTTAATGGGTTTTATGTTTAATCAGTTGTAAATGGAGGAACTGGAGCGATTCCCGGTCTTTGGCGAACGCCGGCCAGTTTGTGCTGAAGATGTTTGGTATGATTGTTTCTGCAGTTTTTCACTTGGGGGAAATCTTTGCTTAGCGCTTTACGCACCTTAAGCCTCTGACGACATATGGAATCTATAACTTACTACCGTGCAACCAGCTGGGGCGAGATCTACATCACGCCACCTGAGGTCTTACTTGCATGTCCAGCTGTGCTGTGTAAGATCTACAGGTTGAACTGAGAAATTTCACGTCATTATATTGTATGTCGAGTGTGTGTGGTTCCCTCAAGCCGAAGTACTTGTGACTTTTTAGAATAATATATAGCCACTGGCTTGTGTCTCATTTTTGGGGGGTGCTGCTAGTTTTTGCATTGAATTTGGACAACATCTGTTTCCAATATGCAAATAGATGGCAAAAGCTCTTTATTGTCTCAATTGGAAACAGACAGGTCCACAAAACCCCACGGTATCCTAGCTTGTTCTTTTTCACAAAGAAATGTGAAAATGCTGCTCAGTTTCAAGGCGAATGTTACATAAACACCCTGACAGAGATGTGATGGGAACTGGTTTTTCTTTTATTCAATATGTTATGCGGACGAGGTACCCCGCCCCGTGTCCTTGGCTGAAGCTCTGGTTGAGACCCTGAAGTCTGTGTGGATAGTATGACTTTTTATGGCTCCTTAAATCAGTTGACTACGGAAAGCACATGTGGCTGCAGTGCTGGCTTCTTGGTTATTCATTAAATTACAAAGGGTGCAACAATTCACCACACACCCTATTCCCAAAATCTCAATATCTCAATTGTCATTCGATGCTGATATTTTTTCTCCCAGTTCGGTTCCCATTTCTTCAACCACATTCTGGCGTCCCACCTCGCTGTGGCTGAACAAGGCATTTTCAAATCTTGCCAGTCTCTTTTATTTCAGCTTTAACTGTAAATCCTTTTGGATCCAATAAACTGGGTGATAATGGCTGCTCAGCAATAAAAGAAAATTATGTTTTTTGTCTTTGTATCACACAATATTCTCCTTATGACTGTGCAGGAGGATTGCAGTACTATAAGATATTTCAGCAGGTCTAACATATAGTTCAGGGAGGCTGCACAGATGAGTCATGATGAGCAAACTTGCCTGCAGGTCCTGGTTAACAGACAAGCAAGTAAACAAACTAAACTAGATGATGACACATCACAGGTCACACTCCAAATGTTACATGTGTTTGCACATTTACCCAGAGAAGACTGAATGGTGATTAGCTTAGCATAAATTATCTCTCCTTAATGTAGGCATTACTCAAGGCAACTGTAAATTCTCGTAGTGCGGCAGTGTGGTTTGTTAGTGCATCACAGAGAACGTAAAGAGTGATGTGTGGGCTTTGACAACATACAGTAATAACATCTAGGTTTCCATGACTCCCTTTTGTGTATCTTAACACAGCTCCATCAGAGGGGAATTTACAGCTTTCCATTCAGAATATTTAAAGGGCCATTGTGCCATTATCTTAAAGGACCATTAAGCTGCTTATAATACATCTCACCGAAGGTTGCTGCAAACATCTTATTAGAAACTTGGTGTAATGGCCTTTCTGACATTCCTATTGCTCACTGTGTTCTATTGGGATGAAAATCTATCCAAATAGAACTTGCTTGAGATAACTCATCCTTCATAAAGAACAACAGCAATTTTCTGTTGGCTCATTTAAAAATAGATTTTGGTTCAGTTTGGTGCTTATCAGTGTTTGAGACTATGGCCTATATAAGATAAAAGAGTGGCCTATATAAACAGATTATTAATTAAAATTGATTTGTGTTGTGTCGGTTCATTTAATAATTAGAGGAACACACAGATATGTTTGAACGCTGAGGAGTGTCGGCTGCATGAAGTGCATGATTAAACATTAATTGCATTAACTGTCCCGCTTAGATTTTCTTTACCTCATGTCTTACTCACTGTGTTATGGCTGCCCAGGCTCCGTTACCTCACTTTAAAGCATAGGTCAAACGAATCCATTTGTTTCCAATTAGACCTCACTGTGCATTCAGACCATGAGCCGACGGCATGACTCACATATACGCTCTTCTGAGTCACGTCTTACAAGGTAACACGTGTGCGTCAAGAACCTGTGGTACAGACTTCTAGCACTCCCGCACACTTTCACTTAAGTTTTTACAGCAGATGACGCTTTAAAGAAAAGTTGAGACTAACTCTTTCCATTGCAAGCCTTCTGCGCGTTTACCAGTCTAAGAAACATGACTGTAAGAAATGTAAGTGATAAATATCTCAGCCCATTTCTGTGGCTCCTTACGTCAGTGGCGCAACTTATGAAAACCATCACATGTGTTTTGCATGTTGATTGGCGCTGACACCATGGCTTTTATCATCCCTGTCAAAAACCCTAATTGGTGATGCTGACTGTAATATCTGCCAATATTCATGCACCCAATGGTGTACAAGCTCCCTTGACTGCATGATTTAATAACGTGAGCTGTCATAAGTGGAATGATTGCTCAAGTTGTGTTACCGTGGCGACTCTCCCACAGCCTTTCGCAGCTGTGGCTAAGATGGAGTCACACACCCGCGTGCCCCCTGGTGAGACCTTGGCAGGCAAGTGCATGGACAAGGCCAATCATCAGTTGGAGACAGGAGAAAACATAGGGTTACATAGGAATGCAGAAGCAAATGCCTGTTTTAGACAAACTATATAATTAAAGTTGATTGTTGAAATTCATTACTCTAGCTTTTTAATGGAATGTATAATTGATGTATTGGGATAAAATATCCATTTATGGAACATTCATTTGTTGCACTTTCATGTGAGGTCAAAACAATCATACAATGCATGCAATATGTTGTGTTGAAACATGGCAGGTGTGAGTAACTCTAACCCAAATCTGGCACTGATCGCTTTTTGTCACTTGAAAGCTGCATATCTATTATTCACAAGCCCCTTGCATCACAGTTTTGGACAAACAGACTTTTGTAATGGTATGTTTTAAATTTGAGGCGGCACAGTGGCGGTTAGCACTGATCCCTCACAGCAAGAAGTTTCCGGGTTCGAATCCAGGCCGACTGGGGCCTTTCTTTGTGGAGTTGTGAGAGCATCTTCTGTGTCTGCATGGGTTCTCTTTGGGTACTCCAGCTTCCTCCCAATGTTCAAAGACATTGGTGATTCTAAATTGGCCGTTCATGCATGTGTGTGTGAATGGTTGTCTGTCTCTGTGTTATTCCTACGATAGACTGGCGTCCTGTCCAGGGTGTTCTCCACCTCATGCTCGATGACAGCTGGGATAGGCTCCAGGCGCCCCTCGACCCTTCACGGGACAAGTGGTTACAGAAGAAAATGTTTTAAATTTGCAAACGATCAGGCTTCAGTTTCCTTTGGCCTTTGTGGTCCAGCAAATATTTGACAAAATAGACATGTTCTTTGAATGCTTGAAGGAGCCAAATAGAACTCATCTTGGTTATAAGGATGCAAGGCACACGAACACTGCAACGTTACAGCCACACTTCAACTGTTGCAGAGGTTGCACACAGAACCACCAGAGAAGCCATTTGAAGGCCACCACATATGGAACTAGCTCTGATCAGGATCTGTTGACAGGGAATATAATATTACCAAACAAGAAAACGGCACAGGCTCTTTTCGTTCCTCCCTGATCTGATATGGAGGGGATGGGACTGTGACACAGCAGCTGCGTGGCGTCAAAGCTTCTCTGCTCACATAAGCTCAGCACATTTGCTTTCTCATCCCACCCAGACCCTTTTTAAAGTTCCAGTCTTTCGGTTCATTGTTTCATTACCAGCATTATTCCCTTGTCATCTTCAGAAATGATTCCAAGTCTAATCATCTGGTAAAGATGATGAGGAACACGTGTTTGGCGGTGGCTAATGTGAACACATCTAACGTGGGAGAATTTAAGCTTGTTCAGCTCTGACCTTTTCCTGTCCAGTATGATGGAGAGGTTCTAAATACAATGCTCTTCAGAGTCCTGAAGGGTTTACATGTCATTCTGCCCTCCGGTGCATTCAATGACCAGCACCCAAAGGACGGCAATTTCTTAACAACAATTCCTCCACCTGGTTCTGAAGGCTGCAAGCTCAGGCATTGGGGAGCCAGCTGTGAATGTGCTCATGGCCCTGAGACTTGGCTCTGACAGAGCAACGTCTAGGCGTGACTCCAAATCCCTTCACTAATTCCCAACGTGTACATGTACATCTGTATAAAGACCTAGACCTCTGTGCTGATGAAATGCCTACCTTTTGCAGCACTGAATGTCAAATACGTTTTCCTGTGGTCTTGTCAGGTTCATAGTCGGAGTTCAATGGCCAGGTTTCCTTCTGGACAAGTGATCAGAAATGAAGTCAAGAACATATGTCTGTAAAAGATCTTTCAATTGGCACCAGAAAATGAACACAACATGGACAAGAAAGCCTCCAAAACATTTTTAAAAAATTAAAAAATAGGCTAATTCTGTGTTTCTGTCTGCCCGTCCGTGCCTCTATCGAAATTATGTAACGTTTCATCAGTCACATCTAATCAAAAGAGAACAGAGGAGTTTTATGCAAATCAAAAGTCCCACAATGACTGCAAACCACGGAGCGTCTCCAAACCCAGATCCACATTGTAGTCCTCAAGTGAACTTCCCAACCCCTTCAAATCCAATTATATTGAGCTCTCAAACATCTACAGTTTCATAGCGTGTCTTAGATGACTGTTGAAAGATCGGCAACCCACATGAAGCTGAGTAACACTTCTTGCTGATTTTAGTTTCTTTTACATCACCACCATGCACACACACTGCCGCCCCTGCTGCAACCCATTCCTCCTAATGCTTTTTGAGAAGCCGGACTGAATGGGAATATTGTAACACAAACATCAGTTCTCCCAGACACATGTTTGCCAGACTATCGCGTCCTCACAAATGGTCAGTGGCTGGGAGGGAAGGACGTACTCACTTATGCAACTATCTCACCATCAACAGTTAAACAGATACAGACAGGATTTGAAATCCTTAGACAACGCCGCACATGCTACAATTATGCAATAGGTTGGGTAATTGAATCTAAACTTGGATTTATAGATTATTAGAATATACAGCAGAGGCCCACCCTGCACTCTGTTGCCATTTCCTCTGGGTTTAAAGGACTGATGAATGGGACAGAGGAGAGAAAGAAAGAGACAGAAAAGAAAACTGTTTGGATTTTCCCAGCTGTAATAACTCCAGTGATGGAGTGGTCCAACGGCAAAGCAACTGCAGCGTGGTCCCTCATTCCCAGCCTTGTCATCTTTCAAAGACCATCAGGACACCTCAGAAAACATTCAGGGGAGACCACACAGGTCCTCTCTCTTCGCTCCTGGCTGGTCACAAGTCCACATCCTACCTCCCCGGAGCCCCTCTGCCTGGTCTGAGCTACAGCTGTCTCTGCTCTACAGTTTACAGTAACTTTGGTGAGGGGTGGGTTTCAGCTGGCGTGGTCTTTTACCTTTTCAGCAACAGATGTTTATAACAAAAGAATAAATATATGCTATAGGGTAAATACAAAAGAGAAGCAAATGTAATGAATGGAAGATGGTAAGACATGGCCAGGCAGCTTTTTGTATGCATCATTTTTATGACCCTTTTATAGTTAATGGGCTTACAGTTGGTGTAAGCTTCCAATTTATAGTATATGTTTTATAGTATATGTGTTTTCATCTCTGTGTCTACGCATGAACAAAGAGGCCATTGGCTCAGAGTTATATGTGGCAATTATATTTAACCCACAGTTAACTGAAGCTTAATAAAGACACTGAAAAACAGGAATAATATAAATGGGACAAAATTAGAATGAGTCAAGGTTAATGGGGTGAGAACCTGCATAGATTGCAAGTTATATTTTGAGATCATGTTCCACTAACTCGCTCTTTAGGGTAAATTTATTTCTGATGAAATTCACTGATATAAGTAAAGTTGTGCAAATGTTACCGTATTGCCTTTCACACAGGGATCATCACATCGTCATGCTTCAATTTAACACACACATTACTCTGGTTAATCATCGAGGGAGAAAGGGGAGTTTTTCATAAACAAAGTGGCAAAAGGGGAGCTGGTGTGGAGCTGTGCATGGTGATGGGCTGAGGAGAGGAGGAGTGGTCTCAACCATGCAAGGCTACAATAAAAGGCACTTGTATGGACCTCCGAGGAGCCCAAACTTTCCAGTAGCACCACAGGCGGCTACTGCACAAAAGAAGGAAAGAGGGACAGCTATAGATGAATAAAAATTAAGAGTGCAAGCTAACATAATTTTTTTTTAAATTTACAGTTTAGGCAACATTTTTTTAATTCCTAAAATTTTATATTTAGTTTGAAGGGCCCTTTGTGTCAAAGAAAAGAGAGAAAATGCTGAGTCTGCTGTGCATCACAATAATCCCCCTGACCCTGGTTGGCAGTGTGTTCAGCCAAGAGACGACCCCGACCCCTGCAGCGCCACAAGGTAAGATTCAAATTATGTCATTTTGAAATTCAGAATGTGGGTAATTGTGTGATTCCGTACGCGCGTGACCATGCATGCAGAAGAGCAGGAGGATGAGCTGCACGGGGGAATTTAGTGTAGCGGTGCCACAGCACAGGCTTGTGTAACAACAGGGTCATTGTAGCAGTAGGTAACAGAGTCGTCTCTAGGGTAACACACACACTGACACAGTGTGACTCACCATTGACTCATTGACTTGCTGCATACAGCCCTCCACAGCATGGACTGGCTGCTGAATAAATTACCGTGTCAGTCACAGGGGCTTACCGCCCGCTCTCCTGAATGATGACCGCGCTGCTGATACCACTGGCTGCACTCTTAAAATGGGTCACTGGTACCTCAGTGGGTAAAACTTGCCAAGAAGAGATTGTCCCTTTTTGTATGTAAATTCTTTTTAAAAACCGCCAAGAATTTGCCACAGGGAAATTTTTTGACTGGGACAGAAAATGAAAACCTCAAAAGACATCTTATCAGAGAGCACCTGCCCTGCACTCCATCACGAGGCTGTTCTAATTTCAGATTCACACCTGCCAGCAGGGTGACACTGCGAGATGGCTGCTGCAACTCCCAGCTATGAATTGCGAGAACAGACCTACTGCTGCAGTGAATTAAAAAAAAGGGGGGGCGCCTTGAAGCACTCATGTTATATGGATTGAGTGATATTTAATGTGCCTTCAGCAGCCCTGTAAGCTGACTCAGTAGAATGTCAAATTAGGGATGTCTCAGCTCCCTCCCTTCCGAGAGCAGAGGAAATGGTTTGTCTGTGGAGAGACCGGTTTCACTCCGGGAGCAGATTATTCTTTTTTTATCCAAACTTTAAATATTCTGCAGTGATGTCACAGGTGTGCGTGTGTGTGTGTGTGTGTGTGCATCTAAACAGTACTTGCTGTGTATAAATGACCTCACTGACTGTATTATGTTCAAGCGTTTGCCCTGCTCAGACCAGCTGTCATTGTTCCATACAGTATATTTTATTAGCCACTGGAGCCGTGTATTCTCTGTCTGCTCATGGGGCGTTGCCTGTCCTTATACGTACTGACTCACTCTGGCACCGGGAGCTTTTGGAAACCAGCCAGCGTAACAGGCAGCCTGACAAGAGCGAAGTTAAGATTAATGACCCACAGCCAAATGTATAGAGTGCCATGCTGAACAGCTGCCAAATGACTCTGTCTTTTCCTGTGAGGTAATAGTCTGTTAAGTCTAATGCTTACTGTGGTTGTTGGTTACTGAGGCCTGGCCTAGTTGCTAGGGCCGGGTGGGGAAAGGGGCTTGGCTGGAAATGGGCTGAGGCTGGGGGCTGAGTGGGGAGATGTGTTTAGGCTAGGAGATGAGACGCTGACGGAGCCACGTTTGCTGCCTCTGCACGGGCTATTGTGCATGTGGGCTAATGATCGTACCCACGTGAGTGTGCACGCGCACACACCCATTTTGTGTTTGTGCTGGTTCTGCATGACAGAACACAGGAAAGTGTTTATTAGCATGTAGGAGTTGGCCTGTTGCGTTTGTCCCAGCTGTGCTTGTTAATTCTTTCTCTATATTGACACAAGCGGGCCAGCAGCAGAAGAGAGGAAAGCTGGGAGGTGTTGTAAAGCATCTCCTGCTGTGCTGCTCTGACAGAGGGTGTGGCACATTGAATACACACCGGCATAAACATGCACTATGCACTCCACAGATTTCCATCCTTTCTCAGGGAAGGGATTTCACCCTGTTTTGTTTTTTTGTTTTGTTTTTTTTTGTTTTTTAGTTTTCAGTGGACATTATGCTTAAGAGTTTAACAGCACCATTAGACTTGTAGTTTCAGAGTATATAGAGCAATGAGCAGACCTGGATCACCGTAAAGTGGTCCTTAATTTACAGTTCGGTGTTGCAAAGGAGCAGATGGTTCCAATCACTTGCTAATGCCACCTTTTACAAAGTGAGAGGGAATTGTGCTTGCTCATAAAATGCCAGTAGGTCTTGGCTGCAGCTGCTGAGTTTTTTTTTATTGTTGCATGCATGTGTTTGTTGAGGTTTTGCGCTGTGTTTTAATTCCGCAAAAACGCTCAGATAGAATCTATATGAAACGTGACAATTTGTTGCACCACCTTCGACCTCAGAGACTCGCATGTGGTTAGAGGAGTGTCAGAGAAAAGAAGAAGGGCTTCCTTCTATTCCCGAAAGGCTAAGTACACACAACGGGTTGTCACTTTATGAGTGTAGCGTGCCCCGCATGGTTGGGGCCGCATTCTCCTGTGGGGCAAATGTTTGCTGGCAGGAGCAGGAAAGAGTTTGGAATTACTTTCCGCATGTCTGTCTGCTGCTACTGTCTCTCAGACGTTATTATCTTCAAAGCTTCTCTGGAATTTAAATGCCTCGGAGGACAAGATTTTTAATATGCTTTCATTTAGTGTTCTATAAACCATTACGTTAGTATGTAAACAGTAGGCTGACTTACAGTACATCTCACATTTCAGGATTAGTGCAAACCACATCCAGTGTCTGGTTCTCATCTCTGGACGGGGCAGTGCGTCCATGAGATAGTACAATGAACCCCTTTATTCTAAGATTTAAGAGAATTGAAAATTTGGAAATGTTTATGCATTCATTCTTGATGGCATCGCATCCAGCGAGTTGCCATCATCGACTCCTTTACCTGTGCCAGAGATTTTGATGAGCAGATTAGTCATCCTGGATCCCTCAGCTTTCCCTCACACTTCATGCAGCCGCTACCCATGCAGAGAATTTATGAGAAGCCGTGAGTCATTTCTCACTGACTAAACAGCCGGCCCGCTTTCAAACTCTGCGCTGCTTTCAATGACATTAGTTATTAGCTGCGACAGGAGGGTGTTTTCCCCGCTCATAAAATACCTGGCATGTTGCTGACCACTCGAGTGGTGCATGAGGCTACTGGGTGCGGTGGTTTGGTAACAGCCATGGAGTATCAAGTGGTGTAAGGTAGTACTGAAGGGTAGATTGAGTCTGTCAGCATAGCTCCTGCTAATTAAATCCTTATGCTGGAGTGCTCAATACTAATGATCTGAGCACCAGTGAACGAAGTCCAGACACGTGTCTACTGTGTGGTTAGATTGGAGGACTGGGACAGTTTAGGCATGGGTTTGATTAGAAGTCAGTTCAGTCTCCTCTCTCTCCCTCTCCCTGTGTGTATGTGAGTGGGGGGAGTTTATGGGTTGATCAGAGGAGAAGGCAACAGGCCAGTAGCTCCTTTTATTTCATGTATTATCCATGTGGGAAACGTTTTCCCCGTCGAGGAGCCAGTTACACAGTATTCCAGTCCTTGCTGGAGCCTCAGCATAAATGGTATCCTCCGTCAGGCTTATGTAGACGCAGGTTACCCATTCTGAGTAAGCGGGAAGAAAATAAATCAAACCCACAGCAGGTCATCTGGTGGATACCAGACACTCAAGGGACGATGTTTAATCACTGGACCTGGATTCAGATTCTGTTCAACGTTTTCTAATAGATTAGGAGTTACGTCTCAAGCCACCGTAGGTTGAAAAGCCAGTCCCATCATCTTGTTTCCATTTACAATGTACGTTGTTTAAGGTTTAACCTCTGCTGTGTTTGTGTGTGGGGTGCGGTGACTGGTGTGCAGTGGGGTCAGAGGTCCTGTACATCTCATTCTTATTATTGCCTGGAACAGACCACCCCTTGCTAGCCGGGGTCTTCTTAAGTGAGAAAGCCTTGTGAGGTCTGAACTTGGAGGTCAGGGAGATGATGGGCCCCACAGTGGGACACAGATGACTTGCCATTTTGACTTAAAGCGTGGCCTGGCTCAGGCAAGTGTACAGAGAATATATGATGACAGTTAGTTTCTGTGTTTGGTTGACTTTATTATCTATTGTTCATTTGGCGCCTGGTGTATTTAACACACATCAGATGGCAGGAGTGAAAGATGAGTACTTTATTTTGAAGGTTAATACTGAGGAAGAAAAGGCGTATAAGTGCCAGTGACAACAGCATGAAATGGAACAACTGACTCCAGACCTGTAGGACTGGCTGGTGCCCAATACGAGATCTAATCAACTAAACAGGATATCTCCGGATTCTTCGATCGTTTTGTGTGACATTTATTTTATTACTTTAACTGCATATGTATATGGATATGCATATTACAATAATACATGCAGTATGCTCATGCTAAAACATGCAGTAAAACTATACATACAAAGATGTTATTTTGGTACTTTTTCAGCCAAAGCTATATATAATCTTTATATAATGTTCTCCAATTCCAGGAATCATAAACCTAATTCACTGCCAAGAGACATACATTTATATAATCCTTCCTTTTTCTTCCAGTCAAGATTTTGGCCGACATAGGTAGCAACATCTCCTTGCCCTGCAGATTGCATTCCACAGACTCATTTGGCAGCGTGGGTTACCGTATCACATGGACCAAGGTGGCAGATGATGAGGCAAACAATGAGGATGTGCTGTTTTCAATGGGAGCTCACGAGAGGACCTATGGGAACTTTGAGTATCGTGCTTTTTTGCTCAACCCCGATACTGAAGATGGCACCTTAATAATCACCAATGTCTCCATGGATGACATGGGAAGATACCGCTGCGAGATCGTCAACGGGATGGAAGAAACCCTGCAAGAGTTCCTCTTGGAGGTTGTAGGTGGTCTCGCTGATGGTAAGTCCTGTGTTGTCTGTCTCAAATTTAAATTTTAAGGATTGAAGTCTTGAAGTACAAGCAAGCATCTTGTCATTTCTGGCAAAAAAGGCTTGTTTTAATTCATCCCAACTGCTGCCTTGATTCAGTCATGGTTTCGTTTGAATCTCCTCAACATCGGTAAACAGAAACATGTTTTCCATGTGCTCTCTTCCCCGTACTCAAACATCTGACTTACCTCTGATTTTATATTCACTATGATCATTTTCTGTGTAGTAGTGCACAACTTTCTTTTCAACAAAGCACAAAGATCCTATGTTAGAGTTATTTTAACTTGTAGCCTTGAGAGTAGCCCCAGTACTAACGCTGATCAATGTCTAAACTTCATTATGTTTTAACCCTTCCAGGACCTGCATCATGAGTTTATATGCTTTTAGTCAGGCTAATAGGTTTTCCATCTATTTCCATCTCTTCTGCCTAAATCAGGTGTTGTATTCCCATACTCTCCTCGCGTGGGGCGCTACAACCTCAACTTCAGTGATGCGGAGCAGGCCTGTGCAGACCAGAATGCAGTTGTTGCCACCTATGATCAGCTGTTAGAGGCCTGGAAGAGTGGTCTGGACTGGTGCAATGCTGGTTGGCTGAGTGATGGCACAGTGCAGTATCCCATCACCCAACCCAGAGCGCCTTGCGGTGGCTCCAACAGCTCTCCTGGCATCAGAAACTATGGACGCAGAGACAAGCAGAAGAGCCGCTATGATGTATTCTGCTACGCATCTGCACTCAAGGGTGAGTTTCTTTGAGGCTTTTTACTCAAGTTACTCTTGTGGTGGCTTAAAACCTGGAAAGACAAAGACTTAAAACCGCTTGAAACCACCTGAACGCTGTCAAGAAGAACACAAGTTCATCTTCTGACCGGCTGTTGTGCTCTTTCTGCTTTCAGGACGTTTCTATTGGCTGGTCCAGCCCGAGAGGCTGACCTATGATGAGGCTGTGCAGGCATGCTTGGATGACGGTGCAGAGATTGCCAAGGTGGGCCACATTTACGCCGCCTGGAAGCTTGAGGGCTACGATCGGTGCGATGCTGGCTGGTTGGCCGATGGAAGCATCCGCTACCCCATCTCAAGACCCCGCAAGAACTGCAGCCCCACTGAAGCTGCGGTGCGCCTTGTTGGATTCCCCAACAAGAAGCTAAAATCCTACGGCGTGTACTGCTTCAAGGCCGAGCAGTGAGGGGGTAGACGGGCACAGGGTAGCCATAACCACCAAAGAGCAGCAACAACCACAACCAGTAAAGTCAACAATAAAGCAGATAAGCTTTGGATTAAACTAGCATGAACTCAATATGTTTCTGAAGCTGTGATAACCCTTGAACAAATACTGTACATCTTATATGCAATGTGTGACAAAATGTATAGCTATTAAGTCTTGTTTTTCTCAAGCTGTGCATTCATTGATTTTACACAGACCTGTAGTTAGAAGGGATTTAGCGTGACAAAGACAAGAACTTAATGGTCGGTCTGTTCTATGTTTGGTTTGTCTTCCGCAGAATGATTAGATGTGCGAATTTCAAGATTTGGAGCAATTGCGCTCATGTGCAGATGGTGTATGCTAAAAAACCACGGAAGACCTTAAATTGATTACAAAGTCATGGACATAACTCTGCCATCGCTGCTTGAGCTATGGATTTGCTGTATACATCTTATACTGCACTAAGCTACAACTTAATGTAATTCTGAAACTGCAGAAAGATGAATAAAAGTGACTCAGCCTGTGACTTTTCCACATCGAAAGTTCCCGTTAAATCGTCTCCACATTACAATCAGAATTTAGTTTTTTGCATTCTAACCTTATTTGTTATTCTAACAAAATGTTTACCTTGTGAAGACACAAACTTTTGCCGAGTTACAGCTTCTGCCTTGTACTTGCAGGCATTTTTGTGAAAAGCATTTCTTTTGACAAACGATAACTGCTTTACTAGCAGGATTTCAGCTAAACACAGATATTACCCCTTTGTCCTGAAGCAAAACACACACCATTGATTGTAACAGCAATAGCAATCCCTGAACTGAAGACAGACAATTATCACACGTAAGGACAGAAATCCACTGCAGAGACAATTCGATTTTTTTTTTTTGTTTGTTTGTTTGTTTTTTTGTTTTTACAGTGGTTGTGAGTTGTAAAGTTCCACGGTCAGTCCATTCTTTTAAAGGTCTGATTACGTCTGATAATCAGTGGCGTTGCATTGATAGTCGTGCTGTAGTGACTGTAGCAAAGTTTATAGCTGCCAGTTGCAAAAATAATTAGAAAATTAGTGTTTTTACTACATTATTTCTTGTTACTTTCTCTAACCCTGGGCACTGACATGATGGTACTTGCTGCAGATTACATGTGGTAATATGATGATGCATTGTTTGTAAAAGCAAAGCTAAGAAAATGAAAATGTATTTGTAGTCACCTGTGCATGAGAGGAGTTGAAAGTATTTTCTATCCTATCACCACGCATCTCTTTCAAAAAAGCAGTTTGAAATAAAGTTTTTTAATCAAAATTTTGAGGAGTTCTTCTTTAACATTTTTCTATTATTTTTTTTTTTACCACAAGAACAGAATCATCACTGATCATCATTAATCATCATCATTATCATCGTTTCGGCCGTCAGATCAGGGCCCATGCATGTCACATACGCCTCCGTCACTGAGAAAACGTTTAATCACCTCGCATTTAGCTTTTAGTTTTCTTTTTTTTTTTTCATTTTTATATTCAGTGCCAAGGACGGCAGTCTTGAAGAAGTGTGAACGGGGTCAGAATTAGGTGGGTAATGTAAATGTGATGGTGAAAGGTTTGTGTTTACCTTTTATTTTCTGTGGACACAGCAGGTGAAAGCAACTGTCCCCTGTATTCAGCACAGATTAATGTTAATAGTTATTTTAATGTCCTTAACAACTTAAATCCTTAACAACTACAATATTAGATGCTTGTAGAAAATAGACAACACACTTCAATATCGCTCACCGTTGGTATAAAGTGAGCCTCATTTTGTGTCTGGGTTTGCTCCAGACATTTAAACTACTTCGTAGCTGCTGTTGTGCACAGTCCCCGGCTCACTGTGGACTGATTTTGCAGGAGTAATGATGACCATTTATTTTGTTTACTGCTGTAGTCTCAGCCAATCAACTGCTGCGCAGACTTTCAGCAAGCCTGATAATATTACCCGCCCAACGCACTCAGGTATCCAGATAAACTTGTGCATGGTAGGAGAGGAGCAGGGTAATGAGTGAGCGACAGGCTCGAAGTCTGGGGCGTGTGAAGTCTACAAACGTCAGGGTGCATTTCCTTCCTAAACACACACACACAGAATGCATGTTTGTTCTCCGGGGCGAGACAGCCAGCGTTTGCCACTGATCAGCCTCGCGACATCTGCATTTCATCAGGCAAGATTGCAGGTTTTACTCTCGCTGGGCATCTGAGAGCGGCCTTTAATCACAAGTCAAGTCCTCCCTAATGACAGAGTGGCCGGTCACAGTGAAAACCACAGCAACCTCAGCTCACACAAAGATTACACCAGCCAACGTGATCTTATTACCCAAGTGATGGCGTTTCGTGTTATTAGATAACGTCAGTGTCAACGCTGATTGACTGCTGCATAAGCGGGCACTGTGGGAGTAGTGCTGAAGGGCGAGCTTCTGGTTTTTCCTGCGAGGGAGTTGATCTGCTTCCTTTGTGCACAACCAATGAGTGTTTGACATTCATGAAGAGCATTTCCAGTCGTGCTGTTGGGTTCCACAGTTTTGCAGCATCAGCCATTTCAACTTAAGAGACACTTTTCCTTAATCCAGTTTTTACTCCAGGATGCACCTTTATAAGCGTGCAAAACACAGACTTTGTTACTGAGGCATTAGTTTGATGTTTACGGCTGATAATTGCTAACTGCTAAAGTGCTAATTAAGTGAAGTTTAAATTATCCACTGCGTGTTTTGTTTGCATGAGATGTTCTGGTGCAATAGGAAAGAAAATACCACAGGCAGGATCAGGTTTGTGTTCTAGTCTGATAGCACTACCTGCTGGTGAATCCCCCACAGTGCTTACTCCATACATTAATCTCAGTGTAAAAGGACCCTTCATTCACACTGATTCAACACCTTCACATGCCCGATCCAATTCTAAATGGTGCAACAATAAAAACTAAAGAACACACTGAAGAACACTGAATAATGGTTAAAAGATCCACTCCACCACTGTACTTCCATACAAACCCAAATGAAATGTTATAGGTATATAGTATCCATATATTTATTTCTTTGGTGATTTTAAAGCAGAAAAAAAAAAAATTCACAAACATACAAGACATTCACATTGTAAAATAATAATAATAAAAAGTTATAAATATAACCGATATTATGTGCACATTAAGGTTAAAACATACACAGACATTCACAGGCAGACACAACGTAACATTTCTCCATTTCAAAAAAAGATGTCAGATGTCAGAGAAACACATTTAACCATCCACATCTACAAACGTTTTGTTAATGTTACATGACAAAATTATTGCAGGTTATTGCCGTTCTTTGGTCCACTGCTGGCATTAAACAAAAAAAAAAAAAAAGACATAAAAATCGCTCATACTGATAAGTACGTTTCACCTTCAACGCTTTCCCATTTAGACAGTCTGAATGTGGCTAGTCTCCTGTTGAACATACAATAAAAAAAAAAACATATGAAGAGCACTGCCAGGCTGAGTGACTGCATATTTCACCTGTCAGTATATGTAAGGAGATCAAGAGCAGCTTGAAAATAAATTATATGCATCTCCGCCTAAACAGCTGTTACGTTCAAGTCTTTTTGAGTGTTTCACAAAATACATTCTAATGGCTGATTTCTATTGACCACGAAAACAGAAAAGATCAGTGAAGGAAAGCAAAAGTTATGAAGAGCAAAACAGCGACAGGTGAGGACGCTTTCTGGTGTGTGAGTATGAACAGCTCCGCAGTTGTTGTAAACACGCTGAATGTAGCAGAAAATACAGGCTACACGAGCCACGCTTCCCTTCTTTCGTTTTAAAAATGCCGACGGGCATCAGTTTCCATCCGTGGATAAAGGCTTTGTCGATACTTAAGAGAGCAATCGTTCATGTAAAATTGCATCATACAAAAAGAAACATCTGTAATATTTTAAAGGAAATCTCTCTTTAAACATTTAACTTGACACTGATAGCATCCGATGAGCTCAGAGGAGTGTGGTATGAGAGTATTGTAGTTTGGTCCTTTGAAAGCTGCCACCACAAAGAAGGTCTCCAGCTGATAGCAAGGCGATTTGTAGAAACTTCCCCAGACTTGAGTCTGATTTGTGCCCTGGCTGATTAGATTTAAAGACCGGAGAAAGAAACAAGGAAAGAAAGGTCTGTGGTTATGTAATACAATATTTAGCTAACTACCGTAGGAGGCCTTTGATTACCTCCATTTATGTTCTGAGAATCCAGGCTTGGATTTCATGGCGCGGAATAAACACTGTTTAAAAAAAAACTGAGGACTTCATTATCCGTGCGTATGCATGCTCATTGATAGGAAGTCCAGCTTAAAACAGAACAACATAATCAAATCCTTTACATAAGCGCTATAATGTCACAACAGCTTTCTTTCTACGAGTAAGGTGCACTTGATTTTAAATGCACACGTGGTGTACAAATGTATTAGAAAACAGTATTGAATGGATGGCTTTTTCATAAGCTAAAGACATAGAGGAAACAATTGTGGTGGGAAAAAAAAGGTATGACGAGTGCACTTGCTTTTTCCAGTAGCCAGCTGAAAGTTTTTTTTTTGTTTTTTTGTTTTGTTTTTAAATCCATATCGGCAATGTTAGAAAACAGTGCCTACTGATAAGTAAAGTCATGTATCAACATCTCTTTAAAAGGCACTTCATAAGATTCCATCGTCGTCCAAAATGCAAGAAAACTGCAGGTTATCCTCTTGGTTTCGTTAATGAGTTTTCTGTTGTGCTTTTCCCTTTTTTGCTCTTTTCACCCAAGCGTCGGGCTTTTGTTCTCGTCTCTGGGATGCTGTGCCGCGTTACTCTGCGATCACTGCCTCTTTCGCTTATGTTCAGTTCTGTCTCTCCTTCCCCGGTAGCGCTGGTGGTGAAAGCGGTAGGACTCCTCTTGCCATTTTTTGAAGTTGTTAATACTGTAGAGACTATTGTGTTGATGTCTCCTGATAAAAGTCCTCTGATAGTTTGAAGCTGTCAGGGGGAAAAAAATGTATATATTAGCTTTAAGACAACCAGCACAGTTAATAGAGTGTGTGAGGTGTAGAATTTATTCTACTTACGGCTCATGCAGGTGATTTTAGGGATATCCCAACGTCCATCCCCACGACAACGGATGGTTGGGACATGCCTCTGAATGAATCCTGTCCGACACTGGTATCTCACCAGTGAGTTAATCTCATACCTCTCGCGCTGCTTTCCAAAGGTGCGTGCGTTCTCTACCAAAGGGGGTTGACTGCAGGACACTGACGAACAGAAAAAACAACAGTGAACAAATGAAAAACTGGAATTTGTTCTCTGCATTTAACGTAGAGCAGTGGACAGCCATGGCAGGTGACTTGCTTGCCAGCAGTTTATTTCAATTAATGAAGGGGTAGAAAAATGGGTGGGAGAACTAGATCAAGTAAGAAACCAAAGACTTTCCAAGGGCTGGGAGGATAAATGTATTGAATGTATTGTATTGTGCCCAGGGGTTCATGTTCATGCAGTCATGCAAGGTGTAATAAAAATTAGGGGTGGGACAAAATCTAATTGATTAAAGGCTTTGTGATTAATTAATCCCGATTAATCACATTTTAATCGCATAACAATATTTGCCCCCCAAAAGCAACATTTTTTAATTTAAATGGATTATAGTGGACAACTGAATCAAATAATAGACACAGACATGAATATTGTAAACTCAAGCTCAAACTCAAAATTACATTTAATTGCATTTCGATTCAAAACAGTAGAAAAAGAAAGAAAACATCCCTGGCCAAAACTGAACATACCTAACGTTCAAGTACCACCGTAAGTACAGTATTGACTTTAAATGGTAAAATAAATAAATAAATAAATGTTTGGGTTTGAAGGCACCTCAGGTGGTTTGTGCTAATTTGGTCTTTTTTTTCTCTCGCTCTTTTTTTTTTTTTACCTGTCCCCTTCTTGCAGGTGAAGGTGAGGTGGTAGTTGCAAGGAACATCGTTCCACTGGCCATCCTCGTGCCATATCATCACCACACAGTCTTCGCCAGAAGAGAAGAAGCTGTCAGGTTGGTTGGGCCTCCAGTTTTCATATTGCTGAAACAGGAGAAGAGAAGACATCAGTGAGGTAAGGCAGGGGACTGCTCTACAAGCGTAACCCCCCAAAACCAAGATAGTGAGCTGTTTGGGCAGCAGTCTTGCGTTGTTGTCATTTTATATAAAGTCCACAAGAGGGAGTAAAGGTATCTTTCTAGCAGTCAGAAACTTGAACTCGCCTGGCAGTCCCTTTCAGACTCTGATCATGACTAACACCAGGCACAGAAAACATGTTTATAAAACTGTTTTATAAAACATGTTTAGGGGATAGCCAGATACATTAATAAGCTATAAATCTCTACAAACAGAGGCTAGAACCTAAAACACAATGATGTGACATTATCTACCAATATGATTGGTATCTATGATTCAAGGAGTGTGTCTTTAAGACTAAAGGGCTTTGTGATAACAGACAACTGTGTGTTTGTGTTCACATTTCATCACACAGTTTGCACGTCTAGAATTACGTCTGCGTGTACAGGTACGACTACTAAACTGTACACACACACAGATTTACACATTTATACAGTATACACACAGCTGTGGTGCTCTGGGGCATTCAGGCTGATGCTACCTGCAGTCTTTCAGCGCACCCCAGGTTCAAACAGTTTCTTCAAAGCTGTGACCCCCTCACTCCTCCGATCATGCCTCGAGGCTCTGCTACTCTGTCATTATGGTTGACAAACATACACTGACTTCCTGCTCTGCTTCCTTCACGTTAACAAATGGGTAACCCATCAACTGCTCAGCAGGCCTGCATCCTCTTCCAAATAATCAAACAAACTTTGATCACCCACCTAAACACACACGCACAAATATATTTCAGCTTGTGTGTTCAACTGTCCGTCCAATATATTAATCTATTTTCTTCATTCTTATTTTCTGTTGTAAATAGTTCACTATTGTTTAAAGGCAGCCGTATTTTTTACATTTAAATCCACTCGAGGTGGCCACCCACCCAGACCCCCTGGGCTGCCAGTTTCTTTTATTTTTCTCTGTCTGCAGCTGAGCACAGGTGCTGTCCATCTGTGTGTCTGCCTGTTTGGTGGCCCTTCCCCCGGGTGGCTGCCTGCTGGCTAGGCCTTCCCATGACTGTGGGGGATGGAGGAGGACCATACCTGTCTACGCCTGCCAAACTCCCATCTACGCAGCGTCACTCACACCCACATCACCCCTCAATCTCTCAGCTGAGCAGGGATCTCCACAGGAGGCCTGTGCTTATCTTTTATCCTCCAGGCTGTCTTTATGCTTCCTCCCTATCTCTGGTCCTGGAGCATAATCTTTGAAGTGTGGACATCAGTCTGTACAACATGGATGCACATAGTAATTAGTCACTTTTCTGTCTAGTCAGCAGGATCTTAAGCAGCTACAGCCACTACATTAACAGGCATACGTGCCTGCATGCTGTTTTATAAACACAACATTTACAGTGTACATTTGTCTTCCTTCTTTTTCCATGGTCGCTAGAAGGATAAAATGCCGCATTACAACATGTTCTCTTTATTTGAGTAGTCACAGGCAGGGGTGTAGCAATATCAGGCGGAGGATACTACGTCATGAGAAAGTGACCACAGCTCCCTGAAAACAGCAGCTCTCCCTAGCTGATGGTATCTGTTTGCTGTATCTCTACCAAATATTTACACTGTCACTGTGCCATGTTTGTTGAGACAAATTTGAGAGAAAGCAAGTAATCTTACCATAGGGCTGCCATCAGTCCAGCGGAAGTCGTTGTCAAACATCTTATCATTCAGACCGATCCACTGATAGTCCTGTCCAAGACCTGCCACGCAGGGCAGAGTGACACACAGCAGATTATGCTTTTGCCATATATCCTTTTAAGGACTGTTTAGTTGAATCAAGAATGCTTTATTGTTATTATGTGAGAAGAGTAGTAAGCACTATAAGAATACAATAAAAAACAGAGCTGTACAGATATAACGTAGGATCTGAGCATGTTCCTGTACATTTTTTCATCATGTCTAACTTTAACTTACGGTTGACAAACAGTTGCTCCTCATCGGACAGGATGCTGGCGAGATGAGCCCTCTGCATGCGACACTCTCTCTCTGCTGTGTCCCAGTTTCTCCTCTGGGGGAAGTACCTGTAGCAGTGCCCCTGAAACTTATGCCAGCCATAGTCACATGTTTCTGTGTCTAATAGAAAAGAGGGAATGAGTGAAAGGGAATGAGTTATATAGGAAACAAACACATCTCCAAAACCAAATTAAGTTCCACTTAAGCAAACATAGGGCCATTCAGTCTGCTGAGGGTAGAGTACACAACAACCCTTCAGGCCTGTTGTTATCTCTGACTACTGATCCAAAATAAGATGTGAGAGGAATAATATGATGGATTAGTTCATATAGACTCTAACACTTGCACTATAAGAATGTAACGTAGAAGGAATCAGAATAAATACCAATTACTATTGTATTGTTTGACTAATACTGTATGCTATATGTGTGATTATTATCTGAGCATTCATATTTGCAAAATTTTTATGATTAGAAATTACACTCTTGATGGGGCTATCCAGTCAGTAAACAGGGTTGAAATGGGCACTGGTATCATTTCATTTTAATAATCATAGTACCTCGATACCATCCATATAGTTACCCCACTGATAGTTTGTCTAAATTTACTGTCACATACAGAAAATGAGAATGCTGCCTGTGTGTACCTCTGTCTACAACTCAATTTAGCCTAAAAAGACAGACAGACAAAAATAAGTAGTAAAATTTGTGCTGGGTTGTCCTTCTCTGGGCTTTTCTCCCTTTGTTTTGGCAAACTTTCAGACAGCAGCTGTCTTTGAGTACACAATCTGGGTGGGATTCACTGATGAGTGATCCTGAAAAAAATGAGGGTGTAGACGCTGGTCACGAGAAATAAGTCAAGGCGTATGATACCCTGGGTTCAGCACACATTGTAAGAAGCATGTAACTGGGAAGCTAAAGAAAATAGACAAATACTGTTCTGTATTCCAGAGATACCTTGTGGACACTTGATATGCTTGGTTACCCATTACGTTATTGGGAACTTCCCTATTATATGTGCTCTGATTCTATTGTCCTAGATAGAAATCTCAATCGACCTAACTTGTTTAGTGACTCTCACTTGACACTAAGAAGTGAATGTCTGAAATAGGGAGGACCAATGACAGTCTAAAACTAGTGGAAGCTTAAAGTATTCCAAGTACTACCAGATATGATGGACTTTCAGGCAACAATGAAAAGAGACTGTAAAAAGCTATCGTGATGGTGACATAAAGATGGTGTTTATGACTCAGTAAATGCCTGAGAGAAACCTAACACGATATTCAGTTATATGCAGTAGTTTGATTATATTTCTGTGGTGTATCTACAATATGAGTGACTAATATGAGACCCAGGGGAGTGATTACATCAAGTGTCTAAATACAATATCAAACTAAAGAGGGCATTGTGCTAAAATGTCTCATGTGATGGATAATCAGTCGAGACAGATGATTGGTTCCAACACCAAGGAATGAAAAACAATACTGAGAAGGAAGTTAGGGAGAGAAACCATTAACCCACCTTCCTCACAGTACAGCCCAGTGTAGCTTGGAAGGCACACACATGTAAATGAAGCCAGCCCATCAACACATGTACCTCCATTGCGGCAAGGATTTGACTGACACTCATCAATATCTTCATAGGAACAGAAAAAAAATATAAGTAACAGGAAATAGAGATAACGCGTAAACATTAAATAACTTTAGTCATGATTTAATCAGTCTTTTGTGAAAGACAAATATCCTACCTCTTTCGCACTGATCACCAGTGTAACCTGGGGTACAGCTACATGTATGGACGCTGCCAGTCTTGTAGCAAGATCCTCCATTCTGACAAATGTTCTCCGTACATGAGTTAATTCCTGTCAAAAGAGCAAAATTAAAAATATGCAAAAAAATCCATCTGAGCTTAAACATTTTGCAGTAATTCAGTTCAGTAAAGGAATTTGTAGAAACGTACCAGGAATTTCTACAGTCTCGCCAACAACGGTGTGCCCCAAATCATATCTTGTATTGGGCTTGGTAGACGTTTCTTCAGCCTTTATTGGTGGTCCTTCTACAAATGCTGGAGGTAGAGTAGAGTCCTCATATTCATAACTAAAGACTGACGTGGTGGTAGCAGGTGCAACAGGCTGGCTTGGTGCTTGGGTTGGTGACACTGCTGTGGATTCTGAATGGGTATTTGTGTCTACTTCAGTGTGAGAAGAGATATCTGTGGCAGCTTGTTCTTTCCCAGAGGTGCCATCAACGCTAACAACTGATTGTGTAGTTGAAGTTTCAGTCGTATGTTCCTTGAATATCATCTGGATATCATCTGGGGACAGAAGTTGTTGTTTCATATTGTCGATCTTTGGTACCTTTGTAGTCATCAACTCTAAGGATACGCCATCCGAACTTAACAAACTCTCAGAAGGGACAGACCCGCTTGCAGCTCCAGTGCTATGGATGGAAGGCATGGCAGATGGAAGTTCATAGGTGATGGTCATAACCTTATCATCATCCAGATTAACAGTGCTTTCTGTGACCATGATTTCTTCTGAGCTGCTTTCTGAACCACTCTCAGAACTAGAGATTGATGCTGCACTGATGGGAGGTTCAACTGTCTCATATTTAGCAGATCTATCCAGCAAAGCAGGCAGAGGTGTCTGGCTTGTTTCAAGATTTGCAAACATGGGGTCAGTTGTTGTAGATGATACATCCTCAGATGAAAAATTAATGTGTGTCTGTGTAAGCGTAATATCTGACTTAACTTGTTTAACTGACTCCTGGGAAGCTGTCAGTAGCTGTGCAGGAAAAACAGTTGTTTGAAATTGGACTGTGACATCAGGCTGTGATGGTGTTGATGCTGAGAGGACATTTGTCGTCTGTTCAAGGGAAATAAGTTCAGTTGGTATTGGGGTAGTGGGCTGATGTGTGCTTGTTAGGCCTGTATCTTGTGTCTCATCACTTTCTGTTATCGTTTTGGGTGATGTCTCTTTTTGATCAGAAACATCAGAAGTAGAAGTAGTCTCGGTGCTAATAGACACAGTTGGGGATGGAGTTGTTTGCACTGAAAGTAAAGTTTGTTCACTCAAACTCTCAGCAGACGATTCCACTGAGCTGGACAATGTAGAAGATGTTGTCTCAGCAGCTGGTTTAGTAAATCTGTCAGTGACCAGTTTTGGAGTTGTAGATTCAACTAACAGCTTGGCATCTGTTCCAGTAAAAGGAGATGTTTCCTGAGCACCACTGACTTTGGCTGAAATTCCTTCAGCATCAGTTGAAACGTCTTTAGTTAACGATGCTTGCCTTGGTGCTTCAGCTGTTTGAATTTCCGTTTGGGGAGTCTTAGCACTAGAGTCAGTGCCCTCATTTGTCTCTTTACTTGGTAGCATTGGACTAGTTGTAGCCAAAACAGTGCTATCAGAGGAGTCAATGTCGGGTAGATGGGTGAACATGATCTCAGATCTCAGCTGTTGGAAGGTCAACTCAGGTTGTGTCGTTTCTGGTTTTGGGACAAAAGTGGTGTCAAACTGAACCTTGACATTAGGCTTTGGCGTACTTTGTAGGGAGGAAGTGGGCTCTTTTGAATATATAGAGATGAGCTGTTCGTGTGGTACAGTGGTAGAAAAAAATGATTCTTTTGCTCCTTTTGTGGTTATTTGGCTTTCTGTAGTTTTACTGTCCTTGTGAGGGTCTGTGCTGGGTTTCTCTGTGCTGAACATAATGGAATCTGGCATATTTAAACTTTTTTCACTCTCAGATGTCACTTTCTTTGATGGTACAACTGTGGTATCGGAAACCCCAGAGCCTTGCACACCAGCAATATCTGTGCTGCTTGAAACCGACAATTTATCAGTCTGGGAGTAAGATGCCACTGTTATCACAGACAGCATTTGTTCATCTGGAGGGGACGTGACAGCTGGCTTCTCAGTATTAAACAGTGAAGACCCTGTTTCCATTGTAAAAACACCTTCCACAGATGATGATTTTGAAGTGGGCATTGAAGATTCAGAAGATTCTCTGGTTGGGGTTGCATGTACAGTTACTGGTGTAGGAATAAAGATGGTGCCACTAACAGTCCCCGAACCTTCTAGTTCTTCTGTTACCTCCACCTTTTGTATCATTGCAATCGCAGTGATTCCTCCAGCTTCCTCTGTCTGGATTTTCGGATAAAATGAAGAAGCCGGAACTATAGAGATATTATCCGCGTCAATGATTGTATCATCTTTGGTGATAAGCTCTGGAGTGGGACTGCCTTTTTTCATACTGTCTGTTACTGCAGAGAACAGATTATCTTCATCTTTTTTATTCTCTGTGAATACGACGGAAGTGCCTGCTAATGGTTTAGAGACATGCAGGACCATGGTAGGTGTCTGTTCAGTTAGGTCAGTCTTGACTTGGCTGCTACTGGGAGTAATGATTTCAACCTCCTGGTCCGTAATGCTATGATAAACAATGCTAGGAATTGGGGTGGACATTGGCATGAATTCATCTTGTTTAGGCTCACTTATGGCACTTACTGTGGATAAGTCACCGATAGTCTGATCACTAACTGAAACTTCAGTTGTGTGGGAGGACATAGTTGTGTAAGAGGAATGCAACATATCATCAGCTTTCCCACTAGTTGAGAATAGGTGCTCTGTTGTTTCAGAAGTGACAGGGCTTTCTGGAGCCAGAGTAATTTCACTCGCTAAGAAAACTTGGTCATCATCGCTTGATGCGACTGAAACAAGGGTATTCATTTCACCTGTTGCTTCCAAAAAAGTGACACTCTCCATGACTGTTGGCTTTGAGCTTAACATTTCACTGGTTTGGTCATTTAAACTCTTTCTCTCAGTCACAGTGACATCCGTGTCTGATGCTGTGTTATCAGTTGTCAACAGAGGTGCTGTTGATTTTGTAGTAGATTCTGGAATATCAGATGTCCCACTTTCATGCACTAATGTTGTTGTTTTAGGTTTGTCTGTGCTGAACTGCATTGCTTTTGTAGGTGCTGTGATAATGGACATAACAGGAAGACTTGTGGCTGATGTAAATGTAGCTGACCCATTCATGTCAGCACCTGAACTCTCATCCTCAACAGCAGAATCATCTGTGATGGATCCACTTCCCTGCCCACTAATGTAGATCTCAGTGCTGACCATGTGTGGAGATTGTGTTGATGGCATGAATTCTTTGGAAAGTTGTGTACTGGAGTGCGTCGATGATACAACGCTGAATGTGTAAGATTTGCTCTCAGTTTCATCGGTTTCATTCTCATCTGTAAATGCAGACGCATTCAATTTATCCTGGGCATTTGTGGTGGTCTCAGTGGGTACCTCTACACCAGAGCCATCCTGAGCTGAGTCTTCATCTTCTGGTAAGCCACTAGAGCTCTCTGTGTCAATGTAAGCAGAGCTTTCCTTTGTGGTAAACACAGTGACACTGGGAATTGCCATGGGTTGGGAGGTCACAAGTGTAAGGGGACTTTGTGTGGTAGTTGTAAATGCTGTTTGTGTTTCTAGAGGAATTTCATCGGTGTATGCAGATGCATCGTATCTAGAGTACTCCTGCATTGTGGTAGAATCACTGGTAATGTAGGCAGATGTGGACTGGGTTGATGATTCAGCACTGGGCTGTGATGTGGCAGCAGGAGGCTTGACAGTGTTTTTCATGATTACAGGCAAGGATTCCACAAAGTTGTTGCCATAGTCCACATCATCTGTTGGTTCTACTTTGGATTCAGCACTGACAACAGAAGAAGATGTCACAGAAGAGGCTTGAGTAAACATGTTGGGGGATTGGTCCGCTAAAGCCTCTTTAGGCATTGTGCTAGGAAAAACTGATGAAGGCATTTCAGTACTGTACACAGATGGAGTAGCGTCTACTGCTGAACTTGAAACTAATGCACTTGCGACAGTTGTGATCACAGGCTTCTCTGTGCTGGATACAGAGGATGTTGTGATATCAGTGGAAGGAGCACCCACATCCAGACTTGGACTTCTTTCAGAAACTGTGGCCATTGTGTCTGTTTTAAGAGATACAGCACTTTTTTCTATGCCAGGTGAAGTTGATATCTCAGAAATATACAGAGGAGAAGCTGTAATGACAGTAGAATCTGAGCTGTCATTGGTTCCAGAAAATGTCGTTACTTCTGGTTTTTCTGTGCTGAATACTGAAGAGATAGTAACTGATGTCTTCACTGAGTCCAGGATTTGGTCTGTAGTTGGCAACAAAGACATGGCAGATGATTCCTCTGTTAAAGTTTCTGTTGTTTTTCCAATTGAGCTGTCATTTCCCGTCAAAGTGATTGCTGAAGCAGTTTCAAGTTCATCAATGAATGGGATGGCTGATGTTTTATCTGTGCTTAATAACTGTTCAGGAAGTTGTGTAATTGCTCCTTTTGATATTGACAGCAGAGGTGTGGTAGTGATGGTTCCTGGCATTGTGGTTTCACCGGAGCCATCAGTGATCAACTCCGTAGATGATAGTGGGCGAAAACTGGTGGACAGCAGGGTTCCTGTCGTGTAAACTATTCCACCACTTGTAATGTTTGTAACCTCATCTCCTGAAAGTTCACGTATAGTAGAAGAAGGGACTGTAATTGTGTCATGGTCTCCAACTGCTGTTAGTGTGGAGGGAAAAGATTCAACATATGCAGATTTTGTTGACATGCTGTGATTTAAATCCTCACTTGGCTGAACAGATGATATGGCACTGGAAAAATCTGAGATAGAAGATGACAGTGAAACTGAGCCTTCTGGAACTATAGTCACAATAGTTGTTGATATGCTTTCTTCAGACATAGCTTTATATGATGTTGTGGTAACTGCAGTTTTATCTGTGCTAAATGGAGACGGCCCTTCTGTAACTGACGATACTTGATACTGATCTGGATGTGGTGTCGGTGTCTCTGTGCTGAATAATGAGGAAGCTGTAGAAACTGTTGTGTGCTTACTAGAGACATCAGTTGTAGGTTCTCCTGAGCTCTCTTCCTCTGTTGTTTGGTAACTGGAACTATCTTCAGGAGTTACCGAAGCACCTTCTGACTTACTTGTGGTAACAGTCTCTTGTGGTTCAGCTGACACTGATGTTGGTTTCTCAGTACTGTAAAGTGACGAGGCTGTGGTAACAGCTGTCTTTAAAGTGTCTGCTGTTCCAGTTTCCTGTGACATGGCCATGGCTGTAGTCTCTTTTCTGGTGACCGAAGAGACAGTGGTTGATACACTCAATGAATCAGCAGTAAAGTCCACAGTTTGGTCTCCAGAGCTCTCTGTCTCGGTAGAAACTAAAAGTGTTGTTGTGCTGGGTTCCATAGTCGATTTGCTGATGAAAGAAACCGATTCTGCTGTTGAAGACTGACTACTGATGTCTGTGTCTCCAATAGTTGAGGAAAGGACAGAGGAAAAGCTAGGTGACACTGTTTCTGAGCTTGTCACTGAAGAAACTGATGACTCATCTGTGACTGATGATAGTTTTGTCTCATCTGTTTGAAGGCTTCCAATTGTTCCAGGTGACACTGTTGTTGGTGCCTCAGTACTGTACAGAGATGAAGATGTGAAACTGACAGAAGACGTTGGGGTAAACATGTCTGGGGTTTGGTCACCTGAAGTTTCTTCATCTACTGGAGTCATAACAGGAGATTTAGAGGACATCTCTGTCTGATCTGTGTGAGCACTGTCTTGTTCCTGATCTGGACGTGGTGTTGGTGTCTCTGTGCTGAATAATGAGGAAGCTGTAGAAACTGTTGTGTGCTTACTAGAGACATCAGTTGTAGGTTCTCCTGAGCTCTCTTCCTCTGTTGTTTGGTAACTGGAACTATCTTCAGGAGTTACCGACGCACCTTCTGACTTACTTGTGGTAACAGTCTCTTGTGGTTCAGCTGACACTGATGTTGGTTTCTCAGTACTGTAAAGTGACGAGGCTGTGGTCACAGCTGTCTTTGAGGTGTCTGCTGTTCCAGTTTCCTGTGACATGGCCATGGCTGTAGTCTCTTTTCTGGTGACCGAAGAGACAGTGGTTGATACACTCAATGAATCAGCAGTAAAGTCCACAGTTTGGTCTCCAGAGCTCTCTGTCTCGGTAGAAATTAAAAGTGTTGTTGTTGTGCTGGGTTCCATAGTCGATTTGCTGATGAAAGAAACCGATTCTGCTGTTGAAGACTGACTACTGATGTCTTTGTCTCCAATAGTTGAGGAAAGGACAGAGGAAAAGCTAGGTGACACTGTTTCTGAGCTTGTCACTGAAGAAACTGATGACTCATCTGTGACTGATGATAGTTTTGTCTCATCTGTTTCAAGGCGTCCAGTTGTTCCAGGTGTCACTGTTGCTGGTGCCTCAGTACTGTACAGAGATGAAGATGTGAAACTGACAGAAGACGTTGGGGTAAACATGTCTGGGGTTTGGTCACCTGAAGTCTCTTCATCTAATGGAGTCATAACAGGAGATTTGTCTGTCTTATCCATAACAGCAGTAACAGAGGACATCTCTGTCTGATCTGTGTGAGCACTGTCTTGTTCCTGATCTGGACGTGGTGTTGGTGTCTCTGTGCTGAATAATGAGGAAGCTGTAGAAACTGTTGTGTGCTTACTAGAGACATCAGTTGTAGGTTCTCCTGAGCTCTCTTCCTCTGTTGTTTGGTAACTGGAACTATCTTCAGGAGTTACCGACGCACCTTCTGACTTACTTGTGGTAACAGTCTCTTGTGGTTCAGCTGACACTGATGTTGGTTTCTCAGTACTGTAAAGTGACGAGGCTGTGGTAACAGCTGTCTTTAAAGTGTCTGCTGTTCCAGTTTCCTGTGACATGGCCATGGCTGTAGTCTCTTTTCTGGTGACCGAAGAGACAGTGGTTGATACACTCAATGAATCAGCAGTAAAGTCCACAGTTTGGTCTCCAGAGCTCTCTGTCTCGGTAGAAACTAAAAGTGTTGTTGTGCTGGGTTCCATAGTCGATTTGCTGATGAAAGAAACCGATTCTGCTGTTGAAGACTGACTACTGATGTCTGTGTCTCCAATAGTTGAGGAAAGGACAGAGGAAAAGCTAGGTGACACTGTTTCTGAGCTTGTCACTGAAGAAACTGATGACTCATCTGTGACTGATGATAGTTTTGTCTCATCTGTTTGAAGGCTTCCAATTGTTCCAGGTGACACTGTTGTTGGTGCCTCAGTACTGTACAGAGATGAAGATGTGAAACTGACAGAAGACGTTGGGGTAAACATGTCTGGGGTTTGGTCACCTGAAGTTTCTTCATCTACTGGAGTCATAACAGGAGATTTAGAGGACATCTCTGTCTGATCTGTGTGAGCACTGTCTTGTTCCTGATCTGGACGTGGTGTTGGTGTCTCTGTGCTGAATAATGAGGAAGCTGTAGAAACTGTTGTGTGCTTACTAGAGACATCAGTTGTAGGTTCTCCTGAGCTCTCTTCCTCTGTTGTTTGGTAACTGGAACTATCTTCAGGAGTTACCGACGCACCTTCTGACTTACTTGTGGTAACAGTCTCTTGTGGTTCAGCTGACACTGATGTTGGTTTCTCAGTACTGTAAAGTGACGAGGCTGTGGTAACAGCTGTCTTTAAAGTGTCTGCTGTTCCAGTTTCCTGTGACATGGCCATGGCTGTAGTCTCTTTTCTGGTGACCGAAGAGACAGTGGTTGATACACTCAATGAATCAGCAGTAAAGTCCACAGTTTGTTCTCCAGAGCTCTCTGTCTCGGTAGAAACTAAAAGTGTTGTTGTGCTGGGTTCCATAGTCGATTTGCTGATGAAAGAAACCGATTCTGCTGTTGAAGACTGACTACTGATGTCTGTGTCTCCAATAGTTGAGGAAAGGACAGAGGAAAAGCTAGGTGACACTGTTTCTGAGCTTGTCACTGAAGAAACTGATGACTCATCTGTGACTGATGATAGTTTTGTCTCATCTGTTTGAAGGCTTCCAATTGTTCCAGGTGACACTGTTGTTGGTGCCTCAGTACTGTACAGAGATGAAGATGTGAAACTGACAGAAGACGTTGGGGTAAACATGTCTGGGGTTTGGTCACCTGAAGTTTCTTCATCTACTGGAGTCATAACAGGAGATTTAGAGGACATCTCTGTCTGATCTGTGTGAGCACTGTCTTGTTCCTGATCTGGACGTGGTGTTGGTGTCTCTGTGCTGAATAATGAGGAAGCTGTAGAAACTGTTGTGTGCTTACTAGAGACATCAGTTGTAGGTTCTCCTGAGCTCTCTTCCTCTGTTGTTTGGTAACTGGAACTATCTTCAGGAGTTACCGACGCACCTTCTGACTTACTTGTGGTAACAGTCTCTTGTGGTTCAGCTGACACTGATGTTGGTTTCTCAGTACTGTAAAGTGACGAGGCTGTGGTAACAGCTGTCTTTAAAGTGTCTGCTGTTCCAGTTTCCTGTGACATGGCCATGGCTGTAGTCTCTTTTCTGGTGACCGAAGAGACAGTGGTTGATACACTCAATGAATCAGCAGTAAAGTCCACAGTTTGGTCTCCAGAGCTCTCTGTCTCGGTAGAAACTAAAAGTGTTGTTGTGCTGGGTTCCATAGTCGATTTGCTGATGAAAGAAACCGATTCTGCTGTTGAAGACTGACTACTGATGTCTGTGTCTCCAATAGTTGAGGAAAGGACAGAGGAAAAGCTAGGTGACACTGTTTCTGAGCTTGTCACTGAAGAAACTGATGACTCATCTGTGACTGATGATAGTTTTGTCTCATCTGTTTGAAGGCTTCCAATTGTTCCAGGTGACACTGTTGTTGGTGCCTCAGTACTGTACAGAGATGAAGATGTGAAACTGACAGAAGACGTTGGGGTAAACATGTCTGGGGTTTGGTCACCTGAAGTTTCTTCATCTACTGGAGTCATAACAGGAGATTTAGAGGACATCTCTGTCTGATCTGTGTGAGCACTGTCTTGTTCCTGATCTGGACGTGGTGTTGGTGTCTCTGTGCTGAATAATGAGGAAGCTGTAGAAACTGTTGTGTGCTTACTAGAGACATCAGTTGTAGGTTCTCCTGAGCTCTCTTCCTCTGTTGTTTGGTAACTGGAACTATCTTCAGGAGTTACCGACGCACCTTCTGACTTACTTGTGGTAACAGTCTCTTGTGGTTCAGCTGACACTGATGTTGGTTTCTCAGTACTGTAAAGTGACGAGGCTGTGGTAACAGCTGTCTTTAAAGTGTCTGCTGTTCCAGTTTCCTGTGACATGGCCATGGCTGTAGTCTCTTTTCTGGTGACCGAAGAGACAGTGGTTGATACACTCAATGAATCAGCAGTAAAGTCCACAGTTTGGTCTCCAGAGCTCTCTGTCTCGGTAGAAACTAAAAGTGTTGTTGTGCTGGGTTCCATAGTCGATTTGCTGATGAAAGAAACCGATTCTGCTGTTGAAGACTGACTACTGATGTCTGTGTCTCCAATAGTTGAGGAAAGGACAGAGGAAAAGCTAGGTGACACTGTTTCTGAGCTTGTCACTGAAGAAACTGATGACTCATCTGTGACTGATGATAGTTTTGTCTCATCTGTTTGAAGGCTTCCAATTGTTCCAGGTGACACTGTTGTTGGTGCCTCAGTACTGTACAGAGATGAAGATGTGAAACTGACAGAAGACGTTGGGGTAAACATGTCTGGGGTTTGGTCACCTGAAGTTTCTTCATCTACTGGAGTCATAACAGGAGATTTAGAGGACATCTCTGTCTGATCTGTGTGAGCACTGTCTTGTTCCTGATCTGGACGTGGTGTTGGTGTCTCTGTGCTGAATAATGAGGAAGCTGTAGAAACTGTTGTGTGCTTACTAGAGACATCAGTTGTAGGTTCTCCTGAGCTCTCTTCCTCTGTTGTTTGGTAACTGGAACTATCTTCAGGAGTTACCGACGCACCTTCTGACTTACTTGTGGTAACAGTCTCTTGTGGTTCAGCTGACACTGATGTTGGTTTCTCAGTACTGTAAAGTGACGAGGCTGTGGTAACAGCTGTCTTTAAAGTGTCTGCTGTTCCAGTTTCCTGTGACATGGCCATGGCTGTAGTCTCTTTTCTGGTGACCGAAGAGACAGTGGTTGATACACTCAATGAATCAGCAGTAAAGTCCACAGTTTGGTCTCCAGAGCTCTCTGTCTCGGTAGAAACTAAAAGTGTTGTTGTGCTGGGTTCCATAGTCGATTTGCTGATGAAAGAAACCGATTCTGCTGTTGAAGACTGACTACTGATGTCTGTGTCTCCAATAGTTGAGGAAAGGACAGAGGAAAAGCTAGGTGACACTGTTTCTGAGCTTGTCACTGAAGAAACTGATGACTCATCTGTGACTGATGATAGTTTTGTCTCATCTGTTTGAAGGCTTCCAATTGTTCCAGGTGACACTGTTGTTGGTGCCTCAGTACTGTACAGAGATGAAGATGTGAAACTGACAGAAGACGTTGGGGTAAACATGTCTGGGGTTTGGTCACCTGAAGTTTCTTCATCTACTGGAGTCATAACAGGAGATTTAGAGGACATCTCTGTCTGATCTGTGTGAGCACTGTCTTGTTCCTGATCTGGACGTGGTGTTGGTGTCTCTGTGCTGAATAATGAGGAAGCTGTAGAAACTGTTGTGTGCTTACTAGAGACATCAGTTGTAGGTTCTCCTGAGCTCTCTTCCTCTGTTGTTTGGTAACTGGAACTATCTTCAGGAGTTACCGACGCACCTTCTGACTTACTTGTGGTAACAGTCTCTTGTGGTTCAGCTGACACTGATGTTGGTTTCTCAGTACTGTAAAGTGACGAGGCTGTGGTAACAGCTGTCTTTAAAGTGTCTGCTGTTCCAGTTTCCTGTGACATGGCCATGGCTGTAGTCTCTTTTCTGGTGACCGAAGAGACAGTGGTTGATACACTCAATGAATCAGCAGTAAAGTCCACAGTTTGGTCTCCAGAGCTCTCTGTCTCGGTAGAAACTAAAAGTGTTGTTGTGCTGGGTTCCATAGTCGATTTGCTGATGAAAGAAACCGATTCTGCTGTTGAAGACTGACTACTGATGTCTGTGTCTCCAATAGTTGAGGAAAGGACAGAGGAAAAGCTAGGTGACACTGTTTCTGAGCTTGTCACTGAAGAAACTGATGACTCATCTGTGACTGATGATAGTTTTGTCTCATCTGTTTGAAGGCTTCCAATTGTTCCAGGTGACACTGTTGTTGGTGCCTCAGTACTGTACAGAGATGAAGATGTGAAACTGACAGAAGACGTTGGGGTAAACATGTCTGGGGTTTGGTCACCTGAAGTTTCTTCATCTACTGGAGTCATAACAGGAGATTTAGAGGACATCTCTGTCTGATCTGTGTGAGCACTGTCTTGTTCCTGATCTGGACGTGGTGTTGGTGTCTCTGTGCTGAATAATGAGGAAGCTGTAGAAACTGTTGTGTGCTTACTAGAGACATCAGTTGTAGGTTCTCCTGAGCTCTCTTCCTCTGTTGTTTGGTAACTGGAACTATCTTCAGGAGTTACCGACGCACCTTCTGACTTACTTGTGGTAACAGTCTCTTGTGGTTCAGCTGACACTGATGTTGGTTTCTCAGTACTGTAAAGTGACGAGGCTGTGGTAACAGCTGTCTTTAAAGTGTCTGCTGTTCCAGTTTCCTGTGACATGGCCATGGCTGTAGTCTCTTTTCTGGTGACCGAAGAGACAGTGGTTGATACACTCAATGAATCAGCAGTAAAGTCCACAGTTTGTTCTCCAGAGCTCTCTGTCTCGGTAGAAACTAAAAGTGTTGTTGTGCTGGGTTCCATAGTCGATTTGCTGATGAAAGAAACCGATTCTGCTGTTGAAGACTGACTACTGATGTCTGTGTCTCCAATAGTTGAGGAAAGGACAGAGGAAAAGCTAGGTGACACTGTTTCTGAGCTTGTCACTGAAGAAACTGATGACTCATCTGTGACTGATGATAGTTTTGTCTCATCTGTTTGAAGGCTTCCAATTGTTCCAGGTGACACTGTTGTTGGTGCCTCAGTACTGTACAGAGATGAAGATGTGAAACTGACAGAAGACGTTGGGGTAAACATGTCTGGGGTTTGGTCACCTGAAGTTTCTTCATCTACTGGAGTCATAACAGGAGATTTAGAGGACATCTCTGTCTGATCTGTGTGAGCACTGTCTTGTTCCTGATCTGGACGTGGTGTTGGTGTCTCTGTGCTGAATAATGAGGAAGCTGTAGAAACTGTTGTGTGCTTACTAGAGACATCAGTTGTAGGTTCTCCTGAGCTCTCTTCCTCTGTTGTTTGGTAACTGGAACTATCTTCAGGAGTTACCGACGCACCTTCTGACTTACTTGTGGTAACAGTCTCTTGTGGTTCAGCTGACACTGATGTTGGTTTCTCAGTACTGTAAAGTGACGAGGCTGTGGTAACAGCTGTCTTTAAAGTGTCTGCTGTTCCAGTTTCCTGTGACATGGCCATGGCTGTAGTCTCTTTTCTGGTGACCGAAGAGACAGTGGTTGATACACTCAATGAATCAGCAGTAAAGTCCACAGTTTGTTCTCCAGAGCTCTCTGTCTCGGTAGAAACTAAAAGTGTTGTTGTGCTGGGTTCCATAGTCGATTTGCTGATGAAAGAAACCGATTCTGCTGTTGAAGACTGACTACTGATGTCTGTGTCTCCAATAGTTGAGGAAAGGACAGAGGAAAAGCTAGGTGACACTGTTTCTGAGCTTGTCACTGAAGAAACTGATGACTCATCTGTGACTGATGATAGTTTTGTCTCATCTGTTTGAAGGCTTCCAATTGTTCCAGGTGACACTGTTGTTGGTGCCTCAGTACTGTACAGAGATGAAGATGTGAAACTGACAGAAGACGTTGGGGTAAACATGTCTGGGGTTTGGTCACCTGAAGTTTCTTCATCTACTGGAGTCATAACAGGAGATTTAGAGGACATCTCTGTCTGATCTGTGTGAGCACTGTCTTGTTCCTGATCTGGACGTGGTGTTGGTGTCTCTGTGCTGAATAATGAGGAAGCTGTAGAAACTGTTGTGTGCTTACTAGAGACATCAGTTGTAGGTTCTCCTGAGCTCTCTTCCTCTGTTGTTTGGTAACTGGAACTATCTTCAGGAGTTACCGACGCACCTTCTGACTTACTTGTGGTAACAGTCTCTTGTGGTTCAGCTGACACTGATGTTGGTTTCTCAGTACTGTAAAGTGACGAGGCTGTGGTAACAGCTGTCTTTAAAGTGTCTGCTGTTCCAGTTTCCTGTGACATGGCCATGGCTGTAGTCTCTTTTCTGGTGACCGAAGAGACAGTGGTTGATACACTCAATGAATCAGCAGTAAAGTCCACAGTTTGGTCTCCAGAGCTCTCTGTCTCGGTAGAAACTAAAAGTGTTGTTGTGCTGGGTTCCATAGTCGATTTGCTGATGAAAGAAACCGATTCTGCTGTTGAAGACTGACTACTGATGTCTGTGTCTCCAATAGTTGAGGAAAGGACAGAGGAAAAGCTAGGTGACACTGTTTCTGAGCTTGTCACTGAAGAAACTGATGACTCATCTGTGACTGATGATAGTTTTGTCTCATCTGTTTGAAGGCTTCCAATTGTTCCAGGTGACACTGTTGTTGGTGCCTCAGTACTGTACAGAGATGAAGATGTGAAACTGACAGAAGACGTTGGGGTAAACATGTCTGGGGTTTGGTCACCTGAAGTTTCTTCATCTACTGGAGTCATAACAGGAGATTTAGAGGACATCTCTGTCTGATCTGTGTGAGCACTGTCTTGTTCCTGATCTGGACGTGGTGTTGGTGTCTCTGTGCTGAATAATGAGGAAGCTGTAGAAACTGTTGTGTGCTTACTAGAGACATCAGTTGTAGGTTCTCCTGAGCTCTCTTCCTCTGTTGTTTGGTAACTGGAACTATCTTCAGGAGTTACCGACGCACCTTCTGACTTACTTGTGGTAACAGTCTCTTGTGGTTCAGCTGACACTGATGTTGGTTTCTCAGTACTGTAAAGTGACGAGGCTGTGGTAACAGCTGTCTTTAAAGTGTCTGCTGTTCCAGTTTCCTGTGACATGGCCATGGCTGTAGTCTCTTTTCTGGTGACCGAAGAGACAGTGGTTGATACACTCAATGAATCAGCAGTAAAGTCCACAGTTTGGTCTCCAGAGCTCTCTGTCTCGGTAGAAACTAAAAGTGTTGTTGTGCTGGGTTCCATAGTCGATTTGCTGATGAAAGAAACCGATTCTGCTGTTGAAGACTGACTACTGATGTCTGTGTCTCCAATAGTTGAGGAAAGGACAGAGGAAAAGCTAGGTGACACTGTTTCTGAGCTTGTCACTGAAGAAACTGATGACTCATCTGTGACTGATGATAGTTTTGTCTCATCTGTTTGAAGGCTTCCAATTGTTCCAGGTGACACTGTTGTTGGTGCCTCAGTACTGTACAGAGATGAAGATGTGAAACTGACAGAAGACGTTGGGGTAAACATGTCTGGGGTTTGGTCACCTGAAGTTTCTTCATCTACTGGAGTCATAACAGGAGATTTAGAGGACATCTCTGTCTGATCTGTGTGAGCACTGTCTTGTTCCTGATCTGGACGTGGTGTTGGTGTCTCTGTGCTGAATAATGAGGAAGCTGTAGAAACTGTTGTGTGCTTACTAGAGACATCAGTTGTAGGTTCTCCTGAGCTCTCTTCCTCTGTTGTTTGGTAACTGGAACTATCTTCAGGAGTTACCGACGCACCTTCTGACTTACTTGTGGTAACAGTCTCTTGTGGTTCAGCTGACACTGATGTTGGTTTCTCAGTACTGTAAAGTGACGAGGCTGTGGTAACAGCTGTCTTTAAAGTGTCTGCTGTTCCAGTTTCCTGTGACATGGCCATGGCTGTAGTCTCTTTTCTGGTGACCGAAGAGACAGTGGTTGATACACTCAATGAATCAGCAGTAAAGTCCACAGTTTGGTCTCCAGAGCTCTCTGTCTCGGTAGAAACTAAAAGTGTTGTTGTGCTGGGTTCCATAGTCGATTTGCTGATGAAAGAAACCGATTCTGCTGTTGAAGACTGACTACTGATGTCTGTGTCTCCAATAGTTGAGGAAAGGACAGAGGAAAAGCTAGGTGACACTGTTTCTGAGCTTGTCACTGAAGAAACTGATGACTCATCTGTGACTGATGATAGTTTTGTCTCATCTGTTTGAAGGCTTCCAATTGTTCCAGGTGACACTGTTGTTGGTGCCTCAGTACTGTACAGAGATGAAGATGTGAAACTGACAGAAGACGTTGGGGTAAACATGTCTGGGGTTTGGTCACCTGAAGTTTCTTCATCTACTGGAGTCATAACAGGAGATTTAGAGGACATCTCTGTCTGATCTGTGTGAGCACTGTCTTGTTCCTGATCTGGACGTGGTGTTGGTGTCTCTGTGCTGAATAATGAGGAAGCTGTAGAAACTGTTGTGTGCTTACTAGAGACATCAGTTGTAGGTTCTCCTGAGCTCTCTTCCTCTGTTGTTTGGTAACTGGAACTATCTTCAGGAGTTACCGACGCACCTTCTGACTTACTTGTGGTAACAGTCTCTTGTGGTTCAGCTGACACTGATGTTGGTTTCTCAGTACTGTAAAGTGACGAGGCTGTGGTAACAGCTGTCTTTAAAGTGTCTGCTGTTCCAGTTTCCTGTGACATGGCCATGGCTGTAGTCTCTTTTCTGGTGACCGAAGAGACAGTGGTTGATACACTCAATGAATCAGCAGTAAAGTCCACAGTTTGGTCTCCAGAGCTCTCTGTCTCGGTAGAAACTAAAAGTGTTGTTGTGCTGGGTTCCATAGTCGATTTGCTGATGAAAGAAACCGATTCTGCTGTTGAAGACTGACTACTGATGTCTGTGTCTCCAATAGTTGAGGAAAGGACAGAGGAAAAGCTAGGTGACACTGTTTCTGAGCTTGTCACTGAAGAAACTGATGACTCATCTGTGACTGATGATAGTTTTGTCTCATCTGTTTGAAGGCTTCCAATTGTTCCAGGTGACACTGTTGTTGGTGCCTCAGTACTGTACAGAGATGAAGATGTGAAACTGACAGAAGACGTTGGGGTAAACATGTCTGGGGTTTGGTCACCTGAAGTTTCTTCATCTACTGGAGTCATAACAGGAGATTTAGAGGACATCTCTGTCTGATCTGTGTGAGCACTGTCTTGTTCCTGATCTGGACGTGGTGTTGGTGTCTCTGTGCTGAATAATGAGGAAGCTGTAGAAACTGTTGTGTGCTTACTAGAGACATCAGTTGTAGGTTCTCCTGAGCTCTCTTCCTCTGTTGTTTGGTAACTGGAACTATCTTCAGGAGTTACCGACGCACCTTCTGACTTACTTGTGGTAACAGTCTCTTGTGGTTCAGCTGACACTGATGTTGGTTTCTCAGTACTGTAAAGTGACGAGGCTGTGGTAACAGCTGTCTTTAAAGTGTCTGCTGTTCCAGTTTCCTGTGACATGGCCATGGCTGTAGTCTCTTTTCTGGTGACCGAAGAGACAGTGGTTGATACACTCAATGAATCAGCAGTAAAGTCCACAGTTTGGTCTCCAGAGCTCTCTGTCTCGGTAGAAACTAAAAGTGTTGTTGTGCTGGGTTCCATAGTCGATTTGCTGATGAAAGAAACCGATTCTGCTGTTGAAGACTGACTACTGATGTCTGTGTCTCCAATAGTTGAGGAAAGGACAGAGGAAAAGCTAGGTGACACTGTTTCTGAGCTTGTCACTGAAGAAACTGATGACTCATCTGTGACTGATGATAGTTTTGTCTCATCTGTTTGAAGGCTTCCAATTGTTCCAGGTGACACTGTTGTTGGTGCCTCAGTACTGTACAGAGATGAAGATGTGAAACTGACAGAAGACGTTGGGGTAAACATGTCTGGGGTTTGGTCACCTGAAGTTTCTTCATCTACTGGAGTCATAACAGGAGATTTAGAGGACATCTCTGTCTGATCTGTGTGAGCACTGTCTTGTTCCTGATCTGGACGTGGTGTTGGTGTCTCTGTGCTGAATAATGAGGAAGCTGTAGAAACTGTTGTGTGCTTACTAGAGACATCAGTTGTAGGTTCTCCTGAGCTCTCTTCCTCTGTTGTTTGGTAACTGGAACTATCTTCAGGAGTTACCGACGCACCTTCTGACTTACTTGTGGTAACAGTCTCTTGTGGTTCAGCTGACACTGATGTTGGTTTCTCAGTACTGTAAAGTGACGAGGCTGTGGTAACAGCTGTCTTTAAAGTGTCTGCTGTTCCAGTTTCCTGTGACATGGCCATGGCTGTAGTCTCTTTTCTGGTGACCGAAGAGACAGTGGTTGATACACTCAATGAATCAGCAGTAAAGTCCACAGTTTGGTCTCCAGAGCTCTCTGTCTCGGTAGAAACTAAAAGTGTTGTTGTGCTGGGTTCCATAGTCGATTTGCTGATGAAAGAAACCGATTCTGCTGTTGAAGACTGACTACTGATGTCTGTGTCTCCAATAGTTGAGGAAAGGACAGAGGAAAAGCTAGGTGACACTGTTTCTGAGCTTGTCACTGAAGAAACTGATGACTCATCTGTGACTGATGATAGTTTTGTCTCATCTGTTTGAAGGCTTCCAATTGTTCCAGGTGACACTGTTGTTGGTGCCTCAGTACTGTACAGAGATGAAGATGTGAAACTGACAGAAGACGTTGGGGTAAACATGTCTGGGGTTTGGTCACCTGAAGTTTCTTCATCTACTGGAGTCATAACAGGAGATTTAGAGGACATCTCTGTCTGATCTGTGTGAGCACTGTCTTGTTCCTGATCTGGACGTGGTGTTGGTGTCTCTGTGCTGAATAATGAGGAAGCTGTAGAAACTGTTGTGTGCTTACTAGAGACATCAGTTGTAGGTTCTCCTGAGCTCTCTTCCTCTGTTGTTTGGTAACTGGAACTATCTTCAGGAGTTACCGACGCACCTTCTGACTTACTTGTGGTAACAGTCTCTTGTGGTTCAGCTGACACTGATGTTGGTTTCTCAGTACTGTAAAGTGACGAGGCTGTGGTAACAGCTGTCTTTAAAGTGTCTGCTGTTCCAGTTTCCTGTGACATGGCCATGGCTGTAGTCTCTTTTCTGGTGACCGAAGAGACAGTGGTTGATACACTCAATGAATCAGCAGTAAAGTCCACAGTTTGTTCTCCAGAGCTCTCTGTCTCGGTAGAAACTAAAAGTGTTGTTGTGCTGGGTTCCATAGTCGATTTGCTGATGAAAGAAACCGATTCTGCTGTTGAAGACTGACTACTGATGTCTGTGTCTCCAATAGTTGAGGAAAGGACAGAGGAAAAGCTAGGTGACACTGTTTCTGAGCTTGTCACTGAAGAAACTGATGACTCATCTGTGACTGATGATAGTTTTGTCTCATCTGTTTGAAGGCTTCCAATTGTTCCAGGTGACACTGTTGTTGGTGCCTCAGTACTGTACAGAGATGAAGATGTGAAACTGACAGAAGACGTTGGGGTAAACATGTCTGGGGTTTGGTCACCTGAAGTTTCTTCATCTACTGGAGTCATAACAGGAGATTTAGAGGACATCTCTGTCTGATCTGTGTGAGCACTGTCTTGTTCCTGATCTGGACGTGGTGTTGGTGTCTCTGTGCTGAATAATGAGGAAGCTGTAGAAACTGTTGTGTGCTTACTAGAGACATCAGTTGTAGGTTCTCCTGAGCTCTCTTCCTCTGTTGTTTGGTAACTGGAACTATCTTCAGGAGTTACCGACGCACCTTCTGACTTACTTGTGGTAACAGTCTCTTGTGGTTCAGCTGACACTGATGTTGGTTTCTCAGTACTGTAAAGTGACGAGGCTGTGGTAACAGCTGTCTTTAAAGTGTCTGCTGTTCCAGTTTCCTGTGACATGGCCATGGCTGTAGTCTCTTTTCTGGTGACCGAAGAGACAGTGGTTGATACACTCAATGAATCAGCAGTAAAGTCCACAGTTTGGTCTCCAGAGCTCTCTGTCTCGGTAGAAACTAAAAGTGTTGTTGTGCTGGGTTCCATAGTCGATTTGCTGATGAAAGAAACCGATTCTGCTGTTGAAGACTGACTACTGATGTCTGTGTCTCCAATAGTTGAGGAAAGGACAGAGGAAAAGCTAGGTGACACTGTTTCTGAGCTTGTCACTGAAGAAACTGATGACTCATCTGTGACTGATGATAGTTTTGTCTCATCTGTTTGAAGGCTTTCAATTGTTCCAGGTGACACTGTTGCTGGTGCCTCAGTACTGTACAGAGATGAAGATGTGAAACTGACAGAAGACGTTGGGGTAAACATGTCTGGGGTTTGGTCACCTGAAGTTTCTTCATCTACTGGAGTCATAACAGGAGATTTAGAGGACATCTCTGTCTGATCTGTGTGAGCACTGTCTTGTTCCTGATCTGGACGTGGTGTTGGTGTCTCTGTGCTGAATAATGAGGAAGCTGTAGAAACTGTTGTGTGCTTACTAGAGACATCAGTTGTAGGTTCTCCTGAGCTCTCTTCCTCTGTTGTTTGGTAACTGGAACTATCTTCAGGAGTTACCGACGCACCTTCTGACTTACTTGTGGTAACAGTCTCTTGTGGTTCAGCTGACACTGATGTTGGTTTCTCAGTACTGTAAAGTGACGAGGCTGTGGTAACAGCTGTCTTTAAAGTGTCTGCTGTTCCAGTTTCCTGTGACATGGCCATGGCTGTAGTCTCTTTTCTGGTGACCGAAGAGACAGTGGTTGATACACTCAATGAATCAGCAGTAAAGTCCACAGTTTGGTCTCCAGAGCTCTCTGTCTCGGTAGAAACTAAAAGTGTTGTTGTGCTGGGTTCCATAGTCGATTTGCTGATGAAAGAAACCGATTCTGCTGTTGAAGACTGACTACTGATGTCTGTGTCTCCAATAGTTGAGGAAAGGACAGAGGAAAAGCTAGGTGACACTGTTTCTGAGCTTGTCACTGAAGAAACTGATGACTCATCTGTGACTGATGATAGTTTTGTCTCATCTGTTTGAAGGCTTCCAATTGTTCCAGGTGACACTGTTGTTGGTGCCTCAGTACTGTACAGAGATGAAGATGTGAAACTGACAGAAGACGTTGGGGTAAACATGTCTGGGGTTTGGTCACCTGAAGTTTCTTCATCTACTGGAGTCATAACAGGAGATTTAGAGGACATCTCTGTCTGATCTGTGTGAGCACTGTCTTGTTCCTGATCTGGACGTGGTGTTGGTGTCTCTGTGCTGAATAATGAGGAAGCTGTAGAAACTGTTGTGTGCTTACTAGAGACATCAGTTGTAGGTTCTCCTGAGCTCTCTTCCTCTGTTGTTTGGTAACTGGAACTATCTTCAGGAGTTACCGAAGCATCTTCTGACTTACTTGTGGTAACAGTCTCTTGTGGTTCAGCTGACACTGATGTTGGTTTCTCAGTACTGTAAAGTGACGAGGCTGTGGTCACAGCTGTCTTTGAGGTGTCTGCTGTTCCAGTTTCCTGTGACATGGCCATGGCTGTAGTCTCTTTTCTGGTGACCGAAGAGACAGTGGTTGATACAATCAATGAATCAGCAGTAAAGTCCACAGTTTGGTCTCCAGAGCTCTCTGTCTTGGTAGAAATTAAAAGTGTTGTTGTTGTGCTGGGTTCCATAGTCGATTTGCTGATGAAAGAAACCGATTCTGCTGTTGAAGACTGACTACTGATGTCTTTGTCTCCAATAGTTGAGGAAAGGACAGAGGAAAAGCTAGGTGACACTGTTTCTGAGCTTGTCACTGAAGAAACTGATGACTCATCTGTGACTGATGATAGTTTTGTCTCATCTGTTTGAAGGCTTTCAATTGTTCCAGGTGACACTGTTGATGGTGCCTCAGTACTGTACAGAGATGAAGATGTGAAACTGACAGAAGACGTTGGGGTAAACATGTCTGGGGTTTGGTCACCTGAAGTTTTTTCATCTACTGGAGTCATAACAGGAGATTTAGAGGACATCTCTGTCTGATCTGTGTGAGCACTGTCTTGTTCCTGATCTGGACGTGGTGTTGGTGTCTCTGTGCTGAATAATGAGGACGCTGTAGAAACTGTTGTGTGCTTACTAGAGACATCAGTTGTAGGTTCTCCTGAGCTCTCTTCCTCTGTTGATTTCTTAGTATTGTAGATTAATGAAGTATTAATAATTGGAGATTCATACACTGTGGTCATGTCTGGAGTAACTGTCCTCAACAGTGAAGAAACACTGGACGTCACAGTTAAATCAGTGTGGTCTCCAGATGTTTCTGAAGAAGTAACAGTGACAATTTCCTCACTTGTAGACACTTTTTGGTCTTGCAGTTCAGTAACTCCTGATAGTGCTTGTTGTTGTGTGGAGTGCTTGCTGAAAATTTCAGTAAATGAGGCCATTGTTGTCATAATAATTTCAATAGCACTATATAAGGGGGAACCTGCCGTTGTCTCTACTTGTTCTCTCTCTTCATGTGTAGTGGTGGCTGTTGACAAGTCTATCACACTGGTGACTGGAATGGATGTTTTATCAGTGCCTGCTGTTTGTATTTCTTGTGATGTCACTTCGCTCTCCCATTGCGCTTGATCTGCTGTATGTGCAGGGCTTAAAGCTGAAGAGGATGTTGTAGTCTTTACTGAGCTATGTGACTGTGGGCTAGTTGTAAAAATGTTCACTGTTTGCATTTCTGGTGAAGACATTGCATCAACTACCTCTGTTGGTGAGATGGAAGGTAACTGCCTGATTGTACTCCCTCCTTGACTTGTGACTGTGCCATGTGAGGTTTCAGTCAGTGTATGTGCTGATGATGCAGTGCTGCCTACGTCTATTGCTGATGCAGTGCTGCCTATGTCTATTGCTGATATTATCTCAGTCTCAGCTGAACTACTAAATACTGAAGGAGTCATGGTGGTGACGGCAAATTCCTTTGGGGTTTGGATCTTAGTAGTGCTTTGTGAGTCAGTAGTTAATGTTGGTGTTTTCCCATCAGCATCAGAGGAGGAAATATATACAGTCTGTAATGGAGACTGAGCGCTGTCTTTTGCAGCTACAGTTGCAGATGTGCTTTCCTCTGTGGTTTCCGTTTTTTCTCTGGCTGTGGAAAGTTTGGTTGAAGAAGTAACAGGAGATATATCCTCAGCCTTCTCTCTCTGAGTCACACTTGGGTCACTTCTCACATAGGTGGCAGTCCTCCCTGTCTTGTCCACTTCTTCTTGTACAGACGTGGTACTGACAGAGGGGGTAATAGTATAAGCCCTTACTGTTTGGGTTTCCCCAGTTTTGATGATCTCAGGCTCAGCTGGTGTTACTGTAGGAACAAAGTCAATGGTATCTAAAGCAGCTGAGATAATTTCAGTTTTCTGTCTCGGTGTTGAAGCCTTGTCCACCACTGCTAAGGCTGGAATGGAGGTTAAGTCTTTGTCTGTGGGGACTTTTGTGGTAAATTCATCTTTCATGGGAGAAGACGTTGATTCAACTATTGGGATTATATCAGTGTCATATTCAGATACATCTGGGATCTCTGTAGAGGTCAGTGTTGTTGTGGGTTCCTCCTTAGATTCAGTGGAGCTAACATCAGGGAGATAAGTCCAGCTATAATCGAACACTGTGGTTATTTCCTCGCTGGCTCCCAAAGCTGTCACGTTTGTCAAAATCTGAGTACCTTTGGCCTCTTTGTCTTCTGGACTCTGTGGCTCCAGTGTGATCTCCTGATTACCATTCCTAAAGCTGATAGTTGGAGTGATGGTAACAGCAGTTTGGAGCAAAGGGTCTGTGTCTCCACTTAGCTCACTGTCTGCTATGGAGGTGGTGGGATGGTCGGGCAGGTATGGTATGACGGGAGACTGAGAATCAAGTGGCTGTGAAGTCTGGTCATCTGCAAAGAAAATAAAAGGAAATTATGCAGAGATGTGACAACCTGATCACAAAACAACAGAAAGTTAAACTCTGTTTACAGACAATGTTCTTTCTAATTCTGGCAATGTATACATTCTGTACAATTTTCACTGTCAGCAAAGCAACACCCAAATATACTACTTCAGAAATGAAACATGAATATTAACAGTTTGTCAGAAATTAGTGAGGAGATTTAGTCAAATTTAGTCAACTTGTCACAGGGATCACCTCAGGACTGGACTGGAAGCACTAAATTATTGCTCTTCTGTTAGACCTGAGCAATTGATTGTTTTTAAGAGTTATCTGTTGTTTTTTACATTATGGACAAAGCCAAGGATTAGACAGAAGGTATGATGTGCTGCAAACAGTGCACACTTCATTTCAACATAAAGCCGGTTTGATGAGCAAGAGAATGGGGTTTGAAAGACAGGGATGTTGATAAAGCAGACTCAGACTGTTCTGAAGATGTTACAGAGAAGGTCACAACATTATGCTATTGTGGTGTCTTCAGAGTTCCCACTCTAGGCACTGTAGATGTTCAACTCATGACACAATACAAAAATAAGCATCCATTTGCTTCTAAATGTATTCTATAGCAGGACAATGAGTCAAAATATTCAGCTAGATTCATAAAGAACCATCTGGAGCCACAATAACATCAAGAATCCAGAGGTGATCTGACATCCACAAATATCTGATCTCAACTTCACAATTCTCAATTCTCCCAAATGCTGAAATTCAGTAGATATTTCTTTGTTTTGTCTTAGTGCTGCATGTGCAGCCCTCAAAGTAGAGGACAAGAACTGAACTTTGTAATGATTCAGTTTTAAATATGAAAACAAATTCCTCTCATTTACTACTACTTAAAAATAATCTTCTTTGAGTGAAAACAAAAATGGGTCTTTTCAGTGCATTTTTTTCTTCCACATCTTACTCACCCACTAAATACAAACCAGTAAAACCTGATCAAAAGATGAACAAGGAGGAGGATCAAGACAATATAATATCCAGCTTTGAAGACATTTGTCTTGGTTATGACTGCCAGGTCCTTGATATGAACCACTATAATCCTATTATAATTCTGTAGTATATTTCCATCAATATGACATTTTCACAAATCTAAAAGTGTTTTTGATCAAGGTAAAAAGTTTTAATGGGTCTATTTTAACAACCCTTTACACATTCAGTTTTTAAGAAATTAATTTGTGGTTCTGTTTTGTAACTTACATTTCTCACAGTCCCATGAAATAAAAAGCAGTTATGTTTAATTTAATGCACAGATTCTGTGGTAAAGCAGATTAAGAAGACTAAACTTTACATTAAATTAAGAAGACATGCTCATAATCAAATACACGTAATCACATATACAAAAGGTACCTAGCTAGCTACATTTTAGCTAACCATATCAATATATTTCTTTTGGTTGTTTGTTTTGCACAGCAAACATTAGCAGTAGTTTTAACATCCTGCAGGTGCTTGCTGGAGCGTTAGAAAATGTGCTTCAAAGTAAAACCCAGCTATAAGTAACTAATGCATTTGGGGATTCAGTTCACTTACATTTCCTGGACATAACTGCCTTCTTCTCATGCTAGCTAACCAGAATCATTTAACATCCCGCAAACAGCCTTTGCTTGCAACATAACCCCCCACTCGTTTTGCTGAATAACGGTAGAAATTCATGTAAAACAGCCGTACAGAAACAATAGAAGGCACCAGAATTCAGTTGAATATGTACAGTCTAAAAAGAATGCATGGAAAACTGGACAGTAAACACTCAAAGCATCTACAACCTAAACACTCACAGTGTGAAGTACTTTTTGTATTGGATATCAAGTCAACTTGGAAGAAAGTCTGTTTATCACAGTAACAAAGCTTCCACAGTTCTTGAGTGTCCTCAAAAAATTATTATTTTAAGCATATAAAAAATACAGAAATACACAAACACTGCAAAACATTAAGCTCTAAAACACTAAATCTCTCTCCAACATATTTGTAAGCCTTGACCAAGCTGGTGTCTAAAGTTCATCCAAACCATAATTCAGAGATTTATATTCCTTACTAATGTGAAAAGAAAATCTTATCAAGAGGCCACTTGAACACAGACAGACCATCTAACACTGTTGACAAAGCCTCCATGAGTTGATTTATTAAAGGTTAACATTACTACCAATATTTCACAGAAAGTAAGATTTGTAGTGTATAAGCATGTCATTTGTGTTATACATCATATGGCATCCTGTGTGTTAATACTAGCACATGGGATACGACCTATACAAGGCATATGGACAAAACTTTGTAGCTATATGCTATATATTGTAAAAGTGTCCTTACTTATATGCCTACACCTTGTAATGAAAATAGATGTTCCCTTAAATGGCGTCAGAGCTTTCTGCTCTTACTTTTAAGTCTAACACAGAAGCAGCATTCAAGTCCCTTCAAGTCCCTCAGCAGTCAAGTCCCCAGCAATGTTATCACCATCCGCCTACGCTATGTTGTGTGTAGTCCACCTTCTCTAAAAGACAGGGGTCCTAAACATCTGCACGACCTTGTTATCAAGTTACTGAAGAAATACTGGGATCTAATAGATTCCTTTCATCACATATGAACAATGTCTTGAGTCCAAGTGCTTCTGTGGGTCACTGTGTTGGCTCTTTGAGAAAGGAAGCATCTCGATCTCTGTGACTCATGTGTCTAGCCTCCCTATAAAAGCATGCCTCCCGGTTATGTTTCATATGTCCTTTGAACGTGAGTCACAGCCGTAGTCCAACCATTGTAGTCATGTTTGGCAACAATTAAAAATGTGAGCTGTTTATCGGTGTTGAGATAATGTAAAAGCAAAGGGAAGGAAAAGATTATTCACAAACAAAAACTTAATCCTTTGGTATACAAACGCCGCTACTTTTCTCTCTCTCTCTGTCTCTCTCACTCAGTGTGTGTGTGTGTGTGTCTGCCTGTTTCCCACAAATGATGATTTAGAAAGATTATTGGTTGCAGCCCAGAACACCTGCACCAGCTCATTTGCCGAAAGACACCTGTTAGAGATCCAGGTCAGGCTTGGGAACTCATGCAATGGACCCACCCAAATGACCCACAAACTCAAAACACACTTGCAAGCCTTTGCAGCAGCTTCCAACACAGCACAGTAGTCTTCATAGCAAAGTTAGGCACACACACCAACTGGACAAATGATCCAGTCCAACACTTACCAAATCTATGCACCCTCCAGTTTCCCATCTTAGATGACTGCACTTTTGTAAAATAACCAACAATCTGTAGCGTATATTCAGATCTAATGTTGAGGACTAGAATATTATTTAAAGCACTAATTTAACATTTTGAGAAATAGAATATGAAAACACAGAGCACTGTTGAGTGTGTTCAGTGTACAAATCGAGCCAGTATCTAGTGACTTTATTCCAAGATCACGTGATGTTGAAGGAAAATGGGAAACCACCCGTATACTGCTCGCTTGTGAATGTCCACAGTAATAGATAACTAAAGACCAGCAACCAGTCTTGTTGTTCTTGTTACCGCAGCAACATTTTTTCTTTTTTTTTCTGGAGGAAACCACTGTCTTAATCAATAAAGACAACCATATGGAAAGACACAAAGGTCAACTACATTGTTTCAGTCACAATCAGTGGCTACTATAGAGGGATGCAATGTAATGCAATGGGAAAATATCATCACCATCAGTAAAAAGTCCCAGACAGGATTAAACCATAAAATGGCAGAAATCAGGAGAACACACGATTCTCTAATGAATGGTTGTTAACTGTACAATTATCTAACATTAGGAAAAGAAAATATTATTAATCATTCACACATCCTTGTTCAGAATTCAGTTGATCCCCATTTTGGAGATTCATTAAAACACTGCATACGGTATATTTCCATTAAATTTCAGTATACCTACTAAAGCAGGGCTAGCCTAAGATATGAGAGATGCATCGGCCTACTCATTATTTCACCAGAAAGCAAAGAAGTGCATGGTGTCTCTGAAAGTCAGAGTATTCCTATATGGACAAGCTTAGCAAGACCCTGGACTGTATGTTAAATTGATGTTTCATTATGCTGAGAATGTACTGTTGATGTTTTTGTGCATTGTGACATTTGCGGTTGACACGCCTCAGACTATGAATATTTCACCAAGTTCACCAACATGCCATATAAGCACTGGGTAAACAGAGAATTTAATTGTCATTAATTAATCAGAAGCACATGGACACGGTCACCAATAACACTGACAGTTTTGAGACGCAATAAACATCCACTGCGTGAATTCTTAACACCCTGAAATTATTGTGAACTTTGTTACCATGCAGCCAGACAACACACTTCTCCCCATGCCACAATATTTTCCACAAGCTTTTCCCACACAAACTGGGAGGGCTGAAAAGAGACCTCGAGTGCCTCAGCTGAGCTACGTCACATGATGTAGCAGTAAAAGTAGCTATAATCGCTCTCTTTGGTCAGGCAGCCTCCAGCTGTCTTGACAGAGAGGGGAGACTGTGAGCTAGCGGTGACATCACCTCTTGCGGTGGTGTCCAGCCTGTGCTGAAGACAGGCATCTGTGCTTACTCAGGTAGAGTGCCAGCGCACCTCTGTCACTGCCAGGCTGGCTCTCAGCAAGCTGCTATGTGCACTCACAAGGAGAGAAATACTGCAAATGCATAGCACAGCTCAAATACACCGAATATAGAGACCGTCTTTGTATTGCTTTCTCATTCAGCACATTACTGATTATGCACAGACAAACACGGAAGCTATGTAATGTGCACTTGTGGCAACTAAACTGAGCAGACAGCACACGTACAGGGCGCTGGTAAACACAGTGACACTTTGATTGTGTATAATTTGGAGCGCAGATCACCGCTCTCTCAGGCAACCTCAACACCTACCGCAAAGTTATTCTCAAACTCAAAATCTGCCAAACGTTCATTTATTCGTGTCCGTTTCAGTCCAGCAGGCGACCTTCCTCCAACGTGAGCTGCTAGACAGGCACAAGGAATGAGTCACCGTGACAATATTTGTAGCTCAGATGCAGACAAAATAAAACAAAAACGATGCAGTGGCTGTTTACACGTGAGATAGCATGTGATATTTATCCAAATGAAGCCAGCGCTGAAGTACTTTAAAGTGCAATAACACAGATGGCTGTAAGACGCCAGTTCCAGTTAGTCCCTGGATACAACTCCATTCAAAAAAAGCATCAACTTCTCTTAAATATTAAGTCTCCCTAATAAGTGTGCAGGTGGTCATTTTGCAAATGAGAGCTCTATTAAGAAGGGAAACAACTGTGTTGACCACAGGCTGCCTGTAAGAAATTATCACCTGCAACACTAAAATGGATTAATGGTTGCATATGTATCACTAATATGCAATAAAAGCCGGGATGGTGATCTTTCTACCGTTTTAAAGTAGATTTTATATTATCATACATCCTCTTATCTGTATCTGATCACTCTCTCTAAAGCTGTTGCTTTTTTTCCCCCACGTCCTCACCTTGTCTGACTTGTCTGTGTCAAAATCATAATCACAACATCTGCTCAGCCAGACTCATTCCTACGGCTAAGCAGTCTTTCAGCAGCTGAAAACACATAAACATGAGCCAGAGGGAGCAGGGAAACAAAATACCCCATCTTGTTCAATTGCGGAAACAAAGAAAAAATGTCACACCGCGCAGACATGAGTCCCAGCACGCCGTTGCGGCTGGTCTGTCACTCTGCAGTGAGATTACAGTTGCCACAACATCAAATCACTGAACCATGAAAAACACCAGTTTGCAGTCGAAATGCTTTGGGGATGTTAGTAGAGAGCAGTGATATAAGATGGAAATGAAATGCCCACTGCATTACCTTTACCATGTTACTTTCTATCATTCATCAGTAATCAAAGTCTGTCTTCAGCACCCTGGACAGCATAGCCATCCCACCAATCAATCTCCAGCTACAGTTTAAAACATTGTTATTATTCACCAGCCAAAGCTCACAAACAATGCACCATCCATCTTTTGTATCACCAACGTCATAAGAACCAATAAAAATCCAACTTTAACTTTGAAAATAGTCCTTTGCATTGAAGACAAATATTTCACATAAAGCTTCACAAATTTAAGGTAACGCTGGTATATCTTACCTGACACATTGTGTATCTGCCTGACTGTCGTCGTCTGGATGGACTGCTCATCTGTGACTTGAGAGGTGGCCGCAGCCGAAGACATAGGAGCAGATGTAATAAACTCTGTGCCCATCTCTGTTGCCGTGTCTTTCTCCGTCAGGGTTACATCACTGTGCTCTGGCGCCTGAGTGGAGGACTCATCGAAGACGTGTGCAGATGTCGACAACGCCGCGTCTTCGGCTGAGGTTTCACTGTGAATCGGTACGAAGGCGGCTGTTGCGGCCTCGGGTGTGGCCTGTGTCTCTGCAGCCTCCATTGGTGTTGTGGTTTGTGTTGCAGCACTTGAGGTCTCTGGTAGTTCAGTGGTGGTCTCACTGCCAGGTACGGTGTTGCACATGAATGTAGTTTGGGGAGTTTCTGTGGTAGTTGTTGTTGTTTCTTCAGTTGTGAAATCAGTACCTGTAATGTCGGACGGGCTGGGGGGTTTGAACTCTTGGCGAGGAGGTGGTGCTACCTCCACAAAATAATTATCAACAATTTCATCAGGTATGTCAATGTAGTCAGCGGGCAATGTTGAATGAATAGTTAAGGTTGACGGTGTGGAGCTCATCTCTTCCTCGCTGGTCATTTCAGCTGATTCTGCTGGAGTGTCAGTGATATCAGAGGTCACTGATGTGGTGATCCCAGTGTATGGAAAAGCTTCCTCTGTCTTTCCCTCTGCAAACTTTGGTTCTGTGCTGGGAGAAGCATCTAGCAAAAGGACATCGGGTTGGAGTGTGCTGACCTCAATCACAGAGGAATCGGTTAGCTTCTCGGCGGACACAGTGGCACTTGTGCTTTCGGTCACAATCTGAGATTCTGTGAATGCACCACCAAGGTGGGAGGAAGATTCAGGGGTTACATATTCACTTACAAAGTCTCCTGGAGCATCCGTTTCTTCATGTTCTTCTTTGATAGTGGGTGCAACTGTTGTTATTAGTTCTTCTTCTTGATCTGGAGTGGGGCGAGGCGGAGCCATGCTGGTAGAGAACATAGATGGAGGACTGGTATAGTCTGCAGCCTGCTCTGTGGTGGTACTCTCCAGTAAAGGGATGGAGGTCGTGGAACTGATGGTGGGCGTGATGGTTTCTACCACTGACAAATCCAGAAAGGAGGTCTGGTTGATCATCTCCCTCCTCCCTACACAACAAACATATAATTAAAAGAATCAGAAACTCCACATATCATCTCGGAAAATCTGTAATCATCAGTCCTAGAGTCTATTTGAAAAGCATTTGTTCAAACAGCAGAGACACCATACTGACAAAGATGCAACGGGCCAAATTGTCAGTCACCTTATCAGAATCAAATGCACATAATATACAGTATAAAATTATTTTTTCATGTAAAGCTAGCAAGTTGCAGTCGCGGCGCAGCACGCAACAGCTGCGACACCAGTGCAGCACTCAGAGCCCTGAGTTGAAAGGTTCCTAGAAACCTTAATGTGAGGGATTCTTCTCTTAACTCTTAGTATTGTTTATAACTATCTGTGGCATTAAATCAACTCAACTGGCCATTTTTATGGAACAATGTGTTGATGTGCACCGGAGGTGTTTGGCCAATAACTGAAGTTTGCTTTAACAATGGAGGATTGGCTTCCTCTTGTAGGACAATTTGGACAATTTGTTGCTAATGACCTCATTCTGAGGTGTAATCAAAGAAGGGCACTTTGGATGTTTCTCTAAATATTTCCTGATCTGCCTGACAGAGTTCCCATGACGGTGACAGGGGTATTATAAACAAGAGATGTCCTGAGACTATTTTTATCCTCTATTGCAACTGACGGTAGAGTTTATTTTTTCCCTCTTTGTCATCTTTTCATATGTTCAAACGTTCACCAGTAAACTTCTGTTCAGTACTTATTCCTAAGTTTTTATTAATGACCAGGTCCTTTTATCTCATCTCTAATTTTCTTGAGCGCACCTCCTTCCTCTGTCCTCCCATGCTCATTTCCTCACACCCATAAAAACCAGTGTAACTGCTTTAGTAAGCTCTCCTCAGTGGTGCAGATGGAGAGCGTAACGGCAGCTGTTGACCATTACGTACTAGACCCCTTTCTTCATGAAACTATCTGATGTAAGGTGGTGTGACACACGTTTTTCCCTAACAGGAAAAACAGGGCTCGCTCTCAGAGAGACTGCATTATCTCACCGATGCATTTCGGCTGTTGCTGTTACTGAGGCCTTTGTTTTCTTCAAGCCTATCCCAAGACAAATGAGGGACCAATTATCCCTTTTTTCTGTCTGCTCCTGCATCCACTCTCCTTGTTCTTCTGTGTAGTCTAAGCGACGTAGGTTTACAACATCTTTCCCATCTGAGATATTATTGGGAACGGGGAAAGCAGGAAATGATGGAGAGACTCCCACCAAACGAGGGTACTTGAAAAGCACTTACACTGGGGTGTAAATACAACATGACTGAGAGGGTTGACATGGAATACACAGAGCAGGAGGTGAGGGTGGCCTGTTTATGTGCCCTCTGAACTCCGTGGGGACTTATCACCGCGAGAGTTAGCATGGCCCAGGGGCAGTAAATAGCCAGGCAGTGGACAGCTTATCTGGCCAACCTCTCATTTGTAAAGATGGAAAGACCAGGTCAAGGGTCAGCAAGGATGACTGAATTTAGAAATCCAGCAGCAGCTTTGTCCGTTATCCAAACGTCTACTCTGATAAGTACAAGTGAGAATGACGGCGGGCGAACTGACAGCGGAAACGAGAGGTCAAAGACGGAAAGGGAGTGAGATAGCGAGGCCAAAAGGGCTGACAGGTGGGGTATTGGATACTTTTGCTGCTTTTTTTAAATGGCAACTATCATCTGTCATTTGGTGTTGCCCCGGGAATACCGGTTAGCAAAGAACACGCAGATTTTGAGGGATTAGGCTAAATCTGCCGTGAACCATGAAGCGTCACTATTTATAGAAATCCTTATCTATGCTCCTTTTCTTTCTCATTGTCACTAATTACCATTGTTTGCAATGACAACAGGTCATTACTATGCAAACCTGAGCCTTTAATGTGTGAAAAAATAAGTTTACAGATGTCGCAACTGATGAATTCACACAGCTTTTCAGTTTGGATGTGGATTGGTTCTTTTTAGAAACAAAAGTACTTAATTTATTTTTTTAATAAACAAGGTTTACCACTATGATTTCAGTCATAAAAAGTGTTTTGCCCCAGAAAAGGGCGGGGGACAGAACTGAGACAGTGAGGTCAACTGGACGCTGTAGTCTGGCACATAACAAGCAACATGTTCATCAGAAAACCCTCCCTCTGCTTTGCTCTTGTCGTTGTGGTTGTCAGTAAAACTATACAGCCCTAAATGGCGTGACCAGAGACACAATCTGAACAGAACACGTGACAAAAGATGAGACTTTTTAAAGGCGGGTCTGGTTCAGATGTGGGAAAGTGTACGGTACAGTGGAGCAAAGCAGCAGAAAATCAAAGGGTGGGGAAGCAACAGTGAATAAATGTAGGAGATGAGCTCATGGCTGCTTAGAGTCAGGCCTAGATGTGTCAGGGGATAGTCTGTGCCTTCGCTCACTGTCTGTCTTTTATAAATCAACATATGACTACGTATGACCCACCATATGCAGGTAACGCTTTGCTCCATGACGTAATGTAAATATGCTAAACAGTAACAGCGGCTCAGAGAGAGTTTTTACCTTTAAAACAGTAAGCCCCAAGCTTCATAGTTGGTTCTGGGAAGCCAGTTTGGTTTCTGTAGCGATACATGGTCCGGACACCTAGCAGGCCTCCCCCGCACTGAACCCTGGGTACAGCAACAGGATGTCGTACGCTGCCATCAGAGAGCCAGCCGTAGTCGCATTTGTCCAGCCCCTGTCGCCAAGCGGCGTGGAGCTGGCCAGGGGATGCCAGGACAGCGTTCCTCTTTTTACACTCTTCACTGGCCTCTTCAAACGTCATCTTATGGGTCACGGGAGCATAGTAGACTTCACCTGAATCAAAAAGGATAAAATGCAATGAGGGCTTAGTGTAGAGTCACACAGTCAAAAGATAAATAAAAACAGCAGAGGGCACAGCCAAAAAACATGATAACTCAAAGCAAGTCACTGAGAACAGAGGGTTTTACACTGCTTTGACCTTTCAGAATAGATCCAGCTAACAGCTAACAAAAGTCACAGCTGCACAGGGCACAGACCCAAAACACCTCCCACTGATCAGATGCAGGACAACAGTAGTTCATTCATTATATTATGTCTGAGGTGGGAAAGCAATGTAGACAATGTGCACCGCCTGTCAATGATCTCGTCTGTATTTCAAGTCATTAGTTTCCCCTCTGTGGCTGAGTGAACTACATTCCCCCTACTGCTTCCTCTCTACCTTCATATTCATGTTAGGGTCTGACTTAATGAAGCCTAATGATGAAGCTGTGCATTTGTTTTTGCTTTCAGGGTAATATAAATGACTACAGAAATGCAAAATCTTAATTGAAACCAAACAACATTACAAGAGGGGATGAGTGATTGACTACATGTTTTCAGTTAGTCTTGGGCGTAACATTTCAAATATCCCTTGTTGGTTTCATCCCATTGATTTACAAGAGTGTTGAGATTAGGAGATGCTTTCCACCCAGGAATGTCTTCCCTTTCAAAAGCACGCAACAGACAACAAAATATACTGTGTGTATATATATATACACATGGTAGTTTTTTGGGGTAATTGTAAGGTCTTTAACTAATATATCGATGACCACCAGTGTGTTATTGGTGTGGTGAGACCACATTTCACATTTGAAACGATTTCAGTTTTCATTAGACGACATAATTACAGGGACATTCTATTTCAACCATTGCCTTACAGCCCCCGGATACATTTTTATTGTTAATTTATTACTTTGGACGTTTCTGTTCAAATTCAAAACTCATGAAAACCACATCCACCGAGCATGTTTGTTTTCCTGCATCACAAAAAAAAAGCGGACTTAAAATTGAGGCAATATTAGTGACATTATGATGCTAATGAATATCCAGGGAGCTGCGGGCAACCAAGACACATAATGTGACCACAGTGTTGCCAGTTCATTCTTGTGGTATTGTGGATTCTTTGGGCATCTAATTCCCTTCTCTGTTCCCTCATGTGACTTATTTGTACCGACTAATATAGTAATGATGAGGTCAAGAAGACATATATAGTTTCTTGATGATAGCTGCATATATATAATGTACATGTGTATGTAGCCTGACATTGTTGTGTGTCCATATTACTAATAATACAAATGTCACAACTAATTGACATGCAAATTGTGTATATGTATTATGTGTTACATGTTAACAGGGCTACACTGCACTAATCCCATATTAGAAGAGCAAGAAATCACTTTTTTAAAACTACCAAGACAGAGAATGAAAATCAGTTCCCGCTTAGAGTCAAACTATATAGGCTTTAATATAACCCTTATTCCCAAAACCATATTAATGGTTATCCGTGGTCACCGGTATTCAGATAAGCCAATTAAATGTATTTCAGTTGTGGTTTTTAACACTGTAAAAGTAATTTGCTTTAGCTTTGTGGTTATTTGGACGTTTTGTTTACTTCAGCTGAAGAGCAAATACTGCTTACCATCGAGTTTGTCTACATAACAGAATACGTCATAGGTCTCTGTGGTTTTCCTGGTCCCGTACGACCGAACGCCAGGTTTAGTCTTAAGGTTGCCAAAGCAGCCCTGTCTCGGTCGTGTAATTGGGTATCTGTGCAAAAAAAAAGAAAGAAAAGAAACATCCAATATAATGCTTAGGGTGTTTTTTTACTTTGTGCAAATGTATTTCGCATTACCTCAGAATACAATCAGTGAATGGCAGTGGTCTTTAGATACATGGATCAATATGCTGCTAACCTCACTGTCTGGTCAGCAATCCATCCAGCGTCGCACTGATCAAAGCCGTCCTCGTAGGCTGCTTTCAGCTGGTCATAGGTGGCAATGGTTGCGCCGATGTTTTGGCAAGCTTGGACGGCCTTCTGGTAGTCCAAGGTGTACCTGTTGGTGCTCGCTCGGTAGTGGAAAACAACACCTGGCAACAAAAACAATACCATTCAAATACGACACCTAGGGAAGTGCTGTATAAAAACTTGAACATAGGGATCTGGAATTCATTAGCATAATTTGAGCGCTGTAAATTACAGCAAATGTCTTATAAAGCACACACTATGAGTGAAATAATTGAGTCTCCGAGCTTCTTTGGAAAGAAGGAACTTTGCAATAAACCAAGAGGATGAGCAAAATACTCTACAGTTCACCACAAATGAACAAGATAACTGCATATGATGCCATGGCCCTGAAATCCCCATATTTGTGGACAGTAAACAGACGCAAAAGATGTGATTTATAGTCATAATTAACATTGCAGATAGTTGGAAAAGAGGCCAAGCAGACTGTAAACCAGTGAAAACCAAAACTATCTCAGTGTCCCCCCCGACATCCACCCATGTTTTCTACATGAGTTATATCTCCCAGAATACTTCTCAAGGGAGAGCCTGCAGAATGCACATAATGACACTAGGTGAGAATTCGTAATCCCTGAGACCCGCCCCCACCAGCATACTGTAATTTTCATAATATTGGGGGAACACTGTTATTGCTCAGCGAAGGCGAACTAAACAGACATGGTAACACCCACTGAGGGCCCCACCAAAAAGAACAATTTCCAAAGACAAGGTGGCACCCAGCATGATAAATAGCTCCCCTATACCAACCTCTGGAACGCCATCCCCATCTTGGACTCTAATGGCAGATTGGGTTAGATGGAAGAGGACTGGAATTAAAACGCTGCAGTACATGGTGAGGATCAGGGCCTCAAGCCTCATCTGACTCTTTTTAAAAGTCCATTGCCTCTAAAATAAGAACAGCTGAAAACTGTGGTTACTCTCTGTAACTACTGGGTAGCTGCTGCTATCAAAGTAAGCAGAAGGGCGCCTATAGTTCTCTCATGCCGTTTACATTTCTATCACCACATGTATTACATTTCACTATTATTAAACCCTTGCAGAAACCACCCTCTCCAATCTGCATGTTGTCTGTTTCATCCCAGCATGACTTTGTAAGGACACCGTGCATCTCTTACCGCTGACATCGAGGTTAACTGTATCCTGGGTATCTTCAATGCCATACATGACCTCGCAACGATAGGTGCCGGCGTCACTGGCGCGCAGCTTGACCACTGTCAGTGAGGCGTCACCAACATCCTCAGGGTGACTAGGCACCGATACTCGGTTCCTGTAGCTCGAGCCGATCTTGATGACCCCATTTTGTGCGACCAGCACTGTTGACTCTACCTGCCCCTCTATTTTGGTCCATTTGATCCGCAAGTAATCACTGCTAGAAATGGTTGTTCCATTGGGAGCGATGACAGGCGCCGAGGTGGGGATCGTTGAGAAGAAGCAGGGAAGGTTCACCTTCCCCGAGAGGGACCCAGACACCGGTCTGATTATTGATAATGAGTTGGAGGCTGAAAGGCAAAAAGCAAAAAGAGTTAAATGCAGCTTCAGTTCATACTAATTATATACTGATGTCGCTCAGCTCTTCTGTTCACTTGTATTTAGCGATGCAATCAGACACTATAAACTGCCCGACTCGTTTAAATTGATAGGGTGGAACAACTACACCCAGTCTATTAAAAAAAAAACAAAAAAAAAACATGCATCATGATTTGAAAATGGCTCTTGGAAAGTCAAACCTCATCCCTAAAACGATGGGTGTGGGAAACCATTTAACACTGAGTGTAGTGTATGTACAGCATGTTTGTATTAAGCTGAAGAGAACTGGTTAACCAGTGGGAGTCATGGTTGCATCACTTCATGTTTTGCTGCTGCTGCTGTGTGTGTTTGCCTCCTGAAGTAATCCCTCCTTCACCTACAGACAGTACGTCTGCAACGGTTCTCGCCACCCAGGTCACGGTACATCCAAAAATACAAGCTGAAATAAAGGGGCAGGTTTCTTGATTCTTGGGGATGGATGTCTTCAAATCTCTTCTAGAAACCCAACAAGAACTACACGTTTTTTGGTTTTACCTACAGACTATAACCAACACAAAAAAGGAGGAAGATGTTATAGGACAACATGTTTCTCAACTCTCATTACCTCCCACTCTATTACCAATAGTATATTATGCAGTACAGTGTATGCACCACACTGTTTATATATTTAATTGTAAACAGTAAAGAGTACCACTGCCTTGAAATCAGGGAAGGCTACCTATTACCATGCCTGATAACCAGTTTGCACTGTGGGGGATGTAGCAGAGCAAAGGAGATGTTGGACCAGACATCAGACAGAGATGAATGACAATAGACTGAATCATCCAGTGATTCAACCTGGAGTTGTTGTTTTTCTTTTTCCTTTTCTTTTATTTATTTTCTTCTTATATGGAAAGGTTGGGGGAGGGAGGGTATTGACAGGGACAATGTGGGGAATGCTATGGAAACAGTGGTGGGACAGCCCCAGGGGCGTGAGTCTGTGTGCTCTAACAGAAGGTCTTATTAGGATGTGTGAAGAAAAAAAAAAAAAAACAGCTGTTCCTTCCAGACTGGGAGACTAATTGAAAGGTGTTCATCCAGAGACAGAGTCAAGGGGACAAGTGGCCAGCAGATCCACGGGGGCCAGGGGGTCCATCATGTGAACCGCAGTTCCCGTGTCACAGGTCACTTTTTACAAGAGTCTCACTTGGGGCGGGGGGCACCTCGTCACAGGCGGCCACTTTAAGAAAACTGAAACCCCAGTGATGCGAGTGTGGACCCCTGCTGAATGTGATCGTGTCAAAAACTACAAACAGGTAGAGGAGAAGGTGAGATGTGTGAGGAGAAATGGGGGGAGATAGAGAAAAAGAGGTGATAGATGGAGGAGTGGCTTAGAAAGAGAGAAGAGTAACCCATTCAAAACTTACTTGTTGCAGATGCAGCTTCACAGAGGCAATACAACCACAGGATATGTTTTATATTTAGTATCATCTGTTGGAAAAATGAAATAGACAGTATTAGGAAAGAACAGGGCCTTTAGGATGCTTTTATTTCCTTGAGAGACCTCATCTATATCTCATCCAGACATTCAAATAGTCTTTTCCAACATTCAGGTGGCATCATTGCACAAAATCAACCTTTTACCAATAAAAATGTTGATAATAAATCTCTTTTTAAATGTGCTCGGGTGCGAGGGGCGTGGCATTTACCTGACCAACCACATCACCTGGGAAAGGGTGTAGATATTTTATTATCATTATTTGTTTCACATCTAATGCCCCGGCCTCGGTGAATTTGTGGGTGGCGGAGCTGAGAGGTAAAACTTCCTGTGGGGTCGAACTTCAGGGTTTGTGGAGACAGGAGGACGTGAGCAGTGTGAGCTTCTCGCCCTCATTTGCACCCCACTGTATAAACACAAGCGGTGGGTCCCAGTGGGAGCTGAAAACGGCAATTCTTTATTTTGAAAACGAGACGCGCTCGCCTTCACCCTCTCCCTCACCCTCTCTCTATCTCTCTCTCTCTAATGGAAACTGGCAATGACAAAAAGATCATCATAAAATATTTGGTAGTCGATGATTGGTGAATTCATTTCAAGGACCCACCCAAAGGTAAAGTTAAGTAAATGATACTTTGGCAGACAGTGGCCACAGCCTGATCATTATTAATCCTATTATTAATCACTGATGACTTTTAATTAGTTTTAATCTACGTACAATTTTTGGATACATTTGCAGAATAATGTGCATTTCGGGTAAATCACAGCGCAGCAGCACTTCAGCATCACACAGGCGTATAATCAGCTGCAGACTTTTTGAGGAAGTGTCCTTTTGTGCGCAGCTCATTGATGCAGTGAAGCAGAAAGGTCTCCTTCACCTCCCTGGCAGCGTAATTTATTCATTAATGCGCAAATGGGTGTAGTGCTTTTTACAACTCTTTTTTTTCTAACCCAAACACCTGTTGCTTTTGGATGTTAAACAAAAAATGACAACGGTGCTGACTATTCTAATTGTGACTTTAAAGATGATGCAGTGACCTCCAATCTTGCAGATTCTTAGAAATTAACTTGTCTCGCTCGGTGGGACACAGCGGTGGAGGTTATCTAAGGACAACAAGGCATCACTGAGTCCATTTTAGCTCAACCATTTGAGTAGTGTTTTAACTTAAACTGAGTTAAATCAGTCAGTTTGAGTTTTATTCCTAAATACTGGATAATACCACAGCAGATTCTCTATACATAGGTAATGATACGCATGTTCAAACATAAATTACAAAAAATATACTCACGTTTCAATCTGTTTTATTCCATAAAATGGAAAAATAAAAAAAAAAATAAAAAAAAATGTATGTATGTCCTTAAACTGAGTTAGTCCCCGTGCGTAACATGCGTGCGTAAAAAGTGCCTTAGCAGGTCCACTCCATACAGGCGCAGCAGCACTTATCTTCCCGGGTGCGCCTTCCTCTTCTCCTTGATGCTGCACAGTTCTCCCTCTCCGGTATGATCCTGGTTCTGAACAGAGCGACAGAAGCCGTGAAGTGCTGGCAAGCAACAAGTTCAATTTTGTCCTACTCACACTGTTATTTCGTCAGTGTTGGGGAGGAGGGGCGCATCTGAAAAGTGAATGAGACACCCTGTGGAGGAGGGAAAAACCTTAATTTGGCCATGTGCCAGTGAGGTACATCCTCGTCCAATCAGGCTGGTCCGACCGCACGTCGTTATCTTGCGCAGGTAACACGTGTCCGTTTATAGATTGAGTGCATCTGCGCTGTGAACATCCAAATAGTTTCAAAGTGATCCGATATGAACTAAGTATTGCCAGATATGTATACATATAACTATTTTATAGGTGTCCCGTCTGTGTCAACATCGGTGTAAGCAACGGATACAGTCCAACTGCCCCTGATAAAGGTTTCTGTCTGATGCCATGTGGAGGGCGCACCACTGTTATCCAGGGCTGCGCAATGGAAACAGGGTGGTGCAGACTTGTCTCTGGCTGAATTTGAGTCACAACATACTGTTTGTTCCAAGAGCACATTTATGTCAGTCTTGAGTTTCCCCCTCCATCCCACTGAACCACTTTAGACAGTTGCATCCGATGGGAGGATGCAGAGATGCGAACAAAACAAAACAAACAACGCCAATCAAGTTTTTCTTGGAACTATTTTATGTTTTTGTTTTTTTTGTTTTTTTTACAGACAGTTTTGAGAAGTAGTGTCTTGTGTGTTTGCGTGAATGAAGTTTCTGAATGATGCTTGCAGGAATGTGTGGTCACTGAACAACCAGTGGTTAAGTGAACCTCTGTGCTTGGCTTTTCCACACGGGGGAGAGGCTGGACCACAGTTTATCAGCGCTTGGCCAATGAGCAGCGCGATTGGCCACTGTCAGGCAGGTAGGAGGGTTTAACGGAGTGAGGCGCGTGCGTGCCTGCATGCGCGTATCTGCGTCTTGAGAAGAACTTAGCGGAACAGTGAATATTTTGTGAATATGTCTGACACAGCGCTCTAGACTGTGCGTAAAGTCCAGATTTTCGGCGGTGGTCCAAAGTAAATGTACTCCAAAACTGCATTCATTCTAATATTCTGTGGTTCTACTCTACTATTTATATTTGCCACTATCATATTATGAATGAAATGAAATACTGCAAACTGTTTTACAGTAAATGGAGCATGTATATACAACGAATAAAAGCATCTCTACTTCAGCTACGATATTTAAATGATGTTTGCACATTAATACATCAGCAATAATCATCTAATACTTGGCTATCACATATAAAATATGTATATTTCAGCTGAACTATATCAGTTTGCCTTATAATTACAATACAGAATGACTTTAGAGCATGACTGTGTGGCAAAAGTGTTCATATATGTCTTTTACCGAAGGTGGATGAGCTTTTGTGTGGAATTCAAAATCTAGAGAGAGGTCTGGTTGCAGCGGGGCGGACTAATTGTTCAAAACCAAGGTACCGGAGCCAAAGGTGAAAAGCTTCTGAAAGAAAACCGCCCCCCTGGAGCCTGAGGAGCCCTTGTAAAAAGTCATAGGCGCTTTTTCCATACCTGTGTGCATTGTAATCATCTCAGGGCGCTGCAACCGTTACCCACAATACATCTCTACCCTGCAAGGCTGGACTGGTCTGGTCAGCCAGACTCTGAGAAACAGAGGAGGGGAAGGAGGGAAAGGCTGATGTGGAAAGGGAAGGCTGGAGATAACAAGCTGGAGATATGGAGTAATTTCCTATCAAACATGTACGACCTGACACTTACTGTGGCATTGTACACATATTGACTGACCCTAGACTTGTGAGTTTCAGGTGGGCAACACCCACAGATGTCTTTTTTGACATGGTGAAAATCAGTGTGAGACACATTTGAATTCTAAGTAGAGAGAACAAAGGTGCCAGTTAATAATACAGATTGCATTTTGATGACACCGCTTAAAGAAACAGATTTCATAACTTGTTAAATCACTTCACACTCAGCTCAAAGAGACCTGATTCTGGGTGGAATTTGCCACCTGACCCCAGCATAATTAATGACCACCCCGTCTTAAGGTTACAGGAATCGCTTAACAGTTTTACTACTTCAGACCGGGTCATCATTAAGTTAAAAGCTGCAAGTCACCGGGCGCTGTGTAAATCGTCTCTACTGTATGTGTAACTGTGGATGTCCTGTTGCCTTTCAGTACCTATAAATCAATGAGTGAAAGAGCCAGTCAAAGAGCGTTTGATCCTGGCGATCCGCTGTGCGGGCCCCAGAGATGACCCACATATCGCATGACCTATAAAGACGGCCTGCCTCCGGCCCCATGCCACCTCAGACAACATAAAAGAAGCATTAAATGTCTCAGATCTTAAAGAGATGTGTCCTGCAGAACTGTACTTTACTGATTACACACTGCATACTACAGACAACCCAAAGCAGGATTTATGAGGGTTTTTTTAAAAAGGAAATCCTCCAGTATCTACAAACACAGGCCGAGTAGAGAAAATCTGCAGTAACTCACTTCATGTGTTTGACAGTATGTTTGCTCCCGTATAAATAAACAGCAACATCCAACTGGCACACATCAACATCACAAAGTTCCTCTCCTGAGATGTTGCTAGAAGAAAAATAAATTAATAAATAGCGGTGTGAAATAAGTTGTTAAATTTGCGAGTCAAACAAAAGCCAAACCTGTGACAAAGAGAAGAGGGAGAGAAAACAGCTTGCTGCAATCTCCCAAGGTGCAGTGACACAAACTTGAAGTATGCGTGTGTGTTTGTGGGTGAACCCGCTGTTTAGACTTCAGAATGTGGGAAAATCAAGTTGCCTCTGGACAGACGTGAAACCTTAATCCTTTGGAGTTAAGTGAGGAGGCCCGGACCACCGAAGCTGATCCCTTCAGCATGAGTGAGAGGCCAGCAGAAGTAAGGGACAGCACGGGAACCAGGGTTAATCCCGTTCATTCGGACCAAAATCAAAATGAGTGCAGCAACGGATTTAGTTTTTTGGGGCATTTTTCATTAATAAAGAGAAAGAAAATAATATCTCTGCACACAATTGGACAGTCTAAACCAAATTCAACTCCATGGCAGTCAGATGACGTACGACTACTTTTCTGTTCATTACTGCATAAGGCCAGCTTGATTTGATTGGTTCGGCTGATGTTTATAGATTAGTCAGTTCCCAGTGGAGAGGTTTCTGACCAATTCTCAAAAAAATGTTTGTCTGGCTTCCAGTGAATCTAATCAATGAACAGCTCTCTCTCTCTCTGTTTTTTTAAAGCTATAATTAGTAACACTGAATAAAGAGAAAGACTACCAGGTCACTTACAGACGTGTGAACTTGACACCTGCATTGCACATACATTAGGAACTGCATTTATGTGCTGTAGGGGTCATCCTGTGGAAAAACAAAATGTAAACAAAAGTATATTACTCTTATGAGTCTTCACATGTGGCTGGAGACTGATATTGGAGCTTTGAGGCCAATGGTGATTTAGCTGTGATGAGTACACACACACAGGTATTCTCAGCAAACATCTGCATTCATCTGTGAGCTAAGTTAGCCAAGGCTAAAATGTTTTAGCCTTGTTTTTTTTGTTTGTTTTTTTCCTTCAAGACACACAGCCAGACAGAAGGAGCACAGTACCCAGCCAATACACACCCACTCGCTTCCATGACTTCCGAACACCATAAAAATAATTGAAAGGGGGGCGCGGCATTGTGAGGACGCCTGAACAAGTGGCACAACCGTATGGAGTACCAGGTGTGAGTCGAGCGCCAGTCTTGTTGGGACACCTGAACAGCTGTCAGTCGCTCTGAGGGGATACACTGCAGCCTCTGGTGAGGAGCATTCATCTGTCTGTCCAAGTTAGTTCAATGTCCACAGGTAGGAATTCTTAAAATATACCGTAAAGCATGATAAAAAGTTATGGGTAAAATAAGGCTTAAGGACTTTACAGTAAAATACAAAATTAAGACATTTTCTGCACAGATCTGTTAAAATGTTCCCACTGATTATAGGACTTCATCATCTGTTGATTCCACACAGCCGTCGGACTCAACATGTGAGAGGTCTGAGAGGAAATAGCGATTGTTTGACAAGCCCACTAGACTGGAACTGTATAATTCACTGCATCTGCCACCTTATAGCAAACCACTTTATTCTGCCTGGATGTCAGTAGAACACGGCCAGTGGGAGTGACTGGAGAGAGGGGTGGAGGCTGATAACCCAACACGGACTATTCCCACATCACAGATCTTTGCCAGTTGCAGCTCATATATTTCAGCATTGTGGAAACCATTTAATTCTTCAAGCTTATCGCTTCTGCTGTAATCAGCCGACCGATGACCTTTGGAGACTCGGGATTACGATATTTCAAATTAGGTTTGGGTGTCACGGTTGACAACTTACCACCAAGGTATTTAAAACGGCGTGATCTATGACATTTACACAGCCTATGCGTACACTCATTGACTCACAGAGCTAAAATTCCCAGTCCTGCTTCTCAGTGTTCTTCAACCACAGAAGAAATGGGTGTGTGAGACAGTCAGTTATTAAGCCAGGCAGCAATTAGGCCTACACGAGAGAAGGCAATGCAGACGGCTCGGCGATCCTTTGGTCTCTGACCAAGAGGAAGTCGAGATAATAACATAATGTATTCCCAGCAATGAGAGAAAATCAAGTCAACTGTAGAAAGTCATTTTGGTTTCTTTGGTTCCAATTACCATTTTAAAGGATGTTTTGGTAGAACTGCAATAAAAACCTTTTTTTGGTTCGTCCATTAAAATGCTTGGGTGGCGAACACACGAGATTGAGAATTGCTGAGCACTTACTGTACATGTAGAAACGGGACATGAAAAAATGACGGCGACACGAGCCAAAACATTTGCAAACATTCCAACTCATCTTGACAAGCACAAATGTGACACAGACCGCAAGGCCTCTCATTCTTAAAGAGTCAGGAAAAGAGCTCAACATTTACCTTCATGAATACGGTGAAGAAACATACGGTATATAGTGTATGTAGTGCACTGAGGAAAAGAGGAAAAGAGAAAGTTTCCCCGGAGCACAGTCTGCAGCAGGTCATCATTATCACACACTTAATGTGCAACAACCATCCTCTTCAGACCTGCAGAGCATTTGGTTTAATTCAAATAATGAGGCCAATCTGTTCACACCCGCGTCTCACAGAGAAACCACTCATTATGTGCAATGATCAAAAGGCCGTTTTAATGACCGGGCTGAAACAAGGCAGGTCCTCTTCGCCACTGGCTACACCGGCCATCACAGAAAAGACTCAATGACCGGGAGACAACTCAGCATTAAACGTAGAATGGAGCTTTCTACTAAATCCATTTAAACAGGCAAAGGTGTTTGATAATAGTAAGGTACAGTAATACCGGATGTGAGTCGTGATGTCTCTGAGAGCACCGACAAAGGGTAGCTGTTGCACATCATCAGTGGTATCCAGCATCTGGATAGCTGCTGTATGAGAAGGACAGTGCTAGCATACCGTATGTAAGGCTGTTTGCACAGACTAGCACTTCAGCCTCACACATATCTAGAATGCTAACTGCTTACTTTTACTACATTCCCTCAATTTCAGACAGCCTGCTCGCTAGCTGACTGAGTTAGAAAACAAGTATAGAACATTTGTTCATTGTGGGATGCTCCTATAACTCACCTGGTTGCACGGGCACCCCATGCACTGAGGCTAAAGTCCTCACTTAAGAGGTGTACGTTTGATTCCAGCTGAGTCCTTCCCTGCATGCTATCTCCTCACTCTTGCCACATTACTTATTCAATAAAGGCCCATAAGGCAAAATATGTAAATTGTTCTACTGATGTGAACCCATATGTTTAAAATCATAAAGCATATTTAATTCAGGGACCCAGAAAGATACAGAGCAATAATCCAAAGCGTAACTGTCCAGATATAGGTGGAGCCTGTTTTCCAGAGTGAGTAAACTGTTAGCATTACTCATTTCAGAGTACTTGATGATAGAACTGTGCAAATAAGATGTCATCTTCAGTTTTCGTGCACTGCTTATTCAAGGGTGAGTTGGTTCAGACATTACAGTGCACGGCGGTCAGCAGCGAGAGAGCAGCACAGACTGACAGCGGACAAAGACCACTCTGTCTCACTGCAGCGCTCTGGCGGGAAAGCAGGAAGACTCCTGTCACCTCCCTGGATGATGGGAACTCCACAGGTGCACTCAGTAAGTGAATGACGATGATAAGCGTGTTGTTTAATTTAAGGCTAGAGCAGCACTCTTGGCTCTCAAAATAATAAAATAAAATGAAACGACCCCTTTCAGGTGCATAAGCACACGTGCAGCATACTGTTATAGGAACGAATCTACATTATAACCTGAAATTTAGTGCTCAATAAAAACTAATCAGGCCTCGAAACGATGAAAGAGGAGATGAAACAGGGGCTAGCACTGCTTCACAGTTTGGCACTTTTCCTCCCACTGATATACAAAGTAATTGGTTTCAAGAAGACATGTTTTTAGGATAAAACTTCACAGGACAAAATTGTGAGTTACAGTTTATTTATTGAGTCCAACTGGTGTGTCTATAATTCACGGTAAAATGAGAAAATGGACAAAAGGCTAAAAGATCTTGCCGCGTCGAATGTTTAATCAAGTCATGCCTGCACGCATTAGCATAAGTTGTCATGACCAAGACACAACTTTATTTATCCCCACGGTGTCACAGCGACAGGGTAAGACAGAGAAGAAATACAAGATTGATACAAAAATAGAAATAAAGAAATATTTACAGTAACTGTACCAAGTTTGAACAAATAAATAACTACAGAAGCGAAAACCAACCAAAGTTAAGAAAGTAAAGGGAAAAATTCACAAATTTAAAAATGGATTTTAAAATATAAAAATATGATCAGCTTATTCAATAACACTCCAATCAAACAAACATTGTTATACTATTCTAAAATAAAGTTTTGAATGAAGCAACAGTAATGTTCGTTGTACAACCCACTTCATTTAATCCCCCCCAGCAGGTTGCACTCATCAATAATTTTACGCTATAAATTACAGCACATCTTTACTTAATTGATGGGATGTATAGTGGAGAGAGTGTGACATTCCTGTGGGGATTACTAAACCAGCGAGAACGTGTTGTGGGATTACCCTGGCGGCCACCCGTGGTCTTCAGCAGACACAAAGATATCATCAAAATGATAAAAGACGGCAAGAGGGTCCAGAAGTCAAAGGTAGAATGGTCAAATAAAGGCCCTGGACAGGTCTCCGTAGGTTCATTACTGTCAGTGTGAAGACACACTGCGATGACCTCAGGACCTGAAGCTGGCAGCAGAAGCTAGCAGAAGACAGTGAGAGACAACATAACCTTATTAACCCTCTGGAAAACACCCCACAGAACATCTACAGACTCAAAGGGCAGATGAAAATGGGGGGAAACAAAAACAGGAGGGCAGATTAGCTTTTTGTAAAATGCTAGTTTAGAACGTGGAAATGAAAGAGAGCGTACGCATGGTTTATTTTCATAATGAAAAGAGGGAGGAAAACATCAGCAAGGCATGATGAGAAAGCAGCACCAAAGCAGCTTCGGTTCCTTGTTGGTGACACCCTGTTTTCTGGGTGTAGCACGTTGTCCCTCAGTAGTTGTTACTCTTTCTTCAGTCTCACACAGAGCCCGGGCTGAGGCGCTTGGCAACCAATTTCAAGCTCAGGGCGAAGCCAAACTCTTGAGAAATTGCTTCCATACTCATGATTCTCTACCATGTTCTCCAAGTCATTAGCAGCAACGCCATCAGTTCCTGAGGAAGCACTGCAGGGCGTACGTGCCTGCTATCAAATGGCCACTAACGCATCTGGGCAAAGTCTTTACGGCAGCCCAGGATGCAGAACACAGTCTGGAGGGTTTGGGAAAAAGCGTCATCAATTGCTTGAGTGTGATGATTTATGATTTATTAGACAAGAGGCTGCAAGTCTCATGAGAGCTGTGGCAGGTAATTGTCACAGTTAAAGTGAACCAGATGGCAGGAACATGCTCCGGCTTTCCGAAAATTCGCTTTCACAATCGGGGACAAATTCTGGCATCAAATCTGGGGAAACTGTTGCCAGGTTGTCACTGTTTCGCTCGCGAGTGCCGCTGTCAGGCTAGACCTGCCGACAGTTAGCTTGCAAAATAGCAAGATAGAGATCAAGAAGAGCTGTTCCTCAACAACAAGGGCTTTAATCATGTTCTTTGTTAGTCCTGGTTTATCGAACACGAGGGTGGAGACAAGACACAGGGACAAAGGGAGGCGAGCGCAAAAGGCAACAGGAATTAGACAGGAAGGGGAAAAAGTTACAAGTTTGCAGAGAACATTTAAGCAAACAATTTAAAAACACGAACCAAGAGCGATTTACATTACCACGCATTCTGCGAAAGAAGCGCAGGATATTAGTTCAGAGCGAGAGAATAAAAGCAACGAAGGGAATCAGACAGAACTCAAAGTTGAGCATGAACATGAGAGAAGAAGATATGTATGGGTATCAAAAGTTATTGCTCTCATATTGCTTACAGCTGAACCGAGTCACAGAGAACAGACTGCAGTCATTTTCAGTGTAATTTATCTGCCAGCCAACACCCAAATGTAAGCTGCGGGAGGATGTTATGAGGTTGTTAAATTAGCTTTAACAAAATGATAAATGAAGCATACGGTTTGAATGAAGCTCACATCAGCGCTAATCCCGAAGCATAAAAGTTACTTTTGTTTTAAAAATATTTATTTTTGCTCTTTTGACTTTGGATGAATTCAAATGTGATAAAAGTTTCTTCTTCTTTTTTTTTTTTTGCACCACTGGCTTGAGTACATTTGTAGCCCTAAAAGGCAGCAGTCTGAGAACATCTGCTCTTTTCAGAAGGAGAAAAAAACACAGCTGGTGAATATTTAAAGGCCGGATGTTAAAGACAAATTCAGATTTTTTACAAGTTTTCTACAACAAAAACATAGAATAAATCTAAAAATTGTCTGTGTTTATTAACAATTTAATTTGTAATTAATCCATCCTGTTTATCTTGCATCTGTGGGCCAGTGCTCAGAGTCAGAGGGGAGATCAACCAGCTCTATAAGCCAAATTACTATACAATAATTAACACTTAACAATTATCCAGAAATGTGCAGGGCTCAGCGGACCCTGTTGGACGCTGAGAAAGTGCACACGCTGTGGGTTTTTCATAAGCGCCAGTGATGACGACAAAATGATGATTCAGTCCTCCATTTAATGGGGCAATCGGTTAGAGAGGGAGGAGGTGAACATTCGGTGGAGCGCCCCACATCTGTTGCTGCAGCGGTTTTTCAGAACTTTGTCTGATTGCAGAAAAGGGATAGAGCCGTGAATGAAATTTGAGGGAAAAGAGAGAGAAAAAAATAATGTTTCAAAAGGGTCAAAAAGCTTTGGTTGATTATTTTGCATTGCTAAACTCTGGTCCAGGGTCACATGGTATAGCTTACTCGTTTCACTGGAAGAAGACTTCTGCAAATCTGTGATCTATATCTTGGAAGTGATGGCTAGAACTATTATAGCAGCACATATGGTGGTACATTAGTCTGACTAACCTGCATTTTTATTATTGTTAAGGAGACTCTGGACTTGAGGTGTGGACTAATGGACGCTTCCGCCTCAGTTGTTCGTCTTCATCGTCAGAAAATGTCCGGTCCATAGGAATGCCCTGCCACTCCAGATTACGACCTGCAAACAAACAGTTCAGTTCAGCACTCTCTGGCTGGAAGATTCAATCATGGCTATTGTAAATTTATTAGTTTCTAATTACTTTACAATTGCATTAACCTTTGACTGTCCCTCAGCAGCCTTGAAACAAATGTCTCTACCTGCCTGCGTGCCAGTGTCTTGTCTTGTCACAAATTGTTTGCATTTCTTAGCTGGTTACATCACAGGAGCACAAGTTCCCCATATGCTGATTTTCCATCAGTGTCATTTGTGGCACATTTGTGGCAGTTTCAGGACACATTGCCTCAGATAACCTCTGTTAACCCCAAACAACTCCACACCTCGAGTCCTGCGACCTTTATCGGCTTTCGAGATCTGGCATTCCACACAAGCCCGGGCACACTCGGGTACAATCGTTTATATACGGGAAAAGACAAACACACCTGTTTGCCCTTTAACACTGCTGCTAGCCTATCTGAATTCAAAGATCGACAGATTGAGCGTTTGAGTTGGAACAAAGAAATGCTCGAGATGAACAGATTAAGAGACAAGACGCATTCAATTAATGCTACTGTGGATGCAGTATTCACAGTGAAATGAAGGAAGCGTGTCTCGAGTCCGGCGTCAGAGATCACCTTGGGCTCCCTTCTCTCTCAGCAACACTCTCTCTTCCCATAAGTGACACTGCCTTTCTCCTCTCCTTTCATTCCCATTCTATCTCTGTCTCTTTTATCCTTAAGTGACCCCATTGTGAGTGATGCTTCCTGTGTTGTCACTATCAGATGCTAAACCTGGAGGGAACAGGTCAAAGAGAGCCTCCAGTTCTGCTCAACATGAAAACACAGCCTGGGGCACAGAGGTCAACAGGGGCCAGGCATGTCAAAGGGGAACTGCGTAAACCCACTATGTTAGCTAGATTTCTAAAGTAAAGGAGTAAGTCTGCTATTGTGCGGCAGTACATGTCTGATCTGGGTCCAGCACGGCCATAGCCAAATGGGTGGGGACTCGCATTTAGCACAGCCATGTCAGTGTGCTGTTTAATTACATGTATGTTTACTGAATCTGTAAACTCAATGGACTGTGGTGGTGAACGCTGTTTGTTTCATGCCCTCAGATCATTACGAAGACGGCTATGAATGAGATGGTTGCTGGGGTTACAAAACTTGAGTTGCGCAATATAAACAAGAGCGAGCAACAATGCATTTGGCATCCATTAGCATGTTAGCGGCCCGTGACTGGACTATATGGCTTGTTTCCACCAAGAGGGAAACGCCCAGAGAATGATTTCTCGGACAGCTGAATTAGTGTAAATACTGCAGGAGTTTTGGAAGCACGCCCATGAGGTTTAAAAAGCTCTGAATATCTAGAGATTAGAGGGACAAATTCGTCAAGGTGTGAAGATGAAAAGTGAGTGACAAGCTGAAAACACTGGAAGGCATTGCCTGCAGACAACTAAACGTGTGAGCCAAAGCCCATGCAAGATAATCTAGAGGCTCCATACATCTTCAGAGAAGATAGAGAGGGGTGGGAAAAAGAGCTGAAAGCCATCGCCAAAATCTGCTGAAGTCACTACAACATCAATGTGTTCTGCAACTGTATAATTCTCCTGAGGCAGCTTGAGTTTGGCCCTGGAAACAAACGTGTCCATTGACAGGGAGAGAGCGATCAATGGGTTATCCCAGCAGATTGCAGAGCTGTAGTACAGGGGGGTATGACTCAGCAGATGTGACTTCACGCCGGCTCGGCATGACGCAGGAAGGAGAAGACCACCTCACAGCCGGCCGCGTTGAAACAATCACAGCAGACCTCACTGGCTGGGTTTAGCGTTTCCCAGAAGCCAGCGTCCTGAGGGTATATTCTCTGCTTGTATGTGGTGCTTTTAAGTTTACGTTCCCACCCCCCTGTTTACATATTCAATTACATTCAACCGTCAAGTTTATTGGACAGTAAAACCGGTCAGAGCAAAGCTATAACTTAAAGAGTTTCACTTAAAAGTCTCCGTCATTTCTGAATCACGTCGTGACCTATGACTTCACACAGGCTACTGGGAATGGGAGAAAATTGTAATCCTGCTCCACCAAGACATGGTGCAACACACCGTCCTCTCATGAAATATGATTAATATTTGTTTGCGATGCCTGATTATATGCCTCAAGGCCTTACTGGAGCACACACTCACACAAACACACTCCATCGATATACACCGATCAGCCACAACATTATGACAGGAGAAGCGAATAACACTGACCATCTGGAGACAATCAATGTTCTGCTGGGAAACTTCTGGACCTGGCATTCATGTGGATGTCACTTAGACATGTACCACCCACCTAGACTGGACCGGGCATCCCCACCCCATAGCAATGACACTTCTTGATGGCCACCCCCATCAGGATGCAGCCTGACACAAAAACGGTTTAGGAACAACTAAAAAAACATGAAGAACAGTACAAGGTGTTGACCTGGCCTCCAAATTCACTACATCCCAAACTGATCAAGTATCTGTGGGATGCACTGGAACAAGCCTGATCCCAGAAGGCCCATGTCCATCCTCTGATGAGACACAACTGTTTTGGATTCACAAGGGAGACCTATGAAATATTAAGCAGTCCCCATAATGTAATGCCTGATTGGTATACACACACACACTCTCTTACCTGTGATGAGGATTGTTGACTCCTGAGACGGACGGATGCTCTCAACTGTCTCCTCCATTGTGTCTGCGTCATTGTCACTGAAAGTAATCACAGTTCAAACGTGTCATGTACAAATATCAGTGTGTGATGGCAAGAAAAGAGAAATACTCAGCATCTCATTTTACTGTGCTGGCAAAACCAGCGTCTTTCACTGTTTAATACTGTCCACAAGGGACAGTAGCATAGCCAGACAAATGAGCAAAATCTTCCATCTGTAGTCTATGTAATGCCTGTAATGGTGCAAGACACTGTATAACCCAGGCTTGAAAAGACAGGTTATACAGCCTATATAGCCTATATAACATTCCTCTGTGCTCTACACAGCCCAGAGGCGTGGCAAACTCACACACAGCTAAAGAGACCAGACTATATTGATTTATTCTACATTTGATAAAAATCTAAATGACGTGTCGCCCCATTGCTGCAAGCACTTCACATAAAATGTTAATTGCTCAGTTACACCCAGTGCTGCTGTGATGGATGAAGCCTAGAGAATGCATTTTCAAACTATCAAAATGTCACCACTCAGCTACTCTAACTAGTCCTAACTACTTTGCACTCCAGAAAAGCTTCTTCTGGTTAAAACTGACTGATGGCAGGACAAAGAATCATTCTGGATGAGAGATGAACCATTTTCAAGAAGCGCAAGCAAGCCCAGCTGCTCTGGTAAATAATGTTTGACACACTTTTGCAATTTGCATACATCCTGTTACACCTTGCAGCTAGCATTTCACCACGCAGTCATTGTACTGAACACACACCGTGAGTTCCTGAATAGGCATGTAGCATATAAAGCATGCAGAATACACCTATTGAAATGCTCTGTACTTTAATGGTGGCCAGACAATCACAAAAATCAGAACCTTTGAGCCCCGTCCTCATCTGTCTCCTGGTCCCCGGTGTGGGTCTGCTGGAGCTGGCGGACGGCATCCTGCAGGCCTCTGATCTTGGCTTTCTTCTCATTAAGCACCATGACGAATCGTGAGTACAGTTCCTTCTCAAACGCTTCCTTATCCCGAACCTTCTGCTGCAGCCTGGGAAGAAAAGCCATGTGCACGAATGCACACATTCGCAGACGGGTAAAAGCTTTGAAGGAGTCTTGTTTGTCTGCCTCGTCTTCCAGTCAACAAGCAGATAAACAATAACACACACAATAAAGAAATGAAGTGGCTGGAATCAGCAAAAACAAACACGAAGCAAAACAAATCATACGACTACATCATTTGAAGTTAGTTCCTGAAAATCATGCGCACATCTTACCGCAATATATGGAACCAACTAAATTCTCAACCACAGATGATGTCACACTAGCTGATTGTTGTGGACAAACAAAGGGAGCTTGCATGCCATCAAGACAATCAACAAATATAAACCATGGCTGAACATCTTAGAAAAATTATCTAATCGTCCTCACTCTCTGATTATTCGCTGGTGATCCTGTTTCAGTCTACGGTTCACCTCCAACAACTGAGAGTTTTCCACCTCCAGGTCCGTGCCGCACTTTAGGGACTGGCCTATCATCTCCCGGATCAGCTCTAGAGGGTCTGGATATGGCTGGAGCTCCACTGAGCCCAAGTGCAACTGAAGCAGAAAGGAGAAGAGGAGTAGTATTAAGGCCAGGGAAATGAGAAAGATGAGAAATTTGTATTCACTTCTAACTTTTGAAATGGGCAGGAAACAAAGTTTTCTTTGCAGGTTGGCTGGCTTTCCACTGATATTTCATTGCTTAAGGTAAGCGTTAAGCCTGAGAAAGACCAACAGAAAGAGGACCGATATAAGACCTAGAAATCTCAGCCTCCTCTAAGAAAAGCCAGAGGAATTTGCCTGCCTTTTATCTCCCATTGATTAAGCCAGTAGTTTAATCTGGTTCACAAAAATCAGTTGACTATGAAAAGTGACTCAGCATTCACACCATACTATTATCCCGGCAGGTTTTGCAATACATAGGTGCAACAAATACTACTTCAAATTTGCTTTGAAGTGAGAGACTTTTTAAAGACAGTGATGTGTCTTCTTCAGTCTGGGAGTAATGCACGAAATTGTCGGTCAGCAGTAAAGTATGCGAGCGAGAACAAAGTTTCCTCTCTGTTGATTCTTGTCGGTGGCTCTTTGGAATCACAGGCAGGCTTCAGATGCAATAAAACATTCCTCATTTGGTTTGCATCTTGGCACCAAGTCGCAGAGCAGGGCTGAGGCACTGCAAATGTCTACTGAAAAAAATGCAGAATTTCCTAACTTTTAGCTAATGTGCAGCGTTTTCTGAATTCCACTGTAGACCTCTAATTTTAATCAAGACAAACTGAACTTCATTTACAGCAATCGGCTATAATTAAATACAGAAAATACAGACACAGTTGTTCAACCTGGTGTGTGTCCGATAGCTGCTCTAGCTTTGCTTGTTGCCTTGGAGACTCCTCCATTCCCACACACAGAAATACAACCCATGATGCAGTGAAAAACCAGAAGGTGATGTGGTGCTAAATCTTCACTGGGCTGCGTCGAGGTCGCAGACCCGCTGCCATAAAGTCACCATCTTCAAAAGCTCTCATGAAATACTTGTCATTTTTGTCCTGGGCTGATGCTGTCCTGGCAGGCCACACAGCTGTTTCCCCTCTGCTGGTGAATCTGAACATGCTTTACTGAGCAGACAGTGGCATTGCTCCCACAGGTTTGCATCCTCTGCACCTTTGTTATTGGTGCCTTTTATTTCAATTTCAACTTTTGTCTTTGCTCTGCTTTACCCATTTCACCTTCATTCTTACTTTTTACCTAAAAACAAACTAACTTAACTTACTTAGCTTCTATAAGCTTCTTGCACTGTCACCAGATTTATTTCCATCCAGTGTTGCATTCATTTTTCACCAAGGTCTTGACTGTGTGTTGGCCAGTCCATGTGTGACAATGATGTCTCATGCTCCCTGAACCACCCTTTCACAGTTTGGGCCCAATCAATCCTGACATTGTCGTCTTGGAATATGCCTGTGCCATCAGGGAAGCAAAACATCTATTGATGGAATAACCTGGTTTTCATTCAGTATATTCAGGTAGTCAGCTGACCTCATTCTTTGGACACAATGTTGCTGAACTGAGACCTGAGCAACTGCAGCAACCCCAGGTGATAGCACTGGCCCCTCAGGCTTGTACAGTAGACACTAGGCGTGATGGGTGCATCACTTACCCTGATGCCCTCATCACTCTGGAACAGGGTAATTCTGGACTTCACCAGACCACATGACCTTCCTCCATTGAGTCCAATCTTTATGCTCCCTAGCAAACTGAAGCCTTTTCTTTTCTGGTTACCCTCACTGATTAGTGGTTTTCTTAATGCTACACAGCTGTTCAGTAGTGATCCCATGAGTTCCCTTCAAGTTGTACGCGTGGAAATATTTTACTTTCACTATTAAACATAGCCCTGAGTTCTACTGTTGTATTTCATTGATTTGATTTCACCAAACATTTAATTTTCCTCTCTGACCACATTTCTTCCTCGAAGACAATAGTTTTCCACTATCCTTCCAGTTTTTAATATTGCGTTGGACAGTTCTTAACCAAATTTGAGCAGCTTCTTCAATCTCCTTAGATGTTTTCTCTGCATGCCAATGAATTGACCCTTCTCAAACAGACTTACATCTTTTCCATGACCACGGACTGTGTCTTTCCACACGGTTGTTTAAGAGATGAGAAGCTACTCATTGCATCATTTGGGGTTAAATAACTTGTTGCCAGCTGAAAGATAATCGCCCATGCAGCAATTATTTAATAGGAGGCTCATACCTGTTTGCTTAGTTAAATCAAGGTGGCAACCTTTTTTTTGGCCAGGCAGTTTACCGTCACGTTAATTTAGCTAGCAGCTAAAATCTTTTTAACTAATAATTTAGATCATCATTTGACTTATCATTTGGCACCGTCATCAGCTGATCAGCTAGAATTAGTACTTAGCTTGTTAACGTGCTAAACTAACGTGCTAAAGAACATGGTAAACATAACCACTGCTAAACATCTGCAAAACGCAGTGTGACCCCATTAGCATGCTATAGCTAGTATCTCACTCGAAACGCCAGTGTCTTAGAGAAAACCTAGCCTGATGTCTTGCATGTCTTGGACGGACTTTCAATAAGCACACACAAGAACAGAGCTAATGCATTCATGTGTTTTTACTGCAACAGACCAGGGAGCTCATACAAAAATACTAGCAATCTAGTACTTTTGAATGGGCAGTATACATTACCGTAAGAATATCTTTAGATGTAGAAAATCACCTTATGCAGTATGATGAAACAAAAAACAATAAAAATGAAAAGATAATTATTTGCATATTTTGTAGAACATCTAATCTCTTTCACTATTGCTCAGCTTCTTTAATGCCTGTAATACCAGCGCCCAGGCTGATCACAACAAGGAAATCATCAGTGATTTAACAAAACCCAGCTTAACGGGATCAGGAAACAGCTGAGACCACCCGGGATCTGAGAAGGACGAGGTTCCCAAGAACTCATAAAAATCTAGTGATCCAACGCAGGCTCCTCTTGTACAGGGCATTTCAGTGACATTGGGCTTTATATGTAATCAGCAAGATGACATAGCTCAGTGGTTGCGCAAGCTCGTCCACCACTAACACGAAACCACGAGACCAATGTAGGTAGAGGCCTAGTAAGGTTCAATTTGTCTTTATCAACATTTGCAAGTTTCAATAGTGTGTGAGTTCTCATGTCTACTTCCTAGATATACCAGCTCACTATGTAAGGCTTTGGACATATGCAGACCTGCACAGTCTGAAAAGAGTGATTAATGTGAAAGCTTTGATCTTTGTGAAAACTTCGCCTCAAACCCATCGTTCACTTCTTCTGTACCTTAGTCTCCACAGTACTCTGCTCCACAGAAAGGACCTTTTGCAATAAATCAGCCAGCGAAGGAAGGATAATGTGAAGGCTTTCAAGTCTCTGACATGCTGAGTAACCAATATTTGCACACTTTGAAGAATGTTGTAAAGTCTGACATCGAACGTACAAATCTTTATGTCAAACATCAGTTTTTTACTCAGTGACACTACTTAAGGCCATCAATCTTCCTGAAGAGCATTTTAACATGACATCACCAGTTTGAGACACCAGATACAGACGTCTAAACTCCTGCAAGCACAGTCTTTATTTACTGGATTAACTCTGCTCCTGTTTATTTATTCTGCTCCTTATTTAAATACCTAAAGTTGTGTGTTTCAGTGTCTTTACTTTGAGATTTTCTGAGACGAGCCATTAAACACGTAACTGTCACATCGGCAAAAGTTTATCTTTACTACCCGGCAGGAGGATAGATGAACAAATGTTTTTTGAAGTGATTAAACCTAATTGTTAAAAGGCAGAAAAGAGCGTTTATTTTCTCAAGCTTGGGCTTCTCTCTTGAGACGCAAAGATAAAGTTAAAGGTCAGCTTGGACACAGTCTCCAAACTCTGCCATGGTGTGGGAGGTCAGACCGTTGGTCTGCGATGCACAACCCACTGCCACATTTTTTTGCTTCGATACCCAAATAAAACAGCAATAAAAGAAGAACACCTTTCGCTGTAAGTGTTTCAGCCTCTCACAGCACAAGGGATGTGGCTTTAAACACATGTCAAAAACCCCTGTGTTAGCATTAATTTTGCATTAACAATGACCAGAAAGCTAAAATGAGACACAATCCTTTTGATGTGGAGTCAGGCCCTGAAAATTCAACTGTATCTCCGCTCACGTGTAGCAAAATATGTAAATACATTTGTGGAACATTACAGTGGGGTCTAGTGTGTGTGGTCTGACTGTTTGTTTGTGTGTCTCCAGACAGCTAGCCAGACCATAAGGTCAAAACGTTGACGTAGGTGTGAAGGACAAAGCCAGAGGAACACAGTCTCAGTGAAAGTGATACCATAACACATCGTGGGCATGGAGGACACAAAGCCTTCCCTATCACACCATCCAACACACAGCTGGAGACCTAAATCACCAGTTAGTCCCATGGAACAGAGGATAATAAGCCATTTAAACTGAGAACCAGTCATCAATAATATGAAAGTGACTAAATAAAATCATTTATTAAGGAAATTAACCAACACAAAGTCTGACTACACCAAAATTCTCATGCCGTGGAAATGCCCTCATGTCCTTATATATAAAACATAATACATAATACATAAAACATAATGATAATTTTCATGTTTAGTCTCAAAATAAGCATTGTGTTCAAACGAACAGGGAAATGAGTGGGTGAAAGCTGTGTACGATGACAAAGAGACAGTGTTCAAGGGTGGGCACGGGCACTCAGCATGGGAAGTGTGGGCATTGAAGTAGACCATCCTGTGCCATCAGTTCCTTCATCCTCTGTGCAGAGGCGTGAGGCCTGATATAGAGCAGGAAGTGAGGAGCATCATCCCTGATAACATAAACTTTCACACAACCAGCAAGCATGCTAAGGCACCCAACTACCTCAAGGGGCAGACTGAGGAGGAAAATACTCAACTTCATTCTATGGATCTGTTCAAAATACTGGATGTCTGTAGCACGACAGGAATGCATTGATCAGCCACAACAATATGACCGCTTTCTTGATATTCTGTAGATCTCCCTTGTGCCTTCAGAACAGTTGTGACTCATCAGAGTATGAGTGTGTCTGGCAACAGAATGTTGTTAGTGGGGGCCTTTGGGTCCTGTGGGTTGAGGGGTGGGGCCTCTGTGGATCAGGCTTGTTCCAAAGCATCCCACAGATATTTGATCAGTTTGGGATCTAGGGAATTTGGAGGCCAGGTCAACAGCTTGTGCTTCTTTTCATGTTTTTCCTAAACTGTGTGTGTCTGTGTCAGGCTGCATCCTGCTGGGGATGGCTGCTACCATCAAGGAGTGTCATTGCTATGGGGTGGGGGTGCCTGGTGTGGTCTAGGTGGGTGGTGCACGTCTAAGTAACATCCACATGAAAGATTCCCAGCAGAACATTGTGTTGACACAAGATGGTCAGTGTTATTCACTTCTCCTGTCAGTGGTCATAATGGTGTGGCTGAACAGTGAATGTCATTGAGATTCAATATTGAACCATTTCATTCAGGAAAAACATAACCTGAGGACCTCAAGGACCAAGTACAAGACCACAATCTGTAAAAATTGAAGAGGTTGTTTGTGATACAGAAGCAAATATCTGAGTCAACATCTGATTTACTGTGTTTGTTTTTCCCCTCACTCAAAAATTACAGAGACTGCATGGGAAATTCTAAATAAAAAAAAAAACGTTTGGATTACATTTTGGAGGGAGTGTTCAGAAAGCTTATGTTGCTGCACATAATAAGGATGCATTCACTGAGTGAAGAGTGAAGGAGCAACTGCTTTGATGGATGAAGAGATGGATGACACACGAGGCTGGAAGCAGCAAGGAGCCTTTAGCCGTATTCCAACGGGCTCAGCTGTTAAAAGTTTATTAATTTATAACATATCCATAAATCTGACAGACTTTCCATGTAAATGCACCGCTCAAAAACACAGGCGAGAGGGCGTGGGGGCTAATGTCTGAATCGCAGTAGTCTGGTAATGCTAATCCCATGCAAAAGGGCTGTAGACAAACTACAACACTGTTACTTTGAGGTGGAGATGCGTTGGTGGATCAGATTCTTAAATGTGGTTAGTAGACAAATCTGGTTTCCAGTTGTGCTCAAATTTCCCAGACACTAAAAAGCAGGAAAAAAAAAACCCAACTTCAAAACAGCTGCAAAAGCTAAACAAGTAGACAATTTGTACTGCTTTTTGCTTTTGGTGTTGGATGATTACTTATTTCAGTTTAATTTAACCGTTCTATTCTGAAACCACAATAAAAGCATCTGGGCCACTTCAAAGAGTCAAAACACTGCATTACCAACAATGACTTAAATGAGTACGTCTCTTCTGGTGCATCCAAACATGGCCGCTGTTAAATGGAGCAATGCAGTGACGTGAAAGGCACAATGTTCACATTAAATGACTGATCAGTTATCTAGAGGCTTCCTGTCATTTACGGTCCTTTTTTTTCAGACCAGGCATTGAATGAATTATGATCCTTGACAGTTGTGATGATTGAAGCCGCAGGGTCTGAGTCGGTTTAATGTGACACTGATTGTCTCGTGTGTTTTACGTTATGTCACATGGAACTTGTGTTACAGTTCACTTGGGGATTCTAGACACGCAGTTTGACGCCAGCCACAAATTTCACTGCGGTAGTCTGCTCTCTCTTATTCTGGTTAAATCATCCCAAATTCTGAAGTGTGAAATTACACAATAAGTGCTTGTGAGTGTTTGTACATTCACAGCCTGAGTTTGTCCACATTATTTAGAAACGGCAGTGTCTTTAAATCAAGTGATTAGCGCTGGGGGGTTGGAACTTATGACAATAAGGTGTCCTGCTTCCTCCCTATATCCACCGAGCCGCTTTTTCACTTCAAGTAAATAACATTAAGAGTCTAGTGACAATGTTCTGCTGGGAAACTTTTGGACCTGACACTACTTGGACATGTACCACCCACCTAGACCAGAGCGTCCCAGCCCCATAGCAATGACACTCCTTGATGGCAGCCACCATCCCCAGCAGGATGCAGCCTGACACAGACACACACACAAAAATGGTTTAGGAAAAACTCAAAAAAACATGAAAAACTGTACAAGGCATTGACCTGGCCTCCAAATTCACTAGATCCCAAACTGATCAAGTATCTGCGGGATACACTCAAACAAACCTGATCCAAGAGGCCCCTCCCCTCAACCCATAGGACCCAAAGGCCCCCACTAACACCATTCTGTTGCCAGACACAACAGGACACCCTCATAAGACCCATGTCCAGGAAGGTGGTCATAATGTTATGTCTGATCACTGTGCATTGTTAGTCACCGAGTTAACATTTTCCTTTTGATTTGTGTTAGTTTATTTTTCTGTGACACACCAACATGAGAATCCAAGGGCCGCCTTTAGAGGGTTCTGCTGCGTATCTGACACCATGTAAGGAAATGCAAACCATACTGACTTGACGTGTAGAGGACCACAACATGTAGCTGATTCTTGACGCTGTTAGCCTCAGTCTTAGCACTGAGTATCATTCCAAAGGGATTTTCACTCTATTAGTGTACAGTTAAGTTAGGTGGATATGAAATCTTCATTTACAGCGACCCAGTACCACACTGTGTACATTAAACCTCTGAAGTGCAAGAATTAGTCCTTTTTGTGTAAAAGATACAATTTAATTATACAAATAATTATAATTGCTGAGAGATACTGAATTTGAGGCTAAACATTGTCCGGCCATTTATGTCAGGACAAACCATTCTGGGGTTTAAATATGGACGTCCAGTTTATTGTGCACATATTGATGTTTGTCAAATCAAAGTCTTCTTTTTTTTATTTCTCAAACAGTTATGAATTTTCTTATTAGTGTACTTTTGCAGCTCGAAGATCTTTGACAGTTAACTGCTTTCATTATCTAACATATTACTCTGTGAATCTGTGATTTTTAACACGATCCTGACAAATCCTAGATAGATCAGGCATTATGACCACCTTCCTAATATTCTGTAGATTTCCCTTGTTCCTCCAAAACAGTTGTAACTCATCAGAGAACGGACTTGGGCCTGTGGTGTCTGGCAACAGGATGTTGTTAGTGGGTTTCTTTGCGTCCTACGGGTTGAGAGGAGGAGAATCTGTGGATCATCCCACAGATACTTGATCAGCCAGGTCAACACCTTGTGCTGGTTTTCATGTTTTTTTAGTTGTTCCTAAACCGTTTTTGTGTGTGTGCCTGTGTCAGGCTGCATCCTTCTGGGAATGTTTACTGCCATCAAGGAGTGTCATTCCTATGGGGTGTGGGTGCCTGGCCTGGTGTAGGTGGGTGGTACATGTGTAAGTAACATCCACATGAATGCCAGGTCCAAAAGTTTTCCAGCAGAACACTGTATTGTCACAAGATGGTCAATGTTATTTACTTCTCTTGTCAGTGTTTCTAATGTTGTGGCTGATCAGTGTATATAAGCTTAAGGAAACTGGGTAACAGTTATTAAAGAAAAAAAGAAGCAATAAGGAAAACAATACAACCTGGTGAGCCATCCTATCGGATTACAAGAGCACAACTATTTAATCACCTCAGAACTCGGACAACATAAAAAGTACATATAGTTGAGGTTTGCATCCGTTCTGGTAAATGTGGCTACTTTTTCTCTACCACTGACAGATGAGGTCCTTAAACAGACATTAAGGAGGCGATAACGTCTGTCTAACTGATGTAAAACACCTCCTTAGTCGTAGTTTAGCAACAAACACCCAATTACATTCACCATTACAACTTCTGGAGTCATATTCATAAAATATAAATGTCAGGTTAAGTTCACCACCTGTTTTGTCTCTTTTCCTCGATTCCCAAGGAAGCCTCACCTAATTTTTGGTCATTTCTGCACCCTCAAATTATCTGGCTTGGAAAATATGTTCCACACTGACAAAAAGAAAAAAAAAGAAAAAAGCAAACGAAAAAAAAAAAAGAAACGAGAAAAGAAAAAGAAACAGGTGTTAGGCAAAAGTGGTAGTTTGCACTTAACTCAAATAGTCCCTGTGCATTCTGAGATTTTTGTCTACCACACACATCCTGCGCATTGTGACGATTAGCTTCTCCAACAATGAAGTATGGATTACATTTTTTATTTATTTTTTTAAAGCACACACAAGGCCACTGTCAATCACTTTGTGTGGTCCAGTTTCTCCTTTTGGCGAGAACCTTTGCTCGTGGGGGAAAAAAAAGACCTTCCACCTACACAAATCTGTTATTTTTATTTATGTCATGTCATCACCAGTGAAAACAGAAAAGTCATACTTGGATTATTGTGTCTTATTTGCTGGCATGCTTTTGGAAACAAATTTGCATCTGAAGTTAATTGTGAATAATGGTCGACATCACTTGTGTAGTGATGTAGTAACCACCCGCACGTGTCTGGACATGGACATAGGCACACTTGTGTGCACAGCTTTAACTCACACAGACAAAGTAAAGCCAGCGGGAATGGGTGAAAGAAAAGAAAAGAGGTCTAATCAACTGTCGTTTAACATTGTTGGATGAGGATAGCCCCCGTCCATAAATCAGGATTTTACGGTCTCTACAGTGTTCCTAACCTCCTGGCCTTCTTCCTCTGGTCTCCTCTCCAAGCGCACCATCCCAGGACCCTAAGTGACCTGCTCCCTGGAGGCAACAGCACCCTCTCACAGTTTGGAAGAATTACACCGAAATCTACTGAAAGCGCCACGACCTGCACTTCATCAAACACATCACTCACTGCGGACCATGCAGGAACCGCCTTGGTGCAGTTTACAACACACGTCTCTGAACTGTTTCAGTATTTGTCAGTTCGTGTTGCACATAATTTAACAAGACATTCAACAAAGCCTTTCCTCATTTACGAGCTGTGGCCATCAGACCACTACCTCATACAGTTGTTATTGGAACCTGATAACAGACTGAATGATTCCTATCTGCTGCTTTTTGCACAGTGGCCCGAGGGCAAGCAATCCTTTCTAATTCTGCTATAATGTGGGGAGACTATAAACCTTATCTTTCAAACAGCCCCCTCTAAAAATAATCAGACTTCCTTTCTATTTTGTTGTATGTCGTAAGAAGCATTTATCCTCAGGGAGAACTCAAAGATGAAGCACTGACAAAGTTACATGCTGATGCCAGCTTTCTAAAAACTCAGCTTCAAATTGATTCTTAAACCCATTTCCGTTTCCTATAATGCTGGATCAACCTGGTGCTATATACCGTTAATACTGTAAAATCTCAATTACCCACTTTGCACCAACACGGGCGGGATGCTACAGTAGGTTTCTGGGAGCTAGTGCTTGTTGGAAGGTTCAAACGTCTTTTAAGATCCCTCCTTGTGAACGTTTCCTCCAGGACCACGGGTGCTTTGATTTCACACCCATACAGACGTTGTAGTTTCTCTTTTTGTTGTATAGATTTGGCAGACTAGATGAAACACAAGCTTTGGTTTTCTTTAAAAATGGTAGTCATAAGTTTTTCTTGGTCCCGTTGGTCACAGTGGTTCTTCCCCAAGGATCTAATGGAAGAAATTCTTGGTTCAAGACCAGCAATCTGTTGGGCTCTTGGCTCTTGGGTTGTCAAAGTGCAAAGAACTAGTTCAAGATTATGCAACTGGCTCCATAAGCTCTGACGTAATACCTTGGTGAAGGAGGGGTGACTGTGCTACATCTAAAAGCAATGTGAGTTGGAACTGCTTCAGTTTTGTGCCTTCTGCCACCTTGAAGCAAACGTGCCACAGCAGCCGATGCTTTTCCTCTCTTATGGACAACCAGACTAAAAACAACTCTACATTAAGACTTGCAGAGAGATGCAAAAACGGGCATACGTTGGGAGGTCAGGACGTACAGATAAGTAATAATTGTATTTGAACTATTTTGATGCAATATAAGTTGAGGTAAGTTCGGCTTTTGTGAGGCAACCCACAGTTATAAATGACAGTGGTTTTTATTCACCGCACTTCTCTGTCCAAACACTGCCACCCAGCTACTGCTCACTAAAAATCTCCCCTAGGGTTTCCTTACCAAAATGCCGTTGCAGCTCTTCTCATACGAGAGGTGACAGTGATCTGAAGTGAGGTTGAAGGAATACGACTCCTTATCAGCTCCCCTCCTTCCCCCTCCTCCTCCTCCTCTTCCTTCTTCACTTTTTGTTAGAGCTTGAAGAAGATCCTCGACATGTTTCTCCCTCGGGACTCCCAATTTGTTGGCGTCCCTTGTCACCTCGTCCTCTGAAACTGACAAAATAAGGCGCTGATCAAGCGTCCGATTTTCCTTTAAAGGCATTTTTCTCATGTTTGGGTGATTTCAAAGCTGTACAGCTGAGGGGAACCTGGACAGAGGGCAACTAGATGATAGCAGAATGATGCAGAACAAAACTACAAACATTAATTATGTAGTAACACATGAATGCATGTGAAAGCAGATCTGAAAGGAAGCATGCAGAGAAACCAAAGGGAATGTCATCAGCTGTTGCACAGCTGCTCAAGCAGGCTTGAAGGTCCCAATTAACACATCAAACACAGTAGCACCGACGACCCAGGAGCCCGCGCATAGCTGTCACAAGCCCATCTCTACCTGTCATCTCTGCAGATGGACAGCAATAGAAAACTAGGGAGCAGTTGTGCTCCAGGTGTCCTTCCAGAGAATACACAGTCACGTACATATGTAACCAAGGACACACACACAAACACACATACTCTGCACTGACTTGCATGCACAAAGACGAGCCTTGTAGAGCTTAATCTACTTTATACACCTGTAAGCTGGAGCATAGGCGTGCAGAGGGATGATGACACAAGGTCACTGCTGTCCCGCTGGTTGAAGGACTAAATGTTATAACATTATGAGACGGGGGTCAGCCAGGTGCCTACATACTTTGGACAACCTGATGAATGGGACACCTGGTAACTACTCAGTTTAGTCAACGGCCAAACATCTTTGTAATGTAGACTTTGTAAACTAAGATTTAGGAGAATTTAGAACTAGAGTGAACTAAAGCCCGTGATTCTTGTGCATAATGTGGCATGATTACATATTTGAAATCTCTACCTTCTCCGATCCATGCTGAGCTGCCGTCAGTGAGAGCTAGCGTGAACCCAGCACCCAGGTCTACGGCCCAGTCCACTCGCAGGAAGTAGGGGGTTCCTAGATCAGCATTTACAGTAATCTGGCGAACTGTACCACTCATGTCTCTCACGTGGCCTTCAGACCTGCGGAAAATCAAAGATAGCAATTCAGAAACTCTTTACAGGATGCCATAATGACGTTTCTTTCTTTTTTTTTTCCAGCAGGAGGTGTCCATCATTGTGTTGGGGGATATTTTGTTGGTTGTAAGACCTCCTTCAAAGACAGCCTTCCAATCAACCCATTGTGTTAATCCTCCATATGCATCAATGTGTTTCATTGTTTCACTGCTTGGATTTGGTAATAAAAGTTCCCGTGTGTCCTTTCAACGGTGGTCCCTCTGAGTCAGTGGGACCACACGGAGATTAACAGGTTTTGGCAGGTTTTTCTGTGTGAGTGTGGGTTTCCAGCCTCCAGCAAGGTAATTACGTGCTGTTAAAGATAAACAGAGGAATATTACTGAAAAGGCCCAGCTGTTGTCAGATTTTATTCAGTGCGTTCATTCATTCAAATATATGCAGTGCGTGGATTTCTTAAAGGGGAACCTCACACAGATTTAGGTCCAGAGACAGTTGAGAATGGACTCAACTTTATTGATCTTTTTAAACTAATCAACACTTTGTAACAACTATTATGATACATCACTGTGATTTTGTTGCTGTGCAGACTATTTCTCAACTCACACGTGCCAAACCACAACAGACAGAGCAAAATATGTGGGATACATTCACTTAGACTTACTTTATGTTGTGATACCATATCATTCTGTGCAAGAGCCTCTGTGTTGGATGAGTGTTCTGAGAAAAATGTCTGCAAAGGCCACCTCACCGTCAGGCTAATCTATTAAATGACTGACTCACTACGCTTCAAGCTTAATCCAGTGCCAGAAACAGCCTATGCTCAACAGATTTGTTATGAATGAAGTTGATTTTAGGATTACAAGATTATCCATGTGGTTGTTCCTGAAAAGTCCACTTAGTTGAGCGGCCATACACCGCTCTTCTTCTCAAAATGCTTGAGAAACTTTTACTTGATTACGGATATCCAGGCCAGAACGTGTGATTACCGCTACCACGTGAAGTGAGAGGTGAGTCGGACAGCTTCCACAGTTAAATACAGGGCAAAGTGTGAGGAGATGGAGGGAAAAGGACAGCCAAATTGGCAGTTAGCCAAGCTGGACATGTTTGAAAAAAATGAAAATGAGTGCCTTCGAATAAGGCGCTATAAGTTATGCTGTGACAGCACGTTTTTTTTGTTTTTTTTTCTTTGACCTGTGTCCCTTGTCATATCTACTGACAGACCAGGTGGTCAAGTTTGTTCAAAAGACATAAACTAGAGATCTGACAAAGAAATTAAAAAAATACAAATGCGTCCTCTCCACCACACGCTGCGCATGTGCGCATGCAACAAGAAAACCGTGCAGAAAATTAAAGCTGACCCTCTGTGCTTCAAGCGGGGGTGTGCCTCGACGAAGGGGGCGAGCAAGATGAGGGAACTGAAGGCATCAACTTTAACCTCATAAACGAGCCCAGCTACTCATTAGTTACTGTAACATCTGTTACGCAGGGACGATGACCCAGTGGTAATGACAGAAGGACACTTCAGTTAAATAAACAGAACTGTCTGTCAGGAATGGAGAGTAAAACCATCAAAGCCAATCCTGAAGTCTTACTCTTCGCACGTGTTGCTTGACCAGAAGACACAATCACTGGAATGCATAAAACTTCAACCAAAGCTCCACTAAAGCTCTGACACGTAGCTTTTATCTTATTTTCTTACTCCTGCTGTAATTTTTCTCCCCTCAACCTCTTCATTGTCATTTTGTCTGCACTGTCTCACATGCAAACTACAAGATGCAATTCTCTGAAGAGGAAGTACTAGGCAAATGACTCACAAAGAGCCTCTAATTATACATTTTCTGTCTTCTTCTCTATGTTCTGAGTTTATATAGAGCATAAAAATCCAAGGTTGTTAATTTTGTCCAACAATTCAGCTTCTCACTGTCCTTTCACTGGACTTTCACCTTGTGCTTTCTCCAATACAATAGTTTCAAGATGAAAAGGTAAGCACTTTAGCAGGTCCACTGTTATTATGAGCAGTCAGGGATCGAAGCAGTGATGCACTAAACAAAAGCAAGAGGGGCCTGTTTATATTGGTCACCTTAAACCATTTGGTAAATAGAAATGATGTTAGCAAGCAAATATGCAAATGCTCTGTACGATAAATTAAGGACAAAACATGTGTCTTAAGTCTGATATGGTTAATAACTGACCCGTTACATATTCTACTTACAGACAGAGGTCAGGTGGGTCAAGTATGACACACTGTACAACAAGTTGCGCTTTCCATTAGAACCAGGAACAGATAAGGATTAAAAAAGTCGTCGTACAACCACTGCTGTCGTTGTACTCCCAGTGTCAGTTTCCCAACAACTGAAATTCCCAGACACATAAAGGTTTGAAATAAGTTACTCCAGGAATTGAACTATGAATGTTCAAACAAAAGAGTTTGGCCTGTTTTTTTTTATTTCCCTCTCAAGTAGGAAGAGACTGCACATACTGAGGCTTCATCGAGTCTCGGTTTGACTGCTGTAATCAGGCATGCATGTACTGTACAGCAGCCAGAAATGGTCAGGTCACTGTAAAGTAATAAAATAAAAAAATAAATTATATTAGGAGGAATGTTTAAATGCGCCCGTTTAGAAGTTTACACTTGTACGTCTCTTGCTCCTCTCCATGTGAAGCAGCAAAAACGTTTTCATTCGCTCTCTTGCAGTAAAATATCATAACATTATTTATGTGTGGTTTGCAAGCTGACAGATTTCTTCTTACAAGAAGAGCTCTCTAGGAGTGCCTGGGAAGGAAGGGTCGAGGGGATTTATGAAACATGGTTTAAATGCAATCAAGATGATGTCGTGGCTGGTTGGAGGGAGGAGACTTCGTTGTGAAAACTTTTGAGACAGAAGTGCACCACAAAAATTTTGGTATTACGTCACTAAGACACAATAGCATCCGCTAAGATGTCAGTCAATTTTTGGGGGGGGAATAAAAAAAAAAAAATGGTTATATTTTTTAAGATTTTTATATTTGCTTTACTGGGAAATCTAACAAATTATACACACAAATATGTCAATAATGGTCTGATCAATTACAGCTCAACTAGAATTAAAGCTGCGAGCAGCATTGGACGGGCCCTCGCACATCCGTGTGCATCGGGGGGTGCGGCACGTTGGGTGGGAGATTTGACCTTCTAGTGAATTAGGGCAATTTTTGAGAATTTCTAAACACGACAAGCCCACCAGCAGGTGCTTCCCTTTCATGACGAAACATCGAACTTTGCCACGCCCCGACAGTTTCACGCTTACTCAGGAAGTCTATATGAACACACCTACCAAGTCAATGGAATAAAATCTATAATCTAAAAAAGTTCTATAACTCTGTGTCGAAAACTGTGGCGGGGTTGCCTCAAAGAAAATTTGCAGGGGGCGCTATAGAGCGATTATGCCCCGCCTCCTAATTAATTATGCAGCCGAATTTTAGGGAATATTGCTCTTAATAACGTCAAGAAGTTTCAGACAGCTCTGAGAAAGTATAAGACAGCCGCAGAGTTTTGCCTTAAAAACTAGCCAAAAAGTCAATGGAGTTCCAATTTTGGATCAGAGGGTCAAATTTGATGGAGCGCCACACCCACACAGTTTCCTCAAGGGCAAAGATTTACTCAGGATGACCATATGAACACAGAGTTTAAAGTCAATTGGATAAAATCCCTCTGAGGAATCCGTTCAAATATGACCCCTTGTCAACCAGGCCGAATCACTGTAAATGGTGATTTTCATGCATAAATATCTTACTTCCTGTTAATTGTAGCCCATTGCTCCAAGTGACATTTTGTAGGTCTCACTACGGTCTACAAGTCGGCCAAGGTTCTATAACTCTGTGTCAAAAACTGTGGGGGGGCTGCCTGAAAAAAAACTTCCAGGGGGGCGCTATAGAGCGATTATGCCCCGCCTCCTAATTAATTATGCAGCCGAATTTTGGGGAATATTGCTTTTAATAACCTCAAGAAGTTTTAGACAGCTCTGAGAAAGTATATTAAAGCCGCACACTTTTGCCTCGAAATGATCCTAAAAGGTCAATGGAGTCTTGGATTTTTGGAAAAAAATCGGGACGCTTGACTTTGACAAGCCACCGTGTCTACATAGTTTCTGGAAAAGTTTCTATTTTTGGAAGGTTTCTTCCCAAAGTTGTTTCCGATAGTTTCACTGAGTTTCAGCCCCGTATGGTCGATATTGTCCGAGCTGGACGTCATCTTGTAAAAATAAAATGTTTCTATCGCCAGTAGGTGGCGCTCTGAAAATCACCAAATGTTGTTATGGAAATGTGTACTAGGCCAGACTGGCATTATATATCAGAGGTTTGGTGACGATTGGAGTATTTTCCGCAAAGTTACAGCACGTCAAGCACGTCAAATTTTCATGAAAACACGCCACATTTCGTGGCCCCGCCCCTCCCCTACAGTAAATCCAAGGAATACGGCTTGATCAACCTTTCATCGTCAAGGCCTTAAGAACGCACATGACAAGTTTCGAACAGATAGGACGAAAGCTCTAGGAGGAGTTCGTTCAAATACGAGGTGTGGAAATGTGCACACTCGTGACCAAATATGATTTTTGATGCAAGATGGCGGACATCCTGTTGGAGTTGGACTATGGCTCCAGGAGGCTTTTTTGTGCGTCTCTGTCTGTTACATACTCCCTCCAAATGTCGTAGACGTGCGTCAAACCGTGTCGAGGGGCTACTCCGAAAACGAAGGTCTAGGTGGCGCTGTTGAGCCATTTTGTTACGCCCTTGTGTGAGACCCCCAAAATACGTAATTTTACACCCAACTTTGGGGGGGTAGGCAAATTTTCGTGAGTTTTCCAGTACTTTTAGGCCGTCAAAAAGGCGATTTACTTTTATGAATAATAATAATAGTAAAAAATAATAATAATAAAAAAAAAATAATAAACATTCGAAAAACAATAGGGCCTTCGCCGCCTTGCGTGCTCGGGCCCTAATTAAGATTTAGAAGTTTTACATCACATAATCTATGAATTTTCTGATATACACCCATTAGTTTAAGGGCACTCCATGCTTTATAATTCAAGCATTCCCTGTACAATTCATTTATTGTTTCGGCAACTTCCGTGTTCCGTGTAGATTAACTTAATCAGTGCACCGTGACAGAACATGGTGCAATGTTATCAGTGTGGATAATGGTGGGGCGCTGTTTCTTTAAGGTGCTGCAGCAAATTTCCGCTCCTTCAATTTTTGAAGTTTCCTCATTCGGACTAAATGTATTATAATTTTGGTGCGAAGTATTGATTTTCTTTCAAAAAAAAAACTTACGGTATTGTTTGGGTTAGTTACTTCGATGTCCAGACGTAGCGATTTTGTACATACAACTGAAATCATTGCAGCTCTCCCTATCCTGTTGACAGATCCGACAGTAGACGGTTCAACTTTCAACTCCTGTGTTCTGTCAGCCAATCGGGAATCGAGGTATTACGGCGCCGTACGTCGTTACGTCACGTTACGTGCAACGTCCTTGGTTACGTTACGTGCGTTTCAGAGAACAGGAAGTGTGATGTGGCTTTGATTCCCTGCAAAAATGGTAAGTTTGTCTTCACTTGAGAGCTGATTCGGGTGGATTACAGCGGCTTTTAAGCATTATCTATGACGTACACTCTGCATATAACACTGCGGCAACATTTGGTGCGAAACAGGGCGTATACAAAACGTTAACTTGCTAAGCTACAATTGGTTAGCTGACATAAGCTAAAAGTTTAGCAAACATCGGCATCGTATCACGTCCCAATTCTTTGATACCACTATATTTATCGCACGTATATCATCGCCTAGATCTCGGATCTGTGTGTTTGGACTTTAAAATCTTCCGATGCTTGGAAGCGATTAGTACGAGCATCGTAACTAATTTTAAGGCGTGTGCCACGTAGCTGCACCACAGTGCAAGGAGCAAGCATGCATGCATACGTGTATAGGTTGTTTTCGAGCTTGCAATATTACTTATTACTTATAGCACTAAGATGAGCATTCAGAAGTTCAAAAGTTTAGTTTTATCTTGAACAAAACATGTAACAACAACATCATTTAGACCATATAGCTTGTTATGTTTTTATTGTTTTAATGTGAAAGGAAGGTATATTATAATAAAATTAATAATTATTCATTTTATTTTTTATTTGTCTTTGCTGGTTTGAAAATCCTAAACTTAATGTTTATCACTATAGTAGTAATTAAATATGTAAAAGTTAAAAACTACAAATAAAATTGCAAATTACCGTTATGAATGTTGGATTAGAGGTATTATTGTTCTTGTCTTTTACTATTGCCATCACATAACTAAAACTCTAACTCAGATTAAATATAAATAAAAAAAACTCAAACTATTCTATGAGAGTATCGCAGTTTTTCAATGTGGTTTGAATATTGTTACACCCCCATTAATGACTACTGTTCACAATTATTTGATTGGCTTCATTCAGGTCCGTAAATGGCTATACCGTCTACTCTGGATATGGTTGATCTTGCAAATTAGTATTAATGCACCCTTAAACAGGATTATGCTGAATGTGAATTTATGGAAAAACATGCTGTTGGTCTGCATCTTTGCTACAGCACCAGAACAAACAGCTGGTAGAACTACATTCCTCACCATAAATAGCAGATCATCAGTCAGAATGAACTACAGTGGATTCTTTGTTTTTAACTGTTATGATGTAATGTCAATAAACTAAACTAAATAAACGATCTTCTTCATCTTACAGTCGGCCATTTTCAACTTCCAGTCACTGCTGACAGTGATTCTCCTCCTGATCTGTACCTGTGCCTACATCAGAGCGCTGGCTCCCAGCCTGCTGGACAAGAACAAGACCGGGTATGACCAGTTACTCTTTGTGATACTGAACAATGTAGCGGGTGTCATTGAAGTCTCCTTTCTCATTGTTGGTCTCCCTTTTGGAGCAAAATACATCATCAACGCTTAAAGTGATTTTTAGAGAAACTTGCTCATGCAGATTATTTCTGTTCTTAATGTTGGTGTCATGTTAATGTACATTTGGTCCATTATTGGGTATGAGTAGTCCCCCTCCAAAATGAGCAAGGCAAGAATTTAATTTAGGTTATTTATTAAATATTACCGTTTTTTTTCCCTCAGTCAGTTGTAACAACAGATTGCAAATAGTGTACTTCTGTGTTTCAGCACATTTTGGAGATTGCTTATCAAGCACAAATGATCTGTGGCAAAACTAATTGTGGTTTAAATTATCCATCTCACTCTAGCTTGCGTAGGAGCCGAGCAAAGTGACAGAAGGCCTAATTTTCATCTTTACAGGACCATTATTGTTATTCTTGGACGTTTGACTCGACTGTGATTCACTTCTACTAAATCTGGCAAAGTCCAGAAACAGCCACACACAGTCGCTCACGACTGGAGAAGGGAGGGAAGTCCCCTTTAGACAAACACATGAGGCTTGCCGTTTGATTTGTTGACCAAGATATGATCAATTGTTTGTGTTGATTTGGTGCCACACATTATGCAAATAATTCTTGGGTGGTAGGGAGTGGACCATAATCAGAAGGGAATACCAAGAACAGTTGTGTTTTGTGCAGAAATATACTTGTAAATTGTTGAAAATGTAACTTTGATGTAAGAGTAATGCCCGGCCAGCTACGGAGAACATACCAACAGGACTCTGACACCGTCTGGTCAGTACAAATGTTAAGAAAGTTGGCGCTGAACATGCACAGACACCCTCGCTCACACGCTCTTGTCAGTAAAGTGAAGGCCTGGAATGCCACATTAGCCTCAGCTGTCGCTAGAGATAATAAGACTTCCTGCTGCCCCCCCTCTCTCTTCCACTGAGCACTGTACATCCCTTTAATGGAAGTGGACGTCTGATCACTGCCTGGGTTTTGTGGAAAGTAAATCACAGTTCTCTTGTAGGATTGTGACCAAGGTCCAACTGCACCATGTCAACACAGAGCCTACTATCTTACTTCTTCTACTTTTATTTTTTGATATCTAAAACAAATCAGTAAAATAAACTGAAGGGAAAATAATAATATTGATTTAAAATTCTGCTTGTAATTTGTCAAATTGTTTTACCTTTTAGGCTTCTAGGAATTTTCTGGAAGTGTGCCAGAATAGGTAAGCCCACGATTGCCCCATTTGTTTTACATGAATTCATATTACTTTTTGATTCATAAACAATATAAACTGAACTACGTTTCATCTCTCCAGGTGAGCGGAAGAGTCCCTGGGTGGCTTGCTGCTGTGTCATCATGGCTTTTAGTATACTGTTTCTACAGTAGCAATCCAAAAAAGAAAACCACTAATGGAAACATCGGAGAAATGGCCAGACAACAAAGCATGGACAGTCTGATCCTAGAAGCACAATGGGACCTCCAGTGGTTGTCACTTAGATAAAACAGAGACTTGTCATCACATACCGTAGTCATGGAGAGACAGAATGTGTCTGTGTAGAAGGAGGAGGAGGAGGAAGAAGAGGTGAGCTGATAGCCCTAATGTCTCAGTCCCTCCACAGACTTCCAGGTCTGTACTGATGTTGTCTTATGTGGGATGATATTCTCTGTGTGGGGCCAGTGCTTTTTTTCTTTTCTTTTCTTTTTTTGTTACCTGCATTTTTGTGGGATCAAGTGATATACAGTTTGTCTTCACATTTCAAACTGATTTTCCCCCCCTTCGAGTTTGTCACAATGACATCAACTTGTTTGATGAGGACCCTTATAAATGTTTAACGGGATTTATACGATGGCTTGATATTTGTAACTTTGGTCCTGTTTGTCGTATGGAAAAATGGTGACTGCATTCTGCAGCAAACAATGGCATAGCAGCTCTTCGGGTGTCAGGTTGTCAACGCGTTTGCCTCAAAGAGCCACTGATGTTTTTGAAGTCAGTCAGTTTGCCGCTATTTATTAAAGAACATGTTTTTTTGGAAATGTGGTCCGAGGCTCATTTTTGTCATTTAAATTCCATCTTTTTGATTTTTTCTGTTAATGCCTGATGTGACGATGTGAGATGTATCATGTATCAGATGCTGACTTCAAACATGAAAGAAACATGATTATGATTTTTTTTGTCAATGTTTTCTCTTTAAAAACTTAATGTAAGATTGCAGCAGCTACACAGGTACAAAGTGTAGTGGTTTTAGATTGAATTGTAGTCTTCTTGGACTGGGATGGACAGTGAAGAGTTGGTGATAACCTCTTCTATAACCTTGCAGTCATCACTCATCTTCACAAGGTCGGCTTCAAGAAGCTGTCTGCTGGCTGTATCGCTGGGACGGGACATCACCAGATACAGTGCCGCTTAGTTTTAGCTCCCTTCAGTTTGTTCTTTTCTACATTTCTGCATAAAAATGACGAAAAACATGGGCAGATTTTAAAACAAGTTCTGAAAGTAGGTGAAACAAAAATATTAGACTGGTGTCTAGATTTGTTTATTTGGAAAAATTAGCTAATGTTACGCATCTACAGGGTGCAAAGCAAGTCCATTTCTAGGATTGCACGTTCATTTCTTGGCTAAACTATAGCCCATCTGTTCTGCTCTCCAAAAAGAACATTTCTGCCTGTCTGCAGTTTTCCAAACTCCATGTGGACAAGCCAGGAGCCTACTGGGAAAATGTTTTGTGGACAGATGAGACCAAAGTAGAATAGTTTGGTTAAAAATGAGAGCCGTCATGTTTGGAGACAAAAAACAACACTGCATTCCTGCATCAGAACCTCATCCCGTCATGAGGTGGGAGTGGTAATGTCCGCGTTAGGGCCTGTTCTGAGGATTTTGGATCAGGGCAGAACGCCATCATTGATGAACCAATTAATTTAAAATTATACCTAATTGATGGAGCAATTTATTTGAAATTATTTCTCATTGAGGGACCAATTAATTCTGAATAATACCAGCAAATTGTAAAAGAAAATGTCAGAACATCTGTCGGTGAGCTAAGGAGAAACTGGGTCATGCAGCAAGACAATGAGCCCAAGTCTCTGGTTAAAGAGGAACAAAATTAATGTTCTGGAATTGCCAAAAGTTTTTACATTAATCCAATACAAATGTTGTGGAAGGAACCAAAGCAAGCAGTTGCTGTGAGGAAACCCACCAACATCTTGGAACTGACATTGGTTCTGTATTGAGGTATGGGCAAAAACTTCACCAAGCTGCTGCAGACGACTGATCAACTGTTACCGGAAACGTTTAGTTGCTGTTATTGCTACAAAAGGGGGGGTCACAGCAGATACTGAAAACAACGGTTCACTTACTTTCACAGATACAGATAACATACAAATGAGTAATTATCTTGAATAAATAAATGCACAAGTATGTCTGATAATGGGTAAAAACTGCAGATGTTTTGCATTATTGTTATGCAGAAATTATTGATAAGCAACTCTATATCTGTTAGTGTGAGATATTTTCATTCATACCAAGAAACCCTAACCCTCACATTGAATCCCTCGAAGTACTAGACAATATTCAGGAAACGGTGTACAAAAACCAAAGCTAACAGACTTCTGACATATAGCCAGAAAGTTTTAGAGAAGTTGCCACCAAATGCAATTGCTGATTCAGACAAATTCCCAGTAATTCTATCTGTCTATCTATATCTAGATATCAACCTTAAATTATATGTTTGTGACATGTTTTATTTTCAGATTATAACATCTGACTTTAGAGACACACAGATCTTCTGGCAACTAAAGAATCCCACACACATTTCTCTCTCCAGATGAGAAGAATAAAGGAGGACACTTGTTGACACATCACCTATAGTACTCTGGTCACTGATGAGTGTCCAGATCCCAACACCCCCGCAAAAACTCTTGTCAGGGATCGCTGATCCCATATTGGTCTGCATCCGTTTTGGCAGTCCCCGGCTGAGATAAAGCTACAAGAGAAGCCTGCCGGTAAACTTGTGGTTATCAGGCAGTGACGCAGATACAGGAGACACAGAGGAGCAGGAAGCTCTCAGTCATCTGTGTCTATTCTGGGGGCGTAGAGATACTGGTGGGCTGGGTGGACACTCCTGGCTCAATAAAGATGCCCTGGGTGATGATGAAAGGAAAGCAATATAGAGTCATTCATGGAAAGACTTGAGTTAATCTCTACAAAACACTGACAGAGTAAACTGGTGGTTGGCAGTTACAAACTCTTGGGCCTTGCTCAACTCTCAACTCGGGCAATTTACAGACAAAATCAAACCAAACAAGTTTTTTTCTTTTTTCTAGCTTTTTCGGTCATAACGATTATGCTTAATCTCCCATGAACTGTTGATACAGTTGCCAAACAATGACCATGAGGAACATTTGGCAGAAACACACTGACAGGATGCCTAAAACAACGCTTGGACTGATGCAACTTAATTCATGCCCTGATTTACGTGTTTGAATTGGCTGATCAAAATTTACCAGAGGGAATGCCAACTTGCAAGGGACACAAGAAGAGAGAGCATACTGTTGTTAGCGTGTCAGAGTTCTGTTTTAAGTGCCATCTGTTAAGCATCAATGTGTCCCTCGCTCCGTGTTTGTTTCTTCCTGGACTTCACCAAACATTGGCGTGGCTGGCAACCGAACCATCTAAACTAACCAGAGTTAACTCGGTGTGAAGTAAGCTGGTTTGCCTTTACGGATATATTTGAAAAATATTTGAAGTCCAAATAAGTTATAATGGTATTACAAAACGTACGTCTCCTGGGCAAAAAATAATAATTTCATTACAAAAGTAAAGCTGACCTAATAGGTTTTGAAACAGTATCAGTGTGCTGTTGATAGGCTGTTTCTAGTCTATTTAAACAGCATTTAGACTTTAATTCACAGAATATATGATTAAACTTGGTGGCACAGTGGCATGGTGGTTAGCACTGACGCCTCACAGCGCTCACATGCACAGGTTGTCTGGCTCTCTGTGTTACCCTGTGGTAGACTGGCAGCCTGTCCAGGGTGTACCCCACCTCTCACCAAAGGGCAGCTGAGACCCCCGTGACCCTCCAGAGGACATGGTTATGGAAAATGAATGAATGAATTAAATTGGGTAAAATCTATTTGAAAAATGCATAAATGAAGCCTACCCGACACTCATCTAATGCATTGAGGTATTTAATGCACCGTTACCTTTTATTTCAGAGATAATCAGAATCGTTTCACTGAATGATGAAAAAAATATATATTCTGTTCTGTATTTTCAGAGGTTTAAAGACACATTACTCAAATTGCCTTGTCTCTCCCCACCTTTGATCGTATCTCAGAGCTTGCTTGCAGTCGTTTTGAGGACTTCAAAGGCTGCCAGGTTGTTAAAGTCCCTGCCATCTCCTGCTGAGAGAACCTGAAGTGTCCAAACCCTTAAAATGTTCAGTGGAGCCCGTTCGAATCACAGCACTGACTCTGCAGTCAAAGGGAATTAAAGATGAACGGAGGGAAAGGAAAATGCAAAAGAGAGAGATGCCTGGTGAGAGAGTTTGTGAGTGGAGATGCTAAAAGGGGGAAGGATACTGCGTAGAGTGGATTAGTCCTTATCACGCCACTGGTGTATCTCTGTGATCAACCTCCCAATGACCCCATAAATTCCTATTTGGGCTTCCTGGTTTGTGGAATCCCATGAGGGCAAGTTCTCTACTGTGGCTGCTTATAGTTTCAAACCTTATTTTAGACACAGAGGATTACAAAGGCTATACTATGATAGATTAAAAATGCTTGACATGGTTTTCATACTATAAAGCCTTTGTTCTGTCCTCACTTCCTCATTAAAAATGCGCTAACTTAATTTTATGCCCTTAAGGAACAAATGACAAGAATAATGTTGCCGGCTGAAAGACACCAATATCCTCCATGTAGGCCAAGTCTGGGTCAGCGGCCAGCCTGAAGACAGTGTGTGTCAGTGGAAAGTGGATAGTTTAGACAGGTGTACTGTACTTTATACATTATCTTATGTGTCACTGTGAGATCCAGGCCTTCTGGGTCACTCTAACTCGTTCCACATGTAATCTTTTACCAGAAATTTTATGGTAACAAGAGAAAATTTTAAACTTACTCTTGTCAGACAGCTCCCTGTGGCCACAGTAACTGGGGCACTGCACGTCTCCTTTGAAGGTGGCATTCACAGGTTGTTCACAACATATCTCAGTCCCGCTCATTAACCTGCGGCAGGAGTAGCCTGTGCCTAAGAAGGCTGTTCCACAAAGCTGGGTGTCTGTGTCCATGGAGATAACTGGGATCTGAGCTGATAATGACATAAAGTAAAAAAAAAAAAAAAAAAAAATCACAGATATTTCAACCAAGTGAGACAGTGAGATCAAAGCTCCTAATGTGGTAATCCACATCTATAAGTCTGATAAAATTGGTCCCACTGTTAAGCATGTGTTGTCAGTTTTGGGAGTATTTGTCATACCAAAATATAAACGCCATTTAAATTATTTTTTTTTCCCTCTTCAACAAGTTAGTCATTAATTATGTATTTCAGCCTCATTTAATTTCCGCTCAGTTCCTTATTATCATCCTAGTTTTTTTTAAATCTGACATACGTATTATAGCTAAAACAGACACCATTGTGATTTGACTTTCTCTTCTTGTTATAGCTGAAAAACGTACGTCTGACCACTTGTCGACTGCTGAATGCCTTTTAAATTTGCATTCATTTATTTAATAGTGTACTAAGTAGAATTTTTATGAAATAACAAGGTGTAGACTTTGCAACAACTTTTCTCTGATTCACTTTTGTTTACTGATAATGTGTGCGATGTGTCGATCTAGGTGGCTCCATAACTAACTATCCACTTTGGTTTGGTGCCATAGACACAAATATATAAAAGACTCTACAATAACATTTAGGTCATTATTTTTAAAAGCATTTTCTCTTCAGATGAGTCAATTCTAGATCATTGTTGATTTTCTTTTATGGTCGTCAGTTGCCTTATACTCATGGGGTATCTGACCTAATTCTGCATACTCAGAGTGGAGCACAACAAAAGTGGCATTAACAGAGACACCACTGTAAATAAATCATTTTAAAAGGAGCACAGATTGCATGCAACGATACGCTTGATGTTTTGGCAAATTAAGACCACAAGACAGACTGTAATAATACTCATTACCATCTACCACTAAGTAAATGTGCCACATTTTGATTTCACTGCACCATGAGTGAATAAGTTGTGTGGAGTGGCTCTCACTAGCAGAACCGCTTCTTGGAAAACCAAGGACTTTTTCCATGTTGGCAGCTGAGATGATCACTTGAATCCAGAGGGCAGGTTTCCATGTATGAGCTGCACCGTGAGCTCCTCCACATCATCTTACAAAGCTGCCACAAGAACTGTCTAGTTGACTGAACAACACACAGGCACTAAGAGCTTGCCCATGTATGGCTGAGTAATACCTGCTGATCAAAAACAATAGTACACGTTAGCAAAGCAGATCCAGTTGCTGAACAAATGTGTGAGCTATTACCCAATTTCCAATTACAGGTATGGGGTCGGCGTACGCGTCAAGACTCTTTTGTGTCTCCACATGCAGCTGTTACTTACTCTCTCTTCAGGCACTTCTCTTCCAGCTTAACTTCTGGGAGACCGACTGCTGAAGGCAATGGATTACATAGAACATCCGGCTTAAATCAACCTAATTGATCTTACAACTCTGATGCATTAGAGTGTTGGGTCAGGTCAGGGAAGTTTCTTTACAGGATTGAAAGAAAAAATGTAGCTCAAGAGAAGCCTGTCAGACGTCAGATCACATGTCACTGTAGGGAGAGCACAGGTGTCTTAATGATTAGAACTGAATGCCACATAGGGGAGGAAGTACTTTTGTGCATTCCTCTTCACTTGCTTCCTTTAAATGTGTTCACAGGAAAAGTCCTCAAGAACAGCCCCCTCTAGTGGTATTCACAACCTTCACAACCTCTACTATAGGTAATCCTGTCATTAGCTTAAACTGCCTCAGTGGCTTCTCAGTGCCAGTGTTCTCACCATTTATAAAACACATTACCAACAGAACACCAAGAATTAGTAACCACAAGCTCACACGTTCCATTTGAAGCAGCTGTCACAGCTTACTGCCAATATATCAGTTGTGATATAGATCGTAAAGGTAGTATGGGTAGATTGCGAGCCATTTTTCCAGATGTTGGTTTATCATCTGTCCTCACTACGGCTGTTGACACTAGGTTGATGTACAAAACAATAATGGATTGACGGATGTAAGAAACCAGTGCAGTGCAAATAATCAGAGTAAGATAACTGACCATATTTGTGTGGAACATAGTCCCGTGAAGGTTCATGCAATTATGCAAGGTGTGCCAACATACTGCTCCAGTATACGCCGATCAGACGTTACATTATGACCACCCTTCCTAATATTGTGTAGATCTCCCTTGTGTCTCCAAAACAGTTGTGACTCATCAGAGAATGGACATGGGCCTTCTGTGGGTCTCCTGTGGTGTCTGGCAACACAATGTTTATTAGTGGGGGGGTCTTTGGGTCCTATGGGTTAAGGGGAGGGGCCTCTGTGGATCAGACTTGTTCTAGTGCATTTCACAGATACTTGATCAGTTTGGGATCTAGTAAATTTGGAGGCCAGGTCAACACCTTGTGCTGTTTTCATGTGTTTTGAGTTGTTCTTAAACTTAAACTGAGTCTCTTGTAGGTCGATCACTTTGCGCTTGTGTGGGTACCTCTGTCTTACTGGGATAAATAACATACTATAATTTGAAGTTTAAGTAAATATAGAGTTTAAGTTTATATAGAGGAGTGCCACATTTAACATCATTGGTTAATCACTATTAAATTGCAATACGTTCTCAGTATTGCACTGTGTTGCAAACCGGGTGTGGGATAAGTGTAATGACATTATGATCCTTCAATAATTGTAATTTTCATGTTTAAAGATTAGACGTGAGATCCAACAATACACTGCAGAAATCAACAAAACATCATATGCACATTTCTATTACTTTTGTCTTGTTCCAGAAGAAGACTGTAAACATCTTTGATTTATCATAACTGTCCCACACAACCATAACTCACTTTATTGGTCTCTAATCCTCTTTGCAGGGACATTTCTGTGTCTTCTACTGCTCATTTCTCTGTTGGAGAAATGCATGAAGTACCCACAGTGGTAGAAATCTCCCGGCGCGCCCCGGTGCAATAACATGTATGACAGCAGTGCTGCTCCCAGAGCTGTGGTGATGCACATCTGGCCAAAGAAAACATGCCAACTAACATGAAATCATTAGTTTTTAAATCAGATGCCCATCAAACCCAGCCAGTCACACTTGCGGGTGTAACCTCAAATTGAGTAATAATAACATGAATAACCTCCAGCTGTATCACAACGCAGCGGGGACCGACAGGGACCTAGAGCTCAAACGTCTTCATAAGACAGATGAAAACTTTGAGAGAAAAGAAGTGTTTCTAATTAGTCTACAAGTGTATCATTTGTTTTATTTATTGGCCTGCCACATTTTTTGGCGCATGAGTTGAATTTCCAGTAAACTTTCTTTGGCTGAATGATGGAAACGGCAGTGATGCAACAAAACAGTGACGTTGTAAGGAGCCACAAATGCACCATTTTCACACTCAGCTGACCACAGGATTAGGTGTTGTGCAATGAAAGAAACACTTCTCTCTCCGCTGAGAAACAACACTCCGTCGTCACCCAGGCGGCTTGTTTTCTGTTGAAGAACTGTGTAAAAAAACAATGGCCGACAGAGAGATACCACAGTCGTGCTCCATACTTGCTGGGTCTTCTCTTCTGAAATGCCAGTTATTGGTTTCAGGACAAATCCAACAATCTGGAGAGTCTCCTTGAGTCCCCAAGATGTCTCTCTGATTTGTTGCTAAATGTGCTCCAGTGGCGCAATCGGTCAGCGCGCGGTACTTATAAGACAGTAATCTGCGGAGTGATGCCGAGGTTGTGAGTTCAAGCCTCACCTGGAGCAGTGATGCTTTTGAAGGCCTCTTGGAAGGAGCTGCTCTTTTTTCTTGTTTCTGTGTCGACTGGGTGTTTACTTCCATTTTAGGATTTTGCTGTCTTTCCTTGTCTTCCTGCTCGTACTGACGGCAGCGGTGGAGAGACAGCAAAGTCATAGCCTGACTCACCTTCATCCCTTCATCGCCCCTGCATGCCGCATGAGTCACTGCGGAGCGTGGCTTCTCTCTGTCTTCACCTGGGCCACGCTGGAGCAGCTGGAGTGGCTCACTAATATTCACATAAGCACAAGCCACGGGGTGAAATACAGCTCAGCTGAAGGAGTGGAGTGAAGTGAAGACAGTGCTGCCAGAAGGGAAATGAAGAAACATCGTTCTGTTGCTTTAATAATTATCGTGTTTTGACCCAAACTATCGCATGAACTAAAACAAAAAGTCAGTGCATTTAAAATCAAAGCTGTTCTATGTGCATGCAACTGCAATAACCTAAGGAATAAACATGGAGGCTTTGCCATTGAATGAAACAACTGCTTTATTCATTGTCAGTCAAATGGCAAGCTATTGTATATTTGCCCTTTTATATCACATAGGCCCAGAAACTACTATATTTCTTGTATATCTGGCAACGCTGAATGATGACAAAGTGAGGAAGCTCAATCGCTGGGATGTTTGAATATGCAGCGTATTACGCAAAAACTGTCAGTGTGTCTTTGTTGCCTCAACCCAACCAAAGTATGACTTTATGACTTTAAGTCAATGGGGCACAAATTACAATCACCAGTGTGCTTGACCTACTCTTCCACCTCAAATGGGTACATATGCAAGATTTGATACTCTTTATAACTATCTCACCTGACTAAAGCCTTTCTGCAAGCACAGGAAGAAGGAGGTGACAGGCAGCGCTCTTTGTGCAAACAGCTGAATAACTGGGCAGTGACTATATTTTCATAATGGTGCACACGCACAGAATAACCAACCCACATTATTTTTTTTATTTTTTTTATTATTTATTTCTACGACATCACAACACCGAAGCTATATTTAAACTGACATTTTATACTCACAATACACTTAAAAAATCTAGTTCAGATAAGTTTCCAAACATCACTCTGACAGCTTTATGTCCTCAAACTGTTTATCTGTGGGGGGGTATATATATATATATCCATAAAATAAATCTCTTTCAATGGGACTTTTTAACACATGCTTGTCAGATCACACAAGCAGAAGGCTGAGTGATCATCCAAAGTGTAAACTGTGTTTCTTTCCTATTTATTTATTTCCCCCGGCGTGGTCGTCACGCGCATATGTCGCAGGGTGACCCCGTCCTCACGCCCCAAACACACTCAGCTAGCAAGTGAGGATTCAACTCAAGCGCGTACACAGGGGTCATAGCACCAATTTCTAAGTACTGCCTTAACTTGAGGCCAAATGTGTAAACAGAGGCCACTAGACCCTCTGCTCATCCCAGCTGTGAACGCGGAAAGCCATCCATACTGAGCTGAGGGCGATGAAGGAAATGGGCAAGGTTGGTTTACAGAGAAAATAATGGGGTCCCCTGTGCATTCGGATCGACACGAGGGAGTTAGTGGCGCTAAAGATATACAAGATTTTGAGGCATAGGTGTAAGAAGCAAGAAAATGACAAGACTATGATTAATAAAGCCTTTCCTGTTCAGAGAAGCTGTCCCTTACTGCACTGATGATTTTTGCAGATAATCTTTCAGGCATTCTTGGGTAGATGAAGAAATCTGTGCAAAATAACATAAATAAATAACAAATTTAAACCAATACCAACATAATCCATCAAAAAAAGTGGCTTAGATACAAAGAAACATGGCATAGCAAATGCACATACAGCATCAGTAACGATCCCAGATGTTACTAAATAGATTTGAAGATTTAAACGGGGATGAGACACTCCGCTTTTAGTAATTTGTTCCGCTTAACTGGGGCAAAGGTGGTGCAAGGCAAGTCTTCTCAAACTCTGAGCACAGCCAGAAGAGTTAGACTGGTCTGGTGAGCGGTGCGAGTGGTTGCGCATCCAAGAAGAGAAAGTCTTCAAGACAGAAACTTGATCAACATCAGTATGAGCCATCCACTTTTCTCTTTAGTTTCTGTGCTAGCTGCTGTGTTTTAATTACAAGGAAACTCCAGTGAAGACTGAAACTCTTCTGCGATTCAACCACATTACGTATTCACCTCAAGATAGGGTGTATTTCTATGTCTTCGCTGTCAAAGTGGGATCATTAGATAAAACAGCTTCATGGAAATGCTTATGCATGCAAAATCTGTTAATTTAAGAGGCCGCTCCAATCCCACGCTGTTTCCTGCTTAATTTGTTTTTGTCTTATATTCCAGATGCTCTCTCGAGTCTCCCAAACACCATTAATTTTTCCTGTGTCCATGGGTGTGACTGGTATGTCGTGTAATGACGAAAAAGGGGTTCAAACTGCTGAGTGAGGAGGAAAGCCCACAGCTTAATGGTTGATCACAACAACCCACAGTGGCGTTTGAGTCGTACATTTCGCAAGACTCTCCATGCGGAATGTTGTCAGTAGTTTCCAGTGCACAGGTCGTCAGCTGACAGACGAACCCCTTCGTATTTTTTGTATCTATGAAGCCCGTGGCCGATATTTAAGGGTGCAGTTCGGCTAGAACGGCGAGCTCTCAAGCGAAGGAGGAAAATGTTTTTGCCTAGATAAGACACGTTTTTCAGATGTGGCAACTGAGAGCGGCACAAAGCCTCCTCTGTCCCCTCCTGGTCTCTCAGACATGAGTCAGGCTGAGAGAGGGAGATGATGTCTCGTAGTAACAGGCCTCCCCGCTCTTGGCTGTGACCACACCGGCAACAGTAAAGGAACAAATATGTCCTTTAATTTTTTATGATACATTTTTAAAGGCTTCTCTGTATACTAAGTTTTCTATGCTTGTAGCTCCGCTTGGAGAGGAAAAGAGACAAGCCCAATCACAGGTCTTGATTCATCAGTTCACAGAGTGAATTAATTATAAAGCCATGTACATGAAATGCACCCCATGTTCTCATTTGTCTCTTGCGGAAGTGTTGCCTGACAGTTTGCAACCGAGCCACAGAGTGCTCAGCGCAGACACGTCTCTTAACAGCTCCCATGTTTAAACCTTCACACTCAAAGATAACCGGTGAAACAAATCACCCACAGAGTACTGAGAGCTCAGGAAAATAGTTTGTGTTCAACCCAAACACATGCAGGAGGGAGGTGGGTGGGATAGTTTGAAATATTTTCCCTTTCGTCTTTTTTGTTTCCTGAAGTCATGAGAATGTTTAGGTTCAGATTCTACTCATTAGTCATCTTCAAGGTCTTCTTCTTCTTCTTCTTCTTAAGACCGCCATCGACAAAATGACTGGCTGAATGCAAGCTTCCATCATTAAGATTTGATCTCTCTGCATCACAAGTGTGCGCTTCATGATTCAAACTCAGCCATCATACTCAGGTTCAGGCAAAAAAACATGCCAACATGTCTTCAGAGGACGGTTTGTAGTCATGCACCTGGATTACCGCCATCTGCGGACTGTCCTCCTCTCACACGTGCATGCATCACCCCATGCACCACCTTCTTCAGTGACCTGAAGTGTGCATCAAGGGCTGGTAACAAGGTCCACATGTGGTCACTTCCTTCCCCCACTGGCCTCATGTGAGAGGGCTGCATTAACAAGACTACAGCGCCCATTGATTAACTCTGCAGAAGAAGAAGAAAGACACAAAAAAGACTTACAAGCTTCCCTCTGCAATAACTTTCCTTGACACTGAAATGCGAACAAAGCAGCAGACCTGGAAGCTCTTACCCCCCCATCGTAGATCATGTAACTGATCCCTAGCATCTGGTGAGGCTGATCCCAAGTCTGTAACGTAGCAAAGATATCCAGCACTGAGAGACCGGAGGGATTTTATGTGTATTAACAATCAGAGTCAGGGATAACCTGAGGACAGACGATCACTGTAATGCTGCCTCGGTGTCAGTTGTCCTGGCTCGTGCACCCAATGAGAAATAGGTTCTCATTCTGCCAGGTTAGTGGAATTTATGAGGCTCAAATGACAAGTAAAGCCAGTCTGAATCTGAATTTACAGAAGTTTGCCTAGCAGTGGATCAGCTTGTTCCTGGCAGAAGAAGTGCTCAAAATCATTTTGGAGCACATGCGGCAGTGCTCACTTTTGAGATAGGGGCATGAAAGCTTCTTCCAGAACATGTGAGACGAAGGATCATGCAGCAGGTTAAAATGCGTCATGTGGGCTGACTAATTCAATGAATTTGTCATAGGAATGACTAGCTACATCTGAATCCAAGTTAGGGTTGGTTGAGGGTTAGATTTTGTGGATTCGCCATCTGTCGGTACTGCACATGATTATGAAATACAGGACTAACAGGAGGGAAACGGGACCCAAGGAGTTGTGGCAAAAATACGCTTTTTCTATAAAGTAACAAACAGTTGATGTGAATATAGAGAGGCTAGCCCTCAAGCTTTGACTTTGTGCTGCTCAGAGTCACTGGTAAATAATAGTGACAGTCCAACAGTGAAACGAATCCATTGTTTGTTGCGTTCAGATAAATAATTGTGCACAACACCCACAATCCATTTGTTGATATTTTCCCATCCAGACCATTTGGATCTAATTAAAGGCAACATAAAAACAGTTCTTGTAATCGGCGCGACTCAGACGCAAACAGATGATTTACTGCTAATAATAAAATCTGCAGCAGCGAATTAAACTGGATGGGATCAGCCAATGACAGGCGCCCTGCATCAAATGTCCTTCCTACAGAGCATCCATCCCTTTGCAGACCAATGTTCAGTTTCCCATGAATGCAAACAAAGCATGGCGTGAATCATGACATATGTTGGCGGATTAGCGGCACATTCTTCAAAACAATTGTTGTGTTTGTTTATTACTGTGCGAAAAAGTTTTCCGGTCATTCTCTGCATATTAGCAGACAAAACACTTTTGCACAATCCCCAAATGTGCCGTATTTTGTGGTCTCTGGTGCGTCACTGAGGGAAACTGTCTCCGGGTGTTATGTCACATGACAGCGATATAACAGCACACATATGCTGTGGTGGAGGTGGATGGTAAAATGGGATTCCCCGAGAAGCACCATGACTCCTCTTGAAACTTGTATATATCGTATATATATTTTTTAGTTAATCAGTTCAGAAAAGACAACTGTAGACATCTTTCAGACATTTCATTATCAGTCTAAATGTTCAATTGAAGTTGGATTTTCCATCCTATTTACAACAAGGACAGTGTTCACAGTCAGAGGTGATTCCCCACTCTTATGGGACACAAATCACATTACAGAAATAAAGTACATTCCAAATAAGCTTATTTCCCCCTTCTAATGTCCCATAAAACAACAGGTAACACTCTAGATATGTGGTATCTGGGCCACAGCACCGAAGTTGACTGGCTATTAAGTGTTAATATTTCAACTTCTAGCTTGTTCACAGTGTTTCTTCATCCTCCTAAAAGTCGTGTCCCGACTCCTGCTAGCAGGGCCTACACTGGATTTGGTCATGGACGACGGAGCTAGACACACTGCTGTGCTAGCTGAGTAAAATGAACCGTCGAAGAATGAATAACTGAAATCATGTAACCACTGTGGAAGGTATCTTATTCAAATGTCTCTCCCTCATACTCAAGGCAAGACTAGCAGCATTCATTCATCCATTTATTATTATTATTAAAGGTCATTATCTTCGTCATTTACGGCTGTCTTGTTTTCTTTCCTCTTCTTCCTTTCTTTTTCCTTCCCGGAGTGATAACTTCCTTTTATTTTGTATGGGCTTATATTTAACTACCGGACTGAGTCTGCAGAGTTGTGTCAAGTGATACCCCCTCAGGGAGCTCCCCCACTGTTTTTGAAAACTCATCACCACTGCTGTAGTTTAAGGTTTGTCAGCCCCGAGGGGCCCCCTGCTGGCCCGTGGCCTCAAGTTGCTGCCTGCTTGCCCTCCATGTTGACGAGCTGCACCTCTGTGCACAATGCCTTATTTTATTTATTTTTTCTGCAGACATATTTAAATCAGTGTGCAGCTGCCTCCAAGGTGGCATACAGAAATTTGAATCAAACCGATATGTTTGACGGTGATAATGGCTGTTTAGTTGTAGTCTACATCCATCCAATGATGCATTCATGAAGCAGTGTTTGGGCATGTGTGTCACGGTATCACAATCGGAGCAAAGATTCATCTTTCCATACACTGGAAGTCTTCACAATAACACAGTCCCCTAACTCGTCAGTCGTTCCGAACTGATACCGTAACAGATGGTAAACAAAATCCATTTGTTTTCTTTTTGTTTTTTTTTGATTTTGTGATTAGAAACGATAAATAATTACAATATATTGAATTTAGCTCAGACCCGACCTTGCAGAGGCAGTGAAAGTGTGCCAACACCGGAGCCAAGCCTCACTGACCAGGTCCAGCACAAAAGGAATAATAAAGAACACATGCTCTGACAACCAGGAGCCAAGTCAGATCTTAGGTCAGTGAGCGAGACACAGAGACTTCTTATTTATTCACGCTGCTGTACTAGGAGAACTCTGCACATACAGAGACCATGGCGCTGAGTATCGTTCAGATTCTCCCTCATTATTCTGTCTTCTTCCTCCATCTAGTGGACAAAGGTAACTTTAGTTTTTCAGCAGCTTCATCTACTCTGTAGGATGACCTGTTGCCAACCTCTGACACAGAACAGACTTGGTGACTAGCTATATATAATACTTTTTTAAATATCACGCTCCTTTAGAACAAATACAGAGGGCTAATTATAAAACCAGAGTTAGTTCTCCATCACACTAAATACACATCCAGGATCATTGCCATATTTATACTGAGATAAAGAATCAGTGCAATTAACATGAATTAACAAGGACTCTCATGAGAAGATTGCAGGCCTCAGTGAGCACTACATGTTTACACCACTAACCTAATTATGTCACAGTATCTGTCATTTATAGTGCAGGTGACCAGAACGATTATTAATTATTATTAAGTATCAGATTTATAATTTGACCATTAAAATAAAATATACATCAGGAAACGTTTTGTCTGAACAGTGACGAGTAGTTACTTCCCTCCACCCGCCACAAGAGGGCAGTGTGTCACTACTGCCTAAAGGGAGGGGGCAATCAGGTGAGTGTTTGTCAAGGTCAACATTACACATCACAGTGATTGTTTGGCCAAGTATAATGTTTTCTAAATCAACACCAGGACCGGTTCATGATGAGGTAAGAGTAAATTAAAAAAAATATATAGCTGGTGCAAATATCTTAAATGACACTGCAGTTCACATTGGTGACATAGTTTACTTCGTGTCACCTCAGCAAGTCAGTTTTCCCAGAGTCTGTCGAGCGTCACCTCGTTAAATTAGCAGAGGGTTGATTCACTAACAAACCCACCACACTGTTATGATTTTCCTTCTTAATTCCAATCACATCAGCTGAGCCTGCTGTTGGCAGTGGAAGGAGACATCATTATTAATAAGCCCCCTCACTGTCACGCACACGTAAGCACAGCAGACACCATGTCAGGGAATGACGGAGAGAAGAGTTGGTCTGTCTTCAGCAGGGGCTGCAGTGGTTGCACCATTTGCACACAGGCTGGCAGATGCGCGCGAGCACGCACGCACACACACACACGCAGAGAAACCATCTCCTGAACTCATCCACGAGAAAAGGATCTGGGCTGTGGAGGAGCTGACTTAGCCGCACAGAGACACACACACAGAGGCGCACACACTCACGCAGATACACACACACGCTCTGTTCGCCTGAGCCCCCATTGGTCGGCGTCTCTCCACCCCACCGCGGGAGTCTCTGAGGGGTCTGCTGCAGTACTCTGCTCCAGGGGCCTGGAAATGCTGGAGTGAGCCATTTTTTTCCCTCCCTTCTATTTTTGGGCTGGATATCGAAGGTCCACTGCCTCCCTCGTTTTCCACTGTTTTTCAACATACTGGTTCCCAGTAGCACGCTGCCCGTGCAGCTCGAGCGCCTTCTGTGCAGACAGAAACAGCAGCAAGGCCCGTCAGCTTGCACCGGCAATATGATACCACTGAGACAACAAGAATCTGTGCAATAAGCTAGTGAGGAAGGACGCATAAATCGTGCCTCCTCTGCTAGGGCCCAGGGGCAGCAGCCCAGTGCTCAGCCAGCCATGTAGACTCAGGCCACAGCTAAAAGAATTTGGAAAGGACCCTTCCTGCAGCCCATCCCCCATACGAAAACACACGAGTTAACTGGCGTTCTCCGGAGCGACCAAGGAAGTCCAGAGTTTGGTTAATTCATTTTCAGCCCTCCTCTTGAGGGAATGTGAGATCAATAACACTGTATCGATCAGCAGAGAAAATAAAAAGATATATGCGTTGAATATTATTTACGGTAACATTTGTTGCGGTAGGAACAAATAGACTCATCCTGGATCATGCGAAAACCGGAGCGCCCTCATCAGAGAGGTGATTCACCAAAGGGAAAACACGCCAAAATAAAAGCTGTGGAAAATAGGTGGATTTATTATTATTATTGTACTACCTTTCATTAATACATAGAGTATAACTACATGTAATAAGCATAACTTAACTGCTGCACAAGTGGTGATAATGATGAAAAGTGGGCACGCAAATGCCACAGTCGCTTTAAGGAGGGCCTTGAAAATGTTATGATGTATGGGGGGTTTTTTCTTTGTTTTTTTGAATTGCAAATATTAATCAAATCAGGCTCTGACACAGAGAACTCCTGCATATTGTGGCCGTGTTGCCACAACCTGCTGGGAATCAATCAATCTCATCAAGGCAAAACTCTTCAGCCTCAGTCCTGGAGTAAAACACAAGAGTATCTGCCCACATTCATAAAATAGAGGGAGGTCCCTAATTCCACAATAGCCTATAGGGCTTCAGATTCATGTAGGAACCTGTCAGAGGGAAGAAACATGTTTATGAATGAACAAACTGCTTCTCTGCCCGAGTTCAGTGTGTAGTCTGTTTGGCAAGCGGGTGAACAAGGAGTCCTGTGCAGCGTGGAAACATCCATCACTGTTATTTTTAAATCACGTTGCGTGCGCTTTTTACCGCTTTTTACGCATTTCCTTAACCACGGGCGCACACACAAAAGCCCCAATAAAGTTATAAACAATAGAGATTAGTGCTAATAGAAGCCATTGGTGTCATTTTTGATGTGTGTACAGTTGCCCCAAGTTTTCCCACATGCCCACGTCTTGGGTTTCTGACAGCTGATTGACGGTGTATGATTTTGATGTTTGGATTTTAAGCAGTGGTTTCTGTGTCTCCGCGGCCTCAGATATTGGTATCCGGCTTATTGATGGTGGTGAATGCCAGCGGGCATTAGAACAGCGAGCGGCCATCTGCCAGCCTAGCGAACTAGCAACCCCACCAGCTGCAGTCGCAAAACGCCCTACAAAGCAGGACATGCATGCAGCTTCTGACGTCTGCGGCCACACTGCGCTACAAAGCCCAGAAAAACCAGGAGCGGAAACAATGAGAATCAAGCTTATAGACGCCGCATAGGTCCACCACCAGCAAGTTTTTTGAGAGGAGGCTGCTGTTAAGTGCACATCAGTTCATTTCGGATGGCCGGTTTGTGCGGTTATTTTTCCACGGTGAAAAAATATACATAAAAAGACTCATGCAGGGGCACTTTAATACCCCGACATGGCGACGGCAAGAAAAGGGAGAGAGCTTTTTACTATTTTGGAAACTAGCGCGGACACAGAAAGTACCACGGTGTGCGACAGCCAAGACTCTCCGCTTAATCTTTCAGCCGATGTGAAGTGGTTTGAAATTCCGTACAGAAAGCCAGACTCGGACGAGGAAGACGGAGTGCGGGAGGAGGAGGTGGCGGAGGACGGCGGCGGCGGCGAGGGGGAGAATGGATTCACGACGAGCACAGCAGCCGCGGCGGAGACTGCAGACGCGGCCAGCTTCATCGCAGGAGGAGGCTGCAACATAATTTTAGTCACTGGCAGTAATGGGATCAAGCACGACGAGGAGGAGTACGCGGAGGACTGTTATTATTCTACCTCCACTAACTGCTCTGACACCACCTCAAACGATTCGGATATTGATTTCTCCGATGTGGAGGAGGAGGAGCGCAGGAGTTTTTTCGGCTTTGAAGATGACCTGGACGAGGACTGCACTTCTCCAGACTTCTGGGGCGAACCCGACCAGGTAATTTCGATCGAACCATTCTCCGCTGTCAGTGGCCCTCAGCACTCGCTGGGGGACGATGCTGACACCCGTGACTATTTCCGGATACTCTTCCCAGATTCTCTTTTTGAACACATGGTAGAACAAACAAACAATTACGCCCTCTATCGGCAAAGGAGGAGTGGAAAATCAGACCCCCACTGGCACCCCACTGATGTGAGAGAGATGAAAGCTTATGTGGGTCTGAATGTTCTTATGGGCATCAATCAGCTTCCAGACACTGGCATGTACTGGGCCAGTGACATTTTCATCGGCAATGCAGGCTTTAAAAAAACAATGACCGCCAGGCGCTTTGAAAAGCTCACCCAGTACCTCCAGCTGTGTGACCGCGAGTCTGAGCCCGTGCGTGGAGAGCGTGGATACGACGGCCTGTTCAAAATCAGGCCTCTCCTCGACGTGGTGGAGAACACTATGTGGGACGCGTACACGCCTAACCGCTGCCTGACCATAGACAAGTGTGCCATTGTCATGAAGGGACGTTTCTCCCCTACCCAGTACATGTCCTCCAAGCCCCTGAGGAAGGGGCTGACAGTGTGGATGCTGTGTGATTCCCGCTCAGGCTACTGCCACCGGGCCAAGATCTTCGTGGGCAAGTCCAGCGAAGACGAGGCGGCGGCCTCTCTGGGCTACAGGGTTGTGACCTCCTTAGTGCGGGGCCTGGAGGGTCAGTACCACCATCTCTTCATGGACAGCTTCTTCACCTCGGTGCCCCTCCTCCAGAGGCTGCTGAGGGATGGGCTCTACGCCTGTGGACCCACTCAGCCAGGACGCAGAGGTTACCCAGAGGTCCTCCGCCCTCGTAATGTTGGAAAGCTGTCCCAGGGTGAGTTCTACCAGTGCCAGCGTGGCAACCTAGTTGCTACAGTGACACGGGACGTCAAGGTGGTTAGCTGCCTCTCCACCAACTCCGCTCCAGGGATTGTGGGTATCAGCCCAGGCCGTCAGCTGCGGGATCCAGACACGGAGGACGAGAGTGACAGCATGGACAGCTCAGGTTTGTCTTTCGGTGTACCTCGACCACTCCCCTTGTTGCTGTACCAGGAGAACATGAGGGGAGTGGACCTGTGCGACCAGCTGAGGGAGTGCTACCAGGTTGGCAGGCCGTGTAAGAAGTGGTGGCGCTACTTCCTGTGGTTCTACGTCAACCTGTGTATCGTCAATGCCTACATAATCCTGAGGGAGAGCCGAGGGGGCGCGCCACCGGCGGGGTTCAACGGCAAGCAGTTCACCCAGCGCCACTTCCGCGTGCGCCTGGCGCAGCAGCTGATTGGAGACTACCAGGGGGCAAGGGGTATGGAGAGGGCGGCACGCAAGAGACACGCGGATTCACCCATAGAGTATGGACATCGCCTGGAGCGCATGTCAGAGCGCTCTCGCCGCTGCAGAAACTGCACCAACAAGGGACTGCGACATGAAAGTGTGTTTGGCTGCAAGATATGCAATGTGCACCTATGCAGGGGAGGGTGCTTCTCTGAGTTTCATAAGTAAAATTGAACTGCTTTTTGTTTTTGTATCCTTTGTGTAATCAACTTGTGTCAAGGGATTTTTTTTAAAACAGTAAAACAATTTGTAATTCCAAAGGTTACCACTACAAGTGCACAATATAGTCCCACACTTTATGTAGAGCTAGTTTTAGGATAGAAATATTACTGCACGTATAATAGAGAAAAATAATCTGAGAAACTGTAGATTATTTGAATTAGTATAGAATGTTTTGGCAACTTGCCTTCTGTAACACTGACAGAATTGCCTTGTGTCACTTTTTTATACATTTAAAATATGGTAAGGATTTTATATTAAAAAAAAAGAAATCAAACTTTTCTGCACTTAGAAATAGAACAGAAAATGTTTACTATGGGAAGTTTATCTCTCTCCTTTTCCAAAATAAAAACTTCATTATCATGAACTTAACTGAATTGCCTCTTTTTGGTTTTAAAGCACGGAAAACAGCAAAGTTAACATTGAAAGGGATAAACAATGAAACGGCCACATGAATGACTTTACACTGCTTTAAAATAGGTTCAGCAGTTGCAATCTGTGTGTCTCTGGGCCTTCAAGGGGACACAGCTTGGAGCAATTAGAGGGTAGGAAAAGCCCCTCAGTACTCTTCAGCCAATGGACCTAGTGATGCCATTTTTGTCTCCAACCACAGTAGAGACAGAGCCATCTGTGGGCCTGATGCATGGAGTCCAAACCCGGAAAAGCGGCACTTATCACCGACACAATTGGAAAATGGAAGATGGCAGGAGCACACTTTTTTAAATGAAGAGTCTTTGATTGATAGGTTTGCAGAAAAGGTCAGGACACTCATTTGAATCACGTAAAACAGCTTGTCAGACGAGGGCGTGCTGGATCAAAGCTTTTCCTGTCAGCTTGTGTTGAACACAATGTGTATTTTCACTAAAGCGTTTCTGTGCTCTCTCTTATCTGCTGGCAGGCTAAAGGCTGTACGTAGGCAGAGATAGGCTGCTTCAGCAGGTCAGACTACCCGTCTCCTGTGTCTCCTTCTGAGGTCTCTCTCCTTCCTCTCACTCCCTCTTTAGCATTCTCTCTCTCTCTCTCTCTCTCTCTCTCTCTCTCTCTCTCTCTCTCTCTCCTTGGGCTGTGTTGTGCCATCCTACACACTCGCACACACACACTCACACAAATATTACACACACACCCTCCCTTCCACTTCACTCCGCTCTCTTGCACTCCCTCAGCCGTTCCCCAGCTGGGAGAGGGTTAGTCAACTGGACGCCCATCCCGCTGATCCGCGGGAGCCCCGTGGGGAGTTGCCATGGCAACCGTGGCCGATGAAGACAGGGAGTCGCCAGCGGGCCCACATGGTTGTCATGGTACTCGCTCTGGCTACGGAGGTGGGAGGTGCCAGAGGCCACACCTCCCTACCCCTTCTCCAAAACCAGGGTAGACTGTGGTGTGTGTGTGTGTGTGTGTGTGTGTGTGTGTGTGTGTGTGTGTGTGTGTGTGTGTGTGTGTGTGTGTGTGTGTGTGCATGCGTGTGTGTGGGTGCGCGCGCGTGTGTGTGTGCGTAGAGGGAGCTAGCTGGCTGACAGCCTGCACACGGTACACGGAGCCAGACTGGTTACCAGGCAGGCTCTGCTACAGCACAGCCAAGACCACTACGGCTGCCAAAACCGAACCAAACTGCTGCTCTAGAGACGTCTTCATGCAGGTGTTCCTCTGATTAGAGGAATCTGTCACACCGTGTTCCACATCAGACCCAACCCAACCTGAAAGTTACTATACTACTTGAGTTAATAACATGGCCTCCACTGTACTGCTCTGCAGATATCGTCATGCAAGCAGAGGAGGCAGAATTAACTAAATCTCTTCTGTGTCTTACACTCACACAGCAAATTTCTATTCTGTTCGATCACATGGCATTTAGACCCTCTTTTTTTTATTATTTTTTAACAACACATCCTAAGATTTGTCTTCCTCTGCCTGCTTAGACATTGCGCTGTCAGCGTTATTAGAGTAACTTACGCTAACTGAAACATTATAAGCCTTTTTGACATGTTATCTAAATAACATTTCTTGTGTTTCCATTCAGATATTAATCATTTCTAATAGACTCCATTAAAACATGATGACAAATAAATTGCAGCAGATGCAAACTGAAACACTGAGTATAATTCTCCAATTACCATAAAAGCAATGAGGCCACCAGAGCAGTGGAATATGAAGCCCGTGCTGGTCACTCTTCCGCTTTTGTATTATTAATGTTGGGAGTAGGACATTTTTCTTCTCTGTCAATTTTCTTCTCTGTTTTGTGGGCTGACTGTGAAATCTATTTGTGCTGAGTCAGAACCAACCACTGCTGTCCCTCTCTGAGTAGGTGGGCGTGCTGTACACGGTGTCACAATAGCCAGATCTAATGTTTCCGGGATGGATCCCAACCGTTGAATACTCTCCCGACATGTTTCCCCTCCTGGGCAAGGAAAGATCTCCGTGTCTCTGTCAAGAACATGGGCCTGGTTTCACTTAAGGGCCGCTGGTTGGGCAACACATGTACTGTTAGAACCATGAATGTGCCTTTGTTAAATGCTTTCCTCTGTTGCAGAATGAGTGCACGGAGAAGCAAGGGCGTGAGAAACCCCTAACATATCATTTTAGCTCCTTTGATTCAGTACTGTCAAAATAGTGAAGCAGTGATTAACCTCTTAAACGTAAGTTGTTTATCTGTTTAAATCAGTGTATTATAAAGTGTACACTATATTTGTAACATTATCATAATTACCTTACAGCTTTTTTTCCTATGGGAAACCATCAACTATTCTCTCTTCACATCCACCACACATAAAAATAGTCAAACCGCTGGTCTACCGCTGCCTCGTCTTTGTGTGTCAACACATTAGTCTGGATCTAATGCATTAATCAGGGGTGCACCGTCAGGACATCCAAACCTAGTAACTGTTTAGGGCCCCATGACAAAAAAAGAGAGAAACAAGGCCTCCAGATAGCTGCCTTTGGCATATTTTGCAATGACAACGATGAACCCGGACCATACTCCACAACACCCCTTAGGAGGAACCCCCCCAGAACCAAGGATCCTCACTGTTGTTGCATCAATGATACAAAAGGGCAACGGCGACTCTCATGTTCCCTTTGGTAAAATTACTGTTATTGTCATTGGAGTCTTGTGATTCAGAAGATCTGAATGTTCTCACATTATCTCTCTATAACAGAAGCCTGAGTGATGGCAAGGTGCAGTACATCAGTTGTAGTATCTAGAAAGTTACAACAATATTGAAATATTGTAAAATAGTGGAATAGGATGCATGATTTTTGTTTTCAATAAATTCAGGCCTGCCTTTTTCTTTTCGGACGTTGACAAGCTGCTAGAGGGTCAAAGGGACAGCTCCCCTTCAAGCGTGGATTCATTTACGCATCTATCCGAGGCTCTAAAACTCTGCAACATGTTCAAAAAATAAGAACCTTTGAAACCTTTTGCAGAACTTTATTTTTTCTATCCTCTCATGACCCCTTTGATTCATTTTGTCACGTTATGCAGCAGCTTGTAAACTACTAGCTTGAACTAAACTGTGACATGATGCATCGGAATTATGACTTTAATTGATGCTAATATCTCTAAAACATACTATGCATATTCTCTTACTTTACTTAAAATGCGGGGAATTTCCTGGTAACAGTGTATTTGTCTTACATTTTGCTGTTTATACTTGAGTAAAAAAGACCTTTATGCTTCGCACAAACCAGAAAACAGGAAGGTATCTTTCTCAGCCATACCTGCTTTAATTTTAATAGTTTGGAATGGCCTGAAACAACTCTCTGACATGGATTTTAGGAGAGAACATTTAAATTGTGACACACTAATAATGAATCTACAGCTACTGATGCGACGCACATATTGTGGACAGGCGAAGGCCCTTAATGTGGTCTGAACTTCCCCCGAAAACATCTGCTTATCTGCACCGAACAGACACATGTTGTTACTTTGAATCCTGTCGCTCCTTGACGAACAACATGCATACGGTACAACTTTTGACTGGATCTTAACTTGGGAGCTTTCTAAACCAGATGGATCTCTTTGGTTTTTGTTGATGTGGTTTTGGCGAACCCAGCAGGATGACGAGAGGCAGCTTGATTACTGGCTCCGTTAACAGAGGGACATCGAGGGCGACCTGAACAAACAAACAAATTAATAGACAAATAAATCAATAAACAACACAGTTTTGTGTTTTGTGAATAAATCAGACAAGTGTCGATACACTAAAAACGGGTCATTTGAATCAAAATACATATATGTAAGATCACTTTGTCTCGGTGCAACGGCTCCGTAGTGTTTACAGAAGGCACTGACGCAAATCTTTTTGAGTGGATGGAACAGGTTGGGCTGTAATATGAAACGTTTTCCTTCATGCACCCTCATTAGTGAGTGGACAAGCCATGAGGAATCTCCCCCTTTGACCCCTCCTCCCTCTCTCCTGCTCTTTAAGGCTCTCCTCATCATACAGCCACTGTGTGGTGCTGTTGTGCATTGTACAACATTGTACATTTTAAGGTACCAGGTACCTTGAGTCTGTACTCGAGCTTCATCATACAGCAGTTGAAGAAGGTGGGCGGGAGCTGTGGAGGGATGCTGATAACCTTGGTCGTACTCCGACTGGTCTGAGCTGGAACGGAGTCTCCCGCCCCGAAGAACATGTCATTCGTGTGCACCATCCTCTTTGACTGAGCAACGAAGGTCTGCTTCTCACACAGGTAGAATTTAGGTGTTACAGTACGCGTTGAGTCATTGAGCACCTCTACAGAGACTCCCACTGCTTCACCTGTTTATATTTATGGATGGGGAGGGAGGACGGGAGGGTGATTTAGGTTTCAGCTGAGACACTCCAGGAAAAGATGTTCTGTGTGAAATCTGTTTACCTTGTTTTATTCCCATTTTTTCCGAGGTAACATTCATAGTAACCTTTCCAGAGCCATAAAAAGAAATCCTTGTCACATACTGTTGCTCCTACACAAAGACACAAGTTGTCAGGTTATTCAGTCTCAAAACATTTTGACTGAGATGAGATATTCAAATGTCTCAAAGCAAAACAAAACAACAGCTCAAGTCATTTTCATACCTTAAGTCCAATGATTATCATTTCAGATTTGGAGGCGAAGGGGAACTCAGACCTGGTCAAAAAAGGGAACTCGCACTTGGTTTTGTGTACGAGCCAGATAGACTGAGTCAGGTGCGCTCGTAAACTGTACGTGATCTTGCCCCATTTCCCATCAAAAGATGACGGCATGTCTCTGTAAGGAATCAATTCAGAGGGAAATCATTTCTGAGCAATAGAAGGAAGTGTTCAAATTAACAGAAGCTCCACATAAAGGTTTATGCTACAGTCGAACACTTACACATTCGGAATTACAAAGCTGAACGGATACACATTTCTCCCAGGGCTGATGATTTCTGAACCTTGTAAAAAGAAAAACATTTTGCACCAAGCGCACTTTCATTAATTTATTTACACACAGTAAAATATCGATCAGCTCAGAAGCTTTATGCTGATACAGTCTTCTCTTGGCACAAGCCAGACAATACTGACCATCTCCTTTTTTCTTGTCCTGAAGAATAATGTGTTCAAAATAAAAGTATTTCTTCTTGTTGCTGTGGACCACGGTGGTTTCTCCTTCTTGTTCATGCCAAATGACCTTAGCTTTTCCTTTGGCTCTGACCAAAAAGCTCTGCACTTTTGTCTCCTTACTGGTCACGACCGTCACTTTTCCAGAAAGGATGTCCCCAGGAGAAAAGGTGCCTCGTTCATTCAGCTCGTCATACTCCACTGAAAGATGCTTCACAGTCATGATCACGCTAAATCAAACAGCGTCCACCTAAGTTGAAGGTTGCAGTAATAGCGTGCACATCCTCCTTTAGGGAGAAACAGAATCCTATAAATTTGCGGCAAATCGGTTCAAACCGATCCACTGTGGTGTCGATATGAGGCTTTTCTGTGATGAACAAGGACGAGGCTTTAGCAGTGGACGTCTCCAGAACCTGTATCTGTGTCACACATGATCACATGATCAGGCCCTGCAGGTGTCACTTTCACATAGGTAACTCTAGCCAACAGCCTCGCAGACTAAATTAGGCTAAATGAATGGACAGTGTGCCGTACCGTCATTGGTATTCCTCAGTGAATAATACTGACAACAATGTCCAATCCACAGCTGAGCATTGCATAATGTACATGTGTCATCAGTGCACTGTGTAATATGTCATATGTGAGCGTAACTGGCTGAAAATCAGAGGGATAATACAGAACGTTCTCCTGGCAGAAACGTAATATAGATGAATCCTGCTGCTTTAAAGGGGAACTACTGTTTTTTACAACCTGTTATGGTTCATCCACAAACTCAGAGTCAGAAAAATATTCAGCCATGTTGCAAAAAAGCTAGCAGTAGCAAATTACACGCTCAGAGGCGACACCATCCAGGTCAGAAGACATCATCCAGGGTCTGTAGGTCAGTCTATAGACCCCGGATGATGATTACAGGCAACTCCGGACTCAACGGGGAATACAATAATAAAATATTGGTGAAATTAACTAGTTTTGTTATTTAGAGACTGCATTTCAGTGCCCCAGTACTCCCACTTAAAGGACACGCAGATCAAAATATCTCCAGAAGGAATAGGAATCACACAAAAGTTATATGGGTGAGTAAACAACCATATTTTATGCCAGAAATAAGGTCCGTGTTGTAAAAAACAATAGTTCCCCTTTAAGTAATGTGTGCACATGAATAACATCAGAGAGTATTGCCTTCCAGTACTGATACCACAGACGTTAACTTGTCTCCTGTATGTTTCTACGTGCATGGTTTGGATCAAAGAAACATCTGGAACGACTCGAAAAGTAAAATCACACACTTTTAATGCTGACATGTACACGCACAGCCTTTTCATTGATCACATCATAGCGCCGTTCACCTTCAACCTCTGCTCTAGTGCTTTGATGGGGCAGCTCAGGATGGAGGGAGGTGGAAGTCAAGTGGTCCAGCAAGTTTCTGAGTGCTTTGGTTATTACGGAAATATTTCATTTAACACATCTGCTATAGGTCATAAAATGTTCTTTTTGGGCATCTTGTTCTGTGGTAAACATTTTGAACTTGATAAAAAGCTGAAAAAAAATCAATGTGATACAACTTTACAATGACAAAGACTATAAATGTAAGAATAAGAACAAACTCTACTTGTTCTCTGTGGCATCTTGCGATATTTGATGTAAAGTATATAATTATCATATACTGGCTGGAGTCTGCAAAAAAATTAAAGTTTGAAGGCAGCATAATAGTAATAATAATAATACTAATAATAATGTTAGCTTTTACAGTTTCATGAGACCAATATCCTACGATTTACTTTTTTTATATGAAATTTAAATATACATATACATATATACTGTACATACAGTCTGTTACTGACTGTATGGAAAAGTGGATGTACAGCAACCTCCTGCATCTGAAAAGTGAAGCCACTGACAAGACGTTTAAGTGCTTTAAAAAGTGCTTTAAATCTGTATTTTTTTTTTCAGCAACCAGTAGTAGAGTGCAAAACAAGTCATATTATAGTTTATGAGAAAGTAACACTATTTCTTAGTATCACTGTAAACTAATAAGTTAATTATATCTATCTCTAGTTTCCAGTCTTCTTCAATACAGTGCCAGGATCATGTTGTAAACCAAAAAAACAAAAACAAGACAAAGATGGCTACTGCCAGAACGGCAGACCCTAGGCATCAAAACAGTAGTCCACAAAAACCAGTGGGTGATATCCGGGTGGCTTCATCCACTTCTTTTATCCAGGCTGTGGCGCTGTTACTGCACATGTAAACTTGATATCTGCTCAAGAATCCGGACGGACAAGGAAAGATCATGAGTGGACTGAAAAGGGATAATATCTCTAATTCTGCCTTTTTGGTATGTCTTTATCATGAGTTGCAGGCTAGTGACGAAAATGACAGCGTGATAACATACTTTTTCAAGGCAAGTATTCAAAGGTCACTGTTGTACTTGTCAGAAACGGAGGGATACAGTGCATATTCTCCATAGGGGGGTGGGGAATCAGTTTGGGATGCTGCTCCTATTGTTGTGCTCCCTGGTGGTTGGTCTGGCTCCCATAATGCTTCAAATCCATAATTAGCAGTGGCGGCCTGCTGTTTTGGGACTGAGACGTCTGGAAGGATGACTATAGGGAGTTTGATCTCTGGGTCAGACGCATATTTGATGTCCAAATAGACCTGTGGAAAAAAATAAATAAAATGAAGAGTTGGTATTTACATTTTATTTCTTCAACTAATGTTTGATTTATGTCTGAAAAGTTGAAGCTGTTGGAGTCACTGGAGTTTTCTCATGTTTTTTCATTCCTCTGTTTCGTCACTAGAGGTCACTAGAGGTAGAAGTTTTCTCTGGCTGCTGAGTTCATTTAGTGTCACAGCTCTTCACCTTCCGCTGGAGGCTCTGATTCTTATCATGGACTCCGAAATGAGGAAGCAGATGTGCTAAGCGTTTCGCCAGAAATTGTTTACTATTGTGAGCATTCATCTTTTGTGTCACTCGTTGCAGAGAAGTTAGACACTAACAGGACATTTTAATCATAATCATAAAGAAGCTTCTCCTGTCTTTTATTTAACTCAACAATGGAGCACACGAACAAAAGAGTGGCTCTGGCAGACTTGTTCTATGGCCGGGTGCAGTTTACCTTGAGCTTATACTCTCGCTTGATGATGGAGCAGTTCAAGATGGAGGTGGCCAGCTCTCTGGGGATGGTGATCTCCTTGGTCAGAGTTGTGTTGCCTGACGACGCGCTGACTGCCTCGAGCTTCTCCTTGAGGATGTCATTTGTGCTAACTCTTCTGCGACCCTGGGCAAAGAAGGACTGCTTCTCGTACAGCACAAACTTGGGCTTCACTGGACGACTGGAGCAGTTGCAGATTTCAACAGTGATGCGGACAGTCTCACCTGTGAAGTTGAATTATATTATAAAAAAAAACACATGCTACATCCAAAACGAACTCTACAATGACAGCGTGGGTCTTATTAATTGTGCATGAATCAGGGCGACCCAGTGGCGAAGTGGCTGGAGCACATGTGAGCTGAAACGCCTTTAGCAACTGTGTCCCTGGTTCAAACTGGACGGTCTAATCTAAACATCATTCCTCTTTCATTTCCTGTCTGTTTCTCTCTGTCTTAAAGATGAAAAACAAAAACAACAAAGCACAGCACTCCTCAACTTCCAGTGTCCTCTGAGATGGACAGATTTGAAGAAATCAGCTGAGACACATTCAGTTGACAGGAATAATTATTGTCACTGACTCCTGCTTTTATTCATATTTCTAGTACAAGTTTGTTCACATATGGGGGAAAATGAGGTATTTAGTGGCAAAATTTTATTCTGTCTACTTGGTTGTGCATGATTAGTATGTCAAGAGATGTACTGTAGGGAGCCAGATAAACACACGGGACTAGATTTGACTGTAGGCTGGCCCAGCGAATGCACCATGGCTACAGTCACTCTCAGCAGACAGCTGTCTCCCTTCAGAATCCGCCTGGGGCCTCTATGACAGAAAAGTCTCAACAGCTGGTGTGAGAACGGCCGTGTCTTCTTCCTGTGCTTTGCCTTAGATACCAATCAGGCTCGTTAAGATGTAGAGATACGCAGGAAAAGCAACAGTAAGCTTCCCTTCAGCTTTCTCATGACCATGTCCAGAGAGGGTTCTTTGATAAAAAACAAAAGTGAAGTGACTCACTCTGGTCTCCTGTTTACAGAGCAGGGTTTGAATGGTGAGGAGTAAGGCGCTGCCAACCATTCAACCTATATGCAGTGCAACTGGTTGCCAAAATAAACACGAGAGGCGTGTTCAGTGACTAAACAAGAAAAGGCAGCGAGTGGCCATGTTTCCCGTACCACACCGCGCAGTTACCTTGCTTGTAGCCCATCCTCTTGGTGTGGACGTCCAGTGAAACGCTCCCAGAGCCAAACGCTTTGACAGACTTATCCTTGCAGCCGTACTGCGGTTCCTAAAAAAAAAGAAGCCCTTTATGTTAAAGCTGTAAGATGATAAGATTTAACATTAGTGATTGAATGCCTCGTACCATCAGCCCAGGAATGTCCATGTCTGCTTTGGATTTGAATGTGAAGTGGATTTTCGCCTTTTTTGTTGGCTTCATTGATTGTCTGAGCTCTGCCTTCAGCTTGTGAACAATCTTTCCTATGCATGCTTTGAAGGATGATGGGAGTTTCCTTCGAGGTACAGAAACAGAGATTTTAACTCACATGAAAAGAAGCAAGGCTTGAACGGAAAAATAAAGACTGAGCAAAGATATACACACCTGTCAGGAATCCTGAAGCTAAAAGGAAATACATGCCTTCCTTTTCCAATGACTTCAGTACCTGAAGAAATAAATGGGAAGCCTAAAGGATTAGACACTTAAACAACATTTAATTCAGTTCTATTTAGAGTGTCAGTAACAATACAAATAGTCCTAAGACACTTTACTGAACCCAACCTGAAACACTGATTTATGATCAAACAACAGTAAGTGTCAATTTAATACATTACCATCTTGTCTCGATTCCCTTAAGATATGATGTTTGACATCATAGTATTTCTCATCAGCCCAGTAAACACGATGGTGATATTGCCCGTAATGTTCAGACCAGCGAACCCGAGCCTGCCCTTGTGCTATGAAAATAAGCGACTGGACTTTTGTTTCTTTAGAAACCTCCAAAATGATTCGTCCGTTAATGACATCTCCATGAGTGAAGGTGTTCTTGCTGTTGATGGCATCATATTCGATTGCAAAATTGGTGATGGTCATATCAGAGAGGTGAAAAGAAAAACGCTGGTTAAAATATGAATCTCTTGAAAAAGAAAAACTCAAGTTAAGAATGACTTGCACAACTACTTGTTAGTGTTTTTATATGGTCCGGCGAATGCAAATCTTGTTCAACTTGTTTTTCTTGTCACCTGCTCCTGCACATAATTAAAACAAAGCAAACGCTGCTGAGGTAAAATCAGCAACACGCTCGCTAGGCAATAACCTCAGTGGGCTGGAAAACCACTGGTTGGTTTTATTTTAGATTTCTCACAAGTATGTCAGTCATATGAGAATTTTTCTGTTCAAATTTGCAGTTCTGATGTTTAACATATTTTAGTGGAAAGTCGAATAAAAATGGAATAAAACTTTCAAAGAGAGCAAAGACCTGAACAAATCGTTGTAGGGGACTGGAAATAATGTGACAGTTGTCACCAGCTACTGAGACACTAAAAGCTTCAGCCTAAACAATGTCCCCATTAACTCTTATGATCCACAGTGACAAAAATATCACAACTTGTGCACCAGAATCTTCCTAGATCAGCTTCTGTCCATATGACTTTAATTGAACCCATTTGGATTTATGTGCATCATATGTGAGCCACGTCTAAGTATGGTTTAAATGTACACTGAAGGGGGTCACGCCACCTTGACCACAGCTTTCCTGTTCTGTGCACAAAGGGAAATAAAAAGGAATCTGGTTCAGAGTTTAACATACAGAGGTTTATTAGTTTTTGTTTGCTTTAGTATAGACTTTCTGTTAACTATATGCACTACTGGCATAACGGTTAGATAAATAAAACAATGATTTGTTTCATTTGCTTTGTGTATGCAGACATTTAAAATTCATTCCTTCAACTTCTGTAACCGCTAGTCCTGTGAAGGGATGAGAGGGTACACCCTGGACAGGGCTCCAGTCAATCACAGGACTAACACAGAGAGACAGACAACCATGCACACTCACGTGCACTACGGCCAGTTTAGAACCAATGAGCATGTCTTTGGACCCGGAGAGAACCCACTCAGACACAGGGAGAACTTGCAAACTCCACACAGAAAGGCCCAGTCGGCCTGGATTCTGCTGTATGGCATCAGCGCTAACAACCACGCCACTGTGCCGTCCCATTTTTAATTCATTTAAAATACACAGATACAAACTGGGCGCTTTTATATGAAAAACTATAATAATATAAACACATATAAAGACATTTAGACAATGGCTACATATAACCCCAGTTTAATTCTCCATCTCTTCATCCCGTCACTGATGTTTTTGGCCAAAATTGTTCACAGAAGGGTACATTCCGTACGCTTCATAAGGAGGAGGAGGATCTGAAGCTTGAGGTAGGGCTGGTGGCTGTGGCTGTGGCTGTGGCTGTGGCTGTGGCTGTGGCGGTGCCATACCCCACACCACTGGAGGGTGAGGGTTCCCAAATGGTTCAAATCCAAAGTCCCCGCCAAAAGCAGCAGCAGCCGGTGGTGGTGGTGCCATAACAGGAGCCTCAGGGGCCGGGAGGATGACAATGGGAAATTTGATCTCAGGGTCTGAAGCATATTTTACATCCAGGTAAACCTGTGGAATATTCCAATGTTATTGAGTATTTGCAAAATTTAAGCATGTTTTTTGTTTGTTTGTTTGTTTGTTTTACACATTTTTTTTGGCTGCTCATTTTCTAATTTCACAGTTTAAGACCACTTAACCCTTAAACATACAGCACAGTCACGATATGTGCATATCGGAGTACCTCAGGAAACATAAAGAACAATGGGAGCAGGATGCGTTCAAGAGCATTCTGCAGCTCAAAGAGTTTGGACAGAAGTGTGACAGATGTGTAAAATCCTCAAACTAAGGACAAGCTTGTGTTCAAGAACCACGCAGCTGAAGGAAGTCACTTAACCTGATTTCATCATTCAATTTTTGAGTTTATGAGTGTGACTGCCAATTATTAAGTTGTTCTTCTGGTCATAGCTACTTACCCTGAGTCTGTGCTCTACTTTGATGATGTTGCAGTTGTGAATGGAGGGCTCTATGTCAAGAGGAATGGTAATGACCCTTGTGACGTTTTCTTTAGATGACGGAGGGATGGGATCTCCCACCTCTTTCAGGAGGTCTTTAGTATCCAGCCTTCTCTCCCCATTTGCAAAGAAGCTGTGCTTTCTGTAAATGCAGTACTTGGGCTTGATCTCGCGAGAGGAATTGTTCTGAATGAAGGCCACAATCTTTAATCCTTCCCCTATAACACAGAACAGACGTGTTAGACCAACAATAGGTATGACACCAGTAAGTGTCATTATCCTAATGATGGTTCTCACCTTGGTAGAAACCAGTTTTTTCAATATCCACATCCATGGTTACAGTTCCTGAGGTGAACACCTTCATTTTCTTATCCTTAGACTCATGCTGTGGCACCTGAAAGAAAACTACATTAATGAAAGCAACACAAATATCAAATAACCTTTAGATGTTAACTTTACCAGGGACACAGGAATATTATGTCAGCCATATTAAATTCAATATAAAAAAGCCAACGAGACTGGCATTAACACAAAGCTGTGGTTTAAAACCAGTGTTTCTTGAAGCCAAACTGATTGAATGCCAAAACTCAAAGAAATTTTATTTGTACATGTCCATGCAAGCAGTGACTGGAATTTAACACCAGTCCACACATTTCATCCGGTTTGGACAAATGACAAGAAAGGAAATGTGAGTGGGTGTCTACCATCAGCCAAGGGAGAGCGTTAAGGTCTGGTCTTCCCACAAAGTTGATTTCAACCCACTTTTTTTCGTCCATCCTCATCGATCTGCCCAGCGAGGCTTCCAGCAGGTATACAATTTTCCCAACAGAACCTTTGAAGCTGGAGGGTAGACTCCTAATGCACAAGCAGGGACACACTGACATTTATGGGGTGCCAAATGTAAAAGTTTGGTTACAATTTTTTAGCTGATACATTTTCAACATTTAGCTCACTTTCCTCACATTTAGCGCATTTTCCTCACATTTGAGACAGATATGTTAAATGTTAATTCTAAATGTTAAATCTAAATCTAAATGTTAAATCTATATCTACATGTTAAATCTAAATGCTAAATGTTAATCTAAATGTTAAATGTCAAATCTAAATCTCTAAATAGAAATCTAAATGGGTCGCCGAGTGAAGCTAAAAGGAGAAATATTTACAAAATGCAACTACACCACACCCCTTCTCAAACCACGGCCATGCCACTGGTGAAAGAGAGCTTCGGGGATGGTGAGGTGTATATGTGCGGGCTGACCTTCAAGGGGTAGTTTAACCGTCACGGTCATTAACACTAAGTTAAATCGTTTTAATATTAGCTTAACTCATTTATTATTCATCACTAAGATACCTTGCTTATGTGACTTGGATGCTACCTAGCAAACGGTCAACTAGCTTTGGAGAGCGTTTCAGTTAAGAGGATACTCTACCTGGAATGCAGCACATGAGCAGGATGGAGACATTTTGACATTTGACGTTGTAATATTAAAATGATCAGTATGGGATGTTGTTTCAGGTCTCCGGCACGTCCAGCTTCGCCACCACGGTCGCATCACTGAGATCAGTAAGTTTAGTTGAGATATGAAATGTTAGCTAGAAAAAGTTTTTGTTACCCTAAATTGTCCTTGAAATACATACATTTCCTTTCATCACATCCGTTTTTCCAGGTGTAAGGGCCACATTTGAAAATGCAGTTCTTGAAATATCACTGACGTTCCCCAGCCTCTCTACAAAGGTAAAAAAACAACAGACAATAAAAACATTACAATCCATGTACTGGGAGAGTTCTGTGCAGTACAGTTGTAGAACAATTTGAAGGCAATGTAAAATAAAAAGATGTAATTAGGAGATGACATCTAATTCAATGACATTTTAAGAACTGCATTTTCAAATGTGCCCCTTACACCTGGAAAAACAGATGTGATGAAAGGAAATGTGGCTCAGTAGGTAGAGCGGGTTGTCCACGAACCAGAGGGTTAGCGGTTTGATCCCCGGAATGTGCCACGTGTTGAAGTGTCCTTGAGCAAGACACTGAACCCCCAGTTGCTCCCAGTGCGTGGCACTGGTGTGTGAATGTGTGTGTGCTTGTGTTAGTAACTTGTCTCTGACTGTAAAAGCGCTTTGAGTACCAATAGGTAGAAAAGCGCTATATAAAAGCAAGGCCATTTACCATTTATGTATTTCAAGGCCAATTTAGGGTAACAAAAACTTTTTCTAGCTAACATTTCATATCTCAACTAAACTTACAGGTCTCTGTGATGCCACTATGGTGGCAAAGCTGGACGTGCCGGTGGGCGCCGCTGGAAATTCAGAGACCTGAAACAACATCCCATACTGATAATTTTAATATTTCAACGTTAAATGTCAAAATGTCTCCATCCTGCTCATGTGCTGTGTTCCAAGTAGAGTATCCTCTTAACTCAAACGCTCTCCAAAGCTAGTTGACTGTTTGCTAGGTAGCATCCGAGTCATGTTAGCAAGGTATCTTAGTGATGAATAATAAATGAGTTAAGCTAATATTAAAACGACTTAACTTACCATTAATGACGATGGCGGTGACGGTTAAACTACCCCTTGAAGGTCAGCCCCCACATCCGCCAAAACCGCCCGTTAAATTTCCTCCACACGCAGGGAAACGGCCATGCTTGGGTCCTCACCATACCCGAAGCTCTCTTTCACCCATTTAGATTTGGATTTAGATTTAACATTTAGATTTAGCATTTAGATTGAACATATATATATATATATACATAACTAAAATATATGTATATGTATATATATGTCTCAAATGTGAGGAAAGTGAGCTAAATGTTGAAAACGCATCAGCTAAAAAATTGTAACCGAACTTTCGGCATTTGGCACCGCATAACATTTCTTGACCTGTAAAATTTCACTTCTTTTATAGAGAGATTAGTAGAACCTGGAAACTAACCCTGCAATGCCCTTGGAATGACTGATTGCTAAGCTAATACCTCACAAATAAGTATTTACACAGTTTATTTGTCGTTGCTTTTTCAAAAATGGGGCAAAATTCCTTGGTTTAATAATTAAGGATCAGAATCTGGATCGTCTGTATTGGTTCCAGGTCTGCCTGGTCCACCTGAAAGTGATTTTTTTTTTATCAGTTTAAAGAAATTCTGTAGCAGATTTACTTCATTATTTAGCGTCATTGTCCTACGGGTAGAGGAGAGGGGCCTCTAAGCATAATTCTTGTTCTAATGCATCCCACAGGTCGGTTTGGTATCTAGCAGCCCCAAGTAAGGTGCTCCAATAGAAAGATGTGTTTAATTATCTCGTCATAATTGTATCATAGAAAAAGAACTGGCCAAATGTATCGTCATAATAAAGTTTTCACATTGTGCAGTCGGTATGCTCAAGCTAATTACATTACAACCATTAGAGAATTGTTTCTTACGGGTAAGGGAACTGAAAAGAGAAGGGGTACACATGGATTCCCGGTGCGACAACACTGCTGTCTGAAAAAGCAACAAGAACATAGAAAGCTATTAGTGAGTAGAACAGGTAAAGGAAAGAAGATGACATGTTACATTTAAGAATCCTTGCAAATAGATAGATACTGGCCTTTTGGAGGTGAAGGTTTTATTTTTCCTGTTTGAATCAAATAGATTCCTCCTGAAAGCTTCCAAGAAGGCTTTGTTTTTCAAGCATCATGTCAGAGAGAAAATGAACGCTTGCAGCACTCAGCCCGTGTCTCTGGGGATTGTTTATGATTTGTAATTGGACATGGAAGTACTTGAGCCCTTAGTTCACTTAAGCCCATAATGCAATGACTGAAACATGACACACGGTTACAGATATATTAGTGCAGCACAAACTCATACAAGTCAGGTACGAAATACTTACATGTTTCTCCAGTCTGATTTGTCACCAGTGTCTGTCGGTCATCCCCTGAAGAGAAAGCAGCAAACTGAATTAAAAGAATCTGTTATCGAGGCTGGGCACGATGACAATACAGAAATCTGCAAATAGAGACGTTTTAAAACTACCATTCCACTGATTGTTTTCTTGAAGGATCTATTAACAGTCTGAAAAAGTGCTCACACTTTAGATTGTAAAACAGAGAGTTTTGGGGCAGGTTAATGAAATGTTTATGAATTAGACTGACTGATCCAGCCTGTTATTTCCTTATTTATTGTAAATGCACCACAGGAAGTCATTCCTGACTGTAACTCCTCCTCCCATTCCTCCCTTAACATTCCAGGCTCTGCTATAATTGTAATGTAACCATACTCTGCAAATGGTAAATAAAAAAAATCTTTTATTCATCTTACATTATGATATTTTTTAATATTTCCATACTGTTGTTACTGTATTATGTGTGTCCAAGCCACGTCCAGTTGACCAGTTTCCATTCTTTCTTTGCTGCTGTAAACGAGGCTTTATTAAATCCATGCCAACTCCACCTGGGTGCAATTCAGTCCACAAAAGTGAGGAGAGCAGATCTGATCACACCTGGTTTAGAAGGGAGGGTGTTGTCTGGTGCATTTCTGTGCATCCTCATGCAACCTAAATTATTAAACTGTATTTAAAACTAATCCCGTCCCATGGATTCCGTACAAGCAGCCATACCTTTTTTGTTCCGGATGAAGTACTGTTTCCAGCTGAAGTATTTGTCTTTGGAGTAATACACAGTGTCGCTGCCCGATTCGCGCCACATAACTTCAGCTTTCCCTTTGAATTTAATCGACAGCGACTCTATTTTAAAGTCTTTGGCCACTTCCAGCGTGACCTGGCCGTGGACGATGTCGCCGTTGGTGAAAGTGTTGTTCTCATTTTTGGGATTATATGTAACTTCCAGCCGTTTGACGGACATAATTTACGCAGCGCTCTGAAATCTTCACAGAAGTGTGGAGTGAAATCAGCAACAGCCCACTTCAGCGGAAATTGTCTCAACCCCTGAGAAGGATCCAGTTAAAAGTTCCGCGGAAATGCCTCCACCCACCACCATTATTGCCACTACTGCTGGCAGACAGTTATCCCGTGCAACGTTTTCACATCGTGAGTTATTCATGAATGGTTGATATTGAAGTTTGCTGCAAAAACCGCTATTTGTTAAGTGTCGTAGTTGTACACGACATGCAAGATTATTTAATCAGTTTTTTACGGTGGTTGGAAAGCGACAATGAGTTATTGCATATTGTATTTTAGTTGATATTCAAATAGTGAGAGTGAGAGTGTTTTTCTGCAGCCCTAGTTCTTTGAATGTTCCAAAAGGTTATTTGAGGCTCACCCTGAAGGTTACAGCTCGTGCAATCCATGAAACCACAGGGGGAGCTTAGGTGGCATTTAAAGAAAACTAGAATGGTTTCTGGAGACAGTTTTTCTAACTTTTAGATAATGGAGTGCTTTCTGTAGATTGTCTAGTCCTAAAAGTAAAAGATTCTGTTTTGTAAGAGAGGTACACCAGTGTCTCAGCATGTTCCCTGCAGGTTCTTTAAGGTTCTTTTTTTTTTCACTAGGCCAACCTATGAAAGTAAGTATGCATTGATTAGGCATGACATTATGATCAAAGACAGGAGAATTACATGTCATGGATCATATTCTGACAACAATAAACTGTTGTGAAACGTTTATACTTGGCATTCATGTGGATGTTATGTAGCACCCACCTAGACCACACCAGGCACCTTCATCTGATAGCAATGACACTCCTTGATGACCGCAGCCATCCAGGATGCAGCCTAACACAGGCACACACACAAAAACAGTTTAGGAAAACTCAAAAAACATGTAAAACAGCACAAAGTGTTGACCTGTCCTCCAAATTCATTAGATCCCAAACTGATCTGAAGAGTCTGTGGGATGTACTGGAACCAGCCTGATCCACAGAGGCTCCTCCCCTCAATCATTTGGAACCTAAGGGACCCACTAACAACATTCTGTTACCGGACACCACAGGACATGCTCAGAAGGCCCATTCTCTGGTGAGTCCCACCTGTTTTGGAGGGACAAGATGGACCTACGCAATATTAGGAAGGTGGTCATAATGGTGTGGCTGGTCAATCCACAAAAATGTCTGCTACACTATTATATTTTCTGGGCTTTAATGTGAAATACTTTACAGTTGTAAGTTTTCATAATGGATCAGTCCAATTATTCCATCAAACCTTCAACTGATAATCTGTCCAATGCTACAGTGACAAATGCATTAATTTATTATCAAAATAGTGTCCCATTTTGGTTAAGCGAATACCTGATTATGTGACTAATTGTTTCGCGCTCAAGTTGTGTACATTCTTTGTATGTTTCGTGTTGAATGTGAGGTAATGAGTAGCTGTCAGATAATGGTAGTGACGTAAAACAAATTCACTTAAGTGCTGTACAGCAAATGTTCTATTTTATGTTCCACCACTACTGATGTAAGATGAGATAAATTGATAAGATAAGTACATTTACGTACAATTATGTAAATTAAGTACATTTCCAGACTGCATAACTCAGATAGTCACTCGTCACTGACAATGAAAACTAGGCCTTCAATGCGGGCAGGTTTACAATTGGCTAAATGCAAATATGTGGAAAAGTTAGCACTTGTTTCATAGCCAGGGTACTACATGAACTGTACACTGTACATTGTGCTTTACATGACTTGGCTTCAAAGGATTTGGTTCTCAAAGTCTAAACATAATGAACTGGAATGTAAAGGGTGCGGCTGTAGTTGTACAAACTGGCAATGTTAGTTCATGTCCAATGAACCACTGTACATCTGAACACAGAAATAATCCATTAATTTATCCCACAGTCAGGTATGTTTATCTTACATAATGGCAACTCTATGTTTGAGCTTCTAGGACTTTCTATCAAACTGGCCAAGGAGGGGTACGGGTCATATGTCCCATGAAGTGGTGATGCGGGAAGCTGGTTCCTCCTAGCATGTCAGAGTTCAGAAATAAGCCAAATCCGTAAGAAGGAAAGGCAGGCAACTGTTCCTCATCAACCCTCTCTAAGGCAGGCAAGATGACTATGGGGAACTTGATCTGTGGATCTGAAGCGTATTTGACATCTAAATAGACCTGTGGTGGAGAAGCAGTCAGTGATTATCTTCATGACCATGTTGAGGTAGAAACAAAAAGTGGTGACAGACTTTGAGGAAGACTGATACTCACCCTGAGCCTGTACTCTGCTTTGATGATGTCACAGTTTAAGATGGATACGCAGGTGCTGGGAGGGATGGTTATGGTCCTGGTGACTGTCAGACAGGCAGAAGGTGAGATGACTTCACCCACTTCTTTCAGGATGTCTTTTGTTACGACCTTCCTTTTTCCACGTGCAAAGTAACTGCACTTCTCATACAAGCAGTACTTGGGCTTGATATCACGAGGCGATTTGTTTTGAATGGAAGCACAAACTGTATGCCTTTGCCTGGAAACATAACAAAACTTAAGACGCTTACTCTCTGGCTGGCAATCATTTACTGTATACAAAATATAGGGGAAAAAACAGGAAATATTACATTAAGGTTGTATTTGTTGAACCTTTAAAGATCTGTGCCAGAAGGAAGCCTGCTTGAATTCCCATAGTGTAACAGTATATACAATCATGTCCTTGTTTTGTTTTGGTAAGCATGATGAACTCTGCTTGGCAATTATTTTCATATTATACATTGGCATTACTTCCTATGTTTGAAAAGAGCAAGACTGTGAACATATTTAGATCCGAAATATCTGTCATTACTTTTCCTACATGTCATATCCATTATTATCTTATCTTCAGACCATAAAAAAGTTGCACGAGCAATCAGACTTTGAGTTGTACGTGGTTCAAGTGTGATTTCTTTCTGTTTTTTTATCGCAACCTACTGTTGGGATAGTGTTAAGACATTCTACAATCAACAATGTTAAATCGCACACATTTCACAGTTACCTTGGTGGAAGCCTGTTCGGGAGACATTTACATCCATGGTTACAGCTCCAGAGGAGAAGAGCTTCATCTTCTTATCTACCATACTGTGCTGTGGTGCCTGACAAAAAAATTACAAAGCAAACAGTCAGGCATCACTTGTACATGTTGTAAGGGTACCATCAACGCTGGATCACTGGTCAAGTTTTGTTTGTGAATGAGGGTGAACTCTGCCTTGGCTTTGCTGTCCATTCTCATCGACCTGCTCAGATTTGCCTCCAGTGTATATGTGATTTTCCCAGGTGAGCCCTTAAAGGAGGATGACAGCTCTCTGTCAAATTTGACATCACAATAAAGGAAACTAACTGGATCAATTATAAAACAAAGAACAAACTTGTTTAAAGTCAATTGCTGTTCGTGCTGATGCAATTTTAGAGAAAACTCACTCTGCCGGGATCTGAAAGGTGAATGGGTAGACATTGCAGCCAGCGCCAACAGCATTATTGCCTGAAAAGCACAAAAACAAAACTGTGGCTTTCATCACCAATTATAGAAAGATGTCTAAATCCCAGCATACAACAATATCTAAATGTTAAAAAGGGAACAGGACTACCAGTGTTTGTTGAACAAAAAAGTCTTTACTAGGCACGAGTTGATTTGCTCTCATTTTAGCACTTAGATTTCCAACCACAATGAATATATTATACTCACCATCTGACTTACATTACAAATTAAAAAGAAGTTCACACAAAAGTTCAATATAATTGAAATACTTTCAAAAGGATTTGTTTAACCAGTTTCAGTTTTGAAAGTTACCAAAATAAGCACTTAACATTGGACAAAAAGCTATTTCATGGCAACCAAATGAGATTAGAAAAACAATTTAACAGAGACAGGAATAAAAGAGCAAAATCGGGATTTTGTATATACGGTATACTGTATTATTTTTTTTAAAGAAATCTGACTACAACAGGTTTCTAAACTGAATGATAAGAGTCACTTATCCTGGTCCTTCTGAATGATAAACTGCTCGATACTGAAGTACTTTTTTTACTGTGGTATTGTGTCCTTCTATAATATTCAAACCACTTGACTTCAGCTTTCCCTTTCAGCTTCACACTCAGCGATTCTATTTTGCATGCTGATGACAGTTCTAACGTTATTTGTCCTGTGAGATAATCGCCACTGGTGAAAATATTACTTTTGTTTATGGGATTATATCCCACTGAAAAGCTCTTAATGTCATTTGTCATACTGTGCAACGCTGTAAATACAAGAAGCACCAGGTTGTTAAATAATGAGGACACATGGGGTGGGGTGTGTCTGTATATACACAGTTTTGGTAATTATTAAGCCAAGTGTTCCCTACATAAATTATGCATAGTGGATAGAAACAGTCTGATAAATGCTAAACAATGTATTACATGTATGTTTACTGTGTAAATATGCTTTGGTGAAACAATGCAGTTTCCCAAATGAGTTCATTCTCAGAGAATGTAGGCTGGGACTTTGGTGGTGTGGGTGTGTCTAAATAACCTGTCAAACACATCACGGGCAGCAGGTATCACATGAGTGAAACATGTTGATGGAAAATATGACTACGTTCTCCCAAACAATAGTTTTCAGAACAGTGTGTATGGTAAAATTTTTCCATTGCAGGAATACTAATGGTATTTGTATGCGTATCATGATACGCTGAAAATAAATAAACAGGATGTTTTATATACGTCCAACCCATAGTTATTTAGTTTTTGACTTAAATATCTGACATAATAATAGAAATGTCTGAAATAATAATTATTAAGACATTAAGACGAACATAAAGATAAAATACATTTTTAAAATATTCTACATTTCTGCATAAAAATGACTCAAAACATCAGCAAATTTTCACAAGAGTTGCGAAAGTAGACTAAGAGATCCCATTCAAACAAATTAAACTAAAATATTATAGTTGTGTAAAATCAAGAAATGTGGTGACGTTCGCTGCCTCGCGAGCCGGCCGTACCACGTGAATGATTCAGGAAATGGTTCGCGGTTCGTTCGAAATACGTATAAGCAAAGACTCTTTGGTATAAGGGGCAAGCCCTCACATTTTGAGGGTTTGGGACCTTGTTGCACGTTGATAGTAGTCGATTCGAGCTTCTTTTGCGATTGAAACCAGCAAATAGTGAGGGTTGTTCGAGGCTTTGTTTAAGCTACATCATTAAAAAATAAATAAATAAATAAAATTCATTGCTCGAGGCGATATAGTGCTCGAGTTGGACATCTAGTGGTCAATACAATGCAGTGCAACCGAGACGTGTCATTTACTATTGGTGCATGGATTGTTTTGGATTTGATTCGTCATGCACATTGTTTGACTAAATTAGACGGTTGTATGAGTAAATCTGACACAATAAAATATAAACATGAACTCATGAGCATAAGCCATGTTTCTTGGCACTTCTGATTGTAGTTGTGTTGGCTATAGCTATAATCTTATTCTGACATTTTGAGTTGTGATTTTTCAGTTAACTCTCAGTTTCCTTCCTACAATACAAGACACACTGATAAACTTCATAGTCCCTTTTGCTGCACTACACATAGTCAGATTTCTTTTACCTACAGAGGTTCCTCACTCTGTAATTCTCATCTTCATGTAACCCTAGCAAAATATCTTCATCTCAGTTAAATGTTAAGTCCAAACTGAAGGCCCATCTGATACATCAAGACTCCTAATAGTTTATTTTCCTTATAGTTTCTTTTCCTAAATCAAATCAAATTTATTTGTATGGCACTTTTCATGCCTTTTAAAAGCAGCACAAAGCAAGGAGAAGGCCACCTTTTGGGGCCGACCACACCGAGAGGGCCTCCAGCCCACAACTGCGAGGAGCACTGCCATGGAGACAGCCCCGACCCCTGTGGCCCTGAGGTTCTCCGGCAGGCTGTTCCACAATCGGGGACCATAATAACTAAAAGCTGCCTCCCCGTGTGTTTTTGAATTACCTTTAGGTATGATTAAAAGGCCAGTGCCGGAAGACCTCGGGGTCCGCGAGGGTTGATGTGGTAAAAGCAAGTCAGATAAATAAGAAGGCCCAAGACTGTTAAGACACTTAAAAACAAGTAAATGAACCTTAAAATCAATCCTGAAGTGCACGGGAAGCCAATGCAGCGATTTTAAAACCGGTGTAATGTGCTCCCGCCCTCTGGTCCTCGTCAGCGCTCGTGCGGTTGAATTCTGAAGTAGCTGAAGATTAGCGAAAGAGAAGAACATTTTGAGTTGATCTCTGCGCTGGCCAAGGGAGCTCAACACACTGCAACTTGAGAAAAACACAAGCAAATTAAGAAAATGTTTTCATCCAATTGACAGCAGGTGCACTGCAAATACTCAAAACAACCAAAAACAGAAATGCGCTGCAAAAGCTCATAATGCCAGCAAACACAGCAACAGACTCATTACATTGACTTGAAGCATTTCTGAACAGATGGACTCTAATGTGGCCTGGATATTTATTTTCTAGAAGTGTACATACCTTTATACCTCTCAGATATGTAATACTGGCTGATGGTTTGTGTAATTATCATACAGAGATGCAGAAATTCATCTGATAATAATTTCATCACTTTGTTAGAGAATAATTTCTCTTCCCTGTAGATTGTGTAGTTAATATTAGATTACCGCTGGTGTCAGTTATCTGTCCTATTTTCTCTTTGAGGAATATGCCAAGGCTGTAGCATAGGAACTAGAAATGATTACCCACAAACAGTAGTTGGGCGCCAGACAGGAGAATAAAAAAAAAGAACTATAAACCTGTCAAATTAGATTAATTATGTAGGAGTGTGGGTAACCTGTAGAAATTTACCAGCTCGCTATTCATCCTATCTACAAAAGGAACATCATCACCAACGCCTGTGGAGAAAATAGCAGATCAAGCATAATCATGTCATAAATCAAAGGGGCATTTAATACATGAAGAAAACGTAAGTTACTTCGAAGAAACAGCTGATAATGTAATACCCAAACACAAATTACAAATGATATTCTCTTAGCTTATAAAGTTGATCAGGAGGAGTGGGTATTAATATCACCATTCACAGTTCACTCATCTAATGCATAAATGTCTTATATTAAAAAAAACGAAATGAAGAGTGTTGGGATCTGTGTGTTTGAGAGTGTTAGTCCAGTTCAGTTCCAGTTCCAAAACAACACTTTTTCAAATTTCTGAAGACGCAGCACACACACAATAAAAAAAAACATACTGAAATTCCACCTGCAACAGAAATACTAATCTGTATATACAGTCTATAAATGACACACAGGAAGCAGACAAACTGAAAACTGTCTTTGGCATAAGGTCGAGACAAGTTCACAGGTTTAAATCTTTCGTGGTAATCAAATAGTCACTGTAATACAGGAAATACACAAGATTCCGTTTTACAAACATGCAGGTAACGTTTTGCAACTGCTTGTTTCAACCAAAATCAAGATGATGTCTACTTTATAGCCCTAAAACAATAAATTATTTTTTTTTACTTCACTACAATCGTTATGCCAAATAGACACGTTTCACATTGTCCTCATGGAGGAAGCATTCAATTAATCATGGTAGTAATTGATTAAATCACTGTGTTCTGAGACCTGTGATCTTTGTTTGGGCTTCTAGGACTTTCTATCAAAACCGGTCAAGGAAGGGTACAGGTCATATGTTTCATAAGGTGGTGGTGGATCAGAAGGGCCAGATGCTGTTGGGTGTTGTGGGAAGCTGGTCACTCCTAGCATGTCAGAGTTTGGAAATGCTCCAAATCCGTAAGAAGGAAAGGCAGGCGACTGTTCTTCATCAACCCTCTCTAAGGCAGGCAGGATGACTATGGGGAACTTGATCTTTGGGTCAAAAGCGTACTTGACATCTAAATAGACCTGTGGTGGAGAAGCAGTCATGACCATGTTGAGGTAGAAACAAAAAGTGGTGACAGACTTTAAGGAAGACTGATACTCACCCTGAGCCTGTACTCTGCTTTGATGATGTCGCAGTTTAAGATGGACACATGCGTAGTGGGAGGGATGGTTATGGCCCTGGTGACTGTCAGACAGGCAGAAGGTGGGATGACTTCGCCCACCTCTTTCAGGATGTCTTTTGTTTGAAGTCTCCTTTTTCCACTTGCAAAGTAACTGTACTTCTTATACAAGCAGTACTTGGGCTTGATATCACGAGAGGATTTGTTTTGAATGGAAGCCACGACCTGTATGCCTTCACCTGAAAACAGAGAAAAACTTGAGATGGTTACTCTCTAGCTGACAGCAACAATCCTTTACTGTACATAAAATAAAGGGACAAAAACAGGAAATATTCTGTTAAGGTTGAATTTCTTGAACCTTTAAAGATCTGTGCCAGAAGGAAGCCTGCTTGAAAGTATAACAGTATATACAGTCATGTCCTTGTTTTGTTTTGGTAAGCATCTCTACAATTAAATCTCAGGTTTAAATTTAATTTTCCAAAATACATCTATATTGTATCCATTCGTGTTAGTAAGACTGCATACAGACTCAGTGATGAACTCTGATAAATTATCCACTATAAGCTATTGGTCTTACCATATTTAGTAAGGCTGTAAAAGCATTACTGTTGAGCGTACTGAATGGAGCAAAGGTTTCTTTGAGTTCAGCTTCACATCTAGTTTTCATTCTGCTCATCAATTTAAAGCCTGACCATTATTTTCGTACTATACATTGGCATTACTTCCTGTGTTTGAAAAGACCGAGACTGTGAACATATTTAGCAAACAGACTTTGAGCTGTACGTGCAGACATTCTATAATCAACAATGACAGATCACACACATTTTACAATTACCTTGGTGGAAGCCTGTTTGGGAGATATTTACATCCATGGTTACAGCTTCAGAGGAGAAGAGGCTCAAATACTTATTAACCATACCATGCTGTGGTGCCTAACAAGAAGAAGATTACAAAGAAACTCACAAAGTCTGGCATCCCTTGTACATCTGTTGTGTTTGTTTGTAATGTATGTTGTAAGGGTACCATCAACGCTGGATCACTGGTCAAGTTTTGTTTGTGAATGACGGTGAACTCTGCCTTGGCTTTGCAGTCCATTCTCATCGACCTGCTCAGATTTGCCTCCAGTGTATATTTGATTTTTCCGAATGAGCCCTTAAAGGAGGATGGCAGCTCTCTGTCAAATGTGACAACACAATAACAAAAACTGACTGGATTCGTTATAGAAAAAGTACAAGCTTAATTAAATGTGTACATGTTTAAAGCCAATTGTTGCTGGTGCTGATATAGGTTTAGAGAAAACTCACTGTGCTGGGATCTGAAAGGTGAATGGGTAGACATTGCAGCCAGCGCCAACAGCATTATTGCCTGAAAAGCACAAAAGCAACATTTGAAACTGTGGTTTTCATCACCAGTTATAGAAAGATGTCTAAATCCCAGCATTCACCAATATCTAAATGTTAAGCCTTGCATGGTGTTCATATTTTTGTTTCTCAGCCAGTGTTTGTGGGTCTTTGGGGTTTTTAATTCACCACAATCAAACAATTTTATGTTTAAATAGTCAACAGATGTTTACTTCATCCTGATTACAAGCAATATAAACATATTATATGGCAAATATTTGCTATTTTTTACCTTTGTTAGTTTACATTTGTGAATTAAAGTGCTACCCTTTTTTGTTTTGTTTTTTGAATATAACGTAATGAAAAAAAGAAAATAAATTATAATGAAGATATGAGTAGGTAAAGTTGACTAGTTTGCAAGGTGTTTCCACAACTATTACTTTTTATTTATTTGAACTTAGAAATGTAGTCCATTTAGGTCAGTTTACACAATCACAGCACATACAGTAACCACATAAATCTATACAACACATCTGCCACTTTGAATACAATGCCTTTTTATGTCAGCCTATGCAACACATGAGGGGCAGAGTTTTACTGTGTGTGTGTGTGATGCAAATGTACTTCTTGCACTTGTTCTCAGCTTTTTGCATCCCTCATTGATTCTGTAGATTCCCCTTTTAACTTAAAAAGTCCCCCAAAGTAGGCAGGTACGTGGGTTTGCTCCATCTCCTTCCACCTCTCTACAAAAATGAGCCTTCCTGCAAAATCAGTGGAATTTAGAATCATTTTCTGGGAGGAATCTGGGATGAAAAGCTCAAAAGGCTGTCTTGATCAGTTGTGATAACAAACCTGTCATTTTTTCAGTCATGTTTAGTGTTTAGTTTTCTGTTCGGCTTCCTGTTTTATTTTGTTAAGTTCCTTGATTTCCTGTTTGTCATGTCTGTGTGTTCATTAGCTCATTGGTTTCACCTGGTCTCGTTTGTTGATTTGCTTCACCTGTGTCTTGTCACTCTGTCCTCGTGTGTGTATAGCCCTGCTTTCCCCTGTGTTCTTGGTCACATCATTCTGTCACAACAGGGAAGCGGGGGAATGGGATTTTCGGACCCAGATGCAGGACTCAAAAGCGGCTGAGGCAGGAGTATTCAAGATAGATTTTTTAATAAAGAAAAGAAACTAAGTTACAAAAAAAAAAAAAAAAAGAAAGCGCTGCTGACCGAGCAGGGAATCCAAAATGAAGCAAAACTCAAAACTAAGACTTGGCATGGCAAAAACACTATGGCATGATAACACATAACATGGTCTACATGGAGGAACAAGTAACAGGTAACAAGTATGACGCAACAAAGAACAAAGGGGAAAGCAGGGCTATATATACACACACAAGGACGGAGTGACAAGACACAGGTGAAGAAAATCAACAAACGAGACCAGGTGAAACCAAATGAGCTAATCAAAAGGAACACACAGACATGACAAAGACATGACTAAAAGACAAGACTGAAGACAAGACCGAAGATGAGGCAGAAAAACCAAGAACAAAAGACATGACAGAAGGACATAACAGAACCAAACTGGCAAAGCTACAATATATTTATCTTGTCGTGCCTCAAATTTGCAGCTGGGATAGAGTATGATCAAATAAAGATAGATGGTAAAAATTAGATTAGAAAAAGAATGTAACAGAGACAGGAATAAAATTGCAAAATAGGAAAAAAGAACAACATTTATATATGTAGTGAAGTGTATGCTGTATTATATTCAAAAATCTGATTACAACAGGTTTCTAAACTGAATGATATGAGTCACTTACCCTGGTTCTTCTGAATGATAAACTGCTGGATACTGAAGTACTTGTTTTTACTGTGGTATGTTACAGATGACTGTCCATTACCTTCAGTCCACTTGACTTCAGCTTTCCCTTTCAGCTTCACACTCAGCGATTCTATTTTGCATGCTGATGACAGTTCTAATGTAATTTGTCCTGTGAGATAATCGCCACTGGTGAAAATATTACTTTTGTTTATGGGATTATATCCCACTGAAAAGCTCTTAATGTCATTTGTCATACTGTGCAACGCTGTAAGTCCAAGAAACACCAGGTTGTTGGATAATGAGGACAGAGGCTCATGGGGTGTCTGTTTATACACACTTTTGGTAATCATTAAGCCAAGGGCCCCTTCATAAATGATGCATAGTGGATAGAAACAGTCTGGTAAACAGAGTATTGTTGACTCTAGGTATATCATACTTTGCCTTGAAAAAAAGAAAACTGGCTTTATTACACGTATGTTTACTGTGTAAATATGCTTTGGTGAAACAATTCAGTTTCCCAAATGAGTTAATTCTTAGAGAGTGTAGGTGCTGCAGGCAGCTGTGACTTTCCTGGTGTGGGCGTGTCTAAAACCTGTCAAACACATCATAGGCAGCAGGTATCACATGAGTGGAACATGATTATGGAAAATATGACTATGTTCTTCCCAAAACAATTACAGTCAATACAGTTTTCAGAACAGTGTGTGTCTAAAGGTGAAAGCACTACAGATATCTGAAATAATAATACCCTTAACAGGAATAAGTGGGTATAGAAGATGAATGAATGAATGAATTATTAAGACAAACGTAAACAAATAGCAGATTTTTTTATATTTCTGCATAAAAATTACTTTAAAAATCAGATTTTCACAATAGTCGCTAAAATAGACAAAGAGATCCCATTCAAAGAAATCAAACTGAAATACATTATACTTGAGTTGCAAAAGAAGTGCACCTAATTGCCTTTGTTATCTAATCAGTCGTCTACAGCAGCGTAGGTCTTCTCTCTTCGCTTTCTTTAAAGCTGGTTATAGTTATAGTCGTGGTAGAATGACAAAAAAAGTTTATTGTGGTGTTTCCACAACTGTGTAGATGCCATCAATCAGCTGAGAAATCCTCTTTTGGAAATGTTCTGACCGCCATTTATGGTGAGTATTTCAGTCCGTGTAGACGACTGTGGATGGTTGACAGCTCCCAGATGAGCTGCTGCCTCATCCCCTTCAATGAATTCTAACTTTTAAGCTGATCTGCACACAGCCAATCAGGATGCTGCAAGACATTCTGTTATTATTCTTCCAGATAACCCCGTTTGTTGTATACAGTGCGCCACCTGTAGCCCTAACAGGCAATTACTCCTATAGCAGCTTCACAAAAGAAGCTTTGGAGGCTTTTCTGCAAGGTAACTGATGCTTGAATATGAGGTACTGTCAGCTGTAGACCATGTCAACACCATAAACACCGTCAGTCTGACACTTCTAATATGCAGCTTGCAAAAAAAAAAATTGAACATAAATACATGAGGTTATCAATAGGCCTACTGTGTGCTGCAGAAGTTTAGTCTATATTAATCAGAACCGTCAATTAACAGTGCTTCACAGCGTGTTGTAAAACAGGATAATAGAGCCGGGATAAAAATAGAAGCGCGGTATATATCTAACACCGTTTCTGTGTATAGCAGCTAAAGGTCTTATGACTTTACACTATGAAATTCACCATCAAATTGTTGATTTGGAGCCTATACTCCTCTCTGTTACCGCAGGTGAAGTTGTTAATTGACTGTTGCTGAGAGGATTTGGACCGTTCCCCTGCTAGCGTTCTAGTGGATGTTTTTTCAGTACATTTGTTGTATTCGGGATTGACAACATATTCTGCATGCCATGTTGTCAAATGGGCTTCATCTTTAATAAAGTGTTTCCACACTCTTGATGAACTGCTCCTAGTTTGCTCAATGACCCAGGGGGCTCTTGCCGTCGTCCGTGTCCGTGTCCGTGTTGTTATTGTCACGAGATCGGTTGACTAGTCGACTTAATCCTTAAAGCGTCATGGCATAGCAGTAAGTCGACTAGTTGGCTAGTCAGTACAGCCCCTAATAGTCACTAAATAATTCACACAATGTTGGCATATGTCTTAAGAGAGCAGCTGTGAAAAAGCCACTGATGACACCATGTACAAACAAGACTGCGACATCTGCCAGGTTCTATTTGAACACTTACAACTTGGAACTTAGTTAGATTTCCTTTTCCATGGTCTCTTGGTGTGATCCTGGTTTTACAAGCACACATGGATCGTGTAAGTCTTCCATTGTCAGACTGACAAAAGAAAAACTATTCAAAAGAATGGAATAATATTGGTGGTAGGACTCAAATGCAGGACTGAGAGGGCTGAGGCGGGAGTAGGCAAAAAGGTATTTAATGAAAAACAGACAAAACTAAAGGCGCTGCAGGCATGGCCGGATAATCCAAACTTGATGAAATTAAAACATCGATGAGACATAAACCATGAACATGACATGACAACTATGAGGCTTGAACAATGAGTACTATCAAATAATCACTGTTATTCAGGAAATACACAAGATTCCGTTTTACAAACATGCAGGCAACGTTTTGCAACTGCCTGTTTCAATCAAGATGATATCTCTACGTTTTAGCCCTAAAACAATTAATTGCCTTTTTTTTAATTCACTTACAATCGTCATGCCAAGCAGACGAATTGTTTCATTGTCCTCATGGAGGAAACATTTAATTAATCATGGTAGCTCCTAACTTTAATAAAGTGAGACCTGTGTTCTCCAAATCTATGTCTGAGCTTCTAGGACTTTCAGTTAAAACCGGTCAAGGGAGGGTACAGGTCATATGTCCCATAAGGTGGTGGTGGATCAGAAGGGCCAGATGCTGTTGGGTGTTGCAGGAAGCTGGTCACTCCTAGCATGTCAGAGTTTGGAAATGCTCCAAATCCATAAGAAGGAAAGGCAGGCAACTGCTCATTATCAACCCTCTCTAAGGCAGGCAGGATGACTATGGGGAACTTGATATGTGGGTCTGAAGCATATTTGACATCTAAATAGACCTGTAGTGGAGAAGCAGTCAGTGATTATCCTTGTTTTGTTTTGGTAACAAAAGTATTCTTTGGTCTTACCATAATTATTAAGGCTGTAAAACCATTACCATTGGGCGTACTGAACAGAGCAAAGGTTTCTTTGAGTTCAGCTTTTCACGTCTAGTTTTGTTTCTGAACGATGCCGTTTTCAGCATGAGAAATTAAATCTAATCCACTATGGTGAAAGACTTTTGTTATATTTTACTTTTATTGTAGGATCCCTACAGATCTATTTAAAGTCCACTTCATGGTGCTTTGGGGATTCATGGAATGAATCCAAAGGAATGCTGACGCTCCCAGTTACCTCAGACTGTACCAAGAGGTCAGGGGACGCAGGGGTGTAGAGAGAGAGAGGATTTAGTTATGTTTATTTTTTTTCTCTTGGTTTTGCTTTAGCTAATTAGGCATTTATTTTAATCTGTCCTCAAAAGTCGGTTTATGATTCAAATATGAATAGGAAAGCAGTGCCTTTGGTATAAGATTGAGACAAGTTCACAGATTTAATGTTATTTCAAACTGACATAATTTTCCTTAGTAGGCAAACAGATTACAATATTGATAAAATAGTTCATCCAGAAAAAAAAACGTTTTCATCTGTGTGAGGAGCCCTGAAGCCTTGCAACAGCTAAAGCTGCTATGTGACTGTAAAAAGTTATTTAATGAAAAACACACAAAACTAAAGGTGCTGCCCCCTTTTTGTTTGCAGTTGTCATCGAACCATTTGCTGTTAGTATCAGACAGAGCCCTTTAATCTTTCCCATTGATATGTTTGGCTATAAACATTATCGTTCGCTAAATGCGAATGACATTCTCTTGTACATTTCCCGGCCACAGGTTTCAGTACCTCCTCTCTTAATAAGTTAGCCAGTCTGTCAGGATTCTCCATCAATTGGGAGAAAAGTGAACTTATGCCATGTCTCCGCAGCAGTTAACAAGACGCATTTGCAATCCGTTCCATTTAAGAAATCTTACAAAGCTTTTATATATTTAGGAGTGACTGTCACCAAAAATCCAAATGATCTCCTCTGATTAAACATGCAAAGTAAAATTGAGCAAGCCAAAACCAATATTGCGTCTTCCAATATCCATGGTAGATGAATGCAATCAAGGTGATCGTATTACCCGTATTTCTCCATCTTTTCTAGTCCATTCCATGTTTTATTGCGCACTCATACTTCAAGCAGTTAGACTCGATCATTGTACCTTTCATTTGGAGCTATAAAACTGTTAGAATCTCTAAAACACACTTATCAAAACCAGTCTTTAGATGTTTATATCAAAAAAAAATAATAATCATAAAGGCGGGAAGATACAGGCAGGACACAAGACAGGAAACCAAGAACTTAAGAAAACAAAACAGGAAAACCATCACAGACATAATTGAAAATATTTCAGTATTCTCTGTGATCAAGTGAAAAAAGACCTTCTTTTCATGGCAATCAAATAATCATTCTTTCATTCATCTTCTATACCTGCTTATTCCTGTTAAGGCTTGCAGGGGTCTTCTGGAGCCTATCCCTGCTGCCATCGGGTGAGAGGCAAGGGTACACCCTGGACAGGTCGCCAGTCCATCACAGGGCTAACACAGAGACAGACAACCATTCACACTCACACGCACACCTACAGCCAATCTAGAATCACCAATTAACCTAACGAGCATGTCTTTGGACGGTGGGAGGAAGCCGGAGTACCCGGAGAGAACCCACGCAGACACAGGGAGAACATGCAAACTCCACACAGAAAGGCCCAGCCGGCCCATGGATTCGAACCACTGATCTTCTTGCTGTGAGGCATCAGTGCTAACCAACTTTGCTGCCCAAATTGAATAATCAATTAAACCAAATCAATACAGGAAATACACAAGATTAAGTTTTACAAACATGCAGGCAACGTTTCGATCAAGATGATGTCTCTACGTTTTAGCCCTAAAACAAAGAATTGCCTATTCCACGTCACTAAAAATCATTATACCAAATAGACACGTTGTTTCTAGGACTTTCTACCAAAGCCGGTCAAGGAAGAGTACATGCCATATGTCCTATAAGGTGGTGGAGGAGCAGAAGGGCCAGATGCTGTTGGTTTTTGTGGGAAGCTGGTTCATCCAAGCATGTCACAGTTTGGAAATGCTCCAACTCCATAAGAAGGAAAGGCAGGCGACTGCTACTCATCATCCTCCTCCTCCTCTAAGGCAGGTAGAATGACTATGGGGAACTTGATCTGTGGGTCTAAAGCATACTTGACATCTAAACGAACCTGTGGTGGAGAAGCAGTCAGTGATTATCCTCATGACCATGTTGAGGTAGAAACAAAAAGTGGTGACATACTTTGAGGAAGACTGATACTCACCCTGAGCTTGTACTCTACTTTGATGATGTCGCAGTTTAAGATGGACACATGCGTAGTGGGAGGGATGGTTATGATCCTGGTGACTGTCGTACTGCAAGAAAGCGGGATGACTTCGCCCACCTCATTCAGGATGTCTGTTTTTTCAATTTTCTTTGTTTTTTTTTTGGCATAGAATGTGCACTTCTCATACAGGTTGTACTTGGGCTTGATATCACGAGAAGAGTTGTTTTGAATGGAAGCCGTGACTATTATGCCTTTGCCTGGAAACATAGCATAGCTTAAGATGTTTGCTCTCTAGCTGAGGGGACAAATATTCTGGAAATATTCTGTTAAGGTTGTATTTGTTAAACCTTTAGAGATCAGTGCCATAAGGAAGCCTGCTTGAACTCTCACAGTTCAACAGTATATACAGTCATGTCCTTGTTTTGTTTTGGTAAGGAGCTCTACAATTAAATCTCAGGTTTAAATTTAATTTTCCACATTACATCTATATTGTATCCATTAGTGTTACTAAGACTGCATACAGACTCAGTGATGAACTCTGATAAATTATCCACTATAAGCTATTGGTCTTACCATATTTAGTAAGGCTGTAAAAGCATTACCGTTGAGCGTACTGAATGGAGCAAAGGTTTCTTTGAGTTCAGCTTTTCACATTTAGTTTTTATTCTGCTCATAAATATAAAGGGTGCCAGTTATTCTCACTGTGAAGTGCTTAGATCAGAAATCCTGGTCATTATTTTCCTGACACATCACGTCTGTTATTGTCTTATCTTCAGACCATAAAAATGTCTCATGAGCAAACAGACTTTGAGCTGTATGTGGTTCAAGTGCAATTTCTTTACTTTTTATACTATTTACTTTAATTGAGATGTTATGTCTTTTGATCGAGATGAGTGTTATAAGACATTCTACAATCAACAATGACAGATCACACACATTTTACAATTACCTTGGTGGAAGCCTGTTCGGGAGATATTTACATCCATGGCTACAGTTTCAGGGGAGAAGAGACTCAACTTCTTATTAACCATATCATGCTGTGGTGCCTGACACGAAGAAGATTACAAAGAAAATCACAAAATGTCTGGCATCCCTTGTACATCTATTGTGTTTGTTTGTGAGGTATGTTGTAAGGGTACCATCAACGTTTGATCGCTGGTCAAGTTTTGTTTGTGAAAGAGGGTGAACTCTGCCTTGGCTTTGCAGTCCCTTATCATCGACGTGCTCAGAGTTGCCTCCAGTGTATATTTGATTTTTCCACAGTTAAAGCGCCAATAGGAGGATGGCAGCTCTCTGTCAAATGTGACAACATAATAAAGAAAACTAACTGGATTAGTTATAGAACAAAGTACAAGCTTAATTAAATATGTACATGTTTAAAGCCAATTGTTGTTCGTGCTGATACAATTTTAGAGAAAACTCACTGTTCTGGGATCTGAAAGGTGAATGGGAAGACATGGCAACCTGCGCCAACAGTATTTTTGCCTGAAAAGCACAAAAACAAAACTGTTTTTCATCACCAATTATAGAAAGATATCTAAATCCCAGCATACACCGATATCTAAATGTTAAAAAGAGGAACTGGACTGATAGAGTTTGTTGAAGGAAAAAGTCTTTAAGAGGCACAAGTGGTTTTGCTTTCATTTTAGCACTTACATAGCCATCTCCAATGAATGTATTATACTCACCATGTGACTACATGTTAAAGTGCATAAATGCATATATAAGTTCAATATAACTTTGGATTGGAAAATAACAATTTAACATAGATGAAAGAGCAAAATAACAAAAAAGGACAAAACTTATATATGTAGTCAAACTGTATATGTACTGTGTTCTGTATTGTATACAAAAAATATGATTACAACAGGTTTCTACACTGAATAATATGAGTCACTTACCCTGGTCCTTCTCAATGATAGATTGGTTGATACTGAAGAACTTCATTTTTTTCTTGTATGTTTCCATATTCCTTGAATCTTGGTCTGTCCACTTGACTTCAGCTTTCCCTTTCATCTCCACACTGAGCGATTGTATTTCACATGCTGATGACACTTCTAACGTAATTTGTCCATTGAGAAAATCGCCACTGGCAAAAATATTACTTTTGTTTATGGGATTATATCCCACTGAAAAGCTCTTAATATTATTTGTCATACTGTGCAACGCTGTAAATACAAGAAGCACCAGGTTGTTGGAGAATGAGGGTGGATGCTCTTTGGTTGTGTCTGTTTATACACACTTTTGGTAATCATTAAGCCAAGGGGGCCCTTATAAAATATGCAAATGGATCAGCAAATAGTGACGGCTGATCAAGGCTTTGTTGAGGCTTCGATACGACATTCATACATCTCTGAGACAGTGCTCGAGTAGGACATCTAGTTGTCAATACGATGGACTGAGACGTGTCATTTACTATTGGTGCATGGATTGTTTTGGATTTGATTCGCAAGGCACGTTCTTATTCAACTAAATTAGATGGTTATATTGTTACAAGCTGACACAATACAATATAAAATGAACTCATGTTGAAGACCATGTTTCTTATTTGGCACTTCTGGCGATAGAAGGCTATTTAGGACTTTATTGCAAATTTGTTTGCAATCTATCAGAGCTTCTTTCTTTTTTCTTTTTTTTTCAGCATGAGGAAACCTAATCCACTACGGTCAACAACACTTGTTATATTTTGATTTTGTTGTAGAAGCTCTACAGATCTATTTAAAGTCCACTTCCTGGTGCTTGGGTGATTCATGGAATGAATCCAAAGGAATGCTGACGCTCCCAGTTACCTCAGACTGGTCAGAGGATGCAGGGGTGTAGAGAGAGAGGATTTAGTAATGTTTATTTCTTTGTTTTTGGTTTTGCTTTAGCTTATTATACATTTATTTTACTATGTCCTTAAAAGTTGGTTTCAAATATTCAAATATGAATGGGAAAGCAGTGCTAAGTTTCAATGAACCCTTCACTCTTAGATATACATAAAGTCATCTATCTATCTATCTATCTATCTATCTATCTATCTATCTATCTATCTATCTATCTATCTATCTATCTATCTATCTATCTATCTATCTATCTATCTATCTATCTTTACCTCTTTGCTCTGATGCCCCCTAAAGGAAAACATGTGGACTGCAACAATATGAAAAGCAACACTTTTTCTGGACACAACACACACACACAATAAAAAAACATACTGACATCAAAATTCCACCTGCAACAGATATAATATACAGTATATACAGTGTATATACAGTCTATAAATGACAAACAGGAAGCAGACAAACTGAAAACTGTCTTTGGCATAAGGTCGAGACAAGTTCACAGGTTTAAATCTTTCATGGTAATCAAATAGTCACTGTAATACAGGAAATACTCAAGATTCCCTTTTACAAACATGCAGGTAACGTTTTGCAACTGCTTGTTTCAACCAAAATCACAATGATGTCTACTTTTTATCCCTAAAACAATGAATTACTTTTTTTTGCTTCACTTAAAATCGTTATGCCAAATAGACACGTTTCACATTGTCCTCGTGGAGGAAACATTCAATTAATCATGGTAGTAATTGATTAAATCACTGTGTTCTGAGACCTGTGATCTTTGTTTGGGCTTCTAGGACTTTCTATCAAAACCGGTCAAGGAAGGGTACAGGTCATATGTCCCATAAGGTGGTGGTGGAGCAGAAGGGCCAGATGCTGTTGGGTGTTGCAGGAAGCTGGTCACTCCAAGCATGTCAGAGTTTGGAAATGCTCCAAATCCATAAGAAGGAAAGGCAGGCGACTGTTCTTCATCAACCCTCTCTAAGGCAGGCAGGATGACTATGGGGAACTTGATCTGTGGGTCTAAAGCGTACTTGACATCTAAATAGACCTGTGGTGGAGAAGCAGTCAGTGATTATCCTTATGACCATGTTGAGGTAGAAACAAAAAGTGGTGACATACATTGAGGAAGACTGATACTCACCCTGAGCCTGTACTCTGCTTTGATGATGTTGCAGTTTAAGATGGACACATGCGTAGTGGGAGGGATGGTTATGATCCTGGTGACTGTGAGACCAGCAGAAGGTGGGATGACTTCACCCACCTCTTTCAGGATGTCTTTTGTTTCAACTTTCCTTTTTCCACTTGCAAAGTAACTGTACTTCTTATACAAGCAGTACTTGGGCTTGATATCACGAGAGGATTTGTTTTGAATGGAAGCCACGACCTGTATGCCTTCACCTGAAAACAGAGCAAAACTTGAGATCGTTACTCTCTAGCTGACACCAACAATCCTTTATTGTACATAAAATAAAGGGACAAAAACAGGAAATATTCTGTTAAGGTTGAATTTCTTGAACCTTTAAAGATCTGTGCCAGAAGGAAGCCTGCTTGAACTCTCACAGTTCAACAGTATATACAGTCATGTCCTTGTTTTGTTTTGTTAAACATCTCCACAATTAAATCTCAGGTTTAAATTTAATTTTCCAAATTACATCTATATTGTATCCATTAGTGTTAGTAAGACTGCATACAGACTCAGTAATGAACTCTGATAAATTATCCTCTATAAGCTACTGGTCTTACCATAATTGAAAGCATTGAGCGTACTGAATAAAGCAAAGGTATCTCTGAGTCCAGTTTTTCACTTCTTGTTTTGTTTCTGCTCATAAATTTAAAGCCTGACAATTATTTTCATATTATACATTGGCATTACTTCCTGTGTTTGAAAAGAGCGAGACTGTGAACGTATTTAGATGAGAAATATCTGCCATTACTTTTCCTACATGTCATATCCGTTATTGTCTTATCTTCAGGCCATAAAAAAGTTCAATGAGCAAACAGACTTTGAGCTGTACGTGGCTCAAATGTGATTTCTTTCTGTTTATATTGCAGCCGACTATTGGGATAGTGTTAAGACATTCTACAATCAACAATGACAGATCACACACATTTTACAATTACCTTGGTGGAAGCCTGTTCGGGAGATATTTACATCCATGGTTACAGCTCCAGAGGAGAAGAGCTTCATCTTCTTATCTACCAAACTGTGCTGTGGTGCCTGAAGAGAAAGTTACAAAGAAACTCACAAAGTCTGGCATCCTTGTACATCTGTTGTGTTTGTTTGTAATGTATGTTGTAAGGGTACCATCAACGCTGGATCACTGGTCAAGTTTTGTTTGTGAATGAGGGTGAACTCTGCCTTGGCTTTGCTGTCCATTCTCATCGACCTGCTCAGATTTGCCTCCAGTGTATATGTGATTTTTCCTGATGGGCCCTTAAAGGAGGATGGCAGCTCTCTGTCACATGTGACAACACAATGAAGAAAACTAACTGGATTATTTATAGAACAAAGTACAAGCTTAATTAAATATGTACATGTTTAAAGCCAATCATTGTTGGTGCTGATATAGGTTTAGAGAAAACTCACTGTGCTGGGATCTGAAAGGTGAATGGGTAGACATTGCAGCCAACGCCAACAACATTATTGCCTGAAAAGGACAAAAACAACATTTGAAACTGTGGTTTTCATCACCAGTTATAGAAAGATGTCCAAATCCCAGCATTCACCAATATCTAAATGTTAAGCCTCGCATGGTGTTCATATTTTTGTTTCTCAGCCAGTGTTCGTGGGTCTTTGGGGTTTTTAATTCACCACAATCAAACAATTTAATGTTGAAATAGTCAACAGATGTTTACTTCATCCTGATTACAAACAATATAAACATATTATATGGCAAATGTTTGCTATTTACCTTTGTTAGATCACATTTGTGAATTTAAGTGTCATTTTTTGTTTATGTAAAAAAAAGAGTAATGTAATAAAAAAAAGAAAATCACTTATATTGAAGATATGAGTGGGTAAAGTCAACCAGCTTGCAACTGATGCAAGGTTTTTTACAACTATTACTTTTTATTTATTTGAACTTCATTAGGAATGTAGTCCATTTAGGTCAGTTTACACAGTCACAGCACATACAGTAACCACATAAATCTATACAACACATCAGCCACTTTGAATACAATGCCTTTTTATGTCAGCCTATGCAACAAATGAGGGGCAGAGTTTTACTGTGTGTGTGTGTGATGCAAATGTACTTCTTGCACTTTAGAAAAAAAGATTAGAAAAAAATAACATAGACAGGAATAAAAGAGCAAAATAAGAAAAAAGAACAACATTTATATATGTAGTGAAATTGTGTATGCACTGTATGCTGTATTATATTCAAAAATCTGATTACAACAGGTTTCTCAACTGATTGATATGAGTCACTTACCCTGGTCCTTCTGAATGATAAACTGCTTGATACTGAAGTACTTGTTTTTACTGTGGTATGTTACCGATGACTTTCCATTATGTTCAGTCCACTTGACTTCAGCTTTCCCTTTCAGCTTCACACTGAGCGTTTCTATATTGCATGCTGATGACAGTTCTAACGTAATTTGTCCTGTGAGATAATCGCCACTGGCAAAAATATTACTTTTGTTTATGGGATTATATCCCACTGAAAAGCTCTTAATGTTATTTGTCATACTGTGCAACGCTGTAAGTCCAAGAAACACCAGGTTGTTGGATAATGAGGACAGAGGCTCATGGGGTGTGTCTGTACAGTTTTGGTAATCATTAAGCCAAGGGGCCCTTATAAATTGTGCATAGTGGACAGAAACAGTCTGATAAATGCTAAACAACATACTGCTGACTCTTGGTTTATCAAAGTTTGCCTTGAAAAAAGAAATTTGGTGTTATAGAATATTACATGTATGTTTACTGTGTAAATATGCTTTGGTGAAACAATGCAGTAATTTTATGAGAGTGTGGGCTGTGACTTTTGTGGTTTGGGTGTGTCTAAAGGTGAAAGTAGACATGAATGAAAGCACTATAGTGTTGGCAAAAATTTTCCATTGCAGGAATACTTATTTGGAATACTGTTATTTGTATATGCATATCATGGTACACTGAGAGTAGATTAACAGGCTGTTTTATATATGTTTCCAAACCATAGTTATTAAGTTTTTGACTTAAATACCTGACATAATAATAAAAATGTCTGAAATAATAATTATTAAGACATAAGACGGACATTAAACGAAATATTTTTTTTTCGAATTTTCTACATTTGTGCATAAAAATGACTCAAAACATCAGCAGAGTTGCGATAGTAGACAAAGGCACCCCAATCAAACAAATTTAAAATAAAATATTATAGTTGTGTTTATTCAAGGAATGTGGTGACGTTCGAAATCTCGCGTGACGGCCGTGCCACGTGACTGATTCAGGAAAGCGTTTGCGGGTGTGGCGTGCGATTCGAAATATAATGGGCAAGCCCTCACATTTTGAAGGTTTGGGATCTTATTGTGCGTTTATTAGCAATAGATTTGAGCTTTTTGGCGATTGGACCCAAATAGTGACGGCTGACCGAGGCTTTATTGAAGCCTCGATACACAGTGCTCGAATAGGACACCTAGTGGTCAATACAATGAAGTGCAACCGAGACGTGTCATTTACTATTGGTGCATGGATTGTTTTGGATTTAATTCGTCATGCACATTCTTGTTAGACTAAATTGGACAGTTGTATGAGTAAAGCTGACACAATAAAATATTAACATGAACTTGTGAACTTGAACCATGTTTCTTGGCACTTCTGATTGTAGTTGGCTATAGTCTGACACGTTGAGCTATGAATTCTATCCTAAAACAAATCTAAATAACCCTTTGCTTAAAAGATGTTGAATAGTTGGTGTTCAGTAGACTAGTTGTCAAATCTGATCTCATTTCAAATAAACAGTCCCAAGTTAGGAGTTTATTATGCATTTGTTTGCAGTATATTTTTTTTTCTTTCTTTTTTGCAATAGGACCAGCAAAATTGAAGAGAAGAACATTTTGAGGTGACCCCTGCAATGGCCAAGTGAGCTCAACTCACTGCAACTTAAGAATAAAACATGCAAATAGACAAAACACAAGCAAATTAAAAATTGTTTTCATCCATTTGACAACAGGTGCACTGCAAATGCTCAAAACACAACCAAAAATAGAAAATGCGCTCCAAGAGCTCATAACACCAGCAAACACAAGTCTGTGACATTGATTTGAAACGTTTCTTAACAGATGGACTCTAATGTGGCCTTGAAGTTTACTTTCTAGAAGTCCCAGATATGTAATGTTGCTGATGTTTTAAGTCATTTTTATACAGACAGAAATGCATCTGCTAATCATCTCATCACTTCATCTTTGACATGTACATCAATATAATTATGATACAATGCAGTTTTCAGCATGAGAACACAAAACTAATCCACTATGGTGAACAACTCTTGTTATATTTTGCTTTTATTGTAGAAGCTCTACAGATCTATTTAAAGTCCACTTCCTGGTGCTTTGGTGATTCATGGAATGAATCCAAAGGAATGCTGATGCTCCCAGTTACCTCAGACTGCACCAAGAGGTCAGGGGACGCAGGGGTGTAGAGACAGAGGATTTAGTATTGTTCATTTCTTTTCTTTTGGTTTTGCTTTAGCTTATTATGCATTTATTTTATTCAGTTGATTCAAATATGAATACTGTACTGAATAGGAAAGCAGTATAGAGTTTCAATGAGCCCTTCACTCTTTACCTCTTTGCTCTGCTGCCCCCTATAGAAGAACATGTGGACTGCAACAATAGGAAAAGCAACACTTTGTCAAATCTCTGAAGACACAACACACGCACACAATAAAAAAACATACTGACATCAAAACTCCACCTGCGACAGAAATACTAATCTGTCTATACAGTTTATAAATGACACACAGGAAGCAGACAAACTGAAAACTGTCTTTGGCATAAGGTCTAGACAAGTTCACAGGTTTAAATCTTCCATGGTAATCATGTAATACAGGAAATACACAAGATTCCATTTTACAAACATGCAGGTAACGTTTTGCAACTGCTTGTTTCAAACAAAATTAAGATGATGTCTACTTTTTCGCCCTAAAACTATGAATTACTTTTTTTAACTTCACTACAATCGTTATGCCAAATAGACACGTTGTGACATTGTCCTCATGGAGGAAGCATTCAATTAATCATGGTAGTGATTGGTTAAATCACTGTGTTCTGAGACCTGTGTTCTCCAAATCTTTGTTTGGGCTTCTAGGACTTTCTATCAATATTGGTCATATGTTTCATAAGGTGGTGGTGGATCAGAAGGGCCAGATGCTGTTGGGTGTTGCAGGAAGCTGGTCACTCCAAGCATGTCAGAGTTTGGAAATGCTCCAAATCCATAAGAAGGAAAGGCAGGCAACTGTTCCTCATCAACCCTCTCTAAGGCAGGCAGGATGACTATGGGGAACTTGATCTGTGGGTCTGAAGCGTACTTGACATCTAAATAGACCTGTGGTGGAGAAGCAGTCAGTGATTATCCTTATGACCATGTTGAGGTAGAAACAAAAAGTGGTGACAGACTTTGAGGAAGACTGATACTCACCCTGAGCCTGTACTCTGCTTTGATGATGTTGCAGTTTAAGATGGACACATGCGTAGTGGGAGGGATGGTCATGGCTCTGGTGACTGTCAGACAGGCAGAAGGTGGGATGACTTCACCCACCTCTTTCAGGATGTCTTTTGTTTCAACTTTCCTTTTTCCACTTGCAAAATAACTGTACTTCTTATACAAGCAGTACTTGGGCTTGATATCACGAGAGGATTTGTTTTGAATGGAAGCCACGACCTGTATGCCTTCACCTGAAAACAGAGCAAAACTTGAGATGGTTACTCTCTAGCTGACAGCAACAATCCTTTATTGTACATAAAATAAAGGTACAAAAACAGGAAATATTCTGTTAAGGTTGAATTTCTTGAACCTTTAAAGATCTGTGCCAGAAGAAAGCCTGCTTGAATTTCCATAGTGTACCTTGTTTTGTTTTGGTAAGCATCTCTACAATTATATGTCAGGTTAAAATTTAATTTTCCAAATGACATCTATATTGTATCCATGTTAGTAAGGTGTTAGTGTTAGTAAGACTGCATACAGACTCAGTGATGAACTCTGATAAATTATCCACTATAAGCTATTGGTCTTACCATATTTAGTAAGGCTGTAAAAGCATTACTGTTGAGCGTACTGAATGGAGCTCAGCTTTTCACATTAGTTTTTATTCTGCTCATAAATTTAAAGCCTGACAATTATTTTCATATTATAAATTGGCATTATTTCCTGTGTTTGAAAAGAGCGAGACTGTGAACATAGATCAGAAATATCTGTCATTACTTTTCCAACATATCTGGTCATTAATTTTCCCCCCATATCACGTCTGTTATTGTCTTATCTTCAGGCCATAAAAAAGTTCAATGAGCAAACAGACTTTGAGCTGTACGTGGTTCAAGTGTGATTTCTTTTTTATATATATATCCAGCCGACTGTTGAGTGTTAAAACATTCTACAATCAACAATGACAGATCACACACATTTCACAGTTACCTTGGTGGAAGCCTGTTCGGGAGATATTTACATCCATGGTTACAGCTCCAGAGGAGAAGAGCTTCATCTTCTTATCTACCAAACTGTGCTGAGGTGCCTGAAGAGATAGTTACAAAGAAACTCACAAAGTCTGGCATCACTTGTACATCTGTTGTTTTTGTTTGTAATGTATGTTGTAAGGGTACCATCAACGCTGGATCACTGGTCAAGTTTTGTTTGTGAATGAGGGTGAACTCTGCCTTGGCTTTGCTGTCCATTCTCATCGACCTGCTCAGATTTGCCTCCAGTGTATATGCGATTTTTCCTGATGGGCCCTTAAAGGATGTTGGCAGCTCTCTGTCAAATGTGACAACGTAGTAAACAAAACTAACTGGACTATTTATAGAACAAAATACAAGCTTAATTAAATATGTACATGTTTAAAGCCAATTGTTGTTGGTGCTGATATAGGTTTAGAGAAAACTCACTGTGCTGGGATCTGAAAGGTGAATGGGTAGACATTGCAACCTGCCCCAACAGTATTCGTGCCTGAAAATCACAAAAACAAAACTGTGGTTTTCATCACCAATTATATAAAGATGTCTAAATCCACTGATATCTAAATGTTAAAGAAGGGAAACCTGACCAATGGAGTTTGTTGAAGGAAAAATTCTTAAGATGCACGAATCGTTTTGCCTTCATTTCAGTACTTGTGTGTTATTCTAAAGATATTGAAAATTAAAAAGAAATTAATTCATTTATAAGTTCAATATAACTTAAATACTTACAGAAGGATTTATTTAACCAGTAATTTTGAAAATGACCAAAAACAGGCACTTAACATTGGACAAAAAGCTATTTTATGGCAACCAAATGAGTTATATAAATAAATATAAAATATGATTTATATTTAAATATTATTTAAAATACACAGGACAAGATGTTACTATCCCTTGTGCCGAAATCCCAGGCAAAACACGTTTAGAGGCCCTGTTCGACTAAGAGGCCCTACCAAGCCTACAGTCATGTAATATGAGCAATAACCTATATCCTATATCCATCTCACATAGTAAAATTAAATACAAACTGCCCCCAATTTTACTATCCACCATTATCCGCCTTCCATTACAGCCCTAAAAACCCCACCCCAGAACACATCTTCAGTAGTGAACCCCAGGATCATAGAGTGTTTCGGCCATTATCACTAGACACAAATATAAATACAAAAATAGAAAAACAAGAGCAAAATAAGAAAAAAATGGCAATATTTATATATGTAGTGAAATTGTATATGTGTTTAAAAAATCTGATTACAACAGGTTTCTAAACAGAATGATTTGAGTCACTTACCCTGGTTCTTCTGAATGATAAATTGCTTGATACTGAAGTACTTGTTTTTATTCTTGTATGTTACCCTTGTCCTTCCATAATGTTCAGTCCACTTGACATCTGCTTTCCCTTTCAGCTTCACACTCAGCGATTCTATATTGCATGCTGATGACAGTTCTAACGTTATTTGTCCTGTGAGATAATCCCCACTGCTGAAAATATTACTTTTGTTTATGGGATCATATCCCACTGTAAAACTCTTAACATTATTTGTCATACTGTGCAACGCTGTAAATACAAGAAGCACCAGGTTGGAAAATTATGACGGATGCTCTTGGGGTATGTCTATATATACACAGTTTTGGTAATTATTAAACCAAGGAGGCCATCATAAATTATTTATAGTGGATACAAACAGTCTGATAAATGCTAAACAACGTACTGCTGACAAGTGGTAAAGAAAACTGGTGTTATAGAATATTACATGTATGTTTACTGTGTAAATATGCTTTGGTGAGACAATGCAATTTCCCAAATGAGTTCATTCTTAGAGAGTGTATGTGCTGAAGGCAGCAGTGACTTTCCTGGTGTGGGCGTGTCTAAACCCTGTCAAACACAGCAGGTATCACATGAGTAGGAGATATGGTCCTACTCATGTGATACATGGTCATACTTTTCCATCAACATGGAACATTTACTATCTCCCTAAACAATTACAGTCCCATCATAATTTATTTTTACCGATCACTTTAATTTGTTTTAAATGATAAGAGAGACATATTCGATAGCATTTAATTTTCATTAAATTTTCATTAACTTGAAGTACTTATTTCAGAACAGTCTTAAAATGATAAATTCACCCTTGCTTGCATTATCCGGCATTATCTCGTGCAGTGGGGAGTCGGCCATACCATGTGACTGGTACAGGAAATACTTCGCGGGTTTGGCGTGCGATTCGAAATCGTTCGAAATATAAGGTCCCAAGCCTTCAAAATGTGAGGGCTTAGGACCTTATTGCGTGTTTGTTAGCAATGGATTTGAGCTTCTTATTTCTTTTTTTACAACTGGAACCAGGAAATAGTGACGGCTGGCCGAGGCTTTGTTGAAGCTTCGAAACACAGTGCTCGAGTAGGACATCTAGTGGTCAATATAATGAAGTGCAACCGAGATGTGTCATTTACTGTTGGTGCATGGATTGTTTTGGATTTGATTCATCGTGCACATTCTTGTTAGACTAAATTAGACAGTTGTATGAGTAAAGCTGACACAATAAAATATGATCATGAACTCATGAACATGATCCATGTTTGTTATTTGGCGCTTTTGGTTGTAGTCGCTATAGCTACAAGCTATTAGCTATTAGCTATATAGCTAACTTAAGTCTGACATTTTGAGCTATGAATCATATGCTCTCTTTAAACACGTTTAAATAACCCTCAGCTTAAAAGATGTTGAATGGTCGATGTTCAGTAGGCTAGTTGTCAAATGTTATCTCATTTTTTTTTATTATTTTTTTTTTCATAGGACCAGCAAATTGAACAGAAGAACATTTTGAGGTGATCTCTGCACTGGCCAAGGGAGCTCAACAGACTGCAAGTTGTAAATAGACAATACACAAGCAAATTAAAAAAATATTTGCACTGCAAATACTCAAAAGATACGCAACGCCAGGGTCATTTCAGAATTGCGGGTACATTTCGCGTCTCCCAGAAAAACCTTTGATTATTTCCCCCTAAAAATGTTTTTACTGGATCTGTTTTAAAAAATATTGCTAATTATTATTAATGTTCACCAATAATAATGCTTGGTGTGTATTTTAGGCACAATTTATATGTAAAATATTCATTAAATGATTCCCATCCCCCAAATATTGACTGTCTTCAGCTTGTGATTCACACGTTCATAGTGAATTAACATGAAATAATTCAATATAATTTGCAGTTTTTTTTGTGCTAATTCTATAAATACTTATACAGTCAGTTGCACAGAGTATTTATTTTCTGTAATACATGGGATTTCAACATTAAAAATATCAATTTTTTATCTGTCCCTATGATCCGATCAACTCTGTTATCTCTGTTATAAAACCACATAAAAAGCCCTACAGCATTCAAATAAAAACATGTGACTGGCACCCAGTGATGTCACTTCCTCTTGCACAAAAGATTTGGAGGGAACTATGGAATGTTAAACTTTCTCTCTTATTAATTTGTACAAAATGGTGAGAATACATTAACAATAGATTAATTATGTGTCAATTCTGTTACTATGGTATTCTAGTGAGTCTGTCCATCATTTTTTTTTAAAACAATTATATGATGAAAATTCATAAAATTATGGTTTTATTCATGACATGTGGTATCTGGTTTTTAACTAGCATGTGGACTTAAAGCACAAAATGGTAGAAAATGTCAACTCTGTTATCGTCAACTCTGTTACATTTGTCAAAATTTTAATGATAACAGAGTTGACAGTGACTCAGATGTTCCCAATTGCTTCTAAGCATTTTGCTTTAGTTTATACATTTATTGTGGGTTCTGGGCAATTTTATTGTAAAGGCAACATTTCTGATATCGCTTTCCAAGAAAATGTTATTATTTTCTAGATAGGTGAAGATGAAGGTGTCGGCAGCAGAAATGCAACGACAATACAGGGCACGGCATAATGCTGACCATGAAAGGAGGGCAGCAAAGTTGAAAAAAAAGACAGGGAGAGATGGAAGAAAAAGAGAAATACATGGAATTCAAGTGGGAGAGAAAAGATGTGAGTGGACAGTAGTGTTTCGTTAAATATGATGATGACATTTATCCTGGGACCATTGTTGAGGTCAATGCGACACATGCAAAAGTGACATGCATGCACAAAGTGGGGGAAAATCGCTCCTAGTGGCCAAACCGTGAGGATACTTTGTGGTATCCCTTTGATGATGTTGTCAGAATCATCTCACAATCAACCCAAGTGACAGGGCGCCATGTTGAAATAGACCAAGAAATATGGGGTAAAATCATTATTTTGTTGGGTTATTATTGCTCAGATTGATGAATTTATACATTTTGAGATGTTCTTTGAAATATTTCTACATTTAAAAAGTTTTAATGTTACTGTTTTTGGCCTTTTACACATGATTTGTCAACTCTGTTATTCATGTCAACTCTGTTCACATCACCGTCAACTCTGTTTTACCAAGTTTTGTTTGAAAAAAATTATAATGAAATATGAATTATTGTTGACAAATTAACCAGAAGCTGTGTCATAACTAACATTCTCACTACATGTAATTTCAAAGCATTTCATTCATTTTTGGAGCTATTTGTAGAGAAAATGCAAACCAAAATGGCAACTTTCCAATTAAATGTGTCAATGTTTTTATTCCTGAAAAAATAGTCTTTATCTTAGAAAACTTAAAGTTGAATTAGTGGATATAAAGACAAAAGTTCTCATAGGAAAGACATAGTTTTAACATGTATTACATTTGAGTACTATAAATATTTACCCTAATTTGTCTGCAACAGAGTTGACAGATTTTACTGCTAGGACGATGATTTTCAAATTAAATATTTTAAATCTTACATGTGTAAGCTTGGCAAATGCTGGAAGTGTTAAATATAAAGTATTCTCTATAGGAATGAAAAAGGTTTTACAAAAAGAAACAATATTTTTTCTTGTTTTGTCTAAACTTGAAATGTACCCGCAATTGATTGTTTTGGATTTGATTCGTCATGCACATTCTTGTTAGACTAAATTAGCTATGAATCATATGCTCTCTTTAAACAAGTTTAAATAACCCTCAGCTTAAAAGATGTTGAATAGTCGATGTTCAGTAGGCTAGTTGTCAAATGTTATCTCATTTTTTTTTTTTTTTTTTCATAGGACCAGCAAAATTGAACAGAAGAACACTTTGAGGTGATCTCTGCACTGGCCAAGGGAGCTCAACAGACTGAAAGTTGTAAATAGACAATACACAAGCAAATCAAGAAAATATTTGCACTGCAAATACTCAAAAGATAACCAAAAACAGAATACACTGCAAAAACATAACGCCAGCAAACACAGGAAAAGTCTCATTATTTGATTTGAAATGACTGCACCAAGAGGTCAGGGGACGCAAAGATAGAGAGGATGTAACTGTCTCGGATCTAAGTTCATGATTATAAAGTACTGCTACTATTACTGGGTGTAATGTGCTATGTTTCACATTCAGTTTGGTTAGCCTCCTGCTGTTTCTTTGGGCGTTGCGTTGAGTTTGAGAGGAAGGCCGTATGTGGGCACATTCATATATTATTTCTGTTACAGTTTTTCACCAAAACAACGTTTTACTGTGGAGACGTAATAAACAGTTGAACAGTGGTGTTGGTTTAGCTGTGATTCAAGTTCACATGTTTAATGTTATTTCAAACTGACATAATTTGGCTTACTAGGCAAACAAATTACAATATTGATAAAATTGTTTATCTAGAAAAAAACATCTTCATCTTTGGTGTGTGAGAAGCCCTGAAGCATTGCAACAGCTAAAGCGGCTATGTGATTGTAAAGCATGTTAACTCACTCCAGGTAAGGACCCAATTTACGTACATTTCTGAAATAAAGCAAGGAATAGGCATAAATTTAATGAAAAACACACAAAACTGAAGGTGCTGCAGACATGGCAGAATAATCCAAACTTTAGGAAACAAAAACTTCTATGAGACATAAACCATGAACATGATGTCACAACTATGAGACTCAAACGATGAGTAAAAAGACAAAACCCAGGAAAACTAATCACAAACCATCACAGACATAATTGAAAATATTTCAGTATTCTTTGTGATCAAGTGAAATCAACTTTTCATGGCAATCATGCAAACATCATGGAAACTCCACACAAGGCCCAGCCAGCCCATGGATTTGAACCACTGATCTTCTTGCTGTGAGGCATCAGTGCTAACCAACTGTGCCGCCCAAATCAAATAATCAATTAAATCAAATCAATACAGGAAATACACAAGATTAAGTTTTACAAACATGCAGGCAACGTTTTGCAACTGCTTGTTTCGATGATGTCCCTACATTTTAGCCATAAAACAATGAATTGCCTTTTTTAATTCACTTACAATCGTTATGCCAAATAGACACGTTGTTTCATTGTCCTCGTGAAGGACGCATTTAATTAATTATGGTAGCTCCTAACTTTAATAAAGTGAGGCCTGTGTTCTCCAAATCTGTGTTTGAGCTTCTAGGACTTTCTACCATAACCGGTCATGGGAGAGTACATGTCATATGTCCCATAAGGTCTGGGAGGAACAGAAGGGCCAGATGCTGTACGATTTTGCGGGAAGCTGGTTCGTCCAAACATGTCAGAGTTTGGAAATGCTCCAAATCGATAAGAAGGAAAGGCAGGCGACTCCTCCGACTCCGACTCCGACTCCTCCTCCGCCTCCGCCTCTGCCTCCTCCTCCTCCTCCTCCTCCTCTTCCTTTAAGGCAGGCAGGATGACTATAGGGAAGTCAGCCTCTAGGTCGAGAGCTTTCTTGATATCTAAACAGACCTGTGGTGGAGAAGCAGTCAGTGATTATCCTCATGACCATGTTAAGGTAGAAACAAAAAGTGGTGAAGACTGGGGGAAGACTTTGGGGAAGACTGATACTCACCGTGAGCTCGTACTCTAGTTTGATGATGTTGCAGTTTAAGACAGACACACGCGTAGTGGGAGGGATGGTTATGACCTTGCTGACTGCCACGCTGCCAGAAGGCGGGATGACTTCACCCACCTCTTTCAGGATCTCGTTTCTTTCAACTTTCTTTCTTCCTTTTGCATAGAAACTGCACTTCTCAATCAGGTAGTACTTGGGCTTGATATCATGATTTGTTTTGTTTTGATAGGAAGCCACGACCAGTATGCCTTTGCCTGGAAACACAGCAAAACTTACGACAGTTACTCTCTAGCTGACAGCAACAATCCTTTACTGTATACAAAATACAGGGGGAAAAAACAGGAAATATTCTGTTAAGGTTGAATTTGTTGAACCTTTAGAGATCAGTTCCATAAGGAAGCCTGCTTGAACTCTCACAGTTCAACAGTATATACAGTCATGTCCTTGTTTTGTTTTGGTAAGCATCTCTACAATTAAAACCTCAGGTTTAAATTTAATTTTCCAAATTACATCTATATTGTATCCATAAGTGTAACTAAGACTGCATACAGACTCAGTGATGAACTCTGATAAATTATCCACTATAAGCTATTGGTCTTACCATAATTAGTAAGGCTGTAAAAACATTACTGTTGAGCGTACTGAATGGAGCAAAGGTTTCTTTGAGCTCAGCTTTTCACATTTAGTTTTTATTCTGCTCATAAATATAAAGGGTGCCAGTTATTCTCACTGTGAAGTGTTCAGATCAGAAATCCTGGTCATTAAATTTCCCCACATATCACGTCTGCTATTGTCTTATCTTCAGTCCATAAAAACGTCTCATGAGCAAATAGACTTTGAGCTGTACGTGGTTCAAGTGCAATTTCTTTATTAATTTATTCTATTTTTATTGAGATAGTGTTACAAGACATATTACAATCAACAATGACAGATCACACACATTTCACAGTTACCTTGGTGGACGCCTTTTCGGGAGACATTTACATCCATGGTTATAATTCCGGAGGAGAAGAAGCTCAACTTCTTATCAAGCGTACTGTGCTGTGGTGTCTGACAAGAAAGAAAAAAAGAAAAGAAAGTCACAAATAGTCCGGCATCACTTGTACATCTGTTGTGGTTGTTTGTGAGGTATGTTGTAAGAGTACCATCAGCGTTGGATCTCTGGTCAAGTGTTGTGTGTCACTGATGTTGACCACTGTCATGGCTTTGCTGTCCTTACTCAGCTTAGACCTGCTCAGATTTGCCTCCAGTGTATATATGATTTGTCCATTGCCAATGCCCCAAAGGGAGGATGGCAGCTCTCTGTCAAAAGTGACAACACAATAAACAAAACTAACTGGATTAGTTATAGAACAAAGTACAAGCTTAATTAAATACATGTTTAAAGCCAAGTGTTGTTGGTGCTGATGCAATTTTAGAGAAAACTCACCGTAGTGGGATCTGAAAGGTGAATGGGAAGACATGGCAACCTGCGCCAACAGTATTATTGCCTGAAAAGCACAAAAACAAAACTATTTTTCATCACCAATTATAGAAAGATATCTAAATCCCAGCATACAACAATATCTAAATGTTTAAAAGAGGAACTGGGCTGATAGAGTTTGTTGAAGGAAAAAGTCTTTAAGAGGCACGAGTGGTTTTGCTTTCATTTTAGCACTTAGATAACCATCCCCAATGAATGTATTATACTCACCATTTGACTACATGTTAAAATGCATAAATGCATATATAAGTTCAATATAACTTTGGATTGGAAAATAACAATTTAACATAGATAAAAGAGCAAAATAACAAAAAAAGACAAAACTTATATATGTAGTGAAACTGTATATGTACCGTGTTCTGTATTGTATACAAAAAATATGATTACAACAGGTTTCTACACTGAATGATAATAGTCACTTACCCTGGTCCTTCTGAATGAAAAAATGCTTGATACTGAAGTACTTGTGTTCACTCTTGAAACTTTTTAATTTCTCTCCATTAAATTCTTGCCAGCTGACAATTGCTCTCCCTTTCAGCTCCACACTGAGCGATTGTATATTGCATTCTGATGACAGTTCTAACGTAATTTCTCCATTGAGAAAATCGCCACGAGTAAAAATACTTTTGTTTGTGGTATCATAGTCCACTGAAAAGCTCTTAATAATATTTGTCATACTGTGCAACGCTGTAAATACAAGTATCACCAGGTTGTTGGAGAATGAGGGTAGATACTCTTGGGGTGTGTCTATTTATACACAGATCTGGTAATTATTAAGCCAAGGGGCCCTTATAAATCATGCAAAGTGGATAGAAACAGTCTGATAAATGCTAAACAATGTACCGCTGACTCAAAATTTGAGTGCTTAGGAACGTATTGTGCGTATGTTAGCAACCAAGCTTCTAATTCTTCTTTATTGTGAATTTGTTTGCAATCTATTAGAGCTTCTTTCTTTGTCTTTTCTTTTTTCTTTTTTTTGCAATGGAACCAGCAACACTGAAAAGATTTAAAGAGACATTGAAGAGAGACAACTTAAGAAAAAAATAAATAAAACAAAACATGCAAATAGACAAACACAAGCAAATTGAGAAAACGTTTGTATCCAACTGACAACAGGTGCACTGCAAATACTCAGAACACAGCCAAAATCAGAAACACGCTGCACGAGCTCATAACACCAGCAAACACAGCAAAAGTCTTATTACACTGACTTGAAACGTTTCTGAACAGGTGGACTCTAATGTGGCCTGGGAATTTACTTTCTAGAAGTGTACATACCTTTATACCTCCCAGATAATGTAATGTTCGCTGATGTCTTAAGTCATTTTTATACACAGATGTAGAAATTCATCTGCTAATCTTCTCAACACTTCATCTTTGACACGTACAACAACATGATGGTGTTATAGAATATTACATGTACGTTTACTGTGTAAATATGCTTTGGTGAAACAATGCAGTAATTTTTAGAGAGTGTGGGCTGTGACTTTTGTGGTTTGGGTGTGTCTAAAGGTGAAAGTAGACATGAATGAAAGCACTATAGTGTTGGCAAAAAATTTCCATTGCAGGAATACTTATTTGGAATACTGTTATTTGTATATGCATATCATGGTACACTGAGAGTAGATTAACAGGCTGTTTTATATATGTTTCCAAACCATAGTTATTAAGTTTTTGACTTAAATATCTGACATAATAATAAAAATGTCTGAAATAATAATTATTAAGACATAAGACGGACATTAAACAAAAGATTTTTTTTTTCGAATTTTCTACATTTGTGCATAAAAATGACTCAAAACATCAGCAGAGTTGCGATAGTAGACAAAGGCACCCCAATCAAACAAATTTAAAATAAAATATTATAGTTGTGTTTATTCAAGAAATGTGGTGACGTTCGAAATCTCGCGTGACGGCCGTGCCACGTGACTGATTCAGGAAAGCGTTTGCGGGTGTGGCGTGCGATTCGAAATATAATGGGCAAGCCCTCACATTTTGAAGGTTTGGGATCTTATTGTGCGTTTATTAGCAATAGATTTGAGCTTTTTGGCGATTGGAACTAGCAAATAGTGACGGCTGACCGAGGCTTTACTGAAGCCTTGATACACAGTGCTCGAATAGGACACCTAGTGGTCAATACAATGAAGTGCAACCGAGACGTGTCATTTACTATTGGTGCATGGATTGTTTTGGATTTAATTCGTCATGCACATTCTTGTTAGACTAAATTGGACAGTTGTATGAGTAAAGCTGACACAATAAAATATAAACATGAACTTGTGAACTTGAACCATGTTTCTTCACTTCTGATTGTAGTTGGCTATAGTCTGACACGTTGAGCTATGAATTCTATCCTAAAACAAATCTAAATAACCCTTTGCTTAAAAGATGTTGAATAGTTGGTGTTCAGTAGACTAGTTGTCAAATCTGATCTCATTTCAAATGAACAGTCCCAAGTTAGGAGTTTATTATGCATTTGTTTGCAGTATTTTTTTTTCTTTCTTTTTTGCAATAGGACCAGCAAAATTGAAGAGAAGAACATTTTGAGGTGACCCCTGCGCTGGCCAAGTGAGCTCAACTCACTGCAACTTAAGAATAAAACATGCAAATAGACAAAACACAAGCAAATTAAAAATTGTTTTCATCCATTTGACAACAGGTGCACTGCAAATGCTCAAAACACAACCAAAAATATAAAATGCGCTCCAAGAGCTCATAACACCAGCAAACACAACAAGTCTGTGACATTGATTTGAAACGTTTCTTAACAGATGGACTCTAATGTGGCCTTGAAGTTTACTTTCTAGAAGTCCCAGATATGTAATGTTGCTGATGTTTTAAGTCATTTTTATACAGACAGAAATGCATCTGCTAATCATCTCATCACTTCATCTTTGACATGTACATCAATATAATTATGATACAATGCAGTTTTCAGCATGAGAACACAAAACTAATCCACTATGGTGAACAACTCTTGTTATATTTTGCTTTTATTGTAGAAGCTCTACAGATAAAGTCCACTTCCTGATGCTTGGGTGATTCATGGAATGAATCCAAAGGAATGCTGATGCTCCCAGTTACCTCAGACTGCACCAAGAGGTCAGGGGACGCAGGGGTGTAGAGACAGAGGATTTAGTATTGTTCATTTCTTTTCTTTTGGTTTTGCTTTAGCTTATTATGCATTTATTGTATTCAGTTGATTCAAATATGAATACTGTACTGAATAGGAAAGCAGTATAGAGTTTCAATGAGCCCTTCACTCTTTACCTCTTTGCTCTGCTGCCCCCTATAGAAGAACATGTGGACTGCAACAATAGGTTTGTGAATGAGGATGAACTCTGCCTTGGCTTTGCTGTCCATTCTCATCGACCTGCTCAGATTTGCCTCCAGTGTATATGCGATTTTTCCTGATGGGCCCTTAAAGGATGTTGGCAGCTCTCTGTCAAATGTGACAACGTAGTAAACAAAACTAACTGGATTATTTGTAGAACAAAGTACAAGCTTATTTAAATATGTACATGTTTAAAGCCAATTGTTGTTGGTGCTGATATAGGTTTAGAAAAAACTCACTGTGCTGGGATCTGAAAGGTGAATGGGTAGACATTGCAACCTGCCCCAACAGTATTCGTGCCTGAAAATCACAAAAACAAAACTGTGGTTTTCATCCCCAATTATATAAAGATGTCTAAATCCACTGATATCTAAATGTTAAAGAAGGGAAACCTGACCAGTGGAGTTTGCTGAAGGAAAAAGTCTTAAGAGGCAAGAATCGTTTTGCCTTCATTTCAGTTCTTGTGTGTTATTCTAAAGATATTGAAAATTAAAAAGAAATAAATTCATTTAAAAGTTCAATATAACTTAAATACTTACAGAAGGATTTATTTAACCAGTAATTTTGAAAATGACCAAAAACAGGCACTTAACATTGGACAAAAAGCTATTTTATGGCAACCAAATGAGTTTAGAAAAATAGAAAAACAAGAGCAAAATAAGAAAAAAATGGCAATATTTATATATGTAGTGAAATTGTATATGTGTACTGTATTATTTAAAAAAAGAATCTGATTACAACAGGTTTCTAAACGGAATGATTTGAGTCACTTACCCTGGTCCTTCTGAATGATAAATTGCTTGATACTGAAGTACTTGTTTTTACTGTGGTATGTTACCAATGACTTTCCATAATGTTCAGTCCACTTGACATCTGCTTTCCCTTTCAGCTTCACACTGAGCGATTCTATTTTGCATGCTGATGACAGTTCTAACGTTATTTGTCCTGTGAGATAATCGCCACTGGTAAAAATATTACTTTTGTTTATGGGATCATATCCCACTGAAAAGCTCTTAACATTATTTGTCATAACTGTGCAACGCTGTAAATACAAGAAGCACCAGGTTGGAAAATTATGACGGATGCTATTGGGGTATGTCTATATATACACAGTTTTGGTAATTATTAAGCCAAGGAGGCCATCATAAATTATTTATAGTGGATACAAACAGTCTGATAAATGCTAAACAACGTACTGCTGACAAGAGGTAAAGAAAACTGGTGTTATAGAATATTACATGTATGTTTACTGTGTAAATATGCTTTGGTGAGACAATGCAATTTCCCAAATGAGTTCATTCTTAGAGAGTGTATGTGCTGAAGGCAGCTGTGACTTTCCTGGTGTGGGCGTGTCTAAACCCTGTCAAACACAGCAGGTATCACATGAGTAGGAGATATGGTCCTACTCATGTGATACATGGTCATACTTTTCCATCAACATGGAACATTTACTATCTCCCTAAACAATTACAATCCCATCATAATATATTTTTACCGATCACTTTAATTTGTTTTAAATGATAAGAGAGACATATTCGATAGCATTTAATTTTCATTAAATTTTCATTAACTTGAAGTACTTATTTCAGAACAGACTTAAAATGATAAATTCACCCTTGCTTGCATTATCCGGCATTATCTCGTGTAGTGGGGAGTCGGCCATACCATGTGACTGGTACAGGAAATACTCAAATCGTTCAAAATATAAGGTCCCAAGACTTCAAAATGTGAGGGCTTAGGACCTTATTGCGTGTTTGTTAGCAATGGATTTGAGCTTCTTATTTCTTTTTTTACAACTGGAACCAGGAAATAGTGACGGCTCGCCGAGGCTTTGTTGAAGCTTCGAAACACAGTGCTCGAGTAGGACATCTAGTGGTCAATATAATGAAGTGCAACCGAGATGTGTCATTTACTGTTGGTGCATGGATTGTTTTGGATTTGATTCATCGTGCACATTCTTGTTAGACTAAATTAGACAGTTGTATGAGTAAAGCTGACACAATAAAATATGATCATGAACTCATGAACATGATCCATGTTTGTTATTTGGCGCTTTTGGTTGTAGTCGCTATATCTACAAGCTATTAGCTATTAGCTATATAGCTAACTTAAGTCTGACATTTTGAGCTATGAATCATATGCTCTCTTTAAACAAGTTTAAATAACCCTCAGCTTAAAAGATGTTGAATAGTCGATGTTCAGTAGGCTAGTTGTCAAATGTTATCTCATTTTTTTTTTTTTTTTTTTCATAGGACCAGCAAAATTGAACAGAAGAACACTTTGAGGTGATCTCTGCACTGGCCAAGGGAGCTCAACAGACTGCAAGTTGTAAATAGACAATACACAAGCAAATTAAAAAAATATTTGCACTGCAAATACTCAAAACATAACCAAAAACAGAACACACTGCAAAAATATAACGCCAGCAATCACAGGAAAAGTCTCATTACATTGATTTGAAACGACTGCACCAAGAGGTCAGGGGACGCAAAGATAGAGAGGATGTAACTGTCTCGGATCTAAGTTCATGATTATAAAGTACTACTACTATTACTGGGTGTAATGTGCTATGTTTCACATTCATTTTGGTTAGCCTCCTGCTGTTTCTTTGGGCGTTGCGTTGAGTTTGAGAGGAAGGCCGTATGTGGGCACATTCTCTTGGCTGCTCCTAAGTTTCAGTTCGGAAGGCAAAACAGTATGTGTGTGACCATGTTTGTTTATTTGATATTTAACATATATTTATTCATATATTATTTACAGTTTTTCACCAAAACAACGTTTTACTGTGGAGACGTGATAAACAGTTGAACAGTGGTGTTGGTTTAGCTGTGATTCAAGTTCACATGTTTAATGTTATTTCAAACTGACATAATTTGGCTTACTAGGCAAACAAATTACAATATTGATAAAATTGTTTATCCAGAAAATACATCTTCATCTTTGGTGTGTGAGAAGCCCTGAAGCATTGCAACAGCTAAAGCGGCTATGTGATTGTAAAGCATGTTAACTCACTCCAGGTAAGGACCCAATTTACGTACATTTCTGAAATAAAGCATGGAATAGGCATAAATTTAATGAAAAACACACAAAACTGAAGGTGCTGCAGACATGGCAGAATAATCCAAACTTTAGGAAACAAAAACTTCTTTGAGACATAAACCATGAACATGATGTCACAACTATGAGACTCAAACGATGAGTAAAAAGACAAGTGACTAGTACGACCTGGCAGAGAACTATGCAGAAGACATGGCGATATATATATATATGTGTGTACACACAGGACAGGGGGTGACAAGAAACAGGTGAAACAATTCAACACAGACAAAACAATCATAAAGGCGGGAAGGAAACCAAGAACTTAACAAAATAAAACAGGAAACTGAAAACCCAGGAAAACTAATCACAAACCATCACAGACATAATTGAAAATATTTCAGTATTCTTTGTGATCAAGTGAAATCAACTTTTCATGGCAATCATGCAAACATCATGCAAACTCCACACAAGGCCCAGCCGGCCCATGGATTTGAACCACTGATCTTCTTGCTGTGAGGCATCAGTGCTAACCAACTGTGCCGCCCAAATCAAATAATCAATTAAATCAAATCAATACAGGAAATACACAAGATTAAGTTTTACAAACATGCAGGCAACGTTTTGCAACTGCTTGTTTCGATGATGTCCCGACATTTTAGCCATAAAACAATGAATTGCCTTTTTTAATTCACTTACAATCGTTATGCCAAATAGACACGTTGTTTCATTGTCCTCGTGAAGGAAGCATTTAATTAATTATGGTAGCTCCTAACTTTAATAAAGTGAGGCCTGTGTTCTCCAAATCTGTGTTTGAGCTTCTAGGACTTTCTACCATAACCGGTCATGGGAGAGTACATGTCATATGCCCCATAAGGTCTGGGAGGAACAGAAGGGCCAGATGCTGTACGATTTTGCGGGAAGCTGGTTCGTCCAAACATGTCAGAGTTTGGAAATGCTCCAAATCGATAAGAAGGAAAGGCAGGCGACTCCTCCTCCTCTGACTCCTCCTCTGACCCCTCCTCCTCTGACTCCTCCTCCTCCTCCTCCTCCGCCTCCTCCTCCTCTTTCTCCTCCTCTTCCTTTAAGGCAGGCAGGATGACTATAGGGAAGTTGGCCTCTAGGTCGAAAGACTTCTTGACATCCAAACAGACCTGTGGTAGAGAAGCAGTCAGTGATTATCCTCATGACCATGTTGAGGTAGAAACACAAAGTGGTGACATACTTTGAGGAAGACTGATACTCACCCTGAGCCTGTAATCTAGTTTGATGATGTCACAGTTTAAGATGGACACACGCGTAGTGGGAGGGATGGTTACGATCTTGCTGACTGCCACACTGCCAGAAGGTGGGATGACTTCACCCACCTCTTTCAGGATCTTTTTTATGTCAACTTTCTTTCTTCCTGCTGCATAGAAACTGCACTTCTCAATCAGGTAGTACTTGGGCTTGATATCATGATTCGAATTGTTTTGAAAGGAAGCCACGACCAGTATGCCTTTGCCTGGAAACACAGCAAAACTTAAGACTCTCTAGCTGACAGCAACAATCCTTTACTGTATACAAAATACAGGGGAAAACAACAGGAAATATTCTGTTAAGGTTGAATTTGTTGAACCTTTAGAGATCAGTGCCATAAGAAAGGCTGCTTGAACTCTCACAGTGTTACAGTATATACAGTCATGTCCTTGTTTTGTTTTGGTAAGCATTTCTACAATTAAACCTCAGGTTTAAATTTAAATTTCCACATTATTATATTGTATCCATTAGTGTTACTAAGACTGCATACAGACTCAGTGATGAACTCTGATAAATTATCCACTATAAGCTATTGGTCTTACCATATTTAGTAAGGCTGTAAAAGCATTACTGTTGAGCGTACTGAATGGAGCAAAGGTTTCTTTGAGCTCAGCTTTTCACATTTAGTTTTTATTCTGCTCATAAATTTAAAGCGTGCCAGTTATTCTCACTGTGAAGTGTTCAGATCAGAAATCCTGGTCATTAAATTTCCCCACATATCACGTCTGCTATTGTCTTATCTTCAGTCCATAAAAAAGTCTCATGAGCAAACAGACTTTGAGCTGTATGTGGTTCAAGTGCAATTTCTTTATTTTTTCATTTTACTTGTATTGAGATAGTGTTATAAGACATTCTACAATCAACAATGACAGATCACACACATTTCACAGTTACCTTGGTGGACGCCTTTTCGGGAGACATTTACATCCATGGATACAATTCCGGAGGAGAAGAAGCTCATCTTCTTATCAAGCTCATTGTGCTGTGGTGTCTGACAAGAAAATTACAAAGAGAATCACAAATAGTCTGGCATCATTTGTACATCTGTTATGGTTGTTTGTGAGGTATGTTGTAAGGGTACCATCAATGTTTGATCTCTGGTCAAGTGTTGTGTGTCACTGATGGTGACCACTTTCATGGCTTTGTAGTCCCTACTCAGCTTCGACGTGCTCAGATTTGCATGCAGTGTATATCTGATTTGTCCACTGGTAAAACCCTGAAGGGAGGATGGCAGCTCTCTGTCAAAAGTGACAACACAATAAACAAAACTAACCGGATTAGTTATACAACAAAGTACAAGCTTAATTAAATATGTACATGTTTAAAGCCAATTGTTGTTCGTGCTGATGCAATTTTAGAGCAAACTCACTGTAATGGGATCTGTAAGGTGAATGGGAAGACATGGCAACCTGCGCCAACAGTATTATTGCCTGAAAAGCACAAAAACAAAACTGTTTTTCATCACCAATTATAGAAAGATATCTAAATCCTTAAGCGACGAAAAGACACTATAAGTTCAATATAACTTTGGATTGGAAAATAACAATTTAACATAAATGAAAGAGCAAAATAAGAAAAAAAGGACAAAACTTATATATGTAGTAAAACTGTATATGTACCGTGTTGTGTATTGTATACAAAAAATATGATTACAACAGGTTTCTACACTGAATAATAATAGTCACTTACCCTGGTCCTTCTCAATGATAAACTGCTTGATACTGAAGTACTTGTGTTTACTCCTAAAACTTTTTAATTTGTCTCCATTAAATTCTTTCCAGCTGACATTTGCTTTCCCTTTCAGCTTCACACTGAGCGATTGTATTTTGCATTCTGATGACAGGTCTAACTTAATTTGTCCATTGAGAAAATCGCCACGAGTAAAAGTACTCGTGGTATCAAATTCCAGTAAAAAGCTCTTAATAGTTCTCATACTGTACAACGCTGTAAATACAAGTATCACCAGGTTGTTGGAGAATGAGGGTAGATACTCTTGGGGTGTGTCTTTTTATACACAGATCTGGTAATTATTAAGCCACGGGGCCCTTATAAATCATGCAAAGTGGATAGAAACAGTCTGATAAATGCAAAACAATGTACCGCTGACTCAAAATTTAAATGCTTGGGACCGTATTGTGCGTATGTTAGCAACCAAGCTTCTAATTCTTCTTCAAGGGAACTCAACACACTGCAACTTGAGACAACTTAAGAAAAAAAAAAAAAATAGACAAAATACAAGCAAATTAAGAAAATGTTTGTATCCAGTTGACAACAGGTGCACTGCAAATACTCAGAACACAGCCAAAATCAGAAACACGCCGCACGAGCTCATAACACCAGCAAACACAGCAAAAGTCTTATTACACTGACTTGAAACGTTTCTGAACAGGTGGACTCTAATGTGGCCTGGGAATTTACTTTCTAGAAGTGTACATACCTTTATACCTCCCAGATATGTAATGTTCACTTATGTCTTAAGTCATTTTTATACACAGATGTAGAAATTCATCTGCTAATCTTCTCAACACTTCATCTTTGACATGTACAACAACATGATCATGATATGATGCAGTTTTCAGCATGAGAAACTAAACTAAATCTAATATAATGGTGAATATTTTGCTTTTACTGTAGGAGCTCTACAGATCTATTTAAAGTCCACTTCCTGGTGCTTTGGTGATTCATGGAATTCATCCAAAGGAATGCTGACGCTCCCAGTTACCTCAAACTGCACCAAGAGGTCAGGGGACGCAGGGCTGTAGAGAGAGAGAGGATTTAGCTATATTTATTTATTTTCTTATGGTTTTGCTTTACCTTATTATGCATTTATTTTAATCTGTCCTTAAAAGTTGGTTTAACTATGATTCAGATATGAATGGGAAAGCAGTGTAGGGTTTCAATGAGCCTTTCACTCTTTACCGCTTTGCTCTGCTGCCCCCTTTAAAAAACATGTGGACTGCAACAACAGGAAAGGCAACTTTTTTTTTTTAAATCTCTGAAGACACAACACACAATAAAAAACACACTGACATCAAATTTTATTTCTACCTGCAACAGAAATACCAATCTGTCTATACAGTCTATAAATGACACACAGAAAGCAGACAAACAGAAAGCTGTCTTTGGTATAGGGTCAAGACATGTTCACAGGTTTAAATGGTATTTCAAACTGACCTAATTTGGCAGACCGATTACGATACTGATTAAACTGTTAATACAGAAAAAAACCTCTTCATCTTTGGAGTGTGAGAAGCCTTGAAGCCCTGCAACAGCTAAAGCTGCTATGCGATTGTAAAACGTGTTAACTCACTCCAGATAAGGACACAATATCATTGCATTTGTGAGATAAGACATACGTTATCACATATTTTATTTTCAATCAACACTTAACAACAATTAATCCCTGATATGATGTAATCTCACGTTGAGCTAATAATACTAAAACTTTTATTGGATACTAAAACATTATTGGATGCGCAGATTTCTTCTCATCAACTGTAAAAACAGCCGGTCATGTGTAGTTACTGAATATTAACTCAGCGGCTATCTTAAAGTGTAGTGTGCCTGAACAACAAAGACGTGACGGTGATCGGATTTACAGTCTGTGCAGCATCCGCAGGAAGAATGAATACAAAAAATAACAAATGATATGGCTACATACAAGTAACACACATTGAATATTTCACATAATGTTGGCATATATCCAAAATACAATTTACAGATAGCATATTAAAACACACAATGAAAGCAAGAAACAAAAAAAAACTACTTTTCTCATTATACATGCATCCTCTTCATATTAGGATTTTAAGGCGTACAGGAACTGTAGAGTCCTATCTTAGAGTTGATAGTGGACATAGAATGTCAATAGTAATCTCTGGTATGACCTTCCTATCAACTCATATGATAAAACGAAGTCAGTAGCCTTGTAAGCTATCCACAGATGACAGTGCAAAGATTACAAAACAAAGAAACAGCTAGGCTTGTTGTTGTTTCAGCTCTTTCAAATACTGTTGCAACATTATACTGCAGTAAAGAATAATGGGTTTTATAAAAATACGTAATTAATTCATTTGATTGGTTTCTTTTTACATGTAAGTCTCTCTCATATTAAGTAGTAATTAGCTCATTACCTGAATGACTCTTAAAAAAAAAGACACTTAAAAAGACACTTAAAAAAATCCCAAAAACATGATACAACAATTTACTGCACGTTTTCATTTCACCACCATGTAATATTGAATAAAACTGACATACTCACATCAATGGAGGCTGCTGATCGGTGGGTCGTGGGCTATACAGGATGATGGGGAAAAGCACTGTGGCACCGTAGAGGCTCACCTGCAGGAAACATAAGATTGACAGATTTGATTGCTCACCCCGGCACTATATTAAAGAAACAAGAAATGATCTACAATTTCTATCAGCTGAGCTGTTTGCCCCTCAGTGGCCGTTTAAATGGCTCAATCAAACTGGATCACAAACAGGAATAACGACTGCTTCCTCCATCTTACAGCTGCATGCCGCGGGGCGTCAGTGTGTCGCTGGTACCAACCTCGATAATGTACTCGACGAACAGGATGCTGCAGTTGGAAATGGTGAGTTCTGCAGACGAGGGAATGGTGAGCATGATCTCAGCGTTCACATCAGAGGCGTGGGCACTGACGGGCTGTCCAATCAATGACACCATGGATTTCTGAACAATCCTTCGCGAGGACCTGTTGGCTGTAAAGTAACTCTGCTTCTGCACCAGCTTCAGCTTCGGGGTGCGAGTACTAGATGAAGCGTTACTGAACACGCAAATTATTTTTACAGTTTCACCTGGTGGAGGGGCGAGCAGAGACAGATGGGGTGAATTCAATCAGCTTTTCCGTGCTTGGCTATCATGCTTATTTCAATGGATGGATGGAAATCATACCTGGGACGAAAGCTTTCTTCTCTATAGTGGCTGTAAAGGAGATCAGACCCGAGGCACACCACAGACAGCACAGAGTAACGCTGTTTGAACCTGAGAGGGGAGCCTGCAGATAAACAACACAGGGTTAGAGGAACAAAAGAAAAATAAAGAACAATAAAAATACATTAAATGCACATGATGAATCTCAAAATCCAATCTCGTTATTTAGTAAATAATTGTTCACACAAATCCTTACTAAATACTCAGTATAATGTGCTAATGTTGCAGTAGTAAGGTATACACCACTATAGTATACTAACCATTATAGTATACTGATGCTATACTTTTTTGCTTTTAAACTTACGAACAAATGAACACACTATACTCAATATTCTGACAGAAGAATGGTACAAAGAGCACCAATGGACCAAACTGACTGATCGCAACCCTTTCAAAGTTTGTTTTTCTTTTTGTTATGAATTTTTTGTCAGCTAGACATTCTCAAGTCCCCTTGCAGGTTGCATGACAGCACAGTAGCACACCAATCACTCTAAACTCCAGCATCTTATGTTTTTTGTCCGTTGGTTCATTGTTATTTTGAGGATTGGTCAAAACTGAGTTATCAGTCACAGTTTTACTTTCTTTAAATGAATGCGTTACAGGACATGGTCACGAGGCAAACGTGTGGCTCATTTGGACACGACTGCAGGAAATCCACATCTTATTTTCAATGAAAGTAAAACTGAGGTCATGATATCAGGACCAAGCGGTTCCTGCGAGGCTCCTCATATGGACCTTCTCTGCTTCCGTATGTGAAACCCACTGTTAAATTGGGACAAAATGACAAATCCAGTGGTCAAGCCTCGCTTTTTCCAGCTGAGGCTTTTATCTCAAGTCTAAATTTTTGGTAAAGGTACAACCACAGCACATATTTTATTACATCTGGTCTCGACTACTGTAATTCCCTTCATGCTTGTGTGCAGAGTGCTGCAGCTCCTCCTCTGGCCTCCCTTCACTGGCTCCCGATACATTTTAGGAGTGATTTTAAGTTTAAGATCTACACCCAAACGTCCCACTGATGCCACTCAGGTCTGCTCTACACTTGCTTCTGGTTTTCCCAACAACGAGGTCGAAGCAAAAAGGAGATCGTGCTTTCTTAGCTGCAGCCCCCAAAACTCTGGAACAATTTGCTGCTATATATCAGGCAGGCACGGATGCTGCCTGTTTAAATCGTTTTTTAAGATCCTTTTTAATTGCCATTTAATTCAGTTTGAGAGCTACTAATTTTATTCTGAGATAGCGTGTTTTAATCTAGTACCTTTATGTTTTTTTAAGTTTTGATCTCTATTGCCTTTGTTTTTGTGTTTACTGTCACCTGGCATAACATTGTGACCACCTTCCTAATATTGTGTAGGTCTTCCTTGTTAATGGGGGCCTTTGTGTTGTGGGATGGGGCTTCTGTTGATCAGGCTTGTTCCAGCGCATCAGAGAGATTCTTGATCAGTTTGGGATCTTGTGGATTTGGAGGGATTGTGCTGTTCTGTTTAGTTGTTCCTAAACCGATTGTGTGTGTGTGGTGTCTGTGTCAGGCTGCATCCTGCTGGGGATGGCTGCTGCCATCAAGGAGTGTCATGGCTATGGGGTGCCGGGTCTGATCTTAGGTTGGCGGTACATGTCTAAGTAACATCCACATGAATGCCAGGTCCAAAAGTTTCCCAGTACAAAGTTTTTAGTTTTTTACATGCTTTGACTTCACTTTGGTCCGCATTCATTGTTTTTAAATGTAGTTTATAAAAGTAAAAGTGGTGTTGGAATTACTTCTGCCGAGAGAAAAGCAGATCATTTGAGTGTGGATAAGAGCGGGAGGAGGAGCACCGAGGTTAAAACGGACCCACCGGCACCATGGCAGGTTCATATGTGTACAAAATCACTTACCCACAGCACTGGGTTGTTGAGATTAATGTAGTTTACAAAGTTTAACTCTGTCACATATTCCTTGCTCAAATGCCACGGTCTCTGGATGCTCACTGTCAAGGTGTATGCTATTTTTCCATGGACACCTTGAAAGGAGTGTGGGAAGTCTCTGCATGAGAGCAAAACATGTTAGGAAACCGCTGGGAACAAAGCAACAACAAAATATTGTGTGTGGAAATACTCATTACAATCTAAAAACTAAATTATTACGTAGCAGAAATGATCATGTACAATGTACCAGTTATCACTGTAGCAGGCAAAGAGTTACAATCACACTGGAAGACAAAACTGCTCATACACACCCGTGAGGGATCTGACATGTGAATCTGTACATGTGCGTGCCAGCAGGGAGCTCCTCTGCTCCACCAATCGCTGCAAGGCAAAGACAAACTCAGTAACTTTTTATTCAGCAATGCTTGACTGTTACAGCAACATCCAGGCGGCCTCTGTGAGTGCATACCACGGTTGTTTTGGGAGATGACGCTCTTTAATTTGAAGAAAACCAGCTTTGCCGAGTGGACAGTTTTTGATCTCCGTCTTTTTCCACTTCCCCCTCCTCCAGTGGTCCAGCGGACTTGGGCGAGCCCCTTGAGATCCACCGTTATGGACGTGATCTTCTTCTTCTTCGTGAGATCGAAAGATACATGCCCGTTTACTAGCTCGCCACCGGAGAAAGCATGTCTCCCTTCCAACATGTTAAAATGGATGCTGAAATTCTTGAACGTCTGCTGGAACATCGCTGCGAACAAAGTGGAGTAAAACAAGAGAGAAAGAGGGAGAGAGAGAAAATGCGTGAAACTTTAAATACGATGCAATAACAAGAAAAGACGGTTTACAAAAAGTTGAAAACGTGCAAAGGTTTGCAGTTTGGTGTTCGCAAAGTGATTTCCAGTTTACACAACAAAACCGTCCGCGCAGGCGCAGAACACTCCGGTGGTCATTAGGCGTGGCCACAGTCCAAATCATTCATATTTTTTTTTTGTTTTTTTGTTTTTTCAGGAAATGCAATGCGGTTTTCATGTAACTATAACATGAATGACAACGCCGTATGCTGGTTAATATCTTCGCAATTGTCACGGGTTCATTTAATTCATAAATAAAAAAAAAAAAAATGTTTATTTATGAAGACGCTAAACAACAAGTAAATAGTTTTAAATGGCACTGTGTATCAATGAACGTATTATTATTCTTTTGTGCAACAGTGAACTTCCAGTCTAGATTATTTGTGACTATGTTTATTTCCTGTAAGATAAAACTTCATGGGAAACATGGCCAAAACAACAAACCAAACAACTAACCAACGCAACTCCTAACTTAAAGAATAAAACTAAAGGAGGAGGAGGACACCATCTGTCAGCTCCCTTACAAAACTTAAAAAAAGGAGAAAACAGCATGAAAATAACAGGGCTGGATTTCATCAGGTCAGTTACAATTATTTTATGATCCACATGGCTTCACAAAACACCAAGATGTTAAAAGGAAAGCAGAAACTCCTGCAGGCATCCTGCACAACACAGACAGAAAACAGATATGACATGCAGTCTTAACAAGCCATTATGACCAGATTTTGCTCTTATTAAAAAAATAATTTAAATTTTTTTTAATTTTTGCACATGCAATGTAAAACACTCACACTGATCCACATACACATCATTTAGCAGTGCGTGTCCTCTTTTTGATTTTTACAAAAGTGAGTTTTCATTCTGTTCGTTTGTACTGAAATGAATGTAAAGCAGTGTGTTAAAGTGATGTATGAAACTGTCATTCAAACATAAATGACTAAGAATGGAGATAAACAAACAAAAAATATGCGGGTGAATATTTTTTTTTATATATTTATTGATTAGCTTGAACAGACCACCTCTGTACCACTAGATGGCACTACATCATACTTAATGGTGATGCTAACTCACGCTGACTGCACAGGACTTACTGTGAACATAACTTGTCATTACAAATCAAAATATTTCCTCAGTATGAAGATCACTTATTTGAGAATCACGTTTGAAACATAAAGTTATGCTCTTATAACAAATGTTTTAACTGCCCCTTGACAGGTTTATAGTACACAAAATAGCCATAAAATGCTGAAAAAAAAAATTAATTTTAAGTTCTTGGCCTACATCATTTCATACCAGCTGACCTTTGGCACAGATTTGTTAGCTTTGTCTCTTTCAGTGCCTTTGGAGAGTAGTGAAACACATACTGCTTATCAGAGTTTGTGTTTCTGCCACGCCGTGCTTACTGTAAGAGACTTGTGCTGTTGCACTGTGTAACTCACACACAGCTGCCCCAGAGCCACACACTGATAACTGCTCACGATATCCACAAATGCGTGTCACATATTTTTCCTTTAGCAGGATAAAAGGAAAGGGATTGTTCTATTACATCGAACATCTAAATTCCATTTTTCGTTTGTCTGCATGTGGGATTTTATCCAATTAAATGTCTGACAAGACTGTTTGGCAATATGTTTGGTAATATTTGACCCAGAGTAGCAAAGTTAGCTGCATCGTAAAGCAGGAAGAGCTGAAAAGCAGAGGCCCGCTTTAATCAACAAACCTTAATTATGTCATGTCTGTCATTCAGCTTTACACTAGCCACTCAAAGACTTGTAAACAGTGGAAAGAATTTATTGTTGCAACGGTACTCGGAGAGACTGGAAGCCGTTCAAAGCTGCTTTCGGATCACATCTGCGGAAGCGGGGGGGGGGGGGGGGGGGGGGGGGGGGGGGGAGTGCTCCAGTGTTGTTAAGAATTTCTTGTTAAATTAACACAAACGCAAACAGCAGAGGAAGCATTTCTCCACAACGTGAATTCAGCTTTGTTCATCAAAAACAGCAGGGTATAAAAACAATTAGGAGACCGAAACAGTAGTGTATTGTGTGTTAAAAGAAAATCCGTTTTGCCGTTCCCCCTCTTTAGCAACATGTATGTCAAATAACAGTGCCTTCATTGGAAATCCCAAACTTGATGTGATTGGATTGTGTGTGCTGAAAGAACGATGGCTTCTGAGGGGCACTGTTTTGTGAAAGGCAGCCGGTTGTTGTAAATGTGGAAGTCTGAGGCGGATGAGTGTTTGGCAGATTCTGCTTTAAGAGACTTAGGAACATGATCTGTTGATCTACATGAGTGTGTGGTGTGTGTGTGTGTGTGTGTGCGCATGTTGGTTGAGTGAATTTGCACACATGAACATTTATAATAGGCTTTGACTTTAGCTGTCTCTGATAAGGGCACCTATCAGGTTTAGTTGAGCTCATGGTGACTTGACTTTGCCTGGCAGCTCTGTAAATCAACCACGTAATATGACGGCCACACACACAACACACACACACAAAGTACATCATTCTATGCATCTCTTTATCTATCACATCATGTTATCATGTCGTCAATTTTTCATGTCCTGGAAGATTTCTCCCCTTTAATCACCCCACAATCTTTATCTATAGCCATTTCTATTCTCACCATGCCACCCGGCTATAACCCCGTTGTTTGTTGTTCAAGAATAGACTTTTCGGTTAGTCCGATCTAAATCCAAAGTGAAGTAAAAGAACCCAGAGGATAAGCCGCATTATTGATCTGCAGTTTCTACACACCGCCTCTCTCCTCTAGTTAATCCACAGGGTCAGCTCTAATGACATTGAGGAGCTCCTCTGGCAGTCAGCACCGCTGCCATTTGCAATTTAGATGGAGAGAAAGGAGAACGGGAGGAGGAGGTGTACGAGGGTGAAAACGAAGAGAGAAAGCGAAGGAAAAAAGGGATTGGGAAAGGAATGAGGGTAAAGGGAAAGCAAAAGACAGTGGGAAGTATACGACGGATGCACTGGAGGAGAAAGAGGTGGTGGATTTGACTGACAGAAAGTGAGGGTTTTAGGAAGAGCTATTTGGACGAGCCGGTGTGATCCCTCGCACAGTAAATTTACTTTATTTTGAAGATTTTTTTAACTTTTGCCAAATGCATTAAAGAAAATTGATCACACAAAATGTGTTTATTTCCTTGCTGAGGGTCAGATGAGAAGATTAATACCACTCCTATGTTTGTGTGCTAAATATGAAGCAACAAGCTCACCTGAGCTAATGAAACACTGGGGGATGTGTGCCAGACTAATGTAACTTTAATCTAATTGTAGAAGACAAAAAGAGTATTTTTCCCAAACCAAAAGACACGCAAGAATCCAAATGTGTGATGGAGTATGAAACATCTACTAACATCTGCCAATGAGGAGTATCCAGAGAATAAAGGGTTAACTATGTCAGATTGGTGCAGTTATGTGTCTTTTTTTTTTTTTTTTTTTTTTCGCATACTAAAAGAATTCCTACGGCAAAACAGGAAGTCACAGAGGGAGCAGTTGGCAACCCTAATCTCGTGCAGATCTTCTGATAGCTTTCTTCTCCGCAAACAATGCTGGACGGGACTGAGGAGGCTCCCGCAGGGTGCTGAAATGCTCAGAAACCGGGCAGAGCCAAGCACTTTGTCAGCCCCTGACTGATCAGCACTCATGACATGTTTATTTAGTACCAGGAAAAGATAGCGTGAACAGTCATGCCTACTAATGCTTCACATCCGCTGTTGATCTTTTCTTCATCTGTGTCTTGCCTTTTCTCCAACGGCATGCTCAGTTCTTTTCTCTGTTCCTTTTCCAAAGCTTGTTGTTTGTGTATTATAGAAAGTCAGATTTTCCTCTTTCTGCATACCATCTCTTTTGTGTGTGCGGGGGAGAGAGAGAGCGAGTCTTTGTCTGCAACCGTATTAATGCAGTAACAGCCTGGTCATCCAATAACTGTTATATACGAGTCAGACAATTGGAGAAAACCTGTTTGGGGTTTCCTGAAAAGTTGACCACATGATGAAGTCACAGTGAAAGAATTCTTTTTTTTACAGAGCATCACAGTTTGTGGTCTCTGTCTCTCTGTGGTCAGACGTTTAAAAGCTACTGCCACCATGATGTCATTACCACAGGGCCGATATTATAGCTAATGAGTCTGAAACAGTAGCCTACAGTCTCGAAATGTAGGCAACATATCAGGCCCTTTCCCTCAGTCTGTCTCTGCGTCTGGTTAATATACGAGCTAACAGGAAAGGCCACATGCTACAGTCACGTCTAAAGCACTGCTCCATCTCAGAGTATAAGGGTTACCTCCGTAAAACAAAAGAGGTGCTTTGTTCCATCGTCAGGCTAAATCCTCCCTCAGCAATTACCGTTCACCTTCCAAAGACCTCGGCGAGGAACAGAGCAACACTCTTTCTTTTAACGCAGGCAGCGGAGCATGAAGACACAGGAGCTCTACAGGCAAAGATCACTCATCTTTTTCATCTGGCTACGCTACAACTGAGGCGGCTTGAAAACCAAATGTTATGATTTCACTGATGTCTGCAGCAAGCAGAACAGTGTAGTATAGAACAGTATAGAACAGTGTTTAGTATGTTAAACAGTTTTATGACAAATGTTTCCAATCTTTCTCTGAAGATATTATAATGTTCCTTTATTTATTATGTGTAGACAAATGTCTTTCCAATTTCAGAGGGTTAGTGGTTTGATCCCTGGTATCTGGACCACATGCCAAAGTATCTGAATGTTTGAATGTGTGCTTGTGTGAACGAGTGAGTAAATGCAACATTATGAGTGTAAAGCGCTTTGAGTAGCAATATGTTATACGTCATTTACCATTTACCTTGGCCTAAACGGCACTGAATGGCTACAAGACTGTGCTAAAACATACAGTGTGATCCAGAATTGCATGGTTGTCAATGGTGTCCGCCTGCGTAGCTCGATGTCTATGCAGAGTCAAGCATTACGATAATTCAACCAAAGCAAAAGATGATCTTGCACGCAGCAAGTCATAACCGTGCATAGCTTGAATGCTGATTGGCTACGCAAGGGGCGAAGCCAAAGGACCAGCAACATTGCATACGCAACCATAGTCTACTACTTTCCAATGTTCAACGTTGCGTCAGCTGTCAAAGGGTCAGCTATTTGCCTTGGACTGTCTGTCTTCAGCCCTCAGTGGAGATCCTTGAAATCAAATCCACTTGATCTCTTCTACTTTATGACTCAGTGAGGAAAGAGATGTCATCACACAAAACACTGTATTCCTGTCTCTTCCTGTTTAAGGGGAACGCACCTTGATCACAATATGAGACAATAAAATACCATAAAACATGCCATAAAACAAAAATTAAAAAGCCTCTTTATAACAGGAAACGCCGCATGGCGTATGCTTGAGATCAGTCTCTGCTCCTGTCTTTCACTGTTGCCGCACTTGTTTACATCAGGGCCAGTGGGAGGCTTCCAGACGCAAAGGGTCTGACAGTCTATCAGTGGAAGAGGGTAGTTAATATGGGCATACAACCTCTGTCCTGACCTTGATGCAGGGCCATCCATCATCTAGGCTTAGGCAAGACATGAGGTTGAGAGGTGTATCCAGATGGAGGACACTTTAACCCAGGTCAGAGACTCAATGTCCTGGCGAGTATTAAGCCTCTGTCCTGGTTTCATATTAAAGCTCCCGTGTGCAGGATTTGAAGATGATTGTACTGCCCCCAAGAGGTAGTTCAGGAAAATACACTGTGGCAGACTCCCGTATACTTCCCATTGATCTGGTTCATTGGATAAAAGGTGGAAAGGAAGATATACTGAATTTATATTTGGAAGGTCTGGGATTCTTGTGCATCAACGAGTACATCTGCCTTGTTATTTGTATTATTGGTATTATTTGTGAGTATGACATCTGTCATCTGTTTATGCAGTCGCATTTTGGGGACCTGACCCCTTTTGGTAACTAAAAGAATCATCATTACATTTTATGGTTAAGCCTGATTGCTCATTGGTAGTTATGGTATTAATTAGGTTATAGCACTCGAGCCGTCACAAACGTAGTCAAAAACAGTGTCTTTGTGCAGCACCCGAAAAATGGCCACAGTAGGGTCTGTTCTTCCTCTTAAGCATGTTGTCCTCTCACTATTAGAGATCAGAGAATGTGCTTTTGGCTGGCAGCATAAGAAGTGTCTCTTTGTCGCACCCACACACACATTTATGCACACACACACACACGCGCACACACTCATCCAATCCCTACTCTCCCATTTTGTTTTTTGGGTCGCACTCATCTGCAGCCTTATTACCCAGAGTCCTCTGCGGCAGCCCGACCGGCGCTCCGCCGCTGGAGTGTTCTGTTAGTCACATCAGCACCCAGCACACGCTCAGCCCAGCTCAGATCATCAGGAATTTCACCAATGGAAAACCTGCTCAGAATTCAGAAAAAGGCTGTGCATACATCTAATTGTGATGGAGTTTTCCACCTTGGCTCAACTCCTCTTTTTCTCTGCTCAATCCCAGGATGAAATCATCTTTCATCTCACTGAAGTTTAATTAACTGAAGAAATTAAATGTACTGTAACTGGAAAATGCCCGTTTTGCGTGTCTAAATCTGCATGTTTCGATTTTCTCCCTCCTTAGATCCACTGTGATGTAAGCAAAATAACAATGGCTACAGGATGTGTCTGGCTCACAGTTATTATCACGTCTCATTTTACGTAAAGTTGCCGTCACTGCATACGACCCAGTCATCAGAAAGAAGTGATCTGTATGATTTCTGAACATCTGTTGAGTAGAAATGCCAGAGGCCTTTTTAGTGATAAACCATTTAACAGCTGCCTAATTGCTCTGTGAATCAGCATAGTCCGTAAAATGGGATGCAATGCATGCCCCTCTCTTGTTATTATTCTTAATTTATTATGTCTTTGTCCATTAGAAGGACATCAAACATGAATGTGAACTGACTGACTGACTGAATGAGAGACATGGGTGGAGATGATTGCCTAAACATTCAAGCACAATATAGACATTGCTACTTGTCTTATTGGTTTACTTTTATATATATATATATATTTTTTTGCCATTGAATATTTGTTTGCTTGTCAGAGAACAACCAAAAAACCCCAAAAGACAAAAACAAGCTAGCTCTGAAAGGCTTACGCACTGCTGCATCTATAATTAATGCTTTCTCAAATCACAGTTCACGTTAAACACATATTGGTTGGTTGACTCCCTGCAAAGAACTGACAGGCTATTTTGCAAACAGGCATTAATCCGTTGAGTCAACCAGCATCAGAACAGAAGAGCAGGCACAGCAGGGTCCAATATTTTTTTTCCAGGGCCGCTTAACTTCAGATGTCTGTGAAACCGGTGAGATGTAGAATGCTACTAGACATTCTTATTAGGATGTTTTCAACTCTTGCTTTCCTCTTGCATCAGCTGTTGAAAGCAAACATTCTTTTTTTATTGAATGCCAACTTTATTTCGCAGCCTGGTCAGGATGATCTTGAGGCTGCAGTGTTTCCATGTTGATTCCTGTTAGATAAACTGTGCAACCCGCCTGTAATTTGCCTCTCCTTACGCTGCTAATCAAATTACACCCAAAGGCAAAATGTTTGTATAGGCTACACTGGAAGCATCACTGTGCTTATGAAAGCAGATTTTAGTTTATTTTAGCCAGTTTTGAAAGAGATTTGTAACTTTTTCCACCATTAACTAAATTCCCTGGTTGGAACACCCTTCTTCTCGTAGAGAGAAGGAGGTGGAGGAGGAGGAGAGAGCAGGAAATGTTTAAAGAAACCAGTTTCATGAAGTGCCAAGGAGATTATGATCACTGCATATGAGTCTGCATGTGTGAGCCCACATGCAGACATTTTGTAGGTGTGATTCATCCTTGGCTGTCTGCGTTGCATGTGCATGTGATTAATTAGCGCCCGTGTTTCCCAGTGTGTCCCAGTTTTTTGTAAAGAAAAGCACTTTTTGCAGACATGATTCTTTCACAGTAGGCCAAAGCAGCGCTGATGATGAGGTGGTGCAAATATCTTACAGGTGCAGGTATAACGTTTGCAGTCGTATTTCAGAGTACAAGCATGAATGAACCTGTTCTGACTTCATTTAGACTGAGGATCTAAAAGAGAATAGATTTAATAAAAACATGAGCATTGCCAACGGAGTTAATGTCCACTTAGGGAAGCCTCTGTCGAGCAGTGATATGTTCTTATATGACGCCGGCAATTGCTCGTCAAAAACAAAAAGTGTGACAAGGTGTACTATTGTTCATGCTAAATTATTTACCGAGCCGTGAGCTTTTGTAAACTTCCGCACCAATTAATCTCAAGAACCTCTTTTGTGTGAGAGCTTAATCGTTTGCTAATTAGCGGCCCTTGCTAACAGACACTCTCGGTGGAAATATACGATTACATAGCCCATCGACAGGCTTGGTAAACAAAGGCTGTTTGCCAAAGTGCCAAAGCAGTTACTGCAAAGATGGGGAGGGCCAGATCTTTCCACTGTATCCCTCTGTATCCGAGCGCGTGTTGACATTTATGTGAGAAAAGAGAGACGCCAAAAGTGTGCCAGAGAGTGAAAAAAAAGAAGAAAAAGCAGTCATTCGGCACTTCACAGTGACCTGTTGGTTTGTACAAAAGTGCCAGTACTGAGTCTGGTTGGCTAGACAGCCTCAAATATGTGTCCTTAACCAGATGACTTGATGTTATACAACTGAAAAAAGGACCTTGTAGGGGAATTTAGAGACAGAGTCTTAGAAAGAGGACAGAGGAAGAAAAAGAGATAAAATGAACAGGGAGGCCAACAGGAAACAGCTGCAGCGTTTTATTTTTATTTTTTTTACCATACCAAATTATTTATTTGGGAAGATACATGATATATCATATAAAAAGCAAAGATCACTGAATAATCCCCACAAGTAGATACAAACACAAACTGTGTCGCTGTTCTTCCCCCTTCCCAGTAATCACTTCACATGTTTTTACCTTTTGGCTGTATTCAATGTGAAAAGGCTCCGTCTTGACCAGCTGACATGCTGATGCAACACTATTAACAATAGTTGCAACAACTCTTGTTCGCCTGTTTCACAATGTCCCTCGGCCCGTCGGAGCTGGAGGTAGGTCTAAAAAATAAATAAGATGAAATCTGTCTTTTGTCTCCCCGGGGCCCGGATCATTTGCTCTGCTGTCGTTGTCCTTTTCGGTTTTGATTGTCACCACAGGCCCAGAGATTACACCGGGCCACGGTCAATAGAAAGCGAGCTGAGTCCCCTACAGCCGTGAGCCAGCCTGCCGTCCAGGCACCCAGCCAGAAGAGAACGTGCTCCTCGCCGAATCCATCAGCCGGTTGGCCAGTTGGTCAGTGATCCGGCCAGTCCACATTTAGTCAGCTACGTTTTTACCAAGTTTAACAATCTGCATCAGATAGGCATCACAATTTCATCATACTTCTGCATTGCTTTTTTTTTTTTGGCGGGGGGGGGGGGGAGTGAAATGGGGTTGAGATGACCTAGTTATGATCAAACTGCAGCCCCCTGTGGTACAGCAGAGGCCCTCACACTTTATCCCACCTGAGGCTTTCTGAAGGAGTCAGGCATTGAAATGGAACTGAGTGAGGGAGATTTCATAGGAGTGATACTAAAGTCATTCAGTGCTTAATAGTTAAATAACAATTTTTTCCATTTTCCCTACACCTGCTGCCCATCTTTGGAGCAAATCAGGCAAGATCTTCCTCCAAAAAATTTTAATTAAAATTATTTGCCAGATGATTATGTTGCATCACGTTGCCTGACTTTCTTTCTTAACGTGACCTGTTAACCTTTACGATCTCTGTCCTTTTCTTTTCTGCCTACTCTGTCTCCTCCTTGTTCTTTCTTTCCTCCTTCCTCCTTCCTCCTTCCCCCTTCCTCCCCCTCCCCTCCTTCATCCTCTGGAACACATGGTTATCGCCTGTGAGTGGTTGTCATGGTGATCGACCCCGAGGGACTCATCCCAAAACCAAAAGTTCTGCTCGTCTGAAATAGAACCTCCGCCTCTCCGCCAGAGGAGAAGGGGGTTCATTTGGCACATGGGGGAGGGAGGGAGGGAGGGAGGGAGGAAGACGGTAGACAGGAGAGGAGAGATTTAGACAGAGAGAGAGAGAGAGAGAGAGAGAGGTTTCAGTCAAGGAGAGAGATATGAGGGAGTGAGGACGAGGGGTAGAGAACAGGAGAGAATGAGGCAGCATGCATCCATTCCAACTGGGTCACATCGCGGGAGCATTGCGTAAGCGTAAACACTGCTGGCCCTGTGCTATGCCCTTAGCACGCACACATGCACACACACACGCGCGCACCCATACACACGCATACACACACACACACACACACACATTGTGTCTTCCCAGAGCTTACTACTGTCTGGGAATCAGCCGTTTTGTATGACAGTCTGTAGTGCTTCTCACATCCTGGATGGCACCAAGCTGCGCTCCATCTCTTTTCTCTTGTGCTCTTTCTCTCAGTGGATTTGCGATAAGTACATTGTGACAGCGGATTGAACCCTCTTCTCTGTTGGCTGCCAAACTGGACAGCAGCATGACATAGCACTTCTTCCCTGCTGCATATCCAAACACACACACACACACACACACACACACACAGCGTGGTGTGTGAAGAAGACTACAGTCATGGTGACCTCCAGGTTCTGCAGACTAATCAAGTGCCCACTGTCACAGTCATGCTAGCAATAGTCCGTTGGATAATCTGTGATGTCTGTAAAGTTAGGGCTGGGGTATCTTGAAACTGCACTTCCTTGCCTGCCTGACCTTATGCCCAATGAGTGTGAGGCAGATCAGATCGGACGATCCCTGAATCAATTTATTTGCAAAACTGCATCATATCACTTCACGTCTTGCTCATTCAGCTCATGTCTGTACGCGTTCCTCCAACAAGTCATCATTTACACTTAAGTGCTAATCGCCCTCATCGTCCTTCCTTGCATTCGTCTGACATTGAAGTATCACTGGATTCCCCAAACATTTCCTCTCGCTGGCGCAGCGGAGGCACTGTAGCGGCGCCTTCAAGAGCTGCGTGTGGACTAAGGCTCGTAACGTGGACCCATCCCCTCTAACTAATAAGTGCCCGTGCTCGCTGGGCGTGCTGTTTACAGGCCCTCTGTGGTTCACGTCTGTTCCCAGCGCGATCGGCTCCACGCGTGCTTGGATGTCTTAAAACCTATGTAAATAAACACCAATAGAAAATGCGGCCCGTATCTGTGAGCAATGTTTGCACAGTGCGCCGTGTCGGCAGAGGGTGTGATTGTCTATAAAAGGAACAGCCAAAGCCAATTGTTTAAGATCCTAGTTGGATGTTTCAAATCCTCCCCTTTGCAATGGGAGAGGAGAAAGGAGAAGGGAGGGAGGGTGTCTGAGTGTGGATATTTGTGTTTGTGAACATGTGTGTGTTAGTCTGTCTACATGTCAGGAGAGTCTTTCTAATCAGGGAAAGGGATAGACTGAAAGACAGATAGACTGAAAGACAAACTGAGAGAGCAGATGGAAAGACAGAGCATGGAGAGGGAGAGAGAGAGAGAGGGGTGGAGTTACTCTGGAGGGGGCGTGACCTCTCCGCTGTCACTCCCGGGCGGTTGCCATAGCGAGTGGGCGGTCCCGAACAGCGGGGCATCCAATGGGAGACGACGCTGCTTGTGTCACCATGGTGACGGGGCTGTGCCCAGGGAGGTTGTGATGGGTTGACAGGTGCGTGACAATCGGAGCTCTCTGCAAGCATGTACGCCAAAGGCAAGAGTAGCAACGTGCCGTCCGACAGCCAAGCCAGAGAAAAGTAAGTTTTATTTATGGGGGAGGAAACCGCGGCTGTGAGGGAAGTTCACGAGCGGCCGGGGGCAGTCACACACAGAGCTGCGGCAGGGGAGGGCGCACGGCGATCCACTCAGCGGCGTGGGGCTCTCCGCTCTGCGCTCTGCACGGCTCGGAAAGTTGACTGCTTTAATTATTTGGAGAAAGATAGACATTTTTATCGGCGGGGTTTTAATTCCGTGACACTGTTGTGGGATTTGAACTCGCGGTTTCTGCCTCACTGCTCCGTTTCGGGTTCATTTCTGTGCGTCTTTATCCAGAATCCAGCAACATCCTCCTCGTGTGATGTCTTGGCATTTGTCTGCCTGTTTCATTTCACTCCAAACATTTAATTTTAAACAGCCATGTGTATTTTAGCTCTGTTGTTTTTTTGTTGTTTTTTTCACACGCGCAGGTAATAATTTACCGTAAGTAACACCGGAGCAGTTTTGTAAACACGCAGCGCGAAAGCAGGCGTCCACGGTCGCGTGTCGGCGGGGGAAAGAAAGTCCACGCATTTGCTCTCATGCCGCCGCGTTTGAGCTGTCGCTTTTTGTGTTGCGTTCAATGCCGCGTTCGACGGGTCCGGTCACCGTTACAGTACACGAGATTTGTGACAGCACCTCGCCGTGCGCGCTTGCAGAGTGGGACGGTGGATCTGAAATAGTTGAAGCATGGTTGTTTTGGGTTTGCATGGAAAGGCTTGTCATGGCTCCGCTGTTTGATTCCCACCGAGGTCTGAGTTTGACCCTGGAATTGAAAGTAGAGTTTTTCCTTGTCAGACATGAGATTATAGAAATGAGGAAGTTTTGGAGGTGGCTATGCCAGTGACATATTAGATGAAATATTAACTCCAATCACATTGTTACAAATACCCAACCGTATGTGGTTAGAGGTGTATAAAAATACACTTCTTATAACCTGAGCAATGTGACACATTATCTGTTGCCTTTTTTGCTGTGATGCATAGAATAAAGCAAGAAAAATGCAGAATTACAGAGTCTGTATGAAGCGCCATTCATTCAGGGTCAGGCTGGAGTTCATAGATCAGCACACAGTGGGAAGAAGGAGCAGGTATTTACTGAAGATAAAAACATATCTGGTCTTTTCTGTAAAGCCATCTGCGAACGATAAGAGGCCGACACACAAACTTGGAGCCATCGTGTTCTTCGCCACCTGTGAGAGTAGCATAAGCTTGCTTCTCTTTGGGGAGATGCCCGTGAGAGACCAGCTTCATCATCCACTCGCTGCTACTTATTTATTGTGTCTTTTGAATCCAGCTCAGTCATGTTTGACAGCGCCGCGTGTTCCTCTCCATCCCCCTGTGGCCCATTCTTTAATCCCGAATCGATATGAGAAGGACTGAGCGGTTTGGCTCTGTTGCTGCCCTATCGTGTGCATACTGACAGGAGCGGGGATGGAAAGCTTCCTCCCGGCCTGGAAGATGCCCTGTGTGAACACACGTGTGCCTCTGGGTCGATTTTTTTTTTTTTTTCATGTACTTCTGTTGTTTAGAGTGGTTAAATGCACATTTTGGGACTTTTTAGCTGTCTGCAGTTGTTAAAGGAAACAACAACAGAGACAAGGCTGTGCTGGGACTTTCTGTGATTGTTGTGTTGTTGCTTTAAGCAGTCTATTTATTATATATGATACAAGCTTCAGTGCCTTGTAGTGATAAGGCACATGTGTATATTTTTTAAATGTACGCACAAATGAGACATGTGTCAGGTCTTTCCTACACACCAAAATGTCTCACTTTCCCATATTCCCGTTGAATTTAGGCTTCCATGTTGTTGCCCCTCATTTTTCTTATGCGCGTTTACATTTCAGCACAGTGATGTTCCCCCGCCAAAGGCCTCGACAAAAGAAAAGAATGGGCGTCAAGATGAAAAGGCAGCTAAAGGCAAAAATCAAGCGAGCCAAAGTTTCATTTGTCTCTTAACAAGCAGCCTTGTTTATCAGTGGTGTGTATCAGAGGAGCAGAGCAGACCCAGCGCTGCGGAGTCTTCAGTTGTTTCTCATTTCTGCAGCGCAGCAGGGGATCAGAGAGTGGGAGAGACGGAGGGGAACAACAGATTGAGGAGAAAGGAGGAGGAGGAGGAGGAGGGGGGGGGTGGAGAGAGAGTGAGAGAGAGAGCAGGACTGGGGGAATTTGCTGGATCATTAGTTTACAGTGTTGTAGTATTGACCTCAGAATGGACCCCCGCAGACACACGGGGCTCTGGCGTCTCGCCCATGTAGATGTGGAGGAGCTCTAAATGCTGCTGACCTCTATGTGCAGCTCAGTTCACTGGTTTGTGTGTGTGTGTGTGTGCGCGCGCGCGCGATAAGCATCGGATTTGTGTGGCGTGTCCTTGATACAAATGGATTTTACATACTTTTTTTTTTCTGTTACCAGTGTGGAATATACCACAGAATTGTAAATGTTTATCTGGCGGTTTTACGGTTTATATACTTGGAGATTAAATGTAATGTAGTGTGATATAAACACTGCTTGCTTCAGGAGAATCACAAAATGTAGAACCTTGTAAAAAAGCCACAGTTTTCTAATACATATGGTGCATGCTTTGTCTAACAGTAATACAGAATACGTCTAATAATATATTTAGATATGCAAGTACAACTTAACATTCTCTCAGTTCATCTGCAAGTTATATATATATTATGGTGCAAGTCTTACAGTGAGAATTTGAATATCTTTTGAATTTTTTGGGCATAGATAACATGGTAATCAAACACAGGCTGCATAAAGTACTAGAATCACATTTTTCAAAAGAATCGGCAGAACCTGCTATTGATTTCCTTTAATTAATCGACATCTTTCACAGAGGAGGATGTGCAGATAAGCAGAAGCAGGCGAGTTTGATTATTTTTTGTTGTTGTTGTTGTTTTTAATGATTGGTTTGCACAAATGGCAAAAAATGCACATCATTCTCCTGATGTTTGCGGCCCATCCACGTGATAACAGTGCAGCGGCTCACCAGCCTGGTGAAGATGAACACGGTTCTGTTTGTGTGGTGCTGAAAACGGCTCAAGAGAAACATGTTGGTGCAGAAACAATTTCCCTGGCCTGCAGCCATCAATATCAGCACTATTTAGTTCTAGTTCTGTGGATTATGCTGAGTATAAGTGCTTAATATTTAATAGCATCGTAGTGTTTGTATAAAAATCCAGATGCACACAATTTTGAACACATCTCCATGTTTGTAGCTCACGTCTTCACACCTATGTGCGTATAGTGCACATAGTTTTTTGGCTATCAGGCAGCAGCACTGTTCAGGTCTCTCTCTCTCTCTCTCTCTCTCTCTCTCTCTCTATCTCTCTCTCTGGCTGTACCTGTGTTATGGTCTGCACTTGATTCTGATTCGGAGTGACAGTACACGACCACTGACTGTGTACTGCAGTTGTTCAACGAGTGTAGGTTTCAGTCGCTGGCAGTTAGAGGACACATTCCACATAGTTCTGGGATTGTGGTCCAGAGTCAGTTGCGTTGCAGCACATAGTACACATTCCTTCCTCGTCTTTTCTGTGTGTGTACTGAACCATGTAGCAAACTGAAATGCACACACACACACACTTGCGAGCCGTTTCTCTCGTCTCCAAGTCTCGCAGGCTGCGCATATCTTTGTTTTTGTGGACCTTGTCAGAGAACGTACAGCCTGTGTTTTATTTGATTTAACCCGTAATGTTAATAAGCACAAACTGCAAAGCAGAACTATCGTACTATCGCGTAGTGTCATTTTGAACAGTCTGTAGAGGCTGTAGTTCAGGTGCCATCCATCAATCTGATGCAGACTTAGGCATTTCTGGTCTTGTAGGGATCATCATTCTGCACACACACGCGCACACACACACACACGCACGCACACACATAGCTACTTCTGAACTGAGACACCTCAGAATCCTTCCAAGAGGCTGCCAATGCAGCATTGCGCAGACTGAGGCAAAGCAGTGCATGCTGGGAGTGTTTATCCGACAGAAGCAATTCAGGCTGCCACTCTGGCTCTGACAGTGAGTCGCATTACAGGGAACTACAATAAAAATAGAGCAGTATCTCTGTCACACACACACACACTGTATATTCACAATGCATTGCATCAAGTTTGCATCGAATCTGATTTTGTCGGTGCCAGCTGCCACCTGATGAATTGATGATTTGAAAAAAACAAAAAAATTATTCGTTCGCAGCGCTTGGTTGTCCTTGAGAAATGACAGCGGAACACTCATTAAAAGAGGGAGGGAAACCGTTGTTATAGCGTGAACAAAAAGAAGGAAGCCAGAGGATAAACATATGTTGCGGTTAAAATGAGACCATGGAAAATGAGCATCAAACTTGGATGGTGGAGCAAACTTAAAATGTGACAGGGAGTTCAGTCGCCGAGAGCTTAAGAATGAAAAAGTAAGAGTGAATTGAAGAACGGGTCAGGCGGGGTCAGGTGATGCTCCGTGTTGTCTGATGCGCCATGTGTGTTCTCCACACACTTTGTGGATCACTTACACTAGTAAGTGATCCACACCTGGTTTTGTTGGCTTAAATCCAATGCACCCGGCATGTAATAGACCTCAGTTTAAACTGCTTCGCACTGTTTAAGTTGACAAAGAACAATGTAAAAGTGCATGATTATGTTTTTTGTGTAAGCACTCTTTTCTGTTTTGGGTCAGTAGAGAGCCTGCTGCATGTGTGTAAGTCTGTAATCCCATCTGAGCTGTCTGCTCACAACACTTTCCCCGTATGTTTTATCCCTCCAAATCAACCGCCACCCGTCTGTCACGCTGCCTGTGTGAATGTGAACTACAACATCCAGTGATCATTACACAGCTAATAGCCTCTCCGGCTCTCATGGGGATGCTTGTGAACAACCGTGAGAACACGGAGGACTGTCACTGCTCTCCGTTGTTGTCTCGACGCCGACGGTCAGCGAGAGATGTGAACTTCAAGCCGGTGCCGCTGTGTGTAATCCTTACAGTGTGTGAGATTAGCATCAGTCTGGGATTAGAGAAGAAACCGAGCTCTGGTGCGTTTTCTTTCGCAGCTGTCTTCAAACGAAAGTGACGATGACAGTTTGACAAGGCTCTGATAGAAAACACTTTTTAACCTGCTGAACACACAGAGGCTGTTAAAAGTGCTCTTTTATCTGCTGGCATCCCTTCTAGTCTCCCTCTTATCCCCACTGCCAGAGATGTAACTTGCCATAGAACTGCTATCAAAGCAGCGGCCTGTTACTGAGCTGTAAGAGGTGGGGGGGAGACAGCTTCTGATTGACACGTGCAGAAAAAGGGGTGACGTGTCAATCAACAGGCAGGACCCAGTGGAAGACGCCGTCGCAGGACGCCTTGAGGTCCTGGGGAACGATTGACGTGACAAAAGGCCTCTCTGTGCATCAGATAGCATGTTGGAAAGAAGAGGAGGAGAGGGCATCATCATCAGTCTCATCAAAAGAGGGAACATACGGATGAGTGAGTTTATCACCTGGTGCTGGTCCCTTAGGACCACATGGGCGTCCCTGAATGCTTCTGTCTTAATTAGAAACACACATTAACGTCATAGTTTTCTCTCTTTTTTTTGTCTTCTCTCTTTCTCTTCTCAATCATCACGCTGTGTTTGTCTTCGTGATTGAGATAGTGACAGTTAGGGAGGGAGGGATTCAGGACGGTGCTCCGTGGATGAGGGTGAGACATGAAGCAGAAGATGGGGACATTTCATGGTATGCTTTGCTGACCATGAGTGGAAACTGCAGTCCATGCTGTCAGGCTTTGTTCGGGTTGTTAGCGGTAGCGCATGTGGTTTTGTCAGGAAGTTTTTTCGTTGCCCCCGGTGACACCAGACATGCTCAGCTTTGCGCCAAACCACAGCACAGTTAGGGATGCTCTCCCTCAAAGCGCTTCCTGTAACCTGAGAGCTCCAGCCAAGAAAGAGTAAGTGTGTGGGTGGAAACAATGCTCACAGGCTCAGCTGAGGAGCGATTTCGTATGTCAGGATTGCGTTTTGAAGACTTCAGTCCCAAACAATGATAATAATTTAGCACCAGCGTTACTTTGCGTCACATGTCCTGCAATTAATTGTTGTTGTTGTCTTGTTTTTTTTCTTTTTAATCACAGCGTGGCTGCTATGTCACAATCACATTTACCACTGCTTTTGTGCTCGGCAGTGTCCCTTGCCTTGCTGTTGTAAGTGCACTAGCGTATCTGCAGATGCTGCTGTGCCCCCCTCCCTGCCCCTCCTGCCTGCCGAGTATAGTGGAGGTTGGTTGGAGGCCTCTCTGCTGATATTCCTCCATCATTGATATGCAAGCTGCATCACACAGGCGCTAGCGCAAGGTTAAGCATGCGTGACGGCCAAGCTTAGGAACTGCTTCAGACTCTCTCTCTCTCTGTATACCTCTTTCTCCTGCACCCACATGCAAACACACATCTATTTTACTTTGCCTTCTGCGTACACGTCCCTCAGCTCTTCTATGTCTTGCACTCAATTGTCCCTTGTCTGTTTTGCGAGGTCAAGTCAGAGTTGTTCTCTATAAACGTGCCGTCCTTCGACGACAAGCCGCCTGTCCGCTGATCCCTGTAAAGTCCACAATGACACTCTTTGCCCTTTGAATCCAAGACACTATATCCTCCTGCCCAGGATTTAAATCGCTGACAAGAGTTCCTGCCTTTTTAAGGTCTTCTTAATAGCATTTCTGAATGATAGAGAGGCACAGAGGATAAATGAGTGACAGAAGATCCAGAGCGGGGCAACAGTGGGACTTGTGATCGAGTTCCGGATGTGAACTAACTCCTTTTTTTTACCCTCATCCTTTCTCAGTGTGTTTTCTCTTCTTAAATGATCATTTGATGACATTTTGGAGCATAAATCTTAATGCTAACTTTTACAGCCTCATGCTGCAGAAGGAAATATTTCTCAGAATGGTTAGTCATTTATTTATACTTCCTCTGTGCAGGCCTTAATAGCTTCACATTCTTCCCCAAATTGCCTCAGATTGCCTTCATCTGTATCAGTTTTTTTTCTTTTATTTCAATCTCATCTCAAAGCTTTGTTGTTCAAAAGAATAGAGGCCCATTAGAGACCTGTAGAAAGGAGTTCTAATCCAGTAAGATTACACCGATGCAGTTCTCCCAGTCGTCTCCTTCTCCCTCTTTTTTGCAGTAGTTGCTGTTGATTGTGAACAGTGTATCACTGGATGGGTGTGAGGAGCAGGCAGGAGAGGAGAGCGTCCCAGGCCGTCTCATTCAAGGCACTACTGTATGACAGAGCACGTTCAGCACAAGGAATAATACACAATACCTTCATCAGTGTTTACAGATACGGCTGACGGTTTCCAGCACAAAAGCTGTTCAATAAATGCCTAAAAGATAAGATTGATATTTTGTTTAGTACTTTAACCACCAAGACGGGTTACTCTAGTATTTATATCCTAAAAACCACTGTACTTGAAGCATAGAAATGGTACAGTCACAAACCACAGCAGCCACCCACCACAGCTACTACGAAGCTATTTGATGTTATCCATTGAAAGGCCTATGGAGTGCTTCTCTAGAAAGAGACAGCCCCAACAGCTGTACCAAACCGTGCTTGTCAATGAACAGACAGTCTAGTGACTATACAATCGGTATCTTCCTCTTTGAACAAACACTCAAACTTAGCAGAACTTGAGAGATCCTATCTTTGCAGAACGGGCCATGCTGTCTGCAGCTGTCTGAGTGACTGAATGGCTCAGGACAGGAAGATGCTTCTGCCTTGGAAGGAGTAAAGTGCACTTTGGGTTTGTTTCAAATCAGCATCATAAAGTAATAAGAGAAAAACGCCAAACCGCTGGGTCTGTGTGTAAAAATATATTTCAGGAAGTGTGAGTGAGAAAGAAATCTGATAATCTCATTCTGCAGAAAATAATGTGCACAGAAAAGATTGCATGTCTAAAAGAGTTCCCTGAACAGTTGTTGTCCACACGGAGAACAAAATAGTCTGATCCAGATGTTTTTCCCTATTGTACTTATAATGTGACTTGTCCAGGGTGTATTCCGCCTCTCGCCCCATTACAGCTGGGATAGGTTTCAGCCCCCTGTGACCCTTTACAGGACAAGTTACAGAAGATGAATGAATGAAGATGTATTTATAATTTCTACACTTCATTTTAATATATAACAGTGTCATTTCTTTAATTCTGTCTTTTCTACATCATTAGCCTGGGACTTGTTAGCTTAGACTTTTAGCAAAATGTCAAGTGTGTCGCCACCAAATGCAAAACCCCTGGTAGCTTGAACAAGTCTCCCAGATAGACAGATACAGACTTGTACTTTGGTGCAAGTCTTCAGCATCTTACTTAGGAACGACACAGCAGCAGTAAAGAGGCTTATACAAACAATCCTCTCTGTTGTCTAATTCATCTAATTAAATTAGAGTTTGTTCGGGTATATTCAGACAATATACCAGACCGTAACCCAATAGGTTCTGTTACATCTATATGAGCCTTATGTAGTTTCATATAAACGGGATTCTCAGTCTTTATGAAAATCTTATTAAAATGATAAACATTCAGATTTGTGGCACTTTCCACAACATCTATCTATATATTTTTTTAAATATGCCAAAAACAACTATACTAAGAAACTAGAAAAGCAAGATAGAAACATACCAGTCAGGCATAACATTATGACCACTGACAGAAGTAAATAACATTAACAATCTTGTGACAATTCACCGTTCTGCTGGGAAACCGTTGGACCTGGCATTCATGTGGATGTTAGTTAGACATGTAGCACCCACCTAGACCAGACCTGGTACCCCCACCCCATAGCAATGACACTCCTTGATGGCAGCAGCCGTCCCCAGCAGGATGCAGCCTGACTACTACATCAGGCAACCTGTTGATTCAAGCCGTTTTCTGTCCTGGTAAATTCCGTAAATTTGCACATTTGTGGGAAATTGTAAGGTGAATTATAATTATAATCATAACGCTGTTTTCGTGGTAATGAGTTCAAGCCATAAATAACCTGGGTGCAGCCCTCCAGTGATCTTTTGGTCATGTTTGCACATATACTCGCAGTCCGTTTACCTCCGCTCTTTCTGAGAACATAGTCTTTAAAATAATGCAGTAATTAACCTGGCATGATTACTAAGTGTTGCCATAGAAGACCTCTCTGTAAACAGTAGTTTAATATTCCGGGCTTTATGGCTGTGTTGCGTTCGAGATTTACTGTAATAGCTAGTAGAGAAAGTCGAACAAGAAAAACACTCCTAAAAATCATTGGTGTTCCATCAACTGTGAAATTAAACAAACTCCCCACGAGAGGTGACTCAATCTAAACAAATCAAAGCCAATGAAATGGAACTCAAATTAAGAAAGTGATGGATTTGCCTCTGCTTTTATTTGATTTATCCACTTTACATGTCCTGCGAACAAATTACAGTTGTAGAAAAATCTTACCGCCTCAAACCTAAGTGTGTTTAAGGCAGATTTTTATATAAAGGGCACAACTGGATTTTTGCTCACTTGGACTATTGGTAAACAGTGAGCTTACTCATCACGCTCTCTCACTGTTTCTCCCTCTCTCCGATAAGCTGGCATTTCCTGTTATCTCAGCTCTGGGCATTGGCGTCTGCTTTGTGAGACAGCGGAGTCTCTGCGCTGCTGACAGAACTGTTTCTCTTTTGTCTGATTGTGGCTGTTTGAGGCGGGACAATGCTTCCTTTTTAATGTATTGTCAGTATTGTGTTAATTGCAGCTGTTCTAATTTGCTGGATTCATCGTACAAGCACTGCTAGAATTACCACCAGTCAGTCAGTCAGTGAGTCAGTATAGTCTGGTACACACCATCCACTGAACCCATACTTCAATTGATGGATTTTAACTGTACATGACAGAAGAAAGGCACATTTAGTGTAAGGGATCTTCTTAATACGTGTTGGTTTTGAGTTAAAACGATAAATCGATTAATCTAAAGTTACCAAATTATGAGGATTGTACGGTTGCTGGTTTCACATTTGGTGAACCCTTTGATGTTTTGCAGACCAAACGAAACAATAGGCAGATTAATAATTAAAATAATCATAAGCCCTAAAATAGCTTCCACCCACAGCAGCTTTGTAAAAACACATAGGGAAGTCATTCCAGTGTACCAGTTTCCTCCTGTCACAGTTTACACTACTCATTTCCATTGCTCAACTAAAGGTACTGGTCTGATACTAGTGATTAGGGATAGTGCTTTTTAATGGAAGTAATTGCACTCTGCACATCATGTAGCGTGCAAATACCGGATCTATGCTCAGCTTCAGCCCCGACAGTCAAACATTAAAGCATCTGCTGTGTTATTGTTTGTATCTAAACTATGTAAGTGTGCAGAATTTTAAAATTTTATAAATGAAAGTCAGTTAGACCCGCGTACTATCTGTCTATGGCTATTTATCATACACAACTAATTTGGCGATAAGTTGTTTTGGGTTTGGGTGTAGCCTGCTGAAGCCTCTGCATTCTGTCCTCGGAGGTCTGGGTGGAGATTTTCAACTACAGTTGGACTTGCGGTCGGGCTATCTTGATGAGTTGCCGTTTATCAGCGTCCGTCCTGCAGCGTGTGTTATTACAAGAGCTGACAGTGTTGTTCTCATCGTCAGCGCGATCGTCGTGTTTAAGTGATCCATTGGCAGAAATCAAATAAACTGTCCGCGTTGTGTTGACAGGTTCCCAAACTGCGGACATGCGGCAGCTTTTCTGCTTTGACATTATTGTAAAGGAAATACTGGGAATTTGCAGTTATTTTCTGAAAAATGCGCTGACCAAACTCTATATTTCATTATGAATAAACTGAAATGTTATTGGGCTTCCATTAAGTTAGAATCTTGTTTTGTTACAAATATCATGCGGCAGATTTACAGCATTTACTTTGACCTTGTGTTGGACGGTCTCCTGGGAGGGAACTAGGAGGAGAGGAGTCTGAGATCTCTAGTTAATGAAAGGTAAACACAAGGTCTACACGGAGGTGAGCCAAGGAATGCAGGACTCTTCCTCTCTGTCAGGATATGAGCTTCATTCTTTTGACTTAGGCTTTGACGTGTGACATTTCACCTTCGGCAAATTCCTCTCCTCGCTGAAACTTTAGCTAAAATATACCTCGGTCGCGCATGATTTTTGCGCCTTTACTATGCGAACTGTGAGAAACATTTCTTCATGTCTTCATCGACTAATTGAAAACATATTTGCGGTCCGAGCGTTGCCGTCTCTCGTACAAATGCTGCTCGACTGCCCTTTATCCACCTGCGTAATGTCACAGAGATTTTGTGCGTGTTGCTATGTCGACCTCTCGCTCGCTTCTCAAGTCGGCCAGCTTCATTCACTCCAACCACTCTGCACTGCTCTTTGCCAAGCCGGTGTTGGAGCATTCAAGCCTGTCACCCAGCCAAAGCTCCACTAAGGGCTTTACTATGTGTTGTGGAAGTGAGAGGGATCAAGTCCACGACAAACATTTGCTCAACAAAGCAGCACATGAAACCATGACAGCGGAAAACACAACAGCGAGCGGATAAAACACAATTTATTTGACTGCGGGACTCGTGTTTTGTTAATCTTCAAAGCCGTAGTGAACTTTTTCCTTGCTCCTCCCAGCTCTCAACCACGCTCCAAACCTGCAGCAGATGTCTGCGCAGAGACCCGTCAGCGCCAGAGAGAACTTATGCGAATATCTCTATTCAAGTGCTCTGTCTTTAGCACGAGCCATTAGAGAGATCCCAGGGGATGCCATGGAAGGGTAATGGAGAATATAGATTTAACTTGTGACCATCAGCAAAAACGCCAATTAGAAATGCATCAGTGAGCAGCTGGCAGTAGAGCCACAGCGCACCGCCAGTTGGGGATTAATTTAGGTCTATGTATTACTGAGACAATGCACAAAGTTAAAGGGTCTAATGAAAGTCTTTGTAAAAAAAAAATTTTCTTTCTTAATCAGGCGTGTTTTCATGATAGCTGAGATACTCGCAGAGGTTATATGACGTGATCATGACAGTCTTTTGGGTAAAGAACAATACAAACCCTCTCAGAGACATAGCGACTATTTTAGTCGAAAGAAAATAGAAGGAACTGTCTCAGCCACCGGCTTCAGTTGAGCCCCGCTATTCTCAAATTATTTGCAACTCAGTTCCACTTTTACCAATCCACCGTTACAATAGATGTGTGACAGACGCACAGCTGTTTGAAATGTTGTCCTTGTCGGTTTTGCTCACGGGCTGCAGCCTCGCTCCATCCTGACCTCCTCTCACAGCTCCTTTCATCAATCATTTACTCTCTCCTTCTCTCTTCTTTCTCCCTCTCTCTCTCTCTCTCTCTCTCTCTCTCTCTCTCTCTCTCTCTCTCTCTCTCTCTCTCTCTCTTCTGATCTCTTGTTGCTGCTTATCTTTCTCTCCATCCCTCCGTCTTCATCTCTCTGTTGACTGGTAAATTACCGATCCTTGTCCATCTCTGAGTACGATCAGTGTTTATCATTGCCTCTGCCCTCCATAATCTCTCCCTTGGCTGGGTTTTTCCTCTTGGCCCGTTCTCCAACTGTACGTGTTTTCACTCTTCTACGTAGCTGCGTGATCAGGGAGTGTGTACTGCATGCTTGCAGAAGATTTAAAAGAGCAGCTTAAACAAAGCATGCACTGTATATTCAGCTTACAGCACTTTCAGACTGCTAATTCACTCGCACCTTACTGTCCAACTCCCCTGCACAGATTCATTAAAAACTAAACTTTTGTCTAATGAAAAAGCCCCAGGGATTAGTGTATTGGAGCTTCATTTTCCATATAGAGTGAGTTGGCTATGATCCTGTTGTACCTTTCCCAGACAAGGTGTGTGCATAAGGAGCCCTGTTTTGAAAAGGCTCTTCACTTTATAAAGGCTTCATAATCCCCATGCTTGTTTGGGCTCTTGTTTTTTCCCTCCGTTGTTTTCCTGAAGCCCTGCGAATAAGATGAATTATTCAGCATTGTAATGGGTCTATATTTGTCGTTGTTTATCTTGCCTCGGTGCCCCCACCACCCTCATCGCTGCCCCACCACCACCATCTCTCTCCCGGCTTTCACTCGTCTGTCTGGCGAGCGGGGCCGCTCTACCCGCAGAGGATGCTCCACTTTAATGAATGAAGTGAAGTCATTTAGCAAGGCTCTTAATGGCACATAAAGCCCCGCTGCTAGGCTTGATTAATCAGGGAAAGTGTTTGGCTGTCACACACAGGGCTGTCCTCAGCAGGGGCAGCGGCTTGATCACGGCGCTCTCTTTTATGGCGGGGTCCCTCTCTGTTCTCGCCAGAGTTGTCGACGTTTTCAGAAGCTTGACTGGAGAGCGGCTGATTGCCCGGCTTCACTGAGGACCGGGCATGATAATGACGATAATGTTCACGAGTCTACCTCTATGCCAAAGACAGGTGCCCGTGCTTTGTGTTGACCTTTTGGCCCCGGGTAAGGTGTAGTCAGTGAGGACACGAGTCGGTGAGTGCAGACAAACAAAAACATAGTAAACTACAGTGAACAAGAGGTCTCGTGCAAGTGAGATTTCCATCCATCAACCATTACTCCTTGTCCTGTAGAGGGTTGCAGGGAAGTTGGTGCTAATCCCAGCTGGCATTGGCCGAGAGGCAGGTTATACCCTGATCAGGTCGCTGGTCCATCACAGGGCTGACACAGAGACAAACAACTCTCACATGGACACTTAGAATCACCAGGTAACCTAATAGGCATGTCTTTGGACTGAGTGCAAGCACAGGGAGAACATAGAAGAAGAACATGAAACAGGAACACAGAAAGGCCCTCTGCAAATCTGGATCTAAAAACAGGCGACTGTTCTACTTACTGTGGAGTGGCCAAAATATTAGAACCACCTCAGAATAGTGTAAATGCCCAGCAAATCTGTCAGGCTGATGGATTTGCTGATGCATTACTGTCGGTGCGCACGTGGGCCGATAAGTGACAGAGACTGCAGTACAGAAATGTCAGTTAATTTAGAGACAGTGTCACCCTTAGGCTATATAGTTTGTCTACCAGAGAGCACTGACAGGATTATTTTTGCACTCAGTAACGTCCAGTTTAGCATAGTTCTGAGCACCCCGCTCAGTTCAGTCTAATTTTAAATGACGACCGATCTCTAACAAAACTGTTAATTGGAGTCTCTCTTAATACAGCTCAGTTTGTCCGTCTGTTGCTGCTGTCACCGTCTGTATTGCATCACTCACGCACTGTATGCTGCAAAATTACGTAACGTGGCAAAGGGGAAAAGTCTGAAAAAATCACGACAACACTTGCCGAACGGGCTGAGGAAAGCAAAGGTGCATCCTCACCGAGGCGCCTCGTTTGATTAACAACGCCGGGCAAATAAAGCGCAGCACTGAAAATCCTTCTGTTGCGGTATATTATGACTTTTATCAAGCTGTTCGCTGCAGGTCTAATTTATTGTTAAGTGTTATTGCTGTCTTATGTGGAATTTGGAGGAGTCGTATTGCTTTATTATTTGGTGTTGCTTCGGAGAGACTGCGGCTCTCTGTAGATGCTTTTAGTGAAATGATTCTTTGCTGTGGACACACACAGCAGACATTTAAGACAGTAATTCTGCCTTTTGTGGTAGGTAAGCATATCCAGGTGATAATTACAGTATATAACTTCCTGACTGTGACTTAGTTCAAGCTAGGATTAGTTTTACGTTGTTATTATCTCTCACACAGAACTCATTGAAATTCCTATACAAAAATATAATGTAATACAGTGCATACTCTGAGGCACCCTATGAGACGATATATTTCTCTCCATCGTTTCTGTATGTTATGTTTTCAGCACAGCGTGTCGTCATTTGCTTTTCCTCTTTCAAAAATGGTAGGACTCTGGGTCTAGTTTAGCCTGACTGTTTTCGTGTCGGGTTTTGTGTTAATTTGCAGAAGGAGGTCACAGCGGGGTGCTCGGCTAACTGAGACGCCGCTCTGTGAGAATCCTGGCATTAGAATATGAAAGTTTACAGATCTCATGAGTATTCGTCTCGGGGCTCATTCGCAAACGCCCATCACCTCCATCCTCTTCTTTTTTTTTCTGTCTCTCTAATCCCCCGTCCTCTGTCTCTTCTCGTCACGAGAACCTTTCATCTCGCTCTGATGTGTTCCAGTCACACCGTCACTCTGGTTCTCTCTCGCTCTGTAGTCTTTCTGTACGTTGGACACGAAGGGAGGGGTCTGATTCAGTCACTGGAGGGTAGTTTGGTCTATAAGTATGTTTACCTGGGGAATCACATTTATTGCATTACAATGACATTTTAATGTGTTTTTTTTTTGTTGCTATTTTTCAATAGGCTACAGGAGTGAAATACTCTGCCTGACATGTATTCAACCTGTGTTTGACCCATTCATAAGAGCTACTGCAGGTTAATCCCTGGTTGACATCATCCAAAGACTCTAATCTGCAACAGTTCCTCTACAACTCCTAAGGCACTGCACTGTATTATCAATTCCTTTCTCTTGTCCACACACTTCCTCTATTATCACTCTCTATTTTGTATACATGTCAGGCAGTCAGGAACATTTCATTTTGTCCTCATTCAATAATATTCCCTGCAACAAATGTTAGATTTCTCGAGAAAGTATTTGACCCACATTTAACCAGCGTCGAGAAGCCAGGCCTGAGGACACACTGTCTGTGTTTATATAGACACTCGTATTCCACTATTAATCAGAAGAGTTGCTCAATCAGGACAATAATGTCTCATGCAACCACCTCATTTAGAACAGACTTCCTCCCGGTCCAGCTCCATCGGAAAACTTTCAGTAGGGTTGAAAGTAAAATGTCACTTGAACAGGAGAACACAAGTACCGATGAACACTTAATTCGACCGTGTTATGTGTAAATGCTTGACTCAATCATTTCTGGATCTGCTGGAATAAATTTTGAGCAGTGATGTTGAAAGCATGGGTTCCTCTCAGCTCGCATATTTTTCTTCTTGTCTTTTCAATAAAGTTCCTTATTTTTTTACATTTCTGGCAGATTTGACTTTGACCACTTTGAGATAGATAGATAGATAGATAGATAGATAGATAGATAGATAGATAGATAGATAGATAGATAGATAGATAGATAGATAGATAGATAGATAGATGGATAACTTTATCCGCAGGGAAATTGACATTTGGTATGTCAAAAGAGTTGCATTCTGGTTTATGTTTGGGGGATTTAATTATTGGATTTTGTTTTTCCAAGTCCTATAATCAGAATAAAAAAATATAAAGGTTGCCCCTGAGACAGTGAACTATATTATATTATATTAGTGCATTATGTGTCTGCCGTTGTTGCAGACTGTAAAATTGCTTCAGGTTTAAAATGTAGAAGAACGTGGGATGTAGATTTTTTTTTTGATTGGACACTTCCACATCAGATAATAATCACACATCAGGCGAAATCACATCTTTGCCCAGAGAAGTTGGTGAAAGCTTCAGTTTTAATGCTGCTTAGAAAAGAAATGACTGTTCAGCTGTCAAATGGAGAGGCGAAAGTACAAAAAAATGCAGGGAATTTAAAAAGAGAAGCCAAGCAGACAGGGCATTGAAAAAAAAAAAAAAGGACAGAACAGGCATGGTACGATAGACAGTCCAGCAGGGAATGAGTGAAGCCTGGCAGATACTGTATAAATACTGAGCGAGCTAATGAGAGAATGGGGGACTTGTGTGTACCGTAGCGGTCGGAGTGGCACGATCTGAAAAGTTAATTATTGGAAATATACAAGTAGCAGAAAACGACTGACTGAGCACTTGCAAGGGCTGGCAAACAGTATGAAGCGCTGAACTGTTAAAGATTTCAGAAATTTGCAGAGAAGAAACGAAGCTAAAAGGACTTGCTTTGGATTGATCGTGCGGCTATTTCAGCTTCTTGTGTAAATAAGCCACCATTAGCCAACAGGTTCAGAACCTTGTGAAGCGACAATATAATGTCGTGTTTAAGTAAACGTCGTGAACACAGAGTAGCGTCAAAAAGGGGACATGACGTCATTCTCTAACTACTGTTTAGGAGACAGCTGTGTGCGTCACTTCCTGTGTGGACAGACCATTTCCTGCCGCTGCTCACGCCCAGCGCCCCTAATATGATTTGTGCAAAGGACTACCATTTATACTGCCTTATTTGGATGGAAAGAGACTATATCTGCTGTGCTTCTTATTGTGACAGATGTTTGTACTGTTTCAGAACAACATCTCCCAAGTGCAGCGTTAAAAAAACAATGTGACTTTCACCAGGCAGTTTTAGTAATAATATGGTAACATAGACTACTGTGGTGGATGTGGTGATTTGTGTGTCTCTAATAGGGACAGCACGTTTACTGGCAACAATTTGCACAGTCTTTGTGTGACACTTGTGTAACATCTAATTCGATTTCCCTGGTCAAATGTGTTATTAGGCGATGTCAGCACAGCAGCAAGTCATGTAAATATGTCACTTAACTTGTCGATCCGCATCCCAAGTATAATCACTTTTCCATTTCATCTTTAACAAGGGTGAAATAATCTGTAGCTAATCTATAATAGGCAAATCCAATCACTGAAGCCATTGCCTGTTGTGATTTGAAGCCCTGCCAGGCTTTGATTGCCATGGCAGTAAATTGATTAGCAGTGATCTACTGTTCTCCTAAATGCTGATCCTGGGAAAACAGGTCCATGACTTTGCTTTAAACTGAGATTGCGGCTGAGCTCCGAGATTCTTCCCTCTGTACGACGGCTCAATAATAAGGCAACGGAGAAGCTGGTCACTGATTCTGCCTGCTGCCTTCATTAAGCTAAGCTCAGTCTCTGGCTGTTTGGGCTTGCTGTAGCTGTCTGGTCTTGTCTAGATTCAGAGGAGCAGCCAAGATGGGGGCCGACTCAAAATATGAATTTAATTAAATGTGAGTCACAGAAGACAAAATTGCTTGAATCTGAAGGAGAAATAGTCCCCCCCACCACCCCCTGCGCCCGCTGTCCCATCTTCTCCACTTGCACCCACTCACCTCGGCTGCCTCACACAACACAGCCGCATTTATGCAAAAACACACAAGTGGGAGGCAACTGATCTCTTTAATCACCCCTGTTGTGATTCATTTAAAGTGGTTCATATTTACAACACAAATCCTCAGGTAAGAAATAAAAAAAAATGTCTTCAATTTTCTGGTCTGTGCCCGACAGCAAGGGCAAACACCTACAGCTCTAATGTGACTGAAAAACGGAGTCAGAAACCATTACAAAAGCATCGGCTGCCTCAATTTGTGCGCTTTCGCTCGCAGAGATTACTTAAATTGACAGTTTATTTAACATGACACGAGAGCCATTGTAATGTTTTCATTTTAATGTGTCGAATTTAGAGGATTCCTAACCTTGAACACCCCCTTCCCCATCCTCTAATCCTCAAAACCTTATCAGTATTTTGACTCGAGTCTGCCGGGTTCCTCATAGTTGGGTGTTTTTATTATCAGCGGGAGGCTCAGCCGAACAAGTGGTGACTGAACAATGCGGGAGCGGCGTGAAGGGGTTTAGTTTTTTCAAAGCCTATCACTCGTCTTTGAGAAATTAGTAGTTCTGAGTTAAAGTTCAGCAGATATTGAGTGCTGGTGAAGTGCCGCCTTTTGCTGCTTTGCTGTCTGCTTATGTGCCCCCAGCTTACAGTTGGTATGTGTTATCAAATCAAAAGGAGGAGACAGGAGTTTGATATATGACTGTATTTTTGCAAGCCTTGGTGCATTTAAAAGCCTGTGTTTAAGATGAGCAGATGAATCAGGACCTCCCTTGTTTTACTTTTTCTTTCATCTCTTTTCTAAAACTTGCATTAGGCCACTTACCTGCGGTACTGTGATGTTTTTGTTCTTTCATTTAAGTCACTTTTGTCCGTGCCGCTGCCCTCACCTGTCCGCCTTTCCTGGGTTCCCTCACCGTCGTCAACCCCGTCTCTCTATCAGGGCCAAAGGTCACGTCTTAGAGCTCCTGTGAAATCAATCATAGGTCAAACCTTTTAGTCTGCCTCAAAGGCATCCACCATGTGAGGCTGTGTTTTTGTTCGGTAATAGATAGCTGACTGGATACAGGCCAGTGCATGCTGAGGACAAGCTTTCATTTCTTTATTTATTCCCACTGACACAATGAATTCATTCATGCGGCCCATCGTGCCCGTCATCATTGCTGGGAAAGCATTCACCGCAGATACGTGAGGTCTTTCAGTAATAATAAATACTTTTATAGTGACGCTGCCGTCGCTGACTTTGGCGTCCACGGGAGAGAGTGACAGATTGAGACAGGTTGACGGGAAAATGATGCAGAACAGAGCAACCGAGCGAGTTTGTTCCTCGAAATGTTCAGAGATGTACGGGGGCCTTGGATAAAAAAAAAAATAAAAAAAAATGGCCACATCTTTTATTCATGTTCGGTTGTCGAGGTGTCAAGAGTTTTGTCAAGCCTCTCATTGTTCCGTTAACCTTGTCCCTGTGAAATGTTCTGTCTCTATCTCTTTGGTTAAACATTACTGCCCGGCCGCAGGGGGAATGGAGGGAAGAAGGGATGGAAAGATAGAGAGAAAGAGGTTATATTCATCCTTCCATCATTAAACAAACATGGCCTCTGTACAAAAGAGTACAAAAGGACAGCAGCGCAAGCAAGAGAGAGTCGGAGCAAGGGAGAGCGGGGATGAGAGTGATGAAGAAGAGCGATGGAAATGGGGGAGAGGGACGGGGGGGGAGGGGGGGGGGGGACGGGGGGGGAGGGTGGTCGAGGAGACAGAGTACCTGTGTGCAGAGCAGAAAGGTGTGCAGTCCATCATCTTCAGACAGGCAGACAGGGGATGTCTGGGGAGTTTATTTTTACCTCGATATAAGAGCCTGGATCGGCTGCAGCAGGCTGGTAGCACCTTTCAGTGGGGGTTCTAGGACAGCTGCTGTCCCGGTGTGACCATCTTTCATGGCTTTCAGTACACAAACAAACATGGACACACCACGCTCTAGGTCAGAGCTTACGCTAGGTCGTGTTCCTGGCTTCATGCATTTAGAAAACTGTATGTAGCTTGAGTTTGATATGATTTGGGCTAGCAGTTTCATCACGTCACCATGGGCTTTGATCGGCTGTAATGTTTTTTTGTGTATTTTTACAGTTCACTTTCATTATATAGACAATGTTAAACCGATTAATGAAAATGACTTGTTGCAGTCCTATATGACACAGTGGATTTTGGGAGTTTAACAGCATGTCAAAAAATGTGTGAAGTGTTTTGCATATACACGTTGGAATCGTGCTCCAAGAGCTTTTCCTCTCCCTGCTTTTCTCACTGTACAACAGCTAAGCAACAAAGGAACACAGAAGCTGGTCACAGTTTCTGCCTGCTGCCTTCACAGCTAAGCTCAGTCTCTCACTGTTCAGGTTACATGACGTATGCAGTGCATTTGGGTAAAATAACAGCACTCAAAATATCTGTGAAGCATGTTTCAAGCTGCCTCCCGAACTAGTGAATTTTTAGTGGAATCGGGGTCAACCACAAATGTGACGCTTCCCCTCTTTACAGATATTTTATAATTCATGTCCCTGTACAGTTACCATATGTTGCTACAGAGTGTAATAATCTGCACTATGTCGTTAAGAGTCGGTGTGTATCTGCCGGCGAGCCCCTGTGGATCGATTAGTATCTTGTATTTATAGATCTGTTGATCACTCCGTCGTCCCTATTCTGAGTTGCTGTTAGAACCAGCGCGGGCACACTGGGAGGGGGAATTGATTAACAAATCAAGCCTGTAATTAATTCTTGCTGTGATCAAAGCCATGGGAGGAAGTCTGCGGAGACCCCGAGACACAAAGGTGAGGTGTCTCGCAGTGCGGTCCCACCGAGCGCGCTCTCATCCTCGCGTTGTTTGTTCATCAAACAGTTTTTGATATCGTAATTTTGGGTGAATTTCACGTATCTTTAAATGTTGCCCCCTGCCTGTTCTCTGGCACTGGGGTGGTGATTAGTGCTCCTAAAGTGGCATCTGGCTTCCTGTTTCTCATGAGATTTGTAACGGACTGTGACTCACAGCTACGTGTCGCGTTCTGGGGCTGTTTGGCAGTTTTTAATCCACATACGGGCCCTTTGATCATTATTTTATTGGCAATCGTGGCAGCAATTTCCTTTTTGTGTCGAAAAATTAAGAAAACGTGAGGTTGGTGGTTGGTCAGTTTAACGTTGCTTGCCTCAGTCTCTCTTTTTTTTTCATTACTAAACTCTAATCTCACTTCTGTGTTCTTTGTTTCCTGCAGGTTGGCTCTTTATGTGTACGAGTACCTGCTGCATGTAGGAGCACAGAAGTCAGCACAGACCTTTCTCTCAGAGGTAAGTCTCAATGTGTCAGGCATTAAAGTGCGTACTTCATGTGTCCACTCTGAAGGTCGGTCCGACTCTGACCCTCATGCAGTATGTCCAGCAAGTGTGGCCGCTAAATGAATTAGCCTGAAGTTGCAATGCTGAGCCATCGGGTTAGAGCAGCAGACAAGCTTTTTAACATTAGCGTTGCATTTAGCTGGGCTGGAGCCGGAGCACAGGAAGAGTTATGGTGTTTAGACTGGAGCTGACGTCGTTGGACTGACATTATGGTCCGATCCGCTCAGCAGCTCCATCTCTGTCAGTCTCTTCCCATCTCAATCTGGTCTTTTATTATTTCTCTCTTTGTGATCCTTCCTCTCTCTTCTTTGCCACTCTCTCCACTTCTCTCTCCGAGATTGTCCTCCCTATAATTCTGCTGAGGTAAAAAGGTGATGGGGTGAAAATGAGGTCAGTTGATTATTGTGCTTCGCTGTAAATGACGGTAAATTACAGAGTAGAAGACAGTGACTGGAGGCTTGTTGTACATCGGCCAAAGGAAGAGGAGAACAAAGAGAGAGGGGGATGGAAAAGGTTACATCATCTGCTGGCAATGATTCTCATCACTCTGACTTAGTGTGTGTCCGTGCACATGCGCACACACACACACACAAACGCACACACATACCTACCTCAGTGTCTCTGTCGGACACCCTTTCCTCTCCGCCGTATCGCTCGCCCTCTCTCGTTCGCAGATGCAGGAGATGAAAAGGATAGGCGGTGTCATATTCAAGTGTGGGAACGCATTAGCTACGAGTGCAACAAGTGTAAACACAGCCGCTTGTATACAGTTCGCATGCACACACAGAGGGTAAACATTACGCTAAATGTACGTAGCTCTTGCAGGAATGGCGGGGTGGAGTAGCTTTAAAGGCCTCGTCCACAGTGTATCCTCGGGCTCAGGAAATGAGCCATGACTGGCGATTCACAAATCACACCCAGATACCTAAACGCAAATATCAAATCACAAACAGACAGCGCGGAAGGAAAAAAAAAAGCAAGGAGAAACTCTGCAAGGCTAAATTGATGGCAGAATGAATCCAGAAAAAAAGGGCAAATAAAAATAAAAAAGGTTGGAATATAATTAGTTTATTTGCAATAGAAGGAACGCTGCACTCCGACAACACGCAGCCTACATCTGCCAGTAATCATGATAAAGAGATCTTGCTATAGCATGGTGGAGGTAAATGAAAGAACCTCCCGGGAGAACAGACCACAAGAAGACAGGATATGCGGGCACAGTCTGCTTTTTTTTTTTTTTTTTTTCTCCCTACGCTTTCCAGATGAAGGGGGAATAAAAGAACTCGCTAGAAAGTGTCCTGACCTGAACTGTCTGTAATCTTGTTTGGACTAAGCTACAGCCAATTAAATGTGAGAAATGAGGGGCGTCATGCCCATTCTGCATTTTTTTTTTTTTTTTTTTCCTTCTTCCATTTAAGCAACAGCGAGGAAGTGAATCCGTCTCTGTCATGGTGTATATGGAAATTGCTGGCTTCCTATAATGTTTCAAATTAACTCATGCATTTACAAGAACTGCTAACTTGGACAGAAAGTATGCGGGACAAAAAAAACAAAAAAAACAAATCGAGGCAGTTCCTGACCCGGGTCCCCCCACCCCTCCTCAAAAAAATACTTCAAAGCAAAGCATTCTTTCTAAGAGTCGCTGTGTCTGATGTGCAGCTGGGGTCAGGACGGTCTGATTGAAAGTGGAGTGATTCAGTTTTTCCTGTTATTTTAGAGCTCGTTCACACTGCTACTAGACCAGGAGACACAATAGTCTCTTACTGACACAAAATATTCCAGAGAAGGAAATTATAAAGATGGACATGAGGTCAATTGGAGAGAGAGAGAGCGATACACATTCTCAATGTTTTGTATGTCTCCCTTGTGCCTCCGAAACAGTTCTGACTCATCAGCGAATGGACACGGGCCTCCTGAGAGTGTCCTGTCAGTGGTTATAATGTTGTGGCTGATCGGTGTACTGTTGCGTGAGTCTCTTTGTCTGTCCACTGGTCATTTTGTGCAAGCATAAATTGTCCCTGAGAGTGAAGTCAGCGGTTACTGACCTTGACAAAAGACCGTCTGAAGGTTTCAGCTGTTTGTCCTACTTTATCTGTATCTCTGCATCAGTGGCACTACTGGTCGGTGATGTACGCCGTGGCTGCCATGCACACCAGAAATGTCACTACATGTCTCAGCAACACAGACCTCACCGACATGCATTTACCAGTAGCGTCTTTAAGGCGTAATTACAGAGCGACACAGACACACAGTGGACAAATATAAATGCTCACAATCTCACGAGGCTTACGTAGGCTACCACGTACGCTCTCTGTGGAACTGTTCCAGGAGGAGCTCATTGTTGGAACAGACCAACATTAGGTAAGGTAAAGCACTTGTGAAGTGTTAGATTTTAAAATGTTCGAGTCAGTGTCATTTATACAGCTCCAAAATCAATCGCACAGGACCTGAAAGCCGCAGAGCAAGTAGCTTTCCCTAGCGACGGCGGAAAGGGAAAGGAAATACAGTTTTTACAGGAAGAAGCTGTGAGCAGAACACGGCTCATATGGGGACGCCTTTCTGCTTGAGGCCGGCCGGGCAGAGAGACGGGAAAAAAAAATGGAGATGGGACAGAATAAAAGACATCGTTAGAAGCAAGGAGATAAATTCACTCAAATGTACCAATTAAAATTCACAGACAAAAGCTGCCTCCTGCTTATTCTGCTAGTAAGGTTACTAAGCTAACATGTGCGTCTTGTTTGTTTTTCTAATACATAGAATTATGTTTTATTGTTCGTATTGAGCTGTGTGGAAGGGACTTGGACCAGACTGATGCTACGAGAGTCTTTTAATATGCAGACAATCTCAGGTGAAAAATCCAAAGGGCCAACTTTCACATGTAATAACTACAACACTTAAATGATGTATGAGCTGCCTCTGGCCTTGGTAGCAGATATAATACTAGTTTGCCAGATATTTTTGGAACCTGTGTTAAAGAAGACAGACCTGCTGTGTCCAGTTACGGTTGCTAAGCTACTGCACAATTGGACAAAACTTAGTAAAACCTTACAGCTGGGAAACCGTTCTATATGTTGTTCATTGTCCAAAATTTTAGTTTTATGTTTATTGTATCAAACCCACTATCTCAAAGCGAATACCCCCTGACCTGTCTCCATGACTGCCAGTATATTGCCCCACTTTCAAATGTAGAAGTCTATGAAAACCTTTGCTGTCGGACGTTGTTTGGTCATGCAATCATCTTGTTTTGGACATGCCCAAATTCTTGCACATTTTCTAAGGAAGGAAGGGAGATAAAGAAAGAAAAAAGAAGAAGGAATACTGTTGCTGAAAATTCAAAGGGGAAACGGTGACTGACACTCTCTGGAAGCAGAGGGGAAGATAATGCTGTGGAGAGCAGAATGAAGGCTGCGTGGGCTGCACAAAGGTTTGATTGGGCTCCTCAGGCTGGTACATGTCTCTGACCTCATACAGCTCCTGACTCAAGAAACGCACGCTTTTCTAGACTTTTACAAACAAAGTGAATAGAGGGGCTTTTCACGCACACAGAGACCTACTTATCCACTTCTGAATACATGGGAGTCGTAGCACAATTACATAATGGCATATGTCGCAAGAATTCCCCTGCGTCCTCTTCCTTAAGTGTTTCATACGTCAGGCATGTTTCTGAAGCATCTCGTTCTCTCTCTGTCTGTCCGCCAAGATCCGATGGGAGAAGAACATCACATTAGGAGAACCTCCGGGGTTCCTGCACTCGTGGTGGTGGTGAGTATGTTAGTGTCTAATGATTTCAGATGCATTCTTCTCTGCTGTTTTTCTACGTTCCTTCACTTTAATGAAAAAAATAGTCTCTCTTCCATCTGTTTTTATATGTTTTATCCCATCAGTCATTACCAAAAGCTCTTCCTCAGTTTGGTATTTGAAGGTTGTAACACTGCCATTTGTTTTATAGTTCTGATAATAGATAATAGATGGATGTCTGTTTTTTCTCTGTCTCTGTCAGTCTAGAATGTCCTTAATATCTTTGTTTGCCTTTTCTCTATCCTGTAGTGTTTTTTGGGACCTGTACTGTGCAGCTCCAGAGAGAAGAGACACATGTGAACACTCCAGCGAGGCCAAGGCCTTCCATGACTACGTGAGTCTGCGCTTCCTTTTTTCTGGCTCAGTGGTACACTCAGACGAATGCACAAATCTATGCTGAGAAACGTTATAAGGAAAGAAGAGTTAATCAAAATGTATGTATATTGCTTATTTTTATGTTGTGCACCAAACGTTTTTGACATGACAGCACTAAATTCATTCCACAGAAGAAAGCAGACCTATGCTGTCAACAAGTGTCTCACCTAAAAACTTGCCACATGCACAGAAAGAATGGATTTATTCCAGTCAGAGGGAAACGATCAGATCGAGTGTTTATATAGTTACAAGGTGCTAATATTTGCCTATTGAATGGATTATCCAAAGTTTACACCACCCCTCTCAATCCGATTGAAAACCACTTGAGCCAGTCTGTTTCAGACTGAGGTGATTACATGAGGCATTATTGTTCTGATTATTCATTGAAGGGTCAAAAAAAACCTTGATATGTAGCGCATCATGCTCGTCACATACGACACAAGTGCTGGTCGTCACTTTGGGTGATGCCGCTAATGTGAACGTAGCGTTAGTGGAATAGTAGTGTCCGTGCAAACGGTGCTGCATGGCTCCAACTTGCCCTTGCAAGGATGGTTTGCTTTCATGTAAGTCTTTGATCCTTTAATCGAACACTTGCTGTGATGTTCAAAGTGTGTGACAAAGTGTAGTGAATATATATTGTACCGCTTAGCGTCTGTAGCTGCTGCTTGCCTTCCACCAGAGAGGAGCGGCCATAAACTGCAGCACACATGCATAAAGTGTTGTGGGCACATTGCGCCGAAGAGCAGACTGGGCAGGAAGACAACGGCCCATGTGGTGGAAACATTGTTTATTGCTGTGTTTTCTCAGTGTGGCTCCACTTCACTGCTGTAATTCCAGTACATCTAGACACGGGTTGATTCAGCCATGCACCATCCAGCAACTGGAATACATCGGGCAGTGCCAGAGCTCTTGAAGTTTTCGATTAACTGGTGACTAAGAGAAAGGAAGCGTGGCTCGCCTTTTCACTGAGTTTTGAGGTGTGTGTGTGTGTTTGTGTGATAGAGCAGGGGTCTTCTCTCTACTGATTTTTATGTTGTTGTTTTCCCTCCGTAGCCTGAAGTCTGACTCATCAGATTTGTGTGTACAGTGGTTTATTGAGATGTATTGTTGGAAGTGCACAGGTCAGGGGTTTCTGCCTACCCCAGCAGGATCTTCTCTCTCTCTCTCTCTCTCTCTCTCTCTCTCTCTCTCTCTCCCTCTCTTCTCTCTGTGGCTTGCTCCCTCTTTTCTTTACGCTTGCAATCCTGTTGGACTGGTGCGGCTTTTATCTTCTTGCAGTAGGTGTGTGCGCTCGTGTACGTGTGCGCATACGCAGGTGAGGCTGCTGATGCTGGCGATGATGATCGGGGTGATGAATAGGCGCTCCTAGGACGGGGCAGCAGTGTGATGATGTCATCCCGACTCTGGGGGGAAGGGAGCTGGAGGGCAGAGCGACCTCAGCCCTGAGAGACAAACAGAAAAGAGAGGTGGAGAAAAACTGGGGGAGCATGGAAAGGGGATGGGAAGAGGGAAGGGGACCAAAAGAGGGACAAAACATCCAAACACTAACAAACAAACAGGCGTAATTTAATATAAATGTACTCAGGATTATAACGACAGCGCCTTGTTGTTTCAACTTATCTGATCGGAGTCAGTTCCATTCAGAAATCCTTCCGAATATATCTTAACGTCATTAGCAAAGGCCACCAGCAGCACCAGCGTATTCTTACATTTCCAGCAGGGTTGTAATCAGAGGATTATAATTAGACCAATTGTAATTAGACCAAGGTCACTCGCAATCAACTGCACCATTGCTGCGCTGCTTCTCCGATCCAATCAGAGGTGCTACGCACATATCTGCCGCTCAATTAAAACAGAATGAGGGGACAACTGCGGTGGACGTCGTTGGAAAGAGTAGCGCGCCTTAATTCGGTGCTGGCGTCTCTCTTTCAGTCTCCTGACTTTGAGACTGATGGAGATTTTAATCAGACATTTTCATGGTAATTATTTTCAGATAGCTAATTACTGAGTGAAGTCCTAATTAATGCCGGGGAGATGTAGGAGCTCATTCGCGTCATCTTTGTGTTCCCTTTCCTTTGATAACTGATGGGATTGTGACAAGGCTTTTGACTTCATCCGCACGCTTATCCCAGTTTGAACCTACTGTAGATACAACCGGCTTTGTGTGAAACAAGTGGTTTCGTTTGTTTTTTTGTTTTGTTTTTTTATGTTTACACGTGAATGATGCTTTGCATGTAGCTGCGTAATGTAGATGCCAATCACATAACTAGATTGGAGCAAGTGAGGATGGTCTTCTAGGACATTAATACAGTAATCTAATGTTAAAAAGGAAACAAAGACCAAAGTGAGGAGAGATGCAATGGTATTGATTTCCACCCTCAGACGAGGCATTTCAGGCATCAGAAAGGCGGTTTGCAGTTCTGTTAAGTGCTTTGTAAATTGTGTTCTCAATACTAAATGAGCGGTTTCCATTTGCAAGGGCCCATGGAGTCATAAAAACAAGTTATTTTTAAATTCTCATGCTTGGCCCGGAAATGAACTGATAAGAGGCGAAGATCAAAATAATTTCTGTCTTTAAAGAATAACACACAGATCCAGGCAGGTCATTTCAGGCATCTGACTGACAGTGTTGCGTGTTTGAAAGCTGACGGCCGCCTGGTAAAACACTTACCTACCTGTTGATCCTCAAAACACTTTACAGTCACAATTACGCATTCACCCACTTATTCACACAAGCCCACACACATTCACACACAAGCACTGGGATCAACTCGGTGTTCAGAGTCTAGCTCAAGGACCTTGGATCAAACCGCTAACCCTCTGAGGCGCAGCTAAAAGTTAAAAGACAAGTTACAACAACAACAGAGTGAGGACTAATCGAGGCAGTGTGAAATAAGACCACATTTGACATATTAGCACACAGATGCACTGGTGCATAACTGCATATTTGCGTGTAGCAGATTGAGGACAATGCATTGAGCACATTGAGTTTGCAGAACAGTTATACTCCGTGCAGGCTCCATCCAGTATATTATTGTTGCAAGCTCTAGAGGAGACACTCAGAGAGGCAGGCTGGTGCAGACGGCTTTGGAAGGACGGCACTCTGAACCGTACTCCACTGCGAGAGACGGCCTGGCTTCTGATTTCGGGAGATTATCAGCGTCTGACAGTTGTACTGGTTGCACTGTGCGGCCTCCAGATAAGAACAAGCTTTAACTGAAGCAAGCGGTCGGTGGAAAAAAGCTTCTGGATTAATAGAGGTTTTTGTTTAAAAGGCGATAATTGTGAATTAACTAAAAAGTCGTAGGTGGTTGTGATAGTCTGTAAAGATGTGTAGTCATCATGTGAGCGGGCTTTTAGATGCACGCGTTTGTCGCACCATTAAGTACGTGATAGATTGTCATTGAGGATACAGTGTAGAATTGTTTTAAATCATCATGTGGATCCAAGTAAACTTAAACCGCAGCATCTGGGGGAAAAAGAAAAGCAACTCTCTTAAAAAAGAGAGCGAGAGAAAGAGAGAATGGAAAAACTCTCTTGGCCACAGTAGAAAAATGTCAAACTGACATCTTTGAATGTCTTGTTTTGTCTGAGTGATATCCAAAATATGCAATTTTCAATGACATGTCAAAGGAAATACTCTCAAACTAGCAGCTGAATGGTTTTGCTTGTGTTTTTTGGAGGAAATGACTCAAGCAAATAGCCTGTTATCAAAATAGCTGTCAATTAATTCTCTGTTGATTGACTAATCAATTCATCAGCCTATCATTTACACATCCTTTGCCCCAGTTAATTATGTGATGTGTCTATTTTTTACTTTTAGAGGTATTAAAAGATTACACTACAGCACTTGGGGGTCTTGTGGGTGACTTACAGTGTCTTGGGATGCTCTAAACTGGTAAAACTGCAGTAAAAATAATTGTGATCTCATCCCTCTGGCTGCCCCCAACAATTAAAATAAAGAAAGACGGATAACAGATGGATGAACTGCAGATCGAGCAGACATAAAATGTGCAGCAGACAGACAGCGGCGTTACGGCAAGTATTACAGCGAGGGGAGCCGGGTATCATTGTGTGGCATCACTGTGGGAGATAGCAGGCACACAGCAGTTAGAGGGGAAGGAGAGATCAAGAGGCAGCGCCGAGAGCAAACCCCCTTTGATAAAAACGCTCCGTCTCACCCTGCCACATCTTGCGCTCACGCTCTCCCACTCACACATGGAGATGAATTCTCACAGTTTATTAACAGCGCACAAATTCCGCTCGCTTATTGTAAAGCGAAAGGATACACAGATTTGTAGCAACGCTCAGGACTGCTCTGTTCGTTTGCATACGGATGCGCGCTCGGTGTTTGATAAGCACAAGTGCACATGTACCCTATTGCGGCGTCTGAGCGAGGCAGAAGGACGCGGTTTAACTGAAAACAGCTCCTGTCTGCAGTGACAAACATGTTGTGAAATGTATAAATACATGCTGTTGCATCAAAAAGGTCACGGATATCCACACTTGACTTTGGATGTCTCTTCATCAGGGTTTTTTTGATACAGTACAGAAAAAAAAGGCCTTTACCGTGATTGACTGGTTGTTTTCTTTAAGTAACGATGTTCTGCAAGATGTTCTGCAACCTCATTGACACAGTTATACGCCGTGCTTCTAAGACTGTTGCAATAAAAAATGTGGCTACCTCAAAATGACTAATAATTAATGTTTAATTTCCTTTTAGCACCCCACGCATGGCAACACGGGATGACCTTTCCTGGCAAGAACTTATACTTGTACCCAAGAAATATCAAAACATTGCCGATTGCCATGAAGTTCACTGAGCACATTTATACGCCACGCAACCCACCTTCCCCGCACCCTTTCCTCACATTTGTGTCCGTCTTGTCCAGGACGTTTTTTCCGATAGAATAATTGATGTTAATGTTTAAAGTGCGCAGCCCGAAATTAGAGAATCCACGCGAAGTTTTAAATCCTCTGATTACCTTCTAACAAAAATAATCCAGTTTAGAGATTCTCTGAGGAGTCCAGAAAATAAATTATCATCCCATCATGGAAATCAAACTTTTTTTTGCAGCTACGTTCTTCACTGCGGGGCTTTCTTTCCCCCTGACTTCTCAGGCAGAGCTGCCTCCGAGCAATCTCCATCAATTAAAAAGCTAAAAAAACTTTTGTAACCTTCTGTCTTAGCTGAGATTTGCGTGTAGCCGGAGTTGCCACATGCCGCATTTAAATACGTTGAAGGTGATTTCACATTTTAGTTTTAAATGTAACCTATAACTTGTCAGGAAAAAACGCAGCAAATTGCGTTACTTTTGTTCAGAAATGGAGCTGCACATTCAGCTGTTCCCGCCTGCTTTCATTAACTAATGGAAAATAAACTCTTGTTTCTGATCAGGAATGATTTGTCATTACAGAATAGCATTAAACAAACCTGAGCTTTCAGCGGAACAAAACGCAAACCCTGAATTCTGAGTTTGTGCGTGCATGCATTTGAATAAACGGAGCAAAAACAGAGCGGACAGTAACAACCTAGAAACAGAGACTCTGTTGGCTCCAAGTATTGTGGGTAACAAGCTGATTCCAACCAGTGGAGAACCAATGGGGGTTGCAGAGACCCCCAGTCTGTTTCCAGGGAAACAGAGCTCTTTCTCTTCCTCCTCCCCAACAACCCCTCTCTCTGTCTCCGTCCATGTCTCTCTGTCTCTCTCCCTTACACTCTCCCATGTTCCATCTTGGCGGTGTGGAGGAGGAGGGAGATGTGGAGGTGACTCACTGTAACATCATTGCCATGGCAATGAAGAGCGAGCCAAGTGAAGAGGGAGAGAGGGGAGAAAAAGAAAGGGAATTTCCATAAGTAAAACAGAGAGGGAAATGTTTGTCACGATCTCCGGTGCGGATTTAAAAAATGGGGGAAATCTCAGCGTTGATCACCCACCATATGTAGGCCTAATTAGACCCTAGGTTTTCTTTACAGAAACATTACAATGACTCACTGTTTCCCCCCCCTCCTCCCTCTGCTTGCCCCCCTCACTGCCTCGTCCTGTCTCTTTCACATCAGCAGTTTTTTTCCCCTCTCTCTCTCCTCCATCCCTCCTGTCTATCTCTGCCCGTGTGCTACATTCCTCTTCATGGCGACTGCTTCCTCTTTCGCTGCCCTGCCGTGCGCACGAACCCCTCTGTTCTCTAAGGAGTGTGTTTTCCACTGGTGTATTGTGCTGAGTCATGTCACATGCGTGTTTGGACATGCTGGGTTGAAGCGTTTATGTGATGTTGACATATGCACGCCTCGCTGCAGTGCAGAGGGCAGGGGCAACGATTAGGCCGTGGCACAGAGTGGAGGGGAGAGGTTAACTGAGGGCAGGGAGGGACATGAAGACACTATAGGACAGGGCTGTTCTGTTTGACTGAAGTTGTTATTGATCATGAGAACAAGGGGCCGAGTCAGGGGCATATGTTATGTGTCTGCATCAGCAAAGGGCTTATTACTATCTGAGCTTTCACCTGCCAAGATTCAAGAGTATGTCTGTTAAATCTTTAATCATAAGAGACGGCTATGAAACGTTTGAAGCACCCTGTGTACCTTAACATCCGGTCTTCTCTGATCCACGTGGAAGCTTCAGCTGTAGGACTGCTGCAAAGGTTAACACAGCAATCTTGCGGGTTTGGCGATTGACGGGGATTATAGTGAATGATCTGCACACCGAGCTGCAGGAGCGGGCGGCAGAACCCCAGAAAGTCGGAGACTGCTGACAAGACCGGAGTGGCACGTTATCTTTTTGACCCCAACTAACCCCGGTGGTTTATTTGCTGTTGTAGACACCCATGTCCTTATCTCGTGCTGTCTCTTCTGTCTGGCCTTCTAGCCTTAGAAGGACAGAAAGGCGAGACAACTTCTCGCTAGTTGTTCCTGTGGCTCCAAGTCTTTGAATCAGCAGTTCTGCCAGTTTTCTCACTCAGCTTCTTCTCTGCAATTTCAGCATAATTACAAATTATTAAAATGATTCAACTAAAAGATCATTAAAGGTCTGCAGAATCAATATTCTGTGTTTGATGATCATCCATTAAATATTCTCCTCTTCCTCTCAAGCATTTAAATCTTCCTCTGTGTCTTTTCGCCCTCTCCTCTGTGTGCAGTCCATCTCTCTTATCTCCTCCTGTGTCGTTGAACCAAGCACGATAGCGGTTAGAGAAGTGTGACACCCCAGCACCAAAGTGACTATCATTCTCAACTCTGTGCGTGTATCTGACAGTGCATCAGCCCGTGGCTCCACCTCACATATTATACTGCTCCTCACAGCCTCAGAGATGTTTACAAGGGTCGATAATGATATCAGTGATAAAGGAAACGCGGCCAATCTTCACCGTCTCTCCCACTGTGCAGTTGATATCACCCACCTGTAATCGCCCAGAGAGACCGAGTAGATTAGCTGTGTGCTGCCATTTTACCAGGTAATCACCTGTAATGTTACACTAGAGAGCGCCCCGGCTGCTGCTGGGAATTCTGTTGTGCACGATAATGTGCTGCCGAAGGTGATAAAGATTGCGAAGATTTAGAAGGACGGAGACAGGGAACGCGGCGAGCCAGCGGGTGTTGTGCCAGAATAAAACGGAGAAAATTCAGACGAGAGAAATTAGCTTTTGATTATAAAATTATTTACACACAAAGCTCATTTCCTCTCTTCATATCCGCCACATTGCCTGTTTCCCTCCCCGCAGACGCGAGAATGCACAAACCATTTGTTTATGTGATGGTTCCTGTTTTTGGTTATTAAAAGAACTTATTTGCATATTTGTGCACTATTTATGATATTATCAATGTGTTTTCAACTCTCTGTTGTCAGCCACCCCAAAATAATTTCTGTAACAGACGCATTTCTAATTGTCTTTTATAGGGGAACTACTGTGTTTTACAACCTGGACCTTATTTCTGCCGTAAAATACGGTCATTTACTCACCCATATAACTTTTGTGTAACTCATATTCCTTCAGGAGATATTTAGATCAGTGTATATCACAAGTTAATTCGTTAATTTCACCAGTATTTTGTTATCGTAAGCTAGTGCTATTTCATTGAGTCCGGAAATTAACTTGTGTCGTGACAGCTAACGCGTTACATAGATGCTGCGTTTCAGTGCCTCAGTCGCTCCCACTTCATGGATGTACGTTGATCAAAATGTCTCCCAAAGAAATACAAATTACACAAAAGTTATATGGGTGAGTAAACGACCGTATTTTACGCCAGAAATAAGGTCCAGGTTGTAAAAAACAGTAGTTCCCCTTTAACATTTGACATCAAGGCTTTGAGGTGCATATTTCTTGCAGAACATAAAGTAATGACTGACCGCTGCCTTAAATTAGTAAAGTTAACTGAATTTGTTGGTTATTTTGTTAGTATGTGTGAACTAATAGCAGCTGGTTTCCTCATGCACTCATTGGTCATCACCCTTGGACACGGTAATCTTAAAATCTTGCATCATTGGCTGCAACTTGTGTTAACATAGGGAATCTAACCAATCTTTGCCATTCACCACTTCTTGATTTATCAGCAACTTAAGAGTTTGATGGACACTGAAAGTCCGGGGGTCCATATTCAAAGATAAAAACCCACCCTGAGTGTGACATCAGAGGAAACTGCCCGCTCTAAACATGTGACCTAATCATTGTAGCTTCTCCTCAAAAGCTAACGTGCTAATAACGAGGAAGCTTTGTCTTAACTTAGTCGGACTTTGACATAGCTGCACATTTATTGATTGCTCCAACTCAGCTTTTTTTTGACACATTCGTTTCAATTGTTCATGCTAGCATGGATAGGCTAGAAAACATTTTTTTTTACTCTTGCCTTGCACTTCACATCCTAAGAAATTCCGTATGATCTTGGTCCAGCAGACTTGATACCTGAGGGTTCAAAACCTTGCGAGTACAGTAGCTCTGGTCCAATTCGGCTGAACAGCAGAGCTCTGGGATGAAATGCACAAAGATTTTTGGCACTGCTGTATCATATGGTATGTCTCTGTTTTAAGACAGGGAGCTAGGAATACCAGAGGGTGATTCTGAGCCTATCACCCTTAAAATTGAAAAGTGAGTTTGGCTCAAGATTCCACAGTGTGTTGATCTGGCCTGCTACGGGAGAGAGTGAATAATACATGTTTAAAGGCAGGGCCCACCCATTCTCATCTCTACAGTGCTACCTTCTCTGTCTCTTTTTTCTTGTGGCTGGTTTACCTCATATCAAACCTTTAGTAATACATTCTGGAATTGTGTTTTTGACAGACAAAAGTTTTATTCTGTGCATATACTGTGCAGTAATGCAAAAATCAATCATCTTATTGTATTTCCACTCTCACACTCTAATACGTGAATGTGTGTTTGCCTTGATACTGTGTGCATGTGTGCATATGAGAGAGAGAGAGAGACAGAGAGAGAGAATGTGTGTCATGCAGAATGGTAGCGTCTCTTCTTTCCGTTCCCTCCCTCCCTCCCTTCAGGAAGTGGACTAATGGCATTTGAGAGGATGGAGGGAGCGGGAAAGAGGTTGAGGGAGGAGGGACGGAGTTCCTTCCTGTGTAGTGTGTCATTTGTAGATCCTGATGTACTTGCGCGTGGCCTTGAGACTCAGTGGTAACCCTCCCACACCCCACCACCGCCCTTTACCCAAAACGATGTCTGAGTTGGTCAGTTCACAAGTTGTTTTGTTTTTTCCTGTTTTTTACTTACAAAGGAAAATTGTATTATCTCTGGCAATATTTTCATGATGATAACATTTTACTCATAGATATTTTCATTAAAGATCAAAAAGTATGATATAAAAAAATGGATCCAAAAAAAAATGCAGTGGGATGATCCACACTGCTGAAGTAGGAATAACAAGAGAAATATCAGGCTTTATGTGGTACATACTGAAAATGAGAAAGTGTCTGTTTCAGTGGGTACACTAAGTTTTCCTTCTGTTCTTATCTTATCTTATCTTATCTTATCTTATCTTATCTTATCTGTTCCATAAAATATATGAGATTACCAGTTGACTATAGGTCTGCCCGTGAGTGTGAATGGTTGCTTGTCTCTTTGTGTTAGCTCTGCGAAAGACTGGCAACCTTTCCGGGATGTGCCCTCCTCTTGCCAAATAAAAGCTTGGAAGGTCAGACGGTTATAGATAATGAATCTATATCAATCAGGCATAACATTATGACCTCCTTGCTAATATTCTGTAGATTTCCCTTGTTCCTCCAAAACAGTTGTAACTTATCAGAGAACGGACATGGGCTTTCTAAGGGTGTCCTGTTGTATCTTGCAACACAATGTTGTTAATGGGGACCTTAAGGTCCTATGGGTTGAGGGGATGGGCCTCTGTGGATCATCCCATAGATACTCGATCAGTTTGGGATCTAGTGATTTTGGAGGCCAGGTCAACACCTTGTGCTGTTTTTCATGTTTTCTGTTGTTGTTCCTAGACTGATTTTGTGTGTATGTGTCTGTGTCAGGCTGTATCCTGCTGGGAATGGCTGCTACCATAAAGGAGTGTCATTACTATGGGGTGGGGATACCACCCATCTGGTCTAGGTGGATGGTACATATCTAAGTAACATCCACATTAATGCCAGGTCTAAAAGTTTCCCAGCAGAACATTGAATTGTCTCAACATGGTCAGTTTACTTCTCTTGTTAGTTGTTTTAATGTTATGATCTGTATATATAGATGGGTCATTTACACACGTTTAGCCAATTCAGTTTTAACTGCAGCAAAACAGTGTATTCTGGAGTGAATCAAAATGAACTCATAATGAAGAAACATATGCTCATTTGTGTGTATCTAGTACTTTGGAGAAAGAAGGAGGCTGCACTGGGATTTGTTGACACTACAAAGCTGGAACAGTCTTATCATTTAAATCTGTATCCATGTGTGTGATGGGAACTCATCGTTATGCGTTGGTGTATGAATCCACAATTTTTTATTTATTTTTTTTAAATGAGACAGGGCTGGTTCGTGTGACCGTGAGGGACTGAGAGGTGGAAAAAGCAGACAGCGGCCGACGCAGGCTGAGACAGAGAGAGAGAGAGACAGATAAACACTCAGCGAGAGAGAGAGAAGATAGACACAGACAGTCTTTTGAGATTCCACTCACGCATCTCTGAGTGTCTCTCCCCGTCTCTGCAGCACTGAATGAAAATGACTCCCCCACCTTCGCGCACACACGCACACGCCAACGTACGTGCACGCACACATTAGCGGGGGACACAATCTGTAAACATATAGGGATGAAAGAGTTTGCAAGTTATCTCATTAAGTATTACTGAGCCCTTTAGTCTGATGGAATTAGTGTACTGTGAATGTAGTGCGGAGAAAGTCTGATTAAGTTGTAAAGTGGCGAGCTGTAGCGCAATTACACTCCATTTAAACCTCAATGGATTTTTGTATTTTCTCTGGTAAAGCTCATCACGATTTGATCATTTTGCCGACATAAAGCAAAAGATGCCACAGAAGAGAAAACGCTGCGGTTGTATAGCAATAAAACGTGTCATTTCAGAAGGAGGGATTATACACATTACCACAGTTTGTGTTGCTCTGCGATGACAGAAGGGTGCACTTGTTGTTTTAGTCAACACATGGGAAAAGAGACTCCTGCCATCACCACGTTTTTAACTCTTGGACATCTTGTATCTTTTTTTGCAAATGCTTTTTTAAAAAACGTTGCCTCCTTTCACAAAGACATGGTATGAGACTGGTTCAGTGTGTTCAAGCGCGCCTTACTGTATGTCTGCTGTACTGTAGTGTTCTCCTGGCGGGCGGTGTTTTGAATAATTTATGCAACAAATGAGTTTGCCAGGAGGTGCAGGTGTTCATCTGAGGACACGCAGGGGCCGTTCCACCGCCTCAGGTTTCACGACAAGCGCCTTTTTGGTCAAGGCGCCAGTTACCACAATGAAGGGATCATAGCAGTACACGGAGAGCAAATCACCGAGCGGCTCGACGACTCCTGAAATCAAAAGCTTTGACGTAGCGGGACTGACGGATGGCCAGGCGGAAGAACTGACTAACGTGCTTTCGAATTATTGAGCTTAAATCAATCCAGGAAGAGAGAGCTAAACTGTAAAAATGGATGAGGAAAGAAAGTTAAAACCGTGTTAAACAGAGCAGGCGGTCAGATAATTTGTAATTGATGCACATGTGATACAAAGGAGGGCTCATTTGCCTTATGCCTCTCTAAAATGACTTAATTGTGTGTATTTACGAACCAGTAGCTGCATTTACATAATAAAATAGAAGAAGAAGAAGAGGTTTTTATTTAACACCGTAGAATTTCATTTGAGAGACAGTCTGGGTCTTATAGCGGGACCTAGAATTTGTCTGCAAACTGAATCTGCAATGAACTCCATCGAGTGAAACGGGAAATGAGCGGCAGAGTTTGACCAGGTTTAAGCTCAGAAACGCACCTAGACTCACCACATGGCTCATGGTTCCACTCCCACGGTAGGGCGCCTTACAATACCGTGTTACCACGTCCCATTGTTGGACGTGTCAGAAAAGTATAAACACCGATGTGTGAGGTGTAAACGGCAGACTCATTAACAATCAGTGGACGTTCGGTTCGCTTAGCAAGGTTAAGCGATGGAGTAGGCCGAGCTTGGCTGCGGTGAATCAATATTAAAAATGTATTTAAAAAGAAAACATGCATTTATCAAGTCAGGGTCATTGTGAGTAGTGTGTGAATGACAACCAGCGGCAAACAGTCGTTTCCTGATCACTGCACTGTGAGATAAGTGAGATAACTTGACTGGGCTGATGTGGTCAGAGTGGATCAGGTGAAGCCCTGCAATCTCACTGTCAACATAATTATCAGCAGCCATGAGTGACTGCATTGGTTTTGAATGCTAAAGGTCTCAGCGCATCACCATGGTTAATTAAACTGCTATCAGCTTACCGGCGGAATAAACATTACATTTATTTCTCCATCACTGCCCGCAAATCAGCTGATAAAGGTAATGAGTGTAACTGAGACAGAGACGAGCGTTGTTTAGTTAGATTTATACATGTTATATTGAAACAGACAGCAGCTCTGTAGCGATACCAGGTCTCGGGACTCCGACGATGCTTGAGCTTTATCGACTGGTATTGTGTCCATCGGTTCGGCTCAGCTGACTTTATAGATGCTGCTTAGTGGGCTTGTGTGGAGAAACTGCCATCAGGCCGTGTGTGTGTGTGTGTGTTAACGTGTAAGTTCAGCTTGTGTGTTCATTTATTTTTTATTGCTGCCAGACTGCTGAGAGATATTTTAGGCTTGTATCACAAAACATGGAGAGAAACAAAATGACATCTAACTGTTGAAGACTCATCAGTGCCTTTGGCTACACTGGCGTTTCCAAAATTTGAAAAGTTTGCTCCCACAACCAGCCATAAAGTGGTGTGGTAAATTATCGCCATCAGTTTTATTTTCCTTTTTTGCATACATTAAAGCAACAAGACCATAGAGGCACTGGATATTTGATTTATTTTTTACCTTCTGCAGAGCCACACTCGCCTTTTTGTCCTCACTCCTACTGCTCTGGCTTGAAAACCTTCTCCTTTAACTCGGCAAGAAAACAAATGAACCTATTTCCCAATCAGGCATCAGATTTGGACCGAACTAATTTCACATCCCGGTGCAAACAGCGTGACTGCTCCGCTTCTGACGGATCCAGAACAAACAAAAGACCCACAGCTGTATTCTTCTGCGGACGCTTTTTGAATCCCACGTGATTCATTCTGATTTTAATGTCATTAGACTGAATCTGATTTGTCACAATCAAGGGCGGCCGTCAGTAGCAAAGCACCCGGTGTTGTTTTCGTGGATTGAAGGTGGTGCTGGTTTTTGGGGCCTGGAGATATCCTGGCATGCTGTTTGGATTTCTTTCTCTCTCTCCTTTTTTTTCTTGTTGTTGTATTTGGAAAATGCTGCTTTGTCAGCAGGTCAGGTAGTTTTTTTTTGTTTTTTTTTCCTCCCCCAGTTCTTCGTTTCCTGCACAAACATTGCCCACTCACCGCCACATGCACACACACACACACACTCATAATCTCTGCTTTGTCCTCTTTTCTCCTCTTTCCCTCCCTCTCTCTTTCCCTCTCTCTCTCTCTCTGCGTCAAGGCAAACTCAGCAGACCTCTAAGCTGCCAGGGAGCAAAGGCATTCTGGGTAATCCAGGGTGCGAGAAGGGAGAGGGAAAGAAAGTGGGGAGGGGGGTAGAACTCTCACAAAACCACGACACGCACTTGATGCTGTGCATGATGTTGCACACTCAGACAACACAACCAAACCAAATCCAGTCCCTCACCACGGAGCCATGGCGACTCGGCATCCGTCTGTGTCCATCTGTACGTTCATCTGCTGAGACAAACGCAGGCAGGAGAATATGGAATCTGAAAACCTGCACCGCATCCCATTCCCCGTTGCCGAACACGAACGACTAGGGGGATGTGAAGGAGAATTAGGGAGGCTGAGGGAATAGCGAGGGTGGTGGGGTGGAGCAGAGGAGGATACAGGAGTGTCGTCAGTCTGCTTTTATCTCAGCTCTGATTAAACCTTGTTCCTGTCTGACCTAAAAAGTCAGCTGGCGGAAACTTCAGAGAGAGACCGTGGGTGAATTTCAGTGGAGCTCTTTACACGCAGCCGGTGCCTTCAGAAAGTGAGAGAGAAGATCAGAAAAATAGAACAGAGAGTGGGCAGATACTGGAAAAAAAACACAGACATTCAGACATCCTGCCTTTATGTTCTCACCGTTCACACATCGTATATACATATATATGGATGTACACTCTCCCGTACTGTGTGTTGTCCGTTCCTAATGAGGATGAGGAAGAGGCCGGTGCTGGGTGGTAACTCCGGGTAAGCAGTACAATGCCACAGGAAGCAGACAGAGGCAGTGCTGAAATGATCCAGCGCCACCCGTCTGGGACAAGCACAACAAAAAAACACAATGTATAAAAATAAACCTGGGCCGGCATGGCAGGGCATCTGCAGAAACAGGAAATGTCCCACTGAGGGAGACACAGGAGGGAGATGGGGGAAGACCCCTGGATTGCTAATTTTTATGGATCAAAGATGGCAGCGTCAATAAGGTTTTGTATTGTTGTCTATGCAGGATTGCTGAATGAATGTGAGTTTTAAGATTTAAAAGAAAAAGTTGGTAGAAGCGGTAAAATGATATTAGTTTAAAATGAAGGTACTCACGTAAAACAACTTATATTTTTTCTTATGAGCAGAGACGTGTTGAGTTTGTTGATTTGCAGCCGAGTTTGAGATGTGCACCTCTTTCTTTCAGAGCGCTGCAGCAGCTCCAAGCCCCGTCCTTGGGAATCTCCCCCCAGGAGAAGGCATGCCAGTCGGGCCAGTCCCTGCAGGATTCTTTCCGGTACACAGTACATACGATTGCATACTGTTCCTCAAGGAAGCACTCAGCTGTATATGTAAATGCACCTTACAGTGTGTGTACAATCTGCATTCATCCACGTGAGGATGCACCGCTGTGTTTACCAGAACCAGAGAGGGAACGGCGTCTGACAGGAAAAATAAATCAAAGGCGCACACACGCACGCACACATGCCGCATTCCCCCAGATCATCTCTGAAGGACTCTGCCAGTCGCCCATTGATTAGCTGTCATTATCAGTCAAATTCAGACACTCGCGTCTGACACACAGATCAATAGCCTTCCGAGGCATTTCTTAGCCCCGCTTTCAAAAACTCAAATGTGAGCCTGAACAGCCTTTTCCATCTCTGTCTGAAGATCAGTTGCTCTTTGAAGTAGGTCTTGTCAAGACCTATCAGCTAAACTAATTTACAACAATTACCTGATTCCCAGTTTATCATTCAGTTTTGTTTTTTCTTTTAGTGTCTGGGCCCGATCAGAGAGTATCTACACAGCTGATTAACTGCATAACATTAGCAGAGTAGATGCAGATTTGTGCCTGCGGATATCTTTTACTAATTCAACCTATGTTAATTTTCTAATAATGAAGTCGTTCACTGACTCACACATTCTGAAATTATTTGTTGACTTAAAAACAACATTTTACCCTCTTATCGTACTTGAATAGAACTAAAATACTCCGTCCGTATTCATTTGATCAGTCTTGGGCTGAGAGAGTGAATTAGGAGAACAACGTTATCAAATTAAGAGGAGCATTGCTCTCTAGTGGCAAATCGTGGTATTGCATCCCCATCACGCCCTGTGAGCTTTTATGACCGCTGTGGTATTTGTTCAGCAGACATAGCAGCAGCATTGCTACTGTCTGTGGTGAGGACAAGTGAAAACCCACTCACAGGTGCAAAAGAGCTTCTCCCACACGCTGCCAAATCCCACTCAGTCGACTCATGTTCTGACATCATTATTAACTTCATCCTTTATTCTCTGATGTTTTTTTTCCCCCCATAAATTCAATCCAATAAAAATGCGGTTCATCGCCCCGCTCTGCTGTCACAGAGCTGCTGTTAAAAGAAAATGAGCCCAAAGAAAATCGTCAGAAGAGTCACAGAGGTTATGAAAACAACAAAACCCTTTTGTTTCACTGAAAATGGCTATAAAATTATATTACTTTTCACACGGCTTGACAGCTCAACACTTCTGTCACAAAATTTCCATTTTTTTTGTTTTTTTTTGTTTGAGGTTTTAAGTGATTTGAACATTATATTTATCTGATCTTCAGCCATTTATGTCACCTCGATACCCCGGAGGACCCAGACCGCCCCTCAGATTACCCAACCAGGTAAGAGCCACACTATAAGAGACATAAACAGACATTAATAAACATTAGAAATGGACAGCATCTGTGTGACAGAGATGATAATGCAGGGGTTGGATCTCTATTTACTCTGCAGGGACTTGGAGGAGTTCCAGGTAGCCAGCCCATGTTACCAAGTGGAATGGATCCCACGAGACAGCAAGGTACGCACAGAGACACTGACCCACACAGACAATGCTGACGTGATTTTATGCTTTCTTTTTCAACCAAATACTATTTTCTTTTTGAAATCAAAGCTTGGTAGAGTTTTTGCCGCCCAGCTGACATCCCAAAATATTAAACAAGAGTGAGACTCATCCACCAATATCATAGTAATCCATCCAAAAGCTGTCTTGACATTTCACTTAAGAACACTTAGGGTTAGGGTTGTTCCTCAAAAGACTAAAAAAATTAAAAATAGTGACAGTCCATCAAATAATGTTTGAAATATTTCAGTCAGAACCAAACCTGGGGACCGGCTGAGCTGTTAGCTTGGATTAAAAATACAAAATGCAAAAAAGTTTTATATAACTGCACAATACAGTATGCCTCAGTGTGGCAGGTTTATGTGTTTTTAATTGTTTTACCGCTGCAGTGACGTTCTGCAGCACAGATGCACGTCAGTCTGTGGGTGCTTGTTACTGAGATCAATTCATGCTTTACTGTCTCTTCATGCCATGTGTTGATTGTTTATATAAAAAAAGATCTCATCTTATCATTTAAACCCATTTACACAAACTACTAACTCCTCCACACAACACATAAATTATGCATAAGTACTAAGACTCGTGATGTTCAGTTGCTGTTCATCCAGCGTGTAACTCAATCACATGTAAATGTTCTGCAATCACTGGTGTATTTGGTCTCATCGTCTCAGAATCTGTTGTTATTCTTTTGACTTGAAAACACACTGCCACCGCGTCTAGACAAATGTGGGGAAATACAAAAAGTGCTTGTTTAGAGGAGGAGTTGAGCTTTCAGGGGTTGTTCACAATAAAGCTTTAAAATGACTTCCAGCTCAACAGAAGACGACGAGGGTACACATTTGCAGAAACGATCAACTGAAGAACAACCTCCACGGTTAGAAAAATGCTAGACCTTGAATTTGATTTTTTTTTGTGCTTCAGGTCATCCAAATATGGGAGGGCCGATGCAGAGGATGACTCCACCCAGAGGCATGGTGCCACTAGGGCCTCAGGTTTGCAGCCAAATAATTTGTAGTAACGTTTACAAAGCATTGTTTCCGGTAGCTACTCTCTTGTCCATGTAACTCAGTATAGTTTTTAGTAAAGTTTTTTTTTTTTTTTTTTTTTTTTAGAACTATGGAGGAGGCATGAGACCACCGCTGAACGCACTGGTTGGTCCTGGGATGCCTGGAATGAGCATGTGAGTGGTATATACGTAATATAATCTACCGACACACACACAGACATACGGCCACAAGGTGGGAGCAGCACTGGAGCTCATGCTTAAAGAAACTAAACCACCCATCTCACTCCTTTTTCTCTCTTTCCTAAGCTGTAAACAAAGTCATCACATCTCTCTCACTTTGACAACGATGCTAAATATCTTTAATCCCTAACTACAGTCGGTGGCGTAGCTCTGCTGCAACTTAACTGTATGTGAAACTCTGGAGGTGTCTTTCCTCTGTTTTGTCGTCTTTTGTTTTGTTTTGTTTTTAACTTGTTGTTCCCATCACCTTTCTTTGGCACCAGAAGAGCTTGTTGTTGCCAACTTAGCCCAAATGAATTAGAAACAAAGAAGCCAGCCGAAAGCAGAAAGTGAAGTGTGTGTATGTGTGTGTGTTCCAGGGGACCTGGTGGCGGTAGACCTTGGCCGAATCCTCCAAACTCCAACTCTGTAAGTGTTCAAAGAGTTTTAAAAGTGACAAAAACTAAATTGTTTATTTCATTCCTTAAATGTTTTTTTTTTTTTTCTGTGTTTTCTTAGACCCCTTACTCATCTGCATCTCCAGGAAGTTATGTGGTATGTATGTTCAAGTTAACGCTGTTCTGATTTAGCAGAATAGGCTGTAATTCATTAGTTATGGAAACCAAACTCTGGTTTCAGGGACCTCCAGGAGGAGGAGGGCCACCTGGAACCCCAATAATGCCGAGCCCAGCAGGTGAGCCCTATGTTTGTCTATGCGTGTGTTTACATATGTTAAAGAGTTTTCATCCTCTTATTGTGTTTTTTTTTTTTTTTCTTTTCTCATCAGATTCAACCAACTCTGGCGACAACATGTACACGATGATAAACACAGTCCCTCCGGGCGGAAGCCGACCAAATGTGAGGCATTTTTCTTTCTCTGCAGAGTCTGTGTGGGTGCACAAGTACTTCTTCCATGTTAGACTTTCATTTGACGGTAATCCCTCTTACGTGTGAACCGCTCTCTCAGTTCCCTATGGGTGCAGGTAGTGACGGACCATTAGGGGGAATGGCCGGAATGGAGCCCCATCACATGAATGGATCATTAGGTAAAAGAACAAATATGCCATAGATAGGACTAAATCTCTGACCAGTTCATAAGGAGGAAGCTTTCATTTGATCACGGTGATTTGATTCATGTTCATTCTCGTGTTTCCCTTCTCAGGATCGGGTGATATGGACAGTCTCCCCAAGGTAAGAGAAGCTGCTGTAAACTTCTAGCTTGCAGAAGCGCTTTGCAGCGCAATCACTGCTGAGCAATGTTTTTCTTACCTTTGAACAGAATTCTCCTGGTAACCTAAGTATGAGCAACCAACCAGGGACGCCCAGGGAGGATGGAGAGATGGGAGGAAACTTCCTTAACCCTTTTCAGAATGAAAGTGTAAGTCGAGTGTCTTCTGCTGAACACTGGTGGTTGCAGAGAGCTCCCATAAAATCTGAAGTTTAATTTAAAATCATATATGTGGATTGTAAGTGACTCTGTATCAATAAAACTGAACTGAATTTGGATTATTTTATATCTTTAAAGATTATTTCTAGTCTCCAGATTACTTCATACAGTTACATAGGTAGTTCTCATTCAGGATATTAGTAAAATAATTATAATTCCCTTTCTGAAACACGCACACACACACTTACTTGTTTCCCCCCAACTCATCTCTGCAGTATTCTCCAAACATGACGATGAGCGTGTGAAGGCTCTGGAAGCAGTTTGGTCCGTCGCTCAGTGACCTGGTGTGGGTGGGTGAAAAGCAGAGGGACAGGATGTGACGTCATCTAGGCCAGTGACTCTTCCTCTGCGACCACCTGCCCAGTCGGGACAGTTGCCCCCCAGGCACCATCCTTCCACCGCCCCCGACCCCTCCATGGTTTCTGTCCTGTTTCTTCTCCTGTTCTAAGTGGTGACTCTGCTACATTCATCAGTTCTTCCTCTGCAACCATGAGACTGTACAAAGGAACCAAATTGAAACGACCCAGAGGAGAACTCTTTGTATATTTGCATACAGTGTGTAGGAGACTGTGTGCACACTCCTGTTACAGACGGATGTTTTCTGCCTTTTGCGTCATATCACAGAGTTCAATACCCAAACAAACAAAATGTAGTATACTAAAGTTTAAATTCCCAAGGACTTGAATAGATAAGACTACGTTTTGATTGATTCACTTATCAGTCAACCTGGTTGACATTATCTTTTGTCATTTCTCGACAACTTACTTTTTCAATTATCAGAAGACAAGTGGTCAGACATCCCAGCCATATTGCCACGTGGATTTATTTGAGGCTTGTGCAGTTATTTGTAGCTTTTTTGGCGTTTATGGTTGTCTAAATCTGTAACACACCCAATGTTGAGTTTTGTGTTTCCGTCCGTCTCAGCTGATTAGGCAGACGAACAACATCAAGACAATAATCCTAATTTACACAAGGACTTCAGCACAATCTGAAATATATGTTTGCATTTTTATTTTGAAATTACGTTAAAGGGTTATTTTAATAAGTGTGCCCAAGACTTAAAATGAGACTATGGACTTTTGTTGAACGGTAACCATTCAGTGAAAATGGTCAGTGTTAAAACAGAATGCGCACGTGGCTTTATGATATCCATTAAAAAGAAATATATATATATATATATATACAGGTATATACCGTGTATATATATATTGTTTTTACCTAAGCTTCAGCAATCAAAAGCTACTTTTAATGTCCAAGGCCAAGTAAACCTGCATAAACAAAACCCCTGAGTGAATTCTGAATTGAACATTTGTACTTTTTTTAGTAACAATACGTGTAATACGGAGAATGTGTTATTTCTTCTTTCAAAAGTTCCATAGTCTTCCTTTAAGTCATATGGGATTAGACACTCTAGTAGGTGTAACTTCATTAGCACAAAGGTTAATACTCAACAGCACTGTACAGACAAAAGGTTTTGCCCAGTTTTTTTTTTAGTTTTTTTTTACAATGAACTGATGCATTTCCTGCAAGTAAACCTGTAAGACTCCCCAGTGCCAGTGGTATAACAATACCTGTTTTATGGGACTTTCTGGGACACTTTGTTGACCACATGAGGACTGCAAAATGTAAGTGAACCAGTAGTTAAATCATTTTTGAGGCCTAATTCTGGATCCAGTTGATTCATCGGTTGTGTGTCCTGAAGCTTCAGCGGGTACAGTGGTCCATAATCTTCTGACATAAAATGTTAAAATGAGAACCCATAAGCGGTCACTTTGGACACTCAATCACTTAATCGTCATCCGGCTAAACTGTGATTTTAGTATGAAAAGTTGGTTGGTACAGAAAGCTAAAAAGTAAGCTTGTTTTTAAATCAATGTTCAAAACTTTTTTCACTGCCCAAGATGAATTATCATCATGTACAAAGGGTCAATACTCCTGTGAACATTCTCCTTTCCCTCCCCTAACTGCGAAGTGTACAGCTCACAAATGTAGCTCCTCTGTCTCGTATGTGTATTTGATATTATTATTATTATTATTTAAAGATAACTCTGGAGAGAATTACTGCAAAAGGGAGCGATGGACTGGGGATGCACCATCACAGCTGAACAGAGATGTTTTATTTTGTTTTTGTGTTAGATCGAAGCCATAGGTGGGAGTTTAAGAAGATGCATTTGTAAATTGGATCTTTTTTTTTTTTTCTGTTTTGTGGCGGTATGTGGGACTCCATTTGTGATGTGTTCATTTTCTCTTTTTTATTCTTGTATTATGTTTTTGTAAATACACAGAGAAGTTTCATGGGTTTTGAATATGCTGGTATAAAGCTTCTCTTCCCTTAGTCAAAGTGTCAGCATTTGTCATTTGTGAAGACTTGAGGATGTGTTTGAGTGAGTTTGTAGACGGCTTATATCGTCGCATTTTGTGTTTCGCCTGTTTTTTGTAGTTCAATCTTCTTCCCACACAAAACTGCAGGTGGAGGTTGCAGTCTCTCGCCATGAATGTGTTTTTAGATAACCATTCATTGAGGGGTAAAATGGGTACAAAACAAACAAAACTTAAAGTGGTGAGGTCTCTTCAAGAAAATACAAGAAGTCTAGTTGCCTTTGTTTCAACTTTGATTCTCCAATTTTTCAAGAATGATTGAAAAGTAACCTCATCAATACCATTTTGTAGCACAAGCTAGAAAACATCCACATGAGGCCTTCATGACTGAGACCACATCATCCATGCAAAGGCCAGGCTAATTTAGCCTGCAAATAATATAACAACATAAAATTGTGACCTGTTCCTTTGGGCACACTCTGCATGCTGAGCAAAGCTAAGCTAACTAAACGCTAATTAAACACGCAGATACAAAAGTGCTGTCGGTCTTCTCATCGCTAATCCCTCTCCAACCAGCACTGTTATTCTTACTTACGTACTTAAAATTTTACCTCTGTTCAGCCACATTTGCATCGACACTGTATGTAGCCTAGACTGTAGACATCACAGACCATGTGCTGTTTGTCATGGTACATCCAAAAACAACCTGAAACGAAGGCCAGCTGGACTTGCAGGATTTCTTGCAGACATTTCACCGCTCATCCATGTAGTCATCCAGCTATAGGGTTTTAAAAAGGAGTTCTCTTTTGGATGAGCGAGAAGAAAAGTCTCCAAGAAACCCTACAGGTCCTGTTGCCCTTGATTCAGCTTCTTCTTCTTCTTCTTCTTCTGTTTTATATATAGGCTACATATACATATTTCTCTCAGCTTCTGCCCTCAAACACACAGCACACAAAGAAAAAGAAAGATCCAGCCATTGTCCACAGAAGGAATAATTCAAGAAAGCAGGAGGGAATGTGTGCAACTCTCAACTTGCCCAGAAGTCCTCAGCATTGTGTGCTTTAAAAAGTACTTGTGTGTTTAAAAATGCATGTACCACATAGTAAATAAGTATCCCTATGTTCTACACAAACGTGCTAACGAAGGAGTCAACAGGAGGTTTAGGGTCTCTGCTCTCGTATCCGTGAAGATGTATCTCAGCCAAGCCTTCTATGTCCTCCTGTCGCGTCTTATGCGAGTCTTCGTCCTCCCTGCAGTTTTCCTGTTCGTGCTATAGCTCATGCCAACTCAGTTCAGTTTAGCTGTGCTGGCTCTCTCCTCACCCACTCAAAGCTCAGATTCACGCTGTGCAGAAGCTGCTTAAACCTCAGGAGGACTGTAGACGTGTACTGTACATTGTCCTCAGCGTAGACAGCTGCTGTAAAGAGTGCTGTTTCTGCAAGTATTAACCCTGACTCACTTCCAATTGTACAGCAACATAATGTGTAGATGTTTCTAAAAGGTACTCTCTCACTGGGTCTAGATTTGTGGGAAAACAGATATTCAAGGCTGGAACATCAGAGCTCCTGCAATATTCATAGCTCCTGGATCTGACTTCACATTTTGGAAACAAAATGTAACTGATAAACCTTAAGACAGCATAAGTATATGCATAAGCATAAAATAACTGCCATTCATTATTATGTGCTTATTGTGTTTGCCTCTCCCACATTAAGTCTTTCGGAAGTCTCAAGGTAGGGAACGCAAGGGAGGACTTCAATCAGAGAGGTAGAGTGCACAGACTTTTGGACCTCTATGAAAACAACAGGGTAAACACAACGTCATTTGAAGGCAGCAATTACAACAAGCTCACAAGGTCTATTTGAATGCAACAAACGTAACTCGCAAATATGCAGGGAAGTACACGCGGACAATCACAGGCAAAGAAAAAATGAAAGGGAATGAAGCATGGCATATGGTGGACGAATATTTTAAAGTAAACTGAAGTAAAGGAAACTGGACACGTGGTGAAAGTCCATAATCAAAATCTTGACAAAAAAAAAAGAATAAGAGAAGCTTCTGCTTATTTCCGTGAGTTACTAGTGTCTGTAACTGCTTATCTCTACACTCATGCTAAAAACTTCCAAACTCAAAAGTTTAGGACTGTGTTGATTTATTTCTTACTGCAGATGTTTTGAGAACTTGGTTGAAGTAACTTTTCTCTCCCCGCCCTCGAGCGCAGTCTGGGAAATTGGATGCTTTTTCACTAGAAGTTTTCAAGTTCGGCTGAGTGCTTCAACTTCCCACAAGGTTCATACTTTGGAAAAAAAAAACTGCAGGAAAAACGTTCTCTCTGTAAACCTTTACTGCCATACATTTAGTCGTAGCAAGTATTCCATGGGTAACTTAATAAGGTATTCATCAGCTTGGGTTGATTGTTTCTGAATTGATGAAGGAGGCGGCCATAGATGTAAAGGAGCAAGATCACTGCAGAAAATGGTTGTTAGAATCTATTGCAAACCTTAAATAAGACCAGAAGTTACTCCAGTGGTCAGATGTGTATTTAGCTGTGTCTTCTAGATATGAGTCCTGACTTGTTATAACTTAGACTGTTGAAGACATGCACAGGATATTAAGGGTGGCATAGGTTTTTATGTGTTCATGCAAGGGATGTGGCGAATAGTCAACGCTTTTAGCAGGAAGTAAAGTAGTCGCGGATCGCAGTCACTAACAACACAGATGGCTCCAAGAAGACAGGTGAGAAGCCCAGTGGGTCATTGCAGCAAACTAGCATCGGTTCATCGCATGTGGAAATGCTTTACTTAAGATGACGTCAGACCTGAAATACAACAAATGTACTATACTACTGCAATGCACACATTTATTAATCCCAGCTACATTATACTCTCTTACAACACACTGTGAAGTACTATTAAACGCTATTGACAGTGCGCAAAGTATTAATAAACGCATGCAGTTCTGTTGTGTTCTTTAAAATGACATTGTTGTTACGGTAGTGCTGAGAGTTGGTCGTGTGAGAGATGCGTAAAAGAAGTGGTAGACTGACGTGGTTTACGGCCGACAGTAGCCTGTGTTCAAGCTTCATGTACCTTGCAGAAAAGCCTCTGTAGCTTCCTGAGAGTCTGAGACTTTTCAAGTCAAGAAGATAGATTTCACTGTTGCAAAGCATTACTTTCTTTTGTGTTTTTATATGTGACATCACAGACTAGTCAATGTTGACTTTATATTAGTCGAATTAAGAAGATCCGAAGTATTTCAACCCCTAGTTCATGCCTTTGTTTTGCACAACTCTGTTTATACTTTCTGGCTCATGGCAGCGATCATCCAATGATTTCTGCAACACACTGGCCATGCAACAACAAAGTAAAGGAGCAACAGCTGAGGACAGCGACTAAAGTCAGTGTTGGAAATACCAGACAGGGTTGTAGCTTCTAGCTTCTTTCTTTCATTCTTGTTCCTGTTCTACCTGTTGCTTGGGCCCCTTGACGGATGGAGAGCAGCAGTTGCCCGTGGCTGCCAGAAACATTTTCTCAAGTTGTTTTGCACTGTAAAAATAAAGAAAGAAGAAAGGAAAAGAAAGAATAAACGAGACATGTTATGTAAGACAGCGCCCGCCCTGACGAAACAAAGAGCTATCTGAGACCAAAGATGCAAATTGTGCTGAGCGTGTTTACTGTGTAGAAGCAAATTGCTGCTGTATGAATATTTGTGTGGGTTTGTTAACGTCGTCCAATAGATTTGTTTTGTAAATTGAGAAACAATATATGAGATGGACAGGTACAGTAGAATGAAGAAGCATATGGTTTGGTATTGTCGCCCCATGTGTGCACGGTGTACAGCGTCGAAGATGAGAAAGCGATGAGCAGAATCCACATGCACCATGAACATGGACTGAGGTCATTCACAGGCAGTTTGACTGAAAGCTGCTGTCACTGCAGCTCATCAAGCAGCCCCTCTGCCACTTTCAAGTGTACAAGAAACAGTCGCTACGTAGTATATTACAAAATAAAATGGAGAGAAGGGGAGAGGAGAGTAAACGCAGTTGTGTTTGTGTCTTCATGTGTGACTTTCTTTTCCATTCGCCTGCCTTTGTGTGTGTTCGTGTTTGTGTGAGAGAGAAGAACGTCTGTGCAAGGGGGTGTTCGCATATTGAAAGATGCGGGGGTCTCGCTATTCATACTCTGCCAGCTGGCTATTACGCAACAAGATAAATAGGACACAAGCTCCTGCTGACTGGATGAAAAGTGAAACACTTCATCCCCAGAGAAGAAAGACACTGAGAGAGAGAAAGAGTGTGTTTGTGTGTGGGTTTGCATGCGTGTGTGCGTTGTGGGGACACAGATCTGTTCTATCAGTTGCATTGTGAGGACAATAAACAGAAGTGGGACAGTGGAAATAATAATGATATTAATAATAACTATAATAAAAACATTGTGGGGACCTGTTTGACGTGGAATACTATGGTTGTTTAAGGACAAGGGAAATTGATTTTAATAGGAGATTTGTGTGGGTGTGGGGTGGGTGGGTGTGTGTGTGGGTGGGTGTGTGTGTGGCCCAACCCACTGTTACGAAACCCTTCCCCCAGCAGCTTTGAGGAGGCTGTTGCTGGCAGGATCCCTGACATTGGTGTTGCTCTCTGGCTGCCTGCTGTCTCGAGAAATGGCTGCACAGTTGGTTGTAGCTCTGCTGGCTCTCGCCTCCCTGGGTGCCGCATCTGATCTGGACTGCAAAGAGCTGGTTAAACCTCTGGTACTGGACAGCCACAGCCCCGTGAGTATCGGTGATCAATTCTTATGAGCTGGTCATTTGTGAAGCGGCACAGTCGAAGCACCGTCCTGTTTGATAATGTTACTTATTTTTTACCATATTAGTGCTATTCACATTTTACCTTTAGCAATAATGTGCTTTTATCAAGGAACATTAATATTTAATAGAAACTTAAGTAGAACTTTTGCTGGTGGCAGATCTATGGGAAGTGGGTGCTTCACGTCGCATCATGGGACCAGCCCGGCCTGAAGAGTGACCTGGATACACTGAACAGCTCCTGGGTGGAACTATCCGCTTCCTCAGACAGCGGAGTCCTGACCATCTACTGGGCCGACCGCCTGTGAGGACGCTGCTGTTCCATTGTTTTTTCACATAATATGATTATGTGTTGTCTGCATATTAGATTATATTTGTTGTCTGGTGATTGTAGATTAAAGGCTTGGTGCTGACCCTTACTTCCTTTCTCTCGTAACAGAAAGGAAAATAAATGTCTTCAGGGCGAAGCTAATGGCACCATCTCGGGAATGACCAGTCACACCACTTGTATGTGTCTCAAAATCTCTTCTGTTTATGTCTGACTCACCGTCGCTCTATGTGACGTGGGCGATGCATGCAGTCAAATCATATTACCAAGGTGTAGGTGGATTGTATGAGAAAACAGTCACCCAAGACTCCACATATTTTTTGCTTCGCTTCCAATCTTTGAAATGTTTTAGAAGTGGTATGGGTACTTCCACCTGCACATACATTCTCTGATGTTTTTACAGTTATTATCAATGGTCACACTTCATATCATGATGGGAAATACTATGAGACCTGCAGCGACTGCCTCCTTTCCGAAGACACCACTCTGCTCCCCGACGGCAAATCAAAGGGACGATACATTTTCTTGTTCAGTAAGGCTGTTTTTATTGTTCCAACCATCAATTATTTCAGTGACACAGGTTAATATTTGGGCACTTCTTAAATGCACGGCTATTTCTTCTTCACTCTCTCATCTGGCTTTCTCTGATCCCTCTTCTAAAGCACGGACAGGCGCTCTCGAGCCATCTGACTTGGAGACTTTCAAGAAGCAGGCAGAATGTCTTAATTTCCTGCCGGAGTACTACTTTGGAAGCACAGGTCAGTCGCCATTTCAGCTATGCATTTTCCCGGCATTCGGTGCAATTACAAAATGAACTAATTTCGTTAATTTTCTATCTTTTTTCTTAGATCTGTGTCCTGATGCCAGGGAAACTGCTACACCTGCTGCAGAGGAGAAAGAGAATGAGAAAACTGAGACTCAGACGACTGCACAGTAGAGTTCAGAAATGTAACAGCCTCCACATTTCCAAACAGATTGAACTTAACACGTACTGAACACTGTTGTAATGTGATTTACTCACGTAGTTTTGTCCTGTGTAATATCTTATTTGTCTTCAAGAATTCAAGGCCTGCTGCGGTCATGTAACATTAGATCATCATGTGTAGTCTGATTTAGACCAAAATCTCCTATAACTATTTCAACTGATTGGGTGTGGTAAATAAAACAGTTCTCACCATCCCTATGTCGTATTGCAGTCATTCATTACTTATTTAGAAATGTATTTATTTTTGGCTTCTGAGTGCCAATTTTTCATAATTTTTCGAAAGAAAAAAAGGTTGTCAGGGTCATGTGTTTCAGCTACTAGAGCTCCTCTAAAATGCACCACAAAAATACATCCACAAAGACCGTTGCTGGGTAACAGGACTTTAAAGAAGAGGAAAAACAATGTGAGACTTTTAAACTGTCGCCACACGGAGTTCACACAGCCCCACATTGCCCTACCGATGAAAAGCCGCTTCAGGTTCTTTTTGAATGTTTCAACCGTCCAAGACGAGTCGTGGCCCTTTGCCCGAGTTCATTCAGTTTCAGTAAAACGGGCAATAGAGAACTCTTGAGCTAGCCTTTCAGTACTGAGCAAAAGAAATCAGCATGTCTCTGCGTGGTCCTTAGGAAACCTTTCCCTGGAGGATTTGAGCATGCAGGAACCTCCTCCTCTCCCTCTTATTAGCACTTCTTTTGTTTGAAACCCCAGAGGGAAAATGAATCAGACGTTTTCAGTTGCAGGTTCAGCAACATCCTCAGTCTGACCATGGCTCTGTCAGTTGTTGTGTTCCTGTTGAGTCTCTTTTCCTTCAGTGCTGCATCTGCACCTGACTGTAAGGACCTGGTCAAACCTTTTATGCCAGAGGACCCTAAACAGGTAAGCTGAGTTTGGAATGCTCTTTCTGTCCCATTAATGCCAATGGGTGTATCTGAAGACAGTAAGCATGCTCAAATATTTTTGTATTAAGGTATTTGGAAAATGGGTGTATGTGATGGGGGCTGGTGACCCTAAGCCGTACCACGATGCTCTGGCGTCTCTGAAAAGCTCCTGGGTCGAAGTTTCTCCCACTTCCAACAGTCTCATTGTGACATTACGCTGGGGAGATCACTGCTTGTGAGTTTGGTTGTTGAAATATATTAAGCAGACTCATGCACATGTTTTCAAGCTCTTGTTTGTTCCTCAGCAACCGGTGCATCATGGGGGAGGTAAATGCAACGGTCTCAGGAATTGCCACCACATTTCGCAGTAAGTGAGATATATGTGAGGCAGACGTCTATCTTTATGTATCACAGATGTCCACAGTAACCTTTCTCCACACAGAGAAGGCCATGTAATATTCTTTGCTTTGTACTTTTAAAAGAAAACCTCTCGGACCACAAAGGACACATCCTGGAGACTTGCCCTGACTGCCTGCTATGGACGGACACCTTTCGGAACAGGGACGTGACCGGAAGATACATCCTGCAGTTCAGTAAGTCCTGTCCCCACTGACACACTTTCAGATTCAAATGTGCACACTGCTTTGCTATTCTTCTCCTTCAGCAAGAACAGGAAAAATAGATGGCAAAGATGTCGAGATTTTGAAGAAGCAAGCCGAGTGTCTGAACTTCACAGAGGACTTGCACAGCTACGATGGCATAACAGGTCAGTAACTAGTCAGTAAACTGTAATGACAGCATCCCAAACCGGTCATGTTTCTGTTTTCTGTTTACGTAGCACAGCAAAAGCTAATTTTGCCACCTCATATGCAAATTACGCTTGAAAACTCTCCTGTAACACATCTACTATCATCATGTCTTTCTGCTACGCTTTTTATATGCTACATGTACTACATACACTTCATCTGTTTGCTCCTGTTCTTCTCTTCTGTCCCGCCTCCGTCTGCTGTTTGTGTTTCTCTGCCCAGCTGGCCTCCAGCAGATAGGTTCACCTATATGAGCTGGGGTCTGCAAGTTTCTTTTCTGTTAAAAGGGAGGTTTTCTTTGCTGCATTGTGTAGTGCTTATTCAGACGGTTTCAGACTACAGCTTTTGTACAGCGTCTCAAGACTATTTGGACTGAACTGAACTGAATTACGGGAACGTGGAAACATGTCCCCCAGCTCGGTCTTAGCTTAATATGACGTGGGTTATTGTCAACTTGTCAAGTCTTGACTACAAAGGTCATAGCTTCCATAGGTGAAAATGCTTAGAGTTAGGAAACACAATAGGAACGTTACTGTGTGTTAACAAAATGTTCAGTAAGAGATCAAAGCCCTGTAGTAGGTATTGCATATAATAGCATAGGGCATATTTAGTACTCACTTGCCAGTTCATTACTAATAATTACTAATAGTATAAAATAATAATGGTGAATGGTGTTACTCCTTTGATACTCAAAGTGATTTAGCTGACAAGTGAGTGCTGACAGACTCTCAAAACTTTACTGCACCTGTGATTCTACATCTTTACTGGACGCAACAACTTACACAAATTTCCACAAGGTGGAGTTGTGGTACTGTGAAATGATGCAGCATGAAGTCAAGTGTCAAACTTGACTATTTTTGGCTTAGTTCCAGACCCAGCGCACGTGGTCAGGAAGTGGAACAGTCTCCATCCTGCTCAGGGAGACTGTCTCATTAGCTCTCATCTTGTCTCACTGTTTGTGTCGTTTGTGTTTCAGAGCTGTGCCCCGACGACAGGGAGACTACAGAGTGAGCACCAATAAAGAAAGAGAAACACAGACATGAACAACAACATGTATTAAGGAATAATATGTACAATGTTGTTATTTGTTTTGACTGAATTATCTGTACTTTACACACACTGTACTGTATTTCTGGCTTCATAAATGGCAATATGTCAAGACATCAATGATTAAACCTCCTTTACATATGTCCTTAAAACAAAGATATTAATATATTCATGTCTTATATTATTTAGGAAAACGGTTTTAAACTGTTTCAGTTTTGATAGACTAACTCTTTAATTTCCATAATTCACTGAAAATAAGAATATATGAAAAAGTTCTGCTGTTGGCTATAAACAGACCTCACTGTGTTACACACTGTCCCAGTGGTGGATATATTGTAATTACAAAATAACACAAACATTGTTTTTATGTAAACATGCTTCTTTCCATACAAATAAATCCAGCACTGCCAGGCACTGGACTGTACACACACCAGGTTTGAGATTTTTTTTTTTTTCAACCTGAGCTTTTTCTTTGTAATGTTTCAGTGGGTGACAGCTTGTAAAGTTTCTCAGTGACAGATGTCGACTCATGTCGGTTGTCAGGCCTCCAGCCTGCTGTAATGGCTCCCCTGGCCAGTCTGAACACTCTCCATCTTGCACGATCTGCTGCCGTCTGTGCATTCGCTGCTTCTTATACTGTGAGTTTCTGAGCCGCTCTCTGCCAGTCGCTTACACCTCAAGAGTGCCGCCACCTGTCTCTGGCACTGAGAGGAGCCAAAGTAATAGAGGACTGGATCCAGACAGCAGTTGAGGCTGCCTATGCACATGGACAGTAGGTACGCCTGGTAGGAACTGTCACTGGACATTTGGACCACCTGAACATAGTGAACCATCAGGATGATGTTGGTGGGGGTGAAGCAGATCACAAACATCGCCAGCACCACCACAGCCATGACCACAGCTCGAGTCTTCCTTGTGCGGTTCTCCACGCTGGCTGCAGCCAGAGCCTGAATGATCCGTACGTAACTGACAACAGTGAAGGCAAGAGGGATAAAGAAGAAGACAGAGGAATAGATGGGGAAGAAGTACAGATAGTAAGCTTGTAGGTTTTGCACATCCTGCACATCATGGCAGGTGGTGATGCCGAGGTCGGATAAATGCACAGTTTGCCCGGAGAGCAGGAGAGGGAATACCCCTCCCAGAGATAACAACCACATGGCAGCACACACAGCTGAAGCTGTCTGAGGGTTGCGCCAAGTTGGGGACTGCATGGGGTAAACCACAGCCAGGAAACGGTCAATGCTGATGCACGTGATGAACAGGACAGAGCAGTACATGTTACAGTGGAAGGCGGCAGTGACGACTCTGCACATGAAGGAGCCATAAATCCAGTTGTTGCCATGGTAATGGTAGGCAATCTTGAAGGGGAGGAGCAGGCCGAACAAGAGGTCAGCGCAAGCCAAGTTCAGCATGTAGATCACCGCCGGCTTTCTGGGACGGATGTGACGCACAAAGATCACCATGGCAACAAGGTTGAGGGGTACACTGATGATAAAGACCAGGGTGTAAACAGTCGGGATAAAGCTTGTTGCCAGGTGACCCTGGAGAAATTTTTTGGTCTCTTCTGAGACAAAGTAGTGCTTATGGGAATGGCGCTGTGCGCCGTGGTGACCATGATGGCCGTGGCTTTTCACAGGTTCCTCCTCCGACTCTGAGCCAGAACCTCCATCATCACTCAAAACGCCTATCACAGGCAGGTCAAAGTAGTCGACACGCTCGTCTGCGCCCACCACAGAGTGACCAGCAAAAGTCCGTGGGAAGGACGGAGAGTCTTTAGAGAGACACAGGAGAACAGAGCACAATACAGGAGTGATTTTTACACTTTCTGGTTACAGGTCACTTAAATACGTTTTTTGTAACTGTCATATGAATCACACTGTAATAGCACTTTTAAAGGTGTTTCGATACCAAAGGACTTACATATCCAAAAAAGGTTTAAAAAAAAATAGTCCACAAGTCCAGCTGCCCTTTTTTTTTTAACCTCTTTTGGATATACCATGACCTGGATGACTGAGAACCTTCACACACACAAAGTACTTACAAGCACAATTTTGAGGTGCTTGCTGATAGAGTATTTCCATTTTTGTGCTCTACTTCAACTCCACCACATTTCAGATGTTGTACTTTTCCCTGCACTACCTTTATTGAATAAGGTACAATGAAGCTACATGCCCGGATGGAGGGTTAGTCCTGGCCAACCTGACCTGGTGCCTAGCACCTAGCATGTTTTGGTGACCTCAGTTACCAGTTACCAGTAGCAGAGTCATTACTAAATTGCATTAGAAAGTCACCACATTGTTGTAATGAACTTTTTGCATTGTACACAACTTTTTTGCCCCTAGACTCCACAATGTGAAAAACAACTATTTGTGCCATCACTACTTTACTTATATTATATTATATATATATATATAATTTTGCTCCTGCATTTTTAAGACCCAGCAGAGCACAGGGCAGTACAAAATTAAACCCAATGTTATATGGGGTTTTATATTATTTTTTTTTGCATGTAGATCAACCAGCAAGTGGAATATATTTTTTTTTATAATTGTCTCTTAATTTTATTTTCACTAACACATTCAAAATAAAAGTTATCAAATCAAAAAGGCTGCGAACTGTCAGTCATGTCGAGGTACTTACCATTTTCTGGGTTGAGCGCTGAGCTTTGGACAAAAAATGATGCAAACAAGCCTATTAACAAGTGAAGCATTGTTTTACTGTATATCCTCCAAGTATTTTACAAGTGAGCTGAAGTTACGTTTGCCAGAAAAGGTACTGAAGTCTTTTTCTATCAGCATCAAAGAAGTTATGACAGGACAGTGAGGACACTCCACCCCCTCCTCACCGGACATCTCCTCCCATTTATGTAGAAATAAAACATCTCAAGGGAGGGGAAGGACAATGGACAAACTGAGAAAACGGATCATAAAAGACGACTTTTACGTTATCAGAAAATAAATGGAAAAAAAAAACAATGAAGTTAACGTCAGATTGGACATGTGTCATTTATTATGCACATTAAATATAATAAATCGTTTATTCGAAGATAATAGTTCCGTATTAAAAATACAGTTGTAGCTTTTAAAATTGAATAGTTTATTACTTAAAACATTTTTTTTTAAATGCTTTAATTAAAAAGGCACTGGTAAACGGTAGTATTTCAAACAGCCTTGCAGCCAGCTCCACATTTTTGAACTGTGACACTACTGTCACGTTCACAGCTTCCATCAAGAGTTTTTTTTTAAACATACAAGATGACAATGTTTCCAGTATTTTTTTAAACATACAAATATCAATACCATTACAATTTAATTCTTTAAAATACATTACATTTACAATCACCACGTGGAAAAATACATAAGACAAAAAACATTTCATTTTGGTGTGATCCAACAAATTACAAGCAGACAAAACTAAACACTGTCTTGAACCATGAGGCGTTTCCTGACTAAATTAACTCGGTACTGTCAGAAGGCACAATGTGTTTCCTCTCAGACTACTGCTTTCTCCCTCATGCACGTTATAGTTTCATTTTCCATAGAATTTCTTGTTCAGGAGGAAGATGAGTAAATTGACGTTCACTTTGGCTTTGTCGAACATCTTCATGACGGCCACGCCTTCGTACTGCAGCTGTAGCAGGTCCTGGAAACAAGGTTATTACAGAAGATATGAGAAATGCAAACAAACCAGCGTTTCTTTTTTTGTAGATGTGAAATATTAGATGCTTGTAGATATTCTCTCAGTGTGGCAGCAAGTTTACAGCCTGGTGTGACACACATTTTACACTATACTTTAGGTCCAGTTGTTATAATTTAATACTCGGTACAGCCGTCCTGACTCTCACCGCTGCACGTTGCAATCTGAATTGAAACATGCTGTTTTTTACTGCTTTATTTCCATGAGTTTTCCTGTCTGATCTGTTATCAGCATCCATTGTTGACTACTGTTGACGCACTTGGGAAATGTTTACCTGGAAATGGAGCTGTACTTTTTCCATCTCGACCCCCATAAATTTAGCCTTCACCTCAAAATCTCCAACTTCCTCAGTGGGTGAAATATCAAACATGACATTTTTGAACCTGAGAAAAGTGAGAGAGAAAAAGAAACAAAAACACACAGGAACATTAAATACATCAGGATAATCCGTGTACAACTGTAGCCCATCTCGCCATATCAACAGAACCAAGTGCCCTCCACTTCCTCTCTGTTGCAGTGTGAGCAAAGCGCACAGTAATAGCAGTGAGACTCAAAGGTTAGACGAGGCGCGTTGAATAATACCCCTAATGATATTTTTCTTTCGACACAGACACAAAAACAGCTGACAAGACACAAGCCCAAGTATGTAGAACAGATGCTTTCCTCCCTTGCGTGAAGTGAATTATATCCTACAGAGGGATATGAATAAACTACAGATTATTGTTTCTAATAAATACACTGATGCACATTAATCGAACAAAGATGTTAGTTGGGAGACAGATCTGATCATCTACACTGAATTCTTTATTACAAGTGATGTCAGACCAGTGGTAAAATGTGATACGTTAAATACAGGACAACTGGTGAACAACGTAACTCACTGGTTTGTCTGAAGACCCTCGATCTCCAGGATGACTCCCTTCTCATGCAGTCGCGCTGCGGTGTACTTCAGAGACTGGGGTTTCCACTTTTTACTGCCCTTACTGTCCCCTTTGCTGTCCAGTTTTATTGATCTGCGTGAATTCCTGGACACACAAAGCAGTCACATAATATGTTAAACCACAAGGAGCCACTCAAATGACAAGAAGTAAGAACATTACATACAAACGAAAGGAATCATTTTGTTCATCTCTTCATCCTAACAAGAACTGAAGCTACCACTCACTTCCTGTTCAGGTTATCCAGGCACGTCTTGATGTAGGTGTCATAGTAATTCATCTGGTCCTGGTAGAACGCAGTTTTCGAGTTGAGCGCCGTAAGAGTCTGCTGCAGCTTCACAAGCTCGGCCTTCCTCCTCTGTCTGTAGCGTCTTTGGTAGCGAATGTCCTGTCAATGAAAGGTTTTAGTTGTACTACATATATCCTGAAGTTGAACAGGCTGTAAACCCCTGAATGCTTGTGTCTTAAGACGTAATCAACCTTCGATATGTCGTTGATGAGGTCCTGGTACTTGTTGCTTGCAGTGACGAGGCCAGCCTGCTCCAGGCTGCGAAGATTCCTCAGGATCTTCCTCTTTTTCTGCTCAAGAGGCAGCTGGCTGTCCTCCAGTACTGCTGGGCTGCTCTTCAGCCCCTCTGGTGTCTGAGCATCCTGGACTGCCCTGCGCGCTACGATTGTAGTATGCTCCATCTCCTTCAGGTAGCCATGTAAGTCACATAAGAAGTGCATAGATTTGTAATCACATTACAATGAAAAGTAAGAATAAAATTAATTACATACATTAATTTGATGTTTTCAGGTAGGAGGAAGGGAAAACAAGGTAACGATACTGGTAAAAAATATGTTTTTCTATATCACCTGTGGTGCAGTAGCTGGGGTCTCAAGAATTTCAGGCAATGACTCTCCAGGCTGAATCCGGATCACATCCACTATTAGCTTTTTTGTCCTGATGCACACATGCACATAAATATCATCAGTAAGATCCAAACTTTGTGTTTGGTTCAGATTTAATTTGATCAAAACATTAAATATACAATGCTATGATCATCTATGGACAGAAGAGTCCAGGTACCTCACAACAAAGTAAAGGTGTGGGCGATTATCTTTCAGCTTGCAACAAGTTTTTAACCCCAACTGGAGACGAGCAAAAACTAATACAATTGAGTTAAGATCTATCCAACACATTATTAAAAACTGGAAGGACAGTGGGGAGCCACTGTCTTTGACGAAGAAGTTGGAAGTTGGAAAAAAAGCACTTAAACATTTGGTGGAATCAAATTGAAGCAAAACAACGTTAGGACTCAGGGCTATGCTTAATAGTGAAAGTAGTCAAGTTTTAATTGATATCAGTTCTTAAAACATGTACCAGACCAACAGTCTAATGCAACTGAAACGAATGCAGACGGATACATGTTCATAGGGAAGATAACCCTGACCACAAGAGCTCTTCCTTTTTGGACAGGATATGATAGAAGGACAGGAAAGACAATAAAGATATGCCACTGAGTGACACCTCAAAGAAACACGAACTGTGTTAGGAAGGGTTGGGAACAGTGCATAACACAACATACGTAGAAGTCCCAAACTCTATGCTGAATACTTCTAAATGTGATTTAATTTGCATTTGATGTCAATTGCACAGCCTAATCATGAGCGTTTATTTTTAACTCTTGCACTGAATTCAGATGATTGCAGTTTCAAACTGCATTACTGGACAGGCCTAACAACAGGTTTTCCATAAACTATTTTGTCAAAACGTCCTCCAACAATGAACTCACTTTGTCATCAGAGTCTTTAAGTCTTTGTCATCCCCTTCCAGCAGCTCAAACTTGCTGGTTAGGGTGAGGGAGATTTCTGTCTTCGCCAGCTGACTCAGAGTAGTCTCTCTGCTCGGGTCGTTTGGGTCTACTGCTCCTTCACCTGAAATAAGGAGCAGAGAAATGATAAGTATAGGATAGGAAACATGTGATTAATATACATAAAGCTTTGTGTTGCTTTACCAAGCAATGTCTCTACATCAGGGACGTCCCCCAGATCCTGCAGCAGCTCATGCAGCAAGTCATTGTGATCTGGAGAGATGGCCTCCAGATGTTCCAAAAGGAGCTGAAACAAATGGATCTTACTAGTTTTACACAAAAACTCACAACGTTTAGTGACAAACAACACAGTCACAGGTGCTGCAGTTCTTCTTAAACCAGTTCTCACTTGATATGTTTATGTCTGTATAAAACAACACATGGATTTCAAAAGGAGCAGGATTTATCATAAAATTCTCTGTGTGTAAAATGAAAATTGAGGGAACATCTGCCTGAATGAACATTGTTGTTATTCACTGTGTGGAGTGAAACTGACGACAAAAGGGCACAGCTGGCTTTGAACTACTGACTTCCTCACCACTTTAACCTTTCAACCTTTTCCAGGGAAACGGTCAAGAAATATAATGAAAGGAAACAGGATGATGGTGGAAGAAAGAATATGGCTGTGTGAGATATATACAATAGAAAGTATAGTATGTGGGATGAAATATAGTAATAGGGGCACAGTGAGAGCATGTTTTAACTGAGTGTATATAAAAACATTTGGTTTGCCAGGAGAAAAGGAGAAACTACCAGTAGATCTAATCATCAATCATCTGGGCCAGGCTACAAATATTTACTCCTCTAGTTGTTAAGACTAGTGAGAATAATAATTATTGTAACAATATGTACTTCTGTGTTTACAGCACATTCTACATTTGACAGGAAAAAGAAGAGAGTCGCCAGATAGAGCACCATGAAACGAGTTGCAGAGAGAATGAAGGCAGCCCAGGTTTACTCTGAAGGAACAATGTTATATGTGACACGTAGGCATTTTGTCAGCCTGGATGTTTTCTTCTGAACTGATGTTACTTGAGTCATCTACATGGTTGCTTCAGCAGACAGGGTTTGTTCATTTTGTTTGGGTTTACCGAGTGGGTGTTGATGATCTCCTCTATCGAGATGTAGATGATAGGTTTGCTCAAGGTCACCATGTCAGAGTATTCATCAATGTTAAACTTTTCCTCAGGTTCAGGGACATCACATGCTGACTGGAAAAATAACCTGCAAGAAAAAGTGGTTAGTTGCCATTAGCCCTTGAGCCCCAGTTTCTGATAAAGTGACTTGGCTAGAACTATCCTTCTTTCTTTTTTTTTAAGGTAAAATGTTCTTGCTGACTTGGTTCCAGAAACTAATGTTGATGGGGGTTTCCAGTAATCATGAGTCACTCACCTTGGCAGAACACAGCAGTCATGCTGGCCCAGCCATTCTCATTTGTGAGAGAGGCTCTCTGGAGTTCAGTTCAGCGGACGTGTTATCGCAGATAAAGACTTCTCTCTTTTTTTGCCAGGGTTGCCTTTACTCCCATTATATCAGCTTAACCTCACTCTCTAATAAAACATGTTTCTCAAGAACACTTGTTTTTTTTCCACACTCCTGCTGATGTTATTAAGGGAAATTTCTTCTTCCTCTTACTTGTGTCAGGTTTTTTTTTTTTTTTTTATAACTTTGGAGTCATTTAGATCCAGTGGAGCACCACGTATATCCATATAGTGGGAGTGACTGGGGCACCAAAACGCAGCCTCTAAATAACACATTATCTGCCGCTAATTTCACCAATATTGTGTTATGATACTCTAGTACAATTGCCCGTAGAGTATGGAGTCATCCTTCTTACCTAAATTTCTCATATGTCTGAGAGATGTAGTTGTTCATTGGAGTCATATGTGCGTTCTCGCCCTCAAACAGTTTATTGGCAGCAGCGTGTTGGAGCATCTTTGCCACAGATCCAAGGTTGCGACGCTGGTCCTGGTGAAGCTGCCCTCCGGCTGACATGTCAATGATGTCAAAACCATCAGGCGCCACAATAGCTGGGTTCATGTAGCGGTAGTACAGCAGGTTACCCACAATCTGACATTTAAAATAAGAGAACATGTTATTAATATATTCTGTAAAGATAATTTGTCTCTCATCATGCTCACAGTGATAACACATGTAAAGAAAGGAATAAGACAAACATAGATTTATACATTTTAAGGACTTCTACCTTCAACAGCTCGTCTTCTGAGGCATCTGGAAACTTTTCATGGAGGCTGTTCTTCAGAACTTTTGCTATGTATCTCATGCCATAACTACATGCAAAACAAAAAGCAAGTGATGGGACATCAAACACAAAAAACATGCAGTCACATGCAGTCTATATGGCAAATAATAAAACAAGATCTTGACACAATAAATGACGTATATGATGCATCAATAATGGCATTCATGACTGCAAGTATCAGGATCTGTATTGTTACTTTAAAAAAAAAACACTTTGAAACGGCAAACAGCACCATCTAGTGGTAAGTGCTGTATAGTGTTCGGAATTTATTTTTTATATTTTTGTATTTATCTTTATGAAAAGATTGATATTGACAATACTGGGTTACTAGAGTAAAGCAAAAGCACAAACAGCTGACCAGATGACTGCATCTGGGAAAAGTCATGTCTCAACAGGAAGCTGAAACCCTAACAACCACATGAGTCCTAAATGACACGCCAAAGCATGTGATCTCAGTTTGACATCAGGACCTATTTACTCACTCGTGAAAGAACAAACCTAAAAATCAGGTGACAAATACTTAGAAAACACAAAATTTAAATATTTCAATACAAATGAGGGAACACTGACACTTAACAGGCCCTGAAACTTACGGGATATTATCCAGCGACGACACAATGGAGTTCAAGACCTTATCTGTAGCAGACCGTAGGGCCTGACTGGAGGCACCCAGCCTGTTGCGCACTTCTTCATGTGACATGGCCTGCTCAGGAGTCACCTCATAGGGAAGCTTACTGAGAGAGAGGAAGTAAACAAACATTAATGTATGGCTTACTGTTTTAATGCTGGATTTCAAATAAAAATAAAAATGGAAAAACAAAAATTGATTGTTTTGAAAGTTTCTTTCATGGCGAGTTTCAGTTCAGTTCAGAAATCTGAGATGCAGCATAAGTGAAAATCAGGGTTTTTTGAAAAGGTCTAAAAAAACAAGTCAACACAAGATATCCACAACGTATACAGCTAACTGTAGTCTCTACCGAGGTCATCTGACTCTGTTGGCTATATTTTCACTGCCTGTCTTTGCTACTACCTGGCCTCTCCAGTAACCGTCTCCAGCTGGTTGACCCAGGCTTTGTACACATCCACTGGGTTGGTGTTGATGCCTAAACTCTTGTCCTCAATGATGTCTTTGACCACTGGAGCCAACAGCTGCCTGAGGGTGTTGTGACCGCGTGCTCCTCTGTTGAAGCTCACCACCATCTTGATGACGGTTGGGTTGCCAGTCACTATCTCCTGGATCTGGTCCACCTTAAGGCTGACACACATGGACAAGATGTTGACAGATGAGTTACAGTTACTAAGTGATTACAGAACAGTGTTGTTCAGAGCTGCAGTCCTCACTTGATTTCCTCTTCTAGAGCAGTCTTGAAGAGCTTGAGTAGCAGATACTCTTCTCTTTGGTTAGAGGCATAGTTGTACAAGGTGAAAATCACTGTGTCCATAAACTTAGTGGACTTGTTTTGGGGCATCTGGAAGATCAGCTTAGCCAAGTGGGATGGATTAGTCTGAAGGGGGAAAGAGTCAGAGGGATCAGAGTATTATCAATCTGCAACTATACTTAGATGTGTTAGTTTTAAGTGGAATAGGTTTAAGCTGTTGTAGTTGAGTTTTTGTAATACCTGTAGTAGGTAAAAGAGATGTTGGTAGGCCTCCAGTTTCCGTCTTTTGCCTTTACTTAGGCCCTTAATACCCAGTCTGTCTCCTCCAGTCAAGTCATCCTTACCAGCTTTATTTTTCTTGCTTTTCATTTTCTTATTATGGGACACAACATCCTGTTCAACAAAACAAACACCACATGCATTTGGAAAGTGGACACAGTTAGATAAAGAATACACAACTTCTATTTGACTTTAGTGGCTATTAAGGTGCACTGCCAACCTGCAGAGTAATCCTGTTCTTCACCAGCAATCCAATCTTTATGTCCATCAGGTTCAAGTCTTTCTCCATCTGTTGGTTGGAGCGAATCTTTGTGACTACTTCCTCCCTAAGCTGTGTCACTTGCTGTTCTTCCTGTAGATCCAGGGCGCTTTGCTCCAGCAAGTGGACAAACTTACGTACCACTGACAGAGGAGGATCTTTGGCTCCAGCTAAGATAAGAAACACACAAGAAAGATATGGCACAAGAACGTCAGGCTGGGCAATACAGACAAAAATCTGATATCCATCTCTTTGGCATAACTAAATATAGATCTGAATGGGAATGGTGCATAGTGGTATCAGAAGAATCACATTACATTTGGGAAATAAGTCATTAAGTGTGACCACATCACAACAACAATATACAAGAACCACTTCAGGAGTGTAAAATGCTTTTCTGACTTACTCAGGGTTCTGTAGTCATCTCTGGCTTTGTTGGCCTTGAGAAAAGCCTGGATCTTAACAATTTCTTTCTCCTGTACACACAGGTAAACAGTGAGTCTCAAACAGCATGGATAAAACAACAGAAACTCAGGGGGAGAATTATGACTCACATGAGCTTTGAAGAACTGCAGCCTCTGGTTGTATTTACGTTTCGCTTTCCACATTTTAACCACAGACTGGATCTAAAAACACAAGTGGTTTATGTCAGGGCACACACAAATACAAGTACACACAAATTAATGCGCATTTACAAATAACATGGTTATTTTGTCATTATGTTTGTCGTAATTTCCATTTCCATTTGTCTAGATACTAAATATGTATACTTATACAATATTTCTTTACATATATTAAAAAAAAACCTTGACAACAGATGCAACATTCTTCCGAAGCAAATTCATCCTATCTTCGTACAGTTTCCTCTGTTTGTAACCTTTCCAGCAAGCCTGAAAAAAGAAACAGAAAAAACAAAAAAATGTCTGTAAGTCATATTTTAAGATGCGTGTTCCATATCAGTGACATTGCAGCTTAGGTTGCTGTAAATTAATCCCTATTCACCCCTCACAGTTTTCGTGTATACCTGTAATTTGACAACGTGTGGTTCTTGTTGACGTAGGTACTCCATTCTCTGGCCATGCCTTTTCCTGACCAGGTAACCTCTGATCCTTGCTTGTAGCTGGATCACGAAGGATTCACTGGCCAGCCATAACTGTCCCCTGTTATATTCTGCAGTAACACAGCTGACAACATTCTTAAGAAAAAAAAAAGTCATGTCAGTGCCACAACAGTGTGATTATCATTTGTTTAAATGAATAACGCAGTATTATAAATGATTTTAAGCAACATTATAGTCTGGAATAGTACCTGGATTTCCTCTTTACTGAGCTGGCCACCACTGTGTTCAAATCCTTCAGGCTCCTCCCAGGTGCCCTCTCCAGTCTCCAGGTTATAGTAATAGTTATATCTGTCCTTTATGCGGTGTCTTACCCATACACTATCAGTGATGCCTGAAGGAAAGCAGGACGGGTTTGTTTAAGAGAACAACAACAGGTGACTTCTCACTGTGTATGAATCCATTTCTTAAAACACAGTGGGTTTTTCTTGAAGGGCACGTTTACCTTTTGTAGCGCTGCTTGTTTGTGCCTGTGCCAGTTCAACCTGGTATGTGTCAGCACATTCAGGGAGCACTGCTTTCAGTCCTGCACTGGGAACCTGCAAAGCCTGCAATGTATTCTGGGAGTCCCCCTCAGCCACTGTCTTGTTAATTTGAGCTACTGCTCCAGCCACTAGGAAAATAAAAAGACAAAGGAGGAAGATGTATGAAGACGCTCAATCACTCTATGACTACAATACAGAAGTGGAATAATTCAAAACAAGCAAGGTGGTTGTGGTCACTGACAGCATCAACACACGGAAAGTGACACCACTAGAAAAGGAAATGATTTTAACACAGAAAATATATTAAATAAAATAAATGGAATGTGTATAAAAACAGTAATAAGTCAAAAAAGCCAAATAAACAGGAGAGAAACATAACATACATGTAAAAGCCGCCTCCTCATCCTGGTTGGCTGTTAATATTGCCTCTTGGATTTGGTCCAGCCACAGTACTGCTGATTCATCACCAGAGCTCTACAATCAGATCAGAAGCACAAGGTCACATCTCTTTACTGCACACTGAGAAGCTACATCTAATGAACGTTACACTTGACTTTAAAGTATAAAATCTTTTGAAGCAATGTCAGTGTTAAACATGTGAGATAATATATCTTCTATATATATTTATTGTGGGTTATATTATGCAGTTTCACCAAGTGAAGATAGTGGAGATTAACAAGTAAGTTATCAAGTCCTATTGCACTATGCTACACAAACTGATGCTATTAGAGCAAAAACAAGTCCCATTTCCCTTGTGTCCAGATGTAAAATCTAAGAAAAACAGTAAAGTGAGTCATTACTGACAGCAGATGTACTACAAACATTATCAGACTCCAATGGTTTAACATCACAACAGGCACCAGCAATATTTATCCAGCTTGACTATTGTACTTGTTCTCAGGCTAATTTTAGAGATCTCTGTGGGCGTCTGGGGGGTAACTTTGACCATCAGGAAGGAAGTCACCATTAAACACACTGAGAAGTCTAAAAGTAGAGTCTGTATTTACATTTACTTTTAACAAACCCACCATGTGTTTGCGCGTGTCTTTCTACCAAACACAATAAAGTGATGAAAGGAATCACACATTGTTAATTATAGAAGATAATTTCTTAGTTTTGTGTGTCTTACCTTCAGTGTCAAGTTCTTTGTTTAAACATACAATAACATGTCTGTGTTGTGAGCAATGCAAAATGAAGTCAAAACAGCAAAGAGAAAAAAAAAAAAACTTGTTATGCTGGGAATTCACCGTTACAGGAATAAACATTTTGAAACATATAAGTGTTCCCATAATACATCAATGATCAAACTGCTATAAAATTCAGGAGTGCTAGAGAAATAACATCAACAAAATTATAAGTAAAATATCCAAAGCACATAAATAATAATTTGTAACTTGTTCATTTGTTTGTCCAGGACATAGTGGTCTGAAAAACCACTGAGCAGTCCCCCCACCCACCAAAGTGAGTCAAAGGGCAGTAACTGACGCAGGCATGAGGGAATTCAGTTTTCAAGCTCGGGCAGGAAGCATGCTCACTGTACCGTGTGCACAAATGAGCGTCCCACACGTACTAACAGGACGCCGAGCTTGAGCACACACTATTCTGGCTCTTCTGCTGCCCTGCAGAGATGCAAGACTGCAAATATCACCGGTGGAGATATCTTGAACAGAAGGAACACTAAGACGGGTGAAAGCTTGGGAAATTCTGGGTTATAAAACACAGGATAACATGGCTGACCTTGTTCCTGGACTACTCATTTGTTTGATGGCAGTGCAGACCAGTCAGCAGGATGGTAAGTTTCTCAAAAGAGGAGATTCAGAAAAGGAAAGCAGGATTTACCTTTTAAAGCTAGGATTAATATTTAGATATTTAAACATTAAACATCAAGTCTTTTTTTTGTTTTTTACATCCCAAGTGGGAAAGGCCATATTTTGCAGTTCATAAAATGTAAGTTTAATGACTGCAGCAGTAAAAACTAAACTTTAAGCTATGGCTATAAGGATGGATACATTCGTGACTGAAAATGTGCTTTGTAAAAGTTAGATGAAAACAAGTGTGCAGTACACTACCAAAACAGACACTGTGCAACACAGTTTATTAAAGTTTCAACTGTACTATTATTTAACCAAAGTTAGTTTAAAACCACTGTTTGTCTTCCACATACAGGGAACGGTACCAGGACCAAAACCAATATTCAACTTGGTGCAATACCAAAAACATTCAAGGGGTACAAACCTAATCAAACAAACCAGCTGCCGGCTCTGCCCCGTCCCAGCTCAGACCCTCGGCTGTATGTGAACCCAGAGGGCCCAGTGACAGCGTATACCACAGGGGTCCTCAGCACCTGGGTCATACCTTTGATGTATATCCTAGCCATGCTGGTGGGGATCCCATCCAACGCCTACATTCTGGCATTCCTCAGAGTCAGACTGAACACTAAGTCTTTTTCCACAGTAGTTCTTTACTTGAACCTGGCCTTGTCTGACCTGCTGCTCCTGCTTTCTCTTGCACTGCGCGTCCACTATCATTTCAATGGAAACGACTGGATATTTGGGGAAATCTCCTGTCGGCTCATAACTGCTTTGTTTTATGGCAATGTTTACTGTTCGGCCCAGACCATAGCGTGCATCAGTCTGAAGCGCTATCTGGCTGTGGTCAAACCATTTTTATACAGAAGGATGGCTAAGACTACACTTGCACTGTGGACGTGCTTGGTTATATGGATCCTGTTCGGTGCAGCTATTACACCCGAGCTCCTGGTCAGGCAGAGCTACCAGATTACACAGCTGGGGATCACCACCTGTCATGATGTACTTCCACTAGAAGAAAAATCCCATTTCCCACTGGTGCCATACAAGATGATGCTGGTTTGTCTGGGTTTCATATTGCCCTTCCTTATTTGTATCTACGCCCACGTGTCTGTGGTTTACCACCTGGGACAAAGTGCTTGTGACTGGAGACCTTTTATCAGGGTCAGCACTCTGGTTTTCGTCATCTTTGTGGTGTGTTTCTTGCCCAGTGGTGTTCTGCATATCGCTCACTACATCCAGCTTTTTTCCAGTGGGGACGACAGACTGTATGGATATTACAGAGTAGCGGTGTGTCTCTGCTGTTTCCACAGTTGTCTGGATCCCTTCCTGTGTATGCTTGTGTCCAAAACGGCAGCCTCAGAACTACAATTCATCTCCCTCCATGGGATATTACAGAGACCAGCAGTTATGACGTGAGACTGGAAGTGTTTTCACAAAAAAAGTTTTCCTTCCTAGACCATTGTTAGGACACAGTGGGGAGGCAAAAGAAATAAGGATGTGGAGCTCAAAACTGTGAATTTAACAGTTCAGCATTGTACAGTATAAAAGAAATATTCAAACTGTGCAAGATTATTATCATGTTGGCCTGCCGGCAACATAAATACACAACTATAGCCTATCCTAGGTTTTGCCTTGTTAGAAATAAATTCAAATATATGTACATATGTGGATATTTGCTCTTCTCCATGATTGAGAAATTCTGAGTCTTGTGTGATGTAACAAAATAGTCATGCCAGGGAAGAGACTGATGAAAATAAAACTAAAAATGAGATAAAGTTATGATTTGTGGTTGATAAAGCCATAATGATCATATGGTTTTATTTTGATCTGCATCATTTGCACACTGAGGATGTGGAAATGTAAATCAATCGAGCAAAACATGTCAAATTACCTGACAGAGCAGCTGTTTGGTATGTTGTAGGACATCATGGTAGTGTTTGGCTGTGGCCGGGTTTACCCCTGTCAACTTGGCTGTAGGGAGGAGCAGGGCTGCGAGTGTCTGCTGATGATCACCTGAGTTAAGTGCCTCATTGATCTCAGCTATAGCTATGATTCCTGCAGGCAAAGGACAAGAAACCTCTCAGTTAAGTCACCATTAGTCATCATGCAGCATTTATCAGAAACCTTTTTCCAAAGTTTCAAAGATTTGGAAATAGTTGACTCACAGTTGATTGTACTGTATCAAGAGTTCATTAGCTGCACGAACGAAACGTGCAATAATATGTAAACCACATCTGTTAAATTTTCTTACGTTCATGCTCTTCATGGACCTGGATGTTGACTGTGTCGATGCACTTCTGAACATCATTCCAGCTGAGAAACTCTTGGCCCTTGGTCATAGCATCAGCTCGCTGTTTAATAAGCATGTCAGCATACCTAAGAAAGAAAGTCAAATTCATTTTCTTAAATCTTTCACCATAATTAAACTGCACCTGTAATAAAACACTAATCAGAAATCAGATGTGTGGGTCATGCCCAGAATTAACAGCTGTAAAAGCAGGGACAACTCCACTGGAGATGGTAAAGTGTGGTGTTCTGCCACAGGAAATGTCAGCAATAAACATCTGTATTAGAAGAGAATCATGCACTTGCAATCATCATGTGTGTTAACTTTATATTTATGTTTCTTGTTTTGTTGCCTATTTGATGCCTTTTCCTACTGAGCAGACCTGACACATCTGTCTGGTAACCATGTTACCTGTTGAGGTTATCTTGGTCTATGTTGGTGAAGCCCAGAGGAGAGTCTGTAAGTTGCTCAATCACCGCCTGGGGGTCTTTGGTATCCAACACCTCGTTCAGCACTGCCACAGCTGACAGCATCTCCACTGCTACACTCAGTTCCTCGTGACTCAGTCCAGACTAATGCACATAAAATAATAGCTCAAAAGCATGAAGTGGCATTTAATTGTCCAAACACCTGTAAGAATTTCTCTCTCTGCCCGAGTGGCATAATTTGAAACATGGCATCTCACCCGCCCTCCCTGCAGCTGCAAACTGAAAAGCTCAGTCTGGTAGAGGTTGGCGGCCGTTTGGTAGACAATTGGCAGCTGCGCCTCAGGGTTCATCAGCTCCTCCACTGTCACAGCTGCATTGCCAAGACGAATGGCTGTGTTGATCGCCGCAACTGCTTCAAGTTCTGGTTAGGAAAATGATTGCAGGAAGTCATGTTTTGCACATAATCTAAACTCAAATTCCCAGAAGTGACTGGTGCTATTTTCTCCTTGTTTACAAATTATAATGAAATGCATTAGAAAGAAACATATATTAAATATTTATCATGAAACGTACATGGAAAGTTTCCCAGTTACTCGTGTGCATGCAAGTGCATAAGTACTGTAAATAAACAAAAGCATACAAAAATGGCTTACTTCGTTTCTCTGCCTCAGCAAAGTCATTGCAAGAGCTGACAACTCGCTGAATTTCTTCTTTGTCCAGCGTCCCAGCCTTTCCTCCATCCTGCAGAACAAAGATTAGAGAGACAACAATAACAACCGATTATTATTCAGCCCAGTGGAAAGGAAAAGGACTCAGGGGTGTCCATTCCAACTGAGGATATAGGAGTTGGGTCGTGCTTTGGTCATAAAAAGTGTCAGAGGGGATAGAAGCTACAGTCACCAAACTGTGATGAACTGGATGAGTCCGATCTGTCACAAACTAAAATATTCAATTTAGAAAGAAGCAAAACTCTGAAAATGTGTTTCTCTGTAAATTTAAATGTATAAGAATTCATCTTTCACATACTGAGCATTTTAAGTTACCAACACAGTAGTTTTCAACCATGATCCCCAGGACCCCCTGAGCTATGCTTTTTTACTTTACCTATATAATAAGGGCTTTTACTGTGTCGCCCCAGTAACAGCTTCAAATGAGTCCAGTTAACTGGCTGCTTGAAATGAAATCCAGCAATGCTCTGGCTCCTCAGTCCATGAGCTGACAACAACTGAGCAAACAAGCTCTGACTTAATATACCTTAGATTTGTGTTGGCAGTAGGTGGTGAAATGTTCCAGGTACCAGCGACCGTTTGAATCCTGAACACCCAGCAGGGCCAGAGCTTCTAGCCTAAGTGCAGCCAACAGAGCAGCTTCATCCTGGGACGATACTGCTTGATTCACCTGCTCTACTGCTGCCTGGACTGGAGACAAGGAAACAGTAGTTACTTTTTAAGTCACATGAAACAAAGCCAAGTTCAGATAACTTCTCTTTTGGTCAACTCCAACTTTTACAGTAGCCCTGTGTTCATGTGTGTTCATTAATACGACAAGGATTCATTCTCATGCAAAAATAAATGTATTTTTGTTTCGATAAACAAGAAAGTACGTTAAGGGTCATGGGGAAAGTCCTTACGGTTGACAAAGTCAATGCAGCTCTGGATTTCCTGTTGAGTCAGCAGCTCCTCATAAACATCTCTTTCTTCAGTAGAAACTGAGGACCGCTGACAAAGAGAGACATGAAGAAGAAAAATGTGTTATTTATTTGATTTAGTATACTCAATTATTTGTAGCTGGTCATATTTATTACTTTGTTCCCATTCATGTCAGCGAGGCGTTATGTTTTACACATCACATCATGTACACTCGCATCCTTTGATGAAAATGGAGGGCTCGTGTTTGTACAGTATTTGTAAAGAGAATGGGAGGTGAGGTGCTGGCTGGTGTGGAGGGGTAGTGCTTGGTAAATACAGCTGACAGTGCAGTTGCTGGAATGTGCTGGCAATGCCTGTGAAGGGAGTCAGTGCAGTCATCCCCTTTCAGACCTCAAAGCAGACTCCTCTACTGTCACTATAGTTTTAGGTACTAGACCAGCAGCCATTAAACACCTGTTCGAGTCAAGCTGACATTTGTTAAATTCCTTAAATTTTGTTTAAATATGTATCATAATGACCGGTTATGTGACAAAAACAGAAATCGCCATGATGGATCCAGTTTAGTTGGACCCACATAATAATCAACAAAGCAACAATCCCAAGAAGTCAATGAAGTGAAGTGTGTAGCATCTTCTTACCCTCCCCGAGGACTGATCCTGTTTGCGAGCCTTGGCCTTGCTCAGTGTGTCCTGGTATTCTTGGGCCAGAGCCTCCTGGGTGTTCCTCAGCATCGCATTAGGATTGTTTAGGGCTCCCATTGTCACAGTGGCCTGACCTCTGTCAATCGCCTCATTGATGGCAATCACAGCAGCATGCACTAAAATAGTGTACAAACAATTTAGTATTGGCCCAAAAAGCAACATTTTATTGGATGGAAGAAGTTTTAGACAACACAAACAGAAATCCAGTTAAAATGTCACAGCACTCACATGCAGCTTCATCCACTGAAAGCTCATTGGCCAGGATACCTCCAATTTTACTAAAAGTTGGCATCTGAATGCCGTATTTCTCCAGTTCACTCCTCATGTTACTGATCTCCTCCTCTGGAAGACAGATGCAGTATATGTCAATGGCAGGTAATAGTGTGGTGATGCACCTCATAGTTTCTTCTGTTTCTTCTGAATTTCATAGAACTTTTGTGCTATGGTTTGGCTTCAGGAGAACTTGATTCCAGTTTGTAATTACCTGTAAATGCCACTTTCCCAAGCAAGTCCTGGATCTGTGGTGCAATTCCCAGTTTGTACAAGTACAAGCTGAAATAAAACCAAACAGTGTGAAAGATTCATACAAATAATAAATAAAAGGTCTGAAGCATTCTGAAGATCAAGCTGTTTATTTTTCACTTAGGATTGTGATTGCCCCCCGCCCCCTTTGTGGTGTCTCACTTACACCACAGGGGGGTACTACTGGCTCACATTACAACAAGCACTACCCAACAGCAGCCAGACGTCTCATTCCACCACCTAGAATGAATTCAACAAGCAGGTGGCTGGAAACTTCATAAAACTTTCATCTTCCTGCAGGTACCTGATAAGCGGCAATGAATTATAGATATTTAAGGCAGATCTGGCATCAGCGCAGCTCTAAAGGAAGGAGTTGTAGTAGCTGGTGGCTGTTCTGCCCTTTGCTCACAGCGTGAATGTGTGTGTGCGTGTGTGTAAACATAAGATACACTCTGTCCTTGAGACACAGGGGCTTCTAACAGCCATCTAAAATCTGCTTATACAAAGGGTAATGTTTTAACATGCAGGCAGCTGATTCAGGCTGAGATACAAACAGAGTAACAGCTGACTGGGGTTAATGAAGGAGGATGATTACAAGCCACAGGGGTTGCAAACAATCAGCTGACGAGCTGGGAGCAACTGCCTCTCTCAGGAATGAATTCCTCCTATTTATTATTTTCAGTGTTTCTCTATTCATTTTAGACAACAAATTCAGCTTTACATCTGTTAACACAGTTTTTAATTTTTAGGTGCAGTCATTCCCCATTACGTCACGTTTCAATTTTCCACCACAGTGAATGTGTCGAAGCATCCACTGCTTTGCGTCCAAGTGTCCATGTGTTTGTATCGGGGGAAGCAAACTATTCTCTGGGACCTTGTGGGACTTGAGCTGGACTTGCAGGAAGGAAGAGCACGTGTGTGCATAAGGAGGGAAGGAAACCAATTCTCTTGGGACCTCACCAAAACACTACATCAGAGAAAACAATCCAGGCAGCTCACATAACCACTCCCTAAATCTGTGTTTTGGTGACTGGGTGGTGTAAGACAGATAAAATTTACCCTTCAGTTCATTCAAAGTCATCTCAACTGAACAAGCAGGGGTCAACAACAAGTCACGCTCATGTAATCAGCATTTCTTGCCAAATGTATCACAAACCTTTAGCCAAGAATTCCCCCTTTGTGTTGAAACTATAAGTAAAAGAGCTGAAACACCACAATCAACTTCATTTTAGTCTATATGAGCAAATTCAAATGTTCAAGTCAAGTACTAGTTTAAAAACTAGCTTTACTTTGCTGTAATATAATTTGATCTATTCGACACAAATCATAAAAGGTCTTTTTGCCAAGATGTAGTTTCATTGCCTTACCAAAGCAGAAACCTTCTTCTAGTTTCTGTTTCATATCATTTACCAAAAACTATTTCTGCTTTTGACATACAAGTTAAACTTTAGAGGCATAAGGTAAGAAGTTATAATCCACATATGCGAATATAAACTAGACGCTGAGTGTGTGTCAGTGACAAGAGCATGAACAGACCACTGCTGCACGCATGAATAAGTCAACCAACAGACAAATGTAATGCTTCTCAGCCTCATATTCTCATAGGTTAGCTCACAGCTCAAACCAGAGACGAGTACTTCAGGTCATCCAACAATAGCAGTTTATTCCACTGGTTTATATTTCTTTCCTAGAGCTGAAATCACACTCCATATTCAGGTGTGGTACCTCCAGGAAAAGGCAACACTGTACTCTTCCACCGTTATCACAAAAGATAATTAGGATGAATGAGCAATTTTGCTGTCAGAAGAGAGAAATTGATGAAGGCAATGAAATGGAAAGTCACTGTTTTTGCAATCCTCTCAGTCTTACCTCAGTGCGTGTATGCAGTACACCACCTTGGGCATGTTTTTGCGATCGTACACATCTGTCGTTTCAGGATAGAATATCTGAAAGTGGAACCCATAATAGCTATTAGTCACCCTTCTTTCATTAGTGTCTGTTTATTGTACTGCAGCAGAGCAGGAGCACACTATCTATCACAATGTTGTTGTTTTTTCACATTTTTTCCAGAAGGATGAGAAACTGCAAACCAATAACGGTATAACAAGAACTTTGTAAAACTGTATGTAATTACAAACAACAGCAGCACAACAGACATCATCCAGATATTTCTTTTTTGTTTGGTAACATTTAGCTATTAATATTGTGCACTCGGTTTGGGCCAAATCCTGCCCAACAATAAAATGATCCTAATCATGTTGAATGATGCTCAAAACATAGTTATGTAACAGAAAACAATGACAGTTTAACCCCAGTCAATTAAACCACAATAAACAGCAATCCTGAAGACGGTGTCAATTTGACCTCATTTTCCTCTCTAGGATATGCCTCGGTGAAGCCTTTTGAGTTGTGTCATAAATTATGTAACAAGGTTAATAGTGTTCGTCAGACCTGCCATATCCTCATTACAATATCTGAATGAAATGTGTTTAAAAAATAAATACTTCACTCATAGGAAATAAGAACCAGGAAAAAACTGTCCCTGGTAAATCTACTGCAAGGCAACAACTCAATAAAGAGCCCTTATGGAAACACAACTCTTTTGGAACCATGTCAATTATTACGCTGGTGTTAACTGCTCTTCTCTTGATGAATAACTATCCCATAAGCTTGAGTTATGGGATTCCCTCAGCCATGACGGTTTTAGTGCACTGTGCTAAAAGACGGACAGTGTGGTAAAGCCATGATAATATTCTAAAAATACATATAATGTATATATTACACTAAGAATGATACTGATTTTTAGGCGTCTTCCTGTAGTACTTCCTGTAGTACTTCTATACATTTCTCGTGTAACTTCACTTCAGAGAAACACAACTATTCCTTTAAGGTGTGGTCACTGGGAAAGCAGGCTCAAACTGGCCTGTATACTGTCCATGTTTATATGAATGTTAGCTGAACAGGAAGCAGGTGTCCATATAAATAATGGCTGTACAAGCCACTTACCTTTGGGAGTCCCACTGACTCCATGGCTCTGAGCCACTGCACTGTGTTGTCAGTGTGTCTAAAGTGCAGGCCTTTGCTCTGAGAAGAAACACAGAGATACAAATATAGTCACACATATATACTTATATACACATGAGGAACTGAAAAGAAATAGGGTGCACAGTGGGTTATCAACCTCATAATATGCTCAGCAGCCTATCTTTACGGTGATTTCAACAGTCATGTAAGGATTGTTTAATATATAATCGACAGAAAATATCTGTACAGAAAATATCATGATGAAAGTTATGTAACTATTTTTGTAGTTTACAGAACCATACCACAGCTGGATGCTACAGGGAGGCCCTAGCACCGGCCTGACACATTTCTCCCTTTCCTGTGTGAAACTGTTTTAAACTGTCAGGAAGTCTCTTAAATATCTGAAAACTGTCCTACACACCGTTATGATACTATCTGAAAATTCAAACTGCAAAACAACTAGGCCAATGGAAGAGGTGAAAATGTACCTTATAACGGGACTGATCTCTGTCGTAGATCTTTTTCACGGACACCATTTTGGGGGCAAAAAAGTTGGCGAGTTTCCCAAGGTAGACACCGTTCCTGAGTCCCTCCTCTAGTTCTGTGGTAGGGGGCAGGTCCTCCTCTAAGCAGGCCTCTATCCACCTGAAAGTACACAAATAACAACCTCAGATGAAGAAGAGGATTTTTCTTTGCATATTCATCTCATGCAACCAAACTGAGGTGAGAACAATAAAAGTGCAACTCATTTGAGTAATACAGTTCTTTTTTATTCCATGTAAATCAGCAGAAGCATTAATTTCACGCTCAATTTATTGACTTCTATGTAACATTGCTATGGTGCTTAGTCTGTTTGCCCTGCTATCTGATATCTACAGGTACAGCGCACAACTGCCAGAGATATTATGTGGCTGAATGCCTGCATGTACCCAGCAAGTCAATATTGGATTTTCCTACACCTTCTGCCCTTTCTGATTCAAACAGAAAATGAAAACAGTGTAACAACAAAGTCAAAATTAGAGACATTCTACATCATGTCCAACTTATAAGCGTAGGTCTGGTCAAAGGTTTTTGGCTAAAAAGATCAACGACATAGTCTGGTGAGAGGGAACTGGGCATTGTTACAGGCAACGCCCACATTGAGCCCTGCATGCTTTAGAAAGGGGGCTGCGGACACAGTTGCACTCTGTGCTTTGAGATTACTCGTCACATGGACAATGTGAGGTAAACAGCAATCAAAAAAGCCAAAACTGAACACCAGTTAAAATTTCCGAGTACCAATTCTGCTAGACAGTGGTGTGTAATCATGAAACAACAAAGATTTAATCACTGCAGGTTGACAGCAAAGATTTTGGCCGACGCTAAAACCTGAAGAGAGCATATTCAGTTCATGTTAAAATTATGTTGACCTCCTTTCAAACTGATGTAATGTCCCTTTGAAAGGTTTAACAGCGGGGCAGCAGTCTCTGCCAGACTATTCCCAGAGATATTAGGAAAAAGCCATTCCAAACAACTAGTGAATGATTTGTGAGCAGTGAATCATCATGGTCTGAAAGTCTGTTATACATTATCCAACAGCCTGCAAGTGACACCATATTTACTGCTATGGTTACAAATAAAAATGTGCAAAGTGGGTTTTGTTGCTCATTGCCCTAAAACGGAAATTGTACTTTGCCACGAACACAGACTATAGTCGGCAGTGATTTTAGCCGTGTTTTCATTCCTGGGTTTCATTCATACCAGCATCATGCCTGCTTTCAGTCTAGCAATAAAGCATCCCCCCCTCCACATGCAAGCAGAAGACACCTTGTTTAGAATAATTAAAGACATGTGGGTGCACAAAGGATCCAAAATATGTGTCAGCACATTAAGGACAACCACAGTGCACTGTGGACTATCAAAACAAACCCAATGGAGTGTGTAGGTTATGCACCAGGAGAAATAAACCACTCACATACTCGATTATACCAACCAAGGCTCAAGACTATTCAAAAAGAGCTCAAAGTTTAATAAAATTATGAGATCTGATATGTCTCCTTAAAGTGGAACTTGTGAGTTTGTGCTTACAACATAGGAAACCTTGTACACAACATGATTGGTCTGTATGTGGTAACATCAGCAGTAAGTCCTGTGACCCCACCTGTTAACTAAAGATACGGGGTTAACACATTAGTAGGCTAATGACCTCATGGAGGAAGTGCAAATTAAAATACATATCAATAATAAGAGTATTTAACAATATTAAGAAACATGATATGATTACAAAGACAACTCTATAAGATGAATAACAATACAAGCTCTGGTCAAGGTTCAGGATCAAGAACTGTAATCTCAAGCCCTATTCACAAGGAATTAGAAATATCTGGGCAGTCATGTGGTTTAGGAATGACACCCTTAGCCATGTGTTTTGTGTGTCGCATTTGCACAGGATAAACAAACTCAAATTTACTGAGATTATCCCTGGTTACGTCTCTGCTTCTGTCTGCTTCCACTCCACTACATGGCAGAGGTAATATTATACCTTTTATTCCTCTACTTGTTTTGACAGTTTTAGTTATTGTGCAGATATGGAAAAATGAAAATAAATAAATAATAATAATAAAAAAAATAAAATAAAAAATAAAACATGATGTGATGAGACTGTACTGATGCCTGGAGAAAATTTACGGATGCTATCAGCTCCACCTTATTGATGTGATGAACACGTTAATGCATCCTGAAATGAAATTCAACATTTTGACTTTGCACCCCAACAGCTGTCCAAACTTTGGTTTATAACACAGCCACTTTCAAAGTAGAATGAAAAGAGGCAGAAAAACAGAAGTGAATCAAATAAAACTCCCACACAGGCCCAAATCACAGAGATGCAATTTCGCACTGGATTATTATTATCACAGGACCTCTGTGTTGGAAAAATATAGTTAGGTAATTGGCGGCGTTATTCACACGAATCCGCAATTATTGCAAATTACTAGATGTCCCCAGGTAAACTAGTCCTGTTTAAATTGTCCATATCTGTTGGTTATCATTAACAGGAACAGGATCCCTGCATCAATGTTGCCCCTCGCGTTTTTTGACTTGGTATCGAGCGGAGACGATGGCTGTATAAATGTAGAACAACTTTCGCACAACTGCACTTCAATTAACTTTCAACTACTACACAATATTGGTAGTCAGAAAAGTCTAACTGGCACTAAATAACTCAGATGTTCAGCCAACCCGACGTCAAGACCCTGACTAATTATGTAATCTTAACGTCATCCATAGAAGTGACACATAAATGAAGCTCAAGGGCAAATGGTGATCAATCTGTTTGGTGCATGGAAACATTGTCAATGAACATCCTGCACGGGTTGCATAGCTCTCCTGTGAAACTTCACTTCCTGCTCTTAAAACAATGAAGGGAGAACTTGTCTCCTGAGGCAGGACAGGCAAGTGCTCCTGTTTACAAGCCTCCAAGTAGAACTTCCCGTCATTGTCTAATCTGTGACCTGACCATGCTAAACCAAATATGGCTGTCTCGACACTAGAACATAAGTCTATCCTATGAACATTAATAGTAAACTGTCTTCCTTTGCAACCACTTTACTATTTCTGACTACGCAGTGCGTCTTCAGGACACTTGCGTCATGCAGCATAGTCATGCTGGTCATGGGTCTGTGTGTGTGTGTGTGTGTGTGTAAGGCTGTGTGAGCTATGCGAGAAAAGTAGCATCTGCGGTGTGGTAGGGTGAGTCTAAAAAATTTGGATCTATTCACTTAAAAACAAACACCACACAGATGGCCTCAGTGCAGACCTGTATCAAAGCAAACCAAAATGGTTCCCAGACAAAAAACACAAATGTAAGCAAATGTAATCGACTGTTTACCCTACGGTGCAAACAGGTACAAAGTCTCCTCTGAGTCTGAGTGTGACTTGTAGGGTGACGTTAAAGACCTAGTTAACTTTGAACAATAAAGCAATCTCCTGTGCAACAATTACTGCCTTTGACCAGTTAAATGTGCAAATTCACATGCTTCACACATACCAGCAGAAAATCAATCCGTTTTTGGAAGCACTATGATTGTGTGCTGAATCTCTTCCTTTAACTGTGTTATGTTCACTGGTCCCCCAGCCTGTTGGCATGTACACATGGAGCTCAATAAAATAAGGGATCTAAAAGCAGCTGTGCTGGGACCAGACGCAAAATTATGAATGATGACCGACTTGAGGCAGACCCAAGTTTCGAGCTCTAATGCTCAGTGCATTGGCTCACTATTTGACATACTGGAGACCTTAAATAGAATGAAGCCATCATTTATGTTATTAGTCACACCTGTGCTTTTCTTACTGTAACAAATCCAAACATCTGCTGCTGCCACTGACTTTAACACATCCCTCATTTTAACATAATTTTTACATCCTACACAACCAACCAGTGGGTCTGATTGATTTGATACTAAAACCTGCTGGTGGTTAACCTGAGCTTCTGGTGAACCTGAGGCTTGTGTTTAGGACTAATTTTCAAACAGCCCAAATGCTGGGGATCTGCCAGGGGACGGCTAACAGGGGCAGGACTGGGTGGGTCTGGAGCTTGACTAGCTACTGCAAATAATAAGTAGTTTTCCATGACACGGCACTGCATTTTAAATTCAGTAGGCTGCAAAAAGACAGTGCTTTTGTATAGCAAGCATATGCTATAAATAATGATTTTAATATGAGAAATTTAATACGATGAAACACACCTTCTCATTTATTTTTGTTATTTTCTACACTGTAGGGTTATAATGAAGACATCAAAACTATGAAGGAGCACACCTGGTAAATGTAGTAAACCAGTTTTATATTTCAGATTCTTAAAGTAGCGACCTTTTGTTTTGATGACAGCTTTTCACACTCTAGACATTCTCTTAGTAAACCTCATGAGGTAGATGCATATAACGGTTGTTAAAAAGTCTTAAAGAAGGTCCCAGAGGTCCAACTCAACTTCTCTGTGTCTCAGTAAGACACAGCAGGTGAAAGACAGATTATCACTGGTCTAATGTCCGTTCCTTGAGTTACTTGGCCCGAGCAGTTCTCTTGTCATTGTTGCTTTTTAGTAGTGGATTCTTTGTAGCACTTTGACCATGAAGTCTCCTCTTAGCAGCTGATGTTGAGACGTCTCTGCCACTTGAACTCTGCCAAGTGAAGCATATAGGCTCTAATCTGTGGGCTCTAATCTGGGCTGCTCTGGCTGCTTATCATTTGAGCATGGTAACTCTATTATCAATTGCCATAGATATAACTCTTGATCTTCATTTTGTCATGAGAGCCATGTTAATCATATTGTTTGATGGAAGCAAAGTTTCTGTAATTTCACAGACTGACTGGCCTTCATGTCTTAAAGTAATGATGGATTGTTGTTTCTGTTACTGTTTTTTTTACTTAGTTCAGTGGTTCTTGGCATGATATAGGCTGGTTACAACAGCAGGCAAATAGGGCAATTCTGGGGCTACGCAACTGATCAAGAAGTCAAGAAATTCCAAAAATTCACACCTGTTATTTGAAAACCAACACAGGTCACTGCCTCATGACACTCATGAGAATGGGTGAAAAAGGTGTGAAAAGCTTCACAGAAAAAGTGTCTACTTTAAAGACTTTAAAACATAAAACATATTCTGTTATTTTACATAACTCCATGTGTGTTCCTTCATAGTTTCGATATCTTCAGTATTAATTCACACAAAAGAAACACTGAATGAGAAGGTGTGTCTGTATATGAAGATATATCCATAAACAGAGTCAGATGTCCACACATATCAAGGTCAACACTGTTGCATGCATAGTTGATTAGATGTGTTCCAGTAGCCTTCACTGGTCAGAGCCCTGAGGTTTAATACACCAGAATCCTGTAATCATCACCTGTGACCACAGAGGTCGCTGTTGCCACTGCTCAATAAAACGTACATAGTGGTGCTGTAATAGCCTCACTGCTGATGATGACTGATGTCAGAGCTAAACATTGAATGGCAACCACTGTGGCATCAAGAATGTAATATATCATAACGACACATAACCTCTCTCATTTGATTATTAATTTAGTTTTGACAACAATTAAACATATAAGAGTTGATTACTCATGGTTGCCGACTTCAGACACCAGAACTTAATCCCATGCTTTCTGTGGCTTATAGCTTCATTAGCAGTCTGCGTTAATCCTAATCTAATTTGACACCTTTCGCAGAATAGAGGGTGGACTGGACAGAAAATGAGCTGCCTGTGATGAAATAAGAGGAAGAAAGTGAAAGTTAATGAAATGTGCTCATTTTGAGGTTAATCAGATGTGTTACCAAACAGTCTCCATGTAGTTCAGTTGGCTTTCCACTACAGTTTTGGCAACACACAGTACAAACACTACAATGTCAAAATTTAGGCGTGGTCTGGTTATGATGGACATTAGAATCGGTTCTCTATTTGGGCTGCCTTCACTTGTAAACCGTTACTATCCTGTGACATAAGCAGATAATGCAAGGTATTCAAACAGTTACGAGTCAAAGTGCAAGTTCAGTGGTCAAACAATAATCTGTGAGGAACAGCTGATTTAAAGGAGACTGCACAAAGCCATGTGAAGAGTAGAAGCCTGAATGCTCCATCACCGCAAGGCTGCAGCGTGCTGAAATGGATTTAAGCATGAATAATTAACCCAGGCAAATAATCTGTTACAGAGACAAATCGTCACAAAATCTCAATCTGAAATGTATAAAAAGAGGCATGATCACACTTCCTGTTTGCTCCTGCTCAGATGGATGCCCTTGCATAGAAGACAGGAAGTGGTTAAGTTTTAGTTTAGCTCAGGCACCCCACAATTAGATATGTTGACTTAAGTACAACTTACTTGAGACATTAAGATAGATGTAGAGGTTGTTTTTTTAAGTGATTATTTCTGCTATCAGAGACTCTACAGGCTCAGGCGATGAAGATCCATTCTTTCCACTAGATCAGCACCTCCCCTGACTGCTCATGAGTGTTTACAGGACCACGTCATCATCATCTTACATGCATGCTGATTCTATCTTTGCCTGTCATCACAGCTTCATGCTACTGCAAACACTTGTTAATCACGCACTGCCTTGTTCCATTATATTATGGGTTATAATTATTTCACTTTTTTATCCATTTCTCAGCCACTCCTCGCAACGATGTTCATTAAACAAACTAAACGGTTCAACTTAATCGAACATCAAACAAATCAAATGACTGACTTAAGAACACACCCAGCATAATTCGTACAAGCTGTAACAAAGTCAACAACAGAGAGGAAAGTGGTCACAATGTTCCATTAAGCTCCAATTATCTTCCTCAGTTTTCCTCATTATTCCTCCCACTTTACCGTTTGGCCTCCTCCAGGTGACAAAGATACTCGTAGGCAATATTCTGTCGCCTCCTCTCATCCATCTCCTCTGCCGACAGCCTCTCGTCATCCTGAATGGCTGGAAAAAGCAAACAAATTCAAAATCAATTCACTGTTTTTCATGATTTGACATACTGTGCCGTGTATTGGGCTTTCTTATCTGTCTCGATTACATATTATAACAGAGAAAGTGCCAGTTAAGTGCCTCGAGTGTCAGATAAGATGAAGCAGGTAGACTCTAAATGCTAACTTAGTGAGAGCTTTATTTATTTACAGTTTCTTCTTATCAAACACGGACTGTACAAAGCAACCAAAGCTCACCGACTAAGAGGATATTTCCTCTATGTTAAAACTTCACTACGTCTCGTGCTCCAAAGAAACCATGTATGAAAGAAATGCAACGTGGGGTGTCCAGCTGACAAGTGACTTCTGCTGAGAGTTGACCTTTACCTGCAGCTTAATGAGATCTCCTCCCCCTCAATGCTCCTTACCCCACTCTAATCCAATCAAATCTCTTTATTTCTGGCTGAGTGAAGGGACAATGTCAGACCCAGGGGCCCGGTTTAAGAACGCAGCTTTTGCTGTGTGGAGTACAGGCTCAGTTTCACATGGACTAACAGTTTTTAGGTTTTTACTCTATCTTTACTAGGATGCAGAAAAACTGACATACACACCAGAGTTAATTTTACTTTTTTCCATAGGTGACATGAATATTACTGCCGCTGATGATGCCAAAATTAACTGGTTAAACCGGCTGATTATTAGCTTAAACAATGTAATGCACAGACCCAGGAGGAGGGCAGAAAATGACTCTAGCTTCTGAGTCTGCTGTCAGCCGCGGCCCGTTTACACTGCACTCTCTAAAAGAATTAAATCATTAAAAACTTTTCAATACATCAAACCACCTCTAACATATTTTGTACTATTTTATGTCCTCGTAATTTCTACTACGTTGACTTATTGTATTTACGTATTTGTAAAACAATTAGCGAATTGTTAAAACCCGTTAAAATGCATAACATCTGGGTGAGATGTCATGTTTCCATCTGTATTTCCACATCCATTTGGCCCACTTGTGATTTAACCCATTGCATTTTTTTATTCCGCTATGATCTAATGCCACCAGAATCAGTGTCGCCCTTTGTTTACCTTTATGTCTTTAACTTCTTGCCTTTATTGGACAGTTGTCAGCGGAGTGAGAGAGGAAGTAATGTAGTGAGAGAGCAAGAGGGATGCCCTGAGAAGCTTAACTTCCAACATGGTGACAGCATAGAGCGAAAGAACAGACAATTCAGTTGCGGATGACAAGTAATTGTCATCATACATTTCGTGGGAATTTAAAGTAAACTCTTTCCAATCTCTGTGGTTAGACAGAATATTTTAAACCTCTAGGACACAATCTGTTAAATTCTGTCCATTCATCAGCCACCTGCAGAGACATCCTTTCTCCAAGTCTCAGTGGACTCTTGACTTCTAATACTCACACGTTTGGAGGGAAACAGGCCAAACACATACATACATAGAGTGCGAAGACATACACACACACACACACACGCTTACAAATGGCCAAATACTTGAAATGTTTCATACTCTCATGAGCACAGTATCTGGCCATCCGCAGATTAGTGGCCCCAGCTGCGCGGATGACACGGATGAAAAAGTGCATGAACGCTCATCTCTGAAGCAGAGCAGCCCCAGCGCAGCCATTACGCACCACCTCTACTGACTCACTCACACTTCCTGGAAGAGCCTGTCTGCACTCTTGCACTGCGCGGTATATTTAACCATCAGGATGAGTTTGTTGCTTTTGTGTGTCTGTGTGTCACAGGATCACTGGACTTGAGTCTGTGATTATGACACATGCTTTTGTTAAGCCGCAGCCTTATGCGAACCCTTTGTAGCAGGGCCGATTGGGAAGCACAAATCAAGCCAGGGGTTTCTTTTAGTAGGTTCATAAGTTTTACGAGGAAACTCATAAAGTAAAGTTTGTGTGACATTTACTGAAATCAATTCCTGATACGAACGGTGCTTTGGTCCCTGTATGTTAAACTGCAGCGGCAACTTAAGACACCAATTTAAAGACAGTTATGCGCAGTTTCTGCAACAAGCTACTTATTATTTGTGTTTGCTTTCCTGGAGGCGTAGGTCCCGTGGATCCGCAATAGCCAAAGTTGATCATTAAAATGTAATGATCCAAGGGAAAGAAAGAAAAGCCATGACGACGTAACTGACTGACTGTACTTTGACCACAGACGTATGTTGGTCAGTGGCACCACATCTACAGTAAACCCTGACTCAGAGGAATTTTCCAGATATTTTAGACGTGTTTCTTATCCTGCCACTGTTCTCCGGAATAAGCTGCAGGTTTCTCAGCAGCAGCAGAAATCCAGACGTTAATGATTAACCTATGAGAAAATGCCTTATGTGTAGACGTGCTGATATGCGCTGACCTCCACTATCAAATCAATAGATAAAAATCACAGTGGTGCGTTTGAGTACACCATGAGGAAACGTCAACAACTCAACGTTAACAACCAGAAAGTGAGACTTTAACATAAACTCTCTTTCGTGTACCTGTCATCACATTTAATTCCTATTTTACCATAATGTCAACTACTACCACACCTACTGAAGGTATCCTGCTCGGTGTAGCCAGGTGCAGGTGAACCACCTGTTGCTCATCAAACATCTCTGTGATGGCAACTAATGTTAGCTTCAGTGCCCCCTCATAACCACGTTAAAAAAAAACAGGAATTAACAGTGTTCGTTGAGAAGAAAAGCCGTCAGAAAACGTGTCACTTACTTCCATAGCGTGGCTTTTGTATCGCTGCGGTTTCTTCATGGTACATCCTGCCTCGTTTCCTCCACTTGTGAACTCGTCTGAACTGGAAATAACTTAGAAGCAAACGTTAGAGCGAGCAGCAGCCGCGCCTCTCAGGATGGTACGAGTCAAAAAAAAAGAGTCGCTGAAGCTAACCAGGAGGGGAAGGGCAAATGCCTAAAGTTGGGGATGACAGTCTCCAGAAGTTTCATAAAAGTGCCAAGTGGGACATGCAGCAGTCAACCCCCATGGTGCGCGCTGCTTTTGCTCTCCTCCTGAACAAAGTGCTCCTGGTTGGTGTTATCTGGCCCCGCCACGCTCTGCAATGAAATGATTGACAGCACCTTGCACCACCTGCTGGTCAAAAACTGGCTAATGCTGTATTCACTGCCACCAGGTAAAAATGGAAAATACTGTTGTGGTACCTTTTCTCCATATGCACTCACTTGCCAGTTCATTAGGTACACTAACCATTCAACTTTTTAAAAAAGTCTTAGCTTCATGAAGCTTACAGTGGTTAGCATTTTGATAATGTTAGCTGTTGATTCAATTTCACGAAGCAAGACTGTTGTAGGCTATTTCATTGCTTTTGTTTTCACTAGAGTACTTCATGTTTTCTTAGTAAGCCTATAGATGAGTAATTATTTTATTTATTGACTGTACCTATGTATTTTATTTCATTTTTACCACTTTTTGTTTCTGCTATTAACTGTTAGTGTTGTTCACAGATGAATAACTTTTTTTAATTACTCTTTTACTGTTGTCTGCTTCCGTTTTATTTCTTCTGTTAAAAACTTTACCCTGTTCTTGAAAGCTGAGACAAATACAATTGCCAGATTACCCCTCAGTGTTTTCTTACAGGGATCTAAAAATGTCTGTAAAAATGCCAGTCAGTTTAGCAGGCAGTCAGAAACACTAATACACCACCAAGAGAGCTTAAGGATGTGAATTATTATTATTATGCACTGAACTCTTCTGCACATCACAGTGCTTTTTCCCTGTTCCTGGTATTATTTTAACACTTAATTGTAGCCACTAGGTGTCAGCATCACTTTGAGATCATGGCTGAAGAACTCAGCAGGAACCTTGTTCAGTCACTGGTGGGAACGCAATGAACGCTGTATGCGTTTCTCTGCATGTTACTGAGCTGGCAGATAGAGCTTCCATGTTTTTACTAAATGCGCGATGCCATTCAAAGCACAATAGCCTCATAAATGCCCATAAAGATGACTTAATTCTTCTCTAACGATGTCAAGGACCGTTTTATATTACTTCATATTGCTTCATATTTTATTGTTTCAGTTAATTATTTTCACATTCACAAACAGCTGGGTTTATTTTGTGTGTTTGACTCACACACTGCACACACTGGAATGTACTCATGAACATGTGCAAATAACGAACAAAGCTAACTTCTCCCCTAGAGTGTGTTTTACTACATCATAATTACAACTCAGACTTGGTGCCGATGTTAAACAATACAATTATAAATGCATGAGATTTGTTTTGGCATGTGAAATAAAAGTACAGCATGATTTGCTAGAGAACATAACTTTTATTCTATATGTTCCAAAGCAGCGCAGTCTGTATCCCTGCTTTTCCAGTTTCTGTAACAGTATTCACAGGGCATCATTTGGCAAATACTTCTTCACATATTTTTTCCACACACATGGACCGCTGAACATACAGCTCAGTCGTCCTCTGACTGGCAGGCCCTTCACGATACTATTCACAACTTTATTTGTCCACACACATTTGACTACCTCCATAAAATGGATGAACAGAACTTACGAGAGTGATACATTCACATTTTTCCCCTCAACGAAAATCGAAATATTGCCCTCATTTATTTATTTTTTTTATGCCAGAGGAATTTACAGTAAGAACACAAAGTTGAGCACAAAAGAAGTTTTCTTACATACATGCAAGTTTGTGCACACACACGCACGCACACAACAGAGTAGCAGGTGAAAGCCCAGGACACACAAAGATGTACAACAGAGATACAGTTAGATGGACTTATCGCTTGGACAAAGCAGGAGACACGTGAGTCAATCAAGGAGCTTTTATACACTTAACCCAGAACTTCACCAATATCAGCTTTGATATGTACAGATTATTTACATGAATGCGTCCATACGAAGGCCCACACACGCGTACAATACTCACCCTCTCCCTCTCACACATGCTCACAAAAATACAGTACATTTAAGCCATACCCCAACGACCTCCAACAAGACAGGTAATATTATCTCTGCCCAATACAACAGGTAGGTCTGCCACTAATTTTAACATATCTAGGGTTCATCCTGCAGGTTTTCTTGCTACATACAGCAGTAAATAGCACTGGGCGAAACCTACGACTTTTTATTTAAACTCTGTATGTCATTCTCTTGTTTCAAAAATATTTAAATAATATGGTCAAAAAATATCTTGCGCAACAGCAGCACACCTCACTATGTATTCCCAAGGGATTTTATAAAATCTGGGAAAGGGTTGGGGTCTGTGGAAATGGACGCACACATACAGTGCATATATTTGTTTTCTTTTTGAGTAGCTGTGAGCGAGCCGACCGCAGCGCAGCGGGCAAGCCACGTCTACGCTGCAGTCACAGACAGCACAAACACAGAGGGGGTGCAGGAAGATAAAATACAGTCCACAGGCACAAATTAGACACGACCGAGAGCAAAGGAATCCACATGATTTACATATATCTGAGGACTGCATGAATCTTAATTTGAGGAGGTATTATACACTTAGAAAATAACAGCGTGATCTTCTTTTGTCTTTTTTTTTCTTTTAATCTAACAAGTGTGCATTGAGGTCCCAATGTTAAAAGACAAAATGGATCATTTTTACAGTTACAGTAGATTGTGACAAAACTAGGGTTTTAAATTTGAACAAAAAACTTGGTAAGTCACAACAAATAAATGACTGAGGTCATGTTTATTAACTGGTTTTGTGTACGTTTCGCAAGTTTGAGGTTTAATTCAAAATCATTTAAGATATAGTATAAAAGAAAAGGGACATTTTCATCTTGATTGGCACTAATTATTCCTCAGAAAAGGTGGTTGTCATCAGTGCAGGAAAATCAAAAAGTTATTAGGGACAATTTTGGGGAAAATTTTGAGAAAGGGGGATGCTACCTTTTAGCACAGGTTACAATGACATTCAACCCCTTTAAACCTATGAAATCCCTATAGTGCATCAACAGTACTCCCCAACCCTCCCTAGGGGCCTCCTCTATCCTCTCCTCTATAGTTAGATTAGGACATAACACACATATATTTTTCCTGAGGCCCTCGAAAACCAAGGCTCATCATCACAACTTTGCATACGCAGTAACATACAAAACACAATTATCATGATTATACTATTATTATAGTATTACTAGTAAGTTTTTCAGGAAATGAGGAATAAAAGCAAAATCTAACAAAAACAACATGACGCTTGGACCAAACAAGGCTTCACACCCCATCAGCCGCCTATTACAGATATATACAAGAAAAAAATTAGATTACTCTTTTATCTATTTACTCCCTGTTCTGTTTCTGCCTGTTGAGTATAACCGTTGGACAGCACATGACTATGGGCAGACTGCTCCAGTCAAGGAGAGGCACATTTAAAAAGGCCATTCAGTATGTTTGAAAGGAAGCAGCAGGACTTGTCACTGCCACAAGCAGGATACAACACAAAGCTGAACGAGAAGGAGGGCTCATCAGAGAGCCTTTAACGCGACACTGGAAGGGGGCGCGGAATAACAACATTTGGGCAAAATGAACAAGTCATCATTCCAACTTCCACAATAAGACAGAAAAAAAAATAAAAATAAGCATCCTCAGATTCAGCATAACATACAATTATTGGAACAGTAAAATACAGTATTTCATTATGGCCTTTTGATTCTTGTTTGTGTAAGTAATGCAAAGGGCTTGGTATCCTTTGAACTGACTTTGAAAAGGTTGTAGATGTCACGTGGCTTAAAATGCACAACTGTGTGTAGAGTATGACGCTGTGGTGTAGTGGAAACAAGTGTGTGTATACGCGTGTGTCACGTATGCGCACGTGTTCCTGTTTTCTGACTTTCCGTGCATCCGTTCGTGTTCTGCGCGTGGGTCCTGTGGGCAAGCCAGCTGCCATACAGCTGTGTCATGAGTCCGCTCTGTCTGATCATCTATTCCCTGCGTCGTCACACAGCAGGTTGGCTGTGCTCATTACAGCTTGTTTTTCGCTCCCCTTCCCATCTGCCGCGTCTTAATAAGACTGTATCAATATTAAAAGCCTTGAACTTTAACCGTGCGGCGTCTCCAGGTGACTGCAGCTGGAAAGTTCAACTCTGCCAAAGCCTGTGCACTAAAACTTAGGTGAGTTCTCATCTTGGTCACATGAAACCAACAGACTAATATTATGTAAATTGTCTGAGCTCGTAATTGCCTCACGAGGATGTGATTTGTTTGATGAAATACGCTGTGAACAGGTGGGTTGCTGTCTTACTCGAGTTATATTAAAAATGTGACTAATAATAAGATATGTATGAACCAAGCCACTTGCACTCCTTACTCCAAATACTCGCTGGGCGTCCTCTAGGACTCACCCATTCAGGTTTTATCCCAGGAGACAAATGCTGCACTGGCGTTACATGAGGACATTCGCCCGCGTGTCAGGCAACCGGAGCGCAACCAGTCCTCCTCCAACGAGCACAGACGAGGCCATGAGGATGGGGATGGCCTTTGTGATGCCGACGAGGGAACCAAAAATCAGGTTTCCGAGGACTGCAGCCAGCTTACAAAGAGCGTTGCAGAAGCCAAAGCCTGTTCCCCTGAAGAGAAAAACACCAGAAAGAGGAAATGAACAACCTTTATTTGTATGTCTGCCTTTTGAATGCATAGGAAGTGTCTGTCCCTCACCTCCTGACAGTAGGGAAGGACTCAGTAGTGACTACATCCAGGGAGTTCCAGGCAGAGATGCTCAGGCCGTTGTAAAGGCACAACATGAAAATCATCATAGACTCACTCGTGCCAAACCACAAGAAGAAGCAGCTGATGCCTGAAAGGATCATGGAGCCACCTGATGGACAAACATGTGCACAATTGTTTGAAGTTATGGGTGCACCATCCATACTGGGAATCATTTTGCAGTCAGGTTAAAACCACTTAAACATGAACCCTGCTTTTATCCCTCGTTCTTACCTAACATGGACAAACGCCCAATTTTGTCCATGAGAAGGGCGGACACAATGTTGCCAGGCAGAACAGCCAGAGTCCCCAAGAAGTTGATGAAGTAAACCCAGTAGGCACTGTAGTCATCATCAAAGGTCATCTGGCATCCCGTCTTGTTGTGGGTGAAGGTGCTGTTGATGACCTCTGTGCCATCTACCAGCTTGGATTCATCAATATCTGCCCAAAGAATGCAACAGAAATGGAAAGTATGAGGCTGAGCAATTTCCTCGTCATCGTGACTCGATTTAACGGGGAGGTACTGCCAATCAAAAATAACAAAAACACAACTGAAGCTGTGTGCTCGTGTCAAAGCAGGAGTTGAAGAGCGTTTAATAGCCTCACCTGTGTTGAAGAAGAATCCTTCAATGATCGTGCAGTTACGGAAAAAAGAGCCCACCGACGTCACATCGTCAAAGTAGCAGTTACGAAAGGTGGAGTCCACGAAGGTGACGGACTTCAACTTCATACTGATGAATCTGAATAACAAGTCAGTTTACCTGCATGTAGTAACTTCCACTTAAATGCATGGTACAAGTATGTCCAAGTTTATAAGTCCAATATGAAGGATTTTGGTTATGAAATGTTTAACATTCATAACTGTGTTTTCATTAGCGTAAGATAACTTGGAACTATGATTTGTTGCATTTTTCTTAGTTTAGCCCTTAATCTTTCATGGAGCCCATCCATGTTGCTTCGTCATGTTTCTACAAACTAAACCCGACTATAGAAACAGCCTTGGTTTTCCTGCACACTTAGAAGCAGAAGCTGAAGTAAGTTGCTTTCAGTTGGGTGTAATCGTCAACATTTACCTCTGGATGTCACTAAATCCCACATACTGGACCTTTACATGCACGTAAAGTTATCTGCTCATCTTGCATCCATGCGAGTAGCTGGCTTTGTCTTACTGGTCATTAACGAAGAGGCCATTTTTGTGAATCTGGTTCTCCAGGGTGAAGTTAAAGGTGATGCCTTCAATGTGTTCGTTGTTGTGGATCTTCACCTTGGAGGCATAGTCATCTGCCTGAAGGTGTTTGATGACATCAGGGAACCAGACTGACAAACCGTAATATCTGCAATAAGAAAGATATCAGCATGACAAGAATCAACTGATCACACTGAAGATTGCTGATTTGGACTGAGATCTGGCAAAACAGTGGATAGAGAGACACAGAGAAGCAGGGACCAGTATTTTTCTTTTTCTTTTATCTCTAAATGCTTTTCCTCCTATCTACGCACCCACAGAGACACCACTGAAACAGTATTGATCCACAGACTGTGATTGATTCTGAGACCATGCAACTTCTGAACAGCAGAGAGATCAAAATGGTACAAAAATGATGTGGCCACATGTCTGACTCCCTGAAGCCATTATATGACTGAAGAAATGTGTCGTTTCTTTTTGTTGTTGTTGTTTCGAACAAAAAAAAGACCTCAGGAAATAATCTCACCCAAAAGACAGTGTGAACCACACTATGGCCAGTCGCACCATGTTTTCTTGCATAGGGTAGTTGAAGCACTTCATAAGGTTCACATAGATCTAAAAAGACAAGAGACCGATTACCAAAGAACATTTGAAATTGGGGCAACAGATAAAATAAGAGAAAATAATGACTGAAAATCTGTTGTAGTTAAATAAAACAGCAAATTATTTACCCCGTGTATTTCAGCTTTTATCCTAAAGAACGCCTTGGACACTGGATTGCCAGACTCTGACTCCATTTCAACCAATTCATCGAGCTGTCTGGGGGTTTTGATCCTGTTTACCTGGAAGTAAAGTAAAGTATTAATAGCACAGTACGCTACAACAATTACATTTATGCGATACACAATCAGTTTAGTCTTCCCTCAATGCAATGTTTAGTTATTACTTAAACTCAATTTTTTTCATTTTTTCCCCACACAACTCAAAATACACGCTGATCAGCCACAACATTATGGCCTCCTCCTTAATACTGTGTAGGTCTCCCTTGTGCCTCCAAAACAGTTGTGACTCATCAAAGAATGGACATGGGTCTTCTGAGGGTGTCCTGTGGTGTCTGGCAGCAGCATGTTGTTAGTGGAGGCCTTAATGTCCTATGGGTTGAGGGAAGGGGCCTCTGTGGATCAGGCGTGTCCCAGTGTATCCTACAGATACTTGATCATCTAGTGATTTTTTGTTGTTCCTAAACTGTTTTTGTATGTGTGCCAGTGTCAGGCTGCATCCTGCTGGGGATGGCTGCTGCCATCAAGAAGTGTCTAAGTGAGTGGTACAAGTAACATCCACATGAATGATAGGTCCAAAGGTTTCCCAGCAGAACACTGAATCGTCACAGGATGGTCAATGTCATTTACTTCTCCCGGTTTTAATGTTATGGCTGATCGTGTATATGCATTACAAGAAAATCAAATCAGAATCAAAGAAGATGAAAATAAGCAGCGTGTAGGACAGTATACGATCAAGTCAAGGAACACGCGTTGACTAAGAGGCTTTTCCAAAGTGCGGCTCACGCAGCAAATAAGCCTGAATGACACAAAACAGCTTTCAGAAGCTTCATAATTCAGATGTGATCCTGCACAGAGAAAGTGTTAAAACCTGTCCCAGTGGTGGCAGAATATAAGCTTCTTTGCTTCCTTAAGCATCAGGGAATCCAGCCAAGACAGTGGATTGCAGAAACAAACACTCACTGTGAAGACTTTCTCCGGTTGCCCACGCGCTCTCATGTTGGTGTCGTGGATCTGTTTGAGGATCATCCAGGCTTCATCATGCTTCCCCACCTGACAGTAAAGGAAGAGAGAAGATGGCACAGAGGATTTATGGGATGAACACCTGCCTCACTTTCTGAGATGCAGTTTAACATCCACATTCATATTTACTGTACATAAATGTGAACCTTTTATTTCTCCAAGACCAAATCGTTGAAAGTCACGACTATGGTGAGTCATGAATATCCTGCAGCGTTACTGTCACACATCTCCGGGTTTTCATTTTCCAGGTACATGCAAGGCGTCTTCCAAGAGACGGGAATGACTCACACTGTTTCCGTCTGATTAAATATGTGCCGGGAAACGTCCAAGCACTCTCAATTTGTCTGGCAGATGCTGAATGTAAAACTGATAAGCACTAACAGGAGAGGACAATGTTGCAGCGCCATGACAAGGCATTCTTGAAGATAACACTTAGGGGGGAACTGGAACAGGTTTAGTCTGAATATTTGTTGAGAATTCAGAAAAATCTGTTTACCTCAAGGTAGAACCTGGGGCTCTCAGGCATGAAAGTGAGTGCCACCACTGCACAAACGCAGGGCAGAGCGCAGACGACGACAAACACCCTCCAACTGTGGAACTGGTACGCTGAACCCATACTGAAGCTCCAACCTGCAAACAGTAACACGCAGTGGACCGCATGGATCAGGTCGCATGAAGATGGATGACAAGGCAGGATACTAAGCAAGCACGTTTGAAAAGTGCTCCATGCAATTGCAGTTTCTTGAGGTGTATTTTTCCAAAGCTGTGTACTTGTCTGGTGAGGTCAATAAACCAAATGTGCTTAATCTATTTTAAAACCGAGAGAAAAAAAAAAAAAAATCATTCACATAACAAACACTTTACCAGATTACTTAAAGGGGAATAACCATTTTTACAACCTGGACCTTTTTTCTGGCATAAAATACGGTCCTTTACCCACCCATATAACTACACCTGTTATCTATTTGCGGACTTGCAACGCATGGCCATCATAGCACCAGCGTATCACAACAATATATTGGTGAAATGAACAAGTTTCATGCATTATTTACAGCGTTTTGGTGCCCCAGTCTCTCCCACTATATGGATATACGCAGCTTTAAATATGGTCCAAATGACTTCAAATGACACCTAAGTTATATGGGTGAGTACACGTCATCATATTTTATGCCGAAAATAAGGTCCAGCTTGCCTTTAATGCATACTAATGCACACATTAATGCTCAAATGAAAAAGAACTCACTGCAGTAACATTGTTCTGGATACCAAAATAGCAGATATAATACAACATATACTTGTTATATATATATATATATATATATATGTTGAATGGTTTGTTTTCAGTGGTAGGAACATTTTTCTGAACTGCAAAGATTTAAAAGATGCTTTAGTTTCGTTAGATCTCTGGCAGTTTAATCTGAAAGCTCAGAAATCACAGACCCCTTTCAAGCTCACAAGCTCTTCTAATTGGTATCGCACTAACTCCATTAGAGTGGGGACTACTTCAGCAGAAAGGCCGATTCTAAATGTTAAGCGTGATTCTCAAAGTGCAAACATAAAGGGGTTTTCGAATAAAAGATGTAAATGGGAGCGCCCGACGGCCGGAGGAGAGTGACGTGTAAGCTCAGTGATGAATGGCTCTGCAGAGGGAAGCAGGGAGAAGTGCACAGGGACAGGTTAATTGAATGTGTAGGAATAGAATTGAGTGTTTTCAGCTAAGTTAAATCTTGTTGCACCTGATCTCAGCCCAGAGGCAGTCTTCCAGACTCATTAATCATTGTAACATGCTTCCTCTCTCTCTCTCTTTCACACACACACACACACGCAAACACTCAAGAGGGAAATGAACACAGATGCAGACAGAAAAAACCCACAAAGAAATTGATAACATGAATATCCATACACTGACACTATATAATTCTCTATCATTATCCCACATGCACAAAAGTAATTACACGTACAAAATTATACATCCTTCTGGCAGATGCCTGTTTAGTACAATAACAAGTAATGCTTTCAACTTCATTAAATTTGTGGACGAATGTTTAGTCTCTCTAAATGTTAGAGTCTTTGCTGTATTCTATTTTTATGATGAAGAAAAATAGTAAAAGTTACTGTAAGGAACGCTGGTGACCCATAAGAGAAGACCAGATGTATATAAACAGTAACGCAAGGACCCGCTTTGATGTACTGTCTATACAGGCGTGCGTTTTTGTCCTCTCATCTGCCTCATGTTTTTAGATTCTTTTTGGCAGAGAGCACAGAATGTTTGCCGCGCTCGTCGTGACCTCCCACGTCTCCCCGCAGATCGTGCCTCACGGAGATACTGCTCCAAAGGGAATAGCACCATTATCCATCAACGGGCGTAGGAGGGGAGTCACCGGGTGGGGAGGGGGTTAATGCTAATGGTTACGCCAGAAGAAAAAAAAAAAAAAGGCTGCTTTGGAATTAATCCCGCAGCATATTAAAATCCAGCTTTGACAGCCGTGCATGTCAACCTGCTAAAAACAAGCATTTTCAAAGGGGCGTAGGCATCTGTCATGAGAGGTGTGAACGGATTCCAAAGAGACAAGAGGAAAATGTCTCAGTATCGCCAAAAAGGAAGAGGTGCTGTAAAGCATAAGCAGCAAAAGCAGCTATTATGCATTAAAACATTTATTATTAGACAGCCTATACCATACAATAATTACATTGTACCTTGATATTCTGGGTTTTTTTGCATCATATGGGACAATTAACAATGAGTGTGTGATCAAGTTTCACTGAGTGTCACACTGTAGGGCGGCAAGAACAACGACTTCTGCACAAAGCGTTTCGCTTGTTAGTATCAACACTTTCTCGGAGCCCCTCTATTTATTTTCCAGTCTCGCTGTAAGTGTGTGTACATCAAGAGTCTCAGAGATTATGTATGGATGGATGGATGGATGGATGGATGGATGGATGGATGGATGGATGGATGGATAGATAGATAGATAGATAGATAGATAGATAGATAGATAGATAGATAGATAGATAGATAGATAGATAGATAGATAGATAGATAGATAGATAGATAGATAGATAGATAGATAGATAGATAGATAGCTATCATGGAGTGGAGTCCACTGGTCACTTTTAAACATTAATCTGTAGATCAGAGCAGTGCTAATGACGTTACTCTGGTGATCTTGCTTGGCAGCAAGTAAACTCCTCAAACTCCCCCGTCAGTGTGACGAGGATCTGTGCCGAGCAGACCTCCTTCAGGGCTCCAGCTGCGAGTCTGGCAGGGGGCTTCTGGGAGACATTAGGAGTCAGCGAGTGGAGATGATAAATGGGAGCTCTAATAGTGCATTAAACGTCAGTGCTGAGGCACTTGTATCATAACTGATCATTTACACCTCCATGCTCGCACAGAAAGACACAAAGGTGTCTCTGCACAGGCCCTGAGTGGCTAATCGGGAGGACCGGGACAATTCCCAGTGGAGTTGTCAGTGGTGTTTGGAGCCTGTCTCCAGCACCAGTAGTGCAAGCGTGTTTGCAAAATGGGAAATTAAAAAGAGCAAGGGTGGCGCAGAAAAGCAATGGAGATAGATGCAGCCAAATGTGCAAAAATCTGCAGCTTTTTCAATAAAACGTGCTCGCGGTCTGAAACGACCAATGAAGATGATGAAACGGGTAAGACAAGATGTTGAACAAAATGTACAAAAAAAACTTTAAAATGAACAAAAAAACTTGACCTGCACCGTTCAAGTTAGTTAAATAGCCTATCAAGTCAATGAATTGCGTGGTGTTGTAAGATATAGCCTGTCTACGTATAGTATGATGCCACGCCACATAACTGGACACAAACTTTGCCTGTAGCCCCTCAGATGCAAGATGCATCACCAAGCACCAGCCATGAGCCCACAGGTCCAGATCGTGCAGGTTATTAGAATGAATATAATAAAGAGTATGGTGTAGACCTGCTCTATATGATAGATGCCCTGACATAATTGATGATGATAGATGATTCAGCCACACCCGCCAATAGGGGGGGACAAACGGGTCTGCTGTCCCAGGCCCAGGATAGAGGGGGGGCCCAGAACTGGGCCCTCATTAAATTATGGAATAATAAAAAAAAATAAAAAAAATGATAATAGAATAGGAATATTTGTGGGAATATTTGAGTTACATAAAAGCTTTTTATTTGTTTTCTTCCTAATTGTCCTTGAAATAGTGGGAACCCCCCATCCCCAACACAAAAATGGTTTGGCCACTAATCAAAATTGATGTTGCCGTTTGATTGGAAGTTCGCTCAAAATGTCCGGTCAGCCCCCATCAGCCCCCATCTACAAACCACCTATTGGCGGGATGTTGGATGAATTGAAATAGAGATCGATTGCTTCTCCCTGGTTACCCGGATGTTGAGTCTTGGTCTTGGAATTTTTTTTTTAGGTTGAATGTTTTTTTTTTTTTGTTTTTTTTTTGGGTTGAATTTTTTGAGGTTGAATTTTTTTAACACTGAAAAAACAAACTCAGAAAATGAGTCCCACTCCAGCCTGACTGCGGCACTTAACGAATAGCGATTTTTTTGCAGCAGACTTCATCCATGAACGTCCATTCTATAAACCTGTTTGGTAACTCAGGATGTGAAAAAGGTTGCACGGGATACCTGTCTGCCAGCAGTAATGGCAATAATGGTGGTGGGTGGAGGCATTTCTGCGGAACTGATCCTTCTCGGGCATTGAGACAACTTTCGCGGAAGTGGGCTGCTGTTGATCTCGCTCCACACATTCGTGGAAACTTACACGAGAGCGCTGCGTAAATTATGTCCGTCAAACGGCTGGAAATTACATATAATCCCAAAAATGAGAACAACACTTTCACCAACGGCGACATCGTCTACGGCCAGGTCACGCTGGAAGTGGCCAAAGACTTCAAAATAGAGTCGCTGTCGATTAAATTCAAAGGGAAAGCTGAAGTTATGTGGAGCGAGAGGCACGGACAGACTACTGTTGTGTATCACTCCAAAGACAAGTACTTCAGCGTGAAACAATACTTCATCCGAGACAAAAATGACTCAGGTATGGCTGCTTGCACGGAATCCATGGGACGGGATTAGTTTTAAATACAGTTTAATAATTTAGGTTGCATGAGGATGCACAGAAATGATGCGCCTGACTGTTGTAAAAGGGAAGACAAAAACCACTCCCTCCCTTCTAATGCAAACCAGGTGTAATCCGATCTGCTCTCCTCACTTTTGTGGACTGAATTGCAGGCATGGATTTAATAAAGCCTCGTTTACAGCAAAGAAAGACTGGAAACTGGTTAAAAGAAAGCAACAGGATACACTGGACGCGGCTTGGACACAGAAAAAGTGGTTTATCACTAAACTTGCTCCCATAAACTGACGGTTACAAGAGGATGAGAATAAATAACAGTATGAAAATATATATTTTAAAAATCTATGAGTAAAAGCAAAATTTGTATTTACGTATGGTTACATTAAATTATAGCAGAGTCTGAAATGTTAAGAGTGACCCACGCTCAGTGGGAGGAGTTACAGTCAGGAATGACTTCCTGTGTTGCATATACAGTAAATAAGGAAATAAATGGTTGGATCAGTCAGTCAGTAATTCATAAACATTTTGTTATCCTGAAAAATGCACAAAAACTCTCTGTTTTAGCATCTAAAGTGTGAGCACTTTTTCAGACTGTTAATAGATCCTTCAAGAAAACAATCAGTGGAATGGTAGTTTTAAAACGTCACTATTTGCATATTTCTGTATTGTCATCGTGCCCAGCCTCGATAAACAGATTCTTTTAATTCAGTTTGCTGCTTTCTCTTCAGGGGATGACCGACAGACACTGGTGACACATCAGACTGGAGAAACATGTAAGTATTTCGTACCTGACTTGTATGGGTTTGTGCTGCACTAATATATCTGTAACCGTGTGTGTGTCATGGTTCAGTCACGACACTCAGGTGGTTATAGATATATTAGTGCAGCTCGGTTGAATCATCACTACATTATAGGCTTAAGTGAACTGAGGGCTCAACTTGTTGACCGCTTCCATGTCCAGTTACACATCATAAACAATTCCCAGTCAGTATTTGCGAGGGTTCTTAAATGTAACATGTCGTCTTCTTTCCTTTACGTGTTCTACTCACTAATAGCTTTCTATGTTCTTGTTGCTTTTTCAGACAGCAGTGTTGTCGCACCGGGAATCCATGTGTACCCCTTCTCTTTTCAGTTCCCTTACCCGTAAGAAACAATTCTCTAATGGTTGTAATGTAATTAGCTTGAGCATACCGACTGCACAATGTGAAAACTTTATTATGACAATACATTTGGCCAGTTCTTTTTCTATGATACAATTATGACGAGATAATTGAACACATCTTTCTAATGGAGCAGCTTATTTGGGGCTGCTAGATACCAAACTGATCTGTGGGATGCATTAGAACAAGAATTATGCTTAGAGGCCCCTCTCCTCTACCCGTAGGACAATGACGCTAAATACTGATGTAAATCTGCTACAGAATTTCTTTAAACTGGTAAAAATTGCATTTTGAGGGGGTCTATTGGCAGACCTGGACCCAATACAGACGATCCTGATCCTTAAATCTTAAACCGAGGAATTTTGCCCAGTTTTTTGAAAAAGCAACAACAAATAAACTGTGTAAATACATATTTGTGTAGTATCAGCTTAGCAATCAGTCATTCCAAGGGCATTGCAGGGTTAGTTTCCACTGTTAAGTCCATTTTCCTTTTCAACAGGTTCTACTAATCTCTCTGTAGAAAGGGTGTTTATTGTACAGCTTAGGTAAAGTCAGTGTGTCCCTGCTTGTGCATTTGGAGTCTACCCTCCACCTTCAAAGGTTCTGTTGGAAAAATTGTATACCTGCTGGAAGCCTCGCTGGGCAGATCGATGAGGATGGACAAGAACGAGTCGGTTAAAATCAAGTTTGCGGGAAGACCAGACCTTAACGCTCTCCCTGGGCTGATGGTAGACACCCACTCACATTTCCTTTCTTGTCATTTCTCCAAACAGGATGAAATGTGTGGACTGGTGCTAAATTCCAGTAATTACTAACTACCTGCATCGGCATGTACAAATAAAATGAGTTGAGTTTTGGCATTCAGTCAGTTTGGCTTCAAGAAACACTGATTTTAATCCACAGCATTGTGTTATTGCCAAATCGTGTTGGCTTCTTTATATTGAATAATATGGTTGACATAATATTCCTGTGTCCCTGGTAAAGTTAACATCTAAAGGTTATTTGATATTTGTGTTGCTTTCATTAATGTAGTTTTCTTTCAGGTGCCACAGCATGAGTCTAAGGATAAAAAAATGAAGGTGTTCACCTCAGGAACTGTAACCATGGATGTGGATATTGAAAAAACTGGTTTCTACCAAGGTGAGAACCATCATTAGGATAATGACACTTACTGGTGTCATACCTATTGTTGGTCTGACACGTCTGTTCTGTGTTACAGGGGAAGGATTAAAGATTGTGGCCTTCATTCAGAACAATTCCTCTCGCGAGATCAAGCCCAAGTACTGCATTTACAGAAAGCACAGCTTCTTTGCAAATGGGAAGAGAAGGCTGGATACTAAAGACCTCCTGAAAGAGGTGGGAGATCCCATCCCTCCGTCATCTAAAGAAAACGTCACAAGGGTCATTACCATTCCTCTTGACATAGAGCCCTCCATTCACAACTGCAACATCATCAAAGTAGAGCACAGACTCAGGGTAAGTAGCTATGACCAGAAGAACAACTTAATAATTGGCAGTCACACTCATAAACTCAAAAATTGAATGATGAAATCAGGTTAAGTAACTTCCTTCAGCTACTTGGTTCTTGAACACAAGCTTGTCCTTAGTTTGAGGATTTTACACATCTGTCACACTTCTGTCCAAACTCTTTGAGCTGCAGAATGCTCTTGAACGCGTCCTGCTCCCATTGTTCTTTATGTTTCCTGAGGTACTCCGATGTGCACATAGCGTGACTGTGCTGTATGTTTAAGGGTTAAGTGGTCTTAAACTGTGAAAATAGAGAATGAGCAGCCAAAAAAATGTGAAAAAAAACACACACAAAAAAACAAAACCATGCTTAAATTTTGCAAATACTCAATAACATTGGAATATTCCACAGGTTTACCTGGATGTAAAATATGCTTCAGACCCTGAGATCAAATTTCCCATTGTCATCCTCCCGGCCCCTGAGGCTCCTGCTATGGCACCACCACCGGCTGCTGCTGCTTTTGGCGGGGACTTTGGATTTGAACCATCTGGGAACCCTCACCCTCCAGTGGTGTGGGGTATGGCACCGCCACAGCCACAGCCACAGCCACAGCCACAGCCACCAGCCCTACCTCAAGCTTCAGATCCTCCTCCTCCTTATGAAGCGTACGGAATGTACCCTTCTGTGAACAATTTTGGCCAAAAACATCAGTGACGGGATGAAGAGATGGAGAATTAAACTGGGGTTATATGTAGCCATTGCCATAAGTCTTTATATGTGTTTATATTATTATAGTTTTTCATATAAAAGCACCCAGTTTGTATCTGTGTATTTTAAATGAATTAAAAATGGGACGGCACAGTGGCGTGGTTGTTAGCGCTGATGCCGTACAGCAGAATCCAGGCCGACTGGGCCTTTCTGTGTGGAGTTTGCAAGTTCTCCCTGTGTCTGAGTGGGTTCTCTCCGGGTCCAAAGACATGCTCATTGGTTCTGGCCGTAGTGCACGTAAGTGTGCACGGTTGTCTGTCTCTCTGTGTTAGTCCTGCGATTGACTGGAGCCCTGTCCAGGGTGTACCCTCTCATCCCTTCACAGGACTAGCGGTTACAGAAGTTGAAGGAATTAATTTTAAATGTCTGCATTCACAAATCATTGTTTTATTTATCTAACATTCACTGTTACACCAGCAGTGTGTACAGTTAACAGAAAGTCTATACTAAAGCAAATGAAAACTAATAAACCTCTGTATGTTAAACTCTGAACCAGATTCCCTTTTATTTCCCTTTGTGCACAGAACAGGAAAGCTGTGGTCAAGGTGGCGTGACCCCCTTCAGTGTACATTTAAACCATACTTAGACATGGCTCACATATGATGCACATAAATCCAAATGGGTTCAATTAAAGTCATATGGACAGAAGCTGATCTAGGAAGATTCTGGTGCACAAGTTGTGATATTTTTGTCACTGTGGATCATAAGAGTTAATGGGGACATTGTTTCGGCTGAAGCTTTTAGTGTCTCAGTAGCTGGTGAGAACTGTCACATTATTTCCAGTCCCCCTTTTTTCAGGTCTTTGCTCTCTTTGAAAGTTTTATTCCATTTTTATTCGACTTTCCACTAAAACATCAGAACTGCAAATTTGAACAGAAAATTTCTCGTGACTGACATAAACGTGAGAAATCTAGCTGTTGAAAAGTTTTGTTTTTAAAGCTAGCTACAATTAGATCATGTCAGCATTTTGTCTCAGTATAAAACAGCATTAAAACAAAACTTGCATTTGCTGAAAGAAAATAACGTAGCAAGTTTAACCTGTAGTGATTTGTTTGCATGTTTCTACATGGATTTAAAAAGCTTATTCACAATGTGCTAGTTAGCTAAAATTAGCGAATCTTAGCATTGTTTACCGGTTTACATTAACGAACACTGATTGTTAAGGCCGATACTCCTCATTTTTAACGTGGCTCAACGTTCTGTATCTCTGCACTACCTTGTACTGAACATGCTCCTCTTTGCTGCAGGGACATTAGTCCTGAGAGGGACACAAAACCAAGCAGTGAGAAGAAGCCAACTTCAGTGAGTCAGTCAGCACAGTTAGTTTTACTTGTGTTGCATTGTTTTTATTTTAATAAATAGTTGAAAAGGAATATTGTCCTACTGTCATTTCTTTATCATTATTATTATTATTATTAGTAGTTGTAGTAGTTCAATGGGACGCGATCTATACCTTCGAGATCTGGTTTAAATACTGTAAATATACAATAATTTATATCATCGGTATCATGTTGTAAATTTACAACAATGAATTGTAGATTTATTTCCAGTAATATACTGTAATTCTGAAATACAGCGAGACTGTAAAAATACAGTAGTTTGCTGGCGAAGCTGCTGGGGAATCGAGACGGATGGTAATGTATTAAATTGACACTTATTGTCGTTTAATCATAGATCAGTGTTTCAGGTTGGGTTCAGTAAAGTGTCTTAGGACTATTTGTATTGTTACTGAAAAATAAAACTGAATTAAATGTTGTTTAAGTGTCTAATCCTTTAGACTTCCCATTTCTTTCTTCAGGTACTGAAGTCATTGGAAAAGGAAGACATGTGTTTCCTTTTAGCTTCAGGATTCCTGACAGGTGTGTGTATCTTTGCTCAGTCTTAATTTTTCCGTTCAAGCTTCTTTTCAGGTGATTTAAAATCTCTGTTTCTGTACTTCGAAGGAAACTCCCATCATTTTTCAAAGCATGCATAGGAAAGATTGTTCACAAGCTGAAGGCGGAGCTCAAACAAGCAATGAAGACATGGACATACGAGGCATTCAATCACTAATGTTAAATCTTATCATCTTACAGCTTTAACATAAAAGGCTTTTTTTTAGGAACCGCAGTACGGCTGCAAGGATAAGTCTGTCAAAGCGTTTGGCTCTGGGAGCGTTTCACTGGACGTCCACACCAAGAGGATGGGCTACAAGCAAGGTAACTGCACGGTGTGGTACGGGAAACTGGCCACTCGCTGCCTTTTCTTGTTCAGTCACTGAACACACCTCTCGTGTTTATTTTGGCAACCAGGTGCACTGCATATAGTTTGAATGGTTGACAGCGCTTTACTCCTCACCATTCAAACCCTGCTCTGTAAACAGGAGACCAGAGTGAGTCACTTCACTTTTGTTTTTTATCAAAGAACCCTCTCTGGACATGGTCATGAGAAAGCTGAAGGGAAGCTTACTGTTGCTTTTCCTGCATATCTCTACATCTTAACGAGCCTGATTGGTATCTAAGGCAAAGCACAGGAAGAAGACACGGCCGTTCTCACACCAGCTGTTGAGACTTTTCTGTCATAGAGGCCCCAGGCGGATTCTGAAGGGAGTCAGCTGTCTGCTAAGAGTGACTGTAGCCATGGTGCATTCGCTGGGCCAGCCTACAGTCAAATCTAGTCCCGTGTGTTTATCTGGCTCCCTACAGTACATCTCTTGACATACTAATCAAGCCCGGAGTGGCTAATCAGGAGAACCGGGACAATTCCCGGTGGGCCAGTCTGACTTTCGGGCCATGAGGGTCGGTGTTCTATTATTATTTTTATTTGTGTATTTATTTTGGGCAGGTGCTCAGTGATGGCACTGAGTGGGTATCACGTTACCGCTGTCGCTGGGCCGTCAACGCTTACTTTTTTTTGCAGACGCAGCCTGACCGCACACTGTCAGTGGTGTTTGGAACCTGTCTCCAGCAGCAGAAGTGCAAGCATGTTTGCAAAATGGGAAATTAAAAAGAGCAAGGGTGGCGCAGAAAAATCGAGAATTAAAGAGAAAAAACTTTTTCAATAAAACATGCTCGCGGTCTGAAACGACCAATGAAGATGATGAAACGGGTAAGACAAGATGTACAAAAAAACTTTAAAATGAACAAAAAAACTTTACCTGCACCGTTCAAGTTAATTAATTAGCCTATCAAGTCAATGAATTGCGTGGCGTTGTAAGATATAGCCTGTCTAACGTTAAGTAAGTTAGACATAATATGATGCCATGCCACATAACTGGACACAAACTTTGCCTGTAGCCCCTCAGATGCAAGATGCATCACCAAGCACCAGCCATGAGCCCACAGGTCCAGAGTGTGCAGGTAGAATTTCTCATTAAGTGAATATTATTAGAATGAATATAATAAAGAGTATGATGTAGACCTGCTCTATATGATAGAAGCCCTGAGATAATTGATGATGATAGATGATTCAGCACTATAATAATGAAACTGACTGGAAATTTTGACTTGAAAAGGGGCAGATTTGTGTTGAGATTTATGAACATTTTTATGATTTAGTGTCAGAGGCAGAGACAGGAGCCAGTGGTGAGGAAGAAACAGGTGAGCTAGTGTGTGAACAAGCAAGCAACAGTTCCTATAAAACCACTTTCTATGCCCAAATGATAGTAAGCAACCATTACTTCCACTGAACTGGAATTATTTTAGAAAAACATACACAGAATTACAAGGCTTTAGAACAGTGCGCTATTGTAGGCTTAACATGTAAAGCTATAATTACATTATTTTAATATAATAAGTCGTGATCTAAAGTGGGCCGGTCTGAGGCATGAAACTCCAGGGCTAAAAATGAGTCCCACTCCAGCCCTGACTCTGCAGGGAGGCGTTTTGCCCACACATCACAGTGCTGTGGGTTGAAGGCACTGGAGCACTTTAGGGACAACATAAAAACCACTAGCGAGCGTTGGGAGTGCGCATGCAAGACACATAGTTTCCTCTTAGATAGAGGCCGAGTGGGAGTGGATATCAGAGAGAATGGGAGCAAAGTAAGGCCACTACTGTCCCTTCAATACGATATCAACAGAGCTGACAGTGGAGTTTACTCATGGACACTTGCTCTGGACTCAGAGAGCTTTATGAGTCCGTCACCAGTGTGCTTCCGTACATCCATGTCATCAGCGTATATACAGCAGCGTGAGCAGTCGTTCATGTGTGTTCGCCTTTTGAGTAGCTTTGTAAGATAACTGAGAAACTCCATTAGATAGACAGTATGTAGTGTGTGTGTGTGTGTGTGTGCATGTGTGTGTGTGTTCTCAACTCAAATGACCTCTCCCAGTGTCAGATGTTATTGTCTTCAATTTCCTTTGAAGAAGACCTGTCTGTGTCTGCAGCAGTAAAACATCACCCAAGCTACTTACGGCAACCTACACACACACACACACACACAGACACACACATACTGTCTCTCTTACTGACGTCACAGGTTGGCTAAAGCATGGTCTGGCCATAAATCACCTCTAGATGTAGCTTTGTCCTATTAGAGCAAGGAGAAAAACCTAATTATGCTTGATCAAGAAGAACACTCTGCGGAGACAGAGAATGAAGAGAGAGAGGAGAGGTAATAAAGGGAAGGACAGAGTCAGACAGAGAGATGGGGAGAGTACAAAACAGGAGGAGAGGGGTGGCAGGAAGACGAAAGGAAAGCAGGGTAAAAAAAAATGGGTGGAAGAAACTAAATGGATCCATCAAGAGAAGAGGAGGACATCTTTGTTTTGTTACATTGCATGATCAGTGCAGTTAACATCTAATGCACCTTTGTCATAAATCACACCCTTCTCTCTCCATGGGCCTACCCTCACCCTTTCCTACTCTACGGTATCTGTGCATACGTTAATCTCTTAACCTCTGCCTCCGCCGCTTTACACCCTCTCACAGCTATTAAGTGATTGATTCACATGGCAGGAAAAAATTGGCACCGTGATCGGTAGGGAAGCTTTACAGTTTAGTTACTGCAGCCAAGAGCTTAGCATAAAGTCATATTTGCAAGCTTCCTATCAGTGAATTTAATCCTGTTAAAGTTTATTTTATTTATTTTTTTACTTCGCATAATTGGCAGACTTTGTCAGAGTCCTTCTGCATTCAATTTAAGGATTAAGGCATCCTGAGTCTTTCCATCAGTCTGTTGTTCTTTCTCCTTTAGTGTAGCTTCAGTCTGTAATAAATAAATCCTGACACACAGTCGAGCCAAGCTGGTCCACACTGGTGAGCGTCAGTCAGTATAGTAAACTCACCATAGTGGGGTATGATGGCCCAGGCCATGGCAGATGCATAGATCTCTCCAATCATCCAGAACATACAGAGCCAGCTGAGGTGTTCTCCTCTTTTCTCCCTGGACAACACCTCTGCAAAGAAGGAGAAAACTATGGGCACGGCACCTCCTATCCTGCAAGAGACCAGAGAATTCATTTGCAATTAATACAATGACACCTCATAGAACTTCATTCAGTCTATTTCCTCTGTAAACTGTTTATTTTGGACGTTGTTTTCTGTTGTAAACGCGATGAATCGAAGGCAATTAAGCAGAAGAAAGCAGCACAATAAGCACATCCAAAACATAACGGCAATCCTTAGTGCCAGCTCCTCATGACTCAGGAACACAGGTCACATTGGCAGTATGGACAGTCTTTTCAATTACACCGAAGGTCTTCTGGGAGAACGATGCAGATGCAATTACTAAATTAGCTCTTAAAGGAACACTTGCCAAAAGAGGGGAACGTAATAAATCGCACTTGACAACATATCCCTGGTTATTTTAAAACATTCTGAGGAAGCAAGAACAGACGGGATATATTAGAGGACGTGTTATGGAGTGAGAGTGACATTGGCTGTAGCAACCTAAGCACTGGTCATTAACTGTATTTGCAGCCATAGGAGAAAATTGCATTTAGCAGAAAAGGAAGCCCTCTGCAGTAAGATAATCAAACATGCAAAGTTTCCGTGGAGCAGTGAGAGGGAAACTGGCTTTAAGTATTCATTAAGGAAAATGGCTTTCATCTTTCAACAACTTCAACAATTATTCAGTGGATGTCAACCGAGGGAGTAATAATTAGGAGAGACAGAAACACTCATGGATTTTGCCTCGCAGTGATTAATTATTTCTCTTTGTCACCGACGCACACTTTGATTTGGGGCCGATAACGTGACCCTCCCCACGTCTGACAGCGCGACTACACACTGGCCTCAAAGTGACCCCCGCCTCGTCAGACTTACCCGAATCCCGCGAAGAGACGGCAGAGAAGGAAGAGGCCGTATCCCTGGACAAAAGACGACAGGAAGGCGAAGAAGCCATTCGTGGACATGCAAATGAGGAGGCACTGTCTGCGGCCCACTTTGTCAGACATCCCTCCCCAGAAGAACGCTCCGACCATCATGCCCAGGTACACGACGCTGCCTGGAAGGAGGAGAGAGGGGGGCATGAGTGTGTGCTGTGATTCTTTAATTAGGACTTTTCCAACATTTAGCTCATCATTTTGGTGCGTGTGCAGTACACCGTTTAATGAACTTATAAAGAAACAGTGATTTCTTTAAGCTCAAACTTCTGTTGGATATCCCTCCCCCATTTTGTTCTCTGGCAGATGCGTAGCAAGGCTTTCAGAAGCTTTAACGAGCATCTGCTCTCACATATAAGTGGCCTTGGTTAATAGAAAGATATTGGTCACGGCCTCAGCATCATATCATAATTACAGATATGCTACCACAGACATGAAAAGACAGCTCTCATCTATTAGTGAGCCTTTTTTATTATATATATATCAAACAGCAGATTGCGCTTTCCTCTTGCGAGAAGATTAAATCTATGCGCTTTTATATCTCATATCACAGTTTATTAAGTGAATGTAAAGAGAATGGAGCAAAGCTTTGGAAGGGTCAAAACAAGCCAAACGAGGAGTCATGTAAATAGTCCTGTGAGGGTAAAAAGCTCAAGTGAGTTAGAGGTACTTATGTTGAATCACACTCTATAACAACACTATGTACTGGAGAAGACTGTGTGTCTGATCTTTTATTGTTAAGATTAGATTTAGACTATCTCGTTTCACAGACAAGAAGGTAGTGATATGTTCCACTTTAATGCTGTGCACCATCCCTGCTACAACGTAGCTCTGGCCGAGGACACCAAAGTCCAGTCGGATTACCCTCGGCACCCGTAACGCAATTTAACACTGATGAGTAAATACAGTGTGTAAAACAGGCTCCGATCAATGAGGAGACAAATGTGAACGGTAATGCGGGGTGACTTTACAAAAGGGGCCCTCTGCTCTCGGTTTAATCTCCGTCATCACAAACGGGATCAATGCTCCAACAAAACAGCATCGATTTCTCTCACTGATTATCATGATCCTGCCCCGAGGAGAGGAGCTGTTATTAGTGCTGGTGGGTCTGTGTCGGATGAGGAACTGTGGCGGTGGCGGCGGCTTGCACAGACGAGCAACGTCCGCTGGATCTTTCTCACACCTCTCTTTGTCGTTTTAATCCATGCTGATCAGCAGCATTTTTTAGTAGCAGATAATATTACAGTAATACGTCGTCTTCATTGATATCCGGGCATATTTGTGCACAATTACCCGGTTAATAGACGTAATTTGTGTTGGTTATTCCACACAAAATGAAGAAGGTGTGAAAGTTGCAGTCACATATGAAGCGATACAACTTGGCCGTAATCTTCGTTCATCCCATTACACTAATCTGTAATCTGCGAGATGCATTTCCTTTCTGTCGAGTAATGTCTGCACTCAGGTCTCCTCTCCTCTGCTGTGAGCAGATATCTCTATGACTCTTTCGCTTCGGGGGTCAAAACTGAGCTATCGGTCACATTTGGCAGCCATCTAGATACTCTCCTGTAGGCACCATAAATTCAGCTCCATATTTAACGGAGTTCACGTTTGCTTTATTAAAGACATGATAGATATACAGTACGTTGCACAGACAAACACCCACTGGCCTCCCATCCAAACATCCAGAGGCCTTCATAAACTTTTGTATGGGGTTTGAAGTTGGCACAAAACAGATAAAGCAAACGCCGGTTCCTGTAATAGCAATAAAACTGTTAACTAATGAGGAACATCTCTCGGAGGACGGCCAATCGCGTAATGAATTTTATCGACGTTCTGTCGGACTTGCTCCACAGTATCTTTGAGCATGACGTCAGCGGGAACTGAAGAGTAATGCGATGTAAAAATAGCACAGACGTCCTCTAACAATACGGGCTTTCTGTAGAATTAACTTGTCGTGTTTAAAATTTATGGTGCATGCCTGAGCAGAATTGCGTGCCCTTTTTCTTAAGAGGTCATTCTACTTCGTTTATGAATCACACACAAGCTTTCAGAGTAATATTTTCTGTGGTTTTCAGATTCCAAAGAAGCCATTACCACGAGCAGCATCTGTGGCTAACTAACTAATGCGCCTCCTAACGGGTTGCGACTCTGCAACAAACTCTGCACTTGCTTGATTAGGCAACTAAAAGATTTTATTGCTGTCTAGAACTGTGTGCATCTAATGCAGGAATTAAAAGGTGGAAGTGTAAGGGATGGAGGGAAGATACAACTGCTAGAGCAACGGAGGGAGTAACAAATGAGGGACAAGTGTAATGAGGGAGGGGAGTTCAGTAAGGTGCCAGATAGGGTGAGAAAATGAGCGTGAGGAGGGGAGGATGGGGAAGGCCCCGGTGCTGTGTTTTCTGCCTTGTCACAAACCAAGGAGCCCCCCGAGAGCCCTGGGAGCGCTGAGCTGCATCAAGACCTCTTCTCTGATTTCATGCTCTGATGCTTGTCGCTCTCAGCGGTGCAAACCGTTTCGGCGCTGGACGAAACACACCTCCTGTTTGATTAATAGATAATGTAACGTATGCATCTGGCCCACGATGCAGCAACTTTTAATCTCTTTTTCCTCAGCTCTCGTCCCCCTTTCGAGCATTTTTTTTCCTCTAAGCTCCTGTCTTTTCCCTTATCTGTCCAGTCTCTTTGTTCATTTAGAATTTCCTTTTCTCCCACTTCTTCACTTCTGTTGCTCTCTCCTCTCCTCTCCTCTCATTTACAGTACTTCTCTTAGTTTCCCCTTTCGCTCCACTGTCAACAGCTCCTTTCCTCTGAGCAGCGTGTAATCACATTTGCACTACATCGTGTCACTTTGATCGGATTCGTGCCTCTGTCTTCTGCCACCTCCGCAGAAAAAGAGATTGTAGCTTTTTGTCATATTTAAGTCACATCAGTGGGGGCAGGATTTCAATGGACTCTATATGGAAAGTATCCTTTTGTAGGGCTTAGGGTGCATCGTTTAAAATGACTCACTCAGCATCAGTGATGATCCAACCGTCATTAACATTAAAGACTGTGGTAATTGGTGTGAAATACAGTGATGCAATGTAACTGTGATAAGCACGAGCGTTTAGACATGGTTTAGTTGTGGCTGATACTGCTGCTGACAGCAGGTTTGGTCCATCAAACACTTCCTCTCTCCACCCTCGCACAAAAAACATTCTCCCACACATTGTGGAGCGAGCTGCACTATTCAAGTAGTGTAATCTCTGCAGTGACGCTGCGATCTTGCTGCAGTTTAGCCATGCTCAGCTGCCCCTGGACCACGCAGCCCCACACAGCCTGCCAGCTGGCGCACACAGACAGGGAGAAAGAGTCAGAGCACGATAGGAAATGAAAAGAGACAAAGGGGGAGAAGTGCTGCGGAGTCGCAGGCCGAGAGGAAGCAGAGAGGGAACTTGGGACTCGGGGAAAGAAAAAGGTACAAGGGATCAGATGAGGACGAAAAGAAGAAGGAGATAAAGAAGAGCAGGAACAAGAAAGGAGGGAGGGACGTATCGACAGCAGAAAACGAGAGCTGGCTGTTAAATGAAAGTGAGGAGAGCCGAGTTGAGAATCAGAGGGAAAAATGAGGGGAGTTTCAGCGGCAGAACAGACAGCCGAAGAGAACAAACGAGTAATGATAGGGTGATGTGTTCCCTTTGTCTGTTGTGCCTGAGATGATGGCTAAGCCTCTCCCTCACATTGTTGGTGTACCAAATACCACCAGTCTCCACCTCTCTGCTCACGTCCACCCACACCTCTCTTCCAATTACTACTCTCTAACTTGCGTCTCACGGCACCTCTCTTCCCTGCTGCTTCCACCCCACGTCGTCCATGCCTGTTTAACATATTTAGAGTATTTTACCGCCTCCTAGCCCATCACTCCATCTTTCATCCCGACATACGGTAATTCTAATGTAAAGATTCCTACGAGAGCGGGATCCTAGTGGGACCAGATTCGATTCAGTAATCGAATCAGCTTTTTACTCATCCATCCTATTCAGGCCTTTGTGTTCTTCATACTGCATTATCCCATTACACTAAGCTCAGTCCGTGCACTAGGCCCCTGTCTCTGTCTGTTCTGTGGCTAATGGGGCAGCACAGTGCAACTACGAAGAAGTCTAGCTCTGGTGGAACTGATCAAACCACAAATGGCCATTTTCTACATTACGTGATTCAAATGTTTGTTTGACTTGTAATTTATTTAGTATTTATTGGGTTTTTTGTTGTTGTTTTTTGGTGGACTGGACTGGAGGGATATTTTTTATTTGCCAGTTACTGAAATCTTTCAAATGAGTTCAACCCTTCAGATGGATTTTCATGTTGAGTTAGTGTTTGTTTTGTAGTCTGAGGATAACTTTGAGATTGTAATATTGTAGACAGACAGACTCAGATTGTTATGTATCTAACTGACTGACAAACTTGCTGAGAGGGTCCCCAACAAGAAAGACGCAAAGTACCGAGCGCATATAGCTTTCACCAAAATGTAGGGCAACACTTCACAAAGCTTTCCCAGACTGCCTCACAGGGACAGGGACGTGCTGAAGTTGTGGTTAATTGTGCTACAGATGGATGAAACCACTGCTGCCCTTACACTGCTTTTTGCAGACCACAGTGTCTGCAAAGACTACTGCCAAGCAGAAGGCAGTGCTATAAACAAGAAATTGTACACCAAAGTGCTTTCACCCCAAGAAAATTGCCGCTCCAAGACCGGTGAGACCGGCTGCTGACAGGGTAGAGGGGAAGCTACGATTTAGCTAAAGTTATTTCGTTGACTTAGCATCATTACACTCAACAGTGTGGCAAAAACAATCGCGCAGTAAGTATAATTTAAATCCAACAGTGGTAGTTTTAGTCTGTGTAATTTGACGTAGATAGCCCGCTGCTGTGCATTGCATCCAATTTTGCCAATCCAGCATATTCTTCCTCAGTAGTGGATCGGTTACAGCCACTGAAATAAGAAATCCTACAACTTTGAATGATTTTTGTCTAACCACATATCCTTAACTACAAAGAGCGTGTTGAATTACAGCAGGTGTTGACAGTGCATAGAAAGTAAATGTGAGCACGTGAAAATTGTCTCCAGAAAGTGGAAAGGTCACAATAAGACCCACACTAAGATAACAGTACCAACCACATCTGAAGCTAAATGAAACCTTGCTTGGTTTCCTCGCTGCTTAATTTAGTAGTTGTGATACCTTTTAATACAACCAGGCTAAAACTGAACATGGGTCTGTGCATAGGTGAGTACTTTGGTCCCACGGAAGCCTATTTTTAATTCCCACTGCCAGAACCACTGTGAAGTGTTTATGTTACTGCAAAGCTACCACTTGGTTACTTACCTAATGCACAAGAAATCTCGTTTATCTAAGTGTCTGTTTATCCCTGCACTAAAATACAGCCAAATATTGCCATGGCACCTGTAAAACAGGGACTCCCTTCCTTTCTGTTGGCTATAATCAACTGTAATTAGCGTGGCAAACTCCAAATGGATACCAACAAGGTCATAGCAATCATGTAGGCTTTACGCACACATACACACCAATCATGTTCACCTCGACGGGGAGGAGCCTCGGGGCAATCAGCAGGAGAAAGGAGAACGGGGGGGAGGAGGGAGGATGGGAAAAGAAAAGAGAGGCACATAGAATGGGAGGGTGAGAGGGAGGGACAGAGGGTGAGGGATGGAGTCACGAACAAGGAGAAGCAGAGCGTAGAGCATTAATGCCTGCAGGACTTTGCTTGGGTAGCGAGGAAGGGAGGAGTTTACATGGACACTTGGAAATAGAAAAATGAAGGTGCACCGTGCCAGACGTCAGTGTGTTTTGCTTGCAAGATAGACATATGTTGTAATAACAGTCAACTGCATACCTTAAACATTTGTTTGAACATTTACTCTGTGTAATCCAGATTTTCAAACTTTCTGTCTCAACCTTCATTACCTTCATAAGAGGCCCTACCGTATAAATCAGACGCTGCCGTGAAGTTGATGTATTGGTTTGTCTCACTGTGGCAGTTATTATCTAAAGGGCTGCGCGCCTGATTTAATGTTGTCTCCGTTCGGGTACTGGCACACAGTGAGTCAGCCCCCTTACGCAGCTCTGTGGTGATGGATTACACACCTGCAGCTACCGGGACCGCTGAGACTCCACCTTAGCCCACAAAGCACACAGGGAATACTTGCTACCCTCTTAATCTTGACACGAGACCAGTCGAACGAAACACCTCATCCATGTGAAACACCGCTATAGGATGAAGCATGACGTGCATAACACAGACACACCAAGCTAGACCTAGTTTCCAACAGTAACAGTACTTTACAGAAAGTCTTTGGGACGATCCTTTTGTCCTCCGTCCTTTTATATAAGATTCAATATGTAGAATGCTGTAATGCTGCACCATTAAAGGGGAACTGCTGTTTTTTACAACCTGGACCTTATTTCTGGCATAAAATAAGATCGTTTACTCACCCATATAACTTTTGTGTAATTTGCAGTCATCTGGGAGATATTTAGATCTGCGTATATCCATACAGTGACTGGGGCATTGAAATGCAGTTTCAAAATAACTCATTATCTGCCACAAAACGCTTGAATTCACCAATATTTTGTTATCATTGAGTCCGGAGTTACCTGTTATCATCACCTGGCTACTGCTATAGTTCGTCCACAACCTCAGAAACATCATCTGAGTAAAACTAGCAGTAACAAATTACAGGTAAACAAGCCGACGGCACGGGTGCGTGTGGCGCTCAGAGATGACATCATCCAGGTCAGAAGACATCATCCGAGGTCTATAGGTCTGTCTAACTCTCAATAGCACCAGTGTATGATAAGAAAATATTGGTGAAATTAATATAATGCAGATAATGTGTTATTTACCCAGTCTCTCCCACTACCCAGATCTAATTATCTCCCAAATGACCACAAATTACACAAAAGTTATATGAGTGAGTAACAATCGTATTTAATGCCAGAAATAAGGTCAAGCTTGTAAACAACAGTAGTTCCCCTTAAAGACAAAATTTCTATTTCTCAGCTTGTTTTGCTTAGATAGAATAATTTAACGCTTTAATTGGATCAGTAATTACAACCTAAAGGAGCTCTCTAGTGACTCACTGTGTTTGTTGGACTTGGAGAGAAACAGAAAATTAAAAATAAAAAGTTTAAAATCTAAAGCAGAGGCCGTGATAGCCACACTTTCATGGCCAAGCATGAGTCAAGTATCACTTGATCCTACCATTCCCAGAATGCACCTACACATCTTTTCATTATTCCCAACCTGCAGGCACATATCTTTGAGACTCTGCACCTCCAGTTTTTAATACAGGCTTTTCTGTTTTGTGCATATGTAAATGTTAGAGTCCCACAATTAAATTAAATACGCTGATAAAGGTTCCATCTTACGAAAGCTAATCAAACTCCGGCCAAAAGTCATAGCTGCCATTTGAATAATACAAACTTATCAGGCTCAGCTTTAATTATTAATGAGTGAACTGCATAATTTCCAGTAAGCAGATGCATGCTCACACACAAACACATGCAGGATTCTTACCTAGCCATCCTGAACTGGAGTTGGGCACACACATGTCTGTCTCTGCGCTGGGCAGGACAAAGCCCACCACGAACACCTCCACCCCATCTGACATGAGCGCCAGCCCGAGCACCAGAAACAGCTGCCACTGGAACTTCCCGTGGCCACACTCCTGGATGATCAGCTCGTACTGCTGGGCCAGCTCCTCCTCATCAGCCTGCCTCTCCTGCTCCAGCTCGCTACGGTCCCTTGTGGCATCTGACATCGGCTGTCCCAGCGCCACCTGACCCTCCTTGCGCTTCTTGTCTGAGGGGATCCCTTGGTATTCCCCTTCGTACATTTCATCTTCATCATCGTGGCCCTCTGTGGCGTCGCTGGAGCCCTCTTCATTCTCATTGTAGCCCTCTCCATCCTGCCTTGGGGGGTTCCGGTGGAAATCCGCGTCTTCGTCCTCCTCATCCTGGAACCGGCTGTAGTTGTGGTGAGATGAGTACTCATCTGTGGCACGGTCCACCACCTTGTTGACTTTCTTTGCCGTATGCCGCTTGGCCTCCTTGACCATGTCTTTGGCCCCCTTAACTAGGGAAGTCCTGTTATTGTAAGTGTCCTCCATTCTGGCTCCACTGGTAGGTCTTCACAGGGGTTCAGAGAATAGTTGGAAGTAGGAGAATGAGGGAAGAAGGGAAAGAGGGGTGAATGTAAGCTGATAGAGAGATTGGAGGAATGGTGAGATCAGTGGGTCTTCAGATGCAGCGGGGAAGAAAACTCTTGAGTCTGCTGTCACCACAGGAGATAACCCACAATGGCTGTGGCAATCATTGGCCAGGCTGAAAAACATGGGGGAAGGGTGAGCAAGAGACAGATGAATAAGAGAAAGAGGAGAGAAAGGAAGTCAGAGACAGGGATGTTCATCATACACTGCCCGTAACTCATCTCTCTGCTATAGCCATAAGACGAACAGTTGACACCTCACTAACAGAAAGTACCTGCTTTAATCCCTTTCACTCAACATTCTCCAAGGCATTTTAATAATTTGTTTTTTTGTTCAAAACAAACATTTCATTTCCAGAGGCACTCTCTTTGTTGTATATTTCATGAGCTAGCCTTACCTTTGAAAAGATGATTATATTAGAAGGGGATGCCGAATCTGCTGACTCATGACCAGCGTCTGAGGAACGGGAGCTAATAAACAAGGCTAAGCCCAAAATCAATTTGCCCCCAATAAATAGCTGGTTCATTGTAATGGGAGCGACGATCGAGCTGGAACGGCACTACACTACATATTTAATTCATGCAAAGGAAGGAAGAAAGGAGGGATGGTCACAAAGACACAGGACACAGGTGCTTGGGAGAAACACACGCTATTTTCTAAGCCTGCTAATTCTTCGTAGACACAAGTAACTGGTCACAGATACGAATGAATAGATTTCCAGAATCTCTCTGACCATGCCATGCATACATGTGAGTGTGCATGCACACAGCATGGATGGGGAAGCCCTTTCTGATCTTGGCAGACCGATGGTGGTGGGAGGGAGACCCCAGCTTAACGGTGCAAATGATGTAACACCATTTCATGTGAGTGCTCCACAGGCGCAGTCTGGCCTGTTTAATCCAACTATCACAGATACACAGCCGCCGGTAATCAAACACGAAGTATCAAATCCAATCAGATTTAAATTTGGAAATCCTAAACGTCCTATAATATGATATATTAAAATATATTTATGCGAGCAGGGTGGGCATGGTCAGGGTTGTCCAGTTTGTGCGGCTCCCCAGAGTCTAAGAGCTGCTCACCACAGCCTCTAATGAACACTGAAGCCTTGTCAGGAGAACACAAATCACAGGGCCAGCTCCAGCTCCCATAATGCAATTTTACTGGGCAAAATGACACTGCTGATTCAAGGTGACTCTACTAATCCCTTTTGGCTCATTGGATGACTTCTGTAGTTATTAGCACACTCCTTTACACGTAGACTGATCATTTCAGATATGACAGCCGTTTAGCAATCAGCTTGTTTGTCCAAAAACTTTTTTTCTCTGCGCCATTAAATAAAGTTAATTTTGAAGTAGAGCAACATCTGTGGTAGCCTACATCCCACATATTTTTTAAACTTTAAATGGGCGCCGGCAACAAAGCAGAGACCGCACATACAAGTGGAGCCTGCCTGTCAGAGAGTCAATGGAGTGTGTGGTGAAGCACGCTGTCAGTGGTGATGATGCTCAGAGGACACCAGAGCACACCGGAGGCCAACCTCACCTGACCGCAGGTGACGAGAACCCGCCAGCGCAGACAGCCTGAGCCGCGGGAGCAATCACAGTCACACTCAGCAACGACCAGCGCTGCCAAACAAACCAGTCTTTGCCTTTTTTTTTTTTTTCTCAGGCAACCTCTACCACTATCATGCTTTGCATTCAGGATCTCGCTGAGGCACATGTTGTTTCCAATGATGCTTGTCTCTCGTGTTCATAATATCACCTGTGCATTTTTTGACCATAGCAGCCTCAGAAGACCATCCCTCAGTCTTCCTTTGTTGACCCAATCCTTAATCATTATCAGTCAACACACCACCCATGTCCATGTTCAAATTACATTACCTTCTTTCAAAATGACCAAATACTCTCAACATTTGTTTAAGTATATTTCTACTTATACTAAACCAATACATAATGAAATGTAGTGGAAAAGAAGTACGTTATAGACATATTCTGTACCAGGGCATAACCGTCCTCAATCATCGAGCCGAAATAGAGATCGAGCTAATGCAGTGTGAGTACCACTGATCTGAGCCATGTAAGGGTGGCTTAAAATAGGCCTTGCTCTGGCGATAGTCTCTGTCTGCATGATGGATGGTGGCCCTGCTTTGCTTCAACCTCTTTAAAATACTAAAAAAAAAAAAACTCTAGGTCAAGTGTAAGTTGGCCCTAAATTTCCTCTTAATGTGCACAGGCACAAACACGAATTAAGAGATAGGAGTTGCAAGAGATTTGTGCCCCTAATTACAGACAACCCATTTGGGAAGTATGAAAAAAAAAATGGATGTAAATTTGCAGAGTCTGTACAATTTTGCCACTCTATCGTTGCTTATCATGAAGCATTAGTTACCAGTAATGAACCCAGAAATGGGTGTTTTAACAGGAGCAAATATATAAATGACACTAAATGACATAGTAATGAAGACAATGGTAATAAACCTGCCTTATCGGCACTATGAGGTTTTCCCAGGAGCACTGGATTTATGTCAGAGGTGCTAATCCACCACGAGTCCAGCAGGCAAACAGACTGGCATGGGTCAGTGGGTGGCTAATAAGGAAAACAAAAAAACTCGAATGAATTTCAAGTTGCTTGACCCACAACTTCTAGTGACAAATACTTGAAACTGAAGGAAAATCAATCATGCCCTTTCTGTAGTTAAGTCCAGACAGAAAGTATATGTAATGAAATGTAAAAAACAAAAAGAGGTACGTGGTATCCCTCTCTTTCTTATAAACCATAACTATCCTTTGTGGGTATAAATGCTATAATGAATGAGTTTTATGTCTCCCAACCCAACAGGAGTCACAAATGCTCTCCGTCTCAGTCAGGCTCCACTTGCCCGTGTCCTGCCCTTTCAAAGGCATGCGTAAGCACCGTGGCGTGACGCGTGGACTGTTCTATTAGCATCAGAAAAAAGCAGGTCCAATCTCTAAGTGGGCAGAGCCGCATGTAATCTCATCAAAACGGAGCGAGAGAGCCCGTGACCTCATCTGGAAGGCAGAATCCAACCAGCCCGGGACGTCTTGGGTTGGGAGATTTCATCAGACACTGAAGCCATTACTGACTGCGTGGAGGGAGAAGAGAGGACAACGGGTGCGTATATGGAGGGGAAAAAAACTTCCTCGTGTGTGTGATAAAGCTATAGCTTAACAAGGGACATGTAAGAGGAGTAAAAATGCACACGTGGTTACAAGCAATGCCATTGTCACATCACGGATACATATTATATCTGTGTGACCACAGTGGAGCTGCAGCAGGTTGATATTTGCCTTTCCACTAATGAAGGGGAAAATGATAAACACACTGATTACCGTCAGTCCTCAGCCAACCTTAACTACAGACAATGGTATTCTCTGCTCATGTGTAACATATCTTATAGTCTTAATATTCTTCCTGAGATTGATACAATAAAACAATGCATGTGTCCAAAAGTGTGCATTTATTTCTGCCCTGATATACCCTATATAATCTTTTTTTTTGCTAATACATGATCTCACAGCCTTCAGATTTTGCTGATGACACAATACCTTGGAAATATGCAACACACAGTGCCACCAGCACTGTCTGGCGCAGACCTTTTATGTTGCACTGACGCAATAGCACCGTTAGGAACTGGATGTAAGACGTGACACATTTGCCGGTGATGTTTTACAATGAACGGTTCATTTTGCCAAACTGTTCCGTGTGATTCATTTCTCATGGAGTCTGTGTGGAAGTTGTAAGACTTGCTGGGAAATGGGGAGACATTGTGAATCGATTTCTGGAATGAAATCAGACTCTCTCATTCAGGCCAACTGATGCCAGACAGACTCTTAAACAGTAAAACTGAAGGGTTCTGACAAAATGCAGACTCTTTGCTACACCATCACCGACATGCTTTGTCCTTCCATTCAAACACTGACATGGCAAATCTCTTCCTCTTAAAATAGCTTTTGTATTAGTGCATAAACTTCAGGGAAATGAACAAGATTACTCATTAATGGATGCAGTAGATGGATGCTATGAATCCAAAGCGGTCTTTTATCTGTCATGGAAGAAAACAATAAACTACATCTGCTTCAAATCTATGAGCAGCGGGCCCAAAGAATGAATTCTGCAACGCGCAATCACTTTACCACAGCTAACTTTTTCTCTCTTTTTTTTTTTTTGCTGATTTGAAATCAGTGTGAACCCAGCAGGACTGCCGCAGCAACCTTCGGGATTGCAAACAAAGCACTTCTCCACCGATTTCCAGTTCACCGGCTGTGTGCCCGTCAATCGCTCACTGCCTCTCGAGGTGCAATTCATGGATGAGTCAGTTGCCTGCTCCCCACATCCTCTCCTCTGCTTGGCGGCGGTGCAGAGTGCTTTAACTGCCCCAGGGCAGGTGGCTGTGTTGCACTACAGCATGAAGAGTGCAGAGCCAACAATCCAAAAGTCATGCTCATGATGCCAAGGACAAGTTGTTTTATTAATACATGTAGTTAAACTGTATGAGCTCCAGTGATAATCAGTGATTATTATAAATAAACACCTGAGGCTCACAAACCACTATTCAGGTTTAAAAATGCATTTGCATGTATATCTCATATATCAGAACAGATAGTGTACAGGAGAAAAAACTGCAGCACTTAAAGCAAATTCCACAGTTTTATAGATACAAAAACTGAAGCTGAAACTCCATACCATATTAATTAATTCTACTTGTAGTCCAGGCTATACTTTCAACTAATGATGCAGAATTCTCTCCGCGTTTGCAGGATGCACAATGAACTCACAGGAAGAAAAGAAAAACGCACATGCCCGGAAACAAGTCAACTTTTAATAAATGACACACAAACTTATGAATAAATAATCACGCAGCCCATTCCTGTCTCCGAGCCTCGATGTTTGTCGGAGATGTGGTTGGAAAGGTGCAAATAAATTAACAATATCACTTGTAAGCCCTATCATAGCTGATCCCGAGAGACCTGTTTTTTTTCTTCTCCCTCTAACTCGGAAGTCTTAGCATGCTGCGAGGAAATAAAAGTAATTGCTTACCGTTTATGGCGAGAAGAGTGGACTCAGCTGATAGTTACCCATTGCATGAGGCTCCCTCTTCGCTTTTCTGCAAGAAAGCAAAATCTTCTGGGATTTTCAATTATTCTGTTATTTATTTATTTATCACTGTAGAATAAAGATCTGAGGTAAGACAATGTTTTTTCGATGCAGCCCTCTCTCTGCAGCACTTCAGGAAAAGAGAGAGCGAGAGAGAGAGGGTGGTAGGAGAGAGAGAGGGGGGGGGGGAGAGAGAGAGGGACAGAGAGAGAGAGAGAGAGAGAGAGAGAGAGAGAGAGGGAGAGAGAGTAATCAATAATCGTATTTCGTTGAGTGATGCGGGTAATTCCGTCTGATGGAACAATCTAGTTAGGTGACTGACGTGAAGCACCACCACGTAAGAATGCTAAACAGGAGACAGGTTTAATGTAAGCAGCCGCCCATTCACTGACTATAGTGCGGACCACTATACTCTGTATGAACGAGAACAAAGACTATTTATTCTGAACACCCAGTACACCATCCACGGGACTGTGTATCGTGTATGTATCGTGGAAGACCGTTTATAAACTGCTGCTTCATCGAAAAGTTCTCGGCTTCTTTATGAACGTGAGTTGTAATAATAATAATAGCTTCTGTGAACAACTGGGATTTATTTATTTTCAATTTCAGTCGTTTTCCTAAAAGTACGCTGAGCTGTCCAGGAGCTCGCTCCTTAATGCAGAGGTGAACCTAAACCGTGTCTCTGTCCGTGGTGCTGACCGACGCCCGCAGCACCGGCGCGCCAGAGCGCGTCAGGGGTTTGGGTGCCTCTTCTCTGTCTGAACATCCAGGTGCACATTTGAATATTGTCTGTGCTTAAATTCTGGGACACTAGCTTCTCTGTAAAAAGTTGTCGTCAAAGTCACTCTGCATCGCTCAGTTATGCGGCTCATGCTTCAGTTCTAGCCGATAAAACGAGGAGGAGTGTTTGGGATAGGGGAAAACATTCAGCGCAGTACAACGTGACACGGCCATCATAAGCACTGTTATAACCAAACAAATTCCAACTACTTAAACGCTGACGCAGAGAATAAAGTCAATATACAAAAGAAAAAAATGCACAGTCAACATGCATTAAGATCCACTATCCATTATTCTCTCCATCACTATATTAACTGTCTCAGTTTGAGTTCATGTTAACTCATACATCAGTGGGACAGATAGAAATTATAATCTGCAAAATTAGAAACACTAACAAATTCACTCATTAAGCACCATCCATGCCATTCACATCTGGAGAAGGGGTCTCCATTGGGACAAAAACAGAAGGAGTCCAGATGTCACACCTTTAATTGGCTCCATATGAGTAACACCAACCTGATTCCTCTCTGCTGAGTTTAGGGGCATCATGGACTACTGTGCAGGACTACCATGGTATCATCACGTTCTTTCTGTATTCTCAACAAATCCCCACAAACTGTCCAGCAGGAAACTGACGGATAATTTCTAACAGCTTCTCAGTTGTCTCTTTAACACCGAGGCTATTGAAGGCCAGGAACCCCAGCGCTTGATAGTCTTGATGACAACAAGTCTTCAAAGGTTATGATTGTAACTTTGGCTCTGTGAATGATGATATTGCACCTCACATCATGCAAGTCACAAGTTAAATGTCTGGTATAATGACCCTGTACATTCAAAACGGATTCGTCCTGAGTTTACGAAACCTCATTTACTCAAATTTAGCACGATAATAATGGATAAAAGGGCTGCACCCTCACTTTCAACAATTTTGAGTGTCCGTATAAAGATTTGATTTTTCAGCTTGGGTTTTCATACTAGCCATTCATTAACACCATGTTTCCTCGTTTGCCAGTGCAGTAAAGAAATTTAAGCACAATGAAACTCCTTTTTCTCCCCTCAGTCCTCAAACCATGACCACAGAGGGAGTAATACATTGGAAACCACACAAAGATTATACAATCCTGTTACAATAATTGCATAACCTAACACAGGCTCTTAAGCGATAAGTAGGTTCTTTAGATGAAGTGTGAGACAGTGACTGCATGTGCGCCTGCTATGTCAGATCTTAATGCCTTTGAAACCCGCGAGCGATTCCTGGAGAAAGTGAAGGAGGGGGGGTAGAAAAATGAAATAAGGAACTGACGCAAGCACAGGGACATTCAGCCTTTCAGTATTCACATCATTAGAGGCTGCACACTGCACCGGCACAACCAGTGAGAGTCCTTTGCACTGTCCACTGCAGAAAGCAACTACCAGCGAATTCTTTGATGTATCCCATCTATCCCTAATAATGGCTTATTCACATTTTTCAATAAACTAAAAATCAATCGCTTCAGTGAATAGTGCAGCCTGGCTGTGCATTTGTGTCTTGAGTTCAAACACCAGTACACTGCTGCAACACTGCCGGTGCACCGCATTCATCACGAAGCACGCTGAATAGGACTGTAAATGATGCACACACAACACAAAAGCGTGGAAGGGGACGTGCGCGGGCATAAAAATAAATAAAAAAGAGAAGCATCTATTTTTATTCTTCTGAATTTGATGATTCACGGAAGCAGTGACCTGGGATTTTGGACACTCTCTGCTTTTGATTTGGAGTTAGGAAACAAACCCCCCCTCAAGCCATAAGACTCCATTTACTACTGCTGGAGAGATGAGGAGCACTTAGCTTAATGTACGGGACAGTAGAATGACCCTCACACACACACACACACACACACACACTCATACACACACACTGCGCATGCCAGAGCTTTTCCTCTCTTCTCTTTGTCACACAGGGAAGAAAGATGCTTATTGATTTCAGTGTCTTTTTATTTATGCTGAACAATAAATACTCATATTGCCTGGAGCTTGCAGATTAGACACTGACATGCATTGAAAATAGCTGTTAAGTTAATGAATTCCCATCATACACTTAGTAAATTTAGCCCAATATACTGTACTGTAGGTTGTAGCTACTGAGATAGTGCCACAATCTCATTTATTCATTCCAGCTGGCTGAGATCATTCGGCACCCCGGTATGGTGTCCTTCTCACCTCCCCCTTATAAAGTGTTCTTTTATGTTGCGCATGACATGATATTATGGGTTCTTTACAAAATGAAATAGGATGTGATGTTCATATGCTTGTGCCAAATACTAAACCGATGCAAGAATTTCGCATGAAATTCTTGACACAATGTTTGAACTCCATCTTAATACAGAGATCTATGCCTAATGCTGGAGGGGGTTACCTGAACAGCTTTCCTCAAGAAATTAATAGAGAGGTGGAGGTACACAGGAACAACTGTCTGCTGCTTTTCTTCATCCAGATTATAACAAACTGAGGTGGACACTGATGGTAATTGTTTGTGCCTTGTGGATATATAGGTTCAGGATGACTGATTTAGTCTCCATCTTTATTGTCAGCCTCCACTGCTCTTCTGCTCCCACAAGGCTGACCGCTTTATGCCGAACTCAGCTTTCATCGTAGTGCAGGGATATGTTACATATATAATAAAATAAAGTGCCCTATAAGCTGTCTAACTGCAAACAGTGCAGCCAAGTGTTCACAAGCGTTAGTGGATTTGGTACCAAAGCATTCTGAAAGCAAAACAAAAGGACGCTGGTGCCACCGATCGAGAGATGTGATGGATTAGAGTGGCCCAAGGGGGAAGTCCCGGTCCATCAAAATGTAATGAAAACTAATTTGAAAACAGCAGGCAGCTATGAATAAGTCTAAGATGAGTTCTGGCAACACTGTGTTCGGTGAGAGGTCATTATTGTCTCATATGTGAGAAAAATGGGTTGATAACATTACGATTGATGATGGCACATTAGTTGTTGTCTTCAGGAGTTATGGTTGTCTGTAAACACGCCTGACAGGAAATCGATCAGGGGCAGAAACAATTCTGCACCAAGTTTGTAACTCACAGTTTTACAATCAGAAAGCAACAGATGAGATGAGACGTATAGAAGAGAAAAGGAACGGACAATAAAACCATACATTTCTGGCATCTGCAGTTAAAACACAGCCTAAAAAATGTCTTACAAGAAAAAAGTTCCTTGCAAAGTCAACATGATTTCCAAATTTCTGTTCTGTCTACCATTGCAAGGTCTTGGATACTCTAACGCAGCTGAGCTAAAATACCAGAGGGAAGAAAGTCAAATGGATTGTGATTATTGTCCTGGAACAGATTGAACAGGCTATGAGAGAAGAATGTGAGCTGAATCCCATTTCAGCACACAAGCCCAGGTGCATTTCTTTTGCTGAGAGGAAGGTGAAATTTACAAAAAGGATCTACACAAGGGTTTCAGGCAGTAATACTGGCTTTAATCTAACCATCAGCTATCAACAATATCTTATTACCTTTGTCTGCAACAAAAGAACAAGAACATTTTACAGAGTGTCTGCAGAGGCCTGTCTCTATCAATCTCTATTTAATCCTTGTGGTAATTACCACAATGTGGATTACATACATTTGAAAATTAGTAATTCAATTCAGTGCCACTATTTAATCTCACATAGGACAATTTAAAAAATGCAGTGCACATTAGAGACAAACTAAACAGCTACATCATAAACTAGAGAAGAAGATGCTGGGCACTACCACATTAAGAGTTGGCTGCTATTTATTGCGTTGCATTGCTGCCAGAAGACAAAAATAGTATATGCGTCTGAAATGCTTGTCTTAGTGCAATGCATACACAAGCAGAGAAGAAATTGGCGATATAAGATCAATGACAAGATTTAAAAAAGCAGAGGAGCAAAAACTGTGATGAACAAAACATGTGAATCATCTGCTCTGACATATAGAAATGGGTAATCTGTGGGAATTAGGGCTTCCTGTCATTCAACAGGAAACCTCCACTTCAAACAGAGCAGCAAGGATTATGTCTCACAGTTCTGGTTCAAATTCATAGCTGGTCTCATCTGCCGAGACATGTTATAACAAAATGTATGTGTGTGCTGAGGGGTGTCTGTGCCAGGTCTTGCTTACTCAGTAATGTACCTGTTTATCTAGAATATATATGATTTAAAATTAATCAGACTGAATCCTGACTTTAATACTATGATTGTCTATAAAACAGGTGTTTTAGAGAAGATTTCTGCATTGTGACGCTTCTTTTTTTCTGAAGTACAGCCTGCAGGTCTTCTGACACTGCTGACAGGACACCTTCAGACAGTGAAGCACTCTCAGCCAGGTGGTGTGGATCCTCGTCCAACAATGCCACATGCAGCTCTGCCATGGCTGAGAGGGACCATATGTCTCTCCTCTCCGCAGCCAGGGACTGCCAAGCCTTTAGGCCTATCCCACACATATGTGTCTTAATGCTGTTAAGTCTTCAAGTGGACAAGACATTGCTACAATCAACTGGGACGGTGAACTATCATCTCTTCTGTGTGATCCACAAAAATGAGCACAGGGATGTTCACAGGGTGGTGGTATTCCCCAAGGACTTACACCTTTTTGAGGCGGGTAAGTTTGCTTCCTTGAGAGAATGAACTTAATCACTTAATCTCCGTGCAGTCAGACTAATGAGGGAACAGGGTCAGGAAACCACACTGCTCCTGGACAGACAGCTATCATTCCTAAAAGCAGAGCAACATCATTTGTTGTAATCTTAATCAAATTAATAAAGCCATAAATTGAAATGGTAGTTTTTAAGTTTTTAACGTGTTCGATAAGTAATATTCAGTAAAAATAAATGTGAAGTAAATCACAGAAAAAGATTTAACAGACTCCGCTATTTAAACTGCACTAGGGGCAGCTACTGAGTTTGGCGTTGTTCCGCTATCGTTGTCATGGAAATAGTTTAACCAATCAGAGGCGACTTAGTTAGAACCGTCGCGAACAGAAGCCAATCAAAGAGTCTGTTGTTGAAGAGTCAGTCTGTTTGAAACGGCAAAACAAGCACTTTCCAACCGACGACTAACTTGGGAAGTGTGGCATCCTGTACTGGTATTTAAAAGCAAGTAAGCGTTTCCAAAGACGGTGAAGCACACTGTCCGTATAGTTAAGCTTGCTTTAAAAGTTTTAGTTAGTGGTTCTGGTTTGCAACAAGCTAAAGGGAAGCTAGTGCCACCGTTTGTTAAGCTTAAGCGTTAGCTGTGATTTAGAGTGTGAAGCTAACATTGTCTGTTAATCGGTACCAGAAAAAGTAGTATGTGTTGTTGTGCTATTTTGTTAACTGCCTTAATTAATATTTAAGATTTGTATTTTTTTGTGTTCAGCTACATTTACTCTACAAAAGAAGCACTGGGGATAGTATGCTGTAAAAATGGCCAAACTTGTGTTTTTAACTTTATACAAACACACGTTTCTGTTTGTACACGATTATAACCAGCTTATTGTGTTTAGTTCCATGCTTGTATGCATACATTATATGTTTGTGTAAATTGAAATGCACACTAGTGTTCACACTCACCTTTGACAAAATGCACGAGCTGTTGTGTGCTCTTCTTTTATGGAAATAATGACTTGATATTGTGAGTACATGCTGTTTTATCTGACTAACACTATTTCTTACTTCCCTACTCTATATTTCTTATCTAGATGTCCTCAGATGAAGAAGAACCAACCAGCCCTGTTCTGCCCAAAGACTCGGACCCGGGAAGCTCTGTGTCCTCTGAGCTTCAGGTGAACAAACACAAATACTCACACACTTAAAGTACACCTGTAAAAGAAAACGGGACTCGCCAGACCAGGCCACCTTTTCCTACTGCTCCGTGGTCCAATTTAGATTTACCCACTGGGCGGGTTCAGCAGTGGAGATTGGTCAGCATGGGCCCCTTGACTCGTCGGGAACTACGCTTCCCCACAAGAGACAAATTGTGATGTGGTCTGACACTTTTCAGTCAGAACCAGCATTAACTTTTCCAGAAGTTTTAAATACAGTAGCTCATCTGTTGGATCTGCCCTCACCCCCGGCTAAGCTCCCCACAAACATCTACGAGACATGGCTGCCCATGAGCAGCCAACACCTCAACTTGGAGAACAAAATATTCACTTGCTACCAAATATAGCCCACTGATGTGCCATGGTAATAAGATAATCAGTGATTATGACCAGGTAGCTAATGCCAAGTTATACTCATGGCTGACTAAAATGTCATTATAATCAACAGAGCAATGGCTACAGAAATAAACAATGATGAATGAATTTTTCCTTTTGTAATACTTTGGCCGACCGTCTTTTTTTGTTGTTTTTTACAGGATGAGTATGAGGAGCTCCTCCGTTATGCTGTTATCACCCCTAAGTTTGAGACAGTCTCTAGTGTTCGATCGAAACAGCAGAGCACCTCACATCTGTCTGCGGAGAGCCGTCATTCCCAGGGTAAAGATCACGCCAAGTCACAGCACCTAGGATCAGGTATGTTGGGTTTCTTCTGTTTTCAGGATATATGCATACACACACATTTCACTAAGCTTTTCTGACAGAAACTCAACATGAGCCCCTCCAGACACTGCCCCCATCGAATGATCAGCTGTCAAAAAAGGATTAATCATCACAACTTGACAAAAATATAGTCTTTTTATCAGCTTTATATTTACAGCTTGTAAAGCAGTCTAACGGACTGGATAGCAGTCTGTCACATCTTACCCCCTATCTCTTTCCTCTACGATACCCACATCTTAAACAGTCCATCAGCCCCCCTCCCCAACTGTAGCTCTCTTTGGAGGTTTAGTGCTTTAACTGTCATGGAGCAGTGCACAGGGATGTACAAAGTAGACAGGCCGATTGGTAATGATCTCCTGGCGCTCTGCCAGTACTGCTCTTTAGAGTGCAGGCTTTCTCTTCCCCCTGCAGAATTTAATTAAGATATTGACATAAATGCATTCTTGGACGAGGAGTCTTGCTCCTCTTATTCAGCACTCTTGCGTTTTCTGTTCTTAACCTGTCCTTTGGTTTTTGAGTTTTTCGAGCTGTATTTTTTACCTTTACACTGATTTTTATTTTAGAATTAATTTTCATCTGTTTTTAATATTGTGCCTGACTCTTTGTCTCTCTTGCTGCAACCCGTGTATCTTCTATCAGATCCTGCTGCTGAAGATGGGAGGCATTCTAGCAGGAGTGTGAGATCATCCACCTTCCCCTTAATAGCTGAACCATCCACACACTCAAGAGCCTATCGTGGTAAACTGAATTACAAATCTAAAAAAAACAAAATGGTGTTGTGTGATCGTATATTAATTTTCCGTAATATCAAATTAGCTTAGAAACACTCAGGCCATCGGGTTACAATGTTATTTATATTCTCATTGATATTCTGTCTGTCTGCTTTATTATCCAGCTGAAAAGATGGCAAGTCAGTCATCTAGCAGGGTGTCACTGCTCTCACACACTGCCCCAGAAAGGTTACAGGTGACGTCTGAGAGGTCTAGGCCAAACAGCCCCGATCCCCTTGAGTTTGCTATGACAGAGATGTTTATTTCTGAGAAGAACATAAACAAGATGGAGAGCATTCTGGACACGTGGAGCAATAACCTGAAGGTTAGTCTGATTTCTTATTCTGTAGAACTCTCCTTCCCCTGTCAGTAAGTTAATACATCCTACTTTCCATCTGCTGTATACTGCTGGTAGAATAATGCCTTGCCAAAACATTAGGTCCGATATACCAGTCCTGCATTAAACATCTCTTGGGATGGATGTAGTTTTTGGTGCTTTTAAACTTGATTGAATTAAACACAAAGGTGTTTATGATGCTTAGCCTAGCCCACTGACCAAAATTGGAGAAACAAAACACAAACACAGTTGAATCTATTCACAAATCTAGATTCGGTGCAGGAATGTTGCAATGCATTTGCTTTTGCGAGTATACCTTATACCTGGAAAATGAGTGTATGCACAGTGCATATAGTAGCTGTTATGTGTTTGGAGTGAACCGAAATAAGGACACTGAATTTCTTATTAACTGTAAGAAATATGTGTCTCATTCATAATTAAAGGTTTGCATAATTGGTAAAGCTTGTGGTACAGCGTCAACAGAGAATATTTTAATCTTTTAAGCACCATGTGGAATGCAAATAATAATAGTGGTAGGTTTTGTTTATCTTATACACACTGCTTGTTTTGAAAAAAATATAGTGTACACATACATTTAATGAATAATGATAGAAATTTGTGAATTAACTCATGACATTAGGTCCATGGCTATATTTTTATACATTTATACCTTTCCATGCTTATTTAATTAGAAAGTTAGAATGACATGGACTAAATGAACGAAATACTGAGTAGGCAGTTGTGAGCATGAGCATGTTTGAGTCTAAGAAGGGCTTTTTTAAAACGATGACAGGTCTACTCTTTGTGGAATCAGTGACCTTTTTAATTGTGTCTCCCAGTGGAGTGATTCTTGAGGAGATGGTTGGCTCCATGTGGGTGTCCATCCTGCCCTTTTCTTCTGATGTTGTAAAGCTCACTCATGGAGAGAAGGTGACATCCGATCACCTGCTAAGCTATACTGATAAAAGAGTGGAGTTTGACCTAAGAAATGCAGTAGAAAACCAGACCGTAGGAAAGGACATTGAGCCTTCTTTTGCTGCAGGCGGGAAGAAAATCTTGAGTTAATCTTTGTGGTTGTAGACTATATGTTTGAAACTGCTTATTTAACATTTTATAGTACATCCTTAAAATGTAACTACACATCAGAAGTGTAAGCCCTTTATGGTGGGAACACTGTGCAGAGGCATAACTCTGTCCTAAGTTGGGGGAAATCTCTTAGGTGTCTCAAGAAATGGGCTCAACAAAATAAGACTTGAGATTTGCACAGTTGTTATATTTTCCACTTGCTGATTTCTGGCACCTCATTCATGTGATTTAAAAATGACTAAAGAAATGCATAAAGATGCCCATATTTTCTGAAGTCATGTAATGAATACACTGAGACTGCCACGTCCTCTATTTCCGAATTAGTCGAATGTTCTGACCGAGCTACGGAAGTGGAAGTTTGCCTTCATGGAGCAACACAAGCTGGAGATGATGAAAGAGAGGGAGAGGCATGCAGCCCAGACAGCTGGCCTGAAGTCTGAGCTTGAAAGCCTGAAAGAGCTGCTACACACCTACGAGACTTCCAACCAAAGGAAAGATGAGGTGACTACGTGTGCATTTATTCATTTTTCTACCACATTACTTGATGCTTGGATGGATCTAGATTAATATTTACTGTCCAATAGGGCTGCAACTAATGGATATTTATGTTATCCATCAATTTGTCTAATTATTTGGTTAATAAAACATATTGCCAGTATATTGTAGAGGGTTACAGTTGCAGCTAATGTAAGAATAAGAACGGTAATAAAAGTTTTAAAGATCCTTAAACCAGCAAATGACTTAAATGGTTGTTTGTAAGCTGCCAATTGATTCATTGATTAATACTGATTTCCAATAATTTTCAATTTTGTGAAATTTGAATGTCGGACTGGGCTTCAGCATTGCTACTAATATTATGTTTATCCTCTCTATTTTAGCTACTTGCACATTGTCTCTCTTAAATGAAATCTGTGTGATCCTCAGGTGATCACAAACCTGAGTCAGGTGTTGGACAAACAAAAAGAAAAGCTTGAAAAGATGAGAGCCTTTACACACTGGAGGCTCCAGCTCACTGAGGCCAAAGAAGAGGTACACTGATGTCACTGTGGTGTCTCCTAAACGTTCCACAAAATGCGCTAACTTGGATATGGGGTGTCCACTATTTGTGTTTTGTTTTTTTTTTCAGCTCTATAACCCAGTGCAATACTAATATCTGGTTAGAAAGATTTGTGTTTGTGGTAGTTCAGTCTGTCCATCATATGTCAATGTGTTTCTGCACACTGAACATATCCCGCAAATATCTTCTCTTACAAAACATAACATTTTGTCTGTGCACTTATGCAGAATCTGTTTCATTATGTGACTTTCCACAGCAAATACCCATTTATGCCGTTTCTTAAAAATAGAAAATGAACTGCGTGACTCATATTTTTGTCTAAACCTTGACAGCATGTGCGCCACAAGAGAAAATATATAACAGCTGCACAAAAGTGAATTATGGTTGCAATTATTTCCTTGTGAATATCGTCACGGTGTTGTGGTTTCCCCCGCCAGGCTCATGCTGCTCAAGTCGCGCGGCAGCACTACAATTTGCAGCTGAAGAGGAAGGTGTGGTTAGGCTGGCACTCTCTGATCCAGAAACACTGGAAGGTCAAGGTGGAGCGGGCTTGCCGTTCAAAGGCTGAAGAGGTCTGCACCCGCCTGTCCACGGAGTATGAAGCCAAGCTGTCAGAGGTAAATAAGAAGAATGGCATATGAAACACTTTGTGTGTAGTGGATTGATATCATAGTTGACTCTACCTCATTAAGGTAGAGGTATGGTATTTTTTAAATGTGTGCAAAGGATTATTGAGTGAGTTACAGTTTGAAATTTGTAGTAAATGAAAGCCACACTAAACATACTTTATAATAATATTTAAAATCTAAATCACATTGAACTACATTTCTATGAGTCTGTTCTCTACAATCAAACATAGCAGAGAGCAGTAAATTACCATACAGTATGTTTGTGTATATGGAAGGTATAGCTGACTATGAAATACATTTTAATCAAAGTTAGTTGCCGGTGGTGTTACAGATGCGTATATATATGGTTTCTGAGTAACAGATTCTTTCTACCCTTTGCTCCTTGTCTACACAGCACTGCCAGGCTATAGAGAAGGCCCAGGCAGAGATTCAGAGACTACGATTAGAGCGTGAGCAGTACGAGGAATCTATGAAGAAAGCCTTCATGAGGGGTGTTTGTGCTCTCAACATGGAGGCTCTCAACATGTTCCACCCTACTGAGGGACGACCTGAACAATCTCCAGTTCATGATCAGCACGGTCCGTAACAGAATTAGCCTACAGACAAGAATATCCCTCATTGTAAGCAACTAACAGTAGAACATGTTCTGTTATGTACATCACAAGCCCCATAGCCACATATACTGTACAGACCTCTCCTCTATACAACATACCATAATTGCATTGTTAGCCTTGCCTCTGTGCTGTATTGATTCAGCGCAGCTATTGAGAACAGAAACACTGTAGCTCCAGTGGAGTGCAGGCGTGTGCTATTGACATTTTTGTGGATTTATGAATGACGGGGGGGATAGGGTCTTTGTACATTTAACTCATTCACCGACTCACTTAATGGAGTGATGAATCGGTGGATATACTTAGTGCAGACTGAAATGTACTGTGCACAGCTTGGCAACCTTGATGTGTCACTGAATGATTGGCTGGTATGGGGTCATCACCTCTTTGGAACATTAATTACCGTTATTTAGTCAGATGGTTATGGACCATCACTGGATATTGAAGCAGGCAAACATAACTAACATTAACCAAGAACGGACATTGTTTTTCTCTGCTGGAACCATTGTAGCCATCAGGGTCAAGCAATAATTGGCCTTTTGCCATCATTCTTTGAGCAACTGTAATTGGAAGCAATGTTGAATATGGTATGTTTGCGAAGTGGGATCAGTTGATTACCTTACAGAGAAGTTGGAGGTGTGCAGCGTGTCGCCTGTAGCCCTTCATGTAATATCTTACTGTGGCTGCACCTTCTTCAGTATTTTCAAACTAATCTCCTGTTAAAAATCACAATTATCTTGCTTTGTAGGCAAATGTTGGATTAACAGTGGCAGCCTGATAAACAAACTGTGACTGCCTCATAATAAGAGCCAGTTAAATGCTTTTAATGGGCGGCACAGTGATGTGGTGGCTGGCACTGATGCCTTACAGAAATAAAATTCTGGGTTTGAATCCAACGGCCGACTGAGGCCTTTCTGTGTGGAGTTTGCATGTTCTTCCTGTGTCTGCTTGGGTTCTCTCCAGATAGTCAGGCTTCCTCCCACTGCCCAAAGACATGCTGGTTAGGTTAATTGGTAACCCTCTGTGTTAGCCCTGTGATAGACTGGCAACCTGTCCAGGGTGTACCACACCAAAGGACAAGCGGCTACAGAAAATGACTAAATGAATGCTTTTAATGTGAAGTAGCAGCACTAGAAAGTTGTCTTTAACTATAACAAAGCTGAAGCGAAAATGTATTTTGCCAGTCTGATCCAATTAACATATTTCTCTTTCTGTAGAGCCCCTACCTCCCCAGGCTGAGTCTGGCCCTGCTTCACTGACTCAACTTCAACCCTACTCCATGTCTTCCACGCGGTACAGTCCAGTCCACTTTGATCACCCAGACCCTTCCCACAGTGAAGCAGAAGATTTGGTACAGTTACTGACAATATCTAATGAAAACATACATTTGTTCACATAGCTCAGTTTCTTCTCAAATCTCTCTCTGGATCTGTCAGTTTATCAGTCTTTCCTTTAAAAAGTCTCTAAATTAGAATGATTATGATTATACTGTTTTAAATTTACAGAATTTTGTTTTGCTTAAATGTAGCATTTTAGTTATCTCTGTAAAGTTTGTCTTTAACATTCATCTCCTATAAATACAACTAAAACAGGAGTATTTGTACTGCAGTGTGAAATATGTTGTCATATTGTTATGAATCACTTCCTCTAAACTCCTGTTCCTGATTCCTTTTTTCTAAGATGGGCTCTGGTGCCCCCATGTCCCAGGAAGAAGTACTTCCTCCCACCACAGTGCTGCACGGCTCACTCCCACTTGGAGGCATTTCAAGTTCCCAAAAGCAGGTTAGCATTAGACAGATTGGTTTAATTATAGTATTTGTCCTACTAAATAATTTTTTAGTAGTTTGTTAGTTTGTTTGTTGTTTGATTTTTATTTTTTTTTAAAGAAAATGTCTAAATCAAAATCAAGTGTTTTTTCCTGTCTATTAGTTTCAGGTCAGTGGTCGTATCGTCACAGCAAGTCAACAAAAACCCTCAAAGACTGTAACGGCTCGCATCACTGCACGCGCTGATGTTAGCAAGGCTGCACGCAGCAACCTCCAGGTGATGGGAGTGACTCCACCCATGAGCTCTGTGGTCGTTGAACGGCATCATCCTGTTACACAGGTGCATCATTGCTGTTTCTCTAAAGTATTTCTATCTATGTGTTGTTATAATCTTCATTCAGCTTTTGTAACCACCTGTCCTGTGAAGGGTCGCGGGGGTGTTGCTATTATAATCAAACATTCTCCTGCTTCTTTTGTACTCTTTCAGCTCACCGTCGGGCAGGCCACAGCTGCTAAGTTTCCTCGCTCTTCCCAACAGAGCCACCTCTCCACCGGAGGAAAAGGTTCCTCCAGAACACACACCAGCACATGTCATGTACACTCCATCAAAGTGGTGGACTGATCACACACATGTCTTTTGTTCACCTATGGCTAGATTTAAGCTAGAACACATTCTATGCAACAGTCCTAGGACTAGTTATGTTAGGTTCAGGTCCATTTTATTTTAATGTATTTAATTGGTTGCTCTTATTCAGATTTGTACATTTTCCTGATTAGTAGTTAGTAGTAATGCATAGACAAGTGTTTGTTTTTAATTATTGCTGACTGAATGGAGTTTAGAATTGCAAAAGAGACATTTATTTCCTATGAAGGTTTTACTTTAAATTATGCACTGGTGACACTGTACGCTAATGTGTACAGTCACATACTGTATATACATGTACTGATCCATCCAACACCACAGGTTGTTTACTAAAACAAAGCCATACAATGTTATTTTTTAAATAAATTATTTTACTGCGGACGTTTTGACAATGATGTAATCGTTTTGCTAATCCTCATGAAATGCTGCAGCTCTTGCTGCTGGAAGTCTCTGCCTCCATCCGAATCTTATCTGGAAGACAAATGAACATTTTATGTAGTAAACCTCTGGCACACATACCCAAGCAGCACGGTATGTTTTCCATAAGTTAACTGAATGTACCTGCAGCTTTCCTGTTCCCCGTGAGCATGAGGCCCTGGTAGAGTTCTTTAGCAGGATTCCTCTGTGCCAGCTCTTCCCCACGGAGCCAGATAAGCAGCATCCTGTTCCCATGCTCCTGATAGTTCCGCTGACCTGTGCACAAGCACGTAGAACTGACTTATCCTAGGACATTACCTTATAACCACAATTCAGGGATTTGAGAGGTTTATGTTGTTGTATTTGCTGTCACATGCACATGAAAGCCTGTCCTGTCAATGTGTGAGTCGTGGCACCTGTCCACTGCTCCTCGATGGCAGACACTTGCTCCGTGGTAAAGCCCCAGTGTTCTGCCAGTCTTTTCCAGGCTCCTTCTTTCAGGAGCTCATAGGCCAGGCGCCAGGCCATCGCACGGAGCGGCTTGGTCTCATGGCGGTGGTCAAGTTTAAACGTTAGTGGATACTCGCTGTGAACACTCTCATTAAGCTCAGGGTCTGCCTGAAAGGGCAATTAAATCATGTCAGCGGGCTCATAAAGGCCACAAGCCCCAGAGAACAACGAGGCATAGGAAGACATTATTGGCAAGACACTAACGTGCATGATTAGCAATATGAATGCTGGAGTTAAACATTTTGAAAATCAATAATGGAATAGAATCAGGCATATCTTTAATTAAATTGATGGTAAATTGTCAGACAGATGCCTTCTATTCTGTACGGCGGATCCTTTAATAGCATTAGAGGGGATTCACCTAATGGAAAGTGACGTTGGGAAATGAATCATTTTTGATGAATGTAATTATTGATCTCAGAGCCTCAAGAATGGATTAAAGCACACATGAAACTCGTCTGAGGCACGAGTATCATTTCTCACCTTTTTCCAGGCGTAGTATCTTTCTGCTTTGATGATCATGTCCACAATAATCACCTCGTTCGCTCTGGCTGCAACACCCAGTGCTGTCTTCCCTTGCTGCTCCGGATCCGACAAATTGAAATAGAAGTGTAAGAAATCACGTTTATAATTGAATATTTCTTACATTTGTGTGTCATGGTGCTGCATGGCTTAAAATAATCCTATGTTTATTTGCCCTAGAACTAAAGCACATTAGAAATTGTGTGAGTTCTTACTCTGTCCTTGATTGTTAGATCCAGCCCGGTTTTAAGAAGCATTTCCACAACTTCAATTCTGGCGAGCTCTGCAGCAAGATGCATAGCAGTCTGGGATCTCTAACAATTCGTAGCGAAGGAAATCACATTACGATGCAGTGAGCATTTTCCTAGTTTAATGCCGTATTTATATTTTCAAAGCTTATTTTATCGTGTTAAAGGGGTGATCATACTTTATCTGTGATGTTTATGTTGCAGCCCGCCTGCAGTAGACAATGGATGACAGGGATGTGACTGTTCTTCACTGCCAGGTGAAGAGGTGATTCTAAGTCCTGACAGCAAAAACAAAGCACACTGCTAGATTAGAAAAACAATATCTAACTATATCTAAATTGTGAAAATGATTGAAGGCAGATGAGGTGCATTACCAGAAACCTTTACTGAGGGAATGTACTGCTGCCCCCTAGCCTGTGTTTCCTTACCTGATTTTGAAAGTCAGGATTGGCTTTGTACTCTAAAAGGAGCTGGACAAGACTCGTTTCTCCTCGTTTTGAAACTGGATGGAGAGCACTGCATTTGGCCTGCAGGGGAGAGTGAACTCAGCTATATAGACAAAATGCAAAGAATTTTATTTCTGACATATTTCAGTGCTGACCTAAGGATCAACCTTTTAACACGCGCTACAGCATAGTGTCATTAACGGCAGGGTACTAGAGGAACAATGTAATTATTCGAGTTGCTATTGTGTCTTATTGTACCTCTGTGACGATGTTGGGGTCACAGCCAGCCTCCAGCAGGGTCAGGAGACATTCTTCCTGTGCATTGTCTGCAGCCTGGTACAATGCTGTCTCCCCATCCTGCAGCACAGAAGATCTATCAATTAAAAACTTTAGGTAAACCACATTTAAAATTTAAAAGGCTCACAAAACTAGTTCAGGAAAATTACAATTTACACTGCAGGAGCTTGGAGAAGCAAAAGATGTTAATAGCCAACACATGATCTGAAACTGGTTTATGCTGACTAATCTTGGGCAGCAATAGCATTAAATACAGCTAATGTGATTTAAACTCAAGTTTGTGTTGTTATAGTAACCACTTCATGTTTGATGCATTTTAATTAAACTAAAGCGGAGCCACCATCTAGTTGTGGATTAGCCACTGAGCCCGCTGTGACAGAGAGGATGTTCAGACTGATCGTCTACCATATTGACTTCATCCCGAGTATCGAAGTTCTGCAGCAGCAGCTGGACGGCGTCCAACTGGCCGTTCCTGGCAGCTAAGTGCAGGGGCGTGTCTCCTCTCTGGCAGAAGGGAAGGAGGAACGCAACTGGCATCAAAGAAGTGTTTGACTTTGAGCTTTCTTTCAGGTGAGACACAGAAACGTGCGGTCGGGCACGTGCAAGCATAAATATACTGTGCATGGATGCAAGCAAGCCCAGAAACACACACCTTGTTGGGCTTCATGGTGGCCATGTTGTATGGCTCTATCAGCATCTCCAACATGTCAACACAGCCATGCTCTGCTGCCAGTGCAAACGCCCGGTGGCCTGACTGAAATATGAGAATTGAGGAACACATAAACACGTACGTCCTTAAGTAGAAAATGTTCAGCTGATTTATTAACCTACCCGGTCTTCTCTGTCTAGTTCTTTCATCTGCAGGTCGTTAATAATATACTCAACAATTTCAGTGTGGTTGTTGATGGCAGCACAATGCATAATGTTCAGTCCTTCCTGAGGTTAAGAAAACAAAAAACAGTGAGTCATAATTAAAGAAACCCGAGACAGGTCGCCAGTCCATCGCAGGGCTAACACTGAGAGACAGACAACCATTCACACTCATTCACACTTATGGCCAGTACAGAATCACCAAATAACCTAACAAGCATGTCTGGATGGTGGGAGAACATGCAAACTCCAAACAGAAAGGCCTCAGTCGGCCGATGGATTCGAACCCAGAACCTTCTTGCTGTGAGGCAGATTTGAGATTCGTAACAAAATGTCATCATCCAGGATAAAAGAAATAAATCAACAGGCCTGAGTTGGGTTTGGGATTTTTGAACATGTTGGGGAAAACACTTTGAAGTTAGAAGCAGCAGAAGTGTTGTGTTACCTCATTCTCAACCTTCTGTTCAGCCCCGGCCCGCACTAATAATTTCAGGATGTCCAAACTGCCAAACCAGGCAGCCAAATGAATGGGTGTAACGCCGTACTGCCAGACACAGAGCACATAATGGAAAGTTGCGCTTACTTGAACTATTATGTAAGCTATTGTCATTGGCTCGTGTCTTCAGATCTTCAGATGCTCACACTCAAACCCCCCTCACCTTGTCCTTTTGTTCCACTTTGACCCTGCGCTGCAGCAGAAGCTGAACAGCTTCCATGTTTTTGCCAGCCACCGCGTAGTGAAGGGCAGTCCTGTTATGCTGAGGCAAACAACACCATCAGTGTATTGTTTGATGCATTTAGTGAAGGGTACTCCAGCATGCCGTCATCAAATGACGCAGTGCAATAAGATATTTAGTCTTTTTAGACCCACCACATTCTTTGCATTGGCGTTCAGCCCTCTCACAAGAATCTTCATGGCCTCTACGTCATTCCTCTTAGCTGCGTCTATAAACTGCTTCTCTGCCTCAAGCACTGCTCAACAAAGTAGACAGGAAGGTTATACATACATATGATCATTTATAATTTATACTTTATCATGTAAGAGTTGGGATTAAAACAAGATTATGTTTAAACCCTCAACAGCAACTGAGATACAGTAAGTGAAGTGCGCACCTCCTGTCTTTATTTTAACTTATTCACACACCCATATAACAAACACACTCGCAGCAAATACAGAGTTTCCTGAAGGAAACTGTCATGTAACGCAGTGAACAGCTAATAATTAACAGTATCAGAGACCTGCTCTAACATTTAGCTGCTCGCCGTCCTGTGCTTTTCCTGTTGTGCCCCACGGTGTATTCACAGTCCCCATTTTACACATCACATGTGTATGTTGTCCACTCACACATCTCTTTGTCGTCAAAGCTGTGGTCCGTGTCCTTGTCCGAGTTCTTGTTCAACACAAAGTCGGTAAAACCCCTGATAGTCTCCGGCCTCATCCACTTGCGAGGGTCTAGATTCTCCTTCTTGGGACCGTGCTTCTTGATCATCTTCCTCAAAGCCAGAGCTCTTCTTTCCATTGGGAAGCCGTTTCAGTGACCTCTTTGTGTAACCAAGGCGGGCTAGGTTTAATAAACAGTTGGAAAAACACACAGACAGAAAAACAAACGCTATTTTTTTGCCCACGCAGTTTTACCTCGTTATGGTCTTCAAATATCAAACAGCGAGACTTGGAATGATTGTGTACTCCTATCTTAACGCTACGGGGCTGATCTTTGTTTGCTTTACCAGCTCACGCCCTTGGGAGGCCCGCCAATGGTGACAGAGGATATTTGAAATGACACACTTCACCTGTTATGTGACTACAACTTTATCTTGCGTTGAATGACATAACATATATTAAAAGAAGCACTTCTTAGCTTAAATTTCTAGTGTTGTGTTTACTAAAGATTACCATAAAGCCCCTGTAGTTGTTTAACTTGCCTGTCCAAGGAAGACTACTTGCATATGCTCTATTTTAAATGATGAGTCAAGCCTCTGGTCACAAACTTGCTTTAAACTAGTGCTTCTGCAGTGAACTGTGTAGTTTAATTCAGGTTCAGGGAGAATAGCTGGGTACTGATAGTAAACACACGAAGTGGAAGAATTCAAAATAGAAATTTATTGCAACAGTTCACATGATAGAAACATTCTCTTATCTTCATTATTAAAGCCGATGTACAGCAGCATCGCTGACACAATAAATACAGCTGGAAATGGCTGAAAATAGAATAAAAATAATTTAATTCTGATTCATTTAAAAGACACTAGCCTGTAGGAAAATAACTTCTTCTCTTCAGCACACATTAAATATTAGGCTTACATTCATTCACTTCTTACCAAAAATATGTCATTATTATTTTCTTTATGGCTTATAAAAAGCGAAATATATCATGTCAGTGCAAATTCTTAGCTTCTTATTTCAGCAATCTTGATTTTTGTGCAGAAACGCTAAATATGGCTCTGTGCGCAATCGCTGTGAGGGCTGTGCTGCAGACGACAACGGGCGCCTATGACCTGAAGAACTTGTCAATGGTGTTGCAGCGGCCGAGGCTTTTATGCTTTTTCGAAGGAGGAGAGGAAGGCGGGTCCCGTCTGAAAACAAGCAGAAAAAACAAGAATTATATGGCATAAATTTGAATTAACGTGACTTTACACACAACATGGAGAATGTGCAAAGACCACGTGTTGACGTTTTGCGAAGGAGAAATCTGTAAACGAGCCGTCTCACCTTTTGCTTTTCCCTTTGCTTGCTTGCCTTGGCAGGAGATGTCCCCCGTCTGCAAACAGACACATACGCTTCATTGTTATCTCTTTGCTGGAAAGGGGTGGGGGGGGCATCCATTGAGGAGACGCACACAATTGCTGCAGCTCTTCAGGGACATAAAGAGTGCAATTTCTGAGGCAGGCTTGTTTAAGAGGAAACCGGAGTGCGCTTCATTGTAGGAAATGAATAGGTGAGAAAGTGATTTAGCCATTTCCAAGGCCCGGGGGCAAAAGGAGTCCCATGGGGTGAAATGAGATGTCTTTTCTCTGTCTGAATCAATACGAACTTCTCGCGCAATGTCGCTGTCGGTAAATAACGAGGTCATAGGCCACCGACACCTTCAGACGTACAATCCATGCAGGAAACAACAGCACATATGACTTATAGGGGAGGGGCCTCTGTGGATCATCCCAAAGATAATAGATCAGTTTGGGATCTAGTGAGTTTGGAGGCCAGGTCAACACCTTGTGCTGTTCTTCATGTTTTTTTTAGTTGTTCCTAAACTGTTTTTGTGTGTGTGCGCCTGTATCAGGCTGCATCCTGCCATCAAGGAGTGTCATTGCTATGGGGTGGGGTCTGGTCTAGGTGGGTGCTACATGTCTAAGTAACATCCACATGAATGCCAGGTCCAAAAGTTTCCCAGAAGAACATTGAATTGTGACAAGTATGGTCAATGTTATTTACTTCTCCTGTCAGTGGTTTTAATGTTGTGGCTGATCAGTGTATATATTATAACTGTGAAACTATGAAACCTTGTTACCATGACAGCCTCGTTAACACCTGTTCACAGCTCTCGGATCCATTAGTAATCGCAGGTTTAATGATGAAACACAATGAAAAAAACTACAAAGTCACAATCATTTCAAAGACACACTTACCTATGGTCTTGTTGTTTTTAACTGGAGATGGATTTGTGGAAGCTAACGTCTGTCCCCCCAGCTGATGTAAGACCTCCTGGTTCAGGCAGAGGTCGACGTGGTGGTTGAAGACAGCGAGGTCATTCGTGTCCTGGGTCTGCTGACATATCGGGCAGACGAGGACGGGACGGCTACTATTACATGACCCTGCTTGTTCAGAAGCGTCTGTTTCGTTGTTGCCATTAATCAACGAAGCCTTTTGAACAACATGGTTTTTTGAGTCGTGCTGGCCTTCCTGAGGACAAACTCTATTCGACTCCAACTCTTCACTGGGTTTTGATTCTCCTCTTTCACACTCTCCCCTCCACTTTTCCACTACTTCACATTCTTTATCTGACTCCGAGTCTGAAACTGCGCTTTGCTTTGGTTTTCTAGAGGCATCGCTAAGGCAGTAGTCTATGTGCCTGTTGAAGACGTTTAGATCGGTCGTGTCCACCTCCCTGAAACACACCGGACACGTGAGGGCATCTGACTGTCTCCCGCCACAGCCTGAGGTGGATGCGTGGGCCTGTACAGGAGAAATAAAGACATTTCCTGGAAGATCTGACGCTGCACCGTTATTCTTGTTTGGTTTAACTGATGACTCTTCATCCTCTTTAGGACCAGTGCCTGTAGTCGTCATCACAGAAGTGTTTTCCTCGCGTTCTTCCTTCTGCGGGCTTTCACTCTCCGCTTTGAGTTTCAGTCTTTTGGCATAAGCTTGTTTGAAGAAAGACTGCTGGGGCTCCTCACCAGCCTGGTTCCTCTCTAACTGCCTCTGCTTAGGCCGCCAAGGAACTTCCTCTTGACTCTGGCACTTCTCTGCCAGCGGAGGACACAAACTTGGCTGTTTTTTGAAGGGGTGATGGGCCAACTGCTCCTTTTCAAGTTTTTGAGGCGGTGCTTGAGAGGAACCAGCAGGATCTGCCTTGCCGGGTTGAAGAAAGCCAAGGATGCTCTTCTGCAGGTGCTTTTTATCATCCGAGGCGACAAAGGCAGAAATCCTAACACCTGCAAGCACAAAAACAAATTATGTGGAGAAAACTTGAAAATGAACGCCGACTGCGTTATTATTTCCACATGCAGTGTGTGTCACAGATCATTTAGATTGATTTCAAGCTAGTTGTATTAATTGATGTGTCAGTTATGTTGCTATATCTAATTACCCATGAGCCTCAGTCTGAGTGGCTGGGGGCTTTCATTTTCTATTTCCGTTTTCAGTAGGTCCTTAGCAACAGCAAAGATCTCATCCACTGTAGCAACAGCATACGGCAGCGTCATCGCCCTGCTTTTCACCTCGAAGTTGACATTTTTAAGCTTCAGGGTTACAGTTTTACCCTTGGGGAGAATGAGGAAAAGGTGAAATTTATATTGGGAAAAACATTTAAGGACATTTCTGTCTGCTTTACAACATCCTCCTAATTACTGACATAATCGATGGCACTGTATGGAAGGGCTGTAAATAGAAGAGAGATGGAAATCTCTCTCTTATCGGTGATTGATTTGTCAGAATGCATTTGGTGAGTTTTCATAGTAATGTGATCATCTCCCAGGGAGATACTTCCAAGGCTGATAGTAGCCCCTGCTGTCTCTTTAATGGCCTTCCATTTCCTCCAGCTATCAAGGGCACATCAGGACCCAGGCAGGGGGGTGATGACTGTGCCGAGCCATCAAGTCCTTACTCTATCGATTCAGAAGGAATGGACAGGTTAAGGTAATTGTGTGAGATTCAGTTTGGAGTCAGGCTGATTCCCGGAAGACCAAAAACAAGATGGGCCTTTTTTTTGTGTGTGTGTGTAACCATAATGTTGTTCAAATATGTCCCCTATGCCAGTTCTTTTTGAGACAGTCACGTTGTTTTGATTCAAGAACAGCAGTTATGAAAGGAGGTAACCTGGATGAATGTTTGTGTTGGAAAATAAATGGAGGAAAAACGAATTTAGTACCTTCAGACCTTCTCTCTTCATGTCTTCTGCCAAGTCTTCACAGATCTCCTTGCAAAGAGACAGCTGCTCCTCAGCTTTACTCAGCTCCTTAAATGTCCTGTCAGTATAACACATAAGGAGAGAGTGGGACACAGATGAGTCAAAAAGATGGACACTAAAAAAACAACAAAAAAAGTCTATTCATTTCAATAAACAAACCTTTCTGTGCTCATGCTTTTTCTTTCTTCATGCCTATATGAAAGCAGAGACAACACATATCATCTCCTTTGTCTGAATAAGATTATTTTATTTATTTATTTATTTTTATCTGAATTCTATTAACCAAACAGAGGCTACCTTGGTATAAATGTGGAGCCCAGACCCAGAGAAACCTGCATGAAGTGATGCCAGGACGTCTCAGAGAACAACAACGACAGTAGCGCCATCTGCTGGCCCAGATGGAAACAGCTGCTGATGCCCAGAGCGTTCAGCATCTTCTCACTGACCTTCCCTATGCCACAAACCTGGAGGAAAGACATCAAGCTTTACTGTCTGAGAATATTGTGACAAGTTTCCTGTCAACCATCTTTCCCACATCTGTAACGCATATATAGAAACACACAACATAAAGTTTGCATATATTTAATGAAATTAATGAATGACAAAATTTACGATTAAAGAAATAACAGGAAAACCTTAAACATGCAATTCACAGGAATAATTAATAATTTAAGGATTACTGAAGAATTCTGTACGAAGGATGTAAAAAAATAACACTAGAGGAATGCATTGTGCTTGATTACTCCAAATACAGTATTGATAACACTTATTTAAAAACTTTAAAAGTTCTCAGTTTAATCTTCAGCTTTGAAAGTCACTCAGATTCTGAACAAATAAAACTCAGAAGATCCAAAAAAAATCTGAAAGTTGACTTGATCTGACTGATTTTAGCACATCTTATTTTTCCAAATACGGAAGGTCCTGATTCAGAACTTAAAATTGTTATATTTTCATGATATGATAAAATATTTTGCTGCCAGATGGATGGTGTTATGAGACTGAAGCATTTTTTGCAAGTGCAAGTGCAAGAGCTGTAGCTGGTCGGCTTGGCAGAAGCATATTTCTGCTTTAGTATTTCTTGCTGCTTCTCATCCTCCACTATTTCCAAATCGATTGTTTTAGATCAAAAAGATGGAACACAACATTGACAAGAGCCACATCACATTACCTCACTATAAATTCCAAATTTCATGTATACAAATGAAACGTTACCACTGTAGAGGCTTATAACTATTCCACAAAAAACTGATGTGTACTGTACTTTGCGAACTGGAAGATTCTGGATGAAGTCCATCACTGCCTCTCTGGTGGACGGCAGTCGGTACTGGCCGTTGGGCTTGTTCTTGTCACTGCACACTTTGGCAAGCATCATGTTCGGAGCAATTCCTAGAAAAATAGAAATGTACAGCTGGTAAAACATCCACAGCGCCGAGCTTTTGACCTTTCAGACTTTTACTACTGTTGTTGATCAGACTAGTTGGTGCTTGTTACAGTTTATTATGGTATAGGAATTCATGGCCCTTTTTGCGTCACCTCTAAACGAACATCTGTCACAATTCTGGATGAAATTTGTTACGGTGCTCACACACACCTCTGAACATAAGTAGACCACTTGACAAAAAGCCAAATGAAAAATCTGTCTCCAAATCCTTGCTCTCATTATCATCTGCTCACAAATTCACTGCTTTCCACTGAAAATTGAAACACTGGCTTCACTGACATCTGTGTCTATTTCCATAGGACGGCACGTTGTGTGTAATGTTCAGAAATTACAAGACGACACAATATACTGTTTTGTTAGGAACATCATTTCCCCCTTACCTGCGCTGGCAGTCAGCATGGTCTTCTGCTCAATGCGGAAGCGCATCTCTCTCACAGCCTCCTCAACAGATGTCCCGAACACCTCGGAGGCGCCACCAGCAGCACAGACGCTTCCAGACGGTGGCAGGGAGGGAGAAGAGCTTGGGCTGTCCTCAAACAGGATGGGAGAGAGGTCCTTCATCTCTGGCACTAGCTCCTGAGGAGTCTCAGTCTGCTCTTCTTCTGTAAAGAAAGAAAGTGATTTCATACACTCAGCAAATGGTTTTCTGACTCATGAAACTTCCTTATATAATAAATCCGTGCCTGTGGTGCGGAAGCAATGTGTGCGTGAGGACTCTGGCCAATGCTGCCTCTGCTCCAGGTGGTCTGTAAAATCTAAATAGGCTTCATCCAGGCTCATTGGCTGGAAGTGAGGGTCATAGTCTGCAAAAATCTCCCGGATCTAGCAAAGAGACACAAATTCATGGGTATGTGCTCAGGCCCAAAAAGGACAAATGGGCTTTTGTTGGCGTCTGCTTTGGCCCTGTTCTTACCTTGTCACTCACAGCTCTGTATTTATCAAAGTTAGCTGGAACAATGACTAAGTTGGGGCAGAGTTTCTTTGCAATGAATCCAGGCATGGCAGCTCGGACCCCATATTTCCTAGCATGGTAGTTGGATGTTGACTGTAAAGTGAGAGAAAGAGAGAGGTGCTTGTTTTAAATGGCCATGATTTATTATGGAAGGTATACTTGGGGTTAATATTTACGTAGATATGCATGAGCATACTCAGCACTGTCTGTTTCTATATCTTTTGCATCACAACATAAGACATTTCTGTCTTAAGATTATATTTTAACCCACCAGCATACTCATGGATCCTACAGCCATGGGCTTGTCCTTCAGCTCAGGACAGTCTCTCATCTCCACAGCAGCGTAGAAAGCGTCCATGTCCACATGCACAATGACGCGGCTTAGATCGCGACTCTTCTCCAGCGATGAAGCCATCCTGTCCACCTGCGCAGAAGTTCGACGCATGAGTAGCGTAACGTCTGAAATGTGTTTTCATGAAGCTCCGCAACCACTGCTGCAACCACAGTGTAAGAAGAAGCACTGCCGGAGGTCCTAACGTCATCTCTCATAACATTAAATATATCTGTCCTTTGATATATTTGCTGTTTTTTATTATTATGAATATTTATCTCTTCTTATGCCTTTATCTAACACTATCTCACCACTGTGCTGCTACTATAACACCTACTTTCCGATCAATAAAGTCTTATTTTATCTGCTATGTGTCTGCATCTGTGTTTGAATACATCCCAAAAGAAAACTTTAATCTGGTAAGTCCATAGTGCGTCTTACCTGAGCTTGTGCTTTGTTTAACTGCTGCTCTGTGATCTGCGCTTTTTGTTGCATCATTTTCTCGATGCGCTGGTTGACCTGCTGCTCTCTCTTCAGCTCGTTCTCGTAAAACTTAGATCCCTGCAATGGAAAGGAAAGAAAGCATGATGAAGAGTTATACGAATTCGACTACAGCTGATATTTTTCAGGATTGTATGTCAATGCACACATGATACTGGACACAAAGGAGTATGGGATACAGTCTGTAAAAGAGGATGTCACAGTTTCTGTCACCCACAGCCCACTATAGCTTGATTTCTACCTCTCCTCACATCCTTTATTTCTTAGTTTTGCTGGTTAGACAGACGATTCAGATCTTTTCAGAGACTATTGATGTGGACAACTAAACAAAACTGAAAGAATAAATGTCTTAGAGGTGTGAGTGTTCACCTTGGACGCCTCCATGATGATCTTGTTGATCTTGTCCCTGTCCAGACCCTCCATGCCAGCCTTGTTGTCATTGAGAGCCATCCTGGAGAGGAAGCCCTCCTCTCTAGTGGATGCGTCCCCTTTGTCCATCCTAATGAACGGGGACTTTGTAGCAAAATAGCCGCTTGGTTTTTCTGGCTCTGTGGTCCAATTAATAACGATCTGTTGTACGGTACAACTCTAATACATCTCTTATCGCCGCCGTGCTGTGACGATCTCACCGAAACGACATCGCTCAGCTGTCAGGTCCGTAGTCTGGACATGTTTTGAAAATAGTGACGGCGGCAGTTTTGGCGGCACTTCCGGGTTTAGACGTCACGATAGAAAAGGGCGGAGGGTTAAACCGGCACGTGATAATGAATAATTTATTTATTACCCTAAACGGTGTTTAGGAACACATTGTGAATGGAAATAGCGACATTTTGCCTCTACGAGTGGGCTCGTACAATGTATTGTCTAAAGTATACAAATAACTCCAAAACTACTATGAGAAAGTGGCGTACAAGAAGAAAAGTGAGCGAAAAAATAATGTGAAACAGTCGGCTTTTCTACAGCAAAATACAGTTTAACACGTTGGCGAATTCACCCAGAACTTTGACCTCCAAAACACTCACTGTTTTACAGAGCTTTGCAAAATTCAAACTGTCACCAAAATAAAACTTGCATTTCCGGTGTTAGTCTCGCAAAGCACGGCCCTTGCTTGTAAAAATTTCGCGTAATTTCAGATTTCAGATTACAAATTATTCGCCGTGAGATAAACTGAGTTAACTCGGTGTCAAATGCAACCGCCGCTCCCTACATATGAAACAATGCGCTTTTAATTTGACGGAGACGTGTTCGACTTCCGGTGTAGCTGTAAATATTTCCAGCTTGGTGTATCACTACGCAGTAGGTACACACAGTAAAGCGTGTCCGCGGCTCCTCCTCCTCCACCAGAATCAAGGCAAGCTAGTCAGATATCCGCTACTGCTAACTGAGCTGCGGAACCTCAGCGGCGACGCAGTCCGTTTGTAGACTGAAGTTGAGGGGTAGAAGGCCTTCAGTATCGATTACTCTTTTGAGCAGGTTACCGTCTGTAGGTAAAATTGCTAACGAAAACAGTCACAAGTTGCTGGTTAAGTTGATGCTAGCTAGTTGCGTAGATTGACAGCTAACGCTAACTAAGTTAGCTCTTCTCATTTGTATTCGGCGTCAGTTTCAAAACAAAGCCCGCAAACCCGAGAAATTGTTACCCAGCTGTCACCTCCAGAGAAGCTTGTTACCAGGCAAGCTAGCATTGCCGGAGTCTGTCAAACCACCTGAGAAATATTTACGGTATCCGGCTAATATTTTCTACTTTCGGTTGATGTCAAACATTATTTCACCGACGTTTCGGATAAATTTAAGAAACTGTCCGCAGGTTTGGTTGTGGGGGATTTGAACTCCAGCAGCTGTCTGTAAGATACGCGGTTGTGTCGCTATTAAATCAGTTTCAAGTTTTATTTCAAACTTGGATTTAAATGTCCGAAAAGAGTTCGTCGTCCGGTTCGGATGAGGATGTGGATCCTGAATCCGGACAGCCCGAGGAGCTCGGAGGCGTTTTGAGCAAGGTAACTTGGGTTTGAATGTTAACAGTGTTTTATTCTGCAGGTATACACTCACTGACCTACAGTAACCTCTGCCTCACAGTAAAGTAGTGAAAACGAATAGGTTAAATCTCAGCTCTGAGATTGTTGTAATGTTCAGTTTATGTTGAAACAGCGTCAGACTGATGCTAATTCAACTGTAGGATGTAGTTTGTGGTGCTGTTATTAAGCCAATCCACCTTAATAGTACTGTAAAATTAAAAGGTATTCAAAGCAGCAGATCCTCATGAAGCTAATATTTAGTGCTGGACTGATGTAATAGACTGCATTTATTTTTCCATTAGTCTTTCTAATGAACTGTTGAGTTAGTGTATCTTCCAGCTTTGGTGTTTTACTAGCGCACAGCTGTTGTAAAAGTCAAGTGAAATCCTCTAATGAGCTGCATCAGTTGCATTAATTCCTGCACAGGCATCATTTAGACACACTCTCCGGTAATTGCATAGGCCAGCTGACTGTTCACCGCACCTCTTCTGTGTTTACAGTGGACAAATTACATACACGGGTGGCAAGACCGATGGGTCGTGTTGAAAAACAATACTTTGAGCTACTACAAGTCGGTGGATGAACGGGAGTACGGCTGCAGGGGCTCTCTGTGCCTCAGCAAGGCTGTCATCACAGTAAGTATTTGGCCTGATGTGAAGCGTGATGTTGTGTTACCCACATGCACAAATAGAAAGCAAAGGGTGAGTTTAGCACCTGTTCAAGAAACATTGTAGAGAGTGAGGGCCCACCAGATGAGGACCATGATACGCCTAGTTCCTCTCAGGAGGAGGAATGCTGCTTCTCTAGCTGGTCTCAATGTTTGGATCTTGTCTTTCCTTGCCTTTAGCACAGAGTTGAACTTCTGTGATGTTCCTCTTGGATGGAAAGGTAAACATTAACTTGTAATGAGGCAGCTATTATGATCACAGAAAGGTTAGAGATCTGTGTTGTAGTTCACAGAGACGATCGTGGCTTAACTTTAAGCACACGCTCATGCCTCTTTCTCCATAAAATGAATTATCTTCTTGAAATTGGTGTTTCGAATGTAAGCCTTGACCCATACTGTAGAGATTGGACCTGCATTCTTCCTATGTTGTCCTCCTGTTGGTGAGATAAGATGAAATCTTACACCCTGGTTAAACATTCACCGCTCCCTCTGTCACCAAATACTGAACAAATCTTTTGCTGTGATTTGTGCGGCAAGATTAAGTGATTCAAAACTGGATTAAAAACCTCAACGTGAAAGGTCACAGTGAGTTTCTTCTTGTGCCATTTCCCGTGTTTGTGCAGAGCTGAATGGAGCTGCTCACCATGTTCAGTGTTCTTCAGTAATTGTGTTATAGTAGCTTAACTAAAAGTGTACACAGTTTTATGACACATGCTCTCTAATAATTAGAGCAGTGTGACCCACACAGCCCCTTCTAAATGCCTCTCTTTTCCTAAACATCCAAAACCAGTTTAGTCTGAGGAGACCGTGGAATTTTTACTCAGGAATGCAGACATAAAACTCCTGCCTCGTTTCTTGCCTCACATCAGTCTGTCACACAGTGCGTAGCTGCAGTCATGCACCAAGCTGCCCTTTTACAACGTGCAGGAAATGTAACATTGAAAATTCCTATTGCAGGGAAAGGTCCGTTATCACAGGTTCACATCAGTTCAAGTTCCTGTCGATGTGTTAGTGTTTTCTTGTCAGTTCAATGTTCTCATATAAGTTAATATTTATAGTGTCAAATGTTTTGATTACTGTCACGAATGCACACACACACTGTTTTGAAGCAGGCACAAAACACTTCAGTCATAGATCAAGACTTTCCTGTTTAATTTATCACCTCCTTCCTAAAAGTGAAGATTCAAGAGTCCTTTACGCAGAAGAAAAAGCAGATGCAGCACGAATATACAGCAGTGCTTACATAAGGAGAAAAAGAACGTTTTGGTTGGAATGAAAACGTTATCAACTTGGTTGTAAAGCTGAGGTTTATGGCCCGTGCCTGATACAGCACAGTAAGATAGACTGGATTTCTCTAACCAGTAACCACCATGGCTGGATGCACTTAAGGTTGCACACCCTTGTTCATGGTTCCATTCCAAAACTACAAGACATTTCTTTATGTTACACCTGACACTTTTGCTCAGAGGATAACAGAAATAGTTTAAGAGTCACAGACAAGCTCTCACCACGTCGGCATTCTCAGTGTGCGACTTGTGAAATGTAAGCGCGTTCAAAACAGTGTTGCATAAAGTTATGCAGGCTGCCACTTAGTGTGCAGAGCTGGAGTGTGTGTTGCTGTTGTCAGTGGCAGCAAATTAGCCAGCACATGAGCGTCATTCAGCAAATCTAATTAGACTTGGGCAACATACGATTATGTCAGCTGACAGAGCGCTATGCTTAATACTGCTGACGAGACAAACGGAGGCGAGGGGAGATCCATGTGTCTTATTTCTTATCGTGAACCTTTGCGGAGCGGATCTCTTCTCAGCTGAGCGCAGCGGTCAAATTCCAATCTCGGAGGAAACGAGGGAATTCTTTGTTGCACGTGTTTGGGTGCCTAAGGCGGTCAGTGGTTGGAAACGGGTGGGGTGCCTGTTTGAACAGGGGAGAGCAATAGTTGAAAGAAGAAGGAAAGGTTATGATGACCCAGGTTCATGCGACATAAGACATCCGTTTCTAATTAAATTCATGTTTATTGTGTAGCTTATGCTTCTTATGTGACTGATTGAGTCCATGTGTTTCAAGAATGTCTCATTGCTAGTCAGCCAGTGTCACTGACAGAGAGGCAGGATTTTATTTTTACCATTCTTCACTATTTTCTCTTCACAATATCATACTGAGATGTGTATTTTGCTGTTCAAATAAAGATATTTGGTTTTGGTGGTTGTATTTCCTCACATTACTGATGGACTCATGCCTTCTAACTCTTCATGAGCCCTCTCTTTCTCTTCTGCAGCCTCACGAGTTTGACGAGTGCCGTTTTGACATCAGCGTGAATGACAGTGTTTGGTACCTCAGAGCTGAGGATCCTGAGCACAGACACCAGTGGATTGACTCCATTGAACTGCACAAGGTGAGTACTTTGTGTCTGTCTTTGCAGACTTTATTGGGGTTAAGTTATTAGGCTTATCAGGTGGATGCTTTACTCATTAATACTCTCCGTGCAAGAGCTGCCTTGCCTGGTTGAAGGTTGAAGATTATTTTTTTTTGCTCGGTATGTGTCAAGAATCTGAAACATTCAGGTTATTTGTACATAATTAAATATCAAATTTAGTTTTTTTGGTTTGCATAATAACTTAAAACACATCTTATTCACATTTTCCCTTTTAGAGGATGATTTTTTCCAGAGCAGACAGGGAGTTATCTGTTTTGTTCAGTGAACTGGGTGTGGCAGGACGAGGATTTGGACGCACAAACACACACAGAGAGCCCTTCTCCCAGGGAATGTGAGGAATCTAAGGAGTGAGGTGTTGAGGTGGGGGTATCCCCTGTTATCAGATAGCATGCAGCTGCTCTCTCTGCAAGTTAGTTTCTCCTCATGAAGTGTGTAAAGCAGATTGGACACGATTCAGATAGTGTGTCACAGGTTCTGTTAGGGTTCTGTGCAGGTCTTTGTCTCTGGCGAGTCCCTCATTCGAGAATTACTGGGGTCATGCTTAACCGTTAATGACTTGCTGCGAACAGCGTTACAGAAATCCCAGACATTAAATGGTCTGATTTCTGTAAAAGAAGAAGTTGTGTTGAAGAACAAAAATTAAAACTCTGTTTTTGAAAGCTTGAAATGTCAATAGAGAGTTTTTTTGCAAGGCTGAAACTATCTGAAGACTGAAGGACAATGTTCTGAAAGACTGAAAATATTTAAATCTCTTCAAATATTATAGTATAATATTAGATTTTGTGTTTTTGTTCGAAATTGCAGCCTGTCCTTTTCAGTTTCTACCGTATGGACGGTAACTTTATGTCAAATGTACACAACACGGTTAAAAATAATCTTTTTTTTTTAGTTAATTATTGTTTTGGCAGGATACTCTTACAACGGTACATGGAAAGTTCTAGGGCATTATATATGCAGCAGGTAACACCATGATCCATTTAAACATCATGCATATAGCTCAAAATACTTCACCCAATTTTCCGTTTGCGTATAAAACAACTGAATCCTCTATGTTTTGTACTGATATCGTGATACGTTTCAGTTTGCAGCATACAAACTGTCTAATTGAGGGGAAATGGACCGCCGCTGAAAAAATAATCACTTGCCTGTGAATAGTCATTAGCTCTGCTTCTCCACTGAAGAGCTGTGGATCGTTATGTTAGTGCTGGTGGGTGTTTTTAGTGTGAGTGCGAGTGACCACAGGTCTCTAGTCCATTAACAATACTGTGAAAGTATTTTAGGGTTATGTCTGGGCTGTGACCTACAGTAACCCCAGAAAGGTTGATGCAGCACCACCTGCAGCATTACTCTAGGTACTGATGCGTGTCTGCGCTGCTCCCAAATTGACAAATACACGCATCATGCAATGGTTTTAATGTTTGTGTCAGAACCAGAGACGACATTAACCTGAGTAGCCTAACTTTTCTGCCTCTTAAGCACTCTCACTTCTAATTCTGCATGTAAGAGCACCACAGAAGCTGGTGGCAGTAGAACAAACACAGGCTTTCATACATGGAGCAAGTTTTTTGGGTTAGGCAAATTTTGTTCTTCTGTAATTTAGTTTGAACGAGTCACAGTTACAACTTTTAAATGGCTCTCACTGGCCACTTAGCAAATGCATAATTTCATATCATATTAACACATTTAGGTAACCAGTTGTTGTGCTAGTCCATTTTGTGTTTATGTGTGTGGGTGTGTTTGTGTTGGTGGTGGGAAGAGTCGTGCTGGATCTAGGGACGTTAAGTGCTGCTCTTGATGAATAATACATTTTTTTAATGGTCCATTCTCGCAGCTACAAAAATCAAGAGAGACAAAAGAGACTGATCCATTCAGGCAGACTCAGAGGGGTGGAATAGGCAGGAACGGGGAAACACCCCCGTGTTTATCCGTGGTTTTTTCCTCCACATCTTCAGGCTGGTTGTAGACACAACCTGAACACTATTGACCCAGATCAGGGGGATATCGGCAAAGCAGAATGAGAAGAGATAAAGGAAAGTCAGGAGAATACGAAGCGAAGAAGAAGATCCAGACAAATGTTGTTCTGTGCCTCCCACTCTCAGCCTCTCTGTCTCTCTCTTTTTCTCTGCCATAATACACAGCAGGCTGCTTCACTCGCCCACCCATTCTGCTCTTTATTGGTTTATTGCACAAACAATCCCAGACGGCGCTCATCTCTCACCGATGCATACATCCATGGACCCTTCATTTTTTTCCCGCTCTAACTCATCCATGCAAACACACACATTCCCGGTTGCTTTCACGGTTCTGGATGCTGGGCAAAGAGATGGACAAGATGAGAGGGTTTCACGTATCAGGGTGTGTGGTCTGTTGATGTATGAGCGCAGCGAGAGTGCATGTACGTGTGTGTGTGTGCCTCTTTGAGCACATGTGTGTGTCTGCAGAGGGAGGACCCGGTTGAAAGCGGACCCTGCTTCGCTCTGCTGAGGAATTACAAGGCTCTTCCTTTCGGCTCGCTCAGCCTCTTCTGCTTCGAGGAGCAGCTACTGTCTGCCTCTGATTGCTGTGGAGAAAAATTACTACTTTTTCCCTGTTCTTTCTTGCTTTTCTCATCGCTGTTTTGCTTGATGAGCTAAGCCTGTATGGCATCTCTTTTCCACCTCCTCCATCTCCTCTTCCCTTTTGTTCCGTAGTGAGGTGTGTCCAGGGAAGCAGGAATACTGGATTAAAGCTTCTGCACTGTCAGAACATTGGGAGTGTTGGGAACGCCTGGCCATGCTGCGGCCGGCAGACCACCAGGACTGCAGCAGTGTCCTGCTCTGCTTTGGCTGCTGGAATGGCCGAATGGTGGGCTTATAGCATGTTGGCATGCTGCTAGCTTTCTGTCATGCATCACTGAAGTCTTCAATTACCACACCAGTGTTGGGATATAAATGAATGATACACAGACCCAGTTTAGCCCTTCGTTCTTAAACGAGATATCTTCATTTGCATGCAGTTTTCATACAAGATATCTGTACAGTGAAGCTGCGGTGCATGTTAGTGGTAAGACAGTGAGTCTTATTTAGAAACTAATACTGCACGGCTGCGTGTTGTTTAGTGGTAACTTCATCTCGTACTCTTCTCATTACCATTTCAGACTCTTGGGCTCAAGATGCTATTTTCTCAAGTTGTGAATGAGTGGGTGTTAAGTTTGCATGGTTGTCATGCAGCTGACAGCGTTCATAGAGATGTTAGTCTGTGGTGTGGTCACAGATTGGTTTTCATTTCTTCATTGCAGCGTACTGCTTTGGCTCTTGGTTGCAAATTAGCAATACAGTAACGGTAATTATAGCAAGTGACACGCATGTAGAAATCAAGTCATCATGTATATGACTTTTTATTTTTCATACTAGAAGATGCAGGATTTCACTCACCTCTCAGAACTTGGTTTTAAGTTGCATTTTGCATTCGCAGTAAAAATGCAGGTATTGGAACAATAAATATTATAAACATTTCTTGCTTGCCAATAGTTTCTCCTGCTCATTTACCCCTTCCCTGCTAGGTGCTACTAAATCTTACACACTGGTATTTAAACTGATAGTATTGCCTATATAACTGGACTAGCTGTCATTCTCAGTTGGTTTTAAGGGTAGTAAACAATAGTACATATTGTGTTTTCATTTAAGAACTTAACATGTAGAAGAAAACGCATTATAGAAGCCAGTTTATTTGCTACTCCAGTGATAACCAAACAGTCCTGCACAAAAGCCTAGCTTCCAGAAGGGTTAGCATTTGTTTAAATGAATCATCTTGGAGGTTGTGCAGTATTGTTGAATTGTATTGTGTTGTAGCATCACATGTTTCTATCATTTTGGCAACCCCATTTTGGTCAGTGGGCTCGGTCAAATAACAGTAACACATTTGTGTTTAATTCAGTTCAGTTTAATCAGTTCATCGTCCACAATGATCACACGGTTAATTTACCTTCATTCTTTTGTTGTTTTAATGTAAAATGAACATTATAATCATCCTGAAGGGGGATTTAGTGCAGGACTCTTATATTAGAACGTATTCATTTTCACCAGTGTACCCAGTGAAATGGCAGGCGAGTGTTTTTCAGTATTATAAGTGTGTACGAAAGCAGTCAAGAAATACAGTCTAGGTGGTTTTGCATTTGTTAGGGCGTCATGGGTGGCACGCTGCAGCTGAAGAACTGCAGACCTGTGTCAGCCATCTCTGACTTATATTTGAAATTCAAAACACTCCTGGAACTCAGCTCGGCCCCTTGCTTCTGAGAACTATGTGTGTGGAGAAGTGTTTATGGTTTTCTAAATGTGATGTTTGAATATTACAACAAAAACAGCATTTTGTACAGTCTATAGTTGTTACTGTTATATTAGTGATATGGTGAAGTTCATGGTATTTCATTCACTTATATGAATAGACCAGGTTTTTATAACTATGTCACGTTTTCTCAAAATCATGTCTTACTTATTTCAGATTAAAGTTTCCATTATTAACTAAATCTTCTGTTTGTAAACCTGAAGAATTTGGACGAAATGCAAAACTGAATGTCACAATAATCTCTGATGCATGAGTGTAAACATTTTTAAACTCTGAGACTCACACTCAGCCAAATACCTGTTCACCAGTATTTAGTGTCTTTCACTGTGCTGTGAATTATGTAAGGTCCTGTAGCAGAGGAATGTGTGAGTTCTCTCTCTCTCTCTCTCTCTCTCCGGAGGTCGTCACATGACTCCCTCTTCAGTTTGTTCACTGTTCTTGAGAAATTCTTCCGCATGTCCCCTGGCCAACAGAAATCAGGAGGGAAAAAATTAGAGACAGTGCCTCGGCTGAACCTGAGAAAATAACTTCAGTGATAAAATGCAACACCAGGATGTTAACGTTCTGATTCGTATCTCAAACTATTTCCAATAGTTCTGTATACTGACTGAGAAATAGTACGCACTTAAGTGACAGACTCTGGTAGTGGATCACGACTTCGCTCTCACTGATAACAATGAACAGCCGAGACAACCGACAATATTTATCTTTGGTGTGGCCGGCCGGGTGTGCATACACACATTATATACAGTACAATTGTGCCAGGCATCGGCCAGTCATAAGTTTTATATTTAATGGAACAAATGCCACCACTGCCACTCCCTAATGTGCGGTCAAAGTGATACATAATGTGAGACAGCATTTTCTAATTGGTGTATGAACTAAAGGAAGTTGCAACAAAGCCGAGCTCTGTCCACACTATCAAGTATCAGTTTAGTTGATGCGTGATGCATTTCTCCGTCCTTCTCAACACAGTTCTTCTGTGTAGGTGTAGGTCCTGCTGTGGTCCAGCTCAGTATTACTCAGCGCTGCTGACTGCTAGAATCGATCGCACTCTGTCTAGATTTGATGAGCATCTGACTTTCTTATTATACTGCAGATTTGTCAGTGTTTTGAGTGCACTTACTGATCTTCTCTCCCCCTCCTCTTTGTCTTCTGTCTCCTTCGCTCTCCTCCCACGTCCCCACCTGGATCTCAGGCCGAGTCTGGTTATGGTTCAGAAACAAGTCTGAGGCGTCATGGTTCGATGTTGTCTCTCACCTCAGCAGCTAGTGCCTTGTCTTCCACATCCACCTCTTCCTTCAAGGTAAAACACGATTGACAGATGTGGCTAAAAATTTTTACAGGAAATGAAAGGCATGTCATGGGAATAGACATGCTGCTAACATTTACTTTCCATCATTACTGTCTTCTTTTCTCTTTCTTTATCACGACTGTCATTGTCAACTTCTTTGACTGGAGCTTCAAATCTTTCCTCTAACTGTATTGGGTTTAGTTTAGCTCCCGTTGTTTGCATGTCTTTTACCTGTGATTCTCGGTACACAGAAGGGGCACAGGTTGCATGAGAAGCTGGCAGAAATGGAGACCTTCCGGGACATTTTGTGCAGACAAGTGGACACCCTGCAGAAGTACTTTGACTCCTGTGCTGATGCTGTTTCCAAAGATGAATTTCAAAGAGACAAAGGTAATGTGTTGCTGAAATACTTGAACGGCATCATGTAGTAAGTTTAAATAGGTTTGAATTTGTTTTAAAAAGTGCTGTCAGAGTTAATGCAGTGCCATTTTAACGTCAGATGTGAACAATGTTATTGGTCTCCATGAAATATATTTTATCAGTTGACGGGATTTAAATGTTTTAAATGAATTCTGTTTGGGGGCCAAAGCGTTATTTAGCGTCTGTACTCTAAGGCCTTGGTGTTAACTGAAAAAAGGAAGTATTCATAATAGATGTCAACTTCTTATTTTGCTTTATGCAGCATGAAAGTTGAAGGAGAGTGGTTGAGAAGGGAAACTGAAATCAATATTTGCTTACAGGACATTTTGCGGTTTGTTAATTTCCGGTCGAATCTTTCTTCAGTCATGTTCTGATATCACTTTCATATTGAAGCTGCTGTCTTTTGTAGATTACAAAACTTAAATAATAATAATAAAAAAAACAATCAGTTTTAACCAGCTCCTGCATGTTATTAGTTCTATGCGTCCATGTGTATAGGACACAGAGATAAAACTAACTTTGCTGTTGTTTTCTTACCAGTAGTAGAGGAAGACGAGGATGACTTTCCTACTGGCACAAGAACCGAAGGTGAATATAATCACAACAACAACGGCAGCAAAGAGAAACGTGAGTCTACCTGCAGATACTATCATCATCACCAGTCTTTGTTTCATTTGAGATGCTTGCTAAAAACAGTTCCACTTTAAAATCATACATGTTTATTTGCAGTCTGCAGGCAGCTGTTACATTCTTTTATGTCCTTGTCCCTGCCAGTGTTTCCCCCTGCCAGTCCCAAAGGTATTAACGGGATAGACTTTAAGGGCGAAGCCATCACCTTCAAGGCCACCACAGCAGGCATCCTGTCCACCTTGTCCCACTGCATCGAGCTGATGATGAAACGAGAGGACAGCTGGCAGAAGAGACTGGACAAGGTAGAGAGCATTGCACTTCTCACACAGTGATTACACTAAATGTCACTCGCAGGGTGTCAAGTGTTGAGTGAATAATGGCCGGTTTCCAGAGTGGGCGGGTTCAGCAGGCGCTGCTGTGTGGAAGGGTTGCTGATTCAAGAGCTAAAAATTGCTTTCTGCTTTGTATAAGGAATCGATTATTATGAGCAAAGAATAGTGTCGTTTGAGCTTTGACCTTGAGGCGATGTGGTCCAGTGTTGTGGTGCACGCTCCGTGACTGCTGTGTGTAAAAACAGCCAGATATTCATGTTGATAGTTACGGTGTTGCAACATTTACTAGTAAATAGGTCCTGTGGTTGTGTTTTTGAGAGGCTGAGGAGGTTTCATTGAAACTGATGACATGTGAAACTCACCAGGTTTATGAATTAACCGATGAGGATGTAGTCAGTAATGATTTCATTCTCCCTCGGTTGATGGAGTGGAGTGTGTCCTTCTTGGTTCCTAATTTCTGCGTGTTCATATTGATATCTTGTAAAGCGGTTTGTGGTTCTTCTTTTTCAGTATATTTTCACCAAAATATTGCAATTTATCTCCTTCTTTATTAACATAATAGATCTGCTTCGGTCCAAAAAAGAGGCCGTGTGCTCAAGCACTTACATAATATGGACTATACGTTCAAGAGTCCTTCAGTGTAATTATCCAGATAGAAAAATAATAATGGTGATTGGAGTTTCCTTAACACTCTTCCTGTCGCTGATATCCAGAGTGCGCTCTGTGCCTCTGAAGGTGTGGTCTTTAGAGGTCAGCTGATACTGTCAAACCAGTTTTCCTCTGTTTGCCCAACCCTAAAGCCTGGAAGTGTTTTCAGTCTGTCAGGCTCAGTTTTCAGTTAGACTGAACTGGAAGTACCTCAAACCTGTCTGTGTTTAGCTATGCGTGGACTTTAGCTGTTGATGTGGACTTGGAGAGTAGAAATAGTTGCAGGGAAAAAAACGCACTCAAGCTAAAACATCTCACCTACTCAGACGTGACAGCGAGGGAAGTAGATAATGACCTCTCGGGCTGCGTGGTGCAGTTTGTGGAAGCCTTCGTTACAAAGGAAGACTGAGCTGCTCAAATACCCGACACAAAGATGGATACCTCTGCAGACCGGCAACCCCCTCTTTGTGGTAGGTCTCAGTGTGTGTGTGTGTGTGTGTGTGTAGTTGTTACACACAGCTGACAGCAGGATCAGGAGCAGTTTATTTTGTGGCCAGCGTCATGTGTCTACACCTTCCTTTAGCTTCAGTGTCTCTTTGTCTGGTTTTCCCTCCATTTAGTTGTTTTTTGCTGGAGAGCCATGTTGTTGTTTATTACACAATACACTGATTGCTTCACACCTCTTCATTGTGGATACACTGCTTCAAATAATAATAGAGATTAGAGAGTTTTTTGTGCAGGGATTCTTTGGTTGGTTTGCTTGATTTTGGTTATTTTTTAAGTAGTTGATTGTGAAAACAGCAACTGACACTGGAGTGTAATCCAGACACGTTGGTTCTCATTGTAAAGCAGCAGCAGCAGCAGTCTATGATTTCTACTTCATTTGAGTGGTTTGTGTGTATTTGCCTCTGGCAGAGACACTATGTAAAACCTGTAATGTGCACACAGCTGAATAATGTGGCGTTTGTCTTAATGTTGAAGGCTTCACCTTTTCATTTCCTCTTTATCAACTGTAATATGATGAATTAAAGCATTGTCTAATGACTAATGGGTTTCTGGCTACAGGATTAAGAGGCTTTGGTTGTTTCTCTTTACATCCCATTGATGTTATTTATTGTTTACATACAGTTGCACTAATCATGTTGCACTTCTCTGTCTGTGTGTTTGTGTAGGAGCTGGAGAAGAGGAGGAAGTTGGAAGATGCCTACAAGTCTACTATGAATGAACTGAAGAAAAAGTCTCACTATGGAGGCCCAGACTATGAGGCATGGAAAAATTAGATAAGCTTAATAGATAAGACATAGTTGAATAAGCTTTTTTTTTAATCTTTCTGCACTTTGGTCTGGGTGGTTCCAACGTATACATAGGCTTACAACATGTGCCTGTTGTTGCCTCTTAACAGGAGGGTCCCAATAGTCTGATCAATGAGGAGGAATTCTTTGATGCAGTGGATGCTGCACTGGACAGACAAGACAAGATTGAGGAGCAGGTGAGATATAAATTGGCTGTAGTTTGCGCCAAACATGTGTGTCTTCTGTGTTTTTCTGCCCCTGTAAATATTACTTGAGCAGAGTTACATATCGAGCTATACCCCAGTGTGTATCCATAACCATCTCTGTTACCACTGTGTCCCTCAGTGCCAGTCAGAGAAGGTCAGGACAAATCGACTGGCTCCGGTTCCTACTGGCGACGCCTACTCCACCATTGGTACACACCGGTTTTCGAATAAGGTAAACTGCGCATGTCTCATATTCTCTTTACTGCTCACATTGTTTCCATCATACTGTAATTTAAAGGTTTTGTGTTGCTACTCTTTCCTTTCCTTCAAAATTCCTGTGTGAAGAGTAGTTATCTTACAACCAGAACGACTTGTCTATAAAAACCCGCAGCTTCTACCTGATGTGTCAGTGTCTCACTGTCAGTGAATCAATCTGTGCTTACTGCACTAGTTTTTGAAATCTTGTAAAACAACCACGTGTGAAACTTCAGCTGTGATTATTTTCTTTGATCAGCTGCATGGCTTTCTGTCTTTTTTTCCTTTTGCTGTCTTCTCATTCAACCTTCTTTCTTCACAGCCCCATAGCCATTCTTCTTCCTTGTGCTCTGTTGAGCTAGTCAGCGCTTCAGATGACATTCACAGATTCAGCCCTCAGGTATAGTACTTGGTCAAGAAGGCATGTTCAGGGTGATACAGATTCTGTGAGAGCATGAGAATGTCTACTAACCTTTGACTCCAGGTTCCCATGAACGTTTAGTACGTTAGAATAGATTTTAATACCCGACTAGACTAGGGGTTGCCCATTTATCTTCTGTATCCGCTTATTCCTGTAAAGGATCGCGGGGTCTGCTGGAGACTATCCCAGCAGTCATCGAGCGAGAGTCGGCCATTATGAAATGAAAGTCGACACAGACCAGTCTCTGATGACATAAAATAAAAACACAGTTGAAAGTATTTTTGATATGCTGAGAACAGACAGCTCATGCACTACATACTGTGCGCTGCAGATTTGTATAGCCTGTATAAAAACAGGCTGCAACTCAGCACCATCAGTAGCATCTAATAGTACTTCACAGCGTCCTGTTAAATGGGATAGTGTGAGTTGTACGTGTACGTAAGATAGGGCTGGGCGATAAAACGATAACAATAACTATTGATCAATAACCTTTCCTCGATAGCGATATGAAACAATGTCGATAGACTTTTCGATAGATTGCATTCATCCATCTTTTGACAGACAATACAAAACAGCCAATGACAACGAGAGTTGCGCCGTGCTGAACCAATGACGTGGCTGGAATAGAGCATGCCAGCAGCTAGTGGGCGTGTTGGTTTCTATTACGCTAGCTTACATCACAATCGATGGTTGGTTTTTGCTAGTGCTGCAGCCGTTTATTAAAGAAATGAGTGCGGAAGAAGCGACGCAAGACACGGCACAAGGCGTCGTGGAAGACATTGTTGATAAGAAGGGCCAGAAAAGTTCGGTGGTGTGGAGGTACTTCGGGTTTTTGAAGTCCGACGCTAAGCAGAAAAGTGTACACTGCAAATTATGCCGGGCACATGTCCCGACAAAGGCAGGTAATACTACAAATCTCTTTCATCACCTCAAGCAGCGCCACCCGATTGAGCACGGAGAATGCAAACGTTTACAGACACAGCCCGAAACAAGTGGCTCTATTCCCCCTGCAACAGCGCCTGTGCAGCAGCAACAGAGGACCATAGAGTCTGCTTTTTCCAGCGAATCAAAATTATTATCTGTTATATATTATCTGTTCTCATCATGTTCAACTTTGACTGAAAATAAATATTTAATTAAAAATTAATCTTCTGATATCATCATATCTCAACTAAGAGTAACAGGAAAAATTCACAAAATAGTGATTTGTTATATATCGCAATATATATCGATATCGACTGATAAGAACACGTTTATTTCTATTTTTTTTAAAGCGGTATTTCTCTGAAGCCTTCTCTGTGTACTGCAGCTAAAAGTCTAATATCTTTGATAATGAAAGTCACCAGTAAAGTGTTAATCTGCAGCTTCCTTCGATCACGTTCTTTTGTTGTATTTCAGGACTGACTTACATACTTTGCATGTCACAGGAGGATGAGTTTCATTTTTAGTGAACGCACTTAATGAACCGCTGCAATGATCATTTGATCAGTGACTAGTCAAAACGTCATGGCATAGCAGTGAAGTCAACAAACCGACTAGGCGACTACGTGTCTGTACAACAGCTAGACTGGAGAGATTCGAAATTCCTAGAGAGATCAGGTTGTCTCACACTGACGGTTTGTCATCAAACCAGAAAGTTGGTTCAGTGTTGCATGACTGCAACACTCGAGTGAAACCTCATCATTTCCACCACCTTCTTTTCTCACATCACTCTTTAACTTCCACAGCCAGAGCAGCCATGACTCCAGACTACTGCTGTTTTCCTTATTGCATTGTTTGAATGTTGAATAAAACCACCAAGCAATGATCAGTACTTGCTTAAAGAATTCCTAAGGTTCTACGAGAGAAAGATTTCTTTTTCCTTCTCCGATTGTTATCAAACTTCTTCAAACAAAACACCTGCGCAGACTATTAATCATTAATCTTAATCATTGCATGCCTGCATATTATGGATTACATTTCCCCTCTGTGAGCTGTTCCTATTTTCAAAGAATGTGCTTAAATAGGCTGCTAAAAGACTGTCTAACAAATGGATTCAATCAATATCTGTCTGTCTCTTAGGTGGAGGAGATGGTGAAGAATCACATGACTTACTCTCTTCAGGATGTGGGTGGAGATGCAAACTGGCAGCTGGTAATAGAAGAGGGAGAAATGAAGGTGAGGACGGAGGAGAGAGGCTGCACATGAATCATTTCCCGCGGTTGCTCGCTGTGAATATTTAAATCTCATTCAACACAGCGGCTGTAGCGGTGCTATAGAAACACAATGAATAAGCTAGCAGAAGTTTAAGAAATACCCAAATGTTCATTCAGCATTGGAAAGAAAATCATTTTAATAAACATCATTTTTTATAAAAACGAGACACTGGAGGCTGTGAATATGTTTGTGGTTTTCATTTCTTCTTCTCACATGTTCTGTAACAGGTGTACAGGAGAGAAGTGGAGGAGAACGGCATTGTCCTGGATCCTCTCAAAGCTACACATGCTGTGAAGGGCGTAACGGGACACGAGGTCTGCCAGTATTTCTGGGACACAGCTGTCCGAATGGACTGGGAGAGTAAGTTCACAGTTTCATGAGTCGCTATCATTTCAGCACCGTCTGTCTTTTCTTTGTTTTAATGTCATGACCTGACTGAGCTCTTCCTCCCTCAGCCACCATCGAAAATTTCAATGTTGTGGAAACGCTGTCCGATAATGCCGTCATTGTTTACCAGACACACAAGGTAATATCAGATAATGGCACTTTTAAACTGATGAAACATGTTGGCCATTTAATCAGTAATATTCTGCTCTTCCTTTGATCACCAGCTGAGTGTGTGTTCTGGTTGTGTTTCAGAGGGTGTGGCCCGCTTCTCAGAGGGACGTACTCTATCTGTCCGCCATCAGAAAGATCGTGGCAACGAATGAAAATGATCCAGACACGTGGCTGGTCTGCAACTTCTCTGTGGACCATGACAATGCTCCTGTAAGATTAACCCTCTTGTGCTGACTGTACCTTAATAATTTATTCATCTTTTAACACTCAACACTGTGGGTCAAAATGTTAATAATGGTAAATAGCGTTGCTATAGAGTCACAGGCAAAGCCAAGTATATAAAATATGGTTAAAAAGTACGCTGGATAGAAACTATACAGGGCGGTGTTATAATTTGTAATTATACTATCAAGTCAGTGACTAAAAGTAATATCAGTTAATTAAAGATATTCATCCTCTTTAAAGTGACTGACCTAATTCAGGTGGTGCCAGTTGAGATCAGCAGAGTGCAGAGAAAGTGTTTCAACTGTAGTATAAAGACACCTGTGTATAGAAGGTCCAGTCCCTGATTAATGGGTATTCCCAGCTACAATTACACCGTGTAGACAAAAGGACACTCCAGGCCACTCAGAGAAAAGGGAGCTCACCTTCAGCTACGTCTATAATTAAGAAATGGAAGGCACATGGCAGGTGTAAATCTTCCTAGAGGTCAGCCTCACAACCTGAGCGATAGAGCAAGGAGGATATTAGTGAGGGACGCCACCAGCACTCCTGTGACTATGCAGAAGGAGTTAAAGCGCTCGAGCAGCTTAGTTTGGAGAGACTCTGCATACAACTGTTTGTTGCACAGGCTTTTCACCAGTCAGAGCTTTATGGGAGACAGACATCTAGAGACTCCAAGGTTAACTAGCCTGATGTTTAGCAACCTGTGAAGCACGATGGAGGCACCGTCATGCTGTGGGGATGCTACTTGGCAGCAGGTCCCGGATGGCTTTTAAAGTTACAGGGCAAAAATAAGTGCAGCAAAATACAGAGACATTCAGGAGGAGCATTTGACTCAGTCTATAAAACAAGAGAACTACAACACGAGAGAAGATTTATTTCCCAGCAAGACAATGAACCGAATCACGCAGAGAAACCTACAGACACGGTTTAAAGACAACAAGGTGGATATTCTTGAGTGGCAGCGTCAAAGCCTGATATAGAATTTGTGGCTAGATTTTAAAAACGTCTCTAGACATCTGACCGCTCTGCAGCCTGACAGAACTTGAGCAGTTTTGCAAGAAGAATGGATTAAAATGGTCCTGAGGTGCAAGTCTGATTGAGACCCATCCACAGAGACACAGTGCTGTGATTGTGTTCAAAGTGCATCAACTAAATCCTGAGTTCAGGAGTCCTTTATTCTACATTATAACAAGTCAGTTAATTGTTACTTTGCAGAATTGCAGAGGGTTTTTTTTGTTTTGTTATTTCGTCAAAGCATCCAAGGGGGAGAATTCATTTTTTAGCCCTGTAGTTACCTCTGCTGCCTGGACCCTGCTGCTATAAATTGTTTTTCAGGACAAATTTGCAACTGGGGAAACAAGAACATCTCACAGTGGTGCACTCTTCTGTAATATAGTGAGCTATAGCCGTCCCCAAAAGGCCATGACTTCAGTGAATAAAACTTCTAGATGCCCTGGAAGGTTTATTCAGACTCTAAAGGGCGATTGATCGCATCTAGAATCTGTCAAGCGTGTGACTGTGATCAGTGATTTGTTGCTCTCCCAGGACCATTTGCATTTACAGTTCGGTTTTTAATTTCAGCCCACAAACCGGTGTGTTCGTGCCAAAATCAATGTCGCCATGATCTGCCAGACGCTGGTCAGCCCACCAGAGGGTGACAAAGAGATAAGCAGAGACAACATCCTTTGTAAGATCACCTATGTTGCCAATGGTAAGAGCCTCTCCACAGAGTTGTTTAACCAAGGCCACGAGCACAAAGTAAAAATGGTTACGTTAACCTGCCTTTATTTACCAAGTCGTTTAAATCATCTAAGAGGTCACGATGGTGTCAGCAGCAGACTACAAAATGCTTAAAATATTAAAATATGATTCTAATAGTTGCATGCATCCAGAAAAGCAAAACAGACATTAACTCACGCTGTCTTCATCCTTTTGTTGGATCATGATGTTCATAGGATTATGTTTGTTTTATATCTTAAATATTATCTCATATCTGTCATTGTTATTTGCTAATTGGGTCTTTGTAGAGCTGGTATTTTGGAAAGGTGTGTCCAGATTTGTGCAGCTTCTCCTCCTGAAGAAGAGTAGATTGTAACGTAAAGTGGCCCTGCACAGGGACTCTTCAGTCAGGTCATTGTCAGAGGAGTTTGTTTAGAATAATATCCTCTCACTAGAGGGCACCCTAGTCCGTTGACTGTATGCTGCATCACTGTGTCTTCAAATGGGTCTGTGTTTGCCCTGTTCACAAGAATGATCAGTGTCCTCCTCCTTTTGTTTCTGCCTTTGCATCACCTGCAAGTTATAAGTTGCTAAACTGTTAGTATGATAAGCATTATCCAAACACAGCAACGAGTTCACTAGTTCAAGGCAGCACATGATCAGTTGTTTTATCATAAGTTGGCATGAACACTGTCCTGATGGTCTTCCTTTGTGTGGCTGCAGTAAATCCCGGCGGCTGGGCTCCAGCTTCTGTCCTCAGAGCCGTGGCCAAGAGAGAGTATCCCAAGTTCCTGAAACGCTTCACCTCTTACGTTCAGGAACAAACTGCTGGGAAGCCCATCCTGTTCTGAGCACTAGGAGGTAACCAGGAATTTCAGCACATATGGTTATATGACTCAGCTCATCATTCAGCTCACTCTTAATATATGGGATCTCCCATGGCTGGAGCTTTATCTGTAGTTATGATTCAGCTCACATATTATTGTTTCAGGTTGCTTATCTCTTCTTGTTGTTGTAGAAGGCTGTGGTTTTCCCTCTGGAGCCGACTCTTGATGACTACACTTCCTGTTCACCAGTCAGAACCTGCTTTCAAACTACTACCTGCGGGACAGCACTTCACAGGAAACCTACGTGGAGACCAGACTGGTTTTACAGCTTTAACGCATCAGTAGATCTCATCCCAGCTGCATTGTAATGGCTTAGCACCATCTACTGGTCATGCCGCCGTTTGTATGTAATTTCAAGAGTGGGTTTTGATTTATTATTTGCTCTCTTTTTGTAAATTGTTTTGTACATTTCTTATGATTACAAACTTTTTGGGGGTTTCTTTAATCACTAGTATTACAGCTACTTGTTTCGCTGCTGCTATAAAGTAACTTCCATAAGAGTGGAAAGTAACATGCTAGAAACACGCAGATGAGCTGTGGTACACTATCTCCTCTTTATTGCCTTCTCCTGTCCCTCTCGTGACGACTCTTTCTTTTTGTTTTTTTGGGGGGGAGGGGGGAGTCTGATGGGGGGTCACAGCCTAAAGCTTTGATATCTTTATATTTCTAGATTGTTCTAAAGCTGTTTTCAGAGAGCACAGTGGACACAATGTATTGTACAGAGAAAACAGTAAGTTTTCAGTTGGTTTACCAATGTGAGAAATGTGAATTGACTGTTAAACGCTTGAATTTGATCACACATGTGGGCCAAGGAATTACACAGAGAGAGACTAGCATAATCAACTCATGTTGGGCAATAGATGCTACACTGCGGTTTATTGTCGGCACGTATCTGTCTCTAAACTGACGGATATTTTCTATAGACAGGCAGTAGTGTCTGATATGAAAATTTCTCTCTTTCATTGAGAGACGAGCGGAAACATTTTTGTACACTGTAGATTTTTCTTCGTTATTTCCCGCCCCTAGTGAGGCAGGAAATAATCCGTGTGTCCCTTCATGAGGTTTGTGAATTAGCCCTGCTGCTTTTTGTGCAGGATAAGTTAAACTTGTAGAACGTCGAGTAGGACTACACCATTCGTCTCAGTCATAATGCTAAGATTACATTTCACATCCCACACTACAGAGGCCTCCTGCCCTTTGACTGATAAACTACCCCCAGAATGCCTTAGACGCCGGGATGGGCCCTGAACGTCCTGGCCCTCTCTACTGTACAGCCACCAGATGTGCATTTATCAACACTGAAATGAAGCTGGGGGGGGAGCGGTCAGCATTTCACGTCATCTTACCTCATTTAAAACGCTCTTAACTGTGTTGGATGCCATCAAAAATTGGGAGTCTTGCAATCAGTATGAATCGCCAGCAGTCCAAGGGGCTCGGAGATTAGGAAGGAGCTGGATTAATTGTTTCGTTCAGAATTACAAGAGCTAGATCTACGAGCAATGTCAGCTGAAGAATGCATTTAGTGTTTTTAATTGTGATACTTTGTCAGTAATCTACACACTTTGTATATTTCCAAGTTGTACATCAGAAGTGTTATTATTTGCACTAAATGTAAGGCAATTTGACAATGTTCTGTAAATTAAAAATGATTACACAACAGAAGAACTGAGTTTTAGTTGCACTACTGTGAAACTGCATCAACTGCAATATGACAAATGTTGGACGACGACAAGTTTTTTGGCTTTTTATTTATAGGAGTCTCTTCTATATATAAATATGCATTGTCTTTACAGTCAGTGATTAAAGGATTTTTTCAGCAAATGGTAAAATATTGAGATTTACACAATAAATTATGGTCTCAACTGATCGCAGAGTTGAACATTTATAGTTGGATATGATCTTGAGGAAGAGGTATCGGACAGCTTCGAAGTGTAGGACGCGTGTCTCATAACTTCTTGCAGAGGACACGCTTCTTCAGTATCAAAGGATATCCTGAGTAAAAGCAGTCGTGACAGAAACCTCACTGAAAACTAGCAGGTCCACATCAAAAATGAGCTACAGTGTTCCTTCATTGTCTCCGTACATGTAGTATCAATGACAGACAGAGGTGTGCATTTGAAAAAGAAAATAAAAGTGCATGTTCACACATCCAAATCTGTGTTTACATTAGGTAGCCCCTCCCACCTTAGCGCCGTCCTCAGAGGGAAAATATTTCTCACAGAAATCATATCCAATGTCCAAAGTGCCTTTAAGTCGAGAGCCAGTGCATTGTCGCGCCGCTCTATGCTTCATCCAAAATCCAGTAACTGTCTTTTCTCACTTGGCTTTACAGCAGCTCTTTGCCAGGGCCACAAATAACAGCCCGGTTAGGAAAAGTTGGCCACTTCAACCGCACCAGAGTCTCTGTGGCCTCGTTGGCTCCAGATTCGAGCCCGCTCATGTGAGGCCCTTCCTCGTCCGTGTTGGCTGCGGCTACAAGCTAAGGCTTGTGGCCTTTGTCGGGACGCTGTTCCTCTTCACCTGGGGCCGAGATGCCGTCATAGATTCACTGTAAACATATCACATCAGCTGCAAATGTTGCGGCCGAGTGTCTCTAACTTCCTTCGGATCAGCAGAAAAAAAAACCTAAACATTTAAAAGAAATGCATGTATCTACCCTCCCTCTCTCCACAGTCCTTTTTGTGTAGGTCATGAAAACAGTATACATTTATAAAACATAAAGGCGCTGTGTTGATGCATGGTCTAAAAAGCAACACTCATTTCAGCTTGAGCATGTTACATGTTACGTCACATGGTTCCTACAATGTCCATCTGTGTGACTTCGTTGGGGTTTCCTTTTAGTCCGTCAACCAGTGGGAATCTCAGTATTTTCATGTGTCGTTGGCAAATACAAGTGGCAACATGGATCTAGCAGCACTGAAAGTGGAGTCAACCGACAGACTGGCCTGTCCAATGGAGTGTGGCGATTGTCTTATGCTGGGCAGGAGAGAATGAAGTTTGTAACGCTGGTCGTTTCACTGTGAAACAAAAGAAAGGTAGTTTAGTTTTCTACAAAGCAAAAACGAAGCTAATCAATATCTAATGGTACCTGATGTAACAAAATTAAAGAGGAACTCACCAAGTAGATATCCAGAACAGATCCGTCGTCACGATCTATGTCCACATCCATGGTGCTCTGCTCAGAAGTGAGGCAGATAGCGCTGTCCTCCAGGGTAAACGTGGAGCTGGACCCAGCGTCTTCTCTGAAACAGCAAAAAAACACAACAACATATTTTCGCATTAACTCGGAGATTATTGTCTGCGTCAAAGGCGGCTAACATGAAGCAGCTGCATGAGCAGAAGGAATGAAAAACAAATCACACACCACTGCAGAGACATCAAAGAGACAAAGAGACGGGCCGACTGCAGACAGGATGGTGTGACCTGTCTGGCGTCCGGAGGCCGCTGGAGGCCTCATGGTCTCAAAAAATGTCTCGCAGGAAGAGAACAAAATCTCCTGGAGAGTAGCCGGATTCGACCGCAATACATGAGACCCTTGCTGAGAGAGTGTGCACTACAAATGTCCAATACTTCAAGTAAGTTACAGCTTGAGGGAAGAAACGTGTCAGAGGCCAGAGTCCAACATTTGGAATTTTAAAAAAAGCACTAAAATTTAATTATGGACCACACCAGGTACCCCCACTCCATAGCAACAACACTACTAGGGTTAGGGTTAGTAGCCTCACACAGGCACGCACAAAAAAAATGTTTAGGAATAACTAAAAAAAACAAAATATGAAGAGCAGCACAAGGTGTTGACCTGGTCTCCAAATTCACTAGATCCCAAACTGATCTAGTGTCTGTGGGATGATCCACAGAGGCCTCTCTTCAACCCATAGGACCCAATTGCCACAACTGTTTTGGAGGCACAAGCAAGGCCTACTATATTAGGAGGGAGGTCATAATGTTATGCCTGATCGGTTAAGATCCAGTGAGCCATTTGTCAGTCCTTTTTCTCCTGGCTCCACCACTAGGGGGCAACAAGACAACAGTTTTTCCTTACACTGTATGTTCAACATCAGGTGACTCCCTGGTGCATTGAGGAATGTCCTTTAACCTTTTTATGGTTAATAATGTGGAGTTCAAAGTCAAAATGAAATCCCTTAGAGAGAGTACAAGGAACATGAAGTTGTAGAGATAAACAGAGTAAGAGAGATAATGGTAAACAACAGCTTTATTAAAGAAAAAAAAAACAGCGCTGACGCAACCAGACACAAGGTGCTACCAGTCTAACAGGCCGACCAGCTGTCAGACTGATTGATATTTACTCTCCACTGCACCGCTTGTCCTGTTTTTGTCGCCGCCTTTGTGCCGCATAATGGCACCTAGTATGACTGTGTCAGAGCTGCTGTTTAAATATTTACGAAAACAGTTGGCAGAACAATGTCAGGGCAGCGGCAGGTGACCGACGAGAGGACAAGACCGGGCGAAGGTGCACAATAGAGCCTCAGAAAGCAGAGCCGAACCCGACACTGACGGACGGGGAGGAGAGGTGAAAGATGGAAAACACACAGAGGACAAAGCACGAGGCGTTCAGAAGCTTTCAGCGAGGGGGGAAATGAAAGCGCTCAGACAGTAGTTTGACGTGTGACCGAGTGTGTCAAAAGTGCAATAAAACCTGTTAATGTAAAACTTCAACTGTGCTTGATTTCACAATATAAAGTGAGGCAATCCATAATTTAAACATGGCTTCAGCTGTTAGTCAGTGTGGAACTACTGAATCATTCTGTAATTTATGCTTTAAAACATAAACTTTGAATTCATTTTCACGGTAAGTTTTTTCTACTCATGCTTTGACTGTCCATATGTTGCGTAGGGAAGGTATGTTGGATGCAAATTTGCCACGACAGCCGAGTCACCTGTTCCATGACGCACCATGTGACTCAAGAGCACAGGTGACAAGAACGTGGGAGTGTTTGAGCGTGCGTGTTGGGCGTGCCTTTATTCCTGCCCTTGAGGCGACGTGTTTTTAAGGAGATAAGCCCTGTCAGCGTAAAAGAATAAACTAAAAAGTAGCCGGGGAGAGTAAAAAAGGCAAAAGCAGGTGTACCTCTCTTCTGTTTGATTTTCCACGTTTACAAAGATGGAGGAGGTGGAGATCGTTCCCATGGAGGAGCCCTCGTAGAAGGAAGGGCTGGCAGGGACCAGATCGGGGCGCAGATACGAGCCGAACACAGCTGGGGAGAGACAAAATCACATGCGTGCGATGATGTGAGGGGACATTTTCACTTCCACATGAAGGGCTTAGCGCTAGCACCTTTCAAACTGCCCGTCCACTAGTTGGGCTTCTGTTCTAAACGCGTCTCCGAGCACCGAGATAAGACTCTTTCGACCTTTGACATGCCATTCAGACGCAAACATTTTCAGCTTATCTCAAGGGAGGGTGGCCCACAGAGTGGTTCCAGCCAAGATGAGCAAGAGGAACAGCACAATCTATGGACTTGCCCTTTAACCGAGAAAACCGATCACCAGGAATTCCTGGAAGACTATAAATTATTAGTCAATCAATATGACGAACGCAGACGTGTGGATGAGAGAGGGTTGTTCTTGTGATTACTTTCCATTTTCTGTCGCTGTTGGAGTTCAACGTTAAACGAATCTCAGTGACAATTCAAGTTCAGATGAAACCGAGACACTTCAAAGCTAAAGTGATTTTCTCTGTGATTTAGTAACCATAAGACACGAGGTCAGGAAGTGCAACAACACATATTGCTATACTGTATGTTGCGACACAGCTGGCGCTCACTTCTAAAATTACACATGACCCCGTGACCACTCTTCCTGCTCCGCGTCCACGCCCTTGTTTCTTCCGTTGCGCCGTTGGCTAACACCCCTTTATCCCAGGAAGGGTCAGACGCATCATCCCACTCTTCACCGCCATTCGCCCGATTTGTGCAGATTGCGATCGCGAGATGAAGCCACGAATCCACACAAACACCGCACCTGAAGGGATGCCAGTAACAAGGGAGTCTGTCCATCAAGGCCGAACACCGCATCGAACTGGGACAGGCTACCCTTCAGGGGCAGCGCTGAGAGGACAGCATTTTTATGGCCTGAGCAAAAGTGGCTGCTAATGGGCCTGGAGTGTTTCTAAAAAGCTCTAATAAGCCACACAAAAAAAATGAAACGGCCACTTGAAACGCTTAATGGTAAAATGCCAAAGAGCATTTATGTTCGCTCACACAATCAGGTTCCAAACAAGCCCATTAATAATTCAGGCACTTCTATGAATATCCCTGTTGTTGCCAAACACCCACGATATGCTCATCTTACAAACAAACTATACCTGCTCAGCAGTGGACTGGATGCTGTAAGGTTTTCCTAAAAAAACGTTTGCGTACCTTGTCCGTCCAGACTGGCCAGACTGCGGGCCCCTCCCAGCCGATCCCTCCTGTCCTCTTCGTGCCTCTCATCTGCCTGCGATGAAAGGATCTCCTGTGAAGACGACTTCAGAGCGGGGATGGAAGTGCGAGTCCTCTTTGAAGGGGAGAATCGAAGTGCTGCAGAGAAAAAAAAACGAAAAAAAAGCAGCATATTAGGCAGGGAGAGGAAAAAAAGGATGGACACATTTGGGGAAGGAGAAGCCAAGGAGGAGATAATTAGGGGAGATAAAGGTAAGAGACTGAAGCAACGTTCGCGCGCAGTGAAACCTCGGCGCCCTGGCTCCCAAATTAGCCGTTAATAAACTGTTAAAATGCACAATGACACAAGTGTCCCCTAAGCTGTCCTTATTCATGCCTCACTAGCTGGGCATGAAGTGAAATCCTTTCCTGTCATCTCCCTGACTTGACTTGGCAATGGTTAACAGCACGGCTAAATCCTCAAATCGTCGCTTCAGCCTTGTTAATTTCCACAGGGGGTGTCCTGAATGCTTATGTAACGTTTGTTAGTGTATTTTCTGTTGATGTTTGAATCTGGTTTCTGGACTGCACCTGCCGTCACACCCTCTGCACTGAGAACAGAAAGAGTTCATCATAAACCTGAACAACTGCAATACCTTAACGCTGATTCTTTGCTGCCACAACCCAAGCTCAATCTGTTTTGAATGACCCGTGCACGTGATAGAAATGAGCAGTGAGCCATTTCATGTCGTTACATTAAATTACACTTAACATGTGTGCACACAATGGGTCGTGCCGCTCAAACAGTCACAGCTGGAGGGATATTAAAAGGAAGGAATATTCCAGTTAATGCTCCAGTTATACAAAGTGACTTATCGTTATCCCTGTTATGTTACAGTGACTCACAAATAACCAGCAACGCCCAATACAAGCTGCAGAAGGATTCCCTCTCCTTAGCTGGACAGGATTTCCCACTTTCCACTTCACCTCGCAGCTACTTCCCGTTTCTAAGTTTCACATGTGCAAATGTGATGAGCCCGCAGACTTACGCTGAGTCTTCCTGAAGACCCGTGTGCTCATGAACTTGAGGAAGCGGCTGGCGTAAAAACCTGGCCGGTGGACCGAAACGGAGTCCTGAGGACATGTGAGAGAAAAAGGTCAGGGCGATGAGGCCGACCATATAAAAGGCTCATTCATAAAAGCATTAGCGTCGGATGTGGTGCAGGCTATCAACTTACGCCATCGTACACCAGGGCTTTCCACGAGTGCTCCAACTTCTTAATGAATCTGGGGAGAAACAGGACAAGAGGAAGACTCGTCACAGACATGTGTGCTTTTGCAGAAACTTCCCCTTTAGCTTGATCAAACCTGAGATGCTTCCTCCTTTCCTTCTGGTTTATTTTCTACACTTTTAGTAAAAAGTAAAGTTTTAAATTGTGTAACTTTTGATTTATCTCTGGGTGAGCCAAGCAACCACAAACACAGATAAATGGTCGGGTGTTGGGCCTATTCATCTTTCCTGACCTGATCTCACCTCACCCACGCGTTATGCATCTGATGCCATGGCGCACGAGGCTGACAAAGATTTATGTGTTTTTAAATTTTCACTATCTGGATAAGCCGAAAAGCCAAAAGGCTTTGCCCGACTCTCTTTCACTCGGGACCAAAATAAAAAAAAATCAATGTGTAAATAAAGAAGACTGATATGCATCTTAGCAGATTCAAGTCACCATCAGATGGAGAAAAACACTTGAGTCCTTTTAAGATGTGCGGTAAAACGTCTTATAGCTCTTTCCTCACTATCAATCCTGTCACGCTGTCATACTGAGTCATTGCCTAAGTATTTAACCTTCTGCACGTCTTTCTTGGTTTCTGATGACCCAACTTATTTTGCAGAAACGTTTCAACGTTCACAGCCAGTTCTGCACGTCAGATTTCAAAAGAAATTCAAAAAACTCCACTTTCAGTTCATAATAACCAAAGCACATTTATTAGAAACGAGTCGGATTTAACCTCATACCTGTATGACTGTAGGATATCTATGATACCCAGGTAGATGAGCAGCTTTTCTTCCTTATGCGTTTTGGCAGGGATCCCACCCATCCTAAAGCAGTAAAAACAACAGTGAGAGAATAGCTACTGTTCCACGGCGAGGCTCGAAGCGCTGCGCAAATAAAAGGTCGCCGCGGTTTTACAAGTGTTTGTAAAAGAGGCCCTTACAGTATTTACATTCGTGAGTATTGCTGTAAATACACAGTACGGCGACTGTGTTTGTATTTGTGTAGCTATGGTTATGTGAGAGCCCGACAGTGTGTACACTCTTTGAGAGTCCTGTATGAGAGCTATAAGCGGCGGTTCTATAACTGCGTCTGTGAGAGCAAAAAGTGGAGATACAGACGCACAGAGGCGGCGTGTGTATGTTCAAATATGTGCACATTATATGAGTGTGTATGTGTGTAACCCCCCCCCTCTCCTCCAGCTGAGCCAACTCACGTGTCGTCTGTGGTGAGGGCTTCAGCAGCCTTCCCGTCTCCTTGGATGGACTCCATGGCGGTGGAGTAAAGCACCCTCTGACCCACAGGCCTCCTACCGTCGCCCCCCGCCTGGCCCGGCTCGCCCCCCTCTCTGTGGTCTAAGACGTGCACACCCAGGAGCAGACTGTAGTCCATGATCTTAAAGCTCTCCAGCACCTGTTTGAAGTTAGAAGAAAAGTAGTTTTAATAGATATGCAGGCCATTATTATCCGTGCCTGCACTGACAGCCTTGTCTCTAATTGAAATTGAAGCCTAACCCTGCGTCCTCACCAACATTTTATGAATAAAACTGTAATTTTTATATCACAATTTTAAGTGTTTTCAATGTTTAGGAGCTGTCCGATCAGATCACAAACTGATCAGAAAATATACAGCCGTTATAAACTGTTTTGAGAGACGTGTTTTTTTCTCCCAAACACTCCCAACACCCAGCACACGTTCATAGCCCAAAGACCACAAAAGCTAGCAAACCCAAATCCCTGTTTAAACCTGTCCTCAGCTAAATAAACAAGGTGTTTCTCCACAGCGAGCCAAGTGTTACACATTGACCCGCCTCAGGAGCCTTTTGACAGTTTTCCCAGAGACTCCGTGACTTCATGTCTCCCGGTTCTCAAGTAAAGCGGTCTTGCGTCAAGACGTGGGCAGGGAGAGGTTGATCTGGGAACAAGGTCGCCACCATGTAGCCAGGCTTATCTTATGACCTAGACCGGAAAATAAAACTATCGCGCTAGGTTTATATTTCTGGACTTGAAGCCATTTACTTCTGCAAATAACGACGTCAGAAAGCAGGAGTCAAACGTTCATGTAGCTCTTTTCAAGCCATAAATCTCCCTCTTCCTCAACAGCTTTAATGCATCCAAATGAGAAATGCTCTTGTATTTATGTGGCACCTTTCTTCCTATTGCTACCCAAAGTGCTTTGCAGTCACACAAGCCCACACACATTCACACGCCAATCCACTAGGAACAGCTTGAGTGTCTTGCTAAGGAAATAAACTGCTAACACTCTTGTTTGTGGAGCTCTACCTAATGAGCCACACCCGTCTATGTAAATACATACAGTACAGTACAGTCAATATGTGTGGAGTTGACAGACGACAAAGAGGAAACTGTCACGGTATTGACTTTTTAATATATTCTGTAACCCTGTTTGGTTTTCCTTTCGTTTCCTGTTTTCTTGTTGTAACTGTTTTTCTTGGTGTTTCATGTCTTGCTTCACTTCATGTTTGTGTTTTCCCTCTGATTATATGACTGGTTTCTCTTTGTGTGTTCCTCCCTCATTCCTCCTCTTTTGTATGCATCCAATTAATTAGACGTCTGCCTAAAGACGAAACTGCAAAAAAAAAATAATGAAAATCAAATCAAATAACTACTGATATTTTCATTCTACTACGTCTCGGCCCAGTGCTTGCATGAATGCGTGTTGTCGTTTCAAAGGAGATATTACTGCTGTTAGCTGTAAATCCAGTTTTAATCTGCAATAGAAACAGCTGAAATACAGAGTCATTCATATGCACATGCATGACAACACACAAGCACGAAACAGACTGGATGACTGACTCAGACGAACACTGGGGCTTTTGTCCGAGCGATGCCTTTTCCATATCAACAATTTGCATCCCCTCAGCCGAACTCCCCCAGCCTATTCAAACGGCAGCGATTATGAATAGAGCCATACGCACCGTGCTGCCTACAGTAAGCCATTACTGTGTGTCCTGGCCCCAGCTTTTCCCGGCAAACAATCAGACGGTCACAACAGATAGAAAAACGCTAGATTTCTGCGTTGTTTGTGCAAAAGCCTGCTTTGGATTCTGAATAAATACTGCGCTGAGTGTAATATTACTGATCCTGTGAGGCTAAAAGGACAATCCAGTATTTTGGTCTCTCCGCTGAGAAAATTGTCCTCAGCTTGGTTTTTCCTTATAATGAAATGGAGAGTCTAAAAATACTGTATACCAACACTCCTGTAGGGGCACACTTTCACAGCGTTCTTTGATCCTCAGCAAACCTTTCTGGGTATATTCCATCCTGAAGCACTCCTCCACCCATCCATCTTTGTGCCACTGAGGCTACAGAGCTCCACGTAGTGCTGGCTCACATGGCCCATATTGCACCTCTACACAGGAAGCTTTCTTAAGTCTGTGCTCAGAGGACAGGAAGCAGCCACTGCCTCTGAGATTAAACTATATGAGGCCAGCTACAATCAATGTTCTTGGTAAAGCATGCATTAGTCATCCATGAATACAATCTACTGCCAGATACGGCACTCACATTTCGTGCATGTAATCTTATTACTTGTCCAGGCTTGTAAAGAATTAGTAAATCAGCAGTTCTTATCCTAAATCACAACCAGTCCACCACCAAATCGCTCCATTCGTCTTCTTTTTCTTCATCCACTCCAAAGATAAAACCTCAGATCTAATGATAATGTAAATTTGACTGAACATGCATTCATTCTTTCCATTAATAAGGTTAAAAGATGTGGAGTTTATCGCAGCGACGCTGTATTAGATTACATCAGAGCGATGTTCCAGTTCACATTTAATAACATAATCATTCCACATTCCACACTGGTACGAAAACCCAGATCAAATAAATCAGAGACCATTTTCGTATAATTCAATAAATGCCACAAATTCCAGCTCCTCTGATGTTTATTTTTTACTCTACTCTCGGCTTATAATAAAAGATCACATGGCTGAGACGCGCTAAAGAAGGTAAACAGCTAAACCATTCACACCATGCATGCAGTGGTGTGAATGTATCAGTAACTGAAATGAAACCATTTTTATATCATTAGTATTCAAAGTGAGCTCAAACGTTCGATGACAAAGTCTGAACAAAACTCTCTTAACGGTTAGAGGCCGTCACAGCAGCGGTGTCGTAAGGTTCGCATCACTGACGGCATCTAGGACGCTCTTCTCTGTTACATATCACACACACTCGCAGCCGACGTCACGCTCACTCTACAATAAACCCTCTCTGCCTCCGTACAGAGTGGAGTTCAACATGAATTATTAATGCCCTGCGTTGATTTGGCATTTGGGGAGCTGCAGATTAATGGAGAGGAGAGACCTAAAAGGATGAGAGGGTATTCTGCGTTTCCATGTAGCAGAAATATCTGACACGTTCTCACCACTCTGCACTTTCAGCTCAACTCTGACCAGCCACATTCCTTTGAAACAAAAACCAGAGTGCTCCAAGCTCTGGAAAAAAAACAAAAAACTGATTTTATTATTCCCACCACCTGTTCTATTATAAGACAACAATCCCTTCCACTTCCTCGTCCCCTCCACTCCCCTCACCCCACTGTTGCTCGGCTTCTGCCGACCCCTTCCTCTGTGTTTTTCGGTGCGCAGCCTCTCCTGGGGTGACGGGGTTAGCTGCTTACTCATGGAAATGTTCGGAGTTTCTGCTTAGAGGGCACTTTGTTTCCCGCTTAGGAGGCAAGCACAGGAAGCCATGACAATAACAAACTACACAGCACAGGGTCTGTAACAGCTGCTGCTAAACACTCTCACTTACAGAGATTCACACACACTTCACACACGGTACACGTGCGATGTAAATGCCCACATGGGGTGGGTAGACTTGCATGTCTGGGGCGCTCTTGGGCAAGCTTGTAAATCTCAGTCTGCTGCCAGGTTAAACATTAAGGAAGTACTGACTTAGCAAGAGGGGAGGATGTCACTCAGCCTTCAGTCCGCTTAGGAAAACATTACAAAGAAAACAGGGAACGTTGAGAAAGTCAGCATATTGGTTAATGATGATGAGAAAGGCCATAACCCGAGGAGGTCACATAACATTCTTCTGAATTTACAGCGGCGTCACAAGATCCAGGTTTACCCGAAAGCTTGTGATCGAGACTCTAAAGGTGGGAAAGCAGCAGTTGTTCACACTTGTTTACACGCGTTTATTTCCACTTTCCCGAAATAAGCAGCACTAAACTACACAGTGGCACAACCTGCAAATTAAATTTGACACAAAACAAGTCCTTTTATGTGCAGATTAAATTTAGCTTTTCCGTAGCACACGAGGACGGGAGAAGAAAATTGCCTTGACATGACTGCTCTGTTACCTAACAGGCTAAACTAAATATGCCCACCAGCTCACACTGTTCATTACCGCTAACTCTTATCCACGCGCCCATCATTCACCGTTCGGCGCTAAAAATATCAAGGTCCTTTCATGCCGACCGCTAAAAACATTTAACTTGACCCCGGTGAAGTGGAAGTCATTGTGTTGTCGTTCAGGTTTTGCAGGTTGGCCGGGCCCAGCAGGAACTCAGTCAGGAAGATGTTCTTCCTTCCACACTTACAGTAACATCCTCGCCGGATTCAAGGTTAAATATAAGCTCTGAGACAACGGGCTCTGGGCTCTAATCCCATCATCATTATCACAAATCACTGTCTGGAAGTCATATTGGTATCACCTGACAATCCTGAGAGGCCTTTAACTTCGTCCTCATAACAGGGTAGGAATGTCACCGCACATTAAGCCGAGCCATACGTTCAGTTATGTAAAGTTTATATATATTTATATATTGTTTTTCTGAAATAACTGTAGCACAGATATTCAGCACAGCTCAGCTAACATTAATGCTCGGTGTGTTGTTGCTCATTCGGCTCTACGTGCGTGTCATTAGGTCTTCGTCCCATTGCGATTAAACCAAGTGGGGTTGGAATAAGTAATAAATACCCTGGACATGTTAAATTGTTTGGGGTTGACATGTAAGACGCGCAGTGTAAATTAGTTTCATAAGGAACTACCTGTTTTAAGAGTCACAGTCTCTGTGCCATTGCAATTGTAAAGATGATGCAAATCAGCAATGCACAAGTTATGTCCTGTGTCTTTTTGTTTTTCAAAACCCGATGGCTTGTTATTGTCCTGCAAATGCGGTACGTCAGCAAAATCTGATACTGCACAACCCTCAGCGTCTACTACGAGGCTGCTTTCAATGTCTCTACGCTGATGTAACGTAGATAGGGAAAAGACACGAAGCGATAAAGCCTGTGAGTCATTTCAGATAAATTATTTCGAGTGTGTTCAATGCTTCTAAAAGCTTTTAAATGCTGGTGAATCATGTCTCCTGCTAAACTCCTCCCGCAGACAGTCACCCCCTGGCTTGTGCATTTAAACGGGGAGGAATGCGAGCCTTTCGATTGGACGACTATCTTTGGAGCGAGCTCTGTGTATCTCACGCTACCAGGATCATGTCTTAATCACATTCGGTGTTTGGAGAGCTGTCATGTTCTGAAACGCAGCCGTGAAGGGAGAGGAGAACACAGACCCGGGGCGACAACACGCAGTGGAAACACGGCGCTTCCCCCTTTGGCAAACACATGGAAAATTCTCCTTTCAAAACATCGTGTCCCGTCTAAACCGCTCAAACACTATCCCGGACTAGCACGTCACATGAATATGCTACACGGCTGCATGTGTTTAAGCTTCCATAATTGGTTACGAGACTGAAAAGGTCAATGATATCCCTTCATCAGCTACGGTATGTCTCAAAGGTTCAAAGCAAGCTGCTCTAAACTCATATTTATCACATGAGGTAATGTAAAAGTGTGGCTTTGCTGCACACAGTTCAACATGTTTTACGGCAGTAAAATGTAACAGAAAGTGAATAATCAATATTATTCTATGCTTTCTTATTTGTTTGCAGCTTCCTTGTGTGAATTTGTGAATTCATTTACATATTATTCCCGAAACTTCCTGTTGTGGTATGACTTTGCTATTTCAGTCCTCTGAGCAGACAGAGGCAAGAATGAGCACGCGCTCAAAACCACCTACCCGACAGTCTCTCTGCAGAGTTTTCATCAGGTTGTTGTACGTCTCCGTGTCAAAGTAAAGCCCCTCCTCGTGCATGTCCTGAAAGTCCAGGTCTTTGTAGGTCGGACACGCCTTCTCTCTCTCTTTCCTGGACGCTCGCCTCTTGTAGGTGGATCCTTTCAGATCATATTTGTAGTGCATTTTGACGGAGCGAGGCAGCACGTTGTTCATCACCACCAGTCGGATGTTGATGCCTCCGGACTGGATGCAGTACAGGCCGTAAAACTTGGGCAGCAGTGTGCGTGGATTCTGGTTCAAGTTCTGTGCATTTAGAAAAGAACGAGCGCACGTAAAATATACTGATTTATTACACACAAATAACCTGACACTGACAGGAGAAGTAAATAACATTGACCATCTTGTGACAGTACAGTGTTCTGATGAACCTGGCATTCATGTGGATGTTACTTAGACACATATATCACCCATCTAGACTAGACCAGACATCCCCACCCTATAGTAATGACACTCCTAGATGGCAGCAGCCATCCTCAGGAGGATGCAGACATGGCTGCCAAGTTAGTTCTGCCACCTGACACATCAAAACAAGATGAAGTGACATTTCTTACCATGTAGTATCCAGGTAGCAGTCTCTGGAGAAACTTGGCCTCTTTGTGCTGGACAGTTTTAATGATGAACTCATCATCGCTGGTCAGGTAGAAGAGAGAGCCGCTGGCCCCCGGGTTGGTCAGCTCAATCAGAGGCTCATTAACCAGGGAGTACTGAGGAAGGAAAGACAGAAACAAACCAATTAAACTTGTCATGTACCGTATAATCACCAGTTAGACCAAGCAAATGCAACTCTTAACCTACTGTGCAGATTGTTATGAGAGAAGGTCTAAAAAAAACACACACACAGACACCGTTTCAGTATTCAGTAAAAGTTCACTGGAATAGGGGTTATTTACATAGTGTTATTAAATATAATTTCAAATATATTTTATTAAGCAGCTTTTATGTTAGTGGCCAAAAGTATCTGGATACTGACACAACACGAGTGTTCACAGATGTGTAATTGTTGACTCATTAAGACGGACAGACATCGATAGTCTTAACTGTCCCAGAAGTAGTAAAACACAAAACATACAGGTAACATCTAATTCCTCTCCTTAACCCCTGTACGTTAATCAAGAGAGTTTGTTCAAAGCTGCGAAGCTGGCAGATGGAAAAAAAACATCTGGGATCTGGGATATGTTTGATGTGTTAATGATCAGTTATTTTGTTTAATATGCGACTAAAATTCTTCCACTCTGCTACGAAGGTTTTCCACAGAGAGATTTGCTTCCATTTACCCACAACAGCAACAGTGACACAGTTGACACAGATAACAGGCACCAGAACGGGGGTTGAGGTAAAGGCTCTGAGCAGGCCAGGCACGTTTTACCTCACTGAATGGACAAAACGCATCGATCAGGCATAACATTATGACCACCTTCCTAATATTGTGTAGGTTGTACGACTGTTTTGTGCCTCCAAAACAGTCGTGACTCGTCAGAGAATGGACATGAGTCTTGTCTGGTAATAGGATGTTGTGGGGGCCGTTGGGTGCTATGGGTTGAGGGGAGGGGCCTCTGTGGATCATCCCACAGATACTTGATCAGTTTGGGATCTAGTGAATTTAGAGGCCAGGTCAACACCTTGTGATTTTCATGTTTTAGTTGTTCCTAAACCGTTTTTGTGTGTTAGCCTGTGTCAGGCTGCATCTCACTGGGGATGTCTGCCACCATCAACGAGTGTCATTGCCATGACGTGGGTGCCTGGTCTGGTCTAAGTAACATCCACATGAATGCCAGGTCCAAAAGTTTCCCATCGGAACATTGAATTGTCACAAGATGGTCAATGTCGCCTAAACTTTATCAAAATCACTGACCCATTAATCTTATTAAATTATTCCCAATAGCCTATTCTTTCCATTTTATGACTTGTCTGTGTCTCAGCTGCGGTGCTTCTGGCAGTGTAACTTTGCATTGGAGCTTTTATCCAGTCATGGCGGAAGGAAACACTTTCAGGTCTGCAACTATGACCGCCACCCTTGGGTGACAGGTTCTGAGGAGAAATCTTGTTCGGGTGATTAATTAATTTATTTACATATTTTATGCATATTTCTGACGTTTTATTGGGTGGACCTTGATGCTTCTGCTGGATTTGACGTATGTGGAGCAGCTGTGGCTACAGTGAGTGAGTTGTTCTAGGGAAGTTTCTTGTTTCAGTAATGGCATTCATCTCGCTATAGGAGATACCCGTCTACGATGCAACATCCTGTTTTATTGTGTATCCTATGTTGTTGATGGTTTCTAACGCAGTGGCGTCATAATTTCTTTTTCTCTCTCTCTCTGTTGTTTTTTTTTATATATGTATATATTTTATTCTTCTGCTGTTTCTTCTTTATGAATCTATGTACGGTGTCCTTGAGTGCCAAGAAAGGCGCCTTTAAATAAAATGTGTTATTATTATTATTATTATTATTATTATTATTATTATTATTATTATGGTTGTATTAAGACATGTTTTGAATAAGGTTGGAGGTCATTGAGGGCCTAGACTGGATAATGTTATTTACCTCTCCTGTCAGCGGTTTTAATGTTGTGGCTGATCACTGTGAGTGCTTCATGGACCTGGCTTTGAGTACAGTGGAACATATCAGGGTTACTGTGGTAGTGTGAAGCCACATCTAAACCATGAAATCATCCCCAAACCAAAAGTATCCATAAATACATGGTCATCCACATACTTTTGGTCATTTAGTATACTTTCTTGTATACTTCTTCTGTCTACATTTATTGTATTGTTCCATTCATCGTAGAGATGCCAGTCCTGCTTCCCATCAGTCCACTGTTTATCTGTTTGCCAAACTTTTTTGTATCTGTGGAAATTTATTGCTAAGAAACAGCCAAACAAGCCAGACAACATGGACAGAAGCTCCTCAGCTAAAGGTAATGGGAGCAATTACTCCTTGCGCCACACAGATTGAGGGCATTTCACCCCAAAGTGGAAATCAGCGTGTGACAGAGAGTCTGTGAGAGCATTAGACTGTAGAGGCGCGCTAATCAGTGCGTTATGAGAGCAACATGTTCAGAAGAGAAACACTGGAGGCATCTGCTCTCCCTCTCTGGAGGCTCTTCCACCGATGACCCTCTGCAGTCAATGTTGAGTGACAAGCTCATCCTTAGTATATTGCATTTGCATTCAGGATAATGTGGATATGCGTATACCCCTTAGACTCTGCTCAATGGCTCCTGTCTGAACAGATTCATCCTCACATCAAGGACATAAACCATTAGCACATCCTCCAAGCTGCTGTTCTTTACTTTGTCGTCCCCTTAACGCCTTGAAGTTACATCTCTGTCTCTCTTCTGGAGCCATTTGTCTTTCTCTTATTCAGAAATAAATTTGGCGTTCAAAAGCAAACGGCATCACGACAGGATAAGGACCGAAACAAAATCACATAAAGTCTAATTAAATTCCAATCAAGGAGAGCGTGTGCAGAGCAGAGATGAACGCAGCAACAAGGTAGAGAATGACATTAACGATGCAGAGCACGCAGTCAAAGGATTCCACAGGGCTTTCTTTTAATGTGCGTCGTGAGTAAATCAGACATTCAGGGAGCATTTTCAGAGATCAAAACAAGCCCAAAAACTATGAATCACCAAAACGCTTCTGCTGAAAAGGTCTGTCCCCTACAAACACACAAGACTTTTCATCTGCTGGGACATCACAGCATTGTCTGCCGATTTCCTTCAAACATTTATCTAATCTGCTGATTAGATTAGTCGTAATCAGGGCGTGCACTGTCATTAGCTCCAGTGCCTCAGCGGCCAAAATGTTTAGCCTCAAACTCGTCCTCACATGGCGCGCACCATGAACCGCCAACGAGTCAATAAAATGTCATGGATTTCTTTGACAGCTGAGCACAAAGTGAGGCGAAAGACACGGATTCGTTCAAGACAGACACGGTCAACAGCCCTTCGTCATGAGACTGCATGTGACGCCTTGCTTGTATTTGACATCTTACAACCAAGTCTAATAAGAAGATCCATGGGATGATAGTAGTAGTATCAAACAGGGTAACAGTGACTAAATCTGGCCACACAGCTTTTTTATGGGGTAAGAGGTTAAGGTGTGGCTTTCTTTTTCAAGAAAAGAGACAAGGCTTTGTGTTAGAGTTCCTTTAAGTTTTAAAGATAATTATTTTTTCTGGATCATGATTGTTTCTGTTCTCACTAGGACTGCGTGGGCGCTTGATTTGATTGGGCTTCTAAACTTCCTACCCACAACCAAAGCTGCATGACATTTTGCAAATTAGTTAGCCATGGTGTGGTCCGTGAATGTGAACTAGCGTGGGGTTTAACTCTTACCAGGTAGTCGTCCGGCTTGATGCCGAAGAGATCTCTGAAGTAGCGAAATGCCAGGGGGGCGTACGTCTTGAAGCGGAAGTCGGGATAATGATGTGCTGGGGTCAAGTTGCTTCCCTCGCTGGTGTGAGTGATGAAACCCAGAGAGAGAAAAAAGAAGGAAAACAGGTACATTGGATAAAGTTTCCAACTGTGACTCAAATAGAAAACATTATGTTGGTCACGTAGACAAACATTCACAGAGGCAAGGACAAAACACCTCATCTCTTAGCCAGGGTATCTGTTGACTCTTAAGTTTAGCAGTGTAATTTGCTCCATTCATGCACGAACAGGCGTCAGTAAAGATATCTATGGGAACCAAGATTCACCAGCATTGTGCTGTCAAACAGGCCTGTATAGAGTTCTTCGCCTAGAGACCGAAGATAGCTCCGATTACTGGATCTAAACAAAACCAACCAACACATGAGCCTCGACTGAGAGCGGGTAAAAAAGAACTAGGGACAAGGTTAAGAAACACACACACACACAATAACCTACATTTTGTTGTCTTGACTGGCCAATGAGACGTTCTAAGACGGGCTTGGACAAAGGCTGACCCTGTTTTGTAACTATCCCGTGTTCATGGGGAACACCACGGCGCTGGGGTTAGCCCACCTGATGTGGTCAGAGTGAGTCGGACTTTTATCAAATAAACCCGCTGGAATCAGTTTAGTTGGCCCGACAGTAGATGTGGAACTAGGTTAATGAAGGTTTTTGTTTTCCAGGGCACCTCTAAATCTGGTTACTTGGACGATGTTCTGGGTAAAGAGGCTATTGTGCTGTTGTTTCCTGCGGGTACAGCACTCAGTAATGGTATACAGCCGAGCAACTGCCACGTAACGCTACACCTGTGATTACTCTGCAGTGAAATGTGACTGCTTTGTTTAGCGTGTGAGGCAGACAACAATTATATGTCATCAGTGACTGACGGTCCATGGTAACGCACGCTGGAAAACATTTAGCAGGAAATGTACACTGATCAGGCATAACATTATGACCATCTGCCTAACACTGTGTACGTCTTGCGCCTTCAAAAGAGTTGTGACCCATCAGAGAATGGACATTTGAGGGTGTCCTGAGGAAGTTTTTTGAGTTGTTCCTAAACCATTTTTATGTGTGTGTCAGGCTGCATACTGCTGAGAATGGATGCTGCCATCAAGGAGTGTCAATGCTATGGGGTGGGGGTACGTGGTCGGGTCTAGGTGGATGGTACATGTCTAAGTAACATCCGCATAAATGCCAAGTTCAAAGGTTTCCCAGCAGAGGTCAATGTTATTCATTAATGCAGTCATAATGTTGTGGCTGATCAGTGTATGCATTCAGTATAATCAAGGAGCTATCTGTGCGTGCATCTTCCAATGGAAAGATGCCGTGCTGGTTGTCAGAGATACATGAAGTGAGCAAAACAAAACTGAACTGAGAGCATGAGTGGGAGTCAAAGTGATGTGCGACATCTCCAGCCATCCAAAACCAGACTGACAGGACAGACAACAGAGGAAAACACAGAGGAAAAGAAGAACAACAAGAAGAGAAGAGCGGCGAGAGGGTGGCGGGCAATAAAAGCATCTGAGAGCCGTCTCCTTCGCTCAGCTGCTCTCTCAGGGTAGTACGTCAGGAAAGAAAGAGCTTGTGTTTTGTGAGCCATTACAGGACAGAAATGTTTAGAGAATAAAGAGACAGATGGTTATGTCAGACACTAGACGTAAGACATCAATTTTCCCTCCCTGTCGATTATGTTTTGTTTGTTGTGTCTTGCGTAACTTTTGTGTTTCCTAATCACACAACCTTGATTTCTTTTTATTGTTTTGCTCTACTCCAGTTCTTGGCGAAAAGTCGGCCCCCGGAGATAAGACATATCTTTCATTTTATTTCAGCGTTACGTTGAACATTAATGTGTGTGATGCAACAGGCTCGCTTTAGGCTACTAATACTTTGCACTTCAGTGTCTCGACAAGCTACACCAGGATTTTCATACGCTGAGAGGCAAAGGGAGTAAAATGTAAACGTGCGTCTGCCAAGAGCAGGTTTGCATAAACCTTAGTGAGTTTGCATATCCTGGTGCAGCGTCTCAAAGGTAAACCACAAAACACTTCCTGACATGACTAGAAAACATCTTCCTGAAGCTTCAAGAAAGTCTTGGATGATTCAAGTGAACGCCTTTTGCTTGATTGCCACTAATCAGAGTTCTTTTCAAATAAATTGTTGCATGCTTAAATAGATAAGGAAACATTCAGTATACTCTGTCAGTAAACACGGCAAATGATGAGATCCTCCGAATTAATTGCAAAACCAGATACAGCATGTGTCAGAGCCTCAGCTGTGTGTCAGTCTACGCATGAGTCACACTTTCAATGAATTCCTGGGTCTGCTTTAGATTATATAAAATGCTCCTTTAAGCTGGTGATGTAATTTTGAAGATGGCCTGAGATGACAGAGGGTCCACACGCTGACGTATGGTTTGCACTGTGGCAGTAAGTGGTACGCAGTAAGCTGATTTCACAGTTCTTGGCAGGATAATCCACCAGAATAGTTTCATCTCTGCAGCTAGAATGGGCAACTTTGCAGTGTTGATAAATGATGATGGTGGTAGTTTGTGGTCGTAGCATAATTTCTTTGGACTTCAGCTTCTGCAGATTCCACTGAATGTAATATTATTTAATGCAAGACCCAGACGTATAACATCTGAGCGTGCAGACAAGCTTGGTCCTCAGGCTTTTTCCATTCATTCACTTTACAGAAACAAGCAAGCAGCAGCCGAATAGCGGCCTCTAACCACCTACATGTAATCTGCTTTTATGAAGCAGCGCTCTGATTCACGAGCTCCTGCAAATGAATAACCTCGAGCTTATGCAAAACTCTGGCTCTTATTCTGATGACTATGCTCTAACCTTCACTCAGTGAATAGCGTAACAGTAAGTGTCCTGCTATGTGCGTATGTACTTTACGACTCTCAGAGGCTTGACGCAGTGTGGAACAGACCTGGGCAGAAAGACGCTCTCCACCACGTAGAAGTCTTGCATAAGCACGTCTCTGTCGGGCTTGGAGGTGAGGTTGCCCACTGTGTAGCCAATGCCGAGTTGAATGGCCCCCTTCAAGGCTGATGACGTGGTCTTGATGGGAAAATGGAAGAGACGACACATTAACACGGTTGGCGTAGTTGCAGCACACTGTCACTGCTATCAAAATTACGTGCGCTATTTTATGTAAATACGCAGGCAAAGACCTGCGACAAAGACCTTTTGTGAGGTACAGTTCCGCAGAATAATTTCCACATAACTGCTCTTACAGCCTGGGACACAAACCTACTTGTATTCTTGTTGTGTGTGAGCAGAAACCAAAAAAAAACTAAAAACATTTGACTGGACGTGAACAGAGGTAGCTTCTGTGGAAAACCTTATAATGGTCAAATGCTGCCATAAGTAGTGACGTCTAGAGTTATAAAAACAAGTAAAGAAAACAAGTGAGACCAGCACTTGACTGGGCTCTGGCAGCTGGCCCTGGCAGGGGTCAGGACATTATGTGCCACAGAAGGACATTTTGAGGACTCAAGTGACTCAGACACGAAGGCCTTTCGGACTCGTTGGCTCCAAACAGCTGCATTCCAAAATAAATGTTGTGGGACCAGGTTCATGTTCACTGAGAGAGGGAAATAAAACCAAACACAGAGAGAGTCTTGTGCTTTACCTTCTTGTATGTCTTCTCTCTGCTCCGGGGCCCTCCCATCCCATTTTCTGTTGTTGTTGACATCTGAAAGAACCAGACAATAATGGGAATAACAATCTTATTGTATTTGAAAGATTACTGATTTGATTTAAAATAGAAGAACAGCTTCTAATGGAGCTCTGTCTTACTTTTCTCAGTGAAAAGCTGTGCCTGACAAACAACGATCAGGACGACAGCTCTTGATTGTCCGGTTGAGCAATCATCAGGAGTTTTAGATCCCTCTGGGGACCCTCTGCAAGAGGACGGGTACACAGTGTGTTACCATTACATAACAGAAAATAAATAAAAGAGGGTGATAAAACTGTCACAGACTCTGCATCACAGTAAATTAGGCTGGTCCAAAGTTGAGAAGGAGCAAGTGAAATACAAGAGGGAACACGTCCACGAGCAAAGTCTCCTTAATTAACTGCGATACACTTGTGTGCTTTCCAGTTTGAGGCCATTTTATTGCCATCACCCGGCCATTAATCTCTGCATGACAGGAGAGGCAATTTTGCTTGTCACCCATGACTCATGAAATGCGTGTGTAATCCAATATTTTCTTATTAGGGTCTTCCCTGCTCATCACTTCAGTGCGTGCATACTTGCATCTTCCTGTTCTTCATCAGCTCTGCCTTCTTGATTTTTCTTTCCATATTTCAGGCAGCAGTGCAAAATAACTCCTCATAGAGAGGCAGAGCTGCAGAGTGTGTGGGAATGAGGTGTATCCCTGGGGCTGAAAACGATCCGTGGGCACTGCCCGGCTTTTCAGAACAACCAAGTCCTCACTGAGCTACAAAACAAGTCTGTCTCATTTCCAGACATGTTCTCCATGAGTCCTGTTTCCTTCTCTTTCTCTTCCTTGTCTGCTGGGCCCCTTCATTCTCTAGAGAAGACAACGTCGAGTGACACAAGTTAATGAAACTGTGCCTCAGTGTCTATCTTCTGAATGAGCAGGAAATAAGGAGGAGAGGAGGGAAGAGAGCGGCAAAGACGGAACAGAAATGCCGGCAAAACTTTGACGAGCCACGACAAGCCTGCAGTCACTACACCACCTGCATATAAATGCACCTGCCGGTCTCAGAGCGCTGCGTATCGCGCTGTGTCTTTCCGCTTCATCAGAACTTGCGGCGTCCTCACCAAGAGTCTGAACCTCATCACATCTAATTCTATTTCACAGAGACTGTACACCTCTCAAGGGAAGCAAAATCCTTGCAAGGCATTTTGAAATAATACAATTACATATATACAGTAGCTGCGACGTTGCAGTTTGTGCGTATAACTTGTGAATTAAAAGTCGGCTGGGTAAAAATAGAATCCACATGTATAAATGTGCTTTTAGTTGTCCACGTGCACTGATTTGGATATTAAAATAATGAAGCAGACACAAAGCTGTTATCTCCAGACCGGTTCCTTATCTGTACACCAGCCTTTCTGTTGCCATACACACAAAGTCAACACCAGATACGTTCTAGCTGGAGGCACACCTCCCAGTCAGAGCTATTTGTCTTTCTTTGGCTCTATGCATAATTTATATGTTTTCTATCACCTTTAAAATAACATCCAGGCCACACAAACCCGTACCATATGAAAATTACATTTGTTCCGACACCTTAACCAAAGCTATGAAACCGTTTTATTGATCTGTGTCAATGGGGAATGGAATCTGTGTAATGAGGTGTTGATCCACCTGAGTTATTACACTGTATGACCGGCTACGAGCTCTGAACCTGAGGAATGTTAATAAGCCTGCAGCCAGGCCTGTCTGCCTCTCATCTGAGCCCTGGCCAGAGTGTCAATGTCAAAACAAATTGTGGATCTCCCTCTCCCTCTCCCTCTCCCTCTCTCTCTCACCTCACCCCACAATCGGGCCGGTACTCCAACAGACCGTTTCCAGAACAATCCATGAGAGGCCCGCAGCTGCAATGAACAACAGCAGGTCTCTTGTTCACCTCTCAACAAAAGCTAGGCAGACAGATGGACGGACGCACAAAAAAAAAAAAGATGGATGGAGTCTTACCACATACGCTCCCATTCGCAAATACCACTCGCATATGTTAGTCTGGCAAGCAAAACAAGAGCGCAGTAGTACGCTGTTACACATACGTAAAACAATACCTTGAGAGTCACAATTACGTTAACGTGCTCCACAAATATAAAAAAAAATGCACCGCTGTCAGATCAATGCCTCTGTGGATGTTTTGCGGTCTGAAGGAGTAACAATTGGGTAAAAGGATCCCAGTGATCAATAAAAGGGAAACTGGATACAGGAGTCTAAATCTGACTAAAACCTCTTAGGACGGGGTTGTGCACATGAGGATGAGTTGTGGGTAGTCTATTTCTGTGCCTGTGTGAAAGTCAACCAAGGTTACAGGCTTTATGTGTTACAGTAAAACTAATTACACTGTAGACAAACCTCCAGACAAACAAATAAACTGTGTACAGACAAAACGCTGTCTGCAAGTTTCTTGGGAAACGCTTTTACTGCGACTGCACCGCTGTCAAAATCCGGACTTGAATTTTGACAAAGACACGTGTACTTTATGCACTAAATCTTTCCCACTGGTGAAACATTTTTTAAGTCATGTTGTTCGAAGGTGTCACATAAATAAACTTTACTTATTCGCCTTTTCATTCAGTTAGCAAATCTACCTTCCTACTTGTCTTCACGCCCTTGTCAGCAGCCCTACCACCCTTCAAACAAACACAGTTGGGAGCAGATCAAATACTGGTTCTCCGGCTATATCTCCTCCACGGTTTCACTGCCAAGAGTGCCAGTCGTACCCTGTGGAAGGCAAATAGCTACTGTGGCCAAGCAGGCTGGGCGAGGAAAATATGTAGCCAATAGCAGACATGGGCCGTCTGGTATGATAATTATGCAGATCGAATAAATCTGAACTGTCAAAAAGTCTACGTAGCTGTGGAAACATTCCTTCAATGATCCCAGTGAGGAAAGCAGCGGTCATAATAATTAAGGCAGGAGTCAGACAGATCAATCAACACATCTCCAACCACGCTACACAGGCGTTTCAGAAAAATGATTTAACTCTACCCATCGAGAGGAGAGCAGCCTTTTTTAAACCAGCTGACCATGATATGATATCAGGGCTGAGAGGAGAGTTCCCATCACCAGCACACAGATACAACATATAGGGTCCTTTTTGTTCTGCTTTGCTTCAGTCCCCAGATACTATTGGATTACTGCAGCAGATTGGAGACATAATAGAGAATCAATAGCAGAGCAGCAATGCAGAGCACTGAGGACCGGACTGCCGGCCCTTCATGACCCCCACAGCGGCCGACAGACATGTTAGATAAGCAAAGAGATCTGGATTTGGATGGATACAATCAAGAAGATGCATGGTTAGTCAGCTTAGCTCTGCCTGAAGGGGATCGGCTTCATCAACTTAACTGCGCTCATCCTTGACCGGGGCTTAGGGAAACTCAGCAGTTCAATTTTACGGTTGACTTGGTTTTTTTAAAAAAAGAAAAAACTCATCTGGATCATGTTCAGCATTGGCAACTCTACCAAAATAACAAAAATAAAACTCCAAAACAAAACTCAAACTGTCCTTGCAGTATGCTGAACGTGCTGTGTATGTCATTTGGTGTATGGAGCCCAACCATATAAAACAGTTGTTTGTGTAAAATGGTTCATGTTCTATTATGGATTGGGAAATAAGCATTGTATGTGTGGTAGAGTTCACTGCCCAAATAAGCCTATAAGATAAACAAAAACGTGCTGAGAATGACTCTGAGACAGGCAGAAGAGGGGTCAGTGACAACAAGTAAGCAAAACATAAAATTTATACACAATTTATACACACAAAAACATGGAGGTCTTCTGGCTCAGTAGAGGCACAGCAGGCAGGTATTATTCTGGACTGTTTTGGTCTGTCCTGTTCCATATTTCAGTTTATCCTCTGGGGACATGTTTGTTTTCGTCATGTCTCTGGGGGGACATACTGTGATTCAGCTTCAGAGAAGTGTCCACTTACACCGAGCCAAGGATGGTTTGTGTACAGTGCATGTGCTAGTGGAGGCCCTATGTCTAAATGAGAATAAATGTCTCGAGCCATGCTAGCGGTTGATTGGATTAACAAGACAAAGATTAATGGTATTACTATTTCTGGGGGTAGAAGTAAGTGACGTCAAAGGAAGCCTGGTTTACCACTTAAATCAAATGATCTAGTAATATGTATCATGTATATTATCCATGTAAGGAGTGCACAATTAGTCCGCTTAGTGTAATACTGAATGTATGGCATATTGAAACGCCAAGGAAAAGCTTAACATTATACATAGAAACTATGTTAGAAGAGCAACAATGATCAGACATAAGATTATGACCACCTCCCTAATATCGTGTGGATCTCCCTTGTGCCTCCAAAACAGTTGTGACTTATCAGAGAATGGACATGGGCATTTTGAGGGTGTCCAGTGGTGTCTGGTAACAGGATGTTGTTAGTGGGGGGCCTTTGGGTCCTATAGATTGAGGGGAGGGGCCTCTGTGGATCTTCCCAAAGATTCTTGATCAGGGTCCCTGATCTGGTCAAGGTGGGTGGTACATGTCTAAGTAACCTCCATGCAAATGCCAGATCCTAAGGTTACCCAGCAGAACATTGTACTGTCACAAGATGGTCAATATTATTAACTTCTCCTGTAGATGGTTTTATTGTTGTGGCTGATCAGTGTATTTTAGCAACATAATGCTGCAAGGAGATGCATAACACGGATGTAGAGAATGGGAGCTCACAGCGCAGAAAACATTTTTAATGCATCACACTGTGCATAGGGTACACTGTGTACTGAGCACAGCATCTTCTCAGTCTGAAAACTTAACTTAATCTGAGACATACCGCCGACCATTCAACTCTAGACATTTTATGTATGCATTAGGATGATGTTTGACCTTTGGTGACATCTAATGAAGAGAAACCAAAGTAGTGGGGGGGGGGGGGCAACACCTACAGAGTGCTGACCTTTCAGATGTGACATGAACAGAAGGACTGGTGTGGTGGAGGTGAGTGAACGAAAAATACGTGGGAGGACAATGACAGTGTCAAACAGAGACACTAAAGATGTTAAATATTTACATCCTCTCACAATTTCAGAAATCAGTTTACAACAGGACCACATGAGTATTTCTCTTGCAGGACAGAGCAGAAAAAAAGTATATGGCAATAACCAATAATATTTGATTCAGTAAGAAGCTCTGAACGACAGAAACCCAAGACTCAGTATGTGTGTTTGTAATTCAGAGAACGTCTCACCCCAGTCCCGCTCTGCATGAGAAGCAGTGAGGAGGAGGTCACCCTCTGTGTCCAGAGTCACATGATTTCAGCTGAGGGAATGGAGGGGGTGAGCGAAACATAGAGATGAGTATATGGAAAGAAAACAGAGACGGTGTTCTCTAAAGAAGCAGAGAGAGGCTGCCCTGTGCAGCACGGCCCTCTCTGAGGCAGAGACTCATTACAGCGGCCTTATTATGTTCAACCACTGTGATATCTACGCAAGCCAGCCTCAGCTCCTAGCGTCACTGCCCACAGAAAACACGATCGCATAGCACAAAAGCAAAGTGAGAGAGGCTTGCCCCTCTCAGCCAAGCTCATCTCAGCCGAACTGGAGTCCAAAGTTCCTCTTACTCGTCTTCAAGCCGCAAGGAAGACAGACATGTTTATTACTTATAACAGTAGACAGAAATAACTTTATCATCCTCAGAAGTGGGCAATCATGAGGGTAAGAGGGTTACATTGTATCTGAGATCACAGGCTGGCACGGAAGAAGAAGAAGAGGAATTTCATTTTGTCAACCCTCCACATTCTTTAACCGTTTTCTCCAACTTGTCTGTGTACACACACCCCTGACTCTTTTCATGTTGTCCTCTCTCCTTCCCACTATCTTACTCAAGCACCCCAGGGTCCCCTGAGTGGGCCTCTTCAAACCTCGTCATTATCAGGGCAGGAAAGTGGGAGGGGGACGTGAGGGACTCAGCAGGGCCAAAACAACAACAACAACAACAACAACAAACATCACAACCTCCGAATAATCTGAATTCCTGCGAGGCTGCCAGCCCATCTCGCTGCCAGCAGCCTGCAACCAGTCATTATGCAGCGCAGTACCATTATGAACCAATCACTGCTGAGAACCTCATTTGAGTTTCTCTCCTCTTTTCTTTTTTTCTATTTACCCTCTCAAAAGCTGGTGCCGACGTGCTGCACGGCCAGGAGGGAGGGAACTCCACTTTGGAGGTCATTAAGATTAAAATGATAATACTGGGGAGTTCTGTGTGCGTATTCAGCTGCGGAAAAGCACATGAAGGGCACATTAAAAGGACCTCAAAGCTGGAGGTTGTTGACAGTCTTCCAGAGATTAACATACTATATATACATCTGTATGAATTCAAGTCAATACAGCATTGACAAAAAATGAGTAAGCAATGTGTGTCAGGTCACATAATTAAGATTACATAAGGTGCTGTGAATGTGGGCTGTTGTAATAGTAATAGTTAGTATCTTCATTCTTAAAGGGGCAGTCAGTCTGCGTCACAGCCTACTGGTCCTGAGAATGAAGCAAGCTCCATAAACATACCAATCCTACTATTCCCACAGTGAAACTCAGAAGTATCTTTCCTTTTTAATCACATCGTTTATAATCGGCTGAGTGGGAAAAGTCAAAGTAGGAAATACTTAAGCACCAACACATGTGTGCCAGCAGGTCATCAGATGAGACCGGCTCCAAAAGCAAGAAATCCCCAAGGACATCCAAATGTACACAGCAGAAACAAATGTGTTAACAGCTCGGTGAAAGAAAAGAAATAAAATTATTTTGGTCTGTAATTGAAATTTTTTCTTTCATGACAACTGTACAGTCCAGATTGTATTGAGGATTCATTTTATCCATTAAACAAACGCGAACATAGACAAATAAAAACTAAAGCATTGAATTTTTCCTTTTCCCACCATAATGAGATTATTTGAAAAAAAGATTTTACTCAGATATGAGAAAGAACCTCTAGAAACATAGCAGGATTAATATGACTTTTCTTAGTAAACAGAAAGGAAGCAAAATGTGAGTGTCCCTTTAGTTATTCACAGACGCAATACACTCTTTCCTTATGAGCAAACCAGAAAACACTGTTGTGAACAGCTGTGTTGTAAATACAACCTGAAACCCCAGTTATGGAGAGAAATTATTTTTTTGCTTAGAGTTTAGGTGCTGCGGCAAATAAAGTTGGCTGCTCTTCACTACTCACAGATGAGGTATAAAATGTTAATCATAAAGTCCTGACTGAGCGCTGGTGGCAATCTGTAGGATGCGGTATGTGCTGACATGAGTTCAATCTGGGCAATGGATGAGGACAATAAAACAGATAAGAGAAACGGAGAGCAGCCCACGCTCTGCTTACGTAGAGGTACGCCCCTGTTCACTACCGAACAGAGCTGCGGATCAATAGAGTCAAATAGGTCACACTGACCACTCCAGGATTTAAGCCACACAGTACCTGCTTCTTCAGCAGCGCTCTGAGCAATGGTGGCGGCCTTGCAAAAAGCATGCCCGACTCTTTTCTTTCTTCGGAATTAATAAACACCAAGAACACTGATCATTATAATGTTTTACAAATGTACAGTACGTCCTGAATGCTCATTTAAGATAGTCAATATTTGATTATCCCAGATGAGTTCTTTCACAAACAGGGTGTCTGTTAACACCACTGAAGCAGGTCACTTTCTAAACCTGTAAAGTATCTCATTCAGTACAGGTCGTCTATCAAAAAGCCAATTTAGACTCTCAAATGTTATCAGTATCCGCCTAAAAAAATCAGTTTATTCTGAATATATTAAAAAGCAGCATACTTCAGCGTCTGTATTTGGTTGCTGGTTTGACATTTTATTCTAAATGGCTACTTTAGCAGTTGATTAACCAAAAACTTTTAGAGATTAACCAATAAAGCAGCAAAAGTCTTTTAAAGGACATCTGTGACTGCTACGGTTCACCAAACTGTAAAATGAAACAGCTCTATCCACCACTGGAAAATAAAGCCATGTGACTTAATGTTGCTACAACTGAGCTGAGATAAGAAACAAGAAGAGGTTGACATGGTGACTGAATTACCTGAGACGACAAACTCCACAAAGAACATAAACACTCATGTGATGCTTTCAGCTCAATTCAAGTGGGACATAGAGGACTGGTTTGGGTACAATCGGTGGACGGGTATGAGAGAGGATCCTCTGAGAGGAGAATAAAAGAAACGACTGGAGCATGCCAGACTGTTTTATCACAACACAGCGAGGCATTTCTGTCTTTATCGGAACATCTTGAGCATAACCAGACCCAACATGGGCACACACCCCTGCGTGGACACAAGGCACATCGGTCAAGTCAAACCATTATCAGGAATGTGAGAGACAGAGCTGCTGTTCAGGGCTCTGACTTACGTAACTGTCTTAATGAGTCTCATATGCCTGTTATTTTGGTCCTTTCACTACTGGGATCCCATGGTACAGTACAAGCGCAGTACACAGAGTGCTCTTTGACCCAAAATCACAAGACTGCACTGAAAACCCTACAGCTCTTAATTGTCGCGCTACCTCTTCTCGGTAAAGGACTTGAAAAGGTGGCCTTCTGCACTGAATCAGTGTCCTGATTAACGCTGGAATGTAGAGTCTGTATCACAGTTTAATTACTAATTTACAGAAAGAATCCGATGCACCTCAGTCAACCCCCTGGAAGAGAAAACAGCTGAGAGGACCAAGATAAATATGATTTGTCCTGACAAGGTGTTAGCTCTACAGCACTGTGGCACATTTGCAGCTACTCAGATGGAAAATATTACATAATGCACAGATGCTTCTCACTCTGACAAGAAACATATAAGTGCAGGGGCAGCGGGCAGCGGGGAGGATAAAAGCTCAGGTGCTACTCCCAAGAAGAGAACAGGGAATATTTGCATGAGCTGCTTTCCCTTTCAAACATCCTGTGCAGTCAGCTGAAGAGCCTGGACCAACTCCACTGCCTCCCAGTCAAATGAGGGAGAAGCAGGAAATTCAAAACTCACACCCAACTTTGTTTGTGTCCTCGCTCGAAGCCAGTCTGATTTGCATGATTATACATTTATTCCAGTCATCGGTTCATCACACCTCCAAATTAGAGATCGGTGTCTGGATCATTTCAAGGATCAATCACAATTTCTTTTTAACACATGCGGCTTTATTCATAAAGAAACAGGGTAACAGGCATGTCAACACAGGATCAGGCAGGTACACTTTAAACCATCAGTGACCAGTTGTTTTCAGGTTTGCTGGTGTAGATTTGCACCATAAAAAAGGAAACCAAATAAATCACAGTGCGTTGTGTTATATTGTGCTACTCCAACAAACACAAGATCTGCCTCGCTTTACATCTAACAAAACTCTCCTCGTATCCTTGTATTTTGTCAAGCACAGAAACACATGTCATGTGAGTACAGGGGTGGATCAGTGAAGTGCGAGGAGCCAGCAGAGAAATGTGGCACTTGACTGTAAAGAGCAGTGATAATGTGATCAGCTTGGACACAAAATCGCCAGAGACCTAGGAGTAGACTGCACGTGTAAAGTTTCTCAGCAGCTTGGCTTACAAAAGGTTAACTGACAGGGGAGGAGAGAAATGAGAATTATCATCATCATCATGTTTTGAACTTTGTCCATTTCTTTAACCTGATTGCCTCATTTCTCATCTCACCCTACCAGCTTCACACTAAATATGCAAGACAAGGAAGAGAAATGACGAAAACACTTCCCCATTTATTAGGAAACAGAGAGAAAAAATAGTAAAAGCAAACCAAAACACAGGAGTGACTGTCTAACAGCAACACACTCTGGGGCGAACTGGCTGAACTCTGAGCAATAACAGCAACAAGAGATTAAACAATGAACATCAACTGAGCCTTTAACCAAAACCAAACTCACTCATCTGACACCTTCACATCTGATTAGTGCGTTCAAAACTGAAACGATGCCTCTATCAATTGACTTAAAAAAAAAAAATCTGTTTTGGTGGATAATAATTCAGCCTCTATGTTAAGGTCAGCTGAGTTATTTCCAGAGAATGACACCTTTGTCTGAGACTGAACAGCTGGATGACACCTGCAGTTTTTCACCTGTAGCGACAACACCTGAGAGGCGACGCTTCACAACGCTGTGAGTGTAGCGCGTGTCGGCTGAAGGTCTGTGCCGTGGGTCTTTACGCAGCGTTTCGCGTGATGCATCAAACTCACCGTGCTCGTCTTCTTCACGGCAGCACTGTAGAAACAAGTGTTTTCCTCTGAGCGGCTGCTGCAGTCCCCACCGAGAGCGACTTTGATCGAACAGACGAGCCCCAAACCGTCAAATGGATACAATGATGTCCGCGGTGTGTATCTCCACCACAGGCTGACTGCGCACTACACAGGAGTCACTCTGCCTCTCTGCTGAGAACGGCAAGAAGTCCTGTTGTGTCTCTATGTCCCTGCCCTGCCTCTTTTCTCTGTTCAGTGCGCCACTGGACGCACGCCCTCTGCAGGTTTGTCTCTGAACAGTGCAGAGTTATTTGACAACCATGAAGTTTCTATGAAAACAACGTCTGTTATCTATCTCTAACTGTAACTGGGAAATACTTTTAACCTTTTCTTTTTCTTTTTTTATTTAGCACATAAAAGATGTATAAAACAGCATATTAAAAAAAAAAAGGAACGACAAACGACAAGAGACATACAAAGTATACAGTAGGTAAAGCAAATGTGCGGGAGAAACCAAAAAAAACCCTAAGGGCTTGTCAAGTGGTCCTCCATAAGACAAACATTCAACATAAATTTAGTTTACAGAATGAAAAAACAAAATAAAACAATTAAAAAGAGAAAATCAATATTGTGTGGATATTCAGGATAAACATTTGACATTCAGAATTCAGTTTACCATCATGTGAAAAACAAAACAATTAGAAAAAGAGAGAGAGAAAACAAAAATGATGTAAAAAGTATGTGGAATTATGAATCGCTCAATTGGGCCAATAGAAAGTGAATTATTTGTTTCTTAAATGAATTTATACTTGTGCAGTTTCTAAGGTGGATTGGTAGTGCATTCCAAAAATGCGGACCTCTAAATCTGATTGAGAACTGAGAAAAAGTAGACTTAAAAAAGGTGGGATGAAGATTATTTGCTGATCTAGTGTTGAAATTATGAATCTGGGAATTGAACTGAAATACAGTTTGGAAACAAATTGGGAGTAACTTGTGGATAGATTGATAAACAAAAATACATATTTGAAAAGTATTTACAGCAAAAACAGGAAGAATACTTAGGGATTGAAACAGAGGTGTGGATCTAGTAAATCTGCTAGAGAATGTTATCATTTTGATGAATCGCTTTTGTAAAACGAGAATACAGTTGAGAGAGCTCTTGAAAGTGCTTGCCCAAATAATATTACAATATGAAATGAAAGGATAGATCATCGTATAATATAAATTAATCAAGATTTTACCAGGCAGGAGATGACGTATTCTTCTGATAACTCCAATATTCTTAGCAATCTTGTTAGAAATAGACAGAATATGACTCTTCCAAGTAAGATTTTCATCAATTAAGATACCTAAGAATTTTGTTACCGTGACCCTTTCCAGAATGTTGTTGTCAATATAAACATTAGGAAGAGAGTTTGTTGAGTGTAGACTTCTCGGAGTAAATAACATATACAAGCTTTTCTTTATATTAAGTGACAATTTGTTTGCCTTAAACCATAAGTCAACTTTACACAATTCTGTGTTAATTTCTGATATTAATTTAGGTCCATTCTTACCAGATAAAAAAATATTGGAGTCATCTGCAAACAGAATAAAATATGCTTTAGTTGATGACATGTGTAGGTCATTTACATAAATAAGAAACAGTAAAGGGCCCAAAATTGATCCTTGGGGCAAACCACATGAAAGCAACTTTAAATCAGATGAAGAATTATTCCAGGAAACAAATTGCCTTCTATCAGACAAATAGCTTTTGAACCATAACAGATTTGAGCTGCATAAACCATAAAGAGAAAGTTTCTGTAATAAAATATCATGATTGACCGTATCGAAGGCTTTCGATAGATCAAGAAATCCACTCCAAGTGTTAGTTCTTTATTATCGGTAGCCTTGGTAATATTATCTACAAGTCGGGTGAGGGCCATAGATGTGGAATGATTCTCTCTGAACCCGTACTGATGGTCATATAAAATTGTATTGTCATTGAGGTATTTAAACAAACAATTACAAACTAATTTCTCTAATACTTTGGAAAAACATGGTAGAATAGATATCGGTCTATAATTGGAAAATAATGAGGGATCATCAGCTTTGAAGAGAGGAATGACTTTAGCCCATTTAAACTGATCAGGAAATATACCGGTTTCGAGGGAGAGATTAAAAATATGAAGAAGAGGTTTAATGACATATGGAAGACTTGTTTTGAGTATTGAGGATTTCAATTCATCATGACCTGGTGCAGATAGTTTCATTTTGTTTACAACGTCAATGAGCTCAATCTCAGTGATGGGGCAAAATGAAAAAGAGGAAGAGGGGCACTTAATCCCTGAAGTGGATAGTGGGGTCTGTGGAATCTTGACTGCGAGTGAAGGACCAATAGAAACAAAGAAATTATTGAATTCATTAGCTATCTCAAGGGGATCTGAGAGAGCTTTATTAATTCCTTTGAACTCCCTTTGTACAGTCCTGTCAGTTTTTTTATGAATAAGTTCATTGATAGTCCTCCATGTGTTTTTCATGTTATTCTGAGATTCAGTGAATTTAAATGCATAAAACTGACGTTTTGCTATTCTCAGCAGGTGATTCAATTTATTTCTGAAAATTGTATACCGATTCAGAAATAATGGCGTGGGATTGGTGAGATAGTCACGGTAAAGTTTGTGCTTCTTGGCAATAGACCGTTTCAGCCCGTTGGTTAACCAGGATTTACTTGGATTATTTAATTTATTTTTAGTTCTTTGAAGTGGAAAAGCATCATCAAAGATCTTAAAATATATAGCATGAAAGATGTCATAAGCCTTTTGAGTTTCATTTTCATTTACAACCTCAGACCAACTAACAATGGATAATTTATCAATGAGCCTACTCATATTACTATTATTAAATTTACGGAGGAAAATGTCACCAGGTCTAGTAGATGAGTTTGATTTCCCATTTATGGGCTCGAGATAAAACACAGGAAGGTGGTCAGATAAGTCACAGAACAAAATGCCAGGTATCCCCGTATCACAATAGGAATTAGTAAATATATTGTCAATCAGTGTTTCATTTGAGACAGTGATTCTGGTAGCCTTTGTTATGAGGGAGAAGAAAGATGCAGCATTGAGATGGCTAATAAATTGAGATGACTGATTATTTAGGAGATTAATATTAAAATCACCCATAATATAGCAAGTTTTTTTTCAGTGGTAATCTTACTGAGGGTGGAATAAAAGCTGTCAATAAAACGATTGATATTAGAATTTGGTGGTCTATAAATGCATCCAATAATAAAGACCTTGTTAGAAGAAGGCTCAACAAGCTCTAAAAAAACAGCCTCTGCTTCATCTTCCACCATCATAACAAGATCATTTCGAAGGGAGGATTTGATGTCCTCCTTAACAAAGAGAGATACACCTCCTCCACAATGCACAGGTCTGAAACAGGGATAGTGATTATAATTACTCATGGGAAACAGAGAAACTTTTTGGCTATTCAGCCATGTTTCGGTCAAGCCTATAACTGAAAAATCAACTGGCAGCATACCAAGATAATCGATAAAACTATCAAAATGTTTAGGTAAACTACGAATATTAAGATGAAACAAAGAAAAACAGTTGTCATTAGCAATCTTTTTATCCACACAAAGAGACTTTAAGGAGTCCTCAGAAAAATAAGAGCAGGGTAAGGGGCCTTGTTTAAAAACATTGCAGTTAGCATCAGGGTCAGCATCAGAGAGGGGAAGAAGATATTTATCTTCATGAGAGCAGCTAGTACTTCTAGATAGGGATCGGAGTGAAGTGTTCATAACCAAAAAAAGAAAGAAAAAGGTTACTAAAATAAATGTATTAAATATTCAGCTTAGTTAGGAAGTGCCTGGAGCAGTGCGGGGGGGATGCACCACTAGCTGGTCATATTTCAGGTAGGCCACATTACCTTGGTTACGTGCTTCTCTGAGCTGGGGGAGAAGCTCTTTCCTTCTAAGCCGGACCTTTTCTGAAAAGTCCTCATTGATATAGAGCTTAGAACCCTTCAGATATTTGGCTCTTTTTAGAATCTCCTCTTTGTCTTTAAACCTAAGAAGTTTCACCATCACAGATCTAGGTCGACCTTCAGCATCAAACTTCCCGGTCCTGTGGGCTCTTTCTAACTCAATAATAATAATAATAATAATAATAATAATAATAATTAGTGGTATTGGCCATGTATACTTGTGTATACATGGAATGTGATTTCTGCATTTAACCCATCCGTGAAATTAGTGAACACACAGTGAGGTGAAGCACACACTAACCCGGAGCAGTGAGCTGCCATGCTACAGCGGCGCTCGGGGAGCAGTGAGGGGTTAGGTGCCTTGCTCAAGGGCACTTCAGCCGCTTTCTACTGGTCGGGGGTTCGAACCGGCAACCCTTCAGCCACAAGCCCAAAGCACTAACCAGTAGGCCACGGCTGCCCCCCAAAAATGAGGAACGCTTCACGAATTTGCGTGTCATCGTGTGAGAGGGATCCATCTTTAGATGTTCTGTGATTAGTTTTTTCACCTTGATCTCAGATTCATGCCATGATTCAGTTTTGGAATCAGGGATGCCATCAAATATTAGATTGTTACGTCTGGTTTGGTTTTCTAAATAATCACATTTGACTGACAGATCGCTGAAAGAAGATTGCATGTTGTCCAAATCTTTACTCACTGTTTTGTGGCAGTCCAGGGAGGTTTTATATCCAATCTTTAAATCCTCAAGTTCAGCTTGAGAGAATTCCACACTCTGAGTAAGCCTGCCAACATCACTGCTCAGACTGTCCAGACGTTTGTTGGTGGAGTCCATAATCATCTGAACAAATGATTTGAATGACTTTTCCTGCTGTTCCAACAGGTCTTTGTAGAAAGATTTTTGTTGATCAAGCAGTTCATGAAGAACTGAGAGTGATACTACTTCATCCTCTTGGTTGCTTTTTTTAGGTGGCATGGTGGAGGGTTGGTTGGTAGCTTCCTTGGTGGTAGCTTGCGAGGCCTACTAGCCTAATGGTGGTGGTGGGAGCTCCTTGGAGGCCTGCTAGCCTGATGGTGGTGGGAGCTCCTTGGAGGCCTGCTAGCCTGATGGTGGTGGGAGCTCCTTGGAGGCCTGCTAGCCTGATGGTGGTGGGAGCTCCTTGGAGGCCTGCTAGCCTGATGGTGGTGGGAGCTCCTTGGAGGCCTGCTAGCCTGATGGTGGTGTTGGGAGCTCCTTGGAGGCCTGCTAGCCTGATGGTGGTGATGGTAGCTCCTTGGAGACCTGCTGGCCTGGTAATGGGAGCTCAAGGCCTACTAGCCTGGTGGTGATGGTGGTGGTAGCTCCTTGGAGACCTGCTAGCCTGGTGATGGGAGCTCCAAGCCAACTAGCCTGGTGGTGGTGGTGGTAGCTCCTGGGAGGCCTGCTGTCCTGGTGATGGGAGCTCCAGCTCCAGGCCTACTAGCCTGGTGGTGGTGGTAGCTCCCTAGAGACCTGCTAGCCTGGTGATGGGAGCTCCAGGCCTACTGGCAAGATGGTGGTAGCTATAGGTTTCCTCTCAACACAATAAAGATTGGTGCATATATTGTCAATCAGTTGCAAATACCACCCACATGTAGTATAAGACTTGACTTCACCTAAAGTAATAAAACTTTGGTAAAGAAAATGTGGAGGATTGTTGGGATTTTTAACAGATTAACAGATGAACAGTCAGCTCGCTGCCCTGCAGGCTCACACAGACTTTTCCTTCAGTTCTTCCAGTAATCAACAGCACAGGCTTGAAATTCCCTTCTTATTTTCTTGTTGCATAGTATTAGTGGTAGTAATCTTGTTTCACTGAATATATTGACTTGGGTGGAAGAATTAAATCAACAGCACTCACTTACCAAAAGCATGTTTACACAGTATATTAGAAGTATGAATTGTATTACTGTAACATAAAAATAAGTAGCGTTTGTTGTGTTGTTTAATCTTATAGCATATTTCTTAAAAGTAATTTAGCTTAATATAACTTTAGCTAGACAACACACATTTATACAGCAGCACATAAATACTATAAAAAATAATATATGCAAACAAAACTGTTGGTATAAAAAGACAAATAAAAGATAAATACACTGCATAATATTCCCCCTCTCCTTAGTGTAGCAGCCCTGTGTGGAGTTATAATGAGTAAAGTACTCTCATTGTTGAGTCTGGCTTCCAGCAGTGAGAACAGTCCATGGTGGGGGTGAGAGGCGTCTGAGGTGATGTTTTCCTACCCGCACACATTGAGGTGTGTGAAGCAGCCAGCTACACAGATGAGTGCTGAAACCAAAGGGGTGGGGGGGTTATTTTTCAGAAGCTGCATTGTCACGTTGAGTCAGTCTGAGACATTTTAAATTTGTAAAAGGATGTTTTGTGTTCACTGACCTCACTCTGGTCAGTTTCTCGGTCAGTTTCGCCCTGACTTTGCGCTCTGTCTTTTCTACGTAACCATACAGCCAGTGATCCAATAATGACTACTACTGCTAAACCTGTGGAATCAAGATGTTAATATCTAAGATGAGATGTGAGATGACAGTAAATAAAACACCCTGACAGAATCTTTATTTCACCTTACTGTCAGCATTTGAAAGAATATTTTGGGTGTCAGTCAGCGAAGCAAGACATGAGAGGCAGACGTAGTAGAAATAAGCTGATCAGAAGCAAAAAGCCACATTTTGTAAAAGCATGACAATAGAAATCAAAAGAGGATAGAGCTATTTACAATGTGTTACTCTCCTTAAGTGCTTATCCAGATGCAGGAAAGACATGTGCAGACAAATTATAGCAATTAAGGATGAGCAGAACTCACAGGCTACGACTCCTCCTACAATGGTATGTCGTGATTTATTGTACTCCCAGGTATTTTCCTCATCCTTATCTTGGATATCTTGAGTAAAGGTAAAGTAAAGGTAAATTTACAGTCAATAGTTAATAAAAACAGCACAGTGTAAGGTGTGTATTGACAGGAAAAGCTTACCATGAAGAAATGAACAGACGTTGACATGGTCTAGTTGAGAAAACAAGAGAAATGTTACAAAGTGCTCAGTCAGTAAAGTAAATAAATCATAGTTCATAAGCCTCGTGTGACTACAGTGAGAAGGGGAACTGACTGAATTTATTCTGATTATGTTATCTTAGTGACAGGCAGTCCATCTCCTCCAGGATGGCACGCCATTTGAGAGGGTTCGTCGTGTTTCCCAGCACAGTCTCTCTGGTGTAAAAGTCTCTGAGCAGATAATCAGAGACTTCAGAGACTTCATGGGGGTGGCCTGAGGGTCCAGAGTCCTCTGGGCCCTGTGCTCACTGCCCACCTCCACCATGTAGCTAGTTGTGACACTGGCACCCTGTTCACCCTTAGCACATGACAGACATGAAAGGGTCTGGAGAAGCTGCGGGGAATGATATGCTGCCTGTAATATCATTCACCATGACCAGCTTGGTGGTGGGTCAGTGATGGTCTGAGGAGGGATATCCACTGAGGAATGCACAGACCTCTACAGGCTAGATAACAGCACCCTGACTGCCATTAGACATCTGGATGACATCCTTGGATCCATTGTTAGACCCTACGCAGATGCAGTGGCCCCTGGGTTCCCCGTGAGGCACAACATTACCTGGCCTCAAGTGACAAGTTTATGATTAGATTAGATTAGATTAGATTCTTTATTCATCCCAAACTGGGAAATTTCTTTGTTGCAGCAGCATTCAACTCCATACATACATACATAAAACAAAAGCTAAAAATCAACAATATGAGCAAATAGAGAACTATAAGAAGAACAAAAAGTATACACAGTATACAAAGTATAAGAAGTGAATATTAAAGAAGTGTTAAATTAGTATACACAAGAAATATATTATCAGGTATTACAGGTGGATATTGAAAAGAAGTGTTAAATTAAATGTCCAAGTGTCATCTGTCACACACAGATGAGGAGTTGTACAGACTGATGGCTTGGGGTAGGAAAGATTTCCTGTAGCGTTCTTTGAGACAACGAAGTTGTCTGAGCCTTCTGGAGAAGGTGCTCCGTTGTCTGTCTATTGTGTGGTGGAGAGGGTGGTCAGGGTTATCCATGATTGATAACAGTTTGTTCAGAGTCCTCCTCTCCACCACCGATTGAAAAGTGTCCTGTCTGCAGCCAATGATAGACCCAGCCTTCCTGATCAGTTTGTTTAGTCTGTTGGCATCACTGGCTGTGATGCTGTTCCCCCAGCAGACCACAGCAGAAAAAAGTGTGCTGGCCACAACAGACTGGTAGAAAATCTCCAGCATCTTGCTGCACACATTGAAGGACCTCAGTTTCCTCAGGAAATAGAGTCTGCTGCAGCTCTTCTTGTACACAGCTGTACTGTTGGTCCTCCAGTTCAGTCTGTTGTCGATGGTCACTCCCAGGTATTTGTAATCCTCCACCATCTCCACATCCCTACCCAGGATGGTGATAGGCAGAGGAGCTGGTCCCTTCCTCCTGAAGTCAATATGTAGTATGCAGGTAGTTCCTGGAGGATGAAGGAATCCATACCATTGCCTGGCCCCCACTCTCGTTTGACCTAAATCCAATAGAACCTCTGAGACATTGATGCTCAATGATGGAGCTCTTGAAGGAGCTCACATACAACTACATAGCGAATTCACCCCTCTGGTTGATTGACTATTTTCATTTTCATCAACTTTTGTACACATTAACACATTTCCCAGTCCATATCAGTATAGATACTGAGCATGATATTTGTTCCCAGTAAGACCTGATGTGTTTCAAATTGTTCCTTTGATTTTTTGAGCAGGTGTATACATTATTTATAATAGTTAAACAACTTAATATAGCAGACAATGAACAAAAATCTGGACAAGGGGTTTACAAGTATCCTAATCTTCATCAGTCAAACAAAATATAATGTTTAAAATAGTTACTCAGGCTTCTGAAACTATAGGGATTACTACACTGTATGGATATTTTTTCAAATGATTTGAATGCATACAAGAAAATAAGTAAAATAAGTAAATACCTGTACATTTTACGGTCGTAATATAACCAGATTTCCCCTCAAATTCACACGAAGTATCCTGAAAGGTGGAAGCAAAAACCCGACCGCCAATCTGGCAGGCTGTGTGACCAGCTGGTGGGCCTGAGCAATGGGACATTTTAGTGGTCCCACTGAAGATGAGCAGATCGTGGCAAAACACCTTTGTCACGTTAGCCGCACAGCCCGCGTGCATGCAGAAAAATATATGCACAGCTGTGGGTGCACCTATAATATTGAATGGAATATGATTAAAATATTTTACTTTTTTTTTTAAACATTGGACTAGTGAAAACAAAAAAGAGAGAATCTCTGACCTTCTATGACTGGATAACTGAGAGGAAGCCAAAGAACAAGCAGCAGCAGTCCTGTCAAGACAGCCCTTCTTAACTCCCCCTCCAACATTTCTGTTGGAGACACAATTACTCATCAGTAAAAATTAGAATTCTTCTTTCTCCGTCAAACAACTTTTACCACTCTCTTAGACTGTCAATTATGGAAACCTCTGATTACAGCAGCATTCTGTTTGTCAAGCTTGACTTGTACCCTAAAATTAAAAATGAATCATAAAAGCCTATAAAACTCTAGATACACAGGATTCAAATTGGTGTTTGAAATGTAAAACTAGATTACAACAAAGACGCTCACTTTATATCTCTCACCAAAAGTAGGCTTTATTTTACAAATATGCCAATTACTTAGCATAAAAATGCTAATGCTAACTGGAAGGCTCGGAGCACGTGTTTGATATGATGAAAGAAGATTACAAAATGGGTTGTAATAACACCAGTTTGTCCAATATGTCTATTATCTGTTCTATCTCTGTCATTTCTGCATGTTGTTGCAAACTGCAATTTCCCCATTGTGGAACAATTAAAGGATTTCTTATTCTTCTTATTATTATCTTGACCTTGAAAATGTTACATAAGCTATGCCTAATAAGCTAGCTACATTCTAACAACACTAACTAGAGATATATTAGCTAGCTGCGACCTAATGTTCAAGAACATAAATTCAGAGATAGCAGTAAGCAAACACCCTTTCACAAATCATATGTAAAATTTTAACTTACTTAGTCAGTCGGTTGTAGCTAATAGCACGCTTCACCTCATGCAAAACATCCAGCATGCTTCAGTTTCGGTTTCTAGTAGCCACGCTCACGTACGTAACTACATAAAACGTAGATTAAAACACTTCATGATGCTATTTTCCTGCTGTCTCCATCAGCTCTTCAGCGTGCGTTTCTACCACATCCTTTTCAGTTTTTCTCTTTCTATTCTGCAATAAGCAACACAAATTCTACAGTTTCCTTACAGTTATCCAAAAAACAACAAAAACAAATGGGCTTGCTGGAGGCTTATTGAAGATATTAAACCACTCATACAAGTGGCTTCTCCACTTCTAAACAAGTTGGAGTTTAGGTTTTTGTTTTACAACATCTGCCAGTGTCTAGGGTAGAATAATATGTTCAGATTAATGGTGGTGTTCATGGTGTCCAGTTTTTGAACATTAAGATGTACCCTAACGATCCATTAATAGCCTGATGCTTCAGAATCAAGATGTGAATGGGGATGAAATGTTCTTGGGATTGATTTTAAAACTGATCAAAGAGGGGTTTAGATAGTTTGCTTTGCTCCTCTTTCAAGAAATCTGGCTTCTTTGGATAAAATGTGGACATTGTTGTCCTCCAAAGAGTGTTCCTTGTCTTTCAGGGGCAGGGGCAGCACATGACACCACTGACAATAAAACCATGGTGGAGCTGAACAACTGGAGAAATACATCTGCATACAGAGAGGACATACAAAGGCTAACTATGTATTGTGCAGAGAACAACTCAACTTTTAACATCAAGAAAAAGAGAATACTTACATTTCAGGGCTTCATGAAAAGTGGGATAACCCCTTTATATCCACAGAGAGAAAGCAGTGAGGGTCTGACCGACCGTATCCTGGTGTGGAGTCATATAAACTTCATAGAGGACCTGCCTGCCTTTTTTTTTTTTTTTTGGTGGCTGCAAAAACACCCTGATAATACTATCAACTATGTAAGTCTGTGAAGTATCTCAGTCATCCAATCATGGTATATCAAAAAAAAAAAAAAAGAAAAAGAAAAAGAAACAAAACAGTGGTAACTGCATTTGTGGGGTTTTCCTGAAGATGTAAATGACTGGTGGGGAATAAGGGTCTACACGTCATGTGACTTTCAAGTGGGCACGACTCCAGAAGTTCCTAATAAAAACATACTTTAAACTTCTAGTTGTAATGGTTATTTCAATTTCTTTGTCTCAGCCTCTAGAGATGCCCAGCTTTCCCCTTCCTAATGTGAGATAATGGGCAATGTCTGGACTTGGCCTTGCACCTAAATGCAAGACCCTGCAGGTTGGTGCTAATACCTGCAATAGAGGGATAATAAGGGGATGCGAAAGGTTTGTTCCTCAGGTATAAATGTTTAGGTTTCCCCACATTCGGGATCTTGCTTCACCTTGGACCGTTCGCGTGTTGCTTGACCTTTTCTTTGCAAAGAAAATAAAACCTTGTCAGCCAGAAGTCTCTATTTCATTCTTCACCAGCAGCAGAGGAAAACTTCCACACCAAGTTGGTGTCAGAAGTGGGATCCCTCGAGCGATCATCTGGGACGGGACGCGGAAAGTGACAGGCCATCCTTTCCAGAAAAAATTTCCAGACTCCAACCTCAAAATCCTTTTCTGAGAAGGGAGGACTGACCGCAAACGCCCCAGATCGTCACCGCTGGGATTTCCACGAATGTAAATTCAGTGAAATTCATGTGGTAGGGACTGAAATATTGACATTTAAATTTCTTTTCTTTAAAATTTGGGTTTTAAATTTTGCATAACATCTCAGTGTGACAGGGACCCAACAACAAACCTTGCCTGCTCAAACATTTCTTTCCCCACTTTGCAAAACTTACACATGGGCTGCCAAGGACAAAGGCTCTGCCTATTGTTCTAATGCACATAATGATGGATGGATGGATGGATGGATGGAAACATTAAGGTGTTATTTAAAGGATATATTTTGTCTCATTGAACCACACAAATGCCATGTAAACAATATTAAAACTTTTAGGCACAAACAGAAATAGTCTAATACATTTCTTCTAATCCAGCAGAAAAAGAGACGTTACACAGTAGAAATACTACCCAAAACAATCTCTGTAAAAAAATTTAGAAAAAACAAAACAAAAAACAAAACATTGTGAGGGATTATATTTAGATTTGAAATCAGGTTGATCAATCGTTTAATATCTGATGTGGAAAAAAACTTCTGGAAACAAGTCTCTATTTAACAGAGAAAATAAAGAAGAATGTCCATCGCTGCTGTTGTTGTTGTTTGGCTTGTTGAGTTTTAGGAAGGGGTGCTGAAGGGTTTGATAAGCCCGAGATCCATAGCTTTGACCAGGCATGTGCGTGCTACATCGATGGGCGGCTGCCTCTTAGGATTGTCCTCCGCCTTGCCGATCACCGTGAGGATTTCCAGCATCTCACTCTCGATCAGCTTCTTAACCAGCTCACTGTCATCTGAGTTGAGCATGTTGAAGACAATCACAAGACCACGGTGCTGTATCATAGGGTTAGCATGGAGACATAACCTCTGCAGGATCTCAAGCCACTGGGTTGTCTGTTGGGAGAAATGAGACACTCAGTCAAAGGGGCACTTATTTCTCATTGTTTAGGTGTTATTTTTGAACACACACAATTGAAGCCATGGCTCATTATATGGATTTTTAATTAAATACAGCCTCGGTATGTACAACATCTTTTGGGTGATTAAACATTGCACTGGTTGTGACTAATTAGGAGATGGGCTTTTACCATGGATCACAAAACTAAAAGCTGCTAACTGGAATGACTAGTATGTCTGGGTGTTATGGGACTCAAGATGTCACAAGATCTGCATAAGTAGAGTTTGTTTGGTATAGACTGGTATCAGAACCTTTGGTTTTAATTAAACCTTTATCAGCCGTCCATCAAATGCATTCACTGGCACAACTAACGAACATGAGCGACATGAAAATGGCAGCTGCAGGGTAATTAGGTGTTACAGAGTAGTTCTACACACTGCTGTGTTTTTTTTTTATGAGTTGTCCAGCTCTGAAAGGTCAACTTGTAGGGGAAAACTGGCTAGGAGATTTTCTGGTCGTCTTCCATAGAAAGCCACAGATGCTTTGCAAACTAACTCTGTGCTTGACTGAAATTCATGTTCTCTCATAAACATCACCAACAACTCTGCTGTACATACCACAAGGGTCATTTTAGTGCACAGCTTCTTCTGAGAAGCCGTGATCATAGCCAAAGCTCCAGCTGCAGCTATCTGGAGTTTCTCGTCATCTTCGCCACACAGCAACACCAGCAGCTTCAGTTTATCATTGCCATCCTGCAGGTAGCGCTCTTGGACCTAAAACATAGAGCAATTTAAAATTTACTCAGTGTGCAAACAGTTTTGACTCTGTGCGACCCATTGTTGTGTGATGCTTTTAGCTGTCCTCACCTCTTTACATGTCACAAGGTTGCACATGCATTCAGTGGCAGCCTGTCTGATCTCGTCGTGGTCCTCAAACATATAGTTCTCAATCTCTGGTAAAGCTTTCTCTTTCACAATCTTCACTCTACAAAACGGGTGAAGGTTCAGAAGAAACCACAATAAGGCATAAGTTGCCGTGCACTTACAGGAAGGTGACGACATGCCAGAATATCACGTGATGGTAAAAACTCACCTCAGTTTTTCACTGAAACCAGCCAAGTTGGTAAGACCTCTCAGAGCTTCATAGTTTTGTATTCCATCTCGATCCGTCTGAAGGAGGTTAACTAAAGGTCGCACCACCTCATACACCTGTCAAGCAAGACAGAACTGAACTGAAAATCAAACTTTTAAAAAAGCCATTTCAGGTGAAACACCAGTTCAGTAGAGACACTAGATAAATTCTGAAAGGGAGGTAAAGAGCTAATAATAATTATTGACAGCCGAACAAAACTGAATGTAATGTAAAACATCTTCTTCTTGTACACAGAGAAAAACAGATACAATGGAAAATGTGTCAAAAGTGTCAAAAGTGAAAGTAAAGTGAAAAATAAAAAGAGTGGGGATGATTAGGAACAACACAGTGCATTAGAAACTTTCCATTACTAACAACTGGGCCTGTCATTGAAGAAAACAAAGCAGCTACTTACCCTTTCTCCAGGAAAGGCGATTTCTGGGTTGGAAATAGCTGCTATCTTGGCAAGAACATGGCTGGCCTTCACCTTTCCAGCTTCTGTCCCTTCCAGAGCAAGTGGTATCAAAGCCTGAGAGCAGACAAAAAGCGACATAAATTAAATAATAGCAAGGAACAACAGTAGGCATATTGTCATTCTTCTGGGGATTTGGTTGTGGAATATGTAAAAATATCGTTCACTGTGAATTCACAAAAGATTGCGGGTTCATGTGTGCTTTGATTTCCAGGACTGTCTCCCTTACCTTTCCCCCACCTTGGGCAACAATAGTACCACGATCTCTGGGATCCTCTGACAAAGCCAAGAAAACCCTGAAGATAAAAAACGGAAAACTGGCTATACAATCATGTAATTTTGAGCAATGGTGTGGTGTAAGAAAAAAACGGTAGAAGACTTTCTTTCAGTTTCTCTTATCTGTTATCTTGCATTCCCCCTTCTCTCTATGAGTGTATTTTTTGAGGGGGTGTCAGACGTGTGTTAGGGGTTGTACAGACTAGTGGACTTCACTGCTGTGATGCTTTTAGCAAGAAGTCGACCGGTCGCCCCCGATGACATGAACAACATGGACGCCTCAGCTCAGTCAGATGTGTCAGACTGACGGTGTTTATGGTGTTGACGTGGTCTACGGCCAACAGAAGCCCATGTTCAAGCTTCAGTTACCTTGCACAAAAGCATCTGTAGCTCTTATTGTGTGAAATGCTACAATATTCAGGTCAAGAATATAGACTTCATTGTTGCGAAGCATTACTTTCTGTTGCATTTTCATGTACGGGTAGTCGACGTCGACTTGAATTTCACAACATATAGTCGACCAAACAATCTGAAGTCGTTCAGCCCCTAGTGTGTTTGTGCTTTTACTTTTAAATTAATGACATTCTACCTTGCCAGCATCTCCTTAGTCTGGTCAGTCAAGATGGAGTTGTCTGCTTTAACCATGACAGTAAGAGCTGATGTGACTCCAGCCTTCACTAGCCTTTTCACTCTCTTCTCTATGAAGTCCTTCTTGTCCTGAGGAACAAAAAGAAAAAAAATGCAGCATGATCGCATGTATGCAACAATTCCTTCTCTATCCGTGTCATTCAATATTTTGTGGCTTAAGTTTCCTCCTCTTCTCTTACCTTGGGGTGTTGCTCTGGCACATGCTGTTTTGAGAACTTGGCCAGCTGAACCAGCTCAGGTATGATTTCCTTCTTCTCGTAGCAGTTGGTGCAGTTAACCAGGATGCAAGCAACGGCATATAAGATTGTTTTATCCTTCGACTAAAACATAGAGAAAATGGAGATAAGTTATTGTCAGTGTTTAATCAAACATACTGATGCAGTAGCTAGGTTTATTTCCATCTATTATTTTCATACCTTAGCCAGTTCAAACATGGCTTTCAGGGCAAGTTCATCCTCCACAAAGTCGTCTTTTACGTCAGCATCATTAGTCAGATAAGCAAGACCCTCAATAGCCCACTTCCTTGTTTTGGTATCAATCTGAGGATTACAGAGCCACCTAAAGGTGTACAAGAAGAAGAAACATTGAATATAGTGAAAATGTGATGCAGTAGGATCACAATGACAGTGTTATAATAAAAAGAATCAGATCAAAAAAAATTTGAGTAGGTTGTTTTCATGTATATTCCTTTATAGCTCAGGGTAGAGCTATAGAAGAGTTACGGTATCTGTGAGTACTCACTTCCTGCACTGCTTGGCCAGCTTCTCCGTGGAGCCCTCTGCAAACTGCCTCATACTGTAATCATCGCCTCCAGCTGAGCCCAATTTACAAAGACCCTGGACATCAGATGAGAGGTAACTTGTATAATCTTCTAGACTGGTCAACTTGACCCGTGTGACAGTATATATTCCTGCACTGCCATCTATTGCTCAGACTTCTAACTGTGATTTTTTGTCATAATGTGTTACAGTGCAACTCTCCATTTTACATGGGGAGTGCTGAAAATACAAAATACATTAACCCTTGTTTTCTAGCCTTTTTGACAATAAGTTGTTGACAGCTCCATCAAATGGTGCCTTTTTCTTCAAAACCTCAAAAACGCGTATCAGAGTTTCAGCTTTCTTTTTTAAAAACATAAAACTTAATATTAACTGGCTCTACATTTAACTGCTAGTACTAATGTATCTTTACTTAAGTGGGGGTTTTCAGGCTTTTATTTGTAAAGGAGTATTTTAGATAACTTTGTCTGTACACTTACTTAAGTAAAGAATCTGAAAACATGCATTTCTGACTGAGCAGTTCAACTGTATTCTGATGTTTTCCAGGCACACTCACCACCAGCGCACGTATTTTAATCCTCTCGTTCTTGGTCTTCTTGTAAATGTCCTTGAGTAGCGAAACACCGTTGGTAATGATGAAGCTGGCACGACTCATCTTCGATGAGGAATGGATCAGCGCCTCCACAGCAACCATCTGGTCCACCTCACGTTCTGAGCCACACAGTGCCACCATCATCTCCATGATGCCTTGCCGTCCAACGAGGGCATTACCGACATCAAAGGGACCTTGCAGCAGCCCTGAGACCGTGTTGATTGCATGAAGTGTCTTGTCCATGTTGTTGGGGTCAATTTTGGCTCTTAATGGAGAATAAGGTAAAGAAAACAGATAGGTTAGCCACGTCTCCACTTTACTTTTATGAAACTTGTAAAATGAGGTCTATTCTATGGACATACTTAATATATTCATCACAAATATCCCTGAAGTTGTCTCTCTCTGGATCACACTTGAGGTCATCATAGAGCTTGTTGAGGAGCACGCTAGCGATCAGCTGTGTGTTGTCAGTTAGAGGCAACTGGTCTGGCAGCTCAGGAACCTGACCGCAGACCTTAAGGATCTTCTTCAGACCTGGACAACAAACACAAGTGTTGCATATGAAAACATCTCTTGAATACACCTTGTCAGACAATCTGACACTACCTCAAACCGGATCACTGGCCAGGTGCAGCTATCTGACTCACCGTGGTCAATAGTGAAAAGCGCCCTAGAGTTGTCTTGCTCTTTCTTGTCTTTGCGAGGTACATTTTTGGTGAGCAGGTTAAGAGCCTGATCTCTGCCATGGCCAGACACTTTCTTACTAGCGACCATCTCCAGCAGAGAGAGAAGAATAGTTTTTAGGTCTTTAGACGCATCTGCAGAGAGACAAGAAAAGAAATAAAGAAACAGACAGTAGAAGAGTCAAAGCCATTCTCTTTTGGATTTTATCCAAGGATTAAAGAGTGAGTGCACATACAATATGAAGTATTTTTTGTTACAAATAATATTGTCTCTTACCCAAAACCAAGGCTGCTTCTTTCCCATATTCCCTTGTGTCTCCACCAGAGAGGGAATCGTTGATGCACTGGAAGAGGTTGCATGCTGCCAGTGCAATCTCCTCATTGTCAACCGCCATGATGCTGCACATCTTGTCAACACCTACCATGTGAACAATTGCCATGGCCTATTTAGGGGAAATGAAAGTAATATAAGTAATATGTATGCGTGTATGGTTTGAGGAAAGCGCCAAACAAACAATTCTGGCATCACATCAGGCAGACGTTTATAGTATTTGGAAGAGGCTGCATGTGTTGAAGCTTTTAATCATCCCAGTCACTTGACTCACCCGAGCTTTGTGTCCTGTGCACATTCCTGACAAAGTACGCACAGCAGCCAGGATCATTTCTGGTTTGCCTGTCTCTACCATGTTGAGCAGTAGCGGCACTCCGTTATTCTGGAAGATTCTCTCTGATCCAGCATCTTCTCTTGACAACACGATCAAGTTGTTGGCAGCCTAGAGGAACATATCGTAGAAGAAGCATTAGGTGATTCACAACCACAGACAAAATCTACATCCAGAGTCTGAAGGATTGCAGTGAAAATACCCACTTTTTCCTTCTTGTCTTTGTCCATTTCTTCATCTAGGAGAATGTCAAACATGTTCTGCACCCTTGAATCTGTGGAGAATGTTGTTTTGAGCTGCGGATAGAGAAATACAAAATTAGATTTTGATCATAACACTGACATGTGCCTGTCATTTATTGTGTTTGTTGATGCGTCCTATGTGATCTTTTGTATCTGGCGGATCTGCTTCATGCTGACCTTGGCCTGGATTTCTGCTCCCAGTCTGCGGAGAGTCTCTAGGAAGGTCTTGTTCTTTGGTTCGAGGGTAGCGCACCTCTGCACATCCTTGAAAGCCATGTCCAGTTTTCCAAGCTTCTCCAGAGCTTGGCAGCGTCGATACAATGCTTTAATGTCCGCTGCGTCCACGTCAATTGCTTTATATATAAGATGGGAGAAACAGTCATATTGAAATTATCAATTGATTTAAGAGGTTTTGTAGTTTTTAAACAGTTTCTCAACACAAAACTTTACCTTTAGATGCATCAGATGCTGCATTGCTGTAGTTTTCCTGTGAGAAAGAAATGGAGACATTGAAATGACAGCCTATTCTTGTCAGAGATGTTGCAAACACAATGTATCTGGCAAAGATTTGTACTTTTTGATCAGTATAAAACTGCTTACCTTTTTTAGGTAGCATGCAGATCTGTTCCTGTAAATGACAGCTAGCACCTTCTTGTCCTTGCACACCTTGACGGCATTTGTGTAGCACTCAATGGCATGGTCGATATCTCCGGCCTGAAAGTATTTATTTCCTTCGTCTTTTAACTGGATTGGGTCTCCCATCTGGTAGGAAATGGGACCAGTTATGATATATTAAAGAAAAAGCCTCCAGAGCTTCATATCAAAGCCAAACATTTCAATTACATAGATACAATTTCCTAAAACAAGCTAAAACACATCTGCTGAGCATGCTTTACATTTTTTTGTTATCTTAAATTGTTAGAAGAGGAGTACAGAAGCATACAGATACCGTGCAGACACTTTGATCACTTCATCATAAAAAATAGTATTTAAAGCCAATAAAAAATTAGTTCTCACCATTCTTGTGAATGAATGAATTGACTACTGAATGTCCTGCTGACCTGGGTCCCCTGTAACAAATGGCCATGCACGTGCTATCTCTAACTTTAAATGGCCTCCCTATGGCCTTATTTGGGCATGGTCTCGTACCCCTGCCTGAGCCTTGCAACAAATGCCCCTTTACCAAATGACAGACACCATCTCCTCCTGTTCCCCTGATAAGCTCAGTGATTTTGGACTAACCACCCACAGCATACCTGACTGTCAGTCAAAAGAAACAAAGGGTCTTTGTGGAAGCTGTACCTTTAGGCTGTGTCTCTGCTGTTTGTCTTGTTCGGTCCTCCTCTTCTTTCTTTGCGTCTTTGTTTCCCGCTTTTGAAGATGATCTTGACTTCCAGTCACTTGCTTGATACAAACTTTTCTGTCTTATGTAATGTCCCCCCAGCAATGCCTCGCTTTATATTTATAGTGGTAGTCCATGAGGTGGGACAGCACTAAGGTGGCCCATCCATGACACATAGGGGTTCCTTGCCAAATACACAAAGACCCTTAAGAACAGCTTAGCACTAATTGTCATTATAAATCATGTCTACGTGGGCTGCGACAAATATTCTTTCGACTTTGTGGAATTATCCTGGACTTTATGAATTGAAAACATATTTTTGATCCCGTATACTATGTGAGGCTGACCCCCTCGAGGATGGTGTGCTCCTGATAAGGTCTATTTAGGGCACAGACAGCTGAGAACTCACCAGCAAATGCCTGATGTAGCAAGAGGGGGGTTTAAAAAGTGTGTGTGGAGACAGTGGGGGGTTTGACAACTGTAGAACCACAGAGAAAACTAGTAGCTTCTAGAAAGAGCATGATCTGAAGCCTTGTGTGGTTAAGCATGTAGTTGGGATGGTGACAGGAAATCTGAGGGGACAGAGAATGTTCTGCACCAAGGAGGTCCTTATGTTCAACTTTGTGCACATTTGTATAATTTCTGAAAATAATAATTATAATGTGTGAAAACAAAGTAGAATTTATGCTAATAGCTGGTGAACTGCAGGTTTTTTGTCGGTCTTATACCAAGTGCATGGAAGGATAGGAAGCAGAAGCCCAGTGATAAGTTTTCAGTTCAAGGATATTCACATCAAAACTGGAGCAAAAGAGGTAGACAACCATTTTTACAACCATTTTATTATTATTATTTTAAGACAAAGAAGCGAGTAACAGATGTGGAAAAGACCAGAACAGCCCTAAACACCATGTACTGGACATATAAAACTTAGACCAACCCGTACAAGAAAGACAAAGTGGAAGCAGTGTGATGCATGAGCATACATGTCTCCCAGGGGCATTCAGTAATGTTTGCTAATGATGGGGTGGAAGACTGAAGCAGTCGGGAGAAGTGTGTTCAGGGCTCAGATTAAGAAAAATGTAGTTAAGACAGCTGAATGGTGCTTCACATGGACAATGACCCAAAACATGAAAAACTGTGAAAGCAACTCTAGACTAGGAAGACTAGGGAATGATTTCTGAACTGAACACAATGTTGTGTGTACTGTTGCATGTTTCAGCCTGAACAGAGCGATATTGTTTTGCATATTGTTTGCAACTTGCATTAAAGTTGCACTAAAGTATGTTGACTTCTCATGTACTGGGGTTTTTCCACTTTATTATTTAACTTTAGTTTGGGGTGGCACAGTGGAGAGGTGGTTAGCACCGATGCCTCACAGCGAGAAAGTTCCGGGTTCACATCCATGGACCAACTGGGCCTTTCTGTGTGGAGTTTGCTGTGTCCTTGTGGGTTCTCTCTGGGCACTCAAGCTTCCTCCCACCATCTAAAGACATGCTCATTATGTTCATTGGTGATACTGAATTGGCCGTAGGTGTGCATGTGAGTGGTTGTCTTTCTCTCTGTGTTAGCCCTGCAATGGACTGGCGACCTGTCCATGGTGTACCCCCATCTCTCGCCCGATGACAGCTGGTATAGGCTCCAGCAGACCCTGCGACCCTTTATGGGAAAAAGCAGTTACAGAAGATGAATGAATGAATTTACAGTTTGCCACTGACTCATAGTTTAACAGGCATCTGACTGACGCTGGCAAGTAAAAGGGTTTCAGTAAAAGTTGATCACAAGATCAAAATCTTTGTAAGTGATGTTTCATTTTACTTGTCCCCAAAATGATGTGCATATTTCCACAATTAAATCATTGTAATAACATTTTCTTTTCTTTTTTTCTTTTTTTTCCTTCATGGACACTCCTCGTTTACCAAATATGAGGCAGGCAAAAAGAGATGAAAATGTGTGGAAATGCAGAGCATTTAGAAAATGTTATTTTCTACTCCATTACACCAGTATGCATATTGTGTAAATACACTGAGAGAAAAAAAAATAGAATCAAACTATTTGTGTGTACAGACATACATGATTCTAATTCTAATTATTGTACAGGAGCAAATGGTACCCAACATTAACAGGACATTTTTAATCTCAGGTCCAGTATTTTAGTTTATCTGAGTAAGTATTCGTAAAGATTAAAATGACACAATTTTGTTTATTTTGTTTGGTTGTAATATCAGATGATCTGTTGGACATGACTGACATGTCTCACAATAATTTGATGTTTTATTACTTGTGTCTGTTTAGCTTACATGGTAAAGGTTACAAGTGAAGCTGAAAGGGCTGGTAGCAGCTTTCCTGTCCTTCCATTTTGCTTCTGTTTCATTAATATTTTTGTTTATACTGTAAGTGCCGCCTTTACCTTTTAACGTTTTACATCACAGTGCAACATATGTCCATAATACTGGGTGGCAGATGTGGCGGTGGAAGAACAATAAAGAACACATGCACTAAACGTCAGCCTTAAGGGCTGCACCAAATTTTGTCTTGTCCACGTGTAAGGTGGAATGACTTTAGGATGCATCAAATCTGAATTAATACAGCCATAGTGCCATCAGGTGGTATTATTCATCCACTACAGTTAAAGTGACATTAAAGTGAAATTGCTCTCCTCTGTATGAAAGAAAGTAACCATTCAGATTTATTATTTACCACAATGTAAGCACACTTCAGTACAAATATGATGTGCCTTGTTTTATTTATTTTTTGTCTCAGATGTTTATATGTTCAGTGTATAACTTGTTGCACTGTGGGTCTTAGAGTAACACAATTTCAAATCCTCTGTATGTGCTGCACATAGGGCAGAACTGACAATAAAACAAAGTTTGACTTTTATCTTCATTATGTAATCAGTTATGATGGGTTAAATTTGGCCTTCTAATTACTCAAATAAGAACTAAGGTACAGCAGGTTACACACATTTTGATTACATGCACTGCAGAGGGTGTAACTGTTATGTTACACAGCTGGTGTAGTGAATATTAATAAATTCATTAGTACTTGACTTTGTGCAATACCATGTCAAGAATCAGTAGCATCGTGTGTTTGGACACTATTTTATATTATTTTCTTATTGTCTGCATCCAAAGCTACTGGATATGCTTAGTGAAATTCTTCTCTGTGTATTATCTAGCAAGCCCAACCAGGTGACAGTTTTACAAATGTTACATCTGAGAAACAATTTCCCAGTGGTTTTATTTTGAAAATACCTTGTCGGAAATGCTTCTCTATTCTTGGTAGCTACGTCATGCTACCTCATTCTGTTGCCTGCATCTTCCTCCCAAACCAAAGACTGCCAAAGAGGCTGCATTTACCCGCCTTATAATAAGTCTTTAGTCCTGTGTTTGATTATTTTAAAGTGATGTAGAATGGCATCTGCTTTTGGGAAGATTGTTGTTGGTACTTACGTGGAGATAAAGCGCAGTGATGGTAAGTTTCGCCCTGTCTGATCTTTTCCCGTCGCACTGTGTAAGTTGGGGATCTTTGTTGCTGCGGTGCTGTTGAATATAGCAACCGTTGTCCCTGCCTGCAGAGGTTAACATTAACGGTTTTAGCTGCACGAAAACGTTAATATTAGCTGCCAGGGCGGAGAGTTTCAACACGGCCTAAGACTTTGAATGGACGCTTACCTTTGTTAGCAAGCTTCAGGAGATTTATTTTTTTGCCTTTGCTTCTGCATTCATATCCTTCGACAACAGCGGATACATTCAATGGGAAATGTAGCCAGTCACACGACTACATTCAAATTATCTGAACTATATGTCCTAATTCGTTTATTACAAAAATGAATCCAAATGTAAGTTTAGCTAGGCTAGCTAAAATGCTAACCAAGCTAGGTTAGCTAACTAACGTTACTTCAATAGAGAGCAACGTTAGCGCTAGCTTGTGATTAGCTTAACGGCTGTCGCTAGCTCCTGTTCGCCGGCTTTATTACTGCAATGGTAAAGCTGGAGTGTAACATAAACACGATACATTTAGTGAACGAGTACTTCACTCTTTGCCTCTAATGGATGTTTTTGTTATTCGTTTCCATACAATTAAGTGTTTACTGAGCAAACTAAAGTAACAATAATTTCCATGGAAACCCTAAATAATGCGTATGGACATGTGCATTCTCCATTTGATAAAATGATAATTTATTGATCCCCATATATAATCAAATAATCCTGTATCCCAATATCTTTGTAGACAAATAATATTAATGGTGATAATGTTCTATCTTCATCCGTGGCAAGATGAAGGAAATCTGCTGTCAGAAAATGTAACCTTATATCAAGAAAACCGTAGCATGAAGACAAACAGACAGCAATGGATGTTACGACTATGCCAGATCTATATTTATTGTGGAAGTACTGCATAACGTAGCTCAGGAAGAGAACGGGATTACACCACAATCACTTGTGTTCAGTTTGTTTTTAAAGCTTAACAGCTGATTAGACAGGGAAAGGGAGAGACTCCTTGCTGTATGATTCCTCTCAGTGTGAATGCCAGCTTTATCCCTCCTGCTTAGTTGTCGAGTTTGCTTCAGGGCCAAGCAGCCAAAGATGACTGAAAAGTTAGTGTTATTCCTGTTGACCCTTCCTGTACCAGACTACACCCAGTGATAATGTTTTGCAATAAACCCTCAAAGAACAATTAGTCTAACTATAGAAAGTTTGCACCAAGGAGGGTGCGTTTTAGATAGTCTGCTGGGTGTTATGAATCATAATGGTGTTAACTCCATTACCTCTGAGATATTTATTTTACAGTCCTTGGCGTCCTGAAGTCAGGGCTGAGTTGTGAGTTAAATGCACAGCAGGCCCAGAGAGGAGAGGGAAGCCGTTCTGCTAGTTGGTGTTGTGTCCAGAACAGGGATTGCCCTCTCTCTGGGGGTTGGTGGAGGCGCTGGTTCAGATTCAAGCCAGATTCAGGCTAATAGCCGCCACCCCATCTGTTGCAGCCAGCTCCCTTGCTTCCATTTAATAGTCATTCTTGTCGAGATGAACATCTCATAGAAAATTACTGTGTGCTGTTTTACAGATGACCGGCAGCCATTGCCTAGTTTATCAGCCTTAGTACAATGGCTTGTGTGTGCTCTTTTTAAATGTGATGGATCGATTCCCTGTTTAAGCTTTAAAGTTCATTATCTAATTATAAGTGATATTATGGTATAATTGTAGATAATGACTTCCATTGTCATATGAAATACTGAAGTGCTCAGCCACATTTTCCATGGGCTGCATAATTTTTCTCCATCTGTGACATGTTGACACGTTTTCATCAGTGGGTGCCTTTTTTAGTGAAACTGATGCTTTCAAGGCTTTGTTTGTTCTGCAGGCTTAGCAGAGCTTGGAGTACCCCCTTATAAGCCCCTTCAGCTACTGGGAGGTGTCGCCATACACACTGAGTCGGGTTCTTAGAAAAGTGGGACACTGGACGGTGCATTCGGTTACAGATAATCAGCATATCAACTGCTGTAAGACAAGCCAGTGTGTGTGGCTTAGCTTTTTAGCTCATATGTGGGTATACAGTATGTTGTGTGTGTATGAGGATGGGGTAGGTGGCCCACTGAACCGACTGATGTCTGAAGGGAAAATAAATGCTCCTTTCATTATCAAGGTCAGAGTATACAGCTACACAACAGCGCATCTAGATCTTGTAGGTAAACTGTGTCTTCCACAGGACATGCTGTGTCCTTGAACTGGTTCCCTCTGTACATACTGTAGGTCAATTTCAAAATATAAGTTAGTTTAAGCATTAATGCAAATTATTTTCATTTTAATCCTGACACATTATGACAGCCTAGGGGGGAGTAAAATGTTCTGACTGTAGACTGTAAAAATGGTGGCCTGTGTGATCTGGTGGAACTACATTTTGCCTCCTCAGGTCTCTAGGCCTTTAGCTACAACAGGTTAGACGGGCCCCCTAGTTCTATATTTGCGGTGTTCTTGAGGCTAAGATGAAGGTAGCCGGAGTTGACTGACTTTCTTGAAGACTAATCCGAAAAGCTACAGCGATTTTAAATGACATGGCGAGAACCCCTAACGTCTCGTGGCGTTATTAGCACCGTGAGTTGTTGAGGTCATTTGAGTCCAGGTGTGTGAACAGGTGCAAAGCATCTTGGAAAGCTGTTGTGTAGACCACAGTGTCTGTTATTTATGGTTGTTCCAGTTGGACATAGATGGGTTCTTTGACTCCTTTACTCCCCTGCTACTGAATGATCGTAAGGGCGCTAGGTATGGTCATTAATTAACTTATTTACATTATTTATATTATTTTATTAAGTGTAAAATGTATTCTATAAACAATGTATTTTTAAATCTTGAGGCAATAAGAGCTTGCCACAGTTTTGTTTTTGCAAGAACAGCATTTTTGGTCATCCTATCAGCTTGCACTTCTCTGAACTTTTACATCATTGTTTGTATAACAAGACACACAAGTAGTTTGGAGGAAGTTGCTCTGCTGCTCTTGACTCCTAACTCTACAAACCCGCAGGAAGGCTGTGGTGTCACACTTGACTACTGATATTGGTCAAGCAGCCCACTCTAATTTTCTTTCTTATTTTATTGGTACCATACAACTATGAGCAGGAAGAAGCAGTGATTTAGTGGGCCTTTCATTGCTGTGTTGTCTCCATAAATCCTCTGTGTGCTGTAGTCACTATTGCAGAATGCGCTGCTTTCGGTACTCTTTTATGTAGAGGTGTGTCACCAAGTATCACATGCTGACGTCTGTAGACCAGCTGATCAGCATGATTCAGGAGAGGCCTGCTCTGTATGGCGGTTTGTAGCTCTTCCTAGCTTCCTAGCCTCCCAGTTAAAGCAGATATTCTGGTTTCCCAGAAGAGTAATTTCATTTCACACAGGTGCAGAATGTATGTGCCATGAGTTATACCTTTTTGAATAGCCCCACAGTGTGTTATTGTGAAGGGCAAAGAGCATCCATTTGTAACATTGTGAGTTATTCACCTAGATATTGTAGATAATGTATACTCTTCCTTAACTTTAAATGAAACTAGCTGAGTCTGTTATCCCTGTTCATATGAGCACTGGATCTGAGCCAAGGTTACAGTTGTGTAAGGACCGTTGTCATTTTAAATTAGCAGTGGGGTAAAAGATTGACATAATTAAAGAGTTTATGGTTTGTAGAGTGTCATGTCTTCTGAGTAATCAGGTAATGGTTGCATTTACACCAGTGTAAAGTATATGGCGTCTATAATTTTGTCACTTGGCAGTTTGGAGGTAAAATGTTCTGCGATATACTAGAATATATTGCATGACAGTATTCATTAATTTTCTGTAACTGTTTGTCCTCTGAAGCTTTGTGGGAGGGTTAGAGCCTATCCCAGCTGTCACATGACAATATCATATAATTATTTTAATACAACAAAGACAGAGCCTAGGTCTATTGAGACATTGATTAACCACAGATACGGCTGCCTTTGATCAATCGTTTATTTACTGACGTTTTAATTAATTAAATTACTTTAGTAATGACAGTGTATTCTTTTTGTCTATCCTCTGAAGGTTTCACATATCCTGAGTGCACAACATGTTTTTCACACAACGCTATGATCTGCTTTTATTGCCAGTGTAAGACCATTGTGAACTCAAATGTGCAGCATTTGTGAACACAGAAAGCATCTTTGCCATCCTTGCTGTGAGTGTCTGAATAATGGATACTGGAACATAGTGTTTCCCTGGATTATAGTGGGAATTTACAGCATGCAGTCAAACCCACATAGACAAGGATGGAAGGGCCGCACAGGCTTTTACAGCTGTTATTGTTACCGTGCAGAAAGAGGGGCGGAGAGGAACATACAGGCCAACAGCAGCTGTGCTTGTCTCTATTATCTGTGATTTTCTGCTGTGGGTCTTTAGTAAACCACGGTCAGAACTTACTAAAATTAGTCACAGCCTCTTTTACTAAATTTAATAGATCCAAATGCCCCCAAATGTTAAATTAAAATAAAACAGAGAATAAAACATATTCATTCTCTGTTGAATATTATTGTTTTTGAGCACCACAGGATTTAATTCAGTTATCTGTCCTATAAAGTCCCAATTCTTCATATTTAACCTTTAATAATTAATTACAGCTTGCACAGTCATTAATGAAAGAAAAAACAGAGGGACTAACGGCACAAAATATCTCATCTTTTCCTAGTAAAAAGATGATACTGTGCAGAAATGGAAATGGACACCAAGATGTCTTGATCATCTTGGTGCGATCATTTACTAAATCGTTGACACTGAACCTTGTTCAAATTCTTCCTCCACACTGCGTCTGCAAAAGCAGTTCTGTTGTGACAGGAGAGATCTGATCAGGGTAGCAGGTGGTAATTAGGCCATCTGTAATTCACCCCACTAAGTACGTTACCGGTAATGTACAAGGCAGAGTGTTGGTAAAGTATAGTTTGTGTCTTTGTGGGTGTTTGTATCTGTGTGTGTGTGTTAGACATTTTATACTGACGTGATTTAATTTCTTTGTTATCATTACTAACTTGTGATATGGTCAGTGGCAAATGCAGGGCCGTTATTAATGTCCTTACATCAAGATAATACGATTGCAGTCATTATTTCTACCAGGCCAGTAAGCATGCCTGCCTGCCCTCTTAAGTGTTACTCTAATATTTGAGTTTCCATTATCTCTGGTACTTTTACAGGGCGTATACACCAGGCAATGGTGACCTCACTGAACGAGGACAACGAGAGCGTCACAGTGGAGTGGATTGAAAACGGAGACACAAAAGGGAAAGAGGTAAACCCCCATTTGTTACCCCCTCAAAGCATCACTAGCAGCTGTGTGTTCTTTTATTTTCCACAGCAATGAATTATACATCCAAAGAAATGCTGGAGCTGGTGTGATTACGCAACAAGCTTGCATGTCCCACAGTCCCACTAAACATCACCTTCTGTACTGACGTGCACGAGTCTGCACGCTCTGATCACATGTCCCACGCTGTGTTGGTTCAACAGTATATCCTAGGGCGAGGTGATAAAAGGATTTCTGTAATTCCTGCAAAAAACATTATCTTAATAAAAGTAATAATTGTATCTGTCCTGCAATTGGGTCAGCTCTTATCTATACAGTCACCTATTAGGTCATAGATAAGGCTGGAAAATGGGAAATTGATTGGATTTTGGAAGGTGAATAAATATGTTGATTTCCTTGTGTGATGTTTGCATTATTGCTGTCGTCTTGTTGAAGTGTAACTTTTGGCTGCAGAGAGTACGGCTTTACTGAGTCAAACTGATTTATTTAGGATGCAGTTGTAAACCCATGAACTTCAAGTTAAAAGGTACCCTGTGGAGTTTTTTGGCACATGTGTGTATTTGTGAGGGCTAACTATTGAATGCATCGCCTCATTACTGCTATTCAATCTAATTTGTGATAATCACACCGTATGGAAATATTATGGAAATCATATTTTCCACGTTATTAAGCAGTGTAGTCTTTTAATTTTCACATTTTCACAAATATATTGTTCCTAGCCTATGTTGTAAAATTGATAGTTTTTTTAGCGTAGGATTGTTATTTCACTGATTTTTGACAGCAAGGCGTTAAAAAAAAAAAAAAAAAAACTTTCATCGAACTGCTGTACTGTTTAATTACTCTTATGTATGTATTAGTAGGATATAGAAGAGAAATTGTCAGTGGTCAATATTGTCAATTTGACCACTAGTCACCATTATCTTATATTTATATCCTTTTAACTACCTTGTAAAGACTTGTAGTGTCTTTTAATCACTAGCCTTCATTAGTTTTTACGGTGTACTAGAATGGTACGTGTTCATAGTGGAAAAGAAATATCCACTACGTAGTAGTTCATTTCTGCAAAGCAAGCCACTTCTCTTCTGTCCATTCATATGCTCTGTATATTCCAGACAGTGTCTTATTTTACTGACGAGCATGGACACTTGGTAAGCTATTACTGAAGTGATGTTTAATTCTGCCTCGTGCCTAAATCAAGTCACTCACATCCACACCGTTTGATACCTTCTGCTTCTCAGGCAGTTTGCTCAGGGAGCCTTGTTGAACTTTACTCTGAGCCTTTAAAATCCTGTCCTTTGGCTTCTATGACAGTTATCATGAGTACATAGAGTAAATGTAGAGCATCACAAGTCAAACTAGAAGCCTCTGTAGTATTTTACAGAGCATCGGTCCCCTTCATACATTTATGGACCTCTGAAATGTTCATTTTCATGTTACTCAGTTTTTCTAGGATTGACTGAATAGTTGGGTTATTAGCTTCCATGCAATAAGTTCACTGAACACTGCTCTTCTTTTGGACAGATTGATTTGGAGAGTATATTTGCACTTAATCCAGATGTGGCTCCAGATGAGGAGATCGCTCCCAGTCCGGAGACTCCACCCCCTCCTACACCAACATCTGTGAAGGTCAGCAAAATTGCAAAGGTGAGCATGCCGCCGTATCAGCAACTGTAAGAAGTCAAGCTTAAAAAATGATGGATCCTTTTTAGGTAACCAGCTAATTGGTCCGGTTAAGTACAGAGTGTGTAGTGCACAATAGATTAGGGTTGGGATTATTTTGGTAAACATCATCGTTGGGATAAGATGTTGTTTTTATCAGTTTTCATGAAATGGTTAAACTGTGATGTAACTGATTTGAAATTAACCAGTAAAGATTAAATAAAAGATTAAATTTATAGATTAAATGTTAAATAAATAAATTAAAGGATTATCCATCTAATAAATGTAAAAGTAATGTAGTGTAGATAAAAAAGCCTCTTTTCTCAGCACCAAGCGGACTCTTACATTTTCTCTTTTCTGTATCTAACATTAACATCTTTTTTTCCCCCTGCAGAACCGACGGACAATAGCACCTACTAAGAATGAAACTCCGTCCAGGGACAACAGAGGTTTGTTTTGTACAATTTTTGTATGTGCATTTGCTCAATATCATATTTTATTATATTAATTAAACTAATTTGATCACAGTAGGGATAAAATGTTTTTTTTCTTTTTCTTTTGCATCAGGACATTAAACACACCAGTGTTATCTGATAATTCTGCCCTTCTAGAAACATTCATTCGCCACATTTTATACATTGTAGTCCTGTTCTATGATGTATCCTGTAATTTATATGGGAAATCATATCATAAGAGAGGGTTTGCAAAGATGTAAAAAGAGAAAACTACTAATTTTGGAGACACTTGAGTAAGTAAGACCATGAGTAAGCAAATTTTAATTGTAAGTTAGCTGAGCTAAATATAAGATTCGAGGATCATGTTGTTTTTCTCACATTGCTTGTTAGCTGTATCTGGATCATGTGGTCTCTGTCTTAATCACTGTGCGTTTTCAGCAATCCCAACCCGGGCCAGACCTCCACAGCCTCAGCAGCCAGAGCCTGCACCACCTCCGCCATCACAGCAGCCTGCGCAGCCCACTCAAGCCCAGACACAACAGCAACTACAGAACGGTAACATGATCAGAATGGTTTCGTTAATTGCACTCAGCTATAATCTTGTGACTATTGTCAGGACATGTGAGTTGTAAGCATTTGACTGAAATCTTCTTGGCTAAACCCCAGTGACAATGCTTTTCAATATCCATATAAAATATTTTTTACGAATACACTGTCAAATAATCATATAAATATTATCATATCATCATTAAAAATATTCTAATCAGTTGCCTGTAGAAATAAACCTCATCAACATATGTTAATATCTCATGTCACATGTTTATCACAGAGTCCTCACATCAACCGATATCCAGAAAGGAGATTGGACAGCTTTGTATGTATCACCTGCATGTTACCCCTGCCCTCAGTGCTTTATGGTGATTCTGATAGAGTTCCTAATAGAATCTGAGAGTCCTCTAGTTTGACAAGAAGAATTTACGTCCGAAATGCCAGATACTATTCAGGACTGTGGCGTGGAGATGAAGTAGCACAAACACAATCCATCCAGCAGACAGGCTTTGTGGGTATTAGACAGAGAGCAAAAAAAAGAGAAAAAAATCGCTGCCTTTTGCCTGTCTGATTTCCACTGAGTCACGCACAAGTGCACACATGGAAAAGCCTGTGGTGCTGTGCGTAACTCCTCTGGGCTCAGACAGCAACCTTTTTCTCTACCCTCTATTCTTCCAAAGTGCTCACTGTCAGTCAATGAACTAAGAGGAGGTGAATTGAAACGCCTTGTTACCCCTCCTCACCCTTCATCTCCCCCAACAGCCTGCCCGTGAGACTCAATAACCCAGAGGTTGTGGCGGTGCAGCCTTCCTCTTATACTTCCTTGTCCCATGGTGAACCAGCTCATCTTCTCCTCCCAGATTAGAGCAGATTATTAATCCCTCTGCTCCGATAGTCTGGATTCTCAGGGACTGGAGCCAGCAGGAGGCCAGGACTGTATTACAGGGCTTCAACCAGGCTTTGCAGTGGGAAGCTTGAGCAAGCCAGGGGCAAATCATGTAACTCTAGTTTAAATGAACTGTGGAGGGAATCAGAGGTGGCATTTACTCACATGCCTGCTAACTTGTGTTTCCTTACTATGGTTACTAATGATTTGATGTGAAACAACACTAATCAGTGGGTGTGCTGTGCTGGGAGCTTTGTAATAACCTGCTGTTTTTATTCCGACAATCACTCTTTGAATTGAAACAACTGCTTTTAATCAGACTGGAGTGACTACAATAATGCAAGACTCATGTTCTACATTGTAAGTGATGTGTTTTAGCAGTCTGCGGTCCAGTTGTGTTTGAGGAAATCGATGGATGAATAGAGCAGGTTTTGAACACACTGCAAAGGCCTTTTGTTGTAATGCAGAGAAAGCAGCCAGTGTTGTGCTGGAGACACTGTGTGCCAGCCGCTGCATCCTGGTCTGTGGTTGCATTATTACTGCTCTGCTTTGTTGGAAATAGCCCAAGGTTACCCTTCTGCTGGAAGAAAGATCAAGAGAAAGGAAAGCTGAAGGAGCAGACTCAGGAAGTAGAGACCGACTGACAAAAGAGATGACAGAAGTAGAGACCATTTTACAAAGGAAGGTGATTGCTATATACGGTTTCTTTTTTCTTAATGGCAGCGAGGAGGAAGTCAAACTGTGTGAAGGAGGTGGAGAAACTACAGGAGAAAAGAGAAAGGCGCCGGCTTCAGCAGCAGGAGCTCAGAGAGAAGAGAGCTCAGGTGCGTCAATGTTGCCTTTGTCCTTGATGATTAACAACATAGATTTGATTGGATCTTGATGAAATACAACTTTTTGTCCTTCAGGAGGTGGATACCACCATCCCCAACTATGAGATCATGTACATGATCCGAGATTTCCGAGCCAGTCTAGACTACCGGCCCCTGACCACAGCCGACCTGGTGAGGAGGGACTGAAAATTCTTCTCCCCCCGACTCTCGGTGTCGACCGCAATGGTATAATAACATCTCTCTCTTGTTACACTGTCCAGATTGAAGAGCACAGAATATGTGTTTGTGTGAGGAAACGTCCCCTCAACAAGAAAGGCAAGATTTTTTTTTTATCATGAACACTGGTGACCAGTCTGTGTGTAATCTATAATTATAGTGTAGCTGAAAGTCTTGACTCGTCTGTGTTCCAGAGTTGACCATGAAGGATTTGGATGTGATCACCATTCCCAGTAAGGATGTGGTGATGGTGCATGAACCTAAACAGAAAGTAGACCTGACCCGCTACCTGGAGAACCAGACCTTCCGCTTTGACTACGCCTTTGATGACAGCACAACCAACGAGATGGTTTACAGGTTTGTAACTGAGGCCATTGGTTCAGGGTGTTTCATGTGCAAGTTGCAGTTCACCAAATCTCAGATTGATGTTATCTCCGTGCACTTTGTTTATTGAGATCAAAACCTTAAAAAACTATAGAGAGAGCCCCAATAAATTTCTCCATGCAAGCACCTGGGGACTGTGATGGTAAAACTGTTAATGTGCAGAACCCCGAGTATGTTAAATTGTGTTAATATAATAATGATAACAGAAGCTGGTTACACCAGACTAATCATCAGGATGTGGATAATGCTCTGTTTTACAGAAATGAACTAGGCACTAACATGTTTCTTAAAGCATACAATCATTGTAGCTTGCTTTTGCAGATAGACTAGAGATGAGGGTGCCTTGTGTTTTGTCCTGCAGGTTCACTGCCAGACCTCTAGTGGAGACCATTTTCGAGAGGGGCATGGCCACCTGCTTTGCCTACGGGCAGACAGGCAGTGGAAAAACACATGTGAGTTACAGTCAGTGATTATTTTAAAATATCCAAACCAGTATTTTATCGCCCTTTGATATAATTTGACGATACATTTTCACCTCCATTGTATTTTGTGCTTTATTTTAGACTATGGGAGGAGATTTCTCTGGGAAGAATCAAGACTGTTCTAAAGGAATTTATGCATTAGCTGGTAAGCACATGAGCTATAATATAATGTACTGTTTAAATGTGTTCTGTTGGATGTATTAGTTCAGATCAAGTTTGTTTGGTTATAAAGTATATTCTGTCTGATGGTAGAATTTATAAATAAATCTGTTTTTGTGCAGCTCGGGATGTATTTCTCATGTTGAAGAAACCCAACTACAAGAAGTTAGATTTACAGGTGTATGCAACCTTCTTTGAAATCTACAGCGGAAAGGCAAGTAATGTCATCATTTGTGTGGTCTTTGCTTTTCCTAAATAAAACATTCACCAGTGCTTACAGTTTTATATGTGTGGATAGGTGTTTGACCTGCTGAATCGTAAAGCTAAGCTGAGGGTGCTGGAGGACGGGAAGCAGCAGGTGCAGGTCGTGGGGCTCCAGGAGAAGGAGGTCAAGTGCACAGAGGATGTCCTGAAGCTCATCGAAGTGGGCAACAGCTGCAGGTATGACAACAGAAAGTCTGCATGTAGCTGGTGGTGCAGCCCCAAGACTTTGAATGCTTGTGTTTATCCAGAACATGTTGTTGTGATCGTATCAGGTATTCACTTAACATCCAGATGTCTCATTCTTTTTTGATTTTCATCATTCATCTTTACCTCTCTCTATCTCCTAGAACATCAGGGCAAACGTCGGCCAACGCTCACTCCTCTCGCAGCCACGCTGTATTCCAGATCATTCTTCGGAGGAAGGGGAAGATGCACGGAAAGTTCTCCCTCATCGACCTTGCAGGGAATGAGAGGGGCGCCGATACATCAAGCGCCGACCGCCAGACGCGTCTGGAGGGAGCTGAGATCAACAAAAGCCTGTTGGCCCTGAAGGTCAGTGCTCAGTCTTTACGTCATTTGTTTTTTATTTAAATGTGAAAAGAGCACAGAGACTACAAAATATTTTTATTTACCTCATGCATTTGTCAATTTTCCTCTTGTTTCAGGAATGTATCCGAGCTCTTGGTCGTAACAAGCCCCACACTCCATTCAGAGCCAGTAAGCTCACCCAGGTCCTGAGAGACTCCTTCATTGGGGAAAATTCACGCACATGCATGGTCAGTCCTTTGTCTTTATAAGCAGTCGGCGGCTGTGTTGTTGTATCTCTCCTCCAGACGTTAATCTGACTGGTCTTCTCTTCCTGCAAACAGATTGCAACAATCTCTCCTGGTATGACATCCTGTGAGAACACACTCAACACATTACGCTACGCCAACAGGTAGGGATATGATGACCTACTGCTGTCATCTAGATAATGTCTTGCTGTATGAATGAAAGGGAATTATTATCCCCAGTGATCAAATTATAGCTCCTTTTATTCCTGTAGAATCCCTAGTGCATTTTGCATAGACAGAATATAGTCTGTAATGGAGTTACTGTACATTTCTCTGATTGCTCTCATTAGTGCTTTCTGACTCTCACTCCTCTCTTTTCCTGCTTTGTTTCCTTCTTGTCTCCCGCCCTCTGCTCCTCTTTACTCTGGCTGGTGCCGCTGTGTAGAGTCAAGGAGTTTGGGATTAGTCCGTCAGACATCCCCTTCTCACAGGGCGGTCAGGGGAGTCGCCCTGACCTCTCGCCCACCAATACCTTTGAGTACGATGACTTTGCTGCTACCTCTCCCAGCAGGTCAAGAACTCCCCAGAGCACAGCACAGCACTGCATGTACACACACACACACACAGACACACACAGAAATACACAGTGCATGTGCTCCTTTCATTTACTAAATACATGATGATACCCATCCAGTTTTAGCAGCTTTCATCACTTCACAGCTTTACCTTCCTGTCTTTCATCTGCATGAAGCTTCATGCTCATCACCTCTGCTTTCATGTCATCGTTGGCTGAGTCCTGAAGATCAGTGTCCATGTGTCTTTTGTTTGTTCTGTGTGGACATCAGGGATAACCGTGAAAGCTGGGAGTGATAAGTAGTTCTTGACTTTGGCTGTTTGTGTGAATGCATCCTGGATGAGCTTTTGTTTAGGCCCACTCCCAGCAGGTAATCCCTCACACAGTCATAGTCCTAACTCCTCTGGACCTGCAGATTGGGTGCGGGGCAGTAATCTCTCATTAAATGCAAGCTCCATCCACACTCCAGTTACTGTGATAAATCTACAGATTAATCATCTTGCTCTGTGCATGACGTCATGATGCTACCATGCTGTGCAAGCTGTGGCCTCCATACCCCTGATCTGAGTGGCTGATTTGGTCCTGACCATCTTAATGTTTGTTTCATATGCAGGGTGAAGGAGCTGACAGTGGACCCCAACCAAGTGATGGAGGGTGGCCGACCCAACATCCATACAGTCAACCAGCTGGATCTTTTGGACGAGGAGTGGCTGAGCATCTCACCACAGAGGGACGACCTCAAACTGCTCTGTGAGCAGAATGTAAGTGCCTGAAGATTTGTTTGTCGAAGCGGAAAACTTACTGTGTGTGATACTTGAAGTATCCTGTAGGATCTTGCACTTAAGTGGAAAGCCGAGTCCAGACATCACAATCCACAAAGACAAAAGGGCCCAGTATCTCATGTTAGGAAGGGGGGAAGTTGGCCGTCTCTAGTGGCCGAGACAAAGAAATTAAAATTTCTATTACAGGTTATTGACAAACCCTACTCGGATGAGTAGTAGGAGTAATATACGGTGCCCCCCGTAGATAGAAAAACAGCAGCATGAACCTGGACTAAAAACACACAAATATTATGTTTTGGTTTTTGTTTATTCAGGAAAAGGAGTCAATATTACATATCAATGAGGTGCAAAAGTAGGATTACAGTCCCTCGCTTTGAGTCATTTTCATGCAGAAATGTAGTAATGCAGATACCTTTAAGCAGCACTGTGTCTTCAAGAAGAATCGTGCAGACCAGTCGCTTGGAACCTGATTCATTTTGTTGCTTGTGAGAAGTAAAGAACTTTTAAAAGTTCAGCCCAAGTAGTAGATCATGTCCAGCATGTCCTCAGATTTTTTTCTTCAATTTCTAATTTCTATTTGTTGACACTAACTATGTTTCCTAGGAGGAGGAAGTGTCTCCCCAGCTCTTCACCTTCCACGAGGCGGTGTCTCAGTTAGTGGAGATGGAGGAGCAGGTCCTAGAGGACCACAGAGCTGTTTTCCAGGTCAGAACACCACAGACCTCTCATTCCTCTGCCCCAATGAGGAATATCAGTTGGATTGAGAGTGGTGGAGTGAATCTTTGATATTATGTTTGATATGAATCTCTGGATGGAATAAATTGTGTATATATGTCAGGCTGCATCCTGCTAGGGATGGCTGCTGCCATCAGGGAGGGTCACTGCTATGGGGAGGGGTTGTCCTTTGTGCTGTTGATGTTTTTTCTGAAGCTATTAAGAGCTGTTCCAAACACTGATGTGTGTTTCCTCTTTGAGCAGGAATCTATCCGGTGGCTGGAAGATGAGAAGGTGCTGCTGGAGATGACGGAGGAGGTGGACTATGACGTGGAGTCATACGCCACACAGCTGGAGCAGATCTTAGACCAGAAGATAGAAATCCTCACTGAGCTCCGAGGTATGACTGAAGTAAAGACGCACATTGCTTTTCCCGTCTTATAAATATGTCACTCAGTCACTTTTTCCTTTTCCTCTCTGCGACAGATAAAGTGAAGTCATTCCGTTCTACACTCCAGGAGGAGGAACAAGCCAGTAAGCAGATCAATCCCAAGAGGCCACGTGCTCTTTAAGAGGTTCAAGCGGCACGTACAGAAACGTAACCACTAGATGTTTGGCACAACTTTAGCTGTCGCTAGCAGCTGTGAAAACGCAAATAAAAGGACTGTCTAACGTACCAACAGGCTCAAGGAACTGCGTTTGTTATGATCCCTCTCCTAACAAATGTGGCTCTACACTCACTTCTCGTCTTGTTAGAATAAGTAAGAAGGAAAATAGTTTTATTTCCTTCCATTTTAGCTGATTTATTTTCATTTTTTGTTTTCATGGAGAATGTTTAGTTCCCTTGTTCTTCTTAAATTATTTTTCTTTTATACTTGTTTGTACTTTATTTGGACAGAATATTTTTGACCTGGTTTATGAAGACTTCATCAAAGTTTACCACACAAAACCAGTATTTACTTTCTGGTTGCTCTGGCTGACATTTCTGCATGTTGCACTCTGTGATGGTTTATGTACACCTCTGTCTCATGCTTCAGGCTCCTCAGTTGACAAAGTTGTAAAGTCACGTTTCATTGTAGGCGATCTCTCTTTTCAGAGTCCTCCTTCAGTTTTTACCAGTTTGGGAGAAGACTTTAACCACGTCGTGCTTCTTCCTTACGTGTTTCTTTCCTCGTGTCCCTCAGAGATTTTTACATGTAGTTTGCTTCAGTTTGTGCCATGTCATTGTATGTGGCGACTGACTTAAAAACTCTTAATGTAAAACATGTTTTTCCACCCATTTAACACTTTTGTTATAAAAACTAAACTAGAAAAAAAAACTATTAATAAATGTATAGTGAAGACCACTGACCTCCCATTGGTTATGTTGCTCAGTGTTTGCACCAGATGTAATGCTGGATGAAGAAATAAAAATTCATGTGTTTCATTTGAATGACTTCTGTGATGAGTTACACCAGAAGAAGAGTCACACTGAATATTTTTAACACACCAGCCATCAGTTATGATGCAGTGTAGAACAATCAAAATAATTATATTATAAAATAATCATGCAATTTCTCCCTGAAATGCAACCATAAGATATTTTTATAATATTATACAAAGCATTGGACTATGATTTCAGTCAGTGGTTGAGTTAAAAATAAGTTTTACTTTGAAAGTCGCCGGATGCGTCAGTAGCGCAGTGTCCAACTTGATCATTGTGATTGTTCACTGCCCTCTAGCGGCCGATGTGAGGACATATTCCTGTACTGCAGAGTTCATATAATTACATCCATAGTTTGGGCCGCAGGGTAAACGCCCTCATAATCGGTGTCTTCACAGACTCTGAGACAGACTTCCAAAAAAAAAAAAAAAAAAAATACTCAGTGCTACTAATATCAAGACAGACATAAATAATCGTTATGCCCATTATAAAGGAATAATGATGCCAGTTAAGGCAGAAAGCCATGACTTTTCAACATACTGCTTTAAACTGTCTCACTGCCTTGATTTAGCATTCCAGTCATTTTCTTTGTCTTCATTTTTTAAAATTGTATTTGCTACTGTTCTCCACTTCATATCACTGCAAATGGATTTTATTTGAATTTTAGACTGCTGGTACGGCAAAACACATACTGTTTACAATTATTAGATTAGAAAGCGAGCAGCTGCTGCAGTCCAAACGTAGCAACCTTTAGAAAGCCAGTCAAAAATGATGTGCTACAGGGAAAGAAGTTGTAGACATGTAATTTATTTTAAAACAGACTTGACACTCCTCTTTGTGTACCCGATGACAAACTCTCATAACAGCCAAGAGGGCGTATTAGGTTCCATCTGGCAAAACGTTGTCCAAGCAAGCAAAGTGAAACTTGATAGTCACTCAATATGAGCTGTGTTTACATGTATGCAACAGTCTTTATACACGATGTGCAACCATTTGCTCCTCAAAGTAGAGCACCAGAAGACTGAAAGTAAGTCAGAGCATTTCTTTCTTTTCGCTGATCTGATCACCGACTTCTCCCTCTCACGCTTAAGAAAAGTGGATCCCTGCAGAGTTGAAGGCATGCAGCAGCCTGAGGATGAAAGAAACACCCAGAGTTACACATGTCAGCTCAGTATTTATGTTAATTATTTATTTGACAAAGATGAATCTAACTAATTAAAGTTATAAATGAAGTTCTACTTACACCATGAAGTCATCAATGTCCATCGACCTGGCTCTCTTCTCACTGAAATTGGCCTCCTGGAGAACACTCTCGATTTTCTTGGTGATGCTGAAGTCGGCTGGAACCTCCTGTTGAGACACAGATGAAGGTTTTTTTTTTTTTTTATACCTCAAACTCTGCAAAGCTGCGATTCTGCTTCTTCATCCGAACATTAACTCACCACGTTGTGAACAGAACAGTGGATCCTGTAGTTCTTTTCCAGCAGCTGCTCCACTGCGGTGGACCTGGAAGTGATGAATTAACGTTAACGTCTGAACAGGATCCAGTGGGAGTGGCAGTGTTTTTGCAGCAGGCTGGTACTCACTTGAAAGCTGCATTGAGGGTTTTGTTTTTCCTTACAAAGGCGATTCTGACCAGACCGTCCCACTCCTATTCAGAAGGAAACAAAGAGTCAAACATCTAATGTTTATCTCCCATGTAGATTTTCTCACAGCCTCAGAGGTTAACAATCAAGCCTCACCTGGAAGTTGACTGGAGGAGGAGGATTTTTGGGTTCTATCCTGACGACACTCGATTCCACTTTAGGAGGAGGGCGGAAATTATTCTTCCCTACCTGTTAACAGAGGAAAATGTCAACAAAGGAAAAAAGAAATGTATGTAAATGAACCATCTAAAGACTCAGCCGTGATGTTGCTGACCTTCATGAGATGGTCTACGCGAGCCAGTAGTTGTGTGTTGATGGACAGTCTGCAGTACAGTTTGTCTCCAGGTTGAGCTACCAGTCGCATGGCAAACTCTCTCTGGAACATCAACACAGCACACCTGAACGAAAACAGAACACAGAGTCGGATTAACGTCGCCCTGAAGTCAAATTTTATGTTCATACGACATGTCTTAAGCTGCATGCCGTATGATAATGTAGATATGCATTACTTAATAGTATTTTAGTGTTTGGCATTTCCTGAGAAACTATTTTAAATGACTGAGGACTCATCCTGGGGGTGTATGCTAATTTTACGTCCAATTAAAAGCGATCTCTGATTTTCAGCAGCACTGAGGCCAGCACAGATCTTCAATGGCCCTCTGGTTGTTTCTTACCTGAAGAAAGGTCGGTGCAGGAGCAGCTTAAAGACAAATGGGGATGAAATCTGCACAGTTAAGGAAAAAACGTGTTAGCGATAATGCTAATGAATCGCATTATGACACTTCCACTGAGTAAGGGGCTAGAATTACATGTGTGCAGTGTGGAGGAAACACGTCTTTACCTGGTACGGTAAATTAGCCACGCACACGTCAAAGAAAGGCAGATCTGTTTTTAATACATCGCCAATTAATATTTGAAGTTTGGCTTGCAGTGGTCTGTAGGGAAAAAAAACAATATTTACATCAGGTCATCAGGACATTTACATTTTGCATATTCATGTCGGCGCAGTGCTGATGCCTCCACTCACGTGCACTGAACTCTTTTCTGAAGCTCAGCCACCAATCTGCAGTCCAACTCACAGGCCACTACCTACCAACACAAATATTGAGCACATTATGAATTATATTCCAAATAAGTTCAATAAAACCAACGGATTCAATATGTAGGGGAAAAATTGTATAATCTTTTACGATTCATGAAGCTGAACTCTGAGTGTCGTACAATAAAGAGAGATGTTTAATTAACAGATGAGCAGCATGTGTCAACAGTAACAAGAATGTGAGACCTGACATCTAGTGAAGAAGAAAACTAAATGGATGAGCGTTCCAGGGGATGACAGCAGCGTCAGAAACTTCAAAACCACAAAATAAATGAAACACTTGCAGAAGTGTGTAACGTGTGCAGCTTATAACGCCTGTGGACCCTTTATAAATGATGCAGGTGATTAAATACTACACAGTAACGCAGAATCTCACTTTCTTGGCTTTTTCCAGCAGTTTAACCGTCATGTTACCGGTACCAGGTCCCACCTCCAGAACCACATCTGTCGGCCTCAGAGCAGCCTGGAAACAAACAGAAACGTGTTACAGTTCAGCTACAGCCACAGGTATAGAAGAGCGTAGATCATGATGGTCCCGTTTTGGTATGTTTTAGTTTAAACTAATGTTCCAGAGCACCCCTACCTTTTCAATGATTCCATTGACAACCAGGGGATTCTTCAGGATATGCTGGCCGATGCCAGTGTTGAACATAATCCCTGTGACAGACAGCAAACAGTATGTAAACAACTTCTATGCTGAGATAGTTATCTTGGATTTTCTATTACCAATGCTGACAAACGCATTGTAGTCTGTCAAACTCACCAATAAGATTTTGGTCAAGAAAACGTTTGTCTTTTCATCATTGTATAACATTGGACCTAGGACCTATTATCTGTGTAAGATGTGAACCACGTTTGCATGTGTTTGTAAAATAATTGTATTGTGCTACAAGGCATACACTTTCGTGGCTTCAGCATTAAAACTTTACAAGCCGAATGAGCCAATATACACTTAAGAATTCAACAAGAGACTTAAATAACGCTGTGACCCACGAGGATTTATATGTAAGTGGATCAAAGTAAAATAACATTTTTTCTTGATGAAATTTGGAACTGGGCTCAGAGTGAAACATTTGACGTTAATAACAAAGCGTTAACGTCAACACGTATGACAACTAGAGCTCTTATTAATGTGCAGTGTGTAACAATGACACGTAAAGAGTTGAATGTCTGCGAGTAGTCGCAAGGTGAGAACGGACCCCTGACTTTAAAGGCCCTCTTCTCCCAGCAGCTGACAGTAATGTTTGCTAACATGCTAAAGCTAACCCGCCCCTCGGAGAAACATACCTTGATTTTTAACCTCTTGGTGCTGCCTGCTTTTCTTCTCCGCCTTTACCTTCGGCATTTTGATTCGGTTTTAGTGTAAATAAACGTACAGAAATACAAATTTGGAGCAATTAAAATATGCCTGTGTAGACTCTTGTAAACACGTGTGACTTTTTCTTCTTCACTGATGGAACGTGCAGTACAGAGCACCTCACTTCCTGTGTTGCCACCTAGTGGAAGCTGGGCGACATTGCCATTTACAAATAAGACGAACACTTAAAAAACAAAAAAAACGTTTGTTTATTGAAATAACACAGAAACATATAACTGAGACTTAAAAAATAATTTCTACTCAGAGATAGGAAACTCCTCCAGTGACATGGCAATTTCTCGAAGTTTGGGATCATCCAGCCAGTTGACTTTACAGGCCAAAAGGATGCCCTGAAGAGGATAAAAACACACATAAATAAATAACAATAACAAATCAAACATAATACCAATATTATGAAATAATGATGAATAATGAATATTTTTTTGTTCAAAAAATCCAGAAGTTTACCCTGAAAACGTTCTGTGTCATGATGGTGATCTTCTTGTACTTCTCCAGGTTAATTTGGCCTTTCTCCAGTGCAACTTTATACTTCTCTGAGTCTGGGTGCTCCTTCTTTGACATCGACTCCTCTATCTCTTTCATTTTCTCATGAGTGAGCCGTTTTATCTCTGCAAAAATACAACTCTTATAGCTTGTTCGTTTCTCTAGCTTACAATCATTGAGCAGGACAAACTCTGTCAATGTGTTACTACATACCGAGTCGCTTCATCTGCATATCTGTGATTTCATCTTGAAGAGCTCTTGACTCCTGTTAAAAAAATAAGAAGCATCTGGTTATGTATGACTTGCACACAAACATGTGGGTATTTGACGGAGGACGAGTCTGCTTACTTGCTGAAATTGTTTTATCTGTGAACAAAGAGCCATGCAGCGATCACTCACGGATTTCAGGGCGCTGAGAAAAACATGATTGACAAAGGCATCAGAATTATGATAAACTGATTTACGCAAGCCCTTTCAGTTTGTTGTGAACTGACTCACTCTGCCTCCGGATCCTTCTGTTTCAGCTTTTCTCCGATAGCATGCCACATCTGCATTCTGACAGATATCATGAACATTAATGATCTATTTATTACAATTTATACGTCACTCTATATCTTATGTAAAATAAATAAGCACAGCAGTCTACCTGTGCAGTGCCAGTGTGCTGTTAAAATGAATTGTCTTGACCCTTTCAAGCTCCTCGATATAATCTGGCCTGCAACAATTAACAGAAAAAATGTGTGTCAATGTGTCATTGGTAAACATTTTACATTGTATAACATTTTGTCAATAGTGTGGTTCCATGCTGATAGAGATTTCAAATACTCACAAGTCTCTATCTGCTTCCGACGTGCTGCACGATCTTTTGCTTTTTTCTGTTATGGGATACTTGAAATTAATTCTTCATTGTTAAACTTGAAAATACAACTTACAACAGAGCTTGTTATATACCTGTGTGGAGCTGCACTGCCATCTCAAAGCACTGGTTGGACATCTGCTGTTTTATTCTAAAAAGAAAGTGATCACAGTTGACAGGAGGTAATGCACACGACACATTAATCTTAAATGCTGTTGTTAGGGTGTGATTAATCAGGTTTAGATGTGAGGCAGTAACCTCAATATCTCTGATGGTGAGGTATCCTTTTGTCCAGCGGAGCTCTCAGGAGCAGTATTGTCATTTAGAGCCATAGTGTCCACTGTATGATGGAGGTTATCCACTGAATCCATCATCACAGTGTGAACGTGCCTGGGGGGGACAATATTTATGTGAGACAAATCCGGTAGATCCATATAGATCCTAAATAATAATTAAAAAATCTAAATCAAGCAAAAACGTACAAGAAAGGACTTCATATTAAAAGAAAATATATAATTCTGGAAAGCTGACGTGCAGGAACCACGTGGTACGAGTCAGTTAACTCAAGACTGTGGTGTTGTACTTCGACAGTTTTAATGCTGACATAGCAGTCAGAGACAAATTAAGTAGTCTAAGTAAGAGGCAACAGCAACTCAATGTGTTTACAGACTGAAGGATGTGAAAAGCAGTTTTTATTTGACAATGTGATGCACTTTATTAAATGGTTAAAGGGCATTACAAATGGTCCCTCAAGCAAAAGTAAACATATGAAGTAAATATGGCGTTACAAAAAAATATTTCACTCAGATTTCGCACACACTTAAGGCATCAAAACATATCATTACTACGAAACAGTCATTGCATTTTAAAGTAATTTTTTTCATGCTTTAATAAAACATTTTTAAAATTCTTATGTATAAGGTGGTGTAAAACGTGTACGACTCCTTCCTGATTCCTTATTTTTTTGCATGTTTGTCACACCTAAATATTTCAGATCATCAAACAAATTAACAATATAAGACAAAGATAACACAAGTCAAAGCTAAATTAAAGGTTTTTTATTATTAAGGGAAAACAAAATCCAAACCTACATGCCCCTGTGTGAAGAAGTGATTATGGTTTATCACACCTGAATTCAGTTTCTCTAGCCATACCCAGGCCTGATTACTTCCACACGTGTTCTCAATCAAGTGCCTGCCTGACAAAGTGAAGTAGACCAAAAGCTCCTCAAACGCTAGACGTCATGTCGAGATCCAAAGAAATTCAGGAACAAATGGGAAAGAAAGTAATTGAGATCCATCAGCCTGGAAAAGGTTATGAAGCCAGTTTCTAAAGCATTGGGACCCCACCTAAGCACAGTGAGAGCCATTATCCACAAATGGTAAAAAATGTGGAACAGTGCAGAGCCTTCCCGGGAGTGTCCAGACTCATCCAAGAGGTCACAAAAGACCCCACAACAACATCCAAAGAACTGCAAGCCTCATTTAAGGTCTGTGTTCATGAGTTCACCTTAAAAAAGACGAAAACCACTGCTGAGCAAAAAGAACATAAAGGTTGCTCTCAGTTATGCCAGGAAACCTCTTGTTGATCCTCAAGACTTTTGAAAAAATGCTCTGTGGACTAATGAGCAAAAGTTGAACTTTTTGGAAGGTGTGTGTCCCATTAGATCTGGCGTAAAAGTAATGACACATTTCAGAAAAAACATCATACAACAATAAGGGTGGCTCAACCAGTTAATAGGTTTAGAAGGCATTACTTTTTCACACAGGGCCATGTAGGTATGGATTTTGTTTCTCTTTTACCCGAGTTATCTTTGACTAATATTTAAATTTGATCTGAAACATTTAAAAGTGGCAAACGTGCAAAAAATAAATCAGGAAGGGGGCAAACACTTTTTCACACCACTGTATATGTATACATTGATTGTACACATCATGTTACAAAGAAATCCCTCGAGATTATAAAAGACCTGGCGCGAGAACAAGGTTAAAATTATTTGTAAGCAGTTAAAATTATCTAAGCGTTGATTGTGTTTTCAGCACATCACTAAAATACTGAGATGTATTTGGGTGGGTTAATATCTTACCTTGTAGGAATGAGTGCCTTAAATTTAAAAACGGAACAAACGCTGCAGCATAAATGCCCAAAAAATATTGAACTGAAATTTCAGGTCGCTTAAAAGCGGTAGCTTAAAACACTAAAAGAAGGAAAAAGGTATTATTTACAAGTAAACTGCGCTATACTCAGTTTTATGTTTGTGTTGAATGTGTCGCTGGTTTTGTTTACATCCGGTCTCAGCTCGAAAAACCCGCCAGGAAGTGGCGTCATAGCGGTTGTCTGTTCAGTGCGTAACACATACAAACAGCGCCCCCTGTAGGGTAACAGGAAGAACATGGCACGTTTCTGTAGGAAAGTCAAGAATATTGTCCTTTATTATCTAACCTGGATAAATATGGACAGTGAGAACATGTGGATCATTTCAGAACAGTAATCCCGTCAGAAAAAAGAAAAACAGATGTATGAAATGTGATGAACGGACTGAATTTACGTATCTGCATTCTGCAAGACAAGACTTAATACTTGTCAACGATCCTTTTATTGTAGGCTACAATATATCGAAATTGGATCTTTGAATTTCTTCAATTTTTTATTTTATTTCTTCTGACTAAATATTACTTCTCTTCAAACAATGCAAATGACAGAGCAAAAAGTTGCATCGTCATTTTAAAAGTCACTTTCCCCACTCCAGTCCAATTGGTGGCGATAATGTACCTTTAAGTTGTTTATTAATCGCCATAAAAACGAGGCAATTAGATACTATAAAATTTATGTAGCCTACAGTCAGTGCTATAAGCGAAGAACTGAACGTGACCTCGCACTCTGCTTGTACTGTAGTGATGGAAAACAAGAAGAAAAAGGTAGGAATTAAACGCTTGATTTAAGAGCGTCAGCATTTTGTCCACTTTCTCATAAATTTTGCCAAGATTTGAGTTTGTTATTTTTTATTATGACACGTAATCGTTCTTCAGTCGTAATTTGATCTTTACTTTTACTGTGAAAGGGAAAATAAAACAATAACACTCTGCTGTGCAAGTGCAAACTTGAACATCATTCACTGTTCATTGTCGGGGTCAAGTTTACTAAATTAATTCAGTTTAAAGTTTCAATTTAAATTGACCTGATTGCAAAAATGGAGATAGATTTTTAGGACGTCGTGTTGGTGCATGAAAACGTCTTGTCGGATAGTTAAACAAGCAATGTAATATATTAACTACTGATAAGGGTTTATAAATAATACAATAATTAACCTGGCGGTCTACTTCTTAAGCTATTGTAAATAATTGTTATCAGTGATTTATGATGAGGCATCCAATGCCCAAAAATAGCTTTCTGAAGGACACATGTGATCATAATTATGATTATATCTCATACACACACACACACATGCACACACACACACACGCACACACACAGTGCTTGTTTAGTACCAGCAACCTTTGAACATGTCATTCTTCAATGCACCAAGTACAGTACACACATATATCCTCTATTTCAGTCATTTAGAAGTATTAATCATTCTGATCTAAGATCTTAAACAAGACGTCACATCATCATATTTTTTAAAATAGTCAATTTTAGATAAAGGTGTGTAGTTTTTTCCCTGTTTAATCCACTGACTCATTTTCTTCTTATAAACTGTTGGCCTGTTGGTGGCGGTAATGCACATTTAACATGGTTTGTCAACCGCCGTTAAAACGAATCGAAGAATAATAATAAAATAAATAAAAAATTAAAAATAACGGAAGAAGGCACATGCTACCTATAACCCAAAGAACTGAACGTGACCTCGCACTCTGCTTGCACCGTAGCGATGGAAAACAGCAAGAGAAAGGTAGGAATTAAACATTTCATTTGAGAGCGTCCATCATGTCCAATACATTTTGTCCACGTCCTCGTACAGTACTTGCGTGTTGTTTATGATATGACACAGCGGTCGTGAATGTCATTTCTTCAGTCGTAATTTAATCCCCATTATAGTTTTTGCTGTGAAAGACAGAGAACACATTTGTGAAAGTGTCGAGTTTACCATGTTCATTCAGTTGACGCATGCACCAGGTTGTTTAGTTGTCAATTCATTCCATTCATTAATATTCAGTTATGTTGTTATTCTGTATATATATATTGTATTGTATTGTTTTGGTATATACTATCTATGGTATGCTATGCTTGGTGCCTGTACATTGCTGCTGCAACAGTGAGATTTCCCAGTCAGGGATTAATAAAATATCTGTCTGTCTATCTTAAATTGCCCTGATTGTAATAATGGAAGTAGATGTAGTGCAGTGTAATATATTAACTACTGATAAGGTTTTATATAATGCCGTAATTAGACTTGCGGCCTACTTCTTAAGCTTTTATAAGTACTTTATATCAGTGATCTAACATTGGATGATGCATCCAATGCCCCAAATAGCTTTCTGTAGGACACTGTAAGAAGTGATCAGATGGTAACATCATGATGATGAAGATGATGTGTTTGTGTGTCTGTATTTAGGATATCTTGGAGCGCCTGAATGCCGGGGAGGTGATCGTAGGAGATGGAGGTTATGTTTTGCAGCTGGAGCGACGTGGGTATGTGAAGGCAGGACACTGGACACCAGAGGCTGCAGTTGAACATCCTGAAGCAGGTCCATTGAGTAACATTTAATTTACATTGCATTAACATAACATGAGTGTCTTTCAAACTAAAACAAAGGCAGCTAGTCGTGTAGAGCTATCGTGAGGATGTTGCACAACTCATTCCACTTGCTTCCTCAGTTCTGAATTACTGAAGAGTTTAGGCTTTTAGCTTGAAGATCTATGGACACTTTCATCCTCATTAACATTTTGAGTCTTGAGCTTCTGGTCATTCAGTCAGCCCACTGTACAAAAACAGGACACCATCTACGTTAATCTACAATAGTCATGTGAACTTTGGAGGTGCACCATCCACAGATGTTTTGAATAAACTCCCCACCTGTCAGTGGCTTTAGTTTTAACCTTTGTTTATTGATGCACAATCTGCATAGCAGAGTCTGTTGAAGAGATATTAGCCAGTGTTTTCTCATTAAGTCCTTCTCGTTCTGTATCAGTGAGGCAGCTGCACAGAGAGTTCCTGAGAGCAGGAGCCAATGTGCTCCAGACATTCACCTTCTACTGCAGTGAGGATAAACTGGAGATCAGTGGCAATGTCACCAACATCACCGTGAGTACACAGAAAACATCCAAACATCCACATCAGAGTGAATTTAGATGATCACGTTCATTGCTAACGTCCTTACTAGTATCACTCTAACCTGTTCTCTCCTGATCCAGGGTGCCCAGATCAATGATGCAGCCTGTGACCTGGCCAGAGAAGTTGCCAATGAAGGTGATGCACTGGTTGCTGGGTGCGTGTCAAAGACTCCCTGTTACGTGGATACCCACAGTGAGACTGATGTCAAGGCCATCTTTAAGAAACAAATGGATGACTTTCTCAAAAAGGACATTGATTTCTTTATAGCAGAGGTATGAGCAGCACCTTGACTGGAATTACTTTACACAGTGTCAATATACAGCTTAACAGGCAACAGTATAATGTGTGATGCATTAATTTAACCGGAGCACATTTCTCCTGCAGTTCTTTGATTATGTGGAAGAGGCAACGTGGGCAGTGCATGTGCTGAAAACCAGCGGCAAAACCGTGGGTGCAACACTTTGCATCTCCCCTCATGGAGACAAGCAAGGACTCCCACCTGGAGAGTGTGCTGTTAGGCTGGTCAAAGCTGGTATTCTGACCTTTTGTGATGTGGTACTACAATCTGGATCATGTGAAAATAGGTTTTTATCTTGAATAATCTTCTATGTGTGTATGTTCAGGAGCGGACATTGTTGGAGTGAACTGTCACCTGGACCCTCTGACGTGCGTCCGTACAGTCAAGTTGATGAAAGAGGGTTTAGAGAAAGCTGGTCTCAAGGCCCATCTCATGGTCCAGCCGCTGGGCTCCCACACACCAGAGTGCAACTTCAGTGGATACACCAGCCTTCCTGAGTATCCCTTTGGTCAGCATTACAAAATTAGGATTAAGAAAAACTATAAACGTCATCAGTGTTTTTCTATCTAAGCAGGTTTAAGAGAGCTAATATGTTGCTACCTTTTAAGAGTCCCAATATATGCCAGGTGAGAGACCTAAATATTTTACTCTCCCTTCAGCACTGGAGACCAGATCAATAACCCGCTGGGACGTCCATAAATATGCCAGAGAGGCTTACAAAGCAGGAATACGCTACATTGGTGGCTGCTGTGGGTTTGAGTCATACCATATCAGAGCTATATCTGAAGAGCTCGCTGAAGAGAGGGGATTCCTCCCACCAGCTTCACAGAAACATGGACTCTGGGGAGCTGGTCTGGCGATGCACACTAAACCCTGGGTCAGAGCCAGGTAAGACTAAACCCTGTTACTGTATATGTAAATATAAGGCTCCAACATCTTCGTTAAACATCTGAACAAGGGAAATTATGAAGTATGTGTTACTAAACATCATTGAGCTTTTAAAAAATTTGTTTTAGGGCCTGTCGAGAGTACTGGGAAAACCTCCTGCCTGCTTCTGGACGTCCCAAATGTCCTTCCATGTCCACACCAGCAGACGAATAACCAGCCAGAGTTCAACTAACATGAACATAATCACTTGTTGTCGTTATTTGCTGAGAGTTCTGTAATTGTATGAACTATCCCTAAACCTGCCAACACTCACTGATTGTTGTAATCTAAACATTTTCACACACATTATTTGATCTTTTTTTCCTGTAATAATCTAGTATTTCATTAACAACCACTGCTATATTTGCTGTAGAGGTTCGTAAAGTTGTTCTGATTTATATTCAAATATGTGGGGGATGTTAGCTTGTGAAGGAAAACTTGAAACGTGGAAAAATATGAAAACAGAAAATAATAAGTTTGGATGTTGACAAACGGTTTATACATACAGTAATGTGTTAAACGTTTACATTTTGTGGCTTTTGTAATTTGTCTTAATTCAGATAACTTAAAGGTGGAGTTTAAATTTGTATAGCTTATTAAAGATTTTATACGTAAATTACAGGCTTCTTAGTTTTTTGTTTGTTTTTTACAAACTTATTTAAGAAATCCTTCCTGACATTGGTTTTGAGACACCCAAAAACTGGTTTACCCGTTTACCCCAGCTGCAATGTATACTGAAAGTAAATTTAGTTTCGTGAAGTTTTGGGGAGTGGTCCCAGAAAGTTTCTTGGCTTTCAAGTGAAGTGGACATATAAAGTAAATGTGGGATTACAAAAAATACTGTATTCAGATTTCATGAGAGGAGTGTACTTGAAAGCATCAAAAAGACAGAAATCCCTCGAGATTACACGAGACTTGGTTTCAGTGGACGTAAGGCGCGGGTTTTGTGCATATTATATATTGTGCAAATGGTTTTGTGACAAGCGCCTCGAGGCAGTTGTGACAGCGCCGCACACAGGTAGCAAGGTACAGACACAGGAGAGAGGATTTCATCATTATTGTTAGATTTAATGTTGATTTGTGTGTGACAGACATGTGTATTGGACATTTATGGAAATATGGAACAAGCATTTGTTTGCCAAATGGAACGATTCCGTATTTTACGGGACGGGGGGCATCCCCTATGCAAAGCTAAATGTAATACGATTATACTATCTAAGCCTTGATTTATTTTCAGCACAGCACAGAAACACAGACGAATATGGGTCGGTTAAATATCTTACCTTGCATTAATGGATGCCTTGTAATGCCATGCCTGTGGCATTACAATTAATAGTCAGTGTTTTCAGGTGTGGATTAAAACTCTGAGAACACCGTTGGGTATTGGTTAGAAGTGCATTAAGCTGGTTTTGTCGGTTTTATCATTGCGTTGAGCGCTTACGTAATTTACATCAGGTTTCAGTCGGAAAAAACCGCCAGAAAGTGAGTGATGCCGCAACAGTTGCCTGTCCAGTGTACAACACATGCCCACCACGCCCCCTGTAGGATAGCAGGAAGAACACGTGTTGTTTGAATGGAAAATACAAGTTGGATCTTGTCAGTTATTATCCAACTTACATAAATATTGACAGTGATAACACATGGGCCATTTCATAACTGTAATAACCAATCAGAAAAAGGAAAAAACACAAATTTATGAAATATGATGAATGGATTAATTTACCGTAGGCCTATATGCATTCTGAAAGACAAAACGTAAGACATAAAAGTACAATAATAACATTATTGTTATTATTGAAATAGCCCATTTGTATGAGTGTGTTGCTTTGTTAAGCCATTTATGGATGTTTGATGTCTGAGAGCAGAAGAGTTAGATAGAAGGTATGTTGGGACGTTGTTGCGCATGATAAAACAAATATTGGATTTCTGCCTACTTTCTTTCACTTGGTGGAAATTTACTGCCTCATCATAATCTCGTGAGAATTGCCCCGTGCTCGTCAAACAATTGCGCAATCCACTCCATTGATATTATATTCCGAAGAATTGAAGGTGGGCGCGCAGTGCAGCGATGGAAAACAGGAAGAGAAAGGTAGGCATTAAATGCTTTGTTTAAGAATGCCCGTAATATCACTCGAAAGCATTTTTTTGTTGTCTTTTTCTTTTCATAAAGTAAAATTAAAGTCATGGATTTTGTCCACGCTCTCTTAAGTTTTGCTACAATTTGAGTTTGTGTTGTTTTTGATTATATAAAACATTAACGGTCATACATGTTATGCCTCCAGTCGTAATTTTTTCCCCGTTTTAGTTTTACTGTGAAAGAAAGACAAGGAAAGAAAGAAAGAAATGATAAAGTAAGAATACTGCACTGTGCGAGATGAACTTTGAACATAATTTGTCAGAGTTTTCATAGTTTGCTAAGTGCCATAGTCTGTAAAATTGATCCATTTAAACTGCCCTAATTGTAATAATGGAAGAAAATTGTTACATGATGGGCAGGGTCGGGGGGCAGCATTCGTTGTGCATGTGTGTTTTCCTTTTCTCCTGTCTTTCCCTCCTCCTTCTCAGTCCTCTCAGGCACGCCCGCCGATAGGGGGGGCAGAACTGGGCCCTCATTAAATTATGGAATAATTAAAAAAATGATAATAAAATAGGAGTTACATAAAAGCTTTTTATTTGTTTTCTTCCTAATTGTCCTTGAAATAGTGCTCAAGAACCCCCCCCCCCCCCCCCCCCCAACACAAAACACAACACAAAAAAGAACAGGAGGGAAAACACACATTCACAAAGAATTCTGCCCCCTGACAAAAATGTTTAGGATATTTTATTTCTGAATGAAACATCTTTTGGGGAGTTAAACAGGCCATGTAGTATACTAACTACTGATAATGTTTTATGTTATACAATAGTTAACCTGGCAGCCCACTTCTTAAGCTATTGTAAATGTTTGATATCAGTTATCCAACATTGGATGAGGCATTCAATGTCCCAAATAGCTTTCTGAAGGACACTGTGAAGTAAACAGAGAGTAATATGATAAAAAATGCCAGGCACCTGCATTAAGTGTGTATGTTAAAGGTATGTGCGTGTGTTTAGGATATCTTGGAGCGCCTGAATGCTGGGGAGGTGATCATAGGAGATGGAGGTTATGTGATGCAGCTGGAGCGACGTGGCTATGTGAAGGCAGGACACTGGACACCAGAGGCTGCAGTTGAACATCCCGAAGCAGGTACATTGAATACATTGTATTAACATAACAGCGGTGTCTTTCAAGCTGGTCATTCAGTACAACCCACTGTACAATAACAGGACAACATCTAGGTTAATCTGAAGAGATATTAGCCAGTGTTTTCTCATTAAGTCCTTCTCGTTCTGTATCAGTGAGGCAGCTGCACAGAGAGTTCCTGAGAGCAGGAGCCAATGTGCTCCAGACATTCACCTTCTACTGCAGTGAGGATAAACTGGAGATCAGTGGCAATGTCACCAACATCACCGTGAGTACACAGAAAACATCCAAACATCCACATCAGAGTGAATTTAGATGATCACGTTCATTGCTAACGTCCTTACTAGTATCACTCTAACCTGTTCTCTCCTGATCCAGGGTGCCCAGATTAATGACGCAGCCTGTGACCTGGCCAGAGAAGTTGCCAATGAAGGTGATGCACTGGTTGCTGGGTGTGTGTCGATGACTCCCTGTTACATGGAGACCCACAGTGAGACAGATGTCAAGGCCATCTTTAAGAAACAAATGGATGACTTTCTCAAAAAGGACATTGATTTCTTTATAGCAGAGGTATGAGCAGCACCTTGACTGGAATTACTTTACAGACACAGTGTCAATGTACAGCTTAACAGGCAACAGTATAATGTGTGATGCATTGATTTAACTGGAGCACATTTTCTCCTGCAGTTCTTTGAACATGTGGAAGAGGCAACGTGGGCAGTGCATGTGCTGAAAACCAGCGGCAAAACCGTGGGTGCAACACTTTGCATCTCCCCACACGGGGACCTGCAAGGAATCCCACCTGGAGAGTGTGCTGTCAGGCTGGTCAAAGCTGGTATTCTGACCTTTTGTGATGTGGTACTACAATCTGGATCATGTGAAAATAGGTTTTTATCTTGAATAATCTTCTATGTGTGTATGTTCAGGAGCAGACATTGTTGGAGTGAACTGTCACCTGGACCCTCTGACGTGCGTCCGTACAGTCAAGTTGATGAAAGAGGGTTTAGAGAAAGCTGGTCTCAAGGCCCATCTCATGGTCCAGCCGCTGGGCTTTCACACACCAGAGTGCAACTTCAATGGATACCTCAGCCTTCCTGAGTTTCCCTTTGGTCAGCATTACAAAATTAGGATTATGAAAAACTAAAAGACTTGTCATCTATGTTTTCCTAACATGTTGCTACTTTTTAAGAGTCCAAAAATGCCAGATGAGAGACCTAAATATTTTACTCTCCCTTCAGCACTGGAGACCAGATCAATGACCCGCTGGGACGTCCATAAATATGCCAGAGAGGCTTACAAAGCAGGAATACGCTACATTGGTGGGTGCTGTGGGTTTGAGCCATACCATATGAGAGCTATAGCTGAAGAGCTTGCTGAAGAGAGGGGATTCCTCCCACCAGCTTCACAGAAACATGGACTCTGGGGAGCTGGTCTGGCGATGCACACTAAACCCTGGGTCAGAGCCAGGTAAGACTAAACCCTGTTACTGTATATGTAAATATAAGGCTCCAACATCTACATTAAACGAATGACTGAAAATTGTTGCAGCATTGTAGCACTGATCAAATAAACAAGGGAAATTAGAAAGTATGTGTTACTGTGCGTCATTGAGCTTTTAAAATGTGTTTTAGGGCCTGTCGAGAGTACTGGGAAAACCTCCTGCCTGCTTCTGGACGTCCCAAATGTCCTTCCATGGCCACACCAGCAGACGAATAACCAGCCAGAGTTCAACTAACATGAACATAATCACTTGTTGTCGTTATTTGCTGAGAGTTCTGTAATTGTATGAACTACCCCTAAACCTGCCAACACTCACTGATTGTTGTAATCTTCTAAACATTTTCACACACATTATTTGATCTTTTTTTCCTGTAATAATCTAATATTTCATTAACAACTACTGCTATATTTGCTGTAGAGGTTCGTAAAGTTGTTCTAATTTAGATTCAAAGGTGTTGGGTGTAGCATATGAACGACCTAAACTTGAAAAAATACAAAACTAATAATAACCATAATAACTTTGTCTGGATGTTGACAAACGGTACAGTAATGTGTTAAATGTTTAAATTTAGTGGCTTTTGTAATTTGTTCGGAGTTTAAATTTGTATAAATTGGTTTAGTAATAAAATGGTTTGAGACACCCAACTTTATCTAGATGTTGATGTGTGTTCACAGATGTTCATATCTTGTATATGGTAATGTGTTAAATGTTGAAATTGTGTGGCTTTTGTAATTTCTCTATTATATTTTGATAACCTACTATAAAAGTTGGAGTTTTTATTTTAGAGAGAACAAAATAACATACACTTAAAAAAAAAAGTCGTTTGAAACACCCAAAACCTGGTTTGCCCATTCATCTGTATTTCAGTCTTGCTCCATGAAGATTATTCAAAGGCTACAAAAACATAAACCTTCCAAGTCCCTTCTAGGAATGTGTTCTGAAAGTAAATTTAGTTTTGTGAACTTTTGGGAAGTGTCCCCTGAAAGTTTCAAGTTTTTCATACAAATACATTTATATACAAATTCAGTTTTGTAATGATAAAAATAAAAGGGTTTAATTTATAAGATCAGACTCCAATTTATTGCCAAATATGCTACAAATTTATCTTAGTGTGGTTGTAAATACCGAAGAAGCCGTACAGACCGTGCATGGTCTCAACACATGTTCACAGTGTTGAGTAATAATTAAGAGATTTGCAAGAAGATATTTCATCTTGTCCTTGTTAACTGTTTAAGTTTTAGTTCTAAATCTAGGGTAAATTAAGGGTCGGCCTGGGATATCAGTTTAAGCAACTTCCAGTTATTTATTGATTAAAAGGTCCCACCAAGAGTTGACCTTGGTTCACTGGATTCAAAGTCCAGAGTGCTAACCATTACAATAGATTGACTGACACCAGATTTAGTTACAATTGATTTACAAAAGGTGTCTGCAGAGAATCATTCCTGGAGAGGGTATTGGTACTTGGTTGTATGTAGTTAAAAAAAAATCAAGTAGGATTGCATTGTACCTCTATTCATTAACCCTTACAGACTGGGGGACAGAATTATATCACAGGCTGAGAGCAAAAATTTTAGTGTAGCACAAGAGATGCTCCAAACCTTGTTTCAATGACAGGTATAACTTTTTTGCACGGTTCTTCTGCACAGTTAAAATCTACCAGAAACCAGCACACAGGCAACTGCTCTCCCACATCTAGACGATAACAAAGTCCATCCATAAACACCAGGCCAATATGCTTTCTATTCTACAGAGTAAGATGTAAATATTTATTGGTTCACAAGATAAGGAAACTACAGCTCAACTATGGACATATCTTTTTACACAGTTTGGGGTCATGTTCATAAAAATGATATGATAAAACAATACTGTCATTGCATATGGGTGTTGATTAACACTTTTTATACCTTTTATTAGTCACACAAATGAAGATCAGCTTTTTTAAATTCTGTGAAGATTTGGGTTTGGGCGTGCTATTGTGTATGGTGTTCCTGCATCATGGCCCATCACTGCTCTTGCATCCTGCCTCTGTCCCAAACCTCTTCTCACTGGTCTTAACAAGATGATCATTGATTGATTGATTGATTCATTCATTCTGTAACCACTTATTCATGTTAAATGTCGCGGGGTCTGCTAGAGCCTATCCCAGCTGTTATCAGGCAAAAGGCGGAGCACACCCTGGACAGGTCACCAGTCTATCGCATGGCTAACACAGAGAGACAGACAACCATTCACACTCGCATTCGCACCTACGACGATTACCATAAACCAGCATGTCTTTGGAGGGTGGGAGGAAGTCAGAGTACCTGGAGATAACCCACGCTGAAAGGCCTAGTCGGACAAGATGATCACGAGAAATACATTTGTTACTAGTCAGTTTCAGATGGACACTAGGGATCAATTTAACAATGCAAACACACACATCTCTAAGCTGTGACCATTAAAGCTATTCTCAGGTCCTGTCTTTTGAAACACTCCTGTCAGTCTATTCAATAACAGCTTCCCACAGCTTGTGACTCACTCAGGTTGTAAGCATATTTCTCTAGATACTTGTACAGCATATTCTTTCACCAGGATACTTCAGGACTCGTGCATCTATCTATTATGCATTCATCATTCTAATAGTTGATAAAGATTCATGGTTTGAGGACAAGGTTAAGGGGGTGAGTCTAAATTGCTTGCCTGTGTGAATAAGAGTGTTAATGTCCACGTGCATCAGCTGCATAATTAATACTCCAGGATTTCATGGCCTTTTTCGGACTAGAATACGTTGAGAAAGAGTAATCACCATGGCAGCAGGGATACAATGTCACATGAAGCGAACCTGATAAACTCAGCCATGCACAAACTATATCCTGACAGGTAAGCGTCAGATATGGTCTTAATTTAATTGTTGAAATATATTCCTAATATTTATTTAACTATTTATTCTAGAAACGAGCTACGGTGGTTATTGAATAGACGCTGTTCTTGATGCAGCACACCTACAGTATTTGCAAAGCATCCCACACTGTTCGACCCTATAACGTCACCACGTCCCTACGTGCCCTGTGCTCAAGTTGAAATTCTAATGATGCGTTCAAATGCCTTCAGAACAGAGCATGTCCATGTACGACTTGCCCCATTTTTTATTCAAAAAGGCAGTTTGATTCTGTTTTATAACGTACGTTCATATAGATCCCATTCAATACCAACATCAAGCACTGTTTGTTCCTTATTTGTCGAGTTTTAGTAGTAATAGTAAAAACAAAAGGATTGCGATTGGATAGTTTTTTACGAAGTGACAGGGTCAATAGCAGCAAGATCGTCGGTTATGTATGCAGCTTTGATTATGGATTAATAACATCCTAACTTACCAGTCTTATGACTTGTATTTCACATATCTCTGTGATTTAAATTGGAATTCCTATATTACCCACAGTGCCTGAAGGTAGCATCGTTTTGCGTATGAGGTCCTGAGCAAACGATGAAGCAAACATGGTAATGTTTTGAGTTTGGAAACGATGCTCACCTTCCTGGCAACGCGATTGGACGCGCATCTGTGTGGCCCCAGACGGTTGTGTTTGAACGGTGAACGCCAGTGTTTGTGGCCCATCTTACATACTTGGTGATTAGGAGGGAGGTCTGGAACCGAGGAGGAGGATAGCGGAGCGCAGCTGACAGACGGATCGACCGCCGCACTGGTAAACACACAGTCCCTGTTGTGTGTCAGAGTCTCCCCCGAGCTAGTGACAAAGGTAGCGGCTGCAGCGGGCTGCGATAGACAGGCGGACATCCGAGCGGAAAGCAGGTGGGCCAGAGATGGGAAATGACACTGCACTGCTCCAAATTCATCCGCTTGAACGAAGGAGGATGGCCCCTCCGGCAGAATACCCTCGGAGAGAAAACGCGTTGGTAAACATTGATGAAACACTGTAACGTTTCATTGCTCTTCATCCGACTCTCGCACAGCAACAGAGGAGCTTTTATTGGCCGGAGATTGTTTGTGCTTCATCACTTTGCAGACATGTCCTTCACAATGGAGGATAATCTGGAGTCGGGCTGGGTAGCCGTTCGCCCGAATGCGTTTGAGGAGAAAGAAAAATATAAATTTGTTTTCATCGTGGCCTGGAATGAAGTGGAGGGTAAATTTGCTATTACTTGTCACAACAGAACTGTTCAGAGGAGAAGCTTTGGCAGGGACAGCCTGGATGGGGATAAAACAAAATGGCCCGAAAGTCCTGTCAGGGATAAAGTGTCTCGGAGCCCCAGCAAAGGAGCCAGCGAGGCTGCGGTGAAAGGCTGCAGTCCGAAAACAAAGTCTACGTTATCACCTAAACCGAGTCCTGTCAAAATTCATGCGGCGACTAAATCTCCTGTCAGTCCTGATACAGAGGCGTTAAAGTCACTCAGGGAGGAGCAGCTGTCTCCTTCTCTGGACCTCCTGGACCTGGAGGAGCTGGACAGTCTAAGCAGGGAGGACTGTAGCTGGGCCGGACTCTTCTCCTTCCAGGACCTCCGGGCGATCCACCAGCAGCTGTGCTCGGTGAACTCCGTCCTGGAGCCCTGTCTGCCGGTGTTTCCAGAGGAACCAGCCGGGATGTGGACGGTGCTGTTCGGACCGGCGGAAGTACCCGAAACAGAGATGGACGAGCTGTGCTGCAGCTTACAGGTGTACCTGGGCCATGCGCTAGATACCTGTGGGTGGAAGATCCTTTCGCAGGTTCTGTTCACTGAAAAAGACGACCCGGATGAGTACTACGAGAGCCTGAGCGAGCTGAGGCAGTCCGGGTACGAGGAGGCGCTGAACCGTGCAACAAAACATCTGCAAGAGGTGAGTTTGTTATCCTTTCACTCATGACTCGCACATCTGGAACATGAGAGTATAACACTGTTTGCCTCTGCATTAACAGAGCAAATGGACTTCTCCAAGCTATGCATTTGCCAGATAGAAATACTGCATTTAATAGCCGAACTTAACATGATGTAAAGCACTTAAGTACAGAAGTGCATTCTGTTTGTTTACAAGAGTATACTGATTATCCTTGTGCATCACACAACCACAAAAAAGTACACAGACCATAACATAAACTATTTTTTTAAACTATATTTTCCTATTTAACTTATTTAACCTCTCTGCATTAGTATATTTCATGTCAGCTGTCCACCCTGAGGTCAGCATCTCCACTTTCATGTGGTAACTCCACAAATAAAAGCCGTTTTGCACACAAGACCTTAAAAGAACAAAAAGGAACTGGTGGGAACCGTGAGAAATCAGATTCATGTGGCATTTCTGGGAAAGACCATGAAGTTACCAACTCCACGGGCTGGAAAGCCAGAGGAGATTTTGTAAAATGGTGTTGCAACCATAAGACCATCCTCTGTGGAATACTATGCTCCCAGCATGGCTGCAGACTGCTGCTTACACAGCTGAGGGAGTCGAGTGCAGACACACACACACACACACACACACACAGAAGGAGGCAGAGTTCAAGCACTTCTTTACCTACAGAATGAGTTTTGTGAAATAATGTGCAGAGTCATCCTCTGTGAGAACGTTCCTGCTTACAACGACTTAACCTACAGTCAACATTTAAGTGGCGCTTCCATATTATTCACATCACAGTCACTGTACACTTGATTTGTTGCATGCTTTGTTAAACATCAGATTTCTATGCATGTTTTTCCCGCATTATATTTTTCCATTTTTCTGGCTGAATATACGTCTGGAAATTTGTGCACTTTGTCAGAAATGATGTATGCATCACAAAAGAGCTGTCTTATAAGTACTGATAGACATGGCTGCAGAATATTAATCTGTTTAACAAATCAGTATTCAGGATCACGATCATTTTATTATATGGTAAACACATACAAGTAAACTTTGTTTTTCAGCAAATTAAAACATGTAATACATTAAACATATACTCGTGGATGGATGGATGGATAACTTAAAAGTTATCATACTGATTAGCATTTCTCTGTTTGACTCTGGAGACAGGCCCCAGACACAGCACACACTCCAGACCTGCTCCTCTTACACGCCATCAGCAGCTGGTGATTGATTCACTGCTCTTAATATAAACAGACATTACACTGACGCTCATTGGCTCTCACATTGTCCTACTAATCAATGGTGGTAGATTAATGTATCCTTGACTCGTGGAGCCAGACACGGCAAGAAGTCCTCTGAGAGCCTGAGAGACCTTTAATGGAAGAGTTTTCAATTATTAGTGTGTTACGCCATTACTCCTGGCCTCGAGTACAGTGGATGGCAGATCAGCTTTGAGTGTTACTCACATTGTAACACGTATTATTGACCAGTAATCATTTAGTTTAACCATTTCACCTAATACACTTGTGGTCATTGAAAAATGCTGCATGCTTAAAACTGCTTGAAGTATTTTAATAAATAACTAAACAATCTAAAATACTGAATATTTGAGGTTTGATGTTGTTATTTAACAGTCAAGAAAAATAACTAAACTCAGTTTTTAAGTTAACATTGGACTGTAGATCATTTTATATTTCCTCATGTGCAAGAGTGCATGCTTTTGTACAGATGTGTGTGTATGATTTTCTGGCCAAGGCGTTTCCTCTTGATACTTTTGGCAGTCAGAAGAGGCTGTGAGTAGCATGAGACGAATAACCGACATGTCATTCCACCCAGTCAGTCCCACACCCACTCCTATTCACACAGTTCAGACACACAACACAACACTGAGAATGAAAAAGGCAGAAATCCAGACACAGGAAGCGTTGCCTTACTCCCCTTCCTGAGCATTAAACCATCAACCAGCAGAGCCATCAGTCTCACAGAATGTGCACCAAGCAGCTACTCTGCTCAGGTTGTTTCAGTAAATGCTGTCAGTTTGGGATTTCCAGTTTGCCTGTCCAGAGATTGGAGGAGGAGCTGCTGATCTTGTTCAGCTCTTTATTGCAGCCTGAGCTCTTCTGTCTGCGGTGACGGTGCGCTGTAGCTCATTCAAACACAGTTGCTGTTTGCAGGTTTTCACACACACATGCACACACTGACCTATCGATCCTCCCACTCCATTTGAGGGTTGAGTTAATGGCTATTTTAGTGTTTGCTGGTAGCCTACAGTACTGTTCAGTCTGGGGGAGAAAATGTGTGTGTATTGATCTTATTCCCAGCTGCAGAACAGACTCTGCTCATTTATCTGTGGTCTATACACTGAGAAACAGCTCTCAGATATATTCCTATTAAGACAAAGCATCCTCATAGTCTCACTGAGGCACAAATTTTCACTAACTGACACTAAAGTTTGATTATGTTCTTGTTTTTGTACAATGACAACAACTGTTCACTTTTTTCATTTACTAAATATGCTGTTCAGTGGTGAAACGGTTCGTCTGAAGCTGTCTTATGAACTTTATGTAGTACATATATTCTCTCCCCTAATATTCTGTTTTTTTGTGTGTGTTGACTGTGACACAACTAACTTCATGTGTGTACTCGATGCAGCTCCTGGAGAAGCACAAGGCCATGGACAGTATGGTGGAGCTACTGGAGTTGTACGAGCAAGAGGACCAGGCCTATGGAGGCGTGCTGGAAGCCTCCACACAGCTGTACCAGTACCTGCTGCAGCCCTTCAGAGACATGAGGGAGCTGGCAATGCTGCGCAGACAGCACATCAAGGTGACAGTTTGCTCCTGTTTAAACATGCAGCCACTAGAAAGGCTCTTTTTAGGAGGACTCGAATCCTTTATTGACCCACTAGTGTACCAAGACCAAGTTAGATATGCCATTTCAAAGTAGATCATGTAAACCTTGATAGTTTTTTTTCTAACTAAAGGGATGTTTCACATCTTGTGGTTGACTAGCTCAGTATAATAGAAAGTCAGCTACTGTGTAGCCTAGATGGGCTGGGACCCAGAGTATTCTGTATTTCTCTGCAGGCACTGACGTGGAAGGGTCACAAAACACAATTGATGGTCACAGGAAATTCTCATGTGTCTTAAAATAGGGCCTGCTCTGTGTGCGTGCATCAGTAAGAGTGTGTGCATGCATGTTTGACTGATGTATTATCTAAGTTACATTAACTTGTATATCCTAGTGTGATGCAGTGAGGTGGGAGGGGGATGCGATGTAGCTAATTGCAAATGAAAGAGGGAGGCTGGTGAATGGATAAAAGGCAGAAAATCTTTGTTCAATCACTGCAGTGCTGATGGCACATTTATATTTAGCTCCATGACTCACACACAGCACATCGATAATAAGAAGATTTCAGTATCACATTACCACCTAAGATGCATCAACTAAGATGCTTTGATGTGAGCACCTTCTATTCAGTTTTGTCCAGTATCTGAAATACTGATGGGTTGTGGCACGTGGGATTTGAATGACATGCTGCTAGGTGGAACGGAGCCCCGTGGATCTCCGATTTCCTGTAGTCTCTGAGAGACATGAATTAATCATGCTGTGTGGGGTCCTATAGGTTTACTCTGGATACTGGTTGGCGCTGACACATTGGGATCGGGGGGTATGCGGCAGAAATGGAAAGATGTAGTGCAAAGTTCAGCTCTCTAGTGTGAATGCTCCCATTTGCAGTTCCTCTGGGGAAATGAGAACTTCCAGTGTTGGCTGCAGACAGACATTTCAGCGGAAAATAATTGCACTGGTTTCCAATGGAATTTCACAGAATTAGTGTGAAGAACTGGTTCTCATACCCACACACACACGCTAGCCTGGCATAGTCAGACTCAGTTTTTATCAGAATATAAAAATAAAAATGAACTCTAAAGATGTCCATGTGGCTGCCAGGCTTCTTCTTCACTGGTTCGAGCAGACACTGTTCCTTTCTGTCACTGTGCTGTTGCACTCTTTCACTTCATTTTGCTCACAAACATGTCAGCAAGCGAGAGGGAGGAAGAGAGACTTCCTTAGATACAAAGGCAAGGCGGTTACAAAATTTCAGGTCCCACCGAGATTTGAACTCGGATCGCTGGATTCAGAGTCCAGAGTGCTAACCATTACACCATGGAACCATATACAAGGCGCGAGAAGTGACAGAGAGAGAGCAGCGCTTCTATTTCCGGGTCTATTTATAGCTCAGCACAGCGAGGCTGTAGCTCGTATTTTTCTTGTTTGTCTTTTACATTTGGTGGCCACTTCTTTTTCTGTCCTTGAAAATTTATTTAATAAATTTCTCTTTCTTTTAATTAACGATACATTTTGATTGAACAACTTGTCATCGGCTCACCTTAAACGGTTTAATGTCGGATGTTGTGCCAGCTGTTAAGTTTAAACGCATGTTGTTCGCTTTTAGTGAAAGAGGATTATGTGTCAGAGAGGGAGAGGAGAAAGGCCAACGGGAATAAGATTACTGTGACATGTGAGCACATAAAAGAGACACAGTGGGTAGAATGGTTGCATCAAATTACATGCTGCCAAATTAGTAAGATTAACAAATTACTGATTCATATTAAACACACTGACAGTCCTGAACTCCACACTTGTAAGTTTTCATATGTTTTATGGAAACATTTTCTCACATCCTTTAATCCTGTGTATACATGAAGGCCACACAGTTAGTCTAAAAGGTAAACCTTACATTTGCTCATTTTTAGTTGATCCATTAAGCGTCACAACACACTGGAGGAGAAGAACACATTTCTGAAATGAAACGACTTAGAGAGAGAGAAAAGGAATGAGTGCAGGCACTACGGTTTCAGGAAATTGCAGTGGCAAATGATACTGGTGCAGTCGTGTGTGAGCAGAGCTGCATCAAGGTTACTTAGAGTCAGATGGAGATGGGAGTTGCTCTGAGACCATGCTGCTTTGCTACTTGTGTGCAGCCTTGAATAGTTTCTGCATTTATTTCTTCTATTAAATACTGTTAATCATGTTGATCAGGCCATATATTGGTTTGTCTCTGTTTCATTCTGGGACAGTCAGTAATGGGACAGATATTCTACTAGTTTCTTACTCCCACTTAGTTCTTAAGTCTCTTAAATGTTTCTGCAGTGCAACATTAAAACATTATGTATATAGATATTAATGGATGTTAACTGATTGTGGTAATTAATGTTGAAATAAACACATTATTCTTTATATCTCTCTCTCTGTGAAGACTCTCAGTTATCCACGTCATGTATCAAAAAAACTACAGAGCTAAAACAAAGGTAGCTGGACTTGTTTGAGTTTTCTTCTCATTCAAGTGGCCTCTTCAGTTTTTAATGACTAGTGGGTAGGGTTAAATTATGAACATCTGTGGGTGGTGTCCACTTGAAACTCATGCGACCAAAGACCTGTTAACAACCAGATACTCACCTGCAGTTAGAATCATTTCTTTAGACTAAGCTGGCTGGTTTCCTGTTATTACAAGAGTGATTCTCTAACACAGTGTCACAGCGTGAATGGAGTTTAAATTATTTTTATCGACAAAAGCAATGCTCTCCAGATTTTCCTTACAGCACTGATTTCTTATGTTCTGCCCTGATGTTGATAAAGCATCTGTAACCTCACTGAAAGGAGAATGGGCACTAGCGTTTGCAGTAGCAGATGCATGAAAACAGTGCGGCTGGGCGGTTTTACGCATGCTTGGGGAAGAATGAATGAATTTCCTTGGAAATTGCGGGTGCTTCCATATGTGGTAGAGTAGCTCCCTCTCCAGGCGAGATTTTTGTGTGACAAATGAGTTGCTGTGGAGTGTGTATTTACAACTCATCCTGTTCCAGATAGCATTTAATATCTAATCTAATATAAAGACCTCAGTCAAACCACCAAGCCTGCTCAATCTCATATGAGAAGAGTTCAGTATTCTGAGTTAGCTTCTTAACTGACCTGTAAAAATGTATTGTGCTTTATCCATGTATTATCATTTATCACTTCAGATCAATTCTGTACATATTTAATTTGATATATTTTTTAAAAATGCATTAATCTGCTCATGTTTTCTTTTAACTTATTTTTCATAGAATAAATCTTGATGTGTTCTTCCTCGTCAGATTTCCATGGAGAACGACTACTTGGGCCCAAGGCGGATTGAAGCCCTGAAAAAGGAGGACTCGGACTGGCAGAAGAAAGCTCAGGAGGCGGTTCTCAACATCCAAGAGTTTACTGTAAAATACTTTGAGATCACTGCCAGAGCCCAGAAAGGTACAGTATGCCTTCCCCATCCCCATCACCATCACTGCCAATGTCAATAACGCAGTAGAGGAAGGACTTTGAATAATCACACACAAAGACACGCACACACATATATTAGTGGCATTGACGTGCTATTGACCTGTGTCGTGTTTTAAATCCTGGGGGCTAATGTGATTTGGTATTAATGAGGCGCTGCAAACAGCCATGCTTTGACAGGGACAGGAGGAAACAAGGACAACCTATTGATCAATCAGCTCTGCCAGCAGAGTCTGTTTGTGCAGGGTTACTCCACAATGGGCCCCTGCTTATCCCAGTTCTAACAACGCCACTGACTGCTCCATTTATAGGATGACACTTATTAGATCAAAAATCCCGTCAGTGGCGTCCACTGCTGAGGTAAAGCAGGTGTAATGTCCAAATGTGACCAATAGATGTCCCTCTATGGTTTTGTAAGAAACAATTCCTCCTGTGAGACATTAGTCATCGCATAATGTCCCCTGTACCAGAAGACAAAACTGAACGTGTCTGTGACTCACTCTGTCGTGAGTTTACGTCACGTTTGACTGTGTGAGTGTTTTTCAGTCAGTTTCTGTGCATGCACAGGGGTGTACGAGCGCATGAAGGTGGACCAGCGTAAGTTTGGCAAATCTTCATGGACGGCGGCGGTGGAGCGCATGGAGAGACTGCGCTACTCTGTCGCCAAGGAAACCCTGCAGCTCCAGAGAGCCAGAGAGATCAGTCTGGAGCAGAGGAAACACACACTTAGAGAGGAGGTGTGGAATGTAGTACATCAAACAAATGTGCATTTACCTGAACACACGCACCGTGGTTTGTTTTTGTGACTGCTGGGTTTTTCTGACGCCTTCAGATGCAGAGTCTGTGCAGCAGCGAGGATGCGATGGCCTTGCTGGACCACATGGAGACGCAGTACTATGAGCTGCAGCTCCAACTCTACGACATCCAGGCCGAGATCTTACAGTGTGAAGAGCTGCTCCTCACCGCTCAGTTAGACAGCATTCGTAGGCAGATGACAGGTATTTCCACTGAAGTGATTTGGTTCATTCTTGGGCAATATTTGAAAGATGTATATAACAAAGCTATGTATTTGTGTGTGTGCTTACAGAGCGTCAGGATGAGGTGGTGTACTATGACACCTTTGAAAGTGCAGATGATATAACGGAGGATGATACCGCAGAGAGAGAAGAGCTGCGCAGACTTCAGGTCAGCGCTCGACAGCTGGAGGCGAGAAGGGGGCGCATCACGGCCAAGCGCTCGTATCTAAGGAACAAAAGGGTGCGAGTCCTTAACTCTCTTTCTTCATGAAGATGTTGATCAATGCATCGGTGTGTTGATTTACTTTTTCCGTTCTCCTTTCTGCAGGAAATCTGTGTGTCCAACAACGCTCAGAAACAGCAGATACGTCAAACCCTTTACAAAGACTCTATATCTCATCATGTCTTACAGGTAGACATTTTTTGTCTTTAATGACCACCGTATGTCTATTGTATGTCTCAAAAACATTATCAGTAACTCTCCTCTAAACCTCAAACTTTGTAGCTGAAAAATGAAGAAGAGGAAGACGAGGTGAGGAAGAGCAGCAGAGTAAGTCAGGAGAGGCAGAGAACTCTGGACAGACTACGCACTTTCAAGCAGGTATGTGCCCGCCGATTAAAGGTAAAGTATCCCCCCTTTTTTTCTGACTGACTTCTATTTATCTTTGTGTGTTTGTAGCGGTACCCTGGTCAGGTGATTCTAAAGTCCACCCGGCTGCGCGTCCCTCACACCAGGAGAAGAGAGCGAGGAAGAAACATGGAAATGAGTAGCATGAGTGAGAGGGAGGAGCACATGGACTCTGTCTCCGTTCAGACACAGGGCCAGCCGCTGTGTCTGAGCACCAGCGTGCAGACGGACCCCAGCCCCAGCTCCACCCTCACCACTCAGCCCGTCACGGCCCTCACGGCATCGCTTCCTCCTCTGCCCGTGCCCAGTCCTGCAGACTCCACCTGCTCTCCTTGCTCCTTGTCCTCGCTGCTGGCTTCCCCCATCTCCCCTCCTCCTCCCCCGCCTCCTCCGCCACCGCTGCCGCTGACAAAGGAGGAGCTCTCGCCTTCTGGGACCCCAGGTCGGCACGGGCAAAGGGGTGAGGGGAAGAGTGCGGCAGAAGAGCTCCCTCTCTCCCCGCTCGGCCCGTTCATCCCTCGCTTTTTTGACAGCAGCCAACTGGTGAGCGCCCGTAAAAAGCTGAGGAAGACTCCAGAGTTTGACACCCACAGCAGAAGAGGTACTGGGCCATTAAATAGTATCTCAGTGCTTTTAACATCAGCTAATCATAGTAGCTATTCACGATCTCTCTTCCTCTCCTCTCCCTGCATTCAGTGAGCTCACCCATGGACGAGGTGCTTGCCTCCCTGAAGAGAGGCAGCTTCCACCTGAGGAAGGTTGACCAGCGCTCCCTGCCTCCCTCCAAGGGTGACGACGACCCCAACAGCATCCTGGCCCAGATTCGCAAGGGCGTCAAACTTAGACGTGTCCCCTGCAAAGAGAGGAAAGACCAGGGAGAGCTCCCGGCCTCCACCGACCCCTTGACCAGGAGCATACACGAGGCGCTGCGCCGCATCAAGGAGGCCTCACCAGATTCTGACTCAGATGACGACGGGCTGGCCGGCCATGACTGGGAAAGCTAGGGCTCGAGGGCTCAACAGATAACACACCAGATCACTGCACCGTCTGGCACTGCACGCACTGTACTGTACTGTAGAGTGCTGCGCTGTACTGTAAACACACATAAACAATACTCGTTAAAGCACACACAGCCCAGTCACACACGTACCGAGTGACTTCGCCAAGGCCAGAGTCGCACCTGCTATCACAAACTCACCAAATGCTCCAAAGGTCAAAGGTCAAACTCTTCTTCTTCTTTTTTTTGCACTACATTCACCAACATGAAGGACATTATTTGTGTTTTTATGTCTCCGTGGTTTTATTCCTGAAATTAGTACGTACTGATTTTTTATTTTATTTATATCAACTGTACTGTTTAACTGCTCTGCACATAACATTTTTCACCGACGCACTGCACTGACACTACATGTGAAACTGTATATTCAAAGTTATCATTAGTGCTGAAAAGTCTGTGGTCTGTTCACTCGCCACAGAGCATGAGAAGCTGTAACCTCAACAGAAATATGTTTATGGCTGGTGACTTGGATTCAGACTACACACATAGATTTAAGCGCTGGATTTACTGTCCACATTATAAACCACTGCACCATCACACATCACTTGTTTTCTGTTTGTTTTTCAGCCGTGCACCCTGACTGAGCCTCGCTTTGTCTCCCATCTGATTTCATTCTGACTTCTCTCGTCTCGTGGGTGTGGCAGTATCAGACGACTACTGCTCGTCTAATCAGACGAATGCTTTAAATCCTTCAGTCTGTGACACCAGATTTGTGCTCCTCCCCCCACTCTTGCCCTCTTCCGGACTGTATCACCCCCAACTCTCACCCCCTCTCTGGGATGTATCGACCCATCTGTTCGCCCGCGGCATATGGCTAGGCTGGTGGGAGATACAAAGCGGGTCCTATAAGGTTTATACTTTTCCACATCTAATCTGAAGCAGGTCACCTATAACAGGAGAGGATTAGAAAAGGGGTCATCGGTAGTGTTGGAGCGTTGCAGGTTGAGATCAAGGTTAATGTCAGTGGTCTTTGTGGACAGATTGGGGTGGTGATATCCCAAACTTCACATGTGGGATAGTCACAGCAGAGCCATGGAACGGGTCACGCTTGTTTGAATGATGGATGGCGTGTGGGAGTCTAGATTCTCGCGGCGCAGTAGGGAGTTGGTGTGGGCCGTGGCGCAGGCGGTCGTGATTGATGCGGTTCCTCCTGCCATCTTTTTCGCTTTCTCTCCTCCTCTTTATTGCATCTTCTCTAATTTCTTTCTCTGCACTCAGTGGGAAGAAGCACACAGTGGGAGGTCCGTTACTCAGTGCTGGAGGTGAAATCATGCACACATGGACTTGCACATTAAAGTCACAGCCAACATGCGCGGAATCATTTAAGTGGCGAAGTGAGTCCTCACGCAGTTTCTCCTAGCATTTTTTTCATAAATGGATTCAGCACTTTGATGAAACATAGTACAAATTCACTTTGTCTGTACGGTAACAGTTTTCTGTTTTAATCACTGGCGAAATATATATCTGTAGTAGCTGTGTTTAAAAGCGCCGGGCAGCTTGAGGAATTGGATCCAAGTAAGTGTGAGGGAGAGGACCAATGGGATGCTGAGCAGCACAGGAATTCACACAAATATAACTTGAATCAAAAACGTGGATTCATGAGTCTGGAAGAGCTGCAGCATGTCTTGAAACAGCTTTGATGCAAAGATTTGCGCTTTTCCTCTTGTGCGTGTCTTCAGAGCCATTCACAGAATAATCAACAGGCAGACACGAATATAAAAAGAACAGGCACAGATGTACAGTACATGTCACAGCTTGAAAATGTCTCATTTTTATCATTTTCCTGGCAGAGCAAACCTGAGACACTGGTACGCTTCCTCTGTAACTGGCGGCACACTGTTCTTCCACGGTACCTTCATCATGTAGCATGAGATTTAACCCTGACCTGACTCTTTAACCTAACTGTACCTGACTTAATGACATTATAGCTGACCAGGACCAGAAGATGATCTTGCTCCTCCAAACAGTGGCTAACAGCGTGCTTAAGCTTTGGGAGAGTGGACATAAAACCAATTATCTGTCACCTGACTGACATGACTGAGACCTTTAAATATAACCTGAACGCAGCTTAACTGTAATTTTTCATTTCATTGCTTTGTTTGTATCCAGCTTTTTTTTTTCTTCCAAAGCGCTTCTGGCCAAATCATTTTGCGATGTGTTTGCCTCTGTACAGACCTGTTGTCCACACGGGCCAACCACAGTATATGACCCTATGAATAGCATTCAGTCACTCAAGATGTGTTTATCAAAATAGAGAAATACAAGAAAAGGGATGAAAGCGCAGACTAAATCAGTGGACTTACTAAAACATTGCAGTTTTTACACTGTAGCATATTGACAAACTGTTTCAACAATACCTCTTTTGCCTTTTGTCCTACCATTTTAATTCCTCCCTGTCGTTCTTTTTTTATTTCATTTACAAACTCACCCTTGCATTTGAATAAAACCTTGTGAAGCAAAGCCTGAGATTGTCCGGTGAATAATTTAATTATTAACATGTGTTGATAAAAATGAAGAAAAGCCATTTGCACACACACTGAATTCTGCCGTCACTGTATTTGAATACAAAACATAGTATTTCTCATTTCACAGAGGTGTGTTCTCAGCCGAGTAGGGCCGTCTTTGTTTGAATTCAACAAAGGATTTAGTTTGGCTGAAGCACCAACAGGTGTGTCTCCTGATCGTGTTTTTTTTTTTTTTCCACCAGCATTCATTAAGTCCTTTCACCTGCAGCACACGCGAGTCTCACCAAGTCTACGAACGTCATTAGCCTGAGGTACCTCTTTAATATCATGAGTTCAAAATTACTTTTAAATAGTCAAAAATATTGCCAGTCTTCTCATACCTCTAAATACAATAATAATACCTACATTTAAATACCATAAGTTACAAAACAGGAGAATGAAAAGCTTCTTATCCACTACTGTACAAAGGCATTCATTAACAATAGCATTAATATTAAGGTACTCATCTCTGTCAGAGTTAAACCAGAAAAAAGGTAACAGTTCCCTTTACATGGGTCTTATTCCAGTGTATTAACCTGTGTAACTAACTACCGAAAGTAATTTAAGTACATAATTATGCTGTGCTAGTGCTAAATGCAGATCTTGACACATAATGGGGTTACTACAGTGTATTACCACAGTGCAAACAGGGTGCTCAGTTGAAGTATAAGAGAAGCAGCACCTCGTGAAGCCGTTTTAAGAAATTTACTTACTTCAAAGGAAGGAAAATCTTTAAGATGCAGTTTTGGGTTTCGCCAGCGTAAGAGCTGCTCTATACAGTGAGTGTGTGTTTTGGTACAGAATGTGTGACACCAAGTGTTGCGTTGTTGCGCATCTTAAATATACAGAAGATTGTTCACCTACAGACTATAGATACTCGTGGGTTAATACACGACAATAAGCCACTGCAGGGTGTTACTGCATTTGAGTTATCATCCATTCATTTACAATGCCGTCTTCATGAGTAGAAAGTTGTCTTATACAGTTCTATAATTATATCATCAGTATTGTAGCTTGTGTAAAAAAAAAAAAAAGAAAGAAAGAAAAGAGAAAACAGAATAGAAACTGAGTACAGTTCTGCATTCACCTGTGAGGAGTGAAAATCTGTGGCCAGTTTCACTGAAGGTGGAGATTTACGAGATGACACTCTGTAAGCCCTTCACGATGCACTACTTCGACCAGACAGGGCTGCCACACAGTTTTGCGGTCAACAGTAGTACACTTTCTGTTGGACACGGGGGGGGGGGATCAGCTTAGTTGCATTTGACCTATCTGCATGAGTCCACTGAGTAGAGTACCTGATAGAGTTGGATAGAGGTGTCGTACAGAGCCTGTCTGGTATTGCTCAGTGTGTGTGTGTGTGTGTGTGTGTGTGTTTGTTTGTAGGCCTTGTTGTCCAGAAGCAGGGTCTTTCTCTCACAGCACGAAACATATCATTTGAGAACATGTGTCCATTCACGGTATGAGCGCGTCGAAAGGCACGCGTTATGTCAAAGGCCCGGGCCTTGTTCGGAAACACTCACCACACTGAGTTTGGCAGGAAGACAGGTCGGTTGTCTGTGATGGTGGAAGCAGTCTGGATACAGGGATTTTGTTTATGTCGAATGTAGCACAGGCGCACACTCTCTAAAATTTCTGTGTGGCGTGAACAATGCGTCTGGAAGATTCAATATTAATCATCAATCGTGTAGGATTTTAAATAAGCTGTGGATATACAGAAGACTTTTATTTAAGAGGGATAGCGAACTCCATTTCCCAGCTGCCCTGTGTATCCGGGCTGGGGAGCAGAGGTGATGTCACTCCAGGCCAATGGGTAAGACCGGCTGGTTTATTGAGAGTCATCCTTTAATTCTCCGTTTCCAGTGACGCTCTTCTGGCAGCCCAAGCTCAAACATGGGTTTCTCTGCTCAGCTCTTCTCTGTACAGTAAGTCACTTTGGATCAAAGCATCTGCAAGTTAGAGGACAATATTTTCAGGGGATTTGGCAGCTTTGGCGCAGTTCTCTGAGTCTTAACAGCAGTTATTTCCACATGACTTTCAACATTCCCCTTGGGGGGGCAGTTTCAAGAGGAAGAAAATGGTGTGAGTGAGTGTGTGAGACGTTGCGACGCCGCAAGCTGTGGTGCAGCTATCCGGGAAAAACAGTAGATGGCACTGAGGCACAGTTCTCAAGTTTGAAAGAAATGTTGTGTGGGTGTGTGTGGGCGTGTGTGTGTGTGCGTTGGGGGGCAGGTGTAGTGTGCCAAAGCAGGCATCTCCACTACTGGAGTAACCAGTTCATCTGAGGTTATGCCTGCACCAGCCAATCAGAAGGCGAGCTGAGGTAGTCCCTGTGTCGTCTTGAACTACAGGAGCGCCTGCGGTTTGGTAGGAACTCAGAGCCTTCAAGGTAAAAACAAGGGAACCAGCTGCCCTTTTTGCGCAACATATGAGTGAGGGCAGTGCAGTGTCTCAGTTTAAACGTGTGCGGGGACTATGAAGATGGGGGTCATGGGGAACAGGACTGGTCTGGGTGAGTTGGTGGTGTCAGTAAATTATCATATGGCTCTGTCTGTGAAGGATAGGCATCTCCGTCTCTAGCTGGCCTCCTCTATGAGCCGGGCCAAGGTGTCTCTGAGCTCCGTCAGCTCAAAGATCTTGCCGTCCAGCAGCTCCAGCAGCGTCCGCAGACTCTTCCTAAAATTCTCCTGCTCCTCCTGGTTCTCCTCCAGCCGCTGCTCGGCACCCGCCAGCTGCTCCTCGAGCACCCGACTGCGCAACTCCGTCTCCTGTGGACAGAGAAAGTTGTTGATGAGTTGGGAAGTATTTTTTCTTGCCACACGAGACGTTGAGTTTCTTTCACTCACCTCTAATTTCTGGGTGAGAGTGTCTTTCTGCTCCATCAGGTCGTTCATGGTTTCCAGTTCTTCTTTCAATTTTTCCATTTCCTGTAGCACACAGAAAAGATTAAAAGGCGGTGTAATATAAACATAGGGTGCATGACTTGCATCTATAGATAAGTTACTCCTCTCACTCTCACACACGCAACTCACCTCTTCTTTATCTCTGAGCGTATTTTCTAGTTCCTCTATAGTTTGGTTGAGTTCAGTCTTCTGGGATTTGATCACTGGGGTTTGGTTGCTCTGGCACTCAAGCTCGGTCACCTACAAGGACAAGACGCACATCATCATTCAAATCAACGGAGAAAGAGAGATACTGGCACACGCGTCTGATCACAAGCTCTTTCCCAGAATTCACTTTGTTTCCTCTCCCTCTTGCTCACACTCATCTCTCCTTTGCTTCTTCCTCTCATCCCGACTTCAGAGCAGTCCCTCCAAATGCTCCTTTTTTTTAAATTTAAATGACTTAATCACACATTAAAACCAACAAGCATTCCCGCGGCCCCCTCACTCACCCGTTTGTGTAGCCTCTCTGCCTCCTCCTGGTAGGCAGCCAGTTGCTGTTTCCACTGTTTGACGTTGGCCGTGGACTCCAGCAGAGCCGCCGTTAGCTTGGCATTGTTCCCCTTTAGTGCCTCCAGCTCAGCCTCCCAGTGTTTTGTCATAGCTGGGCTGCAGCAGAACACAGGGAAGCATGCTGTCAATTTACCAACAGTACCATAAGATGGTCACGTTATGACTGAAAGATGTGCAAATCCGAAACATCTGATGACGTCCGGTGCAAATCTGAAATGCTGGCCATGAAAGCAAAATGAAAATATCAGAACCACAGTTTTTAAATCGTCCACCCATCGATCCATTGACTATATTACTACTATAAAATTATTCATTCATTCATTCATTCATCTTCTATAACCGCTTATTCCTGTTAAGGGTCAGGGGGGTCTGCTGGAGCCTATCCCAGCTGTCATCGGGCGAGAGGCGGGGTACACCCTGGACAGGTCGCCAGTCTATCGCAGGGTTAACACAGAGACAGACAACCATTCATTCTCACTCACACCTACGGCCAATTTAGAATCACCAGAGCATGTCTTTGGACGGTGGGAGGAAACCGGAGAACCTGAAGAGAACACATGGGTCGTCATTCGTTTACATGAGTACAGTATGTGTTTGTAACTTAATCAACTCAATTAATCAAGAAAATACTGAACAGATGCAATGAACCTCTAAAAACACATCTGCATTATTTAAATGAAATAAAAATGACGTTATGCTCCTGGAGACCTACTGTTGTGCCCAGTGCCACGTGGTTCTTTTCTAGTCTGGTTCTTCCCTGTGTGTTGCACATGTAGGACCGTGTTATTGACTACAACATCCAGGATTGTAGACGCTGGACCTACTGGGACTCTTTCATGTAACGGATCACCCATGACGGGATATCAAAATCCTGTCAGAATCAACACAACGACGTACAGCGTATGTGGACGTCTGTCCAGGTTTCTTCCTTCCACTGCTCCTTTAATACCCATCCAGCCTCTAAAGTTGTAGAAGTTGCAAAGTATTTATGACTACATTGCTGATCCGCAAGAACGGCTAGATTAATCCAGGATCCGGCAGCTTGACAGCCTGCCTCTCCTCTCTGATGTGGATGAAAACCAGAACAATTTACCATTCTTTGACAGGAAGGTGACAGTCCTCCTCCTCATCACTTGATTCCTCCTCATCGTTTTTCTCACGGTCTGCACCGTGGACTGTGTTGTCTTTCACTTCTGACACTTCCCCCTCTAAAGCACCTTCGCTGTCAGTTTCGTCCTGTTCTCTCTCCTCCTCTCCAGTGTGATCACGATCCTTATGTGGTGCCACAAATTAAACGTGGGCAATGCCCCAAAGAAAACTTCATATACCAGAGCGGAATAAAGTATCTCTGTGGCTCTGTATCATCAGAATAATGGTGGGATTCTTTGTTAGGATATCCTCATTACATATAGCTATAATATTTAGGAATTTAATTCCTAAATATTATTAAGAATTGAATGTAATGTCCTCTGTAGTGAAGGGAACTGTCCACACTGGTGTCACAGAATGCAAGTCTGTCCATTAGATAGCTGGACGTGTTCCTAAACTCTACAACCTGGACACCACAGAACTCAAAACATAACTCCCTACAATATCCCCATCACCAAACCAGTTGAAAGAAGACACATATTTCTGCAAAGGTCAGATTTGACCAGAACCCGTCAGGACACAAAGACTGCAGTGGGCACTCAGACTGGAGATCAGGCCAGCTGCTGTGAAAGCAGCGCTCTGCCACATGAGTTGTAATCTGAGATTATATCCTCAGACTGGCGGGAGTCTAATCTGGTCCAGCTACTCACAGACGAGGAGATGAGATGAGAGATGACGGAGAAGTGATAGAACATGTCTGAATTCCATCATGGAAAATAAGCTGGTGGAGAAAACACTCTGGCTGTGTAGTCAACGGTTCTGTTGTATAATATATATTGTGTTTTAGTACATATTGTACACATTAGATGTATGAATGGACACAGTTTCAAGGAGGGAAAATGTTTCCCTGCACCGCATTCAGTCGTTTCAGATTTACATAACACACTCCCTGTCTCTCACATAACGTCTGACTTTGGCGGGAGAATGTACGAGACCTAAACATTGTCGAGTACCAGCATCGAGCCGAGTATCGTTGACGAGGAGCTCCCACTCCCACATACTTCACAGTGATTCCTCAAACACATACAAAGAAAAAGTACAAAGCAACGCTTAGCTCGCTCAAGGGCTGACGAGGATCTGTATGACCCACAACAATGTTGCTTTCAGTTCTGTTCCACCCCCTCACTGATACACACAAACACACGTATAGCCCTCTGTATAAGCTCACACACTGCAGTAGCACTACACTCTGCCATAACACCCACTCTGTGAAGTGTAAAAGAGAGAAAGCCCGGATAGATTTCACTCTGGACTCCCGCAGCGCCTTCGGTTCTTACACAACAGCCACCCCCTCCGCGGGTGCAAGTGTGTCTGCATGCGTGACGCACAGGAGGGAGACGACACTACATCCTACACATGCACATATTAGCTGACACACAACGGCACGCACACGCAGTCATGCAGACGGCGCAGTGCTGTCACCAAGGCACGCCGCCCCGCCAAAGTATAAGCCCCACACACCAGCGTGGAGAGCCAGAGTGCAGGAAGAGACGTCAAGATGTGGAGATGGAGCCACGCGGAGGAAAAGGCGAAGGGAGAGCGCGGCGACGGGAGAATCATTATATGAGTCTCGTTTAAAGGTTTTAGGGGGACACCTGAGCACATTCCTGGCTGAGGACAGCAGAGATGAAGGTGTGTGAGACACACAGAGGGTAAGTTAGCTGCTGCTGTGTCACTGAACTACTCATAGAGAAGATGATGTGACTATTGAAACAATATTCATGTGACATAAGGAAGAAATTTAGAGGAAATGCTGGAGATGTTTTTTAGTTGAAGCCTGTAAGCTTTGCTGTATTTCATTTTATAATGCAAAAGATTTTTTTTTAGTGTTTAAGAAGTCAGAAAGTTATTATTTCCTGCCTGTATCAGTTTGAAATTGTTAGACCGTATTTGCAGTGTTTTTGAATAAAATCAAAACATATCTTTATCACAACGTATCTGTAAATGTGCTTGAGTTTGTGATCCATTTACCTGCAGAACCAGACTGTAAGACAGTTGAGGACCAGTCTCAATTTTTAATTCAATAGTTTTTTAATTTGAACTTCTATTGGTTTTTTTTTTGTATATACTGTATATATACTGAAAACAACTGAATAAAACAAAATCAACACTCTGTTCTGTGTTTTACTACTTCACAAGTCAAATCTTCAAGCACAATTTTCCTCCCGTGTTCAATAAAGCTGCGAAACTTGGGACGACACGGAAGGTGTTTCTACAGCCCTCTTATGTCTCTGCCGCGTCCTGACCGCTGTTTGTTGTCAGGTAGGTTCTTCCTCCTCACACAGCTGTTCAAGAAGCAGGGAGGCAGAGCAGTTGCCATGGCAGCGCCGGAGGAACGGAGGCAGTGGCACGGTCTCCCTTCGCACAAGCCTACCACAAAACCCGCCGACAGACGCCTACATCCTCCAACACCGGGAGATCATTCACATTCAGCCGAGAGAGGGTCTTACAATATTCGGTAAACCATTCAAAATGAGTCTGGTGCAGGTCTGCCAAACACGCCCACAGCCTGATATATATATATAAAAAACTATCTCACAGCCCTGCATACAGTCTCTCATCTTCCTCTCTCTTCCTCTGCCCCCTGCACCCGCACATTCCTGCCTACACAGCCCTGCTAAGCAGCAGCGTGGTGTATGTGCTGTGGAGACAAGTCATTATCAACTCGTCCACACACAACGGCAAAGAGACACACTAAAAAAACATCATAGAGGTCTGGTGCGTGCTCGCGTTTGCTGCCTTCCTCCGTGTGGCTTTACACATTTAAAACGTTTTATGCTTTTTAACCACATGCCTATGAACAAATGTCCGAAAGTACACGTTCACCACAGGCACATGTGGAACTACTGAAAAAGGTGTTAAACGCTAAACGCCAGTTGATGCAAACTGTAGGTATATGACAAAACAAGTATGAATCATAGAGGGAAAGAAAGGGGTTATGTGCTGAAATATGCGGATGGCCCTCGCATCTACCCTCGCCGCATATGCCTCTGAGAAAATGTGAGGCCGAGGCTTGCTTGTTACGTCCACACTTGCCATCGTGAATGCCGAGAGTCGACCCCGTCTCCCACGCATGCAGCATTAATAGACACATCAGCAGCAAAGGCTGCAGCAGGCAGTGGGTGTCCTCTCTACATCCCGCTCTCAGTGCACAGAGCTGCGTATCCTTAAAGGGTTCATCATCATACAGCTGTGTGGGGGGGGGGGGGTTCATAGCATATGCTTTGTAGACTTTCCCACATTAGCAGCAGCCCTCTGAGTGTATCTCTCTAAACTGGAGCTTGAATAGCAAAAAAAAAAGAAGAAGAAAAAAGACTGAGCTTCCCCACTCAAATACCAGCACTTTAAGAAAAAAAGACTGATAATCCATTTAGCGTTTGATTGACATCTTTAATTAATATGACTCGTAGCCAGAGGAATAATAAAAGTAGCACAAGTTACAGAGATATTACAAATGAAAAGACCGGTGTGTACAGTCGACTACCGTGCAAAACGGCTCAAACTGATTGTCCATTCCCTTCTGTTCAGCTTATTTACTGGAACAAAAATGCGTGCAGTTGGTGGTGGTTAGGTATCAGTGACTCATGTACAGTCTTCATACAATGCACCTCTCTCTGTCGTTCTCTCTCTTCCCAGTTTCTGACACACACTCCCTCCGTGTGTCTGTCTTGCTCTTTCTATGCCTCCCACTACCCACAGTGTGTTATATAAGTCTTACATAAACACTTCATTGACACCTTTTTGGATGGTGAACCTCACAGCCACACCTTTTCACAAAGCCATTATACACAGCAAAACATTTGAACGGCCCTTCGACCTCTTTATCTTACACAGTCGACTGTATGTGAACCGGCATCAACAGTCACAAAGAAACAATGATTTCAATATTCAGTCTGCTAACAAGAGACACAGGAATGTATACATCAGTACTGGTGCATGCATAGAGGTGACACTGCCACCTACTCAATTTAGAAGAATATTATTGCATTGCAGTAGGCATACATTAAACTATAAATATGTGAGTTTCCTCACTGATCATGCTCAGATTTAACAAAACCAATAACTTAAATGATTCCTCAAACCTGAGAAAAACTCAAAGTTACATCTTTTGCTGGTCCGTGTGACGTGACTGTGTGTGAATGTCACTGATAAAATTCGCGATTTCTTTGCATTCCTCCTCGCTGGAGTTTCGGCGTGCTGTTTTTTTTTTTTTTTACGTTAATAGGCAGTGCATCTGGTTTTTTGGAAAGAGCACCCTCCCTGTTGCTGACCTGCAATCAGGCTCTCATTTCAGGAAAACGGAACGCCTGAACTTATTTGTGTGTGTTTGTTTTTTTGCGCAGTTATGGTGTTGCAGTAGTGGGGGACGTGTACTGACATCCCTATCAGACAGAGAAGACCCGACAAGTCTTAAACTGCTCCCTAGAGGGGAAAAACACGAGAGAGCAGCGGTGAATAGAGGGAGTTCCTGACCATGCTGACATGCAACATACAGACGTGCACGGACGCGGACGAAGAGAAGAACACAGAAGTAGTGCAAATGTCTGCGCCTCAGACAAAACGACAGAACAAAACTTGTCTATTTTAGCAGCTTTTTGTGTGAAACACGGCTGTGACAGTGACAACGTCTGATTGGACAGGAGTGTGTGGACTCTAGCAAACATGACAGACAGGACAGTGAACACATCGCAGTGTGGGATGTACCTGTGTGCGAAGGCCAGCGCGTTCTGCGACGGCTCGGGGCGCACATCGGAGTTGGGAGTCGTGTCACAGATTTCATCTGTGCCGTTGATGTTTTCCATGGGCGGAGTCACCGGGGTTAAAGGAGATGAGAGCTCACCAGCTGGAGACTCCTGCACGTGAAACACGATTGTCAGTAAACACAGCAATTAATCACAACATTTATTAAAGCATTTTAATACAGAACTACTGGAGACTCATCTGAAAGACTAAACATCAAAATGACAACTTTCTGAATGACAGACCCTCGTGTCAGTCATTTCAAATGTCATAAAAAAAATGCACTTCTACTCTATTTATAGTCTGGTTGATTTTTGCAGAGGTAATGTAACCTTTACCATTTCCAAATGGAGAAGAATTTATAGGTTTAGATTAAAGAGAAGAATTACGGTGTTGACATTACCATGAACAAAGACAGACACCATAGATAAACTAACTCAATTTAAATATCAAGTAACCAGAAGAAAAGGAGAGAATTCATCATGTTCAAAATTTTGCCGATCTAAACAGATAAACAGATCAAAATAGTGCTTTTATCACAAAGACGTTCACAAAAGTCCCTATGACACCAATTTAGGAGGCAGGGAATGTGTACCATTTAATACCACAGTCACTACTTAAAAACAACAGCCCCATCTTTAAATTCGTAGAAGAAAATGAAATAAATCTGTCCCATATAAGAGCTGAGGTGTTATAAACGACAGAGGTGTGTTTGCCGATGGTGCTGTCTCTCAAGCTGTCAAACCTTTTACCGCAGTGGTGCTAAAAATGTGCACATCTTAGTGAGCAGTTCCTCATTCCTATGGGCTGGTAAAACCAGCTTATTACTGCACTGGGAAATTACAGATTATTTCTTATCTTTATATCCCATACAACCTCAGAATTATACAAGAGACAACTCATTTAGCTGCTGCATTTACATAAAACACAGCGATTAAGACTCTAGGCTTGAGCACAATACAGTAGAACAATGACACTGCCTGTACCTCTCTAATGGACAAGAAGGAAATGAGAGATAAGAGGAAGATTATGGCCGGTTTTACATTTTGCGCTCCACATTCATTAGAGCATTATTTAATATTGGTCGATGATTTGTTTCCACCAAGGCTTGGCCTGTTGGGACCAGCATATAGCATTTAGCTCTGCGTCTTCTCATCGTGTTTTAGTGGAATCATTTTTCCTCTCAAGCTTTTTCAGTTCGTCTAGCGGAGGGAGGAAAGAGCGGAGCCGGAGTTTGGGAAAGAAAGCCAGCAGGCGTGTGGGTGAAACCCGCTGACTCTGTGGTGAAACAGAGCAGACAGCTTCAGCGAGCCACTGAAAGTTTGTGACGGGAGGACCTCGGCTTTTACAGTAACAGCCTCTCTTCAGTTTCATCATTATAGCGCCGTGGTGGCTGGTGTACACGCAGCCTTCAATCCCTGGTGACAGCGCCGTGTCCTCTTGGCTTCATTAAAAGATGCACTCACACAGGAAGAGCAAGGTACTGTAGCCCATGTGGGCTGCGGCATTAATAGTACTAGTAATAGACCGCAGTACAGCAGGGGGGCTGCTCCCCTAGCCTCCGTAATGAACAGACGAACACATGAAGGCTGCTAACAGCCCTTAGATTAAAGAACAGATTTCTCAAGGGATTCTCCCATGAAACGAGCTGTTTTTTCCCTCAGACACAGTTGTACACACCCTAAAACACTCTATTATTAGATATCCCCCACAAACAAATACCCAACATGCAGGCTAATTATGTTCTCCAATTTATACCTCACAGCAAGCTCTGTCTTTTAATTGGTGGAAACATGCTGAGAAAATGTAGCATGTGTTTGTAAAAGGTTTATATGTACATTGATCTGGAGTTGGTGTCAGGACATGTCGAAGTGTGGAAAGCACATTTATTACAAGTGAAACCCTGTTTTTTATTTCACATGTATAACCACAAATTATTTCTAAAGATTTAACCTGAGATTAACTTTTTTTTCCCTCAGAAACAGAACATCTGGCGCATTAAACACACTTTAATTTTACTAAGATATCCTTTTGACTGCTAGACTTCTTGCATTAATGCTGGCAGTATTTTTAAAGCATCGTTGTATTGTCCCAGTTTTCCCCTGTGACCTATTTACCTACTGTCCATTACACACAACGTGCAGGAGGTCATGACCAAAAGGTTAAACACACTACTGGTGGCAGGTGACGTGTGCTGAATGTACCTGAGAAGGAGACGTGGCCATCTCCATCTTTTCTTGACTCTTCTCCTTCGCGAGCCGCGCCGCCTCTTTGTACTCGGCAAACTTCTCTGCGAACTGAACACAGAGGACGAGCGTCAGTGTGTCGGGCTGCAGTTCCTACAACAGCGCGGTTTAATCTGTTTGGTAAAGCCATAAATGTGCATGAACGCACAGAGGGAGATCAGTGTGTAATAGGTCAACTGTGAAGGATAGGGAGAAGCTGTTGCCAATAACAACCCACAGTTGAATTTAGAAGAGAATTACCCATAATTCCTCTGCAGAAATATGATCTAACTAAGTCTCAACTGGTAATCTTTACATTACAGTGTGAGAGCACTCTGTGTCATTGTGTCTTCTTCACTTAGTTTTCCTTTAATCAGAAGTTGTCAGTGGCTGAAGTTGATCTGCGGAGTTATTTTAGTCGAAGGCAAAGATACGAAGTGGTAAGGTGAGCTCAGCTGAGGGGCTTCGAGCAAATATAAACACACAAGCACACATCCCTGATGTCCCTTTAGGGTGTGGTTCACCACTGACGCTACTCTCTCAGTTTTACAAAGTAATTCAGTACATGCAGTGCTGCAGAGGGCTGAGTGTTGTGGAAATCAAATTGGCGACTCTGCTGGAGCCGCTCTTATGTCCGCCATTAGCGGAGTTGAAAAAAAGTAACTCAATATCGTTTCACTTTAGTGCAACATAATAGTTCTGGTATAGTGATTTAAATGCAGCAGTTCTCAGTGGTAGTGCTTCAGGGGTGTTTGCACCGAGGCTAGGTGAGAAGTGAATCTGATTATTTAAACTTTAAACCAAGACAAGCATGTTTAAGTGGCTGGTAGGTGTCTCTTAAACTGCACATTGATACTCGGCACTGTTCACAGTGTAACTGCATTAAAGAACACAAGCTCAATAAGTAGAAAAATATAACGATTGCTTTTGATTGGGTCTCTCTAATTTGTGGCCGCTCCATCAGTTTAATAATGCTAATAAGCTTTAGTTATTTATGATACACCTGAGAATAAAACCACGACACATTTCACATACTGTGCATACTGCTCTGGCATTTGGCTACTGGCTAACTTGTGACCATATAATTTTGTATCTGACCCCTGAGCAGGGATCAGGTGGTGACTAACTGCTGTGTACATCACCTTTAATTCTTGCAGAGGTGCTCCATTTACAACAGGCAAAAAATAAAACTAAAAAACAGCAGAGGCTGAAATAACCTGACATTTGGTCCCTATCTTGAGTCATTATTCACCAGACTGAAACTGAGACAGCGGCGGTGACGTCATCGGGGATATTTACTCCCGATGTTATACAACTATTTTTACAGATTATGCGATGCTTCTGGTGATGAATAAACTAAACGACATCAGTGTGAACCAACATGCAAAAGATGCAAGACTTTTTTTTTATTTATGCAACACGAGTGCAAATCATTTATGGGATTTTAAAATATTTAAAAACTGTTGTTTCAGAAGCTGCAGCAGCCAGAGAGGAAATGCTCTCTTGTCTCGGGGACTGAGGGAGAAAAAGGACGAAATAAAGCAAGCCACCCTGTGATTGATGCTGAAAGGTTAGCTGTGGTTTGTGCGTGCGTTTGGGCGGATGGGGGCGGTACCTTGGATAGATGATGCTCGGTGGAGAATCCCAGCCCGTAGACAGTGTTAGCTCGACTGTCCGCCCACTGACCAAACTTCTGAGAAGTCTTTGTGAACGTCATGTTGGGACTGATGGTGCTGTTGATTATTGCCTGCAACACAGAGCCAGATCACTTAATATGTGTTAAATTAACTTTATTACTGCAGTGTGCACGTTTTATGCGTCTGTGAGAGACAGAGAGAGAGAGAGAGAGAGAGAACATTTAAACCTGAGTAGGTGTGATTATTACAATCAGGACACAGGTTAATATTAATTAAATATTAAACTGTACGCTTGTGGAGCACACAGTTTACACATTAACTAAAATAACAGGTATTGTAACGGTTGTGTTTTGGGCTTCATTTGTTTGTTTCTCAGCGAATTCAAGGGTTTCCTGTTTGTCTCTGTGTTATAGAATAAAGCCGTAAACAGTTTTTGGAAACACTGTTATTGAATGTGTCACTTGGCGGTTTTAGTGTCTGATGATAAAAATAAATGTAGGTACAGCACTAAATATAAAGTGAAATTCATTTTTGACCAAAAACTACATATATATAAAAAAACACACACATCATTGCACTGGTTGACATGCTTCTTCATATACCGGTGTACACAGATATCAAACTTTTAATCTTACAAATGATATATTATCCTGCCAAACATCACTGGGTTTAGTCCTTGTGTGATATTTGCTGAAATAACCAGAGCCAGAACTGGGGGCTATCTCTAAATCTTACATAATTAATATGCCTGTTAAATAACAGTGATGGAGAACAAATTAATGGAGGATCAATTAGCAGCGTTGCGCAATGGTTGACATTCTCGTTGGCATCAATACATAATGATGAGTTCGGGAAGGGCAGGAGTCATTGACTGTTACACAATAGCTGAATGTACTGATGAGCTATCTGATGTGCCCCGTGGATCATGAGGCGACTGCTGAGGGCGATCATCAGGAGCGACACGCACACGCTCTGTGTTCACTGAGTGCAAAGTAATCCATCGTGCCGTCGCATTTTTATTTTTTTTCCTTGTTTACCTTGCGTCACACTTTGCCGCTCTCTAGTTAATTCTTCTGACACACGCTCTTCGTCTCACCCTGTCGTCTGCTTTTCTAATTTAACTTCACCCCCCACAAAGTGTGTGCGCACTGTTCAGCCCCTATAAAGAGCTCTAATCTGCCTTCAGTCACGCCAAGCTACTGTATCCCTAAACAGAAACGTCCCCCCTGGATATCTTACAAGAATATCCCGAGATATAAGTGTAGGCTTTCAAGTGCAGAGGGAAACACACACAAATACAGCAGTTGCGTGCAGACACACACCGTGAAACATGAGCTGTCACTCCTGGAGCATCTTGCAACGGTGAGCTCTTTTAAGACATGTTTGCACATTAGTTTCCAGTGCAGAGCTTATTAACACCGTTAACACTCAGTAGTAGATCAGAGAGCCACTAAAACCTCCTGGATGGTTGCTTGACATGTGATGAGGTAATTACGCCGAAACATCTGGAGCATCTTAATAAAAAACCGCGTCAGCTGTCAGAAATTAAAAATAGCCCACGTGCTGTGTGCAGCAAACAGTGTAAGGTGCATAGTAACGATGGGAATCAACCTCTCACCTTGGTGCCGTCCAGGCTGATGATGCGGTAGACGTTGCGCGTGCTGTCGTAGAAGTAGGAGACAGTGACGGCATGCTTGCTGGTGGGCAGCCAGTTCTTCTTGGTGTTGGGGTCGATCTGGAAGACGTGGGCCCTCGTGCTGTAGATGGGCTGCTCCCTGAAGGGGACGAAGAAGAAGTGGTGAACCTCTTTGTGCCGTAACACCAGTGTTTCACCAAACCCGCCGCCGGCACCGAAACCCCTGTTGCCCACCGGGGAGTCCGATCGCCCGGGCAACCGGATTACCAGCTCACCATCCTCCATAGTTACGCCACAGAAATAGAGTCTGTCAACGAGCTGCTACGTTTGCTCATTGCGCCGTGTCCTCAAATGACAATCTAACTTTCAAGTGACAGTCCCCTCACGCACCTCATACACTTCTTCACCTATATTGCCTCTCTACTTTCCAGCCAAGACATGGCTTTCTCCCTGTCTCGCTCTCTGTCTTACTCTCCGTCTTTCCTCTCTTTGTAAGGCAGCGTCGACTCTTTCTGCTCTGATATGGGAATGCCTGCAGCAGTGAGCGAGGGTCACACAGGGGAACACAGAGGGGGGAGAAAGGAGAAGGTTTCAGGCTAAATATAGACAGTAGGCCATGGTTAACTACCACAGACACACCCCGCGGAGCTGCAGCCTCAACATACAAACACACATAATGCATAAACACACTGAAACAATGACACAAATGTGCTAGGAAGGGAAATCTGTGTTTATGTGCGTCTGTGCAAATGTGGATGGGAGCCAGGGTAGCTTATATATGTAGATGATCAAAACACCATGATGTGTTCAATTGAAATGGGTTAATACCTTATTGACCTCTGGGTGACACTCAAACCTGAGTTTAGAGTCAATCCTATTCCGTGTTTTAGGACTTATATAAGAGTCATCTTTGTTTTATCGACCACTCACGTGCCACCGTCACCCTTCATGCATCCCCTCAGTTTGCTCTTACAATGCCCTCATATATTGCAGCATTGTTGGGGCTTCTTGGGTAATATCTACAGTCAGTACACACACACACTCAGAGCACAGGGTGCTGAGGGAGATATTCTGGGCTGGCTGGCAGTGCTGGCAGAACACGAGATAGAGAAGTGCTTACACTGCACTGTGGGGGTGATGGGGGACATCAAAGGCTTGCTGTATAAATGAATATTAAAATTCAACAGCAGCACCCCTTCTGCGTGTGATTAGCCAAGACTGGGAAAGAAAGAAAAACACGGAGACGGGGAGAACGAGAGAGAGAGAGAGAGAGGGGTGTCAGACAGAAAGAGAAAGAGAATGATGGGGGAATGTGGAGTAAAGGAAGTCAGAGAGAGTGAATCTGGGATGATTAATGTCGCTCCACAAAGCTGCTTGTGGAGTGCTGTGCGAGAATTATCATAATCATCGACAGCAGTGTAAGTGGCGGTACTGTGAGTCATTTCAACTCTCCCCCAGCACGCATCACACAACCGCGGCCTGTCCGTATGATCCGTGCAATAGCCGCTTGGCAATCGCCGTCGTTTTTCATTGCATAATTTGATGGAGCTGTGGCAAATATCGCTCTCCTTGTTGCTTGATTGCGCGTGCATCGAACGCAGCAACGTTCTTGCGCTTTCATTTTTACATGAGGGCCTGTGCCAAAGAGCTCTGTTCCAAAATGACGCCCACCGGTTGTCAAAAAAAGCTGTACTTACTCCTACAACTGAACTTTTAAGAGAATAATGGAATTTGATTTAAGTTGAGGTGCAGCTTTCTTACAAAATAACCGCTGACATTTCCCTTCCTGAAAAGTCAGCGTGTCTGTAAACGTGTCAGGTGCATCACGGTGTCTTTTCTGCATTCTGGTCTGAGGCAATAGGCAGCCATGGTTAACAGTTACGGGAGTAAATGGAAGTCCATTCGGTACATGCTAACTCCACCAGCCTTGTACGTAGCTTTATCGACAAGGACATACTTTAGGTTTTAAAAAAGCTGCAGAGGAAGGTGGAAGACGTTTATTCTTTATCGAAACATTAAGTTCACACACTCTCACTGAGGAGGGGATGGTCAGCAGAAATGGTGGAGAACGGAGAGGAAGGAAGGAGAAAAGTGAGAGTGTACGCAAGGGGGTAATTTGTACAAATGAGTGGGAAAGGAGAAAGATTGGGGGCAGGAAGGGTTGTTTAGCATGCAGCGTGGACGGCGTGACACAAGGGCAGGTGATGGAACTTTAATGTGAAAACACGAGAGGGAGAGAGAGAGAAGGCCGGCAGAATGACAGAGGGAGGGAGAGTGATGAAGTGAGAGGAGAAGGGAGGGATGAGGGAAAAGTGGAGGAGGTGATGAATGTAGGAGAAAGCACTGATGAATCCACCAATCTTCTGGGAGAAGAAGGAGAAGATGAGGGGAGTGGGAAGCTCCAAACTGCCGCACACTGTGGTATAAACAATTACGCGAGCTGCGGCTGCGTGCCGCTCAAATCCGAACGTCAAACAGCTACATGAGTAGGTTGTGTGCTCGAGACACTTTGCTGACTTCCGTGGGAGGAGGACGGTGGTGATGATGGATAGTTGGTGTATGAGACATCTTAGCTAAAGGCACATAGAAAGTTTTTTTTTTACTATTTAAATTGTTCTGGAAAACTTGAGGACTGAACTGTTTAATTTTTCTTATTAAATTTTAAATGGATATAAAAGCTTCTGCAAAGATTTATTTTTCAGTAATATCTTTTGTGCAGGCTGGTTAGCTTTGGAAAGCTGAACTGTGATACGGGAGGACTGACATTTCTCAGCCTGTGGTGTTGTAAATGAAAGGGCCAGAAAAGACAAACAAAAAGGAAAGCCATGATTATGACAGTTTTCATTTAATTTGTCTGTGCTCTAAGATAAATCTGCTCCCACTCGACAACAGTGGAGGTGAATAAAAATCTTAAAAAGTAACATCTCTGGCTAGAAATAATGATCCACATTTATCATTGTGAACTGTTTATGTTAGAACTACACGTTCTGACAAATTGACCATATAAAATTATATCACTGATCATTTCAAATAAGAAAGCGTGCAAAAATGATAAATGTCCTTGGTGGAATGGTTCACACCTCGTGGACAGGACTCAAACACACATCTGCATCTCCATGATTGGTAAAAGGTGTTGCCTTTAGCACCCCTTCAGGGGTTTGATGCACAGATGCGAACGCGGCTTCGAGCCACGGCGTGTTAACAAACAGCTCCACACAAAGTGCTTCATTTTATACAATAAAAGCCTGCATTTTATTTTCTACTTCAGTGTGTCCCCTTTAACTATGCAGCTGCCCCTCTCTCCGCAAACGGAAGTCTAACGAAACAGTCCGTCTCCTGAGATCTCCCTTTCCCTCGCTACCTCTATCCCATCTCTCGCTAGAGAAGCTGCCCTCATTTTCGGAGATTATTAATTCAACTGAGTAGATCTTGAGGTCAAGTAGAGTTTATTTAAAGTAGACAGAGGTCATTAACGAGACAGCTCCCTGCTGCTCCTTCTACTGGGAGTGGTTAGGATGACCTAAGATGTTCTTGTAAACACACATACAGTCACTCACACACAGGCAAAGACAAAGACAGAGACTCTGTCTGAGCACTGATTGTATTTGCAAAAGGAAGTGTTGATAGGCATCTCCAGCTCTATGTTCTCCTGTGTGCCGTGACCATTAAAGCTGCGAGAGGCTTGGTCCTGAGCCATGAGGCCCGGAAGTGAAATATGACTCTGTCTGTCTGTGCCATTACTGCCAGACAGGCAGCCAGACAAGGCTCTGCACCTCCAGCGCTTTCATCTCATCTCTACCTGCACACATTCAGACTTAAATACACACACTGTAAGCAGCATGGTGCTTTGAATCACAGTTTACAATTTATTCCCTCTGTGGATCAATTGACTCACTAGTTGCATAACAGTAACTTAGTCACCAGTATATGGCAGAGTACGGTGGAGAGCTGAAGCTGAGTGGGACAGGGCTGAGTGATGTGCTGCCCACGCTGTAGGAGGGCAGAGTGGGCGACTGGGAAGCCTCCAGTGTATTGTAAATACTTAATGCAAGAGTTTTGGCCGATGCCTTGAAATCGCACCATGTCTGTGCCATATTGTTAACCTCCCGCTGCGCAATTAATCACAATGAACTGCAGGAGACAGCCGTAAATGAACGGCAGTGCTTTGGTGGGGGAAACGGGTGGCTGAGCTCTGGGTTAGGGGACATGCAAATGAGCAGTGCTGCGTGCGCACTAGGCGGCTATTTCAGTGATGGGTGCCTGGTGCTGGGATGTGCTCTCTGTGCTGCCATAGAGACAGAGAGCCGCTCTCTGTCACTGGAGATCATTGCAGAATCGTAGCAATTGACATTCCCCCGCTTTTGACATTATGCTGCCCCCCAGCCCTTCTCTAGAGCAAGATACAGGAACAAGATGTACAGTTCATCACTCCACTGTCTCTGATTGAGAATATCTGAGAAGAAATGCTGCTGCTGCACATGCCTTAGCTCGGAGTTACATAACTGTCCATAATGTAGTGGGGACTAAACGTGTGACTTTGGTAAAACAGCGCCATTGGCTGAAATAAAAGAATTAAGAGAAGAGCAAAACATTTAAACTTTGCTTTTTGGTGAGCACATACAATGCCCACCCTAAGGCCCACATCTCGTTTTGGGAATCACTGCAGATGAACTATTTTGTTCCTAAAAGTTTAATGATGGAGACAACTTCTGCATCAAGCACGTTAGGCATTAAGTGGATTTCTTTCTTCTTCTTTTTAACCAAACACACCTTATCTGCGGGGGTTATTAATAACTTGTTTCGTTTCAAAATTGTTGTGTGGAGCACATCGAGGCCGTGAGAACACCATCCCTCGAACAGATACAGCCACCCTTCATCCACCATTCAATTCACTGGACGTCATGTAAGACTGATTGGTAAATTTTTACGCAGAGGTCATTATTTGCGTTATGCCTGGTGTGTTTCCATGTCAGGGGAGTTCATACCCTGACAGGCATCCGCAGCTGATATGAATACAAAAAGGAGGGAAAGAAAACTCAGTCAGCTCAGCGGGGTAATAACCACACTTACCCCATTGTTGTGGTTGAAATGAAAGGCGACACCTGACCACTGATCCCTTTTCGCTGGCAATAAAAACGAATCTCTAGGATTGGCTGCTGCGCATGAAGGTCTTCTCTCTACACGACAGCCTCCACGGTCTCACCGTCGGTGCGTCTGCAGGAATTTGATGACAACCGCTCCATTCCCCTCCGCTGTCACCGCATGAATTCACACATACATGTCGTTCTGCACATGGCCCGGAAATGAGATCTTGTCCTCCCTTTGGCGTGGAGCGCTTGGTGATGGATCAGCGGCGCAGCAGCAGCAGCAGCGCTGTGGGAGAACCGGCGCAGAGTCCAATGGAGATCCGAGGGGCGCCCTGCTGTTGTCGTGTAAATTACAGATCCTCGCTGGAAGGGTGGAGAAGCCCTGCTGCCTGAACTGGGAAAGACAACCCTCATTTAGCCAGTAGATAAGGCGCAGCATCACCCCGTCCACCCGTCTCTCTCTCCCTCTCCCTCTCTCTCTCTCTCTCTCTCTCTGGCTACTCCCCCACTCTCTTGCCCATCTACAGCTATTCCACACACTCTCTATTAGCAGTGCATTTCCTAATAAAGTAATCCTCCTGCAACATTAATTCACGCCTTTTTCTTTTACTGAATCACGTGACAAATTCCTGCCATCCTTATCAATACGGACACGTGGAGTCGTTTGCACTGACAGAAATATTCTGCATGCTGTGTAGACTTTAATATATGATTTATTGATCAAAGCCTATCCATCGACAGACCTCCTTTTCTGCACCCCGCCCCCTAAAACCGCTCCACATCTGGCTGATGCACCCGCTTCCCTCCTACTCACTTCATGTCGGCATTGAACTGCCTACGTCACGACCCCGTCCTCCGCAGTGACGTCACTCCGCGCCCATGGGACCGACGTTATTTGATGCTTTTTTTTGGTTGTTGTTTTAGAAGAAGTTCATTATTTCGAAGCTGTAAGGCGTGATTTCTTACTTTAGCTTCCTGGAAACAACAGCAGCCAGAGGCGATGATTGTTATTATGACCAGTGTGTAGGTCCCTGCTTTACTTGATACGACGCAAATGAATGATAAACAAGCCCAATAAATAACAATGTTGGAAACTTCCAAATAGACAAAGTGTTCATTGGACCTTAAGTGACTTAGTCACCATGTGTGTCATACCCGCACAGCTGATTCTCTCGCTCACCATTAGTGTACAAGTGCTGTTTTTATGCCTCACGAATAGTCCATCCAATCAACAAAGGTGATTACAGGATGGCATGTTATTCTGAGCTTTGTTTGTTTAAGAAAATACCTCCACTTAGCCAGTAGGCACAAGAACAAGAATGTTAACACACAGCCAGGCAGGTGAAATGTCATTCCATGAGGAAACAATGAATTATTCATGTTGGGTCACACATGTAAGCTTACTGCATAACACAGACCTCACAGAGCTAACACAGAAACATGAACGTCAATGGGGTCACACAGTCACTCTCCAATTTATTATAGATTTACTGCCTATTCACAGTAATGATTGTCAATTCTATTGTTTTCTTATAATTTGGGTTTAATCACTGACTGGGGGGGGACTGGAAATCCTGTAGCCTATGCTGTGTGTATAACATTTAAAGACTATAAAAACATTAGTAAGAGTGTGATTTTTTAAAAAACGTCAGAGTAGACTGAAGTGAGAGTTAAAGCCTGACGCTTCTCAACAGACAATGGATAATACATAACGTGACAGAAGACATGGTGATGTTACAGGACTTATCAGATTCACGGCCCACATTCAAATTTAACTGATTTGAATACAGCCTTACAGTAAAGATATTAAAGATAGACTTAAGTGTAGACACATCCAGCCATATAATTATATATTTGACTGATTTAACTGAGACAGGAAATTATTTATATCGTACCTATTTTATTGGTTTAATGCGGATGTTCCCTTTAAAGAGTGGCGCAAGGACACGTCCCCTTTAAATCACGTTCCATTACGTCAATACGGAAGTAAGTGCGCAGAAAATTAGCATTCTTCAAATTTGTTTACATGTGACATGCAGTTGGTAAGTGTTACATGTTGTATCAGCGTTTAAAGCGTCTTCCTAGAGGCGTCTCTCAAGTCAGCGTTCACATAAACGTATTGTGTTTTGTACTTTATGGCGAATGATATTTAAATGAGTTAGCTAAGCGCTGCTATACGCCAGCTAACGGTTGTTAGCTTGCCACATAGCCCGATCACCGGTAAGTTTCGATTTCCCAAGCAACTTCGTGAGGTGTTGTGGAAATTGTCATCACAGCAGTTATGCTACACACTTCCTGCTCCATTGAGTCTCATCGGCTCTACTCTCGTTTTTCTTTTCCTCGCGAAGTTGATGCTGGAGCTCCGTGACGGATCGCAGCATGTTCCCCCGCAGCGCTGACCCGAGGGGGCGGTCAGCCTTCAGCAACGGCCCGTACCCTCCACCCCGTGTGCCCAAATACTACGACTACAACCATCAGAGTCTCACAGATGTCAACAGGTGAGCGTGTCGGAGTGCTAGGCATCAGCAGCACGAGTAAAACTTGATTAAATCTTAATAACACTGATGTCTGCTTTTTGCTCTGACTTCACACATCACTACCTCACCTCGGTAGTTTTATAGTTTTAGTAGTTATTTACTAGTTGGGAGTTCCATGTTATGTCAAATTATATGTTTTGAATAGAGCTGGATCAGTTGGTTGAGTAATCGATCATGGATTTGAATTAACTATTCATAGTAAACTGAATATGTCCATCTTTCACTGGTCCCCCTGATCCATGGGAAATTACTACAAGTAGTTAACATTAAAGACAAAACAGTGCATTTTTCTTATCATGTGAGATTGCACATTGGTCCTCAAATGTTTGTATTTTGTGGCACGAGAATGAAGGAAAATATTCAAACTCATTGAACACTTTTGCCTTTTGAACTGTAATGATCGGCATTCGTGTTTCTTAAAGCTTCCATAACCCTGGACCTGTCCACGCACCTATCCACGCACCTATCCGTGGACCTATACCTGGACATATCCCAGGACCTAAAAGGCTGCCTCCCTATGAGTGGAAACCCCCACCATCCACATCTCCAGTCCTCCCTCCGCACTCACAAACTATGACCAATGGCCGCAAGTATGTCCCTTTTTTATTACTATTATTACTGTCTCATTCTCTGTTATAAACTGTTTGTCTTATCACCTGTCTCCTTATTATTATGCTACCTCCAGGAGGCAACATATTGAATACAGTCCACATGTTGTGAAGCGGCAACGTGTTGACTCCTCTCCCCAAACACATTCAATTCGGGCACCTCCTCCTCCTCTTCCTCCTCTTCCCCCTCTTCGTTCTGACCGAGCAGTGGCAGAGACCTTGAGATCACCTCCTGCTGGTACTGATCGCGCTTATCTGAGTCCATACTTCCATTTCCACCCTCAGGAGCCTGCCGTCCCAGAAAGCTCCAACAGCCTGCAGGCCTACGCCAAGGATAAGGTATATTCACCCAGAATTGAACTGAATTGAATTCACCTGCACACACTGTACATACATCAACCCTGAGCGTATTTACCTGCAGATATGTTTGTGTTAATCAGCGTTGTATGTAACTGTGCTCTCAGCTGAGTGGTCAGATGGTGGAGCTGTTTGAGGCATGCCAGCAACAGACTCCAGACTTGGAGCGAAAGGAGTTTTGCCGAACTCGGCTGCAACAAGACATACAAAGCGTCTTCGCAGGTATGTCTGAAATATGTCGTCACATCAAGTCTGTCTTGAATTTCCTGTCCCGATTCTTACTCTCCTGAGTGTGTTTCTCACAGAGGCACGGCTTTATTTGACCGGATCTTCTATGAATGGACTGGGTTGCCGGAGCAGTGATGCTGATCTGTGTCTGGTTATCAAAGGAAACGTAAGTATCTATGACATATTAATCCAGGTGCATGTGCCTAAAATGCACAGGCACAGACATCCACTTGCTCATGAACACCTGTGTGGGTTCCTGTCTTTTGTTTCAGAAAAGACCTGATCCTCTTGGCACCCTCTATCATCTCCAAAGGTTGTTCAGATCGCTCTGTGAGTAATAATAAAAGAAAAAAATAACAAACATATACATCAAATAGTTTTTGTCTACTACTGACAGATGAGTTTTTAGATAAATTTAGTCTTATTAAGTACTATATAACCTTCTACTTATTACAAATCACTATAGTTTCCTACTCTAAGGCCACATATAATTATATTCAAAATAGTGGCATTGTTTTGGGGCTTTTAAAGGGGGAGAGGTTATTCGTCTGATTTTATACTCCTGTCAGACTCCACTAGATGGAGCCATTTACCCAGTAAACAATAGGTTTTGGTTTGTAGAAAAATGAAACAAAACCAGTGAATCTCATGATGGTTGTTTTGATTTCTAGCATATGTAGACAGGATTCAGGTGATCAGAGCCAAAGTCCCCATCCTCAGGTTCAGAGAGAAAGGAAGGTAAGAGGAAAACAGCTGTAGCAGCTTGTTGTCACGACTGAATCAGAAAACTGTAAATATGACTCTCTGCTAACCGCTTTTCAGTGATCTGGAGTTTGATCTGAATATTAACAACACAGTGGGCATCAGGAACACATTCCTTCTCAAGAGTTACGCCCATGGTGGGTAAGATAGTCAATAAAACCTTGACTTCCTCTGTCTAATTTTAAGTCGTCTCAAACTGCTCTTCATCCTGCGTGTTAGTCAACCTGTAAGCAGTTACTCGCTCTGACGTGCTGTGGTTTGCGTTGTCTCTCTCAGCTGATCTCAGGATAAGACCCATGATCCTTGTCGTCAAGAAATGGGCACGGCACAATCAAATCAATGATGCCAGCAAGGGAACACTGAGCAGCTACACGCTGGTGCTGATGGTCCTGCACTACCTCCAGAGTCAGTACAGTCACACATGAGGAATTCAATTTCATACCCGTTTGTTTTTTTTGACTTGAGGTCAGACTTGTGTTGTTTTTGTTCCTCTTTATAGCTCTCCGTGAACCGGTCCTCCCTTCTCTGCAAAGGGACTACCCTGTAAGTGTCCTCATTGGAGTCACTTAAATCATTTCTCCTCTAGCGTAGTTACAGTAAGAGCAGCTGAAGTTTAGCAGTCATCATCATTCCAACAAGCGCAACTGCAAATATATCTGCTGATGGATACATGGATTTTTATTTTTACAGCAAAAGCAGCATAACTGTTTCCTTGATAATAGTTCTTTATGTAATAACAATAACCTAATTTGCCAGCAGCTGGTCGAATGGGGATTAAATAAGTTAACAGCATTTGACTTCTTGTCTTTTTTAGGAGTGTTTTAATCCCCTCATGGACATAGACATGGTTCCAGAGGGACCCAAACACATCCCTGCCTACATCTCAAGAAACCGGTCTTCTCTCGGGGAGCTGTTCTTGGGCTTTCTCAGATACTACGCCACAGAGTTCAGGTATTTCCCAAAGGCATCACGTTATCGAGTCGAATGTGTCAGATGCATTTGTGGTTCTTTCCTCTGCTCCTTTCCTTTAACTCCTCATCTCCTGCTCTTCTTGCCAACGTCTTCTCTCTCTCCAGTCCTTCTCTCGTCTCTCCTCTTCCTCTTCTGTCCCGCATCCTCCTCTCTGGTTTCATGTTTCTGGGTGAAGGACAGGAGCAGGTGGGACCTTTGGTCTTACACAGCACTAGCATGACATACCATGATCTCTGTGTTTGCAGTATGTGTGTTACAGTGCCATGCCACCATTGGGGAAAAACTAAAACTCACAAACACAGTTGTACATTGTTACAGAATCAAACACCCAGACCAAGTTTTCATTTTTTTTGTGCCATAGATGTATATGCTGCATGCAAATTCAAATCTTTGTGTTGAAAACTGATGTTGACTGCCACTTAATCACAGTAATCACCTAACTTTGACAAAAATAAGAGTGTACAGGTATTTTATATACTATTTTAAACCAAAATCAGCTGATACCTGAAAGAAACTGAAGCTGATCTACACTTCTCATATGTTTTCTTAGCAGTAAAGTATCTATGTACTTAATAGGCGTCTTCATTTCAGACTAATAAACACTTTAGTCACAGGCTGTTGCTTACTAAGCCGTCAGTCGACCGTTTTCTGGTGTTGGGCCATTGGTGAGAATCTGTGGCTCCAGTTGTGGTGTGTTCTGCAGCATTGGCAGTTGGCATGGCAACTGGTAGTCACCATTGTGACACAACTTGTTTACATAGCGTCAAATAACTAAAGTGAAACATATCAAAAGATTGACACTTGAACATGCATCAACATTATATTAATTACCTAAAATGATGGAAACCATCCAGAAAAAAAAGAATTATGTTAAGTGTATTTTAGTGTTTTAGTTTGGCCCGAGTCCCATCCACTAACATGGAGGAGGTGGAGCTTATGACCTATACTGCAGCCAGTCACCAGAGGGAGCTCTACTTTACCAGCGCATGAAAAATAGAAATGAAAATAAACAAAACACTGGAAGTTCAAATGGCACAGTGAAGGCTTTTCTCATTTTTTAAGGACATCTAGAGTCACCGAATGATAAGCACGATTCAGGAGAGGCGAGCTCTGTACGACGTCGTAGCTCTTCTGGGTTCTGGGTAGTAGCTAGCCGTTGGTTGACTGTCGACTTTGCGGTGTGTTCAAGTTCAACTATTTGGTCAAGTGACGTCACAGTTCTTGGATGCTGGCATTGACTGTGTCTGTACCTTTTATAAGCCTTAAATATTTTCCACTGCTGTTGTTCCTGCCCCTCAGGTGGGATAGACAGGTGATCTCTGTTCGAGAGGCCAAAGCTTTGCCCAAGAACAATTCTCATGAGTGGAGAAACAAATACATATGTGTGGAAGGTAAATATTTCGGTGGGCATTTTGCCACAGCTGCCACCACGTCACATTAACATGAGCTTCAGCGTGAGAAGCGTTCACAGTAATGAAACGGTGCTTCCTTGTGTTTCAGAGCCGTTTGAAAGAAACAACGTAGCAAGGGCGGTCCACGAGAAGATCAAGTTCGATGCCATTAAAGCTGAGTTTGCTGAGGTGTGTTGCACTTTTACACACTTCATATTTGTCTCGTCTTTCAAGCACCTGCAGGTTATTCAAAGTCCCTCTTGTTTCCCACTTCAGTCATATCGGATACTAGAGCAGAGGAAGGACCTGAACTCAATCCTCCCAGTCAGATCCATCATTAATAAAGAGTCATCCAGGAGATAAGAGGTGGCTCTGATCGCTCGAGCTGACTGGCTTCTTCTACCTCAGGACGGGTCTGTCACCAGGAACAATGTAAGACCTTTGGGATGCGTTCAAAGAGAAGCCCAGCTGCTTCTGAAAGACTCTGGGACTGAGCGCTCTGGTCACGATCTGTGTTTCTTACGCTGGTTCTGTTGAAAATGTTGCACTTCCTGTCACATGCTTTGCTGCCTCCGCCAAATTTTTATAACTGTTAATATTGCAGTAATGAAAACTAGACAGAAAAATCCAGTATATGTGGCAGGACACCAGCATCCTGTACGCAGAGATGTTGCACTGAAGCAGGATAATAATGGCCACTGTTATTCTGTTATCCTTTTCCAGCATTAAAGAAACAAGTTTATCAGAGTGAATGCAGCGACACAAAATGATATCGGTGACCTTGTAAAGGTGTCACGTGTACAGTTATTTAAAGAGAAGCAGCAGCGTTTATGTTTGAGCGATTAATCTCAGCCATGTTAATCGCCTCCGCGCTGCTGGAGCCATACATGTACAGTATATTTACCGGCTATCCGGACCAACCTGTAACATCAAAGCCTTTTTTCTATTTTTGTAGGTCAGTAGTGACTTTACTGTGGGTTTTAACTCATTAGACACTTTGTTTCTACTACAGCTGCGTTAAATGGCATCTTTAGGTTTCTAGGCTCCTCTAGCAACAGACCACCTTCATATTAAGAATTGTCATAATATAAGTGACTTTAAGGCCGTCTTCTTCCTCACTGTCATTTTAGGTCAACACCTACTTGATTGACTGGAACACAAACTGGTGGTATTCGCTCATTTCTGATTCTCTTAGTGCATAAGTTATTTGAAGAATTGACACTTTTGTGTATGTTCTTTATCTCTGCTTAATATTTTCCTCCAGATATTTTTGTGAATTATTTTTCTTTTAAATGTTTATTTAAAAAAAAAAATGGAAATAAATCTGAAGATGTACGATTGTTGCCTTCACTTGTCGTTTTTCTCAAGTTACGCCAACAGAAGCGGCCACATAAAACTGTACACGGGTTCATTTTGCCGCAGCTGTCGTTTTGTGTTTAAAGGTGTCGACAAAGTGAGGCATCAACATTATGACTGGACAGGATGCAATGTTCTGCTGGGAAACCTAGACCAGACCAGACACCTCCACCCCATAGCAGTGACACTCCTTGATGGCAGCAGCCATCCCCAGCAGGATGAAGCCTGACACATGTACACACACACAAAAACGCTTTAGGAACAACTTAGAAAGAAACATTAAGAACAGCACAAGGTGTTGACCTGGCCTCCAGATTCACTAGATCCCAAATTGATCAAGTATCAGTGGGATGCACTGGAACAAGCCTGATCCACAGAGGCCCCTCCCTTCAACCCATAGGACCCAAAGGCCCCACTAACACCACAGGACACCCTCAGAAGGCCCATGTCCATTCTCTGATGAGTCACAACTGTTTTGGAGGCACAAGAGAGACCTACACAGTAGTAGGAAGGTGGTCACATTGTTCCTGTGACTCACCAAAGCAACCAACATATTCTGGCAACTGAGAGTCAACAATAACGCTGATCACCTTGCAGTTAATTGGAACTGATGTTAATCATCCGCACAAATACCTTGCCATCAGGTGATTATTTTGTGTTTGTGTTTAAAGACCTTGAAAAATAAAAATGAATCAACAAGGATGAATCCTGGATTTGTGCACTTTTTGTTTGTATATCTTGTGTGCTCTCTTCTGGCAGCCAGTGTGTTGACTGTTTTTCGTTCTGGGGTTTGACGCCTCATTACACAGAGTTTTATGACTTCTGCGCAGTGCCAGCCCTGATAGGAAGCGTATATAACCTTACAAGATGTCTGTGTGTGTGTGTGTGTGTGCGTGCCTCTCTGTTTAGTGTTGCCACCGACAGCAGCAGGGGGACCAAGGGTACTGTTTCAGCTCACGGCCTATATTTAACCCAGCGAAGGGGATTTTGAACTTAAAGACACATTGCCTCAGTCAGTCGTTGCACGCAAAAATGCAGCACACTAACTCTCTCTTTGTAAGATTTTGAAAAGCTCGATTCTTCCCAAGAGTTACCGGTTTGTGCCTGACACAAAAGCCAGTGACACTGTTGCTCTCTCACCGTTTCACCCACTCTGTCTTCACTCCCCTCTTTTCATTGCCCCCTCTGTCTATTTCTGTCCCTCGCTGAGTCAGATGGACGGCTCCCAACTTAGAATGACACAAACGGGCAGACCGACTCCCAATTCAGAGACGCTGAAAACACTAAGAGGATTCTAAAACGCACAAAAATAGAGAAAAAAACACTGGAAATTAAAAAGAAAGAGATTTGGAGTAAAGTTACCAAGATGGAGGGATGTGAGAGCGTGGGCTCGGAAGTGACAGAGCTGCAGGAGTTTCAGTGTGAAGCTTCAGATGTAATCAGCCAGGACGATGAAGACGAACTGGAAGAACTTCAAAACAGGTGCTAATTCTTTCATAGCTGGATCTTACAAGTGCTGATTATACTCACTTGGGGCTTATTTCATCTTTGTGTGGAGTGTTAGTTTTCTGCTGATTATATTTATAGATCCTTGAGAAACCGCTTGTGTTTTTATGCTTCTTAAAGTGCCTTCATTTAGTTTTAAAGAGAGATGGCTGTGAAGTTGTTATCTCTGTCTGGAGAGCGTGAATGGACAGGTGCATCCAAGTCTCACAAAGCAGCACTTCATCTCATTTAACACATGAAGTGATCAGCTGTTCTTCAGCTCATACAAGGAAGTAACAGCGTAGCACAGCAGGTGGCTCTATTCTAACGGTATTATTCACCACCCCATATTTTACATCTCATTTATCATGCTTTCCACTGGATCCACTATCCTTGCCATTTCATAAATAGTAGAAGAAACCGATATGTTGGATCCATCTGGAAAGGACGGCCATCTCTTCTCTTATATTACAAGAATGCCGCTTTGGGACGTCACCTCGCTGTAACCCTGCAGGGGCTGAGGTGTATTCATAGCAGGAGGGAGAGCCCAGAACACACACGATTATTATTTTTTCAGATCACCACTCACATTGGCAGCCTGGCACCAGACACCTCAACTACACTTCTCAAGTAGTCACCTTGAGAGAAGATTAGCTGGTGTTACCGCCCATGGTGCAAAACGTGAATACAGGGCCATGCTCAAATATGTTTTGATTTGATTCATTGGTTTGTTCTCTACTTACGTTTCCTTGAGCCGTGCCAAAAGGGATCTCCTCTTGCAGACGGACTGTTCAGTTATGTCCTTCCTCTTCTTGTGAAAGACGCGCACAACCTGCTGTCTTTCTTTTAACGTTGTCTATTCCTCTCTCCTTCAGTCTGAGAGAAGTTGTCCAGGACCAGTCAGTGAAGCCCAAACTTCAGTGCCTGATGGTGGATCCATCATTCTCTATGGTAACAGTTCAGAGCGAGGACAGTGGTATTGTTTGGGAGACGGCCTCCAGCCGCTGCTCTACACCCTGGGCGTCCGAGACAAGCTCTGTGTCTGAAGCTTGTAGCATGGAGGGCTCCAGCTCTGGAGTTGCGGGAAAGATCACTATCGTCTTTGATGAGGATAAAATAATCCGCAGGAGGACGAGGTCTGGAGGGAGGAGCAGCAGGCTGGGGGACAGGCTGAGCCGACCTGGCAGCTCAAGATCAGCTTCGGCTCTGGGAACGGAGAGGCCAGAGATGGCAGAGGTTTCTCTTCCCAACATCAAGCAGGAGACAACCAAAACAGAGGCTGACTTGGAGGAGATCAAAAACAAAGATCAGCAGCTGTTTAGTTTGATTTCTGAGGGTTATGAGATTCTCAACATCAGAGTCCCTACTAAACTCCCCACGGTGGATGAGGAGGAGAGTACAGAGCTGCAGGACAATTTGTCTTATCTGGATCAGACTCCAAAGATCAAGTCCCGAAACCACCATGTCTGGACACAGCAACAGAATCGCGTCATGCCAGAGGAAGGGGAAATACTGGGTCACCTGCAGGTATTTTTCTCATTGATTTTTAACATTAATTTGTATTAATTATGTAAGTTTAAGTATTAAAATGCTGTATATAGATTGAATTGCTGATTTTAATCTCCCTGCAGCCCTCAGAGCAAGATTCTTCTCGGACATCAGTGGACAAAGAGGACAGACAGACGCCCACTCAGAAAGAGACCACCAGTGACTTTGACTATTTTGAGAAGTTTACCCTTTTGGATGAAGTGATTCCCACAGAACAAGCACCAGAGCAGCAGGAAGAGGCTGAACGGTCTGCGACAAAACCTCAACCAGAGGAGCAAAAACCTGCTATGGAGATACCCACGGATAACCTCTCCACATCCGAGGACTCTTTTGTATTTGTTACAGATGTGGACATAGTTGGGGAACACCTTGATGAGGTTTTCTATGGAGAAGGAGCTCCAGCCGATGCATCGCAGCACAGGGGAGAGGAGGAGGATGAGGCTAGGATGAGATCAAGAAGAGAAAGCCAACGATCAACGAAGGAGAGTGGCTCCGTGTTGTTTGGGAGTGAAGAGACCACTCTCACGCCCATATTTATCTCCTCTGGACCCCCTAAGATCATAGACCCCATCCTGCTGGAGGAGCCCACCGCCATGTCTTTCATGTACTCAGACCTTTACGAGGATGCTTTAGGCGAGAGGAGGAGGAGCGACGAGGAATGCTCTGAGGCAGCGAGTGTGGTGTCTGAGAAGTCTTTCAGGAGACGTTTGTCAGACTCAGATGAAGCAGACGGCTACCTGGAGAAGTTCACTTTAAAAGATGAAACTCCAACGGTGGACGTTAGACCTGAGGCAGAGGATGACGAAAGGGAAGGGGCTAAGATGTGGGGACAAAGTAAGTTTGAAATGACAGGATGTCTAATAAGAGCGGTCGAAGAAGAAAATGAAGACAAGAAGGACGAACGGAAAGTGCAGGAGGTCAGTGCTGGAGATAACAGTGAAGATTTAAAATCAGGAATGTCAGAAGAGAAAAGGGAAATTGTCACAGAAACAGAGAAAGATGGAGAGGAGGCACAGCTCTCTGTGGCGCAAGAGCAGCCTGTACGAGAAGCGGCAGAAGAGTCAGTTAAGGAGTCTAAACCGATGGAGGATCAACACGTAAAACATGAGGTGGAAATAGACCAGACCAAACCTCCTGAGCCCGTCACTGAAAAGCCACTACCTGATACTCGCCTTGTCAGTAAAGTAGAAGAAACTGAGGAGATTGAGGACAATCAGATGCCATGTGAGACTCAAGAAGTGGCAGAAAAACAGACTGACGTGCTCGCAGTGACTACAGAAAAGACAGCAGCTGTAAGCAGCGAGGTGGCCCCAGCTGAGGCAGTGGCTGACACTAAGATGGAGGCTGCTGATGAAACACTAGTAAGTGGGGCCAAAGCAGAGGCCTTGACTGAAATGAAAGAACCTGAGACTGTAGAGCAAGAAGTGCTCACCTTTACTGAACCCATCACTGAAACGTCAGCGTCTGAGAAGAAAGAAGCAGCAGAAGTTGTCTCTGAGGATAAAGATGTTCCACCTGTAGAGGTTGTCACCGACTGCGACTGCGCAGTGCACACAGTCGTGGAGGTCACTGAAAAAGTTGTGAATGACAAAGAGATTCAAACACAAGTGCAGATTGATCTGCAGGATGCAACAAGTGTGGAGACAACAGATGTTCAGGCAGCTGTTCCTGTAGGAGAAAAACAACATGAATCTCTGACAGAGGAACCCACGGCTGTGAAGGTGCCTAAATTTATGAGTGAAGCTGCCGTTGCTGAGCAGGAGTCAGAGATTAACACTGAGACTTTAAGGGGTGTAACCAGGCCTGTGATAACAGAAGAAGCTGATTCAGATAAGAAAAACTTTGAGAGTGAGCAGCAGCAACAACATGTGACAACAGAGACCAAATCTGAAATACCCACAGAGGACAGTAAGACTTCAGTTCAGGACGCAGTGAATGTAGGTGATGAGTTATTCCTCCTTGTTCCCAAAGGGCAAGCTGTAGAGATGGACATAGAGATTGATCAGTGGTCTGAGGACACTACAAAAGATACAGTAACTTTCCAAGAGCCTGATATCACACCGATAAGTCAGGTGCCAGTGGAAGAAACAAAGACAGAAGTAGAAGAAGTGGTTCTACCTCCGACTGAGGTAGAACCAGAAGTGTTTGCAAAAGAAGAAATGCCTAGAAATTATTTAGACCGTGGGCTCTCACCACTTGCACCCATTGAGGAGGCAGATGCAGGGGAGCAAGAGATGGAGAGAGATTTAGAAGAAGATGAATTCGTCCTTTCTCCTCTGAGGACCTTTGCACCACAGGAGGATTTATCTGGGCTGCACAGAGAGGACACACAGTCAGAAGAAGTAGACTCAGAACAAAGGCCAGAGATGCACAAGAAAGAAGATGTGTCAGTAGGAAACATCATTAAGGAAGACATGGTTCCTTGTGTTGACCTGCACACAGAGGATGTAGGGCAGAAAATGGGGCAAGACGAGGGAGTTGAAGAGGCTCCAGAGGTGCCCGTCGATGAGCTTGGATACGAGGTAATAACGGAACAGGATGCAAAAGAGATGCCAGAACCAGAAATGCAGAGAGATGCACAAGGGCTGATGCACGAGTCTGAGCTGAAACGTGAAGAAAAGGTGGATGTGGGTACGGAAGAGAAGGTAGATATTCTCCCAGAAGACGAGCTCATTGAGGAAGACTACGAAATCATTGACGCCGAGGAGGAGAATCAGGCCCGACTGGCTGCTGAGCTGCAGGGCATGGACTGGTTCTGTGTGACCTGCGGATGTCTGCTATCAGAGGATGACTGCGTGTCTGGAGATCATCGCAGCCATGAGGTTAATTCTGTGGACAAGGCGTATGAGGAAGTTAAGGTAATGCACTAGTTTCATACTGTATGTCTGGTGTGAATGGGACAGGGAAAAAAACAGGAAAGATGCAGGAAGTGTCAACTAAACTACAGATGGATTTTTGGAAGTTCTTCATCTTAATAAAAGAGCAACACGAAGTCAGTGAGCGTTAAACTGAATAAACACCTATTATACAAGGAGATTAAATCATAATCTCTGAGACACCATGGTTTGCAGCAGCTCTCATGTCAAATAGCAGCTCATCATCAAACCTCATTTTTATTACGACACATGGTCATAATCATTACACATTTTACTGGCATTAGTTTGGGTCATCACAGAAGAAACCGGTCTTAAATTAGTCAGCTATAATGTTTCCAGCCGTGCTGGCAGGTTTGCATGCTCTCAGGCAGCGGCCAAGCGCATTGAACTGTTATGATGCAATGCTCCGCTTTGATCGGTGGAAAGGTCCGGTGTGACATCATCAAGCAGAGACTGATACGTGATCTGTTCACACACAGCGAATGAATCGAAACATTTCACCGCGCATTTGGAAATCAAGCACGGGAAAGTGTTTGGCACCTAAATCAAAGGAAAACTGGAACAAACTCAGAACGATCCAGTGTAATTTCCAGATGATATTTGAACCAGGTGTTTGTGCGATGCTGTATTATGTGAAACACTGACAGCTGGACCGTAAATAAGACAGAGATCAAGGCTATAAAGCAAGTCTGACTTCAGCACAAAGATGTGATGTCTATGCAGCTACGCCACACAGGGAGAAATTATTCACCAAAACAGTTTAGCTGAACTGTATCCAGTCCAGTTCTCTGAGATGAAAGCCCCTCAACACGTCTTCACACCTGGCGCCAATTTCTAAAAGACATTTTAGATTAGTCTCCAGTGTCTCCATGCTAAGATTTGCTCTTAGACTTGTGTAATGTAAGTTAGACTGTTTTACAAAAAGGCAGATCGGCTGATTTTAAGTAAGCCACCCGACCCCGATTCTACACTGTCTGGCCAAAAAAATGTCGACACCAAAAAGACACACACGCTAATATTTCATTAGCTTTGATAACAGTACACATTCAGAGTCTGACCACTGCACAAAGCCTTCCCCAGCACATCCCAAAGATTCTCAGTGGGGTTAAGGTCTGAACTCTGTGGTGGACAATCCATGTGTGAAAAAGATGTCTCATGATCCCTGAACCACTCTTTCACAATTTGAGCCCAATGAATCCTGACAATGAGAAGCGACTCATTGCATCAGTTGGGGTTAAATAACTTGTTGCCAGCTGAAAGATAATCATCCATGCAGTAATTAGTAGTAGTAATTAATAAATGATAATAATGTGGACTGGGGAAAAAAAAACAATGCGACCCTCTGCAAATGAACTGTGGTGGTGACTTTTCTCCAAACTATTTTTTTGTTGTTGTTTGTTCTAGATTGTCGTCACTAAATTATCCAACCAAAACCTCCCTGTAGCTTGTATGTCAAGCAGACATAAGTTTCTACACTCCTCAGACATTTAGTTTTTAGTACTAAAAAGGTCGTCACTTGCTTATCCAAACATTTAATCTCACCTAATCTCAGTTTGAATTTGGCCGTAGTCACCATCTGTCTTGCCGCGTTTAGCACAGAGATGTGTGCAAGTACTCTCACATATTCTCCCTCACACATGCACACACCTGTTCTGACTCGTAGACGGGAGGTCGGTTCTCAGAGCTGCGATCAATGAGCACAGCTTGACCCAGTTAAATGTGAGCTCCGTGTGGCAGGGGATTGCCACTGCTCTTCGTCATGTAATGTCCTCAATGACAGTTGTCCTTAAAGCTGCAGCAGGCAACATTTATTTTGGCCAACAGGACAGGAAACATCTGTATTCTGTATGTTGTATTCTTATTTAATTAGTTATAATGACATATATGCTGAAGTGAGCTGTGACTGACGAGAGACAAACAAACTGCTGTGACACATGTGCATCAGCTTTCCCTTCTGATAGTGACTATATGTGAGTTTAGGTTTGGTGTAGCTGCAAATCAGCATTGATGATCTTTTATTTGTTGTATGTTGGATATGCAAATGATATTTTACCTGTAAACAGGAGATGCTGAGCAACTGGATCTCAGAGCTTCAGGAGAGGTCAGAGAACATTGAGGACTTAGTGTCAGAGCTGGAGCTGGCCTACAACTCTGTAGAGGTAAAGCAGACTTTACTTCTATTCAGTTACGCTATCAACACTCTGTGGACCATGACTTTACAGCAGGGCGTCACTTTTGTCAAACCAGTCGTGTCTCTCTCGTCTCAGGAGCAGTGTGTGGAGACCGAGGCAGCGATGCAGGCTCAGAATGAAGAGATGATGGCCCTGGTGATGGAGCAGTACAATAACATGTCCGTCAGCGTGGAGGAGGAGAAGAAGGCCAAGCTGGAGCAGCTCTACGACCAGATTGTCTCCTTCCAGGAGAACATCGACTCTGCCAAGGCCACTCTGGAGACTACGGCCAGAGAGGCTGAGACTGATGCATGCGTGAGTCCCAAAGATGCGTTGATTAGTGGTATCATGTTTGGCCAGTGATGGATGACAAATTTCTGATAAGTCCCTCTTCAATCTGCTCTCCCATTAGTCACCTGAAGATATTCATGAAAGGTAATGTGTCAGTGAAATGAGTGTGACTTCCTAACAACCAGATAATAACCTATTGTGATAATCAGTGCAGCATGCCGCTTGGCCTGTTGAACTATTCATAAAACTATGGTGTGTGCTGGTATGCTACATGTTTGGAGGTAGCTCAGCTTGTTGTGGTTACGTCTGATAGTTAAATGTTGTGGTTGCATGATCAGACTCACAGCAGCTCTGGACTCAGCCCTGTCGCTGGAGCTGGGCCCCAAATCCCTGCTGGTGTTTGAGGACTACGCCAAGGCCAATACTTCCAGCTCAAACACGGCACAGCGCAAGGGAATCCCAGGTAGGCCGGCTGTGAACGCAGAGCGTGTTTCCTCAAACATACAAGACGTCTAGTGTCACGTGCATATGTGGCAGTTACAAATCCAGCTGATGTGTGCCTCAGTGCCTCAGAGCCCCACCCTGCAGCCCCAGGAGCCAGGCTCAGCCACCAGCACCAGTGTCACCGTTTACTGGAAAGTCAACCCTGGGGATATCATAGACTGCTTCCAGGTCTACTGCATGGCGGACCCACAAGGAGGTACATATCTTCAGGATGATGCATAGATGGAAAATGTTGGTGCCCAATGATTTGTTTTTATCATCTTTATTGCCAATCGTATAGATTATGTTTTTGGTGGTTTTACATTTCCTTTAGCGCATGTTAAAGATAAAAAGGTCTGTGAGGTGAATGAGGACTTAAAATGGCTAAATCAAAGTACAATAATAAAACATTGAACAGTTTCAGGCTGCTGGAGGACTTCCCATGATGCAATGAGCACCTGTCCTCTAATTTCTTATTCAGTTTCCTCTCTCTTACGACTCATGCATTGTGTGCTGCTACTACTGTTTAGCATGTTATTGGTAAACAGTAGCATAGCCAATCTTCCGACCAATCTTCCTGTGAGCGTTTCGGGACGGGAGTGCTTCTAACCCGAGAAGCTGCATACTGCTGCCTAAACTCACCTGTGATGGATCTACTGTTCTTGTGCTCTGTGATCTGGTTTATAATCATTATCAGTCATTTCACTTGAAATTTGCAGTATATATTAAATAGTCAATTTATTACCAGCTTGTATGGATTTATTATCTTCTAATGAGTAGGCCATGTTTATGTGGTGTACCTTTATGTGGTTTGAGATTTTGGTTTGCACTGTTACATCTGAGGTGTATGTCGATCCTCCACAGCTGTGTCGGAGGAGTACCGTGTGACAGTGAAGGAGAGTTATTCTGTCTTGGAGGAACTGGAGCCTGACAAGGTCTACAAGGTGTGGGTGATGGCTGTCAACTACACAGGCTGCTCTCTGCCCAGTGAGAGACTCATCTTCAGAACTGGTCAGTCCTTCGTCAACCTGAAAGCATCGTTTGTGTTTTTTTCCTGGCATGCTGGTGGTAGTTTAGACGTTGTTTCTTTGACTGCTACTTGACTGCGTTATTGTCTTTCTGACAGCTCCGTCAGTCCCGGTGATTGACACAGAGCGGTGCACAGTCATGTGGGATTCAGCCACGCTGAGGTGGAGCTCAGCAAAACAGACTCCAGAGCTGAGCTACACTTTGGAGTACTGTCGCAGTATGAACTGGAGGGAGAGGGGCTCAGGTGGGTGTTTGTCATAAGTCAAGTAGATATAACAGCTGGATAGTGACCAGCACAGCCTTGATATTAAACTACTTTAAGCTAGCTAGACTACTCTCTGACACATTTTAGTGTGCTAAATGCTAATTGCTGTAATTCATGTGAGTGCATACGTGTGACACACTCCTAGGTCCATCTCAGGAATCAAAATCTGTGAGCAGAGGGTTCTCCTGCAGCCCAACGAAAATTACCTGTTTTACATCAAAGCTGTGAACGAGGCCGGTTCCAGTGAACAGAGCGAGGCTGCGCTCATTTCAACGAAAGGTAAAACAACAAAATACATAAATCTTACATTAGACGCACATTACCGTATTCTTTCTGTTTTCAGGGACGAGGTTCCACCTGGTGAAGGGGTCAGCTCACCCTGCTCTGGAGCTGTCAGAGGACCGGACCACCCTGCACTACTCCCAGCATGCACACGACAACACCTCACCCACAGACAAACAGTGAGTTTAACCCAGAAACACCTCCGTCAGCGCCTGCTAGGAAGACATTTTAAAGCAGAAGGTGTGTGTGTGTGTGTTATTTTAGGTGTCCTTCCATCCTGGGTGAGTTGCTGCCAGCAGGAGGTCGCTACTACTGGGAGACCATTGTGTCAGGAAGTACAGCCTACAGGCTCGGAGTGGTGTATAGCACAGCCAATAGATACAGCTCACTAGGAGAAAACAGCCTGTCATGGTGTTTGCAGTGTGTTCCCACACCGTCAGGGTATGTATAGAGCATTTCTACCATTTTCTAAGATAGCTCCTCTTCTAGTTTTGGTTTTAAACTTCCGCATTTGCTCTCTTCATTATTCCAGTTGCAGATTCCAGTTACTCCACAATGACATTCAGTCCAGCGTGTTTGTGATCGAGATGCCTGAGCGAGTGGGTACTTTACTGGATTACCAGCTCGGGCTTTTATCTTTCTACGACACTCAAAGCGGCCAGTTGCTAGGTACCTTCAGGCAGCGCTTCACCCAGCCGTGCCACCCTGCTCTGGCCCTGGAGTTGCCGGGCAGGCTGGAAGTCAGCATGGTGCTGGAGGCGCCGGAGTTCACCAAGGACAGCTAGCTCCGCCACGTGCCACACACGCTGAAGAGTTTACAGTTCATGTTGGACATTGGTTGATTTGAATGGTTTTGTTTTATAATGATCAAGACGATCACTGTTACGCAATAACTAATGCAGGAGACATGATTGGGGCCCATTGGTCCGTGTGTGTTTTTGGCAAAAGGGATTTGATCGATTAGAATAAACTGTCTCCCGGTTGAACGTTTGAAGTAAAAGACAATAAAACTATCTTGTACATATCACAAGTGACAGAAGTAAAAACGACTGGCATTGAGTACTGAAATCTTTCATTCATCTGCTTCTTGAATTTTGTTTAAGGAAAAGTGAAATGCTGTGTGTCATTTTGTAAACCTGACCAGCAAGTATGCAGATGTGACAGTTTTTTACTTTTTTGTAAATGTTTTATTTACCACTTTTCTCTGACAATAGATCAAGCGGACACACTTTAATTAGCAACTCAACACGTGGTAGTTCAATCTTTTCATCATCCCAATGTTTAGACAGTGAGTTCGTATCTCTAAACACACGCCGTGGCACTTTTTAGTCCGTGTTTCATAATGTGAATAGACATGTTTTGTGTAAATACCCTTTTTAAACAGACGTGATCAGTTTTCTGTTTTATTATTTGCAAGTGAACTCTGATGCAGATCAGCTGTCTTTCTTTCCCTGTCTTGTAAACTGAATTTCTCGTCTGATCTAATGCGATATGATCTCTATTTGCACAACTGGCCGGATTTGTTTGCACTGACTCGTATGCCCTCACCTTGGCTCCCAGCTCGGGGTCCGCACCTCCCTGAGTGGGGGGCGGACAAGACCACAGGGTGAAGCTTTGTCTTCTGCTGAATAAAATCATGATCAACAAACAAAAATGGATGATCAAAGGTCTCTGTACACAACTCTTTAAAACCACATGTTTGGTCCTCACTCAGAACTAGTTGGTACCAGCTCATCGCAACTTTTATTCTTATTTTATGAATAAAACTACATCTCTGAAAAGCTTTAGTGCTGACGACTGATTATTATCATAAGAGAGAGTAAGGCACTATCTCAGATGTTGCCTTATGTTTCATTGAGGGGCAGAACTGGACTTGGAGAGAACGTCATATTTGTAGAGAGACACATTTAGTCCAGTGTGTTTGTGACTACACTGGACTAAATGTGTTGCTACCAATAACTTGATCTATTAAAACGTCACGTCTTAAAGCTTTGTTACAACATTTCAACACTTCAACTTAAGTTATTACTTGCAAAGCCCCCATTATCAGATCTTATGGTGTTATTTATTCCTTCCTGTTCAATAAGATCTTCAGATGTGCCAAGTTGTTACATCATTTCCAGTCCTAAAGAGATCAGGGCTGCAAACACTTACCTTGTCGACATGTATTTAAGATTAATAAACTGCATGTTTATAGGAATCGGTGGAGAGACGGGATTGGTTCAGTTCAGCATCAGCATGTCTGTGACAAACCTGGTAATATTCACCCACGCATGCCCATCCATGTATCCAAACAACTATTTGTATATACACGTACACTGTACAAAATAAATAAATAAATAAATAAAATTGAAGTTAATCACTTCATTATTTGGTTATTTGTGTGGGGAGGGCTGCAAGGATTTTGTTAACCGCTGCTCTAACATACACCGGCCACCAGAGGGCCTGAGTGCTCCATTAATAGTATCACTGCTGGAAACCTGGAAAAAATTAATTTTGTTCTGTCTTCTCAAAAAGTTCCTGGAAGCCTCCTGATCATTACCAGAGATTAATGGTAATCAAACACTTTTTCTTGTTTTCTTTAGAAGATCTCACTGCCATGTAATTTTATCCTCAATTACACTTACTCAATACACCTAAAGTCCATTATTGTTATACTAGAAATATACAAATCAAATTGAGCAAAAACGTGTTTGTGTATTTCTACTACGAATCGTAATAAGTGTAATCTAGCATACACCGCTAAATGCCTTTTTTATATAACTTACAGTTAAAATAGATTTGTCACGTCACTACTTTCCAGGCACTCACACATTTTTCCCCTCATATCTGACACTTTTCTTCTGTTTTGGGGAAAAAAAAAAAAAAGAGACGGGGGGAGAGAGAGGAAGAAGAGGAGTGGTGGGCATACACATGCAAGCCATCAGGGAACGGCGTCTGGCCTCCATGTGATGTGTTGGACTGCTCAGCTGGAGCATGAAGGAAAGCTCTTAAAAAAAAAAAAAAAGTGACAGCCCCGTTTTACTGGGACTGTCTGTCTGCCTGTAAAGGATAACACCGAACCAGGGTTGGGTTGGAAAGGACTGTTGCAGTTTATCATCTCGACAGTCGAATTCTTTGGCGCAGTTCGATGTTATTTGACAAAGATATTTGATACGCATAAAATCAATGATGGTGTCACTATTTATCATCATCAGCACAAGTAAATATATATCTATTTAGCACAACTGTTCTATTTAGTTTATTTTTCTGCAGCTACTAAACAGCCAGCCAAGAAATGTCTCAGCGTGAGAATATCTAAAAGTCGATTACACATCATTTCCTCTCAGATTGCTTTAGATTTTTCCACGTCTAAGGCCAACACCAGACAAAGAACTCCCTATCCTGAACACGTCTAAACAAATGATCACACCATCTGAGCGGTACAGCAGTGAAAGCTTCTGTAATTGTTCCTGGAAAAACAAGTCACCCAATAGCATGCACTGGTGCATCAGCTTAGTCAGAGGAAAGAGGAAAGAGTTGACTTTAAAAAGAAAAACGTAAGCAAAGCGTCTGTGAGAAAGATCTGATGGAGCGGTGAAAAAAAAAAAAAAAAGACACGTGACTAGTGCATGGTTGTATGAGATTTGTATTTCAGTAACATGAAAACAGTTGTTACCAGCTGTCAACCGTTTATGAACCGCAACAGACATGACAAGAGTCAAATATGAAGGACACTGGTAGTGTTTTGACACTTGTACAAAGACCAGGAGTCATGAAGGCACACTGCACCCATACAAGCCCATATGTTGTCCGACAGCACGGTGTGACTGGCAGCACCCACACACACACACACACACACACACACACCAATGAACATGTTTCTATACATGGTGCTTTAAAGGGAATGCATACATGAAGAGAATGGTTTTGTTTTTTTCGGGAAATGTCAAGAGCCCAAGTATCTTTATGTATGAATATCATTTGGCTGAAACACACAAACAAGAGTAACACAAAGCATACACAGCTCAGTAATATATGAGCTGTGATGAAACATTAATGTAAAACAAACTAATTTCACAGACAGATTTCTGCAGAAATCAGACTGTAAAAGCAAAGTAAAACAAAAGGCACCTAATGAGATGTTGGACAAATGTGTCAGTTAAAACAATGGGACCGTTAAATAGTTAAATTAAATGTTAGAAAAATGGCTGTGGAAAATCAAGGCAATGACAAAATGCAAAATACCGGCTAGTATAATAATAATAATGATAAAAAAAGATTAAAAGACACTCTGGTTGCTGACACTAACTTGTATATACACACAAATTGATCCCAAACATTACACATGAATAAATTAACACAGCATGTAAGGCCCTTTCATTACCTCAGTGCATTTAACAAAAAGTGTGAACAAGATGATGAGCCCTATTTAGAGTAATCTGATTATAATCATGACACTACTTCCTACTATACAAAGTGTACACAGCAGAGGAGGTGAAAGCAAAGTTAAATAAGTTAAATTAGTTATATCTCTAGTCGTAGCTGCACACACACTGTACAACAAGTCAACGCAAACGTGATTAGAACGTATTACAGTGGATTTCAGGAGGGCTATTTGCCTGGATGGATGTCAAACAATGAGAGATCCTTGCCAGACTGCACTCTAGTAACACTGCACGGCTGTAGTCTGTGTGATTTCAACATCCTCATCCTCTCTGTGCTCCGTCATCTGATGGAGCACATCTCGCTTTGAGCACCTCAACATTAGCGTTCCATCCTTAACCTCATACATGCACTCATCCTTTTTAAATACCTCACACATGCAGTTTTTATTCCCTTTTTCAGGCAAACATCTCCAAATCTATCATCATTATCTTAAAATAGCCTCTTGTATTTATATAGCCACACTTTCATTATTGATTAGTTTGTTTTCCATTCAAGTCATACCCCAGCTTTATAGCATTTCCTAGATCTGAAGGTCGTTGAGTCTGATTCAGAGCAGCACCGGGCTGCTCCCCCTCGATTCATAAGGCTGTGATCAGGGCTGAAAGGTCGAGTGTTAGGCAGGGGTGGAGCTCTTTGCACTGGACAGGCTGGGTTTGGGGTCTGGTCTGTGCGGCTTGTGCTGCGGGCTGCTGCGAAGGTTGTCATCCATCTACAGTAAAGGATGCACAGTTTAGTTGTCACCTCAAAATGATGAGACCCTACGGTTTATCTATAACTGCGATGGTATCTTCCGAATGCAACCATGAACCCATGCAAAAAGAGGAGAAAGGGAAAGCAGATGCACCTTTTCTATCAAGTTGGACTCTTTGTTTACAAGCTGTGTTAGTTTCTGGAGGTTTGCATCCATTGTTTCCTGAACGGGTGGGGGAGGACCTGAAGAGAGATGAAGGATAGCAATGACGGCAGAAGAAGACAAACAGACGATCAGTGTTAGGTCATTTAACAACCCAGAAGTAAAAACATGAGACGAAACAAACATGTGAGGAAGAGGAAAAGTGCTGATGATGTTAGTTTGTTTGGTGTGCTTGTAAAAATCCCCTTAAAGCTAAATCCCCAGTGAGTGAATATTTCTAGTGCTCGCTGAGAACTTACACGGGTGGTCCGAGCTGAAATAGACAGCCAGGATGTTGTCACAGAAGTGTGTGAGGTTGTCCAGCTGTCTGAGATGGTTCTGCAGAGGACTGCTGGGAAGACTGGCTTTGTGAAGTGGAGCCACAAAACCAAACACAAAGGCATCCAGGCTGGTTGGCCTACGATTGCAAGCGCACACACACACATATATATATAAAAAAGATTTGGTTTCAGCAATATATGGTTTTGAAAAATAAAGTATTATCACTCAGTATATCATAATGATAATAATTGTATCTAAATGAACACTACAAAGCATCTGATTTCTCCCAGAAGGTCGCGTCTTCTCCTTTCCTGGTAGCTCAGTTTATGAGGACGCCGTGTTCTAGGCAGATTTACACATACACCACGTCCTTTCCATTTCTTAGCAACGACTTTACTGAACTCCAGGGAATGTTTGGACATTTTTTTTGTATCCAGACCCTGACTTACACATTTCAGGAACCTTTTCTGGAGTGTTTATTTGTCTTCATCTTGTAAATGAAGCCAGGAATACTGATTAATCAGAGAGTGGAACAAACATTCATTTGGAGAAATCTTTTTTTTGGCAGTAAGACCTTTTGTTTTTAACATTTTTGTCAAATTATATTTATTACATTTTTTTAAAAAAAGCAATAAAACGGAAAAACTATGTACGAGGGTGAACACTTTCTTATGCACTATAGCAACAAATTGAATGACTTTTCATTCCCATTTCTTCCTTGTAGTGTTCCTATAGCCTTTCACTTAAATGTGAGGTACAGGTATTTAAATGATCACTGGAAAACTCACGAATTTCCGAAGAAGTAGTCTGCTGTTCCCAGCCTGTAGGAGAGGAGATTCAGGCACTCTTTAGCATCACTGTAGATCTGAGGGAGACAGAGTGACAAACATTTACAACTTTGCTCCACAAATCACAAAAGAGCCGACAGAGCATGTCAATGATGAATAAGAAAGAGCAATATTCACCTTTCCCTCTACCTCAGAGATTCTGTGCAGCGGCGCCTCCCCTTTAGTTAGAAGGATGCGGGAGAGGGCGGTGTTGGCAAGGCGACTAGGGACGACAAAATTGAGCGGGAAGGGCGACCGTGAGGCGAACCATGGCCGTGTCAGATTGGCATAGTTCTCTGCATCCACCCAGAAAGTGTGCAACTGTGGGACATAAAACCATCACCAGAGATACATCAGTGCTCACGGGGTGAGTATGTGGTAAAACAGCAGAGGAAAGACGGTGTTACCAGAGCTGGTCGCAGTTTCTCTTCCAGCAGAGCGATGTAGGCCATTGTGTCCGCTCCTTGTCGGGCTGTCAGCTCATAGTCGGCGTTAAACCTCTGCAAAAAGCAAACGCTTACATTTATTACTGCAGATCAACTGGTTCTGCAAAGTGATTTGGGGAACACACACTCACCTGTTTCCTCAGGAAGTTGAGAATCTGTGCAGGTTCTTGAACAGCAGCGTCTCCACAGAGCAACTCTGGGACGGTCACTGTGGACAAATGAGAGGTGATAGGAGGACGATCACACACTGTGTAATGAAGGCAGTGTTATTTAAGAGGCGTGGTGCAGGTGCTTAACGTGTCGTCAACCTCTGGCTGATCAGCCATAACAGTATGACCACCTGCCTAATATTAACCCTCACCCGTCTAAGCATGGACTCCACTAGACCTTTGAAGGTCTGCTGCATTATCTGGCACCAAGGAGTTAGCAGGAGATCTTTTAAGTCCTGCAAGGTTCAAAGTGGGGCCTCCATGGATCAGACTTGTTTATCCTGCAGATCGGACCACGTTTGATAGGTACTAACCACTGTAGACGGGGAAGACCCCACAAGAAATGCAGTTTTGCAGATGATCTAACCCCGTTGTCTAGCCATCAAAATGTTTTTCTTGCCTCTAACACATCAGCTTTGAAGACAAAATGTTCAGTTGCTGCCAAAGTATAAACATAAACCTGTCTCGAACGACTGGACTTTAAAAGCATTTTCCAAACCTGTGTGATTACATGTTCGGCACATTCAACAAACATTCCTACTTGGGTCACATAATTCTCTGCATGCCCTGACGACAATGTTTTGAAACTCTGGTTTACAAGAAGCTGCAGCCCACCTGTTATTGTCTTCCATGTCCAGTCTATAGGAGAAAGTGTGACTTTTGCCCCAGAAAACTTGGTGTATGCCTGAAAGAAAACCAGAATATGGCTGTGAATGAGATGGCAAGACGCAGTCAGAGCATTCATCAGGCTGTCATACAGGAACAGATGACGATCCAAAAAGACCGCAGCGTTTACCTTTAAGGGGGAAAACATCACAATCTGTTTACTTCTTAAAAAGCATGATCTCAGCCTTATAATGAACACGAACAGGGATTTGGCACAAAGACACTATAAAACAGCAAATAAGCTGTCAACGGGTGAGAGGCGGGGTACAACCCGGACAGGTCTCCAGTCTATCGCAGGGCAAACAGAGAGAGACAGACAAGACAACCATTCACACTCACATGCAAATTTAGAATCACCAATAAACCTAATGAGCGTGTATCTGGACGGTGGGAGGAAGCAGGCGTAAGGTCACGTTGCAGTGACAGGAAACAAATAATAGCAGCTATTATTATTACCATAATTATAGTGAAGTAGTTTACTATTAAAAGTTTATATAGTGACGTTGTCTGACGTCCTTAAATACGTTTTAAAAGCTGTTAACCAGCACAGACCAAACCAGAAAGCATTAGTGTCTATTATTAAAAGCTGTATAAAACGCCATAAATGTAAAAACATTACAGCAAAAAAAGGTGTCACCTTGTGGCAAGAGTTGTAACTACACACATTTATTAACAACATGTTAAAACAGCACGTAAACAGCTCAATGGTCATTTTCCGTCCCCCTCAGTGTTAGCTCGTCGATTCTCTATAGCTCCTAAACTGAAGAGCCACGACTGTAGCATGATAAATTAAAAACAACAAGCTGACCTTGAAGGAACGCATTTTTCTTAGGGAGTGACTTCTGACAACCAGCCACACACAAACAAACCATGCAGTCAGAATTGCTGTTATTTACTATCTGGCACAGGAAAATCACCTGAAGATGCTATTTTCCATCCTGCACATCGACGAGGCTAACTTACAAACTGCAGCAGGTAAGTTAGCATGCTAGCTAATCACAGAGACACAATGAGAGAGGAAAGAAACCCGGAAAAGTAACATGTCGTCTTGAAAGCAGCGCTGCATGCAGTGGCTGTATTCTTGTTTACAAGCAGACGATAATCTTACCAGAACTACCAGGGACTCAGTGTGTACAGAAGGCAAACCCCAGTCTCCTCCCCAGCATCTCAGCTCCATGGCAGCCGCCATGTTGGATTCGTGCAAGGAGGCGGGGACGTCACGGGGCATCTGTCAATCATCCCGGAGTCTGCAGAGGGGAAAAGACTGGACAAAACATTAGGTACACTAATGAAAACTAATGTATTCTAATATTACAGTCATGCATTCAATCTTCTTGCCTCTTATAATGTTTAGTTTGTGTTGAAGGAGGCAATTCAATTGTGTAATTGTTCTGGATTATTTCTCCAAAAATGTGCCTGTACAACACAATACTGTTACTCTCTGTTATATTTAACAGAATACCATAACCTTCATGAACGTAAGATTTAGTGCAAGACTGTAATACTGTAATTTTTAACTAGGGTGCCTAATCAACTGGCAACCCGAGTGTATTAGCTGTAGTAGTCTCCTACAATAAAGCATCATAGTTTAAGATGATGCTTTATTGTCGCGTGTACTGTACTGTCAGGTAATCATGGGAGAATGAGACGCAACAACATGGTGAGTGGCTTATTTGGAGAACGTGTTGTTTGTTTGATCCAAGGCTCCAGAATAATGAATGTCCTTTATGCTATAGCTGCTGATACCAAATTAAGATTTAACAGTCTACTTCTTGACTTAGCTCCTGATTCATTTATTTAGAACATATATAATATATATATATATATATATATAAAGAATATGAAACATATCCTTAGACATGTTGTTCTACATAAATCATAAATTTGCATTAGGAGACTTTACAATTCCTGTTTACATTTGCACTTTATTCACTTTCACATACTCTTACAGTCATGTTTACATCCTCCGTGGACAATTTGGATAGTTAACACATTTATGGCATAGGTTTTTTCTTTTTTTGTATATTGTGTATACTGTGTACTGTATTGTTCTATTTTATTTTTGTTTGTTTGTTTTTTTGCTCCTTAAAATTGTCTTGTACTTGCACGTCATGCTTCTCACTTGTGCCTTAAATTGTCCCCCCGGGGAGATAAAAAGTTTTCTGAATCGGAAATGATCATACTATTACGGCTTAAAGATCAAAACAACATGATATGAAGTCATATAACTGAGCTTTGCCTGGTTTCGTGTTTTTAAATAAGCAGTGCTGAGTAGCAAGAATGAAAGTAACAGTGACACAGTGACCACATATGTCACCCGATGGAAGAAGTGATCATCGAATGTTTTGATTTCCATTTTTGCGTCACTTTACTTATTTCCATTCACAATAGCATAAAAATCTGTCCCAGGGTCCAGGTCTGACAGTCAGACGTATGAAAGGCTGCCAGGTGTTTGATCAGAGACCAGGCAGCCAGACGCAGGCGACTGTACTGTTGTTGTGATAATGCACAAAGGAATGGTAAATGTCTGCCTTTGGCTTGGGCCAGCAGCAGAGACGCTAAAATGCATTAGAGGTTAGTCAAAAAAGGTTTTGAGACAAGTACCAGACATCTATCATCAGATGTTTCCAGCGCCGAAAAACTCTCTGTCCCACATTCTCCAACAGATGGAATCTGAAGCAGGTTTGCAGAGGCATTTAGAACCAGTTAAAGTCAATCAAATTAAAAACATTTGTCAGAGATTTATATCTTTTAACTGGCCGACTGAAGATGATCTAAGGGAATAAACCCACATTTATGACACAGGTTCAAGATGTTTGTGCAAAACGTTTTACTCCCTTGAGCATTTTAGACATTTGTTGTTGGAGCTGGCTGACTGTTTATGAGATTATTTCTCTGCTATGTTAACACAAATCTCCAAAAGACGACTCAACCAATTATTTATTTGTCTGGACTAATACAAAGGCATTTGGCTCATGTATATTTGTATATTTCTAGCAACAATCTAACAGTAATTTATAGTAATCTCCACTGTCTTACCTTAATACTATTATAAGCTCATATAGTGCTTCTCATATCATACTTTCGATTTTAAAGACAGTGATCACATACAGATAATAGTTGCGGTAACAAGGGGACCCTCCCCCAAACTTTTTAAACCGTCTCTTCACTATGCTACTTTTTTTAACAGCTGTGATTCAAAGACACTCCCACCTTTGCTTTAAAAGCCTGCGGACACCAAAGCATTTCACCTCTGTTGAGAATTTGCTTCAAGATCTGGTCTTGTCGTCATCACTCTGTGGATGAACAGTCTGGGACACTTTTATTGATCCGCTGCAGGAAAGCTCTTTCCTCAGAAACAGTGCTTCTTTTGAGGTGTGTCCCAATCTGGAGTGCTCATGATGGAAATGTGTGTCAGAGCAGCAGCTCTGTCTCTGGTGCTGCAGCAGCTGGTGCTCACTGTCACAGCTGAAGGCATGGGTAAGTGCTGGTCCTCTCCATCCATGTCCATAATATAAACATTGGACAATATGTCCCTGTGTGCTGTATATGTTAAATGTATACATGTAACTGCTATTTTTTTCAATTATCAGTCTGTTGTCTGCAAAGACATCTGTAAAAGTCTGTCTCTGCTCCTTTTCTGTGGCTTGCAGGGTATGATGTGTTGGATCTAGTAACAGTCTGACCTAATTAAGCCTTGTAAAACAACGCCAAGTGCCATCTGAGAAGTGCATTTTCAAAACATCCATTTGCCTGGAAACTACACGCAAAAGTTTCCAGTTAAAGGCTCTGTCACTTTGTCTTGAAGTGAATTTCTGAAGTTCAGCTAATGGCAGTGTGAAAGCGCTTTTCTGCGCAATGTGTCCGTCTGTGTGAGTTAGTGTGAGGCAGCGGGATCGTTCCAATGGAAAGACTTTATTGCTGCTCCTTTCTGCTGTTCTGCCGCTGCAGTATACCACTCTATAAAACACAGCAGGATGCAGCACACACACACATATATATACAGATACACTGTCACACATAATAAAGTACCGTAGTGCTCTGACTCAGCAGTGGCAATCCATAGTGCACTGGGAGCCACAGCTATTAAGACTCAAACTCAAAATACCGATAAAAGGAGAAAGCCAGCACTACATGTACCAGATGAAATGCCTTAACCTCCTCCTGCCTATTGACAAACCATTATACTGTGTGTTACTCTGTCTTTCACTGCTCGACTGGTATGTAACAGTCCTCTCCTGTGTTAGTCTACGACCTGCTGGTGTCTCCAGACTGCCTGCCAGACTTGCTGCAAGGAAGCCTGAAGAACAAAGGGCGAGATGAGGCTTTCCTCCTCTCATCCTTCAGGCTCCACACTAAGGCCCCCACTTCTCTGTACAGTGTCATCAACCCCAAAGACAACACCAAGTACCTGGAGTTCAGTGTTCAGGCCAAACTGAGCAAAGGTGAGTTGTTACGCTGACACATGTAATGCTGACTGTGATGAATGCAAACTACACAACCATGTCTTAACTCTCTTTGTTTTCATTCTTCCGTTTCTCTCCCAGTGACTCTTCGTTACCAGAAGACTGACGGCAGATTTGGCACTACCAGTTTCAACCATGCGTCCCTGGCTGATGGACAGGAGCACCATGTGATGCTACATGCCAGTGGTCTACAGGGTGGCCCACCCCGCCTCAACATCTACGTAGACTGTAGACTGGCTCACAGTTTGGCTGATCTGCCGGCTGCGTTCGGGTCACTCCCAACGGGTCCCAACAAGGTGGCACTCAGGACCCTGCAGTCGAGCGGACAGGTGAATGACAGCTGAAGTTACAGGTGTACTGCATGCTGCCTTTCATTCTAATCCTAAACCCTCCGTCTTTATTTTATTCCCTTTTAAGGATGAACTGACCGACTTGAAGCTGGTGATAGAGGACACCATAGACAATGTGGCCACCCTGCAGGACTGCAGCATGGGCCAGGCTGAACCCCTGCAGCTGCTCAGTGAGAACAAGCCCCGTCAGATTGACGTCACAAAGGCGCAAGGATCTGCAATGTGTATCGAATTGTTTAATTTTGATTTGTGAATTCTCCTCAGGCGTACAGCGAGGCAGGCCGGTACAAGATCAGGCCACTTTGTTGGAGGTGAAGACCATGTTATCTGAGATGAAGGAACTGCTCCACCAGCAGGTAAGCAGCTCTGTGCCTGTGACTCACACAGTTAAACCAACACAGAGGTGTAATAAGAGCTATAATAAGGACAGAGCTGTTTGCTCTTTTTATGGTTGCTTTTTAAATACAGGCCCGTGCTGAGGGGAAATTAAACGGATAGCATGTGAGAAAGGTTTATGGAATACAATGAATACAGGATTATTATGGGTTGTCACTGTAAACAGCCGATAAACCCGCCGACTTACAGTCTTGCTTCAAGGCTTTATGTAGCCTGAGCAACAGACGTCTGAGTAAAAGCGAAAATCACACATTCACCTCAGCAGCGGCTATATGTGCATGAATTCTGATGATCATTTAAAGCGCAGGATTTATCAAGAGTTAAGACATCAAACAGGAACCCTGAGGCAATACGATGCTATTTAGACAGTATCAGATACCAGGGAAAATCCTTTATCGAAGGAAAACACACAAGTGGAGTTAACCTAAGTGTACACACATTTATAGCTTCTCAAACATCATTCAGATTTCCACGAGTCATTGAAAGGTTGTGGTGCTATTGAAAAGCTGCAATGAGCAACAGAGTTTATTAACAGGGTCACTCTCTCTTTCTCTGGGGCTAAGATTAAGGAGACAACATTTCTGAGGAATACCATCGCAGAGTGTCTGGCCTGTGGTAAGCACTACAAACACTGATTAGACAGTATTTAGACACTAGACACAAAAGTGACATTTCAAGTCTTCCATCTGTCTGTGTGTGCACCCAGGACTTGGGGGCAATCCAACCAACACAGGTCCAGCTCCTCATCCACATCCACATCCTCAGCCTCAGCATCTGTCTCAGTGCCCACCTGGGACCTGTTTCAGACAGAACATGTGTATCCGTTCAGAGTTGGGTGGCTTCCAGTGCGCACCCTGTCCTGATGGATACACGGGAGATGGAGTATACTGTGATGATGTGGATGAGGTACGGATTTTAAATTTCTTAGTGTGCATGTGGAGAATGTCTGTAACCAGTAAGTGGAGGTATCACCACTTGGCATTTTGTGACATTGTGTTTTTATGTGTGTGTGTTTTAGTGCCAGTTTAATCCGTGCTTTCCTGGGGTTCAGTGTGTGAACACTGCTCCTGGTTTTCGATGTGAGAAGTGCCCCCTGGGCTACACTGGGCCAGAGTTAAATGGAGTGGGAGTGTCTTATGCTAAGACACACAAACAGGTAACAATACACTATAAAGGATTTATTCAGACTGATTTATCCGTGTCTGCAGATAAAATATAATCCTTTATACACGGTTCCTCTCAGGTGTGTGAAGATATAGATGAGTGTCTGAACCCGCCTCAGGAAGGAGGTTGCACCCCCAACTCTAACTGCTACAACAGCATAGTAAGCCCACCGGCCCTGCTGCATGATTAGAGTTTTTTTAAAGCCAACGGCTCAGGTTTGTGACTCTGCGCCGTCCTCACCAGGGCTCCTTCCGCTGTGGAGAGTGTAGAGCTGGATTCACAGGTGACCAGGTGAGAGGCTGCCATGGTACCAGGCTTTGCCCCAACGGCCAACCCAACCCCTGTGACATCAACGCAGAGTGTGTCGTGGAAAGAGACGGTAGCATTAGCTGTGTGGTAAGAACTGACAGTAATGTGATTAAGTTAGCTGCTTTTCTGCATCAAACTTTGTAAAATGTCTTATTCTCCTCTTCTCCTTGGGTGACAGTGCGGCGTCGGCTGGGCTGGCAATGGCTACGTGTGTGGGATGGACACAGATATTGACGCATATCCTGACAATAAACTCCTCTGCAGAGACAACTCCTGTAAGAAGGTACTTATTTCTACACCCCCTGCTCCCCCCTGCTTTAATTCATGCTAGTGTTAAAAACTCCTCTGTGCGTATTGTTTCCAGGACAACTGTATGCGGGTACCAAACTCTGGCCAAGAGGATGCAGACAGGGATGGGGTGGGTGACGCCTGTGATGAGGATGCAGACAGTGACGGCATTGCTAACTTGGATGTAGGTGACTTAGCTCCAAAAATACATGAAATACAATAAACTCTCACAAGGTGCCTTTGATGAGCCGTTGCACTTTTTTCCCCTGTCCACTTTTTTCCCTTTCCCTTTCCCAGGATAACTGCTGGCTGGTTCCTAATGTGGACCAGAGGAACAGTGATAAGGATCTCCATGGCGACGCTTGTGACAACTGCAGGACAGTGGAAAATCCCTCACAGAGGGACACAGACCAAGATGGCCTGGGAGATGAATGTGATGATGACATGGATGGAGATGGTAAGTGCAAGAAAGTATAGCCACTGACTGCTCTACATCGCTTAGGTGTAAATAAGGAAAAAGCAATAACAGATATTTTGCACGTCAAAATATGCTTGTTGGCTGTTACAGTTACGCTAAGTGGACTATTAACCCTTTTATTGGATGAATTAGGTAAATTTCGGAACACATTGTGAAACCTAACGGCTGATAAATGCATTAAGGGTCTGTCTCTGTGAGCTCTATTACCCGAACCACAGCCTGTCTGGAGCAGACTGCCTGGACAAGAATATGACCTTTATGGTCCGGTTTGGAGGATGTAGACAGGAACATTTTTGTTCCTTTCTCTGGACCGGCCCTGCTTTATCTGTGCAAAACATCCCTCTGGTCTTTTTTGTGTGTCTGTTTCCAATTCACATCCTTGCCAGTTAGATCACTGGCTCGCAGGAAAAAACAGCTTCAGCATCATTAAAATAGTAAAGCAAGTTTAAAAGTACAAAAAAAAGAAAAAAAAAGGCCGTTCTCACGATACCTCTCTTGATTGGCCTTTCAGGCAACCTCTTATTGGCTGCAGTTATAACTTTTTGTGTGCAAACTTGCGTAAAGTTACGATTGTTGCATGTTTAGACTCTGTTTGGTGGCTGCCCTTTGCATGGTTTGGCAGACCATTGTTTACGTCTTTACCTCAAAGGCTGAATTTTTAAGCACTTGGTCATGTCTGCCTCTGTGCTACAAGCGTTTTTCCACGGTAAGCCTCTGCCAGGTTTCGAGGGCCAATGGAAACTATTTCACCTTCGTCTTACACAAACACCGCCATCTGGTGATGCATTGGACTTTGCTGTGGGCTGCTTTCTGTCGGGCTTTCTTTCTCTTCCCGGTTGTGACGCAGAAGGTGAACCTCCTTGTGTTTTCAGGGTTAAAAAACATTCTTGACAACTGCCAGCGAGTGCCCAACATAGACCAGAGCGATAAAGACAATGACGGGGTGGGGGATGCCTGTGACAGCTGTCCGGATATGGCCAACCCTAACCAGGTATCAGACCAGACAACAGCCAAAAAAAAACGATCCATCCGCTGCCACCTCTCTGACCACCAGTCTTTGTTTTGTCTATCTACAGTCTGACTCAGATGACGATCTCGTAGGAGATACCTGTGACGACAACATAGACAGGTAGAGCCCACATCATGAGCTGAAAGTCTGTTAACGTGTATCTGTTCTGCTGTTTGCTTTATCTGCCCTGCTTCTTCTTTGTCAGTGATGGAGACGGACATCAGAACACAAAAGACAACTGTCCCACAGTCATCAACTCCTCCCAGCTGGACACTGACAAGGATGGACTGGTTTGATCTCGTTCTTTAATCATTTACTTAACAAGTCGTATTAAACTAACTCCACACATGTACAGCTGATGCCTCTCTGGTCTTTTTGTAGGGAGACGAATGTGACGATGACGACGATAACGATGGCATACTGGACGAAGATGACAACTGCAGACTGGTGCCCAACCCAGACCAAAGGGACTCCAACAGTTAGTATCACTTGGATGTGTCCATGTATGTGTACAGTGTGAGTTTGTAGACTAAGCCGTGTCAATGTGTTTCAGACGACAAAGTTGGAGACGCGTGCGAAGGAGACTTTGACAAGGACAATGTCATTGACATAATCGACCACTGTCCGGAGAACGCTGAAGTCACCCTGACCGACTTCAGAGCTTATCAGACGGTGGTGCTGGACCCTGAGGGGGACTCTCAGATTGACCCCAACTGGGTGGTTCTTAACCAGGTAAATGGGCCTTTCTTTTCCAAGGTTTTGTTTTAGAAGAATCTGGAAAGCACACAGATCAGCCGCAACATTAAAACCACTGACAGGAGAACTGAATAACATTGACCATCTTGTGACAATCCAGTGTTCTGCTGGGAAACGTTTGGACCTGGCATTCATGTGGATGTTCCTTAGACATGTACCACCCACGTAGACCAGACCAGACACCTCGACCGCATAACACTGACACTCCTTGATGGCAGCAGCCATCCTAAGCAGGATGCAGCCAGACACAGACACACACAAAAATGGTTTAGGAACAACTAAAAAAAAACAAACATGAAAAACAGCACCTGGCCTCCAAATTCACTAGATCCCAAACTGATCAAGTATCTGTGGGATGAACTGGAAAAAAAATAATCCACAGAGAGTCTTAACCTCAACCTATTCTGGACGTGTGGACACCCTCAGAAGGTCCATGTCCATTCTCTGATGAGTCACAACTGTTGTGGAGGCACAAGGGAGATCTACACAATATTAAGAAGGTGGTCATAATGTTACGCCTGATCGGGGTAGCTGGCTTTCGTTCTAAAACTGAATCTTGCTCTGAGCTAAATTAATGCATTTCATACATCAGTGGCACTTCCCTTCTGCTTTTCCGTCAGGGCATGGAGATTGTCCAGACCATGAACTCTGACCCTGGTCTTGCTGTTGGTACGTGCACAATGTCTTTGTGCTATCACACCCTCATCTCTTACCAAATACAATTGGATTATATTCCTTATTCATCCATGTGCTGCCTCATCAGTGCTCTGTTTATATCCGTAGGCTACAAAGCGTTCAGTGGAGTTGACTTTGAGGGAACCTTCCACGTGAACACAGTGACAGATGACGACTATGCTGGCTTCATTTTCGGATACCAGGACTCCTCCTCCTTCTATGTCGTGATGTGGAAACAGACCGAACAGACCTACTGGCAGGCTGCGCCCTTCAGGGCTGTCGCTGAGCCGGGAATACAGCTCAAGGTGTGTGGGAAGTGTGTTTGTTGTTAATCACCTGTTGTCAGCATCAGATTTCCCCTCTCTGATATTATGTGGCTATTTATCTCCAGGTGGTGAAATCTAAGACAGGTCCTGGTGAGTATCTGAGGAACTCCCTCTGGCACACAGGAAACACCCCCGACCAAGTGGGTCTGCTGTGGAAAGACCCCAGGAATGTCGGCTGGAAGGACAAGGTTTCCTACCGCTGGTTCCTCCAGCACAGACCACAGGTTGGATACATCAGGTACAAACACAAACACACCACCACAGAAACACATATCCACGTACAGTGTGCAGTGACTGACTGCTTTCACCTCTTGTGTGAACAGGGCTCGCTTTTTTGAGGGTTCAACCCTGGTTGCAGACACAGGGGTGATCATTGACACCAGTATGAGAGGCGGACGACTGGGTGTGTTCTGCTTCTCTCAGGAAAATATCATCTGGTCCAATCTGAAGTACCGCTGCAACGGTGAGTGTCTGTGAGCCGAGGACTGTTCAGTCAGCCGTGCAAGGTGTGCATACACTCATGAGATTTTCTTCTCTTTCCCACAGACACAATTCCCGCTGATTACCAGGATCTGCCCAAAACACAGACTGACAGCAGAGATGGGGTATAACCTGTCAACGAAACAGCTTCAGACCTGTGGAAAATATAGACACAAGGAGCAGGCTGCATTGTTGAGAGGGATCATGACTGACAATTTAGATGGTGGCGTTGTCATTAAAGTGAAAGGGTTTACACAACGCTTAACGTTGGGCATTAGTATGACTTCAGTATAAATGAAAAATCGTACAATCTTTTATAAATCATGAGCAGTTTCTGTGTATATCTATGCAATATCGCCTTCAGTTTTTCAAGTGCAGTTAAAAATGCTGTTTTTTTATGTAGTGTTCAATTAAGTACAATAAAAAATAAAAGCATGTTCTGTCTCACTTCTCATCTCATTACTATACATTTATCTTTATGAAGAAAAACTACACAGACACATCTAGAGGCGTTCAATTAATGCTTTATTGAAAGAATGTGAGCAGTACGAAGAGCATGGCATCTACATCTTTGAATTTCAAACACACAGCTTGATCAAAAGGTCCACAGGTTATTGTAGTATACAGACTTCACAGTGGGTCCTGCTATCTGATTTTCATTCATTTATTTATTTTTTAAATGTCTGATATCAAAGCTGCTGAGCACCATTAAATTTCTACATTCTTACCAATAATGAAAATGCAGAAAGGTTTTCAAGAAAGCCAAGTCACATGACAGGACTTGTAGTTTTAATAAAGCAAAACTCAGCTTATGATTTCCAAATATCAAAGGAAACGGACTGAACGAGGAACAAAAATGAATTGCATGTGCAATATACTGTATTTTTTATGCAACACAAAACAATGTTACAGTTAACAAACAGATGATAGATTGAAAACATGAATTTTAATTATGCAGAGAACTCAACATCCAGTGTTGAGAGTAACTAACTCTGCCTTATTCTGACTACCATGAACCTCTGGCATATGTAACTAAAATCAGGCAAAAAGTATTTAAAACTGTACAGAAAACAGCTGCTTTATGAGTCTGTGTGTGCATGCACGCATTTACATATATATATACTGTCCTCACATATATCTTTCTCTGTAACAGACCAAACAATCTGAGTAGTTTCTGGTTTTCTGACATCTACCTTTGGCAAATGTTCCATATCTGCGTCGCTGCAGCGCTTCCATAGAAGTGGCACTTCACCAAGGTCACTCTTACGTAAGGCAGGTTGATTTGAAGAGTGCTGCCCTGTACAACAATGGCTGGAAATGTATAAATGGCATGAATTTTCCTAAGAAAAAGATTTGGCTCAAAGGGAGCGCAAACATTAATAAAACCTCCCAACGGTGATCTAAATGGAAACTTCACAACACTGGCAGTCTAATATTGAAAACTGTTTGTTCTGTTGCATAGAAAACTTCTACAAAAGGGCGAAATATAACAAAGCGTCAACATATACAGCTTAAATGTGAGCCTGAGAGATGCATTCTTCAACAGAGTCAGGGACATAATGCAATTCACAACACGTTACTTCTTTGATTCCTTAATACACACTTTAATAAATACAATTTATTCTTGAGCCTGAAATATATTTATCCCAAAACCTTGCTACAATTCTATGGTTTGACTGTACAGAAGTGAAACGCCTGGCTGAGAGTAAAAGCAAGGATCCAAAACAAACAAACAAACAAACAAACAAAAAAACACGTACAGAAAATACTTACAAAACACAAGTCTGAAATTTTCAGGTGGCTGAATGTTTGCAAATGTAACTCAACTCCCATGACTCGTAATCTAATTTCAGACCTGTAAGTAGTACAAAACGCCAGGTGTCAGTGGTAGTAAAAGAATAAAAAATAACCAACAAGGTATTAACAGCTTAACATTGTAAAACAAAGAAATACACACTAGCGTATAAATCAAAAGGCAACAGAGAATCCTCCTTTACGAACGCTGAGGGTAGTGTAGGGTTGTGTATCAAGGTAAGAGGGGGTGTTTGGTGGTCCCTTGGCCCCGCATGGGAACTTCTACCTGGCCACATCCCAGGAATCAGATCAGCCTGACTCTGTTGTGGTGATGTGTGACCTATGCTTCAAAACGCTTTGGGCACACCATGGGCGCAACGAGGGTCCACATGTAGAGGATGAGACAGACCCAGCATGAGGCCATCTTGATCCAGAACACTGACCAGCTCCCCTCCATCAGCTTCTCAATCTTATGGTCGTCAAAACTGTAAAATAAATAAATAAATAAACAAATGTTAGAGAACTGAGCAAGGACACGCCATAGGACGACTCTCTCTCCGACGTCGCACACTCAATGAGAGAATTTTGGGAATGTGTTGCCACACGTTGGATTTTTCACCATGTTGAATCAGCAGAGGAGCATTTAGGTGACTGGCTGTTCCACTTAGGGAATCAGCTTTCTAAATATTTAGAAAAAACTCTCCGGTTTCTCCTTTTGACAAACTACTGCCACCTGCTGGTATGGAGAGTTATTTCTGCTCCTGCAGCTGACTGTAGTTGTTGCAGTGTGTTTAAGCGCAATTTTTGGTTCCAGATGTCCCATTGTTTGAATAGCTGTCAGTGGAGAGACAGAAAGTACTGGGACGAGACACAGAAGGCGGCAAAGGGCGCGGACTGGAATAGTACTTATGGCACAGTGTCAAACACTACAGCCTCAGTTTAACGTTCAACCAGGTGAGCTACAGGGGCACCAGTGCACAAGCCAATAAAACCAAAAAGTCCTGCTGGCTTTGTTTTGGGTTTGTTTCACAGACACACAAAGAGAAAACGCAACCTAGTTGACACAACACCTGACAATCAAAAACAAGTAATCAATCAATAGTATGCAATCAAATACAGAGACGTGTAACAAAAACTGACGACACACAGACACCAATACATGGACATTTTTTGCAGATGTCAGCTAGTTCGCTTATAAATAGGACATATTCTTTTTTTAATTCACTTACTGAAACCAGTTGGTGACAGTCATCATGAGGTAAAGGGAGCCGAGGAAGAAGACAAAGTGGAAGAAGGAGTAGTTATAGATGGTTCCCTCTCTCTCATCATAAACCACATTCTGGCCGGAGCCCGTCTTCTCTTCATCGTAGTCATCTGAAATGCACACATAAAACCACACACAGAGATCAGCGAAACATTCTTAGTGAGAGAAACAAGTGGCGATATTGTTGTTGGTGGTTCTGCTTTTCAGAATGTACAGTAACTTTGTTTTATTTCCAGCAGGTGGCAGTGTGGGCCTAAGCACAACCCCACTTCCTCCTCTTCTTGCTTTACTGTGTCATACTAACCTCCTAGTAACAGTGACATCATCTACGTTTGCTGACCAATGCTTTCTCGCCATCCTCAATCTGTCTGAGGAATAGCAATAAGCATAGCCCTACTGTGTGCAAACACCATAGCCGAGGACATTTGTGTACACGCTAGATAGAGAGGAAGGAGAGTGGGGGACAAAAAAAAAAAGAGGTGTTGGTGAAGGACTGTCTCTAACTGACTTTCCTCACCTTTATCGTCTCCAAAGCAAAAACAGCAGCGAGCTCTCTGCAAGGTAAAGAAAATTAACAGGTTTACAACCGAAATGAAACATCTGAGACATCCAACGCTCGTCTGTTTACAGGTGTCTAGTCTGTGTGGTTTCAAACACAGTTGATGTGTGTAACCAGTCTGTATATTTGGTATGTTTGATTAACCCACACACTTGCAGTCTGAATGTGTCATTTACCTCAGTCTCCGGCTCACTGTTCCTACACACTCTGAGCGCTGCAGAGTTTCGCCTAGTGGTGGACACCAAGCTAAAGGGAGGGTGGAGAAAGCAAAAGAAACAAAAAGACAGAAAGACAGATCTTAGGTACATTTATAGATAAATATATGTCTTTCGCACATGTATTTGCAATTTTACAGTAGACTGCTGCAAAGTCTAATTTCCTCCTCTCTAGGGGACGACCACAAGAGACATGACGCCTCCTCTTGATGGGAAACACATGTGAGCAAAAGCACAAAGCCTTAGCCTGACTTAGCTCAGGCACAGCCAATCATACGCTGGTTCTTCTGAGTCATGGCCAATCCAAACTGCCTCGTCTATGTCACCGCAGCCAGCCACAAAATACATTTTATTCCACATCGACTGTAACAGAACTGCTGTTAATAGGTTTACACAATCTGCACACTTTAGTCACTGAATGCAGCAACAATAAAAACAGAAATATTACAGGGAAAGATGTGTCTGCATGTGTGCACACAATCACATTAAAAAACAGGAATAGAGATGTGTGAGTGTATCTCTCACAGAGGGAGGACACTGGCACATTTTATATCATGGTAACATGATGAACTTACAAGGGAGTGTTTGGGGTTTATTACTTGGTCTTGGGGGTCAGAATTAGGTTTCAGATGTGGTAAAGTAAGTTTGTTTTAGGCATTTACTGGTGATTGTTAAAGAGAGTCTATGGGGCAAAGGAATTTATTATTTCAGTGAAAGTCCATAAACGTATCCCACAAAAACACGTGTGCATTCCTTCCACATTTATGTGATCACATTTTTGTTTCAAAACCACTGGATGGAATACGTGTTGGCCAATCCTCACAACTTGTGTGTATGTATGTGTGTGTCTTACCAAGCATAAAGGATGCAGCCAAACAGGATAATGGTTCCTATGGCGGTGACAATTTTCCTGTCGTTTTCGGACTCAGAGTTGATGGGGAACACGCATACGGTTTTATTCTCCACCTCTGTACAGAAGGAATGTGCAGACGGAGTTACATGAGGTGAAAGGAAAAGTAGGAGTAAAGAGATTGTGAAAGACAAAGAATGTGTGTGGATTTTGGCACAGTGTTAGCAGCAGTTAAAGGAGAAGAAGGAAAAAGTGACAGCTAGTACAACACAGCAACTGCCTTTTTAGCAGTGTTCAGTGTAACTTGGTATTATGTAGGATGAATGTGATAATAAGTATGTTCTTTAAATACATTTGTCAGTGTAGAATATAAGCACAACTACTGTTCACACAGGAACGTACAATCAGTAAAAATGATTTAAGAGTAATAAAGCTGTCAGATTACTCTTGACTTATCTTAGTGTTTCACAGAAATTTAAACCACTGTTATGTATTGCATTAAGAGCAATACATACCAGTGTATCTAATGAGGGTATATTCACCTATCCACCACAACAATAAAACCACCAACCTTCCTAATACTGTGCACCCCAGACCCCTGATAGGTGTCGGGATCATGACATAATCAGTGTTAGTCACTTGACCAGTGATTACGACCAGGTGGTTATAATGCTATGGCTGGTGTATCGAAAAAAAAAAAAGAATAACTCTGTCAGTAGAGATGATTCGCAAAGGCTAATGTGATCCATCTTCAACTGTTGCTTAGGGCTGGGCGATAAAACGATAACGATAGAATGTTCGATAATTTCACTTGAACTCCGTTCAAAAACAGGAAGAAAACCCCGAGCCACAAATGCAAGTCATTATGGGGGATGTAGGCAGAGGAAGTGCTTTAGCCTCTAGATGTATCACGGCCCAGCTAAGCCAACAACAACAAGGAAACGAACGGTGTGGAGTGAAAGAACAATATGAGTGCGACAGCGCGAGAGAAAAATGTAGATAAAATAGGAAAGAAAAGGTCACCAGTTTGGCAATATTTTGGTTATTTTAAGTCAGACGTTTACTGATTATCAATCAAACGTGGTAGGACTCAAGTGTCGTCTTTGATGAACCGAATTTTTTTTTCCACTGCTACTGAATTAATTAAAAGAGAATGAAATTTAAATGCTATTGAATATGTCGTTGTTTTTACAGACAGCGATAAAGTCTAGCGCACTGCAGCAATGCCATACGACAAAACATCAAAGCGATATAAAGAAATAACGGGTGCAGCTTAGCACAGTTGAGAAGTCTGGGTTAATAGTTAAAAATAAATAATCAATAATTATCGATATCGACTGATATGAAACACTTATATCGTGATATATTTTTCAGCCATATCGCCCAGCCCTACTGTTGCTACAGCTGTAATAAGCCAAACCAAAGACTCAACAAAAATAAAACCAGCTGACACAAGCTGAGAGCTGATAGGAGATTTATGTCTGTTACTCACTTTCTATCGGCTTGCTGGAGAAGGCTGAGAAGGTTAGGTACATGACGTACACACTGATGACTCCTGGCTGCAACAGGCCTGATGTGGGCTGCACTGCAGGGACAAGTTAAAACAATATTTTAATATATGTAAATGGCACTGTGTTACCATAAACACCATGTAAATAATTATTTATTTATTAATTATTTAGGTGATTGTGAGTACAGGTGCTTACGTTTCTGTATGCATGGGGAGATGGCCAGCAGGGAAACAATCAGACAGAGGCTGCCATTGATACCCAGGAAAATCTTGTTCAGTAAACAGGCCTCAGCGTGTGTGTAGTACAGACCCATGAAGACCACAGCTCCCACTGCAATACTGAACAGAACCAGCGTCACGAAGGCCAGAGCGGCGTACCACAGGCGATTGTACTTCACCCCTGAACTCCTAAAGATAGAAAGAGAGAGCGAGATAAAAAACAGAAGGCAGAAAAAGGAAACACAACATGAATGAGGGAAAAGCTAATTAACTTTAAGAAGTTAAAAAGAGAAGTGGACAGTGAGAAAAGCACAGGAAGCAGATCCAGTAAATATAGGGGAAGCCAGAAAGAGTCATTTTTAGTGAGTAACTCCTGCACCCTGAGGAGAAGGGGAGACAGGTTTACAGTGGCTTCACATCCCTTTTTTAGGTTTTAGAAGATTACTAAATTGAGTCTGCGTACACATACCAGTACATACTGAGAAGTTTGCTCTACGGTCACTGCACTGGTTTAACATTTCTAGAACAATCTGTTGGGAGTATGATAGTGCTGAAAATGGGGAAACTCCTCGACCATATGCATCCTGGGAATCTTCAGAACACTGGCCTGCTGCCAAGTCTGGCCTCTGACCACAAAAATATGAAGCTACATGACTCCCTCTTTCCAAGGCTTTACTGCCTAAACAACCGTGCAGGAGAATACACCCATCCGTGTTTCTCAAGAAATCTCTCAAGAAATGAGAAACAAGGACAGAAGGCCAAGCGTGGGACAAAAGGGGAAGAAGCGTCAGAGAAGACAAGCTGCTCTCACCAATTTGTGTTCCATCTGTGTGCAAACTCCACCAACAGCATGAGCTGGATCAGCAGGAAAAAGAACCCGCCAGTGGCTGCTATGTAGCGCCAAACTGTGGCATTGAACAGAGGAAGAGACAGAAGAAATTTAATGATGACCAGTCCGGCATGACAGCTTAAATCTGCTCTCTGTTTGGGCTCACTCTAAAGGTGTGGAGTCATTCTGGAAGTTTATCTGGATCAGGAAAATGTGAACTTTGTGTGGTGGAAATGGAAACGTTATATTTATCCATTATTTAACACTTATCATATATTTACTCTTTTCTTTTCATATAATATTTATAATCATAGTGGGATTTGTCTCTCTTCTGCCCTCATAGTCAAGGTTGCAGGTTAGCTGGACACTGATATGAGGCAAAGACTATAAACGAGCAAATGCAACCTTGCAAAAAACAAACACATTGGCTTTACTATTAGACAACAATCCACCTTTCTGTGCTTAAAGGGGTATTAGAGACAAAATCCACTATTGAATGCAACTATTATTCAAGGTCTCTCTTGTCTCTGGGAGACATGAGACATGAATAACCGTCTCTTATTTTGCCATCATTTTACTACTTGTGTCTTGTGCTTCTTTTTTTTTTTAATGTTAAAAGATATTTTGAATCACATATTATTAAATCAACAGTCTTATTTTACCTTCCAGAAAGGTCTCCTCGTTTGGAAGGAAGAAGCCCCCCGCGCAGCAGGCCGCCAGCACAACAAACTTCAGCAGCCAGAATCTGAGGTTAAAAATAATGCCAGAAAAAAACAGTTAGGACGAGTTTCAAAAGTATTTAGTACACATGCAGTATCTACGCAGTTTCTAGTGGTGAACACAGCTGTTGTTTACTTCTTCTTACCCGTTGTGTATGGCCGCCCTGCAGCCCTTGCTGTTGTTGACTCGTAGGGTTAAGAAAAATAAGACCAAGAAGAAGCAGGCCATTCCAAAGCACACCTTGTAAACGGCAGAGTAACCCACCAGAGTCTTGCAGTTTTCGCCTGCATTCATCCTCTTGCACAATTCGCTGTAGAAGGGGACCTGAATGGCAAAATCATAAACCCAAAACACTTAAATGAGATCATCATGGTGCTGAATAGAAAACCCCACCTCTGCTCATGTTTGTCTAGTATGTGGCCTGAGTGAAAGGGCCCAGTAGTGTCTATTGAGAGTGTCACGCCTCTAAAGGAGCAGAAAGAGAGAACAGGCAGCAACAACAACCCCTCTTTCTCTCCATGGAGCTCTCTTTCATCCCTCCTTCTCTACAGCCTGTTAGAGGGGCCTTACAACTAACTGTCAGTGTACACAAACAAAAGACACAGATGAATAAATTAACCACCTTTTGTCAGCAAGTCAGAGGAAATGAGAAGAGGGAAAAGCAGAGACGGCGTGACTGAGAAAGAAGCATTGGGAGATCCCTCTTAACATAACGTTCCCAAAAACTACACTGAGCTACATTAAACGAAGAGGGAAGCCGTGCAGTGAGTAATGTAGATAAGGAGCTTGCTATGTGAGAAACAGCCTCACATACATGTTCCCTTGACTGAACGCAGACATGGGAGTTAGGTGTGAAAGATGCTTTTCAAATTAACCTTTTGAGACAACAAAAAGTTACAAATCTTTACTTATGCTTCACTTTGTTAATCTGGCTTTACTAATTACCAGGTCCTGTCGTCCATACAGTTGTGCACATGGGTGAAACGCAAGCCAATTGAGTCATCATCACCTCAATGCGTGGCACAGTTCAGAGCCAGATCACAACATACAGCAAAAAGCCCATTTCTGGAGCTTTTGTCTCAAGTTAAGGACCATATTAGCATGTCCATGGTGTTGTGATTAAGAGGGAAAGGGGGCGGCTCTTTCAGACTGCTGTAAATCTCTTGAGAAAAGACCAGCGCTCTCATACGCACAATGGCTGCTCTCTTAGCTGGGACTTCCCACTGTGCTCAGTGTGCGACTGACACTGTGTGCATGTGTGTATGTACGTGTGCATGTAACTCAGCAGGCTTTATGTGGGGCTATCAGAGGCCATTTTGTGCCTGGATAGGTCTTTTATGAGGTCCTCCTCTTGCAAGGAGACGCGCAGTAGGGAATCGTTTTAATACTGCACTGTAGGAACTGGCAGAGAGTGAAGAAAAAAATGGATTGGTGGAAAAGTATTGTCTTCTAATAGCTCTTGGTCACTGCCATGGTAACACAGTCAGGTGCAGATGTTCTTCCTTGATAAACTGTAACCATTATTACCTGTGTACTTTAAGGTTTAAAGTTGAGTGAATGCTGATACACATACTCTATATTACTGTATGGTTGTTTACAGTACCATACAGTACCGCTGACCAGCTTCAGGCAAGGTCAGCAATCATAAGGGTTGAAGTGTCATGATGCTACTTTTTGGAAATCAGCTGTTGAAGTCATTTTCCATGGTTCATCCTCATTCCTCCTCCTGTTTTCAGTAGGTTATGCAAGCATCTCTGATTCATACTTGAGAGCGATTCTGTAACGGCTCTCCTAGCCTTGTTAAATATCCATTAATGAAAAACCATTGTCATCTTGTTTTCCTTCTCACTAAGAGACAAGAACAACTAATTTTCAACTCATTCATCACCTCCTAACATCATATATTTAGTAACTTTAAATGCATAAAAGAAAGACGTCATGTCAGAGACTTTGACTCACCCGCATGACATACTACAACTATACTGTTAGATTAGACAGATTTATGGTAGTTGTAAATATCAAAAAAGACAAATTAGTTGCCCGAGTGCATCTTCTCTAAATCTCAAAGGCAAAACTTCTTCATTCTCAACTCTGGCCTCACTGCTGTGTCAATAGTTACACAGAGGATATCCTGTTACATTACTGTATATTAATCAGTTTTGCCTGTAGCAAGCTGTATATGTTTATACTAGAGACTATTCTCTAAAATTATAATTGACCAGCCTGTCAGTACCTGTTTAAAAACTGCTTCATAGCCTGAAGACTGTTTGCTTCCTTCCTTACTTTCCTGTTCCTTTCCTGATTTACTCATTCGAGGTATATTTGTTAACTACGGCAGAGCGACTACAGAGGACCAGTATGTCAAATAGTGTGGTAAAGATTCTTGGGCTAGGCTAGGCTATGCTTTCCTAAATATACTGCACCACTCACCCATTTCCAGTTACCATTAATGCCTCATTGAGGGTATCACTCATTGGGAAAAACAGGACACCGCCCAGGTTAATTTGAACAAATTGCTCCATTTGCAGGTGAGTATGTGCCCCACATATTTTCCCATTAAACGCCTAAACTGCCCACCCAACAGTCATTTAAAATTAAAACTGTTATTGTACACAAATTCTGTGAGTGCTGTTATTTCGTTCTTACTACATTCTCTACTTTCTACAAATATATCTGCAGTTTAGGTAGTTAAAACACAGACACATAGTGAGGCTTTTTTTGTTCCATATATCTTACAAAAATAAATCTTATTCACTTTTAGACATGGTTGTTATATCAGTTTTAGTTGGGAAATCCTTCTTACTGGCCAGTGTCTCTCGTGAGTTAAGCAGCTTGCAAGATTCACATAATATAAACATTTAGAGAGGGACTGATATACTCACATTCTCTTTCAGCGCCTGCTCCACAGTGGGGGACATCATGATGATGCATATGATGGTGACCAACAGGAAGTACAAGGCGTACATGAATCGGGTCCCCGCTGACTGTTTGATCTTTGGACAGCAGTTACAGCAGCATGAGCAGGCCGCCGATCCACAGCAGCAGGCCAGCTGCACACACAGAACAATGGAGAAAAGAAAGAGAGAGTTGGGGTAAACTTTATTTTAACTTTTTACACAGTCTGATAAAAACACACGGGGCGTTTAGGGTGAGGGAGAACCCGTTCTTATTTTGCAATCATCCTGCCAGCACAGATACAGCACCATGGCATTCCTGGGAGGAAGGAAGGAAGGACGGAAGGAAGGAATGAAGATTCCCTGATTGCTAGGGGCCTGGACCAAATTTCATTTTGTTCAAGTAAAGAAAATAATCATTTAAAAAAAAAAATGGAATTTGCAATAGTGTAAATAAACAGAAAGAAAGCAAACCAAAGAAGAGAAATACACAAAGATAAGGCGAAAACAATACACTGTTTTAATGGACAATTCTTGACTATAAAAGGCAGCTCAGGAGCCAAGACATGTAAACACTTGAGCAATGAGCTAGGTGACCAGCTTCACCTTGGTATCTTGGTACGCTTCTCTCCTGTGAGAAAGTCTTATCACTTCTCTCTCACAGAGACAAATTAATTACGTTTAAGCAAGGAAAAAAATAAAGACAGGTTCACACATGTAACCCTGTGGAGTGACAGCTTGGCTCATTAGTGAACAAGCTAGAACCCGGGGCAACCCCAGGAAGGCTGGCTGCTGCTGGCTTTTTGTAAATGTCCCTATAAGACAGTGCGCCACCTAACTGAGCCCAGTATGCAAACTAAAAGTTGTAAAAACAAAAGCTGTGAAAGACAGGTTGCTTGTTTTAAATTCACTTTATTGTGCAAACGTCAACGAAGATTAGTTTCTACAGATGAGTTTCTTAGGGTCTTTAGTAAACAAGACAATAAAAGCTTTTCATGCTTAAGCACTTATGATACAGTATTGGAGTGATTTTCTAAGACTGCTCAAAGTTTAATATCATTCTAGCAGTTTTGCAATGTGTGGTACTGCCTGTTACCCTACAATAGTTTGGCCTATTTTCCCAGAAAACATAATTATGGTTACTCAATGAAAAGCATAAAACGTGCAACAGAAGACTCATGTGACAATGTCATTGCTCATTTATGGTTTTGATCACGAGGAACCAAGTCACTCCTTCTCTTTTCACAGTAGCAACTTTTAGTCAGTGCACACAGTGAAGCCTCTTGTCACAAACACACAGAGCCCTGCTCTGTTTCTCTGACAGGCTGTCATATAGGAGGTGGACAGTCTCATAAAGACAGGCCCTGTGTGCTATTTAGGAAAGAGGAGGCTCTATAATTATACAGTACATGGTCGTTCTGTAGCCACCCCACCCTGCTTGTGTAAGCCTCCTACCTCTGATCCTACACAACACACATTTCAGTGGTGAGAGGTAAAACTGTGGTAAGGTGTGGTGGATACACTAGGGTTCCAGTGCTGGAGGGCTTACATGCATCATCTTGGTTTGTATGCTAACTGCATGACACAGACTTTTAAGGTAAAAAAGGAAAGGTGCTAGTGTGGATTACATATCAAGGATAGTCTGGCTCATGATTATGACATTAGGTGGCAGGTAGAATTTTTTGGGAGAAGGGAGCATTGACCTACGCAGGATCACAGACACAGACACAGGGAGAACATGCAAACTCCACAGAGAAAGGCCCCAGTCAGCCTGGATTCAGAACCTTATTGCTGTGAAGGATCAGTGCTAACCACGACACCACTGTGCCGCCCAAGGTGATTAATAATTTTTCTCAAGACCCAGTACAGTATCCAAGCAAGATCACTTAAATGTGCCTTTCAGTCATGACACCACAGCTTTGTCTATCAGTGTGCCTCCCTAAAGGTAGAGACACACCAAACAGACTAAATCAGCAAAAATATAGGTCAATGTGTCGTCACCCCCGTCACTTGTCTGTGCCAAAAAGTGGTATTTGAACACACAGCCAAGGCTACAGCCAGCACAATACATTCAGCACCTGCATGAAAGGCCGGGAAACTGGAAGAGCTACAATTAGATTGGAGGCCCGGAAACGAGTACAATGCCGGCCTCTTCTTGACTCATGCGCATCAGTTGGTCTCCGGTGAAGTCTTGATGATCATATCAATAAACATATTTATGTATTTGAATGTTCAATATAAATGCAAAACAAGAAAAGCGTTCTGTGTGCGCTCTCTTAAGTTCACCTTTGTGTTTTTCTTCGAATGCTCTTGTAATCTAAACTGAATGGTCAATTAGATGTGATCTCTCTGACTAGTGCCAACTGTGCAAAACACCAGAACAACTATAGTCATGCTTTTATTATTTATGTATCAAATCAAGTGTGCAACATCGTCTGGTCTGTAATGTTCTGCTCCTGTTGCCACTAAAGTGTAACATTATAGCTCAAGCCACTTCTCTTTCCACGCAGCTCTTCCTTCCTACTCTCTCTGATCAGAGGTTTAATTGTGAGTCTTTTCTAAGTAGCCCATTGTTTGTTTTGCATCAAGCTGAAGAATGGTTACTTATAGCCTCGCTTTTCAGTGATTAGAGCTGAATGGCCTTGACTGACAATTCTCTAAACAGATTCCCGTGTGAAACCAAACCCATTAAGGCTTCCAAACTATTCTCTGAGAAAAATGCTGTGTCTTCGTTTCTATTGTTGCAGAAGGTTGATATAGTAGAAAACCTAAACACAGCTCAACATATATGAAACCAAGACAAATGCATTCCATCCTTCAACTGGGTGCAAGTCACTGTGATATCATGCATCTGTCTTGTCACACTACTCCATGAGTTTATACAAGCATGAGAAAATAGGTCAAGATCAAGATACACGGTTCAGTTCCTTTACCCATACTGTATATTTGCTCTCCATAAGAGCAGCAAACACAGTGAGTTTGTGCTAGATCAAACACAAAACAAGCCCAGTTTATTATCAATCAAGATTTAACAGGGGACATGTATACTTACAGGCATTCAGCTTATACAAGTGTAAACATTTTGACAAAGATAACACGGAACAGTGAGTACTGAGAGCTTTGAAATTCTGCTTCAAATGCTAAATGTGCAGATTGTGATTTCATGAATACAGACTGTTGGCCTTGAATCTTTGCATGTGCCTCATCGCATTTTGACTACACACAGCTTAACAGGATAAGCTCTTTCCTTTGTCCCTGCTGCACCCGCATGTCTCTCTCAATGGGCGATTAATTAACCACAACAGACTGAAAGTAAGCAGGAAAGAAACAGGACAATTTAAGTTGTGAGGGTGTTTAGATTTCATTAGTTAGGGGGTGTTTCACACAGTGTGGGGGCCCAACAGCTAAACCCTGCAGAACCGACGGAGGGAGGGGAAGCCTAGGAGAGAGGAACGTCTCGAAGAATTCCACCACACACAGATACAAAAAGAGTATCCATGGTAACCAGCTGACCCCATCCACTTCACGGGTCATCCACCCCCTCGTCCAAGGGCCCCACCAGCATGTCGACAGGTGGTTGGCGTGTCTGCATTACACCCCTGCTTAAATATCAACAGCGACCTCCAAGCAGCATGTCACACTGCTGCCGTCTATTCACCCCAAAATGCATCATCCCATGCTACGTTCAACATGGCGCTTTAACTCCTGTGCAGAGTTAAAGGGGAACTACCATTTTTTACAAACTGGACCTTATTTCTGGCATAAAATATGCTCGTTTACTCACCCATATAACTTTGGTGTCATCTGGAATCTTGCGGAAGATATTTAGCTCCAGTTGAGCGCTGCATATATCCATGTAGTGGGAGTGATCGGGGAATAGCATTAGTGTATGGCAACAAAATATTGGTGAAATGAATGAGTTTCGAGGCAGATAATGCATTATTTAGAGGCTGCCCCAGTCACTCCCGCTACATGGATATACGCGGCGCTCAACTGGAGCTAAATATCTTCCAAAGGACTAAAAATGACACCAAGTAAACAATCATATTATATGCCAGAAATAAGGTGAAAGGTTGTTTAAAAAAAAAAAAGGTAGTTCCCGTATAATTAGGCCCAGACTCTCACAACCTCCACTGTAGGCATCAAACCGAGAGTATGGGACTCGTAAGAGACCACACTTGTCTGTTTCGCACCCAACTCAAATCTCTATTTCACTCACTTCATCTCATATCCTCCATCCCTCCCCCCTACTCTGTTACTCCGGAGCCTTATTGTCTTCATCTCTTGTCTTCAGCTGCCCTTCACCCTTTGTCACTAGCTCTCCAATGCTCAGCTACCATTCAGCTGTTGTAGAGGTCATGTAAAAGACAATATTGCCTTTCCTGAAACAAAGCACACAGACACGGGCATTAGTAACACTCAGAGAGGATAGGTAGGGTATGGCATTGAAGACGTGCTAGATGAGAGAAACAGAAATGTCATTCAAAATGTAGCAAGCATTGTATAAACACTGTTACTTTGTACACTTTGTGGTTGTTCAACAAGGAGTCTTATCTAGCTGAAAGCTGCTTTATCAACAAATGCTGTCCAGTCCTACATTTAATCAAGCAGAGACTACATCTGTGATTAAAACGGGAGAGTTAGCCCCTAGAGCCCCCCTCCTCCACTGTTTGTGACAGTACTATGTTCAGGGCAGAAATTATGAAAAGGACGGAAGCATCTGACAAGCAGGAAAAGGAAATAGTGTATACCCACACAGACAAACTCTAACACATAACCACTGAGGCAATTGCTTATGCAATCCAAACAGACCTACAACAAAAATAGGCCATGGACTATATCAGAGGCAGCACAGCAAAGGACAACCAAGAGAAGAAACAACCAAGCAAATTCGCTGGTTGAAAGTGAGAATAATCTCACATAATCTGGATAGAATAATGTTCTAGACAAGTGTCTTTTCTTTTGTATCACTAAACACCACCAAAATACACTCAGTTACATTCAGTAGTCCTGGATGTTATCCCCGTTCCAGAAAAAAAAGACAGACAGTTTGGGGACTGTCTTCAGTTACGTATACCAGTGAAGCCAAATGTTCTTCTCCAAGGTTGCATTCATACACTTGTGCTTTTGTTTAATATCTGTGAGCACAAGGATGTTTTGAATCTACATACCAAAGAAAAATACAAGATGATTCAAATGAGAACCAAGCAGAGACTCATCTCTCTATAACATGCCTTCATAAAACATTTGGAGGGACAAAACTGTCTAACACAAACTGTAAATATGAAACTTTAAGTAATTTATTATTTGTGAAAGTCCAGAAACTGTTCTGTTGTGACAAAGATTGGACATAAATGTTGACTACAGGTTTAGCATTGAGAAAAGATGACACGCATTCGACAGCAAACACTTTTCACCAGAAAAAAACACAGCAGCACAGACAGGCATGACTCACAACAGAGATAGGCACTGTCAAAACAACTTGACTGGATGAATGTGCACAGCAACGTCAGTGGCTGCATTCGTGGGAGTTTAAAGTAGATTCAAAATATCAATGTATTTTCATTCATCACATCTAGATCACATTGACTATTCCCTGCCTTACATTAAACGTCCACCTACTCTATTGGTGCCTGCTTTAAAACTGAAGGAATTCCAGCTTAATTATAGCAGCCACTGGATAAAGCTGACCACAATGAATCATGACAGACCAGTGGCTCAGATGAAACTATAGACACACCCTCTTGTATCAGATTACAACAATGCTTTGTTGAAGACCGTCACAGGAAACCAGCAGAGGAGGGGGAAAAAGAAAGAGAGGGAAAGGTAAAACAAAAAGAATTTTAAAACAACAGAATACAAGGCAGGATTTTTTTCTCACATAGGTTGGACCCGAGCTCAAGACCTATTCCTTCAATCCTCATACGGTGACCGACAGCTCCACTATTGTCTGTATAGCTAGGCAGCTGTACACACACAGCAAAAATGTATCACTGCTCTGTTTCCTATACACAAAGAGAAGTCTTTGCTTCCCGCTTGGCAAATATAGCCCCTAGCTACAACCAACACGGAGAAACTTTAGACCAGTGGAGAGAAAAGGAAAAAACTAACAAAGGAAAGTGAGGTAGAAAGAAGAACTGAAAAACAAAGGGCAGGAATGAAACCACCCTGAGTAGGCAATCGAGCAAGTCACAAAAACAACGAAAGGAAACAGATCAAATGACAGGAAGGCAGCCTAAATACACGTTAGCAACAGATAACAGGTACAAGCTAATCCAGCGTCATGTGTTTACCCTGTTTCACTTCCCAAAGTTTACTTGCTACAGTTACACAGCCGAGACAGAGAGTTAGCTGGTATTTCACTCAGTTTCATCAGCCCTATGCAACCCTAAATTAGAGAAACATGGGAGGATGTAAAGAGGGGGGAGGTTAAAGAAGACATTATCTCTGCCTTATGACAGTTCAGAGAGAGACAAAGGGGAGGAACGTTTGCCAATGATGTCCCTGTGGGAAAGCAAACCTCTGCTGCTGACTTCAGCAAAATTCCCGAGGGGAAGTTGAAAATACCCGGCATGTCTGGCATGTACACACTTGGCCAGTAATTCTAATCATATGACATACCTGGAAATTTATGCTGACGGAGAATCCTACAGCTATAGTCATTCCTTTGGTTTACAGTTGAAGTTGGATTTACAGCTCTCATCTCCTGTTTTTTGGCTAACCTGCCCTCGCTGTTAATTTATAGCCACAGTAACACGGCCTGACTTCAAAGAGTACTGAAGTCACCATCGGATGGGGACAGCTGTGTTTGTGTGAGTAGGGCCGGGGCTGGGGAGAAATGCAACATTACACTCAACATAAGTCAAGCTTGGAATGAACATGGACAAAGTACACTACAGAATTACTGTTACTGTTCTCACCAAATCACTCTTTGGGGTATTTTTCACCACTGATGAAGGCAAGACAGAGAAAAATATTTAATAATATCCTTGAGAAGGTATGTGCAAAATGAAAATACTATTGTCAATGTCTTACTCCAGGATTACTGATCAAGAAGGATGCTTGCAGAACGATAGTTTCTAGTGTCCTTCTGATTAATGTACCCAGTGTACAGACACCCACATGGTCTGAGTCTTGTCCGATACTCACTCACAGCCAACGCTTGCAGGGCTTTGGACTACACTCAGCAGTGAGCTAAAACCTTCCCCCAGCCCTAACTCTATCGCAACATGGCAAACATACGTTCTCCCACTGAGAAGTTACGAGTGAGCTGCTCCCACACCATGCCTGCTCCTCTCTTCAAATCTAAACCAAACAACGCCCACCCTCGTCTAATTTCCACCTTCAGGCCAAGGAGGAAATTAAAAGACCACACATCAATTTGGGCCACTCTAAACCTCAAGAGGGGCACACATATGCACACATAGAAAAAGTTAATTACAAGTATACACATAAATAGAGATGGCCGCAAACTAAATGGGGTGTCTGTGGCGGGGATTAGCACACCACCAGCACAGCTACACAAAACGGATCTCATTGTGCGCCCTTGATTTTCTCCTAATCCTGCCTCGTTTTTCATCGCTCCCTGTCTGTGAAAAGAACAGGAAATGGAAGTGAGCTCCTCTCAGATGAGGGATGTGCATGCGTAATTAAACTCCAGTCCAGAACAACTAGGCAGTGTTGACCCTGTGGTCAAAAACAATCTGTCAGTTGTAAAAGACACTAACCATGAATATAGGCCCTCTCTAGCCACTCGCCTGCAACTTCACATTTTTGCAAAACACAACACTGGTAATTTCAGACTTTCTGTTGCATCCAATCAATAGTCCAAAAGTCAATTTACTGTTGTGGAGGGCAACAAAAAGTAGCAAATATTTGGAATTGAGAAGCTCAAACTACTGGCTTCTTTGCATTTTTGTCTTGGAAAACAATAAAACGTCCGAAATACAGTGGCAGAGGGAAGTCAGTGCACTGCAACGTAAGGGAACATGGGCCACACTTTACATTTCTGCTCATTTCCAATACCACAACAAGTAGCAAATGACAACTAGCACATCCCAGACAGGTTCATCGCTTTCTGGTGTCCGCTGGAAAGATTTTGATTCAGTATTTGATTGTGTTGTAAAGTATGTCAAGCATATGGACTGTTAATACAGACTGAAAAATGTGCTTGTGTTTTGTCTAGTACCATTTGTTTTCTTAAATTGCAGCTTCCTGTGGTGAAAGAAAAATCCAGGCAACACAATTCTTGTTGGTTAGCTATCAATCTGCAACCATTTATTCTCTACATTTTTAGTATTTCTGAATAAAACAAAAGCACGCTGTCATTTAAATGCTATTTTGAAGAGATGTAAATAGTGTGTGGACTCATATTTTTCAATTTTAGAAAATAAACAACTTTTCTCTGAGTACACTTGTGACTGCTAGAAGGAGCGTTAACAAGACACCTCAAGTTTTTGAGGAGCTTGCGTAGTAAAGTGTTGCTCAGTGATGGGGGGGAAAGGTGCAGCAGTGGATGGAAATCGTTTACCTCTCATCTAGTTACACAGAGGAGACACGTTAGCACTGCTAACCCGACGCTATTATTATCGACACACATCGGAAGACACTTCTATTGATAGCGGCTCAGTGTTGTTGATGTTATGATGCTAACAGATGTTTAAGCTAGCTCTGCCTCGTTTCGCTTTGTCTCCGCTTTGACGCTGATAAACAGAACTTATTGAATCGGTTTTAATTCATTAACGCCGCGTGTGAATAATTACAGTAAGGTGACAGGCGAGGTAGAGACGACCGACACAAATAAAAAAAGAAAACCCGCTGACACACTTTAGTTGAGCGGCTACAGAGACCAACGGCGTATCAACCGTCAACGTTAGCGTGCCGCTTCATTATAACCGTTGAATAACAACAACACAAACAGCAGTAAGTCACGGCGGACTGTTGTCGCCTTACCTGCGAGACACAGCAAGGAGTACACATGTCCGCAAAGTGAATAAAATCCGTTTCAGAGTAAAAAGACGAGACGTGAGGGTTGTGTATATTTTCTGGTCAGCCACACGGAGAACAACGCGCCTCTCCTCCTCCTCAAACTGCTCCGTGTTCCCTTTGACTCGCTGCTTGCCTCCCCGGCTGTCTCTCCTCTTCCTCCTCCCCCCTCCCTTTCTTCCTCACCTCTGTCTCTCCTCCCACATCACATCAGCAAGACAAAGCCCGACACAAAGCTGTGCAGCCTCTGCTACAGACGGCGCAAAAAGAAAAAAGACTAAATGAGTTATTTAAAAATCTTTGAGGTTGCAGCCTCTAACCGCTGTCACACATTTAAAGGCATATGTGGTTTGCATATTGTCATATTGTCAGCGACGCTGTGTCAAATTGCAGCTTTATTAGCACTGTTGCATCATTTCCATTTGTCTGATAGAGGGGGATGAGAAATAAATATTTCAGCTCACGAATGCAAAATTAATATTCAGATACAGAGCTTTTTTTCTGGATAAAATAAATGATATCCAAAATATCTTGTCAGTGTATGGAAAGAGGCTTCAAATAATCTACAGGGAATGATTCTGATCAATCTAATACTAGTATACTGTATAATTAATTAACAACTGTTGTCAATAGGTGTTTTTTAACAACCTTTATTATCCATATGAACAGACAGTCCCTAAAGGGCACCACTCTTAATTGTGGTGTAGTTCATTACAGAGAACAGGTAACAGCCATAATAATGAAAGATAATGTTTATATGTATTTCATTTTGTTTAATCTCAAAGCAAAGTTGGCACAAATCACTTGGTTCTTTTCATAAAACACTGAAAAGATGCTGGATGTCTGAACCGAAAAGTGAAAAGTATATAGTATAATGAGAAATACTAAAATTAAGTTATTTCTATCTACATCATATCTTGTACACACAGAGCTCTTTTAAAGCCTATTGTTTCATTTCACTGCTGTTCCTCAGACTGATTTTGCTGATTCACTGAGTAAGTTTCACTTCACTCAAAGAGAAAATGTTCACTGTAGCAGTATTTCAGGGGAATTACGTGGCACCGCTGGTCAGTAAAGTGGCCTTCACTGACCTGAACTGATAAGAACAGTAACAGCCTTATCTAGCTGTGAGTTGCCCCTTTGGCAAAGGGCCTCTGCCAAAACGGTCATCTAACCCAGTTACACAGAACATACAGTTTGGTCACCCACACTCATTGAGTCCTTTCTCAATGCTGTATTGTGCCCCCTTATAAATGGGGATGAATCACACAGGGGGGTCTCTCTCTGAAGAATATACGTGGACAATGTAGGAGACAATAAACCTCTGAACTCAAGCTTTTTTGTTTGTGTGTGAATCATCACACATGATCTCATTATAGACACTGAAGCAGATGCCATTTAGGAATAAACTGAAACTACAAGTAAGCGAAGGCCTGTGTTGTAGAATATCAGATATATCTGAGAAAATATGACACTGCCACCCTCTTCCCTTATCATCTTCTCTAATCTGATTACATTTGACAGAAAACCAAAAGGGCAGAAGAACGGCGACAGGAGCATCAGGCCTCTGACATGTCAGACTGTATTGAATCACAGTAATGTCAAAGAGAAACGACAGGGAGGGGAAATATATATCTAGTGGCATGCTGTTGCGTGACACTGTCAGGCCTGGAGTCACCCTGTCAGCTCTAAAGATACGAAGCCCCACTGACTCTCTCTGAAACAGTGAGTAAACAAACCACGTGCATATTTCTGTCCGCACACACTCAACAAGTGAAAAGGTGAAGGGTGAGCCCTCATGATTTATGCTTTACTACCACTGAAAACAAATAATATCAACGGTTTTATAGTGACGATAAAGCTGCTCAAGTCTCAAATGATATTGTCTCAAATGAAAGAACGACAGGAAACCCCTATATTATGCATTTGTACAATTTATTGTCTGTACTTACAAAATACATATAAAAAAAAATACATTAGCATTGGTAGTTTGGTTGTTCTCTTATTCAGTCACATAAATAGGCGTATTCCAATAGGCTCCCCGAGTGGAGGCATCAGTGGAAGTGGACCTGAGCTGATACCACTTACCACAAAATGCCTCTCCTGAACACAGCAGCACCATCAATATTTACAGCTAACTTGAGGCACAATTCTCACACTGGCTACAACTTCTAAAACGTCCTAAAGTCAGTCCCATCTAAACCAGCCTGTTGTGGTTTTGGACTCTCTTTCATCATTCTGGTGGACAGTCCTGAGCAACGCAGGAAGCTGAGCCATGCAGTGGCGATCATCATCATCATCATCATCATCATCATTTGCCTGGTCCCATCCGGTCAGAAAATGAGCTTCTTCTTCATTACAGCTGGAAATAACACAAATAATGTTGTTACAAACACTGTCACACGAAAGAAAAAAGTTTTAAAAGGATTTAATTTAATTCACACACAAATCTGTCTGATTTAAACATCTACATGGTGTATATCTACAGTACATGCGTAAGTGAAACAAGCCTACAATTAGACTGCGAACCACCAGACAGCGACAGCAACCGAGTTTCCATCTACTGTGCACGTTTTGAAATTCTCTCTGTAATGAAGTGAAGCACAGAGCATAGCATATAGTCAAACCCAGATATTTTCCAAACCACAGGAGGAGCTGGAAAAGCTTTGAACCTCCCAAGAAGGCTGTACTTGAGTACAGACACTATACGTGCCATGTTTTCCCTCCCTATGTTCTGAATTTCTAACTGTAGCCTAATGGGCAGCCAACGCCCACTGAATTGCTAGGTTCTGTATAGTGGCACACTAGATTTATAATCTTAATGTGGATATAACTGTGAGTGTACAGTAAGGGTTCACTGGGGCAAAAATTCACAACATGCTATTCCAAGTTCTGAGAGGGATATTCTAAAACTTCTAGGTCCTTTCTAAAATCAGCCTCAGGCATGTTTTGCAGACACCTTGTGCTACAGTAACATTGCTTGATTTGGCAAAGGGTACGTTTGCAAATTGTAACCAGGGTGGTCTTTTGTGGATGTGGAGTTATTCTTGGTGGATTGTGGCCTTGTAACTCAAATATGAGTGAATGTGTGGACATTACTTGTCTCCAGGCCTTCTATTTTTCTCTTGAGACCGACTGTTTCCTTCTCCCTCAAAGCTTCAGCGGAACAGTTCGGTCGGGGGAGCTGGGGACCAGGGGTGGGAGCAGGCCGATTACTGAAGTACCTCATTTTAAGAGCCTGCCAAAACAAAGGACAAATTATAACACTTGCAGATAGGCATTAGTGCTGCTTCAGCAGCTTATATTACATATTTATATGTATTTAGCAAGTGTATGACTCAAGTGTGATGTATAAATACAAAACTCTTTACAGAACCATCATTTATTAAATCTATATATGAAAGAGAGAACAGCTACTGTGCTTCATTACCTGTGTAGCTGTGGTCCGTGTGGAAGGATTGAAGGTAAAAAGTCCTTGCAGTAATTCAAGCAAATCGTCTCCAGCAGCACTAAATATATGTTCCAGGGGGGTGCCCGGAAATATTTTGAAGGAAACGTAGTCTGGTAGACTGCTCATGCCCTGCAAAGACAATCGACAAAGAAAACTATAGCAGGACCCTCTCATTTCACCTTAACAATAACAATCAGGCCCATAATGGACACCTACCGGCCAAGTCTCTTCTGTGGGTGTCCCGAGGGCCTCAAAGATCTTAGTCAGCTGGTCAAGATCTGAATCTCCAGCAAGTAGGGTACCTACAACAAAAAAAGACCATGGAGTCATTGGTATGGTTATGGAAACACCTCTTTTTACTGTGCCTGCTTAAAGTGAGGTTTATGTACCCGAAGGAGTAACTCTGCCAAGATGCATCCCACTGCCCACATGTCAACACCCACACCGTACATCCGGGCACCAAACAGGAGCTCAGGGGAACGGTACCACCTAGTGAAGAAATTAAAATGTTAAATTTCTCAACTCACAGCAAGTTTAAGAACTCAGAAGCCAGACTGCCTGCTAGTAAGGAGTGTAATATGGTTCCAAATTCAACTCCTCATGGCACAATTTGAACTTTTGTTATTTAAATGGATATAAATAAGCCACTTAAGAGATTTTTCATAAAAGGAACACAGGAGAACGTGCAGAAAAATCCTAGATATTCGCAGTAAGATAGAGACAACACAAACCTGGTAACAACGTGATGTGTGTAGACTCTGTTGGGGCTGCCAAAAGATTTGGCCAAACCAAAATCAGCCAACTTTAACACCCCATTGCCGTCTAACAGCAGATTATTGGGTTTCAGATCCTGTCCGTGAAAGGAGAAAAATCTGCATTATTAAACACCTTGCATGCACATATTTACTTAATGTGTGTGCATGGTTGTGTATTCAGTGCTCTTACCCTGTGTAAGACCCAATGTTTGTGCATATACTCCAATCCCTGTAGAGTCATGAGGATGTAGGCTTTGATGTTGGCTGGAGTTAAGACTAGACTAGTGTCTTTGATGATCACCTTACAAAAAAAAAAAAAGACAAGGCCCAAAAGTCTTAAGTAAAACTGCATATCGCACAGCTATTATGTTTCAGGCATTGCTTCATGTTTTTACGTCGCTTTGTGACTCAACTCAAAAACAAAATCTGAACAGACAAGAGAATTACAAACAGCTGTGATATACTGCATCTCTATGAATAAGCGGACACAGCCAGAGCCAAGAAAGACGAAACAGTTCGGATACAACCTCTCACCCAGTTGTGAAAACACTTGTGTTTACAGTATCCTGCTTGGTTATGTTTCAGTCCAATAAAAGCATCTGTAGCTGATAATCTTATATAACTAAACACAGGCGTGTGGCCTAAAATGAGAAAATGAAGCTTTCAGGGTCAGAAACAACACGAGCGTCATATTTCACACAAGTGGATACTCCACTGTCGGTGAGCCGCTGATGGTATCAATTCAAGGCCAAAATGGGTGCGACATTGATTTTTTAAAAGCATGTTTATCTTGTTTTGCTGCATTCTATTAAAAGTTAAATGTATTGGCGGTAACCGTTCATCTGGAGTCTCGTACCCTAAAACAAACCAGAGGACAAGTGGAGGGCAAGACTATAAAAGCTGTGTGACCTCGTAGAAGGTCACGTCAGATGGGAGTACTCCCACTGTTCAGGTTTTCTTTGCAACAATGCATGTTATCTGACCATGCACTTTGCAACTTCTCATTTTTTGCGTGTTCTTTTGTCTTCTTTCACATTTACTGCAGAAAAGAAATACTGCATCTGCCTGCACTTCAAAGAAAGTTTTCAATGATCTCTCCCTGTTTTTCAGTGATGTGTCATAAAGCGTTAAATATCAGTCCGGTGGTCCACTGGTGAAATGAAACACAGTGCACTGAATCTTTAATTACCTTGTATGAATGACCTAAATCTTCATGTAGAAAACAGCTTTATATACAATAGGAAGGGGTTAAGAGGTGATAATTATTCACCTTTTCAGATAGAGTTATGGCTGCAGTTTATGGCACTAACTCATATCCACATACAAAGCAACCATCATCCAAGTGGTTTCTTTAGTGGGGTGTATACATTTCAACTAGGAACACGGGTAGGTGGTGACCACTGGAAACAAAGATCTGTTAATTATCCTATGTGCTGATTTCCTTTGTCATTTCTCACCTCCAGGTCTGTTTCCATGAAATCAAACACCAGGCTGATGTTTGATTTATGTCCGAAGGCATCCAATAGCTAAAAACCACCAAACACAAATGCTTAGTTCAAAATAATCCTCACACTCAGTGCCAGTAACACATGAATATGCTGAAAACAAATGCTGCTATGACGAATATTACATTACCCCAATGATGTTTGGATGATGCAGCTCCTGTAGCAGTTTGATCTCTCGAAGAGCAGTCCGGTTTATACCTAAAATTAATTAAGTATTTTATCAGGTGAACGAACAGGTGAATGTTGTCACAATAAAACATGTGCGCTTGCAGGTACACCAGCGCTTACCATCTTTAGCCTCTGTTCTGTGGCCAACTTTAATCTGCCAGAAAGCAAACAAAAGGTTGGTGTTAAACAGCCACATAACATTTAAACATTAAAGTCCAAACCTACTATAATTGGTCGTACCTTTTTAATGGCAACTATGTTGTCAGTCACTTTGTCCCTGGCTTTATACACAGTGGCAAACTAGAGAGGAGAAACAGAAACACAGTCACATAAATATCCTTTTCTTTTCATCAACTGCATGCAACAGCGGGCTTTGTTGACATTAGCAACCAGCTAACGCTTGTTAGCTTGCTTCATCATATCATGCTTTCTACATGATTATACAAAACAATTTAAGTATGAACGAAGACAGATGTAAAGAAACGTATGAAAGAAATATTTCTCTGCCTACCTGACCCTCTCCGAGGAAATCTAGTTTCTCGTATCGCTTGGCTCTGGTTTTCACATCAAGCGCCATGGTAGCTAACTGTCAGTTACACACTGAGAGACACTTCCTGCGTTGTTAAAGGTACCGCACGTAGTGTTTCCGGGTTAAAGGAGGCTTTAAATTGACCAACAGCGTCACCTACCGCTTTGCTTTGACAACACAGCGCACGGACAAAAGTGTAAAACAGGTTCAGGTAAAACAAACCGTCGAAACTTTACTTCATTTTTGGTTCTGTGGCACAAAACCTAAACACAAACGTCTTCTTCTTCTTCTTCTTCTTCTTCTTCTTCTTCTTCTTCTTCTTCTTCTTCTTCTTCTTCTCCTGCTTCTTCTCCTGCTTCTTCTTTTTCTTCTTCTATCATAAGTATGAGCAATATCAGCTCGTGTTTTTTATGGCATGACAAGCTAATTACCAGCTAATTAATTGCATGTATGCATTGTTATGATGATTATTAAGCAAAACTATACTACTACTACTACTACTACGACTTCTACAACTAACAGTAATAATAACATTCAATCAAGTCAGTTCAGATCTGTCTCTGTCTTATCTATCCATGCAGGACTTTTATGTTCCTCGCAGTTTTCCTTTTCCTTTCCTTTATTTTTTCACCCGTTAGCAGTTTGACATTGGTCTCCTGGGAGTCTCTTCTGTCAGTTAGGAAGGTTTGGTGATCCATGCACCACTGAACACATCTCTACATCGCATCTCCATACACAGTGAGATACCCTCACATCCCACAGGATTAGGCATGGCTCTTCTCCTTTGACCCTCCTTGTCTCCCGCCACACGCCCACATACACACCCACACGCACACACTCACCACTGGCTTTCATTTTCATGTTAAGTTTGACAAGAGGAGTGTGAAGGATCAGCAGGCCTAATACACCCCTCATTCTCCCCTGCACATTCAGAGTCTGACAGCTCACAGATGTGACTGACAGGACCGTATGTGCCCGTGCAAGCGTGCAGAGAAGAGAAGAGAAGAGAAGAGAAGAGAAGAGAAGAGAAGAGAAGAGAAGAGAAGAGAAGAGAGTCTCCAGTATTTACTGACACCATATCATCAACCTTTAGGGGGAAACAGGCAGGCTTTAATGTGGAACATAACTGTCCAGTGGCAGACATAACTCAGACCCACTTTCATCACCAGCTCTAAAACAAATGTGACATATTGATGTCCACTTCTAATCCCAGTATGATTTGAGGGCATTATTGTGCTCATTCCCTTCAGTCTCTTGGCGAGGCTGGATATGACTAGTGATTAGTGATTCTTGTAGTGTTTACTTTATATACAGTGCATAACCACGTTATTTAGTCACCGTAAGTCTTATGATACCATGGATAACATTATGCACTGTAACTCACTGTGGTTATATGTCACATCAGCAGATGGTGATGTTGTTGAGCAAGTGTGTCTATGTGCGCGCATGTGAGTGTGTGTGTGCGTATACCTCTATTTGACGGGCAGGAGGAGAGTGAAACCGCAGAGCTGTTTATCAAACTCATAGGAAGTGGGTGTTGTTGAGCGAGGACGTGTCGCACCACCACATCCTGCTGCTGGGAAGCAGCTTCAGATGGGACAGCGTTCACACAATGTACAGTAAACAACAAATGCAGACCAGGTGTCTTTGTGTCTGTGCGTGTGTATATGTGGTATGTGGCTACTTTATTCTTCCCCAGAGACATTGTACACTGATTGTGGGACCATGATAATCTAGAAATTTGTATGAAGAAGAGAAAGAGGCGGAAGCCACTCGCGTGATCTTTATTTGTTTCCCCCCTTTTAAATCAAATCACAAATCATTTGTAATTCGTCAGTTTGTGTAAGGATTGCGTTAAGCCACAGCCACCCACACACCATCCATGTCACTTCAAAACACAGAGTATGAACTCTAATAGCCTGATCAAAGTGAGAAATCTCAAGTGGGAAAGCAAAAAGCATGAAATTGATTCAAGCATGTCAAACGATACGTCCCAAAGTGCTGATTATTGCACATTAGATCTCATCATCATTTGCCCTATTTCACATGTCAGTGACTTATATGCACCCTCTCGGGTCAATACATAGGAAATTTGAGGTTTAGGAGGGACGTAGATGCTGAATGTGTAAGCAATGAATGATTCAGCGCTATCACACTCAGTGCTGTATCACACACCTGCAGTAGGTTTCTGTCTTCATTTTACTCACAGAGACTCAGGGGAAGTGGCACCGTTCTGTCATCTAGGGAGTTTTCCTCTTTCTTTCTGTTTCTGACTCTTTCACATAGGCCCCCCCACACTAACACACACATACACTCATACGTGCACACTCGCAGCTGTATCTGACCACATGCACAGTTATAACACAACAGGATGTTGTAGGGTGGATGTCTGAGGTGTGAAGGTTCACACAAGCCGTGACAAACAATATCTGTTTCTGAGAACTAATTATTCATTATTCGTGTGCCTAATAGATGGTGACATTCTTCATCTGTGGCTTCTTTTCTTTTTTCTTTTCTTTTTTTTGTCCCTTTCTCTAGTAGTGTAGCACATAGGCCATGATTTGAACACAAATTTATGAAACTCAGACTTAGTGGCAGACATCAACCGCACACAGTCCATAGCGTGATTCATTTTGCCTGTTTCATTTATTTTTTTTATTTTTTTTTTACAGATGTCTGCAGTGACAAGACAATAAGAAAGCAGAAGGACAAACAGAAGGACAATCATTATCTTCCTTGCCGCTGTGTGTTTACAACCAATGCAGAGGTTCGTCAAATTGCTGCTGTCAGTCCTGGGCTGCCTTGTTAGATGCCAGAACTGTCAGTCTGAATAAATATTATGGCTGAGCTGTTTTTTTTTTTTTTTTCTTCCCCCAGCATCTGAAGCATCGGCGTACACCAGGGCTCGAGGAGGACTGCAAGATGAGCTCACTTGATAGCTCTGCTCGTACAGAGCCAACATTATGATAATGTCCTTATAAGTAGCAGGGGGATGGGCGCAGTGTCATCTCTTCACATAGACAGAGCCAGCAGGGAGTCCACAGTCAACAGCATTTAGGGCGTCTTTGTTGTTGTCTTAGCTTCCATCTGCGTTGTTGTTTTGTTCCGGTGAGCATCTCCTCTCAGACATCATTATCGCTCTCATTAGACGAATCTCTATCTCAGACCCAAATGGAAAACTAAGTGTTGCAATGTGCCTTCCTCTCCCTTTGTTTGTATGTGTCTCACTGTAGGTGTATGTTCGGCTGCAGGTGCAAACGACAGTACGTGTGACCACTTGAGGACCTGTACACTGTGTGCTGAGCTGCTGGTTTTAATAATTTGCTTTTTGTTGCCCACATGTCCCATTGTTTGCCTTGTGTATTGCTTGTATTGTGTCCTCAGGAATACAAAATCAGATTATAATTGCAGGGTACTTGAAAAATGCCCCTGGACTGATTCAGAACCTCGATATTAATGAGTCCTGAGCGTAATATCAGCAGAGTGTCCAAGACGGTCATCTTTGAAAGGTAAATGAAGGAGAAGAAGAGGTCACTGTGATTTGTCTGTGCGTATCAGGAGCTGGTGATGGCCCCAGTGGTGTGTCATCCAAGAAGTCATTTACTTCATTAACCCAGCCAGATCACTGAGGCCTCAGTAATCAACCTTGTCACACGTCCCATTAACTTCTCATTCTATCAGTGTGGCCCTCACACCTTCTGATGGACACACACTCACACATACACGCTTCTGTTATGCACATTTGCATCTGGAACACACACATGCACAGAATCTAGTTGTGTTTCCTCACTTCTACACTCACAGAAAAGTGCTTTTCTAATGCACACGCACGCGTGTACTCCACCTCCTCCTCCTCCTTCTCCCTCCTCTCAGCTAACCCCATTACCTCTGTCAGTCCCAGGGGTCTCTCAGCCCTGATGAACCCTCTGCTGCCCTGTGAGATTAGTGGACTCCCTGAGAAAAGCCCCTCATTGATTGAACGAGAGTCTCTCCTGCTCGCAATGTCAGCTCAAGGTTAGCCCGTTGACTCTCATTCCTCGGCGCAGTCAAGGGCCTTTGTTATGAATATGAGTGTGTTATTATTATTTTATCTCCGCTGACTCCGCAGCTTATATTATTCATAAAGACTGCAAACCAATTATTGACACTCACCTTGAGTTTTTCTCTCCAGTGGCGCCACTTAAAACATTTGCCAAAGCATTTATTAATTGTTAACTAATGTTTCCCCTCCTTCTCCGCGTCTTCATCTCAATCTTTCAATCTCGTCTCTCCCCAGTGATCGAACCACAGAGGAACTGTTGCCACATAAAAGCTTTAACATTTGGTAAAGTGGTTTGAATGTCTGAATCCACTTTTTATGTATTGCACATTAGGCGCGGGGAAGCATTTAGTTTGCGTCCCACTTGAGGGAATGCAGATCCTCCGCACAAAAAGGCAGGCAGGGATGAAGGAATGGGGGCAGCTCTCGGGCTGTAATAGAGAGCTAGATAAATGGCTCGATCAGTAAGACAGATTGATCTTTTTATGTTGAACTTGATGAACATGAATGATGCACCAGATTTCCTGTAGCGGTGAATGGAGATGAAAGGATTATCCAGATATTTAGATCATTCAGGCAGGAACGCTGCCCCGCGCTGCTGTCTCTTTCCTCCCCATCATAATTCAATATTTACAGTTTAAGCTGGAAAACTGCTCCCTCTTGGCTGCCTGTATCTGGTATCCATGGCAACAGATTTGAGAACAGAGTGCCGTCTTTATGTGTCCGTGTGTTTCCCTCTGTGTGTGTGTGTGTATGTGTGTGTGTGTGTGAATGTGTGAGTGTAATGTTTACTGATACACTGCAATTGATTGGTTGTTGGGGAGCAGCTGTTGACCCCTCACTCTCAGGGGTCTCTTTGTGTTCTTGCACACATCCCAAATCAATAGACACACGTCTGTGAACGCACACACAAGTGTTGCAGTCTCTCCAAAACCATAAAATTGCCCCCAAATAAACCTACATTTATATGCAGCCTTCACTCATGCCCATAAACCTGAGCCTAATTTTAATTAACATACTAGAACACATCATGAGCCTAAACCATTTATATAACTCGGCCCTTTAATGCCTGAAATTACACATAAGCGAGGACCAATTTGAATACATTTAAACTTGCTATTGTCATCAAAACGTTTGTTCTTGGTGTATAAAATAAATACAAATGCACATGAGTGCAATGCTGACACATGTCTATTAAAAGAGAAATAATAAAAAAGAATCGCTACAAAACACTTTTAACCTCATGCACAAACACACACACACACACCAGACATTTGTGAATCCAGACAATGTGCCACAGCAGGGGAAGTGAAAAGCGACCAGACCGCTGATGGCACGGCAGATTTTTAACTACAAGTTTGAAACTGTGCTGAGTGTTTACATGCTACTGTGAACACAATCACCGCCCTGCCTAATGAAATGCCTCCCAGTGGGTGAGCTGCACATGGGCACACACACACATGCTCGCACACCAGCCAGGGACGAGTAACAGCTAGTGACTGTGGGACTCCAAGAGGGAAAGGTCATCTGACATCATTTGCATTGCTTGTTAATGTTAAAGAATGTTTTCCATACAAGGAAGGTCAAGTTTTGCATGGAGACACATTATGAACACAACTTGTGACACAGCTGTATTAATGGAACAACTGTGGTGTGTTCATGCTCGGTTGATGTGGGTTTTCCATCCTCTTGTAGTTTGACATATTAAGGGGAAAGCACCAGCACACCAGCACACCACACACACACACCCATACACACACACACAGACCAGACCCACTTAAATCTGTATTTATTCACCCACCCACACGCTCACTTTGTCTTACGCTAGAGAGAATGTGTCGGTGGAGTGTGATGTGGCTACTTTTGTGTCACTGAGCGCACATGTTAAATGGGAATAAATTATACTCTACCTGTCAAATAACGTCATTGCAAGTCACTCCTGAAGTAGTGGTTTATGTGCAAACCATTTCCTATGCAGGCAAAGGTGATGAAGTTTATTTATAGTATAGCCCACGGCTTTGCGAAATGCTTCGCGTCAAAACACCCCCAAGAATATGCATTAGATCTGATAAGGTTTATGACTCAGCAGAGGTTTACATGAGCTGGATGTGGCAGATGAGCAGACTGGAACTGCTTCACATTCGCTTTTATTTTCCAATCCACTTATAATATGTAGCGTTGTATCTGTTTTTATATAGTTTCTTTTGTATGTGTCTTAATATTGCTGTTTTAGCCGTCGCAGACTGTACCGGGATGTTTAAGTGTGAAGTTAAATAGAAGAATAAAGGCTAAATAGAACCGAGGGAATGCAAATGGGAAAATTCAACTATTCCTATTATTATTATTCTATTATTTTCTGTCTGACTGATATTCAAATGGTACTTTTGAATGGTACTGGTCAATATTATCTCTTGTCATTGGCTCAGAGATTGACCCAAACCAGACTGACTAATCTTTTGGGTTGCTAAGCTCAACATCTGTTGTCTTTTATAATTTCACAAAGGCCACATAACCGTTCAGCCATTCCAAAGCAATGAATTAAACCTCATTAATAAAGAAACTTCACCAAGTTAATATTTATGTTACAGTAATTATTTCACACTCTGTTCTGAGAGCAGGCATACCTGTTGAAAGGGGGGAAAAAAGTGTAAAACATCTATCTTCTCACAGCGGTGACTCAGTCAAAACAACAATCCTTTTGCCAGATGTTGCTTCTCCTATTTGCATTACATTAAAATAACACCATGCCTGTGTGAGCAGCCCCACAGGGGAAAGCTCTGGGAATAGAAGGGAGCTTGGAGAGGGAGACGCGCTGGGCTCGTTTGCTGCCAGGGGGAGGCGATGTCGCTCCTCCTCTCGTCTCCCCTCTCTCCTCTGCTGTGCTCGGCCACAGCTTTCAGTCTGCTGGGTGAGATCATTACCAGACACCAGGCTCCGGGACCTGACATTCACCGATCGGTAAAGCAGAGAGAGAGAGGCGCACAAACCCTGATCCAGTGCAACCGGCGAGGAAAGCCGACCCTAACCCACCGTCTGCTGCCTCAGCTCCTCTGTCTTTCTGACTGCTGACTGCTGACTGCTGAAAGCGCGGTCTTGCCGCTGAAATTTTCCCCGCTGGATTTGGGCTTGTAGTCGGATGCGGGCTTGTTTTGACTGCAGTAATAGTCCTACTCCCCCCCTCCTCCTCCTCCTCCTTCTTCTCCTCCTCCTCCACCACCACCTCCTCCTCCTACCCTACCAGCCGAGTAGCGGATTTGCGAGGGATCTCAGCGCTGTGCAGCTCCCCGAGTGACCAGCGCTCCCGCAAGGCATCGGAGACGCACTCTGCGCCGCCGCGACTCTCCGCAAGTCAACCCACCAGAGACTCAAAAAGATCTTATTTCTGCAAGGAATCGGACACAAGCGACGAGGTTCCGATCGGATTTTTTTCCCTCTCCTCTGAGCGGCTACCTTGATTTTGTCATCAGATTGCCTGCAACTCCTATTTTCTCTTTTTTTTCCTCGCCTCTCTTTCCAAAGCACCGTTGACGCCATTTTCCTCCGGGTTTTCTGTCAAAAAAAACAACATATATATTCCGGCACCGTTTGACAGCTCCACGGGAGGCTGTCAGCCCATCCGTCGCTAGTGTAAAATGTGTCTAAATGGATTGTAAATGATCTTGATAAAATATTTACACGTTAGAGCCGAGTGTGTGACAACATTAGACATGGGTAAGTAGCCCCGGCTGACTGGCCACATTCCTCACCTGAATACACCTCTCCTGTAAATGTCTTCATGTCTGTGTTAATGCTAGAAGCCTGCTGCTCAGTTGCATGCCACCCTAGCCTCGTTCGCTTTGCCCCGTGCTGTCGTTACATATCAGCGATGTGAAATTGCTTGCAGCAGCCACATGCCAAACACACACATGCGCGCACAAATACTCACCACGCGCAGATCCGTGGACACATACCACCCCAAACAACGCGGTACCACTCAGTCTCCATCCACTGTTGCTGTGCAGGAGCCTGCCACGGTAATTAAATGGCGTTGAGATAAAACAACTAATTAGGGCAATGGGGTGAAGTGTCCACTACACTGATCAAGGACCAGCTCAACCACTGCATGCTGCTCGCACTCTTAGTTCAAATGTTTTTTTTTTCTCCTGCTGGGGTGGACCTCACTGACATTGATAGTCCATGGCATAGCATCACAGTCTGTTACATGCAGCAAGCAGATGGTTGTCACTCTTTCAGTCTGCCATAAGCTAAGCCACATCTAGCTGCATCCTATGGGACTTTGTACATTGGTTCAGTGGTTTTTCCTGCATGTTCTAGTGGAGTTACAGAGGGACAAATGTCACATAAATGTCATGGAGCGTGCTTGGAGTGTCTTTGCTGTCTCATCTTTGCCCTTGCCGTGATTTATTTTCCATTTGTGGCTCGATATCCACAAATCCCACCGTACCAATAGCAGAGAGATGTGGCCTCCACATCGCATGCACCCAGGGAAGGGAAAGGGAGGGGGGGCTTGTTGAAAGCCGGCGCTGCACTGCTGTGGTTCCGTTCATCAATAGCTGATCAGTTTCACGTGGGTGTCAACCAGCGGCGTGCCCAGAGCTGATGGACTTGCTTTGGTTGTGTGGAGGGAGGAGGTGACGGCTGAAAGTCAGTGGCAGTGTGTCACTGTTATCAGCAGCCCCCCAGAAACCTCAGGCACCGCCAGAACACCAGAAGATGATAAGACAAGCCTGGATGAGTCAGGGAGAGAGCGGAAAAATGGTCAGGTCTCTCGGATATATGTGGGAATGAAGTTCTGGAAATGAACACTTGTCAAAAAAAAAGAGAAGAAGAACAGGGGCATGAAAAGAGGCGCAACTTTAAGATAAGAATTGTGCAACTAGGTGGAAAGAAATGGGGTTGAGGGATGGGTAATAGAGGTGATTTAATCTCGGATGGAACCATCGATCTTGTCTTGTTAACAGTTTCAACTCCCCCAAGCCTGGCGGCATTTTTGTGGCATAAAAGTACGAAACAGGCCATTATACTCTCTATTAGGTAATGAGACGCTCATGCCACCTTTAAATTAAAGCATGAGAAATCGATTAGGTGTATCCCCTTCTGAGCTGGATACCTTGGGTCGAAATAGGATCACAGAGAGGGGGGAGGAGGGAATGTGAACGGGATCCAAGGACAAATCTAACTGTTGGCAGGCTCTCTTAACAGAATATCAGCACTGGAGCACCTTTTGGCAGAGCACACAGAAAAAGAGAGGGAGGGAGGGAGGGAGGGAGGGAGGGAGAACGAGGAGGTGGAGGGTAAAGGAAAGAGGTAGCTCAGAGGAGAGGGGAGAGAACAGAGGTTGGGGGGGAGTGAGGTGAGGGGAAGGAGGAAGACAGTTGGGGAGTAGGGGAGGTGTTTTTGCTGACAGCCATTTTGTGGCTTCTGCTGCAGTTAAAATGGTTTAACATTCATCTGCTTCTGCGGGGTAGTTAGGTGAGGATGGTTTTAGTGCTACCTGGCATATGGCTCATCCAGGGGATGTGTGCGTGCAGGACGCCACGAGGCTGCTTTAAGACCATCATTTTCAATTATGGCTGTCCCGCACATGGTATTTTACGATTGTCCTTGTAGCTGCCCAGTTGCTGAACACACGCTTGTACCATCAGCGTTTGAACTGACAAGAAAGGGCTTCATTATGTATTTCATTCCCAGTTAGAGTTTAATCATATTTGCTTAAAATAAAATCAGAACAGTCACTCGCTTTGCTCTGAGGCCGAGGACTAATAGACATCCAGCTTGAAAGCTCAAGCTTGTGCCCACTGGGTTTGTAAATACTGGAAGGCTCGGCCCAGTCCTTTTGATTTGTGTCCAACCAAAGATTGGATCCTTCTAGAAACATCGGTTTATGTGGCTGCCCTTCACTAGAGAGATGATATAAAAGCGCAAAGGAGATAAATAGAAATGGCAGCCCGATCATTTTCATGGTAGATACTCATCTACAGCCAGCGATGTTCTTCCGTCTAGTACATTCTCATATAAAAAAAAAAAGGAGAAAAAAAGGATTTTCACCTTGTGCAATCACACAGGCGTTTGGCGTGCATGTGGATGTGTGAGCGTGTGTGTGCGTGCATCTGTCCGCTTGTGTGTTTGAGCTATTTGTGAGTCCACCTCAGGCACTGGGCTGCTGGGTATGCAGCCTTAAAAGGTTGTGTTTCTGCTGCCATCTCTCTCTCTCTCTCCCTCTCTCTGTGTTTCTCACTGAGACTCTTCCCACCTCGGTTTTGTCTGTGCCGCTCACCGTCTCCGCGCTGTCCATCTGCGCTCCATTATCGATGCTTTATCATAATTGTTGGTAAAGGTACAAGGCAAAATGTTTTAGGGCTGTCTCATTCGCAGCCTTTCACATGCAGCGCAGGGAATGACCTTATGCTATTTGAGAGGGAAGCTGGTTAGCGCTGGCAGTTTTGAGAACATAATAAAGCTATTTATGCAGTGAGTCTGGCCTCTCACAATCACCCTGCTGTCTGAGGCTAGTCGAGGTGTGTGCGTGTCTATCAGTGTGTTTGTGTGTATAAGAGAGAGAGGGAGAGAGTGGATAGAGGAGACAGCAAGGCTCAGGCTAAGTAAGTGAGGGAGGCCCGAGGAGGGGTCAGTCTTACATAAACTCTCAGCCTGTCTGCCAGTAACAGAACTAACACCGCTTATAGGGCACTGAGCAGGGAGGGAGGAATAGTCATGACCCAGCTAAGTAGTTTATGCAGTAATGGCCCAGAATGAAGACCGGACTAATGCATGGTGCCATTTCACTGTCATACTGGGCGATAGTCGTGAAGGGGTACTAAGTCTTAAAGTGGATCTAAAGTGGATCCTTTTAATGTGTGTACATGTGTGCGTTTGTGATGTTGTAGTTGGCAGCTGTCTCTTTTTCCTGTCATTGTCCTAAGTCACATGACAGCCAGGGTGGCTTTTACACATGCCACTGGGGCGAGTCACCAAGCTGACATTGGACCGGGAGGCTCCTGAAGGACCAAACAGGGTCATGTGGGCACTGTAAGATCTCTTGGTTGTCCCTGCCAAACTTTGAATGCTTACAACTTATCAAACGACTGTGGTGGTGGCTTTGAGCGTTTGGAAGGATTTCCTAACTTCCAGGCAGCCAGTGGTTTTTATTCATTTTAGCGGGATATGAAATCCACTCCTGATGTAGTAGGTAATCCATCAAACTGAACGTTTTCCCTCCTTTATTTATGTATCGGAGTTACTGATTGATGCAACTCTTGCCGTTTGTGCGGTTATGCAGCGACCAGGGTCTGTTTTAAAGACTTGTTTTAGTGTCAGAGTTGCACCGAGGAAGCTGTGACGTCTGAGATTTGGGACGGCCAAAAAGCTTTGCACTAAATAAAACCTGCAAATCAAACTCAAATGAAAATAACATTGTAAAAAGGATAATGGGGATTTGGTATGTTCTTCCATGAAATAGGCTGTCGTTGGGCTACGCGTTGTTCACATTCTTTTTTATTAAAAGCAACAATGAGGAACAATTCCCAGAAACATACTTCCTCAGAAATGAACCATGAGAAAATAACAGTACGTACAAAGACTCAAGCCGGTTCATGTTCATACTGCAGTTAGTGAATATGATAATGTATCAGCAATTTGGAGTTTGTAATCACCAATGAGCTACTAGAACCTACAGCACATCAATAACCCTGAGTGGTTTCAAACTGGCAAACCTTGGGTTAACGAGAGGGTTTGCAGACACAAGTCTTTTCATTTAATTTAGGACATGAAGAAGAAAAAACGTCCAGCAGCTGACTTTGACCTCAGGGCTGGACGCTGCTTCTGTGCAGCGTTACAAGTTTGTTGAAATGCCGCTGTGGATTATGATTATTCAATCACACTGGAAGCATGTGCTGTTGGGACTGTTGGGTATTATGATAGGGATCAGCTGTTTGTACTGTGGCGTGGGCTGGTACAAATGTGCGCACTGTAAAAACTCATACCGATAATGTAAAATGCATGCCGCAACAACGTCAGAGTGTGCGCGTGGGTAATTCTCAACGCTCTGTCAGATCTCTGTGAGTCTGCAGCGAGCGGTGAGCTTCTGCTTGAGTCATGTCTGCAGGTAGTGGTCTAGTCTGGGTTCACATCAGTGTAAATGGTGTCAGGCTAAACTCAGTGTGTGAGAGAGCATTCTCCACTTCCAGCTCAGTCATGCCTCATGTCATATTGACTGATGGGATTCCCTGGAGCTGTACTGAGAAGTGTAGTCCAGTGTTTGTTTTGGTTTCTTTCTGTTTATGCGCCTGTGTGTAAGCTGGCTTGCGTTAGCGCTCATGTGTGTGTATATGTTGGTGTGAGCTTGTAATGTATATCTACGTTTGCATGTGCAATGATGTGAAACAGAAAATCTGAGTCCTCTGAGATATGGCGACCACAACCTTTTCTCTAGAGAGCAGAAATAGTAGCAGGTTTGCAGAAGTGTACACTGTGACAGCAACATTGTCATTTGGATGTGTTTTTATGGGTTTATCTGTGCATGTGTGTAGCAATTTCGCTGCATGCGTGTGTAAAACAGTTCAGACGCTGGTTTTTCCAGACCAGCTCGTAAACCACATCTGGGGAAAGAATTTAGATTCCTTCCCTCCTTCTTTCTCCTGCCTTTCCTTTTCCCCCTGTGAGATTCCCTCCCGCCTTCCCTGCTTTGACTGAAAGAAAAAAAGAGAAAAAGAAAAACTGAAGTCAGCTTCGTTCATTTTTTTTCTGTCTTGTGTCCTCAGGCTAACTTCAGCCTGGTTTTAGAACAGAGTAGAGGAATGTCTTATTTTGCACTGATCACTCTAATGTCTTTGTGGCTCTGCTTCAGATCAATCGTGGGGGTGGGAGGGTGAGTTAAGGGAGGGAGAGAGGAGGATTTAGTAAAGAAGAAAGCAGGAGGAGAGGCAAGTGGTGTCAAAAATTAGTTTGTTTATGCAAGAAACAAAATGCAAATGAGAGTCTGGCAGCATGCCTCTGCAGCGCTGTGATGAGACTGTGTGTTTGTGTTCATACTTAACAGGCAGGCAGTGATGTTGATGACAGCGGGCAGGCCGTGCTGAGAGGTAGCAATGGAATGGAAGTCATGGGGATGACAGGACAGATTTTATTTGCCCTTTTTGTCCTAATCATGTCATTCACCTGCTCCTTCCACAGACTGTCCCTGGCTTCGCTGTGTTCCTGTGGGACAACCAACCCAACCCCAGTAGCTGATTGACAACAACCAACCAGCCCGACAGACTACTGTTTTCTAATTTCCTATCGGCTGCCTGCCACAGCTTCCCCCCATCCTGACTGGCTCTGGCGGGAGTGTGGATGGAGCCAAGGGATCTGGTTGGCTCAGCCCGACCCAAAGAGGCGGACCTTCAGGGAGGTAGGGTGGGGCCAAATGGAGAAGACCAAGAAGGAGCAGTGGGCATAGGGTTGGCGCGCAATGATGACGTGATTAACGGAGCCATCAGTGAAGGGGAGGGGTTAGAGGAGCAGGGGGAGGGGCTTATGGAGGAACAGGAGTTCTCCATCAAGGAAGCAAGTTTCCAGGAAGGAAGCCTAAAGCTGAAGATACAAACCACCAAGCGTGCCAAGAAGCCTCCAAAGAGCCTGGAGAACTACATTTGCCCGCCGGAGATCAGGATGACCATCAGACCTCCAGTTGGAGAGGGCAAAGGGGGTCGGCTGGCACGAACGGGAAGCGGAGCTGGATTAGGACGGGGCCCGAAGGATGAAGAACGAGGACCCCCCAGAAAAAGGGTAAGCCCCCATTTCTGCTGAATCTTATCTATTTACTTTTGCAGAAGGTATGGTGTCATGCACAGCAGGTTCTTGTAAGTGAAGAGTTGAGAGTGAAAAACTGCTTCTGTCTATGTCAACATCTCTGAGCAGACCGCTCCCTCTCTCACACACTCCGCCTCTTTCTGTACCTTTCTCAGTAGCTCCTCACCCGGCTTCGTTACAAGGGGGTCAAAGTTTGCTTTCGTAATTGAAACCAGTCTAACTGAGATCACACAGTGACATAGACACACAAGCTCACAACACACACTCACATATGAGCTGAGAATAGGGCTGACATAAGCAAGTGACAGCTGGTGTCTGCTCTCTCCATTTGTGGTCATAGACCACTCTCCTCTCCTCTCCTCTCCTCTCCTCTCCTCTCCTCTCCTCTCCTTTAATGAAATCAGCTCTTGTGGGTCACGGACTTCACCCCCTCCTTCATCACCCCCTTTACACTCCATACCGGTGTTCGATGTGCTCCACACTGTGTATGTACAGGTCCTTGGGGAATCTAGTGTTTGCAGTGTGTGTTGACCTACACAGTGGTGTGTGTCTCAAAACCTGACAGCCATCTCGGTGTCACTGAGCTTGACAGGCCCAGCAGGAGCAAAGGCGTCATGTTGTCAACATGATGCTGAGTCGTGTTATGTTCTGTTGTTAGTCGGTCCTGTTGTTTCATCTCAAATTTAAGGGGTTCCTGGGGCAACAGGATGCTGCGTGATTGTTCTTTTCACCATTTACCTGGTCTTGCACGGTCAGCGTTATCTACGCCAAGTGTCTTTTGGGGTTCGAGGGGGATCTGATGCAAGCTAAAGATAATAATGAGCTGCACGTCAAAGTTAGTTATCGAGGGAAATTTGTGCACGGCAGAGAAGTCATGCCAAAACACACAGGAGGAAATTAAGTAATGCCTGCATGTCACTCATCCTGTCCACTAACTGTACTAATTGTCTCGTGAAGCCAGCTGGAGGCAGGTATGTTGTACTTTACATTACAATGACTCAACTGGGAGTCCAAAAGGGGGTTGAAAGATAAATTGTTACAAGATGATTAAAAAGAGGATTTCTGCACAGAAATGAGTTACTGCGTAGTTTTCCAGCCTGTAGACATTTGCAATTGGGTAACGAGCGGTTGCAGGAAGATTCATAGCCAACAATGTTGGGAACCGCTGCTCTGTATTTCCAATTGTTGAATTGTTGGGCTTTTCAAAGAAATGGAATCCGCTCTGAAAGAAATTATGTGGTTGTCACTGGCAGGATGTGTACTGTATACTCCGCCTCAAAGTAGACCGTCTGACCTGCTGTCACCTTCCTGTAAATAAAATATGAAACGACATGTTTACCAGTGAAAAATGTTTAGACCCATTAACGCTGATGTTCGGGCAGCCATTCGTAATCTAGCGCCGTCTGCCCCCATTGGGAAAGCCACTGCCACAGTGTGATTGACAGAGGTTGTCATAGTGACAAGAGCAGCAAGCTGGTCTCTATTGAGGTTTGAGGTTTGGGGAGGGGAGTGGAGGGGGGGTGCTGGAGGATGTGTTGGTGTTGATTCAGATCAGTTTCAACCCTTCATCCCCTACACTCTGTCCCTCAATCGCACCCCCTTTCCTTCTTCCCCCCCTTGTCCCCCCTACATCCTTTCCCTCCATCTACCCATCACCTGCCACCCCAAGGGTGTAATACAGGCAGGCTCACTGGAGAGGAACGGGTTAAAGAGAGAGGCTGGGCTGCTTTCTGTCTCTGCCTTCCTCTCTTTTTGCGTGTGTGTGTGTTGGGGTTAAATACTCTCTTTGTGGTGTGTGTGAGGCTGTGTGTCAGAAGGGGAGGGGAGGTGAGGAGGGAGCAGATGGACAGCCTCTCTACTCTGCTGTATTGTATCCACATCGTTCCCGCTTTCTCTCTTTATCTTCTTATCTGTCTCTCTCTCCACACTTTTCCCCTCCGCGTTTTCTTCCCTCACGTCTTCTCCTTTTCACGGACGCTTTTTCATCACTCTTTTCTTTCCTCTTCCTCCCTCTTTCACCCTCTGTTGTCTTGTGGCAGATGGCAGCGTGGGGCAGCAGCAGCAGCAGCAGCAGCAGAGTGTGAGCAAGAGAGGGGGAGAAGGGGGTTGTGGAAAGAGAAGGAGGAGGAGAAAGGAGGTGGGGGTCAGGCATATGGAGAGCCTGGTTAAGGGGCCCCCTCTGAGGGAGTGTGTATGTGCGTGTGGTAGTGTGCGGTGAATAGAGGAGGGGGGATAGTCGGGATACAATAGGAGCCCATTAAGAAAGAGATTTGACTCTAATAGACAGAGAAGGGGAGAGACGGAGTGACAGATAAGAAGGCAAACATGTAGCATGGCGCAAAGAAAGACACGGAAATGGTGCTTTTTTTTTTTTAAAAGCCACTTTAAATGTTGTTGCGGTCCAAGAATCTGCTGCAAAAACTTCTCTTCTGTTCTCATACTTGGCAGTATAATAACTAATAAACTAAGATATTCATGTGCGATGACTTCCATGTTGCAGCATCCAATAACAACAAGGTGTCAGAAGATGTAAATAGGGGTTATGTAAATGCTCACAGTTGACAAATTCAACAGTGGAGGCAGATAATGTATGGATGTAAACAAAGGCTGTGAACGAAATTGTACCCTGTTTGCTGTGCAGTGCACTACATGCGCCCCTTTCTGTTGCGCCGCGTGAAGTTACGTGGACGGCCACTGTCCCCTCCACAACTCACTGGATTGCACTGATTCAAAAGTTCCCGTTATTGTGGATCTACACCTGCCAGCGATCACGCATAATCCCGCTCGTTCGCTCATTATAAAGCACGCGACTGGGTAGGAAGTCGTGAATGAGCGAACAAGGGAGGGGAGACAAGAGAACAGAGGAGAAATTGTAATTTCCCCCCGCCGTAAAGGGAATCTCACCCTCCTATCATCTTCGTAGCAGGCATCTATAACCTGGGGAGTCAATGAGCGAGCGCGTCATGTCAGGGGACAGACCCACGCTCACATTAGCGGGATATGATGGGCTCCCCTTCTCTGTCTCCAGCTGACATCACACACATGCTGAACGTCCTCTCACACACAGCTCTTTGTCTGGGCACGCTGTGTGTGTTTGGAAGATGAATGTGTGTGTTTTAATGGATTGGGTCCCGGGTCAACCGCTGCATCACTCCTCCAGACGCACACACGCCTGCATGCACACGAGCACAGGCGCATAGACAGCACGGTTAGCGGTCCAATGCCTTCACATGGGGAGCTGGCTAAAGTGCAACCGCTCTCTTTGACTCTCCCTTATACACAAACACACACACGCGCGCGCACAAATCATGTTGTGCAGTGATTGCAGTTAGAGAGAGTGTTTTTCTGGTTATCTGTCCAGTTCCTTGGACGTGCCAAATGTGGCTCTTAATCCATTTCACTATCTGTGGGGAGAGATAAGCCAGAGCTTTTCCAGCAGTCCAGGCCGGGCCGTGTGTTGTTGTTGTTGCATGAGTGCGTACTTTCGTGTGTGTGTATTACCGAGCGCATGCGAAAGCCTCACGCTAGACACACACTTATCTTGTCTTGACAGCCCCTCTGCTTGGTGGTCCTCCTGGCTATGTGTGTGTTGCTGCTTGGTGGTCTCCCAGCAGTTTTTGGGATTATTATGTGTTAGTCAAGTGCATTCACAAGGAAATTAATGCTGCCACAGTTGCCACGCCAAGTGTGTGCGCAGGCAATGCATGCACATGTGTGTGTGTGTGTGTGAAATGGTTAGCCTTTTGATGTGAGCTTTTTTATCCCTGGCTGAAATGGCGGTTGGTGACCTGAGGGACTTGATGAGCTCATAAAATAGGAGTGTGTATGCATGTGTGTGTGTGTGTGTGTGTCTGTCAGCTTGTGTGTGAAGCGTTACCCACAGAGAGCAATCCGCGACTGATTTATGAATATGTATGAACATGTAATGATCGCCTCTAATATAGCCTGATCAAACCGTCGTCTTGGACGTTTTCTTGCGGGTGTTACTGTGGTTAAAATAGCCCAGCTTTTATTTTGGTGACTTTGTGTGTGCCCTCAGTGTGCAGTCTTTGAGAGTACCAAGTGAGAATGCTTTAAGGGGCGTTTCCCTGTAGTAGATGAGGGGGATGGGACATGTGAGTGTGTGTGTGTATTTGTGTGTGCGCTTGCATGCTGGGGAGGGGTGAGTGATTTAGCACCACTGAAACACCAGCTGTCCATCTGTGTCTGACCCCCATACACACCCTGCACACACTTGAAACACACACCGACACCCACACTGACACACACACATACACGGCTCCTCGCGCCTCACCTCTGATCTGCTCTTGAGTATCTCTCAAATCTTAAGAAAGTCCAGACAAAACACAATCTGTTCATCTGTCTTTCTCCCACACACACACACACACACGCTCATACACTGTTACACACAGTTGTGTTTCCATCACTTCAGAGGACATCCCATTCATTTTTGAGATAAAACCCTAATCTTTCAAATGACTACTATTTTACTAACCCTAACTTTACTTCAATCCTAAACAAAGTCTTCATACATTTCGAGGACAAGCTTTTTGTCCCCTGAAGTGAACTCAGTCCTCAAGTAGTGATTTATGTCGCCACAACATGAATGATACTGCACGCACACACTCTACACACACTCTACACACAATACACTAAGCAAGACTGATCCCTAATCACCTCTGCAGTAGCGCTGGTGCTGCAGCGAATCCACAGTGAATGACTCTGCAAGGTCACTCCTAGTGAGCTCATGTACATGCACACACACACACACACACAACATGCACTTACACGCACGCGCACAAACAGCCGTTCAAAGAAGTGCTGGAGGCTGGCAGGAGAAGAGATGAACTCTGACCCTGCCGGACATTCAAAAGTCGAGGTGATAGCTGAACTCCACCATTGTGTAAGCCTCGGTGTCTGTGTGTGTGTGTGTGCGTGTCTACGTGTGTATGTGCACGCTGTATTGTTTGTTTGTGCGAGTGGGTCAGGGTTGAGACAACTGGAGTCTGGCCTTTGCTTTCTTACCCTCAGGGCTGGATTTTGTGTCTGTGTGCATGTGTGTGTTTGAGCGTATGTGTGTATGTGTGTGTGTTTGTGTTGACCATTTGGTTGGAACTGTAGCTAATTTCTCAATCAGACACACACATACCATCTTCTCAATCCGACCCAAAGGTCAAGCCCTATTCATTCACTATTGTGGCCGGTCCCAGTGGGTTGCTGTTCCTCTTGAGGCAGATGCAGGCTGACTATAATAGCCAGTCTAGCTCAAGGTAGATTTTAATAAAGACCTTAGGCCGCTGCTTACATTTAAAGAGGTGACAATGGCTCAGTGCATGGAGCGTCTACCACTGAGCTCAAAGACATTTTGTTTATTATTGTGCAAAAAAAAAGTCAGATTTCAGCTGAAAATAATTTAGTGTCAATTAAGACGTGTCTGTGTATAACGAGTATGAGATTATCAGTCAATATCAAGAGTCTACTGAAATCACAATACTGGCCCGAATTTAAGCCAGCGGTTGACTATGACTCACCTAACTGTGGGATGATCTGGAGAACGGCCATGTTTGATGTCTTCTGCGGTCATGGATGATGTTGAGTCACAGCATCATGTGTTCCTGGTGGCCGCTTTGTTAGTGTGGCTCCATCATGCCTCTGCCTCTGTGGTTAGACAGTGTGTATATGTGTGTGTGTGTGTGTGTGTGTACGTGAGGAGGAGTGTATACTGTGGTTTTGAGAGGAGGCCCAGCAGGGATCGAGGGTGATGTTTGGCGCAGAGAGTGGAGAAAGGCAGATGGGGAGTCGAAGGAAAAGAGAAGCACGCTCGGTGTATTGACTTTCACTATGTCTCACTTTAAGCGTAAGTGTGTTTGTCAGTGAAATCTGATGGCCCCATCAGCTGTCTGGGACGTGCCCGACAGAAGGTGTGGGTGCGTAAGTGTGAGTGTGTACGTGTGTGTCGTGTGTGTACACACTTCTGCACTCAGTTGCCAGTTCATTAGGTAGACCATAGTGAAAATTAATGTGTTCTAGCATTACACTTGCAGTAAATCTTAGCTTCATTAGGGTTGTGATATTTAGCATTTGTTCAAAATAACTGAGAGAGCTGTTGATTCTGTTTACTTTAGAGGCTGTAGTGCTGTTTTATTTTATTGTGTTGTACCGACATTTTGACAATCCCGTTTTAGCTAAATAACAAAAACATTTACCTCGTCCAAAACGATCATACACTTGAATTACCACATGCATTAGAATGCATTCATCTACACTAGTGTACCTAATGTTTTTGCTCGTGAATGTGCATGCGTGCCTTAAAGAAAAAGAGGTGAGTAACATGCAGCATACAGTTTTTTAGTGTAATTACCCAAATCCCTAAATATCAGTCCGAGCCAGGGCCTTTTCATGCGTCATTCTGTCCAGTCCTTTGCTGCTTTTCATATCTTTGTACGAGGCTTTGTAAAATAATCTCGCTCTGGTTCGGCTGTTTATTTATGCCCGTTGTCTCTTAAGTATGGACGCCTGCATGAATAAATGATATAAATGTGTCTGACTGTCCTTCTGTGTGTATGTGTGTGCGCGTCTGTCCCTTGGGGCGGCTCAGACTAAACAAACAGCTGTGTTTATGAAGCAGAGAAGAGCCACAAGGGTCTTCTGTTTACTGGTCCATTTCAGCACTCGCAGACATACGCTCACATGCGCACATGGATACACACTTGCCAATGCCCTGCGCTCCTCATCTTTTACCTGCCCTGCTCTGTTGCGTTTTTGACCCCTGGTGTTTTCTGCCCCGCTCAGCCGCTCTATCTTTTCTCTCCCTGGCCTCCCTGCTCAGTGCAATGCTCGCTCGCTCTCAGACCAAGAGGAATGCCACTCCATGTGACCTCTCACCTACAGCAAGGAGGGGTGCTGGTTTAGTGGAGGGAGTGAGGGGGCAGCTGCAGTCATGTGCCCAGGCCTGGAAGGAAACGTACACACATACACATTGAGGCCAGGTTGTTAGCCGAAACCCACACAGCACACTCTTAATTCTTGCATAGTTTCGTATGCACTGATGCAGCTCCAGATTTGCTGCACTCCTTCATCCCGCTCTCTTTGTGACTGTCTGAGAAAGTGTAGGATGCTGTGCTTTGGTCTGTGTGTGTGTCTGCGTGCGTATGTGAACGCACGAGTGGAGTGCAGCCTCGCACAAAGGCGTTATTGTTGGTGAGAGGGGGCCTGAGGGGAGGCAGGCAGTCTGATTGGTTAAGACTATTGTGTCTCACTTTGCCCATTCTCCCTGTCACTGAGGATGTCATTACAGTGGCTCTCTAACTCCTTCCCTCTCCCCCTCTCCTTCAAGCTGGAGATCATCTGAGGACTTGAGATATTCACAGATACATGCAGACTAAGCAGCGAAACTGTTACTTCACAAGCTTTGAACTTGGAGTGCAGACACTACAGTCATTATTCAAAACATAGTAACTCCAATAGCACTTGTTTGTAAGCATCACGCACTGGAACACAGTTTGGCAGCGTTGTGTTGCAACTAATGGCTTCGATTTTAATTATTGTTCATTATTGTGATTATATCATTAATTGTTCAGGCAGATAATTATGATATTCTAAAAGCCCCAACCAACAGTTGAAAGATTTTTATAGCTGATATAAAACTGAGAATAACCTGCACCCACGGGTTTGTATTGTAATGGTGAAAACCGAGCATTTTTCTAAAGTGATTATCACTCTTTAGGATATTGTGGTTGGGATCAGTGACGGGGAACCTTTTAACTTCCTTTTTTTTAGTTTTCCAGTCACTCTGACATTTACATTTTTTTGTGTTTTTACTAATTTTAGACACTGTGCAGAATCATGCAGGTAGTGTGATTGCATATATCCTCAGTAACCAAACAGCATCACATCATTTTTGACTAACTAATCACTGAGCGGGGCTTTGCTGTCACAGACCACTGTTTCCCAGAGAGGAAGTGTTTAATCTCCGCACAGCTTCTGTCTTGAATTACCCATCATTCTACACAGGAAGTCATCCCTTAGGATTTAGAGCAGCTCATTGGCTGTTAATTGTTTCCTGTTGTACAGAAGTGGCATGATTGGGTCATATGGTGCGCAGAGTACGGCGCACAACACGATCTGTTGGTTTTGGGCTGTGTGTTGCGCATGTGTCTGCACTGGTTTCTAATGTCACTTACTCCACTAGATCAGACATCTAAGGCAGAGCTGAGTTCGTTCTTGTGCGTTCGCATAGAGGGACGGTGAGAGCACGTGTGGCCAGTCTCTGTCTCTGTATATTTGCATTGTGTGCTGACTAAAATGTATAATGCTGTGACTGTGACTGGAAATTCAGACACATCCATGAAAGGAACAATTGGCACATAATCACTGTAATAATCACTATGAAAAAAAACTCTAATGTGGTTCTTAGCGCTATTCATGAGCAGAGCACACATATGCCTGTGCAGACCATTAATGCTAATAGCGGGGATTAGACGTACACTTTGTGTAGCATGTAAATGTGTCTGTCATTATTGCTGAGCGGGTGAAAACCTCCAATTGCACCGTAATAACATGCTTCGGTTCAGCCAATCACATGCTTTTGTTCAAATTGAGTCATCTACTTCTGAGCGTGTCTGAAGAGAGTGTGACAAGGAGACTCTTTGGTGTTTCGCTGCTATCTTTAGGAGCACTCCAATCTGAAGGATTACTGCTGTGGACGTAGGAGGAAACATCTTTTTTTTTTTTTCGCGAGACCTACTGCTGAGCCGTAAATCTGACTTGCGCCGTGCAGTTATCTGAAGAACTAATGCACTGTAGATTGAATGCTTGATCATTCCCAGCAGGGACGGCACATTAGGGAAGAATATGCTACAGAAAAAGCCAGTTTCTGGCCCGAGTAATCGAGCCCTTTTTCCTACCAGCGTGGCTGTAGGCTGAACACAGATTTGGAATTGCAGCATTCGTCCAAGTGGACGTTTTGAATGGGGCCCAGTTTCCAAAACTTTCCCACCCAGCTTTCCCAGAAGATGCTTTGTCTGGCACAGATGCCACCAGATCTGAGATAGTAACGCACTGGCTAAGGCAGCACATGCTGAGTGAAAACAGACATAGAGACACACATAAACACAATTTTAGGCAGCGGGCCTGATCCCAGTGATCCACAAACTGTCCCACCTTGACAACCCCTCCTCTTTCCTCCCCTTTCTCCTCCCTCTTTTCTCTCCCCTGCTGTGGGTCTCCTCAAGCGCATGAATGGAAGTCTTTATTCCCGGGAGAACTGGTGGGAAGAACGAGGGAACGAGGAACGGGGATGAGGGGGTTGGCGAGGGGGGGGGTTTGTGAGAGTGGCCACAAGATCAACACAGTGCCACAGCTCCTCTTTTCTCCTCCATCGCTTTTCCCTCCTTTTCTCTGTGCCCCCCCACACACCCCCGCCCCTTTCTACCCCGTTTTAAGTGCTGTGGATACAAAGCCCTGTTAGTATTCATGGTGTTTGTTTGCAGAGGAGCTGTGTGTGTCTGTCTGTGTGTGTGTGTGTGTGTGTGTGTGCGTGCGTGCGCAGAGCTGTCAGAAACACAGATCACAGAGAAGCAGCGCTCTGAATGGAGCTGGAGAGAAGCGGGCAGGGGAGGGGGGCGGTGTTGGGGTGGTAGTTCCCACAGGAGGAGAATGGTCAGCTCCAGAAAAGAAAAAAAAAAAAGAAGAAAAGGACGAGGAGGAGATATGGAGGGGGGGGCAATGCACAAGGCCACAGGGGCAGAGGGAGACGACATGGTGTCAAAACTAAGAGAGTGTGTGTGACAAGGTGAGAGAGAGAGAGAGAGAGAGGGAAAAAGACAGGATCATATCAATCATACGGTTTTGGAGGGAACTAGTTGTAAACGAGTCTAGGCACCTCTCTTCTTGTTTTTCTGCTGGTCCTCTCCTTCCCACCCTCTCTGCCGCTCTCATTCTTTTACTAACCCCCCCCCTCTTCCTCCCTCCCCTCTCTCTCACTCTCACTCTCTCTCCCTCTCTCTCCCTCTCTCTCTCTCTCTCTCTTTGTGTGTCTGTCTGGACAGCTGCCCAGTTCCATACACAGGGAAAAATGAAACACTCTAACCACTGGGCATGCAGCCAAATAAAAGGCTGCAAAAAACTATTTGAAGGGCAGCATGTTCGTGTGCGTCTGAGTTTGTGTGTATGTTTGCTCCTGTATATGTGTGTGTGTGTGTGTGTGTAGACGTGCAGGGTTGTGAGATCTGGGTGTGCCTGTTTAGGGTGTTCTTTCCCGGTATAATGGTGCAGCAGCGGCGCTCTGTGCGTGTACTCTATATATGTACGTGTGTGTGTGTGTGTGTTGGGGAGAAGTTCCACTCTGAGTTTCAGTTTATTCAACAGCTGAAAAATGAGAGGCTGCAGGAGAGGAAGGGGCAGCAGGGGCCGTCACATACCTCCCATCACATCACGGTGGAAAGAGGATAGGAAAGAACAATATTTCACATGCAGACCTTGATTTACAACAGCCTGCTGGGTTCATGCATTCAGATGCATATTTGTCAGTAAATATATGCTGACTCATTTGCAAAGTGCCTTTCAGTTGGGTGATTGCAGCACTTAGTCACATATTATCCATGACCTCCTCCGCCGCGCTGACCTTATCTGATGGTTACATCACCACTGGAGAGGAATGTGCCGCCCCATATCTGCCTGCGTTCAGGTGCTGGAGCCTTTGTGCGACTGAATCCATGTTGCTCCAGTGCTGAAGATATCTTAGAAATTGACCTAACGTAACCCCAAGGGCCTCAAGGGAGGGAGAGTGCATCAGATGGGTTGAGGACTACACATGCTCGGGCTCTGTTTTCTGCCGGTCTTTATCCTTATCTTTATTTGATCAGCGCCGAAGAAGGACTGTGTGGAAAAGGTTGAAGCCTCCCGGTTCTTGAGCTTGTGAGCTGGGCAGGGGTCAGAGTCCACGCTTGTGCTGATTTCCTGACCGCTGCCCCCTGCTGCAGGTCAGCAGTAACACACGGAGGTAACGGCCTATTCACACAGCACAAGGCAAGAACAGACAGTGTGTTAAAAATCAGATTGGAATCGGTTTGCCAGATACAGCGCCGTTTCTCAGTGGCGTTTGTGTAGTCGTTCAGACGTATGAGTGCACAGCAGATGATAAGGAACTACAATGCACTAACAGAAGGCCATTGCAAGAAAGAAAGAGTGCACAGTGCATATCAAAATGTTAAAAATGTGTGAAGCTGTCTGAGTGACCAAGGTTGACCCCGCTCTGTAAAACGGGAGGACAATTAAGAGTTCTTCACATTGTGTTGCCTGCAACCACTATTTATATTTGCCTCTGTGAAGATCAGACAGTGCGTATATTTTCCCTGGAAATGCTTCATGGAGTATGAGACGCAGAGGAGGAGAGATAAAGGAGAGTGTGGTAGAAGGGAGGAAACTAAGAACAAAAAGCTGATCTGGTGCCAATAACCTAGCCTCCACCGGAAAGAGGGGGGGCTGAGCTCCCTATTTTCTTCCTTTTCGCTCTCCTATCTCTACTAGGAAATGTGTCAATGCCTCCCCTCTTTATTATCTCTCCGCGGTTGCTTTGTGGTCAATGTGAAGGATACATTTTATGCTGTGCGTGCGTGTGCATGTGCATGTCTATCTGTCAGCCTCACTCTAACCACCCCAGCCTCCATGTCTGTCTCTTTTTCTGTGCCCTCCTTTAACCTGAAACAGCAGGTATTCTAGGACAGGTTAAATGAGAAAGCAAGCGTGGATCAGGTGTCTGTCATCTTATCCCTCTTTGGACTCGCAGCATCAACTCTCCAGTGTCACCGTACACACACTAACACATACACCTCGCAGCTGAAATGATACCACAGCGGCGCGTTCGGGAGATAAATGAGAGCGTGCATGTGCATTTAAGGCCATGCGTTCGCTGGCTTTGTTAATCATTTACGCTGCTCGCCGTTTGCATGCGTGTTTTCACCCCGTGTTATAAGTGTTGCACAGCGCCCGCGTGTGTTTTTTGTGCCTGTGTTGTGACTTTGTGAAGCTCTCGCCTGGCCAATAGACGGCTACTGCAGCGAGTGAGGAAACAACACGAGTGCCACTACTTGACAGCTGACAGTAGACCAAACATTTATTGTAGACAGGACAGAATAGAGGACACGAGGGTGGAACAGGACATTAGCAGGGTAAAAGAGACAGCCCTTGTTCTTGATTGTCATAAGAGTACAAAAATAAATATTTCTTTATTAGTTGCGCCTGATTCTATTGAACATGCAGCTTAAAACAGCAATAGCGTATAATCTGACGAGGTGCGGGCTGCATCTAAACTTTGTGTTCATAGAATAGCCTCGCAAGTCCTTGTATGTGTGATGCCAGGATTTTGTAAAGCCTTTTCAAACGTGTACATCAACTATATACAAGTGTGACCGTGTGTATGTGTGTGTGTGTGCAGTTGCATGCCCGTGTGTACATGCTGAGAGGCAGGCCTGTGGTTAGGTTACATCTCCCTGCAGCGCAGCAGAACAGTGTCTTGTTGCGTCACACTGAGACTGTTAATAACAGGCTAAACCACAAAGGCCATCCGCTGCTCTATTTCTCATCTTCCAGCAGTACACTGATTATACAGCAGTGATACATTAAGCGTAGTTATGTTGTCTAATACACTATGTCGAGCTTTTAAATATTTGGACAAAAGCAAACTGGGTGCTGAGTAAAGGTTCAGATTTCCAGGAAAAAAATGTGGACAAATTGTTCCATGGTTGCAGGACATACAGTATATTATGTAAGTTGTGTGTTTGTGAGTATAGATTTATAGTTACAGGAGTGCTGGCAATAAAATAAAGATCAAATATAGTAAATAATTCTGGATCTGGGAGCGACACAGCTGAGCTCGGCTACTGTGTTTAATATAGTGTGTATCCAGACACCACCAACTCCATCCCCCCAGCTCTCACAGCAGGCAACATCCTTGCCACAGGAATTTAATTGCTCTGTAAACAAGCCTTTTGTTTTGTTGCACACTGTTTGCTCATGCACACGAGATGTATTAAAACCCTCCGTTCTGCTGTGAAAACAGAAGTATGCCATATAACAGCACAACAAACCACTGATTAGATATGTGCTAAGATGATAATAAAAATTTATTCAGATCTCAAAGTTATGTAACCTATATATGTGTTATCCCTTTGAAGGGAGAGAGATGTTATGACGGCAGGAAATGCAGTAGTCATAGTTTTATGATCACATTATCATTATCATATCATTTGTCTACCCCTGTGGCTATTTAAAGCCGTCTTATGATTGTATGTAGTAACCAGTCTTTGTCTCTCTCTGCTGTTTTCACCAGACATACGAGCGCCAGTTCAGAATGCCAGAGCAGAGAGAGGGAGGCCTGCTGCAACTACTGGGAGATCACACTCCGCCCAAACACCAGCTTCGCAGCTCCCTCCTTCCTGCACACGCGCTCTCACACACGCAGCAAACACAGCACACCCTCACACAAAAATTCCAACACACTCATGCACACCAAATCAGTTCAGACTGGAGCACGTCTACAGCACCTTCTGCATCCCCAGCCCATCCTGCAGATTCTGAGCCAGCCAGAGATTTGGCAGGAGCCAGTAGGAGCTCTCTGCTAGATCCAGCCCAACCTTTCTCACGAACAGCAACACAAAGTCCCTCACCACAGAGATCCCTGACTCCAGAACTGCAGCTGCCAGTGGTTACAGATGCCAGTATTCTCAACCTGACCTCTCTCAGCAGGTAGAGTGGATTTCTCTGTGTCTCATTGGCCACATTGACGGAAATGTGTGAGAGATGTGAAGACTTTATCCTGATTGTATAGTATCGGTTGTGCTGATTGTATAGTATCGGTTAAATACAAAACATTGTTTCTTTCAACCTGTTCGAGTTGTCTTAATTATTTCTCTGTGCCCATCTCTCCAGGGGGAGGGGTTTGCAAGAGGTCAGTGAACAGCTCTTTGGGAACATTAAAAGGAAGTACGGCAGGAAGGATTCCCAGAGGATGCTCTCCAACCCCCATGGTGCTGACACACATTGGGGAAGACACCCTGAGAAAGGATCGGAGAGCCCAACTAATTCAGATGAGAGGCAAAAGTACAGGCACGAGGACACAACTGAGCGGTTCCAGGAGGAAAGAGATGAAAGGAGAAAGGAGGACAGAGAGCGAACAATCTCTGGGAGGAAAGGAGATGAAGAAGACAGAGGAATGCCCACGCTGCCAGAGGAAGGGAAAGGGAGAAAGAGACGGAGAAGGCCTTCCTTTGACGGATCATTTTCTGTAGAGGAGCAATCACAGCAGCGGACTCTGGCCTCTGATACAACAGAAATGCACCAGCCTGGGCCCCCAGAACCCAAAGTAGCACATAAGATAGAGACTCACAAAAATGATCCTCGACTCACAAGTCAGGCGGATGTCAGTGGAGAGAGGATAGAAAAAGCTGAGAGAACAGATAAAGGAGATAAAAGAGAAAAGGGAGAAAGGGTTGACAGGACAGAGAGAGGGGAGTCAGTTACGAGTGGGGCTGAGCAACAATCAGATCTGAGTACAAACAGAGTGAAAAAGAACCCTGTGGGTCGTCCTAGAATCAGCACGGACATCCTTAAACTCAGAGATCACATCAACAAACCCAGTTTTAACGTGAACACCAGACTCCCTAGTCCTAACCCCAGCCCCAGCCCCAGGGGTAGCATTAGTCCTATCCCCAGTCCTAAACCAAGGGCTAATATTAGTCCCAGTCCAAGCCCTAGACCCAGGGCGGACCTGAGTCTTAGCCCTAGCAACAGCACCAGCTCCACAGCCAGTTCTAGGACAGCCAAGGCTAATGACAGGTGGTCATACCTGAAAGCAAAAAGCCATGCCAGCCTCACATCACCCCAGAGAGACAACCTGGGTAGCCCCCCGACCTTAGCCGACCCGCCCTCTGCTTTCCCAATCACACCCTCGAGCCCGCTCTACACCAACACTGATAGTCTAACCGTCCATGCTCCCGTTAAGAGGAAACGGGGACGGCCCAAGAAACAGCCACTCCTGACAGTGGAGACTATTCACGAGGGCACCTCCACCTCACCTCCAAGCCCACTGGCACAGGAAACCACTGCAGGGCTAAGCCGTAGGAGAAAGACACACACACTAAACACCTTGGTACAAATGACCTCTACAACAACCAACGCCAATTCTAACAGTCTGAAACTAAAACGTGGGAGAGGCCATTCCAGGCCAATGAATAAGATGAAGCTTGGGAAAATGCAGAGCATCCTGAATGAGATCCTCTCAGGATCCAGTCAGAATGGCACTCTGGCTCTGAAGTCGTCTTCTGCCCCTGTTACCTCAGCTATGAGTGCCATGGCGTCCACTATTGAGGCTCGGTTGGGGAAACAGATAAATGTCAGCAAGAGAGGAACCATCTACATTGGTAAGAAGAGAGGGCGGAAACCCAGAGCAGAAACCCAAGGCTCCAACCCTCCCAAAACCACTAGGGAAAAGCCACCAATGTCTATCTCTGCCTCCAGTCTCTATGAGAGCCCTGTAGTGCCTTCCACCACTTCATCTCCCATTTCATGTGCTCCATCCTTAAGAGCCATCCACTCTGATGCCACTATGCCCAGTTTACAGCCCATCTCAGCTCTGCCCTCCAAACCACCAGGCAGGAGTTTTCTCTCTGCAGGATGGAAACTGTCTCCCCCACGCCTTCTGGCTAATTCACCTTCCCACCTGTCAGAGGGGGCATCAGTGAAGGAGGTGACCTTGTCCCCAATCAGCGAGTCCCACAGTGAGGAGACTATTCCCAGTGACAGTGGGATTGGGACAGACAACAACAGCACCTCAGATCAAACTGAGAAGGGTCATGCCTCTAGACGCAGGTGCAGTACTCTGCTGTTAAATTTCCTTTACCTTTTTTTGAACACTTGTTCATTTTTTGTCTAATAGACTGACGTATACTTGTAAATGTGAGTTTTAAAGATGTGCGTTTTATGTTGTGTTTACGCAGGTACTCATTTGACCTGTGTGGGTTTGAGGCTGCGGAGGCAGCTGCTCTGGAAGCATCCAACCGGGGCACCAGAACACGCTGTGAACGTCAAGTGACTACTGTGGATAACTTTATGTCACAGCAAGAAAAGAAGCAAAAGCATCATCGGCGGAAGAGGAAGTGCCTACAGAGCCGGGATCAGCTTCACTTTCTTTCTGAACTGGAGGAGGTTAGAAACACAACAACGTTTTTTTGACTGAACATTGTAATGGTGCAAGTGATTAGCATAGCGTGTGCTTTTCTAAAATTGTCCTCTTTTCAACCCCCCTGTAGGTTGTGTTAAAGCTCCAGCAGCTACGGGTGTCTCACAGGCGATTCACCTGCTACCCTCAGCATCCATACCCTTCCATTTTCCGCCTCAACTTCCATCATTACTACCCTATTACCTACGACTCCTACCCCTGTGACTCCAGTTCATACCTCCGCAGGAGTGCCGATCTGAAGGCTAAGAGGAGACGCGGCCGTCCAGCTAAAGCCAGCGAGCCAATCACATCGAAGCTGCCTTTTGTTCAAGGATATAGTTATCCGCTGGCAGGGGGAAATTACTATGCAGCACCGTATGCGATGCCTTACGCACCTCCTCTCAGTCTGGGCTACTTTCCCCCTGCTCCCCCATTTTACCTGCCCCACCACTCGCTAGGACCTGCTCCTCCATCACCCTTCATGAGGCCTGCTGTCCCCCCTCCCAAGGGTTTCCTCTCCAGTGGACACTCAAAACTTCAGCCAGGGGCCAAGCTTCGCAGCACTAGTGGACCCCTCCAGGGGCCCACAGTCAGAGCAGAGGGCCTGGGATCCGTAGGAACTGGCAGTGCTGGTGGTCTCGCAGGGGTTCGTCTCCATAAGAGGAAGCACAAGCATAAACATAAGCACAAAGATGAACCCCTCCTTTCACCACGAGACCGTCAGGAGTTGGGTGGACTTTTCAGCGGAGCTAAGACCAGTGCACGTCTCAGCATGCTGAGTGAGAGGAGGGACTTGTCCAGTCAGGGCTCCTCTAAGCATCTGGAGAAGCAGAGGGGCAATGGTAGAGGCTCAAGCCTGGGATCCAGCTTAGGGATTTTTGAGTCGGACCAGCTGTCCACACATTCTCTTGCTAACAGTCAGTTCCACTCCCGTCAAACTGGACAGCCAATAAAGAGCTTCGTGGGCAGCTACAGTAGCCAATCACAGTGGTCGGAGTCGGCTCCTGATCTCTTTTTGGGGTCACGGGAGGACGAGTGTGGTGGGAGGAGCAGGAGGACGAGGCTCACTGTGTTTGGAGATCAGGGCTTAATGTCATTCCAAACAGCCAGGCAGGAGCCGGGCCAAATGAAGCAGTGCTCCAGTCCATCCCTCACTGGTAAGAAACACTTACATGAGGAATACATGTTTTTAACAGCGCTGTATATTTACAAGAAACAGTGCTGCCCTTTTGTCACTACAAAAAAGCCATGACAGCAAGAATTATTTTTCTTATGACAGGGGCACCATAGTAAAATGCTTTGCTTATTTGATTATCAACTGGGGGGTTACCCTAAACTATTACGGCTCCTGGTGTTTGCTTGTATTTATACAGCCAGCTCACTTATGGCCTGCTGGAGGTACTTCTCAATAAATCACTCCATGGCTCACCTGTAGAAAGCATCTGATCTGAAGAAGTGTTCAGCTTGCACTGAATAGCAGTGGACCTCATTACATTACATTACTCCTTACATAAAACAGAGACTCCTATCTGGAACGAGAGTAATCACGTTTAAATTATTACCCCATCCCTACAAAATTCCACAGTAACATAAATAGTGTTTCAAAACGTGCCTTTCTTTTTTGTCATGACTTTAGGCATTGTGTTTACCGTGTTGACAGTGCATGAATGAGGGCTGCCATGTGTACATCCACTCCTCCCTGATGTGAGCGAACACTATATGTGCATGACATACTATAAAGCTATATGGTCTCTTGAGACTAATGGGTCTTCCACTCAAGCAGTCAAAAAAAAAAAAGAAAGACACAGGCTAGTTAAATATGATCTTCACCTGCCAACGCTGCAGAAATGTTAACGTAGCTAAATTGGGAGCGTCTCCACATAAAGAAATGATTATATATTAATATATTACTCTGTTCCTACGTGATAGTGGACCTCTGTTATTTGCTGGCTTTATCTCATTTAGTCAGCGTTAACAGGGTTTTCACCAATTTAGATGCTATAATACTGCTAGGTGAATCCTATTTATAAATATACACTGCGCAGCGTTATTAGGACTTAAAGCAGACAAAGAGGCAGGGTAAGTGCAAAATTCTCACTACCCATGTTGTGTATATTTTAGTACATTCTGTATTCTGCTGTCTTTGAGCACATCTGGTTGGGGATAAAGAGAACGTAATGCATGGATGGAGACGACTATAATTCACCAATCTCTCCCTTCCTCCCCACCCTCCCTCCCTTCCTTCTCTCCTGCCAATGCCTTTGCCAGAGATATATTATTCACACAGTGTGATTTATTTTCTACAGACACGCCGTAAAAGGCCCTTGCCTGTGTTAAAAGAGCTGGCTGGCAGCCAGGGGTTTAATGACTGGGGCCTAGTCCAGTGGCGGGGAGGAGAAGCCAGGGGCTCAGTTAGAGTACACCCCCCACCCCAGGGGATCCAGGACGGATGACTCATATACACCCCTACCCCCATACTGACCCCCCTATCCACGCTATCCTGCTAGTGTTGTTATATACCTTTTCTATCCTCCACGTCCTTCCCTTCCCTTTTGCTGCTCGTGCAGTTTTTGCCCTTGCTTACCTCCTTTGCCTATTTCCCACAGTTCTCACATCCATTTCCCCTTGTGTCGCTGCCTCTTCCTCCCTCTCCCCTTCTGTGTTACTCTTTCCTTCTTCCCTTTCTCATTCTGCTCTTATCCGTGTCTCCCCTCCCCCTCGTTTCCCCATTACCCTCTCTATTCTCCCGTTCTGCCTTCCACTCCTCTAGCATGACTTACTGCTTCACTTCACAGCTTTAGCCCAATTAAAACACAGGCGCGTGTGCATACGAATGCTTACCACGCACACATGCAAGCATGGGCACTCAGATTGACAGATAAATCCGCATCCGCAAGCTGATACAGATGTAAAATTCATATTAGTGTCTGAACTTCCTACTGTGACGATTTGCAACACCTCTATTTTTATGCATATATAAATATGTACAGTATATATATGGTAGAGTAGGGTTGTCCGACAGAGGAGATGTTCTTAGGACTGTGCTGCTCTGAAAAGAGACCTGGGATGTTTTAGCAGGATTCTGCTGCAGCCGCTCTTCCAGTTTGTGGTTACAGCCTTTACTGCTCCTCTCACCACTGGGTCCACTTTGGACTTCACTGTTCCAGTTGTTCCTTCAGCACCTGGTACTTCTTGATCTTCTCGTGCCCCTTTTTCTTGATTTCGCCATCAGCTGGGATTGCCACATCTGTCATAACTGCCCTCTTCTGCTCCTTGTCCACCACCATTATGTCTGGTTGATTAGCCGGCAGCTGCTTGTCAGTCTGGAACTTGAAGTCCCGCAGGATCTTAGCCCTGCTGTTTTCAACCACCTTTTGGTTTGAGTTGTGGACATCCAAGTGATAATGTGCACAGATGTACCTGCACACTGTCCCAGCCTCTTTGTCATAGCTTGCAGTGTACACTGTCCCACCCTGCAGGACCGACTGAGGTGCACCTTTGTGCAGCCTACACCTTGGAATCTGTCTGCTGTGGTAGACCTGTAACTGTATGGACCTGGTGCTTAGGGCTTGTTCTTGCTGCTGCGATAAGAGCCTCTGTGCTGTCCTTCAGACCAGCCTTCTGTAATCCCTGGTGGGATTTCTTGATGTCAGCTACATTTGCAGGTGAAACATCCCATGGAGTATAACAAGAGTTGATTTAGGATGACTTGTGGTAATGTCTAGCTGCCACCGAAAAGACCACACAACATCTTCTCCACCTTGAAGAACGGTTCTAGCGTGATCCAACACAAACAGAATTTAACCGCATATTTCACATATATAGACAGGAAACAAGAAAGAGAGGGCGACAAGGACAGCATGCACACACGATGCAGAGAGAGACTCGGAGAATCTCCCAGAGGATGAAGATCAGAATCCAAAACATCTGGAATGAGGCAGAGAGGTCCCGAGACGGGCAATGGTCGTCAAATGATTCGTTCAAACATATGCATGTACTCCCATCCTGAGAAACACTTTCACTAAATAATATACATCAAGCATAATTTTATTCTGTCAGATATCTGGCACGGGCAGTGGTTCAGTGAGCATGTATTTGAGTATAGCTGTGACTTCCTACTCCACAGAGAAACAGGTCCTCAGTGCTATACGGCCCCTCACACTGCTGAAGGTCACCGGTTTTATGTTCCGTGTATGGAGCTCATAAATTTCTGCTACTTTGTAGTGTATGTGTGTGCGTGTGTGAGAGAGAGACGAGTGTGTGCTCACTTCTGTGCAGCTCATAAACTACCGCTACTTAGTGCTTTCTGCATTAACTAATTTCACTGTCTGCCCTGAATTCCTAAGCAACAATAGAGGGATGTTTAGATATTGCTTACTCTGAATTAATTTGCCAATACATCAAAATGGAGCGTTACGATCTTATACTATTAATTTTATCTTTAATATTCCTAATTAATCTCTATAATGTTGAAATAAAATTAAATGACAATCACATATGAAGAATCTCTTGTGACACTTAAATGAAGCTATACAGAGCTTTACTATTATATATATCATATTGTATTATTTATTATTTTGGCAATGCAATGCAGCCCACCATGTTTGATGTATAGAACTGAGAGCTGCTTTGATTTAATGTGGTCATAAAATGCGCTATACTCTATCAGCAGTATTCTGGAGAAAAGCAGAGGGGAGATGGTTAAGGAATCCAGGAATAAGAGTGAAAGCTCAAGAAAAAGAGACCAAGCATGTTGTGTGCGCACTGCTTGGGGACTGGTGGCTGATTGTGCTTTTCCTCCATTTTGGCTGTGGCTCAGTCCGAGCCCCGGGAACGGTGCCCAGACAGGGAGGAGGGGGGGGCTAAGAAATGGGACAGAGATGGGAAACAAAAAGAATGACAGAGACGGACCAAGATCAGGAAGCGATTTCTGAAATAAAGACGGAAATGAAACGGTGCAGTGTTACCAGTTTAATTGAAAATTAGAGAGCAGCATATTGCCGCCCATGAGGAGTAGATTGGAAAAGAGAATGAGAGAGATGGGGAAAGGGGGAAAGAGAAAGGATAGAACAGCGTGTAAAGGGCATGCTGCCCAGTTCACCAGTGTGAAGGAAACAATATGGCTCCAGTTTCTTCTGCTCAGCCATTCTGAACTGCTGAATTCATTATTTGTGCATGAGCATCTATGCATATGTGTGTTTCTGTATTGGAGTCTGTGCGAGTGTGTGTATGTGTAAGTGTGTCGAAATGTGTGTGTGTGTTTGGCTTTTTGGCAGGCTGTGCTCCAGATGCACAGTTGTTATTGTGTAGCAGCATATTAAATGGTTGAAGGAGACATTTCTGTGGGTTTCCTGCTAGCAGAATAGGATCTCCTCCTCTCCCCTCTCCTCTTTGCTCTCTAGTAGACAATTACAGGATAGGATCTGCTCTCCTGGCTCAGCTGGGCTTTGAAAAGCTTACATGAATATCTCAAAATTAGCAGGAAGCTCTCGAAGCAAAAAAAAAAAGACATTCTCTCTTTGGACTAAATTGGCATGATGTCTTTCCTAGACATTTAATGACTGCTCATTTAGCCTGCAATAAAACTCATTTCTATTTTTATACCTTGCTCTGCTGTTATTTACCTCACCTCACTCGTTCTCACTCTCTCTTCTCCCAGGTGTTCCCAGTAAGAGGAGGTATAAACGTCGCGAGGTGGAACAGATCCAAAAAGACGTTAGGAGGATGCATTCTTTGAACTTTGAGCATGTTCAGAAGATCCTCCGTGCTAAGCGCCTACAGCGACAAGCCAAAACGGGAAACAATGTCGTCAAAAGGCGGCCTGGACGGCCCCGGAAACAACCCCTGGAGGAATCAGAGCAGACCAAAAGGATGGAGGAAGTTTGGGCTGATGGTCGAGGTTTGGACATGTTGGTCAGTCGGAGGGGTGATGGGAGGACTCTGGGGATGCCTGTCCTGGAGAGGTGTGATAACCTGCCAGGTAGGCAGAGCCTCAGGCCAAGCTTGACCCCCGAGCCTCTGGAGTTCTCCAATCACGATTCCATCTCAGCAACTATTGAGACCGTGGTGCATCAAGCGCGGTCTCTGCCTCCCCAGGCTAAAGGGGGGAAGCGCAGAGGCAGGGGCCACGCCACGGACGAATTATGGGCTCCTACCAGTCAGTAGACCTGCAGGAGGAAGCAACTCCAGAACCGAATGGAGAGCAGTTAACAGAGCCAGTGCTGTTTCAAGCCTAACAGATGCAGTGCCCTTAATTTTGGGACTCCTCGGTGCACTTTGACTTGTTTCTCCTCTCGAATTTGTTGTGAGGATTACAGTGGGTCGGTGGTGGAGCAGGACGAGGGTACACTTCTGGTGTCGTCCCTCTTTTTGCTAAACCCAACCAGACATGAGCCTTTCAAAGATTCATTGGACCTTCATTTACAATGGCACTATATGGTACTATTTGATACTGAACCTGATGCTATAAAGGTGTGTGGTACTTATGATAGTGTAGGATATTATGTGATTCTTTATGTATCTGATACAGTGATGTGTATGGTACTTTATGATACTGTATCTGAATGTGGCTTTAGCCATATATTTACCAGCAAGGGGAGGGGGAACGGTTAATATAAAACTGTGCAGCTCTGCTTATTTTTGCCTTTCTGTGGAAGCTTGTCAAAGACGTGTGGGATAATACATCAGTAATTAAGCCACCTTACCCTAATACTTATTCTGTTTTTGTCCTATTCATTTGTACCTACCTAGTTTTCTTGCTCTCTCTCTCTCTCTCTCTGAGAAGTAACTGATACTTCCTGGCAGCTCCTCACCTGTGATCCCCCTCCCTGTTCAACACTCAGCCCAGTTCTTTAGCCCTCCCTGGTGCCTGCCGCTCAACTCCATTTCCCTTTGTTCTCTCATTAACCCCTACTAATGTTTTACATGTCCTATTGCTTCGGCTCCCTCAAACTGCGCCCTGTGTCATTTATTTCTCCCTCCCTGCTCAGGCCTCTTCTGGGCAGTGACATAAAGGCAATATGGTGGATGAGACTGTCCCAGACTGTACATAGAAACAAAGTCCACTGTTAGCTGCCTTGTACAATGGGAAACCAGCTCATAGATGTGTACTGGCATACAGTATATTAAATAGAATTGTTGTACCATAGACAATGAAAGTGTGTATTGTTTTATAACCAAAAACAGACATGGGTGTGACTCAAGACAAGTTTGTTTTCAGACAGAGAGAACCACATGTATTCATTCATACACTCATTATTGTGTTTTTATCCAGGGGGCATTGCATACAGGAGGAATATCAGGTGTGTTTTTGGAAAACCTTTAAATTGGTTTAATGCACTATTGAAGAAAAAAAAAACATACACTTGCATCAATCAAATGCAGCACTTACATGCTTGTTCCAGCCTTATGTTTTGGCATCTGATGGTATGGATATCCATTCCAGAGAGCATGCATTATTTTAATCAATTTGTATATGCAGGCTGCGCAGCCAAAAGCGTTAAAACCCGAAGCCCAAGTCTGAATCGAGATTGGACAGTTCAGCTGAAGAGGGCTCACAGTCAGTGTTTTGAAAAGCTAATCCCACCCTTTCTACATAACATGATTTTCAGTCCATATCCTTGGAAATATTTTTGGAAAGTGAATTCAGTATTTAGATTTAGAAACCAAAGTCTCAGTATTCAGTGTCAGGATGTATTATTTTAAAGTATCTAAATCAGAGTTTGACAAACTCTCCACCATGTTGGCACCAATGTAAAGCATTCCTATGTGCACTGTAGAATGTAGCCATCTTGTTTTTTTTGTGTGTGTCAATATGTTAAGCCTTTGTTAAACTCTATCTACAGTATCCGTGGCTTTGGGTAGTGGTCGGTATTTTCTTGAATAAGTATTTCAGAATATAAGCAATGCATCAGTGTTTCTTTGTTGGAGTTCTGTGTCAGGAGATTCTGTTTTCTTTGGGCGGGGTGGGATTCTCAGTTGCAGCAGTTCAACTTGTGCCTTATGTTTCTTTCTCTCACCAATTGCATTTGACCTGAGAAATATAAAGCGGCAAAGAGTGCCCCAGAAAGCGACTCAAAAATATTCATGATTGTGCATATGACGCATGTGTCTTAGTCATCAGAACCCTGACACTGCCTGTGTCCCTTCACAGCTTCCATCGTCAGCATCCTCTGTCACCACACACTGGGTCTGATTCCCAGCTTCCTCCTAGTTTTCTGACCCATATCATCATGACAGAGCTAGAAGAGAAGAGATTATATCTCTGTGTTAAATACACATCGTATGCCGACCTACAAACTGCTGCAGCTACAGCAGTGGAGACAGAAAGGTCCACCGATGTGTTTCTATCCAGTGGTATTGATTGTATTCAGTGTCTTATAGACCACTCACTCAGCCCAGTACTTAATGAGTTATCTAAAACATATAAGTGGCTCTATACTCAGCAGAGGAGGAACAGAGGAAGTTGTCATGGAAACCGCATTTTCATACATTGTTGTTTGCTATGCATCAGGCCAAGCCTGGCAATGACCTTAAAAGGAATTTCTGTTCTGGGTCCACCCTTCAACAAAGAGAAATAAGTGGTCTTATTTACTGAATAAAATGAATTCATGTAACAAGAATTGTGAATAATACCAGTAATAATTTGTAATAAGTTGTGCAGAAAGTGACTATCATTTCATGAAGACTATAGTTACTGCAGCTCTATGCAGTACAGCCTTAACCAGATGTAAAACTACAGTATTAACGTGTGTGTTGTAAATAGTGTTAGTATGTCCATCCTGCATGGATACCAGTCGGGCTCAGCTATGTCGGGACTGTCTCCTAAAGCAACGGCAGAACTTCTCTCTCTATCAAGACTGCTCAAGGCCCCCCCCCCCCCCCCCCCCCTCCCACCCAAACTGATTTTCATATTTGACAAATACCACTGTACATTAACAGTCATCGTTACAGCCCATTAAACTAAACAGAATGCGAAAGTAATTTGCCTTACCACACTTTTAAAAGTTCTTAGGGCCCTGCTGTAGTGTGCTCGACCAAAAATAGGAATCCCGGCTGACTTGTAGCTATGAAGCAAAAGGGTTATGTGTTGGGGGAGTTCTCAGAGGAAATAGCCAAAAATACACTTGTTAGTGTGCTTAACCTTGCTTTGTTAGATGACTTTCGACGGGTCTGCAGTCTGTTGTGGTGAAGATGAGGTCTAGATATGTGGGCCGTGAGGTGTAGAGACTACATACTTGGCAGCTTTCTCCTCCATACTGTGGTCGGTCAGCGGTCTCTGATGCTAGAGTTAAAGACCCCAAGTGTTGTCTGTCCTGTCTGTCTCTCCTACCAGCCAATGCTCCGGTGCCTTCTAACACTGACAAGTATTGTCCTAATCCAGAGCTTTCACTCTACACAGAGACTGCAGAGGGGATGTGGTTGTGAATAGGGTTCAAGGTCACTGTTGTAACGTATTTAGCAGCCAATCTGGCCCCGTGGCTACAGGAGGCCCCTGGACACTGATGTAAGGGTCTTTTACCTTGTCTGTTCTAGCACCAAGGGCAGCTCAGCAGTGTTTGATCTTACATTAGTGACTGGGGGCGTATTGTGTGTAGCCCACATTTACCACGTCAACACAGCAACTACGATGAGAGATAACGGCACCTAAATTTTGATGGGCCCCAAACTCCCTATGTAGCACGCTGTGATGAGCGTCCTACACATGGGGGTGAGGGGTCACGTGAAACAGAGCCTCATAAATGTACATGTAGTCATCCTCACAGCATATGTTACCGTTCTAAGCTATAATGTTGTTCAAAGCTGAAAGTGCAGATGAAGCATTGAGAAAACCAATAAATGTACTTCTTTAGAGCACAACGTGAGCTCTTCTAACAGTGTGGGCATATTTTAGTTTGTATACATAGTGTATTTGAACCTTTTTCTAGAGTGGGTTTCCTTAATTTGCATGCTCAACTTGATTGTATGCATAAATATTTTAGACAAGCTGAAAGTTGAATTTCAATTGAATTTGAAGCAAGACTTGTACATTGTTTGATATGTTTCTTTTTGTAATGAATTTTTTAATTCATGAAGCATTTTTGTACATTGTATGAATATTAAAAACTGCAAATATTTGACATATAGAGTAAATACTAGATGCGCATGCATATGCATATATCCTTCACAGTATGTATGTGTAAATGTGCACATATATTTTGTATTTGCATTTGCTGGCATACAGATATATGTCTTAAGCACATATATACATGTAATATATATGTATATCCATGTCTGCTGGCATGCTTTCGGTCATGTTTATCTTTCATGATCTTGTAGGTTATTATTTTTTTTTTATTATTTCTCTTTCCTCAAAAAGAAAGGCTCATTCTTTTGCTACCCCTTTTGTTGGCTGGCAGCGTTGAGCACTTATTAAGAAGAACTACAGTTGAAGTTGTTCATGTTATCCATTGTGTGAAATAATAAATGACTTTATTGACAGCTGATGGTGGCACGTGTTTTCTTCTTTCTGGTGTCGGATTTCATGTTCTGATCCTCCGGAGAAAAAAAAACTGCTTGGTCACCGGCCAAGATACAGCTGATAGGTCGACTTTGCCTGTGCATGTGTGAGCGTGTGCAGCAGGCATGGGAAGCTGGGAGGAAGAGTGATGACTGGGGGGCTCGTTGCACTGTTAACGCTGAGTGTCAGATGGTTTTAGTGTATGAGTGCTACTCCACAATGCGCCTGTGTGTTGCGGGTTAAACGAGAGGGAATCCTCTCATCAGATTATGCTGCAGCCTCAGTCACACACGCATACCTACACTAACTCTCGTACTTGTTCATTAGCCAAGCCTACATCTCTAAATCCTCCATGCACTAGCCCATCAGTGTTCAGTTCTAGGTGGGCTGGGCTGCAGGCTGCTCCGTCATTGGATGAGGCTGAGTGGGAAGTGCCCCACCATTGGCTGATGCCAACTAGTAAAATTCTTCTGTTACCATGGTTGCAGGGTGAGCTGCCCAAATGTGTCTCAGTGTATCTAGTGGTGCTGATGGAACCGTTGGCACCGACGGTGTTGTGCTGGAAAAGAAAAAAAAAAAAAAAAAAAAAAATCCCCCATTTGATGGAAGTCGGGGCTGCAGTGTGGCTGCACCCAAATCACTCTCTGCTGAAGCCTGTAAATGAGCCCACATGGCCGCACTCCACCCTCTGCACAAGAGAGAGGATGAGATAGATGATGATGAAGCGGCACAGCAAAACACATCCTGCATGAAGGATGTGTCCGTGAGCCAGAGCCACAATTAAAAGGGAACCAGAATCATCAGTCTCATGTACATGTACGTGGTTTTCCTCAAACACAAAAAATCCTGTTACTAAGATTATAAAAATATATACATCTTCAACCACAGGGTGGAAGATTGATGACGGAACATCCAGTCCAGTCATCCAGTCAGATTATTCAATTCAAAGAGTGGGATTTGACCTTTCAAGGAGCCCCAGCATTTTCCAGCTACATCTGTACATATACTGTACATCAGAAGCACAGCAAAGGTTAATAAGCGTCACATGTGCTCTACACACATTCATATATTGAGCTCCTCTCAAATTATTACTCTGTCAATTTTAATTACACAGATTCCACCTAGTCAGCAGGTAGGGCCATCCATCCTGCTCGCAAGAAGGACATTCAACTGCTCTGGGTGCAGCGTTTTTTCTCATTTCTCCACAAGTGAGCACAAATATTTCGCAATGTTTTTTTGCTTTATAACAGCGTTACGAAAGCTTATAAATCTTACCTCATGTCCGTGGCAGAAAACTTTCAGTACACCAAGAGGAAATATTTGCAGAACTGAATCAGTGTTATGATGTGATATGTGGACATTTACAGTAGACGGTAATGGAAATGTAGGGGTAGAAGCTCATGCTCAGCGTGTAGGAGGAGGAGGAGGAGGACAGGGTTTTTATAAATGCCCCTGCCTTGCTGGAGCCTGTAGGTTTTCTGTTCTCGAACTTAAACAAAACTTTCACAGCTTTGGGAGGATCTTCCAACTTGATGGAAACGCCCTTTTGAGGAATGTAGGATTTAAGGTTGAGAGACCCTCACAGTCAACGCACATGTATCCTTAGTTCACGTGCATGATAACATCTTTAAGTTATGTAAAGGTTGACTTGTTGTTTAGAGACGTGGCATGTAGTTTTCACTGGAAAGATAACGAATCGCTGCACAAACTGGAAAACACAGATGGCACTGCTGACACTTTTAGCGCTGAATCCTTGTTTGACAAATCAGCAAATGTAAAATGTCAGTTTTAGACTTACAGGTTTTTTAGCTTCAATTAAAGCTTATTCTGTTATTTAGTAGACCAGTGATGACAGACTACATCCTAATACAGCTGCCCAAGTTAGAGTATAAACTTTGTTTGGTGTGTGGACCTCCGTAGTAGCGCTGGAGAGGATAATGGGTTATGCGGGCTTTTGGTGATCATACTCCCACTCTTCCTCCCAAATTCCTGCCACTTCCTCAAAACTGCATAAATCAGTGCGTTACCACATCATATATCCATTGTGGTACACTCAGAAAGACAAAAAGACAAGTTTGTAGAAGAAAAACGAGCCTGCCTTTTGTAAGTTTAGCTGACAGATGACTTTTTTTTTTATCTCAACAATAATCTGAAACAGCAGTTAAACAACACAACTGCTTGTGTTGTCTACTTTAACTTCACCTCAGTGTGCATGCCAGCACAACCTGTCTGTGCACCTTTCAAATTTTCCGTTTAGTTTTTTCTTTATATTATAATTTTCCTGTCCCCTAACGTTGCAGGACTGGAGACACAAGTGACGTTAGCCGCCTCAGGAAGTGCACAAAAATGTCTGCGCAATCCCACGAGTGCTATTTCTGGCAACTTTGCGTGTCCTCTCAATGTCACCTCTTGTTAAAGGAATAGTTTCACGTTTCACAAAATATCTTCCTGAACAACCTTACTTCTCGATCCAGTTGCTTCACAGCTATTTAGTATTTTATTCATATAAATATCTCAAGTGCTCCAGCATACGGGGGCCAAAATATTAAATCCCCTCGACGCATGAGTTTGTTGAAAGCTCGTGTTAAATACGCAGCAATTGTTTTCACATTTAAAGTAGTTCTCTAAGCACCAACCATCTCTTCAAGAATACTAACGGTGATGATATCTGAGCTGCGTGAGTGAATGCCAATTAATATCAGTGACTGTTTCAGGCGCATCTAAAGCCACACAGACCACCAACAACAGACAGAGCCATAATTCACAACAGATAGTCCTGCAGTCCAGGCCAACTAACCAGGAAGCCTGCCGTAACCGTGCATCCCCTCAATTTATCTCTGTTGGTGTTTTCAGAGGATGACTATTGCTTGTGTTTATGAAGATGGATAGAGCGGGCAACATCTAAAGCACCTCCCTCCCCTCCTTTCCTCCTTCTCTTCTGCACGGCGATGGGAGACACCATCTGGTGGTGAAATGTATCAGTGGGTCTTTAGCCCCTCAAAACACTTGATGACACACGCACAGGACAAGAGAGCATCACCTATGTCACCGCACCGTCAAAGGCAGGAAATCTGACAGGCGCACAAATGCCGTTTAAGAAGAGGGAAGATAAAAGCTTCTTTTCTTCTTCTTCTTTTTTTTTTTTTGAAGGATTTGAAAGGATAAAGATCTGAACTGTGACCTGGAGGAGTCAAACGTGTACACCTGCAGCGCTTTATTCATTGATCCACTTGAGAGATTAGTGCAGGAATTACTGTAGCTGAATGCTGGCTATGTCTGTGTGAGGCGCAAAGAGAGAGAGAGAGAGAAACACCAGAGATATGACAGAATGTGTTCTGCATGGAGCCGACCACTGTTGCCACGGTGACAGTGTGACTCATGGCAGTTTGATTTGGGTTTTGAGTGGTGCCCTGTTTCGTGTGTGTGATTTGCGTGCGCGTAAGCATGCGTGTGAAAAAGAAAAAGAAAAAAAAATGAATTCCTGCGTGCATATATGTAAATATTTTCACATGTACGTGTTTATTCCTGGACTGAGAAAATGGAAATAAAAATACAGGATTTCCTGTGTGCCGAGAATAATTGTCCACCTCTCTCATGTCTCCTCAGTCACAGTAAGAGCCTTTGTTAGCAGATTGGCTCTGCCTGAGTCTTATTAATGATACCAACACTTAGGTAATGTGCCTTTTTGATGAGAGTAGGCCACTTAATCTCTCTATTTAGACTCCATCTCCCTCTCGCACACACGCTTACACACACACACACACACACACACACACACACACACACACACCTCCCCCCCTCAATCCTCCTAATAAGCTGCCGCTCTGTCTCCTCTAATTTGGCAGACGAATCTATTATATGATACAGTCATATTTTATTAATGGACCCCCATAGTGAACACACACACCCCTTCGTGGATGAGATTATGCGACGCACAGGGAGCACGTCTCCGTGTTAAAAAATGATTTCAACTCCTCGGCTAGTTCTCATCTGCGTCGTCCGTTGCTGCGTTGTTAGTATTGGGCTGGAAGGCAGAACCACAGGCATTTCTTGCTGAAGTTGGCACTGCTCCTCTACACTTCATTACACTTCCATCAGCCCTCTGATAGCATGGAACAGTGCAGCTTCAAAAGGCCGAAAACAGCAAAATAAAAGACAGCGTTCAATTACTGGGTTTAACATTTCGCGGAAATTTTCTTCTTCTCTCCCTGTCTCTCGTTGCTCCACGGCGTTGTGCAGATAATTCATACCACATGTTTCGGCGGTGCCAAAGCATTTCAGGCAACTGTGGTGGAGTAGATACATTCCTCCTAATTTTCTCAAATATTGCTTCAGCGATGTATTGCCACACAAGTTTTGCCTAACTGCGTTCATGTCACAGAGTGCATTCACCTTTCTTATCTGGCGCTAATTTCATGTATAGATGATCCGGCAACAACGATATTCAGGCCATGTCAGCACCTCTGTGTTATTTTGTTTGGAGCTGAACAGAAACACCAGCATGCTAACAGCGCAAACTGCTGTTGTAATGTTAACCATACTCACCATCTGTGTGAGAAACATTTCTACTTAGCGTTAAACACTAAAGTTTAAACTGAGACTGACATTAGCTGTAACCAAAGCGCTTGACAAATATTATTTTTTTTTTGACCTGATGATGGCTCTAGATTAAAAGTTATTTGCCAAATTCATCCTGAGGGAGATGTGAGAGTGTGTGTGTGTGCCAGATTTCATGTCCTGTATATTTCACTCCGAGCCACACATGCAGACCTCATGGTGAAGCTGGAGGAAAGTTTGCGAATCGTGATATCAATTAGGAGTCAACCTCTGGGGGATCATGAAATTACATCTGTGTAATACCTGTTTTATTTCAGACTGGACCGAGAAATAGACAGATACTGGCATCTCTGCCAAAAAATGAAGAAAAACCCTGCAGCTTGATTTTAGATTTTACTTGTGAATGATGCTGTCGGTTGAAATTTACGTTGTAAGTTTTAATGTGATTGATCTTTGGCATCTATAGTGTCACAAATGGCAAATAAACACACACACACACATGTACTTTGGCAAAATTTCCTTTAAGAGGATAATAAACAGTAATCGAACACAGTTCATCGAGTGTTGAGTGTTGTCGAGCCATTTTCCAGGAGTTTATTTCACACATTTACCAGTAAACAAATCAATATCCAATTTTAATGTTCCTTCATTTTACAGTTCAAAGTAATATTTCAAAGGGCTTCAAATGAGGGGCGCTCTAAAGGACTGACTGTGAGAACATCTGCACATGATCTGTACTTTGTGAATAACGACTTCCTCATAATGAAGCTGAGGCAACCACTTCTCTTGTTGTCTGGTCTTGTTGGAGCAGATGAATAGATTGCATTTCGTTATCACACTGCCGTACTCATACATTCTCCTCTCCGGTGCCTGCAGTGGCTTGCCTCCATCGAGCGAGTAACGTGGAAACGCTATCTGATTGTTGATATCTCCATGAAGAAGTCCAGGCCGCGCCGCAGTGGCAGAGATGATTTAATATTTAGATATTTATAACGCCCGAATGTCTGCGCCTGTAATGTCATCCGGGCACACCTCGGAGCATGTTTGTCTAGATTCGCTTGACTGAAGTGTGTGCATTTGACATGTGAGCGTGTGCATAATGAAGGGGAGCGAAGCTTTGAGCTGTCAGGTGCACGTGAATTTGCGTGACAGGCAGGAGTTGCACGCCGGGAACAAATGTGTGATTAAAGCCGCTGGACTGGAACTGAAGTTGTGCTCATTAGATGCATGCGACAGTGTTTGGTTATTCACCAACATATAGGAATGTTCTCGGGCAGTCATTAGATAAAATACCTGGGCAGACACTTCACTGTGTTGACAGAAGCGTTCGTGGGACAGAGGAGAAGATTTAAAAAAAAGAAGCAGGGAGGAGCAGCTCTCAGCCTGGGGCTAAGGACCCCCCTGGCTGCTTTGAGGTTTGCCAAACAGCATATGATTTGTGAGAAAAAATACTCAAGACGCATAAATTTACGATGATGATTTCAGTCTTTGTGATAAATGTTTGACAAATATTCTATTTACAGCCTGTAGGCTTGGAACGATAATGAATCAGGTGAAACGGCCCAGTAAAAGCAAAAGTTAAGAAAACAAACATGTGCAGTCAACATTTGTCTGCTACAACACAGAATCCAGTCGAGTACCACTGCTATTGAAAACAGTAGGTACAGTCTGACCTCTGCCGACCCTCTATGTGGAACCAGTGGTGTGTTTTTTTTTCTGTCTGTTTCAGCTCCAGCCCTCCAAGGCACATTACATAACTACACTATTATTTTTCCATCCCCTGCCTCTTTCTGTCTGACTGACAATACAGATCCAAACAAGGCAATGATAATGACTCGCTCCTCTCTTCTGATCAGTCTGTTTGTCACACCCTGTCACTCCGGTTCTTGGCTCTCCGTTTCCTTCCCCGTCCCACCGAGTTCTCTCTCTTTTCTGTCACACCGCAAGTTGGTTCTTTTTTGCACCCAATGTGGTGTGCGCTGGCTTTCCATTAGTTCATTTCCCTTGCTTTGAGAATGCACTAGCATGCTGGGCGCATGTATGTGTGCGGCTTGCCTTTGTGCATGCATGTGCGCAATGTGCGTGTGTCTCCTGAGTCTCAGAACAGTATTATTGTAAACATATCATTTGATGGGGAGAGTGGTTCAGGTTGTTGGCCGGCTGCCCTGCTTTCATTTGGAACAGAGCTGCCAACATCTGGACTGTGTCAACACTCACAGTGTTTGTGTGTGTGCATATGTGTGTGTGGGTGTGTGTGCGTGAGCATGTGTGTGTATTGGGGTCCCTGCCTCAGCCGCAGAGCTGTCAGCCATTGGATGGGGAACAGATTTGCTGAGATTAATCAAAGGTGTAGCATTAATAAAAGGAGCCCCATGCCTCCAAGCCTCAGAGCAGCCATTTTAAGAGCCTGGGAGAGCGGCCCTGCATCTTCCAGGATGAGCAGCCGGTCACAGGCCTGCCATGAAATGGTCACAATCTAGCATAAAAATATGAAAGGTTAAAATGATCTTTTGCGATTATTCTTTAAAACCATTGTTTAAGGAGCGGTGTCGTGATCCCTCTGGGCAAAATGTGGTAAAAACAATCGCACATGAGAGTTGCCACACTAGTCGAAAAACTGCAAAGACAAGTTTTATTTTTGTCATCTGTATAGGGGGAAAATGAGCTTCGGCAATTTATTTAAATCAAGATCAGCATGTGCAGCCACTGTAAATGCAGGACCTTCAGACACATTATGCATTTCAGTGCTTAGTGAGACTGAGGGAGAGGGAACAGAGCAGGGCTTACCTCATTCATTTACGTAAACTGAGAGCAGATGCATCGGAGTTATTGCTGTATACACTGCCATGATGGGAACGCTCGAGGAGAGGGATAGATCAGACCGCTGAGGGAGAGAGAGTGAAAAAGAAGCGAAAGAGAGCGAAGAAATTCTATCAACTACGGGCCAGTTATTTTAACCTTCGCCCCGTCGTGTCTCTTACTGTAGTATCAACTGTTATTTGTGCAAACCCAAAGCTAGAGTTTCCTTCCGTTTGTGGTGCAGCAGCTACATCTTAAAGCGCACACATACACACATGTGCACACACATCATACAAGAAGTTTATAATCTTGTGGTTTTTCAAACCCTGAAACAAACACTTTGCTCTCTGTTAAACATTCAGTCCCCTCTTCTCCTTTTCTTCGCTGCGAACTTTATCTCCGACGCCAGTTTCTGTGGTCATGTTCGAGCACTTGTGCATCTGTGCGTGCTCGCAGAGTACAAGTGTGAATCTAGACATTGCTGCGAGAAGGGCCGTTAATCTCCTCTACAGCTGGGGCTAAAATCTCTGTCCAGCCCTCATCTGAGTCACCCAGCAGTCTGGGCCGCCGGCTCTGGCAGGCCATCTGATCTGGCCTCGTTGGGCTAAAGATATGTGGGTGTAGGGAGCACTGATGTTATTCCTGAGCTCTGGTTAGAGCTGGGCTGAGATGTATTTGGGTTGGCTGGCTGAGGGATGAGGCCTGTTTGCCTACCGGGGCCGAAGACTCTGCAGGGGGCCTGCCTAATCTGCCGCACCATCCGACAGCTTAATTAGTGTTTCACTGCTGCACTCACATACTGTCTGCTCACACACACACACACACACACACACACACACATATTTCCTTTTTTTTTCCACACACACACTCGCACACACTGGGGCATAGCTCGTTAGTCTAATAAAGAGCCATTAGAAGGTTAAATGTGGGTCTCATTAAAGATTAGTCATTTACTACCATGCATAATAAGCCTCTTTAGTGTGATTCTGATAACTGCTCATATTGCTGTGAAAGTGAAGACCACAGTCAACTCATGCAATGTTAATTTACCATGCCATAGCCCGGGATTTGGCTCCGTCTCCTGCTGAGAGTATAAACACCATGAGAAATGGATACAGTCACTTTCAGCCAGTGTCTGAGGGCTTAAATGTCATTACATGATGGTGTCTTTATGTTGTGGGTGCGCTCTACACACTGTAAATTGTTTGAGATGATTTTGACGAGCAGTGATCCGAGGAGCTTAAAGGGGAAGAAGCTTGAGGGGGATAAACTGTATGAAGAGGGGTCTAGATTAGCCTGAACGGATTTGGAAGCTCTCGTGGAAGCTCGGACTAAAGGCTGTATTGAAATGTCAACGATAATAATTTTACTTCTGTCGTTTCTGAAGATCCCCGTCCTAATGCCTCTGCCATCTGCTTGAGAGCAGATCAGTGGACGTCCATCAGCGCGAGAGGGGGGGGGGAAATCTGGAGAGCCAGTTCTCATCAAGTTTATCAGATCCAAACGCTGCTTTTGTCTTAACTTGGACTCTAATAACATTAAAGTCCTGGTCACGGCCACATAAAAAACAGATGATCCTGAGCCGTAAAAGAGGAAAAAAATCAGTTTTCAAAAAGGAATTAAAATATTGGAGCTGCCAATGTTTTGACTTAGTGGAGAAAGCCTCCAGGCAACTATGGTTGGAGAGAGAAACAGCAAGAAGCTGTGAGAATGTCAAACAGCAGACAGGCTTTACTGACTCAAGGCATGGATTAGCCATCTGAAGCCTTGTTTTAGTAGTTACTGCGTTACTGCGCAGCCCGTGACTAAAACAAAGTAAAACCAAGTGCAAGCTGCGTGTCAGTTAGGGAGATTCTCCTAATAGACAGACAATGGAGCTGAAAATCAGCGGCTGACCTGGCTGACAAATGTACCTCTCCGTGTCCGTGTTGTGAATATTCCTGGCAAATCCGGCCGCGTGCATGCGTGTTAGTGTAAAAGTCAGTGGAAGGAAAATCTGCAGCAGAGAAAATTTCTTCCTGTGAGGCATAACAGGAGATGCTCAAACCCATGATCTCCTGACTTGTACAATATGCGGTGATTTAATATTAGTTTCGTGTTGGCAGCCCATCTATCTGCCTGCCTGATGTTAACTTAACACTGTCATAACTGTTTGGAAAGTAGACCACAATAAAATATGGGTGATTTTCAGCTTTTTTTTTTTCTTGGCTTGTGTTTAAATAAATACCTCATCGTCGTATCAATAACAACATTCTCAAGTGGTAAAACAGTTAACGTGCATGTTCTCTCATTATTTATCATAAATTTAATTTAATGTTTATGCGGCAGCTTGTCTTGATGGCTGTGCGGTTACGTTGTGCGCGTGCTAGCCGCGTCAACGACTGTGTGTCATGAGCAGTTTGTTTTGAGTGACACTCTTCACTTGCAGGCAAACTTGCTAATTTACGATCCCTCAAGCAGATGCTGCATTATGCCGCCAACGTACACACAAACATATATCACTGCGAAACCCATGCACATCTGCCCGTATGAGCCTAAATGAGCTGTCAGGGAATCTGCGTCTGTGGGAGCTGACGTCTCCTGCTGAGTTTTGGCAATTAAAAAAAAAAAAAAGCACAATTTGCAGGCTTCACATATAGATCACAAGTTTCTGCTTTTATTTATGCTAAACAGAGACATGTTGTTATCATCAAAGGAGCGATTTCCTGAATTTCTGATTCTCATTCACTTTACATGGCAGCGTGTCAGTGGGGTCCCAAGTCTTCTGCTCCCTGGTGGCAGATGCTGAAATGCCTTTAAAAGGCTCTGCTGCAAAGAAACGTCTCTAAAACATTTCGGCCTCTGAATCCTGCAGCCACTTTGAACAAACACAGATTAATATTTATGCTATACATTCTCAGCCACCCGAACAGGAAGAAATCTGCTCATTATTTAAAGTAACAGCTCATTATTTCAATCCCAGAAAGGATTTTTCACATTGAGCAACCGAGCATGTCGCAGTTGCTAACATATATTGTCTTAGGTCTTATGTTTATGGTGCACAACTGACTAGAAATGTGTGTGCATGCGCGTGTGTGCGTGCATGTGTGCACAACACCGAGAGTTGGTTTGGCCAAGTGCCATGCAGCTGGAAGCCATCATAGAACCAATTACTTTCTGTCTCTTGCCCTCTTTCGCTCTGCCTCTTTCTTCCTTTCTTTCGCTTAGTCGTTCTCTTGATCTCTTCCTGCTGCTCTCATTTTCTCTGTCTGTCTGATTTTAATTCTTCAGGCCCGTCTCTTTGTCAACCAAGCCCTAGCTTCACAGATCTGCCTCCATTGCCTTGCAACAACTGATAAAACATACTTTGTGCCCACCTTTCCCCAGATTATCTCTAATCCCTTCTCTCATCCATGCTCCTTCACTGTCCTCTAAACAAGCATTTTCAGGAGTGGATTTCTCCTCGACTTGTGCAGCTCCGCAGCTTATTGATTCAAATGTGAGATATTTGTAAGCCTGCATGTACTGCCAACACGGCGGACAAATTTACACTGACATGTCTGAGCTGCAACTCATGCCACGAGTGAAGGGCGGCAGGAGTGTAAACACTGATTACAGACTGTATACTAGATGAATGTGTCACCAGAGAGAGAGGGGGGGCAGTGAAGGATGGAGGAAGTGAGAGAGTTAACAGTGTAAACAAATGAGGAGTGTAATGAGGATAAAGTACTGCTGTGAACAAGCGAGCCTTTGTTTTCCCTTATACCTGCTGCTCTCCCCCTCTCCGGCTGTCACACATATACACGTATAAATGTCTTGTATCGTGTTTGGGTTTCTGGGAAGTGGAGTTTATTGAAAGTTAAAGAACTGAAACAGAATCTAGCACTTCTTTCAGACAGGAAGGCGAAGAATCTATAAGAATGTGGAAGCTGTGGCGTTTAGTTAGGCTGAAAGAAAGGGGGCTGCAAATGCAGATCTGCAGACAGTAATTTCTTTTTTATTTTAACATACTGTAATTTGATTGCCAAATGTTTAATCAACGTGCCAGAAGAAGAGGATCTGTGGGCGCTGGGTGATTCACAGCAGGTCTGTGGGTTAAACAATGTACTGTGCAATAGATTACACTGGCCTTCTTATCACTGCAGCCTCAGAGCATCCTGGGTATTTGTGCCAGTGGTTCTTAATTGTTTAAGATGTGCAGTGTTAACACTTTTAAAATAACAGTAAAGCTGGTAAAGGATGAAGGAGAATGAACTAGAGAAAGTGCAGCAGTGTAAATATCTTGAATTAGTTTAGGGCCAACCACTAACGCATTCAAATGTTGGGTGGAGCTGTCAGGATCCATCTTTAAAACATTTTGACAAATTAGATTTTGCAGATATCTTGCAATAACTAGTGCACGCATGGAAATAAGTCTAACCCAAGCTCTGTACTACCTAGTCTTTGCAATGCAATAATCATCAAGGAGTGAAGAGGCATCTCTTCCTCCATAATATCTTTTTGCACGATTGATTTAAGCCCATTTCATTAAAAAAAAGAAAGAAAGAAAAAGGAAAAGAAAAACTCTACTTTGTTGGTGGTGATTTGTGTTGCCTTCCTCAACATTTTGGAAGGCTTAAAGCTTTTCTTAGTCAGCTCACCGCCACAAATCACACAGTGTGGTTGTGGATCCCCACCATCCATGGCTCGAGTGAAACCATACTCCGAGTACTTTTCATCACGTTTCCTGCTTTTAGCCCTTTCTCCTTTTAATCCTTTCTCTGGTCGCTTGTTTTTATTTTAGCACGGGCATGTTGTGATCTCACGCACCCATCAATCAGAAATCACTCCGTGTGTCTCAACTGCAGTCGGGAGAGTCAGGAGTTTGAGAAGTCTTTGTGTTTCTGTGGAGAGGTGGTTAGGTCACACCATTGAGAGGGATTTGTTATTAAAACAAGAAGAATTTTAATTTAGAAATCTTCCCTCGACCACCTAATTAGACCCCCAGAAGAGCTTTCAAACTATTTTTTCAAAAGAAACTATTCTTGTGTAATGTCCTTCTCTAATAAGTCTATATCTTAGCATGTAATGATACCAGATTCCTGAATAAGAGCATGTTGGTGGGTGATGTTGCGACTTCATGTTGCAGTTTGACATCTAAAGTCAGTCACAGGTTTAGTCCAGCATAAAAATATCCAACAAGCTCTGGAAATGAAAATATATCCGAGGACACTGGTAATGATAAATCTTTTGGAGAATGACTAAGATTATTTAAAACAGAACTGAATCATAAAAATTACTGAATGACTTCAAGTCAAGACTGGTGAAGAATCTAATATAGTTACTTCAGCTCCCTCAAACCCTGTTCCCTGCATGTGGTATTCCTGGCCAAATTTTGCACTTTGGGAAGCCAGAAGATTTCACAAACACACACTCTCCTGGAAAAAACTCTGGCCATGAGCAGCTGAGGACTGGAGGGAAGGAAAGGAAAGAGCTGCCATGACTTATAAAACCTGATGAATGCACTAAAACCTGAACCGAAAAACTGATAAGAGCTGCCTCATGTGCCGGAGAGGTGCAATTACTGGTTACTGTGCTAATTGATGTCGGCCTGGTAGGTGTCACCTACTGTACTATGCTGCACTTTGTACCTTCTCACCCTTAATAAAAGGGACACTATAAAACATGACCGATGAATTACAAAAACAACAGAAAAAAAAGAGTAACAAAGTGCACTAGACAACTACACTCTACTCAGGAGGTCAGTGCTTTAAAAAAAAAAAAAAAATTGGCTGCATGACAGATTTTTATTACTGCAGTAATAAAATCTGTCATGCAACCAATTCTTTTTGAAGCTTCAGAGGAAGGGAGGGATCCAAGGTATCTGCCCGTTTTTGTACATTTAAGGATATTTAACAAAGTGCAAAAATGCTGAGAATGCACGCGCACACACACAGACACACATAGGTGTCTCAAGACTTCAGGACTAAACCAGGAATGCTAGTTAGTAACACTAACTTCACACCGAGTCCTTAAACTGCATTAGACATCTACCTAGAGCTAACTTTTTTACATTCAGTTTCAGATCTCTTGTTTGATTTATCAAATCCATATTTACTGAACAATTTCAAAAAGAATCTTAGTTATTTGGCGCGGCTGCGTAAATATATAGGACTGGTTATTAAAAATGTAGACTTCCTTACAAATACAAATTGTATCTTGAGGCCTTTTTTTGACAACAAGCCATTTACGCTCCGTTTAATAATGAGGAAACATAACCAGTAGTTATCAACGTCCCTGCAGTATTGTGGTGTTCTTCTGCATCTGTGTGGGTTTCCTTTTCAGACACTCCTATGTCATGAAGTTAAAGAGTAACTTAACAGCCTAAAAAGCAGCGTTTCACTGCCCTCTCTGGTCTAAAGATTCAGGTTTGCCGCTTCTCTGATTTAGCTGGCAGTGGTTGGGTGTGGTCAGGAGACTGCCCTCTTGCACCTGTAACCACAACCAGCAGAGTTGCATGGAGGCCCTGCATCGGTGCAGGAAGGCGAGAGGTCGGTAGAAGCTTTATTTTGATATCTCATACATTTGTGTGTTAGGGCACTCTTCAGCAAACTGTAACACCTCTGACCACATAATTATTCCACTGGATTACTGTTTTAAGTAACGGCTCCTTGTTACCTGAAAACGTCACATTAAAAAGCACTTGTTTGTTCCTGACCCTCGCCTTTAGACCTGGAATCCTGGAAACGCCTTCCTTTTCCTGGGCAGAACGCTGGAAATGACGGTGACAGCTCGTTAGCGAAAGACTAAAAAAACAAATTGGACAACCGTCACACAAAGAATGTCTCACTGTGCTGAAAGAGGCCACTCATGAAAAAGGGGCAAATAGTAACAAGTAACACTCTCATATGCACACACGCAAACACACACAGATGTGACCGGGCGTCGGGCCAGACGCTCCGAGAGAAGGAAACTCACATTCTTGTGATGGGGAGTCATCTAGTATCAGGTTCCACAGACTCTGGCAGGAGCTGGAGCCCCCTCACCACCTCACCACACACAGAAACAAACACATGCATAGGGGCATACTCTGCAGCACAGTGGCTGCCTCTTCTAAACCTTTCACATTTTTTTTTTTTTTTTTTTTTGGTGGGGTCAGATAATAAGTATCTGATTCTGAGGGAAGTTTATAATGACAGGTTTTTATTTTGCAACAGTTTGTGTGTCTACAAAAAAAGTAATAAAGTTAATGAAGATGAGTTCTACAGCTGAATGGACCCAGAGGAATGTGCTGGTTTGATTCAGTGTGAGGCATCCAGGTCAAATGGCCACCATGGAGGGAGGATGTGTCATTCACGCTCTGTCCACTAGATGTCAGCATCACCCAACTCTGCTCCCACTGGCGCATCCAAGCCCTGTCAAGAGTCTGGCTGCACATGACTGCACAAGTGCACTTTTTTTTTTTTTTTTTTTTGCACTTTTTTTTTTTATTTTGCAGAAGTTAATTTGTAATAGCAGCAATTTTTGTTTGAAAATCATACTATTTGAACTGTGTTTTATTTTAAACACTTTTGTACGGTGACTTTGAGTGTCGTGAAAGGTACCTAATAAAATGTATTATTAGTGGTGCTGTGCATAGCAAAGCCCACTACTGACCCTTATAGCAAAGCTATAGGGGTCACAGCCCACTACTTGTTATTCTCGTCCATTTTTATTATTATTATTCCCACGCATTTTCTGTCGCTATCTCCTCCCGCACAGTTCATCGCACATACACGAATAATACATCGAAATGTGCGGCTAGATCTGAGCGGTTATGCTATTATTCAGTTTCTCCAGATCGGAATTGTGCAGAAATTTTCCCATAGAGAATGAATGGGAAAAGTTGCAAACATCGCACTTCTTCAACACTTTTACCAACATCCACTGCTCTGGCATACTTGCACCTAGAGATTTCATTTAAACTTTAAAACGTAGGCACTCTTGTCTTCTCTTCAGAGATTCCCCTCACTTATCGACACCTTTTACCGTTTTTAAACCATGAAGCCTCAAAGCGGTGTAGGTGTTTGCTCAAATTTCAGGGTTTATAATGGGTGTGTATTGCGCGGAATGTTCGCGCTAGAGGGGGTGACACCAACAGTTAGAGTACGGGCTGCTCTGAAAAAATTTTCAAAATATTTTTTTAAAACTGTGATTGCTTCCACAAATTTCACTCTACACACAAAATTTTCTCCAAAGTAGTAGTCATACTTGTCCTGATGCCTACAATGTGTCTACCTGACCGATAGGATTCACAGTTTTTGAATGAGAAGCCTAGAAGTGAGGAGTGGACAGCCTAACTGCTCCATAGGACCCAATGTTAATTCAGCAAAGTTTTTCGTCACAAAAATTTAACGGACGGTAGTTTTCAACTCGCTAGAATGTCCACTTTTTTACACTAGGAAGAATAAAAAATACATGTCTGTGTTCATGGAAGCCTTGTGGTAGTCACTGTGAAAAAAGTTTGTGAGTAACTGGTTTACGTTTTTAGTAAATGGCAGTGGTTCGAGGGAGTGGTTCTGTGCTTCTCGGCTAATCAAAGCACCTGCGCAGCAGCAGTTAAGGAGGGGGAGGGGCTGTTTCCCGCTCTGTCTCACTGACGTCACACACGCGCACACACACACAGACGGAGAGAGGCTTGGGGAAAAAAAAAAAAAAAAAAAAGGACGGAGCGAGGCCTGTGGCGCATATGCTAACATATGCTAACTTCGACGGAAGTTAGCATATGTTAGTTAGCATATGTTAACATATGCCAACATGCTAACATATTAGATGTCCCTGCACTGCTCTCGGTCTCTCTCTGAAAAAATAAAATAAAAATAAAACCTCCGCTCTGTCGCTCTGATCACTGAGGGGCGGGGCTGCTCTTCACACACAGCGAGAGAGAGAGAGAGAAAAGAGAAACGCAGCGTGTGCAGCGGCAGCAAAGAGGAGTTAAGTGATCTGTGGAGAAGACAAGTCGACTGGACGACAACACGTGTCAGTGTAAGTGAAATAAAACCTTCACAAGTTGAAAGTCAACAAACATAACCTCCTTCGCAGAGGCAATAAGTACCACTAGTTCAACAAGCATAAACGTGCATCATCCCACACAGCGAAAGGACTGCGCAGCGGACCTGCCGCGGATGTATGTCGGCTTCCGGAACGGACCCGTATCGGGGTCCAGATGCACTCAGGAACTCCGCCGGGGCTCCGCGCTGCTCCGCATCCGCGATTAAAGCCTCACCTCCGCGGCGGGTCCGTTTGGGACCCGCAAATTGATAATAAAGGCTCATCCGGCCCGGGTCCGTTTTGGACCCGTTTATCTCATTTTCCAAATCCCTTCTGTTCATGTTGTAGGATAAACTAAACTATAGGACAAAAAATCGAGGCTATCACTGGGCTTAGCCTGGCTACTACAGCAATGGTGTAATCTTAAATCTGCATTGCCTTGTATTTTTAACCTAACAATATTGTCAACAGAAAATGTTCAAGTCATGCATTTACTGTACAAAAGTGATAGCTCAATGGAAATATAAAATTGACATTAACATTTATGAAATGTTATAGGTTATAGTCTATGTTTTTGTTAGGTTACTACATTTATTATGTGGTCAATACCTAATTTAGTGCTTTATACAGGCGCCAGGTCGGTGCAGACATAAAATATGCCATCTATTAAGCTACAACTTCAGTGAAATGCTGCGTTATACACAGCTAAAATATCAGAAATAACTGGTGAACGACAAGAAGTTCAATAAAAATATGTTTTAATTATTATTCCTCTCAGCCTAGGCCACACCTGACACTATGACCCCTCCACTCCATTTTTACATGACAGTCACAGGCTGCCAAAACATTATGACCACTTCACTCAATACAGGACTATATTAGGGTGCCAGAACATGACTCTATGACACCACCACCCCCCCCCCCCCCCCAATCAGTTGGGATTTCTAGAATTATCCATGTGTTAAGTGTGTTTGTGCCCAACATAACTTCACTGCTAATATATGTTAACTATTAGCCGACCAATGACTTAGCCTGATGCTGGCTTTCAGGTGGAGCTGGGAGGGGTCTGCTGCATGTACTACTGACCCATATAGCAAAGCTATAGGGCCAGTAGTGGGCTGTGCGAAGCACTACTACAGCCTCTGCAATAGCAACTGCGAAGATAAGATTAGGTGAAAAATTGTAGCATTTATCGTAGCATCGTAGTGTTGTATCATGTCATCTTAGCGCAAACTGCTGCCGACACAGCCCCACTCTCGCGATTTCCCGCAGGGGAATTGTCTAGTTATTATTATTACATAAGCTTTTGATGCCCGGCTTCATTATGTTTGCATAACCTGTTAAGCTGCAGGCTTCTTCAAAACACTTCATCACAGTCACTTGACATGTCACGCAGTGTTGGTTCATTCAGTGACAGTGCATGAGGGAAGCTCATATCTGACATCTAACTGGACGGGTGGGTTAAATCAACTGATGGAGAACATGATGAGGTCTGCTGCCAAGACGTTACATGAAAACTTGACATAAAGATTCAGCTGTGATATCTCTGCTAAGACACTTTATTCACAGACTTGCTTCATTTACATGAAGCAACATAACCAGTATTTCCTATTTTATTTTATTTTGGCATTACTTTCAAGTGTGATGAATAATAATATACTGCTTGCCAGGAACAACTCTCTAACAATTGTTCCTGGACATTCATGTGTTTCGGTCCGTTTGGGCTCTTATCAGACCTGTTTTGTTTTGTTTTTTTCCTCATTCCTCTTCAGCACAACAACCGAAAGCTGAAATATCTGGACCTCACCCTGGCTTTCTAGGCTACTCCTCTCCTTCTTTCCTCTTCAAGATGACTAGATGTCGGCGGCAGTCATTGCAGCCAATCAGCTCTGTAATTGCGCTGTAATTGTGTTTAATGACCAAATAAATGGTAGAGGAAAAAACACACTAATCTTTGCTCGCATTATCCCTCTTTAAGTATGTCTATGATATGATATGATGACGATTTGGCAGCGGAGTAAACAATTATTTTTTTTTCTCTAGTACATTATGACAAGGACAGTATGTCTAGTCCTCTATGTGTGCCTTCTCCTCCACTACATTTTTCATGGGAAGCCATTTGATAAGATTATAAAAACAGTAAGTTGTTATGGAGAACATCCGAGACCTCCAGCAAAAATGTCATGTGTACTGTAGCTGGGTGTCTTGTCCCTGAGTTACCGTCATTTCAACAGCTCATGTGAATAACTGCTCTGGGGTCTCACTGGTACATAAAAACATTCATTCATCAACTTTCTGTCACCAGTCGCCAGGGCTGACACAGAGAGACAGACTCATACTCACACCTACGGCTGAGTTAGAGTCATCAATTAACCTAACAAGTATTTAGACAGCGGGAGGAAGCCAGAGAGGACCCATGCAGACACAGGGAGGCTCCACACAGAGAGGCCCCAGTCGGCTGATGGATCTGAATCCAGAAGCTTCTCGCTGTGAGGCATCAGTGCTAACCATCGCACCACTGTGCCGCCCTGCAGAAAAACACGGTAACAATAAAATGACTCATCTCATAACCACTCAGCTTTATCTTTTGACACATCTGTGACCGTAGATAGAGAACTTCCTCTAACGCTTTGCAATCCTGACCACATGAGCAGCAACTGGACTCCATTTTGGTTTTGTTCTTTGGTTTCACCCCTCATCCAAGAGATGTCATCAGTGCTAAGCGACTGGTAGACTTCCAGGTTTTTATTTAGCTCTATCTGTGGGTGGTTACTCAACCCAAACTCACATGACCCCTAGCTGCACATGAATAAAAGTGTTATTGGTGCTGAAACACCCTGGGGAGCAAGGTCAGATCTATACTGTAAGTGGCTGATGAGTAAGCCCCCGCCTCTCTTTAGATATGATTCTTCCAGTTTAACAAAGATGTCTCCCTTTTCTTGCCTCTCACACCATTGATGAATCAGGTGCAGGTTTGCTTTTGGCACTGCAGCATGTCACATTTCACAACGCCTGCAGCTGACGAGACTTCGCCTGCCCTCATCTTCAGCTCCTCCGTGATTGTCAGAGTGTGCCCGAGTGTGTCTAGGAGACCGGGGGAGTGGCAAAGATTATCACCGAACCGAACGCCAGTGATTCTTGTAGAAGATGTGCAGAGGATATGCAGAGGTGGGTGAAAGGAGGAGAGGTGGAGTTTCCACGGCCCTTCATTGCTATAAAAAACTCCGGTGGAGGTTTGCGTAATTCAGCTGGAGAGAAGCTGGCAGCACATGCAGACTGAACCTATTCTCGGACACATGCCTGGATCAGACTGCACGAAGGTAGGGGCACTTAGTCAAAGTTCCTGAAGTCAACCAGGACAGTTAAGCAAGATTAGAGTATGGATTATGTCTGCTTGTTTAATCGAATGAGCAAATATTTGAAGATGGCATAATGTTAGCTTTAGCTGAAAGTATTGATATTCACCTGTGAAGAAACCTTTGCATAAATTATGAATCCTAAAGAAGGGTTGCATTTTGGTCTTGATTTATACTGCACTGTAAAAAACATCTCTTTTAAATCCAAACAATACTAGTGAGATCATATTTTACATTTTGTTTTTCATGCAGGTTGATAGAATAAAGGCACAGTAATGTGATTATGTGATTACAATAATTTTAGAATGGGTGCTTAACTTTTTTTTCCCATTTAATAGTTCATAATTACCACCTATGATGAGCAACAAGGAAGAAATGATTTACACCTTGCTTGTCTCCTCTCAGGATATACCGAAGAACATCAGCCGCTCCACTTCGCTCTCCACTTCTCAATCACCTACCGTCACTGTAAGTAAGCGTTCACATTTCAGTTGAAGTTAGATGATGTATGTCATCCAGTTCTTAAATGAAAACAATTGCGGCTCCAGGAGCTTCAACCACTGATGGCGCATCCCGATCAGCCGTCTGAGCATGGACGCTCCCAGGAGAATGTGAAGGAGGACCAGGTGCTGCCTGCTGGACCAACAAACCTGCAGAGGGCCAGAGCCCGCTTCCTCAAGGGGGTGTCGTACTTCTCAGGAGACATGGAGGTGTTTGCCAAATGGATGGAAAGTGAGTACATCAGCAACTGCAAAAGTAAAAATTTAAAAATACTTTCCTTATCTACACAGACATTAACATAGTTAAAACATTGCGGGACATTCAGCATTACATAACAGAGTTACTCACTGTACTTTGCTGATAAACAGAACACTGATGTCAATACTGATTAAGTTTTGTTACTACTCTTTGGAGAGAGACACAAGTAAAAATGTGTGACCTGTTTTCAGAAGTCATGAACTTATGTTAAAATGTACCCAAGCAGCCTTTTCCTGTCAGCCTATGAGGCATTTACTTTTCATTAAATCTGTCCATGAGCCTCTGGCCTCTGCGACGCACGGTTTCTCTCCTCTTGCATAATTGCTGTCTGTCACATGCATTATACACAAGCCGATGATGGTTTCTCGTGACTGGATGTCACATTCTTTAAAGTCTTTTAAACACGTTTTGCTCACATAAGTCAAATAACTCTCATCTTGCAGAACAGTTCTTCTTGCTGCAGCTTCTGGACTGGGTTTTACGCGGCGCGGCACAGGTGATGTTTGTCAACAACCCTCTGAGTGGCCTCATCATTTTTGCCGGCCTCATCCTGCAGAACTACTGGTGGGCCCTCAACGGCTTCGTGGGCACGCTCTTTGCAACTATCTCCGCTCTCATTCTGAAACAGAACAGGTGTGTTTCAGGATGCTGTATATAATGATTATTAAAAATCTTTCTGTCTTGTTGCTGAATGACTGGCATCAGTGGTAAAATGCTGAGTATCTCTCTTTCAGGGGTGCGATAGCTGCAGGACTTTACGGTTACAACGGCATCCTGGTGGGTCTGCTGATGGCCGTGTTCTCCAATGCAGGAGACTGGTACTGGTGGCTTCTGCTACCGAACATCTTTTTGTCCATGATGTGGTAAGCCAATATTCTGAGAAATGGTGAAATAGTACAATGCATTGATATTAAAAAGATCGTATCTTATTTTATTACATGACATTAAGAAGCAGGAAATATGTAGAAACAACCTGCATGACTGAGTTTAAGATCTTAAGATGACTTTGTGTCGTTGCATTTCAGCCCGATTGTATCCAGTGCCCTGGGATCGATTAACAGTCGCTGGGATTTGCCAGTGTTCACCCTGCCCTTCAACATCCTGGTGTGTCTCCACATGGTCGCCACCGGCCACTTCAACCACCACTTCCCCCAAGTTCTCATTCAGCCGCGCACCGAGTTCCCCAACATCACCTGGTCGGAAATCGATGTCGCCAGGGTAGGGCCGCAATCTTTCTAATCTGTCTAGATGGTTTAGAGCAGTGCAAGATCAGATACTTTCAACTTTGGTCTGATGTTGTGCCAGAGTCCTCGGCATTTTCAGTATCAGAAAATCTCAGCCGTAATGGGGGAACGGAGAATAACTTCATACAGTTCTAATTTACACATTTATAATTTTATTTTGGGACTATATTACAATAGATTTTTATGGATTCAAGTTCAAATATCACATTATTTTTTCTATAATGCTCGGTTTAAGCTCCTGTCTCTTTAAGGCCTCAACTTGCCAAGTCTGCTCTGATTGGCCGGTTCAGAACTTTTAGCCTGTTTTGCTCAAAACTATTTGCTTGGTGGTCAATATGCAAATATTATGCAGCAACACAAAATTCGGTAAAAAGGTAAACAAGCTTTTCAGACTGTTCAGGTGCAGTGCTCGCCGTAGAGAGTAGTAATTCCCTTCAGCATGGTCTTTGCAGACTTTGTGCACAGGAAAGCTCTTCAACACACTATAGGAGACCCAAGAGGTCCATGAAAACACTGATGAGAGGCATTTCCAGTCATCCTTTATCTTTCTCTCTGTAAACTTTCAGCTGTTCATGTCGATACCTGTGGGAATAGGTCAGGTCTATGGCTGTGACAACCCTTGGACCGGCGGAATCTTCATCATCTCCCTCTTCATCTCCTCCCCCATCACCTGTATTCATGCTGTCCTGGGATCTACAGTGGGCATGGTTTCAGGTGAGTACACCACACCTGATGTAGAGGTCATTCTGTCTCTCCTTGATAAACAGCACATATTATTTTTGCCTCCTTACTTAGAGAATGAATTGGTGTTGCCATCAGTACGCTCCGACTGACCAAAACTCATGTTGTTTTGCAGGCCTGGCTCTAGCAGCTCCTTTTGGAGACATTTACTTCGGCCTCTGGGGATACAACTGTGTGCTGGCGTGCATTGCCATCGGTGGAATGTTTTATGCTCTCACCTGGCAGGTGCACCTGCTTGCCATCACATGTGGTGAGTTAAAAAAAGAATCAGAAAATTTTCCACAAAAGATGATCATGTTACGTGTAATCACGCGCAGTCTCAGCAAAGACAAAGCTGGCATTTGTAATCTATAATATGTGATCTTGTTTGCAGCTTTTTTCTGTGCATACCTTGGCTCAGCCATTGCCAACATTATGTCCGTGGTAAGTACAGATTTTCTTTCACATGTGTAAATATCAGCCTGTAATTGAACACCTACTAACACACATTACTCCCATCAATGTATTTTTTTATCTACAGTTTGGCCTGCCAGCCTGCACGTGGCCTTTCTGTCTCTCTGCCCTCACTTTCCTCCTCCTGACCACGGGGATCAAGAGGATCTTCAAGCTGCCGCTGGCCAAAGTCACTTACCCCGAGAAAAACCTGCGCTTCTACTGGAAACTGAAGAAGCAGGAGAAAATGGAGAAGGCCGAGAAAGAGAGGAAGGGGGAGGAGGAGCAGCAGAAAGCCATCGAAGACGAAATGATTCTAAATGAGAAAGAGCAACTGAGGATACAGCTCGAAAGAATGGAGGAGGGAAATGAAGGAAATGGGCCATCAGATGTTACAAATGACAGTTCTGAGGGCGTTTCACATGAAGTCGTTGAGCAGGGTAGTGAAGATGGGGAAAGAAACAAAGACAATCATTTAACCGAGGTCATGGTTACAGATAATGTTTAATTCTACATTTATGCAAAGAGAGGGAGAAATTGTAAGAGAGGACACGCTGTAAATATTCTTCCAGAGTAACTGTTTATTTTGCTATATATACGTATACTGTCGCTTTTTTTACTGGATGATTTCATGTCATTTTATGCTTTATTCTGTAAAAATAAAAAGAATATTTTTAATAAAAAGTATTTTTTAAACAATCATTCTAGTCCATGCCTGTTTATTCATTCTATTACTTAATAGTCATGAATAATCTGCAGAGTCATGTTTTGGTACGATCAGTTGCAGTCAGTATCTTAATGTTATACAGCATTTATTCTTCAGACAGAGAGCAGAAAATAAAACTCATCCTCACCATAAATCATGCCAGCATTAAATATAAGACCATCAGTGTGTTATTATGACAGTGACGTTTCAGTACCTTTCTATAAAACAAATGACAGAACAATTTGCAGGGAAACAATATTTGATTATCTCAAAGTTATTATATAAAAAAATAAATTAATCATCTAAAATTGTGTGGGTGGGAGGAAGTTGTGTCGGCTTTCAGGCTAGTGGCAGCTACTATCAAAGAGAAACGTAAACCTAAAGTTATTTATAACTCTATTCATAATTCCTACACGCACTGTAAACTGGCCCTCAACAAACCACCCGGTCTTCATCATGAGCAGAAATGCAACAGATAATATATCTGTAAAGTGACTGCTGAAAGATCTGATCTTAGCTAAGGACCTTTTTGGGCAATAATAACATATAAAAATCCATTAAACTGCAATGGTTTGCGACAATTCGCTCTTAATGTTGAACTGGGCATTATAGCCTCATTTCATCAGTGGCTTGATGGGCTGAATTAAATTATGACTTAAGACAAGACAAGAGCCCAGATTAGCTGTAACTGTGAGATAGCTTTCGCAGTCATTAGTTGGCAGTAGCATATGTCTGATAATGTGCTGAGATATGACTGGAGCATTCTGGATTTGCTTTCATTTCTGATTAGGCATGTACCATGTGGTGAAGCCAATAACAACATATCGTGCAGCAGCAAGAGATCAAAATGAGTTTTCTAAAATCAAATTGCCAATTATGTTTACTTATCTTTCTTTGAAATAGGTAATTCATGTCAAGAATCTGAGGATAAGAATGAAACCACCCTGAGGTCCCGTGTGAAATAGGCAGCACCTACATGTCACCAGCATCCTCAAAGGTCACCAATTAACACATTAAATATATACACAAATCTGACATGCAAAATAAGAAAACAAATGCAATTTCCACTTATAGACTCCCCAGAAGCCAGGTTAGCTGTTTAGCCATTTTAGCATGTGGCATCAAATATTGAGTTGCTTAAGGAATCCTTTATTACCACAACATAGTATTAAAAGTGAGTAGGGATGGGATTGTTAGCTCTGTGAAGGGAGCCATATCTTGTGGAGCCGTTTCTTTTTTAAATGAGTCATTCAAAAGTCTGGCTCATTTTTATTTATTTACTTATTTTTATTTTTAAGAAGCCAGCCTGGGGGTAACTCATTTTATCCAGGAAATAATTACTGGGAGGAATGATAGGAAATATTGATTCTGGCAAATATTACACTTTGCTTTATCTCTGGTGCAATTTCTTTGGCTCATTTTGTCATTTAGACGCATAGTATCTTATCAAACACAAACGATTATCATGTTATATGTATGTAAACATGTGCAATGTCAGCAAAGACAAGCCTGGCATTTGTATTGCTAAACCTCTTTTGCAGTTTTTCTTCTGTGCATACCTCGGCTCAGCCATTGCCCCCACTGGATAAATTAAGGGATTATCTTATTATATCTTAAATAAGCACATGCTCGTGTACTTTGCTGGCTCCCCGCCTTGTGCCTGTTCTCCGTCTCACTTAGTGGAGAAGCAAAGGAGGTTCTTGTGAGTGTGCTCCTCTGTGAAACCCAGCAAGAAGAAAATAAAGAACGGCTCATAACTGCGACTCATTTCTCATCGTTCGTGTTAATGAGCCGGTCAGTAGATTCAGTTCGTTCGTGAACGTCACATCTCTGGTAGTGAGTTTGACTTTTTTTAATGGGGCTGTGTGGATACGTAGAGGTTACAGTAAAGGCAGCGAGGTTTCATTTGGGGTTTGTGCTTCCTGTTTTATGTTTTTAGACTGCACACATGGCTCAACCAGTTTAAGCTGTTCTCCAGCTTGTCATGCTAAGAAAAATAAGCAAAATTGGCCCACACTATATTTCATAAAATACATATGATTGGCCTTGGTTCAGCTAAATCAGTAAAGGTGACCTTGAAAAAGCACATACATTAGGATCCACTGACCCACAGTGGTGCACACGGCATTTGTGCATTTATTCGTCTTTCTGTTCCGGTTGTGCAGTTTGGGTTGCACAACGCGCCTCAAACATTCCAGAGTTTAATGAAGCGTGCCTTTTCTGCTTTGTATGATTGTGCAGTTCACTTGGACGATGAAATCTACAATGATCCGAGGGGCCGATATGTCCAAAGTTGTCAAAATGCGCGTCTGCTGAAGCCATGTTATCACAGGTTTGCTGGATGGGCAATGTTATGGCCTGGCTCAAGTGGCCACAACAAAAAGGAGACGCACCACGTCAGATGGAGAAAAAGAAATAATTATTTATTTAAACCATTAACAAAGGGTCAGCTTGGGAACCACCCCGAAGGCACCTGCAAGAGGGAAACAGGGAGGAGTTAGTAAGTCAGTCTCGAGAGCTGTGATCCTTCACACAGCCTCTCTTTTAAACTGAGAGAGTGGTGGCAGCCAAACACTACTGGGCACTGGGAACAGGTGCCCCGAGTTATTGCTATTAGCCTCAGAGAATGAAACCACACCCACACATGCCTACAGGGGCATCACAGCAAAGCAAAACGTCAGTGTTCCATTATTCATTACCCATCACCACTGAAAAATGGATTCATGTTTTACCTAATCCTTAGGTGACTGAACTTCTAGTGTAAATATAAATGCAGGTTTTGTGGCAACAATGCTACAGCACTGTAAAACTGCATATAGGAAAAGTTAACACATATTCAGTAAAGTCGTGTTTGCTTATTTGCGTCACAATAAAAGTTAATCTAAAAGTTAAAAGGTTCAAAGTTAAGGATTTGGTCAGGGTCACATATTTTCTCTGATTTAACTGGTCCAAGGAGTCACGGGTCATAAGATGACTATGTGCAATGTAACGCACATTTTAAGACAATGATTAACAGTTGTGGAAATCCACAGAATGTGTAGATTTGGAGGCTGACAAACACCTCAGCTCCTTGTAATAAGTTTAATAACCATTATTAGGTTACTGAGAAAGAAAAATCTAACATCCTTCGGAGGGTGTCCTGTGGTGTCTGGCAGCTCAGTGCTATTAGTTGGGGTCTCTGGATCCTATGGGTAAAGACTCACCAGAAGCCAGGTTAGCTGTTAAGTCATTTTAGTGTGTAGCATGAAGTATTGAGCTACTTGTTTAATGTTAATGAATCCTTTATTACCACAACATAGTATTAGCAGTGAGTAGAGATGGGATTGGTGGCTCTTTGAAGGGAGCCATATCTTGTGGAGCCGTTTCTTTTTTAAACGAGTCATTCAGTAGACTGGCCCATTTCTTTTTAATTATTTATTTATTTTATTTTAGATTTGGAGGCTAATAGCAACTGGCAGCACAGTGCTATTAGTTAGGGTCTCTGGGTCCTATGGGTTGAGTGGAGGGGCCTCTGTGAGTCATCCCACAGATGCTTGATCAGTTTGGGATGTAATGAATTTGGAGGCCAGTTCAACACCTTGTGCTGTTCTTCATGTTTTTTTAGTTGTTCCTAAACCATTTTTGTGAGTGTGTGTCGGGCTGCATCCTGCTGGGGATGGCTGCTGCCATCAAGGAGTGTCATTGCTGTGGGATCGGGTGCCTGGTCTGGTCTAGGTGGATGGTACATGTCTAAGTAACAGCCAAAGTTTACCAGCAGAACATTGAACTGTCAGAAGATGGTCAATGTTATTTACTTGTAATTTGTGATGCCCTCTAGTGGGGAGGCACAGCAGCTATGCGGCACAGTGTCAGATGATTTGTTACGCAGGCTAATGTAGAACATGTGACCATCAACATATCTCTGAAGCATGCACTGAAGCATGCATTATCAAAAACAGCATCTGAGTCAGCCTTATCGGCTTGATTTGCAAGACTACAATTGAAAAAGTTTCTAATGTTGCCAACATAGATCACAAATCGTGATGATACTGTAATACAGCAGCTTTAAAATAGTACAGAGTGTCTCTCTTGTAGAAGGTCGTGGGGAAGCTGGCATTGGGTGAAAGGCAGGTTACACCCTGGACAGGTCCAACACAGAGAGACAGATAACCATTCACAGATACGGCCAAGGACAGCACAGTGGGGAGGTGGTAAGCACTGAAGCCTCACAGCAAGAAGGTAACAGGTCCGAATCGGGTCCGAATCTATGGGCCAGCTGGGCCTTTCTGTGTGGAGTTTGCATGTTCTCCCTGTGTCTGCGTGGGTTCTCCGGGTTCTCCGGCTTCCTCCCACCGTCCAAAGACGTGCTCATTAATTGGTGATTCTAAATTGGCCGTGTGAGTGTGCATGGTTGTTTGTGTCTCTGTGTTGGCCCTGCGATGGACTCTCCAGGGTGCGCACAGCTGGGATAGGCTCCAGCAGAGCCTGCGACCCTTAACAGGATTAAGAAGAAGATGAAGAAGATACGGCCAATTTGGAATCACCAGTTAACCTAACCTCCAAACCCACAAACACACAGACAGGCCCCAAGAAAGTTCAAACCCTCTTGATCCATCTTGTTGTGATGCAACAGTGGTAATGTATGCCAGACTTAAGTGTAACTAACCCACATGTTTTTTTAGAGACTGCATCACTGTGATTTACGTTAAAAGTCCCACTGCAAGATCATACCCACACAACCTGACATTGTATATTAAAAAAAAAACCCTCAGCTTGCTCTGCAGTATCTCGTCGAACATCTTTCAACTAGCTCTACTAGCTCTACTACTTTGGTGGCCTAAGATGCACTGTCAGTTCATGCTATTGGAACTGCGTGCTCCAACCCCACACCACTGTTAGAAGGTTCCTGAAAGTATCGTCACCCTGCTCATGCCCTTATTCATAGACTTTCAGTTTTTTGCCTATCAGCGATCAGTCGTCGTGGAATGCCCCATCATGCAGGTCAATCTGATGCCATGAAACCGCGGAGTCAGGTGACCAGAAAGCACGCGGGCAGTGTCAACCTGACCTCCTTGTTTAGCTGAGCTGCATATTTCAAATGGTTGCACTGCCAGCAAGGTCTAAATCCTCAAACTATATACGTCATGGGGCCTGATAACCGGCATATGCACATACGTCCAGGGACATTGTCGCACACAGCCCGAGGTACTGTGATGTGTCTTGATCAAGTGATATGTTTCTGCTCTTTATGTACCGCTCCAAGACTCACAAAAGAAATGCATCCCAGACACAGATGACCCAATGATTGGTTTGATGGTGGCATCGTCTTAGCAAAGAAACGTCACATCTGCTACGACGAAGTATTAGAGCCACACATGAAGAAAAAATTTTTTTTTTTTGCCATGACCAGATTAAACTCGACATTTTGAGAATAAAGTTGAAATATCATGTTAATCTCGACGTGTCGACTTTAAAGTCGCGAGCCTGGGTAAGCATCACTAAAGGGAAATACGTAAGTTAGGTTATTGGTAGGCCACCGCTTCCAGTGATGAATACAGTTGCAGGATGTCAAAAACTTTGCTTCACACTTTATCGCTCCGAACTAACAGCTAGTTTGGAATGCACAGAAGACATAATGTCGGGATTAAAGTCGCCACGATATTTCAACTTTATTTTCGAAATGTCGAGTTTAAAGTTGACATGGCGACTTTAAAGTCGACACGTTGAGACTAAAGTCGACATGATATTTCAACTTTATTCTCGAAATGTCGAGTTTAATGTCGACGTGGCAAAAATATTTTTTTTCTTCATGTGTGGCCCTAATACTCTGTCATACATCTGCTGCCGCACCCCTGCGAATATGTAAAAAATAATAAGCATGAGATATAAGTGTAGAATAACAAGCATCCAACTGCCGCACACCTCTTTAGTGTCAGAATGTGTAGGACTCCAAATATCTGAAAATACGAATTCTTGTTTTTTTTAACTCCAGCACGTGTCAAGAGGTTTGGTGTGAAGACACTGAAGGGTGAGGTTTTGCCAAAAGGTGCAAGCTGCTTTGCAAGTTGATCACTGTCAGTTGTTTGTCCAGTGAGCAGAGCGTTCTCACGCATTGTCATTTAGGTTTACGACTCACTGAAGTAACACTCCAAGAACCATCATCTTAACCATGTGTCAGACATCAAACAGGACTTATTTATGACGTCCTTTCAAGTGCAATTTTAACCTCTACATGTTTTCAATTAAAACACATGATGTTATGACTGATGACTTCCCCCTCCAGGTCTTTCCTGAATGTTAAGGTAGAGGACTTGTACTTGACAAACTTTCATGACCTCCATGAGTCACATTTAAAAATGCACATAAGGCGTTTTATACGAACAAACTACTCACACATTATTTTTAAAAGAACTTATGCTAGGACACTTCATATAGATGACAGTCACACTTTCTCTTTACATTAACAACTACATGGAGACTCAGCACTTGTTTATGAACATCTTTAAGATGTTTTCTGTGGCTATGAATAAACACTAAGCTCTTTGCTCTATTTTCTGTAAATAAGTGCACCTGTGTGTCCAGTGTTTTCCACCTACAGTGGTATGAAAAAGTTTGGGCAAGATTTCATAATAATTTGCTCTAACTTTATAAAAGACGATCACAGCAACAAGATTTTATTTCCTACAGAGATGTAGATGTTTGAGTGTTTTCCAGACCAAAATTCTTAGAGTATAATTACAAAGTTTTATTATAATAAATTAAAATGTAAAAAGTGGTATGTGCAAAAGTTTGGGCACCCTTTTAATCACATTGATTTCAAGACCTGTAGGGATTTGTAGCTGACATGTTGCAGCTCAAAACTGCTTTGATTAGCTTGTGAGACCTTCAATTACAAAGACAGGTAAAACCAATCATGAAAAAGGCTATTTAACAGAGGCAATTGCTGGCAGTGCTTGTCCTAGGCTCCTGGCAACATGGGGGCATCGAAACAACTCTCCACTGACCAAGAAACTAAGATAATTCATTATCATGAATTAGGAGAAGGGTACAAGAAAGAAATCAAGAAGGTTTGGGATGTCTATTTCCACAGTCAGAAATGTGGTGCAGAAATGGAAGGCCAGAAGAACAGTCATTGTAAAGGAAAGATGTGGTAGGCCAAAAAAAATACTGGAAAGACACAGACGAAGGATGGTTAGAATGGTCACAGACAAGCCACAGACCACCTCCAGAGAACTACAAGAACATCTGGCTACTGATGGTGTAGTTGTTCATCGTTCCACAATCCAGCGCACTTTGCACCAGGAAAAGCTCTTTGGAAGGCTGATGCACAAAAAGCCTTTCCTGAGTGTTCATCACAAGAAGAGTCGCATGAGGTATGCAAAAGCACATCTGGACAAGCCAGAAGCATTTTGGAAAAAAAACACTGTGGTCAGATGAGACTAAGATGGAGTTATTTGGTCAGAACAAGAGGAGGTATGCATGGCGAAAAAAACACACCAATTCCATGAGAAGAACTTATTGCCTACTGTGAAATATGGTGGAGGGTCCATCATGTTATGGGGCTGTGTGGCTAGCACAGGGACTGGAAAACTTGTTAAAGTTGAGGGCCACATGAATTCCTCTCAGTATCAGCAGATTCTTGACAAGAATGTTCAAGAATCTGTCACAAAGTTGAAGCTACACCGGGGTTGGATTTTTCAGCAGGACAATGATCCCAAGCACTGTTCAAAATTCACCAAGGAATTCATGCAGAAGCACAAGTACAATCTTCTGGAATGGTCATCCCAGTCCCCAGACCTTAACATCATTGAAAATGTATGGATTGATTTGAAGCAGGCTGTTTACGCGCGGAAGCCAAGAAACCTGACTGAACTGGAGGCGTTTTGTTTGGAGGAATGGGCCAAAGTACCACCTGCCAGACTTCAGGGACTTGTCAGTGGCTATAGGAGGCGTCTACAGGCTGTTCTTGCAGCAAAAGGAGGGTCTATTAAATATTAATGGAATTATTTCTTTGGGGTACCCAAATTTATGCACATGCCTATTTTTGTTTAAATATTCATAGAAATGTTTCTGTTGGACCAATGAAAATGATTTCACTACTGAGATGTTTCTGTTTCCATACGGTATAACATTTGTTAAAATAAAGTTGCTGCTTCAAAAGTTCAGCAAGTGACAAACTGATGCAATGATTTTCCTAAGGGGTGCCCAAACTTTTTCATACCACTGTATGTCTCGTTCCAGTAGACCATTCCCTGGTTCCCTAGCACCTGACGTAGACCTTGTTGACATGGGCAACGTCCGAGCTGCTTTGATTGTCATTTATCTGTGCCCTCATGTTTTTGAGGTATGCCTTGGCAGCATGTATGGCTATATATACACACACAATGTCATTAAGTGGAAATATGTTATCTCTTTGCTCACGCGAGATCTGTAAATATCTAGCTGTTCCCCATTCCAACCCCCCCTTCCTTCACGTGCCAATGAATTAAAATAAAATGAAAATCTGTAGAGGGTGGCACAGTGGCCTGGCTGACCGTCACGGATGCACGCCACGCTCAGAGATTACATCATCTAGGTCAGAAGACATAATTTCTCCACTGAGTCCGGATGGCGATGCTATCATCATCCGGGGTCTGTAGATTGACCTACATGCACCAGATGATGATAACAGCTAACTCCGGACTCAACTGGGAATAGGACTAGCACACAATAACAAAATACTGGTTATAAAAAAACGAGTTTCATGGCAGACAATGCATTATGTAGAGTCTGCGTTTCGGTTCCCCAGTCACGATGGATATAGTCACTATAAGAATATAGCGACTGGAAATATGTTATCTCTTTGCTCACGTGAGATCTGTAAATATCTAGCTGTTCCCCATTCCAACCCCCCATTCCTTCACGTGCCACTGAATTAAAATAAAATGAAAATCTATAGAGGGTGGCACAGTGGCCTGGTTGACCGCCACGGATGCATGCTGCTGTCAGAGATTACATCATCTAGGTCAGTAGACATAATTTCTCCACTGACTCTGGATGACGATGTTATCATCATCCGGGGTCTGTAGATTGACCTACAAACACCAGATGATGATAACAGCTAACTCTGGACTCAACTGGGAATAGGACTAGCACACAATAACAAAATGTTGGTGATATGAACGAGTTTCACAACAGATAATGCGTTATTTAGAGCCCGCGTTTCGGTTCCCCAGTCACGATGGATATAGTCACTATAAGAATATAGCGACTGGAAATATGTTATCTCTTTGCTCACGTGAGATCTGTAAATATCTAGCTGTTCCCCATTCCAACCCCCCATTCCTTCACGTGCCACTGAATTAACATAAAATAAAAATCTGTAGAGGGTGGCACAGTGGCCTGGCTGACCGTCACGGATGCATGCCGCTGTCAGAGATTACATCATCTAGGTCAGAAAACACTGAGTCCAGAGTTACCTGTTATCATCATCCGGGGTCTGTAGATTGACCTACACACACCAGATGATGATAACAGCTAACGCCGAACTCAACAAGGAATAGCACTAGCACACAATAACAAAACATTGGTGATATGAACGAGTTTCACAGCAGATAATACGTTATTTAGAGGCTGCCTTTCGGTTCCCCAGTCACTATATGACGTAGATCTAAATATCTCCCAACTGACTACAAATGACACAAAAGTTATATGCGTGAGTAAACAATCGTATTTTGTGCCAGAAATAAGGTCCATGGTAAAAAACAGTAGTTTCCCTTTAAGTTTGCTGGCTTTTGATGACTTTTATTAATTTCATGCAGAAAACTTCTGCTCAAGGGCTGATTTAAAAAAAAAAAAGAGCATTAAGATACAGACTCCTGGTGAAATCCTAACTCAACATAACGTCAGCTGTGTAGCTTTAAAGCAAGTTTTAAAGACACAGCAAAGAAATTCTAAAACACACGAAACAATATCTGTACATAAAGGAAACCGTACGTGACCTGGATATTTTTTTATCCAGCTTTCCTTGCACCTATTTAACATGAAAGATTCATTTATTTATTTTTATTTTTTAAATTGATTTCATTTGCTTTACAGACTTAACATATATTTATAGTTTCCAAATTCCTTTTGAGTCACTTTTTCCCAGGTCAGCACCTGAGATCATTCACATTTACAGTACATCCAAATAAACAGAGCACATGAGCAGAGCCAGAGATTCGAGAAGAGCTAGAACGACCTCTGGTGGTACAAACGCATCATGTCTACATTAATCTCACTGTCCGATTGCAATAGGACAGAATCCTCCCCCAAGAGTGATTTGGGTATTTTGCAGTGAAATTTAACATTTTTGGAAAAGAAACAACCTTGATAAAACACTGTTTGTTTTCCATTGTAAAAATATTTCATTTAAACTGAACTAAACTGACTTATGTTCTGGAGTCCATTCATTTTCTCCTTATACCCACTTCAGTTACCATTCAGGAGTTGTTCTAAATTCTTCCTCGGGTCAGTTTTTTCTCTCTATGACCTTTTGACCTAAAGCATAGCATCATGTTTTTATATTATACTAATTCTCTGTAGCTACACTCTTCTACACACACACCTGGCAGGTTAACACTGGATGCAGCTCAACTTTATTTAGACTGTAAATACTTTTAAGTTTTGCTTCTTCAAAGGATGCCTTCAAGGCTACGAAATTAAACCACCTAGAGTTTTATTCTAATATAATTTAGCATATAGTTAACAATATGTGAAAGGTTAGTATATAATTGATCCCTTTCCATCCCTCTCTCTCCCTCCTCTCTATCTATATCTATATACAGTACATGAAAAAAAGAAACTCCAACATTTTGAGAAAACAACACTTATTTATATTTCTGTTCATGTGAAGAGCAACAAAACTTCAGAGGCATCTACTACATTTTGTCCCAAAACCAAAGACAATCTGACCAGGTTTGCTGCACATGTGGTGATTTACCTGTTTTCTCATCACATCGCTGGTGTAACGAAAAAGAAAGAAGAAGAAGAAAAAAAGACAGTAAACAGTAAATGCTAGCTGAACACATAATCCCACTGAAACTATGATGGACAGGATGGAATGAATCAAGGGGCTGTTAATCCTGATGATAAAGTCTGATTTACTCCTTAGTACTTTTTCTAATTTTTCCCAGAACATGTCACTGGAGCGTACTTTTCCTTTTTCAGCATCTTCAAAACATAACATGTGCCCAGGTTCATTCAGTAATCCCTGATCTGTGTAGAAACCCCAACCAACCACAAAGAGTCAGTAGTGCAGAGATAAGCATGTGGAGTTCCCACCTATGCACAGGCCGACTCTGAGTAATACAGAGAGCAAGTGTTACATTCAGTGGTACTAACTTTACATAAATGAGACAAAATAAGCTTAAAACAAGAACAAGACAACCAAAAAGGTGATGCAAATATCACACCCTCTAAGGATCTAACAACGGACTGAACAAGTACCACTTTAAATAAAGCCCAGGAAGCATCTACAATGTAAATTACACTGGTGCAAATGTAGTGGAACACGTAAATAGCTTCATAAATAGCTAAGCTACTCTTCATTCTCAGTCGAAACATGGCTGAGTAATACCGGGGTAAGTTCTTGTATTTTTCTTTTGGCTGATAAGCAACAGCTCACTGGACAGGTCATACTGATGTTCTTCTTTACACTTTGTATCTTCAGTTTGCATATTAGCCCTTAAAACACAGCATTCATTAGCAAATGACCTCCTTGTGGTTGTCTAAATCGTGAAGTACAGTAAAAAGTCTTGATGAATTCTATGCATACTTCTACTTGTCCTTTTTACACTCTATACACACACACACACACACAACAGAAAGCAAATATTAAAATGTTAAAAGTCTAGCCGTTTCAGACAGTACATCCAAAATTGCAGAGATAAAGGTTGTGGGGTTGAGCATATTTACATTATAATTACAAGTTTACAAGCGCATGAAGTTTTAGGATAATTCCAGTATTTTAAAATCTATGCTCATATTTACCAATCAATTTGTGATTAATAGTGATGAAAATGATTGGTACTGATCCAACAGGCAAGAGCCTAATCAAAGAGGGCCTTAAAAATGCTTGTCGTTGCCACTGACAGACTCCGGTAGTTATTTTAAGAGTCTAACGACACACCGGAAATGATTCCTACATAATCAGAGATGGATCTAACATGTACCAGAAGTTTAGCTCAAAGAAAATCTCATCCTGTAATCTCGTCTGAGGTGAGTTGGCGTAGGAAGACAACAGTGTAAACACGAGTGAAAGTTAGAAAGAGACGTCTTGGGAGGAGTTCAGTAATGTTACACTTGGAGTGTTATGCAAAAGATTTAAAAGCGATTCACATTTCCGCACTGTGGCATCGAAATTACGCACCACATCTTAGCTTTCACAGGCTATCTCTCGTCTGCGGTTTTGCACTTTTTCCTAAAACAAAAATAATAAAAACAAGCACATTTAGTGGACTGTAGAAAACACTGTTTGCTTCATTTATCAGTAAAACATTCACACTTAATATTAGACTGATTCTGAACATTTGTTTTCCTTTGTCGTCCTTTCATCTTTTAGACCCAAAAAGACGTGTGCTTTAAAAATACTAGAATTATCCTTTAAAGAGGGAGTTTATACAGTGACTGCACTGCACAGCGCAGAAAAGCCATCAAAATTAAACTTAAACTGAGCTTATGGCTGAAACGTTTGGCTCCAGTGTGCACTGCCTGCTCTCGCCTAAGACACATCGGTTGTTGATTTAAACCTGCACTGTTATTCTGTACATCATCAACTGTACACAGTGAGAAGGTTTTTCAGTACATTCAACTGATGCCAAAGCAAGTTTGGTATTTTTAGCTATCAATCAATCAACCAACCTTCTGGCCCGACCACAGCTAATAAAGCAAATGCTTCAGGTTGCATGAATAATTAGTTTACACCCACAACCGGCAATTGCAGCTTTTGCTGATTTTCTTAACAGCGATTTAAGGTTTAGTTTAACACCAAGAATAATTTCACATCTCACAAAGGCATCATTTATGGTTTTGATAAATTATCATTGCTGAGGAATCCCTGACAGACGCATCTTTACATTTACTTGTCAATACTCATATAGACTGTAACATTGACATTCATCATACTTTTGACTTTCAAAGTGGCCATTTTACAGCTCCAACATTTAGGTGCCTGAGATCCGGCTGGGCTAAAGGAGTGCAGCTGAAGCGTGATTGTCTACTCAGGCATGAGGTTTAGATGAGAAGTGCAGAGGGGGTTTGGTCGACAGCATAAAATGTGAGGAGTGTGCCATGTATCTAACGACGCCCAGTCACACACACAATCAGAGCCACCCTGAGCTATCAAGTACAACTGACAGGACCAATCTCAAGAAAATCAAACACCCTGTCCACCCAGCAAGAGCACAACCTCTGCCACTGATAAGTACTCTGCCACTGGATAAAGAGAGTTGTGAGACACAGTCCTACAATAGTGCAAACACTGCTGCTGTATTAACGACATCCCCCCCAATTGCCTGTTATTGGGGTGGAGATTGGATGGACTGCCCGCATTACAGCCACTTTCGGAGAGTGGGGAGGTTCTGGTCCATCCAGCGCTGGTTTAGCCTGATGGTTTCCAAAGCTTCCTGTACGCTTCTCATCTGAGAACCGCGCTCCTTCAGGCTGGAGAAGAAAGTCTGCACCTGTACAACACAAAAACACACAAGATGTTAGCCAGAGCAGAGTTTAGAGAACCCACTAGATGTATTCTGTAAACCTCTAACCTGGTTGAGGTGTGCCTGTGTGGAGAACTGAGAGGTAGCAGATTTGATGACTGTCTGGATAGCGAAGGAGCCCACAGGAAACCTAGATAATAAAAAATAAATAAATAAAATTGGATGCTGTTTTATCTTTTACATTTGAAGGTGACATAGTCTTAAAACTCTTTCTGTGATAACGCGATAGGAAGCTGAAAGGGAGCACGTACTTCTCTATGAGGCTGTCCCAGTTCTGTTGTATAAAATCCCAGGCAAACAAATAGCCAGCAAAACCGTTGCACACAGTGTTGATGACCAAAGGCAACTCCTGTGTCTGGATGACGTCCCCCCTCAGACCTGCGTTTAGAATCCTAAACACACAGTAACAAGTGCTCAAATGATTTTCAGTGCAATATACTCCTTATCATGACAAGCATAAAAAACAAAACCACTGCTTTTATTAAAACATTTCAGATCCATTATAATTTACAGTCACAGTAAGTCACTCTGGACGACAGTGTCATCATGAGCATAAATTGTCAATACCAGTATACAGGCCAGTTAGCTAACAGATGTATTTGTTTTGATGTATATCTCAAAACTGAAGTACAGAAATGCAGAACTAGGTTTGAATACGAATTTGCTTAAGTTAGTATTTTGTGAAGCCCTGACCTGCCCACTTCCTCCTCTGCATTTATGAACCACAGTGCATGTGCTCGAAGTGTTGGGGGAACAAATGGCCAGACAACAAAAATTAAAACTATCTATGCTTAATAAATACAAGCACAAACACTTACCATACTAAACGTCGGGTGTCCTGAGTGGATGCCAGGCCCCGCAGCATTTTTCGCTTCTCAGAATCATAAGTGGCCTTTGCATACATGGCCAGCAAGGTGGGCCAGTCGTCATCTGACTGAGCGGCCACTGTGAACACAACTTCCTGCAGATCGCCTGGAATGCTACAGGAATAAATATGGAAGGAATAAATATGCCAGATAACCATTCAACCCTGCTTTACATCACTTCTATTTCTCAAACTACGTCGTGCTTGTCACACTGTTGCCAACATAACACTCAGTGCAGTAAGCAGAATAAAATGTTGTTTGTGTTCTTCACATACCTTATGGTCCCATTGGAATCAGTATACTGTTTGAATAAGGATTTGGCTTGCTGAGTGCAGTTGTCTTCATTCAGACTACAGGCCGTCCCCAACAGGGATGAGCGCAGCTCCTGTTTGGATACACTGTCCTCCTCTCCCCACTTTTGTTTGTCCATCAGGGGACCAAAGTGCCTCAGAATATAGGTCTGTTGTATTTAAAAAAAATAATAATTAAAAAACAAAAATCATACAACACAGAAACCTTACATTCATGCGAGCAGCCAAGAATATGCAGCCTTGCAGCCTAACTATTGTCAGACCTGTGATGAAAGCTTGTATCCTGCATGTGTGACAGCTGTCTGGTATTGGTTTTCAAAATTGCAGTTGAATTAAATTAGTTAGTGATAAGACTGTTAACTCTCAATTCCTACTGTTTAAACCCTTAAAGTGCATTTATGTTTTGTTTTTTTCCTAAAAAGAGCTCCCTATCTATACAAGCCATTCAGACAAACTTCAACATTATACCATAACCACTTCATGCGGTACACGTTCTGCAACATATGTTGGATGTTCCTGATGGCATGTGACTTACTGTAAACAAATTGTGTGTATATGTACAATACCTTCATGCGGGACACAAGACCAGACTCCTGTCTTTTGTCGAGCAGCCTATAGATTGTATTGAGCTGTAGCAGAGCCTCTGTCACAGGGGCAGTCTCGGTTTCGTTTGACATGTATTCCAACAGGTTGAGGACTTGACGGAAGGATACTCGTCCCAGTCTATTGACAACACAGGACAATGAGACAAAAGGGAACGTAAAGATAAAAGCAGTAAATATACCAAACTTGGAGAAGACTCCGCCACTTTATTTATTTATTTATTTTATTAAAAATAACTTTCATGGTTGTGTTTAGTACCTGGAGAGAGCAAAGATGTTGTGTATGAGCGAGGCTCTGTCCTCATGGGGGAGAACACTGACATTTTGGGACAAAGCATTGATAAGAGCAGTCCAGCCCTCATCTCCATAGTGGACGATGTAGAAGCCTGTGTTTCTGTAGTTCAGCTTCAGCCACTTTACACTTTGTGGTACCTTAAAGCTACCTGAAAACACACACAAACACATATACATATAAACATTTACTATTTGAAACACCAGCTTAGACTTGTTGTATGAAATTTATACTTTATACTTATAAGTGTTTTACCTGACTTGTTCTTCAGAGTGAAGATCTGTCTGCACTCAGGGGCCAAACTACAGCTGTCGTTCACGTATGTCACTGGAATATTCCACAAGCTAAACAGAGAATAGATGGTAATGAGGGATGGCATGGACTGTGTTCCTGTGATCTGTGCGTGTGTTTGTGTAACCCACCTTGAACTATGCATGGCATTGTCAGAGGTAAGCAGGAAATGCTCCTGCGTGAGGTCCACCTGATCTCCCTTGCGGCTTACAGTGACCAATGGGAAGCCTTTCTGTGACGTCCATGAGCTCATCATCTCCGATACATTCAGGTGCTGTGGGGACACCTCAACCTGAGGACAGAAAGAGCAGTCCATTGAGTCAGTGCAGACAACTGCCATGCTCAAAGGCATACTAACAGAGTAAAAAAGTAAGACAGACAACCTCAAAGTTTACATACCACATAGAGGAGGTAATTGTGTAACAGAAGCATAATTGGCAGCTTTAGTTGAGGACAATAAATTTAACCATCCTTGTTAGCAAATGTATGTTGTGTTGTGTTTTGTATTGATAACACAGCTTATTACAGTCATGTGAAGACAAGACAACTAACTATATGCCACAAATGTCAAGAAGAGTATATTTAAGTTACATATTGTCCATTATCAATAACAATACTAACAAAAGAACAAAAAGCAAACAGACACACACACACCTCTGTTAGACTGTTCCAGAGGTCATCAGTTTCTGTATTTAATCCACTGAACTGTTTTAGGTATTGAATGATACCCTTTCTGAACTGTTGGTCCCCTGGCAGGGAAGCATTCAGCATCAGGAGAATGGATGCACCCTGGAAAACAAAGGCACAAGGCATCTGTGATCAGACCCACAACGGAGCGCTAACTACAGTCAGTAACTACTGTACTAAGCTACTGAGTGTAAAGTCTAGTACATATAATTATATCAGAGATAAATAAATGAAGATAGAGGGGCAGAGCGTCAGTTCTTCTACTATATGTAAACGTGTACCTTTTCATAGGAAACAGAATCAAACATCTCTTCCACTTGTTCCGGTGTGTTAACCTCTGTCGACACAGCATGGGACGAGTTCAGTGCATCTTTGTCCATGGCTCTGAACCGAACTGACAGGAATAAATTACCCTGCAAACAAACAGGACTTATTGCGCTAAGACACACAACTTTATCAGCCTGGAAACATGCACGCAGCAATTTTTGAGTCATTTGAACTTACGGTGTCCAGCTGTGGAAATACCGTCTGCAGTGACATGTACTGCATGTACGTGGCAAATCCTTCATTGAGCCACAGATCATTCCACCATCTCATAGTTACCAGGTTCCCAAACCACTGCAAAACAACAGAGATCGATTAGGGCCCTGAACATATTCACTGTTTCAGTTTCTATCACAGACTCAGCAGAAAACAAAAGTACCTGATGGGCAAGTTCATGCGCAATGACAGAGGCAACTACTTGCTTATCCAGAGGAGAGGACTCGTTGCCCACCAGCAGGGTGGTCTCCCGAAAAGTGATGAGCCCCCAGTTTTCCATGGCTCCTGCGAGGAAGTCTGGGATCGCTACCAAGTCTAAAAAAACAGCAAGAAAACATACCAGGGCGTGGGAAGAGGGGAGAATGAAAGAATGATAAGAGGATGCAAACATATAAACAGGACACTGTGTGAAATTTGCAAGTGTGTGTACTCACCTAGCTTTTTAAGGGGGTAGTTAATTTCAAAGAACTTATTGTAAAACTCCAGCAGCTTGGACACTGTCTCCAGAGCATGCACAGTGTGCTCCTTCTTTTCTGGCACAGAGTAGACGGACACCTAAAACAAACAGACACCAACATACAGTATACTGTATATACATAAACGTCTATACATTGTATCAGCAACAACAGAGCTTCACTGAAAATGAAAAGCAAAAAAATACTGATGAAAACATGTACAACCTAAACAGAAAGCAGGACATATTGTATCTGACCTACCAGGGTTTCTGAAACGTTTTTGCTCAGAGGGGTGAAGTTCGCAACGACAAAGGCCACCAGGTAGGTGCTCATGTTGACACTGGTCTTTTCAAACTCATCCAGTATGAGGCCACTTTGAAGAATTGTGGATTTAGCCTGAAACATAAACCATAATGATGAGATTACTACCAGTCAATGTTGGCAGCATCTAAATCAAAACCTATGGAATACAGCACTACAAGCAAACACCATATACCGCCTGTTTACTTAACTGTGCCCACACTGAGAGCTGACAAGTCATTGTGGGAACACACATGACTCATAAGTTCCCCAGGAGAGGAAGTCATGTATTACCACTGTGCTATATACTGTAAACTGCAGCAAAAGGTGGGTAGACAATGACATAGTGCACAATGTTACTGCAATGTCAAGCTATTCATATGAAAGTCTGTGCACTTTCTATATGTAAGTGGTTAATAGCAAACAACTGGCCTCTCATCATCTGTGCTAACCTAATAATGCTGAACACAGAAACTGACTGACCTTGTTTCTTCCTTACTACGGAAAATGTGGTCTGAAAATATACTGTTAGACTACTGAAACCAGTGTGATACAGTATTAGTTTGATACTGCCAGATACTGGCAGCCCTCACAAATGCACTATAAATGCAAAAGTGGAAAAAATTATGTCAACATATAGAAAGATGAAAGCACAACAAGTCTGATTATTCAACACTTGGCATCATATTGTATATATCAACAAAACAAATGTAATTTTACAGTACCTTGGGCATGTTGGAAAGAGTCATGTAGTTTGATTTTCTGCTGATTTTAATCAGGAAAGTGGCTTTGAAAGCTGGCTCATCAAAACATGGGAAAGCCTTCCTGGCTGACAGCGGCTCGAACTGCGTTGCTGCTAGGACCCTGGAGACAAGACGGATGCAAATATGATCATACTGACGTAGATAAATGCTGTAAAATGAGTAAAACAGTCAACACCAAAATTCAGTTTAATTATTTCAACACCACAGCTTTGCTGGTAAGCACAGCCACAACTTCCATGTGTACTTGCAACACAATCAGTTATCAGTGTGTACCTTTTATTCCCATCTTTATCAGTGTATGAGCTGTTGTAGAAACCATCATAGGTGTGCGAGAGACTTGCAGAGTAATCCAGGGTCAAAACACAGTACTGGCCTGCCTTCAGCTCCTGAGAAAACTTAACAGCGATCTGTTGTCTGGGTTTATACTCCAGCACAGTCACATCACTGGCCTGCCCATCACCCAGCTGTAAGAGAGGCAGAAATACTAAACAAAATATGTCGACATAAAAATGCAAAACATAAATTATTTGGTGCATCAGCACTTTTAACTCACCTTGAATGTGGCTTTGGTAATATTGAGATTAGCACCATGCAGGACAATGCGCTTTGTGTTGTGAAGCACAGACATGTTGATAACAGTGCGGCCGGTGAAGGTCATGCTGTCGAGGTCAGGGTTGAGGGTGATGTCATAGCTGAGAGGACGTATGCTGTGAGGCAGTCGGAGCTGTGCCCATGGAAAAAGTTCACCATTTGTGGATACAGGGTAGACTGGCTCAATGGGAGCGGTCTTGTTTGGTTTACGACAGCCAGCCTGCAAAAGTATGGATGGTTAGAGTGAGTCAGGGGAAGGAGCAGGAAGGAGAAATGAAAAGCTGTCTGACAGATATATTAAAGTAGAGAAAGAGTGATTTATGTTTATTTACAGACTATAGCCAATCCAACATTAACAGACCTAAACAAATAATTTTCTTACCCTGGTGAAGTTGCAACCAGGTAAGAAGTACAATACCATGGTCATAGAAACGACAATCACCAGGAATAACACACAGACAACTGTGGTACGAGCTGAGGGTCGTGAACATGACCTGGAAACAAACAAAAACAAATTATATTACATTAACTAACAGTTAAGAGGTAATACAGAGCAACTGTAGAGATGACCATATATACACCATATATACACCATATATCAGGTATAATGTTATGATATACATGTATAACCTTCCTAATATTGTGTAGGTCTCCCTTGTGCCTCCAGGACATTTCTGACTCATCAGAGAATGGACATGGTCCTTCTGAGGGTGTCCTGTGGTGTCTGGCAACACAGTGTTGTGAGTGGGGGCCTTTGGGTCCTATGGTTTGAGGGGAGGGGCCTCTGTGGATCAGGCTTGTTACAGTGCATCCCACAGATACTTGGTCAGTTTGGGATCTAGTGAATCTGAAAGGCCAGGTCACCACCTTGTGCTGTTTTTCATGTTTTCTGAATTGCTCCTAAGCCGTTTGTGTGTGTGTGTGTCACGCTGCATCCTGCTGGGGATGGCTGCTGCCATCAACGAGTGTCATTGCTATGAACAGAGCTTTGAATAGAGCTTTTGACACATTTTGTACGTACACTATGAACTCAGTCGTATGAAGCAGATTTGTAAAGTTATATTTTCTTGAACTGTGGTTACACTTGGTGTAGTTACTTTGGTTCAGAAATTCAACTGAAACTTACCTCAAACTGTGCTGCATTTTTTTTTTTTTAAAAACACAACTTTAACCACAGGGTTTGTCACAGGTGTCTAAATTCAGCAGCGGATTCAGGAAATGTTTCTCCACAAAGTTCAAGTGAAGTGACACTTTACTAATCCCACAGTGAATATCAATGGTGCTTTATCTGCCTATGTGTGTTTATTTCCAACTATAGCTACTGAATCATAAAGTCTTAACTATCTGAAAATGTGTTTCCCAAAAAATAACAAAAGCTTGTTTGAAGTGTTTGGGCAGTTACATTTTATGTGATTTAAAAGGTTATCACAAGACACCAAATATACTAATCACAGAAGTTACTGCATAAAATGTCACAAGGCAAGCCATCTGAATGCAAACAGACTGTACAGCCTCCACGTTAATGACACGCTTTGTGCATTACCTTGGCGGAGCCTGTCTGATGTAAGGGGAAGAGGTGGATCGGTGAGCAGAGCTACGGTTCATGAAGGACATGCCCAGCAGACGTGCTGAAGACTCACAGTCCTCCTCATCGTCGTCCATGTCATTTTCTCCCAGGCCTCGAACAAGTAGCCGTGAGCTACGGGGCTCATACGCCACCTCATCTGGGTCAAGAGCAGGAAATGCCTGGAGAGAGCATACCCTCTTTAATTGTTGATAACGGGACAGTTTGTAAAGGTGGATTAATTAGCACAGTGTAAGATGTCACACGTGGTGCAAGTGAGAAAGTGAGGGAAGAGACAGGAATAGCAGTAAATACTCATGACAGAGTAGGATCGCTACATAAAACAACAGCCCACAGATGAGAGATAGATCTAAATGATACAAGGGATCTTCTTTATTTATCAAGATTGCATCTGATACAGGAAGAAAGATGCTGAACATATTGGATGCAGTATGAGGGGGTTTGTCGGATATAATAAAAGTAACCTGGGACTGAGGGATGGACAAGCAAACTTTGATATACTATGTGCTAAACTAAATTATTTTTTCCGCAATTTCGATGATGCGTCGCAGTACTGTAGGTATGCAGGAAAGGTAGGATGTACAAGCGAGTGAAAAGGGCAAACAAGTATAACTGGTTACCCAGAAGTGTCGGGAATTCTTAAATCAGCTGAACCTTATCTATACTGCCCCAATCATTTTACATTATAAGCATATGTCACTGGCATACCGGAAACGCAGTAGAGTCTTTGGCCAAATCCACAACATCAGGCTCTTCTTCAAACATGCTGTTCTCAATCATGTTTCGTGGCAAGTTGGCACGGTCTGTAATACACAGAGGAAGCGAAATCAGACAGATGACACCCAAAAAGGGAAACGAGTGAGATAGAACAGAGTGCAGAGTAGAGAGCTTATTACACACCACAGAACCTGTAACCTCATTATACAACACAAAGACTTGTTGTGGCCACTGAATGTGAAAACATCCTTAATAAAGCAACGTGTGTGATTTCCTGTTGGTTGCCTTCTTGTACCATTTCCTGGTATTTGACCCATAAAGAATATGTTTGTCTGACTGGTGAGACACTGTTAAGTTCTCATATCAGTGAATCTATAAAGAGCAAAAACAACCTCTCTCCTTCACATTTAATTCATTTAGCAGCAGTGAAATTAAACAACTAAAAAAAAATAATACAATGAATATTCATAATCTGGCTGGGTCATGTGCTTCTTCAACTTACAAAAGCATCCATTTCCTCAAACTAACATGCACCTTCAGCATGACGACAAGGGTGCAGCCTTGTCTTACGAAATTCCTATCATTTGCTGTCAGACAGTTTCTCCTCGCAGTAATTCTTGGAACAACTAGAACCATGTTCACCTTACTAATTCAATAACTTAAATTGTAAAATGCAGCACAATGCAAGACTTTTCATTTTGCCTTACAACCCATGCAAGCTTCTACCAGCTAAAGACAATACATTTTCATTCTCAACTGTTGATGGATATGGGTGGCAGTGACAATAAAGATGAGTTTTAACTTGCAGAAAGGAAACCCAGAAAAGTGAGAGGTGAATGATTTGGCTCCTTGTCTGTCCAGTGCAGTGTTTCTGATATGACTGCATGGGATGTCACAGTCGGCCTATCTGGACCACACTGCTGTGGTGCGAATGCCTATTAATAGGGCAAGACAAAAAATAATACCCACAAAAATACATTTAACACTTGTCATATCTATTACAAAAAATAAATAAATACAAAAATAGGATTGGATACTGATGTGTTTATGAATATTTCATACATGCATAATGACAGGCTAGGATGAAAAAGGTGGTTAACATGGTTTTATAGGTACATGCAAAATGACATGCTCAGATGACAGAGGTGGTTATCATGGTTTTATAGGTATCATCAAGTCAGGCAAATGTAAATAACCAAAAAGTCCATGCTATCTGCTGAGAGAGGGCTTCCTGATTCCACAAAATATTTATCAACATTACCTCAGCCTCACTGAAGTATAGTTAAATATATGTCTGAGTTTCAAGCCAAGCAAGAAAAGATACGCTGCATCCGGAGCCAGACATGGTGTGGTTGTTGGTTAGTTCAACATTAAGATCATATAGGAAGTAAACATCTGCTTAGGCCTTCGCGTCATTATCTGATCGAAACATGATTGTGAAATGCTGAGTTTGGTCTTGAAAAGAAAAGTCATAGACCAAAACATAAACTCACACAAAAAAACAGGAAGTCAGCCGGCTGTGATTTGATATGTAGATCATTTCAGTTTGGAGAACACTCAGCTTTCTTGAGAGGGCTATTTTAGTGTGTGCACTGGCCTTTTTTATTTGTTTTAATAAAGCCCTGGACGCCCTGGGACCGTGGGCTGTAAAGCAGCTGCCTGCTGCTAGGCTGAGCTAAGCTGACTTATCAGCTCTCCACACCAAGACAAAACACAGCTACTATCAAACCAACAGGCTCCAACTAGGATGATAGCACGACTGTATTTTGACAGACAACTTCAGCCTAAAAACAAGTATGCAGTGTGTCTGTCTCGAGATAATTGTTGCTTAGGCTTGTATATGTTTTAAAACTACACTTTATACAAACAGTTCATTCTACTTTGCGCTTATGACGAAGAGACAGTCTTATTAAAATGTAGACCTCATCTTATCACTGCAGGACTATTTACAAACACTGAACTTAGGTTAGCGTGTTACAATCTTCCCAACTGTATAAGGATTAATAACTCATAAAACAAAAAAAAGTTGCCTTCATATGGTTTGTCAAAAGCCGACTGTACCCCTCTGAACATGTGTCCTCGGGTGAATGTCAATGTCCGTCAGCTTGCAGCCAATGCCCCGACACTTATTAGCTGGCCTGCTGTTAGCTTACTGTTACTGTGCCGCCTTCCTTACCTGCACTGTTGCTGTCAAATAGATCCATGGTGGGATATCTCAAAGACCTCCTCGCATCCAAAAACAGGGGGAGACCTCTGTACGTTCACAGACCCTCGACGGGCGTGGTGTTTTTATAGCTGTCCACAACCCACCGCAGGCTATCGGACGCTCACAATAAATAGCAGCCAACCCCCACTGTACTCCCCGTTAGCTAACTACGTAGTAGCTAGCTCGGAACTAGCCAACTTCTGACAATTGTAACTGACTGAAAGACATTCAGTTAGCTAGCGTTAACCGCTTTCCATAACTTTATCGCCCATAGCTGTATTATTTTAAGAATAACAATGCGTAAATGCACCGAAAATTTCTCAAAATGTTAAATCTTAAGATATAAATATTTGCAGAAATCTTTCTATAGATGGGTCAACAAAATAGCAGACGAGCAAATGACACTTTTCTTCCTCCCCGACCAGTTGTTGACAACGTCCCATCAAATTACAATACGGACACCCGATTGGATGATACTGTCTGGAGGGCGGGGCCAAATACTGTCTGGAGGGCGGGGCCAAAACACATGTACGTCAACACCCCCTTTTTTATACACTGTGTTATCAACGCACACACATGCTATATTAGTGGGGACATTGTATGGCTTTAGATTTATTCTTTTAGCCTATTTACAAATCCTAACTCACCATTAAAACCACATTTGGAGCCACAAATGAGTAGTTAATATTAGACACACTTTTTACACACTTATGATGGCATTGCACTGTACCACATTCATTTCCTGGAGTGCCATCCAAACCTCATTTTACCTCACACATTGCTCTGACCAATATCTTAAATGAAGTCCGCAATAGCAGTAATACACAATAATAACAAGATATGCTTCGGTTAACACAAAACACACAAACGCGGCAAGAGGTACAATGAACCCTTTTATTGTCTTTTTGGTGAAGAGTCCATTTGCACAGTGTTTGTGTGTCACTTTGGAATGGATCCTTCTGTTTCTCACACACACAAAGAGAACGACATATTCACGGTATACACACAACTCCTCACACATGCTGCTACCACTCAGCTGCCAGTTCTAACAAATCAATGCTTTGCCCTAACAAATGCATCCCCTGAAATTTACAAATATTCACATACAAAACTGTCAATTCTTCAGTGATGTCAGGCATTAAAAAGTCAAAATTAAAACACAGAGAAATTCAAAAGAAAAAAGAAAACTCCTAAATACTCCTCCTTCTGTGGTTAGACACAACCACAACCTCTCTTTCTTCCGTCCTTCACTGTGTCTGCTCATTTACCCAGTTTCTAAGATCCTCCAGGTTCCTCTGGACCCAGCGAACATTTTTCTGCACATTGTCCAGAGCCATCTGAGTAACCCTCAGCTGTGAAGCCTGTTCCTTGATGGACTCAAAGAACAACTGCACCTGTCAAGCACAAACAAAAACAGAACAGAAAATTAGACAAAAATAGTACATTTGCAAATATTTCATACTTCAGTTCAAGTTGCATCATTATATTTTCAATAAGGTTAAGTTTGGTGGATACTGAAATGGCTTTAGTGAATATTAAGAGTAGAGAGTGTATTTACTTCAGTGAGTCCCTCTGGAGATGAAAACTGGCCTGTGGTGCCAATGAGGATATTTCTAATACAAAAGGAGTCCAGCTCAAGCCTGTAGGTCAGAAAAACAACATATATATATATTTCAAGTGTTGACTGGATAGAATGAGATGGTACAATAATAAAATTTAAAATGGTCTTGTACTCGGTCAGCTCCAAAAGCCACTATAACTGGTAAAAGGTGCAAACATTTTAAAATGCAATGTAAAACTGGGTCATTCACAGAGTCCCCATCCTGTTGAACTCACTTCTGAACCAGTGTGTCCCAGTTCGTCTTGACAAAGTCCCACGCAAGGTCATGTCCCTGTGGATTCCCAGCCACCATCATGATGAGACTGGACAGGTCCTGCGATCGAATCACCTTCCCTTCTAGACCAAGGCTCAGCAGTCTTCAAGACACAGACACAGACTGTTGACTGAAATCTGTTGCATTCATTCATTCAGTAGCTTTCCATAAGGCTAATATTTTGCAATACTCTATGTTTACCAGAAGATGGCAGAATTCACCGTTAAATGAATGTAGGAAAAAGACAAACCTTTGCAGTTTGTCTTTGTCTTTGCTGCTGGACAAAGCAGACAAGATTTTATGCTTCTGTGCTTCCGAGAGGGAAATCTTGTATTTGTCTAAAAGTGAGGTCCAGCCGTGGTCATCCTGAGCTCCAACTGAATACACTGTCTCTACTACATCAGTGGGAAGACTGGAGGAAAGACAAGGACAGAAGCTCATATTAGCGAAAAGTGAACTATCCAATTATACAATACAGCCCGGCAAAGTAGAGTGTTTATGTGAATCACATCTGTGGCGAGTGACTGATAATGATGTGTGAATGAAAGTGTTCAAATATAATTTAGACGCACTTGAGCGTTCCGTTGGACTGAAGCCAGTCTTCAAAGAGCTGACGTGCACGCTCCAGACAGGGAGGGTCCTCCAGGTGACAAGCCAGAGACAGGACCTCTGACCTCAGCCGTCGCTCTGACACAGTGCCAGTGTCGCTCCAAGTCTGCTGGTCAATGACAGCGCGGAAAAAACGCAGGATGTACATCTAAACAAAAACAAACACAGAGAAGAAAAATATCATATAAACTCAGTTTCATACTAACATAAATATAATCCTGCATGCGCATGTCTTCTTACCCCCAGATTACGGGTTAAATCAACCTCATCCCTTTTCTCAATCAAATGGTAAAAGACTTCCAGATAGCCCAATCCTTGGAGGAGAGGCACGGTATGAGTCTCCCGCTGCAGATAACCAATCAGGTCTAAGGCTGTATTGAGCGGCAGATGACCTGCCCTTTAGAGAGAGATATTTGAAAGGTTGCTTGTTATTTCATGCTGGCTGATCAAAGGTGTTTTCTTACAGATAATGAAAAGTACAAAAAAGTCTCTTGATGTTTCACACAAACCCGCACACACACATGCTTACGTGACTAATTGAAAGGCGTTGTGAATCAAGTGAGTCCTGTCTTTGTAGCTCAGAGCAGTGTGGTTTTCCCTCAGCAGTTTAGTCATCTCATCCCAACCACCGTCCTCGTAATGAACCACATAATAGCCCGTCATGTCGGTGTTTACCTTCACCCAGTTCACTTCCTCTTCAATGGGTATACTGTCTAAAGGGAACATAAAGAGAAAGCAATATAAGGACAAAAAAGTTCAAATGTAATAAATACGAGTGGCATCTTCTCACCAGCCTCTTACCTGTGGCCGATGTCATTAAGTGTCTGTGGACGGTGCTGGAAGCATCTGTCTTGTATGTTAGAGGTATATGCCAAAGGAAACTATACAAGGGAGAGTTAAAGTCTTTCTCAAGTTTCAACTTAACAATTATATTACATTACCATCTTAATCTACCCATGGGTAGATACAAGAGTAAAAGAGAATCATGCAGTATGAGTATATACAGTAATATATCCATACTTACCCTTCTTGCAGTTTGGGCCACAGAGGGTCTGAAGGCATTACCGTCCTCAGGAACCTGTCCTGCCTAAGAAACAGACGAGGTCCCTTCCTTGTCACAGTTACCACTGGAATACCTTTCTGCAGAGTCCAAGTGTTCATCATGGCTGTCAGGTTCAGATGCTCCCCTGCAAACAGGTACTGAAGGAGACTGAAGGTCAGTACATGCAGCAGCAACAGTTTAAAACTATGTGAGGCAAGCCATGAAACCAGTGAGATGATTTCTAATGTTTACTCACTGCATTCTTGGCGGCCTGGCCACTGCTGTAACAGTGTTTTCCTGAGCTGAAGTCCTCCTCTGAGCATGTCTGGAAAACAAAATTGAACAAACTGACGTGTTATTATTAAAACACATGACATTTTTGAACACTGTAGTCCATTTAATTGTTACATTCATTGTAGTATGACATTTTGGTTTTGCACATTTTCGGATGTGATCAGTCCTCACATCCTCACCTCCTTGGTCACAGTTGTTTTCACTTCTTTTTATGACAGTTAGAAAATTATAGCTGAGAGACTTTAAACTTCCCTGACATTGATCATCCATCACAGAGAAAAAAGTTCCACTGAAAAGCCAGTGCATCAATTTGAAACAATCAGAATTGGCAACTGCTTCACCTGGCATGGATAATAAGAAAATGTTTACTCTAAATAATTATGGACTTAATGTAACATTCAAAGCTCAGCAAATACATTTTTGCACAACTGTGAAATGAATAGGAACAAATTAGTTGTCTGGAAGGAAGAAAAACAAATTAAAAATCTAAAACGCACCAGGTAGAGAATGTTTAAAGAACACCCAATATTATGGGCTAAAGCAAACAAACAAACAAAAAATGAGAAATTAACAACAAAGACATTACTTCAGCTACTCTGATAAGTAGGGATGCTCGATATTGGCTTTTCTGCCGATATCTGATATTCCGATATTGTCTAACTCTAAATTTCCGATACCGATATCACCCGATAACAATGCAGTCTTCTTACACCAAAATTTTTAGGTAACAACATAACATATTGCCTATTATGGAATTAACACATAATGCCAAATTTTATTGCGATGTCCCACTGGATGCAAACATAAATGCAACATGACTTTTCAAATGTAAACACTGTCTGTGCAAAATAAGTCACTGCCAAAAAAGTGCCATTCATTTGTTTTTTTGTGTGTGTTTTTAGAGAGAATTTTTTGCCTCAAACAACACTACAGACAATACCAAAACAAGGAAGACAAATGTAGCGCACAAATGCACTAGCGCATGGTTGTTCTTGAGGTGGGTGATCAAATTTGATGTTTTAAAGGAAGACGCCTTGTTTCCTTCTCTCATAACCACCGCTTTGCAGTCATTGCAAATCGCAAATTTACTGTTAGTAGGTGACACTTGGAAATACTTCCAAACCATGGACATCTCATACACGGAGCAAGCTTGTTAGCCACAGTTAGCAACCTACGAGACTAGTGGTGTGTTGTTGTTATACGTCATCAAGCACGCGCCTGTTAGCATCCCATGCTGCGTTCATGCAGACTCGGAAATGCTGTCGCCTACAGAACAAATATCGGTTATAAAAATCCGATACTGATAATTCCCAATATTACTTTTTTAACTCAATATCGGCCGATAACATCGGAGGGACGATATTATCGGACATCCCTACTGATGTGTGACCTCCTCACAGTTTCTCCCTGGTCCAAATAAAACACTTCTCAAATCTCCTCAGTGACATGATCAATGTAATTGTGGCCAAGTGTGGAGGAATAAAATAATACTGTCCCATTAGGTTGCCCCCCTTCACAGAGAAGCACATTAGTTACACATTAGTTGTAATATCATTTGGATTCTTACATTGGCCAGACTGTCCCACAGGTCCTGATTGTGTGCATTTCTGTAGCTGTACTTGCGGAGGTATCGTACTATCCCACTCTGAAACACCTCGTCCGTCAAAAAGTATCGCAGCATATGCAAGACACAGGCACCCTGAAAGAGGCAGAGACAGGTTTATTTCTGTAACAACCCATGACAGGCCATGAAGGCTGGTGTGAAGGTGGGCATAGGTTCTGTGAAAAAGACAGATACATGTCTATGGTTAATGTAGTTAGAATAAACTGGTTTTATCACTTGTGTAATGACAGCATACTTTATCATAAGAGACTGTGTCGAACATCTCTCTGATCTGAGTGGGGTTCTCAGCTGGGCTGGATATTGGCCGAGAAGAGTTCAGTGAATCGTAGCCAACTGCTGCAAAACAGGTGTGGAGTAGGTATTCATCCTGCAAGATTGAGCACAGAGTATGAATATATGTATCAATCTTCTCTCCAAGACTATACCAATTAATCTATTATTAAAGGACATACCACTTTGAGGTCAGGGTAGGTGGCTTCGACTGATATGTACTCCATGTACCTGGCGAACCCTTCATTCAGCCAGAGATCATTCCACCACTCCATGGTCACCAAGTTACCGAACCACTGCAGGCAAGGCTTCATTTTACTACTCTTCATTGATTATTCATGTAATAAATGGATTCATGAGCATCTAAAATGCTGGGGCTAAACAAACACCCAATCATGCATGTCGTTAGTATGCAGATTCCCTCTTATACTCTCACCTGATGAGCAAGCTCATGGCCAATCACCATAGTAACCCAGAGCTTGTCAGAAACAGAGGATGTGAGGGGGTCAAAAAGAAGGCTGGTCTCCCTGTAGGTGGTCAGACCCCAGTTCTCCATCGCACCGGCCTCAAAGTCTGGAATGGCGATCAGATCTGGGAGAAAGAAAACACGTGTCAGGATTCAGAAAGTGATTAAAAGACTATTGAGGGGCGGAAGTGGCTCAGTAGGTAGACGGTTAGCGGTTCGATCCCTTGAATGTGCCACATGTCGAAGTGTCCTTTAGCAAGACACTGCTGCTCCCAGTGCGTGGCATGGTGTGTGTTTGTGTGAGCGAATGGGTAGATGTGTCTCTGACTGTAAAGCGCTTTTAGTGTCAATAGGTAGAAAAGCGCTACATAAACGCAAAGCTATTTACCATTTACCATTTATAAAAGGAAATAAAAAATAACTGAAAAAATGGCTCACCCTGTTTGGGTAAAGGATAGCGGATGTTGAAATACTCCTCATAGAAGTCCAGCATTTTGACAGCAACTTCCAGGGCGTAGTGGGTTTGCTGCCACTTCTCAGGTGAAGCATATATGGACACCTACAGCGCATAAAGAAACAAACAAACCAGCGTTTATAAGAGGGAAATGAATATTTAAAGCAAGAAATGTACAACTATAGCATGACAAGGTTGCCAAGGAGACCACACCTGCACCCCAGAAGATGTTGTTTCAGTGACGGACTTGAAGTCACATATGACGAACGCTACAAGGTAGGTGCTCATCTTTACGCTTGGAGCAAACCAATCCTCAAGCAAGCCATCGCTTAACTCAACTGTCTTGACCTGAAATATAAAACCCACTTTATTGCAATTTTTCTGTCACACACGACTGAGCATGTGCCACAAGCAGCAAATACATGCAATATGCAACCCTCACCACGGGCATGTTGGACAGAGAAATGTGCTTCGGACTCCTCCTGATCCGTAAGGAAAAATTAGCTTTGAAGCTCGGTTCATCGAAACAAGGGAATGCCATCCGAGCACTGGTGGGCTCAAGGTGAGTTGAAGCCAAAGTTCTGAACAGAAATATCAACAGAAACTATTACACTGTACTGTGGTTTCAATACACCTGTATGTGCAGGATGTACCATGCACGGTGTGAAACAGTGAGGATATTCTCACCTGGTCTCTCCTGTACTGGTCTTGTATGTGCTCTTGTAAAAGCCGTAGAAACCATCTGCAAGCGCCGCCTCAAACTCAATATAGAGGAAATACTTCTGCCCACTGCTGAGCACCCTGGGAGAGAATATGCCTATCTGCTCATGGGAAGGGTTATGAAGAACTGGAAGAACCTAGAACAGGAGGAGATTGTTGCTTCAGTTGTAGGTAAGTGTGGCAAATAAAGTGATCTGCATTTAAAACTACCTGATCAGAAAGATGAGCAAATCTCTGGTCTAAAATGGTGGCCTTGGAGATCTGTAGACCCTTGCTGTGTAATACAACCCAGTTTGTATTGTTCTGGACATCAATCTGGATCTGCACCGATCCAGTGAAACTGAGATTTGTGAGGTTGGGGTGCACAAGGAGGCGGTACTGAACAGGAATGATGTACCTGAGATGCAGGAGTAGTAGATTAGTAGATTAATCACAAGGCAGAGGTGCATCAATTTATCTTGTTAGTTTCTGTAATGTGCATCAAACTTGCCTTGGCAGGCGAAGACGGCTCCATGGGAAGGACAGATTACCCAAAGGAGGCTGCTCTCCTGTCGGATGAGGAGGAGTGTTTGATATCTTCTGTGAGCTCTGGTTGGACTGAGAGCCAGCCAGAGACACACTGAATAGTGTCAGCACTAACAGCCTCACTGAGACCATTGTAGAAGAATTGCTCTTCAAACACTGATTTAAAAAAATGCCAACCCGTGTGAAAGGTTGACGGCTAGTGTAGATATCTCTCAGTCATATCCCGAACACTGGGAGTTAAGGATGTGAATGTTGGATGATGATATGCCCGAAGGAAAAGCTTCAAGTTCTCAAGATTTCTTCTTATTAGGCCTGAAAGACACAAATGGAGGTTTGAGAAGACATAAATCTCACAAAAGGCACGCTTTTCAGACAAATCCATTATCCTCTCTGTGATCTGGCATCTGTCTAATGTTTTGGCTTATAGCTTTAATAAACATTAATGAATGAGTGGTACTTCTGTATTTTAAGGTTAGAGGAAGTAGCCTGATGTTTTACGCCTGCTCTAACTAGGCTGTGCTGAATCACATGCTCGGCTAATTCAGTCAAACGGAGGTTTGCTAAATATGAGGCCACAACACATCTCGTCCTGAAGGAGACTCAAACATGTGACAAATGAACACATGATTTTCCATGTGGACAAATAAGATGAGGACACGGCTATAACTGTAAGGTGACAACAGCTGCCCGGAGCATAGCTGCATGCAGTTCAAATCAGGCAGCACAGGCACCAGCTATGCTGCACTGAAGCTGTTGTTTACAACCTCTTCAGAGCTCACCAGACACACTGCACGACAGACCGTGGAGGTGTGCTGAAATGCTGCAGTTTGTAAAATAGAGCCTAAAGCGGTAAATTGCTTCAGAAACGTCAAAAAGGTTTACCTTGATCATTTCAGCTTCATCATACTTCCTCGTCTCTGCTGCTGAGTTTCACTTTCTCTTCTTTGCTCCCGCCCAATGCTGACGAAAAAAACTGCCTCTCTCTCTCTCTCTCTCTCTCTCTGTGTGTGTGTGTGTGTGTGTGTGAGAGAGAGAGAGAGAGAGAGAGACAATGCAGCTTCACATGTTTGCTTTGTTAATTAATGATCTGAGAGGACACAGATGGTGATATAAGTACATTAAAAATCTGACTAAATGGTAATTTATCATTAATATTCATTCCTCTAAATATCACACTCTGAAACTATTGTGTGTGTGCGTGCGCGCGCATGTGTGTGTGTGTTTGCAGGTGTAACCTACAACAGTGCCTCTAATGCTCAGGGTGTGTTGATATCATCAGTTTCTCACCTCAGATCTAACAGCCGCGGACAGGTGTGTCTCCAGTCGTGGTAACTGTTCTTCACTGTCTTTCTCCTGTCAAAAACAACGTCCAGCTCCCAGTTTTATGGCGCGTTCACAAAAGCAGACAGAGCTCCACATGTGCTCCCACTGTTTTTCTCTCTCTCTCTCCCTCTCTTCCTCCCGATGTTTGTGTGTGTGTGTGTTGGGAGGGGGGTAAGGGAGCTCCATTGTTGGTGTAAGGTCACAACAATGAGACATTTCAATCCCCCATCATGCAATGCTCCTGGCAAAGCCAAATGGCATGCCCCCATTTCACACACCCATACACAAGGCACACAAACGCTCACACACTGTCACTCTAAACGAAAGCAGGCATGACTGAGCCGTCCAGGAGTATCTTTTACCTTCCTATCTTTTATTTGTGGACAGGTAAGACATTTAAACACGTTGTTATGGTCAATATTATTTGGGCTGAATCAATGAAATAAAAATGTGCAGTTTCATTAAGGTAATTGTACACAATATCAACTTTTTAGAAGGAGTTTTATTTAGGATCTATGAAATCTGTATCATACACGTAACCCTATATCCTTTGGAGCATATGTTAATCTTGACTCCTTGTGCCTGAGTTATTATTAGAATCACAAAGATTTGGGATTTTATGAGGCTCCAGAACAAACACAAATTGACATATCTAGAATTTTATCTGGTAATGATCTTAAATAAATGAAGGTTTTAGTTATAAAGTGCTGCAGTATATGCGTTTCTTTGCATCCTGCTCTATTTTATTTAACTTTGATCCTCTTCATGTGATTCCCCCTCTTCTCCACCTGGCTCAGGAGGGGTAGAGGGTAATGTGTTGGCGTCTCTGGCCCCTCCAGTGCACCTCTCTGGGGAAAGGCTTGGCTGGACGCTGCTGGTGTGCATGGTGAGCGACTTCAGGAGGGGGCACCTGGAGGTCAGCTGGAGATCGGCGTCAGAGGGCTACGTGTCCACCGCACTGTACAGCCACCACGTAACCAGGAAGCATCGCGGCCACAGTGCTGTGGCAATAATCACCGTAGCAACGAGAGACTGGCCATCGTACGGTTGCTCTGTAAGTCGCAGGCAGCACTCAAAAGTCAAGAGGCGACGCCACGGCACCTCATCAGGTAGAGATGATCACATGTGAGAATGCTTTCAGTATTTATTTATTTGTTTTTTCAGTTTTGTGTGTTATCTCGAATTAACAGAGTTTTATGATTCAGGCGGTGGAGACAAGATGTGCCATGAAGATGAAGAAACAGAGGGTAAATCTGAGCTGTTTCCAAATAATTAAAAAATTCCCTGTGACTCAAACAGATGGCTTATGTTGCTTCGTGTGGTTTGCTCTCCAGATATTCATGTGAGGACAAACTGTGTGGTTGTACTGGCTTTGAGGCTGATTTTCATAAAGATCCTCATCTTTAACACTCTGATGACCATTTATATTGTTATTAAGTGGTAAGTGTCTATAATCAGTATGAACCACTTAAGCATACAGGGCATAGAGCCTCTTATTGAGCTTGTTTTTCTTTTAGATGTAAGGCATTGTTAAAAAGGTATGAAAAAATGTAATCATATTATTCTAGAGGTCTTAATAACATGTTTGACTTTTCAGATGCTGGAAATAGAGAGTTTCTGATGCACAATGTGACCTTGAAAAGAAACCCCAGAGCGGGGAGCTCCTTCTTGTCTGAAGTCTCAACAGAGAGGATTTCTGCACCCGAAAGACGCCGTGCATGTTCTTGTCCTTCATGAAGACAGCTTCACAGTGAGCTTTATTTTTGGAAAAGTTGTACGAATTAAATGGGAAATGATCCGCTGTCAGGATGACAGGAGTTTGCCGTTACGCTACACAGCTTCCACCGCGCCTTTTTCAGCCTTTTCATATTGCCATCCCAGGTGTTGTCGACTGTGGCAGTTGAAAACAGATCGTGTTTGTGAGGCCAAACCTGGTATCTGATTGAAGCCTAACCTCAGACAGATGGCTTAATGTTTCTCCTCTAGTTTATGCGTATGCGCTTTTGTGAGGAGGTACTTGTCCCCCTCTTATTTAATACTGAAGAAATAAATTAGTGCATTTACACGTTTAGATGATTTCACAGTTTTAACATACTCATTTTGCTTTTTAAACTACTTCCAACAAATGAATAAACAGAAAGTAAGCGTGGATTGTTTTTACTTTATTGTTTTTTAAATAAAACGCTGGCACACAATTTGTTTCCTCCATTTTTTTTTTTCATTTTCTGAGAGCGCCTTGAGTAACACACTGACAGAGCAACAAAGCACCACTAGGTGGCAGTACAATCACATCTGACTTTTTTTTCTTTTTTATTATTATCCAACAGCAAGAATATGGAGCTTAACTTCCTCTACAGGACATTACGTTCATAAATAAGTTAAGTATTTCAACATTGACCAGTCACTCTTCACCAAACCGACACTCACACGTGATGTAAGAGATCACAATGCCAAAAAGACAAAAAAAACAACAACAACTGAGATTAGGCTTACACAGTCTAACAAACTGGGCATAATAATTGGATAATAATCCCCACTGTGGGATAGCTAAAGGATTATCTTAACCTATCTTATGTTGTAGTTTTAAGGGATGACATTTCTACCGGGTATCAAATTCCCACGCTGTAGCACATACCCCAGGGCAATTTCCACAGTGTCTATCACACATCAGCTCAATAACGACTCACTTCTGGGGAAAAGGGGAAAAGCAGTCGACAGTAGCAAATTTAAAAACTGAGGAGGGGGGGGGGGGGGCAGGGTGCTGGTTTGGTGTTGAGTTATTGTTTCCTTTGTACATAAAAAAAAAAGAAAACATACATTACATCTCTTTGGCTCAAATTATAACAAAACATTTGATGAATAAAAAACACGAGCCGATACAGTCACAGCATCTTGGCAAAAAAGGTGGGAATACCTCTAACGTGAATCAGATGAAATAAAAACACATTCAAACATGTCACCAACAAGTAAAATAACACTGAAGCACCCAACACGCACGCATTCACACTCACACAGTTGAAATCTAGACTGGAAAAAAAAAAATGATTCATATAGCAACAAAACATTACCTCTGATGGCATTTTGCTGTGACTATATATTCATTATACATTCAACAGAACAGCTCACACGGACTGACTTAAAATGAGACACGGAGCCGTCACCAGAAACGGCGGCTCCCGGCGTTCAACTGATTCAAAAACCAGGTTACAGGTTACAGAACTTGAGCCATCGCAGGTTTTGGTGGAGAACAGCAAGTGAAAGAGGAAACACTGATGTGGATTTGTGGAGAAAAAAAAATAAAGTGCTTTTGTTAAAACAAACATCCTCTGTCTGAGGTATTGAAAAGAAATCACATCAATTGGCACAAAAACAAAATCTACAACATTACACTGTGCACTGAAGACAAAATGAACTATTTACAGTCAATTCAACCACACAGAAACATTTGTGTCATTGTCAGTTGCGTTCTATCCAACCATGAAGGCAGATTTTAGAAGCCATCATCATGTGACCTTAGTTTTCTTTTTACCTCCAGAGGCTATCAGTATCACCTCCCCTAAAAAAAAACTCTTCTCCCAGTAACTGTCCAGCCTCCCGTTTCCCCTATGCATGAGAGGAGACTCAGGCTCAGTATCAGTGCTCAGCAAAATAAACGCCCAAACTCTCTTTCTAGTGCACACAAGCCTACAAGCATGCAGGCACACACAAAAACTCTGAGCCTTACATCAAAGCAGCGCTAAGAGCACACAGCAGGAGCAGAGCAAAGTGTTTGATAGGTTGAGAAACAGAGTGCAAGGTGGAGGTTGCAGAGCCACGGGGGTAGATCCTCCATCTATCCCGGTGTGGATGGAGACTTTCCATGTCCTTCTGGGCACTGAACGCCGCCACTGTGAAGTTAGCGTCCCCAGTGGTCAGGAGATCAAACACACAGGAGTGGAAGTAAATGTCCTCCACGTCCAGCTGCTCCCTGCACCGTTCTTTCGCTGCCTCCACGCTGAAAACCTGCGCGACACCATAGGGGGATGCTTGAGTCTGTGAGGAGTAGCTGGGCCGGTGCAGCTGCTGAAGCTGCAGGCCGAGCGCAGGAGGGGAGAGGGGTAGGGAAAGATGCCCTGCCTGGTCGATGCGCTCGCTGCTGGGGCAGCCGTTCAGACAGAGCTGCAGGTCCTGGGTGGCATCGTAGGCCTGAGCCAGGTCCTCTGGAATCCGCACCGCCAGGGTCAAGTAGCGCCCCAGCTGGCGAACGATTACAGTTACACCAATGTAGCCAGCATGCAGCTCCACGTGGTGCCCCGGGAGGCGCTCGGAGATCCACAGAGCCCTGACCTTCCCAGCTGCACCCTCTGGATCAGCAGAAGTCTGGATGGGGTCTCCGCTGCTCACGGTTCCATCGTCGAAGGCAGCAGGGAGGTTGTCTGTGACGGCCTGGTAGACCCTCTGATCTGTACAACCCTCGTAGGGCTTAAATATAATGGTGATCTATATAGAGAGACAGAGACAGTAAAGAGTTTAAAGAGAGTTCAGTGCATGATTTACGGTTCAGGTACAGAGTCAATTTATTATTTATAGAAGTCTGACGGTGAAGACAAATAGAGTCGAATCGAAAGTCGTTTTTGAAGCAAGAATACCAAACATGTGTTAGTTATAGTGAGCATTTGCTGCTTTTTCTTTCTCGAATGTCAATAAAACATTATTAAAATCTGTGATAATTAATATAAATACTTTTTACATTTTACAGAATAAATGATTAAAGCGATTTAGACTCTTTATCAAGCTTAAAAGTCATTCACTTCGCTGTTTTTCTTTGTTTGTGTTATTGCAAATTGAGTGTCTTTGGGTCAGAAAACTGGAAACTGCACTTTCACTGTCACATAGACTAAGCCATTAATCAAAGAATCACGAGACAGGTAGTAGAGGTGAGGCTGGACAAGGACCCGTTCTTACGCACACATATATTAACATTCACCCATTACACAGGTTATTGACTCTCATCACCGTACATTTGAGAAATGACTAAATGACTTTTTAACAAGTTGTAATTTGACACAGCTATGCAAACATGCTGACACATGCATGCACGCACACAAACACATGGGGCTCCAGTGCTGAGTGGAAGCGGCCGTGGACGCAGGGTGTGGTGTGAGCATTACGGTTAGCGCTAGCATCATAGTTCCGGTGAATGGCTGCTTTGTTCACATGACAGCCGTGAGGAATGAGGCCTGGCAGGCCATTAAGCCTGGAGAGTTGTTAATGTGTGCGTGTGTGTGTGTGCATGTATGTGTGTGTGTGTCCCTAATAGTCGTGACTAATAATTTGCTCCACCTCTGACACAAGGTCAAACCCCCAGCTCCACAGTGTAGCAACCCTGCTATTTGCTTAATGTGTGTATATCTGTGTGTGTGTGTTTCTGCCAGCGTATGCATGACTAAGTGTATGCATGGGTGTGTATGTGCTTTAATAATTAAAGCCATCGACTAAGCTAGAGAGGGCAGATCATCGGGGGAAACATCAACATTGCTTCTTTAACACCACAAAGATCACCTTGTGCGGGGTCGTCATCCGTGTGGCCGTGTATATGTGCGTGCGTTTGTGACTGCGCGAGCGTCTTTTCTGTTGTACGGGGACCTTTAACACACATCGTGCTTTAAGCCGAGCGCAAGGAGTGCCACTTATGAACTTACGGGACACACACACATGCACAAATGCTTGCAAACACACACATAAGTAAACAGTGGGTCCTTTCACACGTCTCATTCCAAGCTATTAGAGGTCAGGCTACACGCAGCCATTAACCAAGTTAGATTTCCAACACTGCTTCAGTCACAAGAGACGGTCACAAGATCGAGGCTGTTTGCCTCACACCTGCGAGTGTGGGAGCGAGAGACGCAGAGAACGAGACAGAAAGAGAGAGTAGAGCAGGGAGAGCATGGGTGTTTTTACGCTGATAAGATTTCTTACTCCAAGGGCCAGAAAAGCGACTTAGAGGTCATTATAGTAACAAACACACAGAAATAAACCAGATTACGCCAGCTGCTGTCACTTTGTCAGGCTTAATAAAAGCAAATTAGACAAAAAAAAGGGCAATTGCTCTTTGCCTCCCCCTTAAACAGTTCTTACCTTATTGGTTGCTGTGGCACTGGAGCCAGGGACCACAGGAACATTAGTGACCTGCACCGACAGATAGTTATTATCAATGAGAGGCCACGCCCCCTCCACCTTGCAAGTCTGGAAGCTGTCCTTAAACGTCCTCAAATGGGGGTCCCCGAACAGCCCGCAAAACAGGTAGCCAGGTAGGTGAGAGTGGCCGAGCCCGTGGCTGTGGCCGTGAGCGTGGGAGTGCGCGTGTGAATGCAAGTGGGAGTGCGCGTGGGCGTGCTGGGTGCGACTGTGGTAGCTGCAGGGCTCAAGTGGGATTTCGGGGTGTGTGGAGGATGTGGGCCCATCTCTGGAGCAATTCCTCTGGCTCATGAGGTCTGAGATGCCCAGCACGGCCGAGTGAAACACCAGGTTCCCCCGGCAGGACTTGGCTGTCCTCTGGGTGCAGGCCGAATACGCGCGTAGGGCCTTGCAAAATTCAGTGTGAAAGCCATCCACGGCCGGCGTCAGGTGGGAGGTCAGGGAGACAAAGTCGGTGGTGCACTTCTGGATGCGACACTGAGGGGTGGCCACCTGGCACTGACCTGAAGAGGAAACAGAGATAGAGTCTGAGATACTGGAAGAGATTAATATATTCATGAAGGTGGGTGGCTATCTGAAAACAGCTATGACGAAACCTGCATGAGACAAATTAGTTATGAATGGGACTATACTCTCACACAGTGCAGCTTAGGTTTATTATCTGCGAAGAAGGCTTTGATCTTAAACACACAATGATACCAGCCTGCTACAGTCCAACCTAATAAAACTACAAAAAAAGTCTTGATCAACCGGCAGCACCGCTCTGTGAGTGTAATAAACCTCAAGTGTAATAAACCAAAGAGCTGCCAGAGAGAAAAGATGAAGCAGGTTTTCCCTGAAGGAGTAAGATAATAGTTCCTGTAGAGCCAAGAAGCATGAGCAAGACAATGCAGGTATGCTGCAGATACAGACATATCACTGTGATTTTATGCACCTCACTGTAACGTTCAAATCCTGCGTATCTACAGCAGAGGAGATAAACGATCAAACACACACCGTCACCAAACGCAACTTCAGTTTTCAACCAAAGGTCCGATTATTCTGTCCGTGTACACTCATCACAAACACATTTCCTGGTATGAAATTGTCCCCGACGTTTTCTCTATTTCTGCATTTCTGAACGTAACACGGGTCAAACCATCCTTTCATATCACGGATCATCAGAGAGGGAAAGAGAGGGAGAGAGAGAGGGCAGGAGCGAGGGAGAGATTAGAGACCAGACCTAATGCATCAGTCACAGCGTGCTCCTATTAGATTAGGCCAGAGAGAGAGGCTCTGCAGTGTATGGGCAGCTGCAAAGACACACACATACACACAGAGACACACACACACACAAATAGCTATCTTAGGAAGAATGCTGGTTGTGCTTCTGTTAAACACAAACAGTCAGTGGTCTTCAGATGGTGGCATGATCTCCTAATGGCCAAGGAAAAGCAAGGTTTTTTTTTCTTCTTTTTTCTGAAATCAACAGATTCCATCAATGTCACGCCGTCGCTAAACAACAAGTTCCAGAAAACGCACAAACACAGGCACAAAGCACTCAGATGTATTTGATTTTGGGGCATGAAGGAGTCGGGTGCCACCATTTGGGGGCAGTGCTGCTCTGAGTTTTAGAAATCAGGGTGCAGGTACGGACCCCCACTCACACCACGCTTCAGAATCTCTCTCCCGCCTGTTAAATACTGACACCAACCCACAGATACACACACACGCACATACCCAGCAGGCTGCCTGCCATGCCAACCACCACTGCACAGACGGTCCGAGCACTGAGGACACATTGTGTCGTTGACTCGAGCACCAACTGCCTCCTTCTCTCCCTCCTATCTGGCCCGCAGTACCTACATACTCCTCCCAATCTAATCAGACTGGGTTTATCCTCTTTCAGAAGGTATCAGGATCATGAGCTGCTCGAAAAGACGCACAAAAGCACTTATTCACGGACATTTTCCCAGCTGGGTGACATAGCAGGAAGGCAGCTGACCCTGTAACCAAAGCGCTCTGTTCAAACCTCTGACTTATAGAAAAGGTTAAAACCTTACTGACGACAAGCATCTGCTGGAGTTTACACCAGCTCACAATGTGCTGCTCTATAGCTGACCTTGCACTCTAGCATTTCCTTAAAGCAAAAAAGGATTTCCATACGAGGATGTTGTGAATATAATTATGCTTAATATCAAAGGCCAACCTTCTTATTTTTGTTCTTCAAGGCTTTTCTTGATCTCAGTTTTGTGAAGCCATCCTCTTAAGCTGCCTTTCTAAGTATTCATAGCTGAAGTGAACAAAAAAAAAATCAAATCTATGCATATAAATAAGCAATTTATGGTAAGCCGAGCCAAGGTGGTGAATACTGAATTGACTTGAAAATAGTGTTAAGAAGAGAATAAAGAACTCCTGATGCGAGGAGCTAATGTGTTCAACACATTCAGAGTCTGGTTTGTATCACCCCCTGGGGTAAGTCTTAACGCGATAAAAGAGCTGCGATGCCCACACCTTTGCATCAGTGTCTTCTAACCTTTTTTTCGCCCCCACTCATCCTCAAACTAATCTCACATCTGACTTTATCATCTGACAGGTCTCAGATCTTGTTTCTTCTCAGACATCATCTGTTGTCAGACTTTTTTTTTTTAAAGCTTGAATCGCCTTCCTCCATCAGCACTATTCTGTTTTCAGCCCTCTCCCTTTCCTGATTCCCTCGCCGCTCGGCTCGCCCCCTGGTCTTCTCTCTGCCTCTCTTCCCGCATCCTGAGGCAGCTTCTCTCCCATCAGACAGAGGTCAAAAGATCCAGCTGAATCTCCCAGGCTCGGTTTAGCGATTCTTTGTCTCATAATCTTGCGGCCTCCAACTTCTTTGATCTCCACAGATCAGAAAAAGATCTACTGGGATCACCTCTCGACCGGGGGAAAGGCTTGTGAAGTGCTTATTGATCACCTTGTTGTGTGCACTCTCTCACGCGCTGAGCTCAAATCACACTAACAGCCTTCCGAGCTTACCTTTACAGGAACTCACTACAGCATGTGCTCTCGGCTAGACGCTGCGAACAATAGTCAACATTTCAGACACTCCTGCCTCCCTGTCTAGAGACACGCGGAGCTGACAGCTGGAGCAACAATGAAATAAATCTAAACACGGCGAGCAAGCACAAGTTTTAACAAATAAAACATTCTGTTTGGCTCAAACGGCTAAATAATACACATTCTTTCCAGGTGACGCACACGCAGCAGTAGGTGCCAAGAGGGTCTTTATGTGAAGTGGGTCTCTCTGTTCCCACTAGGCTGTGTGCAGAGGCGGTTTTGTCCTGCTGCCGGAGCTGTGTTAAACTAATTACTGGAGGTGTGACTGCTCAACAGACAGCCGCCACCACACCAACCCCCTGCACACATAAAAACACACAGACTCGGGCAAATAAAGCTGGCCTCGGGAAAGGGGACTGTTGTTTCTTGTTTTTGTTTTTTTAGTGTTGTTCTGCACCAAATGTAAAATGCATCTGAGCCGAACATAAACTGACGAGCACGTGAAGTGGCACACAGTGATAAATTAGGAGAGTCTATCCAACTGCCACATTTTCTGTTTTTCTCGCTACTCACTGCAGACACCTCGCTAACATTCAGCTCTCAGCTAAGAGTCTCCTTTTGTTCAGTTTGTTTATTAGTACTGCTCTTAGGATTCAGGAGTTTCTGTTGGTAATAACCAAAAGAGAAACAACCACTAATATAAATTAAAAGTGTCTGATTTTACCAGAAGGGCAAATTTACCTTTATTTCTTTAATGAGACGACCCAATATATTAATTTTTCTTATGATGCATTTCATCAATCTGCATCAACTGGACATAAACAACAGATTCACATCCCAAAACAAGTTTCTAACCTCTTGCGACGATCAACACTGGGATAGATTTTGCTTTGTTTTTACACTGCACTGAATAAATCTGTTATATATACGGACACAAGGAGAGGTAGTGGCACTCTCTTCCATTCTCTTCCCCTCCTCCATGAGCCATTAAGGGGCAGACAGGAGAATGACGGCCCAGGAGAGAGCAGGCGAAACTCGATCCGTGCTCAGACTGCTGCACTGCCGCTTTAGAGAGAGCCATTGTCAGGCAGCAATGGGCCCAACGCAAGGATCGGCCACACAATTTGCTTTAGAAACGCTTAATAACAGTTAAAGTATCACTGATCATCACCCAAGTGCAACGACACTGAAAAGAAGTGTAGATAGTAGGCGCAACAATTAGTGCGAAATTTGATAACAAAGTGCGTAAGATTGCAGATCAGTTGCGACTGTGACCGAGAGGCACACACTAGTTCTTGCATCGTTTAATTGTGGTTAATTACCTATGTGAGCACCGCAGCAGAGAACGATGATCAGCAGCAGCAGTGGCCGGAAGCGGCGCACCATAGACGGGGAGGCGAGGCGCTCAGCCCCGCGGCAACAGCATCCGGCTCTCCCCATCCCCGTCCATGCAGGGCCAGGAGGGGAGAGTGGACAGACTTCCAACGGGCGAGGAGGGGTGGTGTCCAGGCCTTCTCACTTCTCCTTCTGTCTCTTCTCCTTCTTCCTCACTCTTCTCTCCTTCCTCTCCTCCTCGGGTGCGCAGGGGCATTAAAACACAGCTGCTCCGCGGAATGCAGGGCGGAGGGGTGGAAAGGCAAAGAGAGGAGGAAAGGAGGAGAACAACAAAGTGGCACCAGAAGTCACTTCGACGACACTTTTACTTTTCTTTTTTTTTCCTCTTTTTTTTTTTTTTTTTGCTCGCGTACAAATCCTCAGCCCCACGTGATTTCAGTGCGCTCTCGCCGAGACCGGACTTTTGCCTCGGTTACGATCGCTCTCTTCTCCCGTCGTCCCAAACACGCACAATCACATCTCTCCCTCCCTCGCCAGGCCGGGGTTTCTCCTCCACTCCTCCCCTTTCACTTTCTCCTCCTCCTCCTCCTCCTCCTCCTCCCGCTTTCCTGCCCCTCCAACAAATCAATGGAGAATCAACCAAACCCTGCAGGCGGAAAACCCGCCTACCATAACGCACACACGCGCACACACACAAGACAGAGGGAGAAGCAATCCATAAAATAGTAAAAGTTTGAGATAAAAGTCGTAAAACGTTGGTGAGATGCCAATAAATCACTGTTTATACCGAGGAGAATAATCCTTCCCTCCAACAACAAAGAGAAACACATTTAACCGCCTGAGATTTTTTTTTATAGGAGTTGTGGATATGTAAATTAGTTTTCACAAGCCGTTACAGTGATGGTATTCGTTCCCAGATAAATAAATCGTGCTTTGATCGGGAGCAACACGAATCTTTTTTGAAAGCTAGAAATCAAATCACTGGAGCATCGACCAGGAGCAGCAATATGAGGGTGTTTTTATGTCGAGAGAAAAAAATCAGAATGCTCCCTTTATGTTTGACTGCATTATTTAAGTTCTGCAGCCTATGTGTCAATTTAAATGCGTGTTGTATTTTTGTTTTACAGTGTCTTGTGCAGAATCAAGTTTTAAAAAATCGTTTTGATGTGTTTTACTTTTTGTTTGGTGTTGTTGTTTTGGAGTATGAAAGCACCAAAAAAAATAAATACAGAAAGTGCAGAATAAACACATTAAAATCAAAGCAATTCCGAAATCCGAAGGGTTTCTCGGCTTGCAACTCTTCACCCTCCTCATAACTTTTAATGTAGGACGACTCCCTGTCTTCCCTCACTGTTATTAATTTTCTGTATAAAGCCTTTGATGTATTTGATCCACCGGCCAAATGAGCTGGATTTGTTGTGGGAGAAATGTTATTAATTTACAGGCATTCACCATCAAGTCCATGTTTGAGTTTTCGTATTATGTTTGCTGATGGAACCCTCCGGGAATTGAGGATGGAAAAAAAGCAGCATGCCAACTTTCTTAGATAAGTTTGTGTCAGCGCTGACGTCTGTGTCAAAAAGCAGAAAAGAACACACAAGGGAACACAGTGTGAAGGAACCGTGCCTGTGATACAAAACAGCCCGGGCATATAGCAACACGGAGAGACACTGTAAATCTGTACAGTCAACAGAACATAACTGCCAGAAGAACAAGGTGAGCAGACAATGTAAACACCCTGCAGCGATAATGACAGACAATGAATGTATGCAAAGCAGCCCGTACCTGTCACCTGCACTCCCAGCTATGATTCATAAATGAATAACTTCACACTGACGTCCTGGAGGCCGCTCAAGATGCATGTTAAAACTTTTTATTGCCAAGAATTTGAACCTGAGGCAAACTTACTTTTTTTTCAGATAAAGGTTAAGAAGCTGGAACGGGGTTCAAAGCAAGCACCGAAGACAATGCTGGATAATTTTTTACCACATATCTACACTGTGTTTGCTCCTTGTCCGTGTGTGTGTGTTTGTGTGTGTGTCCACCAGGGCTGTAATCCTCTGCTGCTCCCTGCTCCATTTTGCCAAACTGTGCCACACACTGTGGCTCAGCGGATTTGTGCATATGTGCATATGTTCCTTAGAGTTAGTGCCTCCATGACAATAAAGCTTCTCTCTGGCTAATATCTTATGCTTCAAAGCCGGAGCAGTTCCCCTCCAACGTGACTCAACTTCAGTGAGTTCACTCACACCACTGCTGGCCATAGGTTTGGTCATGGCCGCTCGTTCCATGCTGATTGTGTCAGTAAAGCAAACACACGGAGTAGTTATAAAGCCCAAGAAGATTTCACAGTAAGTGTGGCCAGAGGAGATGATGTGTGTGCGACTCAAGCCGGCTTTGATGATATTAGATTATATTAGCTTCCTGTTTGTGCCAGAAGCCCCTGATCTCATCAGTGGCAAAGTCTGTGTGTGTCCATGACTGTGGAAATCTCGTGAAATGTTGCATTTTAGTGCATGCATGTGTATTTGAAAAGAGTGTGTGTGTGTATACTGTGCGGTTTGTTTATCGCAGGTCTGGAATTGATAAACAGAAAGGTGATAAATGAGTGGAGATACAGGCTGCTGTGTAAGCAGGATGGGTCACTGGATGTTTGACGAGCAGTGGGACGTAAGTACTGCACATGACGACAGTTTTAAAGCAGTTTTAGTCTTTCTTAAATATTTGACATATCTTTACACTACCAATGCACAGCAGTTTAAAAACAATGATTTCACTTCTACTTTATTGCTTTAATCTCAAAGAAAACGGCAGTAAAACAACATGTACAGTAAATTATTTGACTGAAAAGAACCATTCTGCAACTTTTTTTCTGCAGCATTTCTCAGCTTTTATATTCAGGACTTCTTGCTGAATGTCTTTCAAGTAAAATGTTCTTTTTTGGAGTTCACCAGCAGCTGAGGAGCACTGATCAGGAACCACAGTGTTTGTATCTGGCTGGGGTCCTTGGTCGCAAATCCTTTCCCTTTCCTCCATCCGTTCATTTCCTGTTCTCTGCTGTTGACTATCAAATAAAAAGCACGAGTGCCACTCGGTTCGTCAAACAAGAGTGAATTTTTCCACCTCCGTTGAACAAATATGAAAATGGCAGGAATCAAACTGTGCCTGTAATTTAGGAGTCCTTTCAAAAAAAACCTTTAAAGATTTGGGGCCAGCATCTTGGACAGTGCTTTCCATTATTGTCAAAAACACCAAATGAGGTAATTTCTTTTGGAAGAATGGCGTTCATCCTGCCGGTGGAGCTCAACCGTTCGAGGCCTCTGCGGGTCCAACGCCCCGCTGAGACACTTAATGCTGTTTAACTTTAATTTGCCACCCAGCTGTACATCCTGGATACCGAATACTGGGAGGGGAATTAAACAAGAAGAGTTTTGACAGTTAGACGGCCTCTCTGTCCGCCTGTCAACCTTCTCCACAGGATGAAGTGCAACGAGTGAACATTTCATTTACGCTAACAGACCGAACACAGACTGCATAATTCAATTACACGTGTGCATATGGTGCTATTCATGAGGATTAATTTCGCATTTAATTCTAATTGCACATCTGCCTGCATAGACACACACACGCACAGACACCTACATAACGCATGACCCTAATCATGTCCATTAATTTCATATTTCATACTAATTCCTTTAATCAATTACACCACAGCTGAGACCAGACGTAGAAACGCACACTTCCACACACACATGCACACTGCCCCGCAAGCTGCTTTGCCTAGCAACACATGCATTCACACACCGGCCCCAGGCACAAAGACAGCCTGTTTCTGAACGTCCAGCTTGTCTTCACCTCCACACCTCGGCCTCCCTTCTCCACTTCTACCTCTCTCCACCTCCCTCGCTCACCCCACCCCAACTCCAAACAGGCAATCATTCAACAGCTCTCACAGCTCCGCAGCACGCTTGTGTGCACATGTGCGTGTATACCTGAGTGTGTGACTGTTGAGAGTTTGCATTGTTGCAAGAGCGGCAAAGCCTGCGTTTAGAAAATGATGCAATGACTCTCTCAGTATCTGACATACACACACAAAAATACTTAAAACAAGCTGCCAAGTATTGGAATAAGGAATTAAGGTGTTTCTTGTTAACTTAATTAAGATCACTGACGCAGAAGAGGGAGGAAAGGAGCAGCATTATTTTGTCTGGGAATGGAACAAAAAGTTAAGGACCTTGAAATTGCTGTCACGGTGGTCGAGCAAATGTTCTTAGTTACATATTATATCCAGTTATCCTCAGTTCATTCTCAGCGTCAGCCACAACACAACAACACACACACACACACTCAAATCCCACACACCTGATTCCTGACTCACAGACGTATGGTAAAGGTAAGGGGGTAACATGCAGGTGTGTGTGTTTGTGTTCCTGATGTGAGACGATAACGCGGCAGATATAATCCAGGTATCAAAGCCTCTTGAAATGCGAGCGGAAACCAAATCCTTTAATAGCCCTTTTGATAGCTGCCCCACCACCACCACCGCCACTCCACTCATGTCATGTTTTACCTGAGTCGGCCTTATCAGACCAAACCTGTGTCAGACAGAGAAGACTGAGGCTGGTTTCAGGTGCCTCGGCGCGGAAAGTGACAGAGCTGAGAAAAACAAAAGCGCTTATCTTGGAGCTGGTTTATCTTTTAAAATACCAGAGAGAAACGTAGCGTCATCAGAGAACTCGGATCAGCAGGAGGGGATTCCTTTGACAGAAATTATCACATTGATCCTTCTTGCCTTACACTCAACCCCTGGCTCTTTCTACCTGAGCAATCTGATGATGTGCTCTTATTGAATGACACTTTAGTTTAAAACAGAAGCTCTCCACCTTACTTCTCCCGCCTCGCTGTGAAAGCTACCTTAGTACTTTCACTCCTGTACTACTTTGAGGCGCTTTCCTTGAGTCTTTTCCATCTAGTTTCATATAAAACATACAGAGAGCTTTTAGTTATTGGTTAACCTACTGAGCTGTATCAGTGAGTTTCACATCAACCAGCTGTGGCATTCAAATGCTGCCTACATGTTAATACATCAGTGACATTTATCCAAAAATATAATGCACAAGTACCTTGTACGAACTTCTACATTTCTGATAATTCTACTGTTTATTTGTTTAAGCAACAGAGGAGGAGGAATAGGTGTGTGATTGCACCGGTGAAAGACTTGTCTATTTTATTCACATTGTACTCAACAGTGTTTGTGTTCATTAAAGTATATACCATGATATCATAAATATAAATATATATGTGAAATTAGCTCAAAATCCGACATGAAATATATCAGATTTCTATGGAAAGTAACACATCTGTCATCTAAGGTGTCACTGCTTCACAGAGACACTTTCCAGCTTTAGCTTGACAAGGTATCGGTCCCTGAAAGACGACACGTCGGCATAAAGTGGATCATTTGCTTCAACTTTATTGAGAATAAATCTGAGAGAGTCACCCGAGACACTTTTGACAAGTTCATACGCTATTTTCTCTTCATCATCTCCGTCGTTACCCTCTATCATTTCATCCTTTGTGTAAAAACATCTGAAGCGCACACAGCTGCATCAGACGGAGCAGCGACAAAGAAGCCTCTGTTTCCTCTGGACAAACACTCACACACACACACATACGCGCACACACAGAGCGGTAAGAAGGAAACAGCTGAAGGATGTAATGGGGCAGATGAGGATCATGGGGTTGCAGTTTGGTTTGGGTCAGGGTGAATGTTTGGCAGCTGTGAGACAAAGACGTGCTATTAAAACTGCTCCCCTCTCGCCTCCAGCTCGCTCTGCAGTGGAACTTGTTTTGTCAGTCAGTTTGCCAGCTTACATCGAGTTAAATTAGCAGCAGTCTTGTGATTTTCCTATTTTAAACCAAGAGATGTGCTCACGCGTACGCCAGCGCTACAAAAAAACGAGGGAAATGTTCAATCCTGTGCATCTGATCATAGCGATAATTGTTCACCCACTCTGTCGCTCCTGTTCTGTTCACATACTTTGATCACGTCGCGCACGCCGCCGTCTCACGCACGCCTTGCTTTGTTCGTGTTGTTGTTGACGGTTTTCCACACACGCACACACAAACTGAAGCCTCTGAGATGTTTTCTTTTCTTACGGATGGTCAGCTTGCACCTCTTGCTAGGCCGTCCTCATCCTCCAGTGGTGAACACAAACCTTCAAACCTCTGTCATAACACACACACACACACACACACACACATACAGAAGAGGTATGGGCATCCATAAATCACTCATACTCCAGAGCCATATGCTCATACCTGTCTTTGAGGAGGAAGCCCAAACACAGGTGAGCCTCTCACATTCCAGCAGCTCGCAACCTGACAGATATACAGATGGGGGGAGAGAGAGAGACACTAGAGAGAGAGGCATAGAAAAAGAGGAGAAATCACACCTTCCCTCTCTCTCTTTCCGACATCCAGCTGTGAGTGCCTGCCTCTCTTTTCCTCCCCCTCTCCTTCCCTCTCTTCCCCTTGGGATAGAGTGCTCACAGAGTGGCAGATGGGTGGAATGCATAATACATAGAGTATTTGGGGGGCTGGGTGGGTTCTCTCTTTCTGAGTGTGTGCGTGTGTGTGTGTGTGCAGTAAGTCCACGGGGAGCAGGCTGCGGAGTCATTATAGATGTAATGGTTGTGTTTTAGACGCTGCGCGGTGCCAATCTCATTTGAAGTGCAAAAGCCAAATGAGTGTGAAGCGTTTCATTACTCATGCTCGGTGCGTGCGCGCTCCCCTTCAGTTCATGTGAGGCGACAGATCAGTGATGCTCTCACAACTTTCTATATGACACGTTTGTGCATGTGTGTGCGCGTCAGCCCTTGTGTGTGCGTTCTGAAGGACGTTTAAGGTGGCTGTTAAAGCGACTGCCTCTTTTGTTCTCCGCAGTTGCGCTTCTTCTGCCTCCATGCTCATGTAGACTTCATGTAGACATTATTTCCCTAATTACTGTGATTACAGCAAGATGAGGCCAATGTATCATAATGTTGTGTAATTAACAATCAATTGTGAACTAACAAGGCCTCCTCAGGCATAGGTAATGGCTTTTGGAAAGACAAGCTGAGCTGAGGCATAACTAATATAGCATGCGTAAGTATAATTAAAGACTACTCTCTATAAGGAGGCTCCCTCCCACACAAAGAGAAAGAAAGTCTGAGTAACAATCTGCAAAGTTGTGAGAGAAATTCATCACATCCCCATCAACAGCAAGGTCTCTCCCGGACCATTTACTCCCTTGGGAGTTAATGGGGACAAAAACGATGTGTACCCTGAACAGATGAGGGAAGCTTGTTAGCTGATGGAGGCAGAGTCCACTGCACTAGGAGAGGTAGCATCGGTTAAGGCCGACAAACGGCAAGAGGAGGGGGGAGAAAACAAGAAGGCAGAAAACAGAGTGAGAGAACAATGAAGACAAGACAGAACAAGAGAAAGCTGGCAGGTAGCTGGTCTCTGGAGATTCATTAGGCCTGTCAGAAATGCTGGCTGTGAATATGCTTGCACAGCAAGCTCCTCAGTGGGAACACACAAACAAACACAAAAATACACACACCCACGTGGGCTCATGCAGGTGTATGGAGCTCTCATCTGCTGACAGGTAGGGATGAAAGCGCGATAGGGACGGTGGGATTTGGAGTCGCACTGTGAAGGCAGCAGGCTTTGTGTCTCCAAATGGCTGCTGCGGGAATTAACATATTCTGACTGGTATTAAGTCTGTGTTTTGTGGCACGCTGTCTCTCAACTGATGAGTGAAATATTTATTTTGTATAAATGTGACTGAGGTTTTGGGGCTACTAGTGTTGCATGTGCGCACTCTAGAAAGTGTTTGTGGGTGTCACATTGCCTGAAGAATACTCTTCTCTGTATTCACTCATGCTGTGCACTAGATTTAAAAATGTTTGAGCATGAATGTAAACACTATCTGCGCATTCCTCCTGCTTACGAAAGAAAGAAACACGGCTGACTTTGTCAGTTTGCCTGCTTCAATCGAGCTTAAAATTCTGCTGAGTGAGTGTGCAATGAACTTAAACAGCAGGTAGCATGTTATATCACAAGTAAGCTGCTAGAACAAGAACCAATTTGTGCACAGGAGACTCGCCTCTCTTTATCCTCTTGATTAAATCAATCGACATATAATGTTGTTTGTTCAAGGTGTAACGCTAAGGAAGAAAAATGACTAACAGATGATGAAACATCCTGAAATGTATGATGCAAGCTGTAGTGGAAGACTCCTTTGTGTGCACAGGAGCATATGATTGCATGCATATGCATGTTCCTCTTGGCACAAGAGTGCTGTGTGTCTGGGCTCTGGGCAGTCTGTAAATCCCAGTGTTTAGGTGGAAGACAGATCCACCGTCTGATTCCCCAGCTGTTCTCACAGCCGTTTCTCTGCCTCAACAGCCCGATTGCTAACAAAGAAGTGTTTACTGTACACACACAAAGACTTTCAGACGTGAAGATACATGCACTTGGAAATGGACAGCAGTTTTTCCTTCACACTAAGTGTCCAGTGACTGAGGTGCCAGCCCCCAGATGCAGCCTCTCGTAACTGAGAGGATGGAGAGAAGCTCCACACCAGCAGCTGGAAGCTAGATGACTGTTCCATGTGTGCATTTCTCACTGGAGATCCATAAAGATTGGTCATAACAGCCTGGGACCCATCCTGTGTTTGAGTGTGTGTTCTGAAAGAGAGCGACAGAAGGAGAAAGAAAGCCAGAGGCGGCGAACAGCCTGCGAGTACTAAATTCATTATTTTCAGGAAATTATTGTATTTCCTCTACACCCTACTAGCAGTATACAGCACATAACATTTTATATCAGTTTTGTGGGCCTGTATAATGCTTCACTGCCAGTGGCCACATAAAAATAGTCTCTCTCTCTCTGCCTCCCTCTCTGGGAAAGCCATTTTTTCTTATACACATCTTGACATGGTGACAGCCCTTATTTCCACCTCATTTTCCGTTGAAATGATCAGACTGGTACAGGGCATCTCTTTCTCTGCCTTCTTCTACAGGGGACTCAGCTGCGGGCTCGGGATCATGGGACTATGTCTCCCTGACAACCAGACATCATCATCGAATGCTGACACTAAAATAACAGACTGAATAATTTAGACGGATCCACTTTTTAACGGCGTGTCAATTCACATCACTGGCCACAGACGCTTGGCACCCCGCTGCCCGGCCCACCCAGGCTGGGTGAAGGGTGGGGAGCAGCGTCCAAAAATTCATTGGACAACGGTGTTGCTGTTAAAGCTAAAGAGGGGCTTGAATGAATGTGGAAGTGAGAGTGCATGAAAACTGGTTGGTCATAAAATATCCAAAGTGTTTAAAATGAATATCTGAAGAATAGTAGAGACAAAAATGAAACATGTACAAATAAGTGTCCAGCAGAGACACACGGGGTCCCGTTTTTAAATTAAAGCACTGAACTGTTTGTTGCTATGTATGAAAATATAACTGAAAACAGCTCAGTTTAATGAATGGAGCACACAGCTCCATGATCAGAGTTAAAAAAGGAGCCATCCATCAGGGATAATTTTCATGTCTGATTTTCTCATTTAACTCCTTTTTTTTAAAAAAGAAGAAGAAGAAAGGACCACATAAATTAGCACTGATGACTCATCATTTATCAGGATGAAGGATTGGAGCAAAAATGACAATAACAGGGTCTAATTAATTGAGACAGATTTGTAATGCATGTTTTATCAAGAGGTAGGGTCTGGACCAAATGAGGTTTTAACAGCTGGGGTCATTAGTACGTAAGCTGCAGTTTTATTTAATGTGGTTTAATAAAACATTCATGATCTTGAATATTTTTTCCACTGTTTCGCACCGCTTATCATTATCATTCCCTTAGAAATGACAAAAAAAAAGCACACAGACGCGTCTCTTTACTAGCATGGACAAATATGCTCAGAGTCTGCATTTAATTTATTGGCACGGATATAGTAAAGCAAAAACAGACACGTAAATGTTCACACGTCAGCCACAGCTCGCACTGATGACTTACTCAGACGGAACCTGGAGCTGCGAACCAAATATTTGCACACATGATTTATCCTGCTTTCCTCAAGGCCTGAGTGCCGAGAAATATTCAGACACCATTGTGTCTGCACATGTTAGGTGTGCGCGGAGAGGCGGTGTGTACGCTTGCGTGTGTGCTATTTTACAAGCTCATATTCACAACCGTACACGCCCATTCACCGGGGGGCTAAACGGAATAACGGGGCCGGGTAGGTAAAAGGGCCTTGCAGGTGTCTCTCTGCTCTGTCTCATTATGTCTGCCCCACTCAATTTGTCTAACCATTTTCATTTTCTCTCTCTTTTGTTTTCATCCAATCGTTAATCAATCTTAGGCAACGTTTTTTCTGAATCTTAGATGAAATACTTAAAAATGCATTCTCGCCTTATAAAAAAAAGATGCAGATTAAACAAGAGAGAAGCCAAATAATAAAAAATACTGTGTAACGCTGTTTAATGTTTCCTTTTACATCTGTGCAAGAGAACTGAAAGAAGTCACACAAGTTTACAACCCTGAAATCCATAAAACAATATATATATATATATATATATATATATAGTATACAGTATAATCTTCCTAAGTGTGTCACAACGATTTAAAATCTCCTGTTTCAGTTCAACTTTTCTCATTCAGTGCATGATGTTAATTTACATAAAAATACCCCCCAGCTTCTTTCTTCATTCCTTTTTGCCTCCCGATAAGATATTTTGAATTTGACCTTATTTCTTCTTCTAGGCTTTTGGGAAAAGAATCCTCCTGACACACCCTGTCATCCCTCTCTTCACTTACACACACACACAACCTTCAGGCACTGCACCTGGGTACAGCCCTTACACATGCAGACACACTCAGATGTATACACGCACACATTCCCCAACTCAGACACAAGAACATAAAACACACATGCAAAGCACGCTCTCAGCACAAACACACAAAAAGTGAATTGAGTCTCCAACAGCCAATCAGGCGGCGTGTCACAGTCAGTTTTTGGACAGTGTTTAATTCCAAAGAGCCGCCGTTAGCAGGTCTCCCATTAGGTCTTATAACTCTTACAATACCCGGACCACCTGGGAAATGACACACACATATACACACAGTGTGGAAACCACCAAGAGACACACAGCGGGATTGATCTCCCTCAGTGGTATTGATCTGCCTACCCCCAACTCAGACCAGAAGATACCAGCTGTGTCAAGCCATTTGCTTCCTGAAGCGCTTCTTCTCCTGCATGGAAGATGAAAATAATGACGCTGTGAGCTGCTTCTCTCTGAAAATTTCTGCTGGCTGAAAAAGGGCAAGAAGTCCGTGGGGAATCGGTTACCTCGGATGAAGGTCGCCCCAAGCCATTTTTAACCCCTGTCCTGGCCTTACTGAATGTGTTTGTGTGTCTTTATGTGTGGTGCAATTTACTGTGCACGACCGCTCAGACTCTGCCGGGTACGGGAGGGTGCAGCTGAACTTTTTCTTGAGTTTTCTCCAACATGATTCACCGCTCATCTAAGCAGCTTCTCCAGAGGAATTAAGAACAGAACCAACTGTACGTTTTGAGCGTAACGTTTTCGGTAACTTCACAATTTTTTGCTTTCGTGCTCCTTTACAGACACACACTCCATCCCAGGGAATAGCACGAGGGCAATATTCATTTTATGGTTTCACAGTATTTTATATCGGAGCAGATATTTTACATTATTGATTATGATTATTTCTTTAGCGCAGCCACAAGCTGAATATTCATTTTAACTATGTCAGCATGCAAGGCTTATGAATCTTTACTAAGCTCAGTAAAAAATGCAAAAGGGCTCTATTCAAGTTATTACCTCCAGATTTTCTGTAAATGTCTGTGACTGTTAACAGGCCTCTGATTCTGATTCCCATTCAAAGCTAAATTTAGTAAACGCCGCAACAAAAACCAGCTTCCTCTCTTCTAGACAAATACGACTATTACAAAGTAATTGCTGACCATGATAATCAGTCAAGTGAACAAGTAATCAGAACTGAAAGTACTGGGACATCTAAAGTAGCACATGTTCTGTTGAGTAATTACTTAAGTAATGTACAAACATTAGTTTTTCAACAAATATTGACTCATATTTCCAAAAAGGTTTTATACCAGTCCTGTGGCTTCTTCCAGCACGGTTTACTTTCCTCTAAATCACTGCCTTTAAATTATTCACTTTACACCCACACTTTAAATAATCCCCCGAGCAGACACTTAAGAACCTGCATAATATGATGATGCTAATACCACAGCACAGAATATGTCTGATAGACATCCTGCACGAAATTCTCTGAAGGTAAGGCTCCTTTGAAGCAGCTTTAATTCAAGATAAACACATTCACATCAGTGCCAGTGTCAGCAGAGAGCACAGCGTGCAGCGTGCTGAATCATACAGTACACGGTGACCCGTGGGTTTTGCAAGAATTTGTGCGTTTTAGGGGAGCACACGTGGCAATCTTGAAACCCATTTATCATGTGAAACCTTGAGGAGAAAAGGAATATGAATAGTGACAAAAATATGACAAACTAACGAGAGCAACTTGACTGTTATAGCCTTCAAGTGAATTAGATTTGTCTGATGTTTCGTAGCGGCTTGAAGCACAGTTTGCCCATTTTTAACATGCAGAAATTCTGTGGCGCAGCTTCCTGTTCCACCTCAGCTCATCAAACGCCCCTCTGATCTGACAGACCGCTGTTTTGGGTGTGAGACACCTGTCCATCTCGCTGCTCTACAACTCAGAATGCCTTCTCTCTCTCTGCTGTGCCCCCTTTTTCCCCCCTCTTTGCCCTCTCTGTATTTTTGACAAGCTGGCACGCTCAAAGGGCATTGTCAAACAGTCAAACTTTATAAAATATAGATATAAAAAGAGATGTGCAGAGAACGAGGAAAGGGGCGAAAAAAGATGAATAGAAGGAATGTGAGAGAAGAGTAAAAAAGCTAGAGAAGACAGAGTGAGAGAGTGAGGAAAGAGATATGAGCTCTCTGTGGTAAAAGACAATAAAGTGTGAAAGGTTCTTCCTTTGTTGGATGTCCTCCCCTCGGGGGCTCTGTGACAGAGACCGCTGCAGAGCCCCAGTTAAAAGAGAAAAAATGACAGGAGCCATTTCTCTCCTTTTCTCTCTATGGCCCTTCAGGTTGATGGTTGTCTGTGTGTCTGTACGTGTGAGTGTGTGTGTCAGAAAGAAAAAAGAGTATGAAACAGACAGGGAACGCAAGAGAGAGGAAGCCCTTTGGGTCTAATAAATCAGGCCTGCATTGAACAGGAGGGGCCGGGAGGATCTCGCGTGGGAAGACAGGTGTCCATAGCATTTTGGGGCAGAGGTCATGGTCAGACACATCAGTCATCTCACACAACCAACACGAACACACAGGCAGGCCTGGAATTACCCAGAAACAAAACCCATTTCCTCCACTTGCACCTCATTACAATGTCACAGCCCTCTGCTTCGTATTTGGTTTGGTTTAAAATGTGAAATACTGCTGTGATCAAATAATAAGAGTCAACGGCAACGCAAGCCACTTTTGTAAACTGTTTATCATTGATTGTTCCAGCGCTTATTGTGTTTCACCGTGTTTTCCATTCGGTTCAAGAAGCGAGGCTGGCACCTCAGCGCACAGCGGCAGTGGCTCCCTGACAACATTAGCATAATAATAATTCACAGGCTGGAGTTATGGAAATGAAATAAAATATTGTTTTTTGTTCTTCTGCAGCACGCAGCAGAATTCCGCTAAGACATCCAGTTATTACACATAACAAATATGAATTAAAGACAAGAGTTTGAGCCGCAATGAAGGCCTGTGAATGCACATAAAATCCCACTTGCGCTGGCGACTCTCTGCCGATGGCATGTGAGTGACAGTTTGTATGCACGAGGTGTGCTTGTGTATATGTATATGTGACAAACGTGTGTTTGTATGACTTGGGTAACCCTGGATCGATAATTTAAGAGCTGTAACGTACACATTGGAGATCCTGAGAAATGGAGCTGTATATTTGTTTCTGGGATTATATTTGTGTGTGTGTGTGCGCATGCCTCAGGGTTACGGTTAGGGGGGATGTTGCGTGCCTCTCTTCGCGTGTCCTCCTTTTCACCCGCACATATGCAGAAAAAAAGGAAACTCCTATATGCCACAAACACACACCAACACAAACTGTACACGCACCAAAATACACACAGGCACACACGTGCAGACAGTCAAAGAGTGAAGGGTCCTACAGAGTTCATAAGCTAGTGAATAATAAAAGCTCCACGCAGGACTGGGCTGTCTGTGTGGTGTAAAAATGGCCTGTCTGTGACATGAATATGATTTTTTCTGCTGTGTGTGTGTATGTGTGTGTGTGCATACAGATGTGTATGAGGTTTCGGTCTATGGTAACTAGATGAATTATTCACTGTTTACTGATGAAGAGTGTGCTCTGAGTGGTGCTCAGAACCAGGCCTTACCTCTCTCCTCTTGGCCTCTCCATCTCTTCCATTCCCTTCTCCTCCTCCCCTCCATCCCAGTCGCCCTCATCACACTTTCAACCTCCGTTTCTGGATCTGTTGGCTCTAACCTATAAATACACCCGTTACAGTCGTTCCAGATCTCTGCCTGTCTGACCTAGTTGAGAAAACAATGTTCTGATGGTGAAGTCTCTGTTGTGATGGAATGCATTTGCATGTATTTAGCAGAATGAGGTGTTTCAGCGCTTCCTCTTTGGGTCTAACTTGGCTGAATTAGTGCCACTTCACTGACTAGTCTCAGACGTACGGATATACCCACACAAGTAAGCACAAATTGCTGCAAGAAAATGAATCTTACTCTTATATCCACAAGAAGAGGGTGCACCCAAATGCACGTACACATCTTCACGTTGACTAAAACACAGTTAATACATCCAGTAATCAAGCTCCTATTACCAGGAGGACGCTTTCACACCTGGGGACCAAACTCCCAACATCTAATTGGTCCGCTGAGAAAATCGCTAAGCTCTTCACATCTGCGGGCATACATACACACCAAAATTCACAAATACACACACGTGAATCCGCACACAAGCGGACACTCTGAGCCAATGAGTGAAGAGCTCCTTGGGCAATGTGCACAGTTCCATGCTTTCCTTTATCCATCCTTTATCCCCTGGTTCATCCCTCGCTTTCAGCTCCATCGGTCCCAATTACCACAGCCAGGGACCCCAATCCCTGGAACAGAACCTCAACACACATACACATGTGTGCTCACCATACAATGCGCTAACCACAGCCCAGCTTCCACCATAACAAAACTAGAGGTCCAAGCTTTTGTAGCCTATTCGCGTCTTTCCTGTGTGCTTGTGGTGTTTTGTTAAGAGCGCGTGAGTGAGCATGTGTGTATTCGGAGGTAGGTAGATGGGTAGTTTCCCATCCAGAGCAGCCGTTGTGCTGCTTATTAAACAAAGCCGGTCTAAGGCCTGTCTAATCCTTTCCCATAGCTATCCCTGACTACACATATAGACACACACTGATTTTTTGCATAGATGCTGCAGTCCAGTGCTGAGCAACACATTTTGTCCTCTGTCAACCCCAGCACACAGAGACAGGGAGAAAGGGAGGGCGGGAGGGAGAGACATCCGCACACACTGCACACTGCTGCATGTGGGTAGCGAGGGTTATCTTCAGTCCCAGATGGGCGACGAGCAGGCAGACCCTTGAGAAACTATTTACTCTGTGTGTATGTGTGTGTTTGTGTGTGTGTGCAGTTGCATTACCCATGTTGTAGTGACTTCAATCTGTGTGTACAGTCACATTGTGCAGACCTGGCTTCTTTCTGAGGGCAAAAATTAGGTCCCTATAATAACATTTGAACGTTAAGGTATGGTTAAATGTTAAGCGAGATATTCACATGTTAGGGCTCTGGAGACATTCTAACAGCCAAATGTCTGCATTATGATTCAGAGAGTATTTAACATAACAAACACAAACTCGTTGCATAAACAGATTTAAAGGGAACTTTAGGGATTTGTTGACTCTCAAGTGGCTGTTTTGAACATTTCAGTCCTGGATGATTTGCAATTACTGGAGGCAACAACAAATGCGGTTTAAAAGTACAGCTCAGCAAATTTTGGGGGCAGCAAAATAAACAATTGTCCTTTTAATAAAGAAGTAAGGCAATAATTGCCCCTTTCCGTCATTCCTATTTTACGCTGTATGTGGCATGAGTTTATGAACACCAGGGCACAGTCAAAGGAGAGCACCATTCACTGGAAAAAGAAGACGGGGTCAAACAGTCTCCTTCAACAACAGGTACAGAGCTGGTCGTTTACAGACACGAGTCAAGCATGTTTCCAGGTGCCTTTCTTAAACACTTTTGGATATACCATGACCTGGATGAAGATGGAGATGTGCAGCCTGTCCTCTGCAGCCCTTCATCTAGCTTGATGTAGCTTGTTCCATTACTCCCTGAAAATCTTCAAACAGATCTGTGGTCTAAAAACATACAAAAAATGACAGTTGTCTTGTTTAGTAGAAGCGTTTTTGATTCGTGATAGCAGTAAGCATTCAGCTCACTGACAAACACATTGCATTTGGTGTGAATACTTAGCAGCAACCTATGTACCCAGAAGGCAAACCCCTCATCAGAGAATGATTTAGCATTCTGCATTCATATATACATGTGTCTTTATATTGTACATTGCATTAACTGTTAAACAGTATTTTTTTTTTTTCATTCAGGAAATGTTCCCACAGACACTTCAGGATGAAATTAATATTGCTGTATATTCACCAGTGGGACAATGGCACCGTCCCCATGGTGCAAACTCATTTAATGATGCAAAGAGACTTAACAGAGATTTATTTAAATGAAAATATTAAAAAGGTTTAAATGAAATTTTTAGTGTTGGCAGACAGATGCGGATGAAAACTGTGAATCCATCAAACAGTCTGCTCCACCACATTACAGCTCTGTTTTAGTGAATTGGACCGTCTGTGTAAATGACTTTATAAATCTTTTTTGAATTGTGTGCACCCAAGTAATAAAGGGTGAAATTTATGTGACAAAGCATACATGGATAATATACTGCTCAATAAACAAGCTACCTTCCATCCTATTAAGCCCGACAATAAGAAAGACAAGTTAGGTGATTATAGGCATCCAGCTGCATGGCTGCAGAAGTGTGTCCTTATCTCATGGTCTGCACTGTCTCCCTGGTCTGAATTGCTGAATCAAACAGGAAAAATAAACAAAGATTATTTCATTTTATCACAAAAGTTGCAACAGAACCACTCAGACCTTCCTTATCAATATCGTGTCCTACCTGTGACTCTGGCTTTTGTCCAGATGTTGGTGAAGTGGATATACACGTACATACAGTACAAACGCCAGCATGAAATTACCAGTATACTATTACCAAGTTATGTTACATGTCATACTGCACAATTAACCAGTGGGTAATTATGTGTCAGAGAGGTCTTCTGAATGAGCTACATCAATAATACATGCCATGGGGGGAAGTGTGGTGTGAGAAGGTGAGCTTTAGGAAATCAAAGTCCCCCCTGCTGTGTCTTGAAAATGATGTTTGATTGCGATTGATTGAGAATTGATTTGTATTTAACTTTGGTTGCTGTGCATTTTCAAGCTGGATGCATTTGGTCACGACAGTGGGGAAATAAAGTAAAAGTGTAAACCGCAAAGATCTCGTACATGTATGTACAGTATTATACTGTATTTACTACTAAAGTTACTTCATACAGCGTAAACATACTGTATTAATGTAGGAATTTGAATTTAAGCACAAATTCTCATAGAAACAATAGCCTTGAGTTGGATTTCATTCATATCATTTCACCTTGGAGGGGAGACTCTTTGGACTGACTGACGCCTGATAAGAAACTCCTATCTTCATATCCACATGTTACAAATAGCAGTATTTATTTTACTGTCAGCTGTGTGCGTGCTGTAAGTCTGCAAATGCGTGTGTGTAAAGAGGCCCGTGTTTGAGGCCGTTCACCCACTAAATGTGTGAATGAGCCTGGAAATGTGTCCACATGTCTGTTTGTCCACAACTGTTTGCAGGGATATTTCGAGCTCTGGTTTGTGTGAGCGCGGCACACTGTCACTCGGGCGATAATTGAAGCACATGTACCCACCCCCATTGAGGTCTGTGTAGGTTTGTGTGTGTGTGTGTGTGTGCAGGCAACATTGACCAATAGATGTAATTACCTGAAAATGTGTCTGCTCTCTCGAGTCATCACTTATGGAGATTACATCCCCTGATAAGTTTCATGAATTAACACACGTGCACATACACGTCCCTTTCACAAGAACACACGCTGAAGCGGAGATGGTTTGCGAAGGGCTGGGGGGGCTGTTTGAAGAGCTGCTTCAGACACACGCACCCCAAATCATTTCAATGCATCTCATTGAAGAGTCCTCAATGTGGACGCAGCTGCCAAAGATACATACGCATATATTACACACTCTCACACTCTTCACACTTTCTATAAGTGTGTATCATGAGTGTGAGCACGAGGAACGCGGCCACAAGCACCTCTTTGTTTCAAGACAAAGAGCAGGTCAAAAACATCATTAGTCTGAGGCTGCAGGACAAACACAGACACACACACACACATCGAACACACACTTTTTTTTCCAGATGCTAATACTATTGCCAGCAGGGGTTCTGGGCCCCATTGAGACTCTGAGGCAATCACTGAAGAGAGCTCTGCACACAGAAGCATTTTTTATCCCCAAAAAATACAGTATTTTTAAAAGTGACAGCAGAAGAAAAATAAAGCAAGAGAACTTCTTGACTTCTGCTGTTCAGCTTGAACCAAGCCACAAACTGGAGCCATCTCCGTAACCTTTCGTCATGAATCAAGACATAAATCATTGTAAATTGTGTTTGTTCTCACTAATCTAACCTTGGTGTGGTGTGGAACAGTGTAGTCAGCACCTTTGTGCACATAACCTCTCGAAGACACACACACAGTTGTGTTTGCATCACTTTAGAGGACGTTACATTGACTTACATTCATTCCCTGGAGACTTAACCTAACCAAACACTTGTTTAGTCTGAAGTTAACCTGACCTTATTTCACCCATAAAACAAAGGTCCACTCACAAATGTAACAATTGAAGTTACATGTGACTGTATAAATGGGTTTTAGTCCCCACAACATGACTAATGGAAGTGCACACACATACGGTAACCTGACCTCTCTCCTCTCCAACTATGAACTGACATCAGCCTTACGTAAAGTTCTGACATCAGCTTTTAGAGACCAGAATATTTTATTACTGTCTGGTTACAGGCATTTCATAGTGTAAGGATATTTACCTCAGCTGTTGCTGAAGTGTTGCACTTGCAGCATCACCATATTGCAGGAGCTAATTAGACGCCCTCGTACTCACACCCACTGTTTAAACTCATCTCTCCCACTTTTCCTTTAATCTCTCTTCCCCTCTCTCTGCATGACTGCATGGTGTAATCCCTGTTGGCCCACAGGAATGCGCCGATGTTGTTCTGGTGTCTGAGTCTGTGTACACACCGCACCGGGAAAGCAAAAGACGGCGGCTCAGACACACGAACACAAAGTGAGGCTGAGAGTACACAGAGCGGAGCGTCAGGGCCGCGTGGAAAACCACCGGTGAGGAGTGATGACAAAGAGATGTTACACCTCTCCGTCCCTCCTCCTCCTCCTCCTCCTCCTCCTCCCATAACTCCCCTCCTCTCCCCTCCCCCATCCCTCATTCCCAGGCATCAAGGTCGGACCGTGTTACAAATGAAGCACTGCTCCACCCCTCTCCTGTGCACCCTACACACACGGGCTGATGAATGTCGGCGGCTGTAACTCGCTCCTTGCTGTGACATCATTAATACGACATACTGTCCACAGTGACATCATTAATAAGAGCCGGGGTGCTGACTCTTCCTTAATGGCTCTCTAAATATGACAGGCTTGACACATTGCCCATGTGGTGGTCCAGTGTGTGTGTGTGTGTGTGTGTGTGTGTGTGTGTGTGTACCCGTCTAACAGGGAGGCCCGTGCATACACTGTTGTCTGATTTACACTGCAGGCTACTGTTTGCAGGGTGCCGGCAAATGTCAACCTGAGCAGGCTCCCTGTCTTTTTTAAGCAATTAGGGAAACAGTTTCTGTCGCACCCCGTGACACATCCTCACACACCTACACGCACACGCAGGCTCTGCTACTTTACTGTTTGATGGCCTACACTGAGCTGAAGATGGATTCGGAATAATTAGGAGAATAATTGCCCAGGCGGGGGGGAAAAAGAAGATCAATGACTGATCTTTGAGAGTGTGTGTGAGAGTGTGTGTGGGGAGGGGTGAGAGCAGAGGGGATGTATGTATTGTATATTTGTTCTTAAAACTACACACCATCTGTTCTGGTTTTATGGCACATTGTTGTATATGCACTTGGGACATGCCCTATATATAGTAAGAAAAAAATATAGAAGTAAAAGTGGTACTGGTGATGTTATGAAAGTAAAAATGTGAAGTAGGCTGCACATAAAAGGCGAGGGTACTTAAATGACTGTTTCATCCTGTGTCTTTGTTTGGTCTGACGTCAGCAGACTTCCTTGCCTTTGTTTGGCAGAGAGAAGAGATGAAATACAAAAAATAACAGAGAGATGTGGTCGAGGGGGAGAGTGTGGCAGGTCAGACTGCACCTGCTAAGCAACGGATATATTGTCATGGCAAAACTCCTCCTCCTGTTTCGTTCTGTCCGTGACACACACGCACACAGACACACGAGTCTCTGACAAAAGCCTGATCAGAGCCTCTCGCTTCCTCTTAAACTTCCTCCAAATCTCCATCTCTCTCTCTCTGTGACAAAAACTCCCGCTGCTCTCCTTCTGTGCTCCTCCTCTTCCCTCATTCCTCCCCTCTCCTCCCTCCCTCAGACAAAGGTGAGCACATGTCAGATTGACAATCAGACTGGAGCTTAGAGTATGCATATAATTAGAGGACACACACACTCATACACACAACACACAATGACATACATGATGAGTCGCAGACACCTCCCATGGCAGCCGAACAATGAGCCTCGCTGACATTCATCTCCATCATATTTATCTCCTGGCGGACTAGAAAAACGCGGTCGGCCCCGCTATCTGGGACCTCTTTTCTTCTCATTTTTTCCTGTTCCATTCATTTACATTTCAGTGCTTTAGCACACTGCCGTATTCACCATTCCTGAATTTAGAATCATTAATTTAGTATCTAGGCTAGCAGCAGAGGCAAACAACTGGGACAGCATCACTGTCATCACTATTAATAGAAGTTCCTCTGCAGTGCATATTGTCAAGGGTTTTTATAATATACGGAGCAGACACAGAGGAAGGAAGGCAGAGGAGGAAGAAAGGATGGAGAAGGGAAGACAGAGGGGGCAGCTGTGGGTGGAACGCTGTACCAGATAGGCCGTGGCAGGTCGAAGCCTGGACTCGTCAGATATCTCCATATGAAAAGAGCTCTGTGCCACAGTAAACACTACATATGCATTTCTAATGCAGCTCAAACACAGGACTGGGAATTCACCCATGGCTACATGTGAGTGTGTATGTGTTTAAGCAGGTGCTCAGAGGGCAAATAGTAATCAATCTGAATTCAACTAGTCCTGTCTCCACCTGGCACACGACATGTCCACAGTCACATGTGCGACGTTATTATTTTTTGAGCGTCTATTCAGCCATGTCATGCCAATAACAAAGGAGCTGTGATAACTAGGTGTCCACCCCTCTAATTACAGATAAACTGATATTAAGCAGTGACATTAAAATGTCTACATTAGCTTTCACAGCATGCCACCTTCCTTGTTTGAATTATAAAGGGAAAATCTCCAGCAGCACAGGCCTGTGTGTGTGTCTTTGTGTCTCCCTGCCTGTCGGCTCATCCATGATCTCAGACTGGAACGGTGCAGCTTACACTAAAGCTGGCAGCTGACGGACAGCTTAAGTCAGAAACATGAAATATGTTGTGTTTTAGCACCTCCTGACAGATTACACACCGGGGAAGGATAGTTAACTTTAATGGTTTGTTTAGTTTGGAGACGCGTATGTGTGTGCATGTGCCTGCGTGTGTTTATTCTGAAGCGTGGGGGCATTAAAATTGTAACGGGGCTGTGTGGGCTGATGACTTCACGCACAGTTAATTGGCCAAACTTGGTTATTTCTGTGCAACTCCTTCTTGCACAGGCTGGATCTACCACACGCACGTACAGAAAAACACACACCTGCTGAAAACCGAATCTAAAAATAATGTGTGCAAGAGTCAGATGTCACGTCCAAACTTAAACGACAGCTTCCATCGGCACATCAGTTGTTGCAAACACTGTACTGACGAGAAACACATCCAAGCAATGTTCAGGTAATCATGTGACAAGAAACTAGATTTACTAGCCTAGAAAACAATATCTGTCTGCAGAAAATGATGAAAGGGTGTACCGCAGCCAAATGGGTTCCCTCTAGCTTCAAAAAGTGTTTTATGGATACAAGAACCTCCTCAGGAGCTTTTTTTCTCGCCAAGCTCCAAAGACATGTAGCACATTACATTTCAGAAGCCGAGCCATTTTCAGCAAAATGACATATCTGAGTCTTAAACAGCCCTCGCAGTTTCATTGGGAACTCTATCAAACTTCATGGGGATATAGTTTTTTCAGTGGAGTAATATAACGCGCATGAGCGACGGCGTGCACGCACGGAGGCAAAAACAAAAAATGGTAACCGCACACAGTGACGGAAATGAGGAATAACGCCATTACGACTTCTCGGCAAAAAACAGAGGGCCTTAATGGAATAATCTGCTAAACACATTAACTAAACATTATACTGTCACAAGGTGGTTGATATGCTATTAACTATTACCACTATTACTGCACTGTAGGGGCAACGTGATCACCAGTATGGGGTCTTCTAGTGCACGTATGAAAGTCCTCGAGGATTTATCCACACACGCGCGCACAACACACACACACACATTGTTTATTAGCTGCTTGTGTTTTTGCCTTTTCTGTGCATAAACAGATCTGTCAGAACAACAGAACACAACAGACTGGTAAATCCAGTTATCCTCCATCCACAGAGGAAATGACCTGGACCAGGCCATCTGTGAGTGAAGTGTGTGTGTGTGTAAAGGCGTGTGTGTGTGTTTTAGTAAGAGAGAGAGAGAGAGAGCAGAATAGGGTGGGGATAAGAGTTTGCCGTTGATGCTCATGTGTTATTCATGAGCGCGAGGAGAATTTGTGGAATAAAAGCTCTTTCAAACATTAAGCAAAAGAGAGGACAGCAAAGTAAGGAAGAGCAAGGGGGGGAAAGCAGCGAGGCTGAAAGTACGACTTCACTTGTCTTTTCGCCGTTTTATCTCTCTCCCTCCATCTTCTGCTCTATCTTTTGTTTCCATTCTGCGGCTGTCAGACAGCAGACAGCAATGTAAGAGGCTGAAAGAATCCCAGTCAAGAAGAGAAGGGCAGGGAAAGAAAGGCAAGCATACGGGGAGGGGAGGGGAGGGAGTTAAAGAAGAGGCAAAAAAGAGGCGAGGTGAGGAATGGAAAGGGAAGGAGGCAAACTGAGGTTGAAGGCATAAGGAGGGGGCACTGAGAGGCAGATGGGCAAACAGGACGAGATCTAGCCAGACACAAATGTGTTATTGCCCCCAACGGTGATGTGTGGCGGCAAGTGGGCACCTGTGCATTAATTAAAAAGCCACTGTCCCGTTTCTCCATGTAACATAGAGGAACGATGTCATTTAAAAAATGTGCTTATTTTAAAGTTTATCTTGTCCCCTTTTTGACCCGCTGTAATAAAGTGTCCAATTAATTAAATTCCCATTAGATTCCAGCAACTAATTTTTCGCACCATAATGGAATTTTTAATTGCGGTGATTGCTCTCAGGGGACTGCTGCAGGGTGTGAGCATGTTCATGATAAACGTTCCTATTAAAGTTTCCCCATACATGAAAACACTGGTAAATATGACTAAGTGCACAACCACTGGTAAACACAGAAAAGGCCAAATTGTATCCTCATGCAGTTTGCATTAACAGGGAGACTTTACTCTTGGCATTGTGGAGTTTTATGTGGAAAAAAAATAAACCGTATACTGTTCCTGGATTTTGTGGATTCGGAAGGAGATGTGCAAAAACCGATGAACTGCCTGAAGTGATCACCCGAGGCGGCGTTAGCCAAGTCTGGCTACAAGCGTGACAATGACTCCTGGCTGAATTCTTTGAGCAACAATGCACTGATGTGTAACCTTAACCCATTTTATCCTGGAAGTTCTGCCCAAAACCAGGTTGTTATAGAAACACAAGAATTTTAAGTAAGACACATTCACTGAGGAGGCTGAGGAGTACGACTGTGACCATGCAGAATTTCTTGAGTTACATTTCTGTTCCATCAAAATTCAGAAGAGTCGCGGTTGGGATTTTCTTTAGAGACATTTAGGTGGAGTAAACAATGAGCAGACACGTTGAATTTCAAACTTCCTCCAGGCGTCTATTATATATCATCCCAAAGTTGCTTGATTTAGTCTTGTCACAGATTTGACAGTTTTGTATCTGTTACTGACTAATTTTGGAAATGTTTGTATTGATGTGGCAATTAAAAGAACACTTTTCTGTGTGGAGTTTCCATGTTCTCCCTGGGTCTGCGTGGGTTCTCTCCGGGTACTCCGGCTTCCTCCCACCATCCAAAGACATGCTGGATAGGTTAATTAGTGATTTTAAATTGGCTGTGGTGTGCGTGTGATGGTGGTCTGTCTCTCTGTGTTGGCCTTGTGATAGACTGGCATCCTGTCCAGGGTGTACCCCGTCTCTCGCCCGATGACAGCTGGGATAGGTTACAGCAGACCCCGCGATCCTTAACAGAAATAAGCGGTTACAGAAGATGAATAAATGAATGAATGAATTAGCATAACTGAGAATTACCCAAAAAGTTTTGGGAAATTCTGTGAAGACAATTATTGCTCAGGTTGCACAGGAACTAGAGCTAGAGATAAAGACACATAGGTCACATTGGAGGCAATGATTATCTATTGAGAGATAAAGAGAGATTGACAGTTCTTCATTGTTCATCATTGTCATCTCTGCTTGAGGCCATTGTACAGTACATTAGTACATTAATCATGACTAGGCTGATGCAGATAAATCTAAAACTAAACTCTCCTGCATTGCCGGTAATGTCAACACCAGAGTTTGACAAGGGAGACAAAAACAGCTGTGTCTCCGGTTCTGCCGCATTAATTGCGATGATTTTTCCATTAATTTCCATTGTGGGCGTGACATTGTTATCGAAGTGCAAATTGAAGCAGTATTCTTTCAAAGTGAGCAATAACAATGCCATTTAACCGATCACAAAAGCACCTCGCCGCCTTTTTAATCACTGAAATACAACAAGTGGCGTCAGTAAGAGTGAATGAACGAACCTGTTTGCACAATGGTGACAAACAAAACAAACTGCCCCGCTTCAGGCTGTGTGGACTATTTTTCCATCTCACTACCACCAACAAACCGAGTGCATTAAACCTACGTCTGGGGCACAGTGAGAGTGTGTCTGTGAGGTCAATCCCATAAAAGTGCACCAGCAGGTGCCTGCTACAGTACATCACTCAGAATTACGCATTCAGTCATACACACACACACACACACACACATGCATGGTTGAGCGGATACATCCAGACGTCTGACTCCAGAGCTCATGCTTCTAAGAGCTGCTCGTTTCCTCAAATCACCTTTGGGGGAGAACGATGGAGAGACAGTGAGACTTTACGCTTACTTGCGTTGCTTCTCCTTTGCTCCCTTGAGTGTGTGATAATTCAGATGAAACAAGGCGTTGTGTTAGCCATTAGTGATTACACATGTTTATACATTTTTCATAAAGCCACAGAGGCAGCACTGATGAATGCAGGGGCTGCAGAGTCTCTTTCTGCAGATGTTCATTTGATTAAGATGATACACTGTTATGCTGCTTTGTTCTTCCAAGGGGGATCTGGTGAGGACTTTACTACAAGCCCTCTGACTGGCTAGCCTCTGGATGACCCAGAGTTTCTTTGAGCCTTGAGATGATTGTGAGGAGAGCTGCATGTGGAATACAGAGACGGTCTGAATCTACAGCAACAGCGTATGGATTGAAGGAGATTTTTGCACTTACGGGGCAAAAAGCAGGTCAAATGCCCGTTGGCCATTTTGTTGCAGAGACTGTATCAATGTTTTCTTGAGTAACAGTTTTCTTGTGTAACAGTTGTGTATGCGCAGCATTTCAGTCAGCCCAGTGCTTTTAGTTGAATCAGTGCTGAAGTGTATGTACACCTGCACATCTGAAATTATGTCCCTCTGTTCATCCAACTAACGCTAATAAAAAGACAAAAAGGCGACCACCGACACGTCGGTCTCTCTGACAGATTTGTTTCAAATGGTTACAGGAAACATGTTGATTCGTCGTCGATACAGCCAACAGCAGCAAACGGGACGACATATCCGAGAATATCTGCCGACACACACGTGTCAAACGCAGAGGGGGCAGTGAATAATGTCAGTCTGTCACTACAAACATCATTATTACAGCAGCTGAAGAGTGATGAGACGTGTGTGGGAGGCATCATGAGGCTGTCTGTCAGAGCACGGAGGAAAAAGACCTTCACGTTTGAAACCAGTTCAGTTCCCCAGGAAAATAAAGCGGCCACATGTGTCCGCGTCCAATCCATCCAAAACACATAGAGAGTAGCTGAGAAGCAATAAGATGAGGACTGTAGTAAAACAAATGACAAGACATGTCAGTGTCAAAAACAAATCACTGGATTGTGGGCGTAGATGTCTATCAAAGTAAAATTCATTTAAAGTTAGCGTTTGTGGTTTTTTTTAAAAAAATAATAATGTGTGGTTGATCTCCTGTTTATTACTTTTTAATTATACAGTAACAAAGGATGGTTCGGCCCATTTCAGTTTTGTTTAACAGTATTTTTTCATTATTATTATTTCTCCTCTTTTCTATAAAGTGCCCAGCTGATTTGACTTGTTTGTTTGCTTCAGTCTTAAAGGTAAAACTTGTGCATATGCTTATATACCAGTAGGACTGACAAAGATAATCTCAGACATAAAGATACTGAAATGCAGATGTAAATATCACTGCAGCATCACTAATAACACAATTTATTGATCTTCTGGAAGAAAACTGCGAAAACAACTTAGCAAGGCTGACTTACCACTACACAAACCACTGACTGTGACTTTGAAGCTCGGTTATGGATTCAGTAAACGCTGCTGTGATCATCATTGTTGCTTGGATCTGGGGCTGCAGCATTGTGAATGACGGCTGTTCTGACAGAGCAAAACATAATCATGAAATTTCTGAATACAGACAATTCACCACACTGATGTCTTTTTTTTAATATAAACTGCTTGATTCTATCCACATACCTGAGGCTCTCTTTTTTTTTTTTTACTGCCGTCTGTCCACCTTGCTCACGTCCATATGAGAGTGTGACTGACATTCACCCAGGCAGTGAGCTGCTCTCCCATGGGAGAGGCTCAGCTGCCTCCTGCAGCCTTCAGACCCATTTTTAATGGTGAGCCTGAACTTTGGTTCTCCAGAGATGCACACATACATTACTGCGTATAACTGAATTTATATGCTGTATAATAAGTGCCACTGGCTCTGGCTCTTTTCCATTCTCCTTCTTTCTCTTGTTCCCTATTTCTTTATTCAAAAACTTGTTTCTTCCACATGAATCCTTTCATCTCCCTCCCCGTAAACACATGTTATTTCTCTCTCCACGGCGTCTTTTAATGTCTTGTTATTTATTTTCTCTCTTATCTCTCCGCTCACCAATCTGTCCCTTCCTCTTCTCCCTCGTCAACGTCGCCCCTCCTCATTCTGCTCTAACCCCTTCCTTTTGCTTCTACTTGTTTTCATATTTTCCCATTTTCATGCGGTAATGTCATGCCGCCCTGTAGCGTACGTCTTTGTGTAAATGTGCGAATGCAGGATGTGTGCGACTGTGAAAAGTTAACTGTGATCAGCACAGATGGAAGGACACCTGCTCTGTAATGATGCTTTTGCTCCCCCTGTCTCTTTCATGCCCTCATGCATGCGCTCAAACACACACACACACAGATACTTCAGAGAGGCAAACCTGGGCACAACATGAAGGGACATCCGCCTCCTCCTCCTCCTCTTCCTCCTCCTCCTCCCATGGTGCAACGGAGGCTGGGTGACTGATGGGATGGGGAGGACTGGGAGCCAGATAAAAGGACAATGTGGAGCCATGGAGGCAGGTCCAACACGGGGGAAGAGGCGAGCGAGAGATGGAGAGTGACAAAGGGGGACGGACAGCGAGTGGTTCACACATTTGGCGAGTGAAACTAGCTGTGATAAATCCAGCAGAGTGGCCTTATCTGTGTTCACTCGTGTGTTTGCCTGTGGTGAGTCTGAGGCTGAGGGAGTAGATCTGAACAGCCACAGGGCAGATAGGGCGATCTGTACTCTATGTAGGCCAAGAGGTGCTCACAGCATGCCTCAGGGGCAGCGGCTGAACCTAAAGCATCTCATGATGGGCCGCGGCGATTTAAATAATAGTAAAAAAAAAGGCGTAGATAAAAGGTGAGATTAATTTTAGCCGAACACTCAGCTAATGCTGGACAGTAAAACACACCATTAGACAGACTTTGTAGTTGGACTCGCCACATGGAGGTTTACGCTCTCCATCTGCTCTCAACACACGTCCAAGTGTGTGTGATGTTTCGAGACAATATCCCGGGCACAGTAAAGCTTTGTACTATGTTCATCTTAAAACATCACCAGTAAGCACACACTTAGATGATCTCTTTTTGAAGACGACTAATCTTGCAGAAGATTAATAATCGTGCTCGTATCTGTTCAGTATAAAGCTGAAGGCACAGGAGAGTAAGCTTAGCTCAGCAAACAGAATGAAAGCCGTGGGAACCCGATGGATGGATTAAAGCAAAAACATAGGAAAAAAAAGAGAATTCAGGTCACCAAACATGGCTCGTACACACCAGCACACGACCCTGTTTTTTTTTGCTGCGTATTAATTTAGCTCTGGAAGTTCTGTTGAGCAGATTTTTTTAGTGGTGTCTAAGCAACTGTTTCCTCTTTTTTCCTGTCTCCATGATTAGCCAAGCATCTGCTGGATCTTGATGAAATTTACTCTACAGAGCTGGTTTTTGCTGCACAAGAAAGCAAATACACCGATCATGCATAACATTACAACCACTGACAGCGGAAGTGAATAACATTGACCATCTTGTGACAATACAGCGTGGATGTTACTTAGACATGTACCACCCACCTAGACCAGGCCAGGCAGCCCCACCCCATAGCAATGACACTCCTTGATGGCAGCAGTCATCCCCAGCAGGATGCAGCCTGACACATGTGCACACACACAACTCAAAAAAACATGAGGAACAGCACAAGGTGTTGACCTGGCCTCCAAATTCACTAGATCCCAAAATGATCAAGTATCTGTGGGATGCACTGGAACAAGCCTGATCCACAGAGGCCCCTCTCTTCAGCCCTTAGGACCCAAAGACCCCCACTAACAACATTCTTTTGCTAGGCACCACAGGACACCCTCAGAAGGCCCATGTCCATTCTCTGATGAGTCACAACTGTTTTGAGACAGCTAGACAATATTGGTCATAATGTTATGCCTGATCAGTGTAGCATGACTGTTTCTTCAGTGTGATGTTTTTGAAAGAAGAATTAACATGTCGATAACTAATGTTATTTTTATTCCAGGTAGAGAAAATGAAAGGGTTTCAACCCACGGTGAAAATGAGCGAGACTCAGAGGAGGATGTGTGGTGAATTTTGAAACAATACTTATGTTCTCAGTGGAGACAAGGCAGTACAGCCCAGCGGGCAAATACCCAGCAAAGCCCATTACAGCTAGTTCAAATGAACTTCCTGAGACAAGACATGTCAATGTGGGGAATCTTAAATCCAACCGTGTCAAAACACACACAGACACTCGGTGTGTAAGCACCATGAGAGAGCAACGAACAAGGACACAAACATCCTCACTGAGAAAATTTGGTAACTCACAAAACACCCACAATTACACACACAAATCACTGTCTCATTTGATTCACTTACAAGCGGCTTCACTATAATATAGCCTACAGGTGTCATTAACATTTCAAACATGGAAAATTATGCAAAGACCCTGACACGCTGTGGGGGCAAGCAGCTCTGCTCATTTAACACACTCCTCCAGCCGCTCAGACGGAACAGTTTTCTCATCCGTCGATGTTCCGCAAAAACAAACATCTTGTCAACGCGGTGCACTCTCACATTTACATTAACACACGCAGACATCGGGAGAGGGGCCCAGATAGACGAAAAATAAATAAATAAAAAATAGCACAGCTAATGTTTCTAGGGAAAACCAATTTCAGAAAACACACACACACACATCGATATCTCACACATGAAAGATGGTATCAATGAACATTTTCTGCTCTATCATTTTTTTCTGACCCTCTTAGATACACTGTCCAGCCTTGTGCACACCAAAACCACTCTGCTCTCATTTCATTTCATACAAATCAATTCTTTTGCTTGGATGAACTGACCATAGTGTGTATGTGTGTGTGTGTGTGTGTGTGTGTGTGTGTGTGTGTGTGTGTGTGTGTGTGTGTGTGCGTGCCTGCACACTTGTGTGTTTGTGTCTATCACACCCTGTGGAGGTCTAGGTGCGGGGCCTCAGAATATGAGGTAATCAATCACATCATACTGCCTCAGATTAGAGATACATCGATCTGGTCTTAGCTCTGACAAACAGCCTGACCCAGAATACATCCACCTGGACAGGGCACACACACACACACACAAACACACAGCACCTCTTCTTCCGTTGCATTTCAAGAACTCCACATAGCACCCCCTCCCAGCAGTGCACACTACCACATACACACATACCAGGAATATTTACCGGGAACCACAGTCTCACACAGTGTGGTCCCTGTGCAGTAAACAGCCAAGGTGGGATGATTTTCCCCGTGGGTGGCTGTTCATCTGTATGCTCCTTTCACTGTCCATCACCTCCACTGGCCCCGTCCAGGAAAGCAAACACTCACTGTCACAGTCTGACGTTCTCATCATAATTTTCAGCAGACTTGGGAATGTCATACATATTTCTACCTGTGTGAGAGTGCTCTGTTTTTCCACTGGCTATACGCGCTTGTTTCATTTATTAATGCTGTGTATCGTCCCAATCAATGGTTGGTGGTGTGATGAAGGTCCTAGCCTGAGGGTAGAAAGACCAAATGGAAAAGGCTCTGAGATTTGCAGCGTTCACAGAATCATTAAATCTGAGCTCATTCCTGTGTGTGTGTATACTGTATGCATGTGCATGTGTGTGTATTGGGCTTAACAAGTAATCATTAGCACTAGATATGCAGTCAGGGTGTCAAAGTGTTATCCAGGTATTGTTTGAAGATTTCAAGCTGTCTACCCTGTAGTGCACACTGCAGAAATTCAAAGCTTTGAACATCTATAAAAGTCTCTGTGCATGTGTGTAGGTGACTTCTCTTCAGCTTTCCATTGCACAGCAGAGACAGAACTGCAGTTAAGTGGCTGAAACTTTCCCACTTTCACATGTGTTTTACAATTTGACACGTCTGGCCAAGAGTACAATTAATTTCAATATACGATTTGGTCTGGGCACTCTAAGTAAGATGAATTGCTCTGCAAAGGTAAGGCATATGAACATTGTGTAAATGTTCATATGCGATTACAGTGAATAGAGATCAGAGGGTTAGAAAATAGATCAGAGCAAGTGGTGGAAAAATTCTTAATTTGATCACAGACAAACTGTAGCAAATCAACACTCGATACTACATAGATTAGGTATTCAGCGAACTTGAAACACTGCACAGTCAAGTCAATTTTGCCGCAGTCTGCTTGCCCGGCCACTTTCTAAGGACAGGACAAATTTACAAAATAGTTCCAAATCCATTCATTAGATAACGGGACTGAACAATAGATGAAAGTTGAGATGGTTGATATCTGTTGAAACAAGCAGCGTAGCCCGGCTGGTTCTATTTAGAGGAAACAAATTGTACCACACAACGTTCCCGTTAATACTAAATTTGAACAGCATTGCCCTAAACACTGGTTAATCAGGAAAGCAGCCATTTCAGCTGTTAGACCAAAAGTTGCCCACTCACACTAGTTTTACTGGGTGGTGCAATGGAGTAATATGACCAGGATGCTCTTCCTTGTATCGTAAACAAAGCACGTCTGCATCCCAATGCTCTATGTCCACTTCTCCCTCAGGCTATGTGCACCAGCTTTGGTGTACGTTGCAAATGAAGGCTGGCCAGGATTTGACTTTCAAGGCCATTAGCTGACTTTTTTTTTGTTTTTGCTGTTTTGCAGCCAGTCTTACATTATAGTATGTTTAATATGATGTCAGTCTTCTTTGACGTATCACCAACAGAGAAAAGGGGGCAACCGAGGTAGCATAGTTTATTTAGGGTTATTTATTATAAATCACCTAGAAAAGAAAGAATAAATTGTGAGAAAAAGTGCTCAATAAAAAATCAAGGCACACCAGAGTAAAAAGCAGAAGTGGCGATAATGTGCACTTCCAGTGCCTGTTCTCGCATGAAGTGTTTCAATCATATCAAGTTATTTCTGCTTTGATTTCCGTACTGGAGCCTGGAGGAAGTGAATCTCAGTCTGCCCTGTGAGCAACAGCTGAACAGCGCAGAAGCTACAAAGATACAGACAAGTGACCAATGGAGTTTTTCTGGAGGTGGGAGCATTGACCAATGAGAGAGCAGGACTTATTGGAGGTGATTTACGTTCCTGACATCTGTAACCAAATTACCCAGCATCCATTGCGTTGTGATTACTGTGATGCACAGTCTCTGCTTCTACATACTGTTTGTGTGCGTGCGTGCATGCGTGCGTGCGCGTGTGTGTGTGCATTTTCACTTCTCCCTGGACAGCAGCTCACGCAGAGCTGGAAGACAAACGCAGCAAGTGAGAATCAAAACTAGCAGACGAGAAAACAAAACCTCTGTTTTTTGTGATAAATGCATCTGATTCTTGCTTTCTCTGGCAGTTATCACCATTACTTTGCCCACTGACCCGCAGGCAAAGCTTAAACAACGTGTTTCCAGGTTTTAAGAAGTAATCTCATTGATCGGTAGCCAAGACTACTGTCAGAACACCCACGAGATTTTTAGATTTTCAGAGCGTTTCTTTGAATTTCTGAGAATGCACACTGTAATTTACAATTTTTACAAGTGCAAAACTATTTCATACAAAATGCCTTCCTATTAGTAATCTGAACAAATACATGTTGATCTCTTCTCGTGTTGAAGTACTGCACTATGTACCTCAATTCCAGCTGGGACAAACTCCAGCCTCCTGCAACCCTTTACAGGATAAGCAGTTACAGATGATGGATGGACGGACGGCTGAAGTCTAGCTTAGCAGTATGAAATCTCATCCCACATTTGTTTCTCTTTTGAAGATAATATGCAACCAGAAATAATTTATCAGGGACAATATGTGGTGATTTTTCGCAGCTCACTGTGAGAGGTCTCTCTACTGTGACTGGCACAGTTTCTATTAGAGCTAACAGGCTAAACTGACTGGAGGCTTGCATGATCCATCAGTTCATTTCAGTTGCGGCTCCCTCGGCCATGCTTTTAAAGACAGATAGTGGGAGACTGTCTCATTTCACGCTTGCAGGAGTTAATGCTATTAAACTAGACATACAGATACACTCAAATGCTCACACATTCAAACACACAGACACACGTGCACAAACACACACCACAGAGATATAGCTACTATCTGATGGCCCGTACAACCTCTGACATAAATAGCAGCATTCCTGTTCCGGTGATACACAGCCATGTTCAACCTCCAGACGGTATGGCTGTACCTTTGTGTGCACATTTGCACGTGCACTGTGACTGATACCGCACCAATCTGTCAGTGATCCTATTACAAGAGTCTGACAAGCGAGGGTTGTGCATGTGTGTGTGTGTTTGTCTGCGTGTGCGCGATGGAAAAGATCATCTCAGAAGTGCCGTTAGTTAGCGGCATTCTCTATCACTGTGGCATGTTATTATCGGGCACGAGCCCATGTTACATCACTCATAGTTACACTTGCACACACGCACGCGCCCGTGCATGACGACAAACACAATCGCAGACACACACAGACACAGATTTGTCTTGATTTTTTTCTGTGTGTAGACACTCCATTCACTGCATGGACAGTCTTGCAGAAATCATACAACATTTTGCTGAAGCCTTACCAGACCAAAGGTTACAAATAAATGCAGCTTAATGGATGATATGTCACTTGTTTTATGTAAGAATAAAAAAAAATCATCACTCTGAATGCACCATTGGCCTAGAGATTTTAAGAGCATCTGTTAGATGGCAAACAGTCTTGGCCAGTAAATGACCCCTCATGCTACTCCCAGTAAAGCTCACTACGAAGATTACTTAATGGCACTGTAAAAACAGTCAAATAATTTAGATTTATTGATATCAGACTTAATATCAGGCATTGCTTGGGATTGAACCTGTCTCACTAAGGCTTAAAAGGATGTCTGACTTGCTGGTAATGTTAATACACATGGGAACTGATCTGATTAGGCAAAACACAATGCATTTAAGTCACAAACCCACACAATTTGAAACTTTTAAACATAGCAACGAACCAGGAACTGCATGACACTGGGTGTGGCTCTGTGAACAGACTGTACTGCCAACAAGTCTTTATCTCGATGCAAACCTGCCCTCCCAATGCCTCGTTATTCCTGTGCAGCGGCAACTTGCCTGCCTCAGAGCGGAGCACAATTAAGCCAGTCAAGTCGGCTCAGACTGACTTACTTGCACACAGATGCACGCACTTCCACATAACCTGCAAATGCACTCATGCGCGCACACACAAACGGCAATTCAGCAGTTTGTTTATGAAATACATTAATAGGAGCTGTCGATTTTTGAACAGCTAACAATGCACATGTATTAATTGTATTATCGAAATGCTGAAAGGTATACACATGCACACGCATTCAAATACATAAGCTATGATTATTTTATGGAGCTCAAGGTTTATACAGAGAGACATTAGAACAACAAAGGTCTAATAAAACCAGCTATCCTTTCAAATGTGTGTACGTGCCTGAGTGTATCTCCGTCTTGAAGCAGGTTATGAGCCTCATATTTCTCCTAAGGCTTCTCATTTACTGCCCGCTTGTGCCGGCACCTGAGAGAAGATTATTGTTTAGGAGACTGGCAGCAGAACAGGCAGCGAAAGTAGATCCCCTCTCTCCTCTTCTAATCTAATCAAATTTGATGTTTCCAAACACACAGCAGCTGGCTAAAGGCACAGTGATGATAACCCAGGAACAAAGCCCACGCTTGTACTTGGAGACTTACCTAAGCTTCTCCAATTCCTGTCTCAATTTAGCATTTTCTCCCTGAAGCTTAGAGCTGGAAAACAACAGGAAAGCAATTTAACGCCCTGACACTGTATGAGTGTGTGCTCATACGTGTGTGTGTGTGCGCGCGCGCGTGTGCGAGTATTACCCGTAAATCTGTTCATGTCTGTTTGTGGAGCAGACATCCTCTGTGGGTTGATGAGGCCAAGTCCTCCATGATCCCATGTTTACTCTGAAGGAACACAGTGAGGGAAACTTAAACTCCTGCAGACAGCACAAACACACACACACACAAAAAAAAACATTTAAATATGCTATATAGCATCTGAAAATACTACTACATCTTTTACAAAGATGTATTGTGTATTCAGATATGTAAGGGATGATGTTGTAGGCACGCTGCCACTTTTAAGCCTTTTAAACATTATTAAAACATCATAAGCAATATCTCTTTTCATGCGAATATAATAAAGGGGGAAGATAGCTTTGATACGCAGTGTGTACAGAAAATTTAGAGATCACTTCAGTTCATTCAACACTGCAAAGGTTCTTTCATCACTTTGACCTATCCAGCTCTCACTTTCATCTTACCCTAACGAGGGGCTCATTAATTTCTAATCAAAGGATCCCGATTCCTTGCAGGTCTATTGACAATTTTCAACCCGCTTTATACAAAAAAACTGATAGGGTCATCACATTTCAAACAACGCCCAAGCCCACTGAAGCATGAGTGCTCGCATAAACTCACGATGTGGAGGTGAATCTGTCTAACAGCACTTCAGCCAATTTTCAAATGTGAAATGTGTTGAATTCAATTCTGCAGAGAGGGCGAGGGAGAGGAGCGAAAAATGTGGAATTGCACAAAGATTGAAAAGGGAGCTGCTTTATGTTGAAGTGCTGCAAAAAAAGTTCCCTCAACACATCTGGAGAGAAGACACTATCTCACTGTTACACAGTGTGTTGGGGTTGTGAGCACACGCAGGCAGGAATGGCCGTTCCGCCACGTTCCGGATAATTCCACACACAGGCGGGGCCGCAGTCTCCCTCTAAACCCCCAGTCTGGCTCAGCTACAACGCACCACTGGCCGCTCTGGTCTGCACTTGTGTGTAACCGTCCAGATTCAGTGAAGCCGTTATAGGCTGCTTAACAAGAAATCCTGTCTGGATACTTTAAGTCTGCCAGTGCAGATGGCCAAATGAATAAACCACAAGTTTTATCAGTAAAAAACACATTCGGCCTATCAGATCAATCAATCGAATTTCTATGTGACCTACTGCCGCAGCAGAATTATAAGAGAATTTGAGAAATTGAGTTATGGGATGGTAAGATAATCTAATCTAAATCTTAGAGACGGTCTGTTATTACTGGTATGCAATCAACTCAGAGAGTTATCATGTGCTCCAGTTTGCTTCCAGCATGAAATGAGAGACAAAATAAAAAGAAAACTGTAAAGATGGTGAATGTGTGTGAAGCTACAACGGACGTTTAAGTATTCACAGATGGTATGATGGTGTGAAATAACACACCTTCTCCTACATGTCCTTTAGTAAAAGGACTGACATCTTTAGGAACACTGTCTATTAATATCCCCAAAACACACCATAAACAACAGTGGAGCATGAGACAAAAAAAACTGCAGCTCCGCAGATTCAGTAATTCTGCCTGTGTCACAGTGCCATCTAGCTTAAAAATGTAGAACTGAATATTTTCTGAAACGAATGAGCCAGAGGCACATTCTGTTTCTTTAATCTTAACATTAAGTATAATGCTAAATAATGAGCAAGCTTTACAAATAATTTGTGCAAATCCTAAATCCTGGTTGCTCACTACATTTTCACATCAGGTTTAAACAGTAATGTGGTGGACATCGGTTCAGTCTAGTACATTTTAGTGCCGTAGTCCTTTAGTATAAGTGTACTTACTGTGGGGCTTCTTTGCTGTGGTGATTTAACTACATTTTATGGCAAAGGGGTCACTGTTGCAGACCTATATGTTATCACGATGCTCCTGCTGGACCTGTTAATGCACACAGCACAATGTAGTTTTAACAGACCAGAGTGCTCAGTGGCGTAGAAATACCTGTGGTGCAGTGCAAAAAGGTGTGAATGAATGACTCACACAGACAGCTATCGTTCTCGCTCGCTGTCGTTTGTTGGTGGTGATAAACTTCTTACTCTTCCCCATTCATAAATTAACCACCAATTCCGGACAATCAGCTCCATCCTCATCCTCCAGAGGTAAAGCACAAACCTCACAACCACACACAAACACTTTGTTTCTACTCTATCTGCCCCTGGGTTTCTCTGTATAGCACCTTCTTTCTCTCTCTGGTACCCACACGCAACCTTCAGATTTCATGGGGGTGATACAGTGATGCCCATAGCACATTTTTTTTATATTTTTTCTGATGCAGCACAGTGTATTTTATTGCCCTTGTGGTGAAATTTCTCTTGCACTCTATCATGGTTACACAATGTAATAAAACTGCAAAAATGTCGCTGGATCAACCAACCATCAAATACAGAACCTTGACATAAACAACAGCACAGAACAAACACAAATACACACACATACACCCACCACAAGCCTTTTTTCTCATTTGATTTGTCATAGCAGGAAATGCATGGGTGTAACTAAGACATAAACAAAAACCATGGCAGTGTGACATGAGAGACAGTATCTACAATACCAGGACCCTGAATATAACTCCAGAGAAGATATGTTGCACGAGCCCTGCAGGCAACAGTAAAAATACACACAAGAAGCCACAAAGATTTTCAACAATGTGCGTGTAACTTTGTGTGAATCATCAAATACAGGACTGATTCCTATTATTCCACAGATAGAAATGTCTGTTTCCCCTCACATTACTATTTGTAACCAGTGAAACAAAAGGACAGTTACTCAGGTCAGGTAGACCTCTGATGAGATTGACATTCAGTGTCACAATGTGGACAAATTTCTCCTTTTCACAGCAGACATTTTTAACTGTTACAGTAACATAACCTCCCCTAAGTGGCACCTGTCATCAACACACTTGATTTTTCCACTACTGTGATAAACTAAAATCTCTATGTAATCAAAATACATGTATTATTCAAACTAGGTCTTAGTTAAATGTTTACTGTTGTTGGAAACAAAACAATCAAACAGAATTAATTTTGCAAAATGTTTTTTTTTTTTTTTTCGTTTTGTTGCACAGCCCGGTCATTTTGAATAATCATATCATCATACTGACTACATTTGATGTCCACAAATGTAAATCTATTGGTAGGAAGCCATGCTCTCAGCTTCGACTCAAACAATACAACAAAACTTTCACAGAATCAAAGCTGTTAAAACCATATAGTCTACAGTTAAAGCTCTTTCTTGTATAGTCTGAAGCTGTTTATTTCTGATAATGCAGCCTGTTTTGAATCAAATGTCTTTTAAAACCATGCTGGTGTATGGCGTATACGCATAATGATGACGTAAATGGAAGCGACGCATCTTCCGTTCTACCAACTTCCGCCTTGCACGTGTGTTTACTAAAAATGTGGACGTCCTAGCTCAAAAACCTTAATAATAACAGTTTTTACACACTGCCTGTCTGCATATCGGTTGAAATATGGGGAAGCTGAATGTTGTGGTATTGAGATACTTATCTCGAGATGACTTCCGAGTCCTCACAGCGGTAAGTAGGGAATTAACTTAATAGTTTTGTAAACCGAGTTAGCCTGTGCTAGGCTAGCTTTGCTCCGTTTTATCATAATAAATAACTCAACTTGAGCTAACTTTACACCCGTGTGTTGTCAGCGTGTCCTTTAACCTAATGCCAGTCAACAAAATACAAGTGTATTAAAATAAATGTGTTATTGTGATGACACATTTGGATACCCATGCATTTAACGTTGCACTTTTAATGGTACTAGTGATTTAGTAGTGAGCTTCTGTAATGCTGGTGAATTTAAAAGAAAAAATGGTCCAACCTGAAACACCGCTAGAAATAATAGATAGATTTCCTTCCACCTAAAACGATAAGTCCATCCTAAAACAAGGTTACAAGCTTCTGTATACATACATTGCAAGATTTATTTATGTCTGTAATAATTAATCATGTCTATACTGGCTTTGAACAGCAAAATGTATTTGATTGTCTACCAAATCTAATATAAGCTGTTAAGCTGCATGTTAACTCAAAAACAGGAATTAGTGCATCCATTGCACAGGAATTAAGATAGGAACAGATCTTTTGAGGACCATAAATGAAAAAAAGTGGTTACAGTAACCACAAAGCATGATTGATGTAATACAAGTCACTATTGTTTCGTGTAAATTCATTGCAGGTGTGGTTTTCTGCACACTAGTGATCATGTTTTGTTTCCTGTGAATTTTCCCACACAGGTTGAGATGGGGATGAAGAACCACGAGATCGTTCCAGTAAGCCTCCTGTCTTCCATTGCAAGCCTCAAACATGGTGGCTGCAACAAGATCCTCAGAGAGCTTGTGAAACACAAACTTGTTGCTTATGAACGCTCTAAGAGTAAGAAAAAAACACACAGAAATACTAGCTTAAATATCATGGAAGACAGAGAACAGTTTTGTCTAATGTTATGTGCGTTTGTGTGGATTTCAGCCGTGCAGGGATACAGGTTGAATAATGGAGGATATGACTACTTGGCTCTTAAGACGTTGTGCTCCAGAGATGTTATACTGTCTGTTGGCAACCAGATGGGCGTAGGCAAAGAGTCAGGTAAGAAAAAGGGCTCAAAGTGTGTAAATATACTGTATATACTCTTGTTTTTGACTGTTGTCACTTGGTAAAAATCAGTGAAATTAGTGTTTTGTTTTTTGTTTTTTTCTTATTTTAAGTGTACATCAAATGTTATATTATTTAATATCAAATGGCGCTCACATTGCTTCCAACAAATAAAACTACGCAAGACACCAGTTTTTAATAATTGACATCAGTTTAACTGAACAAAATTAGAATGTGAATGTTTATTTGCCCGTATCTTTTGTGCTCACATTTACACAAACGTTTGTTCACTTTGTGTAGATATCTATATCGTGGCCAGTCCAGAAGGACAGCAGTACGCTCTGAAGCTGCACAGGCTGGGTCGTACCTCCTTCAGGAACTTGAAGAACAAGAGAGATTACCACCAACATAGGAAGAGTATGTCCTGGCTCTACCTCTCCCGCCTCTCTGCCATGAAGGAGTTTGCCTACATGAAGGTAATGGATCAAATCAGATGATGTTTATGTTGTATAATGTAAGTGTGTTGTGAATAATTTTAATCACCACTTCACTCCTCCCAGGCGCTGTATGATCGAGGCTTTCCTGTCCCCAAACCAGTGGACTACAACAGACATGCTGTGGTGATGGAGCTCATCAATGGATACCCACTGTGAGTAAACTAGGAAATCTTCTTTATTGCTTTATATATTACAAAAGTACAACAACATGCTCTTTACACTGTGCTCATTGCATAATTTCTGTGCGATATCACCCTCTTTCAGGTGTCAGGTGCATGAGTTGCAGGATCCATCAGCCCTGTACAGTGAATTCATGGAGCTCATAGTCAAACTAGCCAACAATGGCTTGATTCATGGAGACTTTAACGAGTTCAACCTTATGCTGGATGACCAGGACCACATAACTATGATCGACTTCCCTCAGATGGTGTCTACGTCACACGCCAATGCTGAATGGTTGGTCTCTTGTGCTGTGAAGTTCAAAATCAGCAGCCAGATTAAGTAAAAACCATCACAAGATGTACATTTTATTTATTTCTCCAATTTTTCTTTCAAGGTACTTCGACCGAGACGTCAATTGCATCAGAGCTTTCTTTGCAAAACGATTTAATTATGAGAGTGAGCTCTTTCCAACCTTCAAAGACGTCAAGTAACTCCTCATACTTTTTAAGTTGCAAAAAAACACAATTTTATCTTAAAGCTTTTAAAGTGAAAAGCAGTCCTTTCTTACGTGATCTTTTGTCCCCGTTAATTCCTACAGACGGACCTTTTCTCTTGATGTTGAAGTCTCAGCCAGCGGCTTCACCAAAGATATGGAGAGAGATGCTGCATTGCTGCACCCAGCTGGACCTGAGGAAGAGGAAGATGAGGAAGATGAGGAGGATGAGGAGGAGGAGGAGAATGGGAAAGAGGCAACGGATGAGGACATAGAAAGGGAAGAGGAGAGTGTGGACATGGAGGAGTATAAACATGCTATGCTGGAACTGGAGGGATTGAAATTGAGTGAAACGCATCCAAACACACAAGCTCAGGAGGAGGAAAAGAACGAGAGACGGAAAGAAGAAGAAGTGACTGAGACGGCCCCATCAGCTAGAAGTGATGAGGAAACAGAGAAGAAGACGGAAGAAGAGTTGAAAGAAGCAGAGGATGAGTGCCCAGAGCTGACGGACATCGCTGCCTCCAACAAAGAGTACAAACCTTTCAGGTGAGTTTAATAAAACCTCTAAAGTTGAAACACTGTGGACTTAATGTTATAATACTCCACCTGTAACTGATGTTTTTTCTTCCCTGCAGAGACTCAGACAGCCTACTACACATTGCAGAACACATGAGGAGGAGGACAGACAGTGAGGCAACAATGGGCAGCACAGGGAGCTGCTCTACCATTCCACCTGTAAGTAAAACAGACACTTGACTAAACATTAGGTACACTAGTGAAAACCATTCTTGTACAGCCCCCTTCATGAGTGCCATATTGTTCAGTCTGATATTTATAGAAAGTTGGAAATTAAACTGTATGATCAACAATGAAGGATTCAGTTTGTGGCGCTGTTAAACTGGATTGAGTTAAACATAAAGGTATTTTGTTATTATAGCAGTTATACATGCTGAATACCATAACCATAAGATTTAGTGCAAGACTGTTTTATTAGAATGGATTTGTTTTCAGTACTGTTCCTAATTCACTTGCTAGTGAGGGTAGTGGGATGATTTGGTCATTTTAGTAGCAGCAGTCACAAAATACAGAAAATACAGACTTAGATTTAAACATTAAATGTCCTGTAGGTGTTGCTAAAGAGCTTCCACGTGGTGTGGCGCTAAAGGAATGTGACTTGTAATAGAGGCAGCATGACTGGATAATGTTGTGTCTGTCCCTGTAGAGATGGACAGGACACTCTGTCTGTAGTAACCTCCTGTCGTTGTTGTGTGTGCTGCAGGAAGAAGTCCGTCAGAAGGTGCGGAGGCAGCTCACCAAACAGCAGAAGGCAGCTCAGAGGAGACGTCTGCAGAAGGGAGAGGCCAACTTGGTGACCAAATCCAGGAGGGAGAACCAAAATAATATCAAGTCTAGCATGGAGAGCGCCTCCTTCTGGGGATAAGCAGGACTGCACCGCGGACAGACGGAATTCATGTCAGCGCGCTATTTTTAAGTTGCGTGTTGCACAATTCCTTATCTCCGTGTTCTGAAGATTTGTTACCATGTGATGACTGATGGAGATGTTTTGTACCATCATGGAGAAATTGAAGATGGAGCAAAACAAACTCCCTTCCCCACTTGGAAAATCTCTTTTTAGGCAAACAAGAGGATGGGCCTTCTTTCTATTTGAACTGCAGTGTTGCTTTACTCAAGGTTTAATGTAAATATGGACGACTTATTATAATGAAGTGGTATGATTAAACAATTAAACCATGCACTGGTGCTGAGGAGAGTGTTTTTTCTTATCTGTGTTTCAAATAATGTAAATGACCAACCCTGAAAACAGTTCATCACTCACGCCTGCTGTATGAAACATTGCCAGTTAAGGTATATTCTTCGAAACTGATATTCACATGTGGAAAACAAACCTCTATAATTGCTGGAGGAAACAAAAAGGCGCTGACGTCCATGCTCGTTCTGGTGACGGAGTGACTAATGTGGGTGTAGATATGTGACACAAAACATGCTCACGGGGAGCTTTTGTTCAAGCTAAACTGTGACGGCCGAAGATATCCATCCATCAGATTTACACGTGTGAATGTGCTTCATAAAACATCAAAACACTTCTTGTAAATGTGCAGAAAAACTGCTGAGCAGAGAGTGTGGTGCACATGTAAAACAGAAGTTGGGAGCTAAGAAAAAAACATTTTCTCAGAATTTGGTTAATTTATGTGTAAGAGGCTTTTGGAGAGTGGGCGAATTCAAACTTGAACAATGGCCATTCATGGAGAAGCGGGTGAATAGAGCTCAGGCCCTGGCCTCAGTGGGTTCAAATTTGTGTGTGAAGTCAAAAATATCCCACCCCCCACTCGTCTTAGAGACGTTGTATGATGCCAATATTGATATCAAACTTGGCCTGGGCGTTTTCTATCCATGCATATATTTGTATGTTATGCTGTCTGGTTGAATTTGGCAACTCTGTGCAGGTCTTAAAACTGTCTGACTGTTCAGGGATTAGCCAGCTGCACAGCCCGAGGGGAGGGGCTCGGCATTCCAGCTCTGCACCTCTGTGTGTGTGTGCATGTGCAGAAGGAGTGAGGGGCCCTCGGAGCTAATTGGCAGCGGGAGTGACAAAGGTGGTCTGCTTCAAAAGAGAAACCCTGGTGAGATGTTCATAGAGGAGGGGAGAAAGGGGGAGCGGAGGCGCCTTCACATTTTGCGTTTTCTTCGTGATGTCCACATCCTGAGTTGATGTGACGGTGGCGGCTTCTTCTAGGGTCATGTGTGATGTTTTGGTGGACTATTTTGATGAGAAAAGTTGTATGAGGCAGCAGTGGAGCTAAACGCTGAGTGAAGATGAGTGAGGTGAAGGTGGAGGAGAGCATCATGGCATACCTATCTCAGAGTGAGACTGAGACCAGCCCCAAAGACTGTGAGTAATAGAAATGTTGTGGGAAATTGTTACAGTGGGTTTAACACTTGCTTGAAAAATGTTTTAAAATAATGCAAAAACAAGACATGAATTTATTGTTTGACTAGAACTGTTTCAATTTTTATACGCCCATCAAGTTTCTGTCTGGCTTCTGAGAAACGTTAAAACCTGTTTCAGGGTCAGAACGGGCTCTGTGTGTTAAGAAATGCTGACTTGTGTAAGTTATGAGGTGTTTCCCTTCAGCTCCTAATTCTACTAAAATAAACACTGTCTGGGAATGCTGATACATGTGTATGTCCAGCTTATATTTTCAGTTTAGGATTTCTGCACAGGGAGTTAAACTTATCCAATATAACGTAGAAGACCTGTCACGACGTTTTACACATTTAAAGGAAATTAGGACGGATGAATGCATGAAGTGCATGAGTGCATGAATTTATGCTCCAGCTGTTTCATAAATGTTTCAGCTCTGCATTGGACTACATTGTGACATCCATGTATTGCAGTAAACGTGGTGGCCATTCTCCATAACTTCTGGGAGCAGAAGCAGGCCGGTCAGTCGAACGGTTCGTCCAGTCAGTCAGATTGTCCTGGTGGGAAGGCAGCCGGCCAGTCAGAGATCCTGCTGTTGTACGAATCTGCGCCTTCGCCCGGTCCCCCGTACATCTGCTATGTCACGCTCCCTGGAGGAAGCTGCTTTGGTAACTTTAAGGTGTGTGTGTACTGGAGCAACATTTCTGCACACAGTGGTCAACTTAACATTACTCCATTTACACTCATGACAACAAAACTGACCAACAATAACAGCTCATATTTTTATGATACTTGACAGAGATGATGCTCCAGCTGTAGGACATCTTAATAATACAATTGCAGAAAGCTCCATAACTTATCACCTAACAAAAGTAAGGAATCAACTACTAGTAGTAGTACTGGTACGGTTATGGTTCCAAATTAAATGTTAGTTGTGCCTGTGTGTTAGTCTGTTTTGTGGCGACTGTCGCATTTGGAATAGACACGCCGTAACACCCACTTTTAAGATTATTTTACATTGATGTTGCTCAGTTTAGATCTCATGATGCGTCTCAATGGGCTTATTGTGACCCAGACAGCAGCCCCCAGCTCAGAGAGGGCATGTGATTGATCTGTGAATGCCTCTAATGTCCTAATCTCAACGGTGATTTGAGTTCTGATCCCATGATTAGGTGAAGTGAAGTGTAAAATAATACAAAATGTACGATTGGGTGCTCTTTTGCAGGCAGGAGTTGCTGCAAGTCAATCAACACTTCAGGTTCACTCGTACCTGCTGAACCTGTAATTTCTGCCACAGAATGTCACATCTTTCACTCTTTTATAGCTCCACGTGCTCTTATCACCCTCCAGGTGTGTGACACCCAGGCGGAAGCTCGGAGAGACGCGGCTCGCGTGGCTCTGATGAACTCTCTCGTCAACGAGTTGCCGTGTCGACGCATCAACCCTCAGTTCATCGCTCAGAGTTTGAACCAGGCGGCCAGAGACAGTGCTGTAAGCGTGAGCCGGAGCAAAGTTGCAGAAATGCTCCATAATTGTCTCAGCATGAATGCTGACCTGAGCTTTTGCCTGTGTTAAGGTCTCTTTGGAAGATGCGTCTGATTCAAGCACCAGTATAGGAACCTACAGCTTGTTGCTCCACTCCTACATAGGAAGGACCATGCTGGAGTTCCAGGTAAAGTAATAAAACCTTTTCCTTGAGCTGAACCTATAAATTACGTGGGGTCACTTGGTTATTGTATGAGAGACCCATTTCAGGATTTGTGAAGCACTACTTTGCTCTTAATTGCCAAAAGAGTCATTAGTAAGCCAAACTCAGCAGAAATCCTTACACGTGGGTGGTAATTCTACGCTTCGAAATCATCACAACTTGGTCTGTTTTCATCTACTCCATTTCAAACTCTTGCCCGAGCACAGAGTCTAGGTATGAAACACCTAATATTTCTACCTTTGTGTAAATAAGCACATGTCTTCAGACAGGTGCTTATTAGTGTGAGGAAATGGGTTCATTATCATTCCTGGTGAAGTACAACTCACAGATGGAGAGCTTCCAAGTAACCCATGCAAAAACATACACTTAAATTTAGCCACACATGCACTGCTAAGAGGCGTGCGTCTGTCAGTGGTTGGTAAAATTTATACTTACAGTCAGAGCAGGAGGTGTTGAATAGTTTGGAGGCCGGGCAGAATCATAAACAAGTAAGATAAAAAAAAAAAAATGAGTAAACAAGCCAGCAGCTGCAACTTGGACTTCAGCCTCTGACAACTTACGTGTAATGTTTTCCATCTGTGTCTCATTAGGTCAATTTAAGTTAATGTATAGTCTCTTTCTCCCTGTTTAACACTAATGCCACTGGCTCGTAACACATGGCAGCTGTTCACCCAGACAGCGTTTTATAACATCAGAGTGAAACCTGCATAAAGAGCATAAAGATTTATTATATCTTGTCAAACCAGTCGCTCACAGTTTACGTATCGTTTAAAAAATATTAAAATATTAAATATTAACGTTATCTTCGCCAGGCTTACATACATTGATCTAGAAGCCTGGGTTTATTCAAGATTACTCATTGGAATGCAGAAAAAATTCTCTCCGTGTGCTATCTCACTTTCATCTCTCTGCAGGAGATGATGACGATTTTCCAGTTGCTGCACTGGAACGGGACGCTCAAGGCTCTGAGAGAAAGGCAGTGCTCTCGACAGGTACAAGTCTTGCCAATTTCAAGCCTCATTTAAAGTTGCAGGAAACTTTGATAAAGCATCAACATGCCCCCCCTCCATTTCAGAGTGTGATTGCCTATTACTCTCAGCGAGGACTTGATGAGTACATGCGCAGTAGCATGGCTCTGGACTGGCTCGGGCGGGAGCAGAGGTCGCCGGGGCTGCTCGCATTGGAGCTTCAGGCTGCACAGAGGGAGCTGGTGTTGGCCAGGCGTCGGGGCGTAGAACTGCGCTTCTACAAAGAAAGGACAGAGATCCTCAGCTTGGCACTGAGCCAAGCCTACATACACCACACGGCGGATGTTTTCAGCCAAGCATCAAGCCACACATACCAGCAAGATCAATTTCCTTTACACACATTTTACAGCCAGGACACAGATATGCGAATGACTCCACCCTGCAGTCCTTCATCAACCCTCCATAAAAACACAACACAAGCGGCCTGTCAAGCCTTTGCCAAACATGTGCCTTCTGACACACCTTCACCACATTCACAGCAGACTTTTGAGCCTTTTGAATAGGCTGAATAGATGGTAGAAGTTGTCATGAATGAATGAGTAAATGAATGCTGCTTCATGGAAGACATTATTAAACATTCTCCCGTATGACATGTTTTCTACAAATGTCATTCAGAGCTCAGTGTGTTTTTTTAATTAACGATCTAACATTATTAACAGTGTAACATCAAATGTAGTTTCATGACTTTAAACTAGAAATGAAAGTTAAGGAATTTGTGACTTTAACAACAAGAACTACAAGTGTATTTTTGTATGACGTCAACTCTCATTTACAGTCTCAAGTTTCATTTAAGCTCAGTTTTGTTGTCTTGTTTTAGATGTGTATTATGATACACAACGTAGCCTGAAAGTAGAACACAGGAATTTAACCGTGATTTTAATTATTTAGCCGATGTACTGTTTAACCTGCCAGCAAGTCAGTGCTTTTTGCAGCCTTTTTCTTCTAGGTGTCTAACGTGTGACCTAGTGCATTGGTATCCTTTATGGAAATTAATTTTTATGGCAAAGCAATATACTGACAGGCCGTGGGAAATGTTTTTGGGCTGGATGCTGTGAGACAGTCTGTTAAACACGAATTTATAACCATCACAGAGCAGCTGGGGAGAAAAAACAGTCTGGTTTGTTTGTTAAGTGTATGGCAGCTAATATTAAAATAGCAAACACTTTTTTATAATACAGTACACGCAGGCCCATCGTATTTGTTGATTTCAGGTTCAGTTGAAGGTGTGGATGCATTTTAAAGGGAAATATTGAATATATTCTTGTAATATACATTTCAAAATAAATATTTTTTTTTCTGTTATGTTGACCTGCCTTTGTATTTGTGTCCAAGCAGAAGTCGCAGCTCTCCTCTGTTTTATTTCTACCTCTAGTACATTTGAGAACTTCAAAAATAAAACGACACTCATGAAAATAAATGGGTTATATTTTATTTTTTTCTTAGCTGTTGTTTTGTTAGAGTTAAAAACAGCGTGTGCGAACGATAAAGTTTGTCCACTCTGGAATCCCGTAGAGAGGTGGAGTAGTCACGTGATCCAAGATTGTGATCACGGAGTTCCTGGAACAAACAAAACAAATGACAGCCGATCAGTATGCGGGGCTATCTCTGCGTGTCACTCGCTTCGACGTGTTGAAATCAAAATTTGACCATGTGCGGAGCAATATGGGAAAACAAGACTCGTTGGAGAACACATTCATGAACAAAAATACGGCGTAACCAACGAACAGCTAGGCGTTAGCTTAGCTTAGGGTTCGGTCCTGCGTTTTCAGTTATGTTAGTTAGCTACGTGGAGTTTCATCATCAGGGACTGGTTTCGTTTCAACGAATATGCTTTATCTTGATGTATTGCTTAGGTTAAGAGACACGCCAGTCATCGTTATGCGTGAATTTTACCCACGGAACATAACAGAGTGTTTTGTTTACAACCAGTGACAGTGTTTATCTTGACAACACAGCCCTCCTCTAGCTGCTTATCACAGGAAATACTTCGCTAGCTGCTCGAGCTAAAGGTTGTCCAAGAATACGTATGATGACTGTTCGCTCTCAGCTGATCAGCAGTTTTCAGATGATCGGCATCACTTTCACCAGGAGAGGCAGCTGAATGTCGGTGTGTGATCTGAGTTGTGGGGAGAAGCTGATGTAAGCGAACACTAAAAATGGAGGCTGTCAGGCCAAAGAAGACCAAGTCAAAAACCAGCGGAAAATCTCAGGTGATTAAACTAAGTACTTCACAGTCATTCTTTGTCTTCTTCTGATCTCTCCTTCTCTACTTAAAAGTAGTATGAGGCTCAAAAGACGTATAATCACAAGTGAAGACAAGGCTATCCTCCAGAGTTAACACACAGAAAAAAAAACACGTATCATCTCACCCTTTAGAAAGATCATCACACACAGTTTCCTATTTTTACCACGTTCATGACAATGCATTTTCTTTAGTCACATGCCCCTTGTCATGTGTCAGAAAGTATTGCACAAACAGAGTTGTTGTCACGGTCAAAGCACGTCTGATTGTTGATTTATGTCCTCAGCTGGCCAGGAAACAGAAGCAGGCAGAGGAAGACAAAGGAGCCACAGCTTCCTCAGCTGTCTGTGATGAGGCCTCCACGTCTGGCTTTACTGACATCCCGCTCAGTCTGCCTTATGAGGAGCAAAATGAAGACCAGTGGGACCCTGTTCAAAGCCCTGATACTGCAGGACAGACATCAGATCTGCACTCTGAGAAGCAACAGACCTCCTCATCACAGACTTCCTCAACGTCAGTGTTGACTCACGCTCTACAGTCAAGTCTGAATGTGACATCACAGGGTACTGTGCAACTGACGGAGTCAAAAGGGGAGGTAGAGGAGGATGGTGAGGCGGAAGCTCAGAGACTTGAACCGCAGACCACTGAGTTGGGAAATGACGCACAGTTTTGGATTGACCCTTCTGTTTCAGCTCAGTTTGAAGTCCTACATGTCCCAAGTGCCCCAACTCTTTACCCATCTCTCCCTACACTGGAAGTGGGTCCTGTGATACAGCTCTGTGAGGAAGCTGTTAAAAACTGTGAAAAGGAGCCTGCAGTGTTGGCACTTCCTGATCAGGAATCATCTCCTCCGAGTTTGCATCCTCTGGAGTCTGTAGCTGAACTTTCAAGGAGCAAACTTTACCCTGAATTACCCAAGACTGCTCCAGAGATTCAGGTGAACTCATGCACCACAACATAACACTCAATGATTGTGATTATTGATTATGGTTTTAAATATAGCATTATGATAATGTAGTAAACGTGTGTCTTATGTTAAATGCATCATAATAACAGTAATTCTTAAATAATTCTTTTAGCAGAGCAAAAAAAATGTAAATATTTACATCAATAAAAACAAAAATAATTTCTGTATATCTTGTTGTTAATGTTATTAATTCGTTATTGGTAACTATGCTGTGCATGTATTATACATTACTGTTCATTACATGCATTACACATTCATATTTTCTTCTCCAGCCATTCACCCAGGAGCAGCTGAGTGTCTGGGAGCCAGGGGGAGGGTTGCGAGCATGGCTGGAGGGTGTTGAGGTCTGTGCAGCCCAGTTCTGTGCTCTGGCCAGACAGGAGAACCACGAACTGACTGAACTGCTGCAGAACTACTGGCGCTGCCGCAGACAGCTGACCCAGTCGCACACACAGCTGCACACACAGTCCTCTGACTGCAAGAGCACACAGAATCGCCTCTGGAGCTTCAGAGATGAACAGCTCACACTGCAGGTGTGCTGTTTGGATCAGTTCTCAAACTCATGGGGTAGTGCTGAAGCTGTAATATCACATTGTTGTAATGTCACTTTTTAATTGGTTCTTACAGGGTGTGTGTGCGGACCAGTCTAAAGTATGTGGATACCATCGCTTCCAGCAGGCCGAGTTTAGTCAGAGTGTGCTGGCTGAGCTGAGAAGACTGTTTGAATCTTGCAACGAGCTGCTCCATCAGAAGGTGGTGCTGCATGCATACACTGCTCTGCTGTCACGCCTACAGGTGGAGTCATACTTGTATCGCCTATTAAAAGGTGAGAGACTTTAAAGTATCACATCTAGTACTACTTTTGTCTCACATTGCCAATGTTAAATTCACAGACTGCATCTGTTATGTTTTGCTTTCAGATTATACTGGCAGCCAAACACAGTCTTGTTCTCTCCAACCCCTGAAAGAGGCCATCAGTGTCCTATTTAGCTTCACACGTAGAGTCCTCGATGACACACAGTTCCAGACAGATGTCCATCAATGGCTTGAGAGATTGGTGTGTATGCACCACTTTTCAAACTTCAAGTCTCAGTGATGTAGTTGTTGTTGTGGGTTTTTATGCCCTCATGCTTTACTCTCCAGGTTGCCGTTCTCTTGCATGTTGGAGGGTCTGGAGAGCACCTTTACCTGCTGTGCCATCTTCTGTGCTGTCCTTCCGGGGTGGGAAAGTGGGCTGCATCTTTCCTTCAGGTAAGTTATGGACACATGTGTAATTCATTATTGTCCTGTTAGTGGTAGTACATTCAGACGGCAAGTGGTTGCTTTTCATCGTCTTTTCCAGATTGAAGTCTGGGGGAACACCTCTGGAGTTCAACACTTCATGCAAGCTTTAGCCATCCTTATGTCACCTGCCAGGTAAGGCCCATCATAGCAGTTACTCCTTCTTATGGACTGACTGTCAACTGTGTTCTCTGATTTCAAGCCTTTGTTTTTGTTTTTGGTACAGACACCGAGCAGAATTTCTGGCTCACATGAAGCCATGTGAGAGTCAGAGCTCAACAGCCTCAGGACCTGAGTCTGGCAACTGGACCCTAGTGGACGAAGGTGGAGAGGAGGTAAGCGTACCAATAGTCAAACAAAGAGGACTATTACTTATAACATAGAAGCATTTCAGAAATAACTACTGTGTTATTATCTGCTCACTGATTGCGTGGACGCTCTGTTACTGGCATTTCTAAGTACACCGTTTCCATTGCAGATTATGTTGCAGACGATAATAAATATGGTTGTAGATGTGTAGATGTCGATTTTTAAAATACAGAATGTTCTTGTCTTTGTTCAGATCTACTGAATCATACTTAATACTGATGAGAAAATGATTAAATGAGCACCTATGACTGTTTAACAATCAGCCTACTGGCTTTAAAACCTCCACTGCCGCCAGTACTAATGTGTTGCCTAGGAACCGCTTTGTTTTCAGGGCTTTCAAGATTAGTATTCATTTTGCAAAACATATTATTTATTACTTTCACATATTCATTCTTTGCCTTACATGCTGATCTGCTATTACTAGATTATATAAAAACAAGGCAGCCTCTACTTTGCATCTTGCCTTAACATCAGTGTTAAACAATAGAGACACTTTTATGGCAAATGATGCAATACCAAGTCACTCATCCTCTAAATGTCCTGTTTTACGTGTTCAGGATGAAGATCCGGAGAGCAGCTGGTTGCTTCTCTGTGAGGAGGACCTGATCTCCCTGCTGACTCAGTTCCCGTTCAAGCAGCTTTACTCAAACATGCTGGGCATGAGCAAGCAGGGTAAGAGAGCCTGTCTGCCCTCGCTGTTTTATGTTTCGTGTCTCGCAAACTAACAGATCACTCTGTTTCCAGGTGTGTATGAGCCCCAGGCCTGCTCCAGTCAGAAGATGATGCGTGTGTTTGCGTTTGCTTCGTCACTCATTGAAATTCTAGCTCTTGGCCTCCAAACCTATAACAGAGCGCGATACAGACAGCTAGTGAAACGAATAGGACACATCATACGGTCAGTGAACCAGTGATAGAACCAAAGTCTTTGTGAAGTCAGAAAATGCACTGACTAAAACATCCTCTCTCCTTTCCATCAGTATGACGGTGTGCTACGTCAGCGACCACTGGGCCCAGTTTGTGAGTGTGACTGATGCTGGTGGATCCAGCTCTCATCTCCACTCTATGTCTTTGGACAAACTGCAGCTGGAATATGATCACCTCTTCCTGAGAGCTGTTTTACATGTGCTCAGAAACAAAAGGTGAGGAAGTGGCCTCAAGTTTTGATCCTAATTGGAAACATTTTATTTCCAGGGCTCTTATAATTATTTCAACTGTTCTCCTTCACAGATTAGGCATTTGGTTATTTATGTCTGAGATGCCATACGGGACTTTGTCCAGCTCAACGCTGTGGAAGGTCCTCTATGTTATGCAGTGTGCAGAGACTGCAGGACTAGAAACACTCAGCACTGCCAGTGACACACACTCCTGCATTCAGGCTCTCAGAGGTACTAGTATACGCAAAATATTATTATTCAAAGACTATCATCCACATTGTATCAATGCTTTGACCTTGCCTCCGGTTTCTTATCAAATTAATAGTTCAGTGTGTTTTTGTTCTTAAGGCAGTTTTAAAAACCCTGTGAACTCAACTTCTGATGCGTTTGCAATCTTTGCAACATTGTGATTTCAAAACCTTGCATAAATAAAGTTGTGTCATGTCATTCTTCTCAGCCTGGAGTTGTGATCCTGATATTTTCTCACTGTCTCTGCTACAGACCCAAAGCACCAGGAGAGATTTGAGCAATGGCTGTGTGAGGTGAACAGCTCTGACGGCATCTCCCTCCTCACTGCGCTAGCACACATGGCAACACCCACTCAGCACTCTGACCCCACATTCATCACTACTATAACACTGCTGATTTACCAGGTATGGCAAGAAGAAAATACTGTCAAATTAGAGTAAAGGAAAGATTCAAATATTAAATAGAATTTAGAGTAACTGAATGTGAAGCGTTGTGTATCTGAATTAACTAATGGATGATGAACTTGTTGTCTCTACCTTCAATATATTATCCGAAACAGAAAATAGATTAACAGCTTATTTTCAGGCACAGTTGAACAACTGATCAGTTTCTTCTTCCTTTGTGGGTCATGATGATAACAACATTAGATCCCGTTAACTGATAAATTATTTTTTACAGTATCTGTATTTGCTGACATTCCTCATCTTATTTTCCCTTCAGGTGTCTTACGTGAGTGTGTCTACCAGAGAAACTTACTCCAAGGTCGGGAGGGAGTTGTTGGCTACCATAGCAACAGCCCATCCCTACGTTATCTCTGTGCTCCTGGAGAGACTGAGAGAGACCATACAGACTGTAGGAATGGTTGGTACCACTGTGATGGTATAGTTGTATAAAATGTATAATGTGACAGATGTTAGACTCGTGAGTTTTGTTGTTTTGTGTGTGTGTGTTAGGTGGCACTGTATCTGTGTAAAGAGCTGCCTCTGAATCTGTGGCGGCCACGCCAAGAAGAGATATGTGTGATAGGAGCCTGGTTGCTCCAGAATCCTCTGTCTGCAGTGGAGAACCGATTGGCCTGTGTTATACTGGAGGGCTTGAACTGGGGTTACACACAGGTAATCATAGTCGTGTTAAAGATAAAAATGTTTCTGAGAATCTTGACAGCACAGTTTGTCGTTAACTGACTACTCCTGTTTTCTCCTGTAGGATGGTTCTTTGGCCCTGCCTTCATTTCTCCATAGTGAGGTAGCTCTGCTGGTGGCTGAAGCCTATCAGAAGTACCTCACAGACAAACCGTATAGTGGCCTCATATCAGAAGGAATCAAACAGGTGAAAACTGTTTGATTCGACTTTCACAACAAACCAGCATGACGCTATTACTTGACTCAACATAAACTTTCTCTCTTTTATTCTTTTATGTTCTCCCACCAGGTGTCTTACCTTGCCAGTGTCCTTCGTCTGGGCGTATCACCTGAAGCGTCCTTTAGTCAATGGGCATGGCAACTATTGCTAAGGCTGAAGCTCCATGGCAATGCTCAGAATCCGAAAGGAGCCTGGGCGGTACCTGCTTTGGCTTCTAACCCACCTCCAGAGCTTACTCACAGTCCTAGCATGCACTCGGTTCTCAGGGCTGTAAAAGCAGGAATCCCTATTGGATGCTACCTGTCCATTGCCATGACAACAGTGGGACACAGGTTTGTAGTCGCGCACAAGTTAAACATTTGCCGGCGATTCTTTTAAAAACTGAACGGTGAGCTCATGTGGATTTCCCCTGTACTCTTTCAGTCTGGAACACTTTTGCACCGATGGAGTTGGATTGTTGAAAAGCCTGATTCAGTCTCGCCATCTGAGAGCAGCTGTGCATCTGCTGGATAACATCCTACCCCCTACCTACCCTCTCAGCTTCTACTTGCTCAACAACTCTCAGTAAGCCATCAATCAGAGAGAAGCTGCAGCTGTAGCATCTTCATCCCTAACACGTATTCCTACATCTCTTCTTTTTTGCCCTCTGTCGATGCCAGGTTTGTGAGTTGCGTCCAGTTGTTCTTGCAGTACGACAGCGTGTGTCCTCAAGGTGTGACGCAACAGGTGACGCACAGAGTAGCACCACTTCTCACTGGAACCACCTACGGAGACAACGTTCGTCTGCTGAACAGCGTCATTCAGGTACATCGTGGAAACTTTAAAACATCATTTAACAACACGAACATGTTGGAACCTTGTAACTAATCGCGCAGGGTTTACACTCTCAATATCTATGTGTGATGAATGTAATTTGTCCTGCAGAGTCATGTGTTGGAAAGTTCACAGCCCGGTCGAGTCGGATCTGCAGCAGTCCTGGAGTTTTGGGTGGGAATTCTTACTCAGCAGAACCTGTGGTACCGAGACAAAACGGTCCTGTTCCTCATGGATCAGCTCTGCTGCGCTGCCTTCACTCACCACCAGGAGGAGTGTGTTCAGAAACTCCTGTACCAACAGCATAAGGTATTTATGCAGTTTAGTTTGCTGTGCATAATTTAGAGACTCTCTTGGGTCTGACAGGTGCAGATGCTGAATTTAGCACCGTAAACTGCCTTTAGTTACGTTCTTGACATCACATTAACATTTATTAAATCATATATTATAGAGGACAACCTATCGGTGAGGGATGCTTAACAGTTACACAAGCCATATTAAATTTTTTCTATTTTTTTTCATACTTGCAGAATGCCTTGGGTTACCATGGAGATCGGGGTCTGATATCCTCTCTGGTTGGCTGGATTGCTGGAAATGCCACGCCTTCCTTCATAGAGGGCCAATCCCTGAGTGCAGAAGTGAGCGTCGCCAAAGCAGGAACATTATGTGCAAGGCATATTGATCATATTAGTAAAGTTCTCAGTCCTGACAGGCCTGCCGTTGTCTCTGTTGTTGTGTTTAGGTGTGGTTTGCCTGGTTGGTGCTGAATATGGAGGGTGTGTTTGAGGAGGATTCTCAGCTGAGGCGCTGCGTTGAGAACGAGCTCCTGTCAGAGCCCACCATCTCCCCAGATCAAGCCTTGAAGGTAGAAAAAAACACAAAAATTATACCAAGGTGGAAATAACCGGATTACCGCTGAATCGTATGCGTACATGGTATTAAGACTTTTTCTGTGTCTGAGCCAGAAGGTGCAGCACAGACTGAAGTTGCCGGTAGCCCCATCTCTGCAGCGGCTGCAGGTGTACCGCTGGGCATGTCAGGCCGTAGCCACACCGCCTGACCACCCTCTCCTTCCCCTCATCTGGCAGAAGTTCCTACAGCTTTACCTCAGAAAGCCTGGACCTGAATATGGGTACGGTGCACACACATATGTCTTTTTCCCATGTCAGAGAAAGCAAGGAATGGACAGAACCTAGAGGTATATCTGTCTAACTGTGTAACTGTTGCCCAACAGGCTGGCTTCAGCGGGATGCATTGGCCGGAGGTTCTTCCAGGCTTCATCTCAGGCCGCTTTACTCAGAGATCTGAGGCAGAGGATACAAGAGGTATCAGATTTCCACCATGCTGCCAGCCAGGCCCTCAGGGTGCCCCCATCAAACACACCCTCATCAGAGGGCGACGAAACCCCCAGCAATCCACAGCTGCCTTACCTCACATCTCCTCAGCTCCACACGGAGCTGGTCAGGTAGCCCGCCCATTTTGAACCCGTGCATCTAAAAACATGTACTTGTGTTGTTTGGAACGTAGCAGTGTGTTTACAGCTGTTTCTTGTCTGCAGGTTGTTTGGTGTATTTGCCATGTGGTTGGATGATGAGAATCTGCAGAAGCAGGAGGTGTACCTTCCCTGTCTTCCTCCAGAGTATGAACCACATAGATTGGCACAGGTCATGCAGCGGCAGCAGGTGATTGTGTCTTCATGTTTGTCTTTTTTAGTGTGTTTGTATTAGAAGATACAAACATAAGTAATCTGTGATGTATTAGGCATTGTGCAGCTATGTTTTACTGTGTGTTGTCTTGTAGGAATTGTGGCTGGAGTATGTGGACCAGGAGCGTCTGCAGTATGATCAGAGGGAGGTTTTGTCTCTGTGGGAGAAGGTGCAGAGTGAGCCAACTTTCCTGCAGACCCAGAACCCTGGCTTTATCGACTACACCAGCCTCAGCAATGGTATCAAGCCAACTTTGTTACTCTAAATTGAAAGATTCGCAAACATCACTGTCATAGTAGTTTATTATATTTATTTTTAGGGACCATGTACAATAGTGTTGTGCTCTGTGTCTCTCTACCTATTAGCAAAGGAGCGAATCCTGTCCAACCTGCAGAAGCATCCGGTTCCCCGTACAGCTCCTGAGCTGCAGCAGCACAAGATTCCAGTGCCTGATGTCCCTACCGCCTGTCTCACTGACTGGAAAGCTGCTAAAGAACTATTGCAGCATGACCTCAGTATTTTGCAGGACCAGGCCAGGTACATGGAGATCATATACCATTAAAACACTGTCTTATCGTCAGTTGCTTACGCAGCCTCTCTTGTTTGTACATTTACATTAAATGTAAACAAGGCAACATGCAGCTACTCAAACATGCTGAATATGTTGTCAGGATTGCAGTCGCACGTGAAGCCCAGCAAGTGGCCATGGAGCAGGAGCTGCTGGAGAGCCTTCCTTTACTGTTTAAGAACCGACCAGAGCAAGTTAGCATGGCTCTGGAGTGTAAAGGGAAGGGAGGGCAGCCGTGCCAGGGACCCGCAAACATCACTGTCACAGTACGACCACTCAAACTAGATGATAGCCACTTTTTAAGGCTCTATAGCTCCTTGCCATATTTTGCTAATCTGTGTGCATGTGCGTGTAGTGTGAGCGTGTCCAGAGGCAGGAGGCGGTGCACACGCAGATATCTTCACTGCGCACGGATCTCAAGAAGCTTCAAAATGATGCCATGGCTCCTCCACCTCCAATCCTGGCCCAGGCTGCAGTCCACACTGAGAACTTCATCACGTCAGTACAAGCAAATCTTAGTCCATCAAGACATTTATTATGTCAATTATTCATCCATTTATCCAACTGTATATAAAAATAGAAAGTTAATGGATAGTTAATTAAATTAGGGATGTTTTTTTATGTGCTCAGGGCTTTAGTGAACCTGCACAAAGTGCAGAAATCCCTGGCGGTGCAGCAAGTTGGTGTGGCAGCCTTTTACCAGGTGGTCTCCTTCGTGTGTGAGGACACACTGCGACATCCCCCAACACGGCAGTACCTCTCGTCGTGTGTGGAAATACTGGGACAGGTGCGCACACAAACACATGCACGCATTGTACACATACCAGTAGGATTTATTTGAACAGTATTCAGCTTTATATGGAACACGCAAGTACAAATACACCCTGCCTTCTCCAAGGTGTTTCCCAGGAGCCGGTCCCAAGTGTTGAAGAATGATCCCCAACGTTTGGCCATAATAATGTGTTGTACTTTATCTAGTGGTATAGATAACAGCCCTGTACTGTCTTTTCCTCTATGTTGAACAACTCTAAAAAAGACGTTTTACTTAATGCTCTCCATTACTCTTCTGTAAAATCAAGTTAGTGGTGTTTCTTTCCAACAAGAACATTGCATAAGTTGCCCTCCGCCAGTTTTCTTCCTTGTTCTTAAAATAACTCATAACAGCCGGCATGATGACAGCAGGTTTCACTCCCGTTCTAGCCACAGTTCACGTGCCACTCATCTTGTGACACATCTGCCTTTATGGCTCGTTCCTCAAAGTTTTCGTAAGCATTTATGTGATAGATAGGGCTAATGTTCTGTGTAGAGTTCTGCCGTTTTATCCAATATCCAATACTGGAATATAACTTAAAACTGCAGACTACACCACCCTTCAACCCAGTCACCTTAACTTATAAAACAAGTTAGCCCTATCTTACATCAATACATTACATTTTATTACTAATATGTTAACTTAAATACACTATAGACATGTGATCAAAACGTACTTTGAGGCCAGGCCAACAAATAAATAACAGACAATCCTCTGAGCAACAGATGGAGGCTAAACGATTCTCTTGTTATTCTCCTTCATTAATAAAACTTGCTTGCAACTTTAACTGCATTCTGCTTTTTTTTGGGTGTGCAGGTGTTCATTCAGGGAAATGCAGAGGAGTGTGGCCGAGTCCTGAAGGCCATCCTGGAGCAGAGGCGCCTTTGCCCTCTCATTTCCCCCTTCTTCACCCCCAACGCGGCACCCAAACAGCTCGTCTTCCTCTACCAGGACGTCGTGACATCCCTACACCTTGACAGCGCCGATGTCGTTTTCATGCTGCTCACTAAGGTTAGTTCACATAATTAATTTAACAAATATGTGTACAGTACATCCGCTATGATTTATTGACAGTGGTCCCCTCTGCATGTCCCCCCGTAGTTTGACTTGTCTCTGTGGCTGAATGAAGCCCATCCTGTGTTTTCGGAGAGAACCCGTTTGCTGGAGTTGGTCCACGGAGCTCTCTGTGTCTGCGGGAAGGACCCCGAGCCTGAACTTCTCACGCCTTTTCATCTTTTCACCAAGCACTGGACCTGGCTTTTGCGACACCACTTCCCCGATCATTACAGTGATTGCCTACGTCTTCTCATGACCAGTAAGTTCATGTTTTAGAGTCATTTGTCTCCAGCAATGATCCACTTGAGAGTCTCATCTGTCTTTAACTGTGTTCTTCCTTTCTTCGTTATATCAGACGCTGTCCGCTAATGCACTTTGCAAAGACCTTATTTTTAAAAGTCCTTTTGTTCCTCATTCAAGTGATTCAGAAAAAAAGACACATTCATCCCTCTGAAAGAATCCTTCCTACTCATCTTTTCACGGTCAAACAAAAGATTCAGCTGATTATTAAATGAAACTAAAATTAGTTGAGTCATTCCATCAATCTAGAGAATCAGACCTGAGTTTCAAGTGTGAGTCATTCATCATTTTTGTTATGATTCCAAACGGAGCCAAATATTAACGCACTAAATCACTTTTTTATTTCAAGAACATTAGTTTGTGTGTTTGATGCGCATTACTCAACAAAAACTTTTTTTTTTTTTCTCAGGTTCATCAAACCAGTTGCTGAGTCCAGAGTGCTGGAAAGTGACCCTGCGAGTGCTGGGCTGCTTACCTCCAGTCCGCAGCACCAAGAGTAAAGCCGAACAAACCGCCAGCGTTGCAGATGCCCCTGGCCGTGCTGCCGGACCCCCAGCCTCTACTCACAGATCCCCCATCAGCCTCTCTCCTCAGCAGGTACCTAAGCATGGAGTTCATGTTGGATTCAAACCTCCTGGCCTGATAGTAGTCGTGTCCAATACGGGGGTTGCTTGCAAAATTCCAGCCTTTCTTAAAAATTCATTTCTGTTATATTTTATCGCTAACAGGTGGATGAGACAGTTGACTGGCTGAGTGATTACTTCTTGAAAAGTCGTCTCAGTAAGCCAGACCTCCGCAGCTTCGGCCTCTACTCTGCCTGGACTCCCTACATTAATGATGTCGTCTCCTTCTGGGACCATCTGATTGGTTGCCTCATCAACGTGCAGCTCAGCAGCTGCGCCAGAGAGTCAGTGGGCAGCAGCAAAATAATGAAAGGTAATTGTACAATGTCAGAATACATTGAGGGTAGACTTATTATTGTTTGTGTTGTTTAACCTTGAGTTACCTGTTGTGATTTTTAAAAAAAGAAACGTGTCTTGCACTCTCACAGCTCTGCAGGATCTACACAGCAAGGTTGTGAAGTTATTTAAGCCCTGGATCTTTCCCCTGGACACTGGGGATGGTGGGTAAGTATCACACAGCCTCAGTTATCTATATAACCACTGGTTTTTAGAGGAGAGGAAAGCTGTTGTGAGTGAGGCAGATGTGAAACAGATGTGAGTGCAGACAGAGCAGATAAAAATCTATTCGTATTCTATAAGTTTGCTTGGTGTAGAATGAAAGTGAGGCTCTCCAAATCTCAACAGCTCAAAGCACAAACACTGCTTAGAGAGGAAACATCACTTTATTATGTACTGGTGAGCTGCCCTGACACGAGAAAGTCAATAAAGTTTGTACTCTGGTTCTCCTGATTGGCAAACAACAAATGGAAAATGTCAATACCCGTGTCTCTTTGTCTCAGTAACGTCAAGTGTTACCCCTGGCTGGAGTCAGACGCGAGTGCAGCAGGAAGCCTGGTTGGCCTGTACGCTCAGCTCACTGACACTCTCCATCACAAATTCAGAGGTGAGTTCGTAGCAGTCCGTTGTTCACACCCCTTTTATTGCTTGTAACCTTCGTTCTCTGAAGTGTACACACTGGTTTCAAGTTCTTTATAACCGAATTGCTGGGTGCGTGTTAATGTCACAGATCGCCTGCTTCCCGGTCAGCGAGGTGCCCTGTGGCTGTGCATGATGCAGTACTGTGAGAGCTGCACCTCACCCCGAACACCAGAGTACCTGCTGTACCTGTACCACACACACCTCCGCAGCCTGCCCTGGAGACACCTGCACCCCGACACTCAGCTCATGGAGCAGCTCTTCAACGTGAGATACTCTGCCCTCTGATTCAGAATCAGAATCAGAATCAGAATCACCTTTATTCGCCAAGTATGTGCACATACAAGGAATTTGACTCCGGTAACTTTACTCTCTAGTACAGTAATAAGAATAAAAACACAATAAAATAAAATAAATCTAAATCTCAATCTGTACATATTAACTATAGGATAATATATACACCGGGGGTTATTGTACAGTGGATATTTACAAGGCAGAGTCATTGTTCATGTTCATCTATTGTTCATGTGGGTGGGCTTGCACTCTGTGACTGCTCAGAGTTCATCAGAGCCACAGCCCGGGGAAAGAAACTGTCCTTGTGCCGGGTGGTTTTGGCGTACAGTGCTCTGTAGCGCCGGCCTGAGGGGAGGAGTCTAAACAGTTTGTGACCAGGGTGTGAGGGGTCTGTGGAGATTTTCCTGGCCCGCTTCCTGACCCGGGACTGGTACAGGTCCTGGATGGAGGGAAGATTGGTACCAATGATCCTCTCTGCAGACCTGACTGTTCTCTGCAGTCTGTCCCTGTCCTGCCTGGTGGAGGATCCAAACCAGACAGTGATGGACGTGGTCAGGACAGACTGGATTATTGCGGTGTAGAAGATGATCAGCAGCTCCTGAGGCAGGTTGAACTTTCTGAGCTGGCGCAGAAAGTACAGCCTCTGCTGGGCCTTCTTCCTCACAGAGTCAATGTGGGCGGTCCACTTCAGGTCCCGTGAAATTGTGGACCCTAGGAACCTGAATTCCTGACATGACCCCACGTAGCTGCTCACTGGTCTAGACATGCATGCCACAGGGGGGCTTGTTAACCCGAGACCTTGGTCCTTGGCCCTAGTTCCTATTATAAGTCCCATAATTAGAATCAACACTGTTCCTGGAAGGAAGCTGTCTCATCTGTCTATAAGGGCTGCTACTTAGAATCTGTAAAGATTACTAAAGTTCAAAATGGTTGTGATTACCAAGCATTTTGCCATAAATATGCACGTTACATTAAAAGTAGGAGGTAGTGATTTTAGCTGGAGTCCACTGACATCCAAAAGGTTTGATTTATTTGCAGAATTTAATGTGTTTCCTCAATTTTTCGTCCCTCAGGTGGAGAGAGGGAGTCCCAAGAGCTGCTTCCTGTTTATGGGAGAGGTTTTATGTGAAGTTAACTGGGTCAGCGTCCTGAGTGACCACTTACAAACACCTCCCACCGCTACAGCGTATCCGGCTCTACCAGACATGGGTACACAGAAGGAGTCGCACGCCATGCTGGTCTATCTGCTATACATGCTAGTTTTTCTGGCAAAGGAGGAACCGCTCCTGAGTCAACAGGTGAGCCCAGGATATTTTGGAGTCACATTAGGGTCAGGACCTCTTGCCCCTTCAGTCATTCCTCATTTTCTTCATCTCCAGGACTCCCCTCTGCTCAGTCTGTTGGTTCAGTCCACGTCTCTGCCCTGGCACCAGCTGGACCAGTCCTCATACCAGAGCATTCTGGGATATGTTGGCACCCACTACCCTCCCTCTTTGTTCCTCAGTGTGGACTCTGCTCCTCAGCTGGTGCTGAAATTACTCCGCAGTGCTGCTGGGCTCCACCCCCGTCCTAGTGAAACTCCACACCCGGTGAGACAGTACAGGGCTGTTTGTTTGCCAAAGCACATCTCAGATTTGTTAAGACATTGTCACCGTCAGAGGTAGCTAAATGATCTTCCATCAGTCAAAGCAGCTAATAGAGGTGAATGGAGAGATGTTGGAGAAGAGCTCTTATATCTGCTTCTCCGGTGCTCCTGGCAGTCACAGCTCGTGTACGAGTGGGAGGCTCGGAATATCCACACTAAATTTAGACTTTAACAATTCAGTTTTATTTGCCAGCCCTCTATCACTTTCCCAGATTACGTGAATGTAACACTTAAATAAGTGTAGTTGCTGTGGATAGAGAGCAGCAGCAGGACATTTCATACCACAGTTGATATTGTTCCAAAGACAGACATTGGCGAGATCTATATAATCCTCCAAACCATATTGTACGCAAGACAGTGTCAAGATTCAGCTATTTGTCTCCTTCATGCTACGGTGTTAAATTAACTCTATGTGATACTAATTAAATCAAAAAGGCTGTGGAAAGCTTAAGACATGAACTGTTCTGGTTGGTTAAGTTCAAAGTTCGTAAAGCATCAGATTTCCCCTTTCTGTAAGGTTTGGCAGCCACGTCCTCTTTAGTTGATAAATCTATTTTTAGATAAGATAAGCTGCACATGAACCCAGTAGGAATTTATAAATGACAAATGCTTTTGTTGAAAGTACTCAAATAAACCAGCTGTATTCTAATGCTACATTAAAACTACTTATTCAATGGATTTAGTGGCTAGGCTCTCTTTGTTCGGAGAGATATATTTTACCACGGATACAATATTAATTTATCTATGGCTGTGGATCATTAATTAAAAAACGATTTTGCTGCCAACAGGAGGAGACGCTGAAAGCCGGAGCCTATGTACGCTGGTGTGTGCAGTCACTGGTGACTCTGGAGCAAGGAGGAAGCGTCACCCTCAGCGGCCTGGAGGCTCAGATGGAGGCACTTCTGGAGAGCATCATCACATTCAACCCACCAGGTGAGCAGTCCTTACCACCTTTCTTACCAACACGTAACCAGCACTGGTAATAAATGATCGTTCCTTATTCCTCTGCAGAGGTGGGTTTGGAGCAGAGGCACATGGCGTTCTGCAGTCTCTTTAGCGATGCTCTGGCTTTGCTCAATGGGGTTGGCGTGTCAACGGGCGAGGCGCTGGCTGCTCACGTCATTACCTGGCTGGACAGGAAGGGCCGGGGCTTTCCTATCCTGCCTCTTCTCACGGCTTGCTCTCGCTGTCTTGCATCAGTGCGCCACATGACGAGAATCATGGAGGCATGTATTACAGCATACTTCAATCATGGTAAGCAAAGTGTCCTCTTGGGGTTTATCAAGCCTCTGTATTTAGATTTTTTTGTCTAATTTCTGTACTGTCAGCTTTAATCGAGGATTGATGCGATTTTCCTCAAACTTTTCTCTTCAGCTGAGGAAGAATCTGCTGGTTGGGGTCCTGTTTTGGCATCGCTGCAGGTGCCTGAGCTCACTGTGGATGACTTCCTCTCTGAGAGCCAATCAGGAGGAAGCTTCCTGACGCTCTACGCCTTCATCCTGCAGCGCCTCAACACCGAATACACAGCTGCCAACGAGAGGAGGACTCTGGCTCTAATTAACACATGGACCACTCAAGTCTTCCCCAGGTTTGGACCCCTCCTCCCCTTCCCTCTCTCTGATTTAGTCTATGTGGGACATCAGTTTGTGTGCTCTGTGGGGTGCAGGCACATTATACATGTCATAACAGAGTTTATTTGTGTTCAGTGGTCCAGGTGATGAAGCCAAGCTGTTTCTTTGGTGGCACAAAGCACTGAATCTATCAGCGGAGCAGCTTCAGCCTCAGGCGGGTCAGACTGAAGTGTCAGGCGTTGTCATGGGTCTGATGAGGCTGCAAACTCGGCTGCTTCAGCTGGGAGAAGAAAGGCTGAACTCTGGGCTGCTGGGAGCTATAGGCCTCGGAAAGAGGTCTCCTGTTTCCAACAGGTCGGTTCTCATACTTACCTGTAGCCTTGATACAGTACCAGTGTTGATAAACCAACTGTTAATGAGAGTCTACTGTATGTCCAGGTTCAGGGTGGTGGTTCGCAGTCTTGCAGCATTCCTAACCATCCAGGTGGCATCAGAAACCGAGCTTCGACTTCAGCCCACCAGTGATTTGCAGCTCTCTGCTAAAGCGCAGCAAGTACGCAAAAAAATAAAACTGTGGCGTTTGCATTTTTTCTTGTCTGCAATTATCTCCTAAAAATAACATGTATTTCTGTTTTTCTATTTCTCCTGTGGATGCAGACGATGGGAATGCTGGAGGCCATGCCCAGCAACAAACAGTATGCTGAACTGGAGGACTCTGTGAATAAAGCTGTCCAGTTCATCCGTTACCCAGGACACTGCCTGAAAGATGGACCACGGCTGCTGGCCCTTCTATCCAACCTTCTGTACCCCGACCTCAGATACCTACACATTATCCGTTGATCGCAACCTAGTCTGACTCATGCTGGAGATGTGGAGGAGTGACATGTGTTCTGCCACAGCGCAAATCTTGCCAGAGCACAACGTTTTCTAGACTGGTACTAAACTGCTTTTGTTATTCTATCAGCAAGAGCGACACATCTTATCAGTGAAGACAGAAACTGTTCACCTGAGCCGTCCGTACATTCATGAAAAATGCCTTTTTGACTGGTGCCGTACAATGAAGGATCATAAAACCAGTCAGAGGGGAAGGCAATCTCATGTGCTAATCTCTTGATGTTTTTTTATTAGCACTTTACTTTCTTCTGTCATGTTTATGCCTTGTTGCTTTTTGCCTAACTTGCCTGTTGGTTTTAATCGCCACCTGTTCTGTTGAGGATGTTGCACATATTTATTGAAACAGAATTCATGAATCAGAATTCAGCGCTGGGCTTTAGGTGTGAAACTCACACCTGCATGTGGAATCTAACAGAAAAAAGATGAAGAGTCCATAGATTATTTAGGGGGAGGTTGAAGGACAGATCTAATAGCCTATAAGTTTAGTAGTACCTTCTTAAAATAAGGTGGGGACATACCAAGAATGCCGGGGTTTATTGTCCGATACAAATCGTTTGCTGTGGGTGCTAGCATCTAGCTACGAGTCACAATCTCAGATGTTTTAATTCTAGGTAGCGTACACATACAGATGAATACAACGGATGCCTGTGTGAAGTTTGCTTAGTAAGAGAACATTTGCCAGTATTATGTCCATGTCTAGCCAAAAGTGCTTTCATTATTTTCTGCCAAAGAGATGTTCTTTTTGTCTGTTCAGCTACTGAAACCTCCGTGACCACGTACCCTGTTTGTCTCATCGGCCTCTGTTCAGTACAAAAGCTGCAGTCTGACATAAGCACACGCGCAGGATGATACACTCACAATGTGCCACGCCACTTGGCTTCCTTATAAAGTAGTATGCGCACTGTAATTGGAATCGCTAATGCTGTTGGTATTACTCAGAGAGCAGGGATGAAATGTTGGATCTAGTATGTATCTGGACTTGAACGCACTCGTTTGTGGACAAACAGGCAGATTTTAAGTCGGACCTTCAGTTCATTCAAGGCAGTTGTCACATTTTAGTTGCCATCTCACTTTACTGCTTCTGTTGCTCTGTGCTGTCTCAATAGTCATCACGCTGAAGCACACCTTCTTGCCAGCCTGTTAATGTCAAAGCATTTGTTTTTCTTTTTTTTTTTTTTTTTTTTAATGAGTCACTGATCAGGAATGGCTCTGAAGAGCTACGGAGCAAGGCTGCACAAAGGAGACAAGACGGCTCTGTAAAGTCTCACAGCTGGTATTCATCAATTTAACACAGTGATTTGGACGCATATGTAGTACATGCAGCCTCTCGGAACATCAAGATTGATGTAAACTCCCAGGACGGGTCATGTGGAGACTGAACTGAGCTGAAAGGAACAACACTGAACCTGACAGCTCTGAGAGGTACAACGCACTGTGCATACAATAAAACAAAGTGGTCTTGAATGTGTGCTTTTCATGCATAATTATGCACATGGTTACACTGACATCCCTTACCTAAGAAGACTGTTATGACAGGCATCATTGTGGAGTAATATGATTGGCATTTGCATCCTGTTGTTCTCTGTGATTATCCAGTACATGTCTCCCACTAAAATAGCAGCCTTTACAAAGAGTTTTCAGAAACGCTTCTATAAACTGAGCTGCGTGCTTTTTTGTGCGTGTGTGTGCATGCACACCTCCAGCATCCTCATTTGACACCACATCGCCTGTCTGGGAGAAAACCTCTCTTCAGGCAACAGTGGTCTCTATGGTTACAGGAAGGGTAGAAGTGAGAGAGGAGGTGGAAAGGACGGGGTGTTCTGAGGCTGTGAGAGGGAGAGAAGAGGATAGGAGGTGGGAGACGCTCGCAGACACTTGGTGCTGCCTCTTCTTGGTTCACAAAAACGGCCACTGACGTGTTGGTTGAAGCCCTCGTCTGGCGTCTCTCGCCATTTAGGCAACCTTCTGCTCCCCTGTCTCTCGGCTCAGGTTGTAGGAAGTCAGTGTTCACGTGACGGCTTGCTTTCAAACATTATAAGATCCCTCTCGCCATGTTCACACACCACCTACTTGTGTACATGCTGAGAGGACCCAATCCTGAGACGGAGCATTCCTGTCTGACACATAACTGTCTGGCAGATTCCTGTGTCACCATGGAAACCCTGCATTAGGTCGAGAATAGTTGTTCCTAGACTGTAATACGGTACACTCAGCATCGGAGAGGCACGTGGGTGAGCTCCTATCAGTCATTACTGGCAGTTAGGACGCATACATAAAACAAACGCAGCAGAGATCAGATTATATTCTATGAAAATTCTCCAGTTACGCAAGAACTTCTGTGAGTGATGAGTAAGAATCGTCGATTGTATAACCTGAGCATTAATGCTGCAGATGGACGCAGATTTCACTTTAAGCGGGTGTTTCCCTTCCCCACTGCAACATGTTTCAGAGTCTGTTCCAGACGCAGCCGAGGCTCCTTCATGAATAACACTCCACTGCTGCACAACCAGTTGCTCTTCTGGGACAGCTGCACCGGCCAGAAGAGCCTCCCTGCTGCCAAAACACACTCACTCAGCCGGACACACAGGAATGCCTCTAACTATGCTCCTGCACGGCTACAAGAAACAGTTTCTGCTCTACATGCTTGCGCTGTTTTGAATGTTAAGTGCATGAGTACATGTACAGTATGTGTGCAAGAGCCGGTGTGTGTGTCTGCGTGTGTCAGACAGACTCCTCCATTGAGACACCCACTTTTCTCACACCTCCTCGCCAGTCTTGTTGGGACTTATGACTCAAGCTTAAATGAGTCCCTTTTTCTCACTCTCTCGCATCGGCCAAGCAGAGCCGAAGCGCTTCACCCCACTGAGTCTACCTTCCTGTGCACTTAACGCTAAAAGTCATCAATAATGACTCAGACCTCCACTTGTGATATAATACTTTTTATTTTTGTTTGAAAGCTGGGTAGGCTGATTGTTGGTCTGATCAGGACTGAGAACGGTGATGGAGTCGGGGAGGAATGTTTGACCTTTAGGGCCAATAAAAAAACTCCAGTGAGAGAAAACTGTGCCGAACAAGCTCGTGTTGTCTCATCTCTAGATTGTGAGACTGTTAAATTCAAGCTGGACTGCTGCTTCTTGACCTCAGGTCTCAGTCCAGATCTCCACCCTGATGTGTCGACTGGTTTAGAATATTTTGACAGAATACTAAATTTGATCTTTAAGTGGGGTCGTGCATGAGAAAATACGCTTTCGTTATTTCAGTTTTCCATTTCAGCTGTACTCAATAAAGAGCAAACCTTGCACAGCTCGGAACAAAGGGGTAACGTTCTGCAAAAGGGTTCACGTTGGGCTTCAAACACCTCTGGCTTTGACTTCTTGTTTACAAGAAATATAGTTGGCTTGAGGTCTAGTGTTAAGGCCAAGACGTTAAATTATGCCTCTGAGGATTCTCTTCTCGTCTTCTAGGTCTAAATAATGTATTAATAAATAACGTTTTAATATCTAAAACAAAGGACATCCATAGGCTTTCATTATTTGAATGTTTCAGAACAGCAAACGAGGTGCAGCTCTTCATTCTCCATTGCAGCTGTGGGCCAAGGTTTGGTGAACTGTTCCATCATCCATCTTTTGTTCTGAAGCCACTTGGATGACTGGTCGCCCTTTTTCAAGAAACCGCAAACAAACTGCTTAGTGTGTTTTATGTAAGTTTAAATATCTAAAACAAAGACCTAACACTTTCTACAGATCCTGTGCCTGCATGGTACCTGCTGATATGATGATATAGAATTGAAGTGCAATGTTGCATCCATTTGTATCGTGCCACCTCCAGGTTGGTAGGGGATCTCCAGTGTGTGAAGAGTTAAAATCGTGGTTTATTTGAGAGAAAGTGCCTCAATAGATGTTCAGTTTTTCAAAGATAAGACATTAAAATGTGTGTGTGTTAGTGTGCGTGTAGTCATCACATGACTCAGCGGTGTTTATACAGACTCCGTCCAGGCACGACTGCACAATCACGCGCATAAACACGCACTTTTTATTTTTTATTTTTTTAATCAAGCTATCAGGATTCTCTCTCTCTCCCCAAATATGACTCGGTCTCTCCGCACAGTCAAGCACAGCCTCACACCTCTGACCTGCCTGCTCACACCGGGCAATCTTTGGAAGAGCAGCAAGTTGAAGCAATGCCACCAAATCCCGTCCTCTGCTTAAACTTGATCTAAACTCACAGAGTGTGTTTGTGAGCAGACCTTGAACAAAGAGCTGTCTGCTGTCTGCTGTCTGGGAAGGGTTGGGTCTCTTCTCTCAGATTTTCAGACGCCGGGACCAGAATCGGACACGAGGCAGCAGCAGGCTCGGTAAGGACATAAATTTAAGCTTAAATCACCCCCCAAAAAGTGAAATCTGAGTAAAAATGGTACACATTTGAGGTGGGGTTGATCACGAATAGGGAAAGATTTACAAAGCATCAATGTAGTTATTTGCATCTTTGGAGACAATCTAAATGATTTTTCTTTTGCGCTTCGTTTGTAGCTTTCCAAATCCCCTCCTATAGGTGATCACTAAGTAGCAGTTGCATTGATACAGATATGGATGCATGTTCATGGCTGGCTGTGTGGGCAGTTGTCCGAGGTTTTCCAGTGAAGCGTCAGATGGACCTCAGTGTTTGGTCACCGGTTATTTCGGAGCCGGTGATCCTCCCGGCGTCCTGACGTCAATTTATAAGGACCCAGCAGTGCCGGGGCGGCAGGCAGACAGCAAAGAGCTGAGGGGAAGAAAGAAACTGAGAAAGATAGAAAGAGAGAGGGAGGAAAGAGAGAAGAGCCGGACCATGTTGATCTGATTCACCGTCAATTGCAGAGTATTCTGGTAGGATTGCTTTATTTATTTATTTATTTCCCTTTGATTCCTGGATTGTGAACCAGGCGTCCAATTAGTGATATTTAATTCCTATTGTAGTAATAATAATAATAATAATACATTTTATTTATATGTATTGTGTGTGATACTACAGAAAATGTTTATCAGTCGGAAAAACCCAGCGGTTGTTCGAGTAGCCGGTCTCAGATCGCTGGTCCTAATGGCTGTAATGGCTGTGTATTGTAATACTGAACGGTGTCTGTAGCAGCAGAGCATATACTGTGTGCGGTGTGGTGTAACGGTGTAACCGGGCTTTTTCTTCGGGAGATCGCTGTGTCCTGTTCAGAGGACACCGCAGTATCTCAATGAAGGGGTTTCTTCTGCCTGTCAGACTGTGAGTCAATGGCCCAGCTGTTAAACCGCGGCAGAGTGGAGGCAGATCATCAGTATCAACTGACTGAGCCATGTTATCTGTGTAAAAAAATATATATTAATAAAAATCACACGTTGTAACATAAGTGCATTAAAATCAAATATTGTGTTGAGCTGACAAGAAGACCTTTCATGAAGAAGGGGATTCCTCTGCACTCCACCTGACTCTACATCAGCACTGAAACCACATCACCATAGCAACAATTAGTAAAACCAGCACTATTTGTTCCCATCGGTAAATAGACTTCACAGTAAAGGAGAGCACTTGAGTGCCTTATGCGGCTTTGCCAGGTCATATTGCCCCATAGAGGGGTATGATGACGCTCTTAAACTTGCCTTGTATCTCACCAGTGACTGACCACAGCCTGAGCTGAAGACGTGGGTCCCAGTCCTAAGTCTGCAGTTATGGGGAAGGACTACTACAAAACCCTGGGAATCCCCAAGGGCTCCAACGAGGAGGAGATCAAGAAAGCGTACCGGCGCATGGCGCTCCGCTTTCACCCGGACAAGAACAAAGATGCCAACGCAGAGGAGAAGTTCAAGGAGATCGCTGAGGCCTATGAGGTACTCAGTGACCCCAAGAAGAGGGTCGTCTACGATCAGCTGGGAGAGGAAGGTGAGCAGGGGCCGCGTTGTATCTGTCTCTGTCTGGATCATTGAATGGAAGTGGTCAAAGAGTTCAAGCAGAGCTGGCGTGCAGAGCTTTGCGGGTGACGCCTTGTTAAACAGGCGTTTTGATGGATTAAGTTGATATTGAAATAGCTCAGGAACAGACCCAGCATCTAATATCACAGTGGAGCCTTGGTGGGTTCCAGTCACTGAAGTAATAATGCTGCCTCTTCAATTTTTATGTGCTGGAACATGTGTGTTATTGTCTATTGTTATCTGTATTGTCAACAACACTTACCAGCTCTAATACTTTATAGTCTACCTCAGCTGCTAGTGTAGTGTGCGTATAACTGTGTGTGTTAGCTGACAGACAGATGGCTTTAGATCATTACGTGCTTGAGATATGAATAGCAGCGACTGCTGTAGTTTGCATTTGTGGGTGTTTTGTGTGTTGAAAAGGTGTTTGCGTGTATTTGTGTGTTGGATGGAGCGACCTGGTATTTCATGAGTTCCTCCATCAGCAGCACTGTTGGATGATCAGTGATGCTGTGGGATTCTTCCCGCCCACATGTGCTTCGCTCATATATCTACCATTACCCACACTGTGTCTTTTCTGAACACGGTCCTGTGTCTGCACTAACAGAGTTTACATTAATGTGTGTATTCAGCTGGTGGGTGTTTGAGTGCGTACAGGAAGTCTCACGTTCTTTCCTCGCCTGTTTCTCTCAGGTTTGAAGACAGGAGGCAGCAGTTCTTCAGGTGCTCCTGGCAACGCAACGCACCACTACACTTTCCATGGAGATCCCCACGCCACCTTTGCCTCCTTCTTCGGTGGCTCCAACCCCTTCGACATGTTCTTTGGCTCAAACCGTGGCCACGGCCGCTCCAACGGTTTCTCTTTCCACAACGACCACAACAACGACACAGAGCAGGACATAGATATGGATGATGATGACCCCTTCTCTCATTTTGGGAGACCGTTTGGTTTTCCAGGAGGGATGAACAATGGTTTCCCAGGAGAGGGTCGCAGGAGGAGGGGGGTGCCATCAGAACGCCTGGGGACCAGCCGAAAGCAGCAGGACCCTCCGGTGGTCCATGAGCTGAAGGTCTCGCTGGAAGAGATCTTCCACGGCTGCACCAAGCGCATGAAGATCACCCGACGCAGGCTAAACCCAGATGGGCGGAGCATGAGGACGGAGGACAAGATCCTCAACATTATCATCAAGAAGGGCTGGAAGGAGGGGACTAAGATTACTTTCCCAAAGGAGGGAGACGAGACCCCTGAGAACATTCCTGCTGACATAGCCTTTGTGCTTAAAGACAAAGGACACGCCCACTTCAAGAGAGACGGTTCCAATATCATTTATAACTGCAAGATCAGTCTAAAAGAGGTACGTCTGTCCCTTTTGATCTAATCTCTCTCTCCATCATCACTCCTTTGTTGCAGGTCTGCATATAGATCATAAGATAGATGTAGGAATTTGATTCCTAGTAGTGCAAACCAGGCAGAAATGTAATGCAGGACCAATAATGGCACATTCTCTTATCATTCTTGTCACTCAACATGAGTAAGATAAAGAGATGTGGCAGTGATTTAAGGGTAAGATTATGTCCTGGGTAGGTGGTCATATCAAACATATTGTGGAGTTCGGGTGTATCTATGGAGGTGTTGCTGGACGGCTGAATCAGTGAAAGCAGAGTCTCCACAGTCACTGTGGTGTGAGAGAGGAAGCAGGAATGTGGTGTCCTTGTGTGACTGGCCTAAAGCCATCATCCTTACTTTTTCTGCAGTGCTGTATAAAACACATACACAAACACATAAGCAGGCACACAAACGTGCATTCAAACGCGCACGCTCTTGCGTCTTCAAGTGTATTTGCAAACACACTCAGTCAGAGATGGATCGTAGTGTGACAGTGGTGACAATCCAGGCTGCTATTACTGTGACTGGCAGGACATTTAATTAGCTGCTCCTACAAGGGCAACGGGTCCAGCACCGCTCTGTCCTGTCTGTGAATTACACAAGCTTTAATGTTTCTAATAACGCTGCCACTCACTGGTCTGCGCTCCACATGGCCAGCTAAATGGCAGGTGTTCTCAAAGAGTTGGAGATGTTAAGGGAGATTATTTTTTATACTCAACTCAAGCCAATTTTCAAGAGTTTTCAGTTTAAAAGCAGCACTGACTCACAAATCCCCACACAAGTAATGCACTGGAAAACATGGGTGCCTGCACACAGCAACGCTATGAAGGCTAGTTAATGAGAGCACATTAGAGTCTGTTGAGTCACATTAAGCGGGAGGTGGTACTTGATCAAACCTGCACAGTAATTAAGTTTGCACTGCAGAACTCCTACAGCTAAAATCCTCTGCTCTAAAAGCAGCCAGATAAGAGACTTACGTCTGACGCAGCTAAAGACGCGATGGGGGGGAGTGAAGGGGAGACGCGTGTCGTGGTGGGAGGTATCTGGGGAATATTAGGGAAGTGGGTCAGATGATTTTGTATCCAAAGCAAATAAGAGCTCATATTCCACTGCTCCACTCTGCTTTCCTGAAGATGCTAAACACTGCAGTGAAAACTCACGACAGAGGCAGATGCATGATGTACACAAGACAACCTGCTACATATAATGTTGCAAATCTAATGCAATGCAACTGTAGATAATGTAGTCCAACCAAGAAGAGGATTATTTCCATTTCCATAAATAAAAACGATAATGACATTTAAAATTACAGATGCATTAACCTTCCAATCGCTATTTGGCTGATCAGTTTTCTTTTTTTGTGCTTAGTTTAGGTCAGCCAAACTCATTTGACCATGCTCTAAACTCCCAGGAGAAACTGCCCAAGGCAACTTGCAGCCCTGCACTGTCTTCACTGTGACAGCAGTCAGAGGCAATTAGAGTGTAGCTCAAACTTGACACACCAATTTCCCAGGAACCAACCTATATCAGGATCTATACAGCTGTTTAAATGATGTCCCTGCAATCTGTGGCCATTGTCGGTTCCTAGATTGAGTCAGTGCTGCACTCAGTTCAGCAGCATCGCCCATAATCAGAGAAATATACTGTGCTAAGTGTAGGTGTTGCATTTATTGTGTCAATCCATTTGGTTCAGTAAAATTTAGCATTAGCAACGGGTGTTCAGGAAGGACCGTGGCTACAGACAGTCCACAGGTTTATGAGGACATGTTGGATTGTGAGGACACTTTTAGCTGGTCCTCACAGCAACAGCAAAATATATCTGCTGGGTTAAGATACGACTCCAGGAAATGAACGCAAGTCTAGAGAGTAGTCTTTCAATTCTTATAGTGTGTGTGTGTGTGTGTGTGTGTGTGTGTGTGTGTGTGTTTAGTTTCAGGTTCTATAGCCTTGTTGTCTGAGCTGAGGCTTATGCAATCAGTGGGCCCTCGGATCAGCTGGCAGTGTGTTTCGAGCGTCATGGCAACCTGTCTCTGTGTAAGACTTGTGTTAGTCAATGGGACTGTTCTAAGAGGATGAGCCACTACTCTCCATTACAGTCATAGGGTAAATCACCCTGTAATGTATGTAGGGGGTAAAAGGGCGTTGATGTCATGGCTGGAAAACTCTGTCTGGCCTCCGAAGCAGCTGCTCTGCTTGAACCAAACTTCAACTGACGACGTGTATACGGATTGTTTAAAAAAAAACACCAGACGAGACGAGAAAATCCCCCAGAAGTCTTAATACAACACTGGCCAAGTAATAACATGGATGTGGTCTTAGCGGTCAATCATGTGCCAGCGCAGGCGAAAGTCCAATTACATCATGAGAGGTTGGTTGATTTAAAATCATTCGTGCTGGTGTTGGTTTATTTTGAAAATACCTGAGAGGGAGAAGTGACTGAATGCTGCTAAAACTAAAAAGCATAAAGCGTCTGATCCTTCCTAAGCAGAACATATATTATACTGTACATAACATCTAAGCCAGCCTCTTTTGAAGTCATTAACTCCTCATAACCATTCAGCGTATTCACTGAGTTGGTTGGTGCCATTCGATAGCATTATAGTTGAATGTTTTTAATTGTTCTGCAAGGTATTAATTTTGAATTTTGAGCCATTCACAATGACTCTCCCTTTCTCCACACCTTTACCACGTTATTCACTGACTTTATTATACGTGGTAATGCATTTTGTAACAGTTGCCAGGAAATGAATTATATAAGAAAAGGTTTTTTTATTCATGCGTATGTTCATTCACTGGCTTTTGCATTCAAATAGTTTTTTCCTGCTGAATGATATTCACTGGAAAGCCTGTGAAGTCGTGATAACCACAGGTCTCTGTGTTCAGTTTAGCGCTCGATGTACTAGACTGGATTCATCAGGCGTTGTGACGAGGTGGCGAGGCTGTGTGTGTGTGTGTGTGTGTGTGAATGTATACGCATGTGTGTGTGTGTAGGGATCTGACAAGCCCTCCAACTATTTACGAGCTCAGCCGATTCCTGCCTCACTTCATTAGCCCCAGCTATGAGAACGTTGCTAAAATTAGTTCCCTGTGCAATGTGTAGCCCCTCCAACACAGACACACTTATGCACACACACATACACACACATGCAGACACACACACACAAAACTTTTCCACTGCCAACTCATATTTTCTGTTCCACTGCCACTCTCTAGACCCCACAGCGCTGTAATCAGTGATAAATGATTTGTCAGGAAGACACACTTTCTGTCTCTTTCTCTCACACAATGAACACATACAGAAAACACGACAAAAATTGCCTTGCGTTGCATAGTTGGGGAAGATAAACTTCAGGTTTTACTTCATGGAAACATTAAGTCATTGAGATAGTCATGGCTTTGGCATGTCATTCCTTTTGAGGATATTAACCCTCTCAATCTCCTCTCCTCTCCAGGCATTGTGTGGCTGCACAGTTAGTATTCCCACGCTGGAAAATCGGGTTATCTCGCTCCCCTGTCACGACATCATCAAGCCAGGCACGGTGAAGCGACTCAGAGGGGAAGGCCTGCCTTTCCCGAAGAACCCGTCACAGCGCGGAGACCTCATTGTGGAGTTTTCGGTCCGTTTTCCTGACAGGATCCCTCCTCAGTCCAGAGAGATTATCAGACAACACCTACCCCAGTCGTAGGAAGACACGTCTCTGATCCTTTCACCAAAACACACAACAGACTATACGCAGAAAAACTTTCACACACTCCCTTATATTATATTTACCCTCCAAATGTCCTCTTTCACCTCACACAGCACGAAAATAAGCTGTGGTTTGTAGTGACTTCACAGTGGGAGGATGAAGGGTGAGTGTCAACATGAATGGCAGTTCCAGGATGTAATTTATTCATGTTTTGTTTTGTCTTTTTGCCCAAGCACACACACAAGCACCTGAGCAGGGGAACGGTGCCGAGGACGGGCTCAGCACGACTGTGGCTTTTACCGGAACTTCTTTTCTTAACTGTTTTTTACAGATTTATCAGGTGGTTTTATATGCTGTCCGACTCTCTGATCCTCGTCTTTTTGTGATAGGATGAAGCGTGGGATATTTTTTAAAGGAAACTTCTTTTTTTTTCTAGGATTTTCTTTTACAATGTAGTTAAAATAGGATTCTTTATTTTTACCTTGAGTGTACCAGCAGCTTCAGCGTGTGCAAACCCTGGTTTTACCGTAACTCCTCCCATCACCTGATTTTCTCCTACTTTCAGTCCAACAAAGCATTGTGCTTAAAGTCTGTAGGCCGTTTAATACGATCTGTCTCCTCTAAAATAAGTTGATGTGTGCATTGCCACAGCGTAGTTAAAGTCTCACATCACTCCAAACATTATTAGCGTAACTGCTGCATTGGGAAATCTGGGAATGACAATCACATACTGTAACAGCAGTGTAAGCTTGGACATTACAGTCTGCTCATAATATGGGTGCTTTCCCTTCTGAGCTGCGTGGCTGCTCTGAAGTGAACAGCCTGGCTCAGTATCTGAGAAATATTTAGGTGCCTTAGTGCAGTGTCATACCACATATGTGAACACACACACACACACACACATGTCACACTGTAATACAAACAGCCATGACGAGGGTACAGCAGACAATGCCCTATGCTGTGTTAGACATTACCATTAGAAGCTGGTAATTTGAGGAAAAAACGTAAATAAACAAAGTCAGTACTGTATTGTATGTAAGCAAGAACATTTTTAGGGAGAACTTTGATACAAGACTGATGATTTTTTGCCAATGCATCCCTGAAAAGTGCCACACAAGTACAGGCTGGATTTCCCAGAGGACCGTAAGCATGACGTTAATCTTAAGTTCACTTAAAACAGTTCCTCTGGAAAACCCAGCTTTGTTGTGTATTCTCTGCTTTCTCTTGTGGCATTTGAAGGCCATGTCTTGGTGCTACTGTAAGGAAGTGCCAAAAATAGACCACATTGGTGTCTACTTTTTGGCTTCAATGAGTACTCAGCTTGTGATTTGATAACTGCTTCTGTCCTCTGCAACACGTGTACGTCAGACTTTTACATACTATACTGCAAGTAGAAGCCCCTGTTTAGGAAACAGGTTTGTAATATTGTAGGAGCTGTTCTCTGTCTCAGCTGCAGGGGGCTCTGAAAGCTCTCTTCAGCTCTTCCTGCTGTAGTCTACAGCAACGATGAGATGTACTGTATGTGTGAGTATGGGTTATGCAGAGAGCCATAGCAAGTCGTGTATATTACGTGTACAGGGGAATGTTTGAATGAATCGCGGACGATGAATGCACTTAAAAGACACCGACAAAAGTATGAGATGATGGGAGAGACTTGAATGACTTGTCTGAGTGTGTGAACGTCCTGCCTCTCAGAGCCTCAAAGGACGCCGGACTGTGGCTACAGCCAGACTGCACATGTGCCACTGCTGAAAGTCTCACCGTCACTGCTTATGTGCATTTGACAATATTTATGATTTTTTTTTTTTTTTTTTTTTGAGATGAAAACAAATAAACCAAACGTGTGAAGTTCGCAGTTTGTGTCACTCGAGTTTGTGCTCTATGAATTGCCAGCTGCATCACTCATGACAACGGTGCGATCTGCACTGAATGTGATCTCGATGAGTGTGTTTACACGCACATCAGAGTCACAGTTTTCAGTCTCAGGGTATGACGTGTGCATGGAAATGAGTAACCGGATTTTTCACATCCTTCTACATCCTTCTACGTCACATCCTTCAAAGACGTGGGTCATCACAGCATCCAGGTTTCTGATCATCAGCCTGCATGTGTGTCTAGACACTTAGCTCACTCAGTAGCTGATGAGGAACTCAAGTTTGGTTTCAGCCTGTGTAGCAATGGTGTAAGTTATTCTCTTAGTTACTGTAGATGTCATTATATCATTTCCAAACTGCTTTTCTGGCTTTATACCACATGTAACATGACAACACTTGATGGAGATGATCATAAACAAGCTAGTGAATGCAGGTTTCTGAAAGAAACAGCAATATATAAACACTCTTACTCTGAAACACGACCTTGACTGGGACACATCGTACAACACAGTAGTGGAAAGTATATATTTCTTTTTCTTCGTCGTCTATCTGAGTTTCTTCTGGGATTTTAAATAGTACTCTCATGGTCTTAGTTAAATGTCAGTCAGTCATCTTCTATACCCGTTTAGTCCTGTTGGGGGTCACGGGTCTGCTGGAGCCTATCCCAGCTGTCTTCGGACGAGAGGCAGGGGTACACCCTCCATCGCAGGGCCAACACAGAGACAGACAACCATTCACACTCACACCTATGGGCAATTCAGAATCACCAATTAATCTAATGAGCATGTCTTTGGATGGTGGGAACTTGGATGGAAGTGACCTTCTTGCTGTGAGGCCACCTCGCCACTGTGCCGCCCTCTTAGTTAAATGTGCAATATTTTATCAGAAAGCAAACGCTGAATACAAATCTCCTTTTTCATCTTTTTTTCTTACCACTTGCCATCTCGTGAAGATCCAGATATATCTTGTGAGGATGGGAAACACTGAATAAATAGTTCGACAAGCTCCAACTGGACTTGCTGCAGTAGCAAAGTACTGAATACATACTGATGCGTCAATATTAATAATATGCCGTATGTGCTGAGGTAGGATTTTAAATGTCAGACTTTAACTGTAATGGAGACTTTATACCAATCTGTGTGACTAGTGCTATTTAACTAAAGGGTCTGAGTGCTTCTTCTACCGCTGATCATCTCTGCTGCTGAGATGCTGAGGAATCAAGACGCATCTGCATACATCTGATCAGAACCCCAGTACTGTTTATGATCATGTCTCCAGAGATATCCATAACCAAGTTTATTGTTTAAATGTAAATAAGATTTAATATGTGGACACGATCAAAGCAACAATAAGGCCTAAAATAGGAGGAGCAATGCGCGCCAAAACATAAAAATGGATCCGTCATCAGTGCTTAGAAACAAATAAACAGAGCTCAACTGGGTTTTTATTTTTAATCCCATGTGATCATCTATTTCAGCCTCCAGTGAATATGTGGAGTTTGGACATTTTCTCTCAGTGTGAGTTAGAGATAAACAAATGAAGACAGACTTTGACCTCAAACGCTAAAATCTGGATGGACACACGACCCTCAGCTGATCACTGGCCCGTCTACCAGAGCGATCCCAGGTATGAACACAAATTCAAATACTGTAAATATATGTCATCTGCAGTAGGTGTAATGTTAAGATTAGCGGATCACACGCTCTGTTCAGAGGCGGGAATCAGGAGGCCGTCGGGGCAGGTGATCTGCGTTAAGAGACCCAGATCATGTGAAACATCTGCAGCGGCTGATCAGCAAAGTGTATACGCGTGGTCGGGGTATTGTGGGCAATTAGTAAACCACGGGGGAGGCTGCCTGAGATGTGCTCCAGTAGCTCCACACTGTGACTAAATGCATACAGCTGCATCAGCTAAAACAAAAAACAGACTCACAGAGGGTTTATATTTCCATTGAAACACACTTTTCAGCTCAGAAGGTGAAAAAACATCATAAAGTAGGTCACCAAGTGATATTTGTGATTGCTACTGCTTTGCATAAGACGTATGTTCATGTCAAGGACGTAAACACACGACCCCTGCTGTACCGAGAGAGAGTTAATGTTCAGATGTGATGTTATAATCAGTAACTGAGTATTAGGACTTAGTCACCATGACTGGACCTGAGTCTGGGTCTACAAGAGCACACCTCACGCACTTATCCTTGTCTTTTCTCCAACAGGTACTCAGAGTTGGAACATGAGCACGTTTGTGACCCTCACAACAGGGCAGAGGATGCCAGTGGTTGGACTGGGCACGTGGAAGAGTGCTCCAGGACAGGTGACACAGTTCTGGTAAAGCCCTGCTTTGTTTTTGGAGATGGTTACACTATAAAAAATAACATATTGTGCTCATGTGTTCTCAGGTGAAGCAGGCAGTGCTGACTGCTTTGGAGTGTGGGTACAGACACATCGACTGTGCTGCCGCTTACGGCAATGAACGGGAGATCGGAGAGGCTCTCGAGCTCTGGGTCGGCCCCGGGAAGGTGAGAAAATGTTTCAACTCAAGGGCAGTTTAATTCACTGTTTCAGATCTTTTCAGACGTTATCAGCAGATTGTTCTGGTCAGCTGTTGCACAACTGTGGAGGCTTAAACCTTTCCACCATACTTCACATTTTAAAGACCTCTCTTGTTTTTTATCTCATATCAAAAGCTTTTTTTTTTTTTTTCAATTCAGCCTCGCCGTCCTTTTGAACATTAATAAGACAGTCTCAAGGTCCACCTACTTGTCCAGAGCATTGAAACTGTGCCTAAGTGTTCGGAATAACAATATAATGAATAAGAATAATGAAAAGTTACAAAATGTGAGCTGAATAAATGTCATCTGCTGTACCATGTGACATTACATAAAGCTCCAGCTTCAACAACTGTATTTAGACAGTTCAGTGTTGTGTAACTCATGTTAACTCATATTCACCTGACACACGATAAAACTGTTAATCTTTGGTTTGTAAACTAAAAAAAAGGAGGTAAATATTAGGGTTGAGGCTAGAGCTACATTCAAGGTTATGACAGTCTGTGGAGTTGCAGGACATAGTCAGGTGACGTATTAATTAATTTAGTCAGATTGTCCCGAGTGTTTCCCAAACAAACAGTCAGTGGTTTGTATGCTCCTCAATCTTTCCACTCCAGGCTCTGCTCCGCGAGGAGGTGTTTGTGACTTCCAAACTGTGGAACACCAAACACCACCCAGAGGACGTTGAAGACGCCTGCAGGACCAGTCTGGCCCATCTCGGTCTGGATTACTTGGACCTCTACCTCATGCACTGGCCCATGGCGTTTCGGTGGGCTGCCACACACTCAGTGACATCATTTTGTATTCACCTAGATGTTATTATACGGCTTAGGATCTGTGTGAAGCCAAAATATCACTTCCTCAGACGCAGCTTTCTGTGTGTGGATGTTTCAGGAGGGGGGACGAGCTGATGCCTCGACGAGAAGATGGAAGTATTTGTTACTCTGACACGCACTACAGAGATACTTGGAAAGCCATGGAGAGCCTCGTAGACAAAGGTCTGGTCAAGGCTATAGGACTGTCCAACTTCAACGCCAGACAGACTGATGACATCCTCAGCATGGCCAGACACAGACCTGTGATAAACCAGGTACATTATTAAGCTAGTCAATCATTATATGAATCCTGTAAATCTGAAACAGCTCATTAAACTTATCTGTTGCCACAGGTGGAATGCCATCCTTATTTGTCTCAAACAGATCTCCTGTCACACTGTAGGTCTGTGTGACGCCAGTTTAATACAATCAAGTTTGGTTTTCTGAGAGATTAATGCAATAAAATAAAGTTCCTAGTAATAGTAACCATTGCTCTACTCCAGGTCAGTGTCAGTGTGTGTGACAGCTTACAGTCCTCTGGGCAGCGGAGACAGACCCTGGGCCTCTCCTAATGAACCAAGTCTGCTGCAGGATCCTCAGCTGGGAGCTATCGCCCTAAGATACCAGAAAACACCTGCCCAGGTTATACTCAGGTAAGACAGGAAGCCTCACATTACCCACGAATCAGGTGTAAGAGTGGACTACTTCTACAAATACGTAAATGAAACCTCATCACGCCGTCTGAAATCCGCAGGTGGCACATTCAGAGGGGTGTAGTGTGTATCCCCAAAAGTGTGACGCCCTCCAGGATCCAGCAGAATTTAAAGTTGTTTGACTTTTCTTTGTCCCATGAGGACATGAAGCTGATCGAATCCTTCAACCGCGACGAGCGTTTCATCATTCCGACAGTCGAGGTGAGTCACTAATTTATGACACCTCGCAGGATTTCACAGCCACCTCTTCCCCACAGACAGCCTGCTGAGCTCAAATTTCTTACGTTTATATATAACAGCCACCTCAGTCCAACACATTAACGGCAGTTGACTCCCTCTGGGGAAGGCTTAAATGTCAGTTCTAGATTTCAATGGCCCTGTTTGTTGGTGGTACAGTGAGGTGTTTCGGGTCAGCTGGGTGAAGCTATTCTTTACTGCACAAACTGCTAAAATATAACCCGTCATTGCCATAACTACAGAGCTCACACAACTAATTTGTTTTTCCTTCTGCAGAGGGACGGCAAGAGAGTGTGGAGAGACGCAGAGCACCCTCATTTCCCTTTCCATGATCCTTACTAAGTCTACAACAAATGCAATATTTACATTTTGAACATGTTGTCACATGCACTGAAAATAAAGGAAATAAAAGTTAAATGTGATCAGAATATTTTTTCCCCTCTTTGTAATGAATGGCCATTGCATTAACTTTGTCACGCCCAGAGTGACACTGTGTGGTGAGCAACAGAACTGCTTCTCAGCCCAGTGACAATGTCATGGATCACATGGTGCCCTCATGTTTTCACTGTTCTGCATCAGTGCTTTGTTACATCTTTGAACACAAGTGATCAACTTAAGATAATTTTGGTGTCATGTTGTGGATGGGGGGTGAAAATAAATAAAATTCAGTATTTTGGATCATATAAATCAGAAGTCTGTCATCCAGGTTTCTACCCAGTCTTCATCAAATTAGTCAACACTTAACTATAAAACCATTATACATTAATATTCCCCCAATACTGAATGCATTTCATTCCATTGTCTTAAACTACACCTAAATCTTACAGGACTCTCCGTATCAATAAATAAGTCGTAAAACAGACTCTGGTAACACTTTCATTTTGTGAGATTTTATTTTTAACAACATAACCTTGACAAATTTGTAATACATTATATGCTACTGTTTATTTAAAAAAAAGAAAAAGGAAGTCATTAGCAATATGTTTTTTTTTCCTTTTCTTTCCAAGTCTAGCATATAACCCCGTCACTATAGCCATTCATGTTGGTTGTGATATACTGAGAATGAGGCCACTCAATAAATCCCACCCCCCCCCCCGCCCCCGCCCCATCGGAACAAAAACAAAAGAAAAAATGAAAGAAAAAAAAAATTAATCTGCAGTCAGTCACTCATCTTCCACTTCCAACATCCCCTTACCCTACCCACATCAAAGCCAGGGCAAACCAAGCGGCTACATGCTTTCTCCAAGGAAAAATCATACAAAAAGAGGAACACATGAAAGAAGCACAAAGTCCTAAAAATGTGGAATCTGTGAGAATTTGTACAGATGTGATCCCGGCACTGACCACATGGGGGCAGTGTACATTTATCCATACAGGTCATCATCGTTGTCTTCATTGAACACTGGACCACTGCCAGTTCCTCCTGAGCCATGGCTTGGGCCACTGCCACCTGCGGCACTGGAGGGAAACCTGGAAGACAACGAATGTTCAAGCTGAAGTTATTTATCCTCCTTTTATACCAGGAAAACTTAAAACTTAATCATTGGAAATGCAAATTAAAATTATTAGAAATCCATGTTAAATGGACTTAAGAAAAAACAACTGCATATTATCTAATGAACCACTTCCAACTTCTGACTTTAATCCCAGTATGAAATGCCAAAGCTTACCTGAAGCTGCCGAAACCACGGCTCTGCTGCAGTGTCTGCGCAAACATCTCGTATTTGCGAATGTCGTTGTCACTAACGGAGCGACGGGCAAATCGCATCGCCTCTTCAAAGTGGTCCTTCCTGATCTCTGGCACAGGATCATCCTCTTCCACCTCCTATGAGACAGACCGGGGGGAAAAAATGGATGTCAGAAGATGGCAGCAGCAGATCAGCAGTGTGAAGATGCTCATCAAGATATAATAGTAAAAGTACTGACCATAGCTGATGGGTTGGTCTGCCTCTCCCTCTCTCTGCGGATCTCATTCTCAATACACTCCCTGATGGCCAGTTTACACGCCCGCTGGCAGATCTCTGTAAGGTCAGCTCCAGAGAACCCATTGGTCATCTTAGCCAGGAAGTCCAAGTCCACATCCTGTCAGTCAAAAGAAATGGATGGTTTAAATTTTTTATTTTCTGCCTTGGCTCTTTAAAGTTCTTTTCACAGTTGAAGTTTTAAAATGAACCTGCTACTAAAAACAACGCACAAACAGTGGGTGTGTGTTGGCGGCGTGAATAATGAGTAGTGGCACAGTCACCTTGCTGATGGGACTCTTGCGGAGGTTGGCCTTCAGAATGCTCATCCTGCTCTTCTCATCAGGCAGGGGGATGTAGATGAGCTGATCCAGACGGCCAGGTCTCAGGATGGCAGGGTCAATGATGTCTGGTCTGTTTGTGGCTCCAATGATGAAGACGTTTTTCTTGCTCGACATTCCATCCATCTCAGTCAGGATCTGGTTGATCACACGGTCCGCAGCGCCACCACCATCACCCACGTTGCCACCACGGGCCTTAGCTATGGAGTCCAACTCATCAAAGAAGAGAACGCAGGGGGCTGCTTGACGAGCCTGGAAACATAACAGACACACAAATGGTTATGAAACAAGGTAGAAATCAGCTTAAAACTTTTAAACTGCGATTGTTCTGCAGACTGAACATGCAACATTGAAAATCAATCCTGTTGTGTAGTCTGTCGAACATCAAGTCTTACCTTGTCAAAGATCTCTCTGACGTTAGCCTCAGACTCTCCAAACCACATAGTGAGCAGCTCAGGTCCTTTGATGGAGATGAAGTTCGCCTGGCACTCATTGGCAATAGCTTTGGCCAGCAGAGTTTTACCACATCCAGGGGGACCATAGAATAGCACACCCTTGGATGGGGTCATGCCAAACTTGAGGAACTTGTCTGGGTGCTCCACTGGGTACTAAATTAATAAGAAGAGGCATAGTAAGCGATGACAAACATAAAGTTTGTGAAATATCAGGCACCGTCTCACTTCTGAAAGTGGATCATACCTGCACCAGTTCCTGCAGCTCCCTCTTGACATCCTCCAGACCGCCAATATCTTCCCAGGTAATGTTAGGAACCTCAACAACTGTCTCTCTCAGTGCAGATGGGTTGCTCTGGCTCAGAGCCCACTGCAAGATGGGATTGAGTGCATTAGTATTGACTTAGAAAGCCTTTGCTGGCTATACAACACCATATTAAAAGAGAACATTATACAGCTTACCTTGAAGTCATCCATGGTAACAGCAAGAGAGTTCATGACTTCAGCATCAATGGTTTCATCCTCAAGGTCAATGAGGTCCATCTTCTTCCTGATAGCCTGCAGGGCAGCCTCAGAGCAGAGAGCAGCCAGATCTGCACCCACATGCCCATGGGTCTCATTGGCTACCTACAATAAGACAGAGATTCTTACAAAAGGTATCCTGCCTAATAGCCCTTCCACATAACCCTGCTAGTGACCATGACTCATCTGTATTTTTATGTAGATCCAATGTTTAGTACCTATATTAGATGCCAGTGTCAGAATAAAATTCTGAAGCTCACATTGTATGTCAAGCACACTGACTTTTCACAGTGCAAGAATGAATTTTCATAAGCCACTTGTTCTGGCATGATAGCCATTGTAGATTAAACGATACCTACTATTCTCCTAACATATACACGGCCATGTTTTCTCTTGCAGTTTCACATGTGACGAGCAATAAAACCATAACCTGCTGTAATTCAAACAAAGAATTTGGTGTCACCTGATTGCACAAGAAAAAAACAAAAACATGTGTACAAACCTGTTCCAAGTCAACATCATCAGCCAGTTTCATGTTCTTGGTGTGAATCTGAAGAATCTCCAACCTGCCAGTGGCGTCAGGGATGCCAATGTCCACCTCCCTGTCAAAACGACCTGTTGGTGGGGATCAAGCACACACATTAGTTCCAAAAGAAAAACACATTATCAGGACAATTTAAAAGCTGCACCTATGGGAAATGATTGCTTCTTTTCTACAGTTGTGGAAGCAGAAGTGACATTTAATACCACAGATGTGAACTCCTACATTTAGTAAAGTATCAGAATTTGATGATTGAGCAAGAGCCAAGCTGTCAAAAACATCTCCTCACGTGATTTGAAAACTTGAGTAGTGGGAAGCCGACACATGAATTGCAGAGTCCACAAACACTAGTCAGCAATTTTAACTAGTACTATGAAAACATGCATAGGGAGCCATGCAAGCAAATCCATTCATATAAGAAACCGTTACTTTGGGTTACTGTAATAACCTGATATATCTTAGAGTAACAGTGTCACTTGATAATATCATAAAAGTGGAGCTACAGAACACTGACTAACTGGAGATGTAATTGAAAACACAGGTCACTAGGAAAATGATTGTAGAAAACTGTTTTTACATGTAACTGAATAAGTCCTATGCCTCTATTTCTTTAGAAATGGTTTCACTGACATCAGTATGAGCAATGCCAAAACCACTTTCAGACGATGGTTGATAATTTTTTAAGATGCTATACATGCTATAAACTTTTCATTTACCAAATCTCCTGAGAGCAGGGTCGATGCTGTTGGGTCTGTTGGTGGCAGCCATGACAATGACATGAGCTCTCTGTTTCAGGCCATCCATAAGTGTCAGCAGCTGAGAAACAATGCGCCTCTCCACCTCACCGTGAGTCTAAACACAAAAGACATTTGTTATTATAATTCACATCTTCGTCCAGACACTTATGACTTAAGTGGACAATTGCTCTGCAAAATAAACCAAGTACTTGTAGTACTAGTACCTGCATTTTGTTGTACAATATCAGGCCTTTTATAATGTTTGGACACTTATTGTCATCTTGACTGCACTGCACTAAAATCATAATCAGACGCTGTACAGATGTACAGGTATCCCTTCAGTTTTCGCTCACCTTCTCTCTCTTTGGGGCAATTGCGTCAAGTTCATCGATGAAGATGATGGCAGGAGCATTCTTCTCCGCTTCCTCAAAGGCCTTTCTCAGGTTACTCTCACTCTCTCCTGCCAGCTTACTCATGATCTCAGGGCCTAAAAGGGAGAAGCATAGATTGATTTGAGTCCTTCCTCACTGACTATCTAAGCAACCATAGGATAGGATTCTGTTGAATACACATTATACCACAATTAATTTCACCCCAGATAACATATTTAATGGCCCCAACTAGGAATGTGTGTGTATAGAAGATAAATGGATAGATAAAGATGGGTGTTCTCACCATTAATCAGGAAGAAGAAGGCTCCTGTTTCATTGGCCACAGCCCTGGCAATCAAAGTTTTTCCAGTTCCAGGGGGTCCATACAGCAGGATTCCACGTGGGGGCTGAGAAAGACGAAAAAATTAAAAAAAAAAAATTATACCTTTTTACAAAATGGGAAGAATTTTTAAGATGAATGCTGGCAGACTGAATAATACCAAACTTTCCGTCAGTTATCTTAATGACATCATAAAAACTGAAAGCAATATAAACAAAACCAAAAGTATCCAGCAGTGTGTAGCCTTCTTGCTTTACTCTGAAATACTACAGTATACATTTCAAGTGCTTAATCAGACACACTTGCCAATGTTCAACCACCAAACTCCACAATGAAGGTATATTCAGCTACTTGATTCTCCCTGTACATTAATAAGGTGCCTCACCTTGACTCCAATGGCCTTAAACAGTGCGGGGTGTCTAAGAGGCAGCTCCACCATCTCTTTGATCTGAGCCAACTGCTTCCTCACTCCTCCAATGTCATCATAGCCCACCTCATTCAGGGACTCTTCCTCATCCTGCATGAACAAACAAAATGTTTACATTTTCATGGCATGTGTGATAAATGCTAGCCCAATGCACTGTGTATGCACCCGCTACCTACCTCTCTCCTGATTGGCTCTCCCTCACAGTGAATGACTGTATCAGGTGCCACAATGCAGTAGGGAGAAGGATCGGTCTCTACCACCTTGAACTCCACAGCACGCATGCCTCCTCTGACCAGGAAAATATCACCTTCACAAAGTAAAAGAAAATTTGTTACCAACACAGAAGCGCTTCAAGTTGCCAAACACTGCAACATATGAATAGTCCTATAACAAACTAATTTTGTCATCACATTAGAAATGGGTGCTTACCTTTGCGGATTGGCCTGTAAGCCTCTAAGAAGTATGGCTTCAGGTAGACCTCAAAGAGGTTGCCAGTGATTCCTTCTACGGTGTCATCTATTGGGAGGACATGAATCCTCTTCCCATACTTCACATCAGGACATGGCTGAATGCTGAGGGAGATATAAGACATTGCCTTGGTAAATGGTAAATGGCCTTGCTTTTATATAACGCCTTTCTATCTGTTGGTACTCAAAGCACTTTTACAGTCAGAGACACATCTACCCATTCACTCATACAAGCACGCACACATTCACACACCAGTGCCACGCACTGGGAGCAACTGGCGGTTCAGTGTCTTGGCATAACACCTATTACTTAATAAATAGCTGTATACTCATTTTAATGTATTCTAGGGCTGAACGATTTATCGTTTTGTAATCGAAATCGTGATTTCAGACGTTACGGTTTTGAAATCGCTAAAGCCACGTTTTTTTTTTTTTTTGCAGTGCTCCCGACTGAATTAGGATCTGTTGTGTCAATTACTTTACACATCCATGCAGCCTCCGGGCAAACTCACCAATCAGCAAACAATATGCTACCTGTGGACCGATGACGCTAACCAATCAGTAATCAGCTCCACTTGTGGTTTCATTTCTGAAATGGCTTCGGCTGGACAACAAGCGGAGTTCGGGGATTTAATTGCGAAGAGAAACAGCTCGTCCGTTATTTGGAACTATTTCGGGTTTGAGGCTGCAGATGTTCAGCAGAAACAGGTGATTTGCAAAACCTGTCGTGGAAAAGTTGCAACCTCCGGCGGCAACACAACCAATTTGTACCAGCACTTAAAAAATCACCACCGCCATTTGCATGAAGAGTGCATGACGAAAAAGTCAGGTGAGGGATCACAGGAAAAGGGTCCTCAGGCCCACAGTAGCAAACAGACAATCATTACAGCATCGTTTGCTAGTGCTATATGAAAGGAGCAGCCAAAGACACCCGGGAGATAACCGCTGCAATAACACGGCATATTGCCATGGACATGGTGCCTATCAACACCGTCACCAAAGACGAATTTAAAGACCTTCTCCGCACGCTGGACAGAAGGTATGAGATCCCCTCCCGCACCCACTTCAGCCAGGTTGCTATCCCACAGCTGTACACCCAATGTAAAGAAAAAGTGGTGGCGGAGCTGAAAAATGTGGAATATTTTGCCACAACTACTGACATGTGGTCAAGTAGAACAACCGAGCCATATATTAGTTTGACCGTGCATTTCATAAACAACAACTTCGAGTTGAGAAGTCGCTGCCTACAGACGGCATACTTTCCCACTGAAGCTGGGTAATTTTATATTTGTTTTATTTTATTACCTTATTTATTCATTTTCAATGCAAGATTCTTAATATTTGGTTGACCATAGTAAAGTTATTTAATGTTTTTATTTTTTGGGAATTGTTTTATATTTTAACATTTTTAACTTAAAAAAATAATTTTTTTTTGCACTAAAAGTTAAGGCAGTCAAAGGTGGCTCTTTTAGTTGTAGTAGTTGTAGTAACCTGACTTTGTAAAATGTAAATGCATGTTATTTTGTTAATAAATCCATTTGAAATAAATGATTTTCTTTGTTTTTTTTCATTCTTGTATTAGTCATGGTTTTTAATGGTATGATGTAATTTTCTGTCATGTTTCAAATGTTGCTGTACATCATGAGAAGTGCACTAAAACTTGATTTGAAGAAAATCGTGAACAAAATCGAAATCGCAATTTCTGTCAGAAAAATCGCAATTCAATATTTTCCTAAAATCGTTCAGCCCTAATGTATTCTTATATTGGGTTTTTTCCTCACCTGATGACATCTCCCAAACGGACCCTCAGGTTGTTACGGACCACCCTATTCATGCGAACCTTTTCGTCAGAACAGGTGTCATCAGACAGCACAATGCACACCGTTTCCCGCCGCTTCTTTCCTTTCATCAGCACTGTGTCTCCACGGAAGAGCTGCAGCTCGTCCATTTTGGTCTGAAGGCAAATTAAACAAGTTATTTTATGAATGCTATCTATGTATGTGACAAGTCGTTGAAAATTTGATACAACAAAGGAAAACCTTCAGAATGTTGTACCTGAGACAGAGAGACCACGCTGTTGTCTTCATTGATGGATTCATCAACAATCAATCTGTTGGGTCTGTTCTTCTGTTTCAGAATCGCAGTTGATAGATCATCATTTTTGGATCTATGATGAGAAACAGTTGCGACAAGGTCAAACAAAATACTTCTTATTGTGTGCATTTACGATCTTGTACAGTTCCTACAATAACAAAAAGGGAAAAATGCATGAGGAATAAGGGACAGGAAACCCTTAAATATTATCTACACATGAATAAATCTGCTCCAAAGGCACTCTGACACTATGAAACTTTTGAGTTTCTGGTTTAGATTCTCGGGCATGTCATCTGGGAATTGCAAAACACCCTTTGGTTGTACCTCCTTTGGAGACTGATCAGGGGTCATTATAGTTATCTTCTTACTCAATAAGGACTACTGCTTGGATACTTTTAGATCTATGATAGCACTGTAGAAAAGTTACATAAGTATGAGCACTAGTGCTATTGATTATGTTTACCATGTGCTGCTATTGTAAATGGACACAAATGTATGTTTACTTTACTGCTTGTGTGCATTTTACAAAAATTTAACTTGTATAGAGTTACAAGTCAAAATGTGTGACTGAAAAGAATTTCTGCATATGTGCATTAATACTGCGTATTAATATTATACTTATTAACAATGTATGACTTTAACTAAATACAAAGGGGTCGCTTACACAGCTCGTTGACTACAATGACCGAATGTTACAAATGGAAAATTCGAGCAATCATTCGAGTTTTCAAAATACCGTAATAAAAAAAAGGCGTGATTGTTTCTAGAAAACTGATGGCCCGTTTTTGTAGTTTCTCTTTCATGTTGTTAGCATGCTAATGTTAGCCTTTAAGCTAGCCGACTAGCGAGCAAGCGAGCCAGATGACACAGCAAAAGAATTAGGGGAAAAAAAACTTTGCTCGCTAGCTAGCCCCCTTTAAGACTTACACTACAACCGTGTCGTGACTTTTCATACGTAAGCTGACAATGTAACCTTGAGGTACATAATAATCAAATGTGTTATTTCACCGCTGTTTAGCTAGCAGCGAAAACCCAAGTAAATTGTCGACTTAAAATGAGTAGCCGATGCTATTAGCCCGCTAGCTTCGGTGCACTGTAGAAACGCTATTGACAGTCTAACGTGAAGTTAGCCATCTGGATAGCTAGTGTTTTCTGTCGTAAAACAGTAAGCATGTATCCAAAGTGTATGTCATTTGCTGGGTAAATTCGCGGTTATTACATTTACAATTTGACGTAAAGGCTAAATGTAGGTTATTAACCGGCAGATAGGCCAATTTCTCGGCGTGATGGTGGACGGTTTTGGCCTTGACACTGTTGCTATGCTAACGTAGCATTCAAACACGACAGCGATGACTGCGCTTTGTCAAGTCGCTGTCACACAGCTAGCTAACAGAATACCAATAACTGACCAACGACAACTGTGTGGGTGACAACAGTTAAACAACTGTCAACGAATCGACGGGACAATTTACACGCGTTTATACGGCTGTAGTGTTAGGTTATTCAACCAACAGACAAAGTGCGGAGGATGAAGTAGCTGACCCCATTAGCTCTCATGCTAGCAAACTCGGCAATGTATTAGCATTGAGCTAACTTTAAAAAACTGATGTATTCTGAACTGACATCGGGTATTTAAAATGGTGTTCCCCGATAGTCATTGATACGAAAACAAATTTTAATAACAGTGGATGAAATTTATACTCACTCCCCGCCGGAAGCCATGGTCGTCCACTAGGATTACTATTAATAAATAAAGAAATTCTCACTAAATGTTTAAGAGGCTTAACCAGGTTCTCGTTACTCAACGTTCTCTGAGATTTCACACGAAAGAGCAGCAGTTTCCGTGCTTTCTTTACAGTTATACCATGAGCTGGACGCATCCTTCACTCTGATTGGCTGGAGGCCGGTCGTCAAACTCGACAACCAATCGAAATACTCTCAGGTTGTCGTCACCGGGGGTACTGAGGAACTTCAGCCAGTTACAAATAAGAGGGCCGGTACAATTTTCATCATCTTTTGTCTTATTGGCCTATCGGCAAAACCCAGTCGTCAAATCACCGTTTACCGCGTTGATATTAAAGAATCGCAAAAACATAAGAATCGTTTCTTAACAGGGAGGAAGCTACGATCTAAATGTTTTTATTTAAATATAACGTGTATTTAAAAAGCTGTATAAACACATATTCTGAAGCCAATCAGTGTATTGTATCTTGAGAAGTAGTAAGTAATGTACTTTAAATTGAAATAAGTCTATCATGGTAACATACAGTTTCTCTTGCCTGCTAAACAGTTCGCACTGGATATATGACAGTAATCTTTCAGCTTTTTCCATGAATAAAATACACAATATGCTTTATTTGACTGTCCTAGTTGATACATGTTTGTTGTGGGTGTGGTTTTCATTTCATAGGCCAAAGAAAGTTGATCCTGTTCATTAAGTGTCAGGACATTCTTCTTTTGTTTGCAAGCTGACTACACAGGACCAAGTTCATGGATTCTGCAGCGCAGCTCTTTGGAGTCCAACAAAGGACCAGACTGAGGTTCCTGTAAGTACACAGGGAGACTCCTGCAACACAAAAGGCAGGCAGTTAGTGTGCAGCATGAGGCAAACGTGTTTTTTGTGTGATCCATCTTCTCTACATGTGAGTAGAGTACAAGACAGATCAATGCTTTAGTGGGTGTGCATCTGTGCTCAGTGCATGGTCAAAACAATGAACTTGTTCGTTCATGATTTCAAATATGAACTAAATAGTTCATTTTACATTTTTTTTTACCTCCAATATTTGTCAAAATTACTGTCATTGCCCACTGTAGCACCACAGACAGCAATTCTACACCTTCTGAATGAGAATTTAAGTTAGCATCGAGCGGACAGCCCTCAGGATACTGGAATTTGTAGTTTCTTCTTAGTTCACCAAAACACTGGTGACCACCTTGTTGAGTGTGGTTTGTACAATTACATCCCAGAGCCTCACACATGCATTTATATGCTTAAGTGTATGACATACTGCACAGCATGGAACCACAAATGTAGTGGAGGAGGAAAAATAATAATAACAGTCTCTCACTCTACTAAGGATTCCGTGGCCAGGCTCCAGGCTTTTTCCCAACAAGCTGCCGCCTCCCGCCTCCTGCCAAGCCTCCACAGCACCTCACCACTCCACAGCCCTGCACCCACACTCTCTGAGACAGCACATACATACATCATCATGCCTTATTTTACTGTAACAAAGTATCATATAGATGTTAAACATAGGTTCAGGTTTATACACATTGTTAAGTTGTAGCTGTGACGTGAGTACCCGGGAAGGCCTGTAGGCTTAGCTGGAGGTCTCTGAGTGCCTCTTTCAGCTGGTCTGTCTGGGTGAAGCTGATGCCTCTACCAGTTAGTGAAAGCCCCTTCAGTCTTTGGAGGATACAGAGATTTCCCCCCTGTTTGACATACATATCTGCGCTGGGGATCTGTGGCTGGAAACCTGTAATTGACCATAAAATACACAAAATAACAGAAGCTGGAACATTATGTAAATATAGACAGTCTCTCCAATGCATCAGAAAATAAATATTAAAGTACTCACCCCTGCTTTTAAAGCGTACCTTCACCAGCAGGTTGATACACCTGTAATACGGAATACAAGCTTACATGTTTGTTACAATCACAAAAACTGACAACACAAACAAAGCTAATTTCATGTCATAGACCTTGTGTAGTGAGTCACAGATTGTTTCCAGTCTTTCAGGTGAGCATGGCAGTGACCTTGGAGGAGGTAGGCGGCTGCAGCCCAGAGCAGCATCGCCACCCTATCTTCACTACCTGCATTCACATCACTGGACTCAGCCCCACTACGCTCCTCTGGCTCTTCCAGCACCACTTTCTCTGGCAGCAGCTCCAGTGTCGAGCTGATGACTTCATTGCAGAGCGCCATACAATCCGCAGGCCGCCGAGCCATCAGCAGGGCAGTGCCAGCTTCCAGGTAAAGCTCTGGTAACCTGGGGAGGGTAGAGGCCTCTGCATGCACCTGAAACTGAGACAAACACATGTCAGTGAATTCCCCGGGGCAAATCCTCACAAATCTGGATGTAAGATGATGAATTATCGTGCATCCCTGTCGTCATTTTCATGCTTACTTCATGTTGATCTTCTGAGTGAAGAGCAGCCAGCAGGTCCAGATAATGTTCAACCCCTTCTGACACTCTGTAAAAACAGCAGCAACACTCATTTATTAACTCTCATGTTCACTGTGTTTAATACATGTTCTGTTTTGAGTACAGGACAGATGCCAGTAGAAGAGAGTTACAGAGTTTTCAAGACCCCCTGCTGCTCTTCTCACCTGCCATGGCGGACACACTTGAGGGCCAGACTGTGAAGGACACTGAGGGTAGACGGAACCGAAAGCAGGCTGCTCAGTGATTGGCTGCTGAGGAGTAGGGACGGGGAGAGGAGATGGGAACCAGCCAAAGTAGGCTCTGCAGCGGAAGGCAACATCAGTGTCTGTGGGACAAGAGAGGTCTCATGTTTCAGCATGCAGGCGCTTAAATAAATATGTGTCAGTGACCAAAATAACTTTGTTAAATAACAACAACAATTATTTATGAACATGACAAATGTTTAGAACAATTTTACAAGCAGCTGGCACCATTCTCTCATATTCATGCTAGTACTGTGTATATGTGTTACTCACTGAGTGCAGTAACCGAAGAGCTTGTATCTCAGCCTGCGTGTTTCCCAACTGCCTGTAGGTGAGCATGCTCTGGTAGAGAGCACATACACAATGGGAGTCGGTCTCCAGTGCTTTCCTGTAACACTGCAGTGCCATCTGAGGGCGGCTCTGGAGACAAATGTAAACACTTAGTAGATGCAAGGGCTAAAACATGCTACTTCTTTATTTGTATGTGAGTGTGTACCATGTGAGCAAGGCAGGAGCCAGAGAGGAAGTGTGTGTATGCTACTAGAGCTCTGGGAGCTGGCAGGGTGGAAGCTGCCTGCAGATCACACAGCGCCTCTGAACTCTGACCATCATTCAGCCTTTCCGCACCTTATTAAAAAAAAAAACATAGCGAAGTATTATTTAGAACGGATTCTTACAATATTATAGTCACGACACAACAAACTGTCACTGGCACTGCAAAATGCACTCAGAAAAGTCTTGCCGACCCTGAACAATGGCAGTGCAGATCTGCAACAATTCAATAAGCCTTCTTGTGTCCATCACCAACAGTGGAATGACTGAGAACTTTCTCTTTGCTTTGTTGCTGTTGCCATCCCCATCTCCATCACATATTGTCTCAGACAGAGACGACATCTCCTCCTGCATCACAGGAAAAAGTATAGTCAGAATTCTTTTAATATAGTGGCAAAATTAACTCTATGCTTGAGACGTCATTTAAACCACAGAGAAGAGTGCGAAAACTCTTTTAAAGCATAGTCTTACCTGAAATTGCTGTATAGTTTTCAACTGGCAGGTGGCCAACCATATTGCCCACTGCAGACAGAGAAGATTCAACACACAAGTATGCAAAGCTGTGTTTCCCACTGATTTGAGAACTGCTCTCCAGCACACAAGTCGGTCTGAAGTACCAGGGACACCTCCTGTCATCTGTAGAACTGCAAGGAATAAGAGCCATCCATAAAATCCTTCAAACTATCACAAAGTTAGACTTATGGCATTCGTTTCTGTATTTCTACATCTATAGTTTTGACGACAATATATCATAGAGGCTCACCTCTCTCTATGGCTTTTGTGAGGAGCAGCTCAGCTTCTGAAAACTGAGACAGAGCAGTAGAGAGCATGCAGGCATTGTATGCCACGGTCAGCTCCAACTGAGTGTGATCTGCATGAGGGGGGATACCTGCAGAAGAGGGACACAGGTTAAGGAGGATTGGAGTGTCAGACTATGAATAAAGCTCCTTGCCGTCAAAAATTAGGCTGTTATGAAGGAAATGGAGCACCTTGTATTTTCATTAAAAGCTTATGAAACTCAGAGGAACACCATCTCAGGTGGGTCTGGTTGTGGTCTGGACTCGAGGCATCTCGTCGTTCCTCTTGGTCCTGAAGCAAAAAAAGTAACAGTGTTTGCAACATTCAGGCAGTAATAGTTTTCACATATTTATACTTTATTTTAGTGTTGAAATGTAATGCTACTTCACATGAATACTCCACAACAATTTAAAGGGAAATAAGGTTACTTTAACATAAATACATTTATTAGATATAACTGTGAGTAACTTGTAGGGACAGATTACGTTAACACATCAGTAATAATATTCCACTTACATAATGCAGTGTAATAAACTATCTGAAGTACACCAGTGCACTTTTCTTTAAATACTGTTTTTACGGCTGTATTGCCACAGACATGAAAACGTCTTCTACCTCTGCTAATAGTTTTTCACTGGTCTCTATTCTATTCCTCTCGCCGGGTAATGTTACCTACCTTGAATTTGTTAACTAACTCGTTGTTTTCTTGCATCCACCTGTCTGATAAAGAAAGCGGCTGACACATTTTATATGTCATTTCATTGCTGTTCTGCAAAAAGCGATATTTTGTTTGAACTTTCCCTCGTTTGTCAGGCAGACGCTAAGAACCGGAAGTAAACATTGGACGCTCTGACACAGCGGGGCTCTGCTGCCTCCTGTGGACAGAGCTGGTAACGACAACCAACAGTGCTTTATCTGTCCAGCAGGGGGTGCTGCTACTGAGTCCAGCTGTTCTTCTAGAAACTTCAATCTCTGGATTTGTCACAACCATAAAACTGTAAAGAACTATAGCTGTTTGTTTGTGGTGTGTAACCCTCCAATATATCACACAGACACTTTCACAGTTACAAACCCTGTATGAACTTTGTCTTATTATGTGTGAAAAATAAGGGGGGAAAAAAGAGTCAGCAGTCTGTCCATAATGTCATGATATCACATACATGCATGCACGCACATGTGCAAGCCCACAGAAAGCTAATGCAATCCAAGGCCTTAATTGACGATACAGCTGAGTCATCCTTGAGACTGCCAGGACAGCCATTTTTCTAGATGACCCTCCCAAGGTGACTCCCTCTTTTCTCATCCAGTTCCACTCTTCTCCTCCCGTCTATGTGCCTCTGTCATCCCTCCATCGATGCATCAACTTGTTCCCTAATGTCTGAGATCACCACGGTCTGCCTTCATCACAGTCTCGCAGTTCTTCCTTTATTCCACTGTCTCAAATAACTGAAAGGTCTAAATATACCAATATGGGGAAAAAAAAACAAGGGAGGCTTGTTTTTTCTAGGGAAGCTCCTGGCAGTCACTGCATCCTCAGCTGCATGGGCTTGCAGACACACAAGATATCATTCTCCTGGGAAAGATTTCACTATTTCCTGACATTTTCCTTTGTATCGATTCTGCTATTTTCCATCTCTGCATCTGTCTCGCTCTGCCTCTCTATCTATTCTTTCAAGGACAAGGTCGCAAGGCAAGATCCTCCTCTCTTCCTGGTGCTGTCAATGTCATTTTCATGAACAAATCATCAAACTTTCAATTTAAGATTTGGCTGTGAAGAATTCACAGGTTATGTTGATTATTAGGTGCATAAACTTCCCTGTTCCATACACTAGTGATGGACTGTGTGCCCTATGTGAAGGTACTGGCTGTTTGTAAAATCAATTTAGTTCCTTATACAGTGGAGGATTTGGCAATTTCATCAGTTTTTCAGTGCTTATATACTTTAACACAAACTCTGTTGATAGTGACCATCTATTACATTTTGACTTGGTTTCTTAATGGTGCATTCAAATGACATGGTCTTGCGGAGCATTGAATATGAGATCCGGACAGCATCACAGCCGAATTCTGCCTACTCTGCTGCAATATCCTCATTTATAAAACATGAAGACAGTGGAGGGAGGGGGTGGGATGCATGTTATTTTGATCCCACATGCTCTTAAGCCCCCACAGCCGTGTTAGACGAGAAGCAAGATGCTCACAATCCCTCGTTCTTTCAACACGTTTGCAACCTTAAATAAATGTGACTAAGGGCTTAGGTGTCCTTAAGTGTCCCATTGTCTCCACAAAAGGGACAACATGCATGTATATAGTGACAATGAAGAGAAGTTACTATATGTGCTGGTGCTTTAACATAGGCGTCAAGGATTATGCATATACACAGTTCTCCTTTCTCCTTTTGAGGAATGCAGAGTAAACTCACTCACCCTGAATTTGTAATCAATAGGTGCTGTACGTGCTCTTCAGGCCTGGTCCTCTTTTCAGACCAGACAATCCTGTAGATCAGCAGAGACAGCTAAGTTCTTTTTTTTTTTTTTGAATGCTGTATCATCGTTGCATCCTGATGTGCACACATCGTTTGTGTTCACGCTGTATCTGTTCATGCTTGGCCTGCAACCAGATCCGCACATCTGGAAATGAATTCATCTTCAGCACCAGCAACAAAAAAAAAGTAGAAACCAAGAGATGAGGGGTTTTATTTTTAACCTCGTTTGTGTGTACGCGTGTGCAGTATGGGAGGGGGTATGTCAATTGCCCAGCAGTTGAGTTGAGTCCCAGGGGGCACGGTGTGGATCTGCAAACTCACACTGCAGCAGTGTAGCTACAGAGAGCATCAGCAGAACACACTGAACACCCACACACTCGGTTCACATGGACCTTAGCCTCAGGATACCCAAAATATAAAAGAATGTTCACAACTTGCAAAAAACTAATAAATAAATAATAATAATTAATTTTATATCTGTAATTAATGAGGACATTTTGTAAAGACATTTGGCAACTGACAAATGCAAACAGGCATACAATTGGTGCTCAAGTGATGCTTGAAAACATTGTATGATTATATGTGTGTTGTATGAACAAAATACACCTTAAATTAAAATATTCATCAGCAAGATGCTACAGCTACTGATCAGAATGACCATCACTATTCCTACGCTTGCAGTAGTTTCTGGAGAAAATGTGTCTCTTTAAAAAAGAGTGTGTCCTGCTGCTGACTAGTGAGTTTTCCCTCCCGCCTATAAAAGCACAGCGCTCTCCCTCCTACTGCAGTCAGTTCTCCTCCGGCTCAGCCAACATGAGTTTCACGGTAGAACACCACTACATGGGCCCGGGCTCTTACCGCAAGGCTCGGCCCGTCTCTGTGTCCTCTAGCGGATTTCACTCCCAGCGCCGCCGCCTCACCTACAGCCAGCCGTCCTCCCTGGACAGCATGGACACATTCAACGGAGACAAGACGAGGAAGAGCGAGAAAGAGATCCTGCAGGCTCTGAACGACCGCTTCGCCGGCTACATCGACAAGGTGCGCAACTTGGAGATGCACAACCTCAACCTGGAGGCAGAAGCGGCAGCTCTGCGGCAGAGCCAGGCAGGACGCGCATCCGTCGGTGAGCACTACGAGCGAGAGCTGGCTGACTTGAGGGGTCTCCTGCAGCAGCTGACCGGAGAAAAGGCCCGCGCTGCCCTAGAGCACGAGCACCTGGAAGACGACATCCAGCACCTGCGGGTCAGGCTGGAGGATGAGGCGCGGAACAGGGAAGAGTTGGAGGCTGCCGCCCGCGCCATGAAGAAGTATGTTGAGGAGTGCCGGCTGACACGTCTGGAGCTGGACAAGAAGCTCCGCGCCCTGGAGGAAGAGGCCGTTTTCCTGAAGAAGAACCACGAGGAAGAAGTGGCCGAGCTTCTGGCGCAGATTCAGGGCGCGCAGGTGAGCTTCGATATGCGGGACTCGATCAAGGCGGACGTCACCAGCGCACTGCGAGAGATCCGATCGCAGCTGGATAGTCACGCATCCAAGAGTTCAACGCACGCCGAGGAGTGGTTCAAAGGTGAGTTGAAGCAAAGAGTAAGGCAAGTTTCTAAAAAGTGGGCAAACTTCCCGTGCGTAAAGTAGCGCTGGTTCTCTGTCCATGGTGCTGAACTGTCCGGTCGTTTGGGTTGTATCAGTAGCCTGACCGTGACTTAAGGTGGAGTAGCAGTGGCTTGCAGTATGTTGCTCATGAATACATTTACTTTCTGATATGAGACTATTAAGTAGATCCTTTAGTTATATTTGATGTTTACAACCTTCATACCACCAATCTACAGAACTTATATATATAAAAAAAAATAATAAACTGCTGATGAATTAAATAAATAAATGATAACTTACTTAGAGAATGTGGCAGATTTAAATAATATTCCCTCTAGGTTAGTTACTAGTCTTCTCTGTGACTGCCCTGTTGCCGCAGAATGATCTTTTTCTTTTTTTTTGCTGCAGACGTGAGATGCACGTAGAGAGGAGACTGTGATTAATTTGCACTCTGCTGTAGGTAACAGTGGGTGTGTTCTTGAGAGCAGTGTATTGCTCTGTTCGCTGCTTTGATGGATCTCAACATTGAGCCTCCACAAATAGAACAGCTCTGTTCAAGGTCACTGTGTCTGTCAGGTAGACAGGAGGCCATGCCACATCCGGTCATCTCCTCTTAACTCAGGACAGGTCTTCAAAGTAACCTGTACATGGAGACGTGACGGGGCAGGCTCATGGAGGCAAAGCGGTAACTGAGACGTCAGCTGAGATGAGCTCAGAGCTGCTGACCTTTGCCGTAGTACACAAACACACCGCTGTCAACTATGAAGGCCAAGAAGGGTTTCTTGTGCACAGTAAGTTTAACGGCATGTCACAGGACTTAATGGTCTATACCTAAACTCTTGCAGTACACTTACCTGCTGACCTGATATAAAAGGTGCAAACAGAATGACCTTCTCTGAGTCCAGCTGACTGCAGCAGCAGCTCATTCATGCTTGGAAGAGGGAGGGAGCTGAGTCAGACCACTGACTGACAGATGGATAGTGTCAAGGTTACTCAGGCTCCCACAGGGACTGTCTGCCCTCTAAGGCAGGACTGGTCAAATGTCTCACGACTGAAAACATAAGGTCCAGTCTATGCTTATGCATCCTGAATCCTAAAACTCTGTTCTTCGTCTTACACAGGCTGCAGGAAAGTCAGTGGTGTGACACAGCAAAATATCTCATTTATTCGAGCTACTTCTACATGTTATTCGTACTTTTGTCTGCATTTCCTTCAGTGCGTATGGAGCGCCTGTCTGACGCTGCGAGGTCTAACCAGGATGCAATCCGTGGAAGCCAGGATGAGATTGCAGAGTACCGTCGCCAGCTCCAGAACCGCACCATCGAGCTGGAGACTCTCCGAGGAACCAAGGAGTCGCTAGAGAGGCAGCGTATAGAGAGTGAGGACAGACACCAGGATGATCTCAGCTCACTACAGGCAAGACATCAGCGCGGACACGGGGAAACCAGACGTGCATATTTATTCCACTTATCCACTCAGGGTGATATCTGATCTGCTTGGTGTCTATGTTTTTGAATTCACAGGAGACCATCAATCAGCTGGACAACGAGCTGAAAACCACCAAATGGGAGATGGCCAGCCAGCTGAAAGACTACCAGGAGCTGCTGAACGTTAAGATGGCTCTAGATATTGAGATTGCTGCGTACAGGTCGGTTAGGTTCTTATACATCATTAAACCGATTCATTGGTTGCCTTATGTCAGAAGTTATTGACACTTTTATTGATGCCATCTTCGAAACAGGAAGTTACTGGAAGGAGAGGAGAACCGCTTCGCTGGCGGCAGCCCATACTCCTACATGGAAAGCAGGTTGTCTACTGCCCACTTGAAAGTTAAAGCAGAGGAGATCTCTGATACAGTCATCGTGGAGGAGCAGACAGATGAGACCCAGGTGACTGAGGTCACAGAGGAGGCAGAGGAGGAGGAAGAGGAGGAGGAGAAAGAGAAAGAAGAAGCAGGAGAGGAAGAAGAGGAGGAAACCAAAGAGGAGGAGGGAGAAGGTGAGGAAGGTGAAGAAAAGGAGGAAGGAGGAGAGGGAGAGGAAGAGAAGGAAGAAGAAAAGGGAGAGGAGGAGAAGGAGGAAGAGGGAGAGGAGAAAGAGGAGGAAGGGGAGGCAGGAGAGGAAGAAGAGAAGTCCAAATCTCCGGAAAAAGCCGCAACCCCTCCTTCAAAATCCCCTCAGCCTAAATCTCCTGTGGCCAAATCACCAGAATCTAAATCACCAGAATCCAAATCACCAGCATCCAAATCCCCCATGCCCAAATCACCTGCTAAGTCTCCCGCGGTCAAATCCCCTGCAGGAGATGAGTCTAAGTCCCCTGTGTCAAAATCCCCTGAACCAAAATCACCTCCTCCCAAAAGCCCCGAACCAAAGTCTCCAGAGAAAGAGGAGGCCAAGCCTGCTGCTACCAAAGACACCCCTAAAGAGGAGAAGAAGGAGGAGAAGCCCGAGCCCGTCAAGGAGGAAAAGAAGGAGAAAGAGCAGCCCGTGAAGGAGGAGAAGAAGCAAGAGCCCAAGGAGAAAGAGCCAGAGAAGGAAGAGAAACCTGATACAAAGAAAGAGAGCAAAGCAGATGAAGCACCCAAAAAGGATGAAGCTTCAAAACCGACACCTACCAGCAAGGCCGCTGAGGAGAAACCTGCCCCCAAGCCTGAGCCTAAAGAGAGTGCTCCACCTGCTAAGGAGGAGAAGCCCTCTGCTCCGAAATCAGAAAAGGCAGAGCCCGACGCAAAGGCAGAGCCCGACGCAAAGCCAGCTCCGAAAGCAGAGCCTGAGAAGGCGGAGAGCAAGAAAGAGGAGAAGAAGCCGGAGGAGAAGCCTGCAGCCAAGGCAGAGCCTGAGAAAGTAGAGAGCAAGAAGGAGGAGAAGAAGGCGGAGGAGAAGCCTGCTCCTAAGGCCGAGCCAGAGAAGGCAGAGAGCAAGAAGGAGGAGAAGAAGCCAGAGGAGAAGCCCGCCCCTAAGGCCGAGCCAGAGAAAACAGAAAGCAAGAAGGAGGAGAAGAAGCCAGAGGAGAAAAAGGAGACCAGTAAAGAAGAGAGTAAGGAGGTGAAGGAGGGAGCAAAGACGGAGAAAGTTGAGAAATCTTCTGGCACTGAGTCAAAGGAAAGCAAGGAGGCAAAGAAGTAAGCTTGAAATCATGCATTTCAAGGCTAGAGGAGAGGAGTAGGTGGAGATGCCAAAGAACTCTGAGAGAGGGAAGTAATGGAAAGGCAAACAGAGGGTTAAGAGCAGGAGAAAGGAGCTGGGTGTACCCAGTAGTGCACATGGACAAATTCATGTCCACAGCTAAGCAGACAACAGTATGTAAGCAATAGTGATTTCTGTAGCAAATAACCCCCTGCTCCCTAAGTATGGCCATTACACCCCCACGATGCTTCTGATGTATGACTGTAGTGAATGCAGAATGCTCTAAACTCTTTATCTGAATGTGACAACTGCCCTTAATAAATAACAAGTGCATTTAAACTGAATCCCGCTGACGGGCACAGCAGCGTCCTGCTGGTCCCTCTCAAGCCTTCAAGGGTAGAGATGTCAATATAATGTCAAAGCTAAAGTTTGTGACAGACACTGAATATAAAAATTTATATTTAAGGAGATACAAACGTCTATATTATATTTACAGATAGTAAAGAAAGACATGAATTTTGCTTGTTTGTGCACCTTAATGCAGCTTCTCCTGACAGGTGAGCTGCAGAGTCTCACTCTTCTAGTCTGCAATGCAAGGACAATGATGACTGTGCTATGTATAAACTGCTGAGAATATGCAATATGAAACAGTAAATAAAGAATGGAAAAAAAAAATCAAACACAAGAGGCTCCGTGAGGTTTTCTTAATGTGTTTGCTCTGCGAGAAAATGTGTGGCGCGTTAACCTTCAGAGAAGATTTCTGAAGTGTAATTGTGGAAGGTTCGAGGCCAAAAGGTAAATGCCACGAGTTGCTTGCACTGCATTGCGGCTGAGGAGAGGGGGAGCTGTGCCCACCCTCAGCAGCCACCGCACCCTTCCTCACATCCCACAGACCACGATGTATTAATCAAGAGCAGCTCGCTTGCACAGAACAGACTCGGTTCCCCGGATTATTGCACCTTCACAATCCAGCCGCAACTCCCATGTTTATCCGAGTATTATTAGCTCGTAATTAACACCGTATCTGATGTATAATGGCTTCGGTGTCACGAGAAGGATTAAGATTACTAAAGAACAAGCCTTCACTTTGAAACCAGACAAGATTAATGAGGAAACATTAATCCTCACTGTCAGCTTTGGTCGTGACTTGCAGCCGCATTTGAGCTTTTCATAGATTTTTAATAGAAATAGCTAAAGTATTAATAAGATCAGTACATTGACAGATATCATTCTTCATTATGAGACTACTTAAGTCTATTAAAAAGCAAGATTCATTTTATGTCACTGATAAACCTTTCATTTTATTGGTATAATACGACACCTTGGCTGACATTGAAAGCTTTTTTTTTTCTCTCCTGGCAGGATTTCAGTATTCCCCTTTACATCCAGTGTCACTGCATCTGATTGATGGCTGTGTGTTAATGGGATCAGCAGCTGTGTCACAAACCACAAAAGGTGGAACTTCCAAATTACTTTTACTCCGGTCACCGCGTCCCGGTAGTATTTTGTATTTGGCATTTATAAATAAAAAATCAGACCGACAGACCAATGAGCTCCAGAGAGAGCGACAGGCTGAAACCAGCTGATATAAAATATGAAAGAGGAGAAGGTTCACATGTCCTGTACTTTTTAAGATTTAGATTTACAAAGAGCCAGGAGGCGTTCAGCAAAACACACTATGAACAAGGCATCTGAGATCCTTGTGTTTGATTTAATTCATTTAGTTTATCTGCTCGTATTTTGCCCTTTAAGAAGTAAACTGATCAGAGTGGTGAAACGCCCTGACCACAGCGCCGGCTCCACCGTTCAGAGAAAATCCTTAAAGACTCACATTTCAAATAGTAATCACCAGCAGTGGGCTTGTCTCAAAGATATATAACAGCCCCTTCTTCCTTGTAATTACACATTTCCTCACCAACACGTCGATGAGGCATTAAGCTCTGGACTGAGTTACACCCTGCTGGATTTTAGCTGCAATGTGCAAAAAAAAAAGAAGGTAAGACTTTTGCAGCAAGCCAGTCATACAGTGAGAGTAACCACGGATACTCATCTGTATCCAAATTAACAACCTTCTTTTGTTTTTTACTGAAGCCAGGATGATAAATGAGAGGTCAAACGATAACTGCAAACAATAGAGGAAATATCCTATTCAATGTGCACGATTCTCAGTGGAAATGACTCAGCTTGCTCCAGCACTGAACCTCAATAGCATAATAATCAGCTAGCTCAGACGAGACCTATAAATAGCCCTGAGAGTTGAAGGTAGACAGGGGGGTAAGAGGATGAAGCAGGGAAATGTGTATTAAAAGTATTCCTGCACAGAAACAAACACCCAATACACGCTCGTTCAAGAAAATAACAAGGAAATGTTTTATTTTCACACTGGTATGAAGACTTAAAAACAACACTTTGTGAGTCAAAGAGTCACAAAGTTGAGCTTGAGAGGGTTGTAGAATATATATATACAGGTTTAGCGATGACTGAAGAAACCCTGAGGATGGTTGTACTTGAACGGCTTCAGACGGTTTGGACCCCTGAATTTAAAGAGATGAGAGACGTCAGACGTGAATCTATTCAGTGGTTCTTTGACCAAACGTGCTGTATTCAAAACATCCACTATTCATTTTCCTTAAATGTGTACCTGACAGTGCGCAAGCACATCTTTTCACGGGGGAACTCTCTAGGTCCTTCCACGCTGTCATCTTGTCCTTCAGTCTCCAAATACACATCCAGGCAGACACACAGACGAGACATCTGATTGGTCAGGAGCTGGTGTCCAGGACGTGGGCCCTGGAGTTCATTTTTGAACACGTTGACTTCACTCTCCATGGCCTGAAACAGACATGGGAAAGAGTGGGATTCAGAAACAGAACTAGCTGTCCACTAGCTTCTGGAACACGAATGAGCATTACTCAAATGTTCATACTCTGAGGTTGTCATCAGTGCGTCCACTGCGCTCTCCTTTCCAGCTGAGGCAGAGCGAGAAAAGAGGAGAGATCTCTGGGTAACGAGGACTCAGCACAACTGCAGCGTGGAGGCGAGCTGAAAGGAACACAGGCAAGTTGTTTCTAAAAACCTGTTTCAAATCATATAATGCACAGCACTTAATTATTCTGCTAGTGATTCAAGAATTTACCTGTGCCTCTTTCGACAACTGCCATGAAATACAGATCTGTCTCCTTTGCCAGACCAGCATCCGTCACATGACGAGTATACGGCAGATCCTTTAGAGGGAGAGAGATATCACGGTGAGTCCGGCTGCATCGGGAGTATTTCTGAATAGTTTTATCACAGCAAAAATCTCTATTTGTCTATTTCTTATACCATGTACTCCTGGTGACTGATAGTGGTCCAGCGAGCTAAACGGGAAATGATCTTGGCAGGAAACAGGTGCTGACACTCACTGGAGACCGGGATGATGCTGTGCTCTGGGGAAAGGAGGACAAACAATTTAAAATGTACAATCAGTCCATTAAGAGTATTTAACGTGCTAAGTTGTAAACAAACAATGTACCTAAAGAAGCAAACTGTTTGTGCAGAGCCAAGCGGGACTGGACTCGTCCTCTCAGCAGCTTCATAGTGTTCTCCATGTGGCTGGCACTCAGAGTACTGACCACGCGCACGCTCTGCAAAAACAGAAACATGAACTATGAATTTACATTTGTAACATACACTATCTATGCTTGACCAGGATGATGCTCAACTAGACAACCCACCTCTAAAGCATCACTAGGAAACTGTAGCCCTCCGAGGTTCTGAACCCACATGTAGGGGTGGCCGAGCTCCTCCACATAATCCAGAAAGGAAAAAATCCTATAGAGAAATCGTGGCTTAATACTACTGAAATTTGTTCAATTAGATGCGATGGTCTAGTAAACACCTTGCTAATTCTTACCCGACTTTATCAAACTGGTAGCGATTTGCTGGATTGGGTGTTTCTCGTCCCAGGTCGTTGGTGTAGAGACAGCTGAGCAGAGTGTCTGATTTCAGCAGCTCCCTGAAAACGAAGGAATTGTTAGATTTTCTGCTGGTAAATCAAGGACACAGAGACCGAATCAAATGTTCAATGTTTATACACACACCCCGCGCTGATGGCTGCGCTGAGATCTGTGGAGGTGGAGACCTTGGTCTTCACTGTCATGATGTTCAGATTCATCAGGTAGTAGAAGAAGAGATGGAGCATGCTGCCATCTGCAGAGGCAAAGCACATAACACACGGTGATGAAGTAACTCATTGCTATCTCAATTTAATACCGTCTCTACCCCTCCCTCTTTTTATTAATCCTCTCTGAGATCACCCCCCTGAGTTTATTTTACACTGCAGTGGATTAGAGTGCAGTTACAGGGTGTGGTCACGGCGGCAGCTAGCAGCACCCAGGGGACACATACTATGCTGATGGTCTTCTTTCATGCTCCACACCCTGCAGTCACAGTGAACTCAGTGACACACTGTCACTCACTCACACATACACTGCTCACGTTTTGCTTTTACTGCAATAAAAGGACTGCTGCAGCCGGCAGCAGTGAAGATAGCTGGGGGGTGGGTGGGGGTGGGGGGGTGAGAGGGGAGGCACTAGAAACGAACGCAAAATTCAGAGAAAGACCGGCGATGAGAAAATATGCTTACGGGATGTTGTAGGTGCTGCAGACCTACAATGCTGCAAGCGTCTCCCACCCATCCCTCCTCCCCCTCTTTGGGTAGAGTTACGCCTGCAATGCAGATCTCCCTATAATCTGTCACTATATTCCTATCATCGCCAGCAGAGGGAACAAGAGGGTCAATTGGGTGTCATGTCATAGTAGAGCGGGTCAAGCTTACTTGCTGTCATACTATCTGACAGGTGTAGAGTTACTGTACAGAACAGTATATAGACATATCAGATAACAAGGAATGTTAACACAGAAGGGGTGTAAATATGTGGGATTACAAATACTGTTTAAATCTTTCACAAAATGAACAGGCCCACTTCACGTTAGGAGTTACCTTTACACTTAAGGTCCAAACCAAGAGACAGAGGGTGCCTTTTCAACATCTCTCGTCTTTTGTCATCCAGTTGGCCCCCTGTAGTGGGTCTTCTTCTCTTCTATCAAACAGACAACAAAAAGCAATGAAATCAGGAGATGAAAAGAAAAGAAAAACAGCAACTTATCACATAAACAGGACAGTGACATAGCATTGTTGGCCTCTACAATCAAAGATAAAAGAACGAGATTCAAATCAAGGGCTAATGCAAAAGTCTGACAAAGAAAACATGATATATATATCCCCATATCAGTTATTTAGAAAAACACCAGAACATCTTGACAGCAAATTGTCACGACAACAGAAATGAGCACTGGTTTGGTGTTGAATGTGCAGGTCAGAGGTGGGATCAGTTTACAGTCACTTAGCCGTTCTTGGCAAATCTTTCTCAGAACCCCCCTCCCCACCCTCCCACCGGCAGTCTGGAGGCCGGAACCGATCGATAGCAGCCGCTCCCCAACCCTCTCCAGACCACTATGTGTGACAGCCAGAGATTAAGGTAGCACTCATTTGTCTATTGCAGAGACTGGTGTATTAAGAACTGAACTCAGTGACCTCTGTGTGTGTGTGTGTGTGTGCGCGCGTGTGGTTTTCTGGACTACATGGAGGCCAGAGACTCACCGTTTTCTCTTGCTCCTCTTCTGCATCTGAATCACTTTCATCGTCTAAAAGGGAAAAGGATATACAGTGAAGAAAATAAGTATTTGAACACCCTCCTATTTTGCTATTTCTCCCACTTAGAAATCATGGAGGGGTCTGAAATTTTCATCGTAGGTGCATGTCCACTGTGAGAGAGATAAACTACAAAGAAAAATCCAGAAATCACAATGCATGATTTTTTGATGATTTATTTGTGTGATATAGCTGCAAATAAGTATTTGAACACCTGAGAAAATGAATGTTAATATTTGGTACAGTAGCCTTTGTTTGCTATTACAGAGGTCAAACGTTTCCTGTAGTATTTCACCAGGTTTGCACACACTGCAGGAGGGATCTTGGCCCACTCCTCCACACAGATCTTCTCTAGATCAGTCAGGTTTCTGGGCTGTCGCTGAGAAACACGGAGTTGAGCTCCCTCCAAAGATTTTCGATTGGTTCAAGTCTGGAGACTGGCTGGGCCATGCTAGAACCTTGATATGCTTCTTACGGAGCCACTCCTTGGTTTTCCTGGCTGTGTGCTTCGGGTCGTTGTCGTGTTGGAAGACCCAGCCACGACCCATCTTCAATGCTCTGACTGAGGGAAGGAGGTTGTTCCCCAAAATCTCACAATACACAGCCCCAGTCATCCTCTCTTTAATGCAGTGCAGTCGTCCTGTCCCATGTGCAGAAAAACACCCCCAAAGCATGATGCTACCACCCCCATGCTTCACAGTAGGGATGGTGTTCTTCGGATTGTACTCTTCATTCTTCTTTCTCCAAACACGCTTAGTGGAATTATGACCAAAAAGTTCTATTTTGGTCTCATCTGACCACAAAACTTTCTCCCATGACTCCTCTGTATCATCCAAATGGTCATATGCAAACTTAAGACGGGCCTTGACATGTGCTGGTTTAAGCAGGGGAACCTTTCGTGCCATGCATGATTTCAAATCATGACGTCTTAGTGTATTACCTACAGTAACCTTGGAAACGGTGGTCCCAGCTCTTTTCAGGTCATTGACCAACTCCTGTCGTGTAGTTCCGGGCTGATTCCTCACCTTTCTTATAATCATTGAGACCCCACGAGGTGATATCTTGCATGGGGCTCCACTCCGATTGAGATTGACCGTCATGTTTAGCTTCTTCCATTTTCTAATGATTGCTCCAACAGTGGACCTCTTTTCACCAAGCTGCTTGGCAATTGCTCCGTAGCCCTTTCCAGCCTTGTGGAGGTGTACAATTTTCTGTCTGGTGTCGTTGGACAGCTCTTTGGTCTTCGCCATGTTACAAGTTAAAGTCTTACTGATTGTCTGGGGTGGACAGGTGTCTTTATGCAGCTAACGACCTCAAACAGGTGCATCTGATTCAGGATGATACAAGGAGTGCAGGTGGACTTCTAATGGACGGACTAACAGGTCTTTCAGGGTCAGAATTCTAGATGATACACAGGTGTTCAAATACTTATTTGCAGCTGTATCACACAAATAAATCGTTAAAAAATCATGCATTGTGATTTCTGGGTTTTTCTTTTTAGTTTATCTCTCTCACAGTGGACATGCACCTACGATGAAAATTTCAGACCCCTCCATGATTTCTAAGTGGGAGAAATAGCAAAATAGGAGGGTGTTCAAATACTTATTTTCTTCACTGTAAGTTCATATTTTTGTTGGTGAATGATTATAAGAGAGAAATAAACTGGTGTATTGTAACGTTTGCATACCCTGAGAATCTTCTGGAGGTTTGGAAAGGGCCTTGGCTTCCTCCACATCACCTCTGATTGAGACATTCAGGTTCTTGTCTGAAATAGAAATCAAAATACATTGACGATGATATCAACTTGCATCCCACAACACATACTCAATTTTGTCTTTAAGAATTGTATTTTCTCAAATGATTACTCACCACAGGCCTGGCCATAGGCATTTGCTTGAACAAACAGGACGTAGAGAGGTGGAGGCAGGTGGCGGGCGACCTCAGTCTGTTTCTGAGTCTGTTCAAAGGGCATGGACAGGTACTCCTGCACTGGGATTGAGGCCTGTGACAGAAGAAAAGAAGGAGAAATGGTGTTAGGTGATGGCACAGTATTTATTAAGTCTTCAAGTAGGTTATCCCCCAAGTTGCTGCGAGTGAAACAAAAACAGACACTGTGCTCCTTTAATATGAGATGGCACCATTGATAGTTGGTATACCTGCATGATGGCATTGAGTCCTGGCTGCAGGCTTGACAGATGCTCCTTCTTCACCTCAATGCTCTTCTGAATTGTTTCCTTTGAGGCCTGGGACTCCTTGTACTTCTCTGCCAACCTATATGCAACCGAAAAATGTTTAACAACTGCTCCGCGCTCGCAAAAGATCAAGACATATACAACAAGGTTCAAGTGCACTTTGTTGCATGCTGGCGTCATACCTCTTTCTCTGTTCCAGCTCCCAGTCCAGTCGTGCCAGAGTGAGTTGGTGCGGATCACTTTTTGTCAGGCGAGGCCTGGAAATATCCTGCGGTGCCTCCTGGTAAAACTCTTCTTCACTCACTAGGTCTATTTCTTCGTGTTTAGATCTGCAACAAGACAAATAATACTGTGAAATCATAATTTTGGAAACATTTGCATATGAAACATCACCACTGGATCTAGGAAGTCAGAGAATCAAGTTCATATGTATTAACTGTAACAGACTCTCAAACAGAATCAAGGTAATTATTTCTAAGCTATACTGGAAAAGCATTTTGTTCAGTTAAAGGAAAGATAAGAGCAATAAAAAAATAAAAAAATAAAAAGGAAATAATGTACTAACTTGAACTCCAGACACTTGCTGATCTCCTTCTGAAGATGCATAACCTCATACAGCAGGTTTTGTAACTGAAGATGCAAAACATCGACTTTTTGCTTTGCCTGTGAGGATGAAAAACAAAACACTGGTAAGGCTGGTTTATGATATACAGTATATCAGTCACAACACAGATCAATAAGCAAGAATGAGATTTGAATAAATTCAGAACAACAAACAAACAAACTTGGGGACATAAACTCTATTTGCTGAGAGCAGCAGCCAGTGCAGTTAGTGTTAAAAGGAGGAAAGTGCTCAACTTTCCTTTTATGATCGGCACAAAGAAAGAACACTAAGCCGCATTGCTTGGACTGGAATGAGTTTAACCTAAACTGGTATTTCTTGCAATATCACACATATAGTATTTGGGAGTTTGAGGGAATTACCTCATGTGTCTGGTCTCTGCCTTTCTTTAGTCGCATATGAGCCAGGCGGTTGAGTTTTTTCAGATTCATGAAGTGAATGCAGCCTTGCATACGTTTCTGCTCGACCTCCACATTCTGAGAAGAAATAAAACTAGTTAAGCATCACTGTCACGAAGAAGATGAATGTTGAGATTACTGCTGTGCACTTTAATATAGCTATACATTGTCAGAGAAAATGTAATCCATCTATAGTGACAGTAGACTTTGTTGGTGTGATTCTTACCCCTTCCTTGGCCCCGCTGGCTTTAAGCTCCTGGATCTCACCCATGAGTGTGGCCAAACTCTCACATGATTCTTTGTACTGCGCGTAATCCTGTTCAGGGTCCCTGCCTTCCAGTTCCACCTCTTCACTATATACGCGCACATCCTAGGGAAAGAAACTAAATCAGTATACGCATTCTCCTGATAATGTTGTTCGAACTTGATCACGCTTTTTTTGTCTTCTGTGAGATGTCAAAGAGAAAAGATATTCTAATATACACATTTATTATACTAATTCAGTACCGGTTAGATATGTATCTAACACTAAAACCACAAAACACTAAAGGGAACTGAAAGTTGAAGATGTGAGTCCTGGCATTTACCACTACCACCTTAACCATGTTGCAGAATAAGCACATCCTTATAGAAACGGCACAGGTCAGCATGGGCTCCCTGCAGGGGCTGCAGCTATGCAGGCCCATATAAAAAACACTGTGATGAACTGTGTGTTCTGACACCTTTGCATGAGAACCAGCAGGAACTTTTTCAGCAACTTGAGCTACAAACCTTTGCTGCCCACATGCACAAACTAACCTTGGCTGTCCTTGACCCTGTCACTAGTTAAACCCCACAAGAGCTGCAGTTTTAGAAATGCTTTCATCTCAATGTTTAAACCTAGCCACTGTCATATGTACCACCCACTGACAATGATGGCAGTGATAATGACATAATTCAGTCGCTCATAATGATACAAGTGATCAGTGCATAATACTAAAACAGATTTAAACATGAGTTAATTTTTAGATTTATATAAAGATAACACCATCATTTACAAGGCCTACATTACTCGATTGTAAATAATGCAGTGCATCTCGTTATTACTGGGGTTGAAGTTTATAATTTAACAAACTCATAAACAATCAGTGTTTGGCACTGTAACAGTTATAAGTTAAAATCTAGGTAACTTCAGATATATCTTTGTGAAACATGTTTCCAAGAAACCAAGACACATCTAAATGCTTGGATTAGTAGCCTCTTCATTCTAAAACAAATCTACATATTATAAGCATATGATTTTGTAAAATGTACCTGTTTAAACTTGTTTACTGTATCATCTTACTAGATTAGATTACTCACTACAGACTGCGACCCCTTCCTGTCTTACCTGCGGGTCCCCTTCTGCGCGTCCTCGCTTCATCTCTGGGGTTCCTCCTTCACTGCGGACAACCTTTGACTTCCGCTTCTTCAGGGCGTCCGAAGACATCGAAACTGGATTAAAAATATGAACACAATAGACTGAACACAGAGCACAGGGAACCCCGTAAAAGGAGGGCACTAATTACCCTAAAGACACCAATATTGCTTTGTTAGCGCGCTAGCTAACGTTAGCATTGTAGCATTTGGTAGCTAAGAGAAGCTAGCTCGCTGACTAATAAACGTGAGCTTATCGACTAATAAATCTCATCACAGACACGAAGCTGGCGACATACTGAGAGTTCAGTGACACCTGCATAAATATCCACATACCTCCTTGGCGTCAAAACAAGTCTGAAAGTATTAAACCGTTAACAAATTCACGCACAGGAGACTTGGACCACAAAGCGCCGACTTGCACCGGTTACGGAAGCTCTGCTGTGCCAAAAACCTCCGACTACCTGGAGATTGCGCCATCATCCGGATATCGGTGGTGTTACAAGTTGAACCCTCAAAAATATCCACTAAGTATGTACATAAATCTAGGTACAACTAGCACTATGTTGTAAGCAATATTTGCACAGTAACTGTACAAATAACACAAATACATTTTTATTTACAGTTCAGCTCTGATCAAACAAAGTAGCTAACACCCATTCAAAAAATTATTTATTCACAATTTCAGACATTTTAGACATTTAGAAAGACATATGACAAAGTTTCAATAAACGGAAGTTACATAAAAATGTGCTCTGCCCCTTGTCTTTATATACTTGGCGCTCACTTTGCCATATCTATCAGACTCTGCAAAGATGTGGGCACCCAGGTCTTCTCTCCTTGCACAAACACAACCCCTCTGTCTATGTAGATAACAATGCGCCCAAAGGTGTACAGCTGCTTTCCCTCGTGCCGTTTGCCCACCAAGGGCATGAAGACAATGTTGTTCTCCTCTGCCTTGGTCTGGATGAGATCTTTAAAGTTAGTTGGCACACCAGTGCCTGGGCCTCTGTGGGACACACTCTCAGCATCCCTGCGCTCCTGCAGAGCTTCATACTGGAAGTCTTTCCTTCTCTCTGTCTGTGTGAGATAAGCAATATTCTCCCTTGCACCAGGCTGCATGTATCCACCTGCAGACACAAAAAAGAGAGTATTATAGTTTGTTTTATTACAGGAGAGAAAAAAGAGCTCAGAGGCTTTATTATCATACTTTTAAAGCAAGTCCGTTCTATAATCCTCATGCATTTACAAAATAACCCCAGACAGTGTGTGGAGTACCCACCCATGCCTGAAGATACTGCACGGTTCATGATGTCCAAAGCCTCATTGAATTTCTCTTTAATGACGTGCTGCGCCAACAAGAGGTCACTGAACATACTTTTCCAGCCAAGGTACCATTTTGTGATTTCCTCATAGTTAGGACTGTTACTCAGCCATGAGCACAGGACCTGTAAACAAAACAGACACAAACGCGCATAAAAATTTAATTGAATACATGCTGTCTCTACAATCACGCTCATGCGCTCACTGAAAGTATAATTCACTGACCTGCAGCCATTTTGGAAAGAAGTTTTTGTCCAACAGAGACACAAGGCTGGAGGGGGACAGCATGCCCTCCCAGTCCATCACCCAGTGAAATGGCTCCATCTGCTGCTGGTGAGGGTTGATAACCAGCTCTTCAAGACACAAAGCTATGGAGAGAAACAGGGGCAATCACAAAATAAGTAGCTGATAAAGTGAGTGAACTGTGGAGAGACTGTAGGGAAGTACGTTTTCACCCATGACTTACCTAGTTTAGGGATGATGTTTCTCACCATGAATGCCTCCCATGCACCTGGTGTGAAAACGTCTTTCCATGGCTCCAAGATGAGGCGGGCTGAGGTGTCGCTGGGATGCCACCTCTGCAAGGCGTTGGATAGTTTGCTCCTAATTGGTGGGTAAAGAGGCTCTAGACGTGATTGTAGCAGAGGCAGCCATGGGTGGATCCAGGAGTGGATAGGCACTGTGTCAGTTAAAGGGTTCCAGTTATCCACCTATTAGACAAGAAAAGCAAAGTAAAAGATTTACATGTAAGACACATGCTTTTGATGTCATGAGAGCATTAAACCAGGTCGCTCCACCAATAAAAAGCAAGTTTCTCTTTATCTGACTTGCCTCTCGCTGTAGTCGGGGTAAAATCAGCTGCTCCAACATGTGATCCATGATCCACGACGGCAGAAGAGGTGCCCACACTTCTACACAGTCCACCATTGGCCCAACCATACGAGGCTGCCAGCTTGACACACAAGGTCGCATCACTGGGATCCACACTTCCCATAATAGTCTGCCGCAAGAAAGACACAACACACATTTCAAAAACATTCAGTGAAACACAGCTTGTACAATTTATTCTCATAAACCATGTGAAAAGATTAATATATATATGTGTGTATGTGCGTTTAAAATTTACCTGTGGTAGGGATCCATATTTGAATCCGGGCCACTGGAGTGGTAGTCTCGGGATTCAAGGATTGCTCTCCACTGACCGATGTCTTCCAGACAGTAAGCGCTGTCCTGAAATAATCAAAGAACCATGTCGTTTAGTTAATAATGTTGTTAACACACTGATGAGTGTGTAGTAAAAGAAGATAACTACAATGGCATACCTTCAGCGGGTCCCAGGAACGAAGTTTCTCTTTGAGTAACGGATGAACAACAGCTACAGCCAGGTCTGACAAGCCCATTGTCTTGTATTCTTCATAATAATCAGTTTGTAAGGTCTCAAATATCCGGGCACACTCCTGAACAAAGAGAGGGAAGTTTTCCAAATTACTTATCTGGGTATGAAAAACTAGAACTAATAAACTGAAAAACTCAGATAACTGTAGTTAGTCAGAGGGTTTGTTGTATATGGACCTGTAGGGTGGGTCCCTCTCCCGGTGCCGTCTCCCCAGAAGGAAAACGCTCCACCAGTGCCAGTACAGCTTCCATTTTCTGGATGGAATCTTGCTCTGCATCCAGTCTGCTCTGCAACGCTATTGACTCGTGGCTCAGAGACACAACCACATCTTTTTCGTGCTGCAGACGTCTGGCAGACTATGGAAGGGTTGATAAGAAGAAACAGAAGCAAGTCAGTGCATGGTAGAAGTAACAAAGTGGTACATAGATATATTGTAGAAACTGCGAAATCATAAAACAACCCAAAGTTTCCGATCTATTAACAATTATTTATTGGTGCCTCTTGTAGCCATATTTTGCATTCTATATACCTGTAATATGTCCTGTTCTGTGAGGTCTATCAGCAGCTGTAGGTTATGTTCAAGCTCAGGAAGAGCAAAGCTTGTTCCCTTCTGATCCCGAGTGGACATGCTTGGTGGGCCTTCGTCAGGAACGCTGTGCTTGTTGGACATCTGACTGTAACTGTAGTAAACCTTTTGCTCTCTTCCAGTCATATCAATAACCTTTAAACAGGAAGAGATATACGGGGTAAATGAGATTCAAAAACAAAAATAGCAGCCAACCAAACAGTCACATAAGTACTGTATATAATAATACTGTTACAGTTAACATCCTGAAGCTAGTTAGAATAGTGCAGCCAGGTGTTTGTCATAAAGTTCCTATAAGGGAGGAGCAAAGAAGCAAGACAAACCTTGACTTGAGCCAGCTCTCCAGCAGATGCAGCTGTGCTCCTCCCCGCCACTTTGCCTTTAGCCATCAGCTCATCCGCAGTTCTGTAGGAGTACTTGGGCTTTTTCTTTCCAGCCGGGCCTGCAGGATCCTTACGCCACTGGCCTAGTTCCTTCTGAAACTCCTACTCGGGCAGAAATTAATAATAAAAGTAATGACAATAACATTCCTGCCAGATAATCATCAAAAGCAATGGTTCAGATGGAAAAAAGGGAAAAAGATGATTTTTGTACCTTTTCTTCCTCTTCTTCTGAGTCAACCACAGGAAAGTCCTGAAGGCTCTGCTGGGTTCGCTCATTGCCGTAAGCACCGACAGCTGCCTTTCCTTTACGAACTTTTGCTTCAATAGGGTTTACAATACCTGCAGCAATGACCAATGTGTGATACGTTAAAGCATATCTGCACCATTGTCCCTGTAATACATGCATACTAAATTAAAAACAGTCTCAATAATAAAATAGCCCACCCACCTTGAGCATTCTTGCCCAGGCCTTTTCCTGGTTGGTAGCCCATTTTCTGCAGAAGTTTTTGCCCAATTCCCCTCGTGTGCTTCTCCCAGCTACCAATGCCTTTTCCAGACTGTATACCACCTGCAAACCTCTGCGACTGATTCCCTCGGAAATTACCCTGGCAAAATGACACATTTTGGATGAATCAGATCTTCTGTGAGGAATTACTCTGCAATAGGTTGAAAATGCACACACAGCACAAACTTACCATCTGAAGATTTTTAGGTGCAGTGCCACGAGGAGGGGGAGGTGCTGCAGGCGCATCCTCATCCGATTCATCAGAGTCTCCTTCTCCTTTTTGCTGCTGCTTCTCCTCAGCTGCAGTTTTACGCAGACCAGCACTCACAAAGTTCACTGGAGCACTGTAGTCTTTAGATCTAACGAGAAGAAAACATATACAGTTAACCTGTTAACGCTGCTACTGGTTAAGATTGAAACTGAGCACTGAGTCAACATAAACAATTTTTACTTTTTGCCACCAAAGTTAGGCCTCTCATCTTCGTCTGAATCTCTGTCAGCCCAGATGCCATAGGTGGCCTGCTCCTTCGTCTGTCTGAATCTGCGGCGGTCTGGGTTGAACTCATTGGCCAGGTCCCAGTCTGTCACCTCAAAGCTCTCAATCTCCACACCTTCCTCCTCTTCATCTCTTCGTCCGTATAGGTGGGACATAGACATGTCTGAAATGTTTAAATAACAAAATCACCAGCCGGTTAAAGCAGAGGAAAGAAAAGCAGCTTATAGACTTTAACCATCTCATTGACCATAGACATTATGTGTTGATCCAAACCGCGAGTTGTGGCGGAAATGTCACGGAAAATGCGTACACTAACTAGCATCAGCTAGCATTAGCTGGCTAATGTAAAATAAAGTACACGATTTGTATAAGAAAGTTACGTGAAAGGGGGAAATGAAAATTCGTTTTTGTCCAACATACCTGAAGCTTTGTTTAAGATTTGAGATTAATTATACATCCTTTTCATGGAGTAGTAATGAGAGGTAATCCAACTAACGTCTTCGTCAAACAAACGAAAACCGTATATACAGTCAATGACGAAAACACAAGCACTTCCGGGGTAAGGTGGTGTTCTACCAAAAAGGTTCCCCCCTTCCAAATATTACCAAACGTTATGTTTATCGTTCCCTTACAGTTTGTTGTTGTTTAATTTCATGGTATTTAATACAAAAAGACAATATTTTAAAGCATTTCACATAAAACCTCAGGTTCACATAAAATAATCGACTATGGTCTTATGACAATAGTTTGCGGACTTTGATATTTTTATATCTAGAGTAAAATTACCGATCATAAGGATACATTTTTGCGTGCAACACCGGAATAAGAATCATGTGTTGCACTCAAAACAGTCCTCGCCCAACGCGAACAGAAATTCAGTGATAACTTTAGTAAGAAAACACGTGTTTTTATGACACGTCTGTTTACATTTAACCGGTAAATTAGCATAAATGTCGGACACCGGAGAGGAGTGGCAGGTGGCCAGCAGACGAAAGGGGGCAGCGAGAAAATCAAAGTCCATTCATGTATCTTCAGCTTCAACATGTTGCCAGGAGCAGCTGGATATTGGAAAAATTGTTAAAAGGATCAGAGACACAGTGTAAGAAATCTAAGCCAGTTGTAACACTTTGAACACATTGGAAATGAATGCATACCCTAACCACAGACTGCATTTCTTCTTCTCCAGGTCTGAGCTAAGATGTGAGGAGTTTTGTAAAGAGTGGAAAGGTGAGTGTGTTGTGTGTGGACAAGTTCTCAAACATTTGGCTTGGCAGATGAATGATTTAGCTTCCAGTGCAGTGACCCTGTCGTGGTTCTTGTCCTCAGAGCATCTCCTGGTGGTGGCAGGATCAGCAGCCCTCCCCAAACCTCCAGAGAACCAGGTCACCGAGGAACAGCTGGAAAGGAGCAGACTGGGTCAACAGCTGGAGTGTGTGTGTTTTGGCCTCGGCTCCTTTTCCTCGTGTGTCTCGGCCCGCTACCAGCTCGCCATGTTGCTGCTGCTGCTGGAAGCTGGACAGGTCAGAGGCCTCCATCAGTGAGATACCAAAAGTTTGAAAGAGAACCTGTTCCTGATGAACTTTATATCACACAAATTGTTTGCTTTTAGATTCCACTGAAGGATTGCTCTGTTTACGATCCTGCTTTCTCCTCTGCCGAGAGGGACATTTTGAGAGAACTGGGTCTGACTGTACTCACAGAGAACGAGGTATGTTGACCATAGCTCTTTAGATTGTGTGAAACTGAGTTAGAAATCTGTTAAGATGTTTCATTAACTTGCAAGAATTATACTGAAAAACAAAAAACAAGATGAGTTTCATGAATTGATTTAAAAAAATAAAATAATCAGTGCATAAAAAAAACAGCATTGTGTCTTACTATGTTGTGCAGGAGGGGAAGCGTCTTGCAACTAAGCCCACACTCTTTTACCTGATGCATTGTGGGAAAGCCTTGTACAACAACCTTCTTTGGAAAAACTGGAGTGTGCAGTATTTGTCTCAAGTGATAATCATTGGAAACAGCTTCAGTGGCATGAAAGAGAGGTATATACAGGACATGCATGACGGAGGTGACGTCTATAAGAAACTGGAAGTGAGATGAGGTGACATCTGTTGTCTGTTGCACCAACAGGGCGATTGAGCGAGAGTTCAAGCGGGACTACAGCTACGTCAGCAAGGCGGTGGATTTGTGTGAGGAGAGAGAGCTGCCCTGTCCATCCCGTTTCATTGATGTCTTCGGTGATACATCAGTCATCATGTTTCCTTTCAATGGCCTCAATAGACTCCCGCTATCTACATGGGCAGAGTCAGCGGAACCACAGTACCAACACTGCCCAGATTTGGAGATTATATTGAGGGAAACGCAGAGCTGAGATAAGACATGGATAATAGTGGACTCCTTTTTTATGTGGTCATTAATAAATCACAGTTTTTATATCCACAAACTATGCCTTGATTCAAAGATTGATTCTTGTACTACTGAGAAACATGACTTGATCTTTTGAACTTATTTCAATTCACACTTTTATAAGCTGTGTGTCCATGCACGTATATCCGGTCCAGCTATATAAATAACAAATAATGACAAACATTACACTTAAAGAGGAGAAGACACACGTTTAATACACCAGAGTAAAAAGTTTATTGTTGAAAAAACAATGGCTCAACATTACAGCCCTCTCCCAGCAACAGTAATAGCGTAATGCTTCCAACATAAAGTAATACTCGTACTCTCATCCTCTCTCATTTTATTCTCTTCTTGTTGTTGCCTGGATTGGATTGGCAAGGATCCTGGGAGAGTTTTATCTTACAGCAGTGACTTCAGAATACTGGACTCCTTGTTTGCTATGTGTTCACTCTTCAGCTGTTCCATTGGCAGTGACACTACCTCCTGCTCCATTGACTGCCGCGGCTTTGCCTCCTGTTCCATTGGCTATGCCCCCTTTTGAAACAACAACATCTGCCCAGGTCATCTTACTCTGAAGGGCTGATGGGCTCGCGATGGTGTCCACCGCTCCATTTATCTCGCCATTTTTCTCACCTGAGCCTGACTTCACTTCATCGCACATTGCTGGATTTACTGTTTTGACCTGAACGCCTGACTCTGCTCTGCCGCTGTCAACATCTGTTTTCTCCTCTTTCTGGCTTTGCTCTTCTGGCTCCACCACATGACCGTTAGCTGAAACTACGGCAGTACTCTCCCCAGGCTTTTCTCCACCCTCAGCTTCCACTCCGCATCCTGATGCCTGATCTGAGCTTTTCTCTTCTCCATTCACAATCTCTGAGGTGAGAAGATCCTTGGGTAGTTTAAGACCCAGTTCCTTTGCCACTGCGGCCTTTAGTTCATTGTGTTTCTTCCTGTACTCCTGGAGCCTGTCACTGAAAAACAACAAATCAAGAGTGGGTTTCTACACAGCAAAAAAATAGTCCAAATTAAATGATAATGGCTTCCAATGCATTTCAAAACATGATTTGAGAATCTGTTTTGATCCAGCAGAATACATGAAATACCAAGCTTTAACCACGTTTTACCTCTTTGTAATACTCCTGATCCCTGTAACCAGAACCATCTCCGCCAGAATGGTTTCAGAAGACGGGGTTAGACACTGAGGACAGAGAGGATGAGGGAGGTCAAACACACTTTCCTTATCTCCTTGTGAGGCTGAAAAGCAGATGAGCTCCGGCACATACCTCCACAGTTTGCTCAATGCCGTCAGCTCCCGCCTGTCTCAGAGTGCGCTCCACCATCACAGCTTGTTTTGTTATGACGCACAGGAAGTCTTTGCTGCAGCGTGTCCGTTCGTGATCCTCTCCAAACTAAGCAGAAAAAGTAGCATAAGATAACACGCACACACAGCCACTACACTTCACTTTCTCCCGCACAGTTACTGACCAACGAGGTAAAGGCAGCAAGGGCCTCCTTCTCATGTGTCATGGCGCTTCTGAAGTCACCTTTACTGCACATCCACTGGGCCAGCAGATGCTGACTGCACGGACAAGGAAAGACATTGTGATGATTTGTAAAAGGCGACAAAGTGGATCAAGGTAACAGACTTGTCAAACAAAATATCAGTGCCAGCCGTAAATGACATTTTACCTGAGAGCAGTATGCAGATTAGTAGGGCCGAAGAAGGACATGTTGAGCCTCAGGGCGTTCTTTAGGAACTGCCCTGTCTGATCTTCTATCAGCAGCAGCCCAAGACAGTTCTATAAGAAAACAACAGCGCATATTGGTACCTATGTTTCTTTCATAATAGTATAATAATTACATTTTATCAATGTTATTTGTTCTGAGATTGTGTCACTGAAGTGATTTTTAAATTACTGCAACCTACATCCAGTGTTGCGGTGTACGGGTGGTCTTCTCCATGGACTGTTAGCATTATCAGACGAGCTCTGAGAAGACACTTCTTAGCCAGGGCAGTCTCCCCTCCAGCATACACATACACAGCCAACAGGGTCTACATATGACACGACAATCATACGAATTACACTGTGATGACTGGGCCAGGAACATGCTCTAATACAGTGTACAGATGTGCAGCTATACTCACATATTGCTGGATAGTGTTGGGGTGGTCAAAGCCAAGAACCCTCTCACTGATCACCACTGCTTTCAGCTGGACACTGCGAGCCTTGAGGACAGAGGAAGTCACAGTGATGATGAGAAATAAATAAATGTCAACATCAGATACTTAAAGGATACTTAAAATGAATGCACACATCTCGATGACTTCCACTGTGTTGCAGTACATTCTGTTATACCAGCCAGCAATGGTGTGATTGAGATGTACTTAAACTATCAAAAGTAAAAGTAATCAAATCAAGTAATCAAGAGTGATCTATTTAATTCACTCACTAATTATTGATTTACGTGTAAACTGCACTTATACTATAAACTACAATCATATTTTACAAGCTGATTTTTTTTGGTTAACAACTAACTGAAGTCGGTTAAATGTGGGGCAATAAAAAGTACAGCGTTCTACTCATATGTATTATAAAGTAGAAGTAAAACCAAATAAACAAAGTACTTTAAATAAAGTAGTTAAAGTTTTAAGTTTTCCACAGCTCAGTTAGTCTGCCTCTGGCCAATAGAGTAATTATAAAAGGTTGTGGAGCTGTAATCCTACCTCAGCTGTTTTCCCCTGCAGGAAGGCTGTCTTGGCCAACAGGCTGTGGCAGTAACAGGCCTCAGGGTGCAGATCGTCACACACCCTACCATACAGGTAGGTTGCTTCTTTCAGGTGCTCGTGGGCCTGATCCAGCAGGCCTGCAGTTGGAAAACACACAATAGCACTTTTTTAAAAATGATTTTACACAAATTAAATCACATATCGTGAACAAGCCCTCATGACCGTACCCTTCTGAATGGAGTTCTGTGCAGCCAGGTATGCTTTTGAGGCATCTATAGTTGGCATGCAAACATTCTTGACGACGGGGAAGATGTTGAGGATGTCGTCTGGACCAATGGGAGCTTTGTTTTGGTTGTCGAAGAAGTAGTCTCTCAGTCTCAACTGGTGTGAGATAAACAAACATAATTTCTCTTTCAGTTTATTTTAAGCATTTCTTTACTTTGCAACCAGTGGGTATTAAAGCTTTACTAAACTATATACGGGTATGTGTTTCAGTTAGTCTAGTACCTAATTTGAAAAGACTGAATCTATATTTTAGATATCTGTTACCTGTACTCCGGTCTTCAAACAGAATTCTCTGAGCAGAGACAGCTTCTGCAGACCGTAGTGCTCCACCAGGTGGTTCGGACCGGAGCTGTAAGAGAGTAAAGCAGATTTTTTTTGAAGACGTGCATTGAACATTTGAATAAAAAATAGAAAAGTAATATTGTAGGTAGTAATCACTGAATGTAGATGTAAGAGTAGGAAAGAAGCTATGCACACATATATTTCACTTTTATTAGGGTGACGATAAAGGCTGTCGTTGATCTGACGGAAGGCCTGAGGGATAAAACGTCATCCTAGTAAAAGAAGAATGCATATGGAGTGTGCTGCATTCTTACTGAACCACTGCATAACATGAGCTGTAAATAAACAAAGGCTATGTCCTGACCCCAGGCAGTCGGAGATGTTATATGTTTCAACAGCATCCTGGCAGATCAGGCTCCACAGCTCAGCCCCTGTGAGCATGCTCCATGGCGTGCTTTCAGAGGCCCCAGCCCCTCTGCCACGCCGCCTTGACTTCTTCTTAGACTCTTCTCCTACAGCAGCGGGAGTGAAGTGGGAAACCAATAGGCAGCAGAGGAAGTGACTGACAGCTGCAGAGAGGCTAGGCACGTCCACACCCTACAAACACATGACCAGAGGCTGGAATTAATTCTTTCTAGAACATGTGTGGACCCACACCTGCTCCTGTCCTACCAACCAATGGTAAGGTGTGCAAACAAGAACGATGGGAGTTCACAAAATATGTAAAGTACCTGGAGGAAACTGTTGAACACTCTTCTTGTTGAGCGGATGAAAATTTCACCTACAGCGGATCTCTGGTGAAGACAGAAAAGACAGAAAGCACTGTTGAGAGAGTTGGTCACATCAAAAAGAGCAGTTTACTTTCTAAAAAGTTTAAAAGAAAGTTTAAGCTAACCATTATATGCCTCAGGCGGTCCTTGTGTTCTGAGTGAGCAATGGCCTTGATCACATGGCCCGTGTATCGGAGGTTGATGCCCCTCAGGTGAAGCGCCTGTTTTAGAGAAGTGCTGTCCATTGGTGCCTCGTTGCTTTCCAGACAATACTGAACCTGCAAATACACACACATACATATGGTGAGCTTGTCTCATTTGAACATAAGACATGCGCGTTGCAGCATGTTAGCAATGGATCCACTTACAAAGGCCGGTATCTGATGTGTGATGATGAAAGCTGCAGCTTCCCTCAGTAACCTCTCCTGCAGCTTCACTGATGCATGTTCACTAGGAGGAATGGACACCTCTAAATGCAAAGCACAAGAAGCATGTCATAATGTGACCTAATCAAATACATCAGTTTGTGTCTATATATTCATGTATGTGTGTACTTAGACGGTATACCTGGAGAAAAAACGCTTGGGTTAAAGCGCATCTCAAAGATGATGTTGCTAACTGAGCCCACTTCTTTACATGCGGCTCGTACTGCATCAGTAGCTCGAGAGTCACCTGTAAGGACACAAATGTTTGTCTGCTATAAAATGCCCCAGGTACTGTGTGTGTCAACGATGATTTAGCTCTCTCTTGTTTCGTTCTAAAACACGTCTTACCAGCTGTTGCACATTCTTCAAAACCTCCATTTTCCTCCAGTGTCTCCCTGACACGTTGAGTGAACTGGCAATGTCTTAAATACAATAAACAAAAGTCAAACTACAAACAAAAAAAAACTTCAAAAACCGAGCTTTAAAGTGTCTCATGTTGAACTTACTTGTGTTGGATGAAGGCCTGAACCAGCTCTGGCCTCAGTCTACAGAGACCATGAGGAAAACTTTTTGGAAGTCCGGTGTTGGCATGATAATCCTCTGGCCAGCCTTTGTTCACAACACCTTCCTTGTCCTGATCCTCATTAGAGCTTTTATTACTCTCCTCTTCTCCAGTCGTTCTCTGACCTTCTGTCTCTACCTCTGGACAGAAGTTGGCGTCAGCTGGGAAAGTCCTGAACACATCAAGTATGTAGAACCTCCCATCGGCACCCAGCAGTCCCTGAGCATCCACCGAGGTGAACAGTGGTACTTTGTGACCTTTGGGCGCCACAACAACATGTCTTTGGAGAGAAAGAGATTTGGCTGCTTGAGCTAAGAGTCCTAGTAGCTGCCTGCGATGGGGGGACTCTTGATGTCCTGCATTTACCCCGTACAGCAAACCTCTGAAAACAGAAGGGAAAGACAGTTAGTTTAATCACAGTTGTACAGGGTTAAATACTCTTTTCATAAATTAAGCACGTATGGTCTACCTTGAGGCAGGAGTAGTTTCCTGGTCTTGCTCTGATCCTTCCAAGCCAGGGGCAAGACCCTGGGCAGACAAACGCACACCTCTGTAGTCTACAATGGCTGTAGGTAGAGTGTGCAGGCCCTGAACCCCCTCCAAGTCACTGTATGCCTGCACACCTTTAAGCTCGAGCCTCTGTGCAGCCCTGCAAGTAAAACATGAGGAATGACTTAAGTAATTTGCACCATTCACAAATGCAGCAAAAACATGTTTCATAATCCTCCTTTTAGGCACAACACGGGCAACATTAAGCACCTTTCACATGTACAGTATAAGAGAAAATGGCTAATTTTTGTGGTTTCTCTTACCGGCGACCTCTTTCGCCACCAAACACAGCACTTGCCGCACCCTGGCTCATAAACAGACCACCCCACAGGAAAGCTGGGTCCTCTGGGTTCCCATTGACCGAGTCAACAAGGCCATCTACCACAGTCTCTGCTCCCTGCATGACAGCCCTCACGAATGCGCTGTTTATCTGAGAGAAGCAGCATGGATGAGAGAGAAGATAAATTAAAAAAGGACATCAACCTGAAAGGGTCATGAAACTGTCTTACCGCAGCTTAAAGCTCAATTACAGCCGGTATGGTTACCTGCAGCAGAGCTCTGTCTCTCTGCAGCCTCTCCTCCAGACTTCCTGCTGGAAGATCTCTGGCAGCTTGCAACTCCTCATTCCAGTCCGGAGCCTAAACATTCACATACGGTTATTTTAAATGTCCTTGCCAACAGCAAACTTCTGTCAGTGAACAGTAACAAACATTAAATAACCTGTGCTGCTGCCTGTTCATCTACTCCCAGTCTACTGAAGGTGTTTTTGTGAGTGCGAGAAGCACAGGGAGGCCCGAGCCAGCTCAGTGTGTGATAAGGAGTAGGGATCATCTCTATTGGAGGTTGCTGAGGCCTTAAAAATAAAGGAGAAGAAGCTGCAGCACTCAAAACACGTTTTGCAGCACTCAAAACACATGCCACATTTTACAGAGTTTTCTTCTCTCTGCAACTCCCATCTGCTCCCACTTTATGCCAGACAATAATGTTACCTGCTTTTGAGTGTGGTGAAGGATTGTTTGAATGCAGGGCTGATGTGACAGAGGAGGTCAGTGAAACAGTGACAAACTGGAGAAGACTGTGCAGAACGAGGATCAAACATGTCTTCCGTAGACCTGTAGAAAATAATTCATATTTGAAGTCTTGTAGTGTCGCTCATAGTACGTGAGTCTCAGGTGTAAAAGACAAGAAACAAATGGGTATATTATTAGCTTCTTTATGGTTTACTGCTTGATTCATCACAACAGGAAGCAGGTTGGTTATTATTTTCACCTATTGAGGAAGAAACCCTTTGGACAGGATGTGATGTCACAGCGCCGTCCCTCCATTGTCACCACAGTGATGTACTGGAAGTCTCCCTGCAGCTTCCTGTGTCCTGGAGGTGGGTTCCAACAGCTGAGAGACAAGTCCCTCAAGTAACCAGGGGCCTGATGAGACAAATACAAAGTGACAGTGTGTGAGTTTGAAGGAACTAGCACAATATTCAAGCAGATTCCAGGAGTTTACGCACCTCAGGTTGGGAGCTATGTGGCAGCAGGGCCATGAGTGGTCTTTCTGAGGAACCAGGGAGAAGGTACTCAGGCAGAGCTCCGTCCTGATTGGCTGAATCTGTTTTTGTGTTGCTTGAAGACCGTTTCAGGCTCTTTCCATTTGGCAGGCTCGAGTCTGCGCCAGAAACAAAGACATAGTTCACTATGAGCTAAATGATACTTTGCTTTATCCCTTTGTCGTCGTGCACACTATGTGTTTACCTTGTGTGTGTGTGAGTGTCTCCAGTATGCTTGGCGAACGTCCTTCTCTCAGTGCATCGTGGGGTCCAGAGGTTCTCAGCAGCTCCACAACACGAGCCATATGGAGTCTGGCTGAGCGGGAGGTGTAGGGCTCTGGAATAACATGCGCTGGTTAGCCTTAATTTTAGACGGACCCTCTTTATGAGACTCACAGTAATATGACAAAGGTCTGATGAACTTGTGAGAATGACCAACTCTGTTTTGAAAGAAATCACAGGACAAAGACTTTTATTTTTTAAAAAAGTGAGAGACTTACAGACTAAAAGAGTTAATATTTCAATTTTTAACAGTACCGATCGGGTATCAATTCATCGATCAATGATGCATAAGGAATGGCTGCAGTGTGGCTTGTTTCACTGTTGCAAGAATTGCATAGTGAGAAATCTGCTAATTGGTTGGCACATATTTGTAATCTCTGCAACTATAAACCCTGTTACATAAAGGTGAGTCAGCTGTTTACATTGAACTGACAGAGTCTTAACTGTGTGCGGGGGTGAAAAGGTGACAGTGTGCTGAAAACGCTAAAATACTTGACATATCATCACAAATAATAAGGTTTGATATCAAAATAAAAAAAAAATCATGCAACAATTAACTAGAAGCCGGGCAGGTGTTCTGGCAATTGGGAACATAAATCATATAATATGCTAAAAACAGCTTGGGAAAAATCTTAGGTAAGAATCAATAAGCTACAACGGTTACAGTAGTCTCTCACACGTAATAACAAAAAAATAACTAACATTCAAGCCAAAGCTAATAAAACAATCCTACCTTCTACCAGGCGAAGGATGGATCCTGCCTTGAGGCCTTTAAGGCTTTGAAGTTCAGCAAAGGGATCCAGGGTTGCACCAGCGAGAGCAAGTGAAAAGTGGGAGCGAGGACACACCTCATTCTTCGAAAGAAGAGCCATTACTGCATCTTGAACAAGCCAAAATCCGTGCACCTAAAAAGATAAATGGTGTAAAACAACACATACTGCTCACATGTAACCCTGCCTTTTTTAGATCATATTTACTGTTGAGGAGAAAGCATTGCAGATAAACTGTATGATCAAAAGAGAAGGATGGTTTAAACCTCCTTAATGATTAGAAAGTGAAGGGACGGTGTCTTTTTTTACCTGCAGCTCAAACGGCTCAACTCCTGCTCCCTGGATCTTCACTGAGAACGATGTGTCATCATCTCGCTTTATACCAGCGACATCAGCTCCACTGTTCTGGCTCATCACATCTGTTTCAGAAAGAAATCCAAGAGACCAAACTAACTGAGGATAATCACAGTCTTGTAAGGGCAGAGCAAATAACTTTGGATGTTTTCCTGCCTTCCGCTCATTAGTCCTAGACAGTTTCCAGCTCACTGTGATACCGATACTTTACATCGAAACAAATACTTAGTTTGTTTTACAAAATAACCGGATAAGCAGAGTCAAAGAATTAATGGATAATAATTATGATTCATTAAGCTCAGATTTCATCACTAATCTCTAAAATCATTCTGAGCTGGGCTGAAAAGTGTGTGTGTGTGTGTGTCTGTGTGTGTGTGAGAGACAGAGAGTGCCTGAGGGTGAGGGTGAATTCATGCAAATAGAATGGCAAAGAAGGGGAAAGTGGGGCGTGTCGACCTTTTTACATACACTTGCAGAACTGGAGGGAGTACAGGACTCAGCGTGTCCCACAAAGTGAAGTGTGACTAAACTTCATGAATTTACCTACTGGTCTTTGTGTCATCTCTGGGTGAAGGGACAGCCACACCCAGCACTGGCATGCAGAGACAGCCAAAGGCTATGACACAAAAACTAACAAACCAGAAACCTGGCAGTAGAGTGTGCTTTCTTGCAAGGCTGCCCGTGCATACTGTTTATACAACAGCAGCAAGCTGTGTAGAACTGAAGCCATTCCTATCTCTAAAGACTGTCTTTCATTCTAGAATAAGTCCTCAACTCTTGCTGTCAATCTGGGAGTGCTTTACCTTGGGAAAGCACCCAAAAAATAAGAGTTTGTGATTGGCTGGAAGAACGTCCCTCCTCTCTGGCAGCTTTGAGCCGTCCGCTTCTGTATTGGAGCTGCTGCTTTATTACTACAGAAAACAGCACTGGCTTCAAGCTTACTTAGTCACTGATTTCTGACATTGGTATGCATAGTTTAGCAGACAAGGACAATTCATGAGTAAATGCCATATATTGTAAACTGATGGTTTTTGAGACACTACTTTGTACTTTTGAAATGACTTCACCTGAAAATCATATTGTCATACCTGCAGATTTATATATTTTTGGGGGGAGAAATTACCCGAGGGCGATCTAATCTTGAGACATGCCAAAGACATAATGTTTAATCACTCATTCTGTTTTGTGTAAGAGGAGTGTCAAGGGTTAAAAGAGGTGAGGTCTGTATGAGAGTGTCAAAGGGAAAAGAAGTTATAAGGAAGACAACAAGAAAGTTTTCCTTCTGAACAAAGAGCAAGAGATGCTGTTTCACCTAAAATCAACTCTTTGTCCTAAAATGACCCTGACTGAGTATTTGCAGTATTTTTCTCTATCTCTAACAAAGCATGTGTTTGACTAAATAAAAGTTACACAGCAGAGTTTCCCAGTGGCCAGAAAGCTGGGGGAATGCCTGCAGAGAGCAGCCATGTTCAGAGCAGCAGTGCGGTGCTAAATCTCCCACCCTCCACGCATTCTCCAGCGAGGGAGGCACCAGAAGAAAAAAGAAGGAAGAGGAAAGTGCAGAGAGGGGAGCAGAGTACAAAAACATATCGCAGGGATTTTGTTTTTACCCGTTTTTTGTTGATTTCTTCCTCCTCCTCTCCTCACTTTGTCCTTCATGGCTGCAAGTTGAGTTTTTTTTTCTAGAGTTTTCTTCTTTTTTCTTCTTTTTAAACTTCTGGAAGCTGTTCCCTCGCACAGTCTTGCTTCAACACTGCCAGAGAGAGGGACAGAGTGAAAATGTGCAGCTGGACTGTTTCTTAACCCAGCAGAGTGAAAGTGAACGTCTGTCTGTTTCAGGATTGTGACTCCTGCCTCTCTCTACAAGGCAAACTTTAGCTTATCTGTTTTCCCTGTGTAAAAAAGCCACACCCTCTTATTGCTTCACACAGACTCATTACTCTCCCTGACTGTCTCACACACTGTTGGACTGGGTGTGTCTATGTGTTGTAGCGCTACTTGCTTTTCCTTCCCCTGACATGTCTCACTCCTCCCTCCATAAGCCCTAAAGTGAAATGGACAATTACACAGTTGTCTGTTTATTTGGGACTGGACACCAGTCAACCAGCTACACTGGTTTGACAATCTAAAAGCAGCTTCTATCTACACAGGTTATTATGTTAACAAAGTAATCTAATCTACAAACTACAGACATTCTTCTAATCCGAGGTCAAGCTGGCCCTGTGTTGTGCAAATTCCTGTGTTACATTCTTGACCATAGTGGAGTCACAGTTTGTTAAAAATACAACAATGAGACAGTTAACCTGCCTCCCACGGGCGTGTCTGAGTATGATGGGGCTACTCCTTTCTGTTGAGAAGCTTACACCTACAACATTCACATCTTACTCATTCCTGTCCGTATTTCAGTCGAAACATGAACTAAGATTTCTGGATTAGGCGAACCTGGTGATTTGTTTGATGTTGCTAGACTGTAGCAGAATAAACCTCAGTCATTTACAGTATGTGTAACATGGTGTAACCTACTTTTGAGCAGACAGGAAAGTCTAACTTTCATCTGCTCAAAAGTGTATTTATTCTGATGGCCCACCTCTCGTTTATTATGTTCTGTGTGTATTATGTGAATTATGTTGTGTAAGTATTATTGGGAATAATGTTATGTATCTATTAAACTTGTTACCCCTGTAAAATGACAATCATAATTATGTTATTACTAATTCATGACGCCGGCGTCATATATGGGGGCGGCGGCCTGGTGACGCGTTGTAGTTCATGATACCTTCAAGTGCTCCTCGTAAATTTAGAATTTTACTTATAAACTGTTATGTCTTTAAATGTGATGTTTTTGGGTGCTGTATTTTATGTACAATTGAATCTATTATCTATTATTTTGTTCGTTTACTGTTTTCACAGCAGAATAGTGCCTTGAAGATAATGCACGATTTTATTTTCTGATTTCGCCCATTGGCATTGGACGCGGTTTTTGCGTATTTCTCTGTCTGATGGTCACAATTTGAAACTCGTCCACGACAAAAAAGACCCTCCTAATTAATGCAGTGGCCGTACCCCATTTATTTTATCCTTAGATTAGTGTTTGGTCATCGCTCACCGTGCAGTCATCATATTTCCGAGGGCAGGTTGTATCCTGGCAGCGGTCGGTTGACAGGAGGCTGTCCTTGGCTAGCCTAGCTAGTCTGAACGACAAACAACGAATATAAGTCATCGGCATTAAGTCCATGTGAAGTTGTCGGTGAGTTTTAGTTAATGATTGCCTATTACCAGTGTTATGATGTCCAAAACACTGACAGGGTGTGAGGAGGGAGAACTTAACACCCGTGTCCCGTCCAGCCATCGTAACTCAGCTAGCATGAATCTCAAACAGCGTTAACAACCATTAGCCTCAACGATGTGTTTATGCATTCCTTAAAATACACTAACATGAGAAATGACAGTCAGCATTGGCTAGTTTAGTTCAAGATAACGCCCAGGTTTTCCATTTACATGGATATCAACAAAACGTATAATACATGCACAGTGTGTTTGGCTTTAAGGCATCATGGCTGTTTATGTTTTCCAGTGTTAGTGGCGATCAGCTGTTGATGTCATGTTTACCCATAGCTAGGATTAGAAACGAAAGGTATTAGCTAAAGTGATCTGTCTTGTTTCTGTTTCTGTCCCATCGCCTGTTTGCTGCTCTTCTTCAAATAGCTGCCATCATTAGACAGGTTTTTATTTTATTCATTTATGTACATCTGGGTCGTTGTAGGTGGTGTGAACGTGTGGCCCCCCCGCTCACCTCAGGTAAGTGCTGAGGATTGGACTAATGCCATTAAGTCCAGACGAAGAGGGGCGTCTATCTCAGGCCGCCCCTGGCAACAACACTCAAGGCCTTTTTGAAGACCCCATTCAGACCGTGGCTCCAGGCAGTACACCTGAGGATCAGGTGAGGGTGCACACGTGATTGTGCTCAAAGGTGTAAATATTGTTGGCGGTATCGCTGTAACAAGTCCAAATGGCTGTGGATGGTGGATGATTCAGGTTTTCACTAGGAACATCTTCGGGCAGTGCTTACCTGACACTCACATGATTAGGTTCTGTTAACTACCCAGTAGTCTCCTACAATAAGAGGAATTTGTTCAGATTAACCTTGGTGGTGTCCTGTTCTTTTTGACCTATTAACAGAAAGAAACCTCAGACTCAAGGTGCTGTCTCGATTCACCTGCCCTCATTCAGAGACACAGAATCACATAATGCCATATTCCTATTAAAAGTACACTGTTAAAGTGTGGTCTACATTCAGCCCTTAGCGTGGCTGATCCGTGTTAAGGGATAAAATGTCACAATGTTACTGTTGTAATCACAGGCCTGGTGCCCAGTGGGGCACTTGACTCTCCCAATAGAATACAGTCATTGTTACTAGCACCCAGGGTGGTTTTATGTGAGCTTCAGTGTGGTTGATACAGTACTTCTGTTCCATAAATGTGTGAGGCAAGATGACATTGATGCTGTTGTTTTAAGTATGCATATGCTAAGAAAAGATCTTGAAATTAATGGGGTTGTGCAAGGCGAGAATTGTACCAACCACTTGGAGGTATTTGTGGGAACAGGGAACTCCTGACAGGAAAAAATGACAAGCTGACTCACTCAACTAAGTGTTTCTGATTTTGAAAAATTTCTGATTTTTAGCCAGTAACAGGCTTGTAACAGGGGTTGTTCGTGAATTGTTTGTACTCCGGTCCGCTCCAACAAAAATAGCTTCAGCATTCTGTACATACTGTGTTACAGAGGGGTACAATTGTAATGCCTATGGAAAGGAGTGGGGTAATGGACATTACACACTGCCCCTTTTTTATGGTTTTTACATCTTAGGACTTAGCAAGTAGTTTATAAGCAGCAACAAATCCTGCGTAGATCATTCACATTCATGGTGCTGGTTATCAACCTGGCAGTTACTGCAAATACAGAAAGGTATTACTGCCAAGGCATGCCCTCAGAAGAAATGGGCAAAATGTAATTCTTATGAAGGGCGTTCCTTTTACATTTCCAGTTTTCCTCAATCTTATTTCAAATCTTAAGCACTCACTAGACTGCGAATGGCATGACTGATTTGGCAGCTGTGTACGGTGACACCCTCTTTCAGCACTCAACAGGAGCAATGCGGTACCAAAAGAATTAGTGGCTGCCTTGTTTGGTAGCATGAGACATTCAGTGGAAATAGGTTGTTTACAACAAGAAGAAGAAATAGACAAGACAAAGCTTGTGAGAAAGAAATTGTAAAACAGGGCTTTGTGTGTCTCACCAAGAGGAGACCTGATCCTTTACTGTCCAACTGTCCTTTCCTCTGTCTGATGGGCTCAGCTAGCTTGGTGGGATTTTAATAAAGGAATACAGACTTACACAGTTATTCTAGTCTTTATAGTGTTGATTGGTAAACTGTTCTAACTAAGGTAAACATGGGTATATTCGTAATGGTAGCACAGCATTATTATTGACAAGAACAAATACCGATTTAAAATCTTGATCATGTTGCCACAATTTTTCTTCAGGTGTCCCCTGCGGTGGATGAAGCCTCTCCTTCTTCCACATCTTCCTTTGAGATGCTCGACATGGAGCCGGTTCCAGCTCCTTACCGAGAAGTGCAGCCTCACTGGTTCTTCTGTCAACGAGCCGAGGACAATATGTCCTGGCTTCCTTTCAGCAGAGAAGACTCTGACAACCTAGAGAATGCCTACAACGCTGGTAAGAATTAGTTTTATATGTAAATTAAGTTACTATAGGTTATCTGGGGTACTTATGGGTTGTGTCAGTATTAGAAAATTTGGAAAAGTGCAAGTTTTCTATAAATAACTGTTGACAATGACACATTGTGGCCAGGTCAGAACTCTTTCTAACATACTGTACATTTATATTATATTTTATTTCAACAAATCCTGTTTAAGGACAAGAAAAGTTGTCTTTCCTGTCGGCAGAAGAAGAATATCTTTACTTTTTTGATGATGCCTCTTTACACATCAGTTTGTGCAATACTTTGCTTTGGACATGTTCATTAACAATTAATTCATTTGCTATTTCTTTTACATATTTTGCAAGATATTTGAAATTCAGGAGGAAAACATTATTTTGCAAAATGACCAATCAGCCATAGTATTATGACCGTTATAATCAGTCAAGTGAATAACAAGCATTATCTCATTATTATGGCACCTGTCAGGGATACATCAGGCAGCAATGGACATTTTGTCCACAGTGTTGTGTGTTAGCAGAACAAAATGGGCCAAGTAAAGGATATGAGAGAGTCTGAAAAGGGCCAAATTTCGATGGCCAGGCAACTAGGTCAGAGTATATCCAAAACTGCAGCTCTTGTTGAGTGTTTCCAGTCTGCAGTGGTCAGTATCTAAATAGATAGATACTTTATTCATCCTGAGGGAAATTCTGTGTTCAGTAGCTCATTTCTTGTCACCAGGATGCAAGGGACATCCCCTTGTCGTTACTATGGGGATTAGCTTGTCCTTCAGCAATGCTCAGGTGCTGTCGTATCAAAGTAACATCTGGTGCCAGGACCTATATTTCTCAAAAGAGCATCACACCGTAATGAAAGCATCATTGTTATACACTTCACAGGCCGTTTGGACCGTAATTTTTACATTTGCATTGTGTATGTGTTCATTTCACAGTAGGAGATAAGGAGGGGGATGTGGTGGTAGCTGTGAATGGACAGCGATATGATGTACATGTCAAGGAAAGGAAGCGCTACGCTGTGTACTGGGAGCAAGCTCCCTCTGAAGTCCGCCGCTGTACCTGGTTCTACAAAGGAGACAAAGACACCAGATTCATGCCGTACCCTGAAGATTTCAGCAAACGGTTGGAGGTAGTGCCTGATGCTGAGCTTTCATCACCACCACACCGCTCATTTCTACTGCATCTGGCTTTAGCTTCCTCCTAAATCTTTTCTTATACAGTATCTTACTGTTTTTCCACCCTCTTCAATTACGCAGGAGGCCTACATGATAGCAGTAACCTTAGATGAATGGAAGAGGAAACTGGACTTTCCCACTGGAGAGACTGTCATCTTACACAATCCCAAGGTGAAGCCTGCTGTTTAAACACCACTTTTTGCACGATAGTTCTATACATGACTTTTCTATTCATACAATGGGCACTAAAATTATTTGAACATTTAAGGCATGCTTGTAGGGGTTGAACTTCGGATTTTTTAAAGTGGTGAAAGTCGAGTTACAAATAAAAACACAGTAGAAAGTAATGTTTTACAACAATGAAACCTGTTCTATTATTACCTGAATAAATATTGTAGTGTTTAACACAATAGAAGCTATAAACACTGTCAGTCTGACACTGTCAGTCGCACACATATGCGGCACAAATATGCAGCTCGCACAAATAAATATATAACTAAATAAATATTACAGTGTTTCCTTCTAATAAGCCTTATTTGACTGTTCTCCTCTCAGCTGATAATGCAGTATCAGCCAATAGGACTGCAGGATGACTGGGTGTCATCTCCCTCAGAGCAGACCAGGCCGCGCACGGTCAAAAGAGGAGTGGAGAACATCTCTGTAGAAATACCTGATGGTATGTGTGTATTCTAAAATGTACACCGGTCTGACAGTATTCCCTACAGTCTTGTCTTTTGGGTGCATCATGTTTATGCGTCTGTTTCCAGGTGAACCAGAAAAGGTGGATCACCTTGTCTTTATGGTGCATGGCATCGGCCCTGCATGTGACTTGCGCTTCAGGTCCATCATACAGTGTGGTGAGTTTGTGTGTGGATATGTGGATAAGGCACATGCATATATTTACGTATGTGCCTTTATGACTCTCTTTCATCTGTTCTCACTCCAGTAAATGACTTCAGGAGTGCTTCCCTGTCCCTCCTGGCCTCTCATTACAAGCGTGCTCAGCAAGAGGGACATATTGGAAGAGTGGAGTTCCTCCCAGTCAACTGGCACAGTGCTCTGCATGGGGATGCTACTGGTGTGGATGAGTAAGTATGAAGAGAACAAGATTCCGCTGTGAATTCCTGAAACTTGTCAAACTCTTGCTACTCTTGTTTTTCTTTATCTCCAGGGACATCCAGAGGATCACTCTGCCCAGCATCAGCAGGCTGAGGCACTTCACCAACGACACTCTGCTGGACTTATTTTTCTATAACAGTCCCACCTACTGCCAGACAATAGTGGACACGGTGGCCTCAGAGATCAACAGGCTGCACACCCTCTTCCAGCAGCGACACCCAGAATTCAATGGGGCAGTTTCAGTAGTTGGCCATAGCCTGGGTTAGAGATATGAAAAAACAGAAACACCCGGTCACGCACAACTGGATCAGAGAATTACAGACTTTAAACTCTGCTTTGTTTCTTCATCATCAGGTTCGCTAATCCTGTTTGACCTGCTAACCAATCAGAGGAGTGGATCAGAAACCAAAGACGGGGTACAATATAACATTCACAAAAAAAAAAATCACTGGTGTGAAATATTTGAAGTTTTTTTAAGTAGATAAAAATGGTTTTCCTGTTTTGCCCTGTGTGCTTAAGGTGCCTTCCAGTGAGCCCTGTCATCTGTCATGTGATACACTTGAGCAGGCTCTGAACAGACTGGGCCTACAGCAATACCTGGATAAACTGCAAGCGGAGAACCTTGACCTGGAATCACTGGTAACACACGTGCATGCAAAGACACGAAATGTTGAAATACAACGTCAAGTGTGATGCAGCGTTAGAAATGAGGGTCTATGGATCAAGGATGTGATGTATTGTACAGATTATAAACCCTCCTGGTCCTTAAAAACCAGCATATCTCTTTTCTCAGGCTCTTTGCCATGACAGCGACCTCAAAGATTTAGGAATTCCACTTGGACCTCGTAAGAAGATTTTGAACTACGTCAGAAGGAAGTGGCTTCCAGAGGTCAGATGTTTTCTTGTTTTGGTACATGTGACCATTCGTTCTTATAACTGATTTACTCTAGACAACAGCAAGAAGCCAGCTGTTTGATAAGGTCGATTTTATGGCCAGTCTGATTTGTTTGTGGCTCTACTTACTAATAGCAGCATTTGTATCTACAGTTTAAACAACCACTTTAATTAATTTTTAATTTTTGTGTTTCTTAATCTGAATAGGGCTATAAGTCAGGGGCAGTACGTCAGGCGCCAGGATTGCAAGTTCCACCTGAAGCTACAAGTGGTCGCGATGATAACCAGTCTTCAGGACTGACTCCTCAGCAGGCCCAGTTCCACAGAGCGCAGTCGATCACCAGTGCTGTGGACTATGAATACTTCAATGTTGGCATTGGACAGGTAGCACACTTGCACACATATCCAGTATGATTATTTGTGCTTGGGAGGTGAAGCTTTGTTGTGTCACCCTACTGCTTCTCTCCTCCCACCGCTTGCCTGGACAGACCAATGGAGACATAGCCAAGGGACAGGTGTGTCTCACACGGTGCCCATATTTTCTGAGCCTTGGTCCTTTTTTGTCTTTGATCTCACTGTGCCTGGAGTTTCCTCTTCATATACAGTGCAGTCCGGTCTGGGAAATCCGAACAAAACAGAATTTTAGTAACTTCTTAATCAACAACATTTCCATGGCTAAGTCACATTGTGCCGTGAGTTAGGCCACCATGTTTGTCCCATTGTGCAACCCAGTGTATCTGTGCTCATACACATGTATTAGTGCTGCATGAGAGGCCATCTCCTCATTCTGCTCCTTACCTGCTGTCACGCTCACTGGATGTTATGTTTTTGTCATGAAAGATAGTCTTAACATCACAGTATTATCTTAGCATTATCTTATTTTAACGCTAACATTTTAACATCTACTTTCACTCCACAGGTGTCCATTGATTATCCACAGCTGGCGTTCCACCCTCAGACATTTTTTGCATTTGGATCTCCAATTGGTATGTTCCTGACTGTACGTGGGCTTAAACTCATCGATCCCAACTACACCTTCCCAACCTGCAAGAGCTTTTACAACATCTACCACCCAGTGAGTGATCACATATTCACTATATCTGCCTCCTCTGTCTGCATTTGGACCCAATAACGATCATTCTAGCTGTTATTTGCTACAGATAGAGTCTGCCTAAAGTGTTTAGAGAACAAATTGTTAATGTGTTTGTTAATGCCTTGGTTTAGCTTTGTTTTAGATATACTGTGACCTGGATAGTTTCAATCATTCTCTTTCAACATGATGAAAGAGGCAATTTACTACTAGTTACATCTTCTCCTTTCTGTCTTTGTAGTATGACCCTGTTGCCTATCGGTTAGAACCAATGATTGTTTCAGAGGTGGATGTGGAGCCCATGCTAATCCCTCACCATAAAGGCCGCAAGAGAATGCACCTTGGTACGACTCTTTCCTTAGCTCTGTTACGCAACACTTGAGTTTTTGTCCAATGTCCATCTTTGTTTCTCTACGTCTTGTAGAACTAAAAGACAGCTTGACCCGCATGAGTATGGATTTGAAGAACAATGTACTGGGATCGTTGCGTACGGCATGGCAGTCCTTTGCCAGACTACCTGTAGCTGCACTGCCCCCGGTGGAGGAAGGAGAAGCTACACTAGAGAGAAACCTTCTCGAGACTCAGGGTAAAAAAAGTAGTTTATTTGCCTTTTTTATTTGTGCATGTTGTGAACGTGCACAAGAGTGTGCCTAACCCATGAGTCTAACTGAGTCTCCTCGTACTCCTCTCACCCCTCTCTGCATGCTGCCACCCTACCCCCCTCTCTTCTGCTCTGTCTCATGGTTTCTACTGCTTTCCTTACCCCTTACCACTTTACCTCGAACGTCAGCTGCATCTGCAGGCACTGCTTCTGCTAAGAGGGGAGACAAAATTGCTGATTTTTGGAGTAGAATACTGGAGTGGCCCAGGGCCCTTCATAAGCATTACTTTCAAGGTAAGCCAGGATAGTCATTTGGCTAAAATGAATGAGTATTACATGAGTAAATTAACTCATTCTGTCTTATTAATGCAGTCAGATTGCTTTGATGAGATTCCTATCCTTTCTCTCCCCTGGTGGTTTTCTGAAAGCCTTATATCTATCTGATATGATCAGTTACTTTGCCTCCACAAGCTTTTAATTTGGAAAAATAACATGTTTAAATTATTCACATGAATGTGGCCTAATTAAATACAATTATTGCATAGCACTGAAAAAAATCTTCTGCTCAGTTGTTGTTCATTTTGGTACCTTCACTCCCATATAAAGAGCAAATGTTATATAAGCTTCATTATTACTGCCCCAGGCTCACACTTCCCCTGTGTCCCGCTCCCCTCTACCTGCTTTACCACCTGCTGTACGTCTAGTCTTCAACTTAAAGTTTGATTAACAGACATTACCTCCAGGACGTTTCCACCCTTTCCCACTATTAGTTCTGACAGGCTGAACTCATTGACCTCTTCACTCATCATCATCATCATCATCATCATCAGAAGCCACTTAAGTGTTCAGTAGATCACTGAGCCAAACAAATGTGACTAGCTTTTAGTTTAATAGTCTGGATTTGAATCTTCGAGGAAATGTCATTCATAAGTAAAAATGTAAACGCAGTATATGCCGGTACATGTCCTGCTAAAACTGTCTGTTCTTTACAATAAGTTAAAGGTAATTTTAGCTGAACAGACAATTATATAATGTTCCTTTTGTCAAACATTTCACTCTCAGGATTCTCGCCTTTTCGTTTACCCCCCTCAAATGAAATCTGAGGGAATGATTTTATCTCATTATGTTGTACTTACAAGTCAGTGCGTGCAGAGGCAGACTCTCATGCAAATGTGCATGTTTTCAAATTATCAGTTTCGGGTTCATCACAAGATCATTGTTGGGAGGCCTTGAGACATCACTCTTAAAACAGCAAGCAGTTCATAACATACCAACAAGAACATTAGTCACTCATTGCAAAACTGATCCAAGTTTCTGACATTTACTCATGATCATACTTGCACCACAGGAGGAGTCATGTCAAAGCAAAATGTCAGCTCTGTGTAGACAGCTATTCAAAAGCTATCCAGTAACTGTCTTTGAGTAGCATTAGGCAATGTAATCACGTGTATCCAAGCCTGAAATAGCACAATATATTCCTAAATTAACTACCAAAATTACTATATTTACACGACCTGTAAAATCAAAAAGTATAACCACTTAAGTGGTGCAGTTCTTCATGTGATTGATGGTGACTGAATCAGAGCCATACAACCAGTGCCTGCAGCATTTGTGAATCTTTCAGGTATTAGAAGAGTAGTTAAACCTAGAAGGATTTTCATTAGTTGCACAGTCCAATGCTTCCTTCAAGTGGAACTTGTGGTTATGGCAGGGGAAGTCATGTACACAAAATGTTTGCTGTTCAAATGGTAACATTTGTGAGAACACCACTGCTAGGCAGCTGTTAGTGTCTAACAGTTATTATTAGTCACAACCAGATAACTCAATGGAGGAAATTTTAAGTCATGACGAAAAGGTGAAGATGAATATCAGTATTTTACTCTCATATGAAGCTACAAAGAAACCTCTACACAACTGCACTGAAATATAGTAACGTACTATTCAATTCTGTCATTTCTTGAAAACAAACAAGTGTGAACTTCAGCCTTATTGACAATTTCAAGTTATAGACTTGTGAATACCATGACCATTCTTGTGTGCACGGTAAACACAACCCCATTTGAAAGCAGCATAACACATTTTGGGATTATATTCGGACTAACTGCTCCTGCTCTCTTTTGCGGTTGACACGCCAGGACAAAGCGGAAGACTCAGTCGCAGAGGAAGTGAGAAAATCAGGTCTTTAATCTTTTCAAAAATAAAGCTTTCACAAGATAGGATCAGAGTAACAAACAAAAAGTCACTCAGAGGAGGCGAAACTAGATAATGAACACTTAGGTACAAAAACTATGGCTTGGAATGCACTGGCTGGTATGCTCGACGAGACAACAACACGAAACATAACACACTTGCACAAGACAGGGGAAAACGCAAACCACATATACATAGGAGGGTAATGGGAACAGGTGGAAACAATCAGGATCGGGGAAAACAATCAGACCCGTGAAACAAGAGGAAGGGCAAATAGACTGAAACGAGAGGAGAGTTAGTACTTTCAAAATAAAACAGGAAACCGCGAGACAATACGAAAACAATTCACCGCTGTGTGACAGTTGTTATCTTACCATTGTATATTCTTACAACATTCAGACACTTAATCATCTCTCCAAAGGGCAAAGGTGAACTACCATGCATTATTATCTCTTTTCAGTTTAAATGCTGCTGCAGACAGCGGCTACTTCCTTCTTTCCCCCAAGTTACATGATTATCTGTTGTACCAAAAAGGATAAGTGGAAATATTTAACTGCTGCCTTTTGCCAGTTCTCACTGTAACCCCTATACAACTTCATTAGTATTGATCTCTGTCCCCTCAGCGGCCCATGAGGAAGCAGAGCCCTCAGTGTCCGCAGAACAGGCCGAGCAGCCAGAGATTAAAATGGGGATGCTGAATGGAGGGCGGCGGATTGACTACGTGCTTCAGGAGAAACCCATTGAGAGCTTCAATGAATACTTGTTTGCCATTCAGTCTCATCTATGTTACTGGTGAGTCATATGTATCTATGGAGGGTTATTACACAAACTGTGCTTTTGTATTTCTGACCTATTTCTCCTTGTATGACACATCACTTCAATAGTTATTTGTCTGTCTCTCTGTTAGGGAGTCGGAAGATACAGCTCTCCTGTTGTTGAAGGAAATTTACGACAAGCTAGGTGTGACCTTTGAACAGCCACAACAGTAATAAAGTGAAGAACAAAAGAACGACAGCTGACTAACCAAGAGGCTGCACAATCCTCTTTCCAGGATGCCTTACTGTCTGGTTGTTACCTGACTGCCACTGTCTCCTCCTCGCACAGCAGAGCCCGTTTGGTTGCGATCCCACGAACTATATCAGTCAACCTTAATTTGAGAAAGTTGTGGCTCCTTAGCGTTGCCTGAACTCCCACTGCAAGATATGAGGTGGTGTCTGATAGTTGTCTCATCCCTGTCATGTTCCTGGTTGCACTTTACAGAGTCAGTCTTTATTTTTCATTAATTTGCACAATACCATACTTAAAGCTGCAGCTAGAATTGTATTGAAGAAAATAATTATACCAAAAGGCTCCCACAGTACATGATGTGTATTGTCACAGTTGGCACAGCTGGCAACAATAATATATATATATTAAAAAAAATCCATTATGTAATCAACAGTTTGACTATGATCTACACATTTCCTGTGTAAATCCTCCAAATATCATAAATGTAGAATTATAATTAGCTATAATGTATGTTATATGTGTTCAGCAGGGAATCCGTTTTTTGAACTCGGATCAAGAAAGCTGTAGCATAACTCGAGGCCTTACCTCTATAAATAACCAGCTTAGGTTTCTCATTTGACTATGACATGTATTGATTTCTAATTTGGAAAATGAAGGTTGAAGGTTTTCTCTGTTACACTTTTTCTGCCAGTAATATTCTATCTGGCTGTGTGAAGGCCACTAAAGACCCAAAGCTGCTACTCCTACATGAGTGCAATGTTGCAAATATGTTGATGTCCTGTCATATTTCAACAATGTCCTTTACTGTTGTTTGTTTTGCCTTTTGATCAAATTTTTATTTAAATGCCACCTTAATCATGTGGGACATGGTCCAGTCAAAGAACTGTTGGAAAACAGTCGAAAGACTAGCTAGCTGTCTTTTCATGGTGTGTGAATGTGGGTGTGTGTGTGTTTGTAGAGTATATTATTGCAGGATGTAAACTGTACAGAAAGATAACTTCTCCCTCTCTCTTCCAAGCCTGTGCCATTCCTTGTTTACCTCTCTTCTTTCTGCTTGTTTACAGTTGACTCCTATCATTTTATCTTTTATCCATAACAGGAATATATACTTTATTATATTATATATTACGAATGACATCTCATAACGTTTGCATTTTTTTTTTAAGGGCCAAAAGCATACACATTTCTCTTTTGCGTTCCTGTGTATCGGTGTTGTGAACCAGCTTTCCTACATTTACTGCATGCACTTCTTTGTTATGTTACAGCAGGGTTTCTCAACATATTCTGTTCCCGACCCCTTTCTTCCTTTAGGTCTAAAGGTTTCCACTATTCTCTCAACCACAGCAATAAGAATTTCCTTATACGATTCATATATTTTGATTTGAAGAGCATGACAAATCAGTTATGTAGAAGCAGCCACAAAAGCGGTTATGTTTATTTAGTATGTATTACAAATGCCAGTATCTCGGTGTTATAGATCTGCTTACCAAGGTCCAGACTATAAAGTTGAGAAACTCTGTTAGAGTGACTTCACTTTATAATAGACTAATTTGTTATGCACTGTCGGGGTACCACGGTCCCTGCCACCAAAGCTCGGAGTGACCTCTGGGTGTCTTGTCTGCACAATTAGTGAATTAACCTACTGGGGTTGTTCATTTTCTTCCTTGAGAAATGCACTGAACACAATAGATACCAAGATGATGTTCTTTTGAACCTCGCTGATGTCTCTATTGTAAAATTGTAAACTAAAAACAAAAACATGGCTATGGTCTTCTAGTCCTCTTCTTTACCATAACCACTGTTTTGGCATTTGATACTAATATGCTGACACATACCAAAAACAAACAAACAAATGTTCTCCTTTCTTAATACATACCATATGAATGTGGTAACATGTTTTGTGTGCCATAATAAAAATATAAAAAATAAACAAGTGTGCTGTTTTGTTTTTTGGAGATTTGCTTTGGATTTCACAATAAACCTTGCTTGACTTACAGTTTTGTTGTTGTTGACACGAGAAAAAAACACAGCTATTAAGGTATTTAAATCAGATACGATTATTTAATGTAATAAAAGTTTAAAAAGAAAATCACAGTATAAACGCAATAGATCTGATCAAATATACTTCGTTAAAATTTTCTCAGATTTTCAACTTCAACCTCGTTACTATGGTGAATGACTCGAGCATGCGCAGTCCTGTCATAGACAAAGCATCACTTACAGCGGTTGAACTGAATCTTTGGACAACAAGCATGAGGCAAGTTAAAGTCCTAAACTTGGTTTCAGCGTTTGTTTTTAACGCTTTCCTAAAGCTTCATTTACTTTATTGTAGATCTGTTCATGTCTTCATTCGTAATTTCCGGTGCTAACAGGTAACAGCTAGCAAACGGCCAAATTCAGTAAATTCATTCGGTAAAATTAGTTGTTGTTTACTATAAAAAGTTAAACATTTATTTGCGAATAAATTATTTAATTGCCACTGTATTGTTACTGGCTCGGTGTATGAAGTTGTGCCTGTCGAGTACAGAAAAAAATGTGGTCATTCAGATTCAGAAGTCCACATTGAGCCTCATGTGATTCATTTCAGTGGGAGGAAGTTATGCAGCAAAGCTTCTCAGTAGTTGTCAAAGACGGGCCTGTCCTGGGCTCCACTGCCTGACCCTCCACTACTCCGAGGTTTATTAGCAGTTTAACCAAAAGAAGACGGGGTGATGCTTGAATCAGGTGATATCAATTATTTATTTAATCATTAAGAGGCTCAGTCCACTCAATAGGAGGAATGGGCCTATGACATTATATGTCCAGTGTCAAACTATCTCTTGTCTTCTCTTTTGCATTCATGTTAAGTCTCTTATTGTTTGACATTTACTAATTGTATAAGGGGTCAGCAGAACTGGGAGCCTTTACAGTCAAATGCATGTGTGCTGTCATGCTTAAACTCTGGGGGTGCAGAGGGGTGGGTTTAGGATCACAGCAGGTAGTGAGAATGTGGTGGTACAACAAGTGGAGCTGTGTTTTTTTGCCGCCAACCCTCCCTCCATCTCTCCCACCCCCTGCATCTCAGATATTCAGCTGACTAACAATAGAAGAGACTCTTTCTCTGTTGAACAATGCCATCAAGCTAACCGGATCATGTAACCCCCATGACACACGGACACACACCAGCTACCCCCATTCCACCTTCTTGGATATAAAGGTTTTTAAACTACTACCCCCCTCATCCAAAGGCTTTGAACTGCCTAACAAGAGAATGTAATCTGCCTCTGGTGTGTGTGTGTGTGTGTGTGTTTGAATGAGAGAGAGAGAGAGAGTTGATGGAGGTAGGGAAGTAGAGCGAGGAGGCGGGACTGTCACCGGAGCTATTCATGTGTAGCACGCCTGACTGTACTGTAGAGCATCAGCAGAGATAGTGAGGAGGAAGCAGCGATGAGAGGAGAGGCTGGTTGGTTAAATAATAACTAGTCAGTCATGAGAAGCAGTGCGTCGTGGGGCTCTGACGCTGAGCCAGGCTGTCCCGAGGAGAAGCGGAGGTGAAGCTCGGAAGGTGGAAAAGGACGTACATCTGGGATCAACCTGAAAGAAACACAGACTCTGCTGTTGCCATGGGGGGCTCTCTGAGCCAGCACAGGAAGGGATCAGTCGGTTCTCCTCGGAAGAAGAGCAGCATGTAAGACTGGATATTTCATTGTTCATATGTTTATGTAAGATTGTGATGAGGAAGCATGCGCCGCTGATCAATGACAGCAGGTCAATTTCACCCTTTGATACTTGAGATTGTGTTGGTTTGTGTGGATGAACTCAGTGCCTCTGTCTAGAAGGAGAAAAGAGGCAGGAGATAATGGGGCGAAGGTTAATGCTGGCGCGCTGATGCTTTCTTTATAGACTTTTCCTGCCAGGCTGAAAGCAAGTCAGACCTTGAGTCAGCGTTGCGCACAGCACCTGGTGCTGCGATTGTTTGAATACTATTTAGCTATTCAAATTTAAAGAGAGACATGGAGCAGGACAGAGGCAGCTGATGACATTATCACAGAGTCTGATGTAATGAGCATGAGCTGATCAGGTCATGCTGCTGCAATTAAGCCTGTGCCCAAGATTTTGTCGTTTCTGACAGCTTTTGTGGTCTTCTTTTAAAGTAGAAGAGATAATGCTGCTGGTTATTAATTATGCAGCTCTGACCCTGATTCTAAAGTGGGATGTTTATCATACGAGCTGCACGGTTTATTTCTGTCTGACGCAGATTCATGTTTTGTTCATGCTGTGTGTTTGACATCCTTAAAGTATTTTGTGATGAACTGCAGCTGCGTGGAGCCTTCGTCTTGCCCAAATGTGAGGAGAGTGAATTAAGATGTTGTTGCCGCGGCATTTCCGAGGTTAAAAGCACTTAACCGCCACTCACCCTCTTCTCTCTAATCCCTTTGTAACTGAGAGTGAGTCCTTTCACTTTGTTCTCCCAGTGATGCTTTTATCTGCATTTCTAAAAGCCTCTGTAAGCAGCCCCTTGTAGAAGATCACTTTCTCCCGATACACATTAATGCATACAACACTATATGCAGCCACTCCTCTCTTATATTTGTGTGCTGCCATGTATTGAAGCAGATGTTGTTTTGATGGCAAAAATCTTTCCCACCACACAAGCGTACTGTAGTTTTCTCCATCCATCTGTGTTTATGCAAGGGCAGGTGGGGGTTGGGGTCCCCCCTGTGGGAAAACTGAGAAACCAATCCCTGCCTTGGGATTGAGGCTTTCAGCTTTTGCTCTAATTTTAGTTGGCTTAATCATCCGTTTTATGTCTTAACTGGAGCAGTCTTGGACGCACAGTGGACTTCCTGCTCTGCAAACCCCTGAACACCCAGTTTCTCAGTTGGGAGGAGGCTGACCTGCATTTGGAGCTCATTTCTTGCGGCAGTGGAAGAAATTCAGGCCAGTAAAGGCTTGGATACTTTTCTTATCTTTAGAAGAGAAAGGCATTGTGAATACACAACAACATAACGTGACATAACGACATCCAAGAATAAACATTTTAATTATACATTGGTTTGCCAGAGTACAAGAAAAACTCTGCTGAACAGCTATAAAGTAAAAGGCTGAAAACTTCCATTGGCATCATATCTTTGCTTCTGCATTGAATTGTAAACAAACATGTGTATAAATACATAATATAAAAAGAGATATGTTGCATTTTGTGGAGTGAAAATCTTGTTAAACTGTACTTAAAAGAATGAATGGAAACAGAAACATTAGAACAGTAGGGGGTGTGACATCTCTGTGGGTACATGTGTATACAATGTGCATTCACTGTTGTCTGGGAATTGTGTCCTCTTGCGTCCCCATCATAGTCACGAACAATAGCTCGGCTGGTGTATGAACATGACTCCTTGGTAAAAGGCTCCTCTCTTCCTGTCGTGTAGCCTCTCTCTTTTCTTTCTTTCTTTTATCATGCTACTGTCAATTAAATTACGCAAGTGCAAGTCTAAGTCTAAGTTCACTCCATGCTGGTTTTCTGCTCTAATTGCAGATAATTGGGGGTTCGTCATAAAAGATCAAGAGACATTAAGAGTCTGGAGCGTCGGTCGCTCTCTATATTCGATCTCTGTAAGCCTTGATAATGCTGAGCCATTAAAGTATAATTTATCTTTGTAATATCATCTTCCTTTCCGCATGCATAGATCACCCATAACATTATGTCCTAATATTGTATACAGTAGGTGCCCCCAGCCCAGACCCATTGACACACTAGACCTCTGAAGGTGTGCTGTGGTATCTGGCACTAAGGCGTTAGCAGCAGATCCTTTAAGTCCTGCAACTTGCGGACTTTGTTTGCCCAGCACCCTCCACAGTTGCTTGATTGGATTAAGATCTGGAGAACTTGAAGGTCATGTCAACAAAGTGAATTTGTTGTTGTGTTCTGCAAACCATTCCTGAACCGTTTTTGCTTTAGGGTGGGGCTCATTATCCTGCTGAAAGACGCACCTGCCATTAGGGAATATCGTTTCCATGGAAGGGCGTACCTGGTCTGCAACACTGCTTAGGGAGGCAATGACTATCAGAGTAACATACACATGAATGGATAGGCAGACTTAAGGTCTCTCAGCGACCAGGGCACCTTCTTCCACTGGTACATGGCCTGGTTCAGATACTCACATGACATCGTAGGCATTTTTAGCAGTGGACAGGGTTCAGCATGTACGTACACCCTGGCAGGTCTGTCGGCACAGTTTTTTATTTATTTTTTGCTGAGATGCTGCAGATTCAGAGATACTTTGACCCACTTTAAACATCACAATTTGGGCCTTGTCAGATCCAGTCAAGTCCTTCCACTTGTCCTGCTTCTAACATCCACTTTGAGGAAAAACTGTTCTCTTGCTGCCTAATACATAGCAGCCATTGACAGGTGCCATGATGATCAGATAATCAGTGTTCTTGACTTCACCTGTGAAGTCATACTGTTATGGCTGATGGATCTGTCTTTAGGGATGTTTTCTTACTGTTATACGTTTGTGACTTCTTTCCAGATGGTTGCCATGGTGAAGCCAGAAATCCTATCAACTCTGTTTTTTTGTTGTTGTTATATATCCCCCTGGCTTTCTCCCACACAGATTTCTTCTTCCCTCTGCCTCTTTTGTCTTCTTTGCTTTTTCATCCTGGGTTTGTGTAATTGAAGAGGAGGCTAAATGTAGGGGCTGCTGTTTGTTTTGATTCATTTTAGTGATGTGAAGGGTGTGGGTTCAACGGCAGCCACTAGATGGAGCCAAATCACACAATAAGACAACGTATAAACCCCAGCCATATTATTACATACAGACACAGACAGCAAGCTAGCTGGTTCATTTATCAGTTTATTCATGTGAGACATGGGATATTGTCATGTGCAAAAGCGTTGGTGTACAGTGCTTCATTCTTGAAGTCAGTTCATTTCAGGGGTTTTTGAGTTTCCGTCAGACAGGATCAAGTATCTGGTATTTACAGCATTCCCTTTGGGAAATGTTTAGGGTTTGTATTTAGGCACATGAACGGGAGCATTAACACTGTAATAGCTGGAATGATTATGCATCTCGTTGAGACCTATGCTGTGTAAATGTTGATCAAACAAAAGCTTTCTCGACAGCGTTTTGTACAGTCGGTCGATTGTAACCTCTAATTCAGACGGGACTGGCTCTAAGTCTAAAATTAAAGGGACGAAAGCTGCAATTACACGCCGCAACATGAAAACGTTGGACAGAATACACTGACATCTTGTTATTCTCTATTGTGGGGGAAAAAAATGTAAAGTTTGTCTTGAGGATGGCGAGGAAGCTTGAAGGTTGTTATAACATTGAGGCTGTAACTTCATTTCCTCTTGCAGTCAGGTGAAAGACAGAACACATGTAAAAACATACAAATACACAAAACGATATACAGTATAGCTTCTAATCTCTGGCTTTGATACCGCTGCCCCAGTTCCCACCGATTTTTCATTGTAGTCTGCTCAGTAGTGAAAGCAGTATGAATATACACAGCAAATATAAAATAAATATAATTAATTTTACAGTGTCTTATAATGAACCCAAGAGTTGGTGGAGAGGAAATGTTGAGGTTCAGACTAGCAAACTGTAAGATTATCTTGCAGTGGATTGAGATCAACAGTCTGTAATAGTTGAGATGCCTCTCTAATGCCCTTGCACTGCATACACACACACAGTTATCTCAACCAGTTCCACATCAGCTCTGTTGTGACTTGCAGACATGTCCATCATGGTCGATTTATTCTTAGCTCATACCCACACATGCTGCTATCAGTCAAAAACTAATTGATGATTAAAGATGTGGATTCTTGCTGGATTAGTTGTCAGCATGTAATAATAACCGGGGGCCGAGTGTGTTTGATGTAATACGTCTGTTTAATCTGCCATACCGTGTGTGCTATGATGGCAGTGCTAGATCATGTATGGCCGCATGTATGTGTGGGTTTTACCACTGTAACTGCGTGTGCTATTTGCGGTTTCAAGGTATTATGTAAGAGCTGATTCTCTTCCCTCTGTTTTCTTCCTCTCTGTCTCACGAGAGTCAGTCTTATTCCCTTTCCATCCCTGCCATTTTTTTTCTGTGTCCTCAGTCAAGTTTTACAGCTTAAGGGTGTAGCAGGGTAAATAGTTTGTGCAATACAGGATGTCCTCTACATTTGAATGTGCTGCTTGAGGGGCTTTATTAGCTTTGAGCAGATCTTCCTCATTGAGACAGACAGGTTTTTCCTCTTGGCTGTTGTGACTGACAGACAAAGAAACAAAGGCGGGAAAGGAGACGGTCTTAGGAATGCTAAAAAAATACACAAACACATGTTTGACATTCTAGTCCTGCCCAAAACTTACTTTCTTTCCCTTTCATATTCAAAACATTCTCATTATAATCTCTTTTAATAAACGCTGCTTTATCTGACATGCTCCTAATTTGTTGAATGTTTCTGTCCGCCTGCCGTAGATTGAACAGGGCCTCTTTCTCTGTGCTCACCACCGTGTAAGATTATGTTTGCACTGGTGCATGCTTTCTATTCTGTGCCCTTGTGTGTGTCTGTGGACCAGCTGATAAAAGAGCTTCTGTCTTTCCTCCACGTGTTTTATGTGTGAGCAGTAAACAGCAGGGAAGCTTCCTCAAAGTGCAAATAAAAACCGAAACGTCTTTACTCCTTGTTTTTCCACCGCTATTAGACCGTTTTCACAGTAACTGAGCTGTCTTCTTGTTATTAGATTAGTTATGGTCCATGTTTTTTCACAGAACACGTCTCATCTGGCCTAGATACCCTGTGTGGGAGAGGGATGTAAATGTGAAAGCCTGGACTTAGAGTTACATAAGCCATAACCCACCTCATGTGTGAGCAGCAGTGATGAGAGCTTTCATCTAATGACTTATCTGCCAGTGTGATGGGTAGCTCACATCGTTACTACTGAATCTAGGTTTGCTCTATTGATTCGATTTCTGTCTGACCTGAATATTTTCGGTGATCAATGGATCCTCTGTAGGTCTGGTGACACATCGAGGCATTAATGGCAGATTAAATGTTATCTACATGTGTCTGTTATACATATAAACACAACATTCTTCGTCAGCAACTGCTCAGTCACTTACCGCACAGGATCATTACCACAGTCTACAGAAACGAAGGGAAAGAGACACAAATGTTTGGTAATCTGTCTCAGTGAAAACGGAGCCTTCTGGCTTCTTAAAACAGGAAGCTTTGCCTCTCCTCTCCCCTCTCTCCCCCCTCCCCCCCTCTCCTCCCTCACAATTGTCAACCCCTGAAAGAACCGGGGAGGGGAGAGGCAAACTCCTGAGAGCTAGCGAGCGAGTTCACAAACACGTGGGAGCAGGGCAAGCCGATGTCTGTTAACCAGCTGATCGTCCTCCCAGACAGAAAGGGAGAAGGAGGGGAGCAGAGAGGGGAGTGACTACTGATGCTCTGGTAATCTGCACTACTGTGTGAGTCAGTGCTTTTGCGAGCAAAGCGGCAGCAGAAGCAGCTGCAGCACTGTGAGACACGTTTCTCTCTCTCTCTCGCACGAGCGTCAACAACAGCAGAAGAGCAGGATGGGAAGGCTAAGCCTCTAAGCAAGAGCAGGAAGTGAAACAGCCATATAAAAAGCAAGAAGGGAGGACATCAAAAAGACAAATCGACATCTCATTTTCGACAGCCAGATACAGAGGAGCGCAGGAAGATCGACACATTTCCAGTTAGTTTGACAGCAACGAGACTCTAAACTGATCGGGAGGAAGAGGAAGTTTACCTCTAAATTAGACGTGCTGCAGGGATGTCCTGGTTGTCTCCCGTCCAGTGGGCCAAATGGACGTGGTCAGCAGTGACTGGAGGTCCAGGAGACGATGGGCAGTCCAGAGCAAAGGATGACAGAGAGGACAAGTAAGAAGGCTTGGAGCTGATATTACTGTGTGCATGTGAAAGTGAGGGACACGCACATTGCTAGTTGTGTCTGAGGAATAAAATCAGAAAGAGAGGCTTTGTGGTACCACTTGTACTCCTGAAAATGTATTGAGGGTGTGGGTGTTTGTGGGATGGAGGCAGATTCCCCTGAGTCATACTGACAGGTGGTGGATATATACACACTCAGAGATAAACTGACGGATGCTGTGGTATAATCTCAGACTCTTTCCTATGCTGTCACTCTCTAAAAACAGATCCTCAGTCAAAATACTGGCACTCAAAGTACTGTTTTATTCGTTTTGTTTACCATCCGGTTTCCTTGCCAAGGATATGACTGTGTAATTAAGTAGGCCTGTTTTTATTTGTGTGTGCGTATGGGAGCGCTCTTTAGCAGTTCAGGAACAGTTTCTGAAAGGCGGAGGAGGAGGGAAAAAGACACAGCCTTCGATTTTTTTTTTCATCTGTCCATTTCTAGTTTCTAAGTAACCATCCAAGACTGCAGCCGTTGGGGCCATCACTGGGATGTGATTCACTGTGTGTGCTGCCATAGGGTGGGGGGCGGGTATGTATATTAGGATTAGCTCTGGATGGTGGTGTTGTATAGGGCCCCAGAGTGTTTGAATGTGTTTGTGTGAGCTTGTTATCAGAGATGGAGTGCGGTTGGGTATTGGCACTGTAAGCTGTGTTCCTCCTCATGCTGGTTTTCATTAGAGTGCGGACGTTTTGATGTGCGTTCAAGTGGCTGGGAATGGGCACACGCACAAAAACTCTCGCTGTGGATGTGTCTCCCCCTCCTTTTTGTCTCTCCACAGTTTGGAAATAAATTTGGGCTGGGTGTCTAGGCAGCTGACAGAGCACACCGAAAGACTGTGTGTGTGTTTATGTGTGTAAGTTACTGTTGTGGGAAGCAGTGTGTCCTTATTCAGGAGCAAAGGATGCAGGTGGCCTTCTAGGGCTTCACTTCCTCTCCTCTCCCTTCCTCTCACTTCCTTTGAAATAAAAGCAGTTTGTTTATTTCAAGTTTATTTGAACTTAAGCTATTGTTTTCATGTCACTCTGAGAAAACAGAGAATATTGGAAAGCCATTTGTTATTTGTTAGAATAACTTTGACACTGCAACACATGAGCAGAGTCTCCTTAGCTTTACGTAGATCACTGTTAGCTGTGTGTAGCATACTCACTGTACATGTTGTTATTTAGCCTGAACAGCATTTTGAATGCCTCTTTGTTATTAAAGACAGTACACTGTTGTTTGAAACTCTTTTTATAGCTCTAAACAAGCCAATGTGATTTGTTTTATATCACATGCCCCACAAATCCCTTTGTAAGTTTAGGGTTGCAGTTTTTTGGAAGTAGTTTGTCTCAGTTTCAGCACATTTTCAAACTCCAGAGACCATCATTAGTTCCAGATAATATCTCTTAAGGCTGTGACAAACAAAAAGAATGTTTGTGGAAGTGGTGTCCCGCAACACTGGCACCAGTCAGACCCCTGCCGCCATCTTTTCAGCCAGTTCAGCCTTTTCTCTTCTTTTAAATGAAATATTACTTCGATGACAGACATAAAATAAATCTGTTCTTTCCTCTCTCCCACAGTTCGGACTCTGAGGGGACCTTTGGGACTCCGGAGGTCGAGTCTCCTGGTGTTGTGAAGGTGCTGAGCCAGCTGGACAACTCCAACCACACAGGTGAGACAAATGTTTAGATTACTCAGTGCTCTTATAATTTGTCATATGTGAACATTGACATTAGACATTCTGACAAAATGCATGTACCATGTCAACATTGGACTACTAAAAGCAGATATCTAACCTCCTCGATAATCTTGTTTTCTTGTTACTTTGATCAGACATTTCCTATATAATTAATTAATCTTGCCAAAAATGACACTGTATTCATATTAGATAAGAACTTTGTCAGCTTGGGTTTAGACTTTAAAGAGTAATAAGACTTTCAGACAGTGCTTATAATGTGGGTCCACTCAAGAGACAGCTTTCACCCAACTCCTGGTTGTCGACACAGACTTCAGTCTGCAGCTGAGACACTTTCCTGATAAAGCTAGAGTTGAGAGGACGGTTAACTGACTGACACTGAGCCAGACAGAAAAGCAGGTTTAACTCATGATGATGTCAGTCTGAGAGGGATATGACTTAACACAATGCTGAAAGGGAAGTTTTCCCTGCAGCAGGATCACTGTTGGCAGTGATTGGGTGTGGTTGAAAGTGGGCTTTGTTGCACCTGTATATCACTGCGGCAACAGTGTTTTTTAAAGTCACAACACATAAATTATTGAGTGAACATATCAGCATTTGACCTGACACTGCACATAACCTGATGCACTGGTGCTAAAATATTCATCCTGAAAAGTTTACAATATAAACAGGTCAGATCTAGATCAGGACTGAGTGAGGTTGGACGGTTCACATACAGAAAGAAAAAAATGCTTTTCTCTTCACTAAAATTAGGTCATAGATGTCAGTTTTTACTAAAACAGCAGTGTTATCTTTGTTGCTTCAAATAAAAGGGTATTGAGATGCCACTTCTAATCATGATTATTCCATACAAATATATTTTTACTTTCCTCCAATCTGTCCTTTGTAGTTTGGGTGAACTGGCATTACTATCGCAGCAGTAATTACACTAATGCCTTTGAATTAAATCTAAATTGTATTTGGCCTGTTATTTTTTACATAACTCAATATTGGGAACATCAGGTTGCTTAAAGTATCAGATCTCAGATTGGCACACTACCCTGAGTATGTATATCAAAGGTAATTAGAAATCTGAATGAAATCTCTGTGGTCAGACTTCCAAACAAAATATGTGGTAGTTGAATTTCCTGTTTCTGAAGCTGCCAAAAAGGGCCCACTACAACAAGACACACACACTCCTCCAGCCGCCCCGCTTTCACCCGCACACACACAAGTATTACACATTGCCACAGTGACAAATAATCCAAAGTACATTTTGTTTGCAAACATAAAATACTTTCTCTACAGCAAATATTAGAAGTAATTCATTTAACAAGCAATCTACTGCTGGAGTGCTGGGATACAATTGGTCTGTGTGGTTTGCATGTCTCAACCATTTGGAATTTCACTTGTTTTGACCACAGTGTATGAGACGCCGGAAAACAGAGAGATTAATGTGTTTATTATTGATTCCACTTCACAGACGTTGACTGTCTCCTTTTTATGCTAAATCAGTCACATGCTACAAAATGCTATAAAATCTGGGTTAGTTTCATGAATAAAAGATGACTGTCTGCACAAACCGATATAACCCTATAATTACAAAACTGAAATGGCAACCGCAATCTAAGTGTATGTACCTTTCAACAAGTATGTAGATGCATCCTCACACAACAATGTGTGTACTTGTGTCTACTTCTCTATACGCACTCTGTCTTGCTTCCCCCTCTCCCCTTTATTTTTGTTGAGTAGTGAAACTGTAATAAACCCTGATGTTATTTTTGTTGCTAGGCCACGTGGTGGTGTGTACTCTGTATGACCGGGTGTGGTTCCTCTACATCTGTTCCTTGTCTCTAAAGGGCGTGTGTCTAAAAATGCCCAGATTTCATGCAGAACCTTAGCTAAACTGCCATTAGCTGGCTGTGTGATGTGATAACTCGCTCGTCAGTATTTGTTGATGGCAAACGTTTGGAGAAAGTTTTACCCACCCGAGGTGAAACCACAGGGACTCCACTCATGTGGTGTGCTCGCTAAAAAGAAATACAGGAGGGATTATTTTTGGGAGGGAGTCTGGGGGGATTCAGTGATAGAGATGCCTGTGTTTCAGCAGCGATCTGACTCAACGGAGGCCAGCCTGCTGCTGTGCTCGTTAGCTTGCTGTGAATGGGATGTATGAGGACACAGGAAGTGAAGTGTTCTGAGAGGAAGCCAGCAGCCATTTTAAGTGCTCCAACGCTAGAAGCAGAGGTTTTATCAGTCACTCAAATCAAGGCCTGTGTAGCTGTGGTTCATGAGAAAGGTAGCTTTATCACTTTTCTGACAGTCTTTGTCTGAAACTCTGTTTTGTGGTGTATCACAAGGTTCTGCACAGGATCCTCTTATCTTTTCCTACTATACACCGATCAGGCATAACATTATGATCACCTTTCTAATATTGTGTAGGTCTCCCTTGTGCCTCCAAAACAGTTGTGACTCATCAGAGAATGGACATGGGTCTTCTGAGGGTGTTCTGTGGTGTCTGCCAACAGGATGTTTGTTAGTGGGGGCCTTTGGGTCCTATGGGTTGAGGAGAGGGCTTTTGGTGGATCAGGCTTGTTCCAGTTCATCCCACAGATTATTGATCGGTTTGGTATCTCGTGAATTTGGAGGCCAGGTCAAGACCTTGTGCTGTATTTCATGTGTTTTTTATTTTTTAGTTGTTCCAAATCTGTTTTTGTGTGTGTGTCTGTGTCAGGCTGCATCCTGCTGGGACTGGCTGCTGCCATCAAGGAGGGTCATATGGGCTTTCAACAGTTTTGGGTCACTCTCATTGTTTTTTTTGCCACAGAAGGCGCAAAAAGCATTACACAACCTACTCAGTTAACAGCTAAAAGGTAGCTTGAGGGCTGAAACATGTCCAGTCTGTGGGTTTAACAGCAGTGACGTACATAAATAAAAGTATTTAATGACTACTCGTCATCAAGTTCCTCTTTTTGTCACGGCAAACCCGGTCCTTTACTTACTTCTCTTTCCTGTTCCAAGGTTACACTAAAGACCAAACACTGACACTGACTCCTCACCAACTTAGTGTTTTATTTCTTATGGATTGTCCCTGCTGACATAATTTTTTTGGCATTAGTTAGGGTGTACTTATGTAAATAAAAATAGTTTAAAGATCTTACTGAACAAAGGTTAAGAACCGTTTCTCTGAGTGCTCTTATGTGCTACAGATCTTTTCATTATACAACTCATTTGCAGCTTTTAGGGTCACTTTCCTGTAGCCATCTGTCACTGAAGTGACAGGTTTGGTGATTGTAGAAGATCGACCTGTTTAGACTAGAATTTCTGTAACTTTATGTAACTTAATGTAACTATTCTGTTGTTTTTCTATTTTTATTAAACCTACTTAATTTTCTTCTTTACAGCTCCATCTCAAGAGGTTGATTCTCTGAACAACCTTACCGACTCCGTACCTAATAAGAACAGCTTCAGTGTGGATCAAAACCTCAATCTGACCCTGAGCAACAAGCCTGTTTCCGGAGAGACCCTCTCCCCATCCAGCCCAGTGTCCCAGGCTCTACGGCCCCCATCACTGCCTGTCGTCTCCTCACTGAACAAACCTGATCCTACAGAGGTAGATGACGAGGCCCCAGTGATGTCTGACTCCAGCCCGGACTCAAGCCTGAGCCTAAATCATGACATTTGTGTAGACCCTGATTTGCTCAACGGCAATACAAAAGTCATCTGTGACACCAACAACGCAATTATCTCGTGAGTAGAGCGCACACAAAGGCCAGTCCTCCCCAGTCATCAATCACAATCACCCTCGTTCCAGTCTGCCGCCACAGCTACACACAGGCTGAAGCTGAGCTAAAATGACTCACAGATTTTCAAGCTTAACAAACGCTTCTCTTTTAATGGCCGCTGGGAACAGTAATAGTGAATGCTGCTATTGTGAATGACAATGAATCTAAAGTGATCAAAGTGTTCCCGTTTTAACAGTCAGCAGTGGCCTGTTGTGTATCTTGAAAAGGTCTGTTAGATGTTGTTTCTCCCCTGCACATTCAATCCCTCTACATCTGTCTTACTGTAGTGTTTATTATAGTTGTTCATTTTAGACAAAGGACTACATCAGCTTGGGTTTAGACATTAAATCGTAATAAGACATTCAGACAATGCTTATAATGTGGGTCCACTCAAGAGACAGCTTTCACCCAATTCTTGGTTGTTGACAACAGAGTTAATTTTGATAAATGAATCAGTGTTTGCAGCCCGAATGTTTTTAGTAAGGAGTTAAAATATCAAACAGCGCCTTCTTGTGGTTAGTTTTCTAATCTACATCTCTACTATCTGTTGACATAGGAAGAATTACATGCATGCTTACTCATTTTAATTCCTAGCTTTCCGTAAAATGTAGACTAAGCAAATTTACATCTATAGCTGGACTAACTTGCCAAAACAATTATATACACTAGTGAAAACAAATGTATTCTAACATAACAGGCCTTCGTTAAACCCCCTGAATGATAATTTGAGATGATGTAGTTTGTGGTACAGGTCAGCACAAGACAACAAGGAAGATGGTCTATTTCAGAAGATAAATTAACCTTTTTTATAGTTATTCTTCGGATGGTCCCTCTCATCACCTTTGCAACATCAAAAGAAAATATATGATGATAATATGATCCAGTATATTTCTCTTTTCAACAGATTTAAATGTCTCCGGTTTCATTTTACTTATTTCATGGTCACGATGGCCTAGTTTTGGGATAGTTTTCTTCTTCTTTTTCTTCTTTTGGTTTGCTAAACTATAATAAACCCCTACACTCACCTTGTGTTCAACCTAACCCCTGTCCCATCCTCTCCTGTGTCTTTCCTTCCTTTCCCTCCCAAAACCTGTCATTATGTTTCCCTTCTCCCTGTGTGGCATCAGGACTGCTGAGCAAGTCCATTTCCTCTGTGTTCTGTTGTAAGTACTGCATAACTGTGTGTGCAGAAATGTGTGTGTGTGTTTTACATCTGCACTTATTTCTGTTCTAAATACATGCAACCAACATAAAAAATACACCCTTGAATATAAAGTGGCGGTGGAAAGAAAGCGTGAGGAACATAATTACTAAGTAGAGGGAGTAAGCTTTAGAGGAAACTCTATAATTCCCTTTAATGCTCTGTGCAAATGTTCTTTCTCTTATTTCAGTTTGGCGAACGCCTTCATTAATCTGCTTTATATTCTGCGTAATTCAGCACTTTTAGCAGAGCATGCAAGCTCAGCACACACAAAGCAGAGCTATGTGGTCCGGCTTTCCATGTTTCTCTTTTCATCATTACACCTGTCCACATGTCCACGCTCACAGCTTATCTGGCCTGTGTTAACACTGATGTTGTTATTGACCCTCAGGAACTCATGTAAAGTAAAGCAGAGCCAGCCGATGCAGAAGGATGTAGGTGGACAGGTAAGCACTGAACACTGTCTCTGACTCATGAGACAGCATTTTCCCTTGAGAACAACATACAGTCAGTGTGGATGATTAACCTTTTTTCCCGTTGAAGGATGACCATCATGGAGGCCACGCCACAGACGAGGAGAAGTTGGCGAGCAGTGTCGGAGTCAAACCAGAAAAGGACCAAAATGGTGAGTAAGAGTATCAGTTAAGGATTTATATATACACAGTTACAGCAATGAATATTTCAGTTATTGGTAGATTGCCCAAGATGGCGCCGCGGACGGACGCCTCGGTACTGTGCTCTCTAGTACTTGTTAGTGTTTTACTTTTTCGCGTAGTTTTCTGCAATCCCTCTGCTATTAAAATTAGCAGAGAGAAACTCTTGGAAATAGGACTATCCAGTGCCGGACTTTTTTCACCGGTTTTCACCCAGCCAGACTGTTTCTTGGAGATTTTGGTTGGAGGAGCAGCAGCGCTCTGTGGATTTAGACGGAGACGCCGGCGTGGGAAACGAGCTGGAGCGCTCGTCAAGCTGCGGCAGCGGGGATTACGCACCGCTCTCCCGTCCATACACCTGGGGAACGTCCGCTCTCTGGCCAACAAAATGGATGAATTGCTCCTTCTCCTAACCAAGAACTCAGACTTTTGCCGTTCAGCCGCCCTGTGCTTCACTGAAACCTGGCTCAGCGAACACATCCCGGACAGCGCACTACGGCTGCCGGGCTTCCAGCTGTTCCGTGCGGACCGCTGCGCGGAACTGTCTGGGAAGTCAAAGGGTGGAGGAACGTGCTTCTACATTAACGAAGGTTGGTGTACAGATGTCACAGTGTTAAAGAAGTCTTGCAGCCCTCACTTGGAATCTCTCTTCATAAACTGTAGACCATTTTATTCACCGCGGGAGTTCGCCTCGTTTGTGCTGGTCGGTGTGTACATTCCACCGCAGGCGTGCGTAACGGAAGCGTTACACCACCTCGCCGAGCAGATTACAGACGTGGAGAAAACACACCCGGACTCTCTGCTAATCATTCTCGGGGATTTTAACAGAGCAAATCTCAAACTTGAAATGCCAAAATATAGACAGCACGTGACGTGTCCCACCAGGGACATGAACACTTTGGACCACTGCTACACCACAATAAAGGACGCATATCGCTCTGTCCCCCGTGCTGCTTTGGGACTTTCTGACCACTGCCTGGTCCACCTCATCCCATCCTACAGGCAAAAGCTGAAATCTGCTAAGCCTGCAGTGAAAACTGTGAAGAGATGGACAGACGAGTCAAAGATGCAGTTACAGGCCTGCTTTGACTGCACTGATTGGAGCGTCTTTGAAGCAGCAGCCTCAGACCTGGATGAACTAACTGACACTGTGACATCCTACATCGGTTTTTGTGAGGACATGTGCGTGCAGACCAAAACCTTCTGCACATTCAACAACAACAAACCATGGTTCACTGCAGAACTGAGACGACTACGCCAGGACAAGGAGGAGGCCTACAGGAGTGGGGATCGGGACCTGTACAAGCAGGCCAGGAACAAGCTGACAAAGGAGATCAAGGCAGCAAAGAGGATCTACACCGAAAAGCTGAAGGACCGCTTTTCTGCCAACGACACCTCTACAGTTTGGAAAAGCCTGCAGACCATCACCAACTACAGGAGACCATCCCCCCACCCTGTGGGGAGCCCCTGCCTGGCAGAGGACCTCAGTGACTTTTACTCCAGGTTTGAAAGGACTTTCACACCTTTCACTTCCCCCACCATCTCCATCACAAAAGGTCTAGCAACACCACAAACCACACCCAACCCCCTGCCTGCGCTGAGGATCTGCGAACAGGATGTGCGTCAGCTCTTTCAGAGACAGAGGATTAGGAAGGCCCCGGGACCCGATGGAGTGTCTCCGTCCTGCCTGAAAGTCTGTGCTGACCAGCTGGCTCCCATCTTCACTCAGATCTTCAACAACTCGCTGGAGCTGTGCGAGGTCCCCTCCTGCCTCAAACGCTCCACCATCATCCCGGTTCCCAAGAAGTCCCCTGTCACAGGATTAAACGACTACAGACCAGTCGCCCTGACATCTGTAGTCATGAAATCCTTTGAACGACTGGTGCTGGCCCATCTGAAGGACATCACGGATCCCCTGCTAGACCCCCTGCAGTTTGCCTACAGAGCAAACCGGTCAGTGGATGATGCAATCAACATGGCTCTCCACTACATCCTGGACCACCTAGATTCTGCAGGGACCTACGCACGGGTCCTATTTGTGGACTTCAGCTCAGCGTTCAACACCATCGTCCCGGAGCTCCTTCACCATAAACTGTCCCAGCTCACCGTGCCCCCCTCCACCTGTCAGTGGATTACCAGTTTCCTGACTGACAGGAGGCAGCAGGTGAAACTGGGAAACTTCACTTCCAGTACCCGGTCCCTCAGCACTGGCGCCCCCCAAGGATGTGTTCTCTCCCCACTGCTCTTCTCCCTTTACACCACTGACTGCACCTCAAGGGACCCTTCTGTGAAACTCCTGAAGTTTGCAGACGACACCACCGTCATTGGACTCGTCCGGGATGGAGACGAGTCTGCTTACAGAAGGGAAGTGGAACAGCTGGTCCTCTGGTGCAGTCAGAACCACCTGGAGCTAAACCCGCTCAAAACTGTGGAGATGACAGTGGACTTCAGGAAGAGACCCCCATCACCCTCTCCTCTCACAATCCTCAACAGGACAGTCCCAACAGTGGAGTCTTTCAGGTTCCTAGGGTCCACAATTTCACGGGACCTGAAGTGGACCGCCCACATTGACTCTGTGAGGAAGAAGGCCCAGCAGAGGCTGTACTTTCTGCGCCAGCTCAGAAAGTTCAACCTGCCTCAGGAGCTGCTGATCATCTTCTACACCGCAATAATCCAGTCTGTCCTGACCACGTCCATCACTGTCTGGTTTGGATCCTCCACCAGGCAGGACAGGGACAGACTGCAGAGAACAGTCAGGTCTGCAGAGAGGATCATTGGTACCAATCTTCCCTCCATCCAGGACCTGTACCAGTCCCGGGTCAGGAAGCGGGCCAGGAAAATCTCCACAGACCCCTCACACCCTGGTCACAAACTGTTTAGACTCCTCCCCTCAGGCCGGCGCTACAGAGCACTGTACGCCAAAACCACCCGGCATAAGGACAGTTTCTTTCCCCGGGCTGTGGCTCTGATGAACTCTGAGCAGTCACAGAGTGCAAGCCCACCCACATGAACAATAGATGAACATGAACAATGACTCTGCCTTGTAAATATTCACTGTACAATAACCCCCGGTGTATATATTATCCTATAGTTAATATGTACAGATTGAGATTTAGATTTATTTTATTTTATTGTGTTTTTATTCTTATTACTGTACTAGAGAGTAAAGTTACCGGAGTCAAATTCCTTGTATGTGCACATACTTGGCGAATAAAGGAGATTCTGATTCTGATTCTGATTCTGATTACTCCATGAATTCAGTTATTTATTTACATAGTGAAGGGCTCTACTGTACCGAGATCAGATAAGGTTATGTCCTGACACTTTGTTTTCCCTGTGGGCTAACAGTCAGCCACAGTCAGTCAATACTGGACAGTAGCAAGGTCGCACAGACACACACATTAATCATTAACTTTACATGTTGTTTTGTGCTGCATTGTGAGTCACAGGCATAAAGAAACTTCACTTGTTTAGAGGAGTTGGTGTTTGGTTTACTGTGTTTGAGCTGAGATGTGTTGTAAAAAAAAAAAATAGACTGTCTGTAAACTGAAAACATTGTACATTTTAAATTTAAGGTTTTGATGTCTGAGCAGGACTAGTTTAAAGGCTCTTCCAACCGACAGCTTAAAGAAGCCTACTTTGCACAGACTTATGAATGCATACCTATTCAGATATGTTTACTGTAATATAATAATAATAATAATAATAATACATTTTATTTAAAAGTGCTTTTCAAAATACTCAAAGACACTTTACATAAGAAAGAACATCAAATTAACAAAACAATGTGAGATGTAACATAAAAAAAACAACATTATTATTATAATATCTCTATCTTTGGAATAAGATGCAGCTATTACTTTAAGAATTCAAAGTAATGTCTAATATCAGTTATTGGAGAAGGTTATTTTGAATACTTGTGCATCAAATCTAGTAGCCTTGGATCGATCGATCTATCTATCTATCTATCTATCTATCTATCTATCTATCTATCTATCTATCTATCTATCTATCTATCTATCTATCTATCTATCTATCTATCTATCTATCTATCTATCTATCTATCTATCTATGTATCTTTCTATCTATCATAAAGTCAAAATTAACTGCTGGGATAAGCAAAGACTAAAGGTTAAGGATTCGGCCTTAACAACAAAACTTATTTTAAGAGATTTTCTTTGAAGAGATGAAATACAGCTTACAAGTACAATATTGCCAGTTATTTTCTGTATTTCTTTCTGTATAGCATACAGAAAGTCAGGTAATTAAAATATGATCATTAAAATAAATGATTCTCCAGTGACATCAGAGGAAAAAAAAGTTCTAGTTAGATATTTTAATATTTTGCTTTTCCCGCTGATGAACTATATTAAATTCTTCTTAACATGACTTCATTGTTTTCTTACAGCCCAAGACTGCCTTGTGACTTCCAAACCTGAGGTTTCTGACTGCTGCTCTGTGGTGAGTTATTATCATGTTTGACCACAGAATTAGTTTGTCCTTGCATCTGCTGTACGTACAAAGGCGAGAAACCGTTATTACTTTGTCATGTGTATAGATTTTTTTAATGATCCCACCAGTGACCAGTAGATGGAGCTGAAACACTCTTTTAATATTCAAACTGAACTGTCACCTGATGAAAGCAGCTTTGACAAGTCTAAGCTTGTTCCAGCATAACACATCAGTGTCATGTTAACATGGCACTTTCACCTCCATTTGTTTCATCACATAAACATGAGTGACAATACATGAAAAAAACATAGTGTGTTGTTGTGACTTTTACGTATTATTAACTGCCCAGTTTTGGGTTTAGAGCCATCTGCAATATGATCAGCTGTCTGATATGATGACTGTAGCGTGCTGTAGGGCAGCAGGTGCCACCATGTTCATCTGCTCAGGTGACAGATGGATTTAGATTATCATTCAGGAGATTAGAATATGACTGTCATAATCCTGAGAAGGACAAAATGAGAGAGGAGAGAGGCGCAAGGAGGAGCAGAAGGAGGGTGACATATGTAAGAACGCTAATCGAAAGGCATGACGGGTATGAAATGAAAGGTGAGGACGGAGAGAAGGAGAGGGAGTTTTTGGAATAAACAGGAAATTAGGCAAATGTATATGAAAATATGAGAAGGTACCAAAAGCATTAGGGGGACACAAAATTAAATCAAACTTTAGAGAGATTTTATTGCAGTATTTGCCATGAAATTAAAACGAGACGGTTTTTGTCATAAATACCTTATAAATTCTTAAGAAGCTTGGTGGGTTAAACCCCTTATTTTTTACTGGGTGTACAAGAAAAAAACAAAACAAATAGACCGTGACTGATTTCCTTCTGCTCTCAGCAGTATGAAGACACGTGCAAACTGAAGAACAAACCAGAGGGAAGTGAAATGCAGAAAACGGGAAGTCAGGTCCTGGATTCCATCTGCATCAGTGAGGCGGAAAAGCAGGCAGTCCTGACCCTCATCAGGGAGGAGGTACACACTCGTATGGTGCACATCAAACATGCTGAATGTTGGCAGTAGATTGTGTAGTGAACTAACATGGTCTCCTTTCAGATAATCACTAAAGAGGCTGAAGCCAACGAATGGAAGAAAAAGTACGAGGACTGCAGACAGCAAGTCGAGGAGATGAGGTTAGAGAACATGATGCCACATGATCTCACTCTGGTCTCATGGAGAATGGATGATCACCATGAGAGTGTGGTTTTGACAGCCTGAACTGGTCACTGCATTGGAAATGATTACATAATATGTTATCGCATTTATTGTGTCTTACTACAGGAAGGTTGTTGCAGAATATGAGAAGACGATTGCTCAGATGATTGGTGAGTAGACGTGTTTTCAGCTGAAATCCACCAAATCATTTGAACTGCGGAGTCAGGGATGTTGAAAAGACTTGTGTTACTTCCATGTAAACATATATTTCACGGGTTGTTGGATGTAATCTGATTTCTTCCTTTTACAATGACATTTTGAATCCCCCCCTACTCTATTGTAAGAGTCTAATTATTTAATATTATACAATAATGCTTTCTTCTTCATCATCAGAGGATGAGCAGCGCAACACCATGAGCTCCCAGAAGGCTTTGCATGCAGTGACGATGGAGAAGGAAGCCGCCTTGGCCGACCTGAACTCAGTGGAGCGCTCTCTTTCTGACGTGTTTCGCCGTTATGAAAACATGAAGAGCACCCTCGAGGGTTTTAAGAAAGTAAGTAGTGCTGGGACAAGTTCATGTCTAGATAAATACAAGTAGGAAGTGTGAATTCCACGTGCTGAGATGATCGGCTGATAGAAGCACAAATTAGAGGGTTGTACAAAGATTAAGGCCAGAATAAGGTGATTGAGGGCAGTGGTCGTAAGAACAGTAAAAGGGGTTTAGATGGAAAGCCACTCAGTGAACCTAGCCCTCAAACATTGTTCGCTCCCTTGACAAACACCGCACAAAAGCCCATTGATTAAAGGAGTTCATGCCCAAATCTTGACCCTGAGCTGCCTCAGAGCAGCTGTTTATATATGAACCGACAGCTGTGGTTATCCCGGGCAGCCTCTAGGAATAAACGTAGGATGTCAGAAACATTACAAGGAGAAGGGGTTACTATTACCAGTGAGAATTACCACAGTGTAAGTCTAAGGGTTAGAATATTAGGATAACACACGGGTACAAATGTATGTGAAAGATTGACAGGTACTTTCATTCTGTGAAGGTGTGGCTGATAAACAATGTCGTGTTTGATTTGTTTCCTCGTACAGAATGAAGAGGTGCTGAAGAAATGTGCTCAGGAGTATCTGGCCAGAGTCAAACAGGAGGAGCAGAGATACCAGACACTAAAACTGCACGCTGAGGAGAAGCTAGACAAGTATGAGGAGATTAAACCAAAAGTGTTTCGGTTTTAAAGATTCGCTCTTGTATTAAATGTGTGTTCACCTCCATAAATGTCTCAGGGCTAATGAGGAGATCGCTCAGGTGCGTGCTAAGGCTGGCTCAGAGAACATGGCGCTGACAGCCAGCCTGAGGAAAGAGCAGATGAAGAACGAGTCTCTGGAACAAGCCCTGCAGCAGAAGGTAAAACTCGTTCCCATCATGCTGCAATACAAGAAATGTAATGTAATACGCTGTCAGTGCAGATTTTATGTACCTCTTCTATTTTTAACAGAATCAGGAAATTGAGGAACTCACAAAGATCTGTGACGAGCTGATTGCCAAAATGGGAAAAATAGACTGAGGTTGTTGTGTAATGGGAATAAGACACTACCGTCCCTCCGGCCCTGCCTACCGCCTGCAGAGATGCCCTGTGCATGCCCCCAGCCAAGAAGCATACCCTGTTCCCATCATGCATCTCAGAGCCGGCTTGTGTACAGAAGTAACTTCCTGTATTCTACAGCTGCACTACATGTGACTGGAGTTTACTGTACATGTTAATTATATGTGATCACTTCTTTTGCATCTTGTGCCCATCGTGAGGCCATCCGGAGCCCCTTGTGCTTTTGTCCATCACACCAGTGGAAAAACAACCCACTGGTTGCTCAACTTAAACTCCCATCAGCTTAACAGATAACTCCTCCTGCACAATGACTTCAGATTGACTGCAGGTTTGTTTTGAAGTCTGGACTTGCACACTGATGGACAAGGATTATTTTATATTAAAGCAACAATCCATTAGATGTATTTTTCTACAAAGTAAACAGATTTTATTCTGAAAGAGCAGAGCTCAGGGGTATTGTTTGGGGCAGAATGAGGTATGTTTATAATCAAACTGCACAAGAACTGGATTTCGGATTGTTTGGGGAAAGAGCGTAGACCTCAGAGGCCTTGGTTTGTTCAGGAGTGACACTGAAATTGAGCTGCAAGTGATTTTCCTTTACCTGCTTTACAGTGTGACACATTTGGGATTATTGACAGTTCATATAGCTGCAGATTGTTTATCAGTCACAGAGACATGTAATAACATGACAATCATTGACATTTTCCTGTCAGCACCGTTTTATCCGATTCCACTAAATCATCACGGAGTCACTTCAATGTTGTGTAACAAGGACCACCACTGTATGTTAACTATAGTGTGTTAAAAGTTGTGAACAACTGGAAAACAGTAAAACACAGTGACTCTATATTTTGACTGAAGATATTTAGGGTTATTATAAACTGAGTGTCCACTAATCACGTTTACCTCTTACCATGAGGCAACAGGATTTGAAGAGGTGCCGTCTGTTGCTTATGTGTTATGACGATGTGATCCCTCATGCCTGTAATCTACAGCAGTGCACTAGTTACTGAACAAATAAATTTGTTTCTTTGCATGTTTACTGTCACTGCTTTGATTTTTCATAATACAGTTGGTTTCCCGACCACACCATTATAAGTCTAGATGTGTTTAGTCGTGGGCTGTAATCAATGGGTATCAGTGAGGAAGTTCAGTTCAGTTCAATTCAATTGAGTGTCTGATCTTTTTCTATAATTGAAATAAAAACTTCTCCACATTCGACAAAATAAATTCTCTCTACATTATAATGTTCACAAATATGCAATTTAAATCAAGTAACATTAGGTAATATAATAAATGAAACCAGGCAAGAACATATAAAAACATTTTTGGTACTCCAGTTTTCAAGATTCAGTGCACTTCTTGTCACTGTTATAAAAGATGAAAGGCGTGATAATCTTTTTAAATCCACTTGTGAAACAAATCTACTCATGTGCCGTCACTTTATTTGTTGGTGCCACTCTAACGTCAGGTTACCTCTTATTACTCTACTTTGTTTTTTGCTTTATAAAATGCTGTTTTGTAATTATCGGCTCTTTGTTTAACAGTTCGTACCTGTATTAGAAACTGCGATCTCTCACTTGTTGAAGCGGTGTGAATGTGTGTACATTTGCCTGAATAAAAATCATTTGTTCTACTACATTATGGTTCTTTTTTTTTTTAATCATTTTAGTTTAGTTGTTCGTAATTATGTTAAGCACAGACTCACTGAGTGTCCTGACTGCTGCATGAATTTTCAGTGTGTCTGTGCATTAAGGCCCATTCATGACACTCATTGCTTAAATCTTACATTTTACAGTCACAACAACTTTTTATAATCTGTAATTTAAAGCAAAAACAGTGCTGTAGAATCTAATCTATCAAATGACCTCAAATTTCTGTTATTGACGGGACTGAGATGTAACACCGTCTCCCTGTTAAAGCTTGACTGGTTAAGTCTAATTACTGCAGTGTGCTGGCTGTGCAGCATAGATGCAGATTACGAAGATAAGACCTTAATGCCCTCAGACACCTTCCCATGGCTAAACCACCTCCTTCTCCGCCTCACCCCCTCCGTGTCCCCTCCATCAAACACCTCATTCTCTCTCTGGACTCTTGAAGACACACTGACCCATTATTCAGCTGCCATGAAGACTGCTCTGGTCCTGCTGCTGCTCATCTCTCTGGCCTGTCACAGTAAGTTTCTATCACACAAGACTAACTTATTAGTAGTTTGTTTGTCCGATTGCGACGGATCGACTGCTGGTGATACTATGACACAGATCCAGATATTTAACCCTAAAACAGAACTTGATTTAAGGTTGTTAGTTTCCTCTGTAGCATATTTTTTTTCTAGTTTTAAATCAAAATGATTTCACAGCAAATGTGTCCGTAACATACATTTGCACAGATATCTGCTCAGCGTGTCCTGTGTAGATGCACAGGGAGGGGTGGTGCTGGTGCTGGTGCTGGGGGGGCTATAGATATGTACCTGAATGCATTTACCCTCCATGTGAACATACATGCTTAGTCTCATGTCAGATGCTCTCTCTTGTTCTGTGTGTGAAGGCCATGCTCTCAAATGTCACACATGCGTGGCATCCAATGATGATGACTGTAACCGCCAGGGCTCCACCTCCTGTCCTCAGTACGCCGACGCCTGCTCCACCATCACAGGACCCAGTGAGTAAACACACACACGCACACACACACACATCAAGACAAAGTGTTATTTGGCTGGATGCACAAGTGCCTCACTAGAGGTCAGCGCAACAATGACAACCGACTGCTTGTGTGGTGTCACAGTTTTAAGGAAGTCAGTAGGGCCTAAAATAACACTCATTTCCATAGACATAAAGAGGTTTTACAGTCAGAAATTCCTATTTGGAACATCATACAGAATCTCTCTATACAACCATTTGTTACCTTGCTTCTAAAGATATTTTTCCGAGTCTCTTATGTTGCAGAATAAACTTCAGCCATGGTGATATTCTGCTCACCGAAAGTAAACCAAAACGTTTGCATATTAGTGTATGCGTGTGAGTGGGATCATAAAGTAAGCCTCTCTGAGTTTGCTGGACGTTATCCCAGTTTCTGATAACCACTGCCTCTGCGCGCTCGTCTGTGTATGTCTGTTTGAGTGTGTGAAGAGAGGAGGAGTGGGACTGTGCAAGGGAGTTCATCTGGTTCGCAGAGTCATACCAAGCGAGCACAGTCACTTGGAAGCACTTTAACCGTGTGTCTTGCCCTCTTTAAGACACCGTGATGAAGTCGTGCACGTACAAGGCATTCTGCGAGAAGGCTAACGGCGGAAACTCCGGAGCCAAGATGGAGTGTTGCTTCGGAGACGACTGCAACGGGCCCCACAAGAGTCACAGTCATCACCACCACAACAGCACAGGGGCTGTGGCCTCCAGCCCAATCCTGCTGATCGCGGTGCTGCTGCTGCGCATGGCCTTTAGTCAGCTCTAACCTCCCCCTGCCTTTTTTTTTTCCCACCCACAATTCATCGCCTCCTCTTCATCTTTTTTTTTTATTTGTAATATTATACATCCAAGATCAAAAAGGAATTTGAGCTTCAGAGAGTTTCATGTGGCTTGAAACTCAGGGGGAAGATAATAAAAAACAAAAAAACGTGTTACAGTGAGTGGTGAATGTGTGCACTTCAGCAAATTTGAAGTTATCACCATGTTCAGTTTCAGATGATATAAAGCTGTAAAGCTACTGATGAACCTGAGGATATCTGTGGTGAAGAAATGTGTACAAAGTGAAGAACACCTACTCACAGCTCTGGGGGGGATCCGGGTGTGGTTTTGGTCCCTTAGTTGCAGGGTAGTGCACAGCTCACTTCAAACCAAAGAACCACGTTATTGATCAGTTTCATTATCGATGGTTTCTGAAACTCTGAAAGTTAAGGTTTAAAACTGTCTGTGATGATTCATTTAGCGCTTCACTTCTTTTGTTTTTGTGCATACAAGGTTGTCTGAATAAAGATACAATCACACCCTTATTTTTGCGTGACGAAGTTCATCTTTGTGCAAAATTTGATACCTTGGCATTTAAAACCAGTTTTTTTGTTGATGTTCTGAGGTAGAAGGGTAAAAGATACAGTAAACAAAACTCTCTGAGAGTCTGTGATTTTCCGTAGAATTACAGAGTTTGTGGAAACTTCAAGACTTCCTCCTGCAACCGTGTAACTTCAAGTCTGCAGTCGCCACAGGATATGAAATCAGTAAGGTAGTGCTCCGTCCTCAGGCAGGTCATATGACGTGCAACCACTTCCTCTTAAAACCAGAGAATTTTACCAAAAGAAAGAAAGAAAGCAGAAGGCGCGGCAGCTCCTGTAAATGTGGAGACTTGTTATTTCAGTGCACGCAAAGGTTAGCACCACGTGTGAAATCTTTTAGCCCAGAATCTTGACTTGACATAGAGGAGTGAGTGTTGTAACGCGGAGGTCAGTTAAGTTCTTCCCTCAAGATCTCTTTTGAGAGTCTCTCGGGAGTTTCGTCACAAGACTCAAGTGTGGTCACCTCCCTGCAAAGGTGAAGCAATCTTGAAGCAATACATTTAAGCAGCATGCAGTCTGAGCTGCAGCTCTGTCATCTTTGCAAGGAAATATTCTCACACAGAACTCGTATAACGCTGAAGTTGCTGCTTTAGCAGATTAAGATTTCACATTGGAGTTTGAAATCAACTCAAAAATAATACCTCACTAAAGTTTAAAGTATGTGGTAGTCAAGCTGAATGCCATCATGGATCACCATTACTGTAAAAACACTCTGAATGGCTTTAAACACATCAGGCAGATGTTTGCTTTTGAGGTTTATTCTTCAACACTGAATGGGAAATGTAAACAGCGCTTTGTTCAGAGGCATTGCTTCATGCTATCTATCACCGAGGTCATCTGTTAAACATCTGGTAAAACTGAACCCAAGGCTCGTTTCTACAGATCCCAATGCTCCCCGGACTAAAAGAAATCAAAATCCAAATGCTGCTAAATGAGTTGCAGTCAGATAGACAAATAAATGTGAGCTTAGCAATTTGCACCACAAAGCTTATTTATGGATGTGTTTTCCATAAGCACATTTGCATGAAGCGTTTCTTATTTGCACAAAGAGAGGACAAGTAGCGGCAACCGGGGAACAAAATGTACAAAAACAACCTTCCTGTATTCATCACAGTAAGTGCCAGTTTCTCTTTATTTACATTAGTTAGTGGATGTGGGATGGGGGCATAAAATGGCATAAAGAGGAGCAAGCATAAAACGATGAAGTTAATTGGATTTTCTGCTTGGTAGTTCAGAAAATCCCCTGGAACAAAAGACAAAACATAACTAAACTTGAATGAAAGTCAAACATTGTGATCTGCTTTACATTTAAGACATTTTAGCAGATGAGCTTAGTTATATTTTGGCACCGGCTGCTTTTGGCACATCATGTTGCACCTGCCACACACTCGGCTCCCATGGCAGATGCAGGAATGACACTGGCTTCACTTTTTACCCCGGTTTACAGTCCCTCCCTGCCTCTGCAGCTCTTTGTATGAATCAGCTGAGTGCATCTGTGCATCTGACCTCAAACTGCCAACCGATCAAAGAGATTACAGAGAGCATGCATTTGCAGAGAAGAGAGATACTACACACTTTATGGTTTTGAAAAAGGTCAAAGTTCATCAAAACCCTAAGTTTAGGTGAGGCTGTATCAAAAAAGCTGTTACAGTTACAATGCAGAGGTTAAAATGAGGCAGAAAGGCCTGTTGAACTCAGCTTGTGGTTTCCCCTGTGTGAGTGGGGCAGCAGCAGAGCAGCAAGGGAGGAGGTGGAGGAGGTGGAGGAGGGCCCAGGCCTGGTGTTGTGTCAAAATCTGTTTCCTTGTTGTGATATGTTCCCTACTGGCCCGCCCACTCAACAGTGCAGCAAATATTTTCACTTTCCATGTACACAGACAGAGATTTCAGATACTTAAGATTTGATCTTTCCTGTGTATTGGTATCAAAATGAAACTAATACACTATCAGTCTTATCTTACATTTTACCTAGTCCCTTTTATATCAGTTTCACTCTTGCGGTAGGCTTTATAACTGGGGCCATTGCTGCTCAGAAAGTAATTTCTAAAGTGTATCCCATTTGTCTTGCTCTTTTAACAGTATGTCAGATGTCATTTTTTAAATGTAACAGCATATCCCAGTTTTGGTATTTGTGAATTTTGCGCTTGTAGATGGACCATTAAATTCCGTTGAGGGAAATCAGATGCACTATGGCGGTGTCCTTGGGTAATGGTACACCTGCCTGTGCTCTTCATATGATGTGGTTGACAACGACACATTGAAGAAAGAGCACTTTTACCTCCTCTGCATCCAACTTCACTCTGACTCCTGTACTCTGACTCCTCTGCTTTCAAGGAGGCGGTTTTGACTGTGCAAGCCCCTCCCACCGGGTTTATTAATTATGTCAAATATACAACAAACATATTTTTCCCTCAAAAAAAGCAATGACCACCAACAATAAATAAAAAAAAAAATTTCCTTTCCTTGCCTATTATTAATAGGCAAGCTCTAAATAATGTGCAATAGTGTTTTATGTTATTTTATATGAGAAAAAAACGTTACACACCGGAAGTATTGGCGGTCACGTGATCATTACGTCTCGCTGAGACGTCCAGGTATGCTCCAAATCAGCAGCTGATTGGTCAGACGTTCAGTTTGAACCGATCAACCCGCGAAGTGAAATAAACATACAATTTAGGGCCCGTAAAGTTAAATTTAAGTAGAATCACCGAGGGTGCACCTTTGACAATCCGGACGGCACTAAGAGTGAATACAAAACGATGTTGTCGGATGGATGCCTTCACAGACCACTTCCCCTGCTTGATAACCTGCAGCAGCTCGACCAGGAAAGTCCTCACAACAAAACATTACTGAAGTCGAGGAAATGGCTGGAGAAGTGTTTGTTTAGTTAGTTATTGTCTCCTTGTCTGCTGTGTGGTATGCAACTAAATGTCATAAGAGCATGCTTATGAGGATTAGTCTCCACCCTCTAAGGGTACTTAAAAAAGGTGTAGTCCTGGCAGGATACAAGACAGTGAAGGAGGTGCTTGTTAATGGTGCTTAAGAGTTTGAATAAAAGATCAGTGATACAGTTTGAATTTATGTGCACCTAAGTGCTTAGTAGATAAAAAGCTAATGATTGTTGGCCTTTTGTGTTAATGAAATTTGTTAATCAGGGATCATTTGGTCCAACGGTAAAACAGGAAAAGAGATCAGGAGGTTCATAATGACTAACCGGAAGAACTAAAGGGTCAACAAGAAAAAAAATCTGAGGAGTGTCATGACTTTGTTGAAAGAAATTAGAAAGAAGTATTTTTTAACTGTAATGACAACATTTTGGGTGTAAACACTCGGCACTAAAAAAAAAAATCCTATTTCCTTTGTGGCAGGAGAGGCTTTTGACACGAACATGAAATATGCAGTCTCTGATATCATCTGCTCTGTCACCTACGGCATCAGAATAAGATGATCCAGAGTTCACGTCTCTGGTGGATGATCATACGCAGAAGACAAGAAACCTCTGGCAAACTATCAGGGTATCATTCTAAGGCTTAAGGTAAACTATATACTTACAGGCATTTTCTTATTAGTAAACAAACAGAGGAATTTATGTTTCATATGTTATGTTTAATGCAAGTACATGTATACATTTTGACAGTTTTACAACCTGTTCCAATGGATAGGCAAATTACTTTATTTCCAGAAAGAAAGAAATTGTTTGCTGTCAAAATGGAAAACACACATTAAAACTCTTGAGTCGTTTGAACGCGACCTTTAACTCATGCACAGGCTTTGTGGAAAACTTTATTGCCCACAAACAAAATAAAAGGTGGCAAATATCAAAAGTGAAACTAGCATACATGAAAATGGAACAATGTCACGCATAGTCTGGCAGTGGGTAAGTTACTGCTGAATTTCATATGCAGGACTCTTGAACAGTCACTTCCACAATAACAACTTGTAGATAACTATTACTAATGTTATTGCTGGTCCTATTGACTAACAATACGACCAATACGCTCTAAGATGAGGATTTTAGTTTGTGGTCAAATATTCCAAGATTCAAGGTAAAGTACTCTTTATATCCAGCTTTCATACACAATTGAAGCTGCAGTGTAGGCCAGACCAACACAATAATGTTCACCTAAAACACTTAAAAATAAATTGACTTTGGCATCCTTTCATTTACTGGACCAGATTCAGGATGAGCTGAGCAGGGTTACAGCAGGTCGTCTGGTTCTGGTCAAGGACAGAATAAATCTGCCTTTCACTGATGCTATCATCCACAGACTAGATAGCGTTTCCTCTTTAGGGCCTCGAGTGACCATCTCTTCAAGATCCTGTCATCATTAACAGCTAGACCACAGCTGTGGTTTAAAGAGTCTTCAGCTGTGACTCTAAAATCTGACTCCTCCTTCTCTGAGAGCATCTAGGTACCTCTGAAGCCGTCCTGCAAACTGCTGATACTGTGAATCTGGAACCACAACACTGTTTAACATTTTATACAAAACCTCAAGAAGCTTTGAAGGAAAGAAATCAGATGTTGGGGAGTTGACTGACATTTAGCCACCAGTCATGAGGAGATCCAGTGTGTTTACTTTGTTTAGCAGATTTACTGAAAATGTGGGGAAGCGAGGGTGACAAGCAGAATGATCCAGATCATCTTCTCCCTGAGGGAATCGCATCAGGGTGCTGCTGCTTCTGGTTTTATATGATCTCAGTGGACATTTGTAGTTTAAATATTGCTTGCTCGTGTGTTTGTGCTTTTGGGTGTCAGCTCCGGGGAACCATGATTTCCTCTCAAAGTGTGGCAGCTGGCAGCAATGGCTTGGAGGATGATAGATTTGATAGGTTAGTCACTGCTGTGTTAATGACTCAAAGAGCAGCAGCAAAGTGGGTTTAGTTAACTCATTGTCATTTTCATAATAAGCAAGAGAAACGCCATTGTCTTCTCCAAAACGATACCACACACGCATAAATAGCTGACAGCGTCACATTTGGGATTCGTTGTTTTACCGGCAACTTCTGTGGTACGAGCAAAACATTACGTGGTCGAGCTTGATCCTGAATGCGCGTCCACTGTGCCGTTTTCGAGGAGGGCGGGGTGAGGGGGAGAACGCGTCCCGACGAGGAAACCAATTTCGACACAAGACCTGCGCGCAGAGGGCTCATAGATCACATCCGGGGCTGGTTTATTCTAATAACAAAACGTTCAACCCGGAAAAAAGACAAGTCTTCTGTAATCCGATCGCACAAACAAATAGCCGAGGGTGTGAGAGTGTCGCAGACGCCGGTCTTGTAAATGTCTGCTGTTGGTTGGAGTTGTTAAAAACTTTGTCGGACATGCTCGTATTTACCACACTCGGCTCTCTGCTCTGCGCTTCGTAGCGCTGCGGGGCGCTGGCTGTGGCGCACACCGACTCTCCACAGCGGGTAAGTAGTCAGCCTTGAGTGGCACTTTGTGACTGCGTGTGTGTGCGCGTTGCCTCATGGTCGTGTGTTGTGTGATTGCTATTGTATATGTGCGCGGATGGTACAGTAGGTGTGGCAGGGCCGTTGAGTCGTTGGATGTGGTGAGTCAGCTCGGGTCATCTGAGCTGAACAAATGTAACACGTCTGTCAGGTGCTGCTGAGTAACTGCTTGAACACATTTTTAAACTTTAAGTTGCACGCTCTTTATCACGTTGTTGAACAGTGGCGAGCTGTTCTTGGAAAACTGAACAAAAAGTGAGTGATCAGTCCAGGGCTGCCCTTGCAATTACTTTTACTATCACTTAATCTAACTGGATTAATAGTTTGGTCCATAATATGTCAAATATATATATAAATATACACACATATAACTCTTTCACAAAAAGTAGCACCCTCAAATTAGTCTAAAACTTTTTTTTTTTACATTTTAAAGAACTGAAAACTTTTATGAAGCGTATGATCATTTTGAGGGTGAGGCTTTTTCATTGACATAACCATTTTTGTCTCTGTTAAAGAGCTGGTTTTACAATTCGAAGTCAGGAAAAGTGAACCATCGTAAATGTCTTGAGCCGCCCCAGAGAGAGCTCTGTCCAGTCTGAGTACAAACACAGACGTTTACCAGGCAAAAGAAAAGGTGCTAGTACTGTGGCGTGTTCGGGGAAGTGACGAATTGCTGAGGTTTGGAGTTTGATTCACAGCAGCGGTCACAAGTGAAGATAAACCAAACATTCTTTGTGTATTTTCTTCAAGTCCTCGAATGTTTAATTTGTAATTTGCCTTCAGACTGTGCTCTCAAACACTTGTGCTATCAGACTGTCAATCTGAACACAAATAAAGCAGATGTGTAAAGTGAGTGTAGGTGGGTTTCAGTTCACTACCTTGGATGTGGTCAAAGGCAAGAACTCCGACATCACTGCTGTGATCTATACAAAGTGTTACGTCCTTGTACCTCCCTGCTGACGTTAATGGCCGTTTGTTTGTTATCCTGCAACACCCCAGCGCTGAGATACTTGAAAACTCACAGCACAAACTGTAAAATTTAGATGTATTGGTGCAGTTTTGCCAACGATGCCACAACCTCAGCGTTGCTTTGCCCTGTAATGGTTAACCCAGATGTTTTCTGATACCCAAAATGGTTTGTGTCTGTGTGTGCGTGCATGTGTCTGTGTGTGACCTCTCTGTCATCATCTTCACTTTTCCATCACACTCAGAGTCTCTGAGTTTCTGTCTCTTTGACCTATTGCAATGGCAAAAAAGTATGTGGTATGACTGATGCATCAGGAGCGCAGCCTACTGTTTTTTTTTTTTTTTTCAAAGCAGTTTCAAAATGAACCATTTTCATAGCCACTGACTTAAAAATAGTTCTGCAGGAGTTCCAGCAGCACGGTGAAGATGCAACCGGGGTCTGTGTGTGTGTGTGTACGTATGTGCTGGCATTTATTTTGTTTGTCTTCTGCTCTGTTGCGTGACGTGAGTGAATGGTTTCGTGGAAATGTCGATAATTTCCATCTCTCAGAAGCTTCTTAGCCAAGACGGTCCTGTAAAACCATTGGCAGAGGGGACAGTCATTCAGTTCTGATTATATATTTATAGAAATGACTGTCGCATTATAATTTTTGTTCTTGCTTTCATATAAAAAAAATAGTAATCGGCCACAGATGTGGCCTAGTTAGCCACCACCACACTACCTTTGTGGTCACTTACTATACAGGTCCTTTTCACATATCTGGTAAAGTAAGAAGTGAAATGAAATCTGTGCAGTTTGTCGCTGTGATTGGCTCATATTTTGTCTGCAGATACGCAAAATAAACAACATTTCGACTGAGAGTTAGCAGGAAATTTAAGGAGAACAAGAATATAAATGGAGCTGTAAGCCTTCCAGCTCCCCCCAAAAAATAAAAATAGGGTTCATTTAGGTTGCGATGTCTGTCGCAGATGAAATTCTTTCGCACCATATTGAAATATCATCAGCATTCCCGAGTGTCTGAGCTGAACGAGGCTTGATTGTGTTGAAGACCCAGTCAGTAGCTCAGTGATTCACATGCATGGCATCAGTTTAATGAACAGATCTCAACGGTTTTCTCCCCCCCGTCCTCTCCTCTATTTCCCTCCCTCCCGCTCCTCTCTTTTCCCTGGCCAGTGGAAATGTGCGTGTGTGCAGATCTTAAACGCAGTCTGTAATTTTTGGCTGTGGTGGAGGGCCTCAGCTCAGCCTCGGGCTTCAGGGTTTGCTGCTCAGCCTCAATCACGTCACATGAAAAACTGCTGAGTGCGAGTGGGTCTCTTTCTTCCTGTGTCTGTGTGTATTTGAACACTAAATGAAAGACGATTCATCCTCCACATCTGCCTGTCGTTGCCTTTCTATTCTCTCAATCTGTCTTATGCTGCCATCTTTACATTTTGCCGCCCACTGTGCACCTCACCTGAGTTTCTGTCTTTCTAACTGTCCCCCTGTCTCAGTGATATGTGATAGCGGCAGCATGCCGTACGTGGACCGGCTGAACCGAGTATGCGGCTTCCTTGACATTGAGGAGAAGGAGAACAGCTGCCGCTTCCAGAGACGATACTTCATCCTGGACAAGCAGGGAAACAATCTGCTGTGGTATATGGACAACCCTCAGGTACTCCACACATATGCATGACACAGGCTTGCACAAACAAGCCAGAGGAAATTAAATTGACCAATAGAAGCTGCGTAACCTTGGACTCTGAGCCAATGATGAGTCCGTTTGTTTGTGTTTGCATGCAGAACCTGCCCAGTGGAGCCAGCTTTGTTGGCAGCCTGAGATTAACCTACATCTCTAAGGTAAAGCACTCTGTCATGTCTCTATCCAATGTGTGCTGTGGCGACAGCAAGTCCTGTGAGGTACACAGAGCTAGATGTTTCATAAAGGAATTCACAGAATACACACAAATCATATGCAAATTCTCTCAGTGTTTCTGAAATACACAAGAGCTCTCAGTTCTAGCTGACGGTCACATGCAGCACAGAGCTGGAGCTGACTTTGTGAAGTTTTCCAGATGTCAGTGCACTCACGGAGTAACCCAAAGATAATGACATCTGGCTTCACTGCACTGCAGTACTGCTGACAGCTCCTCCCTAGACACTCAGTCAAAAAGAACGGCAAAGATATTTCTCTCTTCTCTTCTCTTCTCTTCTCTTCTCTTCAACACCTCTTCTCTTCTCTTCATCACCTCTTCTCTCCTCTCAGGTGAGTGAAGCTACAGCGAAGCAAAAGCCCAAGACGGAGTTCTGCTTTGGTGAGTATTTAGGGGAAACACTGAGTCATGCAGATGTAGTAGCACACAGTCACATTTGTTTTATTTACCCATGTGATGAAATTATGCAAGATAGTTCTTGTGGATATTCATGGAACTGATCTCTTTTTCTGCAGTCATCAATGCAGTCTCACGGCGGTACTTCCTCCAAGCCAATGATGTGGCTGATATGAGGGAGTGGGTAGATGCTCTCAACAAGGCCACCAAGATCACTGTGAGTGCAACGCACGCGTGCTTTTTTTACCTAGATATCTATTGAGCAGATACACAATGGCTAAACTAAGCAGATTGCCCGGGGATTAGTTTCTACCTGAACGCAGGAAGCTGCAATTTGCGGTGCTGAGACACAAACCAGTTTGGCCCAGGCGTGTGCAAATGCTAGCCCACAAACACTCTCTCATACTGTTGGTGAATGAGGAAATTCTGAATGTGCAAGAGCACGCGTGATAACACACACACACACACGTCACCGCGGTAAAGGTGTCAACATTCAGTTTGCACATTTGCATGGTATTTGTGTATGCTCAGCGGTATGACCTTCGCTTCATTGACCAGCGACATCCAGATGGCTCATGGCGGCAGGTGATAGAGAAGAGAGGAGCGTTTCTCTTCTTCTCTCACCTGCATCATGACACAGGAAGCTAACTCTGTCTTTCACTTCCCCATCGAGCTGAGGTCTGCTCAGCCGTTTTTTTTCTCAGCTTCCTTGGTCTCAATGAAATGTGTGAAAATGCGTTCTAAAGAAGGACCGGTGTGATGTAAATGCAGGAAGATAAAAGTGGTTAAAGACATATTTATCATTTTGTACTTACAGCCACAATTAGTGTGAGTGAGTTTATAGTTTTGACACATTGCAGGGGCCATTTATATACGTTTGACTCAGTTGCTGATATATTGGGTACACGCTGCAGGAGATTATGTAATCTAATGCAATAAAGGTTGCTATGTTTTGGAGAGGCAATAATTCGTTTTTATCTGGATTCATCTGGATGCTGCTGTTGACAGATGTTTCTGTTATTATGCATCCTATTTTATTTCATTTTACTAGATTTTTACTTATATTTTACTTTTTATTTTTACTTGTGGTTCTCTCTTCCTACCCGTTCATAGGTTCCCAAGCCTTGCTCTGATCCTCCGAGGTCTGATGTGACCACAGTGATCAGTGACACACAGGGAGGAAAGAGACAGCAAGCCTACAAGACTGAGATCATTGGTGGTTTGGTGGTGCGCACTCCCATCCAGGTAAAGCAGAGGAAGCTAAAACCAGCCGGGTTGCTGCAAACAACCACAACTTTATAATTAGTTTGGAACATTTAGTTTAAGATCAAAAAAAGAAAAACTGTGAAATATCACATGGTGACTCGTGCATAGACTTTGATTCTTAAACTGATAATGAAGATGGCTGTGATGTTTCAGAATGAAAGCGAGGAGACAGAAGGGAGAGAGAAGAAGGGCAACAGGCCGGGCGTGCTAAGATGCGGTTTCTGTGTTAAACAAGGAAATGTGGTGAGTGCCCAGTGACTAAATATAACAACTCTGTGTTTGAGTAAAAACACTGCGCATGGAAACTGTACTGTGGTGTGTGTTTCAGAGGAAGAGCTGGAAGAGGCGGTTTTTCACCCTGGATGACAGCTCAGTCAGCTACTACAAGTCTGACATGGTGAGGAGCCAGACTTTTTCTTGTTTTCCTGCTGGATTGCCTGTGCGTGACTGCTATCTTTGTCTGAATATGTCCCAGGACCGGGATCCCCTCCGAGCTATTCCACTGAGGGATATCCAGAAGGTTCATGAATGTCTCGTGAAGTCGGGGTGAGTCAAGTGTGAATCAGAGTCCGGCCCTCCCACCATTTTGTCGTCTCTCCATCTTGTTGTCGAGTGTAGACGTAAACAAACCTGAATGCATTCGGTCTGAGCAGGTACAGGCAGTATTTGATTTGTCGCGCTGCAAGTAGGGACACGTGTGTGCTCAACAGATTTAGCTGGATTTGTTGTTCTGCGCAGGAAGTAGCTTTTGTTACACAGGTTTTAATATCGGCTCATGATCCAAAATTAAAGGCTGCTGTGCACACACACAAACGGTATAAGAAAGGTGACAAGCTCAAGTTGGAGACTGTTTTAAAAACACAGAGTTTTGTAGCTTTCTCCATAGACACTGCAGCTATCGTCTTTTTTATTTCTACACATAGAAACTTCTGACTTTATCCAGAGACACTCCTATTACTGAATATGCACAACCGTTACTTTTTAAAGAGTAATAACGCAAGTATCCAGTTCTCCCCCTTGTTAAAATCACATTTCCACTTATTTAACAGTAACTGAGTTAAGATTTAAAGGGGAACTACCGTTTTTTACAACCTGGACCTTATTTCTGGCACGAAATACTATTGTTTACTCACCCATATAACTCTGGTGGCATTTGGAGTCATTCAGACGCTTATATCCATATAGTGGGAGTAACTGGGGCTCCGAAACGCAGCCTCTAATAACGCATTATCTGCTGCGAAACTCGTTAATTTCACCAATATTTTGATATGATACGCTAGTGTTATTCCCTGTTGAGTCTGGAGTTACCTGTTGTCTATTCGTGGACGTGCGGTTTGTTGTTCTTTGGCCAGCCGTTCCTCTCTCTGCCTCTGCAATCTCCTTTCAACGAGCTCCTCATCCGTATACTCTGACTCAAAACGGTAAGAAAGTCCATCATAAACAAAGTCGTCATCCACAACCTCAGAGTCGGAAAAATATTCAGACATGTTGAAATAACTAGCAGTAGCAAATTACAGGTAAACAAGTCGTGGGGGGCGTGCGGCTCTCAGAGATAACATCATCCAGGTCATAGGTTAGTAGGTCAATCTACAGATGATAACAGGTAGCCTCATACTCAACGAGGAATCGCGCTAGGGTATCATAACAAAATATTGGTGAAATGAACAAGTTTCGTGGCAGATAATGTGTTATTTAGAGGCTGCGTGTCAGTGCCCCAGTCACTCCCACTATATAGATGTATGCTGATCTAATTATCTGACGTATGACACTAAAGTTATATGGGTGAGTAAACCATCGTATGTTATGCCAGAAATAAGGTCAATGTTGTAAAAAACCGGTAGTTCCCCTTTAAGACTGAGCTGCAGTTATAAATGATACTTCAGTTCATGGTTATAATGTGATGTTATTTGTTTATATTTCACCTAAATCTAAATACATAAGTAATATACTCACTTGCTCATAAATATATTGCTTCTAATATAACAGTCCTGCATCATGACTGCTGTTATGTTCAGTTTATGTTGAATCAGAGAAAGAAAGATTTGTATTTGTGGTGCTTCTAAATTGGATTGAACAGTGCTGGACTTACAGTATTACCTATTGGGCCCTTTCTGTAGCCACTCTAAGTCTGAGATAATATTTTTAACTTTGTCAGGGATCTCCTGTTACGAGACAACCTTTTTGAGATCATCACCAACTCCCGAACGTTCTACATTCAGGTAAAATCTCTGTTCATCTGGCGCTTTGTCCATGTCTGCGTTGTTTTCGTGTCTGTGTGCGTTTAAGGCAGAATTAATGAAGTAGATGCCTCGTTTGTGTTTTCAGACACACGTGTAAGAACAGAATATGCCTTTAGTCCCAGGTGTATCTGTCCCGGCGCTCTGAGATGTTTACCCTAAATGCTCTGCTGCCGATGTGTGGCACAAGCTCCTTTTTTTAGGAGCATGAAAAGTTTGTTTTTGCGAAACGGGCACGGCCATCTGTTACCATAACAACAATAACATCCTGTTCCTCCCCTTGGGAGAACAGCTGACTGAGACGGCGGGGAAGATGGGAAGTGGGAGAGAGAAAGAGAGACGGGGGAACTGCAAGCACGAGCGATTTTATGTTTATCTGTGCAAGAAAAAAAAAATGAAACGGAAGCGTGACCAACATTTACCCAACTGAAATAAACAAACAAACAAAATGAAGATGTGGATACCAAAATGATAAATTATTTTCAGCTACATGCAGTACATTTTATGCTAACCTGAACACTAATATAAATAAAAAAATCAACATTCACCTGTAATATATACTCTAACTACAGTACAGCTATAGATAAAAGGATAGATGAAGACTTCCCCTTTTGACTTTATTTTCTGGTAACTTGTCTCTGTAGACAGACTCTCCAGAGGAGATGCATGGTTGGATCAGGGACATTGAGTTGAAGATCCAGGATTTCCGAGGTCCCCCAAAGGTAATCCCTTTTTGCTCGACTTTCCTCTGGGGCACCAAAACAAAATAATTTGTGTTGGAAGTAAAGTGAACTCTTTATATACTGGTGTGTTTGTTTCTCTAATTGCAGGGTTTGTCGTTCAAACGTGCGTCATCTCTCTATCGAAGTCACAACGCCTCATGCACATCCCGTAGTCAGCAGAGTGATGATCGGAGACCTCCACTGGTCAAGTCCTGCTCCGTGGCGCCGGGCTGGCAGCCCTGGACGCCGGTTCCGCAGTGCGAGCACTCCATCCTGGATGCAGACGATGAAGATAGCGCGTTCAGCTCGGTGCCCACTCTGCCTTCTCTCTCCTCCTCTTCCACCTCCTCGTCCACCTCCTCCTCCTCCAACTCCCTCACCGCCCCAAATCCCTGCCCCAACGCTCTTCAGCCACCTTCGAGCAGCGGACTGGGGATCCTCACAGCCTCGGCAGATGCGGCGAGCGGGCGTCGGAGGCACCGCTCGCAGCCTCAGCCTCACACAGGCTTCCCCTTCAACTTGGATGATGAAGGCATCCGCACCACAGACGTCTAGTTGAGTGATGTCTGTCCAGACTCCTGTGTGGACTACAGTGTCGATACTGGTTTTTAGATGAATGTGACTGGTAGTAGTATTCCCTGCTAATGAAGTGACACTGTGATCATCCGCCTCAATACCATGACATGAAATTGGAGGCCCCCTGCTGGTGTTGTAGCTGCTCCGAAGGATGCACCCAGCAGGAAAGAGGCCCAGAGGCACAGTGTTTGTTATTCACGGGACTAAAGGTATGACGGAGAGTTTTTAGTGAAACTTCCTTTGAAAACTTGAATAATCTCTTTAATTGTTCTTGCAGACTTAAAAAGAAAGGCACATTTGTTTCATTCTGTTGCACTTGGCTTCTACTGAACATGTATCGTGGTCACTAAGGCCGTGTTTTCACCTCTGCTAGAAGTATTCACAAAGACGTGTTTGACAATATAACACACTCATATCCATATTTTTGTACTCAAGCTTTTATTTCACTAAATACATTTAAATATTTTGGACAATTTTAACCTCTCTCGGTCCCAGCAGTGTTTCTCCTTCTTACGTCCTGTGACGCATCCTGTGAAAAGCCTCACATTGATTCGTTGGTAATTAAAAAGCCTTTTATCGCTAACAGCGTTATTTCGCACTGTGTTTTGAACAGGAGCCTTTAACCTTGGACTTAAAGATCAATTGTCAATAAACTGTGACTCCTCTTAGGTTTTAACACAGTACCATAATAATACAGCCGTTCTTTAATGGTACTCGTTGTAAAAATGTGCTGCCAGCATCATCAGGAGCTTTGTAAATGTGATTTTCTTATTGCAGCATTATGTGGAAAGTTTGGCCACTACTTTTGGTACCTGTAATTCTGCACCTTGGATTTGTTTTTTTTTGTTTTTTTGACTCGTGTTTTTTTTTTTTTTAATGTTTTGTCACAGCCTTCACAGCAGGTACTACAGCTTCCTCTGAGATGAGGCTTTGCGTTGTCTCAACCCTTTTTAAGGCTCACCTCGAGACTGCATTGATGTGGTACCATGTTCATTCCTCTTTCCGTTTTCTAAAGCTGTGTGCACTCATCTGCCTACGTATCATGTTAATTTTCTTTCTTGCACATTAAATGATGCTTTTTATTGGTCTTGTTTTGGCTGTTTTTGACCAAGAAAGTTTATGGGTTGTTTCATTTTTTTTATTTATTCTTTTGGTATTTCACTCCTGCCATCTAGTGGCCTGGCTGGAAAGCAGCATGCATTATGCGACAAAAATGGCAAAATAATTTCAACAAGTTTCCTAAACTACCTTTGGATAGAAGCAATGGCATTAAGACTTTTATGTGTTTTCTCTCTAAAGGGCAAGAAAATGTCCAACGGTCGGGTCGAGGCCAGCGTGTTTGCCCTTTAACTCTACCACCTCAGACGCAAACATGCAGGCAAATCTAGTGACCAGAGGTCGTGTTAAGTGAAGTGTTTCACACATCCAGAGCAAAGTCCATTAGGTAAAACGCCTAAAACTCTATCCTGACCTCCGTCCACTTCCTACTCTGCCTCCCAGTGCAGCTGTGTGGCTGCAGGACTGGTGAGATGAAAATGTCTCCACTGAACAGTTTAAATTGTGTCAGTAGGTAAAAAGGCCCTGAGTGCTTGTGAAATGTCAGCTGTGTTGAAATGAGTTTTCAGTCTGTTAAAGACAGAACTCCTCCAGGTATTGGGGGGGGGAAATCAAAGCAGAGACGAAGACGGATGACAAAAGTTCGGTGAGGTTAATAAACGGAAAGGGAGCCTGTTGAGAACAACATGTACAGTATCTAAAATCTCCAAATCTGTCATTTTGGATGCCAAACTTTGAGCCTTTCTGCATTGATCTAAAACTTAACACCAATTTAATCAAGTCTTCTGGTGAGCTCCTGACCTCTTGGTGTTAGTCTGAGAAACAAAAAGGTAAATGTCTGTGAATGCAGCATCGCACCAGAAGCCTTGGAGGTTGAATCTCTAGTTCCTGTCTGCGCAAACATTACGTAAAGGTCACATAGCACTTCAGCCTGACGCCTGTGAGTGACAGGCAGCTCTCAGGGCAGACGGACACACTGATTCTTTAAATGTTAATGTTCCCACATGGATGACTCTGCACCGGGCCTGCTCTCCATCTTTCTCTCTGTCCGTCCTTCTGGTGCCGTTACACTCTGGTGATTTTAAATGTTCCACAGTATGTTGATTGCCCAGAGTAAGTTGGAGATGTGGCTGCTTGTGCACTGACATAATGGATGTCTGTATAGTAAAGATAAACAATGTGAATTTTGTTCGTTTCCTTTGGGCTTGATCGCCCTCATGTCTTCCTGTCCCCCGTACCGTCATTTCTCTGTTTGCAGAAGAAGACCGCCAGAGGGCGCTGCAAGACACAACTCTCCATCTAAAACACTGTGGAGGAACAGGATGCAGTTCAAGGTGCAATGAACTCATAAAGCAGTCTTTACAATAATTATCAAGGGTAGTGCTAAAGCATTGACAGCAATGATGAATTAAGTATGGTGAAAAAGTATTTTTTTTAAAACATTTGAGCTTGAGTACCTTCAAAATAAAAGGCAATCAAATGGAAGCACCAAACCCAAACTTATACTCATCAGGAAATAAATGTAGAAACAACAAACATTGATTAACTTTATTACATTAGAATAAAAAAAAACTATAAAATCATAGACAAAGCCTACGTTCATGTCCCCTATGTTCAAGAAATGATTTCCAGTTGTTTGAGTTATGTCTTTGTGTGGAAATGTTCACGATTTGTGTATGTTTTGTGTAATTATTGCGTTTTCTCTTGTGACTATCCATAATTACATATCATTTTCATTATAGTAGCTTTCAATACCACTACATTTTCATAAACTGAGTGGCGACTGAGTCGAGATGCTTTCAGTGTCCCTTGAGAGCTTGTTCACACGTCAGTAAGCTGATGATGCAAAAACACTTCTCATGGGAGTTGGAATAATATGTTATAATTACTGTAATGCAACTTATATGAGTATTCCTTTCATTTCATATGAAATAACAAGTTTAAACAGACAGGGGTGAAGATTTGCTGAGAGTTTTGAGTTTTCTGATTTGTGATTTCACATCAAACAGAGATCTGATATGATGGCACGTATAACACAGATAGAAAAACATAACATTTAAGAAAGGCCTGTGCAGAACGCAGAGTCTTTGTAATATGTGTAATGCGAAGTCATATTAATGTGGAACAGGTTTTCCTTCATCTGGACTCAGAGGCCTTGTTTGGACCACTGCCAAACCCCCACCCTCTGCTGTTCCCACATAAGACCACCTTACAAACTGGAGGCAGAGGGGGGGATTGGAATGTATTTTGCCCTGTGTGATGTGATTGTTTGCAGAGAAATGGGTTGACCTTGCCCTTTAATGCCACACACACACATGCACACACACTGGCTCTGGCCGAACTGGAGGTGTGTGAGACAGACCTGCTGAGTGCAGGAGGTCTGGGACCCCTTCACCACTTCCTCCAGACGGAGAACAGAGGATCCAGTCAGCTGAAGCCAGGATGGGACAATAATGAGCCTTCCAGCAGCCACCACCACCTCATTTCAGGTACTATTGAGGCCATTGCCTCCCACTTTTCTTCTGCATGGACCAAACAGCTGTGGGATAACGACCAAATGGCAAGTTATATCCCAAAAAGAAATACCCAGTTTGAAAATTAGGTTAGTTACTCAAAATCCAGAAACTGAAATGATAAACAGTGGTGCTATTTAAATGCATTTATACAAACATCATCATTAATGAACACTATGTATTTAAAATAAAAAAAATCTTTTATTACCCTGCTGCTCATTATTAGAAAAAAACCAAATATTTTGCAGTAGTGATTTTTGTACAATTTCATCAGACATGGTTTCTCATTCAACAATGATTTAAAATAACTTGTTGATTCATCAACGGTGTCTATTATTGGGTAGGCTGAATACTCGAGTCAGAAAAGTTTAACTTTTTTTAAAAAAAAGAAGTTGTTTACATCTGGGATAAAAAAAAAAAAGCGTATTTACGTCTTTCGTTATTTTCAATAAGAATTGCTCCAATAAATGTAAAACAATTGAATTGCCGTCATTTTTAATCCCATAGTCGGTCTGATGATTTTTGATGACCAAATTTATTTATTTATTTATTTGTTTGTAGCGTTCACGAGGAAGAAGTTCAACTTTGCAATTTACGATTTGTCTCTTTGAATCCCGCGAGATAAGGAAGGTTTACTGAACTTAACGGAAATAGTTTGTATTGTCTTTCACCATCACACAAAATGATTTCGTAGTGCAGTGACTCCAGATTACTCTTTTTGTAATTTTATAAAAAAACAAAATTTTCGGTTTGTTTTTACAAACAGGAAATTCTTGGAAATCAAAATTATAATAATTATTATAATTTCGTCTCCGACTAGTATAAGAGCTGTGGCATCAGACTGGTTAGTGAGCAGCTGTTTGCTGTTTTGGAAGGATTAAAAATGTAAGTTAATTATTAATATGGGTCACCTTTGAGCGTAGGGATTCAGAGTAAACTAAAATTAAATCTGACAAAGGTGACTCGTCCTCCTCTCTAAGACTAATTCCAGTCACCCCTCTCATAAAACTACAATTTTTAGGATGCAAATGAGCTTTTCTTTATTTTAAAAATATTTAGGTTCGTATTTTAATTTAATCTAAGTTTAACTTTAACAGAATAAATAAATGTAACCTCTGTTAAAAGCTTTTCGAAATTCCTAAAACCTATTGTTCTGGATAACTTGTCTCATAAACATGCAGTTATTTTACTCTGTAGCCTATTAAACTGTTTTAACGTGTACCCTCACTTGCCACTTCATTAGGTACACTTGTGAAAAACAAATCAGTTCAGTTTATGCTCAGAGTAAGAAATGAGGCAGTTCAGTTGGATGATCATATTTGGTGGATGTAGTTTGTGGTGCTGTAAAAGTGGACTGAATTAAACACAGAAATGTTTCTGTTGTTTAGCCCACTGCCTACATGGGGTTGTCAAAATAACAGAAACATGCGCTGATGAAACACAATACATTTCTATAGCTCTACAACCCGTGATGAAAACACAGTTGGGTGTAAACTAAGGATGAATAATAATCTCCATGAAGCTCAGATTTACTGCAGGACTATTTCATCAGAATGCATTTGTTTTGAAATAGCAAGTGAGTGTATAGGCAATTCGCAATTCTATTCTATTATTATTTATTTGTTTTACCAGCTAATCAAATTTCAAACACAGTTTATTTGAGTACATCAGATTAAAAATGGGCACAAACGCAGTGTGTGTCTTTGTGTGGGGTATAAATTGATAGGGTTATTGGTAGGACATCAGAGCAGCTCGCACACACACACACACACACACACGCACACACATACACACACACACGGTGTTTAGATAGGCTACTGTTTTTTTGTTGTTTTTTTACCAGTGGCATCGCGCTCTCTCTGCAGCAGCCGCTTGTCGCGCTTTGCAGGAGAGGCTTTGCACCGAGCTGTGCTAACCAAACGCCTGTCATCGGGATTTTTTTTATATATTTAAATACGGTAAGTTATGAGAATTCATTCATCATTCATTCATCAGTTATAGATGATTTTTTTTGGGGGAAAAAAACACATTTGGTGCATGGAAACCAAGAAGATTCTCGCGTGTATTTGGGTGCATTTTACGCACGAATATTCCCTGCATGGTGGACACTTGATTTAGATACTGAAATCCAGTTTTTAAACGGTGAGCTATTGTGTTTGTTTTGTATCCACTGGAATGGACAATTTAAGCTGTAGGCCTTCCTAGAAGGCTATTTCAGACCACGTACACCTGCCAAATGTGAGAGGGATCTAAATCTAAATCACAGGCATTTCATGTAAATTATTAATCAGGGCATGGCCATTAATACACCAATTAAAACAAAACGGCTGAACTGGGAGGCTGTGCGTGGTGGCGGTGACTGGAGTAACACGGGCAGAGATGTGTAACGCAGGGATCCGGCATGTTGGCCTCCCAGTGACCTCTTCAACTTTCAACTCTGGATGCCTCCGGTTATCAGGATCTGCAGTAATCCAGTCAAACTGATGCGCGCTTGCGTCAGCCCGATGCCGTTGCTCCCTGTGTCTGAATCTATAATCTATTCTACCAAAAAAATAAATAAATAAAAAATACATATCTGTACGTCCCTCATGTGAGATTAGACCTGTCTGGGCTTATCTTTGAAAAGGACAAATCAAATCCATATCTGATTTGGATGTGTCGATGGGATGAAAAGCATCTCTTTATGTCTTTTTATTCAGCAGTAGATGGACACGGGCATGAATTAACAGCTTGTTAATTATAAAAACTGCCAGTGGTCGTTAGCCATTTTGTCCTCCACGTGGAATTGGAGATAAATTGGCCTACCTCAAAATTTGCCCTATAACCATCTTCCATCCACATCAGTGGTCAAAAGGTTTAAGTAATTCAAGAGTAAAACATCCCAACTCTGTTTAAACAGACAGCCGACAAACCCCCTCAAATAAACCAGCATAGTTAGATGAATAATTCAAATATCTGAAATGATCTGAAATCAGCACTCATTCATTTTGGATATGTGGCATTATGAAATCAGGAGGCGTTGATATAAACGAATGGACACTGATGGGAAATGAATAGTTAAGAAATATGTTACGTATAGATCCTCTATGTAGTGCGCGTGCGTGCGACCAGGTCAGTGTTTATGTGTGCGCCTGTGCGCGTGATTGGCCAATGTCACAGTTATGATTTGGGCTGCAGATACCGATGCACAGTGCAGACCTATGGGAGAGCAGGGACGGCACAAGGGGGAGGGCAGAGCATGTGAGGCGGACTTGACTCCATTTGTAATGAAGGATCTGATGAGCGGGGTTCAGACCAAGGCTGCTGCTGCAGGACAATGTGGAGTGAGCGAGACAAATGAGGAAGACATTACAGACACTTAGAGCCACTTTGGGCAGATCTCAGCCTCCGCGGTAGCCAGCCGTGGAAGGGAGGCAAGCGGGGTGCACGAGCCACCGTCTGCGCGCAGGGAGGCGGACAGTGGAGCGAGAAACAACCCCGCGATATGTCAAAGCTGCGAGGGGGACATGGTGGATTTTTGAGAACCGACGCGGCAACGTTTGGACAGTCATACTTTTAAAAATCAATTCAGTGGAAATATAGGCCGAGCGAGGCACAGAAATACGCAAGCAGCCTGCAGAGCGCGCAGGAACAGGATGAGCGTGTTTTCTGCCGGGGGAACAGGGCAGTGCGTTTGAGGTAAAGGCCCTCAGAGAAACCATCCAAAATACACACACACACACATATGCCAGAGACTCAGTGTTACCCTATTTAATGTCAGTAATATGCAGTTGAAAATCTACAGCCTGTGATTTCACTCAGCTGTTAACACACGGTGGAATTTAAAGCTCCAATTATCATGCATTTAGCTCGAATTACAAACTATGCCCAGTGCAATTAATATGACTGCTGCAGCTATAATACAGTCTGGTAGTTTGGTCGTTAGTGTCACATACACTTGGCATGGTAAATGAATGGGTTTCTTCGAAAACAAGGCCAAAGTTCAAGTTCATACACGTATAATCTCCTTTTAATTGGAAGCCTGTAATTAGGTTATTGGATCAGTTACTGTGTAATTCAGTGTGAGCCATTGTAATCGAAGTGATTGTTTTGCGAGGAGACAGTTGTGTGTGTTGTTTCAGAACAAAATGACTCGTGTGCATCCTTTGACAAACTAATCGAAGCTCAGTAAGGCTTCATACTTTTAGTTAGGACTTCCCCTCTAGTTATTTTTATATATTAAGCCGAGTTTTCTTCAGACTAATTTGCCTAGAGGACGTGTTTATAAATGGGTTATATAATGTTTAATATGAAATGTGACATAAATATGCTGCACATAATACTGAACTGTGTGTGTTCGTGTGTGTGTGTGTGTGTGTGTGTGTGTGTGTGTGTGTGTGTGTCAGTGGGGTATGGCAAACGGAGGGGACCAGTTCGGCCTTGCAGAGCGCCCGGACTCGGACTGCATGGATTCCCCAAAAGAGGCCAAACAGGAAAATCTCAACTTCAGCTTGAACTCCCCAGCTTCTCCGCAGACTGGGTCCAGTCAGCAGGTACCGGCCTGTACTGTGGACGAGCAGAATGTAACTATTGATTATTGATTTGAACTAACAGCTGCATGTATTGTAAAAAATAAAAGCAAACAAAATACCTAATGGATGAATCACCTCACAGTTTGGTTGTAGTTTAATTTGCCGTGGATTGGGCTGTATGTTTATTATTTTCAAATGTTAAAATCACAGAGGCCATAGCCACCTAATTAAAATATATACACTATATATTAAATATGAGTTCTGTTTTGATTTTACTTGTAGAAGACTTATTTTTTTATTGTTTTATTTTTCTTCCTTTCTTGCTGTAGGGGATGGAGGGAATCAAAGTTTTCCTTCATGACAGGGAACTTTGGACGAAGTTTGACGAAGTGGGAACTGAAATGATCATCACCAAGGCTGGAAGGTAGGAGGAAGAAGAAATATCTTTTGATTACTAAACCGATGTTGACTGTTTGTATATTGACTGGTCGCGTTGTTTGTGACTCCATATGTTGTGTTCCCATTAAAAAAGAGAGTTCAATGAACGGGAACCATATTCATCACAATATTTCCGTGAAATCGTGCACGTCGCCAGGCCTATCTAACATCATGTGTCTGCATCATCTAAATTTTTTATTTTGCTGGAAAAGTCACTAGAGTATTGATATTTTCCCGCACGTGTTCCCTGCAGGAGGATGTTCCCCAGTTACAAAGTGAAGGTCACAGGACTCAATCCAAAAACCAAGTACATACTCCTGATGGACATTGTGCCAGGGGATGACCATCGCTACAAATTCGCAGACAACAAATGGTTCGTACTGTTTTATCTATAGCTGGAATCAACGACATCCAAACTTTGATTCAACTTTAATTTGGTGGAGAGTGTAGGCCAGCTTTTCCGTGATAAAGCCCTGTCCAATATTATTTATAACTATAGGATCATCTTTTAATCACTATACATTTGTCGCTCTGCAAACAAAAACACACACATCCATTACAGCGAGCCATTAAGTAAATAAATAAATGCATACATAGGTATCATTCAGTTTGGTTTCTCTTCACATATGTTTTTTTTTTTTTCAAAAATAATATTATTTTACTAAACTCTTGTTAAACCGTGGTGTTGTTGGTTTTTATACCTCTACTCCACCCCCACCTCTGCGCTGCGTAAAGGTCGGGGCCCTTCTTGCAGAGGCTGAGATGGCCTAGTTCCCCGCGTTTCCCCCCGTGTGTGCCCGCCGGTTACATCAGTACATGACGGGTTCACGGGGCGGACAGACGGCACAGACCGGATTAAAGTCTTCCATTCAGCCCCGTGTTGCTCTGAGGGGAAAATCCAAACGGACTACAGGCTACTGGCTCTACAGTGAGAGCCATCAATGCGCTGCCTCGCTCCCTTGTTACAATGAAACGGAGCGTTGTGGATGAACTTAGCATGACTCACCAGCTCAGAGGAGCGCTCAGAGGAGATAAGTTTTTTTTATGTGTGTGTTAATGAGAATGTGAGGGACTGATCCTCTCTACTGTAGGAGGCTGGAAATGTATTTCTAAATTATTTGAATTTATTTTTTACGTCATGTTTGTAGAGCCTAAACACTGAATACTCAAAGCAAAGGCTTTAACACATGTGATCAATAGTTCTTAAAGGCTTTCTGAACTATACTAAATATTAGGATTGCCGCCTGCCCCATACCATCAGTTTTTGCAAGACTTATCTTTTATATTCGGTTCAAACGTAAATATAAAATCAGTATGACATGGATGAAACTCCGAGCGACTCAAATAGGGAGGCCTGTCAACATCAGCTGCTGTTAAAAACAAGAAAATATCCCGGGAGATCACTGGATATTTATTTATGTATCTTAATATGACAGCTTTCTTGTAGGTTTGTGGACTTTGCTGGTGTTTTAGCTTTGTGGTCATTTTATTAGCTGGATGCGTTTCAGGATTTTCGCCCGATAACAAATTTACCAGGGGCGGCAGCAGTTTAGCAGCTTGTTCATTCTGCTTCTCTAAGCGAAGGTCCACGTGTGGCCGCATTTCTGCGCAAACTCCCGTTTAAACGTGGAGCATTTATTCTGTCTAATTAAAGCACCAACCAGGCCTTGTGCAGCCTGCGGCAGCGCAGGCCTGCTGCGCCACTGGGTGCCCTCGGGAGCGGTGCCTCGGTCAGACAAACCATCGTGACCTTCTGAGTGACAGCGTCTGATTTTTCGTTGTGCTGCGTTTTGCTCGGTCGTACAGGTCGGTAACGGGAAAGGCAGAGCCCGCGATGCCCGGGAGGCTCTACGTCCATCCGGACTCTCCAGCCACCGGTGCGCACTGGAGCCGTCAACTCGTGTCCTTCCAGAAGCTCAAACTCACCAACAACCACCTGGACCCTTTTGGTCACGTGAGTCTGCCTTTTTAAATAGCATTGTCTATATGTAGTGTGTTTCAGTGAAATTAAATGTTTATGTGAAGCCACAATTTAAAAAAAAAAAATAACAAAATAACTTACATATTTTGCCTTGTATTTTTAGCTACCTCCTCTAGAATAGACTAATATGACAGGGACACAAATCTTCCATTACCCATTGGAAGTGGTCTGTGGGCCATACCCATCGTTGCATTTTAAATAATCCATGCTGAGTGATGTTTTTAAAATAAGAAAAATGATTATACAAAGTACAGTACAGGTGCAGTTAAGCGGCAGCATAACCGGAGCAGCCCATTCACTGCTGAACTGAGCTGGCAGCACTTGTAGCTCACTCTTCTGAATATAACTCAGCCGACATCACAACACAGCACAAATCACCAGGAGAGCAGAGCGGACACAGCTCCGACTCCACGGACTAACAGTCCACTCATGCACTCATCACACAAAGAGGGAGACGTAGAGCAGGTGAAATCCCTGGCTTTTGTTTTTGCGCACGTCTTTGTGTCTGTGCTTGCGGGAGAACAAGCGGTAATGTTTTTTTTTTTTTTTTTCTCCTGTTAAATTAGATGCAAGGATTTCAGTGATTTTAAAGTCCATTAGGTGAAATGCGTAACACCGACGGACATGTCGCTGCGATTAAACTGAGCCCCCTGGATAAACAAACGTGCGCACGCATACGGAGAGGGATCCAATTAAAAGTCACTTGTGGAGTGGGGAATTGTTTTGGCTGTGTACTGAATTCATGGAGTCGTTATTGTTTTGCGTTACTGACATGTTTAAACCAAAGGTTGCAGCATCTAGAACACATAACAAATGTTATTTAGTGCCCTCAGAGTTCATAATCAGTGAGCATCAAACCGCAGCTTTTCTTTAATAAACTGCAGTATATCAGATGCTGTGCAGACAGTCATCTAAACACTGTATTAAAAATGATCACAGGTGTCACATTATATTGATAAAAAACATACTATAATATAATTTATTTTTAACTAGTGGCTAGACTTTTGATAGCATTTCAGAGCACCTCTTTTAGAACATTTATAAAAAAAAAATATGATCCTAACTTTTCTAAACAAGGCAGGTAAATAACCCAAAACAATTCCTCCATGCAGCACTCACAGCACTGGGTTGGATTTGGGCGACAGTCTTGGAGGGTGGTCACATAAACAAAACTGTATTGTATTTTCTCTCGTCAGTTTGATCCTCCTAATGTGTAAACCATGAATCTCTGTCTTTTGTCAGCCAAGAAATCTGGAAATCAAAGTATCCATGACTTTAGATGGGGCGTACTCTCCACCTGGAGTCTGTAGTCAAAGTCCCAGCATCTGGTTGTGGGTTTCTGCAAACATGACAGGCCCGTCAGCGTCACCTTCTCAATCTCTCCCCTGTGCAGATAATACTGAACTCCATGCACAAATACCAGCCTCGTCTCCATATAGTCAAGGCGGACGAGAACAACGGTTTCGGCTCAAAAAACACGGCCTTCTGCACCCACGTCTTCTCTGAGACGGCCTTCATCGCTGTGACGTCCTATCAGAACCACAAGGTACGCTTTACAGCGAGACGTGTTGATGTATTAGAAGCTAGGGACTGCCACACCCACACTTATTTATAGGAGAAACATGCACAGTAAAAAGATGGAGGTTTGGATATTTATATAAGGTCACTGGTGAAAGATGCTTAGACATCCTATGTTGCACTGAATATAAACAATGTGAAGCTACTATAAATCAAAATCATTCTTACATATAGACAGAAAATGTGTAAATGTATCTCAAAGTTTTGCTTGTGTTTCGAAATTAGGTTTTGTAATTGTGTGACTGTACGGTCACGGTCAAACTTCTGTCTCTCAAACACACAAAGAGAGAGAGAGATCTTATATTTACATGTTTACAAATACAGTTTAGGGAGACATAAACAATGCTAATTGACTTTCTGGATACAAAATAAAAATGATAATACAAACACACACACACACACAGACAGAGAGAGAGAGAGAGAGAGAGAGAGAGAGAGAAGTGTGTGTGTGTGTGTGTGTGTGTGTGTGTGTGTGTGTGTGTGTGTGTGTGTGTGTGTGTGTGTGTGTGTGTGTGTGTGTGTGTGTGTGTGTGTGTGAGAGAGAGAGAGAGAGAGAGAGACGTGTCGGCTAGTAATGACCTGTTTCTTTCCCTTGATCTCGGCTGATCCTGCTTCCTCGACATCTAGTAGAAAGACAGATTGGTGGAGCTTTGAAGCACTCTCCATTCTCAGTATTTACGAGATTTATTCACATTTAATTTTCATAAATACTTTTTTAAAAAGACGTAATAAATACAATACAAAACACAACTTCACCTATTTAAAAGGTACAAATTGTGGCGCTTATAATATTTATGTTACTTATCGTGTTACAAATGTGATTCATTTAATTAAACGGAAGCCCAAATTTTGTATCTTCAGTTATTCTTTTTTTCTGTCGTTCTATTGTGTGAGGCTCGGGAAATAAATCTGCAACCAATCAACCAAATTTATAAAAAATATTATTGTTATAAGTTTGTCTGGACCTTATAAGTTTAGAAGCTTTTAGTTTAGAACTACAACCATTTGTTGCTGAACAGAATAATATTGTAATTAACTACAATTTACTCAATTAGCATGTAAAATAATTTAGTATTACTAACTGCAGTAATTAAACATTAATTGTAATGTTTTACTTTTCATTTTATCAGCATGTCTGAGTGTATGTAACATTTTTTAAGAAATTAATAAAGGTAAAGTAATAATGTAGTAAAAACACACGTTATAATTTACATTTTAATACTAAATAATATATAATAATAATGGTAGTAACGGTTATTATTTGTATCGGCCGTAGTAGTCATTGTCAGGACGTGTAATATGTTTTTAGTATCCATTATAACTAAATATTTTCTAATGAATCTCAAGAACTGATATTCTTGTATAGAAACCCGAGCTCTTGGGCCTCAGTCTGCTCGAGGCTATCAGTATTTTCAGCACTTCAAAGTTTGTTTGGGCCTGAGCTCGTGTCAGATCTCCAGTCCACTTGCCCGCTGTGAGACGGACCTGGTCCTTAGCCAAACCAAATCCTTCAAAATGCAAAGGTTTAGCTCCATGACATCACTGAGAAAAGTTTGAAGACTTAACATCAAAGCTCAAGGCTCTGGACCTCTAAAAGCTTTGGCCCGAAATCCTTAAACCTGGCGACTGTTTGGGTAAACAGTTTATTCTGTGTCAGCTGGCGAGAACACTGTCCTCTCCGTCAGAAACGTCAGCGGCTGAGGAATGTTGGCCGCGCAGATCTTCAGCCGGCGCTGCTCTTAAACATCTGCAGGGCCTCTGCCTAATAGTAAACCATCGATTCAGTCAATGGAGAGTAGCGTTAAATGTGAATGTGCCTTCAGTTCTCGGTGTGTCTGCGTGGAAGTGTTTGGGCTTGTGAGTTTAAGGGTCTCTGTGTTTTGTCTTTAGATCACACAGCTGAAGATAGAGAATAATCCTTTCGCTAAGGGCTTCAGAGGCAGCGACGACAATGAGCTGCACCGTATGGCCAAGCTACAAGGGTGAGTACAGCTTTGTTAAAGCGTGTGTGTGTGTGTATGTGTGTGTGTTTTCTGTATCTGCGTAATGGTGAGTATTCATAGAAGCAATTTCTATCCTCTCTCCAACCCTCAGGAAGGTTGTTATGATGGGATGCATATGGTTGAAGACACGAGTGTGTGCGTGAGTGGAGCAAAGTGGTATGAAGGGATGTGAGCCATTGTCACCTGAAGGTTGATCTCAGCCTGAAACCTCGTCCAGAACACGCAGCAAATACAGCATCAGTTCCTGCGCTGTGCTGATGAGTACATGATATCACATTGCTGCTGGTCTATTACGCTGTCACAGCTGATCAGCTGACGGCCCTACATGGTGTCTGTTTGTGTGCTGAACTAATCTTCGTTCAAGTGGTGTTGTGGCAGGCAGCTCGGAGATTTAAACAAGCCAATGGGAGAGGCTGATAGTGAGAGGAGAGGGAGAGGGAAGAGAAAGAGGGGAAAGGAGCTAGAGAGGACGGCATTAGATGAAACACCCCGTGTTTTTGTGCTGCTGTGGTTGGAGAAGAGGAGCGGAGAGGAGAGTCTATCTGAAGTGACACATGGATGGATGTTTATTTTTAGAGCGGTGAATTATCTCCGCCGACTGTGTGTGTGTGTGTGCGCGCATGAGTGTGAGAGAGTGTGTCACTATCTCAGCGGGACTCAGGGAGATGTGGCCCGCTGTCTCCTACATACCACAGGGTTCACCAAGAGGGCAGTGTGTACAGAAAGAGATCAGAGCTGAAAGGATGGAGAGTATCTAAATAGACGTGAGGGAAAAGGAGAAAAAGGAAACAAAGACCACGAACAACCAGAATTTTTAAAATAACCTGCACAGATTCAGGAAACCAGAGGCCAGAGCAACTGTTGCTTCTGCTGTAAATCTAAACCCGCCTCTGTCTTTCGGTTTCAGGAAGGATTACCCAGTGGTCCCTCGCAGCACTGTCCGTCAGAGAGCTTGCTCCGCTGGGAGCCCCTTCAGCGGGGAGAGTCGGGGTCTGCGGGGCTCCCTTGAGCCCGTTCCTCCGCCCTTCAACTGTGAGAACGGCTTGAATAACAGCAGCCCACAGGAGCTGCTGAGCGCTCCACCCTCGCACTACACCTTGCCTCATCCACACCTGCAGCCTGGCCAGCCGCCGCAGGTCTATCACTGCAGTAAACGAAAAGGTAAGAGAAAGCTGTGAAGCTGTCCCCAAATGCTGGTGCATGCAAAGGTTTTCCATCACACAGTTTTTAGAGAGAATTTTATTCAGATTTTTTTATTTAGAGATAAAAAAAAAAAAAAAACTGTTGCAAGATGAAAATCACTTATAATGCCTGTGCAACGACTTGTGCACTTAGCTGCACTGACACTAAGTGCTGCTGATAGTTAATGGTGCTGCGTATCATGTGACTGCAGAACTGATACTGAACATTACAAGTAAACTGCACTTGGACCCCTTGTATCATGTTTGCACTTAAGTTAATTGCTGTAAAATCTGTCAAACTGATTTCATTTCTCTTCATGCGTTCACTTTGTTCTCATCTCAGCTACTTGAGCTGTTGTAAATGGGAAGTTGTAAATTCTGGGCAGAAACCTTCCCAGCTCTGGGTTGCCGTTAACGTCAAATGAAAAATCAGCGCAATATTTTCTGTCCGTCTCTCCGTAGGGGAGGAAAACTGCTCTTCGGGAAACCACCAGCATCCGTACAAGAAAGCCTTCGCTGGTAGCTCACCAAGTGAGGGGGAATCTTTCTATAACCCCTCCTCCTACCCCCCTCCTCCTCCAGGTCTATCCAACAACCCTGCCCTAGGCCTCACTGACTCCCCCTACGGCTCAGACATGGGACAGCGTCAGGCGTGCATGTTTGCCAGCTCAGAGCCCAGAATGGATGAACTCAGCTGTACATCCTGGTCATACACCTGCCCGCTCCCTGCTGCCATGACCCCTATGGAGCCCTACCCACCTTATACCCCTCATCCTCCCTACAGCTCCAGCCCCCAGGGGTCTCGACTCAGCGCTATAGCCCATCAGGTTTCTCCGCCGCTGGGAGAGCACATCGCCCACGATCCCTACCAGAGCCAGAGCTCGGGACCTCCATCTCAGAGCTCGCAAAACATTCACAGCAGGCAGCTCAGCTCTCCTCTCAGAGAGTACCCTCGCTACACGGCCAATTTGTCCCCTCCTCTCTACCACACACTAGAGACGCACACACACATCAGATGTGGAGTCCCAGAATGGAGCGCAGCCTCCTAACTGCACCAGAGACACTAAATACCTGAAAGACTAATCGTGGGACAGAGATTCCTCGTGTCAAATTTAACGGCCCCTCCTCTTGCTTCTCTGAGAGATGCTGCACCGTATATAGACTTGATATTACTTTTGTAAAATATTTGTGAAAAGTGTGATCTTGTGCTGTGTGAAGAGGTCTCATCTGTTAGTCATGTTTCTCTCCTCTGCTGGAAGGAGCGGTGGACGGTTAAGGTCCAGACATCTACGATGCTCCTCAAAAAAAAAAAAAAAAAGTGCATCTCCTTCCAAGCAGCAAACTGAACATCAGAGTCGTATGGTGTCCTCCAAATGTTTGCACTGTGAGCCCTGTGAAGCCCAGACCACGGACAGCGCTAGGCGGTTCTCCTCTCAGTGACTCCCACTTTTTGCATTGTAAAGGATGTAAATTGTGACCCACTGTCAGACAGGCAGTAACATTTATTGAGCAAAATAATCTCAGCTCTCACAGCAGAGCCTGAGGGAGACATGTTTTCTCTTTAGAGGAGCAAAGCATGGCTCCCTGCTCGGTCTCAGTGAAGGAGAAAAGGCATGAGTTGTCTGAGTGTGCGTGTGTGTCTGTGTGTGTGTCTGTGTGTATGTAAAACCTATGTCAGTTCAGCTCAAGGATGCTATGAGTTAATTTTCAATGAGGCAGTCAGTGGTAGCCGCAGGCGCTGCACCATAGAGATAAACAGTTTGTTTAGATCACGCTACAGGCGGAAGGACCTGTAAACACTGTTCCCGCTGCATTCTGGGTAAATGCACAACTCAGCATCACACAGCTGTCACTGCTGTCCTCTCAGTCACCCCCCGTCTGACCAATCGGCTTTCTCTGTTCATCGAGAGCTGACCAATGAGCATGCGGCTTTATTTTATCCCTAGCTGACCAGTCAGAGCTGGAGTGCAACCTGTTTTGTGTGTGTGTGTGTGTGTGTTGTCCCATTTTTGTTTGTTCGTGAATTATTCATGAGTGTTGATCCTTGACATGTGAGGGTTACTCAGCAAGTTCAAAGAAACACGGTGCTGTAAATCATTTTTGATGCGTCAACTCTTACTGGTCTAATTGATTTGATTAGAGTTGGTGACGTTCACTTCCGGCGGGAATTGGGATGCTTTCCTCCTTGTAGCTAATTCTAAAGAAACATTTGTGGGTATTTTTGTGCAGAATAGATGCAAGTTGAGATTATGGTTTATTTTATTTTTATTGTTTTGTGTCATGAAGCAGATTTTGTATGTCTGTCCAGGTGTTTTACATGCAGTAACTTGTGATAAGGTGCTCTAAAATCACAAACCATCAGTATGCAGATAAGTCATAATTCCTTTATTGTGTATTTGTGAGCGTGTGAGCGTGTGAGACGATGAGATGTAAGGATTGTTTTATAAGTTGTTTTTTAGCCCTGTTCCTGCTAATAGTATTTATTACTCTAGATTTGTAAAGACTAGTTTGTTGTTGACATGTGAAACAAAACGGCATTCTTCGGAGACACTTGTTTCTCTTTGAGGGTTTGTTTCCAGTTTCACCTCCCATCTCCAAGTGGTGACAAATAGTTGTGATAAGCAAACAAACCTTTCTGTTCTATAAAAAAATAAATGCAGATTTATAAGCAGAAATTGAATAAATTTTAGAGAGAAAGTCGACCGGTTGCAGCGTTCTCCTTTGTGATTAGACAACAAGCACAGCAGAGACGACCTATTAACATTCCCGGTGAGTTATTTAAAGTGAGCTCAGCACCTCTGGAGTGGAAACTCTTTTAAGTGCAGTGCACTTTATCAGTTTCAATGCATGTATGAATATGAAGGACCTGATAACAAGCATTGCTTCGTTCAGCAGAGAGAATTGTTTAAAGTGTAACAGTGTTTACTGTACTGTCTTATCAAGTATAATGGACCCCGCTGTCTCCAACTCTTCTACTCTGCGGCGAAGCAGCCAGAGTGGTCTGGGTGCTGTGCATACCTTGTCCACCTCTCTTTATCTCTGACAGGTTGTTTGGCATCTCCAGTCTGAAGCCAGCTGGTCCGCCTCACTTGACAACCTGCTGCCCAAAGAGGGGAGGGGTCTGCGGGGATGGAGGACAAAGAAAGAGGGGGGGGTGTGTTGGTGGTCCCTCACTTCTTTCAGACTCCCCTCCAAACCGCCATTTACCATCCTTCCTCAGTGCTGACATCTCACGTTTCTGTGTCTCGCAGAAATGTTAACCTCTTACACATCGTGACGGACACCTTTAGCATGAACGCAGAGATTTATACACAAAGATTGTTCGATTGTTAAACCACACGGTTATACGTCTGTTAGAAGTTGTCAGACCTCCCTTTCTCTGTCTTTTTTCCCTTCCTTCCTTTCCCTCTCTCTCTACCTCATACACCATGAGGGCAGAGGTTAAGCAGGCAGCTCTTCAGAGGGTCTGTTCCTCCTTAACCCTTTGTCTCCAGACAAGCTCTGGCTAAGACAAGGAGGGGCAGAGGAGGGAGGGGGGAGGAATGAGATCCCAGGGGCCTCCAATGCCAAAATGTGCATTACAGTCATGCTTGCTTTACAGTAACAGGACTTTCTGTGTTGACATCTATATGGCTGGGGTTGGGTTGAGACGCTGAAGCTTTGGGGAAAGTAATATTAACGCAGCGATTGTGGTTTGTGGGTCTGTGTGTACATGTTTATGTGGTGCATGTAAAGGATCTTAATCCATCAGCGGAGGACTTTCTCAGACACACTGGTCAGACAGTAGATTGATGAACCTCTGTGATCAAAGAGCCTAAGTGGTGCTTATCATTATCCGCCCGACGCCCCCCTCTAACACACACTCAAACGCACACACATCTTTTTGACGGACATTTTTAAATGTCACTGATTTGGCCTGCACAGCTACATTTTTGTGCGGCGACTCAACCGGGCGGGTCGCTGAGGACAGCTTATGTTTCTGCTCCATTGTATGTTAGAGCTACTGCCCAGCTGTGCAGAGCAATTTCTCTCGCAAAGGAGCTTTTTTTAAAAGACATCAAAGACTTATTTAAAGCCTTTTTCATTACTGTCAGAACTATTTGTTTGAATATAGAAATGTGTACTGGAGTCTCACGCAGAGCTCCGAGGGACATTTGTGCGATGTCTAACATTAGTGATGCCATTTCGTGAGGAATAAGTGGTCTGAGATGGAGCATAATTGGTAAAGCTGATTATGGTTCGTCTCTATGGGTCTGATGGTGCTCTGTCTCTGTGGCAGTAAAGGGCAAAAGCTAAGTCCTTCCTGACCAGCACTAACAAACAACTGTTACGCTGGAAATCCTAGTAATCAAGAAAGACTTTTCTAAGCGTGTTTCAGGTTTTAAATGTTTTGAAGTAAAGAATAATGTATCTGAGCCTAGAAGATGTTTTTTCTTTTCTAAGTGGCTTACCAAATCCTCCATAATCTTACCAAAGCTCATTTAGGTGAGTGGTTAGTTTTTTAGAGCTTTATTTGAACAAGTTGTATTCAGATATGGGGAGGACATCAGAAGAGAAAGGTCAGCTGAGACATGAAACCATTTTTCAGCTTCTTTAATTAGTATTAGTGAGCACTGCACGGCACTAAGAGAACAACACAATCGCAATACAATAATGTAAAACAATGAATGCACGGCCATTACGTGTGGTGTAACAAAGTAGGATGGTGGAGGTTTATTTGAATGGTACTATCCATCCTTGTTGGTATTTAAAAGCCACAAGAATGACCTAATGTTGTTAAGGGCAGTATAGTAACAAGACTCAGAGCCAAGCTAATTTCCCCCTAAATGAGAGTTTATGGCTGAAACAGCCCTGAAATCACTGAAGTAGATCTTAATATGAGCGTAAGGGCTGTCAAGGATAAGAGGCCAAGTAAGAGTATGTGTGTGTGTGTGTGTGTGTATGTGTGTGTGGGTGAATGAGTGTAGGTTGTCCTGCTTGTTGAGTCTGAAAGACAAAGGGAGAGGTTAAGGGTCAAACTAACTGCAGACAGGCCAGACCAAGGTCAGAGGGCTCAGACTAACCTGATCAATGATGGCTGTTTATCTAAAGAACCCTAAACCCTCACCCTGATGGAGCAGCGGCAGCCCTCACCCTCACTGCCGGACTCTCACTTTTAGACCAGCTCAGCATCTCAGACGATCCCACTGGGAAAGAAAAGGAAAAAAGCAACTCGCCATGTGGTTCCAGCTCTAAAGTTTGGATCCAAATGAGAGGATTTTCTGTCGCTCTTGCTGGTGGAAGCAAAATTTTTTATAAATGACGTGATGTGAGCAAGAATAATTGTTTTAACTCCTAACATACCGCCACAGTCTCAAGACCATCAGGCAAACACACACATGACAGGGTGAAAGGGATGGAGGCGCTCCCGCAGTGGGTGGTGGTGGGGGCTGCGGGCCGTCATGGAGCCAGTGTCCCGTCTGATTACAGCCAGAGGACTGGAGAGGCACGCTAATCCTCGACGAACACACACACATGCAGATGCACACGTACGCTGTCTTGGGGAAAAATACACACAATATAGCAGAAAGACACACACACACACACACACACAGATCGCGATGCACACAGACCCATTCAGCCAGGAGATTACATCCCATACACTCTGACCTCTCCTCGGTCCCCCTCTCCAGACAGGACACACAGCATAATGATATCAGTCCCAGCAGGACACTTCACTGCTTCTTTGCTCACTGTTCAGACTGACTGAAGCCTCGCAGTGTCCCAGGGTTGTCTCATTATTGGGTCACAACTTTCGACCAGTCCCACAAAAAAAATGATTTCATATTGTTAACTTTTATTTTTTTGTTTTTTCATGGACCCTACACATGCTTTACAGTTACATTAGATATATTTTTATGGTGACGATGCATCCTCTTAGAACACAGAGGTCACAAAGCATTCGCTACTGGAAGAAACAATATGATTTTGCAAATACTTAAAATAAATAAATAAACCCCCTGAATTCTGATCCTGGCACAGTCTGCGGTGCACCTTCCCTCACCCTTGTCATGCCCACAGCAGACACACGCTTGACGTCATCGGCGTCATTACCCGCTCATGAGTAAAAAACAGATGCTGCGACGGAGTTTCTTCTGAAGAGGTGGGGGAAATAAAACTAGACCTGATGACGATGAATCAGACTCACCAGAGGCTTAGACTGGCAAAAAAAAAGAAGTAGGCTGACAACCAGGTCAGACAGAAGCAGTTACTAAGAGCCACCACCTTGTTAAATGCGTCTGCTTTGAGAGCGTCTTACTTATTGTAGCTGTACTGCTACCTGCTAAGGCTAAGAAGTGAAGAATCAATTCTGCCTGCCGCCACTGCTGAAATGCTAGGAGAAGCCTCAGCTGGTCAAATTCCCAGCGCTGCATTGGTGCAACATTAGATGTAATGATGCAATATTTTTAGACGTTCACACCAATTTAGTTCTTGTCTTCTCTTCTTTCTGAGCCAAATTATTGCTGCAGCTTTTATCAAGTATTCCAGCCTTTGTTTCCTAGTGATAGTCTGAACCTTTGGACTTTATTACTGTGTCACACTATTGACTAACACATTCAGGATCCTCAGGATGAATGTCAATATTGAATCAGTTTGTGGTGCATGAGCAGTTGTGGACGCCTGCCTTAAGAAATTCTGACCTCTACATTTCTTAAATAAAAGCTGCATTTTAAATCTGTAAGTCATATTTAAATACCACACACAGTCACAATCATCATATCTTATCATAGCTCATCTGCCATTTGCTTCAGCATCTCCTTTAAGGCTTCACTCTCTCCATGCATTTCTGTTGCCCACACATTCCTCCAGGCGTGTTGCCACTCGTGTACAAACATGTTTGCAAACAGGCCCGACAAGGCCACTGCTGTGAGACAAACACAAACATCAATAAACAAACAAATCCACTCGTATCCACTAAACTCCCTTAAAAACATCGCATGCACACGAAGCCCGATTTCAGAGCACTCACTCAGCCCGCTGTCAGGGCCCATTGTTTGCCAGAAGCAGCATTGTTTGGTTCATACCCAGTGCATTCCTGCGATCTTGTCTCATTATTAATTGATGGTGTCAGAGAGTCGGTGGCCTCTCTGTCTGACAAGGCATTAGCATAAACACAGACTTCCTCTCAATATCTGTTTGCACCACACTGTTGACCTTTAATTATGGATGTAGAAATGTTTGTTACCTGACCACTTAACTGTGTGTGTATGTGTGTGGGAGAGAAATAAGAGGCTTTCACTGGTTACACACACAAAGACACAATAGATTCAGGCAAACTCATTCTCATTAAACCTCACACCATCTATCTATCTATCTATCTATCTATCTATCTATCTATCTATCTATCTATCTATCTATCTATCTATCTATCTATCTATCGCCGAGAAACTTGTATAAATGATAAAGACAGACAATATTATTTTGCCTTTGATCTTCTGGCGCCATATGGGGTAATTTTTAGGTTGCAGAGATTTAAAATAACATTTACAGAGGAAATGATCGTGACGTTAACAAAAACAGGCAACGCAAGCATGTAGTCCTCATTGGCTTCGTGAATGATAGATTCTGACCCCTTTACCTCCTTCTCCTCATCCTCCTCGGCTGTTAAAAGGCCTGCTTGGTGTTTACATGGGTGTGATACCGCCTTCTCACGTCGCCTGACACAGCATGCTTTTATTATAATAGCATCTTTGCATTAGTATTAATAAAGTACTTTTTTGTATGCGGCAAGCCATCCATTCATTAAAAATGAATAGAGGAGCATCTCTGCCTGCAGCTATGTGTGTTGTTGTTTTTCCCCTTCACTGCCTTTTGGCCATGCCTTTACTTTCTCACTCCCCCTTGTCTTCTCAGCTGATGGTGTGTGTCTGTGTGTGTCTCTACAAGACACACATTTACATCAGATGCACATTTCTGGTTTTGCCGCTGTTTCTGTCAGCATCACTGCCTTTGCCACACCTGGCAATTATTATGCAAAAATAACAGCACACGGTATTTCCATTAAGTGTGTTTATGGCCACCTTGCTCTGACACCCCGTGTCACTGTGCAACCAATATGAGCATGTAATGTCAAATTGCTCACTCCTAAATGGCTCTTACAGTGAGGTGATAACAAGTATTTGATCATATTTTAGGCAGGAACTACTATTAGACACAAATGTGCTGGCTGAGAGACAACTGGCGATGGAAAGAGGACACTCAAACTTTTTCGTGACCACTGAAGCAACCTCACTGCTGGAACCATTGAGAGTCCTTCTTCTGGATGAATGATGTTTATTGTTGTTAAACTCATTACAATCCTGCAACTCTGTACACTCATTTAACTAATTCTGCTAGGACTCCCTGTGTGTCCCCATTGTGGGATAAATGATCTCATCTTATGTGAATCACAGTCAGAAGACTCTGATTCAAAGGTTGCTAGAAACAGAAGTGCACCTTAAATGTTTTGACAAAGGCCCTCATACTGTAGGAGTTTGTAAATGTGGATTCAGATTTGGTCCCAGTTGTGGTCTACGATGCATTCAGGGATGCTGTGCATGACGCAGCATCTCTGGTTAAATTAAGGCTGTCATATCATGGCTTACACCCATATTTTCAAGCTTATGTAAACAACAGTAGTAGCCCCAGCTATTTTTCTGACATGGTTACAGCACAGTGTCATCGTGTGTGCCTGTGTCTGTCAGTCTGCTGCACACCGAGGAACGCGGCGTATGACCATGCTGCATGCGTGCAGGGCCCAGCGCCTTCAAAGACTTGCTGGTGAAAGGTGTGATATTGCGTGTTATTTCTGTGTTTTAAGTGACAAAAATCACACATCTGTGGCTGTGGTAACACCTGCCAGTCAGATGTCTGAAACTTTCAGGGGTCACATTACAGAGGCCCATACTTTGCAGGCGGACCACGGTTTCCAAAAGCATTCAAAATGCTTCAGCGCTTTGTTCACAGTAGAGAGGTAAGCAAGGTTTTTCTTCCCTTATTTGAAGCCACACTTACACACTTGGGTCTACGAATACAATAGGAAACTGTTAAAACATCAGTAGAAGCATTCAAAGTAAACCTGGGAAATGTGTGCTTTATAACTAGCTATTTAGTGATTGATTAATTCAATTTTTAAGTCATTCACTAAAACCAATATAATTCAAGAGTTTGGCTTATAAATTAAAAGGAAAATAAAACTTTGGCTAGTGTGTAGTGTTTTGTAATAGAAATTTACAGATTAAACAAAAATAATCTTATTTTGAAAGATGCTGGTGTTGTTGTTCTATGAGCTGAAATACCCGGATTGAGCCTTTAAAAGCATGCGTTGTCATAGAAACGCCGGATTCAAACGCCGTTAGAGAATCTGAAAACTGACCGTAAACAAAGGAAGACAGGAGGAAGAGCTGAACTGGAAGCTGATGAATGGTTAACTCTGTCTGAAAGAGACAACGCAGAGTCATGAGTTTGCAACCCACGGCTGAGGAGTTGAAATCGGAGTGAGTTTATGTGGACACGGTCCCCGGCGTTTGAGTGCGTGAGGTTTAGCCAAACTCTGTCAGTGTTAATAACGTTACGCCGTGCTTGTTGTTGAATGGCAGGTTGATACGGTCGAAATATGACTGTGCCCTGTTGGAACTGCAGAGAGGGGAACGAGAGGCGGAAAACATCAGAGCCCATTGCGCTGAGCGTAAAAGAGTAAGTTTAAGTTTTACTGATGTAAGGTCTCGTGAATTCTCGCAGTTAGTAAATGTTACTTCTCGCGATATACCCAACGCTCTCTATTACAGTTTTTCTCGGTCGCTTTGGTGCATTTCTCACATCACTATTAACATTTGCACAACAGTAGTGCATTTCTCAGAACAATGAGTACAAACTGCAAAACCTACTGAATAACCTGCAAAAGTGCATCACTTGCTCAAAATGAACAGTTGATTCCTCAAAAGCAAGTATTCATGTCAATGAAACTGTCTGTCATCAAAATAATAAGTCCTGACACCATTATTTATGAACAAGACAGTCAAATGGCTTTGTCATGTTTTCATTGTGACATGTTTTCATACTTACTGCATATGCTCTTTGAAATTCTACAGCATTGTGCAAATACAAATACACTTATTTAGAACAAACATAAGAAATACCATTATGGTAGAACTGTGCACAAATGTAAACAATATAACATATTACTGTTCTCCTGGTTAGGACGCGTTGCCCTGGTCAAAATGAATGTGCTGCCTAGGCTATTGTATCCTATCCAAATGATCCCCGTCTTGTTCTCTAAAAGGGTATTGAAGGACATAAATGGATGGCTCACCTCTTTCATTTGGAATAAGCGTAGACCTAGGCTCAAGATGGCAGTATTACATCTGCGAAGTTCCATGGGTGGCTTGGATTTACCTAATATTAAAATGTATCAGCTTTCTGCCCATTTAAGATTTGTGAACGACTGGGTTAAGGGTAAAACTTCAATCTGGTTGGATATTGAGACAGCTCTGTCACAATGCAAACTAAGTGATTTATTATTTTGTAATAATTTTAAAGAAATTAAAGCCCTCTGTACAAATCCTGTAACAATTAACACCCTAAAAGCATGGCGACTTGTCCGCCGTCTTGAGGGGAGATCAAAAACAACATCAACCATTACCCCAATAATAAATAATCCTGCTTTCCCCCCGGGTTCCTCAGACCCCGGCTTTCAACGATGGTCTGATAAGAATATTAAATATCTTGGCGATCTTTTCTCAGGTGATAAACTTATGTCATTTGAACAACTTACCAACAGTTACAAATTGCCAAAACAAGATTTCTTTCACTTTTTGCAAATAAGACATTATATCACTCATAGTACAACCCTTATTGAACACCCTGAAATATCTGATGTTGAGAAAATTTTGTTTAAACAACAGTTGAAAGTGTCTCTGAGTTCATTTTACCATGTACTTAACGGTTTGTCTACCACTGATGCGCAAGGGGTCAGAGGTGTGTGGGAGAAGGAGCTGTCGGTAACCATAGACGAAGAAAAGTGGGATACCATCTGGTCTCTTGCAAAAAGGATTTCAATTTGTACTCGGACAAGAGCAATACAATTTAAGATTTTACACAGATTACATATATCCCCTCACCGCAGGCACCTCTTCAACCGCTCTCTTTCCCCTATGTGTCTCAAGTGTAAAACTGATGTGGGGACTTTAACTCATTGTTTTTGGTTTTGTCATAAACTTCAAAGATATTGGGTTGAAATTATAGGTGAAATGGGGAGAATCTTCCACGTTGATATAGAGATGGACCCCATATCCCTGATTCTAGGTTTTCCAAGTGACCACCTAAAAGCAGCAGTCAACAAAAGATTGTATAATATTCTAACATTTGCAGCCAGGAAAAATATCCTCTAACAATGGGTCAGTGATAAGATTCCCACTGTCTGTGGTTGGCGTAAAATAATTTTCGAACTGATTCCTCTAGAATATCTTACCAACGTTATACACCACAGTGTAGATCAGTTCTACAGAGTGTGGCACCCTTTTTGGACTATATCGGGCCAGACCTTTCCACCATTTTATTAAAAGGACTGTTGCGCACGTGATCAACACCCGGGTACTGTAAGAATGACCCACCACCTCTTGTATTATGCCATATTTAAGAGCTGTTGTGTACGTTTTGTGTTTGTATTGTTTTGTTGTTTTGTGTCTGGTGTTGCAGACACTGCCTTGTTAAAAAAAAAAAAAAAAAAAACTGCAATAAAAACAATGAAGAAAAAAAAAATATATAACATATGACTGTAAACTGAGCATAAATTATTCCTGGACATCCACATGTTCCTGTCTGTCTGGCCATATATTTTCATCTACATCACAGCGGATGTCTTCCCTTGCAAGGCAACGAGGAAAGGATCACCTTGAGTGGTGAATCCACCCTCTGCAGGACTCCACTGTGATGGCATCCATGGCTGCTAGCAGGGCCATTTAGGCATGTGGACACCAGTCATAAACCTTCCACCTCCAGGCAGAAAAAAAAACCTCTTCTATTGGATTAAGGAATGGGGAATAAGGGGGGAGATATTCAACCACCACCCTCCCATGTGCTGCAAACCATGTTGCGTGTTGTAAGGACCGCAACATGGTTTGCAGAAATTGAATGATGGAATTCACAGTGGTTCTCCCTACATTTGGTTGCACTCGTCGACCACAACATGGTCCACAAGTGTAGCCCTAATTTCATCAGGAATTTGCCTATGTACTTCACCTCTTCTTCCTCTGCCCCTGTTTTGTCCCCTTCCCCTTCCCCTTCCCCTTCCTCCGTGGATTCTCACCCCTCCTCCACGACACTGACGTTCCATTTTTGTGTCACAGAATTGTAGAAATGGTACACACTACCTGCTTGGTTCATATGTTTGCCAAGTGAAGGTTCATGAGATTCAGCTCTGAGTGTCTGTGGACAAGTGGCTTGTCAACTAATGCTTTACACACCTCCTCATGAGTGAAAGCTGAAGTTCAGCTGAGAGCAATTGTTCAATTTAGGAGACATTTTCAGGAAAAAAAATGATTGTATGTAATTAGCTTGACAGATTTTTATAACTAGTTCAACAATTTAGTATGTAATGACTCAAGCAATGAAATGAGGACTATTAGTTTTATAGGAAATTACTATTCTGCATTCATAAGTATGTTTCATTTTGACTGACATGACATAAGCAAATGATAATGTTATAAAACAGCAGAGAATTGTTTGAAAGTAACTGATACATGTCTAAAAGCATTTGCAATTTGTTCAAAGGAATGAGAAACTGCTACAATGATGTGCACAAATGACTCAATGTTGTGGAGGTTGAACTAATAGTTGTGAGAACTTTCATTCTGATCTGAGAAAAGCACCAAAGCGACTGAGAAAAACTGTACTACAGAGGATTTCATAGGTACTTCATAGGTTTAGTAACTAAATTTGTCTGATAGCTGTAACTGAGTATACAATTAGGTGGCAAGAAAATAAAAGTCATGTTAAGTACCTCAAATTTGTACAGTACTTGAGTAAATTCAGCTAGTCACATTTAAACACTGCCTAATCTGCACAGCTGCATACATCATAAACATTGCTAAATATTTTTTTTCTTCTTTGCATGTTTTTTATGTATTCATTTTTTTTGTAGGCAATAGAGAGGTTAGAACAACGCGAAAAGGAGTTGCACAAGGACATTGAGAGAACGAGGGAGTTACACTACAGCACTGAAATCTTACGCAAGGTACAACTGGGGACCCTTTCTTACACAACTTCTGTATTAGACTATGAGTACTGGATTTCAACTTTATGACTGGAAACAGGAAACAATCTGACTAATTGCTCACTTTCTCTCTCTAGGAAGAAGAAGCTATTCGAGCTGTTGAGAAAGCAGAGAAGGAAAGGAAGGAGGTGCTTCAAAGGGAGGCAGAGATAGAGAGATTGCAGAATGAGCGAGCTGAACTGGAGGAGAGAAAAAAGGAGTTTCAGCATCAGCTGGAGAAATACTCAGTGTACAAGGAGATCATGGAGCGGGTGTCCAAACTCACAAAGGTACTGATTTTTTTTTTTTGTTTTTTTTTTTACTTGTCAATAAGCAAAGTTCATTTTAACCTTCAGCTGTAATAATACGATGCCCTAGACTCATCCTGTCTATTGATGATGGCCTCTACAGTAGCCATGCTCACTAATCATATGATATTCCTCCTTATGTTTACGCTAAACCCTTTGTGTGTGTGTGTGTGTGTGTACTTGTATGTTACAGTTCAAAGATGTGGACGCACTCAAGGATCATTTGGAGAATGTTCTCCACTTTAGAGACAAGCTCTTTAAGAGGGAGGTTGAGGCGCAGGAGCAGCTTGATGAGCAGAGAAAAATACTCCAGACACTGGAGGATCAGCACAATCTGATGTTGCTGCAAAAGAACAATGAACTGTCCCAGCTTAATGTCCAGCTAGAGAAGTCTCAGGCTGAAACTCTTATATGGGTACGAGACCCATTGTTGGATCAAACTCCTGCATCTGAGTTAAGAATAGATCAAATGTTAAAGATCAAACTACTTTCTTCAAAATGAAGTTCTGTTGTCACGTCTCCACACAGGAAAGGAAGTGGAACCACATTCAGGAAACAGCTGCAGAGAAAACGCTAGAACTGGGACAGATTAAGGTGGCCACCCTCAACCTTTTTGAGGCGACAGGTGGTAAGATAGGAGGAGGAGGAGAAGGTGTGGATATAAATGATACAGAGAAGCAGCTGGACCAGGTATGTAACCCCACAGAGCTGCGATGGTGACACACAGCCAGAGCTACAGAAGATGGTTGTTGTAACAAACTGTTTCCCACTGTTTCCTCCTCAGATCCAGATGTTTATCAAGGATCACGAGGACATAAATAAACAATATCAAGCTTCCTTAAGGGTGGACAGAAACAAGGGTGGACAGAAACAAGACGAGCACAAAAGGAATGTAAAAAAGGTTAACAATGTAAAATATAAATGAGTTTCCATGCTGATTTAATAATAATAATAATACATTTTATTTAGAAGCGCTTTTCAAAATACTCAAAGACACTTTACATAAAAAGAACATCAAATTAACAAAACAGTGTGAAATGTAACATCAAGAAAAACAACACAATAAACTGAGCTATACATTGAAAGCAATTTTAAAAAGGTGTGTTTTTGTCAAGGATTTGAAAGTGGTAAGGTCCGTACAGTCGCGGATGTGTTTGGGGAGAGAGTTCCAGAGGGAGGGGGCAGCTGCAGAGAAGGCTCTGTCACCCCAGGTTCGATGCTTGGTCTTGAGTGGCGGAGTAAGGAGGTTAGCATTTAAAATTAAATTCTCTGAACTAGCTTTGAATTTGTAAATAAACTGAACTGCAAACTTGAAATTAAGACCGTGTGCAACTGATGACAAATTAAACATTTAATCTGCTGTAATTGGTTTCTGCATATTGATTGTCAAAAATGAAGATGTATGGGTGTAACATTGGCAGCCATTTTTGCCCCAGAAATTAGCACCTACCTACCCTCTAGCTGGGAAGAAACCTAATAACTAAACAATGTAGTTTAATGAGTTAAGTGATGGGTCAGTATGGCATTTATTTAATGTCTAGTTGTAAATACCAGAGCTTGATTATAAATTCAAAAATGTATCTCTTAATGGTTAATCATGAATTGTATCTTGTTTTAAAAACTCTGTGGTTGGACAACTTGTCTGTCTGTGGTTCAGTCCCTGCTGGGCCACTTCTGTTCATGTGACTGACAAATAAATGTAGAAGATTCAGAGCACGGGAGGCTGCACTGCCTCTCTGTGGCCATTAAAGAAAACAGCAGCTCACTTAACCAATGATTTTTAACTTCGATATTAACTTATTTGTCTATATTAGATGTGTCTCCATTAAAAAAAAATAATAATAAAATAAAATAACATAAATAAGTAAAACTATGCTGGACAATCATCAGTTACAAAAAATATATAAATAGTTCATCCAGAAGAGGTGCATCTAGGCCAACAAAGCTCACACATGCACAGCAATGTCAATCAGTTATATGCCAGTGCTGCCCTGAGAAGTCTAAACTGCACCTGAATGTCTGTTGGTTTTATTTATTAATAAAAATGTTACATTATCCATTGCTGATTTAGCAGTTAGTACTATCTGGATGTTTTCTGGAGTATCCAAATATTTTTGCTCCCAAAATGTAACAAGTACTGCAAATTGATAAGTTCATAAAAATAGTAAAGAAAGCCTTTATTGAGAAAGAAGACATGGATGACAATACACTGAATCTGGTATATAAAACTTTGCACAATAAACTTTGTGTGTCATAAAACAAAATGACAAAGTTAACGCTTCACAGGTAGAGAGTAGAATTACAGTGAAGAAACCTGTCAGTGGTTTATTTGGTCTTCTTGCCTTTGCCTTTCTTGGCCTTTTTGTTTTTGCCCTTGTTCTTTAAAGCCTCACGAGTACTATAGCCTCTCCACCAGGCTTGGGCAAAAATGGCAGCTTTAGTCTTCAATTCCAGATCCCTCATCTCTGCCTTTTTCTTTTCCTCTGCCAGCCGCCGCTTCTCCTGAATCTGGTTGCTCTCCGTCTCAAGGACAGAGTAGGGATTCTCCAGTTTCGTCACTTCCTCCTTCTCCTGTTCGTAGCCCATTTCATTCACCTCCAGGGTGGCCTGAGAGAGGTGATGGCAGCAGTTACAGAGTTGAACGGACAAAAAGATGGGAGATGATGTTGATATGAAGAAAAACATAAAAGATAGACAGAGGAAGCTAGATAAGAAAGTGACACATAAAAAAAATGTATATACTTATATAAATAATTTGGAAAAATTGTTTCCAGTTGTTATATGTATCTGGCTTAGATTTAACAATGGAAAAACACCAGAGATTAATGGTGGAATTACATGAAACTATTCTAAGTTTTAGAGATGGTACCGGTGATTATTTAGTTAATTAGTTCATTGAATCAATAACTCAAAAAGGCAAATAGCTGAATATTTATTCAAGCGAGATGAATATTTTCTATAATGTTTGCATGAATCCGTACCTGTGTTTCTTCAATTTCATCATCAAAACCTTGGATTAAGTATTCGATTTTCCACTTGACCTTTCCATTTTCCTACAAGAAGGAACGACAACAACAGTCAACAAGTTTTAATGAAAACTACAAGTTTAAACAATGTTAAAACCTACCTCTTGGAGTACTTTTTCCGCCTTTCTATTTTCAAGTACCAGACTTTTGAACTGACTGTTCAGTTGATCAATTTCTTGTTGTAAACTGGCCTGCTTCGTATTATATTTAAGGTTGATTTCTGATTTCTGCAGTTGGTCTGTGAGAAGTGACTTATGTTCTTCCGTGTTTCTCCTCATTTGCAGAGAATTCTGCAAAGTTGTGATCTCATTGTTTTTCTGAGAAATCTGCATTATGAACAGAGAAATAGGGAAGGTAAAAAGTGAGATGATATAGAAGAGCATCTCTGTTACAACATGAAACAAACTAGACTCTGATTAGTAATATGTCCCTTTTCAGCATCTGCTTGATGCCTTACCTTTGCTTCTATTTGGTTCAGGACTGCAGTTACTTCTTCTTCTTCTTGTAAAATAATGTTCAGATTTTGGGCATATGATGGACACACCTTATTCTTGAGTACCAGCTGTAGCTCCTCGTCCACACTAATCAGCAACCTTGCTACCATACAGCTGTGAAACATCTTAAGCCCTCTTATAAGTGTGCACTCAGTCTCCCTTGCCTCCATACCTAGCTCTTTCCCCAAGCAAACAACTGCATCTGGATGGGCACGGAAAAACCTGAATATATCTCTGGCAGTGTTCTGAATGTCCTTCTCAAGCCGAGCCCTGCCTCTCTTCCTTGCAGCTCCGGCTTGTCCTTCCTCTTGCTCCCCATCTAACTCCTGTTCAAGACCTTGCAGTTCCTCCAGTCTTTCATGTAATACCTGATACTCATGAAGCACCCTACTCAGCTCCGTGTCCACAACACCAGACTCCTGACCGTTAAACTGGAGGACGGCAGGAAAAGTGGCTGCAAGCTCAACTTTACTAATGCAGTTTTCAATTATGCTTGAGATATGTTGAGTCTCAGGAGAGAGCTGCTTCTTCTGTGAGGACAGAGCATCTGATGGAATGTTTGACAACATCTTTGTAGACATTTAGTCCCTGTTAGGGAAAAAAATGGAAGAAAACAAACAGTGTTTTAAAAGTCTTAGTCATAAAGAAAACGAGGCGTTTTTCTACATAGCCTTATTATCCAACCGACTATACTTACTTTGTTTTTTAGACATCTAGTAAAAGCCAGTGTAATTTGTTTTACGTTTAATATATGAATTATGATAGTAAATATTAATGATTGATAACATTCTTAATTATATATCTATACATTAGTTTTGAGTACAAGATGAAAATGATTGTCTTACCTTGTGCTAATTTGGATGTAAATTATACTCTATAATGTGCTAGCTAAGCTACATAACTGTTGTCTCGCCACAAGTTTTCGTTTTCGGTTGCTAAGATACCAACGCGGTGGTTGACAATGAATCAATTCGTCTTTGCAGCTATTGTGGAAAATACGTTATTACATGGATCAGATGTTTTTATTTTATAAGACAAATAATTATTAAATAAACGAATGAATTACATAACACAATATCGAGCTTTAATTGACATACTATCTTTGACCCGTTTACTTTTATTTTGAAAATATGCCAACTGGCATTCGTACCAGCCTGCCGTGAACTGCGTCGGTGTCGTGAAAGTGTTTTGCTGTAGCTACACCATACTGTCTATGAGCTGCATCTATTCGTAGAGCTTCTGTTGCATCTTTGGTGTCAGGTGATGTTGTTTGTGTCAAGACTGGGCTAGAAGCAGATTTTCTGTGCTCGGTTATCGGTTCACATGCGCAACATTTGTTGTCTAGCCGAAGCATTGTGTGCTGTGATGATGCGACGATGTACACAAACGGACGCTGTCAGCTTAGCCTGAGTGACAGTGAAGCGGTGACAGATGTCATCTGTGACGGGACAAAGACCAACAAACCGTGTCCTTGTCCGCTACTCACAACTTAAAAGGCGCTAAGTCCTAAACCGAATATTTTTACTGGAGGCTTTTTAACTCGAAACCAGCTATTGACTCGGCACAACGCAGAAAGTATCCGCTTTGTTAGCTAACAACTAAATAACCCTGGCGTTAGCCTTGAATGACCAAGATGAGCAGTTGTCTCGTGGTTTGCTCAACAATCCCTCCGGTTGTTTAGCTAATTTAGTAGCTTAGGTCAACGCCAACTAAAGGCTGGAATTAAAGGGCAGGTTGCAGCCTGTGTAGTGTCTGCTAGTATGGAGACTGACGACGATGTGCCTCTCATCTTAACCTGGGACGAAGCAAACAGCGGTCTGCTCAGCGAGGAGACAGAGCGAGGAGACGAGAGTAAGTCCCAGCTATCACATACCCATCCTCCTATGTAATAGAGTTACCGAAACTATATTTAGGCCTTTGACTATGGAAACTGGTCTGCTGGTGATTCTATACAAATAAATAAACACCTTACGAAACCACAGCAGTCTAATCTAGTCTTCAGTTTGGAGGCTGTGCTATAATGATCGATGAGTCTCATTTTTAAAAAATAGGTTGGACAAAAATACTAGGTTGAACACAACAACAACTACAGTCACCAAACTACAATACAGTCACTAAACTACAACTTATGGAAAGGTGATGTGTACCAAAATATTGTTGTTTTTCCTTTATGCTACATTTTCTACAGAAGGAAAAATGTTTTAACTTTCATTGAGCCCAAAGTTATTTTTTGGCAAGCTATCCTGACCTGTGTGGCGATCACATTTGACTCCATTGTTTTCTTCTTCAGAACACTTGGTATTTTTGCATAAACTGTACATGCTGTCACGGTGATACATAGTGTGATATTGTGCCAGTGATCGTCCACTTACCATGGTTGCACTGGTGCCATCAGAAGCTGTTTAATGTTGCATGCATGCTGCATGTCCAAGCCGAGCTGCTCTGATGGTGCACACAGATTGTCCACCAGGCTCTGGGATCACGTGTGTGTGCAGTATGTGGGGGCATCCATGCATCCACTCAACATAGTAACCCTGCTGCTTTTGTTTTCCTAACATATAAGCTACAAAATGACCCATCTGAGAAACTGCTGGCTCAGCAGACCGTGTGGCCCTCAGCCCCTCCCTGGTGCTCATGGGCAGCATGTGTGTGTTGTGTGAATGTCTGCAGCCTGTGTGTAAGTGTTTCTGTGAGCTTACTGAATCATTTTTCTCTGGCTCTGGGGTGAACAGGAAGAGGCTTTTTTCTTCTCTCTGGATATCTGGGAGTGGTACAAGTGGGACGTTTCATGCTGTCCTTGCTGATTGCTGTTGGAGCCGTCTGCTGGAAAAAGAGGGAGTTTTAACTTTGACACTGAGGAAGAAGGCTGTGTTGTGTCACCGGAGAAACAAATCACATGCTTGGATAGAAGTGTGGAGTTTATTGCCGGTGGTCAGGACCCTTCAGATGACCACAAAGTTAGATTGTATTTTTTTCTGGGAGAAACTGTCATGACTGCCGAGTCTGTTTGTGTTTCTGTGAGCCTGACCTCGCAGTGTTATTGACTGGGAGCTCCAAACAGGTTATTGTTCTCAAACAAATGACGGGCTGGAATGGCTCACAGCAGACACGGGGTGTACTCCTGTCAGGATAACAGGCAGGCTGTGGCTGAGCTGAAGTTTGATCTTTACACTTAAGCTCAATCTGCTGCTGTCATGGTCGACAGGAAACATCTGAGACTGCATTTCTGAGAGTTTAATGGCCTACACTACGTTTAAATCCAAAGAGCGTTGCCTGGAGGAGCAGAAACATGTGATGTACAGTGTGTGGGAAGAGCACCCGGATAGATTCACATTGGAGTAAAATATGCAGCTGCATGAAGAGACTGCTTTAGAGATCATGCTTGAATCTGTGAATGCACTTCACAGGAGAATACTGAGTTTGTCTGGATTTTAGTTGTACTTTTTGAGCTCATTTGGAACATTTTGTCATTTACAAGACAGATATTTATATTTATAGATGTCTTCCTCATCTTTTGAAATTAGTTGCGATCTGTCTTTTAATGCAAGATTAATCCCTCTTGTGGTTTGTCTGTCTTGTATCTGTATCCTGTTTGTGACAGGAAGGAGACCTAGTAGACAATGTTACAGGCAGCGCTGGCCTCAAAGTTCAAACTCTGCTGCTAAAAATAATTTTAGTGCGCAATTACATTTTACTATTTGTCAGTATCTATTATCCAGGTGACTGTATTTTTTTAAAAAAAACAACAACAAGTTGTCAAAGAGCTTCCTCAGCATTGTTGAAAGGTTGACTCCTTTTGAACTCAGATTGATATTACTGGATCCGGACTCCACTCGTGACTCTGTTTTCCGGTGTGTGCATCAGTCCTGAGTGGAATGTTTGGCCATCTGTATCTCCAGATGTGGGTGGATGTTGGAACAAGACCAGCCTACTGCGAATGACACACACTTGCACGATTTCAAGGACCTTAATACGTTCACACACTCGCATAGACTGATCAATGGAGTGCATATGTGGACAGACAGCTGATTTGCAAGAAGATTTTTACCATAACGAGTGTCCAGAAGTGGTCTCCTCCTATGCCTTACAGTTAGACCTAGACTGCACTGGTATGCACATGTTTACTGTTTGTGTGTGTGTGTGTGTGTGTGTATATATGAACCTAACTTGAGTACCAGTTTCTTTTACAGTTCTCCATAAGTGTATCAACTCACTGACACTTGGTATTTTCTTCCAGATGGAGGAGGCAATTATGACATAGTGAACAATGCTGTGGTCTCGACACCTGGGCCACAAAACTACAGAACCCAAAATGTGTCGTTGCGACAAAGCTGGGAGATGAACTACCAAGAGGCAGCCATCTACCTGCAGGTATTCACAAGCGGTGGATTGTGATGATTGTTACTATAGTTACTGTGCACACATGTCCACATGGTTTTATTATAGCCTGTACACTGTGTGGCTTGTTTCATGGGCTATTTTCACATCCTGAACTGCTCCAGGAAGTAACAAGAGTCTGTTAATACACAACATAGTACAAGGTAAACTTTGGATGCACAAATATAGAATAGTTCCATAGTGTTTCCATATTGAGGGAGGGGTATGTTCCTGTAATTAGTTTGTAACAACATATTTATCTTGTGTTACTGCAGTTTGTGTCTGAGCACAGATGCGTGTCTTTCATTTCTACCTTTTGAATTTCATATACAGGAAGGAGAAAACAATGATAAGTTCTTCACTCACCCTCGAAACCCAAAGGCACTGGCAGCCTACCTGTTTGCCCACAACCACCTGTTCTACATGATGGAGCTGCTGACAGGCCTGCTGCTCATGATGCTGTCGCTGTGCGAAGCTCCTGCCGTACCCTCACTGCGGCTGGATGTCTACGTGAGTGAATAGACATGCACAAAGACACTCGCGCAAATGCAGCCCAATGCAGCCAGTGTCCTTTAGAAGCTCCTCTGTGTCTGACACCTCTGCAGGTCCATGCCACTTTGGAGCTGCTGGCTCTTGTTATGGTTGCGTTCGAGCTATGCATGAAACTCCGCTGGTTAGGCTTCCACACCTTCATACGCCACAAGAGGACCATGGTGAAGGTAACAGATCCAAATGGGTACTTTCTGGTCGCTTAAGTTTACAGTAGCCATGGAGAAATTCTGTTTTGTGTGGTTTTGCTCTACAGAGAGATCAGGTTCAGAAACTTTGGCCTGCTACTTTGAATTCTTGCTAACACATGGAAAGGCAGTCACGCTGTCTGCATACCTCATGTCAAAGTGTAGGATTCGGCTTTAGTGATATTGTTCATGTTTTACATTTTTCACGTCTCTTTTCGTGCAGACATGTGTTTTGCTGCTGCAGTTTGTGGAGGCTATAGTGGTTCTGATCAGACAAACGTCTCATGTGCGAGTGACCAGAGCGCTCAGACCCATATTCCTGGTGGACTGTAGATACTGTGGAGCTGTGCGCAGGTACATCATGACCTGAATAAACACACTCAGACTCCAAAAGTCAATATGTGTATATTTACTTTAAAGTATACAGTATATATGGGCACATATGTGCGATGTTCGGACAGGTTGTAGCCACTGCAGCATTATTGACTGTCCATAGTTCTGTACTTAGTTTCTATTTACATATGACATATTTGATTTTTTGAGGGACCAAATATTTGTTCTGTTATCCACCTATTAAAATTTTGTTTTACTGAAACATTACATACTATCCAGGCTAGTCTAACTAATAAATCACCAGGACATGTTTGATAAGCAGTGAACTGTACACAGACTTATCTGTGACACTGTTATTATTACATTTTCAGGGTGCACAGCCACATGTACAGCTTTTGGTCTATTTCTTGAATAAAATGTATTAATTGCAATCACTTCCTATTAGTGCACACTTTCACTTGACAGGTTCATTATTGAAATCTTATGTTGAAATCTTAAGGAGGCAAAGTAGTAGTTTTGCTGCGTAAAATGATGTGTTGTGTAAAACGCAGTCGTCACTGACTTTGTTTCTTTCATTTAATCAGAAACTTAAGACAGATCTTCCAGTCCCTTCCACCTTTCATTGACATCCTCCTGCTGCTGCTTTTCTTCATGGTTATATTTGCAATCTTGGGTAAGAATGTGTATTCATTTAACACATATAAATATTGCTGCTTCTTTCTTGCACTCTTCTACTGAAAATCTTGTTTTTGCCATAATGTGTATTTGATTTGTCTTTTGTTTCCTCCAGGGTTCTGCCTCTTCTCTCCAAACACCGCTGACCCGGTATGTTGAGTCTCCAGTCTGCGTGAATAGTTTGCTTGAGTTATGTATGTTTTCTGTCTTGGGTGGTTCTTTGCGTTGGGCCATCTGTTTGTGTGTTGGTGTCTGGTCAGATTTCCTGACTTAAACCCTATCCTTTCACTACAGTACTTCAACACTCTGGAGAACAGCCTCGTCAGCCTCTTTGTCCTGCTGACCACAGCAAAGTAAGCACAGCAGCACATGTAGCACTTTTTTGCGATCTTTAGACGCATGGCATGCAAGCAGTGGTTCCTCCTTTGTAAGGTCATCATAAACGCTTTTGCCACACCACATCTGTTTAGGCAACTGCCACAGTTTCTCTCTTCCATCGCGTGACTCATTTACCTCACACTTCTCTTTCTATCTTTTTTTTTTTTTAGTTTCCCTGATGTGATGATGCCGGCGTATTCCAAGAACCGCTGGTCCTGTGTTTTCTTCATTGTTTATCTCTCCATAGAGCTCTACTTCATCATGAACCTGGTACAAATCGTTTCACCACTTCCTAAATATCTAGAATGATTTATGGTCTCACCACTAGGAAACGTTTGATTTAACTTCATTATAATTTAAGCAGTGTTATCCTTGAGACCTCCAGGTAGCATCTGTAATCTTCTCTGTCCCCCTGCAGCTCCTGGCAGTGGTGTTCGATACATTTAATGATGTCGAAAAGATGAAGTTTAAATCTCTCTTGCTTCACAAACGCTCTGCTATTGACCATGCCTTTCAGCTGTTAGTGAGTCGGCAGGTAAGTCTGGTGCTTATTTTATACATTTCTAGGAGCCACACTGAGATATTTATAACCGCTGCTATTCTTAAATGTGACTGTGCTGCTATTGTTTTCTGAACAGAGACCGATGGGTGTGTCGCTGAAACAGTTCGATGGTCTGATGCGCTTTTACAGACCACGAATGTCTGCAAGAGACCGCTTCCTCACATATAAAGCTCTTAACACATCAGGGGCTCCTATGCTGAGGTAACTGTCTGAAACGCTCTGACACATGCGTGGTGAGTTTTTCATGTTCTGTCATTTAATGGTGGTCTGCTCTCTTGCAGCCTGGAGGACTTTTACAAATTCTATGAGGTCACTGGTCTTAAATGGAAGGTAATTAGCCTTACGTTGGTACTGTACATTAATAATTCACACCACCATTTTACGTCCTCTGGCTGATTGTAACATACGTTTGCTGTAAATGTGTGTTAAGGCGCGACGCAGTGGAGAACATTGGTTTGATGACCTTCCACACACGGCCTTCCTCATTTTCAAAGGCAAGTTCTCCATTTGTCATCTTTTATTACATACTTGACATTTGTGTCTCAGTTCCTGATTGTCACTTCTTTCTTCCCTTCTTTAATAGGCATCAACATACTTGTGAAGTCAAAGGCCTTCCAGTATGTCATGTGTAAGTGTAATCATTTCCATTCTCCCAGCTGAACTTGGATAGAGTGAGAAAAGTCTGACTTCAAAGACCCTTTAACGTCTTCTTGTTACTGCAGATGTGGTGGTGGCCATCAATGGTGTGTGGATCCTGGTGGAGACGTACACACTCAATAGTAAGATTTAAGAGAATCTTAAGAAAACACAAACTCATACAATTAGGTCCAGTTTATTTTAGCTGTTTATCCAAACATAATTAATTTACAGTTATCTAATGGATATGTGCTTAAAGTCCAAACATTATTTTTACATGCAGTCACCTTTGTCCAAGGAATAAAGGGGACTAGACTCAGAAGTGGTTTTATGTACCAGTTCAGTTCTGCTACAGTATTTTTTAAAACTAAGCTCAACCTATACCAGAAGTACTCGAAGAAAAACACTTGGGAAAGACTCATGATCCAAAGCAAACAACATCATCTGTAAAACAGGGGGAGGCAGTGTGTTGCATGGGCATGAATTGCTTCCAGGCACTGTTTATTGATGATGTGACAGAAGACGGAAGCAGCCACATGATTTCTGAAGCCTTTGGTGATAGACTGTCTGCAGATTGAAAGTTCATCAAGTTAATCAAAGATGATTGGCTGGTGCTTCACACCGCCAAGTAATCCAAAACATACCCTGAAAGCAACACGGGAAGGTTTGAAGGTTCAGAAGTGGAATATTCTGTAATGTAAACAAAACAGGCACAAAAATAACTAAAGACATGAGAGGAAACCCTTTCTTTGGTCATGTGCATGGTTGTAATTCCTACACCCTTACTCAGATTTGTGAATACCTTCAAATTAAAGTAATTTCAGTTTTGGTAAATAGCTAAAATAACAAAAATTATCAGATGGTCAGAAGATTCATATATGGACCTAACTCCATGACTTTTGTCTTCCTCTTCCTGCAGGTGGATTTTCCTGGTCCAGATTTGTTCCCTGGAGCTACATCGTTTTCCTGACCAGTAAGTAAACTGTGCACCGTCTCCCTCTCACACAAAACAGATGTCAAAGATTAAAGCTGCTTACACCCATTTACACTAATGCTAACTCTGCCCTTCTGTTTTTAGTTTATGGTGTTGAGGTGTTATTGAAAATATCAGGTTTGGGGCCAATGGCTTATTTCAGCTCTGGGTGGAATCTGTGAGTATTATTATCATTTTTTAAAGTAAAATTTAAATTATTCCTTAATTCAAAACTTCAGACTCAGACAGATTTATACTGAGTACTGTCCATAAAGTCATAGATCAGTGTTTTACTGTGACATACAGATGTTATTTGTTTAGTGGTAATCCTTGCTGTGCTCGTCTGTCCAGGTTTGACTTCTCTGTGACGGTGTTTGCCTTCCTGGGCCTGATCGCTCTCGCCTTTGATATGGAGCCGTTTTACTTCATTGTAGTTCTCAGACCACTTCAGCTGCTCCGGTGCGCGTTCCTTTCTATTGTTGACATCAGACCGTACATCTGCACAAGACTCTGTTTATATTATGCATTGTGTTTTATGTTCAAACTTCTACCTGTCGTTTTTCACAGGCTGTTTAAGATAAAGCAGAGATATCGCAACGTGCTGGACACCATGTTTGAGCTCTTTCCCAGGATGGCAAGTCTGGGGTTGACATTAATTATCTTCTACTATTCCTTTGCCATTGTGGGAATGGAGTTCTTTGCAGATGTGATTTATCCCAACTGCTGCAAGTGAGTCCTCATCTGTAGAAATGTATTTATCACGATCATGTATATTGGCTCATTCAGATATAGAAATATTATACTAGCCTTCTGCAGTCTCCTACACCTTGAAACACAATTTATTTCTACTACTGTTAAACTACTTTTCATTCCATTGATTTACTTTTGAAGCTCCAGCACAGTGGCGGACTCTTACAGACTGATCAACAACACAGTCGGCAACAAAACCGTGTTGGAGGAAGGCTACTACTATCTCAATAACTTCAACAACATCCTCAGCAGCTTCGGTGATTCTTTGCATCCCTTAATTTCTTCATTAATTGTTCTCTAATTGTGTTAATCTGCCAGATTTATAAAATATTGGGGCATTTTATTTCCAGTGACCCTGTTTGAACTGACTGTAGTCAACAACTGGTACATCACCATGGTAAGCCATTTTATCTGCGGTTGCTCATGTCGCCACCCTGCAGTCTCATAACTGACCAGTGGGTGTCGCTGTTTGTTCTCTTATAGGAAGGAGTCACTTCTATGACAACTCACTGGAGCCGCCTGTACTTCATGACTTTCTACATAGTTACTATGGTGAGGCCTTGTATGCGTCAGTGTTCATGATCTGTTCACGATTCAGAGGACTCCTTGTGTTTGTTGCGTGTGTGTGACGTTTCGCCCGTGCCCTCCCCAGGTGGTGATGACGATCATTGTGGCGTTCATTCTTGATGCGTTTGTGTTCCGCATGAACTACAGCCGCAAGAATCGGGAGCCGGTGGATAACCCAGAGGGTGGGTCCCAGTGTGTGTCTGTGAATTAATGTGTGCTTGTTGCATTCGGGCAACATTTGCAGGTATTCAACAAAAACTTTATTTCTAATATGAACAGAGAATTGTGGGATAAAAGATAAAATGTCATATTTGATTAGCATTTACACCGATTAGGCATAACATTATGACCACTGACAGAAGTAAATTACACTGATCATCGTCTGACAAATCAATGTTCTGCTGGGAAAACTTTGGACCTGGCATTCATGTGGGCGTTACTTAGACATGTACCACCCACCTAGACCTAGAAGAACTAAAAAGAAACATGAAAAACAGCACAAGGTGTTGACCTGGCCTCCAGATTCACTAGATCCCAAAGTGATCAAGTATCTGTGGGATGCACTGGAACAAGCCTGATCCACAGAGGCCCCTCCCTTCAACCTATAGGATCCAAAGGCCCCCATAATACAAGGGAGGCACAAGGGAGGCCTACACAATATTAGGAAGGTGCTGATAATGTTATGTCTGATCAGTATAGCTGTCACTGCTGTCATCTGGTATTCAGGACTAATTTAATTTGTGCGTTGGTTCTAGATGAGAATGGAATAGTATTTGAAGTAGAGGTGGGTCGTGATGAAGCTCTGGCCACTCTTGAGCTTTACAAACAGACGTGCCCTGGACTGTCTTACCTCAGCTCTCTACAGGGCGTCTTACAAGCTATGGACAGGAGTGGGGTAAGAATACAAGTGCTACCTAAACTCTATGCTACCTATCTTCTCCCTTCTAAGTCACACTAACCAGCTTTATCTCCTTTTCTGTTGTGTACAGCACTCGTCTCTGGTCTACCTAGGTCGTAGGTCTAGGACAAAGAGTGACCTCAGTATGAAAATGTATGAGGAGGAGATACAGGTGAGACACTGAAGAAATAATCCTGAATATCGTGACAGCAGCTGGACTGTTTCACCTTATCCATGTCTGGTTTCTCCAGGAGTGGTATGCAGAATATTCAAGGGAAATCCTGCCTCAGCCAGACCAAAGCGCGGAGCGAGATCTGAACAGTCCCGTCTCTGACCCGTCTCCTTTACCAGAGCCTCAGCTCAACTCACAGACTGGACCGTACAGCATTAACTAATGCACAGCTTGCGAGCGATACACGCACAACATCATCTCAGCCTTCGTGAATTCACAGAAACCCCATCACTCCAAATCTCCATCTTCCCCACACTTACCGTTTGAACCACAGCGAGAATATAGTTCGGGGCCTTTTGGACTGATGTGAGAGTGAGATGAGTTTAATGGTGACTCCTTCCTGGAGTCGTTGCTCCAGACATGGAGACAGCAGCACCGGTCTGGTGCTAAGATGGGAGTGCTGCCTTTTTTGGCCTTTTGAAAGACTGCAGCAAGTCACCCGGGGCCCTGACCAGTATGTTGTATACGTATACTGCTGTAGGCCTTTAGTGCCCTTTGTAAATCATGTAGTACTTAAACCTGATGCCTTAGTTAAATGGCTCATCTGATCAGTATTAACACAGACACTACTTCAACTAAGACCAAAAGTATAAACACTCCTTATAGCCCGATCCAACAAATTACTGTGTACAGTTTCTCCTAACTAATGTCTCAGCAGATTATTTTATATTACTTCTCATTCTGTAATGTATTTGATTTCATTATTAAGGGATTTTAATAAACTGTTTAAACTGTCAAGTGCACTGATGAGTTGTTGCTGCTACAACCTATTGGACAAGTGAAGAAAAGACTAGCATGCAAGCTTTAAAAAAAATACCAAACCAAAATTATTTAATTTCCCCAAAGTAGCCTTTGTACAAGGTCATTAACATTTCAGTTTACAGTATCTTGATTCACAGTGTTTTAAATGACAGATTTCAACCATCTGTAATGTCTCTTATTACTCTTAAGTGCCGTCGCAGATCCCGTTAGCACAAATAAGAAGCTGAATAAAGGCACAGTGTGTTTAGCTGCAGCTCTCCCTGAGCAGTCTTGGCTTTTCTTTAGCTTGGTTTCACTGGCTAACCACATGATGTGGTTAGCAGGCGAGTGCAACAAAGTGTACTGTTGATTCTTGTATAAATAGTGCGTTAATCTCATGCATAGAAGAGGCTGTCATTTCCACTGTGACATTCGCCGTCTTTGAGACTGGCCACAGGTTTATAGGTGAATCTTGCCAAACTCTGTGAGAAGTGCAATGACGAGGAAGATGGCGTAGAAGATGAGGAGAAAGATCCCGTAGGTCCGACCCAGGTGGAAGCGGCAGAGTGGAACGGTGACAAAGGAGAGGACCAAAGACAAACCCAGAGCTCCTGCAAGAATCCACGTCAACAGACCCTCTGACTCAAACTGAGGAGGAAAAAGAGGCAAAGACGTGATATCTTTATAATGTCCATAATGTTTTCAACGGAGACTTCTGTATTTCTTTGAGGAGAAGCTTACCTCCACGTTAGATTTAGTTTGAGCCATCTGCACCACACAGCCCAAACCTACCCCAAATAACATATCTGAAGGAAGTGGTCAAGGATGTAATCACTACAAAACTCTTGTGCATGTCCATAAATTGTATTTTTATGCTCATACAGATTCAGTGTAAGGATACTAAAAATGATGCCTCCAAAGCAGGCAGATATAGCCATCCGTGGGTAACCCTGCCGTGCAATGGTAATGTCAGAGAAACAGTCTGAAAAAGAGATGCATACAGGTCATATTATATATGTGCAGCTAAATATTTGATTAGGTTTTTACAAAAGCATGGGATTCTCAAGTTTCACCTCCTATGCTGTTGCCCCAGGCCAAAAGAGTCAGGCCCAGCACAGTGTTGCTGAGACTCAGCACCACCCCAAGCATGTGCAGAAGACTGACTACTTCAGAGGCCGCGGCGCTGATCAGCACGGCGCTCACCACAAAGCCCAAAAGCGCAAAGAGCTGAGGGGAGGAAAACGAGACAAAGTTAGAGTCACAGATTTAAATGCACCAAAAGATACTTTAGCACGAATAATAGCCTTCAAATTAAATTGTTTCAGAGAGGTGATTCTAATAATGAATGAATGCTCTGACATTTTTTTTTATAGACATTCACAGTACTGATTTTGTCTTTTGACTTTTCTGATGGCACCATCATCATATGGTCACATTTTCTAAGTTTTTCCAGCCAAATGCCTGTAAAACTATCAGCTTCAGCTTGGTGTTTAGTGTACCTAAACATGAATACCTAAACACTGGACCTGTAGCATGCGTTAAACTCATCCCTGTGCCTCAGTGGAGCTGATAGCATGAATCGTTTAGAGAAAATGAAATAATTACAGCCTTTGGTACAATGATGTACCGCTCGCAAAGATCCCACCACTTACTGAATGATATTTGGGAGGACAATCATTGGTTGTTGTGCAGAAGACAATAGCACACAGAAAAAGTCCCAGCAGAAGAATCAGAAGCCAGAGAGGAAACTGCCCTTGAATCATGTAATCTCCATCTAGATGTTAGATGAGAACAAACAAAAAAAAGAACAGCAGAAATTTAATCACACATTTCATCTGAATACGGGCGCAGCGTGTCACGCTGCCTTTAACATCAAAGGTGGCACACTTACACACTCCAGACTGGAAGACGAGCACACACACCAGTGGAGCAGTGATTAGATGGAGGCAGTTTAGTGGGCGTCTCCAGTTCTTGTCCTCTTTGTCGGGGTCGACTATGGGGATGCAGAGCAGCAGCAGCACCTCTAGAGGTGTCTGTGGGTGGAGGACAAAAGTTTTAAGTGATTTCCTTGAGCTTCGACATTGAAACCATCCACAGAGTTCACACACACCTTGATTACTTTAAGCACTCTCCATCTTATTGGTTTCCTCCTCCACTTTCTGCTGTCCACGGGATTCAAAGAGCTCAGCAGGATGTGGCTCGTGGACTCGGAGTAAGGCAGAAGTGGCCTGTACTCTGACTCTGCAACATAAACACACACGTGCATGTTATAGTCCTGATCATGCAGAAAAGTCCTGTTGTATATTAACTTTTATACTGTTTCCTATGAGGGTGCTGCATTCCTACCATATTCCTGCTGGGTGGCCCCAGCTGTAACATCATCATCTGATGAGTCAGACGACATTAAATCCTCTGCAAAGAAAAGAATTGTCACTGAGTAAATTATTTATTTTTTATTTATTTTTGTCTTTACATGAGTTTGTTTCTCTAACCTGGACTATGTGTCACATTCTGGATGGTTGTGTTTGAAGAATATTTTTGCCGGTTGTAGATGAATGCACTGATGATAACAGTCAGTACATACACCACATAGAGGCTCAGGTACCCTAGGGAAAGGGAAAATGAAGATTTTGGAGTAAACCTGCTCTTGAGACTTACAGTGACATCCGGTCGAATGTATGTGTAAAACCTTTATTCACCCTCTGAGTCCATGCTGACTGGTTTATTTCCTCCGTCTTTTATGTGTTTACTTTGCCTTGGTTTAGTACCGTATCAACTTCCTTACATTTACAAGCATGAGTCTGACTTTGCTTTTAACATTTTCATTTAAAATACAATTTTAGAATTTATACACAGCATAAAAATGTTTAAAAATATAAATAACACAAAATGATTTGTTTCAAACTTGTTTTTGTGCATGTTTTAAGAAAAGTTGGCATGTCTATAAACCATTAATAATAATTCAGCGTAAAACAAATCTTTGCATACATCATCGTGATATCTGTCTCTATTAGGGTGGGACATGATTTAAAAAAAAAAATGTAATTAATTGGAGACTTTGTAATTAATTAATCTCGATTAATCACATTTTAATCACATAACAATATTTGCCACAAAAAGTAACATTTTTTAATTTAAATTGATTTTAGTGGACGACTGAATCAAATAATAGACACAGAAATTAATATTCTAAACTCAAGCTCTTTTAATGTCTGGAAAAATGCATTTAATTGCATTTCAATTCAAAACAGTAGCAAAAGAAAATCCCTGGCCAAAACTACTTTAAGTACTTTTTCAGAAGACTATTGACTTTAAATGGCACTGACAAAAGTTCTGTGTTGTTTGGAATGCAAACTGTGATGAAATGTGCTATTTTTTTTTTAACACATAATTTGTAGTCCCACCCCTAGTCTCTATACATGACGTAACAACTACGTTGTTGCTGGAAAAAAAACATGCTCAGATTTCAAAATTTTTTTCATTTTTCAGTTTCATATGGCTGGGTCTTGAACAACATTGTTTTTTGGGCAGAAAATACTCGTGACAGTCGACTGCACCTGTCTACAAGAGAGCACTTAGTTTGTCACGCTACAAAATCCTTTAAAGTTATATTACATTATTTTTTTTTATCTTTATTTTTATTGAAGTTAAACAGCTCTTTTGGCAGGATGAGCAAGTTCCTGGATCTCTGCCAAACACTAACATAACTTCCTTGTCTTAGAGAGTCTGTAGACAAGTTTTGAATTTGACAGTTGACTGGGTTATAAGCAAGTCAGAGGCAGAAGTAATAAAGTGTTAACAGATTTTAACAAAATGGCTCTCATGAGGCCGTTAGAGAAATCTGTTCAAGAGTGCAAATAGTACACTCAGTGTACAATCTGCCACACTGTGCATCTGTGTTTCTGTTTTTATTTGGCTGTACATGTCAATTTTTTATAAATCACCAGTGTTGGGTATAGTTACTTTTAAAAGTGATTAGCTAAGCCACTGCGTTACCACCAATTAAAAGTAATCCGTTACATTACAGCATTACCTATGAATAAAAGTCACACAATAGAGTACTCGTTACCAAAAATTAAAAGCCGTTTGCAGTGCCTCGCACATACTCACAGCACTGCGCCTCCGCTCACACATCCGCAGGTGGCACAGTACTGTCTGACAAAAAGCAGGCTGTAGTCAGAATTTTTCTTTCCTTATCCGGAGAAAGTCTTAAAGTAACGGATTACTTTTTTTAAAAAGTAACGAAGTTACTGATCACTGAATGCACCAAACTATCGTGTTACGTTACAAGTTACACGAAAAAAGTAATTAGAGTAATCTAACTTACTTTGTAATACGTTACCCACAACACTGTAAATTACTAACGTTGTGGAAATATGTTATTGTCATCGGCCCCTTTAGACTAAAACCTGTTAAGAGTTGGCTTTAGGGGAAAAGGGGCTAGGGAATGCATCACATCAATGCAAGGTCCTTGCCAAACACAAATGTCAGTGCGTACGTGTGAGTGTGTTCTTGCACAGCTATCTTTCTGAGGACCAGTTCCATGAATTTCACACCATCAAAGTGAGGACATTCGGCAAATTGAGGACATTCTGGCCAGTCCTCACTTCTTTACAAGGCTGTTTGAGAGTTAAGACTCAGTTTTACCACAAAAGCGCGCGTGTGTGTGTGTACCTAGTGTTTCTCCCAGAGTCGTAGTTCCTCTGTAGAGCATGAGAAAAGTCCAAAATACTGCAACCATGTAGAAGATGACGTCACGTAGGAATGGCCGGGAGGCTACAGTAAAAGGTTTGACAAGCGCCACGCTCCCCGCGACTACTGTAGTAACAAATATACCGGCTCCTGAGGGGACAAACAGATTTTCACATGTTAAGGCTAAACCCCTTCTATCTATTTTGCTGTGAGAAGGAGAAAGTCCAAGCCTACCAAATAATGCTCCGACAGCCATCCCTGCAGTGTGTGGATGGGAGAACGCAGCCATGGCGCTGAAGATGTCAGGAGCTCCATTACCAAGAGCCAGAAACGTCACGCCCTCAGCACGGACCACAGTCAAGGAAACCAGCAAGAAAGTCTAACCAGTCAAAAAACAGAAGTTGCAAACTCGGAAGCAAAAGAGCAGAAGATGGTGTGAAAGGATACAGCCACGTTGTGGGTGAGGTGTAGACTGGAAGAGATGGCCGATAGGTTGGGGCAGAAACTGGGGACAAAGCAAACACAAATGATTATATGAGTCAAAATAAACACATCTATACTTCTGCATCTTTATAATTCACTTACAGTAGTGCAACAAAAAAGGTCAGGGTTAAAGCAGAAATACAGAACAAACTGAGCTTCCTTTGAGGAAATCCCACAACTCAAAGTGAACTAAAAAAACTCTGCAGTCACGTGACTCTCCCTCATGTGACTATACAGCGCTGAGGACGTGAATCTGTTAATAGCCTGCACATACATAATTTCACTTTCCATAGATATGGGCACATTAAGGGGATGGACACTTACAACTTAGACGCCGTAAGTCCAAGGATGACAAACAAAAAGACAAGCCATATAATCTGTGGAGAAGCAGAAGAAAGTAAAGTCACTGTTGCTGGAATGACACACATTCAGTGCTGCTTAGATAAATGCTCTGTAAACTGGGATTAGGTTGAATGCATTCAGTCATGTCCTTAGTTTACTATACTGGTCTTATTGCTCCTAATCCGCAGTAGAGACTTTTCTTCATCTGCAGATTAAAAGTCAATCTGTTTTTGCAGTACAATAATATGATTAGTGGATAGTTTGATAAAACTGCAAAGAGGAGGAATCAAAAAAGGCTTACACATTAAAAAAAAAAAAAAACATCCAGCATTTAGCAAACCGTGAATGTGTCATATCAGTATTCCCCAGTTCTCCCACAGCAAAATCAACTTCCTCCTTAGGTCGTCTGGTAATCTGCTAAACTGCAGTTTCGTGCTGCTTCATGACCACTGTTCGGACAAACAAACACTTACACAGAGCGTGATGGTGAGAGGAGTGAGGTTGGGAGGCAGCAAACAAAAGGCCAAGTCCAGGTAGTTGATGAAGCCATCCTCCATGCTGCAGTCTGGTGTGTTCTTCACAAACGCACAGCGGTCAGCAGCACTGAGGTTCATGACACGGTCACACTGAACACACAAACACCAGATCTCTAGTTACTAATGTTAAACCTGTAAATGGCTCAATAGTGTTGGTACAGACATTAGAGTTAAGACAGCTGAAACAGTAGAGTATTTATTTACTTATTTGAGTTTCATTAATTCTAAGTACAACACGTGCCACAAACTACATGTGACAGCTGTCAAATATTTTTAACAGAAGCCAACAGGAACATCAACCAGTTCTCAGAAGCGTGAAACCACAATGCTGCATTTTTAACACATCATGCGGCGTTTATAATATCAAGAAGATCAACCGGGAATCAAACGTCACCGCAATATTGCTTTAACGCCTTCCTGCTCATTCATCTGCTGCATTTGCCAAATCTAGCCAGAGGTTCTAGAGATCACTACCACAATGATCAATTCATATAATTACGGTACAGTCAGCTGTCACTGAATTAGGTATGACTAAAAGGTCAAATTTAATGCAACAGGTCGACCATAGGGTCTACATTTTCAAAATATAATAAAGCCACATTTTGTGTCAAATTGTCAGGAAACTAAGAGCTTTTTTAAAAGTTTTACTTGTCCCATTAACAAACATACTGTGGAAGTATAGATATTGTTATACTACAGATAACAAAAAAATAATAAATAAACATACTCCTGAAAAAAAGGCTGTTATAAACGTTTTAAATACAGAATATGCATAAATATAACCTCAGCTCTGCGGCATTAAGGAAACGTTAGAGTACAAACACATTGTAGTTCATGACAATGTTCAAATAATGAACCTGGGACCTATAGGACACTTGAGAGTTTGAGGCAGCAGTCTTGCTGAGTTTTGGTAAAGTGTAATTGCATTTATTTATATTTTATTATGAATACTGGATTTATTATCTACAAATTGCATTAATATGAATAAGCTTTATGCAGGTAATAGTCACTTTTAACTATATTTTTCAGTCACTGCAAGATATGAAAATACACTGCTCTCCAGTATCCTAAATCCGGATGCATTTGTCCTGATCGGGCTGAACACATCAAACTTCACTGAGGCTTGTGACAGCTGGTAAAAATCTGCTGACAACTTGCCAGACAAACATTAACAGCCAGAGACACAAACACCTGACAACCCACCTCGTTCACAGTCTCACCCACCTCATCGTTTTCAGACATCGTGTCCATCAGTGTGGTGTTTGAGGACCCTCCGGTTAATCCGACACCGGGCTGGGTCCTAAAGTGCTGGTGGCTGGAGGTGACCTGCTGGTGACACAGCACCAGCAAAAGCGACAGAACAAAATTAAGAAACATGATTCCGATTATCCTGGTGCCGAGTCCATGTTTCTACTGGTGGTGGTGGTGCGTTAACGGGACTGTGTCAGTTTAGTCCTTTAATCCGGAGCTGACGTTTAAAGCAAAGAGCAAAACGAATCTCAAAAATCGCGTCGTTGTTGTTGTTCCAGGGAATGCTTCGCTTTAACACCTTTATCATAATCTTTCTCTAACCGTGTACACAGTATGTGTGCTCTGATTCATATCCGCGTACACTGTGTACACCTTCTCCTGAAACCCCACCTCCTGTTTTTCCAGCTGTGTGCGTTCAGGGACTCCTCGGAAACTCAGCACCTCCAATGACGAAGCAAGCAAATCGGACCCTGAAATACCTGTACACACCTGAAAGCAGTAGTAGTAGTAGTATTTGTTGAATAATTCTTCATTCAAATGTTACTAATTTAATGTATTATATAATCAGGATTGGAGCGCATTGCAAAAAATAAATAGGAAAATATAATCTTGAGCCATTTTTGTGGCCATTTTGTGATGAGATATATACACTAATATATAGACTATAACAGAAACATTTTGGTTTTAAGTCAATCTAGTTTAGCAGCATCAAAAACTACAGCCTTTATCCATTATCATCTTAACAGTCATGAAGATTTAGTGATGGGACTGTTAGGCTAAACCATTAGTGCTCCAGACATGTCCAACAGTACTAGAAAGCAACATGTGTGCAAACTCTATCCCTTCTGTAGCATCAGTCAGGTCTCTTGTTACCTCTGACCTGTGCTCCATATAAACTGTGGGCAGATACCTTTAAAATAAAATAAAAATATTTTCCCCTTTTAAAGAATTCAGAGCTTCAAAATAATCTGTACACTGCAAAAAAACAAAAACAACAAACACCAAAAGATCAGTCTACAGTTTATTTATTGCAGACAAAACACATAAACTTTATATACATATCAAAAATAGCAAATGGACAGAACTACACTGTGTTAGAAACCTTTTCATTAATATATTTTCATTAACATAATCTCAGTCATCCACAGAAGCCAAATTTGTGGCGTATTGAGCTTTGCACTAGCAGATCAAGCCATCGGCGTATTCAGTGATGGTTCAGCCTTGTGTCGACTGGTCATAGACCAACGCAGCGTCAAGTGGTGGAGTGCTGGACTCATAGTAGCCTCTCCTCTGCTTAGACGCCACAGGACACAAGTCTTGTTCACACCACCTGATAAAGGAAAAGAAAGACATATATAAAGAATGAATGCAAATTTTAATTTGTATTTCTTCTTGTACTTTTCGTTTTTACCTGAGAGCTGCGTAGGAGTCACATGGAGAAGCTCCTTTCCAGCTCGCATGATCAATGAGAAGGGCACCTGTTCACAAACAGAGAGTGAGACTGTGAGTTCTGTGAAAATGATAAGATATATAAATAAATACAGGATTTATAAGATGATTGATCTTACATACCAACTGATCTATAAGTTGGACAGACAGTGCAATATTTAAAAATCATTAAACCACTCATCGTAACTATTTTTCTGTGTAACTGTGGTGCCCACCTGCGTAGATGCGAGCCAGGCTGTATGCCAGGTCTCTGGCTGCCAGCTCCAGGTAGCCCGGAGCTCTGGTAGCTGCTGCCTGGACAAACTCCTCCAATTCAGACAGAGCGTTGTCAAGTGCTTTCACAGCCGGCGCCAGTGAGGAAACACTTGAGGCACCTGAAAGAAGAGACTACAAGCAGAAGAAAACGAGTGCATATCGCATTCTAATTCAGCTCTGTCATAGTCACTGAACTTGCTTGACGGGATCTGTTCTCGACATCACACCTTGGCATGGGTGAAGTAAGCCTGAAGAACCATTCCTGAGCTACGAGCCACACAGCGCAACACATCCAGGGACAGGACGTTTGTTGTTCCTTCCCATATACTCAACACCTGAGAGAGGAGACAAGTTTTAATGCTACAGAAAGTGTAAAAGACTTGGTCACATTTAGTGTTGACCTCACCTGTGCATCACGAAGTAGCCCGGGCAGCCCAGTATCCTCAATGTAGCCCTGTCCACCAAAGCTTTCCAGACCCTCTGATACCACAGCAACCGCCTGAGACCAACAAAACGTCAACATTTCAAACAATCCAAACAAACAGATGATGGGATTGTGACCACATTGGTACAAGCTGTGCACCTGCTTCCCAGTGTAGAGTTTGACCACGGGCGTGAGCAGTCGTAGAAGGTGTGCATCAAGCTGGGTCGCAATGCCGCTCTCCTCCCTGCCCAGCAGACGACACACGTCCATCACCAGGAGAAAAGCTCCACGAGTCTCCACCTGCACATGAACGGAGAGCAGGAGTCATGATGAGGCATGATGGGGAATTTTGTCTGATGTTTGTGTAGCATGTGAAGTATCCATCAAGCTAACCTCCATCCTAGACAGAGTCTGCATGTGCAGTGGGTGGTCTTTAAGGAGCTTTCCAAAAGCTGTACGGCGAGTGGCATAGTCACGGGCTAACTGGAGCACCCTTTGAAGACAAACACAAACATTAATAATCAGCTCATTTATAGTTTTCAGAAATCAGTGCAGGGTGCCGTGAAGTAGCACGAGCAGTGTCATACCGTCTCATTGCAGCTGCTGCAGCGATGCTGTTGTGGATCCTGGTTATAGTTAGCATGTTAGCTATGGAGGCCACACCTCTACCTTCTTCTGAGAACTGTCATTTTAGAAAACACATTTAGAAATATTGATTTAATTTCAAACCCAATCAGCTCCTGTAATTTCAACAGGTAGATAAAATATGTGTTTTATAACAAGCAGCACTGATGTTGGGTAAACAGATGTAAACCATAACCCCAACCCTGGACAATTCCCAGCTCTTCACACGATGACACTGAAATCACTGGAGGAAACTGCTGTCCTGGGCTTTTTCAGTGTAAGTGAGAGCTGTAGTGTTCTCTAATAATGCAGACTATACACAGTGGTGAAACACAGGGAAACAATCAAAGGAAAAAGTGTTGCAGCATAACGTCTTGAAGCCACTAACTGACATCCGATTTCACAAGTATTGTACAATTTCAGTACAAGAAGAAAGTTTAAATAGTTTAACTGCTGCATGAGTAATACTTTAAAAGGTAGTATGCAATGTACCTTAGCAGTGATGGAGTATACTGTTATTCTACTCTTTAGCAGTAAAAACATGTTTTCAGATCAGGGGAGGTGAAAATAAAAGTAGCCCAGGTATTTCCACTGTGATGGTTTGGGCTAATCCAATAACTTATTACTGTGTAACTGACCCTGTGTGCTGGCAGGCCGTCCAGGAGTAACTCGGCAGTCGGCATTTGTCGTGTTCCCAGCTTGTCCTTCAGTCTCTGAACCTCTATCCCTCTCAGTCTGCCGTCCTCATCTCTGCTCACCTCTGCATAAAAGAGGGACAAACCCTTGCTTCCCTGCAGGGCAGAGAAAAGCACACACAGAGCAATGAAATCCATCTGAGTGTGTAGGGACGAACGGAAGAGGAGCGCAGGTGGACGACATCAGCAGTACCGGTGTGGTTGCTCCCATCCTGTCCTGCACTCTGGCCAGTGTGAGAGTCATGTCTGCATCTGTGGCTGATGTGAACCACTTGAAGCCATGCAGTTTGTATGAGCCGTCTGTTTGGGGAACAGCCACCGTCTCAGTGCCGCTGGCTGAGGATAATGACAATAATTACTGTAGAACAAAATTATAGAGTCAATCAAACAATAGTACATCTAAATCTAAAATTTCCTCCACATATAACTTCTGCAAGGACTCTCTGCTGTACTGCAGCCTTTAATATGTAGTATGAGGTTTATAGAGCTTTAAGTAGGTCAAACACTGACCAACATCAGATCCTCCCTGTCTCTCTGTCATCCACTGTCCAGACGTCCAGAAACGTTCAGGTTGACGAGTGGTCAAACGACTGTAGGCTTCTTCCACTGGCCGTGAGACACCTATGGACTTCACATACACGGCCAGACAATCATTCACTATGCTCACAAGACAAATAAAGGTTACTGGGATGAATCAAGTTCAAATGAAACGTGTTTACATAAACTGCAGCAGTCCCATTATTCTAAAATCTTAGCCTACATGCAGCTGCTCAGTAATCTAGTCGCCCATCCCCTTCCTCCTTATATACACCACATTCCATATTCTTAATTTACTGTGGATGACGGCGCAGTCACAAGATGACAGACAATGTTTGTTTTGTTTCATAACACACTATGCTAGTCTGACTTGTTTGAACGCACCTGGATGACTTTGGCAGCTCCATCCGTCATGGCCAGAGGGCAGGTATACAGACCAGACGAGGGAGAGAAAATGTACAACTTGCTCATCTGGTACACGCGACTGGACGACAAGCACACAGAAAAAGGCACCCTTTTAGAAACTCTCTGTTGAACTAAAGTATGACATGAGTTAAACTGAAAAAAGCTCCAGACCTCCACTCCCCAAATGATCTCTCATAGCCAATGGCGACCAGTCCCTCCTGTGCTGACAGGTCTTTCATGCGTTTCCAGGCTGGGGAGGTCACGATGTGGTCCACTCTGCGCCCCCAGGGATCAAAGTGCACCAGCCGTGGAGGGGTGACCTCACACTCTCGACCCCACCCGTCCACTTCTTTAGCCACGCGCTCTCCAAACGCACACAAGTCTGAGAAAACCACCTAGGAAAATTTGATTTGACAGATGCATATCCAGTCATATATAGCGTATGTATAGATATATAGTTAGTGTGACCCCTCTTCACCTCCAAAACTACTAACGCGTCACCATTTCTCAAGCATTCCCATTATGTTCGGTCATGTCTGTTTAGTATGTTTTCAACTGCAGCTGTACTCACTGCTCACCTCCTGGGGCAGGTGTCTGCTCAGGTACCCTCTGAGCAAAGCATCCTCCAGAAATGTGTTCTTCAACACCGGCCTTTCCTGAAAGAAAGACCCTATCCTGGCTCTGGTGAAGGGCAGGTAGCCCTCTGCCTCCCAGAAACGTTCCTCATCAGACCTTTTTGGCCCTGGCTCAGCTACGCTGGCTGATCTGATGTGGACGAGTGGCCGAGGAACGCCACACCACAGCCTGCGGCAGGATCTGGCCACACGCCGGTTCAGGAGAGCTGAGTGTACCGACATGGCCGGAGACCTGCAGTCGGAAGACAACACCATGCTGTTAGATGGAGCATTCAGCTGATGGCAGTCAGTTAAAGGACAGTCTAGATCTAGTTGGTTTGTGCTCACTTATCAACAGAACTATTTTGGCACAACCACTTATGTCTGGGTTTTCCCACTGCTTATGCTCAATTGACTTTTGTTTTGCTGTGGCATTGTTTTGATAAGCTTCCTCTCCCCACTATCCTTCCAGTCACACACTATATATCACACACTAGTTTTATTTCCATCCAGTGCTGCTTTAATTTTTCACCAAGACATTGTATTGATGATGGGAGAGTCTGACCACTGCACAAAGCCTTCTCTAACACATCCCAAAGATTCTCAACAGGGTTAAGGTTTGGACTCTGTGGTGGACAATCCATGTGTGAAAATGATGTCTCATGCTCCCTGAACCACTCTTTCACTGTCTGAGCCCCATTAAACCCTTACATTGTCATCTTAAAATATGCTCGTGAACATCAGGGAAGAAAAAAAATCCATTGATGGAATAACCTGGTCATTCAGTATATTCAGGTAGTCAGCTGACCTCATTCTTTGGACACATAATGTTGCTGAACCTGATCATAGCACTGCCCTCATAGACTTGTACAGTAGGCACTAGGCATGATGGATGCATCACTGCATCTGCCTCTCCTCTTACCCTGAAGACGATGGTTCCCCATCATCCTTCCAGTTTTTAATAATGCGTGGGACTGTTTTTAACCCAATTTTAGTAGTTTCTCTAATCTCCTTAGATGTTTTCTCTGCTTAATGCATGTCAGTCATTTGACCCTTCTCAAACAGACTAACATCTTTCCCACAATCACAGGATGTGTCTTTAGACATGGTTGCTTAAGAAATAAGAAGCTACTCGTTGCATCAGTTGGGGTTAAATAACTTGTTGCCAGCTGAAAAATAATCGCCCATGCAGTAATTATCCACTAGGGTTACCTATTTGGCTAGGCAGTGTATATTTGGCATTTGAGTCTTTCCTCACAAGGTGTCGTAATACTATTTTCTATAACAGTATATTTTTCGGATTCATTTAAACCTAGCTACTGTAATATCCTAATATTGCAGTATCTTAGCTTACACATAAAGTGCACAGACGCACACAAACACTGGACGGAGACCACAGAAGTGGGTCAAAGTTCATTTGATTCCGTTTTCCTTTTTGTTCGTCTGTTATCTGTAAATTTTAATTAACGTGTTTATTTTTGACTAAATCATAGTGCAATGGTTAATACTGGTAGAAAGCTACCTCCCTAACTGTTCGCCAAGCATTTGTAATTCCTCGTATTGTAACTGTGCACCCCGACAGTAAACACAACAAAACTACGACGCAGTTTAACGAAGGCGTATCCAGCTGTATCCACCTTCACATTGAGCCAACTAATGCTGTGACATTTAACTCTCCCTAAACAGTGAATTAAAAGGTTTAAAATGCGTGTTAGCAAGCTTACCAGTTAGCGTAACAGTGTTTAAATGCACAGCTGTAAGCCTTCGCCTTCAAAATAAAAGTCGCTGCGTTCACGTGCGCATTGAACTTTCTTGTATCAAGGCTACTCATTATCTTGGTTACATATTGCACAATGAAAACATTTTTAGCAACATCTGTGCAGTCTAATGCTATTGCATCTTCTTTCTTATTTTATTTACTTATGTTCAAGCACTGACCTCACAGCTAGTGGTGTTGTATGTGTTTCTGATACTAGGTCCCCTTCATGTATGTCAACAGGAATGAAAAAAACTCTCAATAAATCACCAGTGATTAGTGGTCTGGATATATGATGTATGATGTCCTGTTCTCAAATATTAGAGCAGTGGTTTTCAAAGTGACGGCCGCCAGGGGACGCTAGAGGGGCTCAGACAATTGGAGGGAAGATAAGAAAATTATTTTATTAATCATTATAAAATAGAATCTAACCATTTTTTAAATCAATATCATAAACATAATATATCATATCTAAATGTTTTTAATGTGATTAAAAAAAGTTCAAAGCCACTGTTATTTCATCCTTCATCTTTGTGTGGTCTTATATATTTTTTTTCTAAATACAGTGAAATGTCTAGCAGATTTTCATATGCACTTTTCCACTGATGTATTCTTACCCAAGCAGAGGTCATTTTTATTTGAACAAGTTTTTAAGATATGATTTTTATCTACTGTGGCTGAAGCACTGAGTTAAATAAAACGACAAATTATAATTTCATGCAATAAATGTTGCATGAAAATAAACAGATCACCCACAAAATGAAGACTGCTTTGTCCACAAACTATACCGTCCAAAATGACCTACCATCTTTCTTACTCCATTACAACAAAAACTGAACATTAACCTTCATGAAGGGAGATTTAGTGCAGACACAATTTGTTTTCACTGTTGTACCTAATGAGCTGCCAAGTGAGTGTAAGATGCATTGCTCATTTAAACAATTAAAATGTTTGATTCTGTAAAACTAAATAAAAATACCTTGATCAAAAATAAAATAAAATGTTTGATTCTCTAAGCACCGCAAGGAAATCCCATTCCCCTTTAATACAACTGGGCTGACAAAACTCAAGTGACCACAGACCCTGGGCAAACTAATGACACTAATATATAATGCCTTGGTTTTAACTTTTACTTAAGACTCAATACAAAATGTACATTTCCCACAACCAATATTTTGTTATTTACTATTTACATACATTTAAATAACGTGCTGCTGAACCTATTGTCATCAAGTAAAGTTTCATGAAAAATGCTGAAAAGCAAAAGTCAAACGACTGAAAGCATGCACCGTTTAATAAAACATTATCATGACATGTTAAAACTGTTCAGAAATAAGGACACGCGTACTGAATGATTATGAACACAGTTTTGAATTTAACAAAGCTTTTCTCTCCCAAAAATGAACATAGCTTACATGCAGGGGATTTAAAGGAATATCCATTCTGATAAGAGCCAGTTACTGGTTCTTATTTTCGGGTGTGGCACATCACCTGACCGTAAGAGACAAACAGTCTGTGGACCAGGATGTAGGAAGATGATGGGCAACACTGAAGTGATTTTAGTGTACAAAATAAAACTCGCCGTTTAAGTAATGGCTCCAACACAGAGAACAGACCATTTCAACCAAAGTCTTCAGTCACTTAGTGCGTGGAATCCCCCACCAGGACCAAATGGAGCAACAAATGTCACAGCATTAGTTGACTATATAAAAAGGAGCATACGTTGTATTAAACCTACACAAATTATTCCAAAGCTTGATAAAGACAGGACGTCTTAAACATAGATTAACATATATAACCGTGAATATATAAAAAGGACTAAAAAGAAAACCACAGGCCAGGAGGCTAACCAACAATGTTAAAATAAAAAAAAGATTTAAGATTTGGAGGGATCAATAATGAAAATGTCCCCAGTATTCACAGCCAACTGCAGATAAGCATGGGTCCTTGGGGACAGCAAGTAATGGCTGGATCGAAAACTGTCAGTCCGTTAATATCCATGTCTTCTTCCGTTTTATAATTTTCTTCATTAGTCACCCTTGGTGAGCAGGTCTTCTATGTAGGCATCGAGTTCATCATCTGTGTTTATGTCAATGTCCTGAAAGCGTGAAACAAAAATGACTTAGTGATCCAGTATATTATTTATTCTGTTCTTTGACCATTAATAATGTGCAGTACTGAATGAAGCAGTCCTACCTCTTGTACTTTCTGTAGGAGTGCTACAATGTTTGTTCGTAGTTTCTGTAGTTTTTCGTCTGCCTCCCTCAGTTTGACTTCATTGCTGTTGCTCTTCTCCTCCACAGCTTTGGCCCGAGCATCAGCTCTGCTCTGGTATGAATTACATAACGACTGGAGACCTGACTCATACTGTTGGAAATACTCTTTCTATCAAGAGAGGGAAAACAAATTCATACAAAAGATCAACACTCTGGACCAAGAAAACAGCAGTAAGTCCAAGTTAACATGATGAGGCATTATTTCAGTGTATACCTAGTAGCTGGGTATTGCTACTGAGTCCTGAATCAATTTGATTCTGATTAACAAGATCCAAATTCAATTCAATGATTCCTTTATATATTTTCAGTTTTGAAACTATTTGGCTGAAGTTATTCAGATTTTATATAAAAGCAGTTTTCACTGGTTTCAGAGATTTGAATCACTTTTTTCATAAGGCTTTGCTGTTGTCTTGCTTTTTAAATACAAAACGTTGCCACAATTCAGCCTTTAGGCCTGTCATTGCTGTCAGAGCTGTAGCTTATGTCATGTTTTCGATGTGTAGACCATCTCATAGTGTATTGTACTTCATATAAGATAATACATTTTCTAGGACACACAGTCCTCCATTCTATAAAATAACATGTTTATGATTCTAATGACCAGTCTATTAAATCATCCATTCATCTCACCAATGGAAATGCAACCAGTTCCTCGGCTGTCATGCTGTTGACATCGTCCTTTGGGATCCGAAAAGCAGGAGGGAAGAAGTAACGCAGCATTGTCCTGAAAACATGAGAGCATAAACATCAACAAAAAGAGATTCAGAAACTGTTGTATTATATCATATAAGCACTGGATGTTGGGATTCATAAAGAATGGCAGGTCACACATTTGTAAGCAGCTCACCTCAACATGGTGACCAGGCTGTCAGTCACCTCTCGACTGGTTCCAGGCTGAGTGGTGTCCGGCTCCATGGGTGCTGGCCCCTTCTCGGTCTCCTGCTGGGTGTCAGGTGTCTGTGAGATTGGAGATGGTGGCCGCATCAACCGGACTTCATCACTACCCTTAAAAACCCTTAACAGAGAAATATACACACGTATGGGATATTAATTATCTGGCATGCCAACAAGTTGAGAATCAAACCACACAGACACTTTACCGTACCATTGGTCCTTAGGGGTGGATCGAGGTACGTAGTCAAATTTAACTTTCCAGCGAATTCTTTGTTTGTTTGCCTCAACAGCAATAACCTTGCCAGTGTACCACTCCTTATTGACACGTACTTCAACCAGCAGACCTTTATCTGTTTAAAAAAATAAAAAGTCAGAAAAATCCTTTTTTTTTTGATTCAGTAGTGAATGTTTTTTAGAGTCATTTCACCTTTTTGGGCATTTTTAGTGTCAAGCTCTGGTTCCTGCTGCGGTGCCTTCTCAGGTACCTGCAAAGATAAAAACATTTTTTAACCTCCACTGCAGTGAGATAGGTGTTTATCTGAAAGGACAGTGAGATTAGATGAAATTGATTGGAAAGATTTTAGTGAAAGAGCTGAAGTCCCAAAGTGATCTCATTCGGTAAAACGGCATGCTCAGGTGAAGAGAACTGTTAAGAAAATCACTCCTTTATTCCAGGAAGGTGTTAGAAAAGAGTGTTAATCTGACAACACACCCAAATGAGCCAAAAGATACGACGACTTGACTGTTAGGAGGTGCGAGGGCAGATACAGCCCAGCTTTATTGACGGGTAGTAAAGAGCAGGATCCAGTAAGGCTACCTTTTCTTTAGCGCCATGCTGTTGCACAGAAATGGATTTAGAGGCAGAGGCTGGTGTAGCTGGTGTCTGCCGCATAGGAGCAAAAACCCCTTTCTTCTCAGGCTGAGGATGAGAATAACCTTAAAGGTTAACAGAAGGGATCTGTTTGTAAATTTAGCAACCTACTTAGTCATCAGTGATGCCTCCATTTATTTGTTTTTTCCACTGTATGACATCGATTTCACTGGCATCACCGTGTTGTCCATCAAAATACTGTTGCCAGCTAAGAGAGCAGTGCTCACTGCATTCCAGTACAGAGTCTCATGCTTAGATTAGTCCAAGCGAATACACGTGTATGCAACTAGAAAATAGTATGTCCAGACAACAAGCCACCAAACGAATGCTCTGAAAAGATGAATATCACTGAATCTGCACTTAACAAGAACTACTGTTTACCTTTACCTCATCCATTTTTCCACGTTTTGGAGGTGGGGCCTTCTCTGCTACTTTACCGCGGTTACCAGCAGCCGCAGCCATTTTGGATTTCTTTGTTTGAGGTTCTTCACTCTCCTCCCCACTGTCGTCCTCCTCCTCTTCCTCCTCCTCCTCTTCTTCTTCTTCTTCCTCTTCCTCACTGTCCTCCTGTTCTACTATTCTTTTGCGCTGTCCAGCAGCTGCTGGTTTAACAGATGATGCTTTGGTAGATGCCTGTGTAAAGAAGTCTTGTTGTTCAAGTTGTTTTATGCTTTAAATCATACATGAGGCTTTTTTTAAACACTTTCACCAACAAACTCTTCCATTCCATGAAACCTGCAACTTACCCGTGAGCTTCGGCTGGATGGTGGTGTTTTGGCAGTAGCTTTAGGTACAGTCTTTGAAGAAGGTGGAGGAGGTTTTGCCACAGCTCTTGACCTGGATGGTTCAACTTTAGGTGGCGGAGGGGCAGGAGTTCGGCTGGCCCGCTGAGATGGTGTACGTGCTGAAGGCGCACTCTGGGCATTTTTAAGGTGAACTGGGAGTGGTGGGGAGCGTGGGCGCGTTACGGACCTTTCAGAAGACCTAGTTGCCTGAATCCGCAAGGAGACACAAACATTTCAGTGCGGTAAGGAAAGAAAAACACGACTGACATCAACAGCAGTGTCTTTATGAATGAATCAGTAACTGGATGACAAGCACAGGCAGTTGCACTTGAAGTGCCAACAAATGGTTTCAGAAAGATAAGGACAATATAAAGCATGATAAAAAGTATTTTCAGTGTCAGTCCTATAGTAGTGTTCTCTGTTTACTTAAGGAAAAGCATTTTAAAACAACAAGTTGTCGTATAAAGTTTAAGAACAACAGTATGAGGAGGCTGTACCTGAGAGGAGCCGTCGGTTGGTTTCATGCTGACCTCGAGTGGCAGCTTTTTTACATCTGCTGTAGATTTAATGGTGCTGGTTTTCTGAAAGGAGGAAATCAGATATTTACGTCCTCCTCATATACACGAAACCAGTATTTCTCAAATAGTGGGGGGACATTAATGTCGTTAGTCATGCTTGAATGATAAATGATAAACAAGCCTCCACTGCACAAAACAAAGAGCTGAACAACATACCTGCAGAGCTTCTAGTTTCTCCTGCTGCTGTTTGATTTTCTCTGCAAGTTCTTTCTGTTTTTCTTCAGCTGTTTGCTTGTCTTTCTTCAAAACACCACATGGCAAATTCTGTTTCTGTTCAGGAGCATCACATCTAAAACACAAACACAATAAAGTAAAGTAGTGGCATGGTAAAGAAAGTGACTGAATTAACAAACATGTTACATAAACTATTAAATAAATATTATGAACTGATTGTCCCATATCCAGTTAAAGCTCACTGTGGCTGTACCTGTCTTGACTGCTGTCGGGGTTCATGAGACACACCCAACTGTCTGGGTAGCGTTTGTCCACGGCATCCATCTGGAAAGGCAGCGTTCTCCACTTTAAACATTTATCTAAAAATAAAATGAACAATCAAAAGGTTTGTTGCAACAAGTCACTTCATTTACAGTAAGTCTGTGAATCTGTAACTTACCACACTGAATAGTAAGTGGTATCTCCATGGCGCGACGTCGCTTGTATCTCAACTCTGTAGATGGAGGTGCAGACCAGCTGGCAGACAGATATCCAAACTCATCCCAGAACTTCACTATGCCTTTCTGTGCTGCATAAGAAACATATATTCAGAAGTTATTTATTAAACTTTAAAACACATGTACTGTACTACACGCATTAACGTGACCATTTACCAAATGGAAAACAAAACTTTCCTACTTGTCCCTTACTCGAGCTACATGTACTTACAGTCCAGCTCTACCTCACACATTACTCTATCCCTGTGTCTGCCTTTCTTGGTGCCTGACTTGCAGATACCACCTGGATTAAATGGGACAATCAACAGTTGAGGACAGATCTCCTCAAAGGTTTATAGTGTTTCAAATGAAGCGGTTGTTAAATTTTCTAACTCTAACTAAAGGAGATAATCAGCCAATCATAAAACACACACAAATGTCACAGGAGTAAACAGTGTGGCAGCAAAGAAGACACAACTTCTACCAAAGTGAGTAAAAAGTGTGTGTGTTCACACTGAAGTGGAATAGGAGAGCAGTGTGATCTGATTCAAGTTGTTTTTTTTAACCCCCTCTTCAAACACGGCTACATGGACATGTTCAGACCATTTTACCTTCAGATGCCAACAGTATGTTTCATTACCCAGTTAAGGAAGACTTACCAATGTTGGTGTCCTTCCAGTACTGAGCTAAGTGTTCCCCCATAGATTTTAATAAATGCCGATACTCTTTAGCATCTGCAAAGTCTTGTTTGTTGTGAGTAGGCTCCAGAACTAAATACGGGACATCCACTACCCCAACCACACCGCCACATGCCCTAAAATACACAAAAACAGAATTGTAAAACAATTAATTTAATCTTCCCCGCTCACTTTTCAGTGTTTGTTTTACTTACATGCCTCCCTCCAGCTGGGGCCCTGTCTTCTCATACATCTTGATGAGACGAGAGCAATTGTACACAAACATCCCATCAAGGTCCCTCTGTTGAATGTTGACTCCAAATATAAAGTTTAACTCCTTAGGTTCCTTTAATGCTCTGAGGAAGAAGAAAGAATTGGAAGCTGAAGTAATTTAAAGATGATTAGTTTTAGTATTTTCTTTATGTGCAAATGACAGAGCATATTACATTAACAAATATGTATAACGATTAAACATCAACTATTTTATTTCCTAAATTATCAGCCAATAATAATAAAATAATTATAGTTTGTACATCTATAAATAGGAGGCTTTACAGTTTTGATTAACATACTTCTGTTTGGCCTCAAGAATCCTTTTTTTCATGTCGGCATCCCTTCGTAGCATCATGGCTGAATCCTGAACCTTTCTCAAAATCGCCTAGAGGAACAAGAGGCAGAGGGTGACGTCAATAAGTGAGATTACAAACCAGAATGTATGCAAGTCATAATTACAGCAAGTGATAAATAACCCAAGGTATCCTCCAGTCTTACACCTTTACACTGGCTTCGTGTGCAGAAGAACTGTTTCACATCACAGTTTAATGCATTTACATCTGCCACTTCTGTCTAATTTAATCTTAGACTGTACTCACAAGCTGTACTTCTTTTATATCTTTTCATATCTTACTTGTCTATGGATGGGTCTAAACCAGTGGTTCCCAAAGTGGGGGGGGGCGCGTCGAGCCACTGCAGGGGGGGTGCAGGGCCCGGGTCGAATTATAGGGTCACAATTTTACAGGACTCCTGTGAGTCACTTTATTCCCGCAGGGTCCCGCAGTACGGGAGTCTATTTCACTGTTGGTAACGTGATAGGGACAGGATCGAGTAAATAATCAACGGGAGCGGGCGGGACCGGGACGGAGAATGGAGCCAGAGATCAAATTAAAACATGACGCTGCAATGCGGTGAGTGCGCCCAACTTTAGACAACATAGGCTCCCTATGTTGTCCTTTCTCTTGGAATTTTGCGGGATTTTTTTGTGTGTGATCGGGATATGAGCGATGAGATGGTTTTTGAGGGTCTCCCATGCAAACGCAAACCTGTTACATTGAACATATGACACAGTAAAGTTTACTTTTATTTCTTATATGAAGATTTTCAGATTTTCTTATGTACCAAAGGGGGTCCCAGCAGAACCACTGGTCTAAACCTTGCTTCCATAGACACATTTCTGTTTGATGACAAACCAATATATCCATTACCCGTGAATCTTTTGACAGGTCCTCTCCTAATCTGGCCTCCAAAGCCACGCGCTTACTGTCTGCCTCTCTGGCCTTCTCTTCCGCTGAAACACAAGAAAGAATTTGTCACGTTTAGGGGAAAAAACAAAACCTGCATTAACACAATGAATATACCACTGACTCACCAATCTTTGCAAGGTGATCTGCTTTTTTAACTTCTTGCTCAGCTCGAGTTTTGAAACGAGTTGAGGAGTATTTGTAAACCCTTTAACAAAAAAGAATGCCAGTGAAAGTCAAGCTAGTGGAATAAAGAAGCTGCAGATTAGGGCTGCACAATTAATCGAACTTTAATCACAATCACGATTTTGGCTTCCCACGATCAGATTTGCGTGATCGAGCGATATTTATAATGCCTTATTCCGTTCATAGAATGCTCCACATCAACATTTTTTTTTGTTTGTTTGCTTTTGCAAAGCCAATCTAGCGCTCCCAGTGAGCGCTCTGTAAACCAAGGTCTGATCACGTGCCTCCATGAGCCAGTCAGAGTGGATCCCTGCACCGCGCAGCGTAGTTTCTACATGTGGACAGTGACAGAGACCAGAGTAACGTGGGGGAAATTTCGCAACAGATAGCAGTCGGTCATAAGGCCAGACCAGCTGACAGTGTGAGGTAGAGATCTTGACGAGATAATCTTTTATGTGTTGTGTCAAGCTTTTATACAAGCAAATGGACGTTAACATTAGCGCTACAATACGTTACAAGGCTGGTAAACGTTGGCTGCACTGTTTCTTACATTGCTCTACGTTCACTTTACTAGTCCCAGCTTCACCATCACAACCTTTATTTAAATATTTGTTAAGAAAATCTTTAAGGCCTCTAGTTTCTTCTTCTCTTTTCTTTCCTTTTCTGAGAATCGGGCTTGTGCTGACCGGACATTTTGAGCGTACGGAACTCAAACGGCAACATTATTTTGATCAGTGGCCAAAACCATATTTGTGTTGGGAATGGGGGGTTCTTGACCACTATTTCAAGGACAATTAGGAAGAAAACTAATTAAAAGCTTTTATGTAACTCAGATATTACATATTTTTTCCCACAAATATGCCTATTTTTTTATATATATATATATATATATATATATATATATTCCATAATTTAATGAGAGCCCCCCACCTCTACCCTGGGCCTGGGACAGCAGACCCGTTTGTCCCGTATATAAGGCAATCTTAACAAGGAAAACAAAAAATGTCTAACGTAGCAGGGGCTTGTCCTGAGGGCGGATCGTCATCCATTGTGTGGAAGCATTTTGGGTTTAGCGTGCAAAATATGGACGTGAAAGCAGTTAAAATAGACTATGTGACAATAAAATTTGTTTTGGTTTAAATAAACAAATAATTGTGATAATTAATCGTGATCTCAATATTGATCAAAATAATCGTTATTATCATTTTGGCCATAATCGTGCAGCCCTACTGCAGATACTGTATACATTTAATATTATATTACCGTGGTTTATAAAGACAGCAGGAAAGTCTCTTTGTCCTGACTTTATGGCCCTGGATAAAAATCCTCATGCGTGGGTCGATGTACAAAACAGCAGCATAGGCCCTGAAAGACCTCTTCTCTGGCTTCCTGTGAAAGTCAAACATGAATTCATTAACATTCAGATTTTTTTTCCCAACACACTCAATGTCTAATGAAAAAAAAACAGAATATAATTACTTTCAAAACCCTTCAAAGCAACAACTACACTTACACTCCCTCAGCAGGTGTCCCAGCCATCAGTATATCCTGGTGATCAGTTTCTACATCCAGCTCAGGTTCTCTGTTGTCCATCAGCTTCAGATTATAGACGATCACAAGTGTGCCTGTTATTCGACACAAAAGATATAATCAACAACAACCACCGCATTCTCTAGACTCAAGGGCATACAACTTGAGCATTACAAAGATAACCCTTTTTTACACACACACTCTGCTTTCTATGCTTACCGCTGCTGCTTTCTATTTTGTTGAACTGCTCCATCAGCTGCTGCTCGTTTTTAAAAGGAGAGTATTTGAAGATCAGCTCTGTCTCTATGGCATACTTTTCTGGATCAGAAGTCAGAGGCTCCTTGGTCTTTAAATCCCAGGAGGGGAGAGGCACAATCACCTGCGGAGAGGGGATCAAAAACCTTAAGTAAGCATTTCCTGAACTCAATTAAATTGTCTTGTTCTGTAGACAGTCAGTGTAAACTCAAAAACAAATGTCCTGGCATCTGCCATCCCATAATATGCTTGTTGACATAATAGTTCTAAAGGTGGCTAAGTTGAAATTGATAGTGCAAAGATATTTCTCTTATTTATACACATTTATGCATCCATTATTGGGTTTGGCATCAGATTCACCATCAGTTCATGCACATACAATACATATCGATAAACTGCCTGTATCCAGTTAGGAATGACTGAATCCATTACTTGTTGATATGCCTACTAAAATATAGCATCAGAGCTCAGGAGTCCTTTCTAACAGCTGTCTCTGACCTCATCCAGTCCTTCTTCTTCATGGAAAGTCCTTGATAGGAAAAGGCAAGTCAGTGCGTTGTTCTTTTTTGTGAACAAGATGAAGTCTTTCCCAATACGCATAGAGCCCCTGTGGAAACAAGCACATTTCAATGTTAAACTGTAAACAGTAGGATACCAACTACATCAACTAATCATAATCAGAAAAGAACTGGACAAAGGACTTACGATTTCAGTCCATTTCCATACTGTCCAATCTGAGTGGACTCAGGGGACCGTTTGTTTGACTTTCCAAACTGAATCACATGGGTTGCTTCATCTAGTATGAGAAAGGTGCATCACATTCAAAATACAGACATCACCAGAAAACATCACAATGGATCTATACAATATATAGCGTTAAGCTGTTTCGCTTGTAATTAAGTGACACTTACTGGGCTCCATCCCAATACCATCATCCAGAAAACAGAGCATGTAGCCGCCCCGCAGCTCTGGTCTTTTTTCTGTCAAGAAAATAAAACAAAACATAAAAACAGGAAGGCAAGAGACAGACACCATGAGCAATGAATAACCACGCATGAATATATAAGTGTTAACTAGTCTTAAGCGTACCTGTGTAGATGTCTATTCGTGTCGCGTTGGCATCTCTGTAAAATAAATAACCCAACTGTGAGACTTTCTACAAGAATGACACTAGGCCAGTGGAAATAGTTATAGGGTTTGTTGCAAATCATTATAAGTACCTTGAGTTGTCCACAAGCTCTGCCAAGGCTCCAAATAAGAACTCGTGGGTTGTCCTGAAAACAGATCGCTAAATCCATTAATACAATAACAATTAAAAGGAGCTTCTAAGGAAAGTTAGACAGGACCTGACCTCCTCTGGTGAGATGACTTAAGATGTTTGCACTAAATGAATCTAACAGTATATAGAGATACTTGGTGACAGGCTCTGAAGTCAACATTAATATTCAGTGTGGTTGCTATTCACTTATACAACCTGTATTTTAAGTGTAGAGGTAAACATATTATTTTAACCAGTAATAAGGTTTGCCACACAGAATATAAACACTAATCCTGTCATTTTCCTCAAAGACAAACCATGCTAAAATCTGTATTCACCCTTCACATGGTGTCTAGACATTTTTGTATAACCACTTCCTGACGACATGACAAAGACAAAGACAGGTGCTGTCTACATCACTTGAGTACAAGTCACACTACATCGTATAGGTTAATCATTTCATGAGAAATGCCCGCCACATGGAGCCAACATCACAGCTCGTGTTAAGTATAAATAACTAAAGCATGCACCGATAGTTTCAGTCCTAAATGTGTGGATAAATCCTTCCTGGGCCTGAGCGTAATCCCTACACAGTGGATTTGGAAATGAGCCTAGATGCATTATCATCTGTGATTCTAGGTGTGTTAACTCATGCCCTCCTACATGTTCTAACATGTCCCAAGATGTTCAGAGAAAAGGCTGAAGTTTATTTGTTGTGTAGCCATGAAAAAATGGTAAACTTGCATCTTTACTTCTGAAGTAAACAGAACTTTTTTTTTTTTTTGCAAGGTGTCGCTGGGAATCGACACCTTGCAAAAATACATATATGGGCTGGTAAGTATTTTTTTTTCTTCATTTGCCAGTTAATAAGGTACACTAGTGAAAATGAATGCATTCTAATATAACAGTCCTGCAACAAATATCAACTTCAACCGTGTTTTCACTTTGGAGGCTGGAGCATTGTGTAGCAACAAATGTGTAAACCGAACACTTCAACGTGCAGGACAATTACATAAGAATACATTCATATGTGCACCTAATGTTTTGGTAAGTGAGTGTAGTGACTGGTTGAAGGCTGGTGTCTGTTTGGAAAAACATTAATATTAGGCATTGATCTGTTGTAGCATTTTAAGCCATTTGTGCACCTTCCAAGAACACATTCACAGATGAGCGAAGCACTGAATGTCAAAGCCTAATTGTTGTTCTGTTATGATAGGTACTTCTCTCATTTCAACTAACAAGGTCATAATTCAGTGTGGTAGTGGTAAGTTCAGATGCACATATTAATTACGAGACAGCATATACTTACGAATTTGTGTGCAGGTACTCAAAGGTAAGCTGAGCCCTGCTCAGGTTGCTGTAGATGGAGTAGGCCATGGTCACCAAATAATTGTATCCAACTTCCTTCCTGGTCTCCCGTTTGTCTTCTTGACAAAACGAGCTCTAGTCCAGAGCTTTAATCCTAAGAGGGAAACAATACGTTCACAAATATTGTGCATGCACCTAAATACTTCTTCACTCTATTAACTGTCAGCCTAGGCACGACGTGACATTAATTGACGTGGGCGCTTTTTCAACAAGTCTCAGGAGACACCCTTAAGCGTGCCTTCAGGTTAGGATACCAACAACAACCACGTGGGAGGCCTGCTGGAAACAAAAACTGTAATGAAAGAGCGTCCTAAAGGCAGCCATGAAGCCATAGTTTTGGTATTTTTGTAGTCTGGCTCTGGCCTAGCTGCGTTTATTTAGAGTAAGGCCAAGTCCGGTTTAGACAAGAGCATAAGACGTTTCAAAAGTTATGCAGCAACTGTTATAAACGTTATGCGTTCGACTAACGTTAACAGCAAGCGGATATTAGCGACTTCTGCAAAATGTTTATGAAGCAGCTAGCTAGCATTGCACTGTGTGAAAACAAGGCTGACGTTAGCTCATTTTACCGACTCTGAAGACTGTTATCACATGCCGGTGATTGTGTAGTCTCTTTGCGTTGCTGTAATAATCCGTCCAAGAAGTATTTGTTAATTTGTGACGTTACGTTTTCTTTTCCTTGACATGAAATCAAGTCTCCAGGCCGCGAAAAATCCAACCACCTCAACGTCGGTGGTTGGTTTCCCTCTGCTATGCACAAATCCCGCCCATTTTCTCCGTACTCGGCCAATAGGAAGCCACCGTGTGAACGTTCTGGACGCTGATTGGAGGGCTTTTACTGGCTACGCGCAAAGGTCGTAGGAGACGAGGTAAAAGTCCACGGTGACGTCTCTTATTAAATTACTACCAGCCAGACCATAAAATAAAAGAAACATTCAAAAGGTATAATTAAAGGCCTAGACTCCCAGGGAAATGTTTATTAAGTATTTGCCTCACAAAGGGCAATAAAGGCCTTTCACTTAATTGTTGTTGGTCAGTTTGCAGCCCTAATATTTTGACTTGTAAATGTAGAAATTACAAATTATATGTCACTGTAAGAAAGTCAAATACAATTTGATTAAGTAAGAGAAATCCTGCCTTGAAGACAGGAAAAACACTGAAATCCATCAGTGATTTAGAGATGCAAAACTTGGTTTAAAACTCAAGTAAAGTTCCTCAACATTTGAACAGAAACCAAGAACAGATATATCAGATATTATCTTATTCCTGCTAAAGCAAAGAAATCAATGTTTGAAAACAGAATGAAAGCAGTGACTTATTCACAATTCCTATGCACACACCTGAGCAACTGGGCTTTGAGTACTGTTAATTATTTATTTTTAAACAGGCATTACAAAAGGCAAAGTATCACAGCAGTTTTAACAGACACAACATTTATTTTCAGATATTTTGGGGCTTCTTCAATGCCCCTTAAAGCTGCTAAGCAAATTATTCTGAGTCTTAATAGACTATCAGGTTGGCCCAATATACCCAAAGACCTTTGGTCCCATAAAAGTGAGAGAGAGAATACATCTGTAGATAGTAATACAGTACATTATATACTACCACATTCGCTGGCAAAACATTCAATTTATAGTAAATGTTTGACTAGAAAAACACTGGAATCAAACGTGCACTTCTTGGGAGCAATTTAGAAATTGTGCAACCTCAAGTAGATGGAGCAGCTCCTGGAATATCAAACAGTATTACCAGAAGAACTGTTTCCATTACTCCCTGGTAATAATACAAACAATACTCCCTCTCTATCACTGCCATTTCTCGTGTGAATATTATGTATTGCACATTCATGAAGTTGAGAACTTGTGAAAAAGAGTGAAATGGACAAAATTAATGCAAACAAGGATTTAAATATACTGACTGGTACATACTAAAACTGAGATAATTATGATGACACTCCCAGGGTTCATTTGTCAGACTCTTTCAGAGAAAACACATCACTTACTGTCAGTGAGTGAGTAATCATCTCTAAGACATGTAAACTGCTTTCTATAGTAAAACTGATGGGATGCCTTTTCAGTTTTAAGTAGTACATACTGCACGTTTCAACCAAGTGATTTTTTCAGGATGCAGAGAGAGCAACATGTTCAGCTCTCAATCAAGGGCTCCTGAAAACAAAATAAAGAAATAAGGTTAGATTAAACAGACAGACATGTCTCAGTGGGCTAAAAGCAGAGTGGCAAAAACATCCAGTAGTATAGTAAAATGAAAAATGACTGTTACATTTTGTACGTCCAGGCCATTCCAATGGTAGCGGCGTGTGAGTGACTGTGTCATACTAGCAGCTAAACAGAGAATGAAACAAACTCCGAGCAGACACACGCTGGCTTCCAATAAATGCTGCACAGCCACATTCTGCTCCTTCTAAAGGATAAAAGCACAGGGTGAATTAAAGGGTGAAAACAAAAGTATCTATATCATGCCTGAGTAAGTGGTGTTGGTCAGGTGTGTTTACTGTACCCGTGTTAACATGACTGTAAGACTGGGGTCATTCTTCCACTGCAGACTGTAGCAGGTTTGTGATGCTGTTGGCAGCTGGTCAGTCGCTTCCACATGGATAGTTGAAATATTTTTCCCTGATGCATGACACTTTGGAGGAAGCCTTCATGAAAGTATAGCACACAGAAATAATAATTAAAAAGTATGTTTGGTGAAATTCCTTTTAGATTACACAGTACTTACTGAATTTAAAATCTTAGAAACTATACAGAGTAAAATAACTTACAGATTCATTGGCAAGAGGTCTGCGGGGGCACTTATGGTGAGGCAGGTGTGGGTGCTGTTTCCTGACAGATAGTCTAGTGTCAACCTGACATTTGCATTGCCTAAGGAGTAAAATAATTACAGTGAGAATGCAAGGCAGACACATTTACTAAAATTCACCTATCCATTGCAAAACCAACCTTCAAGATGCAGCTGACTGGCACTCAGGACAGTGTGCAGACTAAATTTTTTTAGAGAACCACTTGGTGAGCTGGTGGTCACAGCGAGAGGAACTTGGAGATGCAAATGTGTTACAGACGAAGGCCTCGATGAACTCTTTCTGTCAGTTCCCTGCTCCATAGGTGAGGGAACAGAGGGAACCAGCTCAGATGAAGTTGCATTTTCTTTAACACAGAGCTGGAGATGTGATAAGGAGGACAGTAGGAGGTTCCAGTCCTGAAGAAGAATAAAGCATTTCATCATACATAAATACATTCAGGACACAGAGAAATGCTTGAACACGTTCAGTCACAGTGTGCACAGTATCATGTTTATGCACACCAGAATTCATAATTTACTTCTTTAAAAAGCACTGCTGAACGTTTTGCACGAGTGTATTAAAGCCACTCAAAACATCAATGTGTTTCTAAGATATTTTTTCTAAGATTCTCCAGAATAAATCTAATTGAGTGCTCCCTTACTGTTGTAGTGTCAGGGTTAGGCAGAGTGTGGGTATAGCTGTAAGAGCTGAGACAGATGAATGAGATAGCCAGAGTCAACAGACAAAGGAAAAAGGTCACCCCTGGAGGATTCTGGGACATATAATCTCTGAGGTTTGTCACAGGCTGCAAGAAACCCATCATCAGACTTCCACATACAGCTGAGAACCAGAGGGCTGTAAACAGAAGAGAGTCACTTTACTTACTAGAATTGGATAGCTTTTTTTTTAACCTTCATAGTACATTTGGTAGTCCTACCAGATATGCTGTTGGGACCTGTGAGTGGACCTACAGGTTATATAAAACAGCTGATCAACCAAAAGCAAGGTGTTAATGATCAGTTCATTAAGTGTATCTTTAATGTGTGTTGTGCAGAATGGCTTATGTTTAGAGTTTCAAATGACAAATATGGGCATATGCATTAATATTTGTGTAAGAAAGGACGCATATATGTCATTTTAAGAAACTGCAGAGGGATCACTGATTAACTAATGACAAATTGTAAATATATAACATATACTTAAGAAGGAAACATTGTTAAACGCGGGCTGAATAATCCCCAACTGAGTTTATCAGAGATTTCTTTAGGTCAATGTTACCATATGCTGTGTGACTACAACTTGCCAAAAAAGATGCGTTAAAGATAAAAATACATAATTGCTTATAATGCCGGAAAACAAAATCTCCCCAAACGTCCTTATTTATGAAAAAAACATTTGTATACACAGCCAGACGGAAGAAATTCATTCAGACTTCAGCGCAACAGGAGGCGACTTCTCCACGACAATAGCAAACTGTCAGCGTAACGGACTAACAAGCTGAAAGTTGACTTCATACCTCGAAACAGTTTTCTATGGTCACGTCCCCAGTTTCCGTAAAACACACTGACACGATGCGTTGGTGGAAATAAAGCCAGAGTTTGACATTTAAAAAGTTAAAAGCTTTGTTCGTTATTACACCACCACCAAGACAACAACACGACGGAGTTCCGAGTTTACGACACCAGCAACAGCTTGACGACAACCATGACTTGGAACACGTGATTGGTCATGATCCGAGCCATGATAAAAATCGTCTAGTGTTATTATTTATGTTTGGCCACGTGACTTCACCGTCATTTCTTAGACGTTTGCATTAATTATATAAAAATTGTATTTATCTAAAGATCCGTGAGATTAATATGAATACATATACTCACCGTTTTGTGTAGTAATTCAGTTTTCATCGCTGTTACACTGCAACATCGGTGAGGAGGCAATGCAGTATCCTTATAGAACATGCAATATTTTTATATTTAGCTTTGCACACTTAGCTTGTAGAAAATATTTTTATTGTACTATTATGTTTCATCCTCAAGGGGGGAGTTCGCCAGAAAAGCTGAAAACACATGAGTACTACAGTTGTTAAATGTGGACAATAATGCATCATATTTACCAAAAAGGGGCAAAGATCAGGGCAATGTTTATTGAGAAATCTAAATCTTCAAAAACAAATCATTAAATACAAGTCCAAATTACACAAATATTATTCAACAAAAAAAATCATAACATATGCCATGTGTAACACATATTGCATCAACATCATTGTTCATACTTGGTGATTTCTCTAAAGAACAGTGCAGACATGTCCCAAATATTTCGGGCATCAGAATTAAAATTGAGGAAAATTTAAGAAAAGAGTTTAAAAAAAGGAATTAAAACAAAAGAATCAAATATAAATATGATGTAGAAGAATTCGTAGTTCTTGATCATATTCATAACTTTCTTAGTATTCAATGCTTTACAAAGTGAACGCTGTAATACTTCAATACTTCAACACTATTATTACCAATCTTCTGGCAATCAATGCCCACTGTATTTCCCTTTATCAAAACTAAGACAGCTCAGCTGGCATTATTTACATTTATGTCACTTATACGTCAGTGTGATTACAATTAAGGTGTCCAGGTGACTTTTACAGGCTTGAAAGCCCAAATGTCAGGATGACCCATGTGCACAAGATCTTTGTAGGGGGAAGTGCTCCACTGGAAGGGTGGAAGCTGGTCCCAGGTTGGCCCACTCACTGCCATCATGCCATACTCACGAAACATCTTGTAAGAGGTCATCTGCACAGGAACACACACAATGCATTAAATTCAGGAAAAATCTATTTTACTTTCACGTTCATTTGAGTTCTACATTCAGAAAAGGTAGAGGGTTCAAAACAAGTGGTTAGATGGCCATGATACTAAGAAATCATATTTGAAATATTAAAACCTTCATGTCGGTTCCTCCATGCTGTCTCTGTCTCAAGGCACCAAAGGGATACGTTCCATTAGCTGGGTTCAGGTCTGAACGGGCTGAGATTGCATTCTCCCCATTCTCAGGTGGATTGCAGCCTTCACACTTGGATAGTGGATCTTCCTTAAAGTTGTTATACCTGAGGCGAACCAGTACATCTCATAAACAGTCTGTTTAAAAGTTATGCTTTGAAAAACAATCTAGCACTACCAAACCCGTGCAACAGATAGGCCTTACCTCATGAGACGGATCATGGAGTCCACATCTGTGACATCTGTCTGGTTTCTCCTAAATATCTGAGCCCGAGGATTCTGGTCTAGAGAGAACCACGGGCCGAACTTCTCAACCAACTCATTGCAACCACTGGCATTGAATATTTCCACATAGTACCTATGAATGAACATATGTGAACAAAAGAAGTTTTTATAAAAAGCACAGTTGAACTCATGTAATCAAAGGTGTAAATTCCAGATGGGACACTCACGGTATGTTGTAACTAGACCAATACCCTTTCTTCAGCAGTTCCTCAGTTTTATCACTGTAAATAATGTATCCCCTGTAGCATTGCAAGACAAGAAACAACTGTTTTAAGTGATTCATCTCCAATAGGGTTACTAATGATCTGTAGAAATACTGAATTAATCATCTATTTTGTTTAAGTTTCAGTGCACAGACTTACGGAATCTGCTCCAACACAACAAAGAGCTTCTCTTTAATATCAGTCTTCCCTGGAGTGAAGTGATTATAGTCCACAATCATCCACTGGTTGTTATACCTACAAAGCACACACACATAACCTTTAACCCCAATACCGTAACAGATGTTCAAGTCACTGATTCTGCATTTTACAGCAAAGTCTCCTGATGAGCTGGAAAACCCCACTACAGCTCTATGTCGCAACCGACCTCTCATGTGACACCCGATAATAAATGTCTTTCTTCTGTTGACCCTGCTCAGAGTATTACATCGGGACAAAGAGGTAATAAAGCGAATTATCGGGCAGTTTAAACTGATGTGTAAAACTCACGTTCCGCTGTTGTACTTTTCAAATATCTCTGCCCACTCCATGGCAGTAGCAGCCAGTCGATTAGCAACAATGTTCCTCAGCCATTCCATGACGGTTCCTGTGGGCTGGACAAACTTCCAGAGAGCAGGGTTGTTGTTGCCAATGGTGGTTTCCAACGTAACCTACATAGACACAGTGTAATACAGACAAGAACACAATGAAATAATACATTAATCTTAAAACAGTTTATTTTTAACGCTCTGTCATGAAGAGTTCTCACCAAGCCACTACTTAGGATATAAAAGTCATCTCCAGAGAAGATGGATCCAGGGTAAGATGAGAATGCCTGAGTTCCTCCGGGAAGAAGATCATTGGCTGAAAAAATAATAAGAGCACTTAAAAAAAAGTCTTAATGTCAGGCTAAGCTGTATTAAGATCATCAACAATGCTGACAGTGCAGTTCTGCAAAATTGTGTTTGTATTTTTGAAACAAAGGATTTTAGTTTGAATTTGCATTAGAGAGCAATGATGAACATAGTGCACACATGCACCAGTGAAATACCTAAAGGAGAGGTTTTAAAGGCAAAGATGTATTTCTTCATGATGCGCAGCATTGACTGGTAGGTGTTCCAGGTATCATGTGACACAAGCAGCTCTTTATTGTTTGGCAGCAGCTTAATGAGAGCAGAGCAGGAACCAGATCCAAGGGGTCGGGTTTGGCTGGATTTATTCAGAGCCGATTCCAAGTCCTCGAGATCCCCGCCCAGCTGAAAAAGTCTGTTTGGACAGAGATTCAGTGAAGCATGTGAGCCAGCGCGAAGATGGTTATAATCACCGGAGCAGTGGGTAAACATGTTTCATTAATAGATGAAGTACTTACAGGAAACCAAATGGGTTGAGGGTGATGGGCCCCTCTGGAAATGATAGCTCATCATTGTAGCCGTCTTCCAGACCTTTCAGTTGTAGCAGTGCAAGGCGCACCTGGCGAGCAGAAACAAATACTGAACGATACCGTTTGTTTCTCACCAAAACTTTACTTTATCCTACGTAAATGATCATTATGTACCTGGTACCAGTAGGGTGAGCTTGGCTGGTTCTCTATTTGCTCTTGAACCCACTGCAGATTGATCGTGATGAAAGCCTTCAGGCGATCGCAGTAACCAGAGAGAGACGTGAAGGGCCCACAGTAATTCATTAGAGTGTTCATCCAGTGCTTATAGATGAGCTAAAACAACAATACAACATGTCTTTAGATAGAATAATAATAATGTAAAGCAAACATCTTGACCTGTGACTAAATGAGGTTGAAACAGACCGGGGATGTGACTGCAGCCTCCACGGCACCAGCAGCATAAGCTTGGATGGTGTCATTGAACTGACTGCTGGTAGTGACTTCCAAGAAAGACCAGCTGAAGAGAGAGCACACAAGAATGAACGAGGTGAAATAAAACAATCATCAACATAATAAAAGTTAAATCTTTTCACTTCCCTTTTACATAACCAGACACTGTTCTGAGATCACATGTTTCTTTTCTGTTTTGTTTTTACATTCTGTGATGTTCTTCTTTTCTGTGGTCTCTTTTCTTCTTCTTTCAACGTTTGTTTTCTGTTGTTACATTGCTCATTTTTTCCGTCCTCTGAATATATTTTTTATTTATCAGATTCATGCATTTATGTTGAATTTGAATACTAATATGCTTCGTTTGCACAGAGGCTCAAGAGTAAATGTCTGGGTATTTTAAATTCTGTCACACCTTTCTCATCTTTTTGTTTTTTGTCCTTTGTGTAGGTAAACCTATACAGATGATGTGAAATTAAACGAACAAGAGATCATTTCAAGATAGTTGAATTAACCACCACAAAATGAATTGCATAATCAACTGACTTGACTCCATCTTTGTTACATCACTATAAATGCAACGCATTTCTTAATTTGAGATTATTGTTCCGACAAAACACCGTCACTGTGGCTCTATTGTGTAGTTGTCTGGCATTAATGCTATTATGACGGATTAAAAAATAAATTAACAGCTATTAAATGATAATGAAGCTGCAGCCTCATGTCTTCTCCTGCGACATCTGCAATCGTCCTTCCTCGAGAGGCAAAGCAACTCAAGCCAAATATTAGGGGAACGTTTTTATCCATATCGGACAGTAATATAAGCTAAGAAGCACCTCCGGTTAAAGGACAAATCAACTCACCCTGATGTTTTAATGTCATCAGTGAAGTTCGCCCATGCCACAAAATCTGCTCGGTAGCCATCAATGATAGTCAGCTTTCCGGTTTGTTTGTCAATAACAGCGGTTTTTATATCAGCTCTGACAGGCGCACATAAAAAACAAAATACCAGCAAAGTTGTTAAAACACTTAAAACCGACCTAAACCCTGTAAAGGTAAACGTCCTGCTCGGCTTGAACGCCATGTTTACATGAACAAGTCATATGATACCGACACTGGTGAGTCACGTGACCCCACCAGAAGCTGTACTTTCAAAATAAAAGACGTCCTTACTTCCTGTGTTTTAGACGATATGTGCTATAGTTCATAAGCAGATAATTGCTATGTTTTAGATCCATCACATAGGAACAGGAGACACTGAGCAACACGTGTAGCTTTGAAATCTTAAAATTTTATATAAAAACTGACACCTGCAACATCATGTCTCTTTGAGTTATTGTTCTATACAAAACTTCTGAAGAAAACTTCAATCATTTAAGAAATTTATCACAATTTGCTCCTCTTGCAGACACAGTTTAGTCCATATTTTCCTGTTATTCCAACAGATCAACACAGGAGCACTAGTCGGGATTGAGCAATGTTCGGCGACCTCAGTCCTCCACGCCGCCATCGGTTTCCATCGTCTCCAGAATTCCTTCCATAACCTCTGCTTTTCGTTGCTTTTTGGTAGCCACTGACATGGGAAGAAATGAGATTCATTAATAAAATGAACCGCTTTCCATTAATAGATGCGATTCTGTACTTTGTTTAAAAGTATATTTTTACCGTGAAAATGTTCAGCTGTTTTCCGTCTGAGTGTTTCTACGGTTTCCTCGGCATCAGCCCACTCCAGAACAAGACGTCTCCCGTACAGATGGGTGCTGTGGCACAGTGCAGCAAAAGCTCTCTATGGGGGGAGAACAGAGGAATGCAACATAAACAGTTATATTTAATAAGTATAAAAGTTAGAGATACCTTGTACAGTCTACTATCATTGACAACTAAACCCCTTGTATTTGTTTAAATGCCTAAAAACAGACATAATAATAATAATAATAATAATAATAATAATAATAATACATTTTATTTAAAAGCGCTTTTCAAAATACTCAAAGACACTTTACATACAAAAGAACATCAAATTAACAAAACAATGTGAGATGTAACATAAAAAAAATAAAATAAAAAATAAATATAATGATTTAATATGATATAATGCCCAAACCTTAGCATCCTGCTTGGTGAGGAAATCTACAAAACCAAAACCCCTATGATTTCCTGAACCAGCTGCTTTCTTTGGGAGACGGACAAACTTCAGCTCTCCAAATGTACTGAAAAAAAAAAAAAGTAGAAATCACAGTGTTAAATAATTTCGATCTAAACAGTGTGAATACAAAAACAGCTGTGTGTGCTTGTGACAGCTACCAGAAGAGTTCTCGAATTTCCCGGACAGTAGCTTGGAAGGGAACATTGCGCACAAGGATCTTGGATCCCGTCTGCTTCTTCTCAACTTGCTTCTTCTTGCGGGACAACTCAGTAGTTCTGCACAAGGGCAAATAATTGAGTAAGTAGTGACAGCACACATGACTCTATCAAAATAATGAAAAGCTTTATATTCCCATGAACACTTAATTTCACTACCCGTTCCCGTTTGTAAATCTAATTATTGGACCTCCATCGATATAAGACAATGTCACAAACCCATTTGATTCTTACCTTGTGGCTTTCTCAGAAATCTTCAGCTCTAACTGGTGATCATCCAGAGTACAGTGCTAGTGGAGGGTTGCAAGAGACAGATCACATATTAGCCAAACATCAGGCTGCAGAAAAAGACTGAGGATTGTAGTGACTGTAGTGAAGCAGGGCTGATACCTGTAGCTGCCTCATGGCCTTCTGTGCTGCCTCTGCTGTCTGATACTGAACAAAACCATAACCCATAGACAGCATTTTACCTGGAATTCAAAACAACCAACACGAGACACAAAATGAACAGTCTGTCATCAAACTAGATACCATGTAACAGCACTGTGGAGTGGAAAATCATGCTCTCTTCTTTTGTAACCGTGAGTAAAAAGTAATTTGAACAGTGAGAGCAGGTCAAGCCTACATCACTGACAAAATGAATATAATCAATTAAATAATTTTACTCTCATGTTACTACAAATTTACAAAACACTTTTTTAGAACGAATCATGATAATGGTTCTCTTTGTCTATAAAGTATTTAAACTTATAAATCACGGCTCTGCCCCTTTTCAAATGAGTCATTGGAGTTATAATTTCAGGTACCTGCTTTATCTTTCTTCTTGGAGATAGTGCATGATTTGACTTTGCCACATTTGGAGAACATCTGCAATAAAGGAAGAAAACAAATCAATCAAAACATATCAGCCTATCTACTAAAAAAATGTCACCATATGTAACAGAGGGTTGTGTTTATGATCTGATCTACCTCTTGTAGTTCCTCCTCTGTCGTGCTGAAATTAAGATTCTTAATGAACAGTGTTGAACCTGGAACAGATTCCTCCTCCTCCTCCTCTTCCTCTTCTTCTTCCTCCTTCTCCTCTTCCTCCTTCTTCTCCCCTTCCACTGCCACCTCTGTGTCGAATAAGGATAAAATTACACATTCCGTTTATTTTCATCTAGAAAATATCAAGCTTGTCAGTTTTACGAGCATTTGAAGGAGTCTACCTGGCTTTGGTTTGGCAGACACAAACACCCCGACAGGTGCCCACTCGAGATACAATGGGACATGGTGGAACTGATGTGAGAGAAAATAAACGGTCAATACACATGGCAGCGATTAACAAGTTAGTGGCCTATGGTAGAAGTAGAGCAGTAAGTGGTCAATCGTTGACTGCATGTTTACACTATCTCTACAGTCCGTATGAATAATTTCTTTTAGCATGTCGAAAATGAATCGGAAATCAATCTGGGCAGTGAGACTGAAAGTGTGTGTCTATCTCGGTGTGTCTTAAACATCTTCTTGGATTTAATAAATTTCATGTTGTCAAAAGTTTTTTTTCTTCTAATATATTTCAGACCCAAAACTCCACTTTGCATCAACCAGTGCTCACAGATGAGCATGTATTTATATTATATTAAATGTAAACTAAACATCTTGCCTTCTGACTGATGCTGGCCAGAGTTGTGACTGCAGCCTGAATAACTATGGGACATTTTGTTTAGCGTCAGTGTAAACACCTAAGTAGGAATGTTTGATCGTCGAGGAAATATTGTCCACGTAAATATAGTGTATGCTGTAGGTGTGTATGTTTAGAGCTCTATGCTGAAAAGTAAATCTGCTGTGTTTTCTACGCCCACCTTGCTATAAGCCAATCGCGTGAAGGCTCGCTTTGCTTCAGTTGGCTCCAGGAACTCGATGACCGCGGTGAGCCCTGACGGTGGCAGCAACACTCGGCCCAAAGAGCCATGAGGTGAGAAGAGCTCCTCGAGCTCTGACGCCGTCACGCCGGCTGGAAGGTTTTTAACCAGGATCACAGTTGTGCTTCTGGCTGCGGCTGCCTGTACACGGAGTGGCACAAGCAGAGAATAACAAACATATCAGGATTAAGTGCTGTATTTGGAGAGTTTAGCACGAAGTAAAGCAAAGTTTATATTGAACTTACCTGACTGAAAGAATCCAGACTGACACCGTTGTCCAGTAGGAACTGTCGAGTCTCCTGGACGATCTGCGTCTCTCCAAGAGCCATCCTCACTGCAACGCTTCCCTTTGACTCCTGCACAGGAAAACAAAGGATCAGTTTGTATTATCCTTAATATTTAACATGATGTTGCAACAGCGTCTGATGTAAGACAGAAGATACAATCTCACTCACATGGTCCAGGACTTGGCTTTTGGTCGTGTTGTATTTTTCAGCAATGGCATCTGCCACTGCACTTGTACCCAGAAACAATGTGTTCCAGTTGTGTGAGCTAGAAAAAAAAGGCAGGAAATTGATGTTAAAACACTAAAACTAAAGAAAACAACACACATAACGAAGGAGCAGGCATATACCTGGAACTTGAAGTTTTATTTTTAGCATCTTTTTGCCGTTTGTAAGTCGAGGAGCCGGGACCACCAGCGTCAGAGGATTCTGTCTTTTCTTTCTTCACTGTGGACGGAAGTAGGTGAAGCATTCTCCCCTAAAACCCACGACAGATAAGAGCATCATGATTCCTGCCAGCTTTAACAGACTGCACCAAGTGATTACACATCCACTGAGGAAATGTTATAAAGAGGTTTAGAGAGATCTCAAACTGTGAGCGATAAATACCTGAAATATATGACCATCTAGTTGAGCAAGAGCTGTCACGGCGTTCTCTGGTATCATATATGTTACAAAAGCAAACCCTTTAGGTTTCTTGGTCAGATTGTCAATAGGGAAGAGCACATCCGTTAAAGGACCTGTAAAGACGGTACAGTTATACCACTCTGACTTCTACATGTGAGAACTTGTAATGAATGAGTGTATGTATTCTATTGGCTTTTTAAAATTCACCATGTTTAGCAAACAGCTCTTTAAGCTCTTCCTCTGTGCAGGTGTAGGGAAGATTTCTGATGAAGAGTCGCCCCGTCTCCGAAACATCTTCCTCCTCCTCATCCTCTTTGAGCTTCCTGGTGAAGTTTCTGTCAATTTCTTTGTCCTTCCTATCCCTCTTTCCCTTCGCCGCAAAGGCATCCACACGGAAGACTTCAATGTAACGCCCCCCTGAAAAAGCACAAGTACACCTTTTAACCAAGACAACTTTTACACACACTGGTGGAGGAATATGGAGTCATAATATCTCTCACCTATATAATCTTTATTCTTTGTCAAGGCCTTTTTCACCTCCTCTTCAGAGTGCAGGTCCACATACACATAGCCTGAAACACAAACATACAGTAAAACACACACGAACTGATACATGGTCCTGTATACGGTTTATAGACTGAAACTATGAAATAGTTTCTGTAACTGTGGGAGAAAGTACTCCCGTTTCATGCGACCACATGGTATTCAGTGTTACTACTAATGGTGTGAATGCAAAGGGAGATTAAAAGGATTCAGTTCTCAGGGGGAATCTCCAGAATAGTACACATGTACGGTGAATGTACAAACAAACATGATGTTGAGAAAAACAGTAATATGCCTTCAGTATAACGTACCTGTTCTATTTCCACTTTCATTCTTCCCAATCCTGACAGCCGCGGGCCTCAGCGGAGTCATGAACTCTCGAATTTGTTGCTGTGGATATCGGATACGAACATGCGTTGAAATATACTTTTCAGGGAAGAACATCTACACCAGATCACCGAAATCAGGAGGTTCACTCACCTCTTTAACGTTGAACGGGGCTCCTCTCAGTTTCACTGTGAACTCTGTTGTTGGCTCCATCTGCAACAAACAGATGTGGTTTAAACCAGAAGAAATAATGAACAGATTATGTGGGACACTGAACAGCGGAGGATCAACAATCACCTCTTGCTTGCCACTTTTCTTTCCTTTGCCCTGCTTCTTATCCTCCTCAGTGGAAACAGAGGTTACGGTCTTTTCTCTGTCACCACTTTCATAAGCGCTGTCTGTGGGCTGCACTGGACTGTCATCCTGTTCTTCGTCGTCTCCATCATTCTTCTCATCACTGTCCTCCAGTATATCCTCTGTTTTTGCCATCTTTGAGCGCAGGTAGTCCATATCGGATAAGCCGGACTTCAGTGCTTCTTTAGTGGAACCTGAAAGCAACAACATTACTTTAATTTGACCTTAATTCTATATATTTCCAAGTTTTTATTTTATTTCTATTTTTTGTTGTATTTCTCTTTTGTTGTCAGCACGTGCACATGATTTATTTTTTATTTTGTACGTTAAGTACAGCTTATAGTCTAAGCAGATTTAAGATGAAAGATCAAATTACGATACACTTTTCATTTCCCTGCACCACAAATAAGCAACCAACCTTCTTCTTCTTCCTCAGCATCGTATTCTCCTGCTTCATCCTCATCCTCCGACTGGTCTGAATCAAAGTTGAGGTAGTCATCTGAAGCAGGTTTCTTCTTGCTCTGAGGTTTCTTCGGCCCACCGTCGGGATCGGCGTCGTTCGCCCAGGTCGGTGCTTGGCTTCGGTTCTGATGCACTGACAGAAACTCCTTGAATCCTGGTTCCTCTTCCAGCTGAACCGGGACAAGAATGCAAATGTGCAAAGATAAAGTAGTTAGCAGAATTTCCTGGTAATTTGGAATTTCTTTGTGAACACAACACTAAAAGTTGGCCTCTACTCTGCAGCTCGAAGACTGACAGCAACAGTGGTCGAGCAAGCTAGAAAATGAAAGGCTGAGAGCTGTGTTATTAAAAACAAAACCCTAAATGTTGTTTTCTGTTTGATATGTGGCTGCTACATTCTGAAGAGAATATACACTCGCCCACACAACCCTGCGGAAAGTGTCACATTGTCGGATTTGCGCCCCAAGGTTGCAGCCCAGAAATGTGAAGAACAAACATAATAGTTGTTACAATGATTTAATGATAGATATACACAAGACTAAATATATATATATAGCAGACATTGTTAAATATATTGACAAAAAGGCTCTTGGTTTGCTCTCATAAGACTTTTGACATCTTATATCATTACCATTTATACTGCAGCTAAAAAAGTTACATGTGTACTTACATTTCCCAGAGCACTGCTGGTTTCCTTTTTCTGGTTCTTTTTCTGAGATACAAAGCAAAACGAGACAACAAATACATAAAAATATTGCAACATTATCAGTATCAATGTACTACAACACACTGTATTGAAGGAATGAAGTAGAGCTTATTTTTATTGCTTAAACTTTTATTCTCCAGAGGGAAGTCTGAAACATTCATGTCATTTTCTATGTCTGCAGGTCTGCCTACCTTTTTGCTCTCAGAGTCTGGAGGAGGAGCAGAGGGTTTGTCCTGGCCTGAGCTCTGTGTGTGTTTACTCCAGGCTTTCGCTTTAGTGGGGTCTCCAAATGCTTTACACATCTCCACCTGCAGGAAACGACAGCCACTGGTTCACATGTGGGGAAAAACAAAAACGTCAACAACACTCGTGTTCAGTCGCCTGAAGTCCATACCGTCACTCTGGACGTGTCCACGAAGCTCTTGTGGAAATGTTTCAATGCTCTGGTAGCGTCCTCCTCGGCTTTAAACCCCACAAAGCCGAACTTGCGGAACTTGCCGTCTTTAGTAAACTTCAGAGAGCAGTCGGTCAGGGTGCCAAAGTCAGCAAACATCGACCTGAACCTCTCCTCCTTCATCTGCAACCAAGAAACAGTTATTTCCAGATGGACTGAAGGGACGTGCTGTCTTTACTGTCTGCGGATATCTGAGCGGTCTACTTACCCCGTTAGGGAGGTTTTTAACGATGAGTCTCGACATGGTCGTAATAGTTGTAAATCCACTAACAAAGCGTAAAGTAGGTATTTAATAAATGTCAACAAACGAGCATGTACGGTCCTCTAGGTCGCCATGTTGGAAGGAGGGGCTTATTCTTCTTCTTCTTTTGTTTTAATAGCGGCCGTGAAACCATCTTAGAGATGCTTTACCGCCACCAACTGGACGAATGTGGAACAAGAGATTAAACCGTGAACAACAATACCAGTTTTTTATCCATATTAAGCTCTTTTAAAAATCTTTTTGTCACGCTCAAGAGTTCGCATAGTGAAATATTGCTACACCTAACCAAATATTATCTCTCTGTATACTGTATTTGGTGCAATTAAGTGTTACATGCAGAGATGGACAGAGTACTGGATCCCAGTACTTGAGTAAGAGTACAAATACTCTTGGTCAAAATTTACTCCGCTACAAGTAAGAGTAGCCCAGTCAATACATTACTTGAGTAAGAGTAAGAAAGTACTTGCTTTTAAATGTACTTAAGTATTCAAGAGTAAATGCTTTTAAATGTACTTAGAGTAAAAGTAAGAGTAAGAGTAAATTCCTATTTTCCTATTTTTTTTCATCTTTGATGAGAATGGACCTGACTGAATTAGTCATTTTACAATTTTATATACTACCTTGTATCTCTTGTTTCAGAGAAAACTCTTTGGAACACCTGCACTGATGTGCTTGCCTGTAGAACCATTCTGTGAACCAAGCCTTCCCCAAAATCTATAAAAATGGAAAGAAAATGAATGGAATCATCAAAGACGACAATGATGTCAGTTTCAATAATATTTGTTTGAGTTGTCGCATTCCCAAAACAATAATTCAATTTTAATACATGTACCCCCATTGATTCCAGATAATTCTACCATTACCACATTTCTGCCTAAAAGCGTTGTTGTGGTGTTCATCCTTTTAGTTGACCTTACTGTACTGTCATGAAACTGTACCTTTCCTATGCTGACTTTTAATAAAAATATCAGTCAATCAATCAATTAACTAAGGACCCGTGTCAGAGTCATAACAAGGCAAGGGGGTCGAGAGGGTAACTTTGGTAACTTTGGTGAGTTTTCCAATCATATAACGTTATGGGCATTGGCGTCGCCACCATTATAAGAGGGTGGGTCCAGACCCACTCACTTTTCGGGTCCAATACTATTGATAATATTGGCGGCATGGGGGCGGCATTGCGGCCGTGAAGCAAAAAAAAAAAAATCAGCGATCACTGACATGTCTTTTTCACTCCGACAAAGTCGAACATAGCTTTAAGATAAGGCCATGGGTTTTCTTCCTCAGAATCTGTACTTAAGTACAGTACTTAAGTAAATTTACTCCGTTACTGTCCACCCCTGGTTACATGTTGCGCACATTACCAGAAACATTAACAAATGTGCAAAAGGATATCATGGGATCAGTGTTGTCATATCTGTTTTCTAAACAGCGTGAAAGACGTTAGCTGGTAAAGGTTGGTTTGCTAGAGATTATCAGGTAATGTAGCTGTAGCCAAGTAACTACATAGCTAATGTCCTTCATTTCTTTAGTCAGTAAAGGTTTCTGCTGTAGAAAAAAAGTACAAGTACAAAGAGTCCAGCAGGGAGTACACAACTGTGCAAAGACCAAAAGAAGTCTGGCCATCATTTATAGTTTTAGTAGATGACCTTGATGAGCAGTGAGTTGATATGTAGCAACACCGTGTCAGGGCAACAGATAGGCTGGTTCAAACTCAGATAGCTGCAGATACCTCACAGAGTTGTGTACTCCACTAGATTTCTTACACAAGCACAGTGAGCACAATGGACACACTAATAGGATATAATCCATGACTTATATTAAATTTCCATCACAATTGCGAATTTTTAATGGTAATTAGCTGATGTCAGTCTTTCAGATATTTATTAGTATTTGTTACTTTACAAATGTGTAAATGTGTACAGAAACCTAAACCTTTACAAGACGTCAGTTTTCATAGTCTGTAAAGAGGCACTCCACAGGTATAGTTGGCTGCCAAAACGCTGGAGTGGGATCTCTGTGGCAAAGAACTTGTGTTCCTTTCCTCAGCATGTGATCCACTCAACATGCACCCTGAGGCGAGCAGTAGCCTGGTTCTCCCTGACGTCACAATCAGACATCTGGGACGTGTCATTTGTCACGTTTGTCACCCCTAGATCCAGTATACAGTGGAGAGATGGAGGTTACTCTGTAAAATCTTCAGAATAATGATCCTGTTATAAAATAACTTTGAGATAGAAACTTTGAGATAATCCAATTCCCCGGAGTCTACATTAAAACAATATTTATAATCCTAAAGACGTCAAAGAATCTATATACTATATATCCAGTTTTATGTGCAGCAGCATTATATCTACTTATTAAGTGACAGGTAGGTGATTTTTGCTGTTATTATGGTCTTTTTATTATTTAACATCTTTCCAAATTTGATGTAATCCACAATGATAAGCTGTATTATTTCCTATATTCAAAGCCCTATCTTATACAAAGGCCCTGTGTCAAGATTAGTGTTTTGGGGTTTTTCTTTTTGCGTCTAGTGTGTGTATATATTGCAGCACAGGGGTACTCTTTCTAGTGCTAGGAACATTATTAAGCAGCCATTAGAAGTCTGTAATGTACTCTAAGTGGATGCTTGAAGGCAGCAGGGTGCGTGGTACACAGTGCACAGAGAGCAGGAGGAAGTTATGTTCAACAAAGGACTAAAGCTTGTTTCTACTTAGTAGCCCAGACAGTTTAAGTTGGTCATGCACGCTCTTTGATTCCTGCTGAGACAACAGCTTTTCTTGCTTCAAATCAGAAGCAGACTGGTAATAATTGGCTGCCTACATTTTCTTGCCAAGTGAAGCACGTCATTGAAATCAGGATTTAGTTGCACTGCTGAGCTTCTTGTCCTGATATGCTGTTTCATTCAGAGTGTGTCTCCCTTTTTTTGTAATTGCTCATCATTCCTCATCTGATGCCTTACAATGAACCGTTACCCCAGCTGCTTGGTGGTAAATAAGGACATTTCAGTGAAAGACATACATCTGATCTGATCACTCTTTCCTCATGGCTGCTGTGCTTGGTTTTGGAGTTAAGCCTATTATATGAGTTGGGGATTTGAGCCAAACACTCAAGACCGGTATTCAGAGGGATTACTGTAATTGAGTAGCCAAAACTCATTGCTTGCTTGTACTTCAGAACACATTTTATGGTAATAATAATAATCTTAAGGTAATGTATTGATTATTGACCTTATTGGAGAAAATTACAGAGTGGGCCACAGTTAAACTTTGACTTACACCAAATACTTTCAAAATGACTTCCGTTTCTAACTTCTTTTCATATTTTGCAATATTTTGGACAAGTATCTCCTGCGTTGCTCTTGCTAATACCATTTCCACCCCCGTAAGTACACGCATGACAAACATATCAGTGAGGCCTTTGTTCTCCTGATCACATGCCACACTGAAGGATTACTAAAACTAAACCATCAAGCAGCCCAAATGGCCAGAAAAGTTCACTCTGAGCTTGTTCGCATTGGTTAGTTTTACATTATCTTTATTGAAAAATATCAGTTGAGCACCCTGCTTTATAAAAAGTTGTACAAACTGGATTTTCAGTTTCATTTTTAATGTACAGATTAACAAAAGATATGCATTTAGAGCTACCATGTGCATCTCTGAAGGCACCATGGGTTTTTACAGTTTAATTTATTACTATGCTGCTGTCACTGATTTAATTGTGTGTGAGACTATGGATCCTCCTCGCCCATCTTTGTGACATGAATGCTGTGAGAGATAAAGAAGCTTGAATCGTGAGGTCCATTTTTTATATAGAGGATGATAAAAGTGTTGTCCCTGGTCCCAGAGAACTGCTGTCCTTTCTCTTGTTGGAGGACTTGAACTCATCCTGGATTTCAAGAAATGTTTTGTTCTTGGTCTCGGGAACGACAAAGTAAATGTATATTGCCACCGAGCAGCAGACGCCCAAGAAGACCAGGAAACAGTACTGCTGCAGCCCGATCTGTGGAAATAAACTTGGAGTGAGTCTGACTGTTTCCAACATCCAAACATGCTTCTTTGTTTTCAAATGTGCCAGGTCATTTCAAAATCTTATCTTATTATCTTATTCTTAACACCTACCACAATAAAGGGGAAGACTAGGCCGACAAAGAAGAAACTTGACCAGTTCACCAGCCCTGCAAGTGTGTATGCTGCAGGGCGGGAGTTTTGTGTGAACAGCTCAGTTGTTAAAATGTTGGTCACGCCACCTTCACAGAAGAAGAAACAACAAAAGAAATCGCCGTTATAAACTGTTGAGGCACAACATTTGCTCAATGGAGCAAAAAAGTAGCTAACACAGGCAGTTACCTGGTCCGAGGCCAAAACTCAGGATAAAAGCAAAAACACACGCCATGCTCAAGTATGGAAAGACTGGGTCGGCATCCTGAGAGAAAGGAAACGCACAGAAGAAATGTTAGCACAAGCTAGGAGACACATGAATGCATTAAACAGTGGCTGAAATACGTTTTTGTCGAAGTCTGGTCTTGAGATTAATTACCTGGAAAGTGAGCGTCAGCGTGAATGAGATGCAGAAGATACTCATCAGAGTGTATCCTCCCATGATGAGGATTTTCCGCCCCAGACATTCGATGAGCATACCCTGTGAGAGACACAGCATGTCACAAGACAAGAAACCAGTCTTCCAAAGACCTCTGACCTTTCATGGGATGTTGACAAATTTGTAACATAGTTTATTTATGTGTTTCAAGCAATTCCACATTGTTGACTCTTTTTGCTGTCTATATAATAAAACCATTAAGTACAAGACTAACCATTAAAAGTATGGTTAGTCTTGTACTTAATGGTTTTATTATATAGACATCTTTCACAGAAGCTTACTTCTTAGTTTGCTGTAGCACCAGGTAAAATCTGAAATGAATGGTTTATTATAGCAGTACACTTGGATATTTATTCAGGCACTCATACTTACACATGTTAGAGCAGTGATGCATTCACATGCACCAGTCCCGACAGTTGCATATGCTATTTTATCAGTGGGAATACCAGACTGTTTGAAGACATAATCTGCGTAGAAGTAAATCTACGTAAAACAAAGACAAGAACAGCAAATTAAAAAACACAATTACAGACCTTGTTACTTGTTAAATAGACAAGACATTTTCATTTGTTTGCAAATGGGTCATTATGAGGAACATTATGTGCATACAGCATTGATGCCATTCAGCTGCTGGGCGGCGTTGAGCAGCAGGATTGTGAGGAGCTGCCACCGCACACTGCGATCAGTCAAGAGCTCCCAGGGCTTCCTGGTCTTGAGTCCCGCTAAATTTATCCTCTCCTTCTCAATTTCCTTCAGTTCATCATCACAGTAAGCTCTGCCGTGGAGCTGCTTCAAAGCTGCAGACAGAAAAACACATGACACTGTGATCGAAGTCTTCTTTAGACACTGTGCTTCTCATCAGATTAGGCTTCTGTGTTGTTTTTTTTTGCAATCCTGTCAGAAGGTTTTCTGCGTCAGACAAGTTTCTTTTCACGCTGCTGTGCCCTTATCAGATTGTGATCACATGCTAATACAAACAGCCATTAAGAGACGTCTCCGCCTCCGGTAATTTCCCAGAAGGAGAGTCTACGACTTTTTTAGACTTTTTTACTACACTATTGTGTGCACTAAATAAATCTTTGCAGTTTATTCTAAAATGGAAGTAGTAGTCATTTTACCTTTCTTACATCCCTCATCGTCTCTTTTGTCAATGAGCAGGTAGCGCGGACTCTCTGGGAACCAGGGCAGGATCAGGAGCTGAAGAAATGCTGGGATACAAGTGGTGGAGAGAAGGATGGGCCAGTACTCTTCTCTGCCCAGGAACTCTCTGTATAATCACACAAACATGTCAGAGCAAGACATTTTGAGACATATAGAGCAATTTAACCTTGTGAATATAGACTTGTGTGAAAAATTTGATATGGCATAGACTATGGATGTGAGTGATTGTAATAGGAAGCATTTACTTGAGGCCAATTACTTGTCCAGTTAAGATCCCACCAGTTATGAAAATTGAGGTCCCCATTCCCATGGCACCGCGTAATGCGGTCGGAGCTAATTCCCCAAGATAAAGAGGTTGAACACAAATGGCAATGCCTGCAAGAAGAAAAAACAACAAATAGAAATACAAATATGACACATTTATTAAGACTTGAATCTAATACACCTATTTGTCTCTACAGGTTTTCAAGAATGAATCCCTTAAACGTGTCCCTGAGGTAATTACCCGCATTTATTCCAGTAAAGAGACGTCCAACGATGAGTAACTCGAATAATCCTGTGGGGTAACTCAGGCCCATCAGCAGAGCAGCCGTTAATGCAAATCCATTATTGATCAGCAGTGTCCCTTTCCTGGAAAACAACACACAATAAAGTCACAAATCCTTCACAACAAACTAAAAAAAAGATAAAACGTGAAAGATGTACTCGAGTACATCTTTTATTTTCCTCAATACCTTCCCAACTTCACAGACAATGTCCCACCGATTGTCACTCCTATAAGTCCCCCTAAGGTGAATATGGACACAATAGTGGACCAGAGAAGGGTGAGAAGGTCTTCTGATATGTCTGTTTGGTAACGCTCCCTCCAGGTCTGGTTGATGAACTCATGCACATACTGGAGATAATAGAAGAAGCCAGAAATATCCATTTGTATATGCACATGCAGGGTAATATAAATGACAATTTATTCTGATTCTTTGCAGTGGAGTTGTACATTAGTGATTGTAAAAATGGTTTGTAACCTGAGTATAAAAGTGTTTTGATCTACACTAAATGCTCAGAATAGGTGGCTATCAATCAGGAGCACTAGACAGATGTGGACCTCTTTATTCTTCCTTTATTGAAACGGGAATCTCTACTGTTTCTATAAGACAATAATACAAATACAGTACAAAGTCTGTCCATTCTGACATCTTTGGGCTGGAGTCTATCATATAATTTAGGATTGTCAAAGTTATTATGATACATTGTGTGCAGCAGAGTCATTACCAATGTGGGTGCATTGATGACAGATATATTATATCCATATTGAAAGGTCCCCCCGACACAAGCGGCAAACGCGGCCAGCAGAATGGATATGCTTGGGAACTGAAAGCAGAAAGACAGATACATACAACCACCTTTCAAAACATTTTCATTTATCTCGTATGGAAAGCTGTGTCCACGCCACATCCACGCCTTTCTTTCTCCATCAGAGCTCCCAGTTCATTACAATCCACATACCTTTGACCGCTTTGTGTTCCCTTTAATGAGCAGAGGCTGATACTCATCCACGTATTCTCCTGTCATTTTGTTGTTTGCTCGCTGGTCTTTTGCTCAGAGTTTACTAGTCTTTTGTGCGCGGAGCAGCTCTCCTCCAACGGCTTGCGCACAAACAGGAAACTTAAGTTAAGGAGGACGAGTTTATGCTCGGGATGATACAATTGATCTGTTGTCATAAGATGATCGCGGGGTGTGGAGAATTCGCAGCATTACTTACCCTGTTTATCGGGATTTCACGGCATAATGCCATTCATCCAAAAACTTGTAAATAAAAAAAATAAATATTTGAAACGAAAGAGAAGTACCCAAACACATACCCGGAGAGGCTGCGGCGCAAATCAGACTCTGGTCTATTTCACATCATCATACTGCGCGTAAATAAATTAAATCAAGATCATTTAACTTTTGAGCCGCCCAAACAGCCATGAATGAGGCGGACTGTTGAGGAATCTGACTGCTGAGAGGTCACAGAGTTCACAGAATTTATAATATATTAAAGCATGTCTTCATCTGTAACAGGTCACCTATTTTTTCCCTTGTTGTTCCGTCCCTGAAGTGTCATGAAAGTGTCATGTGCATGCATGCACAAAGCATCAAGTACGTTTGTATAAAGACTGGATGTGCCTTGCACACAGTGAAGGGCAGTAAAAACGATATGGACGCCCCCTGTGTTCCAGACAGGAGAGCAGTCAGTGAAGTTTAATGAACTGATTCAGTCAGTCTGTTCCATTAAAACGGGCAAACGGATTATTGTGAACCACCCCATCCCATAAGTCTTTAAAAATATATGCAGGGCAAATGAAAGGGTAATAAACTCCAAGCTCCAATTTGTTCTGGGTTTATAATTTGCAATTACAAGTTTTAATAAGTGCAACTCATTTATTATCGACCTATGAATGATAAATTGTTAACAGGAACAAGTCTGGGTGTTTTTCACGAAAACCTTTTTTTTTTTAAAGTATATTAATATTTAGAACTGAAGACGGCGAGAAATCAGTGACTACGATTGCATTTCCCCCCACAACCTAGCAACCAAAAACTTTAAACGGATTTTTTTATTTGTTATTTTATTTGTTGTTGTTTTTTCCCCTCTGTATTAGCCTATTTAAAATGATTTCTTAGCAATTTTAAACTCTGGGTCCAACTTATAATAACAACCACCTTGTTAGACACTTCTTTACTTTGACATGGATGCTGACTGCGATGCAAAATACACAAACATAATCTTACCGCACTCTCAGTACTGAAATGATTATATTTGATGGGTTGGCAGCCAGAGCAAATAAAGTTAGGATAAGTCTGAAATCACACGCTTCTATTGTAGTTTTTTTTTAGTGATTATTATTACAACCCTTAGTGTACTGTAATTGTTGACTCGAGCAGTGTTTAAATTATAGTTTCACTTTATTGTGGCACAGGATGCAAAATGTCAAGTCACAACTCATGCTGTTCTCACTGGTTCCAGTTAATCCACCAAAACGCACGGACAATTAAACTTCATGCTTTATTCAACAGTTAACTACCAGAACCGAGGGGCCGATTTTGATCTTACCTCTTTCTTTGATTCCGCAGATCCCTCATTGATGTTCATTTCGGTAGCTGCCGTGAAATTATGTTTGAATGAAACATTTATAATGAATGTTCCGCTGCAGTCGGAGTGCCTCCTCAATGATAGCCCATCGTAAGGTACAGCATATGACCTGATCTCCGCGGAGGAGGGGGAGATCAAACCCTTGAACCACATTCCTGCATGGTGCTGAGGCTTGCCCTTAGGTGGTGGAAGGACTGGTGACCCAAATCCGGATCTACTCTCTTTTTTATTTATTTATTTTTAAACTTCATATAGTCCAAAATAAACAGAGTTTTTATTTTCAGCCCAGATAAGATCTGCAAAAGTGAGACTGAGAATAGAAACATACAATATTTAGTTCTGTATTTTCAGTGACAGGAACGTGGTAAAAATGTATTTAAACAAACATAATAACACCTAAATGTGTCTTGAAGACAGCAGAACCTGTGTATCTGTCTTCACAGATACACTGATTGGGCATAACATTATGACCGACTTCCTAATATTGTGTAGGTAGGTCTCTCTAAAACAATTCTGAATCATAAGAGAATGGACTTGGGGCTACTCAGAGTGCCCTGTGGTGGGTGAGGTGCCTCTGTGGAACAGATTTGTTTCAGTGATCCCACTGATACTTGATCAGTTTGGGATCTAAAGAATTTGGAGGCCAACACCTTGTTCTGTTTTTCCTGTTTTTGTAGTTGCTCCTAAACCATTATTGTGTGTGTGTCTGTTTCAGCCTGCATCCAGCTGGGGATGGCTGTCATCAAGGAATGTCATTGCTATGGTGTGTGGGTGCCTGGTCTGGTCTAGGTGAGTGGTACATGTCTAAAGAACAGCCACACAAATGCCAGGTCAAAAAGTTTCCCAGCAGAACACTGGATTGTCACAAGATGGTCAATGATATTTACTTCTCCTGTCATAATGTTATGCCTGTTTAGTGTTTAAACACCCTGCTCTGCTTTTTTTCCCTTGTTGTTGTTGTGTTGTTGTTATTGTATTTTATTCTTATGCTGTTTTATGAATCTATGTACGGTGTCCTTGAGTGCCAAGAAAGGCGCCTCTAAATAAAACGTATTATTGTTATTATTATTATTATTATTATTAAGAAAGTTATTGATATCCTGAATGAAGGGTGAAAGTCTTACTAACTAACTTCAGTTGTCTTATTTTCTGCTTAAAATCACAGGCATGATTACGCTGTAACTTTCTGGTCACACCACTTTTGCAAAATGAATGATGTACGACATAAGACCTCTCTAGTATTAAGGTATTGTATAGTACGAATATGAATACAAATCAAATCGAGGGTGAGATCAGTTATACCAAAACAGTGTTAATATTTGAATGGATTATATACTACCACTATGCAGTGGAAAAGTTGGACTCCGAGGTCAAAAAGGTTAAAAAACACTTTGGACCTTTGAGCAACAGATTAAATGCCGGTGGCGGCCGCTAGGGGGAGCTTCTTCCGCAAACGACAACCCATGTGTAACCATCAAATCCTTCCCCTGGCGGGTTGGGGAACAGCAGAAAGACGGCAGGTGACTGTGTTCACAATGTCGGGCAGAAAGCCCCGGTCTGTGGCAAACCCTCTGGAGTCTGCGATCACCACACCCAGTGAGAGGATACTGAAGGAATGCCACAGCCTGTATGTCGACAGCGAAAACGGTAAATAATCTATAAAGCCCATTTGTTGCAAAGTTGCACCACAAAACCAGAAACTAGCAGCTGTTTTGTTATGTAAGGGAACGGTACTAGGCTGCATTAAGTTTGTAGAGAGAGAAAGTTGAGTCAGTGCTGCAGATTTACTTTGTGGAGCAGGCGGTAGTCTGCAGCTGCTGCCTGTCAGTGTCAAACACATGACACCGGAGAGGCTCCTCTGCAGCCCCGCAGGGCAGCGCCCCGATCTGTGTGTCTCTATGCACAATGTCACATGAAGTGTAACACGAAAAACACGAGATTAGTGTCCTTAAGCGCAGCCTCGTGCTGTATGCTTCATAATAAACAGCACAGTCCAGTGCTACAGGAGCAGATGTAGGTCCATGCGCATGTCTGGAGACGTGTCTTGTCTTTAGCAGTAACTATTTTATTCAGTCTGTGTTCAGACTTTGCTCTTAGTTACTACAGTGTAATAACACCGGGGGCATTACATACCAATCAGCCATAAGATTATGACTGACTGGTCAAGGGAATAAAACTGATTATCCCATTATCATAGTACTTCACCTGTAGCACATTAGGCAGCAAGAACATTTTGTCCTCAATGTTATTTTATTAAGGGTAGGGAAAATGGACAAGTAGAAGTATTTGAGCAATCAGATTCTGGGTCGACTGAGCTCAGACCTGGACCATAAAGTAACGGAAGAAGATGGATCAGGTCAGATGTGTTTTATCTACATCATGTGGAAGGTTGAGTTCCTCTTATCTGGGGAACATATGGCTCCATGATGCTTAGACCAGCCCCTTGTCGATGCCATGGCGGGTGTGCCTCGTCTGCAACAATGTACGGGTTGTGGTAATTGTCAAGTGACATCCACACAGATGCCAGGATTTCACAAAAGAATATCACGGTTCACTAAAATCACCAGTGTTATTCACGTCACGTTTAATGTTGTGGCTGATCGGTGTATGTTATAATCGATCCAGTGAGAGCTCTGCAGTCTTTTGCACTTATTCACATCTAGAATATGCACAAGATAAACAATGTAATGTCTTTGCAGCTTTGCAGTACATCAGTGTGCAGCTCAAAGGCCACTCCATGGTGATAATGAGGAAGGGTGATAGCTGTTCTTTGATTTTCCCGACATGCCTTTCTTGATTTTAGGAAAAAAAGATTAGATTATTTAATGCAAAATCAGCTTTCTGTGAATACATTTTGGAGGCCGGTTCAAATTTAAAGTCCTCTTACTTGTGTCTTAACCATATATATATGTTAACTATGCTCATGTGCGGGGTTTAGTACTAACTTGATTATACTTACATTTCAGAAATCACACACGTTTTGTTTCCACGTTTGTATTTTATTTAATCCTGAACCAAATCAATGGTATTGCTTTATGAGGACACCACTTCATCCGTTCATGCCCTGATTCCTGTGTGCGTACTTGTGCTCGTGTGATTTCAGGCCTGGTGAAAATCGCCAGCAGCCTGGGAGTCCGGCTCCTGCCTCCCAGAAAGAAGATCATTGTGATGATAATGGGTAACCACTCTGCGGGAAAGAGCTCCTTCATTAACTGGTAATACATTATTGTTAATGGGGCTTACCAGCGCTGTGCCAGGCTGCCTGACCATCACATGCTCTGCTCAATGTGAAAAAGAGAGAGTGGCAACAATGGCATCTTCACACTTGACTTTTAGGAGTGCTCCACGGTTTGTGTGCAGTTCAGCTGCTGATGCTTGTTTAGAAAAAAGGCACAAAAATGTCTATATATTGGTTAACACAAGTGACTACACACCTTAGTCAAATAACAAATTGTTCTAAGCTAACTGACCTCACTTTTGTTCAGCAGGGCGGCAGACCTACTCTGAGTCTGTAGGAGTTTGCCATTGAGAGTTTGTAAAAGTAAACAGAAATGTTTTCTCTTTATTTTACATTTATTATCACTGTAATATTAACAACTGTCTCAAGTGTACTGGGCTGTGTGTCTGATCACAGTCGCACATCCGGCCGGTCTATTGAGTCATCTAACATATTAACTGGTCTTTTATGCCAGATAGTAAATTGAAATTTGTGCCGATGTTTGTGCTGAATTTACAGCAACTCAATATTTTTGTGAATGAGACAGAAAGACTTCCTTGTTTGAGGAACCGTGAGCATTTGTGGCTCCTCTTGTGTTAAGAATAAGTTACGCTTGCTCTAAAATGGCGTTTTAAAATTTGTGCCCCTATAAATGCAGCATTGAGGCTTTTAATGATGCATTTTCTCTCATTCCAGGTACGCTGAAGAGCACATACAGAAAACCGGTGTGGCCATTGAAACCCAGGGGTTTACGTTCATCACAAGTGGTCGCAAAAGAGAATCTCTGACGGTAAGACGTGAAGACGTTTCCCGCAATGCCACATAAGGACTCGGTGTCATTGTGTCTGAGATCAGATGAATATCTTTTATTCAGACCTCCCTTCTCAGTTTTGCTCAAGAGATTTTTGAATTTTTAACTTTAGTGCTGGGAACTGAGGCTGCAGCCAGTCATAAATATTGATGAAGCAAAGTGTTCGTTGCTGGCCTTCATGTAAAGTACTTTCTCTGTCTGTGTGGTTTTCGTTTTCACTACGCTGCTCTGATGAGTTGATTTGTAGAATGGACGCACACACAAAGGGGCATTTTCTGCAGGACATAAACAAGACTCCAGACACACCTGTCTCTCTGCCTTGCCTCATCCTTTACTTCTCTGTTCGTATGCGCCTGTGGTGAAAGTGATGAAGATGAATAATGCATTTGCAGAGCAGGACTGCGGCGTGCAAGGATTATCTCCAATGTACAGGAAGACGTAGCGCGAGCGCACTGAACTGCAGCTGTAAGACTGAGCAAAGTGCTGAGATGAGAGAGGACTCTGTTGTAGAAGGGTGGGAAATGCTGCAGGAAGAAAATGCAGATTAGTATTTGTCTCATCATGTTCTTTCTCACATTGTCTTTGTCACTCTCCCGCAGGGGAATGCGACACTACACCTCTACCCTCACTTTCGACCACTCCTTGAGTTCAAAGGTAAGACTTTGCATCGGAAAGTCGCGTTTTTTGCGATTTTTGCCGCAGTTGTGCTGAAAAAGTAGTGATCATGTTGCTAATAGAAAAGTCAGGCCTCTCTACTCTCTACTGTATTTTTTTTCCAGTCAGATCATGTTCCTAAACTAATCTTTATGCACTTCCTGATATAAAGTATCTGATAACAGAAACATTTCTAACACCACAGAACAGTTTCTTGTGAGGACACTCAATTAAATCTTTGCATCTCCATGATGTTTAACATTTAAACTAGGATTTTTTTCTGTCTTGGATGAAATCAGGCCTGCCGTGCAAAACCCTAATGCAGCAAGGGGATGATGCATCAGTCAGGCAGCCTTAGATGAATAGATGAATGTGATCATGAAAAACGGATTGATAGTTTTGAGTTTTAAGATAATGCTCTGCTAAATCCATCAATCCATCATCCATCCATCTATCAATAGAAATCCTGACGTTTTCAAACTGTGCCTTACCCCAGAGGCGTAACCCTGAGTCATTTACAAGTTTCTGCAGGCAGACATGTGTTTTGCAATTTGAGTTGAGTTTAGGTGCTTCACCTTGACAAACCCACCAGTGAGTCATAAACTGGATGTTTCACGATATAAATCTCCCGAGACTCCCGTTCTCCTCTTATCACACAATTTATGTGCCTTGAGTTCAGACGACTCTGACGCTGAAAAGAGAGCCTAATTAGCGGCTCGTTGTTTTAAGGTTGTTGCCTCACATCTGTGCGTCAGCTGTGAGCTGTAGGCGGCGGGCGACCACTGTGAGCGAGGTGGTTGTGTAGAAAGTGTGGGTGTGTCTGCTGCCTGGATGCGTGTATGTGTGTGTGTGTGCGTGCACGGTGGAGGAGGTAATGTGTGTGCGTGTATGTTGTAGAGAGTGAGGGTTCACTGGGTGCGGACCAGAGCGCTCACGGTATGGCGTATGAGTCACACGCCCCATCGACAGCAGTGCAGTGTAGTCAGGAGGAGCTGCTCAGAAATGTCACAGCCATTAGAGACGGCACAGCCCAGACTCCAGCAGCAACAGCTCCACTCCGCAGGCCTGAGCCTCGCAGCACCGGCAACGATCTGCTGCTGGATTACAAGCACGCTTTTTATCTGAACTTCATCAGCACCTTTCCGGAAATACATTAAATCAGGCCTTTGTTTACTTGTCACCGACTGAGGATGACTCATCGGAAAAGCACCATACATCCTTACGTGGGAGCAGCTGCTGATTGCACAGTTTAATCTTCTTTGGATACGCTCGGAGATACTTCTAAAGGATGTTTAAGTTTATCTTTTTGTCTTTATCTCATCAACCTGTTGTTGAGCTGACACATGGGAATTGGCTGTTTCTGTCACAGGTCAAGTGCTCCATTATTGTTAACAAAGATGTTTGGCTTTCTCTAGCTGTTGCTTTGCATATGTCTGCGCTGTGTTTCGTTCAGCCTGTTTAATCCAACAAGTTCTTTCTGGTCGATGTGGCATTATTGAAGCCTTTGCCCTTTTCCCTTAATGCACAGGATCTCTCTCAGTCAGTTGTGTAACTCAGCACCCGTCAGCAAGTATAACTCAGTGTAATTCACCTTTCAGATGACCTTTTTTATCATGTGGATGAATGCATCTGAACTGAGGCCGTTTAATTCAAAGATTTTAAGTGGCATGCACTATTTATTTGACCAGCGGGCTGATAGATATTTAACACAAAGCTACATGATTATCTGCACGCACGCAAATATGCAGATTCAATGATTTATCCTGTGCACAGTAGGGATGTGTCAACATTGCCATACTTGGGGTACCTTTCAAGATGTTCAGTAGGACGCAGATGTATTGATATTGGGTGCTGCGCTTATGTAAGAAAAACATAAGGGAATGCTAATGTGCCACAGCAGCAGTGGTCCTGCTCGCTGCAGCACAAGGATGTGATTTGTGCTGGCTGTTAACACCTGCCGCTTCGCATGAAACAGCCTCCCTGTCATCCCAGGCCTGTGTGCGTGTGTGTGTAGAGTGATAATGTGGCGGCGGGTTCACTTTGCCAATAATAGTGGGTATGTCTCAACAGTGATCCTGTTCTGTTTAAGCCAGGGGAGGTTGGGGCGGGGGAGTGGGGCTCACTTGGGGCGGTTTTGGTGGAATATCGTAACCTCGCAGTGCGTTGCCTCACAGTCGTTCTTCACTGGCTAGCTTTATGTCCATCGCCCCACACTAAAGCTGCCAGTTGAAGAGCTGTTGTGTGTAACCATGACAACAGGCCTCTCAGCTGAGGGGACAGTGAGAAAACTGAGACCTGGGAAGAGAGAGAGAGAAAAAAAACCTTCCTTGACTTTGAAGTTCTTGATCTTAATGTCACTGATCTCCCTCAGGTTCCCAAGTATTGACTGCACTGCGGCTCCTGCTAGCAAATAGTAATATAGTAATTAGAGGCAGCAGCTTTGTGCAGGGACTCCACTTCTCATTTAATACTCTAGATTTACTCTGAAGGAAGCACCTGTGCACACACGGCATCTGTGTTTTCCAGGTGCGTTGGACTACCTCTCTGCTGAGATCTCCACCTCCAAGCAGAAGAAATTCAGCCTGGTGACATTTGTGGACACTCCTGGTTTGGTGGACGGGGACATGATCTACCCTTTTGATGTCAACAGCGCCATCACCTGGTTGGGTATGTTTTATAGCTTTCAGGTTGTCTCTCCGGTGACGTATTGATTCTGCAGCTCCTCTCTAACATGATTTATTTTTACGTGTGCAGGAGAACAAGCAGACTTGATATTTGTGTTCTTTGACCCGATGGGCCAAGCGCTTTGCAAACGCACCCTGGACATTGTGGAGAAGCTCAGTGAAAAATGTGGAGACAAGCTGTTGTTCTACCTCAGCAAAGCAGACGAGGCTGGGAGGGAAACAGACAGACAGGTAGGTTTATATAGTATTTCATTTTTGATTCGCTTCAACCCAAGAAAGTCAAGTTAAGCTGTTTTGTTTTTTCTTTCATCAGAGAGTTATGATGCAGATCGTCCAGGAGCTGTGTCGCCGTCCAGGTCTCAATAAATGTGGTTTTGAGATGCCGACAATATACATCCCCAATCCAGAGAAGGTAAAATGAACTGTGTGTTCCTATATTGGGTAATTTACATCCTGTAGTTGATTTCAAATGTAAATCTAAACAATCTGATGCCATAAATAAGGCAGTGTCTTTCCACCTATTAATGGAGTTGGAGAGTTTTTTTTGTTTTGGATTCCAACAGCCATTGCTTAAACTTTAAATGTAAATTCTTTGCTCCATTTTTTTTTTTTTTTTTTTTTTGCTGCAAAGCTTGAACAGAATGATTCAGTTTGTCATATGACGTCTTAGAGACTTATCCAATCGTGGGCGGGGGGGCAGGGATCGTAAACTGTGGACCTTGATCTGCTCGGCTTTGACCACAGCAGCCTCAGTCCTGAGTTATTGCTGCACCATCTTGTGATCTACGACCTACTCCTCATTGTAGATTTGTGCGTCCCTCAAGACCTCCAGTGTGCCTTTGCTGAGCAAGTGCAGCTGCACTTCCTGCTAAGTGCACAAGACTGCCAATCAAAATACCCTCAGGATCTCTCCTGGAAGCTTCCAGACTTTCCCCTGCTTGAGATGCATGAGATGTTTTTTATTTTTTTAAACGTTTGTGTGCTTTTTGTCTTGTTTAGCCGAGCAGGTGTGTGAACCAGATAGAAGGGGTTTGCCAGACCATCGAGAAGACCATCAACCAGGCTGTTCAGAAGACCTTGGATCAGCTGGAGAGAGACTGTGACCTCATTTGTTCCACGATCAGCAGCAAACTGGAACAGGACAGGTTAGTAACATGTCATCACTAAAGCTGTGATATTGTTCACTGCAATGCAAATGAGTATTACATTAAATAATGGTGGCATTTTAATACACCACATTTTGTGCGTGTGAAGGAGATAAGTGTTGCCAGCTGCAGTTGTTCAAATACATTTCTTTTTTGTGCACATAGGGCTAATGCGGCTTACAACAAAAGCGTCCGTCTTCACTCGTTCCTCTGTGGTGCTCTGGGAGTTTTCCTGCCTTTCCTCTTCATCCTCAGTTTCCTCGTGAACACCTTATCCAAAGAGCAGCTGGACGAGCTGCTGGGTGAAAGTGCAAGTCGGACCGTCACTATCTTCACAGTAAGTCCTGCGAGTAAAGCAAGTAGTAACTGATCAGACTGTAATATTCATAATAATCATATGTAGTGGATGATTTTTCTGCTATTTTATTTTTTTTAAAACCAGTTTTCTGACCCTCTGTTCAACGTATATCCCACAGGGAATGGTGATGTATTTATGGGACTGGATACCAGAAGATGGACAAGTTGTCTGTGTGATCATTTTTGGAGCTTTTTGCTACCTCCTGCTTTTCCTGGCCAAATATTTTGCAGGGTAAGTGTTGTTGTCATGCAGTACAAATGTAAAGGCAAGAAGCAAGAAGTCCGTTTGGGAATTCTTGGAGCTTGTTCTCTACACATCAACAGGGCAGAACTTTTTTCTTGTGTGGTGTCCGGTTACTATTCTGTGATTGGTCAGAAATTGGAGTGGGTGTAGTTAATGCGGAAACGGTAGCGTCCATACATTGACTGTATATACTAGCATCCATACTGTTAGCTCCCGGATGCTAATATTCACGGCATGATCGCTAATGTATTGTGGGTGGAGATCGGTGAATTGTGCGTGGGTGCATGCTGAATGAATGGTCATCAAAACGACTAGCCGACATCCGTAAATAATAAAAAGAAAATAAAAATCAAGTGCCTCTCGTCTTCCGTCTGCCGCATCTCACGCAATGCTTAACACGTGTGATGTATGCTGCAGTGGGACGGTCTTATTAGGACTTCTCTGGAGTTCAACACTACAGTTTGTCGTGAAGTATAAATTACCCGGCCAAAACTTAGGCGCGAGAACAAATTTCTCGCTTCTCGCAAGCTACGAAACAAGTCTACAGACTGCTCCAGATGTGTTCATTGTGTAAACCTTAAACATCAATAACTTCAGTCCTCATATGTTTATATTCAGTGGAACTTTTTTTGTCAATGAGTGTGTTCATGTATTTGGTGGTTATGATTAATTAAACTCTCACACACTCTGTATACACAAACAAGAAGTTAATGGTCACTCTACATGTTGTGTTATTTTGTGTTGACAGCCAAGGGAATAAGACTCTGACGAAGAAGGAGAAGAGGAAAATGGCAGAATACAATGATTATATCCAAGATATCGTCAAAACTAAGAAGGTTAGATTCATTTTCACACCGTTACATCTGCTAAGCTGCACTTTACATTGTCGTAAGTTTATTATGTGAATCAGAGGTAGCAGGCTTCATGGAGCATTGTAGTGTATTTCAGTTATTTATTTTTAAGACTCACAACTTAAAGTTAACTGTTTACACTCAAACACAAAGAGGTTGTTAATATATTTTAAGTTATCTATGTTTTTCCAATTAGTTACCTAGTTAAAGAAGGTTAAAACTATCCAATGTTTATCTTGCTCCTCAGGGCAAACTCTACGAGTGGTACCTCCAGCAGTGTGCAGCAGAGTATGACCTCTGACCCCGGGTAAGCCGAAGATCGTTTAAAAGCGTTGTGTGTCATATGGCGTTTATAGTGCAGAAAGCAGGACCCTGAACAAAGATAAGAATCCACAGAATGATCAGAATGTAACCTGCCAACGTTTATTATCATCTCAGCAGCTCATTTTAAAAGTGCCTTTAGTATTGAGTCCAAGACAAACTGTGATTGTAGTTTTTTAAAGGAAAGCAGATTTCATAATGTGACTAGATATTTTTCAATTTTTGTCGCGCATGCATCAGATATGTTAGAGAGTAAAAGGTGTTTACAAATTACCTTTTTTCCCATTTTCTTCTGGAGTAACTTGCAGCTGCTTTTATCAGCAAGTATGTTTTTATGAAGTTTTCTAAAGTCTGTCTTCTCGTAGCACCGTCCCGACGGGCATTTTACCAGAATGTGTTTTAATGCTGTCTCTTTGCAATAACCACAATAACCAATGCTGAGAAAACATCTGGGCATTAAAGTTGTCTTATATTTTCACACAGCCAGTAAACCGTAGGGCTCCAAGCTTTCTCTTGCCTCCAAAGACTCTGTTAGACTTTTTTTGTGTGATTTGTACATCAGGTATTTTATAGGTGAATCGTTGACCCACAGCACTTAACCCATACAAAAGACTGGTGGTTTGAATAATTTAATGCAACAGTATAGTAAACCTGGTGCCATTGCACTGATGTGCATCTCTTAGTTCTGTCAATGAGCACTGAATCCTGCAAGTCGTCTATGTATAGATCTGACTTTTTTCTTCACTCCTGTCTAAGATGTAGATGTGTTTCTTAGTTCCAGTTGTTGTTACTGTGTTGTTAAGGATGCTCTGATCCAATACACATCATCAATTCATTGTCATGACTGATCACATTAAGTACTTTTACTTGGTGTCACTGTGCTATTCGGCATCATTAGTTTTTAGTGGAAAACATGGCGATCAGTAGTATCAGCTGAACCCCTGGGTTGACGTTTCAGAATTTTAATCAGAGGAAGAAAGTTGGGTCAGTGCATCCTCACTTTTTATCCAGAATAATATAAAAAGACCTTTGACGGGCTGTTTGCAATATTATTGTGAACGCTTTTAGTTTATTTGCGTCAGATCCCCAGGGAATATGTGTCATATGAGATTACATTTATAAATTTTGTGAAGCTCGTCAGTTCTGTGCGATTGTTCCAAAAATCATTGTTGTGTATAAACTAGACTGATCTATCTAGAAATGCTGTTCAGTCATCCTGATTCAAAGAATGAAATCAGTCAAACTATGCTCTGTCACTTCTTTGGAAGTTATTAAACATTTTCTACTGACTTACTGCTGCCCAACTAACTGTGTTCTGGTGCATGAAGTCGAGACTGTACGCACAAATAACAGGTGGAGTGACATGTAAAATATTAAATATTAAATAATGCAGTGAGTGGTTATTGTTGGAAGACTTTTATTTCAATGTTTAGTTATAAAAATGCCGTTCCAGGCTTCTCTGTAGGAAGAACAATGCTTTTTAAATCGCATGTGTCAGGCCTCAAGTATTCACAGATCTTCAGGAAACCAGGATGTAATCAAACATCTGCTTTATATATATACCCAGAAGCACTTTGCAAGTGTTTCTGAATGTAAATGAGAGAACCAGTCATATAACATTAACTGGGAAAAAAATATATAATAATAATTAAAGCAACAAATTTATTTTCTGCTTTGTAAAAGGACCAGTAAGCCCAGGCCACAAACCTCAGATCCCTGAGTTAGTAACAAATAACGTCCCTATGGAGGCGAGAGCTATCAAAAATAACCTAAAGCTACTTTTGCATTCATCTAGAGGACTTATGTCTATTTGTTAGAAAATACATGAATCTATTGTGCAAGCACTAGTGAGTGATCAAGGTATGATAGGAATTTCATTTGTGTACTCTACTAGCATCCAATACAAAGAGGCCATTCTAACAATAGTAATGAATCACAAATTAAAGCTGCATGTGTGTGTTAGTGAGTCAGTTAAAGCTGCATTCAGGGTTGCACTGACACAATGACGCAGTTTGTTTACTTGCAGGGTTAAGCTTGGGAATGTCTCAGGTCTGGGGCTTCATTTTTCAACTCCTATTACTGTAAGTTATGCCATGCAGATCTGAGGTCTGTATGCGCACATACAGCCAAGTCTGTTATTCAGCTGTATTGTTATTATTCTGTTACAGTGCATTCAGGATTATAACTATATACAATGTTATTTGTACAAAAAAAATGCCAATGCCCATCCTTGGCTTCTTATAAACAAAAGTGTACAGGTAGATACATCTTGCAGCAGCACAGAGGCTGAATCCAATATTGCTTTGTTGTGAAATATGACAACACTGTCAATAAAACAACCTGCCAACACAGTGAGTCAGTGTTTTCAGACCGTGCATGGCTCCGTTTGTCACGGTGAAGTGTCTCTCAGGAAGAAAAGCAAGCGTCGGTGTCGTCCTCAGGTGGGTGCGTCTCAAACAGACACGGTCATGTCCTCGTCGTGTGAGCGTCTACGTGAAAAGACTGGGATAGCTGCTCAGTGTCTCAGCACCATAAGTGTCCATATTGAGGTGTCCGGTGGACTTTGGGACCTTCAGATGTGAAGTCATTGAGAGCCTTTGTCAATCAGCCAAGAAATGTCTCCAGTCCTGCAACGTAAAGTCCAGTAATCAGACACGCATAGATGCATGTTATCACTAATCAGTGGTTAAGTTACAGCTTCCCTACATGAGGTTATTATTAAGTTAAACAGAAAAGAAGAAGAGCTCATAGTTTTACATACTTGCCAAGTCGTGCTAACATCCTTCAATTTTTTGTGTGTGTGCATTATAAGAAACACAAGACACGGGAGACATGAGGAACACTATAGTCACGTTAAAGTAAAAATACAAAGGCAACATGGACAGAAAGGTTTACAACAACAAGAACATGTTCATTTACAGGTTTAGTAGTTTTTAATAATATAGTAATGGTGAAGGAACTGATATGTAAGAGCTCATGAGAGCTATGAAAGGTATAGAGACGTTTTGTTTATTAATTTTATATTAACGGTACTCCCATCAATCGGACAATTTATTTTTGTGGCTTCAGGATAATACTTTGATTTCAAACTTTTTCCGATGTATTTATCAAAATAAATACACTGCACCCATAAAGTTGCAATAAAATATCTTGTACCTCTTCTCATGAAACACGTGTGCCAATGTGATTTCTATAAACTATTCAAGTTTAAGGAAAACAGTTTGAGTGTTTCAATCCAAAGGAAAGCAGAGCTATATTTGTTCTGCTTTTATGTGTTACAAATGTGTTACAAATGTTTACGCTGTCCTAAATCCTATCTACTATCCACGTCCAGTATCCCTGTGTAACTGATGCATAAACACCTTTTGTCATGTAAATGAGTCACGTAACGGCTACAGACAGACTTTGTGATCAGTGATCAGTATCAGCCAGTATCAGTTCCTGTGATCTGTCACCGGCTGCAAAAATGCTTATCAGAGACATCTGTTTTATATGTACCCGACCTTTGAACTACAGCTGTATTATACTGCACAACATTATTTATTCACTAAATTAAGTATTTAAACTGCTGAATCACCTTAGAACAGGTTTTGAGGAAATCAAGTCCATTATTTTCGATGATAAATGTGCCTGGATGTTATAGATTTAATCATCCATCTACTGTTGGATGCTGGATAAGTCAAGTTAATGTCTTAAGTGTCTTGTCTTCTTCAAAAAGTGTTCGATTTTATTTTATTTTAATGATAATGTGCTCTTTAAACAAGTGTGTAAAATAACAGCCGGTGTGTTCGCTCTTTAGGGTTTTCACAATAAGCCAACTGGTTTGACTTGACATAATACTTTTCATGTGATAAAAGTCACAAGCTGCACGACTGCAGGCCGTTTTCTGTCAGACTGATAACGTTCGTCTTGTTTTTCGTTCACTGTAAAACCTGAGAGACCTAAAGAACATAACAGCTATTGTAGCCATGACCAGATTTAAGTCTTGGACGGAGACTTACTCCACATCTCGTTTCTTAATCGTCTTTCCTGATCCTAAGACCTCTGCCACTCGGGATACAATGGGATCATAGTTCATGCTGGCAACAGCCACCACCTCCTCACTCCTATAGATGGACAAAGAAGAGGAAACGGAGAGAATAAACTATCATGATACTACTCTACCATTTGTAAAAAGTGCTTAAAATCTGTAAATAAACGTTACCTGGTATAAAACGCTACAAATCTCAGTTCATCCAGATCTCCTTGTATAATGACATCATCAAATCCATCACCATAACCTCCACAAATAGAAAGAAAACGTTTAAATTCAGGCTGAATTCCTGATCTTAGGTGGTTTTTATTTTAATTTTTTTGCTTTGCAGCTAGATGGCAGTGCAGTAACAAGACTTCACGGTACAATCGAGCTCTTTCAACTCCGGATCCTTCCCTTAGGCTAAAGCAAACACAAGCCTGCCTACCTGCATAACGGATGGTCTTTCCAAACATGGCGGACCAGAAGTAAGGCACAGTTTTGATCTCAGTGGCTCTTCCCATCATGCCGAGAGCTGCCACCCTTCCTGTTGGAGAGGATGAAAACACGTCTTTCAGCACGCCTCAATTCACAACAACAGCCTTGGATACGCAGTAGAAACGTGCTCAGGATCAAACCGTGAGCCACACACATACCGTGTACGTGAGCCATCTGCCAGTGAGGGATGTTCACCTTCTTATTGTTGCGCGGCGGAAAGGGAAACATGACCACGTCTCCTCCAGCAAAGACCCCGTCAACATTCGTCTGCATCATCTGGGGAAACGTTTAGATAAAAACCTGAAAATTAACAAATTAGGACGGAGACACTTCAGTTAACGGCGTCAGGCTTTGCAAAGTACCTTGTTCACAGTGATGAAGCCCTTGGAGTCCAAGTGGATGCCGCTCTGTTTCAGGAAACCTGTTGCAGGAACACTTCCTGCAGGAGAAGAGACACATACAAAGAAAACTGGTTAAACCAAGAGCTGCCAAGAAATAAATCAAACTTAGTCTTTAAAAGTGATTTCAACTGATTTCAATTAATTGTTTTAAAGAAGAAAAACATATATCTGACATCACCTGCTCCAATGACACACACGTCTGCCCGCAAAACTTTTCCACTCTTCAGAACAACTTCTTTCAGCTGCAAGAAAAATGAAATACAGAGAAACATATTTCCCAAAGTTTCTTTCAATGTGAAGTGTACAATAAACACACAATTGCACATTTGTGGAAGTTCAGATACACGTGGGCTGAATGTTAAATTTACTGCTCACTATGAAGCTAACTGTCTCAGTAAATAAGAAAGACGTCATGTTTCATGGAAATTGACACACTACGACCTTTACTTTTGGCTCATCTGACTTTCACCCAGTATTTAACAAGGAGGATGCATCCGAGCATCTTATCTTATCATGCTGTTTCTCTCACTTTCTGAATACCTGTCCATGATGGCCAATCATCTCTGACACCTCGTTCAGCATGTAGAACTTCACCCTATTGGCCTCGAACAGCTGCAAACACAAGACATTCACAGCAGTCACAGGAAGCGCGTGAAAACCGCAACAAGGAGAGTTCAGGGCTGAATTTCCACGCGCACGCATGATCGACCTCGGCGGATGAAAAGATTTACGCTCCCCTCGGTGCTGCAGTATTGACCAGGAAAACACGGCTTGCATTTTAACTAATAGTTACATCTCGGTGAGAGTGCTGATGATAGAGCTTCATGTTCTGAAAAGCCTGATTTCCCCGGAGTGTGTCTCTACCTTCATTATGGCTTTCCCTAATTTCTCCCCGAGAGCTTTTTTGAAGGGGACGGACTCGATCCCGATGACAGAGACCGAGTGGGCCTTGTCAGTTAGAGCCGCAGCCACCTCCATACCTGCCAAGGAAGCAAACACACAGCGTGCAAGTTAATATCCACAAATGGTAGAGCGGGTGCAAATTTAAGGAAACCCCCAAAATAAATGTGATTTTGTTTGTTTGTTTTTGGGTCACTTCATAAAATTATTTCTCAGACGTTACAGATTATAAATCTCTGAAAACAATGAAAGCCTTTTAAGGCAGTGGAGCAGATTCATTCATTCATTCATTGTCCACATCATTTGGGAGCTGCTCTCAGTTACGGTCCACAAATAAGTTTGTTAAATCTAAATCCTGGAGCATCTTGAATTGAAATTACTCAAATGACGGTCTTGGAATCAGCACAAATGAGAAGCAAGTGTCTTGTTTCTCACCCACAAATGATGTCCCCACGATCACAGCGTTCTTGTTGTTGGCTAGCCTCGCTACGCTGTTAGCATCCTCAGGCGTCATGAGGTGAAACACGTTACTGACGTCTTTGCCCTTGTAGATCATCGGTTTTGGTCTTTCGTGCAGGAAAAAAAGGAACCAAATCAGACGTCAGTTCATTCATTCATGATAAAGTCCTGTAATGTCCTGTGAAATAAATGTATTTTTCCATACTTGCTTCCCGTAGCAATGAAGAGCTTCCTGTACTCCATCCTCAAGCCATCCTCAAACGTCACTGATCGTGTTTTCACATCTATTGCCACAACCTGAAGCAAACATGTACACGCGTACACACAGTCACACAAGTTGGATTTTGTGTAAATTTAAAAGTAAAAATTTTAAGAAGCTGTTGTTAATGAAATAAATCAAAGGGCTATAACGTTACCCAGCACATCATTAATCAAGCTTCACCTCTCACCTCCTTCTCTGTGAGCAGTTCAATGTCATGATCCTGCAGGAACTCCATGGAGCGCAACCTCAGCTGCTCTGCTGTGCTGTCTAAGGACTAAGGGACAGCAAGACAGCGCATAGTAAAAAGTCTACATACTCCAACAGAAATGACTGTTAATCCTGAAATCTGCAAGTACAGCAACGCATTTATCTGCCAAAGCTGTTGCTGTATCTTTTCTGATTCAGTCGTGTCTGTGTGTACTACTGCACAAGCTATTTTCCTCCTATTTGCCTGCTGTGAGGTGTGTAGCTGCTCCCCAAAGAGCTCCTGATTTTAGCACCGCTGAGCAAAGCTGCACCTCTGCAGTCTGTTACATAACTTCCTTGCCAAAGTGAGTCCTGTCTCAGCGTACGTGTTCGGGGTCTGTGTACAAACCTTACTCAGTTTAGGCCTGTCATACGGAGGATGTCTGTCCATGGTGCACATGACAATGCGGTCGGTGAAGCCCTCCTGCCTCAGCGTCTCCGCACACACCAGACCCGCTGGACCTGTCGACAAATTCCCAGTTTACTAAAAAAAGATACACACCGTGTTGAAAATGAGATAATCTAATGACGACCATGAAATGATTGCTCAGCTATGAGACGTTAAACTAACAGGATTGTAAAGAAAATAAATGAAGAAGGGCATTAAGACACTGACCTGAGCCAATGATGAGAACGTGGCTGAAGCCTGTGCTGGAGTTAATGACTGCCGAACATCGGGCCATGGGCTTTGACCTTTTCTGTGACTGAAGGGCCTGGAAATGTTTAAAGAAAGATCACTCAGGTGGTCCATTTACTTTGCTGCATAAATTCTCCCCTCTCTTTGTCGTGTTACCTGCTTGTTTGCACGAATGATCACCTTGTCCTTTTCAACTCTGACCTGGAGCAAACAGACATGAGCGATGTGCACACTTTTTCACGGTGCTTACAGACATGATAAAACAGGGAATTGTGTTAAGAGACGGCACCAGCGGGGAAGGTCACCTGGAAGGTAGGCAGGCTGTCCAGACCGGGGAAGTCCTCAATGTCTCCTGTGGCAATGTTAAAACACGCACCGTGCCAGGGACAGCGCACGTGTCCTTTTGACAGCACACCTGGAAAGACAAGTATGTCGAATGAAAGCAAATGCATTTGACTGATGTTAAAAAATCGTACTCGAGAATTTTTTGCTCACCTTTGACCAGAGGTGCTCCGTAGTGTGGACACTTGTGTGCCATTGCTGAGAACTCCCCATGTTCTTTGATCAACAAAGCTCTGCCGCTTCCTAAGTCGACCTCTCTCATCCTGTCAAGCACACAAAAACAAAAAAGTGTGTGTGTGCATGTCAAGGGCTGCTTCAAGTAAACACGTCTCTGCAGTCTAGCAGGGGAAGCAATCTGTAAATTAAAGGGACAGTTAATCCCCAAAACACTTAAATGGCAATTATGACAGTAAGCGGGTATTCTGGATGTATGCCAGATGTTGTCACTTAGGTTATTCCTCCCCTCCTCCTCCTCCTCCTCCTCCTCCTCCATCTTCTTGTGAGTGTGTCTGGCCTGGAGCTGCGTGTTTCCTGTGGAGCTCCATACTACATCTGCTGTCGCGGTCTCATCAGCCAGCTCCTATCCTCTTACATTCATGTAACATCATCAGCTGCATGTTGTATTTGTGTCATCAGATTCTTCATGTACACTTTAGTCAGTTGTATGTATCGATGACAGATGTATGTTTATCTCCTGCTGTTCTCTTCTCTATCTTTTCTGTCTCTTTTCGTTTGGCCTTAGGCAAATGGGTCCCTCCATATGAGCTTGGCTCTGCTCAAGATTTCTTCCTGTTAACAGGGAGTTTTTCCTTGCCACTGTCGCCTTCAGGCTTGCTCTGGGGGTTTCAGGCCGAGTTTTGTAAAGCGTCTTGAGCAAACAAACACAGCCTTGATCAGTAGAATACTTCATTACCACTGAATGAAACAATGAAAAGGTCAAATAAAACAGCAACAACAATATACATTACAGGGACAATTCACACAAAAATACAGTCAAACAGATTGAGTTAAAAAATTTTGATCTTATTTATTTTTCATCCTAAGCACATCTGTATCAGAATCTACAGTAAAATAACTAATAAAGTTGCCTTCATATGGGGTCAGGTATATGATGCTCAGAAGAAGAGAGAAGTTATGGATTCCTGGCACCATCTCTAAACGAAACGCCGTTACAAATATCAACATTTTCCTCAGACATATTATAAAATGACAAAGTAAACTCAGCTAAATCTGATGTGCCTCTAATTATTTATGCTATGCTTTTATGTGAGCTGTGAGTTATTTCCCTCCCCATCTTGGACATGAGTATTTGCACATCACCAGCTCACACCAGCTTGTTAACCTCTGCGTCCACGTGTGCATTTGAGGGAGAACAAGAAAGAAATCTTACTGTCCGTTTTCCAGATCTTTAACGTGACACACGGAGGCCTCCACGTAGTCGCGTGGTTTGTGGTAGAGTGGGAGCGGGGTGGAGTCGTCATCAGAGCCGTGTCCCAGGGCCCCGTTAGGTCTGCAGTCGGCAAAAGGACTCGCTTTGCCATTAGGCGACAGCCCGTCCACCTCTTTTTCTTTTTCCAGGAGAGAGAGCTCCACCTTGACTTCAACTGCAAAACAAAAGACGAAAGTCTCCCTCAGAAACTGCACGGCTGAACAAATGCAGTGTGATCATTTCTCCGAGTCGTATTAGCAGGCTTTTAACACCACTAATCACCAGTGCATTGCACCATTATTCCTATATTCCTGTCCTCTCTTGTTTTAGTTCTACCCCCCTCCAGTGTTTTGGGAGAGTGATTTGCCTTTCAGCTTGGGGAGACGTCCACAAGTCTGGAACAAATTGAGCCTGACATCTCCACAACTGAAACAAATGAAAGAAGGAAGCAGGTGGAAGGAGAAGTGAGTCTTTGCTTGTCCTTTCTTTAAGCAAGAAATCCGTCACACAGAGCGCTCACATGTTCCCATGCAGTGCAGCACCAAGCAGTCGCTCTTCATATCAGTGTGATTTTGACAGGATAACAATGCATTTAAATGCTGGCCCTCAAATAAGGTAATATTCATGCTTTCTGAAATGTCAATAAAGAAATCTATAACAGAGTGAGTGATTGGTGTTGTGATGCGCCGCCGTCGGCTTTTATATATTTCTGAACATTCATTCGGCCGTTGTGTAACTCCCTTTTCACTGCAGCAGGCTTTATCTGTTCGGCTGGAAAAATGTGCTGATCATCCGGTTCTTACACAGTAATCTGGCTGGAATTTTCTCCCGCTGAGCAAGTCTTAATTAAAATCAATGGAAAATCATAATAGTGAGCGCAATTGCAGGAGAAAAGAAAGGGAAAGCTTTCCACTGCCGAAGAGATTCTCCAGATGCTGCTGTAATATCTGAGGCTAACTGGGACACGGTCACGCTGACGCTTTGTTTGATCGAGACTCAGTAGGAGTCGGCTTTAGAAGACGCATCAAAATATTCCTTGACATGCTTTTAACTTCAACTTCAATAAATGTGATTTAAATACTTGAGTTGAAGAACAGGAGATCTGGATTATAATGTTTAATTTCACAGTATATTTAACCTCTCTGAAGCCTCTTTCTTCGCATGTTTATGCAAATGAAGAGGGCAGCGTGCCATGTTCTCTACAAGCTCTACCTTCCTCATAGATCTTGCCGTGGTGCCACTTTTTTCCCACTTACACTTGAATCAGTATTTACTGTATGCTTTAAGTGGGAGCTTCATGTACACTTCATAATTCAGTTTAAAGAACAGACAACTTCTGTATTTTCCTCCAGTCTAATGCTTTAGTACTGACTGATTTGATTCAGGAACTGGGATGCTTATATCTGAGGATTTATTTTAGCTGGAGGGCTGAGTCATGAGCCGTGATTAACTTAAAATACAGCGTTGTTAAAAACAGCAAATGTATCAGTTGCTCTTCCACGACTTAATTACAAATCCGAGAATAAAAGAAAATACATTTATGATGAGCCTGTAATCCCTGCCTGTAGTGGATGTTGCACTGCACTCTCTTGGATTCTAGTAAATAATAATAATAATAATTAAATAACACCTTTGTTTAACCATAGATTTATTCTCTGTCCGCATTTAAACAGAAGGATACCACAATTTATTCTTCAGGATGAAATGAGTAATGTCTCCTCACAGCATAGTCAGCCATAAACACAGTGGGTTTAATTGCTTTATGTTAGACCTGTAGTCCGAGACTGTGTAGTCCACATGGCGCTTGTCAAAAACAAAAAGCAAGCGGGACTTGTTTGAGTTTTCTCACCCCTCATCCTAGCTTCTTCATTGAAACGTTTTCAGTAAAACTCAGGTACGTCCCACTGCCTTTGTTTCAGCTTTGATTTTAGACACAAAGCATGCGGTTTAAAAGTTTGCACTAAACTAAACTGCCACAAGATGTACAAGTCAGAATATCAACCATCCAGATGATGCTGCTTGGTTTCACACTAGTTTGAGTGCGAAGTGCGTTTTCAAAAGAGGTTTCATTTGTCACGGAGCGATAGTAGCCGGAGGTCAAGCTGCGATCGACGCTGACTAATTAGCCCTCAGAGTCCTGACAGTCAGCAGCCTCTATCATTTGCAAACATCTCGTGTTTCTTCTTTCTCCCTTCATCCCCTCATGATGTGATCTCCAAGCTTTTATGTCTCAGTACAACTGAACAGCAACTACAGTGTGTCATAAGCACATGGAAGATTGGAGCGAGTGAATACGCCCAAGCCATGCTAACAGTGGATACACACACATGCACCGAGACACAAAAATCATCTCATATTTGCATTTCAGTGTGTAATCCTCTTCACCGAAGATGCCACAGAGCATTTAAGTTCCTCCCACACAAAACACAGGAGTAGGATTTGGAGGGCAGAAGGTCTGAGCATTATTCAAACAGACAGAACCGTCTCTAAATATAGTGATATTGATTTTTGTATTATCATTGTATTATATTTTCCTGCTCCTCATCCTAACACCCGGGGTTTATTTAAAACACCCATGTACTGAAACATCTGTAAGAGAAGATACCACACTGAACCCTCAGACCATCAGTCATACTTCACTATACAAACATTTATACTTTTAGACATTAGACATTTTAGTAGAATAATAAAGTGGTGATATGTTATTTTATTTATCTTAATATGAATTTGTGAATTATAAGAGGGGTTAATAAAGTCTTTTTAACCATACTACTAGAAATACAATAATGAGGCAGTATATTTTAACCAGATTTCAACAATTATTAGACATGATTCAGACAATTAGAAGTCCATGTTATTTTCTCCTATTTTTCTTTACCTAAACTAAACTACTACCCTTTGAGTTGAGGCAACAGGATGCTTACCTGGTTTGGGTTTGGAGAAGCATCCTCCCATGGTGGGCCCAGGATTGAGGGACACCCCGGGAGAGGGAGGGAGGGGGGAAGAGGGAGGGGAGGCGCGGTCAGATCCTCGGGCTGGGCTGCCTGGTCGGGAGGTAACGATAACGCAGAGACGGAGGTATGAGAACCTGCAGGTCCAAGCTGCCCATCGCACACGTCAGCTCGTCCACATAATCTAAGGGGACAGAGGGAGCGACACTGTCAACAATGCACACAGAAGTGACGTAACACCCAGAGTGCAACGACGACTGGAGTCTCTCAACAGTGTTTGCAAGATACAAGAAGAGAAAATGTTATTTGCAGCCATATGAAAATGCTAATTGATGCTTTTCATCTACATGTTTTTTCTTTGAAAATGACAAAAATGTGTCTTCATACATTTTATGGTCATGTGTCTTATGATAAGTCACAGTTGTGTGTAAAAAAAAAAGTCTGATGTTGTTCTGAAACATGTAAAGGACACATGACTCAAGTAATGAGGAGAGCTAAGCAAACCACTTCACTCTGTGAAGTGCACAAAGCATGTTAGTGCTTGTAAAAAGGAATCAGTTGTGTTAATTAGGAACATTTCCACACACATTGTTACCTTTGTTCATGCATATTGCATGGGAAACTGTTAAATATTAACAGCCCTCCGACACCTATTAACTTTCCCGTCACACTGTGCTTTAAAGGGAAGCAGGGGCCCCTTGAGGTTCAAAATCCCCCTTGTTTTGTTGCCACACTGCCCTCACATTTCTGCCAGCTCTGGTATTTCACCAACACATGTACTGTAGTCCGTTACTCAGGGCGCTGGTCGCTATGAATCTGAGCAGAATGGCAGGTGTGTGACTGAATATGGCGCAATCCATCACCAAATTATCCTTTTGAGGTACAAGCAAAAGGGACTGCTTGATATTCTGAGCACATCTTAATGTCCTCGGAGTTCAGAGAAAAAACTGTTTGGTGTTGAATGGAGGGCTGCTGAGAAAAAAGTTCCTGAGAACAAATGAGAAATGGAAAGATCTCCTCAGACTGGCCACAGCTCTGCAACGGAGATCGAGTTTGTTGTCTCTAAATCATGTTTTTGTATGCGCTTGATGAAAGGGACTATGTACATTTACTCATTAATGTATACATAAGTATAGTGCTTGAGGATTTAAATTGAACACTTGAATTAACACTGAGTTAATGTCCATTTATTCTTCATTTCCATTCAATGAGGAAAATCTTTTACTTTACTACATTTATCTAATAACTGTCGCTTTATTTAACAGAGTTAGATTATAAACATGCGATATAGCTTTCTCAAAAACACAATCTGTGATATGACCTTTTGACCTGTGACCCTTGACTTTATCTCAGATCACAATATATGATGAGTATGAGCGATTCCTCAGGTGGTCTAATTTCAAAAACAGATTTTCATTCAATTTTTTTTCCCCCCACAAAATATACGGTCTTGGAGTATACTTTTACATTACTGTAAAAGAGATCTCAATACTTCTTTAATCACAGATTTTCGGAAACATATTCCACTGAACAACGTGTTCCTGGAAGTAATGTGATGATTTTTGGCTGCAACACCATAGAGACAGTATTTCCCACATGTCGAAAAGCCACTTTTTGATCTGTATTCTTGTACTTCTCATGCAAATCTCTAAGCCGAGCACTTACATTTCCCTTCCCTCAGTTTCCAGGCATGCTAGACGAGTTGTTAATGTCGTGGATTTCACTAAACACAGAGAGCAACATGTGACATGACTGCTGTGTGTGGAACCGTGTCCCTCCCTTGTTGCCCCTTTAATAATTTGTCACCGCTGAAAATTTGATGAACGAACACTTGGATCGCAGAGAGCCACCATAACTGGAGGTCCCAGCAAACCCGAGATATTCTGTGCAAAAACCAAAGTAGGTTAAGCAGATTTGGTCCTCACAACATATGACGCAGATCCCGCTCTCTCTCGCTGTTGGGCCTGTCCCCAAGCAGGGCTAATAATCCTGCCTGCAAACAAGCTGTCAGTTTCACTCACTTCCCTACAAATGTAATACCTGTTACTGGAATGTCAGAGGGGAGAATTAGCAAAATGCAGCTCCTGGTTGGTGGAGAGGAGGTTGGTCTGTGAACTCGCCGTGAGTGAAAAAAGAAGAAAAGTTGATGCTGCGCTCTGACGGTCATCCATCGCTGACGGACCTCCCATGAAACATCTTCTATGACAGAACTGCTTCACTTCAATTAACACAACATGAAAGCATTTTGTTCTTGATGAAGATGCTCATTTGTGAACATCAGCAGCAGAGGAGCATGATGCATCATCCAAATGTAGCAAGAGTGGACATTTAATGACTTCCTCTTAATCACATGCTACTTTTCAGCCCTGAACATGTAGCAGCACCTAAATTAAAGGTCATTCACCTCCTAACAGTCCAATCGGGTGGTCTGATTTATTCAAACACTTGCTTGGCAGGTATCCTGACAGGTTAGCTTGTAGTTAACGATTAGGAATCTCTGATCCTCAGCTGATAAAGGGACAAGAACTCTTAATGTTTGACCACACCTCTTTCCCTCCCAGCCTCAGCGTTCTCCTGGTTTCTGAAATACAAGATAAGCCGGGGAATCGTCCTGTGATTGCGCAAACCAGCTGTTGAGCAAATGAACAGCAGATGCCGCCTCACCAAGCTGTTAGTGCTCAGTTATTTAGTTTACTGTCAGCTTAATGAGGACCCCAGTGAAATACACAGGAGAGCGAAATCATAGTTTTAATCTTTAACTGTTTTCGGCATTTCTTCAGCTCTACTTTCGATTGATCACTGAGAAGGGAGACGGGAGAGACAGGGGAGGAAGCCCCAAGGCATGTCTGAAGTTATGCATGTGCCAAAACCACACCAGGATGTTCCCTGAAATGCCAGGAAACTCTCATCCGACTCCGACTGTTTACTCCACCGCCTACGTGTCTTAACTATAAAAGAAAAAGGTGAGGATTACAGTCACCACAATCCCCATTAAGAAGCTCTAGTCATGTGTGTGTGTGTGTGTGACAAAGTCATACGCTGGGAGCAAGTTCATTCACATTATTTCTCATCCAGTTTGGACAAATCTGAAGAAGTGGCAGAGGATCCCTGCGACAGTATGGAGGCAACCAAACAGTTGCTAAAACTAAAATATGAATATATGAAGTCTGAAATGTGAACCGTGTTTTATGAGATTACAGAGGTGTGAGGTAAGCTTTAAAAAAACATACTTTAAATGTTTAGAAAGAGGTGCACAGTAGAAGCCACGTGGCTCTAGAAAACAAAGTCTAAAGCGTCATTCAGCAGTGTTTACTGATTAACACCACAGAGTTTATCAAGAAGTTCTCTATGTGTGTCTTTTTGGCATATTGTATTTAAACCAAACCTTTTAATGTTATGTCTGTAGAGCCAAAGACTGTTAACAGTGGCACTCCTGAGGTATACCAGGTCATTTTGCTGCCGCTTTGAGCGATAACCTCTCCGTGATGTCATGGAAAACTAGAATTGAGGTTTTCAGAGGGGTGTACACCCCTACAGGGGAGCTGTGCTTCCACATAACAGTTCGGCTGTTAACCAGTTTCTCAGCATGCACAGGCACACAAACAAATGCACACACAATTGCTGTCAAAATGGGTAGGAAATAAACAACAAATAATCTGAGTTTTTTTCTAGGAGTTTTCTAGGAGTATGAAAGTATGACTTAACATGTCTAAGGTGGGATAAATGAAAGGATCATCTTATCTTCTGATAATGTAATCTAATAGTGTGATTTCAGTGGATGATCTGCACCACTGTCCTCTCCAGGGAAGAGCCCCTGTACCACAGAGGAAACAACTTCTCTACAAGTACTCCACAGTGCACCAACGCAGGAAAACCCCACACGAAGAAAATACGTCTGGTCACACGCGCACACAGCATCACATGAACACATCACATAAAAACTACATTTCCCTGGGTGTAAAAGGAACAAATCAGCTCACCAGTGTGCGTGGAGCAGGTGCACTGAGATCCTGTCAAACTCCCCGGTGCTCAGCTTCCCCTGCGGAGCGCGGTAGCATATTAGCACGAGTCTCCTCACGGTCCTGTCCCTCTCCGGGATTGGCTCTTGTCGCCAGAGTATTCCCAGCCTGCGTGTCCCTCTGTACCCTCCTCCTGCTCTCCTCTTCTGCCTCTTGATGCAGCAGAAACTGTAAGTGTGTAAGTGTATGTATGTATGTGCGCGCTCTGCCCCTTTGCAGAGCCCCCAGCAGCAGCAGCAGCAGCAGCAGCAGCGGGCTGAGCCGAGCGGTCGTGGGAGTTGCTCGCTTTCTCCGGCCGAGCCTTGAAAATGCAGCACGGAGGATCTTTGCCAGTTTCTCAGCTGTATGCAGTATTGATGGAGTTGCTGAGGGGATGCTAACACAGCATGAAATCTCACCGTCCTCCCACCCCTCCTCTCTCTTTCCTAACTCTCTCAGCTAGAGGCTTGCTTTTCAGATGTCAAAGACCTGACTTGCCAGTTAAACCTGATGAAAGACTTGCTGCCCTCCCCACTGCACTGACTGCCCACTTACTGCACTGCATGCCTTCTGGGCATGCTGCATGCAGCTATTGAAAAAAAACACCTATCAGTGTGACATTTATTGTGTCCACACCGACCACCAGGGCACATAAAAGAACTACTCCTGGGGCTGCTGCATGCTTTAAACACTGAAACAGCCCTTACTGAATGTAAATGCTGAGGGTTTGCAGCAGAGAGAGAACGAGTGAAAGTGCAGTTGTTGCAGTAAATCCCAGTTTCAGTCAGGGGGTAGGGTGGAGCAGGATTAAAAAGGTATACTAAGTCTTATAGAAAGGGGCTCCCAAGATATTTCCATTGTGGGAGGAACCATGCGTCTCATTTTAAATGGCTGCTGGGACAAGGTCACTCACTTGATAATCACAAATTCATTTCTATGGAAATGACAGCAGTGGCAGCAGGGTGATCATTAGGGTGCAGCACCAGAATCAAGGAAGAAAATTATGTTAAAACAAGCAAAGAATTACTAGATTAAAAAGAGACACCGGCCTTAAGGAGCTGTGTTTTTTCCACGGGGTAGTGCTGGCAGCAACATGTGCACAAACTCAAGCGTCAGTATGTTTGTGTTGCCCTCTGGGCACGTGCTGGACAAGATGATTGATCATGCTCTCCCTGTGTTCAGGCAGGGCCGCCTTACATCACCGATACATCACTCAGTTTCATTGAGTTACAAGGGGACTCTCCTCTCCAGGGGCCAGGAAGAGCTGCCGCATCCAAAAACCCGGATTAAGAGAGGAGAGGGAAGTGAATGAATCATTCATGGACTGAAGTGTAACATAAAATGCTTGCCAAAAGATTACGCCTGAGGTTATAGGGGTACGTTCCATATGACAATATGATAATTAGATTTAAACAGCTCAGTGATCTGAGCATTTTATTCTGCTTATTTTTTTTTTGTGACATCCACAAAAATGTGCATCACAGTGTACAGCAGAGTGCATTAAGGACTAAGAGGAGCTGATGGTGCCAAGTCCCTCCCCAAAACGAAATTCAGCACAGAGGAGCTGCAGCACTGGAATGCACCTCTCCTGCCCTGGCAGTGGGCTCTCAGACCCTGCACACCACTGACGTTAGACATTTTCATTCTTCGTCAGGTCAGGTTTCTCAGTAAACATACAGTCACTTGTGCATGAACAAAGACAGTGTTTATTCATTATGTATTGCTCTACATTGTAAAAGTTTCATTTGTCATATTATAAAGTCTAATGGGGTTTTTTGCTCGTTACTTTTTCGCTTGCTCGTTCATGCATCACATTAATGTTATTAAGTGTTACTTGTCTAAATAACATCACAAACCCTGCTGTAAATCACAATTACAAAAAAGAAAATCATGGTTCTGTTAATTATCTTTACAGTATATTGTATGTCTACTGACAAATAAACCATTCTCCTATTTATCTGGGCCCTAGACTCTAAGGAATGAAAGCTATTGCCTATTATCTCACATTTCGTCAATAAATGTATTCCAGCCTCATTACAGTTGAATCACGTTGCATGCTTTTGGACAAACACAAATTACAGAAGTGACTTTCAGTTACAAATCCAGTAAGAAATGGGCAAATAAAACACTAATATCCCTGTGGCTTTCATGTCAAAGACATTAAAATACTTGAATTACATGAATGCTCAGATGTATCACTCATGAAAGCACAGCTATAAAACCTCTGTCTTCAGGTAGTGCTGTGTCCTGTGCTTCACGTTTGGGCTGCTTGGCACGCTTGGTGGCTGCTGGTCGTAGTCCCCCATGCACACGGCTACAAAGAACAGGGTCCCCCCAATGACCAGAGCCAAACCGCCAAACCAGCCAGAGAACATTGCCTCCCCGTACTCCCACCGTGGCATCACATCAGGAAAACCCTCGTTCCAGAAGTCCACCACGGTCGTGTAGGCCACAATAGAGACAGGAGCCAGAGTGGTGAGTCCCGACACCCACGACAGCACCCCGCTGAAGATGATGAGCCCTCTCTTTATGCCAGGATGCTCCACGCACATCTCAACGCCCTCCAGACCTGGGAAGGCAGCCACCACAGCTAAACCTCCAGTGCCTATAGACACTGACATGAGCACCCTGGAGATCTGCAGGTCCATCGGGAGTCCCAAGATGGAATCGTAGGCCTTACACTGGATCCCTACCTCCTCTGTGTATAGGCAGGTGTGCCACAGCCCAGAGAACCAGTTCTCCACTTCATTTAGATCGGAGTTCATCGTCTTCCAAAAGGGAAGGAAGGTGGTGATCAGAGAAGTGACCAAGCCCCCAAATGTCACAAAGAGCGCAGTCCTTTGCATAATTTTAGTTGTTAGAAAAACCATCTTTGACCTCCGCACGTACAAAATCTGTGCTGTGATTCTGCTGTTCGGGTCTACGAGACAGAATAAGAGATCCAGGGTGGCTCTGTAGCCCGTCCCACCTGCCGGACAAACCTGGACAGCCCACTTCTTCAGTGTCCTTAATAAAGTGGGAGATAATCCAAAACGGTGGCATAACAACAGACATACTGTTTTGTGTTCAATACCGTCACGGTGAACAATGAACTCTGTTTTTAGATGAAACCAGATATTTCCAGTGGGACTCTGGGCTGTGTGCATGCACAAGTGGACTTAAATGAATGAAACATGAGAGAGATGTTCATAGGTGGAACACAGAAATAGTGTTTCTTTGTGGCTGTGAAATTCAGCCCATGTAAAAAAAATAAATTCAGATTTTTCTTCTTTCTTTTTTTTAACATATGTCGCTGGTAATTCTTTGCCGTTATTTTAATTAAGACATTTACAATCCAAAGAAATCACTTGCCAAGTGTCTCAAGTATCTGGACCATGAATAGCACTTTGTGTTCACTGCAGTTGTGGTTACAACAGTCCAAAAGGCTGTGAATTCCTCTGTGGGTCTTTACAGATCTTGCAGTACAACTCCCAGTTCACAGAAAAGCCAAACTCCCATCCAGTGTCTTAGCATTTAGGTCAAACTTTTCCCATAAAAGAATGACATTTACCATCTTATTCAAGTCTTATTTATATGTTTGTGGCTGACCTGAGTGTTATAAATGCTGTAAATAAATGCAGGTATTTGAGGAATACTTTCAGAAGAATTAAGCAAGTAACTTTAGTTTAATTAACTTGCATGAGTTAAAATCTTTGGAAAACCTTGCAGAAGCTAAGAGAATTCATTGTCTGACCTTATCATTCATAGATCTGTGGAAACTGAAACCCCCTGAAGGACAGAGCTAATTTGATGAAAGGTCAAGGATTAACCTTCAGCTCTTTCTCATGGTGTATAAGTTACAACGGCTTTAGCTAACAGTTGCAGTCTACATAAGAATTTGAATTTTTCTACTAGTATTCATGAAAGGATCTCCATGGATGAGTGAATAATCCACTGCAATAGAAATTGCTAGATCAGATATTTAACAATAGAATTAAAAAGCTATTTAAAGCTAAACGTTAAAAAGCAAGGATTGCAACGAGCCCATTCAAAAGGCTAGTCACTCTACGGTGGATTTAAAGCAGACAGATACAATAAACATCGGGTATCTGCTCTTTGCTTGGGTGACATTTATAGACGGTTATAAGGTTAATTCATGACTGGACAACAAAGTCAGCAGTAAGAGGGTCAGTTAGATCTGATCTGATGATAGATCGACGCATCGAGATGGGATTTCAACCGACCATTCACTCAGATTATGTTTTACTGTGCACCGATGAACTGCCAAGACGGTTGTGAGGAAACCATAACAATAGCTAAAAAGAGGCATGCTGGGATCTCTAAGAAAATGTTTGTATGGGTTTCAAGTGGGTTCAGCCTCCACTGGCTCTGCATTTCACAAGAGGCACTACAGTTCAAAGCATGGACCACAGAATCTTATTTTGTAAGAGAACGTTTATTAAGGCTTTAAATAGATGAAAGTCACATGGTTAAATATTTAATAACAGCATACTGATGTTACAAACTCATGTCTACATTGCATGGATAAAGACAATGTCTGTTAGTAATGGTAAGAGGTGATTAGTATAACAATGACGACACAGATGGCTTTAAGACAGACACACAATCTAATTATTCTAATTCGATGATTTGGATCACAGCTGAGAATAATACAAGTGGTGAATACAGATTTAGATAAATGATCCATGTAATGGTATACTCTGTTTATGTGACTTTGACTACTGAGAGCAGATCTGAGGAGAGGTCTGACAACAGAGTATGAAATCTTACAAAAAATCAAAAGTAAATACTGAGAAGATAAATTGCAAAAGTAGATTTCTGTACAAAATAAATAAATGACCAACAAAATAATAATAAAAAAAAGGGATTTATGCGTCATTTATCAATTCTAATAAGCTACTGTTGAATCCTTCATTGATTTCACTCTTCACTGAGACGCAGAGAGAAAAACAACGTATGCAGCATGGATCAAAGGCATCTACTGTACGGGCCTGGAGACATGCAAGGTCTAACAAAAAGAAAATACTGCATGTTTGAGAAGAGGGAATGACTAGAAGTAGGTGCAGCAGAGATTCATGGCTTCTGTGAGAGGAGGAAAGAGTCTTCCTAAATATCGGAGCCCATCTCAGCACACTGTTTGTCTGATATGTGTGTAGCTAGAGACTCAATGATGTCCAACAACAGCAGCTGGCTGAGAGACCGCAGGTTGGGGAGCTTGGATACCTTTGGGAGGGGAGCAGAAAATAAAATGAAAAAATGAGCCGTAAATTAAGACAGGACAATGAGTCAATTAGAATAAAAATAGGGAATAAGAAGCACTTGGTTGCTCATGCGCGAAAAATGAAGATAACAAAAAGAAGCGTAACGGAAATATTGACAGCAGAGCTAACACTCCAGCGAAGTGAAAATTGAGTTCTTCATAGCTTCTTTGGATAACAAACAATAATCAGAGTGCCACTATGACCCTCATAGTTACATGATGAGCTGCTTGTACAGCCGGCCAGGCTGTAAACAGTCTTCTCTCTACGTAGAGGATGGAGGGTGATCCACTAGGAGGCCAAAGGTGTCAGTCTCCCGCAAAGAAGACAGGACTAGAGGGTTAGCTCAGCTGCACTGAGTGGGCAGCAAACCCCGAAGGCTCCAGATACAAGCCCACCCACCTTGATGAACTGGTGGACAATAATGTGTAGGCAGTGCTTCTTCATGTCCAGAGCCTGGGTTTTATCCGCAGCCTCCAGGATCTGGGGAAAGTGAAGAAATGATTAATGGAAAACATTCTGCAAGCAAGAGACAGGATTGTCCATTTAGGTCACTGCTCCCCCCTGGGTGAAAACACAAATACCTGCAAGACATTCTCCACAGTGACGTTCATCTCCAGATTTTGCTTGCAGTACGCCTGCAGCCTGTTATTGGAAAACCCATAGTAATATGGTGCAGCAAACAGATAGCTGTTTATAATGGGTCAAGGAAATGAAAAGACTCAAATTAAACTCTTGAGTAGTGACATTAAAAGTAGGATTCTGCGCCTCAACAAACCATTTGACTACTAATATATGCAAAGCACTCAAGCACCTCTAACTGTATCTTAAATAAAACCATTTCCACATTATTATCTCAGTATAAGACCTTTAGATTTATATCTAAACATCTTAAGCTGCTTAAACCAAAAGCTATTTGTGAGTCAGCAGTTCCATCATTCAGGGATTCTTACAGTACTAAAGTAATTTGATATCTCTATAGGATAACACGGTCTGTATATTTTTCAGGACCTCAACAGAAGAACATCTATAAAGGCCATTTTGGTTATGTTAAACTTGTTTGATAATACTCGTAAAACTTAGCAGCTTACCTTTAGTCCACCATAACTCCTCAAAAACGTTTGCAAGAGTCTTTCTGTTGTGTTATTCAAGCAGGCTCTGCCTACCTTTAAGGTGGTGAAACGGTATCAAGCACTTTGAAAAGGATACAGGGAATCCTCTGGAGGCATGTTGACGTCACCATAGTAGATGTAACGCAGCATGGACTCAAAGGCCTGCTTACTTGGGACCATCTCACCAATGGAAATATTCACCTGACCGTCCTCAGGCATGAAGGAGCGGAACATGGCCTCAAAGTAACTGAGGAATACAAGCACCGGTCACATCACTAAGCTTAAGATCAACACGATTACAAAGATTAGAGGTAAACACATCTACGAGAGGCAGCTCCTAAGCACAGTCCACAAAAGGAAAAGAAGAAACATAAATTCAAAGCATGACATCTGTGTCGTCTCTACCTGGATCGAGCTGCCAGTATGGCTTTATGTGCAGGCCGTGGGTGACCGTCCAACAGCAGAATAATGTCGCAGAACTCCAGGCCACCTCCCTCCAGGTAAGCCTTCATGTCCTGCACCAGGGACGTCCCAATATCTACCGGCTGGTCCGAGTACAACCTGGGAGGAGGATGCTGCTTTCGCCGCACTATCTCCACTATGAGCGGGGTGGACAGATGCTCAAACTCTTTTGTCATGATCACCTGGTTAAAGTGCGATTCCTTCACCACAAAATTGAGACAGTGTTCCTGAAGAAAGAAATCATTTTGAGCCATTAGTGTCAAAATAAAAGATAATTTCCTTTTACTCTGCGTCTCTGTTCTTTAAGAGTAACTCAATACCAAGCAAACTAGTTTAAACATTCAGATCTGTTGTTCTAGTTAAATGTCAGGGTAGACTGAAGAATCTGAAATTCAGCCACTGGAGGTCAGTAGAAACCTTCTACCTTGAGCTGGTCCAGCTGCAGCTTGTTGGCATTTTCACAAACGCTGAGAACGTTCTGCAGGTCGACAGAAGCCTCGATGTACTGCACACACAGCTGCTCCAGCCGGGAAAGCTTAAAACTCAGCGCTAGTTTGTACACATCCATGATCAGAAGTACATCCTGGACATGACCTGTGAAGACAGACAGACAAGAACAAATAACAGATTTTTCTCCAAACAGAATGACTGCAGACACCATCCTAACGCGAGAACCATGAGAGTTACCTCTGCGAGGGTACTGGATCTTGTCCGTGTAGAGGAACTGCATTAAGACTTCAAAAGGTTGGGCCTCTGCTTCCCTGATGGATACCTCCAGCAGCGGCTGTGTGCCCGATGGCCTACTGCCTGCTGGGATATCCCTCGGGCCCCCAGCTGCTGCTTCATCACTCTCCTCACCACTCTCCTGTTTTGTCTTCTGCGAGACAGCAAATTACACAACATTTTAATCATTTTACCAATACCATGTTAGCTTTGTAATTTAAGACTGGAACAATTTTTCCTTTATGTGTTGTTGCCATTTACAAATTCTACATATAAATATCATGTGATAACACTAATAGTCTTGTGTTGTCTCAGAGGTGCACATGTTGCATTGCTCGGACCTGTCGCTGCCTATCCCGAGCCTGCAGGATTTTCTTCCGCAACCACTGACATCTTGCAGTCACTATGGCAATGTGCCCCCAGACTCTCTCCTCCCTCTGTAAAACAACAAAACAAGGCGTCAGACCAATGGAAAAAAAAAAAAAAAAAAAAAAAATAGGTGCGTCATATGAACGTCACCTTGTAATTTTAATCAGCAGCTTTGCAGCAGTTTCACATACAGCCAGGAAAACTCACCTCACCGAGAATAAACTCCACATCACAGAACTGGCGGTTCTCCCAGAGTTTACCATAGTCCTCATGGAGAGTGCACTTTGGGTAGCATGAGAACTGCAAGAGTAACATTTCAGCCAAAGTGTTTGATCTTTAGACAGAAAAGGTTTTTGACCACATAATCGTGTTTGTATCCTCATGCAATCAATTTGATTGGCACTAACCTGGAATCGGTACATCTCTCCACTGCGGACATTGTTGTCTACGGTCCCTCCAAAGATGTACATGGCATCTTGAATCACAGCAGCAGCATGGAAGAGTCTCCCACTGGGCATCTGAGGGGGCAAAGGCAGACTGTAATTACAGCTATGATCTATAGGATTCACTAACAAATGTGTTGAAATGCATTTCCAAGATGGTTATTAAAGAGCACCATACTACTGAGACCCAGATCAAAATATCCAGAAAATTTGGTGATTGTATGAATCGGGCTGAATCAGAAGTTTAATAAAAATAAAGTAAAAGGCAGAATTTTCACTAAAATGCTGAATGAAGAGTTGACAATTATATAAAACAAGGAAAATACCAGGAGGAGTGGAAAAGTACAAGGCCCCTATGTCCTTGTTCAATAATTCAGCTTCCTAACAAAACATATTTTCGATATCATGGATCCACTACCACATCTATTGACACAGTTCTTTGTAAATTTGTTCGGTCAATACCTCACTGTCCATACTGGGTTGGATCACCTCCCAGGTCTGAGAGTCAACATCATAGCAGTGCAGCTCATTGGGCAAAGTGTTGTCAGCAGCTCCTCCGAATACATACAGGTGGCGATCGAAGGCAACCATAGTGTGGCCGTAACGTCTCTGGGGAGGTGGTGGGGAGCCCCGCAGTAAATGTTCAGTTGGGATACGTGTCCACCTGAAAAGACGGACCAATGAGTTCCATGTGATTGTAACTAGTAACTACAGAACGTGTAACTGTGGTATGTAAGGAAATTGTTTGCTCACATGTGGCCCTTGAACTCAAACTGAAAGAGGTTGTTGGTAATCTTGGCTCCACTCTGACCAGAAAACACAAACATCTTATCCCTGCATACGGCCACAGGGAAGTTGCAGCATGAAGGGGGGATCTCACCACTCTGATCGATCTGATGAACACAAAAGCAGAAATGAAGACATCAGCAGATATAAAACGTTTCAGTGTAATGAACTTTGAATGGTCTATGCTTTATAATATGGACACGAGTCAAACTAGCCTCTTCCCAGCAGGCATGTTCTCGATCTTGCAGGCTGATGGTCCACATGTCATTCAGCCTGTGAACAGGAAGAGTATCATTCAAGATCATGTGTAAAAAACAATATGTGGGACACATGAATGTTGTTAAACATACCTGGCATTTCCATCATAGCCAGCAAATATCCACAGTTTATCATTGTAGACTGTTGCCCCATGAGCAGATCTGGCCACTGGCAAACTAAGACAGAGACATGCGGCAGGGCAGATCAATATTTGCACAGATTTTATCAACTTAAACTATCAAACGTAACAAAAGTAGTGCACGTGATATTTTACTTATTTCCAAAAATTCTAAGTAAACATAACTTCATCAATGTTGCTGAAAGCTTCAAATGTTTATATTTGAACAAACTGATGTGAAGTCTATCCAAGAAATGCAACTGAGATAAAAAATAAATAAATACAGTAATATACCTCCCCTCCACTTTCCATTCAGTCCACTGTCCTGTGGCAAACTTGTACTCAAAAAGGTCATTTTTGTTTTTCAGGTTTGAATTTGAGTAGATGTCTCCAGTGTAGCCCCCTGAAATTAAGCAGAGCCAGTAGTTGTAGTGAGACTAAACACAGAATGAACAATATATATATATATTAATAAAATAAGCTTTAAGAAAGTTACCAAAAACAAACATGCTGCTGCCATAGACCACGGCGGAGTGGTGATATCGGGGAGCAGGTGGTGTTCCAGTGGTGAAAGCTCTGCAAAACATGTGATAAACAGCTGTTAAAACACATTTAACAATCTATATGTATATCACATATGTCTGCACAGAGACACTTGTCTTACCGACACCATGAGCAGTCCTTCACATCAAAGCGGAGTAAGTCATTCAACATGTTCTTCCTGTTGGATGACACAGATCTGTAACATCCTGTATGCAGAGTAAAAAGACATTGCTCCTCACTGTGTCTAGCAGTACTCACCCATTGTCTCCCCCAAACACGTAAATAGCATCCCTGTAAGCCACAACTGTGTGCTTGCTGCGCCTGTGAGGAGCCACATGATGTTCACGGTGAATACAAGTCAGTAAACATTCAGGTGAAGTGGAGATGCTTCTCCTCATCTGTCATGCACATGTTACCTGGCACCAACAAACTCATCACACGGAGGGAGTCTTCTCCAGCGATGGACGGTCTCAAACGGGCCAAAGTTGAGCGTCAGATACTCCACGCTGTCGGAGCAGCTGTGGTCGAAGTCAACACTCGGGGCCACTTTAGTTGATTTGCAGGACATTTTGCCAACTCATCCGGATGAATCAGGTCTCAGGGCCACTCATCTGTGGGGACGTCCTCAGTTAACAACATCGTTAACGCCAGTCATCCAGTTAGTAGAGAGATAATAACACTGCCACCGATAATTTAATGCGACAATAGTATAATATCCGCTGGGTTAAGCTAGAGACTGGACTCTTCCGGCTAACAGTTAGCTGCTAGCAATGCTAAAAACTAACATTAGCCGCGCAGCTAGCCCTGGCTAGCTAGCTACGTTAGAGCTAAAGCTACGCTTCGAAACAAGCAACAGTTACAGCGAGCGAAAAGTTAACGGATAGTTAACGTGTTTAAAAAAAATAAAGGTTAAACACATTTGCTAGTGTGTCTACCAAATGAGCGTAGCAAGGCATTAGCCACATAAACTAAACTAGCAAAACAAGACTGCTGTCATTAAAGAGCACAGATGCCCCAGCCACGCCCCCGCGAGATTTGGCGAGCACTTCATTTCCTGTAATGTAAAATAAACAAGACGGCGCCTAAGAATATATTTCCCTATAATTTTCTTATTTTTTCACGTAATGGCGTACAAAATAATAGTTTGACATACACGAAGTAATGAAGTAAGGTATCCCCTTATTCCCAACTTTTATCTCCAGAGACATCTCAGGTAAATTCATTATCCACAAAACTATGAAATCACACCCCAAATTTATTATTTTCTCTCAAAATGAATTTAGACTTCATTTGAAATCACAACAAATTTCTAAAAGGACCATAAGAACAAAATGTTTACTGTAGTATAATTATCTGTCCTGATTTTATAGCACTAGTATACATTATTTGTATACTGTATTGAAATTTTTCAATAATTATGTATGGCGAGGTGGTTAGCACTGATGCCTCACAGCAAGAAGGTCACCGGTTCGAATCCATGGGCCGGGATGGCCTTTCTGTGTGGAGTTTGCATGTTGGAGCATGTTCTCCCTGTGTCTGCGTGGGTTCTCTCCGGGTACTCCGGCTTCCTCCCACCATCCAAAGACATGCTCATTAGGTTAATTGGTGATTCTAAATTGCCCTTAGGTGTGCATGTGAGTGTGAATGTGAACGCCCTGCGATGGACTGGCGACCTGTCCAGGGTGTACCCCTGCCTCTCGCCCGATGACAGCTGGGATAGGCTCCAGCAGACCCCCGTGAACCCTAACAGGATTAAACGGGTTTAGAAAATGACTGACTGACTGACTGACTAATTATGTATGCAATAAACCTTACATGAGACAGGTCATAAGGATGTCGGACATATCAGGATAGTCCGATGATGCACAAAGATAAAGATAAAGCTTGCACTTTGTTTGTTAAGGCTGTTGTATATGGATACACGCACCTGATTATGAGAGCAAACTTTATGATTTCTTCTCTGAGCACGAAACATTCTGACTTTGGTTTCCTTCTACCCCATCCCCCCACACCTGCCCTGTGCCTCCAAAGATCCCACATCTCACGTCTCCTACTCCTCCCCCTGCAGTGAGCCCTCTGGATCAGACCATGGGTACAAAGCTCACTACACTTCGCCCCATGGACATCAAAGACAATGGTTCCCCGCTATTATTACAGTTTTTAATAATGTGCTGGACAGTTCTTAACACAATTTTAGTAGTTTCTGCATAGATCCGTCGATTTGACCCTTCTCAAACATACTAACATCTTTTCCATGACCATGGGATGTGACTTTGGACATGGTTGTTAAAGAAATGAGAAGCTTTTTATTGCATCAGTTGAGGATATATAACTTGTTGCCAGCTAAAAGATAAACGCCCATGCAGTAGTTATCCAACAGGAGGCTCATACCGACTCATATAGCGACTTTTTTTTTGGCCAGGTGAATATATTTCCTTGTATTTAGATAATGAGAATATGTTGCCATTGTGTGGAAAAAAATATAACAACTCGCTCTCGCTGATTTTTTTTTTAATGATTTATTTTTACAACGGTAGATCACAGGATTCTAACACTGAGAAACAAAAGAAATACTTTAATGGGTCAGTGAGGAACTCCTGTCACTTTGGTATATTAACTGAAACCCAAACTAATATTTAACAAGACAATCTTCTCACATTATTCATTTTCAGTGTGGTTGGTGGTTTAACTTAGCTCTGTATTTCAACAAGTAATAATCTTCATCTTTTACAAAGACGTTGGGAGGAGGTTCAACACATTTATACACAATAAGTCAACAACAATCCTGTTACTTATTACACATGTGGTAACAAAGATGAAACAGTCAGTCACAGACTACCTAGAATATTACATTTCCCTTTACATTTAGAGTATAAAGATTATCATATTTTGCTTGTGGCAGTGGAGAATTGTATGGAGGACAAAATCAGCAAATTAATGAAATATATAATACAATATATAACTGAATCCAATAAAAGATACAAAACACCATAAACAAAATACTGAATGTATTAAATGAACAGTGCAGTGTGTTAACGACTAAAAAATAATCATTGCATTTCTCAGTTAAATTTCTTTTGTTTCTGCAGATAATGATCACTTTTAGGATCTGTCTCACTACGCAAGTGCAACAACAAAATCAACCCATCAACAAACTTGGCAAAAGAGCAGATGAGAGCTGTTGTTGTTAAGGCTAAACATTATGACATCAGCAGAAAAAGTAACGTAAATTATATGTTGCGAAAAAATAAAAGCACAGCACAAGCAAAGTATCGTCACAAGGAAAGTATTATTGTTTTTGATTGCATAGTACCGCACTTGCTATTTTAGTTACTGATTTTTTTGCATATTATTTGTCAGACATTTTCTGTGAAACAGAAGTGACTGCTAATGTTTTTTTAACTGAATCTGTGTTTAACTGGAAATGTCTGACATTGCAAAGGTCCATATTTCCACATTCCTCGTGCATGTGTATTTTTTTCTTTTGTGAGCCGATTTTGTCCTCCATAGACGGAAAAGTTGGATCTAATACTTACATTCAGTATTTTCACATCTGTATTAGTGTGAAATCAGACTCGTACAACTTCAGTGTTTCAGTTTTGTGGAACAAGAAGTTTGTTATTAGTTTTATGTGATGCACCTTTTTCTTTCCATGTCTTCAAAAAGCCGCCAAACTTTGGCAGTGTTGACAACGATGGCTCTGTATTCAATCACATGTCTTAGAAAATTAGTCCCAGACATCATTGTTCACTCAGCTGCTCCACTGGAACTAGCTTATTTTCTGAGAGTAAGGAAATTGCAGTGCTTGATAATCGACCCACAAACAATACTAAGTAAATTGGTTCAGTATTTATAGATTGTGTGGTTGACGAATTTTTTATCTCAAGCACTCTGCAGATACCTTACAGTGCACCATAAACATATAATGCAAACAAGTGAATCTGGATATCATTCAACAAAGCGGGATAAAAAATGCAACAGGAACTTTTAATACAGTCTCTCAGAGTTGAATTGGCAACTCTTGCCCACACGCATCACAAGTGAATGATATCACGAACATGCCCCCACAGCTTGGTGATCCACAGGTTCACCCCAAGCTCAGTTAGATATTGAATCTCCGGCATCAACATCTTACGGCACAACTTCTGATGAGCTTTGTCCACGTTCTTCTTCAAGTTATAGCCCATGATAGACTTTTCTCCGAATGGCTGCCAGGGCTGCATGTCTGTCTCTTGGATGCTGCCAGCCTCCACAGCTTGACCCCCCTCAATGCAGATAGATGCCATCTGTTCGTTCCTCCTCCTGAGCTCTGCCACGTCCTCAGCCATACGCTGCCGTCCATATGCGTCCACTTTCTTCCAAAAAGTTTGGTTGCAGTGCTGGTATAGCTTCCAGTCAATAGCGTTCCACTTAAGGGCCTTGGCCCGCAGCTCAGGGGTAAGTTTAGACACAGTGGATCCCTTCCGTGCATTGAGCTTGAAGTAGAGCAAATCATCCATGTCCCAGCAGAGGGCATCCTTGAGCAGGATGAGTGATTCTTCAAAGTATTCCACCAACATGACCAGCTGAAAACGGTCAGTGATGGACTTGATTCCTTCTTCTACCCGTGGGTCATCCAGCTCCAGAGTGTTGTCCTGTCCAAAGTCAAAGAAGAGCAGATTCTTGAGGTAGAACGAGTTGAATCCCTCTGGGTCAAAGTACCTTTGGGGGTCAAGTAGGAACTCAGACAGCTTGTCAGCACCTGGTATCTTCCAAGTAAAAGGCACCAGCCGTCCAAAGTAGTGGAAGGATGACTCAAAAAGCTCTGCAGGGTCCCGCAGAATAGTGATATAGGTTGTGTCCATAGGTAGTAACTTGACAACTTCAGGTGCATTGAAACGCAAGTGATTACAGATAATATTGAAGCACATTCCAGCTCTGTAGTCTTTAACTTGAGAACGGTGGAAATAAGAAGGGTAGAAGAAGTCATTTCTGCTGTCAGGGAAGGCAAATTTCAGCTGGTGTTTCTCTCCAAAGCGGAAAAGAATATTGAGGAAGGTGCTGCTGGCTGTTTTGTGGGTTTTCATGAACATAATATCCACTTTTGGAGCACATGTCTGGCTGATGTTTTTTTGTGAAATGTTGGTGGTTGGTTTGGGGTGGAGCTGGGATGGGCGGTGAGCGCACGAGTACGGCACTGGTACACTGCAAAGAGGAAAATAAAATGATGATAAATGTTCTGATGGATCTGAAGAAACTTTACAAATCGCATATTTTACATGATGGTCATTGCCGAACAAACTTGAACCAGAGTCACGTCTTACTCGGGCAGACTGAAGTGGATCGGTGGGCTGGAGAGGCAGTAAAGAAGGATCATACAGCTGGTCAGGACTGTACCCAGGACCAGGCCTTTGCACATGGACCTCCACTGCTTCCTTTGTATGCCCGTCATGGTCCAGCTGAATCTAAAATTACCTTAAAAACAGAGAAGAAACATCTTCATCATCATCGTTTCCCAAGCCACCACCAATGTGGTATGCATTTCCTTCATGCTAGCTCAGCACACCTTTTTTCCTTGTTATTCTCAAGTTACCTGACAGCTAATACCTGCACTATGTTGCCACTGTAAAATGACTCCATAGATTACAATCTTTGCTCTATAATTTATTTAGCAGTGGACACAAAAATATGAACACCGGTAAAATATGAATTAATGCATCACAATGGCTAAAGTGGTGTTGGTTGATTTCGAGAATGACACCATTAATGTGTGTATTTAGAGTAACATCATGTCACAATTAAAGAAATTGTGAAAAAAATAAAAATAAATACAAACATAAGATTAGGGTTAGACGGAATTTGTCCCAAATCCTTTAAATACTATTAAGGAATCTCTGAAAGCCGTAATTACTGTCATCAGGTGGACTATAATTTAAAGTACGTGAAAAACAAACCTACAGAGAGATAGCTCCTGACTGCATGTGACAGAATGTCCCAGCCAACCTCATCGCATCTCATATCATTTAGCAGTTTGCATCATAAACATTTTAAACACGTGGTGTGGATAACGTTGTATGGTGAGCAACAGAATAGCTCACCTGACCAACTCTGTGTTTCTCAGCTGCCCCACAAAATAAATAATGCACTACTGCGGAAAGGGATATTGCGTTCCCCCCGCAGACTGTGGGTAAGACGAGCCACTTGCTGACTCAGCTACAGAAGGTAAGTAATGAAGTTACCCTTGCCACCTGGAATTTACAGTGTTATGTGACCCAATGTAAGCCCATTACATATCAGGGCATGAGGAGATAAGAGAATAAGAAGAAGTATTTTTTGCCACTTTTATGTATTTTATTTATTCATTCATTTGGAGTGCCCGGAGAAAATCCACGCAGACACAGGGAGAACATGCAAACACCACACAGCGCCCTGTAAATACTATATTTTTCACTATGTCTATATTAACAGCTTTTGTTGCCTTTTAGTCATATAGGTTGCCGTACTTGTAGTTAGTTATTGGGTTTAGCGCGCTGTAACATAAAAGTCCACTTCTTCTTCTAATCTTCTTCTAATCAGCAAAACAAATGACAAGACAAAGTATTCTGCAATAAAATGGCACCTTTGCACTGTCCATTCGTTTTATTTAGGCAACAAAAGTGTATACACTTCAGTAGTATAGTCTAGTAGTGTAGTCATGGGATGAATCATGGGGAAAGGCAAGTAAGGAAAAAAATCTGAAACTGAAATTGCGAGCTACTTGTTTTTGTTTTGTTTCTTGCATACGTGAAATAATACATTTCCCCCTTTTTGAATGTCTAAAAGATTTTCACATGACCGCATTAACCTTTGATAATCCATTGTGTTTTATCTTATCTTTTAGATGTATCATTGTTAAGAATAATCAAGGCTATCCATCAGTGCTTCCAAGGTGCAAGTGAACATTGTGCAAAACAGTAAAAGCTGTAAAAGTTTATCAAAGCAAAATGCTATCCTCTGATGAGATAAACAATTTTGACTGGTTATAAAAGCCCATAACAGTGTTGACATAGCTTCTAAAATCAGTAGACAAAGAGCTTTTTAAACTAAAGTCAGTAAATTAAAGTCAGTTTTCTACTATTTTACTATTAGACAAGGGAATATTGTTCAGTATTAATGCATTTTCAACAGCAGTGAAACTGATAGTAAGCAAAGGTATAGAAATTTCAGATGAAGAATTTTAATAAGACCAAGCATCATTGTGCATGCTTCCTCCCTTGTCTTTTATATATTCTTTTATTTTTAGTGTCAGACACAAGAAGAAAGGAAAATGTCCTGAACAGTTTAATCATGTTTTGTCCATAGTCATTGTAAATCAGTAGTAAATTAGTAGTAGTAAATCATGAACGAATCTCTGCTGGACTGTAGCTATGAAGGCTCGATACCAGTTGATTCCAGTCTGAATGATGATGTTATTACCTGGTGTATTTTCTTTATTTGGAATTTGGTCTGGTGTCAGATTCTTAAACTTCCACGTCTGCATGAATAACTCTGCCTTGGTTATGAATGAAAAGTACAGTTAACATTTTAGGTTCAGGCTTGTCATTGAAACATTGCACGAGCCATTTCTCCTCTTTGTCAGGGCTTTATGAAAGGAGTATTGTGGAGCTTTCTCTCCATCATCAGAAGCAACTCTGATGGGGTACTTTTCCTGACAAAGATAGCTCAGCAAGTGTAATGCACAGTGACATAAATAAAATCCCGGGATCCTATCAGACAATTAAAAAGCGCGCATTTTGATGTTAGTTGATAATATTGTTTGCATTTGTTTTGAGTGCGGGATGGAAATGAGCCTTCTAATCTCCATGTGTGCCCAGCTAGGGTGTTTACATAATAATATAATTTCCACCATTATCCTGACTGTTAACTCATTTACTTAACATTAGAGCTACATAATGGCAATGCTGCAGCTAACATTTGTCCTGAAAATGTTTACCCCGAGCTTTGCAGGGCTCCACACAAAAGAGTTAGGTCTGGTACGATGAGCAGCTCATATCAAGACTAACATTGTTTTGAGAATAAATATTAAGAGTAAACAAAGCAAGATTTAGGATTATGTTCAACACATTTCCTTGTCTGCAAGGTGTTGGTAAGTATAACGACACATGTTTAACAATCTTGTACATATAATGGTAAAAGCCATTATTAAGAGTACAAAGCAGAAAATAGGAACATTTCTGAGAAAATTCAGTTCAAAAGAGTAGAGAAAGATTCCTTACTCACAGCATAAATCCAAATAGAAACTAGTGGAAGTGTTGTTTTCCCAACAGCATTTTGTCCATCCAGTGCCAGATAACTAATACAACTTCATCTCCCTCCCACGGCTGTTCTTATGTCTGATCTTGGCATGCATATAGCAAAGCTCGACACTCCCCTTATCACATGTCTAGAGCTACGGAGCTCATTCATCTGGTTGCCGTCCCTCCTCTCCTCTTTCTCTGCTTCCTGTCAGCGTGCACACCTGATGCCTTTGGGCTGCCTGCTGCTTCCCCCCTCAATTTTCAGTTCCAAAACTGATCTTGCTGAATCGAGCACTGCAGGGAGGCTCATCTAGCCACCGGTGACGTCAGGCTTTATGTCAGGGGACATGCACTTGTCAGTGAGTGTAAAAGAGGAGGGGAGGGAGAGAGGGCGGGAGGAGAGAAGCTGTATAGTCCCCATTCTGTGTCTACATACAGAGGGCTATTGAGTCTGGACACTGAAGTCTGAGCTGCTAGCTGATAGGAGGAGAGAAACACCATAAAAAGAACAAATGCAGAAAGCCAACGCACAAAGGCTTTAATTGTACCAGTTGATCAAGACTGCTTTGTGTATGTATTGTTTGAAATGCTTATTGGAAAAGATGTGTGTATGTGTATGTCCCAGGATGACCGTAAAAAGCTGCCTATCAATATTTTACATGTGGAACATAAAAGTTGCAGTTTAAAGTACACAGCATTTTAAACTTGGGGAAACTGCCATACTCTAGTGTCTTGATAAAGACAGCACAGACATTTCTGCAGACAATGAAAGAACCATTCCACCACGGGCGGAGAGTCTATTTGGTTCTGTGTGCCAGGATGTTGCAATATGCTGTCTCAGTGCCTCGCCCAATACAGTACACGTGAGCGCCATCTCACTCAACACCGATCGCCTGATTCCTGGAAGGCGCACTGGGTCTGTACTGCTCATCCCACACTCGTCAGGCTCGGGCACGACACTGTTGCCTTTGTTCAGCAGTGAGTGCCTTTGCCTACGGACACCCAGAGTGCCAGGCTGAGACCCGAACTGGGTGGGCATGCGTGGAATGCAGATCTGGGTGCTGAGGGAGGGTCGAGCCCTGGCCTTTGGCTCACAAGATCACAGCAACATCTCAAGAGGGCAGAGGAGTGTGTGCTCATTTGTCATCAACGCCCAGTTTACAGGGAAAATTTATCACATTAAAGATAAATGTCCAATCAGTGCTGATGGCAACTGTAGTTAACTGAAGCAATATATTTTTTCAAATGCTCTATTGACAGAGGTTGGAGTTTCCCTGAGTTGGCCTGCTTGCACAGGCAACCTGCTCAGCTCATCAACAAGGGCTCCTAAAAGTAATCTGAAATAATGTGACCCCACTGTTTGACAAGAATACAGAAAGACAAATAATAACTTTAAAAATGCTACGCAAAGGTTTAAAGATATCATGTTCTTGGTCATGCATCACCATCCTAACCTGTAGCTACTATGTTCTTGGCCAAATTAAGCATTAAGCCTTGAATATAATTTTACTCACTTAGCTGTCCTCTTGGTACATGCCGGTACCTTGACATTTCGGATTAGCTTTGTCTTGCTGAAGGATTCCTCTGTCCAAGTGAGATGTTAAACTTTATGTTGTAAGGTGAACAAGCATTGACTGCCTTGGTGTTGGCAAGCGCATGCTGAAACTCATGGCAGCAGAACGATTTCCGTTCAGATCGGTGAGCAGTTTCATCAAAGATACCTGTTTGTCTTCCTGTTTGGGCCCAAAGGGCTGCATCCTATTGTTTGGCTAATGCAGCTGCAGCCTTGAGCTGTTTACACTAGATTCTTTCCTGCTCTATCTGAATGAGTCAAGCATAATACTGTAAAGAGTGTGCTCGCCCATAACATCCCCTGCATTGCACTATGCTACTTTAATTTGAAATACAAGCAGTGGATGTTGAGCAGCATCTACAGTAAAATAGAAATGAGGTTGAAAATAACACAAGATGACAAGAACCAGGCTTAATATCTAATGGTTTTACTTGAAAACAGTTTTAAGTACAGATTTTAAAATAAAGTGGAAGATGACTTGTATAATGTAGAATAGTGGAGCACGGTTCGTACAGACATAATGAAAGCAAACACTTTTACATCAATAATTACACAATCCGCATATGCAACATCCTGCATATCAGTTCAAAACTATGCAGAGGTAAATGCGCCCAAATCACAGTGCATGGAACTCACACAATGAGCTCTCTAATGCACTTAGACGTTAACATGACCTCATGTCAACCTGTGACACACTCAACCTCATAATACATAAAGTCACTCTGAAGAAGACATCAGCGAATGAGCTACTTTCTGGCCTTCTTCTTCTCTTTCTTCTTTTCCTTTTCGGCATCGTCATGGGCTTTTCTCTTAGCAGCAAGTTTGTTAGCCTGCAAGAAGAGAACAAGTGCAGTCAATGAACAGATGCTCTACAGCAGTCACACGGGCATTTTTGAGGTTACTGAGCTCAGGCGTTTGTCCCTGGCCTTGCATGCTGTGCACACAGCAGCTGCACAATACTGTTCAATAATCTTAGTCCCTGATAAGACACTGGGTATTGATTATAAAGGATTCAATGTTAAAGAATGTAAGAATGTAACCTTTTCACATAGCTGAACAAATACTCTTATCGATACGAGAATTCCTGCTCCACCAGCAACAAAATCAAACGCACCTCTCTGACTTTTCTTTTTTTTCCAAACATGATTTTGTCGTAGAGGTACTTCTCCTTCTTCTTCATCATCATGATTGCCAGACGTTTCTCCTCGGCTTTCTCCTCCTGTTCCAGGCGTTCTGGATTTTCTACCTTCACTTTTCCAGGTGTGACTTTGACTTGCAGCGACTGATGGGATGAAGAGACGAGTCAGTACAAAAGCTCATAAAAGCTGTGTGACATGACACAAATGACAAATAACTCTTACCTTTCCCTGGGATCTTTGCTCTTCCATCTTTTTAAGGTTCTTCTCTTCTTCCACATCATCTTCCTCTTCCTCCTCCTCTTCTTCTTCATCGTCCTCATCCTCGTCCTCCTCTTCGTCTTCTTCCTCCTCTTGTCCATGAGCTATGGCAGAAAGAAAAAATGCATTTATGGTAACTAAATCCCATGTGCCTATAATAAAGTACTTGTGTTTTATTTGTGTTACTTCACAATAAAACACAAGCCTAACATTTTAAAGGAGCTGTGTGAACACAGAAATATCAGTAAAATGCTCCGTACCAGATTTTTCTCCTCGCTGTAAGGCCATAATCTTCAGTTTCTCAGGGGGCACGTAGTCACCTTCCTTCTCCTCCACAAATGGAGACAGGTGAGGGGGCAGTGTCACTCCAAGGAAATAGTCCTCCACAGGCAATAGCATTTTGGCATTGACGCAATCATACACCCACTGAGGCTGGATGTAGTACCTGAAACAGCCAGGATTTAAAAATGGGATTTTTAGACACTTATTACCGAACTGTACGATTTCTGTTTCTTAAATGGAAGAGTGAGAATACAATCGTGCTCTTTGGTGAGATCTTCTTTATCCCCCAGTGTTACAGAACAGGTCAAGATGTTTCAAACATGATAAATAACAGTGCTGCTTTCACGCAAGACAAAGGAAAGAGTCTTCTGAAAGGAGGCATTGTATGGGATATGGTAATGTCCAAAGAAAACAACCGGCAGACATCCCGTTATTAAATATACTGTACATCAAGTTAGATGTATAAGAAAAGTGAATTCTTAATGATGAAATGCACGAAAATGTTAAAAAACAGCATCATTCCTTTACCTGTTGATGTACTGTTTGTCCATGTTGGGTCTGTCAACAATATGATGTGTGATCGCCTCATCTGTCACGTCGTATGTGCTACCAATGCAAACAGACTTGTCCCAGGACACTTCACCACCAAAACACCTGGAAGGCAGCAGACATACACATGACTTTGACATTTATGTGGTAGTTGTATGTTTCTGAATGTCTAAATGTCTTCAATGCAGCTCCTCCAGCTTCGTTCTTAAGATACACCATGACCTGGACAACTGCGAATCGTCGCAGACATGCAGCTTCTCATGCTAACCTGATGATAAAAGCCAGCGACTCTCTGGGCGCTTCTCTGTTGATGAAGAACTTGAGCCCCTCAAAAACCTTTTTTTGGGCTTCCTGCAGTTTCAGTTCCTTTTCTCTAGCCTCCAACGTCTCCATGTCCTCCTTAAATAAAATAAAACACAGGAAAATAAAATAAAACACAAGAAAATAAAATAAAACACAAGAAAACCTTTATCATGATTATTATTACTTTATTAGTTAGCATCTCATGGGTGCGGTGCCACAAAAGGACATGCCTAAATCACTAAAATGGAATGAAGTTAAACTCCTCACCGACAGCTCTCTTTCAAAAATCACTCAATAAAAGGTGGCGACAGTCACTGAAGGGTGACTTCTGTGAATTATTGCTCACCTGTAGGTGGCTTAGAGCGCCTGACACAGGATTTAATACGGAGAAAAAAAAGCCAGACTCCCAGAAGAAAAACGTTTTAGAATAACAAAGGTGGTGCAACAAGCTTTGGAGCGTCTGGGGACTGAGGTCACCTCCACAATGAATATATATCTAACTGCATGTCTCATTGGGCTTCGTGGAGCGACAAAGTCACAGTTGGCAGTTTAACTCTAAAAATAACTCTTCAGGAAAGAAGAATAATAAGGACATGGTCATGCGTTTACTTTATTGCGGTGGATGCAAACAACCAGACTAACATCCACTTTGATACTAGCGTGTGAGGCGTACGACACAAAAAATTCTAGTGTGGAGAATTTAGCAACATCTAGTGGCCGCAAATTGCAAAGACTTTTTTAAAGTGTGTAGGATGACTCATAACCTGAAACACTACAAGTCCAGTTGCCTTTCTTCAACATTTTTTAACCTGCTCCCTTTGTAGATATGAAAGGTTCAGTCTAAGGTAACGTAAGTCTGAAACAATGACGAACACATTTCACCCATTTAGGAGAAAAATAAAACTCTAAGAAGTGAGCACTACACGTGCTAATCTTTCCTGGGATGGTGGATCTGGAGCAGAGACTCATTGTCGTAAACCTGACAGGATTAGGTTTGTTGAATTGGAGGAGGTTCACTTTCATAGTTCCAAGAAAGCTTTCCAGATTGGTGGAAAGTCCCTGTAGAGGGACTGACCCATGTCAATAGTTATAACTTCAAACCAGTTGGGCAAAACAAGCTTCCCAGGGTGAGAAACCTCTTGTTCATAGCAACCAAACATAAAGCTGTAAATCCCAAGTCTCACATCCTGAAAACGTTTGACTCCTCTGACAAAAAAAAAAATGTGACACCTCAAATTTGCCTCCAGAGACCAATTAGTTCAACTGTTGTTATTTTATATGTTTAAATGTTAATTCTCACAAAGACAATGTTAATGCTCTGCATTAAATCACGTAACATGAAGTGAAACATGATTTGTGAGCTGGTTTTCTTACCCCTTCAACCGGAAACTGGTCGAGTTGAGCCTCCTCCTCTTCTGCCGAAGAAACCACCCGAGCCAGGCTGGCACTCAGAGCTGAAAGTTTCTGTACAGCCACAAATCACACAAGAGGAACAAAGTGGTCGATATATGTGGACATATCATTAATCTGAACAACCACAGAAGAGTAAGGTCTATAAATATGACAGTTGCACATGTATCCATTCCCCATTACATTTTTGACATTATTTTAAAGTCTGACTTTCATGCGCACTGCCAGGACAGCTGCTGGGAAATGTACTTCTCATTCTAGTTCCCTTTTCCCCCCATTTATTACCCATGTTCTTTTATTTTGCACATCTCATGTATGTACTGCAATGCTATTAATGTCTCTTTGGAGAAATTGCTAAAAATGTGTGCCATCATCCTCGTTTCTAACCAAGTATTCTTCACCTGTGACAGCTGATTATTTACTCCTTCTTTCCTTCTAATGCTGTGCATCATCAAAATATTTAATATCCAACTAGACAGACATCAAAGCCATAAACCGGACGTTACAAATGACTGGGGTGACTGAATATAAAATTCCAAAGGGTGTGTCGATCCTGATTTCTTGTTATAAAAGAACGAGTATCATGAATAATATTCTGTCCAGCCTCACCGTTTATGAGACAGCTATCTTATCTTAAAAAACATTGGCCGAACAAACAAAAACCATTCATGTGATAATGAAATAACACAGGTTATAGTGAGAGGTGATGTCAGGCCATTAAAACTGTTGAAAACAAAGATGACTCACCTCTAAGTAGCTTTCTGTATTCATGGCGTAGTCTTCATCATCATCGTTCTCACCCTCTTGTTGTGACACCACTTTATTCTCCAGCTACAAAGAGATGACATAAATGTAAGTGTGGAATCAATAACTACTGTAAAATGCAGGGACATTTACATTGTGATATTTCTTCAATACCTTTGGTGGATAGAGCAAGTTGAGGGAATGGTACAGTCTGAAGTTGACAAAGCCCAGGAGAGTCGTGTACAGCTCTGTGAAAGTTGCCATTACTCTGTAGTCAACATCCGTTGGGTGCTGAAAATACAACAAACTTACTAAAGTCTCAGTGGTAAACTTAAGAATCATGAGTGAAAACATTTATGTTAACGTATAAGAACTACATATAAACACAATCAGAGTCATTTTTGTTGTTTCAGCTTTGTTTGGTGACTTGCCGTGTGAACCTGCACAGTAATCAAGTGACATCTTATTAGTAGCATAATCACTATGAACACATTTCATCAACCTGCACTTACATCATGGGAGAACTGATATGGCACCAGCCATGTAATGAGCTGCCCCATCACCTCGGCCTGATAATATATTCCCTTGATGGAGATGAAAACCTATCAGGAATAGACAAATCTTTAGTGCACTATAAAACACAGTTAATCAACTCTCACAAATATGATTATACGAGCAGCCCTAGACCACTCCCACTATTTTTGCTTGCTGTGCAATGTCAACCTGTACCTTTCGGAGAGAACGAGATGCAATGACATAGTTCATCCACTCCACGGTGAGGCGCCTGCACAGCTGGATTGTCTGCACGTGACACTTTCCTGTTCGTGCGAATGTGGAGAAGAGGAAGCACATGCAGAGAGCGTCGTCGATGTCACGCAGGGCATCAATGAAGGAGGGGTACCTGGCACAAAAACAGAACCAGTGAGGCAATACAATATGATACAAATTTTATTTTCAAAAGACAAAAACTGCTTTAGAAGATGTGGAAAACTAGAGGCATGCTACGGTTTCTATAAACAGCATGTCCCCAGGCGTCCTTTCAGCTAAAACTGACACTGGAGCTGACATTTGTTGGAGAATAACTCTCTTACCTTTCTTTGACGATGTGGTCCAATTTATAGGCCGGCTTGTTCTCTCTCAGCCTTTCAACTGCAGACCATTCTGTTTTACCATAAGCCTTTTTAAGTCTACGTACAAATATCTGTTAAAATAAAGAATATGTTTTTGTTCATCAGTTACAGCATTAGAGAAGACATTTTCAGTAAAGTAATATCAGTAAGATATTGTTTACAATATTGACATTTTAACGAATAGAAATGCTTTATCTAAAAGACATTTTCTGAAGAGGATTGCAGTTTATTAATAAATGAGAATAAATTATTTAAATCAACTTTTTTAACCGTTGTGCTACCCTCCTGCATGCTGTGTATGTGTTTGTCCATTCACTTGGGGCCCCAGAGACCCCAAAGGTAGCACAAGGATTATTCATGTCACCTGTTACAATGAAGAATGTCCAAACACTGTGTTACTATTTAAAATACCTTGTAGTCTCTAAACTTGGCGACGATTGGTTCATGGAGCAGAAAGCGGATGTCTTTGAGCAGGTAGAAGGTCCTTGGGGCTGTGGAGCCCTTGTTGACCTTCTTCTTGTGCTTTGGCTCATGAGGATAGATGCCTTTAAGGATGCACAGTCGCCTGAAAATCAAAGATAAGCAGAACTTATTTGTTTGTAACCTGGTTGTTTTCTAAAGGGTTTTGCCATCTGGACATCAAGATATGGAGGAAAAAAACTCAAAATGTTCTGTACTTAGGATCAGAGGTAGGAGTTGTGACAATGAACTGCCATAAAGTGCGGAAACTGATAAACTGAACTTATAGCATATTTATTTTATTTTTTAGCTGCTAAACTCACCGTTTCTATCTTTAGACTCCACCTTGATAAAAGTATTGTTTAATTACTGAAACAGTGTTTAATGACAAGACGATTCACCTATGAGTTAACCCCTACTGATGCAATGAGTAGCTCATTTCTTAAACAACTGTGTGAAAAGATACATCATGTGGTCGCGGAAAAGACGTGAGTCTGTTTGAGAAGGGTCAAATCATTGGCATGGATCAAGCAGAGAAAACATCTAAGGAGATTGCAGAAACTACTAAACTTGGGTTAGGAACTGTTCAACAAATTCTTACAAACTGGAAGGATAATGGGTAACCAACGTCTTTGAGAAAGAAATTAAATCGAAAAAACAAATCCTGACTGACCATGATCTGTGATCACTTAAACCTTTGGTGAAGTCAAAACGAGCAAAAACAACAACTCAAGGCTATGATTAATAGTGAAAGTAAGAGCATTTCCACACGTACAAAGCAAAGCGAACTCAGGGATTGGGACTGAACAGCTGTGTAGCCTTAAGAAAATCACTAATCAGTGAGGCTACCTGGAAAAAAGGCTTCAATTGTTAGAGAGCACAAAGACTGGACTCTGGAGCAATGGAAGAAGGTCACGTGGTCTGATGAGTCCAGATTTATAATGTTCCAGAGTGATTGGGGCATCAGGGTAAGAAGAGAGGCAGATGAAGTGATGCACCCATCATGCCTAGTGTCTACTGTACCAGCCTGTGGGGGCAGTGCTATGATCTGGGGTTTCTGCAGCTGCTCAGGTCTAGGTTCAGCAACATTATGTGTCCAAAGAATGAGGCCATTTTCACACATGGATTGGCCACCACAGAGTCCAGATGTTAACCCCACTGAGAATCTTTGGGATGTGCCGGTGGAGGCTTTGCATGGTCATCATTAATACAAGATCTTGGTGAAAAAATAATGCAGCACTGGACTGAAATAAATCTCATGATATTGCAAAAGCTTAATGAAACAATGCCACAGCGAATGAGTGCTGTAATCAAAGATAAAGGCGATCCAACTAAATATTACTGCATGTGACCTTTTACTTGGTCAGGCTGTGCATAAGAAATACCCCTTAGTTTGATTGATGTAATCCACAGTCACCAACCAAGAGCCTGATGTTTAGAGACATAACTTCAGATCATAACTGTGTGTGTAAACGTGGTTATGGTCAAAAGCCATAGTAGATGTGTGTATAACCATTTGACACAGGTCGTGATTTAATAATAACAAAGACCAGATGCAAAATTGAATTTATATCCCAACCAGTCTTGTAATGTTACCTGAAGTCAGGGAGGCTCAGCTGCAACTTCTTGCGAGCTCTGTTTCTGGTGATGTAGTTGGTGGCCGAGCCACTCTCAAACTGTAAAACAACGACATATCTTCATATTAAATTCACACAAACCGTCAAGTTATCAAAAAATGAACTTCACATCTGCACCCAGTAAATCCTTCTGGGCAGACAAACAAACTTTAGTTAGCTTCGTTAGCTAACTATACAGCCATACTGATGTTGGTATAAACGTGTTTTATTTTAGCGACACGACAAATCGTACCTTTTTCTTCTGAGTGCCTCCCATTTACGAACTCTCTGTGAAACTCCACACAAACTTAGGAAAAGGTAATTGTCTATAAATTAAATATCTAACAGGAGTATACAACACCAGAACACCATCACCTACGGCCGACGCACGTGTTGTTTGACATGCGCGGAGGAGGTGGTGCGAGCTGGAGCCAGGACCCAAGGGCTGGCCGATGCTGCGCCTGTACGGAATAGACACGCGGATAAACAAAGATTATTGCGCAGTGTTTATCGTTAAATACTGACATTTTATGGTTTATTAGTCAACATTACATTAGGTACGTAATGTGTTGTTAAGCTACATTGAGTTTGTCTGCCTGCACCCATAGGTGTAAAAAGTTGATAGGAGTACAGTACAGAAAGCACAAGTAGGCTATATAAATAATAACTTAATAAAATTAAATGCCCCTGCTTAACAATGACAGTGAACCAGCATGTACAAAAAGGACCCCCTAATTAGAATGACACGACTACTAGTACTACTACTATTACCTCTACTCCCACACACACAAGTACACAATTCATTTTAACTATTAAACTATTAAAAAGTCTGATCCAATAGTGACAATTAAGTGTCAGAACTATTGCAATAAATTGATTATAATACATCAGACAGGGTGCAGGATTCAGCCTCGTCTGGACCACACCCCCTTGTTTTCTCTCTCACTGTTGATCTAGGGATGCTTGAGAGAAATGCAGGCTGACACTGGACAGGAACAGAGACTGAGAAAGAGAAATAATGAGAGAATTATAAAGCTAGCCAGATTGGTGGACTTATAGAAAATAGAAACAGGCTGCACAAGGACATTTGAAGATATGGCTGAATCATTTCATAAAGTCATCACAGGTATTTGTGACTTTATAAGAGATTATTTTCACTCTTTCTGGGACTATGAGACACCGAAGGTGATGGTGGTTAAAAACAAAACTCTTGGAGTCATTTACAGGGGCGTTCAGTTTCTTGTGATCACCTATTTCATCTGGTAAGCTTCATGTTTGTGTATTTGCATGCCCACTGTATGTGTAAATGTGAATGATTCGACAAGTTTAAAGGCTTGTTTATTTTCAAAGGCCTCTTTGCCTTTTTTTTTTTATATCCGATCTAAGCATAATGTTATAGTTTCAATGTTTTCTCTAGGAATTACAGTAATAACATCAAGTAATATGATGCTGTCAATATGTTACTCTGTGTAAAAAAAAGAGTCTGACAAAAAGAAAAAATGCACTGCAGCTGTAAATTTGCAAACCCAGAAATTGTAGTCCTGTGTACAGGAAATGCATCCATTTGCAATCAACCAAACAAACAAACATTCAAACAGATAACATAACTGAGTCTGACTGAGCTTCCCTCTATTATCAGACCTGTTAATTGATCAACAGTTATTATAGTTTAGGTTTTTGACATTGCTTTTGTTTTACACCCTTGGATAGTGCGTCATCTTTTTTTGCCTTCAGCAAAGAGGGCTGAACAGATCCTGTGTAACATGATACCTCCAATAAAATTTGACATCGTGGCAGAAAATGAGATATCACCCCTGTCTATTCTATCATCTTGAAGGTACGTCTTTATAAGTCAGAAAGCATACCAAGAGAGTGAGACCCGTCCAGAGAGCTCTGTTTACACGCTCATGAAAGGCTCAGCAGCTCATGGAGATGACATCCTGGACACTGTGGAGTATGCGCGGCCATCAGAGGTGAATTCAGAACAAGTGTCGCAGCAAGATAACATTCATCTTCCGCACTCTGTCAGGACCATTGTTTCTTTATGAGTGTTGCTGACATATCGTTTTTAGGGTGGTGATGTGATCAGTACATTACTGAGAAGGGAATTCACGTATGATCAGAAGCAAGGCACCTGCGCTGAGGTGAGAGGTCAACTAAAGTCTCCTCAGCATGAATATGCAGGAAAATAATCAGTTAAATGATCAGTTACTCAGACATCTTTATCTTCCCATGACTGAACATATGTCTTGTTTAGTATTTTGAAGTTGCGAATGCCAACTGCACAAAAGACTCTGACTGTGTCGAGGGGGAGGTTGACTTTGATGGCCATGGTATGTTCATTTTTTTTTTTACTTCTCACATAATCGTCCTTAATTGATTATAATTGCCACAGTTTTTCATCTGTTTAAAACCCTTTCGTACAGGCAGACGGACCGGGAGATGTGTTCAGTACTACAACTACACTTTTAAAACCTGTGAGATACAAAGCTGGTGTCCTATTGAGGAGTATGCTGTAGTACGGTAAGACAAGTGGCACATAATCGTGAACGGTTTGGTTGATGAAGTCAGATTTGTTTGGATCATCCAGAATCTATACAATATCTCAACTGACATGCAGTAACTAAAATGTGTTTAAGGCCCACACATATATCACGCATACATACAACAAAATACGTAGAACAGTGTCAGCATTGTCATTATGATATGGAATATCATAAACAATTAGATAATTCTATAGAGGAGGTATATTTTGAGATAAACCTGGGAGTGTGTATGTTCCCAGGGTCTAATGTTCCCAAGCTCCTCTGGTGTGTTTGGGTTTAATAGAGGTGTGTAGGCAGGAATGTCTACCATTGGTTCCAACATACCAGGATATAAATAAAAATAATTACCACAAATATGTTGCAAATGACATGTTATTATGTGCATAGTCACAGATCTAACTCAGCATTTAACTGAAATCAGCTCCTGAAACTTCTCTTTAAACTGTTTTATTATTGCTTGTCTTCCACAGAGAGCCGCCATTAGTGGAGGCCATCAACTTCACAGTGTTCATCAGGAACTCTATCCACTTCCCCAAATTTAAAGTGCTAAGGTACACGGCCTCCACACACAAAGACAAATCAGTGCCTCCGGCTCTTTGAGTTGCAAATATTCATAAGAACATTATGGTATTTTCTTTGGCAGAGGAAATGTAAAGGATGCTTCAACCAAGCGTGAAATTAAGAGATACCTCAATAAGTGTAACTATGATAAGGAGAAAGAGCCCTACTGCCCAAACTTCCGCTTGGGTTACATCGCAGCACAAGCAAGGGAAGATTTCAACGAGCTCTGCAAGACTGTGAGTATATGAGGCCTGTGCTGTGTAATGTGCCAGTGCTTTGACTCATAATGATTAATTCTCATTCAAAAATATGTGGCCATTTTACTCATGTATTTGACAGGGACAGTGCTAATTGATTAAAAGAAATAAGAGCTGAAAATGAGAGATAATACAAAAGGCAGGGTTTTATCATCCTGGCTAGGCAATCTAAAACCAGAATAAAAAAAACATATCAAGTTAATAGTACACAAAATAATTAACATGTAGATACACTACTGGGCAGGTTAATGGATATAATAGGAAAGGTTTCTTGAAATGGCATCAAAGGTTACTTCAATTAAAAACAACTCTTTGGGATTTCCATAGAAGGAAAGATTTGGATCACAACTTGTAGTGTATAAACTAATATCATCATATTGATTGACTCAAGAATAATGCAAGGCGCAGATTATTAATATGGAAATAAAATAAAAGTGGTCCTAGTATAGACCCCTGTGGGACACCATACAATGTACATCATTGGCTTTGGTAATTGGTTTTTTTTATCTTCTTTATCTTGTGTTAATAGATGTTACTTTAACTGAACATGAACACTTGTTTAATCTGTTATCTTTAGCCTTTCAACACTGTTAACTAAATGTCTCTAAGTTATTTGTGTACGATAAATTCCTGTGTCACAGGTTTAGCACATTCTCTCCATCCTTAATCAATTTCAATAACTCTGTGACAAGTCAGTAAGTTCCTTGGCATGTTATGCCCCTGAACATCTTCATGAATTTCTGAATTAATTTAGCTCATAATGATGCTGCCATCATTCATCTCAAGCATTAATTCCTATCAATTTCATTATTATGTAAGGTACAGAAATTGTTTATTAAAAATGCTTGTTTGAGAGCTATGTATTAAATGATGTTTGGCACTCTCTTTGACATGTAGCTGTAATTAGACTCTGTGTTGTTTTGAGTCTGGCATGCAGATGTGTAAAAATGGTAGAGCATTACAGCTTCAGATATTATCGTGTTGTTTGTGCTCAGGGAGGAGTGATAGGGGTTTTCATCAACTGGGACTGTAACCTGGACCTCGATCCTTCATACTGTAAACCTACATATTCATTCCGTCGCCTTGACCTCCGGAAGGATCTGGCCAACTCTGGCTACTACTACAGGTTAGGTCTAACACCTGACGCTGATTTTGTACACTGTATGTTTGATTTGACTTTGTCTTGTGGTAAGTTTATCTGTTTTAAGATGTGATTTCTGTGTCCAGGTTTGCTAAATATTACAGCAAGGACGGGGTCGAGTCCCGCACACTAATCAAGGCCATTGGCATTCGTCTAGATATCATAGTTCATGGACACGTAAGTGGATTCTCCGTCATCTCTACTTTGTATTTCCTGCTTACTGCGGCGACTGTCATCACACTGCTGCATGTTCTTTTAATGCAGGCTGGTAAATTTAGTCCTATTCCAACCATCATCGGCACAGTGACTGCTCTGACTTCAGTTGGGATTGTGAGTAATAATTTCATTTACTTTTTATCTGAAGCGACTCTGAAGTGACAGCTAACTGTTTTCTTCTTCTTCATGTCATCCTCCTCTAGTGCTCCATTATCTGTGACTGGATCATGCTGACATTTATCGACAAGAATGAAGTTTACAGTGATAGAAAGTTTGACGAGGTGAGCAAAAAGTATGGTTTAGTCAACACATCTGGATTCATCAGTCAGTTTCATGTTCCCCACCTGGGAATAGCACCGAATGCAAATTTGGAAAAACAAGTTCCCTGGCTCTGTAATTGCTTATAACCACATGATCTACAGTGGAAACTTCTTCAAGGGCTTTATCAAGTATGGCTTTCATGGGTGTCACACAAAAAAAGAATCTGACTAATGAGATTTAAAAGATGTCATAGGCAGTAACAATACAGGAGAGCTAATGTATGTTAATAGAATATTGATCTGGGGAATATGGGTCCCTAGGAACACACTATAAGCTCCTCTCTCTTCTGTGTTCAGAGCTGTTTTGAGCTTCTGATCACTGAAAATCACATTTATAGTATTAAACTCTAATTTCTAACATTATTAAAAATCTATTTCAGCCAGAAATTCCTACCCTGCTTCTAACTTATCCAGAAACACTGTACAGACACCACACTATAGTTTACATCTCTAACTGAAGCATATTTATCTATCCCAGGTGATCAAGGCTCCTGTAGTGTCCATTTCTACTGAGCTCAGCTTCATCAACAGCTATGGCTCAAACCATTCGGACCTGTCAGACGGTGTGCCGCTGTGATGCCGTCATGGTTGCCTCAGTCCTCTCTGGCCAAGTACGACGTCTCTCCTCCAGCAACAGCAACCGCTTCTCAAGCATCTGCAGCAGCTCAATGATGGACCGAACACTAGGCTGTTGCAAAACGGGATAAATTGTTGAAGAACATCATCCTTATGGGCATCTAAATTCAGTTCATATACAATATCTCCTCAAACTTTGATGGACCTCAACTGTTCACCAGTGGAATAAACTCCTTCTCTAGATATAACCTATACAACAGCATTAGAGAATGTATTTATTTTCTCCTTTTTTATAATAAAAATATACACTGTCATAAAGAGCAGACTTATAAACCATACAACCTACTGTGTATCCATGTAGTGCAGTCAGTCCAACAATAAATATGCTTTATTACCTTGTGTTTCAGACATTAGCATTCATACGGTAGATTTCTTGAATATAAAATGTCATTAAACATCTCCGACGTTTGGTGTTATAAAGATAAAACAGACCGCTGTGTTTGAAGAATATTCTGATTCATTACACTTTCATCTTTTGACCTGACGCGATGGATAGAATGAGAAGATACAGAGGGAAACTGCGCACCAGGAGAACGATGAGCACTAATCCAATAACGTAGACATTTCCCATAGAATGCTTCCCCTAACAAGATAATGGGGAAGTGTGAATCCATCTGGAGGCCTGAGAGCAATACAAATGTCAGTGGTGAAAAAAGAAACTCAAGTCTCAAGGATCGATATCTGCCACAATAAAGAGACGTACAATGGACAGCCTCGTGTCAGTTTGGAAAATGTGTTTTTATGACGTGTGAGACGATGAAAATTCAAAGACTGAAAAGAAATTAAAAGTGTATTGGTCATGTTAATGCATTTCATGGCAGCTGATATTTATCATGTACTGATGTGATGGTGACTTCACTGCCTCTTTCATCATCCTACTGTAAATGTACAGCAGGTGTTGGCGAGAACCTCTAAGGAGACAATTCAATTGTGCCTCAGTTCAACCTGAAATGTGATTAGCTGTCTGAGACACACCCATCAGCAGAGAAAGTGAGTCATCCGCAGGGCAATGAGGTTAAAGTAATGGAAGCACATGGGTCAAGATCATTATGATCCAAACTTATTCACAGTAATTACTAACCACATATTTCTTTTTTTAGCATATTAAAGAAAAAATCTTGTCAAGCAGACACTTATTTAATCTTTTCATATTATCACACTTACGACTTTTCAGCCTGGATTAAAAATGCAGTTGGTTTGATTTAGCTGAATAATTCCTAAAACATAAAAACAAGATGCTGTCAGTCATCTTCAGTCAAAGACATGGTTGAAGAAGCCACATGAGACTCAGCTCAGTGAGGAGAAAACAATGTGACCATTGATTAGTGTAAGTCCCTACAGATGATGGAATTCAGGATGTTTACCATCTTTTTCCTTCATGTTAATGCTGTCCACCGACTATAGCACTGAGAAATTAATTCATTCATTCTATATAACCATCTGTCCTCCTGAGGGTCTTAGGGGATTAATGTGAAGAAATGGGAAAGGGACTCACAGTTCAAACGCTTGGAAAAAATATTTATTACAGGTGAAAATCTGAAATTCATACACATACATGGGAGCAATGCGACTTAATCAAAAGTAAAACATATGTACAGTCCACACCTGATTACACACAGCACAGAAGAAAATGTCACAGAAAAGTCCAAAGGCTGATGAAGTGCATCAATGTGAAAGTTTCAGCATTGACAGTTTCCTAATTCTGAGTTTCCACAGATGCAGCCGAGGTCACATTTAGTGAGAGCTCTGGCTGATCGAAGGGCTCATAGCAAGCAACCAGTCAATGGTCTCCTCCAGGTAGCGCATGTTGTAGTGGGACGCTATGTTCCGAAACACGGCGATCTGCTCAGAGAAGCTCTTTAAACGGAAAGAAAAGAAAAAACAAACAGCTGCGTCAAACAGGGAAAAACCTAATCACTAATCACCATCTCATCACTGAATTCAATGGCGTACCTTGGCTGAGAATGTGAGGTCAAAGTCTCCAGCACATCCACAGTAGATTGGCATATTTGCTTCCTTCACGCCTTTACATTTGGTACACATCTAAAAATACAAAATCAGTTTTAAGCTGTGGGGCAACGTTTTAAATCTTTATTGGCTGAACCACAAGGGTGGGTGGAAATCATTTTAGATTCAGGAATGTAAAAAGTTAAGTTAGAGCGTTGGCAACAACAACATAATGTCAAGTAACACCATTAAACCTTCATAACTCCTCCTGTATTCACTTTTAAGGAACATTTTAACACCTACTGTATACCTGCATTGTTAGTGGTGGTATTATAGACATAATAGACAGTTCCTTTTTAAGTCAATGAATCCTTTGGTTGATTCAACACTAAACAATATAAAAAACACTGACCATTAATCTTTCGTTTTCTTCAGACATCTGTCTGAATGTTAATGGATATCTGCATGGTTTAGTTTCACAGGTCTTTAAGTGCAGGAAAAAAAAACTGTTTATAGGATTTAAATGCCATTAGTGTCTGCTCCAGGGAGCCCTTGTTGAGTCTAAAAAACTGCAGATAAAACTCAACCTTGACTCCCAGGCACTGACCACCAACCAACAAGCAAACAAAACTTTTCACTTTTCAGGTGCCTTTAAGTCGGATTGCGTGTGCATGCTTTGCTGTGGTAGGCCCTTTCATTTCTACAAGAGTCCAATTAGTAGCTGTCTGTTTGACAAAGATGCTCTTCTGATTGATTTTTGGATACAGCCTAATTTCCATCAGGCCTGAGATTTCATACAAATTGATGTATTTACGTTGTCAATTACACTGATAAGCTGTTGCAGCTGTACATTTTTATTTATGAACACATTTATAAGTTGGTATACAGGTGTACAGGCTAACAGTCTAACTTGGTGCATTGTAGCTGTCTTCATGCGTTAAATTTTTATTTTCCTAATTGTATAAAGGAGTTACAACTATGAAGCATTGTTTTGCCTACCAGGTCCTGCAGAGTGTAGCTCATCAGCTTCTTTTGCAGAGCTTCTACCAGAGACATCTCAATAGAGTCAGTCTCATACTGCGCCTGGCAGTTGGAGCAGAACCACTGAGGCAAGACGGACCCATCCTGAGGAGCAGACGACACAGTTTATCTCACTTAGATTCTTGAATGGACAATTCGATAACCCATCATCATCATCATCATCATCATCATCATCATACCTGTGCCACTGACGGGTCCTTGCAAAGGTCAAGGTCACGACAGAAGTTGCAGTGGTGGCAGATAACTTCTGGCAGGATGTAGGAGTTACAGGGGTCACAGAACTGGGCTTCCTCTGAGAACTCTCCAACATCCACGAGACGCAAGAGGTCTCTCTTCAGCTTGTTGACCTGATTCACAATGTTGGCATCGAGTGAAAGGACCTAAAGACAGAGAAGAATAACTGGTGAAGTTAGAGGAAAACACAAAATGAAAGAGACAAAAAAAAAAAAAAAAAGAGCTTTGTGTCTCTGTTATTTTGTCCGTGTACGACTAAGTTCTCATGTGTTATCAGTACAGTTGTACTTGGTGGCACACCTGGCAGACATATTTGATAAACTCCAGTGCTGGGTTGTTGAGTGGCAGGTGGGAACCAGGCAGGAGAGGGAACATCTCAGAGGTCTGGCTCACACTCCTGGTACCTGTGACCTTTTTCTGGATTTTCTGAGTGATGGTGAAAAAGTTCTGTGTGAGTTCGCTGGACACGTACTCCTGGGAGAAGGAGATCATTCCTGTGAAAGAGAGTAACTGTATGATAGAAATTCTGCCGTCCTTTTAATGAATGTAATGTACAGTTTCTTGGAAACACAGCTTAAGCCTTGAGCAACTGAAGCAGCTTCCTGAACAGCATCTTACCAGGAAGTGCACTCAAGTCCCCGACTGCCTGCTGGGTAGCCTGGCTGCCGCCACGTCTCTTGACTGGCGTTGCACCGGGAGCGTTACGTCTCAGCTCCTCCTTCATGCTGTGGTAAACTGCTGCAATGTAGGCTGGCATAGAAAAGGTGTATGAAAGATCTGACAATGAGAAACGCCAAGAAAAAACTGTGTTGTGTAAAGATGTTCTTGTTTTTTTTTTACCTGACACAATCATGAGGAAGTATTTCTGACAGGACGCGGTTTGAGGAAGATACTGCATGATATTCCAGTTGCTTTCTATCAACTCCTCCACTTCATCCGTCTCTCCCTCTTGATCATCTTCCTCTACATTGTCTTCATCTTCATCCTCGCTGCCTTCCTCATCTCCCTCTCCTCGTGTTTTTTGTTTCTTTTTGGCTTCCTCCTAACAAAGACCATCACAGAGAGACTATAAGCGCTACATTCATTCATTTTAGAAAAATAAACTAATAAAGAAAGTTTCTGTTTGCAATACCTCTCCGTACAAGATGTTAGAGGGCAGTTTGCCCTTCACACCTCCAAAGTTGGCCGGGTCCAACCACATCAAGAACTCCCAGCATCGGGAGAAGGAGATCGACAGAGAGTGGAAGATTTCTCTTGAATGTATGCTACAAGATAAACAGTTCAATGTGTCAGTTTTTCTGGGATATATTGTGATTGAAATCAAAAGCTTAAATATCAGGCAAAATTCAGAAATGATCACTAATGATATTATACTAACTGTTCAGACATGCAGCCTTAGAGTCAGCCATCATAGTACTACAATAATCCAAATCCAAAGATATATTGCTTTTTATAATATTTATTTTCTACTGATATATTGGCGTAACTTGTTCCTTCCATTAGTGTAATTGGGAGTTCACCTCTTTTAGGTTTGCTTTATAGAAGTCTCTTCCCCTGACTGAAACCACAATCACCTCTAACACCAGCTTTAATGGAATATGAATTTTCTTCTGATTTGAGTGTTCAGGCTCTTATTTCACAGTCAGGAACACTGCTGTTGAAGTTATTATATGTATAGACGTAAGCTCTTTACTGCTGTGCAACGACACTTTAAGCAGGAGGTGGATTATTCAGCAATCACGTGAAAATAACAGCATGGATGCCTCTGAGAAGACAGGTGAGGAGCCCAGTGGGTCATCTCAGCAAACTAGTAGTGGAAATACTTCTATAGATGTCACTGTTGTAAAGCTTTACTTTCTACTGTGTTCGATGTCAACTCGACTTTCACCAAATAGTAGTGTATTATATATATTCAACCCCTAACAGCAACATACATGGTATGCGGAGTATAAATATCTGACCTGTTGGTGATGTATTCAACGTAGCCAATGGCATCGTCGATCCTTCGCTTTTTAGTGCACAGGATGATCCTGTTGAAGTTTCCATACACCACAGTAGAACCCAGACGTTTGAACTCTGCGACCAACCTGACAGCAGAACCAGAGAATGATTAGTTGAAGAAAAGGATACCGGCAGCTGTTATGGAAGTTTGACAGTGTTATTTCTCTCCAGTGCAGCCTATTCATAAAACTGACCTGGGATGTGTTATTGTTTCAATGCAAGGAAAAGAAAGGTCAGGCTGATAATCACAGTTATCTTGTTCAAAAACAAATTCAAGACCAGCCATTGATAACATTTTAACACAGCTGATGTCTTGAGTCACACAGCCAGTCAGTCGTCTCTTCCTGTTCTTTGATATCAACGTGGCACACAGAAGATGCACAATTGTCTGATTATCGTATTCGGTTACAATTAATTTTATTTGGGCACTTTGGTGCAGACACAGAAAGCTGATTTACAAAAAAGCTTGAGAGCTTTATTAAATGATGGGAACAGAGCTATCATGAGAGTGTAGTGAAGTAAGTAAAATACCAGGCGTCTGCTGGTAAACTGGTGATGAGGACACTGCAGTTCTCATAGACAAGTTTGAGATTTTAACATCATTTCAAAACAGATCATTTCCAAATATGACTAAATAAACAGTAGATGATTCATGTAGTACAAAGGCACTCACTGCAGAAACACCTTCTTCATCATGTTGTTCAGGGTGCGATGAAGTGCAGGGTCGTAGAGCAGAGAGCTGGGAGAACGCAGCCAGCGGTAGAAGTGCATCACCTGGTTGTCTGCGTACACGTTGTGGTACTGCGTGATCTCTCTGACCCATCCAACCACCATGCTCTTTAAGATCCTGCTCATGCAACACAGGGAGAACAGTGAGCAACACACATAAAACACAATGGCTTTCCTTAAATAGAAGAAGCATAGCCACACCTCTATATTTACTCACCTGAAGGTGTTGGAGCACAGAGCAGTCTCATCGTAGCTAGCATGAGCGCTGGCGCCCTGGTTTCCTGTCATCATGTCCTCCAGTGAGGCCTGTTGGATCACATCAAAACTGATGCCCAGACTGGCTCCGCCCTCCATGTCATTGACGTGCTGCGACTGGAGGATGGTGTTGACCGCCAGGCTCTGCAGGTCCAGCTCCACGCAAACTGGAAGAACCACGACAAATCCATAAATGCAGAGTAGGATGCTTTTACCATTTTTCTTTCCTGATGCTTCCTGCTGTTAGTGTACCTGTGGAATAACATCCCTGAGAGTTGATCTCCACAGAGGCCCTGTCATCGCTTTCCATGACCAGACGACTGTCATCTGCCTCTTTTCCTCCGAGGTCGGGCCTGGCTGTGGGTGAAAGCCACAACAGGTGGTTGTGTTTACGTAGATGTCTCGCCAGGAACAAATCTGACCCAAAGATGGACACATCCTGAGGCAAGTTTCCCACAGGTAAGTGGTAATATCTGAAAGTGAGAGGCATTAATAAAGTTAAAAAACATAATTACTGACTGAATATAAACTTTGTCAGAGGCTGGTGAGGTAGTTACAGTAAATGTTGTGGGAATATAAACTCTACAGAAGGATGATAGTTACCTGGCCATGTCAAAAGCCTGTGACAAGCAGCTGTCCAGGTTGAGGTAGTGGCGAATCATGCGCCTCGCACCATGGCGCTGCCAGTCGAGCACATTATAGCTGATCTCATCAACCACGTGCACTGGAACGACGGGGAACTCCTCTAGCACCGGCATCCCCGCTGCCAGTCGCCGCAGCTCCCAGTTTGACTGCACAGCAATGAGGGTGGGTCCACGACGCTCGTCCTGCAAACAGCAGACACTCACCAATGTAGTCACACCCTCATGATCTGTAATTAATAATGCATCCATTGCAAAGATAATTCAAGGAACAAATATGAATGTGTTTTACCTTGTAGTTCAGCAGAATGCGTTGCAGTGCACGGGAGATAGCTTTCATGTCGTTTTCAGCCCGGACCTCAAAGTTGTGTTTTTCTGGGGGCAGGAGATCCTCTGTTGTCTTCTCCAGGAGGGCGGTGCGCTCCGCTGTGTAGAGGTTACTCAGATTGGGCATCTGATTGCTGCGAACCTGCAAGCACAGAATGATGACGGAGCTCAAGAAAGATCCTCTAGAGCTGGACAATGCACTGGGCTCAAAATAAAAAGTAAAACACATTCCTTCTTCTTCTTCTTCTTAGAGATCAGACCAGATATGGTAAGATGTGTGTTAAAACACCAAACCAAAAGAAATGAAGACTTGTATTATTCTTACTGTGTCCAGGACAAAGATGCTAGCTTTGCGCTGAGAGGGGATGAACAGGCCGAACAGAGCTTTGTGGCCCTGGCTGTGATGATACAAGTACATGTGTCGAACACTCCCTGAGAGGAACACAAACATTACATAGTCATGTAAATCATAGTTCAAAACGAATACAGTCCAATTTCAGATAAGAAGAGAAATCAAATGACAAATTTAAACCCACAACTATCATCTCTGCAGGATACTTTTCACATCAGTTCAACAAACAGTGTCTTACCAGGTTCCAGGTAGCTGAACTGGGCCAGAGACCTCATCTCCAGATGCTCCAGATCGAAGGTGTCCGCCTCCCTGCCCGCCAGATCCCTCACAACATGTTTATTCACCATGCACACACATCCGAGCTGCACCAGAGCACGAAACAGCAACGGAACCTAATAGGAGGGAAAACTGTCAGTTATTGTTGTCCCAGACTGTACACACAGAAAGCATCATAGGTGAATTTATAAAAGCAATGGAGATGAAAATATGGAAACCTGTGTCTCATAGACGCCTTCGATGTCTGGTGCAGAGAGGTCGGCGTTGATCTCATTGATGTGTTCCTGGTACATGTCCTCCGGTACACAGTACTCGTAAAGGTAGTACACCATGTTGGAGCGAGGAAGCATGCGGTTAACCTGAAGCCACAGAAACGTCACTTTGGTTAAAATACTCTCAGCATCTAGAGACTGCAGAGGTGTCTTTTTTTTTTGTTACACGCCTTCTTATATGTGGCTCCCTCCTCCTGCTTTGGGACTTTCTGATTGACATAGAAGACACGTGGGATGTTGAGTTTCATGCAGTGGAGGTCGTTTCCAATCACGGCCCACAGCTTATACAGACCAGGGTGACTCGTTTCTGCAATCTGGGAGGCAGGAAACAGAACATCACATATTATTTTCTCTAGATTGTGTTATTTATTTAATTTATTGCAGGATGATTAATCAGGTGCCTTTTCCACACCTGCACAATTTGCCATGGCATGTCCAGGATGCTGCGCGCTGTTCTGCGAAGGAAGCTTCCCAGGCCTGTGGTTGGGCCGTCTCTGATCAGTCCTCCTCCAACTGGCTGAGCTTCACCATCCAGCAGCCTCCTCCTCTTCTTTCTCTCCTTCCTCTGCCTCAGCTGCAGCTCCCACTTCTTCTTATGGTAACGCAGCCACACTAGACGCTCCTCCTGCATACACACACTCCTCAAAATTAGTACTAATAGATGCATCTTCAGAGTCAGTTCAAATGCAGTGTAAATGCATGAAAAGACCAGGAATAGGTACATCAAGACTGCTGATTTCCTACCCGTGTCTTTCCCATGGGCGGGGGTGGTCCCAGGATCTCTCTCCAGGACTGTGTGAGCTCGACATCCTGGGATTCAACCTGGCTGTCGTCTCCCTGTGAAGCCCGCTTCCGCTTGGTGCTGATGAGAATGGCCGGCTGCAGAGGTTTGGCAGGCATCCCAAAGTCCTCAATGTCAGCAGCTTGACCTGCTTCAAGAGGCTGATGGGCCACCTGAGAAAGACAAGAACATGTAGAAAAATATGAAGGTATGGAGGTAGATTTATAGGATATTTTGTTGTGAAGTGAACCTACCGTTTGTCTCTTTCCCTCACTGGTAAACAGTTCACTAATTTTCTTTTGCTTGTAGATGTCATTTTTCTCCAGGAGTTTCTTATGGAGCCAGTCAGGATGCCTCACTCTGGGAACTGGATTCTTCACCTTATTACAGAAAGAGTTTAAATGAATGTCTAGATGAACACAAAATACTCTGAACGAACTGTCGCATTTGAGTTGTTTTATTTTATTTTTTTTCTAACCTGTTGCAGTGCGGCAGGGATGGTGATGATTTTCTGGATGGCACTACCCAACCTCTCTATGTAATAGCTCCAATCAAGAATCTGGAAAGGCCCAAAACAAACAAAAGGACATTATTACTGAAGATCATGTCATTAAAATCAGAGAAGAATTAAAGACGTATCCCTCTGGTGTTTGCTTCCAAAGTCGTTCTTAAATACTCACAGAGCGAATGTCCAAGTCATGCAAGCTGGGCATCTTCAACCACTTACGAAGGAAATGTTTCTTCACACTGGGCTCTGCCTGGAAGATAGCCAGAGGTATGGCCCTGATGGGGAGAACCACAATTCAGTCAGAGTCAAACCCAAGGCTTTTACTTCTGGTAATAGAACAAAGTGCTTGTTCTCCAGAGACATTTACATTGAGAAACAAAACATCTAAGAACATTTTATTTGGCGCTGCTTACCACAGACGCTCCATCATGTCTGTCTGTTCGACTGTGTCAAAGTGGCGTTTAGTTTCTAAGAGCCTTTACATCGTCTGCTAGCACGCATTTTTTATTTTCAGATATAGCCCCACCTTTCTGTGACAGGGGAGCCCTCTGGTTTCCGGGAGATGACGTAGCGACAGCTCAGACCAGCATCTTTCACCATTTGATCTCCCAGGAACTCAGCCAGTCTCTTAGCTGTGCTGATAGAGGTGGACTTCTGCTCTCCGTAGTCCTCCAGCCTTCTGGACATTGAACGATTCTCTGAAATCAGTTCAAACAGCTCTGCGTCTGGCATGTTGGCCGCCTGAAAAACCAGCGAAATTAATCAGTGAAATTAATTAAGGTAGATTATAGTTTCAATTAGTTTTGTTTTTCTAATAACAAACTTTTACAAATATGAAATGACAATAAAGTACTGTTCTCCAGCATGAGATCATAGATATTTACCTTGCTGTACAGCACATCCAGCCAGTAGTCGGCCACCTTAGCCACTGACGCATAGACCTCCTCCAGAGTGGTACCTTTGAGGAAAGCCTCGAACACAGACGACTGAAAGATCTTAATGAGTTGGAGCTCTCCTCTTCTTTTCACTTCAAAACCCTTCAGCTCAGCCAGAGAGCCATCCTCATTAAACACAGCGTACCTAAAGACAGCAGAGGTCTTAAATCCTGATCAATATTAATACCGACATGCACCTAAAGAAGACAATAAATCACTTAATGGACTAGAGTTTAATTATTCAATCATAGCAAATAATAATAATTAAAGAATTACAGCCATACCTCTTCTTCAGCTTCTTGCCTTCCTCTTTAGAGGCCGGCAGGATCATTGCCAGGTACGGTCCATCCACCTCAAAGAAGATGCTGTTCTCTGCCCGGACATTGTAAGTGAGGGACGCGGGGTCGACCAGCTCGTGGTACTGATCGTTGGTGAATCCCTCCTTCACCAGGATGTTCAGCATGGCTCCCGGGTAGGAGATGGTCACCTTGGGCTTCTTCTCATTACTGGTCTTTACTACAAAGTTCTCCGGGAATGTGTTGGGGAGGACACACCAGATACCATCAGTGTCCAACTCCAGAGGTCTCCTGAGGACAAGAAGAGTGGTACAAGAGGAATGTGTAAGGAAATAGAAAAAGTATATTGAAATGCAACAAACTGCACAGGTTACACGAAAAGATATAAACCTTGATGTTTGATCTGGATTCAAGCCTACATCTGCTGATGAAACGTTCTCAAACAAAGCAGTCGATCATTTTCAGTCTCTTTTGATCTGACCTTGCTCTGTCCAAGAAGGCACTTCCTGTAATTAGGTGTCACATTCTCACTAACACACTCACCCTATTTGTTCGATGAGCTCCCTGGCCTGAGTGATGATGTTGGCTCCGGTGTAGCACACAATACCAGCCATCTCCATGGAGTACCAGCGGGCCCTGATGGCGAAGCAGAGACAGCATGGACGGCGTCAGGTCGGCAGCAGAGACAGATTTCAGAGCAGCTCAAGTAACACGGATTGAAACAGCAGCTGACTCCTACCCTTTTCTCATGACATAGCCGTAGAACGAGTTAAGAATGCACTTGTGAGCCAGCTGGAGAGACTCGTACAGGATCTCCATGTTTTTGCAGCGCTTCACCTCAGCAGCGTCTCCGCTGTCCTGAGCTGACGACAGTTTCTTCTTCCACACCTTAAGCAGAGGCAGCACGAGAAAGAAATGATTTACACACAATCTGAACATTCAATTCAATTTTATTCATATAGCATCAATAACAATACAAATTGTCTCAAGACGCTTTACAAACATGACCTGAAACCCCCAAGGAAGCACTAAGGTGACAGTGGCAAGAAAAAAACATCCCTTATAACGGAAGAAACCTGGAGCAGAAGCCAGCTCATATAGAGCGACCCATTTGCTTGAAGCAGCCGACTAAAGATAGAGAGATCATCTACATCTTTACATACCTTGTGAAGTCCTTTAAATTCGTAACGCCGATCTCTGAAAGCTCTGACAGTGTCGACATAGAAAGAGTTTTCTCTCTGACAGATGGTGGTAACCCGCTCCTCCAGCCTGGTGACGTGCGTCTTCTTGTAGGCCCTCTTGCAATAGTCTGATACAGAGGAAAAAAAATAAATAAGACCGCTTCAGCTATGCTTTGTCGACTGGTCACTTAGGATGCTTGGGGAAAAAAATGAACAATAATTGAAAGTACCTGCCAGACGTTTCTTCTCGTGCTTGGCCTGCTCCTCCCTGTTCAGAGTGTGGAAAGCTCGAGGTGGACCGTTGGGGAAAAATGGCGGGAACTTCTCAGACTCAAGTTGCTGCTGGATGCGGTGGAATTCACTGCGACTGGCAGGCACTGCAGAAATAGAGGAAAGAGGGAAAGGTTTTAGATTTGTTTAGAAGAACAAACCTGATTCATGTCCAGAACAAAGTTACACGACATTAACTCACTGATTTCCCCTCTCCATTGCCAGGTCATCCTCCTCTGGCAGGTGGCGCCAGGCTTGTTAAAGTCACAGGCAGCACAGGTGGCCTCATCAACCATAGCTGATGGCTAGGGATGTAGAAAATAAAGGTGGTGAATCATTTTCTACATGTAACCCTGTTTTTTGCGTCCGTTTTCAATTTTACCTGCAGGCGGTTAGTGAGAATGATATTGGGGTACATAGCCCCAACGTCCAGATGGTAGATGAGGGGGCATTCAATCCTGTTTGGAACCTCCTTCAGTGAGATCAGCTTCTTTTTGATATCATCACAAACCTGATTAAAAAAAAAAAAATACCAGTCATTCAAGCTTCAATGCAGAATGAAGAAACAAAAGATAAAGAAACAAAACTAAAAAGGTCAACGTGCCTCATTAAAGTTGGTAACTTGCTCCAAAGGGACGCCCTCCTCTATCTCAACAGCGTGACGCATTGTTCGCTCAACTCTTTGCAACAGGAAGTCAAATGCTGCTGGGTTCTGTCAACACACCAAATGGTCGCATTTAAAACACATAAGCGTGATGAAAAATTAAGACGTTAAGAAAAAGGGAGCTCCACGGTACCATTTTAAAACGACAGGGGATGTCACTGCGAAACACTCCAGACTCCAGCGCCTCCACGTGGCCGCCCACGTAGGTCTCAGAGTCCATGACGTGGCCGTCGTTTGTCAGTTTGTTGAAGACCTGCTCCTGCTTGTTGGGGAAGACGATGTTGGCGTGGAAGGCCTGCACCATCAGCAAGGCTTCACACAGCGTCCCAGAACCTTTACGCAACACCTGGTTAGGAGGCGGGTGGACAGAAATAAACAATTATTAAATGTTTTTCAGATTTAAGTCTTCTTTCATTACACACACACCACATACAAACCTCATCAGGCTCCATGGGGATGATGGTGCACAGAGCAAAGATGAATGGGTGGACATATTTCATGTACAGGTAATATGTGGCCACAGCATCGGACACGGAGTAGGTTGCTAATGTCTGAGAGGAAGAAAGAAAAAAAATTAATTGCCGCTGTGTTTTCAAAACTATTTTTATTTTCTGGGCTGTAAAAACAGAAGTCTATTCCTGTACCTGTGGCTCTTCAGTTGCCATGCGGCACATCTCTTCTGGGTCCAGCTCCACTGGGTCGTAGCTCAGTTTAGCCTTCGCTGCTGCCTTCAGATTGTGACTTCCCACTGGCAGGTAGCTGTCTCTCTTTACCCACCTGACACACAGGAGAAGCAGGTTGGAAGGATGAAGTCGGAAATTTAACCATTTTGATATGATTTTACGTCAAGCTGTACAAACCTTAAGCAGTCCATGTGGATGGCCTGACTGGCCTTGTACTCCCCCTGATTATCCTTCTGGAAACCGATCTCCCTGTGCATGCTCAGACCGTGGAGGGCGGCGCGAGTCTCAATAAAAGGCCTTGAGGAAATCAAGACAATGTGGAATGAGACAATACATTTTTATTCTGTGTGTATAAGTAATAAAATTTAAAAGAAAAAATAACAGCCTACCAATCAAAGAAGTCTCCGTTGTAGGTTACAAAGATGTTTGGCTTTGTTTCTTGAACGTGATCAAACCACCTTTGAATAAGTGCAGCCTGCACACAAGGTTACAACATGTTATTACAGCCATACAACCATCAAAGTGTTTTTTATTTACTCTACATCAGGTGTCATGTAGTTACCTCGTCATCCTCATTAAAGACAGTGAAGGGCCCTTCATATTCAGGTTTGGGAGTGAACTCAAAATCCTCAATGTTCTCAGAGACGATCTCTCTGTTAGTGATCAGAAAGCCCTGAGAAAATAAACAAAGTTAGTACGAGCGGCGTGACATTTATTACGAACTGAAACGTAAAAACTTGTAAATTAAACAAGACTTGCTTGTCCATCGATCATGTAGGAGATCATCATGATTTGATCCGTCTCTGCGTCTGGGAATTTAAGTGGAAGTTTGGTGGTCTCGATGTCAAAAGCCAAAACAACGGGGTCCTGAAAGAACAGATGAAACAATGTTTTAAATAGAAGCTCTGACATCCTACAGTAAGACTCAATGTAAATAACAAAATAATAAAATCTTCGTACTGGTCGCTCCACGAGATCGTCTCTTCGTACAATCTCTGGCAGGTAAGCGCTGCCTCTGTATCGAACATTGTACCAATGAGCCTGAGGAGTAAAGGCAGGAACAATTAGACGCTCAGGGGACTTAGATTTAGATTTATTAAACTCTTGGAGAACAGGAGGCGAGTTTTTACCACGTGGATCTTGAGGTCGATGGACACTCGTACATGATACGGCACATCATACTCTCTCATGTCCACAATGTTGTCCAACTGATCTGAAATGCTCTTTGACATCCCGTCTTCTTCTGCCGAGATCACGTTGCCACCCGATAAGGCCCTGAAACAACGGCCACAGGCGATCGTCAGAGAACTGCTAACGTCACATTATAGGAAGATATTGTGATTGACGACTTGGTGATACCCTGATAACATGGAGGTGTAGGTGTCATTGGACTGCTCCCGCTCTCTGTTCTTGCGCACAGCTGGGGAAATCTCACGTTTGACCTTGATCAGGTCGTCCACGGTGTTGAAAGACAGCTTGACGTAGCTTCTCTTCAGGCCAACCAGATGGTTCGGCTGCAGAGAAAAGGTTGGTTGTTGGGGGTAAAAGAATACAGCAATGGATTTTTGTCTTAACGATATGAATCATTTTAATGATTTCAAAGCACAAGAAAACAAAGCAACAATGATCAGCCAAAACATTAAAACCACAACCCCGTGAAACGTTACAATATAATGTTCTTTTTGGAAACCTGGGTCCTGATATTTATTTATGTAGATGTTACTTTGATACAGGTTAGACCAAGCTTACGATCACATGCCCATTGCAGGGTCTTTTAGCAGTGGACAGGAGTCAGACTTGTCTGTGGTTATGTAGCCTAATACAAGCAAACTTTGGATGTGAACTATGTGTTCTGAGATGTTTCTATCAGAACCAGGGTTAACTTTTCCAACAGTTTCAGCTACAGTAGCTCATCTTTTGGATTGACCACTTTGGACAGCCTTCGTTCCCCACGTCAAGAGCTGTGGTGTTGGAGATGCTCCAGCCCAGGCGTCTAGCCATCACAATTTGTCCAATACTTCCACTCACCACAGGACGAAATATTTACTTGCAGCCCATCATACATCACCAACTAACAGGTACCATGATGATGAGATAATGACCGTCAATCACTTGACCTGTCAGTGGTCATAATGTTATGGCTCTGTGCTGATACATGTAAGACACATGTGAGTGCTTTGCCCTGTTTCATTTGGAGGTTTGAAATGTGTGTTACATCTTTACATACTGAGACTAAAACCAAACTCTCACCAGATCCAGATCCTCTTTTGGGATGATTTCAAGCTTTGCCACCTTCCCTTGAAACTTCCTAGACAAATATGAGATGACTTCCCTCTCGCAGTTCTGGAAAGAAAAGCAACGTCTTTAAGCCTTTAATTTAGTTTTACATGTTTAAATGGCAAAAGAACCAAGCCACGGTTGCTGACTTACCCTTTTTGTCGCAATGTAAAAATATGGCTTGAAAGGAAGAGCCACCTGCAGACAGAATAAATTTTAGCCAGAATAAGTTAGAAATGTCATTTAAGAAGCTGTCTGACACCACTGTGTTTTTTTTTCTCAAACACACCTTAAACCTGTTTCCATCCTCCTGTATGAAATAATAGTCCACAGCACTGATCATCCTCTTGTCTTCATCCAGGATCTCTGCCTGTGGAAAAGGCACAGGGGGAAAAAATAAATAAAAGTGTTAAGTCTGACTTCTTCTCCTGGATAAGCTCAGCAGCAGGACACACATCACTCTGACTTACAGGGTGCATGTTGATCAACCAGCCTGTTTTCTCGCCCGGCTCCTTCATCCTGTCGAAGCCGAAGCGAGCGTCCATCTCGTCCGTGAACTGGCTGCGCTCCAGCCGCTTGAGAGCGGACATCGAGGAGCCATCATCCCTGGTTCAAACACAGACAGTAACAGCAACATTAAGTCCCGTGTTTTCCTCTGACAGCCACCGACCCGTCTCATATTCGTCACCTACTGTCCATTTTTATCTGTTTACAGTCACTAAATGCAGACTCACTGGTTTTCCTGGTCTCCTCCACTTTGTCCTCGGTCCGCTCTGTACCGTCCACTATTTTGCAGAACCATCTTCTATCTCCGTTTTCCGGCCACAGTGCGGTGAATAAATAAAACACCTCCTATGTTCTAAGAAATGTACAAGTAAAGCTGCATCTGAAAGATATTTCGCAGGTTTATCCTCTAGCTTTCTCTGTCGCTGTCACTGACACGGGCTGTGTTTTCTTAATTTGGCGCGTTCCTGCAGATACCGCGAGAGTAGAGCTGAGAAAAATGTGAACAAAGATCGTTTATGAGAAGATGATCTACTCACACCAATGGTTCTCCACCACCTCGAGGTCTGTTCCGGTGTTCTCCATGCGGCGTTAAGGACACAGTGAAGTCCCTGTAAATGTCAGTTTCCACACTTTTTGTAAGACACGCGATACGGAAACCACTTTGTCTCATATCAGGCAACAGCAACACTGAACATGTTTATTTTTATTTTTTATTAATTTATTTTATCATGGTAGTTTACGCACAGTATATTAATAATATGTTAAAATGCCAAACATTAGCCTCTAATGTTAACTTCTTTAATATTCACTTCTTATACTTTGTATACTGTGTATGCTTTTTGTTCTTCTTATAGTTCTCTATTTGCTCATATTGTTGATTTTTAGCTTTTGTTTTATGTATGTATGTATGGAGTTGAATGCTGCTGCAACAAAGAAATTTCCCAGTTTGGGATGAATAAAGAATCTAATCTAATCTAATCTAATCTAATCTAATCCAGTTTAGCCCATATTTCTGTTGTATTCACGCTGCTATTTAAATGTGCTTTTATCTCGTATTATTATTTATCAATTTTAAACCTTATATTGTTTGGCATTCATTGTTGTTAGCGAAGGAAGGTTTCACTGTAAAGGGAAAGATGTTTTTTCACTGTGCAAATGGCAGTAACACAGGATATGAAAAATAATACATTTTGGAGTCAAATATCTGGCTTGAATACCTTGAACTATCTTGCAAAAGTACACATTTGTGCCATTTCATTTGTGCGCATCACTTGTACGTTTTTTCCAGAGCGCCTGGTTTTTCTTTTATCACCTCGATTACAAACATCTTATTAATAAACGATCTTCTTCGGAAGACCCCCTTCTTCCTGGGAGGGGCTTGAATCCCCTCCGTCACCCCCCACCCCACACATGTTTACTATCCCACCACGAAGGAGGAGGGGGAGGAGGAGGGGAGGAGGAGGAGGAGGAGGGGGTGGTGCAGCTGAATGGTGCAGAAGGAAGTCTGTACCGGTGGCGTTTGTCTTTGACATTTGCAGCTTTTGGCATGTTGAAGACCATAAACGCATCACCGGCTTTGAGCGGACACTGGCCGAAAGAGTGACGAATGTTTTTTGATTCAAAATAACCAAGAGTAATGATGGTAGCCAAGTAGCTCTCCGACCGAGTGCAGCAACAACAACAGCAACGAAAGAGACGGAGCTCAGCGGCTCTTTTTCTGCGGCGGTGAGTGCCAATAACACGTGTTTACAAATTAATACACTTCTAACCGTTCACAAATCAGCTTATACAAATCACGGGGCAGCGAAATATCCAGTTAAAACTGAATTATTAGAAGTTGACGTCTTTATTTTTGTGTCTACTTTGATGTTTTGAAGGACAGGTTTGTGTATTTGTGTACTAAGTTCAGAAATAGGGGTATTTTGTGTGGGTTTTACTGTGGGTTTATGTCAGCATGGTGCAAAAGTCATCACACTAACTATTCTAGCAAACCTGTGAAGTCACCGCCTTTTAAACAAAGTTATTTTTGATCTCTTCTATTTTTAAGATATGACACATAAAAGTAAGCTATTTTATAAATTAGCTCTTTAGGATAATAGGCCTTTTATGGAAAATGATGGCTCAGCCTTTCCTTTGTTTCTGTCAATCCCCAAAGTCAAAAAGGACAAAAATCTCCTTGTCTCATTCACATGTTTATAGATCCCTGTTTTCACTTCCTAATATGGAAAGACTGGCCCAAGGAATCCACGTTCGTTTCACTTGCATTTCTTCTACACACATGATTTTAATTTCTTTATTTCAACACATGCTAGTACGTATGGCTTCTCTCTGTGTGGATGTTGTGTCCTCCTTCATCCTAACTCTCAGTGTTGACCTTTACCCCAAATGAAGCCGCCACGCTCTGCTCTCTTGTCAGCTGTTGTGGACAGACTGTTTACAAGACGCTAGCTGGGAAACGCAGCCTGCTGGAATATCCTTGCCGGTTATATGTCTCATGGTCAACAAGAGCGTGCGCGTGGCTGTGCAAATTTTAATGGCGGCTTGCATGGTTCCAAATATATAAATGTATGTTCTGTTTGTATCTCAAATTACCCAGAATGCCCCTGTCCTAAGAGGGCTGCTGACCTCTGACCTCCTCAACAGAAAGGTCGTCAGACTAGAATAGTACACAGACTTAGATGCTTTGTAGCCGTACGTTTCCTCAGATGGTTTCCAGACGAAAACATGAGATCTGATGATTATTTTCTGTTACATTTTTTTTGATTATTGTTGGTTCAGAAATGTCAGATGACAGTGTCAAGTTTAATTAAATTTATTCAGCCCATGTTTTCTTCTTATGTATGTGGTGTTGAAGTGCAAAGTGAAATTAATGTACAGTTAAAGTGCTGTATATAAATATAAATTTAATAATATTTGTATCTCACTGTACCTAAAATATTCTACTGTTTCTTTTCGTCTTTTGTCTTTGTTGCTGTTCTCTCTTGTATGAATTTTAATGTCCTCCTTGTTTTTGTTGCAGTCTCAGGACGAGGATGTCTGTGAATGCTCCTGTTTGCAGTTTCGGGGTTAATCCTGTGGATATTGTTGCTGCTGTGGAGGATTAACAGCAATACGACAGCAATGCCGGTGAAAGGAGAGGACTCTCCGCCTGAGCGTGGTCCTTCAACAGGCAAGGAGGATGGGGTCCAACGTTCCCCGTCATCGGCTGCGGCTGCCTCGGCGCACAGTGAGGACAACAATCCTCTGGGTGGCGAGGAGTCCGCGGGTCTTCAAGTCAAAACAGTTGCCTCTGAGCCTCCGCAGGCCTCCTCTGAGGTAAATTCAGAGAAGCCGTCGCTGCCGCAGACCACCCAGAAACGTTCTAAAGCAATCGCTCCAATGCTCAGCTCCGGGCCTGAAGCGAGGGAACGCCTCAAGTTCATACTCGGAGCATCGGAGGACTACTCTTCAGATGAGGAGCCTCTTCTCACAAAACCTCCAAGTGGAGCATCTCAGCCATCTTTAAACAACTCCAAATCGTCCCCTCAGCAGGCTTCCTCCGCAGTGCCACAGCCCAGCTCCTCACGCATCAGGTAAGACTCAGTTTCTGTTTATTTTCTCTATATTTTTTCTGTTATTTTCAACTGTCTGGTATCAGGTACATTCTCAGTGCTCCTTCGTGTAACTGCACAGATTTAAACCCTTGTCTGAGAAAATTACCTGCTCAAAAATCTGTGCCTCAAACATGTTGTTAGTTTGACAACGTGCTCAGTCTCGTCTGGTGCTCCACATGCTGCACGTTATCACCTGACTTCATCAAGTTGACCTGTGTTATTGTCGCATACCAAACATCTCGGCTCTATTATTGGAACAAGAGCCTCGGCCAGTGACTTTGAATACTGCTGGTGTTGTGGCTCGAGGTCACGGCGCAAAGCAAATCCTCCACGAATTTGTCGTTTTTGCAGTCTTCTGCTTTTTTTAGTTAAAAGTCTGCCGAGGTGAGGGTTATTTTTATACCAAGCTGGATAGTAAATGATATGATGAAGGGTCAGAAGAGTTGTTTGGTGCACGCGGTTACGTGTTCGGCTCGACATTTTACCTCCGACTGACTTATTCAGAAGCTATGTGTGCTTGTGGAACTTGTGGGAATCATCATGAAAGGGAGGAAGGTAAGATTCTGCATTTCTTTCTGCAAAAAAAAAATTTTTTTTTTAATTGTGTTAAATGCTTAAAGGGAAAACAAATCTATTTATGTTTGTGTGTATGAGAATTTCAGCCTTATAGTGTCCAAAACTTTCCCTACAGGCTGTTTTCTTTAATGTGTGGAACAGCTTTGCTGTGTTTATATTCGTAAAGAGCAGCCAGTGAACTGTCACAGGGAGTCTGTAAATATTTTGCTGCACATGTGGGAGGGGAGAAGGAAGCACGGCACAGGAAGCACTTTGTAGAGAACTTTTTGTTTTGGTCTTGAAATCCATCTTTGCTACTACGGAACCTTGCACAATAAAAAAGGCTGCATAATGGAGGAGAAGAGCTGCAAAAGTCTCAACTTGTTCCCGTATCTCCAGAGGTAAGTCTCATACATAAAGAGGTCTGGTGCCGATCTTTTGTAATCTGAAACTTTAGCAGCACAGTTATCTCATTCTTTATGTTAGAGCTGCGGTAGAAATGAAAAATAACGGACTGCTGCTGTGTGCTTAATGAACGCGCTGCAGACGTGTTTATGAAGGGAACGCTCGCTCTTATGGCCGTTCTGTAGTTACGTAACTGTACAGAGCCTGGTTTGGCACATGTTAGAGGAAATTAAAAAAAAAAAGTCCCCAACAATAAGTACGTTCTGCAGAGGGGGAAGCGTGAAACAGACCAGAATATGCTTGTAGCTTGCTATCACCATGAAACAGAAGAGTAGTGAGCTTACATGTTTTGACATCACGCATGTCTCCTAAAAAGGAAAGTGCATGGCATCGAACTGGCAAATGTTATCAGACACAGATTGCATTTCCTTAGTGAACAGCACAACATCAGAGGAGCTAGGTTTAAAGTTCACATCGGCCCAGACAGTATAGCGCTGCACCAGTACAGTATAGCTAACAGATGCAAAGCAGGTGTTTCTCAGTGATAATCTCAACGTGGGGACAGGATTTCTGTGAAAGTACAAGTACCCGGTGGTGCAATCGCAGCGAGACTTTGGAAAGAAAAGACACGAGCCAGCAGTTAACAATGGTATGTACGCAAAATGATCAACTGGTGGTATCCAGTATGCAGGCAAGTTCTCTGTTGGAAAACATGAAAAAAAAAATGTGTAGGTGTTAAGTCTTAATTAGTGTTCAGTGGGTTGTAATGCTGCTGGTATACAAGGTCGTAGGGTTTAAAATAACAGGAAGCCAGAATCAAAACAACATTTAATACAGTTTTCAGCTCTTTTGATTGTCCGAGGATCCCTGGTAAAACAAAATCATTACCAGTTGATAATGAAGTGCAGCTTCTTATTTGATAGCAAACACTTTAAATCTGTTTCTTAGACAGCTGATTGTATCTACTTTGATACGTTGATGGAATCTTGCGTCTTCCCCTGCTCATAAACCTCACACCATTGATCGATAGATTATCCCAACTTTTAGATTTCACTGCCATCTATTAATTATTCTTCTATTGTTATGTAAAACAACACTATATACCTTAAGGAGTGTCATTATTAGTTGTTTTACACTTTAGATTTTGCACTTTCTCGGAAAAAAAAGAACCGAAGGTCATTTCTAGGCCGTCTCAAATTTAAGATGATAGTTAAATGGCCTATGATTAAACAGTCCTTGACAAAAAAATCAAGCATTTTAGCCATGGTGGCGGTCACAACGTAATTTCTAGAAAGTCTCCAGTCTTGGCATCGACCTATCTGGGAACTGGTTTCCGTGCAGAGCAGTTGTAATGATGTAATTTTAAAGATAAGGTCAAAAACGATTAGGCTGGTCCTCAGTCTGTCTCTGCAGAGAGACACTGAACTTTGACTTGCCTTTTTGACTCTCGCTGCTGTAATCCGCTGGCTGCCCTCATTTCGTTTTTGTTCACAGGCCCATATTGACACTGTTGTGTGCCTGTTGACGTCTGTGGTTGTTGAGGAGCACTGTTTCTGTTTTCAGTCTGATAATATGGGGGATTATGTGCGAAGTGTGAAGTTTCCTAGATCATTTCATGTGTTTTGCAGGTCGTATAGAGAATAGGTGATTGTGGTTTTGATTGCACTGTTGGGCAAGACGAGTGACTATGAGCTAGAGCTAAGGCAGCTGGACTTGTTGGAGCTTTCTTGAACATGTTTCACGTCTCATCCAAAACTCAAGAAACAGTCCAGTTATTTTAGGACAAACCTGGATGACTGCAAATATTCACGACAAGTAACTATGAGCTGTCTCTCTAGGCCTAGCATGTCCGGTCTTCACTTGGTGAAGAAGGGACGTGAACACAGAAAGATGGATCTACAGCGGGACTTCACCGTGGCCTCTCCAGCCGAGCTTGTCACTCGATTTGGTGGCAACCATGTCATAGAAAAGGTGAGAATTAAAATCCCTCTTGTGTTTTACAATGTGCTTTTCCTTCATCAATGCTGCTCAAATGTTTTCTCTCCCAGGTGCTGATAGCTAATAATGGCATCGCTGCGGTCAAATGTATGCGTTCAATCCGTCGTTGGTCCTATGAAATGTTTCGCAATGAGAGGACAATCCGCTTTGTCGTCATGGTAACCCCCGAAGATTTGAAAGCTAATGCAGGTACTTGTGGACGTTTCTTTCTACCCAGCACCCATCACCACCTATCAGCTTTAGAGTGACAGAAAAACACAAGAAACTGTGAATAAGCAGATGATGATGTTGCTTATTATGTCTTTACCCTCCCTTGTAGAATACATTAAAATGGCTGACCATTACGTGCCTGTACCGGGTGGCACCAACAATAACAACTACGCCAACGTGGAGCTGATAGTGGACATTGCGAAAAGAATCCCAGTACAGGTGCATTTCTAAACGCCGTGGCTCTGAGTTAAACTTTTCACCCTTCACCTTTTTTTTTCCTGCTCATTAATAAACAGCCGTGCTAATATCTCTGTTTATTACTCTGTACAGGCTGTTTGGGCCGGCTGGGGTCACGCATCTGAAAATCCCAAACTGCCTGAGCTGCTGAACAAAGCAGGAATATCATTCTTGGGTAAATGAAAACAACATTTTGCATTCGATTTGCATCACTTTCACGTGGTTAGCTACATCCAGCTGTTTACTTCTGTTTCCATCAGGGCCATCCAGCAAAGCCATGTGGGCTTTAGGGGATAAGGTGGCTTCTTCCATTGTGGCCCAGAGTGCTGACATTCCCACACTACCATGGAGTGGATCAGGTGATGCATCACTTGTACACTCATTAATAATGTGCAGTGAGATACAGTACACTGCGCTGTCTGTAGCTGGTACAGACAGTGTTAAATTTATATGTCCATGTTCTTGGAGATTGGACAGGGGCAGGCACTAAAACAATTACAGGTGGTTTTATCAACCATCTGTTTATAGCGGGCTAAACACATCGATCCACAGTCCGAGGGTCTGTGAAGGCCATAAGGAATCAGTGTGTGTGTTGGTAGAAGATTCTTGTCATCGTTGTGAGGGAAGTTTGTGCATAAAAGGCACCTGAAACAGGTTCATCCACTGTGAATCAGCCATAAGCATGTGACTCGAAGTCTGAATTGTTATGTGATATCACAGGAATCCAACTACACACAAAATAAGTTCTTATCTGTTGTGTCATTGTGCACCAGGTCTGAGAGTTGACTGGGCTGAAGAGGACCAAAGACTGGGCAAAGTAATCAGCGTTCCTCCAGAGATCTACACAAAGGGCTGTGTTCATGACGTAGACGATGGCCTGGCTGTAAGTATATATGGGCGGGAATCATATTTTTTTTTGTTGAAAACGATTCCCATCAAGCAAGTATCCTCTGCTACGCTACATTTCATGTGTTTTTTCTTTGCAGGAGGCCGAGAGAATTGGTTATCCTGTTGTCATCAAGGCCTCTGAGGGTGGAGGTGGAAAGGGTATCCGAAAAGTTGAAAGTTCAGAGGATTTTCCAAGTTTCTTTAGACAGGTTTCTGTTTTTCAATTTGTAATTCCTCCCCCTTTGTCTGCACTGTGACACAGCTCTTACAGTTTGCATGTGTTTTGAATGCAGGTTCAGACAGAAGTACCCGGCTCACCCATATTCATCATGCAGCTGGCTCAGCATGCAAGGCACCTGGAGGTCCAGATACTGGCTGATGAGTACGGAAATGCGATTTCTCTGTTTGGGCGGGACTGCTCCATCCAGAGAAGGCACCAGAAGATCATAGAGGAAGCTCCAGCCACCATAGCTGCTTCTTCAACCTTTGAGCAAATGGAGCAGGTCAGTTTATGTCTTAGCACGCGATTTCTTTAGCCAGGTTGTTTTCTGCTTTGCTTAATTTCTCATCTATTTCATCTGATCTTTCTTTCTGGCTCAGTACGCTGTGCGATTGGCCAAGATGGTTGGTTATGTGAGTGCTGGTACTGTGGAATATCTCTTCTCTGAAGATGGAAGTTTCCATTTCCTGGAGTTGAATCCTCGACTACAGGTGGAACATCCCTGTACAGAGATGATTGCAGATGTAAACCTGCCAGCTGCCCAACTTCAGGTGAATCTCATTTAGTTGACTCAGGAACAAATTTCACCCTCACTGTTATACAGTAGGTACAGGTCCAAGCCAACCGTTTTAACTCAGTGTTTCATCTGTGATAGATTGCAATGGGCATCCCCCTTTATAGGATTAAGGACATACGCTTGCTCTATGGAGAAACTCCGTGGGGCGACAACGTCATTAACTTTGAGACTCCAGACTGCATACCAAGTCCAAGAGGCCACGTCATAGCTGCTCGGATCACCAGCGAGAACCCAGATGAGGTAAAGTTAAACTCAGTTTTTGTTTTTTAACACTACGGGCACAACACTGTTACGTACGTTTAAATTGCCACCACTGACTTGTTGTGCATGTGCTCACTCGCAGGGCTTCAAACCCAGTTCTGGCACCGTGCAGGAGCTGAACTTTCGCAGCAGTAAAAACGTCTGGGGTTATTTCAGTGTGGGGGCGACTGGTGGCCTCCATGAATTTGCAGATTCGCAGTTTGGACACTGTTTTTCATGGGGCGAGAACCGTGAAGAAGCCATTTCGTAAGTCTTGTTTGATGATGGATCATTTAGAATCATTGAAGTTGTATTTCTCAGGGTTGCACACAATCTGATGGGAGATAGGGACTAGATCATATCATAATATATGGAACAAAATACAACAAATTGTCTGTTATAGGACGCTTGTTTATCAGGTGTCGTATTTACTTTGCTCCTCAGGAACATGGTGGTGGCTATGAAGGAGCTTTCCATCAGAGGAGATTTCAGGACGACGGTCGAATATCTCATTAAACTACTCGAAACAGAAAGCTTTAGAAACAACGACATTGACACCGGCTGGCTGGATCATCTCATTGCAGAGAAAGTGCAAGTAAGAGCCTGAAGATCTTGACCATGACTCGTGTAATGAGTGTGTGCTCGGTAGCTGGTTATGTGTTTGGTGTGTAATTTCTTCGTTTCATGAAGACACTTGTTCCTTCTGCAGGCGGAGAGACCAGAAACCATGCTGGGTATAGTCTGCGGGGCTTTGCATGTTGCTGATGCAAGCTTCAGAAAGAGCATGTCTGATTACCTGCATTCACTGGAGAGGTTAGTAGACACACTTATTGACACCTCAAACAAATGATTACTGCTTTTACATATAACTGAGTTTTATTTGTTTCATCTGCAGAGGCCAGGTGCTGCCTGCTGCCAGTCTGCTCAACTGTGTCAATGTGGACCTCATATATGAAGGAGTGAAATACTGTCTGAAGGTATTTGATTTATTCCCATTCGTCTCCTTGTTTGACTCAACTTCTTATGTTTTTTTAAATCTGTAAACAATCACTATTGCTGCCTGCAGGTGGCTCGCCAATCCCCAACAACTTATGTCGTCATGATGAATGGGTCCAACATTGAAATAGACGTCCACAGGTTGAATGATGGCGGCCTACTGCTGTGCTACGACGGCAGCAGCCACACCACCTACATGAAGGAGGAAGTAGACAGGCAAGGCTGCGACTGACACCTGCATGAGTTGCTTATTTTTCCATACTTCTGTTTATCAGTTTACTTATTTCCAGTATCGTTGTAACCCTTCAGCTACCGCATCACTGTCGGCAACAAGACTTGCGTATTTGAGAAGGAGAAGGATCCCACGGTGCTAAGGTCGCCCTCTGCTGGTAAACTGCTGCAGTACGTGGTTGAGGACGGGAGTCATATTCTTGCAGGAGAAACTTACGCAGAGATTGAGGTGACTTTGAGCAATTTTGCTAAAATATTTCCCTACCCATGTAGTTTCTGCTGGTATTTTATTTTACTTTGTTTGCGCTGTGGGTTCAGGTAATGAAGATGGTGATGACTCTGACTGTGCAGCAGTCTGGCTGCATCCACTTTGTGAAGAGGCCGGGAGCAGTTCTGGAGTCTGGCTGCGTGATGGCACACATAGACCTGGACGACCCCAGCAGTATACTCAAGGTAGGCCGTTCCACATCACTGTCACTACTCGGCACATAGACAGGACTCTTAAATGTGCATTTCATGTTCAAAACTTGGCTAAAATGTGTCAGATTAGTCGTTTCAGTCTGTGGTTGTATGCTAGGTTTCTATATTAGTGTTCCTGAAAACTTTTTGTTCCTATTTTGCCTTTTTTCATAGGTGGAACTCAACACGGCCACACTTCCCCCACAACAACCACTACCCATGGTTGGGGAAAAGCTTCACCAGGTGTTCCACAGTGTGCTAGAAAACCTGGTTAAAGTGATGGATGGGTACTGCCTTGAGGAGCCCTATTATAGCAGCAAGGTACATATCGGCCCACTTAATACTAAAGAGTCCCGAATCACAAGCTTCATTGATTATGTGAGCATGTTTGGGTTTGTATGTTCATACCTACAGCTGAAACAGTGGGTGGCTACTCTGATGAAGACTCTGAGGGACCCTTCACTGCCTCTGTTGGAGCTCCAGGAGATCATGACCAGCGTGGCGGGTCGTATTCCGCCTAGCGTTGAGAAAGATATCCGAAAAGTCATGGCTCAGTATGCGAGCAACATCACCTCTGTACTCTGCCAGTTCCCCAGTCAAAAGGTAAGCGCTTTGTGACGAATTGTGCACCGTGTCAAGTTCCTGAAATACAGATAACCATTGATGTCAGGATAATATGATTATGTTTGACGTATCTGGTTCCAGATCGCAAACATTTTAGACAGCCACGCAGCGACCTTGCAGAGGAAGTCTGACCGAGAGGTTTTTTTCATGAATACTCAGAGTATTGTTCAGCTGGTGCAGAGGTTAGCTTCTTTATTTTTGTCTGATGCAGATTGTTTGTCATTCGTAACATGTGTAACTGAATCATTGCATTGGTTGGCACATGTTTGACTTTGTTCTGCTCAGATACCGAAGTGGAATTCGTGGTTATATGAAGTCAGTCGTTCTCGATCTGCTGAAGCGCTACCTGCAAGTAGAGATGCAGTTTCAACAAGGTAAAGTTGATGTGCTTTTAGTTTGTACTGATACTGACATTATTACTACATGCAGACATTTTCTGTATAATAACTGCAGTTAAGATTTAATTGAAATACTCTTTTTGTCCCCTCCCAAATAGCTCACTATGACAAGTGTGTTATCAACCTGAGAGAGAAGCACAAACCAGACATGAGTTCAGTGCTCGACTACATCTTCTCTCATGCTCAGGTCTCAAAGAAGAACATCCTGGTCACAATGCTCATAGTAAGTTCCTTCATCCTCCTCTGCACCATTAAAAACACTCTAATTATTCACAGTCATGCAGCATGTGGCTTTGACTCTGTGCAGGATCAGCTGTGCGGACGGGATCCTACCCTCGCAGACGAGCTCATGGCCATTTTGAATGAATTCACACAGCTTAGCAAGATGGAGAACTCAAAAGTAGCACTGAGAGCCAGACAGGTGAACATGCAAGCATCTCATGCTGGAATATATACAGTATTTAAGTGATGTTTGTAAATGTATATACTGTCAAATTTCAGGAATGTAGCTTGATGTGTTACTTCTAAATGTTTCACAGGTCTTGATTGCCTCCCATTTACCATCATATGAACTGAGACACAACCAGGTGGAGTCCATCTTCCTGTCAGCCATTGACATGTATGGCCACCAGTTCTGCCCAGAGAACTTGAAGGTTAGCCTTGTGTAAAGATGTGACCGTCGCTCTGCAGCAAATTAAATGTGCAATAAATAATATGTGTGTGTGTATTTGTCACAGAAACTCATTCTCTCTGAAACCTCCATATTCGACGTATTGCCCAACTTCTTCTATCACGTCAATCAAGTGGTGTGCATGGCCGCCTTGGAGGTATGGCTAGCTCAAACAAAGGGATTACTTTCTTACGCATTTTTTGAATTTATTGAAATGGTTAATATTACTTGTTCTGTCTCGACTTTCAGGTGTATGTTCGCAGGGCGTACATCGCCTACGAGCTCAATAGCATCCAGCATCACCAGCTGCAGGACGGAACCTGTGCTGTGGACTTCCAGTTCATGCTGCCGTCATCGCATCCAAACAGGTAACAGGTTCTCACCCATCACACAGAGCCTCTGATCAACAACAGAATATTCGTAGTTGACCTCTACGTCCAAATTTGAATAGGTATACTATCAACATGGCAACAGAGGCTGTAAGGTTGTCTGTCTAGTGTGGGATTCCTCTGATCAAGAGGGAAAAATCTTCTATATGACATTGGTAAATGAATATGAAGATGAACTGATAGTGTAGTTAAGCTGTACGACTGGAAGGCGGCCTATAAACTGCTACTGTAACTGCTTACAGCTAACTTTGGATGCAGAATGTTTTCTCCCACTTGACATTAATGGGAATGTGCATAGCATCTTGTAAAGTGCTTTGGTCTAATCATAATGCCTAGAGGTGGACGTACAGTTTGATCACCCACTGCTAATATTCACCTGTCAATCATCTTATTTCAGAGGGAGCAGCCCTACTCTGAACAGGTAGAGTAAAGCTCCTCCCAGTCAGCCAAGCCACCTGATTGTGTGTATGTCTCACAGCAATGCATGCTGGATGCAACATCTTGCTTGCTCCTTCTCCTCAGATACTGTACGATTGCTTAAGGACTCTTCTAACAAGTCCTTCTTAATTCACTTTTCACACTGAGCTGCTCTATATCTTTTTTTTTTTTTTGCTTCTCTCGACTTTACAGAGCTTTTTGAGAGGTACATAGTTTAGTTTCTTCCTCTTAAAAACCTCAAGCTTTAGATTGAATTGATTGCTACAGACTGGAGAGCCTGTATTCTCCAGCATCAAACGTTGATTCTTGATTTGAAAAATTCAATTGGATATATTAACGATTACGCTGGATAAGACAAAATAAAAATATCTGTTTCAATTTAATTTATGAACTGTACCTATCAACCTGGTGGGGACTTGACTTGAATCTGACGACTTAAGACTTGAGACTATTACTAGCGTGGCTGTGTACAAATTTGTAAACATTTCATGATTTGTTTTAGGTATAGATGGAAGGAACACAGTAAATCTCAGGAGTATTATTAGGAGTTTTATTTAGTAAAATGGAAGTAGACCAATAATAGCTTTATGAATGAGAATTCATCCATCTGAAGATGGGTCAGACTTGTTATACAAAGGTGTGCAGATGATAAACACGCAATGATTACAGTGGCTCATCCCAGCAGCATACAATCAGGCTGCAGGATCAAATCACAGAATCTCATTCAGACATTAAAACATGTGGGTAATCAGAAGGATTTAGATGTGAACATTATCACCTGTATCTCAGTCTGGACTTGACTTTGGGACTTTAAAGTCGAGACTTGACACTCACTTGACTTTATGCCACTTCTGTAGTGTTCTCTATGTAATTGGATGTAGTGATGGTCGAACTTTGTTGTCATTCAGACTTGCTTTATTTGCTCTCTGTATGAATATTTGTACCGTTTGTGCTGTTGAGTTTTTTTTTATTTTTATTTTTGCTAAATCACACCTGCCTTTGTAATAACTCGGTGGTTCTGGCTCTTTTTAGGGTTCCCGTGCCAGTGAATGGATCAGGCCAGTTTAAAATGAGACGACAGAGCAGTGATCTCTTCCTCGAAGGAGCCTTGTCTCCGCCCTGCCAGCGCATGGGGGCAATGGTGGCTTTCCAAGATTTTGACGACTTCAAAAGGTCTTTTTTTTTTTTTTTTTTTAACTCGACCTTTAACTTTTTCGCAAATATTTTTATGACAAATATATGTAGATCAGTAAGTAAAAATTTTCTTTTTCTCTTGCAGGGATTTTGATGAAGTTCTGTCCAGTTTTGCAGAACCACTCTTGGAGAACTCTCCATTTCTGGAGACCTGCGCCAGTCTCTATGAGGACGAGAATTTCAAGGTGTGTAAATGTGTTCTCAGTAACATGTTTGTGTTCGTGTGTTTCTATGCAGCCACCAATTTCTCTTCTGTCCCCTATAGAATACCAGGGACAACCCAATCCACATCATTAACGTGTCCATAAAAACAGCTGACACGGAAGACGACGATGCCTTGGTTACAGCCTTCACTGCCTTCACCCAGTCAAAGGTCAGCCACCAGATTAAAGTCTTAATGTCATGAATAAAAATATGAATTTTGAAATGACATTTTTTTTAAATGCAAATGATGTGTGGTTGTTTGTTTTTGTGTTTTTTACAGAAAGCGATCCTGTTTGAGTATGGAATCAGGAGAATCACATTTTTGATTGCACAGAAGGTAATTGTGTTTATTTATTATCATCATATGATCATTTATTCTTTAAAATGTTTGTGCTGTTTCATATTAACCGTCCGATTATTTTTCTTGCTGTTTTCTTAAAAACAGAGAGAATTTCCCAAGTTCTTTACATTCAGAGCTAGAGACGGAGTAAGTTTTCATCAAACCTGAATTCAGAATTAAAGAACCAAAATGCTGCTGTCTGAGGAGATGCTGAGCCCCAGTCTGTGCTTGTCTTCAGTTCCAGGAGGATCGTATTTACCGGAACCTGGAGCCAGCTTTAGCCTTCCAGCTCGAGCTCAACCGAATGAGGAACTTTGACCTGACGGCCGTGCCCTGCGCCAACCACAAGATGCACCTCTACCTGGGCGCTGCTCGTGTTCAGCAGGGCGCTGAAGTCACAGACTACCGCTTCTTCATCCGAGCAATCATCCGCCACTCAGATCTGATTACAAAGGTGAGAAGAGGACCCCAAACCAAAACTTGTTTAAATAAAAGAGATCATTTCTAACATTTATGAGAATGTAACATTTACATCCATCTTTATACATAATTAGGAAGCTTCCTTTGAGTACCTTCAAAATGAAGGAGAGCGTCTTCTGTTGGAAGCCATGGATGAGTTGGAGGTTGCCTTTAGTAACACCAGTGTCCGCACAGACTGCAATCACATTTTCCTAAACTTCGTCCCCACTGTCATCATGGACCCCTCTAAAGTCAGTGTACAACAGTACTACACATTATATGATGTTCTCAGTTGTCCTATATTCTCAAACCTTAATATATTCCAAATTCTCATTTCTTTTAAATGTCCTTGGATCATCAGATAGAGGAGTCTGTCCGCTCCATGGTGATGCGTTACGGCAGTCGTCTTTGGAAGCTGCGTGTCCTACAGGCTGAGCTGAAGATCAACATTCGTCTAACGCCATCTGGGAACGCCATTCCTATCCGACTGTTTCTCACTAACGAATCGGGCTATTATTTGGACATCAGCCTGTATAAAGAAGTCACCGACTTAAACTCTGGGCAGGTGAGGACAAAACACTGTGGGGAAAAAAATTACGACTCTAAGGGTGTGATCAGTTGCCCTGGCTCTACGGTCATATAAACTTTCTACCGTCTTTGCCTTTTTAGATCATGTTTCAGTCATATGGAGACAAACAGGGTCCCTTGCACGGCATGCTGATCAACACTCCCTATGTGACCAAAGACCTGCTGCAATCCAAACGCTTCCAGGCTCAAACGCTGGGCACCACATACGTCTATGACTTCCCTGAGATGTTCAGACAAGTACTGCTATCTCACTGAATCACATATTTCTGTATTTGATGTTCAGGTTTTCTGACCTCATTGAAAATCTTCTCTAGGCATTATTCAAGCAGTGGGGTACAGGGGATAAATGTCCTAAAGATGTGCTGATGTGCACTGAGCTGGTTCTTGACTCACAAGGTCGACTGGTGCAGATGAACCGCCTGCCTGGAGACAATGACGTAGGATGGTTTCCATTACATTTCTATTACCTACTACACTTACTGTGATTTCTCAGTGTGATGATACTGATACCCACTGTCGCTATTATCTTCACCAGGTGGGAATGGTCGCCTTCAGGATGAGGATGAAGACTCCAGAGTACCCGGAGGGCAGAGACATTATTGTCATCTGTAATGACATCACTCACATGATCGGCTCGTTTGGTCCTCAGGAGGATGAGCTGTTCCTCAGGGCATCTGAGTTGGCTCGTGCCGAGGGCATCCCCCGCATTTACATCGCAGCCAACAGCGGAGCTCGAATCGGGCTTGCCGAAGAGGTCAAACACATGTTCCAGGTGGCCTGGATTGATCCTGCTGATCCCTACAAGGTGACCTCTGAGACAAGTTTACCTTCATGATTTCATTTTATGAAAAGCAAATGACAGCATTTGTAATGTGTTATTTCATTTTCTTCCTGAAGGGGTTCAAATATCTTTACCTGACACCGCAAGACTACACCAGAATCAGCTCCACCAATTCTGTTCACTGTCATCATGTAGAGGAAGGTGGAGAGTCCAGGTACGTCGTATGTAAAAAGCAAAATTGGCTAAAAGAAATATGTGGCCCCCTTAACTTTTACTTTTCTACCACGCTTGCCGTGTGATCAAGTGTGGAGATATAATAAAATACAACTGAACTGAAATGAACTCTCCCTGCTCGTGCTCATTACAGGTACATTATAACTGACATCATTGGGAAGGATGAAGGTCTTGGCGTTGAGAACCTGCGAGGTTCTGGCACCATCGCTGGAGAATCTTCTCAGGCCTACGAAGAGATCATTACCATCAGTATGGTGAGAATGTGGAGCCGACGTTCCCTGGCAGAAGCAAAGCAAAGTCTGTGGTTCTTATGTTTAAGCCTCTTAACGCTCTTGCAGGTGACGTGTCGCGCTATTGGAATCGGAGCCTATCTTGTCCGTTTGGGACAGCGCGTCATCCAGGTGGATAACTCGCACATTATCCTGACTGGAGCAGGAGCTCTTAACAAGGTTTGTGTGTTTCATTTATTTTGTTTTCTGAATGTAAAAAAAATAGTTTTGCATTTAAATAAATAAAAAAGACACATCAGTCTCATTTAAGTTCCTGTTTCTTCCAGGTTCTGGGGAGGGAGGTCTACACCTCCAACAACCAGCTGGGAGGAGTCCAGATCATGCACAATAATGGAGTCACACACACCACTGTCCCAGATGACTTTGACGGTGTCTTCACCATCCTGCAGTGGCTCTCCTACATGCCAAAGGTACGGTCATGATCTAAGCATACAGCAACTGAATCAAATCAATTTCAGATCTTTTACTGAAGTTCTTCTTCTGTCCTCACAGAACAAACACTCCCCTGTGCCTGTCATAGCTGCTAAAGACCCAGTAGACAGAGAGATAGAATTTACTCCCACTAAAACCCCGTACGACCCGCGGTGGATGCTGGCTGGGAGACCTCACCCCTGTGAGTGACATGATCTAAATGCTGAAATGCCTATGTTTCAGGATTAAATGAAGTAATTTAATAACTCTTTCATTTGTGTTACTAGCAGTGAAAGGTACCTGGCAGAGTGGATTCTTCGATCATGGCTCTTTCATGGAGATCATGGAGTCCTGGGCTCAGACTGTGGTAGTGGGAAGAGCACGGTAAATTGTCTGCGCACACTCGCAAAATAGTTCATTGTATGTTAAATGCTTATTGCACCTTAAACCCAGATAAATTAATAGTAGTGTCACTGGATAAATTCAGGCTAGGAGGAATCCCCCTCGGTGTCATTGCGGTTGAAACACGCACCGTTGAGTTCACTGTCCCGGCAGATCCAGCCAACCTGGATTCAGAATCTAAAGTGAGTTAATGCATCCACACGTTCATAAGAAACATAACCACATGATGATAACCTACGACGTCTCACCTCTGCTCTTGTTATTTCTTCAGGTTCTGCAGCAGGCTGGCCAGGTGTGGTTTCCAGATTCAGCTTTTAAAACGGCTCAGGCCATTTGTGACTTTAACCGGGAGCGGTTACCCCTCATGGTGTTTGCCAACTGGAGGGGCTTCTCTGGGGGAATGAAGGGTATGTATCAGGATGAATGCATTGGCAGTCTGAAATAAAATATTGATTATGAAGTTTCAAGTTTTAGTTTTAATTAGAGTTGGTTTACATCAGTGTAGTAATAACTACGTGGCTAAGTTAAGAGTTGGTATATATGAAGTCCCTGGTGATGTTCTCCCAGACTTTCACTGCAGCCACTTTCAGCTTGTTTTTGCTGTCCTGTGGTTTTAGTCTGGTCTTCAGCAAGTGAAAATCAGCTCAGTTAGATCATGAATAGATGATTTACTTGGCCAGTCAAAGATACATTACCCCTCTTGACCCTGAAAATTTCTCTGGTTGGTTTTCCACCTGATCCACAAGACTGTGCTTGTCAACAGTAATAGATTTTTGCTCGCATGTTAGCCTCATCATTGTCTTTTTCACTTAAATACAAGATCCATTATTTTCTGAACACAAATGTGTAACTATCTTAGGCTTTTTAATTTATAAAATAAGGTCATTTTTGCCCATTCCTGTCCCAGATATGTATGACCAAGTCCTGAAGTTTGGGGCCTATATCGTGGATGCCCTGCATGGTTTCCGCCAGCCAGTGTTGGTGTACATCCCACCACAGGCTGAGCTCAGAGGGGGGTCCTGGGTGGTGATAGACCCCACCATCAACCCACTGTGTATGGAACTCTACGCTGACAGGGAAAGCAGGTACATGAAGCAGTGTTTATCCACACCGAACCAACATATGACTGTGACTATAAGGTTGTCATTTATGTCTCCCGGGTTGCTTTTTTTTTTTTTTTAATACAGAGGTGGTGTGCTGGAGGCTGAGGGTACAGTGGAGATTAAATTCAGGAGGAAAGACCTTCTGAAGACAATGAGACGACTAGATTCAGTTTATGCCAGTCTGGTCGAGCAGCTCGGTAAGAGCTCCTTTTCTCTCATGTCGCAGAACCACTAGATTATTTTAATTTTCTTCATCATTGTAAGATTAGTCTGTATAAACTCTGAGTTCTTCTGTTTTCATCAGCTTCTCCAGAGCTGTCCGACAAACAGTGCAAAGAACTGGAGTCAAAGCTCAAAGCCAGAGAGGAATTCCTGTTGCCTATCTACCACCAGGTGGCAGTGCAGTTTGTAGACCTGCATGACACTCCAGGCAGGATGCAGGAGAAGGGTGCTATCACCGTGAGTGTACACTTTATGAGCAATGTGGTATTACGACTGTGTACATTACATTGGATGCTGAAAATAGATTTGATTCAGCCTTTTTCTAACTTATTTCCCTGTGCTCTTTGATTCTCAACAGGATATTTTGGACTGGAAGAACGTACGGACCTTCTTCTACTGGCGTCTGCGTCGCCTCCTGTTGGAGCAGGTGGTGAAATGTGAGATTCTGCAGGCCAACAAGGATCTTAGCGATGGACACATGCAGTCCATGCTGCGACGCTGGTTTGTTGAAACAGAGGGAACAGTCATGGTATGTGATGACGGGCAGCATTACCGTCTAATGCAAAATATCCAGCTGACATGACGGATACTCGTCAGGTAACAAGTCAGATGTTGTACTCATTTCAAGACATGTCTGTCTGCTTTCCCAGGCTTATCTTTGGGATAATAACCAAGCAGTAGTCGAGTGGCTTGAGAAGCAATTATCCACGGAGGATGGTACCCGGTCGGCTATCCGAGAGAACATCAAATACTTGAAAAGAGAAAACACTTTGAAACACATTCGCAGGTATACAGACACACATTTTGTGGACCTTTTAATAGCATACTGTGTTACATCTAAAAACATCAGTGAAGGCAAATTTTAAGGTTTCAAGTGTGTGGTGACCAGAGAACATTTAGACAGGAAGTGTAATTGTACTTATTGTATATATAGCGCGCATTTATTCACATATTCTGGTGAAATAACTCAGATGTTGGTCACTTGGGCACTTTGGACTCAGCCTTGAATTAGGTTAGTGTCATAAAACCTTGTGTATTCATAGTAAAAAAATATTAACTATGGGGAAAACAGGCTTTTTAAAACTTTTTCTAACATATTTAGCATCTGAAAAAATATTTAAACAGCAGTCTGATCCCAGTTTGAAATATCTTCTTGGGGGTGACTTTCTCCTCTTCCCCCTGTTTTTTCCAAAGCAAAAACCAGAGTTGGTTTGTGAACACCCTGCAGCAAATGTTAATTCAGACCACCTCTGCATGTTTTAAAGATAAGCTTGTTCTCATTTTTTTCTCCCCTTGCGTCTAGCCTGGTGCAGGCTAACCCTGACGTGGCCATGGACTGCATCATCCACATGAGCCAAAACATCACTCCGTCCCAGAGGGCCAAGCTGTCGCACCTGCTTGCAACAATGGACAACACCAGCTCCAGTTAAGCAATGGCACTTTACCGTGGTTGCACTATTAAAGAGAACAAAAACACTCTACTTTAGTTGATTGTACTGTTAAAGTGTGTTGCAGGCATTAAAGTGATTTAAAGGAGGAAATTGTAAGGCTAAAGAAACACGGTCTTGAACTTCAGGTTTGTAGTTTGGATGATTCTTTGTAAAAAAAATACACACACAATAACAGTGCTCTATACAGAGTGGCCTCTCCATGTACGTCACGATCGACAGTTCAGCCTTGTGCATTGTTAAGCAGTCGCTTCAGTCGCTCAGTCCAGGAAACCCGTTTCTCTGGTCACGGTCACGCACATTTCACTTTGCTGTATTTGTACACAAAAGGTGTCAGTGTTAAATTTGCCTTACCGGTGGAGTTATTCAGGCTTCATAAAATAGGAGACTTGATATTCATGTGCTAGTTTTGTTATTTAGCTGAAGAGTGAGGATGCGTGATCACATTTGAATGTAAAAATAAGCTAAGATTCTTCCCTCAAAAATAAGTACGTTTGTGAGCCAGAAAAGGTTGAAAGCAGTCAGTTCTGTCTTATTGTATTGCATTGCATTGACTTGACTTAGACACAGTTTTCATTGCCACTTTCAGTCTTGTGTTTGAACTCAGTGGTTTGAATGTAGTGTGACACTGTATTTGATACTTCAGAGGGAGGGTTTATTTCGGTTTAGTTTGTATCTCTCTGACTCAAAGCAGCCTTTCTTAAAACTCAGGTTTCGTGTAGGGTGGACATTAATTGCCAAAGTGGTCCGTCAAGCACCGTCTTCATTCTCCTTACCTCTGACTAAAACACCACAAACACCATTCATTTGAATGTATATTAACTCTTTCATGTGTCTTGTATTTTACCAAGGGCTGTTTGTCAATAAATGTCACTGATATATTTAACTATAAAGATGCTTCTTTTATTTACCCATTTGCTTTTTAATGTGATCGAGTTAATGAACATAATGTACACGTGACCTTCAGACATGTTAATCACAGCGCGTAGCATATGTAAAAATGTGGATTACCCGAAGTGTTGGCACATGTTTTAGAATGAAAAGGGCAAATATTATCAAGTGAAAGCTTTTCTGTGGCAATAGGAATTTTACACATTCAAATATATACAGCAAAAGATTGATAGAGTCATCACTTTCTCCAGCTGCCTTTTATAAATATAAATAAAACATCACAGCAATAACGTCTAGCACAATACAACAGACGAGAGATGGGGAGCTACATAATGGAAAGTCTTTAAAACGCGGTAGAAAAACTGTTGGATGCTAACTTACATGTCATTCTCCAAACAGAGTCTTTGTATTCATACAGGCTTTCAGTCTTTGCTTGGCAAAGTCTCACACACTTTCTCTTGCATCCACCACTTTATTTGTCAGCAGTTTTAGCTCTTAATGAGCAGTTTTCCTGTGAACTGATTTTCCTCAGGTTCACATATCTTTTACTTTAAGTAGCACAAAAGAAATCAGACTTCTTCAGTCGGCATCCACAGATATCCACAGATGAATGAATGGATCACGTTGGAGAAACCGTGTTGCTGCTTTAAAGCAAGGCAATGGGCTTGCTGTTGGCTGCGGCGCCCATGTACTGGGAAGACAGGGGATCCTGGGAGGTGTAGGAGGTGTAAAGCCCCGTCACCTGCACATCTGACAGCGGCAGGTTCGCTCCATTGGAGACGGGAGGGAGGTTGACACTTCCCAAGTCACAGTCTGATAATCGGAGGGGTGAGTTACTAAAGGTGCCCAGAGCATCCAGGTTAAAGCTGTCGTCCTTCATTTCTTCCCATAGATTACCTGAGCAGAGAGATGGAGGTGTCGGGGTACTTTAGCAATTATCTTGTAAACAAAGAACAAACCTGACACGCATAAAATGTATTTTACCTTGAAGGGCAAAGTCCATGATGCTAGGGTCCAGTGCATCCACCTCTGTGTGCGTGTCTCCATGTACAGAGTAGAAATCATCAGGGGGCTTGCTGGGCTGCTGGGTGAGCGGACTGTGGCAAAGGTCAGGGACCGTGTGGAGGGGAGGTGTCTGGGCCGGGGCAGGGGACATAGGCCCCAGTCGGGCCTGAGCCTGGAGCTGGGCCTGAAGCTGGTGGTGCTGGTGCATGGGTAAACACGGCAGGGACAGCGTGACTATTGGCTGCGGCTGCATCTGGGCTGGGACCTGCAGCGGGAGGCCGGTTGGACAGCTGGGAAGCCGAGTCATGCCGGGCTCTAAAGCCTTTCGTCTGCAGTTCTCTGGGCGGTCTGTGATCAGTTTATCCAACTCATCTGCAGGAAGCAAGGCAGAAAGTCAGACTAAGCAAAAGTATCACACACAGTTGTTGCCTGGTTGAGCTTTTCATCTTTCACATTCAACAAAATACATCTCCCACCAGGGTTAGCCATGCTGCGCCGAATGGCTGGGAGGTCCTTGCGTTTCCACTTCTGCATCTCTTCCTCCATCTTGTCAATTTTGGCAGGGTTCAGCGCCCACAGACAGCCCTTACGGGACGAGCTGCTTGTCTTGTTCTCCACCTTCTCGAAGCATTTGTTTAAGGAGAGGTTATGCCGGACTGAATTCTTCCATCCGTCAGGCGCAGTCTGCATGCAAACAGGTCGAGTATAATCAGTCACATACTTGACTTACGTGCAAATTTTAGTGTTTTTCTGTAATATGAATAGATTATCATACCTTAAAATAAGGAAAGTGTTCCTTCATAAAGCTATAGATCTCACTGACTGGAAGGCTGCCAGTTTTGCTGTTCTTCAGAGCCATGGCAATCAGACAGCTGAGGAGCAAACGCATCATTTGAATGTAATTCAGTACAGACTGGGTGGACAGTAATGAGGAGATTCATAATGAGGTGGATATTTTTATTTTATTATGTGCGTGCTGACCTGTAGGAGTAGATTGGCTTGGGGAAAGACTTGGGCTGCAGCTCCTGGTCTTGTGGAGCCAGGCGAGGTTGTGTGAATAGACTTTGGTTGTTGAAAGAGACATTGCTATAAAGCCCACCAGCAGAACACTGAGAGAGAGAGAGAGGGGAGAATATTCACAACCTCATCCTGTAGTTTCCACTTGTCCATCGGCGAACTCAGGTTCAGCTTAAAGTACATTACCTGTTGTCCGGTTTGGGTTAGGGAGTACACCTGCTGGGGTGTGGCCTGGTAGACTGAGGTAGGGCACTGGTATCCTGGGGAGGGCAGGCCGTTCATCGAGAACGGAGACATCTGTGAAACAAAGGCAGGGATGTTTCATTTAAGCTAAACCCTTAAAAAAGCATCAAATATATCTTCTTGCAGGATTGTGAATACTCACACTCCCACTGTGGGTGTTGATGATACTGATTCCCAGAGGGCTGTGCTGCATGTTACTCTGGAGGTGGAGCATTGAGCCCTGACTCGCGGCCATCGTCATGTTGCTCAGTTGAGCTGCGAAGAAGAAGAAATACAAATATTTAAATGCTTTCGTATTGTGGTGGGATTTTAGATTTTAAAGATACTTGTAGTAGGTTCTGTAAGATTTAGTATGTGATGAAGAAGCTCAGGAAGAGCTTTAAAAACAGAATGATAAGGCAGCTACGTATGTCTTTTAAAGATTTCTGCCCAAACGTTATTAGTTAAACAGTTCAATATAAAGTCCTTTAAGCAGCTAATCACACTGACTATGTTTTTTAGAGATATCCTTGTTTTCTCAAGTATTACTGACTGCTCTTTGATCTGTTCACTCACTTATTATGCAAACTATCACCATATCAAACGGGATTAATTTCTGTGGCCTTATTGTGGAGCAATCCTTCTAAATCTGTGTTGATATCTGCAGATGGCAGACACCCAGAAGAATCCAGCAGCGGCCCTGGTTTATCCAATCAGAGAGTTGCTGCAGTTTTTGAATATTCCACTGTCCCCTCCCTGTCACCTCACCTGTCTGTTGCTCCAGCAAGCTGCCCTGGGAGGGCCCGTTGCTGTGGCCTCTGCTATCAGCCATCTGCTGTAGCCGGGGCACATCCACAGAGGTGAGCCATGACAGAGACTGCAGGTCCCCAGGGAGGTCCTCCTCCCTCAGCTGGGAGGGGTCCGTGGTCAGAAGCCTTTCGAGAGAGGAGGGGGGAGGTTTGTGGGGTTAATACGGCTGTCAGCCAAAGACACACAGTGATCACAAGTGGAATTAAAATCTAAACACTCGGTGGAACATTTGTCCTTCAAAGTCCAAACCACTGTAACGAGTCAGACTGTGGGGAAACCGAGATGAAAGCTGCTCAGCGAGGCCGTGTATTAGCCATCCAGGAATTACCATAAGAAGATTAACTACAAGTGTTATTTAGCAGCGACAGTTTTAATCAACAATGAGGGAGTTAAATAAGCTTCATTCAGAGCAAATCATTTGTTGACATAATCCTGTGTGTTTTTTTCTGATCTTTGTTTCCCCCTTTTCTCCCATTTTAACTTTTCTTCTTTTTTTGTTGCAGCTTCTAATGAAAATTTTAACATAAACCAAGAAATACATTTTTTAGACCAGAATATTTTTCTGATTAATATTTTCAGCCCAGTATACGATATATTTTGAGCTAAAAAAAGTAGGATTTGAGTTTAACCAGTGCTCTGCCAGCACCAGTCGACTTTCAGTTATTACGTCTTTTAGACGGCGAGCCTCGACCAGGAAGAAAGAAAAGAGAGGAATCCTCTTGAATCCTCTCCAGCCTTCTCTGCACACACACTTACTGTGCGAAGGTTTTGTAATCGGGGTCGCTATGACAACACATGCTCTTCAGTTACTTTGTGTGTCCGTGGACAGTGCAGGAGTACACACCCCCCTCATACACGCACACACACACCAAATCTCCTAATAAAAAAAATCAACCCTGTGTCAGGTGACCACGGTCTCGACTTACCCATTGGCTGAATCATAAGTAAACAACGCATGAGATCGTTTGAAACATGGGACAGCAGCACATGTTGCCTGCAACAGTTGGCCTTGTCTATTGAAAAATGATCACCTATTGTGTCCCAAACGACAAATCTGCCCAGTGGCACGTGGCTCTATTGTCTTCCCCAGACCCTTCCTTGATTGTCTCTGTCATTTCTTTTCTTCACCCAGCCCTTGCATTAATCTGTTGGAATGACAGCCCTCACATAAGAGGGACAAATAGGATGCCATCTGCTTCCCTGTCCCTTTCCAGCCTCTATCCGCACTGCTCCCCCTCCCACCCCGCCCCACCAACCTCCATCAGCCCCCTCATCCCCCCTTAAATCAACGGAGCCTCGGGCCAGAGGGGGTGCAAATGTAGTTTGAGGTCAGGGCTCTGTGTCAGCCGTCTGAATAAGTGACATCACTGCAGCCAGGAATCAGCAGAACACATCCTCAAACACCTTGCATGCACCTCACAATATCTCTGCTGGAGCTCCACCATTACTGTCCCTCACTGAGACGCTGAAAGAGATGGACTCTCATGTCTTTCTCTGTGTCTGACAAATGAATACACTTAAAGCAAGTCTGTTCATTGTAGAAACATATTTGTAAAGTATTTTTTATTTTTTTTTTGTAGCTGGCCTTTTACACTTTAGCTCAGCACCTATATTCAAGGTCGCCATTGTGTATTATAAATGCAGAAACCTAGTGATAGAATGGATGATGCATTAGGGGCATCCCCACCTCCTACTCTCTCACTAACACGGCATAGAAATTGCTCACTGATGCAAGGCATGTTGAGCTGGTGTCCCCATGTATCATCCAGGCCTTTGCAGAAGTTCAACAACACTAAATATTGTGTCTCCTCCCTCCCTTCTTCCCTCCTTCCCTCCTTTTCTAATTGGGAGCCACTTGTGCACGCTGGTGACCCAGAGCGCCCCATCTCCCCTTGAGCTGGCAAGCCAAGAGGCTCAGACGCTCCGTGCGCCGACAGCGGGAGTGTAAACAGAGCTGATGGTTTCTGACAGATCCATTCAGACTGAAAATCATTTATTCTTTGGGATTTTTTTTTCTTTCTCTCTCTTTTTTCTTCATGCAACCCCCCATGCACAAAAAGAGCTGTCCATCTAGCATTAGATTTAACATAGCGGGTTAGACAGCTTGTTCCACAAGAATTTAGGAAACACCTTAAAGGGTTTGATTCTTAAAAGAATATATGCGTTTTATCTGCTGAGGCGTCTCAGAGTTGAGTGTTTACGACGACGTGTGGCACGAAAACGGCACATTGTTTGTAGAATATGCTGTAACCTTTTTGTCCTAACCTAGCTGAAGATGCTGTAAATAAGTCCAACCTGTAGTCCTGTGGAGACGGATGATGCCCAGCATTCTCAATTATTCCTGACATCCTGGAAGTTATTCCACCTTCTATCATTTCCTGGGATATGTGGTACCTGTGCAGTTAAGTAGAAAAAATAAATAAAATAAAAAATCAGAAACTTTACCTTATGCCCTCAGTTTGTCTTAAACTAAAATAAACAAACTATACAAAAGAGTCAATGCAATATTAAGAGCCTTAAGTAAATAAATATGGTGGAACAGCAAGTGCTATTCAAACAAATGGAAAGTAAAATACATAAAAACTGATTTGAAACTTGAATTTTAGGTTTAGAGTAAGACCAGAATAAACAAGCAGCAGTAATCACCTTTGTTGCAGCTAAAGACTGATTTTTTAATCTCCTCAAAATCATTAATTATTATTTTGAAAGAACAGAAAATATCCAGTGATCATTAAGCATGCAGAGCAAATGTTTTCATACCAGCCTACATTTAAAAGGCGTCTCATTTAGCCTGCCTACAGAGAATTCATGTTAAATAAAAACGATTTAAATGACACCAGATCTACAAAACTATCAATCTGACAGAGACTCGATGCTGTGAGAGAGAAATTGAGAGAAAAAAAAAGAAAAGAAATCACCTGTTTTAGTTGATATTGAAGAATGTGAGAGTCGGTCGTGAGCTCCTCTACTGTATTTCACTGTGCTGCACTTGATTCTCCAAAAACCGTTTTTAAATTTCCCTCTCTGGAGCTGTCCAGCGCTCTGACATGCGCACTGGAGACCTCTTCAGAGCGCTCAGTGGCCCGGGGGGCAGGAGGATCCCATAAGTTTGACAGCTGTTAGTTGTTAATGCAGTGCTTGTCACCATCCCCGACAACGTCCACACTTCTCACAGCAAGTGCTGTAACGGGCGAGGTTGAGATTTTATATTTTCTCTCGTTAGTTTTTTGGGGGGATAACTTTCTGCGCTCGTGTTACGATCCGTCACCCACAGCCAACAGCATCCAAAAAAACACCTTCTCTCGAAATAAAAGTTAGGCCACACACCATCCAGACATCTTAGTCTTCTGGTTGCATGACTATTAAATAGGTGGGAACATATATAGACAGGCCTAAGCTGTATGCCCTGTGCGTTTGTTGCTCCAGGTGCTCCTTACGCGTCTTAAAAGAATACAAAATACATCAGCCTAAATCCTTTTACACTAAAAAAGTAGTTGGTCCAAGCGTAATAAATGCAATAAAAAAATTAACTTAAAAAAAAACACAAAAAATTTAAAAAAGTAAAAATAAAAAAGAATGATTATTAAATATCCATTTCGCTCCACCTGTGCTCCTGCGAGGTTATTCCCAGTGACTCCTTGTTCGAGTCTAAGACGTTGTGACTCGCTACTTGTGGTGGCATCTGTGTATGTGAGTGTGAACTTTTTTTTTTTTTTTTTTTTTTTCAAAGGAAGTGCTTGTAGATAATTTGCTTCCCGCCGCTGTGGCCGCGTCCTGCTCCTCACAGCAGTGGGAAAAAGAGCCGGGGAGGCGGGTAGGGAGGGCAGGGGGCCGGGTGGGCTGCAGCAGGAGGCGGCAAAAGCTCACATTTGTCTGTAGAGCAGGTCCTCTTAAGAAAAAGGAGAAGAAAAAAAAAGGAAACATAACCTGAAGCATGAAGCTGTGTCTTAACGCGTTTCAATGCACTCGAGTCCACTTCCTTACTGTGCATGCATTTCATTAAGTTATGCATTAGGCCGAATAACTTTTTTTAAAACTGAAAAGAAAGTCCCTATAACTTTGAATACCTTGACATACTGAGAAAGTTGTGTGTGAAGTGATTTTTGTTTCCTTAACTTTCCTAATAGTCTAGGGGTGAATCCAACCTTCTGTTGGTGGAAAAATCGACAATAAATGTGAGTTTCTATTTTTATTTACGTCGTAGCCTTCAACCAATCGCCTTAATCTGTCTGATTCTCGCATTCAGGGCCCCTCCAGGGGTCCTATAAGACGCCCATGTAGACTCCTTCAATGTACACTTCATTTGTAAATATACAAATACATACACAAAAAAAGTTATCTTTCAATTTATATGTTAGAATATTTGCATTATATAACATTCAGAATGGCATAAATCTCCCCATTTGGGACTCCAGAGTCGATATGAGTGGAAACGTTTCTGAAGCATGCACACCAAGGAGGTATGGTCTTATAATAACAGGCTTACATGTGAAAACCAGTTTGAGATTAAACTGTGGCCGGAAATTAAAGAGGAATTCCTTAAAGTCTGCAGGGAGACTGCAGTGACAGCAGTACCAGTCCCATGGGACCTTACAGATGGTAAATCGGCCTGTCACAATAGGCACAATCAATGATTACATGCATGAACGTAACGGACAAAAACAAGACCGTCCTCACAGAGCAGGTCCTTTAGGTCCTAAAGCCCGCGGTGTTATGATCTGGAAACTGGGTGAAGACTGCGGGGCGGGAGGGGTGTGGGTGCTCAAAGTGTGTGAAATGTCTGTGGGGTAAGAGTTAATGGCGATGATGATGGTATAATTTAAGGTGACAGCCTGATCCTTGCGCCCAGAACCCGTGAGCAGGACAGTGACCCAGCCCCACTAGCAGGTGCTGATTAAAATAACAGAAACACCTACAGCTAGAACTAGATTAACCAGTGGACAAAGCATTGTTATCATCAGTTAAAATCACTCTTAACTAGCCTTTAATCCCAGATTCTCTGAGGATTAATGTTTGTTTTGTTTTGGACAACTACTTAAGTTTGGGACACGGGCAGCAATGTGAGACACATTTCACTATTTTCTCTTGTCGAAGAAAAAATAATTCATCTTTATTGTCAGTTTGAACAGAGCTTGCTCAAGGGACCTCAACCATGGACGTAGATGGGATTCAAACCCGTGACTAACAGCCAAGTTTATGTTAACTGCAGCTAGATTTCCAGGGGATTATGGTCACTATTGCGTTGTGTCTGCTTGAGACTGCTGTTCATTTGAGTGAGAGCAGTTTTGTTGAAATAGTTTTAATTCCATATCATTCATTAAGTGACTTTTTTGACCTCTCTGTATCATCTTGTGTTGCCATGGCTACTCACTGATCAAATTAGTAACCATATTTTAAAACTGGTACATACAACAACGTTTCTGAGTCTGTGTTTTAAACTCTTAATGTAAATATCGTATATCTCATCATATTATAACACAATATAAAAGATATATAGATATAAGAGTTAAGCTTTAGTCTGTGTTAATTTCTTCTGCAGTTTCAGATGCTGACAAGTTAATCTTGAAGATCTACTGTACTTATTTTCTCTTGTTTTTCCCTGTTGCTAAAGTTGTGTCCCTGTGCTCTTGTGCATGCCTAATCATTTTGACTACGGTAAGATATTTATTTATGTCCATGTTTTGGTCTATTAAGGTGATGGCAGTGACCTGTGGGCAGCTCTGACGGCCTGTGCTGACTGTGTGTGATGAATTTAGATTCAGTGCCGCCGAAGACTCCCTGCAGCTCAGGATAACAGAGTGACGACTCTCCCCGCTCATGCCTGTTCAGGAGTAATGGGGAAACAATGGGATCACCGCCTGAGGGTTGGCCTGTGTTTGTAGCCTGTGTTTTTGTCTTGCACCAAGTGTTTACTCAAAACACACCAGACCCTCTGAGAACGAGGTCAGCTCACCCCTCTAATCGCCTCCTCAGGCAGAGACACAGTGTCCCCCCAGAACAACATGTCACCCAGAGTGACCCTCTGGCCACACAGAGGAAGCGGCTGTCAGCCATACTTAGCCAAGGAGCTGCATCGGTGTCCTGCCAAAGACTTTTCTGTTTTCCCACCAAAGCTTAAACCTGGATGGAGCAGAGTGTCCAGACTGTGAGGCCTGGGGTTGCCCTGTCAAAGGTCAATCAGTAATAAATCCGTGAAGACTTGCAGTAGGTTCTGGTGTTTCACAGGGGGAGATGAAGTTCAACTAACAGCAGTATTGGGTTGTTAATATATATTCAAATAAAAATATAATAGCAGTAACAGTGAATGAAACCTCAAGTGAAACCACAGTTGCAGTTACTAACCTGAAAAAGGATGATCAAATCACCCGAATCATCAAATTGTGCAGCTGTTCAATGCAAAATTATATGCAGCAACATTGACTGCAATGGTGATGCAATAACTCCAGTAAGACAGCACTCTATACGTCTCATTGGGATTTCACAATAGCGGTGGGAAAAGTGCTGGTTGTAAGGATTTCATTGTTAAAAATGAATAATAAAACCTGGAACAATCTCCATGACTAGATATGGCTAAATTTCCATGTGTATAACTTAAGAAGAATAAGAATAAGAAAAACCTTAGACTCAGCTCAACATGCTGCATCATCAGGCTGAAGTGGAAGAATGTAATTAAGTAAAGTTACTCCAATATTTTAGCTACTTATGTTTATTTTTTATTATCCATCACTGAGTATTTTCATACCATGCTACTTTTTACTTGCTTCCAGAAGAAAATATATTTCTGTCCTGCTGTCACTAACAACATTATAGATTAGGATTTTTTTTTTTTTTTTTTCAATTAGAGTTAATTTCAATTAGAGATAATAAAAAATAACACAGTCAGGCTGGTGCTGTTTATTTGTAGAAACATTTTCTGTCTGGAGTGTTTTTATGTAAACACTGGATTATTTTCGCCGTCGCTTTTAATCTAACTTTTGGTTTTACACAATCATGAGTTTTCACTATCAGCCATGTGTTTGTGTGCAGCAGAACAATGGAAAGACTGAACTGCACTGACAGGATATTCGGTGCAATACTTGTCAACCAAAAACGCCCTTACGTCCCATCATACCATTTTCTTCTCTCCTGCACGACAGAGCATTTCTCCGCGTTGATCGCTGGGCTTCCCAATCCGATTGTCCTGACAGATCAGGGACAAACCCTGATCCGAAAGCTTCAGAAAGGTCAACGGTATTGACCTTTTGAGTGGCCTGTGTCGACACCAAAGCCTCTGGTCTGAGGCGAGGTCAGGTCTTTTCAGGCCCCCAAAGGGTAAAGATGGAGCAAAAGTCCTCTTCTTTTTCATAGCTGATTGAGTGTAAAAGAGACTCATTTGAAAAAGAGCTTTCATTTTTTTTATGTGGCATGGCGGGCACATGGTGTGTCCCTTAAAGATTGCACTCAGAGGGCACTTAGTCAAGATGTCTGAATTTCTCTGCATTAAGCTTTTGCAGTGACCTTTTAGAGGCTGTCCAACAAAAAAATTATTTTTGACGTGCAGGTAAGATAGCAGTTTAGTGAGATGCTTTTATCGATTTTACAGTACAAACTAAGGACAGAATAATACATTGCAGTTACAAAGGAGATATAATGATATTATAGCAAGACAGAAAAGTAAAGAAATATCCCGTGCGGGGTATAAAGTAACCTCACTGACCCAGCACTTCAGGACTTAAATGATGACAGGGCCCAGTCTTCGTTACGCTGCCCTAAAAATTTGAATTATGGACTATGAAAGAAGGAGAGATCCAAAAGAAAAGGACTGGGGGAAGAAAGAGGGTCTTTGGAAAGAGAGGAATTAGATAGGAAGAGGGAGAGAGAAATAAAGAGAGGGGAACGGTGAAATGCAAACAAAATGAGAAGAGAGAGAGAGCAGGAGAGGGGGCAGCGGTGGTGTGATGTGAGTGTTATCATCAGCTCTCATTCTCAGCATGGAATCTATAATGGGAAAATCAACCTCTCTGACTCCTGTGTAATTGGATTTGCCGGGTCTCGTGCTGAATCAGAGCCCAGTGGGTAGCACAAAGCTTGTTAAGATTGGACAAGCATTGCCGGGCCGCTGTGCAGGGGGAGAGGTGGGGCGACGGCAGAGGTAACCTTGACAACTTTTCTTGAGTGGAGAGTGAATAATTCAATATGTTGAACACTCAACTTGGTCGCCCATTAAGGCAAATTGACTGAAAGCTTTCAAGACATTAATCAATTCATAAATTGGGGCGAAACCTGAGCTTTTCTCCCATTTAGGTCACCGGAGCAGAGAAAACAGACACCTACGTTACCTTGGAGGGAGTGTGTTTTCTAACAGCTGTTGCCGGGTTACGAGAGTAAACACATTATTACTTCCACCCGGTCTCAAATCACAAGTTGCAGATAATTGGCAAAGAAAACAAAAGAGAGAAAAACAAGAATTCCTGTACCACAGTTAAACTCAAACTGTGGCTTATCCACTGACGCCCAGCCTCAACTATTTCAACATCAAGTGATATGGATAGCCTGAAAGCCTGAAATACTCTAATCTCTCCTTTTTGAACAATTATAGTTATACTGCTTGTAGAGACAGGAAGTAATGGGTATTTCATGTTGTAATACTCTATTTTCAGTCATAAAAATAGAGTTTTTTAGCATAAATAATAATAACAATATTTAACTAAATAAAACACAGGTAACATAAAAAGACATCACAACTGATTACAGTCAAGACGTGGCACTGTGGCTCTTGGGTAGCAGAGTTGGTCTGCTTGACCCCCATCTCTGTTCAGGTTTAAATATCTGCTACAAGACAAAGTATGTTTTAAGTTTGGTGGCAATTGTATTGACCAAGAATATGGTGAGCATTTGTATTAGCACTCTGACTTCAAGCACAGATGGGTAGGCATTTTTGTTGTGTATGGTGTGGTAATTTGTAAAGACGTTATTTATTTGAGTTCAAGTTATGTGCACTGTGGCTGGCTGGCTGTTAATAGACTAAGATTTAAGGCATCCTTGTGGCCTTTGGGTTTAAGGAGACCATGTATTGCTCTTTCATGCAAGGATCAAACGTCCCTAAAATACTTAGCTGAATACTCCTTTTGAAGCTGTAATTAAAAGTTCTAATAATTGTCGTCACTGAGGCAAAAAAAAAAAAAGCTAATTAAATCCGCGCATGAGCCTCGTGTTGGCAGCTCAGGTGGCAGCTGGAATCAGCGTTGCCACTCTGCACCAGCACTGTTATACTGAGTACGAAAGCAGCGGATAGTTAGCCTGTAATGTACCCACCTGATCAAAGATCAGTAACTAGACCTGGACTGTGCCAGCTGGAAGAATGGGACTGGCTCTTTTTGCTGTTGGTTGTGATGTAACAGAGCTGAGCGAGAGAAAAGGAGAGGCACAGACAGAGAGGAAAGAGAGAGGGAAAGGAGGATGGTTGGATTGGTGTGGTTTGGATCTTGTTTCTATGTTGTTATGTTACACTCAGTAGAGCAGTAGATACCCAGGTAAGCACCGAATAAGATCCCCCTACCTCCCACGGCATGAATGATTAAGCACTCGGCCCAAAGCGTCTTGAGCCGGGGTAAAGATGATGTGGAGAAGCATATGTGTCAGCGCACCATCACCAACAGTGTACTACCACAGCATGCTGCATGAATTTGTTTGGAGACACAACAGGAAGGAGAGCAAATATGTTTTTTTGTAGAACTACTGTACAATTTTGACTTTTGCCAACTATCTTTTAAGAATCCAGCAGTTCACTGATTGCCTCCATGCAAGCAGACACAGGAGGACACTCTGTTTTTGTCTAACTTCTCTGGAGGGAGGCACTTTATTTCAACTTGGCTCTTCACAGATATTCCTCATCTGACAGCAGAAAGCTTCAAAAATGCAGGTTTGAGTTTTCTTGTGTGTTGTCGCTGGTTCTCTTTGTCACTGGACTTTTAGTTCTTTTGCTTTACATCAGGGTGTAGTTTAGACGCTATATGTGTTGTCAGATTGTTTCAAGGTGGATAAAAGAAGCTTTAAATTAATCTCTAAACTCCAAAACTGAGTGGTGTTCAGACTTGGGTTCCTTTACATAAAGACACCCAAAGTCAAGGCTCGGCCGGTTAACTATAGCTCAGTTATGTTTTATTTTCAACTATGTCAAATTATATATTATATGAAGTCAGATTATCTCAAGACAGGAGGCTCTGAAAACCACAGAGCAAGCACTAAGGTGAAGAAAGCAGGGTCTGGTGGTAACTATATTGAACATGGGAGGACCCATGTTGAAAAACTGTCTGGTTAGAGACACAGACAAAGAGAGAGAAGAGAAGCGAGGAGACAAGGAACAAGATGAATTCATACAAACATCTGAATAAAACATACAGGGAGCATACAAACATGATACAAACAAGAATACAAGGTATAAGGTAAGTTATACATGTTACATGAGAAATTGACAATGAATACAATAGCATTCAAAATAGTCACCGTAGAACTGTCTGGTGGGTACATACATTTCCTACATTCAGGAAATAACTGAATGTAAGAGGCATCATGAGCAGTTTGGAACATGGAGAGATGGGACATGGAGATGCAGCTCATGAATCCATGGACAGAGTGAGAGAAGAAAGTAGAGAACAGGTGCTCAGTGCATCGTGGGAAGTCCCACAGCGGCCCAGACCTATAGCAGCACATCTAACGGTTGACTCAGATCCCTTACTTTGAGCTTTAGCAAAAAGAACGGTTTTAAGTCTAATCTTAAAAGTTGAGAGGGCGTCTGCTTCCAAAACTCAAACAGTGAGCTGGTTCCACAGGAGACCGGCCTGGAAACTGAAAACACCTCCTCCCGTTCTACTTTTTGAAACTCTAGTAACCAGCAGTAAGCCGCACTGTAAGAGCTAAGCAGTCTGTTTGGGTAATATGGTGCTGTGAGGTCTTTGAGATATAAGGGAGCTTGGCCTTCAAGGTGAAGGAGTTTAAATTCTAGTCTGGATTTTACAGAGTTGAGTTTAATGAAGAACAATGAAGAGAAGCTAAAGGTGGAGTAATATGATCTCTCTTGGTAATTCCTGTCAATGCTCTCACAGCATTTTGAACCTGCTAGAAGCCTTTTTGGACCAACTCCAGTAATTAGCACGTTTCATAATTTGTTTAATCCATGCAAAGACTTCGCCTTACTGTTTTTCACAGGGGGATACATGGGGACAGTTCAATATTGCTGGTTCTCCTGCCTCCTTCGTCTGAAAGTACCTGCACTTCTCACAAAGATGAGGTCACTCTGTCTCAGGCAACACTGACACTCTAGACCAAGATGAGCAACCATCTCTTAATTAAAATACAATTGGTTGCGCTCTGAGGTAGCAAGGCAATTCACCTGATCTGACAGTGGCTTTGAGGATTCATTACATAATCAGTCTTTCCGCCGTGCACCAGATTGGGCCGTCTTTTGTTTAATTATTACTAGAATTACAATCTAGTTCATTTGGCTTGTTAGACATATTAAGCTACAAATAACCCATGCATGAGGAGAACCCGTTCAATAGGAAGGTGCGTCTTTCAGCTTAGACTCTCTTGTCCTCCTGGACTGAGAACGCCCATTCAGTGTTCAGGCTTTTTTTTTTTTTTTTTAGCACAGTGTCATTAGAAACACTTCTGCTTGCTGCAGACAGCTTTCTTAAAAAGAAAGACCTGCGGGACACCAAAGGAAAACCTGGATGGACACAGCCAGCCTTTAGATTTAGTCAGAAAACCTAAAACATTAGCATTATTATCCCTGCTGAATTCATTCATCCTTCTCTTGACAGGAGCTTATCTGTTCATGTTATTACTTGTAATACTGTATGGCAGATCCCTAAGTCACGCTGTCCCAGCACATTGTCTGCTTGTGCTGCCCCGAGAGAAGTTTGTTCCCATGAAGGAAGGGGGTGTCACAGATACCCCACACCAGCACCACTACCATCACATCGCCAGATTGATTCTGACGTCCAAAAAGGGGTCTCTTCAATGATATTGTTCACCTGTCTCATTGGCTTAAAGTGGGTGGGTGGGAGGAGGGAGCTATGGGAAGGGGGTCGGGCGAGGGTTATTGGTGGGGACACGGGGTGAGGGGTATTGTTGAGGAGAAGGGTGAGAGCATTGGGGGTGCGGTGCTGACAGGTGGAAAAAAAAAAAAACACTCTCATCTGACTAGCCTCCTCTCTCCTTCCATGGGGCCCTGTATGAGCAAAGTAATGAAGTCCAAATTACAGCACAGGATTGCTAAGAACAAGCCTCTATTGTTTGCCCTCGGGGCACACTAAAGCACACTAAATGAGTGTCACAGCAAGCAGCGGGGCATAGACCGTTACTGCACTATTTAGTCTGTCCCGTTGTCTCAAGACGGCCCCGTTTCAGAGGTTCTCAGATCAGACAAATACTGCTCCCCCTCCTTCGCCTTCACCCTTCCTCTGTACAGCTAAACCCCTCCCCAACTCCTCACCCCAAAATAGGCCAAATCTCCTCTATTGTGTTTCGACTGCCTAGTGTGAAATTCACTGTGACGTTAAATGTTTTCTAATGAATAATTACTGAATGGATATGCAGGGGGAATATGTGTAATGGATTGTAGACTGCATTTTAAAGACGTCTTTTTTGTCTCTGCTCCGTGGTATTTACAGGACAAAAACACTTGGCCTTTCTCAGAAGAAATGAGGGCCATAGGCGGAGGATAGAGGCAGGGGAGGAGGGGGGGAGGAGGGCTTTGTGTCAATTAGATCCAATGGATTATCTTTTTTAATGTTTTTACAGAGAGAGTTGAGAATCAAAGGACTTCTACTTCCAAAGGAGAGAGAAGAAAATACAAAACCAACAAAAGCTGTGAAAACCTTTGGTCTAAGTGTTGGTGCTGCGAATGCAAAACAGATTGGTGGAATTTTTCCCACTATGCTTCTTAAATGTGCCGCTGTTTTGGGCTCCCTGAGTCCATTTGCACAGTGTGTTGTGTTTGGTTGGTGCGTCAGCCCAAGTGAACTATGGGCCGCCAGCCAAGGTCCCTGTGTGCTGTGTAGCGATCATTATCTTCTGTCTGTTCATCTGCACAATCACAGACCTTTGCTTCAAAGACACATAGCACCTCTAGACCTCTCATTTCAATGGAACTAAGAGACACCATGTTTGTGCTTTTTCTGGTGCTGTTTTCAATGCTGTCCTCCCCCATGGAGCCATTTAATCAAACATTCATTCATCCGTCTGCAGTTGTCAAAATACATGAGTGGAAATTTTGAATATTATTGTCATGCATGCAAAAATTTTGCACTTCTTATTCTTATTTATATTGTTACTAGCTTACTAATGAGGGCATGCATTTAGCTCCCATGTTGTTGATGCCACTTGCTGCACAGGGTCAGCTAGACATGGAGGGCGCCCTGACTGCCAGGGATAGGGTGGGAATCCAGGACTTTGTCCTTCTGGATGAAACCACGGAAGCTGCTTTTCTCAGCAACCTGAAAAAACGCTTCAGCAAGGATCTCATCTATGTGAGTCTGGGAAAAGATTTCAAACCATGCTGCTGACAGACTTGTGCGTATTTTTAACAACAGACATAATCACCTTTGTCTCGTTCTTTTAGACTTACATTGGCACATTATTAGTGTCCGTCAACCCCTATAAAGAGCTGGACATCTACAATGCAAAACAAATGGAAACCTACATGGGAGTCAACTTTTTTGAACTTCCACCACACATGTGAGTTTATAACTATGAAAATTATTATATATGCGCCTATGACTCAAAACTGACACAACTCTTAGTCCACCTCATTGCAATTTTTCCAGTGAAACATTATGACTGCCCTGCATCCCTACAGCTACGCCCTGGCAGATAATGCCTACCACACCATGCTGACAGAGTTCAACAATCATTTCATCCTCATCTCTGGCGAGAGTGGAGCAGGGAAAACGGAGGCCTCCAAGAAGATCCTGCAGTACTATGCTGTCAGCTGTCCGAGCACCACTCTGTTGAACACTGTCAGAGACAAAATGCTCATGTCCAACCCTGTCCTAGAGGTGAGCCTGTCCTGCTGTCTACATAACATTATATTAACCAAAAAGCATTTAATGCTAAACAATAATCATTTTTACTGTGTTTTTTCCTCAGGCTTTCGGCAATGCCAAAACATTAAAAAATGACAACTCAAGTCGGTTTGGGAAGTACATGGATATTCAGTTTGACAGCCAGGTAAGGATCAGCAGGTACACACATGTACTTTAAAGGCAGATCTTTAGATATTGTCAATAAAGATACATACTAGAAGAAACAGAAGGTTTAGCAGACATACACTGATGGTGCACTCACTTTTGTGATACAAGGCATTCGTCAAATAAAACGTAAGAATAAAAATATATTTTAAATAAAGCAAAATCTTTTCCTTAGGACTGAAACGGTAGCATCTAAAAAGGAGATCCTATGAGTTTTAAACCTGGCCACTGGACCATAGGACCATGTTTTTTCTGCAAGTTGTAGAGCTGCTGTCTTTAGGATCATGATGCCCATAGGGGGATGCGGTCGGAGGTCACATCCTGAACTACCTGCTGGAGAAGTCGAGGGTTGTGCATCAGAATCACGGGGAGAGAAACTTCCACATCTTCTATCAGCTAGTGGAGGGAGGAACAGACGACTTGCTGCGCCAGCTGGGGTTGGAGAGAGACTGCCAGCATTACAACTATCTAACGCAAGTACGTAGAACTTGGTGGACCGGTTTCAAATAAAAAAATAAAAGGAAGTAATGATTTGTTTTTGTGTGTGTATTGTTTCTTGCAGGGGGAGTGTGCCATTGTGTCTTCCATTAACAACAGAAATGACTGGAAAACGGTCAAAAATGCACTGCAAGTCATCAACTTTGATGAGATTAACACAAATGTGAGTTGCATGCCATTGCAGTTGCATGCCCTGATTTACACCAATAACTCCTGCTTGCAAGATTTGCAATGACACTCAAATGATCTGACCAAATCTCTGCAGCATTTGCTTGGGGTCGTTGCAAGTGTTCTCCACTTGGGGAACGTTCAGTTTGACTCTGACAGTAAAGGCCACGCCCATATGAACAACAATGGAGAGCTGGACTGGGTCTCCAATGTAAGAAAATACTTATTTTATTTTTTATTTTTTAGCTATTCAGCAAATATCCACTTTCTCATGTTATCTTCCTTTGCAGCTATTAGGTGTAGATGCTCACAGCCTCCAAGAGGGACTCACATTCAGGAAGATTGAAGCCAAAAAAGATCAGGTTCACGCATGTCAAATCATCCTATAGCTGAATTAACAATAAGGTGTTTCTATCTAAAGTTGCTGTTCTGTTTTTAAAGGTCCTCAGCCCATTCACAGTTGATCACGCCATCTATGCCAGAGATGCCCTGGCCAAAGCCATCTACGGACAGACTTTCACCTGGCTTGTCAACAGGATCAACGAGTCCATGGAGAACAAGGTGAGGATAGGAGTGTGGGACAAATGACAACAAGACGGTGAAGATGTGTAACTACAATTTTTTTTTTTCTTTTTTTTTCTGTTTTATCTTGCTAGGATCCTTCACCGAAGACTGTTATAGGGCTTTTGGATATATATGGATTTGAAGTTTTCTATGTAAACAGGTGGGTGGTAATATAAAAATCTTTTATTAAGGGTGCCTGATGCCTTGTTACAGGCCAAAGAAAAATAAGCACAACTATATTAAAACTGACTATTTGTCTTGACTCTTTCCCTCAGTTTTGAGCAGTTCTGTATAAACTACTGCAATGAGAAGCTGCAGCAGCTTTTCATCCAGCTGACACTAAAAGCTGAGCAGGAGGAATACGAAGCAGAGGATATTGAGGTAACCTGAAATAAACCTGGATGGAAATAACGAATCGGTGACTTGGTTTAATTCACATGACGTTTTCTCCAGTGGGAGCCAGTTCAGTTCTTCAACAACAAGATCATCTGTGACTTGGTTGAGGAGAAACACAGAGGAATCATATCGATACTGGTGTGTATGTGCGGGGACAGTCATTTATTAAGGAAACAAATCCCATTAACAGCGCTTGTGATTTGTCATATGCTTATGATTTTAATGCAGGATGAGGAATGCCTCAGGCCAGGAGAGGCCACAGACCTCACCTTCCTGGAGAGACTGGAGGAAAAGATGGGGAATCACCCCCACTTTGTTACGTGAGTTAAAAGCCTGAATCACACAGACAGAATACTTTAAGCAGGGAGGAGGTGAGGTTTTTAGAATCGGCACTAATGATGTGGAGTGCATTAATCACACGTGCCTTTTAAGATCATTAGTATTCCCACATTTTGTAATTAAGCTGTTGATTCAATTAAATATGCCGTCTGACTAAATGATACTGTGCAGCTCAAAGCTTTACAACACCAGCTGCTTTCATCACTGCTCTGCCAACCAGAGTCCTGTGAGCGAGGCGACAGTGAGCCGATAGAGACGGAGGATTAGGGTTCATCCATAAAGCCTCTCACTCTTCATCCCTCCGTCTCTCTCCACCTCTTTGACTGCAGGCACAAACTGGCTGACAAAACGACACGTAAGACTCTGGAGAGGGGAGATTTCCGTCTCTTGCATTATGCCGGGGAGGTCACCTACTGTGTTGTGGGTAAAAGGAACCACAGTCTCAGGCTCTGTTACTCAAATACCTTCAACTTTTTATTTGAAGTTGACAAATCTGCAACACTAAGTGGTTTTATTTTTTTGTGGCTCTCTAGGTTTCCTGGACAAAAATAATGACCTGTTGTATAGAAACCTAAAAGATGTAAGTCTTAATATCAGTTGAGACAAATTCTATCCATTTGAGGAGAGTTGTTGTATGTTAATGTGTAGATGCCCACCTTCTCATAGCTGATGTGTCAGTCTAAAAATGCCATAGTCAGAGAGTGCTTCTCCACCATGGATCAAGACAGTAAGAGAAGACCAGCAACAGTAAGTTCTTCCTTGTGTTGCCCTGGAGTTTTGTCTGTGTGGGTGTGTGTGTGACTGTGCCATCATTAAGCCATGTGTATCTGACAGACGACCTGTTGGGGATTATGACCCTCATGTTGTGTCTGTAGGTGGCGACCCAGTTTAAGAGCAGCCTGCTGAAGTTGACAGAGATCCTCATGGCTAAAGAGGCCTGGTACATCCGCTGCCTAAAATCTAACGAGTCCAAGCAGCCAGGTACACGAGCCATCTAATGGAAGTCTAACCAGATTATAAATATCTGATTATGACTAAATGATGCATGTGTCTGTCACACAATCACAGGTCACTTTGATGAAGCACTGATCAGGCACCAGGTCAAGTACCTGGGCCTCATGGAGCACCTCAGAGTCAGACGAGCCGGTTTCGCTTACAGACGCAAATATGACGTTTTCTTAAAGAGGTATTAAGGAGTTTGTCTATGCTAAAATACACCAATCAAGCATAACATTATGACCACCTTCCTAGTATTGTATAGGTCTGAGGGTGTCCTGTGGTGTCTGGCTATGGGTTGAGGGGATGGGCCCCTCTCCGGCTTGTTCCAGTGCATCCCACAGATACTTGATCAGTTTTGAATCTAGTGAATTTGGAGGCCAGGTCAACACCTTGTGCTGTTTTTAATTTTTTTTTTTAGTTGTTCCTAAACCATTTCTGCCTGTGTCAGGCTGCGTCCTGCTTTGGGATGGTTGCTACCATCAAGGATTGTCATTGCTATGGGGTGGGGGTGTCTGGTCAGGTCAAGGTGGGTGGTATATGTCTTAGTAACATCCACATGAATGCCAGGTCATGGTCAATGCTATTTACTTCTCCCGGTTTTAATGTTATGGCTGATTGATATATGTTGGTTTTTAAGATTTTTAACTTTTTTGACTCTTGTCAAACTGAATAATTATTTTCCGGTTCATTTAAAACATGCTGTGTGGGTTGCTTGGCGTCCTACAGATACAAACCGCTGTGCCCAGCCACCTGGCCACACTGGAGAGGACTGCCTGCTGATGGAGTGGAGGTGCTGGTTCAACATCTGGGCTACCTGCCAGATGAGTACAAAATGGGACGGTGAGGACAGCCCTCTGAATCAACTTAGCAAATGTAATTTATGCCAGTTAGAATAAAAATAATAGTTCTTTATTTCACAGAACCAAAATATTCATCCGTCATCCCAGGACACTGTATGCCACAGAGGATGCATATGAGAAGTGCAAACATGAACTGGGTGAGTGGGAATCAAATAACAAAACATTTCAGTCACTAAGCTGCGCAGTGATTTAGTGATTATATTACTGATTTTGCAGCAACTCGACTCCAGGCCAAATACAAAGGATACAAGGCAAAGGGAGAGTTCAAAAAACAGAAAGAAGCGGGTAAATGCCACCACGCGTGATGCAAACCAGGAATACAGTGCTTTTTACATAAGGAATGAAAAATGATACTATGTGATCTATAATTTTTCATCCTCAGCCACTAAGATTGAAACTTGTTGGAGAGGGGTGCAGGCTAGGAAGGAGCGAGAGAAGAGAGCCTGGGCTGTAAAAGTCATCAAGAAGTAAGAAAGAAGATGTCTTAAACTGCACCGTTCTTCTCAAAGTTACACTTTACTGATTTAATATTTTACAACCAGATTTATCAAAGGTTACATGACCAGAGGAGAAGCAAAAACCACTGATAACTCAGAGTACCTGGCCTTTGTGAGACAAAGTTACTTGAACAGGCTCAAAAACAATCTGCCAAAGACTGTTCTGGATAAAACCACCTGGCTAACTCCACCATCTGTGGTGGCAGAGGTACGATAATTTATTAACTTAACTGCAAAAACATGACTGTGTGCATGTATTATTTCAACTTGAACTGCATGATTTTGTTCTTTTTCAGACATCAGAGTTACTGCGTAAGATTCACTATCGTCTTATGGTGAGGAAATATGTGAGAGGGCTCACACCGCAGAAGAAAGCACAGGTAAGACACGTCCAACTGATCCAGACTGAACCATCATACTGTAATGTTACAATTATCATCAAATTTTGTCCCCTCAGCTCCAACTGAAAGCCATCACCAGCTCCATCTTCAAGGGCAAAAAGGAGAGTTATCCACAGAGCGTCGCTCAGCCCTTTGTGGACACCAGAATCAGTAGGCATCAGACACATTCACACGGTATCATTTTATTATTATGGAACAATAATATCAGTCAGTATTATCGTTTAATGTTCCTAGGTGAACAAGACATAAACATGAGGGTTCTTCAGATGATCCGCAATGAGCACATTAAGGTAGTAAAGTGTCATTATGGGCTACATGTAAAACTCAGATCAAACGCAGCTTCACCGTGTTGCATTCTGTGTTTCTGCAGTACAGCGTCCCAGTGATTAAATACGACAGGAACGGATTCAAACCAAGGCCAAGACAGCTCATCCTCACCCAGACGGCCGCCTATTTGATAGAAGAAGCCAAGATCAAACAGAGAGTGCTGTACACTTCTCTTAAAGGTCAGACTGTTAGGATAATATATATATATATATATTACTAATAGACATTGGCTGTGTTTTCATAGTATACTGTGTGTGCTGTTATTTAACTCTTTGCAGGGATTTCTGTCAGTAATTTGACTGATGGCATCATTGTATTCCACATAACATGTGAAGACCCCAAACAAAAGGTATGTGGAGATACAATATCATATGCAGCAGATATTTGAGCTTCTAGTGCAACAAAAATGTACTTTGGCTTATAGTATAGATAGAAATATGCTGTGGTTCTGTGTAATGAGTTGGATTCTAACATAAGTCCCTTCTGTCTGGTTGTTTCAGGGGGATCTGGTAATGCAGTGTGACCACATGTTTGAGTTTTTGACCAAACTCTGCGTCATCGCTAACAAGCAAAATGCAGTCAAAGTCGTTCAGGGCAGGTGAGTTTAATATTTTAATTTTAGATTATCTGTTTGATACACTCATGGATCTAATACACTTGTATGTTTGCATTAAATGTTAGTATCAAGATTGAGATCCAGGCAGGGAAGGAGAGTGCAGTGGATTTCAGCACCGGGCAGGAGCCCATGGTGTACAAGGCCAAGAATGGACACCTCATGGTGGTGAGTTAATTATGATAATTATATTATGATGAATAATCTGGTCTCAAGCTCTGGTCTAAAATGCATCGGCATACAAAGACATACAACACAAATCAAGACTTTTTGCCACTGCAGGTTGCCACCCGTGCTAGAACCCGGTAATAGGTCTGGCTGAGACACACAAGAAGCCCCTGCATATTTCATCAGGAGACCCCTCAGGAGAGGATCAACACATCTACAGGACACACACCTGAACAGAGGCAGCTGCACTTACTGAACCCTGTTGGAAGGAAACACATTGTTTTTTTGTTTGTTTTTTATCGATACACAATTCAGTTAACCACTGCAGAATATTATGACTTCAACAAGATGCTAGTCTTTAATCTTTCTGTGCTCAATCCAAGGTTTGTCTCAGTCAGTTTGAGCACTTCAATACAAAACCAAGGCTTTCATAAATCTGGAAATCTGATATTTATGTCCACAAACGCTCCACATTGTAGAAACTGCTTCAGAGAATATGCAGTTGTTATTTATGACCAATGAAGCCATATGTATCATAATTTTGTAAGCTCACTGACTGTGGGAATGTGCAAATTAAAATCACAACAAATGAATGTTTGTAGAAATTTATTGGTGATAAAGTATGTATAAATATAAAACATACATTTGTGTTCACTTCTGTACAACAGCCCTACAAGTACTTGTGATTGTTAGACATATTTCAACTCAAACCGTATAGTGTGCAAACAGTACATTCTCCAATGAATGCAGCGATGAAGGACAGGTCTAATTTGTCTCCCTGTTAAAAGCTTGTAGACAGGGTTCCCTTCCTGCCAGGGAGATCTCTGGTTACAGTCATTCACTTCAACCTCGGCATCCACCGTCCAATCAGCCCAGTACATTTAACACCTCAGGTCACAGCTCAAGTTCCCCTTCATTGAAAATAATGATTTGTTTTGTGGAATGAAGGAAAACTGCATCAGTGTTAAAACTAAATATGGCGGATCCACTACAGTGAAATGCCACATCCATCTGTGATAGTTTAACTGTATAAAAATCTTATTAAATTCTCAAAAAGGTTTAACTACTAATATTAGCAGGCTACAAAATAGCCTAAAAAGAGTAAAACAGCGCCACCACGTGGCCCCGTTGTATACAACACCTGGTTCATCCGCTGAGGACATTACAGTGGACCCGTCGGAACCATGACAAAGAAAAGCTAAGTTATGTACAATAATTTCTTCCTGGATGTAATGCAGTTAGGACCTCCAACAAGACTGACACTGCTCTTTTCTGTCCCTACACACTTGGGTGAACATTTGGTCACCTGCACTGCTGAATGCAAACATCCATGTCTACAAGCTCCTGCACAGTAGCAGAAAACGGTGAAGGAAGTTATCATGGATAACAGATAACACACTACAGCCTCACCACACAACAATGAAGACAAGAGAACACAAAAACATACAAACACACACAAAACTCCACCACTACACACTGTTGAATAACACCCATCTCATGATAATCTCCTGGAGAAAGCTGGTAAAACTAAGTGGGGAAGTGAAAGAGGGCGCTGGGTGTTGTAAGGCACAAGCGTGGTGCAAAGACTATCCGGGTCAGAGACACAGGTCGACGGGTCACAGGAGTGAAGTCACTGGTGGTGGTGTGTGCGGTCATCAGGTCGTTTGACATGAATCCTTCGAACTCTCTCAATCCGTTCTCGCTCGTCATCTTCATCCAGATGATTAGACCGCCCTGCAGCGCCCCCTGTGGCCTCCAGAAGAGCATTGTCAGGACCCCGACCATCATGGGACTCATACAGGAGTATGTTGAGGGTCTCCTCATAGATCCGAGCCTCTGGGAACTCAACCTAGGAGAAAACCACAAGAGATGGAGAGATGTTAAAAACGGTCTAAACTCATAGTATCTTACATGCCAACATCGAGAGAGTGAACATGTACAAAATGCACATTTACCTTTGTCTGCTTCTTTTCTGTGGCGTAAACAATGGAAGTGCAACACACTTCTGCAATCTTACGTCCCTGGCCATAAAATGACCAACAACAGATCTCATCCCCAATCACATCTTTGATGAAGAGTACTCGACCATTGAACCGCAATGACAGCTTGTCAAATAGCTCAATATTTTTTAGCATGTTGTCATCAGAATTGCTGAGGAGGAGATAAGAAGTTACATGTATCAGGGCCACTTGCATAACTTCACTGCATTATGTTCCTTCTGTAAACAGACGTTATTCAGTCATCAGGTGAAGAAGACTCACCTGGTATATGAATATTTGTTGTTGCTTCTGTTATACAGCAGTTTGACAGTAGGCTGTGGAAACAACAGAAGTTGTCAAAATGACCAATATCTTTTTAAGAAATTCAGCACATTATATTTAAAAGATAACATACCTTATTCGAGGTAGCAATAAGCCTCTGCTCTTCCTTAGATGACGTCATCAGAGGCACTTTACACAGGGGTTCATATGTTTCTTTGTTCTGGAAGAAATTTTATTTTATATATTAGAAAGCATCCACCTTCAGTACTTCAAAATAATGTAGAGGATGGATATCACTGACAGTTGACCTGAATCAATTAGATTCTAATCCATAAGGTTCTATTCTATGTGATTCCCTATCAGTTCATTAACATTAAAACTATGACAGAGATGTATTGTCATTTGTCTCAGATTTGTGGTATTTAAACAATATCCAAATATATTTTAAATCCAATCAGTGTTCAGACCTGATGGCACTCTCATAGGTTGTGGCTTCTGTCATGTTTTGGATTTATCTTGAACTCTCGTTGCGTGGCTGCACAGCATTTTGAGGGATGGGAACGCATATACCTTTTCATGTTAACGGTGAAGGTGGAGTTTATAATCATAATGATTTCAGTCAGGTTGAAGAAATATCGTTCACAAACAGGTTGACACTGTCCTAGTAATCACCTGTTACAATAACTGCAAATATTGTTTTTCCCACTGTGATCTATATCGGTTTGTGCATAGAAGTAGTTATTACAATAAGTATGCCATTGTTCACTTGTTGTTTCTTATGTGCATGTTTGCTTTTCTCATTTAACTACCAGATTCGGTATAGTAAAAATGAATGAACTTGGTTGTAAATTGTAACTTATATTTTTATGAAACCCAATTTAAAGCTCAAGCTGTAAGTGAAATATTCAACAATATATGACTCTCTCTATAATATATTCTATAATCAATTATAACTGTACCTGCAATGCAGCTGTGCATTCATCAGCTAGGCCTTGGACAAGGTAATACTTGGCTTCAGCGAGCAGCTCCTCAGTTTCCCGGCGGCTGTCTGGGAGCGGGACTGCGCCATCTCTAAGGTAGTTAAGGATTGTTCCAAAATGTTTCCCACAGCGATCAATCAGGATCCAACCTACAGACATGACATGGTGAAACACTGTTGAGCAACACATCAAGGTAAACTCGTCATTTCAAACTTTCAGAAGCCGCTCACCTTCACTATCTGTGAGGACCTCCATCCTGCCACTGAACATGGCTTTAAGCATGGTGTCCTGCTTGGTTAGTGTCTGCATCGTAGTGTAGTACAGGGCCCCACCCACGTTTAACTTAACATATTTGGAGCTGGGGCTAGAGCCTTTGAAGGACGTAGTCCGGGTAGTAGCTGCCGGCACTGCCGAGCTCACCACACTCTCTCCTGACATCTCTTCCTGGAAAAATACAATGAGACACATAAAGTGACATTTCGATCTCACTGGTCTACCACACTGAGGCCAAAACATTTGGTTATATAGGATCAATATTCATCATCAACATTTATTTTTCTTGAAATGGTTAAGATAGTTAAGGTTGTGTTAACCCTAGCAATGATCGGTTTATTGAGTTTTTAGTGGCCTTTGGACAACGATGGAGGTTTGTGGCTATATCAGGTGTCTTCTAGATAACTTATTTATGATCAGTTTATTGTTGGCGTGTTAAATGATTTGATGAAATTATGATATAATATGTAATAAATAAATAAATACATATCTCGGATCTGATATTACAAAGATAGGTTCTCCAAGACTGGTATAAAAATGAAGCACCAAACTTCAATATATAAAATAATATTATGTATTATATTCTGATACTGATTATAACTTTTCTTGAGACAATTAAACAATCACCTAAAACAACTATAATAAAAAAATTTGATCTTCTTCATAGAACTACACAAATGTAACCTGTCAACAGGAAACTCAAGTTTTTCACGAGTCTTTCTTCCATTTTATATTTTTTCAATAGAAAAAACGGCCTTCTGCAGTTTTTATGTCCGACAATAAGTTATGAGTAACTCCAATAAAACAGCGTTTTGTAGTTAGTACATAAACGTTAAATTGTGTTTATACGCAAATTCGAAACACTTAATCTGTACTACAGTGAGGCGCACCCCTTAATCTAGTGAGCACTAATTTGATTTTAGCTATCTCGGCTAATGAGCTAGCTAGCTGAGTTATGACTAAAGTTAACAATATATATACACATCATTCAAAACATTACATGTCATGGAGCTGGCTGCCAACATAGGTTTCTCATCAGTAACAGTAACGTCGCGTTTTATTGTTTAATTATAAGATAATAATATATTTACCATAGAACCCACAGCAGACTTCGTAATTGTCTCTTGCTAACTTCAGTCAGCTAACACCCACTTCCTTCCGGTCCAGCGGTGCGCAGTTAGAAAAATGACGTCAACCGTCCGAAGGTCTCTTTAAAGGGACATGTTACATTTTATTGTTGACTTTTAAAGATCATTCAAGAAAGTGTGTACAGTACATAGTGTGGTATCTAACTTCAGCTCATTTTATATCCTGCAAATTATAATTCACATTTTGATAAAAATAGCTTTAATAACATTAACATGCACATATCCGCTGCTGGAAGGGGTAACAGTGATAACAGTCCCCCAGCACCCACCCAACACATTGGCCGACACTTTTATTCAACATCAGAAATACAAAGTCGCTGTTGTTACAACACGAACAACCATAGTTTTGTCGTGTTGGGGATTTTGTAGATTTTAAACTGTAGATTTCCTGTTCTCCTATCACGGTGTGTACATGAAGACAAACACTACCCGGAATAATTTAATGCGACACAGGGGATTAATGGCTGCAGTCAATGTACGGATCTCCTCTCATTGTTTACATTTCCAAACGGTATGTTCCCTTGGTTTGCGAGATTGACATTGACATAGGAGCAAACCTAGTCACATAACGATGCTAAAACTCGTTAAATAGATGGAAGAAAAAATCTACCCGAGTCAGTATCGAGCCGTCAAGTAGCGAACTAGCCCTGTGTGCTAACTACTCCAGCTCCATCTTTACTGTATCGCTCTTTGCTCCGTGATGGCAAGTTAGTCTTCTCGTTTTATTTGCCTTTTCTACTGCTTGGAAATCAAAGATATCAAAATGCCCGATGAGGTATAGCGGCAGGTGAGCCTCAAGGCTAGACAAAACCTTCTTATCTTCAGCGTTGCAGGTAAGTTCAGTGTTGTGTACACCCAAAACATTGTGTTGTTGTGCTGTTCGGATGATGCATGTTCGCGGTCACAGTCTCCCTAGAACAACAATGTTAGCAAAACCAGCATGCAGATTATTAGCGTGTAACTTGTATAGTACAGCAGCCAAGTGTTTTGCATGCTTTATTTCCAGGGTGCACAATGTTTAGTGTGCCTCAAAGCTCCAAGTCCGAGTTCCTGGACAAAGCCAGGCAGGCCAGGGAGGAAAGGAAGGGACAGAAGGAGAAGGAGAGAGCAGCAACCAACATCCAAGCCCTGGTCAGGAGATTTCTCTGTCGCTGCAGACTCCAGAAACAAATAAGGTGCTCCTCTGTTTCACAGTGATTTGTAGAGCTTTAAATTCACTTTGTTTATCATTAACATCATGAGTAAATATTACCTGTATTATTTAAAACCACTTTACGTGTAAGTGTTTGCTCAGTATTTTTCATTCTGTGTTTCATCAGGAAAGAGGTTGATGACTTTTTCCAAGCTTCTGAAACTGGGACATCCAAAAGAAATGCACTTTCAATTTTCAAAATTGCTAGGAAATTACTATTCATATATTGCCTGGAGGATAAGATGGTGAGTGTCTGTTTGTCTGTCATACTTGCCATACTGTAGAGCGCTATGTATATACACTCACTTAATAAAACATGAGATGCACTAGTGATAGCTAATGCATTCTAATAAACACCGTCCTAACGACTGTTATAATGCTCAGTTTAAGTTGAAACCGCGTAAGAAAGGTGGAAGTAATTTTATGTGAGTTACACACAAAAGTATTTCTGTTAATTATCCTAGTCCATTGACTAAAAGGGGGTTGTTGGTACAACATTATACAACTCAATAGTGCTGCAAACTGCAGCCTCCAGAATGAATCAACAGCTCTCTCAGTTATTTTAACAAATGCTCACTACCATACTTCTTTCATGAAGATTTAGTGTAACACGGTTATATTAGAATGCATTTGTTTTCATTGGTTCACATGTGAGTGTATGTGTGCAGTCCAAATGTAGTACATGTTATTTCATTTTCATAATCATGTTAATTCCATTAATCTTTAACTCTGCGGAGACGTTTGAGGCAGTTGTAAACATAAGAGTTGTAATTTTTTATATTTGACTTGGGATGTGCAACTCAAACAATTGTAATTTTGTTTATCAGAGATTTGAGAAGCTCTGTCGTGCCATCCTGGCCAGCATGGAGGTTGAAAATGAACCTAAAGTGAGTGTGTATATGTTTATACCCTCTATATACCGTTTTTTTTTTTTTTTTTTTTTTTTTAAATGTGATTATCTTATTGTCCTGACATTTTGTCTGTAGGTGTGGTATGTTTCCTTGGCTCTCTCCAAAGACCTCACCATTCCCTGGCTCAAGCAGATAAAAGATGTTTTGTGGACCTGTTGTCAACTACTGAAAAATCTGAAGGTCAGTCTTGATGTGATGCTTCAGGTTGTGTTTTGTTTTTATTTTATCATTTGAGCTGCACATAAAACTGCCTTTTTCGGGATTTCCAGCCTGACATACTTCAGGACAACAAGTTGGTAACGCTGTACCTCACCATGCTCGTGACCTTTACCGACACGTCAACCTGGCGGATAGTCCGAGGGAAGGGTGAGTCTCAAGTTGAGCCAAAGTGTTTTTTTTTTTCTGTGGGCCATATTTTCTGCGAAGACAAACGATATTTTTTACTTATCATTTTAGGCGAGGCTCTCAGACCCGGTCTGACGAGGATTTGTGAAAATATCATGGGCCATCTCAATCAAAAAGGATTCTATTCAATGCTGCAGGTTCAGTTTCAGTATTACAGCTCATACCAACTATCCAGCTATCTACGTCTTTTCACAGGACCGAAATTTCATTTTACTAAAGCATGCTTTGTATGTTTACGTCACTTGTTTAGATCTTGCTGACCAATGGCTTGGCTCGTTCTAAACCGTCTCTCTCCAAAGGCACGCTGACAGCCATCTTCACTTTGTCATTAAGGTAAGTGCGTGTTCCAGTTTTAATTAAGAGGATGGTACGTTTTAATTGAAGTTATTTTTGTTACGCTGTTTTTGTGACTTTAATTCTAGGCTGCCTTTTTAATTAAGTCTTTTCTATCTTTTCAGGCCAGTCATTGCTGCTCACTTCTCAGATAACCTGCTGAGATCATTCCTCCTTCACATCATGTCAGTTCCAGCCATAGTATCTCACCTCAGTGTGCTTACTCCAGAGGTAACATCCCCCTGTTGTGTGTTGTTTATGCCTAGTGGTACTCAGTGCCTGTATGTAATCTGATCTGTAAGAGACTAGATTTTAATATCTGCTCTGTCTTAACAGTGCATGGCGTCCATCCAGACACATGACCTGCTGCGAAAGTTCATTTTGTTTCTCAGTCGGGAAGAACAGTGTTTGGACATCTGCGTGTGCCTTGAGGGAAGCCACACACTCTGCTTACTTGGTATAGTATTTTGGATAAATAAGGGCTTGGACTTTTCAGCCGTGATATCTCATGTACAGATTTGAAAACATCCTTCACGCTATAGACTGCTAATTTCACCCGTGTTATTGCACCTTGTTTTATAGGCAATCTGATTCAGTTGGGCTTCCTTAATGAGAAAGTCTTGGAGGAGGAAGCCAACCATTTTGTGAAGGACCTGACGGACATGCTGTCCTACTGCCAGGGATACGTTTCGCAAAAGAAGTCCAACCTGACCCACTGGCATCCTGTCCTTGGCTGGTTCTCCCAAACTGTAGACTACGGGTCAGTGATTATATTTGCATGAATCAAATTATGAATGCATCTTGTAAGCTGCCTAGAAAGGGGTTGCATAATCTGGTTGCCCAAATTATGCAATCAGAGGAAATCTCAGACGTTCTTTAAATCTAAAAGCAAACACGAGTGACAACAAACTCACTGAGATGGTTTGATAGACTAACATCAGCTACGTGGTCTGGTTCTTATCAACAGTCACTTTTTACATTTTAAATTTTGTAGACTGTGTACCTTACTTTGTCTTCCTTCTGGTATTCTCTACAGTCTCAATGAGTCAATGCCACTGGTCACTAAGCAGCTTCAGCACCTGTGGGGTGTATCTGTTATTCGAACACTCTTCAGTGATGTCCTCTCTAAAAAGCTGGAGAGTCAGGAGCCGACTCCGCCACCCCCACAGCCCAGCACATCACAAAACAATCTACCAGTTAAAAGTAAGTTACAAGCACAACATTATTATTATTATTATATTGGGAAAGCTCTACAAATCTGTTGAGTTAGATCTTCCTCACCTCCTCGCTGTCTGAATTTTTACAGACCTGTTCAAGCGAGCATTTCAGAAGTCAGCTTCTGTGCGAAACATCCTGAAACCAGTCGGAGGAAAGCGAGTTGACTCAGCAGAAGTTCAGAAGGTGTGCAGCATCTGTGTGCTCTACCAGACGGCTCTTTCTACACTGACGCAAATACGTCTCCAGATACTCACTGGTCAGTAACAGAATCAGATAGTTTCATATTACACATACGGGAAATACTCCAGAAACAACATAAAGTATGTTTGCGCACGTTCTGTTTGTCTGCAGGTCTGACACATCTCGATGATCTTTTGCCCAAACTCTGGGCCTTTATCTGTGAGCTCGGTCCTCAGGGAGGCCTCAAGCTCTTCATGGAGTGTCTGAACAACGACACTGAAGAATCCAAGCAGCTTCTGGCTATGCTCATGCTTTTCTGTGACTGCTCGCGCCACCTCATCACGTACTGTCACACAGATTTTTACCAGATACTGTATAATGGCCAGTTTTGCAGAAACAGTTTTTGACCCAAATGTAATTTGTCACAGGATCCTGGATGACATTGAAGTCTATGAAGAACAAACGTCTTTCAAGATAGAAGAACTCCTCACAATCTCCTCTTTTCTGAACACGTTTGTGTACAAGATGGTATGGGATGGCATCTTGGGTGAGTTTGAGCCTTCGACCGTTGACGATGGCACCTCTTTGAAAGGGCATATATTTATTATGTATATCATGTTTAACAGAAAACGCAAAGGGAGAGAAACTGGAGTTGTTCCACAGTGTGCACGGCTGGCTGATGGTGCTTTATGAACGGGACTGCAGGAGAAAGTTCACCCCTGATGACCACTGGCTACGCAAGTAAATACAAACTATGAAACAGTTGCTGTATTTACATGGACACTGATATTCCACTTAAAATGAGAACAATAATGCTAATAGCGCAAATACCTCAATCAAAGCAGACTAGCTCAATAGGAACAAATCTCTTGCCCAATCACTATGAAAGTACTTGACCTCATCTGGTCTGGTTGGAAGGATTATACTCTTTCTGTGCATTACAAGTTTCTGGGAGCAAGAGAAACATGGCAGGAACAAAGAGAGAAAACTTTATTGAATTATTGAAAACATAGGTCCGTCTGGGATCTTATATTTCTTTTCTGCAGTGCATTGAATCTATGTGATTTTATATCCTCAGTGCTGTCTCATTGGATCATTTTTGAATTTCTGATTTAGTATTATGATTAAGAATTCTGTTGTATCAATGTAGAAAAACTGTGTATGTAAATGTAACCATCTTTAAGAGCTCTGTTTTCACGATATACTGCTTTATTATTAAAGCTCGCCTTGACATGTTCCTGTTGTTGTCCTCAGGGATCTGAAGCCTAGTCTGTTGTTCCAAGAGCTTGAGAAGGGCAAAAAAAGAGCCCAGCTTTTACTGCAGTACATCCCGCACGTCATTCCACATAAAAACGTAAGTAAACAGGACTGTTTTCATTGAGAGGTGTCATTTTCATTTTCCTTTTTATAATTACGTCCCTTCTTGTTTTAGAGGGTGCTGCTGTTCAGGAACATTGTCACAAAGGAAAAGGAAAACTTAGGATTGGTAGAAACCAGCTCTGCTTCACCGCATGTCACCCATATTACAATCCGACGCTCACGGATGTTAGAGGTATGGAGTGAACGCATCAGAAAGCAACGAATGAAATGAAAGTATCATGCTGTTGTACGTGAGTTGTTCCATAACGACACTTTTCTGTCCTAAGGATGGATATGACCAGCTCCGTCGTCTACCGGTGAATTCTATAAAAGGTGTGATTCGTGTGAAGTTTGTTAATGACCTGGGAGTGGACGAGGCTGGTATCGATCAGGATGGCGTCTTCAAAGAGTTTCTAGAGGAGATCATTAAGAAAGTTTTCAATCCTGCTCTCAATCTATTCAAGGTAACTCAGGCAAATGCCACTTTCAAACCATGCTTCTGCTGTTGATGTTCCCTTTTATGTCTTGTGATGTGACGTTTATTTGTTCCTAGACTACGAGCGGAAATGAAAGGTTGTATCCTTCACCCACGTCTTACATCCACGAGAACCATCTGCAGCTGTTTGAGTTTGTGGGGAAGATGCTCGGAAAAGCTGTGTACGAGGTACACCACACCTCTAACGAATGTGTTGTTCTCACTCTGAACACTTGGTTTGGTGGTCTTCAGTGACTGTGTCTTCATCTCCTCTGTGTATTTAGGGCATTGTTGTGGACGTCCCTTTTGCCTCCTTCTTCCTCAGTCAAGTCTTGGGTCACCACCACACCACTTTCTACAGCTCCATCGATGAGCTTCCCTCACTGGACTCTGAGTTTTATAAGAACCTCACTTCCATCAAGGTCAGAAAACACATTATTTATTCTCTTATTTGCCAACCTTTCCTCTCAAACTGCTGTAATTCAGTTTCAGCTATCAAGTTCACATTTCTTTTTCCAATATTTTCAGCGCTACGATGGAGATGTAGGCGATCTAGGACTGACGTTATCTTATGATGAGGATGTTATGGGGCAGGTAAGGATGGAAAGCATGTCAGATACGACTGTAGTTAAATACATAAAAATCCACAAGTTAATCTTTTCATCCATTACAGCTCGTCTGTCATGAACTGATACCTGGAGGCAAAACCATGCCAGTCACCAATGAAAACAAGTATGTAAATGCAGATTCAACTTAAAAACCTAAAAGTATACCGACCCATGTTATGTTTAAAACAATCTCCAACCTTATCTTTGCCTGCAGAATCAGCTACATCCACCTTATGGCTCACTTTCGGATGCACACGCAGATCAAGGAGCAAACGGCTGCTTTTATCCGGGGCTTCCGCAGCATCATTAATCCAGAGTGGCTGCACATGTTTTCCACGCCTGAGGTTCAGCGTCTTGTCTCGGGAGATAACGCTGAGATTGATCTCGATGACCTCAAGTTTGTAACATTTCATCTCTGTCTTATTTTGTCTTGTCTCCATTACGGACGATATCATCCAATGGATACGGTCACATAGATTTTATATAGTATACTGATTAGAGAAGTACTGCACCATGCCTCCATTACTTCATTAAGCCAGGCAGACACCTCGCTCGATGTTGTCCGTCTTCACAGTTTAATAAGCTTTTGTCTTCCTCTCTTTGTCAGGAAACACACTGTCTATTATGGAGGTTTTCACAGCAGCCATCGTGTCATCATCTGGCTGTGGGACATCCTGTCCAGTGACTTCAATGCTGAAGAGAGGGCTATGTTCCTTAAGGTAAGTCGTCATTTATTTGCAACAGCCAAATGTAATTCTTTGCTAGCACTGGGGTGGTTTGACCGTTAATTATCTTTAAAATGTGTTTTTTTACAGTTTGTTACCAGCTGCTCAAGGCCGCCTCTTCTAGGTTTTGCCTACCTCAAGCCGCCGTTCTCCATCCGCTGTGTGGAGGTTTCAGATGATCAGGTAGGAATTAACAACAAAACATTTGCATTAACTGAATATTGCATATTTGCACTTATAAACTGATACATTTCATCTGTTGTATGTTCAGGACACTGGAGACACTCTTGGCAGTGTCCTCAGGGGCTTTTTCACTATCCGGAAGAAGGAGCCCGGTGGCCGACTTCCTACTTCATCTACGTGCTTCAACCTACTCAAGCTGCCCAACTACAGCAAAAAGAGCATCCTGCGTGACAAGCTGCGCTACGCTATCAGTATGAACACAGGCTTTGAGCTCTCCTAACTTAGTTGCATCTGGACAATCTGCACAGGAGGGTTGCGTTAATCAGCCTGAACCAAGCAAGAGGCTCAGCTTTCCTGGACCGGAGCCTGTCACATCAAAGGGGCATCACCTGAACAAGAGGGGTTCATGAAGGATCTAGTCTCCTCTCTTTCCTTTTGTCTCCTATGAAAACTGGATGAGCTCCAAGGGAGCGATATCTACTTTAGCTCACTCTCTCCCATCAAAGGGGATGCTGTTTCTGCAGCACAATCCAATTTTTAACCTCTCCCTCTACCACTCCATAAGTTGAAAATACCATGTATTTAACTTTTATGAGATAACGGATATACAGTGGCTAGAACAGTGTTACTCAGGCTTCACAGAATCGTTTCTTGGATCTAACACTCCCATTTGAACGAACTGGAAAGCAATACACATGCAATGCAAGCCATTAGACACATGGTCGACTCTCTTGAGTGAAAGCAAGTGATGCATTGATAATACGCTTACCAGCTTGGATTGCATTATCTGGGCATCTTTTAGCTGATACTGGATGAGTCTTAAAATGTTTTGCTGAACATAATGCATCTTTTATAAGTGGAAGACAAATCAATGTCTTATGTGCAACGTCCATGACTGAGAGGTGGATGATAACAGGGATCCCGAGCTGATTACATTATGTCCCATTTTGAGGAAAACCCTGTTGACCTCTGTCCATTTCTCCCCACTAAAAGACAACGCGGTCACCCCAGAGAGAGACACCGGCCAATCGCCTGCCTCTGTTCCCGTTTAGCAGCGAAGAAGTTCTTGACACAGACACCAAAAAAAAAAAATCTGATTATGCTGTTTGATTTTAAGAAAGATGTCCTGCTGTAGCATCAGTTACTTTTGAGAAAAAAGATGTTTTGCCATCATTTGTTTCTGTAGAGCAGACGCAGCAGCTCCATGTCACACATTTGTGCTTGACCTCCATTTTAAAAACATGGTTAATCGTGTTAGTCTTTCTACTTAATACAAGGGAAAAAAACAACATTCTCACCATACCTTTGAATAACGCTCAGTGCCTCATGTATCGCCACCATCCCTTTCTATCTCATGCCTGACTGTACTTCAGTGGTAACCAATAACCACATATATCGGAAACAAGCCATAGAAATGGGGGCTATGGTCCTGGAAACCCTACCACTGTACTACAACAACAGCAACCGAGGAGGGTCATACTCACGCTCTCTGATCTCTGTGGACTTTTCAAGCCATGCGGATAAGAATTTGAGGTTTTAAGAACTTTCAACATGATGTCACGGACTGGTTCGTCAACTAAGTGTGACTGCTTGACTTGACGTTCCCTTGGAAAAGTTGCACACGTCTTCTTTTTTTTTTTTTGTTGCCGTTTGTGGATGTTCAGAAAAGGGACATGAGGGTGAATGTTACCTTATAGGCCTAAATATTACTTTACACAGGGTTCATTTACATCAGATGGTTAAGGCAGTTTGACCATTTACCAGAAAGTGGACTGCTAGTCTGAAAGGAAGCATCAAATCTTTACCATGTTCTGTATTATGCAAAAAAAAAAAAAAAAGGTGAGATACTTTTGTTAATAAGTAATCAGTCTATAGAACATACTGATCAATATTGCCATGTTTCTAACTAGTTATACCATGGCTGCTAACTTGTATAAAAAAATAATAAAAAAGAACAATTTATAATTTAAAATGCAACCATTACACACGCACGTACACACACACACACACACACACACACACATATATATAAATAAATAAATTGGTTGTATTGAAATTACCTCCAGTCAAGAAATGAGATTAGATTATCATTCTGACAAATGAGTCGGGAGGATTTCTCCTCAGCTACCAGAGAACTGTAACCCAGCAAATGGATTTACACAGAACACTAAGATGAGTGTGTGCAAGTGTGCAAGAGAGATGAAAGTTACCTCATGTGATTGTCTGGTCTGATGAGGTCTCTCATCCGTTTTAAATGATGTCAAAGAGTAGGCTACACTTAAGGCACCATGGACTGTTGGTGCAGATGTTGAATATCTGCTCTTTTAGTACAAAAACATTGATAGTAACAAAAAAACAAAAACATAGATATATATATGCTGATCCTGGAAATGTTCCCATCCGTCCAAGTAAAGATTTTGACCTCTTTTTAAAGTGTCTTTGAAACTGACTGCACTACATTTTAGAAGAGTTGGTGAGGAAAACGATACTTATTCCCATGTGCGATTTGTGTATGTGTATGATACTTTTTCCTCCCCTGTAATGTTAAATCATGTACACAAGTAAATCATTTACTTTCAATCGTTTACACATAATGGCTGTTTTTTTCCCCCCAACTCATAAATTATTAATTAAATACAAACACCTGCTGATTCTGCGAAGACGCGTCATGACCGGAGGAAGCCACGCGTGAAACAGACACATGCTGTTGCTCTGTGACAGGCTGGTAATTGGCCACGAACACGTCGGAGGCATTCACAATAGGCGCTGGGATCGAGCGTTGTCTCGTAGCACGCATACGCTGGTGTTTTCTGAGCACCGTGCATTGCGGATTATGGCGTAATTGCGCACGTCTGTGTCAAATTCTCCCATTGTGCTGGCTGCCTGCGCTGTGTGGCGGTTCATGAGAGGTGGACGGTGTGAGGATTTCCAAAAAAACCCGAACCCTCCACAACAACTATGAGCAATCCACCGAGTCCTTCGCCTACCCGATGGTTCAAAGCGCTGCGGAGGTAATTGGTGCAATTTGTTATTTTTTTTTTTTGGCATTGAATTAAACTGAACTTGCATCTTAAGGAATTAGGTTTTATGTAAAAGTATTAAAAGTTTTGTACTGCAAATGAATGAGCCACTTCTGCTGTCCTTATTTTACCTCTGCATGAGCCTCCTGGCGCCACAGTAGACTCCAGCTTTCTTAGTTTTATGTGCATCACCTGACTAGAGTCACTAGGATTTCCCACTATCCTTCCAGCCAGTTGGGTTTTAACTGAGCGGGTGCATAGGTTTAACTACACACTGCTCCATTCAGAAAGGCCAGTATTGGAGATTTGTTGACTTTAAGAAGCATGAGTGGGAAACTAAGGGCATGCTCTGTTTGTCAGAGGAATGGCCGGTTAACGTGCAGAAGGTAAAGCGATAAGACATGGACTGAAAATGTGTTTAAAGCCGTGCGTGGTTAAAACTAGTCAACTGTTCTAGGACCAGGCTGGGGGAACCTTGTTTGAAGACATACCCTCTGGAGTGCGAGGATCTTCTGAGGAGGTCCAGAGTTGCTTTTCAAGCGGGACGCACGCTCAAGGAGAACATCAGGCTGGCTCAGCTGGAGGCTGTGGTGCGGATGCTAGAGGAACATGAATGCGACTTTGTGGATGCTCTCGGACGGGACCTCCACAAGGTGACACCTGATACAGTCTCCTGCTGTGTTTACATTTGCCACAGTAGAGTCATGTTTTTAACTGTTAGAATTAACATGACGGTCCAAATGTTTATATTTCTTCTTGGTTTATTTGTCTGCACTCTATCCTTTCGATCAGCCGCGGTTTGAAACTGTTATGTCTGAGCTGGTTGTGGTCAAGAATGAGGCTCTGTATGCCATCAGCAACCTAAAGAAATGGATGCAACCACAGCCCGTGGAAAGGAACCTGGTGAGACTGTTATTTGTAATTTCCTAAACAAACATCTTCATAATAACATTATTGGGATTATTGATGACTTGTACAACCTTTCGGAGAGAACATTCCAGCTCGCTGCTACAAAGAAATGTATTGTGCTGAGCTCGACAAAGCAGATTAAAAGTTAAGTGGCCTTGTGGTTTTTGCGAGTAAAGCGGGCTGGTGTCTTTTCCTCTGTGTAATACTGCGCCCTGTTGAACTCTGCCTGTATTTTGTTTCGCATGTAACCTAATTTTGAGCTCGTCTGGTTGGTATAGTCCACCACGCTAGATGAGTGTCTGGTGATCAGTGAGCCCCTGGGGGTGGTGTTTATCATGGGGACCTGGTGTAGTCCTGTCCAAATGTGTCTGGTGCCGCTGGTTGGAGCCATTGCAGCAGGTGAAGCAAACGTTTAGTTTTCAGAAACGCAGGTTTACAGATTATTTCAGAGCCACTGATGAGGTTTTGTTCATCTGTGCAGGAAACTGTGCAATCATCAGCCCCTCTGAGTTCACCATCCACACAGCGGAACTTCTCCATCGTCTCGTTCCCTACTACTTGGACAATGTAAGCGTGTCTGCATAAAAGCTGATTAGCTCTTCTCTCTTTTCTTAAACTATTTACAGTGTCTTGATAGCTCTTGAAGTGTGACTTTCATGCAGAAAATTGAATGGCTGTTGCTATAACTTGTTGCCCTAGGCGCACTGAATCATCTGGTGTAATATAGGAATGAGATTTTGTTTGCTGCACTCAGAGCAAAAACACCCATGACTGTAGTCTTCAGCAGAATAGTTTAATGACTCATCTGTATAAAGCTATTTAAGCAGGTACCTTTGTTGTGTGCTCTTTTAAAGAAGGCATATGTTCACAAAATCTCAAATGAGCCATCGTTCAGCTCGATTAAACCTCACTGAAACACTCAGATCTGAGATTGTAGGACGATTTAGTCCTCAAAGATGGAATCAATTATGATCTTGCTGTTTCAGGTGGCAAATTATAAAAGGAAAAAGATGACGCTCCAGTAAAAATTAATTATCTGATAAGAAAAATTCTTATTTTCCTCAAGGAATGCTTCCATGTGATTCTTGCAGGCATGAGTGACTTGCCTGAACTGGTGGAACTCAAATTTGATCACGTTTTCTTTTCAGGTAAACCAAACGCCACCTTTGACATCATTTGACTGTTAAATTAATCATTCAGAAATGTATTAAACATGGCTATCACCCCATAGGAAACCGAGAAGATGGACTTAGAATTGCCCAGTCTGCAGCCCGCAGTGCCACCCCCGTCACCCTGATTATGGGCGGAAAGAACCCGTGTTACGTGGACCAACACTGTGACATTGCCACCGCTGTGCAGCGCATTGCCTGGGCACGTTTCCACAATGCCGGACAGAGCTTAGTGGCTCCTGATTACATTTTATGCCACACGGATGTCAAGGCACGGCTGGTGCAGGCCCTGAAGTGCTGCCTGATGCAATTTTATGGATCTGATCCCAGAGAGTCCCGCAGCTTTGGCCGCATGGTCAATCTGGAGATCTTCAGCCGCATGAGAGACATACTGTGGCGATGTGGAAAAGTGTCCGTGGGTGGGCAGGTGATAGAAGCAGAGAAATATATAGGTAAGAACATTTTATACTGAGTTTACTTGAAATAACACCAGTAGGTATGTGAATTAGATCTAATCTCGCTGTTATTTATTTTTGTTACATCGAAAGCTCCGACAATATTGACAGAGGTGTCAGAATCAGACCCCATCATGCAACATGAGGTTTTTGGCCCAGTACTTCCTGTTTTGACTGTAAACAGTGTTGATGAAGCAGTTTCCTTTATTAATAAGCAAGAGAAACCCCTCTGTGTGTACGCATATTCCAGCAACACTAAGGTATGTAGGAAAAATACAAGTTCAAACACTGTATTCATTTCTGTACCTGGGCTAGTCGGTGTATGTTCTGATCTTGTGTTGGCCTCTCTGACGATGCAGGTAATTTCGAGGTTAATGAGCGAGACCTCTAGTGGAAGCTTTTGCTCCAATGACTGCGTCCTGCAGAGTCTGATGGTGGCTCTGCCTTTTGGTGGAGTAGGTATGTCTGTGGCTTCAAAGTAAAATGTGTTGCAACATTATTGCCTGCAATTGACCCTCTCTTCCCTTTCGCAGGTGCCAGTGGAATGGGTTCCTTCCATGGCCGCTACAGTTTTGATACCTTCTCTCACAGGAAATCATGCTTGCTACGAGGCACACGCTTTGAGTGCGTCACCTATCTGCGTTATCCGCCTTATGAGGACCGCAATCTGTCTCTAATGACATGGGCCAGCACCCTGTCCCAGAAGACCCAGGGCTGGTGCCAGATCCTGTGACTGTGTGGGAGGGGGGAAATGAAAGAGCTGAGCTGGAATAAAACAAAGTACCCCCTAGGTCATGAACAGTCCAGACATGCAAGTGTATTATTACGCAATTAAAACAAAAGTAAAGTGCACCGGGGTACAGACACGTTTAACAAAGAGCATCCACGTTAATCTCAATGTGTGTCAAGTGTGAAGCCAACAAGAATAACAGTCACAATTATTTACAGGTTCTTTAGAAAACCATCTTAATTTTGCAGATGTTTGATCAAATGTAATCCTTGGACTTGACAGAAATCACAGAATACCAGTGGCTTTGACAAGTACACCTTAAGATTTATTATAACCCTATGGTCATGGAAAAAAACAATTTGGACCTCATTTGTGTGTTTTAATGCATTTACAATATGATTTAAACATCTCATTCAAAATCTCATTCACACACACAAAAAAGAATTAGGCTTGTGCTGTAATCCTCATTCAGGTCTCTTGTAGATTTTCTCCTCGTTGCCTTCTTTCATTGCTGCATATCTGGCTACGGTGAACAGGTAGTCGCTCAGTCTGAGTGAAGACATTAGGACACTTTCAGGGGGGTGATGAAAGAACCTTGTCCTCATATTAATTTTAAAATGCAACACCGACCTGTTCAAGTACTTGGCAACATCTGGATCTGCCTCCCCTGAGCGCACAATTGGAGCAACACTGTAACAAGAATGAAGAGTTGTCCAACTGTACCAGCGAAAAGTAATGTTTTTGGACACAGACTGGAACTGACCTGCGTTCCGCTCGCCGACAGACTGTCCGAGCAAAGTGCAGCGCTGCGCTGCTTTTCCCGCCGGACTGTGAAACACAAAATTTAACAGCTGAAAACCTGAAATCTCATAAGAATAGGGAGAACAGAAGTACAAATTAGCTTACTGGTAAAATGAAGTTTGTCAGAGGAGGGAGTTCTGCAGTGAAGCTATCAATCCAGGTTTCCATTTCTTCAATTGGCTTGGCAGTAAATTTAGTTCTCTCTTGAAAAGAGGGAAAGGACAATATAATCTTTGAGCACAGGGGAAAAACAATCAACTTACTTCTATAAGCTGAGACAGCATGTGCATACTTATATGGCTTTCTCTTGCAGATGATCTCGGGGTAGCAATATTGGAGCCCACGTCTTGTAAAATGCACTGTATCTGCAATAATAAACTTTTTGAGTAAATGTAAAGTGTTGGCACTGAAGTAAGTTAATAAATGCAAAATGAAAATCAAACCATGTCCAGCTGATGTGTGAATGTGTGGCCTTTGTCGAGGCAGAATTCTCTGGCCAGTCTGTAATGTAAATCAAGATTTGAACTTTAAGCGTGTCAGATTATTTTTAAAAGAGTTTAGTATAACACTAGACATTTTACCCTATAGCTGATGACAGCTCATCTGTGTTTCCCAGGGCTTCAAAGATGTGATCCTCCTTCGGCCTCCTTTCTCCTGTAAATGTGCTTGAGAAACCTGCATGGCAAGAATCAAATCAACTTTTTAAGGATGCAATTTATTCTAATATGTTGCTTTTTATCTTAATAACTGACCTTTATCTCCAGTTTTGGTGTAAATTTTGGGTACTACGTTATCTCTTTCAGTGACATAACTGTTGAGGGAAAGAAAGAGACAAAGAGACAAACAACAGTAAACACTGTGCTTTGCTAAAATGATCTTCATTTTAAAAGTATTCTGCTACCAGTCTAACAGCTACAACAGTTGTGCAACATGACACAGACAGCTACACGAACAAGAGCACAACACTTTGCACATGTACTTTCACAGACAACAGGGATGAACAACTACCTTCTGACTGAACACAATGTCGTCTTTGTCCGATGCTCACTTATTAACCTGCATGAACGCACAAAACAGCGGAGGTGAGCCGGTTTGATAACAAACGATGTCATGTTTAGCTACGGAGATAGCAGCTAAAGGTGAACGACGATAGCAGCTTTATTTTGTCCCTCTGCGGTGTCCGTACATAAGGGGCGGTTCGTTTTCGTGGCATGATTGGTCAACTCACCAGGCGATGTGTGAACGAGGGACGCTGATTGGCTAGAAGAAAATGTGTTCAAGCAGTTACGGCGCTGATTGGACAAAGGAAGTCAAAACTGTTCGCCCCTCGTCCTGTGTGTCAGCTGTATTTTTAACACGCCACATTGAGGAGAGTTTGTACTGAAGGCATCTCCATCTTCTTTGATTGTAAAAATGTTTTTTTAAACTCCTGATTCATCGCTCGTCTGCGAAAAGCACAGAGCCGGGGGCACGGACTGTCGACTGTTTGTTGCTGGTTCAGCGGATTAACATTAGCTAAGCTAGCTAACAATAATACTGTTAGTGAAAAGTTCAAGTCGAAGCTGTCGAGGTGTTCAACTCTGGAGACATTTCATACTTTTTAAACTTACAGAAATGTACGTTAAGGAGTTGTTCGTGTCTGCTCCTGGGAAGGCGATCCTCCACGGAGAGCATGCAGTTGTTCACGGAAAGGTAATTTGTGAGGATGTCAGTTAGTGTGTTCAGTTTTATAATGACATTGGTGCATCAGCCGTTATGTCCACAAAAACGACATAGTGACCTTTGGACTAACAAGACTCCCATAACACTGAAAACTGTATTTGACTCTTGCTGGATTTTTAGTCCTTGTTTAGTACGTAGTTGTATTGAAGTTTTGCTATTTCCCTCCAAGAATCTGTATTTTCTCCTCATTTCTTCCACTATGTGTTGATGTGCATGTTGCATTACAAGGAAAACACACAAACCTGCAGCAGTTCAGTTTTAATTGGTTAAATGTGGTCCTTTTTTTGAACTTTTGCTTGTTCTCATGAGCATTGCTTCGTTTCAGGTGGCTCTCGCTGTGAGTCTGAACCTGAGAGCATATTTGCGGCTGAAAGCCACCACTTCTGGCACAGTTTCCATCAACCTGCCCAATATTGACACATTCTGCAGCTGGGAGCTGTCTGATCTTAAGCAGCTTGTCCCTTCTTCCTGTGGTAAGTGGACCCCTTTTCACAGCATGCAGAGATTTTGACTTGTTATTAATTCAGTTATCAACTGCAGCAATTGTACTGCAGTTATTAATTGCAGTCAAATGTCTGCTAGGAAAATGGAGTCAGCTGATGAATGTGGATGATTGCATATGGGGATGCCACATGGGTGGGAGATGGACTTCAACACTTCTCAGAGTGATTTAAGATACGAGTTTCTAGAGTTATGTTGAAGCCACGAACCAAGCATTGTCTTAATCACGTTAACAGGAAGTTATATTGATGTCAACTTTTTGGGCAATTCTTCATCACCTATTTCATACACCCACAGACTAAAGTGTGTATTGCTGTGATATGTTAATAGGTAAGAGGGACGAGGTGCCACGTCTGGATGCTGAACTTGTGAGGAAACTTCGTGAATTTGTTGGTGCAGCCAATGGAAGCTTGGATTCTTCCAAAATGGCCCTACTAGCCTTCCTTTACACCTACCTCTCACTGTTCGGGTCAAGGTGAGATAGTCCTGCTGTTTAATCAGATGAGGACAAATGTCAAATTACAGATATATGTAAAGCAATCCAGAATCCAGGCCCATCAAAAAAAATAAATAAAATAAAAATCACCCAACTGCCAAACTGTTGTGCCAGCTGTTTCAGCTGTGTAGCTGCAAGGGCGGACCTCACCAGAGTTGAGTGTCTGATAGTTAAGTACTGGTTATGTGGAATAATGTCTTCATTATTATTATTATTAGAAAACGTATTATAATGTTTAATTTGTAATAACACATTTATAATGAGCCGATTATTAAATAAAAGGCACACAGTTAAATAATACAGTAAGTAAAAGGCAAAAAGCAGCAGTTGTAACTAGGGATGGACGATATGGACTAAAAAATGTATCCCGATAATTTCTGGTATTTATCACTGTAACGATAAAAATGACGATAAATAAACAACAATTCCATCTAATCTTTTTGACTATAATGCATCGGCAAGTTTTATCTGAGTTTTTTTTATAGTCTTTGGATGAAGTCGACGCTGCTTCTGTATCCTCGTGCATTTTCTGACTTTCGTCATATTCTGGTTTGTGCTTGTGTTTGAGGTAGTGGAACAAATTAATGGCGTTACTGTCCTTTTTATGTGTTTGCAAACCTTGCATGTTGTGATTTATAATATCTGCTCCACCTTCTGCTGTTGTCAGTTTGTCAATATTCCATGCGTGTTGGGTTGCGAGCGAGCGTGTCGCGCACATATAAACGTCATCAATGGGTCATCAATCGTTTTTATCGCGGGATGACATATTCTTACCGTGGGGAATGTTTTTGACGATATATCGTAAGCGATGAAATATCGCACATCCCTAGTTGTAACACTTGTTTCCTGGATGTGGTGCCCCTGAAAATGTCAGGAGCTATTACTTTCTGTACCTGTAGGTGATGCAGGCAAAGTGTGTAGCTGTGGAATGACAAAATTCCTCTACCTTGTGAAATAATCACAGCCTGCTTGACCCACATTTGTCATTTGTGTGCTACTGCAACATAGTTCAGATTAAATCAGGCAAATCAGTGCTAATCGTCCTCCTGTGTAGCATCATATGTGTACTAAATTATATCATAGTGGGGTTACTTGCTTATTACATTTTTTTCCCCACAATGACTTCTGCATCATCTGCATTAAGACACCTTCATTGATGTTATGTGATATTCTCTATAGCTCAGCTTGTGTCTACTACACAAAAAAAGAAAAAAGAAAATAGAAAAGCCTCCTCTTCTAAATGAAGATAGCAAAGAGAGGGAGTCGGAAAGGTCGGATGTTAGTCTTCGCAGCCCCAGCAGCTGTGAACAGGAAGGATGCTCGGGAACATTAGAGCTTCAGGTTGGGAAGTTTAATCGACACTGACACGGTGCTGGCGTGTCTCAGAGAGGTGATGGGTTCTGACAGGATGGCCACTAATGAGAGTCTGGCACTGGGCCCCTCTGCACCCTTTAACAAGTCTGGATGTGTTTTTCCCCCGAGAGAAGAGCCGGACAATTAGTTTAGAGTATTCTCCTTTCTGCCCGAAAGCAGCTTCCCTGACAAACACTGACAGAAGTGTCAAGTAAGTTTCTGTTGCTTGTGTTAGGGTGTGGATTACACAATGTCTGTACTGTAATTACACCAGTTAGTATAATTCTAAATAATGTTTTTTTTTATTTGTACTTGCACCACAATAGACAAATACTAAATATTATTAAATATATAGTAACGCTCAAACATGTGCTCTTTCTCATTTTGGGGATGCAGCTGCAAAATGTTATGGCCTGTACATCAAACACTTTCATCCTGTCACAATTAATGCAATTAATCACCTGTCATCTGTTAAATAACTGTAATAATGCCATATTTATGTCATTTACAAATAGAAGCTCCGTCTTTCTGCTTATTTCCTCAGTGAGCTGCCCAGCCTGACGGTGTCTGTGTGGTCAGAGCTGCCGACTGGAGCCGGACTGGGTTCGAGTGCCGCCTTCTCAGTGTGTGTAGCTGCATCTCTGCTCTGCGCAAGTGGAGCCATCCCATGTCCTCTCAAAGAGTGGGATCACACCGCCAGGTAATGATCTTTTCTTAAGTGTAGGTGGTGCTGTCAGACAGTATTTTGCAAAGACCGAATCTTTAGGCTTGATAGTAATACTCTCTAATATCAGAGGTCTGTAAGCTAAGAAGCATGTTTAATGTCATAGATAGATAACAGTGTTATGAGAGGTCGTTAAGCCAGGTGGACAGTAGGCCTGAGAGCGTTTGTTGTGCTTCAGGGTTCTTCATTTAAAATCATTGCAGATGGTGTCAGGAGGACTTGGAGCTGATCAACAGTTGGGCTTTCCAGGGGGAGACGATCATCCATGGTAATCCTTCAGGAGTAGACAACGCTGTAGGAACATGGGGTGAGGCTTGAAATGGTCCAGCATACGGCACAGTACATATGGCGTTATACCGCCTTCTGTTTATACACAACACCCATTAATAGAAATATCGCAGGGTTGAACCACCACAGTTCATTATCTTCTGATGATTATCTCTTTAATGATTCTGTTTTTTTCTTCATGCAGGTGGCATGCTGAGGTTCTTGGCTGGAAAGATAATACCACTAAGCAGGTCCTGATTAACTCTTTCAAAATTCATTTCAGTTAAATCCATTAGTAAAATCAGTCGGGTTGTTTTTGTGCACAGAAAACAAAAAGTTATTGAGTAAAATGACGCATTAACATCAGTGTACCAGTATCTGACAGTATCTATCTGTGATCTGTCTGCTTCATTTCCAGGGTGCCGTTATTAAGAATCCTCCTCACTAACACCAAAGTACCACGTAGCACCAAGGTACTTGTTGCCGGGGTGAAGGACAAAATTAACAAGGTACTAAATGGTTTCTTCCTCCCCCATGTGTTTCTTGCCGACACTGTAATTAATATAATGGACGGCGCTTTTGCATGGCAGATACTCCAGAGCATACCGTTGAGTGCCTTCATAAAATATTAAAATTAAACTCTTAGCCAGCACCCCTGTGTCCCGTTGCCTTGGTGACACCAGCAGGTGTGCAGATTTCTGTCTCAGACGCGGATGGGCCTGGATGGTGTTGTGGCAGTTTTGTGATGGGGCTGGAGCGCGACCAAAGTCGAACCAGCCATTTTTTTTGTTTTTGTTGACAGTTAATCTGTTTGATTAATAAAACTGATATTTGTTGTTTTTCACACATCTCCTTTCTGTTTCCCCCCTGTAGTTTCCCTCCATCATAACCCCTGTGCTTGACTCAGTTGATGCCATTTCCTGCACTTGTGAGAAAGTCCTCTCAGACATGACATCTGAGCCCATCACTGGAGAGCATTACAATATCCTAGAGGTACAAAATATTACTACATTTAATGAATCTGTGCTTAACATACAATACCAGGTATCTTTTTTTATATGTGTAATTTCTTATAACCAGAGGTCTCTCATTCACAGCAGTTCTCTGCTCACAGCAACAGGTATTAACTGCAGCTGTGTCACATTATTTATAGGAGCTCATTGACATCAACCAGCACCACCTGAATGTGATGGGTGTGGGGCACCCTGCCTTGGACACACTGTGCCGGGTCACGTTGGCCAGAGGGCTCCACAGCAAGCTAACAGGTGCAGGAGGAGGAGGCTGTGGCATCACTCTTCTGAGACCAGGTGCTGTAAAATATAAATATATATATATATATACAGTATAGTCTCCTTTTATTGAGACTATACTGCATCCTTTCTCCTTTTTAGCAGATTTGATAATAGGGGTATCAGAATAATGATCACCACAGTTTAATTTCTACTGCAACACACTTGACAGAAATACTTGCACTGGCGCATTTATGCAAGTAGGTGTAAGGTTCACAAGCCTTCCTTTAAAAAGGCTCTTTAATTCTGAATAAATAAAATCCCACACAATGCCACAGACAGCACGAGCACAACGAGCACGCCTAATGTTGCATGAAGGAGCATTTCTTAGTTATACAGCGACTCCAAGGAGTCAGACATTTGTGCCTAAATCAACAAATGCATTCATTCACTTTATAACAGGCAACAGATGGAAAACAAAAACTCATACATATTAACCATTAAGTATCTTCATAAAAATAGAACAATGCATCTGTTGTTGAGGCTGTGCGCAGAGGCATCGGTGATTTTGTCGCTGCCAAGGGCCCTGGTTCTCTCTCAAAATTGGCAGGTTTCTGTTTTCAAGAGTCCACAGTGCTGACCCACAAGAAAAACTGTGCTTACCTGCGTTACCCTTATTAGATTCACACTGTAATTTGTGAATCTAATGAATCTGTGTTGCTTAAATGATCTGTTTAATAATTAACTTTATAAATGCTAAATTAGAGAAGGCACTCATTAACATTTTAAAATAGACAACTCTTATTTCTTTGACCCCTGTCTCTATGATTTGTGTCGTCTAATGAACTCAGTTTGATGAGCCAAACTGTTAAACTTCCTCAAACACTCCCATACTCTTGGTCTGTCAACCAACGATTTGAGTGACAGCAAATGATGAGAAGGCTGCACATGAAGTGCCTGCACAACTCTGTGACTGGTTTTGAGGAAACTTTGTCTCATCCTCTCTTTGCAAACAGGCAAAGTTCAGTCTCTGTTTATGCCTGCAGCCTCTATAGCATGCCGACCTATAATAAGTTTTAAATCTTCCAAATAGATTTCTAAATGTTCTCTCTTTGTTTTCTTAGCGAGCTGTTCTGTCTGTGTGAATTTATTTTCAAGTGGATTTGAAGCTCTTAGAGCCTTTATTGGAAAGCTCTTTGTGTTAAGGGAGCGAGCACTGAGTTATTTTATCTTTGAATTTAAAAGCTTAAATCTGTACCATTACATTTTCAACTGGACATGTGTTTGGAGTCAGTGTTATTGTGAGGCTGTGTCCTTCATCTTGTGCATCCCCTGGCTGTGGCAGCAAATAGCTGGGAACAACCCAATGTTTGGTAAAACCACACAAATCACAAACTGAGTGAAGGGGATTGAGGTTTGTGTAGCTCCTCTGCACCACTGCACCCCATTTATTTACATACACAAGATTACATACGCATTCAGCAGCACCTGTTCTGTTGGACTGCAAAACCTTTTGGTTTTATTTGACCTTTTCTGACATGACTTTATTATGACTTTTGTAGAAACGGACTCCGCGGTTGTCCAGAGTACGGCGCAGGACTTGAGAGACTGCGGCTTTGACTGCTGGGAAACAAGTATTGGTGGACCTGGTGTCCAGCAGCACTCTACCCTCTCTGTTAAAGAGGAAATTCTGGAGATTTTAAATCGATACTGAGACCCATGGATGGACGAGATCCTGCCTTAAGAAGACCTGATCATTCTTAACTAATAAAGTGTGCAAACTGGACAAAGGGACATTTCAGACTGAGTGGAGCTGGACAGAACTTCCTTGGTTGCTAATTCCAGACTGAAAAATGCTTGAAACTAACAATAACAATCAGCTATTTTGTGTGTTTTTGGTTTGATATATCTTTTTACCATCCGAGTTTAAACAAACTGGATTGTGCGCTGAGATCTTTGGCCACTAGGTGGCGTCACAATTGCACAAATACATGAACCAGCTCTGATAAAATTGATTAATGTGGAAAAGAAGCACTGGCTTAAATAAGTTCTCTCTTCCTCTGAATGTTTACAGCAGCAGGTCCAGCCTCTCTTAATCCAGCAGACTGTCAGTACCCCATGCATTGGTTTTTAAAGGCAGTCAGAAACTCATAATGCCTCAAATGTATGAAGCATGAAGGCAAGGATCTAAAATGATATCTTGTCTTAAATTTCTAATAGTTTGGTAACATATTATTATTTAGTATTGTGCTCTATTTATTTACGCAGTTACAGACTAACTGGCTGTGTTGTTTTACTCACAGAGGATGGGGAAAGGGGGGCAGCAGGAGTGTGTGGCCTCTCTGGAGCACTGGATTAGCGCCACAATAATATGAATCAACAGCAAGCAGTGTCCTTCTGAGTCACACATTTGTGCAGACACACACACACACACACACACACTAACACACCAGCTTTCCCTAAATTCTTCTCCACCTAATCGCTCATCCTCCTAAGCATTACAGAAATATTCTACAAATGCCGCAGATGCAGAAGACGGATCTGTTCAGAATATCCCTGATTTGGAGAAAAGGTCATTGTGGGATTCGGCTGAGTTTGAATATCCATTTCATTTTCTATTTTTTAAATGTCACGAAGATTGAGTGGTACAAATCTGGCAGTGTACGTGAATAAACGACATTTGTCACCCTCCCTCCTTTTCTGCCTGGCGCCCCCTCTGTCCCCTTGAATTGTGTCATCTTTATGTCAGGGCAGCCCCCCCGTCAGCATGCCGCACAGTTGCCCCTAACCCCTGCTGGAATTTAATTACCACTGCGCTTTTCAATTGAAATGGCATTGATGAGGGGGGACAAGAGGGAGACAACACAGCCGGTTTTATCTGAAGCCCCTCTTTCTTTTTTCCGTCACATTCTCTCGCTCAGTCCTTTTACCCCTGCGAGGCACAGATGGTATTTTTTTATATCAATGTCAGCGCCCGCTTCTTTCTGCTCTGATGAATAGAATCTAAGGAGGGCCCGAGATTATTTCAGATAACAGAGGGAGTGGGGAAAGGGGGTCAAGGTTTGAGGGAGTGTGTCACAATTCGAGAGATACAGTGAAAGTGGTGTGCCGTCTCCTCGCAGTGAGGCAGGAGACGTACAAATCATTTGACGTTTCAGGGTTTTAGGGAGTTTTGTCTGGATGGATCAATGTGAGAGAATCAAGGATGAATTATTCATTTTGTCCAAGCAGGAGGAATAAAATGCTAAATGTGAATTTGCTGAGTGGTCATGCTCACTGTGGCACATTCCCTCTGGTCCCCTGTCGACTGGTGAAATGCTTGTCAGGAGCCATTAAGTTTGAATACAGAATTAGACCTGACTGACAAGATATCATGTTGCTGATGTCCACTGGTTTCGCTAAAGGGATTTAGTCTACGACTTCCTACAGCGAGCATTTGCATTCACATACACAGGCCTCCGGATCACAGTTTGTCGTCGTATGGAAAATTGCTCGCGTTCGTTCTATTTTATGTCGTGATATCCGTGTTTGAAAGGTGGACGTGGAATCAGCCACAGCGGGGACTACTTCTGCGGCCGTCCTCTCCCAGCATTTATACAGACACGGTGACAGAAGCAACATCAACATCATGAGCTCCTCTCCTGTCACGATGAGCTGTATAATCCTCCTGGGGGTGTTTGCCCTTTTGGTAAGTGGGGGTTGGCGGACAGTGTTGGTAGCAGGGGTCCGATTAAGACAGCAGGGTAGGAGGGTGCTGTCAAAGAACGGAGGAAGGAGTTTTTACATTTCCAACATTTGTGGAAATGCTGTATTCTTATAGAATATAGCTTCTCATTACTCAGTGGTAGTGACAAATACAGCATATGCATTCTGTGTAAGATGGAGTTGAGAGTGAAAAGCTACACTTTTTACACTCTGGGGCTTTGCTGCAGAATTCATGTGATTTATGCTTCCAGAGGTTGGGACGGCTAAGCTACCGTCCAACTAATTTACACCGACTTTTTAGAAATTACTATCAGCGCTTCGCCATATTCACCTGGCGTTGTGAACCCTCAAAACTAAATAATATTTACTTGTCACTGCTTGTAAAGGAATATTTAGACTATTATTCCTCACTTCAATGATCTTAAATGTTCTGAAGAGGTAAAATTAACCCAAACAAGACCAGTTTACAGACTTTGTGAGGCTGTGCTTTGGAACAGTGGTTTAGCAGATATGCACTGATCAGCCACCATATTAAAACCACTGACAGTTGAAGTGAATAACATTGACCAGACCAGGCACCTCCACCCCAGAGCAATGACACTCCTTGATGGCAGCAGCCATCCCCAGCAGGATGCAGCCTGACACAGGCGCACACACAATAACGGTTTATTAAGAACTCGACAAACATGAAGAACCGCCCAAGGTGTTGACCTGGCCTCCAGATTCACTAGATCCTGAAGTGATCAAGTATCTGTGGGATGCACTGGAACAAGCCTGACCCACAGAGGCCTCAGACAATACAGGACATCTATTCTCTGATGAGTCACAACTGTTTTGGTTGTACAAGGGAGACCTACACAATATTAGGTCACAATGTTGTGGTGGGTCGGTGCATTGTTTGCAGTGTTTGCCGTCTCAGTGTGGGGTGTCACTGTGCTAGTAATTGCTAACTAGCATTTAACACAAAGTTCAATCAAAGCTGATGTGAATATCATTTTAAAATGATTAAATAGCAAATAGCGCTAAAACTCTGTAACCATCCTGTGGAGAATATGAAAGTTACAGATGTGATCCATGAAGTAAAGCGCTAGGATCTCCAAATAGATTGGGATATAAGCTCTGTCTGTTTACAATTTCCAACATCTGTTGAAATGTTTCTTGGTTGACTGATAAACAAGACTGACATGAGAGCGATTTGCATGACTACTAGAAAGGCAAATGTTAGAGGAAGGTCTCAAAAATGATTAATTTTATTTTATTTTATTGCTTTCTTGGCCTGTTCATCATCTCGTGACAGCTCAGATTCATTATGTGAGTCTTCGTGGGGCCACCCCCAAACCTTTCCTCAACTTAGACAAAATATTTCAAATGAGGTTTCCACCTGGCTCATCTGTTTGGTCTAGCACGGGGCTTCTTTCATGTTTATAAATGGGCCCACAGTGTATAGACCTGCTTGAGCTGTATTATAATAAACATCTGAAACACATGACACAGAGCAACCACGGTCCACGTCCCAGTTTCCATCACGGCATTGTATCATGTCATAGTATTGATCCTGTAATTGATCCTGTGAAGTTGAGGGCACCTGCAACATACTCTGTCATCCCTCAGTGCCAGGAGCGCTGTTGTTTAATTGCAGGCTAAGGCGCTGCTTTTTCATGTTGCCTTTGAAAAGCCTCATTGATTTTTATACCACCCTTCATCCTTGCTGTGCTCCGTTTTAAGAGCAAATCCCTTGTGTCGAAGTTGCCTAGAATGTAAAAGTATGAAATCTGTCAGCGCTTTTCACAAGGCTTCCAGGTGCTATCCAGACACGTTAACACTCGGTTAAAAGAAGTGAGTCTTCTATTTTTTTTTTTTTTATGTTTAAACAGAAGAAGTAAGAGGGGAGGCTGTGCTGCATTCTGCCTGCGTCTGTCTCACTTGGGACCAGTTGAATGTGAGAGAGTGTTAAACACTCTGATCTGGTGGTTAAGGCTGTATTGCTTTTGTGGGTGAAAGAAAATAAAGGATATTTCCAGTATTTTGGGACGCTTTTGCAGCGTTTTACTAATTTCGATATCAAAGAGGAGCTATTTTAACCCTTTTGGTTTATGATATATATATGGCTCTTATACAAGAAATGGTTTCTACTTTAAGAAATCTGTGCAGTAAATTATGAAATAATCTGAATCCAATAATCCAAGCAGGAATGTTTAAACTGCAGTTTAAATACTGGAACAGAAACATATTCAGTACACGAGGGTCTATATAGAACAAAAACATCCTAAATGAAATTTGATTTGCATTAATTTGAGAACCAGCTTATCTAACATTCATACTTTGAACTTGCTTTGAATTTGAAATAGGTTCTCATCATTTCCTCGGGATTGCAGCCAATTTATTGGATTTCTTTCTTTCTTTTTTTTTCCTTAGAGGCAGCGGGGGGAGGATGATCTCAAAATGTTATCACATGACACTGTGTGATTGATGGACCATTAAAATGTCAGCCAGATGTACTTAAAACCACAGCTTTTAGGTTGATAAATCATGGCACAAATGGATACATAAAGCTGTTAGAAACAAATATTCCCATCTAGAGCTATCTGCAGTCAGATAGTAATGGATGTTCTATCTAAAGGTCTGTCTGTCTCGCTGTATGCTTCTTTCTTCCCGCTCCTCTCCCTCTCTCTCGGTGGATCTCTGGACCGCGCTGCAGTCATGTAATTACAACGGGACAGGTAGGAGTGTTCATATTTCATCTGCTGCATTCACGATAACATCTAATAATCCGAAAGCGTTGCAAAATTGGTATCTCGTTGCTCATGCATTATGAATGAGCCACTGATTGCTTTTTTGCATAGATTAGCAATCATTTCACAGAAATCTTTCTTATAAAAATGTGCCAGGAGGGTTCTATCTCTTTTTCTGAAGAGTTGAGTTGCTACATCCTGCTGCTTTTTAAGATAAGACCGATCAGGTGATACCACTTCTCCCCCTTGCCCCTCTGCTCCTTCTCTTGCTCTCTGATTTATTTCTCTATGCATATCATCATGGGGGGGATAAGTGTAATTTTCAGCCCACTTTGCAACTGATTGCTCACTTAGTGAATATATTCAGCATCTGCAGTGTTATTGTGTTTGGAGCCAAGTGGCTAAGTACCACTGAGATTCTTTGGCGTCAAAGTAAACATTTGCAGACTCCAGAAGTGCACCGAGAGACGCGAATCTTCTGTTGTGCCGTACGTAAGGATATCAGTGACCTCTGGTTGTTCTGATTGGCATAATAAATAAGGGATTTGTGTGGTTTAGTGGTTAGGGAAATAGGCCGGTGACCGGGTCTGAGCGTGCAGTTCTAGTTGAGGTTTGCGCTTGTGTCTGTTTCCTGTCAGGCAAATAATGTGTTTCACAGTCACAATGATCTACTGCATCGTCCAGTGAAACGTCATGTCAAACGCAGTTCACAGAGCACTTTAGCTTTAGTTTCATAAGCGGTGTGAGCAGTCCCCCTCTTGTTTCTGTGCCGACATAAAAACTTTTGTGGCATTTTTAAATAAGGCTTCAGTTTGATGATTTCACACATTTAGACTCAAAGTTTAGCTCTGCGTCGTTGCTGACTGAATATTGAAAGTAAAGTGTCAACAATATGTGCATGAGGTGTATGCATGTGTGGATGCCTGCGCTGTGTCTCCCATCCCTTTGTAACCCCTGGCCTTTGCCCCCTTCCCCCAGATGGGCAGACTCTCAGCCAAGGCCCTGTGGAGGTTGGTGCCCTCTGCCTGACAGCCCGTCACTGTGCTATAGTGGTGATTTTTTTCTGCAGGAGATGGTGTCTGATTGGGAGCAGTGTGTGAATAGCCCTGTCACACTCGATAAGCCAGCAAGACGACCTGTGACGGGGACATATGGCATGTTTGACAGGGAGAGAGGGTGCGAATCGCACTGAATGATAAAATGGTGTTTTTCCCCCTTCGGCAATGTCATGCTTTCAGGCAAGCGTGTGGACCATCGCTCACTCAAGCGGCTGACTCCGGCCTCCTTGTGACATCTCCTTCAAGGTCCCGGGTTTCTCTGCCTTGCGCCTGGCCAATTCTGACACTGCAAGCTTTTGCTGCTCACAGCTGCTCCGTTAGCTTGTCGATGCGGGGAACATAATTGGATATCAGTTTAGTTTAGTGATGCAGACTCGGAAATTCATCTTAAGAGCCTGCTCGTCAGAGCTCCTCTTAAAGCGCTCTGGCACTGCAGCCCTTCATCCTGTCTCTTCTCAGCCTGTCACACGCCTCACACTGTTGATTAATACACACACACAGTCTCATCAGACGACTCTAATTGATGGGTTCAGCCTCCTCGGGACCCTGATTTATTTAAAGGGCCATGCGCACTAAGGAAATGCGAAGAAGAAGAAAGGAGGAAGGAGACGAGCAGGCCTGGATTTAAGTGTGTCGGGGAAATTATTGAGTTGAACTGCACGCCTCTCATCCTAACTGTCAGCCAGGTCTTGACTTCTGGTGTTGCAGCCTCAACTCCTATCCTGTCAAGTGTCACATTGTCAGTGTTTGTGGCCGTGACAGACAGCCCAGGTGTCACACTCAGGCTTCAGTGCACCATCAGGCACCTCTGCTCGGGTCCCTAGTGGCTCACAGTCAGAGAGACAGCACAGTCCAATAACCCCTCTCAAACCCAGCATGTCTCGCTCCCTGGGGAGTCCCCTGTGGAGTTTACTCTCTGTCCATTGGGCCAGAACTTAAGAACTCTGCCAATAGTCACATGATCCTGCTTTCACTCTGAATGCTAATTATAACACACCAACTGCTACAGTTCTGCCATTATAACAACCGTTTCTGCAGCTTCTTTCTCCTAAAAAACAACTAAAGTCTCGTCCCTAAATTGTTCATGATGACGAGGACAGAAGCGTGGTGTCATTTGATTTCAAAACGGCAGGTGATTAATGTTAGGTAAACTTGATAAATGTTTTTATAATGAAAATGATCAAATGAGACTGTTGTGGTGAACCCTCAGAAAAATACCCCTGGACTCTGAAATCCTTTATAGTGTCTTTTAGCTTTCCTGTTATGGTTTTACGGCCTGTAACCTCATTTTTGTGGTTCACTCCGCGCCCCTTTTTGACCGCAGCACGCAGCTGCTTTTAGCAAAATACTCTAAACGGCTGAAAGGAATGTAAATATTGGGGTTACAATACTCAGGGGACACAACAGGGCCTCCAAGTGAATGCATACGTCGCTGCAAATCTAGCGGATATCTGCAATGCTAACGAGTTCACTATAACAACTTGAATGGTGATGAAAATGCCAGTATTGTGATCACAGCTTTTCTGCATCATCATGCATCAAGCGGTCAAAAATCTGTTGTCGAGTTTTCGGAAAAAACGAGCAAAATCCTTTTCTGGTTTTGAGCTTAGATCTGTTCTGACTTTACCGTTTGTTGCGATCAGGTGGGTGACACCTCTGACCGTCTTCCTGTGATCTTATCATGCTAGAGGTTTCTTTCATCCAAACGAACGGAAGTAGTTATTGGAAGTTTGGGTTATTCACACATATTGTGTTAGTTAGTATATTTGCTGTAGTTGTGGCTTTGAGTAAATGCAGATTTTTTTTTCTTGATATTTTCTGCTACACAACAATAAATCCATTCAGCTTCACCGGCATCTAAACATTTAATATACGAAACCTTAAATCAGCTGCTATGGTCTATGATCAGTCATAATACTCTAGTCATATGTTATGTTATAGTTATAAAATTAAAAGCATTGTTATTCTTGTTATTCACTATGAAAAAACAACAACAGCATACAGTTATATATCTTAATTTGTAAAAGAGAAAAAGGATAAATGGCTCTGGCTCCCTGTGTGGGTTTCAAATGTTTAATGGTGTTGTATAATTCAGTCGCCGTTTGCCCTTCAGTTCCCGCATATCCATAAATTGTGTTGACATTTTTCCATTTCTCAGAAATGCTGTCTCTGCCTGTGTGAATACTTTGTGACAGTGACTGTTCCACTGGACACAAACTGAGCAGAGAAAAGGCAGGACCTTCGCTCATTGACCCTGCTTTAGATTATTTTTGTTCTGGATTCTATCAATAAGGATTGAGTGGCAGGCTATGCTCTCATACAGCCCCTGCGCCGAATGCTCAGTCAGTCTCGGCCTTGCAGGGAGAGATGACCTCAGCGTTGTGATTGTCCTGCTGCCTTGCTATCAGAGGACAAGAGGGGGTCTTTATCATCAGCTGCACATTAGTGTTGTGCCCTCTCTGTGCGGTGATTGTTTGTTAATCAGCAGTTAGGGTCCTCGGTAGTAAAAGAAACTTTAGTCAAGCATCTATTTTAAGGATTTGGTCATGTTTTATTTTATGCATTTCCATAGAAGATGATAGGGATAGCTGGCACTACAACAATAGTCATAAATATGCATTGGGCTTTGTGAAACACTACAAACACCAAAGTGGTCATTTTGCATGATTGCGTTCACTTACAGTAGGATTATATTGCAGGGGGCAATTTGAAAAGAAAAAAAACAAAACAGAATCAACCGTCGGATTAACAAACAAGTCTGGGACCGTTATCAAAGAAAGGATTTTGCAAGAACAGGAAACAAACAAGGCACTTTTGATCCAAAAAAAATAGAGGCGTGCAACTCACAAAGGCTGTTTATTAATGTGAAGGAGCTTTTTTTTTCCTCAGTGCTTTTCTCTCTTGCTGTTCATTTTTAAGATGTGATAATGAATGAAATAAAATGGCTTTAACAGTTCAACAAATTACAACTAATTTCCGTTTTAAGCAGGGAATGATTTAACACTTGCGGATTTCCTTTTTAAGGTGTTTGGTTCCAACTGTGTCGCCGGATGACTTTTCCTTGCCTGGGCTGCGTTTTCATGTACTTGTGATCTCTTGAATTAAATGTGTCACAAGAAGAAAAGAAAAAAACTGAAAATGAACACTGAAGTATTTAGTGCTCATCTGTAGTCATGAGGGCATCGGCGCTGATGAGCGTGGTCAGGGTCACAACACTTAACTCTCCAAAGGAGGACCAGCGCTTGTAATCACATAATATGTATGATCTCTCATTCAAGTGGAGCCAACATCCAGCAAATGCAAATGATTTCAGGGACTTATAGCTCTGAGAGTTTTGCTCTTTGTATGGTTGTTATGATGTAGAGTATCATTCCTTATGCAAAGCATGCCAAATGCAGACTGTTATGCTCAAGCTGGAAGAATTCTTGATAAAATATTGGCTTTTATTTTTTAGCAAAGCGTGTGGACGGGTTATGATGCAGTAGGTGTTTAATTTCTGCGTTTGCAGTTCAGAAACCGAACCCAGTGGGATCATACAGAAGCTGCAGTCCCTCTCTGCACTGCCTCTCCCCCCTCTGTAATTAAGAACAACATTTTGTGTTAGATTATAGGGAGACCCATCGTGCCATGGAACTGGTCTGCCTGATTAATAAAAGGCAGCTAATTTCAGTGGAGGAAGGCAGCGCTCCAAAATGGCTCCTAATTACACATTAGGAGTGTGAAAGGCTCCTGCCGCTCCGGCCTCAATCCTCCACCCAACCCGCAACCCCTCCCCAGCCGGGGTGCATGTGCTGGCCCACCAGCACATTAACGCCGCTCCCAGGAGTGCCTAATTCCAGCCAACCCGTTGGCACAATCAGTGGCAGATGTCAGGAATCGAAGATGATGAATTATGAATATCCCGGAGATGTGGATAGGATACCAGCGTTGGGGGAAAAAGATTCCTTTTTTTCCGTGCCATTTTGGGCAGTCGAATAAGCAGGCTGATACAGGAGGAGTGTGCAGTGGTTAGAGTGATTGATTTCTGTTTGTCATTATAAATGGGGTCCGACTGAAATTGGATGTTTTAGCGAAGTCGTCAAGGACTTTATGAGTTGGAGGGGCTGTCTGGCAGTGTAGGGAGTGTGATAGCAGTAATGACTTCCTCTTCTCCCTCCCCTGGGTGGTCAGCTCAAGGGCTCAGGCAGCTGGGAATGATGTCCCGGAGAGGGCAACACGAACCTCTCAGTGCGCAGCATTTGCATGGCTACATGATTACAGCTGAAATGGAGGAGGTGTGGTGAGGGTAGGGCTGGGGGTGGAAGGTGGTGACAGTAACAGCTGCAGAGAAGAGGACAGGAAATGGAGAGCATTTGTTTTTGTTGCCATTGAAACGTATCCACAGAGGCATGATGGGAATGTTTTTATGAAAATGAACCTCAGCATCAGTGCATAGGAAAACATGGTAATTCATATCATTTCATTTCTATAAATCAAACGGCGTCCCGTAACAACTTTTAATAATGTTTTAATAAAGACTTGGACTGAGCTTGTTTCCTGCAGAATGTCATTCAGCATAAATCAGATGTATTGGTTTTAAGCAGCAGGCCGAATGCGTAAAGAAGCTGACCTTTAGAGATATCCTTTACCTACGAATAAAGGAGAAGCGTTGGACACTATCTGCTGCATCCGGGGACCTTGAAACACGCTGATGGAATCAGATTCCTTGTCAAAACAGATGTCAAACTGATGCCGTGGTCTATTACTGACTGACGAGCCGACTGATGAGCTGGCTGCGGATGTGTGAGCCTACACCTGGACATCTGTGGGAGGTCACAACCGTGGTGAGATCTGAGCCCGGGGCAGGCTGCCAGGCCAGACTTCACCTTGCCGCTTCCAGTGAGCCCACAGTACATTTCCTCAGCCTTCCTGCCATTCATCACAACACCATGACGGGCAAATTCATCTGAGCAGGAAAGAGGAGCTAATCCTCTATATCTGAGACAGTGATAGACTTTCTGCTCCACAGGACTGCTGCAGGACCAATGAAATTTAGCCTAAAACTGCTGTGGGGGTTCACAGGAAATTGCCCTTGCCAATCACACGCAGCAACCCGGTGCTGTATCACAAGCCTCAAATTTAATGTCAGTCTAACCAGCATCTGTTCGCTTACACAGAACCTGCTTTCGTGGTGGAACTGTATCCATCTCAGATTTCCAGTGCGGTGTTATTGCTTTCTCCAACATAATGTCAAGAGTAATGCAAAATAAATAAATAAAATAAAATAAAATAAAATGTTTTGAATCCATAATTCAGGACATTAGAAGTAAACAGTAACCCTATGTCCATAGTAGAGGATCAAGTATATATTATTTTAGATCTCTCCAACTCTCTATGTGGCTGTATTGATGTAATTTCAACCCATTTTCCTGATGAGTGCCTCAGTTCTGACGCCCACACAGCTTCTCATAATCGCAGCGGTCAGCATATAAGTGGGCTCTCCACCAGCAACTCAGCAATATTGAAAAGTGAAAATCTATTCATCAACATGTTTTTCCGTTAACTACATCTGAATGCAGAGTGGAATCCCCAATAGGGTTGAGTCATTACTTTCAGCAAAAAAAATAACTCCATTAAATAAGAGTGAACACAAAGCTGTCCCCCACATGCTTCCTCTACTTTCCCCCCGAGCTGCAGTCCCTCCTGCTGTCTCTCAGAGCTCTGGGTTTCAGGAACACTAATACTGTCTGCCAGTTCAGTTCTACATAGATTTGTGAGGAGACCAGGGGTGATCATTTCTTCCCCTTTTTTTCCCTCCCCTCAGGTGACACTTTGAAATATATTTTGTGTGCCCTTTCACTTCAGACGAGCTCAGTGTGGAGGAAGCCCAGAGGAGACTAATGAGAGAGCGCAGGGGTATGGCTCCGTCTGCCTCCATGCCTCATTTTTCTTGATTTCAGCCGCTCCAGTGTCGGCATGGGCTCCTGCTGGTCAGGTGATGGCGGTGCCAGCTGGTGCATCCAGCTCGGACGGACAGCGATTCATTTCCCCCAGCTGGTGATTTATGGCACGGCAAAGCAGAGAGAAGCTGGTGTGCATGGCACCAGGCCGCCTGAGTTAGTGCACTGTCCGGCCCCGTCATGCTTTACCACACAGCGGGCTGGACTGCCTAATTTACGCTGGCAGACAGTCACATATATCACACCCAGTCTGGCCAATGAAGATTGGTGGTGTTTGAAAGGGTCTGTATACACAGTCGATTTTACCCACGTGTTACTCCGTGGCCAGCTTTGCACCAAGGAATATTGCTTTTCTTTTTCTCTCCTTCTTTGTCTGTTTGAACCTTAATGCTTCGTTCCTGCACTTCTTTTTGTTCTCTCTCATCTCTATCTTTCTCTGCTGCCTCCTCTCTCAGTGTGTGGACTTAATGTGAAGTGACTGTGTTGGAGGGAGGCCCTCTCTCACTGGACCAGCTCCTGAGGACTGTGCCCTTCTGTTGAGGGAAACTGGGGGAGGTCACAGTAGGTAGCTCCCTCGAGCCATGGCGTATTAATGCTTGGACTGACCTCGGTGATAAGAAGGAAGCTTCAGGCGCATGTTTGATTCATGAGTCTATCCTCAGTGGGCCCTGGGGGGCTTTTTCCACTGCTGTCCTTTTACTGGCGGTGTGGAGGGTTGCTGCAGGGGAGATCAGTCCTGTCTGTCACAGAGAGGTTGGGGCATGATAAAGGCACAGGGCTGAGAGTGGGCCAGACCGCACAGATCGGCCCCTGTGTCGGACACAAGCGATGACTTAATGGTGGGTGGTGACGTGACAGCCAAGTGTTGAGGGGTATTAAAACGGATACCAGCAATGGGACCCGACATCACGAGCGCCTCACCTGCCTGGAGGAGGGTTTGTTCAGGTGTGGAATGAGAAAGTGACTTGAAGGGCACTTCTGCCACTTTAAACTTTTTTTGTGTGTGTGCGTGTGTGTGTCTGCGTTTTACATTTCCTGCCATTTCAAAAATATTGGAAGTGTCTGAGGGCTGGCAAAAAGGAGTTAGATGGCTCAGATTGGGAGGGAGATGGGGTTTGTGGGAATAAGCCGACACAGTTTCAGTTCCAGCACATATCTCCAAATTACATCCTCTGGAGTTTGGTTAGGGATTACTCCTGTCTAATCCTGACAAATGCTTCAGAGTGAGACACGTCTCTGACAACAGAGCAACTACACAGCCTGAGATGACCATGGTGATTGGTTTAAATAATTTCAGCATACAGGATGTACGCTTTCGTAACATAAAAACAGCATGTGCTGCAAGGACGGTCAGAACACCTTGGTTAATGCATTTAAAACGGTCAAAAGGATTTTCTGCACACTAAATGGTCAGTGAAACATTTAGGATGTGAGTAATGCGAGTATTCAGGCCATGGTTGCATGCCTTTATAAGAAACGTTTTTCTAAAAGCCCAGATCTGGGTAATTACAGTGCACACAGCGAGAGAGAGAGAGGGAGGCACATCCTTGAATAACAGTATCTTGCCAGACACTTCAGAGCTCCTAATGCCAGCTGTTTGAATATGGCTATGTAATACATAATCCTGATTTGTGTTCCTTTCAGTCACCAAAAGATCTGTACATGCCTCAAAGAAACTTGTCAAGGCTTTTCAGCACACATTGCCTTCTCACAATCAAGTCGATGCTTGTCAACCGTACCGCTATCAAAATAGTCACAGTGGGGAGGGGCAATCCACTTTTCACACATCCCATTGCTGTCACCTCCTTCTGCCCATCACTAATCTTTAAAAGCTATTTGCAGTTTTAATATAGATCTCAAATCCCGTTTCCCTTTCACTCTGCCACTCATGCACACACACACACACTCATTGTTCTTCTTTTGTGGTTTGCTGGAGAGCTGGGCTTGCTGGGGAGAGCAAGCCTTCTCATTCCTCTATGCGTTCCCATGGTCTTGCTTTTGTTTTAGCTAAGCTGGTGCCCCCGGATTAAAGGGAAAATAATCCTTCTTTCATTGTTGTTTTTGTTTTGGGAACCTGCTGAAAAGCGATCTGTTGATTTTTCTCTCATCTTTCACAGATTAAGTTTAAATTGAACGATGAAAGGAGAATTTGCTGGTAATGTCTGTTTATGTTGGTGCACGCTGCGGCAGGGGCAGCGCTGTTTTTTCAGGTGATTTCGTTTGAGCGCCGTCGAGTGAAGGAGCTCCACAGCCTTTTCCAATTTTACAACGCGTAATGCACATTTGCTGTGAAATGTCCTGTATGTTTAATTCATACCATCTCTGATTCATATCCACTTGAATTATTGTCTGGCCCAGCAGCCAAGCTACCCATTTGTGTCAGATGGCAGACTAATGGTGATATTAATGAAGTCATTGCTTTAGTCAGAAAATCAATAGTCACTCGAAGCAGTCAATGCAAGCGAGTGGGCTTGAACGGTGACCTAGTTCCCATGTAATGACAGCTCCTAACCCAATCTGTATTGTTTGATGCTTGCAACATCTGCTACCTTACTGCCGTACAATCATATTTATGCAACAAAACACACTGGAATACAATGCACAGCAGCGCAGGGTATATGAGGAGGAATTGGGGCAGCTGTAATTTCTTTGTTTGTATGTCACAATCAACACCGCTGAGCAAAACTGAATTTGCTGATGCTTCACACAACTCCTAATAGCGATATTATTCCAGATCATTAGCGGTGAAAAACAGCTCCAAGAAACATCAACTGAAGTCTTCTTTTTAGCCACAGAAGGCAGGGGCCAAGTGGGGCCAGGAGGTTAACCTGGGTTTGGTATTAAACACGCCGGCTGTTATTGTTTGGCCTTTTGAGTCTGTAAAAGACCCAGGAGCGTTAAGAGTTTGAGTGGGGCCACGCGGAGGTCAGCAGACCAATGCGGAGAAGGTGAGGGGGCCTGTTTTCCAGCTTTGGTTCCTGCTTACAGAAGCAGCCCTGCGCCTCACTGACATCAGTCAAAACTCATGACTGTGTTATAACTGTGTTCTGTTGTGCGCCCTGAGATGAATAGGCTCTGCATTCAGCCTAACAAAGAGTCTTGGCATGCATACAGGAGCAGGAAGTGGGAATTCTAATGCTGCTTTATCATGGGCAATAAAAGAAGACAATATGAGCTGTCCCCTCTGAACTGGTTTAGCGAACGCTCACATCCCTATCTCCTGTGGAGGGACACTCCCTGCAAGTCGTTTCATACTGAAGATATTTATTCACTGTTTTATTTTTTTCTCCCCAAAGTGGCTTACAATGGCACGAGTGCATATGTGTTGTAGCACTGATAGCTCCAGTCACAATCAGTCACTGTAAATGCAGCAGTGTGTTCACGGTATCCCTGGAGCAACCATACAACAGTCACATTTTTCCTAACAAGACAATTATCTCTTTACACTCATGTACCAATTACTTTGAGCTAAATTGATTTTTGTAATAAATGGTTCTGAATGTCAACTTATTTTTTTCCATAGCAGGAAAAACACAGCTGTTACTAATGGCATTAACAATAACTCTGTTTCACTCAAGTGTCTCAGTAAACCATGACAGAGTGACCGTGAGGCAGCCCGCTCACTCCTAGCACCCTGAAAGCAACACAGCTAAGTGGACTTCATCATTGTACTTTTGCTTTTTTACACTTTTCATTTACTCTTGTGCTTTCCCACCTGTGATATAATGTCTTTCTTCAAAATAAAAACATAAAAATTAAGATCACATGTGCAATCAAATTAGCCTTTCAAATCTGCCGAACATGTCAGGCTAAACTCACGAGGGTCGGCGGCTGCAAAGGTCATAGCATATGATTCACATTGTTTTCAAACTCGGTGAATCCTCAGCCCTGCGTGGCCACGACTGAAGTTGTCTCTCGCCAAAATGTTTTTCAGCTCTTTTAAGTCAAGGTCTTCGTTCAGCTGATATAATGCAATAAATCCAAACCTAGGTTTTACAATAAATGTAGTAATGATGAATACATGTATGTCCACTTGAAGCTCAAATCTTTTCTTTAGCTGACAGTCAAAATTTAAAGTCTGGAAAATGGTTAGGATTGGTATTTCTCACACTGTCTTTATCTATGAATGTCTATTCCACCAACCTTCATTTCCCAAACACCATTTTAAGGCCTTTCTATACAAAGACACTATAGAACATTTCATCAGTGCATTACGTACATGAGCGTGGCTTGAACACCCACATTTGGTGGAGACCAGTGAATGCTGTTGCTCAAAACTGAAGGTCTACTCCAAGAACACTTACTTTAAAATGTGAAGAGCTTAATAATAATGATTGTTTGCGCACAAAAGGGCCATTATCTGTGTCTGTGGGGCTAACTGTAGAGCCGTGATGCGAGTCAGCATCTCTTCTGTGGGCTGTAGAGCAGATGCAACTAAAATGCTGTTACCAGAGACAGCCGGGTCCTCGGGCTAAGCTCAAATACCCAAATGCCAAACCCCCCATTCCCACCTCCTCACCCCTTCAGCAAAACTTCCACATTTTAATCCAATAGTGTGCACAGAGCTCAGGGAAATGATATTTAGGAGACAATGAGTGCCCTGCAGAGAAAAAGAAGGGAGGGGGATTAGAGTGTGTCTCTGAAGTGGCTTTGACTCCCCTACTGATGGAGAGTAATTAAAGCAGCCTACTGTGTTGTCGATGTAGCTAAAGGGGGATAATAATGAAACATCACAGCTCATAGAACTTGGCCCCGCAGCACCATATTTTGGCCTCAAGCCCTGATTAGGAGCACAGTCACTATGTAGGTTGTTTCTAGACTTTATACTTACTAAACACACTCACACCAACATTGCATTCAAATGGTTCAGTTTTGTTAGGTACATGTGGTATGAATTTACAGTTAGAAAGTTGCTGAAGGGATCGGCAAGTCTGATCAGATGGCGCACAAAGGTACAGACTGTCTGTCTCCACTGGGCTGAGAGGATGTCAGTAAAAACAGACCGTTATCTAATGTCGCTATTTCCTCGCAGGCCAATAACACACAAAACTATGTAAAGTCTGTGAATCATCCTCATCGCCTGACTCTTCTTATCTTCCGTTAAGATTATCTGGCAAACCCTAAATGCCACTGCTTGCATCTTGAAACATGTCAGTGTGCTCAGCAAAGTGTATCGTTGGTACAGCATGGAATAAAATGGATGAGTGACTTACACGTAGTGTCCAGGCTCTGAGCTTCAGTGTCAGCCAACACCTGCGCTCTCCTGTCTGCTGTCTGCAGGTTACGCAGGGTCACATCAGCCGTAGGTCCATTTTTGACATTTTTACTGAAACCCAAAGAAAGATTACAGCCATCAAACAGCTGCCTGCTGAAGTGACCCTGTATTACTGCATTGATAATGCTTTCTTTGTATTATATCATTCGGGGTGCCATTATGAGTTTTTTTATCTTGTTTTTTTATAAAATATAAACTGATTATTCTGGGTTTAGGGTTTTGCTGAACATAAATGCTACAGTAACACTGAATTATTTAAATTGAGCACTTTTTTTTCCCTAATTCCTATGAATAATTAATAATTTGTCATTGCAGCCACAAATAATCAAGTGTAAATAAATATAAATTAAAACTGGTCGTACAGTTGTGATAACAAATAGGCAAACTAGACAAACAGCTATACTTTGGGTTGTGAAGCTATCTGTTAGATTTCCTGAACTTAAATAAACTCTGCAACATTTAATTTAATTTCAGCGGAGCACAATATTACGAGTCTAAGTTTGAAATCCATATAAAATCTGTTCATTACATTTATTCAAATGTATTCAGCCTTAGTGCTGTGTTTTGTGTTTTGGCTTATCCCAGAGAATAAATCCTTATATTCCATATTCATCAGGATCAAATGCTGATCGTATCTGTACTTTTGTCTTTGTTGTTTTGCTTCTCAAGTTGTAAATAAATGAACTACAATATAGTACACTCCTTGCATCACTTGTAATACTGAATACGGTGTATAAAAAGAGCAAAATCATGAAAAATGTAGAAAAAAATGACTTAGTAGTTTCATAATCGTTATAATCACAGGGTCAACCCCTGATTAGCATGTTGAATTTAGGGCATCGCTTTCCATTTCTTTTATGCATTCTTTGTTGTTTGTTTGTCTGAGACTTTTCCCCTGCTTCGACCCAGAACACCTCTATCATTACTAAAGCTCAAGGTTGCGGGTTTAACACATCTGAGCAATTTCTCATCCTTAGTTTCTGCAAAACATTTGCAGAAGATGGTATCATGCTTTACTGCGCATGTAAAGCCACCTACTTTGGTAAGTGAATGACTAACGTGTATTGGTGGAGGTGGACTTTTGACTTTGCAGGTTGGTTATCGCACGTTACGTGAGTCGAAAATGGTGCTGCAGGCTTTTTTGTCACGATACACAGTTGTCTTAAGAACGTTAGAGGTTTGTTTCAGGGCAGAAATAACAGCTATAGAAAGGAACGACTGCGATAGAGCTCAGCCGGCCCAGACACATGTGGATAATGGATCATTCCTTATTCCCAGTCCCATGCGTTTGCCCAAGTCAGGGTCTAGAGAGCAAGGGTGGAGGAGTCAGCAGATGTTAAATTGAGCATAGAGTGAATGCATAATGAGCTATTAAGGCAAGAAAACATGTCCTTAATATCATACTAATTTGTATACAGATCCAAAATGGTCAAAGGACATCATCTCTATTATTCAAAACCTGTGGTGGTCCTGGCATGAAGGAGGGTGTGTCGAGAATGTTTTGAGGAGGCCAATTCTTTTGCATTTTGAATTTTAGCATTTAGGTCAAACTTTACCTCGGGTCTTGCAACCATCTGCTCCTGGGATGCAGGCCAAGGCCACAGGGCAGGGTTCTGGCTCCATCAGCATCAATAAAGAGGCCTTGTAGAGCTCAGTATATGCCTGTGATGTGCCCTCTTCAAACCCTGTGTTTCAGGTGTTTTCTCTTTTTAGCTGCATCCTCCAGGGAGCCAGCTTTAAAATGGATGATTGCCTGCGACCGTCGCATTAAAAGCATTAATCCCGCTCTTATCAAGCAGGGAATGATGAATTAGGAGCGTCAGCTCTGGGCTCACCTTTGTTGTCATTTGAACAGAATCAAAGCTTTAAATCACAGGGCTGCACCTGGTAATAGGAGGGGGGTGGCGTTCTAATACTGTGTGTGACAGAGCCGCGCTGCTTCCAGCTGATTTAATAACTCCAGAAGGAGGGGGTGGCACTGGGCTAAATGAAAATTTGAGCAAGGTTTTAAAATATATGATTGCGGGATGAAATGGCAGTTGCCCTCATTTCTCTCTGCTTAGTGTTCTTTTTACATGCTGTGTGGTACAAGTGAGCAGAATTTGAACTGTCTGAATTTGAACAATACAGCAGTTACTGTGTTCACTGTACGATACTTGCGTTTTGTTTTCCAAAAGCAAACATGAACTGAAGTTCTGTTTTAAAAATCAGACTAAGTTGCTGATGTTATTGACCAGTCTCGTCAGCGAAGGCCAAACGTTCTGCTACGAGGTACACTATAGCATCTGCCAGTACGGGAGTAGAAAACACGCTCAACCTGGTTTAGGGCTTCCACTCCTGCAAGTGCTGAACTGCTGCAACACAATTTGCACCTTACATCAGTGGCTGTTCTCATAACACACACAGTGCTGATCTGAAAGGAAATGTTCATCATTTTTACTGACTGCTTGCTTTGATTTTGAGGTGGGGGTGTACAGCGACTGAACATAACAAAACACGTCGACCCTGGTTTTTATATGTGTGCATGTTCGCATAATTTAATGAAATTGAATTGTTTATGAGCAGCGTTTAAGCAGCTAACCTCTTTTCTTGTTTATAGAGTGTTGCTGTGTAGTTATGATAAAAAAAAAAAAAAATGGGCATGGAATTAATCAACTGCTTTAATAAGAAACAACAATGTAACTCTGTTATTAAAATTATTTTACCAAGCTCATTTCAGAAAATTCCCACATCAAAGCAGCTCATTACATTTTGTTAATTAGACATAGAATAATTGACCCTTACTTCAAAATGTAGGAAAATGAGAATAGGTTTCTGTTCATTGAAATATGGGCTAGGCTTGAATGGCCCAGTCTTTCCTGCAACATCTGAGGCAGCTAAAGGTGATTTTCCACTTTTTAAATTATATTATTATTCCCCTGGTCCCATCTTCCATACTCTTCTTATTTTTTCCCCCTTTTATTCCCGGGCTCTGTCATTTCTTTTTCTGAACACCCACAAGGTCTGTAAAGCACTTAGCCAGCTCAATCCATATCCTTCAAGTAGCATGGAGACTGCTCTCCTTGGAGTCTGTAAATACTGCAGAGAAATATGTGAAAAGACAGTTATGTTGCAGTGAATATTAATGGCTCTTCGAGTGCTTGCCCCTCGGTAAACAGAAGGATTGAGTTGACATGTACCCAAAGACATAATTTAAATCTGGGGAGGTCACAGGAAACATTAGCAAATTATCTACCCAATGCCTTCCAAGATCTCCTGGCAGATAATGGAAAAGCCAATCTATTTGGCTGATCGGTATCTTATCGGAATAGGCCCGAGAAAAGCTCACAGTAATTTCACTTGATATGATAGAAGATTTCCCTTCACTTTGAGATTAGGTTTGCCTCAGGGGTCTGCGCTATAATTGTAAGCCTCTAACAAGGTGAAACATTTGTGGAATTCACAACTATATTTTTCATGCAAAGAGAGGGCGGCGCTGGGGAGTGAGGTATGTTTGCTGGAATAAACGTGTCCTGGTGGTAAAACAGGAGCAGATCTGGGACGGTGATTAATGACACGGACGTTTGTCGTTATGCAGCTTTTGATTTTAAGTCTTAGTTCTGGGATCTCGCATGTTTGCGAATTAGTTTTCGTCCTTTTAGTATAATTATTCTTAAAAACAGACACATAAGTTGTACACAGCTGTGCTCAGGCAGTACTGCTTTGAGCTAAGATCAGAATGCAATGAGAGTGTCTGTACACATTTTCATTGCAAGTCATCCAAACCCTGATATGGGAGTTGATGTTTCAATCTGAGTCAATGTGAATCAAAATTCCCCCACTAAAATGCTCAAATCTGAGCCGACTTCTAGACTAAACCTTATCCTCCTTGTGGCCAAAATGGTAAGTCAATCTGTTTTCTACCATTATGGGTCTGCTGGTGGTGATAAACGTTTGCACTTGCTGTTGGTAAAGTGGTTGTATGTGACCTTAAAGATGTGGAAATGAGCCATCAGTGAACTTGAAGCCATCTGCTGCGCAACTGTAGATTACAGATCCATCCACTTCCTGGAGGAGTTGAAGAGGGAGGGAAACCGAGAGGCAGAGAAAAGACTAAAGGGAATTTGGCCTTAATCTTCTGTCTATCGAGTCAGATTCCATCAGACTGGTTTCTGTCCCATATTTCTCTGCCCTCTAAGGTTTTGTTTTAGTTAAGCCCAGCTGAGCTACCTTCAGAAACGGAGGTCCACCTTGACGGGAATGAACTCTGACAGCTGTGGCTATAAAGTGGAAACAGATCCGTAGCTCTCCGTATGGCCTCTGGAATTCCACCGCTCTCTGGGGCCAAATCAGCCGTCCTTTACCCCCGATCGATCGGAGATCATTGATTGCCCCGCTGATTTAATTTGCTTTCTGGTGTCTGATTAGTAATGATTTACAGAGCCCTTTGTTCTCCATGAAAAACCTTAAAACAATCCCTTTGATGAATTATCAGATTTTCCCTCTGTGCTCTTTCATGTAAAAGCCTTGAAAAGTCACGGTTTATGACCCCACCCAACGGAGAGCAGCATGTTGTGCCCTCTGGTGATCAGTGGGAATCGGAGGACCTTCTTTCACCTCACCACAGTAAATCTGGTAGCAGAGGTCATCAACACTCTCACGAAAGGCACGCAGGCAGGTTTCTGCTGTGTTTATTTGTTTGTGTGTGTAGCACTGACAGACATCTCCATTAACATATCGGATTACCACACACTTTAAGAAATTTGACGTATTTTTCAGCTGTAGTAGGTTGCTGTCTGTCACACAGCTCTCTATACATGTCAGTGCAAACTATTGTATTAATGATAACCACAATTTCACAACAAACACACTATAGACAAAGGAAATGGCTCAGCGTTGCCACAGAGTCAACGGAAGTACATATGCTACATATATGATGTCTTTGATGTTAAAAAAAAAAGTCCCATGCACATCTCTGTAACATTAGAGAGTTGAATTTGTGGCATTTATGAACAAGTCAGGGGCTTGGAGTATCACAAGTGTACAAATAAAAATAGCCAACATAACAGAGACCAGCCCAGCATGCCACGCTCTCCACTTCGTGTAACCTCCTCCCACTATGTGGTGCACAGAGAGCGCCGAGGTCACAGCTGCAGCATGCGGGGGATGTCAGGGCAGGCCGGGTGGAAACCTGGGCCTAAGAGAGGAGAGGGTTTTTGTTTTTTGTTTTTCTTGAAGGGAAGATTTAGAAACGGTCTCTCTTTCTCTCTGTTAGGATGAAGGTCCGGAAGTGAAACTTGTACCAAAGCAGCCTCGAAAGCAGCCGTGACCCAGTGACTCCTGCTGCGGGTTTCTGTGGTGTTTATAACCCACTGATGAAAAGATGTGAAAAATGTACATGCACATCCAAGTACTGTACCCCTGCAAGACGCCTCTATGCAAACTGAGATAGCGTAATGTCTGACTATTCTGAAACATCTTGGCGGAATAATTTATTCAGCTCGCTTTCCGAACTTGGAGTTAGCAAGTAAATCACGAGATTGCAAAAGATTCCTGGATCGAATTAGAGAAATACAATAAAAATACACCATCGGTCAACACATGTGCCTGTAGTCAGCCGTTCAGTCCAGCTAATTATAAAGACTATAGACCTGTGTTTTTAACTTGCAGCGGAGCCAAGCAAGTAAAGTAGCCGTGAAAATGTCAAACAAACTGAATACATTGACATTTTGGGAAATGTGAGAATTAAATTTGTTGAAGTTTTTTGCAAAAAAAAAAAATCAATATCATTGCATGTTTAAAAATACTTATGATCCCAGATTGTATTAGTCATGTATTTTATGCATTTTTGTTTGTTTTTATATCCATTAAAAGGCATTTAAATACCAACATAGTCAGAGCCAAAATGGCTTCTGATAAAACTATGTCCCAGAAGCTGTTGGCCTTCTTTTAAATGTGCGCCTCCAGTATACTAGCATCTTGAAATCTTGAAACAGACCTGCTGTTGCAATTTTTCCACAGCTCCTTTATGTGCTGGTGAAACTGTTCTTGCTTTTTCTTTTCTACTTCCAAGTGGTGAGAGGACCATGGCTACGATAAATACACACTTTATGTGCAAATGCCTTAATGCTGGCTCCGTCCAAACTTCTGAATAAACACCTAGCTTGCTAGGATGTTTACATCTCAATAATCCTTACCAAAGGTCAAGAAACTCTTCCAGAACTGAGACAAGAAACGCTTAATAAGAAAACAGCTTCAAGGGTGTTGATTGCTATGTTCCTCTATTCACAGTGTTAATTCATCATATTCAAGTGATACTGAGTTGAGTATCAATATTTGACCAATATAATACTAAGCTAATTATTAGCTCTGCCTTGAATAGCTAGGTGGCTCCATCTGATAATGCCATTTTACCGCGTAGTGACAAAATGTTAGATTTTATGCATATTTATAGAAATTAAATCACAAGCATAAATCAGAGCTTTTAACTACCAGTACATAAGAGTCATATTTCCATATGGAGCGCTCATGCTATGAAATAAAGGCAAGGCACGTAACCTCTGGTGTGTAAATGTGAATGTTTGCCCCGAGTCATTTGCTTGCCAACAGACATGAAGACTCGGGGGAAATGAGGTGTGACACACGGGCCCACACACGCCAGGTTGTGGCAGTTGCTGCTTTGATGATTCTGTGAGCTTATGGGTCTCCAGGTGAAACGCCAGTCCTTGTCCCAGACGTTGACTGTAAATAACGCACTGTTGTCTACACCACACAAGTAGGGGTTTGACTTTCTCTTCGCGTCCTTTTATGGTCCTTCCCCTCATACAGTATGTTCCTGAGAACTTTGGTGATTTGTTGTGTTAAAAAGCAACAGCTCGGTAGATTTCCATCTTTTGTTTGGGGCGCGTTGGACTTTGCATGGAACAGTGAGTGGAGATCATCTCTGATTATTCTGGGGCCGCTGATAATTGATTAAGATATCTGAGCTTCATCGGCAGCAGCCCAGTAGATTACAGGCCCTGTTGTGCAACAAGCTTAATGATGACACACCTCGCCCGATGTGGAGATAGAAACAAAAGAAGCCTTGATCAGATGAAGATTTCCCAGCTTGAAATCACCTGAATCACAAGAATCGGAGGGTGCAGCAAACTTCTTTGAGATAAAAGCGGCTTGTGTTTGTGCATTCCCAAAAATCAAAGGCCACCTCTGACTTTTGGTATGCGAGTCTGTGTGAGACGGCATTGCTAATAAAAACCAATTTGTTTTCAATCAGAAAGAACATCATGTGCAGAAATTCTTCTGTGTTTTCAGAAACGGGCCTTGATTATTGCCTTCAAAGTATGCTTCAATAACACCGCCTCACTCGCAGGTGTCAGAAGTACAAGGCCTCTGAATACACACTGTCATATTCTTTCTTTCTGTCAAATTATTCCTCGGTCTTTGCACTTTGTTTGCCATCAAAAAACATCAAGCGGGTCTCTGTTTGTTTGTATACGGGATTTTGTGTGCGCGTGTGTGTTTTATGTGCACAGTGGGTGCACACAAACACGTACTGCTGTATAGAGGATGATGGCTTGTGATAGCCCGATTGATTTCTGTCAAAAATAAAGCAAGCCGAGGCCGCGCTGAGACAGCAGGTGGAGAATTCTGTTAATGGCAGAGCGGGGCCAGATAGACTCCATCGAGACACCTGCAGTGACTATAACACTCTTAAGGTCAGGCAACTGATGTGCGTCTGTGCGTCTGTATGTGTATGTGTGTGTATCATCATTGCAAATTGTGGTCCTGGAGAGACATACTGTTTTTTTTAGGGCTTTTGCAGGTTTTTATATGTCAGAGAACAGATTTTATCAATGCATTAACGCTGGAACGGTGTATAATACTGTCACAAAAGTACTTGTGAGTCTGAACGTCAGCACGTTGATGAGCATAGATGGGCGCCACATCAGATCAGCTACAGATTCTGCAGTCGGCATCCACTACTTTAAAATTATTGCAAGAATCAGATATCTTGTGTTTCAGGAGGGCAGATTATAAATGATCCGTGCTTTAGTTTCCAGCAGATTAGATAATACGACAGTGTTTCAGATAACTCCTACAGTCTCTGTTTGCTTAAATAAGTTGGAAATATATCTAGATTTAGGATCTTTTGGATTGCCAGCCCAAGCCAAAAACTGCACGTGCAAAAGAAGTTCATGAAGTTCTCTGCTTACTTAAATTAAGTAAAATAAAAGCCGCTGTCAGCAGCTAGAATGGCGGACCTTGCTTTGTCTGCCGCTGTCTGGTTAAAATAATTACCAGAACTTTTGAGTAGTAACTCTGCCATCATTATCAGAAAGCTTGACAGGTATACAGTCGCTGAGCGGACTTGGCTTAGTGAGCAATAAGAAGAACACTTTCTGTCCTGTCTGGGTAGGATGGAGCTGCTTCCTGCCTCCACCCACACTTTTATACCATTTATTCCCTTTTCCACTTCTTTGCTGCTGCTGGTGGAGGTGGTGGTGGTCGGGTGTCCTCTCGCCTCTCCTCCCCAGAGGGCCCTCTCTCTTATTCACTTCCCCCTTATCCGACACATCAAAGGATCTCATTACGAGCTGTGACACCAGCCCCACCCTGAGCCAACCTGTTCCTACCATCACATTTAAATAGCATCACATTGTATTCATAATAGGTAATGTCATGCACTGTGGTCTCTGATGTCTGGCAGATCCCCCTCTCCTTTCCCTTCTATTTCTCCCTATTTCAACCGCACATGCCCGACAGACACCCCTCTATAAAATTCTCTTTTATTTATAGCTTGTTTGCTTTTTATAAGGCAGCTGTGTAGACCAAAGTCGCTCGTCTCGTTTGATGTGCACATCTCTCATCTGTGATTACTAAGTGAATCTTAAAAAAAAGGACAGGCTGTTAAATGAAACGACTGGAGTGGAGCCGTCTTAGTGAAGATTATTCTGCGCACATTTTATTTGCCTCCTCTCTATTGACAGCACATAATTTGTGTCTGAGATCCGGCACTCCCTGCGGCACATAGAAGGGCCACAGTTTGACAATCCCACTCGGAAACTTCAGCATCCCACATCCTACCTGTTAGCTCAGGAGTCCCACGGCAGCAGCCAAGGCCGTAATTAACAGGAGTGGGGTCCCACTCTTGCCGCCCTCATTTACCCACTTAATTTATTTACTAAACAGAGCAGTGCCACTGGCTCAGCTCTGCTCATGTTCCTGGTAACGCTCCCCACTCTGACAGGCTGTTAAAGAACAGAGCTGTGCTTTCCTCTTGTGTCGTAAATAATCTCCGTGGCAGACTTTAGTGGGACCACTGAGCACAGCCAGAGATGAATCTGATTGTAATAGCGTATGGGGAGCGTCTGTGAGCTGCATTCATCATGACCAATCTGAAGACAATAGTATCTGGCAGGAATGATAGATTTCTAACTCGGGCTCCTCTTTTTGCTCACTAGTTTGACATATATCACTCATACCACGCCCACAGACAGCCAATTAAATCAGTATACAGCCAGCCCTGGCTCGGCTGACCCAGCTACAGTATGCAGGCGCGTGTGTGTGTACGCCGTGTGAATAGGATACCGGTGAGGAAGAGGGCACATGCAGAGTTTAAGCAAAGAAAGCACAACTGCAAGGACAACTTCTCCATCTCTTCCAGACATTTATCTGACACTTGAGAGTAATAGATGAAGGTTGCAGCATTTTTGGATGGGGATGCTAGAGTTTTATTTCACAGGATGTTTTGTTTTTCCCGTAGAGGATTTATTTTGGCAGGGCTGTTACTCAGAAGTGGTGCTCTTTCCTCCCTCCTCTCTTCCTCTTCATCTATCTCTGTCCTCTCTTCATCTCCATCCTTTATTTCTCTCTGAGGCGCCGTCTCTTTCTTACAGCCTCCTCTCCGTTTGATAAACTTTTGAGATTTTGTCTAACAAAGCACACAAGAAACAGCCGCCACGAGAAAGAAGAAGGAAAAAAAAAGGACAATCACATTGTCAAGGTGCTTTGAAGAGCAGAGCACTGCAGCAGCAGATTAATGTCCTCATAAAGCAAGGGAGCTGATTTTGATGGAGGACTTTATAGATTTTGTAGGTGGACCACCTCCTTTGGGTGACATTTCTTTTCTCTTTTGTTCTACATACTTGAGGTAAGAGAGAGAAAGGGTGGAGTAATGTAAGAGTGGGAGCGAGCACGGAGGTTCACGGTGACAGTAACAATAACCAGATCAGCAATGCAGTCAGTCATGTATATGGAAATCTCTGCCTTGTGGAAGAATGGCATAGTGTTTCAATGATTATTGCCTCTCACGAACAATAGACAGCATGTATCGCCTTTAGCCTTGGCCTCCTAACACACACACACACACACACATAGCGAGAGAAAGCAATAGAGAGAGAGTTTTCAAACAGCTGAAAGCCTCTACTGATATTGCACCATTAAGAGGCAATTGTCCAAGAATGATTGGCCGCTTACAAACAATGAATCAATAGTTACTATGGAAATGGAGTCAAAAAGAAAACAGCAGTGGCTATTGACGTGGGCAGGTAATGAAATGATAATACCTCACAGATGGAACGGTTGTCAAGGAGTCATTGACCTTGATTCCTACCAGAGTTCCTTTCTGTTCCCTCTGCTCTGAGCTGATAAGAGCAAACAAGAATGTGCGGGTTTAAAAGAGCTGTCAGATCAACGCATCTGTCTCACCACATTTAAGATGTAGCACGATTTTGAAACATTTCAGATTTTTTCTTTTTTTTTTTTTACCCGTGCGTTTGATGATAACAGACAAAAGTGAGGGTATACCCTCCACTGGTGAGGAAAATCTAGTGGAGTGATAAATCAGACGCTGTTTGCTTTTTATAAAATCAAAAGCAAACAGCAGCCCTTCCTGAACATTGGCTATATGTGATTGCATATTTGCCTGGAGGGCAAATGGAGAGTCCGTAGAATACAAAACCTGTATGTTATATATCTTCCCTTTTTTTTTTTTGAGACCTTTGATGAAATTCAATTTGATGGCCCAAACAGAAGTAAAACGAGAGGCTTGATGGAGGAGAGTTGAGTCTGAGCCACGCAAGCCTGGGTAAGGAGACCTCCCTCTGGGCCTGGCAGCCCAATCCAGTTTATTGATTTTCTGTCCTCTCCTTCAATATGTGGAATGCGCCATACCCAATAGATTATGACAAACGTGCCCGCCAGAGACCACCGATCCTCTAATTGATCTTGATGGAGTACAGCTGAGGATCAAAGGTTGGGAAAATTCGGTGACATAGCAGGTTTCTCTACTCCTCCCACAGACACTCCTTCAAAGTCTATAAAACAGGCCGCGGTCCTGATGAAAAAGGGTGTCTTCCCTTCTTCCCATCTAGCCATCTCTCTTGTTTTGTCTTCTCCATGGCCGTGGACAGCTAGACTTTCACCGCACTGCTGAGCACAATGGAGTCAGTGCTTTACAATAACAACCTCCTGCCAAAAGCACAAAAAAACAAGGCAAGAGAAAAGCTCAGTGCTCTATTTTGATGAAAGTAACAAGCACAGCTTGTTGTAAATAGGCTTTCTGAAGCCCGAGGCAGCTTTTCTCCCCAGGGGACGTGCTTTCTGCATCTCTCCCAGGGTTGCTGTCGCCAAAAGGTTCTCTCTGTGAGGGAAAAGGGAGGCACAAACAAGAAGTTGCCTCGGCTCTTCTGGCGAGAGGAAATCTTCCGCAGTAGGGCACACTAGCTGGGATTTACAATCCATTCAGATTAGGAATAAGATGTTTAGGTTTCAGTATGTGTATAGACCGCTTTGTGAGCTGGATTGTTGTGAATTAAAGTCCAGGTGCATGCAGAGACACATTGTTAGCTACTGAGGAAAGAGGTAGAGCCTTGTCTGTCTGTGAGTTCTTCTTCCTGATCCCTGATAACTCGGATGTGTGCTTATTCAAATGAGTTCTGCTCCGGGCACCCTCTTGCAAATCAGGTGCCATCTACCCTGGCATTGTCACACAAATTAGAAACGGATGTTTTGGGCAGAGCAGAGGTGCAGAGTCTGTGGACGTAGTTAGCCTTGGTTTCTTTGACATGTTAGTGTGCCTCTCCACACCTCCACAGGAAGCGCCACCTCAAGGCGGAAGCTCTCGCGCCTCTCTCTCTCCCATAAAGAGGAAAAGGGGACGTAAAAGATGATTGTCTCCAACCTGCCACCCACATTTGAGAGAGTTTTTTTTTTCTTTTAATAAATCTCCTCAACCCTCTCTCTTCAGTTACCTTTCTCCTCAATGCCTATAAGCCGCTCTGATCCTTTCCAATAATAATGGCATTGCCAGCCAATCTCTCTGAAAATGGGTTCAGCGCATACCTAATCCCATTTAATTACTTAGACACACAGGGCTCAGGCCACACTCCTCAGGCAGCAACCCCCCTCTCTGTAAGCATGCCCTGTTTGCACCCCATCCACCTCTTCTCATGAATTATGGATCCCTGGCTGCAAGGCGAGGGGTGATCATTCTGCCTGCTCTGTCATAAGGCTCAGGGAGAGCCTTAGCTCAGTGTAAATATGGTGCCTGTCTGGGGTTGAGGTGCCCTATTGTGCGTGGTATTAAAAGCTCACCACTCTCTCACTCAGTCCCTCCACCGCTGCAGTGCTCGCAGCAGGGGGGCAGGGGTAATCGCACAGGCCTTCCAGCACTCTGCTCTACTGCAACCGGGCTCATGCTGACCGACGTTATGGCTGACAGTCATCATACCTGTGAAGAGAGGAGAAATGAAAAGGAGATGGAAGATGAAAACTGGAGAAATGGGCTGAATCAGCTCGGTTTTTACTCTTGATTTGTCAAACCGATGCAGGTTTACACAGTGAGAAAACATCAACGCTTTCGCAGTGATCAGATGTCAAAGTCCGCCCCGACCCTGTACTCTGGGTGACGTAACGGTGATATGACTTGAGCAGACAGTCCTTGAATGATAAAGTGTATTGAATGCCAAGCAGTGGCTTTTTGCTGTTTTGACAGGAATATCTTAATGCCATCTGAACACTGAGTTGCGACTGTTGATTCCAGGTGCTGCCACAGCATTAGCTGCTGAGCAGAGCAGGGGAGCACACTGGATAAATCATGCTGTCCACTCCTTATGTGCTCAGTTGACAGGATCAGACCTCTCCTTTCCAGCTGCTATCAGATGGTACAATTGCACACACTACTGGGCATGATATACCTTTCTCCTGTGTCACTTACTGGTTGGAAACATCATGACATGTTTATTGAGAGGGAAACTCTACAGGAGCCCTTCACGAGGTTGTATACATTCACAGAAATGGCTAAATAAAGTACAAGATGGACATCTAAGGACTCTATAATTGGCAATGTCACAGTTCTCCCCTTGCCCTAGGAAAAGAAAAGAAAGATGATGTCTGTGTCAGCTCTGAGATGGTTCGATGCTGTCTGTCAGAGCCCTGAGCACATTTCCCTGAGCTTGATACAGACAGGGCTTGTCTAGCTGCCCTCAGCAGCAGACAGACATCTCATCTTTATCTCTCCAGATTTTTACCTAATCTGTTTCTCTCCCCTTGGCCTCTCTTCATGAATCTGTCATAAATCATTTTTGGATTCTGGCCCCGTTTGCACAGACGGTTTCATAAAGGGAGAGGAATGGGCATCAGATATCCAGCCTAAATAGCGATCAAATTACACGGGATATGAAATGCCGTAGTTTGGAATCCATTATACTACTCAATAAGAGTCTTCGCACTGTAATATGTCAGCTCTGGCCCTGAAGGGACAAAAGCACAGATGGTACTGTATATGTGCAATATGCATATGACTGAACAGTCTAATAACTATGGCTGACAGCTGAGTGAACACATACAAGCTGAGTGCACACAACTTGTTCATCATAGAAGCCCGCTCCAGTGTTAGTCTTATCATATATATATCAAAATCTGACTGTTTGCAGCTATTTTGGTATATCATACACTGAAGCTCAAGCACACAGAAAAACAGTTGGGGACTTTGAAAATGAGTTTGTGGTTGTTTTCAAACCGCCCACACCAGGTGCTCTTAACAACAGATGAGGGTTTATCTTATACCCGACCTTCTTTACTATTACCATTGATTATGATGTGTTTTTTTTTATTATTATTATTTTTCATTTTAGGTTTACATGAAAACAACTAATTACATTCAATAACAAACTAAAGTGACGATCGCACTAAATGGATTGGACCTATCTGCCTCCATCTGTTAAAAACTACTGCCTTTTTTAAAGGGCTCTTCATTTTGACAAGTATCATTGAAAAATTCAGTTGCCATGGAAACGGCAGACTCATTACATTTAATCCACTAATTGCTAACTAGCGCCACAATTGGCTGTAATTGCTTTGGGGACACGGTTAACCCCTTGGTTGGTATGCAGAGCAAGGCTACTTCTGCCGGCGTCGGACAAAGGCCAGAAATGAAAGATGCGGCAGAAGAACCCCCCGCCCCACAGAATCCAACCCCCACCACCACCGCCGCCGCCACCCCATCCCAAAGACAAAACAAAATCTGTGCACACTTCGTCCTCCTCATCCAAGCATTCCTTAATCTCCTGGTGCAATATTAATTAATGGGGATGGTTGCCATGGTGATTGATCACCATATTCTCTGTCAGCAGTATTTAGTCAAATGGGCCCTAATGTTTGTTTGTTAATGGCGCCATAAACAATACTGCTGGAGGTCTTTTATTACCTCCTCAGCGGCCCTGCTAGCACCTGGGCCATTCAACAGCGCGCTGCACACCGAACATCAAATGAAGGAGATGAAATCTGCTTGCTCTGATAAATGCAATTCTTTTGGCTCTTGTAGTTACTAATATTGGGAAACAGATCTAGCGACCCAACATGACAATATAACCAAAAATTCTTGTCCTGCAGCCAGCACACACTGCTGAAAAAAAAAGAAACAACAAAAAAACAACGCCATATGTAATGACATGAAAAAAGAAACCCGGCTACATTATTAAGGACATCAGAGAGCAATTGGTGCACATCTGTCAGGGCAAACAAAGGATTCTTTCATAAGTTATAGTCATCTTACTATTTATTAAAACAATGTCTTTGATGGTGTCATCATTAAAATGACTCAGACAGATGACTGTGTAATGATGAAACATATAGGGTGACCAATATGAAAAGGGCTTTTAGTTTAGTGTGTGTTCACATGGCGGTGTTTGTTTTAGTGTGTGTGTGTGTGTGTGTGTGTGTGTGTGTGTGTGTGTGTGTGTGTGCGCGTGCGTGTATGAGTCAGGGCACTGAACAAACCCAAACCCCTTTGAAGAGTGAAAGGCTCAAAGGATGGAGAGGCAATCCGAGAACTTCACAGGCGCAGAGGGGAAATTGCCTTGAACCTTGAGGTGTATGAAAGTGCAATTTGTGTCCCATCTGTTCTGCTTCCCTTCCATTAGGAGGAAGGGTGCTCTAAGGCCACCGAGGAGAAAATGCCCCTGTGAGGGTCTCGGGGTACACGGAGGCTCTCGTAGATTTAATTTGCCAGACTAGTCATTCCCTTTTCCTCTCTGTATTATTACAGCTTTGAATGTTATTACACTGGTTCCCTTTGAGTATAGATACTTTTTTTTAGAAAATAAAAGAACAATGCTTTTTAGATATATATTTTTTCAACATTCAAAATCTGCCTCACAAAGGAAGCTCTCGGATGTTCCTGTGTGAGCCAATATAAGCGATTTGGATTGTAATATTTCCACGCCGAATTGACCACGTTTCCAGAAGAGATGAGAACATCGGCGGGGAGAGAATAAAAATGAGAGCGAGGCTCCCCTGCAGCTCTATTGAGAGTGGAGTCTCTCCACCTTCACTGAATCCTGTCCCTGTCATACCACTTTGCAAAGTGGCTGGATGGGCTTCCTTAACTTTTTGCCCTTTCTTCAGAGGGATTTGCATGACAGGAGCCAGGAGAGAAGTTTGTTGCCCGGGTAACGGATTGCCTCCATTTGCAGTTGGAGCAGAGGTGTTACTAGAGGAGTTGGAAACCATGGCATCGGAGATTAGATGGGCCCAAAGGATACATGTTTGTCAGAGCTAAGGTAGCTGAGTGCATTACTGGCACCAGAAAGAGCCACTATCATTGATTCACATTTTAAATATAGCACGGGAGGAGAGAATCTTTGAAGTATTACCGGCGCATTAGGTCAGCTGTTGACAATTTTAGCCTGCGGGGATCAGCACAGACATTTACATTTGAATGGGTTCATTGGGCCCTTCTCTGTTTAAAGGGTTGAATCTGATGAATTCATGCGGTTCTACCTTAAGAATCGGTGACACAGATGTTTAAACATGTTATTAATATCATGTATAACCATTTTTAATACATACTAGTGTTCATTTTGCTCCCTAATGCTCAGTTACACTTTATTTGACCTTATTTGTCATGTTATTTTACAGCTTTCTGTGAATCATCAGGAAAACTTTTTTTTTTTTTTATTGTCCGTCTGGAGGAACCCATTTAAAAGGAGTAAGGGGCCGACACCTCGGCTCCCTTCCTGCTGATATTAGTGAATCCTGATAGCGCCTCTCAGCGAAACGCTCGTCTCGACAAATTGATTTCTATGTGTGAAACAGAGGGTTGTCCCCCGAGACAACAGCTCCTAAAAGTCTCTTCACACGTATATATGCGGCTAATTCAGAGGAAAAAGGGGGACAGAAAAATGAATGTGAAATAGAAAAGAGCGAGAGAAATGTGCTCTTGGAAAAAGAAAAAAAAAGAAGAGCTACAGTGTATACAGAGGAGAGTGTGCACACAGTCCCTATTGCCAGCTGTGAAACAAATGGCATCTAAATTGAATAATTCAGTCTGGGGAGGAAAGATGTGGGATTTGCACACAAAGACTGACTGACAGATAGAGTGAGAGGAGAGGCAGCCAACCTTTAACAGAGCTGGAGAGAAAAGACAGTAAATGGCAAGTTAGATTAATAGATTGGCAAGGTCTCACAGAAGATGGGATAATAATTCACCAGGCAAAAGAAAGGCAGCTTTTTTGAGGTTAGAGTTGAGTGAAGAGGAATGATGAAGATGGAAATATGAATATTGAATAATGCAGCCAAGATCCGTCCGTGAAACAAAAAAGGGATTAAGAGTGGCGAGAAGAGTCAAAGGTTAGCAACAGTTGTGGAGAAGGATAAAAAAAAAAAAAATGAATCGGGTGGGTGTAGAAGGAAAAAAATAATAAAACAGTGAAGGAACTGAAGCATTGTGGAGCTGGAACAGCTGGAGAAAGAGGAGTGTGTAGTTCTAGACAGAGGTCAAGGTGTTATTATAATCCGCATTCAGCAGCCACCGTCTAGCTGGAGCGCTCACCTCCGTCGCTGCACCTTTTCACCAGCGGCTGACATGCAGACGTGAAGCGGCAAACCGACATGTAAATGAACACCTGGATTCCTGAAGGCTTCTTTGGATCCAGTTTCTTACAGAATCATTTCAGCTGAGCAAATACAAACCACTCCCGAAAGTCAATTATGTCACGGTGAAAAGGGAAATGGGCTATTTAATTTTTACACAGCGTCCTCTAAGTCCAGTTAATTGCACGCTGCTTATATCAGCCGCTTTCTCTTCCCATGCGCACTGACTGCATGTTTCCATCCTGCTCTGGCTCTCTGCTCCCAGGACCTCAGTCTGAGATTTTTCCTCTGATCTCATTCATACTTTGTGCTTTGAGCTAGCATGTCCTGCTGGGAGTGTTAACCAGCTTTCAGCACAGTCTTTTAACCTGCTCTCTCATTTGTGATCACGCTCCAGTATGTGGAATTCTTTGTGTCTGTGAAGCGGCCCCTGATCACAGTTATTCTGTGAATTGTTTAACTTGAAAGTGTTTATAATCAATACTTTTTATGTAACAATAGATCACACTTGTACGTGAATGATGCTGGCTGTGACGAACCCACACAAAAATGATTGCTAGAATCTCTTTTTTTTCTTTCTCTCTCTTTTTTTTTAGCTCTACAAAGCTTTTCAAAAATTGCCTTCTGGCTTTTTACTTTCATTTTTAAAAGAACCATTGTACATGTCAAAGTTAGAAACTCTCTGCTGAACTTAGTGGCATATTTAAAAGCTAAAGAGACAGATAGTTTTCGCAGGATAAAACAGTGGAATAGACCAGACCCATGACTCCACATGTGAATGCCTGTGTTTCTTTGCATGCCTAAGGAGATGCCTGCATGCTAAAGGGTCTTCCCTGTCAACTCAAAACTTGGAAAAACATTGCAACCATAGCAAAAGTATCGATGAGTCTTGAAGTTCCTCCCTGGCTCGGTCAAACAGCAATTATCTACCTCAAATTTACGAGCATTGGCCAGTTGGTGGATGATTTATACTAAGTAAGAGAAACTGTACAGGACATAAACATTGCATACATAAAGGCAACAATTAAGCCTCACAATCATCATGGTAAATCATGGTATTCATTATCATTACTGTAGTAATTATCATTATTCCCATAATGGTGCTATTCTCGCAGCTAAAGCTTCTATCGGAAAAAAGTGTTGTAATCATCTGAGCTCACATTTTGGTTGCATCAAGGGCGATTTGTATGGAGTTAAGTAATTGGACAACGAATCCAATGAGACAGTTTCAGCGTGGTGATTGCTTCCAGGAGACAGCAGTGCCCGAGTGTTGTGGAGAGGTTGTCTCTAATGTGATTAGCTGTCTGTTTCAAATTAAACACAAGCCAATAATGAAACCAGGGACAAAGTATCCCATTGTCCTAAGCATCCCTGCAGATATCCTCACTTCTCTGTTTCTTTCTTTACTTTGACAGCTTTTGTTCCGCCTTTCATTTCCAGCCCTCGTCCTTTGAAGAGACAGACAGTAGAGAAAAGGTGCGTGTGGTTGTGTGTGTGTGTGTTTTGGGGGTGCAGGGTGAGTGAAAGGAGGGAGCACTCAAATCCCAGTGGCTCTGGGGAGCTGTCAGAACTGATAGTGCTCTATCACTTGCGAACGGAGGTGCAAAATTGGGCAGAGCTGAGCACTGCGCAAAGCAGAGGATGATGGTCCCGCTGTCCACTGGAGCCTGACTGACTGAGATGGAGAGACATGGAAAGTGTTCAACCAGCTACCTCACAACTTGAAATGAACAAGCCTAAGCAATTCAAAATGCAACACGAGAAAGTCAGCGTACAGTAACTGGCAAAGGGGACACCCAAATCCTGTGAATTTTCCCGTCTGTTTTAATATATTAATGCAAGCGTCTGTCCGCGGAGAAGCCGTTTTTTAACAGACGGTGAACTTTGCTACTTACACGTCCCGACGTTAAGCCTTGCTTTAATATTTTGGGGAACACAATGATTTGCTGTCTTGCAGAGAGTTAAAGATCTATAGCACTGTTAATCCAGCACGCTAAAGGCCAATTCATGGTTTCTGCATGTTCAAATCAATGCAGACTTCGAACGTGGGCAGTAGACGCTCATCTAATTGCATTTAGATTACAGTAATATATCTGAACTGTAATTCTGTTCCAGATTTGCTTAACCAGGCCTACATAGTGTATCAGAAAGGACAGTGTAACCTTATGACAGCAAATAGAGGAACTCTTGTGCTTGTCATTTACAGCAGAACAAAAGTGACAAAAAGAGAAAACACTGTGTGTGACCACTTAACGAAAATAGCTGTTTAGCTGGAGGCCTACATACAGTAAGTGTTGAGTTTTGTTTGAGAAAACAGCCTGTTGTGAACACCAGCCCTAAAAACGATTTAACACATTAATTGGTACCGACATATTGACTTCAACTGACTCTTGGTAATTTACAGCACAAGTTTAAAATATACAGTATATATATTTCTATATAGTGTGTTCTTCACAGCTGACTGTTTGCAGGTAACATAAGATATTATCTAGAAGCATAACCAACATGACCATCGAAAGCAACTGTGACGTTCACATGTAAAACTTAACAAGAAGATGGCCACATCATGTTAAAAGCTTTATTATATGCCAGCTGCTGGATATTGGGTAAAATAAGTTTCATCTGTCACGTCTATGGATCCGTCCAGTGTTGTAGACGGATTGATACGGCTGAAAACGCTTCAGTTTCTTTTTGCAGGTCTCTGGGGGCGTGTTCCTTCATAGTAGGTCTTAAGAGTATTCAGTGGGCCCTTAGCTGTCATGGACACCAGTGCTGACGTGACATTACATTGTATGGAGAGAGGGGAGATACAACCTGTGAAGCTCTCAGACAACAGGAAGAATAGCTGTGTTCTTGGCAGACCTGCCTTAACCAGCTGCTATTTGGAGTGTAAATGTGTGTGTGTGTGTGTGTGTGTGTGTGTGTGTGTGTGTGTGTGTGTGTGTGTGTGTGTGTGTGTGTGTGTGTGTGTGTGTGTGTGTGTGTGTGTGTGTCTGAGTGTGTGATCTCATGAGTACTCCTCGACAGACAGCCGTTTCATTTAAGTTGTTAATATTTCATGCTTTCAGATATTCAGGAGATGATTTTATTCTTTGTCCTTATTCTCCAGAAACTATGTTGATGTAAAGTATCCACATTGAGAACATTTATATTTCTTATTAAATAAAAGAATATTAGTAAATGTGTCTCCTTTCTTTCTTTTTTATTCTGCTGGGAGCTGCAGCTAGCATAAAGGTGCTGACAAACATCTTGAAAGGTGTTAAAAACTTTTATTTTGTGGCAAGGTACTGACAGCTAGATGCAAAAAAAGGTCTGCTGCCCCAAAGCTTTCCAATTACTGGGACGTAGGTTCCTGCGTCGGGTGCCTGCTCGTATAACAAGCCCACGTGCGATAGGGGTCAGACGACGCGTGACCCCACCAACACACCCAAGCACTTTTATGCTTCTGTTTAATTGAGATGTGTGAACACCTGACAATGTGAACACAGCTTCATCTGTGGTCATCTGTTTTTTTTTTATTAAAAACGTGGACATGATTGTTGTTATTTCTCTTTTCCTGTCCACACACTGCTTTTCACACCTTTGTGCTGTGGCAGTAATTTGATTTTGATGTTGTTATTTTTTTGTTAGTTAGTTTTAAATTGAACCACGGTCCCGTGAATAGCAAAAACAGTCACCCTCATCCCATACACAAAAGGGCATCACATAACTTTAAATCAGCCTGTCTGCAAACAGCTTCCTGTGTGGGTGTGCTGCGGCTGCTGTTCCATGAAGATAGCTCAGACTGGTCACACGCCGGAAACTGAGATGCTTTCCAGGGTTGAACCACAGCGCAGCTCAAGAAAACAACCTTCTAAGACATAAACAAGTGACAGTCTAGGTGTCGGCTTCATTTAAAGTGCGTCTCGAATGAAAAACAAGGCTGCAAAGCACTTCTGTTCAGGAACACCTTGTCCTTTTTGAAAAACAAACAAGTGACAGACTTCCTGTCAAGTTGATGACATTTTTAGTACACCCTGAACGCAAAAGTTAAATCAAGCAAAAATGTGAAATATTGCTGTCTTAACAACAGCAAGGAAGGAAGAAAAATGTGGTTTTTTTTTTCTATCATACCAAATAATTTTCGAAAATTGCTACACAAGCATAGGGCTGCAATAGCAAACATTTGGTTTCAAAGCAGACGTGGTATTGCCAACAGCCACAGAGGAGGCAGAGAGATGTTGTAAAGATACCAAAGTTCAGGAGTAACACTCTGTAAGTCTGCTCTGGCCTCTGATCTCTGTCCTGGCTTCCCCTCGTCTCATCAACATATGGCTGTCAGTATAAATTCTCCGAGGAGGATCTATTTGCCAATTGCTTAAAATACTGCAAAAGATGCTTGTCCTGCCACACACTTGCAACAGCGGGATTTGATAAATGCTTACACATACAGTCTTATTTTAGCAATCTTTAAAGGGGAACGACTGTTTTTTTACACCCATAAAACTTTTGTGTAATTTCTATTCCTTCGGGAGATATTTAGATCAGCATGCAGTGGGAGTGACAGGGGCACCAAAACACAGCCTCTAAATAACGCATTATCTCCTGCGTAACCAATATTTTGTTATCGTACAGTGCTATTCCCTGTTTAGTCCAGAGTTACCTGTTATCATCATGTCTTACGACCTGGATGATGTCGTCTCTGAGCCCCTGTTGGCTTGTTTACCTGTAATTTTCTACTGCCATGGTCAGTCCACAACCTCAGAACTGGAAACATATTCAGCCATGTTGCAAAAAATTATCAGTGGCAAATTACAGGTAAACTCAGGCGCTCAGAAACGACATCATCCAGGTCAGAAGACACCATACGGGGTCTTTAGGTCAGACCCAGTACGACGATAACAGGTAACTCCGGACCCAACGAGGAATAGCACTAGCATACGATAACAAATACTATGCGTTTTAAGGCAGATAATGTGTTATTTAGAGGCTGCGTTTCGGTGTCCCATTCACTCCGACTATATGGATATACGCTGATCTAATTATCTCCTGAAGGAATACGAACTACACGTATTTTATGCCAGAAATAAGGTCCAAGTTGTAAAAAACAGTAGTTTCCCCTTAACTTTGCAGGAATACAAAAAAAAGTGCCCTGTGGTCATACTTTTATCACAATCGATTGTAATACTCATAACAGGGATCTGATAAATCACCCTTAATTAAATATGTTAATATTGACAAAGGGACAAACTCGTCTAGATTTTAACTGATGTATTTTGGTCTTTTTCTCAGTTCTTTATTTTCATGATCTCTTCTGTCAAACGCTCAATACAACACTACAGGAACACAATACTGCATGGTCTTGGCACTATCCTTGAAGTATTGTCCTCACTTTATAAAGCCGTCTTTCTTCTGCCTTGTTCTGTTCTGCTACTTCAGGCCCTTGTTCCCACTCCAGTCTGCTCTTCCTCCCCTGCCACCTCTGCCTGCCCCCGATCTCATCCTCCACCTCTGTGTCCTCTAACCACTTGACACCTTTTCAGATTCATCCCCATCAGTTGGCAGACAGCGTGCATTTCACCCGCAAGGCACAATGCAGCGATCCTCGTGAATCAATGGCAGATAAATCAATGCTATCTCTTTTTCCCATGCCTCTGCTGCCATCGATTTTTTTTCTGTTACTTTGCTGTTTGTGGAGTCTTGAACTTTGCTCAATTAAACTGAGTTCACTTTCAGGAACAAATTGTAACAGCGTAAGCTTTCAGCGCTGAGACAGACACTAATGTTAGCGCAGGATGGGGCGTACAAGAGCTTTATTTATGAGATGCTCTATTCAAAGAGATGCTGCAGTGATTTTTACTGAAGCTGAACCTGGATTTACTGGTATTGTGAACCCTCTTTCAGATGAGGCATGCGAAAGGCTTGCCTTGATTGTGAGGTCTTTCATTTTGAACCAGAGCTAATACCTAAAACAGAGACAAAGCAAATATCCTTTGATCATATTTACTAAGAAAGAAGGAGGTCCAATTAGCATCTGAATAACCCTTGCTTTGGTGTTTCAGCTCATAGGTTTCTTGGCAGGGAAATATCTAATATGATTTCACATCCAATCTCCAGGCACAAGATCCCGTCATCGGGAATGATTTCTGGGAAATGCACAGACTCAGACATATTATTTTGAAAACTGCATTTAATATAGCCCACAGAAAATTATCCACTGTGATATTTCGCTAGTCTCCCCCATAAATAATTCATTGTTTTTATGTGCCCTCATGCTGCCTTGGGGATTGGAACAGCTGAGTGTTTTCACAACGTATTTGTGTCCAATCTTCTGCGTATTGGGCGTACTCTAATCAAACCACAGTAAACATGCCTTGAATGTTTGTTGAGTCATCTGCTTATCAGCTAATCAAATGGCTTATTTGCCTGCCTGCCTCACTGGAGCACAGCACAGGCCTGGTTGAGTATTTTTCAATTAATTGTTCATCTGTTTGATTGACTATGCAGCCACACAGTGTAGGTGATATGACTGAACTCCACAGGCTTTAATGTATGCTCCCTAGGTCCACTGCAGCAATAAGGGGGAGGAGTGATTGAAGCTAATACATTTAAAGGATTGACGAAGTCAGGCGCTCCTTTGTTCTGCCTCTCTGGCAGCATTTATTCAGCATTTTATTACTTGTCATGGAGGCGTCAGGCCACATCAGAGATGTATATATATATACAGTGTGAATCTGTTTTTCTGTGTAAGAACTAGCATAAAAGTGCAAGTCATAGAGAAAATTTCAAAGGCAGAAGCCAGGACAGCGACATGGAGCTGCCAGGGATTGGTGAGCAATCAGATAGGGCAGAATTGATGACCTGGCTCAGGATGGATTTCTTGGAGCGGGCTGCCAGACCGAGGTAATACTTTCAGGCTCTTATCAGCACTGGCATAAGCTGAGTGCTGCATCACCCACTTCCCAGCGTCAGCTTATTATGAGAGTCCATGATGTGTGATTGCTTGTACTGCCTTTGTGTGTCTCAGGGTCTGTGTGCACCGGACATAGTTGGCACGAAGAAGAATACTAAGGGCCTCTGTCAATGTAAACTGTTGACTTCCCCCACTGTTGTAATGGCATTTTGCAGAAACAGGTGTTTTGCAAGGTTTCCTGTGACTCATGTAAGCTGGAGCTGTCAGTGATGGAACTCTGCAAAGTGAAACAGACAGTCACTTTTTAGCTTCTTATATTTTCCAATATTTTTAGGTGATTTAACACTGAAGTTAGTCAGTAAGGACTCTACATGGTACTTTGCATGCATTAATAAATGTATGCAATCTTCAAGTGTTGCTTCAAAAAGAAACTCTACACTCATTACAGTTTTAGATGAAAAAAAATATCTATGATACATCTTAGATCACTTTATAAATCTGAGCTCACAGTGTACAATGGACCCAGTGTCGTTGACAGTCACACTTATTTCCCCTAGTGCAGTTTCAAACTAATTTGGTTAAATAGCATTTTCAAGTCACCGTTTCTCAAATAGTAGATTAATTTGGCTCACTAATCAGACTTAATCTTATTCAGCTTGCATAACAATACTTTATTTCTCCCTGAAGGCCTGCTACAGATTTAACTCGAAGGCTTTCAGTGTTGTGCTCAAGGGCACTTCAGAGAGCCTGCAGACAGGTCCTCCCATTAATAGGATGGCACCTTTAACCTTTGACTGGGCAGCGGAGAAAAAAAAAAAAGTCTGAAACGCTATAATGGATAAAAGAGTGATTAAAGATCTCAATCTGCATTCTGTCAAGCCAATTTATATCAAACGTTTTTTTTCTTTTCTTTTTTTTTTTCATTTTCTGCGAATAAACAACGTGGTTTCAGACGCTTAGACGCCGAGCATCTCTATGGTAACAGTCCTCAATTACCGATGATTGGCTGACCCGTGGGAATGTTTCTATTCCCGCAGTACAGTGATTGGTCGGTGGGCGGTCTGTGCAGCCTGACAGTCTGCAGCGTTCCGGGTTATTGTCAGTCTCGGCAGCTCGGCAGAAGGGCAGGACCGCATCCCGGAGCTGCCTGAAGTAGCTAGCTCTTTATTCACACCTAACCATTTCTTTTTTGGTTAATATACCAAAGAGAGTTTCTCCGAGCTTCACTATCGAGGTTCCTCCGCAAGCTCAGCTGGAAATCTGAGTCTGAATCCGGAGGCAAGACATCTCAGAGAGGCTGCCGACACCACGGAGAAAGTGACGGACGGAGCAGAGCCTGGTCACCGGGATTTTACATCGCATCGCATCAGTTTAGGATATTTCAGGCAGCTACTTTGGCCCTGCCTCGATTTCTTTCAGGGTATCTTTACACAATATTGCCTAGATAATATTACTAACATCTGCATGATACATTTCGCGTAAGGTCGTGTATAGCGAGCAGGCGGACCACTTTAAACCCATGCGTAACAGCGGGGGATTTTGGAATACAGCGTAGCCGTTTAACCACACAGTGTTTTTATTAAGATTTCTTTTATTTGGAGATACCCACGAGCCAGAAAAAGAAGAGCAACCAGGACCGTTTACTTTGTTTCGGAGGCTAAACGTTGAAAACCCGAAGCGCACTTTGTGCGCAATCCTTCTGAGGACGCTCCTGAAATTGCCGACCTGCGCTTTTGCCCTCGACAAAAATTGGCAGCCGAGTCGAGAAAAAAGGGCAAAGCTTATTAACTTTGCTTGCTAGAGGCTAGAGTGTGGAATCTAATTTGCAGGCTTACCGGTATATTTGCATACCATCGGAAAACGAGGATAAACTTAATCAACATTTGACATCGACTAAACAGCAGCTGGATTTTGGGGAACAGAATGAATCCTTTTTAATTTGGACCACAGAAGTATGAGGCAGATTGCTCAGTGACTGCTACAATCTGCATGGAGTTCTAGACTGCACTACGGAGAAATTTATGGTAAATATCATTTAAATTTCTGTTTGTCTGAGTCTTGCAGATCGTGAATGTTTCGGGCCATTCTCTGTAACCATTACCGTAGTTTCTCTCAAAGCCTCGCTGGATCCTTTTGGGATGGTAAATAGAGGAACGCCAGAAAATAATGAATGTTTGTGAATGCTCCCTTTTCCCAGGATGCTGTTCACATAACGATGTCTCAGATTTAAAGCCTTTGTTTCCATGCGTGACCCACAATAAAGGAAGTGTTGTAAAAATCGACTTGTTAGAGAGCCGCTGCCGAATGGCTTTAGGAACTGCTTTGATGTGTAATATTGGTCTTTTCAAGTATGGGTAGCAATTAAGTGTATTGTAGGGCAAAGCACCGCAGGCACCACAGACAGGGATACGGTATGTGGCACTAGAGTTGCGGCTCAGAGCAAAAGGTGCGAATTTCTCATCTGTACGCCCCCGTGCGTCACAGCGTGCGGGGAGGGTGACTGTACTGTAGTGTCTGTTGCAATTAGTGATTTTTCGCCCGGGAGTGTTAATGATATACAGCCTTTTTTATAGCGTGCTTGTATAGTGTGACAGGCTTTTATCGAGGAACTCATAAAATGCACGGAGATGTGTGCGTAACACTGTAAAACTTTTCACTTTATGCTCGACGACGTGGATGATCATCTGTGCTGCATTGAGGTCTGGAGACTATTTGTCATTGTCCTGTGAATCTTTCAGCTGGTTTGTCCTGAGCAGCCTGCTCGCCTCTAATGCAGTCTGAAAACGTGTTAATCTTGCATCTAGCTGAAATTCACACCTTATTTGAATATGAATTTGTTCTGGTGGAGTTGAGGCTGTTTCGGCTCCTGTGAACTTTGAGCCTTATTGGGTTGCTGAGGTTGCTTTGCAATATTTAGCTCACACTGCACATAAATGAGCCCCCACATTATGCTGACTGTGCAGTGAAAAAGCTGCACACAGTATGTTTTATCATTAGACTACAAGCATCCTCAAAATTTATCTTCCTCGCTGGCTCCACTCATTCTCACTCCGCCAGCCCCGCAGAAGGGGAGCTCGCCGAATGTAATATGGGCCCCTACAGCAGGGCAGGCGCCCCCACAGTCGGGGCACCTGCCATAGAGCCTTCCTGGCTGTATTGAATAAAACATCCAGTGATGTATGAGGCAGGAGCTGCACCCGAGGGGGCAGAACTGCCTCATTTACTTCCTCCACCCTGCGCCTATGACCTGCTGAGCAAATTGTGCTCATATTAGCTCTGCGGCTGCTCCTCACCTAAACAAATAGTCTTCCCAGCATAATGCTTGCCTTAACTCAACATGATGGTTGGACAAGGCAGGGGAGAACGGAATGGCAGAAACGCTTTAATATCTAGGTCACTGAATTACCTTTTGGATATTTTTTTTCCTCTTGTTTTGTCTCTTTATTTCTCACTGTTTGATCTTTCTTTTATTTTCTACAACACCGGACCTTCAAGGCTTCTGCTACGGACTCGAGACTTTACTCACATTTCATTCTTCTCACTTTCCCCATGTTTACTCTGCTATCCGCTCTCATTCCACCAGGTACTGGCGCTTTGTAGGTTTGAAACCTGTTTTACAGTGTTATCCAAGAGCTGATCAAACGCCAGCAATTCCCTCCACTCTTATTTACTTTCAGAACACCTAAATTACTTAAGTAAAATCTAATCTGCTTTATTCGTTTAAGCTTCCAACGTTTGGAAGGCGGAGGACATATTTTAGCAACGCATTAACAAAAGTAATATGCTGAGAGAAGCCTGGCATATGATCAATTTGCAACTCAAATTGCATATCAGCTTGATTGATTGATAGCATTTGGGTTCCTTACTGTATTCTTTGCTTATTAAAGTGCCTGCCTGCAGTGAATAAGCGAGCTCCACTCATGAATATTGTTAAAGTCGCTGAAGTTTAATTTCCTGTGCTGTGTATTAATCTTTTTTAATCCGTGCATGGTTTGATTGTCTCAACACCTACCCAGAGGCAGCGAAACTCATTTTGGCACTTAAGATGACTAAAATAGTAGATACAGATGTGTGTGTGTATGTGAGAGAGAGAGAGGGAGAGAGAGAGAGAGAGAGAGAGAGAGAGTGTGTGTGCGTGTGTTATTCAAGAACTACCAATCCCTTAAGTGTCTAAGCTTGCATGTCCGTTCTTGTGTTTCTTACTGCGGCTTTTACTCACGCAAATTAAGTTAAACCGATGTATTGTGCTCAAACTCCATTTATAGAAAAAATAGACTGTAGATAATTAAAGAAAACAGTAAAAATCATGCAAACATTTTCTTATCTTGTCAGAGAAAATAAAAGACAACAGTCCCTGCATTAGCTGATATCACAGAAGAAGCACAAAGCTTCTTCCCTCGAAATATCATCGGACACTTAAAGGAGCGTTTTCTCTCAAAGCCGTGACAGCAGCAGCTCATTAGGTACCTGATCAAAGTGTTTCCTATCAAGAAAAGTCTATAACAGTCCTTGATTTAAGACATTTCCTGTGGAGCCAAACAGAAGAGACGTGGCCTTTCTTGTGCTTTGCAGTTTTACATGATTTGATTTAAACTCTGTGGTCCCTGCGCCGAGATTTATCTTGCACATCAGTACCTGGGATGTGGTGACAGAGCATGAAAAGAGGAACATAAAACAAAAGCATTACATGCAAATGATTGTAGAGAAACAAACACACCCGTCAGCCAGTCAATGCGAGTGAACGCAGGTGAAAGCGATGTTCAGTTTCCAGTAGAGATGAAGGTGTTGATTGGATTGGACAGGCAGGATTAGCGAGAACGGTTCCGGTTGTGTATCTGGCGTTGGTGTTTGCACGTAGCACCACGAAGCACATTATGCTTGTTGCTTTGTTGTGTAGCTGCTGAGATGCATCAAACTACGCCGCCGCTGCAACTGTTTTAGGTCTGAATAATTAACCCTCGGTTTTTGGCTGTCAGATGGCAGATGAGCAGCTCTCATTTTCTCCCTGGTCTGGCGATGTTTTCACTCTCAAATACTTAAACACAGACTTCTAAATAATTCAGGGTCACTCTTGGCCAAAGGCTGATTCCCAGGCTCCCACACTGTATCAACTATGTATACAGTATGTGAAAAACCCTGATTATAATACTAACCTTGTGAAAATGAATGTGCAAAAGTCTTCTTTAAACTGATGTGGCAGTGCAGGCGTGTTGTTTCTGTAAACATGAGCTTTAACATTTAAATTCAAGTGTGTCTTTCTTTAAGCAGCTACACTAAAATAGACCACAGGCATGTGATTGCATACATGCTCTCCTGCAGTGTTTCTGATGAGTGGTATATGTTCGTGAGCGTGAGGCCCTCTGCTCATTACTCCGCTGATGATTTCCTGTTATTTTGACTGCAGTCAAAGGTTTACCTGACCACCACTGTGCTCATGAGACCTTGCCAGCTCCTCATCAGGGTTATCTGCAGCCACTTAGTGCATGACGGACAGCAATGATCCTCCGACCTCCTCCTCCTCCTCTTCCCCTCTCGCCCCCTGTCAGGCTGAATGGAAGTCACGTCTCGGCAGGCCTCGAGGTTAATGTATAGTCTTTCATTTGGAAAGGTTAGGGGCGGCGGCCAGTCTGTCTTTTTTTTTTTTTAGTTTGAAAACGCTCCTGTGCATGAGAAATGTAGTCAACAGGAACTGTGCAGGTTATATGTGGTTAATGAGTACACTACGAGAGCTTGAGTGCTGTGCAGTTTATAGTTTGTTCCATAACCCAGGCAGAAAAGTGAGGGGAGGCATGCTCCTTCCAAAGAGTTCTTGGGGGGAGAAAGAGAATAAAGCAAATCTGACAAGCTCTCCAACAGCGAATTTGCTCTCCTTAAAAACAATGCCGCTCTTGCCTTCCTCATGGTCACATTGATTTGTTCTGGGTGACAGTGCAGGCTGCTGTGAAATCACCCCAGCGCCATTGATCTCAAGGAGAAGAGGAGGAGAGGGAATGAGAGCCTGGCGACAGAGAGCAACATGGGGAAAATGCTCGGCGTGCCCTCCTCAACCTTAACCAGTAATAAAATGAAGGCCTTGGTTACTATCAGATCAGCCCCCGCTGCACTTCTTCAGCCACTGTATCGCCGTCTAGCCGGCGCTTTGATTTGTTTTGGAGGCCCGCACATGTTGTTTGATTTGCTATTGTGCCTCGCCATGTTTCACATTATCAGCTGAACTCTTTATTGCCACTGTTTTCCATGCCAGAAGCAAGGCTGTTTTTATCTCATGCAGGCCTCTGATTAATCTCTCCCTCTATGCTGGTGTACTTTAATCTTGAATGGGAGATATCTGATTCTCCTCGGCTATTGAGGAAGATCAAACTTTAATGGAACAAGGAACTGCACATCATCCTAATCTCCATCTCCCTGCATTTTGGTTGACTGCTCTCCCTTGGGCTTTGTAGCTTTCTGCAGAAGCAGGAAATACATCAGACAGATAAGATGTTTTCTCTTCATGCTTTGGTAATTTATTCCCTGTTGACAATGCCCACCACTTTACATCTCTGTGGTTTGATTGCCTGGTCGGAGGAACAGCAGGTAAAGGCAGGGGAATTGACGCTTACAAATAGCTGTCCTGTGTGACCTGAACGTGAGGAACTTTTCCGGAAGCTTCAATTTGGGTTTCTTCACAGATCGGTCCTTCCAAATGCAAACGTGCTCGCCCTCGCTGATTATTGACAAACGAGAGAAGGGGGCATGTGTAGCCCGAGGAGGGATATGTCAGCGGCATGGATGTATCAAGGTTCAATGCTTTTGATTACACTCCAGTCATTGCAGGAATTAGCTATTGACCGCTGCGTTGTCCATTCACTTCCTCCATATCACTAAATAACAGCTTGCATTATGCTGACCAGCATCTGGGCTGTGACTGGCTCGATGCATATTGTTGCAAATGGATAACACTTATGGGGTGTCACACCTCCCGCAGACGGTTTGTGTCTGTGACAAAAAGAGGCTATTACCCAATTCTAAGGCGGTTGCTGTAAGGTAATGAAATTTCCACTGACTGGAGAAAACAATGTTGTCTGGTCTGGACTGTAATTGCAGAAGCCACCTCACCATTTTCCCCGAGTTCAGCGTGAATGCAACACGATTTAATAAAACTCTGGAGATTTTTATCATTTATTGCCAGGCCTGGCAGCCGCATCAGGGAGAGTAAGCTGAGGCTTGCACAGATAAAACTCATTCAATTTATTTGTTGAATTTTAACCAAGCCGGGGACCGTTTACAAGAGAGGCGGCATACGACCCATAGGGAAATGTTTATGTGTTTGTATAGGACTATTGCAGGTCAGCTATACTGTTAATATAACGCTGCCGTATCCTTAATCCAGAAGGAGGAGGCGTACGCTGGAATTTCCGTCATTTTCTCCCGTGTTATTATTTGTGTCAAGAAAGGGTTGAAAATCCTTAGGATATTAGGCCCCGAGGCCAAAGAGCTTCTGTGCGCCTGCTTCCACTCACATACAAAAACATAGAAACATTGACATGAGGACATGTATGGACACACACACACACACACACGCTCACTCGCACAGGGACACACACACACTCCTAGCCCTGTTTTATTACCTCCTGCCTGCTGCTGGAATTGCTTTCCTCCCTCGAGTGAGCCAGGCAAAGCCGGCTTTATTGTGTTAACCTATTTGTGTGTCAAGAGCGATTGCAGCGTTCTTTATCTCTGTTTGTATTCGGACGGGGAGACGGCGGAGAGAGCAAGGGAGTGAGGAAGAGGGAGAGAGAGTGGCGAAGGGAGGGGTGGGGGGTGGAGGGGGGGGTTGAGTATGTGCACAGGAGCCAGGCGAGCCACCAGAGTTAGACGGATGGCCGGTCACCTCGCTCCACTCTGGAGGATAATGACTGGTTGCTTAGCAATGACCCACCCCCACCCACCTCCAGACTTGCATCCACAGTAATCACTTTTTCCCTTCTAAAATATCTCATATATAATTATAATGGGTCTTTTCATTTATTTAGCAGACCGGGATGAGGGTGCAAACTGGAACTGGAGGTTTTTTTTTTGTGGTGCTAACAACTCCTGTAGAATGCAGAGCTGTGCTTGTGTGTTTGTGTGTATTACATCCGTTTTGCTGGTGGAGTTTGACCGGGATTACGACTAGGCCAAAGCTATATTTCCTACTAGATAGCTGCCGCTGTACGACCTCTGACCTACGTAATGCTGCATTGGCAGCAGCGCGGTCGAACAGATGCACAGATGCACACATTCACATATTCATGTTTTTTTGATGGGTGACCAGGGGCTACGAGTGCTGCTTCTTGTGAGCTCTTAGTTTTATTAACATTTTTATTGAGTTGAACAAATTGCTGACCTTTTGTGGCGTAATGAATAGCCTGCACTGCTTCGGACAAATTCAAGTTTTGGCAGAAGTGACATGGCATCAATCCAAGCTGTTTAACTTGTGATTTGCGGAGTGTTTATTCAGCAGGTGAAAACATTTAATACCGCTGAGTGTGTTCCAACATTTCAGTTCTTTTTCATCATTTTTTTTTTATGTTCAAAGTCCTCACTCAGGATGCTACTGTATAGGCTGTGATCTGCAGGGTTGTCTTGTCTGAACTGTGTTTTTCACGTGGCAGAATTAAGGTGTGATATCCGAACACGACCCCAATTTAAACTCCCTTTCATCACCAGCAGCCACTGATGTTGGCACAAAGTCTAGAGTCGTTTTAATGCTCAGCCAATTATCCTCTCCTCTTTTTAAAATTGATTTTTTTTCCCCTTTCCTCTTTTATGAAGAAGTAAAAAATTAATTTGAAATTCTCTGTGAAGTTCGTATTAAACTTTTACTTGTTTATGATGATAAAACGTTGTGCCTGCTCAAACAAACCTCCTGGATCAAATTAAATGTTCTGACTTATGCTTGCGTAGCCAGCAGTTGGCGGTGCACTTGTTCGTTTTTGAATAGATTAATTACAATTTACAAAAAAATCTGTTATTGGAACTTCTTTAAAGAACATCATCCGTGTCTGATATTTGCCCATCTGTGCTCTCTCTCCATATCCTGTTCGGTGCCATCTTTTCTTATCCAGGCTCATGCACCATTGCTAAAATTGACAGCTTTGCACATCCTGGGAACTTCGTACAGATAAACTAAACATACATCCACCCCCCACCCCCCCCTCCCCCATCTCCATGCCATGCTTCTGTGGCTGCGTCTATAGGAACAGCTGTCCAGCTGTCACCGCAGCCAGCCAGTCAGTCGCTCTCCAAGGCAACATCTGTAGAAACTGAATGCACAAGGGCAGCCTGCCGTTCTCTGCTCGTCCCCAAAGACTGTGGAAGTGTGTCAAGCCTTTTGGCTACACATTACCACTGACCACATCAACCGTATCACTGGGTTTTGATTGAATGTTATCTGCTCCTGTGCCACTTAAATAAGCTCCGTGAGGCGTCAAAATGTTCGCATTTGTCACCAACTTACAGTTATCTGTTACTGAAGCGATTCACGATGTCACAACAGTTCTTAAAAAGTAAACACGCAACTGTACAGCCCCCCCCCTTCCAAAAAAACCCCCACATCACATTATCGTATCCATTAACAGTCGTCTGCCTCTGCATGGATGTGTGTGCGTGCGTGTGCGCACATGTGTGTAAACAAAATCCCAGCGAGCAAGGTGCAATGGCCTGGAACTGACGAGAACCCACTGGGAGAGTCTCTCCTTGATGTAGCCCCCCACTCCTGCTCCCCCTCCCTACCATCTTTCCCTCCTGGCAGCAGAGTGATGGTGAGACGGAAGGGGGGGCACAGAGCCATGAGAGCGGGGAGATGAACAGAGCTGCCGTCCCCTCTGTCAGCCACAAACTAGGATCAGGGAGATCGCATGGGACTCTCTCTTGGGATGAGCAGAGGGAGGAAGGGAGAAAGCAGCTGTTTAGTGTTTTTCTCTCACTTCTTCAGCAACTCACTTGTGTTTTCCCCGGTCTGTCATTTTCTCCGAGGCTGTCATTAGCTTCTGTCATGCTTTTTTTTTTATAAAGATTATTTTTTTGGGCAATTTTTGCCTTCATTTGCTTGCAGCAGAGCTTATTAGATAGGCAATGTGGGCTGGTGAGAGACGGACATGGCATGTAACAGAGGTCCTTCAGCAGGTATTTGAGCTGTGGATGTTGCAGTTATGGCCGTTAAACACGTCAGGCTGCTTTTCGGACGGGTTTGTCTTTAAATAAGGAAATGCTTCTGCAGATGAGATAAAAATTAGCACTCCGAACGTTGTAATAATCCCGTGCCTCGTTTCTGATGTTTTAGGAAATATTAAGGGACTTGATTTCTTTATCAGTCCTCTTGATAACTGAGGGCCTCTCAGGCATAGTGTGTTTCTCCTCACAGACAGCTGCGGAGTCATACAGGCTGTGGGCGAAGTTTGATGGATCCTGTTTACTGGAGCCGAGAGAATGGCTGGGTATCTCAAATTAAGTGTCACTTAAAGCTTGTCTTTTAGTCAGCTTTCCATTTTGTTCCCCCATCTCTAGTGGCAGCACTGTGCTGCCAATTGTAACAGGGATTGAGAGGAAGACATTTGGTGATTACACATTCTGTCATGATTGAGGGGTGAAGCCAGCGACTTGATGCAAAACCAAATTCCATATGGCTGCAGTGAAATCTCTGCACCCATAGTGAGTTACTTTCAAACAGCCCCCGTCCCGATGACAGCAAAATCGCCTGCTCATGACTTATCGTTTTATCATTTAAATTCACCCCATTGATGCTTGCTGCTGTGATTGACAGCTGGGCTTGAAAGCCACAGCTATCTCAATTGAGCTGCGGCAGCCAGTTGGTAACCGTGACAATGGTCTCTCCTCTTTGCCTTGTTTTCACACATTTTCTGCTGTCACAGAAACCTCACTGATTGCTTCTCTGCCAAGACGGCATCCTATTAATCTTTTAAATAAGGGCCGCAGCCCAGCAGTATTGTTTGCAAGAAAACCAAGAGGACCTTGTGAGACCACACTGAAAAGAAAGAAGGGGGCAACTGGGGCTGAATTTCACCCAGGAAAGCAGAGTCTCCCTGAAATCAACAATATTAGAAAGTTAATAGCCGCTGTGGAGAGAGATGGTGCTGAGGTCTGAATATTGTTAGCACTCCCTGGACCCACCTGATAACTCTGCGGGCTCTGTTGTCTTGTGCCGCTCTCAGCCGTGCTCTCCAGGTGCATTTTGTGCTTTCATCTGCATCGTGGCACTCTGAATAAAACCCTCTGTGTTTATGACCATTTTCTTTCCCCGTGCACTTATTGATCCCTTTCAGTGTGGTTGAATAGGCTTGATTTTTTTTCAGTTCTGGGCTCAAATAGCATAACAGCAGCATATTCTGAAATGGCAAACCATTGATGTATTGTGATGTGACCCAGGGAAGATAGAATAACAGTTCGGCCCTTTGTCCCCCTGTGCCTCTCTGACTATTTGACGGAGAAACAAACGTGAATGAAATAATGGCTTACTTAAGTGTGTTCCCTACAACCCAGAAAAAAACCTGTCTCACCTTTGTCTTGAAAAGGCTGTGGGCACTGATTTCATGGGCTCGGCTTTTGTGGTTAATTAGGTGTGATTTGTGAACATTTCCCAAGTGGCAGGAAGTCTTTTTTGAGTCTCTGTACTTTCTTGCCAAGTGGTTGTTAATGGAGAATTGCCGTGATGCTCCTGACACCCTCCACTTCGTAATGAGCGCCTTCCTGTGCAAAATAGCCCCATAAACCAACGATTTCAAGGGTGAGAACTATGTGGCAGCAGTATTTGGCGTCTCAGCCGCAACAGTGTTTATGCCATGTAAAGACCCTGAAGTTACGGGATCGCCGCATCCCTTCCTCGTGTCTTTTTGTCCTCGCTGGCCATGGAAACCCGGTGAGGCAGGGCAGCCTAGATGACTAATTGACTCCCAGGTCAGAGCCATATGATAGCAAGGCTGCTGGTCAATGGAAATTGATATACTTTCCCTTACAGTGAGCTACAACTGCTTTGTGATCATCTGTGTGGATACGCGGCCGTGCATGCGTGCACACTTGAGAGAGTCAGCACGTAGCTCTTCATATCCTCTTTTTCTCCACTACTCTGACACTTTTGTCTGATCTCACGTGATGGTTCTTGGAGGATATTGAACAATAATGAATCTATGAGTTGAAGCATTTGTGTTGAGGTATATGTTTTAAATACTAAAAAGCTTTGCAGCCTATTTTTGTAATGCTTGATAGCAGTTTCAGGTATATCCACCTCAGTATTTTATGACAAAAATGTCCTAAGGGCACTACAGCTGTTTTGCAGCGGTAAAGGTTTCCTCTCCCTTCTATCTCTAAAGCCTCGTAGTCATGCTTTTTATCAACAGTGAAGTTCCCCGTGCTTCATGTGCAGCGTTTTGTGCACAAAGATGCACAAGTCTCTCTAACAGTCGGTCCTAGAAATGTGTGCGAGTCTGCGCTTTCCCACCTTCTGAATGTGCAAAAGTGAGTGTACAGGGACGTCTTTTTTGTTCTTGTTTGCAGGTTAAACACAAACACTGCTGTCCCAGATTCGCACAAAATCCCCCTCCACCTGAGCCTGATCCCCGGCAACCAGCCCGAGCGCCTCGCATGCGCCCGTGGGCCTCCTCCCCTGCGCCCCGTCGTCCAAAAAAGATTCTCTCAGTTCTTCCAGTTTCAAAGTGCTCGCATAGCACGACTGTGTCAAAGCATGCCCCCGCCCCCCCTCCTCGCCCCTGACCCCTCCTACTGGAGACGGCACTCTTGACCTGCTGCCCTATTGTTTCCAGTGGGGATGGATAGGGAGCCGCCTCTGCCGGCGCGATCCTTCACTCAATAGCCGTTCCATCTGTTGACTGCGTGACTCTGGGTTACAAGCGGGGATTTTGCTCCGTCTGTGCAGGGTGTGAAAGGAGCTATCTCAGGGGGCTTCCTGAATAGGCTTTTAAAGCTGCAGTAGAAGGGAGTTGTGATGCCTCTCACACCCCACCCTTCTCCCCTCCACCCGTCATCAGCTCCACACAGCCGGCTGGGTGTGTGCAGGATGAGAGGCCTTCATTGTGCCTGTTCACAGGCCCCTAGGCAACAGGGTCACCTTGTCCCCAAACAAATGCTGCCCTCAGTGGGATTGTTGGCACTGCCTGTCTGTGTTTCCGTATGTGTGTGTGAATGTGTAAAGGGGGAGTGGGTATTTGAGTATAAGAATGCATCATCAGGAAGAGGGCAGAGGCCTTGGCTGCGAGGACATTTATCTAACATCTCTGCCTTTCACATCAAGACCTATTCAGTGCGATCCGTCTGCATCAGGCTTTCAAAGGACACCACAGATAGAGAAACACTCTGTGCTGCTTCACCGGTCAAACTGCTCTCACTGAGCATTTGGACCAACAAAGCTGCTGATCTCATTTTCTATTTTTCTGGAATATGCAGCTTTAAGAGAAAAAAAAAGTTTGAAGACATTACCCATGCCTTGTCTGTCATGATTTTGTGTGTCCGTCTCTTGAAATGGTGCGAGAGCGCGGCATTGAGCTTTTGAGGCAGTTCTGTGGTTTGTCCTCTTCAACAGAGGATATTTGTGAACAAAAATGAAATCTGTGGCTGTTTTGACAGCTGGTTCACCTTCAGTAATTAATGTTGAAATAGCAGTCTGCCAGACATTTGAGCTGAGGTCCTATCTGTGTGGGAGTTGTTATTTGGCATTTTCTCTTAAGTGAAAATAAACAGGATCCTGCCCTCTGGGATCCTTTTCTTTCTCCTGAATAAAATTCCCATCAACCTAAAAAAGAAAAAAAAATCTGAAAAAGAAAACTGCATCTGGGATTATTCTGTTTTTGAAATGTATTATTTTATTGCAATACAGAACCAAACCGCTCTAAAACAGCTGTTTAATTCAGTTAACGCACTCTTTTTGTATCAAATGGGGGGCCCTGCTATTGCTTGGAGCTTAGTTGTGAAAAGACACAATCTAGGACCTTCATCCCTGGTTCCCCGTTCTTTTCCTTTATCACAGAGCTGCAGCCACAGCTTCATCACCGGGGCCTGAACCCCTCAGCTGTCACAGGATGTCCCCAACACACTTTTACCTCAGTTAAGATGATTAAAGTAGCAGAATCACTTTCGCCGTGTCTTCTGCATGTGTTTCACCCCCACCTCTCTCCTCAGGTTGAGATGCAGTGTCAGACAGAGAAGCAGACGCCTCGTTCGGGTATTGAACTCCCTCCCTGGATGAGACAGAGTTAAAGGAGGAGGGGTTTGTTGAGTGGAATGAGTGGAGGTGGAAAACTGCACTGACAGCAGAATGAATAAATTGAAAAATTCCCTCATTGTAAATTGTCTATCGCTCGTGACAAACGATCTGATAGGCGAGCGGCCCGGGTTTCCGACGCATCCGTCCCAATAGAGCTGTGAATAACTGGTCTATCTCCACACTGCTTAGCACTGGCCCCTCACTTAATAATTCATACAGTGTGAAATATTTTCCCCGGTACAGATATGCCAAAGAGCTGCCGCCAGCAGGCGGGGGCGGTGAGGAGGGTGTCCCTGCGGTGCTAATTTGGGGGATGGTGACGTGCATAGATTTCTAAGGGGGCTTTAGTTTAGAGGAGATGCCTCAGACACATTACCCTCCTGTATGCTCTGTCTGTTATTGGAAAGAGCTGAGCTGGTGAGGCAAAGAGTAAGAGTGAGAGAGTGCAGATGACATTTAACTTGTGGCTGATCTGCCTGGAACCGGGAACAGAAAGGGGAAATGCATTTCCATTTAAGCTGACTGAACACAGTTATCAGTGACTATGGGGACAAAGGGAGGCTGTAAACCTGCTAAGTAGTTTTTGCTGTTAGCTCTGGTGACTGTTGTGGTCGCAGTTGACATCAGTGGCAGCAGGTGTCTGTGAACACCTGGTTCATGTCTCCTGTTTCCGTCAGGTGACTCTTCCTGCCTCAGGCCTTCAGGAGCTCAGCAGCCAAAAGCAACTCTCATGGTCCCTGACCTTATTGTCCACTTCATTCAGAGCTCCCACCTCCTTATTCTCCACAACAGTGAAACCAAAGCTTTAATGGCCTTGCTGGCCATGTGCGTGCATGAGAGCGTGCAGATGTGTGCTTGTGTGCTTTAGTGTCATATTGCCATGTGTGTCATTTTTGTGCGACAGTGTTTTGTCTAACTCGTTCTGCAGCTCAGTCCTGTACAAACTGGGTTTTTATGGTTCGCATTCAGGCCCTGATACCAATTATGCAAACTATTAAAAATTTAAGGAGGACAGTCTTTTATAATTTAATCCTAAAGTAATAGATTCTATTAAAAATGCATGAGAGGAGCTTTATAGATGGAGCTAGAATTAGTGTCTATCAAAGACTCCAGTCAAGGATGCAGGGGGAATGGGCAGCAGGAGTGGCGGTATTGCCTCATTATTCAAATAGGATATGATTATCATAGAGCAGGAGTCCCTCAGAGCTGAGGCAGAGCTCGCTGGCCACTGTGATCGCGAATAGGAGGAGCCGAGTTGGGCTCCTCTGAGAGAGAGAGAGCTCCCCTTTTCTGGCAAAATGAAAATGGGTTTAGATTTCCTGTTTCAACTTTCACAAATGAGATTGGAAGCGATGTGTCATTTGCTGGCGTTTAAAGCAGAGCTTATACCTCTGCGGGACTAGACGCAGTAACCTATGTCGCCGGCGCCGGCACGAGCCATTTATACTTGTGCCTCGTCAGTCTGGCTCGCTCTGTAACAACGTCACCAAAACGCTAGTCCGTTTAATTGTTGTTTCTACTTCCTGCTTCATTTTTCAACAATGACGACTGAAACTTTCGCTGAAATTTCGCTGAAATCGAGTCATGCAAATGTTTTGTATCTCTGAATCTCCTCAGTTAACCTTTCCTCGATGTGTTCCATCTCTATTGATCTAAAATAATCAATTTGAAAGTTGTGGAGATGGAGGAGCAGCCATAAATACTGAAATGGAAAGACACTACTGCCCAGTGGACCAATCACAGCCGTTGTGGTCTGTGGAGGTGCACGTTATGCTACGCCATTAGCGTCTGCGTAGGGACCTGGGCTGTCGCTGTAGCTACACTGTCAAATTGACACAGAAGCCTAAACCGCCTTTAAAGCACTCAGTCGTTAAAATACTCTTTGTCCTCCTGTTGTTTCACTCAAGATTGTTTCTTGTCCTTGCTGAAAGCATGTAGAAGGTGTTCAAGCATGAAAACAGGAAGCCTGCAGTGTTGTAACTTAATGGCTCTGCTGCAAGCGAGAAGTAGACCTTTCACTGGCCTTGGCACTCCTCAGTTTACCCCACAGAGCTTCCTGAACAGGTGAAAAGCAGAGTAAGTTTTCACAGTATGTGTGCTGTTTGTTATAAAGCAGCCAGATTGACACTTTTTTACTTTTCAGGACCAACTTTTCAGTCATTTTGTTCCCTACCCTGTCAGCGCAGTGAGCTAAACTGTTTTTCTGCATCACCAGTTTTATCGAGTACAGGTTGAATTGAATTTCACTCTGTTGTCATTTTGATTTCCTTCCATAATTTCAGGTAGGGAATGGTAGTGACTCAGATGCCATAACAACCCCTGAAAAGCTTCTGTGGATATTAATGTGCTGCAAGAAGTGGATTAAAAAAGCCAATAAAAATTGGAATCCTCATAAAGCTTATATGGATTTTGGGTTTTGCCTCAGAGGTAAATTCCTCGCCTTTTTGATGTAATGGCTGCCTGTTTATGGAATAAATCCAATGGGCTTAATCGATCATCTCCGTGGAAAGGTCAAGTGGAGAAGCGCTGGTGTTTGAAGTGCTTATTCCATGGAGGAGTGCCAGAAATGTGACACCTCCTTATGAGTGGGCGGTTGCGGGCAGATTAGTGATGGACAGGGTGGCCCAGGGGGATGATTTAGGGAGATTCAGCTCTAAATACTCTGTGTATATCAGACACAGAGAGAGAGAAACTATAAGCTGCCTTTCCCAAATCCCTATTTCCAACAGAAAATCATATTAGTAGATTAAAAAGAAAAAATCTAAAAAAAAAAGAAGGAAAAAAAATAACAAGGGGGTCACAGCTGGTGCTGAAAGGTGAACAAAAGTTTTGGTTTTAACCTCCTGTCCACGCTTAATGTTCGGTGCTGCTTGAAGTTACCAGTTGGTTTCATCCCTCTGCAGTCTAATCTAATCTGGAGTGGGTGGCTGTGGGCAGCATCTGTGCTCCGAGTTGAAATAGGGCTTTCTCTCTGCCTAATCCTCTATCCAGGGATCACTCAGTAGGGTGAAGACAATTACCAGCCTGCTTTCTCATGCTAATGGAATCTCTAACTAGATCTTACAGAAAGAGGAAAAAATAGACGAAGAGGAAGAAGAGAAGCGGGGACAATGGCGCAGAAAGATGACCCAACTAAAATGGGTTTTTAGATTACCATTTAATTATTGATAGAGACCCAGTTGTAAGGCCTAAGGTCAGGATTTGGAGAGCATTTTCTAAGAAAGGAGACAGATTATCAAGTTATTTTTGGGGGGGCGTTGGATCAGAAAGTCGCTGAGACAGGCCTGATGTCACCGACATATCAGCAGCTGTGTGCCAGATAGTCTGCCTTTCACCTTTTTATCACCTGCCTCCAGCAAGGTGTCTGGAGTGGTTTTAAATTGCATTAATATGCAGGAATTTATAGATTGCCTCCCTTGGCATTTCTGCAGGGAGGGGAAGAGAGTATTACAGTCTCCATCTGCACTAATTACTGGGTCTTGGCAGTGTTACCTGTCTCTTGTGAAGGACAAACCAAGGCACCAAGCAGTAACACACAGAGCAGAAGGAGCTCATCTGCTGGGGAGTCTTCAAGAAGAACGATGTCTCCGGGGCCTTTTTACTCTGATATGTTTGATGTGTTGGGAGCCTTGACTACCATAAAAAATCTCAGCCAGCAACATCAATAAACCAAATGACTTCGTCCAACTTCCTTCATCTGGAGCTGAGAGAGAGAGAGAGAGAGAGAGAGAGAGAGAGAGAGAGAGAGATGGGCTTTTCACCTGATTTTCGTGATAGTTGCGTGCTCCTGCAAACTGTTGTAGTTAAATATATCAGCATATATCGCCTGCTAATCCTTGTGAAGACTTAAATTGGCTGTCTGTGGTGTGTCAGAGGAAGCCACGGTAGCTCAAAAATAAATCTTAACAGATGCACAACAGCCGCGTTCTCCTTGAAGTGTGGTTCAGAAGGCTGAAACAGAAAGCAAGTCTTTGGTCTACCAAATAAATCACAGGAGCAACGAAATGTATCAAAAATCCTTGGGACGGGGGAGATAATCAGCCGGCGCATATGCCGTTATCTCCGCGATGACCTCGCTTCTCATTTCTCTCCGTGGCTGGTCAAACTCGCTGATAACACAAGCCCTTATCGGGTTGTCTTTGTCATGGAAGGCATCTACCATTTTAAGCCATTACAGCCTGCCCACATTGGCCAGTCCCCGAGCCTTGTCGCCCGCACTTTGCCTTTAAAAACAGTATGGAGATCAGCGGTTCAACTCTTTGCACTTTGGGTAGCTCAGTCGCTGCCCTTGTTGCCAGGTTTCTGCACCAAATCTGCATGTGGTAATTCCTGGGCTTGCTGTGGGTTTCTCAGGTTTCTGTATTTGTCTGTCTGCCTGTCAGAAAGTCTTCTTGGATCGCTGCTGCAGGAACATCTTGCTGATGTTTGTGCCATCTGTGCCTTTAGCCAGCAGGTGATTACCAACTGCAGGCTCACCTCCCACTCTGTCCAATTGGATTCCCTTTGCTGGCTCGGTCAGGGCCAACTTCAAGAGGGAGAAAGATGACAACAGCTGGATAGCACACGTTTTGGAGTAAAGGCAGATTCTTCTGAGTCTCTGAGACGGAAACTGCAGTAAGGAGAAAATATGTGGAGAAAAATGCCTGTTTCCTTTGCCCAACTAGCTGTGAGCACTTGTGTCATCCTCTCTTTTATAGTCCTTAATATCCAGCAGAGCAAAAATGGCTTTGTCACACTTGAGATATATCAAATGAGATCAGTGTCAACATTTCAACGGTGCACTATTTGATTGCCTTGTGGGCTTCACAACACACTAATGTTATGCATGACTGACTATTGGATCTGTGACACCCTCCAGTGAAAGACAGCAGTGCTGTCCTGTGGACCATGGGAATTGGGGTCACCTTGGGCCCAGCAGAGAGCGATGTTTGGAGTCAGGCTTCAGCCAGTGAAAGAAGAAATCACATTGTTTGAATTTAATTATATTCCATTGATTTATTGAACACCCATTAATAAGCATACGTCTCGAGGCAGGGCCATTTTGCGTGAAGGTTTTTCTTTCTCCCTCTTTCCCCATCTCTTCTCTCAACTGCTCGCTCCATTTCATCATAAATTGGCATAAGCCTTTCTTTGAAGTTCAGGAGCCAAGCCGAGGAATGACAGCACAACAAACAATGAACAAAACACAAAAAAGACAATGAGCACTGTTTGAATATTCAAGTGAGCCGCCATAGGATGGGTAGGAGGGGGGGAGCCCTTGTTTTATTGTTGTTATGTTAAGCCATGAATGGACCTCTCTGGGACAATAAAGGATTGTGTCACATTGGGATAAGAAATTTTGCAATATCAACAGGGCTTTACAAATGGTGTGTAATAAGGTTTTTGCAGGAGAATATAAATCCCAGCGTGAAAACCAGAAAGTGCTGCTCATTTTTCACATCTGGCTGGAGTAAGAGTGGAGCATTTGTAATTTATGCTTGGAGGGCCTTCCGTTGAGGCTGAATTGGCAACAGAAATCATATAAAACAATCTTTTTTTTTGTTTATTTATTTTTATTTTTTAATTAAGGCATTGAATGTAGATTTAATCTAATTTAATTAATACATTTTAAATGAACCTTTGCAGGCAGCAGTTCTGTATGTTAACCTCCAATAAGAGCCAGTCATTCACAGAGTTTCTGTGTGGAAGTGGTATTAGATGACAACTGATCCTGCTACCCTGTAAAACAATACAACAGAAGCTGAGGCAATAAGAGGAGAAGAGGAAGTGTTTCCCCTGTGGTTTGTCTGACAGTCTTAAGCCATGCTTTCATTGCTCAAACTCCCTCGCTGGCAGGAGCGGCAGCGCAGAGACTCAGTCGTGTCGTAAGAGCACCTTGGTCATACTGCTCTGGAAATTAACTGCTTTTACCGAGGGGACTGTCCCCACGCGTCCGAATGAGAGCATGTGTTAGGTTTCAGAGCGATTATTACTGCAGAGGACGCCTTTCTAAATCCCAATTAGATATATAGAGCTACAGTGCAACACGCCTTATGACAGATGTAGATAATTTTATTTAAATGTGGTTTGTAGTGGCATGCTTTAAACATACCTCTGTTCTTCTGTGCTTTTTGAGCAGCATTTCGGTCAACAAGAGTTACCATGGCCTCTTAATGAGCTCTGTGGAATAAAGGTAAATATTTAGCCAGCTGGTAAACCCAGTCATGAAAAATATCCTTACATTGCTAAATAACCCACTGATGCATTCAATATACATGGTAAATGTAATGAACTGATGCGAAAGTCAGGCTAATCACGCTGAGGTTTGTATACTGTGCCCTACTATAGTGAAGCTGTAAAAAAAAAAAAAGAGCAGTATGTAAAGACTTAAAACTAATGCTTTTCTAAATCCCATCGAAAGCTGCACATGTAACACTTGATCTGGAAAGTGATTGCTTCCTAGGACTGTAGTGCGTGATGCATTGTTTTCCCCACTTGCTCGGGTGGCCAATACTTCACGCTGTTTCAAATATGTGGAGACATTTTATTTATTTCACAGCCGTACAGGGAAGCAGAGCATGCTATGAATTCCGGGCGTGGGTGCAGGGGTAGGTGCAAGGAGTGAGTGGAGTGAGCCCGTGATGCAGGGGCGATCGCGTCACCAGAACTGACACCAAACCCGGCAAATGCCTGAGCCATAACAGTAACCACCTGTAGGCTGGCGTCTTTCATTCTTTTTAAATTAGCAGCCTTTTCTGGAAGTAGTACACAAACTGTAAGTAAGCACTACCTGACCGGCCAACTCCTTCAGTAGTCATTTAGTAACACTACATACAGAGTCTGCTTGTTTAAATCTAAAGTCACTATTTTCTGAAGCTTTGCCTTTTGCATTTTCAAAATGTACCGCATAATGGCCCATCTCTGTGTGCGCCTGTTATTTAGCATCAATATAACCTAGCCCAGCACAAAGATGCAGTAGTTGGCTGTGAAGTCAATTAGTCCTCATTGCTATTACAGGGTTGACATTAGACTAGGCATGCGTGTTTTGATTAGAGATGACAGACGACTCACTGCTATTGGACTGCCAGACATTCCTCACCCTTCATCCCATGGGTGAAGCTATTGAAGCTGACTGGAATATGGAAAGCTAATAGCTGAGTGTTTTTGCCAAGATGCCCTTCATCTGCAGAGAAACCTCTTATAAATGCGGCTGCTCAGCATATAAGCCCCAATAACAGTGACACACTGGATCATATATGTAAGACTCAGCTGCCAATATGTTACTCCAACACTGTATATCATTGCAGTAATGCCCAAACTGTAGGCTTTTACACACAATGGCCTTTTGTTGTGCAGGTTATTTATTGTGCTGGTGTGAGGTTGCGCGGAGCTGGTGGGTGAGTGCATCCAGGGGCTTGTATTGTTAGGGAATCAGTGGCTCTTGTTTGTGGAGCTGGGAGGGTTTGTTAACAATGCCTTTTTTATGTCCCAGAGTGCGTGCCTGTCGGCAAACGTCCCCTCAGAATTTTTGTTTGTGTGTGGTTTGTTGTTGGTGTGTGTCTGTGGATCAAGGTCGGCGAACATAACCCTCTCATTGTGTGCCACGTCCAAATAGACCAGTTTTATATCAGGCACATGTGAGTATTAGTGTGTGGGTGATTTGAATATACAGTATAAGTGAGAATTATTTAGTGCTGGTGTGTGGAAAGTGCAGAGCCGAAAGGGGTTTACTGCCAGTCCTTCCTAATGGAGCCTTTCACTCTCCCTCCTATTCATGTGGCGGTATGGTGACGGAGAAGGGGGAGCCAGGGATTAACGGGGTAGAGGCAGTGCCTTGTTAAAGAAAAAGAAAGGGTTTGAGTGTGTCGATTGGATTAACTTGTTTGGGCTTATTAAGAGGGGAGACACAGCAGCTTGTTAAAAGCACTGCATGGGGCGTCCCATAGTGAGACGGCAGGGTCACCATTCAATTAGGCTGAAGCCCCGCCTTTGCTCATTGTGGTGGCTGTCTGCCAGGCCCCAGAAACGCTGCTGGTCTTACACCGGCAGGGGAAGTTTCACTGGAGACGCTTTAATGAAGACAGGTTTTCTGTAAAAACAAAAACTGTAAAAGAATATTATTATCAAGATATTTTTTGAAGGTCTTATTAAGGAAATGTTTGTAATATTAATATTTTGGATGACCCTGCACAACCTTACTGCCTCTATGGGTGTTGATATTGTTACATTTGCAAATGTAAAGCCTGTGGTTGAAGCAAACAAACAATAATTAAAAACTGAGGTCAGACAGACACGATCATCCACCACCCCTATCCTCCGCCTTGCCAAATATGGGTCTTTATAAACTCTCTACATTAGGATAGTGAGCATTTGTCTGACATTAAGCACAGATTTACTGTTTATGCAATGTTAAATGTTCTCTTAACACAAGCAGCTGTATAGGTTCATCTAACCAACTATGAATCTGAACATGTCAATGACGTGTTTTGGTTTTTAACAGTTTTTCACAATCGAGCCATATTTCAGCATGTCCCACCCCTGAGTGTCCGACGCGTCACTCTTTCTTTCACCTGCAACATGTGTAGCTCAAAACACGCGCACTCCCGTTTATTCACCCATGACCACCCTGTTACACCCCGCACTTGGCAGGATGCTTATCTGAGCAGACAGCTTTGGGCGCGGGGAGCCATCTCCTCTGATCTCCTCTGCAGTCTAAGAACCTTTTAACTAAGAAATAGCCCTCTGCCAAGCCCACCGCCTCTTGATTCCGGCTTATTCCCTCATCTCATGGGACTGATCTTCCGCCCCCATTGCAAACCCTACAGCAGCGTTAGCAGAACGGGAAAGAGCCGATAGACATCCTGGCTTTTGAGATATCCCTGCCCTGGTGTAATAGGAGACATGTGAGTGGATTTGATGAGTGAGTGAAGTGCAGGTGGGGTTTTTTTTAGCTGCGCACGGGGCAGTGAGTGTGTGTGCTCGCACACATTCTCCTGCATCTTCACAGGGATTGACCTCGGCAAGGCAGGCTGTTTCAGGGCAGCTGGATGATGGGTCACAGGGTTTTGGTTTGGAGATTATTTCCTGCCACTGATAGACATCTGCTAAGTAGTACAATAACCTAATAGGAGGAGATGAGGCGAAAGGGGGACATGACAAACAAGCCGAGGACTTGCTCCTTCTGCTTCGCTCTTAAAGGCAATAATAGGAGAAAATTGGTTCTTGAAATTGAATTGAAAAAAGTGGGTCCCTTTCAGCGAAGTATAATGCCTCCGAATACATTTGGTGAGCAGCAAATGGAGAAAAATGGAGGGTAGTTACGCGATTGTCTTTCATTTCAGAGGAGGAAAACTGTGGCGGTATCCCCCCGTTAAGACTAGCTTTTAGTCTCAATCTACACCACGTGTCCCTTTCCTCTCTCTCAACCTCTATCTTTGAACAAATGGACTGTGAGGATGGGCTCGTTGTGAAATTAGTATCCTCACAGAGAGGACACAGAGAAAGGATTATGTGAATAGCCAGTAATGAGCTCAAAGTGCCAGTGTGTTTGGGCCAGGCCTGTCTGTGTGCGAGAGGAAATGGCACTGCAAGCGACCTTTTTTTTTTTTTTTTTTGCTCGAGCACCTGGCGAGACATAGAGTGGCCCCTCTCTCCCATCTGCAATGTGTGTGTTTGTGTGTGTTTGTGTGTGTGTGTGAGAGAGAGAGAGATAGAGAGAGAGAGAGGGAGAGAGAGAGAGAGAGAGGGAGAGGGCGAACGGTACAGTCTAAGGATTTAATTAACCTATATTTGTTAGGGAGCTGCATTAGTGGACACGCTTTTCACACTGCTGGGTTTGTGCTAAAAGTGTTGTTTTGTGCCGCTTCTGACAGCTTTTAAAAATACACATGTGACTTGGAGTGTTAAGTGCATTGTACAAGCCTCGGGGTCCGAGGTCAAATGTAATGTCTCGAGAAAACTGTTTTATTAAAAGAGGCTTTTTATGGGTGAAACGCTGAGTTCTTTGCAGGCACAGTGCATTTCTCTAACACCTGCTTCTGATCTTTAACTATTCAAACCAGAAATGTCAGTCACTGTTAATTATAGGCAGCAAGATGTGTGCGTGTGTGCTTCCTCTGTGCATTTATCAATCCATCAATCACTAGAAAAGCTAAATGGGTGAAGTAAATTTAGATCTGCAACTCTGATGTCCTTTAAAGTGTCTACAAACGCATGTGTTTATAAAAATGTTACTTTGGACATTTTAGTATGGTAAATTGTTAAATCATTGATTCATTTTGAAAATCAAATAACTATTTTGTTGAATGGCTGTAAAGTCTGTGGAATATTTTGTAAAAAAACGTGTTTTCTTTAATGGTTTTCCACTTTAGTTACATTTTTCACGGACACTTCATCATTTGTAAAGTTTTTCCATTGTTTTTTGTCATTGAATGCTTCGGTGAGTGGTCTGTATTTTGCTTTATTCCTTAAAAGAACAGGAGCCGGCACTTTATGGGCCGTCATTAATTTATCCCGTAATCATTGTAATTGCTTTCTTTCATATTAAAATGATAATCTATAAAACTAAGTAATGGACTGATGGCAGGTGGCTAAATGTTCATTTAGTGATTCACTGAGAAAATAAATAACGGGGGACAAGCCTGTGACAGGCGCACGAGAAATCATTTTTCAATAATCTGCCACGCATCGTGGCAGGAGACGCTGGCGCTGACAGCATAGATGAAATATTTGCCTCTGTTCTTTGTTTTAATATGGGAGGAGACCAGCCCAGATGGAAACAATAGCGTTTCGTATTGATGCGTTTTGGACAAGAGTCTCAAAAGCATGCAGAGCTGAGACTGAGGCCACTTTTTACAGACACGGCCATTATCCGCTGTAGGTGAGAGTGGTCTTCTGCAGTGTTCGATACATTAAGAGCGTTTGGTTCCTGGAAACGAACAATATCCGCTGAGTTAACAATAGAAGAGTGAATCTTGATCCTTATCATATAAAAACACTTTCTGGACCCAAATGGTTTGCTTTAGCTGTTCTCATCTGGCACATAATCCAAGTAGAAGTCTTTGTAATCAGTCATCATTGTGCTATGTGACACTGGTATGTTGCTGATGAATGATACCCTCCATGCTACTCGATTGTTGAGGGTTCTTAGCGAGGGAGCTGTGGGTTTTCTTTTATACTTATATATTATATATATATATATATATATATATATATATATAACTGTGTCCTGTGTTTCCACTGGGACTGTGATGGGCTTTTTGAGAGGAAACTAGCAGCAACTGCCTCCCTGTTCCTGAGTGAAGGTGGCTTTGGGGGGAAAAGAGGGAGCGTAGAGCTGGAGATTTATGGCCTAGAGGGAGATTGATTAGTGCCGTCACTAGCCCTGATGTACGGTTGGCAGTCTCCCCCTCCCAACCCATCGCATTTGCTCACACACACACTCACACGAATTCAACCATACGGTTCGACACACAGCTACACATACATCCAGACACCGCTCCGTCCCCCAGGCCTTTCCTGACAGTCCCCCAGAGCTGTTGCATGTTAAGTTGTAGCAGACAGACTGCTGTTTTCTCAGCATTACCATTTTTTTTTTTTGCTGTCCATAGATAACGCCATCAATCACCACGTACACACTGCCCTGGAAAGAATGTGTCTCGGTGTGCCTGCATTGCTACTTTCTTTGTGAGCCCGTGTGTTTGTTTTGAGGATAGTTTCATAGACAGGAGATGCGGTTGAATGGCTGTGTGAAAGTGCTGTTTGAAGCTGCAGAGTGACTGGCCTGGACTGTGCTCTGAACCCATGTCAACCGTGCTGCCCCAGTGCAGGTGTGTGTTTATCATTCAGCACACAGAGCTGAGAGGCAGGCAGCTGTAGGCATGCTTTCCCAATTAAATCCTGAGTGAGAAACCTAGCCCATCTAGCCCAGAGCCAGCTCCTGCCGGCTTACCAGACACAGCTATGGAGCTTTGACCTGACATCGTCTCGTTTAACTCACTGAAATGTTCCTTTTTTTCGTGCTCTTTCTCCGCTCCAGGTTGGCCGCAGAACTCCCCCGGCTGTAGTACTGTGCCCACCTCGCCATGCTGGCCTGTCTGCAGAGGAGGCAAAACCCTCCACCCCAGCACCCGGTGTGTGCCAGCAAGACCCTGGAGCCGCCGCAAGCCCTTGGACGGAAATGTAAGTTAACCAAGGGAGAGAGCTAAGGAGGTCAGGAGTTCATCTTGCCTAAAGCTAAGGAATGAGAGAGTCCCGTGTTTGTCGTTTGTGTTCAATCTATCGGTCATGGTAAATGATGGAAGCGGGTAGTTAACCCTGAGTGTGAAGTGAAGGGAAATAGACTTTCCAGTTTTTATTGTTGTTGCTCTGCTCGCTCGCTGCTCTGAGGAATTCTAAACAGTTTCATTCGCTTTGCAGTTAGACCTTGGATTGCCACGTTGTTTGGCTACTTATTGTGAGGGAGGCTGTTTAGCCGTGCTGATTGTGCAGTCGTGGCAACAGGGCCGAGCAGACACTGTTTAACGTGCCTCACTGGCCCTGGGTGACCCTGAGGGTCTGTAAACATTTACAGTGCCTGGCCCTGGCCGTGCCGGCCGCATGTAAAGTGTGACAGCTGCTCTGTTTGCTCCCCGAGCACCACCCTCCGTCCACTCACAAAATGGTGTAAAGGGACACAGATGAGCCAGGGTTGAAAACTGTTACAGAGCCGGCAAAACTAGCTCTAACCAGTTCAGGATTAGAGAGAGCTGCGACAGTCAGACTGGACTGGACTCCGGCCTGGAAGGTGAATTTCTGCCTAACTTTGTAAGGGTTTTGTATAAGCCTTTTTTTTTCTGAAAAGTGGAAGAAAGGACTTCCCTCCTTATTGAACGCTCCTAGAGTCTTTAGTGGTCTTTGTTTACATGGCAGGCCTACAAGCTACCTCAGTGTGATTAAAAGCGCTGGCGGATGGAGAACAGGGGAACACTAACCTGGCTGTTTTTACCTAAGCTTACAGGGGCTTAGTGGGAATAGCAAGGACTGTGCTTCTTCATCTGTGGAACATTGTATGAGGCATGTAACCAGCCCAGTGAAAAGCTTTAAAGAGAGACTCAGGTACGGGTAAAGAAATGAAGAGCTGCCCCGAAGTCTTTCTCATCTCCTCACTGGCCAATTAGCTACATCTCAAGTCGGCATCACACTCCAATTACCTCCAACAGAGGAGAGGAAAGTCACCAACAACAAGGTGACCGTGTGCTACCTCGGCCCTCAGATCTGGAGTCCTTCACGCTGGCCTGTGTGGATGCTTCATATGGCGCCGTTTAAGTTTGTGTGAAAGAGAGAGGGAACAAGAGAGATAAACAGAACCGTGGGTGCTTTTGGAAGCTCTTTAGCTGAGTTGGATTCAGCCACGCTCACTAATGAGGTTTCAGTGAAAGGTGAAGTGAACGGGGTGGAAAATGAGAAATTGCGCAAAATGAAATTAGCGAAAGTAAAGATGGAGAAGATGGATCAAAATGGAGGGAACCCTCAACGGCAGTCTTAATCGATTCCCTACTTCCAATTTCGCAGGATTAGCCCACTTCCTCTCAAGGTCCTTTATTGAGGAGCAGCCAGTGGGAGTCAGGGCTCAAATCAATAGAGAAAAAGAACAGTCTCCAGTCTTCCCTTTGCCCTCCCTCTTACTGACCCTCTCTATCTAACCCTCCCTCTCTCTGTCTCTACCTCTCCCCTCCTTTTCCACCTGTTAAACCCTTTGATTGAAGGACTACCACAGCGACTGACTTGAGGTTCATAATGAGGATGTTTGAACATAATAGCCTTCTTTCTGTCCTCGTATGGGAGGGGGAGCAAGTGTTGGATTTCCACCACTGTGCACCACTTGGCCTCAATAAGGCAATTGTTCGTCCAGGCCCAGAAGCGGTGCAGAAAAGCAGACAGTGGGTCTGGCTGCAGAAGTGGGCACACTCAGGTCACCATGCTGAGCAGGTCCCCATGACTGATTGGTAATGGCCCAGTTTGTGCCATAATGGAAGGGAGTTGTGGGTAAGGTGACCTGGGTTCTCTACAGGAGGCTGAATACAAGAATACATCTTCCATACTGATGGACCGAGTGAGTGCACGGGAGGGAGGTTACCTGGCAGTGAGGTAGAGGTGAGCTGTGTCATTTGCATCGGCCATGTGTGTGTGTGTGTGTGAGGACAACACAGAGCAGTTGGGATGAGAGGGCAAGGAGGGTTTTAGAAAAAGCCCCTGCATGCAGATGCTGAGTGGCTGCACAGTTCATTGATGCGACTCCCATTAAAAATCCCTCATACCCTCAATAAAAAAGGACTTAACTGGCTCTACCATCAGCTGGAAGCGTTCAGATCGGCTCGCCAGACAATCAATTTCCCCCAAGCGCACAGAGCTTAGCAGGAGAAACGGGAGGCGGAGAGCGGGATGTTTCCATTATCACAGCCCGCTCTGTGTCTGGGCCTGGGAGGGTGGGGTGAGGTACTGTAGAGCGGGAGGGGGGTGCAGGGGAGAGAAATGGAGGGAGCAGCAGAGGGAGATGGGGAAAGACAGACAAGTGGAGAGGAGAGAGAGAGAAGCAGAAAGGGAGACAGAGAAGCTGGCTTTTCAAAAAGCTATTGACCGCCTGCCCTTAAAAATATCATATTGGATTAGCCTCACAGGGGCAGCCTTTTGATATTTTTTTTCTTTGGCCGTAGAATTAAAAGGAGTGCAGAGCATTACTTGAATTATAAATCATAGGCACTTGCTTTCACTGCGCCCAAATTCCACGCATATGTGGCTGCACTCTCCAGCGCCAGCCCCTGTCATTTTTAATTAAATCCCCCCTTATGGGTGACATTTGTAGCTTGCCCCCTCCTTCGTCCTCTCTTCCACGTCTCTCTACCACTGCCCTAGATGGAGACATGAAAGGCAGAGACGGCAGCGGAGCCAGGCCTCTCATCGTGTTGTGCCCCAGAGAGAGGGCACCCATCCAGACAGATGAGAGAGAAAGGCCCTGCAGGGGGAGAGGAGTGAATGGATGCCACTGACCCTGGCCACCCTCGGCCAGCGGTGACCTCCCTCTCCACCCATCCCTCTCCTTTATCGTTGTCCTCCACCGTGGCTGGTGGAAGGTCTGGGGAGCAGGGGTGAACCTAAAAGCCCTGCTCCTGGAGGGGAAAGCGAGGTAGACCAGTCCAGTGATGAGTAACACTGAGATGGCTGGACAGGAGGCACAGCAGCCCCCACCACTACCCTACCTCCTCCCTGGCCCAGACAGCAATTACTCTGCCACATGTCAGTGAAGGAATAACAGGTTCAGAATCCGTCCATTGACTGGTTGATGGGGGATACTGCAGTCTGGAGAGCTTCCAAAATAATCTCTTTTCAAATTTCAGCAGGTTTTCATTTGTTTATTCATCACTTAGCGCTTGCATTTGTGCCAGTATGACATTTTCTAAGAAGGCAATTGTCTCTGTGTGTGCACATTTGCACATTTTATCCGGGGCTGCTGTAAATACTGCCTTGTTAACCGCACAGCTCACTGGCCCTCCCGTATTTGTCCTGTGATTGGATCAGACCTTGGGATAAACCTGGGCGTTCCTTGTGTCGCCAGCAACTCATATGCATGTGCAGTGATTTAAAGCGCACGGCAAGGGCTCAAACAGAGACTATATCACATTAGGGTGAATGTAGTTGTCAAAGAGTCCAATACAGAAAATTGGTTGCCTCCCCAGTTAAATCCATTCTCCGATCAGCTAGTGTGTACACCAGAATCTGTCCCCAAATCTGCCTTGTAGCAGAGATACACACACATGCACAAGCACACCTGCAGCCATAACCCGCCGTGACACCACCCAGGAGGCCCGGGGTGCCAATCAGCCAGGTGTAGATGAAAAATTCCCAGAAGGCCGGATATCCCAGGTTCATGCTATGTCAGGCCAGGTTCAGCCCTCTTCTAGCTTGATCGACAGAGACAACCTGGCCTTGTCACACACAGCCTTAGGACATGACATAGAGGTTCACCTGGGGATTGTAGTTTTCCTAATAGCCCCGTGCCTGTGCTGGAAGAGCTGCCAGAGCCATTAGTTTGCTTTGCTTTTAGACACTTCTCTTCCTAAGCCGCACCACCATCGAGGGGGGAATATGCTCAGGTAATGACCTCCAGCCACCTCTCCTCCACTGTTGTCGGAGGCAGCGCGAGACATAACAGTGGAATTAGCCGGCCATATCAAATCGCAGCACAATAATTCAACGACTTCTATCTGGGGGAAAAGGCGAGGGAGCATTTTTCAGCTGAATATTTAAGCGTGGTCACCAGCAGCAGCGGCAGAAATAACAACCTTTACCCTGATTGCCTCAGTACCCTGGAGGTGGGGGGCATAAAGTGGAACTAGGGGAAAAGGAATGGAGACGGCGAGGGAGAGCGAATCTGCATGCACTTGACCTTTTCCCACTGATTGAACTACCTCATTTCTGACTCCCATTTGGAATTCCACAGAGGACCCACAGAGACTGTCATTATTCCACAGTCTGCAGCAGAGAAGCAGAGGTCATGAGGTATTTTTCATGGTGAAAGGTGATTGATGGCTATCCATGGCCTTCCTATCTCCTCCTAGATGCTTACTTATGCAATTTCATTTTGGTGGCTCTCTGGGTTTGCATAGCCACATGGAATGTGTCATTCATACTTTCATCACGCTGCTAGAGTCGTGTGCGAGAATTAAAATTGCAGTTTATTTCAGCAAACATGTGATATTTGCTGTACTAGGTGCTGGCACAGAGAGAATCATTTCCGGCTGGTGGCGTCCAACAGAGCCATGCCTTCCCTCTGCCCTCTGCCTTCTGCTGTGAACGCGGGGGGCGAAGCAATCTTATTGCCTTGAGAGGTGAGCTCGAGGAAGAGGGACTCTGCTGTAGTTTTGGTCACAGCAGGACTTGGGTTCAAAAACAGGTTCCTTGTTCCAAAGCCTCCAAGCTGGCATTTGGGCATCCCAGGTGCAAGGCATTGACACCCTCTGTCTTCGCCTGCCAGAGAGTGGGGGTGGGTTGGAGGATGTGAGCAAGGGTACAGAGAGTGTTTGCAGTCTCTTGCTGTCCCACAGGAAATGACACGTAGATGGTGTCTTCACTGAGCTGTGCCCCGCGGTCCGAACATGAGAGGCATTAAGGATGTGCTGCACGGTCCTGGTGAGATATTTAGGATTTTAGAGTGAGTTATTTCATTATGAAACTTAAAATGCCAAAACGCTGGAAGAAAGGTTTTATTGTGTTCAGTCTACAGTGATCTCTTTCTGTCTGGTCACTACCCTTCAAATCATCAAGGTAATTTGAAAGTTTTTATCGAAGTTGGTCTTTATGTTACCTATGTGTCAGCTGAGCAGATATAACTATATTATTGTGCTTGCTGGTTTACATCTGTTTGCATAAATCACATCTGCTAAAAACAATATGATGTCATTTCCATTTGATTAAATTGACTCAACACATTTTAACTTTTGATAAAAATGAACAAATATTGACGAGCGTGTTGTTACAAAGGGTCCTCTATAAAGAGAGCAAATCCAATTACAAGATGCGCAAAATACATACAGGTCATGTGTGAACAAATTCAAACTGAAGAGCCAGCAGCAGCAGCAGGGAGCGGCGTTTTGATCAAAACCTGTGATGAACTTTTAATACCATTACTGGCTTTGGTTTTTCAATCTGCTCTAAAAGTGCCGAGGGTTTGGCAGAGAAAGCTGGAGAGTGCAAACTGACCACAGCACAATGTTGAAATCATTGCTCCTGTGGGACATTTAACTACAGTTTCTGTGGTTTGCTCTTGAGGTTCGTTCTCATGAAGGCCATCTTTGCATGTACTGGTTATAGAAATGGTGAGTTTTATTTGCCACGTTAAAGCTTTTTTTTGTTGTTTTTTTTTGCTGAGTTCTGGCGGCAGCTTCCAACCCATTTCCGATGGTCCTCGAGACTTTTGAACTTATTTCCAACAATCAAATTTCCCTAACCCCAACCATAACCCTAAAGGAAAATCTACAGACTATATCTGGAAGCTGCCTAAAGACACATTCAGTCTAATTTGGAAAGTAGTTCTTACCTTTTTGTTTGTTGTTGTTGCTTAGCAGTTGAGATGGTAATATGAAAGCAAATGATAAAGAGTGTGTCGGCTCTGTCAGACAGAGAAGAGCGATGTCAAACCCAAAAAACAATTCTCAGGGACAGAACACAGATCCACACAATCAATCCACAGCTTTTCTGTTCACCTGTGTCCTGTAGATGGATAGAGTGACAGCGTGTTGCTTAAGAAACAGATCAACCGTGAGCAATAGTTGTAAATAAAGCACATTGATTCTGTTATATATCTCCACTGACATTTAATCTTTCCAAGTCTTGCTTAATCTTACTGAAAATGTACCCATCTATGTATCCTCCTCTCCTCTCCTCTCCTCTCCTCTCCTCTCCTCTCCTCTCCTCTCCTCTCCTCTCCTCTCCTCTCCTCTCCTCTCCCCTCCTCTCCTCGGCATGTGTACTGCAGCCGAGTGCCTTGTTGTCTGTGCAGTGTTAAATATTAATTGGGAATCAGTGGAGGACTTGTCTCCTAAATGATAGAACAGAAGGGCCCAGGCTTGCCCGAGGCAGCCTGCAGGCGCCTTTCTTCTTCCATTTACCTGCAGGCCTGCGCACCAGCACTTCCTCCGGTCTGACAGGCCTGCCCAGGCGCCTCCAGCCTCCCCTCATCTCTCCCGCTCTCTGCCTTTTTTTTTTTTTTCCTCCCTCTTTGCTCTCTGCACTGGTTCCTTTTCTTATCTCTGTGTGCCTTTACAATCTCTACCTCTGGGGTCTTTTACTCCAAACCGGTGTGTGCGTGTTTGTGTTGCTGCTGCGTCCATTTGAGTTTGTGCATGGCTGTGAATGCTGCTGGCTCTTGGCTGTACTCGTAGCCCTTTGAGAAAATAGTGTCACAGTGTGGCATATTCTCTTAAAGACAGGACAAGGAGGGCTTGACATAAATCTTTCAGGTCAGGGTTTTAGCTTGTTGTGTGTTTTTTTTTCTTGGCTTCGTGTCCTGTGCTGCTCTCTGCCTCATCATTGAAAGGTTTAATCTCAGTTTCCTCTTCCTTATGTTTCCCCACAACTGGCCTCACAGTTTGACTTGCTTTGTTCCTCACTATCGACTTTGTCATCTGGAGAGATGTACCAAGACAAAACAACTGGCACCATCTGCATCTTTGTTGCACTGGCTAGCTCTCACTTGCGGATAACGCGTCTGGATGGAGTTAATTAAGCTGCAGAGTTTTGTTTTGGAAACTGAACCAGTCTAACCCGATGTTTTATTTTCTGTCTGTATCTGTTTTCAGCGGAGCACAGCTTTTCACAAGGTTCACCGAGGGTGCATCTTGAAGTGGCTAGTCTGAATGTAAAATGGAAGAACCTAGGGAAAGAGGAGAGGGCAGCAGAGAGGCAGAGATATAAATGGAGGAGAGTAGGAGGTGGGGATGACTTTGATGCCACAGGAATGAGTTCACAGGCTCATGAGCACAGGCCTAATCGCACATGACAATATCGGCTGGTGTGCCAGTCGCAACGCATAACCACCCCGCTGCTTGTGCTGACTCGGGGTATTTGCTGATAAAGCTCTGCTTTCTAGACCATGCTGTATGCACAATGAGGGTGGCCCAGGCAGGCCGGAGGGCTGGCTCATCACAGACAGCCCACAAACCAGGGGCTAGATCCCCCCCATCTATACAGAACCGTGCGCTCCACTAAGCCCTTTGGCAGGACTTGATTATTAAGCAGACAGCAATTTTGCGATGAGGATGGTTGTTTTTTCCATTTATAATCCATTAGGTTGCCCATCCAGGGCCATAAATTATTGCAAATGGAAAGAGCCTGGCGAAACTTGCGTCTAAAATGAGGCCGCGGCTGCGAGGAGCTCTGTTCGGAGTGTGAAATATTCAGGGTTGATATTTTTCTATTGAAATGCCCTTTTTTTTGCCATGGGAACAAACACGGAGCTTGTTCCTTTTGTTAGGCCTTTTTGTTTACCAAGTGCAGTGTATAGCGTGAGGTTAACATGTTGCCCCAGTTTATGTGTTTGTTTGGACCGTGGGTGTCCTACAAATAAAGCCTGACATTGCTGCTGCTGGCCTGCATTCCTTTGTGGCTCAAAGAGGACATAAACTACCAACTGGTGTTGTGTTTGCCAGACACTCGGCTAGATCATCAGTAATTAACAGGCGCAGTGATCTCGTCTGAATGAGAGTGGTGGGCTCTGCTCTGTTTTGATCGCTTTTGTGCATAACATGACATATAACAGGTGCCTGTCTATATGTGTGTTTCTCTTTTTGTCATCATGACATCAAGATATGTCCTCACAGGTAATGCTGATAATGTTTTAATTCCCTTAAGAGGTGGAAGGTTTGCTCTGGTGCTGCCGGTGGCGTTAATGGGGCAGGAATGCAGGACGAGTGCTTTCCCACGCTGTTAGTTTTCTTCTGCTGGGTGCGTTTGAGATGAGGCTCTGGGCTGGCTAGGCTCTGCTAATGCAGCCAGAGTGCAGACAAATGGAAAGTGACACTTGTGTGTGTAGAATGGTATTTGTGGTGACGCTTTGACTACAGATAATAAAGTGTTCGCCCTGAGGTGATTTCGCCCGGCAAGCACCCCAGATGAAACTCACTTACTCAGAGAGGGAGACAGAAGAGACAGAGAGGGGGATGTAGAGATGGAAAGGGGAATGATGAGACGGGGGGGAGAGGAGCACAAAGACATACCGAGAGGAGGTAAAGATTATTAAAAGAAGACTAAAGATCCAGAGGCATGTAGAAAGGGATTCAGCCATTTATAATTTCAGTGCTTTAAGAGACAAACGCTCTCTGACTGGTGGATTTTAGAGGTCAGACTGAGATTTGTCTTTTCCTATATATCTCATTTCATGTCATGTTTATTTTCCTGATTTTTATAACAGAATATATGCAGCGGGTATGCAGCGTAGCATCCTACATTTGTGTATTTTCAAAATGAGGTGTTAGAGTTATTAAAGAGAAAGAATGTCAGGTTCACTGGGAGGGGAACATGTTTGAATTAGCTGTGTGTCTGTCTGCCAGGCCATGTGTACAGAGGAGTCCTTCAGGATCAATCAGTTCTCAGTAATTTCCCCTACAGCCCATAAAAGCCAGGTCTGTCTGGAAGGAGCACGAGGCAGCCACATCAAACCAGCTAATTAATTTTCATAGCTGATTCAGTAACATCTGGCTTTGGAGATAAATTCTAACGAGAAAATGTAAACATGACAGTGTCCTGATGCCGTAATATTTCACATTTCTTGGGTAGAAACCTTTAGAATAGAAACCCAATTAGCAGTTTTGATTGGCCGCATTGTCCTCCATCACATTACACACCTATGAGGAATTGCAGAAGAATTATATTATAACGGACAAACTCGTGTTTTTCTGTCCCGGTGTTATCTGTACCTATGGACCTTATCTCCGGCTCGGTGTACTGTATTAACCGCGCACGTGTACTGCTTCACAGCAGGCTAACTAAATGACCTCATGCCGCAGTCTCTAAGAGGAGGAAGCCCAAATTAGGTTCGCAGTTTGGTATTTCTTCCATCTGCTTGTGCAGAAAATAGATAGATTAAATCTTGGATGAGATTGGCTTTAATGAAATGAAGATTAGATTTGGGAGTTTTTTTCTTTTTTCTCTTTTTTTCCGAAATCTATTTTAATGATTAAATCCATTTTTGACATTGTGCCATTTCTGTGTGCCTGCGAAGGATCAGTGTGCAGATTGCTTTAACGTTCTCGTTATCCTCTTTGCCGTTTGGGAAACATGTTGGCAGGTTAAAAAGCCCGATATGTGATGCAGCGTGGCGTGCCCCGCTGAATAATGTTGTCCAACTACTGCTCTTATTGAGATAGTGCTTCATTTCATTATATGTGTAATTTCCTCTGAGTGATGTTTGATTCAAAAGTAGCTGTAATTGTGAAAAATAACTTTCACGCTCTTCATTTAACATTTGTTATGTTGCAAGTTTTATTTTTAATTAAACAAAGTTATCTTAAAAACTGCAATCAATAAGTCACGAAGATTGTGGAGGAGACAGACAGCCGAGTGGAGAACACATTTTTGTTGCCGCCGTCTTACAATATGCATTTGTTTGATGATTACGATGACACAAGCAGACGCTGAATTCAGGCGGCTCTATCCTCTGAGAAATCATTGCAGTTTGATTTTTATCTTTGCAATTATAGATAGCGGAGGCCTGACAAATAATTGCCTTGATTATTTTCTCTCGTTGTTGTTGCACAGAAAATCAACCTTGAGATGAACAGAGGGAGATGAGTGTTCCTAAAAATGGCTTTTCTGATATCAAGCAAGCAGCAGGGTTTCCTTTCCCCTCACGTGTACTTGAATTGATTAGTACTTTGGCTGAGGGCATATTCAACATGTCTGCCCCCTGCGAGGCTGCTCTACCCTGTTGATCACTGGCTCATACATGTGCTTCCTCTGCTCTGTCTCTGCTCAGGAAGCTCCTGTGGGGCACTGAGGCTTTGATTGACTGGCGGCTGAGTCCACAGGACGCCTCTATTATTATCATCTCTACCTCGGCAGAGGGGTGGGGGGCTATGTCCAGGGGGTCTGGCCGACAGCCCCTGCTTTGTGTGCCCGATAGTCAATTAGAGGCAGCGCACTGCCAGAGACGAGTGGGATGCAGGGTTAATTGCAGAGGACCAAACAGCTGGCTCTATCAGGGCCCATTGTGTTTGCAGCAGTTGTCACGGCAATTGAGGCCTGGCTGTAATCGCTGACTAATCAGCCCTGTGCCAGATGACACCTCCATTAGCACAAGGCAGGTATTGTTCAGGATGTGAAGCTGCCTCTGGCTTCCCTCTGCTTGCCCATCCTTTTGCAGCAGGCTAATGGAGGTGGGGAGAGGATGTCATAGACCCTGATCCTATCTGCTCAGAGCGAAACAATAGCCACAGGTCAAGGGTTCCTTCAAGGAACAATGCTGTTCAGTCTTCCCTTTCGTGGCAGGTCAAACTTTTTCCAAGCTGAAGGATCGGGATGTGAAGTATCTGAAAACTGCTTTAGCCATGAATTATTAATTTGAATAAATTCATTGCGGTGAGGTTAAGGGCAAACTGTCCATTAGCTGTGAAATGCGCTACAAGAGTGCGGAAAGAGGCGCTCTGTGATTGCCCAGCGGTCTAAAACACGTAGCATATAAATGAAGGATGCATATGGATCTTTTGTTGCATTTTCAAAAACAAGAAAGTCAAATGTTGTGGAATAAAAAGGAGACCTGGTCACATGGCTCCACGGTGGTCGAAAGGACACGAGAGCAGCGAGGACTCGTACTCATTTAATAGGGTCTGTCTTTCTCGGGGAAAATGTCTCCCAGTGTGCGTTGTGTAGTGTTGCTGAACGGAAATTGACCCCTTGTTTTCTTTTATCCTTGTGGTAATCTCTGTGCCTGTTGTTTGCCCTAACCTCATCACAGACTGCTCTGTTTGTTTTTGCCAAAGTTAATGTGTATTACACACTCGCTGTTCTGTGAAAACTTAATTGCAGTTCAGCCAAACGGTCCTCTCCCTTCATCTAAACAAGCACTCTTCTCCCCTGCTCACCAATGTACATGGTCAGAGAGGATCAAAGCGTGTGGTAAGTAGGGATACAGGCTTGCAGGAGTGAGTGAGAAAACGCTGAGAGCTTTTTGATGTGTCGGAGCATTTTCTCCACTAATAAGAAGAAACTTCTCCGACCTGCTCATGATTTTAGAACACTTGGAACACTAATAAATGGGAGCAAGGGCATTTCAGGCAGTTCTCTAAGACTGTTTCCTCTGCTTATTCATTTAAACCTCTAATTAAAATGCAAAGCATTCTCATGGTCCTCTGGATTTGGTGCTGCACTCTCGCACAGCCTCTGACTCCCTATCTCCTTTCCCTTTTTTCTCCACTCCCCTGCTTCCTCCCCCCTTTCCACCTCACCTAACTCCCTGCTCTCATACTCTCTCTGTCTGCCTTTGCTTCTTGTGATCAACACAATTTGACCTCTCACTTGGAAGAAGTGCACAGAATTTAATGGATTTTTTACAGTCTAATCTAACCAGTTCCCTCTTTATTGCTGTTTTGTACCCAGTGGACCTCATCTTTACCAGCCCCCCCACTCCTCCACCGCCTTTCCACCCTCACACCAAGAAAATTAGTTCATCAGAATTCAAAATGTACTGCTTGCTAATTAAAGGAGTGTTAATTGAGTGTTCAGAATTGGGTACCCCCTTCACCAAATGCACACAGATACACACACATGCATTCGTACACACAAGCACGCACGCAATCACAGTGACAGCACCGGGTACACCAAGGACGTTGTGCTTGGGGAGTTTCATGCCAATCAAAAATGGAGAGAATAGAGAGTGCCCATCCTCCAAGTGAAATGGGATTTCTAGATCATATCTTGGCCTATTGCAGCTCAGGCCGGCTCTGTGCTGCCATGTTATCCAATCCCTGCCTTGCTATCTCTGTCTGACCGCTGGAGAGTGTAACATTGCACAGATAGCCTCTCTCACCGCGTGCATCGTGCTAATGAGGGGTGGCATTTAGAGATGTGCTGCTCTGACACATGGGCATTGTGTGCCAGGCACTGGGTGATTAAGGACGAAGGTCAGCCCATTAATTGCCTCCCTGCCATCTCCGCTCCCTGGCGCGTGATCTCCCAGAACTAATGCATGTGTTTGCCTGAGCTTTTATCTAATCTCCAATGCAGTTCAATCATATGCTTGGTTTGTTTACATTCCTTTCATGTGAAAGTTTATTTTTTTCTTAGTTATTGTAAAAGCAGTGCTAGCTGCAGGTTTCCCTGTTCATTTACCATAAGCTGTTTCATGTGCTTGTGAATGCACATAGACTCCTGCTCTCAGGAAGGGAAAAAGCATATTCTTCCATCCCCAGGGGAAATAATTAATCCTTACAAGGCTGTCGCATGTTGAAATGAAGCGAGTGTGAAGCATTTAGCCCAGGAGGCATTGCAGGCTGTCGCCCGCACAGGCACCTGTTGTTGTCCCTGCCCTACATTTCATGAGAGCGCTGAGCAGAGGATAACAACATGCTCTACTGATGGCAAATGAGCAAATGAGACACACAACTGCAGATGCATGTTTGTGTGTGAGAAGGAGTGTGTGTGTGTGTATATCATATCATATATATGTATATATATATACACTTCCTTTTTATATATAATGATAATATGATGATGTTTTCGTGCATTATGTTTGCATGCACAACCATGCTAAAGTGCATGCACAGGTGCAGGAAACCCCCCCCACCTTATGAGGAGATGAGGGCTCACACGAAGGCAGTGCAGGCTCCCTTGGAGGGTGTTTATCAGCCAGCACCATCTGTATGCTGCTGTTCATAGCTATGATCTACTGCAGCCTAAACCAATAAGTCACAAAGCGCCAGCCTAAAAAGAGACTCTCTCCTTTAACCTCCATGTCCTCACTTATAGACTTACCGCTCTGGAGGAGAAAGATGTGGAGACCCTGCTCATCAAACACACACAGTGTGTATATCGGCGTGTGTATGAGAGTGAAATATGCTCTGGTTTGTGGCCATACTTACGGTAATCAACTTTGCTATAAAATTTATACCATGGAACTTTTTAAAGAGGAAGCCGGAATCAGAAGCATCCAGATGCTCATTTGCCTCCTCCTCCTCTTCTTCTTCCTTTATGCCTGTGGGTTCTAATAACCGGAAGCCTTTGTGGAGCTGAGATGGGTTTTGTAGGCCTGAAAGGCCTCTAATCCCTGTGGCCTGTGAAGTGTGAAACCCTTTGATGCCAGGTTGGTGTGCCAAAGGCTCTGCCTATTGACAAACAAGGGCCAAGCTGGGAAAAGACGAAGGGAGAGTGCTTTCTCCCCTCTCTCAGAAGAAATGCAGGCTCAGGCATGGAAAATATGGGCCCAGTCAGTGAGAAGGAATAGAATTAGCCACCCTTTAATGAATTTCCTGGCTGTTTTTATAGTTTTTTTTTCCTCATGTGGCAGTAATTAGGTGGAATGATGGGCATATTGCAGCTGGGGGCTTGTAGGGGCGGCAGGGCACAGGCCCTTGATATGCCTGAAAGCCAAGTATCTCTCCTCATTTAGACCATGTGATGATCAAAGATGTTTTTCTGCCCTCATGTAAAGAAGATCAGAAAAAATGCTGCCATTCCATTTGCATGTGGACCAGCAATATGCTTTGAAATGAGCATGTTTTTCTCTTCTGAGCAAATGAAATAAGTCTTCTGTCAGTTTTCCACTGCAAGTCAGAACATCAAAGCAAATGGCACTGCTGTCACCAGGGAAGCAGGGCTTTGCCTCAGTAAGGTTGGTTAGATCTTAGATAGGCTGGCCTGGCACACTCAGACTTCCCTATTAAGATACCATCCTAACTGATTAAAACTAAATCATTCATGCCAGTATTTTTTTCCAATTTGAATTCAAATTTTAAGCATAGAGTTTCTGATCTTTCTGAAGTGTTTTGTCTCTCAGATGAATAAACCTGACTGCAATAGCTCTGGCACTGAATTTGTCTTGGGATATACACAGGCTCTCCCCCTCTACTGTTAAATTCCCAATTTATTTCTTTTATGATATGGATCTTGTAGATTTAATCATTTTCACAGTTGGAGACCCATAGGGTTGTTGAAATGAACTCTGCATGCTATCTGTAATGGGAGCAAAGAAATGAGAATTGTGACTACTTGGCTGTGGAGTCTCTTTAAAATGATTTTGCAATCGGAAAGGAAATGGAGTGAGTCCTAGTCACAGGCAGCACCCTGCAGACTCCTTAGGTCACTGGGACATTTGCTGACGGCACAGTTATGGCAGTTAATTTTTGTGCGTTTTGTTAGCTTTTGCATAAAAATGTCATTTTTGAAGGGGTTGCAAGTCATTTGTGGCAGCTGATATATTGCTTGTAAATTGAGTTCTTTTCCCAGCCCCCCACCCTTTTTGTTGCACTGAGCTAAGTAGCCATGAAATTGCCTGAATAATGTCGTTTAAATCCAATCTCACCGCGGCCCCTCACCTCCATGCCCAACCCCCAAACAATGACACATGGCGAGGTTCTTAGAAATTGCATTTTTCCTGTTTGCCACCTCAGTTCACAATGGCCAAGCCTTGGTTCATTGAGCGAGGGCCATTGCCAGTCTCTCTCGCCACCTCCGCTGGTGAATTGAATTTGGAATTGGAGTGGTTTCACGTTACAAACAGCGCTGAGCATTTACATGTACAGGACATTTAAAGTGTGATGGTGGCGCGTATAGGTCCTCGCATTTTGTCTGTTCCATCATGTGGTGTTATGTATAACTGTATTATTATGACATAACAATCTACAGTAAATGCACGCAAAGGCCAGCGTTTTGCTATTCAGTGCCCGTCATTAAAATATTTCATAGACGCACAAGGGCAAACCACCAGTATGTCTTGTACTCGCTGGGGTTTATTTTATTTTATTTCTATGTGCTTCCGTCTTTTTGAAATGCTTTTCAGCAGACGTTCATAGCAAAGCAAAGTTATATCCTTGGAACAAGTTTGCAAATAACAGCACTTGAGCATTCTTGACTTCATTCTGATAGACGTAGTTCACCTTAACCAGGCTAGTAATTCTCCACGGATATTTAATTGGTTTTTGCGAGTGCCTCTCCACGTACTCCTGGACTGAATAAATGTGGAAATTCTGTGGCCAAGGGTAAGACCCAGTAAGTGATACCACTTATAAATCTCAAATGTGCCACTGCAATTAAACTAGCTTTTATCCCCTCCCCTTCATCCCTCCTTGCCTGCTATCCAAGGCTAACCCAATTCAATGCTAAAGAGAGTCCGAATTAATTTCACAATGCACTGATTTAACAGCGCCTAAGGTACCAGGCTTTGACAGAATGAGTTTTTAAAAAGATCCATTTGTCTAGGGATGAACTTCCACAGGAGAGTGTGAAAATGAGATGGAAAGAAAGCTCAAATGGAGGAGGGGAGTGATGGAACATAAATGAATGCCAGGCCTCGTTTATAATTTTCTGACTCTGTTTGGGTTGTATGTCTGCTGTTTTCTCCTTGTGTTATTCACCTGCTCTTGTGTAACGCTGGCATCTTTCAGCCTGCTTTCGACGTTGTACAGCTGCCAGATTCTACTATTGCAGAAGAATTGTGGTTCTTGCAAAGGATTGATTGATCTGGCTTTGTGAAGCTGCCATTCCTGTCATCTACTTTGATATGTCTGGAAATTAAACCCCACGTCTGCTGTTCTGCTACATGCAGCCATCTATGTTTTTCAGATCTCATTTGTTCATTTCACTCATATTTTTTTCCTCTCTTGTTTGTTTTGCAGGTGAACTGGTGGTGCCCACACATACCCCACGCTACCCCACGGCGGCAGAACTTGATGCCTACGCTCAGAAGACAGCCAATAACCCACTGTCCATCAAGATCTTCCCCACAAACATCAGGGTTCCCCAGCACAAGCACCTTAACAGGACTGTGAATGGATATGATACCACAGGGCAACGCTACAGTCCCTACCCACATATCCACACAGGGGGCTACCATGGCCTTCTTGCCATTGTCAAGGCCTCCTCATCATCGTCATTATCAGCATCCACCTTCATCCCCTCAAAAGGCGTTCTCAAGAACTCAGAAGGCAGACGGACTAAGCTCTCTCCAGCCCACATAGCTGTTGCCCCATACCCACCTCCTAGCAGTAGCACTTTAGCCAGTGGCCACGGACAAATGGTATACCACACTGGGCCCTCAAAGCCTCCAGACGGCCCTGGACTGTCAGTTCCTCCAAATGTCACTGTAGCTGGCTCAGTGATTCCTGTAACAGGGGGCCGAGGCCTGGCCCTGCCCGCACAGTCCAACCTCCCTTCCATCCAGAGCATCATCTATCAGATCAACCAGCACTGCCAGGCCCAGGCTCTGCAGCAGGTGTGTCAAGGGGCTGCCGCAGCACCCTCGAATTCCAGCCCCTCCAAGCAGGGCTCAGCTGTCATGGGGGTCTCTTCTAGCTCCTCAGGTGGAGGCTACGTGGTAGGAATGGGTCCCCAGGCTAACATGGTGTACACGGGGCCCGGGCTGCCGGCTCAGACTGCAGACGCTATGAAAACTGGTGTTTACGCAGATGGCATGGACTATATCCTTTGGCAGAAACAGCAACAGCAACAACAGCAGCATCAGCAGCAGCAACAGGCTGTGCTCCGCATGTACAGCGGGGGCAGCGGTGGAGGGGGCGCCATCAGCAAGTCCCCCGAAACTTGTGTTCCGGGGGGAGGGATTATGGCGGCCCAAATGTCCTCCTCTTCTTCTAGACCGTACCACCTGACAGCGAGTGCCAGCGGAGGCGGCGGCCTGGACAAAGTCAGCTCTTCACCTTTGAACTGTGTGGGTATGCATGGAAATTTCTCAGTGGGTCAATACTTTGCACCGCCATGGAACAGTGTGCTGGTGACACCCGACAGTGACTGCTACAACCCCCAGGAGCTTTTGGGCACCTCCACAGGAGGCCCAGCCACGGGGCACAGAGAGATGGGCTACCCCCACCACCATCATCACTACCACCACCATCATCACCACCCTGCTATAGACAGCGGGGGAGGTTTGTGCTGCAGCCTGCCCAGCAAGAGCATGTGCAATACATCAGTGCTGAGCAGCAGCTTGCAGTCCCTGGAGTACCTGATCAACGACATCCACCCACCCTGCATCAAGGAGCAGATGCTTGGCAAAGGCTACGAGACTGTGTCTGTGCCGCGTCTGTTGGACCACCAGCATGCACACATCCGCCTCCCTGTTTACAGATAGAGGAGGAGGAAGAGGAGGGAAAGAATCAAGAGTTGTGAATTTGTGAAGAAAATCAAAGTTGTAGAACAGAGATGTTTTGGGGGGTTGCAGAGTTGTTGCAAGTGCCACTGCTTTAACTAGTGTGGGAGCTTAGAGAAGAGCAGTTGTTGTGCTGCGTGACCCTACGTTCGGTGGTTCCGAGGCAGGCTGTGGGAATCCCAAATACAAAAGGCAGTAGTGATTGCCAGTGGGAAAGAAAAGGGATTTCAAGATTCTCCTGATGTTCCATTGTGTGGTTTGCCAATAGGATTTTGGATTGATTGATTTCTTTTCTTTTTTTTTATTCTTAAATTTATTCTTATTTTTCTTTGTCGTTTTTCTTGCCTGAACCTGTTTTTATGAGAATCATAGCTTGACATGAAGTGCATACGCCACTTGTATCCCCCCCTCTACTCCCAAATACAAAGGATGAAGCTACTGCGTAGGTTGTCACTGAAAATGGTCCAAAAGGACCAAAGTTTAGGGCTGCTCAGAAAATCCAAAACTCTGTAACAGGACACATAAACACGTACACATACAAAATGTACTGACAAATGAGAAGATATGATTTTGAGCTGGGGTGTTATGTGCAAGGATCATAAGGTTGAATTAAAAGGATAGTACAATATTAGCTATTATTGCTGTTATAATTGATACATAAATTGCACTGCTTGAATTTTGTTAACTTTGAAGTTTGAAATTGGGTAGTTTGGATATGATATATTTAAGAAACTTGAAAAACTTGAACCTATTTTTTGTTGTTTGATATATTTGTAGGTATATTATATGTATTGGCTGCTATGGGGAAAAGTGTCTCAGATGTTGTTTTTTCCGTTTTTTTTTTTTTTTTTTTCATTTTATTATTTTCCTCTTTTGTTTTTATGATTTGATAATTCCTCCTCGAGCTGATGTGCAGTCTGTTATGTCCTGGTGTGAGGCGTAGCTGCTGCTTTGGTTCTGTAAGAACCTGGTCGGAGAGCTCTCTGTTCCTAACCAACACTGGAATCTACAATAAATCTTGAAATACTTATTTAAAAAGAAAATGTTGCAAAAAAAAAAAAAAATACAAGAAAAAGAAATGTTACAATGAAGAATGTGATTGGGAGGTTATCTACATAACCTTACATGTATGTTAATGCGTGTATGTGGCCGAGTGCATGCGCGTGTGTGCATTTTAGTTTGTGTTCTTCAAAATCCTCAGACTTTTAATTGTGTTATTACAAGATTTCTACCACCAAGACTGATTCACCAGTCCCATAAACATTATATCTGCGTAATGTACCGGAGATCGGTTGCAAATGTTGCTCCAGTTTATTGGAGGCTTCAGATTTTCTGTGGAGCTGGAGCATAGATCGAGTTCTCACGTGACTCCTTTATAACTGTAGCCACAGCACTACAGCCTCTTCATCTTTCAGGTGTTATCATAATGACGGGAACTGGTGGAAACAAATGGAGGTCGTGTTTTTCGGGGTAATACTCATCCCTAATCCTGCAAACAAACAAAAAAAAAACATAATGAAAACAATCATAACCCTGTCCTCTGGCGTCAGATGAAATGAGACGAAGCTCACGGCTTTTCCTTGTCCGTTTCAGCCCCTGGTTGGGATGCATTTAGCACCGACCAGTCTTAACTTGATGATTCAGAGCAGTGAAATATTTATTATGACTGTGAGATTCCCTTGAATGTACTGCACTTAAATTACTGCGATGTTTTATTGCCTTGTGGGACTCAAGTGAAAGAGAAAAATTGGATCAGTGCAGCAGTCCTCTGGTCTTAAATTAGCATTTCTTTTGTCAGTCAAATTTCAATGGAAAATTGAATTTATTAACTGGAGAGAAAGAGAGAGAACACAAGCTTTGTTGTGGGGAAATACTGGCATCAGTCTAGATTTATGAAGTGCAATTATTATGACTGTATTAACATTTTTTTCTCTGAGCTTACACCAAAAAAAAAAATGTAAACTACAGTTGTCAATACATTCCCAATGTACCACATCCCTAATCCTTATCCATTTTTGTTTTGAGGTGTAAAATAAATTTCTTTAAGAATATATTCGGAAGCCACATCTTGGCTTTGAAGTCTGTGATTATTTTTTAATATACTATGTCCTCTAGGAGTCAGCGGGAAGTTGGGTCCTTGTTTCAGCCGCTCTGTGAGATCCAGAGAGGAGTGTGATATACCGTAGCGCTAAAACTTCTGCAAGTGAGAGAATCCAGTACATTTAATTCAAGTTCAACTTTTACGCTTTGGCCACCTAAAGATATAGGACAGTTGGAAAAGGAAATTTTATACCCACGAAATTGTATTATTGAAAAGGATTTTTCTTTTTGGTTTCTTGGATCATTCACACTCCCTTAAGATAACATTTGCTTTTTCTAAACTATGAGCCTTAAATTTTGAGCTAATTTTGTTTGTAGACACGCCACTGTCTTTGAAGGCTGACAGAGATTTTTCACCAAGCCCCTTGGCTTAAATTTGCACAGTAAGCCTCCTTAACATTCCAGTGAAAATTTTTAATGTTGTTTCAACAGCTTAATGCCCCAGCCACAGTCTGATTCCAGCATATTTTCTGTCTTGTAGAAATATTTTGACAGATTTACAGATACATCCCGTCCCTAAATCCCTTCCGTTTGGCTTCTGCATCCAAGCATTAAACCCTGTCACATGATGTTGAAGTGAAGAGGAGACACTTGAGGCAGTAGAGTTTCTGGTGTCTGGCCTTTCCCACCAGTGGAGGTCTGAGGCACCAGGCCTCTCTGCTAATGGGAATATTGGGTGACGTCTGGCTACTGGACACTGCCAGTGGAGAGCATTCATTCAGTCAAAAGGCTGAAATCAAACCCTTTTCAAATGGCAAGGGATTTCCTGTGAGGTACTGGGATTATTCTGGCTGCTTGGTGCCAAGTTCAGCTGAATAATACAAAAAAAAAAGACCACACAAATAAATTATTATTTAGCAGAAATGTTCATTTCAAAGCGGTTTTTATTCAATATAAGGTGGATGGGCATCTTTTTCAAGCGTACAGGCTCCAAACTGTCTGTCCCCCTGGTTCTTTACACACATTAATGAGCTCCTATTGATGGGACGCATCTTAGCCCCGTAACTCTGGTCCATTCCACTATTCTTGATTTGGACAATGGACGCTTAGCCCATATTAGGATAATAGAATTAAATTTCAAATAGATTTGTGCCTGAGCTGATCCAGCCACGGCTCACTCAGCTGCGGAGGCAGAGTGGCATATGGCATGTCATTATCTAAGCCCACCCTCCCCCTGTCCAGGGCCAACAGGGTTCAGCAGTGCTTAAACAAACCGAAGGTTAGGACTGGCTGGTTGGCGTTGAAGGGGAGGACAGCGGGGTTTGGGAGAGGAGGGGTGTGTGGTGTGTGTGTGTGGGGGGGGGTTTGGTACGCTAAATCACAGCCTCCACAGTGTCTCAGAGGGCCTCCGCAGCGCACCATGGCGCCTGGGCTCAGAGGCCTGCTTTAAAAGCTGGGCTGTGTTTGATCGAGGGGATTTGTTTTCTGTTGGATTATACATGGTTGCTCCCTGCCTGGCTGAGGGGCCCTGTGCAATGTGACAGATCTCAGAAAAAAAAAAAAAAAAAAAAAGATACAGGAAGGGATTTGGGGTCAGAGAAGCCTCGAAGCATCAGTAATCAGGATAATTGCCATGTTCCTGGTGCTGCATTCACCCTCTTTGGCTCTGAAGTCCCACACTCATCACCTCTCTGACTTAAATTTACTAATTTGTAATGAACTTTTTGGGGAAAGATATTTTGAGGTGTGTCGCCCAGGAAATGATGACATGAACAGCGCCCTCAGAATGGAGACATTTAGATCTATAACTTATCTCAGTGTCTACAGACTTCTATTGACTGTTAACACGTTTTCAAGGGCAATGAGACACTCAGGAGAATGACCCGGGGGCAAAGTGGAGGGAATTGACTTATGCTGGTTGTAAAAATCCCTTAGTAAATCCCAATAAGTCCATGAAGACCTTTACCCAGGTCTAAAGGTCTAGTCGCATATTATGCACCTTAAATGCTGCTGAGACGGAAGGAGAGCAGACGAGCCGCTCAAAGCAGGGTCAGCTCTTTCACTCTCAGAACAGAGGGGACGTGAGGGGAGGGAGGGATAGAAAAAATAAAGGCAGCTGTTCACTCTGTAGAGTCTTGGCGCTGCTTCTCCAGCCTACAGATGACAGGGAGGGGGACGTCCCCTCCGCAAGGCTTTGGTCAGCCTCAGTCATGTCCCCTGGCTGCCCTTGGGCCCTTGAGGCTCTCATCACAGAGTTCTTCCAGGCATCCCTCCGATACATCTAAAAGAAGACAAATTCACCCGGCCAGTCCTCTCCATTAGGCTACTACATAGCAAGAATATACTTTAATCAATAATTCAGACGGCCCTGACGAGGCCTGTATAGTTAACCCAGCCTTATAGCTGAATTGCACAATATTATTAAAGATGCCGTGCACAGTTACAGTACATAAGCGTCCCTTTGGTGCTGTAGGATGAAACTGGATGGGTCACATGTGGGCGCGGCATCATTTGAATTTTGTTTTTACAGTATAAAAAAATCAGCACAGATGACAAAAGAAATCAGGATCATTTCCCAAAGGCACAGCCCCAGAGCCCTTTTTTTTCTAAAAGGCAGTGCAGCAGGGCGTAATTCCAGGAGCTTACAGCGCTTTATTTCTTCAGCGTCACAACTATGTATGTTCAGCTGAAAAAGCTTATGGCCTCCAAATATTCATCTAGTTTGTGCGATGGGTATATTGCCGTATCCAATCTAAACTCAAAAGTCTGGGGATTTTGCTTCTTTTTTTCTTCCTGATTCATTTTTTTTTACTGTTTGTGAGGCTCTCTGAATGTTCCTGTGGACAAACAGGGCTGTTTTTTTCAACCCCCCGAATGATCTCAAATGCACCAACGCTGCCAAAGTCTGAGGGTGCCGTAACCTTGAGAAAATAATATATATGGAAATGGGAAATCTATAAAGCATCTCTCTTATTGTTCTCCCTGCAGTGTTGTATTTATGTTTAAAAATGATTTTGTCTCCTCAGGATGAAAAAAAAAATGTAAAAAAAAAATAAAAATAAAAAACCTGCTTTTTTGGGGGGGGGGGGAATAATAATATATGAGTCTTAGATTTCGAAACAAGAAGTCTGAATATTGAAAAAAAAAAAAAGCTGTAAAATCCTTTAGTCGTGGGGTTTTCAACTTTTGAATGTGCCTACAGCCAAGCATCCCAGTGATTGCTTACCCTCTCCAGTTCTGCAATCTCCTCCTAATCTCCCCAATACCATCATCTTCAATTTGCTGAAACTGCCACTGTCCCTCCTCCATCCCGACGATCACAGTAGATATTTTGTCTGTTCCCTGCTTTTTGTCAATCTCAGGACTGAAATTTCTTTATTTTAATGTAGATGGTTGGTTTTCATTTGACCTCTCCCTTTCTTCTGTATTATTGTTTGACATAAATAAATAAAGCATATGACTTCTATGCCTGTCCAGTTGCTATTCTCGTCCCCACGTCTGATCTCTTTGTTTCTTTTTTTTCTCTCTTTATCTTTGTGTAAAAAAAGAAAGAAAAAAAAAGAAGAAGAAATCTTCTTAAACAAATTTAAGAACCTATACTAGTCCTGTCATGAAGGTAAGCATATTAGACTTAGGATTCACTTTGCACCTCACCGCCATATGCTGGCCTCTACAATCCTGTTGTTCACTTGACCTTTTTCACCTTTACAGTAGTTCAGTTCTTAGACTTTATGAAGTGTGTGTTTTTTTCTTCTCTTTGTGCTATCACTTCAAACAACCTCTCATCGGGTGAACAAACAAAGAAAAAAAACGGCGCTGTCGAATTTTAAAATGCAGGAATGATTGACATTTTCCAGGATGATGGTTTAGAGATATTGCTCTTAAGCAGAGGCGAAGGCAAGCTAAGTCACTTTACACGCAGTTTATCTAAGCCACCAAGACAAAGCCTCCTCCTTCGCTGGGAACTCACGCTATAATGGAACAGCAGATGTGTCAAATAACCGTTTAAAACATAAACCAGATCTACAGCCAGTCTAAATATTTAACAAAATATAAACCTTCGAGAACTCAATATTGACACTCTTCTTCTCCCTTCCCTCGTCACTCCCAACCTCTCCACCCACCTAAAACATCAGATAAGCCGTAGACTGATGAGCCAGCCGCCTCCACCAGAGCGTGTGGTACTGGGAGGCTGCACACTGATTTCATACACGCTCGCTCAGACAGAAAAAGAGCTCTGTGGAGCAGAAATGCTTCTCTTATTAGCAAAACTCATTCACCTGCACGCCACATTGAGTCCCTGGCAATTTCACAATAAATCATGAGAGATGCCTACGGAGGCCGGGCAGCAGGCTGAAACTCTGCCACGGCCGTGCCCTCGCCTGTCAGTTTAGACACTCTGAATCATTTCGGGTTCAGCAGCCTCGTTTCATCTTAGATGAACTGAAAGGTCATCTCACACTCCACCTAACCAATATGTCTGTGGCTCCTCATCTCCCAGTGCTTCCAGTGATTGCTCATTCCATTTAGAAATACCACATCTTGGTGACATATTTCACTGAGGATCATGGAAGGAATGTCAAGGAATTATTTCAAAGAAGAGCATTAGCACCGACAGTAGGAAAAAGCGCTCCAGGAGTTTTCTCTTAATGTCTGAGCCTGGCTTTATCTTTCCGTGCAGAGGTTCATTCAGCAATGATTTATCCATCTCTTTTGCAATGGAAGTTGAAGCAATGATTATGAGTGTCAGGCTGCTGTACCTCATGCAGACAGTGAATGTTGTAGTTGAAGCCATCAGACAGTCTGAAGTGTTGTTTAGTGAATAAAGAATGAGCTGGCCCTAGTCCAGGCCAGTATCCGCTTGAGACTCATCTGCCTAAACACCTTAAAGCTCAACTGGCTGGACAATAGCTGAACAATTTGTACTGCCAATATCTAAGCTAGTTAGTTTACTTAAGACCTCCTGGCTTAGACTGTCAACTTTCCCTTATGTGCAGTTACTAAATGAGGGCCGTTACAACATGATCCTGTTTGGCTGGTGTTTGGTTTGTTGAGACACATTTTGTGGCAGCGAGCGCACACATGCTGCAAGCAAGTGAGCCATTTTGTTAACAGCTCACACTTCCTGTGCAAGTGTGTGGTTCCAGAGTTGCTGACAGTGACACTTGCAGGACCGAGCCCTGCCCTACTTAACAGGCTGCAGGGAGGAGGGCAGGCCAAGTTGTCAGCAGCGCTAGGTGCTCACTGCTTAGATAAACCTGGAGGATTAGTGGCCCAGTTAAAGTTGGGGCAAAGAGGATTAGCCTCTTCTCCGAGGTGGCGAGAGATTCCCTGTGTCCTTCAGCGCTGCTGGCCTTGGAGAGAGAGGAGAGAGGGAGGGAGGGAGGAGGATGGGAGGTGAGCTGTGAGGCCCTAGTTATCAGGAGTGAGAATCACTACGGCAACATTTTAAAGAGGAAAGGAAAGGTGAGGCATAATGATGAAAGGTGAAAAGCAATGAACCGGTGCATAAATAGTTCCCAGCTTGTGGTTTCATTAGGGTGGCCAAAGCCCATAATTACCAGCCAGGTGTTGCAGAGAGGTCAATAAGACCTGAGGTTTCTTTAGAAAAGTATATTTCATAGCTGGTTTGTATTCTTCTTCTGCTTTAACCTTTTGTGCTAATAACAGTTAACAATTTAATATTTACATCTGAGATTAAGAAATATACAGCGTTTGTGCCCTGGAGGAACAGCAGGAGGCATAGCGAACACTTATCTTCCTCAACGGGATGTCTGCGTGCAACACATAGAGGAGTTTAGACCTCTGCTGCCACCAGCAGGCCAGAGAAGGTACTACACTAAGATAGATCGGTTTTATTTGTCACATGCACAGCTATACATAGTACAATGCACAGTGAAATGTATTCTTATACCTGTAGCCAGTAGTAGAAAAAAAAGTACTACAGTAAAACAGTAGCACTGCAAATTTCGAAGGTGAATGTTTTGTAAGGAAGTGATATGTATGAAAGTTTTACACCAAAAAATACTGATAAAAAATTATATTTATGCAATGTATAGCTTCAAAGGTTAGTCACCTTGTCTTTTTAAAGCAGTAATAGAGAACATAAGTCAGAGCTCATGTTAACACACAAAGGCAAACAAAATAAAATGAAAGAATGAAAGAGGTTGCCATTTTCAGCATATCCCCAAATACATTTTATTATTCCTGCCATCACAAATTCTTATGGGTCATTAAGGTTTGAGATCCTACAAATTATTTACAAATAACAAACTGACTTTTTATTTTCTTCTGTTTTGGGTTCACTCCAGTGCAAGAATTGAAAGACAACGACATTGTTTATCAAATACAGTGTTTACTGTTCTGTGCAGCAATGTACAAACAATATAAAAATGCATAGACACACATCAGGAATGTAAACAAAGTGAACAATGACCTGTGACCTTCAACTGTAATGAAATTGCGAAAATGAATTGTACGGTCTCTCGCCTCCTAATCGAAGTCTGTTGTGTAGCACAATGACACAAACACATGCAGTAGATGCACATAAAAAAAATAAAAATGTTGTATAGGGCAAGGGGCCAATTGCAATGAAAACACTGCAGCAAATAGAGGGAAGTGCATAATGGCAAGGACTGAGAGTTGATTATGCAAATAGCCCAGCTGCAAAGGAACAATAACTCTGCAAATTCAAAGACAAACCATAACACGGAAGGCTATTGTCTCGCATTTGCATATTTGCTTGACAACTATAACCTGCTCATCATGCCCATCTTGTTCAGAATAATGTCTTTGTGTTCACATAATAATGCACACATCAGAGAACTGGCATTGTGCATTGTTTCGGTTCAAATGGAAGCTGAGCTTGCAGTCCAAGCCTGACACTTTCAAAGTTTTGACACTAATTAATATAATATGGAAAATATATTATATAAAATAGACAAAGCCTTTTTCTATACGCAGGAGCCCTGCCGCCTGAACAATAAACATTCAAATCGGCACGTAGGCTATAATCTTTATGACCACATCATATATACCTCATAAAATGTAAAGCAAGCAAATAAGATCTGATTTCTACTCTATAATATAGTCTATAAATATTTATAGGAATATGCAAAACACATCTCCCATTGATATGATATCTGTGGATTCCTAATATAAGCTTTAGTTTACACAGATAATAATACAGTAATTACGCAAATGCTAAACTATTACAAACGCCATGATTCTGCTTTTTACAACAACATAATGACTCTGGAAAGGATGAAATATTATGACTCTCTTCCCTGAGTGATGTCTGGATTGCAGATTTACAGTACGTTTTATAATAGGTACAAAACAAATGAACAAATTACCATCGTGTAATTATTAGTTTAGTTGTCATGTTTACTCGGGTCCATTTCAACTGTATTTAGCGTCTTTATATGAGTAACTGTGTGCAAATGGCCATATGTTTCCCTTCAGAGTGATCTCACTGATGCTGATAGCTTTCTGTAGTCTTTTGAAGACAAGTACAGTCCTCTGCAGGCGTCAGTGCCTGGACGTCAGCGGCTCCATCTCTACCGCCAGATCATGAGGCCGAGAACCCTTGCTTAACTCCACTGCCCGCGGGACCACCGTCGACCAGCGATCTGAGGAGCATGAGAGGGAAAAGAGGAATTTCTTTTGTCTGCATGAATAAATGAAAGTGTGGTCCACATGAATATATATTGTATTTATCTATGCATTTAATCATGAGAGCGCAGTGAGAATCGCACCTCTCCTCAAGGCTCTGACGCTTTGCTGCAACCCGTTGGCTTGGCTCGTCTCACTCTTGCCTGGATCCTCGCTGATTATCGCCAGGTTTTGGTTCCAGTGGCACCAGTTAACCTCATCCACCCTGATTTAACAAGGCACCAGTGGGACAGACAGTTCTTTGAAGTGTCATTGGCGCCGTTGAGTGGCAGTGACTGTGACTTATGCAAAGTACCTGAAACACCAGCGTCGATCTGGTGTGCCATCACAGTTCTTCCCCACGGTCACCATCTCCCCAGCTCGAAAAGACTTGCGAAGGCAGACTGGAAACGAGCGCTCGATGTCCAAGATGGTTGTGGCCCACTGTAAGTATACATTAGATAAGCAGCAGGAATGAACTGAAACAGATTTCAAGTGTCAAGCCTTTGGTGATATCCTCACTTTTCCTCTAGCTTGTGCTTTTAAGGGAATTATCTTGACAGCTACTGGATCGATCAGCCTGCAGTTTTGTTTTGTTTGTTAAAAGGAATGACATTTCCATAAAAACTGCAAATGACATGAGACTTTGCCAGAGAGAATGGCAAATGTTAGCATGGCGGGGTTAGTTTATGTAGAGCACCCTCACTGAGATGCGCCTCTTCTTTTTATTCTAAATCAAAGCATTAGCATTCATTCAGGCTGAACGTTTAAAACTACACAGAGGCTCTTCCCTAGCGACCAGGTCACCTGAAGTTTCCAGATCTTCTTGCTCTCCTTGGACACCTGCCCCACCGTCTCCCCCATCAGGGCGATCAACATGTTGAGCAGCAGCACAAAGGTGAGAATGATGTAAGTAACTAAGAGGATGAGAAACACTGCCGGATACTGTGCACTGTGGATCATGTCCAGTTCTCCCATTCCAATGCTCAGCTTGAAAAGGTCCAGCAGGAAAGTACTAAAAGTGTCCGGGTCCCTGCAGTTGGGGTAAGTGGGGCAGCCCCCTTCGCACTCTGAGCCCGGGGGAGGGCACACTGTCAGTAGGGACACCAAGGCTGCAGGGTGGAAACGCAGGAGTCTGGGTTATGTGAGCACTTTAGAGTTAAATTTGAGACAGTAATTTAATTTCTTGTTTACTGAATATGCAGCTGTGGGCAGTAGAAGGTTGTCTTAGCATAAAGGCTGAATGAGTCAATTTTCAACTTAATGTTTGGGGCCAGGACAAGAATAAACATCCTTTTAGCTTACCTGATGCGTATCCAATCATGAAGAGGACATACACCAGCAGAAATCTGAAAAGGTCTTTGAAAAGAATCTGAGAAACAAAAGCCAAAAAAAAGATGTGATGTACCAGCACATTTGAGTTCGCCGATTGCTTTGATTATCTCTCTATTTTCATTGTCTAACCTTCTGTATCATGATGCTGTAGGTACCGGTGAGCTTCAGGCCTCGTGTGAAGTACAGTGTGTTCATCCAGCCCAGGACGAGTGCAAACACCATCACAGAGACATAGGACTTAATGCCAGACAGGTAGAGGGCAGCTGTGACTATAATCAGTACAGAGTAGATGAAACTAAAGAGGAAAAAACAACTAAGTCAGTGATTCAGTTGCATTACTAAAGCTGGTGACACAGAAGTGATAAATGAGGACGGGACGATGAGATTGCTGGCATTTGGCATTTTTAAAGTATGTGGACATCACTGCTAATGATTTAAATCAACATGGTTCAGAGAAGAGCCAGACATCCTCTGATCTTTGTTTGGATCACGGGTTTAATTAAGGATTGAAGCTATAAAACATGCCAGAGAGGAGGCTGACAAAATAATTAGATGACTCAGTTAAGAGGATGCAAGAATTTGCCTCGGGTAAAAGTCGGGAAAGGGATGAAGCAGAGGTGAGGGTGAGGGGCTGCAAAGGACAGAGGGTGGAGACTTACTACAGCAGCTGAAAGGATCCATCAATAAATAAAGACTTCACCCCGGGGCACTTTTTCAGGAAGAGATCCTTAATCTGCAAAGAGCAGGGGAAACATTTCCACAGTGACAACAACACTGTGTTGTTACAGGAGACTGGGCGAAGGCAGCTTTGTTCTGTTCGAACTGTAACAAGGAGTCAGAGCGTGATGACTTACATTTGTGAGGAAGAAAAAGATTCCTGATGCCAGCGTGACGATCTCTCCCGCCATCCGCCAGTAGTCAGAGGATGTGGTGTACGGGTACGGTGGCTAGAAGCAAGAGGGACAAGACATATTGATGACATTCATTTCACTAGGTAATAAATCAACATACACACAAACACACACCATATGGAAATAGATCATAAGACAGAGAGTTGATATTCTTAAGGGACTATAAGGTTGAGCTGGATATTTTGGGACCTACATATATTCACAGTCTTGCCGAGGGTTAGATGATGAGATTGCTATCGATCTAAAATCCATCAGAATAAAGATCGAGCCAGCAGCTGGATCTTAGCATAAAATCCTTTTTAAAAACACAATTTGCCACACTTTGCATACACAAGTGTTACTGAGAGAAAAAAAATGTGGAGATGAATATTTAATTTTTTTGCTGTTTTCACCTGCAAATCTTTATGCTAATCAAAGATAACTGGCAGCTGCCTGTAGCTTCATATTTAGCATAATGCAACATATGAGAGTGGCATCAATCTTCTCATCAAGGAAGCAGTTTCAAAACAACGGTTTCAAACAATGCACATGTTATTTTAATGCTAAGTAAACCGGTCCAAATGGTCACGTCAATGTGATGTCCTGAAACTTCACCCACCGTCCCGTGTGTCGGATGGTAATAAGCCACGACGGTGAAGATGATCATGGTGATGAGGTAGGAAACCACGCTGATGTAAAAAGACACAGCAGCAAACTTCTTCCATTTGGCCCTCAGCAGCTCATTGATGGGCTCCACTGCCAGCATCTCATGGCGGTTCTGCTAAAACAGCATCAAGAAATCCTGATCTTTGCACGCACATATGCATTTTACAATTTATTTTGTTTTCTTTTTGACAGAGAAACAACACTTGATTGCAGCTCTTGCAGAGACAAATGAAGTTTATTCACCTCATTGCGACTGTTGTAGACAAGGATCTCCAGCACTGATGGTTCCTCTCCACACGTATCCAGAGAAGACAGATCATAGAGGGAAGAATACACCGGTCCGTAAGCCCAGTCCTTAAATTTACGTGACAGGTGTCGAGCTTCCTCATCTTTGATCTCACGTCGGATGATGTGCTGAAAAACCTGGTGGTACAACGGAGAAGCTCTTGATCTCTGATTTCGGACTTGGCAATATTAAAGTAAAGAACTATGATGATTAGGTCATTTTAATTGTAAATGTGTCTACCCCTATCTTGCCCAGTTTGGCAGCCATCATGAGAGGCGACATGCCATCGTTGTTGAGCACTGTCTCCAGGCTGCAGTCTGGGTAAAGCTTGGCACTCTTGATTAGCAGCAGGTCGTACATCTTTGTGAGGAAACGGGTGTTGTCCTTGGTGTTGTCTGCAATGTGCACCAGCGCGTGCAGCACAGTGTTTCCACGGGAATCCTGGCGTCGCAGGTCGGCCTTCTTGTGCGGATTCTCAGTCAGGTAGTGCACTATGTCGGGCTGGTTAGTGCATGCAGCCAGAGAGAGAGGCAGCTCACCTGGGCAAACACGGAGGGAGAGAGAGTAGGGCTCGCTTTATTCTGAAATCGCAGGAGATTAGGATATCTGCATTTCAGATTAAAAATAAGCAAATCAACAGGAGGGTTAATTAAGAACTGTAGCTGGCGTCTGTATGTTTTCACAAAGCATACTAAACATGGCTCAAAGATCTGACTTAAATCCCCGCTATGAAAGCAGCACAATTAGCAGTTGTTTGAGGGAGGGGCGCGATGGGGCCAGAGTGCCAAAAGCAGCTGCTGAAAATGAGCCGTTGCCATGGGTGACAGATTACTTTGTCACCTCGCATAGAAACGCTCCTCTTCATGGATTTGCACGGGTGCATGCAGAGTGTTAACGTGAGTCTAAATCCCATTAGCCATCAGCCCTGCCAGGTTCCTGTTCACCTCACCGCAAAGCTCCGCGGCAAATTACTCACACTGTGCCCGGACACGCTGGGATTTGGGAATGACAACCATGCTAAGTGCAAATAGAAATCATCTCCTCTGCGATGAGTAAAGAAGATGACACTTGATTGTAATCAAATAGACGATTCTTAAATTTGGGTTAAGTTAGAAAAAATATAAAACAAAGCCAACAGCTGTCCATATCTACCATTTAAACATGCAAGGAGTAATATTTAAATCAATTATATGCTAAATGCATCATCAAATGATTCAAATGAGACATAAATAAATAGATGTTTAGACTTTTTCTGGGTAAGGGGACAGCTTAGGTGAGGTCTGAACAGATGCCAGCAGAGGGCAGTGTTGAGTTTATTTCTCCCTGCATTGCAGACGGAGGATGTTTGCTTTCCTCAACTGCAGAACACAGACACCTTTCACTGGACGTACTTCTTGAACATATAACATAATGCTCGCGTTTTCACGTGTTTTCGGAGCACTGCTGATGACGACTTCTCGCACGATACTTCAAAAAACATTTGCCTTTAAGGTGGAGTTCACCATCAGACCGCAGCAGTATCCAAACTGTGTTAGCCCTGCCAAAACTTGCCAAGTAAAAAAAAAAAAAAAAAAGTAAAAGGGTGGGGTCAAATGTCATTTCTTTTTTTTTCCATGACAGAAGAGGTTTGTTTGCCACAGAAATGTGCCACGTTTTAATTATTTGCTCTGTGCGGCTGCTGTTAAGGACATTACTAAACACGGGGGTAATTTCTGTGTTGTAAAAAAAATCTAAAGGGTGGAAATTGAAACTATGACCAGTGAAGTCATAAAAACCTCAAACCCATTACATCATTTCTAACATAAGAGGCAGAAAATGCAAGCTACAGCTTTTCCAGGACAGGAGTTTGTGTTCTGACAAAGGTCATTACCAAAATAGAAGTAGCCTCCCTCATCTCTGGGCTGGAAGAAGCGCCCCCTTGCCTGGGCATGAACATCGGCCCCCTGCTCCACCAGCAGCTCCACGTACTGCTTACAGCGGCGTTCGATGGCAATGTGGAGCGCAGTCTGGCCTGAGAACGCAACACAACCCAACACAGAAGCATTGTTACTACTGAAGGTATTTCTGCCTGAATTGAAAACATATCAGCAGAAAGAATGTATTGCTCAAGAAGGAATTAGTAAATCTAGGTGCATGGAGCTGATTATGTTGACAGGCATTGTGAAATAAAAAATAAAAAAAGAACAGTTACACAAGAGAAGCACTGTCAACTCCTGCAGATATTATATATAAATCATGATGATTTATGAGCTTGAGAATGAAGGTTAAAAAAGAGACTAAAAGTTATTCAAGGCTGCCTTCATGCACCAGTGTGTCTACGGGCTTGAACCCGTAAAAAACGCGTCTTTAAACATTTTATGCCGTCACGTAAAAAGTCCAAGGTCTAAAAATAGCTGTCAGAGGTTAGGTAAATAGGTAGACATGAGTTACTGGCAGGCAGTACCGTCACACTTTGTATTAAAAGGTGTTACAAGGCGGATAACGCTTTCTACAATCTCACAGCTAACAAAGTGAGGGATGACACCTAAATAAATGAGGCCTGGCTGTTCTCATTGACTGGGCTGTAAATTGTCACTGTAAACACACATACATGCTGTATATACATTCCTTTTGCCCGTAACTGGGCCTCACCCTTTGCCTTGTTAATACGCTGTAATGCTCAACAGAACACTGCCTCTGCCATCCTCTACCTGGTGGAGGATGATGTGGGAACAGTGCTGTATGAAAATCAAATGAGACCCTTGCTTCTTTGAGTTTTTTCTTTTACCTGCACGTTGTCACTACTGGGTTATCTTCATACCTCTGTAGTAGAAATCCCTGAAGGGTGTATTGATGAACTCTCTGAGGTTTCCGGTCTTCTCTGCGATGTCCACCAGCAGTGGGATGGTGTCATTCTGGCCACCGTAAAGGTTCAGCAGAGCTTTAGGCAGACACGTCTTACCGGTGGATGGCTCTTTGAGGGAAAAAATAAAAGATGTTTTGAGTCTGAATAGTTAACCTTTGTTTAGATCTGTATTAGTGTCAAATCAGACTAACCACACCCGCCTTATCAGATGAATTTCCATCAACACTGAGGTCTTTAATTACCTCTCTCAATATCCCTGGCACTTTCATTAGTATCCCTCGGACTACCTTGGCTGGGGGTTACTGTGACGTAAAGTGACTTCCTGTTGTTCCTCTTAATGTACTGTGAATGAGTACACTATGACAGAATATAGTTTCGGGAATTGATGCATGCAAACAAGTATCTGAGCTTTGTAGTAACAAACTGTTAAAAACAGGGGTCAAGCGAGCTCTTCACTATTATTAGCCTCTCTGTTAAAAAAAACTCTCCCTTCTTAAGTCTCTCAGAGTCAGCAGTTTGCTGTGATTTCTCTCTGCTCCTTGTCATATGGTTGAAAAGACACACACAGGAAGCTTTCCCTAGGCTCGCCTACGACTGGGACAAAGAGTCACATCACCCCACCTTTTCCATCTCACATCCGCAGCGAAAAACAGACGAAAGAAAAAAGGGTCAGGGGAGTGAAAAAGGTCAAAGGTAAAGAAACCACAGGATAAGGAGTGTCTGGTTTAGAGCGCAGGCAGATTCACAATATCAGGGTGAGACTCTATATAAAAGTGGGAAGCCTAAGCTTGTCTGCATCTTAAACCCTTTTCCGTCTTACCTCTGAACTCCTCGTCTGTTAACCTCTTTTCCTGACTTTGCAGATACTCCAACAGGCCCTCGAGGGATTCGGGATCTCCGCGTGACACACACTCAAAGAGCAGAGAGCGATTGAATATTTTCATCACTTTTGGCGGGTCAGAGCCTTGGCCATCGTCACAAGACACCTCTGCTTTGCTACGACAACACAGAAACACCACTCAACGTTGTGTCACACATAACAGGAAATCATGCTGGATCTGTTTTAATGTTTTCATCTTTCAAAGAGTGTTTGAAGAACAAACCATCTTTTAAGGAATCACCCACAGTTCTCATATAAATGGAGCTCTGTGTGTTTGGGACAGGTAGGGCAGCCAGGAACAGGCAGCAGCCTAAATATTACCTCAACGGCTGCAGAGGAACCAACAACATGCTCTCTGTTAGGACGGGGAATGAGCTGAATGAGAGACTACTTCGCCCACAGTGTGTGTGTTTGTGTGTGTGTACCTCTTCATGTGGCCAACCTCTGTGTACAGAGTGGCAGTTGTAGGAGGTATTTGTTTTTTTGACTACATTTTTCCAAACCTGCCCTTTATCCATGGAAAAAAAGACAGTAAGGCGAGCCCCTGAACCGAGACGTGAAAAGGAACACACAATTAATACAACCTGGAAACACACAGGTGTTGTAGTTCAGAGACAGTGAGGCCATTCTCACCCTCTTGGGAGCTTCTTCCTGCGTCTCTTCTGGTTGCTAGTGTTTCTGTAGGTATCATAGTCAAAGAGAGAGTCCATGGGTGCTTTCTTGGAGCCTGGAGGCACATTTGACTCGTATATGGTAGATTCCAGTAAGTCCATTGGCGTGGAAATGCCCTTCTTGAAAGCACCCTGGAACTTCATCCGCAGGTTCTGTCTGCTGTCCGCTGGCTGGCCGGGCTGAACCTGCTCCAGTGCCGAGTCCTGGCTCGTGTCCTGAGTGGACGGGGAGCCATCCTCGCTCTCGAACAGGTGCGAAAGCTCAGACAGAGGGAAGGCCGCGTCAGACTGCAATGGCGTGGCCACATCAGCCACACCATTTCCTGAGTCCACAGACAGAGGAGCTCTGGCAGAGACAGAGCCGAGGGTGTCAGCCTTGGACAAGGCTTGGTGGCACCTTCTGAAGAGAGCGGAACGGCCCTGAAATAAAAAATGCAATATGTTGACTTAGCTGCATGCACTTTAGAAGAGAAGTCTTGTTTAAATAAATTTAAAAAAGTCTTAAACTGTGGATTATAATATGAAATACAAATCTTTATACAACTCAAGCTGCTGACATCTTAATATTTTTTTTATTTGAAAAGGTTATTTCTTATTCATTTCAGTCTTCATATTCATATACAAGCAGAGATATCCTTAGTTATAGTGGGTGTGATCAGTTTCTGGGTTCCATGAGGAAGGACGATATACAAATGAGAGACATGAGATGAGCCTTCCTTCTTTACGAACAGGAAACTCAGCATAGTAATATGCAGTTGGAATGATTTTAAATTGATTTTCAAAATGACAGCGTGAGTCCAAGAAAATCGTTCAGCTAAGATCATCTTGCATCTCGTCTTATAATCAGTTTATTCCGATGGCAGGCTTGAAAGCAGCCGCATTCAGCGTTATCTGTGAAAAATTGTGTTTTAAGACAACGAAGTGACTCCAGTTTAAACTGCATTTCAAAGGATATGTTAAACATTTAAGCGCTCTGTACCTCATTCATCCCTTTTGTCACAGTGATGTGCAAAATTCCTCTGCAGGGGAAACTGGAGATAAAGCATGTGGGTGCTCTGTGGAATAAAAATCAGCAAATAAGCACACGAAGAAAGCCAAAAGAAAAATTGACAAGAATTGTGCAGTTTAAGGATGGGCTCTGTGGAAAAATGAAAAACAGATTGGTGCCAAAACCAATGAGAACCTGGGCTCTCATTGGCCAGAGGGGCAGAATCACACCACCTGCCTGTTTAACACATTAAAGAAACAAATTAACTCAACAGATATGTTCTCTGCTTCTCTACTCCCAGAAACACACGCTTTACTTCAACCTATCTCACAAGAAACTGCCTATGACATGAACTTCCTTTCGAGCTATGGGCTTTCCTGTGTGTGTTGTCACACTGACCAACTATCTAAACGGGATTGTTGTGCAAAGGAGCAAAAGAAACACGGCTGCCGGGGTCCAACTGAGGGGCAGGAATGACTCAGGACCCTGGTTGACATACAGGATTATCATGCCTTTACACTTCAGTGAGTATTTCATAGTGAAAACTCGGAGGAACAAAGACAGGCTGCCCTTGACAAACTATTATAATAGACTAGGACCAAAGCATTACATTATTTAGTGGAAGTGTCTGAGGGCAGAGAGAATCCACCGGCTATTAAACATGCCAGTCTGATAGAATATAATCATAAAATATCAAGTAGGCCCGAGGCCCACATATTATCCACTTACTGGGTCAGGAAGTGGCAATCTACTTATGAAAAAGTTTCTCACTGTGAGTGACTCTAATGTCCTCTCAGAGATGGGGGACTTCCTGCTCTGCCATGGCTGATGTGACATTATCCAGAGCAAGAGAAGCCGGGAGCCCTGACTGGAGCCAAAAGGCTGCTGGGAGTGTGGCAAGAGGGCGGTAGGGAAAATAAAGTAGTAAAAGAAAAGAAAAAAGATAAATGATACATAAATAATAATTAAAGTGATGGGCATTAATGGTAAAAACGAAAATATAAATACGAAGAAATACAAAAATAACAATTTTACGCTGACACAAAATCAAAAGAAAAATGAACGATAGAATAATATATGTTTTTTAAAGCGTTAAAGCTATGATAAAGAAATTATAGACATGTTTCTTCACTTTGAGAAGTTTAGGAGTTTCTCTCATTCATTAGTAAAGAGACATGAATAGGCGTCACATACCTTGTCCTGAAAGATGATCCTGTCTCTCTTTTTCTTAGAAATGACTGTCATCCGCAGCTTTACTCCATGGTGTAAAACTTAAACTTTCTCCTGATGAGCGCTCTTTGGTTGTTTCTTCAGCATTAATGTGACTCCACCCATGTGAAAGGGCTTTTACTAGACTACACCGCGTCGGTTGACGCAGACAGAACAACGGATGCCTTCACAGATCTTGGGTGGGACAAAGTGGCCCACTACCTTGGCTCAAAGTTGGAGCCAACGCGGAAGTATGAGGCGCAGTACCACTTATGACCACTAGGGGCCGGCTGCAAAAACCCTTCAATAGAGATCCATTGAACCAGGTGTTCTCTGAAGACTGTGGCTTATTCCTGGAATTAAAAAAACGAGTAAGTACAGTTTACATGTCACCACAAGACTGGCCTCTACATTACTAGAGGAAAGTTTAGGTGCATGGCGATGCTTCACAAAAAAGTCTGTTCTTCTCGTCTGTCCTGACTCGAAAGATTCTTGGAAGTTTCTTGGCATTGTTTTCTGTTCGTTGTGTCCTTTATAGATGAGTGCACTGCTGAACGAACATGACCTCCTTTTACATCAACAGTTTAACAAATATTAACCCACCTCTCAAATATTCAGAATCCTTTAAATAGAGTTACATTTCTGAAAGGAAGGTGTGTCGAACAGAAACAAAGCAAAACACAGAACCAAACAGTTATAATAAGAACAAGAACCCATGTTCTAACAGTGACCAAATCAGGGAAGTTCTTTGCGTTTATAGCTATTTCTAGGTAAAATGTCAACTAGTTTATATCACTGAGGTTTAAAAAGTGTAAATAAACATAAGTAATAAGCTGAGTATAGCTGTAAAAGCAGAAATATCTAAACATTTTCAGTTTGAAGAATGCATTTATAACTTTATGCAAGAAGGAGCATAAAGGAATCAACAGTTAAAGTACTCAGAAGACAGCTGAATGAGCCACTGACAGTAATTACTCTTACTGAAGTGGCACTTTAATGGCGCAGGTGGTCACAGAGATGATCATTATAACCATTTGATATACTCATTTTCTTGCGACTACGACAATAAATCAGGTGAAACCACCACATTATTTAATTTAAGCAACAAATAACTAAACTGTAGCTGGGCAGAAATTCAGAAAAGGACATGAGAATACTCATAGTTCCTCAGTATTGTTCATTTACTTCTGTATTGTTGGAAACATGTGAGAAAACCATTTAGACGCGAACAATATGTAAATGAAGACACAGACTCTGGAAGAGAAGAATTTACCGCTGAGCGCATTTTTATTAATATCTTTACTACATTCATTGAAAATAAAAGATGTGTTATTTTGCACTGTACACAACACTGCAACAAAATGCCAGAAGACAGAGGATGCAATCTAATCCCATCTAGAGTCGTCAAAAACGTTTCCACATAGTAAGAATTCACATTTACTATTATTATTATTATTATGTAAGCACCCGAGGGCCGAGTGGACTGACAAACACTTGGTGCAGCAATACTTTGGAAAGACAGAACAGACGTGGACGTCCTGCCCTGCAGACAGGTATGTCGTAGGCAGATCAGACCTTCAGTATAACTCAACACTTGTTCTTTGCTTGCCTGCTGCACACAAGGAGACATGTATAAAAATTAAAATATAAGGATTAAGGCAGGAAAAGGTGATACGGCCACTTAAATTAGTGGTACCACCAGCTTAAGGCACAAAGAGGCGTGCAGTATTAGAGAACATTAACATTTTCAATCATTTTAAAAAATTCCACAAACAAAACTATACAGCAGGTGATGAAAGAAATACTATGAGTCATGATGCCGGTTAAACCAACTATGCTTTGTATAACTTGTAGTGTAGGTAATAATTAACTAACTGTAACATGTGGTTAAAGTTAAATCATGCCAATCAAATTCACAGATATTATGAACGGCTACAGAAAACATTAATTGTTGGGTAATATAAAACAATGCCTTCTTCTGTGATATATGTGTAGTGTGTTTTGAATTTTGACTGATTGTGAATTAGCCAAAACCCCATATGATCTATATAGTTACTATATGGATCATACTACTACTACTAATAATAATAATAACAGGAAAATAAACCAATTAACAAATCCACACACATGCCCTCTTTCTTGGATTGTGATGTGGGACACTGTGCACAAACAGCAGGACGGACTTGTTGCTGGTTAAAGTTTTGAGAGTACTGGTAAACCTTTAAACTTAAACATGTGTGTTTAAGACATGGCTTTTCAAATGGAGTGTTAAGAATCTGCAGCCGCTTTGGAAATCTTGCCCCAAAAGTGAGGAGAAAGGCAAACTGAGGAACCCAGAGCAGGCACACAGATGAATAAAGGAATATATGTGATGTGTAACAACAGAGTGTTATAAATGGACTCCCCCATTGAGCCGTGGGATGACCTGCAGGGAACGAAGGTGCAGACTGCGCAACTGCTGACTGCGCAATCTAAATGACTTTGTAAACTAAGTGGCTTACTCAAGGAAAGAGGGTCGTCCAGCAGTCACGCTGTGTAGTCGAGGTCAGCGTTCATCTTACTATATATGTCATAAATAGCATCAACGGTGGCGGTGAAGTTGACAAGGAATTTACGTATTTTTTCCAAGACTTCCTCCTCCTTGACGTCCCGACCTTTGGAGAGGGCCTTCAGGAAATCTGACTTGTACGGAGCAGCATAAAGAGCTGCCTGAAAGAGAACATTCAAGTTTAGATCAACTCTATATATCTGATAAAATTACATCAGTAGTTTCTAAACTCACCTTGAAAAGCTGTTGCACAAACCATCCATGATACTTTTTTAGGGCTATTTCATAGGCTTTGGTGACATTGACCCGAGTGAGGTTTGGGTTGCTGTCGTCCTTCTCACCGTCCACCAGGCTCTGAAGGAACACTTGGATAAATCTTAGACCCCTTTTAAAGAAGAAGACATGCAAAGTGATTATGAAATGGAGACCTTTCTCAAACTGAATGAGCACAAACTTTAAACTACAATGTTGTAGTCTGGAAATATAACCTTCATCACCTCTTTAGCCACATAAGTGCCAGCGTTGCTCCAACTTTGGGCCATTCTCCTCCGTGCATTTCCTTCTCGACCTCCAAAATCTGCTGGAGTGTCTTGAACCGTCCCGGGTTGGTATCATAAACTGCCTTGATTTTCTATTGGACAAAACGAATACATATAAATATATTAGCATGAATATTATTATTACTGGAAGTTGATGATTTAACTAACGTGAAGGAATAACTTACTGTGATGTTACCAGTTATGTCGGCTTTGATCGGAGCAAAAATGGTGGATCCGAGGCAGTCTGAGGATATTCACACAAAATAATTCTTCAGCGGTTCTTGCGATGATCACCAACCTCTACCAACTAACACAGAGGCTTAAAAGGCAAATATGAACGCTTGACTTGAGTGCAGGTCTCTATATGGACTGGAGGATTCTATCTTGAAAGCCACATATAAAAAAAATGAAAAATTAAAATTGTTGAACTTGTCACTGCCGGAAATTATTTAAAGAAAGTTGTTTAAGTTTGAAACTATGATTACAATTATATCTCAATATTTGTTAATCCATGGTTAAACTTTAACTCCTATATTAAGCTCTAGAGCTGTCACCTGAATTAAAGGGTATATATATATACAATTTTCAAACTGATTAAATTGTGCAGTCATTAAATGACATCCATAACTGATGGACCGTGGAGATGCGAAACACTGTGTAACTTCACTGCAGGCTGTAAATCTGTGTTTTGCTGCCCTCTGTGAAAGTTTCAAGCCTGTTTTCATCTGTGTTATTATAGGGACACTTAGTGTAACTGAAACCACTGCTAACACATTTTGAGTCACCAGTGTCATCTGGAAATGTCTGTGGTGAAAAGGGTCTATTTGGGACATAAGCATGTGGTTTAACAGACAGCTTTCAGTCCCCGAGCTGTTAGTGGAAACTACCTGTGTCCACTCCATTGTGCCAATGTGAAGCATCACACACTGATGGCAACATATCCTGTTTCAGAGACATCCTCATCCCACTCTCTTCAAGGGAGAAGGTGCAGTAAAGCACATCTATGAACTAGTTGTTCAGAGTCTTGAGATGAGTTTTCTAAATTCAAATATCCCAAAAAAGTAATACTCCTATGAAAGGTAACACAATAAAGAGTGAGGTTGTCAATCTATTCCCTCAGTCTAGAAGAAATCTAATTAGACAAAATAATTCAAAATGCACACTCCTGAACATTCACACATGTGTTTCAAATTGTTAATGGCTTGTAGGAAAGTTGGCTCAGACATTTCTAGGTCACAAAAAAACAATGGTGACAAGGAGGAAAGAGCTTAATATCGACATCAGACTTGGTTCATCTCAAGGGTTTCACATGGCAAATTCAATAGAGGGACTTTGGCATATTAATACAGAATGAAGTCGCACAAAGATGCCCTGGTGGACCATGCCACTGGTGAATGGGCAAGCGGAACTCAACACCGTACTAATCAATTTTCACAACTTAAAATCCAGGCCAGTGGATTAAATTATGCATGCTAAAGGATTGTGGACAGCTTGATGAAGAGAAATACGATCCAAAAAAAAAAGATTATCGTTCGGAAAGAGCAACGTCGTTTTGCTGAGCTTTATGGAAACATTATGACGGGTTTCCCCTCGATAAATTAGTTTTTCTAACAACTGTAATGGTTTTACAATTGTGGGAAAAATGGTCCATTGCAAGACCCTACACACTTGTTCCACCAATTTACAAGGACATGAATAATGAATCATTTATAAATGCTTAATATCACTTAGTGAGTGGCATCAATCTGACCTATACTGTAAACGTCTAAGAATTCAATCCTAAAAAGCAGTGCATGTGTTAAAATCCTCTGCAGTCACTGACATCTTTTAACTTCATGCGCAGGAGTGTCACCAGCTACTGAGTGGCACTGTGGAAACATCACTTACCAAAGAATGGTGGAAGGTATGACACAGCCTCCAGAAAAGGTCTTGTTTCCACCTGTCTGTCAGCCGGCAGCTGTCTGAACTGGTGCTCCATTAGCAGAGCCATCTCTTTAGTCTGGACACACTCCTTACCTCTGAAATGAAAGCAACAGGTTGTCAGTCCTCCACTGCAGATCCACAGTGACACCAGGACACAAGCAGAGAACCTGCTCTCTCTCTCTCTCTCTCTCTCTCTCTCTCTCTCTCTCTCTCTCTCTCTCTCTCTCTCTCTCTCTCTCTCTCACACACACACACACACACACACACACACACACACACACACACACACACACACACACCCACCCACACACACACACACATTGTAGTCACCCACGCTGAACTCAGGTCGCAGAGGAGCATCCAGCCGTCAGCTCATGTGATCGACTTGTTAGTGATACCCAGACTACCGCCACCTGTCGGGTAAAAGGGCGGATAAACACCACTTAGGCTGAAATCCAGGGCAAATCATTGACTGGAGCAACCACAAGAGCGGCACCTATCAGCTGACAATATCTTCCTCTGCGTTTAATCACATATGCTGCTTTACTGCCAACTAATGGAGATTTGCTGCATATCGCCATTATGACTACTACTACTACTACTACTATCACTTCTACAAATAACAACAACAACAACAACAATAATAATAAAGAAGAAGAAGAAGAAGATCAACAACAACAACGACAACAAAAATAATATGAAGTTAAATTTAGTTTGAATACGTTTCCTGCAGGTTTAGAGCTATGCAATCAGATTATTAAGTAATTAATTAATTAATTAAGTTAATTACGTATTATAAGGAAAATAAACACAAACCATTATTTATTTATTTATTTGTTTTTGTGGGTGGGCCAATTGTTGGAAGAAATATTTTTTCGCGTTTTTGTGCCATCATTAGTTTTGATCTTTGCGAGATCCCGTAGCGTGGGAGTAACTAGGAAGTGGTTCGGGTAACTAAGGAAACCCGGGAGATTGAATTAAGGTGAGTTTTCTGTGTAAAACTACAGCGGTTTGACTGATTTAATTAAAATCCAGCATAAAAACAATCGATCTTAGCTCCGAAAGCGGAGAAGGTATTATTTGTGGAGCTAAATAGTAGCAAACTGCGTTAAGCGTTGCTGTGTGCTGCGCACTGTTGACGCTTTGTTCTTGTTGTTAAGGTTTCATGTCCAAAACATACATAGCAATAGCAGCAGCGATATCAGGCTAAATAAATACTGTATGTTTTTGCGTGGAGTAGTTCCCTTCAGTGTCGACTAGCAAACTGTGTTTGTGTTAAGTTGGCCAAGTACCTAAAATCAAGCAACGTTATAAGAGATTGCTGCTCATGCTTTGTGTATTCTGCTAACTGTAACGTAGGTCTATGGCTCTGCCCACATTATCGGCCCATGTGCCCAATCGGTCCCGGGTACTAGCAGGGCAGCTGGCCCGACAGCGGGAGCATGAAGCCCGGTGTCGCCAGCAGTGGGAGCAGCATGCTCAGTACTTCAGAGAGCAGAGTGTCCGCAGTCAGAGACAGGCGGTGTGGAGCTCCCGTCAGTCCTACCAGCAGAGGTAACCTCATCCAGAACTGCATTATTTTCATCTCTGAAACATTATATGAAAAAGAACAGCAATACAGACTTTTATTTGCCCCTTTTCATCTTCATGATTTCCATGAGCCACTGCAGTATTATTGAACTGTGCAAGTGCACGGTCTGTGTATGATATAACTGGACATAAGTGTAAAAAGAGTGAATGATTTGTATAGTATTGCTCTCAGTAAGTTACGCCTCGTTTAGGGTAACATAGGCTCACAAGAGCTCTACGTAATAATTAATAAGTTAATAATTAATAAATAATTAGAAGGATGATCTTCACAGTGTTGAAAAATAACAAATGGTACAATTTTTGTGTGTGTAAATTTGTGTAAAATAGAAGCCTACCATCCCTACACAAACATCTTTCAGGACCTTATCTTGTGTACGCTATCCCACTCTGTTGATCAGTTTCAGCTGACAAAAATGCCTGAGAATCACAACTGAAATATATATTTGTTTCTATTTTTTTATCAGTATGTCAGCATACCATAAACAGAGACTGAAAGAGGAAAAGAAAGCCAACCTGGAGCACCGCAGGGATCGACTCAGGGCCATGCTTCAAGAGGAGCAAGACCGCCTGGAAGCGGAGCTCCGAGAAGTAGTACCTGACAGGAGCACACTAGCGAGTCAGCTGGTGCAGAAAACAGAAGAGCTTCGTAAGGCACGAGAGGAAAGAAGAAATAAGGTAGTGGCACTGAATTAGCAGCATATTTTCTTATCAACAGTGATCGAGCTGTTAGGTCAGATGAGTGTGTAATCGCTGTTATTTGTATATTTTTTTTTATTTTAGGTGGCGCAAGAACTGCTTAGGGAGCACTGGAAGAGAAACAACCCAGACCTGCGAGAGGTAGGCAAATTTAAACTATTGATGCAGAACTGACAGGTTGTCAGTGCCTCATGATTAATGGCTCCAGGAATCTGATGACAGAAGAAGAGAAAGAAAGCAAGTAGAGAAAACAGACACTTTTTTTTTTAATCAAGATATCCATTTGATCTGGAAACGTATAGGGCTTGTGATGCAGATATTCCATGACTTCCTGTGAACCTGAGTCCAGTGTTGAGTAAGAGACTAAAATGTTCTGGTATCCCTTCCACCAGGGTTCAGGTTCATCAGTATCTCTGTCTCAGCTAAGTCACAACTCTGTTGTTTTTAATCCGTCTGCAGGTCGAGTCAGCATTACATAAAGATCATGTTGTCAGCCAATGGCAGGAGCAGACATCTGAGAAGAAACAGGTAGGACAGTCCATCAGTGTGTATGACCTGCATGTCCCTTTGTCACATTTTGGGTTATAATGATACTCGGTTTTATTCAGATTCATATTATTCAGACCAAATAGTGAAGAAAATTTCCTCCATTATGAGTTCCTGTTGCACCACCTCTTCCAAGTTATTAAACTTCTCATGATCCTTTTACGTGGCACATTATTTATGTAACAAATCCATTTTTAATTAAACAGTGCTCATGTATACTGTGAGCACAGTATCAAGTCTGACATCTACCATGACTAATCACCTCAACATGGTGTATAATTAAAATAGTTTGGACACCTACTGTAAGTGATCCATCTCGTCCAACATGCAGAAAGAAGCGGCAGAACAGGAGGAGAAGCGGCGCTTTGAAAATGAGTACGAGAGGACCAGGAAAGAAGCTCTGGAGAGGATTAAACAAGCGGAGGAGAAAAAGAAAGCAGAGGAGCGTAAAAGAGCAGAGGAACTTCGCAGCCAGATGAGAGAACTGAAGCTAAGAGAAGAAGAGGTATTTACAACTTCAACAGACTGCTTGTTCAAAAATATTTCTTGCACATGTTAAACCATATTCATATTTTATGGTCTGTCAGGCCACTCGTCTAAAAAAGGAGCAAGAGGCTCTGCTGATCCAGCAGTGGGAGCTGGAGAAAATAGAAGAGGAGAGGAAGATGGCAGAGGAAAGGCGAAAGAAATCGGAGATGGGGTAAGGAAAGGTCTTTCTGCAGATTCTTTGTTCATTTGAGATATTGGGCTGACTGGATTTGAGATATTGGGCTGACTGGATTTGTGTTCCACCAGGCATTTCTTGATCCGCCAATATCGAGCTCAGCTGAAGTGGAGAGCCCAGCAAGTGCAGGAGGAACTGGTAAATTAGCTTCTCCTGCTGATACTGCTGTGTATTCCTCTAGATCCAATCCATTTTCTGATTTTAATGTTTTCCTCAAAATCCTCTGTGCCCACCAGGAGGCTGACTGTAAGATCCTGGCAGCCTTGCTGGAAGGAGAGCAGGAGGACAGGAGGATGGAGACAGCGCGGAGGGAAAGAGCTATTGCTGATGCTGCCTGGATGAAACGTGTGATTGAGGAGCAGCTTCAGTTGGAGCATGAAAGGGAGGCTGAGTTTGACATCCTACACAGGTGAGCGCCAAGATTCAGCGAGCCATGACGCCACAGGAAGGGACCCCTGTTACTTATCACATACATATCTATGTATCTCAACTATTTCAGGGAAGAAGCTCAGCGTGTATGGGAGAAACGAGAAGCTCAGTGGGAGAGGGAGAGGAAAGCCAGGGAACGACTCATGCACGAGGTAAATGGATGACTTTGACAACTTGGAGTAAAATTTAAAAGGTCTGATTACTGCATAAAAGCTTTCCTGTGCTTGTTTCGGAAGGTGCTTGTGGGGAGACAGCAGCAGCTGGAGCAGAAGATGCAGAAGAACCGCGAGGCTCAGGAGGAATCCTTGAAGAGACGAGAAGACCTGATCCAGGAGCTGGAGCTGGAGCGGCAGATCAGACGCCAGGAGAAGGATCAAGAAGAGGGCCGCAGGACAGCACGGATGCAAGAGATAACTGCTCAGGTTGGCATGAATTCTAGTAGTTTGTTTCAGAAACTTTTTTTTACAAGTTGTTAATAATAAAACTGATCTAATGTCCATGGTGTGCGCATAATGTAGGTGGAGCAGCAACGCCAGGAGCAGTGGGAGGAGCAGTGCAGGATGGAACAGGAAGAAGAGGAGGACAGGGAGACTCATCGAATCCAAGAGGAGGAGCTGAGGCTTGAGGCGCAGAGGATGGCCAAGAAGGGATACCAAGAAAAGGTAAAAGACGAACGTCAAGCTGATGAGGACTATTCTTATTTTTCTGATTTTATTTTTATCTTAATGTTAAAATATGTTCAATCTGTCTCTTTCAGATTCATAGCAGGCCACGATCAGCCTGGACATGAGGAAGCTTCAAGGCTGACCAGCCACTGCGTTGTGAGATGTGTCATTTTCTGTAGCTGTAAAGTTCATATTGTCGTAAAATAATCGTCACAGGCCCATATGTACATCATAAGTTAGTTAGTCACTGTCTCTCTGTCAGCACTGGCAGCACTGACATACGGCAACAAAATCCTCATATGAAGTTTTTTTTTTTAGTACAAATCTAAAATGGACATTGAATGTTGTTTACCATGTCTAAGTTATGTTCTGAAGGCCTATTTTCATGCCCAGTTTAAGGGTGATGTACAATTTGATCAATCAGTCGATCTTTAAATCCACACAGGGCACCATTTTAAGACATTAAGTAAAAATGTGAACCTGTACTTCTGTGCCTTTTAAAGGAAGTGGATTCCTTGTAGGTCAGGTAGGCCATATTTTGTGCCATCTCGATGTTGATACTGGTTGATTGCATGTATAAAGAAGAACTGATGTTGTTTTGCACTTCTAGAACTGTTCAATGAATATATATATATTTTTAATTCTGTATCTGTAGTTTATTTCCAATAAAAATATTGCAAATCAGTCCATAATCCTGCACTAAGCCACCGAAAGGTGAAACTAAATAAAAACAAAACCTGGCAATAGTTATAAATTAAGTTTATTTAGAAAATATTTATTTTTCTGAAATGCAGCTTATCAGTTGCATCACACACATCTCTGAACTCCATTCAAGCACAGAGAGGGACATTACTTTGATCGGATTTCAAAATGAAAATGGATCCGGAAACACTTTGGGCTGCACAATAACAAAAGAGACGTCTAGAGTTCTATCCCATATGTTGCACATTAAATACAAAACTAGCAGCAATGGAACAGAGCAACAAAACACGTGGACACAAGGCTGTTAGCTCTACACACCTCGACGACAACACTGAAATGGCACACAAGACTGCAGAATACAGTGCAACGTGGAGCCTGTTAGAAACATACTAAATCATTATAACTTAATGCAACGACATCTCGATGCTGGTGAAGAATAAAACTTGGCCCCTGAACAAGTGTTACTTGCATTCACTGACTTGACAAATGGGCATACATAAATAGCTGCAATAAGTGCACTGCAGACCGGATTACACTTGGACAGGGGACAGACCATATAAATAGCTTTATGCAACAAACATTAGCATTGCAGAGCTACAAAGAGTGTATAAACAACGTTCCCAACATTTACTGGACGCAATGGTCGGCTTGTTTTTAAATATTAAACTTTACAGTATGGTGATGCTTACACAGTGCAATCAACGAGAGGAAGCTCCTTTAGCTACAATAGTGTTTCTAATAGTATCCAATGACTCATTTATGGCTTTTCAGCATCCATGTGTGGCTTTGGACTCATAACATTAACCTGTATCATCATATGGATTTACTAGACTGTGCTTAATTGTTTTACGGGATTAATGCACCACTTAAAGATATTGTGTAACTATGAGCGAGTTTTACTCAAAGTGTTAAAGAGTGATCCATAAATCAATATATTTCCCGACCCTGAAGGTATTTTACGTCAAGAGATATTGTGCTACTATAATAGCTGGAAATACCAAAGGAAAGTGACTGACGTTTCCTGTGATACTCAGACTTTGTCCAATGTTGGCTTTAAATAGTGTCAACTGTCCATAAATTAAAAAGACAACGCATGCATATATCACAAATACAAAAAAACCCACAATAAAATTATTGAAAATATGTATAAAAACAAAACTGAGATGCTGGCGGCTTTGCAGCCCTTTAAGTGCCGTTAGTTGGTATTCTCCTTTGTAGTGATGGTGACAAGCTGTTTGGCCGCCTTGGCAATGTCATAAGCACATTGGATGACCTGCTGGGTGACCAGCTGCATGTCCGGTCCCGGGCAGCCCTCTGAAGGCAACGCCTTCCGGCACTCATTCTGAAGTCTGCACGCACTGGAGGTCAACAAGCGCAGAGAGCCTCTCACGGTCTCTGAGCGAGGCTTCTGCAGAGGAAGGTTAAAATATTTGAACATTAATGCAAAGCGACGTACGTTTGTTAAACTAACAGCAAACCAACTGAACCATTCAAAAATAATACGACAGGCTGATACCTTGGGAAAGAGGGCGGCCATTTCTGTTACAGCCACATGTATTCTTTCTGAGCAGGGCATGAAGCTGTGAGGGGGAAACAGTTATTGATGAGTTCAACATACTGGTGTCACATTCACAACTATCTGGAAATGATAAACGATAGAAACACTGTAGTTACACAAAAAAATGAAATATCCATGAACTAATAGCTGTTATAAGCAAGTCCATTTACGGAGCAAGGTACTAATTAGTCTATCACCACACACCGTGCATCATCATCTTCAGGTTAACATCGGTGTAAAAACATGCTAAAACCTGATTTTTAGAATAGTAAGTACAGGATACTTTGATTCCACGGCACAATTAAAAAATATGTTTTGCAATAAAAACATCACCATGAAAGATCTAAATTGGAAACAGTCTATTGTCTACATTGAAAGCAAGTCACTGCATAGATGCGACTTACCCTTTAACACAAATTCAAACTCAGTGATCGAAGAGAAAACTGTTAAACGGAGGCAAGTATTTTGAAGCATGCAGAAGCACATCAAAGAAAAAGAGATACGGTATCCTGTTAAAGGTGAGACAGAGCAGAAGAATAAAAGGTGTGAGGGAGAGGAAAATAAAACTGTGCCTGGGAGGCAGGGACAGAAGCCAGAGTACCAGGAGGTGGGGTCAGGGGACCGGAGGCTGAGCGGCAGAAGGGGAGAAGGGGCCTTCTCAGCCCAGGGCACCAGAGTGCTGAAACATCCCAGGCTGTGCCTGAGCCGACGCACTCCTTCACGCTCACATGGTCTGTGCACGGGAGCGAGGGAATGGGACACCCAAACAACATCATAACAAAGGAGCAGAGTTGAAGCAGAATGAGGGGGACGAGTGAAGATAGCAAAACAAAAAAAGACTATGACAGGACATAAACACAACTGTAACTGAATAATGATGAATGGAAGAAATGGAAGCAAGAAAAATAACACTCAGATCAAAAACTGATAAAACATCACATTCTGACCTGTCATGTTTGTTGTCCTGAGCAGCTCGTAGCAGCTCTTGGATATTCTTGGTGATCTGCTCTGTTTTGCGGATGACGTCCTCTGTGCTGGGAAGAGTGGGGTCTGACTCCATCTCTAGATCATCCAGCTCAGGGATAGAGCTGCCCTCTCCCAGCCAGCCACTGCTCCTCAGCCGCCCCCTCCTACTGAAACTGCAGAGGAAAACCAAAAGATATCAACTAATTTAATTTGATTGTTTAACTGTACTTGAAAACCCTTTAAAATCCTAATGCAGTCAGTCAGTACAAGCCATCACTCGGGGTGACGCTCTTACCCTGAATCATCCATCTCAGCGTCATTGAATGTGTTGTCGTAGTCACTCTCTGGCACGCTGCCTTGCTTCTCTAACTTCGAGGCCTGAAAGGAAGAGAAACGCCAAAGAAAAAAAAAGCTAATGCGCAGGGAGTCCAACGTGACTGACAGTGTAAACCAGAGGCCGCTGTGATAAAATCACAACTTCGGCACTAAATGTCACACTTATCGACCACAAACGCATGTTGTACACGTGCCACTTTCTGTCTGCTGTGCCAGCATGAAACAGTGCAGCAGTTTCAAACAAGCAAAGGCGGTGCAGATGACTTTGAATAAAACAAGGCGGTAAAGCTGTGAAGCGAGAGCACATAACCAATTTAAAGAATTAAATGTAGGATTAGTAGAACAGTTAGTGAAGCTCAGACCATTATCACATATGACTAAAGCTAACCTTCTTGAAAAAGACCATTATCGCTTCATTTTCACGCGACATCGGTCACCATCAAATGTGCCGACATGTTGATTTGTGAATGAAAACTTGAGACTGGATTCGCCTGTGTCAGTGAAACAGTCCAACAAAAAGCTGTTACTAATAATCAGCAGCGAGTGGCCAGAAACATTACATCAGAAGCATGACACACAAGCTTGACTCATTCTGCAAACTAAAGAGAAGTAAACCCTGGAGGGTCATTATTTCAGGAGGGGAAGTCAGCATGAGATAGTGTGAGATTCTGTTTCATCTGAAATGAAACAGAATCTCACACTGTCGAGAGTGTCCCAATAAAAAAATAACAGATCTTTACACTGAATAGGGTTCGTGTGATCTGAGAGGTTTGCTGTAACTTTTAACTTTATGCAGATTCACCGCCACAGCCAAAGCTACATTTAAAAACAGGAAGCAGCGACAAACAAGTGCATTTATGCCACACGGACACTTCACATTTTCATACAGTCACTGTGGTACGTCAAAGAACCTAAACAAAATCCTCTTCTTGCGTGCAGTTCAAAATCTTTATCTGGGGAATGTCATTAGCTCACACAAGTTTAGCTAAATCTTTGTTCTGCCCTCGCAGATGATCAGAACCACTTTGAGATCACCAGTGTGTTTGGGTGCGGCTGAAGCAGTGAGAGCATGCCGTTCCAATCTCACGAACGCCAAGGATTTGTTAGAGAGAGTATTCGAAATTGTCCACGGTTTCCTTCTGGAACAAATTTTTGGACAGCGAAGCTTTGTTTCAGCATCATTATCTGCACATGTTTCTAGAGCACAGAAAGAAGACATTAGAGTTAGAAGCTGCGTCACAAGCTCAACGTTCAGCTGACAGGCCGAGGTTTCGCCGCCACAAAATTTGTGGCGATTCCATTCGCGCAATTAGGGCGATGCCGGTGATGAAGGCAGGTTTCTGATGGTGAGGGCAGCCAGTGGAGGGATGGCTCATGCAGCAGGGCAGATAAAGAGCAGGAGAACAGAGGAATGTGGGAGAGGAGGGAATGGGCTCCATGTGGACTTGCCGCGTCCCACGAGATGTGGGCTGAGTGAGGATGTACTTAACCTTTTGAGAACTGTCGTCCTTCGACCATGACAAGGTGGATGGAAATGAGGGGAGGGATGAAGAGGTGGTCACAAACGCGCCCCTTTCCGTCTAAAGACAGGGTTTAAATCACATTTTAAAGACAAGATTTCTTTAATTAAAGAAGAACTGTTTGCATTGTACACCAATCAGGCATAACATCATTCTCTAATATTGATAGGTCCCCCTATCCTAGCAGTTGTGACTCATCAGAGAATGGATGGGCCTTCTGAATGTGTCCTGTGGTGTCTGGTAACAGGACGTTGTTAGTGGGGGCTTGTTGGGTCCTATGGGCTCAGGGAGGGGCCTCTGTGGATCATCCCACAGATACTTTGGGTTCTAGTGAATCTTGAGGCCAGGTCAACACTTTTTTTGTTTTGTTTTGAGTTGTGTGTCTGTGTCAGGCTGCATCCTGCTGGGATGGCTGCACCCATCAAGGAGTGTCATTGCTATGGGGTGGGGGTGTCTGGTCTGGTCTAGGTGGGTGCTACATGTCTAAGTAACATCCACATGAATGGAAGGTCCAACCGTATCGCAGATGTTCAATGTTTTTCACTTCTCCTGTCAGTGGTCTTAATGTTGTGGCTGATCGGTGTATATCGAGCTGAATGGGGATTTTACGTCCCATCCGTGTCCTCAAGCCTGTTGCTGCTCAATCCGATATTGTATAAGGAGAGTTGAAAGGTAACTGTATCTGCACATTCAGTTTAGGATATAAACATTATGCTGTGTTAGAGGGGTGAACTCAGGACATGTCAACGTTAAAACCTAAGAGACAACGTAAAAGAGTTTAGTTGTGTTAGAAGATCACCCTCCTACATTTGCTCCCTGAGTGGCAAAAAACTGCTTCAGTGAGCAGTGTCCCAATAAGATAACCCCTAAGAGATGAAACCAGAAAAACCAAAACCTCAAATTTAACAACATAAATGTCACATGTGAATTAAATAGAGTCCAAACAGATGAGAGGTTAAAGTGAGTGTGTGAATGTATCATGCATTACAAAAACACAGAGTATTTGTATGGTAGTTTTAATGCTTCATCAACATAAAACACAGTACAAAGCTTCAAAGATCATCTGAATAACAGCACCTCCTTACTTGCACAGCTAACTTTTGTCTAACAAAGCAGCAGCACTCCTGTAAATGAGAGATACATGCAGATGATGTGCTTCTAAAGTGGATAAATATGACGCGTCTGGCTGTAATCTAAATGCTCGGCGCTTTGATGGCTCAGACTTTGGTGCAGCAAGAAACTACCCAGTGGTAAATGAGTGAGGAAAAACACAGAAGAGGGCACAGGGAAATGTTTGCAGACAGGATGAAGACATGAGGGGAAAAAGGTGGAAACATGGGCAGAGGAGAGGAAGAAGCAAAGGAGAGCAGGGAACAGGTCTTACTTACATGAGGCAGGAAGGGTTGCAGGGTGGGGATACCCTCCTCTGGGTAGGGAGTTTCCCCTTTGGGGAGATAGGGCTTCAGGCCTGAGCCGGTCTCATACATAGACATGGGCCGACTGGCCCGCGCAGACTGTCGGCGTTTCAGGGCTGAGGGGCTGGAGGGGTCAGGGTAGTCTGTACCGCTGGGGATCTGATAGATATTGGTTGTGACCTGCCGCCTGAGAGAGGTGTTCTCGCTTTGCAGAGATTGCAGCTGGAAGAGACGGTCAGCAACACACTAAGAGGTGCTCTCAGCAAAGCAAGCTTTCGTCCCTGCTCTGACCTATTCTTTACAGCATGCAGCCACTTCTTCAGCTTTTGTTTCTCTTAATATTCTGATCAGCATGATAAAAGTCACCTAACTCAACCGAGGTTTTAATTTGGCAGGAGTAAAGTTATGAGGACCTATCATTTTCAGACATGTCAGCAATAAACAAACCTGAAGCTGCTTCAGTGACGATGAATCACTTTATGGTTATTAGCTAAACATGGCGGCTCTCATAGGAAAATATAACCCAGTACATTGTTCTATAAGAACCATCTCTTCTGCTACAATATCCATAAAGTTGACTGTCCCTCACTGATCCGTCACTGAAACAGCTCCAGATTCAGTTTTATTGATGCAACAGTAGAAGAGACAAATTCATATTATAAACCAGGTCTTGTCTGCACCGGCTAACATCACAGGACTAACATGAATATTTCCGTTTGTATGTTTTTTTTCTCTCTCATGGTCTAAAAATGCAAAGCAAGTGATAAGCAAGCAAAAGATGTTGCACACGTAAGCAGTTTAGGTCAAAGATGTACAGTAGCTATAGTACAGACAGACCCATGAAGAAGAACTGTGGAAGTCTAAGAGACATTCAAGATGAACTACCTTTCTTTCAATATCGGGAAAATGGGAGATGCTGTGTATTTTTCAATAAAAGTGTGAATGCAGCAGAGAATAGTAAACTGAGTTTGCTGTGTGGATTTGTTCATGAACTGGCATTTAAATATGTGAGTGACTGTCATTTTTAATCACTACTAATACCTATCCTGCACGTTCTTTGTCTGAACGTGGCCGTCGCTGGAGTTTAACACTGTACAATCTACCACAGAGGAGACCGACTCTGATCTGCGTCCTCCTTCTAGACAGATAAATTAAATCAGTTTAAACATAAGAAAACAAAATTGTAACCTCACTGTTACATGTAACATCTACAAGTCAGAGTAACAGAGTTTCACGTTTCTATCACCTGCAGAGCTACCTTTTTTTTTTTTTTTGAAACCTCTATGAAATGTGACCAAACATACGCTATACCAAACAAATAAATCCACATGTCCTAAATGAAGTTACCAAAAACAACAGCTGGTTATCATCCTAAAACATTCGATGCAGTAACACACAGTAAACGTGATGATTGATGAAGCAAGGCACACACATACAATTTCAGTTAGTCGCTATGTATTATAAATTATAAATTAGGTCATGCTTTCTCTTAAAACATGCTTGTTAGTAACATCAGACAGCATAGCTCCAACTAAATTTATATATTACAAAAAATCTGACCTTTTTTTGTTATGAAATGCAGAAAGAGTGATTTTTTTTTTTTTACTTGTAAAATCAAGACAAGAAAATAAACCAACACATAAAAATGTACAATGTGAAACTCAACATGCTGGCCAAAACAAAAGGGTGGAAACATGGGTGTCACAGCAGCCTTATATCTTAACAAAGCATCATCACAACCCACTGATTGGACTTCCACATCAGAGAGTGATCACACTGACCACTGTGCCCCCCCCCAGTCCGGCCCCCGGTGTTAGTGATCTTATTGGTGGAGCGGGGTGGATACCTTTTTCTGCATCAGCCTCAGCTCGTCACTCAGGTTGTTGTTGGCTTTCATGAGCTGCTGGATCTTGGCTTCAGAGACCGAGAGTGCGTTTTTCACGTCTATGTATTCTTGCATAGTAATGGGGCCGTCTGAGAGGTCAGAGTCCAGGCTCTGTCGAGTTGAAAACAAAGCGGTAAAGGCACCAAAAGAGAGGATGGGGTTTTGACTCGCTGAGAATAACAACATACCTTAGTCCTGTCTCCTTTGCTTGAGGGGAGCTCTTGATCTGTGTCCTCATCCGACGCCACGCTATCATAGTCGGGCTGGTCATTGTCCTGGCTATCACTACAATGTCTGCCGCCTACACTCTTCAGGATCAGTTCAACGTTGTCTGGTATGTAGAGGCACAGAGTGGAACAGTTAGTGTATTATGCTACATGTCAGTGCAGGCAGGATTTTGGAACAAAGTAACAGGAAGATACCAACCTTTGGGACTCACTACTGAATTCCCTTGTTGTCTGCGCTTAGCGTCGCTCAATATGTCGATCACCAGAGTTGCAAATTCGTGTGCATTGAATCTTGCGAGCTTCTGTCGCCCCTAAAAATAACAGAAGCAAAGTCAAATCAGCAGCAAACTTCCAAGTTAATGTGAGCAGGCAGAAAGAGTCCTGTACGTCTGACTGGCCTGGTTTCGCGTTGATGAATACTCTGGGTTAACAGGGAGGAAAGGAACCACAGTCGTCTCCGTCACCAAGGTGCTGTGATTCTGTGTAGCCAGCCACACTGCAGATGATGACATAAGAATGAGGTCAGTGGTGTCTAGAGGCTCGGAGTTCAGCCGCAACACAAGATAGCTACCGCCGACGTTCTCTGGGCACGACGGCGCTAAACAGATTTGACTTTACCTGCATCCGTCTCTCGTCTGTCCACTTCGTCGTACACATCCATGGCCAGCTCTTCAAATAAATGATTGCTGAGCTGCAAGAAAATGAGGAAATCACACTGCGTCAGAATCGAGAATGAATGAGAACTTAGAAAAGAAAATCTTTAAAACAAAAAACACTCCAGAAATACTTACAGACTGCAGTTTCTTCTTTGCTGCCTTTGCCAGTTCTGACAAATCTAAACTGCTACAAACAGAAAATAACTTTCATTAGCACGTGCTGACGGTTTGTTCCTGCAGGTCCACATAATGTAATGCACACTTTATTCTGAGTAGTACTTACATGTTTCTGATCCATCAAAAGACAGCAATGAAAAAGATCAAATGTATCATAAATCACGGTTTCATTTGTTGTTTTTTTCTTCTTCTCTGGTTGTTTTAGGATTAAAGCCAAAAGCTCCAGTTGTTTGAGAGGACTTTTTAATTATTTGCACAAATTACAGAGTTGCTGGGTCTGTTTCTTCTAACACAGATAATAGATCCTGCAGCGAGCTCAGCGGCGTGTCAGAACAGGCCTCAGAGCAAAACTACAACCACAAACGACTGCCTCACTGCACTCGCTTTGTTGGCTCAGGTCAAGGCATTTACTTAAGCAAATGTTAAGACAAAGACAAGCACTTAATGTACACACACACACACACACACACACAGCTGACTTACAGCTTCTGCTTTATTACCTGTCAGCCATTTGCGGAACAATGAAGTGCTGACCGTTTTTATGATCTGAAAGGAACAACAAGATAATTTCTGGTTAGGAGCCAAAAATATTGTAGGTGTGAAAGTGTACACAGTTTTCATTTAACGACACAGCACTTATTCACAAGGTGGATTAAATATCATACAGACAGTTATTATTTTCTGCTACACTGTTCAGGTTTCAGGTAACTTGTCTACCTGTCTTTTTCTATAATCAGGTAGAAACACACATCATTTCATAACCATATTCTTCAACCCATAGCCGTGTCAGTTCCAGGTCCCACTCACTGCACACCTGGTTTTCTCCCACACAAGTAAAACGCCAGTCGATCAGTAAGTTCATACTGAATCTCCACCAGCCTATCCGCCAGATCATGATGACCAGCTTCTCTACAAAGACACATTTAGAAATACAGTTTAACACTTCAGGATGATTATTACTTCGTGTATAGTTCATAAAAGAAATCCTAAGTCTGGAGCGTTACCTTGCATAGTCAACGGGAGTTTTGCCACTGCTGTCTGGCGCCCCAGGATCCGCCCCATACACTGTTAATAACTCGGCCTGAGATACTTGTCCTGCTTTCGCAGCTACATGTAAGGGAGTGCTTCCTTTCTCCTGGAGGAGAAACGGCAAATCATTGTGAAGCAAAGTTAACAGAAAAGTAAATGCCACAATGAAAAGGTTGATTTTAGATGCGGATGTCTTACAGGGTGAAAAAAGTTTGCTTGTGCTCCCAGCGATAGCAACCTCAAACAAGTCTCCAGATTGCCGGTGCGAACACTTGAGTGAAGTTGCTGCAAAAAGAAATATTACTATGACTTGATCAGGCAAAGCAGCAAAGCAGTTATCTCCTAATCAAGGTGAGCAGCCAGTACTCCTCACCTTGCTCAAATCCTTGGCGGCTGAGCTGTCATCATCCCGGCAAGGCATGCGATGGACGAACGCCAGCAGTTGATATTTGGCTCTTATAAACTCTGATTTATTTGGGCTTTCAGGCAGAAAAGAAAATTGTTCAATAAACAACATTCGGCAAACAAAACAAACCCTTATTTTCAAATAACTATGACTCACTGAAGTTTGTCCTGAGGGTTGGCCTTGCGTTTTCCACTCATCACAGACGCAGGGTCCAGAAGGGAGTGCTCCCAAATTGAATTTGCACCATTGCTGTATAATGTTTGAACCATCTAAGGGGCACAAGAAAGTTTCCTTTGAAGTGTGTACCATTGATTTAATTTGTAGACTGCTGACTGGGTGTTGACAGTCCGCGTCCTGACAAGCACTTGCTCTATTCGGACAAAATCAATACACTTTAGATGGATCTGATCTTTAACTTTTATACTGAGCTGCTGAATCTAAAACTGCACCTATATCAATGTCTGCAAGTATAATGTAATCTTCATTCGGGAGAGCACGGGTAAATATTAACGTATAAACTCTATATGTTTTCTGCATGGAGTTATTTACCTGTAGTTGTGTAGGAGGCCATGGTGTGTGCGTCAGGTGGCGGACTTGAGAGCTATGTCTGCCCAGACTGCGATGAACGCTGCAGCACTCATCGCAAATCAGCACGCCCCTGTTCACCGAGGCCCAACGAGGATCTAAGAGGGAAAAGACAACCACCAAACCGGTGTCAGAATTAGGACACTCGGAACAATTGAACTGATAAATCACAACTGATTAAACGTGTCATTTACAGAGCAGCAGTCAGAAATGCACAATAAGTCGTCCATCTTTCTCATCATATTTTTAAAGTCTTTCAAATCACTGTCGAGCTGCTCTCGACATCCCGCTTCATCTTTTTCTACCACATTAGACCCAAAAATACCTCCTATTTATGGTGTTGTAAACTTAGTATGACAGGTGGGAGCTTGCAGGTTTACGTTCCCACAAAAACATATTTGTCGTTTAAAGGTTTTCCTTGTGCGTTCCACTATGTGTCACATACATGCCGACATCTTCCCCAGAATACACAAAAAGATGTTTTGTCTGCAGTCTTAATAATGTTTTAGGGTTTATCATTTCCTGGCAAAGTTTACTTGTCATCCTGCACTCGGGGGCGTGCAATAATTTTACATCCAATAGAAGGCTTTCTCAATTTTTCAGGCCCCACCCCCTCCCTGCATCTCTTCACCAGGAGTCTTCCTGGCTTCATCTCAACACCACCATTGGAGGTGACCATTGGCCAGCTTCCCTAGCTCAGTTTTTACAAAGAAATATGAAAATGCATGGAAATAAAAAGCCCTCCACTTATCATTTCGGCTGTCTGTAGTCCACATTTCGTTACTGACAACAAATCCAAGAATTTCATAGATTGTACAAATAGTAGTGTCTGATACAGCTTATTGTTCTGTTCCATAGTCTGTGACCAAGACCAAAAACTATTAATAAGACAGACAATCACATCATTGTACTACACTTCATCTGACTGCCAGAAATATTTGCTATTACAGAATCAAATGTGCAATAATCTATGGCTGAAAATAGTCTCCACCTTCCTCTCTGCTTGAGTGACACTCACAGCTTTTGTTCTGTTATCTTAGGAAATCCCTGAGTCTACTGAAAAAACAAAAAAAAAACAATGTACCTTTATATAGGTCAAATAATCTTGGGGATGTTGACAGGCGAAAGTCTTGAGAGACAGGTTAACAAATGTTTCTCTTAGTCTTTTTGTTGAGTTTTTGAAGATGAGGCAAACACACAATGCTGCCGGCCTTGTCCTTTTAAGACTCTAAAGTGCTCAGCTCAGACCAGTAATAGTGATAGTTAGGGAACTTCAACTTGTAGCCGATAACCTAAAAATGACAGGATAGGTTGAAGAAATACAGAAAAGAAAAAGCCAAAAAGCCAGAGGCCAGTGACACAGGCAGACCAAATCTTCGTTAAAAGGTCTCTGACTGCAGAGTTAAGTGAAACCGTGCGTTGTATAAAAAGGAAGTGAAGACTAGCAGCAGAAGGTTGATGCATCTCCTAACAGAGCAGCTTCCTCTTTCACAACACTGCAGAACATATATGTATATATATATAATAGACATATAAAGACTCTTTCAGCTACATATTAAGTTAATGCATGGCGCTTAAATAGAGGCAGAGCACACTTACGCCCTAGAGTATACCCTGTGACCAAAATAAATGTGTTTGCTTAACCTTGACCTTATTTAGCACACTTCGACTTGCACAAATGTCACCGTCTCCCATCTGTGCTTTCTGACACCACACCTCCACACCAAAAACACTGTAAATGCATAAGACACGCCTGCAGCCAACGAGCTCTTAAACAGACCGAGCGACTGGCACCGTGACAAGACAGACACCAAATACTGTAAACGTCTTAACAGCAGCTGAGGTGCAAGAGCAACAGCTGCAGGGGTTCCTGATCAGATTCTGGCTCCAGCTTTCCACAATCTCCTCCTAACAACCCTCCGCCAAGACATTAGTGTTAGTGCTGACATGCCTCTTTTACCCTTTCCTCAACAAGGGCTGCTAAATTTAATCTCACGTCTTGAAACTCTAAAAATATTCACAGCCAACAACTGGTAACAGCCGCATAGCGAGGAAATCCACGCCAGCTGCCATGGAGATCTGAGAGTTAACTCATTTGGATGACATGATGACAGATTAGGTATTTAATATTTTGCATGCTTCCTGGTTTTGTTGATTAGTATCGAGCGATAACGACACGAGGTTGTTTTATAAAGACTTGGAGATCCCTACAGCTTTCTAAAAACAACATTACACTACTTACTTAATTAAAATACAATACAGTGCAACCACAGAAGGAAGAAAAGAACTCCTCTGCATTGAGTTTATGCGCTCAATTCACTCAGCATCCTGTTTTGTTTCCTGTGCCTGCCGAAAAAACATCACGTCATTTCTATATGAATGGGACTTTTCGAAGTACCTCAGACACAATGCAACAAGTATTTCTTCCGTTTTCACAGAAACATTTGACTGCAAAAGCTCAAGTGCATTTTTTTTTAGTTGTCTTACACTAAATCTACTCTGAACAAACCGATCTCAGTAAGAGGATGCTGGTATTCATCTAATGTCAGGTCACAGAGACAGGAAGGATTAGGTCTGACTGTAAACGGCAGTCACTGCATTTAACTATGAATATAATGTACAAAAGGCAGCAGACCCACTAACTTGGAGTTATCCTAACAGTGACAAAAAGTCACAGCAGCTTCTTAAAAGATAAAATGTCATTATTATATTACAAATTTGCTGCAAACTTGCCACTGCCACCCCGCCTATCAGCATTAAACAACTGTGCACAATACTGAAACACATCGACAATACTTTCTGATTATTTAAGCAACAGCATTTTGAAACAGCTCTAAAAAGCAGCTGCTCCTAGTGTCACAACGCAACAGAAAGAGTCAACTGAATAGCGAAATAAGAGTAAAGAAGAAAGCAGCGTGGGCGAGCTTTGATAATCTGATTTAAACCCCAGATTTACCGACTGACCGACCAAATGTCAGTAGATAAAATAACGGAGGTGGTCTGAAGTTGCAGCTTACCTGGGACACAGCAATCAGCGCAGACCTCGGTGTTTCGCAGGCGTTTAGACATCCTGTTATTAGGAAAGAAGTGCCTTTTAAAATGAGTACAGTACTGGGTCCGTTATGCTAACCATTGATTACTCTGTGGAGATGCCTTCCGCGTTAGCTACACCTAGCTAATTAAAAACAAACCCAAACACCGACCCGCTACGTTACTTCTTTATAGCCTTTTCGTTTTGGCTAGCCATAACAACATAACCTCACAGGACTAAGTACAACGCCGCCTGCCTGCAAGTTAGCTGACTTAGCACCCACCTGACTGGCTAACTAGCCTATGCCCATTTGGTAGTTTACTCTTCAGCCTCCGAGGAGCGGAGCACACAGAGCTAGAGCATTCCCAGAGGCAGCTGCGACTGTGACCTAACGTGTTAGTGGTTATGCCCGAAGTTTGATCTCTCAGGAAAAGGAGTTCCCCAGCATAATTGGAAATACGGATCCAATTACATTTTAGTAAGTTGATAAGTATATAACAAAAGTGGGATTTTCACGTTTTCGATTAAGAAAATAAGCAGCATATTTGGTATTGTTTGGGCGGTAAGCGACCTGACAGCCCCAACTGAGGGCATACGAGCACAATTTCACAAGTAGACACTGGAGGTGAGTTTGATCTATGCACCTTGTGACACGGTACAAAAAGACGATGATTTACAACGAATGTTAAGACGATGCTTGATTCATTCCCATTGGCCAGCCATCTTCTTTTTAAAGAAACGTCGCGTATCAACGACACTCCTGTACCTTTTTTTAATAAAATAACGGCAACATAACATATCAGTTAAATTACACATTTGGCCAGTTCCCAGGCAGGATTTATCAATAACATTACAGCAGTTGAAAACCACAAACGTGATTCAGATAAGATGGCAGAGTATCCCATTCCTGGTTATTTGTTATAACTCGAAAACAACAGTTTTAAACCACCAATAATCGTTATAATGATATTACACATTAATAGACTGGCGGTGCCGTTCCAGATTTTCAACCGCCCTCCTCCCTCCAATCGTAAAAGCGGCGATCGCATTACGACTTTGTGGGCAAAACAAAACATGCTTTTTGGAACTCTACAATGTTTATTTATTTTAATATCGATTGAAACCAGTTAAATTTAAATAGTTTTAGAAAAAGATCACAGTTTGACAAGAAATCAACCCTTATAGGGATTATACTTAATTTGAGATTTCTGCAACCCCTATGCGGACGCGTTGAATGGTTGCGACCAAACTGGAACTGACTATTATTCTTTTCAAACGGCGATGATTTTATGTACAAATAATATTTGTATGGCGCATTGACTAACGCGGTAATTCATATCAAGCACACATTTAGATTCGTTTTATAGGATTCAGGTAAATAGCTTTAATCAGATGACAGTAGTTAGATTGGAAATCTGATTCTATGTAGGACACCCCTGCCGATACTGGCTACTACTTCTGGCACTTCCTTGTTCAAAAGTTTTATTTAGGGGAAGGCTTGAGGAAAAGTTGGTCAGCGGATTGGCTATTGTTTCGACGTTGCTGTCAAATTTTAAGGGCATGCATCATATTTACGATATATTTTTTAGTAAGTAGCGTGTGGCTGTCGCAGCTTTTCTCATGGCTGTAGTTATTAGAGGCTGGCTAACTTTGCACTGAAAGGCTCCACAAAGAGGAAGATGTCCACGGCTAACGTTAGCGAAGACATCAGAGCGGAGTTTCCCCTGCATTCAGCCGTGTGGGAGAATGATTACAGGAGACTGGAAGAGCAAATAACGTTACCACAGGTCAGTAAAACACTTAACACGATTGCTAACATGCTACGTACGCACGCTTGCTACTAGCTAGGGGGAAAGCCAGGACCGGGCTGTTGAATCTCCGCTGCCAGTTAAAGTAGGCCAGCGGTGTTGACAGATGCGCCGCAGTCAAGATACAGATAACGTTTGAATATGTGTGGGGACAAAACTTAGCTGTTCACTGAGCAACAAATCTGAAAGATTAATACATTTTATGTTGCTTGTGTAATTTGGAGAAAAAGCCCAATTCAGTGAGTTTTGATATGAAAACAGAAAGCAGAATGACAAAAACAACTGCTTTACATATAAACCGCATACTTTAGGACTGTGTTGTGTTGTAGTTGTAGCCAATTTGCATTTGATATTTGATGCCACTGAGAGAAACTCTTCACTAATATAACGTACGATTTTTCCAAAACATTTCTCACTGTTACTTGCAGTGTGGTCACTGTGATCCACTGACTCTCACTGATGACCAACAATGACATATCAATGACACATTTTTCTTACTCATGTGAGAAACAGATGTGATGCTCGTGTACTGACTGCCGCAGTCCTATATCATTATCTACAAACGCCTCAATTAAGAACTGTAAACATGCCCGTAACCATTATAACATGACGACACAAAATACTGTAATACTACAGTACTATAACAGATTGTTATGTCCTTCCTATGATATTTAGTTTGAGCTTGTGTTTTTGTTACACAAAGTTGCAATGGAAACAATGGAATATACTTTTTGATTTTCTCAGAATGACATTGAAGCTGTGGATCCCAGAGGCCGGACCCCTCTGCACCTGGCTGTGTCGCTCGGTCACCTAGAGTCCGTGAGAGTCCTTCTGAGACACGGTGCAGAAGTGACTAAAGAAAATGGCATGAATTGGACAGGTTAGTCGTAAAACTGAATACTCAGCATGCCTTTGAATGCTGTGATGCCACAAACGTGTCCTCCACTTCTACTACAGCTGTGCTTTTTGAGGATATTGTGGTTTGTTTGATTGCTTAGATCCCCTGTCTCTCTAACCATGGCATCATCTGCTACTAATGAGGTTTCTGGTAAAGACACAGTATCTACTCATGTGACTGTAGTAAAATGGTTTCACTTTCCTTTGTTATTACGTCATTGTTGAGGATGTTTAATGGGCGCTGCTTGGGAACAGATGCCACTAAAAGGTTTAGTGGTTTGTATTTACGTGGCTTTCTCTGTGTAGTGCTTCAGGAAGCAGTCAGCACTGGAGATCCAGAGATGGTTCAGTTAGTGCTTCAACGCAGAGACTACCTCAAAGCCTCCACTGCTCTGGGAGGAGTGCCTGAGCTGCTGTCAAAGATCAGAGAGGTTTCACTTTGTGCATTTTCCCATTGTCTTGTCATCTTCTGCAGTTGTGATAAGAATAATTAGTTGGTCTATTTGTTCATCCCCAGCGCAAAAGTAAATAACTGGTCTGTTTATTCATCCCCAGTCTCCAGACTTCTATATGGAAATGAAGTGGGAATTCACCAGCTGGAGTAAGTTGTAAAGAATGTAAAGTAGACTGTGTGCCATCTGTTTATTCCCAATTTAGTAGACAAAAGTAGAAGACATCTACAAGTGTTTCCTGTTGTTAATTTTATGAACAGGATTTAGAATATTTGTCTGCTAGATGGTTCAGCCAGGTCGTACAGGAAAAACTACATACCTTCCTCTTGGTAGTGAAGCTTTTGTTTTCGTATTGACTTGCATTGTTTTTCATGTGTGGATGAATTTCTTTCCACGGTGAGACATTCATATTCTGGTACTTCACAGTCCCTCTTCTGTCCCGGGTTTGTCCGAGTGATGTTTGTCGCATTTGGAAAAGTGGCGCCTGCCTGCGAGTGGATGCCACTCTCCTAGGCTTTGAAAACATGACCTGGATTAGGGGGCGTAGAAGCTACATCTTCAGAGGAGACGGTGTGTGTTCCAGCTCTCTTGCACAAAAACAACATATTTTATTGTTATTTTATTTTAGGTATACGATATGAATGCACCTCTGTGTTTATTTTGACAGATTCATGTGCAGAGTTGATGGAGGTGAACCATGATGATGAGGTGGTGGACACTGAACGCTTCAACATAACCCAAGAAATGGAGGATGTCACACTAGAGTCAATGCAGCCAGCTGAACAGGAAGTTGCCAAAAGGTTGACTACTCCTATTGTCAACACGTACTTGGACACAAAAGACATTGCTTTTGAAAGGTAAGACATTTTCTGTTTTAGAACATGAATCGTTCCTTCGATGAGCCAAGACCAAACTCTGCAGTGAATAGTTGAAAGTTGGCCCTTTTATGGGTGATCTTACTGTGTAATTCCATTTGGCTGATTCATCCTTTTGCACTGAGCTATGACATTCCCAATGTTATTGTAGTATGTAATTGTCTCACATACACTCACACGTCTCTCACTCTTGTGTCTGTTGGCTATTCACAAATCATGCAGCTAGCAACAGTTAATGTGTCGTTTCTGTATGCTGTTGTGAACTGCAGTTTCCCCATTGTGGGACGAATAAAGGTTTTCCTTATTCGTAATGTGTACTGTCTTTATACTACCTGAATAGCTAATCTTCATCTGGATAACTTACTCAAACACACGTCACCGGTTTACAGAAAGCTGTCATTACAGTTGTAATAATGGATGTATTCTCTGCGTTGTGGAAGTTTGTGCAGTCTAAATATTAACGATGGATTGTGTCTGCCACATTGCTTTCTTTGTTTTTTTTTTCATAGGACCAAGTCTGGGATTTGGGGCTGGAGGAGTGACAAAATGGAAGTAGTCAATGGATTTGAATCAAAGGTATGCGTGGTTTATCTGTTTTAGTGTGTTTATAGCTTGCCTTGTTCATAACATCATTGTTTTCTCAGGTTTTCAGTGTGAACAATGTAAATGTGGTAATCAGGACGAGGACGGAGCATCTCACAGACGAGGAGAAAGCCAGGATTAAAAGTATGTGGAAAATATTCTTCAGCTTTTCTGTGCCTCAGTTTATACAAAACTACATTTGAATGAGAGTGTTGAAGTTAGACCTTTTTGTTCAAAGGTGAGAGGAACATCTTGGAGTCTCTGCTGGGGACTGTGGAGCAGCACATAAGTGCCCAAGGGGTAAGATGTGCACTCGGTAATTATGACACGTCATATCAGTTTGTAACCACCGACAAGCTGATTTCATGTGACTGCTTGTTTTTTTAGGACCTTACTCTTGAGTACGCAACTGCCACCAACCCCACTGCAATAACTCCAGAGGAATATTTTGATCCAGACTTTGACCTTGGAAACAGAGACATCGGCCGTCCCATTGAACTGAGCATTCGCACACAGAAGTAAGACAGTTTTCAAGGTTTTAATAACCTCAGTACATTATTTCTTGTAGTTTTGTGCTTTGTGAAATTTGAATCATGAGATTAGGTTTTGAGTAAAACTTTGAACATTAAATGTATTCTTATCACAGGTTCAAAGGTACATTGTGGATGAGCGAGGAACATCCCTTATCACTGGTGGAGCAGGTCACCCCCATCATCGACCTCATGGCTCGGACCAGTTCCCATTTTGCACGGCTACGAGACTTTGTGGCTCTGAAGTTTCCTCCTGGATTTCCTGTTAAAATAGGTGTGGCTATGACCCTTTATTAAAATAGAAAATAGAGAGAGTTTAGATTAGAGATTACACTTTGAAGGTGCACTTTGACTGTTTTTATATCTTCTCTTCTCTGCTCTCTGTTACTCTCTGGCAGAGATTCCCCTGTTTCACGTGCTGAATGCCAAGATTACATTTGGTAACGTGAATAAATGCAGCACTGAAGAGGAAGTCAGCACAACGCCGGCAGCCACACCTACATCCTCAGGGGATGATGAAGAAGCAGCAGGTGCAGGAATGTGGCCAGTGTATTCACTGCATTAAAATACAATTTGCATGTGTGTCATTTCTAAACTGCCTGTCTTGTGCCTGTCTGTATCCACCCAGCACTGCCTCCCTTCCAGGTCTGTCCCTCAGTGTTTGAGGTGCCGCCGAATTACCACCGCAGAGGGGGCAGCCGCCACATGCCCGTGTCCCACAATGACGAGGACCTTTTGCAGTACGCCATCCATCAGAGCCTCCTGGAGTCCCGCAGAGGCCCCAGCCAGGTAGGAACTATCATCATTCAGCCCCTTTGGCACAAAATATAGCTTCCATATTCTTTTGTTTATTGTGCAATGTGATTGTAGGACGGGATCTGGGATGATGCTGATGGAGAACTTACAGATGCAATGCCAAGTAGCCAGAGTGACAGGTAGGAACATGTTAAGGTTGTTAGCATAGCTCCGTAATTGTATGCATGGAAGGAAACCGTCCTTGCTGGTGTATTGTTCTTCTGGCTATTTACCAACTGTATGTGATCTCAGTTTTCTATGTCAATGTCCTCCTAGGAGCATCCCTGAGGACGTGCTAGTGGATTATGCAGACACGTCCAGTCCAGCCAGCTCCGCCTCTGCCTCTAGCCCCGACTCAGACCTCCGCCTGGCCATGGAGCTCTCTGCTCGGGTTCAGGAAGAAGAGGAGAGGATGAGGAAGCAGGAGGAAGAGGAGCTAGAGAGGATATTGCAGCTATCTCTCACAGAGAAGTAAAAGGATTAAGAGGGAATAATAATAATAATAACAATAATACAACTTTTCCAGATGCAGACGCAACCACCACACCTCAATTTTCCTTCCTAACCACTCTAGTCATCTATGCAACCGCAGATTCATCTCTGTAACAGATCATTCTCGCACAGGCAATATCAAATTTTCAGTATCCAATATATTGCAAAAGGTATTTTTGGTAAGAGCATACTCTTTTGTATATTTCTATCCCGGCATAATGTGTATCCATTTTCAAGCTTGATTCTCGGGCTGTTTGAGATCATATTGGTTGGGTTCTACTTTTTATATTTATTTAGTTTATTTTCTGATTCAGAATCACAACAGTGACCCGTGTGTATTGATTATATTGTTGTCTGGAGCGGGGATGAATCGGTGTGATTAAGGTTCTATGAACAAAGAAGGCTGACCACTCAAGGTGACTTCATGCAGTGTTGACTATCAGATCTGGCACTAAGCATCCGAAAAACTGTTGATTTGTAGTTTTCTTACTAGTACTGTGACTTTATAAAGCTAGAATGAACATCGTAGCACAACAGTTTGTTTGGTCTTCTAGTGCCGTGGCCCTGACAGCCACAGATCTGAGTGCTTTCACTGTGACGTGTTCCTACAGAGTCACTTTTTTTGAGAACCACAGGCTCACTGAATAGCGAAATCTCAGGGTTCCAACTTCACAGATTACCCCTCCACTTTGGAATTGATTTCTTAATCAGTTGTAAAACTCTGAAATTGTATCCTTGGTGCACAATGGTACCACTCACACATATCATTCTACACTATACCAATTTAAATTTAGTCGGGTTAATTGTGTCAAATGTTCATATGTATATGCATTTTCTAGTACTTTATGAAAGTGCACTCTATAGATGGTTTAAAAAAAAAGGCATGTTGCTGTGTGAGAGAGCTTAAATTAGCCGCATAGTAGCATATCTTTGCTATCATTTTCCCAGCCTGGTTTAACAACATTTCCTTTGACTTTGTGGTTAGAAAGGATTTTTTTTGTAAACTGTCACTAAGCAACTTCATCTCAGACCAAAAATGCAATAGCAGAGACCAGTTTGTCTGTGGATTTACTGTCATGCAGCGTATTAGCACTTACTCGACTAGAGTTTGCAGAGATTATTCCAGTTCCTAATGACAGTCGTCCTTTCGTAGCCATGAACAACTCAAGACCTCTGAGCAGAAGTCAGCGCAGACTCTCTTAAGATCTTGCATGCCCGCCCA